>JBAIAC010000029.1:29677500-34677500 GCA_037349315.1 Chelydra serpentina | reverse complement strand
TGACATGGTTGTGTTCATGCCATTTTCAAATGCTGTAAGGTAGATGTCTAAAATTAAATGGATGTTGCCTATAGTCCAGTGTAACCAGTACTTCACTTTCATGAACACTAAACTCACAAATTAAGTAGCAATGCTCAGCTTGACACTTCAAAGCCTTTTCAAACAACTATCAGATGCCCTCTTTTGCTAAGGTTGCAGCTGTATTAAGATGTATTTTTTAAAAATTATAATTAAGTGCTCCCTGCATATGCATCCTGTCTATCTGTACTTCATGTTAAAATTTAAAAATAGCTCAGTGTAGTGGGTTGCAGAATTTTAATTTATAGAAATACTACCACTTACACTGAGTAGCTCTCTTAAACTGTTTTGGAATCAAGTTTTTAATTTCTACTTGAATTAAAATATTTTAGTTTTTCTACATGACATTCTGTTTCTACTCAAATTTAAGTTTGGATACAGCACAAATATGTCCAACAAGTCAACATTATTTGATGGAGAAAAATACAGTGTCAATGTTTCACTGATACAAGCTCTTATACTGCATAATGAAGATACTGGGAAATTTGTACTAATTTTTAAAATTAAATAGAAAGCATACCTTGTGAATTACAAACAGACTGCATTTTAAAATGGCTTTAAGATTATACATACTGTTCTAGTTTATTCTCTTTCCCCAGCTCATGCTTAGAGAAGTAGCAAGACTACTCCTGCAGCTGGTGAGAGGAGTGAATTTATGGGAATTTGGGTTAATGAACATACCTGAATTTGTACCCTCTCCTTGGCTAGAATTTTTTTAAGAAAAAACATTTTTTTTCGAGAAAGCCTTCCTTTCATAGAGTCGCTAGCTAAGCAATGTCTTTAAGAAGTCTACAGGTTATCTCATAAAAGATCCTCTGTGACATGATGCAGTCTGAGATGCTCTAATTTTATGACAATTAGCCTTACATCCAGTTGGTTTCTCTGGCTGACGTTTTGGTTCAGGAAATTGAACATAATGAATGATATATCTCTTCCTTTTCAAGAGAGCATCTGTTTGGTGAGCCACTAGGTCAGGCATTGAAAGATATTGGAGAGAATAAAGGTTTTACTGTTTGCCTTCTCCTTCAGATATGATTATTAGCCCTTTCAGCAGAAATTTCAAGAATTTTTTGATGTAATTTCTCCTCTTGTCTCCTAAAAATAGTCTCCAGAGATGTGGGACCTTTCAGATCTTCTTGGATATAATAGTGGTCAGTTCATTTGGGCTGACTTCAGTATGGGGCTCTGACAACTTAAGCTGGCTTATGCTCTCCATTCATTACACTTCTGGAGAAAGTTAGTTGTAAGCAGAAACTTGATTTGTAGAATTCAGTGTGTGCTGCTATTTGTTTTTCTGGTCATTCTTTGTTTTCATGGTTTCAAAAATAAAATACAACAAAGATCTTAAGCCATGATGGATCACCACCTTGATGTCCAAATAGTATTAGTGAGCACCTCCTAAAGAGATTTTTGGATATGCATGTACTTTGTCGTAGAATTAAAGGTCATGTTGATCTGTATATTACAGGCCACCAACACCACCCAGCACCTGCATGCTAAACCCAACAACTGACCCAACAGTTGGGAAGTGCTTGGGTAATCTTAGTTCAAAAATTGAGACATCAGTTTGTTGGAATTAATCAAAATGAGGTCTAAAAACTGCGATTCTGGATATGAATATGAGGAATAACCATTGCTCCTTTTTCTGAAAGACACTAACCAAGCAGAAAGTTTTTGTTTGTGTGTGTTCATTCTACTGAATACTCGCCCAGAGTTTCCCATACATACTCGCATCTTGTTGCATTCCCCCATCACACCTCAGCTCTTTACAAAAGTGAATCTGTGGAAATGGGTGATAGCTATTGTCCCTTGTCTCAAAAAGAAGCGACAAAGGGTCCTGTGGCACCTTATAGACTAACAGAGGTATTGAAGCATAAGCTTTCGTGGGTCAATACCCACTTCTTCGGATGCAAACCTCTGTTAGTCTATAAGGGTACGTCTATACTTACGCGTCTGTCGAACGCGTCGGATCGATGTTCTGGGTTCGATTTATCGCGTCTTGTCAAGACGCGATAAATCGAACCAGGAAGTGCTCCGTTGTCGACGCTGGTACTCCAGCTCGACGAACGGAGTAGGCGGAGTCGACGGGGGAGCCTGCGCGCCGCGTGTGGACCCCGGGTAAGTGCTTTTTCATTCGAACTAAGGTACTGCGACTTCAGCTACGTTATTCACGTAGCTGAAGTTGCGTACCTTAGTTCGATAGGGGGGGGTAGTGTAGACCTAGCCTAAGGTGCCACAGGACCCTTTGTCGCTTCTGCAGATCCAGACTAACACGGCTACCCCTCTGATACTTGTCTCAAAAATTGATCTAAGGGTTATTCCTATGATGTTACAAGTTCGGCAGTGTTTGAAACTTTGTATTCTTATAAAGTTACCTTGTTCTCCCATAAAATGCTTCTCTCCTTGTATCATAAGAGTTCAGTTACCTATAATGGCATTTTTCAAGAACAACTCAGCAGGGTGGATTTGATTTAAATCAAATTGATTTTAATCATGATTTAAATCATTAGTCAGGAAGACTCAATTTAATCATGGATTTCTTACATGAGTGCATTCTTGTTGGTTGTTATAACCGTAATACATATTCTTCACAACTCAGAGATAGATGTAGGCTTCATTTTTAGAAGGTACACACTATAAATTTTTAAAGGGATTTATTGTGAAAACTTTTCTGATTAGTTTTACAGCTATATCAGAAAATAAATGATTGTTTGGTTATTTCATTTACCAGAGGTAACTGAAGCAGATAGTTCACCTCACAATGACTTACTTCATAAATATCTCCAATTCAACAGCTTAGTCAATATTTGAAAGATTTTCTTGCCATGCTGTACTAGAAGAACATCACCAGGCAGACATTAAATTGTTTTATTTAACTAAAACAATGTTATTTATTCTGGATTTTTTTCTTCAACAGCAAACATATATTATTTTAACAAAACAAACATATGAATTTTTGAATTTAGTTAAACATTCAAGTTTTTTAAAATCAGGTTTTTGTTAAAATTGTTTAAAATAGTTAAATGAAATATTTTTTTTTAAAAAGTATCGACTATGTGAACCAGGTCAACAAGAGAAACTTAAAATATTGGTTTCTGCAGCTAACTCAGTCGTCTTCACCTTCATTTTCCTGTTTGTTCATAATCTGGAAAAGAAAAACAAGCTTTCCTGCTTTTTCAGGTCCCAAATGATTTCTCAATTTGGAATGATTTAGTCCAAAGGAAGAAAATATTCTTTCTACACCGGCAGTAGAAGCTACTGCTGTTAAAAGTGAGATTATCACTTCAACAGTCTCTGAATCCAAGTGCTTAAGTGACTTCCGCCAGTTCACTGGTGTGACTTTCTTTAAAACATCATCAGCAGTTCACCCTTATCTCTGAAGTTTATTATAGCTGACATTATGGAGGGATGATTGCTGGATGTCCATGTCATATCCAACTCCTCTTCTTCAGCAGTTAATGTTTGACGCTGGTACCGAGTATTGAGAATATTTGCAAGAAAATGATCTGGAGATGGTGCTTGTCCCATTCGTTTTTTTAATGCTTGTAATTTACCTCTGTCATTGCATATTTCTCTTTTTAAGATCTCACTCAGTTCCTTTGAAATGTCAACAGCATCAGTAATAAAACAGCTATTTCTCTGCATTTTGTTCAAGGCTACAGAAGTAGGATTCAGGGTACTCAGCATATGTTCAACATTTCTCTTAAGCCCAATGTTGAGAACTTTAGCTGTGACAGTGCTATCTATTTTTTCACGATTTTGTTCACAAACTGTCATCAGATTAGGCCAGTTCTTGATTCAGTGCTCAAAACAGTCCACTACTGAGTTCCATCGCACATCTGGTCCTGCCATGAGGGCAGGGGGCTGGACTCGATGACTTCTCGAGGTCCCTTCCAGCCCTAGAATCTATGACTCTATGAATCTTGTGGGAGAGTTAGCTTGGTTCCTGCCACTTTTTTCAGAGCAGCTGCTGCAAAGTGGTGGTTACGGAAGTATTTTGCAATTTCAACATTAGCCTTTATTTTTGGAACACTGAAGTCTTTGGCTAGGAGGTGCATCAAATGAGCACTGCAACTGTATGTTGTTAGCTTGGGGACTCTCTTCTAAATTTCTTCTCATCTTGGATACATTTGCAGCATTGTCTGTGACCAAGCTGCATTGTAGATATTTGAATTTTTTTTCAGTTTGTTCTAGCTTTTACTGCTACTTCTTGTAAGTATTCTGATGTGTGTGCATTTCCTGATGTATCAGTTGTTTCTGTAAGGAAGACATTCCCTTCTTCTGTTGTCAAACAAGCACATACAACAGGATCATTTTGGACATTGCTCCACCCATCAAGACTCAGATTAACAATTTTACCCTCTAGACCTTTTGCATACTGCTCAATTTCTCTTTCATGCACTTCATCCAGCAATTTTCCTGCGACATCTGCTCTGTTGGGTGGTGTGTATCCTGGTCTTAATGACTGAACCATGTTAATAAAGTGTGAGTTCTCAATCATACGGAAAGGAGAGTTTGTTGCATAAACAAACCAGGCAATTTTTTAATCAATTACCTCTTTTTATAATCTGCTGGATCTTATAACAAATTTATCTATGGTTGTTTTGGGATGCTGGAGATTTTTTTTTTCTTTTTGCTACTGGTGATATTCTGTGGCTATGTGACATACATGATGTGACTGAAACACTATCATTGGCAGATAACTCTGAAACTATAGAAAATGATGGTGATCTTGAAGGTGGATAATCTTCGGAATCCTGTATGTTGAGGATGGATTCTCCTAAACAAAATAAGTCAATGCAGTTATTTAATTATTATTACCATACTGCTCATTTAGTATTACTCATTGCATTCACTGACACTCCATACTACTTTAAAGATGAAATTGTAAAAGGAAGATCTGCCTATTTCAGCTATTTATTTTTTATCACAACTGCATCTAAAATGATAGTACCATAGAGTAACAACTATATTTTTTTGCTCAAACATGAGAATTCAAGAATAGTCCAGAAGGAAGACAGGCAGTCTATAGGAAAGAAGTATGAAATAAAAAAGTTTACCAATCTGAAGATCCTTCAAGTTCAGACAAGTTCCTTTCATCATCTTCAATGCACCTTCCTCCTGAGAAAGGAACACTTTTCATGATTTTGTTTCATTCGGGCAACCAGGCCTTGCATTTCTTTGTTGCACTGTTTGCATTTTGTATGCGTGCATGTCTTACCCACAGGTAGAGGAACTTCATTAAAATATTCCCAAACTGGGTCTCTTTTACAGCCTGCTGCCATTATAAGTTTTCCCTTCTAGTGAGAGAATGGTATGGTAGATCTCAAATCAATGAAGACTATACTCAGAAAGACCTCAAGACTTCTGGAATATGCTGCTCAAACAGTAACTTTTGTTTCTACTTCCTGTTCTTCCCTTCTCACATTTATCTCCAGACTTCTTCTCCTTGTCCAGATCTATTGAGCCCCCAACAATCTTCTATTCATTGAACTTTTTGAAATGTTGCACTTTTAGAGAGAGGTAAGGGATTGACTTTGTGTACACAAATTTGCAGAGGGACAATAGGGTTGAGGTCTGTTATTTCTCACCTCTATATATTTATTTATTTAAAAAAACATTTTTGCTGTTAACAAGCGTGTTATCTCTGGAGACACAAACCCACAGTTTGAGAACTGCAAAACTAAGCGTATCTGATGGTATTTTCTAGACTGAGCACTGAGTCCCATTGGGTAGCTAGAAGGATTAGCCTAAATAATCTATGCAGAAGTCCCTGGAACCCCATAAAATTGGGTCCCTAATCCATGAACTATTGGAACTCATTTACAAAACTGTTCTTAAACATTACATGAATATACTGTCTCATACTATAGAATTAGAATTTATAATCCCTATTCCATGATGAGATATATTTGCGCTATAATGTATCTTAATTAAAACTATCTTTAGATAGGTTTTTCCTCAAAAAGCATTTTATCAAAAAAATCTGATTTAAATTTTAAAAAATCCTATTTAAATCAAAAGCGATTTTTTTTTTAAATAGTTGATTTTTATCCACCCTGCAACTCAGGCATGCCTTATTTTTCATCACACCCTAGACAAATAATGACAAGTAATTTCTTCTGGTTGCCTATTTCCAATCCTTCCTGCATAGCCATTATTACGAATGCTTATCCAAGACCAGTCTATGTTCCCATCTGACTCGGTGCATTTTGGGGATGCGTACCTGTGCTCTAATGCTAGACAAATATTTGTAAGCAGTTTGAGCTTTACTTGCCAGTTGTGCTTATTAACATAGAAATTATGTGGAGGTTCGGACGTTTATGCAAATTCTGCCTTGGATATCCAGATATATCTGATTACTTTCATCCCAATTTTAGAAAGTGTTAAGGAAATAGGTTGCTTGTTAAAAAGATAATTTACAGGATTTGTATGGCTACAGAAATTCATATTCCAAAATTATACATATTCAAGTGAACTATGATTTTTTATGAGAATGCTTAGTAAAAAATGTCTGTTTTTAAGCCTAAAATGACAAGTAAAGGGAAATGTGTTAACTATTTACATTAAACAATCTTTTCCTCCTTGTATTTAGCTGTGACACTAAGCACATTTCCCAGACCTGAAAAAGAGCTCTGAGTAAGCTCGAGAGCTTGTTTCTCTCTCATCAACAAAAGTTGGTCCAATAAAGAATATTACCTCACCCTTCTTGTCTCTCTAATATCCTGGGACCATCACAGCTACACCACTGCATACTACTAAAGGAAAAGGCATTAAGACAGTTTGTCTTAAAAGGCGTGCATAGACATGTATTTAATTTTAGTGGTAGTGTGAGGAATCCTGTTAGGTGTGTTTGGTTATCTTGTGTGGCTCTACGTACTTAACTTTTAACTTTTTTAAACTGCTATTTTCCTGCAGCTTCAGCCTGTTTAAATGAAATTGCAAAACACTCTTAGCATACATGAGTTAAGGTTTTCTTATTTTTAAAGATAAAATCCTGCTTGTTGCATGGGTCAACAGAGGTAAGAAGTGTAAAGAGAAGCTTTCATCCAGTGCCACCCCTAATGCACAACAGCAGGAAAGGACATGCACTTAGCCTGCTAGAAAGGGGGCCTGGCTGTCACACCTGCTGATTACCACACCAAGAAAGTACTATCTACCTACTGAAGGGATTGATTGGGCACTCATCTGATGTTGAAATGCATGGTGGTGGTTTTTGTTTTTGGGGGGTTTCTTTGCTTAGAGATTCCCTAATGTGTTCATCCTCCATCTGCCAGCTGCTTTAAGCCATTAAATCCTGTGCAGGCAGTTCTGTTTTTAAGCTCCTGTTAAGAATTTTGTAAGGGACGAAATTTAGCAATTATATTTATAGTCTAAAGCTGTGTTGTAACTTTGAACAAAATGTAAAAGTTCACACTGAATGCTTAAGTCCTCGGTAATCAGATGGAAAGGGAAGGTGAACTAAAGTCAAGTTTCTAATCTAATACTCCTTCCACGCTTCCTTTGGAGCTGGAGTACAATTGTGTTTCACATGGAAGACCAGTTTAACTATGATAGTTACCAGATGTTGATGGTAAGGGAAGCCTTCCTAGTGAGACACTGCGGGAGAAGAGCAGGAAGCGCATAACAGACTTCAAGGATAAGATTTTAAAAACCTTGTCAGTTTAAAAACTGTCAGCAGCTGAGTTATCTTTTATGTTTATCCTTTTTTTTTAACTTAGTATTATAATGGGAGTCACGGGGGCAGCAAACATCATAATTGAGGCCACACAATGTTTTCCGTTCCAAGTCCCTGTTTTCAAATGCTCACAACTTTCTGAAATTTTTCAGGGTATTTTTTTTTTTTTTGAGGGTGATCTTTTTAAGTTTAGAACAAAAAGTAATACAGGTTGGTAGTTATATGGAGAGTTTAAAACAAAACAAAAATCTTTCCCCATTTAAAAAATAATCACATCTTGTATAAAACTTATGAGTCTACAGATAAAAATGTGACAGTATGTTGCCGTTGCTGAGAAGTACTCTTGAGCAGCCTGGTAGAAAATGGTTTTAAGTAGGCCAGGTTAAGAGCCTTTAAAATCAGACTTTCCACGGGGATAGTAAGGCTTATAATGATTATAGCCCTACGTTTATAAATTGCTCAGCTAAATGAGGTTACACTGTGCATATGTGCAAGATGTGCATTGGCTTAGGCCAGCACTCAACAGGTCATTTCTTCTCTTTTTTTTCTATTCTTGTTGTAGTGTCCCCTCTTTTCTTCATCCTGATTTTGTTCCATGCTAATTTGCTTCCCAATAAGACTGCCAATATAATTGCAAGCTACTCAGTATAAGTGGGGGTTGCAGGCACTGCAGGAGTTGTAAAAGTCATTAAGCCATCAAAGCTGTTAGTCATAAGCATCTTTGTGTGACTAGAAGAAACTTCAAGCCAAGATTTTCAAAAGTGTCTAGTGACTTTTTTTGGATGCCCAACTTGATTGACTAAAGGGACTGCTAAGCATGCAACCCTCTGAAAAAGTATCAAGCTGGACACCAAGAATCACTGCTAACTTTTGATGCCGACACAGTGATGAAATGAGGACAGACACATGCATGGAATTAAGTGGCAAGATACAGCATTTATTAAACTTTAGCTCAGGGGGGTCACTCGCCTATCACCTATACTCTCCAATATCAGGCATTTAATTGGTTCCAGTGTGACAGTTACCAGGTTCCTTACCGTATAACCTATAATGTGGGATAGGTTCTCCTCAGCTTACCCCTCAGGACTCAGCTCTCTCTGAGACCTAGCACCCTCCCTCTGCTGCTGAGGAGAACAGAGAGGGTGCATCAGGATGGGGACCTCAGCCCGTGAGGGCCACAAGATCTCCCCTATCACATAAGCCAAAGGCCCATCACTAAATCCCCGGTCTTTGGGAACTGTTCATTTTATCCTTTTTAACTGCACTGAAAACCAGTCTCAAGTTGCAATGAATTAACTCAACCCAAAGTACTTCAGTTACGTACTAAGTGTGTTTCTTCTTGACCCACTGTGGCTTGAAAATGCTGGAAGGAAGGTGGAAAACTCCCATGTCCTCTTCCAGTTGGCACATAGGAGAAAAAATGTCCTTCCTGATCCCCCAAACAGATGATTGAGTAGACTCATAGCATCTGTCAGGCTGGGTTCCCATTCCTAGTTCAGGGTGGAACTGCTGAAATGGAGCTGAAAGAGGGTATGTAGGGCCCTCTCTCCAGGTTAAATCTTGGGAGCTGGAGAATGATGACCAATCAGCATCCCTCTCCCCCATCTGGCCAATTGCTGCCAGAGACTCATGGTGGAGAGGAGCTACCTGGTGCCCCGCAGTGAGTGTCGCCTCCATCACTGCTGGCCCCATCAAGTTGCCCCATTCGTTGAGGCAGGTGGGGGGGCATTTTGAAAAACATGACCACAGATTATTCCGTTTTTTGAGGCATTTGTTGGAACTCATAAGTGATCAGTATTTATGCAGGCATTTAGTCAGTCTCCATAGTTGACTGTCTTCTCATTTCTAGTTTAATAACAGTGTCTTAGTAAGAGATGGCTTTTCATTGATTTGAGTGGTAGGTAAAAATATATATTGGTTAAGCCAAATTTGCAGAGAGATTTAATATTTTTGTAAATGTCAAGCAATGAGAATTTTGTAATTTACACTTTGTCAAATGTATCTTTTTTTAATAATAAAGTAATGGTGCCGAGTTTCAAACATAAGAAGAAGGAATAGCATTTAAAAGTTCTGGACAAATTGTCCCAGTTAATATGATTTCACAACTTATTTAAAAACTTAAAAACTATCGCTATTTTTAAGGAGCTGTGGCACACTCTAGTATCACTCCTGCCTTGCTTCTGGTTGCTATTAATGGACATTTGTCTAGCCACACAGTTTGATGAATTTTAAAATCACTGCAACAGTTAAGAAATAAATCTCTGTAATCAGACATGCCTTTTGTAAATATTTATTTCACCTGGCAAAACAAAGCCTTTGCTTTTTTTAAACTGGGAGCCACCCAAATGGTTGACATAAGATGCAACATAATCCTAGCAAATTTTTTCCAATCACCTTTGTAAATTTCTGTCTTGAGGCGAATTCTCCAAATATATTTAAATCACATCACCAAAAACTGTTGTTTTAAAAGAACTCTTTTAAGGTTGCAAAGTCAAGCACTGAAAAGTTAGGAAATGGCTGAATTAAGTTGTCCCCCTTGTATGTGCATTATTAGACAGTCTTTCATTGCATGATCACATACTATTTTTTCCACAGAACCTCTCTCTTTCAGTGCACAATCCTCCTGATTCAATGTCTCTCACAAGTTAAAACCCATATAAACCCTGCACTGAGTCAAAAATGATATATATTGTCTCTTGGACATTTTTGTGGTGCTGTGCCCGTAGTATCAGAATGCTTCTCAGATATTAATGAATTTATTCACCATCCCCCCGTTTTACAGATGGGAAGCTGAGACCGAGATTTCTATTTTCAGGGCCCAAATAGAGAGATGAAAGGGCCTGATTTTTTTTTCCAGAGTATTTTGCATTTATGTTTAAAGCAGAGTTCCAGCCATTTTCATTTGCAGTTGAGTTCTCAGCACTTTTGGAAATCTGACCCCAATTGTGTCTTATTTGGCATCTGGAAAATGAGGAACACATAGTTAATGGTCGTCTTTGAATAGTTGGGTTACGTGATTTGCCCAGCATCATTTAGGAATGCCGTGGGAGAGGTAGGGAGAGAATCCTCTTCTCCTGGGTAACATTCTTAACCATAAGATCATCCTTTTCTCTTCCTGAAGTTCTCTGTCTCTTTCATTACACACCTTGCAACAAATGAGGGCAGGAGTCCTACGGAAAACCACCTCCTTCACTATACAACCCTGATTTCATTCCCTAATCATCATTCATCCTGTGTACTGAATGCGGGAGTGTCTTTCCCTCCATTCCTCATAATTACAGTTCACACCATTATGGGAATTGCAAATTGAATTACCTGATTTTCTTGACTTGGTTTGTCAGCCATAATGTTTCATCATTTTAGATATTTTTTTAGAAAAGTCAATGCCAAATGAAACATTAAATGATCACCAGATAAAATTTATATATAGTGGTGTGAATTTTAATATGCTCCGGATTAAACACATGAACCATATGAACATGTATTGAAACGATTGTATATTGAAATAAAGCACTACATTATTGTTAAATGTGACCTGCAAAGGATTTTTTAAAAGTTGGTCTTTTTTATTGCTTTGATGTATTAAAAAGGCCTGAGAAGATGTGTGTTGTGTGCAGATGGGAAGGTTTTTTCTGTTAATGTAGAAAACTCAAAAATGTAAACTCTGATATTCCCTAGTTTTTATTGGAGAATTAAAGAAAGTACAAGAGATGTTTATGATGACATCTTAACAACATATCTGAAGTGTGATGATAAATCTTCAGTGACTCATTAACATTTTGAATATAGGAATCTATAAACCAAACAAAATAGGGTTTTAAATATTTAGATGGAAAAATGTTATCCTCTTACTAGTTCAACGTTTAATTCCTCCGTTGTGCCACCATTTCAATAGTTCCTCCAGTCATAGGTGCCCGAGCTAGATAATACAGTATTTGACTTTTATGATGTAAAAAATAGCTGGAAAAATTTCATAATTTGATATTAAAATATAATCAGGCATTCTTTGTACATCCTAAAGAAGTGAAAAACAGCATATGCCCAATGTTTGTCTTCCTTTTGCAAGACATCTTTAAATGTAGCCTTAATGAACTATAGTTTTCTAATCTAGGTTAATGCTAAAAGTGGTTCTAAAACGGTGTACTGTCATTACATATTACATTTAGTCCTTTATTAATCTGTTTTTTAAAACTTGGCAATTCACATTATCTTTGTGGACTTGATAAATGTAGCATTTTAATTATTAAAATCATATATTTTAATTATTCCATAAAAAAACCTAAAGGGAAAAATAATTGACAATTTGTAAACAGCCTTTTGGTTTTCACACTTGGATAACTGAAACAGCTAAAGGATTTTATCAAACTTTCTTTAAATTTTCACCTGGTCAGATGAGAACACGCCTGGAAAATGATAATCCGAGGCACAACTTTTGTAAAGTGTCTAAAAGTAGTGGATTTGCAGGAGATTGTTATGGGGCATAACATAAAAAAGATAATTCTTGTTTATATAGTGGTTTGAATTTGAATTTTGTGACTGACAAATATTTTGTACCATATATGTTATCTAGCTAAATTTGTAGCTAAGTAATATGCAAACACCAGGCCACATTTAGGGATTTCTGTGTCTGCTGCATCTAAAATTAAGTAACAGAACTAAAAAGTACTAGTTTATCTGAACTATGCTTATAACACTGTTTCAGATAATATATTGAAAGGGGTACTGTTTTCTAGTATATGCTTTAAATTAATTAGAAATCTGGTGAAAAGATTCATTTGGAGAAGATTCCTAAGGCTGTTGTCTAACTACCCTTCTTTCAGTCTTGTCAAGAAAAATGAATGTTGAAATTTTTTGATGTAAATTTCCAGGTTTCTGCTCATAAATATTCAAGCAGAGTTGTTATCCCTCCAGCTTTTAAAGATAGAACCGCTGAGTATATTGTAATTCTTGAAGCCAGTAACATCAAATTATAAGAAAAAAAATTTAGTGTGGAAAAGTTAGATAGGTTATGAATGGCATCAGAGTCCAGTGTGTTGGAATGTATTTGGTCCCTGTGATGTGGAAACTCAATATTTAAGAAGAATAAAGTAAATATTAAAGTGTACTGAAATTAATTTTGATCAGTTGCTAGAACTTTGTGAATTACTTTTGTTCAGGCCCTCAATAGCTTTCTATAGAGCAAATTTAACGTTGGCTCAGCTTTCATCTGCTGTCTGATTTATTAGCCACAGTTTTACAGTCTGAAGTCATTCAGAAACCCAGTCCACTCTTGGGAATTCAAAGTGAGAATTCAGATGCACCTT
Source organism: Chelydra serpentina (assembly GCA_037349315.1). Taxonomy (NCBI): domain Eukaryota; kingdom Metazoa; phylum Chordata; order Testudines; family Chelydridae; genus Chelydra; species Chelydra serpentina. The sequence continues at coordinate 34,664,441 of JBAIAC010000029.1, read as the reverse complement.
TTGGATAAACTACAGCAGAGTATAGTTTCTCAATGATGTACTGATATTGTGAGATACATTTCAGCTTCCTTGAAGATCGATCAAGGTTTTTGGATACTAATTGCCTGAAAATATTCCATTTTATTTGTCCGAATATATTTATATTGTATTAAATGTGGAGGGGGGAGGACACCCGGGACCAGCCAAGCAAAAAACTGTTACATGCACAACCTTAACACTGTGTTGTGTATTAATCAGGGAACGAGAAAGTTAAAGCTGAACTGCTACCTTATGCTCTGTGTGTGTGTGTGTGTGTGTGTGTGTGTGTGTGTGTGTGTGTGTGTGTCATATATATTGATGCAGTAGTTAATGATCTGATTGTATACAAGAGAAAATCCACTTGTTTCCACAACCTTATATACACTGGCATATCTAAAATAGTATGAACACAAATTCAAAATGATGGTTAAGGAACCCAGAGGAGTTAAGCACTCCATTCCTTTAATCTCCCTTGAGAATGTCAGACAGAATATGTATGCTGAAAGGGCTGGATTGAAATAAGAGGTTGCTTATTCAAATTTATGACTTTTAAGTACTTTATGCAGCATGAATGTTACTTTACCCTAGTATCTTTCTTAATGCTTTGATTTTTTTTTTAAATTACATCTTTTTAATAGAGGGAAGTCTGCAGTAACAGGCATTTAACCAGAAGAGGCCAAGTTGTACCAATCTGTTTATATTAAAAAAAAAAGTAGATTGAACAGATGCTAGCTGGCCAAAGGGTGGCTCGTCTGTCAGTACTTAGTTGATAATACTATCTCTCTTGTTTGTAGGCACTGAGGTATCACCATTTTTGTAATGCTTATTATAATAGTAGGTGGATTATTAAAAAACCAAAACAAAACCCAAAACATTCCACTTGTCATGGGCCTTCTGCCTTTTGAACATATTGCATGGTTGTTTTCTATTCTGTCACCAGTGGTAATTGTGTGATGGGAGACTTCCCAAATAAGTATAGTGTAGATCAGTGGTTCTCAGCCAGGGGTACATGTATGCGGTATGCAGAGGTCTTCCAAGGGGTACATCAACTCATCCAGATATTTGCCTAGGTTATATAACAGGCTGCATAAAAAAGCACTAGTGAAGTCAGTACACAAACTAAAATGTCATACAGTTACTTGTTTATACTGCTCTATATACTGTACATGTAAGTACAATATTTATATTCCAATTGATTTATTTTATAATTATACAGCAAAAATTAGAAAGTAAGCAATTTTTCAGTAATAGTGTGCTGTGACACTTTTGTATTTTTATGTCTGATTTTGTAAGCAAGTTGTTTTAAAGTGAGGGGAAACTTGGGGGTATGCAAGATAAATCAGACTCCCGAAAGGGGTAATGGTCTGGAAAGGTTGAGAACTACTGGGGTAGACAAGTCCTTAGAGTCTGATCCTGAAAATACTTTTTACTGTTCATGGTGCCTACTACAATAACCTGTTGGCTTCAAATGGAGTAGTTCATGGTCGTAATCACCTTATCTGATAGCATGAGTTTGTACCACTGTGCTATTAGTCTTAATTGTATGTCATGGCAAGGAACTTTTAATTCATTTTGACTCAAACTTACCTCGGCCCCAGAGATCAGCTGAAATGTGACTGTAACTTATTTAAGAAAATTCTGAATAATGAAATGGAGGTTACACAAAATTTTAAGTTAACCTTAATTAATTTGAAGTTTCATTTTCTGTGGTCTTTTCTGTTTTCTCACACATTTTAAAACCTTTTGTGTCTCATATTGGCCTTGATAGGTTAAAAGCTAAGATGGTTTGCTTAAAAACAAACATGACAGCATTAATACTTTTCCTGAATGGTGGATGGGTTTTTACTAATTTTAAGAGTGTTTAATTGTGTAACTGAAAATTTAAATGATTACAAAATGCTGCTTCTAAGGAGGAGCTAATTACTTTTCCATAAAACAATAAAGTAGAATAACCCCTATTTTTATGTGCATTGAAAACTGAACAGACTCGACTCTTTGAAGTTAGTCTGGAAGCAAATTTCGTAGCCAGTTTATTTAGGGAAGAAGGTGGATCTTTTTCCAACACAATCCTACAACATAGTAGTCTTTCTAGTGTAGTGGGGCCTGTAAACACAAGCCAATATAAAAAGCTGCATATCAAATATTTACTGATTCTGGTCAGTCTAAGTACATCATTCCTGTTTTAAATCTTGTTTTCTGGCTTTCTATAGACTTTTGCTTTTTATTTTTCTTTCATATAGAAAACCTCTAGCAATAGTGGAAGAGAAACTGATGTTCCCAATTCTCACACCATTTCTTCAACACAATAGTTTTGCTAGTTTAGAGGAGTCCGGTCCAATATGTGCTCTAAAGACCTAGAAACGAGAATTGAATTTGAAAAAACTCAAAAATGTGATGTGAGCTATTGTATTGAATTTGATGAACCCTAGTAAGATACCTTCCCCCCAAAAGCTAAAACTTGACATTATAATAGATTTTAGGAAAAGAAGAAATTTTCCCTTGCCATTAAACTGGTTCTTAGGGAGGGTCTAGAAAAATGGAATATCACGCTTCTAAAGACACTGTTATGATAAATTGTCAGCTCTGTTCTATTCTAAAAGTGGAAAGGAACTAAAATAATCAACTGTTATGAAAAGTTAGACTTAAAGGGCCAAAATTTTCAAAAGTGTCTAGTGATTTTTGTTGCTTCAGTGTTTGGATACAAAGCCTGAGATATCTTAGAGTCCTGATTTTTTTTTAGAGGGCAGCTGCTCAGCAATTTGGACAGTCAGGCCCCTTTAACGTGCGTCATGACTCCCACAAATGGAGATACCCAGAATCACTAATCATTTCTGGCCAAAAATGTTCTGGTTCCCAGAAGCAAGTAAATTCTGACTTGCTGTACACAATATGGCAAGTTGAGTCCAAGACCTTGATCCTGCATTGTACTCTATATGAGTAGAATTGGGCCATGTCTACACTAGCATTTATGTCGTCAAAACTTGTCACTCAAGGGTGTCCATTATCAGCAATGGGGTTTGTGCTAAGAAAATTCACCTTCCAGGGCCAGTGAATGAGTGAGTTTAAATCTAAATGAGACAAGAGACATTTGATCATCTTAGTGTGCTTTTTGGAAACAGACACTGACTTATAGGAAATACAGCTGATGTTAGGATAGCTTGGGTGGGGCTGCAAAGGAGCTGGCAGACAGCACAGAATTTCAGTACCAGGCTTCCTGATGTAAAACAGTACTGTGCTTGTAAAAGCTTTCCTTGGGCTGCTAAATTTTATCTACTGAGTAAATAGAATTAGGGCAAAGTCTCTGATGCCAGGTTAAAATAATTAGAGGAGCAGTTTGCAGCATGGGGGATACTATTTCTTTTAGATCAGGTCTTCATAAACATGCAGTAATAATTACTAGATCAGTGGTCCCCAACCTTTTTGTGGCCAAGAGCACATTCATGTTTTCAGAAGAGTGTGGCGGGCGCCAACAATTTTTCAATACTTATTTTGTATTTGTACATTAAATAATATGAAAACCATCATATTTAATATTACATAATATATGAATCCATAAGATACAAAAGGTAATTTTACATGTAAAAGGTATTAATTAAATTATTCAACAATTATTCTTTCACCTTACCATGTGAATGTGCTCTTTTTTTATTTACCTTTTGGGGGGGGGGGGGGAGTAGTTCTGGGCAGTGGAGAGGGAAGCCGCAGCCCCCCGCCTGCCGGGGACAGAGAACACCGGCGCCTGCAGCCCCGGAGTTCTCTGCAGTAGTGTAGCCAGGTCTTGAGCACAGGGGGAGCGGCGCTATAAAAAGGCGCCTCCCCCTCCCCCGTACTCACCCTGGGATGCTTTAAAGGGCCTGGGGCTCCAGCCGCTGCGGAGACCTGGGACCTTTAAAGTGCCGCCACCGGAGCTCTGGCAGCGGGGCTCCGGCGGCGCTTTAAAAGGCCTGCATCTCCCCAGCGGCACGAGCAGCTGGCAGGGCCGGCGCGCCCACTAGGCGACCCTAGGCGGTCGCCTAGGGCGCCAAGATTTGGGGGGCGGCGGGCAGCTTCCCGCTGACTCCCCGCTCATTGGCTGAGCTGCTGAGCGGAGAGACAAGGGGCGACTTGCCGTGGCTGCTCCTTGTCTCCCCGCTAAGTTGCTGAGTGGGGAGCAGGGCCGGCTCCAGGCACCAGCAAAACAAGCTGGTGCTTGGGGCGGCACATTTCTAGGGGCGGCACGGGCCATGCTGCCCCTAGAAATGTGCCCCGCCGCCAGCTTTCCTGCGCCGCCGCCGGCTCAGCTTCTCCCCGAGTGGCGGCGCGCGAAACAGCGCTTCTCCCCCTCCCTCCTAGGCTTAAGAGCCTGGGAGGGAGGGGGAGAAGAGAACCCTAGGGGGCGCGACACACATCTCCCCCTCCCTTCCATGCATGCCCCGCTCGCCCCGGCGCTCTGGCCCGGGTGAGCGGGGCCCCGGGCATGCTGTCCTCCCCACCGGTGCTCCGGCCTGGGGAGAGCGGGGCAGCCTCGCTCTCCGCTGGCTGGGGGGAGTGGGGCCCCGGGCATGCCGCCCTCCCCGCTGGCGGTCCGGCCGGGGAGAGCGGGGCAGAGAGGCAGAGGGTGGGGAAGGTTGTTTCGGCGGGCGTTGGGGGGGTTGGTTTTTTTTGTTTCGGGGGCGGCGTTTGGGGGGGGGTGTTGTTTTTTTGCTTGGGGCGGCAAAAACATTAGAGCCGCCCCTGGCGGGGAGACAAGGGGCGGCTTGCCCTGGCTGGCTGCTCCTTGTCTCTCCGCTCAGCAGCTCAGCGGGGATACAAGGGGCGGCTCTCTCTGCGGCTGCCCCTTGTCTCCCCGCTCAGCAGCTCAGCGGGGAGACAAGGGGCGGCTCGCTGCGGCTGCCCCTTGTCTCCCCGCTGGGCTGCTGAGCGGAGAGACAAGGAGCAGCCAGCCAGGGCAAGCCGCCCCTTGTCGCCTCACTCAGCAGCTTAGCAGGGAGACAAGGAGCAGCCAGCCAGGGCAAGCCGCCCCTTGTCTCTCCGGCAGGCGCGGGGCTGTGGCTTCTCTCCATGCTGCCCCGGCCTGCCAGGGACAGAGAACTCTGGGGCTGCGGGCGCCGGTGTTCTCTGTCCCCAGCAGGCCGGGGCAGCATGGAGAGAAGCCGCAGCCCCGCGCCTGCCGGGGACAGAGAACACCTGCGCCCGCAGCCCGGCCTGCCAGGTACAGAGAACTCCGGGGCTGCGGGCACCGGTGTTCTCTGTCCCCGGCAGGCGCGGGACTGCGGCTTCTCTCTCCACGCTGCCCCGGCAGTTCTCTGTCCCCGGCAGGCCGGGGCAGCATGGAGAGAAGCCGCAGCCCCGCGCCTGCCGGGGACAGAGATCACCGGCGCCCGCAGCCCGGCCTGCCGGGGACAGAGAACTCCGGGGCTGCGGGCGCCGGTGTTCTCTGTCCCCGGCAGGCGCGGGGCTGCGGCTTCTCTCCGCGCTGCCCCGGCCTGCCGTCCCCAGCGCGGGCGCCCATAAATGCCCCGGCGGGCGCCATGGCGCGCGCGGGCGCCCATAAATGCCCCGGCGGGCGCCATGGCGCCCGCGGGCACCGCGTTGGGGACCACTGTACTAGATACTCACTTCTACTGGAAGAATAAACTGTATAATGCTACTGAATAAATTAATTGCAAAATACAGTTTGTTACACTATAGTTGGTGGCAAAAGAAGGTTAAGGGAGGAAGAAGCTAGCCACATAAAACCTCTGCAAATGTTAACTACTGCCTGCATTATTTCCATGTATTTGATCACTCTACATTAGTCAGATTTCCCAAGGTGTGGGTTTTTTTTGTTTTTTTTGTTTTGTGTGTATAGAGTTGTGTGTTACATACCCATATAAAAGGCACCTTAGCCTCCAAATTTAATCTTCTTTTAGTTGTTTGTTTTTAAGGTATTTACCAAACTTAATAGGAATAGAAATGTGTTAATGCTCAAATATAATAGAATTGTTAAAGATAAAACTTACTTAAATTGATAGTGTGTTTTATTTTTTTAACATACTTTTATTCCCAGTAAACACCTAAGATTAGTAAGACAAACTGGAGAAAAAAGTTCTTGTTGGTGAAAGAGAGAAACTTTCGAGCTTGCACAGAGCTCTCTTCAAAAGCTTGTCCCTTTCACCAACACAGCTACAGCAGCACTGCAAATATGTTCCCCGGGTTGCTTATGTCCTTTGATTAAACGTAGATGTAGTAGTCCTACATCTTATTAGTTGTATAGCTTCAGTATTTGTAACATTTCAATCCATGACTTTGTTTCTCTAAAAGTTAGCATTTAATCATTTTGTAACAAGATTAAAATTTATGCTACTTTGAATTAAAAAGTAACCAGTACTTTTTAGTTAATTTATGTTGCAATTGCAACATATTTCAAGATTTGGCCAAATCAAGCCATACAGCACATCCTTTATTATCTATTTCTTGTTTCACTTCTTTGGGAGAGAAGCCTTCTTTCCCAGTTTTATACCTCTCTTCTCCCCACCAAACTCCTCAGAGTGTTCATTGGGCTTCTTCAGCCCTGATCAGTTCCTCTCCATTGTATGCTCTATTCTCAGTTCAGGATTTACTAGTGGAGGTCTTAAGTGTTTTGGGGAGTAGTGGAATTTTAGAGGGAGAATGGTTGCAATGATGCTGACCTTGCAGCATGGAGAACTTACTAGGGGAAAGGAGAGCCACAGAAAATAGTAAATAGGTTTGGATACTAAAGCTACTTACTAAATTAGTTATGAACCACTAAATCAGATGTTAGATAAACAGGTTTCCATTGCATTTCAGAGCTTTGGCCTTTTCTGAATAGACTTATTGTTCTTTTTCACAATTGTCAGATCAACTATATAGCTGCAGTGGTTTAATGTAAAACAATCTATCTATGGCTGGATGCTTCTTGTAAAAATTAAAATTATATGTTTCTCTCATGAGACCAACTGAACAATGCTAGTATATTGAGTTGAGTGAGATGCCCAGAGGTGGAATGTTTAGAAATTGCCAGTACCTATTTAATAATAATGAATCTTGATGGATGGATGGATAGTTAACCTTTGGAATATATAGAAGGTTAAACCTGCCTTCCTGTTGGATGGTCACCATAACTCCATTGATTCTTGCATAAAAGAGGTTGGGAATGAAATCTTACAGCTGTAACTGTCTCTTTTAGGGAGAGGTTTTCTTTTGTTTCTTTGTGCAGTGAGCATACAGTGTATTATAACATTGCTGAAGAAATCTGGAGAGCATCCAATATTTAAACTCTGACAGGATATATTGCTGGCATTCTCTGTGCCTCATTTAAGCAGCATTTCTGTGTACAGATGTGTAGAGTCAGCTATTTGTGATGCAGTGGGACTGCATTTCCGGTGGATTGTGTGATGTTGCTTAACTGTGGTCAGCTGAATTCCTTGGATTAGAGAGTTGAATTCTTTCAGTGCAAAGTCTGTTGCTGGCAATGAGCATGTGTTCAAGGGTTAGCATGAAAGAATGTAATGTGACATGTTAGACGGCACTGTGGACTGTGTGTTAGCTCTCTAGCTTTTTGGATGCTTTGTACTGATCTTTTAAATGGCAGGGGCAATGTCACTTTAGAAGAATGGGTTCTTAAATATATTAATAAAAACACCTTGCTCTTGTCTCCTCTCATCATAAAGATGAAAACTGTAGTGGGCCTACACACGTTTTTGGGTTGTGTAACTATAATTTCTATGTGCTAGGTGCTGGTATCATTCAAATGGTCGGACATCATAGTGTTACATTGACTCACTTTTAATTTCAAACCCAGTTCTAGAAATCCTTTTCCATATTTTGTGTTTTTTTGTGGTGTAATGAGTAGAGACAGAGAACACTTACGATATGTCTTCAATAATTGTTGCCACCTGTGTGTATTACGGGGGAGCTGGTAGTGAGTCCTTATTTAGGTTGCCTACCAGTTTCTTTTCGAAAAGATTCTTGTGATTTTTTTTTTGATTTTTTTTTTTTAAAGAACATGTAACACCTCTACTGTTAGTAGCAGACCTTTAATCATAGGTCCCAACTCCATGGGTGCTCTGGGGCTGAAGCGCCCACGGAAAACCCACTGACAGACCTGAGGATCAGTGCCTCCCTCTCCCCTCCAGCTCTGCCCCCAGTGCCTCCTACCTGCTGCGGATCAACTGTTCAGTGGTGTTCAAGAAGCACTGGGGGGAGGGGTGGGAAGGGGCGGAGCGGGAAGCGGTGGGGAGAAGATGGGGGCTTGGAGGAAGGGGTGGAGTGGGGGTAGGGCTTGGGGCAGAGTGAGAGTCGAGCATCCCCCCGGGACTTAAGTAATTTGGCGCCTATGCCTTTGATATTTGGCCTGGAGAGAGCCTTATGACTAAAGAAGTGTCTTTTCTTTTGCCCCATGAAAATAAATTCCGGTTCAGCAGAATTATAAACTGTTAAAAATCACCATTTCCCTTCACTCACTTGCATTTCCCTGGAAAAATTTGCCTGCATGTCAAAATAAGTAAGCATAAACATTTTGAAGAGCTAGGCCACTGCCAGGATGTTCAGAAAGTATACGTTCTCTCACCTGATCAGGTAGAAGGGAGACTCTCATTGCCTACTGAATTGCTCGGTCATTACGTTAACTGAATCTTTTCCCCCTAGTTTAGTAAGTACCCTTATACCTCTGTGTCAACTGTCTGTAATGGGCCATCTTGATTATCACTTCAAAAGTTTCTTTCCCCTGCTGATAATAGTTCCTTTAAATTAATTAGCCTTTTACAGTTGGTATGGTTACTTCCACCTTTTCATGTTTCTCTGTATGTATAAATATTTGCTTACTGTATGTTCCATTCCATGTATCTGATAAAGTGAGCTGTTGCCCACGAAAGCTTATGCTGAAATAAATTTGTTAGTCTCTAAGGTGCCACAAGTATTCCTTTTCTTTTTGCTGACACAGACTAACATGGCTAGTACTCTGAATACTGAAACTTTGTGGTTATAAACTGCTGCCATGGCTAAGCAGCTGATGAAGGCCAAAATTATTCAAATCAGGGTACCTAAAGTTAGGTTTCTAAATCCGTATTTACAATCTTTAATAAGAAGTGGCCTGATTTTCAAATATGAGCTCCCACTGATTTAGTAGCAGCCGCAGTTACTCTGTGCCTCTAAATAGAAGTGGCCTATTGCTTTTCAGTTGCCTAAATATGGAATTAGGAGCCTAACTTCAAGGACCCACACTTAAAAATGATTGCTTTGGCCTGCCTCCTTTTCATTTAAAAAAAAAAGTGTTTATGAATTACCAGTTAACATTAAGAAATGGATTGCAGTAACTGTTGTGGAAAAAAGGATTATTTTGAGAAAATGGAAATCTGCAATTTCTCCCTCATACACAGACAGACTGAATGAGCTCTCTGCTACTGCATTAATGGGAAAAAAATTACTCTGCCTAATAGAAGGGCTTGGGGAAAAAAATACGAGGATGTCTGGTCACACATGAAACTATTTCATACCTTTGCAGTTTAGTGTGTATTAGTCCCCGATACTTATAGACTATGTTCTCACTTATTTAGCTATTTAATTACTTTAATAATTAATGCACTGCATTGCCTTTATGGTTTTTTTTCAGGATTTTGCCAATAATGAACATTGAAGTTTATTATTTGTATGCTATTTCCACTTTGTGTATGTATATATGTTTTGTTATATACTTGTATAAAATAAGTGCTTATTTTTCTATTTGCTGTTGGATAGTATATTGTTTTTGCTTTTTTGAAGGCTTTGGAAGCATATCTGTTTGCGAATGCTGCATGCCATTTCTTGTGGGTAACACATGGCTGCCTCTGTGGTATGAAAAAGCATGGTCTAAGGCAGAGGTCGGCAACCTTCGGCATGCCGCCCATTGGTGTAATCCGCTGGCAGGCCGTGAGACATTTTGTTTACATCGACCATCCTGCACTGTGGCGCAGCTCCCGGTGGCCACAGTTCGCCGTTCCAGCCAATGGGAGCTGCAGGAAGCAGCGGCCAGCACTTTCCTGTAGCCCGTGGCTTCCCGCAGCTCCCATTGGCCGGGAAGGCGAACCGTGGCCCCTGGGAGCTGTGGGGGGCTGTGCCTGCAGACGGTTAACGTAAACAAAATGTCTTGCGGCCCACCAGCGGATTACCCTGATGGGCTGTGTGTCGAAGGTTGCCGACCCCTGGTCTAAGGTCTTCAAACAGCAATTTGTAAAATCATTTCAGTAATTTTAAGACAGATCTTTGCACTTCCTGAAAATGTCAGCAATTTCTCCAAAATAAGGAGATGTGAGCTGTCTTCAACATTAAAAACAAAACAAAAAAAACCTGGAATATAGCCTGGGAGTAAGAGGAGGAGGAAGTCGATAATAAGCCAATATTGCTCCCATTGAAATTAATAGCTAAACTCCTGTTGACTTCAGTGGGAGCAGGCTTAGCCTTAAGTCAGCATCCCCCAACTTGAACAGTATTTCAACCAAATACTGTAGTACTAATTGTGTTAAATTTTCTTTTTTCCTTTTTTGGAATCTATATAACAGCAGAGAGAAATGCAACTATGCTGGACTCTGTTATCATGATGGTGTGTTTTACAGCAAAGATGCAAGTCAGTGCATTCTGTCTCAAAAACTGATGCCAAACGTGACCTAAACTGGCTTGGGTTAAAATTTGCTCATTCTGTAAATCACATATACCTAGGTGTTACTCTCAACTGCAAACTCTCCTTTGAAGCCCACATTGAGAAAACTAAACCCAAGGTTAGCATATGCCACAACATTCTTGGCAAGCTTGTTACATCAAAGTAGGGTGCAGACCCCTCCACTCTGCGATCATCACCACTGGCACTTTGCTACTCCATTCCTGAATATACCTGTGCAGTGTGGGCAGAATCCTTTTCATGGAAGAAGCTAGAACCTGTATTTACTACTCCCACCTCTATATTACAGGATGTCTTAAGCCTACTCACGTCAACAGCCTCAACATCCTCACAGGTATTGCTCCTCCTGATATATGCGGGGAAGTTGCTAGTACAGTAGCACACGCAAAGCATTCCACAGATCCAAGACATCTGCTATATGATATAACATCAACGCTGAATCAACTGAAATCACAGCAAAGTTTTCTTGTCACCATTAAACTGCTGACATTGTCACCCAAATAGACATGGGTTCAGTTATGGAAACCAAGAGTAGAGAACGGCCTGTGCACGACTCCTGCCAGTTGAGCACCTACCACCCAATGCAGATCAACCCTGGACTTTATGAGACTGCCATAATCGATTCCACACTCAAGTTGGCCAGTCTGGAGATGCAATGATCAAGTGGGTCTTCATCACTGGCCCCAATACCAGTGACTGTGGCAGAGACTTCATATTTTGAGACTATCTTCTGCAATGCCACCTGCTTGAGCATGAATGATCTTCACGTGACTTGGTGGAGTGCAGTGTTTGGGCAGTCACATGCATGGATATGGCAGGAAGCAGTGTAAGGACTTGGCAAAAAGATGTGATTTTACATACAAAAAATCACTATAAATAACAGAAGAGGACCTTCTTGGGAAAAGCTCCCCTCCTCTTCACCCAAGGGATTGTTTTCAAACCTCTGTTCATGACTTAGAATAACAGACACACTAACAGTTGTGAAGGAGCTCTCTGGAAATTCATATCTTCACTTTTATCAGGAGGCAGGACCAGAACCTGGAATTTCTTCATGCTACTTCATCCTTTGCTCATTTTCAGAAGAGAAGAATAGAGCTGATGATTTCATATCCTGCTTCCGTCTTTGCCTTTGTCCATTCTGCCTCTTATACACTTTGTGCTACCATGCTTTCTTGATTTGCGTCTTTCCTAAATACTCATTGACTTGGCAGTGCCCAAAAGAAGCAAGTTAAGAATAACAACAATAAAAAAAAATTATCCCCCAAGTTATTCCTCCCTGCTGAGTTTCTCAGTGACTTCTGTGTTCTTCTCTTTATCTGTTTTTTACATTGTAAACTGTTTGAGGAGGGGACTTTAGTTACTATTGTATGCCAGGTGCTCAGCTGATATAAACTGGCGTAGCTGCTAATCTGGCCGTGTCTGTTACAAATCCAAGCACCTCAGTGGTTAACAAATAAATAGTAATGGTTCCCTTGAAATGCAGGGTTGATTACAGTTGTAACATTTTGAACCAGAATATGGTAGCAAGAAATGTCAGTCTTAAGAGGAGGAAAAGGCAACTAAACTGCACTGAAGTGAGATGGAACATTTACTCCAGTTCATTTTACATGGGGTTCCAATCTAAGCATGTTTACTGAATGGATTCTATTGTATATTAATATGACTCTGTTTCAGCCTTGTGAGAATAAAAACAGAAACTACATTTACTTAATGCAGAAAATTTATCAGACTTAATACTCTCGTACAAAAAAAAGTTTACCTGTTGCATAGGTTTCAGTAGCTTCTCAGGAATATGAGATTTAAATGTCTACTTAGTAGTATAATTTTTCCATGATTTTGTTCAGTGATGTCATTTCCCAGTGTAGTGATGTCATTTGTAGATAGACTTTTAGTAAGATTCTTAAACTACAGTCCTGCAGAATGTTCCCAAATAATTTATTGCAATCCTCCAAAGAGACCTTGTTGCTGCTTTTTAAATGCTGAGTGTAAATTGACAGGTATATTTCTTTTGTGTTTCAGATGGAGCAATTATCAGATGAAGAACTTGATCATGGTGCTGAAGAAGATAGTGATAAGGAAGACCAAGATCTGGACAAGATGTTTGGACAATGGCTTGGGGAGCTGGACAAACTCACACAGGTCAGGGATGCTTTTGAATACAAGAGTCAAATATTTCAATAAGTAATTGGCACCAATGTTACACATTAATTTTGAATGTCTCAATGTGTTCTTAGAGTATGTGTTAATGTGAATCCCACTATAGGGAGCACATGTACCTCGTGCATGAGATTGGAGTCTTTTGAAAAGCAGTGTCTGTTGGGGCTGCACATGTGCTCCGAGTCTCTTTATGCTCCTGTGCGAGGGCATAAAGGGCAGAGTGGCTGCAACCCGCCCTTAGTTCTCTTGCCATTGGCTGCAGCAAGACTGCACCTAGTGAGCGTCCAACCCTTTATTCTACTTACAGACTTCGAAACTGGTTGTTCAACCAGCTGTGTGGAGAAATCTTCATATTGGCGTTCTGAACAGAAGAAGCAACCCATTCACTCAAGGGCCACGCTGTGGCCCCTGGGAATCTACACGCTGGCCTCTTCTAGGAAACCACAATAGTACCAGCAGAGGACACTAACCTATTCTTAGAGTCCACAGCTGGAGCCCACAAAGAAAGCGATCCAGGGGGTGCTTCTCTCTCCCTTTAGGCAAGCCAGATCCCTCTCAGAGGTGGCAGATTTGATAGCTCATGTGACTCTTGACACTCCGAATCTGGAGCCTGCCCTCGCCTTTGGGAACCCCTGTCCACCAGGCCTGGGCAGCTATCACAGCCAACAAATGTGCATAAGGGCCCAAGACTACTCTATACATTTCCACTCCTTAAACACTACCCACCTCCCTTCCCTATCCCATTTCAGGGATTCTCCTCATGAGAACCTGTTACAGACAGAAGTGGCCTCGTTAGTTCATTGAGGAGCCATAGAAGGGGTAAATGTGGAGGACAGGGAAGGAAGTTTCTTCTGTTCCAATTATTTCCTTATCCCGAAGAAAAAAGGGGATCTGTGTCCTATCCTAGACCTCACAAGACTGAACAAATACATCATGCTGCTTCAGATTCAGAATGGTGTTAATGGTTGCCTTCATCATCCCATCTCCTCAGACTCAAGACTGGTGTGTGCCTCGAACTTTTGGGATGCATACTTCCATATCGGCATTCATCCGGCTACAGGAAATATCTAAGATTCACAGTAGGGACCAATCATTATCATTCAGCGTCTCCACAAAGTACCTAGAGGTAGTAGCGACACATCTCAGAAGGAAAGTCATTCATGTTTACCCTTATCTGGACAATTGGCTGAACAAGGGCAGATATCACCAGGAAACAGCAGCATGTTTGTAATATGCCCTCTCCCTGTTCTCTCGGCTAGGCCTGGTGAACTATAAAAAAATAGGCTCTTATCCCATCACAGCTGATAGAGTTCATAGGCGCCTTGATCAACTCCTGGTTAGTGAGAGCATACCTTCCCAAAGTCGGGGTTCTTGTTGATTTAGTCGCTATTAATTCAGATAGAATCAAACCCAGCTACAATGGTGCAGGGATGTCTGGGACTGCCGGGCTATATGTCATTGTGCACATTCCTGACTCTGCTTGCCAGACTTCACCTGAGGCCTCTTCAACTCTGGCTCAGGTCAGTCTGTACCCCAGATAAACACCAAATGAGCAAGAAGGCGGTGGTTCCACCTCACACCATTGCAGAAGCAAGGTGGTGGAAAGAACCCAGAAAGAACCCCAAAACATGCGTGGAGGGCTGCCATTCTCTTCTGCCTCCCCAACAATGATTTTAATCACAGATCAAGGATAAGTTGGGGTGCCCACCTGGACCATCAACAGATGCAAGGGATGTGGTCCCCAGAAAGGGCACACGTCAATGTCCTGGGGCTCAGAGCCATCATGTTAGCCTGCACATCCTTCCTACCCGTTCTTCAAAGCTCCACTGTGCAGCTCTTGACAAACAATACGTCTGCAATGCACTATGTAAACAAAGAGGTATGCACTCTTCTCCCTGCTGTCTATAGGCAATCAAGCTCTGGATATGGTGCCACCAACAGAGGTTACCTCCACTAGCTCTTCACGTCTCAGAAGTCAGCAACACCCTGGCAAACGTCTGAGGAGACTGTGTTACCACTCACAAGGGGCCACTGTGGAGATCCATCATGGATGAGATGTTCTTTCGCTGGGGACCCTGTGATACTTGTTTACCACCAATGTCAGGTGCCAGAACTTTTGTTTCAGAGGAGGTAAGAGCTTGAGGTTGTTAACAAATGCCTTCCTTCCGTAGTGGTCCCAAAGCCTTCTCAGTACCATTCCAATGGTTTCCTCTGATCTTTATGATAATATCCAAAATCAAACAAGACAAAGCCATGATCATCCTCATGACTACCTACTGTCAGAGGCAGTTTGGTTGACAGGCCTTCTACAAATGTTCAGTCAGCTGCCTGTCCAGCTCTCAGGTTGCTTGGATCTGATCTCACAGCACCACTGCCAGATACTCTGTGACTCAGTCACTGCACCTGATTGCATGGCTATGGACTAATTGAAAACTGCAGACAGAGACTGCTCCCTCGGGGTCCAAGAATTCCTGATACAGAGCAAGACAACATTGACCAGAAAGACTTACTCATCTAAATAGAAGAGGTTTTCGGTGTGGGCAGCCAAATATGGTCTGAACTCGGTCCAGGCATTGATACTGAAGATCCTCTACTATTTAAAACAAGCTGGCATTTAGTTCACCTCTATCCAGGTCCACCTCACAGCAATTTCAGCTTGCTATCTGCCTACATGGTGGTGCTCAGTCTTTTATGTGCTGTTCTACATATTTTATAAATTATCTGAAAAAGGGGTAAACAGTGAGGTGGCAAAGTTTGCAGATGCTACTAAATTACAGTCCAAAATTGTAGTTAAGTCCAAAACTGACTGCAAAGAGTTACAAAGGGATCTCACAAAACTGGGTGATTGGACAACAAAATGGCAGAAGAAATTCAGCTTTGATAGTACGAAGTAATGCACATTGGAAAAAAATAATCCCAACTGTACATACAAAATGATGTAGTCTAAATTAGCTGTTACCACTCAAGAAGGAGATCCTGGAGTCATCATGGGTAGTTCTCTGAAAATGTGCCACGGCAGTCAAAAAAAAAGCTAACAGAATGTTGGGAACCATTAGGAAAGTGAGAGATGGAACATGTCATAATGCCACAATGTAAACCTATGGTATGCCCACACCTTGAATAGTATGTGCAGTTCTGATAACCCCGTCTCAAAATTAGAATTGGAAAAGCTACAGAGAAGGGCAACACAAATGATTAGGGGTATGGTACAGCTTCCATATGAGGAGAGAGAAAAAAGGCTGGAACTGTTTATCTTGGAAAAGAGACGATTAAGGGGGATTATGACAAAGGTTTATAAATTCATGAATGGTGGGGAGAAAGTGAATAGAGAAGTGTTATTTACCCCTTCACATAACACAAGAACCAGGGGTCATCCAATTACATTAATAGGTAGTAAGTTTAAAACAAACAAAAGGAAGTACTTCTTCACAAAACACACAGTCAACCTGTGGAACTCTTTGCGGGGGATGTTGTGAAGGCCAAAAGCATAACTGGGTTTAAAAAAAGAATTAGAAATGTTCATGGAGGATAGGTCCACCAGTGGCTGTTAACCAAGATGGTGAGGGGGACATCCCCATGCTCCAGATGTCCCTAAACCTCTGACTGTCAGAAACTGTGTCTGGAGGACAGGGGATGGATCATTTAGTGGTTTTTCTGTTCTGTTTATTTCCTCTGAAGTATCTGGTACTAGCTACTCTCAGAAGGGAGGATACTGGGCTAGATGGGCCATTGGTCTGATCCAATATGGCACTCTTATGTTCTCACCAGACGGGAACTGAAGTTTCTCAGAGGACTATTGCATACTTTCTCATCAGTCAAAGACCATACTCCTGCCTGGAATCTCAACATAGTCCTCCTCAGATTGCTGGAGTCTTAGTTTCAACCTCTTTTGGAATGTTCCTTGCATCACTTCCCCCTGAAGATGGTCTTTCTAGTGGCTATCACTTCAACCAGAAGAGTGAATGAGGTTCAGGTGTCTGTCAGAAGCTCCCTATATAACATTTCATAGAAATAACGTGATACTAATGATCTTCCATGAAATCCATCCCCAGGGTGGTCTTAGAATTTAATCTAAATCAGTCAACCAATCCTGTCTTCTTTCCAAAATCACACACTGCACTGGGAGATAAGAAGTTGCATGCATACTAACTGTGTCCAGGACTTTATTACATTGACAGGACCAAACCGTTCAAACGGTCTTCCTATCTATTTCTGGCTATAGCTTGGCATCCTAAAAGTCAGGCCATCTCTTCAGAAAATAACAAAATGGATAACAGAGTATTATTGTGTTGCCAGCTGCCTGGTGCACCTCTCCCACTGAACATTAAGGCCTATACCAACCAGATCTCGAGCAGCATCCTCCACCTACTTTAAGAATGTGCCGATATCCGAAATCTACAAAGCAGCATTGCAGAGTAACCTATTGACCTCTTAAACATCACTCTTTAACTTAGCAGCCAAGTTTGGGAAAGCATTTCTTCAATCACTGTTTGACTGATTTAGCTGAAACCCTTCTGTCTCATGATCCCCAGGAGATACTGCTTACCAGTAACCTACAGTGGGATCCACACTGACACATACTGAAAGAAAAAACTTTTGCTTACCCTGTGGTAACTGGGTTCGTTCTTGTCAGTTGGACCCTGTGACCTGCCTTTGTCCCTGCATTTTGGAGTTTTCAACTGTCATAGACTTCAGAGTGGGAGTGGGAGGGGGGAGAGGGGGGACCAAGAGAAGGTCTCAGCTGCTCTTCCTTTAATGCCCTCACATTGGAGCATGAGGCAGCTCAGGGTGCATGCAAGGCCCTGGTGGATATTGCTATTCAAAAGACACTGATCTCATGTGTATGAGGCACATGCTTACCTACAGTGGGATTCACACTGACTACAACATCTGAAAGAACCACACTTACTGTAGGGCAAGTAACTGTTCTTTCTGTGGAAATGGCGCTCAAGTGCACCCGTCCTTTAATATCTTTTTAGTTAGTGGGGATAATATTTTTATGGATAAATCTTACCTATAAATAGAATAAATAATTTCATGTTGTATATTGCATCATTTTGTTTAAGGAACAATTTTTTTTAATTCTGAGCCTATGGATAAAGAGTCATGAAAAATCTTCATTCCTAGATGAATAGAAAACTATTTTAGTGGCAAATTTATTTCACAATCTTATGTTTACAAATCTAAGTTATGTTAACTAGGTAGGAACCTTTTGCAAAGCCATTGGCTGCATTAATAATTGTATGCCTCAACATAGACATTTGCAAGAGGAGGAGTTTCAAAATAGATTTCAACGCCTGTAACTCACTTCGCTTCATAATGCAGCATTAGCTTCATAATGTACACACAACCTCTTGGAGTTTATTGTCATATTATTAATGGACAAAAATTACATTTACTGACAGTTAAGTTTGCATCAGGACCTACCCCACCCAGGCAAAATCTCAAAATTCTGGAAATAAATAGTTAAGAAAAAAGTGTCCTGTGTGTTTTGCCACATTCATATTATTCACAATGCTGTCGCCAATACATTCCATTGCTTCATAAGGTTTTCACTTCCATCTCCCACAGGTACTGAAAAGTAATATGTATCCCAGTTTCATTAGACTTGTGCTCTCATGCAAAACCTTAAGTGACCTCATACGCTCTTATATCTGTATCAACAGATTGGCATATTTGACTGTCACACAGTCCATTTACTTGAAAAGTTATTGTCCCTTAATGTGGCTGAGGTCACAGTTCAGATTTGGCATGAGCATAATTAGAGCTTGCAAGAAATCCAGAGCATCTCCCTGCACACATTCCTGGTGCATTCATTGCTCTATTCCAGCTGGACTATTGGAGCAATGGAAAAACAGGTCTGTCTTCTCTGAATTTTTCTTTCCCAGGTTCACTGAATGTTTATTGGACCGCAAAGTAAGATTTTTTTCCAGATGGAAATTTTTTTTAAAGGATATAATTATGGTGCCCAAGAGATCTTTTGAATTCTCTGTGCCCTCCATAGCCTCTTCCCCCCCGCAACCCCCCACCCCAAAAAAGGGTGTTACAAAATGTAGTCTTAAACCCTGTAGCACTTGCGGTCAATACCTTATACCATTTAGTACTAATGCACTTTGCATTAGTGGTTAGCATCAGGACATCCTGCTTTCTAGTGCTAGGGTGTTAAGGAGCATCTTATTTTGTGTTTCGGTTCCATTCAAGATTTTCTCTTGGTTTGCTATAGCCAACCAGCATTTTTAGCAGTCTTATAAAACTCACCAATTCACCTTCCAAAGGCTTAGGTGAGAACTTGTTCTGCTGCTGTCACTAGAACCTATCTATAGAAATGTTCATAGGACACACAATAATTTGATAACTCTTGATTTCTGTACTGTATATAATGTATGTACTCCTGACCAAAACTTTTTAATAAGCAGATGAGACTTTATCAAGAGGTCTAAACTATAGGCCAGAGACTATGGGTTCAGTCTGAGGAATTAAGCCTCCCCTACCCTTCTCAGTTTCCATATTGGTCCTCATCACCCACAAATAACTCCAGTTCCTACCTTTACTGATAGTCATAACTGTATCCAGTAGCAGCAGTGTGTAAACTCACATGATTCTTGACAGTTTTACTGTGGCCTATTAGATTCTAAATAGGCACATTTTCACTCAGGTGCTGCTTGGGAAATCTCTGGATACCAGTAGAGGCACTAGAGCCATCTGTTTGCAGTCTGAGGAAGACAGTGATACATCACTGATTTACATTCTGTTTACATTTGGATGGTTGTCTTCTCAGTTATAAGGAATAGCAATGATTTTTTTCTCTCTAAAGAGAAAACAAATCTGCAGAAATTGATGATTTAAGGAACCCACAGTCACCTTTATCGCGTGGATTTTTCAAGCCCAATTGAGGGCAAAGACTGAAACAAAATGGGGGGGAGGCTGTCTGACAGAATTAATGGTGTTGGGTGAGGAGGAAAAAAGATGTAAATCACGCAGTAAAAAAATGAGTTGAAAGAAGATAAGAAAGAAACAGAGAAGTAAAATTCTTATTTCCTTGTGTGAGGTTCAACTGCCAAACTAATTAACAATGCTACATGGCTACCTCGGAAGCTGAAAAGCATTCAGGAATTAAATCTCCCATAGAGTTTGGGAATCTCTTTCCTTTAGCTCCTACCCTACCTCTGGATCCCGAAACAAAAATTAAAATAAAACCTCTGATAGTAGATAAAACGTACTTCTTCCTATGAAGCTTCGCTTTTAGGAGACTTGGGTCTGTCTACATGGGAGATTTTTTTTTTTTTTACGTTATACCAGTATACAGATGTGACTTTCCCCTGATGTTCTCTGGACCGGTGATCTGCCAGGCCACTCCAATCCTTGACTCTGGGAGCCAGCCTTACCCTGCTCTGCTGTGAGAACCCCCACTCCTGGGCTGTTCACACACAGCCTCTGGCATATAAACTGCTCCTTGGATTGTGCAACCAAGTGACACTAGCCAATATCTCAAGTCCCAGACACAACCCTAGGAACCTCCGTCTTGCAGTGTCCAGTTATGCCCACTGGACACTGCAAGTTTATATGAGTTCGTCAATTTAACAAAGAAATTGATATGCACTAGGCTTGTTATCCCAAGGGGAGTCTCTGACACGCTTTAAACCAAACGCACTGCTTCAGGTAGAATAAACAGTTTTATTAACTACACTGATAGATTTTAAGTGATTATAAGTCAAAGCATAACAAGTCGGATTTGGTCAAATGAAACACAAGCAAAACGCATTCTGAGCTCATCTTAACACTCTCAGTACCCTTACAAACTTAGATGCTTCTCACCATAGGCTGTCCGGTTGCCCTTCAGCCAGGCTCTCCCCTTTGATCAGTGCTTAAGTCGCTTGGTTTGGTTTCTGTAGATGTAGGTGGAAGAGAGGAAGAGCATGGCAAAGTCTCTCCCTTTTATCATGTTCTTTCTTTCCTCCTCGTTTCTCCTGCTCCCCTTCAGAGTCAGGTGAGCATTACCTCATAGCAGTCCCAAATTGACCAAAGGAAGGGGGGTGACTCACTCGAGAGTCCAACAGATCCTTTGTTGTTGCCTAGGCCAGTGTCTTTTGTTCCTGTGAGGCTGGGCTGGGTTTGTCCCATACATGCCCTGATGATGTGTGAACTGCCTCTCTGCTCTTGGGGAGTTTTTGCCTGGGCTTGCTTTTAAGCCGCGAGGGCACATTTTCAGCCTCATAAATGTATAAATGAAATTACAACCTATAACAACTACTTTTCTATGATTCTATAATTACAAAAACAGCAGAACATGAATTTACAAACACATTAAATGTATTAAGCATTTGTATTATAATGGTAAAATATTGATATAGTACTAATATATCTAGCCACATAAGTCGCTAAAGTATTCTGTTACATATCAACATGTGTTTTTAAAGCCATAATAGATAACATATGCACAACGTGCTCTTTTCTCATAAGATGGAATGAAGTTCACTTTCATAACTAATATATTTTTTAAATAGTCCATATTAGTAAAGATAATTTGATGATTTAGACACATTTTACTTTAAAAAGTCCTCTTTCTCTTGCTTCTGATATTTTTTTCCCCTTAATTACGTTGATAGTCAAACTGATCCAGGTTACTGTAGAAAATCTCAGTAAAGTAATTTTCAAAATGGTGAGGTAGAACAATACTACTGAAAAACAAATGTAAGAATATATTTTCCTTCTTTTCAGTTCTATAGCGGCAGAATGCATTTATTTTAATATCTCTCCTAGTTGGACCGTTGACCTTAATCTCAGTAACATGGTAACTAAATACTTCTCTAGTGCAGATCCTACAAAAGAGAACTCATTTTTTTAGATTACATTTCTCCCACTGAAATTAAGCTTTCAACCATATTTGTAATATTGTTTGACCACCAGCTCCTGTTATATTAAATGCAAACTTTATTTTAGCTTCTTTTCTCTCTCCTCTATTTATTTATTTTTTAGAGTTTGGATACAGACAAGCCCATGGAGCCAGTAAAGAAATCCCCTCTTCGCCAAGAAACCAATATTGCCAATTTCTCCTATCGCTTCTCCATGTACAATTTGAATGGTAAACAGAATTATCTGAGAGCCTCAATTTTTTTTTTCGTAACATTGAATGAATATTTGTTTTATCAGAAAAGCAGCCAACTTACAAAACACTAAAATCCTACAGCATTAAAACATAGCATCCAGACATACTAAGGCATCATTTCCTAGTTTGCTTACACTGGATTATCCTGTTTATGTGACACAGAATTCTTAGTGTACCAAACTGGGTGTCTATCAGCAGCTAATGTCTGAGAATCAGAATCTACTTATTTGTAAAGATCAATTATTCTGATAACTTTTTAATGAAAGAGTGAATTGATAAATTTGTTCCTTAAGCCACATTGGATGGAAATGGGGGGGGGGGGGGAGAATCTAAATAAGATTGCACATGAAAGGGGAAATGCAGTAATTAGGTATAATATTTAGGTTAAACAAAAAAGCAAATATTATAAAAAGCTTTGTCAGTTTTTCATTATCTGTGACTCTGGCAGTAGTACAGGAAATTTGCATTTAAAAAAATGAGTTTTGGATTTCAAAGCAGTGTGGGAGATTTTGCCACGTATCTTCCAATACAATTAATGAAAAATGTGTAGGGATCACCTCTGCATTGCTTCAAAAATGTCAACCAGGGTTTTTAACTAGACAGTTGCTCATTAAGCATTTCTGTAAATTTGAAAGAAATTCACTGACATCATAGGCTTCCATTACTGATACTCATGTTGGCAAATGTATCTCTCTGAAATTAAATTAAATTTTAACTACTACTTTTTATTTTGAGTGTTGTAGATTCAGAATGGTGAAATTACTGTATTGTTTCTACTTTGTCCATTGCAAAGTGGCACTACTTGGAGAACAGGATTGAGAAATGGGTTAATCATGAGGAAGCTAATGCCTGTTGTTCCTTGCAGAAGCCCTGAATCAGGGGGAGACTGTGGATCTGGATGCCCTCATGGCTGATCTTTGTTCCATAGAGCAGGAGCTCAGCAGCATTGGGTCACAATCTGCAAACAGTGCTACAATGAAACGTTTAGCCACAGAAACAAAAGTAGCTCAGAAACCACCTGCTGGTCGACTTTCCTCTAAACACAGCAGTATAAAAGGATCGTCCTCTTCATCTGGTAGGGTAACTAAGCCTTCAAATGCCAACTTTTCCTTGGAGGACATCACTGCCCAGTTAGAGAAGGCTTCTTTGAGCATGGATGAAGCAGCCCAGCAATCTGTAATGGAAGATGCTAAACCTGTAGTTACTGCTCAGCACAGGAGGACAGCATCAGCTGGCACAGTGAGTGATGCTGAAGTGCGCTCCATCAGTAACTCATCCCGTTCCAGCATAACCTCTGCAGCATCCAGCATGGACTCCTTGGATATTGATAAAATGACAAGACCTCAGGAACTGGATTTGACACAGCAAGGGCAACCGATTACTGAGGTAGAGTGTCATTATTTCAATATAGGTTTTATTTAAGCTTTCTTTAAACTTTGATTTACCTGTCTCTTTCAGTCCTACCCTAATGGTGCTCATGGCCATGCATATTCAATGTGGTATAGGGTGAGTGAGAGTTAGCTTTTTCTTAGATACATTGATCTTCTTGATTCTCTTGCTTTCTTTAAAAAAAAAATTCCTTTCAAGCAAGGGTAAGACTTTTTTTCAGGGTCTTCGCACCACCCTATCTATTTACATCTTAACATTTTCTGTATTTTAAAGATTAAAAAGTTACTAGGTTAAAAGTTCAGGAATTCCTGTACTGTTATCTGGAGATGCACTTATAACTATTTTAAGCCAGTTTTTGAAAAGTATTTGTGGGGAGATTAGTGGTAGTACGATAGATTTGGTCATCTACTTCATGAAGAGCCTTTTCATTCTCTTTGCTGATAATGTTAATATATTTAAAACTAGTCAGATTGGTATACCCTTTAAGATGACATTGTCCAAAGATGTAACCTTTGTCTTACTACTCAATTTCAAAAAAATGGGGGAAAACATATACTATGTTATGAATTATTTTGGTTTTTATATGGAAAGAGAAATAACATGCATAATTCATTATAGATTTTACAGCATAATACAATACAGTACATTGCAAATTATATGATAAATGCAAATGTTCAATAGTAAGAGATTATTCAGCATATATACTTAAAGTTCTTGCTATTCATATATGGGTTATTTTTCTTCAAGCCTGAATTCTCCCTCAGTCTTCATAAAGTTATTCCAGTTTGACATCCTCTTTATCTCATGACAAATCATTCTGTTGCTAGCTCCTAGGCAAAAATATTTTTTTTAGAATAGACAAGAAAAAGAGGATACAGTATATATATATACATGGCAACTTACTGAGTGCCTTTGAAATTTCATATTTATATCCCATTGTGCCTTTGTAAGATATTTTTTCTTTCGGGTATCTTAAATACTGCATCACTTGCAGAAATAGAAATGATGATTGGATAGCCAAAATAGAGAGAGAGATACATATACCGACATGATGCAGGTGCTCCCCTGAAGCAATCCATAAAGAAGAAAATTCATCAACTACTCCCTAACTCTGCAAATTGCAAATGTTCTTTTGAGATTTTTGTTGTAATTATGGGCATTTTGCATCTGTGTGATGAGAGAATATTGTATGAGCACCAACAATGAAATTCTTCAGAAAATTCCCAATTAATTTGAGATGCAAATTTGGAATAACTGGAGGTATACACAGGGATATGGAAGAATGTCCTAGTAAATCAGATGGCTTCAATAAGAGAGGATTGCTCATGATGCTTTGATAACATTAGAAACTACTACTGATAACCTGATTGCCATTCAGAATTTTGCTGTACTGATACACACACTTTTTAGTTTCCTCTCTATTCAAAAGAGATAACAGGAACAAATGGATCTTATTTTTATAGATAATTAACCCAGTTTGAATGCTATGCTATATTTCACTGCAGCTGAAGCAAAATAATGACTCTTCCAACTATAAGTATGAGGCAGAAATATGTTTATCTATTGTAAAGGCTGAATGCTGTAGCTTGGACTGCAGATCGTGAACTTCTCAAGGCCACATTTGTACTTAATATTTATATAGAATGCTTAGAAATTAATGAACAGCTCATATTGATTTTATTTATATAATTGGTACTCCCATCGGTGTCCTCTTAATTGGATATATGCCTCTATGGGTTAAATAAAAAAAACAAGATGTCTTTCTTGTAGCCAGAGCTGTAGTTGTTAAGTGCTCTTCTAACTGTTTACAAACCAATTGAGATTGGCTACAACTTCCAGGTCTATCTTCTACTATCATTTATTTGGTGTATTACTGTTCTTGCATTTAGTTTGCTCTAGATTTCTTTAGTATAATGGGGTTTCGTTGAGTTTAGTTTTGGACCTTTGGAAAGGGAAACCTAATACCATCCTGAGAAAAGGTGTAACTTTGGGAAGACGTTTCCCTATCCATGGAAGTTATAGTGAGTGCAGTTACCATTGCCTGTTCTCTGCTGACTGCCTTGTACCTGAGTGAAGCTTCAGAACTGTATATGTGCAGAGTTTGAGATCAGCTTTTTCAGTGAAACAGGCGCCACTAACGTACTGAATCTATGAGCCTATCGTTAAAAATAAACCAACAAAACCCTGTCAATCTGACTCATGAAATAGTTAATTTATTAATCCAGTAAATACTTTTTTGTAGTCTGATGTTTCAGACTTTCAAAAAACTTTTTAAACATACTGAATTTTTATGTTAATCTTCATTGAAGACTTTATCTTTTTTCCCCACAAAACACTTAAAAAATTCATCAGTTTAATACATGGCATTGCTTTATGCACAGTAGTTATCCTATGATTGGCCCCAAAAGCACTGAAATACGAGGTTTAAAATGTGTAAACTGTTCTGTTCCTTCCTGTGTGTGTTTCTGCACGTGTAGCTCTATGTAAATAGCACCTATGGATCTCATTCAGTCTGAGTAGACAAAGGTGTTATGTAAATTGAATTTTTTTTGGTAGATGCGCATAGTACAGGAAAAACTTAGATCCAAGATTTGTATGTTAACTTTTTTAGTGCAATGTATTTTCTGCAGCTGATTCATCAGTTTGAGACTCTTGTCTCAGTCAGTCTTATCTTGCAAATGATATGCTGAAGCATCAATCAGATTGCTCCAAAATCTTTTGGCAAAGATGACATAATCCTGCCTTCTGTCTTTCCTGGATTTTCTAGTTTTTGCTATGGAGTGAGTAATAAGCAATCTACTGCTCCTTGATGACTTAAAACTTTTTAGAAAAAGGGTTAATCACAATAAATCGAAAGGTAGATAGTAGAGGAGGTGGGGAGGAAATTGCTTTTTTGTGTGCATAAGTGTGTGTGGCAGATTACTTTAATCCATGATTACTGGGTTTGTTTGTCTTGTCTTCTTTCACAACTCTGAACCATTTATTGGAAGTCTGAGAAATCTGAAAGCTGTCATAGATGTGAGTATGAGCTGGCCTTGTAAACCATTCCCTGTTTTAACATGAGGAGACTGACTGCTTCTCATAAGAATGTGTCTATTGTTTCTCTACCCAGATAAGTTGATAAGAATGCTCTCTTTGAGGAAGGTAACAAGAGTCTGTTAGTCATTTGAGATGAGTGTGTGAGCCAAATCCTATTTCTTTTCTTTCGGGGGTAGTAGTAGCTACATCCAATCAGTTTAACGAGAATGCTTTGTTTTACTACACTTTTTGTCTGATCTGTTTTATCTCACTACCCTGAGGAAGTGCCTGACTCCTCTGTTAGAGAGCTTGCCTTATTTCTGAAGAATCATTAATTAACTATTTAGAACTAAATTCATTAGCTCAGGGGAACGTCTCCTGATTTGTTGAGAAAGAAAAACCAGGTGCGGTTCTCCATCCATCCACTGACACACATTCCTATGGGTAATACCTAAGCACCCCCAAAATAAACTCCACAGCAGCCTGTGCTCGATTAAATCCATCCTCACAACTGAAAAAGGCAGGATTCCCCCCAGAAAAGAAATGTGCAGAGCTCCTGCAAAACTTGTCATTTTTCATTTGGTGGCTCACTATCCAGTGAAGGCTGGGAGAGTTCCAGGCACTTTCCAAAAGAACTGCCCTGTCCTTCCTAAAGGCGTATGTCCTGTGTGATTTAGCATTTATCTTCATGACTCGGGCCATCTTAGCGTCTCTTAATGAGGTGATTACTCTGGCTATACTTCTGGACAGAGCGGAATCAAGCTTGTAGCCATTACAGTGTGGGTTGTCAGTCAGAAGACCTCAAATTTCAGTGCCTTTTTGGCCAGTCATGAAAATCCTAAACTCCTTCTCTCCCATTTGGCCCTGTTACACATCCAACTTTTGAACTTTTTCCATTACAAACCAGGTGGGGACAGTTTTTTCTTGAGAAAAGAAAGAGAGAAAAAAACAACCCCAAATCCTGTCCTTCTGTCCAGTTGCACTTGAAGGAAAAGGCTGGAGCCCACAGCTTTCAGAGATTCCTTGATAGAAAGGACAGTTTTAGACAATCACTACTGCCTGCCCTAGCCAGTTGAACTAAAAGGGAAAAGTATCTCCTGTAGGATTTGGAAAAGGTTTCTTTCTTGGTATCTGCACAAAGAAGTTACTTCCTATTCCCTTACTTAAATTTAAGATTTTCTTCAAAGACTCTGTTGGGCCTGTATTCTAAGATCTTGCTTATAGTGAAAATGATGAATCATTGAGAGAATTGAGTGGATCTGGAAGCAAAATTTTTGCCCTTAATATTCTCTGTGGACAAAGTCTCTAAGTGGCCCCTCCTTACCAAATCCTTTGTTAGGCAGGTTGTCCTTATGTGGAAACTTGAGTTTATTCTTTTACTCTGCCTTGTCTCCCTTTTGACCTTCTATGTCCCTAAGGCTGCCAACCTTTGAAATCTTTTTCTTTGTTACACTAGTTTCTACAAGAAGGGTCAATGGCTTGGCAGCTCTGCCCTTTTGACATCCTTTGCTGCTGCACAAGACAAGGAGAGTGGTTTTAAGGAACTGTCTTTTTTCCCCTCCCCCAGGTTTTATTGGAATAATGAGAGAAGGAGAATGACAAAACCCGGGTAACACTAAATGAAAACACCCATTGTTTTTATAGGTGTATACAATGTTGATCTGAATTCTGTCTGAAAAGAAACTGGGGTGTTCAGTTATTCACCTTAGAGGCCTAGGAAAGGTAAAGCCTCTAAAGGTACCTTGATTTGGGAGTAATGGGAAATTCTATTTGCCCATAGGGTTGTAACCACTTCTTGGGTAGAGAGAAGGAAGCCTTGGTGAAACGTTTGCAATGAAGCAGTTTGGTTTTCTGTAAATTATTTCACAAATCATTACTTGGTTAATACTTGCAACTCAGATGATATTGCAGTTTGATTGGTACTTCTCCCTTTTACTTATGTAATGAGTAACTGACCCAAAAGATTTAGCCTGAACGTTGAGATGCAAAAACATAATTTATGGGTAAAGCTTCTAATTTAATAATAGTATTAATAAAGGGAAGGAAAGTAGATCATGAAAGCAGTAGAAAGAAGGAGGTAAATGGGGCGGGGGGGGGGAGAGAGATAGAAGAGCAGAACATCAGTCATGCCCACCCAGTTAGTTTTTGTATCTGATGTTTGGTGAAAAGATCCATTCATTGCCGGTCATTGTTAGGGTACTGTGTATACTCAGTGAAGGGGTTGCAGATAATGTTGAAGTCTGCCATTGGGTTTCTGGCACAGAAACTGCATTTTTTTCTAATGTGTTAGTTCTTAAAATCTGTAATTCAGTTTGTGTGACAGGAGGAGACTTTGGCTTCCATACCATGATAGTACATCACTAAGGGCTGGTCTACACTTGGGGGGGATCGATGTAAGGTACGCAACTTCAGCTACGTGAATAACGTAGCTGAAGTCGACGTACCTCGCTCGACTTACCTCGTGGTGTGGACCCTGTAAAGTCGAAGTCTGGCGCTCCCCCGTCGACTCTGCTTACTCCTCGCGCCGAGCTGGATTACCGGAGTCGACGGGGAGCACTTCCGGGTTTGATTTATCGCGTCTAGATGAGACGCGATAAATCGATTCCCCAGAAGATCAATCGCTACCCGCCGAATCGGGCGAGTAGTGTAGACTAGCCCTTAGCAATAGGAAGTTCCAGTTAACTGAATTCGATTTTGTACTTGTTCATATTTAAACTAGGGCTGTCAATTAATCACATTAACTCATGCGATTAACTAAAAATCAATTGCGATTAATCGCACTATTAAACAATAGAATACCAATTGAAATGTACTAAATATTTTTGGATGTTTTTCTACATTTTCAAATATATCTATTTCAGTTACAGTGCAGAATACAAAGTGTACAGTGCTCACTTTATATTATTTTTATTACATATATTTGCACAGTAAAAACGATAAAAGAAATTGTATTTTTCAATTCACTTTCTACAAGTAATGTAGTGCAATCTTTTTATAATGAAAGTTCAACTTACAAATGTAGTTTTTTTGTTACATAACTGCACTCAAAAACAAAACAATGTAAAACTTTAGAGCCTACAAGTCCACTCAGTCCTACTTCATGTTCAGCCTATTGCTAAGAGAAACACGTTAGTTTACATTTACAGGAGATGGTGCCGCCCACTTCTTAATTACAGTGTCACTTGAAAGTGAGAACAAGCGTTCGCATGGCACTGTTGTAGCTGGCATTGCAAAATATTTACATGCCAGATACGGTAAAGATTCATATGCCTCTTCATGCTTCAGCCATCATTCCAGAGGACATGCTTCCATGCTAATGACGCTTGTTAAAAAAAATAATGCGTTAATTAAATTTGTGACACAATTCTTCCCCAAAGAGTTCAATGTTTCCTCCTCTGTCTAACCTGCATTCTGCCATATATTTCATGTTATAGCAGTCTCGGATGATAACCCAGCACATGTTCTTCGTTTTAAGAACACTTTCACCTCAAATTTGACAAAATGCAAAGAAGATACCAATGTGAAATTTCTAAAGATAGCTACAGCACTTGACCCAAGATTTAAGAATCTGAAGTGCCTTCTGAAATCTGAGAGGCATGAGGTGTGGAGTATGCTTTCAGAAGTCTTAAAAGAGCAACACTCTGATGCGGAAACTACAGAACCCGAACCACCAAATAAGAGAATCAACCTTCTGCTGGTGACATCTGACTCAGATGATGAAAATAAACATGCGTCGATCCGCACTACTTTGGATTGTTATTGAGCAGAACCCGTCAGCAACATAGAATCATAGAATATCAGGGTTGGAAGGTCATCTAGTCCAACCCCCTGCTCAAAGCAGGACCAATCCCCAATTTTTGCCCCAGATCCCTAAATGGCCCGCTCAAGGATTGAACTCTCAACCCTGGGTTTAGCAGGCCAATGCTCAAACCACTGAGCTCTCCCTCCCCCCATGTCCTCTGGAATGGTGATTGAAGCGTGAAGAGACACATGAATCTTTAGCACATTTGGCACGTAAATATCTTGCGACACCGACTACAAAAGTGCCATGCAAATGCCTGGTTTCACTTTCAGGTGACGTTGTAAACCAGAAGCAGGTAGCATTATCTTCTAGAAATGTAAACAAACTTGTTTGTCTGAGCAATTGGCTGAACAAGAAGTAGCACTGAGTGGACTTGAAGGCTCTAAAGCTTTACGTTGTTTTATTTTTGAATGCAGGTTTTTTTGTACATAATTCTACATTTGTAAGTTCAACTTTCATGATAAAGAAATTGCACTACAGTACTTGCACTAGGTGAATTGAAAAATACTATTTCTTTTGTTTTTTACAGTGCAAATATTTGTAATAAAAAATAACTATAAAGTGAGCACTGTAAACTTTGTATTCTATCTTGTAATTGAAATCAATATATTTGAAAATGTAGAAAACATTCAAAAATATTTAAATAAATGGTATTCTATTATTGTTTAACAGCACGATTAATCATTTTAATCGCGTGACAGCCCTAATTTAAACTTATCTAAGAGGTGTAAGATGTAGAAATCAGGACAAAGAAGGAACCTCTGTGTACGTATTTGAAAATAATTGTAGGCCTCGCACCAGAATTCACTCAGCATAGTTAGTACAAAGATTATGGAGCTTTGGGGGCACATTTCAAAACTTAAAATCAGATTATGAGGTATTAAATTTACAGGCTCCAAAAAACAGATTCAGTGTAAAACTACACTGTACGGTAATGATAATGTTAAGAATTAAAATAAACATAAGTAAGGAAACTCAGAGTTTGGCTCCCTCAGCAACTGTACCTTAGTTCTTTTGTGGGTTTGTATGATGGCCATCATTAAATTAACACCTGTAGTATCTGACACTGTATAACAGAAGTTTCCCAGTCCTTAGAATAGTATACAGGTGTGAGATCTCACATATCTCTGTGTGTTAACTTGCTAAATGTTTATATGGTGACCACTACCATATTGTATATTAATATATTTAACTATATTCATATATAGAAAGATAAACGTTGACTGTGGAACATCTACAGTAAGCAATTCTCTCTTTCAAAATTGACCTGGATCATTGAACTTCATTATATTTTAGGGTTTTTTGTCAAATATGTGCTCTACTTCAAACAGGAATTAATTCAGAGAAATCATATGGCTTACATTAGACTGAATGATTGCATTGGTCCCTTCTGGCGCTATAATTCATGAATCTATTAATTTATTCTTCTGATGACTTAAAACAAGTTTGGCCTATTTAATCTCTAGGTTGAGCACTTTTTAACATGGGGAGTATTGGCTTTTGTATGTGTATTTGGGAGCCTATGTTTTGTTTCTTATGTTCTATGAATTGTGTGTGGTTAGCACGTATCAAGGATATAAGCAGCTATGTGTAGTCATAACTTGCACCAATCAGGGACTGTGACTTTAACTTTGAGTTTTCAAATTAAACCCGTTCTTTGCCAGTTATTTTAAGGCATTCCAATTGTTGGCCACATGCCACGAAGGCCTGTGGTTGCTTCCAATTACCCTTTCTTTAGTCTGTAAAATTTAGCAAATTGAAAGAATTAATAAATATGAGACTTAACCATGGTTGCTAACACAGCTCCTTCTCCTGCCCCTTCCCCACTTTTTTTTTTGAACAGTTAATCACAAATGATATTTCTGACTTTAAAAAAAACACAACAGTTCAACAAAAAAGGAAAATTGTGTGAATCCATCATACTGAAACGCTATCTGGTTTTCAGCTTTTTTGGCAGCACAAGTATCAGCAGTCCAGTTATTAAAATGTTTCTGAAATACAAATTGAAACTTACCAAATCTTTTCGAGTTATTCAAAAATATCTTAAAGATAAGTTTATCAGTTTGTAATTTTTAGGAACTTGTTTGTTTATGCATTGCAATATTCATCTTCATTAGCTACTCCCATAAGTGGTTTGTGTATGAGACCAGTACGGCATTCTGTTTGTATGACGTACTATAGCTACAAGGTAGCCTGTAACAGAAGGCTTTTGGAGAATATTGATTGTTCTTACTGAGTGGTTTGTTTTTTGTTTTTTTTTTAAAAAGGAAAGTGAGATGAACTGTGGGGAGGGATGTGAAGAACTTTGGAATGGAAGATAATAGAAAACTAAAGCTCCTGTTTGTTTGCAAATCAATTTTATCATTTGTTTAGGTAACCTGTTAGTTCATTGCAAACGTTTGTGGAAATAGTATCAACTTCAGTGCACAGTGCTGGAAGCCTACATGCACTTTTTCACTTCCTGCCATTTAATGAATATTTTTGTAGTTAAATTGCTGAAATATCTTGACATTTCAGTTAATATAGTTTTCTTGGTTAATATATAACTTGGGTGTTAAAGTTATTTTAAATCAACATGTTATTTTTATTGCGTTTCCATGCCTACAGCCATGACACACTTTGTGGTATGTCTTCAGATCACACAAGCTAGGAAAGCTTAGACTGGGTCAGTGTTTAGACTGGAAACTACCATGGAAAACTTACTTGATGTAGGGAACTCATTCAATAGGTGACATTCTTCCCTCTGAGACAGAACTGAACCAATTCCCTAATCATAGTTTTAGGATGTACTGTGCTAATGGAGTTTTTCCATCATTTCAGTTACATTAAAAACTAATGTCTGTCACAACTGGCTGGTTAAATTGACAGTAATGAAGGAATCTGATATT
This sequence comes from Chelydra serpentina, assembly GCA_037349315.1. Lineage (NCBI taxonomy): Eukaryota > Metazoa > Chordata > Testudines > Chelydridae > Chelydra > Chelydra serpentina. The sequence goes on along the minus strand of JBAIAC010000029.1, from coordinate 34,631,430 downwards.
TGACTTATAGAATACATTTTTTTAAAATGTATGGTATTGCTACTACAGCCATATTTTCAGTTTTAGGGCTAAGTGTTGTCTCCCTGATCCCTCTGTGATTTTAAGGTAATATGTTTCGAAGGCAAACATGGTAGACTGTTTCCTTTCCACTTTAACTTACTTTTCTTAAAGCTATAAAAAGCAAACACAAGGAGCAGTAGGAGAGAGGGAGATAAAAACATATTCATTCTTAAAAGTACTGGCTAAGTACTGCACTGTCTACCAGAAACTTAGGTGGGTTGAAAATAGAAGATGAACTCATTCCACTAAAACAGAAGAGAAAACCTAAAATTTTCCACTATCACCAGTTATTATCTGAATCTATTTCTTAAGAAGCCTCACCGACAGCCTCTTGCAAGTGACTCATATTGGTATGAAGATGTCTGTCCACCCAGATACCTACATAACCCTCAGCACTGTACTGTCTTAGCACCTCCCAAAATTTAAATAGGACTGCTCTCACTCTCTGTCTGTCTCCCTTCCATGTTCTTTTGGAGACTTCAAACACGTGAGAAGTTCCAGTCCCCAACTCTGTATTCTTCTAGGAAGAAGAGGCTTAGCTCAAGACTCCAACCTTCATTAAGCTGGTCAAATGATGGCCTGTCTCCTGGTCTATGGAAGGGGTGTGGACACTTGCCAATAGAAGTCAGCTGAGCTAGAACCTCCTTGAAGTGTTTGTGCCTGGATCCAAGTGTGCATGTGCTTTTTCTGATTAGACCTGTTGATGACAATACACTAATCAGAGTTTACTGTTGATACCACAACTGTCCCCAGTAAAGTGATCTTTCTAAGCCTTTCAACACTTCACTCCTTCACATGTCACCATGAGAGAAATCAGCTTCCCTTTCCCCTTCCTCAAATGTCCATTAATGAAGAAAAGAAGTTTGGAACAGTGCACTCCAGTGGGAAAATATAAATAGCCCTTTCCAACACCAACTCCCCTTCTCCTATCCCCACCACACACATTCAATAGGTACAGATGCATAATATATACTGTACCGTTAATACGGACAAACTAAGGGCATATGTACATGGTGGAGTAATGTGCACTCTGGGGATGTGCTTTTTGTTGCTTATTAATTGATACTGTTTCAAACAGCACTACATTAAAGAGCACTAGAAAACTTTTAGTGCCCACTAGCAAGGTCTAAATGGACCAATTAATGAGCAACATGTTAGTGCACTTAGAAATCACACCCCTGTCGTGTGCATTACCTCACTTTGTAGACAAGCCATAAGAAAATAATTGAACAGGAATTCAAACATCAATAGAACCCTGTTAAAAACCCCTAAATTAATAATCTCACAAGAAAATCTGCACAACTCGTACTTAAGAGGATGCAGGTTTGTGCCAAGGAACTGGATCTGAACTGAGAAACAGAAAAATGGGATTGTGACATAGTGTTATGCTGTGATGTTCAAACGTTTTCTGTCAGAAGCACCCAACTCCCAATGAAAATCTCTCCCTAAAAGCTGTGATGAATTAGTATGGGAACTTGTAAATAATATATGATCGCAGAATATTTTTCTGTTTTGTAAACCAGTTTCTTGTCCTCCTGATACTGAGATAATTAAATGTTGAAAAAGTGCAGGGACTCATATTGGAGAAGAGAGGGGACGAGAGATGCAACATCTGTGTAAAATTAGCAAGATTACTTGTTTGGCCATACTTGGCCAAAAAACACATTTGGAACAGCTGACCAAAATTAGGAACACAGCAGCATTCAGTGGAGTTGTAAAATGTGAAAGGAATTTCTGTAGTTTTCTTTAATAAATCAAATACTGTTACAACTTACAGAACTGCAAACTGGAGTTTTTTGTGGGTTATACAGGAGCTCGACACTGTGGAGTGAGACATACTGAAGGGACAGTTCAAAATGCTGCTGTGTCAAATTGCTGCTGTGTCATTCTTGCACGTGATATTGGTTAATTTTTACCCAGTTGGATAAGGATTGCATGTGACTGGTTATGAATAAAACAAAAACAGCCTTCCATTTTAGTTTAACATATTGTTGGGTTTAGATTTGTAGTTAGTTAAAGGAGGAAAATGTAGTGCTATAAGTGGCATTATTTTCTGTGTTTGGGGTTAGGATATTTGTGAGGAGGTAGGACGAAAGGTGCAAAGGAGAGAATATATCTTAGGTCACAAACCCATAGCTATTTACTAATGTGTATTATCTGGGTCTGGTTTCTTCTTAATCAGTTTCAGTGTAGCTGAAAAATGGGTAGAGATTACATATATTACATGAAAATAAACAAATATACTCATCAGAAATTGTTTACTAGGAAAGAAAATAGTCTATAATGTAATACACAAATTGTGTATTTTTTATAGGTGGAAGGGGGAAATAAGCATCTATTTTTATCCCTAAAAATTGATAGGTGTTGCACAACAGGGTGGGAGCGGGGATGTTGCATGTTTCTTGATATGTTTATTTTCCCTTCTTTTTCTTTCATTGGTTCACATCACTGCTCATTCCTGCTCTTCCTGCATGATAATAAATAGTGCCTTTTCCTCTTCTTCCTTTTTCTTTCATTTTCCCACACCTCCTCCCCCATTCCTTCATTTTCACAGCATATTGTTTCTATGGGACATCCCATCAAGCAGTCCAAGCGTCACATTGACTTCACAGAAGAGGAGGCTGAGCTGACTCCTGTAAGTTATGACGTGTCTGTCTCTCTCCTTTTTGTGCACCTGTGGCTATACCAGTGCCCCTTGTAATTAGAAACTGCATCAGTGATTTGAGCCTTATACATTAACACCTCAGCAATGGAGACTGTAATGAAGTCTGTATCATAACTTGTAACTTTTTGCAGACTTCCTTACAGTTGATCCTTGCCTATCCTCTAGCAATTAATTCCCAAATGTACTAGTTTGAGTAAGCTATTTACACTTTAGATAAATCAGTGTGTTAAGCCTCAAAGAGTCCTGTGGCACCTTATAGACTAACAGACGTATTGGATGTATTGGATGCATCCGACGAAGTGGGTATTCACCCACGAAAGCTTATGCTTCAATACGTCTGTTATTCTATAAGGTGCCACAGGACTCTGTCGCTTCTACAGATCCAGACTAACACGGCTACCCCTCTGATACTTGTGTTAAGCCTGATTGCTGATAGCAAAGCTTCAGCCATTCCAAGGGAAGGGTGCGATATGAGATTTCTCCACTAGATGCCTTCTATGATTTATAATAATGATATCTCGCTCTTATGCAGTGCTTTCCATCCATAGATCTCAAAGAGCTTTACAAAGAAGGTCAATGGCATTATTCTGGTTTCACAGATGGGGATGCTAAGGCATATGGAGGTGAAGTGACTTGCCCAAGGTCACCCAGCAGGCTAGTGGCAGAACCAGGACTAAAGTTGTCTCAGTATTTATTTATAACAATAGAATAAAAGTATAAAAACTCAGTTTGGCAAGTCTTTTGTCTACAAAATGTAATGTATTTAAACTTATTTACATTTTTTTAGTCTTTCAAATTAGACATTTTTTATTCAAAAGTACTATGTAATTTTGAATCTTAAAAAAGGGTCTGAAGAATAGGAAATACTATTACAATTTGAAATTACAGTACAGTGACCTTTACACGGAATTTTCAAGAGTGCCAAAATGTGGGTTTTTCTTATCAGATGTCACTGTTTCTGGTCCCATCCCCTTTCTAAATTTTTGTCTCCGAGAATAGATATGATTTGAAAATGGAATTGTAAAACATCTTCTAGTGCTTGCGATGAATCTGTAAAGCATAAATTGCACAACAATGCCCTCAGCTGGCTAAATTAGGCAAACCATTTAGTATTCATGGTATATTTTAATAGGGCTTGATAAGCCAAGAGAATCTCATGAAAATAGAATATTACGTAGATTCAATACATAGGTTTTCTGCTTCATTCATAAAAGTAAAGTTTAAAAAAAAAAAATCCCAAACCTGATCAGTCATGTTAGTCTTTGGAAAAACTTCTGGTGAAAAACCATTTATTCATAATCCAGTGTTTTACATGGATGTTTTTCAGGATTCTTCCTTTTGGTAAAGTCATTGTAGAAGATAAGTTAGACAAGAGCACAGCAAACGAAGATATCCTAGTAATAGATGAATTTCTATATAAAAGGAATTAATCAGTCAACTGGATAGTGGCATACAATACTCTAACTTTACTAAAATTATCCACATGTATAGAACAATTACTCTGTGAATGAAAATATACAGAAAAACTTATATGGGTTTTCTCCTCACCACACTAAGTAGGAACTTTTCTGTGTTAGTCATTTGTTTTTTGTTCTTGATGGTCATTCTTTCTTACATCTGTATATTGACGTAGTTCTTCTTTTTAAAACATCTGATTAATGGCTTTACTGTTACTATTTATTCAAGCAAAATTTATGGCTAGGCTTTTTTGTCTACAATATTTGTGATCTTTGTCATTGGTAAATATCTTATGCTCTGATGTGCTATTATTTTCCATCTATCTAAGTAACGAACCAAGTGCAAACTGTGCAGTAAGATTACAAAATGGCTGGGCAGAGTGTAGCCCTAAACATCTTCTATGATTTTTTATCGTGTTTTTGAAAAAATTGCTTTGTAAATTTCAATAGCCTTATGTTGTCATTGCAGTATATTTCTGTAGATTTGAATGCACTAGCATTGACTGTATTTTAAAGGAAAAAGTTTAATGGGGACCTCATCCATTTACAATGTAGATGACTTCATAAGAAATGTAGCAAAATGTTCTGCTGTTCCTGAGATACACATATTTTCCATGTACTGGAGTGAATCATTCTATAAAGACAGCCTTAAAAGAATGTTGTCTATGAAACTTCAAACAGGCTTTAGATTTAGGTTAAATCTACTTTGTAACAGAAAGCTAAGAATAGCAAGTTGAAGAGTAAGTTCTTAAGAAATTTCAGAAGATTTTTGGGGGAAGAATTGTGAAATTTGCATCGAATCGTTAATATTTATGTATTGTCTATAGTGACAATGTAAAGAACATGTAAACTTACCTGTTTACAGCAGTACAGTATTTTAAAGTTGGATAATGTAAAGGCTATAAATCTTTCAAATAATACATAATTAGATATAATTTAACAAGTTTTTCTAGGTATATTCCACCTATTTCTCAATGGAGAGATTGCTCCATATAGTATCCTTCAAGTTTCTAACTTCAAAGGAGCAACCTCCTTAGATAAAGGAACTGATATGAAATAAGCAACTCATTTGCACTCAGTAAAGTTGGGCAATGCACTCAAGCCCTAGTTAACTTCTGGGTTTTCATGTCTAATAATAGTGTGTATGTAGGGCTTGGAAGGATTAATCTTTTGTTGTCGATAAATGTCAAGTTCAATGAAAAACTTCATTGATGATCATCTAAATTTACTTATGGGCAAAGTAAGGGCTGGTCTACACTAACCCCCCATGTCGAACTAAGATACGCAACTTCAGCTACGTTAATAACGTAGCTGAAGTCGAAGTATCTTAGTTCGAACTTACCTGCGGTCCACACGTGGCGCGCAGGCTCCCCCGTCAACGGCGCTTACTCCTCGCGTCGAGCTGGATTACCAGCGTCGACGGGGGAGCACTTCCTGGTTCGATTTATCGCGTCTAGACAAGACGCGATAAATCGAACCCAGAAGATCGATCCGACACCTCCGATCTATCCAGTAAGTGTAGACTAGCCCTAAGAAAAATGTTGCTTGACAATTCTAGTGTTTGATTTAAGGATATTTACTTTTTTGACAGGTGATGTTGACAATTTGTGATTTAACGGTTATAAAGCTATAACTTTTTGAATCTCAATCCTACTGTCATTAAATAATTGTGTGACCTCCCACGCCCCCATTGTCTGATTTTTTTTCCAGTGGTTTCCTGCAATTCTGAAAATTTAAATAGATAAAAAAATGGGTTAAAAAGCTTAAAAGCCATAATTTTGCACAGCTGTGAAAATTTAAATAGATAAAAATAGAAAAAAATGCTTAAAAATAAATATCTGTTGAAATTATTAAAAAAATTAATTCTGCCAATGTTAAGTGTATGGCATGTTGTGTAGTAACTCTGAGCATCATATAGTTGCAATATGCAGTATTTTATGTGCACATTTTAAAAGCAGTTTTTTCCTAAAGAATTCAGTTTATAAATAAACAGGTTGACATACAGGTTTTTGTCTATATGTATAAATTTGCAACCCAGGATATACGTTTGACATTTGACTGGGAAGAAGTAATCTGTTCCGTTAGTGTGTGAAACACTTTGGTGTTTGTTGGAATTTCATATAGGGCCCCTACCCCATTTTTTCTTTTTAAACTTGAAGTTTGTTCTCCTCTTGAGCCCTACCAACCTCAGGAATTAAAAAAAGTCAATTGAGTTTATTAAAAAGGAAACTGCAATTCTTTGTGAAAGGGGAGGGAAACTTTGTTTTTGGATATTTGAAAGATTTTCTGCTGCAGTTCAATACACTTCAACACAATGCTTTCCAGTGATCATCCTCATGCTACGTGCGAGTCCTCTGAGTCCATCTGTTTTATCTTGTCTAACAAAGACTTCCTTACAATATTGTATCTCCATGTTTATTTTTAGGAAAGCTAAAACTCTTACTAGAATCCTCAAAAGTCGTAGATGATTCATAAATAGCCCTTTGAGACAGATGGTAGTGTCTTTTATAAATTGAGATTAATATAAATATTTGCAGTCTCAGTCTCAGAGCTGTTCTTTGTTTATAGCAAAGAAAAAATATGAAGCAGACCAACTCCATTCTTTCTTTCAAATAAGTTAAGACTACCAAATTGTAACTGAGTATTTTGCTACCATGGACGTAGAAATTGTCAATACCAGTACACAGGCAAAAGATTTGTGGTACAGCTAATAATGTCGCTTGACACGTACATTAGTTTTAATTACATTCTTACAAGAAAACACTGAGTGAAATCGTACATATGACCTTTTATCTTATTTAGCTGTCAAGTACATGTAAACAGTAGGGTGGAAGTGTTTTGTATAGAAGTTTATATTCTACATGCTTGAAAACATGCTTGGTCATACTGTACTGTAGTTATAAATGTTTGCAGTATTTGTGAACAGGAGCAAATGGAGCTGTAGCATTGAAAACTCTTCTTAGAATAGCATAAACATCCAGTGTTTGTGTGGAGGGCTCTTTGAAAATATTATAAAATGCTACAGCTGGTCCATGAACCCCTCCTGGTATTTAGGCCTGAAGATAATGGATGTGTCCCTTTCTTTCAAGGAAGGGAGGAATTAGGGTGACCAGATGGCAAATGTGAAAAATCAGGACAGGAGGTGGAGGGTAATAGAAGCCTATATAAGAAAAAGACCCAAAAATCAGGACTGTCCCTACGGGCCATCTGGTCACCCTCGGAGGAATGCAGGAAATCTTTTGAAGTCCTAAAAGTAATTTGGAACAAAGTACATATGCCATGTTTTTATTAACATCATGGCAAGCTGTTTTTTATTGAATGAACTATATGTGAGAAATATTTTACATTTTAAAAATATTTATTGAAATTAAAAGGAACTTAATGTCCATTTTATTCAAACTTAGCTCTTGTAATATGATATGTTCTGATGACATAAAACCTGTGGTGATTCGTGGAATGTGTTGCATTAACACATTTGCATGCTTAAATCTTTTTATTTTATTTTTTTACACTGTTTGTGTTTGAGATTAATGTTTAATTTTGGTAGAGTTATAAGCGGTATCTCCTATTTCTGTATTTTTTTGATTTTCAGTTCTTTGGATTAGATTTGCAGTTCAAGGATTTTTATGCATGAGATAGCTTGCAATGTTTTTCTTTTTTGTAATTTTAAGGGTTGTTGTGAAGGATATGAATTAGGTATTTATAAATCTTTTATCGGATGAGAATATTTGGTCAGAATCTTGGTTTTGATTTGAATCATTTTTGATGTAGTGTTCATTTTATGGTATCTAAGTGAAACTTGTTAAGTTAAAACTTGCAAAAATTAAAATACTATTAACAAAAAACTTAACGTAGCTTGAATTGCCTGTTCAGATATAGATATAGATATATTATATTCATTTTGTACATTTTCTGTTTGTAATTTCACTCATTTGTTTCCTTCTCACCATATGTTTCCTTTTTTAAAATTTATTTTAAAAGGCCAGGGATAGATGCGAAGGGAAAATATTTAAAAATAGTTTGACAATTTATTCTTTCTTGTACAAAACCACTCAATCATAGTGAGTTCCTTTTGTGTGTGTTGTAAACCTGGCCCCTGAGAAGAGAGTGCTTCTGGTAAGAAGATCTGCTACAAGCATATATAATGCTGACTTGTAAAATCAGTCTTCTTTCCTTCATTCTGTGTTAAATGTGTTTGCCTTTTCTGTGATGACCAAAACAAGCTACATTGGACTGCTTACACTAATTGTGGTGAGACCACACCTGGACACTTTTTGTGAAGAAATCCTGCAGTGAGATCCTTGCAGAAGCTGTCACAGCGCCTCATCAAGCTCCCACAGCAGGACACTCACTGAGCTGCTGTTTGGATTCTACCACACTGGACCCCCTGTACTCTTCATCTTCTTGAGTCTGAGCAGAGTCCAAGCACTGCCTCTGGCTCTGGGTCTTTAGGCATACTCTCAGGATACAGATCCTTTATCTAGCACCCCTTCAGAGACCCTGCAGTCCAACTGCCCAGGCCCTGAAACTGGTGCTGGCTCCTCCAGACTCTTCAGTAGCTTGCCTTAAGCATACCCCTTACCAAGAACTCCAGCCTTGTGTGCTCTCAGGTTTTCAGTTCACCTCTTAAAACCCCTATATGCCACTCCCTGCCTCATTTCCTCACTGCTGTGAGCGTTCTTTGAGATTTGGTCAGAGTCTTCTAAGGTATGGAGGATCCTTCGTCTCTCCTGCACATGGCTTCCAAATCATGGAATCTGTATGACCTCTGCGTTATGACCCTGTCTCTTATAACTTTCAGTTCCCTCCCTTAGGTGACTTCCGGATCAACCTTGTCAGGTGATGTAAGTGCTCCACCAGATGACCCATTGCTTAGTTACCAGCCAGTCTAGTAGAACCAGTCTTTTTGGTTTGTCCACCTCTTTAGCATATCTGTTGTATTGCCCAGGTGGATTTATTCACATGCCAATATGTCTGGATAGTCCCTTCACCCAACCCACATATGGCTACTTGATACACACTAGTGCATTGATCACCCATTCCTCACTCCCAGTGGGTGTCTCTGAAAAGAAGTTAACCTGTTGAGGTCAGGTAAAAAGCAGCACAAGACTGAACAAGTAAATGGAGTCACACATTTTTATAAAAATAATGCAGTAATCTCCCACATTGTTCACAGAAGTTAATACGCCTGCTTATACCTTTACAGTGTATAGTAGTTGACATAAGAGTTTGCTGACTCTCTAAACCTGCTTCACTGAAAGGAAGCAGAAAACATTGAGTATTTGAATATTTGCAAATATCTAATTTTATGAGTTTCGTCTAGTACATACAGCAGGATGAAGTTCTTCAAGAACTTTCCCACTCTTTCCATTGCATGTAGGATTTAATAGCTTTATTTTTTATACAAGAATTTGGGAAAGGGAGGTTAAGAAAATTCAGTCCAAGTAAAGACAAGGTCAGATGTCTTTAAAGAAAAGATGGTGTTTCAAAATGTTTACCTATAAATAAATCAAGTAGAGGGATTCTAGCCATGTGTACAGTGTGTACAATTTTTGGCTTGAATGAATACTTTGTGAAAGAATGTGGGCTAGAAATATCTGACCATTTTACCTATTTAGCAAACTCTACGGATACTCTGCTTGACTTGGTCTTGATTACATATACGTGCATAAGTCATGTTATGCCTGGTGTGTACTGACTGAAAAACATTAATTATTTGAGTATTCTAGATATAGCTGTGCAAATGGCATAACTAAAGCAGAATGGAATGTCTTCTAATGCAGTGCTTTAGCTCCCTTACTCCCCTGCTAGAAAGACCCTTTTCTCCTAACCATGCTCTGTTCTTTATTTTAATGGGAGGATAAATGTTGCAGGGAGGTAGGGAGGTGTCTTTATAATTAACCATTTTTCTTAATCATCTCAAAGACTGTTTCAAGCCTTTTTAATTTCTAGTGTCCAATTGTATGCTACCTGATTGCAGTATTACAGACATTACCCTTAAGGGAAAGAAGTGTACTTTTTTTATTGGACTAACAGTGGGAAATGTCTTTTAGTTATGGGAAACTGATTGGCCTTCTATGCTAGGAGTCAATGAATCAGTCTATCACAGCAGGAAAAAAAATTAATGGAACACAGGATTTTATTGGCCACCTGGCAAACATTAAATATGGCTACATTAAGAAATACTATACTGTGGCTGGGGTCTTTTTTACTATTTTGTCTAAATATAATTTTTAGACTCTAAAAGCAATCAGGCAGAATTTACTGCCACTGGCTGCCTTCTACTTATTCTAACCTATTAAGTTAAAGTTGGATGGGCAAAGGACAGAAATATCTGATAATCCAGATATATTGGCTAAATGTATTAAAGATTTGGAAATATGAAAGTGTTACCATGAAAAGTTTTTGCTCACCCCTTTTGGAGTAGCAAGTTTTAATGCAAGTTTTATTTATATGTGTATGTCGTAACTCTTATCTGGGTTTCTGAATTTTATGTCAATGGTATTTCTAGATGTAAAGTGTACCTAGGAAAAATATGTTCATTTAGGATTATACTTAAAAGGATAATGTGTATCAAGGGTTTGTAGGGTCAAAATCTTGACCTGCATTTTTGTAGCATAGAATCATAGAATTTAGAGAGGGAAAATTGGATAATGAGTCATCTGGTCCATCTCTGGGGGCCAATGCAGAATTGTTGCTATAGTAAATTTGTATTGCTTTATATCCAGTCTGTCTTGAAATGTCTCAAGCAATGAGGTTTCCATTACTGCTTCTGGAAGGTTATTCCATAACTTAACAAATATCAATCTCAAAAGTTTTCCTGATAGTTGAATTAAATGGTTTTCTATATTAGTCTGCATTTTTAAACCACTTACACTCTGCAAACTTAGATTTTATTTCTGCCCCATAAAATGGAACAAAAGTAATCTTGTAAATAATCCTTTTCTTAGTTATTTCCTCATGCCTAATACTCCATTGGACCACCCTAAATTATTCCTCTCTCTGTGGTATTTATTCATTTCAAGTATTTGAAGAATGGTATAGTCACACATAGTTGTTGCTTTGCCAAGCTATAATGTGTTCTTTTAAATTTCCTCATAAATTGATCTTTCCAACTGGTTTAATCACTTTCGTTGCTCTTATCCACACACCCCTAACTTCCCTACATGTTTCTGAAATTGAGGTGCCCAAAAGTAAATGTAGTATTCCAGAACCAGGGTCACCATAGATTTTCAAAGAAGAACTATACCCTTCTTGCCCTTTGACATGTCATTGCAGCTCAAATTCATATTGGCAGTTTGAGTGTCATCGATTTACTAGCTCAGACTTTGATGGCCAGAATCAGTCCAATCAAATCTCATTATTACTGCTTTCTAAGTATCTCATTTTCAAGGAATGTCTGTATTTTGATTTTTGCTGCAGATCAGGAAAGCAATGGGAACAAAATCCACTTAGTTCTTCTTTATTTGGCTTTTTCTTGAACAGATACTATCGACTTTTCACCTTTCAAAAACACCTAGGTCCAGCCCCTCACAAGCAATTCTGTAGTAAAAAAGGTGCTTATGCACATATCTGATGGAAATGCTTTTGTTTTGTAAAAGCCTGTTTTGAATGATGCCAGCTTGTTAACCCAATAACCATTGGTTCAAAGGGTTGCAAATTTCTATCCCTCTTTGGGAACTGGGCTTATACCGAATGCTGATAACTAAATGAACCATCAAACTATCATCCTTTATCCAAGGCTCTCTATTCCTTGTGGTTGAACAAACAAGTGAAAGTTACAATTTCAGGGCCAAATTTATCTAGGGATTAGGCCAGTTTCATCCCCTGAAATGAAAAACCTACTCTTTGGAAGAAGATTGCAGCAGTACAGAGTGACTGCAAACCCCTCTTGAGATAAAGTGGGTGGCTGTAGAGGACCAGCACAGGCCAGATAGCATGTGTTGATTATGATGTGGCCAGGTTAGCTGGAGGATGTCCATTTGGAGTTCCAGCCATAAAATAAAGCTGACGCACACATGCCACCTTAGCAAGGAGAATGCCCCTTGAGCAAATTTACACTTTCCTGTACCAGCACTGGTTTTTAAGGTATATAGGATACGTCTAGTTTTCTTCACAGAACAGAATTCCCCTTCTCTGTGAAAGATTCTACTGTACTTATGCTGGATGATACCTGCTATGATTGCTAATAGAATAATTGTGCTGCTACGGCTCAATCTTGCAAGATACGAGTTCCCTCAATTCTCACTGAAATTAATTAATACTTGCTAGTACTCATATAACTAGCAAAATATTCGTCTTTTCTCTTATAAGAATGTCTGTCTGGCAGTCCTCCCCAAAATTAATCAGTAATGGAGGTGAGGAACCCCTTAAGCCATACACCCTGGCTACAATTTCCCACAGCTCAACCATTGTGCTCCAGAGCAAGCTCCTGTAATTGCAGGCCTTTTGGTATATTTTCAGCTAAACCATAAATACATAGAACTCCAGCAGTACACTTTTCTGCTAAACTTTCTTTTCTTGATTCTCCGTGGTATGAGGCATTTGGACTTCTTTTTTGCCTTACTGTGAGCATTTTTTCCTGACCCCACACAGTACACACAGGCAGCAGGCAAGATGGCCAATGTGGGGAAGAAGGGCAGAGAAGAGATGTCTCCTATAAGGTGCTATTAACAGCCTTGTGTCAAAAATTCCTTCCAAGAAGCAGCGCTACCTCCTAGGGAGAGAGTGAGAGGTCCCAACTCCCACCTGTCTGTGTCATTGATATCCAAGAAAGCTAAGGATAAACAACCCTAGAAAAAAGCCAGAGTAGCATACTCTCTAGCCATGACACTGCATCGCAAAAGAAAGGACAAGCTGGAATCCATTAAATCCAACAAGGACGTGAGTGAGCAGCTTATTCAAACAGAATTCTTTGACCCTATGTTAAGAAATGTTATAGACGCCCTTGAGCTCCATCCTGACCCAGCCAAGCTGAATGTATTTCCCCATTTATTCACCAAAGAATTTGGTAAAGTCTCTTGATAAGGCAGTATGATGCATTCCATTCTTGCTGAGCGAAAGTTCCTAGGAAGGGCAGGAAACTTTGCAGGCAAGTCTTTATTTACATTTTACAACATCCTTATAGTTAAGCTTCACTTCTTCTGCAAGTAGTGCCCCTATCATAGAATCATAGAATATCAGGGTTGGAAGGGACCTTAGGAGGTCATCTAGTCCAACCCCCTGCTCAAAGCAGGACCAATCCCCAATTTTTGCCCCAGATCCCTAAATGGCCCCCTCAAGGATTGAACTCACAACCCTGGGTTTAGCAGGCCAATGCTCAAACCACCGAGCTATCCCTCCCTCCCCCCTCCCAATGGGTGCTCTGCTGTAGTTGTGCTTGCGTCCCTGCGCTGCTGATCGGAGAACTTTGGTAGCAGTGTCTGTTAGGCCCGCACATGTACTGTCTCTCCTTATGTTGTGCCACGAGGCTAGTCAGCCCCCCTCAATTCCTTCTCAACTGCCCCTGGCTAGAGACAGAACTGTTCCCAGTCCATTAGGACCATTACTTTTTATTTGTATTTCTATAGTTAGCTAACCTGCTAGTTCTTAGCTGTAGTTTTCTCTTTTCTTATTTTTTTCCCTTTAAAAAAAAACAAAACTTTTTTCCGCTTTTTTTCCTTGTTGCGGACCCTTCCCTCAGTGTGGTAACAAGAAGTGCCTCTCTTGCAAAGATGCAATTTTTGTGGCAGACAAGCACTCCCAGTGCATTCGCTGCCTGGGGGAAGGTCACATTCAACAAAAGTGTGATCTTTGCCAGAAAATCAGGCCCCTGTCTCGTAAGGATAGAGAGCTCCGACAGAAGGTTATCTTCATGCAGGCGGCTTTCCTACCCTCTCTGGACCCACACCACGAGCCGGCTGGAAGATGCGAGTCTTTCCAAGCCTTCAGTGTATCAAGGCTGTGGGTCGAATAAACAAGTCGCCGAGTCCTTTCACACATCATTGAAAAAGAGCAGAAAATCCCCACAGTGAGCCCCGAGAGAGCCACAAACGCTCTCCATTATGCTTGGTAAACTCGGTACCGCCGGCACCGAGACCCTCTGTCTGGTACCCATGGCTCACGGAAGTCCTCAGCAGCAGGTATCATTGACCAGCCTACAGACCCAATGGGTACGGCTCTTTCCTCCTTTTCCCCTACTGTCGAAGGTCCTGCTGAAAATAAAAAGACTGAGCACACATCATTCTGATCACTCCTACTTGGCCAAGACAGACCTAGTACCCTTACCTATTACAGTTTGCAACATGCCCACCAATCCCTCTCCCTGTCACTCAGTACCTCCTCTCCCAGTTCAGAGGACATACGCTACATGCCAGCTTGGGGGTTTTCTGTCTCATGGAATGTCTCCTCCTTGGTTCGAACACCTAGAAAGCTCCTGCTCGAAGGAGGCATAGATGGTGGTATTATGCAGCAGAAAGTCCTCGACATGACATACCTATCTGCAAAAATGGTGGAGGTTTCGAATTTGGTGTACTTCCCAACAAATCTCCCTGACATCCATGACTCTTCCACATATCTTAGCCCCTTTTTGGGCCAGTGCATAGTCTCTTAAGCTCTCTGAGTTCACCTAGCAGCTATAACTGCCTTCCACCAACCAGTAGAGGGATACTCAGTGTTGTCACACCCGACCACCAAAAGGTTCCTCAAGGGCATAGTAAACCTCTTCCCACAACCTTGACTTCCTACTCCCACATGGGACTTCAACCTGGTACTGAAAGGATTGAACAGGCCTCCCTTTGAACCCCTGGCCACCTGTTCGCTTATGTACCTCTCAGTGAAAACAACCTTCCTGATCGTGATTACCTTGGCTAGGAGAACAGGAGAAATAGCAACTCTGATGGCACATCCCCCCTGCCTGGTATTCTTTCGGGCCTAGGTTACGCTCAGGCCACATCCGAAATTCATTCCTAAAGTAACTTCCCACATAAACCAATTGATTCATCTTCACCTTCTACCCCAAGCCTCACCGTGACAACAAGGAGGCTATATTACACACGCTAGATGTCAGGAGTGCCCTAGCCTTCCACCTGGACAGGATGACGATTTTCAGGAAAATCCCTAGGCGATTTTGAAGAAAGATCCAAGGGCTCAGCAATATCAGCCCAAAGACTCTTCAAGTGGATCTCAAACTGCATCAGACACTGTTACCAAGTTTGCAGTGTGAGCCCTCCAAATACTATTCGTACACAGTCCACAAGGTTGATCTTCTCATACATTGCCTTCTTCAAGAATGTCCCTATCTCAGAAATCTGAGACATGGGCATCAGTTCACACTTTCGCAGAAAATTATGTGATCACTGGGGACTCCGCCTCCAATGCCATCTTCAGCTCCACAGTACTGTCATCTGTAACTGCCCCAACTCCAAAGTCACAGCCCTCCAGAAGGGATACTGTTCGGGAGTCACCTATAGGGACACTATTCAAAGAAGAAGTTACTCACCTTGTGCAATAACGTTGATTCTTTGAGATGTGTCCCACTGTGGGTGCTCCACAGTACCCTCCTCCCCTTTACTTTGGAGTTCTTATCAATGAGTCGGCAGTAGAGAAGGACCTGAGGGGGGTACCCTGTGCACGCTGGCTAGCCTCGTGGTGCAGCACGAGGAGAAACAGCACATGTGCTGGCCTAATGGATACTGCGGTCAAAGTTCTCCAATCAGCAGTTCACAGATGCAAGTGCACCTACAGTGGAGCACCCATACAGTGGAAGCACCTATAGAGGAACCCATCTTGAAGAAACATCATTACTGCACAAGGTGAGTAACTTCTTCTTTACTCACACTTTCATTTTAAACACAGCACTGTGTTCCTTGACCAAGGATACAGTGTATACACAGGCTTGTCTAAACTGAAAAAAAAATAGTTGTTTTTTAAATGTTATCACTTCTTAAACATTGCTTAGCATCTCGTGCATAAAGCCATGATATTTAAAAAGTTATTGGTTGACCATGGACATAAAATATGTCATCCATACGATGTGCTAGCTAACACGTTCTAACTAATGTGTTTGAAAATTCTAGTGTAGACAAGGCGCTGTGTAACTTAACATGTGCCAGGCTGAATTAAAGCTTGAAGCGAGTCTAGACTTTACCTTGACCAACTTAGTATGGGTTAAGTTACACAGTACCATATCTACACTCCATTTTTCAAATGTATTAGAACTTGTTAGCTTAACACATCCCTCCCTCACATATTTAAATCCTGGTCTACACAAAAACTTGGTTGTCCAGGAGTAGCGTGTTTTTAAGCATTAGTGTATATCCTTGGTGGTGTTTGAAAATATGTTAATGCATTAGCTAACATGTTTTAAAACAGCACTCATTTTCCCAATCTAAACAAACACTCAAAGGGGGATTTCTTTCTTACCCTTACTTACCCTGGGATTAGTAAAACTGACATCTCCTCAAGGAGAAACCCCGAATCCTCTATTTCCAGACCTTTATCCCCTGTACATGTTATTCTGGAGCAATAATGTCCTATTGTAGTGACCTCTCAGGAATGACTTGAGAGAAGTCAGTTCTCAAGAAAATATCCTTCCTGTCTTCCTTTGTGACTGATGCAGTTTGTACATAATTTAAAAATTTTGACCAATGGGGTAGCCATTTAACACCCATGGAATGAAGACTCCCACCTCAGGCAGAATCTGGCGTCTGCCAAATTTACTGGTGGAATAGCTGCCTGGGAAAAGTATAGAAAAAGCGGCCCAAGAAGGAAAGCCATGCTTTACCAACTCTAAGACCTGAACAGAAGGACATCAGATCTTACACTTCATGTTACTTTTGTCTTACTGGCATAAGACGTTCAGGAGGGAGTCATATTTTGTCTTTGATCTGCTCTCTCATCTGGGAAATTTTAACTCTTGGTCACTTCCCAAATGTGGATGATTGTCAGACAAACTCTTGTAGGAGAGAGAGAACTTGGTTTACCTGCGAATTTCTCACTTGTGAGATATTTGGCAATCTGACCCATCCTTCTGGGGACTGTGTTTTGTGTGTGAGCGAGAGAGGATATCTGTACATGAAAAGTTTAATTTGTTGGTCATAGTTCAGGATTATCAGTTACTCTCATTATGGTAAGGTTTTTTCTGCAGTTTTGGAAGTCCTCTTCTTGGGAAAAGCAGCCAGGGTGCAAAGCTTGAGCAGCATGTCCTGGTTCCATGACTGACAGTTCTATGCTGTCTTCATCTCTGCACAGCAGAAGCAGAAAGCCCAGTTGTATAGGATTTGCATGATGTGGGCAGGATTTTCAGAAGTGTTTAAGTGACTTAGTAATGTAAGTCCCATTTACTCATGCTCCTACGTCACTTAGATAATTTTGAAAATTCTAGCCAGCATCTTGTATAAAAGAAATCAGTAACAGGTAAGAAATTTTTTTCTTTAAGTGTATTTTACAGTTGTTATGCCATTGAAAAACAGGTGACGGGCAAGATGGTGTCTTTTAATAGCACAGCTGCTTATTAAACCTTTGCTTTCCGTCAAAAGTGTTTCTGGAATTTGTTGTCTAGAGATCGTTGGAGTTTTATGGATGGGAGGAGTTTGTGTGGGGAAGTTGAGTGCGGAAGATTTTTAAGTGTTTGCTTAAACTCTGCTTGTCTACTATAATCAACACACTATAAAATTACTGCACTGATTTCCTTTGACTTATTTTCTTTCTCTCTCTTTCTGCACAAGCACTCCTATCTGGACAGGGAAACATCCCTTCTTCTGAGAAACATTGCAGGAAAGCCTTCTCATTTGCTGACCAAGGTGATGCATCTTCTTTCCACCTACATGTGACCTTTTCCTTGTTGATAGAATGCAGTTCCCACTTTTGGGTTTATACACTTGATGCTCACCCCTCCCTCACTCACTTCCCACCTCCCCCCTCCCAAAAAACCTGTTACATTTACTAGAGTGACTTTTCCTCTTGTCAGGCTGTTTTTAAAGGCTTTCTCATTTTAAATATACTCTATTGAGTTACTGCAAATATCCATCAAAGATTCCAAGTTCTTGGAGAGCATGTAATATTCATGCTAGCATTCTTGGCTAAAAAAGTCAAGTGGAGTCAAAAGTCTGTGGAGTCTGAAAGTTCTTCTGTTCTCCTCCCCTTTACAGGTATAAAAATCAAGCTGTGGGAAGCACATGGATGCTTTTTCTCAGACTGCTAGAAAATAACATCCTTCAAATGAATTGAAATTACTAGCAACAGTTTGTCTTCATATTGAAAGAAACCGTCAAATTTGCTATTTTGAGTGCTCTTACTTGGTGTAATCTGGGAAAAAAAAAAAAACCACCCTAGTGTAAGACAAGATACTCAGAAGTCTGTTATGGATAACTCCTAAATTATTTCCGTAACATAGAAAAAGAGTCAATAACACCCCAAGAGGCACTCCTTGCATTTTAATATATTGCTGTCTACTTTCTGGCACTGTTCATTATGTTGGGAATCATAATACTGTACCCCCTGTAGTTTGGAACTGGAGGAGATGAAGAGATGAAGAGTATGGACTTTGATTATATTCAGTGATGACCAGATGGGGATGAGGAAGACTACGTAGTTTTGTGTTGTAGAGGGACTTACACATCCATTATATCAGGAGTCAGACTTCGCTGTTGTCCACCTTCTGTGTACCATTTCTTTGATTATTATTTTTTTTTTAAAGTGTAAGTGTTCCTAGGGAGAAGTTGGGGCAAATCTGAAGACAAGGACTATACGTAGATTATGCCAATATAGTAAAGCAACAAGGGCATATTTGCTAAATAAGTAGACTTAGGCTGTATTTGCCAATTATACTTTAGAACAGCGGTGGGCAAACGACAGCCCGTAAGCCATTTTAAGCTGGCCCATGAGCTCCCGCTAGAGAGCGGGGTTTGGGGCTTGCCCTGCTCCAGCCAGGGTGCTGGGTTGGGGGCCGCACCATGCGGCTCGGCCCCTCTCCAGCCGGGGTGCTGGGTTGGGGGCCGCACCATGTGGTTCGGTCCCGCTTTGGCCGGGGCACTGGGTCGGGGGCCGCTCTGGCCAGGGCGCTGGGACAGGGGCTGCTCCGGCCGGGGCTCTGGGTCGGGGGCCGCTCCACGCAGCTCCTGGAAGCCGCAGCATGGCCCCACTCCAGCTCCTATATGCTCCAATGGTCCCCTCCGGCACTCCAGTGGGAGCTGCAGGGGCGGTGCCTGTGGATGGGGCAGCATGCAGAGCCGCGCCTCTGCGTTGGAGCCGGAGAAGGAACATGCCACTGCTTCTAGGAGCCACTTAAGGTAAGCGCCGCTAAGAGCCTGCACCCCTGAGCCTCTCCACATGCCCCAACCTCCTGCCCCAGCCCTGATCCCCCTCCCATTCTCCAAACCCCTTGATCCCAGGCTGGAGCACCATCCTGCACCCCAAACCTCTCATCCCCAGCCCCACCCAAGAGCCCACACCCCCAGCCGGAACCTGTACCGCTTCCTTCGCCCCAGCCCTGATCCCCCTCCTGCCTTCCAAACCTCCTGCCCTCCTCATCCCCAACCCCATCCCAACTAGAGCCCTCATCCCTTTCTGCATCCCAGCCCCAATTTTGTGAGCATTCATGACCCGTCATACAATTTCTAGTCCCCAATGTGGTCCTCAGGCCAAAAGTTTTGCCCACCCCTGCTTTAGAACTACCATTTTTTCTAGTAAGCTATACTTGTGTTAGCTGCTGGCCAGTTAAAAAAAGTGTTATCTGTTTTCCTGAGGAAATTTATTCCAGCTGCTATGTAGAAAAGGAGCTTTAATAGCAGCCCAGAACAAAAGTAATTTTTCTGCTCTTTCCCAGCCCTCTCTTCTTTTACCTTTTTAAAACCCCTGACAGGTTTGGATGCATGAGAATTAAGAAATATGGTGTCATGGACAGAAACCTTGAATGTGCCTCTTCCCCTCCACCTTCCCAGTTTCATGTCTTTCCTCATGTTCTTCCTGCTTCTGGTGGATTGTATACTAGAATGGTGTTCATGTGTACACACTTGCCAAGGCATCAAATGAAAATGTGCATGAAAAGTGTTTATCCCACTGTGTAAGGTGATCTAGTTTTAGATAAAGCAATACACTTAAAAATCATCAAGCTACATTTTAAATTTTAAACTTTTTTTGGCTGGGAAATCTTTATGTACACATTAATATTGCCAAAGTGCATTTGATGATGATTTCTTGCTTGCACGTCTTTTAAAGAGAAACTTTCTGGAGAAAACTTTCAAATATTAAACTAAAAACATTTACTGGATCCCATTTCATGTTTTATGAAATCATGTCTACCGCATTCACTTAAATGAAGTGCGAATTTCATAGCTTTAAATAGTACCACTTAATTGCTAGCTTTATTAAATTCAGGTAAGTTTTTCTTTAAAAAAAAAAACAACTCCAAATAAAAGGAATTCAACTGCAAAAAACTACATTCATGTACAATAAAATGTAAGACGTCAAGAAATGCAAAAGGTAAGGTTCTTAGAGTAACATTAACTCACATTGCGCAGCCTACATCTTTTGTGTTAAAACAGAACATATTTAATTACAAATTTAACAAGGAATATAGGGGTGTAATATGGCCATGTTTTTTTTTCAGTTTTAACTGTGCTACTTTAAAAATTTGCATTCACATAGGTTTTTTTGTATAACAGTAATATTCAGATGCAGTTGAAATTCACTTATTGAGAGAATCACTGCAAGTTGTCAGTTTTGAAAATAAACAAGAAAACTAACAATTTAATTATTCAAGAACACTGTATCACAGTGTAGCTTAGTTTTTATCTATTTCTATTCACTGTATGCTAATATATTTTGTATTAATAAGATCTCACTAGCTAGTATTGCTTTGAGAAGTAGAGCAAAGATTTTTTTGAGAACTATTGGGATTCTGTATTTGTGATGTGAGAATTAGTGATCTTCTGTAATTAGATGCAATTTCAATAAGATTTGTTGCTTGGAGTAAACTTCTTTTAGGCCTCAATCATACAAATACTTGCTCACATGGGTAACCGTTCACTAGAGTAGTCACACTGAGTCTAGGACCTTAGTAAATTGTACTGCTCTTTCCAATTCCAAAGGGTTCTAAACTGTTTCAAGTTCGTATTTTAGGTTTGTTTACCATTGCAGGGGAAATGAGTTGCTAATGCTAAATATGATTAGATTGATTAGTATGTCATATTTCTAAAATGTAGACAGTTATGCACAACTGTTGCCAGTTTATGTGGTTGAATGGCTTGCAGGTGTATTCAAATATATTACTGTCTCCTATCTTTCTTCTCATGAAAATATATCTCACATGGAATGAGAAATGTAGTTAGCTCAGTACACTGTGTGGTTGCATAGGCTTCTTCTTGTTTGTTAATCCTCTTTGTCCCTTTTGTCAAGGTTTGTTGTTTTATGGTTTGTTTGGCTTGGAAGGGGAAAAGAGGCAGATTGATTAGAGTGTAGCAAACTTGAAAAATACCGACTTTAATCCAATCATCCTTCTAAAAAAATCATAATCCAACTGTACTTTTGGGGGGAAAAAATCATGACAATACATAATTCCCCACCCTGCATCAATGAAGCATTACCTGCCAAATCTGCTGTACTGTTCTTGGTATGTTAATTAGTTTAAAAGAAAAGCTCTGTTTAATAACTAAAGAACAGTCCTAACTATTTTTTTAAAAAATCATTTTTAGTTTTGCTTTGATTTTTCTTATACATGAATTTTAATCTTCTTTAGCATTTGCTGCTCGTAAATAAGATCTTTTTTAGGGAAATTACAATTTTAGAATTTTTTAATTTCTAATAGTTTTAGTCTAAAAGTTAAAAATATTGCAGTAAGGAATTATCAACATGTATTTGTCAAGAACAACTCATGTCAAACCAGCCTAATATCCTTCTTTGACAGGGTAAGAAGCCTTGTGGAGGGTGGGGGGCCCGGGAATAGCAGTAGATGTGATATCTCTCTACTTTAGTAAGGCTATTGATACTGTCTCTCATGACCTTCTCATAAACAAACTTGAGAAATATAGCTTAGACGAACCTACTTATAAGATGGGTGCACAGCTGGTTGGAAAAGGCGTACTCAGAAGAGTAGTTATGATTGGTTCAAATCAAGCTGGAAGAGCATATCGAGTGGAGTCCCACAGGGATCTGCGCTGTCTCTTCTTCAGTTCTGGGAAAGGTACTCCCAGCTTCACAGCAAAATGCAAGGTGGAACAGATTGTTTAGCATAAGTAGTTAGCACATATTGTAAGGGACCATTCAAGGTAGAGTGACCCCATTAACACCCCTTCAGTCAAAGGACAAAAGGGGGGAGGGGCTAGTGGGGTACAGATTGTTGTAATAAGCCATAAATTCAGAGACTCTGTTCAGTCTGATTTTTAGTGTATTGCAGAGTAATGACTTCAAGCTCCCAGACTCTTCATTTGAAAGTATTGTGCAGGTTTTCTTTGAAGATGAGGACTGTTAAGTCAGATATAGAGTGATCGGTTTGTGAAAAGCGTCTTGAAGTACATAAATTACGAAGCGGAGGGTGATAAATTGTTCTTCTTAAGCACTGAGAACAGGACAAGAAGTAATGGGTTTAAATTGTAGCAAGGGAGATTTAGGTTAGACATTAGGAAAAACTTCCTAACTGTAAGGGTAGTTAAGCAGTGAAACAAATTATCTAGGGAGGTTGTGGACTCTCCATCATTGGAGGTTTTTAAAACCAGATTAGATAAACACCTGTCAGGATGGTCTAGATGCCTCAGTGCAGGAGACTGGACTAGATGACCTTTTGAGGTCCCTTCCAGTCCAACATTTCAATGATTATAGGCTATTGTTTCATCTCTGGACCCAATCCTGTTTCAATCCTTAGAATTTCAAATGAAAATTAATTTGGTAAAAGAAACAGCACATACTTAAACATGTTTATCATGAAACCACCACACAATCTATCATGGTTCTCTGCTAAGGAATCATTTAACACTAGGATATCAGAAAAGATAATTACGGTGTATTGGCACAGGTGTGTTAGAGCCATGAGGCCTGATTCTCCAAAGCCTTGCTCTTTGTGTAGTCACATGCACCTGTGCAAAGTGATGTAAAATGCTACCTTTTTCATAGTTGTATACTCATGTGCACATGTACAACATGCACTGGGATGAAAAATTGGGCCCCGTGGCTTAAGTAAAAAGCCAAACTGAACATGTTCGCAGCCTCTGTACAGAAATAAAGGTTTATGATTGAGGTAATAGATGCCATTTTAAAAGCCAGAAATTCCTCAGTTTCTCAAAATTGGTCTTAAAAAAAATATAAAGGGTCTTGCTCTTATTGACTTCAGGAGCAGCCCAGAGCATAAAATGATTAATTGTAGAACCTTACCCTTCCAAATAAAAAAAAAAAAATCTTAATAGAGCTTTTCTTTGCTTTTGGATAACAAGTGTTTTGTGGATGAAAAACAACCAGGACTAAGAGGTAGGATGAATATTCTAAAATTCTGGAATTGTATATCATTTGTTTAAAGTTAAAAGTCTTTTCAGATATCTTACTGTTTGTTTGTGTTTTTCCCTTTTTTCTAAACAATATATTCTGGTATAACCTTTCCTAGTTATGTGATACCATCTTTATGATAAATTAAAATGAGTCTCTCATTAGCCTAATAAAAAGCGTTGTTCCTTGCCTAATTGAGTTTTCAGATAATGTTTCAAACCCCAATTATTACTGCTGTTGTCAGCTTATTGGCTCCTCTTATTGAAAAAGATTATGTTTCTCACAAGCAAGTCTATATCCCTCCACAGCTGTTGCCATCTCTACTGTGTAGCATAGAAGTACAGTCTGAGAATGAGGGGACAAAAGTGGCTAAGTATGAGTAAGACAAAGTAGCCTAGGAAGGAGCCACTCCAGAGGATGAGAATAACAACAATGGCTTCACAGAAGTAAAAAATGCCAGTAACAGTGTTACTCCTAGTGAAGTTCTGCACAGATTTGAAGATGCATGAATATTTGTCATTAAATAAAAGGCAACTTCATCCAAACAGTGTAATAGAGAAGCGGCTTAGGGATTTTATTTGTAGAATGAAATGACAAAGAGTTAGCCCCAACTACAGCGATTATCTTGCCATCATTGTGAGGAACTATACTACTTTTGCTCTGAAAGCAATCTATTTTTGAGGGGGACTGACAGAAGTATTTTTAATAGTGTGGCTTTCTAATTGAGTTCTACAAGGTGGTTTATGTGCTTCTTAGACACTTCACGCTGTGGTAATCCAAATCTTAGAATTCTGAAATTTGAAACCTGCATGCAGAGGTTCTGCAGAAGTGGTTTCTTGTTTCAGCAGATCACTTCAACTCTATTTCAATAGTAATATTATAGGCTGATTGCTGGAGATTGAAAGTATTAGTAATGTTGCAGTATACCGTTTTCTTTATGAAAAGCAATTAAGAGCTAGAATGGATTCAAATTCTTTGGATTTGTAATGTGCTTTAAATTATAACAAACTTAGATTTTTAAAAGGAAGAGTATCAAAGAAGAAGGTTTAACTTCTTACATTTGGTGATTTGAACACTTTTTTTAAATGAGGAAAAACAGTATTGAACATGGATGAAAGGTGTAGTGTGCAAGTATTGAGCTATTACCAACTGGTTTAACATGTTAAAAGCTTCCTAAACAGACTGAAATAGCGTGGAATGCTATTAAATAGAAGTGTCTGTAACAGTAAGCTATGGTATCTCTCGTGATGTTAACTTTGATAAACTGAAAATCTATTGGATGTGTTTAATTGTATACTGTTGGCAAATATGGTATGAGCTGAGACTGTCATTGTAAATCTTTGGCAAATTAAAGCATTCAGTAATTGATGGATGCAAAAGAAAAAAGTAAAATACAAAGGAACGATGCAATATTGGCTAGCAAAGTGCAGAAAAACAATTGTATCCTGTCTTCAAAGCCACGGGGACTGGTCTGTTTGTATATCAGACAGATACAGGAAGTCTTTGCATCTTAAATGTAGTTTTTTTCAGCATCAATGATTGTTCCTTTAATTTCCACAGTAGCGGTTGTTGCCAGTGGGGGAACTAGTATTCCTTCTCAAATTCTACCCTATGGTCACCTCATAATTAGAAGCTTTGAAGTCCTAAAATCAGATTGACATTTGTTTAACTGGTATGCTGTGTCCCCACAGGAAGAGCAGGCTGCTAAACTGAAAGCTGAGAAGATCAGGGTTGCTTTGGAAAAGATTAAAGAGGCACAAGTGAAAAAGGTAAGCTATATTTATATTATTTTACATGATTCCTAGGCAATCCTTATTGAATCAGAAAATATGGGTTCAGTTCTGCTCATCTCTGTTAATTACCCTTAAACTATTTTAATTTAAAAAAAGACTTCTTTTTACGTTTAGTTTTTCTTTTGAGGGACATTGCTGTCTGGTCTGTAGTTAGGTTATTCAAATTTTAAATAACTATTCTATTCCCTTTCTCATCCAGGCAGGGCTTAATCAAGAATTTGCACTATATGGTGTGGCATCACGTTTTTCTAAGTAGTAGCTTATTCTACAGCCAGATACAGATTTAAAAGACTTTGGCAATGCGCATTCACATCTGAAACAGAGATCCAGCCTTATTCAATTGTCTTTGCCTATTCAGTAGCCTCGCATTTCAAACTGTCTTGTCCTCTTTATAGAGACTCATTCAATATACTTGTATCGGGCTCTCCAACTTTCAGTTTGCAAGATACAAACCCTCCTTTAGTTGTTGTTATTAATAATAATAATAATAATAATAATAGGTAGAAGAGTAGTGAGTGGAAAACGCAGACGGTATTTGATGCAATGTCAAAGATAGTAAAGACGTTGGCTCCAAATTTAGAGCAACTGTCAAGTAATTTAGGGCCAGTATTTAGATATGTTTAATAAATAAATCTATATATCTTAATATTAACAGGATGATGTCCAGTGTTTTTAAATCACTGAAAAATGTTTATATTTAAACATTCCACATTTAATATTTGCAAATCAAATGCTACAACATTGTACTAGAGCATGAGAATTCAGAACAAATCAACTAACTTCTTTTAACTTTGCAAGCTGAGTGAGGTGCGAAAAAAGTAATCAATAGCATACAAGGTGGAAACAAGATTCTAACATTTTGTTTTACTAAATTAGTGTAGGTAACAGATTAGACTGAGGTATAAATTTTATAAGGACACTGCCCTCTTTTTTAAAGTAATAGTGAAACAGCAGGGAATTAGCAGTTAAGTTTTTAAAACAGTGCTGCTTTCCCCACACACCTTCCAAGTAAAGACAGTTTAAAATAGAGAACTTTTTTTTTTTTGACTGCCCCACCAGTGAAAGACTAATGTTTATGCAAAATGTAGCAGAAAGTGGCAGAAGTTTTATGACTTGCAAATTTTTAAATTAAAGCTATCTGCCGCTTGCATTGCCCATCATAATTGGAAAGACACTCGTATTGTGTTACATGTATTGATTGTATTTATGTATAATTGTGACTTTTTAATCATACTTAAGACCTGAATTCCTGGTATGGATCTCATACTATATATTTTAAGTGTGTTGGGTTTTTTAACTACATAGGGATGCTAAAATACTATGGACATACTGTACTCTGGAGATGAGTTTTCAGATATTCATGTACTTCAACCAGTAATATGATTAACTTCATGCAGGTTTAAACTAGAGTTAATGGTGAATTCTCTGTAACTTGAAGTCTTTAGATCATGATTTGAGGACGTCAGTAACTCAGCCAGAGGTTATGGGTCTATTACAGGAGTGGGCAAGGTTCTGTGGCCTGCAATGTGCAAGAGGTCAGACTTGATGGTCATAATGGTCCCGTCTGACCTTAAAGTCTATGAGTTTATATGTTTTTTTGTTGGTTTTGACAAAGTTAGTTAGGAAAATCTAGATGCTAAAGAAATAAAAAATACAAATTTATGAGCAATAGCAACAATACACAAAACTCTCCTTTTATATCATTTTCAATTAATAACAACACATTAGCCTTGCATACTTTTATTTTTTCATAAGAATGAAAACAGTAATTAGCAAAAATTCATTGTCTGGTAGATCAATGGAAATAAATTATCATTGTATCAATTTTTAAAAGAGCAGTGCGTAAAATTTTATATGAATTTATAAAAGGCATTTGTGCTTGCATCTAGTTGCTTCAGACAAGCTTGTGTGAAGACAAGTTGGTTTCTTTTTTTGGCAATATGGGGTTTTTTTCCTTTTACAGAAGGAACAGGACCTTTTGATAAGTGGGCTTTGAAATGAACATCTAGTTATTAAATATGGCTCTTCGCATCTTTAAGGGAGGAGGAATTGATTTTGACATAAACTCTATATGAGCTAAACTTTATTTTTGTAATCTAGGTTCAATAAGAAATATGTTTGGGAAATTAATCCCTGTTATTCTTCTTCCCCTTCTTGTCACAGTTGGTAATCAGAGTTCACATGTCTGATGATAGCTCCAAAACTATGATGGTGGATGAGAGGCAGACAGTAAGACAAGTACTGGACAATCTTATGGACAAATCCCACTGTGGCTACAGTTTAGACTGGTCACTGGTAGAAACCATATCTGAATTACAAATGGGTAAGTAAACATGATGATGATGTTGATTCCTTCTTGTTATCTTAGTATTATCGGTTCACTTAGCATTTGTCCATATGGACTTCATACTAATTTAAATGTTCTTGATCCATAAAACTATTAGCGTTCATCAACCCCTGTTGGAATAAATTTTCATCATTTTGATTGTTGGTCGATTATGTTTAGAGTTCTGCAACCATTTCTGACTTCAATACCTTGTACCTGTATTCACTTAAAATCTGTCTATTTATAGTTAAATTAACTTGTTTTATTTTTAATTAAAACTAATCCAGTGTTGTGTTTGAACTGAATTGTTTGGTAACTCCAGTTAAAGTAGCAAACTGTTGTACATTGACCCCTTACTAGGACAACAGGCTTCTAATAGGTGAACTGTCTAGGAGAGGGTTGGACAGTGCAGAACACATGTTTTGGGGGAAAATTTGCGACTGGGCGTGTGTTGGGGTCACCCTGAAGGTAGTAACCAAGGCTGCTGGAAGCCAGAGTGTGGCTGGTATGTTGCTGACAGGCTGATGGGGTCAGAGTTGCTGGACCAGGGGTGTAGATATACAAGGACACTTGGGGTGAGCTGCATGCTGTTTGTGAGCAGCCCATGTTGGGAGCTAGATGAGCAAAGCATTGTGAGGCACCTAAGGTTGCATGGCAGGTGGTGACACAACCCCTCTGGGGGAAATTCACAAGACACCTCACACATTCCTGGATATTTTGCAGAATGTGGGATCTAGTAGAGTGCCGCTCCTCATTAATGAGGCCATCCTCGAGCCTGCCAAAGTCACATGTCATATTCCAGCAACATGTGCACCTACTCTTAAGAGGGCAGAAAAGAAGTTCTGTGTCCCAGCCAAGGGGACAGAGTTTTTATTCTCTCATCCTGCCCCCGAACTCTTTGGTGGTTCAAGTGGCCACTGAAAGGAAAAGGCAGCACCACACAAGGTCCACTCCTTCAGATAAAGAGGCCAAATGTGTGGACCTACTCAAAACAAATATTTTCATCCACCAGTCTGCAATTACCTGGCTTTGTTGTCAAAGTGTGATTGTATCAATTCCTCTACAATTTTGGAATTCGGAGACAAGCTCTCTCAGGAGAATACAAGTCAATTTCAAGTGCTCATCAAGGAGGGAAGATTGATGGCTAGAACATCCCTACAGGCTGCAGTTGATGCAGCCTCAGGGTAATGGCAACTATTGTGATGCGTGAGGAATCCTGACTTGCCCCAGGGAAGTTCAATCCAATGTGAAGGACTTGCCCTTTGATGGAAATAACTTATTTAGCTAAAAGACTGAGTCATTATGTTCATTGAAAGGCTCATGGGCAACCCTCTTCTCCCTTGGTATATATACACCAGCACGGAAGAGGAAGTATCATAGGCAGCCTTACAAGTTTAGACCACTTCCACAGCCCTTCTACCATCAAAGGTACATGAACCACAGCAGAAGCGGAAGAGAATCAAACACAATGCTTCTCCTTCCTCCTCCTTGCAACCACAACTGCTGTCGAGTTCTTTTGATGGGACCTCCGAGGGTTGTAAACTAACTGAGATGCCATCTCTTTCTGCCCCAACATGCAGTTTTGGTGGTGGTGGCGGCCTAGCCCAGTTTTCCCATATCTGGTGGGTAACAGATAAATAGGTTTTCAACATCATCTGTTCAGGCTATATTGTAGAATTCCTCTGGCAAATCAATGTCTTTATCCACAGATTTAGATTCAGGACAGTCACCTTGGCATCGATAATCCCATCCCCAGAGATGACAGGTTCCCAGTTCTTGACATGAAGGGTGACTATTTTCATATAGATGTCCACCCGTCTCACAGGAGATTTCTGTGGTTTACTATAGGTCCAAACCGTTATCAAGACAGGGCGCTCCCTTTAAGAATAGCAACATTTACGATGGTACTTTTAGTTGTGGCAGCAGGCTTCAATTGTCACAGCTCGACAGTCTTTCCTTACCTAGATGACTGCTGTTGACAGGGAGATCTCGTTAGGCGGTACCTCATCATCTCTTCTCTAGCATCACTGGGAATCTGGGAATCTGCGTGAATGCAGAAAAGTCCATTTTAATTCCCTCACACACCATAGAATTTATCGGAGTGACTCTGGATTCTGAGCCAGAGCTTATCTCCCCCTGTATAGATTCCAATTTAATCCAATCAATCATCTCAGAAAGAGCCTGCAGATGTTGGTTTGTTCATACCTTATCTTCCTTGGTCAAATGGGATCCTGTACCTACGTGACACCTGTTGTGAGACTTCGGCTTTGCTGTCTACAAACCTGGCTTCGGACGATATATGTGCCAAGCAGACACACTATGGACAAGTTAGTTCTGCTCCCTGCCTCCCTCCCTTCTTCTCTCCCATCCCCCGCTCCAGAGTGTGGGACTCTCAGGCTTGGTGGCAAAGCAGGAATGTGGGGGGAGAGGGAGTTCTCTTCACTCTGTCCCCACCCGAGAAGATAGGTATCTCCCTCTTAGGATGAGACCCCCATCTGGACAACCACACAGCACACGAAACATGGACTTCTTGTGAATCCAGGAACACACAAGCACATAAACCTCCTGGACCTGAGAGCTGTCTGAGTAGCATGCAAACAATTCTTTCTGATCATACAATTCCTGCATATTTAGGTAATGTCAGACAACATAACAGTGTTCTATGTCAGTAAGTAAGGGGGAGCAAAATCTTATTCCCTTTGCATGGAGACGAAACTATTAAACTGGTGTATTCATCACCATATTATCCTAACAGCAGTACACCTCCCAGGGATACATAATAAACTAGCATACAGCTTCAGCAGACCCTTCTCAGTCAACTGTGATTGGGAGCTGTAAGATTCCATGGTGAAGAGCATATTCAGACAACAGGGATCCCCATCTTGGGGCCTGTTTGCATTTCCTGTTTTCTTGGAACATATTATATACTGCTCCAAAGGGCTGCACAATTAGGACTCCAGGGGAGATGTCCCTCTCATACTGTGAGCAGGACACTTAAGGTACATATTCCCCTCCTTCCAATTCCACTTTTATCTTGATTTCTCAAGAAGATTCAGCAGAATGGGGCAGTGATCATCCTCATTGTTCTTAGGTGGCCCAGACAGTTTTGGTTCCATAGTCTTTTCTAGCAGTCAGCCCACCTATCCATCAGTATTTAGTCTTCCACAGACCTCTTGACACAGGACAAGGGCAAGATCAGACCTCCCAGTCTGGACTCCCTCCACCCCACGGCTTTGTATTTGGATGGCTATTGAATCTAGAGCAGACATTTTCAGTATTTGAGGAAGCCATCCTTAACAATAGCAGAAGGGAATCCATCAGAAAGTGTTACTTCGCTAAGTGGAAGAGATTTTCTGTTTGGGCTCAGCATAACCAGATGTCCCTAGAAGAATTAAAATTCCCACTATTTTGGACTATCTGCTCACCTTGAAAACCTCAGGTCTTTCCCTTAGTTCCCAACAAGTGCACTTGGCAGCGGTTAGTACCCTCCAATGACAACCACTCCATTTTCACCTATCTAGTGACGGTTTTTTTTCTATAAAGGGTCTAGTCAGAGCCTTCCCCACGATAGGGGGGGCCTTAACTTGGGCTTCTCGACATTAACAGAGTCACCATTTGAACCATTAACAACATGCTTGCTGTCCCATTTATCTATGAAGGTCAACTTTCTAGTGGCTATCACTTTGACTAGAACAGCAAAAGAACTAGGAGCCCTTATGGCTGATCCACCATAGACAATATTCCATAAGGATAAGGTTTCCCTGAGACTACACCCAAAATTCATCCTCAGTGTAATCTCAGGCAGACAATACATATACCTTTTTTTCCACTGAAGCCACATGCCACCAATGACTGGACAGGAGATTCCATTCCCTGGATGTATGCTGTGTGTTGGCTTCTACGTACAGAGAAGAAAATCAATTACAAAATGTCCTGGACTGTTTATTTTATTAGCAGAACAAATCAAGGGACAAGCAATCTCTTCTCAGAGACTTTCTAAGTGGGTTTCTGGCTCTATCCTGCTCTGTTACAGTTAGCTCATACCTTCCTCTACATGGTAGGAGGGCCCATTCTATCAGAGCCCAGGCAGTTTTGGTAGCCTCACTTCAGGAAGTGCCACTCGTTGACATCTGTAACGCAGCAATGTGGAGCTCTAAACATACCTTCATAAAACATTATCCCTTGTGCTAGCCTCCGTAGCTGCACTTTAACTTTGCAACTTTAACTTTGGCCTTCCTTGAGCCTCGACTGGGTAACTTTGCAATCTTGACAGTCTCCTATTCTAGATTGTTAAATATAATTTCTTATGGGGGAATTAGAAGAAGAGAAAAACAACACACACACAAATCTGTTTACTTAGACAATTTAGCAGTTCACCACCAGAATTCTAAAAAAGAAACTTGCATGCCATTGTGCACAAAGTTGTCAATGGTTCAGAGTTCCTACTGATTTACCTAGAAATCTTTTTGTAAAGGAGGGAAGGCTCTTGTCAGAGAATTCGTTCTTAACTGTGTAGTGAAGGAGACACGGGCTCGCCAGAGCCTTTTTCACAGAGCCTGTAGTAACAGCAGGGTGAACTAACTGGCATAAATTGCTTTTGCCTTATTAATAGTTCATTAACTGAATGTGCAGTGAAGTTTAATAAGCTCTTTCAGCTACTAGACTTCACAGAAGAGCAACTGTTCTCCTGCAAAGTTCCTGAGCTTCCTTATCTCATTTCACTTTCATCAAATGAGGTAGGGCTTGCTAAATTTTCCTGTGATCCTAAATTAGCTATACACACTTATTTAACCATCTTTCAGTTAGAACATCAAGAGTGTTCTTGCATTTTTATTTTTACATAATTCTTGTTTAAAACAACAGTCACCTGGGTATGTAAGAACTATACATTTCAAATGAGATGGTAAATCGCTGAAAATAGAATATGCGGGGCTTCACTGTACTGTGTTTTATATTGTAAGTATACAATCATCTAACCCAGAGGTCAGTAACTTGCGGCTCTTTGGCTGCCCCCTTGCGGGCAGCCGCTTTTTAAAAAACCCTGAATTTACTTTATTCG
This sequence comes from Chelydra serpentina, assembly GCA_037349315.1. Taxonomy (NCBI): domain Eukaryota; kingdom Metazoa; phylum Chordata; order Testudines; family Chelydridae; genus Chelydra; species Chelydra serpentina. The sequence goes on along the minus strand of JBAIAC010000029.1, from coordinate 34,598,618 downwards.
CTGCTTGACACTCTAAAACAGTGGCCACCGACCCGTCAATCATGATAGACTGGTCGATCCTGGAGCCTCTGCCAGTCGATCGCGATCGACAGGCCGCAAAAAGTCCAGCAGCACAGCAGGGCTCAGGCAAGCTGCCTGCATGCCATGGCCCCACGCCGCTCCCAGAAGCAGCTGACTTCTGGCACGACTCGGCGTGCTCCTGGCGAGGGGGAGGTGGCTCCGTGCGCTGCCTCTCACCCCCAGCACTGTCCTCTCAGCTCCCATTGGCTCGTTCCTGGCCTTCTCTTCCATTTTAACAAACTGTTAACTATATATCTCTGTTTTTTCCTCACATCTTTTCCACCTGCTGGATCCTGCTTTGAGGTCATGTTACAAAATGTGAGAGTAGAATTTTTTTTTTTTACTTGTTTGCTCTTTCTCGTTTATGCAGAGAGAATCTTCGAGGACCATGAAAATTTAGTTGAAAATCTTCTAAACTGGACAAGAGACAGTCAAAACAAACTTATATTTGTGGAACGTATAGAAAAATATGCACTTTTCAAAAATCCCCAGGTAAGCCTGAAGCTGATTTTTTCACTTAATTTTAAGCTTATAAATGTCTCTTGGTAGCACCTTTGTCAACATTTTATGTAGATATTTGTATCTGTACAAACACACACACACAGTAGCTTTGCATTTTAACAGTATCTCCAGAATACACTCTGTGGTCAGCGCAAGATCAGCCCCCTAAATGAAAATCTTGATGATTTAACCAGTCCATTTTCCAAGTGTATGAATAGTTAGTGGAATTAACAGCAGCCCATGTGATCAGTTTGCATGGAATACTCACCAATACTTAGTGCTATTCACATCTAGACAGTCTGGAGGAAAGGGTTTGAGCTTGTATTGTGACACGTGTCACTTTAGGGAGACTGCCAATGCCCCCCACACCCTCTCACGAGGAGAGGGTGAGGGGAATTGGGTGGACTCTGTGGGATAGACAGCTGCCTACAAGGGAGGGGCAGAGAGATAAGGAGAGTGCATGCCTGGGGAAACCAGGGTTGGTCTTCATTCAGCTGTTTCCTGATCAGCCAACTAACAACAAAAAGGGCACTGTTCTTTTTCAATAATTAACTACGGGGGGATAGTAATTAGGGTTTCTTGATTATAAGCATAAATGCAAAAAAATGTGATGTAATGCTAGAGGCCTACAGCACTGAGGGCACAGAGAGGTGAAAATAAAAACAGGAATCAAAACAAAGGAGCACTTGAAAAATAAAGAATTTACAAAGGCATGTTTAACATCACCTTGATCACTTGCTTGCTTAATCTCTAATCTCTATATTGGGTGCATGAATCATGTTCTTAAGTCTGTGAGGTACCTAATACACTTAGGCCTAACTTTCCAAAAGCAAGTAGTGATATCGGGTGCCCCAACTTGAGATACCTTATAAGGAGCCCATATTTTCAGCGAGAACTGAAAGTCTGGCCTCTTTCTGTGATCTTGGGATGAGGCACCTAAAATCTTAGTCACTTTTGAAAGCATATTCCTCAATAAATGTCTGACCTCAATATATTTCACTGCTTATTAGTAATAAGAATGGGCCTTCTGTAGATGGAAGTCAGCATGAATGTGTTACTTACTCAGTTAAAAATCTTGGTCTGTCCTAATACTATGAATATTGTTTTGCTTCCAGAGAGAGTAGGTGAATATAAAGGGGTCTGGAAGATTCTCTCTGTCACTGTACCAACCCCTTCCAGGTTAGATGGGGAAGAGTGCAGGATCACCTTACTAGATAACAGGATTATATCATATTGATAATACACACACTGTATGGATAAACAATTGCTATTTTGCTCCTTTTTTCAGAAGTAATTGTTTATCATGATTTTTTCATATTATTAATTATTGATATTATTTATTATGAAAAAATATAGAGATGGAGTGGAAAGGAGTAGAACAGTCCCATGTCCACTCCTTCCAAAATACTGAATGATGGGATGGAGTAGAGCCTACTAAAGACCCAATTTTTTTTCCATCTAATTTTTATTCTGGGTTTTTAATTCTGTTATCTGTTTATATTACACCAATCAGTGATTGGCTTTATGGCTAACCATGATGGCTGAGAACTGCAGTTTATGATGCTTTTATTTAAGGTAATGTCACATGGATTGGCTAATATTCCTGAAAATACAAAAGGGTTTTTTCCAGCCCTTTAAGATTACACAATGCAATATTTTGGTTTCTTTTATTCTTTAGTAGGCTGCCACATGAGTCTCAATTTGCTCTGAAATAATTTTTTAAAATAATATCTAGCTGTAGTAGAGGACCAGACAGGTCTTAGAACAGCTAAACTCTTATCAGCACAAGGAAGTGAAAAAGATAACTTGGTTTGACTTCAAAACTTCAATAGAAGTTTAATCCTTTCATTTTCTTTTGTGTTAGAACTATCTGCTGGGGAAAAAAGAAACCTCTGAGATGGCAGACAGAAATAAAGAAGTGCTGCTGGAGGTAAGACAACTAAAACAAGAAGAGCATAGTGATTTGTGATCTACAGTATGTTAAACTCTTAAACTATTGCTAACATTTCAATTGTTGATGAGAGATGGAGGTTCCGCAAAGTGTTGAGGAGAATATGTTAAATGTGAATATGTACCTCTGAGCAGATTTCTTCCTGTTCTTGAATAGGGAGCTTTCGGAATAAAGATGTCTCCTGATTTTTGTAATAGACAAAACTGAGTCCCCATCCATTGTGGAATCAAAACCATGCTATCTGCAATTGTATTTAAACAGTTGTCACTTGCAGAATTCTAGCTTAGTTTTTGACCAGTGAGAGGAGGGACATTTTTCCAAGAATGGTGCTATCCAAACTGCTATTCACTACCCCACAAAGTTTATTACTTTATAATATAGTTCTCAGACAACATATGCTTGTAATTTTCTGTAGCACATACTAGTCATTTCTGGATTATGATTATAACATCTGTAATGCTTTTATCATCTATTTAAGAAATGGAACCTTAATATAAAGTGTGACATACATTTCCCCTGATAGCACTAGCAGCAAAATACACACAAGATGGATCATAGTTGGGCCCATGGACTACTACTGAGGTTTTTGTATATGTCTGGGAAATTATAACCCAATAGCTGTGGTGTGAGCCCATGTCTTTCAGGTTTGGTTAAAGCCACTGGAGCACTTTTGGGACCATTACAGATAAGCATTGGTTAAGAAACTTTCACACCTGTCAACAAGTATATATATTTATAGGCATTCTATACAGAGGGAAGAACTATTAAATCAGAAACACAGTTCCAATGGGCACATACTCATAATTATCCTTTTGCCTCTACAGGTAGTCCCTTCATGTTAAAACTGAGTGGAGAAGTCTCTAATCATGCTATATATATTCTCTAGATAAATAAAGGACTTCAACCCCCAGACTTCTAAGCCCAGTCCATTTCATTGTTTTAAAATATTAATATGTTTTTATATGTTGTTGTTTTTCTATATTGCAACTGGCTCTCTGTAGGAATGTTTTTGTGGAAGTTCCGTAACAGTGCCAGAAATAGAGGGAGTCCTGTGGCTGAAAGATGATGGCAAGAAGTCTTGGAAGAAGCGTTATTTTCTTTTGCGAGCTTCTGGAATCTACTATGTCCCTAAAGGAAAAGCAAAGGTTTCTTCCTTTGTTTACTCTTATAAAATATAGTTCTTAAAAGTGATTGTCTAATTTCAATCTGCCATCGGGTAACTATCTACCTTCTGAACGAAAAACTCAAGCAAAATGAACATCCTTTTGATAGTTTAAATGTGTATGGGTAGAAGGAGCCTTGAATATTACTTCAGAATTTTGGCTGCACTATGCTCTTGCTTAGATTATCATTACAATCCATCAATTAAAAACACAGCTTTAAAATAGAAATGAACAATAATTTATTCAAGAAGGATTTGATGTAAAACAATCTGACCCCGAATTCAAAATTGAGATCACAAGGATCTTCCATTTGGAAGAGCTCAGCATATATGTTTGTTCAGAGTAGAATAGTTCTCCTAAAAAGAGTGTGTGTATGTACAGTTCAGGCCAGTTTGATTACTTTTCTCCTGCCTAATCCCATAGATCTTTTTTCACAGGTGAAGGACTAAGTGACACTATAAGTATTAGTGTATCCCTAATTAAGTGACTAATATGTGCCAGGGAAAAATTTGAGTCATTCAGACACTAAATGGTACTATTCTTAGTAGTTCATATTGAAGGGTTTCTTTTTAGTCTATTTTTAACCACAGTTTCTGGAATCAATGTAGACCATACCCTTTCTGCATGATTTCTACAACTTTGTTGATGTCATACTATGCTGGCAGAAATCTAGAAAATTGCTGCACTGATTGTTGCCTTTGTAACTTCCAGGCTGGTTTACTGCAACTCACTGTACGTGGAAATGGCTGGTCCAAAACACAGCAGCTCACCTCCTAAGCAGCTGGCCACCAAAAGCAAATAAACCCCAACCCAGTGTTCTGTTCTGATCAGTACATTGGCTCCCCACAGAACTAAGTAAATTTCAAATATTAGTCTTCCTCTTTGAGGCTTTCCATTTCATTAGACAAGCTACGTAGAAGACATCATGTAAAGAGAGTTTACCTTACAATCAGAAATACTTGAATATGAAATCTTAAACCAGTGTGGTTCTGAATGAATGTTTATATTATCAGCAGCTGCTGAAGAAGTCCCAATGTGACCTTTCCTGTTGACCCTCTGCTGATTTTAAGTTTCAGTGGTGGCCTGGAATATAATGCTGTCAAAAGAAACAAGCAAACAAGTTTTGAACTAATAATGCACAAAAATGAAGCAGATCCTAGTTAAAAAAATAAAATCTGATGCAAGGATTTTCTGTGTAGCCCTATTCCCCTTGACATATTGTTTTAGACGTAATGATTATTCATTCACCATTTTAATTAACAATACTGTTTTTTCATGTGAGTGGAATACGAAACATCTTAAACATTTCGGAACATGCTGGCAAGTTGTTTCAGATAACTAGTATTTTCCTCTATCTGTGGTACATAATTCTTTACTTCTTAATCTTCTTATTGGTTAAAATTTAGATACAGGAATTTTGTCCTTGGAAAATTAGCTGCTGTTGAATTTCAGTAGCACCGATTTCTTGTTTTAGTTCAGTTCTGTTTTTTAATTTAGCTTCTTGGAACTGGTGCATCCACTCGCACGAAAGTGCGTTGCTCTTTGTCATTCCAGTCTAAGGGGTTGTCTACACATACACAAAATTCAACTGGTTCATTTTAGTTAAATCAGTGCAACTTTACATGTGGGCACATGCTTGCGTTGGTTTAGCTGGCCAAGCTGAACCAATGTAGATGTGTTCTCACACACAGTTGCCCCCAGTTTAACAAAATTGGAGAAACGTTGCACTGCTAGTTAAACTGGTGCAACTTTGTGTGTAGACCAGGCCTAGGAGTGAAGAGCTGGCAGTATTTAAATCAAGGTTTTTCATTGTGGCTCTGATTTTCCTTATTAATTTTTTCATAACTGAATATTTGTGTGTTTAATAGGTCTCGCGGGATCTGGTGTGCTTTCTTCAGCTAGATCATGTCAATGTTTACTATGGACAGGACTATCGGAACAAGTACAAAGCACCTACAGATTACTGTTTAGTGCTGAAGGTAACTTGTTATGTTTTTAAGTGTTTTACCAAACAGAGCAAGTATAAAGATGTTCTAGGAATTTTAAATACATGCTACTTTTGTCTAGAGTCCTCCAACAGCTAGATTCTTCTAACTAGGTTCTAGTTGTGACGAGGTAAGAGGAATTAATGCAGAAAGTTAATGGATACTGAGCTAGGCTGTAATGCAGAGCATGCTTTCCACAATACTATAACTAATGGAAAATTAACCACAAGTTTTCAGTATGAATCTCGGGAATACAACTTTAATTATGAAAACATTCAATCTGTTTAAAGATACCACATTTCTAGGAATCATAGAGCAAGTGATATTCTCATTAAATACGTTGAAAAATACATGTTCTGTTGTGTGTTCTGCTACCTCCTTGTACATGGAACAGAGTGGGATAAAGTGCCACAGTGGAGCAACACAGAAGGGAGAACTGGCTGCAGAGGTTTTTGCTGTTCCACACCCCCACATAGCTGGCTGATTCCTCTCTCTACATGATCTACACACATACAAAAGGGGCGAGAAGGAGCTTAGAAAGTATTACATTAAATAATATGTTCCCACTGACAATTGCAAAAAAATGCTTGAAACGAAAGGTCCCACAATGTGTTCTCCTTTGTCCTGCACAGAGTGGCTACGTGGTTACAGTGCTGCCATGAGTCAGGTGGCCAGTGGGGTATCATGGCTACAAGCCTGGCCATGCTACCATGTGTTTGGGGAAAGGGAGACTCTTTCCAGGATGCTGATAGGCAGGAGGGGACATGGACTGGAGCATTTTGTCCCAAGAATACCCATCCCTTTTCTTGTATGATCTGCAGCTGAAGTGATATATATTTCAGGCTCACATTTCACAAATACTCAAAATGAGACACAGACAATGGTGTTCATTGGAAGATGTAGTGTGAGCAAGTGTTCTCAAAAGAGTTCTCGGGAGGGGGTGGTCAGGGGACAAGGAGCGGAGTGGAGGGGGTTGATAGGAATCGGTTGTTAAGATTTTGGCAGCTCATCACTGGGCAGACCAGCTCTTACACCAAAATACTGTAAGAACAGCCCCTTTATGGTATTGCAAACCTGAAATGGGTGCTGGCCAGACAGTCCCCACGTTGCCACTTTGGGTGCCAAGTAATTTTTTTTCTGGAACACCCAACCTACCAACCGCATATATCCAATCTTTAATGATGTATCAGTTCGCAGTTTCAACAGTTAGGAAGTCATGATCTGAACCTTGACAGATGAATGTTTTTCTTGCATTTCCTGCTTTAATTTTCCACTGGATTTGAAACTAGCAATGCCAGAGATTGAATAACAGTGTTTTGAAGCCCACTCTTCAAGAATAGCGTTTGTTTAGCTCTCTAATTCTTCTTCTGAATGTTCTTTAGATTAAAATATTGATAGACTAAATATTCTTTCCATAGCACCCTCAGATCCAGAAGAAGTCTCAGTATATCAAATATCTCTGCTGTGATGATGTGAGAACTCTACACCAGTGGATAAATGGCATCCGTATTGCTAAGGTAACTACTTTGAATCATTTTATTCCTCTTCCATTCTTCAAATATAGTGCTATTTAATAGATACCTATATATTATCTTACTGAGACAGAAGATATCAGTGAGGGGAGAGCAAGAAGACAGACATAGACGCATAGACTTTAAGGTCAGAAGGGACCATTATGATCATCTAGTCTGACTTCCTGCACAATGCAGGCCACAGAATCTCACCCACCCGCTCCTGGAATAATCCTCTCACCTATGTCTCAGCTATTGAAGTCCTCAAATCATGGTTTAAAGACTTCAAGATGCAGAGAATCCTCCAGTAAGTGACCCGTGCCCCATGCTGCAGAGGAAGGTGAAAAACCTCCAGGGCCTCTGCCAATCTACCCTGGAGGAAAATTCCTTCCCGACCCCAAATATGGCGATCAGCTGAACCCTGAGCATGTAGGCAAGACTCACCAGCCAGACACCCAGGAAAAAGTTCTCTGTAGTAACTTCTAGCATCCCATCACTGACCATTGGTCCTATTTACCACTGATGGCAATTAATTGACCTTTGACTAAGATCATGCTATCCCAGCAAACCATCCCCTCCATAAACTTATCTAGCTTAATCTTGAAGCCAGATAGGTCTTTTGCCCCCACTGCTTCCCTTGGAAGGCTGTTCCAGAACTTCACTCCTCTGATGGTTAGAAACTTTCATCTAATTTCAAGTCTAAACATCCTGATGGCCAGTTTATATCCATTTGTTCTTGTGTCCACATTGGTACTAAGCTTAAATAATTCCTCTCCCTCCCTGCCATGAGTCCCTCTGATATATTTAAAGAGAGCAATCGTATCTCCCCATAGCTTTCTTTTGGTTAAGGTAAACAAACCAAGCTCCTTGAGTCTCCTTTCATATGACAGGTTTTCCATTCCTCGGATCATCCTAGTGGCCCTTCTTTGTACCTGTTCCAGTTTGAATTCATCCTTCTTAAACATGGGAGACCAGAACTGCACACAGTATTCCAAATGAGGTCTCACCAATGCCTTGCATAATGGTACTAACACCTCCTTATCTCTACTAGAAATACCTCGCCTAATGCATCCCAAGACCGCATTAGCTATTTTCACGGCCATATCACATTGACTCATAGTCATCCTGTGATCAACCAGGACTCCGAGGTCCTTCTCTTCTGTTACTTCCAACTGATGTGTCCCCAGTTTATAACTAAAATTCTTGTTGTTAATCCCTAAATACATAACCTTACACTTCTCACTGTTAAATTTCATGCTATTACTATTACTCCAGTTTACAAGGTCATCCAGATCTTCCTGTATGATATCCCGATCCTTTTCTGAATTGGCAATACCTCCCAACTTTGTGTCATCTGCAAACTTTATTAGCACACTCCGACTTTTGGTGCCAAGGTCAGTAATAAAAAGATTAAATAAAATTGGTCCCAAAACTGAACCTTGAGGAACTCCACTAGTAACCTCCCTCCAGCCTGACAGTTCACCTTTCAGTATGACCCGCTGTAGTCTCCCCTTTAGCCAGTTCCTTATCCACCTCTCAATTTTCATATTGATCCCCATCTTTTCCAATTTAACCAATAATTCCCCATGTGGTACTGTATCAAATGCCTTACTGAAATCGAGGTAGATTAGATCCACTGCGTTTCCTTTATCTAAAAAATCTGTTACTTTCTCAAAGAAGGAGATCAGGTTGGTTTGGCATGATCTACCTTTTGTAAAACCATGTTGTAATTTGTCCCAATTGCCATTGACCTCAATGTCCTTAACTACTTTCTCCTTCAAAATTTTTTCCAAGACCTTGCATACTACAGATGTCAAACTAACGGGCCTGTAGTTACCCGGGTCACTTTTTTTCCCTTTCTTAAAAATAGGAACTATATTCGCTATTCTCCAGTCAAATGGTACAACCCCTGAGTTTAGAGATTCATTAAAAATTTTTGCTAATGGGCTTGCAATTTCATGTGCCAGTTCCTTTAATATTCTTGGATGAAGATTATCTGGGCCACCCGATTTACTCCCATTAAGCTGTTCGAGTTTGGCTTCTACCTCGGATATGGTAATATCTACCCCCACATCCTTATTCCCATTTGTCATGCTGCCACTATCCCTAAGATCCTCATTAGCCTCATTAAAGACTGAGGCAAAGTATTTGTTTAGATATTGGGCCATGCCTAGTTTATCCTTAACCTCCACTCCATCCTCAGTGTTTAACGGTCCCACTTCTTCTTTCTTTGTTTTCTTCCTATTTAGATGGCTATAAAACCTTTTACTATTGGTTTTAATTCCCTTTGCAAGGTGACTTTTAGCCTGTCTCACTTTATCCCTACATGCTCTGACCTCAATAAGGTAGCTTTCTTTGCCGATCCCTCCCATCTTCCACTCCTTGTATGCTTTCTCTTTTTTCTTAATCACCTCTCTGAGATGCTTGCTCATCCCGCTTAGTCTAAAACTCCTGCCTATGAATTGTTTCCCCTTTCTTGGGATACAGGCTTCTGATAGCTTCTGCAACTTTAACTTGAAATAATCCCAGGCCTCCTCCATCTTTAGATCCATAAATTCTTTAGTCCAATCCACTTCCCTAACTAATTTCCTTAATTTATTAAAGTTAGCCCTTTTGAAATCAAAAACCCTAGTCTCAGATTTATTTTTGTTTGAACTGAATTAGCTCATGATCACTCGAGCCAAGGTTGTCCCCTACAACCATTTCTTCAATGAGGTCCTCACTACTCACTAAAACCAAATCTAAAATGGCATCCCCCCTTGTTGGTTCAGCAACTACTTGATGAAGGAATTCATCAGCTATCACATCTAGGATAATCTGAGCCCTATTATTATTACTAGCACTTGTCCTCCAGTCTATATCTGGGAAGTTGAGGTCTCCCATGATCACGCAGTTCCCATTAGTATTTACTTCCTTAAAAACATTAAAGAGGTCTCTATCCATATCCAAATTAGATCCCGGTGGTCTATAGCACACCCCAAGCACTATCCCAGGGGAGGCTCGAGTAGTTTTCTTCCCCAATGTGATTTTTGCCCAGACAGACTCTGTCTTATCCATTCCAACACTTTTTATTTCTTTACAGTCTACCTCATCATTGATATACAATGCTACTCCCCCACCTTTACCTTTATTTCTGTCTTTCCTAAACAGCACATACCCTTCAATACCTGTACTCCAGTCATGACTACTATTCCACCATGTTTCTGTTATTCCTATAATATCTGGTTTCACTTCCTGGACCAGTAGCTCTAATTCCTCCATTTTGTTACCGAGGCTCCTCGCATTGGTGTACAAACATCTTAATTTTTGCTGTTTGGCCTCACTCACATTCTTTACCCAATTTGATATGGACATTGTACTGCCAGTATGACCTATTAGACCAATATCCACTCTGCCCTTCCTCCTTATGGCCATTCTCCTACCCCCAGCTATATGCTTTCTTACTTCGTTTTTTTCCCTCTCAATGTTAAAATCCGGCGTGGAGATTACCTGGACATCTCCCAACCATCTCCCCCAAATTCCTAGTTTAAAGCTCTCTTAATCAGTTGTGCCAGCCTCCATCCTAGAAGTCTATTTCCTTCCCTACTCAGGTGAAGTCCATCCCGAGAGAACAGTCCTCTGTCCATGAATGCCTCCCAGTGGCCAAACATCCCAAAGCCCTCCTTATAGCATCACTCCCTGAGCCATCTGTTGATCATCATAATCCTGTCACACCTTTGTTGCCCTTCTCTAGGAACAGGCAGAATCCCACTGAAGATCACCTGAGCCTCAATTTCCTTAAGCGTCTTCCCCAGCCTGGCATAGTCGCCCTTGATTCATTCCAGTGAGAATCTAGCAGTGTCATTTGTTCCTACGTGAAGGATGATCAATGGATTCTTTCCTGCTCCCTTTAGGATTCTCTCCAACCTCACGTCCACATCCCGTATCTTATCACCCGGTAGATAGCACACCCTTCTGTTCTCTGGATCAGCTCTGGTTACAGGCCTGTCTATTCTTCTCAGTAAGGAGTCCCCAATCACGTAGACCTGCCTTTTCCTGGTGACGGTGCGATTCTCCAGTCTATCCCCTGTTCCCTCTGGCTGCAAGTCCTTTCCATTCCTATTTTCCCTTGTAATCCTCTTCAACCCATCCTGTATCCTCCTGGGGCTCATATTTGGTGTTGTCTCCATCGACTCTTCCCCTTTTTCTATGGGACTAGCCACTTTTCTCTTCTTCCTTGCCCTTCCACCTTCAGTGACCACCTGCTGTACCCCTTCTTCGTTCTACAACTCCGCAAACCTGTTCTTGAGCTCTATTTCTCCTTCACTGGCCCGTCTTTTCCTCTGCCTGTTTCTCTTAGTTACGTGCTTCCAAGAAGTTAACCAGCTATGGCTCTAATGTTACTTGTTTAAAACAATTATCGAGACAATGCATGTTATCTGTTATAAACTTCTCTATATCTAGCCATTCTGAACTTGAAGCTCCACAAAAGTCTTAAGCTAGTTTTCGTACATATTTCTTTTTGAAGTGTATCAACAGTATAAACGTTTCTTTACCAGAATTGCTGCTTTAGGTGCTTATACAAATTTTTCTGCACCTTAATCTCTCTCTCCCTGCTCTCCGATCTCACAATGAAGTCCTACTAGACATGAGACATCACGATTATTTTTTAGCCATGCTGATTCATTTTGGGCTGACTCATAAATGGATTTGAGAAAGGTGGCTATATCAAAAATAGAGACTTGGTAGTTGAGGTAATGATTACTTAGAACCAGCACCTTGGCTCAGTGGATTAAATAGATGATTTTATTGCACTTGCATGATATCAGATAGTTTGACATTTTCTTCTCCAGGATAACCAGGTTGTTTCTAGTTCTCTAAGCAATTAGATAATAAAAGAGAAAAAAGACAATGCGACTGTTCTTAAACTAAATGAAAAACAAAACCTCTACTGAAAATAATCCTACTGCCTGAGTTCCTCAGCAGAGAGACTGCTGCTTATCATGTCTGAAAGAAACGGTGGGCAAAAGAAGCTTGGGACATAAATCAACCAGCTAAAACAGGAACAATCTAAACAGTTGTTACATTTTATTCTTCCTCTCTTTGTTTAGTATGGGAAGCAACTGTATGTGAACTATCAGGAAGCACTGAAGAGGACAGAGTCAGCATATGACTGGACTTCCTTGTCCAGCTCCAGTATCAAGTCAGGATCCAGCTCTTCCAGTTTACCAGGTGACTATAATAGCCTGACCTGTAATGGAAATACTGTTAAATACCATTTGCTTCGGAAACCATTTGAAAACTCCAGAAAAGACTAATGAATGTGACTGGTTGTTTCCACATAGTCCCAGTACTTCTAGACTGTCTTTAATCTCAAAAAGCAATTTATTCTATTCTATTCTTTAGTAGTTATGATTGATATTAATATAATGTCCTTTTCTCATTCACAGTCAAAAAGAGAATTTATCTGAAACTGAGAAAAGGAAACATCCTTTCAAATGCCTCATACCTGTCCTCACCAATTTAAAAATTACATCCCGGGCTTGTGTTTCATGATGAGTGGAGATGTATATAGTTTTTAAACTGCTTTGGTGGGATAAAATATGTGAAATAAATATATGAAAAATAGTCTCTATCCAAAGGCAGAAACGCCACAAACCTGTTCACACACAAACTTTTTAAAACATTGGTCCCAGTCCTGTGACAAGCCCATTTTTAAGACACATAGCTGTTCAAAAATTGAGTAACAATTTGCACCTCTATCTCATTGTTTACAGCTAATTTACGATGGTATGGAATTGGGTTTGAGCCTGCAATGGGTAGTCAAGCATAGTTCTACTGAAAACAATTTATTTGTAGAACTGTTATGCTTAGCTTTGCAATGCCCTGTCCATGCAATCTGCTGAGTCACCAGGACTAAGTTTCAGAGGGGTAGCCGTGTTAATCTGAATCTGTAGAAGCAACAGAGAGTCCTGTGGCACCTTATAGACTAACAGACGTATTGGAGCATGTCCACTGCATGCATCTGAAGAAGTGGGTATTCACCCACGAAAGTTTATGCTCCGATACACGTCTGTTAGTCTATAAGGTGACACAGGACTTTTTGTTGCTTCTACAGGACTAAGTTACATCTCTTGTGACTTCATGGCATCCTTGGGCTAGGCAACATGAACAGAAGCTCCTACAAGGCATGGGAACAGGGTAGCCTTCACATAACATAACTGATATGTTGCTGTCTTCACAAGGTTGCAGGTGTGATTGTCAGGGTTTTTTTTGGATGTGTGTGTGTGAGGGGATGTTTCAGACCAGCAATTTTCCAGTGTGTCTGACCATGAGCTAAGTGTTTTAGTGGAAGTAATGAGATAATGTGTTTTAGCAAACATGAAATTAACCTGTCACCTCTGTGCCTAGCAAGTGTCATTCATGAAAGTGTCACATTACCTTGACTTACTTTGATAAAAATGAACTTTTTCCTGTGTTTCATATTTTTTAAACAGAGTCTCAATCTGACAGTGGAGTTTCTGACACCCAGCCAACTGGCCACGTCCGTTCCCAAAGTATTGTCAGCTCTATCTTCTCTGAGGCCTGGAAGCGAGGCACTCAGCTGGAAGAGTCCAGCAAGGTAACAAGAAGACTTTAGCATGAGAACCAACACCCCCACAAAATGTACGAAACAGAGTGACATCTCTTCTCATCTGTATCTTTACTGGGATTCTCTTCTCTTTTTACTCCACCTTTTCAACATACTGCATTATAATTTTTTTCAGATGTAGCTTTCTCCAGGGTGACTACCTCTTGCGCCTCCTGTGAAGTTTTATACATGCCCATAGAAACTTGACAGGTTTTGTAGTCATTTTCCAATTATTAGGTGTAAGACAGCCGTGGCTTAAAAATTCTACTGAGTAGTGTTAAAAAAGACCAAGCAAAAACATTAACTGCCAAAAAGTTGAATGAAATGCTTTCAGGAAGATCTCTTTACTTAAGAAACTAGTCATGTCCTTCCATTGTGAGGCTGTGAACAACTGACAGGTGGAGTTAGGAGCAGACAGACACACGAGCCTGTTTTGAAATCTGCTCCAGCGGTATTCCCCTAGGTGCTTTTATTTGGGTTCCATGAAAATTGAAGTAGTACATTTTAATATGCTGTAGACAAAATATGAAACAGAAGTAGTAATTGGGTAGTGAGAGGCGAGCGGATGCCTCGTGTTGTTGGTAATTGGGTATAAAGGATTTCAACTCTTGACTGCCTGGCTCAGGTCTGCTGTGGGTTAGTAATAACCAAAAGTTTTACACCTCCATTGTGAAATAAGTCATTAATGCAATTCCTCGTGAACAACAGAACGCACCACAAAAATTGCAACTATGAATGACTTTGTTGGCAGTCTTGGCATAGATGCCCAGGTACTGAACAGGCACATAATCTGAATTAACAGTGTCAGATCAGAGTTGAGGTACATTGGCAGAACAATGCGAGAGATGCTTAGGGCTACTTCCTTCAGTGCTGTCAATCTTGCATCCGTTACAGACACTGAATTCATTTTACAAAAGACAACATTTTTAAAATTGAAACATGTATTAAAGAAAAAGTATACAGATCTCACTTTGTCCTCCAGTGGTGATGTGGGGTTGTGGAATATATAACTAAATGAAGAAAATAAGTTGATGCAAATTCAAATATGCAGAAGTTAAGCAACATACAAGTTATAGTTCCCTAAGCAATGTTAACTCATCTACCCTGCACATATCTTCTATGTTTTTCATAATTTGTTGGAGCATCTGGAGTCTTTGATGGGGGAGGTTATTTTTTATATAAATCTAATCATTCAGTACTTAGTCTAGTAGTAACAAATTCTGCCTACTGTGGACCAAACTTTTAAAAGTACCCAAGAGCTGATCATTTGTGTGCATGTACCAGTCCATGCTTGTGATCCTGACATGCATAATCTGATCAGGTGTTGGGCGTGCGCAAAAAGTGTATTTGCCCTTGAAAATCTGAATTGGTACAGCAATGTGAGTGAGACAATGTTGCTATGAGAACTGTAACTTTTCATTTCCTGATTATTTTTTTTAAACCTGAAAAATCTTCCTACTACACTAAAGTTTTTTGCATTTAATTTTTTGGAGCACAGTGGACTTCTGATGCTGTATTTTTACAACTCCATAGTGCCACTGGAATTGCTCAGCTCAGAACCTATGAGAATTTGTACTATATCTGATTAAAGCAATTTTAAAACACATTTTTTCAGGCTGTTACTTATTGTACAAAGACTGAAGTTTTATAATTCAGCAATTTAAGTTACTTGTCTGCAACAAAAAGTGGAACAACTTTTTTTCAAACAAGAAAAGTTGTATTTCTCCCACACTTGCCCAACACAGGTGAATGGATTGCCCTAAAAATGTCCACAGTTCACCTTTGAACTTACGCAAAGTATGTGACGTTTTATCTCAAAAGTACATTTTTGAAAAAGTTAAGTGTAAGGGGTTGCAGCTGAAGGATTGAGTTATAACCTTAAATGCAGCAATCACTACTGCCTATCATAACTAATTTTGGTCCTGCCTGGGTTTCTGACCTCAGTAATACCAGAGCTCTAGGAATTAAGGAGATGATAATAAGAATTAAGGTATATTGGTGGGGAGGAAGAATATTGTCACTGAAATGTTAATGCTGTGATGAGGCAGTTAAAATTGCAGTGAGACATTCCTGGTACAGGCAGATCATTGACCGGCTAGACTCCAGCAGTACCTTCCGAGTGTTTATCATAGTGTCCACACAATATGATTGCTAGTTTTAAAGGAAACCAAACAAGATGAAAAGTTTCAGAATGGAGAGGCTTGGCTTGACAGTCGAGTTGTAGCCCAGAGTCGGATCATTATGGGACTTGTGCTTGGTCTCTCATTCGTAGGTCACCAGTCCTCTTCTGGGAGGAGGCCTTTCATTGATTGGTTATCTTTTAGTCAGACAAAAACACTGAGGAGCCTCAGAGGGAGTCTGGCCATTGAGCAGAAGGAGAATCATAATGCAAGTTTGAGATTGTGAATAGTAAAGGGACAGGGAATAGTGAGAATCCTTTAGGTCAAAAAAGGTCTTGGAGGGGCCCCCAAAAAGAAAACATGAATAAAGGCATTAACACACTGTATGGAGCAAGGGGAGCTGTTCTTGTGTATTTTGTCAGTGTGCTGTGTGATCCCAGATCCATGCATATAGAGAAATTCTGCATACCAAACAATAGTGTAGCTATTGCATATATACAAACTGTAGTAGAATTAACAACTGCAAATATAAGCTAGTTTTAACTGCCTCAGAGAAGGGGGGGGAATGAAACACAGAATTAATTATCTTCCAGGCCTTTATAAAACTTACACGCTTCTTTAATCTGTTACAATTAATTGTGCATATTTTTAAAGGTTCAGAGACATTGTTCTTTGTCCTTTCCTCAATATTACATGTGTTATTGCTTTGTGTAAAAATCACCCTCCTAGATGCCAGGCAAAATTCTTCATGCTAAATTGTATCTAAAATTTTAAAAGCGTGTTCAAAAACCATATGGTAATCTAGTTGCTTATAAAAAGATTGTTCTTTGACAATACAGTTGGAGCAAATGAATTATTCTGTATTTCTGAATAATTAGACTTGTATATCCGCCAAATAATATTTTATTAACCAGTTCAGGTCAGTACAGTAAAGGACACCAAATACAGTGTTATTTGGGTTGATCTTTTTATTTACTTAGTTTACCAGCAGCTCTCCAATTTTAAATATAGCCAGGATGGCAATACAAAAGAAGAGCCAAAATGTGAGTTCAGAATGTGGTTTTTAAATGACAAGACAAAGTGGGTCATAGAACAACCTCGCATGTAGTCTTTAATTCCCAATCTTCGCAAACTCTGCCATGCGCTGATGCGTGCTTGTTACGCTTCTGTCACCCTCTTTGTGTTTATGCTCCTTGTGTTTCTCCTGTTGCCTCACTGTCTCAGGTGTCAAACGCGAAGCCCAGCACAGCTAAGGTCTGCGTGCCCAGCATGCCTTATACAGGGCAGAATTAAGGTCAGGGGCTGTTTTGAAAGCACATTAACCTGAGTGACATTACCAGAATCTTGCAGACTAACCCTTTTAAGAGATTTGAATCTTTCTTTTGAACCTGCTGATTGCTCCAGGGTTTTGTCCGATTCCTTGCCTTACGAGCTTAATTTGACAAGTAGAGGCACACGCCACGTTCATTATAAGTTATTCTATTTTAGTCTTATCTATTTCATTATACGTTAATATTTCAGTTTTCTCCCAGTCAAATGAAGAGTTGATATAGTACTATCCGTGTATTGACCCTTATAACAAATTGATATGCAAACCCTTTCATATAAGTTAGCTAGTCATAGATAATATATAGTGGCACTGACAAAATGTGTCCTAATAAAATGTTTAGCAACTGTGGATGTCCGTTCTAGTAAGCTGTTTTTGGCATCAGTTACTGTTTTTGGCGTCAGGCTTTCTATTATAATCATCATGAAACTCTCGCCGCTGGGCTCAAAGGGGGACCGTATTATAAGGAGGGTGTGGCGTTGACAAACCTTAGGAGTAAATATAATTATGTTCTTTAATCTTTAACAGAAATTTAGATTTACAATTTAAAAAACTTTAACCCTAATGCTACTGAATAAAACCAAATGAATTGGCTGGATTGTAGAATGCAGTATTCCTTCCTCTCTCAACCCATTTCTTTTCATCCCTGCCCTCTCTCTGTTACATTCAGTTGCATGTCTAGCTGTTCTTTACCAATACAATTTTTGTGTATCCGTTTTTTAATTACTTTATACAGAATGTTTGAGGATTTTTCCATAAAATTCCCCTTTCCTCTCTGCATTGTTGAACTTCAGTGCATGTTGGATGAAAATGTCTCAGTGATGTACCAGCGTGTGGCGCTTGTTCCTACAGTATACTGCACTCTTCTCAGAATATTTTCAGGCTTCCATGTATCAAAACATTAGCAGCATAATGCCATCACCACAGCTAAGATAAAATGATAGCATTTCCTGATGCAGGTCGAGATCATTGAAAGACAGGTGCTCTTGAAGGCCTTGCTTCAGCCTGGTCCAAATTCAGTCTTACGGACCTGAACGGACATCTGCCGTGTCTGTTGTTCTGCAAGGGGATTTCCCTGGGTACATCCCTTACACCCATCTGGAATCCCATGAACATTACTGGGATTCTGCATGGGCACACAGGTCTGCCCCCAGGAATCTTCGCGGGGTCGTGCCTCACTTCTGTATGTGCTAAACACCCAACCAGAATGGCGAGTGTTGCACCTGCCGCCCCCTTGAACTGCTATCTGATCAGAAAATTTCAGCTACAGTCCATCTCCTGCTGTTGTTCAGGCATATAGTTGAGTAAACCTAGCACTCCATCCTTGTGAGACCCCGTCTCCACCCCACCCGCTCCATGAGCACACTCTAGTTCCTCCATCTTGTCAGTGTTGAGAATTTCCTTCTGCTGCATCATTGTGCTTATGTTTCCTGCATGCTGTAGTCTGCATCTTACTTTTTCAATGACAAACACATTTAGAACTTGCCTTTATACCCTCTCTTAATCTCTCTCTCTCTTTTTTTTTTTTTTTTAACTCCCCGTCTTTTAGGCCAAAATGGAGTCTGTGAGCCGACCCTTCACTTCACTTGCACCGTCCGTGTCCCCACAAATTAAAGTGGCTACCCCGTACACAGCTTCTCAGCCATCACCTCCCCTTCCACCACCCCCACCGCCACCACCCCCACCTCCTCCACCCCCTCCGCCGCCGCCACCGCCGCCTCTTCCCAGCCAGTGTACGCCTTCGACCGGCTCAGCGGCCACCCTGTTCGTCAAGTACAGCACAATCACGAGGCTGCAGAATGCCTCCCAGCATGCTGGGCCTCTCTTTAAACCTCCCCCCATCACCCAGCAAATGCCACCTCCCCCAACGCTGGGGAAGCTGCCCATGCTGGTGGCTCCCCCTCCTCCCCCGCCCCCTCCTCCACCTACCCCCGGATCAGCTATGGCACAGCTGAAACCAGCCCCCTGCACCCCGTCAGTGCCACCGTTCACCCCCCCACCACCCCCTCTCAAAATCCACCAGGTTCCACAGAACGTTACTCCAGCTGCTGCATCATCATCACCCCCTCTCCCTCCTACTGTGCCTGCAGCGCCTCCCCCCCCAGCCCCTCCTAAACCCCTCCTGCCTGTCCCCACACAGGCGAGTGCAAAGGCGGCATTGCCCATCGTGACCCACATCCCACCACCCGGACCCGTTCCCCCTCCTCCTGCAGTAAAAAAGCAGCCAAATTTCACAGCTTCCCAAGTTCCTCCACCAGCACCTGTTCCTCCGGGGCCTACTCCCCCACCCACCTTACCAAAACAGCAGAGTTTCTCTGTTAAACCTCCCCCATCCCCTCAGTCTCCTGTGCCGTCTGTTGTGAAGCAGATAGCCAGTCAGTTTCCACCTCCCCCGACCCCTCCAGCCACAGAGCCTCAGCCTTTAAAGCCTGTCCCAGTAAGTGGGGCGCCACAGTCTCCCCCGGCAGTGAAAGCAAAGCCCAAGTGGCAACCCACCTCTGCTCCATCTCCTGATTTTCCTCCACCACCACCTGAGAGCAGCCTAGTGTTTCCTCCACCACCTTCCCCAGCTCCCTCTGCAGTTTCTCCTACCCTGGACAAGGCGGGCTCTCCAGTCAAAAAGGCCAGCAAGACCTCAAGTCCTGGAGGGAAGAAACCACCTCCAACACCTCAACGAAACTCCAGCATCAAATCCAGCAGCTCTGCTGAGTACCATGAATCTAAGAGACCTTCGGTGGACAGCCTTGTCAGCAAATTTGCACATCCACCAGAGCCTTCAGGATCTCCTTCCAAGGAGTCTCCACCTCCTCCTACAGCTCCTCCAAAGCCAGGAAAGCTAAATCTTTCTGGGGTGAATCTGCCTATAGTTCTTCAGCAAGGAGGTATTTCAGCAAAGGTACCTGCAGTAGGAGTGTCTGGAAAGGATCCCATGGTAGAATTTCCTTCTCCTCCATCCGATTCGGACTTTCCGCCACCTCCACCAGAAATAGATCTGCCTCTGCCACCAGTAGAGATCCCAGCTGTGTTTTCAGGTAGCACCTCTCCAAAAGTTGCTGTTGTTAATCCCCAGCCGCAGCCCTGGTCTAAATCATCAGTGAAAAAAGCGCCACCGCCCACGCGTCCCAAGCGGAATGACAGCACCCGGCTTACACAGGCAGAAATCATGGAATCACAGGGGCCAGTCAGTCCACAAGTGCCCACCTCGCCCAAGTCCAGCCTTAGTGTTCAGCCTGGCTTCCTGGCAGACCTAAACAGGACTCTGCAGCGGAAGTCCATCACTCGGCATGGCTCCCTCTCTTCTTCCCGTGTGTCCAGAACAGAGCTGACTGCCACAATGGATGACATGGCGTTGCCTCCACCCCCACCAGAACTGCTTGTGGACCAGCAAAAGACTGGCAGCTATGGAGGGAGTCATATATCAGGCTATGCAACGCTGCGGAGGGGGCCACCGCCTGCCCCCCCCAAAAGGGATCAGAACACCAAGCTGTCTAGGGACTGGTAATCGTTAGGTGAACTATATTTTGCGTGACTTTCAGTCAATTCTACAATCAGCAAATCTGTACTTTGTGTAGTGAGAGAACATGTGACTTGTGTGATAACATGATCAAGACGTGGTCTCCCACTGTCGCTAAGGGTAACTGTATGCATTCCCTTTCAGAACTAGTCCAAAAGGTTTGAGGGTTTGGGTTTGATTATTTCAAGGGGGTGGAGGGGCATTGTCCTCTCCCTTGCAATTTCTTTTATCCTTCATATGGATTGGACCAAAAACCTTTCTTACTTTTTTCTGCATTTAAGAAAAAAAAGAAATTTTTTGTAGCGTCTGTCCATGTGAGATATGTTTGTGCATGTATTATAAATGTAGTTATATAATAGATTGTGATATATTACGTCGCAGTTATAGAAGATAACCAGAATGTTTTTGTAGATCTGTATTTATTGTTTCAGTCCACTGACGTATATATTACTAGGAATTGGACTCTAACCAGTCAAACCTTTACATGAAGATGAAGATGTAGGGGGCACTTTAAATCAGAAAAGCATCTTTTGGCAGTTTGTGACGGGTAAATGGTACAGAACTGAAGCATTCTGTACGTTCTCAATTGATTGAAAATACAGACACAACATACCAAAACATTCTGGTCGTAATACTACTGAAAATAAATACATTTTGAGGGGGGAAAAAAGTTATATATAATGGGCTGGAGTGAAATATATTTATACTATAAAGAGCCTCCCCCTCCAAATAGTTGAAAACCACTCACAGCTCCAAGTTCTTTGTCCGTACAGTAAGTGGGATACATATATATTATTCCAATCCAATATGCATTCCAACGGGGTCAGATAAGGAGAAATGATACGTGAACTCATTGTGAGAGCTGCCTGGAGCTCCTATATTCGTTGCTGGGCCAGTTCCTTACTTTGACACATTGAGAGGCTCTGCTGCCCAGCACCAAAGGCTTAACAATCTGTCGTGTGATACATCATCAATACATGTGTACATCTTACTGACAATACAGATACGTTTCTGTATTCAGTAATACTCTCTGCCACATGCACACACCATATATAGATGCTCACCTTATCTGTGCCTGAAGAGATGAATTATCTTTACAAAAAATGGCTGAGAAGCCTTGAGGAAGCATTGTTTGTAATTTGCCAGCTGTGAGCTTAGAAGCTTTCATTTGGGGAGGGAGTGGTAATTTCAGTCCACGAATAGCTGGTAACCCGTTTTTCTTTGACCTTTTGAGATTGCAACGAATGCATAAGCCTATTAATTAACAAATTGCACTTCTGGCAGTCATAGAAGATGACTGAAAAAATAAATAATTTGGAAGCTGATAAAATCTATTAGGAATCCAATTACATCATCAGGGGCCTTATTAGGTGGAAATAGAATACTTTATTTGATTTGTTATTTATTTGCTGCTGATTACAACTATATGGTCAAAATAATAGAATCCTTTTTCTTGTAATCTGCTAGTTTGATTGTGCAGTCTTACCCGGGTATCGGACATTGTGATATGGTAGTATAGTTAGTATAAGCGATCTTGCGTCTCGTGCATGTGCAGTACAGTGTACGTTGTAAAATAACTCCAATATTAGCGCTGTACCTTAACATGCTCGTTTGTGTGAATTTTCCTGATCACTGAAGGGACACTATCAAGATTGGGGTGGTCAGATGTTTACCCTTTTTTCCTTCAAAAATAAATTCTAAATGCTCTTTTTTTCTAAAACAAGAAACCAAGAAAGCAGCCCAGAAATCCCAAGCAACGCTGCAATAGATCACGTCCATCGATAAAGTAGAAACTAATATTTGGTAAGAGAATATTTGCCATTTGGGCTTGTCGATGTGAGAAGCATCGTTACAGCGTTCCCCCTTTTTAAAAGTATAATAATAATCCACGTGAGGAAAAGAGTGTTTGACTAGGAAAGAAGCTGTCACAAAACATCTGTACTTGTATAGTTTTATATAAGTGCATTGTGAAAAGAGAAAATGTGTGGTGCTGTCTCTGCTGACCTGTTTCATATGATTTTGAACCCGCTTTAGCACTCCAGCGGCTCCTGGAAATCATTGTAATATTTTAGAGTAGTTTATTTGAGCAATAAGAATATACCATTGTGTGCATTTTTAAAGCACTGCTGTGGAAAGGCACTTTTTTGTATCTTTCAAACTGTTCACAAAAGTTTTGTTTCTACTATTTTTGTGCTTATAAAGTGTCCTTAAAAGCTTTGGCATTGTTGATTTTAAGCATGCTCAGTTAGCTGATTAGTGTCTTAGTAACAAGATTGTTGGACTATGCTACAATTAATGGGTGCTGTAATTTTCTACATTGTTCCTTCTGCTGCTTGTACTGTATGCTGGCCCTCGATCTCGCGCCTTCCAGTGGAGTTAAAGGTGCACAGATAGGAATTCTAGCCTCATCGTTTTTATTGATACGTTTACCTACTGATCACTGCTGGTGTGCACCCGTGTTTTCTGGGAGCTAAATCAGTTAGTTAATTCTTTTATCTTCATCCTCCCCCTCCATCACTCCACCGGCGCGTATCAGCCCTATCATTTTTTCTTTTGTTCATTTGATGTAGGTGCCTCTGGGATCTGCACTTTTTCGTAATTATGGCAGAGGAATGTCTTGAATGCAATTTCTTCAAAGGCAGATGAGAATTGTTCTCCTTTTCCTATGATCAAGTTCATTTGTCTAATATTTGTTTCCCTTGGGACCATGAATCTGTGCTCACTAATGCAGGCCACTGAACAGTTTGCTGGAAGTCAGAAAACAGAATTCCATATTTGCAGCAAAAAGAGTGAGTGTCATCCAGGGAACAGGAATTAATCTTTTTGGTATTTGTTAGCTTTGGGCAATCCGACAACCTTTTGTGTCTTTGAAGAAATGTTAATGCAGCCAATTTCCACAGTTCCCATGTATTTTATTTCTGTACCTGCATGAGTTATATAAACCAAAAGATGCAGCACTCTTTTAAAATAGTGGCACTGCAGGGCGGGATTTGAAGCTTCTCCTTGAGTTCTGGTTTTCCCAGCCCTTGTTTTTCAGCATTTGTGTTCTTGGCAAAACTCTACTTCAAGGTGCTGTAGTCTTTGCTAGTGTCTGTCCCCAGTCCAGTGTTGGTACAAGCTAAGTAGTGTAAACTGTCTGCAACGCTCTCAACGAAGTGTACTGAAACTACACCACAGGGTGGCAAAAATTAAATAACCTGGTTGCCATTGCAAACCTTGAGAATCCTGATGGTAACTTCCTTTTCTAACTTATTTGTTGTTCTGTTCTAGTGTTCAAATATATAAGCCTTGTTTGCAAGTAATTTTCTCCCTGCTCATTGATTTGGAAATTGTCCCATTTCTTCCCTCTTTTAACACCCCCCCCCCCCCCATAGTTAGAAGATAGTTTCTGCAAAGACTATTGACCATAATTCCTTTTGGATTTAGTCAGCATAGCACCTTGGAGCTGAACAGCCATACTTTAGACAAATGGAACAGATGGTTTGATCCCACATTATTAATAAAATACAGGTGTCATTTAAATTACTTTTAAACAAATATTTACCACTTGCGAGGACCTCCACTCAGAGTGTTTTTTCTCTTGCAAGAGCAGCTGATCCCAGAGCTGCATTCCTTAGCATGTTGTGATCTCTAGACCTATTTTCCCATCTGGAAAATGGGGATAATTCCTATCTACCTCACCGGGGTGTTGTGGGGACTAATGTTTAAATATATAAAACAGTTTTTTCACAAGTCTTGTAGGAGAAACACAAGCCCTACCATAGATCCTAGTATGGAAGCACAAGAGAAAATAACATCCATGTAAGAAATTCTGACTATTCTGTCAGCCTGTGTACATGGTTAATGATTTAGAATCTGAACCTTTTTTTTATTTAAAAAACATTTTTTCACCTTTAATCAGGAAACTGATGGGTTTGCAAGGTGCTTGGAGTTGCAGCTACCTGAGGGACTAGAATTGATGTGAGACTAAAAGATGGTGTGTTTTTCAGAGCACTTTGCTAAACCTAAGCCAGCCACGACAGGACAGAGGTGCTTTGAATACAGCAAAGCCAGGCAGTGATTCTTTAGGTTAGCTGACTGAGAAACACAAAATAGGAAGAAATCACTGAGTGAAGGAGGTAGTGACATGAACATATAACTCAGTGCCAGCCTGCTAGATTTCTCTTAGGTTTGGGACAAGGTGGAACTCTAGGTCTAAATGGCAAGTCTGAGGCATCAGAATAAGTACAGTGGGAATTGATGAGGTGAGTAAGTGGGGGAAAGAGAAGAGAGGACTAGGAACAGCTCTGTAAAACGAGAAATAAGAGGAGCTGGAGCTAGGTTTGGTTGTCCCTTCTAATGTCAGAGCAAGTAGCAACCACTAGTTGCTAAGTGCCACAGCCTAGTAGAAGGGAGCAGAATTAATTCAACCAACCATCTTCAGTCAGAAGAAAGCAAAAAGCAAAGCCAAGCGTGTACTGAAACAGAAACAGTGGAGAACCAGAAACCAGGGAGCCACTTCAGGGTAAATTACAATGACTCCAAAACACAGATTTGGCCCATCCCAGTGCTCACCTGGGAGAAAATTATCCTGGTGCTGCTTCTCTTTGGTAGCGCTATGGCCATCCAGCTAAAGGGGCATTTCTGTCTGTTTTAATTGCAGCAGGAGCCATAGTTAGACCTGTGGTATGTTTTGCTAGGATTCAGTTACTTTAGAAAGACCGACTGGGCTTAATTTCATAGACTGTCAATTAACTACAAAAAGTACTTTGAACGTATAGTCGATCACCTCTGAATAAAGATCGTAACAGTTATTGTGAGTGATTGAAATGCAGGTGTTTTAAAATAGCTTAGTGTGGAAGTGCACACTTTCCAGGACGAGTTTGCATGTAAATTGGAGGAATAGCAGCCATGTTTTGCTGATGTCCTCTAGCAAGTAGGAGAACATTGTCCTTTACCATGAAAGTGGAGAGCATTGATCATCCAAACACAAGCGCTGTGTCCTTGGTAATGCTTTGCTTGTAAAACACTTGTTTTGCCACAGATATGCATTTGAGCTTTGAATGTAGCAAATATGTCAAGTTACTGCGCTGAATATGTGCAGGTCTGCAAAGCTAGAGAGCACCTCCATAATGTGCCCCGAGAGAATGATCACTATTTGTAGTGCAGCGCAGGAAAAAGCAGCTAAAAGTAGACTGTCACCTAGGTTTCAGAACAGAGAAAGAGGAATGGAAACAATTCTTGGACAAGTGTAGTTTTGAAATTGCTTTAGTGTCTAGTGCTTAAATGTTCTAGCATTGCACAGTGAGAAGCTATTTTCATCTTTTTACCTCAGTGCCCATAGGTTAAATTAAATCCAAGAACAGTCAGCCTCAGTCTGGGTTGAAACTATTTTCTTCCATTAGAAGAGAAGTGAAAGTGCAGGTTCAGCACTAGAAGGAAAAAAATGATTTTTTTCCACTTGTTACAGAAAACGGTGAAGAGCCC
Source organism: Chelydra serpentina (assembly GCA_037349315.1). NCBI lineage: Eukaryota > Metazoa > Chordata > Testudines > Chelydridae > Chelydra > Chelydra serpentina. The sequence goes on along the minus strand of JBAIAC010000029.1, from coordinate 34,572,410 downwards.
TATTACATTAACAGGTGACAAGGGGAAATTGTTTTTCAAGCAGCTGAAGCTGACACTAGCTTTTTTTTTTTTTTTTTTCATGCAGCCCTAACATATACAGTAATCTAAATGACTATTGTGTGATGCAACCATGCCACCCAGAATAACTCCACTGAAATCAATGCCGTTGCTCTGGATTTGCAGTGGGGTGACTCGGAACAGAATGTTTTATATGTGTATGCTCTTGTTCAAACAGGCATTAATGCAGGGAAGTCTTAGGGCCCGTGATATACAGGAGGTCAGACTAGCTGATCACCGTAGTATGTTCCGTGGTAGTTGAGTATGCACATCAGCTTGCAGGATTGGTTTTGTAGAGCTGAAGTCTATTGGTCCTAGATGGAGCAAAACTCCCATTTGAGCTGGAGTTCTGTGTGAAATTGGCCATAATATGTTCTAGTCCATCTTTTAGCGCTACTGAAAATTAAATCCAAGAACACTTGTTTATAAATTTGCATTGGGGTTGTTGCAACTCACTCTCTAAATCTTTTTTGCAACTTCACAAATGTTCAGCCTGCAGGTTTTCCTTTTCCATAAAACTGAATGTGCTGAAATCTCAACTATTCAAAGTTTTGATACTATAAAATCTAATTCAACAGCCAGCTATAACCTGAGATAAAGACCCAAATACTCTGTCCATTTTTTTTTCCTTCTTTGAAGGGTACATGTTAGTAATTTAAGCAGTGTTCCTCTACTGTTACGAATACTCTGGCATATTCAGGGGGAGGGATAGCTCAGTGGTTTGAGCATTGGCCTGCTAAACCCAGGGTTGTGAGTTCAATCCTTGAGGAGGCCATTTAGGGATCTGGGGCAAAAATTGGGGATTGGTTCTGCTTTGAGGAGGGGGTTGGACTAGATGACCTCCTAAGGTCCCTTCCAACTCTGAGATTCTGTGATATTAACATTGAAGTGAGTTTAAATATTTTACATTGCCTTTTATTTTATGTTAGGGGGAAAGTGATTTCCCTCGGCCTGGACAGTGAAAATAGTCTCATATACTTCTCTTTAGACTCATTTTCAGTTCCCGGTTCTCTCAAATTAGGAGGATGCTGTAGAGCAGATGGGTGGCAAACACTTCAGGGGAAACATTTCCTTTGAAATGTTTAAGCCCTGAAGGTTCCTGTCTGTAAAGCTTTTATTTATAACATCGACATTTTTGTTGTAAAGTGACTTGCCATTTCCCTTTCAAGTCTCTTCATTTGGGGGCGGGGGGACAGCAAAGCATTCCAATAACCAGTTACATGGTACTGAGTGCTGAGAGCATAGGATTCTGCTGATTGTTGCATCTCATTAATTACAATCTTAGTTAAGCTTTGAAGAGAGAAATAAGTACTGTAAATACATTTATTCCTTGTATATTTAAATTAAAAACACCACAGAGAATGGAACCAGTAATGGTCCATCTGGATTCACATAGGGCCTAATTCTGGGGTTGGAGGTGGAGTGAATGGATGCTGTGGGTGTTTAGCACCTATCAGGGGTGTGTATGGCGCTTGAGAGGAGATGCAGCAGAGGCTAGGCAGAAAGACTGTCAATTACCCAAACACAAATTCCCCTTTGGTTTGGGGTGCAGTACCATAATAACTAATGAATGACTTGTAAATAATGTTCCTGAGATAAGGAACTACTAGTATAAAATTGAAAAACCCTTTCAGAAAAAACTTTCAGAAGGGAGGAGAATTGACCTCTTCCTCTACCATGAGTCTTTTATCCACCACTGCCTTAGCTGCACTTCTTTGAGATTATGCTGCTGTCTACCAAAGATGTAGCCATTACCTGCTTTCTTGGTTCTTGAGAATGAGCATGTAGGAGTTGGGGTGCAGCTAAATGAAAGAGGTCAACAGGTGCCAATGTATAGCATGAAGAGCTAAGGCAGGTGTTTTGCAAGAGGTGGCAGGCTTGTGGCCCTGTGGAGTAGATGCTGTTACACATTTATAGTGTAATAATTATCTAGACCAGTAGTTTTCAACCTCTTTTCATTTGCGGACCCCTGAAAAACTTCAAATGTAGGTTCGAACCCCTTTGGAAGTTCAACCTCTGGTCCACACACCCCTGCCATAGAAGTCAGACTGGAAACTGACCGAAAAGAATTCAATCAATGTTGCATGTGCAAGGCACAGCATTAGACACAGCATGAAGAAGGGCACTAAATTGTGGGCTTCAATGCTTCTGGGGTTTGACCTGTAGGGGGAGGTATTCACGTACTTTTGATTGATCGGAAAAACAGAATGCCTTTTCGGGGATCTGAAACTTTATTTTCATAGTCACGTTTCACAGACCCCTTAGACAGTCAGTGGAGCCCCAGTGGTCTGTGGACCACAAGTTGAAAACCACTGATCTAGATACATTAAGTCCCCATCTCGCCATTCAGGAAAAATAATGTAATTTAGCAAAACACTCTAAGCAATTTGCTTCCTCGCAGTTTTCTGTCTTTCGCTGCAGTGGTGAGTAGTTCCGTATGCTGCAGTGGTATAGAGCTTGTATTTAAACAGAAAACAAAGCGGGGTTGGTTTTCCTGTCTGCTTCTTCATAAGTTGTAACTAACTGTCTGTTGAACTGCCATAGAACAAGCATAAACTGGAACATCACCGCTTGTTTCACGGCAAACACTAACTATTAGCAGCCACTGATGGTGTCCTTTATAATAGTGGAGATGCACATGTGAGAAAATATCATTACAATGATTTGTCTGTTCAGCAAGCTTGTACTGAAAGTGCTGTAAATACATTCATATGTTTACTGCTTTAAAAAAAATTGCACATTTTATCTTTGAATGGGACTGCTCCCCCTCCCCCCTTTAAAACAAAAAACAAGGCTCTTTTAAACTCTAACAATTTCAGGTTGGGGGGAGCTTTGCCATGTTATAAATATATATAAATATATGTATAAATATACTTTTTTAAGCATGGGAGAGGACAAAAGAAATACTGCATTATAAAGTACCCACTATAGCTCATTATACAATAGAATATGCACAATTCAATAAAGATGTAGTTAAATTTAATGCTTTCTGTATTATTTTCCCTGTCTTGCCATTTTATTTTTTCATGAGATTATAATGTGCCTTGCTGGAGTGAAGGTAGACATACCAACCAGGCTTTCGTGGGACTAGTAGGTTCTGGTAGTATAAACTAAATCCTCTGGTCTGGCCTAAAACAGGTTCATTCTTGTCAGCTTCCTAGAAATGTTATGTAACCTTATCATTAGAAATACATTGGGAAAATACTGCACTTCTATAGAATGCCCCTATTAATAAAGCAGCTGGATTCATGTTGAAGCTCAGATTGAGCATTACATGTTTCACAGCCTGGTACAAATGAGGTTGAGGTTTCCTGCAAGCCGCCTTTTATGCTTCAGGCATGTTTCTGCACCTGTGCCCCACTCCAAGCAGTGCCTTGCTTGTGAATCGAGAACCTGGCCCTAGCATAGTGGTCCCAAGCTGGGTACACAGGAAGGCCACAGAAACCTAAACACAACCTGGTGTAGGCTAAACAGATTCTAAGTATTTAATAAGATTGAAAGTCACCTGCATTGATTTAAAGTTCAGCTTGTTTTGTATGTATTTCGATAGGTTATTTCTATGTAGGGTATTTACACACTTGTATAAACGAAGATGTAAACGTGATGACAAAAAGCTAATGAATAGGTCATTAGCATATTGTGTAGAAGCAGGCTCCGGGCCTTATGCTCTGGTGGGCCATATGTTGGGCACCAAATGGATGGAGTGTAAGGGCTTGTCTACACGGCACTCTGGGGTGAATTGCACAGTGCAACACACTACCTGCCTTGAGCAAGAAGGCCTAGTGCATGGTGATGTAGTCCTGTTTGAAAGAAGAGTATTCCTAATGTGCATTAGGTACCGTTGGGGTTGGGGCTACTCCCTGTGGCACTGGAAGGCTGGTGTTTAAGAAAGAGGCTTTGCCCCCTGCATTCAACAGAGTGGAGTTGCTGTTCCTCCATAGCCACTAACAGGTAAGTTTTTTACATCCCAGCTATGGCTCCCACTGCTGCTTCAACTACAGCACCTCCAGCCCCCATTCCCTTCCGTTTCTTTTTGCTGCATCTGTACTTTGAAGCACCAAGGCTGTTGGGTTTGCTTGACCAAGGTTAGTCTGTGCCAGCTTTCATAAGCAATAGCTGTAGCATGTGCCCCTAACTAAAGGGAGTAGTAACAGAGGGCACAGCTGTTTGTTCCAACTTTTAGACGGGAGCTAGGACCATTGGGGACAGGTGCCTACCAACAGTGTCTTAAGCCAGGACAAGGGCCAAAGGAAGAATTTAGGTCACCAATTATTTCTTGAAGTCCAGGCCCAAAGGCCGAGCAATGGCAAATAGTGCCCCTGTGCAAAAGGGAAAGTGAGCTTTGGCTAAGGGATTAGGTGGGAAGTGGCTCTGATAATACCCTACAAAGCAGGAGAACTGATTTGATTGTACCCACCTCCGTGAAGCACTAAAATGCAAGGCTGGAAAAAAAATTAACAGCATGAGTCAAACCTTAGAAATCATTAACACACAGTGGATGACATGCTGTATGCATGTGTCTTAAGGATAGCTCTGATCGCTCACAGTATGTTCAGCTGAGAGCCTGCTGGCAGGTGTGTGACACTTGTCTAGCCATGCCCGTTATTAGCTGGACAGCAGTTGTGATTAACCCATGAAGTGTTACAGAAGCAATATAGTCACAGGACACTTTGTGTGCTTTGTTTTTATTCAGGACTTGTAACAAGAGGGTTTAGTACACAGCAACAGTTAATTCCAAGTACACTTAAAAAATTTAAAAAATTAATGTTCCCCAATCAGTGGAAGGTGGTTTGAATGGTACACACCCACTAACTGTTTCCTGGTGGCATGCAACTCCCCTGAGTCCTGCATGTTTTGAAACTTACTTTACCAACCTCAATAGCAGAGTTGAGGCTCTGAGTAAATCAGCTACATTAAGTCCTAGAGCCCAAAATAGCTTATTAAACTGTGAGCCAATTTTTTTGAAAAAGAGGATGTTTGACAATGATGTTTTTCTAGAGAATTCATAGCAACCACATGTCCATACAAGTTGCAAAAGACACTTTTCAAAGATGAAAATAAGCACTTGTTCGTTACAAAAATCTCAGCTGATTTAAACCAATGTGTACACAGCTCTGCTTTTCCACTTTTGTCAGTGGTAGAATTTTATCAGTAAGAATAAATGCACTGCCCCCATCTCGGCACAGTCCTGTATTATCTAGTCAGCAGGAGGTGGGTTGAAAGGCTACCTCTTAACAAGCTGCCTCCCCGCCCAGGCTTTATCAAACACCCTGTAGTGACATGTGCCTTGTAAGGAGCACCAGTGCAATGTGCTAATAGACTCAGCATGTTTACTGAAGAGAAAAGCCATTTTTGGCAGTGGAAGTTGCACATCGTACATTGATTTCAAACTAAAGCAGCAGTGGAACATGGTCTGTGACTTGTTCTCAAAACCTGGCTTCATCAATTTAGCTTCCCAAAGATGCACCGTTGGCACCATTAATTATTTTTGGAGTTTCAAAACAGCCATTAGGACCATGGAACTAATATGAAAATCTTGCATTGTTTTTCCCACTGTGAATTAGAGCCCTATCTAACTCCAGCTAATTCAGCATTATGCTGCAGGGGTTGGAAATTTGTAACGGCCTTGACAATATAGTTAAGTTCTTTTTTTTTTAAAAAAAAAGTGATTCCATACTCTGTCACCCACCCTCCAAATTTGCTTTTGGGTCATCCTAGAGAGGCAAATGCAACATTGGTGGACTTTCCCCTGTATTCTGCCTAGGGCTCATATTTTCAAAAACTGCTCTGGCCAAAGTCTGCCCCCAGCGCTGCTCACTGCATGTGGAAACCAGCTACTAGTGTCCCACTGTGATGACCTGGGCACAGGGCTTCAACTGTCAGAGCTTAGAACTCCATCACTGCCCCGTTCTGCTCCCAGTGAGGCAGGGCCATAAGTAATTTTCAACTTACTTACATAGTGCCCCAATTTCACAGCCCCGCATCTGTAGGGGAACACTCACACTCATGTTCTGCTTTAACGTTAGGGGAGGGCTAAGGCTGGAAAAACAAACAAGCCCTTTCGAAAGCGCACAGCCTAGTCTCAACTGGCACACAGCGGAAAAGTCTCTCTCTCAGGAGTGTGCTTGTTAGCAGCCAGCATAGTTTGGGGACAGTGAAGCAATGAAGACTCTGCATCAAAGGGCAGGGTTTATTTTACCTCATTGCAAAAGGTGTTCTCTCCCCCCCACCCCAGAGGGGAGCGCTAGTCTGCTGGCAGAAGGTGTGTGGGGATAAGATATTCCTTGCTGAACAACTTGTGCTGTGTGAAGAGCACCCCCTCCCCCCACCCCAAAAACACACCAACAGGCTATGAAATAGGAAGCGCTGCCTTTCAGCATGCTCCAGCCCAGGTGTTGCAGGCTGTTCTCTTCAGGGGGAGTTTCCTGCTACTATGAGCCCCTATGAACAGTAACTATTCCCATTTCTCTGTGCAGAGCAGATCTCAGCCGAGCAGTAATGAGGGACTACAGTGAGTGAGAAAAGAGGGGCACTTCCAGGCTCAGGGGAAGAAATCAATTGGAGGGGTGAACATGAGCCCTACATGGGGGGAGCGGGGGGAGGAGATGCCCCTGAATTTGCCACAAGCGGCCTAGAGGGAAGGGAGACAAATCGACAGTGGAGGCAGGAGCGAGCCGTCTAACCCACTGCACTCTTCTGCCAACTGCTGGGGTGGGGTGATGGAAACTGCCAATGGGTCCATTAGCAACTCAACTGTTTACGAACCTCCCATCACGTTTGCTCTTTCCCTCCCCAAGGGTGGTTGGTTTGGAGTAGTTGTAATCTCCTGCTGGTGAAACTTCATACCGTGTAATGCTCCAGAATGTGCAGCAGCAAATTGCTCCCTCCCGCCCCCATCCCTGAAAATGAACTAACCCGGGACAGTGTTTTCGCCATGTTGCTTTCCTGAGACAGCAAGACACGAAAACAGGAGGCTGTTCAGGGCAATGCATGGAGAAGCACAGCTTTCTATAGAGGTTCTTATATGGCACTTAGTATCTGAGGACCTTGGAACCAGCTGCAGACTTTCCTGTGCACTCCCACTGAGGACAGCTGCTCTGAGCACCAATGAAGGAAGCAAAAACACACAGCAGGTTGCTGTAAGCAGAAACATATTCAAAGGAACAGGACATAAAGCCAGCATTCGCCCCCTGGTTGTAATAGGTACCAGCTCTGCCCTGTAGCTTTAGGCAGACTGGCACTTGTAGATTATGAATGGGAGCAAATGCTCTAGGTTCCTTCGTTTCCTTCTTTACCAGGAAACCACAACTACTTAATACAAAAACATTTTTAAGGAAGTAGCACTTCCTCTTTGCACAGCACCATTTCTTCAGCAAGGGCTACTCCCATCCCAACTAACCCTCTGACCACAGTGCCAGAGGCAATGGTGGACTAGCTTGTCCCCCCACTTTTTGTGGATGGAAAAAAGGAGTGGGGCTGGAGGGAAGGGATAATTACTATTTCCACCCTAGGGCATGTTTTGGGCTATTCTGCTGTCTTTTTTACCTACCCTCCCAGCAAGAGAAAAAACACTGAATGCCCAACAGCTTCTAACTCAACACCTTCAGTTCAGCTTTGGCAGCAGGGCTCTGTGTAAAGAAGTTCTGCATCCATTTGAATAGCAAGTTTTGCCACTCGCCCAAGCCCCTGCCCCTTTTTGAAGTAACCAAAGGGGAAAAAGGAGATGGGGGGAGGATTACAAATGATAGAACTGGAAACACAACCCTCACTGACGTTAATAGCATGCAGTCTATGCAACACTACATACGAAATCCGATTACTTTGGGCCTGGTCTATGCTCATTACATAGCATCATCCCTGGACAACCTACAGAATTCAAAACTGTACAAAATAAAAAATATGCATAAAACCCAACAAGTGTTTTTTACAACATTAGTACTGCATAAAAAAGCATCAAACCAGCAGGCGGTAACCCGGAAACTCCCTCCACAGCAGCTCTGCAGGATGAACCACCTCGAAAGTGTCATGTTGTCAGCGGGGAGCAAACAAAACACAAGCCCCCTTTGGCAAGGAGCTGCATGTTGTCTGCTGGCGAGGGGTCAGACCTTCTGAACTCTATCAATCCTCTGCTTTGTGAGCTCGAGTCGCCGCACCAGCCGGCTTTCCAATGGAAACACCTAGGTTAAGGAATACTGATTCTGTGCCCAGTCAGGGGAGCCACTTACAACCTCGATGTCCCAGACTCAGAAAAAGCACAGCTGTTCTGTAGAGTGGATGGGACATAACCCTGGTCCCATCTCACCCAGCACTCTGAGGAGTGGGTGGGGTCCCCATTTACACGACAATGCAGCTGTGCTTTAGCCATGTTGGGAGCAGGTGGGGTCTCCTGGTACTTGCAGGGTAGACATGCCCTTGGGCCTCGTTTACATGACACAATGGCCCAGAATAGCTATTGTACTTTAAAGTCACATCCTCCTTCATTTCATAATCACTTCCTGTGTAGCCAAGCCTTAGACACTAGCAGTAGCCCACGCTTGGTGTAGGGTAACGGCCTAGCTCCGTCTCCTCCAGACACTCCTACACTGGGCACTGTCTGTTTTCATCTATTTTGCTACTAGGAGACAAAAAACCAAAGGGGCATTGTTGTTTTTGTCAGTGTCACCTAATTCATCACGTGTGACAGTGCCATAGTCCAGAAGGGAGGGGGGAGCAATAAGAGGAGCCCTGTCAGCTGCAGTGTGGCAGGGCTTGAAAGCTACAGCTCAATGGATAGAAGGGGTAACTGGGTGGAGAAGCTTCCTGACAAGGCCATGACTGCATCTAGGCTCCAGTGCCAACTATAAATGAGTATTGGGAGGCAGAAAAGCTCCAAGGAGACGTCCTATCCAGAGCGTAAGGAAGAATGGCACAAGTTGTCCATTCCTTTCCTGCCCCCTCAGATTGATGCATCAGCTTAGCAAAGGTCCCATTTAGTCAAAGTGTCCCTGCTTGCTCTAAATGCACCTCTCTGGCAAAATATCGCATGAGATACTGTGTTGACTACACATTTGTACTAAGGAAGGAAGGAAAACCAGCCTCCATTGGACACACATGCCTTAGCAGACTGCTGCAGCATTATCTAGACTTGAATAAGCTACTCTTGGTACTGGCTGGAATTTCAGTTCAGATAAATTTCTTGGCTCAGATAAAAATAGTTCAGGAAGAAACGTGGCTCGGTACCTCTCTTATGGGAGATCAGACTAATGTACATAGGCTGCCCTCCTCCAGAAGGTGGACTACACCAGCAGGTCAATCAGTTTGCTGTGTTAATGAACTACGTTAACACTCCTCTTTTGTTTGAAGTTCTTCCTAAGCTGGCACAGATGACCGCTCTGAGTTCTTTACACTGATCTGTGAAGCCAACTCAAGTGGTGGCATTTTCATCCGAGACTGTATTAAAAAAAGCAACCTACAAATGTACGTGAAACCTTTATAGTGTGCGATTCACTGGCTAGGTATAGCTATGAAAGATATTTACTGTTTTATAAACACCGGAAGGGGCAGGGAAAAGAGCTAAAATAATGACCAGTTCATGCGTAGCTTTCTGTGGAAAACCAACACATATGGCAGCCCTTTTTACTTCCACTGAGAGGAGATTTTGGTAATAGACCTGAAGACAACTGCTCTTTGTCCTGCCTCTGCACAGGGCGGTCACAGCATATACTCAGATCTGGAACCAAAGTACAAAAGAGCCAATTTACAAGACCCGGTTGTTGTTTTTAAATTACACTGTGCGTAATACTGACATTTAGGATGAATAATCTGTCTCGTGCAAGCACGCACGAACAGATTTAAACCTTAACGCCTAGAGTTAGCCTCAGACTCCCTAGGAACCTATAAACTTAATTTCCCCCTCACCACAAACTGCATTTGTGTTCAGCTTACCCCTCCACACCAGCAGGCTGGGAGCTCATACCAAAGGGGATAACTTTCTACACCAGTGCATAACACAGATCTAACGTGGGGCAGTCAAAGGACTAAGATTACACAATGGTGAGGTCTTCTGGGCTGCATCCATCTTAATTATCTAAACTGAAAGGTAAGTGAACCCAAGCCAGCTCTGTGAGCCCCCACATCTGTCTACACGTGCAGAGCAGTTGCAGAAGTGTTTATGTTAAAGATGTAACGAACCATCTGGAAGTCAGATACAGGAACTGCTTTGTGTATGAATCCAAATGTTAGCTAGCACACAAATGTCCTTCCAGCTGCATGTGAGTGTAGAAAAAGTGAGGGATTTCCACTGGCCAGTTATATTAACCCCTTTTCACTGGCATCCAGGCTGTCCCGGTGCCAGGCACTAATGCCAGAGATAACAGCACAGGGGCATACAGTATTCCTGAGAAAGATCCCAGATCACGCTCGAATCAGTCTGAATTTTAGTCAAGTATCAGCTACTCAACAAGTTTGTTACATCTCCACTATCTACATCTGAACGGGTCGGCTTATTCAACGTCAGGCACAGCCACTGCTGGCAGCTGGAAGAGCCATTTGTTCAAACAACTCAAATCGCTATTGTTGTATAATGAAAAAAGCAAAAAACAAGAGTGGTTTTGTTACAATTATCCTTCATTCAGTTCACTTGGGTGGGCCCCTAGGGGCTGGTGGAGAGCTGAGGAGCCCTGACAGTTCCTGTGGAGCAAGGTGCAGCTCTGCACCCGGTGGTCTTCACTCAGAGTAGTGCATGATGGACTCCACATAGTTCCCTGGGAAGAGCCCCGTCACTCCATTCATGACACCCTCATACCACCCATCATCGTTCTTCTTAATGACGTAAATGATGGCACCTTCCTGAAATGAGAGCTCGTCCTCCTTGTCTTTTGTGTAGTCATAAATCGCCACGACTAGGAAAGGGAGGAGAGAGAGAAAAAATAAACATTGAATAAGGGAAGGTACTAGTGAGAGAAGGAGAAAATGTAACTACAATGGCCACCGTGTGCAGCACTCTTGTCTTTAAGGCAATCTGGCAAAATTCTACTTCACCCACTCATCTGAGGTATCCCAGAATTTGCCCCCCACAAATCCCTTCCCAACTGATGCTGGGCTTTTTTTCTAATCCTTATTGATTGAACTCTGGCTGCTCTCATCCTTTATATAAAAACCCAATGCTTTCTTGAATGCTGATCTTCCAGATCCATCACATGATGGATAAACACAGTAGGATTAGACAAAGTTTGGTTTGGCTCCACACTGGTGCAGACACAACTCCCTAAATGCAAAGCTACTAACGCTACCAAGTGCTACTAAACTAATGCCAATTTTTACAGATTAGCAAAATGCAAACTAATTACCTGTCCAAACACAGGCTGGGAAAAGGAACAAAGAGCACTGTGATGAAGTCAGGAAGGGGAAATGATTCCGGGAGCAATTCTCAACTGTAGTAGGAAAAGAACTTAAGGGAAGTAGGAGCTCTGGGTTTCCATGTAACCTCAGTCCCAAATATATCACAGTCTGTGACTGCACATGTGCAGCCCCAGCTCTGGGACTCATAGCGCCAAGATAAATTATCCAAAGAGTGGGGTGTCTGCTGAAGTAAATCTTAATCAGATGACCTTTTAGGAAAATTTAGGCTAGATATTAGAAAAACTTCTTGAAAGATTAAGCTATGGAATAGTTTTTTCTTAGGGAAGTGATGGAAGCCAAATCACGTGGGTCAAACCATTGGAAATATTAAGCAGGGGACTTTGGAAAGAGAGAGGGTGACCCACTAGATTTTTTCCATCTCTAATTCCTATGACAATATGCACCAGAAAGCAAGTTATCCGTGCCAAAATCTGAATACTGCTTTAGCAAATTGCATCAATCATCACTTTAAGCAGTTGGCACTGGCACACCTAGCACTGGCCTTGAAACAAAATGCATGTTGCACAGATATCCTGACTCTTAATGCTAACGAATTAACAGAAGTTATCTGACCCAAATCCAGGGGGAAACAGCAGCATGAGTTCAGGAGTCAAGTGGCCTGAAGTACTGCAAAATTCATGATGATTTTGCAAACAGAAGATGAAGCTTTTCATTGAAGGAAGTCACAGAGAAGTTCAGTACAAACATTTGCTGTAGGTACTGGCTTTTTCAGGATGATGAGCAGAATTCATAACCACAGTGCAATGGAGAGTCAAAACAGCTACCCGGTAAACAGTGTGCAACATTGACCTGTAGAATTATTTCATTTGTACAAAATGCATGAAAAAAGCATGCATTATAGGCTCTTCTTTACATTCCTCTATTTGTAAATTAATGCATACTAACCAGTTTTCAATGTACCATTCTAACGGAATAAAACATGAATGGTGAAATGAATAAATGTTTATTGTATTTGTTTTTGATCTTGGAAATTTAGCACTGAAAACCATTTTTATTTAATCAGGATACTCTTGTTTGTGATATAAAATCCTCCCAAATTCCTAGTTAAAAATACATTAAAGTTCCTGGTGGATCTGTTGATCCTAATTTTAAGGTGTTTTTCTCTTAAATAAAATGTCCCTGCCCTATCTAACAGTCAGGAGAGCAAGACATTTAAGAGAAAAATGTCTTAACTGAGGACCAATAATCCATCTGTTTAGATGGTACCATCTGATTTCCTTCTTTCTCATGTGCCAGTTTGCACCATCCCCTTCTGATAATTTGGAATATATTCAGCGTTTCTAGTTTACTAACATACATTTTCTCACCATTCCATAATGAAATAATGGAAGTCTGGCTGCTTGATTCTCTTATAAAATGACTTTTTTATATAAAGAAAAAACTAAATCTGCATTATAGATATCTTGTAATCTGTTCCTTCTGTGAATTACTTTTGCACTGGGACCTTTTCCTCATCCTCAAAGAACGCTTAATCCTTTTGTCTGCAGTCACACCACTTCAAGCTGTGATCATGGCAGAGTTCCTAAATTATATGGAGTCGGGGCCAGCATTTCAGTGAGAGCTCCAGATGCTGAAGTAGTAGTATTACGGATTCGACAGGTGGCGACCTTCCCTCTAACAAGTCTTAGGCAGGGCCTATTTTCAGGTGTAGCTGAACACATTTCAATGCAAAGATTAAAAATACAGTTATCCACTGGGTTGTAATAAGCTGGTTTTTCCAGCTGATGATTTTTGCATAGTTTTTAGACAACTGTATTTGGTTTGGCAGAAATCTGCTAGATTATAACAAACTGACCATAAACCTAGCCAAGATTTGCTCCCAGACCCTGGAATTCTGAAAGTGAAACGGGAGGATAAGGCCATATTCCCTTCCTACATGGCTTGGAGGAAGATTTCTCCCTTCTAAATATCCATTCCCGACCATTTGCTTTGTTTGGTTAAGAATCTTCCTTAGCATAGACCCCATCCTGGAAGAGAAAAAAACTGAAGTTCTGACTGCCAGTGGTCATTAAAATCATATGGTGCCCGGCCCAAATTTAACATTCCCAGAATAACTGCACTATGCCTATTTAAATTTCACCAGCGGTTTAAACTGGATCTGGTATCCACTTCCTGCCCCAAACTATTGTGTAGTGTTGCTGTGCACTATTAGACATAGAACCCCCAGGTGCCATTTCTAGTCACTTTTCAGAGCAGAACCACACTTTAAAGCAGCCGCAATCTATATCCATGGCACTTCCCAACACTTCACATGCAATGCTCAACAGCTTTCCTACTTCTACAGCCTCAACTTCTGCATACGTAAGCTACAGTAATTTGGTCTCTGAGAAGTTCTTTCCTATCAAGTTAAAGTTTAAGAGAACAGACATACAAAAAGCTACACAAAATCATTGGCATTGCTACTGCTAATTGTTGGGGATAACTGAATGTCCACCTTGTCTGTCAAAAAACAGCTTTTTCTTCTCTTGATCCTGTAGCACAGACAATCCTGTTTATAAGAGCACAAGCCATTGCCATGGAAATAATTATTTTGCAGCAGATAAAGCTTTGTTCATTCACAGCAGGATAAATCCATATGTTCCTCCAGTATGAAAGTCCCCTTCAATGTAGAATTTTGGCTTCAGAGCTTGTTTGCCCTGGCATGTTAGCAAAGGAATTTCAAGCACTTCTCTCCTCTCCCAAATCCAGTAAAATGTAGTAAAATATCTAACGGTGGCCTTTGTACAGCAACCAAATTATTCATATTCACAGTGGTATCCAGCCTGGCCTTCAAGATCTCCTTGAGTTTCTCTTATCCCACTGAGCTATTGTTTAGCTGTTTGCTCATTATACATTGGAAGAACCTCAATTTCTCTTATTTTCATTTCATCAAGTTCTTTTGTTTGTTTCTTAACACAATCCCTTAGTCATTTGGTGCCAAGAGAAAGGATCTGAATTAGATTTTGGTGGGGACCCTGCACTAACATCAGGGAGTTCATTTCCCACCCCATCCTCTTCTATTTTATATATCCAATATAAATCCCTTCCTCCCCCAACATCACCTACCTTGTGAATCTGAAATCAGCTCACTTATTGCCTGCTGGGACATTTACAAATTACCTTGCTACTTTCAAATGTTCTCATTCATGGGCCCATAAAAGTCAGAGATGGGGACTGAAGCAGGATCTTGTCCGTTGAGAAGCATTCTTGTTTCAAATTTAAAGTATTTTCTTCTGACCAAAAACACTTTCACTATGAATACAGTTTTTCCCCAAAAAACCCAGCTAATGCTATATTTTGTAGTTTCAAGATTAGTCTTTTTTATCAACACAAGCTATAAAGGATAGATAAAACACTGGAGTCTTGTTAATGCAGTAATTGTACCATGTAAAGTTTAGACATCTGTTACTGCACATGAATGTTAACATGTTCAAAACAAATTTTTAATGGAACAGAATCCATAAATATAAATATGTAGTACAACATATATATGTAGTACAACACATTGGTGTGATCCACAGTAATTCTTCAACAGGATTCAGTGCATTATAGCATGAAAATTACTGATATATGACAAAACCACTTCTATGGCAATATTTGTCTTATACACTTAATACCAGTAGCTTTCAGTGAAGAACTGTAATAGTTTTAAACAATTTGATCAAGGACACTTCTGTTACCAGTCCCACAAAATCCAATCTCAGCCTCTTTTCCTCCACTGACTACAATCCAATGTATAAGCATTGCACACATCCCAAACTCCAGATTCCTTACTTGTTCCCAAAGCCTCCAAGCAAGAAGCAAGGGAATAAGGGCATGATTATGACAAGTAGAAGTTTTTCATGTGAAAGGAACTATTAGGTGCTTAAGAGCTGAAAGAATGATGAGTCAAGACTTCCCTTTCCCTTAGTAAAGTGGGAGAAAGACTCCCAAGCTAAACAGAATGGTTACCCATTTCCTGGGAGTTTGGTTTGTGGGGTTTATTTCACAGGTAGAAAGCTTGCTTTATGAATAGTACAGGGATTGCACTTAACATTTATACCATTTTGAAAGATTCTACTGGTTTGAGACACATTTCCTATACTTAAAAGGAGGAACACCATTGGAACCAGAAATCTCTCGAAACAGACCACTGTCTTTACTGAACACTGACTGTACGACTTTGCTGTGTGATCACTCTCAGTTTAATTTTCAGCACTCAACTGCTTTCTCCGCCCTGCCCCAAGAAGCTAAGACAGTGCATCCAAGACTGCTATCTGAATCTTCCTGATGTCTGATGGGCTGCTTAGCCTAAGACCTGAGTACACCTGCTGGTAGGTGAAGGGCTGTCCTGAACTTACTGGGTAACAGCCATCACCTGAGGCCTAGTGAGGTTACATTTCTGGCCATTAAAGCTTGAGTGAGGAGACAGTAGAACAATATAATTCCTTTCACCAGTAAGGGTGGGCCAGAAGAAGAGAACTGGCTGCATTATATTTCCTCATCAGACAATCAGGTAATATATGGATAGGTTTGAGGTTGGAATCCTGTATTTTCTGTTGGGCTTTATATTTATAACAATATTTGGTACTCCTTTATCAGATAAATGGCAGACATTAACAATTTTTTGCCCCTTTGGGCACTCCCCAACTCTCCATATCAGATACACCTTTACAGTTATTTTGGCTGGCTAAGTGGTCTAAAACATACTTCCATGAGCATCTCATCTACAGCCTCAACCCACAAGGAATTTGCACTATTGATTTTCTCTCAGATCTCCTTTTTCCAAAGAGCACCAAACTTCCTTTACCAGCAAACCAGAGCCACCTTTTACATATTTGTCTCTTCAAAACTAGGTAGGCTTCAGAACTCAATCTTCCCAACCCTGGTCATTCAGAGCCAGAAGACTCAGTTAGAGAGTCTCCAACTCTCCTACCTTGGCCCCTCGTATTCCATTCACAGACTGAGGATACCGTTTAAAGGTTGTTGTAACTCTGTAAAAACTTGCCCAACAAAATCATTCTGTGGGAAGAGGGGGTTAGGGATCCCCCAAAAGATCCTTGATCAGATCAGAATGAAACTCCAACCCTACTATGGCATCTGAGAATAAGCGCTGGAGGGCTCGTCTGGGTGCTGCCATTGTGAAGCAAAAGGAACCCGCCCAGGGTTTCTGCAAAAGCTAACGGGTGGGAGGAGGGAACAATCAGAAATTCTGTTCACAATGGAAATAGTTTACAAACCAGGAGTTCCCCCTTTACCCTATTCCATACTGGAATGTGCATAATCCTGACATTACCTTTCAGAAGAGATTTGGAAGAGTCACTCTGAAGGCTGATGAATAGTCATCTTGCTGCCATCTTAGGTTTACCCATTTGACTTCTTTAGCCTGTCTGTCTAGTCCTACTTACATGGCTCCTTTCATCTGAGGATATCAGTCCTTCATCCAGGAACTGTTCACCTTCTCAAATATTTAACTACTTGTGCCCAAATTTCCCAAAATAAAATGACTAAAATGGCTTCATGGGGAGTCATGTTTATTATGGTTCTGACTTCCATATCAAAATTTGCTCAATTCACACATAAGACGTTTTTCCTCCCCTAAGAGTTGGCATTGCAAATTCAGCCTGGGATATGAAAGTTATTTGGATTTATCCATCGCAAAAAGATTCAGTGAGTGCCCCCAGTTAAACCCGGACAACCAGGCTGAAAACAATGGGGTTACCCAACTGGAACTGAGGGCAGATATTCACCCTGCAATCAGAATGCAATTAATTCTGCTGAGGCAGAACAGAATCTAGTTCACTTTCCCATAGTACTGAAGGGCCACAACAGCTAATGGGAGTAATCAGGGGGAAAAAAAGAGTTTTTGCTCAAAGAGTTAGCAGATATAATGCACAGCAGTTTTTGTCCATAAACTGCACTTCAACATCAGCTGGCCCACCAGCTTTGAACCTTATATCCTACTCTAACTAGCAACTATGTCTCACTTCTTTAAAACCCTGCATTAGTAACACAACAAACAGTTGCAGTCTCCTTTATTCTTTATTGGATTAAAGACCAGCGAAGTTTTCCTGAGGTCCGGGTGACAAGGCTACCAGAACTTTAGTGAAGATTGCTCTCTACAAGTGTTTTTGGAGTTAGGAAACACCATAACAGCCAAAAAAGTGAGAAGTCTCATGTGGAAAGTTCTCCTTGGGAAATACTTGGGACTCACTGTTCCTTATGAACACAGTAACAGGGCAGTAAGCTTCACCCAACAGAAAATGCCTCGAAGCATAAGCAGTGTCAGCAAGCAACAAAAACTGAGTGAATGCTGACTGCCCTCAATACTACCAAGGGTACAAAGCAAGAAGCAAATGTTAGTGAACAATGAATCTGATCAACAAAGGTAAAGACTTACAGAAGTGACCTGTACCGGTCTTAGTCTGAAGAAAACATGCCACCTATTCTCACAGAAGAAAGTGCAATGGAGAGATTTAACCTCCCAGAAAAATCTGATCATTCCATGTCAGGTGCACCAAGGTGAATAATCGGCATCCCCATTCCAGACACGCCACTGCGACAGTAATGCTTTGTATCAGTGGCTTTTTTTCCTGCCTTCCCTCATGGAAATAAGCCTCCTTGACACAAATAAGCTGAAGCAATGTTTATCAAACAAAAGAGTCTGTGTGCATCAATAGAACAATGTCAATCAGACCCATGGAAAGGTCACTAGGTGTAGCAATGCATGCAAATATCCCGCAAGTCAGATATTTTGTCTGACAAGTTGTCCCAGCCTGCCGTTGAAGTCTGTGTGTTTGTGAACCACACACTTATAGCAGCTAGGTAGGAAAAGAGACAGCAGTTTTGCAGTCTGCTGGGACTGGCAGAGGTTGCTTCTTCACAATCTTCATTTTTTCCCCAGCTACTTTACTGAATTTGTTTTTCCTGCATGCATGAATTTTTTCTCTTGGTGCAATGTGACTAGGGTTGCCAGGTGTACGGTTTTTGACCAGAACTCCCGGTCAAAAAGGGACCCTGGGGGCTCCGGTGAGCACCACTGACTGGGCCGTTAAAAGTCCGGTCAGCAGAGCAGCGCGACAAGGCAGGCTCCCTGCCTGCCATGGCTCCGCGTGGCTCCCCAAAGCAGCAGCATGTCCCCCCACTGGCTCCAACGCATAGGGGAAGCCAGGGGGCTCAGCGTGCTGCCCCCGCCACAAGCGCCAGATCTGCAACTCCCATTGGCCTGGAACCGCGGCCAATGGGAGCTGCAGGGTTGGCGTCTGCCGACAGAGCAGTGTGCAGAGCTGCCTGGCCGTGCCTCTGCATAGGAGCCAGAGGGGGGACATGCCGCTGCTTCCGGGAGCTGTTTGAGGTAAGCAATGCCCGGAGCCTGCACCCCTGAGCCGCTCCTGCGCCCTAACCCCCTACCCCAGCCCTGATCCCCCTCCCGCCCTCCAAACTCCTCAGTCCCAGCCCCACCCCAGAACCCCCAGCAGGAGCCCTCACCTCCCCCACCCCTGCCCCAGCCTGGTAAAAATGAGCGAGGGTGGGGAGAACGAGCAACAGAGGGAGGGGGGATGGAGTGAGCGGGGGGGGCGAGGTCTCAAAGACGGGGCAGGGCAGGGGTTGGGCCTCAAAGGAGGGGGGCAGGGCAAGGGTGTTCGGTTTTGTGTGAGTAGAAAGTTGGCAACCCTAAGTGTGAATGTTGCTGAAATATCTAAACGTTCACTACTCACAGTTGGGAAGTCTTGCTGTGCTACATTTTATATCATTATTTACTTATAGGCACACTGCCCTGCTCAGTGGTTTGAGCATTGGCCTGCTAAACCCAGGGTTCAATCCTTGAGGGGGCCACTTAGGGATCTGGGGCAAAAAAAATCTGTCAGGGGACAGTACTTGGTCCTGCTAGTGAAGGCAGGGGACTGGACTCGATGACCTTTCAAGGTCCTTCCAGTTCTAGGAGATTGGCATATCTCCATTTATTTAATTTATTTATTTATTTTCACAACTGGAACCAGGATTTCTCGAGGAAAAGTTTTCAGTGGCAGTAACACAGGAATTTTCATTTTTCTGTGGTAACGTTTCCCTACTCTATATTAACCATATTTTTAGCCTGTGAAAGAAATTTAGTATAACTAACTCCCAAAAACGATACCCGGTCTATACTGAATTTAAGCTTTACTCTCACTCACTCACACACTCACTTTTCATTCCGAGATTCTTAAAACTATTTTTGTGAGAAGCTCTAACTTCATCGCTTTCAGGAAGCCTTCAAAATTTGGCAAGGACAAAACCCTGGGGGCAGGGAAGTGCCTTTTCTTTGCCCCATTAATTCCCATTTAAGGCTGGCAGAGAGATAAGCTTTTGAAAGTCACCATTACCTTTCTGATTTATGTCATCAGCAGGCCAAAATCACTTAACATGGACATGCTAATGTAAGGCCAGGTCAGTTCTGTCACCACAGCAGTGCCACACACTGCACTAGGAACTGTGGGAACAGATGTCTTCCCGAAAGCGTAAGAGGGGAAAGAGCTAAGCATTTTCACATTTAGCTGGATTCCCCAGACAAAGCCAACAAGTAGAATGTGCACTGACTACTAAAATCTGCCCTTGTCTCTGGAGGTCTGGTCAGCCAGCACTAATGTCCATGGTGCAGACAAAAACTAAGTGTGCAACAGCCACAAGCTGTCCAACACTTACTAACTTTACTACCATCTAACCACCCTCAGGGAAGATTTAGATAAAATCCCCATAAATCCCTGCAGCAATCAAAAGAAAGTTCCTACACACACAGCTAACCACAGAACGGAATGAATGGATGTGGTTGGCACCAGGAAGCCCTTTTATAATGTCATGTCTGAACATTTGTTGCTGAGAGAGAGGGGCACTGCTTTCTAAAGGTTCACGAAATCCAGCAGTCCTGAGGAGAGTGGGGGTTGCATACTGCTTGAGGGAAAATACAGAAGCTACCTCAAGGAAGAAGGTGACCACTCTGACAAAGCCAACATAGCTTGAAATGTCTTGATCTGGACAGACTTCTAAGTCTGCGTATAAGGCTAATGCCAGCTATGTGGCACAAGGTGCTTGCCTGGTACTTGCCTTCCAAAGTCTCACTTCTCAAACATACTTTGCTTAAACCTGAAACTTTTCCTAAACATGTCTCTGTCAAAGTAAAATGCAAAATTTCAGACAGGTCTCTTTTTCTAAGCGATCAAGGAGAGGTTAAAACTGGAGTTATAATAGAAAGCCAGTTGCAGCCCTAACTATAGCATCATTACTGTGACTCAAAACACAAACACATCAAGGGGCAGGAACAAGGAAGAAAAGTTATTTAAGCTAAAGGACTATGTTGTAACAAAAACAAATGAGTATAATTGGCAATGAATAAATTCAGGCTGGAAATTTAGAATGTGGTTTCTAACTATGAGAAGTGACTGTCTGGAAAAGCCTTCCAATGGAAGCAGTGGAGATGGGCAACCTAAAACTAGTTTTAAGAATGATCTTGATAAATTTATGAACAGGATTATATGATGGGTTGCCCATGAAAGCAGGGGACTGGACTTAATGACCCAGGAAGTCCATTTCCTGTGTTCCTGATAACCTTGCAGAATGTACTTTACAGGCACCGTCTCCAGTACAATGTGAAGAGGGGAGAAATCAGCTGGGATACCACACAGTAGCATACTCTTAATATCCAGTATTGTGTTAGTAAAGCAATGTGCAAGAAACTTGTCCTACATAGCAATGACTGATATTACGAGACACATGGTGGCATCCTAGAAAATTCCTTGAATAAAAAAACCATTGTGATTCAACTGAAGGGATCAATTCTCCAGCCAGAGCAAATCTCTAGAATCAATTCCATAGACTGACAGGAAGGTGACAAAGTGACTTCTTTAGGAATTGCAGATTAATGATATAAAAGCTTGATTATCCAAAGCAACTAACAGACCTACCCTTTTCTAAATAGGTCCTTGGTGCCCATGGAGGGTCCTCTTCAGCATAAGGATCACTGTACTCCACCACAGCTGCCTCCTCCTCTTCATAATCTTCTGGGGGTGGAGGTGGAGGTGGGGACTCATCAAAGACTGGCTCATCTACAGGTGGAGGAGGAGGGGGAGTATCTGAAACTAAAAATAAGCAGCAAGATCAGCATAAAACACCCTCTAGAACTAGAGTAGCAGATTAAAAGTAGTGGTCTCTATTCAACAGCTTCCTAACTAGTTTCATGGGGACCTAATGCTAGAACTTAGGAACAGAAATACACTAAGTTGGGGAAGAGAAAGGATCAGATTCCCTTGACAAATATTTTTCATATTGTTTGTTTTTATCCTGTTTTATTTGAAATTCACCAAACAAAGCAAAGTATTAAAAAGCAGAATTCTAGCTATGTACAGCTGAGGTTTTTCCACACATGAAACAAAGGCCATACCCAATGCCCAATCATAGCACAAGGAAGAAGCAAACTTACTATTTTCTTGAACTCTGGCCACAAATCCCATCAGTGGTAACTGTGGAGTTACCTGTAGGATGGAAGGAGGAGGAGGAGCATGGGATACTGCAGCAAAGGAGTAAAAAAGACAAATAAATTAAAAAGAAAACAAGGCGACAAACAGGAAAGTAGGCATATCCATCATTCAAGCACTACAGCAAGCTGCCAAAGGAGGTGTGACAAAAAGGATGACACCCAAAAGAGAATTTTAAAAAGAGCTTTAAGAAATATAAATATCACTTGCAGCAAGTTTTAGTTCTCTCTATTTGAAAATTCCCATGCCAGCTCCTTTTCATAACACCAAAAACTCAGTTTAAGAACTTGTTTCATCTAACTACCATGAAGATACTTTCTTCTCTTAAACTCTATTTTTATTGGAGTAGAATATAAAACTTTATGAACAGCTCTAACAAAATACAAGAGAGTTTTTCCTTTTTGATCAACAACATAATATTGATTTGATGACAGTGTTTGGGTAACCATGCTGGTCTGAGGATATCAGAGCGGCAAGGTGGGTGAGGTAATATCTTCCATCGGACCAAGTTCTCTTGGTGAAAGGCAAGCTTTCATGCTTAGGGCTTGGCTACACTTGCAAGTTAGAGCACAATAAAGCAGCCCCGGGCGCCCTAACTCCTGAGGTGTCCACCCTGGCAAGGCACGCAGAGCACCTGGACTCTGCAGCTAGAGCGCTCCTGGTAATCCACCTCCACGAGAAGCATAAGCTTGCTGCACCTCGGCTGAAACACCCAGGCGGGAGTCAGTGTGGACGAGGTGTTGCATTACTGCACTGTGATTGGCCTCCAGAAAAGTCCCATAATTCCCTGAAGTCAAGTGGCCACTCTTCTCATTATTTTGACATTGGCTGCAGGCATGCGGATATCCCCTTTCAAAGCTCTGGGACAAAGCAAGGCATTAGTGTGAAATGCTGCTGTTGTGAGTGTGTGAGGGGAGGGTCTGCTGCTGTCTGAACTTATAAGACAGCATGCTGATACGCTTTCAGCCCCCCAAAAACCCATTCTCTTTCCCCACACACACACCCCCCATTTGAAAAGCACGCTGCAGCCACTTGCACACTGGGATAGCCACCACAACGCACTGCTCTTTGTGGCGTTGCAAGAGCTGCTAATGTGGCCACGCCAATGCGCTTGCAGCTGACAGTGTAAACACACGGCAGCATTTTCCCTGCTGCAGTCTCCAAAGGCTGATTTAACTCCCAGCGCTCTACATCTGCAAGTGTAGCCAAGCCCTTAGAGAGCTGAAGATCTCTATGTAAGCTTGAAAGCTTGTCTCTTTCACCAACAGTAGTTGGTCCTATAAGACATTACTTTGCCCATTCTGTCTCTCTAACACAGTGATACCCAAAGTGTGGGATGCACCCCCCCAGAGGGGCACGGAGGAACACGGAGGAACAATTTGGGGGGTGCAGTGGGGCCTGGGGCAGCCCACACGGGGGACAGGAAGGGAGCACCACCCAGCCACACTCTGCCCCCAGCCCTCGGCCCCACCCCCATGGCCAAGCCCGAATCTGCCCTCATTCCCTCTCTGCACCCAAGCCAGCTCCGCCTCTAGCCCTAGCTCCTCCCCCATCGTGCCCCCAGCTTCACCTTCAGCCCAAGCTCCTCTGTGGAGCCAACTGTGCAGGAGGGGGGCGCAGACAGATTTTTTGAAGATACTTTTTGAAACAGCTCCTAAAGAATTGTACCCATAAATCTTTGACCAGAAGTGATTTATCTAGGTACACCCCAAATGACCTCAGGAAACAAGCAATTCACTTGTGTTAGGTGTGAATAAGAGAACGAAAACCCTTGAGAAACTGCACACACTTGGAAGATGAAGGAACTTTCAGTACTTTTCTTATAAACTTTTATTTCCAGGGGTCTAGATACTCACTTTAAAATTCCCTCAAGAGAATTAACTGTCCAGGAAATATAAATGGGGGGGGGGGGGGGGGGAAATGAAACATTTAAATGGTTTTGTTTGAAGGCAGAGGAAAAATATATTTAATTATTTAAGATCATTTCTCCATCGCCCTCATTAACTTTCTTTAAAAAGTAAGTACAGAGTACTCATTAAAATAAAGGGCTAAAAATCTGAGTATATGTATGACCTGTACAAAACAGTGGTGTTTTAAAAGTAGGATGATATTAAGAGAATTTTTCATTTTATTTTGTAAAGAAACTTGGCATTATTCTTTAATGTATAATGTCTACACTTTTTTTTTTTTTTTTGCAACTGGTATTTATAATGGGTTAGTTAATATTTTGAAAGGGTCGCTATGGATTGTCAATCAATATCTTTTAGTGGAGATGTCAAACAGAGGTCTTGGCTATCTGTGATCATTAGAGACCCTGTTGTACTTCATAATATTAGTCTTGACGGACAATTTTTATTTCTGTGATCAGCAACTCTTTAATGATACCTTAGGTACAAGTTATCATGACTTGATCACATTTATAATGTCCAAACAGAATAAAGTTTAAATCAGGAACATATATACTTGGTCCTTTAAAAGAGCCAGAAAGCTGAAAACAATCATGAGCCAAATCAGCCAGGAGGAAGAATTTAATCAGAAAAAAATGTGAATACTAATTGGGAGACATTTAAGAACACTTTAGTAGATGCCCAAAAAGCCACAATCAAGGAAGATGACCATATTGGTTAAAAAACCAACCTGGGTTAGGGGAGAAGCGAAGGCAGCTATAAAATTAGAGAGAGAAAAACAGGAGAAAGGAGACGTTGACAGTAACAAATACAAATCAGAAGCTAGGAGTTGTAGAAATTTGATAAGGAAAGCAAAGGGACACAAAGAGAAATCTATGGCCAATAAGGAGTATGTTTTTAAAGTATATTAGGAACAAAAGGTATCCTAACAATGGTATTGGTCCACTACCACATAAAAATGATAGAATCATCAATAATACTCCAGAAAAGGCAGACAAATTTTCAATAAATATTTCTTTTCTTTATTTGAAAAAAACAGATGATGTAGTCTCATCATATGATAACACTTTTCATTCCACTAGTATATCAAAAGGATGTTAAACAGCAACTACTAAAGTTACATATTTTTAAATCAGCACATCCAGATAACTTGCATCCAAGAGTTTTAAGAGAGCAGGCCAAGGAGCTTGCTGAACCATTACATGTTGATTTTCAATAAGTCTTGGAACACTGGGATAGTTCCAGAAGACTGGAAGAAAACTAATGTTATGCCAGTATTTTAAAAGGGTAAATGGGATGACCTAGATAATTATAGGCCTGTCGATCTGATATCGATTCCAGGCAAGATAATGGAGTCTCTAATAAGGGCCTCAACTAATAAAGACTTAAAGGAAAGCAATCACTTACTGTCAAACACTATGAGTTTATGAAAAATAGATCCTACCAAACTAACTTAATTTTTTAATGAGATTACAAGTTTGATTGATAAAAGATAATAATGTTGATGTAATACCCGTAGTCTTTGGTAAGATGTTTGACTTGGTAGCCATGACTATTTTTATTAAAAACTAGAATGAATATAAAATTAACAGGGCACACATTAAATAGATTAAAAGCTTGGCTAACTGATAAGTCTCGAAATGTAATTGTAAATGGGCAATAATCATTGAGCAGGCCTGTTTCTAGTGGGGTCCTACAGGGATCTGTTTTTGACCCTACACTACTTAACTTTTTTAATCAGTGACCTGGAAGAAAACATAAAATCATCACTGATAAAGTTTGCAGATGACACACAAACTGTGGAGGGAGGAGTTAAAATATTGAAGAGGACAGGTCATTAATACAGAGCAATCAGGATTGCGAGGTAAACTGGATGCAAGCAAACAATATGCATTTTAATACAGTTAATGTAAATGTACACATCTAGGAACAAAGTAGGCCATACTTACAGGATGGGGGACCCTCTCCTAGGAAGAAATAAGTCTGAAAAAGATTTGGGGGTCAAAGTGGATAATCAGCTGAACATAAGCTCCCAGTATGATGCTGTGACCAAAAGAGCTAATGTGATCCTGGGATGCATAAACAGAGGAATCACAAGTAGGAGCAGAGAGGTTAATTTACTATGTATCTGGAGCTGGTGCAACCACTTCTGGAATACTGTGTCCTGTTCTGGTGACCGCAATTCAAGAAGAACCTTGCAATGGGTTCAGAGATGAGCCATGAGAGTGATTAACGGAACAGAAAACCTGCCTTATAGTGACGGACTCAAGAAGCTCATCTCATCTAAGGGGTGACTTGATTAGAGTGTAAGTACCAAATGGGGAACAAATATTTAATAACGGACTCTTCGATCTAGCAGAGAAAGGTACAATATGATCTAATGGCTTGAAGCTAAACAAATTCAGACCGAAAATAAGGTACAAATTTTTGACAGTGAAGGTAATTAACCATTGGAACAATTTACCCAGGGTCACGGTGGATCCTCCATCACTAACCATTTTTAAAATGAAGATTAGGTGTTTTTCTAAAAGATATGCTCCAGGAATTATTGTGGGGAAGTTCTTTGGCCTGTGTTATACAGAATATCAGACTAGATGATCGCTGTGATAGATGTGGCAATTTCCTGCAATATCCGGGACAAACCTTATTGAATTAAATTAAAATTAATTCAATGAAGTTTAAATATTTTAGGAGTTCATTATATTAAAAATGCAAAGTGTATGTATTATTGTGGGATTGTATGTCACTTCTCTAGGGGGACATGTGGCCAGTGTAAATCTTGGGAACTGTAATTTGCTTCAAAGGACTATTTTAAACAATGCACCAGACAAACAAAGTTAAGTGGAGCTCCCACCACCTCTAGTTATGCAAAGATCCAACCTTCTGAAACTTCACCCCGAGGATAGGACTACCGTCTGGCTGATTACCTATTCAGGGTCTCTGCAGATCAAAGACCCAAACTGTATAAAGAAGTGACTCAGAGATACATGGAGGGGAGGAAGGTGGCTTGTTCTGAGCTAACAGCTGTTTGTTGAAGAACTCATCAACTGCCAGAGTCCTTGCTGGAGTTGAGATGTTCTCTGGTAGGCTTATCAGCAGGCATATAGATTCTTCTGAAGAGCCTGGCGTCTAGATTGGGTGCCCTCACTGGACACAGAGGGGGAATACAGGTGCAGTTTCCCTGAACTGTGACAATAACACTGATCCTGTCTGACCTTGGAATCTATGAAAAGACTAGGGATGTTAATACCAGCATCTAACTCAGGTAATTTTGTTCTATCTGAATTCCCCCCTTTAGTTGCATTTGGACACGGTATACTTCACTAAATATAACTTTTCAGCAATATTACTGAGTATTACTAAGTATTAGTGTCGCATCCCAGAAGCATGTAAAATACATCAGGCGGGGAGGAGGGATAGCTCAGTGGCTTGAGCATTGGCCTACTAAACCCAGGGTTGTGAGTTCAATACTGCAGGGGGCCATTTAGGGATATGGGGCAAAAATCTGTCAGGGGACAGTACTTGGTCCTGCTAGTGAAGGCAGGGGACTGGACTCGATGACCTTTCAAGGTCCTTCCAGTTCTAGGAGATTGGCATATCTCCATAAATTATTATTTTTTAATTATAATTATTTAATATCCCCTGCACAAAATCCACACAATATTAGAAAAAACAGTACTGGCTTCCCTGAAAGAAAAAAAAAAAAAGCCACATATGAAATGGGATGAACCTGCTCTGACATCCCCATTTCTTCTATCCTGATAATCTCCAACGGCCTTTCCTTCACCTCCCCACCCCAAGAATCTCTCCTCCTCCCTCCACTGGTCACCCCAAACTTTAAGATCTGTTCTTTCCCCCACCCTACAGTAGGGCTAAGCAACAGCTATGGTTCCCCATCCTGCCAATGCTTCCTCCTTCTACGAAGGGAGACCACAGCTCCCACTTGTTATGCCCCACTCATGGATTCTAACTTTGCGAGTCCAAAGGCTCCCCTTCCCTTCCTGGGAGTCCAGATACACAGATCCTGCCTTAATACCCCCGTGAATACAACTAAGATTCCACATTCTGCCTAGACATTGATTTAGAAAACGTCTTCTGCTGAAGCTCCTTATTTATGCTGTGCCAAGTGTCCCTACCACAGAAGTATTTTCTTTGTGATTTACAGTTCAAGTGAATAATCCTTTTAATCATTACTTTCTTCTCGGGTAAACAGACTGAATTATGGTTACATAACTCATTTACAGAATATCTGGCATCTTTTACAATACACTAGTAGTAACTTCCAAAGGATGTTTCATTAAAAACAGAAATACAGAACAGTGGTCAAGAACACTCTGGATATACTGAAAATCCTCTTTACTTCAGCAGGCATTTCTTTTTAGTTGTATCTGACACTATTTCCTATACCTTCTCCCTCTATCTTTTTTCACCCTTCAACATGCATATAAATGTACATTACAAATACTATAACTCAAGCAGCTAGTATAATTTAGTCATGCGTCTTCACTACCCCACCCACCACTACCACCTCATCCTCCGGGATTCAAATAAATGTCTTTGAGGCTAGCTAGCAACTAGAGATAAAATGATATATGTTTGCGTTTGATCAAATCCCCTAGGCCAGATGCTGAAATCTGAGCATAATTCCAAGTTACGTGTACAATTTAAAACTGTAGCACAGCCTCACTGCACCACTTGCACGTATCTAGCTTAAGTATAAGAAATTTGAAAATCAATAATCTTCAAACATTCCTATTGAATCTCTCTACATCTTCTGTATAGAGGAAAATCTGTTCTGAAGCCAACTCCATTATTGTTGTAGCACCTTCCTCTCTAATCAGAAATGTGGGTAAGAGATCTGGTTATATGAATGGCCAGCACTTTCCTACTCAGAGACAGAATAGGTCACTTCTTGTTAAGCCTCAAAATTGAGCAGATAAGAATTCAACCTTCTACTTTTAGAGAAGGGTCACCAGTTAGACTAACACCAGCATATACCAAGCTTGACTCTTGTGGCAGAGCTCCTCCTACCTGCCATATCTAGCACCAATGGCATCCTGTCCCTAGATGCCTGATAAAACACACTCCGAGAGAAGGCCCGCCTCCTAGACTGACCATTATTCAGGAGAGAAACATAAAAGTCTCCAGGCTGAAGTAATGGGGAATCAGGTTTCGAACAGTTCATGAAAGGCCAAATACTCAACCCACACCAGGATTGGAACAACGGGTACTGCAGACCAAGAATGAGCTTCACTGGATGAGCCGTGTAACTGGGATTGTGTATAGTGCCTCCCCACATTGTCTTGTGGAGTCAGACACTTTTATTTTATAAACTCACTTCAATTAAAAATAAACTATTCTAGGCTATTTGCATTAATGGGAACTGAACACCTTATAATGTGGACAATAGCCTTACCAGGGCTACCAATACTGTATTAGAAATCACCTAAAGCAGCACACAAAATCTACTGTGGAAATGGTGCAGTATCAACCAGACTTCACAGCTTTGAAGTTATGAACATGTTGGTGTTTTGGACTGGATATACTCAAGTAACCCTCTTACCTGGATTCTGGCTATAAAAAGGCCCTCCATTCATCTGGTTCTGAAGGCTCGTTTGTGAAGTGATGGAAGGAGGGCGCCTGTATGGCAAAGAGCCCCCTATAGTTGGGGGGGTGTGCCGGGAGGCGGGTCTGTTCATGCTGTAGAACTGAACAGGGTGACCTGGGTTAGAAAGAAAGATGCGTTAGCAGAGAGAAGATTGAAGTCTGGCTTTTTTATGCCTACATTCAAGACTTATTCCAAGGACTGGATTTGGGGGGGGGGGGGGGGGAGAGAGACAGTAAGTCTGCATCTTAAGAGCATTTTGTTCTGTTGCCAGATCAGCTGAACTCTGAATGTCAGATAATACTGACACAAGGAAAAATAACTCTTGCTCAACTGCTATACTTAGCACCACCAGCAAAAGCAAATACAAAAATGAGGAACTTTAGCTTTAAAAATGTTAGAATTGGAGGACACTGTTTCCAGTTAGTAATATTATATGATGCTTCGTAAGAAATGTATATTCATGAATGGAGGTCTTTTTTCAAATTGAACTAGAATTTCATTCACAAATCAGGTAGAGATGCTTCATTTCATTGTTAGCTAGCCAATTGTCCAAATCACTCACAAGGTACCTGCTAATTCAATTGGAAGTCATCTCTAGGGACCACAAAGATGTTATATTCTATGACTAAAGACCACAGGCAAATGAGCTGCGTCACAGCCACAGCTCTCAGGAAATGTGTGGAGGATCATTTTGGGGGATTGAAAAAGAACAAACAGCTTGGGCAGAGGAAAGGGAATTCAGCACAATGTTCCAATGTACTGAAAAATGTTAACCGACTCAACTCCTTCAATACCACCTCTTTATTCCAACCAATGTTAACATTGCAACACACACAATTTCTATATCAAACTGATTCAGGAATCTAGTAAATAATGTGTGCTTACCTTAAACTACACCACAGAAATCACAACTAGAAGACTAGTAATTTAACTTGAATCTCATTGTCATCACACGTGAACCAGTCATAAACCGTGATGTTAAACTACCATGTGTTTACATCTAATTAAAACTCCGAAGCACGCTATTGATATTAAGGTAAACTAGACGGTTTTCAGTTTGCATGGTTTCCGCCCCCCCACCGCCCTGCCCCCAACATTATAGGTGAATCTCATGGTTGTAAAAAACCCAAGTGTTTCTCCTTCTTCTGTCCGTCTCACTGGTGTTCTCCCATTTTTTGAATCTGTCACTCTGATTAAACCTTTGTTTAAAGCTTTTTTTAATGTATTAGAAACATTAGGGTGCAATTTCAGTCTGAGAATGAAAGCTTTAAGCTAACAGGAACGTGATGAGATCACAAAGGTTTTTGTTATGCCTATTAGGAAACAGTAAGAAGGGTACAGAACTGTCCAGAAGCCATGGGGAGAAGGAGAATGGGTGGAGTCACTTGTCAGTAGAGAGGGATGCTGCTAGTAGGTGGAGTCAATGGAAGAGAGGAAGTCTGAATTTTATCCATTAAGAATCTGCATTGCTGTCTGGTCAGCTTGGCATCAGGCATGGTTGGTTTTTTTAGCATATCTGGATTGGCCAAAATATAACATTTTATTTACTTTTTCAACACTAACTCTGTTATCTGTATCCATGGGAAAATACAAAAGATGTAAAGTAGATGAGTAGACTGAGAATTGCTGGATTCTTGTTTTACTTACAGAATTTATACCAATGTACTTTTTGTATTTAAGGAATAAATATGCTCAAAGTCAATCACATAGAATAGGTTTTGTTTCATAAAATTAGTGGCTTTTCTATTGGCCTTTTTATAGGGTAAAACCATTGTGTTTCTTCAGGCTGGGGAAAATCACAACCCTGCAAAACAAAACTATTATCCTCATGCATCCTATTTCAGGGAAGTCATCTGAACACTAGGCTAATAATATAAGTGGGCACCTCTTATTTTATTTCTTTACAAAGGGAAGATAGTAAATTATTTTTTTTAAATCAGATAATCTGTATTTTTATTAAAGGACTTGAGTTTTTCACTTCTATTTAATTTTGATTGTTTTATCAAAAATCCACAAGTAGTGCAGTTTAAGACTTAGAGACCAGTAACATTTTTCATACACCAGTGCAGAAAAACCTGAAAATCAATCCAACTTCTGGCTGATCTATCTCATCTTCTAACTGCACAAATACTTCAGACATGATGATTTGTTGCCACTGAAATTCATCACAGCTCAGGTGCCTCTACAGTTATTACAAGAATTCCTACATATGAGATTAGGAAATAATGATCACCTGGATCACCTGGCTCGATCGGACTTCAGCTGTCGTTAAGACTGCACCGATCACAACACGTCTGCCATTCTTCTCGCACTCTTGCCTTTCTTCTCCACGTTCGTCCGAAACGTTTAACCATGTCATCTTCCCATCTTCAACCGGGGGGGTCTTTTCTGTTCTCGCGGGTACCACTCAGCAATGATTGCGGTCCACCTGTTATCCGTGAGCCGTGCTGTGTGGCCCGCCCATCGCATCTTGTTATGTCTGCTTTCCACGACAATATTTTTCACACCGCTGCGTTCTCTGATGATTTCATTTGGTATACGATCCAGAAGGGAGATTCCCAACATAGCTCATTCCATTGCCCTTTCAGCTACCAACAGCAGTTGCTCTTCTCTCTTCGTCAGTGCCCACGTTTCACTGCCATACAGCATGGCTGGCAGCACTGCTGAACTGAAAATATTTTTACGTGTGGTCTTGTCAATTTTTCCTTTGAGGACGTCCTTGATGGAATTAAACGCACACCATCCTGCCCGAATCCTTCGCGAGAGCTCTCCGTTCAGGTCTTGGCGCATATTAACTTCTTGGCCCAAATATATGTACTGTTCCACTTCTTCGATGTCTTCTCCTGTTACCGTTATTTGGGCTTTTCGTAAGACGTCTGATCGCATATATTTCGTTTTGCAGCGGTTCATTTTCAGGCCGACCTGACTACTTTTCTTGTCGAGTCTTCGTAGCATGCTCTGCAGTTGGTTGGTGCTTTCGGCAATTAGTACAATGTTGTCTGCAAATCTGAGATGAGATAATCTCTCTCCGTTTATGTTGACACCACTCCTCCAATTGATCTTGTTCATAACCATTTCGAGGCAGGTGGTGAATAGTTTCGGTGAAATTGTATCTCCTTGCTTTACGCCTTTCTCGACTGGGATGCAGAGGGGAGTTTCAAGGAGAGTAATGTCTGTTGTACATCCAGTATTCGCTTCCTTCAACAAACTAATGTACTGCGTGTTAATGCCCTGCTCTGCGAGCGCCTTTAATATTGCGTTAAACTCAACGCTATCGAAGGCCTTTTCATAGTCGACAAAAGCAATGCACAGCGGGAGTTTGTATTCCCTCGCTCTTTCTAGGAGCTGGCTAAGGGTAAATATATGGTCGATTGTACTGACATTTCTTCGAAACCCTGCCTGCTCTCTCGGCTGTTTTTCGCAGAGTCTGGATGAACGTCGATTCGTTATCACCTTTGTGAAGAGCTTGTAGATGTGAGAGAGCATGCATATAGGGCAGTAGTTCTTAAGATTTTCTCGATCACCCTTCTTGTGCAGCAAGATGGTATTCGACTCCTTCCAGCTTGATGGTATTTTTCCTTCTTCAAGATATCGACTGAATCTTAAAGCAAGGGCCTTCCAAAGTTTTTCGCCTCCTACATAAATCATTTCTGACGTTATTCCATCTTTGCCTGGAGCTTTTCCCTTCTTCATCTGGTGTAGTGCGCTTCGGACTTCGCTGACAATTATTGGGGGGACGCGTTCTTCTGACTCTTCAAGGGTTGGGAGGGGGACGTTGATTCTTGATTTGAACAGTTCTGTACAGAAGTCCTTGCAGACCTCCTCCATCCCTGCTCTGTCGATTACTGTATCTCCATCCTTGTTCTTCAATGCTGTTACGCTCAATCTATACTGCGTCAATTCCCGCTTGCATGTCCTGAGGCTCTTGCGTGATTCAGCTGTTTTAAGGAGCTTTTCTTTCCGGAAGTTCTCAAAGTCATCCTTCAGTTTTCATCATATAAGCTAGCACAGAATGGAGTACTCGAGGTTGTTATCCGAGCTCCTTTTCATGTTTCTCCGCATCTCCAACAAGCTTTTCATTTCAATCGAGATTCTTCCCTTCGCCTTCTTCAGCTTTTTAATTTCAGGTGCTTTTATGCAACATCTCAACTTGTCAGCAAAGATACTATAGTCCTCATCACACTTTTCCATCTGGCTCCAGTCAAACCCAGAAATCGCTTTTTTTCAGCTTTGCTTCATCGAATGTCTTCGGCTGCTGTTTCCTGTTTGCCATCTGTAACGCCTTCTTTTCCACCGCTTCGTCGAAAATCAACTTCGCACTAAGCATCTAATGATACATAGCTTAATTTAACCCTTTAACTAAACTAAACTAAACACGACTTAAAGAATATTTTCTGGCATATTACAAAATTTCTAAATAAGTCTGAATGTAGACCAAAGTTATTAAACATCCGAACTAATACAGCTCTGTGATCAGAAACAGAACCCATTACAATCAGTTACTGCAAATACATGTAAGCCATTTTTGATATATAAAACAGATCTTTACATAACAATACTACATCCAAATCAATCAAACGAAAGGCAATACATACTAGTCTTACATTATATTTAGTAAATAACGTTGCAACTTCAGCAATTAAAGAAATTAAAATGCAGAGAGGCTTTATAAATTTTAATAAAGCAAGCTTGAGTAAATGCAGTATGTATCACCTATTGAACAAAGTCTTTTGGCAGAAAACGACTCAATTTGTATATTAAAACTTCCATTTCACCAGTAGTGAATCAAAAATGTACGCCTCTTTTGCAACAACTAATGGAAAGGAGAGATGTTGGCCCAAGACACCTCATGGTTAGGGCCCTACCAAATTCACGATCCATTTTGGTCAATTTCATGGTCATAGGATTTTAAAAATCATAAATTTCATGATTTCAGCTATTTAAATCAAAAATTTCATGGTGTTGTAATTGTAGGAATCCTGACCCAAAAAGGAGTTGTGGGGGGGTGGGGTGGGGAAGGGGTTTGTTTACAAGGTTATCGTAGGGGGGGTTGCGGTACTGCTACCCTTACTTTTGCGCTGCTGCTGGAGAGCAGCAGCTGCTGGCTGGGATCCCAGCTCTGAAGGCAGAGTCCCCGCCAGCAGCAGCGCAGAAGTAAGGGCGGCCACCCAGCTCTGAAGGCAGCGCCAAAGTAAGGGTGGCAATACTGTGACCCTCTAAAATAACCTTGCAACCCCCTTGCAACTCCCTCTTTGGTCAGGACTCTCAATTTGAGAAGCGTTGGTCTTCCCTGTGAAATCTGTATAGTTATAGGGTAAAAGCACACAAAAGACCAGATTTCACGGTCCATGACGCGTTTTTCATGGCCATGAATTTGGTAGGGCCCTAATCATGGGACTCAGGTCACACAAAACCATACACATCACACACTTCATTAGAGGCACCATTTTGAATCCAACATTTGAAGAAAAACAATTACTAGATGTCAAAAGAATTGCTGCCTTTATCCTACATACGCTTCTCTGAGAGCTCACATTATCCACACTGCCGCAAACATACCACATAGTGGTTGTTTACAGGACTAATACTCTGAATCTCCTGGAAGAACAGGTGTTTTCCCACAAAACTCTCATCCAACAAAACCAAACCAGAAAAAGCCATAAAGATCAACGACTTCTCTGAAAAGCCTCCAATTGTGTTCACATCTTGGTTCACCTGTCTATGAAATGGAGCAGAGACTCACCTGCTGAGGGAGTGGAAGAAACAGCAGGGGGAGTTGGAGAGGTGAAGCCATCAGCAAGAGGCTGGGCTCCTGCAGCAGCAGCATCTGGGGCAGCGGAGGGAGCAGTAGCAGGAGCAAGGGGGGAAGGAGCAGGTGCAGAGGTAGCAGGAAGGGGAGAAGTGCCAGCTGAGCCAGCAGGGGCTATGTGAAAAGAGGACGAAGAGGTAAAGTTAATAAGGAGATCAGGTTAGCAAGGATTAGAAAAGCCTTCTGACAATTCAGTGTTAGATATTCAGTAAATGTTAAATGTTCTAGCACAAAAAGAGGGGAAGAGAAAAAAAATGAAGCTTATGTTAAAGGAGCATTCCAATATATGCAGCAAATAAGGGTACCTGGGTCAAGAAAGTCTGCTACCAATTACAGATGTAGAACTCAACCTCTGTACTTCTCAATGAAAGTCATTACTTTAAGAAAGACTGCTTTCCCCCTTCGTTAGTTATTCTCTGATCTGTAGCACAGAACTCTGTAGCTTTTGTACAAAATTAAACATATAGCAGAGGGAAGCCATCAGTTTCCCATAGCAATTTTTGGCAAAGAAAAACAATTTTTCAGAACACCATTTATGCTAAATAATTTTTTCCTTTAATTGAGAAGACTAAGGAAAGAAGCACACAGAAAATCCTCAACACTACATGAGCAAAAGGAGGAAGAGTACAAATACTGTTTTCTTTGAACCAAAAGTGTTTGTGTTTGACAGACTGCCTTTTCCATGATAATCTGCTCTGCTTTCATGAGGATACTGAAGATTTACTTTACTGTGTCCTTGCCTTTTTAAAAAAATAAATAAATATACGCTTCGAATAAACTTCTAGATGCCTACATGAACAGAAAGCAAATGAAAGCCCATTTATCTGGCTAAAAGGACCGAGAGACACTGTTTTCTTGGAACAGTGCTGTATCCTATTTAGTCACATCTAGACAAAGAGCTCCTGTCTTAGCTGGTTGAAATGAATCAACAAGTTTGATTAACCAACTGACATAAAAGGCAAACAGACAGGCAAATATCAGCATAACAAACATTTCCACACTCAGGGGATAGCAGCGTACCACATTTTAATTATCAGCACCAAAACAATGTTAAAGTTTGAATGGTTCTGGAAAAGCTGGCATGAAAAATTCTCTTGACAATTCAGATTCTTGCAAACACCACAGTAAATAAACTCAAACATTAGGACTTGGACAGAAAGAGAGGAAGGTGAGATTCCTATTTACCTGGATAGACGCTAGGAGGAGATGGAGTGGGGACAGCAATAGGTACACCCACACTTCCACTTCCACTGTTCTCTCGGCTGCTGCTCCGACTACTTGGGTGGCTCCCTCCACTACTCCCACTGCTACTAAAGAAACCAAAGCCACCAAAACATTAATAATCTGGTCCATAGAGAAAATGCATAAAAACTCTACAGTAGAAACTTGCTACTTCACACTAATGACAGGCAGAAACAAAGAACTGAAGTTGATATAACAAAAATCATTCTTCACAAAAGCATTTAGTTTTGATCAAGAATGATCATTCGTTTGGCACTAGTAATCTAACAGGTATATATGGCATTTTGAAAAACTAATTAACATGATATCATTGCAATACTATTAAATCTTTGCTGAGTGGAAGACACAGCCCATTTTTGTACAGATTATATAAAGCATGTGGATTAGCAAGATTCTACTATATATGCTACTACATTAAGTGTGGGAGTAGAAGGGTTAAATCTATCAACATTTCCTGAACTCAGTAAAGTCAAGTTTTCTCATGTTTAGAATGGATATGGTATAAAGCTATTTACCAGCCTCCTTAAATGATTTTAAAAAAGAATTTAACATTCAAGAGAGACAATTTTAGCTCTCAGGTGGCATCTTATACCTCTGACAATTCCTAGGACTGACGAAGTCTTCTATTGGTCAGTGAGAGGGGAATGGTATCTTCTATTATACATCATAACTGTGGTCCATCTCTGGGTTCAAAGCTAGTGGTTTCCTCATTTATATGTTGTGATTACTTCATTTTTACAGAACTGTTTAGCACTGTTCATCCTAAAGTCTCAAGATCTTTTATTTTTCAAAAAACTTTGATTGTGAAACACAAGCAATTTGTAGTCCTCCAATAAGCACACCTCATAATTCGCACACAAAAATAATCTCCCCAAATCTTTGTAAAGATTAAATAGAGTGATGTTGCAAAGTTCCATATTACTATGACTGTTTCTACTACACAATTTTACTAGCACATTATGAAGTACTATACCTTACAAAATTAAAGTGCAATTGTGGGAAAAACTGAAGTAAATTTTATGATTGTTTTAATTGTGTCCATGTGTCAATGCACAATGGGTTTCTCGGTCAATAGTGTATTAGTGAGCTTCTACTGTAGGGTCTGGGTTTAATTTTAATCACAGCAGTGCATCTTGTATAGATTACTGTATTGGGCCAATCACATTCTGTGCAGGAGTAGAATGAATACCTGTATGTGCGATTCCTCTGATTCACAGAAGCTGTTCTAACAGGGCTCTGTTGCGAGGGAGCCATATTACGTGTTGGGCTAGGTACATAGTCATTTGGTACCACTGGAGGACGCACAGGCTCCAGTGTGCGATAGGGAGAGTGACGCCTGGACAAAAAAAGCAATATGTACAGAAGCAAATTTAGTCAGAATATAGCGCAGCTACAGATCTTTTACCAGTGTAAAATTATAGTTACGTGTAGCAAAATCTAAAGGACTCAAAAAAATTGTTTTTCCATACGTCTGCAATATCCAATTTATGACCAGGGAGTGGAGGATGGGATTTATGCTCTCCATTTCCCAAACCCTTTTCCTATGCAGAAATTTTCTGTTTTGCATATTTTACAGATCTGAATCAAACAGTTGAGGAGTCAGTTTGCCTTTCCACTACTAGATCAGAGTTGTTTGCATACATATAAATATCTTATTTTGAATTTAACACAACAAGCTCTGTTTCAGGACCAGCCATTACATGAACATAAGAACGGCCATACTGGGTCAGACCAAAAGGTACATCTAGCCCAGTATCCTATTTTCCAACAGTGCCCAATGCCAGGTGCCTCAGAGGGAATGAACAGAACAGGTAATCATCAAGTTATCTATCCCATTGCCCATTTTCAGCTTCTGGCAAACAGAGGCTACTGACACCATCTCTGCCCAACCTAGCTAATAGCCATTGAATTTATCTAGTTCTTTTTTGAATCCTGTTATAGTTTTGGCCTTCACAACATTCTCTGGCAAGAAGTTCCACAGGTTGACTATGCGTTGTGTGAAAAAATACTTCCTTTTGTTTGTTTTAAATCTGCTATTAATTTCATTTGGTGGCCCTTAGTTCTTATGTTATGAGGAGTAAATAACACTTACACCCCATCATTTTATATGTATAGTTGGGATTACGTTTTCCAATGTGCCTTACTTTGCATTTATCAACACTGAATTTCATCTGCCATTTTGTTACCCAGTCACCCAGTTTTGAGAGATCCTTTTATAGCTCTTCGCAGTCTGCCTGGGACTTAGCTATCTTTAGCAGTTTTGTATCATCTGCAAATTTTGCCACCTCATTTTTTACCCATTTTTCCAGATCATTTATGAATATGTTAAACAGGACTGGCCCCAGTACAGACCCCTAGGGGACACCACTATTTACTCCTCTCCATTTATTTCTACCCTTTATTTCCTATCCTTTAACCGGTTACCAATCCATGAGAGAACCTTCCCTCTTATCCCATGACTGCTTACTTTGCTTAAGAGCCTTTGGTGAGGGACCTTGTCAAAGGCTTTCTGAAAACCTAAATACACTATATCTACTGGATCCACTTTGTCCACATACTTGTTGACCCCCTCAAAGAATTCGAGTAGATTGGTGAGGCATGATTTCCCTTTACAAAAACCATGTTGACTCTTCCCCAACAAATTATGTTCATTTATGTGTCTGACAATTTTGTTCTTTCCTATAATTTCAACCAGTTTGTCCGGTACTGAAGTCAGGCTTACCGGCCTGTAATTGCCAGGGTCTCCTCTGGAGCACTTTTTAAAAATTGATGTCACATTAGCTATCCTCCAGTCATTGGATACAGAAGCTGATTTAAATGATAGGTTACAGACGACAGTTAGTAGTCCTGCAATTTCACCTTTGAGTTCCTTCAGAACTCTTGGGTGAATACCATCTGGTTCTGGTGACTTACTACTGTTTAGTTTATCAATTTGTTCCAAACCTCCTCTAATGACACCTCAGTCTGGGACAGTTCCTCAGATGTGTCACTTAAAAAGAATGACTCAGGTTTGGGAATCTCCCTCACATCCTCAACCATGAAGACCGATGCAAAGAATTCATTTAGTTTCTCCGCAATGGCCTTATCGTCCTCGAGTGCTCCTTTAGCATCTCAATCGTTCAGTGGCCCCACTGGTTGTTTAGCAGGCTTCCTGCTTCTGATGTACTTTAAAAATTGCTATTACTTTTTGAGTCTTTGGCTAGCTGTTCTTCAAAAAAAATTTTGCCTTCTCAATTATATTTTTACACTTCATTTGCCAGAGTATATGCTCCTATTTTCCTCACTAGGATTTAACTTCCACTTTTTAAAGGTTGCCTTTTTGCCTCTCACTGCTTCTTTTACTTTGTTGTTTAGCCACGGTGGCTCTTTTTTGGTTCTCTGTGTTTTTTAATTTGGGGTATAAATTTAAGTTGAGCCTCTATTATGGTGTATTTAAAAAGTTTCCATGCAGTTTGCAGGGATTTTACTTTTGGCACTGTACTATTTAATTTCTGTTTAACTAACCTCTTAATTTTTGTGTAGTTTCCCTTTCTGAGATTAAATACTACAGTGTTGAGTCACTGTGGTGTTTTCCCCTGCCACAGGGATGTTACATTTTATTATATTTTGGTCACTATTACCAAGCGGTCCAGCTATATTCACCTCTTGGGACCTGATCCTGTGCTCCACTTAGGACTAAACCAAGAATTTCCTCTCCTCTTGTGGGTTCCAGGACTAGCTGCTCCAAGAAGCAATCATTTAAGGTGTCAAGAAACTTAATCTCTGCATCCCTTCCTAAGGTGATATGTACCCAGTCAATATGGGGATAGTTGAAATCCCCCATTATTATTGGGCTTTTTATTTTAATAGCCTCTCTAATCTCCCTGAGTATTTCACAGTCACTATCATCCTGGTCAGGTGGTCTGTAATATATCCCTACTGCTATATTCTTATTATTTAAGCATGGAATTACTATCCATAGAGATTCTATGGTACAGTTTGGTTAATTTAAGATTTTTACTACATTAGATTCTACACTTTTTTCACATATAGTGCCACTTCCCCCCCAGCACGACCTGTTCTGTCCTTCCGATATATTTTGTACCCTGTTATTACTGTGTCCCATTGATTATCCTCATTCCACCAAGTTTCTGTGATGCCTATTATATCACTATCCTCATTTTATACGAGGCACTCTAGTTCACCCATCTTATTATTTAGACTTCTAGCACTTTAAAAACCTGCCACTTTTTAGCTGCCTGCCATTACATGATGTAATTGAAAGGGACTTTTTTTTCATTTGACTGTTTCTCATCAGAGCCTATCTATATTTTACCTTCCATCCTCTCCTCCTTATTAGGACATAGGGAATCTCCATTTATAGATCCTTCCCTAAGGGATATCCGGAATCATGTGCTCCTCTGCACCTGTTGGCTTTCCCCCAGACATTAGTTTAAAAACTGCTCTACGACCTTTTTAATTTTAAGCGCCAGCAATCTAGTTCCATTTTGGCTTAGGTGGAGCCCATCCTTTGTGTATAGGCTCCCCTTTCCCAAAAGTTTCCCCAGTTCCTAATAAATCTAATCCTCTCCTCCCTACACCATCGTCTCATCCACACATTGAGACCCTGCAGTTCTGCCTATCTAATTGGCCCTGCGTGTGGAACCGGAAGCACTTCAGAGAATGCTACCATGAACATACACCAGATCAATGCAAAAACTAGAAGGGCTGCTGTTCCTCAGGACACAATTCATAAGGACTCTATCAGGTGAAGAAAATGTAGAATTCAGGTTCATAGCTCCACTGGAAAGTACATTTTACCGTTCATAGCATATATGCCCAACCTGTGGCACTGTATGTCAATTTAGATATTACATTAGCTACTGCAGATAGACAGTACAATCTGTCAGAAAACACACACCACTAATTCTATCCACCACAGATATACAAGCCAACAGAAATCAAAGAAAGGCTTCCTGAATAAAACTTCTAATGACCTTCATTATCTACAGGGAGCAACACATCACCTTCAATTTAAGATGTGGTCAGTACAAAGGATGGTGGTAAAACTTCTCCAAGCCTCACAGCCCATCTTTAGATGGTGGACAAGAAGCAAGAATAAGGAAGATGTTTAAAATTTTTGCCATGGTAGAAACTTAGGTGTTCAGATGTTTAGGAACAGCTCTTCCCCATCTACTCTCTATGAAAATATTAAGTCTACAGTAATTGTACTCACCCAATCGTTCCTTTTCCGGACATTGGTGGACTGGGTGGTTTCTGGGTAGGTGGAGTAGTACGAGGCAGCCCACCCATCTTCATATTCTGTGTACTAACCTGCATGAAAGAATGGAGAGAAAAACAGCCTTTACTACACTCAGACGTTAGGCAATAAGATAGCAAGATTCCTTGAAAAATCATTCTATAGTATTAAAGAGGCAGGAGAAGGTTTAAACTAAAAAAACTGAGAGGCATGCATTTCATATGCAACTTCTACTCTGCTAGAGGTCAACAGTTGCACTCAAAGGACTCTTCATTATGTGGGGTTTGCAAAGATTTGTATATAGAAACTGCATTTGCCTTCAGGCCATCACACAAATATTAAATCTCTGCTCCATTAATTGTATTTAATCCAATTAAAAATCCCTTTTAGCAGAGCGACAAAGTCGTTTTCTTTTTTTTGTTTTGTTTATTTGTTGAAGATAAAAGCAGTTATTTCTGATTGCACTGTTTAATGTTAATTTCCCCATATTTTTTGAGAATGGACTTTAAAAAAACTAGCAGATTAAGTAGGGTTACATACTAGGCCACAATAGAGTAATTAATATAACTAAAGAGCAGCTAAACTTTAGTAAAGTTACTTTTATATTCAAGGTGGCTCCAGTAGAACTAATCTCTCTCATTTTAAGATTTAATATGAAATTATGCTTTAAACAAGAATGCTATATATTGTAATGTTTTCACATTAATATACCAAAACTATTTAATGAACAAACTACATATACAAAACATGCAGCCAAACTAAATTTATAATAGTCTAAAATAAACTAAATCTCTAGTTTGTGGAACAGGAAAAAAGAAATCATGTATACTTCTGATGTGATCTTTCCAGTTTTCGTCCTTAGAAAATAGTGAGATAATCAGAAACTACAAATTCAAGTTAATATTTCACTATTTAAGTCATCAGCATCAACGTTGACTGACCTCAGTGCTGATTGACAACATAATTACTACTTAGATCATGAATTATAAACATCAAAACATTTTGAGTTTTTTATTTTAATAGCCTCTCTAATCTCCCTGAGCATTTCACAGTCACTATCATCCTGGTCAGGTGGTCTGTAATATATCCCTACTGCTATATTCTTATTATTTAAGCATGGAATTACTATCCATAGAGATTCTATGGTACAGTTTGGTTAATTTAAGATTTTTACTTCATTAGATTCTACACTTTTTTCACATATAGTGCCACTCCCCCACCAGCATGACCTGTTCTGTCCTTCCGATATATTTTGTACCCTGTTATTACTGTGTCCCATTGATTATCCTCATTCCACCAAGTTTCTGTGATGCCTATTATATCACTATCCTCATTTTATACAAGGCACTCTAGTTCACCCATCTTATTATTTAGACTTCTAGCACTTTAAA
The DNA here is from genome assembly GCA_037349315.1 of Chelydra serpentina. Taxonomy (NCBI): domain Eukaryota; kingdom Metazoa; phylum Chordata; order Testudines; family Chelydridae; genus Chelydra; species Chelydra serpentina. The sequence goes on along the minus strand of JBAIAC010000029.1, from coordinate 34,529,291 downwards.
AACCTGAGAGAGTTTAAAGAAGTGACTACTGAGATTTTTAGAATTTGATAGAAGGTAAAAGTCTCAAATGTTCTGATTAGTTTTACAAACGTATCTTGCAAATAGTATCATAAAGTCCTTTAAGCCAACTTTAAGCATCATGAAAACTAAAGTTACTTTAAGTGAAGGGCTAGGTAAACATTGAATTCCATCAATTTGAGGGGGAGGGGAAAAGTGTATAATGAAAGGAAAGTGCATTTTATTCTATACACAGAACATGGAAAACACAACCCAAAAGCTGGAAAAATTGTTTTAAAGTTGCAGCATCTCCTTTCATCAAACTTGTCAGTATCACCCACTTACCTGTCCAAGTTGTTTAAAACAAACATATTTTATTAATGTTAACCCCTACGTCACTTCTTATGCAGAGGACGTCAGTGGTACATTAAGCTCTATGAGTAGGATTTTCAAAAGTCTTCAGATGGGAGCAGAGTTAGACTAGTGTGAGCACTTTCGAAAATTCCATCCTAGATATTTCAAACCTCCCATAAGTGTCTATCACTCGGGGACACAAACCGCATCATAACCACTACCTATAGGATTACACTTAAACTATATGATTCAATCTACTTTAACGTACACCTCAAAGTTTAAAAGAAGAAACTACATTACTGTTATTAGTAATAATATTACAATAGTAATAGGAACTGCAATAATGTATTAGGTTCCCATTATACTAGGAGTTGTGCAAACAAACAGAGATTGTAGTCCAAGCCCCAGAGAGTTGGGGTGGGAGTAGTTGGAGGATAAAGTAAAGTGAACAGTGTAGCAGAAAATTGGAAGTCATGCTTGTTGTTTGCCTCACCAATGTAGAATTCCAGTGATTGCCAATATCTTTTACATAAAATGGACAAGAAACAGCTTTAGAAAACATGACTAAAAACAGTACAAGAATCTCTTTGTTAACTAGAAAGTTAAACAGTGAAAAAGAAAGGAGACATTCTTTAAAAAGACTAAAATGAAAGAGGGGGTAATGCATGACAGGCAGATTAAATTTAGACTCCCCCATGTGACAACTTTGAAGTTGTAATGTTGAAAGACAGCAAGTAATCAAAGTTTACAGAGCTGTTTTACAAATCTGAAAGGGCTGACTGATTTAAGTTTAGCTATTGTCAGTTACACAGCTCTGTTTGAACAGTCTCCACTTTGACTTAAGGCCAAATAATCAAGAAAAGCAATGAGAAATATACAGCTATTTCATCAGTTCTGATTAACATTGACTGACCTTCATTGCTAGAACAATACCACACAACATACAGAGAAAGCTTTCCAATTATCTTGGATGAGGAGAAATGGAGAGAGAGAGACAGCATTAGGATAAAGTAGGAAATTGCATCAGTAACTTTAGCTGAGATGCAAGTCAGTTCATCTCTAACCCCCCACCCCCCCCCACCCCAAGAAAGATGCAATTTTCAAGTCCCTCTTCACTGTCTATGTAAGGATTTCTAGTAGTAGAAACAGAGGGGAAATATTCATTCCCACATTACTGGGGAAATGTTCACATATGTGCAGTTAGATCCACTTTGTTTACCCTTTCTATGTGTGCACACACATGCATGTCATACACAGATATCTGCCTACACTAAATCTCAACTCTGGAAATTTAAAGGAGTGACCCTAAAGATTATTTTTTTAAAATAAGCAGCAAGGGAACTGAACGTTACTCTTGCATTCACTGCCAGATTTTTAAGTTTGTCCAGTATACTTAATTTCTAGAATAACTGTGCTTGCTAAGAGGTTCTGATTTTATTTCCTAATTAAGTTCCTCCTAAAATGTAAGGTGTTCACACACCAAGTAATTGAAGAGCGGACCAAAGTGTTGCACTCTAACTGTCCCGTGTACATGCTGCTGGTGCAAACTAAATGGTACCCAACTTGTGTTAATGTATTCCTCTCTCAAACTACTGTAATGCAAACTAGGTACCTTTTAATTCACCCTAGCAACATCCACATGGAGAAGTTAGAACACAACACTTTGGTGCACTCTGAAATTCACACCCTCATATTCCACCTTTGTGGCACAGTATACAAGGCTTAGTCTCTCTATGCCTCAGTTTCCCATTTGTAAAACAAGGATACTAGTATTCCCTGCTTCAGAGCCCTGCAAGCTTAAATTCATTAAAGATTGTGAGGTGCTCACACACTGTGGTAATGGGGGCCACATGAGAGAGAGAGAGAGAGAGAGATATTTATCTCAGTTTAGACCAGGGGTCTCAAACACATAGCCCGCGGGGTTCTTTTCTGTGGCCTGCCAGCTCCCCACCCCCCCCCCATCCTCCCCCAGCGTTTACCTAGAGCGGCTCCAGCCCAGCACACACGGGGGCAGGGCAGGGTCCCTGCCTGTCTGCCCTGCCCCTGAAGCGGCTGGAACCTGAGGGAGGGGAGGCACAGGCCTCCATGCGTTGCCTTCGTCTCCAGGCACCGCCCCCCACAGCTCCCATTGGCCGGGAACGGGGAACCGCAGCCAATGGGAGCTTGGGGGGAGGTAACTGGAGGAGCAGCCAGGGCAACACACAGACCCCTGTGCCCCCCCTTCCCCAGGTTCCAGCCGCTTCCCGGAGCGGTGCGGGGGCAGGGCAGGCGGCAGGTAGGGACCCTGCTCTGCCCCCAGTGCGCGCCAGGCCGGAGCCCACCCCCCGCACCCGTACTGCAGCCGAACCTCCTGCCCTGAGCCCCCTGCCGCACTCCGACCCCCTGCCCTAAGCCCCCTGCCGCAGCTCATACACCAACCCCCTGCCGTGAGCCCCCTGCCGCACCCCATATCCCTCCTGCACCCCAACCCCCTGCCGAGCCCCCTGCCGCACCCCTCACCCCTCCTGCACCCCACACCCCATCTCCCTGCCCTGAGCCCCCTGCCATACCCTGCACACCTCCTGCCCCTCAACTCCCTGCCCTGAGCCCCTGCCACACCCCACACCCCTCCTGCACGCCCTGGGAAGAGGCGGGGAGGGGAGAGGCCTCATAGAAGGAGTGGAGTGGGGGCAGGGCCAGGGCGGCGGGGGGGTCAGTGATGTGGCCCTCGGGCCAATGTAGTAGGCAGAATTACACATATGACCTACAAAAGGACAATGAACAATACTTCAAGTTACTTTCTTTTTTAGTTTTCTGGTACTTTTTTTTTTAAAAAATGAAGTCCCACAAGTAAAGTTGAAGGTGTAGAATCATATTTCTCCCACTGTTCATAATAATTTAGGTTCCTGCTGGAAAAATTTGGGTTTCTTAATTTTTAAGGGGGAAAAGAAAAAAACACGTGAAAATTGCAAACTTTCTTCAAAGCTATTTCTTCTGGACAAAGGTCAAAGAAAGAAATCCCTGGCTGCTTTAAAAGCTAAGTCACCCTATTCTTCTTTGTTTACCTTCAAGCGATTCCTTACTGTGTGCTACTAGAAGTTAGCAATTCAGAACATAGATGTCTCTAACTGAAGGATTCTAGTCAAGCAATGGATACCCTATTGCTATGTTAAGTTCCATATGACAAAGAAAAAAGAAAAGGAGTACTTGTGGCACCTTAGAGACTAACAAATTTATTTCAGCATGCAACCGAAGAAGTGGATTGTAGTCCACGAAAGCTTATGTTGAAATAAATTTGTTAGTCTCTAAGGTGCCACAAGTATTCCTTTTCTTTTTGCTAACAGACTAACACGGCTGCTACTCTGAAATATGACAAAGAGCATCTCCACGTTGTTTTTAATCACACGATTGCGTCTTTCCTCCTATACTGCCACCAATGATGAATAATGGCCATATTTCATTAACTAAAATACTATCTGTCCAAAAAAGCTCACAGGAAATTTTACCACATAACTACCCACATGATTACCTATCCACACAAAGCTATTTTCTCAATTCATGTTCAGAATAACAGCATAAATAATATCAGCATAAATTTAATTCCTGCCACTCCTCCCTTCACCTGCATTCTTGTGGGGTGGAAATGACAGTAACATATACATTTCTCATTTCCTCTGATGCTCAGCTAGTATAAAGATGAGCTTAGGTTTCTCACCCAGACTATTTCAGGAATGAATAAATGGATGTAAGTACCGTCAGACTGTTCAGTGATTTATTAGGCTGTAACTCCCCACTCATTGCAAAAAAGGAAGGAACTTAATTCTTTCCGTATTAGGCACTTGAAAAGATTTTGAAAAGCAGCATGCTGCATTGTCTTCTAGTGCCCCATGAACTACAATAACCATAAACACTTCTAAGGTGTTTGATTCCTGGATCTACTTGAGACTAAGAAAAAATGATAGGAGATACTGACAAGATAACTGAATCTGAGGCCTTGATTCAAGGGCAGCATGGATTTAATTCATAGTCAGAACAAGTTTGGAGATCATGCAACACTTATCAATAGAGGCACCCAAACTGGTGGAAGGCAAGGTGACTGAAGAACACACAAAACTGCTTTGCAAATATTTAAAAGTGAACTGCAAAGGAAATAAAATTATTTGCACATATTTGTTTCTTTATGAAGTATAAAGGCATCTCAAAAGGTGCATTTTCAAAGGTTTTTCTCGTTTTTCTAAAAGGGGGGCAGAAAACTCTTTCTTTAATAATTTCAGGACGCCTTCTTTATGAATCACAAAAAAAGAAAAATAGGTGAACACTCATTTTTTCTTTTGCAGGTCACCTTGAAAACAATCACCAAGCCTACCAGCCATTATCTTTGAACTCCCAATCCTCCCCAAAACCAGCTTTTTTCAATTTTTAATCATGCTGTCTTCTCACACCATAAGCTTATTCAGCAGGAAAGAGTCTAGATACGCTCAATGAACAATTCCATCCTAACTCCATATCTTTTACAAAGCATCCAATTTTAAGATTTTTCAAGTGAATTAATCCATCACATCCCTTGGTAAATTGTTCCAATGGTTAATTACCCTCACTCTTAAAAGACTGTTTTTCCAGTTATTCCTTATTTCCAGTTGCTTTATCTCAGCTTCCTGCCACTAGATCTGGTTAGGTCTTTGCTAGATTAAAAGAGCTCTGTGCTATCAGAAATCTTCTCCCTGTAGTCTTACAGACCATAATCAAGTCATCTCAATCATCTCTTTGATAAGTGAAATAAATGGAGTCCTTCAGTCTCCCACTGTATGGCAGTATAAATCTATTATGCAGCAACTGACTTATAGCTGATATGAAACTACTACAATTAAGAGTAAAAAAAATGTTTTTACACATGACAGCAGCCTTGAATGAACTGGAGAATTGCTCTGATTGAACTATTCGACTTTCAGGAATGATTTCATGAGTAAAAAAGTAGTCCAATGAACAAATATTTTATAGTCTTACTAACACCTAATCACTGGACATGCTATAAGTCCCTACATTTGCACAGGTGTATTCAGTGGCGTAGCCAGGTTCTATCAGCAGGAGGAGCGAGAGTTCCCAGGGCCGGGTCCAGCTTTTTTGCTGCCCCAAGCAGCGGGGAAAAAAAAAAAAAAAACCTTGCCTCCGCTGCTTGTCTTGCCGCCGAAGAAAGAAGGACCCGCTGCCGAATTGCCGCCGAAGACCCGCAGCAACTGTGTGTGATTTTTAATTGATTCAGTTAGACTGGTGCAAGAAGCTGTGTGAACACTTAGTTCAGTTTAGCCAGCCTTATTTTGTTTTAGCTAAAGCAGATTACAATTCTGTTGAAATTAAACCAAAATAAGGCACTCAAACCTATACAAATGTCTAAACAGAGGTTTGCATTGTTATAACTAAATCAGGTTAGCAACCCATTTAGTTAGCCAGTGCAACTTTCTTGTGTAGCAAAGTCTACGCTTAAAATGTGAAAAGCAACAATAAATGCTAAGGTAAGTATTATATACGTGATCTCCTCCAAAATGGGACACAACCGCAATTCAATTGTATTTATATGACTATGGGGGCTATTTTTCACTTGCAGCTTCAAGTCACAAGTGCCAGTCTATGCACCTAGGATTTTTAGGTGCAAGACAGATCAAATGAACTGTTTAAACCTCAAAGAGCAACAATACAACACACTTTTTTTTTTCACTTTTTTTTTTAAAGAAAACCCCACAAATCTGGCAACAAAAGATTGTCTGACACACATTGTCTGATTGGCCTAATCAAGCTTGAGATTAAGTATGTTCTTTGACAGGTAACTTTAAAATTCTAACTTGACCTAAACCATAAAGAAAAATATGCTAGCATCATTCAAGTTCTCTATATAGAAGAATTTCTAACTCTGAAAGGCAGAAAAGAGGCTCTTACTATCACTGCTATGGGGAAGAGAACCTGCCAGCTCTTATCTATAATTAAGTGAACGTATGATACTTTTAGATCATTACTTCTGCATAACTTGTGCTTGGGGAAAGTAATGAAAACTTTGAGAATCTGCCAGTTGCTTTTCCAAATCACTCAAAGTTACCACACCAAGAATAGGATTTTTACAGAAACTATCTTTGGGAAATTCAGTATTAAAAATGCATTACTACTGCATTACAAATGAGGTACTGTCAGTCTAACTTTGATACCTGGAAAGATACGGCAACAAATTAAGCAATCAATTTATAAGCATCTAGAAGATAAGGTAATAAGTAATAGTCTGCTTAGATTTGTCAGGAATAAATCATGCAAACCACCAATCTAATTTCCTCCTTTGATAGGGTTACTGTACTATGCGTAAGGGAGAACTTCTCCTGCTGGTGTAATTAATCCAACTCTGCGAGAGGCAATAGCTATGTTAACATAGTGCTGTCTACACCGGAGGTTAGGTTGGCATAACTGCATAATCCAACTCTGCGAGAGGCAGTAGCTATGTTAACATAGTGCTGTCTACACCGGAGGTTAGGTTGGCATAACTGCATTACTCACGGGTGTGGATGTTTCACATCCCTGAGCAACATAGTAATTCCAAGGTAAGTTTGTAGTGTAGAGCTGGCCTTAGGGTCACCTGGGAGTACTCACATATGACAGTTTGCAGGATTGTGGCCTAAGCACATCGATGAGTTAACATAATACTGCTAAATTAGTGGCATACTAAAAGCAATCTGATATTTTTAAGAGTGGTATAACATTTTGCATAGTGATATTACCAAGTCTGCGAAAATATCTGTAAAAGTTCGCCTCTATACATACAGTATTTTACATAAAGAGTAACTCTGACATTTATTGAAAGTAACTAATGAGTGATAGATACTGCAACTTTAAAAAAATTCAAAATTTAATATAAAAAATTATTTTTGATTTTGCAACACAACCTTGGTGTCCCTTTATCTGAGTAATTTTACATTGAAATATTGGTCACAAAGTGAATCATAAATCACACTGTATATAGGATAAAAAGAGTATTACACAGGGGGAGGTTTAAATTCGGCTAACTACTCATTTATATGCCATTTTTTCCTACTCAGTGTAAATATACTATTTCTCCCTTGTTAGGTGAAAGCTAGCTATACTAAAATGAGTCAACATTTCACTGTAGGCTTTTATAATTAACTGCAAATATTAGCTAAATTAAATCCATCCATTTATATTGCAAAATGTCTATCCACACTGAAATCACACTGAGACTGAAGGTAGAAGGAATGGTTTATTTTTAAAAACAATTATGATTAGTGACATGCTAATTTCAAATCTCTCCCCATGTGTAATAGTCTCTAAAGAATAAGAATGGAAATCCAGCCCTGCGGTTTCTTACCTTAAATCTAAGCAACCACTTAATGCATACATGGAGCAAATAAAAGAGGTAAGGGGAAAAAAGCATTGAAAGGTTAGTTGGAACTTCAGGATATGAAGAGAAAGAAAAGAAGAAAGAAAAAGTTAAGCATTCAGTATCAATAAAATAATGTATCAATAGATCATAGAAAGAGTGGTTAAAGCAGAATGTGCCATGAACAAAAGATTTTCAAGATGAAACTTTTAATAGACGCACTGATTAAACAAACAGCCTTCAGATATGTCTTTAATGTAACTAGGTAACTAAACATCCAAATGTTTGGCAGACTATTCATGAGACAGCGCAGTCACTCAAGTTCTCCCACTGCTAACATTCCAAGGGTCAACATTTTCTCCACAGTGAGAGTGTTGGGTTCTAAGTGGATTAACTTTACAAGTGAATTTATATGACTAGGTGGCAAAAAGCATCCTCGCTGATTATGAGAATTTGGATGTGAGTAAACTTTGTTTTACATGTATTACGAATTCCAATTTGCTGAAGCAGAAGCACATTCATTCTGGAGTATTAAGTGTCCTGTCAGCCAGCCCGGTCATGTCAGCTAGCACTTGACCTGAAGTGATGAAAGATCTCCTAGCAAGAACCCTGAATTTCAAATTTTTTGCACTCCAAAGGCTGAGTAAAATTGGGAGTTTAGGCGCTAGCTTTTAAAGTTACGTTGTATTTATGTCCTGCTGCCACAATGCCAGATAGTTTCACAAGCCCAAAATGTGTTCAGAAATACCAGTCCATAAGTTTGACTATTTATTTGGTTTTTTTTTAGTTCTAAGTAATTTGTAAGAATGCTGCATTTTCTTATACCCTATGTAATACTGGGAACAATGAGCAGCCGGAATCCCAACTGTTAATCATCTAGACATACCATATTTTGGGTCATCCCACTATATTATTTAGGTATAATACATTTTTCTGATTTACTGAAAATTTCCTCTAAGTTACAAGGTTTAGGCTCTCAGCTTCATGAAGCTACATAACCAGAACCTGATTTGTTAGTCACTGCCATGAGAGAGCATGGCAAGCTACTCTGAAGAGCTCAGCAGTTGAGAGCATGGCAAGCTACTCTGAAGAGCTCAGCAGTTTCCATGGCAAAGGGTAATATCCCCTGTGGTCTGAAACTTAATGAGATTATATGCACTACAGTAATATACTGTGAGTTCCTACTGCAGAGCATAACTTTGAGCTAATTTGAATGAACTGAACAGGATTTTTTATCCTACTAAGGAGAGAAATATTCTAAAGAAGGGAGGATCAGATCTGAGGATCTTGTAACTCAGAGGAAGGACATTTTTAGCAAATCAAAATAAAATTTCCCTCTTCTCTTTCATCTACAAGGCCCATTGATTCATTAACCAATGGGATTTTCATAGTGTGGCTTCAGGGACGGTTCAAATAGAACTAACTACATATAGGATTTTAAATTCCTTCTCTACTATTCAAACCACAGCATGAAACATTCTCTAACTGAAGGTACCATCCACTGATGCCTCAATGTCCAACTTATACATTTTTGAAAGGGATGAATGGATAACCCAGTGGCTATCCCGCAGATCTCATAGCACATGTAGAGTTTCTTAGCCAGGTCAGCTGCTGCCATTCTCAGGGAGTGGACTTTGATCTCAGTGGCTGGAAAGAGACACTGACTTTTAGGCTTCATGGATGCACCATCTCAACCATTTTGAAACAGTGGATTTTGATATTCTCTTCTTTATATAGCAGATGGTAGAGACTCAATGGAGCACTGTGTATGACAGAGGTAGATCTCAAAGGCTCTACCAACATCCAATATATGCCACAACTTCTTTCTTGAGAGAGAATTTTTCACTGAGCCCAAAAAAATCTGTTTTAACTAAGTTAATTTTGGGGATAAAGGCTGTGTCCATATCATTGTGCAATATGTAGTATTATCCCTCAATAGATAAAGCCCTAAGCTCTGCCACCTTCTGGGGGGGTAATGGCTAACAGGATGGTCACTTTGATGGAACGGAAATATATGGATACCTTCCTGTTGGGCTCAATAAGATAAAGAGTCAAGATGTTAAAGATCAACTTTAGGTCCCATGGCAGTACTCAATAAATCTTAGGAAGATGAACTAGAGATGTAGCTATGAGAAATCACTTAACTTCCCAGTATAAAGATATCCTCGTCTTGTCTGTATGCTGGATTGTGCAGCCACTAGACATTTTGAAGTTGAAACTGTAAAGCACTTGATCAGACCCAGCACTGAATCCTGTCGTCTGCAGCTCATGAGAGTGAGGCTTAGATAGTCTGCACTGGGGGGACCACCCTTTAAAAAAATTGCTATACCAGATTCATGTCAATTATGCTAAATCCAAGGATTCAACACTCTTCCAACCCTTGTTCTCAACTGAGGCTGCTGGTGACTGAAAACTTCCCAGAGGGATAAAACTCTGCCCCTGGAGAGGAAGCGAATGCCCTGGAACAGAGCTGGAGGGGAAGTCCCATGGGTAGGGGCTAGAAACACAGATTGAGGCACCCCCTGGTGCCTCAATCTGGTATCAGGTGGCTGGGGAAACCCCTGGAGGGAGTAATGCTCGACATCTCCTGAGTCCCCATAGGAGCCCTTTTATGAGAAGGAGCAAGGGGGAGTATGGGGATGAGCTGGTTGGCTTGCATTACAGCACGAAACACAAGTATAGAGGCAAGTTTATAGCCAAAATCTTTTCCTTTAAATAATGTTTTTGCTCTGTAGCAGAGAGCCCAATAAACCTCCTTGCAGCTATGGAGGCAGAACAAACCAACCCAGGGGAAAAAAAAAGTGAACTCTTCAGAGTCAGGTGATTAGTTCGGTCTATAGAGTTGCATAAAGGGTGAGAGCCCATTAGTTAACAGCTTCTGTTGACCTTATAGACAAAAGAGAAACTATTATTTCAAGTAGCAGTGCACATTTGACAAACTACACAATGTTTACAGACTCTCATTTCCTAAATAAAATGCAGCACAATTTAGAGGTTCTTTGGAGCAAACATTGCTTTTAAGCAACTGTCACAGGACCTGGTCACAGGGTCTGAACATGTGATACACTGATCCATTCATTTGAGCAGCTTTGATGTCGGATTCTTTCGCAAGAACATAGTTTATCATATCACTTTGGGCTTGATCTTGTTGCACTGAAGTCAACGGGATTTCTGATTACAATGGGTGTACAACTGAGTCTAAATTAAATTGTGCTGTAGAAGAGAAAAATAATTTTTCCTTAATCTGTCCTGAAAGAATCTCACTAAATCAAAGTTATCATAAAAAACGATAGCTATGATAATTCACTTTTATGCGCTACATGTTAATATATTCATTGATTCACCATAAGGAATTCTGCTGACATGCACAAATTATTTTATAGAAACAGACAGCAGATTTTAATACAAGGCAGCTGATTTCTTAAAGAGCTTTCCAGATATGAAATATTTCTGCAAAAATGTGCTGAAAAATATCACTTTTTTCCTGATTATGTACACAAATTGAGTAGCAAACATTTCCAAGGAAGAATAAGATTTGTTATAAAAACAATGTTCAAAAGCTCTTGAATAAAATATTGCTTTATTGAAAAGATCTTTAAAGAAGAACGCTGTGAATTTAAAACTGAAATTCAAAGCTGATTTGTCTACTTGCATTAGTCATGTAACTTTATAAAATGTAATTCAGACTGTGAAATAATGAAACTCATGTCAAGCACAAGAAATTTTGCAATCACTTGATTTAAAGCATGTTATTACACCACTACTTTGACAATTTTGTGGATTTGTTAATGTATGTGTTTTGTAAATGATACTGCTTCATGTTATTTACATTTCTTCTTTCAGAAAGTAAATGTTGACAATCCTCTTTTATATTCAACTGGTTTCCTAATAGCACAACAATTATAAGGTCACAGCTGCTAAGATTTTATATACATTAGATGTGATTTTTAAAAATGCATGTCAAATTTGCATATGCCATTACTGTGTACACCAACCAGGTATCTGCAAAAAAGCAGGCAGTTATGGGTCTAGCTAAATTTGCAGTAAGTGCCTGATTAGCTTGTGCAATTCTAGTAACTACATGCAAACTCAGGCCCTAAAAATTGTACTTTTCATCTCAAATCTGTGTTTTTAAAAATTCCTGAAAAGGCATAACTGGCTGGCCCAGGTTTTGGTGGCAGTCTTCAGGTTCAGAAAACCCATTATTGGACATCAGTCATGTTACAATTCTCTTCAACAACCACTAAAACTGAAGCACATTCAATGCCGCCTTTTACACAAATACCTCCTGCTAGTGAGCCACAGAGTAGCACTACTGGTATTACACCTGGGTCAACAAATGCATTTTGTGGCAGTAACTCAGGCAGGGAAGGGACAGAGAGTTAATAGCCTCTCATTACTCAGGTACCCCCTGACCGATTGAAACAAGGGCAAAGGCATTAGCCGCTATCCAAGCAAGCAGGTTTATCCGTGCCCCAGAGGAGTTCCATGGTCAGACGTATACCCAGAATCAAGGGTAAAATGGTCTGCAAGGTTAAACAGGACCAGGGGATTCCTCTTAATCCATCTGGATTAGACAAATTGAGAAAACCCACGTTGCAACATGGAAGACAGGAATAAGTCACTATTCCGGGTCTTTACATTTTGAAACCATACAGTAATTTAAGAGTGTTTTATAACATCACCTACCTTCACTCCATGTCCAATATCATCTAGAATTGTGTAATCAATAGGTTTTCTAATATAGCGAACTGGTCGCTCCAGGTTGGCTGGTGCAATGATTTTGTGGGTCCTTGAGGTGTTTTTGTTCGTAGTCAAAATGCCAATTTCTCTTCTAGCAACTTTCTCTTTATGAATGTCCACCGTCTGCAAAACACAATGTGTTTACCAATAGTGTTGAATATTAAGTGTACATTTGGTATTAAAAAATTGATTCGGCTCCATGCTTTTATATACTGCAGTTATATACAGATATATCAGTACGAACATTTGCTGAGTAAGCGCTGCTTACACCCCTTTTGTTCAATCACTGTTAGAAGTTACCACCTTCTGATTTCACTTCAGCTCTTTACAATTAAGCAAAATCCCTTGTAATGTTTCCGCTCTATTATTAACTATTATTAACTCGGTTTCACTAATTTAACAATTTCTGTACTTTGACAGCAATGTTAAATGAGTATCTATAATTTAATAGTCACCCTCCAAAATGTCTTTCACTCTGATGAGGTCCCAAAGGTCTTTTCCCAGTCTGTTTCCCCCAGTTTGTGTGTGTGTCCTATAATACAAACCTCGGACATAATTAATTTGTTTTGTCAGACTGTGGAGTAGTTTTCTCGTTATGATAATGTATTCATTCATAGTAGCAGTGGTATCAAAAAAGGTAATATTGTTCAGAAAAATCAGAACAGGTTTCTCAGTTACTACACCCTGTTCACTTTGCATTAAGGGTCAGATTTTTGAAAGTGATTAGCACTTATCTAGCTATTCCCACTATAGCCAATGGTAAAACATCCACTGACTTCAACGGGAGCAGCATTAGGGCCAAAGATAAGCACTTTTGAAAATCCCACCCTACACGCGCAGCAATGACTATTATGGTAGGACAATGAATATGCAGCAAAGTATAATTAAAAAGTATCACTGCCAAACAGCCGTCTTGTGACAGTTCCAGAGATATTAACATCCAAAACTGATTAAGGCTGCGTCATTAAGCAAAAAAAAGCAAGGAACTACGAAGTACAAGCCAGATGCCACATCTTTAACTTATCCCCCTGTACGTAAGTACTACAGATGATTCTGTGGGCCAAACTCTCTCTACTTGAACTCCCGTGAAGTAAATGGAGTTACACTAGCAAAGAATTTGGTCCCTTGCACGCATCAGTCAGTGACCTCAGATTGCGCAGTGGTTCTCAAACTTTCATATATTGTGAGTGGTTTAAGATTCATTTTTAGACCATCCCACAATCCTGACTGCTTCTTCCTTACTTCCATTGCATTGCTTAATTACAAAGATATAACATTAGTACAAGAAAAGATTACGTATATTTTTCTTTAACACAATTGCTTATGTTGCTTTGTGCTTTTTCTCTATTTCTTCTCCCTTGACACAGAGTTATTTATGTTTAGTACCAAACCTCCCCCAATTTCCTGCAGCTTTAATTGCTAATCTCTCTAGGTCACTCGATATGGTTTTCCTTAGCTTGCTGTTGATTCAGTTTTGGTAAAATTGGTCACCTTTGAATTTATACCAAAAGAACTTGCACAAAAGAGAGCAGTTGTGCAGGGTAAACAGAGGTATCTGATGGATTTTTATTTAACTGGTCAAAAAATCCTCTGGATATCCTAAGGATCTTGGCTTGGGACACGACTAGGAAAAAGCAATGCAACTTGAAGGCAGACTTGCTTTCTTATTGTGAAAGAAACAGCTCTATAGACCACTGTTTCAGAGTCACAACAAGACAACAAAGCACTTGAAACCAACATTTTGGTCAAACCCATTGCGGACCTCAAATTTGGTAATTTCACATGAGGAAATGTATACTGTGAACAAAGTTTCAGCTATATGGGTTTATGTAATCCCACCAAAGTCACCCTCATTGCGATTTCTAGTGTCTCCTTTTTGTTACCATTTTAAACATGAATTTAGTGTTTGTGAATGGTAACAGACAGACTTTACGAAGTCAAGAGGGAGAGAAGTCCTCTTTATACAAAGTCCTATTTAGCCAGAGAACATGGGCAGCAAGATATCTGTTCTTTGCATGTACTCAATCCCATAGCAACAAAAATAACTTATTGGTGCTTTACACTCTTGTTTACACTGCAGTCAACAAAACTAAAAGCAAACGGGATTATATTTCATCTGTGCATCAGAACCATTTTTATTACTTTCCAGTCAATTACACGTATGCAAACTCTTTCAAGAAAATAGGTTGCCCCAGTGTCCCAAGAGAGGCATTAGCTAAAGACAGTGGACTTCCAATATGTAATAACCTTTATTACTGATGATATGGAGAGATGGAAGAACTCAGTTTGACTCAGAATCTAAGCTGGGTTTGAAGGCATGGCAATTAGAAATATCTTTTTACTGGTAAACCGAACATATGTAATGAAGAAATCATCACTGGCAACAATAGGCACGGAACCCATAAATGCCCTTAATACAATGACTTTTCAGAGCAGATATACACGTTTTCAATCAATTTTAGCAAGACTTTCTTCAGAGCTATAATTCTACTCCAATGTCCATCGGAAGGAAAATACTGAACCGACAAACAGCAAATCATTTGTCTGTCCATGCCAGAAGAAAAACAGGAAGCAATGGATGTGGTTTAATCAGGCTTCTACTTTATTCACTTAAAATATCTGAGAGTACCCAGCAACAAATTCTACAGTGCAAGAAAGAGTGGGGGGTCGTCTTCCCGCTGTTCCAGATGTAGGAGGCCCCAAACTCCCCTATTCAGCTCCTTGAAGGGATGCTTTCCTTCAAATCCTTTTCCAATCAACAACCGTATCCCTTCTATACCAACTACAAGTTTAAAAAAAGAGTTAATTCTTACACAAAGTTAAATTGCACAGTATACTTTCTTCCTCCATTTTAAGAGTAAAGAAAAAAATAACAGTGAACTATGTTTCAGTCCTTGGTATTTTCTTGTTTGCACAGCAACATAGCAGAAAGGACCCCTGGTCCATTACTAGGGAGACTAGGCACTACGGTAATACTAACACTAAGGCCTTGTTTGAAATGCTGTCTTGTACATTATCATGTAATTTGGACACTGTTAACCCACGATACATAACATTTTCCATGACATTTAACTACATTTTGCCAGGTATAGAATAGAGGCTTCAACTCCTTTGTTCAAAAACTATCGATATAAATATATCAATACAGAGCGCTGCTAAAGTCACTCTGCTCCTCCCCCTCCACATCAGAAAAAAATGAAGACTCTGCCCAGGGTATCAGGACCGTGCTGGATCCTCACTATTACCTAAAATTTAATGGAAAGTTTGTAGTTCATTGATTACCAATCAGATGACTGATCAAGTATAAATTTAAAAATAAAACATTGCAGAACTTTGCGCTAGACTTCTCTGTATTGAGTGTGATTAAAATGTAAGCATTCTCTTTTTTTCTGAAGGGAGAAAGATTTTAAATTACTTGTTCTTACCCTGCTCAATCATAATCTTGGCCAGAGACTATTAACTTTTGTAAGAAATACCATCTTGCCACTGTGGAAACTTGTTTCCATGAATTAAATAGTATCTTATTAAGAGTATAAATACATCGGGCTTCCTTGAGGAATACTGTATTAGCTGAGGCACTGCTATAGTTATCAAATAATGAAATGCTTAAAAACTTAAAACAGAAAATGATCCAATGGGAATGGGTTTCCATGGCAACCCAAAACTGCATCTTTATCTCTTAAATATAACTACTGAACAACTGAGGATCTGACCATGGCACTCACTTATAGTAAACATGCAAAGATTTTGCAGACAGTGTTTTTTCAAGAAACTAATTTGCTTGGTTGGGAGACTGTTACAGATGTAATATCTTAACATTCTCATAAAACAATTATCTTGCAAGAACACTGAGGCAGTTGATTATATGAGAAACTGACAACTCAGATTAATCTGCAATAAAGGAAACAGAAATACTACGATCCTCAATACACAGGTGACTACCATCACCTCTGTCATAAATCCCTGAAGTAACAAGGAGGAGAGCACTGACGATATGTTTATTCAGTAGTTTATAACTTCTATCAAGCTGATCTTGTCATGAAAACATTTTCCTCAGAAAACCTCTGGAGTAAAAAAGATTCTATTATCTTCATTTTAAAATGCATGGGTGTAACAAGTTCTCCCCAGGGTGCCACCTGGAACTGAGGTACCACTGAGCCCTCCTCTGACCCACCAGCCTGGGCTCCCTCTCACACTGTGCTGCTATGACAAGCTGCAGACCCACTCCCAGTCTTACACTTCCACCACCATTCACACAGGTAGGGACACACCCAGCTGCAGTTACATGCAGGCTCTCTGATCATCCACTGCATGAACCAACAATAGAAAGGCTACAGCCAAGATAACTCCCAGCTCCCCAGGCATGCACCATCTCTGGAGCATAAACCCAAAATTATACTATCTTGCACTGCACAAGGAACTGTACAGCATAAGCTCATAGAGTACCTCCCTCCCTCCCTCCCTCCCCGCAATGTGGAGAGGAATATGCAACAGCCTTTGCTCCTTGAGCTACGATTTTCCATGCACTTCACTCCAACTCACTGGTTTAGATTAAAACAAAAACAAGTATATATACTCCATCATAAGCCAGTTTGTTTATAAGCCGACCCCCACAAGATGGATAAGTAAAAATTGAAATTTTTTATGACCCATTCGTAAGCCAACCCTATAATTCAGGGGTCGGCAAACTTTTGCTCCTGGGCCATCAGGATAAGCTGCTGGCAGGCCAAGACAGTTTGTTTACCTTGAGTAAACAAAGTGTTTCGCTGCTTACCCCGACAGGCCGGGACAGCAAATGGTGGGGAAATTTTTTGGGGGGGGGGGCAGGGAGAAGGGGGAGAAGCTGGGGGTTAGGGGAATAACCCCTGTGACCACCCCCCCACATGACCCCACTCCTAGCCCAGGATCCCCACACTCTCCCCATTCCATCCCTTCCCAACTTAGCTGGGGCAGGCCAAGGGAGGATGTCTCTGACCTGGCTGGAGCTGTTCCGGCAGACTGGGCAACACAACCGCAGCCTGCTCCAGGGAGCTGGGCGGGCAGCAAGGCTGCAGTGTGCTCCAACAGGTGGGGCCGAGCGGCACGGCTGCAGCCTGCCAACCCCGGAGCTGCAGCTGCTTCGGAGGCTGGGGGGTGAGCAACATGGCCAGAAGCAGAGAGACTGTGGCCCCACCTCTTCCCTTCTGGCTCTGCTGGCTGTGCTGTCTCTCCTTGCCCCCTCTTTTGGGGGGAGGGGCTGTGTCCCAGCTCTCCCTCTCTCTATGCTCGTTCATAAGCCGACCCCCTTTTCTTTTGCTTCCCTTTTTTACTAAAAAAATTCGGCTTATGAACAAGTATATACGGTATCAAGTATCAGAGGGGTAGCCGTGTTTGTCATTTCTGCAGATCCAGACTAAGAGTTCTGTGGCACCTTATAGACTAACAGACGTATTGGAGCATAAGCTTTCGTGGGCAAATACCCACTTCTTCAGATGCATCTGAAGAAGTGGGTATTCACCCACGAAAGCTTATGCTCCAATACGTCTGTTAGTCTATAAGGTGCCACAGAACTCTTTGTCGCTATATACGGTATATTAACCACAAAAGACAGAGTTTAAGTGATTATAAGGGATAGCAAACAGATCAAAGCAGATTACCTAGCAAATAAACAAAAACGCAAACTAAGCTTAACACACAAATTAGACTGACTATGAATTAGCAGTTTCTCACCCTGCCTGATGATACCAGCAGTCTGGCAGATTCTGAAGGCATAAGCTTCATTTCCTTTGCAGCTTGGGTTTCTCAGGTTTCCATACACAGGCTAGAAATCACTTTCGCCTGGGTCCAGCGCTTCCCCCAGTTCAGTCTTTGTTCCTCAGGTGTTTCCAGGAGTCCTCTTGTGTGGGGAGTGAAGAACAACTGATGATGTCACTCCCTTCCTTCTACAGCTTTAGCATGGCAGGAACCCTTTGTTCCAAAACTCAGTTTGTGGAAAAACAATGACATTCCAAAATGGAATCCAGAGTCATGTGACCTGGTCACATGACCTTGTGGAGTCATAGCAGCCATTACTTACAGCCTGTCTGGAGCGTCCTCAGGAAGGCTCACCGGGTGATGGATAAGCTTCTCCTAAGACCTATTGTTTTCCCTAAAGGCTCATTGCCCTGGAGAGGCCCTTCCCCACCCACTATCTAGACTGAAAGCACCTTGCCTAATGGGCGTCGTCCACTTGTAACTACATTTGAAATACAGATACATAGTCAATATTCATAACTTCAGATACAAAAATAATAGATGCATACAAATAGGATAATCATATTCAGCAAGTCATAACTTTTCCAATGATAACTTAGAATTTGTCCCTAATCAGCAATTTCAGGCTACTGTCAACACTGTTTTGCAAACTTCTCCATAACTCTATTAACTTAGGGCTACTGCTTTCAATTGTCAGATATTAAATATCTGGGCAGAATTTAGGAACAGTTACTATTAATCTTTTGATAAGCAATTCAAGATGACGCCAAGAAAATTAGAGTAGCTTCAGAAATCAGCAGTTGCTAACGAATCCATTTGAGGCAGCTTAAGTATGCGTTCCAACCTTTTCTTCCATCCGTAATTCTCTAGGCAAGTTTGAAATGCCAATATTTAATATGTGATTTGGCAAAACATTGTACCAGTCAGTTCTGGAAAGGGGTTACACTAATAATGAGTGCATTAGATAATTTTTCAGCAGTCATCAATTTACTGCCACCTCTTACATTAGAAATATCTTCAAAATCCTCAGATTATTAAATTGGCCTTCTAAAAGATATACTATTTGTTGCCAAATTTCAGAAGTGAACTTGCAAAAGGAGTCCTGAATGCTTCCAAACTGGATTTCTGAAAAAACATAAGATTCCATACAATTCTAACTTGGACTTGCAACTATTCTCAGGGTACGTGTCTAGTAGACTTTTAAAATTCACTTTTAAAACCTTTTTTGGAGACAAAAATCATTAAGTTCAACAACACTGACAAATGTTTTTGGAAAGGAATGGATCTTAAATATTTTAACAATACTTATTCGCCGGGAGTTAAACATTCAGAGCACTGGGCTGAAATCGCGTGACGTCAACACCCACCAAGAGCCTTCGCGATGCTTTGTTTTAATTAAACAGTCGGATTCCCCTGGTCCGCACCAGTTCTAACTCCAAACTGTCATCCGTTTAAAACTGGCTTGTTGCTTTAACATACGAGTCCCTGTTTAAGTTTGGCAAATTCACAAACTTGACAAACTGATTGTTTCGAAGATAGTTGCCTAGACTCAAGATTTATATTTTAACTAATATCAGTAACAGCAGTTGTGATGGCATTGTTAAGATGCTGAAATTCATCCCATTCCATAAATTGGTAATACATGGTTTCAGTTCTAGAAAGTCATACAATTGTGCTGGCACTTTTGGAGCTGGCTGTTTGTTCCCATAGCTTGTGATAAGAGACAACTAACTGACAGTGGTTCCAAACTTTTCCTGGCAGAATGCCACATGGGGTGGGGGGTTCCAATGGTGGCTACATTGGGCTGGCTCACACATGCTCTTGCAGCTTAGCTAGGTGCCAGGGGAGCAATGGATAGAAGCTCAAGACTGGGCTGCTGTGGGGGCCCTGCAGCTCTGTACACATCACAAGCCACCCATTGTGTGTGGTGCTGGAGGGAGCGGGATATAAAAGAGAAGGACAAGGGCAGAGATCAAGGATGAAGCAGTATTTTCACTCTACCCCGGCGACCTGGATTTTCTCCCAGTAGAAAACAATGAAAGGAACATTTACCTTGTGTGAGGTCCTCTGTTAGTGCTGTGCCCAACCCAACTACTGCTACTTCTTGAGCTCTTTATGACAACACACCAGGAGTATCTTGATTTATGACATTACAGTTGATAGATGGAAATTTAAAAACTGGCCTTGTGTCACAGAATTATTTATTACAAAACCTTACAAAATCACCCCTTAAACCACTTTGGCAAGTTTTCAGGCTCCAATATTAGTTTAGAGAATTCAGAAGCCATCAGTATTCTGTTTGTGAACTTGAACAACTAAAATAAATGTGGTATTTAGATATATTTATACTTATAAATTGATGTTTATATAACAAATGTATTTAGGCTTTAAGCTTTCTGGCTTTTAGTAAACACTATACAAGTAAAAACCATGACCTAATTATGAGAAAGGGATGCTTTCCTGATTAGGGACCTATAACCTGAAATACTCAAAATGACTTCATCAACTTTAATCTCAGTGCTCAGATTACGTTTGCAGGGTTGGCATTTAGAAAAAAAATAAGTGAATTGATCAAATTTGGCATTTAAATCAGTTGAACACAATGAGCATGGATCTCCAGAATACCAGCTTTTTAAAATTAAGTGTCTTTTCAGAAGAGAACTTCACTTTAACAAACAAGCAATTTTGAAAAGTGTTCCTACTTAAAATGCCAGGTGGCCTTATTCTTCAAAATATTTATTTGGAGAGCACTTGTCTAATAAATTCTGGATGACAGGACATCCAAGATTCAGTTCTTCCTTGTTTAGAATTAAAGGCAGATTAGCTCATCCTTATCTCAGATTTTGTACTACAGACTGTTTTCCAGGCCTAAGGATCAGTCTGAAGTGATCAACATACTACTCTGAAGTACAGCCATGTATGAATTGAAGGAAGAGGTGGCCCTGTGCCCATTCTGAAGCAGAGTGGATGAAGTAGATCAGCCTGAATTAAAATCCTTTGACTTTCTTGTACACATGAAGTATTCCAACTAGCACTAGAAACAGTCCGACTGGCATCTTTACACTGGACATGAAAAGCAATAAAAACTGTAGAAGTCTGCTGCAATTGAGAATTTATATATATATTAAGTCTTCCAAAAAGTTCATCCTGCAATAGGAGCTATAATCAAAGCTTCTGGCCAAGAATTCTCTCTTTATTATTTCATACAGATACAGTTTATGAAATGAAACCAAATTTGATTTTTAAAAACATATATGGAAGTTGAACTATATTTGAAAGGCAATACTGTACCATTCATACAAATGGGATTAATTGATCTTCGAACGCTGAAATTCAAGCACTGCATATATTAAGTGTGCCTTTCCAGAGAACTCTGTATAAACAGAATTTAAAATACTCCTGCACTTTAAATGGATTACACACACAACGGACAAATGAAAAATGATTGTGTCGTTAATAGTTGGGGGCAGGGGAGCTGTTCTTTTTGTTTTAAGAGACGGAACTATTGATATCCTTGCAGACTGACAGCAGCCCGACACAGCTGCCAATGTCCCCAGTCAAACCTTCACTCCCATGGTATCACTGTTTCTCGTGAAAACACTGAAAATGTCCTTCACATGAAATGCTAGTCTCAACAAAAGGAGCACATATTTAAAAAGACACCAAAAACTCTGCAAAAATATTTTTAGCTACGTTTTGTTATACAAATGCAGCACTGAAAATGTTGGCAGATATATTTCCGTTAGCCTTTTGGCACTGGTAATTTTGCACTTCTTTGTAATAATGAAGCATTTTGCATTTGTACTAGAGGCGACAAAATAAACTCACATTTCAATTAGTATAAATGTCATGTATTCTCAGAAAGAAACAGACAATTGGAAATGTGATGGCATTCCTTAAAAAAAGCTGCTTTACACAAACTACAGGACAAAAATATAACAAGCTTTTCACATATGTAGCATACAAAACTGATCAGCCTGGACATCATAATACTTTCCACTTCTATGATGCATGCTCTATAAGGATCTCAAAGCTCTTCACAGATATTAATGAATATATTTATTTTTACAGATTTGGAAACTATCACAAATTAAGTGACTGGGCCAAGATCACATTAAGCCTGTGGTAGAAGAAATGGAACCCAAACTTTCCAGCTTTTGGCCTCTCTCTTAATCACAGGACTTGCAAGATTTGTCACCTACTAGACCGAAGACTAAACCTGCTACCTGGGGTGAAAAATACCTGGCTGCCATACCCCTTGCAATTTAAAGCACTGTTCTCTGCACACTATTTAATGACAACATATCTAGCTACTTTCTGTTTAGTACATTTAAGAAAGTGGAACCTACTATGTCTCACCTTTGTTACTTTCTTTCCCTTCCTGGTTTCACTCCTCTCTTTTCTTTCCTATAATAGACGATGGCACATTTTTACCTGTGCTGTCTTCAGTGTCAGCTTCCATTTTAACTTCTCTCCATCCACCCCCTCTTCTCTCCTATCTATCTCCCTATCTCTACTTTGTTTCCTTTCTTCTCCCATTCTTCCCCCGTCAAATAATCTCTCTAAATTCCACACTAGCCTATTTTAACTTGCATCAATTTCTCCTTCACCCAATCCCATCACATCCAGGACAGGAAATTTTACCAAACTCCTAATAGCACGAGAACTATACCTATCAGTCAAAACTGATACAAAATATAGTGCCCACCATTGTACAGCAGAAATGCCTAGGTGAGAAGCCAACCACCTCCTCCCTCAGCTACTGGGAAAGCAAGGATGCTGGAATTCCTGCCCAGGGTGCTGTCCCAACATCCTTTTCTATCAATCACAAGCCAGTAGGTCTCTGATAAATCTGTAGCATGGACTCAACCCATTCTGGTGGCTGGAAGGCAGAAGCAGCATTTTTGTCAGTTTCACTGTAGCCCACTGCTTCTGAATAGCAGCAGGTTTTACTCTGCAGCCAACAAAGCTACAAGCAGTGGCAAGCTACTTGCAGATTTAAGACTTCGTTGGACAGAGGGGGAAAGTGATGCATGTTTGTGAGATAAAATCTTCATAAGTACAAGGGCTAAAACACAAGATTTTTTTAAAATAAAAGTTGAGAGCCTGTAGATGTTGATGATATTCAACCTGGGAAAGCTTCACAAACTAGTGGCTTTCTCAAGTCCTGCTTAACCACAAGGCCTATGTCACATATGAATCCAACTTTACTTTCACATGTTTCGAAACCAGAAGAAACTATTCATTTCATGTCATTTGAATTATATGTAAATATTAAAATTAAATATATAACTGATGTCTTGACCAAGCAACATATTACTTTGGCAACACTTCTGCAAAAGCAGGCAGGTCTCAAGATTCCTCTCCCCCACAGAAAGTTATATGATCTTTCTATCACCTTGCAACGTTAAGTGTTGACCTGAATTGCTTTTGTAAATACCACTACAATGCCAAGCACACGTGACTTGCAGGGGGGAAAGGGAAATGTGAAAGAGTTGATACTATCAGGAACCTAGAGCTGTGTACACTTCACAGGAAAATATTCTATTCTGAGTGCTTGTCAACATCAACTCCTGTACTTCAGTCGGTAAATAAGTAAATAGATTTTTGTCAAATACCTGGTTTTACATTTTACTTTATAGCTTAATTATATAATTAATTATTTGAATTTACCATGTCCCATAATCAATGTCAAGAGAAAACTAAATTAAAACACAATAAGTTTAAAATGGACAACAGGAAATGCTACTTTACTCATTAACAGGAAGAAACTATTGTTACAAACAGCAAGATTTAAAACAGAACAGAAAAAACAGCATCTGTATTTACACTAGCTAAATATAAATTACAGGGACTATCAAACCTCATGCTTCAGGGTATCTGTACATTAATTACCAAATAGGGGCTGGAGAGGTATGTCCCAAGGCACAGCATTATCCATTTTGCCAGATGCTTTATGGGACTGTTTGCCTTTATCTGAAATATGGACTAGACAACACTGACAGACCGCCACGTTGGAACAGTCCAATGATCCATCTAATATGCTATTCTATATAAATTTCTTAAGATAATAAAAATTAAATAAAATGTATAAAGGCAAAAAAAATCTGATAAACTACATTAATAATAAATTAATATAATAATAATCTAAGTCAAACATGTGAGTCAGGTGCAGTAGGATACCCACTGTTTTAAGGCCAACTGTCTTTTCTTATCCACACCATGCAGCATAACATCAGATAAACCAAACCCTTGTTGTATCTCCTGTATGATTTCAGTAACACATACTGGATGATATAAGTAAAAACTGTCTCACTTGTGAAATATGGTTGATTGAAGATTCCATGCGCCGAAGCTGGGATGCCTGGATATCCAGCATTTGGAGAACATTGTTGGCCAAAGTGTTGATCAGATAAGCTACACTTGCTAAGGACTGGGTTGTGTAGGCTTTGGTTTCTTCTAAGGCTCGCTGTTTATCTGCTGACTAAAAGCAGAAAAAAATCCATTTATTAACGGTACCGACAGACATGAAGTTTTGCCACATGAATTGCATTTGCATCCCGCTAAAGGATAGGAATTTCTACAATTCTACCAAATCAAGTCTAACTCATTATATATTAAAATTACTATTTTTCTTCACCTAAAATTCTTAATTACCCAAAAAAGATTAAGTAACAGTTCTAGTCAAACAGAGTTTCTTGTTTTTGAAATGAAAGGGGAATTTTTGAAGCAGTTGTATAATAACCTGTCTCAAGAAGCATTAGAGGAAATACACTATACTATTACTAATGCTTAGCTCTTATACATGGACTTGGCAGGATTCGGTTTAAATTGATAGATGTCAGCAAATGTCAATTTCAGCTGATACACTGACATGGACAAGAACCTATTCATCAGCAGCAGTCATCACAAGTGCAGCCCCCATCCTGCGCCTCCAGGATCGGGTGTCACTGGCCCTGCAGCAGCACAGAAAGCCCTCTGAAGCCCCACTGTCATGGGAGGTTTCAGTGTAGTAGCCGTGTTAGTCTGTGTCAGCAAAATGAAAATAAAGAAATACTTGTGGCACCTTAGAGACTAAAATTTATTTCAGCATAAGCTTTCGTGGACCACAGTCCACTTCGTCGGATGCATAGAATGGAACACACAGTGAGACGATATTTATATTGTCAGAGAAACATGAAAAGGTGGAAGTAACCATATCAACTTATGCTGAAATAAATTTGTTAGTCTCTAAGGTGCCACAAGTATTTCTTTCTTATTTTCTTTTTACTGTCATGGGAGTGACTGAGCAAGGCAGTGACAGCGGAGCTGCAGAGGGTTCCCTGCACAGCCACAGGGCTGATGATACTGAATCCCTGCAAGTCCAAGTTGCAGGGGAAGCCACGGTCCTGGCAGGGCAGAGCAGAGCTTCCAACCAGGGCTGTGAGGAGGAGGAGGAGGAGGATGGCTGCAGGGGAGGTCACCCTGCTGCTGAATGGTCTCCTCGGTGTCTAGGAGTTTGTCCTCCTGGCAGTCCTGGCCAGGGGCATTTGCTCTGCCAGGCCAGGACTGCAGCCTTCCCTGCACTTTGTGCCTGAAGGGTGTTACAGCACAGGGAGCCTCTGCAACCCCTGCTGGAAACTTCTGGTGCCATCACTGCCTAACTCCCACCCTTAATTTCCTGCAACTGTGAAAATTAAAATTGTTAAAAATCAGGGGAAATTTTAAAATAAAAATCATCAATCACCAAAATTGCAACAAAATAAAAATCGAATTCTGCCATGCTTACTTCTAAAGTGCTTTTCATCAGCGGATCTCAAAGCACTCACCGGTACTTAAAACATAAAATA
The DNA here is from genome assembly GCA_037349315.1 of Chelydra serpentina. Lineage (NCBI taxonomy): Eukaryota > Metazoa > Chordata > Testudines > Chelydridae > Chelydra > Chelydra serpentina. Next base: position 34,503,284 of record JBAIAC010000029.1, on the reverse strand, counting down.
TCCACAATATTTTTAAATTCATGATTGTTCATTTATCCATTTACACATGCAAAATGCTCATTACAGAATTCCAATACTCCTCTCTTAACTTTCTGTGCTTTAATTAGATCCTGCAGTAAATGCCTGAAATAATCTGCTAAAAAGAATACTCAATTGTTCCAATTATTCAGACCTCAATGGGCTTTAAAATGGAAGTGGGTTTTCACAATGGATTAACTGTAATTGTTTTCCTAAAATGGTAGTAAATATAATATTACCATACTAGAAAAATCACTTTAAAATTATTACATTAGTAGTACATTGGTTATAAAAAACCTTAATACTCCTACGAGTTTGAATACAGACAGTCGTCGGACAAAATTGGTTCCTAAAAATCGCGTCTTAAGTCGAAACGTCGTAACTTGATTTTTCCATAGGAATAATGTCTGATCAAGTGTCATTAAGTCAAAACTGATGTCATAAAGTCAAAACCGAATTTGGAAAATTGAAACGAGATGTCAATTTATAAACGTCATAAGTGCCATTCGTCGTAACTTGAATGTTGTAAAGTTGAGGACTGCAAATACTCTTCACTCTCCCTTTTTAATCAGTCCTCACTTTGTTCAACTTTCAGACAACTGGAGATGAACATTTGATACTAAAAATATTTAGGATACCAAACCAGCAGATTGTCATTTAAAAATGTGACACAGGCACAGACATTTTAGAACAGGTTTAGAATTAATAACTTGCTAAGAACTCAGGCCCTCAAGGTTCTGCTTTTCTCCTGGAACAGCAGAGGACATCACAAACACCTACATTAGTTCAAGGAATACAGTTAAAAGCATTATTTTAAGATATGAGAAAAGTCAACTGTTGCAAGAGAAACAAATCTGAGATTCTGAACTCAAATCTTTCATGTTAACATATGCTAAAAGATAACAGCCTTTGATTAGACAATGCCTATTCTCACAGCACGGACACAAAAATAGCTCTCAGTGCAGGTACCTTGGTTCTACTATGACTTCAAGTTATTTCCCTTTGTTCATGCATTAATATCATAAGTTAACTGAGAATCAGGACACTGTCTACATTTGTTTCTACAGCATCCAGCACAAAAGACCCCTCATTGTGATCAGAGCCTCTGGGCACTACAGTGATATAAATATTAAATAATACTAAAATAACTGACTGCTGCCACAGAAGACAAAACACTGAATATTATACTTCTGGGTGTTTCATTTCTTTCCCCCCCTCAAAGAGAGTTTCACAAATGGCCTAGTCTCCATGCCCCAATACTAAGCTATATTTAGAATTTAAAGAAGTTTTGCTGCTCACTCTATGTATTTTTCACATAGGTTAATCTTAAACATTTGATATGTGCCTTTGTTATAGAGATACTAGCCGAATGATTCAGATTCTTACAACCCTACCAATTGGTCAATGATCTACTTGAGTGAAAATATTTTGTGAAACACTGAATGTAAACCTTGTGTCTCTACTCCAGGAATAATTATTCCCAGGGCCTGAAAATTTTTCCTGACACTCTCTTGCCGGAGGACAACATTTGCTAGCCTTCACAAAAAATACCCATGTCAACATATATACAATATTTCAGTCTGCCACCACTCATCCCCAAAAATCAACATAATACATCCTCCTCCCAGTCTTAGCAGGTTCGTCTTTGCTCACACACTCAACAATGGCTGTCTACATAGTTCCCTGCTTTCTCCCAGCCTGCTTCTTAGGAAAAGGGATGGCAGCTGCTGCTCAACCACACCAATGGCTCTGTTTCCCAGCTCATGATCAAAAGGGAAAAATCACTGGCCAGTTTTGCCCATCTAGCAGCCCCCAGCAACAGCAGGAATTGACTAATGTATTTGACAACTACTATGAAAACAAGGTGGGGTCCCTATGCAGAAAAATGTCATAGTAAGATGCCCCCTCCCCAACTTCTCCATTATGACCAGCTGATGGGAAGTGGGTAGAATGCTGTCTCTGGACCCTACTTAGGGCTTTTCATATCCTTTGGCTAGTGTAAGTCTCACGTACGTGAAGAGCTACACCAACCCACCCCAAGAGAAAAGGACAGGACAGGAAAGGGAGAGAGAGAGATCTGTCTCCTTTCCCCACTCCAAAGCCTCTTGGCTGCTATGGAGATCCGCCTTCTTCCCTACTCCATTTCCCTGTGAATGACTTCAGCTCAGTTTCCCCAAGCACATGAAGCATTACAACTGATAAACAACCAGACAATTTCACAGCTCAAAAGGTTTGCGAATAGCAATAATGAAACTGTCCGTAATCCTATTAGTTTTATTCTGCAGCATCTTGGCAATTCATAGAATCATAGAATCTCAGGGTTGGAAGGGACCTCAGGAGGTCATCTAGTCCAACCCCCTGCTCAAAGCAGGACCAACCCCAACTAGATCATCCCAGCCAGGGCTTTGTCAAGCCTGACCTTCTATGAACAGAACCAAAAATGCCAATTTGAATCGACACAGAGAACATTCTGTACAGCTGACATTAGAAATCTCCAAACGCAACAAGGATTTTCAACCACTTCACAATCATTACCAGCCAAACTTTTTCAGAACCAGAGACAGGTAATGTATTGTTTTAAAAACAGCACAGCCTGTGCTATGACTCGGTTGTTAACAGAAAAACATATTAATCTGTTTTACATTCAGGGCCAGCTCCTCAGTTGGTGTAGACTGATGTCGCTCCATTGAAGTCAGAACTATGCCAATTCATACCAACTGAGGATCTGGAGCTTAGGGCTTGTCTTCACTACAGCATTAGCTCGAGTAATAACTCAAGTTCTGCAACTAATCCAATCCCCTCCACACACAAAAATCTGTAGCTCGAGTTAAATGGTGCTTTAAACTCATGCTAGATGGCCCGTCGAGGGAGTCAGTGCTGAAGCTCAAGTGCTGGTGATTCTGGAGTAATGTAGTAGTGATGCAACAGACCAAATTATAACAAAGTCATCATCTGCTAATTCAATTACTTTGTGCAGCTGAGATGTTTCAGTGTGATCCCTCTCACTAAGGGCTTGTCTAGCCTTAAAATGCCCCAGCGGCATGGCCCCAGAGATGCTTTAGCAGAGGTAGTGTCTACACCGACAGGAGTGATTTTCCCATTGGTGTAGGTAATCCATCTCCACACCCTGAGAGACGTAGTTATGCCAACTTCATTTTCTAGTGTAGACCAACTTAAGTGGAGTAACTCAAGGCTGATCTAGACTAAAAAGTTACACTGGCATTACTACATCTCTCAGGTGCAGATAAGCCGACCTAAGGCTATGGCTACACTAGAGAGCTTAGAATGACGCAGCCGTGCCGCTGTAAGCTCTCTAGTGTAGCCGTTCTAAGCCGATGAGAGAGAGCTCTCCCGTTCACTTAATTAATCCACCCTCAACGAGCAGCAGTAGCTATGTTGGCAGGGGAAGCTCTCCCACGACATAGCACTGTCCACACTAGTGCTTAGGTCGGTGTAACTTATATCACTCACTGGGGTGGTTTATTCACATCCCTAAGCAACCTAAATTATACCAATATAAGTGGTAGTGTAGATATAACCTAAGTCCCTGTGTAGAGACAGTGTTAGGTCAATGGTCCATGGAAGCATTCTTCCATCGAACTAGCTAACGCCTCTTGGGGAGATGGATTACCTATGCCGATGGAAGAATCCCTCCTGTTGACATAGGCAGTATCTACACTGAAGCACTACAGCGGCACAGCATCTTATGCGTAGACAACCTCAGTGAGCAAACAACTGCAGTGAAGAAAACTCCTCAACACCAAAATAAAGAAAGCATTTACGCATTTTATCATAACGTTATCTTGTAACTACTTTTGTAACTACTTTAAGCACAGAAACTTTGTAATATAATATACACATTTTTGCAGGCCATCTGTTAATCACAGTATTTTACTCAGACCCTGAAATTCTTTGAAAGAAACCTGCACATATTTGGTTTGTCATAGGAACGTGAAAGCTCAAAATTTTCACATGTACAGTATAACCTGCAAAATGTGCTGCATGTGGAAGTTAATTAAAATTGGCATTTGAGCTTACTATTGCCAGCCGTCTCTTTGAAAAGCGCTATTAATGACAACATTCCAAAATAACTCAATGTACATCTAATATTTTGTAGGTAAATTTGGGTTTCATGAAAGTGATAGTAGCTTTAGCCTGGGCTAGCTTCTAAGTATACTGTGAATCAACTCTCCAGAAGTTTCCCCACACAGCTATATTAAGTACACCTCCATCCTAACCTCAGATTTGTAATGATGAAAAATGGAGAGTAGAATGAAACCTAGCCATCTTTTATCTCTAAACAAAATATTCTTTAAACCCAGGTCTCCAGAAGAAAAGGCTATATCTATATCTAACTGTCATGCAACCTTCCAGTCCTTTTAGGACTGGAAGGAACCTCAATAGGTCATCTAGTCCAGTACTCTGCACTAAGTATTATTTATACCAGTGGTTTTCAACCTTTTTTTCATTTGCAGTCCCCTAAAACTTCTATGGTAATGACAACACTTTCAGGTTTTGACCTGTAGGTGGGGCATTTGCATACTTTTCATTGATCAGAAAAATAAAATGCCTTTTGTAGGATCTGAAACTTTATTTTCAGTCACCTTTCGCGGACCCCTTAGACATAGCCTGCGGATGGTCTACTGTTCTAGACCATCCCTGACAGGTGTTTGTCTAACCTGTCCTTTACAACCCTAGTGATGGGGATTCCACCACATCCCTAGGTAATATGCTGAAGTGCTTAATTACCCTTACAGTTTTGCCTAATAATATTATATAAATATTAAGTTATATAAGTCTCCCTTGCTGCTATGTAAGTCTATTACTTCTGGTCTATCCTCCAGGGTTCAGGAGAACTATGTACTTGAAGACTTATGTCCCTCCTCCCCCAGTCTTCTCTCCTCCAGACATCCTATTTGACAATTTAAAAACTGTATTAACTGTTGCCACCATGCTTAAACCTGTCAATTGACTTAAATAACAAACATTCCCTCATAATTTGCAGTATCACTGAGGTATCCTATATATAAATATAGAGGTTACTCCAAAGACCGAAGTCACATTACTAAGCTATCAGTCAAAAGAAAAGTTTAAGCATAGTCACTCTTATCAGACCATTTCTGATTTTTTTAAATCTAAAACCAGATTGATAACTCTGAAGATTGAGGTCCACTGTTTATCCATAAATATGTCAAGTACACAGTCTCCACTAATATACTTCAAACCTGACCTAGAAGGACCACCTCAAGAGTAAAGTGGTAATTTAACCTCTATGCTCACCCAAATCCTTTACTCCTCTACCAAGACTGCTAACAAAGGCACTGACCTAGCTAGATTCAAACTAGAGACAACTAACTACACAATACAAAACAAAGTTATATATATTTTTATTTGTGAGGGGCAATAAAGACAGGCTCCATTATAAACTAGCACAATGGGGATTCTTTATTTAGAGTGTAGGCCGATGACCTGTAGCTCTCTGGTTCTCAGACTGAGAAACACAATTTTGGCAAACTGAGTGGTGACACTAATAAGCGTATGTCCTGGATTACACATCATGGGATGGATTGCTGAATACACTGCATCTCTCCCTCATTTAAACTAAAGTTAAAAACAAAAAACTATTAAACTTTATCCTATTTGTGAAAATGATGTACACACATAAAAATTACGGCTGTCAATTAATCACAGTTAATGCCTGAGATTAACTGAAAACAAAATTAACACGTGGATTTTTTTTAATGCGTTAATCACATACCTCTGGGCGGGGAGGGAGGCATCAGCGGCAAGGGAGCTGAAGCCCCGCGCGCCGAGCTTCTATTTGAAAATATAGAAAACATCCAAAAATATTTAAATAAATGGCATTCTATTATTGTTTAACAGGGCAATTAAAACTGCAATTAATCACAGTATTTTTAATCTCGCAATTAATCACGATTAATTTTTTTAATCGCTTGACAGCCCTAATAAAACTCACAAATGTCCATATCACTCTGTGGAGTCTTCTCCTTTATCATCTTGTTTGACTTTTTTTTTTCCAGATACAAAATGGAATCATCTGATGACACTGAGCAACTAGTGGTGTCAATATGAAGCTTTAGTTGGAAGTCAGAGTTTCCTGATACCAGGTCAAGCGGTTTGGGTATTGCTAAAGGAGTTGGTGCTAAGTGTCACGTATCCAAAGATCTTTAGTAAACCCATGTTCACATTGTGACCATGTCCAAGGTTTGAGACTGTTTTCAGTTGAAGAATCTGTGTGTGCCTTGTACTGTAACATGCCACTTTACTAACGCTGTCTTTGAATAGTGCTGTAACTTGCAACTTTCACAATACATTTAACAGTGTCAGGGACCGTACTGGAAAACTTGACTGTTAGTTCAAGTGTTTTATTTTCATCCAGAATCAATCATTACCTGGACAGAGATGTTGCAACCCTGATTTCAGTCAGTGATGGTGTGAAATATTCTTGTCTGTGTTATGTACTTGCCCTTTTCAGCTATGCTGGAACTGTTCAGATACATATGTTCTGGAACCTTTAGGTTTTGTGGCTTCTTCATGCTGGGAGAGTCAGCAGCATGCAAAGTGGTCTTGCAGCAAGATCTATATTGCTCCTCTAGCTGGACAGGAGGAACGTGCTTCTTGAGAGTAGACACCACTGCAGTTCTGCCCATCTTAACAGTACAATACATATCATCCTTTCAGCTGAGATCCATAGTCATGGCCTCATTTGTTACCTTTAAGGTTTTACCATTTAAATTGTGTTTGATTTCAGCTTAATAACTCAATAACTGATGCTTGTAATTCTGACATTTCAAAAGTATAATGTTAAGTAGATGCTTGAGCACCACAGATGTGTTTCTCATAACTCATCTTCATAGTCTCAAGGAGGTGCAGTTTAAGGACTATTTGATATCTTCTCTCTGTCAACATTAGCCAATTTACAGGTGACAATTAGCCTACACAGATAGCGTGTTTAGTGTCTATCCTGTTTGTTGCCTTACTTAACAGAATACACAAATGTCATATTCAGTGGTTTTCTGGGGAATCAAATATTCACTGAATTTAGATGCCACTGCATAGTTTTAAGGTTAAAGCAGAATGTGAGTGCCGTTATGTACCTATTCTTTTGCCCAGCACAACAGCATGGCTCACTTTCAGGCATCATTACTAAAAGGATATTAGGAAGTTTTCAACACATTCAATCCACTCTCACACACGGGTATGATCAAATGTGGGTTCAGAGTCTACCTCAAACCTTGGGAATGGTGAGAGCCAAATGATAAATTATAAAACAAGGGAAAAAATTGTTGTATTATTCAATCTGGTGATGGTGTTCCTCACAATAGAGAAGAAACAGGACTAAGATGTAATAAATGTAAAGGTGATTATTTAGAACACAGGCCCCGCAGCTCACTAGCTTTCTGCCAAAGTGAGAAACACAGTTTGTGCTATAGTATTATGACACAAGATTTGCATAAGATCTGGTCAAGCCTGCCGACTATACAACATATCTATTATCAATCCCAAGTCACTCAGTGCCCCAAAATAAGAGTTTGCAAAACTGTAATTTAATATAGAAAAATGCAGTTTTACGGTTAGGCTATGGTTACACTGGCACTTTACAGCGCTGCAACTTTCTCGCTCAGGGGGTGTGAAAAAACACACACCTGAGCGCAGCAAGTTACAGCGCTGTAAAGTGCCAGTGTAGCCAGTGCCCCTCGTGGAGGTGGAGTGCCTGCAGCGACCACACTCGCACTTCAAAGCGCTGACGTGGGAGCGCTTTGAAGTTTCGAGTGTAGCCAAAGCCTTAGTAACAACAGCACTAACAAAACAAAAAATTAGAATGCTGTTAGCTGGATAGCTGAAGTGCAGAAAAAGACAGGTGGGGAGGTGAAAGAAGCAAATGTCGTAAGATAGCCAATTCATGACATTTGCCTATAAATACTGACAGGTAAAATGGCACATAACTCTAGAGAGCAGTGATGAAGCCTGTGAGCCATTGTGTAACAATGATGAGCAATTCCCTATAAAAAGAGAAAACAAAGGAGCAACTGAAATGTTGAAGGTAAAATAAGGGGTATGATTAAATTAACACAATTTCACTTATACAGCTTAAAGAAACAAGACATGATAGCTCTATAAAAACTGATTCAGAGAGCATTTAAAATAAGATAGAACACATAGTGAGGTTGACCAAGAATGGCAATGACAAGGACAAGTAAAGTTGCACAAGTATGAATGACAAGGACAAATATGTAAAGAAAGATCTTATCAGGAGATTCAACTAGATAATGGCACAAAACCACCAAGAGAGATTACAGAGGCCTATCAATGGAAATGTTGAAATTAGATAAAACTGGTAAATAATGGATTTTGCAGCCATGGTCACTTCCTACCCAAACTTAATTTTTGTGATGATTCAATCACTGGACATTTTCACAGTAAAGTTAGTCTGAGGTTAATCCAGCTGGAAACTCTGGGCTTCTAAACTGCTAAAGACAAACTGTCACCTCTGACTGCCTGATGCTGGCAAATTATATTTAAACAAATGTTTTCAAATTTATTTATAGTTGATAGGGGCAAGAACAACTTTTGCAAAGTTATCTGTCAGGTTGTTGCACTGCGCAAAATGAGTGTAGTTTCTCTTTCTTGAGTTTTGGAAAACTTAAAAGGCATTAATGTATAACTAACCACAGCTAACAATAACCAACCTATTTCTTACAAAGTATCTTACAAAGAATCACAAATGTAAATTCTCTAATTCAAGTCAACACATTTTACAAGTGTCATTATAGGCATTATAAAATGCAGTATGTTAGCACAATAATATTTAGATGTCATGAGTAGAAGCAGAAGTTCAACAGGTCAATATGGGATTAATTCCATTCACAGATGAGGTGTCTGGAATCTGATAATCCCTTTTTCCAACACATACAATGACCTTCCATTAACTCCTACAGCCATGTTAAAAACAAGATTTTTAGTAGTGAAACAACAAAACCCATATTTTCTAAACCAAACACTGCAAAATCCTTAAGTGAACCCCCCTCAAAATGACTCAGACTGTGACTGCAATGACTCAGACTGAGAAGCCATTGCTTTCTCTTGATTACTGCAAAAGGAAGTCCCACTTGTGGCTTCTGTTAAGCACTGGCAAGCAGAATTCAGATTTTTACAGAAGTTTCAAGACATATGTAGTAGTCTAACAGCAGGGTTCCTCTCCGTCTGGGTCCGTGGGAGGCCACACCGCCTCACTACACACCTGTGCATCGCCCACCATGGGGAATTAGCGGAGCTACAAGAGTCTCTAGCTCAAGCCTGTTTTCAGGGGGCGAGCAATAAACACAGTTAAATAGCCTAGGCCCTCAGTCAGGGCAGAGCAACAGGAGTCATGGGCTTGAGCTTGTGGTCAGGGTTGAGCAGTAAATATGGTTACATGGTCCAGGCCCCAAGTCAGGATGGGGCAACAGGAGTCTGGGGCTTGGGCCTGTGGTCAGGGCCGAGCAGCAAACACAATCAGAGAGCCCAAACCCTTAGTCAGGGCGGGGTAACAAGTGCCAATATCTCGGGCCTGTAACCAGGGCGGAGCAGCGAGGGATTTGGGCATCCTATCTCCTGCGGATGGCCGACAAATACTGGCTCCATGGCCGAGAGAGGGGGAGACTGCCACCCCAGGGTTGGGATAGCAGGGGGGACGCAAGCCCACCCGCTCCACTGCGTCCCAGCCCAGGGCCCTACCAGTGGCAGAGCAATCTGCCATTGGATCAGCGGGGATCCTGACGTAACATGCTGACCTAATCTCTGGTAGCGCTGCAGCCAGATTAGGGTCGGCTACCCCTGGGCCACTTCCTAACTCCCCCTCAGGGTGTACCTGGATCAGTAGGGGTCCTCCACATTGTCCGGATAGAAGGCCTGTGGTAGTCCTGGCCACTTCTCCGTGGTTGGGTCAGCAGGCAGCTCTGGCCAGTTCTCAGTTCCACAGGAGCCTGAGGCAGTCTCCCAGCTCGGGAGCAAGCAGGAGGCATCTGGCTCTTCCGGCGGCTGCAGTCCAACTGAGCTCCCAAGCCCGCCTTTTATACTTCCTGTCCCGCGCACTGACTTCCGGCCGGAGAGGTGAGCACGGCCTGGCTCCGCCCACCAGAGCTCAGCGAGGGGTTCCTCTCCCTCTGCATACGTGGGAGGCCACACCACCTCACAACAACATATGCAAGCCATCTACTAAGGAGGTTCAAACAAACTGCAACATTCAATAAGCCTACTTTATTAATACACTGAAATGCTGAATATAATGATGGCAATGCCACATTGCTTTTCGGCTGTGTTTTTGTAAAAACAATCAGGCCCTTACCCAGCCCTTTCATTTATAAATGCTGAAAAACTCCCTGGAATAAGTTACTAGATGCCTAATGAAAAAATCTTTGAGCAGACAAGACAATCTTTTTTAGTATAATTAAATATTTTACTGAAGTTTCTTTTACTAGACACATGGTATTCATAAGCCCAACCATGTATTTTCTGAGGACCTTTCGTGAGCTACAGAAAATGACAACGAACAGAGAACTGAACGTCATTAATTCACTGATTATACCAGGATAACCAGAAAATCAGATATCCATTAGAGAAATTGGGGAGCAAATATTTAATAATTTTCTGTTTTAAACAGACCATTTTTATTAATGAGGTTTGCTCTGGAATGTGTGTCTCTCTCACACACACACACACACACACACACTCACTCCTGATGTGCGTGTTAGAAGTCTCAAAAGTACCAAGTATCAGCAGAAAGACAGGTGGCAAGCCAGGTTGATATGTATTGGCCAGCCACCTAAAATATCCCACATTACAAAGCATCTTCTCTGCCCAGTCAAAAGAGTGAGTAAGCTTTTCTGCATTCAGTCTGAACCACTTTCTCCTGCCAAGTCTCTATCTGAGAGCACCTAACTTATTGTTCATTCAAAAATACCACTTCTGTACTTTGATAGGTTAAGTATTGTGCATAAATATGAAGTCACTTCAGTCAACTCCTGGTATTTTAAGATCCAATAAAGCTCAACAAAAAAGGGGAAACTAGGATTACTGTCAAAATATCGTGCTTCTGAATATTCAAAAATTAACCCTAGACATCCCCTTTGTGCTAAGATTAATTGGCATCTTCCATAATCATTAAATTTAGCCTAAAATATCAAGAATCATTGTATAGCCTTGTAGATTTATGTGCTCATTTATTTTTCCAGGACAGAACATTTCACACTACCACAAACAGAGATAAAGCGTATAAATTTAATTCTGCATAGCAGCTGATTTCATAGAACAAGGGTTCTCAAACTTCAATGCACCTGCTGACAACAAAAATTACTACACAACCCCAGAAGGGGGGACTGAAGCCTGAGCTCACCCCAGCCCCACCACCCCTTGCGGGAGGGACCAAAGTCAAAGGCCAAGAGTTTCAGCCCCATGTGGGGGGGCCTATAAGCTGAGCCCCACCACCCAGCAGTGCTCAGACTTTGGCTTCAGCCCTGGGCAGTGGGGCTCAGGCTTTGGCCCCAGCAAGTCTAATGCCAGCCCTGGCGACCCCATTAAAATGGTGTTGCGACCCACTTTGAAGTCCCAACCCACAGTTTGAGAGCTGCTGTCACAGAACAAACTATAGAAGCCATGAAAAAATACCAAACATCACGTACACATGTACAAAGTTATTAATATCTTACATGATGAGGACGATAAGTATGCAAATAAAAGGAGAGAAACTTCTGTTATTTTGATGCTACACAAAAATATCTGCTTCAACTAACACTGTTAGGGTTATTAGTTTAGAGCGGGCCGCATGCGGCCCATGTGGGCTCACTGTGCGGCCCGCGGGGGGTGAGTAGGCAAGCAGTGGGGTGGGGCAAGCCAACGGCCGGCTGGCCGGCCGGCGGGTGGGCGGGCTGGTGAAGAGGTCAGTGGCAGGTTGGGGAGTGAGGGTGAGCCAGCAGCAGGGGGCGGGGGCAGCGGCAGAAGGTAAGAGGCCAGCAGCGGGCAGGCAGGTGAGCTGGCGGCGGGGGGGAGCCGGCAAACCGGTGGCGGGGGGGCTGAGGAGGCGAGCGGGCAGTGAGTAGGTGAGCCGGGCGGGGTGGGGGATGATGAGCCAAGTGGGCGGGCAGTGGCAGGGCGGCAGGTGAGCCAGGCTTCCACACCCCAGCGCTGGGGAATGAGGGATTGTTTCCGCGGGGCCAGGGGGTTTCGGCCTTCAGCTGTTTTCTTTGGAGTAATATGGCCCTCGCCGCTTTATGAGTTGTGCGGGCCTGGTTTAGACCATACTCAAACCCTAAGGCTTGGTCTACACTAAAAAGTTAGGTCGACCCAGCTAGGTCGCTCAGAGGAGTGTGAAAAATCCTTAACCTAGCTACCGCTTCTCAGAGAGCATACACACCACATGATCTGTCGACCCTAACAGTCCTCTAGCAGCTGTCTGACAATTCCCCTGTCCCCGTGACAGTGGCTGCTCTGTTCACAATTTAGAACAACACTGCCCAACTGTCCGACAATTCCCCTCCCCCCTCCTTTAAAACCCTTACCGTTTCTGAAAAGCCTTTTTCTAATCATCTTGGCACATCTACCAGCCTACCGCACAAAGGGAGAGCTACTAGATGTGCACCTCTTTGGAGCAGGCAACAAGTGTTGGATCTCTTCAGCCTGTGGGGAGAAGAGGCAGTGCAAGCACAGCTACTGACCAGCTGCAGAAACATGAACATCTACAAGCAGACTGCATGGGGGATGCTGGCAAAAGGGCACAACAGAGATCAGCAGCAGTGCCAGATGAATGTGAAGGAACTACGCCAGGCATTTCAGAAGGTGAGGGAGGGCAACAAGAAATCTAGTGCTGTCCCACAGACAATGAACGGCATCCCATACCTGGCAGGAATCCCACCAGCACTCCTTATATGACTGGACACTTTAGAAGAGCCTGAGGCTGAGACCCCTGCCACAACAGTTGGGGGTACGACATGCCACAAGTCAGACCCATGCCACAAGCCGTTTGAAACTCCTCTGGAGTCAAGCCAGTTCAGCCAGGAGAGCACAGAAGAGCCCGCTAATGAAGGGGAAGGGAGCTCAGGTAAGTTTATACATGTCATGAATTATTCGATAAAGTGGGCTGTAGCCCATGAAAGCTTATGCTTAAATAAATTTGTTAGTCTCTAAGGTGCCACAAGTACTCCTGTTCTTTTTCCTCATAGTAAATTTTCCCCGTTTTGTTGCCCAAAACCTCATCTACCTCTATCCCTCCCTCTCCCCAACTGCCCGCCACGCTTTTTGCCATTTAAAAATAGCACTCCTCCCATTCACAACTTTAGAGAAACAAAGGCATTGACTTTTGATTGACTACTTTAGCAGGTATGCCTTGTTAGAAAATAAAATATTAGAAATAAATTCAAAAAAGTAGTATGGCAGGCCGATTACACAATCCACATCAGATAAGTCTCCTGTGCTTGGGCGGAGATAGAAGAAACAAACAGTCAGCATCTGTTTTTCAATTCTTTGGTTTGTTGGGCCAGGCAGCAAAAGCCATGCAAATGTACTTTCTTTATATGAATAGGGATGTCCCTGTTGTCCTCGAGAGCTCACTGAAACTTTCATTATGATACCGTAGAATTCGCTCTCAAACATTTCTAGGGATGGCAGCCTTGTTTCTTCCCCCATGATAGGAGACCTTCCCACAACGAATTCAGATGGCACCACTATAGTAAAGAGGCTAACACCTTTCAGCCACCATTAGTAGCTGATTCCTTTATGCCTTTGTCACGCTCAGGAGTGAGTATTAGCCAAGATTATGTCCACCAATGAAAATATTGCCAATATTCATTGCACTTGTCCTATAGCCATACGCAATTTTTAAAGCTTCCATGCACCAGAACAAACACCCCCTCACTATGATAGGCTGTACTCACCCTGGTTTGAGCCAAAGAATGGTGCTGCAATAACACACACAAAAGTCAAACGTGACAATCAGTATATCTTATTAAAGGTATTTATGGGAAAAATGCAAGGGAGTTTTGAGACCTCTCTCTCTTTCCATAGTGACTGTAAATCTAACAGTTTATCTGTCTGTTTTAATCAGTAGCCTCCGGCATGGTGGTCTTGAAGGTTCCCACTCCACACCTGCTTAAACGTCTCTCAGTGCTCAGAAGAAGAAAGAAGAGGACTAGGGAGGATACATTTGACAAGGCCCTCCAATCCTCTATGGCTTCGGACCATGAATGCAGCGCTTGGAGGGACTATATGATTGGTCATGGAGAATGGACTGAGAATGGAGAGATCAGCTGCTGCAGGAAAGGGAAAAGTACCAAAACGGGAATCAGGAAATACACCAAGATATCATGGGTTTGCTCAAGCAACAAACAAATGTTGCAGAAGGCTGCTGACATGTTTAAAGACCATCAACTACACAGCCTTTCCAATCCTTGGATAACACAATGGCAACTGCTTCTTACAACCCCTAACCCAACACATACCAACATCGTGTACAATTCCTACTACATCAAACCGAAGGGAAATAAGGAGAACTACAGCTACACATAAACAGACCAATGAAAAACACAGGCTCAGACAGCAACTTATATACCTCAGACTGCTTTAACCCTGGGGGGGTTTAACTTCACTTTTGTTGGCTACTTTTCACAAAACAAAGTTCTATTTTTGGAAACTGAATGTCTATTACTATACAATAAACATTACAGAGTTAATAGTGGGAGGCAATAGCCCCTCTCTTCCTGCCCCAATACTTAAAAGTTCACACTAAGAATTACAGAATTCATAGTGGGGGAGTAGCAACCCACCATATTTAATAGTTTACACCAAGCACTACAGAATTCAAATCAAGAGGCAGAAACCTACCCATGCTCACTGTTTCATAAAATGTTCATCAGACAACACTAATGTGCCTGTCTGTTAAAATGGTCTTAAGGCCTCATTCAGCCATATGCTCCATGGTGCCCTCTTCTAATAGCCTTTGTATCTGGCTGTTCAAGTTCTGCAGACAGCCAGTTCACCTCACCCGTCCACCCTGGCAGCAGCTTCTCCTCCTTTGCTTCACAGATGTTACTATGCATGGAGCTAAACCAAAATCCCGCTTGACAGTCATTCTACACCTGCTGAGCTGGTAACAATCTTTCTTCAGTGCTGTTGAGATGGCCACTGTATAGCTTCATAAGCCCAGGGAGCAAAGGGCAGCCTGTGTCCTCCAGAATCACTATTGGCATTTCAACATCATTTAGTGGTAATACGCCCATTGGGCAAGAATGTCCCCACTTGCAGCTTTTTGAGAAGTCCTGTTTTCTTAAAGGTGAGAGCATCATGTAGTTTCGCTGACTAGCCCACAACGATGTCTGTGATATGCTCCCAGTAATCCACCAGCCCTTGCATAACCATTGAGAAGTAGCCCTGTCTGTTGACGTACTCAGTGGCAAGGTGGGCTGGCACCAAAATAGGGATGTGTGTACCATCTATCGCTCACCACAGTTCGGGAACCCTATCACTGCAAATCCATGCACTATTTCCTGCACTCTATCAAGATTCACAATCCTGTGTAGTCGGAGACAATCAATGCCCTTACGTATTTGGATCACAATGCTCTCTGCTATGGATTTTCCAACTCTAAATTGATTGCCCACTGACCGTTACAAATCTGGCATTGCAAGCTTTCAGAGTTTAATTGCAACTCACTCTTCCCCACTGTCAATGTCGCTCAAACCCTTCTATTCCTGTTGCAACTGGTGCCATGGAGGTTTTCCACGTCTTTGCTAAGTACTGGAACGTAGGTTAGACCAATATCTAAAATTCTGAAGAAGCTAATTTTCAAAAAAAATTATAAAAATTCTAATACTAATTCTGTCATTTTCTTAAGCAGTGAAAAAGATTTAGCAGTCCTCTAAAATAGTTACTGCATATTTTAAAAGTGCCAAAGAAGCCAATACCAAACCACGCTCAGTGTGTAGTCTGTGTCAAGAGCATCAATCCAACACATGTCAAACAAACAATAACAAACGATCACTCTGCACTGGCACAGCTCCACTGACACCTAATCACTTGCCCCATTGTTTCATGCTGCTAATGCTAGTAAATCTGCTATTTCCCTCAGAAATGGTGAGTGGACACTGGTGACATCTTTCAGTACATTCACAAAAACATGAAAGACTAGTTTTCACATGTATGTGCTTTACTCTAATCAAAAGCTGCAAGTTTTCTTTCTTTGAAAGGCTGAAAATCATGCTTATGCTTTCACTGTGCTGATGCAGTGTCCACATGAGGCATTACCACTCAGCAAACTGGCATACTGTAGATTCACATCCTGACTTGCAGCACAGAAACTTGGCATGTGGACAAGACCTTAGATGAAAGCTGGTCTGTAAAATCTTTACTACTGGATGATACACAAGTCAAAGAAAATAGCACAGCTTTCTGAGTGCAGCCATATGCAGTGATGACATTCAGAAAGAAGCTATAGCATACTAAGAAAATTTGATAGGAGATGCAATACTACAGAAAGTAAAGTGCATCAGTAGTAAACTCAATTTTTTTTTTAAGTCACTGACACAAATATGGATTCAACAATGACTTTAAAGTCACTTTTCAGAACAGAAATGCACTTAAATTAAAGCAAATCAAAACCACCTATTACATTCACACAGTCATAAGAACTACATTTACTGACATCCACAATGGAATGAACACGACAGATTTTACAACCCTGTTAAGAGAGCTGACAACACCTTCCAATGTAAAGGGGCACTATCTATTTAAATTTGCCAAAGTATTAGCCAGAGTGCAGGGATTTGTATAGTCACTAAGGTTATTTCTCAATATTCTACAGTGACTATACCTATCTCTGTATTCTGACTACTATAACAATTCCTCTGCTCCATTTATTCATGTTTATTACAATAGTGCCTAGGGGCCAACCAAGAACATTGTACACTGCCTTGCACGGTGGAACCAACATAGAACAAGAGACCCTGCCACAAAGTATTTACTATCCTCAAAAGCCCTTGTGCATACTACCGACATCAAACATGGTCAATTCAACCTCAAAACCCTTTCCTACTTTGTCAACCCAACTAACCCAAGTCCTTTCAATATCCATCCTTCCCCTTCTGCCTTGGGGCTTAAAGAAATCTTATCACTCTCTTCGCTATAGGTAACGACATTTTCAATTAACTATATTTACTATCTGGAGTTATGATGGGTATGAGAAGTTCAAGTGGTCAAGCTTGTGGGCATATGGATGCATAGTTCTGAGGGCAGTAGATAAAACAGAGGGTTTTATAATAACTCAAGTACAGGTATTTGCATAATCACTCTCATCTACGTAATAAGATTCCAGGATTGTCACCTGAAGACTAGAATGCCTGTAAAGTCAACAGGAGGTCATGGAAACAGCTACAAGCATGGTTTTGAGCTCTTTGTTCAGATTATCACCAGGTTGAATCACCAATGGGTTTTGCGGTCTGTTAGCATCCAAATTTTTGATTTCTCTGCCATTTTGACTTACGAATTACACCCATATCATATACAGTTACAGTAAGGCATGTATCTATGCCATGCCAAGAGTCCTTGATCACTACGCTATCAAGCTGACCACCCTTACTCTACAGCTAATTTGCATGCAATAATTTCACTGGTTGTATGAGGGAGACTGCACAGATAGTGGATTACTTGGCCTAACTGCTGCAGTTCTTCAAAACCACCCACACAACACCACAAAACACATATGGCCTCTCACCACAGCACATACCTCAATCACCATCTGCATAAACCAACACAAAATCTTCCAGGCACAGTACCCGCTCACCTACACCATAAAACTTCAAACTTGAGTGGCTCAGCCATGAGTCATCACTAGTTGGGAAATAACCATACTGGGATCACACAAATCCCTGAACTCATTGTTCAGTTCTTTAAAATCACACATTCTTGTTCAATGCTTTATAAAGTTGTTGCTAATGCAGCCAGAGAGCTGGCAGGATATACTCAAGGAAACAAAATGTCTTCAGATACATATCAAGTATCTCACATTAGAAGAGAGGTTCTCAAACTGGGGAGACAGACCCCGTTGGGGCAGGGTGTGTGTAATGTATTCGGGGGTGGGAGACATGAGAAGTTTTAGGGAGGAGGGGGGAAAAAACAACTTACTGCACACATTTTACCCACAGCAATGAATAACTAGAAAAGCTGATTCCTCCAGACATATCAGGTCCTCACATGGCGCTGTACATTTGACTCTAGATGGTGCTGTGCATCTTGGCGGATTTCTGTTAAGCTTGCCTAGCATCATACAAAGTCGTTGCCATCTGTAAATTAATCTGTTTGCTATGACACAGTGTGCACATTTTATTATAAGTATCAACCACAATCGCAGTTTTGCTTTTGCTCTTATTACAATGGATCGCTGGCTCTGTTTGACTCAATGCTTTACTGTTTTTAATATTTAGTGAGAGTTGCACATTGTTTTTTTTTTATCACTATATATACTTTTGTGGCAGTAGGGAAGGTGTATGCTACTACAAACACAAAGAAGGAGTGTGCAATCAAATAAGTTTCAGAACCACTGCATTATAACAAAGTGTATTATGAAAAATCTGATAAAGCAAAGAATAATCCAAAACCAAATTTCACATCACATGTATAACATTTGTGAGGTAACGGTATTTTCTGTAGGATCCACAATGCCAATATTTTGCCCTCAAGCTAGCAGAGTCTGGGAATACTGCAGGAACAGTATGATCAGCCCCAGAGCAGTGGGAAAGGAGAAAAGCGATGTCTCTATGTGGCTACACAACCACTTTCAGCAGATGACAGAAAGGTAACTACTAAGGATTGATGCAGGGTCTTAAAAGTACCATGTGTAAAACCAACGTGATGACCGACCCAAGACTAAATTCTACAAACCAAACCTGGAATCTGGTGGCCTTATAAAGCCACTATGCTTGCCTAAAAGTACTAGTTGTGCTGTGCTTGCTGAACTATCACTTACTTACCAACCTATAAATATGTTCTTCAAGGTCTTCAAGGTTACTAAAGAAGCTTCTCTTTCATTACTATGCTCATTAGCAGAAAAGTGACTGTTTTACCTATTCTCTTCTCAAACTATTTTATTCCTCGGGCAGGATGATAATGTAGGACATTTTTAAAAAATATTCTGAAACTGCTGTTTCTAAAGATCACACTTCAAAATGACAGCTCAGTAGAAAAATATCTATTCTACAGGTGTCTGAATGTAACACCACATAATCACCACTCCTCTGCTTTGGTAATCCAGGATCCTTTAAACAAGAGTTAATGTAGAAGCTTGGAAGAACTAGGTTATTTAGCAATTTCAACCAAAAGCAACATGTGCTTCCCCGTATTTCAAACCGGGTCAAGTTTTTGCACCAGCAAGAAATATAACTCAACTAATCATTATGTAAAATGCAATGACTAACTAGATTCATAACGGCCAGGGGCTGAGAAACTCACTCATCCATGGCAAGTAGGAAGCTTCCTCAGGCAAGTGTCATCAACTTCTACAGAGTCACTTCATTTAAAAACTAAGCCTTTCGCCCTTATATCTGTAAAGATAAATTTGGTTCACATTTTGAAGGTAAATAAATGCAGTGCCATCTTTGACTCTGCAACCGTTTTCAGAGCGGCTTCTAGGAACTCTATAGACAAACAATGAAACTGACAAACAGGTCAATTTAATTCTGCAGCTGTTAAGGAACTCTACAAGTAGAAACGGGCAGACACTAACTAATACAAGACCAGGGAGAGGAAAATAGCAGAGACAGCTCTATGCAACAGCCACAGAATTGAGAGCAGAGTAGATTAGTGAGAAGACAAGCCCACTCCTCCCTTCTGGCAGGGAGAGTGTAATCTGTGAAAGCCTTCAAATTTATTCGACATATACTACCTGGTAGCAGATGAAAAAGACCCATCAAGCAGAACTCACAACAAGAATCCCAGAAGCTTTTTTTTTTTTTTTTTTTTGCAAGAGGGGGAGGGAAGAGAAGAGAACAGGGGAGAAGGGGCCTGGCTTCTCACCTGGACATTTCTACTTGACAATGACCCCTATATGCTGTCATAAAGGTTTGTGACTAGGAAATTAAGTCATTTGGTATTAGGTTCAATAAGATTTCAAGCAGTGTGTGTGGTGGTGGGGGTAGATTTATTAAACAGATTAGAAAGGATAAGCATACTATTGAGTGAGATTTTTGGGAGAGAAGAAAGGAGTAAGAAAAGGTAAATTAGGATGATGTAGTATAAGGGAAAGAAAGATGTAAATGGTGGAGAGAACAGGAGATGGATACTGAAAGCAACGTAAGACATTTTAGGAAGTAAGTGAGAAAGGAAAGAAATGCAAGTCTGCTCTGAAAAGTTACTATATAAAGTAGCATCTTCTTACTAAACACATCTGCTCCCTGTGTGTTTTCAGAGTTATATCTGCTTATTTTTCCGACAGTACTGTTTTATTTTTTTGATCCTATTATCACTGTACAACAGACCATACTGGGAAAGCAAGCTGGATTCTAGTCTCTCTCACTCAGCAACAGAATTGCTAGCTAAGTTCCAAACTAGGGTGACCAGACAGCAAGTGTGAAAAATCAGGACAGGGGGTGGGGGATAATAAGAGCCCATATTAGAAAAAGACCCCAAAATCGGGACTGTCCCTATAAAATCGGGACATCTGGTCACCCTATTCCAAACATCAGTTCAAGTCCCATGTAACTCTTAATGGTGATCACACATAAAAGAGGGCAGCTAGACTCTCAGAACAGCTTGAGTCTGTAGGATTGGCAGTTTAATACCTTTTCAATTATCAATTAAGCAAATCTGATATGGAGCTATCGACTCTCAAACATAGAACCTCACAAGGCCATGTTTATAGTGGCATTTTTCAGAGTACAAATGTACTTTAAAGGACTTAACTACAGAAACATAAGAAAGTGCATAGCAGATAACGATCACAAATCTAAATGTAAAACATACCTGTTTTGATGTTAAAGCTAAAAGTTACTCACTTCTTACCAGCTGAATCAACTTTAGTCCATTTACTTCTACATTTGAAATCTGTATTCCTATGTGGTTAAAGTGTAAGAACATAAGAACAGCCATACTGGATCAGACCAAAGGGTCCATCAAGTCCAGTATCCTGTCCTCTGACAGTGGCCAATGGCAGGTGCCCCAAAGGGAATGAACAGACAGGTTATCATCAAGTGATCCATGCCCTGTCACCCAAGCCCAGCTTCTGGTAAACAGAGGCTAGGGACAACATTCCTGCCCGTCCTGGCTAATAGCCATTGATGGACCTATCTTCCATGAATCAATCTAGCTCCCTTTTGAACCCCGTTATAGTATTGGACTTCACAACACCCTCTGGCAAGGAGTTCCAGAGGTTGACAGTGCGTTGCATGAAAAAATACTTTATTGTGTTTGTTTTAAACCTGCTACCTATTAATTTCATTTGATGGCCCCTTGTTCTTGTATTATGAGGAGTAAATAACACTTCCTTATTTACTTTCTCTATACCACTCATGATTTTATAGACCTTTATCATACCCCCCCCCTCTTAGTCGCCGCTTTTCCAAGTTGAAAAGTCCCAGTCTTATTAATCTCTCCTCATACGGAAGCCGTTCTATACCCCTAATTATTTTTGTTGCCCTTTTCTGAACCTTTTCCAATTCCAATATATCTTTTTTGAGATGGGGCGACCACATCTGCACACAGTATTCAAGGTGTGGGCTTACCATGGATTTATATAGAGGCAAGATGATATTTTCTGTCTTCTTATCTATCCCTTTCTTGATGATTCCCAACATTCTGTTCACTTTTTTGACTGCCACTGCACATTGAGCGGATGATTTCAGAAAACTATCCACAATGACTCCAAGATCTCTTTCTTGAGTGGTAACAGCTAATTTAGACCCCATCATTGTATATGTATAGTTAGGATTATGTTTTCCAATGTGCATTACTTTGCATTTATCAACATTAAATTTCATCGGCCATTTTGTTGCCCAGTCACCCAGTTTTGAGAGATCCGTTTGCAGCTCTTTGCAGTCTGCCTGGGTCTTAACTATCTTGAGTAGTTTTGTATCATCTGCAAATTTTGCCACCTCACTGTTTACCCCTTTTTCCAGATCGTTTATGAATATGTTAAATAGGACTGGGCCCAGTACAGACCCCTGGGGGACACCACTATTTACTTCTCTCCATTCTGAAAACTGACCATTTATTCCTACCCTTTGTTTCCTATCTTTTAACCACTTTTAACCAGTTACCAATCCATGAGAGAACCTTCCCTCTTATCCCATGACTGCTTATTTTGCTTAAGAGCCTTTGGTGAGGGATCTTGTCAAAGGCTTTCTGAAAATCTAAATACACTAAGAAGTTCTGTTATACATAGGGTGACCAGATGTCCCAATAAAATCGGGCCCGTCCCGATTTTTCATCTTTTGTCCCGCATCCCGACCGATGCTTGGTCGGGACGCCTTTTGTCCCGATTTCCGGTCTTCTTCCGGTTTTGTTTTTGCTCAACAGCTTTGGACGGGAGAGAGGTTTTGTTTTTGTTTTTTTTGTTATTATCTATTATATGTAATTGTACTTATTTTAACTAAATTGAGATGACTATGAACTGATCAGTCAACCACATACCTCATTTGAAACCAGAAGTACGCAATCAGATAGCAGCAGAGACGAAAAAGAAAAAAAAGCAAATACAGCACAGTACTGTGTTAAATGTAAACTACTAAAAAAAATAAAGGGAAAGCAGCATTTTTCTTCTGCATAGTAAAAGTTTCAAAGCTGTATTAAGTCAATGTTCCACTGTAAACGTTTGAAAGAACAAGCATAACATTTGTTCAATTACAAACATTTCAGAGTTATGAACGAACTCCACTGCCGAGGTGTTCATAATTCTGAGGTTCTACTTTGAGGTTGCCCAATTTACCTTGAGACACTGTTGACCCACAGCAAATATGTTTATGTTTTTGCTGACTGTAAAAGCCTTTGGCTTTCTCTGAGAGGAATAAGTCTAAGGCTTGGTCTACACTAACCCCCCCTGTCGAACTAAGATACGCAACTTCAGCTACGTTAATAACGTAGCTGAAGTCGAAGTCTCTTAGTTCAAACTTACCTGTGGTCCACACGCGGCGCGGAGGCTCCCCCGTCGACTCCGCCTGCTCCGTTCGCAGAGCAGGATTACCGGCGTCGACGGAGGAGCACTTCCTGGTTCGATTTATTGCGTCTAGACAAGACGCGATAAATCGAACCCAGAAGATCGATTGGACTCCTCCGACGCGACGGGTAAGTATAGACGTACCCTTAAACTAAACCCACTAGCCAAACCTATTTTCACCAAAATCTCACCCTCAGCTTGAAAAAACTAAGACAAGTTAATGTCTGATCATCTCTACTGTACATGGTAAAACTTGACTTTGAAATTTTCAAATGGCTTAGTTATTGCAGCCAAAGAGAATAGCCAGAGGGTGCTAAAGATTGGCAGAGATTGGTGATAGTGCTGTCTGTCTCAGAGAAAAGCTCTGCATCCCATCTGTTCCAAATATGCAGAAATCCAATTACAAGTACAGTTTGTTTTCAGCAAGCCCAGCTAATAAATGCACTAACCTATTCTACAATACAACTTGTAAACACATTTGGAAAAGGTAAATAGATATGAAATAAAAACTCACTCATGTTTTAGGCATTCTTTATGCAACAATGAATGTCAGATCACAGAAGGAAGGCTGGAGAGTAGGTCTACAATTTTTCAAACTCATCATCTATCTTTTTACAGTTCAACAAAAACTACAGGTTCAACAGAAAACATCCAGCAGTTCTGCAGCACATACACACTGGACTTGCTCATTTTTCCTAATCAAACTATTCAAGAGGCACCATAGCAGCACTCTTTTTGTTTGTGCAAAATGGTAAGTAGCATTTGTCAAGTAATTTACTGCTTGTGTAAAACCTGCCTATAAAAGACCTGAATTTTTTTATTTTTAAGATTTAAATAGTTGGGAAAGAGCAAAGCATTTTGGAAATTGAAGTAAACTGTATAAATCCGCATCAACCACAAACTTATGAATTATCATTGGAGGGGGTGAGAAGAGAAATCTATAACAAAAGGGCATCAAATTAACTTGATCTGGTGTTTCTGATTAGAACAGATCTTTGTGAGTGGACATCTATACTGGCAGGGGTTTGACTGAAGCGCTGCTTACTTACAGAAGAAGAAAATAGCTCATCCTAGAGTGGTCATATGCTTCTAAATGAGATGGTAATTCTATGCTGTGAGATACGTGTGCTCCATCCAAAGCATAAATTCAGTGTTGCACTCGTGGCAAAAGAAAAAGCTGCATTTAAAAAGCAAACCACTGGCATAATGATGGCCAAAACAACCCAAAACTTGACAAGATAATGTGTCTATGAATGGTTATTTTTACTGGTTTACCCATAGCAGGACAGGAAATTATGTACAAAATAACTCCTCTGAATCAAAAGCTTAGAACCTTGAAAGATAGCAAGTCACCGCAAAGAGTGATCTTAAATACTTGAGAACAGTAGCTGTACTAAAGAATATTTTGGAAGCAATCCGTAAGCAGACTCAAACATTTCAGCCTGTCCTCTTGTTTACAGAGGATCCTATTTGTTTTATATTCAACATTTTCAATTTTTAAAATTTTCTACCTTTAGCACAAAGAAAGTAAAAGACAGAATATAACTTAACAAGGAAATACTGCACTAAATTACAGATTTAAAGTACCTGACATGGCAGAGTCCCGACAAGAAAGACTGCAACAACACCGTAGCCTCCTTGTAACCCTCACAAGCCACTGTAATCTGTAGCATCACTCTGGAGGGAGATCACAGTTTTTTCTGCGCACTTGGCCTTTTACAGTCAGCTACCCTTCTAGAGGTTAGGGAACAAAGTTCCATCAGAGCACATTACCCCAGACAAATAAGATAACCAATTCAATTTGATTTCAATAGAAACTCTGTATTGTCAAATTTACAAAGAGACAACTATAAAAACAGAATACGATGCAGCTAGAGAAATTTTACTATGGGAAATACTGCTACACCAGCGCAAGACTTCGTATGCTGAAAAATATGTGATCCCTCCTCATGTGACAGATGTATAGATGAACAAGACAAGCTCTTTAAAGATGCACCAGAAAGTGTCTGTGCAGCCCCAACCCTTTGGTAGTTAGGTCTTCCTCTCTTGTGGACATCCACTTTTACATCAGATTATATCTTGAGTATCATAATCATACATTAATCAAGGAATACCCAGTTCTAAATATCAGTTTCTGCTACGCAAAGTTTCTTCCTATTACAAGGATATTTCCAGAGAACATTTTTAACATATATCTCCGCAAAAATCAACAAATACTCCTTATATTTCCTGCTCTTTAGAATGTATGTAACATTGCATTTCCAATAGACCCTTTCAGATACGTTCAGATACTGATTTCTGCACAAAGTGTTGCTCTTCTACACAAGTCTTGCATACATGTCCATTAGCCACTCCTATCAACAAGGGTTTCACCAACACTTAGCAGCACTTCATTTCCATCCACACGGAGGTACGTATTTCTCAAGACCGTTTTTTTTTAACTAAAGAACACCATTTTTAAAATCAATATTTATGCAGCTGGCAGAACTCATGTTGGACAGGCTACACACCATCTGTCACAACCATCTTGACAGAAGTTGAAATAAAAATGCTATTTTTCCCCCCTTCAGACAGCCACAGTTAGAGATGGCTAATACAACTGAAGCAATTTCAGAACTTTCACAAAACAAAGCAAGTACAAAGCAAGTACACACATTTCAATCAATCCAAAAATTATATAAAAACTAGCAGAACTTTTACTAATTACCCAAGTTTGGCTGAAGGTGGATTGTTATATATAATCTCTAAGGAGAAAGAGATCATACAGAAACTGGGATTACTTTGAATAAAAGGAAAGCCCCTGCTGAGATACAATTCCCAATTTGAACCTGGAATGTTTCAATAAAACCTTCATTTTAATCCCAAACAATAGAATTATTAAACAACTTCCTATACAAACCAAATTTCATCCTACCTAATGAGTGACAATACCAGATAATTTTACATATATTGGTAAGTTTCACAGTGCCAAGGGATAGAAGCCATAATACACATCCCTAGTGAGAGATTTCAAACAATTACTACAGCCATAAAACCAACTTATTGGTAAAGCACCAACAACATGCTCAGAACCTTCCAGACAGATACATAGGGTTGCCAACCCTCCAGGATTGTCCTGGAGTCTCCAGGAATTAAAGATTAATCTTTCATTAAAGATTATGTCATGAATGAAACTGTGTCATGTGATGAAACCTCCAGGAATATGTTCAACCAAAACTGGCAACCCTCAATAGCTAGGATTTATATGGCACATGGAAGAGGCGTGGAGATACGGCAGATCAGGCTGGGGACTAGGTAGAAGAGTGCCAGATATATGGGGCTGTGTGGAAGAAGACCCAGCATGAGAGGAAAAGGAGGAAATTAAGGAGGTGGTTAAGACATGCTTTTTGTGGGAACAAAGAGTTAGCTTGCTACACAAGGTTTCGTAGGCAAGAATAAAGAGTTTAATGACAGAGGCAATGAGAAACCAAGGAAGGAGATTTGAAGACAGAATGAACGTAGCAAGCACAGTGGGTGAAGCAGATGACATTGATGACATTTATACAGTCACCAGAACACTCTTCCCCTAAGATGGAAGATCCTCAGCACTTGGAGGAGTGTGTGGGTTTAAAAAAAAAAAAAAAAAAAAAAAAGCTCACTTCCTTCACTTTCAAGACTCTCTACCCTATAATCTAATGACCATAATGCCAATTCACTATCACACCTGAATTGGCCAAGTAGATCAGCACAGAGCTACAAGAACACTTCTTCCAGGAACTGTCTCTGCAACATTCCAAACCTCTTCTACAGGAGCAAAGAGCTAAATTCATGTCTCAAACTTTGATCATTTCTCGAATGCAATGTGTCACCGCTATTGGTTCAGTATTGGAACTATATTTTCAGAGAGCAATGTCTTGAGAGAAAAGCAAAATATGGTGCCCCATTTCACAATATTTTAGTGTGATACTCACAAAGTTATGTTTAATTAATAGAGGCAGACCATTTCATCTATCTAGGGAGTAAGATGTGCAAGGATTTGTGGCAACAAATATCAAAAGAAGCAAACAACTTTTCTAAATTATTTTAAGTCTTTTGCAGGTAGCATGATTGACCCGGACTCAAAAACACAAATATGTAACATTGTCATCATGTCCATCCTCCTTTATGGAGCAGCCATGGCAATCATTGAAACTGATAAGATCAATGCATTCCAAAGTAAATGCCCACAGAAAATCTTCAGGGCCCACTAGAAAGACTTTCTTGCAATATCAGAAATTCTAAATAGAGCAAACCAGTCTAAAGCAAATATGGTAAGATGACAGACATATTTAGGACACTCTTTAAAGATGCCACCAACACAAAGCTTAAATGTCAAGTGATAATAGGGATATTACCTGGAAAAAAGAGGGCAACCTAGATAAACATTATGCAGAACAACAGAGGAAGAAGCCCAATCTATCAACATGACACTCAGAAGCGTGAACAAACCAGCACAAAACCAAAATAAATGGAGGAATCTGGTGGATGTCCTATGTGCCTGTAGGTCCGGGAGGATAAAGAAAAGACATGGCAGAGCAAGGGGCAAAAATAGAAAATGACTGTAGCTAACCTGTAACTGTGAAAGAGAGCCTGGGACTCCTCCTACAGAAGCTTTTGCTTAGTTACAGGACATGAAGCAGCCCCACATTTCATTAGAACATTTATCTTAATTATGGCACATCACCAACATTCAGGTATATATAATAGACACTCAAACTTAGCCTATGTACCCATTTTCTAATAGTATTCTTTTCTTGGAGCATGACGGTGCAACAAACTGATGAATGAAAACTAAAAATAGCATGGCTACGATTTAAGAAAAAGATAGAACATTTTTTATTCCACTGCAATTTACCAAGTCATATGTATAACATCAGATCAGTGACTGAAAAAGTGTGATCTACAGATAATAAAATTCAGATGATAAAAGGCTAGCAAGCCAATAAAAGTTAATTTGTCCTGTTAATTTGTTCAAGAGTAACATATTACCATTTTAGGATCATAATTGTTAAGCAGAAATTAACAGCTGATCATATCCTGATAACTGGAAGAAGGAGGAGACCTGTACAGGAGACTGATCAGTTAAATCTGGCATTACATTGTTCCTGTGGGCTACACATACTTCATCTGTAAACAGTCTGAGTGCTCACATATCTTTCAGTTCAGGATTGAGGTACACAACAAAGCATAAAGTTCTCCCTTTGTCCTACTGCTGCACCTTAAACTTGCCTGCCCTTTTGAAGGTCAGGGAGAACTCTTATGGTGGCAGACCCACAATTACCTGAAATAAGGTTCTGAAAGTGGAGCCAAATATTGCTTAAAGGGTTAAAAACTCACTACAAGGTTTCCCCTTAATCAATGTGTGGTAATTTTCTGCTAAAACAGCAGCTCTGCAACTGCCTGTTAGCAACCATGTGGAGGCAGAACTTCTGGACAGAGGCTAGAATGGAATAAGCTTAAAATAGGGATGTAAAAGGTTAACCGGTAAGCAATAGTCTTATTGCTCCAGCCACACCGCCCGGACAGAGCAGCACCACCCGGCTGAAGCAGCCCCAACCCCACCAGTTCCGTCGGCTCGGCCCCAGCCCTAGCCGTGCCGGACGGTTAATCAGTTAGCCATTTAAATGACATTTGTAATCGTTTAAACGGTTAACTTTTTTAACAGTATTTACATCCCTAGCTTAAGAATGACTGAACCATGACTGATCCCTTCATGGTTGCCTCCCATATCAGCCAAGCAGGATGATTGGCAAGGCTGGTTTGATATGCACTTGAAGGGTAGCTGACCACAAGGGACAAAGAGCACTCCTGCAATGTGATCTCCCTAAAATTAACCACATACACACAAATATATGAAATACTTTTGCTAGACAACTGCTTGATTCTTTCAAGTTAATGAAGCTTCAAAGTTAAAAAGAATAAGGGTTAAAATGTGATCTCACTTTTTTTTTTTTTTTTTTAATGTTTTCTGGCTTATTTTAAGTCCAGGCTGGTATGTGTGTTTCAAAAAGCAAAAATCTTCCTCTAATCATGCCATTCTTCCCTACTACCAGCCCTCCCTAAAGTTAAAGATATTTAGAATCCCAGCTCCAATGTGATGGGTTTTTTAATTTTGCATAGTATTATACTGCAGCTGTCCTTGGTGTCTTTGGATAAAGGCTTTCTGAAAAAGCTACTGCATAAGCAAAACTGTCACTTATGATATCTTGTCATTTTTAAAACAGCTTTTCAAAATAGCTATTGCCATCAGACCATATAATGAACCAGTAACGGATGACATTTAACTACTTGTTCTACTACCTCTTCTGTTCTCCCATATGGCAACTGCAAGAGGTTGGGAGCAGACACTGGTAGACATGTCCTTCCTGTTATCTCCTACTAATACCCAGGGAGAGAATGAAGGATATACTCCAGTATACCTACTTTTATTTTTGGAAGCAATGCAGACTTCTACTATCAGAACTGATATCAACAAGAGAATGCCAGTACAACACAGAGATTTCCAAAAACAAGCTGTAATCCACTAGTGAGTCACAGTCCCAAAGCATTTCATGATGTAAAGATAAGCCACTTGTATTACTATATCGTTATCAAAGGCAACTGAAATCTTAAGCATGACTACTGTGGTAGTGAGGGGCTATATGGGGAAAAACATGGATTACAATTCTAAATCACCATCTACAGGTAAGAATAAAGCAAAGTCATGTATGGGTCCATACTTCAAGACTAATTTCTCTTTTGGTTCTTAGGACATCAAGGAGTAAGATCACTACAAAAGTAGTACACAGAGCCAGTGGTAGAGACTTTTGCATCACTTTAATGGCACCTCTAAGTGACAGGAACTGAAGAAAGCAGTATCCAGTACTCAGATGGTCATGATGACCATCTTAAAAGTGAGTAAGAGGAAAAACAGGACTTTGAAGAATGAGTTGGTAACACAATCTTAATATTTCTTCCACTGTCACTGCTCAAGGACTAACAAACATACAATTCAATAGTTTAATTCACTCTACCAAAAATGTAACTAAGGGTAGGTCTACACTTACCGGCTCGATCGGAGGCGTCGGATCGATGTTCTGGGTTCGATTTATCGCGTCTTGTCTAGACGCGATAAATCGAACCAGGAAGTGCTCCCCCGTCGACGCTGGTAATCCAGCTCGACGAACGGAGTAGGCGGAGTCGACGGGGGAGCCTGCGCACCGCGTGTGGACCCCGGGTAAGTACGTTTTCATTCGAACTAAGATAGTTCGACTTCAGCTACGTTATTCACGTAGCTGAAGTTGCGTATCTTAGTTCGAATTGGGGGGTTAGTGTAGACCAGCCCTAAGTCACTGCTAGATTGGGACCTTTGAAGTTAAGTTTCAACCTTCAGCAAATGCATCACCAAGCTATAAATTCCAGAAGCAATGAAAATACACAGAAAAATGAATAATTGCTGGTGGATTTTTTTGGTTCTCAGAGACAAAACACAAACACTGGAAAGATGCAATGATAAAAATTAAGAAAAAAAATATATGAAACATGTTTAAGTCCTGTTCATTTTGCAAAAAGTTCATTTACCCTGAATTCTTTCATGGTTAAAGTGGTTTCATTTGTTTTTGAATTATCCTTACAGGTATTTTAAATCTATATTCAGCCAGTTCTATTACCGCATGAACAAAGGGGCATTTCTTTACACCATGGTCAATGAAACTTCCACACAATTAATCTTTTTATTTGACAGGGACTTGTTCAAATGATAGCCCCATCTCTAACTATTAACAGCATTAAATAAAGCTTAAATAAGGCTTAAAGTCACTGAAAAGTTATGGGATGCGAAGACTACACGTGCACTTGATCAAGGGACTTTTTTAAACTATGCATTCATTTCTCTATTCCTCATGCAATTCCCTCCCTCATTCCCACTGGTTCCTTAAGTCCAGAAGACTCCCATCAACTTCATGTCTACCCTAACCACCACCATCCCAAAAACACACATATACTTACTTTACTTACTGGCTTTTCTATGGTGTTCATACTGTAATATCAGACCATTTTACATATTGCTAACTAATAATGCTGGTGAGTATATAAATATGTATCATATTAATAATACATATTATCTATATCATATACATGCATTAAGCACAAATATTGTGACGGTGATACAGCCTAAACTGCCCTATACCATGATCTAGTTCACTGATGCTAAGTATCCTATAACTCCTTGCATTTGCTGAAGAAAGCATTTGCATTAAACGGAGAGGAAACTTGTCAAAAAATCAAGATACATTCATTCTATGTCTTAGTACAAGCTAAGGAAGAACCTTCACAGACCAGTACCTGGAAGGCTAGCACCCAAAACAAAGATAAGGAAGGAAAACAACAACAAGTTAGGGAACTGGGTCAAACTGAGGGTTGGATTTTAGTGATGCGTAAGGAGACATGTAACTTGTAAAATCGTATAAATAATACCAGCTGAAATGTGTGACCTGGGAGAGCACACCTTTGGTATAAGGTGACTGTACCATCGCTGTACGGGACTGCTCTTTGGAGACTGATATTGTATAGAACCTTTTTCCTGTACCATATTAATAAACCTGACATTGGTTATTTGGTTTCTTGAGTATATTTTATAATGAACCAAAGTGCGGTCAAGCAATTGACTGTACAATTTATCAACAATATATTCTCAACACTCCTAATTAGGAAAGTACAAACCTCATTTTGCAGATGAGGAATTTTGGTACAAAGGGATAAAGAGCCTAACCAAGGTTACACAGGAAGCGTGTAGCAAAGCCAGGAACAGGACACAGCTCTCCTGAGTTCCGATCCATAGAGCCCTGCAAATTCGCAGATATCCATATCCAGGGACCATTTTGGGGGATCACAGATTGGACGTGGATACAAATTTTGTATCCACGCAGGGTTCTGCCAACCCAATGCCTTAACCACAAAACTATTCTTCCTTTCACACATGCATCCATTTGGCTATCCCATGTTAGAACTAGCTTTAACAGGACTACAGTAAAAACTGTTTAAGTAGTGCCATTAACTGTGTACAAAGCACAGCGGAGACTGATCCTTGGGGAGTATACTCACTTGTGTGCGACTTGATTTCCTCATATCGTGAAACAGAGATGATACTTATCTTCCTTTGTAAGGCCCTGAGATCTACAGTTAAAAAGCATTTTACATTTGAACTATATTAATTAAAATTGCATGGGAGTTTAGGTAGACAGAACATAACTGCTCAAGGTGTGATTCGGTTTGTGTAGAAGCGTGCAATATAGACTGGCATCCTGGAGTGGTGTATCTGTTTAACAGCAAAATTAGAAATAAGTTTGACAAATTCACAAAATACATATACAAAAGAGAAAACCCCTTTGCAGGGATTCAGAGCAATCCTTGCACTTCAGGGTCTCAAATTCAACATTCTTCCTCTTTAAATTGTATTTCACTCCAACTCCCACCAAACCGTTGGGGGTGTCTGGCCTTTCATAGGTACCCCAGCATTAGTGTTTATTATTTCTATTATGGTAGTGCTTAAAGCCCCTAACTGATATCAGAGCCTCATTGTGCCAACCACTGTACAAATACCCGGTAGGACAGTGCCTGTCCCAAAGAGTACACAATCTAAATAGTCAGGACAGAAAGGAAGCATTATCCTCATTTTACAGATGGAGAACCAAAGCACAGAGAGAGAAAGTGACTTACCCAATATCAGAAAGGAAGTCTGGGGTAGAACCAGGAACTGATGCCAAAATTTCGAGTTCCATTCCAGTACTTAACCACAAGACCAACCTTTCTCCTCACCAAATGAAATGGTGTGTATCAGCCACAAAGGATGTCCCGCTTGTGGAAAACTGCTGATTCAGCATAGCCTCTATTGTAGCACATATAATACAGTACTGTCTTAAAGGTGACATCCAAAAGAAAAAATGTGCTCATTTTTGGTTCTGTGTGGTTTATAAAAGACACAAAGGACTTTTTCCTCCAAAAGAGCTTTCTGCCTTTTTTTTTAAAAAAAAAAACTTTAGAAATTGAGGGCTTGCTTTGTTATTCCTAGAAGTTGCTATGTCAACGGCAGAACTTGGTCAACATTATGTATTCAGAATGTGAAAGCTGAGCAACTGCCATTTGAAAGGATTAAGTTAGACTTGTCAAAACTGTTTTTGTTAGCACCTATTTAAGTCAAACAGCTGGGAAGAAAGATTTTTGTTAAAGATGTAACACCATGACCTTTCAAATAAGGGCAGAGAAAGCTCTCACTCCAGTGCTCTGAACCTCTAAGGCAGCCTACATCAAAAACAGTGAAGACAAAACCTCATACTTCTTATATTTTTAGGGTCAAACCCAAGCAAAAAAACCCACACATCTGTAAAAATAAGTTGCAAGTCTTCTTTGATCATAAAACAAAAAAAGTGACATAACCCAATTTTTCTATCCCCCCTTCAACTCACCTTTAAATCCAGTGAAGTTTGGGCCTTCAAAATAGTATTCTTCACTTTCTTTCCTAAATGTTGTACACTGTTACAGTTTGCGTTCCAGTTTACCATTAACTACACATTACTTGACGCAGTGAGGTGATTTATAAGAACATAAGTCCAAAGTAGTATATATCATTTGTAAACTGTCTTTGAATGAGTAGCATTAATATATTACAAAGGCTTGTAACAGGCTGGTTCCCTGACAATTTACATATTTATATTGAGCTAGAATCTTGACATTGAGTACACAACCTTGGATGCCCCCAAATACACGAGGGAATAGCCAAAATTTGACTTTTTCCAAGGTTGCCAAAAGGTCATTTTGTCTCATTGGCTTTCAATAGTTCCAAATGCTCTTTTGAGCCTGACCCATGAGATTTGGTGCATATTAATTATGGACTGCACAATGCTGAGAAAGAAATACCAAATTTGGAACTAACAGATCACAAGATGATCAGTAACCGTTTACAAAAGTTATGTTCATTTATTCCATTAAGTATCTTGTTGGGCATGCTCTTGAGTACTATTCTCGTCCATTTGGAGAAAGAGAGATCAACTGAAGTAACCAGTTTTATGTAATGGACTCAGCCAAAAATAAAAATTGTTGAAGGCAAACTATTGCATTGCAAGCAAAGACAGGGAGCCTAACTCTACAGATTATTCTACAGATTATTCTCTGTAGAATAATTCTATTATTCTATTCTTATTATTCTACAGATTATTCTCCCCATTCTAGGATCTGTTTGTAGACTTGTGTACGGAAATGTACTCAGACAGAAGAGGCTACAGTCTAAGTGCTTGTGTGGGTGCTTCCTGAAATAGGTCAAAATAACTTTCTATGATATTCTGCGGATCACCAGTGTCCTAGCTAGCAAGGCTAAGCACACACTGATCCTTTGTACAATGCTACTGCATTTGCTCCAGGATCCTGCACATTCAACAGCTGGCCAGTTCTGGAGAGGGAACCATACTGTGGACTCAAGATGCCCAAGGAAGGACATCAGGATAAACAGGCTTACCCCTCTTTAGAGTTAACTCACTAAATGTTGGATAGAGAAAATGCTGAAAAATGCCTCCGTAGATACAACACACCACATTGCTGCATACAACAGCACTGTATATATAACAGCACAGTAACATTTTCAGTGTTTTCTATTCCATTCCTTTTACATCCTATATTGTTTATTTTTTAAACTCACTACATACTTAAAGCACATATTCATTGGACTTTACCTTGAGTTGACTGGTCACCAATTCATTTGAAATACTTAAACACATTTGCAAAGGCTAGTGTGGACATACCGCACAAGTTTAATCACATCTATAAACATTTGTTCTTTTATCCCAGGCTGATTCCTATATTCTGGAACAAACGTCTCCTGCCTTCTTGTGCATTCAAACATTGAGCCCCATTTCCTGTGTCTCAAACTGTATCAGACAACTTCCTCCTGGGAAAGATCAATAAAACAGAAGCTTTACTGTGAGATTAACACCACTCTCAGTTCCGGTACTAATAAAAGAGTGGCAAATACTTCTGAACTGTGTTAAAAATTCATTACAGTATTCTTATTCAGTAAACATTTAACTATGATAAGAAAATTTTAGGAATGTTAGAATTACAAATAAAACAAACCAAGACAAATTAATTCAACCACCTCGACCTCATTTTACATCATTTATTAAAGTAGCAGCTTTACACATACTGTCAAAGGAACAGATTCTGCTTTTTTAAAAACAACAAAAGCAGACCTTCATTTGGGCTTAATACTAATCCATCGCTATAAGATGCCGGAACAAAACACCATTATCTATTATTAACAGACTAAGAAAATGTCACTAACTGAAGTTTTTAATTTGGGTAGTTACAGGATGCCTTTTTTCTGTCAAATGCAGCACATTATCTAGATCCTGCCTACTACACTTCTAAAATATATGTCTCCCAGCCTACTTGGGTCTCCACTCCCAGGAATAACTGCAGTGCTGTGCATTTTTCCAAAGGTGCAAAAGCATGAAATTCACATGATTCTTGACAGTTTCACTACTGCCCACAAGGTTGTGAACCTAAACAATTAAACTGATCAGAATTTTTAATTTCATTCTACTGTTGCCTGGCACAGCTAAGAGGCAATGGAGCCTTTCATTTGCAGATTTTGTAAAGCCCTGGATTGGGTAACAACCACTTCACATTTGAAAGACTACCTTTATTAACCATAAGCGTTAAAAACATTTTTTGTTGGGTTTTTTTAATGAACACAATCTACAAAAGACAATCACTTAGGCCCTCACTCTTCTGGGGAAACTGTCCTCAACACTGAAAAGTACGTAAGTGAAATTTTCAAATCCTCCTAACATAAGCCACCATATAAAAAATGGTTTATACTTCATATTCAAGTCACATCATTCTGAGGCTTGGGGAAAGTTGCTATGGAAAGTCTAACAGCAAGGTTTCCTTCCATGTTCGAAACTTAAGGGTGGTGTCTCCCATGTAATTTTAATCCACATTCATCTCCTTCCCTGGGAATCCAGTCAACTTCTATGTAAACTATCCAAGAACCTAAAATTAAGGTTGCACAAAACCCCATTCATTCTGACTGAAACACATTTGAGATCCATTTTCACCTGCATAACAGTTTATTCAGTTCCAGGGGGGGAAAAAGTGTTCAAATCGGCTAATCAGAGCCCTGAAAACAGAAAAAAATTACCTAAATACATTATGTTTGCCCATATCTTGCTTTATAAGTTATGAAAAGTGCATTAACAAAGGTTCTCGTTCAAGTGAAAGGATAACCAACAACATTTAGAGGTTTTGCATTGGTAAGCAAGATGTTGCTTTCATTTATACACAAGTAAACAAAGAATGGCTTAAAACCTCATCTTCACAAATTCTACCAAAACTGAGCAAGCACAATTTAGCATTCAGACTGCAGTTAAAACCTGTCATAAAAACACACCAGCTAGAGAAGCTTTTTCTCCTCCAACTATGGTTCAATTTAACTTAATGGAGATCTGAGGTTTTTCACTTAGCTGAATGCTCCTTGGTGAAGGCTTTGGGTGAGTTTTAGATATTCACCACAATGGTGTACCACTTCCTGCACTGAAACCTAAAGTAGTAAAGCCACAAAGATTAATGATCGCAAATACATATAAAATGTGAGCAACAGAATTCAGATTTTAAAACACTTATGATGCACGTATAACAGTGAACATAAGCTTGCTGCTCTGAATCAGCATCCTTGAAGAACATTATTCAATGCCTACATCATCAGGATGTAGATATACAGCAAAAGACAGTGACCAAAATGCCTCTCAACAAACATACTCAATGATACAAGAACAGACGTGCCTCTTTTCCAGCAGTAATTATAGTATTCATAAATTCTGTTTTCCCATCAGTGCACAGGGTATTAATACTGATAACTCCCATTAACACAGATGACAAATGGCTCATGCTATTTCCGCACACACTTACAGAAGAATCAATCCTACTATTTTACAAACCATGATTTTTAACTCAGTGAACCTATTAAATGCTTTGAATAACTCTTTGTAAAGTGTAGCACAGTTATACAAAGGAAAGTACAGTGGTTGAGTGATAAACGCATGGCCTAGTTTACCAGTTATATGGCTCATTGGGGGGGGGAAAAAGGCAAACTGGGCTGATAAGAGATTATCACAATACCAATTCAACCAACACTAATGATCTCTTCATAAACCTGGAACACAAGATAAATACACAGTAACAGCAGCCCACAGCTCAGATGTGCTTGTGATGAATGAATACACACCATCGAATATTATTCCAGCTATTAAAAAAAATAATTTAAAGTCATTTTTTAAGAAAAAAATCAATTGAAGATATGTATACATAGTGCTGGGTAAAATAATAGTCCTTTTTTAGATATTTACAATATGTAAAAATATTTAAAGTGCTCATTCTAAGTCTTAAATACCTGTATCAGTCTGATTTTTCTCCTAGCTACCTGAGCCTCATTACTGATGCCATTCCACAGGAAGGAGATATTTTGGTTATCCTGTTACCTAGACATGGAGGCTAAAAACCCTCACATTTAATTAACAGGATCTGCCAAAACCATTAGCCTCCTAATGGACTGACAGCCTGGACAGTTTAGGCACCTAGGAGGAAAAGACAAGTTATAGTAAATAAAAAACAATTCACAATACAATTACTACCATTGTTATCTTGACCCCATAGCAAAATACTCATGTTTCAGTTATCCACCTCTATAAAATACTTCTAGCTTGGGACAACAGTTTTTAATAGCACTTGTAAGATCTTCACTGAATTTGCAGGGGGAAGCTCAAGGGGAGAGCACAAAAAGGGCGACATTTAGGCTTGGTCTACACTTAAAATGTAGACCAACCTAGCTGTGTCACTCAGGGGTGTGAAAAATTCATTCCGGCACACTACAGTTTAAGACAACTTAATTCCCAGCGTAGACACAGCTAAGTCAATGGGACAATTCTTCCATTGATCTAGCTACCGCTGCTCAGGGAGGTGGGAAGCGCCTACACTGCAGCACTATGGTGACACGGCTGTAGTGTCCATAGTGTGGACATGGCCTAAGGAAAATGATGAGAATTTCCCACTCTCCAGCAGGTAACTTGGAGCCTAAAAAGAGACATGTCACACAAAGTCTTGCTTTATTTCAACGGAATAGTGGCTACATACAACCTTATTAACAAATTATGCTCAGTTTACATAGCTATTATACTGTTTGGTATTCAACGATATTCAAAAAATAAGTAGATTACCATAAATGGAGAGAGTACTCGGACCTTCCCTTAGGCAGTTATTTAAATTACATGATTTTTGTGGAATGCTATAGTAGTCTGGATAGTAAAAACTGCATGTGCATTGGGGAAACAACAGGCTGAAAGTCTAACCATTTTATGTACTGATATGTCCACAGATCCATCAGATTTGCTTTGCCAGTTCCCCAATTTTGTTAAGCAGCTTTAATTTATCAGCATCTTTCTGCACTCCTCAACTATTCCAGCCTTAAACTCATCAATGACTCTTTTATATTTGCAGAACAAGCCTTCCATGCACACTGGTAAG
Organism: Chelydra serpentina; assembly: GCA_037349315.1. Classification (NCBI taxonomy): domain Eukaryota; kingdom Metazoa; phylum Chordata; order Testudines; family Chelydridae; genus Chelydra; species Chelydra serpentina. Next base: position 34,464,511 of record JBAIAC010000029.1, on the reverse strand, counting down.
ATCCAAGTATAACGACTAATTCACTAGGAGGTAGCTTTAAAAGAAAACAAAATGTAAAGGAACAGTCAGGTAAAAAATAATTTTTAAAAATAAATTTACTTACATGCATCACTTAAATATTAAAACAATAGAAGTTTAATAAACCTGTTTACTTTACATTATTTTTGCTGTTTGTTTACTTTGTGCAATTCTGTTAGATTGGACATTGAAAATAGAATGATCTGGCTACAGTCATGTTCTCATGTACTAACACAAGCTACAATATGCTATAGTGATGGGTGAGGTCAGAAGAAGAATCTGAACAGAATGTTTGGGTTGCAAATACTGCAGTAGAGTATTTGTTTGTTGAACATTATTTATACAGTAAAATCCCTTGTTTATGTTCCATGATGAGGTAGGATTGCTAAGAACAAATGGAAAGGCAACTGAAATAGGCTTGAAAATCCCACACATGAGCAGGAAACTTTCCCTTCTCAATATAAGAGCCTAGAAGGCTATTAATTATTGCTGCACCTTTTTCCTTTTCTTTTTAATGAAAGCTAAGTTTATACTCCTTACAGTTGTGGAAAAATCTTCCAAATATAAAGAAATGCAGTACTGTCTTGTAGAGTCCATAGACAGCTCCTATGTTTCAACAGTGATTCAGTTTGGGCAAGAAACAACAGAGTGAAGTTAACGACTCTGGTCAGTTTCAATGCTGCTACTCAGAACCCTATGGGCAGTGGTAAAACTGTCAATAATCATGTTGATTTCACAGTCCTACTGCTTAGGGAAGCTACCTGCACCAGCAAAGAGCAGGCACTGAAGTCATTTACAAGGGCTTTGACAGTAGTGGCTCTACAGGAAAGAGAGTAGTAGAGACCTACTGGCCATTCCTCTCCTCAGAACAGCCAGGAGATTGGAGAAGCCAGTACATTACTGGAAACACACACCTCTCACAGCAGCCTGCAGGCTCTGAAGGGGGGGAGTGGGGAGTGTAGTTCATTCGTACTTTCGAGCAACTAGAGATGAGTGGAGCATCACATTCGTCGAAGGCTGAAGAATGACAGTGCCTTTCAGAAGGGTCCAGGAACAGCAGCTGGTAGAAATCCCAGCACCTCTCCCAAAAACTAGATGTGGCACACTGGCTTTTCACTTGACCACAGACCTCAATGGGGGAAGATCTCCACTCTAATTTTTTATATCTGCTTGTGACAAGTAGGTTTAGTCCTCTAGCCAGCATGTATCTGGTAATTTTTGCAACTCGCTTTCAAAGCGTGCCAAAAGATTTGAGAGTTCATGCATTTTGGAAGCTAGATGCATTGCATGAAATGAGAGGTTTTTTAAGAGAAGCAGTGATTACTGGGTAAACCAAAAAAGGTCTGAACAAAGTATAATAGTTGATTATTCTCACAGACACCTGTAGTATAACCTTAAAAAAATGGATAAGCCAAGATAATGCCAGGATTTACTTTAGTACATTAGTAATAGGAATAAGTGTGATTAGAAAAAATGTGCAATCACATCATGTGTAACATTTCTTAGAACAGCAAAGAAAATACTAGACCACCAAAATTATACAATTGTGGCTTATTGACCAGTCTGAGCATTCTTTGCTTTTTATAAGAGACCCAGACAAAAGCACTGTATTATGCAAATATTTTTTGTGAAAATGGAGACCCTGAATAGTTAATTAAATTCTTGGTCATCAATTAGCTACTATTCTATAAAGTTAATTTTATAACAGGGTGCAGACTGAACACTGAACTGGGTATAATCTGTACAGCATGAGAAGATGAGGCTATGAATAACCAGCATCAGATTCCTGCCTCTGATTAGCAAACCCTAACAGCTCTGATAAAGAGTCTTCTAAACAAAGTTGTTTGAATAATGCATGTACATGCTGTATTATATCTTTTTTGAAAGAAAACGCAGAGATCGCTACTATGTGCTTCCCCCCAACTTATTTTTATTGTAGGAATAAGTCTGGTCTGTTGAGTAATGTTTATTTTTATTCCATTTCTGTATAAGACTGCATATTTTGATATCTATGTTTATGAATTTAAGTTTAGAAATTGATTTATTGCTCTGGTAACCTTATGCCTATTTTTGCTTTAAGTCAGATATTCAAAAAAAGTCTGAATTATTTGAGTGTGGTCTGGAAATTTCATTTTCTATAGCATGTATCAATTTATTTTCCTGTTCAGCAATGTTAATGGCTGCTGAAAAGCATGTCACCATATTAGTTGATTGGCTGGTGTACTAAAGAATGACTCAGTGGAGAATTTAAAAAGAGCAAACATTTTTCTAGAGCTAAAAATGAAGAAAGCTGTTTTCTGCCAAAACACTGGTCTTTCACATTTTTTCTCCTCTTATTTTTGCAATGAAATTAAATTACTTACTATACATTTGATGTTTTATCTGATCATTTGCTATCACGAGATTTTAGGGTGTTGTACCAGCACATGCAAGGGAAGGCTGGTTACCTATTTGACCTGTTTTTGTTTTTAAATGGTGCTGAGGTAACTCTGATCCTTCATAAAACATATCAAGTATGACTGATTAGCCAGATTTCTATATTTGAAGTTTAAGACTTCCAAAGTTGTACAATCTGAATACCTAGTTTCATAAGAAACATATCAAATTACAGCAATTGCTCCAGCTACCAATTCCCATGCAGAGATCTCAATGAAACCTGAAGATATTTGAAGCACCTTTCAAGTTGCTAAGAAAATAAAATGTATATTAACGGTGTACTTCAAATTCTCTATTAAGTGATATTAGCAGATTAATCTTGTCAGACTTCTCACAGTGATCTACACATCTGCGCATTTTAACAACAATTTCTATACTTCGGAATAAAATCACAGATCCTACAAACCACCAACTGGTACACAAAACTGCTGACAAAGAGGTCAATATGAACAGATCACTTTCATGCTCCAATCACTGTACTGGCTACCATTCCAATATTAGATCAAAATCAAATCTTAGTCTTAGGTTGGGCCTAGCGCTAAAATATCGCAAAGGTCTCCATAACAAAAACCTCCTGAAACTGCAGCAGTCAAACACACAAGGAAATTCTAGAACAGTGGTTCTCAACCAGGAGTATGCAGAGCTCTTCCAAGGAGTACTTCAATTCAGTTAGACATCTGTCTAGTTTTACAACAGGCTACATAATAAGCACTAGCAAAGTCAGAACAAACTAAAATTTCATACAGACAATGACTTGTTTATACTGCTCTATATACTATACACTGACATGTAAGTATAATATTTATATACAAATTGATTTATTTTATAATTATATGGTAAAAATGAGAAGCAAGCAATTTTTTCAGTAACAGTATGCAGTGACACTTTTTTATTTTTGTAAGCAAGTAGTTTCTAAGTGGGGTGAAACTTGGGGTATGCAAGACAAATCAGACTCTTGAAAGAAGTACAGTAATCTGGAAAGGTTGAGAGCCACTGTTCTAGAAGACCATGGCAGAACTAGTAGAAGCTGAAGACAGGGCTTCTTGGAGGCTTAATTCTCCACCATAGCTAAGAATGACTACAACCCTGACCACCTTCTGCACAAACTGCAGGACTAATCTTTTTGACATGACTAAGAGCAAAATAGCCCACAATGCTGCTTGGTTTTGGAAAGGGATAGACCATAAAGAGTAAATTAATTCCCTCTACTTGTTCCTGAAAAGGAGAAACGAAAATGTAGCTCTAAGCATGGACTATTTGGGTGAATTTATGTAATTTTGTAAGAGGCATAGTCATAAGCATGGTATAGATACCTAGACAGATCAGTAACAAAAAAAGATTCAGAAGCCCTTTAACCAGGCTGGTCATATCAGTAGAATATTTACTAATGGAAGACTCAACATTTTGTGAGAACAGTGCCAGATAAACTCTCATAAAAATGGATACACCTTGCACAGGAAAACAATACAAAGGAAATACCGAAATCATTGAGATGTTTTAGATATGCATAACAAGGTCCTGGTCCATGATGAGGGCTCCTAGGTGCTATATAGTAATACAAATAATAAAATGGACACAATCATCTTGTATCTATAGGGACAACAGATAGTCAAGAAGGGCATACACAGAGGACAGTAACTGAATTACATCTCCCCACTTCCTCTGCCTTTGAGACTCTTCCCACCCACCCAAAAGAGTCAACTTCACACATAGATTTTACATGTATATTTAAACATTCATATTATCAAAGTACTGTTGTGATTAAATAATTTGAAAAAAGGCGAAATAGTAATGATATAACATGCCGTTAAATACTGTTCATTCTGTAACAAGGTATGTATTTAGCTGTGTCATCACACTAATTTAAATGTTTCATTGTAAATGACCTAAAATATCAATAAATAAAATATTTTTCCTAATAAAATATTGGTCATTCTATAATGTGGATGCTGTGAATTAAACAGTGTAATCTCTTCTACAGTGACATTATTTTAACTATTCTTTCCCCACTGGTTATATCATTCCCGTTCCCCCCCTTGGTCACCTGCTACAATAATCCTACCAACATCTCAAACTGGCCACTGGTATTATCATCCTTATGTGCCATTCTGAAATAAACACACAAAAACAGCTTCCATATAGGGGAGAGAGAGAATATGAAACTGGGGTCCCATGCACTTCGTTTAATGATTGTAAAGTACTATGGTGATGGGAGTTCTGTAAAATTCTCGACAGATACCAGGCTGTTGATTCCACCTTCCCCCCTCTTCACTGGCCACATCCCTATTTTACTGCTACTCCTCACCACGCAACAGTGATCTCATTCTGACAGCCCCCTGCCATGCTGCGCTAGTGTCGGTAACCCCCACCAGTACTAGTCTCCTTCCTCCCCACATACTCGCCCCACGTTACTCCCCACCACCAATATCTCTACAGCAAGCCCCTCACCCCATCTTCCTGCCTCTGATACTGCTGCCAACATAACTGAGCGCCTCTCACTTCTTCCTCCCTCCCGGAGTCTGACGGAAAGTGGTTGCATCTGATCGAAGCTCACTGCAAGACTGAGCCCTCTGATACCCACTCCTGCTTTCCCTCTTCCGTCCCCCATCTGCTGTCACCCCCACAACCTCAGCGCTGCTCCCCCAGCGCCCGCCACTAGCCTGCTGCCTCCCGGGTTGGCCACATCCGCTGGGACGGAACAATCGCCCCCAGCAGCGCGCCGGCAGATTGCACCCCGGCGTCCCCGGGTCGGGCCCCGCTGGGGTCACTCGACACGTTAAATCTAGGGGCCAAACCCCTCCAGCTTTACCACCGCCCCTCTCCCTCCCCGCTGTCACCAGCCCAGGCGGGGCATCAGGCAGAGGAGCCTGGGCGCCGAGAGACACACGCCCCGCGGCGGGGATTTCGGGCGCGAGGAAGTGTCGCCCCCGGGGAGGGCTTTCGGGAGGCGAACCTGCCTCCGGAGCCGGCGGTACCACGCCCCCCCCCCCGCCAGCCCCGCGCCCCCGCGGCAGAGAGCCGGGCCGGGCCGAGCCGGGCACAACCCCCCGCCCAGCCCCGGTCATTGCCCCCTTGGCCCCACACCGGAGCCCCTCTCGGCTGAGACCCCGCGGGGAGAGGCGGGCTCGCCGCGCCCGGTCCCGCCGGCACCTGGATGTAGTTGGTCTCGCAGTACTCGGCCACCCGCTCCAGGTTGGTGTAGCTGTCGAACAGGGCCCGGCGCCCGCCCGGGATTTCCTCCTCCAGCAGCATCTGCAGCTCCGCCATCTTCACATCCTCACCCCCGCCTCGCCGAGACCCGGCCGGGGGCCCAGAGAGAGAAACACCCACCGCGGCGCAGCGCAACAACCGGGCACCCAACCGCGCAGGCGCAGAACCCGGGCCAGACCCCCCCCTCCCCCGGCGCCCCTCACGCGCACACACATTTCCGGTTCATCCCGGCATGGGGGTGGGGGGCTGCACGCCAGAGGGGAGGGGCCAGGGGGAGAGCTGAGGGGAGGGGCTAGGAGGAGTGAGGGGAGGGAATTGAAGAGGGATGAAAGAGGAGGGATGGTGAGAACAGAAGGGGACCATCTGGCTGTGCAGGGCAGGGATTGTGTTTTATGAGGACTAAGCAATGACTGACGGGATGGAGTTGGGGGAAGGGATGAAACCAAGGAAATTCTCTCTCCGCATTTGCTACCTCCAAGTGCTGCATTTTCAAACCTAGCCGCCCCCAGAATTGTTTCCTTACACACTGCTGTGTGCACAAAACTGGCATTTTGCACGTGCACATCTGGACCCCTGCTATACATGTGCATATGAGAGTTTGGGGCGAGTAAATACTGTAGTATGTATCCATCCTTTCAGTATTGAAAATCTGACCCTTGAAGTTCAATAAGTTTCCAACACCTTCGTTCTCTGTTTCTCTTTAGTTTCCATCACAGGTTATAATAAATCAAGTCCAGTTCCCTGGAAATCTGGGATATAATCCTTGAATAGAGGATACTGTGTAACAAGAATTAACTGATACTACAATTAAACTAAAGGCCATCATTGACTAAATAGATTGTGACAGGTTTCAGAGTGGTAGCTGTGTTAGTTTGAATCAGCAAAAACAACTAAGAGTCCTTGTGGCACCTTAGAGACTAACAAGCCTTCCTACCAATGCTACAAAAAGAAGGATTCTGCGTGGACTCCTCCTGAAGGTTGAAACAACATACTGGACTTCTACATAGCCAGTGCACGTCAGCGGAAGCACTCTGAAATTGTGGTTTGTTAGTCTCTAAGGTGCCACAAGGACTCTTCATTTTTTAAAAATATATTGTGACTATACTCTATTTACCTCAATCTAACACTTGTTGAAGATTCCCCTATGAATTTCAGAAATAAACCATTGGAGCCAGTATAATCTGTATACTTCATGCCCACCGTTTCTGTATATTTTGCTGCCCATCTGCTGAAGGTAGATGCCTGATGATCAAAAAGTTACACCCAAAAAGGAAACAAATATAAACAATATATTTAAGACAATATAAACAAATATTAAAATCACAGTGTGTTATACACTGACATAGAAAAGTATACATCACTGAGCTTGTCATCAAAAATTCTAGGAAAAGTACTAGATATTATTGTACAGTGATGATACCCAGTAATTTCACAGTTATGAGAATTATTTCAAAAAGCCAATGTCAAACACTTTGTTCAACCACATTTTATTAATGTACTTAAAAATGGAGTCAATGTGACTACTCCCATGCTTAAAATTATGGACATGCTTAAGTATTTTGCTGAATCGGGGCTTAATTTCCCCCCCCCCCCTCAGGTTTGTGACTTAAGTCCTCTGAACATAGTGTTTTCTTTACTAACAATTTTGACCTACATTTCCATTTTGTGAACTTTTGACTTTGTGCTTCTGTCTTTCTAAATTATGTAATTGCAGCATGTCAGTGTCAAGCTAGCAGCACATTTCTGAAACAGAGGTCCAATCCTGCATCTGTTCATCTCAACAGGACTTTTGTAATTGACTACAGTGTGCACCAGGATCAGGTTTTTGTGCTTTTTATGTAACTACTTCTCAGTTCTAATTAGAAGAAGAATAAAATGTTTCTTTTGTATGGATCCCACATAAAAAAGCAGCAATTGAACAGGAAGAGTGAAAGGGTAAATTCTGAGCCACAAACCAGTGTGCTTTTCAAAATCAAAAGAGAACATTTTATAATCCAAAGGGCACTCCAACCAGAGAGGAAGAATTGTCTTGCTGCTAAAGCACAGTGTTTATTTAGTCTTGGCTTTGCCACTGACTTACTGTGTGATCTCAGGCAAGTCACTTAATATATATACACAATTAAAATTATAATACCCATCTCACATGAATGTAAAATGATTTAATTCCTGATCACTTCCCTTTAATCTGCACAGAAAGTCCCTTTTCTGTGCACAGAACTCCGCCTCCCATACAGAAAGCTAGGTCAGCCACCACTGGAGAAGCATTTCAGCTTTCCCAGGAGAGCTCTTTTCAGGGCTGGGTATCTGGACAGGGGGAGAAGGTAATCTGACATACATCCCCCTCCCATGAGCCCCACAGAGCTTCTCCCACAAATGTAATACAGACCCAGGCACTATCACATTTCTATTGTTACAGTTTCCATGGTGCAAGGGATTCTGGGGTAGCCACCAGCTAGAGAAGGCTCAATACTGCAGTCCTATTGGAGCTGCACAGCTATGGCGCTGTGGAAGGGAATATTGCCAGGGATTTAAAGCTGGGCCTGGCCTCCAATTGATTTCCTAGAATATATGTGGATTCTAAAGAATCTGCAGGATTTGTGAGCCAGACCCACAGCCTTTGGGCAAGCCCCATTCTGCTCCTTCTCTCAAGAGAATAATTGGGAAGAAATCACTGCAAGTAAAAACTCCTAGAGACGTCTTCCTCTTAGCCTTGCTCCCAGGTTTTCCCATGGGAGTAGTGATTGGATGTAATGTTTGTTAAAGTGTTTTAAAACCCTCACAGGCAAAGTGTTATTCTAACATTTTTAATGCAGTTTAAAATATGCAATTTAAAACTTCTTGATAGTGTGTTTTAATTTTTCTAAAGCAGTTATGGTTCCATGAGACTAATTCATATTTCATAGCTGTAACCAGTTTAACTCCATATAGACATGTGAAAACAATGAAATACCCTTTCATATGTATTCTACAACTACATGCATTGAAGATTTCAATACTGTACAATCTCAGTATTGCCAATCCCAGAAGTTCAAAGATCATGAGTTACACCCCAAAAAACACTCAATTCTTGTTAAGATACAATCATGTTTTTTAGTGTGTCTTCTGATTTGTGAACACTCCTGGCCCACCCCCACTGTTGCATGTGAATTTTGAAGTGTTGCCAACCTTGACAAATGTATAGGGGAAGGTTTTGACCCCTGCTGCAGGAGCTCTGGCTAGGAGACCCAACTGAGTTCACATTACAAAAATGGTGTATGAAGTACTGCCTGTTGATGTGGAGCTTCCAACATACTAATTAATTGTGTCCCAGCTCCGCATCTGCCAATTCCTCAGCCCCACATCAATTAATTATGCACCCACCTAGCCCACATCAATGTTGTGCCCTCTCAGCCCCACATTAATTCATATTGTGCCTACACTACTGTCTTAGACCCACATCAACTCTGCCTCCCACCCCTGTACCACATCTGCCTTTGCCCCTTGGCCTACCTCTGCAGCTCCAGGTATTCTACACACACACTCCAGGCCTAAGATGAAGTTCCAGAGGCTCTTGGCACGTGCCCTCAGCCAACATGGGGTCGGGAACTTCAGGACTCTTCACTCATTCTCTTCTTTGGCACCAGTCAGTCAGAACCCATCCCATATATAATCCCTACATTATCTGTTTGCAAGATGAGCATGTTGCCAAGACCTGCAAGGAAGGTTTTCCAAAGATGCTGATAAGAGTGTTGGTTTGGCAACAGATTTTGGTGAGAGGGAGTTTGTAATCATAGAAATGTAGGACCAGAAGGGACCTCGATACATCATCTAGTCCAGTCCCCTGCACTGAGGCAGGACGAAGTATTATCTAGACCAGTGTTTTTCAATGACCAGTCCGTGGACCGGCACCAGTCTCTGAGATTTCCCTAACACAGTTTAAGAAGGCAGCAAGCTGGCCTCTGGTATCAAAAAGGTTGAGAAACACTGATCTAGACCCCCCCCCCCTACTGGTATTTGTCTAACCTTTTCTTAAAAACCTCCAGTGACAGAGATTCCACAACCTCCCTAGGTAATTTGTTCCAGTGCTTAACTATCCTCATAGTTAGGAAGTTTTCCTAATATCAAACTTAAATCACCCCTTCTGCTATTTAGCCCATCACTTCTTGTCCTGTCCTCGGGCGTTAAGGAGAACAATTTATCACCCTCCTTTTTATAACAACCTTTTACATACCTGAAGACTGTTACCATGTCCCCCGTCGGTCTTCTCTTCTCCAGACTGAACAAACAAATTTTTTTCAGTCTTTCATCAAAGGTCATGTTTTCTAGACCTTTAACTATTTTTTTTTGCTCTCCTCTGGACTTTTCCAGTTTATCCATATCTTTCTCAAAGTGTGATGCCTAGAACTGGATGCAGTACTGCAGTTGAGACCTTATCAGTGCTGAGTAACGTGGAAGATGTACTTCTTTTGTCTTCCTTACAATACAAGCTAAAACATCCCAGACTGATGTTTACTTTTTTTGCAGCAGTATTACATTGTTGGCTCATATGTAGTTTGAAATCCCCTATAGCTCCCAGAGCCTTTTCTGCAGTACTGTTTCCTAGGCAATCATTTCCCATTTTGAATTTGTGAAATTCATTATTCCTTCCTAAGTGTAGTACTTTGCATTTGTCCTTACTGAATATCATCTTATTTGTTTCAGACCATTTCTCCATTTTGTCAAGATCATTTTGAATTCTAGTCCTGTCCTCCGAAGCACTTGCAACCTAAGTTCCCTGAAAGCTGTGCGGCCGCACAGCAGCCTATTTAGAGCCATGCAGGCGCTCAGGGAATCCACCCAGGGACCGATTGGGGGAGGGCTGCCCCGCCCCTCGCCCCCACCTAGCCCAGTCCCCAAGCTGCCACAGCCAGGGCACCCCTCTGTCAGCCCCAACTTTGCTGCGGCCTTGCCTGGACCCAGGAGCTGCTGTGGGGAGAGAGATCTGGGAGGAGTCCTCTCACATCACCTCCATATTGGGGCACATTCTTGTACCTTTTCTTCTCTTTGAGAATCATCTCCAAGGGTTCAGGAGACAGAAAGTCTTTGGGGATAGGAACCTCCAGCTGTTTCTTTGCCAAGATGTAAATTTCTCGCTTATATTATTTTTCCTGCTAAATAATAGTCCCTTAACCAGGTGATGGTCCATTTGATTTCATTGACACCTAGCTGAGGCATCAGTTTGCCTTTTGTCTTCAAGAAACTGGTTTGTGGCTGCTTCCCCCTTACTAACATTATACAGTCGAATCTTATCACTGTGCATACAATGTTACCACACCTATTTTGCCAGGACAATAATGATCAGCAAGTTATGAATCTTCAAATGGTACCTTTGTGACTTTCCATAGGGTACTACCTGGACTGTTGGACAATTGTGTCCCCCTCAACTCTGCAAATGGAGTGCCTTTTACAGCACTTTGCTGCAAGAACAACCACTCCCGGTCTGTTTACACACAGCCTCTATCCTGCAAAAATCACTCCCAGCTGAATTATATCAGTACTTTTAGCCAACCACTTCTGAACCAACTATTTCAGAGTGACACCAGCAAATTCCCAGTCCCAGACTAGTCCCCAGAAATGTGCATCTTGTACTGCCCAGCTCTTTCCTTCAGTGAAGTACAAGCTCATAGAAAGGCTGTCATTTAATTACACACAAATCCTGTTATCTGAAATGGAGGTTCAAACTTTTCAATCCAAACACACATTGGCTTAGATCAGTGGTCTCCAATCTTTTTAAGTACAAGATCACTTTTTGAATTTAAATGCAACCCAGGATCTACCCCATCCCTTCCCTGAGGCCCCCCTCCTCACTCCATCCCCCCTCCCTTTGTCGCTCACTCTCCCCCATCCTCACTCACTTTCACCAGGCTGGGGCAGGGGGTTGGGGTGCAGGAGATGATGCGGGCTCAGGGCTGGGGTGGAAGGGTTCAGAGTGTGGGAGGGGGCTCCGGGCTGAGCCTGGGGCAGGGGGTTGGGGTGCAGGAGGGGTGATGGGTGCATGCACTGGGAGGGAGTTTGGGTGCAGGAGGAGGCCCCAGGATAGGGCTGGGGGTTGCCGTTCAGGAGGGGTTGAGGGGTGCAGGCTCCTTCCGGGAGGTGCTTACCTTGGTTGGCAGCACAGTAGGGCTAAGGCAGGCTCCCTGCCAGCCCCAGCCCCAGCCCCACACCACTCCCAGAAGCGGCCAGCAGCACGTCCCTGTAGCCCCTGTGGTGGGGGCACATGGCTCCACACGCTGCCCCTCCCTGCAGGCACTGCCTCCGCAGCTCCCATTGGCCACAGTTCCCCATTCCCAGCCAATGAGAGCTGCAGGGGCAGTACCTGCAGGCAGGAGCAGCGTGGAGACCCCCTACACCCCACCAGGAGCCACAGGGACGTGCTGCTGGCCGTTTCCAGCAGCGGCGTGGGGTGAGGGCAGGCAGGGAGCCTGCCTTAGCCCCGCTGCACCGCCAGACATTGCGATCAACTGGCAGAGGCTCCATGATCGAGCAGGAAAACAGGTGGCTTGGGGAAGAGGTGGGGACCCTCCCAGACCAGAATGTCAGGACTTGGACAGGGGCTTTCCCGTTGGGTGGGGATGTGGATACCCCAGCCCGTTACCTCCTGTGCGGGCGGCAGGTCTTGGGCCATGGTGCCACCCTGCTGCTGTCTTGGGCATGGCCATATGGGAGGCAGAGTCTCTGCAACCTCAGAACTGGTGAAGCAGGGCTGCCTGGGCCCCTTGGCCCCCTCCTTTTGTTGCAGCCCTGGCCTGCTGCATCCTTCTCCTGCCACACATAGAGTCCCCTACAAGGGTAGTGTTGATGGGGCCCTCAAAGGAGTGGGTCTTGGAGCTAACACCCCATTGAGATGCCCCGGGGAAATTCACCTCTCTCAGAACTATTGTTTCAGGCTCTCTGCAGCCTCAGGCAGATGATACTGGACTGGTTACACAAGGTTCACATTGTCAAGTTTTTCTTCTCAATTATAAGAGCTATCAACTTACTTTTTACATGAAAGCTGAGAGTCTGGTGTAATCACATGATTCCAGGAGCTGGGACCCCTGGGACTATTGTGCCTATGCCTTAATCCAGCCTTGCTTGGAATGTGCTTGAACCAGGAGAAATACATGGACACAGAAACATTTCTCAAAACTTGTCCAGATTTATGCTCCATTGGCTATTTTACAGTGTTACCAAACATATGTGCTGCTCCTGAATAATTCATGACCATAGAAGACATGCACACTTTTCTTTGTCTGAAAATTGTGGTAAACTGTGTATGAAGCAATCTTTCCTGCGTCTGTCACACATCTGGTTGAATAATCTCTTTTTGCTAGTCCATGAAAGCAGCCCCTCCGTAACCCTGTGGCTTCTGCTTAGCATCCTGGCCTTGTTCCCACCCATCCACGTTCTTCTCCAACATGGCTAATAGGAGCGCATCAGCACTTTCCATCACACTCAAATAATGTTATTGTGGAATCTCATTGATCCACTGTTAAATTATTGGAGATGGAGATTGATGATTCCCTGGAAAACGGAGTTAACTGCAGCTTCACCCAGCTCAGCATGAAGCACTGAGTTGACCTAATACTTATGTGGCGAATTCAGACAATCCTTCTCCCATTGTCTCCCCTGAGAGGGAGTTTAAAGGAACCATTTCTTTCAAAGGCAGAGATTTCTTTGAACTGTGGAAACTCATAGTGGGGGTCAGATTTATAGCCTGGACTCCAGGTATCAATTTCCCCACTAGGTTACTGGACAAATCGTAACCTCTGTGCCACAGTTTTCTTTCTCTGCAAAATGGGAATAATAATAATGCTTGGCCGCTTTGTTAAAGCATATTGAGATTCTAGGATGGACGAGGCCATAGAAGGGACCAGGATCGTTATTATTGAAAGACTCCATTTCGTCTGAATCACATATACATTCATAGCGTCTGACCTCAGTCCCATTGGAGTCCATGAAGACTCCCGTTGACTTGATGGGGCTTTGAGTTAGGTTGCAGTGGGACTGATTCTGATATCACATCACTTTTACACCACTATAGCCTGCTAGCTTTCAAGGAGTTTTGTCACTGACTTCAACCGGGACGAGATTTCACCCTGGATGTTTCGGGTGTGCAAGAAACACAAGCTAGCAAGCTCTAGATGCACATTCTACCACAAAAAAACAAGCAGTAACGTTTTGTTAAGGATGCTAAGGGCAATTAGGAACAAGACAAACCAATACATACATCACTAAAAACATCAAAGACTTCTAAGACCGTTGCATGAAGTTACATAAATAATTCTGAAGCCATACACAAATCACACACACCACTACTCAAGCTCTCACTGACCAGCTCCCCCAAACAACTTTAATGCTGTTCCCATAAGTCTGTTATGACATGTCTACACTGCAAACACAAAAAGACCTGCAGAAGCGAGTCTTGGGGGCAGGGGAATTCGCAGGGCCTTGCACTCTGAGGCTAAAAATAGCCCTGGGGCTGTTTGGGCTTAGGCTGGAGCCCAGGCTCTGAAACTCAGTGAGGGGGGTAGGGCTCAGACCCCAAACGTCTACACTGCTATTATCCTTATAGCACAAGCCCAAGTCAGTTGACTGAGACTCCGTGTCATGAGGGGTTTTTTTTTGTTTTTTTGTTTGTTTGCCGTCTAGGCATATCCTTAGTCTTTTATGGGCCCTTTAAACACTGCGTTTCAGAAGCGATCACTTTTGTTGCAATATGTTCAGGAACTTTGTATAAAATTTCCTTCATCAGCATGACCCTGATCAATCCTCTAAACACAGTACGTTAACCCTAACATTGCCTGCTCAAATTTCCTCGCACTAGCCTGGCAACACCTGCAGATCATCTTCCTTTTCACGCACACCAGAAGGCACAGTGATAGCTGGCATTCCCCTGTCAGCGTCATCCTACTCTGGCTGTAAAAGCATGAAAACACTTGAGTCATCGGGAACAAAAGCCTTGCTCTCTTTCTTTTGATACAAAAGCTCAGATTTGACACTTTTTCTCTTTTTGATGACAGTTTAATTTTACATCTGTCTGTGTCGGCATAGAGATTTACTGAAAGGTACCTGGTCAGCCAGTAAAACCAGTGTGTTTAGCCACACAGGAAAATGCCATTCCCTCCCCTCACAGTGATTACTATGCCAGACCAGCCTTTGTAAGCATTGCAAGCCACGCCAGACCCAGTAGACCAGGGGTCTCAAACTCAATTTGCCTTAGGGCCAGTGACAGTCCTCAAATCCTCCCAGCAGGCCAATAATGTTGCTCATGCTGCCCAGAACCCGCCCCCCAAAACTCCACCCCCCCACCTGCCTAAGGCTCTGGGAGGGAGCTTGGGTGGGGGAGGAGGTCTGGGGTAGGGGATTGGGGTGCAGGCTCTGGGAGGGGGTTTGGGTGCAGAAGAGGTGAGAGGTTGGGCTCTGGGAGGGAGTTTGGGGGCTGGGGGGTGTGGGAAGGGGGAGGGAGATCAGGCTCTGGGAGGGAGTTTGGGGGCTGGAGGTGTGTGGGGAGAGGGTGCAGGCTCTGGGAGGGAGTTTGGGGGCAGGAGGGAGTATGTGGGGAGAGGGTGGGGGTGCAGGCTCTGGGAGGGGGTCGGGGATGTGGCACTTACCTGGTGCTCCAAGGCAGGGCAGGCCGGGGGGCCTCCACGCACTGCTGCCCCCAGGCACTGCCCCCGCAGCTTCCCATTGGCCATAGGGGTGCTCGGGGCGGGGGCAGCACACGGAGGCACAGCCCCACCCCGTCCCGGGGCCAGCAGCCACTGGAGCAAGCAGGTAGACACTGCTGAGCTCCGCTGCACTGCCGGGGCCATTTTAAATCACCTGGGGGTGGGGGAGTGCTCGGGGTGGCAGGTGGGGCCAAGGGAGAGACCCGGCTCCAAAACTGCTGGAGCCCTACGGGCCACATTGGGGAGGTTTGCGGGCTGCAGATGGCCCGCGGGCCACAAGTTTGAGAACCCTGCAGTAGACCTTCTGGCCGGAAGCCAGACTGTATGGTTAAAGCATTAGCCTTGTACTCAAGAGATTTAGGATCAGTTCCTAGGTCTGACCCAGCCTTCCTGTGTGACCTCAGCTAAGACACTGATCTCTCTGTGCCTCAGTTCTCCATCTGTAAAATGGGGATAATATTCTCTTTGCCCCCTTTATCTATCTTGTCTGTTTAGGTTGGTATTGTCAAAGGAGCCTACGGGAGGTAGGCATCTAAATCCCTGAATTTCAATGGGCATTGGTTAATTAATTCTCATAGCTTCCTTTGAAAACCCCAGCCTTAGATGGAAAGCTCTTTGGGACTGTCTCTTGCTGGGTGTTTGTACACCACCTAGCACAATGGGGCCCTGCTGCTGGGTGGGGCCTCTGGGTGCTACTGGAATAAATACATGATAATAATAATATGAAAGCTGCACTCTGAAGTTCAAGTATATGAGTGTGCCAGATGTACAGCTATCTGCACGTTGCCAGTCTCACACAGTGATTTATTTGTAGGGGGCCGCCAGGGAAATTCCTCCTTTCTAAAATTTCTGTTCCCTGGTTCTCAATGTTCAACACATGCTCAGCCAAGGAATGCATTTCCCCACTTGCTATATATTTTTCTGTAGCGTGGATTTGCTATATATAATATGACACCCTCTTTACCTTGGTTCACAGCTTCAAGACCTGTGCATGGGTTCCCTGCTCTAGGAATTTCATTTTGCAAATAAATCACTGATCTCACATCACACCGCATCCTGTGTGTGAAGTGAAAATATTGTAATTTCCTGTCCTTTCCAATCCATTCAGTGTTGCTGGAATGTGCATATGCTGCAGCAGCTGTTTTCTACAGCCACATCTGGCAGCCTCAAAAAAGTATGTTTCGCCAATAGGACTACAGCAACCAAGCGGTTAATAATTTTTGTTAATGTGCGGAGGCCTATAACTCAGTGCTAATCAATTTGTCTTCTTTAACTAATTCTGTTTTTGGTTCAGTTTGCACCCCCTTTGAAGCCATCATATGCATACAATTTCAATACATCAGCAGACTTCCACATCAAAGCTGTATTTACTACCAGTTAATAATTCCCCTTGCACAGAGTTTGAGATGTGCATTTTTTTCTCCAGTGTTCATTAAATAAAAAGTTCCCTTGGAGTTTGCAGTCTAATTGTATTTGCTGTATATGCGTAATCTCCAAGGCCTATCATGTATTTGTATAATAGTCTGGTTTTTGTCAGTACATGTAGCTTTTTCAAACAAAACAATTCACTTAGGCACAGTCACTAGCTGCACTTCTTGAATCAGGAGAACAGCACCCATTTATGTATCAACTGTTGTTTAAGCATATGCTCAGCTAGGATAAAGGATATTGTTTTGGGCATGGGCTGGTTATAGTCACTAAAATGCTAGAAATGGAGAAATATCACTTAGAAGAGGATAGCCACAAACTTGCATTTGGTATGACTTTTATTTTGTTCCTTAGCTGCCAATCTGAGTTTTGGACTGGTCCACGCTGAGGTTGATGGTGGGGTGGAAATTGTTGAAATCCTGGTGGAATTCTTCAAGGGCCTCCTTCCCATGGGTCCAGATGATGAAGATGTCATCAATGTAGCGCAAGTAGAGTAGGGGTGATAGGGGACGAGAGCTGAGGAAGCGCTGTTCTAAGTCAGCCATAAAAATGTTGGCATACTGTGGGGCCATGCAGGACTGCTATGAGTACCCACATGCACAGGCGGCGACTTCCGGTGGCGCCGGCGGGGGCTGATGCCGGGCCCCAGACTCTGACGCCCGGTGACGTTGCGGGGCCCCGCCCCCGACGCCGGGTGACATTGCAGGGCCCCGCCCCCGACGCAACGTCACCCAGCGTCGGGGGCGGGGCCCCGCAACGTCTCCCGGTGCTGAGGTGAGCTTGCCGTGGGTCCCGGGGCTGGCAGGTAGCTGGGCGCGGGCCCTGGGGTTGGCAGGGAGCTGCCGGTGGGTGCTGAGCACCCACCAATTTTTCCCCGTGGGTGCTCCAGCCCCAGAGCACCCACGGAGTCGGCGCCTATGCCCACATGGCCCCACAGTATGCCACCAGGATTTCAACAATTTCCACCCCACCATCAACCTCAGCCTGGACTAGTCCACACAAGAGGTCCACTTCTTAGACACTACAGTGCTAATAAGCGATGGTCACATAAACACCACCCTATACTGGAAACCTACTGACTGCTATACAGACGAGTCTCATCTTACACATATTTAACATGTGCGAATTCAGCTTTTGTTGGCAAAAACAAACCAAAAAAAAGAGAAACATAACAATTTAAATACTTTACCTGTAGTGCGGGCGATTCCGCCCGCCATTACACCCAATGTAATTTTGACTATATGCGATTTTCACTTTATGCGCTGACTGCGGAATGTAACCCCAGCGTAAGATGAGACTCGCCTGTACTTTCCTACATGCCTCCAGCTTTCATCCAGACCACATCACACGATACATTGTCTTCAGCCAAGCTCTAAGATACAATCGCATTTGCTCCAATCCCTCAGACAGAGACAAACACCTACAGGATCTCTATCCAGCGTTCTTAAAACTACAACACCCACCTGGTGAAGTGAAGAAACAGAGTGACAGAGCCAGAAGGGTACCCAGAAGTCACCTACTACAAGACAGGCCCAACAAAGAAAGTAACAGAATGCCACTAGCCGTCACCTACAGCCCCCAACTAAAACCTCTCCAGCGCATCATCAAGCATTTACAACCTATCCTGAAGGACGATCCCTCACGCTCACAGACCTTGGGAGACAGGCCGGTCCTCACTTACAGACAGTCCCCCCCAACCTGAAGCAAATACTCACCAGCAACTACACACCACACAACAAAAACACCAACCCAGAAACCAAACTCTGCAACAAACCTAACTCTGGCCACATATTTATTCAAGGGACACCATCATAGGACCTAACCACATCAGCCACACCATCAGGGACTCGTTCACCTGCACATTTACTAATGTGATATATGCCATCATGTGCCAGCATTGACCCTCTGCCATGTACATTGGCCAAACCGGACAGTCTCTATGCAAAAGAATAAATGGATACAAATCTGACATCAGGAATTATAACATTCCAAAACCAATAGGAGCACACTTCAATCTCCCTGGTCACTCAATAGCAGAACAAAAAGTGGCAATTCTTCAACTAACAAACTTCAAAAACATACTCCAACGTGAAACTGCAGAACTGGAATTAATTTGCAAACTGGACACCATCAAATTAGGCCTGAATAAAGACGGAGTGGTTGGGTCATTACAAAACCTAAACCTAATTTCCCCCATACTAATTTCCTCCTACTGTTACTCATACCTTCTTGTCAATTGTTTGAAATGGGCCACTCTCATTATTACCATTAAAAAAGTGATTTGTCCTCCCTTGGTATCCTACTGTTAATTGCATTGTCTCATTAGACTGACCTCCCACTTGGTAAGGCAACTCCCATCTTTTCATGTGCTGTGTATTTATACCTGCTACTGTATTTTCCACTCCATGCATCTGATGAAATGGGTTCTAGCCCACGAAAGCTTATGCCCAAATAAATTTGTTAGTCTCTAAGGTGCCACAAGGACTCCTCGTTGTTTTTGCACGTAGCTCTTAAAAAAAATAGAAGAAAGGAGAAATTTTTAGCTTCTAAAATGGCTGGAAGCTCAGTGAATTTAGCAGCACTTATGATAAAACACTAGCAGTAGAATTCCACCTCCTCAGGAATCAGCAGTATTTCTCACTGCTAACTACCTTTATTATCTAAATGCCTGCCCACATGCGTAATTGAATGAGTCACATAAGCGAAAGACTTGGTGGAGTTTTATGAGGAGACCACGCTGTGAAAAATCCTATCTTATCACAGAATGAAGATTATAGCTGAGACAATAATTTCAATATCTGTGCAATGAGGGAAAAGAAATGTAAAGGCAAGAGGAATTTTCAACACAAAGGTGATTTAGAAAATTAGATTGCAGGGTTTGGTTTACTGTTTTTGAGCATTGCAGCTGTAAAAGGCATAAAGGCTAACGCAGGATGTAGTAGTAGTGTTCTTACCTCCTAGTATGAAAAATTCACCATCAAGGGCCTGCTCCAGCCCATTATTGTCAGAGAGAGTTTTGCCATCAACTTCAGTATAAATAGAATTGGTCCCTAACCACTTATCTGTGCTACAATAAAAACCTGAGATCTGATCTAGCAACCTTTTATTTTTATTATTACAAATTATTTTTATTAAGGTGGGCGCAGATTTTTAAAAGATATATAGGCATCTAGTGGGATTTTCAACAACACCTAAAACCCATTAGGCATCTATCTGAATATTTAGACACCTAAATACCTTTAAAAATCTAGTCCATAATGCCTAGAAGTCCCAAGACAGATTAAAGCCCCATTGTGTAGGCTATGCGAATAGTTGTATTGAATTCATTGAAACTACATACAATAAATAACAACACATGTGAATAAAAGCTTGCAAGCCAAGGCCCACTCTAGAGGTAAATTGGAATGATGAATTAGCAAGTGATGAATTGCTTCTGTTTTACAAGTATGATCGCTTCATATCAAGGCATAATCTCTTGCAAATTTAATGTGAAACTGTTCCACTGGCTGGTTGAAGGATTAAGTGATTCAAACATCCTCCTTCTAATAAAATGCTTTGCTGGATATGGAACACCTGCATTCTCACCACTAGTGCTAGTTGACTTTCCAGGACATATCATTGTCTATTCCTGCAGTCATCACGATCATCTTCCATGAACTAACACAGTCCTATTGCTTCCAAGATGCCTTTTCATCTGTGCAAAGTTTTTTAGAATGTGATGGATGAAAACAGGACAACAATCCTGCAAAGCATGAAAGAAAAGAAAAATTTGCAAGCAGTTTTGCAACATTATGTGTAATCTCCCTCCTCTGCATGCAAGAAGGTGTCAGGCAGTAGCAAATCTGCCAGAAGGTTGCTTTGCTGGAATGGAAATCTTATTTGTGGAAAGCTTAGAACTACGAAAGAATGCTAATAAATGCTGCAACAAGCCAGCAGCTTCTCAAATGTGCAGAGGTAATCCAGTTACCACTGTCTGATGCACGTACTGTTTTGAAACTAGTACACTGGGTTCCATCACTAGCAACACAAGGATTGATTGATCTCTATCAATCATCTTTTGACAACACTGGGTTCTGAAACCTACTGAGCAGGAATTGACGTTGCCGCCTTGCTGTTCCTTTGTTAGCCTAGACTGGCTCTCTCTCCAAGTGTTTCATCATAATACAGATTTCAGAGCTAGAGAGTCACTGTGCAGCATGAGAGCTGAAAGGCCTAAATTGTCTTCAAGGATTAGATGGAATAACAAAGATATATGTAATCAGTCACTTACGTCTGAATAAACTGCACAAGCAAATTATTTAATGTGCCATTCCAGGAATTACAAATCCAGGGTGTGCCGTGCCTTTCAATATTAGTGGTGTGGCATGAGCCCACCCCTGTGCCCTCTGGATCAGTTAAAAAAAGTATCAGAGTCTGGCTTGAGCAGACAACAACAAAGAGAATCATAACAATGACAAGAAACTATGTCTTAGAGCTGCATAAAGTAGTATTTTGCCACTATGCGCCATGACTGTTGCCTTTGTCACCACTGAAGATAGAATAATAGGCATGTGGGGCGGGAAGGCCCTTGAGAGGTTATCTAGGCCAGCCCCCTATGCTGAGGCAGGACCAAGTAAACCTAGACCCTGACAGGTGTTTGTCCAACCTGGTCTTAAAAAGATGTAAGAAAATCCCCATGAAGGGGGAATTAAATGTTGCCAATTGGAGGTGAACCTTGACTCTTCCTGGGCCAGATGCTCAGCTAGTGTTAAATTGGCATTGATCCATTGACTACAGTGCTGATTTCCACTAGCTGAAACTACAGCTCTCTGTTTTTAAGACTCCTCTGAGCAAAATGTCCAAAGACAACTTACTATTTTTCCTCTGTTCTGGTATATTTAGTTCCTTCCCTGGTATAATGGCCTGTGATCATTTCGTTCCCAGCTCTACAACCCTGCTACTTGTCCTAGCAAGAGGATACTATCTGGCACTTACATAGTGCTTTTTCATCCCATAGGCTTTTATACACCATATACATACAGAAATGGCCTCAGCCATCAGTGAACTGCTGCTACTCAGGCAGCTGGCACACAGCACCCTACACAGTGATATGGGAGTGGACATTTTGGCCACTGACACTAGGACCAGCTCTGTCACTTTCCCCGCAACCTTTTTGCTACTGTGACAGAGGGCTAACTATAGCAGCCCCCTCACTAAAGTTGCAGCAGCATTGAGAAGGCGGCAAGGTTCACAGTTTCTGTTGGGGGGGGGGGGGGATTATTGACACCTGGATGGTAGTTACTGGGCTAATGAGACAATTGGCTCAGTGGGAGGTTTTATATATATAGTTGGAAGAACAGGCAGTAGAAGAGCTCAGAGGGTGAGCTAGGGAAGGCTCTGCCTGTATCATGGTCTGGATCCTGCACCCCACCCCACCCCCCTTCCTCAGCCTGGAGTCCCCCTTCTACACCCAAACTCCCTCCCTGCAAACCCCAACACCCCATCCCTGGCTCTGAACCCCCTCCTTTACCCAAACCCCTCATCTCTGGCCCCCCCCGAGCCCCCCCCCCCCACCAGCCCAGAGCCCCCTCCTTCATCCCTGGCCCCACCCCAGAGCCCCCAGCTGGAGCCGGCACCCCCTCCCGCACTCTGAACCCCTTGGTCCTAGCTTGAAGCCCTCATTTCTGGCCCCACCTGGAGCCTGCACCCAGAGCCCATGATCCCCTGCCCCAGCCCAGAGCCCTCTCATGCAACCCAAAACCCTCATCCCCAGCCCCATCCCAGAGCCTGCACCCCCTGCTGGAGCCTGCACCCCCCCTCCTGCTCTCGAACCTCTTGCCCCACCCCGGTGAAAGTGAGTGAGGCTGGGGGAAGAGTGAGTGATGAAAGGAGGGAGGATGGAGCGAGTGGGGTTGGGCCCTTAGAGAAGGGGTGGGGCCTTGGGGAAGGGACTGAGAAGGGTGTTCAGTTTTGTTATATTAGAAAGCTGGCAACTCTTAGCTTATAGATTCCAATGCCAGATGGGCTCAATATGATCAGCTATAGGCCATTGAACTTCCCCAAACGAATTTCTCAAGCATATCTTTTAGAAAAACAGCCACCCGTGATTTAAAAATTGTCAGTGATGGAGCCTGAAAGTTGGTAAATTGTCCAATAGTTAATTACCCTAATTGTCAAAAATGTACGCCTTATTTCCAGTCTGAATTTGTCTAGCTTCAGCTTCTAGCCACTGGATCATGCTGCTGTAGGCCACACTCAGAACTCTGACTAGGGCCAACATTTTGTCTGTCTCACCTTTCTTTGTTTTTTTTGAATCGTAAGTCCCTAGTTTCTCTTGGCCAACTTCTATTTTCAGTTACATTAGTGGAGGTGCTCTATCACTTGGTATCTAAGCACTGACTATAATCAGAATTAGAGTTATTCTGGATTTATATGGGTGGAACATAGCAACATTTGTCCATGTGGCTTTTTCGTGGCAAGCACTGGCCCTTGCTAAACAACCTCCTCTGCCAGGGAGATGATCACATGCTTTTGTCAGGCATTTGGCCAAGGGAACAGGACAACAATGGATACTTCTGTCCTACTGGAAAGAAAATTTTTCTTTATGATAGTGTTAATAGCAGGCTGATAGCACATTATTTTTCTTGGGGGCTGGCTCTCCAAAAAAGAAAAAAAGAAAAAAAAAAAAAGCCCTGAAAAGTAGGAAAACTGTATGTGGGGGGGGGGGGGGGGTTGTGTTTTTTCCCCCCCATCCCAAAGCCTTCCAGGGAGATGCAAATGTGTTTTGAATGCTAAAATTCACAGAGATTTAAAAATATATATCTTGAGGCAACATTGCCATGACAACCCTTATCTTCTCTCCCCCCACTCATATGTAGAACATTTTATTCGTCTTTTCCTGGTGGTTCCTTTTACCCTTCCCCCATCCCCAAAATCCTGGCACTTCAGCACAAGAGATGTCATGTGTCATCTGCCTTACTGAAAAGTGATCACTGAGAACCCTAAAAGAGACAGCTGCCGATGTGGTGCTCACCTTTGAGCTCCAGGGCAACACCTTGCATCCCATTTAATAGCCCTGCTAGTATAGTTGCAGTGGTATCACCTTCTGGTGGCTGAAGGCTTAACACTAACAATAAATTTGCCTTTATCTCAAGCATTAAAAGCTGATGCTTTCAGTTTCAGACCCCTCCCTGCCCCCCCATCCAGGAGAGAGAAAGGGGTAGAGCCCTGTTTCTCCAAACTGCTTTCACAGATGTGATCCTAGTTAGCTCCCTTTGCACCAGCTCCATATACAGAGCTGGATACAGAACAGAACCAAATATCCAGTGTACTTCTAGTACACTAATCAAGATGCTGGTATCTATACACCAGCATCTAATTTGAGGTAATTATTTCTGCAGTAATGATAAAAGCCTTTAAAAGGGCTAAGTAGGGTCACAGTCAAAGGTGAGATTATTGCCTAGTGGCAAGGGCACATATTTTTCTATATTAGCTCAGATATTTCAGTGTAGTGATAGTTGACCTTTAAAATGGGCAGTTCTGAAGTGCCCATTAAGGTATTAGCCAGGTGATTTTCCAGTTTGTATGGACAACCACTGAGGTTCAATGGATTCAACACAGCATAAACAGGGAGTCTAAGCTTTTCAAGGTGTTTTAACAGAGGAGTCAGAGTTGCCAAACAAAGACTTTTCAGAGTGCAAGAGTCAGCTGCCCTGAAAGTTATTTCCATTGCAGGATGCAATGTGAAATATACAGCACTCAGCCCAGAGATGGATGCCACAAATACTGTCAGCCATTTCTCAAATGTCAGGTAATAGGGTATGCATATTACTACTCCTAGGCAACTGGTTTATATGCTGGGGAATAGTGACTATGAGCTAATGCCATTTAATGGCTATTTGGAGGTCTGGCTGAAATAAGATGGTTGTCCTACTTGACAAGTGCCTGTATCACAAAACTACCACCATAATAGCACGTATCTTCCTTTGTAGTCTCTGCAATACCAATAAAAGGGCAGCCCTCTGCACCCACTCAGCGCCTCCAGAACTTGCTTGGTTCTCATTGCAGGAACCTAAACAGGCATGGAGACAGATTACTGCTCACCCCTATCTATGATAAAATACCATAGATAACAGAAAATAACCTTTCTGTATAAGGTTTTTGAACCATCCTATAGGATTTAAGAGAATTATAGTTTTGCTACAGAATACAGTAGAACCTCAGTTACGAACTGACCAGTTACACCACCACCCCCCCCACCCCCGCCCTCATTTGGAACTGGAAGTCTGCAATAAGGCAGCAGCAGAGCCAAAACAAAAACAAACAATAAAAGCAAATACAGCACACTACTGTGTTAAATGTAAACTACTAACAAAATAAAGGGAAAGCAGCATTTTTCTTTTGCATAGTAAAGTTTCAAAGCTGTATTAAGTCAATGTTCAGTTGTAAACATTTGGAAGAACAACCATACTGTTTTGTTGAGAGTTATGAACATTTCAGAATTATGAACAACCTCCATTTCCCAGGTGTTCATAATTCTGAGATTCTACTGTAGAAGCCTATAGGACAGTTTAAAAAAAGCCCATAGAGGCAATTTCTCTACCACCCTATTGGCTTTGTCTCTATAGGACTTTTCCACAAGGGCTGTACTGCTGCTGCAGGTGTTGACCCTGTTCTGTGACTAGAGGGACTTTCTGTCTGAATGCTTTGGCAAAGGTGCTAAGCTGGCAAACCTAAACATTCACTTAAAAAAGCCCCAGCCAACCAAACCCCCACACATTGGAGAAAAAAACAATTGCCTACTGGAAATGACCATACAATGTATTTTTGAGCTTTTAATATGAAAATGTATAACATGTTAGTAAGGGAGCAAATAGCAATGACCCTTGAACAACTGCCTGGAAATTGAAAATTTGTAAAATAAGGCATTTTGTTAAGAAAGAAATAATTGCAGCTGGGCTGATGACTGGTGAACTGAATCTTAAGACTCATCCAATTTGAAATGACAGCTATTAAGCAATGAAGAATGGTTGCTTACAGTGTTAAGCAAATAATTCAGTCACAACCTTAATGTTACTCAAAGAAGTGTCATAACATTCATGTAACTGTGCTAGAGACTTGTATTCTGGGCATTTATCACTTTACTTCCTCCCATTTTTATCTGCACTTGGCACAGTTCCTAGCTGATAAGGGCAGTGAATTTTTCTACAGTGGCACTGACCGCTAGAGCCAATACAAGATATTCCTCAGATGTTAGCCTCCTCCACCATACTGGGCCAGATTCTTCTCCCACGTACTGATTTTTACACCAGTGTATTGTTTGTATTCCAGTAACCCTAACTGTGCACGGTGCAGACATAGACTAAGTTTATAACTGCTGTGGAGTTATTCCCAGTTTACACCAGTATAAGAGGTGAATAAGCCTTGTGTGTACCTGAGACTTTAATGGACATGACAAGAATATATCTTATCCCAGTTCAGGGAACTCTGAACAGAACTAAACAGAAGTTTGATGCTTTCGGACAATTATTTTTGAAAGAGCTTCCTAGTGTCTGAATCATCATTCCCATTGTGTGACAGTAAGAAAGCAAATTGTGGCCTTAAGTATACTACAAAGTCAGCTATTCTCAGACAGGTTCTTAACAGATAGTGATATTCTGCCAGTCCAAGAATAAATTATTCTCCATTTTGGCTCCTCCACACCCAAGGGATATTTTAAAATAAAATTGTGTACACTTATTTTTCCAAAGAGCTTTGGAAATATCTGCAACCTTTGGGAAAATTGAGTTTTACATAAGTAGTGAAGCAAGGCTTAGGGTGCATTGCTATCTGTGACAGGACCAACCTTCAGTTAGATGGAGGTCAGATTAATGGAGCTTGTGTGTAATTCATTATGAAATAAACATCAGTGAGGTGCAAGGGGCTGAATCACACAGTGATCTTTTTCTACTCAGAAAACAGAGATAGTAAAATATATCTTTCCCTCCCACCCACCACTGTGCATCAATGGGATCAGGGACCATTCTGGAGTTTTGAATCTCATCAGCTCCACAAAAGCAGAGCTGATGTTCTGAACCCAAAGGCAGGATTTTCTGTTTAGATTTCAATTGAAGGTGGCATCAGATATTAATCCAATCAGAGCCACTAGGACACTGTTTAAGCTGGCAGTGAGCAACAATAGAGAAACAAAGACACTTTTATAAGAGCAGTGTTTCCCAACCTGGAGATGCCAGAGAAAAGGATCACAGTGTAGGTGAAGAAAGCTGCAGCTGCCCAGATCTACCTCCCCACCTGAAACATGCTGACCCTTCTGCAGATGAGGTAGAAGGTAGCTCCTTGGAAGCTTCTCCCCTTCTGCTGTGGCTCTTAAAATGGCTGGTTGCAAGAGTAGCTCACATGTTGGTAGCTACAGGGTGAAGTAACAGCCTGCCAGCCCAAGCTTCTCTACTCCACCCCCAGATGAGCACTGCCAACACCATGTTGAGAGAGGGCATGAGGATCAGTCATCAGAAGAAGTAGGTTTAGGGGGAGGGAGAGCAGTGGGAAGGGGGTGGGAGAAAGCACATATAAAAGAGCAAAAAGAAAAATGGGACAAGGAAGAGTGAGAAAATGGACAGAATAAAGGAGAGAGGACAGCAAGTGTGTCGATTTAGGGCAAGGCGGACATGAGGGCACCAGCCTGTCTATCCCATCCCAACAGGCTCAAAAAAGGAGAGGTTGGGAACCACTGCATTAGGGCAATGAGAGGGAGAGTGCACAAACAGGCTGTACTTGGCGCTAATTTGGCTAACAATGGTTGGGAAGAGGACTCTCTAAAGGGCTTTTTACTTGTAAATTAGAATATTAACCCAGACCTATAAAATCAGCCCTCTCCACTTGCCCCGTTTGCTCTGCCAGCCTTGCAGTGACCTGATGCTGTGTGATGAATGATGTTCAGCAATCATTCCTCATGCTGATTAAATCAGATGCTGGCCTCAAAATCTGCTGGCTGGAGAATCCCTGCCTGGTTCTTTTAAAGACTTCCACTACTGTTTTAGCAGGAATTGAACAACCATTTCCCTCGCCAGCCCTACATGACCTGCCAGGGCCACCCCTCCCCACCAGCACAGTGCAGTGGACCTCCCCACAATCAGGGGAAACTAGGACTCAGGTGATGCCTCCCTGCTTCACCCCACCTCACCATATGGCCTTGATGAGAAACTGGAGAGGAAACAACCAGAGACCTCAGCCAGCTGCAGCTGCTGGGCTGAGGAGTCAAAGCAGGAGCTTGTGGCCAGTCAGAAAACTTCCCAGTTTTGACAGGACTGTCTCTGCTCTGCGCTGATTGGCTGTTTGCTCCAACTCTCCCGCTCCCTATTCTCCATAGTTGCTTCACTTCACACCTACCCCTTACCCTCTTCTCCCCTGCCCCCCACACCCCTCTTTTCTCAAGCATCCCCTCCCCCCTCCCTTTTCTTTCCATGTCGTTTATCCTAACTAAAACCCTCTAAAAAGTGCATCATTAAACTAACATGCTATTTGCTGCCATCACACTCTGCTGGGGTGTTCTACCCATTTCCCCACCCTGTGGGCATCTTGCCTACGGAGACTATAAGCTCTATAGGGTAAGGACCAGCAGAAGACTGTTTATACAGTGCCTAGCACAATGGGGCCCCGTTCTTGGTTGGTCCTTAAGTGCTACCCTGATAAACAAGTCAGTCAGTTCTATTAAAAATCCCTCCATGCCAGCAGGCTTACACTGCTAGGGATCCAGTAGATATGTGTTAATTCCCATCTCATTTTCTAACTAACACACACACACACACACACACACCCATCTTATCAAGACTGCAGTGATACAGATACAGCTATAGCTCACAGGGAAGGCACACACTAGTCAGAACAAAAATATATAGAGAGACGGGCTCTCAATCTTCATGCCTCCTGGGCCTTATCAGTAGCTGGGGTCAGGAAGAAATTTCTACCTAGTACAGCCTTGCATTAGAGCAGAGGTGGGCAAACTATGGCCTTGGGGCCACATCTGGCCCTCCAGACATTTTAGTCCGGTCCTCGAGCTCTCACTGGGAAGCGGGGTCTGGGGCTTGCCCCACTCCAGCCAGGGAACGGGGTTGGGGTCTTGCCTCACTCCGCACGGCTCCTGGAAGCAGTGGCACATCCCCACTCTGGCTCCTACACGTAGGGGCAGCCAGGGGGCTCTGCACGCTGCCCCACCCCAAGTGCCACCCCCACAGCTCCCATTGGCCAGGAACTGCAGCCAATGGGAACAGCAGGGGCGGTGCCTGCGCACAGGGCAGCACGTAGAGCTGCCTGGCAGTGCCTTCGCATAGGAGCTGGAGGTGGGACATGCTGCTGTTTCTGGGAGCTGCTTGAGGTAAGCGCTACCCAGAACCTGCCCCCCAATCTGCTCCCATGCCCCAATCCCCTGCCCCAGCCCTGATCCACCTCCCACCCTCTGAACCCCTTGGTCCCAGCCCAGAGCACCTTCCCGCACCCCTAACTCATCCCCAGCCCCACCTCAGAGCCCGCACCCCCAGACGGAGCCCTAATGCCTTCTGCACCCCACCCCCCAATTTCGTGAGCATTCATGGCCCGCCATACAATTTCCATACCCAGATGTGGCCCTCGGGCCAAAAAGTTTGCCCCCCCCCCCCGCCCCGCCCGGAATAGAGGGCTTTATGTTTCCCTCTGAGACATCCAGCTTAAGCTACTATCATACAAATAATGGGCTAGCTGGAGCATTGGCCTATTCCAATACAGCAATTCTTATGAGTAAAACTGTAAGATTATGTTGCTTCCTTGAACACAAAATGGCTAAAGGTAAAAATAATGTATCCAAAAGGCATAAGGATTAAATCTACTTTAATATGACAATTTTTTTGAGTTACAAAAAATACCAAGAGGGTTTAAGAACATGGAAGGTAATGAAACGGTGACGTTAAACCCTTGACTAGTTCAGCATGATGCAGGAGGGTTCCTTTCTGAGGCACTCCCACTCTCTCTCTCTCACTCCTGGCTTTGTTCACTCAGCTTCTCTTGGATACAGTTATCCACGCTTCTTCCTTTGGCGAGGTTACCAGCTCATATTTGGTCTCCATGACCTGCCCTTTCACGGGATGCAGATATAATTTCCTTACCAACATACTCAGCAGCACTGTAGCCACCATATAGGCAAACCTAGGGGGAAAGAATAATAAAAGACGACAATGAGATAAATTCTGCAGTCACTGCTGATACAGTCTGCCAGGGCTGGTGTTCAATGCTTGACAAATTTAACAGGAATAAGCTGTTCCTTCCTACCCCTGCATCCAAGATACACACAGCGCCTTTTCTTTATCTCACCTCAACTCTGGGCACTCTTGACTTCCCGAAAAGCCCAGTAAGGAAAAGTTTTTCATAGCGGATTCATCACTGAATCTGTCTGGATCAAATCTGTAAGACAAAACAGGGACTGGTTCCTTTCTGGCTATGCACATCTGTATGCATAAGGGGCAGAGACTAATGAAATCCTAAAACTCAGAATCCCACTACTTTGCTATCAGCATCAATTGAACGCCTTCTCCCTCCTACGTCATGCAGGTTGCGAAGAGCACATGCAATCTAATTTCTCTCTCCTTTCCTTCTCCACTGCTTATATGAAGATTTCCAATTCTTCTTGCCCCTCACCCTCCACTTCAAGCAGCTGGCATGTATGTGGGGGAAGCTGATGATTCATTAGAACGAGAAGAACTTGTTTCAGCATTGGGTTGATGAAAGCTTTAAGGGAACTACTGGTTTAATTAAAATGAAATTCCCATAATCAAGTAACCGACAGGAGACTAATAAAATGCCAGGCAGCTTAAAACATGAGCTATGATATTATAGAAAATATGCAATTAGATGACTTTAAGGCAATTCTCTCTCACCATGTATTAGATCCTTTCCATTACACTTCAAACCTTTGGCTCCCTGCCTGTGCCTATGAACTACGGCTCTGATCCTACTCTGACTAAAGTCAAAAGGAGCTTTCCCCTTGACCTTCGGAGTCAGTAGGAATGGGCTCTACATTCGCACCCTAATTAAAAGTGGCAAATTACAGATGGTATAACAAGAAGGGAAACTTGGTCATTTAGAAAAAACTGTTGAAAGCAGACATTCACCCACACTATATTAGGACTGGACTGTGGCTAAACGTGCTCAGATGAGCAAAAGGAGGGCACACAAGAAACCGTCAAACACGACTCCCCCTCCCCCAAGTCAGCCACAATCTCAGCCCTTAATCTACTGGCAGGCAATGACTGGGTGTGTGTTGTGCTGACTGTGAGCCGTGTCCAGCCAGTGCCCCCTTGCCAAACTTAGGACAGTGCAGCTATCAGTGTGATCCCCTAGTGCTCGTGGAAGCATCAGCTAGCATGATGCTGTCCACCCCCCTGTTGCCCTGAAGCAAGGGTTATGGCTGTAAGAGAAAGAATAGAGCCCTTAGAGCAATTTTTTCTCCCACAAGCTCCACTGTCTTTTCTCTCAGACTAGAATCACTGACCCATTCTTTCCTGCCTAATCTATGTTAAACCAGTGTTAAAAATTGCCACCTGGAGGCCAAAGCAAGCTACAGCATTTCCTTTTGCCCTCTGGCGTTCTAATTTTCAGGCCAGGATCCTTTTTATTTTCATGGTTGGAAATAATGAGGTAGAGTTTCCTTCCCCTTAAAAAACAAAAATCTTTGACTGACATTTCCTCCCGTGAGCCATTGATTTATGGTAATGAATAGTGATTTCAAATCCATTTTAATCCCTGTTTTCCCCTTGCAGCAAACCTGAAAAATAGTCCCACAGCATTTGCCAAGGGAGGGCTGTGAATAGCCAGAAAAATCTGTTGTACTTCTTAATACACAATGAATATGTAGCCTGAAAGATCACATTTGGAGTTACCCAAAACCCTGTCCTTGGAGACAATCAAGAGACCTCAGCAGGGAGTTCCTTCCCCCTTCCTCTACGACAGGCTACTTAAGGAAGGTCTGATAGCCTACCCATAGGGACATTGAGAGGCAAGATCCAAAAATAAAAATGAACAAACTATAATAAAGTTTCTGGTATCCCATACTTATAGGGTGATGCCCAAGCTGAACTGTCCTGAAGCACCACACCCAGAGCGTAAAGCACAAGAGTCTGAAATGAAAAAAAACACATCTGAGTCAGTCTAGAATACACAACAGGGATGAAGTTACCACTAGACAGTAACCATTAGACAGCGCTTATAGAATAGTCCTATATAGAACATAATAGAAAAGGACACACCATTCAATTGGGGATTTGGGGACCATCACATCACATTTAATAGCATATCCTATCCCCAACACCTTTAATTTTTTAATTTTTAAACGATCATTTTTTATTAAATTGCATAGGTCTTTAGAGCAACTTTAATTGGACCCTGTTGGTTTTTATAAAGAGTGGGGAATCAAGCCACTAAGTTCATATCCAGATCCAAATGTCCAGGGTGTTCATATCCAGAGTTCAAGTTGAGCCCATATTGAGATAGGAGCCAGTCACAAGTTCAGATACAGATTCAAACTTCACTAAAATTCTGGGGGGTTTGGCCAGGGATCTGGATAAATCCAATCTCTAGTACACAGACAAAACCTGTTTCACACATGACCTCCTCATTCCTCCCACAACTATTCAGGCACAAATGATACAAACTGTGTTAAAGATTAGAACTGAGCCCATCACCAGCATAAATTCAAGCCATCACTTCCATTTGTGCAAGGAACCTACTCAAAACCACATTGAAATTAAAACAGAGCATGTGTGTCAGGGAGCAGTTTAATGTAAGCAAAAGGGAGCCAGCACCATCATGTCAGTTCTGCTCAATCCAACCAAGTACAGAGAGAGCGAGTGAGAGAAAAATGAGATCCAAACACTCAAAAAGCAGCACTGCCTTGTAAACATCAACCTTATATGGCTTCCAAATGTCCTTAATCACAATGCCAGGACCCTTTACTTTTATTTTTCAGCACCTCTGTTGTGACATACCTGTTCTGAAGAGTTTACAATCTACAGGTCAAGTTCTGTTCTGTTTATGTGAGTCAGTCCCATTGGACCAAATTCACACCTGATGTAAGCTGATGCAACTCAACTGAAGTAAATGGAATTGCAATAGATTTTGTTCTGGTCGGTGACTAAGGCAAGCAGCATCTGCCCATAAATTAGGAGTTTATAATTTAAGGGCCCAGTTCTGCCAACCTTGCTCATAGTTAGTAGTACCCTAGGGTCTGATCCATTGCCCTTCTCCCACTGACTTCTATGGGCTTTGCATCAGTCCCTTACTTTGCAAGTAAGTCCCATTGGAATCAGTGGACTGCATGCAGAGTAAAGTCTTTCTCTGTATCTGTAAAGGTGATAGTATCAGACCCTACTTGGTGGAATGATGACAGGAACTTGGTGGAGTGATGACATTCAATGGGACACTAATACCAGGGGACCTAATATATAGGCCATGATTGTGTGATCATGGCACCATACGTGAAAGAAAGCAAAGAGTCAAATATAGTAAACATCTTAAATGAATCAAACTGTACTAT
Organism: Chelydra serpentina; assembly: GCA_037349315.1. Taxonomy (NCBI): domain Eukaryota; kingdom Metazoa; phylum Chordata; order Testudines; family Chelydridae; genus Chelydra; species Chelydra serpentina. The sequence continues at coordinate 34,431,217 of JBAIAC010000029.1, read as the reverse complement.
AGACTATCTATGGATAGAAATTATGCTTGAATAATAAGAGGAGAGCTGCAGAAATATATACCGGCCACCTGTCCAGGATGGTGATGGTGACTGTAAAATGCTCAGGGAGATCAGAGAGGCTATCAAAATACAAAAAACTCAATAATAATTGGGGATTTCAGCTATCCCCATATTGACTGCGTACATGTCACCTCAGGACAGGATGCAAAAATAAAGTTTCTAGATACCATTAATGACTACTTCTTGGAGAAATTAGTCCTGGAACCCAAAAGGGGAGAGGAAATTCTTGATTTAGTCCTAAGTGGAGCACAGGATCTGATCCAAGAGATGAATATAGCTGAACAGCTTGGCAATAGCGACCATAATGTATGTGTGCATGGGGGGGGAGGGAATACCAAAGAATCCCACCACAGTAGTATTTAACTTTAGAAAGGAGAACTACACAAAAATGAGGAAGCTAGTTAAACGGAAATTAAAAGGAACAGTCACAAGAGTGAAATGCCTGCAAGGAAACTTTTTAAAACCACCATTATAAAGGCTGAAACTAAATGTATATCCCAAATCAAAATGAATAGTTAAAGGACCAAATAATGCCACCAGAGCTAAACAGAGTAAAAGAAGTGGTTAAAGTAAAAAAGGCAGCCTTTAAAAATTGAAAGACAAATCCTACTGAGGAAAACAGAAAGGAACACAAAGTCTGGCAAGTCAAGTGTAAAAGTATAATTAGTCAGGCCAAAAAAGAATTTGAAGAGCAACTAGCAAAATCTAACAGCACATTTTTTTTAAGTACATCAGAAGCAGGAAGCCTGCCACACAATCAGTGGGGCCACTGGACAATCGAAGTGCTAAAAGAGCACTCAAGGAAGAATAGGTCACTGCGGAGAAGCTAAATTAATTCTTTGTTATCGGTCTTCACTAAAGAGGATGTGATGGAGATTCCCACACCTAAGTCATTCTTTTTAGGTGACAAATCTGAGGAACTGTCCCAGACTGAGGTGTCAGTAGAGGTGGGTTTGGAACAAATTGATAAACTAAACAGTAATAAGTCACCAGGACCAGAGTCACCAGAATCCTGAAGGAAATTCAAATATGAAATTGCAGCACTATTAACTATTAAGTAACCTATCACTTAAATCAACTTCTGTACCAGATGAAGGGAGGGATAGCTAATGTGAATCCATTTTTTTAAAAAGACTTCAGAGGCAATCCTGGCAATTTCAATACCAGGCAAGTTGGTTAAAACTATAGTAAAGAACAAAATTGTCAGACACATAGATGAACACAATTTGTTGGGTAAGAGCCAACAAGACTTTTGTAAAGAGAAATCATGCTTCACCAATCTATAAGACTTCTTTGAGGGGGTTGACAAACACTGGGTGATCCAGTGGGATAGTGTACTGGGACTTTCAGAAAGCTTTTGACAAGGTCCCTCAAAGCTCTTAAGCAAAGTAAGCAGTCATGGGATAAGAGGGAAGATTCTCACATGGCTCAGTACCTGGTTAAAAGACAGGAAACAAAGGCTAGGAATAAATGGTCAGTTTTCAAAATGGAGAGATGTAAACAGTGGTGTCCCCCAGGGGTTTCTACTAGGATCAGTGCTGTTCATCATATTCATAAATGATCTGGAAAAAAAAGTGTAAACAATGAGGTGCATGAGGTCAAAATAATTAAGTCCAAAACAGACTATGAAGAGTTACAAAGGGAACTCGGAAAGCTAGGTGACTGGGCAACAAAATGACAGATGAATTTCAATGTTGATAAATGCAAAATAATGCCTATTGGAAATAATCCCAACTACACATGCAAAATTATGGTCTTTAAATTAGCTATTACAACTCAAGAAAGATCTTGGCGTCATTGTGGATAGTTCTCTGAAAATATCTGTTCAATGTGCAGCAGCAGTCAAAAATCTAACAGAATATTAGGAACCATTAGGAAAGGGATAGATAGCAAGACAGAAAATATCATAATGCCATTATATAAATCCACGGTATGTGCACACCTTGAATATTGCATGCAGTTCTGGTCACCCCATCTCAAAAAAAGACATTAGAACTGGAAAAGGAACCAAGAAGGGCAAAAAAAATGGTTAAGGGTATGGAACGGCTTCCATATGAGCAGAGATTAAAATGACTGGAACTATTCATCTTGGAAAAGAGCCAACTAAGGGAGGACATGATAGAGGTTTATAAAATCATGAATAGTGTGGTGAAAGTGAATAAGGAAGTGCTATTTATTCCTTCACATACCAAGAATCAGGGATCACTCAATGAAATTAATACACAGTAGGTTTAAAACAAACAAAAAGAAGTACTACTTCACACAACGCACAGTCAAATTGTGGAAATCATTGCCAAGGGATGTTGTGAAGACCGAAAGTGTAACTGTGTTAAAAAAAGAACTAGATAAAATCATGGAGGATAGGTCCACTAATGGCTATTAGCCAAGATGGTCAGGGATGCATCCCCATGCTCTGGGTGTCCATAAACCTCTGACTGCCAGATGCTCGGACTGGATGACAGGGGATGGATCACTTGATGATTGCCCTGTTTTGTTCATTTCCTTTTAAGCATCTGGCCACTGTCAGAAGACAGGATACTGGACTAGAAGAACCATTGATCTGACTCAATATGACCATTCTTACGTTCTTCAATTAGGATCTTCTGTGCACAACTTGGCCAAGAGACAGAGACCCCTTCAAAGCCAGCAGAAGGAGTCCATGGAAGAGCATTATAATGAACCACTCAGGTCTATAATAGCCTCTTCACAGAGGAAAGGGGAAGAGCACCTTTTAGGCTCCAAGCTAAACTGCACAAATATCAAAGACTGTCATCTTGGTGTAAACTGTTCTAGAGAAATAATCTGGCTTTGACAGTAATTGGGCATTCCCCTTCTCCACGGTAATGGGAACTTCAGAATTGCAAAGAACAAAGTCAACCAAGAGGAGAGGGCGAGTTTGAGCTCCCAGCTCTGTCCTACCTCTTTGGGGATAATATGCTGGTCAATTCTTCCCTCCAGCTCCTGCAGTCGTGCGGCAATTGGCGTAAGCTTTGCTGTCCGTACCGTCTCACACAGGACCTGCCGGCAATACCTGCAACCAGAAGTCTGTGCCAATAAAGCTTTTTCTGAGACAAGCAAGTGCATGTTTCTGTGGCATCAGGAATGGCTGCCCTGCATAAGGCTGCCCTAGACTTGCTGACCCTCTGCATTTGGGATCACAGCTCCTCTCCCTGAGCTGCTTCCAGGACACACTCAGTGAGGAGTCCTGAAACATTTGCAGATGAAGCAAGAGGCTTTCTATGGGAGGTTCTAAAAATAATATCTGTTCAGTGGCCAGCTAATCGCAACTAGACAACAAGCTTCATCAAGGAGAGACTGGAAGCTCTTTCTACAACAGTACTCCAGTGTTCCCCTGCTTCACAGGGCCCTACCACAGCTATAGCAGGGGACTGCAGGGGACTCCTGGTTGGAGTGACTCTCTGAGGTTTGTTTAAGGCATCTAGCACTGTGGCATCTAAGCGCTGAGGCACATGCTTTAGGACACTGGCAAGACTCCTAATCCTCCTTGTTGAAGGTGCAGCGCACTGTGCCCTGTCCTCATCAACCACCTCAGGTCATGTCCCCACTGCTTCCAACCACACCTACTTTGGAGGGCCCTAATACTGTTAATCCTCTGCACCTTGGTCCCAACTCACTAAAGCACTTCAGTGCTGAATAAGGGTGGGTACTGTGTTGTACTGCACCTCCCATAAGAGGGCCCACTCCTGATTGGGCACTAATGCAACACAACCTAGGTTACTATTATTAGTAAGGCTGAAACTAAGAGGACTCTACAGAAATTTAAAATGGTACTAGTGAAACTGTCTAAAAACTTACACAGCTTAATAGAGTCTAACAGGGTTTTTTTTAAACCATCTGGTAGAATCCTACACCAGGGATATAATTTTCTGTTGCTTTCTATGGGGTGGTTCTAACACCTACAGAAAAGGTCTCTCCCCTATTCACTCCTCTTGGACCTTTCCAAAGGGGTACATAGCCATCAACAACAGTCACCAGCCAAGGATACCCCCTTTGTTCCTGCTCAAAGGAATGGCAAGTCATGGTTCAGAGCATAGCTCCCGAGCCCACCACAAGGCATCTTGTCATGGGGCCCAATCCAGCTCAAATGAAGTCAAGGGAAATGCTCCCATTGACTCCAAGCAAACTCCACCTGGGCTTCTGATGGGCATGCTCCCTGAGTCACTGAACACACTGGTCTGTGTTGCTGCTCCCCCTCCTTTCACCAGCATGGATAGGAGTCAGCCTTTAGCACACAGAATCACAATGACATCTTATTTAGCTCAAGTGCTTCTCCCACTCTTAACATGGACCCACCTAAGCTGCTCAATTTTCTCATGTGTAAGTGGGCCCTTTCCGAGAACTCGGTCCACCTCCTTGTAGAGGTTCTGCTGGACTTCTTCTGATGTCGTCAGAAAATAGACTGCCCATGTGCACACTAAGAAAGGAACAAGGAGAGTGCTGGCTCAGCAAATTCATTTCCTCATTTAAGGGGGACAAATCAAGTCCAGTTTTCCTGCTCTGTGTCTCTGCAATGTTACTCTTCTAATGCAGTGAGGAGGCATTAGGGAGACACACGAGATGAAAATGTGAAAGGATAACATCCGTATGAACTATAAAATGTAGCTGTATAGAATTTACCCAGTAGACCTTATTGATTCTATACTGAATAATAGGACAGAGTCTGAATGATGCTAACCAGATATACTACAATCTGGAATCCCTTTTCCTGTCCTGGTGACAAGAAACTTGGGAAATACTGGAAAATGATCAAACCAAGTGGATTAAGAAGAAAATAGTCATTTAATGGGCTTGGGGTGCTGCAGCCTCACAGCTCCACGATCCGCACAGAAGAGACCAGACAGTCCTAAGAAAGGTCAACCACTCCATACTGCTGCTCCTCCCCTAATCCCAGGAGCATAGCTCCTACAACAGTCATACTGCCTGCGCATAGGCCAGCACATAGGGTATTTGGAGAATTTAGACAATCAGGCTAGATTTAACTAAAGGGCCCTGAAGAGTAAATCTACAAAAGTGAGGCTCCAACACATGTGGAGAAAGCAGCCAAAACCTCCTCTCCAGCAGGTAGGTCATAGGAGAGTGGACAGTGCTGGCCAGGAAAGGGATGTGACTGAGCAGCTGGGGATTCACTGATTTAGCACTTCCCCTCAATGGAGCTCTTATCGCCCCCTGGCGGAGCTCTGATGGGAAGGTGGCAGCAATATTGTCACTTGCCCCCCTTTTCTGCTGAATCTCTCTGTGCACAAGAGGGATTCAGGTGGCACAAGGGGTGTATAACAACTTCCTGTACCATGTGGCTGGATCTGGTCTTTTGTGTATTTAGAAATAGACTTTTATGATATATTATCTAGGCAGATTTTGCCGATAAAATTATCAGAAAGATAGACAGCTCTAGTATGAAATAAGACCACATGAAGTAGTGTTTCCAAGCTGCAAGAAGTAAGAGTAAGTAGGCATGTTGCCATTTTCTACTCCTGAGGTTGGCACAAGGGATCCCATCAGAAAATTAAACAGCCAAAACACTGGTAGAGAGAATTTCCTATACCACTGACATTCTCTTTATGTGAGCTTTGCTACTTGACTTTCAATACTTTACAACATCTTGGTTAAGTGCTTCATGTGGGCGGTTGTCTTCGGGATTCTAGATAAGTGGATGACTTTGGGCCTGTTAATCTTGGAGATTTAGTTTAGAAAAGTTCCCCCAACATCATGACAATTTGTGCAGCCAAAAGCTTTCCATTTGGTTCTTATTTCTGTTTGCTTTTCTCATAATACCTTATAAGAATGCAAGTAACTTTTTTTAAAAAATGATAGCATACATGCTGTAGGGAAATGTGAAACAGCCAGTCAAACATCAGATTGCTCTAAATCTTCCAAGAACAACAAAGTTTATTTCAAGAGATGATCGTTTTGGGCTGCTTCATTTTGGTACAATTTCATCTAATTTAGTATCAGCTGGATGGGCTTAGAGTCCAAGTGAAGAACAGCAGCAGGAAATTCTAAGACTCACTGCATGACATGGAGGGCTGTTTATAACAGCTTACTGGGTTCTAGTGAATTGAAGCTAACTAGAAAAGTGCACCAATAGGGCACCCGGACAATGCTGTAGAAATACCTGCCTGAATAAATTTCTAGTATAAGAGAAAAGGGAAGGGAGATTTTGCTTTTTCTTTACATGAAAATAAATCTAATCTCACCATGCTTTTTAAAATATAGATTAGTCCCCTTATCTCTGTTACAGAGCTGAAAGCTGCCTGTGTTCTCTACTTACGGTTAGCTGTGATCACACACCCTGCCAGAGAGAATATCATTGTGTCTTCCAGGATCTACGAAACAAAATCTGGTTCAGGGGTATGGAGTCAGAGAAAATATTAAAGAATTTAATGACAAATCGCATCTTTCATTCCAGCACACTAAATCACCTTAACTAAGACAGCATGAAATCCAGCATGGAAGGATAGGACTGAACTCTCTCTACAGTGCTTCCCCTAGAAAGGTTTTGGGATTCCCTCCAAGACCTTTTCCACTTGGTTTATCCAGAACACCGTGTCCAGTTTTGGGAGAACACTTTATCCAGTCCTCTGGAATTCAAAAAACTCGGTGCAAATCTGGACTCGTCCCTGAGGTTTCTTTAGTGGAATTTCATAAAGCTATAACTGAGGTGATCAGGCTCAGGTGTCAGGGCTGGTTAGGGTGCACCACAACTCCAACGTACATCATTATAAATCAGATTCTATTCATACTCTAAGAGAGTCCAACATGTGCATTGTATTCTACATTCCATATTCACATACTTTATGAGTGGCTTACTAATTTTGCAAATCAATCCTTGTATAGATCATAAGCTGTTCATGCGCTACAAAGTGTGCTAGTAAGCAAAGCTGCAACTGAAAGCTTATCACACATTACTCTTCTTCTTACTATTTCTTAATCTAATAGCTACATATTAGTTACAACGCCACTTGTGAATTCAGGCTTTGTTCATTGTTAACCACTGTTTCCTTACTTCTGGTTTTTTCATAGTTAATGCAAGGCCTACAAACGGTACTTAGGCAAAGAAAGATTCTTAATACTAAATATTCATCCAGTTCATAGAAGCAGCAAAACAGAAAGTAACCAAAAATATAATGCATTTAAAGATTGGAGGATGAAAATAAAGACACATTATACTCTAGTGAGGAATCTGGACTGAACGAGATGCAAGACGGACAATTAATCAAATGCTAAGATGTAATTAACAACTGATCTAGTGAAACTCCATTAGCATGTAATGGTACGTCCACAATAGCTGTACACACCTGCTTGTCACTCAGGTTCCCCTGCAGTAAGGAGTCTATGAAGACATGTCGGTTTAAGCTCCTGCCCCGCCGCTCCTTTGTGATTTTCTTTAAGACGGATTCCATCTCCATCAGAGCTTCATGCACACAAACAAATCATTATTTTAAAAGCTGGTTACCCCCAAAAGCAGCCGAGGACTCTTCTAGAATCCATCTTCCCAAACAGTCTTTCAGGCAAGCTGTCCATCCTGTGTCCATAGACAGCAGACCCTGTACTGAGCACATTACTTAGGGTACGTCTATGCTACCCGCCGAACCTGCGGGTAGTGATCAATCTATCGGGGATTGATTTATCACATCTAGTGTAGACGCAATAAATCAATCCCCGAGCGTGCTCCGTCGACTCCGGAACTCCACCTCCGCGAGAGATGGAAGCAGAGTCGACGGGGGAGCGGCAGCGGTTGACTTGCCGCCGTGAGGACGGCCAGGTAAGTCGACCTAAGATACATCGACTTCAGCTACGCTATTCGCGTAGCTGAAGTTGTGTATCTTAGGTCGACACTCCTCCTCCCCCCCAGTGTAGACTAGGCCTTAGTGTCAATTTGCAAGAAGTTTACTGTAATTTAATCTAAAAATGTACGAGTCAAACAGACAAATGGTACAGCTCAGATCATGAGAGCAAGTTCAAATAATATTCAGCGTTTAACAATCATCCCACAAAACATTCTTATACTTCACTCAGATCTCACAGCCTGTGTGGTCTATAGAGTTATTGCTACTAATCATTCACATCGTTGTAGCACCTCCTTCCTCTCACATACTGTCTGGGGACCCCAGCAGTACTTGCGCACAAAATAAAGGAGATCAGAGTTTGCTCTGTTGTGTCATACTGCTATAAAACTGGTGTAATCCTAATGAAGGCAATTCTGGATATACATCAACTTAATAGAGCAGAAATTGGCCTAATGGCCTTAAACACACAGCACAAGTGCAAGAAAGGGAACACCCTGTTTATGTGGGTTTAAATTAAGTCCTTAATATTATTTTAATATTTTAATAATTACAAGAGATAAAACAGCGCAAAAATAAAATAATCTGATATGGCAGCATATGAAAGTTGACATGAGAGAACCAGATGCATAACTGAAAATAGCGAGCTGTACTGGGAATACCAAGGTACAGCATGGAAGGCATTGGTTAAAGCCACAATTCAGGACTGCTACATTCTGCTTCATGGCTAACTAAGAGGAAGAATGGTCTGGCAGTTAAGTCACTAAACAGGAACTCGGGAAATCTGAGTTCAGTTTCCAGTTAGGCCACAAGATTCCTGTGTGATCTTGGGCAAGTCATTTAACCTCTATAGGCCTTGTCTGTAAAATAGAGATGACAAAAATTCACTATCGCACAGGAAAATTAATAACGTATGCAAGGTGCTCAGATACTATGGTGATAAATTCCACAGAAAAGCCAATACATAAATAAATACGGACAAATCAAACACCTTCATATGGTAGTTACCTCAAACATAGTAACCACAGGTGTGCGAATGAGCCGATAGGGAGGAATTGAGGGGTGGTGGAAAAACAACTTACCATCTTCATATAGCTTTTTCCTGGTCATACTTTTGTCAAGTGACCCATCCAAGAAACCCTTTCCAATTTCTGCCCAGATCTGAAAGAGGTACAAATGAATTCCATTATCCTCCCAGTCACAGGTTGCTGGCAGCTGTGCCTAACTTTATCCTGACACATGCACAAAAATATGAAGACTTCCCCTTCCCTAAAGCAGGCCCGAACAGGAAATAGGTCTTGTTTTAAGTGTGGGCACAGTCATATGTGCTGCTGTGTTTGTGATGCTGTTTGCAAAGTGCTGTTGGAACTGAGCTGAGCTGATGCAGTCATAGGGATTAATTACAACTGAAAAAATAATATATATCCCGAGTGGGAGAAGGATGGCCCTTTACTTTTACGTCACTGATTGAGGCTCGGTTGGTAGCCCAAGTCTAAGTGACTGGAGTTAATACAATTATGCCATCACACAATGAAGAGAAGGAGAGCTGAGCAATCGAGAGGAAGAGCCTTTGGTCAGACTGCAAAACTCTTTGGCCTGTTAATAAGCATTTAATTCCAATCACTATTGAACATCTTGGAGAAAGGATATCTTTGTTAAAGATTCAACATCCATGTCATTCTAGGTAAGGTGCAAAGCTCACAATGTACATTCCAGAGACACCTCAGGGATTCCTCTAGCACGAGGTTCTCAAACTGTGGTCTGTGGACCACCAGTGGTCCGCGAGCTCCATTCAGGTGGTCCGCAGATAGCTCCCTCTAAGGTGCGTGCCTGGGTGGCTGCACACAAAAGAATGAAGGGCCTCCCACCTAATTAGTGGAGCCATGCAGGCGTGGTTCCACTAGTTAGGTGCCTGGACCCTGGAGAAGACACACATGTAAGCTGAGGTGGTGGCCTTGGGGGGGGAATAGGGGGTAGATGGGAGGGGGCAGTGGGGTGAGAAGGGGGGGCGGGGGGATTTGGGATGTGCAGGCTGCGGCAGCCAGGGAAAGAGGCGACTTTCCCCAGCTCCAGGGCTGCGGTGAGAGACAAGCCTCATTTCCAGCCTCAGCTCTGGCAGGGCAAAGGGGGAGAGACACCCTCCCCCCCCCCTTCCCAGCCCCATCTCGGAGGCTGCCGCGGCGGGGGAAAGAGAGGGCACATCCATTGCATTAGAAAGGTAAAACTACTGATATTAAAATATGAATTGTATGCTTTTATTTGTAGAACCAAAAAATGTTAATTATTATTAATTTTTTTATATATAGTGATTTTATCCAAATGTTTTACAATAGTTAGCTAACGGTACAAACAACATTTGGAAAGATCATTAAGTGGTCCGCCGAGACCCTCAGCAATTTTCAAGTGGTCCGCGAAAAAATATGTTTGAGAACCACTGCTCTAGCAAAACCTGGGAAGACGAGACTTAACATTCCTAATATTTATAAAAGGTATAAAAAAATCCTCTGAATGCCTCATTTATCCACAGGGAAGCAAAAAACATTACAAACCCAATTTTTAAAAACAAGCCTGTCATAAACATACAGCTAAGGGGTTGAGAGTCCTCCTTGCCTGTAAAGGGTTAAGAAGCTCAGGTAACCTGGCTGGCACCTGACCAGAAGGACCAATAAGAGGACAAGATACTTTCAAATCTTGGGAGGGGGGAAGGTTTTGTTTGTGCCCTTTGTTTTGTGTCTGTGTTTGCTCTTGGGACTAAGAGAAACCGGACATCAATCCATGCTCTCCAAAACTTTCTGAACAAGTCTCAATTTCAAACTTGTAACAGCCAGGCAAGGCATATTAGTTTATCTTTGTTTTCTCAACTTGTGAATTTTCCCTTTGCTAGAGGGAGGTTTATCCCTGTTTTGTTGTAACTTTGAAACTAAGGCTAGAGGGGGTTCCTCTGTGCTCTTTGAATTTTCTGATACTCTGTAAGATTAACAAGCAGCCTAAGTTACCGAGGTGATTCTTTTACCTTTTTCTCTTTAAATAAAATCCTTCTTTTTAAGAACCTGACTGATTTTTCCATTGTTCTAAGACCCAAGGGTTTGGGTCTGTAGTCCCTTTGTAACCAATTGGTGAGGATATATGCTCAAGCCTTCCCCAGGAAAGGGGATGTAGGCTTGGGGGGAATATTTGGGGGGAATAGGACTCCAAGTGGTCCTTTCCCTGATCGTTTGTTAAATCACTTGGTCGTAGCAGCGTTTATCTAATCCAATGTGCAAGGGAACATTTGTGCAGTGGGAAGTTTTTAATTTAAGGTGGTAGAAATAAGCTTAGGGGGCTTTCATGCGGGTCCCCACATCTGTACCCTAGAGTTCAGAGTGGGGAGGGAACCCTGACAAAGCCTTTGCAGATAATCTTTAAGAGGCCCTTATCATATCTGACAGAACCACTGGGTTCTTGTTTTTTCCATTCCACCCTTGAATCCTCATCTTTGGAGCCATCAGCATTCTGGCTGAAGTCTGGAACTCACATGATGGCTCTCAGAGATCACTTTCTTTTGAGAGAAAAGTGTGAAACTATGGATTCAATTTAAAGAATTGCCAAGCATCCACAGCTCCCATTGACTTCAGCTAGAGTGGTATTCAGCACCTCTGAAAATTACTTCCCAGATGTCCACTTCCTGGAGGCTGAGCCTACCTCTATTAGCAAAGACTTCCAAGCCATGGTGTCCCAAGGCCCAAAAACACTGGGGCCACAAATTCAACCCACTTATTCTGCATGTTAGTGTAGCATCCTACCATAGGTCACATCATATTTTTACTCTTGATTTTAGAAAGGTCCATAAATGATCCAAGACATGCTGGTCAAAGGCAGATGGCACAACATCCAAGATTCAAAGTAACTATGGTTCATTTACTTATAAGAGCTAAATGGCATTTATCACAGAGCCCCATTTAAACCTTTACAAAGGGATTGCATTCATTCCCAATTTCAGCTCAGCATTGTGCCTCCCGATTACAAAGTGCCAATCTTGCATAATTACCCTTGCAGGTTGCGTGATGGTTCTGTAAGTGTGGATGGTGGCCTTTACTTGAACTAACTGTGGGCACCTCAGATTTTCTCTTTATTCACAACACTGAGGGCTTAAGAAGGGACCAAAAATCAAAGAATTGGGATGGGATTTTCATAAGAGTTTAAGTGAGTTAAGCACTCAAATGTCAGCAGATTTCAAAGATATTTGCACACACCCAGTTCCTGTAGGTGCTTTAGAAAACTCCAGCCTTACAAAAATTACCATATACATATTAGTTATTTCTTTATGGTTGACCAAGTGTAATTGGGACAAAATAGTGGAGAAATCATCTGCTTGGAGACCCTACCAACCTGAACATCTAAGGTGAAGGCCTCTGCACCAGAGTTTTGTACCCCTTGGTAACCCATGCAGTGATAGAGGCTAATGCCATCAACCTGGAAAATTGACAGGATCTAGGAGAACATTCCTGGCTCTGAGACTTACCGCATCATGGTTCCTGCGGAATCGAATTACTTCCCGGTCATCTTCAAAGCTACTGCCCATTGCTGTCTGTGTGACAGACTTCATGGCAAAGCCCAGCATGTGTTGGCAAAGGGGCACATGTTGAGACTCAGGAAAGGACAGCCATTTTGCTAACAACTCTTCAGACAGCTAAAAGAAAGGAAACAAGAAAGCTATAACAATCTCCTTGACCTACCACTTCAGCCCACTGTTCTCTAGAAACACACCTTAGAGAGAAAGTGTTCTCACCCAGCTCTTACAGTCCAGACACTGGATATGGCTCAAACTTAATCCATTCTTGCAGTTTTTTTTGTTATTAATTTAAAGAACTATAAACCTCATCCTTAGGTTCCTGCTAAGGTTGGCTGTTCCTAGGGTTTTTCCCCATAGGACCCCTCTGAGCCTGCTCCCTCTACCACAAAGGAATGCTTAAACCATTTAGTACTCTTCGGTTGGAGCTAGTAAGACCAGGGCCGGCGCTTCCACTAGGCGACCCTAGGCAGTCGCCCAGCGACTCATTTCCAGGTGGCGATTCGGCGGCAAGAAAAGCGGCCGCTGAAACGCCGCCGAGAACGCAGCTTCAGAGGAGCTGCCGCCAAAGCGCCGCCGATTACAGCAGAGGAGCGCTGCCGCCTAGGGTGGCAAAAACCCTGGTGCCGCTACTGAATAACTCACTATATTTGGCTGCCAGGGTGTCAACAGAAGAGCTCTGCGTCTGAGTACAATCCCAACATCTGACATCCTGCCCTGCTCCCACCCTCTGGAGATATACCTACAACTCAGACACTACAGAATTTTTAGTTGCATCTAAGGTCTTGAAATAAACGTAACCGAACCCTGTCCATCCTTCTAAATATAGTGAGCTAATGCAAACAAAAGCATATTCATACTGTATTTAAACAGTCAGATGGATAGTGCCACCACTAATATTACATTTCTCTGTGAATCTTGTATTCCAATATTGCTGAAAGTAACAAAGTCAACTACACCTGGAATATGGGGGGGAGGGGGAGCATTTCTTTCACTTTTTTTACTTTGTGCATCTGACAGAAATTTATACATCAGTTCCATTGATTCCTCTGTCTTAATATAGAAAACAATAATGTGCTTCATCCATGTGTCTGTCCCGTCACAGTGTGCATGAGTGCCAGTGATCTGTTCTGGAGGGGATGCCAGACCAGCTTAAGAGCGTGTGCCAATCAAGTGATTTAGCCCCTTAGCCCATTCCCAGCTTCTGGCAAAATTCTGTGCAAATTACCTCAAATTTACTAATCTCAGACCAGGAATACATAAAATGCAAAGTGGAAATTATATTTTTGAGGACTTTGAGGGAAAAAGCAAAAATACATAAATAAAAATCAGATTTATAATGGAAAACGACCACCTCTCCATAATAATAATAGAAGAAATAGAAGTCTGGAAGTTAGAATATTGAGTTTTAAAACATTCTCAAAATCTGCACATGGTTCCGGTTCCAGCACCAACCTTCCCTCTGCTCCTTTACCCCAAGCTCTATCCTCTCTCCGCTAAAGGCCACAGATTGCTGTTCTCTCCGGGAAAATGTTACACGCTGACCTGCAAACTGCAAGCCTTCAAATCAAGTAATTCACCTTCTGGATGACAGCAAAATTACTCTGCAGGGACTTGGTCACACCGTTTTCATACAGCTTTTTCCTCAGGTGACTCTCTCCCGCATCCCCACTGAGTCCAGACTGGTACCTCAACAGGGACTTTAGCATCATTTCAAAGGGGTCCGCTGAAACAAACAAACCAAAAAAGTCTGAAATATCATCAGTCAAAACAGATTTGTGGGGGGAAGAAACGGGAAATTTAGAAAATCCTTTAGGATTCACTCATTTTGCCCTTTATGACCTCCCTGCTCAAAGGCTCCCAAAAGTAGAGCAACCTATCCTTCTGAATAAGGACAATGAACACAGTTGCCTTTGAACTCAGTGTGACGGTGTTCCCCATGAAACTTTATGGGGAAATGCTTATAAATGTATATATGTAACTAGAATATGTTTTATGCTACATGTGCCATGTAACATATCTCTGTGAAAGTTATGACCTACTGAATTTATTCCTCTTGTTTGTATGCATGTATCATTGTTGTAGTTGGAGTTATGAAGATTGGTTTTATATTTGCTGGTTTTGTACATAGCCTTTGTAAGTGCATGGGATCATCTTTGGAGCAGAATGTGCCTGTTACGGACAAGTACTTAACAGACAAAAGACGTTGCAGACCCCAATCCACATTGGGGCTGGGTCTGGAATGCAACTGGTTAGGCTGGTTGCCGAAGGGTGCATGGACAGGTGACTTGCCCAGGTGATCCCCAAACTCCATGGTAACAGGATGTTAAACAGGGAGGGGGAAAAGACTATAAAAGCCCGGGGGAGACCCTTCCATCGGGTCTTCAGCTGGCTAAAGGGAGAGGCTCTCCACTCCCCCAAGGACATTCCTGAGGGGAACTGAACAAAGGACAAAGACACTAGGGGGTGTGAGCAACTGCTGGACCCAGGCTAATTCTACAGCCTGTAAAAAGGAAAATATCCGAATCTGGTGAGGCTTTTATCTGTGTTAACTTTGAATAGACATAGATGTGTGTGTTTTATTTTATTTTACTAAGTAATTCGCTTTGTTCTGTCTGTCATTACTTGACATCACTTAAATCCTACTTGCTGTACTTATTAAAATCACTTTTTACTCATTAAGTTTCCTGGAGTATGATTTGTTACCTGGGAAGGCAAACAGCTGTGCATATCTTTCTATCTTTGAAATAGAAGGCGAACTATTTATGAGTTTACCCTGTATAAGCTTTATACAGGGTAAAACGGATTTATTAAGGGTTTGAACCTCCTTGGAGTTGAGCAGCTGGGTGTCAAAGGCAAGAGCGTTTCCAGGGGCCTTACAGTGGTGGGGGACTTGGTTCGGACCTGGGTCTGTGTTTGCAGCAGATCAGTGGAATCTGGCTCAAAACAGACAGGATTCGGGAGTCCCAAGCTGGAAAAGGCCTGGAAGCAGGGGCAGAAGTAGCCTTGGCACACCAGGTGGCAGCACCAAGCAGGTCTCTGTGGCCCCAACCCGTCACACTCAGTCAATGCTGCTTCTAAGTACTGGGCATTTCCTCCTTCCAGGAATGGTCTCCACAGAGCTCAAAACCTCTCTTGTTCCATGAAATCTGGGACCCAGAACTGGATCCTCCACGTGACAGTACAGCATGCTGCTCCTAGCATATCTAGGCTGTCTCCCTGGAGTGCAGTGCTGCTATGCTACATAAACAGTCAATTGGCTCATTCTCACCTTTTTTATGAGAACTGCAGTAATAAGTTATAACTTGTTACAAGGTCCCTGGCTAATAATGTCATCAACTTGGTACAGCATCAGATGACACTACAACCCAAACCCCATGCAATGCAATTAGTTAGCAGCCTGGCTCACTTACAATCTGTTTACATCTTACCTCATGGATACAACATTGCTGTTCTACTGCTCCAAAAGCTCATTTTAGAATCTATGATTTCATGGGATGGAGGCCCAGACAGAGGCATGGATACAGTGCTGCTCTTCCCCTCTCTTCTATTGCTCTGCGGCCTCACTCTATCCACTAGCATTGCAGACATGCACACAGTGTGTCAGTCAATGTGAAGGAGCTGGTGGGCTGTGCACTACCTTCAACAACCGTGTCAGGGTACAATATGGGAAGATCTAATTTCAGTCTTTTACTTTCGGCTATAACATTGCTTCTCATACAATCCCTCAAGTGCCACACGAATGAGCTCTTACTGCACTACTGTTACTAACACCTATTCCTCTTGCCCATCTGCATAGGAGTGCCAGGTGTCTTATGGAAAAGTGTCCTGTTAAATTATACAGACCCACTTTCACCTTCTGCAACAGTGGAATTTGCCATGGAATCATGATCCGGAATCCAAGCTTTCATTTCAAAGGGAAACAACTTTGACCCTTATGATAGTACAAGAAACATTCCAATTGTGAACAGAGTGCAATCTGAGGCACTGATGTCTGGCTGAGTCTCCAGAGAGCCTGAAACATTAGCTCGGTGTGTGAACTGCATCCATTCATCTCAGTAAGCTGGTAACTTTGAAACCTAATGATGACAATTTAAACCAACTATAGGTAGCTAGTTAGCGGCTGATCCTTTAAGTAAAACACCCAACCAATGTGCTTATTCCTACTGACACAGAACACCTGCCACACCTTCCCCAGTGCCAAAAGCCCCACTTCCCTCCTACCCTGCTGCCAAAAACACCAATAGGATATTTCCCTCTTGACAATTTCTATGAATCCAATGTGTTTTCAATACAGAATGTTGCTACATAAAGAAAAATAAAATATACAGGACTTCTTAAAATAAGCTACATTTAATATCTGCATTGATTGTATTATTCATTTTCAAATTTAATTTAATAAAACCCTCCCTTTTATAATTCATTTGAAACTACCACAGAATCTGTTCTGCTGCCTTAAAGTGCAAGAGAATTCAGAGGCCTTGATGCAGAATATACACCAAGCTTCCCACTGAGTACATGGAGACTTGGCTATATTTGCCTTTTCAATTCATTCCAAGTATACATTTAGGTCACCAAAGTCTTGTGCTCATAAGAATTCTACTTTCACAAAAAAATAGAATTTAGTCAGGAGACCTGTTAGATGATCTAGTCCAGTGCTGGGTTCTTCTCTTCCCTACAGTACAACCCACACTACTCTGTCCAATTTATTTTAAAGTGACCCAAAGTGAAGGGGCCTCCATTTTCACTGGGGAGACAATGTAACAGAGCTCACAGTCAAGGTTTTCCTGATAGTCAACCTACATTTTCCCTGGTGGGACTACCTATTAAGGTCAGAGGTTGGGTAGCTTATTCTCCATGACCATTCTGGCTTTGGCCTCTCCGTTTAATGGGGGGTGGTTTGTGATGTGGATACTTGCTCACTGGGAAGTGGATGCAGATCACCAAACTCATTTTAAAAAGACCACTGGATGGTTACAATGTTTTGTCACTTAAATGCAATCTCTATAAGCAGTAGCAGAGACTCAAGCTCACACCACTCATTCAGTTTCAAGCTAAATCTGACTCCTTTAAATACCATGAATGAAATCCTCCCTCCTTAAAGTTAATGGCAAAACCCTCGTTTACTTCACTGGAGCCAGGATTTAACCCTGGGTAAAAGCTAACAGAGAAATGAATCTGAGAGAAACTATAGGTAGCTAGTTTGAGAGAAATCTGAGAGAAAGCAAATTAAACTTACATGTCCTGTTGGGGTTAATGTGTTGTTTTAGGAGATCAATGGACCCCACACTGACCACAAGGCGTCTTCCAAACCAGAAAGAGACAACAGGGCCGTATTTCTCATGCAGATTCACCAGGAACTCATGCAGGCTGCCACTGGTTACAATGTCTGGCAAGTTCCCATCTCTGAGGGAAGAGTAACAGGAATAAAAAACACACTTCTATGCACAATATCAGCAATTAAGGTTAAATAAAATGAATGAGAAGCCACTTACTTTTCATCTGTTGGAGTCATTCCTGGGATCCCTGAAGCTTGTCTAGAAGCCTAAGAGGAAAGAAAATGATGCTCAAAGTTTTGCATCAGCCTCAGAAGATTCACAGTTTAGCATCTATTGGCCTGTTGCTTCAAGCTTTTCATATCAGTTTAAAAGACCAGTTTGCAGGTTTATAACCCTTTATCCAATTAGTCATTTAATAACAGGACAAAATTGTTTCCCCGCCCCTCCCCAGTCTCCCCCTCTCCTAAATAGTCCCATACACACAGAAATTAGGGAATCTTCAGAGATTTGCGCTCTCCCTATGTATTAAGGTGAGCTAATGGTAAACTACATTTAACTCAATGCCAATAGCATTTTTTGAACATGGACACCAGAGTGTTGACTCAACAGCTTGTCACTTGCCCCTCCAAAGTGATGGTAAGTTTTTAGGACCATAGTTTTATCAATTTTACTATTGTTAAAAACAGTGTGAGAGAATCCTTTTTTTTTTTTTTTGAGAAATTTTTTTTGAGAATACCTTCCATCATCGAAAATTGTTTGTCTAAAATAGCCACTGTTATCATGCAACCTGCAGAAACACTGTGGTGCTCTCTGCAGCTGCTTTTAACTAACACCATTCCTAGTGGAATCTTGACATCATCAAGAACGCCTGCCCAATGCAGTTCCTTTATAAACTCAAAACACTAGCACTAAGCAAAAACCAGCAGTTTGCTTAAGCATCTCCAGTTAATAAACGAAGAAAAAAAAAAATCACTGCTTGTCAAATAGTGATGCCATGTTTTGTTTAAATATCAACAAGGCAGAGGTTAAAAAAAAAATCTATTAAAAATGTGTCAGTGCATCATTTGAAAGAAAAATAAATTCCAAAACTGGGCAAGATACATTCCTCAGTCCCAAGCCTGCAAAAATTTACACAGGTGCTTAACAAGCATGTGTGGGGTCCCACTGATTTACGTAGGATCACTCGTCTACTTAAAAGAGAAGCACCTACCCACAAGGCCTTGATCCTGCAGTGGAGACCTGCACAAGGGTTTGCCCGTGAAGAGTTCATTGCAAGGTGCTAAAGCACTTACTGGGAGAAGGAAATCATCGTCCAGAAGAGTGCTTTGCAGAAGTATTTTAATACATCTAAATTATACTAATTTTCCAAACTTCCATAGACTGTAGGTTCTAAGGCCCCGTCTACACTGGCAAGTTTGTGCACAGTAAAGCAGCTTTGAGCGCTGTAACTGCCTAGGTGTACACACTGCCAAGCCATTTAGTGCGCAGAAACTGCGCAGATGCAGCACTCTAAAGACACCACCTTGACGAGAGGTGTAGAGCTTTCTGCGCTGTGGCTACAGCGCCAGTGTAGACACCATGGTGATTTCAGCGCTGCGATTGGCCTCCGGGACGTGTCCCACAATGCCTGTTCTCACCTTTCTGGTCACTGGTTTGAATTCTACTGCCCTGCCCTCAGGTGACCAACCGTCAGCCCCACCCCGTACATTCCTTTACAAATTTGAAAGTCTTCTTCCTGTTTGCTCGGTGATGCGTGCAGTGGTCTCAGCGCATCTTTCCAGATGGCCATGCCTGCTCCACGCACCAGGCGATCCCCTGCTTGGGGCAATGCCGAGCTGCTGGACCTCATCAGTATTTGGGGAGAGGGGGCTGTCCAGTCCCAGCTATGCGCCAGCCGTAGGAATTATGATGCCTACGGACAGATTTCTAGATGCATGATAGAAAAAGGCCATGACCAGGACACATTGCAGTGCAGGGTCAAAGTGAAGGAGCTGCGGAACGCCTATCACAAGGCCTGGGAGGCAAACTGCCGCTCTGGTGCTGTGCTCACGAGCTGCCGGTTCTACAAAGAGCTGGACATGAGTGGACTCCTCCACTGCAAAGGCCTCTGTGGATACTTTGTTAGCTTCGTTGCCAGTCGAGAGTGGACCGAGCCAGGAGGAGGCAGTTACAGGTAGAACACGTCACACTACGCTCCTGTGGCAGTTACCACGCACAGGTAGAACACGACACCCCCCCTTCCCGTGGAAGTTATCGGTTACAAGTAGAACACACCACACTATGCTCCTGTTGCAGTTACCAGGCACAGGTAGAACACGCCCCACCCCCATGGCAGTTACCGGGTACAGGTAGAACACAACCCCCCGCCATCCTGTGGCAGTTACTGGGCACAGGTAGAACACACCACGCTCCTGTGAAAGTTACCGGTTACAGACAGAACACGCCACACTACGCTCCCGTGGCAGTTCTCAGGCACAGATACAACACGCCCCCGCTGCTCCCGTGGCAGTTCCTGGGTACAGGTAGAAGACGCCACACCACACTCCCATGGCAGTTACCGGTTAAGGTAGAACATGCCCCACCCTGCCCCCATGGCACTTACCAGGTACAGGTAGATCATGCCCCGCCCCGGTCCTGTGGCAGTTACCGGGTACAGGTAGAAAACGCCCCCCCCACCGTGGCAGTTACCAGGCACAGATAAAACACGCCCCCGCCGCTCCCGTGGCAATTCCCGGGTACAGGCAGAAAACGCCCTGCCACGTGGCACTTATCGGGTACAGGTAGAACATGCCCCGCTCCTTCCCGCGGCAGTTACCAGGCACAGGTAGAACATGCCACGCCCCTCGTGTTAGCAGTTCCCGGGTACGGGTAGACCACGCCCCGGCCCGTGGCAGTTCCCGGGTACAGGTAGAGCACGCCCCCCCCCCCCCGTGGCAGCAATTACTGGGTACAGGTAGAGCACGCCACTCCCCCCCGTGGCAGCAATTACCGGGTACAGGTAGAGCACGCCACGCCCTGCCCCCCCCCCCGTGGCAGCAATT
The DNA here is from genome assembly GCA_037349315.1 of Chelydra serpentina. Lineage (NCBI taxonomy): Eukaryota > Metazoa > Chordata > Testudines > Chelydridae > Chelydra > Chelydra serpentina. The sequence continues at coordinate 34,410,483 of JBAIAC010000029.1, read as the reverse complement.
ACCGGGTACAGGTAGAGCACGCTCCCCCCTCCCCCGTGGCAGCAATTACCGGGTACAGGTAGAGCATGCTCCCCCCCCCCCCGTGGCAGCAATTACCGGGTACAGGTATAGCACGCTCCCCCCCCCCCCGTGGCAGCAATTACCGGGTACAGGTAGAGCACGCTCCCCCCCCCCCCGTGGCAGCAATTACCGGGTACAGGTAGAGCACGCTCCCCCCCCGTGGCAGCAATTACCGGGTACTGGTAGAGCACGCTCCCCCCCGCCCCGTGGCAGCAATTACCGGGTACAGGTAGAGCACGCCCCCCCCCCCCCCCGTGGCAGCAATTACCAGGTACAGGTAGAGCACGCCCCCCCCCCACCCGGCAGCAATTACCGGGTACAGGTAGAACACGCCTCCGTGGCAGCAATTACCGGGTACAGGTAGAGCGCTCCCCCCCCCGTGGCAGCAATTACCGGGTACAGGTAGAGCACGGCCCCCCCCGTGACAGCAATTACCGGGTACAGGTAGAGCACGGCCCCCCCCCGTGGCACCAATTACCGGGTACAGGTAGAGCACGCCCCCCCCCCCCCGTGGCAGCAATTACCGTGTACAGGTAGAGCACGCTCCCCGCCCGTGGCAGCAATTACCGGGTACAGGTAGAGCACGCTCACCCCCGCCCCGTGGCAGCAATTACCGGGTACTGGTAGAGCACGCTCCCCCCCGCCCCGTGGCAGCAATCACCGGGTACAGGTAGAGCACGCTCACCCCCCCGCCGTGGCAGCAATTACCGGGGTACAGGTAGAGCACGCCCCCCTCCCCGTGGCAGCAATTACCGGGTACTGGTAGAGCACGCTCCCCCCCGCCCCGTGGCAGCAATTACCGGGTACTGGTAGAGCACGCCCCCCCTCCCCGTGGCAGCAATTACCGGGTACAGGTAGAACACGCTCCCCCCCCCCCCCCCCCGTGGCAGCAATTACCGGGTGCAGGTAGAGCACGCTCCCCCCCCGCCCATGGCAGCAATTACCGGGTACAGGTAGAGCACGCTCCCGCCCCCCCCGTGGCAGCAATTACCGGGTACAGGTAGAGCACGCCCCCCCCCCCGTGGCAGCAATTACCGGGTACAGGTAGAGCACGGCCCCCCCCGTGGCAGCAATTACCGGGTACAGGTAGAGCACAGGCCCCCCCCGTGGCAGCAATTACCGGGTACAGGTAGAGCACGCTCCCCCCCCCCCCCCCCCCGTGGCAGCAATTACCGGATACAGGTAGAGCACGGCCCCCCCCCGTGGCACCTATTACCGGGTACAGGTAGAGCACGGGCCCCCCCCGTGGCAGCAATTACCGGGTACAGGTAGAGCACGCTCCCCCCCCCCCCCGTGGCAGCAATTACCGGGTACAGGTAGAGCACGCTCCCCCCCGTGGCAGCAATTACCGGGTACAGGTAGAGCACGCTCCCCCCCGTGGCAGCAATTACCGGGTACAGGTAGAGCACGCTCCCCCCCCCCCCGCCGTGGCAGCAATTACCGGGTACAGGTAGAACACGCCCCCCCCCCCGTGGCAGCAATTACCGGGTACAGGTAGAACACGCTCCCCCCCCCCCCCGTGGCAGCAATTACCGGGTACAGATAGAGCACGCTCCCCCCCAACCCCCCGTGGCAGCAGTTACCGGGTATGGGTAGAGCACGGTCCCGCCCCCCCCGTGGCAGCAATTACCGGGTACGGGTAGAACACGCCCCCCCCCCCCCCCGTGGCAGAACACCCCCCCCCCCCGTGGCAGCAATTACCGGGTACAGGTAGAACACGCCCCCCCCCCTCGGCAGCAATTACCGGGTACAGGTAGAGCACGCCCCCCCCCGTGGCAGCAATTACCGGGTACAGGTAGAGCACGCCCCCCCCCGTGGCAGCAATTACCGGGTACAGGTAGAGCACGGCCCCCCCCCGTGGCAGCAATTACCGGGTACAGGTAGAGCACGCCCCCCCCCCCGTGGCAGCAATTACCGGGTACAGGTAGAGCACGCCCCCCCCCTGTGGCAGCAATTACCGGGTACAGGTAGAGCACGGCCCCCCCCCCCCCGTGGCAGCAATTACCGGGTACAGGTAGAGCACGGCCCCCCCCCCCCCCGTGGCAGCAATTACCGGGTACAGGTAGAGCACGGCCCCCCCCCCCCCGTGGCAGCAATTACCGGGTACAGGTAGAGCACGGCCCCCCCCCCGTGGCAGCAATTACCGGGTACAGGTAGAGCACGGCCCCCCCCCCCCCGTGGCAGCAATTACCGGGTACAGGTAGAGCACGCCCCCCCCCGTGGCAGCAATTACCGGGTACAGGTAGAGCACGCCCCCCCCCCCGTGGCAGCAATTACCGGGTACAGGTAGAGCACGCCCCCCCCCCCCGTGGCAGCAATTACCGGGTACAGGTAGAGGACAGCCCCCCCCCCCCGTGGCAGCAATTACCGGGTACAGGTAGAGCACGCCCCCCCCCCCGTGGCAGTAATTACCGGGTACAGGTAGAGCACGCCCCCCCCCGTGGCAGCAATTACCGGGTACAGGTAGAGCACGGCCCCCCCCCGTGGCAGCAATTACCGGGTACAGGTAGAGCACGCCCCCCGGCAGCAATTACCGGGTACAGGTAGAGCACGCCCCCCCCCCCCCCGTGGCAGCAATTACCGGGTACAGGTAGAGCACGGCCCCCCTCCGTGGCAGCAATTACCGGGTACAGGTAGAGCACGCTCCCCCCCCCCCCCCGTGGCAGCAATTACCGGGTACAGGTAGAGCACGGCCCCCCTCCGTGGCAGCAATTACCGGGTACAGGTAGAGCACGCTCCCCCCCCCCGTGGCAGCAATTACCGGGTACAGGTAGAGCACGCTCCCCCCCCCCGTGGCAGCAATTACCGGGTACAGGTAGAGCACGCTCCCCCCCCCCGTGGCAGCAATTACCGGGTACAGGTAGAGCACGCTCCCCCCCCCGTGGCAGCAATTACCGGGTACAGGTAGAGCACGCCCCCCCCCCCGTGGCAGCAATTACCGGGTACAGGTAGAGCACGCCCCCCCCCCCCCGTGGCAGCAATTACCGGGTACAGGTAGAGCACGGCCCCCCTCCGTGGCAGCAATTACCGGGTACAGGTAGAGCACGGCCCCCCCCGTGGCAGCAATTACCGGGTACAGGTAGAGCACGCCCCCCCCCCGTGGCAGCAATTACCGGGTACAGGTAGAGCACGGCCCCCCCCGTGGCAGCAATTACCGGGTACAGGTAGAGCACGCCCCCCCCCCGTGGCAGCAATTACCGGGTACAGGTAGAGCACGGCCCCCCCCCGTGGCAGCAATTACCGGGTACAGGTAGAGCACGCCCCCCCCCCCGTGGCAGCAATTACCGGGTACAGGTAGAGCACGCCCCCCCCCCCGTGGCAGCAATTACCGGGTACAGGTAGAGCACGGCCCCCCCCCGTGGCAGCAATTACCGGGTACAGGTAGAGCACGGCCCCCCCCGTGGCAGCAATTACCGGGTACAGGTAGAGCACGGCCCCCCCCGTGGCAGCAATTACCGGGTACAGGTAGAGCACGGCCCCCCCCGTGGCAGCAATTACCGGGTACAGGTAGAGCACGGCCCCCACCAGGATGAGCAGGAAGGTAACGGCGAAGATCGCGAAGTCCAGCATGGCCCAGCCCGTGCGCGCCGCCCCACAGGCTCTCCACGTCCCCGCACAGGTCGATCGGCAGCTCTGCGGCCTGATCGGACAGACCAGAGCAATCGAGCGCGGCGCGGCCCGCCCCGCAGCAGCCTGGGGCCGGCCTCTGCGCGCGCTGACAGCCGCAGAGCTGCGAGGGGAGGGGCCGGGCCGGCAGCTCCGCCCGCCGCCGGGGCTGAGGTGAGGGGCAGGCCCGCGCGCTGGCTTCCGCCCCTGCTCAGCGGCGCTTGACACCCGCCTGCCCTGATGGGGGCTCCCGGGCCCCGGCGGCTGCTGCTGGTCTCCAACTCCACGCTGCGCGGCGGAGGGTACCTGGGCCACTGCCAGCAGCACGTCAGGAGCTTCCTCGGGCAGTAGGTGCCCGCGCCCCGCCTGGGGAGGCGGCTCCGCTCTCGCGGCGCGGCGGGCCGGGGCTGCGCAGGCTGCTCGTGCCCGGGCCAGTGTTCAGCCGGCGTGTGCAGAGCCTGTGCCTGCTCCGTAGTGCGCTGCCCCCTCCTGCGAGACCCCCGGGCCGGGCCTTCAGTGCTGCCCGCGCTTTAGCACCCTGCCCAGACAACCAGCAGCACCGTCCCGTGGTACACGAAGCCCGGCGCTTTTCACAGCTGCGCCTGGGTGCCCAGTTCCCGATCACTTAAATGGGAACGGGGTGGCCCAGATCCCGTGGGCAGTTTTGAAGAATCCCGACCATACATGCCTGTGTCTGAACTAGGGTGTAAACTCCCGGCAGCCGCCTGTGTCTGTCTGCGAAGCACTGACGGCGTGTGCTGCCCTGTGCACTTCGCTTGGATGCTCCAGCGAAGAGCACATAGTGGTTCCGTTTTAAGCAGACATATCAAACTGTGTGTGTGTGTGTGTGTGTGTGTGTGGGGCAGGGAGCCTAGTGCATTAGGTGGAAGGGCTGTCTGGACCCTGAGGCACGCGCGCAGCTGGATTCCTGGTGTAGAATGGTGTTGCATTTGGACTGGGGCCCTTCTAGGGGCATCTGTAGAATTGGACAAGAGATTGCTGCACTGGGAAACAATGTTGCAGTGTTTAGTTTTCAGAGAAATTCATAGTGCTGAACACAGGCTGATAAAAATGGGAGTGTAAATCATGTGTCACACAGGGGGCATAAGTTAGTCACAGCCTGAACTTTATTCATTTTTAAAAGGTTAGTACCCAGTATCAGCATTGTCACTGAAGATGATTTGGTGACATTCACGTATTTGGAAATCAGATGTGGTGGGTGGAAAAGTAAGAAAAGCAAACAGTTTCTTTTTTAAAATAAAAGGAAGGAAGAGGAGGGCTACTTTATCTTAGGCCTTCTTAAAACTTCTTGGTTGTATCAGGAAAAGCAACCTTTCCCTTTCAGCCCATTTGCTGCAACTTTATGTCTACTCGGCAATACAAAGTTTTCATCACTACTTGGGGGATCTCTGCATTTAACTCCAACTTGGATCACAAGGAAAGTTTAAAGGGGGTTAGGGGAGAGAAGGAAACCAAGTAGGTAACACTTTGGGTCTGCTGTTACAACTAGTTAAGGCCACATAACAAAGCTGGTGAAGCCCAAACTGTTTGCCCAAGTTGTGATCATGTTATCTGTCTTTCCTAGGAAAGTGAAGAGAATTTTGTTTATCCCCTATGCTCTTCATGATCGAGATGCCTATGCCAAGACTGCAAGAGAGAAGTTTGAAAGTTTAGGTAAGACAGCATCCTGCTTATGGACCTGGAGTTTCTGTATGGGGGGGAGGGGAATCAACATGGTGACTTATTAAAATATTTTGCATTAACTTTCGTTATTTTTTTCTCTCTGCTGAATAGACATGCTAGCTTTTTCAAGTGGCCGGTATCCAGGAATAGAGGCCACTGCATGACTTCTATATCCACCTAATTGGCGTATAAGATCTAATTAAACAATTCTGCCCTTCAAAAATAAAAAACCCCATCAAGATCCATTTAATCTGGCTTTCTGTGAGGGACTCGTGTAATAATCTTCACTCCGTTGGTGTGTGGGGTTTTGACTACACATGAAAAATAATCTTCACATGGATGGCGTGTGGGGTTTTTGACTCGCATGAAGAAAAATCTGTTGAACTAGTTCAATTCCACTGTAGTTCAGCTACTTGCTAGTGATAAAAACATAGGAATTGTAAGACCAGTGGTTTATCTGGGCAGTATCCTATAGATACTTCAGAGGACGATACAAAAAAATCTTGTAATGAACTGTTTTGTCATAACTTGCTTGTAGGGAAGTTTCTTCTTAATCCCTTTCAGTTAGTGTTCTTTATCCTGTCCGATCCAGTGGTGGATGTTTTCATTTAAAAAAAACCCCAAAGCTTCAGTAGGCTGAGGACTTAACATTGAGAAATAATGGTATTGTAATAAGTCACTGTCTTGTCCTGTTCTTACTTGTATTTTGTTTGCTTAATGCACAGAAGTAGTTACAGCAGATGTTATCTTTGAACTGTCCACAATGACACCTACAGGCCACTTTCCTGTGTGGCTCCAGATAACTGAAACCCCAATCCTGTAATATGAATAGTTCATTTTATTCATTCCAGTGTGTGTTTGTCTGAATGGTGAAAATTATTCCTTGCCTTGCATTTTGCACTGTATTGGCCAATTCTGTTTTTCTGTTAGGGCTCTCTGGTATTTTCCATACTCTCCCTCCTCCTGCTTAGTCTGAATAGTTTTACCTACTCATCTTTAAACTTTGCCACCTTCCCCTTAATCTTCTTTTCCAGATCACTCATAAATCTGTTTAAGACCACCATTGCTATAATAATCTTGTGGTGCACATATTTCTTAACCTTTTGCCAGGCTGAAATTGACTACCTCCTCCTATCTTCTGTCTCCTAGCCTGCTTGTACTGTATGACAGTACTTTGCATCTCAACCCCCGGCTGCTATGCTTCCTTAGTAGCTTCTTGTAAGGGGTTTTGGAAAATAGGTGAGACTTATCTCGTATCTTTATTTAAATAGAAATGGCAAAGGTAGATAAACAAATATTTTCTTGTAGGATATGGGTTAGACAGTATTCATGACTCTCCAGATCCTGTAGAAGCTGTAAGGAAATCTGAAGCAATATTTATTGGTAAGTGTTAGTTTTTGGACCTTTTTTTCTCCCTTAAGTATAACATGGAAAAATTAGTGCAGTCTCACCCAACACTTATATAGGAGAAACAGGACTGAAGGACCTGATTCTGTCTAAGAGGGGTAGTCATTAAAAACAAATCAGATAAGAAAACATGTCTAGTTCACAGTGGCAATTAAGAGTTCCCTTTCTAATTAAGATTAGGAGTGTATGTTGGGGGGTGGGGGGAGGCTACATGTTAAGACCTGATCTTGCAGAGACTTAGACATTTCACTGCTTAGATTGTTGTGTGTCTTATTGCATCTGAACAATGAAAACTGATGCATCTGTTTCAGGGACTCATGCACTAGTGGAAAGCTGAAATGTTGGGAATACAAAAATTCTATAAGGGTTTGATGTCTGTCTCAAGATCTCTCAATTTTAAGAGAATCAATTATATTTGGAAACCCCTATAATTTAGGCCTAAACTCTGATAGGCCCTCCTAATAACATACTACACTGTCATGGCTTGGATTGTTCATCTAAAATAAAAATACACTGGAGGCAAAGGCAGAACAAAAACCGATAGTAACAGAATATTGCTTTAAAAAACTGAGAATCCAAGCTGTTTCCCATTTGGGGAGGCAGAAATAACAATGTGACTTGAATTCTTCTGGAGTTCAGATACTGTGACTGAATGCATTCTCTACACCAACCCTTGCTGAGCATAACTTTAGACTGTAGCCCATAAGGCTAGCTTGCCTTTATTATATTTTCTGCCTTGCCTTAATTATATTCTGCCTTTATTATATTCAGCACTAATGCAGGGAAATGACAGGCTTGTATCCCGTAAGACATTGGCTTCAGCAGTTAGCGTGAGGCTTGAGGCCTATGAACTTTGGCACAGAGTAACCCCTAAATTTTGGGGAACTGGAAAGAGAGTGTAAGGGGAATTTTGTCAATAATGACATCAGCCAACCACAGAAACATCAGCTGAACACCAACTTTTGGAAAGTTTTGGAAAGAACTTCCAACCACGAGTTCCATGGCAACGAATTGACATATATATAATGATAAATTGAAATGATTAATATACTAACCTATATAAGAAGGACACCTCAACATTAGTAGGATGAGGAAATACAAATAAGGAAGAGTGGAGAAACCCCTACTGAATATGCATTAGACACAATGGTGTCAGTGTAACATATTGTAAAAGTTACCTCCCGGCCGTGGGTTACATCTCTCGCCCACTGCCCTGTGGAGGTGCCAGAATGATGGCCACTGGTGATGATGAGGAAGATAATGGCTAACATTTCAGATTGTTCTGCAAGGAATGGCGTGAACATGGATGCTCAGATGTACTTTCTGTATTATCTCTATCTACCTACCTTACGGAGTTAGTGTTTGATTGTGCTAACTGTATTAATAAACTATTTGTAAATATAGAAGAGTTCCCAACTGTATAATAATCTGAATAATACTGCGGCTGAGCTTGGGAGAAGAACCTGTCTATCCACAAAGTGATAACTGGGGATTTTAAGTAATTAATATAGTTAATACGTAATCTATGGATCAGGCTACAAGACTTAGTTTTCAATTTATTTGTAAACACTTCAGAAAATATTCTTGCTCTCCATAAGAACACAAGGTGTAGTCAAAGCATAAACCTTGACCAAGAGGGTCTAGTCTGCTTCTTGTACAGACATTAATAAACTTCTTCTAATGACGACTGTCCAGAGTAATAAGTGCAGTTGCTGCACTGCAATCAATTTGCCAGTAGGGAATCTAGTTGTAGTCACAGCACTCAGCCTGCTAAATTCACCAACTTTAATTAAGACACTTCTCAGAGTGTCAAGTCCCTACCAGTTAGATCTGATTCTTGCCTTCTCCAAATTCTGTGTCAGTGTAGGAAGGAATTATCTTCTGTTATTTGAATAAACAGAAGATTGAGTTTTGGAGTCATCCATTCTTTCTCAGACATCAAATCTTCCTGAAAACTGGAATGAGATCACATTGCTATAGTATAGGATTATTAATAGGATTGTGTTGAGACTAATAATTTAAAAACTTTACTTGTGCATATTAGACTGGTATCTTCAATTACATTAGCTAGGGTAAATGTGACAGATCTTCTAGGGCATAAACTGATCCCCAGCTGAGGTCAGTATTCCTTTGAAGCAGCTCGCTTTACCTACTGCTCCGGGCAGGATACCAACTAGATGGCCCATTGGGGTCTTCCAATCTGCCAATTCTTACAGTCTCAATTAAGGGAAAGCTACACTGTTTTCCTGCAGGTGGTGGAAACACATTTCGGCTCTTGAAAGCTCTTTATGACAACAGTCTGCTCCAGGAGATCAGGAAAAGAGTTCTTGAGGTAACTTAAATGATTCACAAACTAAATTACAAGGGGCATGGATGGATATTGTTTGGCTTGTATTCCTTAGTGTTTGGAGAAGCTTTTTAAATTGCTTATACATGGTTGCTACACTTTAGAATACTGTTGTTCAAGCCTGGAGGCTTTATGCAGGAATTACTGGGTGAAATGCTATGTCTTGTGTTATACAAGCAGTCAGACTAATGATTCCTTGTGGCCTTAACATTTTATTGATGTCCATATCTTCAACTGCAGACTCATGGTCACCTCAACAAAAATTTAGTAACTCGTGCTGTAATCTAGTAATAGCTCTCATATGTTTCTCCAAAGGATAAACCACTATCCCCATACTTGAATTAAATCAACCATTATCTTTCCTTTAAGAAACTCATGTGGGTAGAAAGAAGAGATGGGCTGGCTCAGGGGACTGGTAGCCGGAGAGAGACACTTAAAGGTCAAGTATCCATCTTGTCCACTAGAAACACGATTGAAACAACCACTCCTTTCACATGTAATTAGACTTGAAGGATTAGCTTTATCAATAATCATCCATTTCACCATACACACAAAACTAATCATCGAAATGTACAGATATGCAAAGTAAGAAATGCTTGAGAACTTGTTAGTGTGATTTAAGGTTTATTTTGTATATTTTGACATAGTATCATCATGTGTTTAACGGTTAAAGCTTTAACTTTTTGAATTGCAACGTCTGTCATTAAATATTTTGTCCCCTCTGTAATTTCCTGCAGCTGTGAAAATGTAAATTGATAAAAATTGAAAAATACTCACAACCCATAATTTTGTGCAACTGAAAATTTAAATTGAAAATACTTAAAATTGATAGCCATAAAAATTGACTTCTGCCAAGACCACATATAGTGTAGAGTAGATGCCAGATGCATGTACTTCACATTCAAGCCAGTACCCCAGAAGTGACTCTGTATCTGACAACCAATCCCCCAAGTCCTCCAGCTCCCTTAGCTATGCTTGGGTGCATGGACTCAGGCTTCTCAGCAGCAGAAGAACATTCTCCCATGAACTCTGACTTCAGACTAGTCTTTGTAATGCAAGATTTCTCAAACACTGCCTGGATGGGTTGACCAGGCCCAGGAAGACCAACTGACTAAAAGGACTGGCTGCCTGAAGACAAGCCCTGAGTAGAAGGGCTGGGTCTGGCTGAAGACACCTCAGACAACCATGGTTTTGAGTTCATGGTATTTCTTTATTTTTGGATTTTAATACCCCATAAGAGGTGGGACTCAAGTGTGCCTTAGCCAGAGGGCCAAAGTGCCAGCCGGCTATCAGAGACCCTGTGACAGGGTGAGTTCTACCTCTTTGGGCCACAAGGAAATACCACTAAGTTAGGTCCTGTTGCACCCAACTAGTTACTCATATTAGAGTGATGTAGGATGTGAGTATGCAGTAAGGTGCCAGAACCTATGAGGAAAGATTGATAAAATTGGGATTGTTTAGTCTGGAGAAGAGAAGACTGAGGGGGGACATAAGTTTTAAAGTACATAAAAGGTTGTTACAAGGAGGCAGGTGAAAAATTGTTCTCATTAATCTCTGAGGATAGGAAAAGAAGAAACAGGCTTAACTTGCAGCAAGGGTGGTTTAGGTTGGACATTAGGAGGTTGTGGAATCTCCAAAATTGGAAGTTTTTTAAGAGTAGGTTAGACAAACACCTGTCAGGGATGGTTTAAATCAGGACTTACTGACCCTCCAAGCCACATACAATCTTCAGAAGTTTGAGAGCCGCAAAACACTCAATCTCCCTCACGGGCCATGTGGCTTCTGCCCTGACACCCTCCTGTGGGGCTAAAGGCCTTAGACCCCCACCCCCTGCAGGGTAGAAGTACCTAGTCCCACCACCCTGCTTCAGGGCAGAAGCCCCAAGCTCTTCTCCCGACCCTGCCAAGTTTGGTAGGAGGAGAATGGCTGTGTGTGTGGTGGTGGTGGGCTCCATGAGCTGCACGCCTCTCATGAGCCATAGTTTGGCCATGCTTGGTTTAGATAATACTGAGTCCTGCCGTGAGTGCAAGGGACTGGACTAGAAGACCTCTTGAGGTCCCTTCCAGTCCTATTGTTCTACCCATGTACATAGCCCATGCTGAGATGTCACTGAACTGGAATATCAGGACTGTCAAACATAGTGATGGAGAGGCACAGTTAGGAAAATTCCTGACACCCCACACCAGGTCCTTGTTAGAACAAGGAGCAGTTTTAAAAGGTCTAACATTCTCTGTGCCTTGCATTGGTCTGGTGGCATAAGTTCCTTTGAACTGTTCCTTTTTACCTTCAGAGCCACTTCACTTCAGTGTGAAGTTGGTAGCTTGACTCTTTCCTGAATTATTGGCACCTTGCCGGTACTTTTGGTAACCCATCTTGGGTGGCACACTTACCCCACATTAGCTAACATCTCTGGGCACAAATGAACTCAATTCTTTCCTTCCCAGGTAAAATACAAATATTCTGTCCATACAGAGCAGAAGTATTGATAAGAAAACTTGGACATTGCTCTTCCCAAATGTGAAGACGAGGGTGGCATTGTTCCTTCTTGTCTTGGAGTCTGGAGGAACTGAGCAGCCAGTTGGGAACCAGCACAAACTCAAAATTGGCATCCAGGGGAACTTGAGACTCAGCTGCTGGCCTGTCTTCTTGATGACCCTTCCAAAGGGAAGGGAGGAATCAACACCCCAAACTAAGATGCTGTTGATGTGACACAGCTGACTGGAACTGTAAGAAAATGAAAGATGTGGCCTTTTGAAAAGACCTTTTTACTGATACTCTAGGCAGGAACTCAGCAGTCTGACTGTCAAAAGGAGAACCAGGCTTTAGTTGTGAAAACCTTGAAGTTGTCAGCAATTTTGTACACCTATCTCTGTTAATCAAAGGCCAGATTCGTAAAGGTATTTAGGTGCCTAAGTCCCATGTGAAATCAGTTTGATTGGGAGATTATATACTTTCAAAGATCTGGTCCTAAGTAAAGTAGTGATTTAAAAACCAACAAACAGTAACCACTTGCCTCTCCATTCAAACCGGCATGAAATGTTTTTCCAGCATGGACCTTCAGGAGTGAATGTATTTCAAATTCTGTACTTGAATTATAACTATTAACTTTTTAGAACTTCAGATGGTACGGTTAGAATTGCAGCACTCAGCTCACAGGTTATTTAGATTAGTGCAACTCCACGGACTTCACTGGACCTATGCAGATTTACACCACTGGAGGATCTGGCCCTTACCTGTGTTTAGGGTTAGAAGTCATGGGGCAAAAAGGTCTTAGCCTCCAAAAGCACCAGCGGCACCAAAAGTTTAGGCTATTTTGAACAGGATGAAAATGAATTCATAAAAATATAATAGGCACACTCTTGCTGTGCTGCCAACAGAAACAACCCCGGGACATGCTCGGTAAATAATCCTGAAACAACATAAGCATAATGTTGTCTAAGAATATGCATGTTTTCCCAACAGTGAGTATTGACAGAACATATGCACTATCATTTCCTACAGAGTTTGACACAAACTCAATCCTGTGCCTTAATCTGGATTCAGTTTCAGCTCTACCTCAGAGTACGTAACTTTTAGGCAGTTACTTCACCTTAACTTCCCCCATCTAGCATTAAAGATATTATAGTTGGAGTTTGAATTCACCATTTTTTTTTTTTTTGCCTTTTGAAACTGTCTGAGAGAAGTGATGTAAAAAGCAAGGTATCAGTCTCATCTGTGGCATCAAGAACTGAGTTTCTTGCAGCAACAACATTTCCTGTTACAGTGTTGCTTTTTCTTCCAGGATGGAATTCCATACATGGGGTCCAGTGCAGGAACTAACGTAGCTACTTTCAGCATCAACACAACCAATGACATGCCAATCGTGTACCCACCTTCTCTGCAGGCCCTTGGATTGGTTCCTTTTAACATCAACCCCCACTACTTGGATCCAGATGTTAACAGCACTCACATGGGTGTAAGTAAAGTATCTCTCCACCAGCTGCAGAGCTAGTACACTAAAGTATGAGTACAATGTGCATATGCTGTGACTTGTAAAGCTTGCTGCTGTCTAGCAGCTGCCTGCTGGAGTTGTTTGAAATGTAACTGAAGCAAAGGAACCTTTGTTACTGCTAGCCTCCTCTTGGAAGGTTTTCCTTGGGAAGGGGAAGGTTCCTTGGCAACAGTATTACTGAGGTGGAACAAATTCTGATGGCTAACTCAGGCCTTTTGATGACTAATACTGTTAATATTACTGCTGACATGTATTGCTTAGGTGGGCAAGGGAGAATACTAAAGGGCAAACTTAAAAAAATTTGAATAACCATAACTGCAGCATTAGGTAAAATGCAGTATTTCTGGAACTTTCACCATAGACCGTCTAACTTGCTGGTCCGCTGTGACATTCCATCTAGAAATGTCTTGAGGCTTTATACACTTCTACAAGAGTTTTGCTTTTGAGACTTTCAGGTCAGGGTGGAGTGAAAGTCATCTAAGAACCCCTGGTTTACTGAATATGTAAGGCATATGGAAATTACTACAACCATATACATAGACTAAGGTGCAAAGCTGTGAATTTAGGTCTACTCAGTAAGAACCTAGGATAATTTAAATTGTAATAGCTGAACAAACCATCTATAATTTGCAACTAGTTAACTCCTAAGAGCACAATTCCTGGGAATTTTGCTCCTATGATACAAAGCACTTCAGCCTTTTATTTACAAGGATGGTGTCTGTCCACAAACAAGAAGTTTCGTGGAGACAATAAAAGATATTCTCCATCTCAGAACAGTGGAGAAATGGAGGACCCTGACCTAAACTTTTAAAATGTAGGTCTGTTTTAAGATGTGGATATACAGGTAGACTTAAATCAGTTTTGCAGGGAGAAAAAACAGGCTGCTGCTCTAGAGGCAAGCTAACCGTATTTCTTACTGCTCAATTTTCTGCAGAACTTCTAGTGGGAAAAGCTGTGTGGGGTATAAATGCTTATCTCTGCCCTTTGTGTTCCTCTGACCTCGTAAATCCTTCTGGCTTTCTTCTTTCCCTTTGTGTCCTTCTATCCCGGCTTTGCACTTGTTTATTTCTGTCCCTCAGCTCAGCAACAACTCCAAGGGAACGTGGTTACATGGCAGAGTTCTCTGCCAAGGAAACCCGATTAGGGCTTTAAATGTCATTTCTATTAAGCAGAAATATGTAGCTAGTTCAATGGTGGAAACCTTGTCCCCTTTCTCTGGAGACTCCTATCTCCTTCATTCAGAAATAACTTCCAGAACTACCTCTAGCAGTATGAGACAGAGCAATATTTAATCAAATAGTGCCTTCACCTTAAAATACATTGAAGTGGAACCTCGACTTAAGATTTTTCTGGGTTTCCAAATTTAATTTTTTTGTTTGCAACATTTTAACAAAGGTTAGTATTTGAGATACAGGGTGAACTCCAGGCCCCAGTGAAGTCAGTGGGAATTTTGCCATTGACTTCAGTAGGGCAAATATTACATCCATAAACTTCAAGCAAATGAAGTTTTTCAGTTGGGAATGATACTTGCCTACCTTATAGGAGCATTAGGAAACATCAAGTTAATATTTCTTGAAGTGCTTTGTGATATTTAGCTAGATGGTTCTAAATTTTAAGTACTCATATAGCAGAAATTACTTAAACCTAGACTCTTACTAGATCCTACTATTCCAGGAGACTCGTGCGGAGAGGATTCTTCAGTATCATGAGGAACCAAACACCCCTCCAGTACTGGTGAGTAATACATCCCAATCAAACTCTCATCTCCAGAACTCAGTCATATGAATGCATCTCTCCAATCAGGTATTGAATTTTAGATGTCTTAATCTTTCCCATATCCTTTCCATTGTACTGTAAGGCTTTTCTGTCCGTCTTCTACCACAGACTTTTCACTGCTAGCTTCAACCTTGTTCAGGTTGCTCTAATCTGCATCCTGAATATTCAAGGCTTCTCATTCTATGCAGGAGAGACCTTGTATGCAGCACTGCCTCCATCTGCAGAGTAGAGCAGTGGTGCCCAAACTCTTCCTGTCACACTCCCCTTACCAGTGACGGAATCTGTCCATGCCCCCCTCCATTACAGCACAATTGGCTCAGCAGAGGAGCTTAGGCTGAAGGTGGACTTGGGGGCATAACTGGGGCTAGAGGCAGAACGGGATAGAGTGGAGCTGGGGCCGGAGCAGGGCTAGGGGCAAAGCATCTTCATCATTAAACAAACACACTGCTGTCTAGGAGGTCAGCATTCAGAGGTTTTCCATCCTAGCCAGTATGCCCAATCCCTGCTGTCTGAGAAATACCTAGTGGTGGTTACTAACAGACTGCATTGGCTACTGTATGGCAATCTTGACAAACTAGACTTTGAGAATGATAGTAGTTAAAGCTAGTGAAGGATCCCAGGGAACCATTTTACTTCCCCTTCATGTGTTTTAAAGACACAGTGAACTGATTGTAGAAAGTGAAATCATCCACCTAACACTAGCTATGACTTATCTACTTTGTCCTAGTGCTGTCATCTCTGAAGAAGTGCCATCCTTATTAGGCACAGGTGATGGAGTCAGCATATAGGCAGTACTTACATTATTTGGGCACAGACAGCATCTTGGGAATTGCCCATCTGAGACCATACTCTTCACTGTGAGAACTACTAGGTAAAATAAACACCAGGTTGCCAGATATGAGTCAAATGCTTTAAGCGAGCTAAAATAAAACCACCCTTAAGGTAACTTGTGGTTAGATGCTCAACCAGAGGTACTTTTTGTAATATGGCAATCTACCTTACCGAGTTAGTGTTTGTGCTAAATTTATTAATATAATACTTGTAAATACAGAAGAGTACCTATAGTGTGAGTGTTGCAACTTTGCACATTGAGATTCCCAACTATATAATAATTTGAATACTGGGTCTGATCTTGGGACAAGAACCTGTCAGTCCTCAAAGTGATAACTGGGAATTCTTAATTTAACTGGGAATTTAACTTGGATCTCTCATTTTGGAGCGCAAGTGACAGCTAGGGGTTTTATTTCTCATCAATTCAGGGTTTGCGTGAAGGAGCAATGTTACTAGTGGAAGGAGACAAAGCCACTCTGCAAGGAGTAACTGGAGCACGGCTGTTTTTGAGGTATTCAATTTGCATTCAATTCTGTGCAGCTTTTACTGGAAGTTGTGTTTTTCTTCAACAGCAGAAAGGATGATTGTGGGGTTAAGACACTGGACAGGGGCTCTGAGATCTCAGTTCAGTTGCTATCTCTGTTGGCTCTTCCTGTGCCTACCTACAATAGGGGAGTCATTTAATTTCTTGCCTCCATTTCCCACCTGCAAAATGGGAATTCTTCCCTACTTTATGGGGATGGTTTGAGGTGGGATGATACTGGAATAAAAGGGAACCACAGATAAAGCTAAAGTTTTGGTTGCATTTGTCCTTTATACTGGCACCCTTGTGGGGTATTATACCCATTCACACTTACTGGGCTACAGTGTGCCCTTTCAAAAATGAGTTGCAGCTGTGTGTACTGGTATATGAGCCTCACTAGTTTAGGGCCTGATCCCATAGGGTATATCTCCAGGGCAGCTCAAGCTAGGGTGCTAAAAATAGCAGTGATCCTGTTTCAGCTTGAGTGTGCAAACTGTAATGTTCACATTGCTACTTTTAGCATGCTAGCTTGAGTTGGCCTTCCCCAGGCTGGGAGACTCACTCCCAGCTACACTGTAGACATAGCCATAGTCACTTATTGGATGGTAAAGAGTACCAGACTGAGTCCTAAAAGCCTAAACCTGTAGTCCTTTGTCGCATGAAGAAAAACTATGGATTGGAGTAATGGTTGAAGGACTAGGCCATAAAGTTAAATACCTAATAGCAGGTACCCCAAGAGTTCCACATAGCTTCCAAACTACAGACTCTAGGACAAGCAAAATAGACTGTTCACATTTCTACTTTGACTGCCAAGTTTATAGCATGGTTCTTGTCTTCGTTTCAGAGGTGAGAAACCAACTGAACATGAGCCTGGAACAGATTTCAGTTTCCTCCTGACTGATGGTAACTCCCAGAAGCCCTAACCTTTCCTGCAGTGAAACACCAGATGCTAAAGGAAGATCGTGAAAAGAGGAGCTCCCAGGTCTGGAAAAAGTAAATTTTGTAAATAAAGCAGGATTTAAAGAACCCATTACTCACCATTTTTATTTCTGGAGGAACTGACTCATTTCAAACATTTCCTTGCAGCACTAAGGGAGAATACCCTCCTGAGGCTAGTTTATACAGGTGGGACCTGACCGGCACTGAACCAGAGAATTTGCCGAACCACAGGAGGTCAATGCAGAGTGCCAACAGGTCTCCATAGGCATGGGAAATAGGAGTGTAGGGGGTGCTGCAGCACCCCCAGGCTTTGCGCTCAGCGTGGCCCCCTGCTTGGGGACCCCACTGCCAGCCGGGGACTCTAATGCCGGCCTCAGGTCCCAGCTGCTGGCCCCTGGGAGCACAAAGACTTCCCTATTCACTTGCTTGCTGAAAGGAGCTCTGTTCCTTCCCCCACTAAAGGCAAGGGGAATACTTCCCCCCAAAAAGCTTTTCTTGATGTTAGCAGATTAGGAGGCCAGGTCACAGCGGTTCATGCTGCCCAGCCTAGGTTTTTTTCCCCCACTTGTTATTCCCCCTCCAGAGCCTATTATTTATTACCTGTCTTAATAAAAAATGCAACAGACTAGTAATAGTTCCTGTCATAAACACACCAACCCTCTTGGCATAGTTATAAATACCTGGATCACACCATGGAAAAAAAAACACAGAAATCACACATCTGATTATTATTTATTTGCTCCAGCCCCAGCTGTTATATACAAAGCTAATAATTATGTACAAAATAAGTGTGCATTTTAAAAATTTAGATTACAAATTTGCAAATACTAGAAAAAGTGCAAAATTTTAAAACATCTTCATCATGCTGTACAGAAACAAATCCAACATTAGCCAATATACACACTTAAAATTATTAAAACTTAGCCATTGGAACATATTAAAATAAGACAAACAGTATATACGAAACCTTAAAAGCACCCAAAAGGGATGAAGGTATTGCACAAAAGACTAACCGCAAATTCATTACACTGCCAGAAGGCTATTAGTGTTGAATATATCTAGGTTCAACTAACTAAAATTTGACTTTATTTAAAGGCATTTTTGGCATTAAATCCATTTGTAATCATATAATTGCACAATCATAATTATTAGAATTAAGAGATGGTTAATTGTCACACTATAAATAAGGCTTAGTGTTCTGTTTCCACCAAAAGTTATAGTGATTTAAGCAAATGCTGAGGCACACCTTAGTGAGTCTCATTTTCCACTCTAAAAACACCTTAAGAAAAGTTTATTTTAAGTAGCAGCACTATCTCCAAGAAATTGATCAGAGAGGGTGGCTCTTTTCAGACACTATGGCCTCAACCCTTCACTGAGCAATGCCTGGACTGCTCCTGCAGAGCTCATTACAGGAACAGAACGCGAGGCAAACTTTCACTACTTGAGTCCTTGCAATTACTTCCTTTAAGTTAGGATACCACTGAACACACCTCTCATTTGTTAATGACTAAAGAAAATACTCCCACTTAGATGCACATGAGATTTCTGGTATTAAGGGTTTGTTTCTAGGCAAATTATGGTTTCAATTTAGGAATACAAATTCAATATTGGTATTTGAAAATTTTCCTTGTTACATTAAAAAATTGGCCTCTGCTACTTCCTCCCCAATGGTAAATTTTATTGGCTATTTAATCTCACACTTTTGCTTAGGTGAGGTCATAGTTTAAAACTGGAAATATGATTGGAACAGGAGACCCTCCCTGCCCAGCGTTTTGGAAGAATGGCTAGAAATAGTGGACAGTAGATTAGACATGAGTTTGTAATGTCAGAAAGAGTCAGTAGGATTTCTATACACTAGTCACAATACCCCATAGAGCATTCATATCTGAGCACCAGAAATGTCTAAGAATCCAGATAGGAGCACCCCATGAATAGAGCTAGATTCTCTATTCTGGGTTCTGAGAAAAGACTGAAATAGACACATGCACAGTTTGGCAATTAAATATAGTATGTGAAAGGCTTAGGTATCAAACAGAAAGAAAACATCCCAAGTCTTCCAAGGGGATACAGCTCTGTGGGAGATGAAATTGAACAAAAGAAAGTCTAGATTAAATATCAGCAATAATTCCTCAAGCATCAGGTTTATTAGACTGTAGAACTATTTTCCAAGCGTAGAAATGAAAACTCTAGCTAGTAAGCTACACCAAGCACTCTACATTTAGTGTAAGGAACAATTCTGAACTGTCACCTTGGGATGGACAAAATAGACCTTTTAGGTTATCTTGCTTTCTTCTACTCAGTCCCGAGGTCAGTGATCCTAAGGTGCTTTGAAGGAAAGGTGCTTAGGCTCCAATGGAAGGGGTCAACCCTATTGTACTAGCTGTACAGCTCCTGCTACCTAGTCTGAATTGTAGTAGCCTGGCAGGGGACTGCAGACCTTTGGAAGAGTGGGCTAACAAGGGTTATTAGAAGAGGTGAGGACTATAGAGTGCAACTGGGTTTCTCAGAATGCATGGACTCACCCACTGAAGTCCCCGCCTGTATTGCCTCCATTTGATTCAGATGTGGGTGTCCAAAGAGGCGATGTACAGATGGGTATTGGAAAACTACCGCCAAAACAAGGCGGGAAGTTCACTTTGTAATACTGAATGCAACTCTTGAGATTCAGCAGAAGAAATTATTTTAAAATTACACCTATAAATCATTTCAACCTGTCATGGGAGCACTTGATTAAGTAGCTTCCTTGTATTTATGTCTGACTAGTGGATCTTAATTATTTGTTACAGAGCCACCCATGACTGCACTTCTACAAAGAATGACGGATTCAATAAAATGGATTAAAAATAGCCCAGTTTGCACCATTACTGCATAGGAGTATTGTGAAGTGTAAATGATCTAAGAACCACCTCTTTTACAAACTTCTTAACCCTCTTAATACTTAGCTAGTGTAGAACTACTAACATTTCAGTGTATAGTTAGTACAATCTGTTAATCAAATCAGATTATAGATTTGTTCAAGAGTCCTGATTTGTGGAATGTAATTGGATATTTACAGACTCTATATGCCCAATCCTTTGAACATTAACAGATGTGCTCACAACTGCGAGTCGCTCCATTGCTGTCACAGCAGTACGCTCAATGAGCTGGTTCAGGAAAGCATTCCCCTTCAGGACAACACTTGAGTGCTTTCCAGAATTAGGGCCTTCAGCTGGTTCACAGGATCAGGCCTAACAGTATATTTAATAAAGAGTCTTAGCATTTCCTCCAAATAAAAGATCAGATTTTTAATATAGCCCTTGAAAAGAAAAAAATTTAACCTAGTCTCAAACTCTCTACAGTACTGCAGTCCATACACAAACATACTTCTTCAATTAAGTAACCTAGAAGATGAAATCTTTTTCTAGTGGATGAGAGCTATAGAATCTCAAGTAAGAACATTTAAAGATAATGGGTAGGATTTTCATAAGAGCCTAAGGGAGTTAGATGGCCAGCACTCACTGAATTCCATTAAGACACAACTATCTTAACCCAGAGTAATGGCAGATCATTCACACAACCTTCCTGGACTGTGGGAATTTTTTTTTTTTTTAAAAGGGAGCGGAATTCTATTGTTTTAATCCTTTGCATTGCAGGAGAACTCTGTTTTTAAGACATTAAAGAGGCTCCTTATCAAAACAGTCAATTCAGTAGGCTACTTAAAAGCCCATATGCCATTTACATTTAAAAATGTATAATAATATTTGTAGTTAAAGCAGGTATTGAAGAAAAGCTTTGCTTAGAAGAATGTCTAGATTAATCAAATATCTTACTGGGTGCTTTCTGAATTAAGCTCCCCCTCCCCTCCTTTCCACAAACATTTTAAATAAGAGGAAAAAGATTGTTTAAACAGAGTTTTTTGGTGTGTGTGTGCTGGTGGTGGGAAGATGGTGGATGATGGAAAAGATAAAGTTTCAAAGATTGCACAAGATGAGTATGATACACAGAAAATAAAGAACACACTGATGCAATATTACCCACATACTTTTTTTGCCCTTAACTTGGACAATGAGCATATAACTCTTTGAATGCTGGTATTTCCCAAATGAACACTTAGTATGATATTAGATAACATTCTCCACAGTATATAAAAATAAGACCCAAAAATAATTACCACCATGGAGGCTTGCAACATTAATCAATAACATTGATAATCTAACACAAATTTTATTGGAAACAAAATTATTCTAAGCACTTCCCCAGACTA
Organism: Chelydra serpentina; assembly: GCA_037349315.1. Lineage (NCBI taxonomy): Eukaryota > Metazoa > Chordata > Testudines > Chelydridae > Chelydra > Chelydra serpentina. The sequence continues at coordinate 34,389,077 of JBAIAC010000029.1, read as the reverse complement.
AGTGGAAGTTACTGAATACTGCTAACTGTTGAATCCAATTTATAAATTACTAGGAGGAGATGAGTTAATATTTAGATTTTTTTAAAATACATACGTTTACAGTGCGGACTTAACTTTTCTTTTAAGTCCACCTCACAGGTAAGCAACATTTTTTAGTTTCCATAGATATCACTGTGGCCTCCAATGGTTAAACAAAAGACAGAACACCTACAAAAGGGCCTTGAAAAATTCTTAGTGTTATAAAGCAACTGTGTATTCAGACTAGCCTGATCTGAATTCATAGTCAGAACTGTGTCATGTCACAGCTTTACTTTCTAAAACAAAGTTAAATAAATAAATCGTAGTGTAAAAAGACGAAAGAGAACTTGTATTTTGATAACTAGTTTTCCTCTGAGAAGAGTAGAGGGGATGGTATCCAAGAGTACTATTAGCTTGAAGAGACATCAAAAGTAAAAATTTAAATCTTAGAAGAAGTGCAGTGCACTAATTCCGTGTCCACTGCTCAATGTGGACTGCAAACCAGCCACAACTCATACAACCACAAAAACAATTGTATAATTAATTGAAAGAAAATAAGTTAAACAAAAACAAGTGGAACACCAGCTAAATTCTTCCTTACTCATAGCTCTCACATACAAACTACATCTTTTATTTACAGCTTCCTTTTACAGATTAAGCAAGTATCGTGCTGCCTGCAGACAGACATTAGTAGTTGAGAAAACTGGCTGCCGCTGGTGCATGAAGAGACGACAGATTGGAATTTAAGTAGCACCGTTCATTCCCAAGGGAGAAGATGCTCAGCTATGGCCAATCTGCACAAAGTACAAGTAGTGTGTAAATGTGATTTAACACTCACCTTTGTACTCCCATCATCTTGCGGCTGCTTTGTGCGGGGTTGGTCCCTTAGCGCCAAGACAGAGCATTATGAGGGCAGCTCTAATTTATACCAGTAGCTAACATTTCTGAGGCTTAACTAATGCTTGTAAAGCACCGCAATCCTTGGATTAAAGTGTTATATATTCAGATTATCATGATTATCATACAAATGCCCGCATTTCTCCAATTTCTAAACCTACACTACATTTTGTGGAGGTTGACCAGTTTCCCTGATTTTCTTACATGGATACAAATGCTAAAATTTTCACCAGTTCAAAAATTAAAACTTTTGCATAAAATACCTAATACAAATAAAGATTCTTTCAGAAACTCACGTGAACCTCTCTGCACAAATGACAACAGAAAGACTTATGTTCTGGCCAAGTATTACACAGAACATTAACTTTTTAAATTTCTCCACTTTGATTTTGCTAGTCAAACAGTCTTGTAGTTTTAAAAAATTCCAAATATACACATTTAAGATCTTAAATGTACAGTTATAAAACCATCACTGCAGTACCCCCAAGCAAATTCATTTGAAAATTCAATATAATCCCACTTAACTATAATACATTCACACCTTCAAAACTGTGATTCTTCTAAACTTCTGTCTCAATAACTCTTCAAAATCTCTTACTTGTGAAATTACAATGGACAAACCTACTTCACATTCACATACACTTAATACTTCCAGAGTATCCTTGGTATTGTTATTGTATCAGTAATTAGCCAATATTTTTTTTTCATGTAGCCTTTCTTCCCATGTCCATAACTCATTGCAAAGTGGGGAGGTGGGGGAGACAGGGAGTGAGTGACAGAGAAATGGGGTTAAATACCATACTGACAAGTGCCACAATGATTTGATCTGTCACAGTGCTTAGTTAGTATTATATTTATACATAATCTCATCTAATTTGTTCACCGATCAGATATAATTTGATGTATAATTTGAAAGTAATGGTTAAAACAAGCAACACAATACTTTTTAGCTTAGTTAGTAATAAGGTCATTAAAAATATTCAGTGTATAAAAGCATGATATAGGATCATTGTTTCTTTATGAAATTAAGAATGGGATGTTGATTTAAGAAAAAATGTGCCTTGCAAAGAGTGATTACTACTACTTTAGACTATCAAGAAATATTGCACTAAAAGTGAATGAAATTAGATTACACAGTACGGGGTGCTTCCGGTAGTTCAACTCCCCAATCCTAGGGGAAATCTGGCAATATTTAGAAAAGATACAACACATACTCACTTCCATAAGTAATGAAATAAGGAAGAAGAGGGGAGAGGTGTCTGAGAAATATTAACTCAATCAATTCTGTATCTGCACTGGCTACAGAGACATCTTGTTTTCAATTATTACCACTTCCACAAAAGATGTAAGGGAATAATATTTTCCTCTATTTCCATACAGTCATATTCCCACCTAAAAAAATTAACCCTTTTCCCTGAAGGTAAGGTTTTCCCAAGAGTACTTGAGCTTTTGAGTACTATTGTTTACAGTATATGCAGGGCTGTGGTGTCTTCCTCTCCCACATACGTATATTGTACCTGCTTTTTTCTACTTACTTTTCCAGCAATATGAATATGGCTAAACCAGGTTACTTGTTTGACAAATACAGAGCCAAGAAACAAGGTATGGTAAATGTAAATTATGATGCAAAGTTTTTCCGGTGCTCTTAATGTTGAAATTAGACAGTTTGGTTTGCAGTAATTATGCTATTAATGAAACAGAGCAACTCAATCTTGACAGACATGGAAATGTGATTCTCATTCCCTCTGTATTAATATGAGGCCTTAAAACATGTAAGGGATTTCTAAGTGTGTGTGTTGCTATGCCAAACAACATAAAGAATGTTCTGCAGCAAATATTCACCTTACTCCGATTCCTACGAGGTTATAATTCATTGTTGTACTTCAGTTAAACAATTTCTGACAATCAAGTAGTGCCACTGAGGTGCTCCCTGCAGAACAGTCTAAAAGGGATTCTCTCAGGAGCCACGCAATAGAGGATTATTAATAATCATTTACAATAGTACACAGCAAGCTGATTGGTCTGAAGAATATATCTGAAGTCATAACTCTCAACTGTCCCAATTTTATCAGTATATCTGCAACTGAAGGAATGTTCAGTATATTACCCTGGAATTACAAAGATGTAAATGAGAATGGGATATTTTCTTGAATTAATATTGTCCAAGCAAGAGAGGAACATCTAGCATTATTCACCTGTATAAGATATCATTTGTGTTTTAATGCACTTAGAGGTCTTTTTCTGAAACTCAGTTCCAGCACATAACCTAGAAAGAGTTCCACTGCTACCAAATCAATGTGATTAGGAAAAAAGTAATAAAAGCAATTGTGGGATAATTTGCATGTGTGCATATGTAAATTACTGTACCTCTACCATATGTTGGTCTTCAACTGACTGTCAAGGATAAGTCCCTGAAACACTCATCAGAAAGTTGAGAGATATGTTTCGAGTGACCAAAAGACTAAACAAATTTCTGGAATCCATGAGAGAATTCCGAAGCAGCAATCACTTGGAATCTTGAGTGTTATATTCAGTCTCTCCTGATGAAATCTGGCTGAGCCGTTTGCTTGATCCCCACAGCTTTCGGGAAAGCTGACCTGAGCGCATCTGTTTAAAGTAATCCAGAGAAACAAAAGGAGGGGGAAGGGATAAGGTGGATAAATTAAAAAAGGAACTTCAGACGCTGATTCTGGAGAAGTGCAGACAATACAAGGTACTGCACAAACACAAAATTATACCAACAAAAATTACAAACAAACAAAAAAGGTAACATTTTGGGATGATTCTTGGATTGGCACAAAAGAACAAAAAGACAAATGTTGATCATTATCTTTTCCACTTGTGAACAGTTAAATGGACATTGTCAGGCAAGTTAGGTCTAATATTTTACCTACTTTACAATTGTTTTTATTTTATGGGGAGGGGATTCTGAATTCTAAATTGCTATTTTGCTAAAAAGAAAAAATGATTGCCAAGTGGAAATGAACAGAATTAGTAGGAAGAGCATTTTATTTTAAGAGGGAATTACTAGAAATGAAGAGTACTTGACAATGTCCTGTATGTGATGGACTATTGCAGGGCAGCGATGGCAAAATGGGAGAAAGAGATAGGAGTTCTCATGGTGCCAAATTTCTAGACTTCCACTGATCCTGGGTGAAGTGTTCAGTGCAAGAATTATTAAACAAATGTAGTCTACAGTGAATACTCCATAAGTAAAGACAAGTAATAAGATGTTCACAGTGACAAGTGACCAAAGGCAACGTTAAATCATTGATCTAGTGAATTTGTATCATATTTGAATATCTGACCGTATTCTGTCAGAAACTGTTTTAACTAACTTCATAACTAGCAGACCTAGGATTGACCAGCGGTGATCCTATTCTGGCAATAGACCAGAATATGAAATCCCTTATGGTTAAAGAAAATAATCCTTTATGGCACAAAGTTCAGAAAAAGTTTCTGATGCTCATAATTTTAGAAACTAAGCTTCTCGTCATAAGTCTGGCAGTTTGTAACTATATATTAAGCAACTAAACAGAATCCAACAAATCATCAGTGGTGTCAACGCAAATGGAACGATCCTGCAGAGTTCTAAGTAACTATATGGTTTTCTAAACCAGAACACAAATTCATTATGCTCCATCTCTGATTATATTGTCAAAGCATAAAGGCAAAAGGTCAACCTTAATCTCAACAGCACTTTACTATTATGTTTAATAAAATATGTAGAAAGAACCTCCTTTTGTTCTAAGGTTAACTATAGTATCACCACGGAAACCCAACTCATAACAGAGAGTATCTTCTGTAGAAGGAATTTGAATGTCCTTAATTTCTGATCTCCATATTTTACTTATCAAACAAAAAAAGTAATACCTTTTAAACACAATAAAATGATTTTTACAAATCAGAGGAAACAGGAAAATATGGGATAAATGTTGTCCCTATCATTATTGTTTTTTTAATCTGTTTATACATATATTAATCCTCCAAATGCTCTGAATTATAAACTGAAAACACTGATAAAGCTTGTGGAAAAACCTGCATATCCTTAGGAGGAATCCAACCCTAGGAACCTAGCATAGTGGGGAAGTCAGATTTCTTTGTTCTTAATTAAATTTACTTTAAGTCTCAGATAATGAACGACAAATTCCAGCCTAGAAAAACTCTTTGCTAAGACTGGAAAATCTTTATAAGAGACTGGTGATTTTAAAAAAGCTATCACAAGAGTCTCTAATCTACAACCTAAGAAGCTATCCATTAATTCTATAATAGAAAAAGTTGTTTAACTTGAAATTGATGGAAGGTTTGCCATGGATTTCAATAGAAGCAGGATCAGGCTCTCATTCTGTGAAGATCCTAAGCAGGATATATTTCAGTAAACTCTATGTTTCCTTAACTAGAAAAATTTCAGACACTTAGAACTAAGATGCCAGTAAATTTTCAAAATTAATAAAATATACATTACTTTAATACATACTTTTCTAGCAAACACTGAAGGTTAAGCAGAGCTTTCCTCAATTTAAAGTCACCCTTCTGGCTGTAATAGTTAATAGTAGGAGCTTTCACACTTAAAATATACTGTAGCACTCCAGAGATTCAGAAAGCCTAACTCTGCCTCTCTTCATAATATTGGTGAAATACTTTGACAGAGGTGTTACAAGAAGTAGTTACTGTGAAACCCCTGTTTTGAACATGACAAAGTGGGTATTGCTATTTTACATATGGATGCTCTGTAACGGATAGTGCATATGCAGTACATACAAATTTACATCCACCGTAAGGAGCACAGAGCATAGAGGAGGCTACACAGTGGATCTTTGTGCAGTTACAATGAGAGATTCTGAATGGTGAGAAATACGGATTTTTTCAAAAAGGGAGGCAACATATAGTAAAGGGTATCTGACAAAAGCCAAACCTTAAAAGAAAGTAGCTCATTCTTTTTTGTTTCCAATTTTCTTCTGGGAAGTTACTTCATCATTTATAACGAAGGTATCACATACTATTCAGAACTTGTTTCTGAGAAGTGACAGACAACACTAGCACATTCAGAAAATGTTAGTTACTCTGACCTCTTGCTTATTTTACTATGATAAAGTCTGCAGGTTAGTCCAACTGAGTCTGCTTTTTCCCCATCTGCATTCCCTATACGCTCGTTTCTTAGAGAAATCTCTATGCATAGAGCCATCTCAAAAATTATTTCTTCCCCACTGAAAACTCAAACTTGCTCTTAAGTTTGCCCTGCCATAGAGGAGACCTCTTGCTCAACTGGAAAGCAGAAATAAGTGAATTTCCCACTGTTCGGTAGACAAAGTTCTTGATGGTGGGTTTTACCTCAGCTGGCTTGCCAACACCAACGACAATCAACTTGCCATCCTCCAAGCCTACAAGGATGTGGCTGTGTTCTTTGGTAACAGAAATGCAGTGAATCGGCAGTCGCATGGCTAAGGGGGAGATGCTGAGACGCAGGCTGAAATAAGAAAAATTACACAGAAAATACATTAAATATTTAACTGCTGTACATTATCCATAATGGATAGAGCCATACTACAGCTGAACTCACTGAGAGTGAACTCAGATGCATTATAAAATGGAGTTTCACTCTAAGTCCCAATCTGTTTCAATACACTATAATTCAAGTTACAGTGAACTTCTACATAGAGCAGGGGCGGGCAAACTTTTTGGCCCAAGGGCCACATATGCGTATAGAAATTGTCTGGTGGGCCATGAATGCTCACAAAATTGGGGTTGGGATGCAGGAGGGGGGTGAGGGCTTTGGCTGGGGTGTGTGGGCTCTGGGGTGGGACCAGTAATGAGGCGTTCAGGGTGCAGGAGGGGGCTCTGGGCTGGGGCAGTGGGGTGCGGGTGAGGGCTCCAGCTGGGGGATGTAGGCTCTGGGGTGGGGCTGGGGATGAGGGGTTTAGGGTGCAGGAAGGTGCTCCAGGCTTGGACTGAGGGCTTCGGAGGGCAGGAGGGGGATCAGGCCAGGGGGGTGGGGTGTGGCAGCTCAGGGGTGCAGGGTCCAGGCAGCGTTTACCTCAAGCAGCTTCCAGAAGCAGCGGCATGTCCCCCCCTCCGGCTCCTATGCGGAGGCATGGCCAGGCAACTCTGCTGCATGCTGCTCATCCGTAGACACCGCCCTTGCAGCTCCCATTGGCCGTGGTTCCTGGCCAGTGGGAACTGCGGGGCAGTACTTGGGGCAGGGGCAGCGTGCGGAGCGGAGCCCCCTGGCTGCCCCTAAGCATAGGAGCCAGAGGGGAGACACGCCACTGCTTCTGGGAGCCGTGCGGAGTGGCCCCTGACTCTGCTCCCCAGTTGCAGCGCTGGAGCAGGGCAAGCCTCAGACCCTGCTCCCCAGTGGGAGCTCAAAGGCTGGATTAAAACGGCTGGCGGGCCGGATCCAGCCCGCGGGCCGTAGTTTGTCCACACCTGACATAGAGGGTCAAATCCCATCCCCAGGGTATAGCCTTAGTAACAGGGTTATGCACTGGGGACTGACAGGAGACCAGACTTAGGGCTGCAGTTAACCCTGTGGAAGGTATGTTTCCTCCTTCTGGGGGCAGAGGCCAATGAATCTGCATAGCGGAAACAAGAGGGGATTTTAAACTGAAGTTACAGCTGCACACCATGGGCTTGATTCTGCCAGGAGTTGAGCCTACAGCTCTCACTGACTTTGATGGGAGTCACGGATATTCAGTATCTTGCTGGATCAAGCCCCAAGTCTGCATCCAACTCTGTCCCTTCCCAGATATTGAGAAGGACATTCCCAGTATTGGGATAAGGGCTGTCAGTGCACTCATGCACCAGAAGTGGCATTCCCAGAAAATCCAAATAGGGGCCTGGAGCATAAGGGACCCGGTTGTAATTATGGATTTCCTTTGCAAATTGATTTTCCAGGATCAGGGGACAGGGCAAGGAGAGAATAGCTATCTGTGACCTCTTTTGAAAAAGAATGACAAGTCACACCCTTCATGATCTCCACATCATACACCAATACCTGTATGTAAATAAACCACCATTCTGGTGCAGTACATATTATCAGCAGTGATAATCTACTGCTGGTCTGGTACCTGTAGAGATCTCGTATGGAAAGGAATCCCTGTAGGCTCCCCATCACGATATATTCGCCAGTCACACACATGTCTGACACTTCCTCCTTGAGACTCTCAGAGCCCAAATACTTCCCGTTCACAGAATAGAGATGTAATGCATTCTTATCCTGAAGAGATTAAAAAGAAATTACTCATGGAGGATTGAATGGATTAAGGATTTATTATTTATACATTCAGCTTGTTAATAGGAATTCAGCCAAGGTTGGTAGTAACTAAAGCTGTTGGTATCTGATGGGAGTTTGTAGAATTAAGTACAGGTTTAACCTCTCTAATCCGGCACTCCCTGGTCCGGCAACATCCTTGGTCCGGCATAAGCGCCGACTCCATGGTGTTCCGGGGCTGGAGCACCCACGAGGAAAAATTAGTCGGTGTGGAGCATCCACCGGTGCCAAGCTCCCTCCCCCTGCGCTTCTTGTGCACCAGTGGCCCCGTGCTTACCAACTCCCCCGCCTCCCTCCCAGCACTCCCAGAGCGCCGCGAACAGCTGATTCGCGGCATTCAAGCTCCAAGAGGGAGGAGAAGGACCTGGGGCCAGCGGCTGGGACCCTGGGCGAGGGGCTGACAGCTGGGGCCGGCATTGAAGTCCCCGGGCGGGAGACCGGTGGCCAGGACCCCGGGTGGCAGCAGTGCTCCTAGGAGGGGGGGCCACGCTGGGCACACTGCAGCAACCCCCACACCCCTATTTCTCATGCCTATGGAGACCCACTGGCACTCTGCATTGACCTCCCGTGGTTTGGCAAATCCTCTGGGTCATCACTGGTCAGGTCCTGAGGGTGCCGGACTAGAGAGGTTCAACCTGTATTTATTTATATTTTTACAGCACTACATTCTGATCTATGGGCATGCTTGACAAACTTAAAAATACATTCATACTTAAACAGCCTCTGGCACTCACCCACAGATAGCACTACCCCAGCAGCAACATGAATACAACAATAATTAATAAGCCCCACCAAACAAACCAGAGTCCTCCCCCTTCCCAGCCTCACCCACCCTCCCAAATCCTACAGGGCAAGAAGAAAACCTGGGCCTTGCAGCAGGTCCTGAAAGTTAACAAACACAGACTGTTAACATTAGGTACAAGCTTCTTTCCAATTCTTAGCGCAATTATACAAGCCTTCATCAAAAGAGGCATCCCTCCACTGAATAGGCAGCGAGAATGAATTACACCGTGAACCCTAAAGGTTGTCCCTCTAGGTCAGGCTGTCCCTCTCAATGTTTGAGAAACATTGGTGCATCTGTGGGGCAGCTTGCACACAGAATTTCCTAAGAAACTATTTCTACTGCAAAAAAACCCAGGTACATGTTATGTTTACAGCAAAACACACACCAGCATTCTATGACCTTGGATTGAAACTTGTCAAGTACCTTGAGAGTAGTCTTTCCTTCTATACTGGTGTGGACAACTATGTGTCCTTCCCAGGATACAGCCAGGTTGGGAACAGTCAGCAGAAGGGAACTCTCACAAGGTGGTCGCAAAGTCCTCATGTACTGACCTTTCCGAATAGTATGAATAATCACAGTGCTATCCTGTTAAAACAAAAAAATCAATGCTATTTCTTTATGGTAATAGTCACATAAGGAGATTATTTGGAGCAAGGGAAAATAACATTTTAAAAGATCTTAAGGTGTAGTAGTAGTTTATTGAAGAAGGAACTACAGGTACCAGACAGGAATCAGGGCCCCACTAAAACCAGAGTCCTTTCCCCTTAAGAGTTACAATCTCAGCATATGAGGAGACAACAGGTGGAGAAAAAACAAACAAATGCGGGTAGGAGAGGAGGAAAAGGTAGCAGTGAAACAAATCATACAGAAAGTAGCAGTCAGGAGACACCCATTTTCAAGTGTTTTGAAGGCATAATGGCAGAACAGCAAATTTTAAGGAAGACAAAAGAGTGGCTTTGCAGATCTTTTATGGGGAGCCTCCTCCCATGCCTGAGGGGTAGAATGGGACAAAATGCGAAGGTGCTTGCGGTAGAATTGGACTATTTAGTGATGAAAGTGGGCCATCATTGGCAGAGTGGAAACAGAGGTCAACAGCTTGATAGAGTTGGTAGGTAGGGTGTGGCTAAGCTGTGGAGAGCCTTGGAGGTAAAGACAAGTAGTTTGTGTTTGCTGAGGCAGAAAAGGAGCTCTGTAGCATGAGTATTCCTACAGGAAACTGGATTTCTTCAGATAGTTATACACACCTCAGACATTCACCTGTGCAAAAGAGTTGTGACCTACTCTGTGAGAGCAGCATGAGAGTAACTGAATTATGCAGTTTAAGTGTAGTAGCCGTGTTAGTCTGTGTCAGCAAAATGAAAATAAGAAAGAAAAACTTGTAGCACCTTAGAGACTAACAAATTTATTTCAGCATAAGCTTTCGTGGGTTAATACTCACTTCATCGGATGCATGAAGTGAGTATTAACCCACGAAAGCTTATGCTGAAATAAATTTGTTAGTCTCTAAGGTGCTACAAGTTTTTCTTTCTTATTTTGAATTATGCAGTGTGTGTGTTGACATGGTGCAAGACTTGCTCCTTACCCAAAAGGAAAAAGAGGAAACTAGGAAACAGTTAAATTTTTCCAGCTACACTAATCCCAGTAGTAAATATCACTCCTTTGAAGGAAAATCATGAAGATGCTTACCCTGGCTCCAGACACCACCATGTCCAGTTCAGTGCTGATGCTAACACTGGATACCTCATCAGTATGTCCATACAGAATCTGCAAGGGTTTAGGTGCCAGGCCTACAGGAACTCCTCCCTGATATCAATATAAAAGGATACATTTATAGATTTTCTCACAGTTGAAGAATACATACAGGATATCTTTATCATCATATGCACTGGATGTACCTGATGTAGGCCAAACATCACTTGACTTCTATTGTTGCTCACATTTACAGCCACCTAAGTCAGCATCCCTTTTTGTGCCTCAGTTTATTAAATCACAAGGATGAATTAAATTCCTGTGATCTTTGAAAAAAGAACGAGGAGTACTTGTGGCACCTTAGAGACTAACTAATTTATTTGGGCATAAGCTTTCGTGGGCTAAAACCCACTTCATCAGATGCATGGAGTGGAAAATACAGTAGGAAGAGATTTTTATTTATATACATATATATGTATGTGTGTATATATATATATATACATACATACACACACACACGAACGGATGGGAGTTGCCATACCAACTTTAACGAGACAAATCAATTAAGGTGGGGTATCAGCAGGAGAAAAAAAACATTTTTTTCTGAAAACCTTTGATCTTTGAGTTCACTGTCTTCTTCATAATGTAATTAAAGAAAGTGAAGACTATTTTGTATAAAAATTATATCAATTTTGTCTCGTATCCTGAGGCAATATAGAGACACAGCCAATCTGATTCTGCTTTGTGAGAGATATAATGAATCTCTTACAATATTTTTCACAAAACAACTTCCTATAAGTGTACAGTTTTCATTAATGGAACTCCAACACTCTAAAACAATTTGGTACTTTCATTTCACTTTTAACATAATGTAACTATATTCAAAATCACTTTAAGTGGGGTCTGTTAAACCACCCAAAGATTCCCCCCCACAAAAAGTGGCTTAACTGGTTTCTGGGGATTCCTTTGAAGGCTGCTTTGCACTGTTGGGGTAGGGCAAAAGAAGCAGTCTTAGCAGACGTCTTAGTCTGACCAAGTAAAATAAATAAGTAGAGCTCGTTGGGACTTTCCCATTGGAATGATTTTCCAATGGAAAATGCAGTTTCTGCAAAACCAAAGTTTTCCACAAGAAAATTTTGATTTTGCCTAGAATTTCAATTTTCCATAAGGAAAACCTAAATGAAATATTTCATTTCAGGTCAGTTCAACCTAGATTGGAATATTCTAGTTTTCTTGATTGACCAAAAACAATTAGTTTTGAGTCAGTTCAACAAAACCTTGAACTGCATTTCCCTATCAGCCCATTGTCTAATGAGAGTTGTAGTTCATACTGTCTAATGGGAGTTGTCGTTCAGGCCCCCGATTCTCTCCTATGGCTGGGCTCCCTGGAGGACTACATCTCCCATAATAAAATGCAGATTTCTCTGCCTGAGCTGCATGGTGAATCATGGGAGTCACATGATTACATGCATTACGGGAGATGTAATCCAGCCAAGGATCATGACCCGTATGGAAGAATGCGTGCATCTGTCTCCTATTAGGTAATGCATCACTATGGGAATTCATTTCAGTCAATAATGTCAAAATCTTGACATTTCTTAACAACTTTTATAATTTCTGTACTACCAAAAATTTCAAAATTTAAATTTTTAGTCCCAATTTGGCATAAAAACAAATGCTAAAATGTCAGAATTTCCTGTGAGATGGAAATTCCAAATTTCACTTAGCTCCAGGCATATGGCTTCAGAGAGAGAGTTCTACTCTCAATTTTCTGGGGTTGGCTCCATTTGCGCCAACTACTTTCTTTTTGAAAGCAGCTGTGAATATTCTCAGTATATAATGCATGTCAAACATGTGGTATCCTGCTAAGTGACAGCAGGATTTCTCGTTCACTGCATACATCTGTCAGAGTATCTGGTTACATGACAATGCGCTGACAGTATAGTGTGCTAGCTGGAGTTAGCCCTAAATGATTCTTATACAAGACACAAGAAGATAAAATAAGGCATATTGTCCACAAGACACAGCAGGAGCTGTAGCTTGTAACACTTCCATTTTCCTTAATAGCCTTAATAAATGCAACTTGCATGTTGAGGGGCAGAGGTCTGCAAAGAACATCTGGTAAACCAAGATAATCAAGGGGTATCGTAGGGCTGCGGTAAGTTTTATTAACTCAGAAAACTGGTGGCCTGCTGGTACCTCAGGATAAAGACCATGATGCCAAAAGCCACTACTGCCAAGTTAATTTGTTTGTGTATGCAGTCCACTCCCTCGCTTGCTTTTATGTACAGGAATTGCCAGGCTTTCAAAAGTGTGAGCCAGGATGTTTTCTTAGTCGAAAAGTTGCCTTTTATCAAGAGGAATGAAAATGTATGCCAAAATTATATTTCCGCTATCATCACCTTGGGATCTTCTTTTATCTAGACCCTGCCATTCTGTGCTATGTTTAACATTAGTAAAGGCAACCTCACATTTTAGGGGCTTAAATTAGCACACTAAAAATCATATCTACTTTCCATTTGTGAAATCACAAGTCAGATATTAAAGCTTTTTAAGATCCTGGTTTAGTGTCAGATAGTGGGACTAGCAATGTCCAGCCTGCTAACTGCTTAGTTACTTTAATGGGGTCACCACCTCCAGCGCTCTCCCAGGGTGGGTCTTGGGGTATTTTGCCTCAGTTTCTCTCCTCAGGACTCTTCAATAAACTTGACATAAGCTTTTCTCTTGGCCAGTGATACCCCGGTTTATCATCACAGACCATTCAAAGTAAAAAGTTATCAAAGTCCAAAACAAAGTATATGTAGCTAGTACATATATTCCTCCTTCTCTGCTCTTCATCAAGCCACTCCCAGGCATTCCTGCCTGGAGTCTTCCCTGCTTTGGCTGGCCACTCCCAGCCCTACTGAGCTGGGTTTTTTTCCTCTCTTGGTCTCAGGATCTTCTACAGGAGCCTTCTGTTCTCTGCAGCTCTCCCCCTTAGTATCTCAGGAGCTCCTCCAAGAGCCTTCCTCCTCTCTGCAGACCTCTGCGGAAGTCTCTATGCATATGTCTACACTTCAGTTAGACACTGTGATAGAATGCACCCCGTGTTCATACCTGACACACCCGTAATAATCTCTGTACTAAACATGCCTTGTGAGGTATCATTTGATAACTAGTAGCTCGCTAGTCAATAATGTCATGGTGAAATGTATGTAGCAACATTATATATCAAGTTATGAATTCCCCCTGTATGATGTTGGTAACTGTCACGGAGCATAGGGGAGTCAGCACCTGCACCCCTCTTCCCCGGATTCACTGGGCGCGTCAGCCAGCCAGTAGAACAGAAGGTTTATTAGAGATGCCAGGAACACAGTCCAAACAGAGCTTTTCAGTACAACCAGGACCCCTCAGTCAGGCCCTTCCGGGGGGCAGGGAGCTTAGACCCCAGCCTGGGGCTCCCTACGTTTCACCACCCAGCTCCAAAAGGGGGGCAGGGAGGCCAGACCCTGTCTGCGCTTCCCTCCATGTTCCCCAGCCAGCTCCAAACTGAAACTGTCCAGCCCCGCCTTCCCCTTTGTCTCCTTCCCGGGCCAACAGGTCATCTGATCCCTTTGTTCGAACACCTTCAGCTCTCACCTTTGCAGGGGAGGGGCCGGGGCCATCAGTTGCTAGGAGACCGAGTGTCGGCCATTCTCTGTGTCCAGGCCCCTGCCCTAGGGCTCTGTAACAATCATGCACCCTTGTCCCACCACCTAGATACTCAAGCACTACATAGGGAAACCGAGGCACCCACACAGTACTCAGGGAAAACATTAACAACAGTCCTATTTTGTCACAGTAACACGTGTTCAAACCTACATAGCCCCGATTAAGCAGGAGTGGTTAAGTAGGTCTATCTTAAAGGAATGTGAGTTTACCTCAATTTACATATAAGTAGTAAACAAAGTCCTTAAGACAGCAAGACGGAGACAAGGCAAATCTGCATTTCAGCATACACGGGAGAAGAAAGAGCCTGAGGGCACTTTCACCCAGACTCCACATTGCCTTTCTTAATGTGTGAATAAACTTTGCATTGAAGATTAATGCTCAGAAGAACCCACTTCAAAGGGGGACTGGACTATAAAAGTGAGGAGCAAAAACACCTCAGGTATTTTCTCTCTCTCTCATTTAAGATGACAAAAGAACCAGCCTTTGGGAGCTCAATTCTGACCTGAGAATTTGGTCAGCCATGTTGCTGGGAACATGTGGCAAAAATTTTACCTTGAACCAAGTCTAGTTTGTTAAGTTTTAGTTACTAGAAAGTGTTTCATCTTTATTTCTCTTGTAACCATTTCTTTCTGTAATGCCTTACACTTGTACTCACTTAAAATCCATTTCTCTGTATTTAAGTAAACTTGTTTTATTCTTTAGTCAAATCTAATTCAGTGTTGTGTTTAAAGTGAATTCTTTGGTAACTCCAATTAAAGTAGCAAAGTGTTGTACATTGACCCCTTACAGGGACAATGAACCTCTAATAGCTGAAGTGTCCAGGAGAGGGCTGGACAGGGCAGAACACACGTTTTGGGGGAAATTCAAGACAGGGAGTGTGTTGGGATCAACACTGCAAGAAGTAACCAAGGCTGCTGGAAGTCAGTGTGGGGCAGGCTGCAGCTATATACAGGTACTCAGGGTGTGACCTGCATGCTGTTTGTGAGAGACCTAGCTTAGGAGCTATAGCAGCAGAACACTGTGAGGCACCCAAGGTTGCAGGCAGGTGATGACACAGTCCCTCAATACTGTGGACTACATCCCAGAATGTGATAAACACCCATGGGTGGCCTGGGTCAGCTGACTTAGGCTCGCAGAGCTTGGGATACAGGGCTGCTTAATAGTGGTGTAGATGTACGGGCTTGGGCT
Organism: Chelydra serpentina; assembly: GCA_037349315.1. Taxonomy (NCBI): domain Eukaryota; kingdom Metazoa; phylum Chordata; order Testudines; family Chelydridae; genus Chelydra; species Chelydra serpentina. The sequence continues at coordinate 34,373,541 of JBAIAC010000029.1, read as the reverse complement.
GGAGCCCAGGCTCTGGGACCCCTCCATGGGGAGGGTCAAGCCTGAACACCTACACTGCAATTAAACAGCCCAGTAGCCTGAGCCCAAGTCAGCCGACACAGGCCAGCCACAGGTATTCAGCCGCAGAGTAGACATACATCTCCCCCTGGTCTCATTACCCAGACCTCTCCCTTACCTATCCCAGAGGCCTGACTGAGTCATATGACCCAGAGGTCACATGACTTCCATTGTCCACACCTGGGGAAGAGAGTTAGCTGCGTGACAGGTGGGGCCGAGACCCACCTCTCTTTAAAGAGCTAGCCACCCAGTGACAGTTACACATCAGCATTTCACACTAAGGAAACAGAACACCAGAAGAGAGGAGATGTGGTCTAGTACTGTGAGCAGGAGATTAGAAATCAGGAGCTCCCGAGTTCTAATCCTGCCTCTGACACAAACTCCTGAGATGCTGACCAGCTTACCTTCTCTACTTCAGTTTTTCCATCAGTAAAATGGGAATAATATTTACTTACTTACCTCAAAGGGCTTTTATATATTGTCTGCAAAGCACCTTAACCAAATAAAAGCGCTCTAGGTAACATTATTAATGCCACTATAATAAATAAAGCAGAGATGCTAATAAGTGTACTTGAAAACCACGGAACAGTCTAAGAGATACTGAACATATAATTTTCAGAAGTCCGTTTTACCCTGCAAACATGAGACAGAGCAAACAAATCAGTGAACAGCTCCTCCAATGAAACACTAATGAATCTGTAAACATACTGGATTGGTAGATTGGTGAACAAAGCACTAAAGCAAAACCCTTCAGAAGGCTACTTGTAAAACTGTGCAAGTGTACTTACTTGCTGAACTATCTGCCATATCATACATGTTGTGTCTCTAGAACCTGAAATTAAATGGATTCCACAGAAATCTATAGCCAAACAGGTCACAATATCTATAAAGGAAAGAAAAAAATTACCTTAACTTTGCATCTCAGCTAAACATTTTATCTGGTTTTAAAACGGATTGACATTTGGTGGCAATGTGATGTTGTGCAGCATGCCAGCAATGTAGTTACATTTGCAAACAAACACACACTCTACACCACGAATGTGGTATACATTTTCAAGACTGATTAGAGTCTAAGGGCTGGTCTACACTAACCCCCCATGTCGAACTAAGATACGCAACTTCAGCTACGTTAATAACGTAGGTGAAGTCGAAGTATCTTAGTTCGAACTTACCTGCGGTCCACACGCGGCGCGCAGGCTCCCCCGTCGACGGCGCTTACTCCTCGCGTCGAGCTGGATTACCAGCGTCGACGGGGGAGCACTTCCTGGTTCGATTTATCGCGTCTAGACAAGACGCGATAAATCGAACCCAGAAGATCGATCTGACACCTCCGATCTATCCGGTAAGTGTAGACTAGCCCTAAGATCCTAGCTGTAGTAATAAAGATTGCTAGCCAGGAGCAGGACAAACATTAAAAGTAATCATTATTATCTTATCTTAAAAAAATAAAGATTGTTTTTAATACACACTAGGACTATTATTGGAATGACTATAAATACTTGAGTGCATAGCTTTTCATTAGTCCTATTTGAACCACAGAGTGTGATGGCAAGAATGGGAGAAACTAACTTATTCTCTCATTACAATGTGACCCAAGTACACTATTCTATTATCCTTTATAAAAGACTGAGCCTTGCAATAGTCAAAGTGTCAGACTTTTGTGTTGCAAAAACCATGTATAAAATATGTAATTTCACAATTCAAAACAAAAGTAGTTTACTTACCCATGTGTCTGACATGCTGTCCAATTAATTTGCCTTTTGTGAGTGATGTCACTCTGATGCTATTGTCCCAATGCCCTCCACTGAACAGCAACTTTGCATCATGGGACACTACAAACAGTTTAGAGGTGATCTCTAGCCCTGGAGCGAAAGGACCACTTATGCTACGTTGGGTTCTGCAAACAAATTTTCCAGTTAAGATTTGCCCTATGTTAATATTATGATCTATAAAGCATATGTACCTAGGAACACTAGGGGTAAAATCCTGGCCCCCCTGATATCAATTAAAAAATTCCCTTTGTCTTCAGGGGGGTCAGGATTTCATGCTAGTTCTTTATACAATATCCTACCTGGTTTGAGGCTCTGTGGATAACTTTAATCCATATGAAATATTATTTATAGAAAAACATTTTTTCAAAATTCCGCAAAAAGACAAACCTCTTGTAAACAATCAAAAGGTGTAGTACAATTTGTAAGCTAAAGTGTGGTTCTACTGTGAAAAGGAACTGTGACGGGGTCCGCTTACCCCGCACTAGCCCAGGGAGGGTTGAACCCATGGGATTGACAGCAGAAGTCCAGCCCCGCTGGCAAGACTGGGCATGCTCCAAGTGTTCTAGCTGTATAAAGGGAGGGAGCCCAGCTCATTCAGGGGAGGAGACTGCAGGAGAAGGACCTGCCTGGGGAGCTCCTGCAGAGGGCCACTCACAGCCACTGAGGGAACCAGGAACCGAAGCCTTGCACGGCCTGCCTGGATCCCCTCGAGTGGAGAAGCCCGTGACGACGACCGACCACGGAGGACCCAACCCCTCGTGGGGTACCCCAACATGGACTCTGGTAGGGGGTGACCCAGGGAGGGCGGCCGAATGGTACCTCCCACCCCGATGAAACTCAGCGTGTTTCGACCGGACCCTCCCCGCTGAGTCAGTGGCGAGTTACCACGCTACTGTTCTGGCCGCTAGGCCACACTGCTCTGCATCAAAGGGGGGTGTTATAGACTTCGGCCGCTAGGCCACACTGCCCAGCACCAAAGGGAGGTGCTAGAGATTCTGGCCACTAGGCCACGCTACCCTGCACCCGAGGGCGGGGTTACAGACTCCGGCCACTAGGCCACGCTACCCTGCACGAAGGGTGGTACTAAAGACTCCGGCCACTAGGCCACGCTACCCTGCACGAAGGGTGGTGTCATAGACTCCGGCCACTAGGCCACGCTGCCCTGCACCTAAGGGTGGTGCTAGAGACTTTGGTCACTAGGCCACGCCACCCTGCACAAAGGATGGTGTTTCAGACTCGGGACGCTAGGCCACGCTGCCCGACACGGAGGGGTAGCATCGGAGACTGACTGGTAGGCCACACTGCCCTGACCCTAGGGGCGTGGACCATCACACGAACTATAAATGGTAGCTTCTTACTCAGGAAATCTACCCCTCCCATGTATTCAGTCTCGTATCTGTTCACTTTGATGACAAGTGTTTTAACTACTCTTGACTCCTGTTAATACTGTTGAGCTAACATATATAAGGAAGAGTGAGAGTGAGCTCTATTCCTCTTAGTCCATCACCAACAGAAGAGTTTATTAAATTCCAATCAGTTACCCTTATGCAAACTCAGTGAATGCAATGGGAGTTGCACAGATGTCACTGAAAACATAGCTGGAAGATACGAATTGCATAGGTGTAAACGAGGCCAGATCTGCAGAACATTTATTATGAATGATGATGCGTGAGAATAATGAAGCGAGCTTGACTCTCAGATGCCAGGATGAGTTTGCAGGGCTGGCAGTTAGAAAGACATTTTAGTAAATTGGTCTGAAAGTCAGTAATAGACAATGAAGACAGAACCTTACAATAGCATTTTTATAATCACTTTTCAGAGAATAACAGCAGTTTAAGTAATATTAGGGGATGTCAAAGCCTTGAAAAATGTAAAGCCTTGAAAAATGTAAAGCATATAGATGTTAGATTTTTAATAAAACATCACAGATAATTAAAGCAATGTTATCAAATCACTATAGAAGACGGCTGTGTACCTCTAGTACTTTGACTCATACTGTTTTTATAATAGAGTTCACTACTGCACCTTTCCTCCTCTCTACTTACTTGGGATTTGTCACAGTTGGATCTCTGATGAACGTAAAATAGTTGGAGATATTTCTATCATATGGTAGCCACCCGTGGGTTCCAATAATGCAGTTCAGACTTGCTATCACCTGAAAAAGTAAGTTTGATAAAAATCAATGAAATTGTGTAATGTTGCAAAGGCCTCTTCTTTGCATATCTTTCCCAATAACGGAGCTTGCATCTGAGCCAACATAAGTCTCTTGAAAGTTTACCACCAAACAGATCCAGCTGAGGCTAGCACTATCATGAGGACAGGCTGGAGAGTCTGTGAGGGTTTTTGTTTTATTATTTTTTTAAAATAATGAGTTATGACTAAGGCTACGTATGTGTCATGGATGTCATGGAAGTCAAGGAATCCGTGACTTCCAAAGACCTCTAACATTCTCTGCTTCAGCCCCAGCGGCTGCCAGACTCTGGAGCTAGCAGCCAGCGGGGCCCTGGCAGGGTTCCAGCGACAAGCAACAGCAGCAAGAGGGGGCCCCCTGCAAGGTTCCAGTGACAGGTGACAGACTCCTGAGGGGGCCCTCCTCAGGGTTCCAGCAAGAGGCGACAGATTCGCGCGGGGCGGTGGGGGGTACACACCTTGGGTGAGTGGGTGGGAGTATCCTGTTTTCTCTTTGGGAAATATGGTCACCCTACAGCTCCCAGCCACAGTGGGTGGAGGGGGCCCACCCTGCAGCTTTCAGCTACTGTGGGCAGAGGGGGAACCCCACAGCTCCCAGCCACCACGGTGGCAGGGGAAAACATAGAGCCGCAGCAGCAAAAGTCACAGACAGGTCACGGCTTCCATGAATTTTTGTTTATTGCCCAAGACTTGTCCATGACTTACTAAAAATAACCATGACAAAATTCTAGCCTTAGTTATTACTCTTACTAACGTATGGTATATACTGCCTAGTGTGACAAAGTTCCTCCTCTACCTCGGTGGGTCCTGCGCTTATTGGCGGATTTTTGTTTGCCTCAGAGATCTTCCCCTCTGGTAGAACCCACAGTCCAGATCAACTCCTCCTGTGATAGGAGTTGGGAGGTTTGGGGGGAACCCGGGCCCGCTCTCTACTCCGGGTTCCAGCCCAGGGCCCTGTGGACTGCAGCTGTTTAGAGTGCCTCCTGGAACAACTACACGACAGCTACTACTCCCTGGGCTACTTCCCCATGGACTCCTCCCAACACCTTCTTTATCCTCACCACAGGATCTTACAGCAGTACACCCTCTCACTCTCAGCTCCTACTGCCTCTTGCTCCCAGCTCCTCACACGCAACCTCCTTCCACAGCTCCTGACATGCGCCCCTCACTGACTCACTGGGAGGCTTTTGACTAGTTTCAGCCAGCCCCGATTGGCTGCAGGTGTCTCAATCAACCTCCCTGCCTTCTGGAAAGTTCTTAATTGGCCCCAGGTGTCTTGATTAACCTGGAGCAACTGCCATAAGGTATCAGGGATTTGTTTAGCCTGGGGCTAACATACTGGTTCCTTACCACTTTCCTATAGCCCTCTGGCCTTGCCCTGTCACAGCAGATAGAACAGTGAATGAAGCTTGTGTGTGAGATATATATTGGCTAGCTAAAACAGCGATTGGTACTTGAGAGACAGGCTGGTAAGAAGGCCTATGCTTTGCACATGCATTTTATCATAATTATTTAATTCTTCTATTTTATTTTCTTTGAAATACTCAGTGGTAGTAACTAGCATTTAAAGTTATGACAAATTAAAAGACATTCCCAGACGGGGCTGGCCTTACCATGAGGCGAACTGAGGCGGCCGCCTCAGGTGCCAGACTATGTGGGGGTGCCACTAGAACAGGCAGGCAGGAGAAAAGGTGAGAGGGAATAACAGAAAGCATCAGGAACTGCGGGAAGAGAGAGGAGGAGGAGCTTCTTATGTACCTCTCTAGCACCTCCAGGAGCCTGGACTGATTAACACCAGCTTCTCAGGGAGCCTCCTGTTTCCTGCTGCTTCCCTGAACCCACTTGAGAACAGGCAATCAACTGAAGTAGTAGGAGCCAGTTAAGCCCTTAAGATGCTGATATCTTCCCTCACTCAGGCCCTGCTACCAGCCTGCTTATTTGTCCCCTTCAATTGAGTGTTGAGAGCCACTATAGCTGACACAGTACAGCAGCCATGAGTGAAAGAAGAAAACACCCCTCTGGGGCAGCATTCAGAAAAAGAAAGAAAGCAAAGGAAGCTTTTCTATCAAAGCAGGAAGGATCTCTCCTGAGATACACAGACACAAATGTTCACGGTGAGACTTCCAGCTCCAGTGAGGATGTGAGTGGTGAGGAGATGCCTGATCTTCCAGTTAGTCAGAGTGCAGGTGACCTGGCAGCTACTGCAGCATCCATATCTCCATCTCAAATGGATGTAACCATGCACATTCCTGAAGAAAAGTGTAGATCAGAGAAGAGTGTACTGGAGGCGCAAGAAACAGCTGCTGCTGAATTTAGTTCCTTAAGTCTAGATGATCCAGGACTGTGGACCCACTTGAGCAGTAGCCTGGGGGACTTCCTTGTACTGCATGGGCCACAGCAAGTGAAAAACTTCATGTTCCCCAAAGACAATGAAAATAGAAGTTTCCATCCAACACATTACTGGCGTGAAATTCCCAATGGTGACAAAGTGCAGAGGCAATGGCTTATGTACTCAAAACCCAGAATGCTGCATACTGTTCTTGTTGCAAACTCTTCCAGTCCAATGTTCCAGCCACATTGGGTTCTACAGGAACAAAGAACTGGAAAAATCTGGCTAGAAATCTGGCATGCCATGAGAAGGCAGCAGGCCACCAGAGAGCATTCCATAGGTGGAAAGCGCTTGAGATGAGACTAAGGTTAAAGGCCACCATAGATGATCAGCATCAAGAGAAGATTGCATCGGAGTCTCTTTATTGGCAAAATGTTCTGAAAAGGCTCATTGTGAGAATGCTTACTACCCAAAACCTAGCACTGCGTGGCACTTCAGATCAGCTGTATGTGCCAAACAATGGAAACTTCCTTAAAATTCTGGAGCTGATGGCTGAGTTCGATGCTGTACTCCAGAAGGATCTAAGAAGAGCCACCACCCAAGAAATGTACACACACCACTACCTTGGAAAAATAATTCAAAATGAGATCATACAGTTACTGGCAATAAAAGTCAAACTGAAGATTGTGGCAGATCTGAAGTCAGCAAGATATTACTCTGTTATTCTGGATTGCACACCTGACATCAGCCATATGAAACAAATGACTTTAATGGTGCGTTTTGTAACAACAACAGAACCTAGTGAAAACGTCCCTGCAATGGTGACTGTCAGAGAGCATTTTCTAGAATTTATTGACATTGATGATACTACAGGAGCTGGTATGACAAATGTGCTTCTTAAAAAGCTGGAAGATACGGGAATTGCGATAGCTGACATAAGAGGTCAGGACTATGATAATGGTGCCAACATTAGAGGAAAGAACAGAGGAGCGCAGACACAGATCCGAGAGTTAAACCCTCAAGCTTTTTTTGTCCCATGCAGTTCTCATTCATTGAACTTGGTGGTCAGTGATGCAGCATCAGCTTCTAGTGAGACTGCTTTGAATTACATAAAAAAATTCAGCATCTATGTATTTTTCTCTGCATCAACTCATCGATGGCAAATTTTGAAGCAACATCTGGGAACATCCTCTCTGACACCGAAATCACTGAGTGCCACATGATGAGAAAGTCGAGTGGAGAAGATAAAGCCTATCAAACACCAAATTGGGAAGATAGATGATGCCATAGTTGCCATTATGGAGGATAATGCTATGACATGAACTGATCGTGGGAGAACAGTGGCAGAGGGAAATGGAATCACCAAAAACATACATAACTTCAAATTTCTGTGTGGCTTAGTGTTGTGGCATGACATACTGTTTGAAATAAATGTTGTAAGCAAGAGACTCCAAGGTGTTGACTGTGAGATATCTGGAGCAATGGAACAACTGGACAAAGCAAAGTCATACCTACAGTCATACCGGTCAGATGAGGGATTTCAAAAAGTTCTGAAGAGTGCACAGAAGTTGGCAGAGGAACTTTACACTGAAGCTATTTTCCCACCCATTCAAGAATACAAGAGTCACTGAAGAAGACAGTTTGATTACGAGGCACGGGATAATCCCATAAGAGACCCCAAACAACAATTCAAAGTTGAATTCTTTAACCAGGTGCTAGATTGTGCAATAGAGTCAGTTGAAGAACGTTTCATGCAGCTCAAGGAACACAGCAGTATATTTGGGATGTTGTAGGATATTCCAAAACTCCTCACTATACCTGAAGAAAACCTACACCAGCAATGCAGGGCACTAGAGATGGTGTTGACACATGATGACATGTGTGATATTGATGCAAGTGATTTAGGTGATGAATTGAAAGCCCTTTCAATATACATTTCAGCAGGACCAACTCCAAAGGCTGTTCTGGAATATATGTGCACAAATCAGATGACCACCTTCTTTCCAAATCCTTTTGTTGCTCTGCGCATACTTCTAACACTTCCTGTAACAGTTGCCAGTGGAGAACGCAGCTTCTCCAAGCTGAAGTTAATAAAAACACATCTACGCTCCACAATGACACAGGAGAGGCTGTTCGGCTTTGCAACCATCTCAGTCGAGCATGAGCTGGCCCAGACTGTGGACCTTCAGGAAGAAGTTCAAATCTTTGCAACCAAGAAGGCACGGAAAGCACCACTTTGATTATTCAAACAGATAAAAATGCCAGTGTTTACTATGCAGACAAGAAAAGTTACATTTGCTGTTCAGTTGTTTGCAAGTTAAGTGTTACTTAAAATTTTTTGAACAAGTCATTTAAAGTTGTTAGTTCTCCTTTATTGGGGTAGGTAGCAGAGCAGTACCATGAGAGGAGTAGAACAGGAAGAAGGCAAAATTGAGACCTTTCAAAGTTTTGGTCCAAGCGAGGGAGCATGGGGGCGTCATTTGAACTCCCCACCTCAGGTACCAAAATGTTGTGGGCTGGCCCTGTTCCCAGAGTCGTTTTGTTACTGAGCCAGTGTGAAAGTAATTCCATCTAGTTTTAATGTAGTGTACTATTTTTGTCAGTGACCTGAAAGGAATAGAATCAAATCTTTAGACACAGGTGTACAAAACCTGACTAGCCACAGGTTTATCTATGCCTAATTTGGCCTACACAAATGTGAGTGAAGGAAATTAAACAATATATGAACACTTCCAAAGAGATTATTAAGATGGGGTCTGTTATAAGAACCTAGATTCAGATTGATAGTAACATGTTATCTCTACCCCCAATGTCATTATGACATCTAGAACATTACTAGCACCCACATTTTGTCAATACAAAGGTTAATTTTAGAAACAGTGCAGGCATATGTAACACAGAGTTTCAAACAGCAGTACCGATACATCCAACTCACCAGCATCTCTGGGCTCCCTTGAGACATAAAGGAACGTGACTGGTTCCTGGGAACAACAGCCTTGACAATGGGAACACCATCACTGATACCCTATGAGAAATGACATTTTCAGTTGACAAACATCCATAGGTGGTACAAATACTTTAGTCACCTGGTAGCTGGAAGACAAAGTTGCACTACCAGATAGAAGTACATATATCTTAAATAGCTAAGTTCGGCCACTAACACTAGGGGAGAAATCCTGACCACTTTGAAGTCAATGGGAATTTTGCCATTGACTACAGGGGGCCAGGATTTCACCCTTGGTGTCTCTCTCCAGTTTGCATGTAGGCAGTTGGAAAGTAGGAAGGCTAAGGAAGCAAAAAGGATAAAATGTAACATTTAGATAGTTAAAATAAATGTTATTGAATCACTGCAGGATGGGAGTAAGTAAACTTAACCTCTATAAGTTCACTGCCAAGAAATATCTCCTTCTATACACATGGTTTATTAGATGTTTTGTACAAAATTTTCTTTACATTATAAGCAAGTTTATTTTTACTCTGCTGACCACCTTTTATTCCAACGTATTACAGGTTTCAGACTAGGCTTAAAACACATGCAATGCAATATGTGTCAGTTGCTACCTCTACGAAGAATGACTTAAGCTCAGGGAGATGCTGGAACAGATTCAGGGTTGAGCTGTCACTTTTGGTCTGTCTCTGTACTACTTCCTCTGCAGATAATCTCGCAGGATGAGGCTCCTAGGAGACAATATCGAGTGGGATTTTTTTTGTAAATCAAATTTATACACAATCTCAGCATAGCGGGAAATAATCTTTTATTGAACTGTTCAAGTCATGTATGGTATTCAGAGTCAAGAGAGAATGTAAACTGTATTTCTAGCTCAATACATTAAATTCAGATGAAGGGATTCCTCTGGAGTTACTGTTTCTAGACCATGTTTCTATACAAAGGAAATCTTGGCTGATTTGCTTGGATGATTTACTCTACATGGGATAGGGATAGGGAAAGATGTTGTTAAATTCATTTAGTGGTGTTTTCTTAAAACTGGTTTTATTATTTGAGAAATAAATATTTACCATTCATACCAAAAAAGCAACATTTAGATTTTATTACAAGCCATGTTGCTAATCTTTCCTCTCACTGAAAGCTAGCATTAAAGGGTTACTATACATAACACCTGTAGAATGTTACATCTGTTCTAGAATTTAGACAGCTTTAGGACTAGACACTAGGGAAAACTGGAGCGGAAACCTGGACAGAAAGGAATAAAGGTGGAGAATTGGACTAACACCAACAAAAATGTACTTCCTGTCTTACAGGAGCATATTTAACAAAATACCTAGTATTATACAATAATTATTAAAGGCATGCAGACGGCAAACAACTTCTATGAATAATCTGATTAAAAAAGTGACTAGATGGCAAGTCTATCTAAAGGGGCTTTGCTCTGAGCTATAGTTAGAGCTCAAAAATATTAAGTGGCAAAATTATGAAGAAAGTTGTTTCCACATCTTTTTAAGTTATATCAGAAGATGAAATACCAGAGAAATTTTCAAAGGCTCCTAAGTGACTTTGGAACCTAATTCCCATTTTCAAAAGTGACTTAGGCTAGGTCTACACTAACCCCCCCGTCGAACTAAGATACGCAACTTCAGCTACGTTAATAACGTAGCTGAAGTCGAAGTACCTTAGTTCGAACTTACCTGTGGTCCAGACGCGGCGCGCAGGCTCCCCCGTCGACTCCGCCTACTCCGCTCGTCGAGCTGGATTACCAGCGTCGACGGCGGAGCACTTCCTGGTTCGATTTATCGCGTCTCGATAAATCGAACCCAGAACATCGATCCCGCGCCTCCGACGCGACGGGTAAGTATAGACATACCCTTAGATACTTAGGGTGCTTAAATCTAATTGAAAGTCAATGAGACATAGGCTCCTAAGTGTCTAGTCACCTTTGAAAATGGGAATGAGGCTTCTTTGAAAATTTTATACCAGGTCTCCTTTATTAATGACAACATTGTAGAAGACTAACTTTTAGGAAAGTTACAGGTTTCCTAAAATTTACAGGTTATAATACCTGGAATAGACTCTTAAAGGAACAATGGTCTTAACAATGGTTGCATAATCCTTCCACAAGCCCCTGCCACTCAAGTGTATACCTTCCCAAAACTGACTGATATGGAACTTGTGTGTTTATTGCTACAAAAAGAGATTTACCTTCAGCAGCTGACAGGGTGTTTGTCCAAAATTGTTAATCATCCCTTCTAAAGCTTTCCTTTCCTTCTCTTCTGTTAAGGCATCTAAATCCACTGCTCCTGGAATCATAACCAGAGTACTTTAGGGCAATAAAACAAAAAGCAGCATTGTCTACACATAATTCACTGAAGAAAGAGATACAACACACATGTACAAAAATATACACTAACTGCAAAACCATTACCCCTTCTCTCTAAAAAAAATTATCAACCAACCCCAGTTTATTTTACATAAAGAGAATCTTCTAAAAGTTCTATTCTGCAAACTTTCTCCTACAGAAGTTAGTAAGTGTTTTGGTTGCAGTATCTGGCTTTTGGGAAGATACATTTTCTTTATTTAATGTGCGCAAAAAGTAACCCAGAATATACTTTCTTGATTAAAGACTTTCTAAAGTTTACCTTCTAAAATATGTTCTATAGTAAATTACTATGCCTAGACTCTAGAAAATAAGTTCCAATATGTTTTCCATTAAGTTTCCAATGGAATCTTTAAGAACTGTTTGTTAATTGAACAGAAGTAATTATAACAGTTCCTAGAGGAGGGCTAAAGAGGGTATTTAATTAAAAATTCACATTTCCTTCTCTGAACATCAAATATTCTGTTCCTTTATCATATGCCACTATACTGCATTCATGACGAGAAATCTGTTTCCAGATATTTCTCAAACCCTGCAAATAAGAAGAGAGCACAGTTCTGTACCTTCATAAGTACAGTAATAGAACACATTGAGCGCCTCCACTGCAGCTGGTCCTCTCTGTTTGTAGCCAAAAATCAGATCTATCCATTCATGGAGATGAGCAGAGACATACTCAGACTCCTAAGACAGAAAGAATATCAGCAATTGAAGTACTAACTCTTTCTCCCAGATACACTGGTGGGGTTAAACACAAAAAAATTAGTGCGCCCACAAACTCCCTAAGATGCATGCACACCAGCAGCAGTTGAACAGATGTTTAAGAATATGCATACGTGCTAAGGACATTAACGTGAACAAAGGAGAGGTATTATTTAATAGGGATGTTGATTAATTGCAGTTAACTCACACAATTAACTCAAAAAAATTAATGGCGATTAAAAAAAATTAAAGGCGATTAATCACACTGTTAAACAATACAATACCAACTGAAATTTATTACATATTTTTGCATGTTTTTCTACATTTTCAAATATATTGATTTCCATTACCACACAGAATAGAAAGTGTACAGTGCTCACTTTATATTATTTTTTATTACAAATATTTGCACTGTAAAAATGATAGAAATAGTATTTTTCAATTCACCTCCTACAAGTACTGAAGTGCAAATCTCTTTATCATGAAAGTGTAACTTACAAATGTAGATTTGTTTTATTACATAACTGCACTCAAAAACAAAACAATGTAAAACCTTAGAGCCTACAAGTCCACTCAGTCCTACTTCTTGTTCAGTCAACCACTGAGACAAACTCATTTGTTTATATTTACGGGAGATACTGCTGCCTGCTTCTTATTTACGTCACCTGAAAATGAGAACAGACTTTTGCATGGCACTTTTGTAGCCGGCGTTGCAAGGTATTTACATGCCAGATATGCTAAACATTCGTATGCCCCTCATGCTTTGGCCACCATTCCAGAAGATATGCTTCCATCCTGATGATACTCATTAAAAAAATAATGAGTTAATTAAATTTGTGACTGAATTCGTTGTGGGAGAATTGTATGTCTCCTATTATGTTTTACCCGCATTCTGCCATATATTTCATGTTATAGCAGTCTCGGATGATGACCCAGCACATGTTCGTTTTAAGAACACTTTCACCGCAGATTTGACAAAACGCAAAGAAGGTACCAATGTGAGATTTCTAAAAATAGCTACAGCACTCGACCCAAAGTTTAAGAAGCTGAAGTGCCATCCAAAATATGAGAGGGATGAGGTGTAGAGCATGCTTTCAGAAGTCTTAAAAGAGCAGCATTACGATGAGGAAACTACAGAACCCAAACTACCAAAAAAGATCTGGTGGCATCTGTCTCAGATGATGAAAATTAACATGCATCAGTCCGCTTTGGACCATTATCGAGCAGAACCCACCATCAGCATAGACACATGGATGCTGGAATGGTGGTTGAAGCATGAAGGGATATATGAATCTTTAGCACAACTGGCACGTAAATACCTTGTGACGCCGGCTAAAACAGTGCCATGTGAACGCCTGTTCTCATTTTCAGGTGATATTGTAAACAAGAAGCAGGCAACATTATCTCCTGCAGATTGTAACCAAACTTGTTTGTCTGAGCAATTGGCTGAACAAGAAGGACTGAGTGAACTTGTAGGCTCTAAAGTTTTACATTGTTTTATTTTTGAATGCAGTTTTTTTTGTACAGCATTTTACATTTGTAAGTTCAGCTTTCATGATAAAGAGATTACACTACAGTACTTGTATTAGGTGAATTGAAAAATACTATTTCTTTTGTTTTTTACAGTGCAAATATTTGTAATAAAAATAAATATAAAGTGTACACTTTGTATTCTGTGTTGTAATGGAAATAAATATATTTGAAAGTGTAGAAAACATCCACAACTATTTAAATAAATGGTATTCTCTTATTGTTTAAGAATGCAATTAATCACAATTAATTTTTTTAATTGCTTGACAGCCCTACTATTTAATAATTTCAACAAAGGATTACAGCTAGGAGTAAAGGAATGAAATTTTAAAAAGGAAAGTTTAAAAGATCAAAGTAAACTTCCTGATGCTTAATCATAGATTAGAAGGCCAGAAGGGACCATTGTGATCATCTAGTCCATCTAGACCATTATATAATATGACATCCATTGGACTTCCCTAATTCCTGTTTGAACGAGAGCGTATCTTTTAGAAAATCATCCAGCCTTGATTTTTAAAGTTCCAGTGATTAAGAATCCATCACAAACCCTTAGTAAATTGTTCCAACAGTTAATTACCTTCATTGTTAAAACTCTGCACCTTATTTCACATCTGAATTTGTCTAGCTTCAGCTTCCAACTATTGGATATTGTATAACTTTGCTAGACTGAAGAGCCCTTTACTATCAAATTTCTGTTCTCTGCGTAGGTACTAGTAGACTGTAAAATCAAGTCAATCCTTAACCTTTTCTTTGTTAAAATAAACAGATTGAGCTTCCTGAATCTTACACTGTAAGGCATGTTTTCCAGGTCAATAATCACTCTTGTGGCTCTTCTCTGAACCGTCTCCAGTTTATCAATATTCTTCTTGTATTGTGGGCACCAGAACTGGACCCAGTAGTCCAGCAGCAGCCACACCAGTACCACGCACAGAGGTATTATAATCTCACTACACCTACTCAATATTCCTTTGTCTATATATCCAAGGATTGCTTTTTGGCCACAGTGTCGCACTAGACCTCATGTTCAACTGATTATCCACCACGATCCCCAAGTCCTTTTCAGAGTCACCTCTTCCCAGGATAGAGTCCCCCATCCTGGTAGTATGGCATGTGTTTTTTGTTCCTAGATGTATGATCTGACACTTGGCCATATTAAAATGAGCAGTATGCTTGCTCCCAGTTTACCAAGCAATATAAATCAATTTGTATCCATGACCTGTCTTCTTCATTATTTACCACTCCCCCAGTCTTTGCGTCATCTGAAAAAACGTTATCAGTAATTATTTAGTTTTCTTTCAGATCATTAATAAAAATGTTAAATAGCATAGGGCCAAAAACTAATCTCCATGGGATCCCACTAGAAACACACCCTCTTGATAATGTTGCCCTATTTACATACTGAGACCTATCAGTTAGCCAGTTTAGAATACACTTGAAGGGCACCGTGTTGATTTTGTATCCTTCTAGTTTCTTAATGTCATGTAGTACCAAGTCAAATGCCTTATAGAAGTCTATTACACCAGTACTATTACCTACAAACCAAACTTGTAATCTCATAAAAAAAAAAGTTAAACAGGATCTTTTTTCCATCAACCCATGTTAATTGGCGTTAACTATATTGTCCTCCTTTAATTCTTTATTGAGTCTCATATCAGCCATTCTGTTATTTTGCCTGGGATTGATGTCAATCTGACAGGCCTATAGTTATTTGAGTCACCTCATTGAAATATTGGTACAACATAGCTTTCTTCCTCAGTGTTCCAAGACTTAATGAAAATCGTACACCAATGGTCTTGGACAGCTCTTTTAAAAAACTCTTGAATCAGACCTGCTGACATTAGTAGCTTAAGAATGACTTTAGTTGTTTAAGAATGTCTGACTTTAGTAGCTGCTGTTTAACATTCTCCTGAGTTACTGCTGAAATCCAAGCCTGGCACAGCCTTTGTAGACCTGTCATTGGCCTATGATATGGTCTGGATTAATGCCCCGATGCTGAAGCTTGCAAGGATCATCCCCTGCCTCAAAACACTACGCCTGCTATGGACAATGCTGAACAATAGGTGCTGTGTGTCCATTTGGATGACAAAGTCAGTTTGCCCTGGTTCCTCAACAATGGACTGCCACAAGGCCCAATACTCGCCCCAACACTCTTCAAATGTCTACACAAGTGACATGCTGCCAATGAAGTCATGCAAATTTGCATATACGGATGACCTTGCCCTGGCAACGCAAGCAGCCACCTTCAACGACACTGAGTCCACCTTGAATGGGGATCTAAACATCAGGGAGGAATATTTCCGGAAATGCAGGCTCAAACCAAACCCCCACCAAACAAGTCACCATATTCCATCTTGATGGGAGGAACAATAAACACACCCTGAAAGTGACCTGCTGCTGCAACACTGTGCAACATGACCCCACTTTAACTTATCTTGGAGTGAAACTGGACCACATGCTAACCTTCCACGACCATCTGAAGAAAGTAGCCACCAATATGAAGACAAGGGTCAATCTTGTCCAGAAACTGGAAAGCAGACGCTGGGGAGCATCAGCGCTATGGACATCAGCAATGGCACTGTGTACTTCATAGTGGAGTACTGTACACTGGTATGGACCAAAAGTAGCCACACTCGACTTGTTGATGTCCAACTGAACACTGCAATATGGTGCATCGGTGGAACCCTCAGGTCCACCTCAACACCCTGGCTGCCCGTGCTGTCATATATCGCTCCCCCATCCGTTCTCCGTGATGCTGCAACCCTCTTGGAAGTCCAGTGAATCAAAGAAAATGAACATCTCCCCTTCCATCAGGACCTCAATGGTATCCCTCACCACTGGTTGAAGTCACACAAGCCCTTTTCGACCCACGTGCTTAACCTGCAACAACGCAACTTCAACACTGATGAAGCTTCGAAAGCTGAATGGAGTTCACAAGAAGTCACAAACACCTTGTGAAAGACCCGATGCAGAAGATTCCTGGTTTCAATCTTCCCCAAAGCTAAACCCTAAACCTCATCCATTCAAACCATGACAGATGTGGATACTTGATGCACAAACAGAAAATTAAGAACTCTCCAGTGTGCGACTGTGGTCACCCAGAACAGACCATGGAACGTATAACAACTCAATGCCCGATTCACAAATACGAAGGAAGCATCACAGTGATACACTCCGTTATTCCTGACACAGTTATCTGTCTTAATCATCTAAATGTAAAATTATAGTAGTTGCTCTACATCTACATCAGCCATACGAAGTAGACAACCACTGTTGAAATGGATTATGATTATATGATACGACTACATCATCTGGCTTTTTCCCAAGTACAGAACAGAAATATTTATTGAACATGTCTGTCTTTTTCTGCATTATTATTGACAATTATATCATTTCCATCCTGTTACAGAACAGTACCATTGGTAGGATTTTTTTTGTTCTTAATATATTTAAAGAATTTCCTTATTATTGTGCTTAACTCTGCTGGCCATAGATTTCTCCTTGTGTCCTTTTACTTCTCTTATCAATCATCTAGTTTCTAGCTTCTGATTTATATTCATTACTATCAACTTCCCATTTCGCCCGTGTGTGTGTGTGTGTATATATATACATAAAATAAAAATTAAAGCATGTACTGCATTTCTGTTTCTTGTTACTTCATCCAAAGATTAAGGTAGTCATTATCTTACCAGCGCTTTCCTGTGTTTAAAAATGAAGTCTTCGGGTGACTTGGCCCATTTTGGGAGAACAACATCATTCACTACCTCTTTGGAGATTTGTAGGTGACCCAAGTTAAACTCTGGGGAATATAATTGAGACAATTTGGTTTCAAAAGCTATTACAATAGGTTTCAAGTATCTTGATCACCAGATCAGAGATTAAGAAGCTGAATAAGTAAATCTAATAAGTGAAATGCAAAAAGTCCAAAAGAGTAATGTCTCATATCAACATGCAGGGAAAGTTATCTTTAATAAGATATGTTATGTTTAACAAGAGCTTTCTTACTTCTGAAGAATCCTGGAGCCTTAGATAGCTGTAAATTCAAGTTACACAAGACCACGTTTGAAAATACCAGTTATGAGTCTAGATTCTGCAGGCCTGTCTAGTTAAAAAAGATTTCATGTTCCAGGTTAGCATACCTCTTCCAGAAGAGGAGGGTTTAGGATCCAGAAGAGTTAAAGCAAGTTAACTGTAATTAGTGCAATTTAGAATGGTCAGCTTTTAGATTAAAAAAACAAAAATGGTCAGCTTTTTAGAAAAAAAAACAAGACTGTTCTTCTTTTAGATTAAACCAATCATCAATACACTTAGCCATCCCAGAACTCTGAGTAAGAATTTTAAATTACAAAGTTAAATAGTGGCTTAGCATAACTGGCATCTCACTAAATGGCTAAAAGATAATATGACCGTAAAGTAATTTTCACATGTTCAATCTAATCAAGAATAGTTTTCCTCAATGTTCTTAAACAGGTTCTGACAATGCTCTCTAGTAGTGTGTGGGATGCATGTTCTATTCAATACATTCTGAAAAGTCTGTTTACTATTTTGATTCTCCAAGAACTCTGGGAAGTAGAAGAACTCTGGGATAAGCTCCTTCACATCATTTGGGTTATCCATAAGGGCTTGCCATGTTGCAGGAATGGAATGGAACTGCCGATCTGCACAGTCAAACCTGTAGGTTGGAAAGCTCAAGTTACATTTTGACAGCTCCCATTAAAAAGTCATCACTGAAGTTGAGGGAGAAGAGACAGATATTACTGTTCATTCACAATTTACCTGCCACTCTGAAGCTGGATATGCAGTGTGGTGAAAGGCTCTACTCGAATGAGATAATGCATGACACCAGCAGCATTTGAGTAGTGAGTACCATAGTGAAACTTGTCAATCGTCCCAAGAGGATCCTCAAAATTCTCATATCTAAAAAGACAGAGATCGAGATCTTTAAAATCATAACTACAGCACTCTACATCTGATACACACAGATTATATTTATAGTATACAGAGAATACACAACAGATGCATCACTAACTGTTATTCACTAGCTAAGTGGCCTTTGACAATTTTGTTAAAAATTACATCAACATATACTGAGTGCCTCTGATTGGAAGAAGAGGTGCATTTAGGACTTAAATAATTATTTTCCCATTTCAGGTCCCAAGAAACACAGCCAGCAAGTTCCCAACCTGTTGACACACCAGATAGCGGATGTATCCCTGAATGCCATGAGGCTGGCAGGAAAAGCCATAGAAACAAACTCAGTGCCCAGGAACCAGCACTGACTCCAACTATGGATATCAGGTTATTATTCACAGTAAATCCTCTGTGCCCCAAAGTTCCCAGGAAAAACCCTGTTTGGGAAGAAACTTGACAAGCACTGCCTGACAACTAAGACAAGCCAAAGTGTTCACTCCCCACTCCCGCAAAACTTAAGGCTGACTATGTGAGTGGAAGTAGCAGTCATTCTTATCTATAACAAAGTTACCAGAGAAGAGATTCAACTTATTTCAAGGATAAAATTTGGGCTCAAAACACCAGGAGGAAGCCCAGACTCAAAATAGGGTAATTCCTCCTTCTAGTCAAATCCACTAGTATGGCTGCATCTGGGATACCTATATCCAGAAACATGTATAGGGGACAAGATAACCCACTTTTCAATCATCTGGATCCAGTCAACTTCAGACAGGTGCTCTTGAGTTCCTCTGAAACCCTTTGTTTCCTCTCTTGAACACTGAGAAACAAACCAACCTGAAAAAGATTTCTTACCTCCTTGAGCTAGAGGCAATAAAACTTGACTCTTTAATGTTGCATACGCTGCTGTTAATATAACAGCATTGCTGCCTAACAGTTCCAAGCTATATGGCTAATGTGTGTCTTTGCCATCAAACAGGCTAATTTTATAACAATGTCACAGTTACAAAGTTATGGAATTCTCAGAATGAATTATTATTAGTCTGAAAATGTCCCATCAGAAAGCTAAATTAAATGGAGAGAGAAACATAACTGGGAATTTTAATACTTACTTTTCTTGCACAGCTTTGGCATTCTTTTCATTCACCACCCCAATGGGTTTGGATAGATCCCTAAAGACAGCAGGATTATTCAAGTCCAACTCTTCTGACGTGTAATCTCGCAGGACCCACGGAAACTAGAAAGCCACAGTTCAAAATTCAGATATAAAATCCATCTTTCCACAAAATAATCACATTTATCCAGTGACAATTAACAAAAAAATTTACCACAGGATATTGGGCAAGGTCATTGTAAGTTCGTCCCGCCATGGTGTTCAATTGAATGAGATAGTCAAAGTTTGATATTTCTCTGTTCACCCATTTCTGAAGGAGACAAGAAAAGGCAACACTAAAAATCATTAAACTGAAGAAACTGTTGTCATTGTAGAGTGTGTCTTGTCAATGCTTAGCTGCCAGAAGATATTTCTCATAAGTGAGGGGCACTAGACTATAAACATAAGAATTTGCAAATTTCAATTTTCGTAACCTAGTTTAAAATTCCTCCTGCATCTGTGGCTGTGCTCTGTCTCATGATGAGATTAGCTGACACCTGGTCGAGGCAAGGGGTTGTCAAATTCAGGTTAAATGCAGGGGTCAGCTAACAGCCCTAGGCTGGCAATAAAAGTTCTTTTAAAACTAAATGAAACTAAAACAAACAAACAAACAAAAAGGACAGAAGAAAGGGGGAAAGAGCAATAGTGGAGAAAAAGCAAAACAGAAAAAAAGCTGAAGAGGTAAAGGAGAGAGGTAAATAAATATTGGAAAAAAGGAAGCATTTGATAAAGAACTCCAATAGCCAAAACAAAAAACAACAAGTCTTTTGATCTTCATCAATTAACTGTATATGCATCAGTGAAATATTCCAGTGTCCTTGTGAAAGTGCTGCAGACTTAGTATTTTATATCCTTAAGAAGAAGGAGTGCTTTATGTAACTATGAACCTTCCATCTAACCAAGGATTGGTGATGACACCTTCTTTCCCATTCCTCTTTGTCTAGGTAAGTGGCGGAGGTGCAGAGTCAGGAAGAAGAAGGTACGAGAGAGGAAACTGGAGAATTCTTAATGTTAATAAGAGGATACATTTCTCTATTTCTCACAGAAAATTACAGCACCTGTTGATGCCCCAAAACAAAACAAAAACACACCCCAGAAAAATAAGACTGCCCTGTGAAGCTAGATAAATTGCCAAAATGTCATGATCTTTCTGAAAATTGACACTTCGCTTACAAGCCAATAATACTGTACCTGATGCAAGGAACCATGGCCACACCTCTACATCTTTAAGTGGGTTTTGTTGAAAGCACCCATAATAAAATAACAAAGCAAATAATTTGTACACAGAGCAAAATAAATGTTCACCTAAGCCCCATGTGCTGACACCAGAAGACAAATTTTCAAAACTGTCCTCTAATTTTTGTCGTACATCAAACATCTGCAGACACAAATAGGCCTGCAAACTGGTATAAATGCAATAGCTGGGCGCACACACAACTGCGCATGCAAAAGTGTAGAGGTCAGATGAAAAGTTTGCCTTTGCTATAAATGTCCACAAACACGGTAAAATATTCTAAACCCTAGTTTAACGACTTTATTATTAAGCAGTTCTTTGAGAAGCACTGAAACACCCTAAATCAGGGGTGGCCAACCTGTGGCTCCGGAGCCACATGCGGCTCTTCAGAAGTGAATGTGCGGCTCCTTGGGGCTGGAGCTACAGGCGCCAACATTCCAATTTGCCGGGGGGGTGGGTGTGTGTGTGTGTGTGTGTGCTCACTGCTCAACCCCTGGCTCTGCCACAGGCCCTGCCCCCACTCCACCCCTTCCTGCCCCCTCCCCTGAGCCTGCTATGCCCTCGCTCCTCCCACTGCACGCTACGAAACAGCTGATCAGGAGGTGCAGGGAGGGAGAGGAAGGGACTGCCGGTGGGCAGGAGGTGCTGGGAGCAGGGCGGGGAGGGGTGCGGAGCTGATGGGGTAAACTCTGGCTCTCTCCCAGGCTCAGGTTGGCCACCCCTGCCCTAAATCATTTCAGCTGAAATCATCATACCTGCATCAAGCCAGAAGCTTTAAACAGTTCCTGTGGAGACCTGGTCCCATAAATATTTGGAGAACGGAGTGACAAGATTCGACTGTACACTTTGTTTCTCACCTGTAAGAAAACATTTACACTGGAAAATGCAGCTAATAAAACCATAAGCAACTGCTCTATGGATTAAATTCTTAATGAAGCAAAAATTTACTACATTTTTGAACTGTTCTGCCCGCTTGCTGCCAAAAAGATATTTATTCACCGGCAGGAACTAAAAATTGGTATTATTTGTGATTAATTGAAATACTACTGTTGCAGAATCACAAACCAGCAAAATTACACATTATCCCCACATAAACATAATAGAAAACACTGCCATTTTTCATGTTTAATATTATAGAAGTCTTTTTCTACACAAGCTACTCTGATGAACTGTTCACTTTAAATATCCACCATGTAACAGCTATTCATAACATTTCCCAATTCATCAGTATCTAACCCAGCCCTGTTCAGTTATTCATTTTAGCCCCATCCCATTTAAATCATCCAAGAAAACATTAGCACAGCATTTGCAAACCATCAGAAGGGCAAGATATAAATCATTTCCCCCTCTGAATCATGGTAGGATAGTAATTCTCCATTGCTTTGCAATTCATTTGTACAAAGTTTTTATGATTTGTTTAGTACAAAGAAGTTGAGATTACCCCTGGTATAATTTCTCATGAGCAGAAATTAAATAGTAGTTGCACATGAAAAAATAAGAGTTTTGTTTTTCTTTTGACTATTAAATTTTACCGGAAACCAGACTGGGGTTTTCAACAACATAAAAAGATCCATATTCTAATTTCTCAGAGCATCTTAATCTAGCAAGTATTTTGACCTAATGCTACAGAAGCTGCCAAAAAAATGACATTAGCCCTGCCAATAAACTAGAATTTGTCGCTTATCCTGAGAGTCCACCAGGGAGCTTTGACTATTCCATACCTCCTTATTGAAGTTAAGGAAGTAGTTGGTCTGATCAGTGAGGAAGATCTCCAAGGCTGACCGCCTCAAGTTGTATCGGCGCAAGTGTATCTCTCGAATTTGAGAAAGGGACCATTTGAAATCAAAACCTACTCCTGTGAACAGAACAACTTCAGTTATTGATCCAGTTTGTTTTGGTGAAACAGTTCAGTTAATTTTCTCAAGACCAGTTTCACGTATCAGAGTTAAACTATACACACTGACCTTCTTATAAAAGCTCACCAAACAGATACAACTAATGCTTACAAACTACTTTTCTTATCAATTCATACAGGTGACAAAACTCATATAGTTAGCATAACTAGTGAACAGCATGGCAGAAATCACAGGGAACTGTCATTTACTCATATAGATTATACAAATACATTTTGTTCCTGAGAATATGATTAACAGCCTTAATGCTACCCAATGAAAGGGGCAAAAATTAGTAAAATGGTTCAGCGGACAGGCTACATTTTATAGACCCCTTGTTCAAAAGGAACAATATGAAGTCATTGGCCTAATGAACATTATGTACAACTTTGTTAATTAGCTAACAGAGAGGTTTCTAGATGTCAACCACACAGGCATTTATTTGTTCTAAAAAAAATAAAGTTTAGCTTAAAGAAGAGGATGCTGAACTATGAGGAAGTAGAGCTATTGTGATGCTCACCTTCCTCTTTTTCAATGCTGCCATCATAGAAGCAGATGTGCTGGGTAGTGACCTCCAGTCTGCCAGGTATTACATCAATTAGTGTAATGAGTTCACATTCTTCAGACAGTACCAATTTTTCTTTCTGACCCTGCACCTCCTTTTCATCCCTACAACAACAACATCATCATCATCATCACCACCATCCCATGTCATGTGTTTTTCTAGACTGCACAGTTCGACCAGGTAGAAATTAAAAGCACAATTTAGAAAAGAATCAGTTGCCTTAAGAGCATGTCATACAAAACATTCCACTATTTCACTCTCATTAGTAGGCTCATGAGTTCTCTGATTCAGCGTTTAGACCTCAAACCTCTGTTCATTTCATAGCAGAGCTTTTTAATCTTTCTATTTCAGTCACTTCTTTTGTATAAGCTCTTACAGGATGGATCTGCTATTGTTACAGTATAAGGTATAATGCCAACTTTCATAGCTCTGATTTAATAAAAAGGCCCAAAACTTAAAAATAAGCCAACACACAAGCTCCAGCTATAAAAGAGTTGAATCTGGGTATGTTTCCTTGCCCCCCTAGTTCCAAGAGACAACAAACTGGCAATATTTCAAATAGAAGTTATTGAAAAGTTTATAATACAAGGTTGTTTCGTTTTTAAATAAATACGTGAACTGACTTTTGTAACTTTAAAGGTAGTGTATAATATAAGGCAGTATATAATTATTCATGTAAATAAAAATATTCGGATCACTTTTACAGACCTCTCTTAAAAAGGCTTCCTCTCTGCTCCTACAATTGTATGGTACAAATAACTGTGTGCACAGTTTTGCATCTGCAGTTACTGGGGCATATTATCATCTCGGTTTCACTTTTTTTGAGCCACTCAGATGGCATAAAGGACGCATTTCCCTAGCTGGGGAATCCCCAGATGTAGGGGAAGTCTCCAGTAGGCACACGGCCCAGCATAGCTGGCACCTACATGGCTCTTTTCCTGCCTCTTTTGGTGCGGCAGACATGTCAGAGGCAGGTGGGGTGGGAGCAGAAGGGGGCAGGATTGAAGTCTACCATGCTCCAGCTATGCTTAATTTGCTGATGGCCCTTTGGGGATCATTGCTAGCTGGTGCACGTTAGAGTAGCCATGAGGATGGTCCAACTTGAACCCAGGGCCAGGACCAAAGAGAATCAGGGATAGGCCCGCACTGATGTGCCCACTCCCCATCTACAATTCTATCCCATTATTTTAGCAAGGAGGGTGAAGAAAGCCTGTTTCTGCTTGGTGCTGTTTTTTATGAGTGGTGCATCACTATCCAATCCCCATCCTTGTTAGACAATCTGTGTTTATCCAATAGTAACTCCCTTAGTGAGGAAGAGCTACCACTGCTTAAGCAGGTGCCATGCTACCACCTGGGAGTGTAGTAGCCCTTCTTCTTGTCCCTGTCCTGCAACCTGAGCTGGCCGTGAAGGGCTGCCCCTCTCTGAGATTATATTATTGCAAGCCCAATGGCAACTTTTCAACTGGCAACACTATAAATGCTGGATTGACTGGCTCAGGGCTTGTCTACATGAGAACACTCAGGAAAATTGATCCAAATTAGCTAAGTGTGTGAATTTAATGTGGATTAAAGTACAGGCCACCTTAATTCTGAATGAGGGTCTCCACACAGAGGTTTAATACAGTTTAACAAGTCCAACTAAAAATCCACAGCTTTAGTTAATATGGTGTAACTTTTCTGAGTGTCCCCTTGTAGACAAGCCCTTAGCCATAACAGAGGAAATAACGAGGGCAGTTTTGTGCACCATCTACCCCAGTCCAGGAGGTATTTCCCACCCCTTATGCCTAGTGGTAAGATGAATTTCAGAGTTCCCCAAACTGCTGTACATACATGCTTGCACCAGCAGTTGTGTCCTCTTCTGGCAGTTCAAGTATATCATCCTCCATGTCACTAACTTTCACCTGCTTCACCACCTCCAGGAGCAGTGACTCACTAGATGGCTGTGTCTGCTGCGTCCCTTTTGGAATAAAGATATTTTCAGCTCAAACAAAATATAGATTTTTATTTCACCACAGTATTATTGGATAGCTAAACTGTGGCAGTTGGCTACAATTACTGGAGTTGAATAGTATCCATGGGCATGTCTACACAGGGACATGCAGGAAAATTAATCCAAATTAACTAAAGCTGCGGATTTGAAGTGGATTGCTTAACCCACATTAAATCCCCATATGGATGTTGTTTTTCAGAATTCAAGTGGACTTAATTCAGTTTAGTTTAATTCACTTCCAAAGTGAATTAAACTAAACTGAATTAAACTAAACCAAATTAAGGCCACTTTAATTCTGAATGAAGGTGTACACACAAGAGTTTAACGTGGTTTAAATAATCTACTTAAATCCATACTGTTAGTTAATTTGGATTAATTTTCTTGCATGTCCCCATGTAGACAAGCACTGGGGAAGGGATGGTTTGCAATCTTAAAAAATACAGTTCTGGGGAACATAGAATAATTTAAAATACCCCCACCTGTGAAAAATGCAACACTTAACCTCTCAGTTTATAACTCTCAGTTATAACTGTGTCCAAATACTTGATCACATCTATAATTCTTCATGATGCCACATAGGCTTGATTCAAGTTTAAAGTGATAATTCCAATTTATTTTAGTCTCAACATTTACCTTGCTTAAAGAAATATAAATATTATAGAGGTCCCTGAAAAACTATTTGTTTGCTCATATGAAAAATAGAGTTGGGAGGGGTTCTTTTGTTGTTGTTTTTTTAAAAACACACATCATTTTTGGCAATATGAACATGCAGACAAAGCATTCTCTAGGGATGCTGAATAAGATTTATTTTGAAGGAAGATTCCGCTTTGGATCTAAGCAAGTTGACAGTATCCCATTAAAACAGATTTTTCAAGAAAATGTTATTCAAATCAACTATATATCATTTTTTTTTAATCATACAACATATATTTCCATTATAAAGGAAACATGGGTTTGTTTAGAGGAGAAAATAAAAAAGCATTTTAAAATAACTACAAAACACTGTTTAAAATTTGCAAAAGGTTGCTAAGGAATCAGGAATATAAATAGTCCATGATCTAAATTATTAGTGAGGAAACACAACAGTGAATTTAAGTATCAGGGGGTACCCGTGTTAGTCTGTATCCACAAAAACAACAAGGTGTCCGGTGACACCTTAAAAAGACTAACAGATTTATTTGGGCATAAGCTTTTGTGGGTAAAAACCCACTTCTTCAGATGCAATAGTGAATTTGGATCTTACCTAAATTGTCTCGCAGGTCACTGGCCTCCTGATGGAAGTTGAAATTGTAATTTTGCACTAGTTTTAACCTCATACGCGAGTAATTTTCCACATTTGAAAGTTTCCAGTGAATGGGATTCTGTTTCCTAGAGATAGCAAAAATATTTATACTAAGATATAAAAAACAAATACTTAGAGGGAATGAGTTGATTCTATCAGAGTCTGTATTTAAAATCATAATGTAAAAAATAAATAAAAATCTTATACCCTTAAGAGTAATATAACAAATGTAAGATATATTGTACAGTATCTAACATTTCAGCCCAATGCACTTAACATACTATGCACATCCTCCATTAAAATACTGCAGCTGTTTAACAGCTCACAGAAAGACTACCTGACAGTTTTGGACAGGCAGTAAAGAATATCTTATCCAAATAAAATTGATGGGGAAATTCAGGTAGGCACAACACAATAATCATGTTCACATTTTTCTTAATTCAGGTTTTAGCCTTTGTGTTTGTTACAGAATACCAGCATTGTGTTAAATATCCATTATATCGGACGCTTCTGAAACATATCACACAACCGCTGGTCTTTAGTACAGTTTCTCTCATGTAAGTTTTAAATTTCCTTCATGCATAGCTACTTTTTACATGTTACTTTTCAATAAAATCTGAGTATAATATATAACTTTAACACTGGTATTTTGCTAGTTAAATGCAGATAAACATTAAAAAGAGAATATTCAATGGTAATCTTACATATCAAGAATGGTTACCAAAATACTTTAACAACCTTCTGCAATTACAACTATATGAAACAGAAAGCAAACTGATTTGACAACTTTCTATTAGACGTAAGATGATGTTGGAATCAAGTATTTCACTCTTACCTTTCAGCCCAGGGGCCCTGTTCACAAGTCAGATAAAGTTGAGCTGCTCTCCACTGCCTCAGAGTAGCGGTGTGTTGACTATTAAGCTGTTTTAGCATGCTGTTATAACGCAGGTTCTCCTGGCGTGCCTTTCGATTAAATGGCTCCACAAAACACTCCTGAAAACAACATTGTAAGTAAATCTGATGCGGTTTCCTGTAAGAACCTTGTCTTCTGTAAAAACCATTTTGCCTCATGCAAAGGATAAAACCTTCACCAGTAAGTAGGAAATTGCACAATCCCCATGCAAAATGGAGGTCTGATGGTGATTAAGGTTAGGATCTCTCAATGCACATGATCACTAACAGACTGGCAGTGTTTTTTCCCCAACAATCACTGGGGTCAGATCAGTTTCAAACTAATTTCCTACCCTTGCTTCTGAAAAAGTACAAACTGTTTTTAGAAGAGCTAAAGACTTTACCTGAAATTTGAGCTTGCTTTCTCCTCGTTCTCTGTCTCGCTTATGCATATTCACCATTAATGCCTCATAACAGTCCTTCCAATAAAGTGCCATAAGCTCATGACCATCACTGAATGTATTGACTTCATACTGTTTCATATACGGAACAATCTGATGCACAAGAAATATTTTTAAAAAATCAAGATGATTGCTGAACAGACTCTCTCCTCCCCAATGGAAGAAAGTAGAGAAAAATTCAAGAAGCCATTACTTACATATTTATCAATATAAACTTGCCATTCATCTGAGCTGCAATACTCCCGGAAGTCCTCAAAGAAAGAGGGGCTGCCATTGGTGAGAGGCAACGAGGGTAGGTGCAGGTTCATGAAGAGAAGTTGGTAAACTTTGGATACCAGCGTTCGAACAAGGGGAATCAAGAATGTGTATGTTTCAGTCTTCTCTTTGATTGATCTACTTAGGATTCCTTCCAACTTCCCCAAGAGGTAGCATGCCTCAGCTTGGCTTTCAATTACTTTGGTCTGAAGAAGGGTGTTTAGCTTGGCTGCTGCCATAGCACAAACCTGGACAGAGAAAAACCAAACCAAACCCCTGTGAGGCTATTGCATGCATGCTACATTTTACCACAGGTTTTTGTGTGACTCCTACTGCTGTTTGTTAGCTAGTGTGAAACTTCCAGTAAGTTAGAGAAGTATAGGATTTCAATACACTTAGCCACTATTCATTTATTTGCATTATAGTAGTGCCCAAATGCCTCTGGCTGGATCAGAGTCCCATTGTGATAAGTACTGTACACAAAGACAGACCCAGAAGTGATGGCTCTGGTTTCAAATTGCTTACAATCTAATGTAATGAGTTAGAAACACAGCTGCTTTTAGGAGGTGAGGATGGAGAGAAATGTGTAACAAGTCTGCATGGGGTGGCAGCGGCTGAAGCCTCTCATTTATAACAAGTTTGAGGATTATGACATCAGCAAACTCACTGAAGGGAACTGCATCCTTACAGTCACTGAAACTTCTACAGCACGAATATTACATATAGTATGAGACACATTAATATATAACAAACCTGTAAGTTATCTTGTCCAATGAATCCAAGGAGCAACTGGACCTGCACTTGGGAGAGCTTGATCCATTCTGGTCCAGCAGAGTACCAGAGTGACAGGCTGTCAATGAGTGTCACCAGCTCTTCTAAAAGCTATTGTAAAAGTGAAAGATTTGTGTGAAGAAAATAGAAACACCTGAAGTGCTGAGACACTAGTATAACTACAAGTAAAGTCACCGAATAATCATTTTGAAGGTCTGATAAGGTCTATATGGGTATGTTTACATAGCCCGTGGCAGCAAGGTCCCCAGCCCGGGTCAACAGACTTGGGTTTGTGCCGCCTAGCTAAAAATAGCTGTATTGAGGATGTGGCTCAGGCTGGAGCTCAGACTTTGAAGCCTAAAGAAGAAGGTGCACTTCAGAGCCCAAGCTCCAGTGTCTGTACAATTACTTTTAGTGCGGTAACGCAAGCCCAACTCTGTCAATCCCCGTAGGGAGGCTCACAGCCACAGGCTGTCTAGACAAACCCTACCACACCAAACAAAGCAGGCTGACCCCCATACTTCAACTTCACCCAAAGTAATTAACTAAATATACTTTGGGACAGAGGTTCAACGACTAATTGTGACAGAATTCAGGACTGCAACAACTACGGGGTGCAGTTTGACAAAATATCTATCCCTTGAACAAAAATAGTTATTTGTGTATATAAAAATAAATAAAATCAATACTCTATTCCTCTAAGTCATCCCCA
Organism: Chelydra serpentina; assembly: GCA_037349315.1. Classification (NCBI taxonomy): domain Eukaryota; kingdom Metazoa; phylum Chordata; order Testudines; family Chelydridae; genus Chelydra; species Chelydra serpentina. The sequence continues at coordinate 34,343,523 of JBAIAC010000029.1, read as the reverse complement.
GTAAATGTCAATTCTACAAATACAGTGGCTGAGAGTATGATTGTTTTGATTAAAAAAGGCTCTACTCTTAAGAGCCTACACACCATAAAAGTTAATAAATTTTAACTCAGTGTGCATTTATGTTACATTCCTTTCCCATTCCTTTGCATTTTATCTAAATTAAATGAAAAGTAAATTTGTTTCATTACCCCTAGTGGTGTGCATGATGCTTCTGAGAGAATTAAAAAAAAAGCAGGATCCTTGCCCTGTTTGTAACCTCCAAAATTTGATCCTGTGAGGTGCTCAGAACCTAGGGCCACTTCCATTTTTTTAATTTTTATTCCCAAATTTACGGTGATATCATTAATCGTATACTAGGAGTAAAATTAATCTTTTTATAATCTAAGAAACACAGTGCATTTCCCCTTTATCATCATCATCCTTGTCACTGGATAAAGGAGGAGCTGATCTGGGTGGTGTAGTAAGTTGGCACAGTACCGAGCAAGCTAGAGTAAGGTTGGTACCAAGGAGTGGAGATTATAATCCTGAGAATACCAGAAGATCTTTGGGGCGGACAAATTGCTGCAGTACTGAGAGCATCGGTACTGAGGAAGGCACTGTCGGCAGTACCAATGTCTTTACCACGGTTGTTGGTGTCGAGGGTTGTGCACTATGAGTAAGGCTACGATTTAGTCACAGGTATTTTTAGTAAAAGTCATGGATAGGTCATGGGCATTACACAAAAATTCACAGCCCGTGACCAGTCGATGACTTTTACTAAAAATACCTGTGACTAAATCTTAAGGGGGTCACTGCTGGGTGGCATTGGGATCGCTGCTGGGGGAGGGGTGTCTGGAGGGGCCACTGCTAGGGAGAAGCCAGGGGGCTGCTGCTGGGGGGGGGGCATCCTGGGGGGTCATTACTCCAGGGGGCTGCTGCTGGAGGGGGCAGGACCAGCCGTGGCACCATCTGCTGGGGGCCGCCAGCAGCGACTGCACCGGCCACCCAGGCACTGCTATCGGGGGCTGCCCAGTGAAGCAGCTACTCTGGCCGCCCGGGCACCACTGCCAGGGGCTGCCCCGGGAAGTGGCTACTCCAGCCACTGGAGACCATATCTGGCAGTGGCTGCAGCAGCTGCCCAGGCACCGCTGACCTGGGGGGGGGGGGGGGTGTCGCCCGGAGAAGCAGCTACTCCGGCCACCCAGGGACTACAGCCAGGGGCTGTTGGAAGTGGCTGCGCCAGCCACCCGGGGACCTAGGATCAGCCGCACTGGCCGCTGTTCGGGCGGTCCCCGGGGCTAACTGCCCAGGGCCGCCCGAGCAGTGGCCGATGCCGCAGCGGCCGGTGCGACTGGCTATGGGTCTGCCAGAGTGGCTGGCTGCAGAGCTGCTCCAGTAGCAGCTGGGGTGGCTGCCCCCAGGACCATCAGCTGGTCCTGGAGCCAACTGCTTGGGCAGCGCTGGAGTCAGCCACACTGGCCCCTGCAGAAGTCACGGAGCTCGCGGAAAGTCACAGAATCCATGACTTCCATGACAGACTCGCAGCCTTAATCATTATTCATAGATTATTCATACCAATGTTAGGGTAAATTGTAAGTCTGTGTAACTTGCATATGGAGCAGACAGGAAAGCAGGTCTGTAGCAGGAAACAATCAACAAGAGGATGGGGGCCTTCTTTATTTATTTATTACCTTATGCTTTCCTGTTTGCTTTTCCACTACTACCTCATCCTTCTGGCCCCCTTGGCATGTAAATTACACAAGCTTGACCTTACACAGCCATCTGAATTTGGAACTTTCACACCCACCTAAACACTTCCTCCACCCATTTAAGTCATTTTTGCATCTGACCCAAAATCTGCTCACAAACATGCTGGAAGTAAAAACTGGGTTAAAAATCCCAAGTGCCCTTCCTCAGTTTGTGACAAAGAGCAGAGAATGAATGAATGCAAGGATTTTCGCTGCCATTTTAAATAGCACGTACAATATGAATACAAAATGAATACCATTTGACCAATGCACCATCACCTACTTAGAAAATGGTTAGCTCGGTTTCATTTGTTCTAGCATTCATGTAGCTTTTCTGTAGTTTGTAAAGATAAGGCTCTTTAATCAAGGGTGCCATTAAGGACTCATGTATTTGCAATATTAACTGTATTCCCTATGGTATGTGCATATAAAATTCCTGTATTTAAAGGGGCAGTCAAATCCACTCCACACTCTGCTTAGTCTCTAGTTAAAACAAATGTCACATGATTAGGGCCCTACCAAATTCACGGCTATGAAAAACACATCACAGACCATGAAATCTGGCCTCCTGCCGTGAAATCTGGTCTTTCATGTGCTTTTACCGTATACTATATAGATTTCATGGGGGAGACCAGTGTTTCTCAAATTGGGGGTCCTGACCCAAAAGGGATTTGCAGGAGGGACACCAGGTTATTTTAGGGGGGTCACGGTATTGCCACCCTCACTTTTGCACTGCCTTCAGAGCAGGGTGACTAGAGAGCGGAGGATGTTGGCCAGGTGCCCAGCGCTGAAGGCAGCGCCCCACCACCAGCAGCACAAAAGTGCCGATGAAGTGGGTTCTAACCCACGAAAGCTTATGCTGAAATAAATTTGTTAGTCTCTAAGGTGCCACAAGTATTTATTTCTTTCTTATTTTCTTTTTGCTGACGCAGACTAACACGGCTACTACACTGTAACAAAAGTAAGAGTAGCAATACTATACCATACCACCATTATTTTCTGCATTTCTCCCTTCAGAGATGGGCAGCCGGAGAGTGGCGGCTGCTGACTGAGGGCCCAGCTCTGAAGGCAGCAGTGCAGAAGTAAGGGTGGCAATACCATACCATGCCATGCTTACTTCTGCTGGACTCCTGGCCAGCAGCCGCCGTTCACCGGCCGCCCAGCTCTGAAGGCAGCGCTGCCACCAGCAACAGTGAATAAATAAGGGTAGCAGTACCCCCTACAAGCCCCCTACAATAACCTTGTGACCTCACCCCAACTCCTTTTTGGGTCAGGACCCCTACTATTACAACACCGTGAAATTTCAGATTTAAATATATGAAATCATGAAATTTATGATTTTTTAAATTATATGACTATGAAATTGACCAAAATGGACCATGAATTTGGTAGGGTCCTATTCATGATTGAAGAAAAGGGTGACATTACTCAAAACTGATAACTCTTTCATAAATGTTTCAGCCCCTATATAATTTACAAGAGTTTCCATTGGGCAGCTACTATACCTTTTCTGTCCATAAGTTTGGATTAACTAGCCCTTCTGCCTGTAGAAAGTCCTGTACAATGAGCAGGAGACGGAAGGCATTTTCAGAATGTGTTGGAAGAGCTTTTGTGTCTCTGTTATCAGTGACTGTCCATTCCAGCATCTTCTCTAGCAAGCTGAATGGAAAACAAAATCCCAAAGTAATTATCACATGTTGTAAGAGTAAGTGGCTTTTTAAAAAATCCCATTAAGTATTTAACTGAGCCTAAGTGTATGTAGTGATATTACTGTCTTCTACTCTGTAAAGCAGTGAGATTAAGGAGATTATGATCTTCATAAAAATCAGGGGTACACAATTTTAAGTTGTCAAACAAATTCCATTTATAAATAGGTACAGATGCGTAGATACATGTCTGATCATATTTGCATGAGAATGAAGGGGATCAAAGTAAATCAATTCAGTGTCTTTCACCAGGAATTAAATGTTACTCTGATTCCATCTTTTTTTCCCCTTCCCCTCCAAAAGAAAAGAAGAAATCTGTCATTACACTATACTCACTTCAGTTTTATTTCATCAGAAGGTTGCAGTAACTCATTAGATATCCCCAGTTTGGTCAGTGCAGAAAACACCTGTCCCCTCTCAATCCAGACAGCATCATCAAACCTTTCTAAACCTTTCCACATCACACAGAGCAGGACATCTGTGAGCAACTGTATGAGCTCCTCTTCAGATCCCTATGAAACAATCAAGGAATTCACACTCTTGATAGTTCAGAATGCCTCAAAGAGGCTCGTTATTCGTTACAGTACACAATGTTTGGAAAGTTTCATCATCTTTAACATTGTAGCCTAAAGAGTCTGCCCACTAACTAAATGAAAATATTAACCTAAAATAATGCTGCAATGATGTTTAGTCCAGATTATTAAATTAATATTTGCTTTACTTTCTATGCAAGAATTTAGATTTGAGTTTTAGTACCACTGATTTGGCCATAGCACAACTTTTTCCTTGATGAGTATGATACAGCTCATTCCATTATAGCTTTGATTTAAAGAATGTTACAATTTCAGACAGCAAACTTAAAAAACAACAACCTTGAAAGCTGGATGTTTATTCTGCAACAAACAGCACTGATATCCATTTCAAATGAGCTGCTTTAGCCGCAGTGGAGATCCGGGAGAACAACATAACTGTCTAATTGGGGGAGGGTATTTTAAAAGAATTAAAAGTACTGTGAATTATACATGTTTAGACAGAATGGAGAGTATTACTTACTCCCTGGTTTTCAAATAACGAAAGATCAACGCTGAATCCCATATCATTGATGATGCTTGATTCTTTGTCAGGCTGACCAGAGAATGGCTTTGAATTTTCAATGGGTGATGGTGTGCTGGGCAGGCTATCTGTCATTTGATTCCCACTATCAGCCAGCTCATAAGAATCCATGTTAGACAAATCTAAACGCAAATGTGAAGGATTACTGTGCCATAACTCTTCTTGATCCTCTGACCTGAAAGTCATCTCTTCCACAGAAGTGCCTTCCAGCAATGTACCAGAAAAATGGGTGGTGACATCTAAAGATTTGCTGTCTTCCACGCTCCACTGATCATATGAACCATTAACTGAGGCAAAGCTACCAGCTTTCCCCCCCTCTGCCTGATCAGGATAGCATTTCCGAAGCTCTTCAGCAGGAATTTTTTTTCCATCTTCCTTGGTAGAGTCAGTCCTGCTCTCTTTAAGTCCATTCCTGATGTCAGAGTTTTCTTTTACAAATAGTCTAACCAATGTCTCCTGCCAGGCTAGCTGTTGAGCAATCTGCTGTGCTGCATCTGGCTGGGAATGTAAAAGCTGTAAAACCTGTAGAGAGCACAAGAGGTCAGGCTAACTATCCAAGCATGTACACATTAACCTTTGCTATATAACTGCAGGCATTCTAGCCTTTAATCACACATTTCGTACTCCATTACATTTTATGCCTTCTGCAAAACAATTCTTGTAATATACTTAGTTAATAGGCATAGAATACATATGAGCTATAGATAATTCTTCACAGGAGAAAGTGAAATACAAACACTGAGAAAGTTAAATATGTATGGATCTACAGTATTTTGCATGAATTAAGATAATCACATAGTAATAATTTACAATAGAAAACAAAGTTAGACATCGGACCGCCATACAATCATTTTGAAAATTGCACGTATTTCTTTTATTCCACTGAACCTACATCTTATTTTAAATGAAGAAAATAACGATTGGTGTGGTAAGAAATAGGATATAGCTTATTAAAAGTTAACAGTGTATAATTTAAAAAAATACAAAACCCCCCTATTAATTTATTACTAAATGCAAAAACAGTTTCCTTGATATTGAAATAAAGTACAAAGCTAACTGTAGCACATCAGTAATGTTTCCATCTATTAGGCACTGTTTTGCAACTATTTCCACAAAAAGCAGTCACATACACCACAATCTATATCCATATTCAGAACACAGAATGTAGAACAGTTTAAAAATTACTGAAAATACAGTAACGTGGGGTAAAAACAGCAGGTCAGGTTCATCAGAGGTTCACATTATTAGCATGAGTCATAATTTAAAATTAATATAATGTCATATACCCCTAATATATGCACTGCAGCTCCCCAAGTCATTACCAACAGGTAAAACGGCCTCCTGTTCTTAAGAATACTAACCTTTTTGCAGATGGCCACTCTAACATTTATATCTGCTCTATGAGACAGGTACACCACAGCTATGAGGTCTCTGTAATTCACAACAGGATCTGCAGGGTGGGAATACAAACAAACATACATTGTACAAGCAGGAAAAAACTGAAAAAAAACCTTTGAGGCCATCTTTATACATCAAGGATTAGGAAATGGGACAAGTTTAAGTCTGTTTTGCAGCTTAAATTATGAAATTATGCTTAAACACTAAGTAAATTGAAACCATCAGCATAAGTGTGTTAACTTGGAGCACATTTAGAATAGAACAACTTTACTAAGTAGCTTGGTTTTCATCACAGCAAATCATCACTATACAGACTAGGGGGTGGAGGCTTAAAATAAATAAGGGAATAATTCATAGTCAAACATGTTTGTCTTTAAAAAAATCCAGCAGGGATTTAATACTAGTAGACAATCTATCAACGTGTCTTGGATTACCTGCATAAAGAATTTGGTTAAGAAGATTTTTAATAAGAGAAATGGTAACTGGGGATTCATTCAGAAGGAGGCCTAGCCCAGAGTATCCCACTTCTCTGAGTCTCATACGTTGTTTACTCCGTTCATAGACTTTAGTACATTTCAGCATCTGCTCTACAATCTGAGAAGAAAGATCACAAAAATCACATATGTACAGAAAATTACACATGCCTTCTGTATACAAATACCAAGCAATCTTTATTAATAGAGTCTGAATTATAATTTGTCTGTGCATAATTTTTTAAAGAAATATGCCCCCAAAACTTAAATACTAATACAAACATAAATGCAGGTGCTCTCTGATCTTTAAAGATACCAAATCTTTGAATATTCTACTTCACTGGAATACAACAGCTTCCATTATGAAAAGTACAATAAGTAACAAGTGTGCAGAATTTATAATTTCTAGTCAGCGTATTACTACTAATAAAGAATATATACTAATAAAGAACTATAAGCAGGTTCGCTAAATTAATATGCTCTACATAAATTTGTATCCATTTTAAAACAGGGTTTAACTGCCAAAGATATTTCAGATGAAAGAGAGCATACATATGCAAAAGCTACCATTAAAGAATTTATACTAAATTTATTACCTTGAATACAAGTTCCCTTAGCCTGTCAGAATATCTCTGATTCAGTAACAGAGCATAGAGGATATCAGCATTTCCTGGTTCAAAAAGCAACAAGAAAAGCTGGTCCCGGGTTGGGCTGGTATGAAGTAGGCTGAAGAGTACATCAAGAATCCCACAGAGCTACAAAATTAAAAAAAACACACCTAAATAAAACCCATAATCCAGGGTAGACCTTGTGATGGGAGAGAGGGAAAAGAGAGTCAAGGACAGAGGAGAGGGAGAACCACCATATCAACCACCATACCAATGGAATATAAACAGAAAAAATAAATCATTACCACTTCAGAGCAATGAAGTCCAATTCTCTCCATTTTATGCAGGTTTAGAAAAATACTGATATCCAATCACTCTGCATTTTACCCAACTCACATGCTTACCAGAGAAAAAGGAATAGGTTCATCAGTTAAAGTATTGCCCATTGCACAGTCCCCTATGCAGTTCCACAACAGGCTTAATTCTATAGTCTGCCACAATTACAAAGTAGCAACATATATGCTGCATTAGATTTTGCTTGCATCTTTTTTTCGTCTCTTTCTTGCAACACAGCTATGGTCAAAACTCCTAAACACTAAAAGGTAGGAAGCAACCACAGATGTTCACTGTTGCCATATTAAATACCTGTTCCTCTTCACTGGTCGCAGCAATATATCCCATGATGCTCTGTATTTCTTCATGTGTCCCACCTTTGCTTAGGAAATATTTGATCAGTCCATATAGGAATGTTTGTATTGTTCTGAGGTCATCTGGAGCTAAGTCACTGTCTTTATAGCCACTACTAACACAAACAGAAAGGACAGTAAAAAAATACATTTCTTGCATTACACAATTTGTGATTTATAAATATAACTCTGCTAATACTTCCACTACTTGTTTTAGAAACCCTGCTACCTTATTCTTGGAGTGATATTCAAGATGACAAAGTGGGAGAACTGGGTTTTGTAGCCAAAAGCAGAACTGGGTTTTGGACCCTGATAAACCCCCAGATGTGGACCTAAACCTGATTTGGGGACCTACTATTATTACTAAGCATGTTTATTATGGTAGCACCTAAGGGGCATCCAAGAATAGGGCCCCGTTATGCTAGGTACTGTACTTGTCTCAAAGAGCTTACCATCTAAATAGAAATGTAAAAGCATTTCAATTTTCATTTTTATAAATAAATCTCTAGACATTTTCCTTGAAGACACCATTGAAAATTATAAGCAGATATAAATTGATGTAAGCCTATCACTAAGGGTGAAAGTTTGTCCTGAAGATCCCAAAGATGATGTTACTCAAATTCTTTTGGGACAAACTTTCCCCTCACTTTAAATCCTGGACATAAACCCTGTAGTCAGCCTGTATTTTCTTGATAATTGGGATGCTGGGTGATTTAATTAACAAAAAATTATAAGAAAAAAGACATTTTCAACCTTCTAAACTGCAAGCAAGTTTTCTACACATTTCTAGTACTTTTGGTATGAGCTTTCTACAGTCTAGTTCTAACACAGGGGTCAAGGGAAAGTAGTAATTTAGATAAAGGAGAATTAAACTCAAAAACCTGATCAGCTCTCACTTTTAATTAATGTTTTCTGCTTGGCCTTTTGTGAAAAAGGTAACGATAGCATACAATAAATTAAGGAGCATAAATCTCATACCCATAATAAATCCTGAGTGTGTCTAGTAGAAACTGCACTCCATACTTCTTTCTGAAGAGCCTCCTGCTGTCTTTGATGATTGTGGAAAGGTACTGTATATGTCCTAAAATACAACGCTTTCCATTAGAACCTAGACAGGGATTTATGAAGAGCAAAGGTACAGTGTTTTAGAAAAAAATATCTCAAGTTATATGATCTCACCAATCCGGAAGGGGAAGTCTCCACGGTTCCAGATACTAAAGTCAAAAAGTAAATGTTGATGCATCTGATGCAAAAGTTGCACATTTTTTTCCACAGAGACCTGTTCTATCAATAATTGCAGAGCCATCAGTACATTCACATCCATCAAGCTGCCTGGCACCTAAAATTCAAACAGACGGGTACAGGGGATATTATAATAGTAAGTTATTTAGTGCGCAGCATATGCATTTTCTATTAAATTGATATTTAAAATCAAATCAACTCCCTAGTCTTGCACAACAATACAGTATTTGTTTTCTTTACAACAACTCTGTTAAACCACACAGCTGTTTGAAATAATTCAATAATTCCTTTGTCATCTGGATTAAAGGTTTTTGACTGAAATTTTTATCTGATTTTTGTTCTAATTTAAATAGTTGAACTGTGAAATCTATGACAAACACAACAAAACATAAGAATGGTTATACTGCATCAGACTAATTGTCCATCTGGCCCAATATCCGGTCTTCCAACAGTGTCCAGTGCCAGATGCTTCAGAGGGAGTGAACAGAACACTATGACTATGAGTCATCAATGTGATCGGGACGTGAAAAATTGCGAATGCAATCCCAGGACACATCAGGAGAGATAGGGAAGTGTTATTATCATTATCCAAGGCACTGGTGAGATCTCATCTGGAATACTGTGTGCAGTTCTAGTCTCCCATGTTTAAGATGAATGCAAACTGGAACAGGTATACAGAAGGGCTACAAGGATGATCAGAGGAATGGAGAACCTACCTTACAAAAGGAGATGTAAGGAGGTTGGCTTGTTTAGCCTCACCAAGCGAAGGCTGAGTGGAGAAATGATTGCTCTATATGAATGCATCAGAGGGATAAACATCACGGAGGGAGCGGAGTTATTTCAGTTAAGGGCTAAAGTTGGCCAAAAAACAAATGGATATAAAACTGGCCATCAACAAGTTTAGGCTTGAAATTAGATGAAGATTTCTAACCATTAGAGGAGTGAAGTTCTGGAACAGACTCCCCAGGGAAGCAGTGGGTGCAAAAATCCTAACTGGTTTTAAGACTGATCTTGATAAGTTTATGGAGGGGATATGTGACGGGTTGGTATCACAGAAACCCCCTTGGAGCTGCCACCTGATGTGCCAAGGCTACTCCTGCCCCTGCTTTCCTGCCTTTTCCAGCTTGGGACTCCAGAATCCTGTCTGGTTTGAGTCAGACCCGCTAGCCTGCTGCAAACCCAGACCCAGGTCTGAGGCATGTCCCCTAACAGCTGTAGGCTTGTCTGGAAGCAGCTCAGGTAGTGTTCTTGCCTTTGATACCCAGGTGTCCAACTCCCAATGGGGTTCAAACCCTGAATAAATCTGTTTTACCCTGTATAAAGCTTATACAGGGTAAACTCATAAATACTTCGCCCTCTGTATCAAAGATAGAGAGATATGCACTGCTGTTTGCTCCCGCTTTATGGGGAGATGCTTATAAATGTATATATGATATAACTGGAATATGTTTTATGCTACATGCGCCATGTAACATATCTCTGTAAAAGTCCTGATCTATTGAATCTATTCCTCCTGGTTGTATGCATGTATCATTTTTGTAGTTGAAGTTATGAATATTGGTTGTATATTTGCTGGTTTTATACATAGCCTTAGTAAGAGCATTGGATCAATGTCTGGAGAAAGGAATATGCAGGTTAAGGGCCCAGTCAAGAAACACTTAACAGACAAAAGAAGTTGCAGACACCAATCCACATCTGAGCTTGGCCAGGAATGTGGCTGGGCTGGTAATTGAGTTGTGCATGGACATGTGACTTGCCCATGTGACCCCAAAACTCCATTTTGTAACTGGATGCTACACAGGGAGAGAGAGGGGTGTCTACCCAGAGGAGAAAGTCTATTTAAACCCCTGGGCGACCCCTCCATCTGGTCTTCAGCTGGCTAAAGAGAGAGCCTCTCCACCCCCCAATGACACACCTGAAAGAGACTGGAACAAAGGACAAGGACAATGTGGGGGGTGAGTGATTGCTGGACCCAGGCTAGGAGGACCATAGCCTGTAAAAGGAAGTTTACTGGAACTGGTAATTAAAATAAGTACAGAAAGTAGGATTTAAGTGGTTCCAAGTAATAACAGACAGAACAAAGTGAATTACCAAGTAAAATAAAATAAAACACGCAAGTCTATGTCTAATCAAACTGAATACAGATAAAAACCTCACCAGTTTAAATGATGATTTAAAAACTTCACTAACTCAGCCAGAGGTTACGGTCTATTACAGGAGTGGGTGGGTGAGGTTCTGTGGCCTGCAATGTATAGGTCAGAGTAGATGATCAAGATAGTCTCTTCTCGTGTCAAAGTCTATGAATTATCAAGTGATCCATACCCTGTTGTCCAGTCCCACCTTCTGGCACGCAGAGGCTTATGGACGTCAGAGCATGGGGTGCATCCCTGACCATCTTGGATCATAGCTATTGACAGATCTATCCTCCCTGAACTTCTCTAATTCTTTTTTTAACCCAGTTATACTTTTGGCCTTCACGACATCCCTTGGCAATAAGTTCTAGAGGCTGACTATGTGTTGTGTTGTGTAAAGAAGTACTTCCTTATGTTTGTTTTAAACCTGCTGCCTATTAATTTCATTGGGTGATCCCTGGTTCTTCTGTTACATTAAGATGTAAATAACACTTCCTTATTTACTTTCTCCACACTATTCATGATTTTATAGTCCTCTATCATATCCCACTCCTTAGTCGTCTCTTTTCTAAGATGCACAGTCCCAGTCATCTTAATCTCTCCTCAGATGTCTTATTTCCTATCCCTTTCCTAATGGTTCCTAACATTCTATTAGCTTTTTTGACTGCTGCTGCACATTGAGTGGATGTTTTCAGAGAACTATCCACAATGACTCCAAGATATTTTTCTTGAGCGGTAACAGCTAATTTTGATCCCATAATTGTGTATGTACACTTGGGATTATGTTTTCCAATGTGCATTACTTTGCATTTATCAACATTAAATTTCATCTGCCATTTTGTTGCCCAGTCACCCAGTTTTATGAGATCCATTTGTATCTCTTCACAGTTTGCTTTGGACTGAACTATCTTGAGTAATTTAGTATTGTCTGCAAACTTTGCCACCTCACTGTTTACCCCTTTTTCCAAATTATGTATGAATATGTTGAACACCATTGGTCCTAGTACAGATCCTTAAAACATAAACTAAGTAGACAAAGTATCACAAGTATAATATCTTGTTTTCAGAAATCCACAAGAATGTATAAATATTATACTAGTCTATGTATTGTAACTGTACATATGCAAGACAGAAGGGAAGTATCAAGTTAGTTATGCTAACTCTATGTTCCTATACACCAGCAAGCACAGATACTCGCTTGACAATAGTCTGAACCTCAGAAAACCTTTGAGATTTAGAATGAAACCATGGCCTAATGGATTTCAGTGGAATCAGGATTTCACCCATAACATTGATTACATGAGGAATAACTTCTCACCTTCTGTAACAAGGCTCCTAGGGTGGCAACTCCATGGGAGTGAATGAGATTATCTTGGTTAATAGGGTGTCTTTGAATAAAGTGCTTTATCATCAAGATGAAAGTTGCAACAATATTCTTCTCTAGACGAGCCTCTGCAAAACAAATTGTTCAGTTAAAACCCTTTTTTATCATTTCATTGTGGTGTCGAATTAGGAGGAATAAGAAGTGAAATCATGTGTTTTTATTCTCCACTGTTTTCCTGAGCTTCCTCTCTCCAATTATATTTGCTACCTTGCTGTAGACAGTGTTTAGATCCTGTGATGCTGAGGCAAAGTCATTATATGCATTCCCAGAACAAAGCAAATGTCAGCTGTGACTTCAGCTGCCTTGTCCATTCAGCTGTGGCATCGGACAAGGTACTCTTCTCTAAGCCACAACCTGGATCGTCTTTTGCATATTCTGCACTTGCTCTACACATGCATTTCTTCCTCTTTCCTCACATGTGGATATGCCTATTATATCTAGAACTACTTTAAATTAGGGGGGAGAAATAATGAAGCAAAATCAGAAGTTGTATCATATTCCTTCACAAATCTTAATTTCTAAGAGGTTTCTGCTAAGATTACAAGAATTCTCTCCAAGCTGTTAATTCAGCACATCTGAAGAGCTATTTAAAAATAGTTTTCTTAAAATTTAAAAAGGGAAATCTGTGGTTTCATATGGGTTTTTTTTAAAGCATATTCATAAATTACTAAGAACTTCAATAATTTAACTAAAATTCTGCAGGCTACTGGTCTGTAACATGAAATACTACATTATCTCCCTGATTCAGGGCCCACTGAAACAATGGGGAAATGTGCCACTCACTTCAGTGGGCTTTGGATCAAACCCTTTTTTATTTTTCTAGATACTCAAAAGAACCACTTTATTTAGAAATAAATGTGGACATTTTGACTCAGTACATAAAGTTAATACAGCAAAATACTGCATTAAATTCATTCCACGAATGTGCTCGGTGTGTTCTTGAAGTTAATTTTAAACAGTGCTGAAGTCCTATCTTATTAGATGTCCAACTCAGATGCTCAGGTGTAAAAATAGTTTATTAAAATTATATGGCTACTATAATAGAGTTAATATGTAATCATACAAACCAATTCTTTCCACTGTTGTAGTCCTCTGTTTTTATTAAACCTTTAACTTTAATATGGTCTCAAATCTATAGTACTTTCCTACCTGAAGCCTTTGTGGATGATAACACCACCCAGTCTCCCTCTATTGGAGTCACCAGTTCCTGAGGTATAGTTTCCCCTTCAGATCTCTCAGGCACCTGTCCACTGAGAAAACTGATCTGCTCCAGTAGTGGAAACAGCACATTCAATCCACCAATACAATTTATCATATCCTAGAGGGAGGGGAGAGAGAAAGCATGCACAAATTTGTAGGGTTTTTGTTGTTTTTTAATGTAAAAGAAATACCTATTTAATATTTAATGTAAAAGAAATAAGAAGGGCACTTATGTACTTATGAGTTAATCAGAATTCCATGTCACGTGGAAACTAGTTAAAAAGAACAGTAACAATTTTACAACAGTTTTAAAACTAGATTTAAAAGGTGTTTCAGACAACAATTATTTGCAAGTCTTTCAGCTAACTTCTGTGGTTTTACAACCATTTGTTTTTTCTGTTTTTTCTCTCCTCTGTTGCTGCATGAAACACCTGCACAAACAACATGGGAAACTCACTCTAAGTGAAACAGACTACATGACAGAAAATACTGTCAAATACATATACTGGAGAACCAGAAAGAAATGTACTCTCTCTTCTGATCGCTTTCAATTAACACTAAAAAGTACATTAAAAAGTTTAGATACATGTGAATTTTAGTTTAATAGTGTCCCTATAAAAAGTCTCTGCTTCAGAAAGTTTAAATACAAATAAAATGACAAAGCAAATTATTTGGTTTGCTGAGTAATGTTAATGAAACCTATATATTCCTTTACTATCTCCTAAAATTCATAATCATTTGTACACTAATAGGGATAGCATGGAATTTGACAAATTCAATAAGTGGTTACCAAGCTAGCCAGGGAGACGTGTTATGCTGTCAGTGCATTGAAAACTGAAATGTATCAGAGTTCTTTAGTAAATTACACTAATGGTCACAACTGAAAGATTGATTTTGAAGAGAGATATTTCACAGCACATACCATATCTACAGACTAAAAAGAATTATTTTAAATTTATGTCATGATTATTTTGGGTCTATACTGAATTCTTATTTTTAAGCACTTGGACAAAGGGCTACCCTCCATATTCTCTCATACGCAGACATCTCAGGTGGAGGACTGAACAAACAACAAAACAAAAACAACCAAGAACTATGTGGGTACTCTCCCACTTCTTCCTTTTGAGTACTGGGAAGGGGACACCACTCTCCTTCTCCAACGTTTACCTCCCCATCTCCCTCATCACTATCTCCTTCCACTGCTTCGCTCCACCCCATACCTCTTCACAACACCTCTTTCTTCAGCCTGCAGAATCCCTCCCCTGCAGGCCCTTGTCGAGTTTTTTCACACCTAATGTATCTCTCCAATAGGCCCTTGCTGTCTCTGTGAGAACAAAACAGGAAGCACCTCTCAAAGGCAGTGCAGAGATAGGCTACATAGGGACAAGCACAAGTAAGCTAGTTAACATGCAGAACACTTGTCTGAAGTCAGAGACTGCTATCTCATTTCTCTTTAACCCAGCAGAACTCCTAGACAGTGCCCCCACTAGCACCTATGCATTCTCTTCATTATGGGGCTTCTAAAGACCACAATTGGGGGTGGGGAGCTGCTGGCTCCTGACACTCCCATAATGAGCTCTTCAAACTTTCTGCCGAGTCGAACTATGCTCAACATAGCTCCCCACAGAACCAATGGTGTAGGAGCAGTATGCTTACAACTCTGGGCAAGGATAACAAAATCATGGCATTTTCAAACTGTTCATATAAATTGGACCACCCAAAATTAACTGGTAAATGTTCTTACACTTTCTGGAAGAGTATCAGTCAACTAACACAAAGCCTACTCTCCTACAATGTTCACTGAGAAAGACAGTGTGAGTACCAGTATAGAATAGCTGTCATTAAATGTACACTATTACTGACACAGGGAGTCTTTCAGAAGAGTCTGAACTTCATGTTCACTGCAGACAGCTCCCATTTATTTGTGCATATATTAGTCCTCAATTATAATCTTCTACTACAAATTCCCTACACTGACAACTCAGGTCAACCCCACTTCAAAAGACGGTTACCTTTTGTAACTGTTGTTCTTCGAGATTTGTTGCTTATGTCCATGCCATTGTAGGTGTGTGTGCTTGCCATATGCACTGGTGCCAGAAATTTTTCCCTCAATGGTATCCGTAGGGGACCAGCTCTGGCACCCTCTGGAGTAGTGCGCATATGCGCCGGTATAAGGGACGCCACTGGCTTCCCCTTCCCTCATTTCCTTCTTGACAGAACTGACAGACGAGAAGGAGTGTGGGTCATGGAATGGACATGAGCAACACTTCTCGAAGAACAACAATTACGAAAGGTAACCATCTTTTCTTCTTAGAGTGCTTGCTCATGTCCATTCCATTGTAGGTGACTCCCAAGCAGTACCACTGGAGGCAGGTAGGAGTTCACGGGCATGTCGATTGCAACACAGCTTTGCCAAATCCAGCGTCACCTCTGGCTTGCTGGGTGATGGCATAAGCGTCGTGAACATGTGAACTGAAGACCATGTCATAGCCCTGAAGATGTCCTGGGTAGGGACATGCGCCAGGAAGGCAGCTGAAGACACCTGCGCCCTAGTTGAGTGAGCCTTCACTACTGGTGGCGGCACAGCCTGTGCCAACTTGTAACAAGTACGGATGCAGGAGATGATCCCATTTGAAATCCTCTGAGAGAACACTGGAAGGCCCTTCACCCTGTCAGTGATCGTGATAAAGAGCTGGGTTGATCTATGGAAGGGCTTGGTGCACTCCAGGTAGAAACCCAGGGCATGCCTGACATCTAGAGTGTGCAGCTGCCTCTCCTTATTGGTCATGTGAGGCTTTGGACAGAACACCAGGAGGAAGATATCCTGGTTGACATAGAAGTGCAACACCACCTTTCGCAGGAAGGCTGGATGGGGACGCAGCTGGACCTCGTCCTTGTAGAATACCATGTACGGGGGGCTCCGAAGTGAGGGCTTTAATCTCAGAGACACGTCTTGCCGAGGTAATATCTACAAGGAATGTAACCTTCCATGACAAGTGGGAAAGGGAACAAGAAGCCATAGGCTCAAAGGGTGGACCCATGAGTTTGGAGAGGACCAGGTTGAGGTCCCATTGGGGAACTGGGTCCCGGATCGGCGGAAAGGTGTCTTCCAAGGCCTTTCAGGAACCTGATCGACATCTTATGTGAGAACACCGATCTACCCTGGATGTGAGGATGGAAGGCCGATATGGCTGCCAGGTACACCTTGATCAAGGAGAAGGCAAAACCTTGGTGCTTTTAGTGCAGGTAATCCTGGATAGACTGCAGAGATGCCTGAATCGGGGAGATATTCCGCTCTGACACCCAGCAGGAGAAACGCTTCCACTTTGCCAGGTAAGTTGCTCTGGTGGAGGACTTTCTGCTCTCCAAGGGAATCTGCTGTACCTGACTAGAGCAGGCTTGTTCCTCTGGATTCAGCCACGCAGCATCCAAACTGTGAGGTGGAAAGAGGCGAGGTTCGAGTGCTGGAGTCGACCTGCGAGAGTAGGTCCAGGCAGCTAGGAAGTGGTCATGGGGCTGCCCCAGCCAGGTCCATGAGCATGCCAAACCAATGCTGGTGAGGCCATGCTGGAGCAAATCATAATGACCCGTGCCTTGTCCCTCTTTATTTTTGAGAGGACTTTGCTGATGAGCGGAATTGACGGAAAGGTGTACATCAGGTCTCCTAACCAAAACAGGAGAAAAGCATCGGATAGTGAGCCTCGACTGAGGCCTTGGAGAGAACAAAACTGATGACACTTTCTGTTCTGTCTGGTGGTGAACAGGTTCACTCGGGGAGCTCCCCACTTCTGGAAGAGCATTCTAAGAACCTCTGAGTGAAGAGACCACTCATGGTGAGAGAAGGAGGACCTGCTGAGGCAATCAGGACACTGGGGAGGTGAGAGGCTTCCAGGTGGATCGCATGCTGGATGCAGAAGTCCCACAGACGGAAGGCCTCCTGGCACAAAGCCGATGATCGAGCTCCCCGCTGCCTGTTGACATAGAACATGGAGGCCGTATTGTCCGTTGACACCTGCACCACCCAGCTGGACAGCTGGGGAAGGAAGCTACCACAAGCCAGGCGGATGGCTCTGAGTTCCCTGACATTTATATGCAATGTGAGCTCCTTTCGAGACCATAACCCTTGAGTCCGCAGTGTACCGAGATGCACTCCCCAACCAAGGTCAGACGTATCGAAAATCAGGGAGACGGTGGGTTGCAGGCTCGTGAACAGCACACCTTCCAACACCAGAATCAGATCAGACCCTTTTGAGAAGGGATCCCAGTCTGTCCCCAGTACCATGGGGTACAGTAACTCCTATACTATCTCAACCCGTTACCAGGCAAACTTGCCCCTCACTTCTAGTGGCACCTGGGCCACGGGGCAGTGCTTCCAATCCCCATGGATGCATTCTAGCTTCATCCTTGCCCCGGGGATAAACCAATGTGGATTCACCAGCCCCCTCTGAATGAGCAAGCGGGCCGAGGCTGTGTCCACCAAGCCTCTCGGGAGCTTCGTCCCCACCCGCACGGGGATGGTGGCCTGCCCTTGCTCCCTTTTCTGCCCTCCAACCTCAGTCCAGCTGCAAAACTTGGCTAGGCTGTCCTTGCATTATGTCCTGGCCATCCACAATGCCAACACACAAGCTGCCCCGGGAGACTAGGGGCTCCCTTGGTCTCCTCCTCCTTCTTCTTCAGGCTTCTCCCAGGGGAGGGGGTTCTCAGGGCTTCCTCCCTCACGCTAGGTCTCGGCATGTCCTACCCTCCTATCGAGGAAAATCTGCCTCCGCGTACTCCTCCGTCAATTTAATAGTGGCCTCTACCGTGTTCGGCTGGTGTCACCGGACCCAGACTCGCAGAGTCTCTTGGAGGCCCTGTACAAACTGTTTAAGGGTCATCCTTTCCATGATTTCCCCCACCATTTGGGTGTCCAGCCAACGCGTGGCCTAGTCCGTCAACTTCTGGGCAAAGGCTTGGGGCTTTAAACCCCCCTCCTCCTCCCGTCCACCAGGCTGACCAAAATTTCTGTCGGTACTTCGCCGCCAAGAGTCCCACCCATTCTAGGATGGCTGCCTTCACCGTGTCATAATCCTTGGCCTGTTCATTGTTTAGCGCCATATAGGCAGCCTGCACCTCGCCGGCCAGATAGGGGGCCAGTCGTAGGGCCCAGGTTGCCCTATCCCATTCGGCACCCATGGCCACACTCTCAAACATACAAAGGAAGGCACTGGGGTCATCATCGGGGCCTATCTTACATAGGCCTACCCCTGGTGCACGGGTGCCATCTCCTCCAGGGGGACTCACCAGCTTTTGCAGGAGCTGCTGTTGCACATTGGCCTGCTCTCTGATAAAGTCCTGGAGAGTCTTCTGCTGTCCGGCCTGCCAGGTGAGTAAGGCCTGCCTCTCCACCTGGTGGGATTGCTGGAAGGCCTGCAGTGCTTTCTGCATCTCCTCCTGCTGCTTGGCTAGCCACTGCAAGGTTCCCTCCATCTTTGGGTTGCCATACCCTGGCGGTGGCTTGTAGTCCTGGACAAGCCCCCCACATGTAACAGGGTCCACGCTGCGCCCCTGGGTATTTGGCCCCTTGGCCTCCCTCTTCAACGAGTCAGGGACATTTTAGTCTGGTGCAACACCCATGCTCTTTATTCTCAATAGGTTTCCCACCACCAGTACCCAACTATATACAGGCTTCACAGCTACTTTGCCTACAATAGGCCTGGCCCGCAACAGATTAGGAGACTCCCACCTCCTTTTGTGCTTGACCTTTCTCCTTCCCTTTTCCCCCTTCTCTGGCTTCCTTTCAGCCTTTATAGCTCTGGGCTAATAAGACTGGCAGGTGCGGCCAGTTACCAGGCAGGCACCGGGCTATTCACCCAGTCCCAATCTACTCCCCTTGATTGAGACTGGAGTGGCAGGAGCTGGTTAAGGGCTTCGCAACCAGCACCCTGACACTAGCCAGTACCAGGCATGGGTATTGGCGCTGGTCGGAGATTGGTGCTGGCGGCGTGCTCTGGACTAAGCCGCAGTGCTTGGAACAGAGTGCAATCTCGTCGGCTCCGAGACCGGTGCAAGGGCCGACTCCATAAAGAGCGCTCGGAGATGAATGTCCCGCTTCTTTTTAGTCCGTGGCCTGAAGCTCTTGCAAATGTGACACTTGTTTCCCCATAACACTTCAGGCAGCTTCACTGACTGCCATATGTTTTTTCAACAGTCACAAGGTTTGAAGCCCGGGGACAGAGGCATGCCCCGTACCTAGGCTGAGTCCCATACGGGACTAGCTATTTCTAACTTAACGCTAAGGGAACTATTAACTAAACTACTTCATACAACAAATTCACTACTAGACACAGTAGAGACAGGAAAGCTTGCTGAAGCAAGGAGACGTTCCAGCACTATCACTGGCGGTAAGAAGGAACTGAGGGAGAAGGGAGCCAGTGGTGCCCCTTATACCGGCACATACGCGTGCCACTCCAGGGGGTGCCAGAGCTGTCCTCCTATGGATACCAGTGAGGGAAAAAGTTCCGGCACCGTTGCATGTGACGAGCACACACACTTACAATGGAATGGACATGAGCAAGCATTTGAAGAAGAAAAAAATATTTTGTACCTGAGAATTCCAGCTTGGTAGTTCATTTTGATTTGTACACCAAGTAAGTGAGCCCTAGCTAGATGATACTTTTGGGTCCAAGTCAGACCTGGAAATCAATGTTGCTCCTATATACACCAGGTCTGATTCTGACCTTTGGATTAGTGTGTACTAATGAGTTGGCAGATGGGTGAGTTGGTGAATAAACAGGTAAACGGTGACATAATAGACTAAGCTGGTGCACACTCAGTGAATCTCTTCCTCTCTCCATGAATCTGCAAGAACTAAATCATTAGAGTATTTTTTGGGGAAGTGGGAACATGGGAGAAACATTGGCCTATATGGAGGACTAGGTAAATTAATTAACTGACTTTTGTTCAACACTTTGAAGATTTAAATGCTAGTACTAAGTATTATTAGGGGGGAAAAAAAGTAGAGGTCATAAAATGCTTTCAAAATATAAAACATGTTACTTGCAGTACCACAAAACTTTTTAATATTCTAATTTTAAGTTTATTTTGAAACGTTATCTATAACTGTGTTAGCATGACTCCAGTTTCCCAAAATTTACTTTGACACCACCACAACCTAACATTAGCTTAATTCACCTTGAAAACACGGCTATCCGTGATGTTGCTCCTGCAGAATGGGAACTTCTAGCACTCCTTAAGCATCCAGTATACAGTAACTACTTTGTATTTACATCAGATTGTGATGATTTAATATTAAATTACCTTGATGTCCCAGTTCACTACTTTGTTTCCAGTTAGTCTTCCATGTAAAAGATTTGTGGACAGGTCAAGGCAGATTGGGTTTCTGCAGGCCTAAAAAAGGAAGAAAACGTGAGCTTCAGCATTACTTCTGAAACAAATTCAGAGTAATTGAATTACCTATAAATTTACATGAGTGCATGGCATACTGAGGTAAGGCAGGAAACAGCACTGTGGTGATACTAATGGCAAGATTTCAACAATGTGGGATACCCAGAATACATTTCCTAATATCTTGGATTCACTATTCACAATTTCACCACTTACAGCACTCTTGGCCTTTTGGTAGAATGGGAAATAAAACACACAAATATATAGCTTAGTTATGGACAGTGCAAGGCCTAATCTAGGAACCCACACTACTCATGTTAATAGAAATTAGTTGGATTATCAATTTGTCCTTCAGGAGAGAGCGCTGACTCGTACCCTTTACACTAAGTGAGGCATTAATACCGGTGCTGGGAGATAGTTTATTCAGCCATTCTAACCAAAAAGTAAATGCACAGAAAAAGCTACCAACCCTAAAAGGGTGGGAAACAACACACACCATATTTCAGTAAAAGCAGGAGGGAGAGAATGACAGGCTCACACCACTCACACTCTGATACCACCCGAAAGGGCCATCCAGCTGTGGTTCTTTAAGTTTTATTCCACAATATCATGTAAAATGACCTCACCCCACATTAAGCAGTGGGGGCCATTTTCTGGCTTGTAGGAAAAGGTGTGTGAAAAGCTCTACCCTTTAAAGGCTAGACAGTCAGAGTGCTGCAGCTTCAGACCAGGTTAGTGTGGGAACGGTGACCCATCCTCCACCCCAGGGGACTGGCAGAAACGGGGGACTATTTAGGTCCACCCCAGTGCAGGAAAAGCCTTAACTGGACCAGCTGTGCAGCAGGAACAGCTGCACAAACTTCGCTCTCTGGTGGCTCCACATGATAGCAGACTGGTGAGAACAGTCCCTCCAACTGGTTGGAGTCCTCCCTCCAACCTGCAGCAGCAGAAGTAAGTGTTTTGTAGCAAAAGGGGAAGGTGTTTCAAACTCATTAGAGCAGGGCTGTAGCAGATTTGTGAGAACAGGAGGAGGGAAGTTCCAAACCCAGTTCAGGGTGCACTGAGTGGGGCTTGGGAGGTCATGGAAGACCAGGGATGTGGGATCTTTGCTGCACGGGCAAGGATTGGGGTAGGTGGATCCCAGCGTGGTCTGTCTGTCTACCAAATGGATTCCCCTCTGCTGGGAAGTAACGTGGATCCTGGGGAAGCAAACATTTCCCATGGTGAACTAGCTGCATTTGGGGGTGGGGGAACCAACAGAGAATTGATTAAAGCCATCTGGGTAATTGCTTCCAAAATTGTTTCCATAGCACTACAAGGCTTACAAGGTGTAGTGGGTCACCCACAGCCAGGACATTTGAACAAACAGATTGCAGGACAGGAGAGTGACAAGGCTGGTCGCACCAGAGTGTGACCAGCACCAGATGGAGGTTGCAGGGGCAGGGAATGAAAGGGAGTCCTTTCTGTCCAATGCTGCAATGCTGTCAAACAATTAACAATATTAATTGCAATTAACCGGGAGATTAAAAAAAATCACAATTAATCACAGTTTTAGTCACACTGTTAAACAATAATAGAATACCATTTATTTAAATATTTTGGATTTTTTTACATTTTCAAATATTTTGATTTAAATTAATCCAGAAAATACAAAATGTACAGTGATCACCTTTTTTTAAAAAAAATTACAAATATTTGCATTGTAAAAAAGATAAACTAAAGAAATAGTATTTTTCAATTCACCTCATCTAAGTACTGTAGTGCAATCTCTTTTTTGTGAAAGTGCACTACAGGATGGGGAATTACAGGTAGGACCCCATAAATGTAAGCAAACTTGTTTGTCTTAGCGATCGGCTGAACAAGAAGTAGGACTGAGTGGACTTGTAGGCTCTAAAGTTTTACATTGTTTTATTTTTGAGCCAGTTATGTAACAAAAACAAATCTACATTTGTAAGTTGCACAGTCAGGGAGGTATTTCTGGTAGCGTTTTTTGGAGCTTTAAGATCAGCAAATTAGTACTTGAGTCCTGTAGGGAGTCTTCTAGAAGGACTTTAGAATTGAGGGATATATATTGGGAGGGGCAATCGGTGATATTAACCTTGAAGATGTCAGAGGCAGATAAAGGAGGCCAGGGTTTTTCGCCTTCCTCTGCAGCATGGGACACGGGTCACTTGCTGGAGGATTCTCTGCACCTTGACGTCTTTAAACCATGATTTGAGGACTTCAATAGCTCAGACATAGGTGAGAGGATTATTGCAGGAGTGGGTGGGTGAGATTCTGTGGCCTGCATTGTGCAGGTCAGACTAGATAATCATAATGGTCCCTTCTGACCTTAAAGTCTATGAGTCTATGAGGGTGAATTCATTATTCTATGATAGGGCGGTGAGCTTGGGATCTGCAGTGTGGAGGTTGAGAGGGCATACATGGCAATAAGGCCAGGAAAGAATGGGCCCCTCTTGATTCATGACGACGGGAATCCCCTCACAACATACTAGGTTGTTACAGTTTTAAGACAGGGACTGACAGGTTTGGGGCTTTAGCACATGAATTGGTTCGCACTCACTCAGGATCGGGGTGGTAACAGCAGTGGCCCAGCTAGGTCTGGGGGGGCTAGTGCAATTCAGGCAATTGGGTGTAGGCATTCTGAAGTAAAAAGAATGTATGAGACCCCCCAGGTGGGGAATCAGTGTTAATTTTCCCTTATGTCTGTATTCCACATGCTGGCAGAAGGCCAGGCAGACAGCAGTGTAGATCTGTGGGCACAGTATTGTTTACTGGGCACAAACGCAGGCTTTCAGGTTGTCTGGAGGTTTGCAGCTGAACATCAGTGGTGAGGCAATCCTGAGCTGTCATGGGAGCAGGGGCATGTTATGGGACCAGCTGATGCCCCATCTGTACACTGTGATGGCCTCTGAGCAGGCAACAGATAAGAACATAAGAATAGCCATTCTCGGTCAGACCAAAGGTCCATCTAGCCCAGTATCCTGTCTTCCAACAGTGGCCAAATCCAGGTGCCCCAGAGGGAATGAACAGAACAGATCATCATCAAGTGCTCCATGCAGAGCTAAAAGGGACTTTGGGGCATATCCTGGAATTTTTACTCCAGGGAAAAGTTATCTGGTCTGACACATTGCAACACAGGGGTGTGACGGGGAGCTGTGAAGCCCCCTCAGGTTGACAAGGCTAGGAGCTATGTGAATAAGGAGGTGGCCGAATCCATAGGTGGCACTGGGGGGTCAGTAATTTCTCATCCAGACTTAGCATAGGGGGCATCAGAATTATTCAGGGAGGATAAGGTCTACCCTGTCAGACTTAGGAGCCGACATGTTTTTGGCCAATATTAAAGGGAACATTAGAAGATGTCTGGGAGCCTGGGTAGGTATGTTGGGGAGGTAGCCAAGCTAATTGCTGGAGCCTCCTTGTGGCAGATATCCAGTGCAGGTACTCCATGGAGAAAAGATATGGTGATCAGATACAATGCATTGGTAAAGGATTTAAAAGAGGTATTCTTTAAAGGAGCAGAAATGGGAGTTTCGGGGCTATGACTGGAACGGCAAGGAGCCAACCCTCTCTCTTTTATAGCCCTCCCCCCGCTTAAACCTCAGTTGATGGGTGGACCAGGATGGGTAAAAGAGAAGGGTTGACAGAACTCCCCCTGTATATATGTAAATTGTTATGGAATTATTTGCTCTGTACACTTTTATCTGCTGGGTACTCTCAGACATTTAGGAATAAAGTCGGGGCCTAATTAAACCACATCCAGTATCTCCCATCCTTCTATGTCCTCCCGTATCTCCCTGTGATGGAGCACAGCCGGACAACATCACTTTAAGGAATAAAGAAAACTTTGTCCATAAAAGCAAACCTATTCCGTTCTAAAAGTTAATCAAAATAATTCTGTAGACATTTAAAGCTACTGTTCAGAACATGTTTTAACCTTTAGAAAAAACAAACTACTGTGAAGTATGTAAGCAAACGGAAAACATGCTGATTACTACCTTGGGTGTATAGTGAAGAAGCACTTTACTGGGCAGATCTGCCACTTCAGACTCTTGGTATTTCCATGGAGTTAAACAGTTTGGGCCTGTAAAATATTTTTAAGTACACACTAGATTTAAAGTTTGTGTTAATAAATTTTACTACACTACACTCTGCTAGATATACAAACAGGACACCTTGAACTACACATATCCTAACCAAATATTTGACATATCTCCTTAACCAAAAGATTATTTTAAAAAATAACTCTGATTCCATGGGGTTTTACCCTTTATAAATAAACCTCTGGCTAAAAAACAAATTAAGTTACATGAAATGAGATTTCTATGTTCAAAAATTGTCAGTATTTTGTCTTCGCAAACATTCCATTTCACACTCAACTGTCATCTCTCCCTAAAGCCCACCAGCAGTTAGGAAGATCAGATCTTAAAGACAGCATTATATAGTAACAAAATGAGATTACATTTATTTTAAAATACTATGTTGTTCACTTATCAAAGTGCATTCTTTTTACAATTTTTGGTAGTAATAAGACATGTAACTCATACTCTAATCTTTTTACAGATAGTTCTATATATATCATCAAAGTGTTCTGGAAAAGATTATCTTTCAATTGCTAATGTAAATCCTAAAGGATGAGCTCCTAAGGCTGAACAATGACTTTTAAGTGGCTTATCAACCACAGCAATACACTTGAATACTCTCACTTACTTACATACCCATATGTTGGCAAATAATGTGAAAAGACACTCAAGGTTGCAGAGTTTATACAAGTGGTTCCCACTTCAAAGAGCTCAGGCTTTCAAGCCCTTCAGACAAGTTTAGTTTTCTTTTCAAGATCACACAGAAGTATGACTTATTTTTAAGTTTTATTAATTGTTATATCGTACATGGACTCTTGCATGAGGTTTTTGAAACTGGATATGGACCAATAAAAAAACAGATACAGGACACTGAAAATATCTTTAAAACACATGCAAACGTAAGATGAAAATTGATATGGACAAAGCTGTGGCTTTAACTGAATAATATCTGTCTAATAATAATAATAATCTAATATAATCGATATCTGTCTAAGGTTTTTCCACTTCTCTTCAGGATTGGTGGATATAAATTCTTGTGGACTTCTCTGCATGTCCTTACATTTGATACATAATAGGGGAATAGGAGAATCTGTGTAAATATAGCAAATATATTATAACAAATGTGTTACTATAAAAAGATATGAATCAGCTCAAAGGACATATCTGCCAGTTTGGCACAATGCAAGCTGTGTACTTAGACTGTACATTCTCTGGGGGCAGGGATCATCTTTTTGTTGTGGTGTTTGTACAGGACATAGCACAATGGGGTCCTGCTCCATAGCTGGGCTTGTAGATGTCACCACTATATAACCATCACCACCAACCACTTACCTGCCAAATATAAAGCTTTCACCTGAGAGGGCTGCAGTGCTTCGTGGAAGATGATAACTGACCCAAGCTGGCCCTCCAGTGACGTTGGACATCCCCATTCACTGTCCTGGGTACCCGCGGAGATCAACTTGGTGATCAACTCTGATTTCCCAAGCAGTCCGCCCCAACTGGCTGGAGAGAGAATCCCACCTAGAGATGTTCGATGTGGCGTAATAGGGGAGGAGAAGGGTGGGTCTGGTATCTGAGATGGAGGAGGAGTGGTTGTCCTCTGACCAGCTGAACCAATGCAGCAAGAAGTAAAAGGCTGGAGACGCAGGTGTAAGAAAAATAAAAATAGATAAAATAATGTTACAGCCGAATGTCAAACATCCTTGAGACTTTCACAAAATTAAACATAAAAAATAAGTGAGTTGAACTAAATCTAATGAACTTTCAGAGCAAATCTGCCTTGACTGAGGAAACAGGTGTAGAAAGACAGCAATACATTTTTGGTGTACATTATGCACAAAACAGCACTACAAAGTGCATACTAATCCTTCTCCAAGCAGGAGTAATTTGTTCCCCGGGCCAATTACTGGCCACTGCAGGGAGCATCAAGGCTTCTAGCCACACCTCTGTCCCAGCAGACCGTTCCCTAGTCTGGATCATATGATCCTAGTCTTGGATCATACCCTAGTACTTTAGCAAGATATATCTCCTACAATAATCTTGTCATATGAAATATTCTCTTCATTGCTTGCACTAATAAAAATCTTCAATGCCATCTTCTCATGCCATATTGTGCAGCAAGAGGTACCCCCCTCAATGTTTATAAAAGAAGCTGAATGAATATTTTCAAGTTTCTAAAACTCTCACAGATGTATCAAAAAAATCAACAGTTTTGTCTTATACTCAGCAGTGATGTTTGCTTTTATTAACTAAATACTTGATTATTTAACCTTTACAGGAAGCACATAAGTCATGCAAGTAGTCATAGTGAAGTCAATGGAACTACTCGTATGAATATATGCCCCAAACCAAGAAAGATTGCAGAACTGGGGCCTGTCAGGGTTCCCTCCCCACTCTAAACTCTAGGGTAAAGACGTGGGGACCCGCATTCAGAGCCCCTAAGCCTATTTTACCAGCTTAGGGTAAACCCCCCCAAGGTACAAAATTCCCTGCACCCCGAGAAATGCTTCTTACTGCCACCATCAAATGTCTAACAGGAATCCAGGAAAGGAATCACTTGAACTTCCCTCCCCCCCAAAATGCCCCCTCAAGCCGTACACCCCCTTTCCTGGGGAAGCTTGAGAACAATCTCCCAACCAATTGGTTACACAGTGATCTAAAAACCCACCCCCTGGGTTTTAACACTATAGAAAACAGTCAACTTCTTAAAAGAAGGATTTTATTAAACATAAAGAAGGTAAAATCATCTCTGTAAAATCAGGATGGTAACTATTTCACAGGGCACTATATTTCCAAACTCAGAGAGATTTCCCCCTCTGGACAAAACCTTAACGTTACAGATAACCATGAATACCTCCCCCCCCCTTGCCCTTTCTAACACAGGGGATACACCAAGCCAAATAAACAGAATCTATACGCTATGCTATCTAAACTTACTTCAGAAAAGGGAGGTTTGATTTTCTGTAGGTTCCTTCTGTCTTCCAAGATCACTCTTCCTCAGACAAAGACACTCACTAAAACCTTCCCCCCTCCCAAAGTTTGAAAGTATCTTGTCCCCTTATTGGTCAGAGCCCAGCCAGGTCAGGTGTCAGTCTGGCTACCTGCATTTCTTAACCCTTTACTGGAAAGAGGATTTTATAGCACTGCATCAGACCCTCTCCCCCTTCCCTTCATATTTATGACACGCCCCCCAAATCACCGATAGTGTGAAACACTGGCTGTGATTTCTTCCTGGAGCTTTAAAAGAAAACAAGTAATAAGACACATGAATCTCCAAATATACTAATAACTGGATAAAGACTAACAATATTTCCCACATTGCAAGGACGATTTTAACCAGTTGGTTCGGGGAAACTTTCACGGGAGAGTGCATCAGCCACTTTGTTAGAAGCTCCTGAAATGTGTTGTATTTCAAAATCAAAATCTTGGAGAGCTAAACTCCATCGAAGGAGTTTTTTGTTATTTCCCTTGGCGGTGTTAAGCCACTTTAGTGCAGCATGGTCAGTTTGCAGGTGGAAACGCCGTCCCCAAACGTATGGGCGTAGCTTTTCTAGAGCGTAGACAATGGCGTAACATTCCTTCTCACTGATTGACCAGTGGCTTTCCCTCTCAGACAGCTTCTTGCTGAGAAACACGACAGGATGGAATTCTTGATCTGGTCCTTCCTGCATTAAGACTGCTCCCACACCACGCTCGGACGCATCTGTGGTTACTAGGAACGGTTTATCAAAGTCCGGGGCCCTTAGCACAGGGTCAGACATGAGTGTTGCTTTAAGCTGATTAAAGGCCTTCCGACACTCATCAGTCCACTGAACCGCATTTGGCTGGTTCTTTCTGGTTAGGTCAGTTAGAGGGGCGGCGATTTGGCTGTAGTGCGGTACAAATCGCCTGTAATATCCGGCCAAGCCTAAGAAAGATTGGACCTGTTTCTTTGACTTTGGGACAGGCCACTTTTGGATAGCCTCCACCTTGGCCTGTAGGGGGTTAATAGTTCCTTGACCCACCTGGTGTCCAAGGTAAGTCACTCTGTTGAGGCCTATTTGACACTTTTTAGCCTTAACAGTTAGTCCTGCCTCTCGTATGCGCTCGAAGACCTTCTGGAGATGCTCCAGGTGTTCGGCCCATGAGTCAGAAAATATGGCCACATCGTCAAGATAGGCAACTGCCGATTCTCCCAATCCCGCTAGGAGACTATCTACCAGTTTCTGGAATGTGGCAGGTGCATTCCGCAGCCCGAAAGGGAGCACATTAAATTCATACAGCCCGACATGGGTGATGAAGGCTGACTTTTCCTTGGCGGATTCATCTAGCGGCACCTGCCAGTACCCCTTGGTTAAGTCTAAGGTGGAGATGAACTGGGCACGTCCCAGTTTCTCCAATAGTTCATCTGTGCGAGGCATTGGATAGTTGTCTGGGCAAGTCACAGCATTTAGTGTACGGTAGTCCACGCAAAAGCGTATTTCCCCATCTGGTTTGGGGACTAGAACCACGGGAGAGGCCCATGCACTGCTAGAGGGACGGATTATACCCATCTGTAGCATGTCTTGAACCTCCCGTTCTATAGCAGTTTTGGCGTGAGGAGCCACTCGGTAAGGTCGGGCTCTAATTGGGTGGGCATTACCTGTGTCAATGGAGTGGTATGCCCGTTCGGTCAGTCCTGGGATGGCTGAGAACATCGGTGCGAATTTAGTGCACAGCTCCTGGATTTGCTGGCGCTGCATACGTCCGAGGGTCATGGAGAGGTTCACCTCTTCCACGGCACCATCATTTTTCCCTTCATAGTAGACACCTTCAGGCCACTCAGCGTCTTCTGCTCCCTGGGCAGTAAACTGACAAACCTTCAATTCTCGGGGGAAAAAAGGCTTTAGAGAATTAACATGGTACACTTTAGGCTTGAGAGTTGTGGTGGGGAATGCTATGAGATAGTTCACAGCTCCCAGGCGTTCTTGGACCGTAAATGGCCCTTCCCATGACGCTTCCATTTTATGGGCCCGGAGCGCCTTCAAGACCATGACTTGGTCCCCTACTTTAAAGGAACGCTCTCTGGCATGTTTATCATACCAGGCCTTTTGTTCTTCCTGAGCCCCTTTTAGGTTTTCTCTAGCAAGAGCTAAAGAGTCTCGGAGGGTGTTTTGTAGGTTGCTTACAAAGTCCAGAATGTTAGTTTCCGAAGAAGGCGTAAACCCCTCCCATTGCTGTTTCACCAGCTGTAATGGCCCTTTAACCTCGCGGCCATACACAAGTTCAAATGGTGAAAACCCTAAACTGGGATGTGGTACAGCCCTGTAGGCAAAGAGCAACTGCTGTAACACTAGGTCCCAATCGTTGGAGTGCTGATTTACGAATTTACGTATCATGGCTCCCAAAGTTCCATTAAACTTCTCCACCAGACCATTTGTTTGATGGTGGTAAGGGGTGGCAACCAAGTGGTTCACCCCATGAGCTTCCCACAGGCTTTTCATGCTCCCTGCCAGGAAATTAGTTCCCGAATCAGTAAGGATGTCGGCGGGCCAACCTACCCTGGCAAAAATCTCTGTTAATGCCTGGCATACACTTTTAGCCCGGGTGTTGCTCAGAGCTACTGCTTCTGGCCATCGGGTGGCAAAATCCATGAAAGTCAGTATGTACTGCTTTCCTCTGGGTGTCTTTTTCGGAAAAGGACCCAGAATATCCACAGCTACCCGCTGAAATGGAACCTCAATTATGGGGAGTGGCTGGAGAGGGGCTTTGACCTGGTCTTGGGGTTTTCCCACTCTTTGGCACACCTCACAAGACCGGACATAGGTAGAAACATCCTTGCCCATTCCCTCCCAGTGGAATGACCTCCCCAAACGGTCTTTGGTTCTGTTCACCCCAGCATGACCACTAGGATGATCATGGGCTAAGCTCAAGAGCTTTAGCCGGTACTTAGTCGGAACCACTAACTGTCTCTGAGGACGCCAATCTTCCTGGTGTCCACCAGAAAGAGTCTCCTTATATAAAAGGCCTTTTTCTATAACAAACCGGGATTGATTAGAAGAGCTGAGAGGCAGTGGGGTGCTCCGTCCCACTGTCCAAGCTCTCTGTAGGCTTTCATCTGCTTCCTGCTCGGCTTGGAACTGTTCCCTAGATGCTGGAGACATCAGTTCCTCACTGGGTTGTAGACCTGGGCTGGGTCCCTCTGGAAGCGATGTAGGTGATGGGGTTGTTTCCGTTGACTGTGAACCACTCTCCGCTGGTGCACAATGTGGTAATTCAGGCTCTGGCTGAGCCTCTTGTATGGAGTTATCGGTTGCTGCTGCCATTGCAGGCTCGGTGGTGCCCTCGGGTGTTGGTACGGTAGCTGGGGTTGCAAGCGCTGGACTCAGTGCTGGCAATGGTTCTGGTGCTGGTTGTTTCGTCTGTTCCAGTTCCGAGACTGGCTTGGGTTGGGTTTCTGTGATTGGATCCACGACGGCTGTTGCAGTCGTTGGCAGGGTGTCCGGTTCCACCACCTCTATCTGGGTCTCTGGTAGTACAGAGGGGGTTCCGGTGGAAGTCCCAGGAACAGAGATAGGTGTGACAGCTTGCTTAGCCTGGCTGCGGGTGACCATTCCCACCCTCTTGGCTAGCTTCACACAATTGGTCAAATCTTCCCCCAGCAACATGGGAATTGGATAATCATCATAGACTGCAAAAGTCCAATTTCCTGACCAGCCCTTGTACTGGACAGGCAACACGGCTGTAGGTAAATTAAAAGAGTTGGACTTGAAGGGTTGAATTGTCACTTGTGCCTCTGGGTTGATTAAGCTGGGGTCCACTAAGGATTTGTGGATAGCCGACACTTGTGCTCCGGTGTCCCTCCACGCTGTAACCCTTTTTCCGCCCACACTCACCGTTTCCCTTCGTTCCAAGGGTATCTGGGAGGCATCTGGGCCTGAGGACCTTTGGTGTGACCCCGGTGCAATGAACTGTATTCTGTTGGGGTTCTTGGGGCAGTTGGCCTTCACATGCCCCAATTCATTACATTTGAAACATCGCCCAGCTGACTGGTCAGTGGGGCGAGGTGGGTTGCTGGAGAATGGGGTGGTGGGGCAATAAGGGGTCTGGGTTTTCCCTTGTGGGGCCTTGGGCTGCTCCTGGTGAGGGGATGTGGTCTCGGGTTTTCCTTTCTGGTATCTCCCCAAACTATGACCAGGGTTGTTCCTCTCTGCTTCCTGCACCCCTTGTGTACCAAATTTCCCTGCCCCTCTGCTGATCTGGGACTGTTCGTATTGATCAGCATAAGCAGCAAGGCTGTCTGCTGAGTCCATTTTCTTATCCCATAAACACTGTCTTATATCATCCTTGGACATATTCAGGAATTGTTCCTGAGCCATCAAATCACACACTCCTTCAAAGCTAGTAACATTCCTTCCCTTGACCCATTTTTTTAACAGCTCCTTTATCCGGTTTACATAAGCTACATTACTTAGTCCAGGCCCTCGGATAAGGGTTCGAAATTTTACTCTGTAAGTTTCAGGTGTAACTTGAAATTGTTTTAAAACCAAATCCTTGAATTTCTCATAGTCAGAAGCCTCATCAATAGGCATGTCATTGAATATGTCCAGAGCACTTCCAGTCAACTTTGCTACCAATAGGGTCATTTTGTGATCATCAGGAATGTGATGGAGATTGCATAGTCTCTCAAAGGTGAGAAAATATTCAGCAATATCACGGGATTCATCATACGGTGGACATAGTCGCTCCCATTTGTGGGTTGTTGGGGAAGGATTATTAGTGTTATCCGGTAGATTCTGCTCCGCCCTGGTCTTCTCCATCTCCAGGGCATGCTTCCTCTCTCTGTCTTTCTCCTCCTCAGCATGCTTCCTCTCTCTCTCCTTCTCCTCCATAGCATACTTCTTCTCCTCCATAGCATGCTTCCTCTCTCTCTCCTTCTCCTCCATAGCATACTTCCTCTCCTCCTCAGCATGCTTCCTCTCTCTCTCCTTCTCCTCCTCAGCATGCTTCCTCTCTCTCTCCTTCTCCTCCATCTCCATCTGTTTAAGTTGTAGCAGTCTTGCATGTTTCTTCTCCTCCTCATCAGCTTGTAGCCGGGCTATCTCAAGTTTAATAGCTGCTTCACTGGCAGTCATCTTAGCCTTTCTGTTTTTAATCTGTCTTAACCCGATAGTGTTAGAAAAGAAAAAAAAAACCTTGCTTGGGTATTCCCTGTAGGGGTTAACTACCTGCTTTCATATGTAGATACTCTAGCTCCTAGCAGCTTAACCCCTCCCCCCTCCCTGCTTCCAGCAGCTACAGGGAAGAGCCAGAGAGAAGAGAAAAAAAAATTCTAAACTCCCTGTGTCTGGTTCAAAAAAACTCTCTGGTTCAATAGATCCCACCGCTCTGCCACCATGTCAGGGTTCCCTCCCCACTCTAAACTCTAGGGTAAAGACGTGGGGACCCGCATTCAGAGCCCCTAAGCCTATTTTACCAGCTTAGGGTAAACCCCCCCAAGGTACAAAATTCCCTGCACCCCGAGAAATGCTTCTTACTGCCACCATCAAATGTCTAACAGGAATCCAGGAAAGGAATCACTTGAACTTCCCTCCCCCCCAAAATGCCCCCTCAAGCCGTACACCCCCTTTCCTGGGGAAGCTTGAGAACAATCTCCCAACCAATTGGTTACACAGTGATCTAAAAACCCACCCCCTGGGTTTTAACACTATAGAAAACAGTCAACTTCTTAAAAGAAGGATTTTATTAAACATAAAGAAGGTAAAATCATCTCTGTAAAATCAGGATGGTAACTATTTCACAGGGCACTATATTTCCAAACTCAGAGAGATTTCCCCCTCTGGACAAAACCTTAACGTTACAGATAACCATGAATACCTCCCCCCCCCTTGCCCTTTCTAACACAGGGGATACACCAAGCCAAATAAACAGAATCTATACGCTATGCTATCTAAACTTACTTCAGAAAAGGGAGGTTTGATTTTCTGTAGGTTCCTTCTGTCTTCCAAGATCACTCTTCCTCAGACAAAGACACTCACTAAAACCTTCCCCCCTCCCAAAGTTTGAAAGTATCTTGTCCCCTTATTGGTCAGAGCCCAGCCAGGTCAGGTGTCAGTCTGGCTACCTGCATTTCTTAACCCTTTACTGGAAAGAGGATTTTATAGCACTGCATCAGACCCTCTCCCCCTTCCCTTCATATTTATGACAGGGCCTATAAAAATAATGGCTCAGTATCATAACATTGTAACCCAGGTTTAAAACGGACTTGTTCCTCAAAAAGGAGCAACTGTTTACAACAGCATCCACATATTACATATAATCATTTTAGCATTCTATTGGCTTGTGCTTATTAAGGTTAATTTAGTATTTAGCATGTAGAAATGATCAGTTAACAGCACTGAAAAGAAAGGTCCCTATTAATGTATCCCCTAACCAAATACAGCACAGACAGTGTCACATGCAAGATTACTCAAACTTCCTGTGTGTTCCTAAATGTACTGAGAATCACCTCTTAGTGAGACAAGGTAGTTCTCCGCTGAGCATTAACCTACCATCCTCTCTGGCAAGACTGCCAACAAGGGAGGCAGTTAATGCTAACTGTGATAGTAGTTTTAAAAAACAAACAAACAAAAACACCGCACATAAAAGAAGCTAACACGAGGTTACATAGGCCACTGAACCACCATCAAAAGATAATTCTTGGTCAACATCTAGTCCTCTTCTATTCTGCTGTATTTGAGATGGCCCAAAGAGACAAGTTGGGGATGAGCTTAACTATCCTCAAAACTTGAAAATTGAAAACAACTGCTAATCAGTTTCTATCGTGTTTTTAATCACAGATGACCCATTTTCCCTTTTTATTTCTTAGTTTTATCTGACCGCCATTTTACAAACCTTTGTTCTGAAAGAAATCCCTAGGATAGTGGTCTGATGGGAAGAACAGACTTACTTCATTCATAGAAGGAAATCTAAGTGGGGCAGAGATCTTCTGTTGTCCATTGACGTAGATGTAGACAAAGCTTTGACCAAAGGGCCTCTTTCCCGGCATATGAACAATAGTTATGTTGTGCTGGACAGGCAATATAACAGTACATTTTGATTAGGTTCTTATTAAAATGCAACAAAACAATTCTGCATGTTTGCCCAACATTGCTACCATTAAATGGATGAAGAAATTATAGCAGACAACAAACTTTTATAACATCACTGAAATATTAGATTAAGTATCAATCAACGCCTTCCTTTTTTTTAAAAAGTGTACATTACAAAAAGTTTTTTTTTTAAAAAGATACATGATGCCCTACATAATAATGCAATGCATTATTAATTCCTAAATATAGCCTTAGGAATGGGATGGGGCAACAGAGTAATTTATTCACATTTTCTAAGTGTTAAACTTTGAACTAAATTATAGTTTATAAACATTAGTAGTTCCCGTAACACATCCCACGATTCAGGAGCCATCTAACGGATCCAGCTGCATTTATGTTTCCTCTCCTTAAAAAATGTCAAAGGAATAGAGAATTACCATGACACTGGCATAGCCCCTTTACAGAGATTGCAGAGACAGTAACCATTAGTATGCTTATAAAATGTGTGGATGACACCAAGATGGGAGGGGTTGCAAGCACTTTGGAGGACACGATAAGAATTCAAAAAGACCTTGACAAATTGGAGAATCAGTCTGAATTCAACATGATAAAATTCAATAAAAGCAAGAGCTAAGTACTACACTTAAGGAAAAATCAAATGCACAACTACAAAATGGGAATAACTGGCTAGATGGTAGTACAGCTGAAAAGGATCTGGGGGTTATAGTGGATCACAAATTGAATATGAGTCAACAATGTGATGCAGCTGCAAAAATTAACAGAACTATTGTATTTAAGACACGGGAGGCAATTATCCTGCTCTACCCAGCTGGAAAACTGTGTCCAATTCTGGGCAGTTTAGGAAAGATATGATCAAATTAGGAGAGCAGGACAAACAGGAGAGCAACAAAAGTGATAAAAGGTTTAGGAAACCTGACCTATAAGGAAAGATTAAAGAAACCGGGCATGTTTAGTCTTACAAAATGAAGATTGAGGGAGGACCTGTTGTTACCAGTCTTCAAATATGTAAAGGGCTATTATAAAGAGGACAGCAATCAATTGTTCTCCATGTTCACTGAAGGAAGGACAAGAAACAATGGGCTTAATTTGCAGCAAGAGAGATTTAAATTAGAGATTAGAATTTTTTTTTCTAACTATAAGGATTTCTTCTAGTTATCAAATAGCTTCCAAAAGAGGTTGTGGAATCTCCATCATTGGAGGTTCTTAAAAACAGGTTGGACTAACACCTGGCAGCGATGATCTAGGTTTATTGTTCCTGTCTCTATGCAAGGGGCTGGAATTGACTTCTCAAGGTCCCTTCCAGCCCTACATTTCTATGATTCTGTGATTACAGATCCTATTCTGTAATCATTACTTGCCTAAGTAGCCAAACTGACATTTATTTAGATTTACCATTAAAAAAATATACAAAACTTCTAAGCACCCTGACAATAATTAGACTTGCAATAACCACCCAATAGCATAAATATTAATTAACAAATAAATTAACTCCACAAGAGAGCAGCATTAACTAATTAAATGGAGACAACAATTTACCTCAGCCAGCTGATAAATAAAAACAGCAACTCCTAAAAGCCTCTTACTGCTAAGTCACACCCAGGAACATACCGTCATCCTGCCCTCAAGACCCTATCAAACGAATAAGTCTACAATAAGACCTACTCACATGTTTAAGGATTAGGCCTTATCCTTAGAAGTGGAATGTGTCTTTATTCAAGAGAAAAAATGAAATCACTTGTTAAGATTATCAGCTGCTTCTCTTTAGCTAAGGCTATTCTGTCCTAAACAAAAGTACATTTAAGTAGCAAGTAGCAGTCTTACCCAGAGGGAATCACAAAAACAATGGTCTGGCAACATCACTGTTGCATATTCTCTCTTTGTGCAAACTGCAACCACCAGCGCTCCAGAGCAGGTAATGAAGGCCTCGAAACCCATCCCACTTCCTGTAAAAAAGCTACAGAATGAAAAATCCATGAGATAGCTTATCAGAACTGTTTAAAAGTATCTAGCAGTACGTGAATTCAGTGCAAAACCTGTTTAAATTGTTCAGCTCAGCTGAAAACATTCCATCATCACTAGTCATATCTAATGAGTAAAAGGATCATCAAAGTGACAGTCTGGTTCACCTAATAAAAACAAACAACAACTACAAGTAAACTGTAGGTACAAGGATGCCTAAAACATGGTGTTCAGGACAAAAATGATCTAATGTTCTCGAATAAGTTTGTAGCCATCCTCACCTTTTACATGGAGATGCAAACCTTGGTTCCAGCATGTAATGTTTCAGCTTAAATCCACACAGTTTATGCTTGTTTCAATATAAAGCACTGCATGTGGGGGACTGCAGTCTCTGCAAGCAATACGTCTATAATAAAGATGACCCTAGGCTTCAATCTGTGCCATTTTGTCAGAAGGGGCGAAGTAAAAGGCTGCCTTTAGGCTTGTGGTAATTTGTCAATACTGTGTTTACTTGGGACATTTTGGAGGCTCCTGTTGTAGGAATGAGGAAGTATTTTTCTCCAATCAAGTATTTTCCTAAATTTACCTTACACACAAAACTAATTATCCTGCTATACTGGTGCTTTTATTTCTAACACTTTTTAAGGAACCATTT
The DNA here is from genome assembly GCA_037349315.1 of Chelydra serpentina. Taxonomy (NCBI): domain Eukaryota; kingdom Metazoa; phylum Chordata; order Testudines; family Chelydridae; genus Chelydra; species Chelydra serpentina. The sequence continues at coordinate 34,305,702 of JBAIAC010000029.1, read as the reverse complement.
TGACAGAAATTGCATGAAGTTTGAAATTGTTATAGGGAATTTTTTGGTCAGGTCTACACTTGCAATTTTTGCTAGTAAAGTAATGTCATGGGGTGGGGTAATCTTTTGCAACATTTCTATACTGGCAGAAGCCCAAATTTAGATGCAGTTATACTGGCATCAAAGTGCTATTGCTGGTATAGCTTATTTTGCTAACCCAACTGGTATAAGCTATATTGACAAAGCAAGACAAGTTAAATGTCTTCAAGTCACCAGGGCCTGATGAAATGTATCCTAGAATACTCAAGGAGCTAACTGAGGAGATATCTGAGCCATTAATGATGATCTTCAAAAACTCATGGAAGACAGGAGAGATTCCAGAGGACTGGGAGAGAGCAAATAAAGTGCCAACCTATAAAAAGGGGAATAAGGATAACCTGTAGAGTTACAGACCAGTCAGCTTAACTTCAGTACCCAGAAAGATAATGGAGCAAATAAGCAAGCAAGCAATCTGTAAAAACCTAGAAGATAATAAGGGGATAACGGTCAACATGGATATGTCAAGAACAAATCACGTCAAACTAACCTAATAGCTTTCTTTGACTGGGTAACAGCCTTTTGGATGGGGGGGGGAAGCAGGGGATGTGGTATATCTTGACTTCAGAAAGGCTTTTGATACTGTCTCACATGACTGTCTCAAACAAACTAGATGGAGCTGCTATAAGATGGGTGCATAACTGATTGGAAAACCATTCCCAGAGAGTAGTTATCAGTGGTTCACAGTCAAGCTCGAAGGACGTATCCAGTGGGGGATTCTGTGCCAATGCAGGGATGCAGCATTCATATGGCCCACATTTTTCTGTGCCTCCCCTGTGCAGAAAAATACCCCCCACCCCAAAACAATGGCAGGGGACAAGTGCCTCTTCTCGGGCTCTGCTGACTCTGCAGCTGAACGTAGCCTCCTGGGTCCTACTGCCAGTTGTGCTCCGCTTCTGTGTGCTGGGAGCCTTCCTATTTTCTGTGGAACAGTGAGTTCCCGCGGTAGGGCTGGGTAAGCGGGGGAAGAGAGAGTGGGGAAGGAAGGGGAGTGGAATGTGGGAGTGAGGGGAAGGGGATAGAGAAGAAAAGGGGATAGGGGAATCACAGGGGGAAGCGGGATCCCGGCATGCGGCATCCCCTCAGCAGCAGCTGGGGCTCCCCCATTAAGCAGACCCATCGAACCTTCACCCTGACAAGCCCTATCCCCTACAGCTGGACCCCTCCGACGAGCCCCCTACACCCAGACCCACCCCCCACTGAGCCCCAACCAGCTGCACCTGGATCTCTGCCCCATGAAGCCCCACTTCCCACACCCCCACACTGAATTCACACACCCAGACGCCCCTGCCAAGCCCCATCTCCCCACACCCAGACCCGCCCCACTGAGCCCGACCATCACCTGGATCCCCTGCACCGTCCCATTGCCCCTGCACCCGGAGCGCCCCAACGAGCCCCTTTGTATCCAGATCTTCCACTGAGCTGTCCACACCCAGATTGCCCCACACAGAAACCTCTCACCCCACACCTGGATCCCCCCACACTAAGCCCCTCCACACTTGGATCCTGCTGGGCTCAGCCTGCCCGCCCACACCTGGTGTGCCTGGCACAGAGGGTGATCTCCCACCTCGATGCAGCCATGCTGGAGCCACATTTATTTATTGACAAATAAAATTTGCAGAATTTTAAAATATTGTGTGCATAATTTTTACTTTTTTGGCGCATAATTCCCTCAGGAGTAGGGGTATTGCAGGGATTGGTTCTGGGTCTGGTTATGTTCAATATCTTCATAAATTATTATGGCATAGAGCGTATACTCAAATTCTGTGGACAATATAAAGATGGGAGGGGTTGCAAGTGCTTTGAAGGGTAGGATTAAAAATCAAAATGATCTGGACAAACTGGAGAAATGGTCTAAAGAAAGGAGGATGACATTCAATAAGGACAAATGTTTTACTTAGGAAGGAACAATCAATTGCACATACAAAATGGGAAATGACTGCCCAGGAAGGAGTACCGCAGAAAGAGATCTGGGGTGTAGAGTGGCTCACAAGCGAAATATGAGTCAATAGTGTAACACTGTTGCAAAAAAAGAGCAAACATCATTCTGGCATGTATCAGCAGGAGGGCTGTAAGCAAGACATGAGAAGTAATTCTTCCACTCTATGCCACACTGACAAGGCCTCAATTGGAGAATTGCATCTAGTTCTGGGCACCACATTGCAGGAAAGATGTGGAAAACTGGAGAAAGTTCAGAGGAGGGCAACAAAAATGTTTAAAGAAAACATGACCCATGAGGAAAGATTGTAAAGATCGGGTTTGTTTAGTCTGGAGAAAAGGGACATAGTAACAGTTTTCAAGTATGTACAAAGCTTGTTACCAGTAGTGTAGCTGGGGGGAGCTCCCCCTGAGCACATTTTCCAAAAGTGGTGCCTTTTTAATTTTTGAAAGGGTGCAGACGGAGTGGATGGAGGCATACGAGCCGACTTCCGTCGGCGCCCGTGGGTACTGTTACCCGGCATCGGGGGCGGGACCCCGCCCACGACGCCGGGTCCCACCCACGACGCCGGGCCCCACCCACGACGCCGGGTGACATTGCGGGGCCCCGCCCCAACGCCGGGTGACATTGCGGGGCCCCACAACATCGCCCAGTGGTGAGGTGAGCTGGGCGCGGGCCCCGGGGCTGGCGGGGAGCTGCCAGTGGGTGCTGAGCACCCACCAATTTTTCCCCGTGGGTGCTCCAGCCCCGGAGCACCCACGGAGTCAGCGCCTATGGATGGAGCTGGAGCGACAAAATAACGCAGTGGTCCCGTCGCTGGCCCCACCAAGAGCCCGCTGCTGGCCTGGGTGAAAGAAATCAGGCTGGCAGCGGGCTGAGACACACACATGACTCCTTTAAACTTGCGCACTTACACTCATCCCTTACAGCAATGGTTCCCAAACTTTAACAACCTGTGAACCCCTTTCACTAAAATGTAAAATCTCGCAAACCCCCTCCTAAAAATGAATAATTCCAGGGATTTTCTCCTTTACGTGAGTATACATTATAAAAGCAATGATCTTGGAAATATAAAATTTGTTTTTATTACATGCTTATTACACACTATTTATTATTCATTATAATTTCTCTTTACAGTATTTTTATTACATTATGAAAACGGCAACACTCTTCCAAGATCTCACTTTCGTAGCTTGTCACTTTGAATAAGCCTGTTATAAGACAAGGCTCCTAGGTTTCATGAAGGAGTATCAGATGTGAAACAGCATGAAAGTATTCAAGAAGCTGACTCAAAAAGTTTCTCCTACATGAGAATTCAGGTCTTGAGCAGTCCAAGCAAACAACGCACGTTACAACAAAGCTTAAACTTGTTCTTTGTAATAATTTTAAAAACAATACTAGCTGCCTATTTAATTTTTAAAACAGCAAAAAATATCCACCTCCCTTTCCATTTCTTATAAGGAGTCTTGAAGTTTAAATCTCCTCAGTGTGATAGGTATGCTTGCTTTGATCTGCTTAGCTCTTGGAAGTCCAGGGGCTCTGGGCTGCTGGCCCCGTGCTGCCCGGGGTCCCTAGGGGCAGCTCTGTCCACCATTAGGGAATTTTTTCCTGAGAACCCCCTGTAACATTTCGTGAACCCCCAGGGGTTCACGAACCCCAGGTTGGGAACCACTGCCTTACAGGGATGGTGGCGCCTTTTTTCATGTGTTTGCTTCCCCCCTGGTGTTAGAACCTGGCTACGCCACTGGTTGTTACAAGGAGGAGGATGAAAAATTGATCTCCTTAACCTCTGAGGATAGGACAAGAAACAATGGTCTTAAATTGCAGCAAGGGAGGCTTACCTTGGACATTAGGAAAACTTCTTAACAGTCAGGGTAGTTAAGCACTGGAACAAATTGCCTAGGGAGGTTGTAGAATCACGGTCATTGGAGGTTTTTAAGAACAGGTTAGACAAACACCTGTCAGGAATGGTCTAGTTATTACTTAGTCCTGCCTTGAGTGCAAGGGACTGGACTAGATGACCTACCGAGGTCCCTTACAGACCTACAGTTCTACGATTGTTGTTGTGATGCACTGAGGTCACAAAAAAAATCCAATTTTACATCTTGAAATAATATGTAGAATCACTAAACTAATAGAAAAATATGCAAATATTTCAAAGTGGTCATTTTAATGTGTTGATGGTGTCATTGTTCAGCCCCCACTTCTAAGGTAACGGCACCACTTGGCAGCTCCAAATCGTACCTCATCTTAAAGTAGACATAAGAAGTTTTCAAATGATGAATGCAGTGCATGCGTGTAGAGTGGGTACATTAAGTCGACCAAATCAGTGGTGTCTGCCATTCACCTAATAATGCACATAGAGACCGCAAAGCATGGAGATAGCAGCTAGTTCGGTCTTTTCTGTTGTATATTTTTTTCAAAGCATTTTCCACTCAAAGTAAAGTAACCCCCTGTGTTTTTAATCATTCATTTATTCTTGTTATCTATTTCCTATTTGCTATTATCTTCCCTTCAATCAAGCATCTTAGAACTTCATCTGAGTAGCCAACACCAATCCTTATCCGGCAAGCAGGATATGCAGCTTAACATAGGATACCCTATCTTCACCACACACTAGAATACATCATATTCTAAATTCAATGTAATGACTAAAAATGTAAACTATTGTTCTAGCACCATCAAGTCCAAATCCAGCTGCAGTCATTTCTCCTTATGCTGTAATATCATTAGATTTCAGAAACTACATGGGTTTAGGTCAGGATTTGAATGGGAGACCTTTTTAAAAAAAAAAGAAATGTAAGATATAAACAACAATTTCTGGTTATTAAAATGAGTAAATCTATGGCATTGCTTATATGAGAAAAGGATTAAAGTGGTGTCTTGGCCAAATTCCAAACTCAGAAATTTCCCCCTGCAATTCCAATTAGAAAAGGATATTTTTCAGGTATTATCCTGAATTTTTGCACTTGTTTGCTATTGAACACCTATATTAAAACCAGAGGCAGTTATATTTTATGGCCTCTATACACTACAAGAACTATGCTAATGCATGGTTACCTGTCACAATTAGGGGACCCCTTTTTTTTTTTTTTTTTTTACTGCCATCATGGATGAGAAAACATGTTAATATGCATTACCCAAATAATTTAATCTTAATATAGTTATAGAATTGCACCTTCCTATCCACACTAGCAGTATAATTGCTCCAATACAGAAACCGTTAACCATGCATTTGCATGGCTATTCCTGTAGCATAGTCATGTCTTCGGTGGTGGATGAAGCCATTCCTGCTTGCAAACTCAACTGATATTCAAGTATCAGAGGGGTAGCCATGTTAGTCCGGATCTGTAGAAGCGACAAAGGGTCCTGTGGCACCTTATAGACTAACAGAGGTATTGGAGCATAAGCTTTCGTGGGTGAATACCCACTTCGTCGGATGCAATTTTTCCACTGCTTGCATCCGACGAAGTGGGTATTCACCCACGAAAGCTTATGCTCCAATACCTCTGTTAGTCTATAAGGTGCCACAGGACCCTTTGTCGCTTCAACTGATATTCAATTTATCAAGTATTTTGGTATGAAATGTGCTATATAAATATAAGCATCGCTACCAAGTACACCATGGAATGTAGATTACCAAGAGATGTTCCTCCACACAAAGTAATCACAGCAAGCATACCTGTATAGTTGCTTCCTCTTGCTTCCTCCCTTGCTGGTAATGTCAGGTGTAACTTGGTCCTGGTCTAGGCATAGCCAAGCATTGAAGGAAAATGCAGAGCCTGGCCATTTGTGAATAGGTGGCACAGCAATTCCTGCCATGCTGGGGGACAAGTTGAAATATTGCATGGCACTGTCCAGGCCTTGCTTCCGAGCCATTGACAGAATTGCACGCATCACAGGGATGACGTAAGGGTGAGACTGCTTTGGTTCATTAGTCCTCAAGAGTCGTATTAGTCGATGCAGTTCTTCAGAGCTCATCGATTGACTTCCCAAAGAACCCTGGAGGGCAATCAGGTTCTCAGCACAAGTGCGATGGAGTGAAGAGTGGAAGTTTAATGTCTCAATGATGCGAATGACCATGTTTGCATTGACACACGTGGCACGACTCTGCCTGTTAATACAGCAGATTCGCTTCAACCAATTTGAGATGAAGATCTGCAGGTCATGTGACTCTAGCTCTGGAAGCCACTGGATAAGCAGCAATAAGGGCTGGACATTACTAATGCCCAAAATTCCAACAGACACGTGATCACCTTCAGCAGCCTGGAAAATAAAGAGCATAGAACACAAAGATGAACTACTGGGCTACTACAACAAAATAGGGGCAGAAAAGCGGTCCAGGAGTGCAGCCATTTTAGATAACGTTCAAAGTAAGCACATGTCTCACCATATTCATAAGTTCTTCTAGCAACTCTCGCGAGGGCTGACCCAGAGATTTTAGTACTTCATATATATGTGCATAACCAATCCGCTCTTTAAAGACCTCCTGAAGAGGAAAACAAATAGTAACATCAATAAAAGTATGCAGTGCAGTTGTAGTTGTTTCAGTCCAGAATATTAGAGAGACAAGGTTGGGGAGGTAATTATTGGACCAACTTCTGTTGGTGATAATAAAAGAGAGAGACACAACTAACTCTAGTGGCTAAGTACTTACCTTCATTAATGGCGTCTCATCTAACACAAAACTAGCTTTACTGTTAAGTTACCCTTTATGAGAACACACTACAAACCTTATCTAAGGCTAGAGTAGTTAAGAATAGTCTTTTGATTGACTTCAACGAGTTTTGGATTAGGCCCTATAGTTAGAGGTTCATGACACTACTGCATATAATATTGTCATGGAAAAATATTTTCTGTAGCTTAATAAATGTTTTAATTCTAGCTGGCAAATTACAACAGAAGTGCACAGGCACAGAGAAGAGCTTTATTTTACTTGTTATAGACCATAAACAAAATCTCCAATACAATTGTTTTAATATATTTCAAAATGTTAGTCTTTTTAGTTTATTACAAAAAAACAATTGTTTTATTATTGAGTTGAACCTATAGAAGAAGATGAAAACAAACAAGTAGGTACAGCAGTAAAATATTCTCCTAGAAAAATGTCTTGATTTAATAATATTTGAGACATATTTGAGATAGAAACTTTATTAAATATGGGAAGTATTCTGAAACTGGTTACCTTGTGCTGAATTTATGGAAAACAACTCTCAAGCAGTAAAATCTACACAGTTATATACATCTATTTACTAGTTAATGAACAGCAGTTACATCCTAGTAAGTGAATTCCCTTCTCTTTGCATCGGTATTTTCAATTGTTATCTGTACGATGTGGAAAATACATTTTTAAATCTGAGTGAATTTGTTGGAAGAAACAGGATTTTATGTGAAGTGCCTCTGGAATAAAGTAGCGAGAGGCAAAAAAAAAAGTCACTGTTGAAAAATTCAGATAAAATGTGGAGTATGTAGGTGCCCCTTCAAACATTTATGAGACTTAGAGCAATTTTCATTGCAGGAAAAGGTTGTCATAGAATATTATTTTACACTCAATAAAAGACAGAAACTTGAAAAACTAACTAATCAAATTAGCTCTAATCTCAGAAATCATGTTCCAACTTTACATAAAATTAAATTAATGTCCAGTCCAAATTATTATGTAGTCCATAAGAAGAGCATGAGGAAGAAAAGCACAAAGGGTTTCTTGATCTGGTTGGGGCCTGCTGTCAATAATAAAATAATAAATAATAATAATATTAAGAACAATTCTTCGAGGTTTTACATTAAAATGTTTAACCATAAATGAGAAAGATAGCTGCCATAAACAGACCTATGAGTGTGTATGCTTACCTTCGCAGCTGGAGATTTGTGCAACACCGCTGTAAGGGCTTGAATGGTGGATACGGCCAAGCAGTCTAGTTGTCCCTGAAACACCTGAAAGCAGCAGAGGCAGGTGTTACTTACAAACATATTAAATAGAATTCTGCTCTGAAGGATACTCTGTGCACTTCTGCCAGGATGAAAACCAAAGTTAATTAACATGCTTTACAATCATCTCTCCACCAACATGGATTTCATGACACCACAACCTACAAGAAAGGACACAATGACAGAAAACTAGCCATGTAGTTCAAGAAGAGGAAAGAAGCGTTCACACACATTACAGTAAAAGGTTCTGATGGACAAATGTACAAACTTTCCTCATGCTGTTAATGGACAATCTCAAGAGGGAGGGAGGAAAAGGAAGTAACCAACCCCTTGTACTGTATGTGTGCACTGCAGAATATATAGCTTTCTGACAATCAGTTCTTTAAACAAATGGAGCTGAACATCATTTTAATCTCAGTGCAGGCTCCTGCACACACCAAAGCAACACACACACACAGCAGAAGTGATTAGTTATACCAGCACAGTCCAATAACCTCATCGCCTCCTACATCCATCCCAGAGGATGACACTCTGCTTCCAAACCAAATGAGTCTCAAATAATTCTTTCCCTTTTATGTTTTCTATTAGTTAATTCCTCTGAATACTGATATTTTTCATGATAATTTATGAACAGAAACTATGTGCCATATACCAGCAGGTCCCTTTGTAAACTTGACCACTGGAATTATGCAAATGAACAGACTCCATGTGACAGTCTCTGAAATATTATATTGCATATTGGACAATGAGACGTCAAAATTAGAAGACAATGTTAGTGAATAAATGTTTACATCCAGATCCTCACACTGAGTTACCAACAGAATTGGCCATTTTAAACAGAATCAAGATTCCTAGACTATATACTTTTATGTGCTCAGCACTGCATTATCTATTTAAATGAGAACAAATCAGTAACATCCTCCATACTCCTATGCGGAGTGGTACAATAAGAATTTGCATTTGATGGTTTTCCATTATGCTAATGAAAATTCAAGACAATAGACTCTTCTCACCTCCCACATTCAGCCTGTCCATTTATTGTGAATATCTGTTCTTGATGACAAGCAAAGAATCAGGACATCAACTACAACCATACAGATTCACAAACAAAGCCCCAGAACCCAATAGACCACCGTGCTGAGACAAAGAAGCAAAAAAGAAAAAACGAAATCACCACCAGGTTGATAGCGGGATTCTATTCCTGTACTTCACCCTCCTCAGATTAAAAGGAGCACAATTTCTACTTAATATTTTTAAAATACCTACAACTTGAAGCATCTCCATACATGTGAAGTCATGGGTGTAATTTGCTTATCATAAAAGATTACTTTCCAAAGACAACAAGCATAGGTCTGTGCAGCAGTCAGAATTCATCCAGCTACAGCAGTTTCAGGAGGATGGATAAGGTAAAGTACAGGAATCACTTTTCCCACTGACTGCTACTCTGTCTTGGCTTCAAGTGAAGCAAAATTGTGTAGGTACCTGGTCCTCATTCATTTCTGTCAGTAATTTGTTGGCAAGGTCTTTTTCACTCTTGTCTGCCACCTTATTGTTAGCATTTAAAAACAGCTGTTAGAAACAGAGACAAGAATAATGGAAAGAGGTGCATTAAACATTACCTGCAGCTAATATCGTGAAGCCTGGGATGAATTTATGTTTCACATACAACATACATGATCTCACACTGGTGAGTTACACAATTCTTAACAAATATAAATCTTTTGTTAATAATTCTTCCAATATTATATCAAACTATTGTTAAATATTCATTAGCTTATTCTGTTTTCCAGAAAAACCAAAAGATGTAATTGCTGAGACATGGAAACGGTACTAAATACAGGTAATTTTTGTTATTGGCTCTGTTCTTAGATGCATGGCGACTAAGTGCAGGACTGGAGGCTCTCAACATTCACATTAAAAAAGGAGGGGGGATGACTGTAAGACATTAGAAATGTGAAGGGCTGAGGGAAGCACAGACTCCTAGTTTCTCTACTTATGTTTCATCTTGGAGGGCTGAGGTGACACTAACAATCTAGAGAAGCCTGCTATACAACACTTTAGAATCCAGAGATAGCGATGGCAGCAGCTTTGTGAGGGACACAATCTTCAAGATTGGAAGGACTGGGGGAAATTTTCAGTCATCCTGATGAGTTGGCAGCTTGGCAAGAACTTTAACTCAATCACCGAAAGCTGGATCTATTCTGAAGCTTTGCCCTCTTCTGCTTTTAGATTTCGAGTTCTTAGAAATACATTAGTTTACCAGACCAAGTAATTAAAAAAAGACTCTTGAAAACAGAGGAGAGTGACACCTTGTCACATTTCAGAGAAAATATCCATCAGAAAAATAAAATGGTACATGAAAAACTATTTTTTAAAACCACTTCTTTTGTACTCGCTGAATATTATGTGTTCAGTATATGGAACCCCACTCGGTAATCAAGGGCAAACACAGGACAACAATCAAAGAAACTACTCTGCATTACAAAAGTATTTAAAAAAACCCCAAAGTTAGAAACATTGCTTAGTTTGAAAGGCATCTGTCATGACCAAAGCTGTTATACTTCTGGTAACAATACAGAATAGCTATAATATGTTGAGAGAATTAGAGCATTAGCAAATGAAGATAAAATTATAAACAGGAGGCAAGAATAGACATAGAAAAAACAAACTCATTTCCCATAACAGATATATAGAAGAGGAAAATAAGCAACTAGAGATTTTAAAACCATGTATTTATTAAAATGCCCAAGTAGATGGCTCTCTTTGGTTTGGAATTCTTGTATCCATAAGATAGTTCATAGAATAATAATGTTTTCTTCAGCCCATGTTAAGGCTGGGAATAGTAACCTCTGCTATTCTCCAAATTGGATCTATATTTAAGAAAAGTTTCCCATCAATATAAAACATTCAAGATACATGAAGAAGCAATGTCAGATGTTCTTAGTGTACCAATAAAACCCCTTTCAACAGATAAAGTGAAACCTCAGTTACCTCAACATTTCAGGGGACAGCCCTGAATAAACTGGGCTTCAGATCAGATAAACTGGGTTTCAGATCAACATCTGAACTGGCTGAACAGCTTTCGAAAAAACCTCATGATTTGGGTCCCCAGCCCCAAAGAAGAGCAAAGAGAAGACATCCCTCTTCCATAAGCTTTGAATTCTTTAGCTGAAGTTCATCTATCTTCTCTGAAGACAATCTGCAAAGCTGAAGACAATTTTGAGGTAAGATCAGAAATATGTCTCTATTATGTGGCTCTTGGGAGTATTCACAATAGAAATCAGTTTTGATTTCTTTTTTCACTCCCTCGCCTCTCTGCAAGTCCCCTGGTTTCCAGGTTCATAGACACACAACACATTCTACTGTGTCAAGAACAACCGCTGACTCTTCTGTTATCTGTGGTGTTATACATTGGGGGTGTCACTAGCGAACCCAGAAGTGTGACAGATTTTCAAGAATAAGGAAAAATTATTTTTAGCAAGATTCTACTTGGTTAGTGGAGGCATTTGACAAAAGAAGTGTACTAATCTCACAACTGACTTCATCTTTGTAGTCAGCCTTTGAAGAGCGTTGTACTATATGTGGAAAACACATGACCTTGTCCTTGGGGTCATTTAGAGTGTAAAAAAGCAAAACACTTGCACAAATTTGACCACATCAAAGAAACCCTCCGTGTAATAGTAGTAGTATTATACAAGCCAATATACAATACAGAGGTGTAACTCGGTGAAGAGTTCTGATGACAAAAAGGTAGAGTGAAATTCAAGGAGAGAAGAATGGTTAAAACATAGACCATAATACTGCTGGCGTTGAAGTCAATGGGAGTTTGATATCAGTGGGAGTAGGAGCAGGCCTAGAGTGCCCATGAACCAGCTAAATACCATCATATGATAATGTAAGAATTAGGCTAGAAAAACATAAATCTCTTTTATAGCAGCATTGCAAAGAGTATAAAATCAGTACAGAAACAGGTAAAGATTCCCAAAAGGAAGTGCAAAAAAAACCTTGGAAAGGCCAAATAATGTACTTTTAAAAGAAGTTAAAAACACAACAAACACTATACAACACACTCAATATGGTTCCCACTGAAGTCAATCAGAATTTTGTCCCTGACTTAAATCAATGTAAGAAAGACTAAGTCAAAATTTACACGTGGGCATTTTAAAGTACTGTTGCTTTCAAATATTTTCTAACTAAATGGAATATTGTACAATAATTCACACATTGTAGCTAGCATTAAATTATCTAGAAGTGTTCAATACAGCCACGTCAACAATATGCATTGTGAAGACAAAACAGAAATGAAATATAAAACTCCAGAAAGTTAGGCAGTATTCATATTTATGTAGTTTTTTATTTGGGAAAAATTTATTTTATAAAAGCGTAACAACTTCAGTGAAAGGCGCTGGCTTACAATCAGTGGTCATCTGGGATTAATATGGAATCAGAGAAAGTAGGAAATATGAATACTATGTCCTTTCTAAAAAGAAAAGGCATCCAAGAAGAGCATTTTGCAACAAATTAAACTCATTCCTAATCTCGGCTATGCAGGAATTCAGACCAAATATTCTGAAACCCTTGCAACTGAACACCAGTTTTTTTTGTATTATTATTATTTTTAAAGATCGGAGAAAGAAGAAGTATGGCTACATCGTTGGGTTCAATGGGTAGTGATCAACGGCTCGATGTCTAGTTGGCAGCCGGTATCAAGCAGAGTGCCCCAGGAGTCAGTCCTGGGGGCAGTTTTGTTTAACATCTTCATTAATGATCTGGATGATGGGATGGATTGCATCCTCAGCAAGTTCACGGATGACACTAAGCTTGGGGGTGGGAGGGAGATACGCTGAAGGGTAGAGATAGGGTCCAGAGTGACCTAGACAAATTGGAGGATTGGGCCAAAAGAAATCTGATGAGGTTCAACAAGGACAAGTGCAGAGTCCTGCACTTCAGATGGAAGAATCTCATGCACCGCTACAGGGTGGGGACTGACTGGCCAAGCGGCAGTTCCACAGAAAAGGACCTGGGGATTACAGTGGACAAGAAGCAGCATATGAATCAACAGTGTGCCCTTGTTGCCAAGAAGGCTAAAGGTATATTGGGCTGCATTAGGAGCATTGCCAGCAGATCGAGGGAAGTGATTATTCCCCTCTATTCGGCACTGGTGAGGCCACATCTGGAGTACTGCATCCAGTTTTGGGGCCCCCACTACCGAAAGGATGTGGACAAATTGGAGAGAGTCCAGCGGATGGCAACGAAAATGATTAGGGGGCTGGGACACATGACTTTTGAGGAGAGGCTGAGGGAACTGGGTTTATTTAGTCTGCAGAAGAGAAGAGTAAGGGGGGGGGGGGGGGGGATTTGATAGCAGCCTTCAACAACCTGAAGGGGGGTTCCAGAGAGGATGGAGCTAGGCTGTTCTCAATGGTGGCAGATGACAGAACAAGGAGCGATGGTCTCAAGTTGCAGTGGGGGAGGTGTAGGTTGGATATTAGGAAACACTATTTCACTAGGAGGATGGTGAAGCACTGGAATGGGTTATCAAGGGACGTGGTGGAATCTCCATCCTTGGCGGTTTTTATGGCTTGCCTTGACTAAGCCCTCGCTGATTGGGTTTTGTCCTGCTTTGAGCAAGGGGTTGGACTAGATGACCTCCTGAAGTCTCTTCCAACCCTAATCTTCTATGATTCAATGAAATGGAGAAATACGTCCCTGAAATTAGAAATCAATCCACATCTGCTAACAGTTATAAGTGACTTCTCATAGTAGGAAAGATTGATTCCGACACCAAGCTAAACAAAATTTAGAGACGGATTAGAGTATATACAGGCATTTCTCAAAGAGAAATTGCGAGCATTCACTACTCAGTGTCTTATTATGATGGTTAATATATTTGGAAGAAAAGATGTACTTCTACTTCATAAATTACACATATTTATAGCTTCTGAAACATTCACCAGGTCAGTGGTACAAGTCCAATACTTAATACTCACAAGGATTATATTTAAATTAGAACCAAGTTACAAAGATGATTTACACAGCTGAACTCTTACAAGAAGCATGACATTTTGTTGAGATCAGAAATAATAAGTTATTAATAATGGACTGTACCTTGCAGTTCTGCAGCAGTCGGATGAGATGCTCAAAGCAGTTACTATTAAGGAAAATGGCCTGCAGAACAGGCCTATCAGTGCAGTCTAACATGGCTGTGATGGTGTCTATCAAAATAAAATCACAAAAATAAATAGTTACACTAATCCTTGAGCATATTTTTTTTTTTTTACCTTACACTATTGACAAATTTAGAAACACTACATAGAAGGCTCCATGGAAAAATTCCGTGCACTGAGAACCAGAGTTAAAAAATTATGAATGCGTTGATAAACACGGAAGTGAATTCCAGCATAAAACACCAGGCCTTGAGCAAAACATTCTGAAGCAGCAAAAACTAACATGTAACCTACTGTATATGGAGGAAACTTCAGCTACAGAATATCTTCAATTGTTCTGAGGCTCTGTTTAAAATCACTGTCATTTTCATGTATATAAGAAGCATGTCTTCTTATTTAAACATGTATTAATATTTGCTTCCTCATCAGCCAGTTATTCCTGAAGCAGTCTTATTTTGTTTGCCAACAGTCAGTATCATCTCACACTAATATCAAAACGTTGAGAAAATGAAAGTATTGGTGGGCAAGAAATGCCCTTATTTATATCTCCCCATTCTCTACATCAACTTTAAAAATTACAAATCATAAATGAATGCTAACCAATGAATTATAGCCTATGGTTTAAGGCTATTGTCTCATCTAAGGTATGCAACCAAGGGAGGTTGTAGAATCTCCATCACTGTAGGTTTTTAAAAACAAGTTAGACAAGAACTTGTCAGGGATGGTCTAGATAAGACTTAGTCCTGCCTCAGTGCAAGGGACTGGACTAGATGACCTATCAAGGTCCCTTCCAGTCCTACATTTATATGGTTCTATTCAATAATTCCAATTACACAACTAAAAATTGCAAATAGCTACCAAATTGGAATAGCTCAAATATTCCAGGTATTCCCTTTTTATCGTATAGGGGTTAATTGCAATCTCTCAGATAGTGTTGTGTGGAAGCTGTTGCCAAATGATAACTTTTAAATGGAAGTCCATAACAGGTACTAGATCTTCTAATCTTTTTTCATTGCCTCTAAACTGTCTGTAGGCTGACATCCTTAAGCCAAAAAGTAACCAGTATATTCTGATTAATATTTTTTGAATTAGAAGCAAATTGGCACATATTTGAATCAATTTCAACAAGAAAATACTCCATTTCTTACCTAAATAACAGTGAAAACACACTTGAATAATTATACTTATGCTTGCTTAAATCACTTCATTAAAAAATTATTAAAATTTTAACAAAACAAGTTTAGAGGAATTGTCTGGATAGATCACTCACCCAGCATTTGGATCTGTAGTGCAATGAACCTATTCTCCCACTGCCTAGATCTCCTGGAGTTAGGTAACGCTGAATGGTCTGAATTAAGCAACTTGAAGTAGTTCTCCAGTATGGTACTGGTCTCCACTTGCCGCTGGTCTGAACTACTGGTGAGAAGGATATGCACTACTTCTGTCAGGCACTTAAGAGTCAACTCTGCCTTCCTGCTCACTTCCTCAGGATCCCTATCATCCCAGGTGTCACAGTCTGCCAAAACACGCATCAAGACTTCCATGGTGGCAGGAGATATGGCTTGAAGAGCATTTCTCTGAAATCCACAATAAAAACAACTGTACTTTAATTTGAGGGTATCAAGCCTCTTTCAAATACTTAAAATCAACAAGTTTCATTTTTGAATCATGCAAGCTATCTGAACTCTAATGACTATAGTACTAATAAGAGCATTTTTAATTTAGCTCCTCTGTCAACTATGATTGTGTTGATCAATACAGATTTTGGGCCAAATAATGGTCATTCTACTCAATTAGGCCTAATGGCTTCAAAGGGTATATTTACAGGGGGAAAGTAGAATTTGGCACTATATATCGTGAATACATAATGTATGTAAAGACCAAAAAAAAGCCTGTTAATGACACATTAGGGTTACATATTTTAATACAAATTTTCTGAAAGAAATGGGAAAAAAAATTTCTAGTAATATTAACCCACTCATTTTATACATAAATGTATGCAATATCTCAAAACCTCAGCTTTTGTATATCTTGACTTTTTTGTGTTCGTCTGTAACCTTAAAGGTGTAATAGAACCGTTTGGGTTGGGGGGGATTAAGATTGTTTTTAATTCCTGTTTTTAAATTAATATTCTTTAGCCACATGTCTAATATACATTGATTTCAACGTGAAAGGGTTACTTATTTTGGTTGCAGGCTTTTAATTTTAGTATGCATTTGAATTATTCAAAGTGATACTGATAATATACATATTCTATTGTGTAATACATCTTTTGCCATAGGAGAACGTAGAGTATAGTTTAAGTTTGGACTTTTCATACAGACCCCCGTTTTCACATATCCCCAAATTTCTCAATTAGTTCAGAATTTTAACCTGAAATAAAATTAACTAATGATAAACATTTTAAGAACACTAGCCTTCCTGTATTACCCAGAGCAATTTTTATCTGTGATTGGAGTACATACGGTATTACAGTGGTCAGCGAGGGCCATGTAAATTCTCTTTGCTCATGGAGAATTGATTTTCTTTTTAAGGCCTCTTCTGTTCTGCATATTGTTCCAGAGCTCCCTGTGACGTTTTTGTTTGAGGTTGGATTATTATTCTAAAAACACAGTGCTCTCTGTTAATCTTTTACAAGATAAACTGGGTAAGCATCAAAGTGCCTTATTCTGCCTCAAAAGGTGTCTTCCTACAATTTGCACTCAGATTGTACTGGACTAGACTTGCACAGAAAGAAGAAAATCCCATACCTCCCTCAGTTATTTAAAAAAATTAAAATGGTGCTCACTCATGCCAAGTCCTGGCTAACAGACTGCTTTTGGCTTGCATCCGATGAAGTGGGTATTCACCCACGAAAGCTTATGCTCCAATACCTCTGTTAGTCTATAAGGTGCCACAGGACCCTTTGTCACTTCAGACTGCTTTTGAACACTGACTTATCACATGACTTGACAGAATGGGCATGACACATTATACCATCACATGATCAGACAGCAACATTTTTTTTCAAAGATGTATCCAAGAAATTCTGAATAGGAGACTGATGTTCAAATCAAATCCACATCAGTGATTAATTCCAATCCTCATCTGATCTCATTTCCCTTTCCCTTCCCCACCCATATATTCTGTACCACTTATGCTGCACAGGTATACTTCAAATTCCTTCCTCAGCAATGCCAGACCAAATGATTTAGTGTAAGCACACTGCAATTCCAGTCTATTCTTGTACTCCTTTCTAAATTTCTTGGCACCGAGCAGACACAAACACTCCTTTAATTTAGTACACTGTGCTCATTGTGCCAGCAGAGAACATATTTAGTTTCAGGGCAGGTATACACTTAAAACACTGAGTCAGCACCACTGCTGTAGCGCTTCAGTGAAGATGCTACCATGCCGACAGGAGAGTTTCTCCCATTGGTGTAGTTAATTCACCTCCGCGAGAGGCGATAGCTATGTCAATGGGAAGAGGACACATATACACTAGTGGCGTAGCCAGGTTTAGAGCACAGGGGGAGCGGAGCTAAAAAAAGGCACCGGGAGCAAAAAGCGCCGGAGCAAAAAAAGGCGCCGAGAGCAAAAAAAAAAAAAAAAGCTCCGCTCTGGCTGCAGCATAGGAGCAAAAGGCGTTGGGAGCAAAACAAGGCACAGCTTCTGCTCAGTGGGGGAGCGGCCGCTCCCCCTGCTCCCCCCCAGCTACGCTACTGATATACACACTTGCATACACAGTTATTACAATTCCCAACTACTCTTTGGAGCAGGAACAGTCTCTTAGTAGTCTTACATAGCACTAAGCACAATGGAGTCCCAATCCCGGTAATACACACAACCAACTAATCCATATTCAATTGTTGATACAGTCTGTTCTGCAAAACACTCTTGTCTTTTGATAGATATCCTATATTCCATAAACCATAACATTTACATGAGGAACAGAAGATGAACTCTACAGGTTGTAATAGCTGAGATTACTTTATAATATTTTTCAATATTCTCCTCACCTGTCCACCGGCCACAATGGCTCCAAAGAGATGTAGCAGGCAACACTTCAGGCTTTCCTTGAGATGTTCACTTTCTTGAAAGCATTCTATTGAAATAAGAGAAAAAGTGATTTGTGTATCCCAAAATAAGGAGACTCATATCTTTTAATCTCTCCCCTCAAAAGAAAGTGAAGTACCATTTATAAACAGGCTTAAAATAATCCAGTATGGAAAGGCTCGCACTGATTTCAGTGCAGCTGAAACAGTCCCAAACTGCCTGATCTTGCTCCGGTTAAAAAATCACTGGGAAAAGTATTGATTGCAATAGCGGTATTCACAGGCCCATTGTCCTGCATCTTTGTTCATACCATAATTTGACATAAACCACTTACAAATAGCCTTAGGAATTTTTCTGAGCAGTAAATGTTAACCTGGAAGTTGTTGCTATAGCAATAACCTTAGACACACAGAGTAGCTGCAACCAAAACCACAAAGGATTATTTTGTTTGGAATTAGCCCTGTGAGAGACTTCCAATAATGTCACAAGCCAGCAATTAAAATGTCACTTTTAAAGAGCCTGAATAGTCAAACAAAAAACAAATGAAAAATACTAGAATAATTCAATGCAGGCTAAAATAAAACACAACATCATGTAAGAGGAAATAGCTTAACATTAGTGCCAAACATATACTAAAACCATCAGCCCACTTTAACAGTGTATGGAGAAATACTCCAACCTGATGAAGTGTTGGTAGCTATTTTTATTTCTCCCAGTTCATTCTAAGCACTCTCTTTTGCTCTTACATACTAGTGCATTTTGCCATACATATAAAGAAAAAAAAAGAATTACTTGCAATCATTGTTTACAGAAGGTAGCATTTATACCAGATCCCCACTCTTCCAATACATGGTTTGTGCCTTTGATTAGGCACAAACACCTCAACCTTAGAATATGACTCATATACGAGTTGTTCCTCTTACCCGCTAGGGAGGCATAATAGGCAGTAACTGCCTCTACCATCAATTCCTCCTTATGAGAAATGAAGAGAAACAAAACTCATCTTCAACTATTCAAGGAAGTTTGACGGGTGGATAAATGAACAGGGCAACAGCGGAGATTTGTTCACAAGGATTTATTGATTTTATTATCAGAAAAAAATGTAAGGGAGCATTCATTAAGGCACCAAATCAGGACAGCACTTCGATATGCACTTAAGCGTCACTGGATTCAATTCAATTTCCACTGTCCTGAATAAAGAGGCTTTCCTGAATCTGGGCCTAAAACAGGGAGATTACATCCATTGCATACACAGCTTTCTTTTTTTTTTTTTTTTTTTTTTTTTAAACTTTCATGTACAGCATATCATTTTTTTGTTTATGCATAAAAAGAAAAATCTTATTGCTGTAAGTTATTAATAGGAAGAACTATCTGAACAAAAACTGAGAAAAACTGTTTTAGAAGGGAGGAGACAGTTGGTCTACACTTAAAAGTTTTGTTAGCATAGCTATGTCAGAAGTGTGGAAAAAAATCACCCTCCCCAACCAACACAGCTATGTCGCCAAAAGCACTAATGAAGCGACAAAGGGTCCTGTGGCACCTTATAGCCTAACAGAGGTATTGAAGCATAAGCTTTCGTGGGTGAATATCCACTTCTTCGGTTGCAAAGTGGGTATTCACCCACGAAAGCTTATGCTTCAATACCTCTGTTAGTCTATAAGGTGCCACAGGACCCTTTGTCGCTTCTACAGATCCAGACTAACACGGCTACCCCTCTGATAAAAGCACTAATGTAGACACAGATGTACCAGCAAAAGTGTCGTTTTGCCAGCACAGCTTATTTTGTTTGGGGAACGGATATAAACTATACCAGCAAAATAACTATTTTTGCTGATACAAGCTGCAGCTGCACTTGCTGACATAGTTGTGCCATGCAAACCCTTTCTAGTGTAGACAAAGCCTAAGATGGTGGTTTTCAACTGTGGTCCACCGCTTCTTCAGGGAAAGTGACTGGCGCACCAGGACGGTTTGTTGACCTGCCGTGTCCGCAGGTTCGGCCGGTCGCGGCTCTCATTGGCCGCGGTTCGCCACTCCAGGCCAATGGAGACTGTGGGACGCGGCGCAGGATGTGCTGTCCACCGCGTCCCGCAGCCCCCATTGGCCTGGAATGGCAAACCGCGGCCAATGGAAGCCGTGGCCGGCCAAACCTGCAAACGCGGCAGGTCAACAAACCATCCCGGCGCGCCAGAGGCTTTCCCTGAAGAAGCGGTGGACCACAGTTGAGAACTACCGGCCTATGAGATGACTGAAAAAAGTAGCTCGGACAAGAGCAGAACAGTTATGCGATATCAACAAATGTTTTGGCCGCATGCAGCTGAGGGCATTTAACAATTCAGAGAGTTGAGTTTGGGATATTCTGTTGCCATTCATCCACAAAGCTCTTTTGCACAGTACTTCCTATCTTTGAAGAACAGGACAAAACTTTGTAGAGTGTCCTACAATTACTGTATGTCCTAGACACATCAGTCTATGTAATGGTGTCTCAAAATACAGCACATGGCTCTTGAGGGCCTCCCCTTTAGGTTTCTCCTGAAGCCATTTGTAATGCTAAGAACGTTTGAACTCTAAAAGACACAGTTGTCACAGCTACATTTAATGACTTGACCAGAAGAAACATAGCTTAGCACAGACGTTACCAAACTATGGTCCAAGGAGCATTTGCTGGTTACATGGTTCTGGCTTTCCTGGTTTCCAGTGGCTAAAACACATAAAAGGCAACTGAAAATACATAAATACTCTCTTAATATTACTTTTCCATGTCATAACTTCTGCTGTTGCCACAGCGATGTTGTGTGAACACACATGGAAAGGTAGGTTGCATGTGCAACAGCAAATGAGACAGTAGGTGAGCCATTAGACCATCTCTTTGTTTATGGTATGCTGCACCATGAAAATGCTTGAAAGATCCAGACTGAGAAAGTCCACAATACCACAGATTGATGATGAATGATGAAGCGGGGGAGGGGAAGGATAGCTCAGTGGTTTGAGCTCTGGCCTGCTAAACCCAGGGTTGTGAGTTCAATCCTTGAGGGGGCCATTTAGGGATCTGGGGCAAAAATTGGGGATTGGTCCTGCTTTGAGCAGGGGGTTGGACTAGATGACCTCCTAAGGTCCCTTCCAACCCTGATATTCTATGATGGCACTCCAAACAAAGCCAAACTCTTAGGTACAAAAAGAGGTAGACCAAACTTCAATAAGCCCTCACCTTGGAAAGGAATCAGGCAGCTTTTGGCACTTATCAAATGTTTACAGTGGGACTAGAACTATGGCACCAAGAAGTTTGTTCCTTGAAAGGTGGTCAGTAACACACACACTGTCAATAGTACTTACGGTAAAAGAAAGGGATGAATTCCACTGTGAGGGAGGCAGGTTTATACTTCTGTCTGCTCTTTTCGACACTACTCAAGAGTCGCCTACAATCAAAAAATGATACATGAGAGAAGTTAGAGATGGCACCAATGTTTATTTATGCACAGGTCATAAATACACCGCAGAAACAAACTACAGTATCTTTATCCTACAAGATCAAAAAGAAAGAATAAGTGTTTTCATCCTGAAAACTGAGTCACAACTAGTCATGTGTTCACACTTAAAATGGCTTAACATTCACAATATGGTTTTGGTTTTTTAAAAAGAGAAATCTGTTATTTGATCTTATTTACAGCAACCAAGCCACCAACTTTACTGCCAAATTTCTACACCATGCAATTTGAAAATGGGCAAGAAACTGTATTAGGGGTTTATTATGGAAAAAATGTAATTTTAAGGAAAAATTACTCACTGATGCTGCTCTTCAATTTTTATTTCAACAGTGATTATATTAGCATTTTAACCTCATAAAACCAAAATTATTCCTTCCGTCATACTTTTCTCTGTTCATTCTGGCTTCCATCTTCTACTAATTCAGAAAAAATAGCTCAGTTTTTAGAACAGAGAAAGAAATTGAGAGCTTGAAGTGGATCAGTTGCAATCAATCTCCCTCTAGATAAACGTTCAGCCTTTTTCCTTATAATACATGGGTAGGTGATAAATGTATTTGTTTGCATGTACAAATGTATTTAAACTGTATATTTTACACATTCAGGTAAGTATTGCTATAGAATATTGTTTCTATAGTATCTAATTCTTATGATTCATCGTGAACTTCTGTACCTTAATTAAATAAAACATTATGAGAATGAAAACTCCTATCCATTTAAAATGTATAAGCACAAACAATGAGACAATAAGATGCGTTAGACATGTTAAATTTGAAAATACTTTTGTAGTATGGATAAGAGCCACCATGTGAAGAGGAGGTTACTCACCTGTGCGGTAACTGACGTTCTTCGAGATGAGTGTCCCTGTGAGTGCTCCACTCCAGGTGTTGGTACATCCCTGCGCCTTTGCTCAGAGATTTTGACAGCAGTACTCGTCCCAGTCGCACATGCGCAGAGCTGCCTCACGTGCTGAGTGTGCCTTAGTAGTAAGCATGCGCGACCGGTCTCCTCAGTTCCTTCTCTACGACGGACGCTACCCCAACTCTGAAGTAGAGGGGAGGAGAGTGGGTAGTGAAGCACCCACAGGGACACTCATCTCAAAGAACATCAGTTACTTCACACGTGAGTAACCTCTTCTTCGAGAGAGACATGTCCCTGTGGGTGCTCCACTCCAGGTAACTTAAAAGCAGCGTATCTCAAAGAGGTAGGGACTTCAGATCTGGTAGGAATGCAGTAGATAATACAGCTCTGCCCAATTGTGCATCAGTGAGAGCATAATGCTTAACAAACGTGTGTTCAGAAGTCCAAGTGGCCGCTTTACAGATGTCAGCCACAGGAACTCTACGTAGAAAAGCCACAGAATTAGCTACAGACCTAGTGGAGAGAGTCCTGATGCAGGCTGGCAGAATTGTCTCCTTTAATTGATAGCACAGGTGTATACATGCAGAGATCCATTTGGAAAGTCTCTGGGTGGAAATAGGTGTCCCCTTGGATCGTTCTTCAATGGAGACAAAGAGTCTGGAAGAGTTCCTAAAGGGTCTGGTTCTATCCAAATAAAAGGACAAAGGCCTGTGTACATCCAATGTATGCATTGTGGATTCAAAGGAGTTTGCATGCGGTTTAGGAAAGAAGGTTGATTCGTTAATATGGTTCGTTGGTTCATTAATGTGGAATGACGAATGTACCTTTGGAAGAAAGTCGGAAGGTAACCTTGTCCTTAAAAATATTATGTAGAGTGGGTCCGCCATGAAACCTATTTCTCCTGCATGTCTGGTGGAGGTGATTGCCACTAAGAATGCTGTTTTCATAGAGAGGTGTAAAAGGGAGCAAGTGCTAGGGGACTGAAAGGTTGTTGCGTTAAACAGGTTAACACTAAGTGAAGGTCCCACAGAGGAGTAGGAGGTTTAATGTCTGGGTATAGGGATTGGAGCCATTTAAGAAAGCGCTTGATGATTGGATGATCAAAAACAGAAGTACCGTTGATCTTGTTGTGAAAGGCTGTAATAGCAGCTAAGTGGACTTTGATGGAGCTGAAAGAAAGGCCAGATTGCTTCAGGTGTAGTAGGTAATCAAGTATGGCCGCAAGAGGTTTTGGGAAGTGGGAAGAATTCGGTTGTTGGAGCACCAATGTGTGAACCATTTCCACTTTTGAAGATGTGTGGTACGAGTAGACTGTGTTCTGCTATGTAAGAGTACTCTTTGAACTTGTTCAGAACATGCTAGTTCGCTTTGTGAGAACCATGGAGGAACCAGGCTTTGAGGTGAAGCATGGATAAGTTGGGGTGAAGAAACGGCCGTGTTGCTGCGATAGGAGGTTCAGAGGGAGAGGCAATGAAATTGGTGGACGAATTGACATTCTGGTGAGGAACGGATACCATGGTTGTCTGGGCCAGGACGAGGCAATCAAAATTACCATGGCACAATCTGTTTGTATCGTTGTCAGAACTCTGTGGAGAACTGGTATTGGGGGAAAAGCATACATTAAGTGTTGAGCCCATGAGATCAGGAACGCATCTCCTAAGGAATGTTTGCCCAATCCTGCTCTGGAGCAAAATTTGGGACATTTCTTGTTCTTCGCGGTCGCGAAGAGGTCCAAGGTTGGATAGCCCCAAACGCAGAATATATTGCGTATGATTGGGTTGTTTATCTCCCATTCGTGATCCCAGGAAAAACATCTGCTTAGTTCATCCACGGTGGTATTCAGGGCCCCGTGTAAATAGGCAGCTGATATCTGGATGCTGTTTGCAAGGCACCAATTCCAGAACTTCATGGCTTCTGTGGAAAGCGAGTGAGATCGAGCCCCTCCCTGCCTGTTGACATCATCGCATGCATGCGATGTTGTCTGTCATTATCCGAACATGTTGGTTCCGAATAAATGGGAGGAAGTGATGGCAGGCATTGCGTATGGCTTGCAGTTCTAGGACATTTATGTGTAGGGAGGCTTCGGTGGAAGACCATAGCCCCTGGGCTGTGTGGTGAGACATGTGTGCTCTCCATCCCGTGATGGATGCACTGGTAGTCATTATGAGTGATGGAGAGTCCTGGAGAAAAGAGACTCCTGAGCAGAGGTTGGAGGGAACTGTCCACCATCAGAGGGAGTCTGACTCTGAAGGGTATGGATAGAGGCTTGTTTAGAGCGTGTACGTTCGGTCTGTAAACCGTGGCCAACCAAGCTTGGAAGCACCTCATGTATAGGCATGCATTTTTGATCACGAAAGTACACGAGGGCATGTGGCCTAATAGTTGCAGGCAGTCTCATGCAGTGACCTGGGGACTGTTGCGAAGTTTTGTAACCAGGGGTTTTATGGTGTTGAAACAAATGAGTGGGAGAGACGTTATTCCCATTCGGGAATCAAGGTGCATTCCTATGAACTCCAGTTATTGGGTAGGAGATAAGGTGGATCTGTGTTTATTTGTAGGCCAAGGGAAAGGAAGCAAGCAACGGTAAGATGTGTGGATTGAAAAGCTTTGTCAAGCGTTGAGGCTTTGAGGAGACGATCGTCGAGGTAAGGAAATATTATAACTCCGTTTCCTGAAGTGGGCAGTAACCATGGCTAGGAGTTTGGAGAAAACTCAGGGCGCGGTAGATAGGCCAAAAGGCAACACTCTGTATTGAAAATGTGTCAAACCGAGGGTAAAACGAAGAAAATGTCTGTGGGCTGGGTGAATAGTCACATGAAAATAGGCATCCTGTAGTTGAGGCTTGAAAACCAATAGCCCTGCTCCAGCACTGGGATGATGGTGAGGGTAACCATTTTGAACTTTTGCTTTTTGATAAATGTGTTTAGCCACCTGAAGTTGAGGATCAGTTGCCATCCCCTGGTTTTCTTTTCTGTTAAGAAGTAATGGGAGTAGAAACCTTTCCCTCTGTGTTGTTCGGGCACAATTTCTACTTCCCCCAATTGAAGGAGATGTTGTACTTCTTGGAGGAGCAGTTGCTTGTGAGAGGGGTCCCTGAAGAGGGATGGGGATGGTGGGTGGGTGGGAGGCGGGGAGAGGAAAGGGATAGAATAGCCAACTGTGATGACCTGTAAAGCCCACTTGGTGGTGGTAATATTTTACCATTGATGGGACAATGGGCGTAGGCGGTGACCAAAAACAGGGGCAGGCAGTGTAAGCGCTGAAGTGGAAATATTGTTTTCTATACCCTCGACCAAGGCTTCAAATTTGCTTATTTGTCAGAGGGGGTTGAGACACTGCCGAGGAGTTGGGACGGCGGCATTGGTATCTGGGTCTCTGGCGTTGCTGTTGCTGCTTGTGAGATCTATGGAATTGCTGGGTGTATGTGGGGCAGCGGGGTCGCTGGTAAGGCTGTTATCTATATTGTCGCCTCCTGGTCATAGAGGTTTGAATTCTTAGAGACCGGAGAGTTGCCCCGGAGTCCTTCATGGAGTGGAGTACGTCATTCATAGCGGAGGAGAATAATTTGTCACCATCGAAGGGGAGATCCTCAATGGTACTCTGGACCTCCCGGGGAAAGGAAGAGGACGAGAGCCATGACCCTCGGCGCATCACGACTGCTGTGGCAGTGGACCTGCCGCAGTATTGGCCATTCAAGGGCAGCTTGAAGAGCAGTGCGGGAGATGATTTGTCCTTCAGAAACTATGGCTGTAAATTGTTGTTTCTTTTCTTTTGGAATGTGATCAATAAAGCCCATGAATTTATTGTAATTTTTGTGGTCGTATTTTGCTAGAACAGCTGTATAATTAGCAATGTGAAATCGCAACGTGGAAGAAGCGTATACCTTACGTCCGAGCAGTTTATGGAGGGGGATGGTATGATGAAACTGCCTACAATGGCATGTATCCAATCTGTGACTGCTAGTAGCAAATATCCCCAATGGCCACTGATGAAACACTAGATGGGGAGGGCTATGAATTACTACAAAGAATTCTTTTCCAGGTGTCTGGCTGTTGGGTTTTGCTCAGGGTTGAACTGATCACCACATTGGAGGTCGGGAAAGATTTCCCCCCTGGGTCAGTTTGGTAGAGACCCTAGGGGTTATTTGCCTTTCTCTGCAGCACGGGGCATGGTCATTTGCTGGTTTAAACTAGTGTAAATGGTAGATTCTCTGTAACTTGAAGTCTTTAAATCATGAGGACTTCAGTAACTCAGCCAGAGGTGAGAGGTCTATTACAGGAGTGGGTGGGTGAGGTTCTGTGGCCTGCAACAGGCAGGAGGTCAGAGTAGATTATCACAATGGTTCCTTCTGGCCTTAAAGTCTATGAATCTACATGGGCTGGTAGTGGAACACCCACATCTTGAAGAACTCCAGTTACTTCACAAGGTGAGTAACCTCTCCTTCTTCAAGTAGTGTCCTTACGGGTATTCCACTTTAGGTGACTCCCTAGCAGTAACCCTTTAAGGAGGTGGGAGTTTCAGAAAAGTGTCCATCACTGAAGAAAGAACTGTGTTGTCTATTGCCACATCTGATCTTGCAGCATGAATTCGGGCTTGGTGGTCGGAAAACACGTGCACTGAGGAGCATGGTGTAGCCCTACAGATTTCAGCAGAACACCAGAATATCTTTGAGTAGAGCTACAGATGTAGGCTGTGATCTAACAGAGCATGCAGTCACTCTTAGGGGAGGTGTAACCTCAGCAAAACCGTAACAGGCAATAATACATCCAGAGATCAATTCAGAAAGTCTCTGAGTGGCGACTGCCAGACTGGCACTCCCTTAGGTCTATCTGCTACAAAAACAAAGTCTAGAGGGTCTTTCTGTTCAAGTAAAAGGCTAACACCCTCAACATTTAGCATATAAAAAGCAGACTTTTTGTGTAGACTGATGCAGCTTAGGGAAAAAGAAAAAACAGAAGGCGACTAGCTCGGTTGACATGAAATTCAGAGGACGCATTAGGTAAGAACTTTCAATGAGGTTGTAAGGATACCTTCTCCTTGGAGAACAAAGTAAAGGGGGTCTGCCATTAGAGTCATCCCAATCCTTCAAGCAGCAATGATTGCCACCAAGAAGGCTGTCTTCATCATAGATAGATGTAGCAGTGAGCACATTGCTAATGGCTCAAAGAGTTGTTTCATGAGACAGCTAAGAACCAGGCTGAGATCCTAAAGCAGTGTAGGGGCTCTAATATGCAGAAAAAGATTAATAAGTCCTCTTTGGAATCTTGCAATGGTTGGATGAGCAAATACCTAGAAACCTTCTACTGGCACATGGAAAGCTGTTATTGTTGCTAAATGAACCTTGACAGAATTCATAGAAAGGCCTTAATTTTTCAATTCCAATAGGTAATCCAAGACTGAGAAAAGACAACCAGATGGGAGAAATAAGGCATCAGTTACACAAAGGTTATATATTCTCCATTTCTGAAGGTAAATATATCTAGTGGATTCCTTTCTGCTATTTAAGAGTATCTTTTGTTCTTCCAATGAACATGTGATCTCTAGTCCTGAGAACCATTAAGGAACAAGCTTGTAGTTGCAGGATGTTCAAAGTGGGGTAAAACGTCTGACCCACAACCTGAGACAACAGTCGAGGTTTGATTGGGAGCCACCACAGAGGGCAAGAGGTGAGTTTGATGAAGTAAGGAAAGTACATTTGTCTTGGCCAAGTTGGTGCAATCAAAATGTCTTTGGTTTTGTCCTGTCTGATCTTAAGGATATTTATGAGCAATGGAGTTGGAGAATATGCACAGAAAATACCCTTTGTCCATGTGTAACAGGTTGCTCTACTCACCACTGGATGGTGCCACATCCTGGCAGTTCTGGGGATTAGCTCAGACAGGCCAATGCTTCTTCCAGTGGTTACATCCCATTAGCTTCTCCTCTTCAGACCCTCTCTGGCTCTCAGGAACCGCAGCTGTCCTCTTCATGACTCAGCCCTCCA
The DNA here is from genome assembly GCA_037349315.1 of Chelydra serpentina. NCBI lineage: Eukaryota > Metazoa > Chordata > Testudines > Chelydridae > Chelydra > Chelydra serpentina. The sequence goes on along the minus strand of JBAIAC010000029.1, from coordinate 34,277,235 downwards.
AACACTATTGTGGTTTCCCCTTTCTGGGGGGAGAGGGGACAAGGGTGGGACTGTATGAAGGTTCCTGCTCTTTAGTAGTCTCAGGCAGTCTTCTGCTTCACTGCCTCACAGTGCCACTCCCACAGTGGCTGGCAGGGGAACCCCGGGCCCATCCTCTACTCCAGGTTCTGGTTCAGGGACCCTCTACACAGCAGCCAAGGTCTGTTCCCTGCACCTTGCTGCCTTTCTCTGAGCCGCTTCCATAAATCCTTGCTTTCACCACTCCCCTGGGTTTGCCAGTCTTTTCACTTCCGTCTCCCAGGGAGTAACTTCAGGCAACTTGTCTCTGCAGCCCCCAAACATTCCTTCCTTCTCCCAGTGAGTGACTGCAGACTTCTGCCCCCTCCTCTGCTTCTAATTTCCTGTCTATTGTAGAAGCCCCACCTGTCCCTCACACATAAGGTTCTCATTAATTAGCTACCTCCAGCCTAAAGCTCCCCTGTTTCAAGATTAATTAGCTGATTTGTCCCACCTGGCCTAACTCCTCTCTTGCAGGGCCAGTGTGCAAAGCACACCCCATCTCACCATGTAATGAGGAAAGCATCTCCTAGAGATTGGGGATCGAATCTCCACCTAGAACAGAACTTCCTACACTTTGTGTTTGCTGCTAGAGCAAAAACGTTGACCTCTGGAAATCCACAAGCTAGGAATATTTTGTTGAGAACACGAGAGTCCAACTCCCATTCGTAATTTAGAGAGAAATGTCTACTCGGGTCATCTGCCATGGTGTTCTGTATCCATGGGAGAAAAGAAGCCAAGGTGACTCTCCGCTTGGCTATGCGCCAGTTCCAAAGCTTTATCACTTAGGTGCAGAGTGAGGGGGGATGTATTCTTCCCTGCTGATTGATATACTACACACATGCTGTGTTGTCTGTCATGATCTTAATTAACTTGATTTTGAGTAAGCGAAGAAAGTGGAGGCAAGCATTTCTGACAGCCCTTAATTCCAACAGGTTGATGTGAAAGAGCTGTTCCTGTTGTGACCATTTGCCTTGGACTGTGCATGGGCCCAAATGGGCTCCACATCCCAAAAAGGTAAGCATCCAATGTTAGTAAGAATGTTGAGGGATTCCAGCTGAACAGGATTTCTGCATAAATTTTGGATGAATTCATCCACTAGGTGAGTGACTGTAGGACCTGACTGGATACAGATATCTGTGTGTGTTGGGTACAAAAACAGTACTGAGCCACTCCTGGAGATGTCAAAGATGCAACCTGGCATTGTGTGTCACAAAAACACAAGCTGCCATGTGTCCCACAGTTGCAGATATGTCCTTGCTGGAACATGAGGGCTGAACTACATACACACGTTGTATAAGGTTCTTTAAAGCAAGGAATCTGTCGAGTGGGAGATAAGTTTTGCCAATTATCGAATCCAGAAGCGCTCCAATAAAGACATTTTGTTAGGTAGGGGGACAAGATCGATTTCTTGAGATTTATCTTCCTTCCTTCCTGAACTTGTTTGAACTGCTTGACCATACCTCATGATATGATCGACTCTTGAGAAGCCAGTCATTGAGGTAGGGAAGACAGTTATTCCTAGATGACAGAGGTACGTAGCTATGACTACAATGATTTTCGAGAATACGACAGGGGCGGATGACAGGCCAAACTGTAGTACCCAGTATGGGTAATGATTGCAGTTGAAAGTGAAACGAAGAAATCTTTTGTGAGAAGGACAAATTACTATGTGGAAACAGACATTTTTGAGGTTGAGGGTCACAAACCAGTTGCCAAATTACAGGAAGGGAATTATAACTGCTAGGGAAAACCATTCTGAATTTCAAATGTCTGACACGCTTATTCAATTGCCTGAGACCTACTATTGACCTCCAACCCTCACTTTTCTTCGGTATCAGAAAATAACTTGAATAGAATCCTTTTCCTCTGTATTGAAGTGGGACTGGTTCTATGGCTCCTAGACTCTGGAGTGATGAGATCTCCTGTGTTAGCAACTGCTCTGAGAGAGGTCCCTGAAAAGGGATGGGGAAAGGGGCTGAAACGGCCGGGTGGAGGTAAATTGGATAGTATAACCTGAAGCAATGGCCTTCAACACCCATTTGTCCAATGTTATACCCTCTCATCTTTGATGAAATAGAGAGGCAGTGACCAAATTGAGGAAGGGGGGTTGTGACATGCAGCTGATAAAACCTAGTCATTTGGTGGTCTGGTCTCATGACCAAACCAGCAAAGCTGGTGTTTGCATGATGGTGAAGGCTGGGATAAAGCAGTTAAGGTAGTTGCAGGCTTTTTCTTTGAAAACCTCAAGCTCTTAGCCAGTGGTTTCAGTGGCCTATGGAAGGTGGAAAATAGAGCAGGGCAGGAACTTTGTGCTGATTGAAACCTGCTAAACGTCCTTTTATTTGCGGGCACGTATATCCCTAAAGACCTAAGTGTTGCCCTAGAGTAGGTTATGAAGTGAGTTATCCATGGAATCTGCAAAAAGCTTCTGGCCGTTGAAAGGTAAATCTTCCAGTTGATTGATTCCAGTGAAGCTCGTCTCTTAGTAGTAGTATTCTTTCGTACTAAGCCCTTTTCCTCTGAGATGTGGGACTTAGTTGGAGTCTTAACAGGCTTCATGGTTTCTGAAGTACTCAGAACCTCACTAGCACTCTTCTCAGGGCCTGAGGTCTCCAGTGAATGGATCTTATTTAATAAGGAGCTCTCTATTGTTTTCCTCCTCTTATCTCCTTCATTTCCCCATATTTTGGGCAGCTGTAGTAGGGAAATTTTGTTCTCTTGGAAAAACTGATGGATTCATAAGACACCATTTACTGGAAAAATAAGAAGGCCACTATAAGAAATTATTACTTGTAATATTTTCAGATGAAGATTGAGCACATATTTGATTCAGCTATATAGGTCATAGTGCAACAGCTTCCAACTAAATGCAAAGCCTTTTTAAATTTTGTTTTGATACTGGGGTAATGAATACCACAATAATGCTAACAAAACAACATCTGTTTTGTAAACAATAATTTGTTTATTTGAAATGTTTAAAACATGTTTTAAAAGTAAGCAGGAGTATGTAAAGATTTGTAATAGATTAAATTATTTCCTCTCAACCTCTATTTTTAGTACTAAAATAACGGAATAGGTAGCATCTCTAGCAAAAATCATACACTATTTCAGGTGATTAGAACCCAGCATAAAGCATACATTGCTAATCTGCTTCTACATATGTATCTCAGGAAGTCCTCAGCTGGGACCCTGGCTGTTTATTCTCTCCAGAACTTTCAAATAACAAAACTGGGTTTTTATTTGATGGAACTGGATAGATTAGTACTCCAATCCTCTTAGGGTACTGTACTACACTGCCACTAATAATTATCAGTATGTCTGCTTCATACTGATTTTGGTGCGAAGAGTTACGTTCTTGACTCCTTCATTCATGTTTTCAATACAGAACATATCTTTGGGAAAGCTTATTGGTATCAAATCTAGTCATCAGTGCTACCAACACTAGTAGCTGCTAAAATGCAAGTGCACAAGTGTGTAAGAGTAATGATGTCTCATTTCAGCTTGGTGTGGGATGACCATGGTTGTGTTGAAAACATTAAATATCATTATAGCAACATTTTAAAGAAATTATCACAGTATTAGAATTTACTATATTAGGTAAACACATACCCTGCAATTTGCTGCCTCCAGTTTCGATACGGATCATAGAGACTTTCACAAAAAGCCAATGCGTGTCTTACAAACTCTTCTATAGGTGATTGATCTGCCACTTCTTTTTCTTTCGTTTTACTTTTTAACTGAGAGAAAAGAAACAATTATGATCGGAATGCTTCTAGGAACAAACATTTTGTGAACAAAAGTCCACCAATGGAGTTAAGGCTGGGATTCTCAAGAGACCTTAAGGGTGTTGGGCATCTGATTCTCACCGACTTTCAATGGCATATTTGAACCTGCCTCACTTAGGCTCCTTTGAAAATCCCAGTCCAAGCTTCCATTCCTTCTGTTTTACTGAGATATGCAATATACAATGTACTAAAAATAATCATCAACTCAAAGGTTCTACTATCTCCATGATATACATGGATAACATTCACTGACGCTAATGGCAATTTCACATGTACGCTGCGGGGAACGGACCTCCACAATTTTAAATATTCCCTACCCAAATACTTCCTAAGTATGGCTGACATTTCAACACGCACCATAAACTGAAGTATTGAAATCACCTCCTAACTAAGAAACCAATTCTTCTAAAATAATTCTTTTAACTTCAATTACTTAGAACACATTTTAAAACTATTCTATTAAGACTTTTCAGATGCTTGTAAATAAGCAGTGAAAAAAATGCATTACTGATCAAGAACAGGGATCGCTACATATAAACATGCAATGATTGAGCCTTCTCTTCAGCCTTTCAGTAAATTCTACACTCATCCAACTTAGTATAAATTCTGAATACTTGGCTCTTCTAGAGTACTCTCAACTAAGGATTGTAAAGACCTTTTGTATATATAAATAAAAAGCCTCAAATCATTGCAGTAAGATGGGTAGGTTTTATTGTTCTGATTTTAAAGATGGAAAATTGAGGTACAGAAAGAGTGTGTGACTGCCTAAGGACACACAAGAAGTTTGTGGCAGAGTTAGGAAGAAAATCCAGACCCTCTAGTTCCCAATCTTGAGCCCTTAATCCTCCTTCTGTATTTCTAGCAGCAATGTATATGAGAGTTGTAATTCCACGTACCTGCTGAATGTAGAGTGTAGTCATGGTGATGATATGGTTAATGTAGGAGCAAGTCCCAATCTCTTCCACATTAGCCAGATTTCTGTAGGAGCAATATGAGCCACAGTTGTTTGTATATTGTAATATTATTTGAACAGGCTTCTGAAGCTTTTTTTTGCATTCAATATAAAATAATACACAAGTTTCAATATTTTAAAAGTATCCACAAAAATAATATACTGTAATGTTTACTCATCTCACATTAAGATACTATACATATGTGTCTTCCAGATAGAAGAAAATTAGAATGCAGTCAGAGCTCCAGTCATGTCTGTTATATCTGAAATCTCGGATTTCAGAAGTTAAATTGATTCACAGAGCATTCTAAATAAACAAAGAACTCAGAAATGGAATCTGATACCAAAGACAATTATTCCTCTGACATCACTAAGAAAACTGGTGGCTTAGCCACAAATCGTTGCTAAAACTCCGAGTGAGTTTTCCACAGGCCTATTATCAATTTTAATTTAAAAAAAAAAAAAAGATAGGCATCTGAGTATATATTTTTAGAACACAAAACAAATCATAAAAGGCAAAAGAAAACCACTCCTGCTTGCATATTGGAGGTGTTACAAACATTTCTCAACCCTTGAGGCATGTGAACTAAAATAAGGAGTTCAGCAACAAAAAAGGATATTTTTTTCAATGACTAACTAAAATTGACAAAGCACAGAAATCTGAAGCTACAACTACTACTGTTTCCTTAACTTATCCTTAGAATTTTAACACAATTTGGGCACAACTGTCTCTTGCCATACAGTGCCTTTTCATTGTTCTGGCAGGGTGAAAGGACCACAGGGTTGGAAATGGTTCCTGAGGAATACCCTCAGCAAAAGGAGTTTTCTCTGGCCAGAGTAGAACTGTGTTCTTTCTAGACTCCATCATGGGGACAAATTGGAGGTGAGGAGTGGACATGGCCAGTGAGAGAGCTATGCTCATTTTGTAGATATTCCTCAGGGGCCAGTCGCAGAGTGTAAATGAGAGCAGCTCTGTCTCAGTAGACATTGTTAGAGATAAAACTTTTGTATTCTAAATTGTGTTAATGAACAATTTAAAATTTGGGAGGAATGAACATTTTTAGACCTCTGCTTATATAGTTGTTTGGTATATGATTAAGCAATATCACAAAAAATAAGATAAAAGTTTCAGAAGATGCCAGTAACGTAAAATAAAATATTTTCCTAAACTATTTAAGGGACATGTAAATATGTTAAAAATGTGAATCAACTTTCCCTGGACAGTTCCCTTGGAAGTTATTTCATGGCCAAAAACACATTAGCAATCTGCTTTAAAAAAAACCCAACTTGTTTCTATTATGTAACATAGATTTGAACTTTCATATACACAGTTTAATTACAAATAATATGCTGTCATTTTCTCCACTCAGTCCCTCTCTCGTTGTGGCCTTCTTTATCCATATTATTGTTGTTTTTTTCTTTCGTTATACTGTATGTTTTGACTGCAATATGGAGAGTCTCTGTCACTACTGGGCAATGTTTTGTCACACTGTATGTGTACTAAGAATCTCCATCTAGATCATTTTAAGTGAATCAAGATTTACCAGACAAAATAATACACTGGTGAAAGAAGCAGCTAGACCGAATAAATACCTGCAAAGGATAATAAAGAATTTGACAAGCAAAAGTGAGAGGGCTTGTTGCTCCTCCTCTAGTCCATCTGACATTTTTTGGACACATTGTAGCAGCTGAAGCCTCAGGACCTGCAGAATATTATCAGGAAGTAGTGATATTCCAGGAGGTACATCATCCACCCTACAAAGAAATACACAAAATAATTAACGTATGCAAATGATTTTTTTTATTAATACATCGTGTGCATTGTTTCAAGCCACGTGAATACACATGTTCCTAAATTGGGGCTATTAATGGTTCACAAACATTTGCTGGTGATCCACAAAATACTGCCTGGTTACATTGCGTCAGCTCTTCCTCCTTGTTCTCAGCTGTTAAACTGTATTGAAAGGCAGCTAAAAATACATTTAAATGGTTTTCTTAACACTACTTTTCCATGTAATTAACTGCTGTAGTCACCACAGGAAAAACTAGGGGAAGTGGTCTGTGCAATCCTAAATCAAGGAGAAGGTGGTCCAAAATAAATTTTCTATATTAAAAAGGTATGGGCCACCTATTAAAAATTTTTTACAATCACTGGTACAGATCAAAAGTAAGCAAATAAATACAATATTAACTACAACTAGCCACGGAAGCCCAATTACTAAATATCCACAGTGAAATTCTTCAGTATCCTTGTCAAGGCTGAATCCACACTCAATCACTCCGAGTGCAGAAGGTGGAGGCCTGGATTCTAAAAATTAATACTTGCCACTCCAGGCTTGTATTACACTCCCAAGGTTACAGTTTTTCTCTGGCCTTGGCTTGGTAAATGCTGCCACCACCCAAATGCAAAAAACAAAAACAACAAAACAAAAACCAACCCTTTGAACCCAGGAAGGAGCACTTGGGAATTCCTCCCTGGGGGGTCCCCTCAAGCCCTTTCACCACCATCCCCCTCCGAGGAAGAGCTGAGAAAGAAAACAAAGGAAATTAGCTGTGGCTACCAGCTAATCAAACAACATGCACAAACCTCTTAGGACACCAAAAATCCAATCCTGTTCTTAAAAAGGGCAAATTTTATTAAAACAAAAAGGAAAAAATTACATCTGGAACTTGGGCTTTTGCTAGATTTTAAAAGAGCAATTCCAAAAATCAAGCCCCCAAAACAGCTTTCAACTTAAAAGGTTTCAACTTAAAGGTTACAAGCAAACAAAAGAATCTGGGGCTAGCACAGAGGAGATCCACAAGCCAAAATAAAAAATAAACCTGATTGTGTCTAACTAAACATTCCCTAGCCAAATAATTTCTTCTAGGTATGGAAGATTAATTCCATTCAAGCCTTATACAGCATTGCTTCTCCGTCCCTGCATCCCAGAGAACAACAGACAAAGGGAAAGTTTCTTTCCCAATTTTAAAAAGTTCTACCTTCCCATTGGCTCTTTTGGTCAGGTGCCCACTCCTTTTCTTTTACCTGTGGGCTGGTTAATCCTTTACAAGTAAAGCAAGCAGGAACAGACCAAGACGGATTTTACAGCTAACTGGCTGGCTGGGTGGGTGTCCATCAAAGGGAGCTACTTGCCCCCTCCCCTTCATGTATCACAATCCTAATTACACAAGACACACAAATAAGAAATTTAGTGGTAATATTACATGGGAGAAAACTGGAAAATAAGGAGTCTGGCAGACTCCATCTGATTCCTGGCGCTTGGCTGGTGCATTAATAATTGCTGCCCCATCATTGCTAGTTTCTGGAGATCAAACCAGGAAATAGATTTGTTCCTCTACATATTTTTAAAAAGCAAAGAAACAGAAAGCACAGCACTGTTATGTTGGCACAATCAATGTATCAGAGTCCTGCCATGCCCAGACTTTACACTAGGGAACCATTATGCACTCTCACCAGTTGATCTTCCTATGTTCAAAAGATTTGTGTAAAATATCAGAGAGGCTCAGAAGAAGAAAACTACACACAAAAACAGCAGCAAGGCCAGAACACACAATACTGCTATATAGATTATTCTGGTTCAATAACATCCTGGAAATACTCAGATGGGTTGGAACAGCAACGTTTACTATATACTCCTTCTGTCATTATCTCACTTGCAGGGAGTGCAGTTTTCAGTCCAAGAGCTATTCATTCACTCTTTCAGCTGATGGAGATGATCTGTGGTGTCAGCTGTCTGACCTAGGGAGGATACTTCAGGGAAACATATGGTAAATGGCTATGGGAAAATGAGGAGCTGGGCAACAACTGGAGGACCCAGCCTGCAATAGCCTTTAGTTAGAACCAGGTCCAACTCCAAAAGTGGAACTTTATGGTGGGGGAGAAGGGGAAAAACAACTACTCAGATGATACCTACCAATATTTAAAAGCAAAATATAGCTCTATTTGGGGCAAGAATAATTTTTATCTGTTAACACTGGAGACGAAATCTCTGCAGAGGAAAAGAAGGGAAATTGATACAGTTTGCTAAACCAACCAGAGAGACGGTCTCTCCTAAGTAGGACCCACTGGTATATATGTAAACATTGTATATTTCCAGATTATTAGTGCCATCTATCAGAACTCAAAGTACTCATATACAGTACCGCTGTGCACTCTCCTGATCCTTTAGAATGCTATGCAAGTGCTGTCTGAAGTAGACATACAGAGACAGAGCAACTACTACCTTCCACACAACTTCCAAAAAAGAAGTGCATCTTTCTGTGAACGCAGGCAGCCTTCTCTTTCTAGATACCAGTGTATATGCCCACATTTTGCATAAGCCAATGTACACAGAATCCTTTACAGGCCACGGATTTCTCCATTGATAATTTCAATTAATCTTCAGCCAGAAGGCTGGACAAGTAGATTTCCAAAAAGGCCAACTGTAGTTTCTCAGCAAGAGGTTTAAATGCTGCACAGTAAAGTAAGCAGCAACTCCCTCATGCCATAAACCTCTGAAGACAGGCTGACTGATGAGACAGAGAGAAAAAAAAAGCCTCAGGAAGCAAGACTGGAAGTTATTACCAATTCCACATTTTCTGTGCTACTGCACAAGCCACTGGGAAAAAATTTATAACAAGAGATTGTGTGCAGAGTAAAAAATGACTGTTTTTGTAGAGCTGCTTTGACTGGAAATATAATGCAGGTTTATTTGAAACAAGCAAGATTTCTTATCCCTCATGGAGCAAGATTTTAGCATATCACCGCAGCAAATCAGTCAGATTTGTGGAGGGTAGATAAAGCACAGTATCAGCTTTTCCCAGTATAGCTAGCTGTGTAAACAAGACTATTTCAAAGGGGAATTGGAAAGGGGAATCTTTTGAAAAACTGGTATTAACCGAAGTTTGTTTTTTGTATGTCTTTTTTCTTTTAAAGACATGGGTCAGAAGTTCATCCACAAACCAAGATAAAATTCTAACACGTGTACTGATTCACTAGCCATCTCATTTCCTTCTCCAGAAATGCAGATCTGAGCCTAAGCCAGACCTGTTGAGGAAATCATAGTTAACACCAAGGGACTGCAACACAGAGCCAGGCCTGAGAGTAGGAGTATGCTCTACACTGCAGACTAAGCCTAGGCTCTGACTCAGGTTTGAGCCCAACCATCCCTTCTGTCCACACACAAATCTCTCTGACTCAGGTCAACGAGCACTCTGGACCCGGTTCTAGGACCCTGTTAGGAGTGTTGGTCAGAACCTGATTTCCCTTCTAACTCAGGTCCAAGTCCTGTCATTTTGCAATATGGACACAGCTCAAGCAGCAGATCTGAATCAGAAGATCTGCATAGTGAAGTATGATGCGTTAGCATGGCTGTGAGACTTGGGTCCAACAACTGTAAACCCAGGTTTACAATGCTGCGTGGACACTCAAGCGCTGGCTTGGAAACACTGAGTCCAGAAGCCTGGATCCCACAGACACGGGTTTACAATGCGGTGCATATAGATATGATAGGAGAATCACCTGGAGACATGTGATGGCAGAGACGTGAAGGGGGCTACACTGGAAGAGATTAGGAGGAGTCAGAGGTGCAATTCATTGGTAACTGTGAACCGCTGTCTTTAATGTCAGACTATCAGCAAATCATCAAAACCTGGAAGTGAAAGAAATCTGATGGATCCGTGGACCTAATATAGTTCTCTTCTTAATTATTTCCTCAATCTTTACATTAACATGGGTGAACAGCTTTAATCCACCACACAAACCGGTCTCCAACTGTTGTTCATCCTGCTGCAGTTTAAACACATAGATTGGCATCTTTACAAAAGGAAGCACACACTTAAAAATATAAAAGCTGCAGAAAATCAGACTTCACGTTTTAGCCATAAACTCCTGATAAATGTGCTATTTATGTGAATTATATGTGTCCTAAGTCATTTTTATGTGGGTTTGAACTCTACCATAAAAAATATAAAAATATGTTTGATTTATTTTTCAACAACTTCCTTTATGCTTTTTTGTTGTAAATTTAACAGCATGTAAGTCAAAAACAAAAGGAAAACTGATAACATACTCAAATTGCCTTTGCAGTTATTACAGTTATTAAACATAACTTCTTCCTCATTCAGCAAGGAAAATAACCTCTAACCTGCTGGTAAGACTTTACCCTTTCAATTGTAAATATAGTAAGATGCAATAGATGCTTTGAGAAATGCAAAATAGTGGAGTGACAATCTCTTATGTTCAATGTGCACAGACGTCAACAGATCTATTATACTGCAGAGTACTCACCTTCCTAATGGAAGTGGTATAAACCCCACTACTTAAATCTAAACTAGATAAAACACTATAAAAAACTATAGGGAGCAATCGTGCTGAGGCATGGGGTTGCAAAAGAAGACCAACTCTACAACCCATAGTTCTTTCTCTGGCCTATAAATAATACCTTACCATATATGTTTTATCCACACTTCCAGAACAAACAAATTAATTCAGAGTTTTTTGAGATATGTATTACACAAAATGGGATTTTTCAGGTTCCCAAACTTGGCATACAAGATTTAAAAGGAAATATATTTTTATGTGCAGAAAAAGATGTTCTTATAATCAGACCCACTTGTGGTATTACCCATTTAGGTTCAAATCTCAATAGCGCCAACTCAGTCCTTCATGTCTCAGAGACAAGTAAATTAGAGTTCCATGAAATCAGCTGTGTTTTGATCTTTTGGCTGATAAAAACGAAGTCCCATATTCTCTTCATGGACATAAATCCCATGGCATTTTTCTTGAAAGTAGGGTGCCTTAGTTTGTTCAAAATTTCCTCTCCCTGCCCTGTTTTGCAACACTCATTCCCAGCTTCCTTTCACTCAGAAATGTCTATCAAGTGCTGCATGCATACGCAGTAGCTGTAAAGCATTTTGAGAGCCTATCAGATGAAAGTACACATAGTGTCTTTCTCTCTCTCAACAATTCCTCATTTCATCTTGCATAACACAACCACTTCCAGGTTCGAAGGGAGAATTAGCTTTTTATTAAAATGTATAAAGGGGAAGCTACTCCGGGACACACATTAGAGATTAGCTTTGGTACAAGTGAATATCATGGTGTAATGTGCAGATTATAAAGTGATATCTCCACCTAACGAAGAGAGGGAAGAGCATCTTTGCAAGCAGGCTGGCTAACCTAGTGAGGAGGGCTTTAAACTAGGTTCACCGGGGGAAGGAGACCAAAGCCCCGAGGTAAGTGGGGAAGTGGCATACCGTGAGGAAGCACAAGTAGGTGAGTGCAAGAGGGGAGGGCTCCTGCCCCATACTGGGGCCTGGTCTACACTAGGACTTTATGTCGAATTTAGCAGCGTTAACTCGATTTAACCCTGCACCCGTCCACATTACGAAGCTATTTATTTCGACATAAATGGCTCTTTAATTCGATTTCTGTACTCCTCCCCGACGAGGGGAGTAGCGCTAAATTCGACATGGCCATGTTGAATTCGTGTTACTGTGGACGGAATTCGACGCTAATAGCTCCTGGAGCTATCCCACAGTGCACCACTCAGTGGACGCTCTGGACAGCAATCCGAGCTCGGATGCTCTGACCAGCCACTCAGGAAAAGCCCCGGGAAAATTTGAATTCCTTTCCCTGTCTGGCCAGTTTGAATCTCATTTCCTGTTTGGACATCGTGGCGAGCTCAGCAGCACTGGCAACGATGCAGAGCTCTGCAGCCGTGGTGACCATGACATCGCAGAATAGGAAGAGAACACCAGCTTGGACTGATTGGGAAGTCTTGGACCTGATCGCTGTGTGGGGCGATGAGTCCGTGCTTTCGGAGCTGCGATCCAAAAGACGGAATGCGAAAATTTATGAGAAGATTTCCAAGGCAATGGCGGAGAGAGGATACGTCCGGGATGCAACGCAGTGCCGCGTGAAAATCAAGGAGCTGCGACAGGCATACCAAAAAAACCAACGAGTCCAACGGACACTCCGGATCGCAGCCACACAGATGCCGTTTTTACGAGGCACTGCATGCTATGCTCGGTGGTGCTGCCACCACTACACCACCAGTGTCCGTGGACTCCGACGACGGGGTCTTATCTACGGCCACATAGTCTGAAATTTTCACGGACGGTGAAGAATAGGAAGGAGAGGAGGAGGACGAGGCAGTCGACAGCGCTTTCACCGCTGATTTCCCCGACAGCCAGGATCTGTTCATCACCCTCACCGAGATCCCCTACGAACCCTCCCAAAGCAGCAGCCCGGACCAGGACCCAGGCGAAGGATCGTCAGGTCGGTGTTTTAAACATTTATTTTGAATAGAATAGGCATTGGTTTGTTATCAATGTGTTTTTATTGCTTACTTTGCAATAGGCGCTTCAGTTTTCAATCTTTTCCAAGGCAACTACTCGAATAGTCTGTCAATATGTATGGGGATAGAGGAGAAATCCCCATCGGAGATGTCCGCGAAACTCTCCTGTAGGTACAGTGAAAGCTTTTGCATCAGGTTTCCAGGGAGAGCGGCCTTACTATCTCCTCCATGGTAGGATACTTTTCCACGCCATGCAAGCTGCAGATACTCTGGTATCATTGCCTTGCATATCATGGCAGCATACGCCCCCGGGGTTTGCTGGCATTCACGCAGCATGCGGTCTTTGTCTGTCTCCGTAATCCTCATCAGAGTGATATCAGTCATGGTGCCCTGGTCTGAATGAGTGGTTTTTTTAGTATAGTGACTTCTTGATTTTTCCTTTAAAGAACGACAACCGGCGGTTTGCAGACATGGGGGGTGGTGGTAGCTGTGAGGCTAACTGCTGAAACTTTGCGGTGCGCAGGCAGGGAGAGTTCCCTGGACCGGCCACGCGGAGGGGGTGGGGAGGGTAGGCGAGATGTTAAAACACAGCGGTGCGCAGGCAGGGAGAGTTCCCTGGACCGGCCACGCGGAGGGGGTGGGGAGGGTAGGCGAGATGTTAAAACACAGCGGTGCGCAGGCAGGGAGAGTTCCCTGGACCGGCCACGCGGAGGGGGTGGGGAGGGTAGGCGAGATGTTAAAACACAGCGGTGCGCAGGCAGGGAGAGTTCCCTGGACCGGCCACGCGGAAGGGGTGGGGAGGGTAGGCGAGCCGTTAAAACACAGCGGGTCGCGGACAGGGAGAGTTCCCGGTACCGGCCCCGCGGAGGGGGTGGGGGTGGGGTGGGGGTAAACGGGTAGGCGAGCCGTAGTAGCCGAGCCGTTTTGCCAGCATCAGAAACTGGCCACCGCTAGGAACTGTGCTTGAAACATGTGAGTACCGCACTGCTGTGAAGTTAGGTCACAGCAGTCCAAAGGCAACGGCTTACCATGGTCTCCTGAGAGCCGTTTTCCAGTGTCCAGCTCCGCTTGTGTGATCTGAACACCAGGACCCCTGGCACTTAATACAAAGACATAATATTCGACCTTGTACTGAGTGCACATGTGATAGATAGTGTGCATGGTCTTGTTCACAGGGAAAGAGTATAGGCATTGTTCGGGAAAATGTATCTTTCTGAGGCATTCACTCCCTTTCTCCCATCCCACAGTTGCGAGTGTCTCCCTCCCTACCCGTGGATCGCCCTCCCAGAGGCTTGCGCAGATCAGGCAGTGCAAAAAACAACAACCCAGGACGACATGTTTTCGGAACTGATGGTCTGTTCCCGAAATGATGCGGCACAGCGGAGAGAGGACGTCTCAAGGTCCGAGCGAGCAGTCAGCGAACGGGAGCAAAGGGCTGAAGCTCGCGAGGACAGGTGGCGGGTGGAAGACCAGCAGACGACTCAAACGCTGCTTGGACTAATGAGGGAGCAAACAGATACGCTCCGCCGCCTTGTTGACTTTTGCAGAAACGGAGGCAGGAGGAAAGGGCACCTCTGTATGTTATTTCCAACTGCCCTCCCCTGCCACAAAGTCCAATTCCCCCCTCACCCAAAGTCAGTAGAACGAGGGGAGGCAGGGGCCGCGGTAAAAATCACTCCACCCCTGCGGACTGCTCCAGTAGCAGAAGGCTCTCCTTTCCAAAAATTTAGATGGGACCTTTACTTCCCTCCAAACGCACCCCACCCCAGCCCCCGTCCAAGTTGCATCTTAAAATTTTGCTATCCTTAATAAAAAATTGTGTTGTGAAAATTGCTGTTTCCTTGACTATCTTTCAAAGGGCTGTTCTATTTTGGGGGAGGGGAGGGGTGGTTTGTCATTTGAGACGATAGGCGCCGATAACAGGGTGGAGACAGGGGAAAAGGTTCAACAGAAAGTCACACTCACATTGCAGTCACTAGGCACACTTGCCATTCTGGGAGGGGGTTTTCCTGTTCTCTATGGGGCGCGGGGGCTGTCACTTTCTGGTGGTGGAGGGTGGCTGCAGATCGTTGGCGGCAGGCAATAGCCTGCATGACAGATCCATGCAGCAGGGGATCAGTGGCCGCAATCCCCGGCCAAGAAGTCACACAGGCCCCCCCTCACAGAGTTGCGAACAGGAGGGGTTGCAGGCTCCGTTGAAACAAGCAGTACACCACTGCGGACTGCTCAGGGAGCAGGAGCCTGTCATTCCCCGAGTTGGGAAGCGTCCTTTCCATCACTCCACCCGCTCCCCAACCGCGGTATTCGTCCCAGTCTCAACCCTTTACCGAGAAATCATTAATAAAGAAGACGGTTTTAATAAACAATGTTTCCTTTATTATACTTTTAAAGCGGGGAACGAAGGGGGGGAAAAAGGGTGCTGGTAATTGGAGAGGATAGACAACGGTAATTGGGTAAAGAAACGGGGGCTGGTTCAGCTTCAGTTTTAACAAGCGAAACAGTCACTGGTTACCCTGCTCACTCTGGAAGCTAGCTTTCAAAGCTTCCCGGATGCGCAGCGCGTCCCGCTGGGATCTTCTAATCGCCCTGGTGTCCGGCTGTGCGTAATCAGCAGCCAGGCGATTGGCCTCAACCTCCCACCCCACCATAAACGTCTCCCCCTTGCTCTCGCAGAGATTGTGGAGCACACAGCAAGCTGCAATCACAATGGGGATATTTGTTTGGCTGAGATCGGAGCGAGTAAGTAAGCTTTGCCATCTCCCTTTCAGACGGCCAAAGGCACACTCCACCACCATCCTGCACTTGCTCAGCCGGTAGTTGAAGAGTTCCTTTTCAGTGTCCAGGGCGCCCGTGTATGGCTTCATGAGCCAGGGCATTAGCGGGTAGGCTGGGTCCCCGAGGATCACTACAGGCATCTCCACATCCCCAACACTTATTTTGCGGTCCGGGAAGTAAATACCTTCCTGCAGCCGTCTGAACAGACCAAAGTTCCTGAACACACGAGCGTCATGAACCTTGCCCGGCCATCCGACGTTGATGTTTGTAAAACGTCCTTTATGGTCCACTAGTGCTTGCAGCACCATAGAAAAATAGCCCTTACGGTTAATGTACTGGCTGCCCTGGTGGGCCGGTCCAAGGATGGGGATGTGTGTCCCATCAATAGCCCCGCCGCAGTTTGGAAATCCCATAGCAGAAAAGCCATCTATGATCACCTGCACGTCTCCAAGGGTCACTACCTTTGAGAGCAGCAGGTCAACGATTGCATGGACTACCTGCATCACAGCAACCCCCACGGTAGACTTGCCCACTCCAAATTGATTCGCGACTGACCGGTAGCTGTCTGGCGTTGCAAGCTTCCAGAGGGCTATGGCCACTCGCTTCTGGATAGTCAGCTCGCATCCGGGTGTCCTGGCGCTTCAGGGCAGGGGACAGCAACTCACAAAATTCCAGGAAAGTGCCCTTACGCATCCGAAAGTTTCTCAGCCACTGGGATTCATCCCAGACCTGCAGCACTATGCGGTCCCACCAGTCAGTGCTTGTTTCCCTGGCCCAGAATCACCGTTCCACAGGATCAACGTGACCCATTGCCACCATGATGTCTAGGGGCCGGGGTCCCGTGCTTTGCGAGAGGTCTGTGCCCCTCTCAGAGTTCATGTCCTCGCGGAGCTTCCGTTGCCTCCTCACCATATTTCTCAGCATCTGCCTCTGGAAAAGGTGGACGATAAGGCGCGAGGTGTTGACAACGGACAGAACAGCAGTGATAATCGCGGAGGGCTCCATGCTCGCTGTCCTGTGGCGTCCGCGCTGTCAATCACCAGAAAAGGGCGCGATGTAATTGCCCGCCAGCGCTTTCACGTAGGGAGGGCGGGAGTGTGGGTCGAATGACAACATGTTCCCAAAACCACCCTCGACACATTATTGGCCCCAGAAGGCACTGGGGGCTAGACCCAGAATTCCAATGGGCAGCGGGGACTGCGGGAACTGTGGGATAGCTACCCACAGTGCACCGCTTGCAAAGTCGACGCTTACCCCGTTAGTGTGGACTCACAAACTCGAATTAATGTCCTTGGTGTGGATTGGCACGATCGACTTTGTAAAATCGGTTTCACAAGTTCGGTTTAAGATAAATCGAACTATTCTCGTAGTGTAGACATACTCACTGATCGTCCTGCTGTCCCAGGGTATCTTAAATGCCTATACACAAATGCAAGAAGCCTGGGGAACAAGCAGGGAGAACTGGAAATCCTGGCACAGTCAAGGAATTATGATATAATTGGAATAACAGAGACTTGGTGAGATAACTCACATGATTGGAGTACTATCATGGACGGATATAAACTGTTCAGGAAGGATAGGCAGGGCAGAAAAGGTGGGGGAGTTGCGTTGTATGTAAGAGAGCAGTATGACTACTCAGAGCTCCAGTATGAAACTGCAGAAAAACCTGAGAGTCTCTGGATTAAATTTAGAAGTGTGAGCAACAAGGGTAATGTTGTGGTGGGAGTCTGCTATAGACCACCAGACCAGGGGGATGAGGTGGACGAGGCTTTCTTCCAGCAACTAACAGAAGTTACTAGATCACAGGCCCTGGTTCTCATGGGTGACTTTAATCACCCCGATATCTGCTGGGAGAGCAATACAGCAGTGCACAGACAATCCAGGAAGTTTTTGGAAAGTGTAGGGGACAATTTCCTGGTGCAAGTGCTGGAAGAACCAACTAGGGGAAAAAGTATCAGAGGGGTAGCCGTGTTAGTCTGGATCTGCAGAAGCGACAAAGGGTCCTGTGGCACCTTATAGACTAACAGAGGTATTGAAGCATAAGCTTTCGTGGGTCAATACCGAAGAAGTGGGTATTGACCCACGAAAGCTTATGCTTCAATACCTCTGTTAGTCTATAAGGTGCCACAGGACCCTTTGTCGCAACTAGGGGAAAAGCTCTTCTTGACCTGCTGCTCACAAACAGGGAAGAAACAGTAGAGGAAGCAATAGCGGATGGGAACCTGGGAGGCAGTGACCATGAGATGGTCGAGTTCAGAATCCTGACACAAGGAAGAAAGGAGAGCAGTAGAACAGAGACCCTGGACTTCAGAAAAGCAGACTTCGACTCCCTCAGGGAGCTGATGGGCAAGGTCCCCTGGGAGAATAACATGAGGGGGAAAGAAGTCGAGGAAAGCTGGCTGTATTTTAAAGAATCCTTATTGAGGTTGCAGGAACAAACCATCCCGATGTGTAGAAAGAAAAGTAAATATGGCAGGCGACCAGCTTGGCTTAACAGTGAAATCCTTGCTCGTCTTAAACACAATGGCAGTTTTCAGTCAAAATTGATTGAGGTCCAGAACACACCTAATGAGACTGCCGACACAATAGCTCATTACGTAAAAGAAACTCTTGAAAAAAATGGTTTGTTCGAAAAGTGTATTACATTTACAGGTGACGACTGCAATACAATGTTTGGAGGACTCCGGTGTGATGAAGATGGAAAGAATGTGTTTGCAAACTTAAAGAAGTTGTTGCAGAAAAGAACATTAATTGGTGTGGGCTGTCCGGCACACATTTTGAACAACTGTGTTCACCGTGAAGCAGAAAGAATGAATGTTGACATTGAGAACATTATTTTAAAAATACTTTCATATCTACACTGTCCGAACTGAGGGGCTGAAGGAGTACTGTGAGTTTGTTGGTGTTGAATACAGAAAGCTGCTTTCTCATAGCAAGACACGATGGCTGTCATTATTTCCAGGCATTACAAGGCTGATACAGATGTTTCCGACCTTGAAGGCATTCTTTTTGTCACAGGACAAACCACCCAAAGTGCTTAAGACATTTTTGAGTATGAATTAAGTGAGATTTACCTCTGGCACATGCATTCACTCATGAGTGTATTCCAAACTTAGAGCCAAGAAATCGAAAGGGAAAGCAATTCTGTCGTGGAAGTGCTAAAAAGTTTGAACTCGGTTCACACTATCCTTCTTGAACGCAAGACTCTCAACTTTATGTCCCTGAAAGTTAAGGGACTACTGGCACAAAAGTGCATGGAAGGAATTGATGAAGAGAGTGATAAATTCTGTGCTGAAGTAGATAGATAGCAGATGCCTCAAATATTGGCAGAAGTGGCTTAGACCCCTGGAAGACTTCTCTTGTTTCAGGTGGATTACCCTGAGTGAGACACTAAATTGGAGTGATGTGGAACCTTGTATCAAGTATCTGATCGATAATGGGGTGCAAATTGATGATGTGAAGTGTTTTGATCAGGTCAGCAACCTGAAGAAGTTTACGGAAAGTTGCAACAGTGATGAAGAGTTCAATAATTTGCTAGCACACCAGAAGTGGACCAAATATTTTCAGAAATCCCAAAACATTGAGTGTCATTCAGAACTGTTAAAGATTGCACAGTTCTTTGCTATTCCTTGTCACAATGCAAATGTAGAGCGAATTTTTTCCACTGATGCAAAGCCAGTGGACAAAGGAAAGGAACAACTTGAATGTTGAGTTGCTGAAAGGAATTTTACTTGTACAGTACAGTACAACTTCAGACAAACTTCTTGTAAAGACTTTCATGACTTCTTAAAGAAGAATCAACCACTGCTGTGAAAAATGCGATCTACAGAGAAGTATTCTATGATTCTATGTGTGGGCACATGAGGAGAAAGAAAACTGAAGAACTGGTGAAAGGAAAGGACTCACTACATATAAAGAAGTACAGTAAACTTTAAATAATTCAACTTCACTTTTGAGGCCATATCACTTTTTCTTATATATACTCAATATAGACGACATGTAGCACACAGCATATACAACAGTATAACAACACATTAATACAACGCGAGTTGGTAGATACTGGTGCAAATCCCTCCTGCCCCACCCCCCGGTGGAGTGTCCTCTTTTTTGAATGTTCAAATATGGTAACCCTACCAGAACCATAGTACAGGGAGCTTCATTCTCTGCAGTCATCACTATCATCAAAGACAGTGTAATATTGACTATAATACTATGGCCAACTCTGATGATTTTTTCCCTAAGTCTCACAGTATTTGTTTTTTCTTAAAAGCCCTAGTTCCTAAAGCCATGCGTTCACTTAAAAAAAAATTCTAGCCCTCATGGCTCTGAAGAAAAGTTGGAGAACATGAACCCTGCAGGCTCAAAAACCAGAAGGCATAAAAGAACCAACCATTTATTATATTTTAAAATCTCACGCTTTAAATCAATCTTATGATTTTTCAATGCTTGGGGCTGGTAACACTGCTGTTGCAGGACAATATACAAAAGCCTCAGCAGACAAGTAAAGAAGCAGCTTATTTTCACATTTTTTCAACTATATTAGTTAAATTTAGAATTTTAGCTCATCCTTAATATAAAAATAATCCCAGAGATTAAATTGCAAAACTATATCTACTATCCAGATCTTTCCCTTACATATTCTTTTAAACCACCAAAATATTATTTCACATACCAGGTTTACTGCAGAATACTTATTTCAATAATTTACAAAGAGCTGTGATAAGTAAATTTCTACTAACAAAAACAAATTTATGTTGGATGCCATTTCCCGGTTTGATGCAAATACTGTTTACCTAGTTCCATCCTTAGCAACCCAAATTTGACCTTTAAAGAATGGGACTGGGAGTGCCAGTCAAGAAATACTGGTGTGGAACAAACAATTTTATTATATATATTTTAAACAGGATTTGGAGCCCAGCCAGGTTCTCTCCAGATATCAAACACAAAATGAGCAGATCTGTATTTCTACATACCTAGTCGGAAGCTTCTCGAAGTCCACATCCAGAAATTGTTCATAGCTAGAAACAAAACTGTCCAGCCAAAGCTGCAAATAATCTGGGTCTTTCTGTAAAATGAAAGGAACACATTAAGAAAAATTGTTCTGTAGATCATCAGTAAACATAATTGTATGATAAATGGTATTGTCTACAAGAAAGAAAACATTTCAAAATATTACTTAAAAAAGGTTTGATGGGGAAAATTAAATTTTAGTCCCAAACCAAGAGACTTTCATCAGAAATTCTCAACCAAGTTCTTCAAAGAGAAACTGCAGAACTAAAATTCATTTGCAAAATTAACACCATTAATTTGGGCTTGAATAGGGATTGGGAGTGGCTGGCTCACTACAAAAGCAGCTTTGCCTCTCCTGGAATTGACACCTCCTCATCAATTATTGGGAGTGGACTACATCCACCCTGATCGAATTGGCCCTGTCAACACTGGTTCTCCACTTGTGAGGTAACTCCCTTCTCTTCATGTGTCAGTATAATAATACCTGCATCTGTAATTTTCACTCCATGCATCTGAAGAAGTGGTTTTTTTACCCACGAAAGCTTATGCCCAAATAAATCTGTTAGTTTTTAAGGTGCCACCAGACTCCTTGTTGTTTTTGTGGATACAGACTAACATGGCTACCCCCTGATACGTGACACCATGCAAGGCACTGAATTTAGCCATATGGAGTGGAAATCCATCAACCTCATCAAAAAACTCGCACAGATACAGACAGACATCTTCCTCTCCAAGTGCAAACAGATGGACATCATACCAAATGGACTGACGGTAAAAAATCCATTGCAATTGACATACTACACTATGGTGAGAGACTGTGCCACACACTCTCAAAGAAACTGAGGAACCATCTGATCAGCATCCTGTACAACAGACAGGAGAAGATCAAGAATGAGCTCTCAGAACTGGAGACTCATACAAAACCAACCTTCCGCACAAACTTCCACGTGGCTGAATTTCACAAAAATGAGACAAGCCATTTATAATGCACATTTCACTTCTCTACAGAGGAAAAAGGACAGTAAACTATCTAAACTCCTACATGCCACAGTGGGCTACAACAGTGGTACCCTTAACTCACCTAACAATATTGTTAATCTATCCAACCACACACTTAGCCCCGCGGAAAAGACTGTCCTATCTCGGGGACTCTCTTTCTGCCCCACCACCCCCACTAACATGATACAGTTCTGCAGTGATCTGGAAGCCTACTTTCATCTCTGACTCAAGGAATATTTTCAACACACCACTGAACAGTGCACTGACCCACAGGAACCCTCCTACCAACACTACAAGAAGAAGAATTCTGCGTGGACTCCTCCTGACGGTTGAAATGACAGACTGGACTTCTTCGTAGAGTGCTTCCGCAGATGTGCACAGGCTGAAATTGTGAACAACCAACATCACTTGCCCCATAACCTCAGCCGTACAGAACGCAATGCCATCCACAGCCTCAGAAACAACTCTGACATTATAATCATAACGAACAGGTCGGATTATGAACAGGAGGCTGCCAGGTCCCCAACTCTCCAACACCACATTCTACAAGCCATTATCCTCCAGTCCCACTGAGGAGTATCAAAAGAAACTATACCATCTGCTCAAGAAACTCCCTGGTATAGCACAGGAACAAATCTACACGGACACACCCCCAGAGCCCCGAACAGGGGTATTCTATCTGCTTCCCAAAATCCATAAACCTGGAAACCCTAGACGCCCCATCATCTCAGGCATCGGCACTCTTACAGCAGGATTATCTGGCTATTTGGACTCTCTCCTCAGACCCTATGCTACCAGCACTCCTACCTATCTTCGAGACACCACCGACTTCCTGAGGAAACTACAATGCATTGGTGATCTTCCTGAAAACACCATCCTGGCCACCATGGATGCAGAAACTCTTTACACCAATATTCCACATGAGGATGGACTATAAGCTCTCAAGAACAGTATTCCCGATGAGGCCATGGCACATCTGGTGGCTGAGCTTTGTGACTGTCCTCACCCGCAACCATTCAGATTTGGGGACAACTTATACCTTCAAGTCAGTGGCACTGCTATGGGTATCCACATGTTCCCACAGTATGCCAACATTTTTACAGCTGACTTAGAATGCTTCCTCAGCTCTCATCCCCTAACTTTACTCTACTTGCGCTACATTGATGACATCTTCATCATATGGACCCACGGGAAGGAGGCCCTTGAAGAATTCCACCTGGATTTCAATGATTTCCACTGCACCATCAACCTCAGCCTGGACCAGTCCACACAAGAGAGCCACTTCCTGGACACTACAGTGTACATAGGTGATGGTCACATAAACACCACCCTATACCAGAAACCTACTGACTGCTATACTTACCTACATGCCTCCAGCTTCCATCCAGGACACATCACATGATCCACTGTCTACAGCCAAGCCCTAAAATACAACTGAATTTGCTCCAATCCCTCAGTCAGAGACAAACACCTAGAAGATCTTTATCAAGTATCCTCATCAATTATCGGGAGTGGACTACATCCACCCTGATTGAATTGGTCCTGTCAACACTGGTTCTCTACTTGTGAGGTAACTCCCTTCTCTACATGTGTCAGTATAATAATGCCTGCATCTGTAATTTTCACTCCAAGCATCTGAAGAAGTGGGTTTTTTACCCACAAAAGCTTATGCCCAAATAAATCTGTTAGTCTTTAAGGAGCCACCGGATTCCTTGTTGTTTCAACCAAGCTGAGCTCTTTCCCATTGGTTACACGTCCATTTTAGTAGTTCTCTGCTTCCTGGTATCAATTTCAAACAAATTATTTTAGACATTCTGTAACAAGCCTCAAATTCTCCCCAGTGGTTGTCAGCTTCCTAAAAGATGCTAACTTTTTTTTTTAAATCAACAAATCCTTACTAAAGAGATTTAGATAAAATGCTCTGTATTTTGCACGAGAGTTAATTAGGATGACACTAGACTCTTGTTTTAAGGAATGTAACTTTTTTTTGGGCCCCATATCCCATTTCCTGTATCAACACAATATGGGACTCAATTTGTCCTGTATTCCAGCAATAACCATGCAAAGGATCATATATGGAATACAAAATGTATAACAATGCACTGTATATAACTTCATACCATGAACACCACATTGGGGAGTGATCTCTATTAAAAATATACTTTTACATATTTTTCATAGTTGTACTTCATCTCCTGGTAATATAAGGGGGTCAGCCTCAACATGAATTATTTTTTGTTCTTTATATTATGATAGCACCCAAAAGACTACTGTCAAGATTGTGCTGGGTGCTGCTGTACAAATACTAAAACCACACCTGCTGCAAAAACCTTATAATCGTCTTCATTTATTCACACTAATTTAAAGTTTCACGTGCCAGTAATACATTTTAAAGTTTTTAGAAGGTCTTTCTTATAAGTCTATAATATACAATTAAAACTATTGTTGTATGTAAAGTAAATAAGGTTTTAAACATGTTTAAGAAGCTTCATTTACAATTAAATTAAAATGCAGAGCCCCCCAGACTGGTGGCCAGGACCCAGGCAGTGTGAGTGCCACTGAAAATCAGCTCGTGTGCTACCTTTGGCACGCGTGCCATAGGTTGCCTACGCTGATCTAAAATCGACAAGACAAAGGGTGAGGGGAAAGACCAAGTGATCACAGGAACAATTGGTTGACATCATGTTAGTAAATTAGAACTAACATGATATCAGCCAACCATCCCCTGTATCACAGATACATGTCCAGATATGTCCAGAATTTTTTTCCAAATTTCAATAGCATCGTAATAGAGCACTTATTTTTTTGTAATTTGTCTAAAGTGATGGAAATAGATTTCAGTATATCACGATAGCTTGACCACCTTAGAATGTATTAAAATATACATAGCCTTGTCTACACTAGGCTATTAGAACATAAATACTTCTAAAACACCTCTAAATTGTACTTTAGAGAGAGCCTGCGGAGGAGCATTGGAAAGGGAAAAGTGAGTATTTTTCAGATGGGAGTAGGAGTGGAGAGATAGTGAAAAGGAACTGAGAAGGTTGAGTGAAAAAGGGAGATACCTGAAGATACCTCTCTCTCAAGCCCAGCTCCTACAGACACTGCTCCCCTAGTTCCAACTCAGAACGAGTCTTTGTGCACTGGGCAAGGGCTGGCCTCCAAGGAGCCTGCTATTTCTCTCCTATCCCACATGGTTTAAGGATGTGCGCACTAGGGGCCTGGTGTGGGCTTGCAAAGGCATTCTTGTTTCATTGTCTTATGGACAAAAAGTTTTGTGTAAAGGCATTAAAGACTCATTGGTTGCCTATTGTAAAGTAAAAAATAAAAAAATAAAAATTACATTATATACCTATACTGGATGGTGACTCACTCCCAGAAAAGCAGGACCCTTTGGCTTGTTTGTTTCTCTTTTTAAAAGATTCATTCATGTGCAATTTACAAATTAGTCAGTACCTGCACACCAGCATGGAAAGAAGTTGACCTGGGACTAGCAGAGAAACAAAAACTTGTTTATCTCGTTAGTGAATGTCACTAATATGCTCTCTCTTTTGACTAGAGGCCAAATTCCATTCTCAGGGCACCACTAAGGGCTGTATTAATGTAATGGTTGCTGGCATTTCAGTGGGCGATGTCACTAAAGCTCCCCCTCCCATAAATTCCTATCTCCCTCTACATTCCTCCCTTACACTGCAGGGTTCAAAGTGAGTAGTTTGCAGAGGGAAAGAAGGAGGTAATCTTGGCAGAAATATTGGAAGTAGCATCCCCTGGGAAAGCATGTCAGAATATTTGGTGTAAACTCATTTCAAAGAGCAAAAAGTTTGATTTTTCAGAAATAAACTGATGAACCAGAGATAAGCCTTCCCTGGCAGAGATGCTTTGGCAATATCTAGACATACACATACTGTAAATTCAAACAAACATTTACATATTATTTATCATAACATTTTGGCATTCAACTTATATTTGTTCTGCCTTCTTTTTCGCTTTTCCGATACTCTATTCCATTTTTGTGACAGCTGCACTT
The DNA here is from genome assembly GCA_037349315.1 of Chelydra serpentina. Taxonomy (NCBI): domain Eukaryota; kingdom Metazoa; phylum Chordata; order Testudines; family Chelydridae; genus Chelydra; species Chelydra serpentina. Next base: position 34,251,345 of record JBAIAC010000029.1, on the reverse strand, counting down.
CTCTGAGACAACACAGATCAAAAAGCTCAGGGCAAAGCATGTAAAGTGAGAGACAAAACATTCTTAGTCAATGGGATACAGCTATGGAATAATCTTCCAGAGGCAAATCCAGTCTGACCATCTGTAGGAAATGCTGCAAAGCCTTCCTCGTTGAGAAAGCCTTTCTCCATAAGCAACACTTGCAGTATGAGAGGGGTAGCCGTGTTAGTCTGGATTTGTAGAAGCGACAAAGGGCCCTGTGGCACCTTATAGACTAACAGAGGTATTGGAGCATAAGCTTTTGTGGGTGAATACCCACTTCTTCGGATGCAAGCCATCGTTTGTATTCACCCACGAAAGCTTATGCTCCAATACCTCTGTTAGTCTATAAGGTGCCACAGGACCCTTTGTCACTTGCAGTATGGACATCTCTTTCTAATCCCAGACCCCTACCAGATGGGTGACACAGCCTAAAACAAGCAGGCACATAAGCTGTTAATCATTTTCAAGATATATTTTCTATATCAAACAAAGTATTTATTCAGAACAAAAGCATTATGAAGGCTGGCTGGTTAACCCGGTCATTGCCCCTGGGAGAGAATAGGATGGAAGCTCCTGAACTAACCTCAGACTTGCTAAAATGACCACAGTGAATTGCAGAAGGAATTGCAGACTAAATCCCCGGGTCTGGAGGCAGAGGAACACAGGTTCCCACTCTGAAACAGGTGATGGCTAGGGGCCTGAGACCTGAGTCGGGTGCCCTGAAGGAGGCCACAATATGATTTAAGGTGCATTGCTGTGATATATAGACATATCTTTCTCTCCCCCCGATGTGTGGTCTTCATTCTTGCCTTCCCACTCCTTCTGCTTTCTCCTTGCATTGCATTTTGTTCTTCATTCCCATTTAAGCTTTTCCAATCTCTTTGGCTCTTCTTATCCACCTTCTCCCTCCCTCCAAATCTCACTTTCTCTCTTCTAGCTGATCACTCTCAGGGCATGGCTACACTTGCAGATGTAGAGCGCTGTGAATTAAACCAGCCCTCGGAGAGCGCAGTAAGGAAAGCGCTGCAGTATGTTCACAGTGTCAGATTCAAGCGCACTGGCGTGGCCACATTAGGAGCTCTTGCAACGCCAGTGCATTGTGGTAGCTATCCCAGCATGCAAGTGGCTGCAACGTGCTTTTCAAATGGGGGGGGGTGAAGTGTGTTGTGTGTATGTGGGGAAGAGAGAGTGGGTTTTGGGGGGGCTGAGAGTGTGTCAGCATGCTGTCTTGTAAGCTCAGACAGCAGCAGGTCCCCCTCTATCCCCCCCCCCCCTCTCTCACACACACTCTCAACAGCAGCATTCCACATTAATGGCTTGCTTTGTCCTGGAGCAGACAAGCATGCCGGGTGTCAGAAATGGAGCTTTGAAAGGGCATACCAAAACAATGACAAGAGTGGCCACTTGACTTAAGGGGATTATGGGACGCTCCTGGAGGCCGATCAAAGCGCAGTAATGCAACACCTTGTTCACACTGACGCTGGGGCATTTCAGCCGAGGCACAGCAAGTGTAATGCTTCTCGTGGAGGTGGATTACCAGGAGCGCACCAGCTGCAGAGTCCAGGCGCTCTAAGTGCCTTGCCAGTATGGACGGGTCGTGAGTTAGGGTGCCCGGGGCTGCTTTAATGTGCTCTAACTTGCAAGTGTAGCCAAGCCCTCAGGCTCTCCCTTTTTCACTCAACCCTCTCAGTTCCTGTTCACTATCTCTCCACTCCTACTCCCATCTGAAAAATACTCACTTTTCCCTTTCCAATGCTCCTCCTCAGGCTCTCTCTAAAATACAATTTAGAGGTGTTTTAGAAGTATTTGTTATGTTCTAATAGCCTAGTGTAGACAAGGCTATGTATATTTTAATACATTCTAAGGTGGTCAAGCTATCGTGATATACTGAAATCTATTTCCATCACTTTAGACAAATTACAAAAAAATAAGTGCTCTATTACGATGCTACTGAAATTTGGAAAAAATTTCAAGAAACAGTAGAAAGAAATACCCAACAATAAAGTTAAATTACAGGCAATGGAGAAGTAGATTCACTTACTCCACCTCCATTCTCAATACAAAGTACTCGGGCAGACGCTGCTATGATATGGGCATCTAACAATCTATCAGTCACGTCAACCACAGTAAGTCAGGGCTGGAGATGAACCATTCAATTAATATATGTTTGCTGCCAAAGTTTTAAAGAAAGTCAAACCACTGAAATGTTGGAAGTCATTGGCTAAGCACCTGAACCCCGAGTTTGTTGAAGTGCTAAACCAGATTTTGATGGTGGTAGCCTTTTCTGCAGATACAGAAAGATTTTTTTTTTCATTTGAACTAGTTCATTCGAAGTTGAGAATCTGAGTCAGAGTTTAAGCTTTTTTTTTTTTCTTTTCTTTTTTTTTAAAACTTCCCTTTTCCAATATATGGGTGGAAAAGAATGCGATCTACTGGTTCTAAAAACCGTGATGGATGTGGAAACCAGACACAATCAACTCAATTTAGCAGTGTTAGTAATTCCTTCATTTAATAAATAAGTTAGTTTTAAATGCAAAGCATGTTTTGATAAACATTTTCCCTTATGTATCCATCACATTTAAGGTTGTTTCATTTATCTAATAAAAAACATTCAAATGCTGTTTTTATGTATTTTCAATTGAATTCCAATTTCCATCCAAAGGCAGCTTCACACAAATGAGTTAAAAAAATAATCTATTAAAACAAGAAATGCTTCATTGACCATTTTCTAACATGAGAGTAAAAATTTAGAATCTGAATAAATGTAAATTAAGCTATATAATTGCTTAGATATAGAGATAGATATCTATATCTATATATCTATATCTATATCTATATCTATATATGCATGCATCTTCCTGATTAGCAAAAACTACCAACAGACAGTATAAATCCATATTTCTTTGCAAATCTACATGTTTTAAATGGATATACCAACAAATGAGAATTAACCTCTCTTTAGAAAAAAAAACTAAAAAGTACAAATGCAAAACAAAATTAAAATAAATTATTTAAATCAAGGTTTCAATCCTGCTTTCTGATTAAAATTATGATTAAGATTGATGATTTAAATCAATCCACCATGGTATCCATCTCTCCTAGATGGGGACAGGGCAGCCAACTTTAGGCTTGAGAAGTTGAATACACAGACAACCAAAAGTTAATGATGGACAGGAATTCAGACATACCAACATCCAAAAAGAATTGTCTAAAAATAGCATAAAATGTTTTTAAAATGTTGCTGGCTTCAGATTAAATATAATATTTCAATAATATTCTTGATATGGTTTCAAAATTTTCAAATGTATAAGCTGTAGTCATTTATTCTTTAATAACCCTACGTGAAATTATTTTCAGCAAACACATGGATTGACAGTCACAGGCATGTAAAGACTTCAACAAACAGAAAAATGGGAGAAAGGGAGCCATTATTTCAGTAATAACTAGAGTATCTTCTTGGTTAGGAGGGACACAGTGATACTTTACAAATGGAAATCCATACATTTATAGCTATGAATGTGTTCTTTAATTTGCTTAGCCTACAACTACAATAATGCTCACTGCTAGCACAGAAACTGGATCTATTTACTTTCCTACTGAAGGAACTGCTGTTTTCCTTGGAATGAATAAGCTCTTTTTGAAACGTAAAGTCGAATTACCAAAGCAATATTATTCTCAAATAAATGTATTTGTTGACACAGCTGAGTTCCATCTTTAGTTGATAGTACACTTCTGTGACAGTGTTGGCAAGTAATGAAACCAACTCCAATATCAGACTCCATATTTGGTTTATCAAAAGATAGTGGGGGAAGGAAGTCAGAAAAAAAATCAGGTTAAATGCCTGTTTTGCTCCTTTTTAATGGAGATTGAAGTAGACTGAGAATAAAACAATCTTAAAATTCAAGTAAAGCTCCTTATCCTTAACTTGTAATGCCTTTACAAGACTAACAGTGCAGACAAGCAGTAAAAGAGAACATTACCAGACATGAAATATGTAAGAAATAAATGATTATGCACGCCACAAAAGAAAAAAGGCCAAAGATGTTAAACAGGGCCACAGATTTAAATATTCTAATACTTACAATGCACAGAATTAAATTCAACTTTGCCAGTGAAATGACTGTAATAGGGGTACAGTTAACACAGCAGTGGGCACTTATTTCCTAAACATACATATTATATATCTAATATATTTTTGGTAAAACTAAGAGCTACAATATTATCTGGCTACTACATGTAGTTTACTTTTTTTAATTCAACCATCTCCCTCCTCCCCCTCCAGGCCAAATTATTATTCTCAGTCATTAGAATTATGAGCTTGTATGTCACAACACTGGTGTAAAGAAATCTTCCTTGGTACATAAGTGTTGATACATTCATTGAGCCAAGATAACTATACGTTTTCATCCAAGTGACAACACAAAGCAACTTAAATCAAGGCAAGAAGGAAGAATAAATTAATTGTAGGCAAAGAAACTATCTTCCATAATAGAAACAGAAATTAAAGCCAGATTTTAAATTTTGAATCTAGTCAAGTTTTTTCCTTTTTCACACTTGTAGCTAAACCATGATCAGTACCCACCGCAGACACTCATTGTGAGCAGCCAGTCATACAAATTTTAATTCTGATCAGTCCTAAGAGATTGAACTAACACTGGGGAGTGCTGATAGTGGTCAAGCAGTCACAAAACCTATTGTTAATCTTTCCAGCTATACTCTCAGCCCAGCAGAAGAATCTGTCCTTTCTCGGGGCCTCTCCTTTTGTCCCTCCAGACCCATGAACATGATACAGTTCTGCGATGACCTAGAATCCTACTTTCGACGTCTCCGACTCAAAGAATTTTTCCAACAGACCTCTGTACAACATACTAACCCATAGAATCCTTCCTACCAAAACTACAAAAAGAAGGATTCTGCGTGGACTCCTCCTGAAGGTCGAAATAACAAATTGGACTTCTACATAGAGTGCTTCCGTTGTCGTGCTCGAGCTGAAATTGTAGAAAAGCAAAATCACTTGCCCCATAACCTCAGCCGTGCAGAACACAATGCCATCAACAGCCTCAGGAACAACTCTAACATCATAATCAAAAAGGCTGACAAAGGAGGAGCTGTCGTCATCATGAATAAATTGGAATATGAACAAGAAGCTGCCAGGCAGCTATGTAACTCCACATTCTACAGGCCATTATCCTCTGACCCCACTGTGGAGTACCAAAAGAAACTACACCATCTGCTCCAGAAACTCCCTGGAAAAGCACAAGAACAAATTTGTACAGACACGTGCCTAGAACCCTGACCAGGGGTATTCTATCTGCTACCCAAGATCCATAAACCTGGAAATCCTGGACGCCCCATCATCTCAGGCATTGGCACCCTAACAGCAGGATTGTCTGGCTATGTGGACTCTCTCCTCAGGCCCTATGCTACCAGCACTCCCAGCTATCTTCGCGACACCACTGACTTCCTGAGGAAACGACAATCCATCGGTGATCTTCCAGACAACACCATCCTAGCAACTATGGATGTAGAAGCCCTCTACACTAACATTCCACACAACGATGGATTACAAGCTGTCAGGAACAGTATCCCCGATACTACCACGGCTAACCTGGTGGCCGAACTTTGTGATTTTGTCCTCACCCACAACTATTTCACATTTGGGGACAATATATACCTTCAAGTCAGTGGCACTGCTATGGGTACCCGCATGGCCCCACAGTATGCCAACATTTTTATGGCTGACTTAGAACAGCGCTTCCTCAGCTCTCGTCGCCTAACACCCCTACTCTACTTACGCTACATTGATGATATCTTCATCATTTGGACCCATGGAAAAGAAGCCCTTGAGGAATTCCACCATGATTTCAACAATTTCCATCCCACCATCAACCTCAGCCTAGATCAGTCCACACAAGCGGTCCATTTCCTAGACACTACTGTGCTAATAAGCGATGGTCACATAAACACCACCCTATACCGGAAACCTACTGACCGCTATACTTACCTACATGCCTCCAGCTTCCATCCTGGACACACCACACGATCCATTGTTTACAGCCAAGCTCTAAGATACAACCACATTTGCTCCAATCCCTCACACAGAGACAAACACCTACAAGATCTCTATCAAGCATTCTTAAAACTACAATACCCACCTGCTGAAGTAAAAAAACAGATTGACAGGGCCAAAAGAGTACCCAGGAGTCAACTACTACAAGACAGGCCCAAAAAAGAAAATAACAGAACAACACTAGCCGTCACCTTTAGCCCCCAACTAAAACCTCTCCAGCGCATCATCAAAGATCTACAACCTATCCTAAAAGATGATCCCTCACTCTCACAGATCTTGGGGGACAGACCAATCCTCGCTTACAGACAGCCCCCCAACCTGAAGCAAATACTCACTAGCAACCACACACCATACAACAAAAACACTAACCCAGGAACCTATCCTTGCAACAAAGCCCGATGCCAACTCTCTCCACATATCGATTCAAGTGATACCATCACAGGACCTAATCACATCCGCCACGCCATCAGGGGCTCATTCACCTGCACATCTACCAATGTGATATATGCCATCATGTGCCAGCAATGCCCCTCTGCCATGTACATTGGCCAAACCAGACAGTCTCTACGCAAAAGAATAAATGGACATAAATCTGACATCAGGAATCATAACATTCAAAAACCAGTAGGAGAACATTTCAACCTCCCTAACCACTCAGTGACAGACTTGAGGGTCACAATTTTGCAACAAATTCACTCCAAAAACAGGCTACAAAGAGAAGCTGTTGAACTCGAATTGATATGCAAACTAGATAGCATCAACTCAGGATTAAATAGAGACTTGGAATGGCTTGGCCATTACGTTAATTGAATCTATTTCCCTTAAGTTAACGATCCTCATTCACACCTGTGTGGCCATCTTGTTTATCACTTCAAAGGTTTTTCTTCCCCTGCTGTTATGGTTCCTCTCAATTAATTAGCCTCTTAAGGTTGGTCTATGCACTTCCACCTTATCATGTTTCTCTGACTGTATAAATATCTGTCTACTGTATGTTTCATTCCATGCATCCGATGAAGTGGGTTCTAACCCACGAAAGCTTATGCTGAAATAAATTTGTTAGTCTCTAAGGTGCTACAAGTTTTTCTTTCTTATTTTCATTTTGCTGACGCAGACTAACACAGCTACTACACTGAAACAAAACCTATGAGCTCCTGGAGCAGGGGTTGAATACTCACCTTCATAGGTATACTTGGCCCTAACTCTCTGTCGGGGGGGATGAATTATATGATCTCTTGAAGTCCCTTCCAAACCTACATTTCCATGATTCTTGAGGGCCATCCAATTTGTTTAGAAGACATCCCTTGGTTTGAAAAGTTGGAGTTTGGTGTTTTTGAAATACTTGTGTCTTTGTTTTCCTTTGATATTATATTTCCATAATATAAACAGATATTTTATTAATAGATATCAATTCCTTTCTGTGCTTTTGGTGTACATTCACTGCATATCAGTAGTTTCTTCTTGCACAGAAAGACATTTTCCGGTAAATTTTGATCCCTTAATTCAGTTTCCCAAACTTGGGACGCCGCTTGTTCAGGGAAAGCCCCTGGCACGCCCGGCCGGTTTGTTTACCTGCCGCATCCGCAGGTTCGGCCAATCGCGACTCCCACTGGCCGCGGTTCGCTGTGCCCGGCCAATGGGGGCTGCGGGAAGTGGCGCGGCCGAGGGACATACTGGCCGGCGCTTCCTGCAGCCCCCATTGGCCGGGTACAGCGAACCGCGGCCAGTGGGAGCCACAATCAGCCGAACGTGCGGACGCGGCAGGTAAACAAACCAGCCGGGTGTGCCAGGGGCTTTCCCTGAAAAAGTGGCGTCCCAAGTTTGGGAAACACTGCCCTAATTTAAAATTTAATAAAACTGGTTTTAGAATTGATTCCTCCATTCATTTTCTTCTCTCTTCCCCCTCACAAGAGTTTTGAGGGGGAAGAAGGAGTAATTTTATTTTTCCACCACTTACTCTCTTTCCATGATGCAAGTTGTAACCCAAACAGCAACAGAACAGTGGGCAGGAGCTCATGTGCCAGAATCTTGGCAAGTGCATTTGAATACTAATCAGTATTACATATTGGCATATAGGTAATAGCATTAATCTAGTGTGCGACTAGAGAAGCAGTTGTAAGTTCTGAGGAGCAACAGAAAACAAGAAAATGTGTTCCTTCCCAGCACTAAGAAATTGACATGAGAGGGTTGCCCTGTGGTGACGCTCCTTACTACTCTATCCCACCCCTATGAAGGGGTTGAGGCAAGGTCCCTTAGGATGTGTCTTCACTTGGAAAAAACGAATGTTTTATCTTGTGTTAACACACACATGGTAACCAACACGAGGTAAAATCCTAGTGAAGACAGGGGAGTTTGTAGTTTTCACCTGTTACCAGGTTGAAGTAAAGACTGTGGGGAGCTGAAGGTTGGGACACCTCAGGTTCAATATGAAATGGACAGTGGCTTGCATCCTAGGTGTTTTATTAGGGTACCAAATGCTTGAGCCAGTTGGGACAAGATCTTTGTCTCAAGTCCAATTAATTCAATACAGCCATATGGTTAGCCATCCCCCTTTCGCTACAGACAAGAAAACAAGTATTGCACTGCACTGGTTCAGCCCTCCCAGCCACAGTGGTAGAAGCCATGGAATAAGACTGATCTTTCATTCCATAATTAAACTATGCTGACATCATCTTGCAAGCAGAAATCTGGAGCTGGCCTAGATCTGTAATTCAGGCAACCATTATAAATTAATTTAATGCTGCTATGTAGAGATGCACCACACTCTCCTGACAAAAACTATGTGGTACTAAACTATAGCATCACAAGAAGAAACAATACAAACCACTGTGTATAAATAAACCAATGTCCTTGTACTAGTTTTCTCACCAAATGTAGGCACACTTTAACTCTTAAATGAAATACGAAGAAGGGAATTTGATTTGCACTGTGGAGGTGGGGGAATGGAGGAGCTGTAACTTGGTCAGACTTCATTATTTTATTTTTTATTACTATTCTTACTACTGTTCAATTGATGAGAACACAAATTAGGTCAACCTTCTACAAAAATAAGAGATTTAGCAAAGTTTTTTGTGATTAATATTTTATTTATTTTTATAAGAAAAAAATCTCACAGCTCTTTGTATCTTTGGCATTCAAATCCACGAGTCCATGGCCTAAAACAACTGATTTACCACCAAGAAAACTCACATAGTTTGCAGGATATGTTTCAAAAATTCCTCCAACAGTCATTTAATATCTCTCTCTATATCTGTTAGGAGTTTCAAGATATCTACAGCATTATTTTAAGGCTCAGAATTCCAAGAGGTTAAATTAGAAAGTGGAAGTTAAATAATTATCCAACTACCTACATTTTTAGCAAGACAATTATAAAATGTTTCGCTTGTTGTGGGAGCAAAAGTGGGTTTAAAAATGTGCTAAGCTCTTTACATAATGATCAAGAAGTGAACCACAAATACTTAGGGCCTAATTCTAGGCTTTTGAGCTCAATGGGTTTGCATAGGGATAAAGAAGATTAGAATATGGCCATTAGCCTTTACAGCTACTATGGCAACATTATTCACTCATCTTGAAAAAAAATGCAAGTCAGCTAAAGCAAAAGATCTCTCAGATCATCTGGAAATGAAAATGTTTCCCTGTTCTTTCCTTTCAAATACTTTTATTTCCCACCCCCCATCAAAATAGCATACATTAAGCCTCCATTTTATAACATAGTCTCCTAATGGAGTAATAATATTCACAGCTAGCTATAGTTTAAAAAGAATGTTGCCAGATCATACAGTATAGTGATTCCTACAGGTCGCTTTAAAAGTCAATTGTGTATTTTACCACGGCAATCATTCCATTACTTCAGAAAACAGCTTCAAAATAAAGCAGGTTAGCCAGCGTGTTAAACGGCCTTATATAAAGTTACACTTTGTGAGCAAATACTTCTGTACAAATAGTAAATACATTCTGACTATTATATTAGATTTGCAGGGAAATTCTATGCCTAGCAAGGCAGTCTTTAAACTCAGTAAGTGATGCAACAGGAAAGTAAGCTTTCAACCATGAAATCTTAAAACACAAATCCAAACAAAGCACAAAGTAGCAAGAATTATCAGGTTATGCTCTTTTGAAGGACATGACAACTTTCAGAAGCAACATGAAAAACCAACTGAAATCCAGTGTTAAGCTTTGAACTAAGTTGAAGACCAACAGGAAAATGAAATTTTTGCATTAGGAATAAGCATTTTTTTTAAATGGTGAAGTAGCATCAAGTTACTTTTGAATTTTTTTTAAATTGACTAGGTGTAAATATTTTAAAAGGACCTAAATGACACAGAACCCTACATCTCATATTCAAGGCTCCTAAATCTCAACTGAAAGTCAGTGGGGCTTGAGGGACTTAGGCTCAAGTCACCTAGTCACCTCTAAAAACTTTACCCTGGTTTCAAATTGACAATGTCCCTTGAATACTCTTCCAGTTTTTCATTTATTCATAAATCAATTGCTTTTAGGTGTAACTATATTTAGATTTCAGTGATCACCTCATGAAACTTGCAAGAAAAGCAAAGAAGAGGTTTCACTGTGCTTCAATCAAACTTGAAGATGGAATTAGAAGAGCAAAGTCCGGTACAATTTTTATAGTTATATACAGGAAGTACTGAGTGCTATAAACAAAAGCAGGATCTGCCTGGGGCTATTTTCAGTGTTAACATTCCATGCTCTAAAGGCAAAAATCCCGAGCATGGCAATTCAGAATGCATGTCAGACTTGTCTGACAAGACAGTTGTTTGAAGTCATTAAATTTAGCTTGCTGTCACAAAACATTGAGCCTGGGTGAAGTTAAATAGTATGTGCATCTTTTTTCAGTCATTCAATCTTCCTAAATTGACTTTGGCTTACTCAGCCAACAAGCTCTTCACTGTATCTCATTATTGGTACCCTTACAACAAAAGTAGAGCGGCAACTATTTTTTCCTGAGTATTATTTTTAAATTATTAAAACAATTCAGACAATACTAACATTGAATTACACTTACAAAAATTAAAAGAAATAGAGCATTAAATATGAAACTGCCCTTACTTCACCTACTAAGACTAACAGCTTTCATTCTAATTGAACTGGTCTATCTACAGCAGAACTTTATGATAGTCTTTAAAACAGTTTTGGGTATTTTCTTTTATCATGGGGTCTGGTTTTTGTGGGGGAGGGGGAGCTTAAGGAAAAAAAATTAAAAAGACAAAAACTCTTCTGTGGCCTTCATTTTCACATGTGTTACATGACACAAACTTATTTTAAAACCTTTTCTAAACTTTCAATTCTTCAACTCAGCTGATGTATAAAATATTACTATGGCTCTCACATGTTACAGTATTACAAGTAATATTTGTCCAAGTTTGAAATGAACAGCAGCTAAAGGTGGCTACTAATATCAGCTGAAGGGGGGGCGGGGAGGAGAAAAAAACCCTGACAGTCTAAGCTCAGATCTTGAACTAGTTCTGTTTTGACTTACATGTCAAGACACTTTGGTTTAATATTTATTGACTTGCATTTTTAAAATTCATACAAACATTCTGGTCAACTTTTGGAATTTTTTTTTTTTATTAACATGGAATTTCAACAAACCATAAGACAACTTACAGTCTCGATAAAGCAAGAAAAAAAATACCACTACAAAGAATTAAAATATTTAATATTACACTTAAAAATATCAGAAATTAACTCAATATTATTTCTTCTCTTCTCCACATGCTAATCAGGAAAAATGATCTTTAAGTATCACCTTTGACAGGCAATCACTAAAGAACTGATACTCCCACTTTTCTGATTTCTGAGATTTCAAAGGCATGAGTGTTTAATGGAGAAGTTTGGAGAAAGTAACAGGTAGAAGTGCAGCAGTACCAAAACACTCACTCACTATCTTCTTTAGCAAGCCAATCCTTACTCTAAGACCAGTTTAAAAACCAATCAGAATCTTGTTCCAGTAAAAATAAGAATTCTCATCTTTTTAAAATCTATTTATTTATTGGTGATGAGACCCCAACTGTGCACCTTTGGAGCTGGTGCATGGCTGTGAAATCACCTAAGAGACCCAAACCAGATAATAAAAAACACAGATCTGAATAATGCCACCATAGTCACATTATGGTGGCCTAGTGAAAAGAGCAGTGGACTGGGATCCAGAAGACATGGGTTCTATTTTCAGCTCAGCCATTGGCCTGCTGGATGACACTAGGCAAGTCATTTCACCTCCCTGTATCTCAGGTTCCCCACCTGTAAAATAGGGATAATGATGCTCACCTCCTTTGCAAAGCACTTTGAGATCCACTGATGAAAAGCATTATATAGGAGCTTGGTGGTATTATTCTTGTAAAATACCAATGATCCACATCAACTCTCTGTTCCAGCCTGCACTACCAGAGTAGTGCTTTGTACAGCTGAGATATAGCATTCTGCTTAGCCAGAGTCAACTGCTCAATAAATTATGAAACCGAAAGGGGCCAAAAATACAGGATTTACGTTCCTGTGATATAGTGAAGCTAATAATTTTCACTTTGCTGTCAATAGAGCTGACCCAACAGAGCAGAACTAGTAAAAGACGAAAGACACATTTAACAATTAGGGAACAGGGAGCATCCCAAGCAATTTCCAAGCGCTCTAGAGAAAATATCTCGAGTGGCAATCCAAAGTCACAGGGCAATGACCTTGGGTTAATGGAAATTCTGATCACTAGCTCAAAATAAAGTTTATGGTAAAAATCCTGCTCCCACTGAAATCAATGGGAGTTTTGGCACTGGTTTAAATGCGAGCAGGACTCAGCCCTAAGTGCCTTTAGATTTATTTATTTTTAAAGTAGCCACTTAGTTTTGCCCAAACATAATAAACAAATACGAGCCAAGTTTCATCCTAAAGCATATTTTTATACCCAAGTGATAAACTTCTTAAATTCTCATTTTTATTTTGAGAGTTTACTTCATGCTCTGATTAATCACAAGCCTACCCTCACTATATTTCTGTAGAAGACTGGCAATTGTCATGCCTTACCTGACTTTTCCAGTGTTATTCCCATCAGCAGAAAAATGTGTACCTATGAGCCATATGACAGGACCTAGTGGATTTTGTAAATTAATTTCTAGACAATGGTTTAAGTCAGTGTTTCCCAAACTTGGGACGCCGCTTGTTCAGGGAAAGCCCCTGGCGCGCCCGGCCTATTTGTTTACCTGCCGCGTCCGCAGGTACGGCCATTCACTGTGCCCGGCCAACGGGGGCTGCGGGCCGAGGGACATACTGGCCACCACTTCCTGCAGCCCATATTGGACGGGCACAGCAAACGGCGGCAAGTGGGAGCCGCGATCCGCCAAACCTACGGACGCGGCAGGTAAACAAACCGGCCGGGTGCGCTAGGGGCTTTCCCTGAACATGTGTCGTCCCAAGTTTGGGAAACACTGGTTTAAGTAATTGATGATAAAAAGACAACAATTATACCAATAGTTTTACACATTTCAAATAGAAAGTAACATTTTCAGTGGTTTCAATGAAACTAAAGCACTTTTGGACATTTTCCCTCAGTTAAAAATGTCCACATGGTAGAACAACGTGCCTGATAATGTCACTGTATGTCATACTAATCAGTCTCTACAGATAAGCTTAAAAAATCCTGCATGTCAGAAGGTTCAAGAACCCTAGACATTTCTGATTGTCCACAATATTAGAGAGACAAGGTAGGTGAGGTAATATCTTTTATTGGACCAATTTCTGTTGCCAAAAGAGACAAGCTTTTGAGCGCTCCCTCTAATACCCAAGGACCAACACGGCTATCACTACAATGGCCACAATATTGTAATTTATAGGAATATCACTCTGTTTGTATTGCCTGATACTTGTTACCTGAAGATTTTCATTTCTGTGATACTAATACTAATGTATTATTTTTCCCCATTCTCTCTAACTGTTGGTAGAGGTAAAGTGAGGTCTGCAATTGGTGCTGGGCTTGAATTTGGAACCTTAGAACCTCATACTTTCTCCAGCTCTAACTTTGCTTAAACAACACAATAGTTCTCATCTCTTTCCATAAGGATAGCAGTTTACCACACACTGAAATAATTCCTGTTAGAATTTGAGGAGTGTCTTAGGGACATATCTGCTACTACCACCTGGACTGTTCATTAGAGTCCTATTTATTTTAAAACTAACAGTGGGTCTTATTTTGAGGCAATAAGTCATTAAAGAACACACTTATCTGGCAACCATCTGCACCTTATTACTAAAAGGACTTTTTTTTAATACAACTTCTCAAATTTCCCTGGTCACCTCATGAGCTTATTTGGAAGAAAGGATGCTGAAGCAATTAGAACCAGAAGTCCGCAATTCTAATTTTTGTTTTACCACAGGCTCCCTGTGGGATCCCATCACTCAACCCTTCTGTGCCTCGGCTTCCACAATTGCAAAATGAAGATAACATTTATCCTGCAAGGGTGTGGAGACTACATTCACAAATGCTTGAAAAGAAATTTGAATGCCTCTGATAAAAGGCATTATATAACGGAACATTATTTCTTTTAACATATTTTATTTCAAAGTGACACCTACTTTAATTCTTACCCATCAGATTTGGATTTTACTGAGTGTTGATGATTATTTGTATAAACATGGATTTAATTGTTTGTTTTCTCACTGCTTGATATCACCAGTTTTTGGCTTATGTTATATTGCAAATTATTTCATATATCTTATACTAGCTTACATTAAGGCTGCAAAGACTAGGATTCAAAAGTTGGGAAATACCAGAATTTGGCCCTCTTCTATGACTTATGATAGTCTCTAACTACATGATCACATGTAACAAATGAGGCAGAAGTCCTGCAGACACTGGCTTCAATCATTACAGAACCCCATTCACTCCCAGAGCACTGTCCATCCTGTACATTGATGGAAGCAGGGGTCCTGTGGAAAAAAAATAGTATGCAATCAATTGTGTATGTGCTATTAAGTGATCTGCAATTCTTCAGAGACCTATAACTTGGCCGCATTTGGGTGAAATTTCACAGGGACAGCCAGAGGCATATCCCTGACACTAGGTTGATCCCCCTGTCAAATTTCAATCCCTTGTTCCTGACAATGCAGGCCCTAGAACTTCTCAGTGAAAAAGGCTGTAAGAATTTTTAACATGGGCAAAAATATACTTTTTCCCAACTTTGTTCTTCAAAGTTACTGAATCATTTTAGCTGAAACTTTCCAACAAAGTTTCAGCCCAAACAGTTAAAGTTTGGCAAAGTTATAATCAACTGAAAGCTGGGACTTATAATTGGAAGCACTGGGCAAGCTTAACTATAGGTGGTGCTACCAACACCGCCTCTGAGTCTGCACCTACAGTAACCAGATGTGTTAAGAGTTGTACTCTTTTTGGAGTTGTGGACACTGGAAAAAAGTTTAGGCTAGGCTTGTATTCTTGTCCTCATAAACTTTCAATTACTCTTTCACAGAAGCCAGGATCTCTCTTTAATCTTTGATTGATGCTTCTGGACAAAATAATTATTTTATTATTTCTTTTTATTCCTAGTCTCATCCTATATTCTTCCCACCAACTTTCACTTGAATTTATAGCTTTTTCCTGTGGGGATGACAAATATCATGTGTCCTATCTTGTGATAATTCTAAAGGAGAGTCAAACTATGAATCCTTAATCTGCTCTTTGGATTCTACAGCGATTTCTGACCTTATTGCCAAGGTGTGTCTCTATCTGCCCGCCCCCTTTTCAATTCCCCCCTCTTCCCCCAGTAATTTCTGCCTTTCATTTCCCATTGCTACCGTTGTTAGTTTTAAAATGTTTTATGGGATACTTCCACATGCTCTTAAGCATTTTCTTGTGAACATTATTTTAAAATAAAACTCAATTGGAGTCTCATCACACTGATAATTAAATCAACCTCATCTATTGTTTGTTTCTGTCCAAACTGTTTGAACATGTCCTCAAAAACATTTTGTTCTTTTTTTCAATCTTATAATTTAAATCCTAAATAGTCTGGCTTTAAGGGTGATTAGCTACCTGAAATTACATTATTTACCTTTTCATAGCTAAGTAATGGCTTGTTACCTGCCTTCATTTTATTAGCTCTGTCAGGGTTCCCTCCCCACTCTAAACTCTAGGGTAAAGACGTGGGGACCCGCATGAAGAACCCCTAAGCTTAGTTTTACCAGCTTAGGTTAAAATTCCCTGCACCCTGAGAAATGCTTTTTTCGCTGCCACCATCAAGTGGGTCTGAGCAGGAATCCAGGAAAGGAATCACTTGAACTTCCTTTCCCCCCAAATACCCCCTCAAGCTCGGAGCCCCCTTTCCTGGGAAGCTTGAGAATAATCCCTTAACCAATTGGTTACACAGTGATCTAAAAAAACCACCCCCGGGGTTTTAACACCATAGAAAACAGTCAGCTTCTTAAAAGAAGGATTTTATTAAAAATAAAGAAGGTAAAATCATCTCTGTAAAATCAGGATGGTAACTATTTTACAGGGCACTCAATTTCCAAACTCAGAGAGATTCCCCCCTCTGGACAAAACCTTAAAGTTACAGAAAAACAGGAATAACCCTTCCCTCTCCCACAGGGAATGTATCACCAAGCAAAATAAACAGAAATCTACTCGCAGTGCTGACTACACTTACTTTAGAAAAGTGAGGTTTGGTGAGGAGACTGGTTTTCTGTAGGTTCTTTCTGTCTTCCAAGATCACTCTGACTCAGACAAAGCCACACACAAAGCTTTCCCCCTCCCAAGATTTGAAAGTATCTTGTCCCCAGTCAGATGCCAGCCAGGTCAGGTGTCAGTCTGGCTACCTGCATTTCTTAACCCTTTAATGGTAAGAGGATTTTATAGCACTGCATCAGATCCTCTAACCCTTCCCTTTATATTTATGACAAGCTCTTACTGCTGTACAAGAAGAAAAGTGTTAACTATGTGATGTTTATTTATCACCTGCTCATACTTCTTTGTCAGGAGTCTACCCTGAAGTGACTTTGTTCATCTCTCTTCAATTGTTCTTTGTGTAAAGTTTTCAAAAGCACGCAAGATCAATAGGATTAAGGCTCATAAATCACAAAGGAGTTTTTGAAAATCTCTTTTAGACAGAGGGTGGGAATAATACTTTATTATATCTTCATATTGCAGTAGCACTAAGAGGTCTCAACCCATACTGAGAAGCTAAAATTGAATATTGTTTGTATGAGGATGGAAATCAGCTTTAGATTTCCTTCCCCACGCTTTTGGATGTTTGCTATGGTTTTTTTGTTTTTTTTTAAAGGTTGACTAACAAGTTTTATTGGTTGGATCTTTTAGGCAGCTTTTCATCTTTGTCATTAGTAGGTGTTTGTTTTGTTTTGTTTATAAAGGGATAACATCTTCCCCTTGTGTCCTGTTTCTTGTGTCAGGAACAGCTTGCTACCTAAAAGTGGCTGTTAGTTTTTCTGAAATCATAACCATTTTAACAATGCCTACTGACAAGATTTTAGTTCACACAAAGCAATACTGTAAATTAATGGACTGTTGGCTAGCATTCCTTCCAATACCTTTTTTTTTTGTTCCATACAAAATTAATTGGGCTATTTAATTTGTCATTCTTGTTATTTGTGTCAGTCTTGCATTACTCCTCTAAGCAACTGCACCAGCTAGGTTTTATGTGGAGGACCAAGTTTAATATGTTAGAGTACAAGAGTTTCATCATACATTAACCCAATCTTTATGCATTTATATCCGTTGCTGATATTCTTGAGCTTTTGCACATTTGACCCCAGTTTCATGGTATGTGATGCCTTTTAAGATTCAATTATTATTCTTTTAGTTTCTTCAATATTTAATTCTAAATAATTTTCAACGGTTTAACTTTTTTGTACTTTGAGTTGAATGTTCCTTATTAACTTGTAAAAAACAATATTTATCAATTAATAAGGCTATACCAGATCTGTGGCCATCTAGGAACTTCATAGTGTTGTCATTATACTGCACAGTAAGGACACTTGGAATGTGATATTAACAATGGGGACAGACTTCAGATCCTTCTTTTCAAAAGCAAAGGCCCCTGCCACCTGACCAAAAAAAAAATTCCATTAACTTAGTCCCAATATTGGGACTACTATGATCTAATTAAATGGTTCAGATTCTATATAGTAGAGGGCAGGGGCACAACACACATATTAGCCTGCTCGTTACAATACAATCATTTTATATTTATTCAATAACAGCTACATGAATTATTAGAAACAAAAAACTCTAAGAATTGGACACACTTTGTCATATGTTTCTAGAATTCAAGAACAACTTCTCTAAATGTCTGTGTAGTACTAATTTTTGTTTTAATGTTTCATTAGTAACACTGTAGCTAGGAGAAGAACAAGGTAAGTTTCGCCCACTCATGGCCACAGATAACTTTAAAAGAAAGAGTGTTCACAAGTCTCTCTCTCAGCCTGACAGAGAGCCTATCCAGTAGAGATAGAAAAATGTTATCATTACACTAAACACTGGCGAGACCTCATCTGGAATACTGTGTGCAATTCTGGTCACTGATGTTTAAGAAAGATACATTCTAATTGGAACAAGTGCAGAGAATGACTACTAGCATGATCAGAGGAACGGAGAACCTACCTTACAAGAAAAGCCAAGCTTCTTCAGTCTCGACCAAATGAAGGCTATCGGGAGATATGATTGCTGTCTATAAATACATGAGAGGGATAAACACCAAGGAGGGAGAGGAATTGTTTAAGTTAAGGGCCACTATTGGCACAAGAATAAACAGATATAAACTGGCCATCAAACAAGTTTAGGCTTGAAATTAGATGAAGGTGTCTAACCATCAGCGAAGTGAACTTCTAGAACAGCCTCCCAAGAGGAGCAGTGAGGGTAAAAAAATCTAACAGGTTATAAGACTTTGTTAAGTTTATGGAAGGGATGGTATAATGAGATTGCTTACAATGGCATATGGCCCATCTGTGACTTATTAGCAAATATCTCCAATGGTTGGAGATGGGACACTAGTTGGGGAGGACTCAATTACTAGAGAATTATTTCCCAGGTGTCCAGCTGGTGGGTCTTGGCCACATGCTCAGGGTTACCTCATCACCATATCTGAGGTTGGGAAGGAATTTCCCCCCAGGTAAGATTGGCAGAGACCCTGGTGGATTTTCTCTCTTTGCAGCACAGGTCACAGATTACTTGCTGGTTGAACTAGGGTAAATGGTGGATTCTCTGTAGCTCAAAGTCTTTAAATCAAAATGTAAGGACTTCAGTAATTCAGCCAAAGGTTATAGGCATATTGTGCCTATATATATATATACACACATATAGTGAGTGGGGTGAGGTTCTGTGGCCTGCGATGTGCAGGAGGTCAGACTAGATAATCATAATGGTCACTTCTGGCCTTAAAGTCTATGATATATTGCCTCTAATTAAATTAATTGGGAGTAAGCCGATATTTAAAAAAAAATTGTTCATTTATACTTCTGTTGCTTTAAATAAATAAAAATCCTCCAAGAATATAGGTAGAGGCAAGAAAGTCTAGTCTTATATACAATTATTTCAAGTAATCAAATATTTTGGTTTTGTCACTTTATACACATTCAGACTGTATGTAGAATGCCTGTTTATTTGACATAGAATTATTGCTCTTGTATGTAGTATTTTGCTACATAAATCATGTTGTCAAATCAGCAATTATACAACAAGGAAGACCTGTGCAAGTTTGAGTGATGATGACATGGGGGGAGGGAGTGTGTTTCACAAGGTTTAAAGTTGAATGTCAAAAAGGGTTATATTCTGGTTAAATTGCATACCTCTCACCACAACTAAACAATATAATTTTGCAAGAGCCAAGTTTGTTTCAGAAAAAGAACTACAACATCATTTGTCTGAATCAATCAGTTTCAATTATATGGTTCAACCTGGCCTTACAATACAAAAGGCTGGTCTGATCACAAATCCATGTATTTATATTCTGTTTATAAACACACTATATTTTATACAGACATATACATATAAGACTTTACACAAAAGTTTATTTTATATAAAGAAAGGTTTATAAGTTTAACGGTCAGGGTTAGTTATCTGAGAATTAGGTATACTAACTTTCACCTTTGCATTGGTACATTTCATATGTACGTCAGTTACAATACATTCCATTGTCTTTTGGTACAGATTGCTAAAACAGTAGATTGTTTTAAAATGTCAGTGGCAGATAGTGACTTCTGAAAGTGAGCAGGAAAAAGTGGCATGAAAAGTTTTGCTCTGAATCAATTTACAAAAACAGACAGAAGTCATATTGTGTTTGCCCCCAAATAAGGTAGGCAACAACTTAGTTGTTGCCTACCCATTATCTTCCCTAAGGAACCTTCACTAAAAATATCCATGAAAGAAGCAGAAGATATTGTGTTACTTCCTCAACTCAAGTTCATTTTAATTTCCCATAATAATAAGGATAAGAGACGAGAACAATGCCAATGGATGAAGACTGCTTGTTTACAAATGCAGCATCTAACCTGGACTCACTCTACAAAGATTTGGGTATAGCAGTGGGCGCACAGAGGGTTGTTTAAATGAATTATTTAGTCCTTGTGAAAACTGCCAGACTGACAGCTTTGAATACTCAAGTTCTCTATTTTTCCATAAGCAGATAGTCAAATTAATTGAATGTATCTTATCATAGAGACTACTCTGAGGTCTGAAGAACATTTAATTGGGAGACAACCCTATAAGTATGGAGCACTAGAAGCAAGTACAGCATATAAAAGAGAGTTTGCACATGAACCTCAGCATGCAGCATCTAAGTGTCTATACCTAAACAGTGGGGGCAGAGGTGTGATAACTAGATTATGTAGAGAACTGTTGTACTGGTGCCCCTATGGGCACTTAGGGCCATATTTTCTTATCCAAATCCACTCCTTTGTTCCATGCAGACTGTGCAAAAGAGCCAGAAATTTGCCAGGTCTCCCTTGCTGGAGATTCCTCCAATACAGAGAAAAATAAACTGTTTTAAATAATGGTGTTTTAGCTTTTTTTTTAGACTAACTCACCATTTATTAAAACAGTCATCAGTCCACACCTTTCTGTCCAAGCCCAAGGCTTAAACACCAATACAATTTTAGAACTGCAATTCCCTTTACACACACTATAACAATAATAGAAAAAACATGTTACAGCACAGACATCGCTAACCAAGACAGAGAGAACACTGTATACTAGCACTGTTATTGTAATGCAGATGGACTCTATGAAATAAAGTAGAAATCCAGTGCTCACAAGCATGGGTTTTTTTAAATGACTATTTATGCACAACTTTTCCTTTAAAAAAAAAAAAAAAAAAAAAAAAAAAAAAGCCCAATAGGTCAGCAGTCTGATTGTCTCACCTCTCACTGTTACCTGCAGATCAGAATTTTAGGATGGCTTTAAGATTCTCAAAATGCAGGGTCCCTATAGGTTGAAATACTAATAAGGTAGCACTCAGTCTCTTGGAAAAGTATCTACCCAATATCTTGTAATGCTTGTATTGCGCACATTGAAGCCTGTGATGCTTGTAGCCATCTACACTGCTATTTTTACCCATGCTAGTGCAGCTATGTCTACCCGAGCTAAAGTCACACCTCAAGATCGTGGTGTAGACATACCCCTAATAGCTGGCTGATGGACGACAATGTTGCCTTCAAGTCAGTGACTGACCTACCAGGCTAAAGATTAAGGGAAAATGTGAGTCTATATAAGGGAAAAGACAATGCGGGAAAGCTCAGAACAAACACAGTGAAACCTCCTTGGGCAGAACTATATTCCTTAAATAATTGGGGAAAGGCTTCTCTACTGGTTACAGAATGCCGGAGCACTGGGCTGCATGGCTGTGACCATATTTTGCCACCCAACATTCTTTATCCTAGTTGTTTATAACATGGCAAATGGATTTTTAAGGTGACCCTCTCAGTTTTTAAAGCCCTTAAATGTAGTCAGGTAACATCCCATTAAAATCTTTGCCATGAGCCTTGTCCTGTGCTCTGGCATGACCAACTTTGTAGGAGCTTCACCACTGAAATTTACCTTGATTACCTACCAATATATGGGCCACGGTGCAGTCATGTGCACCCTCTCCATTCCTCCTCACTTCATAGACAAAGGTGTCTACAATGGTTAATGTTTTCAGATGTTTCCCATTTAAAATTACTCTATGTGCGTGTGTGGAAACTTCTGATTTGCAGAAATGCTGGGCACTCCCAGCTGCCACTGAAGTCAACAAGAGCTGTGCTTTGAACATATGAAGCACTATATAATGTTACGTATAATGGGGATCCCTACTATCCCTTCACTTCACAAGAATGCTTTGAAAATAAATTCATTAATGTTTGTGAAGCACTTAGATACTGTAGTGATGACCACTACTAGTTTTTCCTATCTTCAGATCAAGGTTTTAATAGTATGAAGTAAATGAGGCCTGGGGGCACATGTTGAACAATGAGAAGAAAACAAAATATTGCATGGCTGCTAATTAAGTAGGAACCATCCATCCTGTGCACAGAATGAAACAGGTCCTGTGGAAGAAATACTATGTGATCATAGGATAGAGACTATCATATTGAATACACAGAAATGTGCCAAATTAAGGTTGCACAGGTAACTTTAGTTCTGGCATTCCTTAACTTCTGAGTGCTAGACTTTGCAACCTTAATAATGTTCTTTTAATGTAGGCTTTGTTTGAGTTAGGTTTTGTGTAGTATATATTAAACAGAAAAAAATAAAATTTAAAGTCACAAATAATTGTAGCTTAATTTTTGGTGAGTTATATAATTGTTTTGGAATCCACACAGAGCTATTAAATAAACATCCAGGGGACAACAAAGCAAACTAATACCTCCTGCTATTATGGTGTGCGAAGAAAGTTTCTAAAAAAAGAAAAATAAGAAAAAATAGTTACCTTGTTACAATAAAGCATCCAAAGTTCATACAGCCTCTCTCTGGATGCCATTCCTTCACCTCCTCTTCTCTCCTTTTCCAACAACTTGTGTTCAAGATCGTACCATGGTCAATTTATATTCCAAATTGTTCCCCCTGTACGTATTTTCTTTTGTATCAGAATTCTGCCATAACCCAGGTGGAAACAATGTCAAGGATGAAAACAAATGGGTCTCAGTATACCTCCTGGGTAAACGATGCTGCACAATTCAACCAGTCAAAGGCAACTGTCAGGTAGCTCCTCTTCATCAATGGCACTTCAGTATTAACTTCTGAGAGTAAAAATAAACCTTGCAGGCTTATGTTGTGGGAGAAAAATCCATATTTAAAACAACACTGGAGACCTCAGGAACTAGGTAGAGAATCTCTTTTTCTCTTATCAATGACATTATCTCTAACAAGGAACCATTAGGTTTACAGCTTTCATGATCTTGTGTTTTTTTTAAAACTGAGTTAAACAGGAAAAAAAACAGGATACAGCTACAAGGCAAAGAATACAATAGTCTTGGAGGTGTAGAAAAAAATAACCAATATTAATGTGGATAACTGACCTGCAGAAAAAAAGAAATAAATTATGGAAAAAACCAAACACAAATCCTATATGCTGTGCATCTTATTTCTAGACTCCAAGTTATTATAACCCTCCCATCATCTTAAAAGTTAAATTAAACCTCTATATTACGTTTACAAAATTAACTAAGGTGTGTTGTCGGCTTTGTTTTTTTTCTATTCCCTGAGAATACACAGGCATGCAGAACTTCAGTAAATTAAACCCTCCCTATGCCCAAAGCCAGGCTCTCCCGTGAAAGTCGCAAATTAGAAGGGAATCTGCAGCTCCCAGATCTAAGGGCCAAAACATAGCGCTGCTTCCTAGTGTAGATACAGCCCAAGAGTTTCCCCCTCAACCCCTAGCTGCAAAGGTAACAACAAATTAATTAATTTGTATTAAGTACAAATGAATAAGGGCAGATAAAGGACAAGCTGGCAGAGACCTTGCCACAAATACCAACCTCTGCTCCTTCCCCCTCTGGCAATTCCCACCCGTGCCATCCGCCCCCCTCTGTCCTGCCGCTCTCTGTCCGGCTCCTTCCCCACGTCCCGCTGCTGAATGCCTCTAGCCCCACTGCCCCGCGTGCCTCCCCCGCGACTCCCCGCGCCGTGTCCCCGGGGCAGCGATCTCTGGGGGCGAGGGGCCGACTCCCTCGGACACTCGCCTCCTCTTTCCATCGGCCCCTTTGCCCTGTCAGCCGCCCCGGCTCCCACATATGGGCTCCGCCGGGCCCTGCGCCTCCCCACCCCGGTAGCTTACCCCGGGCGCAGGGGGCGGCCGGCCTGGGAGCGGCTCCTCTCAGCGCGCAGCCGCTAATACAGCGGCCCGACACCGACACAGCTCGGCGGGCGCAGGGAGGAGGCCGGGCCCGGCCACACCGTCCCGCCCACATTCCAGCGCCGCCGGCTCCGGCTCCGGCTCCCGCCCGCCGGGCTGGGGGGGGGCGCGAAGGAGACGCCGCCATGTTGACTCCTGGCAGGACTATGCTCCCTTGGCTCCGCGGGAGTCTCCCCGAGGGAAGGGCCTGTCCCAGGCAGCCATCCATCGAGGCAGCCAGCAAGCTGGCCCTTAGCATGGGTGCCCCTCGCCCCTTCGGGGGCAGCAGGGGGCCTCCCTCCTCAGCTGACTGCCTGGGGGGACAAGGGAGCGTCAATGTTAATGAATGTCCCCGCCCAGCACATAGCCAATACTCAGCGGGGGTGGGGGTGGAAGGGTTAAGGGGGGCTGACCGGAGCCACCAGGGTCTCTTTTCGAGTGGGTGTTACAGTAAAAAACCAGACACCTGGCAACCCTCTGCCGATGCGTATTGAGAATTGGAAATATCAGAAATGCCAGTTTCTAGAGCAGTGGTTCCCAAACTGGGGTTCATGAACCCCTGGGGGTTCACGAAATGTTACAGGGGGTTCTCGGGGAAAATTCCCTAAAGGCAGACAGAGCTGGCCCTAGGGACCCCGGGCAGTATGGGGCTAGTAGACCAGAGCCCCTGGTCTTCCAAGAGCTAAGCAGAGCACAGCAAGCATACCTATCACACTGAGATTTAAACTGCAAGACTCCTTATAAAAAATGGAAAGGGAGGTGGATATTTTTTGTTGTTTTTAAAATTAAATAGGCAGCTAGTATTGTTTTTTAAATTATTATGAAGAACAAGTTTAAGTTTTGTTGTAACGAGCAGTCTGGGCAAACAATGCACAAGACCTGAATGCTTATGTAGGAGGAACTCTTTGAGTTGGCTTCTTAATTATCTTCATGTTGTTTCACATCTGATACTCCTTGATGAAACTTGGGAGCCTTGTCTCATAACAGGCGTATTCAAAGTGATACAAGCTACAAAAGTGAGATCTTGGAAGAGTGTTGCCGTTTTCATAATGTAATAAAAATACTGTAATGATTAATAATAAATAGTGTGCAATAAGCATGTCATAAAAACAAATGTTATATTTCCAAGATCACTGCTTTTATAATTTATACTCATGTAAAGGAGAAAATCCCTGGAAATATTCATTTTTAGGAGGGGGTTCACGAGACCTGACATTTTATTGAAAGAGGTTCACAGGTTGTTAAAGTTTGGGAACCACTGTTCTAGAGCTTTCTGGCTGGTAAAGTGCTGGATAACACAGCTTTTACTGTACAATGGTTAGCTATAGGGAGGAAAAGATGCCAATGGTAGCAAGTGTTTTATACATCATTTGAAATAAACAAAGTATTTATGACATGAAACAAGTATTCAGTACCTTGAGCTCTCCATGAATGGGAACATAAAATATTGGCGATGCAGAGAAGCCAAATAATCGATTTAATCACATACACACATCAACACCAGAAAAATCCTGCTCTCAGACCGCATACAGGTCCAGGATTCCAGTTTATGGATACAACAGGAATAAAAAACATGAGTTCCCATGTCTTAAGCAGTCTCTCCGAGGATTGGTTTGGGGCATATTGGCCATTATCAATTAAATAGTCTTACCCCTTTTCTACTTTTAGTCTTATTTGAAAATTTTCCTTTATATATGAAACTCCAGTAATCTCCAATCAGCCGCAGGTCATAAGCTGTTGCCCTTTGAAAGTAGTTCAGTCCTCGTTTAGAATGGGTTTTGGTTCTTCCAAGAGTTCTTTTTTAGCCCATAGGACTTTCACTTACTTCCTGGTGCTCTTTTTCATGCCTGTTCTCAAAATATTGGTCTTGGGGTGTTTACTATGTTAAAGCAAAGCTACCACAAGTTTCAGAAAGGAAATGAGACTTTTCTTTACAGTCTTTGCTCTTATCCAACTATTGTTTAGAGAGTTTATTTGACAGTGCCACTGTTTACATTGTTATATATTACTGCAAAAGCCCATTTGACACGCTCTCCTTTAAAACACAGAAATAACCAAGTTGTTATTTTAGTACATGGTAATTTGTTTAATTATCCTGTCACTACATGATATTTCCAGTAATTGATTAACAGTCAGGTCCCAATCCAGTAAACAATGGATCTGCTCAGGTGCATAAAGTTAAGCAGATGCATAAATGTTTGCAGGATAGGAGCCTTACTCCTTACTGTTTAAGTAAAGGCTGTATGTATCAAATATTTGCACTTCAAAATAAAACTTTGCCAAATAAAGGTTATTATATTACAGTAAGACTGCACAGGCTACCTTACTTTTTGTATTTCTTTTCCTTTGTTTACATTTTGTGATTTTATTTCATTATTACAGATTTGTCATTTAATAAATTTTTTGCATTTTAATTTTTATTGGCAGAAGTAATAAAAGTAAAACCATTTTTATAATTTTTAATGTAAAGAATATGTTTTATAAAGGTAACGTAACTGGTTTGCAAATATTACAAGGGCTAGATAGCTTACCACATTCAACAGCATTGTGGGATCAAATCACTCTCATTTCAGAATGAATGGGAAAACTTACTTTATATTCTGGTCATAAGAAAACTGACAGCTTATTTGTAATATCTATGAGTGCACATCTAAAAAAAATGTTCTTCCAGTTTGTTTCCAGTGACTACTTTCCCAGCATAAAACTCAAGGACAGCATAGTCAAAGGGTTGCAGAGTTCACCCAGCAAAAATTTCAATTTCAACATAAAAATACTGTGATACTTAAGGCATTCCTTAGAAATAATGTATTTCTGTTCACTGGGACAAGTTAGACTATTTTTGTGTTTGTATTTTTTGGTCTGGAGTATATGCCATGTTACTTTATTTTCTTTCATTATGTTTCCACGTTTACTTCTGTTCTTTCACATATATACATCATTTCAGTTACTACATGAGGCAGGGTTTTTCAAAAAAAAATTAATAATATGGATCACATTTTAATACAGACATCTTCTGAACCACTTCTCTCATCTCTGACTCTGTGGAACACCTTCCTTCCAATTTATGATCAAAACACCTCTGTGGCACCGAAAGCAATTGCTTACATAGAAAGTTAATATTGGGGGGGATATTTTAATTTATTTTAAGCTGTCTTTTATTGTAGTTTAGCAACAGAAAGAAGTAGAAACCAACAGAGGCAGCTGCTGTTAATGAACCTCTGTTAGGGCCTGATCCTGCACTAATTTAAGTCGATGGCAAAACTCTCTGACTTTATTAGGAGAGGGTCAGGACTTTAGAGAGTATATTGCAGCTACCTCTGGATTGTATATCTATTTAAAATCCAATAAAAACATTTAATCAGAAAAAAACTATGAAAAAATGTATATATCAGATTGTCTGCAGTTCTGCTACCAAATTCATGAATTAGTATTCTCTAGTCAAAAGTAAAGGAAACACGTTTATAATATTACTGAGCTTATGACTCATTCACACTGCGGATCTCAAGGATTAACTGTTTAACACACAACAAGCAAGATAAGATAGAGCCAACAGCTAAACTGAATGTTACAAAGTCTTTAATCGCACAATCTATTGAGTTGGTGGCGCTTCATAGAATACATAGTTCTAAGAAAGTCTATTTCTTTAACATATCCAAGTTTCTTTTCCCTTTTACTTTATTTTAAGAACATTCACATGAAAACAAGGTCTTTGCTTCTTTTGGAATGGTTTTGTGCAAACTTGTTTAAAATGAGTGTTACAGAGAAGTGACTAATTTTGATCTTTTAAAAAATATATAATTTAGGATTTTTGAAGTCCCCATAGGCTCTACCCCTTGCTGATATTTGCTATTTCTCTCAGCAGCAGAGGGCAGCAGAAGCTGCCTGAGGCTTGCACAAACAGTTTGGAAAGAACTGCTATATTAGTGAGGAAGGGGCCACCTGCACAACCGCTCTCACACACACACACACACACCCCCTTTAAAAAGCTGGTAGCCTAGGAACTAAGCAGCAGCTCTTGTAAATAAAGGCAGCTGGCTGAACAGGAGAGAGGAGGATGGATGAAGACATATCCCATCCAAGCAGTCTGAGGCAGGGGCAGGGAAAGAACTTCTCTACTCCAAATCAAATACAAGGACAGCTGGGCAATGCTGGGGAGTTCAGCCAGCTGTTTGTGCTGATGTCCCATTTCCTCCTTTTGCTACTTAGAGCACCCACTAGCCCTTCTAGAAGCCCTTTCATCTGCTAAGGTGAGGGAGAGGAAAAAGTGTAGGGCCTGTATAGCTCCCTCCCACCTCCTCCCCTCAGGACTTGTTCTCTTGCACCTGCTGGACGTGGGGGTGGGGACTCCTTCCCGCACCAACACTATTGTTTACATAGCTGTTGTTTGCCAGACAGCTGCACCCTCGGGCAGTGTCTGCTGCCTGATTCCTGATGATGGTATAACAATAAGCTCTCAGCAGGGTATAGAGCATGGGGAAGGGGGGAAAGAATAGGGGCCAAAGACCCACTAATATATATACACATTTCTTTAAAAACTGGTTATTCATTCAATTTGCCACTCAAACAAAAGTGATATAAGTAGTTGGAGTCAACCTTTAAGGGTTTTGATGCCTCATTAACTGTACTAATTCCCATCCTGGACTCATAATCCATTGTGGCATGATTGGTTGCTGTGTAAATGATTATGATGTTACAAACAAAGGATTAGGCTTTCAAGCTGTGACTAATCAGCAAGAACAAATAAATCCAAAAGCTTCATAATAACAAGTAAAGAAATGTTTTAAAATATTTGCAGAGACACTTTTGCAGCAGCTTTTCAAGAACTGTGGGTTTTTTTGTTGGGGTTGGGTTTTTTTTTCCATGAAATGGGTTGCTTCAGTCTTGAGTAAACATTCGTGTTCCTATTGGCATCCCTTGAATATACAAAAGAATTACCATACCAGATCAGATCAGAACAGTGGTCCATCTACCAGCAAGCTGTCTTCAATAGTTGCCAGTACCAGACACTCTGGATTAAACTGCAAATCCTTCCAACCTCCCTCCCCAAGGAAAAATTATGGAACAACTTGCCTGTAAACAAAGTTTCTTCCTAACCTCCATCAGTTAGTGGATGGCTTATGCCCTGAAGCATGAGGGGTTTATATCCCTTGTATATAAAAAAGATAATGTCTACTATTATTGTGTTCTAATTCTCCATATGACTAATTTTATTTTGAATCCTATTAAGTTCTTGGCCTCAATACCACCTTGGGGCCATGAGTTTCTCAGATTAATTATGTTCTGTGTCAAAAAGTATTTCCTTTTTACAGTTTTAAAATTGTTGCCGTCAACAATGGCACACAGGATTGCTCAATTTACCTTCTCTATACTAATCATTGTTTTTTATACCTTTGTGTACTAGGTTTTCAGCTGAGTTATCCAGTACAAAATATGCTATTGATCCACAGAACAAATATAGGAAGAAAAAAATGAAGCATATACGTTCCCACATTTCCTATCAGTGTGACAAGCTTGTTCTGCCAACTTCCTATAGTGGTGAGAATGTATTTACATATTCAGGTCTGTTCAGTCTGTGTCTTACCTGATGAGACTGCCAACAAGGATATCAATTTGTGACAGTTTGAAGCTGTGCACTATTTACTTTAGGAACTAAACTGACAACACTTAATTGCACATGAGCAAAAAATCATCATATTTAAAATACTTTAGGTTTATTATCAACTGGATTTGAACCAGTAGCCTAGCCTGTAACTGCACTAGAGAACTGAACTACTGGGAATTGAGCTAATGGAATATTTATTAGTTAACAGTAGAAGACTGTATAAAAATACATATGTAATTTAGAATGAAAATGATCCAATAGTTATTTATCAAAGAATCACCTGGATTCATACTATGAACAAGTTAGACAAGTTTGGTGTGGTTTTTTTTTTTTCTTAATTAAAAGAACATCCATTACAACTGCCCAGCATTTCTGGAAATCAGCCCACAATTTCTTCTAGTATCTCATCTCTGTTCATATGCTCCTGTCA
Source organism: Chelydra serpentina (assembly GCA_037349315.1). Lineage (NCBI taxonomy): Eukaryota > Metazoa > Chordata > Testudines > Chelydridae > Chelydra > Chelydra serpentina. Next base: position 34,220,908 of record JBAIAC010000029.1, on the reverse strand, counting down.
GTAAATTCCCTGTTGCCTCATTTTAATTTTCTTTATTGTTATGATGATTCAAGGTACAAGAGACTTCAGTGCTCTACTGGATATTTTTAAGTGGATATCTCTCAGGATTAGTTTTCCTCAGACAACAGCATGTCAGAAATATATTAATTGCTCATGCACAAACAGCTAACATGGGGAGAACTCTAACGCCTACATCAAAAATTTACACCATACGGCATTCATCATGATTAATATCCTTCAATAAGTGACATTTCAGTCCACGAACTATAGAACCTGTTGGAACAGACAGAAGCTACATTTTCCAATCCACCTTCCAGGCTCCCCGACCCCCATTTTCAGTATGATTTGTGATTATGTAGTCACTTACGATATGTATTCCTATAGGTGTCCTAACCTAAGGTACAATCCTAAAGTCCTCATGCATGCAACTTCCACAGAAGTAACAGATACACATAAATTACAAGATCAGACTCAATGAATCATCAGCTCTTCAAACTGTTTAGTTTTTGAGACATCAGCGTGCGCCTTCACTTCACATTTTACCTTTTTCATACTTTTAATTGTTAATGACAAAATATAGGGTTTCCCCATTTCTGACTAATTCTCTTGGAAATCTAACCTTTGTACAAATACATTTAAGTGGATATTCTTTCTTTAAAACCATATCTTACTAATTTATTCACATCCTTTGAGATAAAAATACTATTTGATCATTTTCAGCCTTAGCATAAACAGAGAAAAATACTGAAAAAGCCTAGGCCCCAATCCTGGATAGACTTATTCACATGCGTAACCTTTTGTACTGTGAGAAGTCATGTTGACTTAATTAGGACTATTCACATTGCGTAAAGTTAAGCACATATGTAAATCTTTGCAGGACCAGTGCCTCAATCTGTTTTATGTTGACTAAGGTACCAGAAATATATTTTGCTGGTTCAAGCCTGACATAAATGGCGAATAGTTCTCAAAACTGCTTTTGAGAGGGAAGTCATGGGGGGAAAGCACATCTTTTCAGTCTGTTAATATTTTTCTAAAATCTAACTCTTTATAATAATGATCACACATTAAGATTTTAAAAAATATGAATAGAAATGTTTTAATTATTGTGTATTTCATTGAAAACTTTAATTTAAAATTTCATCTGCAGTGTTGGAAACTCAAACATGTAAGACTGTGTCAAGCACATTTCAACAGTCTAAACTTTAAGCCATATTATCAGCCTCCCAAACATACTGAAGCACAACAAAAACTACAGCAGTAGCCAATGAACACTTTAAACTTCACGTCTTCCTGATCAACTGAACTCAGAGATGTGTTAAAATCTTTGTTCAATTTCTATTTGTATTAAATATGTTGTTTAGAATGTGAAGGTATTTTAGGATCAAATATAAATAACAGAAAATCTTAACCTTATTTAAAAATATCCATCTTGCAGAGAAAAACAAAATGGTGAAAACAGGTTTCCTTCTCAAAGCTAATAGAAATGCAGATTACCACAGTGAAAAATAAGTTTACTTCAGAGTTCACAGCAGAAATCAAGGCAGGAACATTTACTTGTTACATAGAAATTGGGGAAAACTACTTTTATTTAAAATTAATGTATTTTTGTAACATTCAAATGAAAAATTTGTGGTTTCGCTTTTTGGCTTCTCGAGCTGCATCTATGCTGTTGAATCCGCCAGCCTGATTTCCTCAAACTCACTAGAACAATCCTTTCAAACTAGGCCGTGGTACAGCAATGCCATGAATCAATCTTAGCTCAATATTTGGCAGGCTCTCAGAATCCTTTCCCTGTCCTATGTGGACAGGTACATATCTGTGCTGTAGTCCTTGAGTGCCTGTTGGAAGATGATAGTGGGTAGTGGTCAGGTCTAGAATACCCGCTTGATTCACACTCCAGGAACTATAAATATCTTTCTGGGGCTTCACATGCTGGGAACGTGCCATCATCATGAGTTTTCGCTCCAGGAAAAGATTCATCAAATCTTTCTTAAATATTTTCCAGTGGTTCTGTTCCAGAAAGCTTTGACACAGCTCATCATCACTGAAAAGGATCAAAGACACTTGGTGAAGCCTGGTTCCATTTCAGTCAATGATAAAACTCCCATTGATTTCATCAGAGCCAAAATTTCATCCTTGAATTCTAATTAAGTGAAAATGAGTTTGGGTAAATGATAGCCAACAAGCTTTTTTATTTTTTTGAGCATTACTTCATGGGAACATGTCTCTCCCCAGACGCATTAATTTCACTTACCTGGGATATTTCGGCTGTAATTTGTGTAATTTCATTATTGTTGTATGATCTACTAATGCCTCAAACTTCTCCTTTTTCAACCGAATTACCTCAGCCCCCTGACTGACCAAAACCATGCTCCGATTATCTTGCTTGTCTTCAGGTAGAAGATGCTGGCTTATCCCCTGAGGGGTAAACAAAACAATAAAAAGCTATTTGCACATCACCATGTACTCTGGATTGGTGTACCGGTACATATATATCTGAATATTGCTCTTGTTTATGTTGAGTTGTGCAGAATTTGACAGTAAACTTTAAAAAAAATCATTTAGGAGGTAGTTTGAGAATTTCTCATTTTGGAAATTCTTTACAGCTATTAGTGACATTTTCTAGATTTTGAAGGAGATTTTGCTACTGTATAAACATTGTTTAGAAGAGTCACCCAAGCAAGGGCAGAAAGGTCTCAATTACCACATCCCTGCACCAACCTGGACACCAGAGGAAATTCATCTTGAGGAAGGGCAATTGGTGTTATCACTGGCTGCTTTCCCTCATGGTTTTTTTCAGAGGGGAAGCAGATGTAAGTTTCTGTTTGGACTCCATAGGATCTACATTAGCAGAGAATTCTGAGGGGATAATCAAGGCAAGCAAAGATCAGAAAGTCCAGGTATGTCTCCTCCCTGGCTACCTTAATAAGTGGAACACAACAGCCCAGAGTTTGTAGTTATGCAGAAACTGTCCTCCATGAAGTCATCTGGCATCATCCCCCACTCTACACTAGAACATAAGAACATAAGAATGGCCGTACTGGGTGAGACCAAAGGTCCATCCAGCTCAGTATCCTGTCCACCGACAGTGGCCAATGCCAGGTGCCCCGGAGTGAGTGGACCTAACAGGTAATGATCAAGTGATCTCTCTCCTGCCATCCACCACCCCCCTCTGACAAACAGAGGCTAAGGACACCATTCCTTACCCATCCTGGTTAATAGCCATTAATGGACTTCATCTCCAGAAATTTATCCAGTTCTCTTTTAAATCCTGTTATAGTCCTAGCCTTCACAGCCTCCTCAGGCAAGGAGTTCCACAGGTTAACTGTGAGCTGTGTGAAAAAGAACGTCCTTTTATTTGTTTTAAACCTGCTGCCCACTAATTTCATTGGGTGGCCCCTAGTTCTTCTATTATGGGAACAAGTAAATAACTTTTCCTTATTCACTTCCTCCACACCACTCATAATTTTATATACCTCTATCATATCCCCCCTTAGTCTCCTCTTTTCCAAGCTAAAAAGTCCTACCCTCTTTAATCTCTCCTCATATGGGACCCGTTCCAGACCCCTAATCATTTTAGTTGCCCTTCTCTGAACCTTTTCTAATGCCAGTATATCCTTTTTGAGATGAGGAGACCACATTTGTACGCAGTATTCAAGATGTGGGCGCCTATGGATTTGTATAAGGGCAATAAGATTTTCTCTGTCTTATTCTCTATCCGTTTTTTAATGATTTCTAACATCCTGTTTGCTTTTTTGACTACCGCTGCACACTGCATGGACGTCTTCAGAGAACTATCCACAATATCACAACACTGACCATATGTCAGCTCTTATGTAAGATAATAACCCCATGGACTTGAGTTAACAGGAAATAGCTTCTATGGCAGCCAGCCTTGGAAATGTTGAGGGTTTTCTGTGATCCACAGACTTGGAGAGTACATATGATTCTTCGGGGCAATCTGTTCCCTTCAGCAGGGGTAGAATTTCCCAAAGCATTCTATGTAATCTCCTCCACAAAAAAGTCCTCCACTACAGGACTGATTACTAAATATATGGACCGTGGGACATGAAGAGTTGATTTGCACAAGTTCTCTACTTCATAACATTTGGAGGAACAGGAATGTGTAGCCTTTCAGGGTTTGTGTGACTGTGAAGTCGGGAGAGTTTTTGCTGCTAGATAAGACACAAACTTATAACAGCAACTTGCCCTTCTGGATGTACTCACCAGGAGCTCCCCTTTATGCACTTCATCGACCCTAGTATAAATTGCTGTGGCAACAGCAGTGGGTATCACTCCATGTGGTGTGAGAACAGTTAGCTTCTTCCGGAACAACCCTGATATTTCTCTCTCATCATTACTGAAGTCATCATATCTACAAAAATGTTAACTTATTTTGAACAATCCTTTACAGGTATTTATTGTGACACCACCTCAAGCAAGATAATTGTTTTTCACATCTAACAGACCAACAGGAATAGAATTTAAACAACTTTGTCATTTAATACATTCAAATGCATTAGCCTCTTCTCTGTTCTCATTCTCTTTGATTTCTCTGCTACCTTTGACACAGATGAGTTCGCTCCTCCTTCATAACCTCTTCTTCCAAGGTATCTCTAGCTTGGTACATTCTTGCTTTTCTTCTTATCCTTATAACTGTTCCTGGAGCAACTTTTTGGAGGCCCCACCTTCTTCCTCCTTGTCCCTGTTTGAGTCCCCAAGTGCCCTGCATTCTCTCTTCTCATTGTAGACCAGTGGTGGGTAACCTGCAGCTAGCGGGCTGCACACAGCCCACCAGGCTAATCGGATGGCAGGCCGCCAGACAGTTTATTTACATTTGCACGGCCTCCCGCAGCTCCCAGTGGCCATGGTTTGCCGTTCCCGGCCAATGGGAGCTACAGGAAGTGGCACAGGCCGCAGGAGTGTGCTGGTCGCCGCTTCCCCCAGGTCCCATTGGCTGGAAACGGCGAACCGCGACCACTGGGAGCTGCGGGTAGCAGTGCAAATGTAAACAAACTGTCTGGCGGCCTGCCAGCAGATTACCCTGACGGGCCGCAGGTTGCCCACCACCGTTCTAGACTCTCTCCATGGATGACCTCATTTACTCGCATAGCTTTAACTACTACCTCTATGATGACGACGCCCTAATCTATCTCTCTAGCCATAGGCGCCGACTCCGTGGGTGCTCTGGGGCTGGAGCATCCATGGAGAAAAATTGGTGGGTGCTGAGCACCCACCGGCAGCTCCTCACCAGCCCGCGTGCACACCCACCCAACTCACCTTCTGCGTTCCGGGTTCCCTGGCCGGAGGCGCCTCTCGCCCAGGCGCTTTTTTCAGCTGCAACAGCCACCTCTCAGCTGTGCGGCCAGAGTGGGAGGTGGGTGGGGCAGCAGCGTTCCTTGCTCCCGCAGTGTGGCCGCCCAGTGCTGGGATTGGCCATCCGGGCTGCCGCTCAGGTCTCTCTGGGCCTGAGAGGTGGGGCTAGGAGGTGTAGAAAGGGACATGGCTGGGCCCGGGGGAGGGGTCTGTGTCGGTGCTACCTCCCGCCCCCCACGCCGTGGTCAGTTGGAATCGGGCGGCGGCAGGAGGTGGGTCGCCCGGCTGAGGAGTGGACGCAGCGCGGAATCCTGGTGCACAGCGGGCGGGCACTGTGCAGTGAGTGGGGCGTGAGGGGGACGGAGTGTGAGGGGGTGGGAGCAGGGTGCTCTGCTTCTTGTAGTTAGACGGGTAGAGGGTGCGGGGAGTGTAGGGTGGGGTGGGTTCATGCAGGGCCTGCACCCCCCATGCCAGCCAGCTCCCCCCCCCCCCCCCCGGTGGCAGCTAACCCCCCACCCCAGCGGCGGCTCAGCCCCCCGAGGCCCTCACAGCCTCCCAGCGGGCGGCGGCGGGCCCAGCTCCAAGCCGGGCCGCAGCATGCCCCACTTCCCACTGGCGGCAGCGGGCGGTGGCGTGCCCAGCTTCTCGCGGGCCTGGCTCCCCATGCCCCCCCGCGGGGAGTGCAGGGTGGGGTGGGTGCGGGGTGGGGTGGAGGGAGCTGGGTGGGGAAGAGGGGTCTGAGGGTGAGACCTGGGTGGGGAAGAGGGAGCTGGGTGCTGGGAGGGGAAGAGGGGTCTGGGGGCGAGACCTGGGTGGGGAAGAGGGGTCTGGGGGCGAGACCTGGGTGGGGAAGAGGGAGCTGGGTGAAGGGTGGGGAAGAGGGGTCTGGGGGTGAGACCTGGGTGGGGAAGAGGGAGCTGGGTGAAGGGTGGGGAAGAGGGGTCTGGGGGTGAGACCTGGGTGGGGAAGAGGGAGCTGGGTGCTAGGAGGGGAAGAGGGAGCTGGGGGTGAGACCTGGGTGGGGAAGAGGGGTCTGGGGGTTAGACCTGGGTGGGGAAGAGGGAGCTGGGTGCTGGGAGGGGAAGAGGGAGCTGGGGGCTAGACCTGGGTGGGGAAGAGGGAGCTGGGTGCTGGGAGGGGAAGAGGGAGCTGGGGGCTAGACCTGGGTGGGGAAGAGGGAGCTGGGTGCCGGGTGGGGAAGAGGGAGCTGGGTGCCGGGTGGGGAAGAGGGGTTTGGGGGCTAGACCTGGGTGGGGTAGAGGGAGCTGGGTGCCGTGAGGGGAAGAGGGAGCTGGGTGCCGGGTGGGGAAGAGGGAGCTGGGGGTGAGACCTGAGTGGGGAAGAGGGAGCTGGGTGCCGGGTGGGGAAGAGGGGTCTGGGGGTGAGACCTGGGTGGGGAAGAGGGAGCTGGGTGAAGGGTGGGGAAGAGGGGTCTGGGGGCGAGACCTGGGTGGGGAAGAGGGAGCTGGGTGCCGGGAGGGGAAGAGGGAGCTGGGGGCGAGACCTGAGTGGGGAAGAGGGAGCTGGGTGAAGGGTGGGGAAGAGGGAGCTGGGGGCGAGACCTGAGTGGGGAAGAGGGAGCTGGGTGAAGGGTGGGGAAGAGGGGTCTGGGGGTGAGACCTGGGTGGGGAAGAGGGAGCTGGGTGAAGGGTGGGGAAGAGGGGTCTGGGGGTGAGACCTGGGTGGGGAAGAGGGAGCTGGGTGCCGGGAGGGGAAGAGGGAGCTGGGGGCGAGACCTGAGTGGGGAAGAGGGAGCTGGGTGAAGGGTGGGGAAGAGGGAGCTGGGGGCGAGACCTGAGTGGGGAAGAGGGAGCTGGGTGAAGGGTGGGGAAGAGGGGTCTGGGGGTGAGACCTGGGTGGGGAAGAGGGAGTTGGGTGAAGGGTGGGGAAGAGGGGTCTGGGGGTGAGACCTGGGTGGGGAAGAGGGAGCTGGGTGCCGGGAGGGGAAGAGGGAGCTGGGGGAGAGACCTGGGTGGGGAAGAGGGAGCTGGGTGCTAGGAGGGGAAGAGGGAGCTGGGGGAGAGACCTGGGTGGGGAAGAGGGAGCTGGGTGCTAGGAGGGGAAGAGGGATCTGGGGGCGAGACCTGGGTGGGGAAGATGGAGCTGGGTGAAGGGTGGGGAAGAGGGAGCTGGGGGCGAGACCTGGGTGGGGAAGATGGAGCTGGGTGAAGGGTGGGGAAGAGGGAGCTGGGGGCTAGACCTGGGTGGGGAAGAGGGAGCTGGGGGCGAGACCTGGGTGGGGAAGATGGAGCTGGGTGAAGGGTGGGGAAGAGGGAGCTGGGGGCTAGACCTGGCTGGGGAAGAGGGAGCTGGGTGCCGGGTGGGGAAGAGGGGTTTGGGGCGAGACCTGGGTGGGGAAGAGGGAGCTGGGTGCCGGGAGGGGAAGAGGGACCTGGGGGCGGGTGCTGGGTGGAAGGTGAGTTGGGCGGGCACATGCACACGGGGGGGCTGGCAGGGAGCTGCCGGTGGGTGCTCAGCACCCACCAATTTTTCCCGGGGGAGAAGGTGGGGGCAGGGATTTGGGGACGGCGCAGGGATTTGGGGAAGGGGGTGGGGCCGGGGTGGACTTGGGGCGGATCCGGGGGTGGAGTGGGGGGAGCCGGGGGCGCGAGCACTCACCGGCGCCGACAAAAGTCGGCACCTATGTCTCTATCCCCAGCTTTCTCCCTTCAGCGCCGTCAGTGATCTCCACCTGTCTATCTCCTGGATATCTCACTACCACATTTAATATGTATGAAAAGGAGCTAGTTATTAGCTATTTGAAACCCATTCCCCCTTTTCTGTCATTACCACCACAACTACTATTCCTGTTTCCCTTTTCTCTGCATAGCCAGTTCACATATATGTCTCAAACTCTAATTTTTTTGTACCAGTCTTCTTACAATGAAGCACACTGTAGTCATGATATAATAAGGAGGTAACATTTTTTTCTTTGTAAAAGCTGTTCTGTACTTGCAACATTGGTCCTGATTTTCATGTCATTTTACATCGAAGTAATTTCATTCGCTTCAGTGGAATTACTCCTATTTGCACCACCAGAAGCAGAACTGATCGAAAAATTAAAATCTATGTTTGTGATAAATTTTTAAGTTCTCATTTTGAAGCGTTCAGAATTGAACCATCTTTCTTTTTTTAATTTCTTAAATTCCCCCCAATATTTTTATCATAAACATTGATATTTTTGTTGCAGTAAATAACAAAAATTGCAATAATGTTGATAATGTTTTAGATTAACATTTCCAAAGTTTAAAAAGCACAAAAAAATGCAAAAATCAACACTGACAAATTTTTCTCACACAAAAAAAATAATCGCTTTCAAAAAAGGCCTTTTTTCCCAAAAAACTTTTCATTCAAGCACCTTTAGCCAACTCTAACCATTAGTGAGATGAGAAGTGGCTCTCAGAAATACTTTGGGAAGTATAACTTCATTTATTTATTTCAAGTCCTGGTGTAGAAAGCAAGCCTGGGACTTCTACTGTTATTGCTCTGGATCAGAAATCTATGGAGGGACCCGTAACTCATCCTACCTTCTACTGTCACCTCTGTCCTGTTTCTCCAGCTTTGTGGGTGCATTTTTATATTTCCTATTTAAAGCCAGGTATCGCCTTTCAAAATTTTCATCCTTCTGATGATTTAAAGGTGGGACATACATCGTTTTCAGATTACTCAGATCCTGCACAGGAAAGGACTTCCACATAAAATTATCGAATCTTTTTCTGCCTGTGATGCCTGCAAAGAAAGGAAATGAAAACTCCTTTATAACTTCCCAGCAAAGGCACCAGTATGATTAAAAAAAATAATAATAAAAAAAAATCTCTTTCCTAATAGAAATAAGATTTTCAAGAATGGGAGTTGAGAAAACAAGGCTTTGACCAATTGTATTGTGTGCCTTGGAGATATATATAACCACAGGCGCTGGCTTCCTACCCTGCCCTGACCCAGACCCCCGCCCCCACTCCACTCCTTCCCCCAACGCCCCATCCCCACCCCTTGCTACCCCCTCCATCCTCGCCCCACCTCTTCCCACCCCCGCTCCACCCCCACCCTGCCTCTTCCCACCCCGTTCCGCCCCCTCCCCCAAGCACGCCCCGCTCTTGCTCTCCCCTCCCTCCCAAGGCCTCTTGTACGCTGCTGAACAACTGATTGTGGTGGGCGGGAGGCACTGGGAGGAGCTGATCGGTGGGGCCACCAGCGGGCAGGAGGACTGGGAGGGAGGGGGAGAAACTGATCTACAGGGATGCTGGTGGGTGCTGAGCACCCACTATTTTTTTCCACAGGTCCTCCAGCGCCTATATCTGTAACCCTGAAAAGCGTAGGATTAGGGCTAGGTTCTGTTTTGTGAGCATCTGTGACTCCCCCTTCTCTCTCTCCCACTGCTGAGTTCTAACTTGGCCTGTGTTATACAGGAAGTCAGACTAGAATGATGGTCCCTTCTGTCTTTAAAATCTATGAAGTTATAACAAAAAATACAGATAAGAATAACACAAAGTTATGAGTCACTAACTACTAAGCTATAGGCCAGCAACGCTGAAGTTTTCCAAATAATATATGTCTGGAAATCACTGTAACATACCAGTCTCCATAGAGTAATAAGGACTGGGTTTGGGAAAATCCATTAGCTGACTGATCCACTTGTGATAGGATGGGCAAGTGGTGAGATCAACCAGACGTAAAACTTCACATTTTCCCTAATAAAACAGATGAGGAGAATAAAGTTAATACTGCAGCACTGCCTCTGACTTGCCATGTGGCTTTGGGCAAGCCATTTCCTAGATTTCTCCACTTGTAAAATGCAGATGATATCTACCTTCTAAAGCACTTGTAGCTCTATGGGCGAAAAGTACTAAGAGTTAGGTATTATTATATTAGCCATGGACTACCACTCAGCAACAATACTTAACATTTGTGGAACTTTAGGTCTTCAAAGTGCTGTGCAAGCATTGTTTATATAATCCTTGCAATATCCCCTCAGGTAGGTAGAGAAATAAGCATTATTTTCATTCTACAAATGGAGAAACTGAGACACAGGAAAGCTATGTGGTCTTGGAAAAGTTACCTATTAATTCACTGACAGTGCCAGGATAAGAACTTAGTTCCCAGGCCACACTGAGGCCTTGTCTACCCTACGGGTGGAGATTGATCTAAGTTCTGCAATTTCAGCTACATGAATAACGTAGCTGAAGTCAACATACTTAGATCTACTTACTGCGGGGTCCACACTACGCGATGTCGACCGGAGACGCTCCCATCGACTCCCCTTGTGCTTCTCGTTCAGGTGGAGTACAGGAGTTGACGGGAGAGTGATCTGCAGTCGACATTTAGCAGGTCTTCACTAGACATGCTAAATTGACTGCCAATGTATCAATCGCCATGCGTCGAATCCCCCAGTAAGTGTAGACAAGGCCTCAGTCCATTAGACAACAACACCTCTCAGAAGTACTCAATAATCCCATCTCTAGAGAGGTGTCTTTTTCCTACACAGATTATTGTACTGTCCATACTGTAAATTATCTCGGATATAGCAAACAAATCTGCTCTAAGCAAATTAGGAACCAATCCTACAAACCCCTTAATCAAACGAGCAGTTCCACTGAGGACAGCAGGACTATTTGTGTAAGCAGAGAACACTCACTGTCAGAAGGTTCTTATAACTGGGAATCTTTCCATCTACTTCAATGGGCTTTAAATAAGACCTTTATAATACAGCTGTTCAGCAGTAATCCATTGAATTAGGGCAATCGGGCCTTTGGGACCTGGAATTTCCTTCCAAATTATTTTTGTATAATTTTTTGTTGCCAAGTGACAATATATTTACACTGAAAATAAAACAGTCATTTAAACCACACCATCTCAAAATGGTTAGTGCATATAAATGCTAAAAATACACCAATTATTGTCTTTTATTCTGAATTTAAGCACAGTGATTGAACGAAACATCCACCGCTGTATCATTTTGTTCTGCATAATTTTATTGGCATCATTAAGTTGGTGTTGTCAAGCTGGTGTGCCATTGTTAATAAATATTTCAGAGAGTCCAAAAGTATGCTAGGTACCACTCAGGAACAAGTAAAAATACAATCCCTGCCCCAGCAATCTTATAATGTATATTCAGACATGACTCAATAAATGAGGATCAAAAAGTGACAAAAAGGAAGAAGAGGTAAATAGCAAAAATAAGGGTTATAATAAATGGATGACATTGCAACTCAGTATCTCTGTGGATTTTAAACTCACTTTCCATAGGCAACTTGGCAGAAATTATTTGAATTTCATAAAAATTCCATAAACCCATTACTATATATATATATATATATATATATATATAGTTTCATATGTAGTACAATCTGTGTACAAAGCCAGTGTAAACCATCAGGAAATATGGATGATCATTGCAGTATTACACCTGAAAATTTGCAGGGTACTTTTTGCATGACTGTAAGGAATTTCAGTACTTTTTCCCTTAAGAAACTATGGTGCCATCCCTTTAAATTAAATTTGTTTCTGTCTGCCTACCTATCTCAGGCATTTCTGTTGCAGCCAATTTTCTGGTACCAAGGTAATGACATCTATATTTACTCCTGGGGGAATTCTGCACCACTGTGCACATGCAGAATTCACATCCCCTGCAGATTTTTCTTCTCTCCAAAAAAATACATTCGGCTGGAGAGGTGCTACAATTACACCTTTTGCCCACCAGGGGCTGCTGTGGCACAAGAAGAGAAGGCAGACAGCTCAGCTAGTCACAGATATATGTGGTATACGGGGGAGGGACAGATAGAGCTGGGGGGTGTCACATAGACTAGGGTTCAGAAGGGCTAGTGGGGGGGACAGACTGGAGCGGGGGCTGAACGGAGTGTGGTTGCTGGGCCACACGGGGATTGGGGATGGCTGAGTGCGGGTGCAGGGATACGGGGACTGGAGAGGGGTGGGCTGAGTGGGTGTGCAGGGCTACATGGGGGCAGAAGGTGGCTGAGTGAAGGTGCAGGGACACATGGGGACATGGGCAGCTGTGTCTGGCTGAATGGGAGAGGCTAGGGGTCAGCCAGGGTCTGCATGGGGGAAAACGCCACAACTCTAACAATCCCCTCCCCACTGTTCCCACTCCCCCCCGCAAAACAAACAAACCCTGTTCCATACTTCTCCCTCCAGATTCACTCCCAGGCTCCTTACCAGCAATTAATTCCCTCTCCCTCAGCTCCTCCATTACCCTGACTCCTCCAAGCCTTTGCACTGCTTCCGAGGGGTGTGGGAAATATGGTTCTGCGTTGTAGTTTAAATGAATTATTACTCAAGTTCTGCATTAATATGCCTAGTAAGGAATCTATTTGTCAAAAAACATTTCCTGAATCTTTTTTGTTGTCTGTATTGTTACAGACATACTTGTTGACAGGTACTTTGAAATACAATTATTTTGGTAATTTAACTGGTGTGATTATATTGTGTTATTTTGACAAATAAAATATGCAGAATTTTAAAATATTGTGCACAGAATTTTTAATTTTTGGTGCAGAACTCCCCCAGGAGTATATACTAGTGCAAACAAGTGCTCCCATCGAGGCAACAGAAATGAATCCATTCCAAAGTGAAGGAACAAGAACAGGGAAAGGTAAGGCATTCATAGCAAAATAGTTTTCTTTCCCACCTAGCATGTTTTGATAACTACCATTAATAAATATTTGTTTAGCACTGAAAATGAACTAGGTGCTTTACAAAACTTACAGGAGACTTAGGGTATATTTATACTGCAATTAGACACCCGCAGCTGGCCCATGCCAGCTGACACGGGCTTGAGCTAAGGGGCTGTTTAATTTCAGTGTAGATGTTTGGGAGGCAGCCTGAGCTCGAGGACCCTCGCACCTTACAGGGTCTTAAGAGCCTGGGCATCTAGCCTGAGCCCAAACATCTACACCACAATTAAACAGATCCTTAGCCCAAGCCCTGTGAAGCCAACTCAGCCGGCATGGGCTAGCGGTGGGATTTTAATTGCAGTGTAGACATACCGTACTTCCTTCTGTGAAACGTTTGTGGTTGACAGGTCAGATTCTGAGAGCCTTATTCACGTTGAGTAGTAACTTACTCTGCACAAAAGCAGTGGGATTACTGGTGGAGTAAGGTACCACACAGTGTGAGCAAAGGTATCAGAATCTGGCCCTACATAAAGACAGGACACCATTAGTAGAAAAAAAAATCACCAAGGGGATGTATCTGGAGAAGTGCTTCATTCCCCATTTTCACCTGTAATGGCCGCTGGTCACTGTTTTAATCTGCTCGCCCAAGATTAACTGGATTGGGATGGATGGATCATACCTGAGTAATGAATATTATGCTGGCTGACTCTGTCATGTCCCGGACTATCACTTGTCCATAGTGAAATTTCTCTGCTTTGCAGTAACTAGCAATTTTCTCTACTGAGTAATCAAGCCATGTTGCAAAGAGATCTAGACCTCTGAAAGAAAATAATGCAGACATCTTTTCATATGACCACTTAATTCCAACTAGAGGACTCAAGGAAAAAACTTATGTCACTGAGGAAAATGTGATCGTTTTAGTGTTCCAACTAATGGAAGGGAGGTGCTTTTTCTGGCTTAGGTCCTGATTCTGCAAGTTATGCCATGCAGGCAGACCCCTGCGCATCCATGGAGCCCCAGTAACTTGCCTTAGATTGTTCTACGATTGTTTATAGAGTAGATATAAAAATCAGGATTATGGTTTTTTAATGGACTAAAAGCATAAACATCCTTATGTTCATGAACTTCAGCAGACTTTAGTGCTCTATGCATTCATTAAATGCAAACATGGTTTTCTCCCTCCCATTTCTTTCATGGTATAATGAAAACTATACACATCACAATATTCCTTCAGTACAACTGTATATAAGACTCTGTATTACATGAGATCAAGCTGTAGACCTGTAACAGTCACAAAGAAACAGCATCTATTAACCCACGTCCCTCTAGAATGACTGCTACTTCATTTCCAGTAACATATTCAGTGAAGGCAGGAAAATCTTGCATACAACAGAGGTTTCTACACTGTTTGGGCACTTGTTGGTAGAATTAGAACAGCCAAACATTCAGCAAGTAAAAATAAAGTGGCAGAGGCAGGAGTGAGTGATCTCAGTGGAAGAAATTACTTGAAGAAGCTGAAACGATACTGAAATTCTTTCTGAAGCTCCTCATCTAATTTATTAGCAAAAAAGTCCTCTTTATCGACTACCAATAGTTCCGTATCCTCCATACAGACAACTGTAGCAATTCTCCGCCTGTCCTTTAAAAGAGCAACTTCCTATATACAGAGAAAAAGGAAAAACTGAGTTACGGCTGGGAATTCATCCTCCAGCTTTATATGCCAAATATTGACCTTATTGGGAGACATTATATAGTCATCTAACCTAGCACCCTGTCACCAACAGTGGCCAATACCAAATCCTTCATAGGAAACCCTGTAGAAGGTGGTTATGGGATAATCTGCTCCCAGGGAAAATTTCCTCCTAGCCCCCAATAGTTACCTTCGCATAAGTGCTGAAGCACGAGGGTTTATCCTCCTTCCAAAACTCTTATTTATTTTACTGCTTAGTAAGCATACAGCTCCTCTCCCACACTAAGACTAACAGGAGTTTTACTATAAACACCACTCACTCCAAATCCAGCACCTTTCCGAAGCAAAGTTGGATCTGGGTCAGTAAAGGCACTGCTCCCATCCTCATCTTCAGTAATGGCAACAGTACCAAAGTAGATGAAGTAGAAACTGTTACCACAGTGCCCCTTCTTTAAGATGACTCTCCTGCGTCCAAACCTAGAACACAGGAACACCGATTCTATTCCCACCTAGCAGAAACACAGGCCTGCACTGGGACTTCTCCTGGTCAGACTCCCTCCCCACCATCGCTAATCTTTTAGGGAGTTTGGATCCACTTGGCAGCTAGGGTCTCTCTCTGTAATGAGCTGGAATGAACTGGAACCCCCAGAACTGTAGGGAACTTCAGATCAGAACTCCAGAGCACTCTATATTCTAACTCAAAGTGATTATATCTGGCAGATATCTTCTGACATCTGTTTTATTTATATGAGAGATATAAGCAGTCAGGAACATATGTGCTTGAACTGGTCAAAGAACGTTCTTGGTATTTGCCTCTACAACTTGAGTTCAGTTCCTGGTCTCTGTCAATCACTTCTCAGGGCCAGCCTTGCATAAGAGGTGTGCCCACCTTCTAGGAAGGAGTGCCTCAGCTTACTCTACAGTAATAACCATCAATGAAGGAGCTGCAAAAATAGTCCAATCCAGACCTCCATTGGTGAGAAGGCTGGTGGCTGAGGTGTCAAGCCCTGTAGAGCTGATATTGACGTTGAAAAAGTGAAGGGATTTCCAGAATTATGAGAGAAGTGGAGCCCAACCCCTTCCACTGCCACAGTCTTCATAGAAACATATATAATTAAATCTTTTATAATGCAGTCAAGCAATGAAATAAAACCACCATAATGTATGTAACTATGGGGCACACTGTGAGGGAACTCATCACTTAACAAAGAAACCCTGATTACTCTATGGAAGATGGGAGAAAAGACTAGTGGCCAAAAGAAGGAGAAATAGCAAATTAAACTAGAGGTGAAAAACATTAGACTGATATTTTCTAAAGGCACCGCAGTGAGATGCAGGAGTCACTGGGGAAAAGTTGATGGTCTGTGTTATGCTGGAGGACAGAGTAGATGATCATAATGGTCCCTTCTGGCCTTGAATTCCATGAAATCTGTAAAGCCATCAAAACACTGTAAACACTCATCATCATCATCCGGGAATAAAACATGTAGAGCCCCACTTCAGCACTTGTGCAGTGAAGGCAGGCCCTGGCTCCAAAGCCCTATCTAGCAAGGGGGATGGTCAGGAAGAAGACAATGGCTTTCTTTACCCCCATAGAGCCCTGGCTGGTCTGAGAACTAGCCCCTAATTCCTGCTGTCAACTCTCCTCCAGCGGGAGGGGTAGGAGATGCCACCCAAGAAGGGACTGCGTGAGCTGCAGGAGAGGGCACATGCTGCACTGCAGGAATCCAGGAAGCCCAAAGGGAGCTGAAGCTCAGGATTAGGCCCAAGGAGCAGCCTGAGTGCATGATCCCTATGAGCCTGCACCTCACATAAAAATCAGCCACTGCCCAATGGGAAGAGAGTGCCTTAATCTAGGACTAAGGGGCTGAGGATGAAGGGGTCATTGAGAATGTTTGTGACTGAGACAGAGCTCCTTTTAGGCCTCTTGGACCTATGACATACTTCCATGGACTAACGGCTTTTCGCAATGACACTGGGGCTTTCTACATGCTACTAAAGGCATTGGGATAGATCTGTGCGTTGGAGTGATTCCTCGGTGAATTTCTGCCTCCTCAAAGTCTGGAAAACCTAGCAGAGAGGGGAACCTCCACCATAAATACTGTACACACCCAGGACCAAATTCAGAGGTAGGTGCGCACAGGAAGAGAGGCAGGCAAGCAGGGCTCAAGATTCACACCCACTCAAAGGTAGCATCCCACATGGAGTTCACATTTGGCTCCAGAGTCATGGGGAATAATTTCCAACATGAGGGTCATGGGACATAGTTAACACATTTTAGTGTGTGCACTCCCTGACCTTGACACCCCCTGCTTTACAGAGATCACAGTCTCCTACTCCTGGCAGGAATAAATTCAGGTTGGAGGGGGAGTTCTACATGGGAACACCATTAATGCTGCTTTTGTTTTTGCAGCATTCATAGAATTATAGAATCTCAGAGTTGGAAGGGACCTTAGGAGGTCATCTAGTCCAACCCCCTGCTCAAAGCAGGACCAATCCCCAATTTTTGCCCCAGATCCCTAAATGGCCCCCTCAAGGATTGAACTCACAACCCTGGGTTTAGCAGGCCAATGCTCAAACCACTGAGCTATCCCTCCCCCGCATTAATGTACTTTAATACCATAAATGTGAACAGAGTCTAAATGCAACCTTCTAAGAGAAAGGCAAGAAGGACCAAAGAGCAAGAAGTGGGAGACAGATAAAATTTAAACCTGAAAAGCTTCTAACATGACATTTTTGGTTGAAATCTCAAAGTTCCCTAGGGGATTAGGATGCCCAATTCCTACTAATATTTATGAGAATTGAACATCCAAATTCTTTGCTCAGTGTTGAAAAATCTCACTCTAGAGTGTGAGAGACAGATCAGTATGTCATCGACTACACAGAGTCAATTAGATAATGACAGCAAAAACAGAGTTATCATTCAGGCTAATGTACATTCAATAGACACACCACAGGCTGAAGATAAATGGAGAGTTATCCATGTAATTGTTCTAATTTTTGGCTAAAAGGTATCATTTGGAAGCTTGAAATATGTACAATTCTAAAAACAGCTTTAAAGAAATATTACACCTCCTCACAAGAACGTTTACCGTTCAAAGCGAATCACTTTAGCCAGAAGCAGCTGCAGATTCAGGCTATATTTTCGGTAGCTTTCCACAAACTGCAACCAGTTTCGTAACAGTTTTATTTCCTTCTCAGTTCTCCATTCTGGTTTCTTCTTGGTTATCTGGATTGCCTTGAGAGGAAAGTGATCCTGGCAAAACATCACACACTCATTAAATTAAGGAGTCTCAAGTGAAAAAAAAAAAAAAAAAAGACAAAAAGAATCTGCACTCCAGAAGACTAAACAGCATCATCTTCCAGAGACGTAATAGAACTAATCCCAAATTGTCTGTTTTCCGTTTCACTTGAAACTCAGCGATCAGTGTTCAGAAACCAATGTATGTGGTCCAATGCAAAGCCCAAGCACAGACAAGAAAAACAACTGTTTGCAGTGGCTGAGCTATCAATGCTCGTACTGTCCGTGGCTAAACAAAGGCCTAGGCTACACTTGCAGATGTACAGCGCTGTTAGTTAAACCCGTGTTCGTACAGCTGAGTAGGGAAAGCGCTGCAGCCTGTCCACACTGGCAGCGGCCAGTGCAGTAACTACCACTGACGTGGCTACATTTGCGGCACTTGCAGCTGTATTGGGAGCGGTGCATTATGGGCATTCAGGTAGCTGCAACGTGCTTTTCAAATCGGGGGGGGGGGTGAGGGGGACTTTGACAGGGAGCGTTTTTGGAAAAAGAGTGGATTTTTGGAATAGCCACAGAGTGTCAGCTCATTATTTCCACACCTCCACATCCCCTGCCTCTCTCTCAATCACTGAAAGCAAACAGCAGGGGCTTTGTTTGTTTTTAAAGAGCAGATAAAAGAGAGGAAACGGAGCCTGTGATCAGCAGCTTAAAGAATGCAGCTCTGATCTCCAACCCGGAAGTGCCGTTTCAAAACAAAGGCAACTTCGGAAGATCATTAACTCCGTTGTTCCTCGGCTATACTGAAAGACGAACGTTGCACCCACTTCGCAGCAGCTGTTATTCCTCTCGGGGAGGTGGAGTACATGCAGCGCTGTATCTGAGGAGATACAGCGTTGCACGTGCCTTGCAAGTGTAGCCAGTTAATGAGTTACAGCGCTGCCGGCAGTTTTATTACGCTGTAACTTGTAAGTGTAGCCAAGCCCAAAGTCTGTGCAGGCCCAATATTTTCTGAGGAATGTTTCTGATTAAATTGCTTGTGTTTATGTCGCACTCTTAAATTCTATACATCTGTAAATGTTGTGAAATGGTTTCTTTGGAAATAGTCAGAAGGACATGCTAAATGACAAACAGGGCTTCATAGGACAATTGAAGTGTCCTTGTATGACAGGAGTGAGTTCCCCATTGTGTTTGCTGGAACTCACAAATTCCTGCTCCTCTCGCATGGGGACCCTTACAATATTTCAGTGTCTTGCACTACAGATGAAAGGAGACCTGGCTGTAAAACAAGAGAAAGTGCATTCAGACCTTTCTGATCTTGAACTCATTGTGGTCGAAGGACAGTTTGGTATATTTCTTGTCCTGAATAAAAGAGGGGTGAGGAAAAGGGAGAAGCATTGATTGCATTAGAAATGTCACAGAGCTAGTGAAATACACAAACATTTCAGTGACAAGGCAAGCTTCTGTAAAACTATTATACAAACATATTTTAACTTTAGTTCACCTCTTCAATAAAAACCACACACACTAGGAAGGATTTTAAATAAAAGCCCATCAGATTTACTGAGAAAAACAATATATTTACATTAAAATATACATAGTGGGCAACACAGAATCAGGAGGATGCCACTGGTTCCTAGAACTGAGCCTTTTCTGTGCTGGCAATTGGTCAGGCTTTGAAGTAAATGCTCATAGCGGCCTGGGTAACGGGCACATTTGAACAGAACACAGAGAGAAATCATTATAAAAAAGGGAGAGGATGATTTTATTTGATGTTGTAAAATCCCTTACTTCTTCCATACCAAAGGTCAGGGATTCCTGGGCAGTCATATGAATTAACTGAAATCCCTTGAATCCCATCAGTCCCTTCCGGAATATCTTGCACACCCTGTTCATGACCACGATATCCAAAGCAAGCCTGTAGAAAGTCTTAAAAGAACAAGCACAGGAAATAATTAAGTCCAAATTAAAGTATAAGCATTTGTATTTATAATGGGAGGCACCATGGTCTAGGTGATAGACTGGGCATTAGAAGACCTGGGCTCTGTCACTGCCCCATTTTGTAACCTTAGGCAAGTCACTTCACTTCTCTGTGGCTCTGTTCCCCCTTCCCACTCTTTGTCTGTCTTACCCGTTTAGATTGTCAACTTTTTGGTCTCATTATGTGTGTCCTCAGCACCTAATCCCATGGGGCCCTAATCTCAGTTAGAGTCACCAGAGCTACTGAAATACAAATAATAACCATTACCATTTAATTTAACTAAGGCCTCGTCTGCACTGCTGGGAGCGTGTATGGTACATATAGCTACACACAGCAGTATACAGCCTTTCACTGCTGCCTCCTCCCTGCGGCAGGGAAAGGCTCCAGAAGCAGGGAGGCAGCGGGACACTACACTGCTAAAACTATCAGCAAAGAGGTGGGAGGCAGAGCTTGAGCAGGTCGAGAGCCATGTAGGTTATATACCCCAAGGTTCTGGTTTGTTGTTACTCTACTTGGTTAAGCGGTGCCTCACCTTTACATTGTTATTCATACCCGTGCTAGGGGAACATGCAGTGTAAGTACTCTATACTCCGCCCTAAGCATACACAGCCTAAAGAGCAGAGCTACAAATTCAGTTCAATTATACTTTATTGGCATGAAAAGCTGTACGACTGCTGCCACAGTGTAAAAGACAGGCCACGTAGGTACCTTTGGAAAAATGACTACAGATTAGATCTGAAGAGCCACAATGCATATGTTTTTACTCTCCATTGCCTTCATATCTGGTACCTCAAAGTTAAGTGATCACAATGCAACTAAGAATGTCCTCCTCCTCCAAGCCTTGTCATTCTTCATTAGAAAAGGGCTTGGAGAAAGGGAGAAATGTAATTAGCTTAGACTAATGTGCTGTTTAACAATTACAGAATGGAAGTTTGTGCTCTGTTAGCTGTCAATAAGGCTGGAGAATGGATGCCAAGGGAAAGCAGACACTGATTTTTGATGTGGTTACAGACTTTTGGGGAGAGCAAAAGTCCATTCTATTAACATTACCACTATTATACCAAACAGACGGGGGAAAATAAGTGTTTAACAGCTTAAGCAGCTATTTGGATGGTGACGCAGTGTTCTGCCTTTTTAGACCAGCAGCCAATCACCTCACCCCATTGGGAACAAAATGCCTCCTTAATGGTAACAAGAGTCATTCCGAGAAACTAGAGAAACCCCATTAGCCTAACACATTCTGAATGAGTCACAACCACCTTGTAAGCAGAACACCGAAGACACTGTATGGAAGACACATTTGAAATATGACAAACATGGCTAAGTAATCTGAATTGTAAACAGTTTCATGAATGCCAACCCATTAAAAAAAATAGACCTTGACTACCGGCTTCCCAAAACACAAATAAGAACATTAGAACGACCATACT
Source organism: Chelydra serpentina (assembly GCA_037349315.1). Lineage (NCBI taxonomy): Eukaryota > Metazoa > Chordata > Testudines > Chelydridae > Chelydra > Chelydra serpentina. Next base: position 34,199,625 of record JBAIAC010000029.1, on the reverse strand, counting down.
GATTCAGATCAAAGGTCCATCTAGCCCAGTATCCTGTCTTCTGACAGTGGCCAATGCCAGGTGCTTCAGAATGCCATCCCCTGTCGCTCATTCCCAGCTTCTGGCAAACAGAGGCCTGGGACACCATCCCTGCCCATCCTCACTAATAGCCATTGATGGACCTATCCTCCATGAACTTACCTAGTTCTTTTTTGAACCCTGTTATAGTCTTGGCCTTCACAACAAATAAATCTACCATCTGTGTCTCTTCACTGCACTACATGTAATTGGAAAGCTGGGCAACCTATACCATAAACCTAAACATTTAGTTAGTTTTTAATATAAAAGTTTAAACTAAAAGCAGCAATGGTTCCTAGATGCAAAGATAGTGAGGGCTTGGGATGGGGGAGATATTGGATCAGCGGCTTCTCTTTAAATAAAACCAGGACTCTCAACTTGGGAGGGATATTATCCCCCCTGCTTCAGGGCTTAAACTTTCTTTTTGCTATTGGGGGGTTAGGAAGAAACCTTCCCTGGGGGCAGGTTGTTCCATAACTGCCTATTAAAGGATTCTTGCACTTTCCTCTGAAGCATCTGGTAGTGATAGTATGCTAAATTAGCTGGACTACTGATCTGATCCAGTGTGTTCCTAACTCTGCCAGCCCCTATGCTTGCTGAGAGTTCCCATTACAGGGGGAACCCCTCAGCTCTTGCCTTAGAGCAGCTTTCAGTTCCCTTTGCATTGCTGCAGATGAGGATGTAGCCCTAAATGTTAAACGTCTGCTAATCTTTCTGGATAGAGAGCATTACTGTTTTTGTTAATCCCTGTCAGGGGCCCTTGGATAACACATCTCCACTGATTTATTTAAAGTGAATATACTGCCTGAGAAAGGTGCTGGAGGCTAAGTCAGCTATTTTACTCAAATTAGCAGGAGTAACACTTTATATTGCCAGAAAAGAAGCCGAAAGACGTTGAGGTTTCTGCAGGGGAAAAGATCATACCTTTATTCTTCTTTGCTGGTTAGTCGTATCCAGCTTACGACCTACAAATAAATAATAAAGATGCTTGTTTTAAACAGTGCCTTTAACACTCACTAATCAGATCTCAACATGTGCTGCTGTAAGAAGATAATTATGTCTGATGGGATGTTTGTTGCAGTTTATTCTGGGCTCAAAAAGCTTTGTCTAGACTGGGCAAATGACGTTTCCTTAGCAAAGAGCCTATAAAAGACAGTGCAGTTGCAGCAGCATGCCCAGTTACAGCCAGGTTCCATCACTACATGATAGAGAAATGGACAGACTGCCTGTTGGATAGGTGTAGGGGGAGGAGTGTGCCACAGTTTATCAGTAGATGGGGAAGTAGGCAGGCAGCTATCACCCAAAGTGTAGTGAAGAGCTGGCAGGGTATGCAAGATAAGGGGACAGAGCAGTTTCTCAATCCAGACCACTGGGAGGAACATGAGTTTAATCTATTCTCAGCATGGGGTGGAAGAAAGCAGAGAGAGTGAAGAGAGCTGCCCGAATCAGACGCAGATCCACACTGCTGCCCCCACCCCCCGCCCCATCTCCCTCACTACTACAAAAGATCCTTTGTTGCTGTGAGTAAAACCAAGTAGCTACATGCATATTAGTTGCCTGCCATTCCCCCTGCACCTGTGCTGGTCCTTGTTGGGGAGTGGGAATCCCTGAGAATTGGGGGGGGGGGGGGGGAGGGGAGAGAGAGAGACAGGGGACCACAAGTTGAGCAAAAGAACCACCAACCATAAAGGAAGGAGGAAAAAACGAGAGAGAGAAAACACCAGGAAAGAAAATGAACAGAAAAATTGACACACACTGAGGCAACCCTACCAGGATCTGGCAAGAGGGGCACCCACCAACCCCTCCCAGCGGACAGGAGATTCCAACAGCAGCAGACTGGGAACAACTGGGGTAGGCAGGCCTGTGACTGGTGGGCTTGGCACTGGTAAGGGGACAAGCTGAAGGAACAGAGGCCTGTCCGGCTTGGGTGGAGACTGTGTGCATTTGAGATAGGGAGAGCTGAGGCTATAGGACTGGGGGAGCTATAGGCTAGTAGGAGATATAAGGCCTAAGAAACAAGGCATGGCTTCCTGGTAAAGCTGAGGGGAGAAGCCTCTCTTCTGGGTCAGAGACTTTGAGCAGGGATTTTCTCTCCCTTGTTACAGGATGGGGGTGCTTATCAACCTAGGGATGGGAGTTTACTTGTCCCTGGTACTGACCGAACCAGGAATAGAGCTGCAGGTCTGTGGGAAGCGAAGAGTGTCTTATCTTGAACATGGTTGCGGCTCCCCAGAGTAGCCTTTGCCAGCTACAGCCACAGATTCCGCAGCCACATCAGGCCTTTGTGACAGGTTCAGAATCCAGCTACAGAACTGAGGAACCCCATGGAAACACCCCAATGCAGCCCACATCAGTACCCTACTGAGGGAAACTCAGCCCCCAGCACCTTCCTCCCTATGGAGGCTCCTCCACCACCAGATGGAACACCCCAAGCCCAGCTTGTTCCTCTGCAGGGACCCCAGCCCTCAAACACCTTTCTCCTCATGAACACCGCCCTACACCTATACCCTCTGCAGGGAAAGCCACCCTCCCAGAGTAGCTTTCATGCTCCTTCCTGTGGTGTCTCCTACCATCTCCCACAGATTGCACTTTCCTGACCCATCCTCAAGCAGCCCAAACATTTCTTCCTTTGGGATTCAGCTTTGCTGTCTCTCTCCTCCCCCCCCGCACCAAAGAAAGCCCCACCACAATCCAGGAAAATACAGTATGAGGCTGTACAGTTTTCCCTGCTGAGCCCTCTCAATCCTACCCTGAAAGTCAGCTGCTGCCAGGGTTTGTCCTTGGTAAGCACAGCTCCAATGAAGCCACATTGCCAGGAACAAGGTGAACCACCAGGAGCAGACTGAAGAGGCAAAGGTCTTATGCACAGATGACTTTGGCCGCCTGTTGATCCCAGAGACTTGGGGTTGGCCTCCATGGCCTGTTTGGTGGCAAACTGTGTTCCCTGAAGGAACCATGAGGAAGGGGGAAAAATCTCAATCTAGGCGGCAAACTAGACTAGTATGTCTTAAAGCTAACTTTAGACTTCAAGCCCAATGGAGCAGTGCACATATCATTGGGCTTGTTATTTTTCTCTCTCTCTTTTTTTTTTGCCGCGCGCGTATAGTTGAATTCGCATAAGTTAAATGTGCATATGATGCGACTCCACTGTACTTACTTGGATTTAGGCACTTTCAACCTTTGCATATTGCAGTCAGGAAACATACAAGATAAGCATGTGTGGGTTTCTGGCTAGGAAACACTAAATTCTATAGATGTTTAGTTTGGGGAAAAGCGTCCATGGAAGTTTTCCTTTTAAATAAGCAAAACTTTTGTCATGTTGAGAATGGCCAGTTAACCCTAGTTTGTTTTTTGTGGTTTTTTTGGTTTGTTTTTTTTTGGGGGGGAGAGGGGGGAGTTATATAAGGCTTCGCATTTTCAAAGTTTTGGTATTTATGGACAGTTTCAGGAGTCAATATTAATATATCTGTATCAAAAGCAATTATTTTAGATAAGCAGCATTAACACAAACAGCACCTCAACCTGTATGAAAAATACAACCAAGACAATCATCACACAATACAGGCTGTTTCTTTAAAAAAAAAAAAAAAAAAAGTTTACATTTCAACAAGGAACACTATACATTAAGTTACAATATATATAGATTTGTCTCTTTAAACTTTGTACAAACTGAAACATTCTTCAGACCACACAATCAAGCTTGTGTCTTGACAGCACAAAAAGGAAAAGAAGACATTTCAACCTTGGTGGCTTCCAGCCTTGAACAAGAACCATGGACCCATGTCTTTTAGGTGATTTTTCTGTATTTTAACCAACAGTTTTGACACAGCCCTTCTTATGAAGCAGACAAATCACTCTTTGTGAGCAATTGACATAAGGAAGAAAGATTGGTGAAGAATTAATTCATCCAATTAATTAATTAATTCATTCATTCAATTCATTTAAAACCCTGAATTTAAAACTCAGAATTAGTAGGCTTGTAAAACAAGTGTTTTGAGCACGCCAGAGTTAACTTTAGAAATGTTTCTAATGCCTATTGTAAGCTCATATCCAACTGTTTTATATGTAAACTCAAAATAAATGACTTGGCAACATACTCAGAACAGCACCATGCTCGATTCTTCTTTCACTCACACTAGTTTAAACACTGATGTAACTACAATGAAATCAATGTAGTTTATACATGTGCATGAGAGGAGAATCGGGCCTTTTATCTGTAACCTTCAATCAGAACCTAGCGAACCAAAATACCAATTTGTGTACAACTGGGTCTATGTGGCCAGATCACTTCAGATGGTGTGAAACATAACACACGTAACGTAAACATAACTTTGTAAGAGGAAAGTCTACGCTCTCTCCAAAGACAACAGTGACATAACCAGAGTATACATTTAGAGGGAAAAGAATTAGAATTTAAAGAATTTGAAGTTAATTTTGAAACTACAATTTGAGTATCAGTCACAGAAATATTTAAAATAAAATCAATTATTTTACAATGTTCTATAAATAAAAAACAGGAGAAATGGGACGGCAAAAACCAGGGATTAAAACTTTTACATTTATATGTAATTTCTTTCACTCCATAACTGACCCCTTTAAATTTATCTCTATCTGCACCCTCTTGACAAAAAACTTCTGGTTCTATTCTTTTCAGGGCACTGTGCAATTCAAGCTAGATTGGGAAAAGTCACTCCTTAGTCTGCTATTCAAAATGGCCTAAAGGAGCGTTTCCTTTAACAGCCTGTATTCACCAAGACTAGTAAAGTCTATATCCTTTGAATTTTCTCCTGCTTAGTGTAGAATCAGATCAAGTGTTATATTAGGAGGAATAGTAACTGACAAAAGAATAGTCCTATCTCAGCATTGTCCTTGGGAAATAAGCAACAATTGATGGGTATTTAATCAATGCAAAAATTTTTGCCTTAGATTTTTACATTAATCAGGAATCTAGAATTCTTTTAAACTGTCACTGGTAATTTTTAATACTAATTTGCTGTTCTGAATCAAGATTTCAATGTCACTATCACAGAATACCGAGGAGGGTAATTTATCCTGGAATGTACCAACTGAAATTGTAAGCGTAGCAGGAAAAGGTAAATGATATTCAACAGTAGCTTAGTGGGAGGAAGAATCAACTTCTAACATACTGTTGACAGAATTTTAAAGAAAAAGATAATCCTGTATGCTGTGCACCCTAGGCCTATAAATGAAGCAGGACAAAACATCCATTCTAGACGAGATGCCACAACTTTAACGGAAATATAAAATGCACAGCAAAATATCATTGAATTTACCTACACAGAAATGTATAAGGCATACCACAAATGAAATGAGTTTAAATGCAATCTATGAGACTCCAGACAACTGGAGATTCTATAACTGCCCACATGAAGTAATGTTGGCTCTTACTTAAAAAGAGCAGTCCCTGTTGGAACGTTCCAATTTAAACCATTTAAACTACAAAAATTAGATTTTAACAACGTTAACAGTATTAGCAATAGTCACTGGAGTAAAGTTTTTTTAGAGGTAAGACCTTAACTGATGCAGCATGTAAAGATATTTGGAGATCCTAAGCACAATGAGAGATTTCAAGGATCTTTAGCTTTAAATGCACAAAAGTAAGGAATTCAAGATTATTTCAGATTTCTAATATTTAAAGACATTTGTGCATACTTTGAATGCACATTAATATCAATCTGAACCATTTTTATCCTTTATATGCACAAATAATACTTGTAATCCTTTTTCCTTTGCAAATCTGTAAGTAAAACCATAGCCTAACTGATCTTGCAAGTTATATAAACAAGAGTGAATTGTTATGGCTGAGTTATCAATTTGTGGAAATAGGGGTTAATAATGGATATGCTGGTAGAGCTGAACCTATAGTGGTTCTGAATACTGCTATAAACAACATCTGAAGCAAATCAACTGTTATTCAATTTGGTAGTTATGTTGTATCGGTTTTATTTTCTTCATTACTTAAAGCTGATTTAAAAATATTTGTAACTATGAGTCATTCATTAGGAATTCTGCCTGGCACATAAAATATTAACTCAGTTCTTGCTGCTTGTTATGGACTTGACTTTGACGATGATGCAGAAAAAAGATATTCCTCTGGCATTAATTCAATTAGCTCCTGAAATGCAATTGACAAGAAACAACATAGACCCTTGTTCAGTCCTAACAGCTGTCATAGGCAAAACTTGAGACCCATTTATATTCTGACCACCACAAAGACAGCACTTCTGTATGTTGTTTGTTTTCCTACTGCTTATCTCAGCACAGCAGATGGCTTACAGATTTGGAATATTGTTTTTAATCATGGTATCATTAATACCTACGCCATGACCATCAGCATATTAAATCATATGCCTATCTGAATGTAAAGTATAAGTGCACAAAGAGGGAAATAAGCCAAAACACTATCACCAATCTTTCCATAGGAGATGCAACTGTTGCTTTTAGTCATGACCAGCTGGCTGCTGCCCTTTTAGAATAAAGGCTGCAGGTTGAGAAAGTAAACCCCATGATAAAGCCAGAATGTTAAATGCATCAAAACATAATCCTCTGCAATCCATCTACTCCTGTTCATCACCCAGTTTTATTTTCACCTGGCAATTTCACCTTTCCATCACTAACATTCCTATCGGCTGCAGTCCACATTTTTCATGCATCCATTGCCCTTGGCACTTTTAAAGTTCTGCATCTTGATTTCCAAAGACTTTATTTTTCTCTCAAAATGACTGCCATTGTTGATGCATTTAAGGGCATTGTCTTTGGAGTACCAGGATAGGTGAGGGTTTCAAAAAGATTAGTGAGTAGCATTCTGATTCATATTACAAAACTCAGGGATTTAATTTTGGAAAACCTATTGAAATACTGAGCAAAATAGACCATCTGGATAGTATCTGAATTACTCAAAACTTGGAAGGGAAGAAGGAGGAGGTGTTCCACATGGGAACTGAATGACCTGGAATTGGCAGTGAACCGTATCAGCTGTAAATCAAAGCAGCTGTCTGTCAGAACTAGTGTATGGTGCCTATACTGACTGTCACAATGCCATTTTGAAGAATGGCATTGTTTGGAGAATATCCCCCTTCTTTTCCAAGACATTTAGAGTCCTCTGAGTTGCAAATCCTTAATGCCTTCATGGATTTAAATAGTGGCAGAGTTCTGGCAGTCTTGGATTCTATCTGCCTCCACAGACAATGCTTGTTCTCTGGGTTCTTGTTTAACTTGGCCCACACAAATTGTACTCTCTGGATTTTCTTCAGCTTTAAAAGCAAAACACAAAACAAAACATTAAGGTCAAAACTCCATCGATAACACTTAGCTCTTAAGAACTGTATACAGTTAGAAGCAAAAAATTACTGTAGCTTGGGAAAACATGATGATTTGGGCTAGAACATGGGGCATTAGAGAGATCAGCATTTCAGTAGTTTAACAAAGTCATAACACTTACTGTGTTAAAAGATGAAGCAAGCAGAATTGAATTTGTTGCAATAATAAACTTCTGAACAAAAATCTGAAATAGTTTTACGCATGAAAAAGAACAAATGGACTGGAATCTATAAAGTTACTTTCTCTAAGGAGTTATTTTTTTAACAATATGAGGAGCCAGGAATGAATTTTAGGTGTCTCTTATAAGTATACAGAGCCAAATTCAGCTGTGATGTAAGTAAGTACTATCATACTGAAGACGTGGGAGCTGTATGCAAGTACACCAAGACTGAATTTGGTCCGTCCACTTAAATACACAAACTTGTCATCTTAAACAAGTACTTTTTGGGAAGAGGGTGTCAATGAACAATTGTGGGTATGAAAGAGACAGATTACAATAGAAAAGTTGTTTTAAATAATAGCTTAGAACTTCATCGCCAGTACATACAAATGACCATAGTGGACAGGTTACCTGTCCATGCTGGACAGGTTACATATTTTCATCAGTCAAGCTACTCTAGTATTTAACTACCAGACAGATAAGAGAGAGAAGCTGGATTGTAAGAAATGATTTTAACTGACTTGTCCTGAATGTGTATCTGGAACCAGTATCTCAGAATCCACAAAGTTCAACACAAAAAAGTTGATTTGTTCCTGTAAATTATCTCAGTTTGGGCCTGCCCAATAGCACTGGACTAATTGGGGAAAATTCTGGATCTAGCTTTAGAGTGTTTCCTGGCTTCTTACTCTCCAGGATTCTCCAACAGGATTACTTGGCCCCTTAAGAAGACGAAGTATTTGGCGTTTAGAAACATCGCCTCCCGACAATTAATGAGTGGCACTATTATGTTCTGAAAGGAGTCCCACACACTTTCCAGGCCAAGAAGGATGGTGACTATGAAGTGATGGGGGTGTACAGCACAAATAAAATGAGGTACCCTCAAGGCATGTGAAGAGGTCTCCAGGAAAATATAAAAGAGCTAAATTTTTTTATTTAATTGTCTCATTTCTATAATTTTACTTGCCTTTGTTCTTTTTCTGTTTTGTAGAAAATATTTCTTTAAAAATTCACACAACTTTCCACCAATATTTTGCTTGTATGTATTTTAGAAAGACAGCACCATCTAGCTTGAAAGGCCACACAGAATGACTGACGGACTAGAGAACAGAAGAGACATTTTTGATGACCTCTCTGGAATCCTTATATCAACAATAAAAATAGAATTTGTTGAGGACCACAGTCAAGGTCAATTATAAGAATTTGGAATAGCTTCAAAAACAACATTCCAGTGCAACAGACTGGAAAGTCCAGGGCAATTTTAGTTACATTTAAACATTGAGATTTTGGTTGACTTAAATTAGAAATAGATGATACAATCAATAAATGCCCTCTTGCATAATTTTGTTGTTAATTTCAGTGTGTTTAATGCTTTCCCTACATTTTTAATTTTCAAAGTATTGCAGAATTTAGTACTGAGAAAATAAGTGCACTTAAAAAGTTGTCAGTGAGGAAGCTGGAGGGGGCTTGGCAGATGGTTAGGAGAGAGTTGTGGCTTTGGGCACTTGCAAAGATATGGGAGGCAAGTGGGATTGTAGGATAAGCACATTATTAGCTGGATATTTCTGCTAAACTGCTCAGAAGTCACATTTCAGAATTCTCAGACACTGAGAAAAATGGGGCTATTTACAGTTGTCATTTCTGGCTGTCTGCAGAGTCAGGAAGACAAGATTGCTTCAGTCTATATGTGGTCCACATTTGGAGGGTTTATTTCACAACCATAAGGGCTCAAAACTTTTTTTTAAATGAAAGCTTAGATTCTGGAGCACAATTTGTTAGTAGAAGATGTGTTCTGTATCAAATTCTATGGCAGAGGTTCACAGAATACAAGACCCTGATGATAAGGGCTTTCAGGGGCTCTCTATTCTATGAAAGGAGAACATTTTTGTTTGGCTTTACTGTGATTTTTTTAAATGCATTTTCTGAGAAATGTTTAAAACTCCAAGAAATTATATAATTTAAAAAGTTGCAACTGATCACCCCTGCACTCCATCAGGAGAAACTGGAAGAAAAATGAGACCTCCCAGAAGACAGTTTGAATCAGTTTTAGAATCTAGGTGGGGGGGGGGGCGCGAGGGGGGGGGGGGGGAGTCCCACAACATTTTCAAGTTGCTTATGTTTTGCAGTTTAAATGCATTAAACAAAACAAAACAAAACAGCTCTCCTAACAAAATTTTCTTGTTGAAACTGTTAGTTTACCAAAACATACAGGGCTTTTGTTAAACAAAAATATTTTATTTACCACAAAAACCTGTTTTTAGTAAACTAAAATGTTTTATTTAGTAAAAAGCAGTTTTCAGTAAATGAAAAAAATTGATGAAGTTTGAGGAAAAAGTCATGAAAAATTCCACAAACTGAAATTTTTAAAAGTTCAACAGTTTTTGACACAAACAAGTTTTCAAAAAAAGGCAATTTTCAGCAAAAACACTTTCAAAAATTTCAGTTAGCGGTTTTAGAAACTAATTGGGATCTGCTCATTCAGTTATTCAAAAGAGTATCCTGGTGATGACAGATTCCCCACAGCACGCCAGCACACACATATAGCTAAGAAAATTAATTCTCAATTTGTGCATTTAAATACCGTAGGCAGATTTAAACTTACTAAGAGCTGGATGGCTGTCTACAATCCGTATTGGAATGGTCTGGACGTCTCCCAAAAGAAACTGATGGATTCCTCCCTCCAGGCTTCCTGTATCCTCTACACCTCCAACAGTTACCAGCTGGCCCATAGTGACCAGATTTTGATCTGATATAGGCAGATTTCCAATAGCAGAGGCAGCATTGTTGCTCTGGGTTAGACTGGCACCTGTGTGAAGGTTGTGTCCCTGACTGAGTACTAGAGAGTGGTTGGTTATCACACTCCCTATGGAATCCAGAAGACTTGCAGGGTTGGGAGGAGAATGGTTATTTACTGCTATCAGGGCTGTTGCTCCATCCACGGAGGTGAATGTTGGCTGCAGCTGTAATCCCTGTTAAACAGAAGACAGTAAGTCAATATCACAGTGTTTCTACATCAATCAATACCATAGTGTGAAGAGTTTGTGACCCTCAGGACTCTGAATTGGGGCCCTTGGGGCAACTGTGTCAAACACAAATTTGCATTTGATTATGAATGAAGGCTGGGTTCCCAACAGTGCTTTTTCCCAGGAGGAGAGTGGGTGTGAAGAGAAAGGAGTCTGTCTCTGAGCAGCTGCTCCTTTAAGAGGAGGGAGCAGGCAGTGAAAGAGCAGAGGGCAGGTGCCATGTGGGCTTCACAGGAGGACGACAGGGGAAAGCAAGTGAAACAGCAGCTACTGCAGGAGAAGGTGGGGTATCCGGGACAGAAGGACAGAGAGCAGAGGGAAGACGGGCAGTGATAGCAAGGGACCCACAAAAACAGACAGGGGTCAGGAGCAGTTAATTTTAAGGGTGTCATGCTCCTACTGTAATTCCGTGTAGAAGCATCATGGGCCCTCCGTAATAGACTTTAATTGATTTTGGGGGAGGATTGGTTCTGGTCAGATCAGAGGAAATAAGCCAGAAAAGAGGAATTATTGGGGTGCGGGTGGGGGGGGGATGTGCCTGAGGAACATGGATTGGGGGAAGGAGGGAAAGATCTGCAGTTCCGAGTTTTTGTGAAGAAAGCAAGGGGTTGAGTTCCTGGGGACTGGCTGGAGTAGGACAAGACTGGAGTTCTTAGAGAAGGAAACCTACAGTTTCTGGGTCTGAGTTGGGAGCTGCTTTTTGGTTCTCAATACAGTTTTAGAAGTGAGAGAGAAGGGAAATAAATGGCAGCCTTAAACTGCCATTCCCTCACAATGGTGGCCTCTCCCCATTATAAAATAACATTTTTGGCCCTCAGGAAAACGGTTGGACACCACTAGTGTAAGAGGAGTGGCTGTGGGGTTGGCTCACTGACTGCATCTATCCTAACTTGTCTGTATGACAATCCCTGGATTTAACAGTGCTCACAGGATAGCAGAAGGATCACTTACACACCAAGTAAAAGCCAAAATGCGTAAAAATGCAAGAAAGTTGCTAGAGAGGGGGCTGACAGCTACTTCAGATCTAGCTTCCTTTAGCAAAAATTTGGGGGGCATGGATCAGTGTTTACGCTGCAATCCCCGTCAGTACCCAGGCCAGGGAAGCTAATGATCCAACTTGTGGACCACATTTGGTGATGAATCCTGGTCACGTGCCACCCGAGGCATGTTGCGCATACACGAAGAAGAAGAGCAAAAATTAATGTAGGGAGCGTATGGGATAGTTAGCAGAGAGGAAGTTTACAGTCCTCAACCTCTCCATCAGGATTCCCAGAACAGCATAGGTTGAAATTCTGGCCATCTTGGTGAAGGTGTTAGAGAACTTGACTACCTGAAGCTGTGCAAATATCTTGGGCTGGAGTGAAGAGAGCGAGGACAATAGCTGAGCTGTCTCTGGAGGCAAGTTCTCCCCAGTCTGACTGGATTCTACTTTGGTGATGATTGATTCTCCTGGTGAACTCCCTGCAGCACCACAGAGACCAAATGAACAGAGATTATGACAAAGATTCTGTTGGTTTACAGAACTCTTAATACCTACCTGAACCTGATGAACAAAAGCTCAAATACATTACATCACAACACTGAAACATATAAAAATATTTACATTTACATAATAAATAGTCTGTATTTTGTGTAGAAAAAATTAGATGCCAAGGAAGGAGAATAGGTTGGATGTGAGAAAAAGTAAATACAGGGGTGTATAAAGTTAGAGTGTTTAAATTTTTAAAAGACAGGGAAATTATTAAGGGGAATAAAGCAATTGCTCCCTATCCGTCCTGTTATAAATTAATCGGAATCTATAAGCAAAAGAATTTCCATCAAAGCAGCAAGCAAATTGTTTGAACATACATACATCCTAGATAAAATCATAGGGAATAGGAGGAAAGACAAAATTACCTATGAAGAACATTGTTCTTCAATAAAGCCTTATGCAAGAAATCCTATAGGTTTATTTCCATTGTTCATGGAAGTGGGGTAACTTCAATACAGGTAACTATTTTACAAAGCCTTTTTATCTAGAAGCCCTTCTGGTTTCCAGACTATTGTATTTTCCCCATGCAAACCCCTATTTTATGGAAATTTCGGTTGCTTCTGAAGCTTTATAAAAAAATCAAGATTTGCCTAAATGGTTTCCCAAAAAATCCTCCATTGGCTCATCATATATTCATTCCGTGAGACCCAAAATCTTTGCAATTTAATTAATGAATCAAGTCTCAGACAGATATGCAGTTGCGTTGACCCAGCGTCCTCCTGGTATCTTGCAATTTTACCTTTGAAATCAGCAGGTGATTTTTTTTCAGCAAGAAATCACATAACATTTCTAGCAATGTGAGCAGTGGAGAAGTCCTTCAACATACACTGAGTCCCAAACGCCAGCTGCTTATGAAATAATCCCTGATTCTCTTTGAGTAAAATTATCTTAATATACTGCAGTTGGTACAGTAATGCTGTGGTTCTTGTTAATACTATACAATTAATCCTTCTGCATTGGGGGAAAGGCTATTGCCTTATGTCCTATATGATACTATTGCAGCACATGTAAGAATGTTCCAGCTTCTTAGTCAGTGTATTAAATACATCACATGGATCTGTTCTGTAGATGTTTATTAATTCTATATGTATATGGAACATATATCACAACAGATGTGAAAGAGAACCAAGGGAACTGATAAAGACCTATAAAGCTAGATAATTACAGGGATTCCATGCTTATGAAAGTATAGGAGAAAGGCACCATATGCTGAAGGAGATATACACTGAAAGAAATGGATTTCTCCACAGTAAGCAAGCAACCCAGTTTTCTCCAGGTTGTTGCTTGATCATTTGAAGGAACAATTCTATATTGGCTGTGGCAAATTGCCGGCACTACTATGATGGGTCCCGCACTTTCTCTTCTTGTGGGGGGGTTTCAGGGTGCCGTTTCTTGCCCCTGAACTGGGGTAACAGCTACCCTACTAGTATCCCAGGGAAGGGGAGTGGAGAGGGAGGGACCCAGGCCCACCCTCTACTCCGGGTCCCAGCCCAGGGGCCCTATGATAGCAGGTGAACCACTTGTACCAGTGATTCTTTCCCCTGGGCTACTTCCCTCTCCTGACCTTCAGCTTGTGGGGCTTCCTGCCTTCCCTCTGCACAAGCCAGGTGTCCCTTTACCTAGGATCTTGGTCTTCTTAGCCCGCTGCAGCACTTCTCAAAACTCTCCTCCGCTTTCCTTCGAACTGCTCTTTGTTCCACCACCAATCCACTCTGCTTCACTCCTCCAAACTGCTCTCTGCTCCACCACCAAACCACTCTGCTTCACTCCTCCAAACTGCTCTCTGCTCCACCACCAAACCACTCTGATTCAGCTCCTCCAAACTGCTCTCTGCTCCACCACCAAACCACTCTGCTCCAGCTCCTCCTCACTCTGCTCCAGCTCCTCCTCTGGCTGATTGAAGCAGGGGGATTTTATCAGGTGACTGGCTTCAGGTGCTCTAATTGGTTTCAGGTGCTTTTAATTAATCTACAGGGAATAAGGCTTCTCCTCATCCTAGATCACTCTCCTGCTGCCTTCTGGCCATGCTGTATCACATGGCACAAACTGAAATAAAAGAAAAACTTATACACAAAGGAGACTGCTTGGACAGGCAATGTCTTTTACCCTTGCTATTATATATGGAGATATACCTATCTCACAGAACTGGAAGGACCTTGAAAGGTCATCAAGTCCCATCCCCTGCCTACACTAACAGGACCAAGTACTGTCCCTGACAGATTTCCCCCCCAGATCCCTAAATGGCCCCCTCAAGGATTGAACTCACAACTCTGGGTTTAGCAGGCCAATGCTCAAACCACTGAGCTATCCTCCCACCCGAAAAGTATTGTTTCAGATACTGTTTCAAGACCAAGAACTGGTATGCTGTACGGGCAACAGCAGGTGAGGAGCAGATCCCCATGGCTGAGGAGGAGGAGCCATTCACTCCAGTAGCGTAGGCAGGTCCGGAGCACAGGGGGAGCGGCGCTATAAAAAGGCGCCTCCCCAGGTTCCCCCTGTACTCACCCCGTGGCGCCTCTGGCGGCGCTCCGGGTCTTCGGCAACACTGTACACAAATAAAAAGAGTATGGGGAATAAACAGGAAGAGCTGGAGGTATTAGTACATAAGCTAAATTATGATTTAATTGGCATCACAGAGACTTGGTGGAATAATGACTGGAATATTGGTAGAGAGGGGCATAGCTCATTCAGAAAGGACAGGTACGGGAGAGAAAGGGAGGAAAGGTTGCACTGTACATAAAGGATAGATACACTTGTTCTAAGGTCCAGAAGAAGGTGGGAGACAGACCAGTTGAGAGTCTTTGGGTAAAGATAAAAGGATTGAAAAATAGGGATGAAGTCATGGTGAGGGTCTGCTATAGACTACCAAATCAGGAAGGAGAGGTGGATGAGGCATTTCTAAGAGAAATAACAGAAATAGCCAAAACACAGGACCAGGTAGTAATGGGAGACTAACTACCCAGATATCTGTTGTGAAAGTAATACAGCAAAATTTCCAATGAATTCTTGGAATGTATTGGGGACTATTTTTTGTTCAAGAAAGTGGAGGAAGAAATTGGAGGACAGCCATTTTAGATTGTCATTGACGGCAGCTGCGGGGTCCCCCCACCAGGTTGGGGACTCGGAGTTGAGAGGGCGGGGCTGGCTGGGAGCTCCAGCCCCAGGGCAGAAAATGTCACGGAGGTCAATGGAAGTCACGGATTCCATTACTTCCATGACATAATTGTAGCCTTACTAATAACTGCTGACATCAAGAAAGCAGAGGTGCTTAATGCCTATTTTGTTTCAGTCTTCACTAAAAAGGTGACCACCAGATACTCTACATAATTAATATTAACAAGCAGGGGAAAGGAATGCAAACCAATATAGGAAAAGTACAGGTTAAAGACTAGCTAGATAAATTATATATATTCAAGTCATCAGAGCCTGAAGAAATTCATCCTAGGGTACTTAAGGAACTAGCTGAAGTAATCTCGGGAGCCATTAGCAATTATCTTGGAGAACTTCTGGAGGACAAGAGAGGTCCCAGACGACTGAAGAAGGGCAAACATAGCACCTATTTTTAAAAGGGGAGCAAGGAGGACATGGAGAATTATAGACCAGTCAGCCTAACTTCAATACCTGGAGAAAATTATTAAACAATCAATCAATTTATGAGCACTTGGAGGATAATAGGGTTATAAGGAATAGTCAGCATTGATCTATCAAAAACAAATCAGGCCAACCAATTTAATTTCTTTCTTTGACAGGATTACTGACTTTGTGGATGGGGGGAAGCAGTAAACGTGATATACCTTAATTTTAGTAAGGCTTTTGACACAGTTCTGCATGACATTCTCATACTCAAACTAGGGAAATGTGGTCTAGATGAAATTACTATAAAGTAGGTGCACAAATGGTTGAAAGAACATACTCAAAGAGTAGTTATCAATGGTTTGGTGTCAAATTGGGGGGCATATCTAGTGGGGTCCTGCAAGGGGTCAGTCCTGGGTCCAGTACTATTCAATATTTGCATTAATGACTTAGATAATGGAGTACTGTATAGAGTATGCTGATAAAATCTGCAGATGACTCCAGGCTGGGAGGGGTTGCAAGCACTTTGAAGGACAGCTTTAAAATTCAAAATGACCTTGACAAATTAAGAGAATTGGTCTGAATTCAAGAAGATAAAATTTGATAAAGACAAGTGCAAAGTACTTCACTTAGGAAAGAAAAATCAAATGCACAATGCAGAATAATAATAAATAAAATAATAATAAAGGATCTGGGGGTTATAGTGGACCACAAACTGAATGAGTCATCAAGGTGTTGCAGCTGCAAAAAAGGCGAATATGATTCTGGGGTGTAATAACAGGAGTGTTGTTTGTATGATACTGGAGATAACTGTCCCACGATACTTGGGGACTCACTAGTGCCAGCAGGAATACTGTATCCAATTCTGGGAACCACAATTTAGAACAGATGTAGACAAGTTGGAAAGAGTCCAGAGGAGAGCAACAAAAATGATAAAAGGTTTAGAAAACCTGACCTATGGAAAAGGTTAAGAAAATGGGGCATGTTTAGCCTTGAGAAAAGAAGACTGAGTGGGAACCCGATAACAGTTTTCAAAGATACTAAGGGTTGTTATAGAGAGGATGGTGATCAATTGTTCTCTATGATCACTGAAGGTAGGACAAGTAGTAATGAGTTTAATCTTCAGCAAGGGAGATTTAGGTTAGATATAAGGAAAATCTTTCTAACTATAAGGATAGTTAAGCTCTGGAATAGGCTTCCAAGGGAGGTTGTGGCCGCCATCATTGGAAGTTTTTAAAAATAAGCTGGACAAACACCTGTCAGGGATGGTCTAAGTTTACTTGGTCCTGCCACAGCACAGGGGGCTGGACTTGATTATTTCTCAAGGTCCCTTCCAGCCTTACATTTCTATGATTAACACATCCTTACAGGATC
Organism: Chelydra serpentina; assembly: GCA_037349315.1. Lineage (NCBI taxonomy): Eukaryota > Metazoa > Chordata > Testudines > Chelydridae > Chelydra > Chelydra serpentina. The sequence continues at coordinate 34,182,569 of JBAIAC010000029.1, read as the reverse complement.
AAACAGAAGACAAAACAGGCTGGAAAGAAGACCATCTAACTATACCCAATGGAGCCATCCATTCAGTTTCTGCAGAAATCTGAAAAAACCCACATCTCTCTGAATTCAGGTAGAATACAGTATCTCACTGGATGCTTACATATTTAATGGGCTCATTTGTCTTGGGGAGGCATCTGTGGAGCCAAAATAAAATAAGATTTGATTTTCCTTCATTACTGCCAGCATCCAGGAACCAAATGGTATAAGCCCAGCCATTCTCACATTATTGAGAACCACTTCTAAATGGCTTCTGGAGGCACAAATACCTGGTGTGTCCATCCAAAATACACAAATATCTACAGCCACTACTTGTTTTGAGGATAAAGGCGAATGCTATGAATCTGGTGGTTCTGTAAGATCCCCCTTTCTCTAACATGAGAGCCTTCCTCAAAAAAGGGACACTACTCAAATTATGAAGCCTAAAAATTGACCTCCTGTACTCTTGACAGTTGCCCATACTGAAATTCTTACCTTAAGAGTTCCAAGCATAAGGGGTGTTTTTCAGTTCAAAATGATCCATTGCAGCAGCAGCTAAAATAGAAGTTAAAAACAAAGGCCCAGCTTAGTGTGCAACTCATTGTAAATACACTGGTGTGCACAGAGCTTCGCAACATGAATCAGGTGCACCAGGTTATTTATGAAAATTCACACATCAAGCCAAACATTTGTTTTTGTATGTTTCCTGCTACAACAAGGGTAAGAATCAGTTTGTGTGTGTGTAGAATGGGGCAAGGGCTACATGCCAGGAATCCTTCAGGCAAGAACTGCAACATAGGATAACTGTTTGTGTGGGTAAATCTTTAAGCATAACATTAATAGTGCCCCTTTAATATGCTATAATAGAGTCCTCTATACAATATTCCTAATGCGACTATGATGCCTTGTCCCAAGGAGACAAAGATACAAGATAGCCAACCTGATTAGTGCTATTGAAGTTAACTAAATCACAGATCTCTACAGTGTTATTTAAACATCTTGCAAGAAGACAATCTTTCACATGGCTGCTATTGTTCCCTTACTAAAACTGCCAGGTTTTTTCAAGAGGTTCATCTCAATCACGCTGGAAGGCCATAACGAGTGGGGTCCCGCAGGGATCAGTTCTGGGTCTGATTCCATTCAATATCTTCCTCAATGATTTAGATAATGGCATAGAGAGCACACTTATAAAGTTTGCGGACGATACCAAGCTGGAAGGGGTTGCAAGTGCTTTGGAGGATAAATTCAATTAAAATTCAAAATGATCTGGACAAACTAGAGAAATGGTCTGAAGTAAAGAGGATGAAATTCAATAAGGACAAATGCAAAGTACTCCACTTAGGAAGGCACAATCAGATGCACACCTACGAAATGGGAAATAACTGCCTAGGTAGGAGTACTGCGGAAAGGGACCTGGGGGCCATAGTGGACCACAAGCTAAATATGAGTCAACAGTGTAACGCTATTGCAAAAAAAAAAAAGCTAACATCATTCTGGGATGTATTAGCAGGAGTATTGTAAGCAAGACACGAGAAGTCATTCTTCCACTCTACTCTGCGCTGATTAGGCCTCAACTGGAGTATTGTGTCCAGTTCTGGGCGCCACATTTCAGGAAAGATGTGGACAAACTGGAGAAAGTCCAGAGAAGAGCAACAAAAATGATTAAAGGTCTAGACCAGAGGTCTCAAACACGCGGCCCACGGGGTTATTTCCTGCAGCTGCCAAGCTCCCCTCCCCCACCGGCCCCCCCAGCACGCCCCATCCCCACTTCTCTGCCTACCTCCAGGCGCTTCCCACTGCTAAACAGCTGTTTGGCGGTGCTTAGTGCTTTCCAGGACGGAGGGGGGAGGAGCAGGGAGCCGCGCGCTCAGGGGAGGAGGCGGAGAAGAGGCGGAGTTGGGGCAGGGCCTTATGGAAGGGATGGAATGGAGGCGGGGCAGGGGAGGGGTGGGGCGGGACGTGTCACTGATGCAGTCCTCGGGCCAATGCACTAGCCCTCATGTGGCCCTCGTGGTCATTTGAGTTTGAGATCCCTGGTCTAGACAATCTGACCTATGAGGGAAGATTGAAAAAATGGGGTTGGTTTAGTCTGGAGAAGAGAAGACTGAGAGGGAACGTGATAACAGTTTTCAAGTACATAAAAGGTTGTTACAAGGAGGAGGGGGGAAAATTGTTTTTCTTAACCTCTGAGGATAGGACAAGAAGCAATGGGCTTAAATTGCAGCAAGGGCGGTTTAGGTTGGACATTAAGAAAAACTTCCTAACTGTCAGAGTAGTTAAGCCCTGGAATAAATTGCCTAGGGAGGTTGTGGAATCTCCATCATTGGGGATTTTTAAGAGCAGGTTGGACAAACACCTGTCAGGGATGGTCTGGATAATACTTGGTCTTGCCTTGAGTGCAGGGGACTGGACTAGATGACCTCTCGGGAGCCCTTCCAGTTTTATGATTTTATGTTAAACAAGAACAGGAGAAAGAGAGCAGGGAAGGATTTTTTCTGTGTCACGTTTACCCAAGGGGAGGAACTGTCAAGTATTCCTGAAACAGAGATTATTATTTGCTGCATTAAAAGCAAGTGTGTGCATGTGCGTGTGTAAATAATTTGTTTTAGATTTCCTAATGAGGACCCTGATCCAGCAAAGCACTTAAGCCAGTGCACAGTTTAAGGCATGCGAGTAGTCAGTAGGTCTAAATCACAAGCTTTAGAATTTTGTTTTACTATATATGTTTTAATCTGAAATAATAATAAATAGTAGAATCCCATTTATGGCAAAGACACGATAGTCTCCCAACAATAGATTTTGGAGCAGAATCCACTTTGACAAGGAAACTTCCTTCAGAAATCCATATTCTGGCTTTCCTTCGCTTCCTTGTTAAGTGGCATAGTAATTGCTGTGAAGAGATACTGCCTTCACCTTATGCATTCACCAAGCAAAATTATACTTCACAAGAATATCATTGAAGAAAGAGTGTAAGAAATGTGTCTCTCAGCCTGGTTGTCAGCTAAAATCTGTATTTTTACAATAAAAAGGTTAAAATGAATATCTCATTTAAATAAAATATACCAATAAAGGGGAAGACAACAATGATTTGAGAAAGACTGATTCTGTCATCAGGACTAAGGATTTCCCCCCCCACTTCCGCTCTCCCACCCCCCGAGCGTATCCTCACTGCCCAGATGAAATCAATGGGTGTTTTGTCATTGATTTCTCTAGGAGCAGCAGTAGTAGGGACATGGGCCCTGATTCAGCAAGGTACTTAATCGTGCTCAACTTTAAGCATGTGAGGAGCTCCCAACACTCACATGCTTGATGTTAGGCATGTGCTCAAGTACCTTGCTGAATTGGGACCTTACTGATCATCTCCTTCTGCACCATTCCATTGAGCAAGCGCTAGAAGATTCTCTACACAGATGTTCTAAGGGTCTGAGCATTTCCTCCCAACCCAAACTGTTCTGCTCTTCAGTACACATTAAACGATGTTGTAAAAGACAAAGTCTACAGTTTTCATCACTGCTACCAGCCATATCAGGAATTGAAACAAGTTCCACAGACATGTGGTAAAGGGTGTGTGTGTGTGTGTGGGGGGGGGGGGGGGGGGAATAAGAATGGTCACTTCTTGGTGTGTTCAAATAAGGGAAGATAATGGCAAGATCTCTAAAAATCAGGGAGGATATCTGTATTTTCGTAACGCATGTGATAAAAACAAAAATTGAACACAAGAAAGATATCAATATGCTCCTACCCTCTGTAGGTGGTGAGGCAAATGTAACAGTCACTGTTTCTGTGAGAACATTCCCACCGTCTGTGGTCCACTGGAGCTGAAAGGAAAAAGACCTCAGTTCTCAGAAGTGGGAAGGGTGCTGAGCAAGATTCCCTACAATACTGTTACAGACTTAAACTACAGTGAAACTCAGCGTCCAAAACATCTTATTTCTGTATAGTGAGCGCTTTCTGAGTTTTTGGGTTACTTCTTAAAACTCTTAAAGGTGAAGCACTGTGCTTTAAAAGGATTCTAAAACATTTTCTGTCTGGTAGGCTAAATCCTCCTCAGAACGGGGGTAGACTTTAAAACTGAAAATAGATACATTTTAAACACAAACTATTTGAAAATAATTTTCTCTTTCATTTAAAGGCTGGAACTTGAACCCAAGGTTCTGTAAAAAGCAGACAACATCAGAAACTCTTAAGAAGGGTAAAGGAATTCTGTGCCCTGCCCTGCTTTGGGTGGGATCACCAGCTATCGCAGGAGAACCAGTCTTGGCAGATATTAAAAAAACAAACTTTTCAGCTTTTGTGTAAAGTACACTTGTGAATTAAGCTCTTAAACACAGTATGTTTTTACCTATTTTTTTAAACCAAACATTTCAATTCACCTTGAAATGCTATGAAATTAAAGTGCCACCAGATCAGTGATACACAATCTGAAGCTCTTGAAACCTCACTTATCCCTGCATGCGTTGGCTTGGAGTGAGGCATCACCTGGTGGCTGTCTGGCTCTGAGTCAGTAAAAGACCCAGTGGGAGTTACCAAATCTTGATACCACTTTCTCTACAACATACCAAAATAAATAAATAATCCATCCATCCATTCCTCATCATCGATAGTTCTCTCTCACCTGGACTGCTGCAACCTCATCCTCTTATCTCCTCATCTCACTCCCATTCAGTCCATTCCGAATGCAATAGACAATATTTTCCTCCTCACTCACCAGCCAGATCACATCGCTCCACTCTTCAAATACTTCTACTGGCTGCCCTTCTTCCAGAGAGTCAAGTTTAGGATTCAAATTGCTGTCTTCAAAGTTATGCACCTGCCTTCATCTCAGCTCTTATTTATTACTATGTTCCACCTTCTTGTCTCCATGCCTTCTTCTATGCCATCCCATACACGTGAAATAGACTTCCAATTCCAGCATGCAAAGCATCCATCCTTCATTCAAATCCCAACTAAAAACCTACTTCTCTTATAAGGCTTACAAATGCTAACCTGTGTCAATATAAAATCCTAACCAACCCAGGTCTTCCAGTGCATGTCACTTTTCTATGTCTCTCAAAGTGTTTTTGTCTGATCTTTGGCTCTTTAATGTTAACCTTTAGGCTAAATATTAAACAAATTTACAGGACCAAATGCACTTGGGGGTGGGGGAGGAGGGCCTGTCTATCATGGCAGCCTATATCAAGCAGCATAAAATCTTGTCCACATGAGCTCTGACAGAGTGTGAGTTTGCCAGTTCCTTGGCAATTCCTTCATAGCTAATAAAAAATCTTGTCTTACAACTGGAGAAATCCTTGTCAATGCTTGCCCAAAATTACTCCCTATATAAGAAGAAAATTAAGGGGCTACATACATTGGGGTACTGCGCACTTGTAAAGATTTATATTTTTGTATTTACTGTTAGACACATTTACTACATAGTAGAGTAATAATACATAGTATTAATATAGCACTATGCACGTTCAAAACATTGTACAGACATTAACTAGACCACATGAGGTAGACAGGTACGTTTCATACCCATTTTACAGATAGGGAAAGCGAGACAGACTTGTGAAGTGACTTCCCCAAGGCAACACAGTGGTAGAGTCAGGATTGAAACTCAGGACCTTTGAACGCTCTGCTCATTTCTTCAGCCACACTGCCTTAAATTCATATTCTCATTATATACCTCAGTACTGCATCAAGTATCCACTGTTAGCAACATTTCATTGACAATATATTGTTATAAAAGCCTAAATTTAATCTATCCTTACTCAGACAAAACTTCCCTTGAAAATTTAACTAGTGGGAATACAAAGTCAGTGGGAGCTTTGGCTGAATAAGGGCTAAGTAGTAAAATTTAAGTAAGGTCTTCAGAATTTATCTCAGAGATTCAGAAAGAAAGAAGGAGAAGAGAGCGTGAAGCTCCAATAATACCGTTGCTGGGATGCTTTCTGAGTTATACACCATCTCCCCATTTCCCAGGGACTTCTGCATCTCATGGATATGGTTCTTGATGTCATTCACAGTTGGGAAGAAGGACAAGTTATGCCTCTCTGGCACTTCCTCAGGCTTGAATAATTCTCGCTCCACAAACTTTCTGTCAAGTATTGGAAGGGGGGGGGGGGGAAAGAGTGTTGTCAAAAGTTAAAACACACTTACAATATTAGGAGATGTTTCTCTTTCTTCTGCAGCCACCTCTGTCTCTGCCCTCAAATATGTTTCAAACATGTTAAAAATTACAAGACAAGAACAAGTTAGTAGATCCCATGACCTGGCTCTTCTCTAGTATCCTGGAAATTTTACAGAGCTAACTCAATAAAATGTACATTTCCAACACTAAGGGCTGGTCCACACTAACCCCCCGTGTCGAACTAAGATACGCAACTTCAGCTACGTGAATAATGTAGCTGAAGTCGAAGTATCTTAGTTCGAACTAAACAGCACTTACCGCGGGTCCAGACACGGCAGGCAGGCTCCCCCGTCGACTCCGCTTACTCCTCGCACGGAGCAGGAGTACCGGTGTCGACGGCGCGCACTTCCGGGATCGATTTATCGTGTCTAGACAAGACGCGATAAATCGATCCCAGAAGATCGATTGCTACCCGCCGAATCAGGTGGGTAGTATAGACGTACCCTAAGAAGAAAAGCCCTAGATGGTGATCTGGTATGATGCAGTGCGAGGAGCTGAAATACTAGGTAGTTACATCTAAGGTAAAGTCCAATAAAAAAAAGCTGAGATGCTAATGCCATATGTGGGGATAGATTCGTGAAAGAATCAGCATTGCTACATAGCTTCAAGTCAAATTAACTGAATGTATAGTTGATAAAGTGCTATGGAAAGAAGGCAGTATAGTTAGAGTAGATTATGCTATACCTTAGTTGTTTCCTCACTGCATAGACTTGTTCTATTCCCTGAGACACCAGTTCTCGGATCTTATCCGCTACTTGTGGGTGAAGTCGGGAGGGTAAAGTACAGTTCTCATCTCTCACTGCATCTTCCTCTTCCTCAGGAGACGATACGGGGAAAGCGGACGGTGAAGGAGGGAGGCAGGTCTCCATTTCGTGATACTGATGGGCCTGCTGGGTGGGTAATTGCACATACCATCTGACGAGAAGGAGAGTTTCCAGGTACAATTCCAAAGCAAAGACAGTAAAACAAAATCATGTATTTAAATCCTTCCCAGGAAGGGAACAATGCTATTGAATGAAATGGCCTCTAATCAGGCCATCAACAAGACTTGTATATATACACAACTAACAGCATTCGTTACTAGCACACACAGTTTTCTCCCACCCCCACATAGGGACAGCGACTATGCCTGCCTTGTACGGCACCAAACACATAGTTAATACTTTAAATAACAAACAGCTTTTACATAATTTTGAGTACAACCCTAAAACAAAAAACTCCCATAGATTATTCTTTTCTTTCTAGAAGCTTTAAATCTGTGCCCCAAAGCTTCCATAAAAGAATACAATACTGCACTACAGGATTTTTGGCTTGAGATCTGAAGGGAATATTCCTTGAGCCAACCCTCTCACTGAATCTCTGCACTGCACCGAGTATACCATCCTTACAGCTAAGCACTAGATAGGACTCCTTTCATGTCAATGATCCTCTTAATTGACAAGAAAGGTGGCTATTGATCTAGATGAGGTATTCTTCTTCTCCCACTTCCCCAGCTCTACATATTGCTCTGTTGTACTCCCCAGTCCTGATGGCCCAGTGATGGAGAGAATCAACAGGGAATCAAACACAGCTCTCCCAAATGGCAATGCAGACATGCAGAGGATGCTGAATAAGTCTATATGGGAGGCATCTTAATCAATGCTTTGACACCACATGCTTTCTGACCAATATGTAGATGAAATACATAAATATAGCTGCTCTGATGGACAGTGAATCCCAACTATGGAGGGTCCATCTATGCCTTTCTTTTTGGAAAGACTGTGGGACAGATTACAATGAGTGTGGTATAATCATTAGAGAAAGACTGGACAGCAGCACACTGCGAGGGTTACGCAACTGACTTGCTTTGTAGCTTTGAGCAAATAATTGAACCTCACTATGCCTCAGTCTCCCAGTCTGTAAAATGGGAATAATAATAATAATTAGTTACAATGTAGGGATGCATGAGGCTTAATCGTGAAGTGCTTTCAGATCCTCAGATGAAAGACGTTGCACAGAAACATTGTTATTCCACTTTTTGTTTTTCTATTTAATACTTTTAGGTATAGCACGTAAACAAAAAATAATGTTCAGATAATACTAATTTACACTGACAGACAAATATTTAGATTCACTACCCTTGGCTCACTCAATTTTGAGTAAGTATTACAAGCAAATATGAGGCTTGATTCATCTCTGCAAGCAGAGTGGGGGTTAAGCACTCCCTTCAGCCCATGGAGGGAGCGGCACATGAGGCCTGGTCTACACTAAGAGTTTATATCAAATTTAGCAGCGTTAAATCGAATTAACCCTGCACCCGTCCACACAATGAAGCCATTTATTTCGACATAAAGGGCTCTTAAAATCGATTTCTGTACTCCTCCCCGACGAGGGGATTAGCGTTAAAATCGATATTGCCGTGTCGAATTAGGGTTAGTGCGGACAGAATTCGACGTTATTGGTTTCTGGGAGCTATCCCACAGTGCACCACTGCGACCTCTCTGGACAGCAGTCCCAGCTCGGATGCTCCGGCCAGGTAAAGCCCCAGGTAAAGCCCCGGGATCATCTGAATTTCATTTCCTGTTTGGCCAGTTTGAATTTCATTTCCTGTTTGGCCAGTGTGGCAAGCTCAGCAGCACAGGTAACGATGCAGAGCTCTTTAGCAGAGGTGACCATGCAATCCCAGAATAGAAAGAGGGCTCCAGCATGGACAGAACAGGAGGTGTTAGACCTGATAGCAGTCTGGGGAGATGAATCCGTGCTATCAGAGCTACGATTGAAAAGACAGAATGCAAAAATCTACGAAAAAATCGCCAAGGATACAGCAGGGATGCAACGCAGTGCCGCGTTAAAATTAAGGAGCTGAGACAAGCGTACCAGAAGACCAAAGAGTCAAACGGACGCTCCGGGTGAGATCCCCAGACATGCCGCTTCTACACAGCGCTGCATGCCATCCTAGGGGGGCCGCCACCACTACCCCACCCATGTCCATGGACTCCGAGGATGGGGTATTCTCATCAGTCGCTTCCTCTGAGGTTTTTGCGGATGGGGAAGATGATGAGGACAAGGTAGTCGACGGCGTTCTGCAGGGCGATTTCCCCGAAAGCCAGGAACTTTTCCTCACCCTGACAGAAATCCCCTCCCAACCCTCCCAAGGCGGTATCCCGGACCGTGAAGCCAGAGAAGGCACATCAGGTGAGTATCTTTTCAATTGAAAAGTCATGGTTGTAAAGCAATTGGTTTTTAATGGTTACTTTGCCCTGAGGACTTGGGATGCATTCGTGGCCAGTAGAGCTACTGGAAAAGTCTGTTAACATGTCTGGGGATAGAGTGGAAATCCTCCAGGGACATCTCCATGAAGCTCTCCTGGAGGTACTCTAAAAGCCTTTGCAGAAGGTTTCTGGGGAGAGCAGCCTTATTGTGTCCTCCATGGTAGGAAACTTTATCACGCCAGGCCAGTAGCAAGTACTCTGGTATCATTGCATGGCAAAGTCTGGCAGCATACGGCCCCGGTGTTTGCTGGCATTCAAACAACATCCGTTCTTTCTCTGTCTGTGTTATCCTCATCAGAGTGATATTACTCATGGTGACCTGTTTGAAATACGGGAATTTAATTACGGGGACAGTCAGAGGTGGCCATTTCTACTGGGCTGTTTGCCTGTTCCTGAAAAGAAATCCTCCCCACAGTTTCCAGCCACGCGGTGGGGGATGGGAGGGGGGCCATTCATGCTGGGCAGTTGGCGTTCGGCTAGCAGGGATCTTCCCTGATACCAGCCACGCGGTGGGGGAGTGGAGGGGAGGGGGGCCGTTCATGGTGGGCAGTTGGCGTTCGGCTAGCAGGGATCTTCCCTGATACCAGCCACGCGGTGGGGGAGGGGAGGGGATGGGGGCCGTTCAGGCTGGGCTGTTTGCGTTCGGGTAGCAGGGATCTTCCCTGATACCAGCCATGCAGTGGGGTGACAGCAAAAGCTAGCATCCCAGAGAACGGGATGGCTGGAGTAACTTTGTTTTGAGTTACTTGGCTTTGAGCGTGAAAGGAGGGCGCTGCGGTTAATTAAGGTTTCCGAAGCCGAAAGTCTATGGCTTACCATGGCCGCCCACTAGCTGAATTCCGTTGCCCCGCCCTGCGTGTGTGATCTGTACACCAAAGCCCCAGGCACTCAATATAAAGATGCAAAATGCGACCTTGTACTGAAAGTATATTTGGTAGGTACTGTGAATGGTGCTGTTCACCGCGAAAGAGTATATGCATTGTTCTGTAAAATGTATCTATTTAAAAAATTCACTCCCTTTTTTTTCATCCCACAGCTGCAACTGTCCCTAGGCTTCCCCCGGCATCTCCCTCCCAAAGGCTGTCACAGATAAGGCGGAGGAAGAAATGCACACGCAACGAGATGTTCTCTGAGCTAATGCAGTGCTCCCGCACTGAAGTAGCTCTGCAGAATCTGTGGAGGGAGACAATTTCCCAGTACAAGGAAGAGGGCAGCGCTTGAGCTGAGAGGTGGCAGCAGGAAGACCAGAGGGTGACAGAGGCGATGCTTGGGCTACTGCGGGAGCAAACCGACACACTCCGGCGTCTGGTGGATGTTCTACAGGAACGCAGGCAGGATGACAGACCGCCGCTGCAGCACATCTGTAACCGCCCTCACCCCTCCCCAAGTCCCATAGCCTCCTCACCCAGAGTCCCCAAAACTCGGGGGGGAAGGCAACGTGCGAACAACCACTCCACCCCTGCGGATTGCTCAAGCAGCAGAAGGCTGTCATTCCACAAGTTTTGAAACGGCCTTTCCTTCCCTCCTTCCTCCACCCGCACCCCACCCTGGCCACCGTCCCACTTCTCTCCCTTTCTTCCCAAACTTGAATAAAAAATTGTTGTTTGTGAAACAATGGTGCCTTTATTTCCTTTCAAAGCAAGGTGCGCTGGAAGGGGGGAAGGGGGGTTGGACGGGGGTTGGTGATTAGAGAGGATAGGCAATATAAACAGAGTAAACAAACGGGGGCAGGTTCTCATCAAGGAGAAACAAACATAAGAGTCACTGGTTACCCTGGTCAGTCTGGAAGCTAGTTTTCAAAGCTTCCCTGATGCGCACTGCGTCCTGCTGTGCTCTTCTAATCGCCCTGGTGTCTGGCTGCGCGTAAGCTGAGGCCAGGCGATTTGCTTCAACCTCCCACCCCCCCATAAACGTCTCCCCCTTACTCTCACAGAGCTTGTGGAGCACACAGCAAGCAGCAATAACAATGGGTATACTGGTTTCGCTGAGATCTGAGCGAGTCAGTAAGCTTCTCCAGCACCCTTTCAAACGTCCAAATGCACCACCACCATTCTGCACTTGCTCAGCCTGTAGTTGAAGAGCTCCTTACTACTGTCCAGGGCGCCTGTGTACGGCTTCATGAGCCAAGGTATTAAGGGGTAGGCTGGGTCCCCAAGAATCACTATAGGCATCTCCACATCCCCAACTGTTATTTTCTGGTCCGGGAAGTAAATACCTTCCTGCAGCCGTCTAAACAGACCAGAGTTTCTGAAGACGCGAGCGTCATGAACCTTTCCCGGCCATCCGACGTTGATGTTGGTGAAACGTCCCTTGTGATCCACCAGTGCTTGCAGCACCATTGAAAAGTAGCCCTTTCGGTTAATGTACTGGCTGGCCTGGTGGTCCGGTCCCAAGATAGGGATGTGAGTTCCGTCTATAGACCCACCACAGTTAGGGAATCCTATCACAGTGAAGCCATCTACTATCACCTGCACATTTCCCAGGGTCACTACCTTTGATAGCAGCAGCTCAACGATTGCGTTGGCTACTTGCATCACAGCCACCCCCACAGTAGATTTGCCCACTCCAAAATGGTTCGCGACTGACCGGTAGCTGTCAGGCGTTGCAAGCTTCCAGAGGGCTATCGCCACTCGCTTCTCAACTGTCAGTGCTGCTCTCATCCTGGTGTCCTGGTGCTTCAGGGCAGGGGAAAGCAAGTCAAAAAGTTCCAGGAAAGTGCCCTTACGCATGCGAAAGTTTCGCAACCACTGGGATTCATCCCAGACCTGCAGCACTATGCGGTCCCACCAGTCTGTGCTCGTTTCCCGGGCCCAGAATCAGCGTTCCGCAGCATGAGCCTGCCCCATTGCCACCAGGATGTCTAATTTGCCGGGTCCCGTTCTCTGAGAGAGGTCTGTGTCCATGTCCTCGTCACCACGCTCACTACTCTCGTGATTTTTCAAGTTCAGATTCTGGATAAAGCGCACGATAATGCGCGAGGTGTTGACAACGGCCATAACTGCTGCAATTATCTCCCCGGGCTCCATGCTCGCCGCGCTATGGCGTCCGCGCTTTCAATCCAGGGAAAAGGACGCGAAATCATTGTCTGCCGTTGCTTTCCCAGAGGGAGGGGGGGAGTGACGGTTGAATGACGACATGTACCCATAACCACCCACTAGAAATTTCTTGCCCTATCAAGCATTGGGAGCTTGACCCATAATTCCAATGGGCAGCAGGGACTGTGGGAACTGTGGGATAGCTACCCACAGTGCACCGCTTGGAATGTTGACGCTTGCCCCGATACTGTGGACTCACACCGCCGATTTAATGTACTTAGTATGGACACACACGTTTGACTTCATAATATCGGTTCACAAAAATCGATTTTGGTAAAATCGGACTACAGTCTGAGTGTAGACATACCCTAAGAGCGAATTCATCCCTTAGAAAGGGTAGACAGTAGTGCTGCTGCTGCCCTTCGCCAAAGGAAACTGCTTTCATTTGCAGTTAGGGCTTCAACAGGGCTACACACACAGAACCTGCCAAGGAGATGTGCCGATTCAGCACATCTCTTGGGTTCTGTAGCCTTCTTTTCTCCCCGGAAAATAACAGCCTGTTCCAGGTCCCCTAACGGAGTATAACTTTATAAAACAGCCTCACCCTATGACCTTTCCTAGGCAGACATTCTGCCACTGCATGACTGCAGCCTGGATTTTGCTGACAGAGGTGAATCAAATGTGGAAGATCAAACCCTTTATGGAGATCCCAGCTACACTTACCCATTAATGAGCCTTGCTGTTTACAGTATATGGGTGTTTTAATATGGTTCTTGAAACTGACATCATCTTCAGCAAAAATTATTAATGTTACTTCCCCCCCCCCCCCCACTCACTAAGGTCGTATGCAAATAAGGTAAATGGGTCTAGTACTGCAACCCTTTACTTGTCAATAATCCCACTGATGTCAACAGGTCGATGTAAATACATTCTAGCCACATAAATAAGGATTGTAGGGGGGAAAAACCCTTCTTTTGGTCTCTCCAGCAGGCTGTTCACAGAAGCCACACCTATGATTTGTTTATTCACATTTTAAAAATTCTAGCCCAGATCGTTGGCTGTAGATCAGCAATTCAGCTCGAGGGCGAGGGGTGGGGAGGGAGTGTGTGTATGTGTACACAAAGATGTCACCTTTGTGCTCCTTTGATCTTGGGGCTACTCTGCTCCCCTGGCATAAGGAAGAGCAATTGATTTGAGGTTCTGCTACCTCCTGCTGGCTGCCAACAGCCCCAAGGATAAAGGACTGCTCTGACCACACCCTCCTTCTCTCCCAGTCATACTCTCTGACAGCCACAGGAAGGCTGGTTGTGAAGGAGAAGCCATTACACCAATGTACAGCATCTAAAGATCCTCCCATACAGGGAGTGATCCTTTGATGGTCAGCCGCCTTTGGGGCACAAAGCCATCCAGGTTGGGAGAGGTCTGGCTCATTGTTGGTAATGCCCACAATCCTATAACTGCTTCTGTCTGTATTCTGAAGCGTATTTTACATAACTCCCACAGTATGGTATGTTACACATTTACAAAACACTTAGGAGTTCCCTTGTGAATGGTTTTCTACCTTTTAGAAGTGATTTTAATGAAGCCCGTTTTAAAAATAGCCAAACAACTGATTTTCCTTTCCCCCCCACTATTTGTCCAGATAAAGAAATGAGTGGAAATTTCACCTGAGGACCCCTCCAGCATCTATCAAGTTCTTCTTCAGCATGTTGAAAGCTTTCTCTTGCTCCATTCTTATGATTTTCTTGTCAATTTTGGGGTCAGTGGGAACTCTATATTCAGGAAACTTTTGAACCTTTTTAATATAGATCCTTCCAAGAAAAAACAAAACAAAACAGAAAAATCCAGCTTCATTATACTTCTCCTTCAGGGAAAGGCAGAAACATCAGCTATTTTATTTCAGATTATTTTTATTGTAAAGAAACTGCAGGAAACTGAAGCAAAGAGGTTCAAAGCGTGGAAAAGCCCCAGAAGTTCTCTATAGGATTGGAAGTGAACTAGAAGAGTGCAGAGCCATTCCTGAAACCCCACAGACAGCAGAAAGTTCAAGGGGGGGATGAGAATAGAGAAGATGCCTCTGGAGTTGGATAGGAAGAGTTCTTTGGTGAATGGCAAGAGCTATACATTCCCGAATAAATAGAACTCCAAAACAGTAGCGTAGCCAGGGGGAGAGCAGGGGGAGCGGCTGCTCCCACACTGAGCAGAGGCAGCACCTTTTTTGTGCTCCAACGCCTTTTGCTCCTGCGCTGCAGCCAGAGCGGAGCATTTTTTTTTGCTCCCGGCGCCTTTTTTTTAGCTCCGCTCCCCCTGTGCTCTAAACCTGGCTACGCCACTGCTCCAAAATAACAGATTTTGGAGACCTATCAGATTCTAGCCACATCCACTTTCACGGAAACTTATCCTTCTTCTCTCTAAATGAGCATTAACTCCTACTTGTATAGGAGACAAAACAAAATATATTTATAAATCTATGTCACAACACAGTTACCAGTTAGGTTTCTTGAGATGCAAGCTCTCTTATATCAGTTACCAGCTTTTCCAGACCTTTTCAGCTTTGTAGCTAATGCTTACCGTGCTGGACAAGTGGCTTTATACAGCTGGCAGGAGGCATTTTCCGGCTCGCCAGTTTTTTTGGGCTGGAAACCTTTCCTCCTGGGCCCATACTGGCACTCCATCACAATGGCTCTGCTTCCTGTGGACAGAAAACAACTGGCTCTGTTATTAATTCAAACATCCAATGGTTCCAGCCAGCAGACGACAACAAAAAAGATTTCTGAGGAGAGAAGAGTGATTTGAAGCATTTCTTTTCATTCTCTTCTTGGAAGAACACATGTTCAGGGTTGTGGGTGCCTGAGTTACAGAGTGGCTGCATAATACTACTCAGCACTTATGGAACACATCAGAGTTTCAAAGGACTTTCCAAACTAGCTACTCTTCACAAAGAGTAACTCCTGTGAGGCAGGTAATTAAATATTATCATAACCATTTTACAGGGGTGAAAATTGAAACACAAAGTTTTAAAGCCAGATTCTGCCACCTTTACTCATGTTTAGCACCAGTACTTTACACAATGAGTAGTCTTATGAGCTATTTATTGAGTAAGGTGCTCGTACTAAATCCAAGTAGAGGTGACAGAATCTGATTCTAAATTATACAGCAAATCAAAGGCACGGCTGAAATCAGAACTTGGGAGTTCCTTACTTCTTGTGCCGTGTTCAGTTCTTTAGTCTTGCTGTCATTTGATTTCTTACAGGTTATTAAGGTTTGCGAATTTGATTCCAATTTCTTCTATTAACCAATATTATATCAACATGGTACCCAATATAAATATTCCTGTGCAAGAAAGATAGATTTCCACAACATTTGTGAAAACTTCATTAGAGTAATTGGTTTCTTTTATTCAGACTTATGGCAAAGAGGAGTGAAGTAATAGAGGTAGCCTGACAGAGCTGGGAAGGGAACCATTATTTGTTCTGAAGAACATTTAACTTTGTTCTCCAGCACCTCCCGTTCATAATCCAAATACTTTGGCATCCTGATTTTTAAATACCATTTTCTAGCTTTGAAATAACAGATGCATTTATTGTGTCACACTGCTGAGTTATGAGCTGATTCTAAATGATGATCAATAATATTTTGCATGAGCATGTGACATTCAAATATCAACGCAAATAGAGATGCTATTCAAAAGAGGAACTAGATGATATAGTGGACTAGTGCACTGACTTTTCTTACTGGAAATCTGGGAACAAATATTGTCTTAGGTCACTAATGAAAAAGAATTTGGTAGTTTCAACCTCGTCCTTGCCTGCATGCATGACAAAAATAATTTGACGGGATCCTGATTTTACCAAGGTCTCAAGTGTCCAAAAACTTACTAAAATCAGGGTTTGGATAATTGAAGCTTTCTGTTTCACAATACAGAATGTTGGCCAGCTTCTTCAAAGCTAACTGGTTCAGCAGAAGCAGAGGCTGGCCAGGGACTGAAGAACAACTCCGCTTGTGCAGAGATTAGAAACTCCACAAGAACAGCACTTCAGTTCTGCACAGCTCAGGACCACTGCAGGCCTGAAACTCTACTTCTATAGAGCCTCAGTAAGTGTGACACCACAGCGACATAACCGATCTTCAATTAACTAGGAAGCCAAGTTAACTGGAGTTTGGTAAACCAGGGTTCCATTTTAACCCGCAGCCTCTGTTCAAAAGAAGTCTAGGATTTTAATAACAGGGGAGTTGCAGACTAGAAGTAAAATTCATGAGTAGAATAGTGTGTAGAAAGTATATATAGTGCTTCCTTACCTCTCTGTCTGGCCAAAGCAGGCAATATTGAAAGCAGGCTAAATTAATCCACAATATTTTTAAAAACAAAATATTAACTGAGCATGTTTTTACTCTCACTCTCTCTTGGAGAATCATTTGTTAAGCTAATCTCACAAGTTGCTAAAAAGATCTGGTGTCTCTTAGGGTGAGGGGGGAAAAAAAGCTTGTTTTTCTGGATTGTCCTTGAATATATTCTTGCTTCTCTTCATAGCTGAATGGCCTTCGCTTTAAAATGGGAGATGACATTTCACTTTTTCAGTTACTTTCATCTCAGACAAATGCATCCTGCAGTCAACCATGTATCATATCCCATAGGTTCCATTTAATCAAGAAGAGACTTGACCAGTATCACATCGAAAATTCACACTCACGCTCATACAATACTCGCTCTATGACTCAAGAAATATGAAATCACAAACTGGTAAAGTCTACACATTTATTTAGAATATTCACCTCTCTGGTTAAGTTTTTTGAAAGTTTTTTTAAAATGATTTTAAATACCTTATAGGTTCCTACTGCCCAAGGTTTTCAGCAGGATCCCCAGAAACCTTAGTAATGCTGATAGATCAATACCTTACCACCCTCATGAAAACTTCAATGCCCATGCAGAGCAGACAGGACCCTCATCTTTAGGCCTCATTCAAAAGATGCTTAATTAACCTAACTCTAAAGGATGAAGGTTTTGAATCACTCACATTGGAACGTGAACCTGTGTTCCAGGGAATCTAGATGTTTCAAACTTGGGCTTAAACCACTAAGCCATCCTTTCCCAAGTCTGTGCCTTGATTTTACCAATACCTAGTAACATTCTGCCAGAATACTAAGGTATAGCTTCATGAGGGTCCTCTTTTGGCCAACTGACTAGTGATTTTGAAACTTTGAAAATAATTATAAAAAAAAAAAAAAAAGTTAATTACCTGCATTGATAAAAGGGATCCCATCATATGGGACATACTGAGATTTCCACATCAACCGTGTGGCGGGTTTGGCTGGGCTTGGAGACTGGCGCGTCCCCCACACACTTTGTGTTTGCTGCTTGTGTAGCGTTAGAACACTCTCTAATTCTGTCTCGCTCACACAATAGCCGCGGTACGAGTCCCCAATTTTCTGCATGGAAAGGAGGTGAAATAATAGGATTATTCACCAATCTGGCTGCTGTCGGTACCCAAGAAAATGAATGCAGTCAGGGACTCTAGCATGGTGGCAGGCGAGGAGACTGTCTGTAATGCTTTGTGCACTGGTTGCATCACAACCAGATTTACCATAGGATCTAACACAAGACCAGCCTTCAGTGAGTTCATACTTCAGGTGTTTGTCAGCAATCTGAGACCATAAGTAAAATACTCTGAATGTCTGAGCATTGGTCCATTATTATAACACAGTTATCTACAGCATAACCCCATTTCTAAAGGTTTTGGAGATATCCAAAACCTTCCAAAAACAAATACATTTTGGGTAGGTGAGGGAGCAAGGCATGCAGTCAGGAGTTGTAACTGACCTTCCGTTAACTGGTGTTTAGATAAATGGGGTTATTCTCTAGTACCAAAAGACAGAACCAAATGAGTTCCTTTACACCCTGGACCATTCCCTTCATTTCAGACATTTCTACTAAAATAAATACTTATTAAATGTCAGTGCATTTTAGAAAATATTTTTGGTGACCTGCTGGTCACATCTAAGAGGAGGAACACATAATTCAAGCAGTTTCTTCCACACACACCGGTCACAGTCAGTCACTTGCATGCCATCTTGCATCACATCTCCAGCTGACTACAAGAGTCCTCTACCGGCTCAGTGCTAAAAGTTCCTCACACTGAGTCCACTTGACTTTTGTTGTTGGCTATCTGCTAAATGTATTAACTTAAAACAGGCAAATTCACCCCTCAGCACCTCACATAGCATCCAGACTCTGCAGGTGGTCATCAATGGGCTTCATCTATACCCCAATCCACCAACCAGGAAACAGATGAGAAAACCACAGAACAGAAAAACAAATGCATACAGCACATAGCTGCCACCCGCCTCATCCCTCCCTCCGGGATGCTACAGGTTCTCTGCAAACCATTCTGGAGCAACCTGAAAATAAATACAGTCTCTTTGGGCTGCAGAGCTACAGACCTGGAAAATGTATGTGCTAGAAACACGATAGTAGCAGATACTTTGCTAGATGCCAGACACCGAAAGTGAGCACATTAAACCCCTTATAAAAGAAATGATTCAGAGTGGAAAGATGTAACCAGACTTTTAGAAAAGTAGATGATACCACAGATTTTGAAGATGAAAGCTGAAAAGGGCCCACTGTACACAGTAAACCCACTGATGGAAGTACATTTTGTGACTGATAAGGGAGACAGAGACAGAATAATAAGCAGCAGCAAGAGAGCTACTGGACCTTAAGAAAAACCAAAACACAGTATTGTTTCACTTGACGTCTTCATTCCCCTGATGTTTTTCCGGCCTCTCAAACAATAATAACTTGGCTCCTTTGCAAGTCCAATGGATTGTGATTTTGAGATCATCAAGTGGCAGGCTTGTACTTTCTGTAATCCCCCCCCCCCATTACTTTATTTAATTGCTTTATTTATTTGGGGGTAGGCTGTCTTTTTTTTAAGTGTTACTTTAGACTTTATTTATTATTTGATCGGGCTAAGTTAAGAAAAAGTTTCACACAGAATTTAAATATTAAAAAGATGGCTGATATCTGCTATACACCCCTTCTTAATCTTATAATGTCGATTAGGCGTATCAACACAAGATAATTTTGTACTCATGTTCCCACAATGGTATGCATCCATCACAACAGTAAAGGTGCTCATACATTCTTACCAGAAGGTCACGAAAACCTGCTCTGAGCTGGTTTGCTGGATGGTGGAAAGGAATGCCTTTCATTTGTATGTTTATTTTGCTTAGCTCTGAAACTGGTAATATTACCTTGTATTTAGTCTTGTATGTTTCACTCAGTCAACATTCTAGTCTACACTAGAATATAAAATACAGAACAAGCTGATACAATTAAACATATGCCCCACAACCACTATCATCAGGCAAATGCCTGAAAAACCCCCAACCCAACCCTCTGCACCATGATGGGCAACAGATTTGGGCTCTGAGAGACCAGTGAGGAAAACAACTACTACAGAAAAAGGACCTCCATTGAGATTCCTTGCCTCCAGCCCTCCTCTACATTCAAATCTTAGGTATTTTTTAGCTCAGACACCGAAGATTGAGCTCAAACCATCACAACGTTACATACAGAAAGAGGAAGTCTCAGGTAGTCTGGACCCAGACCACATAAGGTTCTGCTGATCATACTAAACATCTTGAATTGCATGTAGAAGTGAACTGGAAGTCCATCATGACTGCAGAGAATTGGTGCAACGTACTCCCTGCAGCCAGGTCTGCTATGTAAGTGAATAGCTGTATTCTGCAACAGCTGAAGCTTCTGCACCTTCAAGAGTAGCCCCACCTACAGCACATGGCAGTAATCCAATCTGACAGTCAAAAAGCTATGAGGCTAGTTAGTAGAAGGATGTCTAGTAATAAATACAGTAACTTTAGAGTAAAAGTTTGCAATTGCCTAGCCAAACACAGATGATAAATAATTGGTCTTTTGGGCCAATTATGCTACCTGGGAAGCCAAGTGCAATGAGGTTATCCAGAAGAACATCAGATTACACACCTCCTTTACAAAAGGCAGGAACATGCCTTCAATAATGGGAGCAAACACATCACCACCACCCCTTCCAGAGGCTTCCATAACCAGCACCCCACCTTACTCTCATTCAAGCCCCTACGTCTGCCAGGTACAAGGACAATTAGGGAACCACGGCATCCAAGTGAGGTAAGACCGGCCTCCAGCTGTAGGTTGTAAGTTGGTGGCCCTGTAGCCCTAATAAAGTCAGTCTCCCACCACCACTTTACTTACACACAGAACAGAGTATTTTCCTCAAAAGGGGGCCTTCAGATGGATGATCAGTTGACTTACATCAATCCCTGGGATCTTTCTGAGAGGAAATAATGGAACCACAGGAAGTGTGAACCTATCAGCTCCAGTCATGGTCCACAAGTCAGTCAACAAAAGTTTGCACAACTGTACAATAAATCTGGCTTCTAGGAATGCTGTGAAGAGTTCAACATCCTGCCGCACAGCTGAAAAGGCACTTAATTAATTCAGCCCATCAAAAATCTTCAGAGTGTGATCAAAAATCCTTTACTGTAAATTATAATCCTTCACTTAAAAAATAAACTACATCAAAATGTCTGCTCCGATTCCCCTTATTGAAGTAAACTCCACAGCTTACCTGGGCTATTTAAATGCATAGACAAAGCTTGTAGTTTTGCATAAGTGATGTGTGATAAGTTGCCTGAACAGAACAGATGTAGGGAGAATGGCTCAGCTAGGCACAGGAGGAGCATGGTCAGCAACAGCCCTTCATGCTGACTTTGGAAAGGTGCAGCTTTTGCTGCTCTGTGCTTGTTGCCAGACAGACATTGGTCCTACAGTCATACACAGGAGCTGAGGCACTGACTGCCTCACCTTCCTGAGCTGGGGAATTCTACTGGGTCCTGAGCCTAGAGCTCAAGGGAACAACAATGATGTGTTGCAGCCAGCCCCCGCACAAGCACAACAGGCAAAGCCTGCTCCCACCCGCCATGTGCTCTTTTCTCCAAAGGCCCCCCTGCAGGCGCTAACATTGTTAACATTCAGTTTGTCCTGGAAAGTGACTGAACAAGCGGGATTCTGGGGTAGTATGTTTATTGTCTCAAGTGTGCTCAGCTCAGCTGAGAAGTAAAGAAGAGTTTTCTCTAACTGTCAGCCTGGCAAACTTAGATTAAGGAAAGAACCCAAGCGAACATATCACCAACCATAAAAGATTCCACAGGACAAGCTTGGCTAAATTACATCTGAAATCCCCACTGCCTCCAGATTATGCCCTCAATGACAACTATGCAACCCATTTGCCTTCAATGGGCTTGCACTGTATAACTGACGGGAACTTAGAACAAAACAATTCTGCTGATACACAAGAAGGAATGGAATTCAGCTCATTCCTGCTTAGCTGTGTTGGCTCTGCAGTGCTAACAGGAATAAAAAAGCAGTAAAACTTATTTTTGTTACTAAAGGGAACAAAGTGTCTCTGAATAGTTCTGTGGAGCAGCAGAGTACAGATCTTGCATTCTTACGATTCAGAGTAGAACTGCCACTTTAAACAGAAGCAGTATTTTTTTTCTTTTTCTTGCAATATTAGGACATTAAATGCTATATGAATGCAGATCTTAAGGTTATGAATTTAAACACAGTAGGTGGAAATTTTAAAGGGGACTAAGGGAGTCAGGGACCTAACCCCCATTGATCTTCAAATAAAGGTTTATATAAAATCAAATACTTTAATAAATGATTAACATGTTATGCAAATGTTACAGTTATCAGCAGCATGTGTTATAGATGGCTATAAGCACAACAGAAGGGATTAGAGATGATTATCTGCAAGGTATTGACCTGTTGGACTCTAACAACTGATTAACCGTTTATTTAAAATAATTAATCATTTATTAACCTGTTATAAACTATGTATAAATGGAAACTTAATATGAAGTATGACCTAAAATCCTATCCCCAAATGTAAGGATATTGCAAAATTAAGGCTCTCATACCAAGATTAACTCACCCATGTTGTACATACTGCATATATTTTTAACAGTCAAATTAGTAATCAAAATTAATGTTCAGTATGGTAAAGTTAATGTTACCAATTTCCTGACTTTTGGATGTGTATATCAATATGCTTAACACTTGCATGTGA
Source organism: Chelydra serpentina (assembly GCA_037349315.1). Lineage (NCBI taxonomy): Eukaryota > Metazoa > Chordata > Testudines > Chelydridae > Chelydra > Chelydra serpentina. Next base: position 34,159,975 of record JBAIAC010000029.1, on the reverse strand, counting down.
TAAATAAGGTCTTATCTGTGTTTTTTAATTAGTTTACAGATTATTTCAAGGTGTGCACAGAGGAATTTTAAATTCCTCAGGAATTTAAAATCAACCGATGACTACATGTGTCAGCAGCATCACATTTAGTCACAAGGTGACATTTCTGCAATCAGACATTTGACAACGTAAGAAAATGTAGTTCTCAGATTTAAAAGCTGCAGATTCCTGGTGTAGTTCAAATGGCATGCTAGGTGGAAATTTTAATTTACACCAACTATGTAAATTCTGTGGCATTTATCATGGTGCAATGCTTGCACTACAAAAATGGAAATAAAATCATTTTATGGATTTTAAAAAAATAACTAAGGGTAGGAAGGGGACCAGTCTGGTTTATAAATCTAAAGGATTTTCTATAACAAAATTAGCTGCATATGGGAAAGCTAAAGGAAAAAATATTCACTTCAAGGAAGAAAAATAATTGATAATATGAGAAAAGTCCTTTGATGAATGAGAGAAACAAGTACATATTGTGGTATCTGAGATAGAAGACTATTAAGTAAAGTTGTGTGATTTTATTAAAATATAAATGCCCTTCTAGAATGTTAACATGATGTTACTTTTACTCTCGTAAACTAAGGGTCTGATCCTGCAACCATGCATGGACCTTTACTCTCAATAGTAATCCCATTAAATTCAATTCCTATAAGACTACTCATGAAAATAAAGTTACCAGCGTGGTTGCAGGCTTGGGCCCCAAGAAAGAAATTCTCCAATCAATGCATTGTTAAATGCAATCAAATGAAGCAGTGTTTTAGTACAAACCACTGAGGTTTGCATGACACCCAAGAATGGCTATAAAGCACTTCCACGTTTTAAAAGCGGTAGATTTTTTTTTTTAATAGCACTGTGAAATTTAAAATGCAAATCTACATACAGAATAAAATTTTAGTTGAGTTTCTTAATCTAGATGAGCTGAGTATAATTAGGATTGTTTGCAGCCCACCTCGCAGTTCCTGAGACGACGGGCCCACGTAGGAGTGTTTGGGGGCAGCGGCTGGAGAGGGACAGGAAAAAGGTCTTCCACTATCCTGAAAAATAATGCAATAAACATAGAGACAGATAATCAAGAGACTGACATCAAATCCAAAGTGAAGGCAATATATGATTCCCTTTGTCAATATCCTTGTATTATGACTGCAGATCACTTTTATTGCCAAACTGTAGATATGGTAACAACATCTGTAACTGACAAATAGTTTTAGAAACTTATGAAAAAATTTATTCTCAACATGACTCACAATTACTGTAAAACTTTACACAATGCCATATTTTAAAATGCCACTCTCTGGCTTCTATATTTTCCTATTTAGTTGGGTCACCTAATTCAGCAAAGCACTTAAGAAGGGACCTGAGCACTTGAGAAGAGACCTGAGGAAGACCTCTGTATAGCTCCAAAGCTTGTCTCTCTCAGCAACAGAATCTGGTTCAATAAAAGATATTACTTAACCCACCTTGTCCTCCCCCAAGCACATACTTAAAATATAAGCCCTATAGCTTCCTGATAAAACACTCTTAAAACAGACTGGTGGAGTTTGTTAAAGATTCCAGTATACAAGGAAGTCTATGGTAGAATTCTGGAGCCTACACTGATATCAAATACATGTTCAATGTTACTTGTTTTCAAATATAGCAATTCTTAAATTATTGAAAACAACTACCCAAAAGTGCTTCATGTGAGCATCATGGGGTCCCAACCCGAAGGATCACATTTTGTTTCTAACTCCCTAAATCCATCAGGATCTGTCTACCATTCCAAGACCCAAGTAAATCACCTATTGCCAACACAAAGAGCCCTAAGATCCAGCTACAGATATGTTTGGCTTTCAGGACATTTATTTTTCTTCATAACATCTCCAAAAACTTACATTCAAACGTCTATTCACAAAACATTTTTACTACATTTTAGAGACATCTTCAATATAGTCAGTTTGCAAAACATTATGCTGCTGTGCCACAGGTATAATAATGCCTAACATGTTTTCTTTCCCACCAAATCCTAATGCAGGGGTAGGCAACCTATGGCATGAGTGCCAAAGGCGGCACGCGAGCTGATTTTCAGTGGCACTCACACTGCCCGGGTCCAGGCCACCATGTTTAAAAACATTTTTAAAACCTTATTTACTTTACATACAACAATAATTTAGTTATATATTAAAGACTTATAGAAAGAGACCTTCTAAAAACATTAAAATGTATTAATGACACGCGAAACCTTAAATTAGAGTGAATAAATGAAGACTTGGCACACCACTTCTGAAAGGTTGCCGACCCCTATCCTAATGTAAGAAGGCGGCAGAGCCGTAACGAGGGCGAGGCTAGTGAGGCACTCGCCTCGGGCGCGCATACCCGAGGGGTGCACAAGGGTCCTGTGAGGGCAGCAATCAGGGGCGCAGAAGGGTCGCGCTGTGAGGGCGGCATGCCTGCGGGAGGGTCTGCTGGTCCTGCGGCTTTGGCAGCGGGTACGCCGAAGGTGCGGGACCGGCGGATCATCCGCAGAAACGCCGCCGAACGCTGCCTGACTGCCGCCCTCACAGGACCCTTCTGCGCCGTGCTTGAGGCGGCAAAAAACAGAGCCGCCCCTTTTGCCTCGGGCACCAAAATCCCTAGTTACAGTTCTGGAAGGCAGGCCCACCAAAGAGGGCACACACGAAAGAAAAGGTCAAAATTTCAATTTGCGGAGATTTTCTCTTTTTAAAATAAAAATTAAATTATATGAAAAGGAATCCTAATTTATTCTCAACTAAAAGCATAAGAGACATAGTGTATTGCTGTATTGGAACCAAAAGGATGTAAGAAAAAAGTGAGAAAGTAGCTTATTTCTAATTTTAAGAAATTGTGCTGCATTAATATACCTTTCAAAGGTCACCTACAGGAAAACTCTGTTAGCAAAGATTTCTACACAGAGTTCTCAGAAGAAGCCCAAGGAGTTTTCCCTTGAACATCAGCTGAAATAGGGCTTTCCCATTGACACGAACAGTGTCTCTGTGCCTAATTGACTCTGAGTTCTTTCAAATTCCATTTTTAGATGCAGCTCTTCTCTCTGGCCTGTAATTCCTAATAAACAGCCCCTCTCCCACAGTGCAAATACAAGAAACTCTACTCAGCTTTACAATTTCCCTATGCTCAGTCACTGAGTCACTTTCAGATCTCATTTACACAAGTATTAATCTGGAGTAACTTCAATTATTTAAATGGAATTATTCTAAATGTACACCAACGGGAAATCAGAATACATCCCACTGTCTCTGGAATTTAGGTATTTTACCCCTCTTCCCCGGGCTGTGGCACATCTACAGCTGTTCCCTGCATAATATATTGCAGCCTACAATATGTCATTCAATAGTATTTACAGACTGTAATCACTTGTGGAGAGTTCTATAATATTTTGTAATAACAATTACAAAAATGAACTGAAATTGACTATATGACTAATTGTATGTGTCTGTGGTGTAAAGTGATATTTGATCTGCTCTTTACCTTCTCACCTACCTGGTTGTTGTCTTTTTGGACACTGTGAGAGATGCTTGGGGATGAAGTATGTAACTGCTTGTACTGTCTGCAATAGCAGCCACTGCTACTGTCTGCAAGTTCCCGTCATTGCGTTTCTCTTCTGAAACATCTTTGGGGGAAAAAAACCACACCACCCTCCTGTTTAATAACTGCACAAAGAACGGCAAAAAGGCAAATTATGATTTATCGTGATCTGTTGGAAAAGCAAGCATTTTTGCACATGAAATAAAGGAATGCAGTGGATGGCAGATTATAGAGAAATTAAATAATTATAGTGACGATTTATAAAATGTAGGAATATGCATGCAAATATATAATTGATGTTATACTGTTTCATCTTTGTAACTCCACTATAGCAGATAAATCCCTACATGATTAAACAAATAATTACAATTTGTAAAATAATCTGTCCTACATTTTCAAAAATCTATATCATAGTTGCAAGGCTAACCCTGTCGGCTACACATTACACATCTATTCGCTTTAATGTTTTCAACAAGGGAGGTTTTAGCCCAGGTCTACACTAACCCCCCCTGTCGAACTAAGATACGCAACTTCAGCTACGTTAATAACGTAGCTGAAGTCGAAGTACCTTAGTTCGAACTTACCTGTGGTCCAGATGCGGCGCGCAGGCTCCCCCGTCGACTCCGCCTACTCCACTCGTCGAGCTGGATTACCAGCGTCGACGAGGGAGCACTTCCTGGTTCGATTTATCGCGTCTTGACAAGACGCGATAAATCGAACCCAGAACATCGATCCCGCGCCTCCGACGCGACGGGTAAGTATAGACCTACCCTAAGACACTAAAATCTGTTTCGCACCTAATCAGGAGCAAACAAATGGGTAGGCCCATGCCTCAGGTCATTCCATCTAAGCATGCAAGAACACCTTCAACATACAGTAAATTACTAATCCTAATTGATGTATGCATTGCAGTTGTAGCTGTTTGGGTCCCAAGATATTAGAAAGACAAGATGAGTGAGGTAATATCTTTTATTGGACTAACTTCTGTTGGTGTGTCTTTCACCAAATGAAGTTGGTCCAATAAAAGATATTACCTTATGCACCTTGCCTCTCCAATCCTAATTGATGTATTTGCATGTGAAAGTGATCATACTCATAGGCGTAATTTGACTTCTATATTTTGGGGGGCAGCTCCAGTCAGTCCAATGAGACTGCACATGGGGGAGGAGCAAATTTCGCACCTGCCCAAGGCTTGCAGTTTGGAGGGGACAACGCCCCTCGGGCCCCCAAACCACGCCCATGATCATACTTATCACCTATATAGGTCTTTTAATCTTCAAAATAACATATTACCACAAATTAATCCTTACATCCCTAGTGAAGCAAGTTTTCATTACTACTCATGTTATTCAGCTAAGGAAATTGAAACAGCAAAGGTATTAGTCCAAGACCACAGAGAGACTCAGGGTCAATAGTGAGAATCAAATTCTTGAAGTATAATCTAAGTCCATTTTTCTTTATTGAATAACCTTTACTTTTTTCAGTAAATAGTTAGGATAAAAGTTTCATCTACGTTTGATCTACTAACAGCAGTTTGTACACACACAGCAAATATTCCTAGATTGAGACACTTCCAACTTGTCTGCAGTTAAAGGAAAATTTGAAGAAAAAACATGAATGTAATTACAGCGGTGTTTGTCTGAGAATTAAGAAAAACTGTTGGTAGCAGTTATGTGGTGCAGAAATCATTCACATAGAAAGGCCTGTGGATGTTTGTTAATGAGTATCTCTTTATTAAATTCTGAGCAGCAGAACTTGTCTCTGAATTTTGGGACAAACAGACAAAGCCTCGTGTTCAGCTAAACTTGCAAGCGAACAATCTAATTTTTGAAATTCCACTAGGTGCCTAAATTGTTCTTAAGAAAACAGCAAGCTTATCTGCACATGCAATGGTGTGTTTCATTGCACCTTACTGTGTGCTTAAAATGTATTCTTGATATATCAAGGGTGAAATCCTCCTGGTCCCATGAAATCAATGGCAAAACACTAATTTTTCTTCAATGAGTACCCTAAGTACTCAGTGTATGTGGCTTCAGAGTAGATTTTTTTTTTCAATTTCCATTTCACCCTCAATACCTCCATTTACCCATACTACATCTCAAATGGGCATAATATGTAATACTTATTTCACAAGGATCTTGCCCCAGTTTAAATAATGTTTGTAAAGTGCATGGTGATCATCAGATGAACAGTGCTGTAAATGCAAATATTTAGTATTATATCTACAATATTAATTGAAGAAAAGGGGAAATAAAGAATTCATAAAGATGGATCATTTGATATGTGTTTGGCCACAAGAACAGACAACCCTAAAGTCCCACAGGTAAAACTCACTCTGCGTGCTGGTGACATCCAGAAGTTGCCCTTGAGGAATAATCACTTGTGCCATTCCTGGCTGGGTCGAAGGAATTACATGTAGCACCTGTCCATGTTCTGACTGGCTGGCAACAATCATCTATTAAAATAAGAATTAAAAATACTTTGTAATACTAACTATATAGCATGATCTGGTTTTCAGTGGCATTAGCATGTTTTGGTTACTGCCAGAATAATAACTACCTTTGAAATTGTTTTACATTTGCAGAGTAATTTGATTTTACTGTATGAGAAATGTGAGGGTTTATGATGGAAGACAGTCCACTTTAACATTCTAAAATATGTGTCATTGATTTCTAACTGCTCAAAACCTTTTAAAAACTTAACATTTATTAAGCTAAAAGTAGAGAGAAGCAATTGTGATTTTGTTCTAACATCCACACAGCCTTGTTTGAAACTTTGAACACTGCTCCCAGCTCTATTGAAAAGGATTTTTAAAAAGTGTATTCACTATCTGAAACAGAAAATCATTGCTGTCTCCCTAAATTAAAGTTATAGTCACGTATAGTAACAAATACAAAATATATCAATTTCCTCAAATCTATAGTCTTGTAAAACTGCTGTATACCGATATGACATATTATGGAAGAGCTGAAATTAGAAAAGTTTCAGGACATTCATTCTTCAGGAAACCCAGCAAACCAAATTATTTTCTTTCTTGTAGATATTCTCTGATGTAATAAATAGTTTTAGCCTGTGAAAAAAGGTAAGCCCTACCTAATAAATATTCATCTTCTGTTTCAAACTTTTTTTTTGGTTGGTGTCTGGCTTTTAAAAAAAACAAACATACACAATTTGGATGAGTGAGGTATCTTTTTAATTGTAATTTTCTGTAGATGTACAGTATATGCCAGCAAAAAACTTCGGTTCAATTTTTTAAAAAACTTTAAAAAAAGAGAAAATATAAGACTTGTGAGGCATTGTTATATGCAAATTAATCAGTGGCGAAAGGAAGAGGAGGGATATCTTTGGCTGACTTACCGCTGATGCCGTATGTGATGTTGTACTCCATATGCTTTCTGAAAATATACTTGGAATGTGAATATAATGTAACTGGAATTTGCTTCATGCAAAAGGTCTCTTGTAAGGTATCGTTACAAAGCTTATAATCTACTGAGTGTGTTCATCCTATTTGTATGAATGTATCATTCTTGTATCTGAAGCTAGAAATATGAAGTATTACTCTGAAGTCCTATTGTAATTATGCAAACTGTGGGCCATTAATGGTGGTTTAGAATCTTGATGGCTCCCATTGACTAGGACAATTCATTATAAATGGCTGTTTACTTGCAAGCCTTCCTGTGAGTCAGGCCGGAAAGAATGGAGGCTTGGGATCTCACAGGACATGTGACCATGTCACCTGGTCCTGGAATCCATCTTAAACCTGGTGCTTTTCCATTTAGAAGGGTGGGAACCCAGAGAGAGACAAAGGATTCCCGCCTTGTGCCAAAAATATAAAAGGGGGTGGAACAGAACAAAGGGGGCTGCAGTCATGAGAAAACCCCTAGTTACCACCTGAGCTGGAACTAACAAGAACTTTATCAGGGGAAAGGATTGGGCCCAGACTAAGAAGGAGTCTAGTCTGTGAAAGAAGCTTATTGGACTATCTCTGAGGGTGAGATTTACCTGTATTCGGTTTCTTAAACGTATTAGGCTTAGACTTGCGTGTTTTGTTTTATTTTGCTTGGTAACTTGCTTTGTTCTATCTGTTATTACATGAAACAACTTAAATCCTAATTTTTATACTTAATAAAATCACTTTTGTTTATTAATTAACCCAGAGTAAGTGATTAATACCTGGAGGAGCAAACAGCTGTGCATATCTCTCTATCAGTGTTATAGAGGGTGGACAATTTATGAGTTTACCCTATATAAGCTTTATACAGAGTAAAACATATTTATTTGGATTTGGATCCCATTGGGAGCTGGGTGTTGGGGTGCTGGAGATAGGTGACTTGCTGAGCAGTTTTTTGTTAAAGTCTGCAACTTTGGGGGCATGGACCAGACCTGGGTCTGTGCTGCAGCAGACTAGCGTGTCTGGCTCAACTAGGCAGGGTTCTGGAGTCCCAGCTGGCAGTGGAAAACGGGCTCAGAGGTAGTTTCAGCACATCAGGTAACAGTCCCATGGGGGTCTCTGTGACCGAACCTGTCATAGTGGCGTAGTTGAGCAGGATCTGTGCACAGCTAATTGCTTTGAGACACTGGTCGTGATATTAAGTGAGTTTTAAGTGCTGGCTGGAGAACAGACAAAGTGGTTACCGGTTTGTTATTTTCTGTTTGCTTATTTCAGGTAAGGGAAATAGGGACAGAAAAGTAAGCAAAATAAGTAAGAGTGAAGATCAGAAGCAGCTAGAACTGCACAGGTTGCAAATTGCCAAGGAAGGCTGAACACTGGGTGCTGGGAAAGTCCCTGTTAACTAAGAAGCCCTAAGCTAAGTGGATCTCAATTTCAGTGAACTGCAGTGAGGTGTGGCCCAACCTCTGGGTTTGTGCTGAAGCTGACTGGAGTGTCTAACTCAGTAAGACAGGAGTGGAAGGGCGCCTGTTCTGGCAGGAAGGTTGTTCTCTGTGGTATCCCAGTTCATCGAGTGATGGTCTCAAGGGAAGACAAATGGAAATTGATGCACAATTTGCCTGGGAAAAGGCTGCCATGAAGGCAGAAGCAGCCAAACAAAGGGCGGCACACCAGCAAGCATTGGACTTAAAAGACAAAAAGATTGAAGCACAGAAAGATGCTCAAGAGGAGAAGAAAAGAGAACTGGGTAGCAAATGTTCTGTCCAAAAAACCCAAGGAATTGTAGATGTACTGCCTCCGCCATAGACATTGTCCAAGTCTCTGGCAGTAAGTTCAAGAGGAGGGTGTGACATTGCACTCCATATGCTTTATGAAAATATGTTTGGAATGTGAATATAATGTAACTGGAATATGCTTCATGCAAAAGGTCTCTTTAAGGTATCATTACAAATCTTATAATCTACTGAGTGTGTTCATAATTCCCAACACTCAGCAAAAGTGTCTCATAGGATAGCAGTAGAGAGATGAGGAGGAAAGAGTAAGCAGTAAAGGGGAGACAGAAGAATGGGAGCATTGTGGACTGTTCCCACTGTGGGATGGTCTTCTATATTAGTTTGAGAATATGATGGAAGCACATTAGATGTTTATGAATTACAGGCAGTAATGGCTTAGCTCAGGATCTGGAGACCTGAGCAGAGGCAATTGAAAACTAAATAAAGCACTCTGAGAAGCATCACCATGTTCCCAGAGTCTGAAACATTTTTACATAGAAACTCTAAATCACTTCAGGACAATTGTCCTTAACATTGTTCCTCTTTTGTGAGCTCAGCAGGTGTGTGGTTTTATATGTACTCACCATCTGTGTACTGGAATCCCCTAGTGACTGTAGTTCATATAGAGGCTGGCCATTCTGGTCTACCAGATGGAACTCTTCTGTGGAAAGAGGTTGAGCCTGGGATAGCTGCATTGGTGTATTCGATGACACAGATGAATTGTCTGAAACATGCACTGTGATGGGCAAGACTGCTGGAGAGTCATTCTGTTCAAATGATGGATCCCTGGAATCCATGCAGGTTAGATGCTTTTACAGGGAAAAACAGTGAAATATACTTTAATCTTAGTATCAACTTGTTATTTCTATTTTAAATAATAATTTAAATATATTTTATACATTATTTGCTACGTTTCATTTTCATAGGGAACTTTCCCCCCAAGTGTTCAAGTGTCTATTGGCTAGTGATTTTATTTTCTGTTCCTGCTTCCATGATGAAAATATTATTTACTGCCTCTGCTACAGTGAAGCAAAACCCCTTGTACCCAAGACTGGCTTCCAAAAATAGTTACATTTCAAAATAACATGCTTGGATCCACCCAGGAGACTTAAAACCAAGTAGGAGGGCAAAGGTTTAAAAGGAAAAGGGGGGGGAGGGGAAAATTAGCTAATACAATCTCCAAAAGTAAGTCTTAAAATCTAACAATTTTTAGTTCAAATTACTTAAAAAGCTGTAAATATGCTACTTGAGTCTCAAATCAATACTTTTTCATTTTTGGCTGTGAATAGAACCACAACATAGAAATTGACACAGTAACTTTGTCAAATTTTATATAAGAATATGAAGCATGGAGGCAGTACAAAAAAGCAATACAATGCATAAGCTCCATATGGCAAGACTGAGAAGCAATGGGCTATGTAAATGTCTCTTAAAATCTATACTTATGATCTCACCAAACCTGTCAAACTTGGTCTAGTTATAGCGCATTCCATTTTCGTTTGGCAGCTATCAGCTGAAGCTAGGAAGCTTCTGCACTATTAGCAATCTGGGTGCACTCAGAAACAATACTAGACTGAAGGGAAAAAAATGTATAAGAACTCCAAAGTAGACAGCTCTCTTGTAAAAACCCATATGATGGAGTGTTTTAATGTCATCTGAACAACCTAAAAAGAAGAGTGGAATTTGCTTAACTTCTTCCAGTAATCACACATTCATTATTTTCTGAACCTTTATGACCTAATCACTAGTACAACATAAATTTTGTTAGTGACGAATTCTAATATCTGAAAAAATGTTTCTAAGTTCTATATGCAGGTCAGAAACATAGCATGAAAAATCTAGTACCCATTGTTGTACTTTCAGTATACAAAAGATTTGTGGCTTGGGGCCTACAAATAAATGGCAATGAATGCATGGAACTATTTGTTTTAAGATACACTGTATGGTACAGGATACGCGATCACATTGCCAAAACAATTATTTTAAATTGCAGAATTAACTAAAACACATATGCATGTTGTCTGGATTAAAGACATTTTGATTAGAAATAGATAACTACAGCCAAAATTCTCACACCTCAGTACCTAAAATTAGACTCCTACATCACAATGTGCCCACATATATGCAGCCTGATTTTCAAAAGAGCTGAATACCTGCAGCTCCCACTCATTTCAGTGGGTATTTCCTTCAGTGAAGGAAAAATCTTTCAATAATTTTTAAAATTAAAAAAGTTCATACAAATACACCCATTGAAAGACAAAGTGTTTTTATGTGATTTTCTAGCTTTGCTAGAATGCAAACTGATGAGAATCACACCAGACTTTCACTCATTACAAATTAATCTGTATTAGAAATCAATGTAAAGGCAGTAATATATGTTGTGTAAAGCCATTGTGAAATAATGAGAGAAAAACAGATTGCTTATTGATATGCAGAGTAAACAGGTTATCATTATGTTATAGACTCTTCAGAGGATTGAAAGAAACGAGCTTCAAACACAGTGATGTCCCAACTAATCTCTCACCTGAAACACTTGGTCATCTGTTTCTGACTCTCCTGTACTATTACAGTTGACTACCAGTAAGTCATTAGATGTTTCCATGCTCACGTCATGGTCAACTCCATTTTCTTCCATTACAGGGCAGCCTAGAAAAGTCACAGTACTTTAATTCAGCCTCCCAGCCAGGATGTACTTTTTACCCCATCCTACAGGTCACTGCATTTACTTTTTTTTTTTTTTTAAATGTAGATCTTATGAACTTAGGCAAAACCTCATCCCATTTGAAATCAATGGCAAACCTCCCATTGACTTCCATGGGACTGTGATATAGCCCTTACTTCATCAGGTGCCAAAACCTGACATATCTTTATTCAGTTCTCACCCAAGAAAAATGTCAATTGATTTCTACAGGATCATGGATAGGGCTCTTACTGCAAAAAGTTTTGCTTTAGTAAGACTGACAGATTTTGATCCATTGTTTGTGCATATATGTAGTTTTATACAAAATTCTAGCACTTCCTATGTGGCCCTATACATTTATATAATTAATGCCTTTCATCCAGAGGGATCACAAAAGCACTCTATAAAAATTTCACTAATGGATTTTTTACAATGAACACACAAGAATTGCTTCACCCATCTCTGACATGCAGCCAACTCTGGAGTGAAATGCAACAACTATTTTAGAGTAATACTTAACAACAGTGTCAGAATGAAGGCAAACATCTATTCTGTTAATTTACCGGGGACATTTTTAGGCAGGGAGAATGCAGTTACCCAAACTGGAATTTGGCCAGGACCATGGGATGAACAGAAAAAGTGTCAGAGGCTCTTAGAACTTCAGTTGTACCTCCAATTCCACAGATGGGCACCCAGAACACAACATTCAATTCCACAGCACAGTTTCCCAGAACACAACATTCAAGCATACAAAGAGAAGTGATACCTACCACTTTCTGCAGGATCTAAGTTTTGCCTGGATTGAGCACTTTTTATCTTATGCAATGACCAATAGAACACCAAGTGAGTTAATTCATTACGTATGTTAAAGTGTACCACACACTATGAAATATACATGGCTTAAAACAAGGCCATCTTTGTAGAAGAAATTTTAATTTTGGTATCCTGATTTTTTCCAGGATTTTTTCCTCAAGTAATTTTATTTTAATAAGAAAAAGTATTCCATGGTTATTTAGCTTGCATATTGTACAAGCTTTATTACACATTCCATCAGTTTCACCAGTGGAGCTGATAAATTGCTGTAACTGGACCTATTTCGCTTTGCCTTTCCGCCTCTATTTCCTTCATCAGGTTAGCTGGTAAATTATTTGAACAGAAACATTCAGCCTCTGGAGCACACAAGTTCGTCTGGCTAAGCCACACAAGATAGATGGAAAAGGAAAGCCTGATCTATTTGGCTTTTGGAGCTAAGTGAATCACGCTTCAGAGATAAATTCTTCCAATGCATTTGAACAACATTCCAACTTCAAACATTCATATCTTTACATTTATTTAACCTATTTTAATCAAACTTGGATTTTTTAAAATTCTCAATTACTATACAAAATGACAGGTTCCTAATTTCTAGTATCTGCCATGTTTAAATCAGGTCATAGACGGAAAGCATTTCCCCCCCTCCCCTCAACACTCCCATACCTCCAAAATATTTGAACACAGTTATCTTAAACTTTCAAATTAATTTCACTTTTGGGACTGAGACCAAATATGGAAAGGTACAGCCACAGATACTAAGGATGCCAAGAGCAACTGAAAAAATTGATTGGAAATTGAATTGTATTATTTTAAAATGTATTATTAATCTAATAAAAATAGTAAAATAAGGTATTTTAGTCTAAGCAATAGAATTTAGCCTTTTAAGAATTAGGTGTACTGTCTGCAAAACAGCTTTCCACCGATGTCATTTTAGTATTTCATTTAAGAGTAAATACATATTTAATAATAGATTATAAAATAATAGTTGCTATTATGTTCTTCAAATCAGACAGTTCAGTTATACACATGTTGAAGATTTTGTCGGGGTCAACTACTATACCCAAATAACTCCTTCTCCCTTTGATGCAGCATTTACAAATCTGGAGTAAAGCTATCAAATATATATGGATTCTTTAAAATATATCTGGATTATTTAATAGAAACATTTATTTTATATTATAAATTGTATAGAATGTTGAGAATGAAGTTCTGGTTTCATATTGGTTCCTCTATCGGCCTTTTTGTGTGTGTATGAATGAATTTAATGTTTCTGTAGTGCTGGATTGAAAGAAAAGCTCTCTGCAGGTGTGTCAGATAGGTACAGCACAAACATTTGCAGTACCCACCAATAGGCCTCAGCTCCACCTTGTAGGGGTAAAAGGATAGTTTATAGTGAATGGATATGTCTACAGTAAGAGATTTTAAAATGTACCACTGTTGCCAGTGTTCATATCTATAGAACAGAACCAGTGATAGCAAGTGGAAGTGCTAGCATAGGCAAGGTGTTGACTGGCATCAGCATTTTAAACACTGAGAAATATATACCTGTTAGCGAAGGGTTACACAACACGAGACTTAAAATAACAGCTACCTCCTAGAATCCAGCTGTATGCTAGCTCTCCCAGGTGGCAGTGGAGCTGAACCATTGTAGCTTTGATGAGAATTTTTAGTGAAGAAAAAAAAAAAGCCTAGGATAGACAGAGACAATGCCCACTCAGTCCTTTATTACTCTGATGAGACTATGGTCACCAATAGTGGTGGTTCTTTTAGTAATGTGCTGTATGTTCTTGCCAACTACTTTGGGATCAGCAAACTTATTTTGCGTAGGACACCAAACTCTAGAGCAGGCCTGCACAACATGCGGCCCGCGGGGGGGTTGAGCGGATCGGCATGTCCCACTCTCCCCCGGCCGGAGGAGTGCCGGCAGGGAGCGCAGCATGCCCCACTCTCCCGCGGCCGGAGGAGCACCACGGGGAGGGCGGCATGCCCGCCCACGGCCCTGCTCTCCCCCGGCGGGAGGAGCGGGCGGGCAGTGGTGGAGGGGCCAAGGCGAGCGGAGGTGCGGGGATGGCCAAGTGGGCGGGCAGTGGTGGTGGGGGGCAGGCAGGGCAAGCAGTGAGCCATCAGGGGTTCTAGGGGCGGGCATGGGGGTTTCTGGTAGGGGAGGGAGGAGGTGAAAGGAGGCAAGTGGTGGGTGGGGGACTGACTAGGAGGGATGCAGCAAGCCAGCGGGGGGCTAGGGGGTGAAGAGGGGTGTGATGGTGGGGCCAAGTGGGGAGGAGGCAGGCAGGGGAGGGGACAGCGCTGGGGGTGTTTCCGCAGGGCCTGAGGGTTTCGGCCCTCAGCTGTTTTCTTTGGGGTAATATGGCCCTCGCCGCTTTACGAGTTGTGCAGGCCTGCTCTAGAGGGACTGGGAAGCAGCAAGGTAGAGGTGAATTTTTTCCTCTTTACAGCCTAGTTAATCCTCAGCAAACTACAGCTGTGAGACCAGTACTATGACCAGAACACACTATCCAATATTTTTATAAGAAGCTCTTACTGTAGTCAGAGCACTATTTTCTAAAATTTTATGATGGGTTTATTAATTTTTTTCAACAAGAATATTTTATAATTTATTTTGTGTATTTTCTTTTTTCCAAACACTTTAGAAATGTATGAGACATTTTTGGGTATCAATTAACAGAAACAGGAAACAGTAACCTGGACATAACAAGCAGTGGTTCCCAATGAGTGACAGTTTCAGATAGAATTGACTTTAAGTTCTCTTACCAAGCCTTGCTCCTGTTTTCCATTTATTATGAGACCTCCTACTGAGGGCAGTGAAAGAGTGATCCCTAAATGCAGATGGGAGCACTAAGATTTAGAACTGAACTTCTAAGTATTCTCATGACTACAGTATTTTAGTTAGAGAAGAAAACTAAGCTGCAAAGGGGACAAGTTATTCCACTTGTCTGCTCTGGCAGATAAGCATGCTTTGCTCAAGAAGCATACACTGAAAAAACAGAAGGGGATCCGGAAAAATACAAAGACACTTCTTGAAATCTGAACCTTGGAGTCATACAAAGGTACAATCAAATTTGATGTGTGCAATTTCATATTTTCTGGTACCAATAAGAGAAGTTATGAGTAAATACCTTACTGCTGATCTTATTTTTATCTTATGATAGAAAAAAAATGAGTTTTAAAGAAGTTACTTATGTCTAGGGCCCTACCAAATTCACGGCCATGAAAATCTGGTCTTGTGTGTGTTTTTACCCTATACTATACAGATTTCATGGGGGAGACCAGTGTTTTGCAAATTTGGGGTCCAGACCCAAAAGGGAGTTGCAGGGGGGTCACTAGGTTATTTTAGGGGAGTCATGGTATTGCCACCCTTACTTCTGCGCTGACTTCAGAGCTGGGCAGCCGAAGAGCGGCGGCTGTTGACCAGGCACCCAGCTCTGAAGGCAGCACCCCGCCAGCAGCAGCGCAGAAGTAAGAGTGGCAATACCATACCATGCCACTCTTGCTGCTGCCTTAACAGCTGGGTGGCCGGACAGTGGCAGCTACTGATTGAGGGCCCAGCTCTGCAGGCAGCAACACAAAAGTAAGGGAGGCAATACCATACTATGCCATCCTTACTTCTGCACTGCTGCTGGTGGCGGCTCTGCCTTCAGAGCTGGGCTCCTGGCCAGCAGCCACCGCTCTCAAGCTGCTCAGCTCTCACCACAAGCAGCAGCACAGAAGCAAGGGTAGCAGTACTGCAACCTCCCCCTCCCCCCAAATCCTTGGTCAGGACCCCCTACAATTATAACAGCATAAAATTTCAGATTTAAATAACTGAAATCATGACATTTATTATTTTTAGAATCCTATGACCGTGAAATTGACCAAAATGGACCGTGAATTTGGTAGGGCCCTAGCTATGTCATACTCAAGGAATCAATAGCAATATTGTCCCCAATTTTCCATGAAAATAGTGCTGAGTTAGGAGAAACAGTTTGAGACAGTCACACAGCCTCCATGCAATTAAATGCCCCTTCAAAAGTATGTTTTAGGAGACATTTCTACATCAACAAAATCATTAATAATGGGCACAAGTGATAGTAAAGTAATTGAGCATATTCAATAGTCATGGCCTCATGAATGAAAAGGAGTTACATTGGCCCCACACATTTGTAACATCTGACCGAAAATTTCTTAATCTTTGTCCTGAGGGAGGCTAAGAAAGACGCCGAGTAACTGCTGACCCACTTATGTAGTGCTTTTCATGTTATTTCTATAAACTAGTAATTATTCAGTAGGCTTTTTAAAAAATAGTGGAAAAGCTATTGCTTAGTGTCTTCCTGCAATTATTAACTAGGTGTACATATTACAGATATTTACATCAATGACACTTGCAAGACATGTTGATTTTTAAAATATGTATTTCTGAAGAAAGCACATAAATCTTACTAATTTAAAACATCAACAACGCTTCCTTCTCCATCAGGTTACCCACAGAACCACCACACATTATAGACAGATACAGCTACTCACTTATAGCGAGGTCATAACTAACCGTTAACAAGATGCAAAAGGAACAAATGCTAGGTATCCAGCCAAACATCTTTTTCCAAAATACTGAATTCACTTATAAGTACAGTACTTCTTTAAAATCCACCAAATTTGATTTTAATAAAACTTTATTTTTAGATATGTTACATGAACATTAAGGTTCGCCAAATCACATCAGTAAATCATCAACAGTGAACAAGTACATGAAACACCCAAATCTTATACGCCAGTAACTCAGTATCGCCTAGAGATTTGTGCAGGATGTGTGCATGCCTGTTTATACGCACACATCCCAGGGGCTGTGTCACCAACTCTACAGGCACAATTTGATGAGGGAAATGTCAGACAATGATGAATGGGCCTGTAAATGTCTCATTGACACACACAGAAAAAGCCTTTCACTTCAAAAGGAAGAAGGCAGTGGGATCTAGGCTTGATACCCACTTTTCCATCTCCCCCTGGCTTTTCACCTGAACCCTTAATCTCTTACCCCCCACAAGGGGTACAGTAGGTCAGGTCCTGACTCCAGGGGCACAGCAGGTCCTGTCCAGACCCTCCCGCCCCGACAGGCAGCGGGTCCTGTCCTAACTACCCCTCTCCTCTCCCCCGCCCCTCCCTCACTGGGGGGCAGCGGGTCCTGTCCTAACTACCCCTCTCCTCTCCCCGTCCGTCCCCACACTGAGGGGCCGGGTCCAGCCAGGACTCTGTTGTCCATCCCCCAGGGCGGGGGCGAGGCAGGGCAGCGGCTCTACCTCTCCTCACGCCGGGCCGCGCGGGCGGCCGCCCTGCCGGGACCTCCCGGGGGCAGAGCCAGGCCCCCGCCATGTTGGCCCCGCAGAACAATAGCCCCGGGGGGCTGCCCCCCTCCTCCGCGGCGCCGCCCCAGACCCCCATGGCAGCTCTGGGAGCCAGAACGCCGCGCGCGCGGTGGGGGTGGGGAGGGCAGACTGGGCGCGGCTCCTCCCGCCTCGGCTGCCGCGAACCCTGCAGGGGAGTCAGGGAAGCGGAGAGAAAATTCAGAACGAGTCTACTCAACCTCGTCTTGGCTCTCGCAGGCACCACCATGGAGACAGCCGTACAGCGCAGGCGCAGCAACGCACTCCCTACCGTGCGGTGTGGCCTCCACGGGCCACCGTATAACCCGGAAATACTGGCCCCCCAAATGCCCTTACTGAAGCTAACAGAGAGAGTACTGGCAAACAGGTTGCACGGGGAAGTCGCTACCCAGCTGTTAGGCGGCGCATGGCATATTGGGAGTTGTGGCCTCCCGCGCTATGAATGCTGGGAGTTGTAGTCTCGGGACACCTCATTGACTGCCATTCTCATCCCCGTGGGCCGCGCTGCATGCTGGGACTGGTAGTTTCCATGGAGCCTGCCGTAACGAAGGTTGGGGGTCTCCGCATTTGCCCCACAGGCTGCAGCGTAGGTGCGTACGCGAGTGTCTCCCAGTCTCACCCAGCCAGGATCTGGTGCGGCGGAGCGTCCAGCGCAGCTTGACAGGGGGATTGGCACCGGGCCCTTAAGATCAGCCCCTACTAATCGCTAGCGGAATGCTCGAGCTGTGCGGCTGCTCCGCTGATTGACTGCGGCTCCGAGACACGTGCTCTCTCTGCTCTGCTGGCTGGGAGAGAGAGAGAGCGGAGGGCCGAGTCCAGTCTCCGGTCCTGCACCACGAGTTAATCCTCAACTGGGTACAGACACACACACAGTCCCGGCCTAGCCTCGCCCTCGCCGACCCAATGGCCCAGCTCCAGGCTCGGTTCTTCACCGACAACCACAAGTGAGTCTGGGGTGGCCTAACTGCCGGGGAGGGGAAACGCGGACAGGAACGATACTGGTGAGCGATGCCTGGCACTGACATAGTCCCGAGCGGTCACACACACACCATGTGCATGGAGGAAGGAGAGCAGCTAGGAGAAGGAAAATTGAGGCTACTGCTACAGGGTCAAATCTTACTTGTGTGTGTTTTGTAGTGTTGGTTGGTTGGGGAGCATAGATTTATTTATGTCACCTTTCCTGGCAAATAGCATTTCCCAACAAAACTCGATAAACTCCCACAAGTTTATTGAAAATATATCTGTGAGTGCCCCTATAAAATCTGTAATCAGGATTTACCCAGTGGCCCTCATTTTGCTTCCACGCAAGTCCAAGGCAGCCTCTCTGATTTTAGGAGGAATAGGATCAGGGCCATACGCGTTGGCAAATGTACAGCTGTATGGTGTGGGGCTTTAGCAACTCTTTTAATATTCACTCATTTTCTGTACTTTCCCAGTGCCACTGGCTTCTCTACCAGCTAGATTTCACTTGGATCTTAGAGATTAATTTGGAGATACTATAGTGTATATTACAATCTTCCCAAAGCTATTGTATTTGTGAACGTTAGAGAGTAGGTTTCAGAAAAGGGGGAGGGGGGGAAGTGTTCCTGGTTCTTGCTTGGCTACACACAAGCTGAACTTCAGAAAAATCTTACCAAAGGCAGCCCAACCTATACAGTATAATGAGATCAGGATGGGCAGGATTCTTGAAACAAGTGCAAATAAAGTATGTGTCCATTCAAACTGCAGTGTTTAATCCCCTCACTTGTAAAAAGCTGTATCACAGACTTTTAGATAATATACTTATTTTGTACCTGTTGAGCTGTGAGTTTCAGCACTTCTCAGTAAGTCAATTCCTATTTTCTTCCCTGTAGGTATGTAGTAGATGATGTTCCATTTTCTATCCCAGCAGCCTCTGAAATTGCTGACCTCAGTAACATCATCAATAAATTGCTGGAAGCTAAACATGGTACGTATTTGGAAGGTGATTGGCCTCTTTTAGAAAAAGGAGTACTTTGGTATGTTTCTATTTTTTAAAAAGTATTTAGAATCTTCATAAGTGTGTAAACTATAGGGGCTTAAAGTAAAAAGGTCCCCCTTCTGAAAAGACTTATGAACATGGGTACAGCAAAGCATATAAGACTCATCAAGCTCCCTTAGTTGGAAAAACAATTGTTTTGTCACAGTTGGGCAAAATTCTCCTTTCAAATTTTCATAGAGAATCTTACCTCCCTTATTGTTATTACTTGTCTTATAGTATCTATAACAGTTTTTAGGCATTGTACATGATTATTAAAAATATAGCCCTTGATTCTGCACTCAGATCCATGCAGATGAACCCTTATGCCCACAAAGATGTACTGTACATGTGTACAGTATGGTGCCTAGAAATAGCATAGAAATAGCTTACACCAAGAGAGAGTGTTTATGTCCGTGTAGGAACATCCCATCCCCCCAACAACTTTATCTATATTGACAGAAGCAATCTTCTGGGTATGGGTTTTTTCACACTGCTGACCGACATAGCTATGGCAATATAACTTTTAAATGTCGACCAAGCCAGAGTTTGACTGAAGTCAGTGGAACCATACACAATTATGGGTCCGCTTGCACAGGACTGATTGTATGCAGGATTGGGGGAAATCAAGAGTGTACAGCCCATAAGCAGTCCTGCCCTTTATGTTTTTAAAAATAAGAAAAAGACACATACCTGTTGTGTCAATCTCACCGTTACTTTGTTCTCACTTTGTCTCTTATCTACCTTTTGTCTGACTACATATTTAGATTGTAAGCTTTTTGGGAAAGGGACTGTTCCCGGACCCCCATTCTATTTATACAGTACTTGTCATATTGGAATCCCGATCGTCCCCTGTAGGCACTATTGCAGTGCTAACAATAAAAATAATTTTGTCTAGATCATCCAATTAAAGTGAAAGAGAAAAAAAAAGAAATAGAAACAAAATTTTAATCAGTTGACAGACTAAAACCTTGCAGTGTTATTTGAAACTCACCTGACTCTTTCCCTGGTGAGCAGTCAGAGGCAAGTTCCAGAGGTTGGTACCTGGACTTTGGTTAGCCAACAACAGAGATGCTCCAGCAGACAGAAATGGAGGTATAATTGGATCTCGGCCCATGTAAAACTTTAAAAGTTGTTCTTAACTTCTCAAATTGCAACCAAAATTGAAGCGGTAGCACCTTAGAAGCATGGAGTCCTGGCTCCAGAGATGCTACTAATAGAAATGTAGGTGCTGTTTTCCCCAAGGCATCCTTTGGGTCAAGATCTGCCCTCAGTTAAATCTGTGTAATCCCTTTTAGATCATGGGGTTGCACAGTTGTAACTGGGAGAAGGTAGCCCTTGAATTTATTTGAACTAAATTTAGTTTCATTCCCTAAAAATAGCTCTTTTTTCTGGATTGTATAAAAGTCAAGTCTTGAAATTTAAACATT
The DNA here is from genome assembly GCA_037349315.1 of Chelydra serpentina. Lineage (NCBI taxonomy): Eukaryota > Metazoa > Chordata > Testudines > Chelydridae > Chelydra > Chelydra serpentina. Next base: position 34,138,945 of record JBAIAC010000029.1, on the reverse strand, counting down.
GTTTCTTGTTTGTCTTAGAGGACCACAAATATGTGGAGTTTGATTTCCTTGTCAAGGGCCAGTTCTTGCGTATGTCGCTGGTCAAACACATGGAAGCAGAAAACATCTCAACAGTAAGTCATACGCACTCTCTGTGAACCACACTGTAGGATGATGGGATTTAAAGATCCCGACCTAGACCATTTAATTATATAGATTTTAAATTTGATCTGGTTTGCAGTTCTGATTAAGAAAGTTCTCCATATTGTGAATATTCCGTGTATTTTTCTTCCTTAGTATTCCTTCACTTTTCTGATGAAGCCCAGATAATTTCCCTTATTTTTCTCTGAAGACCCTGCATTATTCTTTTGCCCATGGAGGATTCATCAAGACTTGCTTTGGAGCCTGAAAGTGCTCCTAATGACTCGAGTTTTCTATTGAGCAACCTGAGACACTTCCTTCTCCTGTTATCTGGTTTCATATGGTTCTGGAGGGAGAGTGGTCCCATTTTGGTCACCATCAATATACTTTTCTCTCCTGCTCTGCTAGTCTGTAGTCAGTGGCACTATGTGGGTCAAATGATATGAAGTAATATAAACACTCCACTACTAAGCACGATAAGTATCGTGGGGAAAACCTAGAAAAGAAAAGGAACAACATTGTCTTACTGTGGAAATCATTTGCAGCTACTTTTAAACACTCTATTAGTAATAATTTGATAAGCCAATACGTTGATCAGCAGTGATGTACTTGTTGATCAGCAGTGATGTACTTGTACTTAAGGTATTGCTCATTCTCTAAGAGCCCAATCCTGCAAACACTTAAGCATGTATGTGAGTAGGCCCATTGACTTCAATAGGACTGCTCACCTAAGTAAAATTACACACATTCTTAAGTGTTTGCAGCATTGGGCTCTTAATTATGAATCTTTGTGCTGGGCCCTGATGCATTGCTACCATCTGCCTTCTGTTCAGTTATGCATATGCTTGCCTGTCAAGGAGTTAGGGCTACCTGAATCCCCATCTGCAGTAGCAGCTCAATCTATAAGGCAGAGTAGAGCGCGCACAGTCGCGTGGAAGGTAGGGGACTCTGGCTTGTATAACTGATATCTTTATCTTTCCGATTGATACCTCTGCTCGAAGTGGTTGGGAACTACTGTACTAGATCATTGTGATTGTTTATTTAAAAAGAAAAAGTACACTGACCGGCTTCTTGTCTTTTGAGAGTTTAGGAGGAAGTGGTGGAAATCGAATATGTGGAGAAGTACACAGCACCTCAACCCGAGGAATGCATGTTCCATGACGACTGGATCAGTTCTATTGAAGCTGCGGAAGAATGGTATCGCAGACCCACTTAAGCCAGTCTTACGTTTCCATCTTGGTTTCTCCCACTGTCTGTAGATGATTCCATAGTTCTTTATTGTTAGTTTTCTTCCCATTCCATAGTTCTCTTCAGGGCCGGCTCCAGGCACCAGCCGACCAAGCACTTGCTTGGGGTGGCACCTCCTAAGGGGCGGCCAATCTTGGGGCGGCGCTTGGGTTTGGTTTTTTTACTTTGGCAGGGCGGTGCTCGGGGGAGAGGGTGTTGTTTCGGCAGGGCGGCGCTCGGGGGCGCGGTTTTGTTTCGGCGGGGCAGGGCGGTGCTCAGGGTGTTTTTTGTTTTGGCGAGACGGCGCTCAGGGGGGTTGTTTTGGCAGGACGGCGCTCGGGGGGGCGTTGTTTATGTGGGGCAGCGGCGTTTAGGCGGGGCGGCGCTGTGGGGGGGGGGTTGTTTTTTTACGGCGGGGCGGCACTAGGTTTTGTTTTTTGCTTGGGGCGGCAAAAAAGTTAGAGCCGGCCCTGGTTCTCTTTTCTTTTAAAATGATTTTTCTACCTTTTAAATCAGTTGTTTATATGCAGGCCATATATGCTTGGGAAAGTAGTTGAAGTTTGAGCTCCTCCATGCTACCTTGACAGTAACTTTAACCCAAGTAGGAAGGTACCATGCATGGAAGGATGAAAGTTGCTCCTGGTATGAGTTAATATCATCAGTGCTACTCGTCAGTTCTATCTCCTTTAATAAAACAATAACATCTTGCTGTCTTTTTACATTTATTTCTAACCTTTCAACATTTTATACTTCAAATATTAATTCTAAGTTATTACTTAGTTTCAAAACCCTTATCTGGAGTGCTTTAAAAAAAAAATTGACCACACTACTTGTCTTTTCTACTACAGTAGAACCTCAGAGTTACGAACACCTCAGGAATGGAGGTTGTTCGTAACACTGAAACGTTCATAACTCTGAACAAAACATTATGGTTGTTCTTTCAAAAGTTTACAAGTGAACATTGACTAAATACAGTTTTGAAACTTTACTATGAAGAAGAAAAATGCTGCTTTACTTTTTTTTTTTTTAGTAATTTACGTTTAATAGTACCGTACTATATTTGCTTCCCCCCTCCCCTCCGTCTCTGCTGCTGCCTGATTGTGTACTTCCGGTTCCAAATGGGGTGTGTGGTTGACTGGTCAGTTCGTAACTCTGGTGTTCCGTAACTCTGAGGTTCTACTATAGATATTTCCAGAGCTGTTGTTCACTATTGATTATACTGAGACTCCTCCATTTATTAATGGATTGAAAACGCTTTGCTAATCAGCATAAATAATTTATTATAATTATTTTTTCTTTGGTTGGTCTTAAATTAGACATGAGACTTCAACATTTAATTTACCAGAATTATCAATATTCTCACTTCTCTCTTCTGTATACCTTGTCTAGAAGTCCACAGCTAATTAATTCCTTAAGAAAGTTTGCTTTAAACCCATTAAAATCTAAATTCGATCTAGTTTTTGAAAACAAGTTAAATTTTAATGTTAATTTTTTTTATTTCAAAGAGGACCAAGATTTACATAAAGGAAATGTTTTCTTTATTCATATCTCTCAACTGGTTATCATACTAATATTTTCTAAGTTCCTCATTGAAAAGATCTCCTATGATGTGCCATTGGCTTTAAAGAATATTTCAATATCTGTATCCCCTAGGATCTTGACTGGTTCTTATGATCAGACTTCTCGAATCTGGTCTTTAGAAGGAAAATCCATCATGACAATTGCTGGGCACACAGAGGTGGTGAAAGATGTGGCATGGGTGAAAAAAGGTCAGTACACCTTATACTGGTTGGGAGTGGGGCTAGAGCAATTTACTGAAAAACACACAGGTTCAATTGCCAACCTAAATGTTACAGCTATTGTAAGCACTGCTTGTCATATATTAGAAATTAAATAATTGAATAAAATCCTTCATGATAAAATACTTTTTAAACAAACTCCAGTATTTTCTAATAACTATTTAAATATTCTAAGTTAATCTTTATTAGTATTTGTACATTTAAATTTGTGATACTTACATGAATCTCTTAATTTATATTGGGTCACTGTGTACATTTTAAAAATCTTAATCTTGCTTCCTCTAAAAGGATTTTTAGAAAGACTTCCTTAATTGGATTTGTATGTTGGCACTTTCTTCCTTCCTTAGATAGTTTGTCATGCCTGCTACTCAGTGCCTCTCTGGATCAGACTATCCTGCTGTGGGAGTGGAATGTAGAGAGGAACAAAGTGAAAGCCCTTCACTGCTGTAGAGGACATGCTGGAAGTGTGGACTCTATAGCAGTTGACTGCACAAGAACTAAAGTGAGTTACTTGCAGAAGGAAGTCTGTGTTGAGCTAGTGAGTTGTGGATTCTGTGTTGCTTGTTTATGTGTAAAAATCACATTTTTGTCCTCCGCATGTGAATTGGTCATAGTTTGTCAAGTCCTTACAATTTGTATAAACCTATGTATTAATTGTGGATACCAAAGCACTTATAAATTGGTGATAGCCTTGCATTTGGTGTAATGGAAGTAATGTGCTGTATTGAAAAGAAAAGATATACAGAAAACCCTTAATATTGCACAAAAAGCTGAAGATGATTTTGGTAGCATAGGCAACATTTTGAGCAGAAAGATGACTTTCTGTGGCTTATGTGTATTTTACATAATCTTTTTAATAAAAAATTTCTGTTTATCTAGTTCTGCAGTGGATCTTGGGATAAGATGTTAAAGATCTGGTCTGCAGGTAAGATGAATATTTTATGAATACACCGCCCCTCGCTAGAATGTGGCGTTTGGGAGCCATGCACGGTACCGCGTTAATGTCGGAGGGTGGGGGGAGGGGACGTTACCATGGATCCCAATGTAAATAATTTACTGTAAAATGGGAATAATAATACTGATCTAATTGACAGGAGTGCTGAGGATTAAATTTATGTTTGGCAGGCAATTGGATATTATGGTGATGGGGGGCCCATGTAAGTACTTAGCTGGGAATGCATCCCAAACCCTTCTAAATCAAGCTTGACTTTCTTTCCATCATAGTGCCTACAGATGAAGAGGATGAAATAGAGGAAGCAGCAAACAGACCAAGGAAGAAGCAGAAAATTGAACACCTTGGACTAACCAGGGTAAGAAGTGGTCAGGATTTATGTAGGACCTCAGCTGAAAAGCATGGAAATGGAAAATATTTTCCCTTTTTGATAAATATGTGTAGGGGGAAATTTCTGATGAAATATCTGAAAATTAATCTACATACAAACATATTATTTGGTGAAATGATGTTTTTTTTCTACCGTAACTAATCCACTATTTTTCTGATCTTAATATTTTATTGAATTTCTAGACTCCCGTTGCAACTCTTTCTGGCCATACTGAAGCCATCTCCTCTGTGCTGTGGTCAGATGCTGAAGAAATTTGTAGTGCATCATGGGATCACACAATTAAAATATGGGATGTGGAGACAGGAGGTCTCAAATCAACTTTGGTGAGATTTCTTACATGTTGTACATTAAAACTTTTCACCAAATTCCTCACTGGTGTAACTCCAGTTCAGTTTGAATTTAGAATTTGTACAAGAGTAGCTCCTATCTTATGACTTCTTTTCTTACGCAGACCGGAAACAAAGTATTTAATTCTATCTCCTACTCACCACTGTGTCGGCGTCTAGCATCTGGGAGTACTGACAGACACATTAGATTATGGGATCCCCGCACTAAAGGTGAGCAAAAGTGAATGTGTGGGTAACACAAATGACTTTTCAAATTCATAATGTGTGTTGAGAGAAGGGGTTACATCTTAACATAATTCATGAGATGCACACACAAACTTTGGTATTTGTAACAGTTTCCTAACCGGGGAGCTAGACCATTTTAGCCAAAAATTAACAGGAACAGTGGGGACAGGGAAAGCTGTATGAACCCAGATCTTTTCCACATTCCACTGCAAAAATGCTCCCATGACTGTGTAAAGTGATGAGAAGCTACCCTCATTCCCTCCCTGCTCTCTGGGTGAGCCTTGTTTCAGCTCACCACAGCAGTAGCTCATTTAATTAGCTGTTCTAAGTACTATTGCTTTTTGAGGCATGACTTTTCCATTCTTAATAACTTTCATTCCTTCGACAGTAACTTGGGAAACAAATTCAATTCTTCTCTTTTAAAGACATTTCTTTTTTAGTGAATTTTGAAAGCTGTCCTGCTAACAGCCTTGAAATCTAAAGTCACTATTTATCAGTGAGTTAAATGCCACTGTTTTGCCAAGGTGCCTAAACCCTGAATAGGGGAGACCATCCGTAGAAGTGAAAAAGTAGCTGATTACATGTCTGATCAATCTTTGGACACCTTACAAGTCTGACATGGCTGCCAATCATTGCAGTTCATGATATAGACTGAGACTACCACACATCATAAGCCAGACAATAATGTCTTTTTAGCCACTACAAATCAGGCGAGACTTGAACCAATAATCTAGAGATAAAAGGCTCCATATCCCATTACTGATCCCTAGAGCTATTCTGTCATCTTCATCAAAGAAACTTTCAACAGTGAAAAATGTGCCTCTTTGGTAACAATAAGGTGGTTAGATTTTTGTCCTTTCTACAGGAGCTTGTGTGCATGCGTGTGTGTGTTTTAACCTCTCATGCTGTCTGAAACAATCTTATGACATGATGAGCAGGAAGAACTACCTGGCCCCCACATACGTTAACCTTGACTACTTCTCATATACTGGTGAATTTTATAAATATCTTTAAACTGACCTGTATACATTTCTGTAAATTGAGGTGGTGGATTTTCATTTTCTCTGTCCCAGATGGTTCCTTGGTACTCCTCTCTTTGACCTCTCACACTGGCTGGGTGACGTCGGTGAAGTGGTCCCCCACACATGAGCAACAGCTAATCTCAGGTTCTCTAGACAACCTTGTCAAGATTTGGGACACAAGGAGGTAAATGCCATTCTTTAATATTCACAGGTAGAACTTAGTTTCATGTAGCCTGGTGACGCAACAAAAGCATATGGGGAAGTGAAATTTCTGGAATCCCTATGGAGATTATAGACACCTAATAGAAGAGCAAGAAATGAACTTGCCTTCTGCCAGCAGCTCTGTGGCTTGACATCGAAATCAACTGCATTGACCTTCCCACCCAGGATTTCTGTGGCAATACTGCATTGAGGGAGATGACTTGGAAAGAGGTTTCATTAGTAATCTTGCTAGTGGGTTAATTTAAAAAAATAAATAAATCTTAGTTATGCTAGCAAGATTTTTAGGAGTATCTGTCTTCCAGAAGGAGCCTAATGTATGTAGTTTGATTTGCTCCCCATTGTGGACATTTCATAACACGCAGCTGCAAGGAAAGGAGTAGTTTGTGTCTGAAACAGATACTTGCAAAAGCGAGAGTCTAAGTCAGTGGTTCTCAACCAGGGGTACATGTACCCCTGGGGATATGTAGAGGTCTCCCAGGGGGTACATCAACTCATCTAGATATTTGCTTAGTTTTACAACAGGCTACATAAAAAGCACTAGCAAAGTCAGAACAAACTAAAATTTCATACAGACAATGACTTGCTTATATTGCTCCATATACTATACACTGAAATATAAGTACAATATTTATATTCCAATCAATGTATTTTATAATTATATGATAAAAATGAGAAAGTAAGAAGTTTTTCAGTAATAGTGTGCTGTGACACTTGTATTTTTAGGTCCGATTTTGTAAACAAGTAGTTTAAGTGAGGTGAAACTTGGGGGTACTCAAGACAAATCAGACTCCTGAAAGGGTTACACCAGTCTGGAAAGGTTGAGAGCCACAGGTCTAAGGGCTGGTCTACACTAACCCCCGCTGTCGAACTAAGATACGCAACTTCAGCTACGTTAATAACGTAGCTGAAGTCGAAGTCTCTTAGTTCGAACTTACCTGTGGTCCACACACGGCGCGCGGGCTCCCCCGTCGACAGCGCTTACTCCTCGCGGCGAGCTGGATTACCAGCGTCGACGGGGGAGCACTTCCTGGTTCGATTTATCATGTCTAGACAAGACGCGATAAATCGAACCCAGAAGATCGATCCGACACCTCCGATCCAGCCGGTAAGTGTAGACTAGCCCTTAGTCAAACAACATTTGACTTGAAAGGGGTAATGGTAAAGGAGACCAATTGGTCTAGGGTTTGATTGCATAATCAAGGCTTTTATAATAAGCTGTGTACCTAGTAATCTCATTAAACAAGTTGCAGGCAGGTGAAAACTATTCTTGAGCTTTTCCTATGCTGAACATGGTGGGAGTAGAGATCAAAACTCATGTGAGCTTCTTGGACTTCATAGACTTGTGGATATCTGATGTTTGTGTTACCATGCACACCTTCACAACACTAGGTCCCACAAGACTTCCCAACCACAAAAATGGTGCCCTACTCACCAGTAGCCATCTGGGGTAGTCAGCTGCCACAGAGGAGTCACCACTCTTTTCCACACTGAACAGAACTTTCATCCTGTTGGTTTGGTGCTGCAGTATTAAGGCTAGCTCACCACAGAAGTATAGTGAATTGTTTCCTCCATTCTGAGTTATGCACCTACTGTTCCTGATGCCACACCTTGAACAACTTTCTCTCACTAGTCCATGGCCCTGGTCAGGATCCAAAAATTGCATTCCCTGAGTGAATATAATCCTCAGATACTGCATAAAAGCTAGCTACTCCAGGGTAGGGGCACCAAAGGTTTTGTCAGTAGCTACTGGGCTCTGATTCTGTTGCTCTGGAAGTGCTCTCGGAACATTCTCCATGGCCTTGCTTCAGATACTTTGCAACTGCTCTTCAACAGCCTTATCAGAATCCTTTATTGAGTAAGAAACGAGAGCTAAGTGTTCACCCCTGGTTTCCATTTTGCAAAAAGGAGTGGGAAATGGCACCACTACCCAACGCCTTATGGGAGCTTGACCTCTTATTCCACAATTCCTGTGAGCTCCCAGAAGGCCCTTCAAAATTCCCAACAAGGCACTGCTCTAGAGTATACCCAAAAGGCAGTGCAACTTTCTAATGGTGTAATATAGTACAAGTGTGCATATAGGGCAAAAGAGCATGTCTTGTGTAGACATCCTACACCACTGATGCTATCTGACTGGTCTAGTTACCAATGATCCACTTACCTAGTATAGACACAGTCGTACAGAAATACATGCTAGAATCAGGAACAGCTGTTGTCTGAATTCAATGGTTGGGAAAACCTGCATATGGCTTAATTCTGTTCTCCCCCAAGAAGTATAGTGGTAGAAATATGGATTTTAAATGTTTCAAGATTATAGTGTGATCAAACCCAGAATTTTCTAGGAGCAAAAACTTTGTATATAATTTTACCTAATTTAAGATTTATGACTCTAAATGTCTATCTTATCAGTTGCAAGGCTCCTCTCTATGATTTGGCTGCTCATGAAGACAAGGTTTTGTGTGTGGAATGGACAGAAGCAGGGGTAAGAACTTGAGGAACAAGATTTTATTCCTTAAATGTGTGTGTTTTGGATGGGAAAGGGGCTGATGATGGTATGATTGATGTTTAATTCTAAACTAGAGAACAATAATGAACTTTTTACTATTGGATATCTCCTATTGGTGGGCATGGATCATACTCTCCCTTTTGCTTATATGGTATGGAGGAGACCAGAAGGCCTTAATTGTAGAGTGATGGGTTAGGGTGGACTCTATAGGGGAAAAGTGGTTATTCAGTTTCATTACCAGATGGCCACCCTGCTCCCATCCATGGGGATTATATGAAAGCTCTGCACCAGGGAGGCATTAGGGGGACAAAATCAAGGAAGGATGAAAGTCAGAACAGCCACTAAAGGTGGCATGTTTCTTTCTCTGGACATGGGAACTTATGATGACCATTAGTCCTGTGCTCCTCTAAGCAGCATTTTCTCCTCTGTGGCATTAGACTATGGAGGTAGCATGCACAGGCAGTTTGACCTGGCCAAGGTGTGCTGCCACTTCTTTGTGGCATGGGCAGGAGCATGATGTTTATCTTGGGGCCAGCTGCATGCATCTAAACACAGCATAGGTTTTGGAGATCCCAACTCCACAGTCCCAGGGGCCCTACCTCTTAGACTAAGATATGGCAGACCAGTGAACGCCTTAGACATTTTCACATAAGCTTTACCTTCTCCTAATTGGTTTTAGTAGGAGGGTAAGATATAGGCCTGTATTATTTCTGAATTTGAACCAATTAAAACCAGACTATGGGGTTCACATCACCATTGTTTGTTACTCCTGACATTTAGCTCTTCAGAGGAAGAACAGAATCAGACTGCTGAGGAATAATTTTAAATATTTATTCAGCTCATATGTGTTGCCCAGGGACAAAAATGTGTGGATATTTACTTGGTTTGACAATGGGCACAACTTGTTTTTCCCCATTACAGTTGCTGTTGAGTGGAGGGGCAGACAACAAGCTATATTCCTATAGATATTCAGCAACAACCTCTGATGTTGGAGCATGAAAATGAATGGCAAGAAGATTTTAGAGGTTACTTTCCAGTAGCCCTAACCTGTTGGAAGTTTCTAGATAACCTACAGACCAGCATCTGAAGAAAGCTGCCTCCTAGAAAAACTGTCTGCTTCTATTTTGTAGCAGAGAGCAGCCATTTCTGGTTTTTGTATTATAGCAACATGTATATGTATTTATAACAGAAAGACAGAACCACCAAGCAACCTCATGCTTATCTGGTCTGATAGAAAAGGGGACAAATGTTTGATTTCACTCTCATAAGGACTATATAAAGAACATTGAAGTTTATTAAAAGTAAAGTGTTACTGAGATTTCTAGTCAAATTGCTCACTAGACTAAATTATTTTGTATTAATTCACATTCTCTTTTTTATAAAGCTTTTATCTAAAGTTCAGTATATTATGGTCTGAGCTCAAGTAGGTACTTGAGTTCCACAATTTCCATTTGCTTCCGTGGGAGCTGGAGGGGCTTATTAGCTCAAGATTCACCCCTCACCCCTGAACAACGTCTAATTCTGCTTCCACTGAAATAAATGGAATTAGGATAAGATCCTTAATAGGGTTGTGATGCAAATTATGTCATCCTTATAGTTTCAAGGTGCTCTCTATTGATTTTATTGGCAAATAGAATATTTTGGTTCCTGTCATTCATAAGTTAAGGTGGTATAAATGTACACTTCAAAAAAAATTACTGGCTGATATTGAAAAAAAATGCTCAGTTCATTAGCCAGATTAACATACTATACAGTAATACATTAATGGAATATCCGACCGCTAAGGAAATCCTTATTGTGCAGTATAGGGTGCCCGGTCCAAACTGAAGCTCTAAGTACCAGTTGGCAAAAAGACTGCAGACAAAGCAATGTTTTATCAGATCCATTTATTGTAACTGTCTATTCTTAGCTGGATGCCTCAAGAAGTTGTGTACTGTATATGATTTTTTTTCTCTTACCCTCCCCCACATGAAATTAGTAAATCATCTTATTCTATAATCTGGTGTCAGAGTAATATTTCCTATAAAATAATAAGGGCTCAACACATGTGGGATTTGCCTGAGAATCTCAGTACCAGAACACAATTGTTTAACTGGCCTTGAAAATGTTTGATAGAGTCTGTTCAGGTCCTATGCTCTAATTTACAGAGATCTTTATGAAGCAGTTTTTCCAAGAGTATGTGTGTTTACCTCTTTCATCATACCAATTTGAATGGTCAGTATGAATTGATTTTAAAATAAGGAACAAATAGTGAATGAATTATTGGAACCCAATGAAAATTCTCTGGAACCAAGGATGCTTGATTATCCCAGCTGAAGATGATTCTACTTCTTACAAATATATTTTTCTTGTACAATGTTGTGTGTCCTAACACACGCAGACCAAGGAACTATATAAATAGACTGGGAAGTAGTTTGTTTCTTTAACAACAAGGTGGATGACAAGTGATCATATTGCAGCATTTACTCATTTTTGCCTGAGTGAGGACTGTAGGATTTGCAATTAAAAGTGCCTTTTAACTTTTGGATAGGAAAGAAGTGCCATGTAAGATTTTTTACTTTGTTCCTGTTTAAGTTAAAAATGATTTCCTTTCTTCTTCTACACCTAGTCTAATCAATAGCCTGCTTGTAAGTTTCTTTTTTTAAGTTGGCATTAAAAAAAGGAGAATTCTAGTGCTGGTTTCCATTTAAGACCTGATCCTGCAAGTTATTGTACATAAGCACAGGTTCTGGCCATAGAAACTTGCAGGATTGGGGCTGTGGTGTGGAATAAATCCATAGTTTGAGAATACTGGACTGGATTTATGACAATTCCACAAAGATATTCAACTATGTTTCACTGCTGCGAGAACAGAATTGTATAACTCACTATTCTTTCACCAGTCTCTTGCTCTAAGAATCACAATTTTGGTCAATCTCTTAATTAACTGAAAACTCTTTACAATTGTTATTCATTTTTCTTTTACATTGAAAACTTTAAGCAATTAGGAAAGGTTTGCTAGCAGAAGCTGTCTCTTAGTATACATCAAATAATATTGTACTGGAAAATATAGAGCAATATTTTAAAGCGGTCATTTAAGGCAAGAGGCTGACTCCTTAGTTTTTGGCATAGAGCAATACTTAAGTTTTGTGTTTATTTCCTCCCCCCCCTTGACTTTCCTCGTTTCTCTTTTTACCCCAGAGGTACAGCTTTCATTCAGGATGATTTTTGTTGAATGCAAGGAGACGAACAGTCTCAGCAGGATTCCCCCCCCCCCCCCCCCATTTTAAATGTCATGTTTTCAGAGCTCCCTTAACTGGAACACAATTAAATATTTTGGAAAAAATATCACATTTTAAATGTCACTGGAATACACAGCAAAATCTGCACACACACATTACCTTTGGAGCTAGTCACCATCTTCAGAATTAAACAGGGCCATAAGTAGTCCATAGGATTTGGAATGACAGTGGAAATGACTCTCAAAACAAAATTAATTCCAGGTCAGTTTAGCAGAGGCCAGAGCAGAGATGCCTGATGGAATTAGCTCTCACTTTTATGCCTATATAGGAGACAAGGAGAAAACCTGTATCGGATCCTTATCCATCCTTATGGCTGGTTGACACTATTAGGCAATGCCATGTCTAGTTTAGAGTGGAAGCTTCAAAGAGCACAGCCCTTGTCACCCTTGGGCAAACAACCACCACCAGAAGAGACCATGACAACATCAACTTCAACTAAGGAGGGATTAAATATTTGAGGGCACATGTACCCTTTCACCCCACGGTAGGTCACACCCATTATACAGAAAGATGGTACCACTGAAATGCAGCCACCGCTGGCTGTCAAGGCAGCAGCCAGCACAAAGTGGGGTGTAGGGGGCGTGCCCGAGGAATGGGATGTGGGGCCTGCTGGCCCCGGCGGGCGGAACCAGGTGCTCTGCAGGCTGGGGTCAGGGATGCCCCCCGTTCCCCACTAGCCCGTGTCAGTCGGGCGGGGCGGGGCGGGAGTACAATGCCCCTCCTCTTGGCGGCCCGCCACCTGACCCGCTCCGCCGTGACAGGCGGCTCACCTGGGAAGCTCCACAGCCGGTAGCCAGTCCAGGGCGGCCCGCGGCTCCTATTACGCTGGGTGGGGGCCAACGGGCCGGAACCGGCATCGCCCCGGAGATTCCTGTCACCGGCCCCCGCAGACTGCATGGCGGTGAGTGACTGTCCGTGGCCGTACACGGGGCTGGGGAGGTGGAGACGGCTCCTTGCCCCTCACGGCACCCGACCGTAAACCTACTGCCCCTGCGCAGGGCTCCCTGTCCCCGCCGCCCCGCCCCCCTCGCTGCCCGTTACCGCCTCCGCCAGCACACACAGCGCGCGCCCCCCTCGCTGCCCGTTACCGGCCCCCCCATACACACAGCGCGCGCCCCCCTCGCTGCCCGTTACCGCCCCCCCCCCATACACACAGCGCGCGCCCCCCTCGCTGCCCGTTACCGGCCCCCCCATACACACAGCGCGCGCCCCCCTCGCTATCCGTTACCGGCCCCCCCATACACACAGCGCGCGCCCCCCTCGCTGCCCGTTACCGCCTCCCCCCGCACACACAGCGCGCGCCCCCTCCCTGCCCGTTACCGCCTCTGCTCCTACACACAGCGCGCGCCGGCAACCTCGCTGCCGCTTATCCTCCCCCCACCACTCAGAGCACGCGCCCCCGTCTCTTCCCCTTACCTCCTCTCCCCCCCCACAGCCTGCCCCAAGAATGCCAGTTACTGCTCCCTCAATGACACTTACTGCGCACCCTAAAATCTTAGTGCTCCCACAGCATTCCCCCTCAATGCCGCTTCATGCCCCCCTCAACCTGGCACCTCATCACTGCCAGTTACTGCTCCCCCAACACATAGCACCGCATCACTGCCCGCAGGGCCGGCTTTAGGCCCATTCCCCCAATTCGGGCCCCGCGCCACCCCCTTGTACTCACCCGGCGGCGCTCCCGCCTCCTTCACTCGCTCCGGGTCTTCGGCGGCACTGAAGGACCCGCCGCTGAAGTGCTGCCAAAGACCCGGAGCGCTGCTGGGTGAGTAAAAATTAAAAAAGGGGAAGCGGGCCCTGACTGCCAGTTACTGCCACGCATCTATCTCTCTGTTCTCAGCAATTTTTTTCTTCTTCTCCTGGCTACCAGGGCCCTTCCACCCCAAATTTCCATGGGGGACTGAGCTGCAGGGCTTAAAAGGGGATTTCATTTCCATTGCCTCATGGGGATGAATGAAGCACATGTTTTGATGTGCTGGTGGGAGGGAGGTTGAAAGATCTCGGGCTATTGCTACATCCCTCTCATTTAAATAACATTTAACATATGTCTTCCAACTACTGATCAGATATCAAGTACTGCTACTAATATTTCTACAGCATCTACAGATCTCAATGAGACTGGAGACCCAGTGTGCTGGGGTCTGTACTAACAGGTATGAAGACACTGTGGGTATGTCTACACTGCAATATAAACACAAGGTTTGAACTCAAGCCTAGCCTCCCCCCACATCTTGCATCTACACACAAATCACGCTAATCGAGGGCTAAGCAGCCACATTTTGGGAGTACACTAAGGGTATGTCTACACTACGGTACTAGTTCGATTTCTGTGAAACCGAACTTGTGAACCCGATATTTCAATGTCGATTGTTCGAATCCACACCAGGGATGTTTATTCGAATGTCCGAGTCCACAGTAGGGGGGCAAGCGTCGACATTGCAAGCGGTGCACTGTGGGTAGCTATCCCACAGTTCCCGCAGTCCCGCCTGCCCACTGGAATTCTGGGTGCAGCCCCCATTGCCTTGTGGGAACGAAATTGTGTCAAGGGTCGGTATACGTACATTTCGTCACTCGACCCACACTTCCGCCTTCCCTACGTGAAAGCGCCGGCGGGGAATGAATTCGCGCCCTTTTCCTGTGGCTGATAGCTCGGACGCCACTGGACAGTGAGCATGGAGCCCTCCGCGATTATCGCAGATGTTCTGTCCGTAGCCAACAACTCGCGCCTTATAGCGCACCTTTTCCAGACTCTGTTGCAGAGAAATCGGGAGAGGAGACAACGTAATCTCCGGGAGTACTTAAACTTTGAAAGGGGCATTGATCTCTTGCAAAGCGCTGGACCCCGGACCCTAGAGATCATGGTGGCAATGGGTCATGTTGATCCCGTGGAACGGCGATGCTGGGCAAGGGAAACAAGCACTGACTGGTGGGACCGCATAGTGATGCAGGTATGGGATGAGTCCCAGTGGCTGCGAAACTTTCGGATGCGTAAGTGCACTTTTATGGAACTTTGTGACTTGCTGTCCCCTGCCCTGAAGCGCCAGGACACCCGGATGCGAGCTGCCCTCACTATCCAGAAGCGAGTGGCCATAGCCCTCTGGAAGCTTGCAACCCCTGACAGCTACCGGTCAGTAGCGAACCAATTTGGAGTGGGCAAGTCTACCGTGGGGGTTGCTGTGATGCAGGTAGCTCGTGCAATCGTTGACCTGCTGCTCCACAAAGTAGTGACCCTGGGAGACGTGCAGGCGATCATAGATGGCTTCGCTGCAATGGGATTCCCAAACTGCGGTGGGGCCATAGATGGGACACACATCCCTATCCTGGGACCGGAGCACCAGGGCGGCCAGTATATTAACCGGAAGGGCTATTTTTCTATGGTTCTGCAAGCACTAGTGGACCACAAAGGACGTTTTACAAACATCAATGTTGGGTGGCCAGGAAAGGTTCATGATGCTCGTGTTTTCAAAAACTCTGGTCTGTTTAAACGCCTGCAACAGGGGGTTTATTTCCCCGATCACAAAATCACTGTTGGGGAGGTGGAGATGCCAACAGTGATCCTGGGGGACCCTGCCTACCCGCTAATGCCATGGCTCATGAAGCCATACACGGGAGCCCTGGACACTGAAAAGGAACTCTTTAATTACCGCCTGAGCAAGTGCAGAATGGTGGTGGAGTGTGCCTTTGGCCGTCTCAAGGCAAGATGGCGAAGCTTACTTACTCGCTCCGACCTCAGCCCTAAAAATATCCCCATTGTGATTGCGGCGTGCTGTGTGCTCCACAATCTCTGTGAGATCAAGGGGGAGACATTTATGCAGGGCTGGGAGGTTGAGGCAAATCGACTAGCAGCAGATTACGCTCAGCCAGACACCAGAGCCATTCGAAGATCACAGCGGGAGGCGGTCCGCATCCGTGAAGCTTTGAAAGCTCGCTTCCAGACAGAGCGGGTTAACCATTGACTGCTACACTTCCGTAAACAGATACTGGACCTACCCCTGTCCCTTTACACATGTCCCGTTGCCCATCCTCCCATTACCAACCGCCTTCCCCCTCCTTGGATAAACGCTGTAAACTCACAGTAAAGGAAAAATTTTTTTGTTTGAACGTGTTCCTGTACTTCTTCTTGGGTAATGATTATCTCCGTGTAGGCATACGGCGGTTGGGGGGAGGTTTGGTTGGGGGACACTTCCCATCAAAGGGGAAGCTGTTGATCCTGCCCAAAGCGCAGTGCCAAGAGGTGTTCCGCTTGCTTAAAGGGACCATCAACCTCTTCTAATCCCATGTGTGTGTGGTGGTGTCTATGTGCCTTGTACGTATTGAGTATCGCCAACGGATCACACAGTGCATTGATCTATCCAGCAGGCTACTGTCAGCCGCAAAAGATCAGCGACCACCCTCCCCAAACATACAGTGCACCACCCAACCCCCAACCCCACGTTTAGAACATACAAACCAGCACAACGAAGGAAAGGTGTGCTTAATGCATGCAATGTGTACTGTGCTTGTCACTTCAGCAGTTAACCTGTCTGCACCCTCGTTTGTGCTCCCATTCTCTGCACTTAAAAACCATGTTAACCACTACCCAGAGATACAAACTGTCCCGTTTAAAACACTCAGGGAAACATTGGTGAACCAAAAAACAAGATTTATTCAACAAAACAGTAACTTCACATGGAACCTGGGAAGGGAGGTGCTCAGTGGTGCTGCTGGATGGAGAGGAGGGAAAAGTCTATGGTTTTGGGAATGACAGCCTTCTGCTGTTGCAGCGGTCTGCAGGGGTGGATTGAGTATTTCCACGCACCCTGGCTCCCCTTGTCCTAGTGACTTTTGGGGAGGAAGCCACTGGACTTGGTGGCGGGGGAGGGCGGCTTGAAAGAACATACAGAGGCGCTCTTTCCTCATGTCTCCTGTCCTGGAGAATATCCACTAGGCGCCGGAGCGTGTCTGTTTGCTCCCTCATGATTCCCAGCATTGTTTGGGTCGCCTGCTGATCCTCCTGCCGCCACCTGTCCTCGCGCGCTTCAGCCCTCTGCTCCCGTTCCCTGGCTGCTCGCTCGTACCGTGCGAAGTCCTCTCTGCGCTGTGCCGCCTCCCTCTGTGACAGCATCACTAATTCCGAGAACATGTCGTCCCTGGTTCTCTTTTTGCGCCGCCTTATCTGGACTAGGCCATGGGTGGGAGAAGCACGGGTTGGGTGGGAGACACTCACAGCTGTGGGATAAATGAAAGGGAGTGAATTCCTCAGACAGATACTTTTTCAAGAACAATGACCATACTCTTTCACCGTGAATAGGACCAAAGACAGTGCCTATCACATGTACACGTACTACAAGGTCAAATAATATGCCTTAAGGCTGAGTGAGTGCCTAGGGTCCCGGTATACGGATCCCAGAGGCCTTTCCGTACACAGAAAATCACCTCTCTGAAAACCATGGTAAGCTGCTTACTTACGACTGCTGTGAGATTGCTTCACAGCACTGCTCTAATCCCATGTCTCCCTCAGTGTTCCTGGCGGCGGTCAGTAGCTGCTGCTGGCCAAACCGGTAATCTACGGCGGCTGTCCTAAACCCCCCCCACCCCGTCCGCGTTGCCGCTGCAGGGAACCAAAAATGCGCGCGAACCGCTCAGCGTGAGCGGCTCGCCTACCCTTCCCCCCCCTCAGCGTGGCCGCTCCAGGGACCCAATAATGGCCGCGAACCGCTCTGCGTGAACAGCTCGCCTACCCTTCCCTCCCCTCAGCGTGGCCGCTCCAGGGACCCAAAAATGCCCGCGAACCGCTCAGCGTGAGCGGCTCGCCTACCCTTCCCCCCCCTCAGCGTGGCCGCTCCAGGGAACCAAAAATGCCCGCGAACCGCTCAGCGTGAGCGGCTCGCCTACCCTTCCCCCCCCTCAGCGTGGCCGCTCCAGGGACCCAAAAATGGCCGCGAACCGCTCTGCGTGAACAGCTCGCCTACCCTCCCCCCCCTCTGCGTGGCCGCTCTAGGCAATGTAAAATGCCCGCGAACCGCTCAGCATGAACGGCTCGCCTATCCTATCCCCGGTTTAGCGTTGCCGGTCCCCGGGACTGTCACTTCCCGCGCACCGATATGCACTACTGGTTTTGCTCCCGAGCCCCTACCACCACGCGGTAACGTAAACTGCCGGGTGTCTGTCTGTAAGGGGAAAAGGAAGCATGCAGTATACTAATTATACTACTCATTCGAACCAGGACCCCATGACTGATATCACTCTGATGAGGATTACGGAGACAGAGAAAATGTGCATGCTGAGTCAATGCAAGCAAACCCCGGGGCCGTATGCTGCCATGCTATGCAAGGCAATGATACCAGAGTACCTGCTGCTCGCATGGCGCGGGAAAGTATCCTACCATGGAGGAGACAATAAGGCAGCTCTCCCAGTGAACGTGCTAGACAAGCTATCGCTGTACCTTCAAGACAGCTTCTCTGAGATCTCTGCTGGTGATTACACCTCTATCCCCATACATATTGACAGACTTTTCGAATAGTTGCACGGGAAAGCGACTCCAAGGTGAAGCGCATAAGGCCAATGAAGCCACAGTTACAGAGCGTTAACACACCATAAGTATTGTATTGAAAATAAATGTCTAAAACACTGACCTGATGATCCCTCTCCTGATTCCTGATCAGGAATGCTGCCTTGGGAGTGTTCGAAGGGCAGCGCAGTCAGGGTCAGGAATAGTTCCTGGCTGTCGGGGAAATCTCCAGGGTGACCGCTTTCGATTGCCTCGTCCCCCTGCCCTCCTTCCTCTTCTTCGCCGTCAGCGAAAACCTCCTCCGATGTGTCCGTAGAATGGACCCCATCATCGGTGTCCACGGACACTGGTGGGGTAGTTGTTGCCGCACCACCGAGCATGGCGTGCAGTGCCTCGTAAAAACGGCAAGTCTGAGGCGCTGAGCCGGAGCGTCCGTTGGACTCTTTGGTCTTTTGGTACGCCTGACGTAGCTCCTTGATTTTGACGCGGCACTGCGTAGCATCCCGGCTGTACCCTCTCTCCGTCATAGCCTGTGAAATCTTCTCGTAAATTTTTGCATTCCGTCTTTTTGAACGGAGCTCGGCTAGGATGGATTCATCGCCCCACACAGCGATGAGATCCAAAACCTCACGATCACTCCATGTTGGAGCTCTCTTTCTATTCAGTGATGGCATCGAAACCACCGCTGTAGAGCTCTGCATCATTGCCAGTGCTGCTGAGCTCGCCACTATGTCCAAAGAGGCAATGTGATTCAAAATGGCCACAGAGGAAAAAGTATTCAAATTTTCGCGGGGATTTCTCTGAGTGGCAGGTCAGAGCATCCGAGTACACAATACTGCCCTGAGCGTCCACCGAGTGGTGCACTGTGGGATAGCTCCTGGAGCTATTAGCGTCGAATTCCGTCCACAGTACCTCGCATTCGACATGCCCATTTCGATTTTGGCGCTACTCCCCTCGTCAGGGTGGAGTACCGAAATCGATTCAAGGAGCCCTTAATGTCGAAATAAACTGCTTCCTAGTGTGGACGGGTGAGGGATTAAATCGAGTTAACGCTGATAAATTCGACATAAAGTCCTAGTGTAGACCTGGCCTAAGAAGTCTGGGGTATGGGTGGTTGGACTCAGGTTCGCATAATATAGTGTAGACAGTGAAACCCCACCTTGGGACACAGGATTCAACAATTCCTAAAATGGGGCTACAAATAAGTGTCAATGCTCAAGCCCTCGGTTAACAGATATATCATTTAAAATTTAACAGAACACTCTTAAAACAGAAGTTTGCCAAAAGTTATAGATGATAAGCTCAAGTTTCTCAGGCCTTTTAAGCACTTTTGATTGTCTTTGAGACAATGTTTGGGGCTGTTAAACCCTGGGGAAATTTTCTTTCTAGTGCATTCCCTATGTGAGCTTTTGGGTGTTTTCACACACATGGACGCACACAATCACCTTCACATTCTAAAACTAAAGCAAGTAAGAAGGCTGATACATCTCACAGATAATGAAAAATCGAAAATTAAAAAATAAGATACTTAAAGTTCACAAATTCTTCAGTTCTCAGTCTTCAGGACTCTCTTCAGGACTCTCATGGAGTAGGTCTGGAACTGCAGTCAGGGAGCTAGACCACGTGATGTTCAGCTGGCATAGTGCTTCTTGTAGGCAGGCCTTATTTGGGGGCATGGAAAGACTGGTCAAATGTTGGCATAGACTGTTAATTGATGTGACTTCCTCTCCCTAAGGTGATCAATCTTGATGATTCTGGAACATCAGTCCTACATCAAATAGCTTGTTGACCTGAAAGGTGAGCTTTCTCAGCCTTACCCTGATTCTTATGATTTATGAGTTTCACTTGGTCCACCTTGCAGCTCCTCCCTCCAAGGTCTTTGGACAGATCAGGTGCAAGGCCTATTATGAAGTCATACAACTCAATCTAGTTAAGTTTGAATTAGGCCATTGTTAGCAAGTGTCAATTTGGAAAAGGCCTTTTTAAGCCACCAGTTTTAAAAATATTTGGTATTTTCAATATCACAGTAACTACTGGTTTGTAGCCCCCCAAAATATGAAAAATCCTGACATAAAACCCACTTTTGAGGAAGCTGGCATGGGTTTATCAGATTCAAATGTCTTAAAAAGTCATGTCACCGGTTATCAGAAAATTCAATATAAAACTCCTATAAAAATACCTAATGAGAAAACCCTTAACACAACAAAGATAGTTTCTCAAACATTCATTCATCCATCCATCACCAAATGAAAAATAATCCAGATTTACGAAAAATGTAATCAAGGCAATTATGATGCCAGTCCTGTTTTGGAACAGGGCTGTCACTCAGACAATTTATCTTCTAAAAATCTAGATTTTTATAGAGCAAAGTTACTTTAAAGCTCATCATTTGTAATTAAATGTTTCAAGCTATGACATTGAAATCTGACAACTGGGTTTAAATTTGATTGCAACTTTATTGCACATTTCCTTGCCAGCTAATTGAACCTTGTTAAATTGTACCAATAACAAAGAGACCTATTGCAGGTTACTGAATTTTGCAAACTATCAAGTGAACAAAAATAAAAACATTAATGATGCATCATCTTTTTTGTCAGTTGTAGTTTAATTAGTACTGTATAATGTACTGGTAATATCCCTGCATATTATTCTTAATAATTGAAGACCCTATTACAGCACTCTGCTATCACATCTTTGGGAAGTTTAGTTTAATTTAGTAATTTACTAGTACATACTAAACAAGGATTAAATGGGCTTAAGTGCATCTATATTAGGGGGCATAATTTATTTAACTATACACACTTCACATTAATTTAGTTAAAACTGTACAACTTTTCTAATATAGACATGTCCTAAATATTGAGCAAATAAATGCACATTGGGTAAATGTCAGTATGTATTTGTATAGTACCACACTGACTCCGCACATTAGGTTTGCTTCATTTGAGTGTGCAATCAGTTTTCTCTTTTAAAAATAAAAAAGTCCCAGAGAAGATGTATGTGGAAAGCATATCTACAGAACAGGTGAGACATTTAATGAATGCTCCTAAGGCTAGAGATTTTTTTCTCCATGATTTTTCTGTGGAGAATTTTGTTGTAGAAAGGAATCAAGGATGAGAAAAAAGTTTTCCAAAAGGTAAAGAACAAACACTTTTCTTTAAACCTCTCATACTGTTCTAAGTTTCATGAATCAGCACCATCTTGCTCAGTCACACCAGCTTCCTTCTCTCTGGTACTAACTCTGTAGCATGAAGAATAAAAAACGTACTCTTGTGTGACAAGAAACTTGACACAGCTGATCAAAAAAGACTGCAGGGAAGATTGATGACATTGGCAAGTAAACAACTTGAAAGAACTGATAAGAAAAAATGAATATAGGTTAGAAGTGGCAAATTATGAAGCCTGGGGTGTCATAATGCTGGATGTAAAGCTTTTAAATCAACCACTTCCCGCATAGACTTTTTTCTTTAAAAAAAGTAGAAGCACTAGAAAACCATATGTAGATAAATCCAGGAACATTAGGAATGATGATCAATAAACCAGATAGATAATTCACCTTTTTTTAAAATTTACCAGAGAATCTGTTGACTTGAATGATGTTTCTGACTACTCTTAAGGAGAGTCAGAAACTAACTGCATAAACTGTGTCATGTTGTTAGCATATTTTGACCCTTAAGAAAGAGTGAATGGCGTGAGAAAAGAAAACTGGAGTTATGCATCATGAATATTCCCTCCGATTTAAAGCTTATATCCAAAACAAATTGCATCATCAATTAGGAAAGAATTTGAGAAAGAGAAATGGTAGCATTAATAATGTAACCAAGGAAGCAATACCTCATGGGAAAAGATTTTCTAAGATAAGGATTCTGCCTCCCAACTAGATACAAGTAAGGAGGACTCCAGGATAATCTAGTAAGGATTATCACTGCACAGGATTATACTGT
Organism: Chelydra serpentina; assembly: GCA_037349315.1. Classification (NCBI taxonomy): domain Eukaryota; kingdom Metazoa; phylum Chordata; order Testudines; family Chelydridae; genus Chelydra; species Chelydra serpentina. The sequence continues at coordinate 34,116,425 of JBAIAC010000029.1, read as the reverse complement.
GAAATAGTAGGATAGGTACCCTTTATCCTGTTAAATAGAGCAGGTTGAATATCATTTGGCATTTGACAGGCATTGATATCAAACAAGTTTCACTGTTTTTCATTATATGATTTATTTACTGGATATACTTTTCAGTATTCAACCTGTTCTATAGCTGGCTGAATATTTGGCAAATATTAAATATCTATTGGTGAAAGACAAATACATTTGAATACTTTTTTCCCCATGCTGTTTGACCAGCTCTTTTATTGAACATGAACAGTGATAGTTATTCTATTAGTTTCCGTTAGAATTTATCAAAATAAGAGGAGATACGGAAATACACAAAAAGGGTTCAGTGCATCTGGAAAACAGGTAGCAATGGAATTCCAGAGATGCTTCAATCCAAACCAAATAACAGAAAGCTAATATATGGTTAATATAGATTAGAAACAGGCAAGACACTCAAATAAATGGTTAGGAACAATGGGGCTGCTACGGTTTTCTTTCCCTGATGGAAAAAAAGAGGGAGGGGAATTATACTTAATTCTCATTTCTTTTCTTAGACTAACCTTTAATGTGTGTAAAACACAAGATACTAATTTTTTTGAGCGTGTAAAACACCTCTGGTAACCAACTGTTCTGTAAATTTTATAAACAATTTAAAAGGAAACTAAAGGCAGAAAACTTAATGTAACATTATGTGGACTTTTTTATCACACCAAAGGTCAGATTGTCATATCACTTATAATTCAACCACATGGCATTCATTAAAATTAATATCTTCAGAAGTCAAGAATGATGACAGGCTGGTCAGAACAGTGGTAGATTGGCCAAGAAACTGTGCACACCTAGTTAGAGTTTGAGCACCTCTGAGGTACTATTTATTTATAAGACCAGTCAATATCAACAAACATTCTTCCCATTTAAAACCTCAGAGTTGAGATTTTTTTCAAAGTAGCATAGAAGTTTTTAGACACACATCTTCCATTAATTTGAACGGGGAATGTGTCAAACCCTTGGACTGCTTTGAAAATCTCAACCTAGATACAAAGACAAGATTTCACTCAGCTACAGCCAGGGCCTGTGCAAGGAAGTTTCGCACCCTAGGCGAAACTTCCTTGCACCAGCCCTGCGCCCTCTCCCCCCAGCCAGCCCGCCCACGGGCCGTGGGAGCTGAGCATGGAACCGGGAGGCAGGGGGGCGGCTCGCCACAGCTGCCTCCCGGCTCTGGGAGGCAGGGGGGCGGCTCGCCGCAGCTGCCTCCCGGCTCTGGGAGGCAGGGGGGCGGCTCGCCGCGGCTGCCTCCCGCTCAGCTCAGGGGTCTCTCTCAATTTCTCCTATTGAAGTTGTTCAACTTTAATTAAATACTGGAATATTTAAATATTACTTAGGCAAGAGAAAGAGTTAGAATGTCTCTGTAGCCTAGTGGTTAGGTCCTCCCCCTCCCCAGCTGTTCTGTGTGAACTTGCCCGAGGGGCTACCTTCCAAGGTCAGGTCCCTACACATGACTTGGGCAGCCTATCTTTGCGAGTTTGTGAATTGCTCTGGGGCTTTGATGGGAAACAGGTGTCTGGTTTCCTATCATCAGACAGTTGTGTGCATGCTCAGGCAGGAGATAGGCATCCGGGCGCCTAAAGTCAGGCTGCCGTGCACATGCCCAGCGTAAAAACTTAGGTGCATAATGTGTTTAGGTGCCTACAGGGTTAGGCAGCAGCTGAACAGGAATTTTGTGGATCGTAGTGACACTTAAAATCAGGATTTAGGTGCCTAAGTACTTTCAGGAGGTCCCACCGTGGTCCCTTATCTTGCAGTTGGATCAGTGCAAGTGGGTCCTTTACAGTACAGAGCCTCCTTGAGTTTGCCTATAGTGCACACTAAGCCAAGGTCTGCAAGATACAGGCCTGTGGACTTGATGTTTCCTAGCCAGCTTGAGCATCCACACTGCATTGTAAACCTGGGTTTACAATTGCTGGACCCAGGTCTCTCAGCCATGTTAACATGTCCATATTGCACTACACAGACTTCTAGCTCAGGTCTGCGGCTTGACCTGCTTTCACCCTGCAAAATGGCAGGGCTTGGACCAGAGTCACAGTGGGACTTGGGCTCTGACCCACACCCCTACTGTCCTAGAACCCAGATTGATTTTTGTTATTTGAAGCCTATACCCATCCAAAACTAAAGACCTTCCCGCTCAATTGAGAGGGAGGAACAACCTGACCTAAACATCAGCTGAGTACAGGAGACAACAAATGAAAAAACAGGAGCAGATGATGTTTGGCCAGAGTAACATCTTAGTAGGAAATAAGAGGATTGTTTCCACATTTCTCTTTTTAAAAGTGTGGTTTATAGGAGCCACCCCAAAATGCAGAAGATAAGGAGTGGGAAATGGACACTAATGTAGGGTTGCCAACTTCCTACTTGCACAAAACCGAACACCTTCCCCCGCTGCCTACCCTTCTTCGAGGCCCTGACCCCGCTCACTCCATTCCCCATCCCTCTGTTGCTCACTTTCCCCACCCTCAGTCACTCACTCTTATTTTCACTGGGCTGGCTCAGGGGGCTGGGGTGCAGGAAGGGGTGAGGGCTCTGGGGTGGGGCTGGGGATGAGGGGTTTGGGGTACAGGAGGGTGCTCTGGGCTGGGATTGAGGGGAATCAGGTATGGGGCAGAGGATTGGGGGCCGGGATGGGGCCGGGGTGAAGGCTCCAGCCAGTATGTTCCCCCTCCGCTTCTATGCATAGGGGCAGCCCGGCGGCTGTGCGCACTGCCCTGTCCGCAGGTGCTGCCCCCGCATCTCCCATTGGCAGCAGTTCCCAGCCAATGGGAGCTGCAGGGTGGTGCTTGGGGTGGGGGCAGCATGCGACACCCCCTGGCTGCCCCTATGCATAGGAGTGGAGTGGGAACATGCCGGCTGCTTCCCAGGAGCTACACAGCGCAGAAGCTAGCAGGGAGCCTGCCAGCCCCACTGCTTGGTGCCGCCTACCGGACAGTCAATGGGGCGGCGGGTGCAAGCACCCACCGGTGCTGAGAAAAGTTGGTGCTTGTGGCCAGGATCCCTTTTTGACCAGGTGTTCCGGTCAAAAACTGGACACCTGGTCACCCTATTAATGCCCAGTGCTATTCTGGGGATTGAAAAAGTAGGTTTTGTTTTCAACCCAACCCAAAAGAATATGAGATTTCAGAAATTTTCCCATCCCAAATTGGGACAAAAAGTCAAAATCTCAAATAGTTGTGAACCAATAATACAAAAAAATTTCAGATTGTATCAATTGAAATGTTTTATTCTGACCTTTTATTCTACCTTTCCCACCTATAAATTAACTTACAATTTGAAACAGAAAGTACTTTTAAAAAGAAAGAACTTTTTGGTTTAGAAAATGTTGAAACATCCCATTTCAACAATTTGAAATTTATTTCCACCTGGGAAATTCACTGAAGCTGACCTTTTCCAGTGAACAGTTTTGGTTAATTAGCATTTTTCAAACAAAAAACACTTAGTAGAAAAATTCCCAACCAACTCTAGTTTTAGTTTCTTACTCCCACAACTCTGAAGCTTGATTTTCTGTAAGTTCTCAGCAATTTAGATATGCGAGAGGTTTTTTGTCTCTCTCTTCAGAAATATTGTTTTAGGTCAAGTCCCCTTCTTCCGTCCTGTAACCTTGCCCCTGAACATGGTATCCTGCCCAACATATAAGAAATTTCTTTTTATTGCTCTTTTATGATTCAGCTTTCAGTTGCTGTTCCTTCTCTGTGCTAAATGTGCTTTTTCTGGAATGATGTGGTGGAAGTGAAAAGAAGAGAAAAACATTTTTTGGTCTATTTCCATAGGTCATTCCATAGAATATATTTCCATATATTCCACAAGAGCCACAGCAGAATGGATAACCATCCTAGGTGAGTCAGAAGTGTGTTACTTTATAGCAATATATAATACTCAGAAGAAAAATATTGCTGAAAAAAGAAAGTCTTATTTTTAAAAATTAGCATTATCCTTCCTGGGGGAAAAAGGCTGTAGAAAGACTGCACATGGTTTACAATGTTATAAGAAACAAAATAATCTTTTAAAAAATGTTTAATTTAGTAATTTCTTTTCCTACTATCCCTCTTTATCTCCCGTCCTATGCGTTGAATTTGTTTTCTTGGTGACTCTTTCTCAACATGAGTGTTCCCTGATTTTGAAGTGGTTTACAAGTGACCTGAAAAGTGTTTCAGGTAGCACAGCCATGTGGAAAAGAGGAAAGCTTCACGCAGTTTTTGAGCCAAAGCAGTAACATAGGCTTGAAATTATATATATTTTTAAAAGGTGTTTCTCCCATCACCTTAGATTAATACAGGCTACAAAATTATTTCCTATAATGGTTTTCAAGATTGTTTTTTGGAAAAAATGTAAAGGCCAATTTTGGCTAGGGCACAAATACTAGCTCTTTCCCATCTTATCTGATGTTCCACCATACCTCTCCTCCAGTACCCAGCCACCGTTCTCTTGTTTAAACAGTCTTCCGCATGAAAGTTCTCCTAGGTTGAGTCCACACTGTATAAAAGAATGTGACAAGTGATCCCCTGGATCTCCTCTCAACTGGTATTGAAGTAATTTGTCTTGCTGATGTGGGCAGGGTCAACACCTATTGCAGGAAGCAACACTCCAGGTAGACTTACACCGTCAGAACTTGCAGCCTGGGTTCCACAGGCACAAGTCTGTTCTAGTGTGTCAGCCTTAGCTTTGATATTCCCTTTTTATTTGCTTTTGTCAACCTAAATGTTTATTTTAGCCAGGGGTGAAAGTAAAATGGAGCTCTTACCGGTATGGGGCCAGCTCTCCCCCCGCCCCCAGAAGAGGCAGGACCTCAGGCGGAAGGGGCGGGGCTGGTGTCAGCATCCCTCAGCCAGCCCATCTGTGCTGCTTGGCCCACATCACCCAGGGCTCCAGAAACGATTTAAAGGGGCAGCGGCGGCCGGAGCCCCGGGCCCTTTTAAATCGCAGTCCTGGGGCAGATACTTCTTTTGCCCCCCCGTCGGCAGCTGGGAGGGGACAAAAAGGGAAACGACTTTAAAGCGCTGCCGCCCCTGCTTAAAGCGCTGCCATGGCAGCGCTTTAAAGTTAGCGGTACAGGCTGGTACTGGCGGCTACTTTTTACCGGAACGCTGTCCCGTACCGCCTTACTTCACTCCTGATGTTAGCATTCTGCATTTATGTTCTTGAAGGAGATTTTTTTTTCCATGTTTGCCTCCTAGGAATTCATCTATTCTATATGGCTGCATACACTGTTTACATAGTTAGATCCCAGTTCTGCAAACATACAAACACATGAATGGTCCCATTGAAAGTTATGCAGTGTTAAGCATATACATAACTATTTGCAGGATTGGGGTTTCAAGCACTAATCCTGCAAGCTGATCTGTGCAGATGGACCCCTATGCCCACATGGAGTCTTGCTGAAGCTGACAGGAAACTGCACAGAGTAATTTGCAGGATAGGGTCTTTAATAAGTGACTCTTATTTTTTGGTAGAAATAGCCCTAGTTAGGTCTTTATGAACATCATTTGAGAAACAGAGAGATGCTCAGTATCATGGTTACTGGGCACCTCTGTTCCCTTTCTGGTCTCTCTACGTGTATGCCCTCAAGTATCTGGTCAACCCTGGGATGGAATTCCACAAATTTCTCATAAATAGATCAAGTTATTGGCTACAATACCCTGTGTGTCAACTGTTTTTACTCTGCAGGACCAACTGAGTTCAAACACCTGCAGTTCTCTTTGGGAGTCTCTGATCAATGGCATACTGTAATAAAACTGTCAAAACATAAATATTGTTTATTTTAACAGTAGGAACAATGCATTTAGAGAAAAAGAAATTTAAAAACAGTCTACACCTTTCTGTCTTACTTAAAGTCTTCTCGTCACCTGAAGGTAAACTAGGCAGACCTAACTTCTTCCAACACATTCAGTAGGTCCCTGTGTCTCAGTGTGGTTCCCCCAAACAACTCTCTGTCCCTTCTTTTGAAAGAGCAGTCCTAGTTAAACTTGTCACATCTCTTTTGATCTCCTGTGTTTCCAGGCTTTTCCTTTCTGGGTATTGTCGCTTAACTCTCAAATGTTTGCTGAGAAGTGACTTATTTTGAGCCGTTCTTTCCTACCCTTCTTGTTTTTCTCACCCTATTAAAACTAAATCAATATATTCATACATTAAACATCCCAATAACCAGGTCTACATGCAGTATTCATAAATTACAGAGCAGTTCCAAATCAGTCACATCTAGTAACCTGCAGGATTAGGCCTCAAGAGCCATAGTATCCATTAGCGCTAATCTGCAATGCAAAGCACATCTGATCTAGTTTCTAAATCAAGCTTGCATGTATCAAATGGAGATGTTCTGTCTGGCATCATTTTACAAGGCTTCTAGAATTGCAGGTTTCAAATAACTGTTTCTTCTAATACAATATCTGACATGATCTTAATGTTGTGAAGCTGTTTAGACTCTCTCTTCTTTATTTAAGATAAATATACTGAAAAATGATATAGCAATAACAAATGGTTAGCCCTGATCCTCAAGAGCCACCTAATATATGTGCATGTCCACAGGCTTTAATTTCTTCAATAAAAATTACAATCTCTTCTTTATTATATGGACATGTTTAGCATTTGTTGTTGTTACCAGTTCCAAATATTACAGTGAACTATCCACATATCTAAATAGTTGTAATATATCTGGGACTATTCTATGCAAGTTTAATAATCCTATTTTAGCTTCTTTTTTTTAATCCCACTCTTGCTAGTGTTCCATATCTATCCTGGCATGTTCTAGATGTGGTTTAAGATAATAGGGGCTACATCACATAAATATTTAAACAAGTTAAGAGATGGAAATGTCTGAGAGTGAAAATTTGGTGCTCACTATTTCATTTCTGTTCTTTGAAAGGACATGCCTGCAAATCTGATCGTTTTTTCACAATACAGGAGCTGAGGGATCTATAGTATAGTTTCTTTCATGATTTACTATGCCATTTCATTTAAGCCTTGACAAAAAATATACTAACTAGAGTTTATATAAAATATGTAGTTAGTATTTATAGCCTTGAAATACATAATTGTGATGGCCTCTAGAGTGGGTGGCCCTTCCGTTACACTATCCCCATTGCACCTCTGTACAACTAATTTTCTGTGTTGCTGTGGAGAATGGAAATTCATGATGGACCAGAGGCGCCGACTTTCTACTGTGCCGGGGAAGCTCGACTAGGGTGACCAGATGTCCCGATTTTATAGGGACAGTCCCAATTTTGGGGTCTTTTTCTTATATAGGCTCCTATTACCCCCCCACCCTCTGTCCCGATTTTTCACACTTGCTGTCTGGTCACCCTAAACTCAACCCCTGCTCTGCTCCAGGCCCTGCCCCCACTCTATCCCTTCCCCTGGCTCTTCCTGTCCCTGCCCCGCCTCTTCCTGACCTCCGCTCCACTACCTCCCCTGAGCACACCCCGCCCTCACTCCTCCCCCCAACCGCCTCCTGCACACTGCGGAACAACTGATCGCAGCGGAAGGGAGGAGGAGGCATTGATTGGCGGGGCCGCCAGCAGGTGGGAGGTGCTGGGAAGTGGAGAAGCTGACTGGGTGAGCACCCACCATTTTTTTCCCCTGGGTGCTCCAGCCCCGGAGCACCCACAGAGTTGGTGCCTATGTGACACACACACACCATTTTGAAGAACAGAAATTAACTAGTCAAATTTCTTTCCCCTATCCCTGATAAAACAACATAACACTCATTCTGTTTTAAGAGGATGATCAAAATTGCTCCAGTTGCTTAGCTGTGGTTATTTTGGTCTAAGGATATGTCTTCACTGTAGAGTTAATCTACACTGTAGAGTTATCTAGCCTCAAGTTAACTTTTCTTAAATTAGCCTACATCGAGAGTGGCCACACTCTGAAATAACATTTGAGCTGCAGAGTGGTCATGTTAGCAGCTGACAAGTTGTACTAACTCCAGCTGTAGCCTGTACCCCAACAGGCCAGGCAACTCCAGTTATAAGGACCCCACATTCAAGGGTTTTTGTGTGTGGATGGGACTTAAATTGGGGCACCAGTTAAGGTATAATTCTAACTTCTCTAACTCAACAGTGAAGACAAGCCTTAGGGTACGTCTATACTTACCCGTCGCGTCGGAGGAGTCCAATCGATCTTCTGGGTTCGATTTATCGCGTCTTGTCTAGACGCGATAAATCGAACCAGGAAGTGCTCCCCCGTCGACGCCGGTAATCCTGCTCTGCGAACAGAGCAGGCGGAGTCGACGGGGAAGCCTGCGCGCCGCGTGTGGACCACAGGTAAGTTCGAACTAAGAGAGTCCGACTTCAGCTACGTTATTAACGTAGCTGAAGTTGCGTATCTTAGTTCGACGGGGGGGTTAGTGTAGACCTAGCCTTACAAAGAGAGGTGCAGCCGTATACAGTTACAACATTGTAAAGTTAGATGAACTTTGTTTAAATGAGACTTAATCAGAATGAATTGGAACCCACCAGATTGTCCCAATTAAATGATTTATACTAAAGAATGCTGAAGAAATCAAACTAAATTTCATTTAGCTTTGTTCTTTTTGTGTGTATTGTTTCAGTTTGGTGATTAGATTATTTTTATACAAAATTAAAACATGTAAACATTGCAAACCTGTGAAATGTCTTCCAGTGGACTCTCTAGTGAAAGTCAACCAATACTTGTCAGGTCTTCACATGAGATCTGAACTGGTGTGACTTTGGAGAACCTGAAAGATAAAAAATTTAAGGCAAGTTACATCCCTTTGACTTTGTTATTTGGGGCAGTCATGATAGGTGCCGACTCTGTGGATGCTCTGGGACTGGAGCACCCCCGGAACTGACAGCTCCGCGGATCAGCTCCTCCCCCTCCCTCTCAGCGCCTCCCGTCCGCTGCAATCAGCTGTTCAGCAGCGTGCAGGAGGAGGGTGGGGGCTTGGGCGAAGGGGTGGAGCGGGGGTGGGGTCTGGGGCAGAGCGGGGGTTCAGCATCCCTGGGGAAATCATAAAGTCGGCGCCTCTGGCATTCAGTATATATTTCATGAACAGATGTGTTTTTTGTTGAGTCTGTTGGAAATTACTTATAAACCTTTGAAAGCATGCTAACATTCAATATATCTAACAGCTATATAGACAAAACACTGATATAATTTCTATTGAATGAAAATCAGTTATCTGAGCTGTTGAGCCAAAAAGTTCCCTCATTTAGTTTTTCCAGTGCCTATATTCTACACATTTTAAAGTAGCTAGGAATTTTGAGCTTTGTTTAGTCAGTGGCCATAAGCAGAAGCACCATGTCCAGTGAAGTAGTGTGGGGTAGAAAATTGGAAGTTTACAGATACCTGCAACATTGTATATACAGCTGGTTGCATTTTTTTTAAATTAACCTTTTTCTCCCATTGGAAAATATGGGTGTGTCAAAATTGAACTTTCCTGTGGGAAAGTTGATTTTTGAATTTTTTTTTCCTTTCTTTCAGAAATCAAAACATTTTCTTTTGTCAACTCAAAAAGGAAAATAATTTTGAACTATTTAAAAGTAGAGTATTATTTCAAATTGATATTTTGACTTAATATTTTTAAATTAAAATTATTTCTTAAAAATAAAATAAAATTCTTAAAATGTTTGCAAAATAACATTGACAAATTGTTAATTTTTCAGACCTTTTTGTTTTGTGAAAATTTGAGTTCCCATTCCAGTTTGAGATGAAAACAAATATTGAAATATCAAAATTCCTTTTTCCATATAGCTCTAATTGTACTAATCACTTTCAAGCTACGCTGCAGTAAATAGTCCTAATGATTAAAAATATGTAAGTACCAATTCAGACCATTATGATGGACTATGGGGCTTTCATATCAACTAGACATAATGCACAAATAGATTTCAAAGAGCATTCAGAAAGCACTACGTCAGCACTGATTGGCTAAATTGTTTTGCATTGGTAATATTTTATTAATTTCTTGCTTTGTTGTATACATAGTAAATTGTTGAAACAATTCTTTGATCTGTTTACTTATCTCTTTCTCATAGTCACTCCAAGGATACCAATGGAAAATATACGTCAGAAGACCAGTCTGTAGTCAGCAGAATGCAGAAGAAATACTGGAAAACAAAGCAAGTCCTAATCAAAGTTACAGGAAAGAAAGAAGATGAGCATGTGGTTGCATCTGATGCAGAGCTGGATGCCAAACTAGAGGTAAACAAGGATTCTTCTTCGAGTGCTTGCTCATATGTATTCCAGTTAGGTGTGCGCACGCGGCGTGCACGATCGTCGGAAGATTTTTACCCTAGCAACACTCGGTGGGCCGGCTGGCGCCCCCTGGAGTGGCGCCGTTAGGTGCCCCGATATATACTGCAGCCGGCCCATCGCCCCCTCAGTTCCTTCTTACCGCCCGTGTCGGTCGTTGGAACAGTGGAGAGCAGCTCGCTGACCTCCACAGCCCTAGCTTTACAGCACTCGTTTATCTGTTAGATAGTTTAAGTACCGTTAAAGTACCGTTAATTAGTTGTTAATAGTTGTTGTTAGACTCATTGACAATTGTAGCTGGAGATTAGGGGCTTCTCCCCTTCTCTCCAACCCGGTACCGGGCCAATGCCTGGCTCACCGGGATTCAAGCCTTGCTCGGCATGCCAAAAGCCAATGCCTACAGGAGATCCGCATGCCTCCTGTCTCAAGTGCCTCGGGGAGTCCCATCTTCCGGACAAGTGCCGTATTTGTAAGTCCTTCAAGCCGCGGACCAAAAAGGAGCGGGACTTTCGTTTGAAGCAGCTCCTGTTAGAGGCGTCTCTTAGCCCGATGTCGGCGCCGCATCGTACCACGGCACCGGCCCCGGCGGCCTCAACGTCTGCGGCACCGGAGCGTCCAACCTCCGGTAAAGAACCCAGGCACTGTCCCTCTCTACCCGGGACTTCACAGAGCCGCTCTCTGTCCCCGAGAGCCAAGAAGTCGGGTGGACCGACTAAGGCGCCGCTGCATGCGCAGCCAGCTCCAGGCCAGCCTAGGTCTGTCGAGGCGCCCGCACCGCCAACTCCGGTACCGGAAGGACCGCTGAGTTCGGTGCCAGTGGTCTCCGTGCCACTTACTCCGGCCCTCCCTAGGCCGTTGAGTCCGGCGCCGCCGTCAACACCGGCGCCGGCCCTGCCAACTCCGGCACCCGAGAGGCCGTTGAGTGCAGGTCAGCCTCCGCAGGCTCCGGTACCGACGACTCCGGTCCCGCGAGGGCCGTTGAGCTCGGTAACCGCCAGCTCCCCGGCACGCTCCGTGGTTGAGCTCCCGCTGCCGTCCACGCCGGACACCTTCGCAGCGGCGCGGGACCTGATCCAGATGACCGCTCCGGTACCGACCCCGTCTACGGTACCGCCGGTGCGGATCATCACATCACGCGGCAAACCGGCCATCTTCCACCCGGTGCCGCAGGAGGAGACCAGCCAGCAGCAGCCACGTGCGTCTCCAAGGTACCGCTCGCAGTCCCGGCACCGATCACGATCCCGGCGCCGTTCCTACTCGCGGTACCGCTCCAGGTCTCCATCTGCACGGAGGTATCCTGACTCTCGGCGCCGCTCCCGGTCCCGCGGCCGGTCGACGCGCAGATCGCCGAGACGCTCCAGGTCCCGATCCGTGTCACGGTACCGAGATCATCGTAGGTACCGGTCCAGGTCCCGCCCTCGATCCGGCTCTCGACGCCGCTCCCCATCCCGGCGCCGATCCGACTCTCGACGCCGATCCGGCTCCCGGCACCGGACACCATCCCAGTACCGATCCGGCTCACGGCACCGGACGCCATCCCGGCACCGATCAGGCTCCCGGTACCGGATACCATCCCGGCACCGGACCCCACCGAGGAGGCAGACCCTGGCCACGCAGACGTCACTGCATGGCTACTCTGCCCCGCCCTGGCCTTCGCGCTCTGGATCCCGCTCTTCCAGAGCTGGTAGCGACCTCTACGCGGAGGACCGCACCATCAGCGACCAGGGTCACCTTCCAGAGACCGGGCAGGTTCAGGAGCGGTGGCCATTTTGGACCCCCATGGCATACTATGAAGCCCAGAGGGTACCAGCAAGAGCTCCTACCTCTACCACGTTGGAGCGTCGAGCGCCAGAGGCTACAGTCTCCCGCCCTCCAGAGGCTACAGTCTCCAGGCCTCCGCCAGAGGTAGAGCAGCCTGAAGCGGAGCCCCCACCCCTGGGCCCCGAAGAAGTACCCGTCGAGGACCCGCTCGCCCAAGGCCTGTCCTCTTCCTCCTCCCCTGATGAGGCAGTGGCTGGAGCATCATCATCCGGTCCACCTCCCATCGATCTAAGGGACCACCAAGCCCTGCTCCGCAGGTTGGCCCTGAATATGGACCTCCAAATCGAAGAGGTCCCTGAACTGGAGGACCCCGTGGTGGACATCCTGACGACTGATGCCCCCACTAGGGTTGCCTTACCTTTTGTGCGGACTATCCTTGCCAATGCCACATCCATCTGGCAGACACCAGCCTCAATACCCCCCACTGCCAGGGGGGTAGAGAGAAAGTACATAGCCCCCCCGAGGGATTTTCAATATCTGTATACGCACCCCCCTCCGTGTTCGTTGGTAGTCCAGTCCGTCAATGAGAGGGAGAGGAACGGCCAACAGGCCCCGGCGCCGAAATCAAAGGACGCCAAGCGCCTAGACTTGTTTGGCCGCAAGATCTACTCAGGAGGGGGCCTACAGCTTCGTGCGGCGAACCAACAGGCACTCCTGAGCCGCTATGCTTTCAACACCTGGGTCACGATGGACAAGTTTAAAGAGCTTATACCTCCAGAGTCCAGACAGGAGTATAAAGCCTTCGTGGAGGAGGGCAAAAAACTGGCCAGGACGTCGCTGCGGGCCTCCTTGGACATCGCCGACTCCGCTGCCAGAACCATTGCCTCCGGAGTCGCCATGCGGCGCATCTCCTGGCTGCAATCTTCCACCCTCCCAGCAGAGGTCCAGCACACTATCCAGGACCTACCCTTTGACGGGCAGGGCCTGTTTTCAGAGAAGACAGACCCTAAGCTGCAGACCTTAAAGGACGGTCGTACTATCATTCGCACGCTGGGAATGCATACTCCCGTGACGCAGCGTAGGCCCTTCAGGCCGTTCGTGAGACGCACCTACTTCCCCCCCCCCGCCACGTCAAGACTATTACAGAAGGCCGCGTGGTCGAGGGGGTAGGAGACAGCAACCTGGCCGGCAGACCGGCCAGAGGCAGGGCCCCCACAAGCCATCATCGGGGCCCAAACAAAATTTTTGAAGGGGCGCTCGAGGCCGGAGTACCAGTCCATTCCGATCCCGCACTCCTGTTTATGAACCGCCTCTCCCCCTTCTCCCCGGCGTGGTCGAATATCACCACGGACCGCTGGGTTTTACATACCATCCAGGGGGGATACCGATTGCAATTCGTCTCCCCGCCCTCCTCCCACCCTCCCACCCCGTCCCTCTTCAGGGACCCTTCTCACGAGCAACTCCTTATCCAGGAGGTGCACGAACTCTTTACGCTGGGAGCGGTGGAGGAGGTCCCAAAGGATCTCAGAGGCAAGGGATTCTACTCCCGTTATTTCCTAATCCCAAAGCCAAAGGGGGGGCTCCGTCCTATCCTGGACTTACGGGGTCTCAACAAGTTTATGGTAAAGTTGAAATTCCGTATGCTCTCCCTGGGCACCCTTATCCCCTCTATGGATCAGGGAGACTGGTACGCCGCCCTCGACATGAAGGACGCGTATTTCCACATTGCCATCTACCCACCTCACAGACGCTTCCTGCGCTTCGTAGTGGGCCAGAGACATTTCCAGTTCGCGGTCCTGCCATTCGGCCTCTCAACAGCACCGAGAGTCTTCACCAAGTGCATGGCAGTGGTAGCAGCCGCCCTTCGGCGTCAAGGAGTTCAGGTATTCCCCTACCTCGACGACTGGCTCCTCCGTGGCAACTCCGCCAACCAGGTCCAGTCCCACATTCACAAGGCCATGGACATGTTCAACCGTCTCGGCCTCCTACTAAACATCGAAAAGTCCACTTTGGTCCCAACACAGAGAATAGACTTCATAGGGGCTATACTGGACTCTACCCTCGCCAGGGCTTTCCTCCCAGAGGCTCGCTTTCAAACGCTTGCAGCCGCCATACGCAGCCTCCAAGCTTTCCCAACTTCGACAGCCCGCTGCTGCCTCAGCCTCATGGGTCATATGGCATCATGCACCTTCGTGACAGCCCACGCCAGGTTACGCCTGCGGCCCCTCCAAGCATGGCTGGCCTCCGCATACCGACCACACAGGGACAACCTCGATATGATTCTGACGGTCCCACCGCAAGTCCTAGCCTCCCTCAACTGGTGGCTGGACCCCGCACATGTGATGTCAGGTATTCCCTTTCATCCACCTCAGCCTTCCCGCACCGTGACTACGGATGCCTCATCCCTCGGCTGGGGGGCTCACCTGCTGAACTTCCAAATGCAGGGCCTGTGGTCGGAGCAAGAGCTGACGTTACACATCAATGTCAGGGAACTCCGAGCGGTACGACTCGCCTGCCAAGCCTTTGCTCAGCACCTACAGGGCCGCTGTGTCTCCATCCTTACAGACAACACGACGGCCATGCATTACATCAACAGACAGGGAGGAGCGCACTCCCTTCCCCTCTGCCGAGAGGCAACTCAGCTCTGGGACTTTTGCATAGCCCGTTCCATTCACCCCGTGGCCTCGTTTCTCCCAGGAGCCCAGAACACCTTGGCGGACCGCCTGAGCAGGTCCTTCCAGACGCACGAGTGGTCCATTCGGCCAGACGTCATCCACTCTGTCTTCCAGAAGTGGGGGTTTCCCCAGATAGATCTCTTCGCGACTCGCGAGAACAGGAAATGCCAAGTGTTCTGCTCCTTTCAGGGTCGCTCCCCAGGCTCCCTGACAGACGCTTTTCTCCATCCTTGGACAGACAACCTGGCCTATGCCTTCCCACCAGTTCCACTGGTCCACAGGGTCCTGCTCAAGCTACGCAGGGACAAGGCCAGGGTGATCCCGATTGCTCCAGCGTGGCCCAGGCAACACTGGTATACCACACTCCTGGAGATGTCCGTGACAGACCCGATCCCTCTTCCGCGATGGCCGGACCTGATCACGCAGCAGCACGGCAGGATCCAGCATCCCGACCTGCGGTCCCTTCACCTCACGGCGTGGATGCTGCATGGCTGAACCCGTCGGAGCTGCGATGTTCCAGCCCGGTCCAGCACGTTCTGCTGAGCAGTAGGAAACCCTCCACCAGGTCCACCTACTCAGCTAAGTGGAAACGTTTTTCCTTGTGGTGTGGCACTCGGGGCCTTGACCCCCTGCAGGTGCCGGTTCACACCATACTGGACTACCTCCTCTCACTAAAGGAGCAGGGTCTGGCTCTCTCGTCGCTAAAGGTCCACCTAGCGGCAATTTCAGCTTTTCACCCCCGGGACGGGGCGGGTTCTGTTTTCTCCAACCCCATGGTCACTAGGTTCCTTAAGGGGTTAGAACGGCTACACCCACCGGTGCGCCGCCCGGTCCCTACATGGGACCTCAACCTAGTTATTAACAGGCTCATGGGTGCCCCATTCGAGCCCATGGCCACTTGCTCCATGCTGTATCTCTCATGGAAAACGGCCTTTCTAGTAGCCATCACCTCGGCTAGACGCGTCTCTGAGCTCAGAGCGCTTACTTCGGAACCACCTTATACGGTGTTCCATAAGGATAAAGTACAGCTCAGGCCACACCCGGCTTTCCTGCCCAAGGTAGTGTCGGCTTTCCATATTAACCAAGACATTTTTTTACCTGTCTTTTATCCTAAGCCCCATGCCTCCAGGAAGGAGCAGCAACTCCATTCCCTGGATGTCCGGAGAGCCCTCGCCTTCTACATCGAGAGGACAAAGCCCTTCAGGAAGTTGACCCAGCTGTTCATCGCCGTGGCGGACCGGATGAAAGGCCTTCCCGTCTCTTCCCAGCGCATCTCGTCATGGATCACCTCGTGCATCCGCACATGCTATGACTTGGCAGGTGTCCCCACCATGCACACTACGGCCCACTCTACCCGAGCTCAGGCCTCGTCGTCTGCCTTCCTGGCACACATACCTATACAAGACATTTGTAGGGCCGCGACATGGTCGTCAGTACACACTTTTGCCTCGCACTATGCCATAGTGCAACATTCTAGAGACGCCGCCGCTTTTGGTTCGGCGGTCCTAAACTCTGCTGTATCACAATCCGACCCCGCCTCCTAGGAATGGCTTGGGAGTCACCTAACTGGAATACATATGAGCAAGCACTCGAAGAAGAAAACACGGTTACTCACCGTAGTAAATAGTGTTCTTCGAGATGTGTTGCTCATATGTATTCCAAACCCGCCCCCCTTTCCCACTGTCGGAGTAGCCGGCAAGAAGGAACTGAGGGGGCGATGGGCCGGCTGCAGTATATATCGGGGCACCTAACGGCGCCACTCCAGGGGGCGCCAGCCGGCCCACCGAGTGTTGCTAGGGTAAAAATCTTCCGACGATCGTGCACGCCGCGCGCGCACACCTAACTGGAATACATATGAGCAACACATCTCGAAGAACACTATTTACTACGGTGAGTAACCGTGTTTTATGTGACCATGTCTATACTACAAACTTTAGTTGATGCAAGTTACATTGCTGTATAGCCACCAAAGTTTGTGTATTGCTCATGTGCATGCATACTTGGCTGCCTGTGTCAGCACTGCGCATATTCTCTAGGTATAATTGTGTTAATGTAAAGTACGGTGCACCACGGGTAGATGTCTCAGTGTGCCTCGTGCTGCTGTTTGACACAATATCTTTTGGGAACTTTTCGCAATGTGCTGTGGGATAGAAATGACTTGCCGAGAAATCTTTGGGAGCTAGGGGTCAGGTTCTCAGAATGCAATTTACTCCATCCCATAATTTTTGTGCCTTTTTTTAAAATCCCACAAACCTGTGCAGCACATTTTGGTGTCCACCATCTCAGACAGACGCATGGAGCCCACAGTGCTCTGCACTGTTCTCATGAATGTTGCAAATACAGGACACATGATTCTCCTGTATTTTCAGACACCCAGGAAGTACCACAAGGACACAGGGGACATGACAGTTTCTTCTTGCACATTTTGCAGAGGAACATCTCAGAAAATAATTCAAGGTTGTTGATGGTGTTCATGGAGCAGCTGCAGACAGTGGAGTACTGTTTCTGAGTCCATGAATTGAGCACTGACTGGTGGGATCGTATCATAATGCAGGCTTGGGACAATGAGCAATGGCTGCCGCATTTTCTGATGTGAAAGGCCACATTCCTGGATATGTGTTCTGAGCTCACCTCAACCCTCTAGCGCAGGGACACCAGAATGAGAGTTGCACTGACAGTGGAGAAGTGAATTGTGATCACACTCTGGGAGCTTTTGCTACCAGTCAGTGGGAAGTCATTTTAGAATTGGAAAATCCACAGTGGGGACAATCGTCATGCAAGTGTGTAGGGCCATTATTTGTCTCCTGGTATGCAGGACTGTGATTATCTGCAATATTCAGGACATAGTGGATGGATTTATTGCAGTGAAGTTCCTGAACTGGACTGAGGGCAATAGACGGCATGCACATTGCTTTTTTGGCACCAGCCCACCTTGCGATAGAGTTCATCAGCAGAAAGGGCTACTTTTCTGTAGTTATCCAAGCATTGGTGGATCACTGGGGATGCTTCACTGATAGTGATATGGGCTGGTCAAGGAAGGTGAAGGATGCTCACATGCTCAAGAACACAGTACTGTTGAGAAAGCTGCACCTATTGGGTTCCGGGAAGTGGGCGGGCGGAAGCCCGCCCACTGCTAAAGGACCCCCCCTAATTTAAGGGGAGGATCCACAGGACCTGGAATCCAAATGAGTCCGGGGGACAACTAATGAAATAACAGGGTCAGGGGTGCGGTCACAGGGTTAAAAGAAGGGAGCCTGACGGGGACACCGAGCAGAGAACCCCGGACAGCGCCCACTGCTCCTCAAAGGCGTCAAGGGAGCCAGCGGACGCCGCCCAGAGGAACTCTGCTCGGATGCGTGATCGGACAAGGGATCGGAAACAGGCCCCACAGGCACCGGAGCCTCCATCGGCCAACCTCCTCTCCCTGGTTTTATAGATGGCCAATTTAGCCAGGGCCAGGAGGAGATTGACCAGGAGGTCCCGTGACTTTGTGGGGCCACGGATAGGGAGTGCATAGAGAAGGAGGTGAGGGGAAAAGTGCAGCCAAAATCGTAACAAAATATTGGTGAGGAGCCGGAATAGGGACTGCAGCCTGGCGCACTCCAGGTAGACGTGCACCAGGGTCTCCCTCACACCACAGAAGGGGCAGGTATCTGGGACAGGGGTAAACCGCGCCAAATACACGCCCGTGCTCACGGCCCCATGAAGGAGTCGCCAGCTGACATCCCCGGTGGGCCTCGGTATCAGAGTGGAATAGAGGCTGGCCCACCGGGGCTCCTCACCCTCTAGAGGTGGTAGAAGGTCCCGCCACTTTGTGTCGGGGCGGGACACGAGGGCGAGGAAATGAAGGGTGTGGAGCACGAGCGTGTAGAGGTGCTTCCGTGGCGCGGTTTGAAAACGGACCGGCTGTAAGGTGTGCAGCCGGCTCATGGAGAAGGGGCGGGGAGGCCGGTTGGGTCCACGGGGCAGGGGCCCGATGAAAAGGTCCGGGGGGCCTGGGGTGGAGGGTGGGCGGGGCGTGCCCTCGTGCAGGACCCGGTCGAGATAGACCCGAGCAGCGGGTGGCAGAGCGGCCCTCACCTCCTGGAGTACGCGCCGGGGAGTACAAGGCCTGGAGAGCCCCATGCGCTGAGCAAGCGTCAGGGGATCCAGCCAGCGTCAGGGGATCCAGCAAACAGGCATGTTGCTTCCTGACCAGCAGATTACCTTTGGGGATATTGGAATGCCTGTAGTGATTCTGAGGGACCCAGTCTACCCCTTGCTGATGAAGCTATACATGAACCCCAAGCCTCAATAGCATCAAGGAAAGATTCAATGACTGACTCCGCAGGTGTAGAATGACTATTGAATGTACTTTTGGTAGATTGAAGGGATGCCGGCAGTGCTTACTCACTAGATTGGATCTCAGTGAGAAAAATATCCCTATGGTTGTAACTGCCTCATATGTCCTCCATAACATCTATCAGGCAAAGGGGGAAAAGCTGCTGACTGGGAGGAGGTGGAGAAGCTGTCTGCTGACTTTGAACAGCCAGACATGGGCTATTACATGAGCCCAATGTACAGCTTATACAGCTGAAGGAGGCTTTGAAACCACACTTTAACAGTCAGCTACATTAGTGTTGTGTGATGGACTGTTCTTTGGGCCTGGAAATGGGACTTTGAAATTGGAAAGGCAGCAATAATTTCCATTTCATTGCACAAATGTAGTCCATTGTGGTGATGCATACACTAGTTGTGGCTCTCACATAACTGTGAAGCTGTGGTTTTCCTTGCTGTCCCCCCGTATGGAATGGTGGGGGTAAGGAGATGGACTATGATGCCACATGGGATGTCAGGGGGGCGTAGGGAGTTGCTACTGTAGAGTTATCCAAGGACTGCAAAAAGTGGGGAGGCCAGGATTTTTGGATATGTAGGTCATTCAGTGTCTGCATCATTTGAGTTTGCTGCCTGAAAAGACTCATGATGTCCTGATGCATCTTCCTCTCCTTTTCCTGCTGGGATTCCTGGGCCTGTCTCCTGTCCCCTCTTTCCTTCTCCATGCTGTCTGACATGCCTGGTGTTTGTGATCCAACACAGCATTGGTTTGCACAGTCTCACTGAACATGTTCTCCCTCATCCTCTTTTTTCTCCTCCTCATCAGGGTTAGCAATACTGCAGGTATGGAGAGGGCATCCCTCAAAGCTGCAACTGCTGCTGATAAAAACAGACAGATGTATCATTGGATTTACAGTTATAACAGAAAGGGAAAGAAATTTTTCAAAACTCCCTTCCCTTATTCCCATTAAAACTTTTAAGATATGTTTATTGATACTTTGGCTGTGGAGCGCCTCTGCACAGCACCGCTCCCCAACCCCAGCCATAACAACTATTGCCCGCTAGGGATGAGTATCGGGGAGAGAACTTCAGTTGCATAAAACAATAAAAGTTCAGTTCTTATTCCATGGATATGAGTATAAGGCAATGGCACAATTCTTCCGCTCTACTCTGCGCTGATTAAGCCTCAGCTGGAGTATTGTGTCCAGTTCTGGGCACCACATTTTGGGAAGGATGTGGACAAATTGAATAAAGTCCAGAGAAGAGCGACAAAAATGATTAAAGGTCTAGAAAACATGACCTATGAGGGAAGATTGAAAAAATTGGTTTATGATTCTATCCACAGGCAGTGGTGGTTTTAAGCCGATATCTTACTTCTGAAGGCAACAAAGGCACAGAGAGCACAGCTGCTACTGGCGTACTGAAACCACCTGGGCCCATATGCCTCTAGTCTGTTTACTAGAATGGTGCCAGCCAAACTCATCATAGAGTGCTGTGGGAAAGTGTCCTACCAAGAAGGAAGAAATAATGCAGCCAGCCTTATCAACCTTTAGAGATTATTGCAGAGTATTTCCATTAAAGTTTCCTCAAGATCTCGCTGCTCCACATGGCCTCCCCTGTCTTCCCTTCGCCATTTAACTCAACAGGGGAATGAAAAGCAGATGCCAATGCTACCTTGGTTTGTTGTACTGCTAACTCTTTAAACTTAAACATTGTAAGGAAAAACATATGCGCACACTTACCCAAG
Organism: Chelydra serpentina; assembly: GCA_037349315.1. Classification (NCBI taxonomy): domain Eukaryota; kingdom Metazoa; phylum Chordata; order Testudines; family Chelydridae; genus Chelydra; species Chelydra serpentina. The sequence goes on along the minus strand of JBAIAC010000029.1, from coordinate 34,095,683 downwards.
GTCCCTTCCCCTTCATTGGGCTTGTCCATGCTCAGCTGCCAGGACTGTGGTGGGGTCTTGAATAGGTCTTGGCTCATGGGACAGCTGAAACCCCCCCAACTGTCCCCTCCTTTCTCTTCATCACTTCATGGCAGGGTTTTCTGTCTCAGGCTTCTCTAAGGTATCCTGCAAGGTACTGGTGGGATCTCCACCAAGTATGGCATGCAGGCCTTTGTAAAAGTAGCACATCTGTGGCTCAGCACCAGATTGATTGCTGCACTCCCTGGCCTTGTGGTATACCTGGCGCAGTTCCTTAGTTTCTGTGTGGCACTGCTATTGATCCCTGTTATTCCCCTCTGCCTGCATCCTCCATGCATTCTGTTTGCAGATGTCCATGTTTCTAGAGCTGGTCCTTAGATATGCTCGCACAGCCTCTTCTCCCCACAGGCCCAGGAGATCCAATATCTCCTGTCTACTCTATGGAGCCAGCATGGTTGGTTGGGTGGATGCATACAACAAGGTAGGGCTACTAGGTGTACTCACCATGGTGGGCAATCAAGAAAAGGCATTTCAAAAATATGTGAGAATCTTTAAAAGGTAGGGATGTCTTCTGGTTTCTGTGACTCCTGGGCAGTGGAGTTTGCAATTGTGACCAGAGCAGTCATTGTTGCAGGGAATGGGGCACTGTGGGACAGCTTCTGGAGGACTGTTAGGGTTGACACAGGTCATGCACTACATGCATGTCTACACTTGCACTGAATTGACCTCAATAGGTCAACCATGGCTCCATGCCATTTGTGGAGGTGGTTTTACTGGCTCACTGTAATGGGGCACTTATGTTCGCCAGAAATAAATTTAAGCACAAGTAGGTCGACAGCAGGCAATTTAAATTGACTTAACGTTAGCGTAGACTATGCCTGTGCACATCAAGGCAACAGAATTGGTGTCTGGCAAAGCGGTGGGAAAAATATCCATAGCACACTGAGGAATTCTAGTGAATACATTAAATTTTCTTAGCATTTGCTACCAGTAACTTAATAGTATATTGACAAGTACTATTTGCTTGCTGTGGAGTGGGCAGGTCACACTAACTTGTGTACTTGAAGCTCACGTGGATTCTAGTGTAAGAGTGGCATTCATTTCTTACCAATTTTTTTTCAAAAGCAAAAGGAGTTATTACAATAAAATACTTTATAGACTCATAGACTTTAAGGTCAGAAGACCATTATAATCATCTAGTCTGACCTCCTGCACATTGCAGGCCACAGAATCTCACCCACCCACTCCTGTAAACAACCCCTAACCTATGTCTGAGCTATTGAAGTCCTCAAATCATGGTTTAAAGACTTCAAGGTGCAGAGAATCCTCCAGCAAGTGAACCATGCCCCATGCTGCAGAGGAAGGCAAAACCCCCCAGGGCCTCTGCCAATCTGCCCTGGAGGAAAATTCCTTCCCGACCCCAAATATGGCAATCAGCTTAACCCTGAGCACGTGGGCAAGACTCACCAGCCAGACACCCAGGAAAGAATTCTCTGTAGTAACTCAGATCCCACCCCATCTAACATCCCATCACAGGCCATTGGGCATATTTACCACTAAAAGTCAAAGATCCATTAATTGCCAAAATTAGGCTATCCCATCATACCATCCCCTCCATAAACTTATCAAGCTTAACCTTGAAGCCAGATATGTCTTTTGCCCCCACTGCTTCCCTTGCAAGGCTGTTCCAGAACTTCACTCCTCTGATGGTTAGAAACCCTTGTCTAATTTCAAGTCTATACTTCCTGATGGCCAGTTTATATCCATTTGTTCTTGTGTCCACATTGGTACTGATCTTAAATAATTCCTCTCCCTCCCTGGTATTTGCTCTCTATACATATATCAGAGGGCTAATCATATCTCCCCTCAGCCTTCTTTTGATCAGGTTCAACAAGCCAAGCTTGTTTAGCTCTTGAGTCTCCTTTCATAAGACCGGTTTTCCATTCCTCAGATCATCCTAGTAGCCCTTCTCTGTACCTGTTCCAGTTTGAATTCATCCCTCTTAAACATGGGAGACCAGAACTGCGCACAATATTCCAGATGAGGTCTCACCAGTGCCTTGTATAATGGTACTAACACCTCCTTATCTCTACTGAAAATACCTCGCCTAATACATCCCAAGACCGCATTAGCTTTTTTCACGGCCATATCACATTGGTGGCTCATAGTCATCCTGTGATCAACCAATATTCTGAAGTCCTTCTCCTCCTCTGTTACTTCCAACTAATGCGTTCTCAGCTTATAACAAAAATTCTTGTTATTAATCCCTAAATGCATGACCTTGCACTTTTCACTATTAAATTTCATCCTATTACTATTACTCCAGTTTACAAGGTCATCCAGGTCTTCCTGTATGATATCCCGGTCCTTCTCTGTATTGGCAATACCGCCCAGCTTTGTGTCATCCGCAGACTTTATTAGCACACTCCCACTTTTTGTGCCGAGATCAGTAATAAAAAGATTAAATAAGATTGGTCCCAAAACCGATCCCCGAGGAACTCCTCTAGTAACCTCCCTCCAGCCTGATAGTTCACCTTTCAGATGACCCGTTGTAGTCTCCCCTTTAACCAGTTCCTTATCCACCTTTCAGTTTTCATATTGATCCCCATCTTTTCCAATTTAACTAATAATTCCCCATGTGGAACCATATCAAATGCCTTACTGAAATTGAGGTACATTAGATCCACTGCGTTTCCTTTGTCTAATGTCTGATGAAGTGAGCTGTAGCCCACGAAAGCTTATGCTGAAATAAATTTGTTAGTCTCTAAGGTGCCACAAGTAATCCTGTTCTTTTTGTCTAAAAAGTCTGTTACCTTATCAAAGAAGAAGATCAGGTTGGTTTGGCACGATCTACCTTTTGTAAAACCATGTTGTATTTTGTCCCAATTGCCATTGACCTCAATGTCCTTAACTACTTTCTCCTTCAAAATTTTTTCCAAGACCTTGCATACTACAGATGTCAAACTAACAGGTCTATAGTTACCCGGATCACATTTTTCCCCCTTCCTTAAAAATAGGAACTATTTAGCAATTCTCCAGTCATACGGTACAACTCCCGAGTTTACAGATTCATTAAAAATTCTTGCTAATGGGCTTGCAATTTCATGTGCCAGTTCCTTAATATTCTTGGATGAAGATTATCAGTGTTTAGCAGTCCCACTTCCTTTTTCTTTGTTTTATTTTTATTTATATGGCTATAAAACCTTTTGCTGTTGGTTTTAATTCCCTTTGCAAGGTCCAACTCTACATGGCTTTTGGCCTTTCTCACTTTATCCCTACATGTTCTGACCTTTATAAGGTAGCTTTCCTTGCTGATCCCTCCCATCTTCCACTCCTTGTAGGCTTTCTGCTTTTTCTTAATCACCTCTCTGAGATGCTTGCTCATCCAGCTTGGTCTCCAACTCCTGCCTATGAATTTTTCCCCCCTTTCTTGGGATGCAGGCTTCTGATAGTTTCTGCAACTTTGACTTGAAGTAATTCCAGGCCTCCTCCACCGTTAGATCCACAAGTTCTTCTGTCCAATCCACTTCCCCAACTAATTTCCTTAATTTTTTTAAGTTAGCCCTTTTGAAATAAAAAACCCTAATCACAGATCTATTTTTGTTTATCCTTCCATTCAGTTTGAACTGAATTAGCTCATGATCGCTCGAACCAAGGTTGTCCCCTACAACCATTTCTTCTATGAGGTCCTCATTACTCACCAAAACCAAATCTAAAACGGCATCCCCTCTTGTTGGTTCGGCAACTACTTGGTGAAGGAATCCATCAGCTATCTAGGAAAATCTGAGCCCTATTATTATTACTAGCACTTGTCCTCTAGTCTATATCTAGGAAGTTGAAGTCTCCCATGATCACGCAATTCCCATTAGTATTTACTTAATTAAAAACATTAAAAAGGTCTCTATCCATATGCAAATCAGATCCCGGTGGTCTATAGCACACCCCAAGCACTATCCCAGGGGAGGCTCTAGTAGCTTTCTTCCCCAATGTGACTTTTGCCCAGACGGACTCTATCTTATCCATTGCATCACTTCTTATTTCTTTACAGTCTACCTCATCATTGATATACAGTGCTACTCCACCACCTTTGCCTTTATTTCAGTTTTTCCTAAACAGCACATACCCTTCAATATCTGTATTCCAGTCATGGCTACTATTCCACCAGGTTTTGGTTATCCCTATAATATCTGGTTTCACTTCCTGCACCAGCTCTAGTTCCTCCATTTTGTTACCTAGACTCCTTGCATTGATGTAGAAACAGCTTAATTTTTGCTGTTTGGCCTCGCTCACATTCTTTACCCGATTAGGGTAAAGTGTATTCTAGTGTAAGATTGGCATTCTAGTGTAAGAGATGAAGTGGGCTATAGCCTACGAAAGCTTATGCTGAAATAAATGTATTAGTCTCTAAGGTGCAACAAGTACTCCTGTTCCTTTTAGTGTAAGAGTGACATTCTAGTGTAAGAATCTAGTGTAAGAGTGGCATTCATTTCTTACCAATTTTTTTTCAAAAGCAAAAGGAGTTACTACAGTAAAATACTTTATAGTTAACTGTATTGTCATTAGTATGTCTACACATAAATCACTGCATATTTTTAACAAACTATAATGGGCTAATTTAGCGGTTTACTGTTTTCCGCATTAACTTAAGTGTAGCATTTAGGCTCTGCCAGCTAGATTGATTACTCTAAGGATTTATTTATGAAAGGATTTTGGAATATGCTTTTCTGTTCAGTTTTGAACAGATGCGGCATTAAAGGCTACTGGGTGATATAACTCCTCCATTTGTCTGATTTGATAACTGAAGGCACACTGCCCATGAACCCTAGGGTATATGGATGCCTTAAGTCATTTTTTGGCAGTTTGTGCTCTGAACAAATGTCTGGGGCTTGGGGTGCAGGGATTAGGGGTGCACTGGTGTAATGTAGGTTTCTGTGTAATATGTGTTATGTTTTTGGTTCACAATAGACTCTTCTACATTCTTAACACCCGATAACACATACAGTAGGTTGGCCTCCAATTTAAAAGGCACAACTTTCTGACTCATTCCCACACCCTTGGCTATTCCTGGGTTATTTATAATCTTTTTACAAGGAATGTATAAAGTCCTGCTTCTCCTAACAGGGTCCAAGAACAGAAGGAGCAGTTTCTTAGCTTACAACCCCAAGCCTCTTTAGCCAACATTCTCAAAAGCACGTTCTCTTTAGCTTTTTCCAGGTCACACTGTGTTTACCAGCTGCTGCTTGGCCTTTTTCTGTTTGTCTCTGCCTCTCTCTGTTCTTGTCTGTTTAGTTTCTATGTGGTCTGCCTTCCTCCCCACCCCCTCAATTTAGCAATATCCCTCCACTCATTCAATTGAAAATTCCTGAGTGGGTTCACAACATGCTTTTGTCTTAGGTGGGGGATTTCTGATTAACTTATCCTGACAGTTATGTCAACTGAAGGATGCCTTTACACCCAGTCTCAAAGAGGTTTGTGATCCAGTCAGTCTCCAGTCCCTCTCAGCATAACAATATTTCCAAGTTAGGTACCATGTTCTTATTTCATTATTTTTGGACAGACCTCATCAGTGCCCAATGTGTTTAGCAATTTGGGAATTTGCTGGCTGCCTACTTTTATACTCTGGACTGAAACAGAGTTCAGTCTCTGTCTTTGCACTGCACAAAACATTTTCCCTCTTTCTTACATCAAGAGATTAGTGGTCCTCTTGATGTAGCTACAAGATTTATAAGCAAATTAAATAATTGCCCTCTTGCTGATAGGAATACAAAGTAAAACTAGTAACCCGCCTCCAGCAGTGGACAGTTATTATTATTTTTAACAAGGTTACAGTAGAGTAAGAGGATTAGATCTAGGATTCCTTCTAGGATGACCAGATGTCCCGATTTTATAGGGACAGTCCTGATTTTGGGGTATTTTTCTTATATAGGTTCCCCCACCCCCCGTCCCGATTTTTCACACTTGCTGTCTGGTCACCCTAATTCCTTCTGATTTTCTCAACTCCACTGAGCCAGATTCTGACTTCATTTAGACAATTGTAAATCCAGAGTAATTCAATTAAACAATGGTGCCATTCAGTCAGCTCTAGAAAAAGCAATGATGTTAATCCAGATTTACATGACAGTAGTTGAAATCTAGATCTAGCTCACTGATTGTATGACTTGAGGTAATTAATTTGACCTCCTACAGCCTTAATCTAGTTTAAAATTGATAAGACTTAGAGAACCCTTTTGAAAAAATCAGATGTGTATTTAAAAAAGCCTTCTCTTGAAGGAAAGAAATTACAAAATGATTTCTCTGTAGTAACTTGAATTTTTAGAAAAAATATGGTTGATTCTCCTCTTCTAATCCAGTCTATTCAAGCAAGGGAATCAAAGCAACAGATGTCTTGTTAAAAAAAATAGTCTGAGATGTAGATGCCAGCCATTTTAAGCAATCTCTAATCTGCTACAAATTAAATATCCAAATCCTGTTTTGTGTGCGCTAAATGGAGGCATTAATTTTTGCAAGGAAAGCTGCTTAGAACCCAGACATTTCTCTACTCTCCATTCTTCTGAAGCTTTGGAGCATCTCCAGACCCCTGCTTACATGTAAGACACAACAATAACATTTGTGATATGAAAGCTATTTGACTACAATATGAACTATTTAAATAAGTGAGTTTCACATTACATTCATTAACTTTTATCCACATTATTTCAGTAGCCTTTCCTTTACTACCTAGGCGCTCTCATGAAGGATAATCTTTGGTTAAAACAGATCTCCTTAATACATAAAAACAGAAGAATTTTTCTTAGGTTATCACGGTCTATTCTTTCAAGCATGCAACATCATAATGCAACAAACTGGTAAAACCACCAATTTTCAGACATTTGTGAAGCTGCATTTAAGACACCTTGACACACACTTGTAGCTCATCAATTTCTTTAGCTAGTCTGACCATCACTAAGGCTATGTTTTAGTCCCAGGTATTTTTAGTAAAAGTCATGCACAGGTCATGGGCAGTAAACAAAAATTCATGGCCCGTGACCTGTACTATATACTCCTAATTAAAACTTGGCCCAGGGAGCTGTCGGTTCTCTGGGGGGGCAGTCCAGGGGCGGTACAGGTGCTGGGGGGTGCCTAGGACCCTTGCTGGTGCTGGGGGGGGGGCTGGGACCCCTGGGCAGGCAGCACGCAGCCCAGGATGCCCACTGCTGCTGTGGTGGGGGGGGGGGCGGGAGCAGGCGACGGCATGCAGCCCAGGACCCTCGCTGGTGCTGGGGAGGGTTGGCAGGGCTGGCAGGCTCCCTACTTGGCTCTGACCAGCATGTCCCTGCAGCTTCGAGGGGGAGGGAAGGCCAGGAGGCTCCCTGTGCTGCCCCTGCCACGAGCTCTGGCTCTGCATTTCCCATTGGCCAGGAACTGCAGCCAATGAGAGCTGCGGGGGCGGTGCCTGTGGGTGCAGGCAGTGCACGGCTGCAGAGCCCCCCGACCCCTCCATCTAGCAGCTACAGGGTCATGCTGGCCACTTCCCCCAAGTAAGCACCACCCGCACCCCAACCCTGAGCCCCCTCTTACACCCAAAGTGCCCGAGCAGCGGCCAGTGCGGCTGGCTCCAGGGGCTGCCTGATCTGTTCAAGCAGCCCCAGAGCCAGCCGCACTGTCCACTGCAGAAGTCACAGAGATCACAGAAAGTCACGGAATCTGTGATAGACACGCAGCCTTAACCATCACCTTCCACATTTCCTTATTCTCTGATCGCCCTTTACAAGCTTTTGATAGTCCTCTTTTAGGTGTATTATAGAGGCTTTAGGAGGGAATTGGAAACTATCACCGATGGCTGGAAGTGGTATTGCAGCAGCTCTGCCTCAATTTACCCAGTATTTTCTCTGACTCATTCTAGCTGTCTGGCCAAGCCATGTAACAAAGTCCAGCCTTTTTGGGGCCTCAGAGTCTGTCACTTAAAGTCTACAGAACATAGCAAAACAACCAAATCTTCAGCCCAGCCAGGCGTGGCTATTAGCCTCCTCCTTTGCAGGCTAACCCCAGCTGCAATAAACTGTCCAAACCCCAGTTCCTAGGCTTCAACCTCACTACCTAGAGGCTGGCATACTCTCCCTTTACCCAGGTTTTCAGGCAGGCTGTAGTCCCTGACCTGCTCCTGTCTTCAGCTAGGCCATAGGACAATCTATCTCCTCAATCTTCCCCACTGCTGGGTTTCCTTCCTCTTAAATCCAGCCCTACACAGGTGTAGCAGGGTGGGGCTAACAACAGGGCTGACTGTCCCAAAGCCTTTTACCCTTAAAAGGGGCACTCCACCCTATTACAGAAACATTTTACTCATTGCTGCTGTAGTACCATCTTGACATTTAGCTTCCTGAGTATTTGCTACCCTCTCTTCTCACAAGGAAAAGATCTAAAATGTCTAAAAAACCCCAAATCTTGGCCTGTCTCTCTCACACCTCATGGGTGACTGGCCATCAGTTTAAGCGGCCATCAGTTCAAGCTTCCCCTCTAAGCCCTCACCACCTATCATGAGTAGCAGCTACAACTTATCACTTGGGTATTCCTATATTTCCACATGTATAACCAAAAATTGTTTACTGTGTTATGGCATTTGGGTTGCTACTTCAAGCATCCATTCAAACTTGCATTCATCCTGCAGATGTCCCTGCTACTGATTTTTTTCCACCATCAAATGAATTTCTAAACATCTGGAGAATGGATGATGACTGGAAAGAAAATACAGATGATGCTGTAATGGCTGTAATGGTATTAGTTGTAAATGTCTTGGTTTTCAACAACTAGGAGGGCCCCATATAGTCCACAGCATGAAAATAGCCATGGAATCTATGTTTTGCTGCTTAAGTACTTATCTGTCTGAGATGGTATGTACGTACGCGGCGTGGCCAGCCCCTCCTGCTGCTGTGGCTACATGGTAGCTTGAGCAGAGTTAGTGGAGATATATCTCCTTGAGCTGGAAATTCCACTTCCAGCTTGAAGTGCAGACATACCCTGTATAAGTAACTTTCTTTTCTTGTATGTGTTTATTCTGATTATATTGGGTAAGTTTGTTTGCCAGTCAAATTCAGCCCCAGTGTAAGTAAGTGCAAGTTCCTTTGACTTCATTGCATTTGCTTATGCTAGAGATGAATTTGGTCCATAGGCTTTGGATAGATTCTGCCTCGAAAAATATTTACCAATGGAAGTCATATATATGATTATCTAAATTGAAACAGACAAGTGATTTCTAAAAGAATCTCTCTAGCTTTAAATTTCTTTTACTGGTAAACTTGCTCAATCCTAGGGTGTAGAACGTTATGTACCAAGCAGATATTTTCTTAATTATATTCACATTACTGTTTCCATAGACTAATGTACTCACTCTTCTTTTCCAAGGTTTTTCACTCTATTCAGGCAAGCTGTGTAGATCTTCTAAAGACTATTGAGAAATACCAGCAGCGACTCAATGGTATGCAATAACATTTTATTTTAAGTTGGTGTAATAACCATCACTACTTTTTAAAAAAATATTCTGAATTTAAATCCATTGTTAAAACCAGATCACTGTTTAATCTAAAACAACTTTCTGGCATATTTGAAATGGTTTTTAATTTCTGGAGAATGTCACTATTTTAGTGTAAACCCTGAGTGCCAAGATTTGGGATTTCTTGATAGAATACATTAATGCTACCTATATTTGTACTAATGGCAGAAAATGAAGAACTTCATTATATGACTAATTTAACTAGTTCTAGTAGTCCTAATTCTTGAGGTTATCATTGAACTAAGGGAAGCCATTACAACTATTAGAAAACATGACCAGTGGTTTTTATAAAACTTAATTTTAGTTTCCCTAAATTTTCAGAAAAGTTCCTCCCTTTTTAAGAAAGTAAATGATTTTAAATAAAATTGGGAATTTTTCCAACTTAAATTATGGCGCAGTATTATCTCTATAAAGTTCTACAGATAGTACAAGTAACAAAGGATAGTAAAAGTAAGTGTTAGACCCTTAGCAGACAAGGCTCACTGATTGAAGTACATCCTTTATGAATCAGAATTCAGTTAAAAGTATTTTTAATTATAGTAATAAATTATCATAAACAACAAGATACTAATGACTAAAGTCTTTTGTGTAGCATGCCTCTATATTCTTTATCTGTGTCTCCTACCAAAGACAGAGTCTCAGATGCCCAACTATCCCACATGAAAAAAGTATTTGATAAGTCTGATTTGGACATTTGCGTGTTTTACTTTAAAATGTATTCCTTCTTTCCCTCCTCTCCCCCCAATACATACCATATCCAACTGTAAATGCTGTCAAAACTTAACGATCTTTTTACGCATCTTATCGCTTTGAACAATAACGTGCTTGTTTTCCCACCCTCTGGGGACTATTCTTAATATGATTAAATACATTGGAAGTGTTAGTTCATCTATTTATATTGTACAATTATTTCCTTTTATAGTTATGTCTGAGGAGGAAAATGAGCTAGGGCTCCTTTTAAAGGTTCAAGGAGAGCAAGATGCTACTAAAGCTGGCAAAATGATGGAAGCCACTGGAAAGATCCTCTGTTCTTCTTCTCAACAAAGGTTTTCAATTATTTTATGTAGTCTTCCTTCAAGTTACATTTGGTGCTATTAATATAAAGTTATGTACATGGAATAATGCACCTGTTTGGTGCTTTAAAATTCTGAGGTCAGATCCATGGAAAGCAAATACAATTTTATGTAAAACAAATAGACTATAATAAAAGAAATATATACAGAAAATACAAATAATCAAGAAGTACAGACAGTAAGATCGGTGTAATTTAAATTGCAAATATAAATATAGAATTGAACTGAATTTACAAAAAGAACATACTGCTGCAGTGAATGGGCCAAATTCTGCAGTCTACACTGTGGTGTAAATTAAATGTTATGAGTAAATTGATCAAAAAACATTATAAGTGGGTGCAAATGATAAAGTAGTATAGCTTGCACCAATATACTAAACAAGTGTAACACTGAGAAGGGGCAGCAGGGAACAAAACAGCATCTCCCCTATGCTGTTACACCATTCTGTTCTCTGGTTTTCCTGCTGTATTCCATTGTTTGTACCTTTGGTGTGTAAATTACTCATTTTAATCTCTGCTGAGAGTTGTATTCAGCCAACCTTATTCATGTCAGGTAGTACCTTACTATGTAAGCAGTCCCACTGCAATTAGTGGGCCTATGTGAGTATGAATTGTTACCTATTATGACTAAGGGTGGTAGAATCAGGCCTGATGGACTTCTCTTGCAAATTAGACTACCATATCATTTACACCAGTTTTCTGATTAATATACATAATTTACATCATAGAAGTTAGCCAGAGACTTATATGGATGTTGCATTTATTTACACCATGACTGCATTTTACCCAGTATCTTCAAGTTCACAAAGGAAAAACAATCTGATGTATAGAAGGAAGTAATATTTCTCTTTAAAATTGATTTCTTTGCTATCTCTGCCTTGAAAAGGGTACTTTGGTTATTGAAAAGAGGTTATTTAAAAAGGCCATTCATAATGGGTTTCACTGCTGTTTGAAGCAAAGATAGGAGTGTCATAGAACATTTTAATTAGTATGGGGTGTGTTAGTTTATCTTAAATGGGGCGCTCCTTCAGAAAACTGAGCATAATACACTGATCAAAAGCTATTTTCAATTTGAAAGGATTCTGCAGAATCAGTATATGGACATGTGACCTGGGGTCAGGAAACCTGGATTCCAATCCCAGGTCTGTCGATCTCATGAGTAATCTTGGACAAATTACTTCATATATTTGCTTCAGTTTTCCCCATATGTAAAATGGAGATGATAATACTTACCCTCCTCTAAAGTGCATTGAAGAGTTATATGTAAGTTCTAAATTTTAACCTGTCTTTAAAAAAAATAAAATTGTAAAGTAAAGCATACCAAAAGTTAGCAAATCCAAAAGTTAAGGTTACCCAGACAACCTTAATTATGTCACTTTTGTCTTTGCATCATAATACATTCTTTAGTTAGTTAATGATCACATACTATTATTTCCACTATAAATATGACTAATTCAGAGCACAGGTTGGATGAAGCACAGTAGATTAAATATGTATTTTTAATCATGCTTCATTCACTATATAAAGTCTACCCTGTCCACCAAGGGCCCAGATGTGCTCTCAGACTTTATCTAGATTAGGAATTAAAATAGATTAGCACACATTAGCTAACATATGCTAACACATCAGTCTAGTGCAGACAAGGCAAACCGCCTTTAATACATGCTCAGCTGGTCGAATTGAAGCCTGGGCTCCCCCACATTTCACTTGACCAGTTTAGCATGTGTTAAAGGCAGTGTGCCTTATCTATAGACGACTTTCAAAATGTGTCCCATATGCTAACCCAGGCTAACATCACACTTTCAATTCTAGTCTAGAAAATGCCTCAGTTACACAAGTGTAAAGTGAATGGTAGTTGCAAACAATTTGGCGCTCAGTACCTCTCATTGGCTTCCTAACTTTGCCTCATTCACTAGTCACCATTCAGCTTACACATCAAATGCAGCAGGGGACCTGTAGAAATAAATATAACTGAACGAGAAAGTGAATTTCACCTCTTCAGAAACAAAACAACTTGGTTTGGGGGGAAAATTCAGCTCAAATTGGGACAAATCTAAACCTCAGTTTCTTGTGGAAGTCAAATTCTGGAATATTTGGTTCTTCTTCGAGTGCTTGCTCTTATCAATTCGAATTAGGTGTGCACGCGCCGCATGCACGATCGTCGGAATATTTTTACCCTAGCAACACTCGGTGAGCTGGCTCGCGCCCCCTGGAGTGGTGCCGTTGCGGCGCCGAATATATACCCCAGCCGGCCCAGCACCCTCTCAGTTCCTTGTTACCGCCCGTGACGGTCGTTGGAACTGTGGAGCTCAGCGTAGCTGATCTCCACCTCCCTAGCTTAGTTAGTACTCGCTTAGCATTGTTAATAGTTTTAAGTACTTTTAAGTAGTTGTTAATAGTTTTGATAGTTCTTGTTAGAAGTTTAGTGTAAATACTAGTGGGACATAAGGAGCCTCTCCCCTTTCCTCCCTCCCGGTACCCGGCTGATGCCTGGCTCCCCGGTTTTAAGCCTTGCTCGGCCTGCTTCAAGACAATGCGTACGGAGGACCCCCATGACTCCTATTTGAAGTACCTGGGGGAATCCCACCTCACAGATAAGTGTTGGATCTGCAAGGCTTTTAAGCCTAGAACTAAGAAGGAGCGGGACTTTCGTTTGAAGCAGCTCCTATTAGAAGTGGCACTTAGCCCGATGTCGTCCCCGCACCGTGACCCGGCACCGACAGCGTCGGCACGCAGTGTGTCAGTGGCACCGGAGTGCCCGAGCACTAGCAAGGAGCCTCGGCACCGGACGACTCCGGCCACGTTTCCACAGAGGTGTTGTTCGCTGTCCCCAACCTTGGGGAAACAGACCCCGGGGCTGGCACCACCCCTGACGCCGCTGCAGCCGCAACCTGTACAGGACCGCCCGGCCAAGAGTTTCAGCCTGGCGCCAGCACCATAGACTCCGGTACCACAAGGTCCGTTGAGTTCGGGGCCCCCTGACTAAGGCACCGGTACTGTCGACTCCAGTACCGCAAGGTCCGTCGAGTTCGGTGCCCGCAACTAGGGCACCGGCTCTGTCGACTCCGGTACCGCAAGGTCCGTCGAGCTCGGTGGCCGTCAGCTCCCCAGTACACACCAAGGTAGAGCTAATGCTGCCATCCACACCGGACACCTTTTCGGCAGCGAGGGACTTGATCGCACTTACCGAACCGGCACCACATCAGCCTTCGGTACCGCCGGTGTGGATCATCCCTTCCCGAGGCAAGCCTGCTATGCTGTGCCCGCTACCGCACACAGGAGCTGGTCGATGCCGCTCCAGGTCTAGATCGAGGTCCCAGTCCCGCTCCAGGCGCAGATCCCAGTCTCAGCACCGCTCACAGTCCCGGCACCGATCCCCATCTCAGCACCGGTCGCACTCGCGGCGCTGTTCAAGATCAGCCTCTAGATACAGCCGACACTACTACAGCTCCCGACACTGCTCCCGATCCCGGTGCCAGTCGCAGTGCAGGTCCCCGGAAAGCCGGTCCCGTCACCCATCGACCAGACGTTCCCCTTCAAGGTCCAGGTAGGGCTCTCGGCACCGAGACACTTGCCGGTACCGCTCCAGATCCCAGCACTGATCCCCTTCACCACGGTGCAGCATGGTACCGCATACCAGCCTGCAAGAGCATTCCGCTCCACCCTGGCCCTCCCACTCCGCATCTAGATCCTCCCGGGCAGAGAGCGGTAACCACATGGACCAGGTCCACGGGATGGATAGTCCTAGCCGCTGGCAGGGGGACACACAGGACTCTGCCCAGGGACCACAACAGTGGCCTTTCTGGACACCGTGGTCTTATCACCAGGCCCAAGGGGCCCCTTCCAGAGCCTCCCAATTGGCCCACAGCAGGACCTTCCCCAGGAACCATTAGTCCCAGGGTTGTCGTCCTCCTCCTCTCTTGATGAGGCAGTGGCAGGAGCGTCATCCTCTGGCCCACCATCTATTGACCTCCGGGACCACCAGGACCTGCTCTGCAGACTGGCCCTAAACATGAACCTGCAGGTGGAGGAGGTGGTGGAGCTCGAGGACCCTGTGGTGGACATCCTGTCGGCCGGTGCCCCTGCCAGGGTAGCCCTACCTTTCGTACGTATGATCCAGACCAACGCCACTACAATCTGGCAATCTCCAGCTTCAATTCCCCCCACTGCCGGGGGGGTGGAGAGAAAATTATGGCGCCCTCAAAGTCCTTTGAGTACTTATACACTCACCCCCAACCGTGCTCCTTGGTCATTCAATCTGTGTACGAGAAGGAGAGGCACAGCCAGCAGGCCCCTGCACCTAAGTCTAAGGAAGCTAGGCGCCTGGACCTGTTTGGTAGAAAAATCTACTCTGGGGGCGGGGCCTACAGCTCAGCAGCTAACCAGCAGGCCCTTTTGAGTCGCTATAACTATAATATCTGGAACTCAATGCAGAAATTCAGGGAATTTGTTCCCCAGGAGTTCAGGCAGGAGTACTCAGCCCTGATTGAGGAAGGCAAAAAGGTGGCCAGAACATCTTTGCAGGCCTCCTTGGACATCGCCGACTCGGAGGCCAGAACACTTGCTTCGGGTCTTGCCATGTGGCGTATCTCATGGCAGCAGTCCTCCAACCTCCCGGCGGAGGTACAATATACGATTCAGGACTTGCCCTTTGATGGGCAAGGCCTTTTCTTTCAGGAAACGGACTCGAGAGACTTCAGACCCTGAAGGACAGCCGGACCATAATACGGTCGCTGGGGATGCATACCCCTGCCACGCAGTGCCGGCCCTTCCGGACCCTCATGCAGCGCCCGTACCCTATGCCCAGGCCTAGGCAGGACTTCGCAAGAAGACGCGGCCGGGGTGGTAGGAGGAGGCAGCCTGGTCATCAGACTGGCCAGAACCAGGGGCCCCCTAAGCCACTGGCGGGGCCCAAACAAAACTTTTGAAGCTACGCCCGAGGGTCTCCACGCAGGATCTGTCCCCACCCTTCAAAGACGGACTTTCCCATTTCCTTCATGCGTGGTCGAACATAACCTCAGACCACTGGGTCTTACGCACAGTGGAAAGCAGATATCACCTACAATTTGCTTTCTCTCCCCCCCCTTCTACCCTTCCTCCCCGTCCCTCTTCAGGAACCCTTCTCACGAGCAACTCCTAATTCAGGAAGTGCAAACGCTCCTCACTATAGGGGCAATAGAGGAGGTTCCAAGGGAGTTCAGGGGCAAGGGGTTTTACTCCCGTTATTTCCTAATCCCCAAATCAAAAGGGGTGTTACGTCCTATCCTGGACTTTTGCGGACCCAACAAATTCATAGTAAAGTTGAAGTTCCGCATGGTTTCCCTGGGTACTATTCCTTCACTGGATCCTGGAGACTGGTACGCTGCCCTCGACATGAAGGATGCGTACTTCCACATAGCTATTTACCCGCCACACAGACCTTTTCTTCGCTTTGTGGTCGACCAAAGCCACTTTCAGTTCACCGTCCTTCCCTTCGGCCTCTCCACGGCACCAAGGGTTTTCACGAAGTGCATGGCCGTCGTAGCGGCCTATCTTCGTCGACGGCAGATCCAAGTGTTCCCATACCTCGACGACTGGCTCATCCGCGGCAGATCCAGCAGCCAGGTCCAGTCGCAGGTTCAGATTGCCATGAGTATGTTCAATCAGCTGGGCTTGCTCCTCAACGTAGAAAAGTCCACTTTGGAGTCAACCCAAAGGATAGACTTCATAGGAGCAATCCTGGACTCGACTCTCACTCGAGCGTTTCTGCCAGAGGCATGCTTCCAGGTCCTAGTGACCATCATCCGTGGCCTGCAGAGCTTCCCAACCTCAACGGCACGAAACTGCTTAAGTCTACTGGGTCATATGGTGTCCTGCACGTTCGTAACCAGACACGCCAGATTACGCCTCAGTCCGTTCCAGGAATGGCTCTCGTCAGCATATCACCCACGCAGGGACAGCATGGACGTGGTAATGAAGGTACCAACCGAAGTTCTAGCCTCCCTAGACTGGTGGCTGGACCCCAAGATGGTGCTAGAGGGGGTGCCATTCCATACCCCACAGCCCTCTCTGGCCTTGACCACGGATGCATCATCTCTCGGTTGTGGGGCCCATCTGGCAGATCTTTGAACACAGGGCCTTTGGTCGGTTCAAGAGTTATCCCTCCACATCAACGTGAGGGAGCTGCGGGCAGTGCGCCTTGCCTGCCAAGCCTTTTGCAAACAGCTTCAGGGTCTTTGCGTTGCAGTCCTTATGGACAACACAATGGCCATGTTTTATATCGACAAGCAAGGGGGAGCACGCTCGTTCCCCCTCTGTCAAGAGGCCATGCGATTGTGGGAGTTCTGCATAGCCCACTCCATCCACCTGGTGGCCTCCTTTCTCCCAGGGGTTCAGAACACCTTGGCAGCCCACCTCAGCAGATCTTTCCAGGCGCACGAGTGGTCTATTTGCCCGGACATTATCCACTCTGTCTTCCGGAGGTGGGGATTTCCCCACATAGACCTGTTCGCGACTCGCAAGAATCGGAAGTGCCATGTATTCTGCTCGCTCCAGGGACGCTCCCCAGGCTCCCTGACGGACGCTTTTCTCATGCCATGGGCAGACCACCTGTCCTATGCCTTTCCTCCATTTCCACTGGTCCACAGGATCCTGCTCAAGCTGCGCAGGGACAGAGCCCGCCTAATCATGATCGCCCCGGCGTGGCCCAGGCAGCACTGGTACACCACTCTCCTAGAGCTCTCAGTGGCCACCCCAATCACTCTTCCGTTGTGGCCAGACCTCATTACTCAGGAGCGCGGCAGGCTGTGTCACCCCGACCTGCAATCTCTCCATCTCACGATGTGGCTGCTGCATGGCTGAACCAGTCTGAGTTACGTTGTTCCAGCTCGGTTCAACAGGTCCTTCTGGGTAGCAGAAAGCCCTCTACCAGATCCACCTACTTGGCCAAGTGGAAACGTTTTTCCTGCTGCTGTGCCCCACATGGTACCGCCCCCCTGCAGGTGCCAGTACCCACCATCCTGGACTACCTCTTGTCCCTGAAACAACAGGGCCTGGCAATCTCATCTTTGAAAGTCCACCTGGCAGCGATCTCGGCTTTTCACCCCGGCGAGAACGGGCGCTCGATCTTCCCCAACCCCATGGTCAGCAGGTTCCTCAAGGAGTTAGAACGACTGTACCTGCTGGTCCATCATCTGGTCCCTACATGGGATCTCAACCTAGTAATAACCAGGCTCATGGGGGCCCCATTCGAGCCAATGGCCACCTGCTCGCTCTTGCAAGACTGCCTTCCTGGTAGCCATCACCTTGGCAAGGCGCGTATTTGAAATCAGAGCGCTCACTTCAGAACCTCCCTACACGGTGTTCCATAAGGACAAGGTACAGCTGCGACCGCACCCGGCCTTCCTTCCCAAAGTGGTGTCGGCCTTTCATGTTAACCAGGATATCTTTCTGCCGGTCTTCCATCCAAAGCCACATGCCTCTCCAAGGGAGCAACAACTCCACTCCCTGGACGTCCGTAGGGCCCTCACCTTCTACATCGAACGGACGAAGCCCTTTCGGAAAACAACTCAATTGTTCGTTGCTATGGCAGACCGGATGAAGGGCCTCCCGGTCTCCTCCCAACGCATCTCGTCCTGGATCACTTGGTGCATCCGTGCGTGCTACGACTTAGCTGGTGTCCCTACCACACACCTCACTGCCCACTCCACCCGAGCTCAAGCCTCGTCCTCCGCCTTCCTGGCGCACGTGCCAATACAGGAGATATGTAGGGCAGCAACGGCGCACACCTTTGCTACTCACTATGTCATAGTCCAGCATTCCAGAGAGGACGCTGCATTTGGTTCGGCAGTTCTGCATTCTGTGGTATTTCACTCCGACCCCACCGCCTAGGTAGGGCTTGAGAATCACCTAATTGGAATTGATATGAGCAAGCACTCGAAGAAGAAAAGCCGGTTACTCACCGTTGTAACTGTTGTTCTTTGAGATGTGTTGCTCATATCTATTCCAAACCCGCCCTCCTTCCCCACTGTCGGAGTAGCCGGCAAGAAGAAACTGAGAGGGCGCTGGGCTGGCTGGGGTATATATTCGGCGCCGCAACGGCGCCACTCAAAGGGGTGCCAGCTGGCCCACTGAGTGTTGCTAGGGTAAAAATCTTCTGACGATCGTGCACTCAGCGCGCGCACACCTAATTGGAATAGATATGAGCAACACATCTCGAAGAACAGTTACAACGGTGAGTAACCGTCTTTTTCTTAAATGAAATATGCTTCTGGGGCTGTCAAGGAGTGTGGAGCCTGAAAGCCCTGGCCTCCACTTCTCCATGACTGCCCCTATCCCAGGAAACCTGTCAAGAATCTGGGAGCCTTGGAACTTGGCCCTGAAGTTTCCAGACTGCTGAGGAGCCAGACACCTGAAAACCCTTGGAGCCTCAGCAGCCTCTAGGCAGAATGACGACAAGCCAGGAGCCCAGAAAGCCCTGGCTAATTTCCTTTGAAAGATTAGTTGAGCCTAGAAGGCCTTGGCCAATTTCCTTTGAAACTTGCAGAACATTTTACTTTTCACAAATTGGCATTTTCCAACAAACAAATATTCTATTGGAAAATTTCCAACCAGGTTTAGAAATAATAGCATGTGATTGTGTAAGACTATCATAAGTCATATGAATGTGGGGCAAAGTTAGTTAGCTCTTTGAGTACTTCATCTTACACCTTAAGTCCTGATACCACAAAAACTTGTGCAGGTGCTCAACTTTATGCACAGGAGTACTCACATTTAACTTTGCATGCAGAAAATTAATCAGGATCATGGTCTTTAATTTCTTTTAATACAATTTATTTCTTGGAATTTCCTAGGGTTTTAAAAAAATGAAATGTTAAAGTTAATTTCCAAAATGTAGAATTGTCTGCCAGATAGTGCTATGAGACAAGGCTGAAGCCCTTTAAAGACTGTATGGAACAAGCCAAGGGTCCTCATTAACCCTGCCTCAATGATAACACACTTGTGCATTGGAGGAGATAATTTTTCCACAAATTTTAATGTGTTGATCTAAAATTTCACTCTGTTCTTTTGTGCATACATGTGCAGTGGTAATAGAATGTTGGGTTGCTCCATCTCAAAAAAAAAATATTAGAATTGGAAAAGGTACAGAGAAGGGCAACAAAAATGACAAGGGATATGAAACAGTTTCTATATGAGGAGAGATTAAAAAGACTGGGACTGTTCAGTTTAGAAGAGGGCTATGATAAGGGGTCTATAAAATCATGAAGAGTGTGGAGAAAGTGAATAAGGAAGTGTTTACCTTTTCACATAACATACCAAACCATGGGTCACCCAGTAAAATTAATAGGCAGCAGGTTTAAAACAAACATCTTCACACAATGCATAGTCAACCCGTAGAACTCGTTGCCAGGGGATGTTGCAAAGGCCAAAAGTATAACTGGGTTAAAAAAAGTAGTAGATAAGTTCATGGAGGATAGATCCATCAATGGCTATTAGCCGAGATGGTCAGGGACACAACCCCATGCTCTGGGTGTCCCTAAAATTCTGATTGCTAGAAAGTGAGACTGGATGACGGAGGATGGATCACTCGATAAATTGCCCTGTTCTGTTCATTCCTTCTGAAGCATCTGGCACTGGCCACTGTCGAAAGACAGAATACTGTACTAGATGGGCCATTGGTGTGACTCAGCATAGCCATTCTTATGCTCACCAGAATTTTTATAACATGGGCAAAACAACTTATTTTTTCCTTGCTTCATACTCAGAAATGGCTGAACCGTTTTGGCTAAAACGTTCCAAAAAAATTCAGCTTCAGGCATACACCTGGCATGGGAAATTTGAATGGTTACAGTGTTACAAATGTATAAGCAACTGAAAATGTAATCTTATAACGGGAAGCATTGGGCAGCCTTGATAATAGGTGGGTTTGTCACACGTTTTATGCCAAAGGTGTATTTTTTCTCCCATACTCTTTTCTCAAAGAAATGGTTCAACTGTTTTGCTCAAACATTCCAAAAAAGTCCACCCATAGACAGAGACCAAACCTAGCAAGTTTCAGCCTAACAGCTGAGAGTTTAGCAAAGTTATAAACAGCTGAAAAAGGGCCTTTAGAACAAAGTTGCTTAGGCAGTGTTAAACAGTAACTGTTGTGCAGTCAAGTTATAAATGCCCACTTTCAGCCAGCTGGAGATTGAAGACATTTGTAACAGTACTGCTACTAGTGTGCAGAAACATACACCCATGCTATCAGGACCAGAACCTTCACCTGCTTGTCTAGTATGTGATGCCAAGAGCACAACATTACTCATTACTATTTTATGATATTTTAATTCCATTTGTGTTCTGAAACCTGGGAATTCCAAAATGAATACTACATGAATGCATCCTTTCTGGTCCTGGCGGCTTGCTACATTTCTTTTAAGTTATGTATGACCATTCTCTTTTGTGAATGTTGGCGTTTGTAGTGTTTGACCACTTTGGGGTATGACTACACTGCAGCCACACATGTGAATGGCAGCTTTTGTAGATGTACTCTTGGTAGCTTTTTTCTATCTAGCTCACTAAATATAGAACTGAGGATGCAGCAGCATGGGCTTCAGCACAGGCTGCACATGCGGGTATGTACTCAGGAGGGTCACACGGGTTTGTACAGCTAGAGCAGGGGTAATCTATTTTTTGTCAAGGTCCAAATTTCTTGGTTCAGGTATAGTCAAGGTCCAGACTCTAGAGAGAATAATACAAAGATAACAATAATGATGATAATAAGTAAATAAAAAGATTTTGTAGTCTGTTCAAAAATATCTGGTGGTCCGGATTTGGCCCATGGTCCAGCTATTGACTACCCCTGAGTTAGAGTATGGCTAGCATGCGTACCTCTACATGAGTTGCAAATTACACTTGTGGCTGCATCGTAGTCATAGACCGTAGGTCTTAGCCTGCAAAATGGCAAGCTCCATTCACTGCAGAGGGCATCTAGCATCTTGCAAGAGGTGGTCAGCACCTTTCAGAGTCAGGCCATTTGAGGTGTTTTCTACATGCGAGAAAGCGTTCACCACAACATATAGTCACACATGCACAAAAATTGTAGCTTGTCTCCTACTGGAATTTACTGTTTCCTCCCAGCTCTCCTCCACAACCTAATATGTAGTTGCATTTGGCATATAACCCATTCAATGTGTTCCTTTCTTTTACCTCCAGGGTAGCCCTTTGTACCCCCTTGTCTCGCCTTGGGCAGGAACTGGCAACATTCAGTCACAGGGCTGTGTCTGATACCTTGTTAACAATCGATCGTATGGAGCAGGCCCGCATAGAATACAGAGGGGCCCTGCTGTGGATGAAGGATGTGTCCCAAGAACTGGATCCTGACACCTGCAAGCAAATGGAGAAGTTCAGAAAAGTATTTATTTCCTTCTTGTTGCCAGCAATGGGTGCAGTTGAACGTGGTTTAGTTGCAAGTGTAGACAAGGACAAACCATGTACAGTACCATTTCAGCTGTGGGGAGCCTAGCAGCTGCACCAAGACTCCTGGGAGCTGCCTGGACTCCAGGCACAGAGCTCACAGCTGGGTGTGTCTGGCCACCACAGCCTTGTCTTTTATACTAGGATGCACCAGTAGGATGTTTTAAGTTTCCTTAGTCTTGAGTATTTGATTACAGTAAATCACGTAGTCACACAACACACGGCAATGTGACTTACTAGTTCTAAAATACAGTATAATTGAAAAACTGTACTTGTTATAATTGTCAGTAATTTAAATAACATTTTGTATTGCTGCACAAAACAGAATACTGTATGATCTTCATTATAATACAGAGGTCCAATTTTGGTTAAGAACCCTCCTCCCATAAGGGTAACAAAAGACAGATCACCTCCCTTGACAAGCAAAGCAGCTTGTCTCATCATCTCCCCCAATTCCTGTTGGTGGTGGTGTAGCTGCTGCCGCTGCATAAGTTACTGGAGCTGATGTTCCTTCTCTTGTTGTTTCTCCTGCTGTTCCTCTTACCATTTCATCAGGTTCTTCCGCTCCATGTTGTTAGTGTACACATATTCTCCCCCTTGCTTTAAAATCCCTGACACTACATGTAAGCTGCTGAAGTGTCAGAAAAAATACAATTGAAAAAAATAAAAAAATTGATTATTGAAGCAGAAGGTGGTGCTTATCAGCAAAAATCAGAGCACGTTACCATAAGCAAAAAATATACATCATAAAGATTTCCCAACTCAGGTGTAGTGCCTTGCTTTCCTCATTCTAGCCTCCCGGCAACTATTCTTTTAGCACTTTCCATGACCAAAGAGAGGGGTGAAGGGAAGTCAGACTCCTTACTTACCACAAACCAGATATTGCCCCTGTATGCAGTCACAAGACCAGATTGTAGTATATTCCTGCAAGTGGGCAATTAAAGTGGGCAATGCTGTGGATTTCTGAATTTCCTGAGTGTTTATCTGAATGTTATGCCAACTTTAACATTACTTTCTCGCATATGAACAGGATATTTTTTCATTTTGGCAGTGGAGACCATAATTAGCAGCTAATTTATAGGGTTTTTGACATTTGATTATAAATTCTTTAGGGCAGGGACAATCTCTACATTGTGTGTGCGCATGTGCAATACCTATAATGGGGCCTACAAATTATTCCTACAGATTGCCATGCAATCTTGAGTTTATAGATTCTCCAGGACGAGACTGCTATACATATTAGGACTGTGAAACATTTTCAGGGGTTCTTTTCTGCAAAACACACACACAACTATGATCTCCTTTTGCTATTATATATTTCAACTTTCATGGTTCTAGGTGCAGACCCAAGTGAAAAATACCAAAGCCCAGTTTGACAAGTTGAAAATGGATGTCTGTCAGAAGGTGGATCTACTTGGAGCTAGTCGCTGCAATATGTTGTCGCATTCCCTTGCTGTCTATCAGGTATCCATGTTAGCGTCACAGAATGCCTTACACTGGCTATTTGAAGGGAAACTAACTTTGATATAATGTGGGAGAATGAAGTTGTTAAACCAGAGCGTGAAAGTGAACAAGATCTTATAAGCAGCAATGTGTTGGTGATAGCATCCTATCTTCTGATATTTACAGGACGTAGTTGATGGCCAATATCTCCATTGTGAAGGAAGCATTTGAATACACACACTGATTAATTTATAAATACTGTGATTACATTTTGAAATATACAGCGGACTCGTACCGACAATGCTTTAGCACCTTCCTTTGGGATTTCTTGGAAAAATTTCTATTTTATAAGAGGCTGTGTTGTATCCCAGTTTTAGAGAGTAAATGCACGCAGTTACATTGACATGAAGCTGAAGCAGTGCTGTGGTGGATCACAGGCTCAATAAATTTGTGATCCATCCAACTTACAAGTGTATCCATTTTCCTCATTTCAGTGCTTTTTGAATTTTAGCAACATCTGGAGAAAACTCCTTAATGAGCTGAAAATAGAGAAGGGAATGGAAACTAGAAATATGTATTGAAGAAAGGCATTTAGGTGGAAACAGATATATGCTATATAAAGATGCGAGTCTTAGTTCTAATTAACAGGACTTTTTTTTTTTTTTTTTTTTTAAGGCAAATGTTGCCATTGATGTTGTATAGCCATTTTCTCACGTTGTCCCTAAAGTTACTGTAACATAGTCTCCACACATTCAGCTATCAAAACAGAGCCTCTAACCAAAGAGCTTGTGCTTCCATGCAAAGCCTAACTGAGCAGAAGGACATGCCCGGATTCTGTTGCTCAGCTGTGTTTATTTTCTGCCACCTGCCGTGCTGCTGATATTCTCAGAACTCCCAAGCCTAATTCTCCATCCTGCCTTCCTACCTGAAATGAACCCAAAAGGCTTTGCTCCTCATTCGTCATGAGAGCAGCTCTTAAAGCCTTTTGGATGGATTACAATGGCCCCTGGACAAGAGAACCAGTTGAAGCTATAAGAACAAACCTGATCCCTGAAATAAACTGAACCCAAACAATTTTTTCCTGGTTTGGATAAATCTTCCCCCATCCAATATAATCCTTTTCACTGCTACTCTCCCCCTAACTCAACGGGCTGAAAAAGCAGTGAGTCTTGAGTCCCCCCGTCCAGCCCTAGTTTACTGCTCACTGCAAATGTGCTGGCACTGGAGTGTTTCACAAGTAAGTGTGCTTCTGGCAGGAACCCTCCAAATGGAGAATCTTGCACATTTTGGGGCTTCTTGTTAAGAGGAGAGTGTCCCTATTAATATATATTTTCATCCTTGTTGAAATAAAAAAATGGCAGAAGGGATTTTGCAAAATTGTTCCAAAAGATATCGTGGACAGAGAGAAATCCTCCTTTCCAATCTTTCTCCCAACAGAAGATTCTGTGCTCCTTCACCCTAGTGAACTTTTCTATTTTCTCTATGTCCTGTCCTCTCCACAGCAATATCTGGAAGAAAAGACTGTAGTTTCAGCAGCAATTCTACCCTCTGTGGAACATACAAAGTCCTATGGACAGATGGCTGGGAGGATAGAGTTACACGTTTCCATCTTGAAACATCCCTTACACATCATTCTTATGGAAATGGGAGATTCAGGATTGGGAAGAACTCCCAATTTGTTTAGAATTTGCTTATGTCAAAGGAGACAGGGAAATTATGATATAAATAGCTGTCAGAGGTAAGTCTGTGTAATATCTCCTTTGACTTTCTCCTTCTCAGATAACCCTTCTGCACTTCTGCAAGAAGACAGCAGGACTGATGTCCAAAATCCATGAGGAGTTCATAGGTGTCCACCAATATCACTCTGTTGCACTTGAGGTGACGTTTTTATGTTATTTCTGTAAGATACAAGGTTCTTGAAATAAAAACTATTTTTTGGAGAAGTACATTTCAAATTCAAATAATCATTGCAATTTATTTGTCTAGAATTAAACTAGTGCAAGTCTGGCACAAACAAGTCCATTCCCCATGCTCATTTTGCAGGTTTGTCAAATGGATAAATAAAATTGTACATTTATCAGATTTTTATGTAAAAAAAACAAAACAAAAACAAAAAACCCTCTGGTCACACTTTATATTAAGGTTCCATTTATAAAAATGGAATATATAAAGAGTTAATAAGTAAGTGATATTTTAATAAATGGTTAATTGTTAGAGTATTATAGACCCCAACACATCACTTATGCCTTATAACTCCATCTAATGATGTGCTCATAACCATCTATAACACATACTACTCATGTCGGGAACATGCCTATAATATCTATTAATCTTTATATACATAATTTATAAATGGAATCTTTATATAAAGTATGACCAGAATTTTAGTGCATTTGATATTACAGTGTAACCACAGTCACAGTATCAAAGTGTAACCAGAATTTCTTAATTACAAAAAATGGTTGTTGCAACCAGGTAATTGAGAGAAAAGTTACTGCTACATAGATTACTATGTTAAAATCATTAGACTGGAGAGGTGAATTTGTAGATATCAGTTCCCTCTTTTAAAATATATTTCCTCCACTTCTCAGCAACCACAGGAGCCTTCCCTAAACAATCCCACTGAAGAACATAAAGAGAAGATTGAGAAAGACATCATCAGTGCAAACCTTGATAAGTAAGCAGGAAAAAAATGATGTGAGATTGTAGAGAATTAAAAACACACGTTGAACATGTTTGGTGTGTGCATTAGGAAGAGGGTCTCCACTTCATAAATAATATTATATAAACGTACTTACTTCTCCAACCTGCATTTTAAAACCCTTTTCATTCTTTTTCCGCTTGGGAATGTTCTTGATTTTTTTATTTCTGGTTGTTTTTTTCCCCTCCACCAAAACCAACATCTCATCTTGTAAAGTTAAAATAATTGTTTGTAGTCACTATTCTTAGCCAGATTAGACCTTCTTTGATGATAACTTGTTTATTAATTTATATATGTTAAACAAAAAATGTTATACAACTTTGCCAAAGTTTGCAAAAAGTTACACAATTGTTTATAAGAAATGTGTCAATCTGTAACATATTTTAGAACCTATTGCCATCTTAATAAAAACAAAACAGATATAGTAAATAGATATTAGCTCATATGAGTTACTCTCTATATATCTGTAAATACCATTTTCTGACTTCAGTGTCTGGATCAGTTTCCATTGCCTTAATTAAGTTCACCAAGCACAGAGAAGTTAATTTAAAAAGTAAAAATACAAAATGAACACAGGCCAGGCTGGTCTGAAAATGACTTCCTAATGTTAGGCTTCTAAATCAATAGTTAGGCCCTTAATAAATGGTGTATTTTATAGAGGTGCTGATCACTTATTGGGAATTAAGAGAGTTCAGTCTTTTCAAGATCTGGATTTAGCCCTGTAAATTTTGAGACAAGGCACCAGATTTTCCTCTCACTTATATCAGTGTAAAGCCAGACCTACACCACTGAAATTCTTGGAGTTACCTAAATGTAAAACCAACATTAGCGAGAGGAAAAGTAGGCCTTAATTCTCTCTTTAGCGTTGAGCTGCTAACATTTCAACACATCTTTCATCTTAGTGCTCAATCTGACCAATTCTCTTTGGTTTTTGAATCAGGTTAATATTGTTGGATGAGGAAACTTCTATCCATTTGGAAAGTGAAGCAGGTAAGATGTTATATATATATATATATTATTTTTTTTTATTTTGGATTTCAGGTAATTTAATTGGGTGACACCAGTAATGAAGTCACTCCAAATTCATGCCTATAAAACCATTAGCTTGCCACACACCAATGTGTATTTTATAGTCCTATCTTACATGCTATATCTTTAAACACACACATACAAACTATATGCCTGTACAACCTTAATTCAGCATCCTTGTGCATATACATTACGATACTATTGTTTCCACAGGATTGAAGTCTCATTCAGTACATACGATGGATTGTGTTCTAGGGATGAGTTCCCTAGGTTTATAAAAAAGCAATGCAAAAACCAGATATTCCATCATATGTAATGCGATCATAGTGACAGCCAGAGGGGTCAGCTGCAGGATTAGAACCTTTTGAGCCACAGCACAGACCTCTGCCACTTGAGTTAACCGATAGCAGAGGTAGATTGTCATCCTCTATGTGAACCAGTCACTAAAGGGAGAATGAGACCAAATTTGACAGGGCCTTTCACAGGTATTTCCTAACAGCAGAGGAATATTGAGATTTCAGAATCTTTGGTTCTATTCCTTAACCATTCCAGGTTTGAAGGGGAATGTGTCTAGTGGTCACAGATCCTTCTGCCTATTCCTCCCAAGCCTGACTCCTGCCACATCACCTCCAGCCTGAGCTTTTCTCACTCCTGTCTCTTCCCTGGCTCCTCATTCCAGGTCCAGTCTCTTTGCCAGCCAACCCCAGGCTTCCCCACACCCCAGAGTCTCAGTCCCAGTCTCTCCCAACTCCTTGTTCAATCTTAGGCTACAAGTCCCCCTTGCCCACTTTACCACCCCCCCCAATGGCTCCCAGTCTCCTTGCCCACCTTTCCTAGTCTCTCTCTCCCCTCCACCCATATTGGCTCCCAGTCTCCTTAACTACCCAATCCCAGCTTCTCCATCAGTTCCCTGTCCCAGTCTCTCCACGTAGGTTTCTAAGTCCAGCTCTTGTCCCCTCTGTAGTTGGCTCAGCAGCTTCCTCCTCCACATTGTCTGGTGAGGATTGAGAGCACAGGTTTGAGAGCAATCATCCTGCTCTCAGTTCCTGTGCCCAATGCTACAATAGCAATTTCAGGGAAAGTCCTGCTCAGTCCTCTTAGTGCTGAGCTAGAGAATGCTCAGTGCAGATGGAATCTTCTGAGCATTTAGCTGCCAAATTCTAACAAGTTTCTATGAGCATATGCAAACAAATTTTTCAAAGGCTCATAATTTGGCCAAATTTGTGCATTTTTTTCATACAAACAGCAAAAGGCAGATCTTTGATCCCAGGGTGACCCTGGCCCATTTAAAAACCCTTATTTTAAAGCATATAGGCACTACAGCTTCTGACCAAAACAGCTTTAAAAAAAATTAACATAGGCAAAACAATGTATTTTTCCCTAATCATTCTTGGAAAAGGCTGAACTATTTTTGCTGATACTTTCCCAAAACACTCACTCTGAGTCAGACATCCAACATGTCAAAGTTATAAGCAACTGAAAACAGCCATATTATGGGAAGTGTTGAGTCACTTGAACCCCCCATAATTGTTTTTCTTTTTTACATAAATGTAAGGTGCTTCTTAAAAAGAGATGGTCACTCTATTCCAAAAGGTGAAATCCACCTCTGTGTGTGTGTGTGTGTGTGTGTGTGTGTGTGAGTGTGAGAGAGAGAGAGAGAGAGAGAGAATAGAGGAGGGGTGGGCAAACTACGGCTCGGGGGCTGCATCCGGCCCTACAGACGTTTTAATCTGGCCCTTGAGTTCCCACCGGGGAGCGGGGTCTGGGGCTTGCTCTGCCGCACCAACCAGGGAGCATGGTCGGGGGCTTGCCCTGCTCCGCGCGGTTCCTGGAAGCAGCGGCATGTCCCCCCTCTGGCTCTTACACGAAGGAGCAGCCAGGGGGCTCTGCACTCTTCCCCCACCCAAAGCATCACCCCCGCAGCTCCCATTGGTTGGGAACAGCGGCCAATGGGAGCTGTGGGGGCGGTGCCTGCGGACAGGGCAGCGCGTAGAGCTGCCTGGCTACGTCTCCGCATAGGAGCCGGAGGAGGGACATGCCGCTGCTTCTGGAAACTGCTTGAGGTAAGCGCCACCCGGAGACTGCATCCCAACCCCCTCCCACACCCCAACCCCCTGCACCCAGCCCTGCCTCCCTCCCACCCTCCGAACCCCTCAGTTCCAGCCTGGGGCATCCTCTTGCACCCCCAACCCTTCATCCCCAGTCCCACCCCAGAGTCCGCATCCCCAGCTGGAGCCCTCCCTCGCACCCCAACCCCCAGTTTCATGAGCATACGATTTCCATACCCAGATATGGCCCTCTGTCCAAAAAGTTTGCCCACCTCTGGAATAGAAGAACAATCCCAAGCCCTTTGTATTACATAGGTCTCTGAGTAGATCTATTGGGGAAGGCAGTGGATGGAGAGAATACACAGGGAGGACTCGGCACCCTCTGGAGGAGGGTCAGTGCTGGCCCCGAGTGGGCCTGTGCAAAAGTGGTGGTGGTTGGGCTGGAGGAGGCACTTCTGTATCTATGACAAGGCAGATCTTCCATATCCCTCTGCCTGGTTGCCTTAATTATCATGTACAGATCCCAAGGTAGGAGAAAAGTTAATACTATTATATTTTTTAATTCTTGAAAGTTGTAGAAAAGCTATTTTAGCTAAATCAGGATGTTATGAATGTAAGGTCCAATATCATGCCTTGCTATGATTATGGATGAATGTTGTATATCACTGGTCACTTTCTCAGTGGTATAATTCATGTAGTTCTAGCTATGGAAGCTCATAATTTCAGACCTTAAAACTTTCACGTTTCTTCTTTGAGTAGTGTCTCTTTGGGTGCTCCACGGTAGATGTGTCTGCGTCCCATCACTGCTGATCGGAAAACTTTGGTAGCAATGTCCATTCAGCCCGTGCATGCACTGCCCCTCATGCTCTGCCATGAGGCTAACCAGCACTGTGCAGGCGAACCCTCCTCAGTTCCTTTTCAACTGCCCCTGGCTAGAGACCGAGCTTTAGCTGTCCATTAGTGCATTATTAACCTCTTTAGAATTGTTAATCTTTAGCTACCTTTTGAAGCTTCTTTTTCTTTCTTACTTTGTTTATCTTTTATTTGGCCATTGCCTTAAAAAGCAAAAAAAAAGGACTTTGTTCTTTCTTCAACCCCGTCTGGGGAGCCTCTGGGACTGGGTATGTCCAGGTCCCCGGGCTTCAAGAAGTGTTTGAGTTGCAAGGAATCTATCCCAGTGACTGATGGACAGTCTCAGTGCATCCACAGCCTGGGAGAGAAACATCCCACAGAAGTGTGGTTCATGCCAGCAACTGAAGCCCAGATCCAGAAAGGACAGAGAACTGAGGCTCAAACTCCAACTACTGGGATCCCTGGCAGGCTCAAAACCAACACGTCTTCCATAACTGTATTGTGGCCTACCAGCAACCAAGGAGACATCCTCCTTCAGCTGCTGCTGTGAGGGTATCTGAACCCTCTGAACAGATGAGGGAGGAACAAGAGGCTGAAGTTGAGGAGAAGGTTACCTCTCAGGCTAATTTCTCATCGTCATCACCAGACAAGATGGTAATGCCCCCTCCACCATTGATGGCAGATGATTTTAAACTATTTCAGGAACTGGAATAGTGGGTGGCAGAGGGACTACAGATTCCACTATCGGAGGTGACCAAGTCACACCATAAACTAGTGGACATTTTACATTCTTTTGCCTCGTTCAGATTAGCCCTCCCTATTAATGAGGCTCTCTTGGACTCTGCCAAAATCATGGCAGACCCCTGCATCAGTCCCACCAACATGTAAGTGGGCCAACAAAAAATAATATGTGCTGGCAAAGGATACTGAGTTTCTCTTCTCACACCCACCTCCCAATTAGATCATAGTGGACACGATTAACTCAAAGGGCTACCAGCATCATTTCAAATCCACCCCCTACAACTGGAATTGGAAGTACCTTGATCTTTTTGGCAGGAAAACATACTCCTCAGCCACTTTTCAGTTCTGCATTACAAACTATGAAGCCCTAATGGCGAAATACGATTACCAGAACTATTCAAACTCAATTCCTTTATTGAGCAGCTCCCAGATTCAGACAAAGAACAATTCAAGGTCATCATCAATGAAGGCCAACTGGTAGCAAAGACATCACTCCAGTCTGCAGTCGATGCAGCCATGGGCGGTAGGTGAACCCCTGGCTCGGGGAGGATAGCCCTCCAGCCCCGCCCCTTCTGCCCAAGGCTCCACCCCTTCCACGCCCACCAGAGCCCAGCCCCACTGTGACCGCTGGTCCCTGCCCAGTGCCCCCAGTCCCCCCCCCCCACTGTGACATTGGCCTCTGCCCCAGGCTAGTGCCCCCAACACTCCCCAGCCCCAGAGCGCCGGGTAGCACGGCCCTAGCCCCCCCGGTCCCAGAGAGCTGGGCAGTGCAGCCCCAGCCTCCCCAGGCCGCGCTGCCCCCCCCCCGCCCCGCCCCTGAAGGTGCCTCCTGGCCGAGCAGTCCGCCTCATGCTGGGCAGACAAGTGGCACGGCCAGAGCTTCCCTGGGCCCAGCGACGGGCAGGCGGTGCGGCCCCAGCGCTGGGAGGACGGGTGGTGTGGCATGGTGCAGCCCCTAGCCTGCCTGCCCTGAAGAACAGCAGGCAGGATGGGGCCTGGAGCATGGGCGGGGGACATCAGGCTGTTTGAGAAGGCAATGCCTTCCCGTACCTACGATACCCGCCACCCATGAAAGCAGCTGACATGGTGACACATTCCATATTTACTGTTGTCATGATGAGATGAGCCTCTTGGTTGCACCTATCCGGCTTCCCAAAAGAGGTTCAAACAACTGAGGAGGACCTTCCTTTTGAAGGGACAAAACTGTTTGCCAAAAAGGACCAACACCTCCCTCCATACCTTAAAAGACTCTAGGGCTATTCTTTGATCCCTTGGGATCTACACACCTGAGTAGATAAGAAAGTATAGTCCACAGCTGTCATTAAACCCTGCTCATCGCACTATTCCTCTCAAAGGTCATATGAAGCTCAGAGGAAGAAGTCCAGGTTCCCCAGACGGAAACCATTAGGATCTCAACCTACTTCCTCTCAACCTTCCACCTCAAAGCGACGGTTTTGACGGGTTGGCTGAGGTGCCCATAGAACACTCTCCTCAACACCGCCTGATGCTGGAAAACCTCACCCATCCCTTTGGATGCCATCTCACCCCTTTCCGCAGCACCTGGGAATGGATAACCTCCAACAAATGGGTGCTGGAGATTATTCGAGATGGGTACTCCATTCATTTAACCTCTGCCTCCTCCCCCAACTCCCTTCCCCATCCCTCTTCAGGGATCCTTCTCACAAGAGCCTGCTATGACAGGAGATAAACCATCTCTTCAGCACAGGAGCCATGAAGCCAGTGCCCACACATCTAAGAGGCAAAGGCTTCTACTCTCATTACTTCCTGATACTGAAGAAAAAGGGAGGTTGGAGGCCCATACTAGACCTCAGAGCACTCAACAAATTTGTCAAGGCTCAGAAGTTCAAGATGGCCACATTAGCAACAATTATTTCAGTGTTAGAAAACGGAGAGTGGTTCTTGGCCCCGATCTTCAAGATGCGTATTTTCACATTTTGATCATACCAAGTCACAGATACCTCAGATTTACACTAGGCAAAGACCACTAGCAGTACAGAGCACTCCCTTTTTGGCCTCTCATCAGCCCACAGAGTATTCTCCAAGGTCTTCTCGGTAGTGGCAGCCTACTTACACTCCACGGGCTTATCCTTACCTGGAGAATTGTCTCCTCAGGGCATATTCCTTTGCCAACCAATCACCCATACCACACTAGATCTATTCCAGAATCTGGGCCTACAAATCAATGCACAAAAATCGACATTAATGCTAGTACAGAGGTTAGAATTCTTAAGAACAGACCTCGACTCCATCTGGGCAAGGGAACTCTTCACATATCACAGATTCCTCAATCTCTCCACGCTCTTAGAGACAGTGAAATCCATCCCCCAAATTTCAGCCAGACATTGCCTCCAGCTTCTGGGGCATCTGGCTGCGGGCACATCGGTTATAGCTCATGCCAGACTGAGCATAAGATGCCTCCAAGCATGGTTCAGTTTACAGACCGACCAGAGACAACATAAACAAGCTACTATCGATGCTCACCAAGATCAAACAATCCTTGAATTGGTGGAACGACCTAATAAATGTCTGCACGGGAATCCCGTTTGTTCAGCCTGCCCCTGCCTACTGACGCATCCCTCATAGGATTTGGCTCACATCTCAACAATCTCACAGTGCAGGGCAAATGGTCTCCATCTGAGACATGCCTTCACATCAACCTGCTCAAACTCAGAGCGGTCAGGGAATGCATGTGCTCACTTCATCCCGCTGATGAGAGGCATACACACACAAGTCATGATGGACAACATGGCCTGCATGTATTACATAAACAAACAAGGAGAGGCTAGATGACCCTCCCTGTACATGGAAGCACGAAAGCTATGGAACTGGTGCATTTCCCAGAATATCAGCGGCCTACCTACTGGAAGTGCACAACACGACAGCAGACAGTCTCAGTCACAAATTCCCACATGACCATGAATGGGAGCAAAGGAAGACACAGATAATAGATCTGTTCGCCACTTACCAAAATAAGAAATGTCCACAGTACTGCTTCAGAGTGGGGATTGGACAACACTCCCTGGGGGGACTCTCTCCTCCTCTTATGCGACAAGGGCCTTCTTTACACCTTTCCTCCATTCCCTCTATTACTGAAAGTCCTCTTGAAAATAAAAAGTAAACATCATACTGATCTCTCCTAGCTGGCCCAGACAGACATGGTATCCTTACCTGTCACAACTAGTGCTATGTCCACCGAGGACTCTACTTACAGATAGTAAGGTACTCAGTTTTCTCCGACACGACTACTAAGAGGTTTCTCAAAGGCATAGCGAACCTCTTTCCTCAACCCAGGCTTCCTACCCCACAATGGGATCTTAACCTACTACTAAAAAGGACTGACCAGACCGCCAGTTGAATCCATGGATACATCTTGACAAGAAGGATAAGGGAAATAGGGGCTCAGATGGCATACACATCCTTTACAGTGTTCTTCCCTGACAAAGTCACTCTTAGACCACATCCAAAGTTCACTCCCAAGATTACTTCCGCCCTTCACATGAACCAATTCATTCACCTTCCAACATTTTATCCCAAACCTCATCGGGATACTAGGGAAACCATCCTTCATATGCTTGACATGAGGAGAGCCTTGGCCTTCTATCTGGACAAGACAAAAAAGTTTTTAGAAAATCTTAGAGACTCTTCCTCTCCATTGCAGATAGGCACAGCAATTTCAGCTCACGGACTCTCCAAATGGGTCTTGAACTGTATCAAACTCTGTTACCAGATTTGCAGTGTAACACCCCCATCTTCAGTACTTTCACACACTATGAAATTGGTCTCCTCATCCATTGCCTTCTCCAAGGGTATCCCTATATCAGAAATCTGCAGAGCAGCTACCTGGGCATCTGCACATACCTTTACAGAGCACTATGCCATCCTAGGGGACCCTGCTGCAAACGCCAGATTTGGTGACACAGTGCTATTATCTATAACAGACTCAACTCAGAAGCCCCAGCCTCCAGTGGAGGGTACTGCTTTGGAGGTACCTACAGTGGAGCACCCATAGGGACACTACTCAAAGAAGTAGTTACTCACCTTGTACAGTAACAATGGTTCTTCAAGATGGTGTGTCCCTAAGGGTGCTCCATGACCCACCCTCCTCCTCTCTGCTTTGTTCTTGTCAATGACTCTGCAGTAGGAAAGGAACTGAGGAGGGTTCACCCGCACAGCACTGGTTAGCCTCGTGGCAGAGCATGAGGGAGCGGCGCATGCACGGGCTGAATGGACACTGCTACCGAAGTTCTCTGATCAGCAGCACAGGGGTGCAGATACGTCTAGAGTGGCGCACCCATCAGGACACATCCCGAAGAACCATCGTTACTGCACAAGATGAATAACTTCCTCATCCAAGACTGACTATTGCCAGTCTTGGACATGGGTAATTTGCAGTTCCTGTGTCTGATCCTCTTCTTACACTGCTGTAAATGAGGAGTAACTCCATTAAAGTTAGTGGAGATACAGTGGAGTAGAACTGGTATAGAGAAGAATCTGGCCCTCAGTTTTTACCTTATCCATACTTGAGAAGAAGACTGAGAAAACACTTGTGTTTCTATTCTTACTTTTAACAGCGGCTAATAGAAAACTGCTCAGAGGATTGGAATGTTAACAGTAGTCCTACTGGAGATGGATTAGAAGGAAACTGAGGAAGCCAAAAGCGCTAAACAGATAGTTTTTATTCCATGGTTACACCGTTTATTCTATGGTTGTAGAGACAAAGGAATTTATTCTTTGGTTATTATAAACCACATATTTGGTATAAATCTCTATATAGAGCTCTTTCTAAAACTGTACTAGAAGGCCCTAACCGATGGCTTCTGAAGATCAATCTAAATTATTTCTATTAAATAGCTGCGTAGATTACACATTGGTACTCCATCTTTAAAAATAAATCTCCCACTCTTATTGGAGGGGAAGCCACTACCTTTGCAACAAGCAAGCAACAAAAACAATGTTTTTCACTCCTCTTATACATTTCCTGATTTTTGTTTGTTTTTTAAGTAAATATAAGGTGCTTCTTAAAAGGGGGAGTACCACTCCAAAGGGTGAAATCTGCCGTGTGTGTGCACGCGCGCGCACGTTGAGGGGGAGAATAGAGGAGCAATACCATGCCCATTGTATTATGTAGGCCTCTGGGTAGAGCTGTTGGGGAAGGCTGTGGACGGAGAGGATACATAGTAAGGACCCTGGAAAAATGGGCAAAACAATGTGTTCTTCTTCGAGTGCTTGCTCATATGTATTCCAGTTAGGTGTGCGCGCGCGGCGTGCACGATCGTCGGAAGATTTTTACCCTAGCAACACTCGGTGGGCCGGCTGGCGCCCCCTGGAGTGGCGCCGTTAGGTGCCCCGATATATACTGCAGCCGGCCCATCGCCCCCTCAGTTCCTTCTTACCGCCCGTGTCGGTCGTTGGAACAGTGGAGAGCAGCTCGCTGACCTCCACAGCCCTAGCTTCACAGCACTCTTTTATCTTTTAGACAGTTTAAGTACCGTTAAAGTACCGTTAATTAGTTGTTAATAGTTGTTGTTAGCAGTTATCTTACTTAGTGACAATTGTAGCTGGAGATAAGGGGCTTCTCCCCTTTATCCCCAACCCGGTACCGGGCCAATGCCTGGCTCACCGGGATTCAAGCCTTGCTCGGCATGCCAGAAGCCGATGCCTACAGGAGATCCGCATGCCTCCTGTCTCAAGTGCCTCGGGGAGTCCCACCTTCCGGACAAGTGCCGTATTTGTAAGTCCTTCAAGCCGCGGACCAAAAAGGAGCGGGACTTTCGTTTGAAGCAGCTCCTTTTAGAGGCGTCTCTTAGCCCGATGTCGGCGCCGCATCGTACCACGGCACCGGCCCCGGCGGCCTCAACGTCTGCGGCACCGGAACGTCCAACCTCCGGTAAAGAACCCAGGCACCGTCCCTCTCTACCCGGGACTTCACAGAGCCGCTCTCTGTCCCCGAGAGCCAAGAAGTCGGGAGGACCGACTAAGGCGCCGCTGCATGCGCAGCCAGCTCCAGACCAGCCTAGGTCTGTCGAGGCGCCCGCACCGCCAACTCCGGTACCGGAAGGACCGTTGAGTTCGGTGCCAGTGGTCTCCGTGCCACTTACTCCGGCCCTCCTTAGGCCGTTGAGTCCGGCGCCGCCGTCAACACCGGCGCCGGCCCTGCCAACTCCGGCACCCGAGAGGCCGTTGAGTGCAGGTCAGCCTCTGCAGGCTCCGGTACCGACGACTCCGGTCCCGCGAGGGCCGTTGAGCTCGGTAACCGCCAGCTCCCCGGCACGCTCCGTGGTCGAGCTTCCGCTGCCGTCCACGCCGGACACCTTCGCAGCGGCGCGGGACCTGATCCAGATGACCGCTCCGGTACCGACCCCGTCTACGGTACCGCCGGTGCGGATCATCACATCACGCGGCAAACCGGCCATCTTCCACCCGGTGCCGCACGCGGAGACCAGCCAGCAGCAGCCACGTGCGTCTCCAAGGTACCGCTCGCAGTCCCGGCACCGATCTCGATCCCGGCGCCGTTCCTACTCGCGGTACCGCTCCAGGTCTCCATCCGCACGGAGGTATCCTGACTCTCGACGCCGCTCCCGGTCCCGCGGCCGGTCGACGCGCAGATCGCCGAGACGTTCCAGGTCCCGATCCGTGTCACGGTACCGAGATCATCGCAGGTACCGATCCAGGTCCCGCCCTCGATCCGGCTCTCGACGCCGGTCACCATCCCGGCGCCGATCCGACTCTCGACGCCGATCCGGCTCCCGGCACCGGACACCATCCCGGCGCCGATCCGGCTCACGGCACCGGACGCCATCCCGGCACCGATCCGGCTCCCGGTACCGGATACCATCCCGGCACCGGACCCCACCAAGGAGGCAGACCCTGGCCACGCAGACGTCACTGCATGGCTACTCTGCCCCACCCTGGCCTTCGCGCTCTGGATCCCGCTCTTCCAGAGCTGGCAGCGACCTCTATGCGGAGGACCGCACCATCAGCGACCAGGGTCACCTGCCAGAGACCGGGCAGGTTCAGGAGCGGTGGCCATTTTGGACCCCCATGGCATACTATGAAGCCCAGAGGGTACCAACAAGAGCTCCTACCTCAACCACGTTGGAGCGTCGAGCGCCAGAGGCTACAGTCTCCCGACCTCCAGAGGCTACAGTCTCCAGGCCTCCGCCAGAGGTAGAGCAGCCTGAATCGGAGCCCCCACCCCTGGGCCCCGAAGAAGTACCCCTCGAGGACCCGCTCGCCCAAGGCCTGTCCTCCTCCTCCTCCCCTGATGAGGCAGTGGCTGGAGCATCATCATCCGGTCCACCTCCCATCGATCTCAGGGACCACCAAGCCCTGCTCCGCAGGTTGGCCCTGAATATGGACCTCCAAATAGAAGAGGTCCCTGAACTGGAGGACCCCGTGGTGGACATCCTGACGACCGATGCCCCCACTAGGGTTGCCTTACCTTTTGTGCGGACCATCCTTGCCAACGCCACATCCATCTGGCAGACACCAGCATCGATACCCCCCACTGCCAGGGGGGTAGAGAGAAAGTACATGGCCCCCCCGAGGGATTTTCAATACCTGTATACGCACCCCCCTCCGTGTTCGTTGGTGGTCCAATCCGTCAACGAGAGGGAGAGGAACGGCCAACAGGCCCCGGCCCCGAAGTCAAAGGACGCCAAGCGCCTAGACTTGTTTGGCAGGAAGATCTACTCAGGAGGGGGCCTACAGCTTCGTGCGGTGAACCAACAGGCACTCCTGAGCCGCTATGCTTACAACACCTGGGTCTCGATGGACAAATTTAAAGAGCTTATACCTCCAGAGTCCAGACAGGAGTATAAAGCCTTCGTGGAGGAGGGCAAAAAGCTGGCCAGGACGTCGCTGCGGGCCTCCTTGGACATCGCCGACTCCGCTGCCAGAACCATCGCCTCCGGAGTCGCCATGCGGTGCATCTCCTGGCTGCAATCCTCCACCCTTCCAGCAGAGGTCCAGCACACTATCCAGGACCTACCCTTTGACGGGCAGGGCCTGTTTTCGGAGAAGACAGACCCTAAGCTGCAGACCTTAAAAGACGGTCGTACCATCATCCGCACGCTGGGGATGCATACCCCCGCGACGCAGCGCAGGCCCTTCAGGCCGTTCGTGCGACGCACCTACTTCCCTCCCCCACCACGTCAAGACTTTTACAGAAGGCCGCGTGGTCGAGGGGGTAGGAGACAGCAACCTGGCCGGCAGACCGGCCAGAGGCAGGGCCCCCACAAGCCATCGTCGGGGCCCAAACAAAATTTTTGAAGGGGCGCTCGAGGCCGGAGTACCAGTCCATACCGATCCCGCACTCCTGTTTCTGAACCGCCTCTCCCCCTTCTCCCCGGCGTGGTCGAATATCACCACAGACCGCTGGGTTTTACATACCGTCCAGGGGGGATACCGATTGCAATTCGTCTCCCCGCCCTCCTCCCACCCTCCCACCCCGTCCCTCTTCAGGGACCCTTCTCACGAGCAACTCCTTATCCAGGAGGTGCACGAACTCTTTACTGTGGGAGCGGTGGAGGAGGTCCCAAGGGATCTCAGAGGCAAGGGATTCTACTCCCGCTATTTCCTAATCCCAAAGCCAAAGGGGGGGCTACGTCCTATCCTGGACTTACGGGGTCTCAACAAGTTTATGGTAAAGTTGAAATTCCGTATGCTCTCCCTGGGCACTCTTATCCCCTCTATGGATCAGGGAGACTGGTACGCCGCCCTCGACATGAAGGACGCGTATTTCCACATTGCCATCTACCCACCTCACAGACGCTTCCTGCGCTTCGTAGTGGGCCAGAGACACTTCCAGTTCGCGGTCCTGCCATTCGGCCTCTCAACAGCACCGAGAGTCTTCACAAAGTGCATGGCAGTGGTAGCAGCCGCCCTTCGGCGTCAAGGAGTTCAGGTATTCCCCTACCTCGACGACTGGCTCCTCCGTGGCAACTCCGCCAACCAGGTCCAGTCCCACATTCACAAGGCCATGGACATGTTCAACCGTCTCGGCCTCCTACTAAACGTCGAAAAGTCCACTTTGGTCCCAACACAGAGAATAGACTTCATAGGGGCAATACTGGACTCTACCCTCGCCAGGGCATTCCTCCCAGAGGCTCGCTTTCAAACGCTTGCAGCCGCCATACGCAGCCTCCAAGCTTTCCCAACTTCGACAGCCCGCTGCTGCCTCAGCCTCATGGGCCATATGGCATCATGCACCTTCGTGACAGCTCACGCCAGGTTACGCCTACGGCCCCTCCAAGCATGGCTGGCCTCCGCATACCGGCCACACAGGGACAACCTCGATATGATTCTGACGGTCCCACCGCAAGTCCTAGCCTCCCTCAACTGGTGGCTGGACCCCGCACATGTGATGTCAGGTATTCCCTTTCATCCACCTCAGCCTTCCCGTACCTTGACTACGGATGCGTCATCCCTCGGCTGGGGGGCTCACCTGCAGAACTTCCAAACGCAGGGCCTGTGGTCGGAGCAGGAGCTGATTTTACACATCAATGTCAGAGAACTCCGAGCGGTACGTCTCGCCTGCCAAGCCTTCGCTCAACACTTACAGGGCCGCTGTGTCTCCATCCTTACAGACAGCACGACGGCCATGCATTACATCAACAGACAGGGAGGGGCACACTCCCTTCCCCTCTGCCGAGAGGCAACTCAGCTCTGGGACTTTTGCATAGCCCGTTCCATTCACCCCGTGGCCTCGTTTCTCCCAGGAGCCCAGAACACCTTGGCGGACCGCCTGAGCAGGTCCTTTCAAACTCACGAGTGGTCCATTCGGCCAGACGTCATCCACTCTGTCTTCCAGAGGTGGGGGTTTCCCCAGATAGATCTCTTCGCGACTCGCGAGAACAGGAAATGCCAAGTGTTCTGCTCCTTTCAGGGTCGCTCCCCAGGCTCCCTGACAGACGCTTTTCTCCATCCTTGGACAGACAACCTGGCCTATGCCTTCCCACCAGTTCCACTGGTCCACAGAGTCCTGCTCAAGCTACGCAGGGACAAGGCCAGGATGATCCTGATTGCTCCAGCGTGGCCCAGGCAACACTGGTATACCACGCTCCTGGAGATGTCCGTGACAGACCCGATCCCTCTTCCGCGATGGCCGGGCCTGATCACGCAGCAGCACGGCAGGATCCATCATCCCGACCTGCGGTCCCTTCACCTCACGGCGTGGCTGCTGCATGGCTGAACCCGTCGGAGCTACAATGTTCCAGCCCGGTCCAGCACGTTCTGCTGAGCAGTAGGAAACCCTCCACCAGGTCCACCTACTCAGCTAAGTGGAAACGTTTTTCCCTGTGGTGTGGCACTCGGGGCCTTAACCCCTTGCAGGTGCCGCTTCACACCATACTGGACTACCTCCTCTTACTAAAGGAGCAGGGTCTGGCTCTCTCGTCGCTAAAAGTCCACCTAGCGGCAATTTCAGCTTTTCACCCCCGGGACGGGGCGGGTTCTGTTTTCTCCAACCCCATGGTCACCAGGTTCCTTAAGGGGTTAGAACGGCTGCACCCGCCGGTGCGCCGCCCGGTCCCTACATGGGACCTCAACCTAGTCATTACCAGGCTCATGGGTGCCCCATTCGAGCCCATGGCCACTTGCTCCATGCTGTATCTCTCATGGAAAACGGCCTTTCTAGTAGCCATCACCTCAGCTAGACGCGTCTCTGAGCTCAGAGCGCTTATTTCGGAACCACCTTATACGGTGTTCCATAAGGATAAAGTACAGCTCAGGCCACACCCGGCTTTCCTGCCCAAGGTAGTGTCGGCCTTCCATATTAACCAAGACATTTTTCTACCTGTCTTTTATCCTAAGCCCCATGCCTCCAGGAAGGAGCAGCAACTCCATTCCCTGGATGTCCGGAGAGCCCTCGCCTTCTACATCGAGAGGACAAAGCCGTTCCGGAAATCGACCCAGCTGTTCATCGCCGTGGCGGACCAGATGAAAGGCCTTCCCGTCTCTTCCCAGCGCATCTCGTCATGGATCACGTCGTGCATCCGCACATGCTATGACTTGGCAGGTGTCCCCACCATGCACACTACGGCCCACTCTACCCGAGCTCAGGCCTCGTCGTCTGCCTTCCTGGCACACATACCTATACAAGACATTTGTAGGGCCGCGACATGGTCGTCAGTACACACTTTTGCCTCGCACTATGCCATAGTGCAACATTCTAGAGACGCCGCCGCTTTTGGTTCGGCGGTCCTAAACTCTGCTGTATCACAATCCGACCCCGCCTCCTAGGAATGGCTTGGGAGTCACCTAACTGGAATACATATGAGCAAGCACTCGAAGAAGAAAACACGGTTACTCACCGTAGTAGCTAGTGTTCTTCGAGATGTGTTGCTCATATGTATTCCAAACCCGCCCTCCTTCCCCACTGTCGGAATAGCCGGCAAGAAGGAACTGAGGGGGCGATGGGCCGGCTGCAGTATATATCGGGGCACCTAACGGTGCCACTCCAGGGGGCGCCAGCCGGCCCACCGAGTGTTGCTAGGGTAAAAATCTTCCGACGATCGCGCACACCTAACTGGAATACATATGAGCAACACATCTCGAAGAACACTAGTTACTACGGTGAGTAACCGTGTTTATTTCCCTAATCTCATTCTTGGAAAGGGTTGAACTATCTTTGCTGAAACTTTCCCAAAAGGCTGAGGCCGACATGCAGCCTGGGAAATTTCAGCCTGAACAATTAAAATTTGGCAAAGTTATAAGCAGCTGAAAACAGTGTTACAATGGGAAGTGTTGAGCTACCTTAACCCACCATGATAATTGTTGTTTGTTTTTTAAATAAATGTAGGTGCTTCTTAAAGAGGAGCA
This sequence comes from Chelydra serpentina, assembly GCA_037349315.1. Lineage (NCBI taxonomy): Eukaryota > Metazoa > Chordata > Testudines > Chelydridae > Chelydra > Chelydra serpentina. Next base: position 34,052,976 of record JBAIAC010000029.1, on the reverse strand, counting down.
CACTTTATTCCAAAGGGTGAAATCCACCTGGGGGGTTGAGGGGGGGGAGGAATAGAGGGAAAATATGTATATTTGCCTAATATAAAACAAAACAGAACTGATGGGTACAGAAAATATTTTTATTATTTAAGAGGATACTGCAAACAGTGGAGACTAAAATCAAATTAATCAATATCCTTCTTAAGGAATACTATGAAGATGTAAAGTTTGTTTTTTTAATGTAGGATAACAGTATCCTTCTCTACAGTGGACTATTCACTGCCTAAATTTTATATATGAACTTTAAAAAAAATAAAACAGTGATTAACTGGATTCATTCTTTTGGGAATTTCATCTGTTGCTGCCTTTACTTTGCAGCTTTTCTGGGATCATTCTCTAGACTTAGGCCTTTCCCCCCCTCCAGTTTTATTCCTGTGACAGAAGAAAAATTTCAGATGAATGAGCTTTGTGAATCTAAGCTTTTTGGCCATGAGAAAGTTAAGAAATCTCAGTATGTGGAGAAATTTAACATCAAATTAAACATTTTTTTAAAAAAATTGATATTTGGACATGTCTAATTTTTGTGAACACTTATTTTTTAAGACCTTTTTACAGAATGATCAGCTCTATGTGGTGGCCTGGTGGGATCAGCCATAGTAAAAAAAAAGTCCTAGATTAAAAAAAATAGTTAAAAGTGCAGCATCAGGATGTCCTCAGTTAGAAATACACATACAAACTTATATCCCACCTCTGTACCCTAGATGGCTTAGTAAACACAACCATATTATACCGAAACAAACATTCAATGTGAATTTACATGTGATTTGATAGGATTTTTGCCGAGCAGTATATGAGCCCAAGAGCAGCAGTTAAAGGAACATATACAGTAGAATCGTAAGAGTTACAAATTGACCAGTCAACCACATACCTCATTTGGAACGGGAAGTATTCAATGAGGCAGCAGCAAAGAGCAAAACAAAAACAAAACAAAAACAAAAAAGATAAAGCAGTGCAGTACTTTGTTAAATGTAAACTACTAAAAAAATAAAGGGAATTTTTTTTGACAAGGTAAGGAAACTCTTTCTGTGCTTGTTTCATTTAAATTGAGATGGTTAAAAACAGCATTTTTCTTCCATATCGTAAAGTTTCAAAGCTATATTAAGTCAAAGTTCAGTTGTAAACTTTTGAAAAAACAACCATAACGTTTTGTTCAGAATTACGAACAACCTCCATTCCCGAGGATCGGTGGTAGTGATCAATCTATTGGAAATCGATTTATCACATCTAGTGTAGATGCAATAAATTGATCCCCGATCACTCTGCCGCCGACTCCTGTACTCCACCGCAGCAAGAGGCGGAAGCGGAGTCAATGGGGGAGTAGCGGCAGTAGACCCCGCGCCGTGAGGACGAGAGGTAAGTCAACCTAAGATACGTTGACTTCAGCCACACTATTCTCGTAGCTGAAGTTGCGTATCTTAGGTTGATCCCCGCCCCTAGTGTAGACCAGGGCTAAGTGTAGGCAAGGGCAAGCCAGCCAGCCTCAGGATGGATTGAGCTAATCATGATTTATATGGCCCTCGATTAGTGCAATGGGTACAAACTCAAGCTTGCCCTTGAATGCACATAAGGGTCAACACTCCTGTATCTACACAGTTTGTTGAATCAGGGCAATTCCCAAGTATAGAAAAAGACCTAAGAAGTTCCTGCTTTTCAGCCAAAGACCTACTTCATTCACTGACCTACTTCGTTCACTTAAAAGTTTCTCAAGAGAGGGAAAAAAATTCTCAGTTTGGAAGAGGGCTTGAATATTTATTCTAAAGCCAATGCTCACTAAGTCTCTTCCTAAAAGCCTTCAATTCCTCAGGCTACTTATTCAAACAAGGTTTATAATGCAAAATAAACACACATTCTGCAACAATCCTTTGGGGGAGTCCAAAGCACTGGTCTCCTACCAGCAACAACCTTCCTAGGAGACTACCTGCCTTTTATGTGCTTTTGAGAACTAGGTGTAGTTGTTTTGCCTCCTTTCCTTGACTGCCGTTTCCTCTGCATCCTATATTTCTATCTCCCAGAGGAGTATTGCCTCCTTTCATTAGGGAAGCTGGGATATGGTGCAAGATGACCACAGAGCCCCCCTTTTTGGGTGCTGAAGAGTCTGTAATACCCTCACAGAAAGGAACAATTTGAATTACTCTCATACATTTCTGGGTTATAAATTAAATTGTAGTTGTTCAGGAAGAGATCTGTACTCACTTTGGTTTGCTCAATGAAAATAGCTCATTGACCAGTTGTCAAAAATGCAGAAGGCTACTAGGATGTATTAAAAAGGAGAGAAAATACATACCACAACAATATATTATTTTCAGTAAGTTAATAGCACATCATCACCTTGAATACCCCATTCAGTTCTGGGTATATGTGTGGTGTATTTTAAAGACAAGGTGTCACCGTGCCTCAGTGGGTCACAGCTGAGGATGCCAGATTCAGGACAAACTGCTGAGAAATTGGGTAGACTTACCCCAAACTGGTGGTTGTTATTCAACCATAAGATATACCATGCCAGTAACAAAAGTAAACTTCTGGCTCACTGTTTAACAAGAAATCAAAAATGCAGTCACCTTGTGCATTTCAGCACTTATTTCACCACCCAGACACTAGACTTAATGATGAGTGGTTATTGAAAACCAGCTTAATCAAACTAAAGGTTCTTCTGATCCCAAGAAATCAGCCACAAAATCGGGTTAGTATATAACTCAAATCTTACCTACTAATCACGCTGCTGCCTATCCTTTAGTAACTAAAATCTAACAGTTTATAAGACAAAAGAAATAGAGAGTTACAATGGTTAAGGAAATCACATGCATGCAAGTGATTGTACAGCTCTTACATCAGGTTTGAAGCAGTGATGGAATAAACTGCTAGTTTGCAGAAGTCTCTCTGGAAATTACCCAAACAGCTTGGGGGTCATCAGTCCTTGTTTAGAGCTTCCTTGTTAGAAATCCAGTCCAAAGAAGTGAAGCAGGAAGTGAAGACAAAATGGAGATGTTTCCAGGGTCTTTATACCCTTTCCCATGTGGATGAAATTTTACTGTTCCAAAGAAAGTCCACAGCACAGTTTGTGGAAAAGTACAGGTACAAGATGGAGTTCAGGGTCACATGAGCAAGTCACATGCCATTACATGGCTTTGACTCACAGGAGCAGCCATTGCCCACTTGGAGGCTAAGGCATCCACGGGAAGGCCATGTGTACACTAGCACTTATGTCGGCAAAATCTGTGTCGCTCAGGGTTGTGAAAAAACATACTGTACGTTTTGGTGGCAGACGTGCTCGTGTACACAGCACTATATCGGCGGGAGAGCGTGTCCCACCAACATAGCTACCACCCCTTATGAACCACTAACTTCAGTAAAACCACATGCAGATGTGAGGGTCTATCTTGTTATCTTGTCTTCTATGCAATATGAATTTATATTTTGGGCCAAATCCTGCTTTCAATAACTGAAGTATAAGTCAGAGTGAACTTATGGGTACACCGTTGTAACAGAGCAGAATATGACCCTTCATTTGATATAAAAAAATTAGCAGGAGTTTAGTAATCATAAGGACCACAGTTTGTGCTCTTATTTTCTCAAAAAATGCTCTTCCAACTTATTTTCTTTCCTCCTTCAGTTTCAAGCAATCTGCTGGTAGATTCTTTGGAAGGAGAAGATTTTGAGAAAGAGCTGTCATTCCTGGATAAAATACTGAGTCCCTATTCTTCAGGTGCTGGAGAGATCGTCCAGGAATGTCAAAACGTGTTTGGGAGTCCTCATACCAGTCTCCTTTCACAGAATCCTGCTACAGAGTCAGAACCTCTGCCTAGTTCATCTGGATTCCTACCTTCACAGCTCCTTGACCTTGGCCTTCATGCTGCTGGAAGCTCAAGTAGTAAGCATCTGAAATACTCAAATTATATATATCTTTTTTATGTTTGTACAAAAGGCCAGGTGCTGCTTCCATTGACAATAATGGCAAAACTTCCATAGAAGGATTGGGTGCAAAGGTATTAAGGACTTAAAAGAAGTGTCTTGCAGTAATGATATTGCAGTAAAGGTTGCGCAAGTACTGCTGTGATGAAGACTTCTCATGATGTCAATGGGACTGCTTGCATGAATAAGGATTATTTATGTAAGACTTGAACAAGTCCTGAATTTGTCATGTATACAAATTGTGCTTTTGAATCCACAAAATATGAGCAAAATCTGCTAACTTGATAGCACGTGTTGAGAATCTCCACTGTCCTTACTTTTGGTGACCACACATTCTATCTATAAAATACACACTGTTTAGACATTTTAAATATTTATATTTTCTGCCTTTTATTTCTAGCCTTTTATAATATAGTAAAAAAGTCAGATACAGACTTTGAACTGAACTGCTGAGTCTGAGTTACCCTAGAATTTCCAATTTCTTCTAGAAAATTCAAAGAAAATGTTGGGGCAAATTCTGTTTTCAGTTACACAAGCATAAATCCAGATTACCTTCAGTTTATCTTGCTTTACACTTGTGTACCCAAGAACAGAAATAGCAGGATTATCTATACACTTTTGGGATATTAAGTATCACATTGTAGCATGTTTGCAACTGTGGGGCATCCAGAACGATCCTAAAAAGAGGAGGGGATTACTGTTGATACATTTAACATTTTGTAGGTGGTTAATATTTCCTTAGGCTATCCAAAGCAAAAAGTCTGAATCCTATCAGCATTAGTGCAAGTTCATATTTAATTGCCATTTACCACAACATAATCAGTTCTATGTGGGATCTATATGTTGCACTCAAATGATGTTTTTCAGTATCTTCGATACGTGGTTGTTGCTCGGTAATCCATTACTTTTTCTTCTAGGCTGGACATCTCAGTCAGAATCGGTGCGGTCTCTTACCCACTCACTGCCTGATAATCAGCCATTCCCTTCACACAGTACTCCAAAGATACCACCAACATGTAAGTTATTTCTGTATCTTTGCAGAAGCGAGGTTTCTTCATAAGCAGTGTTTCATACGTAACATTTTTGGCTTATTATTCCAAACAGAATACTTTGCTGGTGAGAGACAAAATAACTCTGAAAGTAGTGATATGTTTCTCCACATCTCTCAGCACTGAGCAGTTAAAATAGGAAAATTACTTTAGCACGAAGATCTGTGAACACTAGCCTTTTGTACTTTATTTCAAGGTTGCATGCTAGTATCTTCCAGCAAAAACTGTACCATCATATCAATACCAGCTCACCAGTAACTAATGTAAACACTTTCAAAATGGGATTGGAATTTGGGGCTCTGACTTGTAAAACAGATACTGTGCCCTTATGGTCATATTTTCAGTAGTTTACTGGCTATATCAACCAGTGTCTTGTTGTCAGCAGATGTAGAGTCCAAAGTAACTTGGAGAGCTGAGAGTTTATACAGGAACTGCAGTGCATGTGCTGGTGTATAACAAAAACTTCTCAATTTCATGTGTCTGCATGTTTCGCTTGGTCTAGAGAATTTACATGCTGTATACAGTGAGAAGATTTAATCCAACCAGAGAGCAAGAAGGGAGCTTTCTTCAATAGGGACGATATAATTTTTACTACTGTGTTTTATTTGAAAACAATGCTTACATATCCAGCGTCTATCTTTTTAAGATGAAGTTTAAATACATTATATGTAATGATGTTCCAGTGTTTCACTAGGTTTATAAAACCCACAGAGTTTTGATTAAAAAAAATATATAAAACTTCCGTGGTTGCATTTATATGCAAAGTAAGCGTGCCTTTCACTCTAATACAATTTGAGAGGGAACTAGATTCTACTCCTCCATGTGCATCAGCAAGACTGCTTACTAAAGGTATGTCTTCACTGCAGAGTTAACTCAGGTGGCAGCCAGGTGTGAGCACCATGGTTGGCCTACTTCAGATCTGAGTGTCCACACTGCAAAGCCCTACCCAACTTTGTCCACTTGACTGTGTGCACATTGGTGCTGTACTCACTGCGGTGAGGGGCTAGGACTTCTGGAAGCATATCCCTTGGTTGTGTGTGTCAGTAAACTGAGCTCCTCTGATTTTTTTTCCCCAGTGAATTGTTGGAAAACTTGTCTGTCCTTCTGGGCACATGGAAGGAAATGTGGAAATGCATTCTCACTGTCTTGGTACCTGTGATATCATTATTCTACTGGTTCTCCAAATGCCCATGATGTCTTCCAGGAAAAAGAGGGTAGAAAAGACCTGAATTTCTCATGTAAAAAATAAGTAGGGGGAAAAACCAAACTTATTTTAGAAAAAAAACAGACCTTCTTTGTGCCTCAGAAGATGCCAAAAATGTCACAAATCTATTTTCTTTCCCCTACTCTCAACATCCAAATGAGCTAATCAGATACTATAGTGATGGGCAGTGATGCATCCGAAGAAGTGGGTATTCACCCACAAAAGCTTATGCTCCAATACCTCTGTTAGTCTATAAGGTGCCACAGGACCCTTTGTCGCTTCTAACCAGCACTTGGCATAGGGACAAAACTGGACCTGTAATTTTTTGATAGTTCAAGAGGAAAAAGTAAACACACACTCTTAGCATATAGTATTTGACATTTGCCCCAGTAATGTACTGCATATGCTTAAGGGGCAGAGAAACAGTTGGAGTGGATTTTGTGTCTAAATTTTCATCTTTGCATTATGAATTGTTTTTTGTGGGGGATACCAATGAAGGCTTCTGTTTCAGTAACAGTTCAAACCATTTTACAGTGCATTTATTTAAAATTAGCTTGCATACACCCTGTGGAATAGCAGATAAGATAATTATTAAGATAATGAAGATAAATTAACTGTTCTGAAGTGATAATGGAATTAATAATTTAGTCCAGTATCTATGGTCTTTGATTAAAGAGAACATATAGCAATTATCCAATTCATTTTACTAAATAAATGTGATAAGGCTAACAAATATTTTATTACTTAAAAGGTCTGGTTGGGTCAAAGAGCAGTTCAACAAAGACTGTAATTTTATTTGATTTTTTTTTCTAGCTCTGGAGAACAGTAATCAAGATATGTCAGCCTGGTTCAGTCTGTTTGCAGACCTGGATCCCCTTTCAAATCCAGATGCCATTGGGCGCTCAGACGATGAACTCCTCAGTGCTTGACTACAGTTACCTAATGGACAAGCTTTTATTATGTCTCACTACAGCGGCCTTAAATTATAGAACCTTACTTCCTCTTGCTTTTCTAGAGAGGATTTCAGATTCTAGTCCAGATACACAACATCGAAACTGTAATCATAATGTCAGACAGTAAAGTCCCAAACTACAGAGAAAGTATTAAGGGTGCTGTTGAGAGCATTAGAGGAAAGTCACTTTATCTTTGATGCCTTGGTTTTATGGCTATTTTCAATGTTATATGAAAATATGGCGAGCTGTTCAGGATCAACACTGAAAAGGCTCGGTTTCATCAAGATAAAATTACAAGACAAGCAAAGCTAGATCAAACTAGTTACTTTCCTGCATGCCCCCCAACCCTTCCCCCTCCCTCCCCAAAAGAATTACCTTACGTCAATGTGAAGATGTTAATTTCCAGACAATACTTCAGGACAGATAGTACCTTGGCACTTTCACAGGACCCTCATTAACCTTTAGGAAGATTGCACATCTCGGGCCAGACCCTCTAATCTGGCCAATTTGTGCATGAGGCAGGACTAATGGGGAGGGAGCAGAGGCAGTTTTACATTGTCTTTGTGACTTCCTGATCCTGGGGGAAGGCATGGGCATGTTTGGCTCCCAGCACAACTTTGAACAGCCTCAGGACTACTCTAAATTGCACTAAGCTGCCTGTGGTTCCAAGAGCCAGAGCACAGGAGAACTCCAGTCACATCCACTTTTTACAGGCTATTCTCTCTCTGCTAGGCCAGGAAAGGCATAGAGCCAGTACACTAGCTGTGAGAGAACTGGGGGGATCCCTAGGTACCTGGTTAAACTGGCTTTACAGCCACTTTGCACTGACAGAGCAGCACAAAAGGCCCGCATCACGGGCAGGACACAGCCTATTCATTCAATTAGCCTTAGACAAGAAAGCACAGGCCAAATTCTGCCTTTGTTTGCAACTGCAGGTACCCTAGAGGGGCTGCAGAGGTGGTAATCATGGCTGAAGTTGGCTCACAGTATATGCTATTAGAGTAGCAGTTATTCCAACAAGGGGCCATTTTATTTATCAGTTACAGAAGCTGTAAAACTATATACCAGGTAGAGATGCAGAAGAATTACCCAGCTACTCCTCTGTAGAGATAGAATTTTTCTTTTCATTGTATTGTTAAATAGAGTAAGTATTTTGTTAAAAAGGGAACAAGTAGAGCTCACCTGTATGTTCTGATCCTTTTGTGAGTGGGAGAGATTTAACACCTCATTACATGATCACTTGCAGCATGTTGGAGTACTCACTCCCCCTCATGTATGGTAACTTTTTCTAATGTTTTTATTTTGAATTATAAATTAAATCTTGTTGGACAAGTTTGTATCTTTTTACCTTCATGCTGTTTGCATGCTCTTCAGGTTGCTGGGAGCTGTTTACTGTGATTCAACAAGTTTCTTAAAGAGGAATGTTAATGGATTGGCACTGGCAGAATTATAGTATGTTGTAAATCTTGTTGTAATTAGGTGAGTGGATGATGTGTGATTCAGGTGCATGAGCGTACCTGTCCCCATCCCATTTTGGCAGTGGTAGGTCATAACTAAAGTCTGGCACCTGGTGTGGGGTCAGATTATCCCGAGTCAGATGAGGCTGTTCATTAAGACATAACTCTCAAGTCCCCCAAGACTCTCTGCAAGCCACAATGGAGGCCCTAGTTTTCTTCTCACTGCAAGACAAGGGATTCCTGGTACCTGTGTGCCTGACACCCCACAAATTCTAGCAAATCATGCTACTCTCAGCTCTGGATCACAAAGACACAGCAACGAGATTGCTGCGGGGGATAAAAGAAACCTCTCGACAAGCCCATTTAGCACATTGTTCAAATAGACACTCACAGCTGCAGCATGGAAATCTACACTGTATTGCTAAACAGAAATGTCCTTCGGACATAAAATATGAAAAGTGAAACCAAAAATTGGTCACATGTTATTTGAAAATGAACTATGCTATGTAGGAATGAATGAGATTCCATGTTAGTACTTGGCAGGATAAGCATAAACTTTAGACTGGAGTTCCATTTTGCTTGCAGCAGCTAGTTTTCAGGCTAATATTGAAATACTTCATATAAGCAACTACACCAAGAGGGATGCAAAAAGTGTTATCCATTACAGATGTGCTTCTGTAGCAAAACAAGTCCAAGAGTCTTTGAGCTGGGGCAAGGTGCTGGGTTAGGGCTGAGGACCTTTTCTGGTGCACATGCTTTTGGTGCACACCAAGGCCTTGTCTACACTAAAGTGAAAAGTCTAACTAAGCTACGCAATTTGAGTTACGTGAATAGCATAACTCAAATTGACGCATCTTAGATCTACTTACTGCGGGGTCCACACTACGCGATGTCGATGGGAGATGCTCTCCAGTTGACTACCCTTACTCTTCTCAATCAGGTGGAGTACAGGAGTCAACGGGAGAGCAATCGGTGGTCAATTTAGTGGCTCTTCACTAGACCCGCTAAATCAACTGCCAATGCATCAATCGCCACAGCGTTGATCCTCTGGTAAGTGTAGACAAGCCCTTAGAGACAAGAATTTACATACAAAACTTTTCTGCATACAGGGGTGTTAACACTGTTCGGGGCCTGCCTAGTTCCTACCACACATTGCATTGGGGAAGGTCTAGAATAGTTCTACATGGTTAAGATAGATCTGGCGACCACTTTTCTTCTATTCAAAATCTTCAAGGGATTTGGGGGCAGCAGGGAGGAGAAGGGAAGGCAAGTAGTGTTCCAGTGGTAAACTCTCTTTGAAGTGCTGGTACGCTGCTTGGGGAACAAGAGCAAGGCGATACTGGGAAATGGGCAAAGTCTGAGCCCAGGGTTGATAGCTGGGAGTAGAAGGTTGTGGAACTAGGGTCTGGATGCTGTTAATGAACTGGGAGGTGATAAGGCTTACTTGTACGTAGCAGTTCTACTGGGGGAGAGGGGAGGGGAACTGGAGAAAAAGTGTAGTGGTGATATATACAGATGGAATAAAATTTCCACAGGAGTCTTGGGCAATACAGCCTTCACCTGAACATTTCTTTCAACTGTTGAGGGAAATGGGCAATCAATGGACGCTCCAAAGGCCACTCTAGCTCCTATAATGTCTCCAGGAGTGATGGCTTCAGATAATATATAAAACTAATTGAAATTCTGGAAAGAGTAATTAAAATACAAAAATGAGGGTGGGGAGAAATTGTTCTTGTCACATGGCAAGAAAGCCCTTTCCCACCCACCTTTTAAGCAATAGCAGAAAGGGAAGTCAGTGTCTCAGTTGTCCTGAAGACAATCTGGGGTTGGGGTGGGGGAAGAAAACGAACAGACAGTAATGTAAATTTTCTTACCCAAGAATTTCCTTTCTGCTAGCAGCATCTCCCACAGTTCTGTTACATCTGACATAAAAATTGTGCCACAGTTTCTCAGTTAGATGCAGTAGCCTTGGGCAGAATTAGGGAAAGAATGTCCTGAGAGACAAAGAAAGGGGAGTTCACTTTGAGGAGAAATGTCTGTGGAGTTCTCAGCACCACCTTATCATGGAACATGCAGGGCCGGCACTACCACTAGGTGACCCTAGGTGGTCGCCTAGGGCACCAGGATTTGGGGGGTGGCATTTCTTACCTTCTTCAGCCGCCAGGGTCCTCGGCGGCATTTCGGCAGCAGCTTCTTCGGCCGCCGGGATCCTCAGCAGCATTTCGGCGGCAGCTTCTTCGGCCGCCAGGGACCTCGGCGGCATTTGGCGGCAGCTTCTCCCAGAGGTGCCACCTAGGGTGGCAAAGAATTTGGTGCCGCTACTGGGAACATGCAGTAAGTTTCCTGCGTAGATAAGGCTGCCACCTGGGATACTCACCTAGCAGACCTAATGACGACCAATAAACAGGTTTTGATGGAGAGATGGAATGCTGATACTGAAGTCAGAGGGTTGAAGCGGTGAGCTATTAGGGCTTTCAACACCAATGGTAGGTCCCATTTTGGGAAGACCTGACTTGACCACCAGTTTGGACAATCTCACTACTCTTGAACCTGGATACTTGGGAGGTTCTTCGCCGAGGAACACAAATATCCTGCTACTAGAACGCTACTAACAGCTGATATCTGGCTGAAGATCTTTGTCCATGCCTTCATGGCAGAAGTCTGAAATAGCTGGGAACCCTGTACCTTACTGCAATGTGCTCCTGGCACCAGATACTGACCTTGGCCCAGATGGAGGAATAGGCTTTTAGTGCAGAGATGCTCCTAGATGAGAGCAAAATCTCTTATGACTGGAATGGAGGCAGAGTGTTGCTAACATTTTTTTTTCAATAACCAGGCTGATAGCTGAAGTTGGTCTGGAAGGAGAAGAGGACCCTGGAAAAGAAAGTCTTATCTCACTAGTAGCTGTAATGGTGGTTCCAATTTCAGCTCTATTGGTCAGAAAACCAGGGTCTCCTTGGCCAATGTGGGATTATCACTCTAATCACTGCTTGTTCCCACTCTGTCTGGATACTTTCCCTAGCAATGGGAAGGATAGGTATGTGTATAGCAGGCCTTAGGGCCATTTGTGTGACAGGGCATCTGTTTTCCTGGTGTAGTTCTTTGGACTTTTTGCATTCCTTTTGATTTACTAACAGGTCAGCTGACAGTAGACAGAACTTTTGCGAGATCAGGTTGAAAACTTCTTGGTTCAGACATGATTCCAAGTTTTTGACTTTGCATCTGCTCAGCCAATCAACTTTCTGGTTCAGCTCTCCTTTTATGTGAAGTGCTCTTAAGGAAGGAAAAGACTGTTCTGCACATCTGATTATATCCATTGCTTCTGCACGTAGCATCAGGTTCCTTGTCCCTCCTTGGTTGCTTATGTATGTGACGCTGGTCGTGTTGTCAGACTATACTAGGATGTGATTTCCCTCTAGGTGGCTCTGGACCCTCCATAGGGCAAATTTAACAGCGCTCAACGCCAGGAGATTGAAGCCTTGGGAAGAGGAAACGGCATCGGATTCCTTGTGCTGTTTCAGGTCCCCAACATGTTAGGCTGGCATTGGTTTTGAGAAGCAGAGGCTCTGGAAGGTCTATGGGGAGGCCCTTGTGTACGTATCCTAGAACTGTGCACCATCTTAAGGAGCAGAGCACCTGATTTGGGACCAGCACCTCGGGAGTGGTCCGATACTTTGAGCAAGCAAACCTGGACACATCTGAAGTATAATCTTGTTGATGGAGTGATCCCCATGCATGATGCCAGGAGGCCCAATAACTGAAGACACTAAGCTATGATATCATGCACTTGTGCAATATGGATAAGAGATCCTGGATCTTCTGGAATCTGTCAAGTGATGGGTAGATCTTCACCACCACAGTGCCCATGTCCACTCCCAAGTGAGTGATCCTTGTTGAGGGAAATCAAGGAACTTTTTTGATGTTTATTACCAGGCCACACACTTGTAATAGATCCAGAATCTGAGTCATGGTGCTGTGCACTGAAGCCTGGATTGAGGCTCTTATTAGAATGATGTCCAGGAAGGGGTATAGGTGAGTGTGTGTGATGTGAACCTGGCTCTGGTCACCACCAGCATCTTTGTAAAGACACTGGGGGCCAAGTAGAGACTGAAAGTGAGCTTTTGGTACTGTCAGTGATCTATGCCATAAGCAAATCTCAGAAGCCTGCAATTACATGGATGTATGGGCATTTGGAAATAAGCATCTGGCAAATCCACTAAGGTAAGGAGGTTTCTTTGAGATAGGGAAGACACCGTAGAAGTAGAGTATCCAGCCAACATTTTGTTTCCCTCATTCACTTGTTAAGCCTCTTGAGGTCAAGGATGGCTCTGACCCTTCCACACACCCTCCCCCCCCCCCCGCAGTGGGTTTCTGGATAAGTAGAAGAACTCTGAGAACCTCTCTTCCGAGGGAACTTCATTCTATTGCTCCTATGTTCAGGAGATGAGAGATCTTGTTCCAGACAAGTTTGCATTTGGTAGAGTTGCTGAGATGGTAGACTGGATGAAGAAGGGATAGGGTGGAGCCCGTATCTCCAAGGAGTAACCCTGACTCACTGTTTCTGTTACTGGCTTGTCTGTGGTTGATGCAGACCATTCCTCTGAGAAATGGATGATTGCACCTCCTCTGTTCAGATCTGGGTAGAAGCATGTTCGCTTGTTGTCTTAATGGGGTTTTGGAAGCTGTGGAGCCGCCTCTGGGGTTTCTGCTCAAGCCTACATCCCAAGACTTGGCACGTCTGCTGTCCTTCCTCTGAGACTTTTGTGAGGAGCATCTTTGCCTGAAGGCAGGTTTGTATTTCCTTCTTAAAGCACTCAATGTGGAAGGAAGGGACTGTTTATATACTGCAGTATTTTCTGCCAATATCTTAACTAATTTTGCTCCAAAGAGGAGATATCCCATTGGAATATTACCCAGCATACAATCTGGACTGATGGATAGCTGTGTCCCCTCAATTCTCCAACCTGTGGTGCCTTCTACACTGCTTCACTGTGAGCAACAACTCCTGGTCTGCTCTCACACAGCCTCCAGCATGTAAATCACCCCCAGCTATACAGTATGAGCACTGTAGACTGCCAGCCAACAGCAATTACGTTACAGAGCAACACCAGCAAATTTCCCAGTCTTCCCCCCAGAAATGTGCGTCAGGGTGGTTTGTGTCTTTTAGGGCCCTAATGTCCCCCAGGCAGGACATCGTATCCATCATAAAAATGTGGCTGAGAGAGATACTCTGAGGGTGGTGGAGGAAGCTTTGAAATCCCTTCTGAGGGTGGCTTCCACTTTGCTGTCTGTTGGGTCCTTATGGAAGAATTCCCCTTCTGAAGGGATAACCATGTTCTGAGCTAGGGATGCTACTACCGCATCAACTTTTGGGACTTCAGTAATAGCATACATTGGTTCTTCTTCGAGTGCTTGCTCATATGTATTCCAATTAGGTGTGCACGCGTGGCGTGCACAATTGTCGGAAGATTTTTACCCTAGCAACACTCGGTGGGCCGGCTGGCGCCCTCTGGAGTGGTGCCGTTGCAGCGCTGAATAAATACCCCAGCCGGCCCAGCGCCCTCTCAGTTCCTTCTTACCGTCTGTGACGGTCGTTGGAACTGTGGAGCGCAGCGTAGCTGATCTCCACCTCCCTAGCTTAGTTAGCACTCGTTTACCATTGTTGACAGTTTTAAGTACTTTTTAAGTAGTTAATAGTTTCTGATAGTTGTTTGTTTGAAGTTAGTGTAAATAGTAGCGGGAGATAAGGGGTTTCTCCCGTCTCCCTCCCAGTACTGGGTCGATGCCTGGCTCTCCGGGATTCAAGCCGTGCTCGGCCTGCTTGAAGCCGATGCCCACGAGGGACCCCCACGATTCCTGCCTGAAGTGCCTCGGGGAGTCCCAACTTTCAGATAAGTGCCATATCTGCAAGGCTTTCAAGCCTCGAACCAAGAAGGAGCGGGACTTTTGCTTGAAGCAGCTCCTGTTAGAAGCGGCACTTAGCCCGATGTCAGCCCCGCACCGCAACCCGGTACCGACTTCGGCGGCAAGTACGGCGTCAGCGGCCCCGAAGCGCCCGAGTTCGAGCAAAGAACCCTGGCACCGGACAACTCAGGCCGCAATCCCTCAGAGGCGCCGTTTGATGTCTCCAACACTGAGAAAGTCGGGCCCGGGACCGGCACCAACCCCGGCGCCACTGCAACTGCAGCCGGTTCAAGACCATGCAACCAAGCCTCCCGGCCCGGCGCCAGCACCGATGACTCCGGTACCGCAAGGTCCATTGAGCTCAGTGCCCTTGGCTAAGACGCCCGCACCATCGACTCCGGCTCCACAGGGTCCGTTGAGCTCGGGGCCGCCAGCTAAGACTCCGGTACCGACGACTCTGGTACCGTAAGGTCTGTCGAGCTCGGTGACCGCCAGCTCCCCGGTGCACACCGAGGTAGAGCTCATGCTGCCGTCCAATCCGGACACCTTCTCGGCGGCACAGGACCTAATCGCGATGACTGATCCGGCTCCGCATCAATCTTCGGTACCACCATTGAGAGTCATCCCGTACCGAGGCAAGCCAGCCATGCTACGTCCAATGCCGCACGCGGAGATCGGCCAACGTCGGTCCAGATCTCCCCCTCAGTGCCGCTCGCAGTCCCGGCACCGATCCTCTTCTCGGCGCCGGTCGTACTTGCGACGCCGCTCAAGGTCGACCTCCAGGCACAGTCGGCATTACTATGACTCCCGGTACCGCTCCCGGTCCCGCAGCTGGTCGCAGCATAGATCCCCGGACGACTGACCTCGCTATTGTTCTCCAAGACGTACGCGATCCAGGTCGGGCTCCCGGTACCGAGACAGCCATCGGTACCGATCCAGGTCCCGGCACCGATCCCCGTTGCCACGGCACAGCACAGCTCCGCAGACTGGACTACAAGGTCACTCTGCTCCGCCTTGGCCCTCTCGCTTGGCCTCTCGGTCCTCTAGGGCTGGCAGTGGCTGCTATATGGACCAGAGCCACGTGGTAGAGGGCCATAACCGCTGGCAAGACGATGTACAGGACCCGACCCAAGGTCCACAACAGTGGCCTTTCTGGACTCTGATGGCATTCCATCAGTCCCAAGGGGCCCCCTCCAGAGCCTCCCAATCAGCTCATTCGGAGTCCCGGGCACCGAAAGCAACGGTGTCCCGCCCTCCCCCGGAGGCCTCAGAACCACTGGCCCAATCATCGGCCGAGGTTCCAGACCCGGAGGCCACGGACTTGGAGACAACAGAGTTTCCTCAACAGGACCTGCCCCAGGACCCTCTAGTCCCGGGATTGTCGTCGTCCTCCTCCCCGAACGAGGCAGTGGCAGGAGCATCATCCTCGGGCCCGCCTCCTATTGATCTCCGGGACCACCAAGACCTCCTTCGCAGATTGGCTCTCAATATGAACGTGCAGGTGGACATCCTGACAGCCGGTGCCCCCACCCGGGTAGCCCTACCATTCGTACGGACCATTCATACCAACGCCACTTCAATTTGGCAATCTCCGGCTTTGATACCCCCCCACTGCCAGAGGGGTGGAGAGAAAATACATGGCGCCCCTGAAAGACTGAGTACTTGTACACTCACCCCCAACCGTGATCTTTGGTTGTTCAATCTGTGAACGAGAGGGAGAGGCATGGCCAACAGGCACCTGCGCCTAAGTCCAAGGACGCCAAACCCCTATATTTGTTTGGCAGGAAAATCTACTCCGGGGGCGGCCTTCAGCTCAGAGCGGCTAACCAACAAGCCCTCCTGAGCCGTTACAATTACAACACCTGGAACTCAATGCAAAAATTCAAACAATTTGTACCCCAGGAGTCCAGGCAGGAGAAAGTGGCCAGAATATCATTACAGGCCTCCTTGGACATAGCCGACTCAGCGGCCAGAACAATAGCTTCAGGAGTCGCCATGCGGCGTATCTCCTGGCTTCAGTCCTCCACCCTCCCTCCGGAGGTGCAGTATACCATTCAGGACCTGCCTTTCAATGGGCGGGGCCTATTTTTGGAGAAAACAGACTCGAGGTTGCAGACGCTGAAAGATGGTCGCACCATCATTCGTACGCTGGGGATGCATACCCCAGCCACGCAGAGCAGGCCCTTCCGGCCCTTCACGCAGCGCCCCTACACCGTGCCTAGGCCTAGACAGGACTTCTCAAGGAGACCACGCGGCTGGGGCGGTAGAAGGTGGCAACCGGGTCACCAGACTGGCCAGAGCCAGGGCCCCCCTAAACCATCGGCGGGGCCCAAGCAAAACCTTTGAAGTGACGCCTGAGGGCGGAGCACCAGTCTCATCACAGGACCCGTCTCCTCCTTTCAGAGACCGCCTTTCCCATTTCTTCTGTGCGTGGTCGAATATCACCACAAACCGTTGGGTCTTACGCACGGTGGAAAGCGGATATCACCTACAATTTGTCTCCCTCTCACACTCCCTCCTTCTCCCTCTTCAGGGACCCTTCTCATGAGCAACTCCTAATTCAGGAGGTGCAAACGCTCCTCACCATAGGGGCAATAGAGGAGGTTCCAAGGGAGTTCAGGGGCAAGGGGTTTTACTCCCACTATTTCCTAATCCCCAAATCAAAAGGAGGGTCACGTCCTATCTTGGACTTGCGCAGACTCAACAAGTTTATGGTAAAGTTGAAGTTCCGCATGGTTTCCCTCGGTACTATTATCCCTTCTCTGGATCCTGGAGACTGGTACGCTGCCCTCGACATGAAGGACGTGTATTTCCATATCGCAATCTACCCACCACACAGACGCTTCCTCCGCTTTGTGGTAGACCAAAGACACTTTCAGTTTGCTGTCCTTCCCTTCGGCCTATCCACGGCACCAAGGGTGTTCACGAAGTGCATGGCCGTTGTGGCAGCTGCCCTTCGTCGACGGCGGATTCAAGTGTTCCCCTACCTCGACGACTGGCTTATCCACGGCAACTACAGCAGCCAAGTCCAGTCGCAGATTGACGGCCTTGAGCATGTTCAATCAGCTCGGCCTGCTCCTGAATGTAGAAAAGTCCAATTTGGAGCCAACCCAAAGGTTAGACTTCATAGGGGCAGTACTGGACTCGACTCTCGCCCGGGCGTTTTTGCCAGAGGCACGCTTTCAGGCCCTCGTAACCATCATACGCGGCCTTCAGAGCTTCCCAACCTCGACAGCTCGAAGCTGCCTCAGCCTCCTCGGTCACATGGCGTCCTGCACATTCGTGACCGCTCACGCCAGATTACGCCTCCGTCCATTCCAGGCATGGCTCTCGTCCGCATATCATCCACACAGAGACAGCATGGACTTGGTGTTGAAGGTACCACCGCAGGTCCTAGCCTCCCTACACTGGTGGCTGGATCCCAAGAAGGTGCTGGAAGAGGTGCCATTCCATCCGCTACAGCCCTCCCTAGCCCTAACCACAGATGCGTCATCGCTCGGTTGGGGGGCCAACCTGAAAGGTTTTCAGACACAGGGCCTGTGGTTGGCTCAGGAATTAGCCCTCCACATCAACGTCAGGGAACTGCGGGCAGTGCGTCTTGCCTGCCAAGCCTTCTCCAAGCACCTTCAGGGTCATCGTGTCGCAGTCCTCACGGACAACACAACAGCCATGTATTACATCAACAGGCAAGGAGGGGCACGTTCGACCCTGCTCTGCCAAGAAGCCATGCGGTTGTGGGAGCTCTGCATACCCCACTCCATCCACCTGGTGGCCTCCTTTCTCCCAGGGCTTCAGAACACCTTGGCGGACCGCCTCAGCAGATCCTTCCAGGCGCACAAGTAGTCCATTCGCCCAGATGTTATCCACTTTGTCTTCTGGAGGTGGGGATTTCCCCACATAGTCCTGTTCATGACTCGTGAGAACCAGAAGTGCCGCGCGTTCTGCTCGCTCCAGGGATGCTCCCCAAGCTCCCTGACGGACGCTTTTCTCCTGCCTTGGACAGGCCACCTGTCCTATGCCTTTCCACCTGTGCCGCTAGTCCACAGGGTCCTGCTCAAGTTACGCAGGGACAGGACCCACCTAATCCTGATCGCCCCGGCGTGACCCAGACAGCACTGGTACACCACTCTCCTAGAGCTCTCGGTGACCGCCCCGATCACTCTCCCGTTGTGGCTGGACCTGATTACTCAGGAGCACGGCAGGCTCCATCATCCCGACCTGCAGTCTCTCCCCCTCACAGCGTGGCTGCTGCATGGCTGAACCAGTCCGAGTTACGTTGTTCCGACCCGGTTCAACAAGTTTTGCTAAGTAGCAGGAAGCCCTCTACCAGGTCCACCTACTTGGCCAAGTGGAAACGCTTTTCCTGCTGGTGCGGCCCTCGGGGTGTCAACCCTTCGCAGGTGCCGGTGCATACCATTCTGGACTACCTCCTGTCTTTGAAGGAGCAGGATCTAGCGCTTTCCTTGTTAAAGGTCCACCTGGCAGTAATCTCGGCCTTTCACCCTGGCGAGAATGGACGCTCGATCTTTTCCAACCCCATGGTCAGCAGGTTCCTTAAGGGGTTAGAGTGACTGTATCCATTGGTTCGCCATCCGGTCCCCACTTGGGACCTCAACCTAGTAATAACCAGGCTCATGGGGGCCCCATTCGAGCCTATGGCCACCTGCTTGCTCCTGTACCTCTCCTGGAAGACGGCCTTCCTTGTAGCCATCGCCTCGGTGAGGCATGTATCTGAACTCAGAGCGCTCACTTTGGAACCCCCTTACACGGTGTTCCACAAGGACAAGGTACAGCTGCGACCACACCCGGCCTTCCTTCCCAAGGTAGTGTCGGCCTTTCATATTAACCAAGACATTTTTCTACTGGTCTTCTACCCGAAGCCGCATGCCTCTCCAAGGGAGCAACTCCACTCCTTGGACGTCCGTAGGGCCCTCGCCTTCTACATTGAGCGGACGAACGTTTCCGGAAAACGACTCAACTCTTCGTTGCTGTGGCAGACCGGATGAAGGGCCTCCCAGTCTCCTCCCAACGCATCTTGTCCTGGATCACGTCGTGCATTCGGGTGTGTTATGACTTGGCTGGTGTTCCCACCACGCACCTTACTGCCCACTCCACCCGAGCTCAAGCCTCGTCCTCCGCCTTCCTGGCGCATATACCTATACAGGAGATATGTAGGGCAGCCACCTGGTCATCGGTGCACACCTTTGCTACTCATTATGCCCTAGTCCAGCATTCCAGGGAGGACGCTGCGTTTGGTTCAGCAGTCCTACAATCTGCAGTATCTCACTCCGATCCCACCTCCTAGGCAAGGCTTGGGAGTCACCTAATTGGAATACATATGAGCAAGCACTCGAAGAAGAAAAGACAGTTACTCACCGTTGTAACTGTTGTTCTTCGAGATGTGTTGCTCATATCTATTCCAAACCCGCCCTCCATCCCCACTGTTGGAATAGCCGGCAAGAAGGAACTGAGAGGGTGCTGGGCTGTCTGGGGTATTTATTCAGCGCCACAACAGCGCCACTCCAGAGGGCGCCAGCTGGCCCACCGAGTGTTGCTAGGGTAAAAATCTTCCGACGATTATGCACGCCGCGCGCACCTAATTGGAATAGATATGAGCAACACATCTCGAAGAACAGTTACATCGGTGAGTAACTGTCTTTTCTTGGAGCTTGTAGAGACTAAGGTCAGCCTGTTAGTTAATTCATCTTTTTCAGGTTTTTCTCCATTCTTCTCAGATGACATCCTTAAAGGAGGAATGCACGGGAATCGCTCTGAGGGAGCATGTTGAGGGGAGATATTTGCTTTGAGGCTTATCCCCAAGGAGCCTGCTCAGTTTGGATCTTGGCTGTGGACACAACTTTTTTGCATGTTGCCTCAAATTTCTCAGGGGGAGAATTTTTTTGTTGCATTTTTCCAAGTCCTGCTCATATTTGGGCTCTGAAACCTCTCCCTCAAAAGAGGAGAGGTCTGCATTAGAGGATGAATACCTTCTGGGGGCTTGGGGGTACTTTTTCTTCCCCTTCTTGTGAGTTTGTGTGTGGAGGGGAGGGAGGCTAGACTTTGGCGTGCTTTATGGGCATGGGTGCCCAGCTGTGGCCACAGAGTCTCCTTTTGGAGCTTGCCTTATGCAGAGCCCTCTAGAAATTTCTTCCTCGGTCCTCCCCTTTGAGGTTCCACGCCCCTCTAGCCAGAGGATGGGGTCTTATCAGAATTCCCTGACTCAAACTGGGAAGGATGGGGGCTAGATATGAGGCTTGCTTCTCTCCCCAAAGCACGTAAGACCCATTTTAAGACTTGTGGAGGAACTGGTAGCTCCCCAGGTGCTTTATCTTTGCAGTCCTTTGTCATCCCTGAACTTACCCCCTGGGCCAGATGGATGAAGTCCTCTTCATCCTAGAGGAAAACAGGGAGATGCTCCTATTTCCTGGTCAGGTTTTTCTGTGGTGGAGTCATGCTTACTTGGGGAGGAGCCTATCCAAATCAGAGCCTTGTGCCCCACAGCATTAGGGTCGGCTAGCTGGGAACAGGCTGGGTATAATTCATCCTCTGCCAAGCCTGGAAAACCTGCCTCTCATATGGAGCACCATTTGGATTTTGCCCCTTGCTTGCATGGCTGCTCTGCCATGCCTGAAAGGGGCAGAAAAACTCAGCCAAGAGGTCTTGAACTGGAGGCTCTGGATAAGTACTGTGACCTTGGGGCTCAAACCCCAGACCAGGAAGGAGGCGTGAAACAAAAGAAACAAATGCTCATTCCTGCCTGAAAATGGATAGAAAATAATAAAGGCAAAAGAAAAGGATGGGCATATGTGAATTGCCACTTGACTGCTGGCACCAGTGGGAGAAGGTGGTGTGGCCAGCACATGCTGTAGCACAGCTTTGAACCATCTCTGGAAACTACTGTGGAGGAGAGCAGTGCAGACATAATTGTCGGAGATGCAGGACTGCAGAAATTTCAGCTCCAAGCGAATGCTGTGCAACAGGAGAGGCATCATACAGTTACTTACATTGAGCTACCTACAGTGGCTTTTACCAAGCACTGTAGAGTGGTCACATTTAAGAGTTTGTCATTTCCCTTACATAGCTAAATATTACATCTGTATTTGCAGTTTTCCCTAGGCATGCCCCCCACGGTAACTATAGGGAACACTGCCAATATCAAGGATATGGTATTTGGCTTCTAAAACAAAGTCGGAAAGTTCAAGTTTGACCACTGTATTTACAGTATAGCTATCTGCATTTGCAAATGCTGAGGACTATCAATACATAGCACCTGACTTGATTATAATAATGCAGAAAAAAAGAACCAGCAAGTCAGTAATCTAATAGGTATAAGTACCACATGGAACCTACAAGGTTAATCCATGCATATCCAAGAACAGCAAAACAGATGGAAAATCCCAGTTTAAAAACCAAACAAAAAAGAAAAAAAACACATTTAAGTTGCCTTATATCTTACATCAATAATATTCAGGAGATATACATGAGGACTAAATCAAAACTACAAAGGTGAATTGCTGTCACAATAGAAATATCCAAGAGTATTTAAATGCTACATTGCAAATATTCCTTGGCAATGGGGACTGAAGAAACATGGCTACCTCAACCCAGAGAATAAACTCAAAACGTGCAGAAAGTGAAGTCATAATGTAAATATTCAATTCAGTAACATGAAGTGGTTGATGCCTTATGGTGCTATAGGTTAGAAGCACTGTAGTAACACAGATGTTTAATTTGCACAGCAGTTTAACCATGAAAAGTAACATGTAAGAGAAAATCCATACGTTTCTAAAACAAAGTGAGTCCAGGATCAATCCCTGTTACACTGTAAGATGCTTTTGCATTTAATGAATCACACTTCAGAAGGTTGTAGAGCAACTGCATGGAGGTAAGAGAAAGCGCTTATGGTACAGCATTGGCCTGGGAGCCTGAGTTATACTTACAAGCCTGATAATGACTTGCTGTGTAACTATGTTTGCCTACAAGAGGAAACTGACGGCCCGGAGAAATTTCCTCATAGCTGACATTATCCTGCCCCAGGTTTGTCTTCACCATCTCACAAACAATAAATTATGATTATTTAATGGAGGAAATTAATACATCCTCTATTGTAAGTATATTGGGACAACACTCAATCTCAAGAATTAAAGACCTGTCGTCTTTGCAACCTGACTCGACAGGATCAATCTTTCCATTTCTTTTCTGTTCATGCACTGCTAAAAACCCATACAAATTTGAAAGCAATCCCGATGGCCTGAGAAATCCCCCAAAAGATGTCAGTATTAGTAACCTGCTCATCATTAGTCACACAGGTAACAGTCTGCCTTTTAAAAGCCACTCTGAACTTGACTTTTAGTTACTTCAACAGAAACCACCCCAAACCAGTCTAGTAACATCCAATCTCATCAACAGTTTCCCAACAGTCATGAGGAGAGATCCCTTTTTCATTCAGTGAATTCAATTTATCTTAAGCAATTTGATTTTTATACAGCTTTTGTTACGCTTTTGACCCATAAGAAGAATAAATGAAAATAATTTATTTGGTTTCTGCACTTTTGTAATATTTCCAACTGGATATCAGACAGACTTTTGAAATGCAAAGGAGGATCTGTTAAAAATAAAAGGGGAATAGTGAATCTTTCTTGGCTGTTGGATTCCTTCTAAACTTGTAGTGACTGGAGACAGATTAGTGAAGATTGGGGAATTATGGTACTGGTGTGTTGCTACAGTTAAGTACTCTTAGTCGTTGTTCAAGCCTTTGCTAGTCTTAATCTGTGGCAATTTTACAGAAAAATCTCTTACATGAAGGCAGTAAACAAATTGGCAACATGGTCTCACATTGTTTTGTTGTTTGATGTCTCCTATAATTCTAACCATGCTGCAAAGCATGCAGTGTCATTTGTACTAGGAAAAAATGGCTAGGATTATTTCTAAGGGTATCCAAAGACCATCAACCAACCACCAGGGAAAAACAAAAAACAACCACCAATATGACCAGGATTTTTAAAAATGCATTGAAACTAAAGAATAGTCTCCATTTTTTACACACAGTATCTGCAATTGCATACAAGAACTCTACTGTAATAGTGGAAAGTCTGATTACAATCCCATCATCCTGCTTACCTGAACTGATTTTACTTGGCAGGCAAAAATTGAAAAGACCAATTGTCCAAACACTAATAGTATCATTGTCTTCCTATAGTAGCAAAGATTAATAAAATATCCCAGAACCCAAACTCTTTTGCCTTCATGCTACATATTCATCAAGGGGGTACTCATGCATCACTTGTGCCGATTTCTGTAGGGCACTACCTACTTGGCACTTTCCTCATAGGCCCACAGAATCCTTGGGCCCACCTCAACAGCAAATTGCAGGAAAGGCTTTTGGAACTTTGTCATACATCCCTTCTTTTTATGACAACACTTGAGAGAGACAATTCCATTTTAAAAAGGGAATTTCTGGGGAAGTAATGACACCAAGCTGACAGACACCTTATCGCTGTCTAAAAGAGATAAAAGCTCCTAGGATTCTCCCAGGAACCGCATGGGGAGAATTAGAGAGGCCAGGCTAGGGTGAGAGTCTCCTGAAGTCTCTAAGCAGGCTGAGGACAAATTACTTCTTAGTAAGTCTCCTGCCTCAGGAGCCCTGATGATAATTTAAAAAAGTCAGTGATCTTGTTCTGAATTTCTGATTAGCAGCCTATTTATTTTTCTGTTCAATCTATTCACTTTATTTTTTTAAAGAAATCTAATACACTTGGAAACTCACCTTGATTTTACTTGATTTTTATTTGTGAGCATTTCCAGGAAAGCTTCAGTCCCGCTCCTCCATCCTGAGCTCACATATGGCTCAGGATGATTTGTCAGAAGGGAAAATGTTCTGGCATTCTAAACAGAGGACCTACCCAGAGCAGGCAGATCTTAGCAACAATCAGCACTCTCACCTGACTTCAGGGAAGTTGATCACAGGCATAGGATGAGCACAGTTCCAGTCTTGCTGCTCTGCAGCAAAAGCCTCCTCCATCAGCAGGTCTGATTTGTGTGTGGAGGTCAGCAAAACAAGCCAATTCTGACTCAGGGCCTGAAAGGGTATTTGGGGAGGCTACTCGAACTAAAGTACATTAAAAAGAAAAAACCCAGAACAGTATGGAGTTTGATTTGCAGGAAATGTCTGAGCAGCTTCCTCTGTAAGGCTGCCCTCTCTATAGGCCACTTAATTAGTAATGGAGTGTAGCTGCTTCAGTGAATTAGGTGCCAGAGGAATACAGGTGTGTCCTCTCCACTCATCCATTCAGGGAACCATCTGCTGGAGCTCACCTCTCTGGTTCTCTAGATTGCTGTTATTTTCCTTAAACAGGGTGGATCATACACATGAGGGCTGCCAAAGGGTCTATACAACCTATCAAATAGGTGGGAAAAATCACTTTCGGTGTGTGTCTTTGAGGAAGAGGGGTGGGGAATAGGGGTGAGGATTAACCTGTCTTCCAACCTAATCTTCCCTATATCCTCCCTTTCTAACTTTTCCTTTGAAAGGGCCAAGGCTCAGGTGTGATGTAGCGAAAACATCCACCACGCTCAGGATAACTGAGGAAGCAAATGTTCAGGCCACCACAGAACATAAAACCTTCTCAGATGCCAAAACAACAAAAGGTAAAAAAGTAGCTGGAAATTTTACTACTTTATTGGTGGCAAATTCACCTATTCTAGATTTTGAATATTTTCAGTGGAAAGAGTTCACAAATCAGAACTCAGATTCACGCTGTTAGGCAAAAGTAGTATGGGCACAAATAGCATATCAAAGACAGAATAGTGTAAATCCAGAGTAACTCAATTTTAAGTCAATTGAGTTACTCCAGATTTACAACAGTGTAAACTCAGAAATAGGGCCTTCCAGCAGAATATTCCTGGAAGACACCTCACTTACTTAGCTTACATGTAACAAAGTAATCTACAGCAGAACCTCAGAGTTACGAACACCTCAGGAATGAAGGTTGTTTGTAACTCTGAAATATTTGTAACTGAACAAAATGTTATGGTTGTTCTTTCAAAAGTTTAGAACTGAACATTGACTTAATACAGCTATGCAGAAGAAAAATGTCGCTCTCCCTTTAGTTTTTTAGTAGTTTAAGTTTTACACAGTACTGTACTTGATTTTTTTTGATTTTTTTTTTTTTTTTGGCCTCTGCTACTGTCTGATTGCATACTTCCAGTTCCAAATGAGGCCTGTGGTTGACTGGTCTGTTCGTAACTATGGTGTTCGTAACTCTGACGTTCTACTGTATCAGTACAATATATACGAGTATCTCTACAAATTATCACTGTAACAGAGGAAAGAAATGACAGCTAACTCCAACATAGAAAATAAAATTGAAGGGCACTTTTTGATATCTTCTTACCACTATCCTCCCAAATTACAACAAAAAGCAAGCAGTTCACAAAGTGTAAAATCAAAATTATATTCTTGTTTAATTATCAATATACTGGGGGTTCAGATTGGATAAAGTGACTAAATAGGTTATTTTTGAAGCTGTGAATGCCTGCAGGATACATTTCCTATGAAGATCTGATTTGAAATGTTGACTGCAATTTTTGATTACTTTTCTGCAATTCAGACAAATAGCTCAGCCCTATGAAAGCTGCTGCTTTGCCAAACATAAATCCTTTAGCAAAGTTGAAGTTCACAAAACTATGTGTAAAAGACAAAATGAATCCAAGAAAGCAGTAACAGGGTTTCATTTGTGTTTGAACCATTTCATGAAATATGGTTAATATTCTTTCCCTGTAACTATACACACAAGCCAACATTTGCAAAAAAGTGTGTCTAAATTAAATTCCTAAATATACAGGAACCTATATAACAGCAGTTTGATTTTCTGAGGAGCTGAGCACCCTCACATGCCATCTAAATCAATGGGGGCTGAGACACCCCGCATTTTTAAAGTAAGTGCCTGATTTTAGGCCTATGTATCCAGTTTTGAAAATTGTGACCATAATCTCATAAAAGCTCTTTAACAGTAATGACATTTAGCTCTTACATTGCGCTTTTTCATCCATTTTTATTACGATGGATGATCTCTTTACTAACTTGAGTTTTATCAGAAAAAAACAGTTTTGGTCCTGAGAGCTCTCAACTCCTGTTGAGTATAATAGGTGTGAAGGGCCCCTTGACTTCAGGACTGGATGAAGAGGCCCTGGTCCTCTAGCAACAACCATTTTGGGTGCTTATGGCCAGGCCCTTTATTTCTGGTCATTCATTGTTTATTGTGCGGGCAATAATTAAATGAAAACAAAGAATAAATGGAAACAACACACAAGCCCTGTTTTGGAGATATTTATTGAAAATGTGTGAATAAATTCTGGGTGGGTAGGACAAGTCTGAACATTTGTTCAAGAAGAAATTTCTAGCAGACATAAGTCTCACATCAATCTATAAAAATAGAGGAAAAAGGCCCCAAACAAGACTAATATGTGCATTAAGAGACAGAGGTGGATCAAAATACCTGTGTATACCCAAGTATTACTGGGCTTTGCAACTACAAATTACACATTTTATTTCCATGCAGTTTACCAGATCAGATTTTCCTCCCCTGAAGTTTTTGTGGAAAAGATGACTGGTCTTCAGCAAGAGAGAAAATAAATCAGAAAGGGTAAAACCTTTTTGATACCACTGGCAGGGAACTGATGTGTGGAAGTCACACCACATTATTTCAGAGAGGGTGGAGGGGAAAAAAATGAAAAAAGAGGGTACTCTTGTAAGGGACTTTTGCATTACCATTTATTTGCCACCGATGACACCAATAGCAAAACTAAATAAGTCCTGAGATTGGGGAAAGGCTAATGGATGTCCCTTGTTGTTAATTTTCCCCCCCATTACCAATTTTTTTTTTCTTTTTTAATTATTCACAACTCCTTCCTTGAAAAGCTTCCTTGGCAACTTTAACCCATTGGGAATAGGAATCAAAAGTGGTAAGTTGGGGCATAAGTACTGAGAAATGCTATACTTGCCGTAGGCCTAAAATTCACCAGGACTATGTTTTTTCTTGTGTTTGCTAACAGGTGCATAATGTTCACAATATTTTAACTTCCCCAGATACTACAAGGATGAGGGATATGTAAGTGTCTATCTATACAGGCTCCTATTTTCCCCCATAGGATTAACTTCTATAGTACTCTCCAAAAATTTCAATGTTTTGAGATCGGTAAGCCATAATTTAAAGTAAACTAAAAGAGTAGCCT
Source organism: Chelydra serpentina (assembly GCA_037349315.1). Taxonomy (NCBI): domain Eukaryota; kingdom Metazoa; phylum Chordata; order Testudines; family Chelydridae; genus Chelydra; species Chelydra serpentina. The sequence goes on along the minus strand of JBAIAC010000029.1, from coordinate 34,025,228 downwards.
TGAGAATAAATATTCTTGAACTGCTGTTGGCTTTATGGAAATCTTAAAGTTAGCAAGTTTTGCTTCAATAGTTTCTGTATTTTTCCATCCTCTCTTCTTTACTGGGATCACATGGATGAAAACAGGATTTTTCTTAAAAGTTAATACTCCTGGCATGTCATTATTTTCCCTCTGACATCCCATTAAACTGTGATGTCACACACAGGATTATGGCATCAGGTGAGGAATAAGCACCAGAAGCAAATGAAAGTTTAATAAAATCCTATTATCCTATGTCTTGAGTAAAGAAGGAAGAAAAATATTCTAATAGTTGCAGCTGCCAACCTAGAGCTGTATTACTACTACTACAATGGCACAGGCCTTTTATATTCTACAAAGCTTATGAATTCCACAGACATTGGACTGTTTTTAATGTTGGTAGAAAATAAGGCCAACATTTTCAAGTGTTCACTAACTTTGGATGCCTCACGTTTGGGATGTCCAGTTTAGGCTACCAAGGGCCTGATTTTCAGCGATGGTAAGCACTGAACCACCCACTGCTTTGAACTGTAGCTGGGAGTACTCAACCCCTCAGAAAACCAAGTCCTAGGTGTATCAAGTTGTGAACCCATGTAAATGGTCACTGGACAATTTTTGACTAAATAATTAAGAATTAGAGAATTCAAAAAGGTAGCTAGCCTTGTGCGCTAGTTTTCACTGGGGATAGGTATGTATGTCATACCACATTTGAGATATGTATAGAACACCAACACCCCACTCCCATTTTCAAGAAGTTAAAAACCCATATACTATTCTAAGATCCGTGTCTTTAAAAAGACCTATAAATCTTTACCAAATACCTCTGTTTTGGAACAAGGAAGAGCATGAAAAATTTAAGGCTGAAGAAATTTTTTGCAAAAGTTGATCTTCAAATAGAAGCCATCTTATCACCTTAATATGAGTCATTGCTGTGGCATATTCAAAAAAAATTTACACAAAACACATCTAATTCCGTTTTGGGGTTTTTTCCACTTTTATAAAAAACTATAATTTACATTTGGTTCCTAGTGGAGTAGCCCACTACTTTATATAGTACATTGTCTCATCATGCACTTCTATGTGAACTAACTAAATGAGGGGGTAATGCTCAATTATTACAATGATGGGTACTACAGAAAAATCTAAGATAGGAGATCCCATTTCCTATTTTAAAATATTCACTATTTTGAACAACGACATTAGAATGCATTTGGACGGAGGACGGTTAACCCCAAGACTAAAAGTTTTATTACATGCTGACTTTAGCCCTTTGGTACTTAACTATCCAGTTAAGATCTCCTGATAAGCACCATGCTGTTTGGCATTAATGGCAGAAGCACTTAACCTGTTACTATGAAAGAAGTAGAAATTAGTTTGGATAATTTCAAAAAGTCCCCTTGCCTAAGTATTCCCATCTTCAACAAAGCCAAAAAAATCAGATTTTGTCCAAACTCTAACGCTGTCTAAACAAGCTACCATGATTTTTAAATGTTTTAGAAAGGAGACTTCTCTTAGGTGTCCACAGAATTTACTAGTAACGTCCCATTATTCCTAAAATGGTAATCTTTTATAGTGTAGCTTTGATGTGCTAACTACTACTATCTGCTCTAACTCTCCCCTCCCCCAACTTTATTGGTGTGGACCAAATATGTTAATTCATGACCAAGTCCTCTTACTCACATGAGTAATCCCACTGATTTCAATGGGAATGAGTAAAGTGAGCAGGATTTGGTCCTCAATTTGTCAATTAATTTAACAGATCTAATAACCCTATAAATAACCACAATGGACTAAGTGGTGACATTTGGTTATTAGGGAACTTTAAAAAGGGTGCTCATCTACCATAAATACAGCATTTGTGAAGGCTGGTGCATTTTACAGTTATTCTTTTAGTAGATTTATTGCTATATGTTATGTGGGATTTATAGGAACTACCCAATGTGCATCATAAGTACATAGAAACTATTAGCTGCTAAGACACACACACACACGTATTTTCCTGGCTCAGGTGACTGCAACCAAATTCTTAGCGTGTTTCACAAGAACAAAACTATTCTTGTGATATGGTTCTTAAAACGATGTAATTACAAACAGGTGTGTGATTATGCAGCTGATCCATGGGAGTTGTTTGACTTGCATGCAATGAGCTGCACATATGCAGTGGGTGACTATTCAAACCCAGAGACTATACATTGTAACACCTACTTTGAAATGACTGAAGCCACTTCCCCAAAACAGGGCTCCCGTCAACTGATTTTTGTAACCTGAAGATACTTTGGTATTAAAGCAGTTGCAGATGTTTGGACTGTGATATTTATCTAAAGATAAGAAATGCATTTCAGTACTCTGGGAGAAACCTCACTGCAGTCCTCGAACAAGCTCCATTTGAAGATCCCTCCCAATTTTCATTTTTTATTTCAACTGTCAAAGAACCACAGAGGCATAAAGGAAACTGGTAACAGCGGCAAACCAGAACCAGGTATCAACACATCCTCTCTTTGACACACTCAACAATGTTGCTAGTCAAAAAGGGAGAACATATCTGTTGCTGTTGACTGCTGTGTAACAAATACCACGCCTAACAAACTACTACCCTCAACACACCCACAAAACAGCATTATGACAAGGACGCGGAACCATGCATAGCCAGTTCAGTATCATGTGGCTAGACCCTATAGTACAGTGATCAGCCACAACAGAGTGATTTTTGTGTCAAAAACTGATTCATGATTCAGACTGAATTACACAAATAACCAAGAGATCTCCCAAGAGCCAAGTGGCAGGTTTTGTTTTGGTGGGTTTTGTTTTTGTTTGTTTTGGTGTAGGCAGGGAAGAGACATTTTTTAACCCAAACAAAAATTATATGAAAAAGTGATTATGCTACCGGGACAAGTGCTCTAAAATGCTATTTTCTGCCCACGTAATGAAATGTACACAGGAATTCTAGCTAGGGAGTAGGAGTTCAAGAACAATGTGGTTTACCAAAGCACAAACCTCTGATATCAAAAACAAATGCACGTAACATACTAATATTGTTTTCTCTTTCCTTTTGTTTTACATTTTGTATGCATTAATTTACTTTTGTTAGGGGTAGGGACTGTTGAACAAGGTCACATGATGGAGACTGCTAAAGTATTTCAACAATCCTTTGGTCCCAGCAGCTGAAAAACAGCTGAGAAAAACGTACCACCCAAAGAAGGGAAAACAGTGGCTAGGAAAGTGTCTTTTGAACATCCTGCTACGTATCAGAAAATGCAAACTTGTTATAAAATATTCATTTTCATACAAAAGATGGGTCTTGCAGTGCCATATGGTTACCCCTCCTCTGCAGGTTACAGTGGTTGCTGGCATCAGCTGGCTCCAAAAAAAATTGTTGTTGTTGAAAAAAAGTCTATAGGACATAAAGCATCACAATAACTGATCCTTCCAATGGCAAAGAATTAGTAACAGTCTGTTTTATCAGAATTGGAAAAAAAAATGCAGGCGAGAAACTGAACGTGAGTCTTCACAAGCAGAGTATAGCACTGCTTCATCTGCTGCTTCCTCCTAGATTTCTCAGTATGCTACCAATATAGTCATGGAGATCAGGAGAGTATGACTATGACAATGTCATGAGCGGTTAAAATGAACAAACAGGTGTGACCAGTCACAACTAGTTTCAACAAGGTCTTCCTAACAGTCTCTCCAGAACAATGCCTGCACAATGGAGACTCATCACTCAGCTTCTTCGATATGTCCTGATTGCTGGAGTATAGAGGTCTGTGGTATTACCGTACTTGTTCCATGAGAGAGCCGGTCTTGCTCAGTGTTTGCAGACAGGGAAGCCATGGCAATGGGCTGTAGCAAATTAGGTGTCATGCCAGAGGAGACAGTCAGGCTATGAGTAGTGCCTTTGAGCGTAAGATCCGGTGTGGGAAGAAGTGGCTTGAGAATACTGACAAGGCAGAAAGCAGAGCCACTTTTAGGAATGAAATTCACTTTGTTCTTGTCAGGACAGTAGAAGGCTGGAATTTCATGCAATGGCTTTGGCCTGCAAATAAAATACGGAACAAAGTGGTTTAAATTCAACACAGAAAAATCAGATTCACTCTCTAGCAGAAAGCATAGACTATCTTTAAAAGGTGACCTGTACATACTGTGACAAAAAAACAACGTATTTAGAATAATTTGCAGCATGCCCATACAGCAAGAGTAAGAGCATTCATCACATAACTCTCAGCATTTGTGACTTGAAGAACTGAAGATCAAACACTTAAGTCCCACCTTGCAGACCTATTGTCTCCTGCTTCCCAAGATGCACTATGGTATAACTATGGAAGTCTGCTCTAGACTACATCAGGCTTTAAGTGTGGTTCTACTCTGAAAAGTAATTCTGTTCAGAAGACATTGTGGGTTTCATACGTGTTGTTTCTCAGACTCTGAATCAACTGTGCCTTATTTAGAAATTGATTTTTTTTCTAACTGCCAGCCCTGCAAACTTCTCCTAGGTACTGAAATGCGAAAATCAGAACGCAGCTTGATTTTCATCACTGTTACTATAGATTTTACCAACAGAAGTCAGCTCAATTCAACCCAACTGAACCTTTGCAACCCCAGGTCATCTGCAAATGTTATACATTTGCAATGGAAAGTAAAATACAGCCCCCAAACTAGTTAATTCTTGCTGATGTAGGAACCAAAACAGAGCACAATTCACTCCTCCTTAGGCTGTTGGTGTAAAGCGGGAGTAAAAGGTAGTCAAAGCTTACATTTTTTACATTAAAGTTAGCAGATAGGACTCTGACATACACGGAGAAGTGGTATTAAGAAAGTGCCCATTTTACATGATGACTTTCCAAAGCAAAACCACATTTGGAACAAAAGTTTGCAACCAATACAAGGAACCAGAGGTATAACTGCAAAAAAAAAAAAAAAAAAAAAAAAAAAAAAAAATATTTGGGAGCTTGTTGCAGAGTATGCAGAGAAATAGCATCTTTTACTATAAACATACCAATTTCCACTCCCACCACTAGCCTTCCTGATGTGTCCCCAATTCTCATCCTTGTTTCCCTTCCAGAATACTATTTCTTTATTCCAATGTGGATACAGTGAGGAGGGAGGGAAGTGATGAGATGGAGGTGGTAGCTGCATAACAGCATCACCAGCAGGGAGAAGACCAAACATGCAGCAGTTGATGCTTCTTTTACCTGATGCCTCATTTGTCAACACTTGTGTTCACCAGGACTCGGCTGGCATGATTGTGGTGAAAGGAGAAGAGATCTATAGCATGAAGGGGGAAATAATTTTCATTTTTGTTTCCCCCTGCAATGTATCAGCAGAGTTGTGTATGCACATGCAGAGAAAAGCACTAAGAGGAAGGAAAATGTGTGCACACCGGTGGAGGGGAACTATGTCCCTTTTATCCCCGTCAGGTTGTGCCTATGCATATGATGCAAATGCAGTCTAATTTACATATTATGGTATATTTTTCTTATAGGACAGCTTTTCCACGGCTTCTAGTACTCAGCCATAAAGGAAGATGTCCAACGGGAGTACAGTCCCCTAGGGAGCCATGCTGTTGGGTGCAAATGTTGTTGGTGGAAGATAATACCACAAGGGGCCAGCCTTTCTCAGAGGAGCTCCATGATGCACAAAGCTCAGAGGAATTCCCCATAGAATCCTAGACTCTGGATTTGGGAATTCAAGAGGGGGAGAGATAGCTCAGTGGTTTGAGCATTGGCCTGCTAAACCCAGGGTTGTGGGTTCAATCCTTGAGGGGGACATTTAGGGATCTGGGACAAAAAAAAAAAGAATCTGTCAGGGGACAGTACTTGGTCCTGGGCCAGGGGACTGGACTCGACCTTTCAAGGTCCTTCCAGTTCTCTGAGATAGGCATATCTCCATATATTAAGCCCTCTGCCGCGTCTAAACTCTCCTCCTTCTGCAATTGAGGGTAGCACTAGAAGGAAATTAAGGTGAATTCTGAAGTTTTCTGGACCCCAGTCATCCTTCTATGGGTTTGACTGCAGGAGGGTACAATATGGTCCTATATTATGTGAAGAATACACCTCTTACTCTTGCTATTAAAGATATTCATTACATAACTAAATGTATTTGCAGGTCATCTTAAAAAGGGTAAAGGTCATAATTTGAAAGGTAGATTCTTGATTGATTTCTGCATATAGTGTCATGTCAGAGCTTCAATAGCATACAATTTCAGAATTAAGAGTGTTTAAAGCTTTAAATCCTCCTTTCTGAATAATTCTATATAATTTGGAGACTATATACAGCCTACACTGCACTACAATATATTTTATACAATATATATTAAGTGTCCTCCTAGATAGAGCAGAATCCTGGAAAAATAATAAGTCCGTCCACTGCAATTTGAACAGTTTTCAATGTAGGTGTCTGCACAGAATAACCAAAGTAAAATAAACTGGTAAAATAAGTAATGAAGAGATCCTAAAATGGGCCCATTTACCTAAAACAATACAAGTACTACAGAAAAAGAGACGTCTTTTAAAAAGGCCCGATATGAGGCTACCTAAACAAGCAAAAAAAGGAGAGCCTAGCGGGAGTGCAGGGCCCCAGCCACAGGTGCCGCGTTTCTATCTGTCGGGGGATGGTCCTCTGTGGCTCCACCCAGGCCCCACCCCCACTCCATCCCTTCCCCCAAGGCCCCGCCCCATCTCTTCCCTTCCCCACCCAGTTCCACCCCCTCCCCAGAGTGTGCTGCCCCCTCGCTCTTCCCCCCAGCGCCTCTAGATGAAACAGCTGATCGATGATAGGCACTGGGGGGAGGAGGAGGTTGGTAGGGGGCTCCTCCTCGCCCCACCTGCCACCCCACCTCCCTGCCTGCCTCCTCACGAAGCGCAGGGCCCCCCAAAGCCCAGGGTGGTCGCCCCGATTTGGTTTACCATAGGGATGGCTCTGAGGAGAACCCAAGCTAAAGGCATACTTCATAGCACCATAATGGCTGAGGTGACACTACTACATCTGAATACAAAAGACATGGAAAAATGGGCCCAAGATACCATGCACCTGATAGTGCAGGAAAAATGATGGTGACTGATATGTACAATGCCCAGTCTCAGAGAATGAATTATTCTTCTTCGAGATGTGTTGCTCATATGTATTCCAGTTAGGTGTGCGCGCGCGGCGTGCACGATCGTCGGAAGATTTTTACCCTAGCAACACTCGGTGGGCCGGCTGGCGCCCCCTGGAGTGGCGCCGTTAGGTGCCCCGATATATACTGCAGCCGGCCCATCGCCCCTTCAGTTCCTTCTTACCGCCCGTGTCGGTCGTTGGAACAGTGGAGAGCAGCTCGCTGACCTCCACAGCCCTAGCTTCACAGCACTCGTTTATCTTTTAGATAGTTTAAGTACCGTTAATTAGTTGTTAATAGTTGTTGTTAGCAGTTATCTTACTCAGTGACAATAGTAGCTGGAGATAAGGGGCTTCTCCCCTTATCCCCAACCCGGTGCCGGGCCAATGCCTGGCTCACCGGGATTCAAGCCTTGCTCGGCATGCCAGAAGCCGATGCCTACAGGAGATCCGCACGCCTCCTGTCTCAAGTGCCTCGGGGAGTCCCACCTTCCGGACAAGTGCCGCATTTGTAAGTCCTTCAAGCCGCGGACCAAAAAGGAGCGGGACTTTCGTTTGAAGCAGCTCCTTTTAGAGGCGTCTCTTAGCCCGATGTCGGCGCCGCATCGTACCACGGCACCGACCCCGGCGGCCTCAACATCTGCGGCACCGGAACGTCCAAGCTCCGGAAAAGAACCCAGGCACCGTCCCTCTCTACCCGGGACCTCACAGAGCCGCCCTCTGTCCCCGAGAGCCAAGAAGTCGGGAGGACCGACTAAGGCGCCGCTGCATGCGCAGCCAGCTCCAGACCCGCCTAGGTCTGTTGAGGCGCCCGCACCGCCAACTCCGGTACCGGAAGGACCGTTGAGTTCGGTGCCAGTGGTCTCCGTGCCACTTACTCCGGCCCTCCATAGGCCGTTGAGTCCGGCGCCGCCGTCAACACCGGCGCCGGCCCTGCCAACTCCGGCACCCGAGAGGCCGTTGAGTGCAGGTCAGCCTCTGCAGGCTCCGGTACCGACGACTCCGGTCCCGCGAGGGCCGTTGAGCTCGGTAACCGCCAGCTCCCCGGCACGCTCCGTGGTCGAGCTTCCGCTGCCGTCCACGCCGGACACCTTCGCAGCGGCGCGGGACCTGATCCAGATGACCGCTCCGGCACCGACCCTGCCTACGGTACCGCCGGTACGGATCATCACATCACGCGGCAAACCGGCGCCGCAGGCGGAGACCAGCCAGCAGCAGCCACCTGCGTCTCCAAGGTACCGCTCGCAGTCCCGGCACCGATCTCGATCCCGGCGCCGTTCGTACTCGCGGTACCGCTCCAGGTCTCCATCCGCACGGAGGTATCCTGACTCTCGACGCCGCTCCCGGTCCCGCGGCCGGTCGACGCGCAGATCGCCGAGACGTTCCAGGTCCCGATCCGTGTCACGGTACCGAGATCATCGCAGGTACCGATCCAGGTCCCGCCCCCGATCCGGCTCTCGACGCCGGTCACCATCCCGGCGCCGATCCGACTCTCGACGCCGATCCGGCTCACGGCACCGGACGCCATCCCGGCACCGATCAGGCTCCCGGTACCGGATACCATCCCGGCACCGGACCCCACCAAGGAGGCAGACCCTGGCCACGCAGACGTCACTGCATGGCTACTCTGCCCCTCCCTGGCCTTCGCGCTCTGGATCCCGCTCTTCCAGAGCTGGCAGCGACCTCTATGTGGAGGAGCGCACCATCAGCGACCAGGGTCACCTGCCAGAGACCGGGCAGGTTCAGGAGCGGTGGCCATTTTGGACCCCCATGGCATACTACGAAGCCCAGAGGGTACCAACAAGAGCTCCTACCTCAACCACGTTGGAGCGTAGAGCGCCAGAGGCTACAGTCTCCCGACCTCCAGAGGCTACAGTCTCCAGGCCTCCGCCAGAGGTAGAGCAGCCAGAACCGGAGCCCCCAGCCCTGGGCTCCGAAGAGGTACCCGTCGAGGACCCGCTCGCCCAAGGCCTGTCCTCCTCCTCCTCTCCTGACGAGGCAGTGGCTGGAGCATCATCATCAGGCCCACCTCCCATCGATCTCAGGGACCATCAAGACCTGCTCCGCAGGTTGGCCCTAAACATGGACCTCCAGATCGAAGAGGTCCCTGAACTAGAGGACCCCGTGGTGGACATCCTGACGACCGATGCCCCCACTAGGGTTGCCTTACCTTTTGTGCGGACCATCCTTGCCAACGCCACATCCATCTGGCAGACACCAGCATCAATACCCCCCACTGCCAGGGGGGTAGAGAGAAAGTACATGGCCCCCCCGAGGGATTTTCAATACCTTTATACGCACCCCCCTCCGTGTTCGTTGGTGGTCCAATCCGTCAACGAGAGGGAGAGGAACGGCCAACAAGCCCCGGCCCCAAAGTCAAAGGACGCCAAGCGCCTAGACTTGTTTGGCAGGAAGATCTACTCAGGAGGGGGCCTACAGCTTCGTGCGGCGAACCAACAGGCACTCCTGAGCCGCTATGGTTATAACACCTGGGTCTCGATGGAGAAATTCAAAGAGCTTATACCTCCAGAGTCCAGACAGGAGTATAAAGCCTTCGTGGAGGAGGGCAAAAAGCTGGCCAGGACGTCGCTGCGGGCCTCCTTGGACATCGCCGACTCCGCTGCCAGAACCATCGCCTCCGGGGTCGCCATGCGGCGCATCTCCTGGTTGCAATCCTCCACCCTCCCAGCAGAGGTCCAGCACACTATCCAGGACCTACCCTTTGACTGGCAGGGCCTGTTTTCGGAGAAGACAGACCCTAAGCTGCAGACCTTAAAAGACGGTCGTACCATCATCCGCACGCTGGGGATGCATACCCCCGCGACGCAGCGCAGGCCCTTCCGGCCGTTCGTGCGACGCACCTACTTCCCTCCCCCACCACGTCAAGACTTTTATAGAAGGCCGCGTGGTCGAGGGGGTAGGAGACAGCAACCTGGCCGGCAGACCGGCCAGAGGCAGGGCCCCCACAAGCCATCGTCGGGGCCCAAACAAAATTTTTGAAGGGGCGCTCGAGGCCGGAGTACCAGTCCATACCGATCCTGCACTCCTGTTCCTGAATCGCCTCTCTCCCTTCTCCCCGGCGTGGTCGAATATCACCACGGACCGCTGGGTCTTACATACCGTCCAGGGGGGATACCGACTGCAGTTTGTCTCCCCGCCTTCGTCCCACCCTCCCACCCCGTCCCTCTTCAGGGACCCTTCTCACGAGCAACTCCTTATCCAGGAGGTGCACGAACTCCTTACTGTGGGAGCGGTGGAGGAGGTCCCAAGGGATCTCAGAGGCAAGGGATTCTACTCCCGTTATTTCCTAATCCCAAAGCCAAAGGGGGGGCTACGTCCTATCCTGGACTTACGGGGTCTCAACAAGTTTATGGTAAAGTTGAAATTCCGTATGCTCTCCCTGGGCACTCTTATCCCCTCTATGGATCAGGGAGACTGGTACGCCGCCCTCGACATGAAGGACGCGTATTTCCATATTGCCATCTACCCACCTCACAGACGCTTCCTGCGCTTCGTAGTGGGCCAGAGACACTTCCAGTTCGCGGTCCTGCCATTCGGCCTCTCAACAGCACCGAGAGTCTTCACAAAGTGCATGGCAGTAGTAGCAGCCGCCCTTCGGCGTCAAAGAGTTCAGGTATTCCCCTACCTCGACGACTGGCTCCTCCGTGGCAACTCCGCCAACCAGGTCCAGTCCCACATTCGCAAGGCCATGGACATGTTCAACCGTCTGGGCCTCCTACTAAACATAGAAAAGTCCACTTTGGTCCCAACACAGAGAATAGACTTCATAGGGGCTATACTGGACTCTACCCTCGCCAGGGCATTCCTCCCAGAGGCTCGCTTTCAAACGCTTGCAGCCGCCATACGCAGCCTCCAAGCCTTCCCAACTTCGACAGCCCGCTGCTGCCTCAGCCTCATGGGTCATATGGCATCATGCACCTTCGTGACAGCTCACGCCAGGTTATGCCTACGGCCCCTCCAAGCATGGCTGGCCTCCGCATACCGGCCACACAGGGACAACCTCGATATGATTCTGACGGTCCCACCGCAAGTCCTAGCCTCCCTCAACTGGTGGCTGGACCCCGCACATGTGATGTCAGGTGTTCCCTTTCATCCACCTCAGCCTTCCCGTGCCTTGACTACGGATGCGTCATCCCTCGGCTGGGGGGCTCACCTGCAGAACTTCCAAACGCAGTGCCTGTGGTCGGAGCAGGAGCTGACATTACACATCAATGTCAGAGAACTCCGAGCGGTACGTCTTGCCTGCCAAGCCTTCGCTCAACACTTACAGGGCCGCTGTGTCTCCATCCTTACAGACAACACGACGGCCGTGCATTACATCAACAGACAGGGAGGGGCACACTCCCTTCCCCTCTGCCGAGAGGCAACTCAGCTCTGGGACTTTTGCATAGCCCGTTCCATTCACCCCGTGGCCTCGTTTCTCCCAGGAATCCAGAACACCTTGGCGGACCGCCTGAGCAGGTCCTTTCAAACTCACGAGTGGTCCATTCGACCAGACGTCATCCACTCTGTCTTCCAGAAGTGGGGGTTTCCCCAGATAGATCTCTTCGCGACTCGCGAGAACAGGAAATGCCAAGTGTTCTGCTCATTTCAGGGTCGCTCCCCAGGCTCCCTGACAGACGCTTTTCTCCATCCTTGGACAGACAACCTGGCCTATGCCTTCCCACCAGTTCCACTGGTCCACAGAGTCCTGCTCAAACTACGCAGGGACAAGGCCAGGATGATCCTGATTGCTCCAGCGTGGCCCAGGCAACACTGGTATACCACGCTCCTGGAGCTGTCCGTGACAGACCCGATCCCTCTTCCGCGATGGCCGGGCCTGATCACGCAGCAGCACGGCAGGCTCCATCATCCCGACCTGCAGTCCCTTCACCTCACGGCGTGGCTGCTGCATGGCTGAACCCGTCGGAGCTACAATGTTCCAGCCCGGTCCAGCACGTTCTGCTGAGCAGTAGGAAACCCTCCACCAGGTCCACCTACTCAGCTAAGTGGAAACGTTTTTCCCTGTGGTGTGGCACTCGGGGCCTTAACCCCTTGCAGGTGCCGGTTCACACCATACTGGACTACCTCCTCTTACTAAAGGAGCAGGGTCTGGCTCTCTCGTCGCTAAAAGTCCACCTAGCGGCAATTTCAGCTTTTCACCCCCGGGACGGGGCGGGTTCTGTTTTCTCCAACCCCATGGTCACCAGGTTCCTTAAGGGGTTAGAACGGCTACACCCATTGGTGCGCCGCCCGGTCCCTACATGGGACCTCAACCTAGTCATTACCAGGCTCATGGGTGCCCCATTCGAGCCCATGGCCACTTGCTCCATGCTGTATCTCTCATGGAAAACGGCCTTTCTAGTAGCCATCACCTCGGCTAGACGCGTCTCTGAGCTCAGAGCGCTTACTTCGGAACCACCTTATACGGTGTTCCATAAGGATAAAGTACAGCTCAGGCCACACCCGGCTTTCCTGCCCAAGGTAGTGTCGGCCTTCCATATTAACCAAGACATTTTTCTACCTGTCTTTTATCCTAAGCCCCATGCCTCCAGGAAGGAGCAGCAACTCCATTCCCTGGATGTCCGGAGAGCCCTCGCCTTCTACATCGAGAGGACAAAGCCGTTCCGGAAGTCGAGCTGTTCATCGCCGTGGCGGACCGGATGAAAGGCCTTCCCGTCTCTTCCCAGCGCATCTCGTCATGGATCACGTCGTGCATCCGCACATGCTATGACTTGGCAGGTGTCCCCACCATGCACGCTACGGCCCACTCTACCCGAGCTCAGGCCTCGTCGTCTGCCTTCCTGGCACACATACCTATACAAGACATTTGTAGGGCCGCGACATGGTCGTCAGTACACACTTTTGCCTCGCACTATGCCATAGTGCAACATTCTAGAGACGCCGCCGCTTTTGGTTCGGCGGTCCTAAACTCTGCTGTATCACAATCCGACCCCGCCTCTTAGGAATGGCTTGGGAGTCACCTAACTGGAATACATATGAGCAAGCACTCGAAGAAGAAAACACGGTTACTCACCGTAGTAACTAGTGTTCTTCGAGATGTGTTGCTCATATGTATTCCAAACCCGCCCTCCTTCCCCGCTGTCGGAATAGCCGGCAAGAAGGAACTGAGGGGGCGATGGGCCGGCTGCAGTATATATCGGGGCACCTAACGGCGCCACTCCAGGGGGCGCCAGCCGGCCCACCGAGTGTTGCTAGGGTAAAAATCTTCCGACGATCGTGCACGCCGCGCGCGCACACCTAACTGGAATACATATGAGCAACACATCTCGAAGAACACTAGTTACTACGGTGAGTAACCGTGTTTTATTGATTCCTGTACACATTTCTTTCACAATGCTCCTGTGACATAAGCTATTCTTTTCTTTAACACAGTCCCATATACAACACAGGTTCAGATCAGGGACTTTGAAGTACTTTTCTTCTAGACTGGAAAATGACTGCCAAAACCGCAACTTCTTATTCAAGTAAGTGACACAAACAAGTTTTTACTATTTCTTACTCTGGATAGTACTGCAGAGTTAACAGAGAATGAGCTGGATTCTATTCTGGCTTTTGCATCTTAAGGCAGAGCTGTTAACTAGTGGTGGCATTTTTCAAAAGCATCTATGTGACAGGAGCACAAGTCAAAATTAAAGAGAGTAGGGACTCATGCTCTTAAATCACGTAGACTTTTGAAAATACCAATCTAACTCCCAAAAACACAGGGCCAGATCCTACTCTCGGTTAGCCTTTGAAACATCAGTGGATAGAACAGGATTGAACAGGGGTAACTGAGGATAGAATTTAGTCTGCTGAGTCTTCATTGGTGGTCATGCTGCACAACATAGAAAAACGGAGCTTGACTTTCAGATCTCACGTTGAGTTTGCAGAGCTGGCTATTAAACACATCTTTATACCTGTAAAATGAGCAAATATGACCTGGAAATCACTGACAAACATGGGCTCAATTATGCTATTTTTACAAAAAGTCATTTTTCAGAGCAGAACTAATACATTAGTGTACCAAATTCATCACCAAGTTATTTATTGTTTGCTACCCTTTCCTTCCTCTTAAGGCAATGATGCTGCCTGATATTCATATTTAGACTAACCATCCCTAGATCATACATCTCTAGGGATGGTGGTTTTTCTCCCTAGAGATCTCTTCTCTGCCCTACTATTCTCTATAAAATGGACATTATAATAAAGTGGAGTCCGCCTTACAGTGAAACCTCCCACTGTGTCACTATTCACGTCAGCCTTCGGTCAGATTCATTGGTGTAGCTGCCTAGCAGCTCCCTCAGATGACCTTTCAGGAGGGGTTTACAAGAATGGTTTTAAAATACTGGGGTTCATCAAGGACACAGAGCCCTGAAAAAAAAAAATCAGCCTAGTGATTGCAGGCACTCTATTTTTTACATTGTGCCTCATACTGTAGCACAACAGAGGCATGCGGTTTAGCTGTGTAACTAGACACCTTGCGTTACTGTTTCAACTATTATTCTGTATTCATTCGCTCCTCCAAACTACAAACCAAGAACCCAACCCTGTAAAGATTTACATACCATCTTAACTTCAAGTTAATAGGACTAATCACAATTATAAATTAAGCCTATATGTACTTTTGGGTTGGCAATTTGCAGATAGCTAATTAGTCAATTTACAAGCCAGACATTTTAAAAAACAGATTATATTTTAAGTAAAGGATGAGGTGATAGGCAACCAATGGAGAGAACCTTTCTTGGCTGAGAAAGTCTGGGAATCAAGCCTGGCAACGATGTGATTCACTGCATGTCACAGCACTGAGGCATTAATTTGACCTTTTTAGGACAATTTCCACAACTTGTCATTATATTTTTTCTTTGACAAAATCTGGCCTAATGTATCCGCATCACAGAAGACAAAGGAGGAAGACTTTCTAAAATGAGTGTCACTTTGTGTTCTACTTTCTGAAATGGATGTTATGTACCATTTGGCCTGATTTTCAGAATGCTGAGCATTCACAACTCCCATTGACTTTAGTGGAAACTATGGAAGTTCAGTATCTCTGAAAGTCAAACATTTATGTTAATGCTTTCAACTGAGACATTTGGAGCATCTCTCTTTAGGAACTGGCACCCATCTATTAGACCTGCACTTGGTAACAGAGTAAAAAGCCTGGATGTAATCCTCAGTTCAGTATTTTGAAATCTGTAGTCTTTCATTTTCTAAGTTGAATTTCTTTTTGAGTTGGAGCCCCTTGAAAAACTACGTAACTAATCGATAACTGAATTCTCCGCAGAGATTAAGAGTTCTGAGGAGATAATATGCTCAGTCCCTAAAAACCTTCCCTACTCTTCAAGTTCAAAGTAAAAAGCAACATTATTTCAATATTACTCTTACAATCTATTATGTGTGTTCCTACATCTTAAATAGTTTTAACTAGTAGTCAGAACTTTTGGCAAAGGTTATTACAGTATTTTCAATTAAACCTTATTATTAGGGGATTCACACTTTCCTGAAAGAGGCCTCCATATGGTACTCCTGGGGGAATTCTGTGCCACTGCACAATGCAAATTGTGGCAGAAATTAATGTTGTGCGTGCAGAATTTCCTTTCCCCCACAGAACTGGGCTGCCGTGCTGCTAGCCACCACTAGGGGCCACTGGGCCCAGCAGAGCCCAGCTCACATCTAGAAAACACTGCTGGGGGGGAGGGAGCTAGAGGGTTCCCAGCAGCTGCAGTTCCCAGCATGCCCTGAGGGAAGGAGATGGTCGTGAGCAGGAAACTCCACAGAAGCCTAGCATCAGGATGTTGCTCCCTCTAGATCCCTGGGCTCTCAGGGGTTGGGGGGGGGGGTATCTGGGCTGGGGGGGTACTGCGGCTGAGCTCTGGGGGCTAGGGGGCAGGTGTCATGGCAAGGGGGGGCCGTGGCAGGGCTCGGGGGGGGGGGGGGGAGGTGAGGGTATCTGGGCAAAGGGGACCCTGCAGCTGGGCTCTGAGGGGTAGGGGGTTCAGGTGTATTGGCTGGGCGGGCCCCCGAGCTGGGCTCTGTGGGGGAGGAGGCAGAGAAACAGGAACTGGGTTGTCATAGGGGTTTCGTTAACTCTGCTCCTGGGGGGAATTTTTGAGTGTGTGTGTTGTTACAGACATACTTGCTGACAGGTATTTTGAAATAAATTACCAACATAATTGTAACTGGCATGATTATGTAGTTTTATTTTGACAAATAAAATTTGCAGAATTTTAAAATATTGTGTGCAATTTTTTTGGCACAGAATTCCCCTAGGAGTAATATGGAAACTACATCTACAGGTGCCTGTCATAAGAGCAATTATTTTTTCTTAATAGACTAGTCTTTTCTTTGCAGAGAAATAGAAAACAATTTTTACTGATTCTACAAATTACAAATACAAAAGGAAGGGGGCAGGAAGTTACATGAATTGGAATTTTTATGGGAGCTAAACCAGTTTATATAATGTGCCTCAGGACTACATGTGGTCAGGGTTTTGTTTCATCTAAAAGACAGCAACTCCAGTAAACAGATGCACTAGTTCTGTGCCAACTCAGAGCCAAAATCTGACTCCCTTAGTAGGTACTTAGGGTTGTAGAGGACACACACAGCCTCGCTCACACATCTGCATATCTTCTGTAAAGCCCAGTCACAATTCCACTCCCTGTGCTCAAAGCAGCAGAGCGACTGCTCCCTCTCTGTCCTCCATGCGAGGTAAGACACCCCATATGGGTGGGGAGCAGTCACTGCCCCACTAGCTATGCACTGGTCCATAAAGAGGAATCAGACACTCCAGGGAGAGCAAGTAGCATTAGCCTAATGGACTGTGTTGCCTGTAAGTCCCTCCTTCTCCCAGTGTACGCACCAGTGAGCTCAAGGAGGGATCACGTCTCCCTGAGACAATTCCTTTAGATCTCTCCCTTGGGGCAATAGATATCCACATTGTCTGTCCACTTCTGTCAGTGCCTATCAGGAACAATTTGGTCCTTCAAGAGAAAAGTGCCACCCACTGACTCACCAAGGGACCAATCGAAAGCCTACTGAAGAAGTCAATGGAAAAAGACACTCATTGACTTCAATGGGCTCTGAATAAGGCTTTTGCTCCTTTTCCTGTAACACACATTTTTCTTGGACCGAAAAACTCCATGTGCTGAGTTTAATTATACACAGTTTATGAGATCTAATAAGATCATAGCCAAGGTGGTATATATAAAATCAAACCAACTCACACTCACTCTATTTAGGCACTGATTTACGCCTATTTAAAATATTCCCACCATTCTGTAACTAATTTGGGAACATTGCTGTACTCTACACATATATTGTCATCAGCTACTGTACACTTTTGTCTGTTATAAAAGTCCTGTAAGCCTCAAAGGTGTATTTTTTTTGCACAAATTATGAACATTTACATAAGAGTAAATGTATCTCCATAGATTATCCTATGCTAAATTTTCATTAATTTTTATCATCAGAAATAAATGCTGGGTAAGGGTTTCTCACCAGTAGAAGGGCAAGGAAATCCCAATCTCAAGCCTGCTGAGACTGGAGCAGTACTGTACATCTTGGTATCTGTGTAAGAGGACCTAAGCACAGAGGCTTGTCTCAGTACCACTGATAGGTCCACTGGAGGATTAGGCTTTAGGCACCGAGAAGCCATATGAATCTGGAGCCACAAGTCTCTCTCCCTTCTAGTGTGGGGTGCAAAGCATTGAAAACCTCACACCAGAATATTGAGTGGGTCTCCATCAGACACAAAAGGCAACGAATATGGAGATCAGTCTCCGGTATGACTGACTGGCAAGAGGGGTCAACGCAAGTCCTTAGAGGGCTAAGGACCTCACATGGTCCCAATGAGAGCCAAAGACTCCCTTGATAAGGGCAGACAATGTGTGTAGAACTATCCCCTGCTACCCTACACTAACCTACTATACAAGAGAATAAGCAGCTAGAGTAAGGGAAGAACTAGCCTGCGGACACAAAGGCAAGTTCCATTTGCAGCGAAGGAAGTGAAGTGGATGGGGCAGGATGATCTCTAATGCACCACCCCCAACGTACAGCTTTTCAAGGCAATTCCATAGCTCGATGCCAAGTGCATGTTCTACAAATGGGACTACAAAGAGGCCCTTGTAGAAGTAGTAATGTTAATAGTAGTAGTAGATGTAATACTAGTATTAATAGTTAAGAGACTGTTTGAGGAGCAGTTTCTGTGCCAGACACTAAACTAAATTAACTGATGTCAGATCAGCCTGAATGATAAATTTTATATTTCTTATGAACTGAAGAACTACTTACAAACTTTCCTCAAACACTTTCACCTTCTCGCAGCCCTCAGGAGGTTCACGCTTGAACATGTAGCTATTGTTGGGTTTTGGCGAGGTAGCATATTTGGGCAAGGGAGAGTTGTTCCCATTCTCTGTGGGAAAAGAATATCAAGTTACTCAAATATACCAAAATATTTAAATGAACCCACTTATTTTAAAAGAAAGACAAAAAAAATCCAAACTGAGTTCATTACCAACATTACAAAGTTAAATGAAGAGTTTTCCCATTCCCCGTTACCCATGTTCTATGGAACATTTTTCTCCTCCATCTGTAGATGGACTCCTTCATATATCACAACTCTCAACCTCCTCCTTCCCACAACTCCTTTATATTCTTTTGAGACCCCTGCACATGCTCCATAGCACCCCAATTTTACAATCCCACATCTGAATCTTAATCACAACCTCTCCAGCCAAGATGACCGGACAGGTCTCATTTGAGGTCTATCAGCAATGCACTTTAAATCAGGACAGGTTGCTGCTGAATTGTGTTAAAACTTTTTAATCACACTTTTCTTCTTTTTTAACACTATTTATACAATTTTTTCCAATCTTTTTCCTTATAACAAACAAAACAAATTCTAGATTGTCAACATACAGAACAAGCACTATAGATCCAAAACAAAACCAAAATATTTACACAACTTTTGGATTGCAATATGTTAACTGCAGTATTTCCAACACACAGATTTTTGTGGCACATATCAAACACAACAAAAAATTAAAGAAAAAAAGATTAAGGAAATTAAAGGCGAGAGGGAGCATGTGGATTTATGCCTTTCATCCAGTCCTCCTTTAGTCAAGCATTTCTAGGAAACTGTCCCCAACAGACTCAGATTTTTCAAGGCTGTGCTGTCTTTAATCACATTTTTCATCCGCCGATCTCAAAATGTTTTTTAAAGCTGGATAATTGTTAGCAGCTCCATTTTTACAGATTAGGAAAAAAGTTAGGTGACTTGCCCAACATCACATAATGAGTCAATGGTGGTGCCAGCCAGAGAACTCAGGTCTTCGGATTGTTCCAATAAAACATCTACTGTACTACATTGCGTCTTCTACTTCCTGAGTAAGCAAGATAATGTATAATTGGCCGAGTTTTGGAAAAGTGGTTATTTTAACACGTCTACACTTTCTAAAAGTGACCTGATTTGGGTGCCTCAATTTTTGGGTGCCCAACATGGGCCACTTTAAAGGAGTCTGATTTTCAGAGAGTGCTAAGCACCTGCCGCTGGGGGGAGAATGCAAGATCCCTTATAGGTGTTTCAAGTTGGGGAATGTAAAATTGACATACCCTAAAATCACTAGTCACTTTTGAAAGTTTGGGTTAATAATATCTGTTAAGATGGCTTATCCGAAATCCAATTTTAGTTAGTGTAATGATTATATAGCACCTAGTTACCAGAATCTCTTGCCAGGTAGTTTACAAATAAAAGGGAAGGGGAAAAAAAAAGTAATTTCCCCCTCTTTTAAAAGGTTTATCTTTTATTTTATTATAAGCAGAACTCAATTCTACTAAATAAAATCTGTCATTCATAAGCCCAGTGATAAGATACTTTAATAAGCACAGTATTAAAAATCCAGTAACCTTTGGAAAAAAATTATGAAAATCTTCAAGGTAGTAAGCTTTATAATTTTTAATTACTAGTAACATCTACATAAAAACAAGACCTTTGCTTATTAAGAATTCAAGTATGCTGTTTTATTCATCTTGCAAAATCAATGGGAGATTGCGCGTGTTGGCCTGATATAGCAGGTCTGTCTGATTAGGCCATCACAATGAGTTACCCTAGAGATACAAACAGAGTCTGCGAGCAAAGACTAAGCAGCAGAAAGCGATAAACTCTTATGAAACAAAAATCCTTTACTGTTACCATCTACATGTTCCTAGTAATCAAAGGGAAATTAAATATAGCAAATAAGACGCACAGAATGCTAGGGGGTGCATGTAACAAGCAAGTGTGTTTTTCTACTATTAGGCATTCACTACTTTCTAACTGGAGGTTTAAACATACAGAATATTCAACAATGCGCAATTCTCCCATTAAAGGTCATGTTTTATATGACAGGATATGATAAAATGGCTATTAATAGCATGTTCTCCTGGAATTTATTTTAAGGTACAACTAGAACAGAGACAAACTCCCATATTAAGTTGACATTTTCCTTATAAGTAAAGGAACCCTATGCTTTTATTCTCAGTCTATAAAACACAATCAAAAAGGAATGGGTTACAGATACTCCTATCAGTGAGTTAATTTAAGTAAGGTTTTTGTAAGCATTCATTTTCAGTCTCAGATAAATACACATCAAAACATAAGTCACAAACTATTACAGAATTTATGAAAATATTTGTCATGATGTTCCCATAGGAGGAAAAAAAGTAACTCTGTAGAACGGGTTATCTAATTTCAAAAAGTCGGTAAACTGACAGGTACCATAGCAAGTTCCATTTATACTACTTCCATCTTGATGTTTATCAGTCACTGGTTTATTAAACTTTTAGAGGAGTTTGGGTAGTGTTTTTCACTGTTGTGCATAGGCAAACTTTTCTTCTCACTGTTTATGAGCACAAATCATCCCAGCTCTCGGGCAATTTTTTAGAAATTTGTGCATAATACATAAGAATGGCCATACTGGGTCAGACCAAAGGTCCATCTAGCCCAGTATCCTGTCTCAGACAGTGGCCAGTACCAGAACTTCAGAGACAGTTTACAGAACAGTCAATTTTGGAAATTCAGGGTCACGCCAAGTATGGTATTACATCCCTCACCATCTTGGCTAACAGCCATTGATGAATTTATCTTCCATAAAACTTACCTAGTTCTTTTCTGAACCCAGTTATATTTTGGGCATCACAACATCCCATGACAATGAGTTTCACAAAGTTAATTATGTATTATGTGCAATAGATTTGGGTTCTGATAACAGGAAACCTATAACTAAATCACCACACAATGGGTCAGATCCAACGTACACTGAAGTCAACAGGAGTCTTTTTATTGACGTCAGTGTATGTCTGATCAGCCTTATGCTCTAAATAGCATGTAGGCATCACTTACATGTGTTCAAAATATATTTGTAAAGAAGTTTACAGGTCTCTTTAAAATAAAAGAAAAAAGAAAACAGAAAACAAACAAAACATGCACACACCCACACACACCAAAAAGCCTTCAGTAAGTTACCCTTATGGCTTGTTTGGTAGCAGCTATGGCAACATGCACTTCATGGTCTGCAGAGTTGGCGCTCACAGTCTCAAACAGAAAAAAGAGAAATATAGTATGCATTGTCCTTGCATTCTCTAAAAACTAGCAAAAGCAGCAGTTTCTGATCAGAATTTCCCCCTCTCAATTACCAAACACTGATAGGTGTACAAGCGCGCATGCACACACAAGGTATCTTCACGCATGGAGGAATTGGGAAAATAAGGTTACCCAGAAAAAAAAGAAAAGCTAACTTTCCATCACTGTACTAGGGAGGTGAAAACTCCTTCGCCTAGTATACATCTTGGGGCAGAACAGTGAATGAGGAAAATCCATCATTTGAATATGGGTGGCTACCTGCTATTAAAAAAAAAAAGAAATAAATACTAAGACCAAGTGCTGAATAGTGCAACTCTTTCTTAAATTGTAAGAGCAGCATAACAGTAGAGCCTGTTTATGTAGTACCTTTGTCTCTGGAGTCAGCAAGAAGGTCATCAGCAGAGCACGGGCTCTCCTCACTGCCCTCATTTGAGATAGTAAGAAATGAGGTAGGGGACACAGACTGGGAACGGCTGCTGTTGTTACTGCCTCTGTCTGCTCCACCGGGTGTTTGGGTATCCATGTTGCGAGTACTGCTACTGCGCTGAGCCAGCGGAGGGGGAGCACGGTGCCCATCTGGAATATCTTGTGGCTGTTACCAATAAAGAAATCAATAAATAAATCATAATCATACTTTTTCATATGTGCGAGGCTGCCCATCTCCTCAGGAGAGGGATTACTTTACAGCTTACGCAGTTTCTTATGCCTGGTCCACTACAAAACAGAAGCCTATTCGGAGGAAGATGAACTATTGTACTACACAGACTCCTACAGATGATATGACAGGTCAGACTTCAGGAAAGTAGGAAATTCCTTGAAGAACAATACACTTAAAGAAAGCCATGATGACAGTGTTCTTCAAAAGGCAACAAACAGTCATATGAAAACATAGCTAGGCAATCACTGAAGAGCAACAATTTAATATAAAACACCAGTAGTTCCTTTTTAGGTTTGGGTGTGTGAAATAGTTACTTCTGAAAGTCACTTACAAAAAAGGACAACCATGAATTCTGATGCAAAATAGCCAAGAATTTGCCTGATATTTTTTTTGGGGGGGGGGGGGGTGGAAGGGGGGGGAGGAGGAAGAGAGTAAACACTATAAAAATGACTAAAGCAATTCTCATCAAAATAAGTTTTAGAAAATTGTTCCTTTTTCTGTTGATTATTTATGGCATAAATGCATCAGTGTAAACATCCTAAACATGAAGAGAACAGCAAAAGATTTAAAGGAAGTTATTTTCTATTCCTGTGGTGGTGGAAGACCGTTAATCATTAGGAAATTTTTTATTCCACTTCAGTAGTAGAAGACAAGTTAATCGTGTGCAAATTTACATTACCAAGTTGTACAGTAAGTCATCAACGTGAAAAGAAAAATTCTCTTAAAAAAACAAGCTTATTTTGACAACAATTTTTTTGGGGAAGTAGATACTTACAATCAGCTGTTCTTCCTTGCCTCCTGTTTCCTTAATTATTATCTCAATCTCTTGATTCAGACCCTCTATGCTGTTCCGAAAACGTGATCCTGTCGATTTGGTTATGGGTATAACAGGAACAAGTACACTTTTCGGGATGGGAGCCTGGAAAACCAAAGGGAAGAGCAGTAAATAAATATTGCATATTTACACTTAAGAAAAAAAGCTAAAAAATTTAAAGAATACAATTTTCTACTGAAAGAATTTTTATCAAAACAAAGCACAAACTTAGTTGTGCTAAGACGGAGGCCTTTAGATGAAAACAGATGTTCTGAGATGATTTTACAAGTTTATATGCAACTTCCTATGCAAGTTACAAGCTTATATGCAAAATCCTACCTCAGCGCCTCATTGTGGCGCAGCAGTGACCCTGGCTGTCTGACAGCTATGGTAGTGGGGCATATGCCCTGGTAGGTTTAACCATGCTACAAAGGTGTCGGACTATCCAATCCATGGAGGGGGATTCCTCTCTGAGGAGAGAGCGCTTTCCCTTCCCTTTAGAGGTTGAAGGCTAGCTAAGCTTGAGGAGGTACACATGCCTGCCCACCCAGCCAGTGGGATGGCTCGAAGTCAATGGCTAAAACAACATGAGTAAATGGGCCTTAGTTCCCTGCGCATCATTGAACCGTTCTACAGTGGCGGAGTGGAAATCGAGTGACGAGAGGCTGCTTTAAAAAAAAAAAAAAGTCAGCTGCCAGACCATCATGGAAAAGGACAACCCTCGCTGTGTGCACTTACAACTGTCGGTTGCTGGCAAAGGAGGAAACATTAAACCATCTGATGGAGGAGAAGAAAAGGATAAGATGTGACATCCTTGGTGTCTGCGAAACCTGACGAAAGAAGAAGCTGGAAGTCAACTGGAAGGATGGAAGCGCTGTGAGGCTCAAAAAGGGAATGTTGGAGGAGTCAGATTTATTGTCAGCAAGGATTGGTCTTCAAAAGTCATATCATACCAATTAACATCATCACGTATTGGTGTGATGCATCTTCAGATGGAGTCAAAAGCTACCCTCAAGGTCATCCAGACCTACGCTCCCACAAGTGCAAGTGAGGACGAAGTGGTGGAAGAATTCTACCGAGAACTCAGAAGAGCTCTCGTGCAAAAGTCCACTTACACTGTCACGATGAGAGACTTCATCGCCAAGGTCGGGCGAGGGAAAATTGGCGAAAAGTTCATAGGGAGATACGGCAGCGGTGAAAGAAATGAAAGAGGAGAGAGGCTGATAGCGATGGTAGAAACGAAAGAACTGTACGTGGAAAACACCTGGTACAAAAAGAAGACCGCAAGAAGGTGGACGTGGATTGCGCTAAACGCGAAGAGCAAGTCAACAAAAGGCGCATCGTTCAAGACATCTCTGTGGTGCCGCCTTTTAACATCGGCAGTGATCATCACCTGCTTAGCACGAAGTTGATTTTCGATGAAGCAGTGGAAAAGAAGGTGCTATAGATGGCAAACAGGAAACTGCGGCCAAAGATATTCGATGAAGCAAAGCTGAAGAAAGCAATTTCTGGGTTTGACTGGAGCCAGACGGAAAAGTGTGACGAGGACTATAGTATATTTGCCGACAAGCTGAAACATTGCACAAAAGCAGCTGAAATCGAAAAGCCGAAGGAGGCGAAGGGAAGAATCTCGAATGAAACAAAAAGTTTGGAGAAGTGGAGAAACATGAAAAGGAGCTCGGACAACAACCTCGAGTACTCCATTCTGTGCAAGCTTATACCGCTAAAACTGAAGGACAACTTTGAGAACTTCCGAAAAGAAAAGCTCCTCAAAACAGCTGAATTACGCAAGAACCTCAGGAAATGCAAGCGGGAATTGAGGCAGTACAGATAGAGCATAATAGCATTGAAGAACAAGAACGGAGAGACAGTAATCGATAGAGCAGGGATGGAGGAGGTCTGTAAGGACTTCTATACAGAACTGTTCAAATCAAGAATCAACGTCCCTCTCCTGACGCTCCAAGAGTCAAAAGAATGCATCCCCCCGCAATAATAGTCAGCGAAGTCCGAAGCGCACTACACCATATGAAGAAGGGAAAAGCTCCAGGCAAAGATGGAGTAACGTCAGAAATTATTTCTGCAGGAGGCGAAGAACTTTGGAAGGCCCTCGCTTTTAAGATTCAGTCGATATCTTGAAGAAGGAAGAATACCATCAAGCTTGAAGGAGTCGAACACCATCTTGCTGCACAAGAAGGGCGATCGAGAAAATCTTAAGAACTATCATCCTATATGCCTACTCTCTCACATCTACAAGCTCTTTACAAAGGTGATAACGAACCGACTCTCAGAGTCTGGATGAACAACAGCCAAGAGAGCAGGCAGGATTCCAAAGGAATTTCAGCACGATCGACGATATATTCACCCTTAGCCAGCTCCTAGAAAGAGCGAGGGAATACAAACTCCCACTGTGCATTGCTTTCACCGATTATGAAAAGGCCTTCGATAGCGTTGAGTTCAACGCAATATTAAAGGCGCTCGCAGAGCATTAACACGCAGTACATCAGTTTGCTGAAGGAAGCGAATACTGGATGCACAACAGACATTACTCCCCTTGGAACAACCCTCCGCATCCCAGTCGAGAAAGGTGTGAAGCAAGGAGATACGATTTCACCGAAACTATTCACTGCCTGCCTCAAAATGGCTATGAGCAAGATCAATTGGAGGAGTGGTGTCAACATAAATGGAGAATGATTATCTCATCTCAGATTCGCAGGATGACATCGCGCTAATTGCCGAAAGCGCCAACCAACTGCAGAGCATGCTACAAAGACTCGACAAGAAAAGTAGTTAGGTCGGCCTGAAAATGAACCGCTGCAAAGCAAAATATATGCAATCAGACGTCTTATGAAAAGTCCGAATAACGGTAGCAGGAGAAGAAATCAAAGAAGTGGAACAGTACATATATTTGGGCCAAGAAGTCAACCTGTGTCAAGATCTGAACGGAGAACTCTCACGAAGGATTCGAGTAGGATGGTGTGCGTTCAATTCTTCGAGGACGTCCTCGAAGGAAAAATCGACAAGACCACAAGCGCAAATATCTTCAATAGTGCTGCCAGCCATGTTGTATGGCAGTGAAACATGGGCACTGAAAGAGATAAGAGCAGCGGTTGTCAGTAGCTGAAAGGGCAATGGAACGAGTTTTGTTGGGAATCTCCCTTCTGGACTGCATCCCAAACAAAAATGATCAGAGAAGGCAGCGGGGTGAGAGAGACTGTTGTGGAAAGCAGACATAACAAGATGCGATGGGCGGGCCTAAGAGATGTGTTGTTCATATCCATTCCAATCAGGTGTGAGCATGCTGCGTGCACAGTCATTGGAAAGTTTTCCCTTAGCAGCTCCTATCGGGTGCTTGTTCACATCGATTACAAATCAGGTGAGTCCCAAACTCTACCCCGGAGGTGGGGTCGGAGTTAAGGAATCGCTGATTGAAGCACCGCCCTGTCGAATGCTGCATCATCTCTGGCGTGTTGGGCGATAGCATAGTGAGTGGTAAACATATGCACCGATGACCAAGATGCTGCCCCACAGATCTCTTGTATCGGGACCTGGGCCAGGAACTCAACTGACGAGGCTTGTGCCCTTGTGAAATGTGCCGTAAGAGTTGAGTCTGGGACCCTGGCTAACTTGGAGCATGTGCAGATGCAGGATGTGACCCAGGAAGATATTCTTTGAGATGTGACTGGGAGTCTTTTCATCCTGTCTGCTACTGACACGAACAGTTGGTTCGACTTCCTGAACAGCTTTGTGCACTCGATGTAGAATGGTAGCATTCTCCGAACATCCAGTGAGTGCAGCCTCTGCTCTTGGGTACTGGTGTGAAACTTAGGATAGAAGAGAGGTAGAAAAATGTCTTAACCAGTGTGGCATTGTGACACTATTTTGGGAAGAAAGGCTGGGTGAGGCCAGGCTGGCGGTCAGAGCCTTTAATTCAGACACCCGCCTGGCTGATGTCATGGCGACCAGGAAGACCACCTTCCATGACAAACAGAGCAGGGAGCAAGTCACCAGTGGTTCAAAAGGGGCCCCCCCCATGAGCCTGGAGAGAACCATGTTAAGGTCTCATGCGGGAACCAGTTGTCTAAGCTGTGGATATAGGCGTTCCAAGCCCTTGAGGAAACTTCCTACCATGGGGTTAGCGAAAACGGAGTGACTAGATGCTGCCGGATGGAAGGCTGAGGTAGCAGCAAGTTGCACCTTGAGGGATGCTGCTGCTAGGCCCTGCTGTTTGAGATGCAGAAGCTACTCCAGGATGAGTGGTATAGATGCCTGGAGTGGAGACGTGTGTTGCTGGGCATACCAGCAAGTGAATCTCTTCCACTTGGCTAGATAAGTGGCCCTGGTGGATGGTTTTCTGCTGCCGAGTAGGACCTTCCTTACCAGCTTTGAATATAGGAGCTCCCTGGGGTTTAACCATGAAGCTTCCAGGCCGTGGAGGAACTGGAGGTCTGGGTGTTGGAAGCGACCATGGTCTTCAGTGATCAGATTGGGGCAGAATGGTAGCATGATTGGGGTGTCCACTGACAGCTCCAGAAGCATGGTGTCCCAATGTTGATGGGGCCACATTGTGGCCAGCAGACTCACCTCCGCTTTGTCCCTGGGGATCTTGAGCAGCACCTTGTGTACAAGCATGACTGGTGGGAAGGCATACATGAGGCAGTCCCCCCAGGGTAGCAGAAATGCATCCGTGATTGAACCTGGGCTGTGTTTCTGGAAGGAGCAGAACATTGGGCACTTCCTGCTGTTCCGGGTGGCGAACAGATCCACATGGGGATATCCCCACCTTTGGAAGATGGGATGAAGGATATCTGAATGGATGGTCTATTCATGGTTACAGAACGATCTGCTGAAGTGATTCGCTAGTTCGTTCTGCGCTCCTGGGAGATAGGAAGTCTCCAAGTGAATGGAGTGGGCTATGCAAAACTCTTACACTTGGAGGGCTTCCCAACAAAGCGGGGGGGAAGAATGGGCCCCACCCTGCTTGTTGATGTAAAACATAGGAGTGGTATTGTTCGTCTTCACTGCCACACTTTGGCCTTGCAGTCAGACTGGAAAGTTTGGCATGCCAGTCGCACAGCTCTGAGCTCCCCGATATCGATATGAAGGGAGAGCTCGTCCTGTGACCACAGACCCTGTGTTCGGAGATGTGCTCCCCAACCCAGATCTGATGCGTCTGTTACTAGGGATAAGGAGGGTGGTGGGCTGTTGAAGGGAACATCTTCACATACCATTTGCGGGTTGAGCCACCAATGTAGGGACTCAAGTACGTGTCCTGGTACCATCACTACCGAGTCCAGCCTGTCACGCCCTGGGCGGTATATCTGAGAGAGCCACGCTTGAAGGGGTCTGTGCATCATTCTGGCATGCCTGACTAGGTAAGTAAAAGGTCCGCCATGTGTCCAAGAAGACTCGGGTATCCTCTTGCAGTAGTGGCTGGGTACCGCCTGAGACTTTGAATAATGTCGGTCATGGCCTGGAAACAGGTCTGTGGCAGGAATGCCCTTGCCTGTACTGAGTCCAGCACCACTCCCATGAGTTCTATTCTTTGGGTCAGTGATAAGGTTGACTTGTTCATGTTTTGGAGTTTCAGTCTCTCGAAAGTGGACCTGCCCAAGCATACATGAGACTCTACCTGCTCCTTGAACAGCCAATCATCTAGGTATGGGTATACCTGCACCTGCCTCCTCTGGAGGAAGGCTGCTACAACCGACATGCACTTGGTGAATACTCGGGGGGCCGTCGACAGATCAAATGGGAGGACCGTGAACTGATGGTGTTTGCGGTTGACCACAAACCTGAGAAAACGTCTGCACGTAGGCCGAATGGCTATGTGAAAGTACGCGTCTTTCATGTTGAAGGTGGCAAACCAGTCTCCTGGATCCATGGAAGGGAAAATAGTGCTCAGGGAGACCATGCGGAACTTCAACTTCACCATGAACTTGAGTCCTCAGGTCTAGAATGGGTTGGACACACACACACACACACACACACACCCACACCCCCACCCTTTGCCTTGGGGATTAGGAAATAGCGGGAGTAGAATCCATTGCCCCTGAGGAACCTTTTACACCGCTCCTATGTCGAGGAGTACCCGCACCTCCTGGATAGGGAGTGGCTCGTGAGACAGGCCCCTGAAGAGGGACAGGGAAGGCAGGGGGGTGGGGGGGGAGGGAAGAAACAGAATTGGAGAGAATATCCCACTTCTACCGTGCGAAGGACCCAGCGGTCCGCTGTTATTTGGGACCAAGCACGGTAGAAGTGGGACAGACTATTTAGAAAATATGGATAAGGAACCGGTGGATAAACAGGTGTGCTGTCCTTGGGCGTCCCTTCAAAAGGTCAGTTTAGACCATGATGAAGGTTTGGACTAGCCTTAGCCTTGCCCTTAAGGGGGGTTGGAAGGCTTGTGACGGCCGTTGCTGCCCCTCCATCTATAGAAAACCTGCCTCGGCCGAGGAGGATATGGGCACTGTTGCTGCGGTTGGGGCTTGAAATGCTTGCGTTGGGTTGCCAGCATGTACATTCCCAACAACTTCATTGTCGCCCTGCAATCTTTCAAGCTATGCATCTTGGAGTCTGTCTGTTCGGAGTACAGCCCTGCGCCTTCAAAAAGGAAAGTCCTGAAGGGTTTGCTGCAACTCTGGGTATAGTCCAGACAGTTGAAGCCATGATGTTCTTCTCATGGCTATGCCTGAGAGGTCACGGGCGGCCAAGTCTGCATAGTCTAAGGATACCTGCAGCGAGGTCCGTGCTACCACCTTCCCTTCCTCAACAATGACGGAGAATTCGGACCTAGTGTCTGCAGGGATCAGCTCCTTGAATTTCAAAATGGAAGCCCATGAGTTGAAGTTACATCTGCTGAGGATAGCTTACTTGTTAACTATCCTCAGCTGAAGGCCCCCTGTGGCATAGACCTTTCTACCAAAAAGGTCAATCCTTTTTGCCTCCTTAGATTTGGGGACAGGCCCTTGCTGCTCTCTCTCATTGACCGCTGAGACTACCGGAGAGCATGGCTGCGGATGCGAAAACAGATATTTGCAGCCCTTGGAAGGGATGAAGTATTTTCGTTCCACACCCCTGGCAATAGGCAGAATTGAGGCCAGGGTCTGCCACAGATTCTTGATGTTGATCTGAACTGTCTTGATCAATGGCAGAGCTACCCTCGATGGACCTTCAGGAGTAAGAATGTCCATCATGGGGTCCTCAGCCTCGATCACCTGCTCTGCTTGCAATCCCATGTTGCAGGCAATCTGCCTCAGAAGGTCCTTATGTGTCCTGTGGTCAATCGGCAGAGGGCCCGAAGCCGAGACCCCTGCCGCAGTCTCATCAGGGGATGAGGACAAGGTGGTCAGGGGAGGGACCAGGTCCTCCTGTGCCTCCGGTTCCCTGATCTCCTCTTGGACAGTGTCTTCCCCTGTGGCGGCCATAGCCAAAGTGGCTGTGGCCTGAACCTGTGGCTGGTCATGTGCCGGAGTAGCGTCAGCAGCGGCCTGAGCAGGCGGCTGGGACTGGGTGGCTTCAGATCCCCGAGGCGTAGGTCTGTCCCTGTCAGAGTGGGGTGGTCAATGTTCCAAGGCAACTGAACATGAACCCCTTGAAAGGGAGCCCTGGGCCTGATGGTAAGTCCAGCGAGTACAGACGGGACACTGTGCAGGGCGCTGTCCCTGGCTGTGGTGCTGGGGAGCACTGGTGCCCCCTCTTATACTAGAGTCCTTCCTCAGTGCCGGAGCGCTCTGTACGGACTTGCTCTGTGCCAGGTCCTGGCGGTTCGCAGTCGGCTGTGGGCAAAGAGCAGATTCCATTAAAAGTTGTTGAAGGCAGAAATCATGCTCCTTGCTGGTCCTTGGCCGAAAAGCCCTGCAGATTTTGCACTTCCCCATTTGGTGTGCTTCCCCTGCTTTAAGCAAGAGTCATGGGGGTCACTGAGGAGCATAGGCTTATTGCAAGTACTGCAGGGTTTAAAGCCTTGGGCTCGCTGCATGTCCCGGAGCCCAATGGGGGTAGGGGCGGTTAGGGATTGGGGAAAGACCCCGCTCCCAACCTACTATCTATTTACTAAACTAACTATGAATTCAAATGACTTAACAAAAAAACACTAAGGTATCACTTGCTGAGCAAGTGAGCACTGTTCCAACGGTCGTCACGGATGGTAAGGAGGAACTGAAGGGGGGGTTGGGTTGCCAGGGTCTAGTGTAGACGCGATAAATCTATCCCCGAACACTCTCCCCGTCGACTCCGGAACTCCGCTGCCATGAGAGGCAGAAGTGGAGTCGACAGGGGAGCGGCAGTGGTTGACTCGCCACAATGAGGACACCGAGGTATGTCGACTTCAGCTATTCTATTCCCATAGCTGAAGTTGTGTATTTTAGGTCGACCCCCCCCCCATAGTGCAGACCTGGGCTTAGATTAAAAATAAATCAAGATCAAATAATATAACAACTCAAACGCATAGGATCTTCCAAGGACTACAGAAAAATTCTTGGGCATTTAATAATCACCTTTAGCACCCTCCTACAAAGAAAGCTTTATAAAATAATGTTTTGAGAAACTATTAAGACTCAATTGATTTCTTTACAAATCTCTAAGACCAGAGTGGTCTGCTCAGAAACCTTAACATATCTGGACACTGAATTACTACTACTGGAGTAGATTTTTGAACAGGCACTTTTTCTTTTTTTTTAAACAGGTTGTCAGACATTGCCAACTATAAACAAAATGTTTTCACCTATTAAAGTAAAATAAGTGTGTGGAAGAGATTGCTTAGAACATCAGCTCTGTTAACATAACCAAAGTTGGAGAGGTCTCTTCCAGACACCAGTTGCTGGGAACATTTCTTTGCAAGAGACAAATCTTAGTAACTATAAGGCTTCTTGAACCTTGTAGTGGTATGAAACTAGTTAAATTAACAGCTTTCACCCCCCAAAACTAAGGCTCATTTCCACATGGGTCATTTATTGAGACTATTGCATAGAGCTTTTGTCCTGGTTTAATCAGGACACCAAAACTCTGAAGTGTCCAGTGAGATTGGGAAACTATTTTGACAACCAGTTTTAGAGACAGGGTACAAATCAGCAGTCATCTAGATAATGCTCACCCTTCAATTCCTGAAAGGGTTCAAATTCAATTCTACTGTCAACTTTGGAGAGAACTCAGAGGATAGGTGGTAGCCCAAATGGCAGGGCAAAGAATTGGAGACCTAGTTTCCCTAGAAGAATCTCAAGTACCGATAGTGACAGGGTCCATTAGAGAAACATTCTATTAGTCCCTGGATTAACTGTGAGAATGTTCTTGTTGATTTAATCCAGAAATTTTTGATTAAGATCTGAGGTGTGTTTTTTCTTCTTAAACAAAAAGGAGAAACATCCCAAATTTTGCTCTTCCCCTAAAACTAGACTTGCTGCTCATTTTGGCAATCAATGATGCTTTGCATGACCTTTTTTCTTCCCTGCCTGAGGGAAAACAAGAACAAAATGAGTCAATGAAACAGAGTTAAAATATGGAATTTTATACACTAGTCCCTGAAAACAATAGATAGCACCCAGCGATCCATAATTATTGTATTTTATTTGAAAATACAGACGTCTTTCGCCTATCAGACTTGCTGGAAACTTTGACTTTGGTGAAAGAGAGATCAAAGTAATAAGAGACTTATTAAAAAAAAACTGCTTAAGGGATGTACAGTTGTCAGGTGCAGAGGAGGTTTAAAAAAAAAAAAATCCCCACACATTCACGGAAGCTTTTTAGAGCCCTTTATATGCAATTCCTGAATTGACAGCCCTTCGGCAAAGGTGGTTTTACAGACATGTCAACTAGCCAACTGTTAAACCAGGAGATGCTTTGCAACTGTGAAAATGGCCACTTTTTTTTTTTGGACAGTGAGCCTCAGCAAATCCTGGACTGAATCATGTAAAAGTGTAGCTGACAATACCATTGCATTGTTTTATGTACTGCCCTGGATAAGTCCTTTCTTGTCTTTCCTGCAACATGACTTTTATCCATCTATATATTCTAGAAGTGCTCTGGAGGAATATCAAAAAAGAGAAAGTTGTGCAGTTAAAAAAAATAAAATCCATTTTAATGCCACTCTTAATTTTCTTACTGATCGACTCCTTCAGAGAAAGAATTGTCTTCACTAGGGGAAAAATATTTCTTGCTAGCCATGATAGAGTCTATAACGAAGTCTTCCACAAAGGAATCTTGTCAGCAGGCATACTGTACAATTTTCCTAGAAAAAGTTATTTGGATTAGCACAGGCCTTGTTGGTAAAGGAGGGAACAGCAGAGAATGAACTTTTCTTAGATGTACCTTTCCTAGCCAATGAAGAATTCCTTTTTCCTCTTCATGTTTCAGAGATTTTAAATTGGGAAAGATCTACTTTTTTTATTATTACACAACCAACAAGGACAGGAATTAAAATTATTTTGGGTATTTTTAGGTACATTCACTAGACTAACACATCATATTGAGGGCAGGAGGAGTCTTCTGGCCATCCCCAGTGTCAGAGTAAAACTTGAGATCCTTGATTTGGAATTAACTTTGGAGGACCCCAGAGACGTATTATATTAATCTTTAGAGATGGTGGGCCAGCAAGAAAGGGAAGTCATCACCAAGCATCTATCTAAAATAACAGTTTCCTGAAGCATTATGGTAAATTCTGGTCAAAGAGTCTGAATATAATCACCTACCTTAAAGTGTGACCTAGTCTTGACCCAGTCTATTAGGTGTGTGGTAAGAGAACACCAAGAATCTGAACTCTTGTGTGGCAGGTAGGAATCAAAGTAGTCTTAGAAGACCTTAGCTGCTAATTATGCTGCTGCAGGTTGCACCATTTTCCATAGTGGCTGTATTTGGCTTCCAGTACAGTGCGTTGCAGTAATTTAATCAGGAGGCGAATCACTATAACAAGGCGAATCACTATAACAAGTTTCACTAAAGAGAGGGCAAGCCTCCTATCTAGGCAAAAGTGCAAGGCAATTCTCATTATGAAGATAACCTGTGTGTGATTCAGCAAGGACTTCAGTATGCCTTGGGGTCTTGACATCATCTTAACCAACTGTGGTCAGAAGCCCTTGTGGTTGGAGAGGTCACCATGCTGGCAAGTTCTTCAAAGTACTTTCCCTTTCCTATTAACCCCACCTCAGTCTTTTCTAGGCTGAGCTTGAGCCCACTATTCTTCACCCAACTCCTGATCTCTTTCAGACAGAGATATGTACCTTAGTGGAAGCAAACACTGAAGTGGTGGAGAAGGGGAAGTACAGTGAATGCCATCCACATATCAGCACAACTAACGTCTATGCAATTTCAGTATCTCTGAACAACTACACAAATGTTGAGGTAGAGGAAACAGAATATTGAGCCTTGCAAGTACATGCACAATAGAGGCCTAGGTGACAATGTGGTGTGGTGTAATTCCACATTGTAATTACTGGAATTTATCTAAAAGGAATTAATGGATCCAGAATAGTACTGCCCAATATACACTTGCAAGATTGTGGATGTATGTCCATAGCCCATTACAATCAACAGTACTGAAAGCAGTAAAAAGATCTAGCAGTTTCAGCAAAGGAGTCTGTTTGCTGTCCAAGGCAGTCCATCTACTGTCCACTGAACATCAACATGGCTATTTCTGTACCATGTTCTGATCCAAAGCCTGATTAGGGGGTTATATTAAAGAACAATGAGGTAATCTAATTTAAGAGAGCGGTTGCTGTTTGCTTTCCCTATGGCATAGGAACAAGAAAGGCCTAATAGCTGCTGGAGAGATGCTGCTGGTGACGGAAGTCCTCCAGTGGGTGAATAAACAAGCATTTCTTTCCTTTAAGGCAAGGCTGCGGTTGTACTGAGCATGCAGGACATTTTCTGCCTCTGTTTTTCTTGGGCTTCTGATGGATTTGCCATTTAAGCCTATAGATTTGTGGGGAGGGGGGGGGAGATGGGGAAGTGAAGGGGGATGGGAGAAAGCTTAGTGCAACGAAAAGCAAGAAAAAAAATTTCCAAGCTCTACCCTTAAGGGTAAAAACATACAAGCAAGTTAATAGTTTTGAACTAGCATTGTGTTTTTTTTTAAAAAAGGGCACAAAGTCTGAAGAAAGAATAAGTTCAGCAAAAATCTTCAAGGAAAGGTGCCAGAGGCCTATCCTTGATGATTGGCATGACTGGTCCTGCTTGCAATTCGTTAGATTAGAAAGGAAATGTGACGCCACACCCCATAATCTTCATAGTAATATTATGATATGAGAATGGCATAATTATGATGTATTTTATGCAAGATAGGTCATGTAAGATATCATTGAAAAGGTTATGATTTACTGAATAGGATTATCCTACTTATATGCATGTATCATTTTGGTATCTGAAGTTAGGAATATTGTCTATGTATCTATTACATATGTATTTACACCTGGGAAATGCCCACTAGAGAAAAGACTGTCAGTTTAGATGGCTGGCTGGGAAGGGCCTATTCAAGTCAATGAACCATTAGGGAGAACAACGGGTCTTAGAAGAAGCTAATCTTCCCCAGGGGAGCCTTCCTGAGGATGCTACAAACAGCCCCCAAGTCATGGCTGCTATGACACTACCAGGGCATGTGACAAGATCACCTGGTACTGGACTCCATCTTGGAATACCAGTGTTTTTCCACTGAAAGGCGTCGGAACCAAGCTTGGAGACAAATGGTTCCCACCATATCCAAAGCTATTTAAGGCAGTGGAGCGACATCATCATAGTTCTTCACTGACTCCGTGCCCAAAGGAGACTCTTGGAAACACCTGAGGAACAAAAGACTGAACTGGGGGGAACTGCTGGACCCGGGCTAGAGGGATTTCTAGCCTGTGAAAGGACCACCTGGAGTTTTTAAGCTGCAAGCAAGGGCAGCTGGCCCCTTAAAAATCTCTGCAGCGGTCTTAAATCATTTAGGGTGAGAATATGCTACTTATATCCAATCTCTTTAGTATATTAAGATCAGATTGTGTTTATTTGCTAGATAACCAGCTTTGATCTGTTTGCTACACCTTATAATCACTTAAAAATCTACCTTTTGTAGTTAATAAATTTGCTTTTGCTTCATCACAAACCAGTGTATGAGAGTTATAACTTGGGGCAAAAGGCTGTTGTATATTCTCTCCATGATGGTAGATCCGAGATAGGTGAAAAGACGGTTACTCACCGTAGTAACTGGTGTTCTTCGAGATGTGTTGCTCATATGTATTCCACTTAGGTGTGCGCGCGCGGCGTGCACGATCGTCGGAAGATTTTTACCCTAGCAACACTCGGTGGGCCGGCTGGCGCCCCCTGGAGTGGCGCCGTTAGGGAGCCCGATATATACCCCAGCCGGCCCATCGCCCTCTCAGTTCCTTCTTGCCGGCTATTCCGACAGTGGGGATGGAGGGCGGGTTTGGAATACATATGAGCAACACATCTCGAAGAACACCAGTTACTACGGTGAGTAACCGTCTTTTCTTCTTCGAGTGATTGCTCATATGTATTCCAGTTAGGTGACTCCCAAGCCATTCCTAGGAGGCGGGGTCGGATTGTGATACAGCAGAGTTTAGGACCACCGAACCAAAAGCGTCGTCGTCTCTAGAATGTTGCACTATGGCATAGTGCGAGGCAAAGGTGTGCACTGACGACCATGTCGCGGCCCTACAAATCTCTTGGATTGGTATGTGTGCCAAGAAGGCAGACGACGAGGCCTGAGCTCGGGTAGAGTGGGCCGTAGGGTGCATGGTGGGGACACCTGCCAAGTCATAACATGTGCGGATGCACGAGGTGATCCATGACGAGATGCGTTGGGAAGAGACCGGAACGCCTTTCATCCGGTCCGCCACGGCGATGAACAGTTGAGTCGTTTTCCGAAACGGCTTCGTCCGCTCGATGTAGAAGGCGAGGGCTCTACGGACGTCCAAGGAATGGAGTTGCTGCTCCTTCCTAGAGACATGGGGCTTAGGATAAAAGACAGGTAGAAAAATGTCTTGGTTAATATGGAAGGCCGACACTACCTTGGGTAGGAAGGCCGGGTGTGGCCACAGCTGTACTTTATCCTTATGGAACACCGTATAAGGTGGTTCCGAAGTAAGCGCTCTGAGCTCAGAGACGCGCCTTGCCGAGGTAATGGCTACAAGGAAGGCCGTTTTCCATGAGAGGTACAGCAGCAAGCAAGTGGCCATGGGCTCGAATGGGGCCCCCATGAGCCTGGTGATGACTAGGTTGAGGTCCCATGTGGGGACCGGGCGGCGTACCAATGGGTGTAGCCGTTCCAACCCGCTAATGAACCTGCTAACCATGGGGTTGGAGAAAATGGAAACCGCCCCGTCCCCGGGGTGAAAGGCTGAGATTGCCGCTAGGTGGACTTTTAGAGACGAGAGAGCCAGACCCTGCTCCTTTAGAGAGAGGAGGTAGTCTAGAATGGTGTGAATTGGCACCTGCAGGGGGTTGAGACCCCGAGTGCCACACCAAAGGGAAAAACCGTTTCCACTTAGCTGAGTAGGTGGACTTGGTGGAGGGTTTCCTACTGCTCAGCAGAACGTGCTGGACCGGGCTGGAACAACGTAGCTCAGACGGGTTCAGCCATGCAGCAGCCACGCCGTGAGGTGAAGAGAGTGCAGGTCGGGATGATGGAGCCTGCCGTGCTGCTGCGTGATCAGGTCCGGCCACAGTGGTAGAGTGATCGGGTCGGCCACGGAGAGCTCCAGGAGCGTGGTATACCAGTGTTGCCTGGGCCACGCTGGAGCAATCAGGATTACTCGGGCCTTGTCCCTGCGTAGTTTGAGCAGGACTCTGTGGACCAGTGGAACTGGCGGGAAGGCATAGGCCAGGTGGTCCGTCCAAGGATGGAGAAAAGCGTCTGTCAGGGAGCCTGGGGAGCGACCCCGGAATGAGCAGAACACGTGGCATTTCCAGTTCTCGCGAGTCGCGAAGAGATCTATGCGGGGAAATCCCCACTTCCGGAAAACAGAGTGGATGACATCCGGTCGAATGGACCACTCGTGAGTTTGAAAGGACCTGCTCAGTCGGTCCGCCAAGGTGTTCTGGACCCCTGGGAGAAACGAGGCTACCAGGTGAATGGATCGGGCTATGCAAAAGTCCCAGAGCTGAGTTGCTTCTCGGCAGAGGGGGAGGGAGTGCGCCCCTCCCTGTCTGTTGATGTAATGCATGGCCGTCGTGTTGTCTGTAAGGATGGAGACACAACGGCCCTGTAAGTGTTGAGCGAAGGCTTGGCAGGCAAGACGTACCGCTCGGAGTTCTCTGACATTGATGTGCAGTGTCAGCTCCTGTTCTGACCACAGGCCCTGCGTTTGGAGGTTCTGCAGGTGAGCCCCCCAGCCGAGGGATGACGCATCCGTAGTTAAGGCTCAGGATGGCTGAGGTGGATGAAATGGAACACCTGACATCACCTTCCTGGGGTCCAGCCACCAGTTGAGGGAGGCTAGGACTTGTGGTGGGACCGTCAGAATTATATCCAGGTTGTCCCTGCGCGGCCGGTATGCTGAGGCAAGTCATGCCTGGAGGGGCCGCAGGCGTAACCTGGCGTGAGCTGTCACGAAGGTGCATGATGCCATATGACCAATGAGGCTGAGGCAGCAGCGGGCCGTTGACGTTAGGAAGGCTTGGAGGCTGCGTATGGCAGCTGTAAGCGTCTGAAAGCGAGCCTCTGGGAGGAACGCCCTGGCGAGAGTAGAGTCCAGTATTGCCCCTATAAAGTCTATTCTCTGTGTTGGCACCAAAGTGGACTTTTCTACGTTCAGTAGGAGGCCAAGACGCTTGAACATGTCCATGGCCGTGCGAATGTGAGACTGGACCTGGTTGCTGGAGTTGCCACGGATAAGCCAGTCGTCGAGGTAGGGGAACACCTGAACTCTTTGACGCCGAAGGGCGGCTGCTACCACTGCCATACACTTCGTAAAGACCCTCGGTGCCGTTGAGAGGCCGAAGGGCAGGACCGTGAACTGGAAGTGTCTCTGGCCCACTACGAAGCGTAGGAAGCGTCTGTGAGGTGGGTAGATGGCAATATGGAAATACGCGTCCTTCATGTCGAGGGCGGCGTACCAGTCTCCCTGATCCATAGAGGGGATAATAGTGCCCAGGGAGAGCATACGGAACTTCAACTTTACCATAAATTTGTTGAGTCCCCGTAAGTCCAGAATAGGACGTAGCCCCCCTTTCGCCTTGGGGATTAGGAAATAACGGGAATAGAATCCCTTGCCTCTGAGATCCCTTGAAACCTCCTCTACCGCTCCTGCAGTGAGGAGCTCCTGTACCTCCTGGATAAGGAGTTGCTCGTGAGAAGGGTCCCTGAAGAGGGACGGGGAGGGAGGGTGGGATGAAGGCGGGGAGACGAACTGCAATTGGTATCCCCTTTGCACGGTTTGTATGACCCAGCGGTCCGTGGTGATATTTGACCACGCCGGGGAGAAAAGGGAGAGGCGGTTCAGGAATAGGGGGACAGGATCGATTATGACTGGTACTCCGGCCTCGAGCGTCTCTTCAAAAACCTTGCTTGGGCCCCGACGATGGTTTGTGGGGGCCCTGTCGCTGGCCGGACTGTCGACCGGGCTGCTGTCTCCTGCCCCCTCTACCACGTGGCCTCCTATAGAAGCCCTGTCGTGGTGCAGGGGGGAAATATGGACGGTAACCAAAGGGCCGAAAGGGTCTGCGCTGCGTCGCTGGGGTATGCATCCCCAGTGTGCGAATGATGGTTCGACCATCTTTGAGGGTCTGCAGCTTAGGGTCAGTTTTTTCTGAAAACAGACCCTGCCCTTCAAACGGTAGGTCCTGGATTGTGTGTTGGACCTCCGCAGGGAGGACGGAGGACTGTAGCCATGATATCCGCCTCATGGCGACTCCCGAGGCAATCGTTCTGGCGGCCGAGTCGGCGATGTCGAGCGAGGCCCTAAGCGACGTTCTGGCCACCTTTTTGCCCTCCTCCACAAGGGCTTTGTACTCCTGCCTGGACTCCAGAGGGATAAGTTCTTTAAATTTGTCCATGGAGGTCCAGGTGTTGTAGCCGTAGCGGCTCAGGAGTGCCTGTTGGTTCGCAGCACGGAGCTGAAGGCCGCCCGCGGAGTAGATTTTCCTGCCGAACAGGTCCAAGCGTTTTGCGTCCTTGGACTTAGGGGCGGGGGCCTGTTGGCCATTCCTCTCCCTCTCGTTGACGGATTGTACCACCAACGAACACGGAGGGGGGTGCGTATATAGATATTGGAAGTCTCTTGGTGGAGCCATGTACTTCCTTTCTACCCCCCTAGCTGTGGGGGGTATCGATGCTGGTGTCTGCCAGATGGAAGTGGCATTAGCCAGTATCGTACGGATAAACGGTAGGGCTACCCTGGTGGGGGCATCAGATGTGAGAATATCCACCACCGGGTCCTCCAGTTCTGGCACCTCCTCGATCTGCAGGTCCATGTTGAGGGCCAACCTGCGAAGCAAGTCCTGATGGCCCCGGAGATCGATAGGAGGCGGGCCGGACGATGACGCTCCCGCCACTGCCTCGTCAGGGGAGGAGGAGGAGGACAGGCCTTGGGCAAGCGGATCCTCGGCGGGGGCCGCTGAAGAGTCCAGGGCTGGGAGCTCAGGATCTGGGTCCCCTACCTCTGGCGGAGGCCGGGAGACTGTAGCCTCTGGCGCTCTACGCTCCAATGTGGTCGAGGTGGGAGCTCTAGATGGTACCCCTTGGGCTTGATGATAGGCCATCGGGGTCCAGAAGGGCCATTGCCCCTGACCCTGTCCGGTCTCTGGCAGGTGGCCCTGGTCACTGACAGTGCGATCCTTGACGTAGAGGTCGCTGCCATCTCTGGAAAAGCGGGATCCAGAGCGAGAAGGCCAAGGTGGAGCAGAGTAGCCATGTAGCGACGTCTGCGTGGCCATGGTCTGCCCCCTTGCGGGGACCGGTGCCGGGATGGTATCCGGTGCCGGGAGCTGGATCGGTGCCGGGATGGTGACCGGTGCCGAGAGCCGGATCGGTGCCGAGACCTGGACCGGTACCGGCGATGACTTCGGTACCGGGACGCAGATCGGGACCGTGAACATCTCGGGGATCTACGCGTCGACCGGCCGCGGGACCGGGAGCGGTGCCGAGAGTCAAAGTACCTCCGCCTGGAGGGGGACCTGGAGCGGTACCGCGAGTACGACCGGTGCCGGGATGGAGACCGGTGCCGGGACTGCGAGCGGTACCATGGAGACGCCGGCGGCTGCTGCTGGCTGGTCTCCGCCTGCGGCACTGGGTGGAAGATGGCCGGTTTGCCGCGTGAAGTCACGATCTGCACCGGCGGTACCGTGGACGGGGTCGGTGCCGGATCGGTCATCTGGATCAGGTCCCTTGCCGCTGCGAAGGTGTCCGGAGTGGATGGCAGCGTAAGCTCAACCACGGTACGGGCCGGGGAGCTGGCGGTTACCGAGCTCAACGGCCCTTGCGGGACCGGAGTCATCGGTACCGGAGCCTGAAAAGGCTGACCTGCGCTCAACGGCCTCTCGGGTGCCGGAGTTGGCAGGGCCGGCGCCGGTGCTGGTGGCGGCGCCGGACTCAACGGCCTCTGCTGGGCCGGAGTAAGTGGAACAGGGGCCACTGGCACCGAACTCAACGGTCCTTGCGGTACCGGAGTCAACGGTGCTGGCGCCGTAACAGGCCTGGTCAGGTCTGAAGCTGGCTGCGTATGCAGCGGCACCTTAGTCGGTCCTCCCGACTTCTTCGCTCTCGGGGACAGAGAGCGGTGCCTCTGCGAGGTCCCAGTCAGAGACGGACGGTGCCGAGGTTCTTTCCCGGAGCTCGGGCACTCCGGTGCCGTGGACGATGAGGCCGCTGAAGTCGGTGCCGGGGTTCGTTGCGGTGCCGACATCGGACTGAGTGATGCCTCTAAGAGGAGCTGCTTTAAACGAAAGTCCCGCTCCTTTTTGGTCCGTGGCTTGAAAGACTTACAGATGCGGCACTTGTCCGGAAGGTGGGACTCCCCGAGGCACTTCAGACAGGAGGTGTGTGGATCTCCTGTGGGCATCGGCTTTTGGCATGCCGAGCAAGGCTTAAATCCCGGAGAGCCAGGCATTGGCCCGGTGCCGGGAGGGAGACAGGGGAGAAACCCCTTATCTCCTACTACTATTTACAGTAGCTACAACAATAAGCTATGAATAACTATCAACAACTAATTAAAAGTACTTAAACTATCTACACGATAAGCGAGTGCTAAGAGTGCTAGGGATGTGGAGGTCAGCTAGCTGCTCTCCACTGTTCCAACGACCGACACGGGCGGTAAGAAGGAACTGAGAGGGCGATGGGCCGGCTGGGGTATATATCGGGCTCCCTAATGGCGCCACTCCAGGGGGCGCCAGCCGGCCCACCGAGTGTTGCTAGGGTAAAAATCTTCCGACGATCGTGCACGCCGCGCGCGCACACCTAAGTGGAATACATATGAGCAATCACTCGAAGAAGAACTGACTGACCACCTCTAGCACATAGTCATTGATGGCAATGCTTGGATGTTCTGCATCCTGGGCCATAACTTTGGTCTTCTGAAGACTGACTGTCAACCCGAACACTTCACAAGCTCTGGAAAAATGGTCAGACGCTGGAGATCGATTTCTGTGTGGGTGGCCAGGGCAGCGTCGTCTGCAAACAGCATGTCTCTGATTGTTGCCTCCTGTACCTTGCTTTTGGCCTTTAGTCAAGCCAGACTGAAAAGTCTCCCGTCAGACCGGGTGTGGAGATAGACTCCCTCTGTGGAATTTCCAAAGGCACATTTCAGCAACGCTGCGAAGAAGATGCCGAAGA
The DNA here is from genome assembly GCA_037349315.1 of Chelydra serpentina. Lineage (NCBI taxonomy): Eukaryota > Metazoa > Chordata > Testudines > Chelydridae > Chelydra > Chelydra serpentina. Next base: position 33,982,282 of record JBAIAC010000029.1, on the reverse strand, counting down.
GTGTGGGAGCGAGAACGCAGCCTTGTTTTACTCCACTGTGGATGTTGAAGGCATCGGAGGACGAGCCATCATACAGTACTGTGCCTTTCATGTTGTCGTGAAAAGACTGGATCACGCTCAGCAACTTCGGTGGGCAGCCAATCTTTGCCAGGATCTTGAACAGCCCATCTCTGTTCACAAGGTCGAAAGCTTTGGTCAGGTCTATGAAGGCAAGGAGTAGCGGCTTATGCTGTTCTCTGCATTTCTCTTGCAGCTGCCTTAAGGAGAAAACCATCTCGGTTGTAGATCTCCCTGCTCGGAACCCGCACTGTGACTCTGGGTAAACTGTCAGCAAGCTTCTGCAGTCTATTCAGGATCACGCGTGCAAAGACTTTACCCACAACACTCAGGAGCGATATGCCTCTGTAGTTGTTGCAGTCGCTTCTATATCATCCTTGTTCTTGTAGAGGGTCACGATGTTGGACTCTCTCATATCCTGAGGTACTGCACCTTCGTCCCAGCACTGACAGAGGAGGTCGTGGAGGTGTTCTAGGAGGACGTTGCCACACTTGATAACTTCTGGTGGGATGCCATCCTTTCCTGGAGCCTTTCCTGTGGACAAGCTCTCAATGACTTTCTTCAATTCTTCCATGGTGAGCTTCTCGTCCAGCTCAATTTCAACGGGAAAACCATCCACGGTATTAAGGGCAGCTTCGGTGACAGTGTTTTGCCTGGAGTACACTTCAGAGCAGTGCTCCACTCATTTATCCATCTGCTTGCCCTTGTCCTGGATGTTTTCGCCTGTTGCAGACTTTAGTGACACTCTCCACTTCTTTGTGGGTCCCATGGCCTTCTTGATGCCATCATACATTCCCCTGATGTTTCCAATGTCAGCAGATAGTTGAATGCTCCGGCAGAGCTGGAGCCAGTAATCATTTGCACACTGTCGAGCTAGTCCCTGTACTTTGCTCCTGGCAAATCGATACTCTTGTAGAGTCCTCTCACTGGGGGAACGCTTGTACTCCAGGTGAACAGCTCGGCGTTCTTCAATGGCTGGAGTGAGTGTGACGGAATTAGCCTCAAATCAGTCATTGTTCATGTTTCGTTTCTTTCCAAAAACTTTCATGGCTGTGCTGTGTACTGCATCTCTGATGTGGCCCCATCTCTCTTTGGCGCAGCCACCGGGAGGCATACAGTTCAGCACCTCGAAGAGCTCATGGGTGAATTTCTCTGCCTTGTCTGGGTGTGCGGTCTTGCTCACATCGATGCGAGGTTTGCCCTCTGGTCTAGAGCGGTGGATCTTCTTTGGCTGTAGCCTCATCTTGCTGCACACCAGCGAGTGATCACTGTCGCAGTCAGCACTGTGGAAGGTGCGAGTAAGCAGGACGCACTTCAAGGCAGACCGCCTGATGATAATCAGGTCGAGTTGGTGCCAGTGCATGGAGCGAGGGTGTCTCCAGGACACTTTGTGTTGAGGCTTTGTCTGGAAGAATGAGTTGGTAATGCTGAGGTCATGGTACGAGCACAGTTCCAGAAGTGGTCGTCCATTCTCATTCATTTCTCCAACGCCAAACTTTCCAAGACAGGATGGCCAAAAGTCGTGGTCAGCGCCCACTCTGGCATTGAAGTCACCCAGTAGTATCAAGTACTCTTCTTTAGGGATACTCCTGATGATCGTGTCTAACTGGTCATAGAACTCGTCCTTGGTATCCCTGGTGGCGCCGAGTGTTGGTGCATACATGCTGATCAGGTTGACGGGTCCAGTAGATGTGTGGAGTCGGAGTGATAACAGTCTTTCAGTTCCTTGTTGACCAGGTTCCACCATCCCCAGTAAAGAATTTCTCACGGCAAATCCAACACCACACTCTCTGATTTCTTCGGCACTTTTCCCTTGCCAGAAGAACGTATAGTTCTTTTCCCTGAGAGTCCCAGCGTCTGGCAGCCGTGTCGATTTGGAGTCGTGCTAGCTCATCGTTGATGACTGCAGTCTTCCGAACATCGCTAATTGCCTGAAGATCTTGTGATAGGCCAGTTGTCATGGTCCGTACGTTCCAGCATCCTAACTTGAGGGCTGGTTTCTTAAATGTTTGTTGTTGTTGCCTGGTGCCTGGCCAATCTCTCACTGGACCCTGAGATCAACTGTAGAATCGGCAAGGCCTTCACAATTTTGGCCAGTTTGTCTCTCAGAGTATGGAACAACAACATGCTGACCATCAACACAAAGGTTGCTGTGTACTGCGCATGTGTGCTAAACACTCTTCTCTACGCCAGCGAAACTTGGACTCTCTACGCTTCGCAAGAAAAGAGACTGAACGCCTTCCACATGCGCTGCCACCGTCGCATACTCGGGATCACTTGGAGTGATCGAATGACGAACAACGAGGTGCTGGAACGTGTCAAGATCTCCAGCATGTTCACTCTCCTCCGTCAACGCCGCCTCAGATGGCTTGGCCATCTAAGTCGTATGGAAGATGGACGGATCCCCAAAGACCTGTTGTATGCTGAACTTGCCTCTGGAAACAAAGCTACAGGACGGCCCCACCTTCGCTTCAAGGATGAGAGGGACCTGAAGACTGTTCAAATCGACATCAACAGCTGGGAAGAGCTCGCCCAGGACAGATGCAGATGGAGACACGCTCTGACCACTGGATTGAAAACCGGCGAAGACAAGCTGTGGCAGCTTGCCGAGGAAAAGCGGGTTAAATGAAAAAGGAAGCAGCGGCTCCAACCCACAGTTGACACCACCTTCAAATGCAGCAAATGCAATCGAGACTGCCACTCTCGTGTGGGGCTCTATAGCCACAATAGACGCTGCACAACCATCAACTAAACGTTCCCCATGGGCGCATATCCATCGTCTCTCAAGACTAACGGACACCAACAACAACAACATTCTCTCTCCACATTGAGGGAGGGGGCGAATTTCATGAGCTTACGTTGTACAGATCTCTGTGCAGCATAAGACGGTATAATTTTGGGTTTACACTCCAGAGGGGGGAATGCTCTTGAGCAGCTGGGCAGTTCCTTAGCTGTAGCCTCCCCATGCAGAGCTGATCACAGCAGCCTGTAAATACTGCAGCTGAGTGTGTCCCTACCTGTGTGTATGCTTGTGAAAGAGCAAGCTTGGAGAGCTTGGCAATTTATCATAGCAGCACAGTGTGAGGGGAAGCCCAGACTTGTGGGTCAGGGGGGCTCAGTAGTACCCTGGTTCCAGGTGGCACCCTGGGGGAAACCCGTCAGAGAAAACTCTCTATTAGGAACAATTAACATGACCATGAAATATAACTTTTTTGTCAAATTCACATTGCTAGACACAAAATGGAACCTATGTGCAGAGATCATGATCTGCAACTCCAACAACTTCTTGAACTGGTCATATATGTCTTAAACTAACAGGAAAATTTCAAGAAGTTTTTCTGAGAAATCATGAAAGGAATTCATCAGAGTGTGATAAAGATAAGAACATGCACCTATTGGGAAGACAGCTATGCTACTCCCTTCATCCTAAACACAAGGATGAATTTAGTGACACAGAAGTAGTTAAGAACTTTTGAATAGATATTTTCATACCTTCTACAGTAATAGAGGAAAAATTATATGCTTTGTAAATATATTATTATCCTTTCTCTGCAGTTTGTATCTGGGGATTCACTATTCTTCCCTGAGTCACTCACAAGCTACCATCTTTCCACCTAAAAGTAACTGAATGGGACTCCTTTCAAAGGAAGTCAGCATCAACTCCTAATCCCTACATGTCTACTTGATGGACAACTCAGATCCCTCCACAGCACTCAGCCCAGGACTGCCCAGTGCCCAAGAGTCAAACAGAAACTACACTTCACTCTCAAGACGCTATCACTTATACCACCAGGCTGGTCCTATTCAGTTGTCTATATGCAAATCCATAACTCTAGACACATCACTTTACCTGAAAGATTATTTCATAGAATTAGATTACATTTATCCATACTGATTGATTTCTAATTCAGTGAACTGAACTATATCATCCATCTGCATCAGTCCTTACAAATTACATTGTAAATTACTATATTCTTCACCAACCACCCTTTAAATTTTTTTTTTTTAATGTAGAGAAAAAATACCCCCACACACACTTCAGCATGCTAAAGAAAATCAGTTTTATCTCACAAGACAAAAAGTTCTATACATTTCACAGATATACATCATTCAGCACTAATCAAGTATTTCAAAACATATGGTGGTATTTTTTCTTTAAAAATCTCTACTTGGAATACACAGGAGTTAACATTATGTTACCTCCCACAATGACCTGAGAAGTGGCATAGCCTTACCTGACACTGATTAATGGCTGAATGGTTACCATGGAATGGAGACTGTCTTTCTTTATCCCGATGATGCCTGCTACTATGTTTACTTCTCTGCAACTGCTGACGCAATTTTGCAATCTGACGGGGAAAGAATAAGAGTCTCAGATTTCCCTTCGCATATTTAATTCATTACTACATCAAGTTTACTATATGGACTATTATCAAAAACGTAAAAGCTGAAACATTGCTAATTAAGAGAATCTACTTGATATAATGTTGAGTCAGCTACTCTACAGATAAAACACCACAATACTAAAATATTAGCTTCCATTTTTCTATGAAGACCTGCACATATTCCCAGTTCTCACATACCAGTATGACAGTACCTGAAGATAACGAGGCTAGTTAGCAGTAAACGAAGGTTCTTCGAGATGTGTGGCCCCTATCTGTATTCCAGTGAGCGTTACGTGCCTGTACCATGTGCCCAAAGCTGGAGCTTTTGAAAGTAGTACTGTTCGGCGGTCCGCACATGCGCCCTGTGCCGCATTATAGTCTCACCCGAGGCAATAAAGGGTACAGCGGACTGCCTTCAGTTACAGGTAAGTAACCTTGTTTTCTTCTTCCAGTGATGGTCCCTTATTGTATTCCACTGACGGCGATTAACAAGTAGACTGTGGAACGGAGGACTGCTGCTCCGAATGAAGCATCCATTGTGGAATCATGCACTAGAGCATAGAAAAGGTGTGTACTGAACTCCACATGGCTGCACTTCATATGTTACTCCTGGGGGAATTCTGCACCACTGCGCACATGCAGAATTTATGTCCCCCCCATATTTCTTTGCTTCCCTGCAGAAAAATGACTTCTGACGGGGAAGCAAAGGGAAGCTGCAAGAGCTGTCACGGGCCCCTCCCTGGCAGTGCCGGTGCATGGTGGGGCTCGGAGTGGGGATGCCTCAGTTGGTTGCACCTAGCTTGCACTGGGCTCAGCTACTAGCCTGGGCTGAGGATAGGGGAGGACTGACTTCCTCTTCCCCGGCAAGGAGAAGGAGGGGCCGAGCCACCCTCAGAAACCTCCCCTGGCTGCAGGAAGCTCTGCACCCCCTCTCCCGTTTCCTGCCCCCATTGCTCCTCAGTCTCGGGGGATGGGGTTCCTGTATGGGGGGGTTACTTCACCAGCTGCCCAACCCTCATGCATCTGGACCCCCCCCATACCTAGATTCCCCCTGCCGAGCCTCACGCCCTCCACACACCCCCACTGAGCACCAACACTACAATCCTCACCCCACTGAGCCCCAAGCAGCTGAACCCAGACCCCCACCCCACCAAGCCTCACTGCCCAAGCACCCGGACCCCCCCGTGGGGTCCCCCATACCCAGACCCCCATGCCAAGCCCCAGACCCCCCACCCACTAAGCCCCAACCACCTTTACCTGGACCCCCATCCCGCAGAGTCCCATTCCCCCTGCACCCAGAACCCTCCAACAAACCCCTGTGCATCCAGATCCCCACCCCCACACCTGGCCCCCACTGAGATGCCCCACATCTAGACTGTCCCACATAGAACCCTCTCACCCCACACCTGGATCCCCCACACTAAGCCCCTTCACATTTGGATCTTGCCAGGCTGAGCCTGCCTGACCCCACCTGGATTGGGAGCCAGGGCTGGGGGTTCGGGCAAGACTCCCTCCCTCTCGCTTGCTAGCTTGATGTACTTGGTATGGAGGGGCAGGGCCCCAGGGTGTTTCTGGGGCAGGCCCTGGCCCTTGCACTTTGTCAGGGCTGGGTGTAGCCTCACTGCCAAGTCCATGTCCCAGGGGCGGGAGAAAATGCAGGACCCTCCACATTTATTTAGTGATAAATAAAATATGCAGAATTTTAAAATATTGTGTGCAGAATTTATTTTTCTGGCACAGAATTCCCTCAGGAGAATGTCTGTGAGAGGCTCGATGTGGAGTGCGGCTGTGGTTGATGCTTGCGCTCTTGTGGAATGGGCCCGAATCCCTTCAGGCAGGGACCGTCCCGATAAATGATAGCAACGTGTAATGCACCCTGAGACCCACTTGGAGATTTTCTCGGTGGAAATGGCTTGTCCTTTAATTCTCTTCGCTACAGCAACAAAGCCTCGGAGATTTCCAGAAGGTCTTTGTTGGCTCAGGATAAAAAGCCAATGCTCTTTGAACATCTAACAAGTGAAGCCTTCTTTCCACATTTGAGACATGAGATTTGGGGAAGAAGGTAGGCAAATTTGGGGTGGAATTGGGAAACCACCTTGGATAGAACTCGGCATGGAGTCGTAAAGAGCCTCTCTCTTTATGGAAAGTGGTGAAGCAGGGGTTAGCCATTATGGCGTCCAGTTTGCCAACCCTCCTAGCCGATGTAATGGCAACGAGGAAGGTGACTTTCATGGAGAGATAGTGAGCATGAGGCCATAGGTTCGAACGAGGTAGTTAGCGAGGTGAGGATTAGGTTATGGTCCCATTGGGGGATGACAAGTTGAATGGGAGGGTATTTTCGCAGGAGGCCCTTCAAGAACTACATAGTTAATGGGTGGGTAAAGATTGAATGACCGTCCACCAGCGGATGAAAGGCATTAATGGCAGCTGCATGCACCTTAATGGAACTGAGGGTCAGTCCTGAGTCTTTCATATAAAGGAAATATTCCAGGAGTAGCAGGATTCCCACCACTTCAGGGACAAGGCCCTGTTTGGTAACCCACAAGTGAAACGTGTCCACTTGGCCTGATACAAGTGTCTTGTGTACTCTGTCCTGCTGCTTAAAAGGACATCTCACACCGCCATAGAGCGTTTCTGCGCTAGTGGTGGTGTCCATCCAAAAACCAAGCCATCAGGTAAAGTGTGCGCGGATTGGGGTGTCTGAGTCTGCCATTGTATTGGGTCAGCAGCTCTTGCAATGTTCGAAGCATGGAGTGTGCTTCAAAATGCAGAGGAGGAGAGGAAGCCAAAATTGGAGAGACCAGAAAAAATAAAAATGGTTACTCACCTTCTTGTAACTATTGTTCTTCGAGATGTATTGTTCATGTCCATTCCAATCAGGTTTCTTTGGGCGTCCTCCCTCTCCCGCATCGTTTCCTCAGGGCTATGGCATGTTGCGGTGCCCCAAGTTTAAAAGTTGTGAGGCCTGCAGTAAACACATGCCCAAAAGTGACCCGCACACTTCACACTTATGGTGTCTAGGAGAAAGTCACCAGAAAGACCGCGCGCACGGCAGCCGGAAGATTTTTCCCCTAGCAGCATCCATTGGATCGGCCTGGCGCCCCCTGGACTTGTACCTTCATGGTGATCAATATAGAGCCCTGCCGACCAGCCACCCCGTCGGTTCCTTCTTGCCGGCTATTCCGACAGAGGAATAAGGTGGGTGGGTATTGGAATGGACTTGAACACATCTCGAAGAACCGTTATGAGAAGTTGAGTAACTTTTGCCTTCTTCGAGTGCGTCTCATGTCAATTCCAATCAGGTGACTCACAAGCCTAAGATTCAGAGGCTGGGGTCGGAGTTCAGATATCCCCTGATAGGAGCACTGCTCTACCAAAGGCGCATCGCCTCTGGCCTGCTGGGTAATTGCACAATGTGCAGTGAACGTATGTATGAAGGACCACATTGCCGCTCTGCATATTTCCTGGGTCGGAATTTGTGCCAGGAACACTGCTGAAGAAGCCCGAGTCCTAGTAGAGTGTGCTGTGAGCGGAGGGGCAGTCACATCTATCAGGTTATAGCATTCAGGTATGCAGGACATGATCCACAATGAAATTCGTTGAGAGGAGACTAGAAGACCCTTCATCCTGTCTGCCACAGCCACAAATAGTAGAATGGACTTCCTAAATGGTTTTGTTCTTTCAGTGTAGAAGGCTAGCGCTCTGCGAACATCCAATGAGTGAAGCCTCTGCTCCCTGCCGCTTGAGTGCGGCTTAGGATAGAACACTGGGAGGAAGATGTCCTGGTTCATGTGAAATTGGGAGACAACCTTCGGAAGGAAAACTGGATGTGACCTGAGCTGAACCTTGTCCTTATAGAACACGGTGTAAGGGGGCTCGAATGTTAGGTCCTTGAGCTCAGACACCCTCCTGGCTGAGGTTATCACTACCATGAACGCCCCTTATACAACATGTAGAGCAGGGAACAAGTCGCCAGTGGTTCAAAGGGCAGACCCATCATCAATTTGGAAAGGACCACACTGAGGTCCCAGGTCGGGACCAGCTGTCGGACGTGCAGATATATATAGCCGGTCGAGACCTTTCAGGAAACGACTGACCATAGGGTTGGCAAAGACCAACCTACCCTCTGCACCTGGATGGAAGGCAGAGATGGCGGCCAAGTGAACCCTTATTGATGACATGGACAGTCCTCGCTGCTTGAGATGGAAAAGGTACTCCAGTATAAGTGGGCTAGAGGGGATCGTCAGGGACGAATGATGCTGTGCCAACCAGATTGAAAATCTCTTTCACTTGGTAAGGTAGGTAGTCCTGGTGGAGGACTTGCCAAGGAGGACTTGTCTTACTGTGTCCGAGCAGGAGAGCTTCATGGGGTTCAGCCATGGAGCTTCCATGCTGTGAGGTGCAACGACTCGAGGTCTGGGTGCTGAAGATAGCCGTGATCCTGAGTTATTAAGTCCAGGAAGAGTGGCAAGGTGACTGGGGCTTTCACGGACATTTCCAGGAGAGATGTGTACCAGTGATGGCAGGGCCAGGCTGCAGCTACCAATATCACTGAAGCACCTTCCCTCCGTATCTTGAGAAGTACCTTGTGAACGAGAGGGATGGGCAGGAATGTGTAGAGAAGACGGCCTCTCCAAGGGAGGAGGAATGCATCCGCACTGGCCATGAAATGACCTGCTGAGATGGTCCACCAATTTGTTCTGTACTGCCGGGAGGCACGATGCTTGTATGTGTATCGAATGAGCTACGCAAAACTCCCACAGCACGAGGGCTTCCTGGCACAGTGGAGAGGAGTGTGCCCCCCCCGTTTGTTGATGTAGATCATCACCGTGGTGTCGTCTGTCAGAACTGATACACATCTCCCTGTCAAGTGGGTTCAGAAAGTCTGGCATGCCAGGCGCACCGCTCTCAGCTCTCCGACATTGATGTGAAGAGCGAGTTCCGCCTGAGACCAAAGGCCTTGTGTCCTGAGGTCCCCCAGATGTGCTGCCCAGCCCAAGGCTGACGCGTCTGTCACCAACGAGAGGGATGGCTGAGGACCAGTGAAGAGGACCCTTGCACACATTACCTGCGGGTCGATCCACCACTAGAGGGAGTCGAGGACTGGGTGAGGCAGAATCATGACCCTGTCCAAACTATTCCGAACCGGACGGTACACTAAGGCTACCCACGATTGGAGAGGCCACAGTCTGAGTGTTGCACCACATAGATGCAAGCAGACATGTGACCTTGACGTTTCAGGCAATTCCTTGCTGTGATGGTGGGAAACTGCCTGAGACCTCGAATTATGTCACCCAGGGCCTGAAACCTCGCTTCTGGGAGGTATACCCTGGCCTGAATCGAGTCTAGTACCGGCCCTATGAACTTTATCCGCTGAACAGGGGACAGAGTCAATTTCCCCACATTTGGGAGAAGGTCCAGTTCGTCGAACGCTATTCTTATGAAGTCGACTTGAGCCCTGGAGCAGCCCTTGATCAGCCAGTTGTTGAGGTATGGACATACCTGTACCTGCTGCCTGCATAGGAACGCAGCCACATCTGCCATGCATTTGGTAAATACACGAGGCGCCGCTGACAGGCTGAACAGGAGAACCGTGAACTGGTAGTGGTTGTTGCTCAGCACAAACCTGAGGTACCTTCTGTGGGATGGTGTAATCGCTATGTAAAAGTACATGTCCCAAGTCGAGGGCAGCATACAAGTCCCCTAGAGGCCAAAGAGACCATAAGGAATTTGAATTTCTTCATGAACTTGTTGAGCTCTCATAAGGTCTAGGACGGGCCTGAGCCTACCTTTGGCTTTCGGTATTAGGAAATACCGGGAATAGAAGCCCTTGCCCTTCTGCTCCTGAGGAACCTCTTCCATTGCCCCTAGCGATAGGAGCGAATGTACCTCCTGTACAAGGAGTTGCTTGTGAGAAGTGTCCCTGAAGAGGGACGGGGAAGAGGGGTGGAAGGGCGGGAGGGCAGAGAATTGGAGGGAGTATCCCCCCTCGACTATGTGGAGCACCCAGTGGTTCGATGTGATATGGGCCCACACAGGGTAGAAAGGAGATAGTCGGAACGAGAAGGTAAGGCAGGTTGGATCCAGTCCAAGGGCTGGTGTGCTGTCCTTGTTCGCACCTTCAAAAGGCCTGCTTCTGGCCAGATGAAGGTTTGGGTGGGCCAGAGCCCTAGCTTGAGGATGGTTGCGGCCTCTTCATGCTGCTCCTGTTTCTCCTCTGTGAACCGTCCTGCCGGTTCTGCGGTTGGTAGAACCGCGGAGGAGGTTGTCGCCTAAAATGCCTCCGCTGCGTGGCAGGGGTGTGAAGGCCCAGCGATTTGAGGGTGGCTCTCAAGTCTTTTAGGCTAGGTAGTCTTTTATCTGTCTTTTCAGAAAATAGAGTTAAACCCTGAAAGGGGAGATCTTGAATGGTCTGCTGGACCTCGTATGGCAGACTTGAGACCTGGAGCCAGAATTCCCTTCTCCTGGCAACCTTTCAGGTAACCATCACCCGAGTAGCCGCATCAGCCCCATCAGAGCAGCCAGCAGTGAAGCTCGGGAAATGAGCTTGCCTTCCTCAACCAGAGCTGGGAATTTGGCATGGGAGTCCTGCAGCAACAGCTCTGCGAGCAGGGCAATGGCAAAGCATGTATTGTAGTAGCACCTGCTGACAATGGCCTGCTAATTGGAAATGCGGAGCTGCAAACTTCCACTGGAACAGACCTTTCTTCCAAAAAGGTCGAGTCTTTTTGCCTCCCTGTTCTTTGGGGAGAATCCCTGGTAGCCCTAGTGCACACGCTGGTAGGCAGTGTCCACAACCAGAGAATCTGGGGGAGGGTGTGTATAAAGGTGCTTCTAGCCCCTAGATGGCACAAAGTAGCATCTTTCATTGCGCTTAGCCGTCAGGGGCAATGAGGCTGGGGTGTGCCACAAAGTCTTCGTTGTATCGTCAATGGTCTTTATTAGAGGCAGATCGATACGCGCGGGTCCGAAGGGGGTGAGAGTAACCACCATGGGATCCACTTCCTCCACTACCTCCTCTGCCTGTATGCCCAGGCCCGGAGCAACCTGCTGCAGCAACTGCTGCAGAACCCTGTTGTCCACCAGGGCTGGGGCAACAGAGGTGCCTGCCAAAGCCTCGTCCAGGGAGGAAGAGGAAGAAACCCCCGTAAGGGGAAGCTGCTCCCTTCCTTCCACGCCCAAGGGGTCCCGTGATGCCTGGGGTTCACGGGCTAGTGCCGAGATAAATAGTGCTGTGACCCCACGGTGCTAGGACACCATACACCGGTGTCAGAGCAGTCGGCGGCAATGGCACTGGTGAAGGTGCCAAAGCAGATGGCATCCACAAGAGCTGCATCGGTGCTAGGGTGGCCTGCCGCGGTACCTCAGACAGCACTGCAGTCAGCGCTTCTTGAGGGGCAGAGGGCGGTACAAAGGTAGCCGATGCAAGCGACGCTACTGCCGAATGCGACCCCTGGCTTCGTCGAAAGGCCCAGGGCGTCCAGAAGGACCACTGTGTAGGGGGTTACCACTGTGGCAGCCATGGTGACGGGTAGGCATGCCAATCCCGTCATGACTTTGACCTCCTGCTCCTACTCCTGTCCAAGCGAACTGAGTCAGTCTCGGACTCAGAGGTCTCCAAAAAAGACCACAGAGGAGCTGTGCTGTGAGGCACCGAGCGTCAGGAGTCAGGGGACTGACTAGGTTACCACTCCTGAGCTGTTGGGGCCGGGTATCGCTGTGGAGATGGTGAGCGTTGTGGCAGAATGGTCGACTTCCCCCTTGACTGGACCGCGGGGCAGGCTGGTGCTGGTTGTTCATCCCTCCTGAGAGGGGAAAATGGTGTCGTGAGGCACAACAAGTCCTGTGCCGCCTCATGTGCCTCTGGGGTTGACAGGAGCTGCAGCTGCTGACTCCGAGGGCTCAGTGAGCGGGGCGGGTCCAGACTTAATTGCACCAGGGCAGGAATCGATGCAACCCTTGCAAGTGAAGTGGCCAAAGTGTTGTGGGCCGACTGGGGTCCCACCATGGCCGGCTCCTTAGTTTTGGCCGGGGGAGAGCGGCCCTTCTCCGGCTTCTTCTTCTTCTGAGGCACTGGTGATTGCGAACAGTGCCTACCTGCCAACTACACGCGGGAGGAGCCGTGACGGTGCCGAGAGACTCGTCAGGAGTCCTTTCTAGGCACCAGATCCTGGGAAGATGGTGACAGGGTGCTACGCACCTAGGAGGAGGTGCTAGGCGCGGGGTGTCCCAATCTGGGGTCTGACTGGGGCCAAAGAACGGCTTCCATCAGCAGAATTTTGAGACACTGGTCCCTGTCCTCAAAGTTCTAAAGCAAAACCTGCGATAGATCCTGCACCGGTCTTTCTGGTGACTCTCGCCTAGACACCGCAAGCATGAAGTGTGCAGGTCACTTTTGAGCATGCATTTACCACATGCTTCAACTTTTAAACCCGGGGGACTGCAGCATACCATGGAGAAACCTGATTGGAATTGACATGAACAAGCACTCAAATTAAAAGAGGCTATCAGCATGGCTGTTGCCTTCCGCCATCTGATCTTGTGGATCACTTGCAGTAGAAGAGATAAGGTGGGGGGGGGGGGGGGGGGGGAGAGGGGAGAAGGCATCATTCATCTGGTATGACCGATTGAGGACTTGGGCGTCCCCCTGTGATTGAGTTCCAGATCCTCCCTTTGAACAATACCGGGTGCATTTGTTATTGTTGTGGGATGAGGAAAGATCCCTCACTGGGGTTTCCCATTGGCCAAAGATGTCCACGATTAGAGAGTCATGCAAATCTCATTTGCGGTAGGCTGCAAAGTTTCTGCTGACAGCATTAGCAATTGTGTTCTGGGTGCCCGGTAGATAGGCTGCTGTCAAAAGAATACGGTGTGTGATTCACCATTCCCAAAGGTGGATAGCTTCCGCACACAGGGTTGGTTCTTTCTTTCTCTCTGTAGAAGACTGTGGGGGTGATAACAGGAACGTGTTGGTTTTGGATGGTTGGCAGGAACGCCTGGCAAGCTCTGTGTACTGCCCAGAGTTCCAATATATTTATCTGCATCCTGGACTCTCATGCTGTCCAGGTATCTTGTGTCATGCATTTGCCCATGTGGGCACCCCAGCCCATGAGGGATGCATCAGTTATGATCGTCCTGGTGGGTGAGGATGGGAGGAAACTCATCCCTGAGCAGTTTCATAGCGAGTTCATCCACCATTGGAGTGAGGAGAGAACTTCTGGTGGCATGTGGAGCAAAGGGTGCATGGATTGATGCATGGGGGAGAAGACCTATGTAGCCAGAGTTGAAGGCAGCACAGGTGTAGGCGAGCGAATGGCATGATGTATGTTCAGACTGCCATATGTCCCGAGAGAGGCAGGTTTTGGCCGAAACCAAAGGATTGGAGGACACCAAAGTGATTAATTCCCTCATTGTCTGGAATCTTTCCCTTGGTAGATAAGCTTGGGCAGAGGTTGCATCTATGTGAGCTTCTATGAACTCTAGGGATTGCGTAGGGTTTAAAGTTGATTTTTCAACATTGATGTTAACCCCTAGGAAGGAGAGGAGTAGAAGCAGTTGCGATGTCGACTTCTGAGACTCTTCTTTGGACTGTGCTGCTATTAGCCAGTCATCCAGATAGAGGAAAACAAGGACCCCCTCACATCTGAGATGGGCTGCCACTACAGAGAATACTGTTTGAATACTCGTGGGGCAGTAGTGAGCCTGAAGGATAGGACCCTGTATTGAAGATGCCAAGGCCCCACCTTAGGGTGGACCTTAGGGTGCTTTTGAAGAGGCTCATAGGTATGTTGGTGGTATAGCTGCGGGGCCCTGTAACTAGATGATTGGGGCGGGCGGTAGAATTTCCTCTTGGGTGCTGGTGTGCAGATGCCCAGAGACCTTAGAGCGGCTCTAGTGTTCTTTAGCGAGTGCAGGGACTCATCCGTCGTCTGACTGAAGAGGTGCGATTCACTGAATGGGAAGTCTTTTATAGTGTTTTGCACTTCCCTGGAGAAGCCAGAGGAGTGTAACCAGGATTCTCTCCTCATGACAATTCCCGTTGCCAGGAAACAAGAGACTTTATCTACGGAGTCCACTGCTGCCTGAAGCATGGGTCTGGCGAGTAACTTGCCTTCCTCCAAGACTATCCTGGAATTGATTGCAGATAAGCTACCATCGCAGGATTGCAAACACTGCCAATCTCCCATAGTTCATAAAATCTTATTTAGTCATCAGGGCTAAATAGTTTGAAATACAAATCTGGAGTTTCACCGAGAAGACCTTTCTGCCCATGAGGTCTAGCCTCTAAACCTCTCTACTGAATGGGGTGAAACAGGGGTATTCTTGTTTGGAATGTTCCGAGACCTCCTGGATAATCAATGAGTTTGGTAGTGGATGAGAGAAGAGGGACTCTGACCCTTTGGTGAGGACACAGTATCTCTTCTCAGACCCTTTTGGGGTAGGTGCACATGTGGCTGGGGTGTGCAATACCATGCGTGATGACTAGAGGAAGGCATCGTTGATTGGCAAGGCCACCCTCACCAGTACCAAAGTGTGCAGGATGTCAAGCAGCTGGTATTGACTGTCTAGTACCTCCTCTAAGGTAATGTGTAGGGCATTAGCTATTCTCCGCAGCAATTCCTGGAACTGGCGATAGTCATCCAGTGGGGAAGAAGGGGATTGAAGAGGCAGCTGCGTCCAGGGAAAATGAGGGATGCCTCTCAGGATATGTAGGTACTGTTGGAGTCGGGTTAATCGGTGCAGCATCCATTGCTATGTCGGAGTGCTTACCTGACAAGGGTTGTGGTGATGAAGTGGGGGAGTCCTCCCAGACTGAGTGGGACCATTCAGAGGGTGAATATTGTGGCCATGAGCTCCAGTATGGCCAACCCGGTTGACCCTGCTGTTGTGTACCTTGGGACCACAGTGCCAGATACAAACTCTGCAGGCAAAGCAAGGTGGGAAAGTGCCCCAGTGTTGTCGGAACCTTCCAGTAGTCTGGAACAGGAGCGGTGGACTGTGTCAGAGATCCATATCGTCCAAATCAGAGGAGTCAGAAACCTCACTGAATGGCGGTGCCATTAGGACTGTTGGAATGGGAGGTGGCAGGAGCAGAGAGGGCAAAGGGTCCCTTTGACTTGGTGATCGGATCGGTGGTCGTGGAGTGCGAATAACTCATTCTCCCAGGGGTCAATGGTATCCATTCTGCTGGAGGAGTTGGTATCAGGAACTGCATCTGTCTGGAGACTGATGGTTCATGGGATGCTGGCGGAGTCGCTGGGTCTGTGATCGGTACCAGTGGATCTAGTGATCAATGCTGTCATTTCTCAATCTTGTGAGACTTAGAACGCATGGATACTTTGTGGCTGGAAATTGTGGATAGTGCAGAGTCCTCATTAGATTTGGAGGAAGACTTGCTCCCATGCTTATGTGCATGCTTCCCTGGTTCATGACTAGGCCCCAGAGCAGGGTTCTGCGGTAGAGGGGCCGCTCTTCGCCTGTTCAGGACGATGTACGGGGCGGGGGTTCCCCAGCCAGAATCCAATGTGGATCCCATGGCAGCCTCCATAAGGTGTTTCCTGAGACGGAGTGTCTGGTTCTTTCGAGTATGAGCAGGGGAGGCAGATACTGTACCTGGACGCAATGTGGGGCTTCCCCTAAGCAGTACATGCTGGTGCATGTTGCTGATGGAAAAATGACAGCGAGCAGGAATCACAGGTTTTGAACCCTGGCATCTTCAGCATAACCTAGTACCCAGGCCCGAGTGCTGGGGTGGGGTGACGTTTGGCAGGAAACACCACCGAAGCAGTATCCCAAGTCCTAAATCTGGTATGAAAGGAAGAATTGAACAGAAAACCAAAAAAAAGTAAATGCAGAACAACTAAGAAATCTAAACTACTAACAGTACTAAGGATAGGTTTTAAAAAAAGTGTGTCACAAGGATGATCAGAGAGTAGCAGCTCTGGCTCGGACCAAGAGGCGGTGAGAAGGAACTGGAGATGCCGATAGCCCACCGTGCCCTTTATCACCTCAGGAAAGGCCATGATGCGGCACAGTGTGCATGTGCGGACCACCGAACAGTACTGCTTTCAAAAGCTCTGGCTCAGGGCAAATGGCGCATAACCCTTAGTGGAATACAATATTGGATTATCACTCAAAGAAAAATTAAGTTTGATGGGAATTATACTACCATTTGAATTCCTCTCTCAGCTAACAGATACCTTCCTTGATTTTTTGTTGCTTTCCCTACCTCACTTAATTAAATATTGGTGTCTTGCACGGTGATCCTATCAGTTAAAAAATAGAATGACCAAGGGATTTTTTTTGGTTTGTTTTATAACAGATTAGCCATTCTATATTTCTATTTTCTCCACCTCCGACCTTTATATGGCAAGACTAAACACAAACTTTTGCACTTTCTTCAAACCTCATGGTAATAGAATATGCAGGCAACAAGCCTGACAACTTTATTTCAAACAATAGCTTTCCTGACCTCCTTGAGTTGGTCTGTGCTGCCCCAGGATGCTGAACGCTTGTGAGATCCTTTCTTCTTTTCTAAATATTCTTCAGCCCAGGCACTCTCTGTCTGTAACAAGAAGATTACGAATTAATTTTAAAAGGGTATGCTTATTCTTGCCAAAAAAAAAGAAGAAAAAAAGAAATTAGAAGCAAGTAAGCTAAGAGAGGGCATGCAATTATGATTTTCTGGATTCAGACACTGCTGGAAAGCACACGTCACTGAATGAAAGCCCTCTATAGCAACTCTGATATTCCTACAAGTAATCAGTATGAAGACGTCACCTTAGCCACTCCTATAATCTACATAATAGGTCTCTCTCCTATTTCATATGTACACTTATCACCCCAACTATAACAGAAGTTTTAATTCTAATTTAGTTTTACTTAAAACATGGAAAGAATTTGGCCCATTAGGTTTAAGTGGGTACAAGTCCCAGTCACTTTAGTGACCAGGGATTAATTTGATCCTCTGCGTTAACAGACATTTCTAGTCCTGATCTAGTACGTGACTAAAGGCCTGGTCTACACTAGAGAGTTAGGTCGACGTAAAGCAGCTTACATCGACCGAATTAGGTCAGTTTCTACACTACTGCCTTGTTGCCACCGATATAAGTGCCCTACTACAGCAACATAACTCTACCTCCATGAGAGGCTTATGTCAGTGTAGTTCGGCCACTGCAGTGTCTATATGGATATGATATAAGGTTACTTATATCAAGTGTTGGCTCTCATTCTTATCAATTTCACAACTCCATGCTGGAGCCAGGAAATTGATAAAAGAGCCCAGCTCACAGCTGGGGCTGTCAGCCTGAGGGGCTCCCTGCCCCAAGCCGGGCTCCTGTCCAGGATCTGGACTCCTCGCCCTGAGCTGGGCTGCTGCCTGGGCTCTGGGCATACAGCTCCCCACAGAAGCCCAGAGGGCAGCCATGCTCCCAGCAGGGAGTCTTAGGGCACATGGCGAGGCTCCCATCAGGGAACTGCACACAGAGCTGAGAGTCCAGGCTCTCTCAGCTCCCTACACTGCCCCTCTTAAATCAGGAGATGCACACCACCAACAGAAGGAGGCCAGCGGGGACATGAACCACTGTAGTAAATACTGTGATGGCTGTAAGTCAACCTAACATTAGATTGACTTAAGCTTGTAGTGTAGACGTGCCACAAGCAAACATTCTGGTATATAAGCAATACTGCACAATTAATGATTGCAATATCACACAAACAACTATACTATAATCTATAGTCAAGTACTCAAAAATTAGGAAATACTAGAATTAAGTTTCTTGGGCAACCTTAATTCGACCTCCTGCATGTATGCATTATGATACTGTCTTTAATTACATGATCACATTTTTTCCATAGGTCATCTGCCTCATTCAGTGCACAGAATGGACAGTGCTTACTGAATGACCAACTATTCAATAGCTTGTTTTATCTTCATTGTTCAATATGTTGCCTAGGCATTATTTACTGTATACTATTCAAATCCTGTTCTGAATACAGAAAGAGGCTACTATGACAGATGCAGCCATTTCCTGTAACGTTCTTGAAAAACCTTACTGAATTAAGTTTTAGTAGGTTTGGAGTCCATTGCATTAAGATGCAAAGTTCATGTATTGTGGAAATATATGTAATTTCTATACGGGGAGACATGACCAATATAAATCCTGGGAAGTGTCATGAGCTTCAAAAGACTACATGAAACTATGTGCCAACAAGAATGAATTTATGGGACAAAGTTAGGTGGGTTTCCCAGAAAATTTCTTGTGGGGAGGTATATGCAAACATACATCCTCCATTTATGCAAGAACTCAGCCTTTCAAAGTTTCATCCTGAGGAGGGAATCTTTGTCTGGCGATTACCTGTCCCCAAAGTCCCAAAATCAAAGAACCAAACTGCATAAAGGAGTGATTCACAGATTCATGGGTGTTCTTTTTCTGAGCAAAACCTGGTATGAACTTGTGACTACAGAAAAACCCTACCCATCATGGAGTCTGAAGGACTGAGTACCTACATGCCACAGTCCTTATTAGAGTTGGGCATGATCTCTTGTAAGCTTATCAGCATGTGTGTAGATCAGGGGTGGCAGTCCGGCAGCCCCAGAGCCGCATGCGGCTCTTCAGAAGATAATATGCAGCTCCTGCCAGCAGCCGACTCTGGGGGGAAATGGTGGGTGCTCTGAACCCACCGACAGCCCTATCAGTGCCCTCTCTCCTTCAGCGCCTCCCCCTCCCTCCCTGTGCCTCCCGCCTGCCACGGTCAGTTGTTTCAAGGAGTTGAGGAGGCGGGAGGGAGTGAGGACATGGCTCACTGGGGGAGGGGGGCCCAAATGGGGCAGGAAGAGGCGTGATGGGGCAGGGGCAGGAAGAGGTGGGGTGGAGGTGGGAACTTGGTGAAAGGGGTGGAGTGGGGGCGGGGCCTGGGGCAAAGCCAGGGTTCCATCAACCCCTGGCTGGCACCTGTATCTCCTTCAATAAAGCACACAGTGACTAGCTGGTGAGAAAAAATTTTGATTAAAAATTTCCATACATCATCTAACAGATGAAAATCGAGGCTTCCAACAGGAGTGGGAGAATAAGTACTTTTTCGTTGAACATAACGGTAAGGCCATGTGTCTTCTTTGCCAGACGTGTATCTCAGTTTAAATCTTCAAACTTGCAGCTTCATTTTGCTTCTAGTCATGCACATATGGATCAAGAATTCCTACAAGGTTCTGAACTCCGCACTTTAAAACTGAAAAATTTGAAAAAACAAAGATGTAGAAGCCCAGTTCTTCACCAGATTTACCAACCGATTGCAAACTGCAATGTTAGTGTCCTATTATGTGGCCTGGCACATAGCCCATGCAAAAAAGCCCTATTCTGAAAGCGAGTGTATAAAAACATGCCTTGCTGATGTGATTTCAAACCTGACACCAGAGAACGAGAATCTACAGAAGAAAATTTCTGGCCCGTAGCTTTCACGCCACACAATAGAACGCAGAATCTCCAACCTGAACAGTAACATCAAATTGCAACTGCACTTGCAATTTCAATAGTGTGAGTGAGTATTTGAACATCGCTTTGGATGACCCGTGTGATGTACAGAATAAACTCAATTATCGGTATTTGTCCGGACTGTGTCTGATGACTGTGTTGTAAAGGGAAAAACTCCTTGATATCGTGCCACTAAAGGACGAGCTCTAAAGAACTCGTGGACGAGCTCTAAAGGATGCATTGATGTTGTTAGTTGCGAAACACCACTTCCCTTTACAGAAGCTCACTGCCACTGCAATGGACGGGGCTCCATCCATGTGGGGATTTGTGAAGGGATTAGTAGGGCTTTGTAAGTCTGACGAGAGTTTTCCTGAATTTTGGACATTTCACTGAATTATTCATCGGGAGAAACTGGTATCTAAAAATCTCAAATTTGATCACGTCATGAAACCTGTCTTGCACATTGTGAATTTCATTCACTCAAATGAACTCAATCACAGGCAATCTCAAAATTTAATAGAAGATTTGGATGAAGACTACTTCCCTACCAATTTGCCATTTCACTGCGCAGTTCGAGGACTCTCGAGAGGTAAAGTTATTTCCCGTTTTTTTGAGCTCCTGGAACTAGTAAAATTGTTTATGGAGGAGAAGCACAGAATATTCCCTGAGCTTACAGATCCTGGATGAGTTCTAGTTTTGGCATTTCTTGCAGACATGCTGCTGCATTTGGATAACTAAACATGGACTTACAAGGAAAATTCCGGTTGCTGTCTGATCTAGTGCAAAGCATATTTGCGTTCATGAACAAACTGCAGCTGTTTCACAGACAAATGCTTGAGGGAGAGCTGACACTTTCCCTCAATGTCACAACTTCAAGCCAGATCAAAAGAAGATGCAGCACAATCTCTAAAATGGAGCACAACTAGATATGCGAGCATGATAAAAGATCCTAAGGAAAGTTTTGAGGAAAGATTCCAAGATTTGCAGTGGAAAAGACCTCAAATCAGATTCACCCTTTTGGTGCTGAAGCCGATTGTCTGAATCCCTCTTTAGTCACTGACTAAGCAATATCCCAGATGGAAATAACAGAACTTTTGGAAGATGACAGATTGAAATCTGTTCAGAAGACAGAGGGGACCCTTACTTTCCAGAAATCTGTACCAAAGGATAAATACCCCAACATCAGAAGTGCAGCCCTAAAATTAATTTCAATGTTTGCCTCATCCTATCTTTGTGAGTCGGTTTTCTCAACACTCAAACATGTAAAATCCAAGCACTGATCTGTTTTGTCAGACAGCCACTTAAGAGAACTGCTGCATGTGAGCACAACTGAACACAAATCAAACTCCAATGGACTTGTTGAAAGCAAAGAATGCAAAAAGTCCCACTAAGTAAAAGGTTAAGACAACTATACATTATAAATATACATTATCAAATTATATGATTGTGTACACACACACACACACACACACTCACACTCATTACATAGTACTGTGACTCTTTGGCAATGTACATTGATAAATTCTGGCTCCTTTTCAGGCTGGCAAACCCTGATGTAGATGCTTTTATTCTTTTAATAGGTTTTCTTTGTAATTCTTCCACAAGACCCTCTGTTTCTCACTCAGATCTGAGGAATGCTCAGAAACAAAACAGCATACATCAGCCACTAAAGTAAAGGTCCTCTTTGGATCCAAAGAGGAACCCAGGACCAGAGCAGGGTTTGAAGCCGGAACCAAAGACCTGGATGGCACAGGATCTAGTGAAATATTCAAATCCCTCCTTTGGTTCCATTTTCAGCTTCGAGAACCAGACTTGCTTTTGGAGCTGTAGAGGCCCTGTCGGAATCAGAAGGATCTGACAAATCAGACATGCAGGTTCTGGCACTGCTAACAGTGGCTGTCTTTTTCTTTGCCTTCCTCTTTGGAACCAACACAGCTTGAGTCAACAACATGGCTCTCAGTTATATAATAGGCAGTCCGCCCTTCTCTATCAATAACAGTACCTTTAAAGACCTGACTGCTTGAGCAGCAGGATTAGGAGCTGTACCCAATGAGGGTTCTGATTTTCTAGAATCTTTAAGGTGCTTTGGGGCTTGCTGGAAGAAGTTACAGGAGCCAAAACTGGCCTCTTAGGGCTTGTCTTCACTACAGAGCTAAATCAGCGCTACTGCAATCGATGCAATGGCATCGATTTAGTGGATCTAGTGAAGACATGCTCAATCAATGGGAGAGCGCTCTTCCATCAATTTCTGTACTCCACCTCAACGAGGGGCGGAAGCAACGTTGGCGGGAGAGCCTCTCCTGTCGACACAGCATAGCATGGATCCCGCATTACGTAGATCTGAACTACATTGACTTGAGTTACGCTACCAACGTAACTCAAATTGCATAGCTTATATCGATCAGCAGCTGTAGTGAAGGCAAGCCCTTAAACACTGGATCCAGAGGGTCCAAGACACAAGGAAAAGCACTTGCAACCTGTTCTGCCTCTCCTTGCAAGCTCTGGCTATGAAAATCCAGCCGACAGAACACCCAGAAGAAAAACTGTACTCCCCCAAGCACTTCAGTCACCTAACTTGGTCATCCAACACTGGGGAGACAGCTAGGCAAGAAGCACATCTCTTGAACCCCGGTTTCTTCTTTTTCTTCAGTTCCATCATAACCTGGAACTGAACTACTAATTTAAGTTAATTGTCCATACTCAGCACTAAACTACAACCATCCTAAATGATTAGCAGAGAATGGAGAAAAACTTCGGATCCGAACAGATCAGAGTGGTCCACTTCAGTCTAGTACAGTCTATAACAGGGTTAAACCCCCCCCCCCCCCCCCGCCACACACACACACACATAACCACTAGATAAATTCATGGAGGATAGGTCCATCAATGGTTATTATCCAGGATGCGCAGGGAGGGTGTTCCCTAGCCTCTGTTTGCCAGAAGCTGGGAATGGGAGGTAGGGAATGGATCACTTGATGATTACTTGTTCTGTTCATTCCCTCTGGGGCACTTGGCATTGGCCACTGTCAGAAGACAGGATACTGGGCTAGATGGCCCTTTGGTCTGACCCAGTATGGCTGTTCTTATGTAGCACAGTGGCTGACATGATAGAGGGCACTGCATACTCTTATACAGCCTTGCCCTCAGAACATTTGGTGACACTGAGGAGAAGGGTAAGAGGGGGAGTGCTCTCACTGATATTGCTTCGAGAAGCTTCTTTGCAATACCCATTAGAGGGAGCAGAGCCACTCAAAGAAGAACACCTCCCTCTTTTTGAACCAAGGGTGATCCAGATCCAGCTAACTATAGCTGTAGCATTTCTGCAGAGACAGACACAGACAGAGAGAGACAGAGAATTTCAAGTAGCCAGATCCTAAACTATAAAGGATCTTAGAGGTCAAAACCAACACTCAGATAATATTGCTTACATGGTTCTGATAAATGCACTAGCCAATAAGGCCTCCAGCTTTTACTAATAATGAAATATTATAGAGAGAGAACAGAATGCATTTATTCTGTGTCTTGACAAACGAATACTTTTACAAAGCACGGTTTTGAAGACTTATGGCACCAAGTGCACTCAAGGGAAAAGCATTCAAGGAAAGTACAATCAAGATAGCCTCATGCTTACAGCAAGTATAACTGGCTAGATGAAATAAAAATGTGATTTATGTGTGAGCAATTGGAGAATAGTTTCTTATGTTCTACATTAAAATAAAAACCCTACATCACTGTTACAAGAGATAAATGAGCTGAAACCACTGAGTTTTTCCCCCCTCCAAAATACACTTCTGTGAAAACTGACACCTAGACACCAGTTCCTACTCAATTATGACATCCCAGCATGTGTTATGCTGTGAGAATATGCCCACCACTGAACCCCACAACAGTGTGTTGGCACTCCACAGTAATATTTTCAAGGGGGTGTTAAGTTTGGAAACTGTAAAGGTAAAATAGTATGTTTAAACTTAATAATGTTCAAAGTTACTTTCCTGCCTTGATTATTTGGGTAGGAGAAGAGGTGGAAGAAAGCAGGGAGGGATGACAATTCTATATATTTTTCTAAAATCGGGTGAGAGTAGGAGGTTTTTTAAAAAGTTGCTGGTCACCATATTTTTTTTTTATTATTTTTATATCTCTATCTCTATCTCAATATCAGAGGACACTGCTTTCCTTTTCTTGCTATAAAGAACATAGAAATATGCCAAAATGTTTAACAATTACAAAATTAAGCAACTCCCTATTTCTAAATGCAAGTGTTTTTGAATGCAGTACAGAAGCTGACAGTTAACTTTTACAGGTTGGTTTGAACTCATCACAGTGTTGAAGTCGGTAGAAAAAGACTGGATCGTGTTTTTACATTTTGTTACATATTTTTAAAATGGTTTGGTGTACAAATCACTATAATTCCTGAAGGAAAAGCCAGAGAAAATAATTCGAATTCTATGTCATGCTCAAAATAATATTAAAAAAAATGGTTGCCTTCTTCCTTAACAGACAAGCAGCAGTGATCATTCTCAGAACAGTAAGGGATTCTGATGCTCTCTACAGATTCCCCGTTTCATAGGGTTCCTCAGGCACTTATTCCCACACAAGCAAGCAAGTGTTCAAATATGATGATTTTAAATACTTTGCAAGTCAGCTAAATCTGCTTAAAATTTGACAGAACAAAAGAAAAGGCACTTCCATAACCTGAGAGGTTTCTCTTTGCTGAACATCAAAGGCCTGCTGCCAACCATAAAGGAGTTAATGCTTCTCAAAGGCAAAAAGTCACAAGAATGCCTGATAATGGAAAGTGTTGAGCAACCTATATATAGGGATCACTACTAGCTGCCTCTATAATTAAGGAGCTACACAAATAAAATGTCATGCAATACCCATGTAATAGTAGTAATATTGATAATATTAATATTAAACTATGTATTACTACTAATGTGGTCCTCTACAGCCGTGTAGCCAGGTCCTGAGTACAGGGGGAGTGGAGCTAAAAAAGGCACACACCCCCCACCACCACCCGTACTCACCCGGCGGCGCTCCAGCTGTTCGGCGGCACTTCAGTGGCGGGCCCTTCACTCGCTCCGGGTCTTCGGTGGTACCCACCACCGAAATACCGCCGAAGACCCGGAGAGAGTGAAGGACTCGCCACCGAAGTGCCGCTGAACAGCTGGAGCGCCGCCGGGTGAGTGCAAGAAGCAGCGCCTTAAAAAGAAGCGGCACCTTATTTTTAGCTCCGCTCCCGCTTTTAAAAAAAGGTGCCACTTCCTTTTTAAGGCGCCGCTTCTGCTCACAGGGGGAGCGGCTGCTACCTCCGCTCCCCCCCTGCCTATGCTACTGGTCCTCTAATCTGCACTTGAAGTTTGAGCAATAAAATACAAGTTTAAGTGCATGATGTACTAGTGCCTTTCTGACTTTAAATGAGTGACAACAGAGGTAGATCTTGTCTCTTCTGCCCTATTTTTTGGGGGCGGGGGCATGCGCAAGGGTTCAAAGAATTTGGAAATAAATAGAAAAGCAAACTCTCCAGGAATTTGGGAAGGGAAGGAAAATTCCAAAGAAATGAGGTTGGAAGGTGAACGTATACAGAAAAAAAAAAAGCCTCTTACACTTAAATACACACCTAACAAAACTATCTTACCTGCGTGGCTTTGTCCCTCATACAAGGAGCAGCCTGTCCATGATTATCACGAGGCCATTGTCCAGCGAGGTAGGGAGCAGCAAGTGTATCCAGTGAGGAAGTGCGGCGAATTATACTGGAAGGGCTTGATGAAGGAGGTCGTGATTTGTCAACTAGAAAAATAAAAATAATAATAAGATTTCATGAGCAAAGTGTGTGTATCAAGAACAAGTAAAATTCAATAAAGCAAATTCTCAATTAGCCATACTGGAAATAGAATTGCGATATATTCAGTACAGAGCGCACACACACACACAAAATGTAATACCATAGGAGCTATGAGTGACCACTTGGAAATTAAACTCAGAATTTGCTTTTTGTTGTTGTTCTTTTAACATTTGCCCCATGATTACATTGCTCTCATGAAATGTGTTTTCAGAGTTTCCCTATAAAAGCACAGAACAAAGTAATTACCAATATCATTAGGGCGTTTTTTGTTTGGTTTTTTTGCTGAGACTTTTAAGTACTACCAAAATTTATGCCCAGTTTAATATTTGATTTATTTTTAAAGCCCAGGCTGTTGACCCATATGCCAATTACTACATAGTTTATTTCCACAGTGATCAACAAAACTGAGCTTACACTACTAAGCAGTAAACAGCCATCCTGATGGACAGTTATGCATGAGGCTGCTTATGATTTTGGACTACAGTATGCTAATCTAGTAAAAAAAAAGAAAAGCACATGATCAGAATTCAGAATGAGACACTTCACAGATGTAAAGATAAAGAGTTAATATTTTAGCTACTAGACATTTCAGTATGCAAAATATTTAGATTTGTTTTCCTAATATTGGAAGAACAAGTAATTTAGACTCAAAATGTGATCTACCTATGATATGGTTTTAAAATAATGCATGGAATGCTTGTCCTCCATACTGAGAATAAATGGGGTAGTCTCAGAAAGACAGGTTACCAATAGCTTGTTCTTAGAGAGGCACCACTGTGCATTCAGACTTGTGGAATTCAGAGTCAAGTTGTGAAATAGCATTGAAAAGCAGTACAGGAGGGAAGGATGTGTGTGTGTGTGTGTGTACATGAGCATTCTGATGCATAAGTGAAGTCCTCACCATACTCTATATAAAAGGGGTGCACCCTCCCAAACACCTCGTTTCCTTCTCTCTAAGGACAGAATCCTGATGTTATATAGAAATCCTAAGTAGGGGTAGGTGTGTTGATAATGTGACTACAGAGAGGCAGTTCCCAAAGAACAGTAGTTACTGATAAGTAACCTTTTTCTTCTTGGAGGGCCTCTGTGCATTCCTACTTGTGGGAGATTAGCAAGCCATACTCTATCAGGTGGATGGTGGGAGAAGAATACTCAGGAGTGCAAGTAGGGTGGTACGCTTCAATACGCAGTACCGGCAAGAAATTTTCAGCGGGTATGGGGTACCGGAAAGACTTGAGGAGGCTAGCCCCCCCTCTGGAAGGGGGTGGAATTGCACTCTGCTCCTTAAAGGAGCAGAACGCAGCTAGGGAGGGCATTCATTCTTTATATGGGTTTAACAGCACAATACATATGCTAACAAACTTAAAGCCTTTGTTTTAAGTTTGCTAGCATATGTATTGTGCTGTTAAATTGGTCAGAAGTCCTCAAGATGGAAGGGGGGGGGGGGGACGGAAGGTGTTTAAACAGTGTTTTTGATTCCTGCTCCAGCCTCTGGACTATAAACATATACTGATGGGAGCATTCTAAACCAAGGGACTAAGGACTTTAAGGTAATCTGGAGCCTTCATATTTCCTTGATCCTTTGCAGATGGACTTATGAGTTGGATATGGTACAGAGACTGTTCTAGCATCGATTGCTGATTTCTCCCTTGTAATGGACAAAGATCAGATATCTGCTGACTTTCTCACATGAGTTAGAAGCCTTTGATACCTGTGGTATAAGCAACATAGCCCTTGCTTAAGTGGTTTTGTTCTTTCCTCTCCAAATGTCAAAGCCTGTTCCCTTTGAACTCAATGGCAACATTTTTTTTATTTCAATGGGAACAGGATTTGGCCCCAAGATATCAGAGAATGTGATTTTGATCAATTGCTTATCTGTCCAGAGATAGTTCTCATGCACGTTCTGCCAGGCTGATTTTGATTGCCCCTCCTGTATGTCATGCTGAGGAAAATAATAAAACAATTTGGGCTGTAGTTCTATCAAGATGCACATGGCACACACAGTTCTATGCCTCTTTTCCATCATTTGCTTTCCTAGTGCCTGGTGGAGAGCAATACTTAGGCCTTGTCTACACTGCCACTTTACAGCACTGAAACTTTCTCACTCGGGGTGTGAAAAAAACCACCCCCATGAGCGATGCAAGTTTCACAGTAAAGTAGCAGTGTAGCCAGGCTCCCAGCGCTGGTAGCTCCTCCCTTCGTGGGGGTGGGTTTTTTTACAGTGCTGGGAGAGCTCTCTCCCAGCACTGGTGCCACGACAATACAGCCACGTTAAAGTGCTGCCGCGGCAGCGCTTTAACACTGGCAGTGAAGACATACTCTTAGATAAACGTAAGCTGGCAGAAGCTTAGTTTGGACATAAGGGAGGCACTGAGTGTGTTAAGGGAAAGTGGGATGATTGTCCTTCCTATCCTCCTTTCATTTAAGAAGTTTTCAATTTGGGGTGCTGCTGGATCCTCAATGACACCTGGAAGTACAGGTAGCTCCAGAGGCCCAAAGCATCATTTTACAACTGCATCTATTAAACAGATGCAGTTGTAAAATTTTAAGACAGGTAAGGGGAGTGTCAGAGGGGAGGGGGAGGGCATGGGGTCCCCAGGCTGGGGGCAGGGTCATGTGGGGAGGTATATACTAGATACGATAAATCGACTCCCGCTGGACTGATTGCTGCCCACCGAGCCAGCAGGTAGTGTAGACAAGCCTGGAGATAGAAAAGGCACCAGAGCTCCAGTATGATAACCAGGCAAGAGGCACACCTCTTGAAACCTTTATTAACCTCAGGGCATGACAGTCCTGGTAAGGGGCAAAGACTCCCAGGGAAAGAAAAGGGATATTTATACTAAGATTAGCTAGTTTAGAGTAGTGTAGGTTTTTACAATAAGGATTTAAGCTAGGTTAAGGGAAGCTCTACTCCACAGGACATGAAGGCAAATGCTACTTGCTCTCAGAGGTGGCAAAGTAACTTAGGCTGTTAGGGATGCATTCCCTTGTACAGAAGAGAGTGATGCCATCACCTTTACACAAGAAATGCTTATGGCACCACCTCCCCTCAACCAACAGCCACAACTTTGCAAGGTACTTCTGCAGCTTGATATCAGGAGTGCCACCAAAAGTGTAAATGCACAGAGGGCATTGAAAAAGAACAAGAAACTACTTAGGAGTTGTCCTTTATACAGGTTTTTTGTACATTTTTCAAGAGCTTATATAAAAAAGCCCTATCCATTTCAGATAAAAAGGATCTAGGAAGAGGAAAACCAAACAAGTTTTCAATAGCTCTCTAGAAGGCAGCATTTACACAGTATGTATAGGAAAGGATCAGTGTCCACTTAGCTGCTTTTTAGAAGAAAAAAATATATGTAATTAGTTATGCAGTCCTACAGACAACTGATTAGTAATTTAAGTAAAGCTTTTGCTTTCTATGTTTCCATCTATGCAAATATCTTGTTCTGTTTAGTGTATAATTTATCAAATTTAAATACAGTGCAAGTATATTTTAGCATGATGGGATTACTAGCTTTTACTGGAATACAAAAACCATTATAACAATATTACAATTATATATGTCATTTTGAAGGATTTCAAAGCTCATTACAAGTCATGTATACTAAGGAATTCCTTTGCCTGAAATGCAGCCACCTCTGGAATGGAATGCACCAGCTGCCTGGCTGCAAATAGCAACATTCAGTTTATAACAGGAACCGCTGAACTAAAGTTTAAAGAGGAATTTAGATAAACAGTAAGTACGCTAACTGAAGATTGGACTGGATTTCTGCAGAGTTGAAGTGGCAGGACTTTATGAGAAAGGAAAGTGTGACATATATGAGTAAAGATAGACAACACTGACAATCAGGACTCGGGTTCTAATCCCAGTTGGCCATGGACCTGCTGTGTTGCCTTGACCAAGTCACTTAATCTCACATTACCCATCTGCTAAATTAAATACAGCAGTTATCCATCTCACAAAGCTACTGAAAAGCTTAATGTTGCTAAAATATTTTGAGATTCTCAAATTAGAGGTGCTATATACCTGGAAGTTTTATTACTCGAGGGAAGTACCATATAATCTTTAAAAGCTTTAAGTGGCCTGCATGTATGTTTTACATCTCAAAAACATGGCACTTCAAAACTGAAAATGCCATAACTAAGGCTGCAAGTCTGTCATGGAGGTCACAAATTCTGTGACTTTTCGTGACCTCTGCGACTTCTGCAGCAGCTGGTGCTGGCCCAGAGGGCTGCCTGAGCTGGGCAGCCCCTGGTCCATCAGCAGCAGTTTGGGTGTGTGGGAGAGGCCACAGTGCTGGGGCAAGATTTTGGAGTGTGCAGGGGGTGTGCTTACCTGGGGTGGGAGGGCCTCCTGCAGCTTCTAGGCAGCGGAGGGGGTCTCCGCGCCGCATGCAGCTCGCAGGCCCCACCCCTGCAGCTCCCATTGGCTGCGGTTCCTGGTTGATGGGAGCTGCAGCAGCCAGCACTTGCGGCGGGAGCAATGGAGGAGCCCCTGCCTCCGCAATCTAGGAGCTGCAGGGACGCGGAGTCAGGTGGGCAGCCCCTGACAGCCCTGCGAACCCTCCCTCACCCAGTACCACTGGGATTCCTGGGCCAGATGCCACAGCCCGACCTCCTCCTCCCGCAGTACCAGCAGGAGTCCCGGACCACCACCATCACCCCCAGCACCTGCAGAGCCCCCAGACCACCCATCCAACCCCCCAAGTTTTAGTAACGGTGTGTATTTTTAGTAAAAGTCATGGACAGGTCACGGGCTTGTGAATTTTCGTTTACGGCCTGTGACCTGTCCATGACTTTTACTAAAAAAATACCCGTGACTAAAACGTAGCCTTAGCCATAACACCCTTATTTGTGACTTGATACATATTAATACCTATAGTTCAAAAGTATGCTCAAAATGCACTAAATAGTCTGTAGAAGTTACTCAGGAAAATTTACATCAGAAACGCTTGTTGGAAACCTTGAAAGGAATAATCTGAAAGGACAATGTGTTGCTAATGTAGTGTCTTTATTCTGTGAATGAAGTAGAGAATCAAAATTTGGCAGGATAGATCTAAGAGCAGATTTTAAGTATTTGCACAAGCATTCCCTCTCCCTTTAAGGTTTATTTCCTTTTTTTAAATTATAAACAAAAAGAAGCAAGTCTGATAATTTATTTCTCTCTCCTACTTTTCTCTTAAGGACACATTACATAAATTGAAAGGGTTCATCAGCTACCCCAATTCGGTATCACTCCAAGTTATGGTACAGGAGAGATCTGGAAACAGACACATATGATAATTAATTTTGCTAGTCTAATTTGAGAAACAAAGCGCTGATTTACATTTCAAAAAGAATTTTTGAAAAGTAACCTTTTCCCCCTCTATATTACATCCAGAATGGTCTGCCATCATACACAGTAACTCCTCACTTAACGTTATAGTTATGCTCCTGAAAAATGCGACTTTAAGGGAAACGATGTTAAACTAATCCAATTTCGCCATAAGAATTAATGTAAATAAGGGGGTTAGGTTCCAGGGAAAAAATTTTCACCAGACAAAGGACTCTATACACACACAATTGAATACAGTACTGGTACACAGCGATGATGATAGTGAAGCTTGGTTGAGGTGGAGGAGTCAGAGGGTGGGAATTTCCTAGGGAATGCCTTACTAAATGAAGTTTAGTAGTAGTAATGCCTTACTAGCACTCCACTGAGCCCTCAAGGGTTAACTCTCACACTCTACAAGCCAGCAGGAAAGATGTGTTTCAGAGATAGAGATGCACATTTCCAATTAGGTATCAAGAGTGGGGTCAGAAGTACACTGCCTTGTTAATTAGATCAGCAAGCTCGGCAGCTGCAGCTTCTTTAGCCCCCCCTCTTCTTCCCCTCCGCCCCACACAGCAAGCAGGCAGGAGTCTCGGAGAGCAGCACATGGCAGTGGGGGAAGGGACAGCTGAACTGGCATTGACAGCCTGCAAACACATTAGAAGGGAGCATTTCACAACTGTAAACAAGCATGCTCCCTAATTGATCAGCAACATAAGAACGAAACAACATTAACTGGGACGACTTTAAGTGAGAAGTTACTGTACAGTTTGTGTGAAATTTACCAAGATATTTTCTTTTCAAACTGGTTAATATTTATTTTTAAGCAGAGCTGTCAATTAATCACAGTTAATTCACGCAATTAACTCAAAAAAATTAATCACACTTATAACAATAGAATACCAATTGAAATTTATTAAATATTTTTGGATATTTTTCTACATTTTCAATATTGATTTCAATTACAACACAGAATACAAAGTGCACAGAGCTCACTTTATATTATTTTTTATTACAAATATATGCAGTATAAAAATGATAAATGAAATAGTATTTTTCAATTCACCTCATGCAAGTACTGAAGTGCAAATCTCTATTGTGAAAGTGTAATTTACAAATATGTAATAAAAAAAATCTGCAACTGCACTCAAAAACAAAACAACGTAAAACTTCAGAGCCTACAAGTCTACTCAGTCCTACTTCTTGTTCAGCCAATTGTGAAGACAAACAAGTTTGTTTACATTGATAAGAGATACTGCTGCCTACTTCTTATTTACAATGTCACCTGGAAGTGAGAACAGGCATTCGCATGGCACTTTTATAGCCCGCGTTGCAAGGTATTTACATGCCAGATATACTAAACATTCGTATGCCCCTTCCATGCTTCGGCCACCATTCCAGAGGACATGCTTCCATGCTGATGCTCATTAAAAAAAAAGATGCATCAATTAAATTTGTGACTGTACTCCTTGGGGGGAGAATTGGATGTCTCCTGCTGTTTTACCCGCATTCTGCATATATTTCATGTTATAGCAGTCTTGGATGATGACCTAGCACATGTTCGTTTTAAAGAATACTTTCACAGTAGATTTGACAAAACGCAAAGAAGGTACCAATGTAAGATTTCTAAATATAGCTACAGCACTCAGCCTAACATTTAAGAATCAGAAGTGCCATCCAAAATCTGAGAGGGATGAGGTGTGGAGCATGCTTTTAGAAGTCTTATAAGAGCAACACTCTGATTCGGAAACTACAGAACCCAAATCACCAAAAAAGAAAATCAACCTTCTGCTGGTGGCATCTGATTCAGATGATGAAAATGAACATGCATCAGTCCGCACTGCTTTGGATCGTTATCAAGCAGAACCCATCATCAGCATAGAAGCATGTCTTTCTGAAATGGTGGTTGAAGCATAAATGGACATATGAATCTTTAGCGCATCTAGCACGTAAAAATCTTGCAACGCCAGCTACAACAGTGCCATGCGAACGCCTGTTCTCACTTTCAGGTGACATTGTAAACAAGAAGCAGGCAGCATTGTCTCCTGCAAATTGTAGCCAACCTTGTTTGTCTGAGTGATTGGCTGACCAAGAAGTAGGACTGAGTGGACTTGTAGGCTCTACAGTTTTGCATTGTTTTGTTTCTCAATGGAGTTTTTTTTGTTTACATAATTTTACATTTGTAAATTCAACTTTCATGATAAAGAGATTGCACTACAAGTACTTGTAGGAGGTGAACTGAAAAATATATTTTTTTGTTTTTTTACAGTGCAAATATTTGTAAAAAAATAAAGTGAGCACTGTACACTTTGTATTCTATGTTGTAATTGAAATTAATATATATGAAAATGTAAAGATCTAAAAATATTTAAAATAAATGGTATTCTATTGTTTAACAGCCCAATTAATCACGATTAATTTTTTTCAAATCACTTGACAGCCCTAATTTTAAGTAAAATATTTGTGAAGAGACAGCTTCCAACAGCATTCTAGACACCAAAAAAAGAAAGACGACAATCCCAACCTCAAAGAGCCAAAAGATTTAAATTAGACTAATGTAGAACATGAAAGTAACACAGGAAAGGAGGAATATGGGTTAAATAAAAAATAACTGAAGTTGTACAGTGAATGATTCATACAAATTCTGTATATTTAAGTAGTAATTTGCGCAAGGTGACTATGGAAATGAAAAAATAGGTAGCACATAACTGAAGTTGATAGAAAGCAAGGCAAAAATTGGGGATTTTGAGGAGAGATATGAAGGAAAGTGAGGATGCCTGCAAGACAGAAAGAAGGAGGTTGTTCCAAGTTAGGCTGCAGCAAGTAAGAAAACACAAGGTTAAAGCAGAAAGGTCAGCCTACATCACTGAGTTTACGCTGTGTAACAAAGGCCATAAAATTTTGTCCAGTAATTCCCACATTAAGCCCATCTGTAAGAAAACGCAAAGGGGCAAGGTGAATGGCTATAACACAGGGGACAAGGAGAAGAGAAGATGGAGGCGGAAACAGAGCTATGCAGAGGACTACGTTCCTCCTGACTGTACCAAGACAGAAGTGATTATATGAAAAAGGTAGCCATATTACCAGCAATATTCCTCATACATATTTATGTGCAACTGTAAAGTTATTGACGAACACTGGCCTAAGTTGCTGGGCAGAGGACAAACCTTAAAATCTACACTTTTAGGGTGTTGTATTCATTGCAATTGACAGCACATGTAGGCCTACCTGAGCTAATTTTAATTGAGGTAGCTTGCTAAAATTAACAGCGTAGCTGCAACAGCTTGGGCAGTGGTATATGCTAGACTCCCAAATACAAACCTAAAGGTAGCAGGCAGGATTGTGCTTGGATGGCTAGCCTGTACTACCACTTGTGCTGCTATGGCTACACTGCTTTTTTAGCAAGCTAGATCAAATCAAAGCTAGTTCAGATATGCCTACACACCTTGCAATTGCCCCTCCCAACTGCTGTTTAGACATACCCTTAAAGGCAACATAGTAGCAAGTCAGTCTGTTAAAAAAGTGTGTGTGTGGGGGGGGGGGGGGGGGAATATTAGTGAAAAGAGCCTTATTTTCAAGCATCTAACAGAGTTGTAGCTGACAGTGTCTCTAAAAAATAATACATATAGTAAGGAGAGTGTGATTTGTCACTTCTGGTACTTCACATTTAGCCAGGACAGCGGCTAATTAAAGTCAACACTAAAAAATGTGCAAACAAATACCATTATAAACTTGGACACCGACATTTAAATCTTTATTTGTTCTCATTAGGAAAGGTGAGAGAAGCCTTATAAGCACAGTTATACTTGCAATATTTTTGAAAGACTACTCTGGAATTTATCTTTTAAAATATAGCATTGGAATAAACACATTAGTATCATTACAGTTATTAATACACACATTATATACTAAAACTATTTCTAGGAAGAGGTCTGATGACAAGAAAAAGAGTGGTTTATTAATATCAGTAATACCTCCATTTACTTTTTTTAAAACACTTAAAGGGAAAAACTGACCATTATTATTTCTGAATTCCACAGCTGGCTGTTTCAGTTCCACAAACACAATTTAAAAATTCTCACAAAACTATGTAGTCAAATATGATTTTTCTTGGTGCACTGTACTTTATGTACTACCAAGAATAAACCACCCCATCCTACAGTGACAGGCACACACCCTCTTACTTCAAATTCCTCTCTAAAATCCACTTGTGGAGCCTACAAACAATCTGCCAGTGACACCATGGATGGATGGATGGATGTGTTCTTGTTGGATCTCTAGTTTTCAAAATATAATCTCTTTAGTGCAAGGGACCAAGTTTTCCAATCTTTTCTATAAGACTTCCCAAGAAAACAATAACAGAATCATAGAAATCTATGGCTGGAAGAGACCTCAAGAGGTCATCTAGTCCCATCCCTCCAAATTGAGGCAGGATTAAGTATACCTAGACCAGGGGTCTCAAACTCCAATCACCACGAGGGCCACATGAGGACTTGTACGTCGGCCCAAGGACCGCATCCCCCCCCCCACCACCACTCCACCCCTGCCCTCGGGGTGCAGCAGGGGGCTCAGGGCAGGGAGTTAGGGTGCAGGAGGGGTTCAGGTTCTGGCCTGGCAACGCTTACCTGGAGGGGCTCCGGGTGCGCACCGGTGCCAGGGTAAGCTCCCTGCCTGCCGGCCCCATGCCGCTCTGCTCCGGGAAGCAGAGAACCCCGTTTGGGGCTCTTTCCTGTGGGTACCTCCCCCGAAGCTCCCATTGGCCGTGGTGCCCATTCCCGGCCAATGGGAGCTTCAGAGGAGGTAACCACAGGCAACAGCAGCTCACAGCGCTCTCTGCTCCCCCTCCCCCAGGGCCCCAGGGACACGTGTCCACCGCTTCGGGCGCAGGGCCCACGGTGCCATGGGGTGGGCAAATCCGCGGGCCGGATACAAAGCCCTGAGGGGCCAGATCCAGCCCGAGGCCGTAGTTTGCCCACCCCTGGCCTGGAGATAGGCTGGGGCCACAGGAAACAGCCCCGCGGGCCACAGCCACGTGTTTGAGACCCCTGACCTAGACCATCCATGACAGGATTTTTGTCTAACCTGTTCTTAAAAACCCCCAATGGCAGGGATTCCATAACCTCACTCAGTAACCTGTAATGTTTTCAAGTGAATTCTTACTCAGTAGAGAATTATACTTTTATAATGTTCTGTTTTACATACACACGTGTACTTAGTATTAAACACAAAAAACTTGTTAATGTAAAATTAATATTGCAAGAATACGCACTTAATTCTCAAGAAGTTCCAACTTTTGTTGTATGTGGCAACTTGAACTTGGCCACAAACAAAAATATATTAAGTGTACCATGTTAGAGAGTGACATTTAATAAATGGGTGTGGGGGGATGGCAATTCTACAGATGCCTAACATGGCCAAGTTAAACACGCTGTCCTTATTGGAGAACAGCAATATAAAAAAAAATCTTCAGAATAACAAAATAGTTTTGCTTTTTACTCTTGTGAATTTTAGAGTTTTAAAACTTGTCAAAAATATATTTTCAAATGCTGAGAATTAGAAAATTGGTATGGCAGACTTTTCCTGATAGGAAAACTGATTACTGAATAAAAGCCTTCCAATACTTGAGGGGAAAAAATCCATACAACTGCCAGCAACATGCAATCATGTGCCAAAACTATTGTCAGTTTGACTTAAGTAAATTGCTACAAAACATATCCTATGCTATTCTGAAGCTCTTCATTGTGTTGAGTAAACAATATATGATCAATTGTTTAAAATCAGAAATATCCTATCAGCTATGACAGCTGGGGTCCTCAAAGTTTTCTGTAGCATAGACCACATTTTAGTAGGAACATTGCAGTTGGGAGGAGAGGTGGTCCATGAGACAATCAGGTAACATTCTGCTGTTACTACAGCAACAATTGCTTGCATGGAAAATAACAGGCGTATGTTTGCACTAAAAAAAAAAGGGGGGGGGGGGGAAAAAAACAAGCACCCAGCTAAAAATGCTATAATTTAGCAATCAAAAATGAAAACTAGCTTCAAGTGATTAGCCCTCTAAACATGGTCCACAGATCAGTTCAGGAACCTCCAACTCCACCAGTGGTCTATTCTTAATGACATTCAACAAAACCTAGAGAAGGTCTGTCCTGAATGTATCCCAAAGACAAACTGCCTTAAAAAAAAAAAAAAAAAAAGCCACCCTACATAGATGTAAGGGTTTGAAGAGGTTTTTTTTCTATCAAGCAAATTCACTAAATATTACTATACACCACACTATAGTGTTTTGCTGGTTCTGTATTCTGTAAAAGAGAAGCTGAATCATCAAAAAGGTTCTTTCCACTACTCTCTGCAATCATTGTAGCTTTGCCCATACTACAGGGAATTGGCATGTTAACATGTGGTCAGACTAGCAGCCTTGTCAGACTCCTCAGGATCACACACAAAATTGCTGCCAACAATTTAGACAAGATTTGTATCCAGCAAGGCTTACCACAGCACCAGTCTCCATGGTGTCACTATGCTCCATATGAGGGCCAGGATGGACAAATAAATAAAATCAAAATTAAATTGCTAGCATAATTGGCCCCAACACTCCTCACATTACAGTATCACTTTCTGCATTCCAGCCTACATTAAGTCCGGGGTTCTCAAACTTTTTCTTTCTGAGCCCCTCCCCCACCAAAACATACTATAAAAATTCTATGGCCCACCTGTGCCCCAATAACTGGTTTTCTGCATATAAAAGCCAGGGGCAGCGTTACAGGGTTGCAAGCATGGAAACTGCCTGGGGCCCCATGCCACAGAGGCCCCAGCGAAGCTATATTGCTCAGGGCCCTGGCCTTCAGCCCCATGAGTGGGGCTTCAGCTTTCTGCCCTGGACCCCAGCAAGTCTAATGCTGGCCCTGCTTGGTGGACCCCCTGAAACTTGCTTCCCACCCGTCCAGTGGGCTCCAGACCCGTCGTTGAGAACCACTGCATTAGGTGATTCTCCAAGAAAACATGCAATAGTTGTTCATTCAACCTGGCTCTCAATACTATCAAACTGGTCAGTTACATTTAACATTATAGCACAAGGTAAAAAAGCACCATCTTTGGTCAACAGTGGACCAGAATACACATTCATGTACAACTCTTTTTTAGACAGGTAACACTTTCCCCTGAAGTGATCTAAGGAATGTCATATTTTTATTGGAGAAATGGCTATCAGATTCATATCTAAATATTTTTCTAAGTTTTTCTTCCTCTTCAACAAGGTCCTCTAAGAGGAGAAAGCCAAAGGGAGCTAAAAAATCAGCAATCCAAGTTTGGTCAGTTACCTTACTAGTAAAATCGAAAACTGCTTCAAAAGAAAGCACTGGAAACTACCACTGATGCATCCCTCCCCCCCGCCAACAGTATAATAGACTAAATGATAATTGAAATAATTATTTTGTTAGTTATTTAAATCCAAGCTAAGCAGTTGTCTAAATTTTATTAGAGATGCTTATCAGATCCTAAAAAATGTTAGTGTGAATATTTCCCTAGACTTCCTATTGCCCATATATATTGCCAAATATACCATAATGTTGAATTTTATTAAAGTGTTAGTTAGATGGGGTGGAATGGAGTTGACACTGAAATACATTTTTAACAATCACTCAGATACCTACTCTTAAGAAAAACTGACACTATCACCAAATTATTAAATCCTGCCTTAATACAATCAGCCAAGTCTACCATTTAACCCCTCCTCTGCTTGTTTCAAAATGCAAATTTCCATTTCAGTCAACTATTCATGATGTTCTCATTGTAGTATTTTCCAATACAGTTTCTCATGCTATATTACTTGCATCAAGTGCTCATCTGCTAGTTTCCCTTGATGTGACCTACATAACAAGAGATCCACTTCCATCAAGACTACAATTACAACATCTGTGCTGATGAAAAACAACAGAGCTGTTTCAACAAACAGAAGAGTATTAGGTCTGTTTTAAGCAGACTAATTATCAATCCTTCCACTTCCCACAACTAAATCTATTTTCCAACAAGTTGTTCCTGCAACTAATTTTCAATTAACCAAAAAAAAAAAACCCAAACCAAAAAATAACCATCAATAGAGCACGCAGGATGTTGCGAAGGCCTATAGGAAAATGCAAATCTCTTTCATTACCTGTACATACATATTTTGCGGCAGGCAAGGAGCCTCACATAACTGTAACTTAACAGAACAAAGCAAGAGTAACAAACTACTTCAGATCCCTAAAATCATTTTTAAGTGAAAGTACCTTACAAGTTCTATAATTTAGACCCATCACTGCAATGAGAGTATTTAATGAATTCTTTCATAAGAGAACAATGACTCCCATAAGGAGTCTAATTCAAGCTGTCTCGGGTGGGGGGGGTGGAGGGAGGGGGGGAAGAGGAGAAAACAAGAGAGAAGGTTTCCTCCCTATAGGGACATCACAGAATGAAGTTAAAGCAAACCTGAAACTTGAAATTCACAACAGTGGATAGGGGAAATAGAAGGAACATTTAAAGAAAAATATAATTATTATTGTAAACATGAAAATACAGTTTGAAGATTGGTTTGAAGTACAGGCAAGTCTCATCTTATGCGGGGGTTCTGCTCCACGGTTAGCGCGTAAAGCGAAAACCGCGTATAGTGAAACACTCATTGAGTTGAATGGCGGATGGAATTGCCCGCACTACAGATGCAGTTTTAAAAT
Source organism: Chelydra serpentina (assembly GCA_037349315.1). Classification (NCBI taxonomy): domain Eukaryota; kingdom Metazoa; phylum Chordata; order Testudines; family Chelydridae; genus Chelydra; species Chelydra serpentina. The sequence continues at coordinate 33,942,509 of JBAIAC010000029.1, read as the reverse complement.
TGTTATTTTTCTTTTCTCCCCGTTTTTGCTGACCGCGCAAAGCTGAATTTGCGCATGTTAAATGCGCCTAAGATGCGACTCGCCTGTATACTAAGAAGATCAAAGTAGTTTCAATTAAAAAAATAAAGGTACGAAGGGGAAATCTTTGATTCTGGTTCTCTTGAATGTAATGGTCCCCATGAGAAAAAATAATACATATATATGGTCCTTTATTTTGGATGTCAATATCTTTCACCAATTCCTAAAAACATTTAGATGAGGACCATTTGGTTCTTTTGTTTCTAATAACCCAAAATTCTGTTCTCTGGTAGGAGCACACCAAAAATTTACACTTTACAAATGCAAGTTTTATAAATTCCAAAGAAACCAGATTTTTTGTTTTACTATCAATTTTAAAAAGTTTTAAAAAACATATGCATTACCTTGAACTCTTTGTAGCATAGAACCTGATAATAAAGTTACAAACAAAAATGAAGTTAGCTTCAAAGTTTTCTGACAGGTTTTGTTTGTTTGTTTTGGGAGGGTGGGCGGTGGGGAGGAAGAGAGATGGGCACAGTTGGGATTCTGCCTCAGGCTAGGTAGCCTGCCAAGCAAGAAGGGCTCAGACATTTTATCAAGATTCCTGCTCAGATCTATTTCAAGGTTGATGAGAGGAATTGCATCCACTTCAAAAGCTAAAATCCACTGAAAGTAGCAGTGAACTGAGTACCTGTTGAGTTTTACACCCAGCTGACTTCCCTACTGTTATGTCTGTTCTATCTGAACATGTATTTAAATAAATAAAATAAAAAAAATAAAAAAAAACGCTTACCTAGGCCTTGGCTACACTCACGAGTTACAGCGCAATAAAACTGCCTGCAGCGCTGTAACTCACTAACTGTCTACACTCGCAAGGCACGTGCAGCGCTGCATCTCCTCAGGTACAGCGCTGCATGTACTCCACCTCCCCGAGAGGAATAATGTTTGTTGCGCTGCTGCTGGTGCGCTGCGGCTACAGTGTGGCCACCCAATGCGCTGTTATTGGCCTCCAGAAGTATTCGGAAGTATCCCACAATGCCTGTTCTAGCCACTCTGGTCATCAATTAGCACTCTACTGCCCTGGCCTCAGGTGACCAACCGCCACTCCGACCCTTTAAATTCCCTTAGAATTTTAAATATCCCCTTCCTGTTTGCTCAGCCAGGCGTGGAGTGCTCTCAGCGCATCTTTCCAGGTAACCATGCCTCCACATGCCAGACGAGCCCCAGTATGGAGCAATGGCGAGTTGCTGGATCTCATCGCTGTTTGTGGGGAGGAAGCTGTCCAGTCCCAGCTGCAATCCAGCCGGAGGAATTTCAATACTTTCGGCCAGATATCAAAGGCCATGATTGAAAGGGGCCATGACCGGGACGCAATGCAGTGCAGGATAAAAGTAAAGGAGCTGCGGAGTGGGTACCGCAAAGCCCGCGAGGCAAACAGCCGCTCGGGTGCTCCCCCCAAAACCTGCCGATTCTACAAAGAGCTGGATGCAATACTTGGGGGTGACCCCACTACTGTTCCGAGCACCACCGTGGACATGGGAGAGCGGGAGGAGGAGGAGGAGGTTGAAGAAAACAGAAGTGAGGGTGCTGTGGCTGGGGGAGACACCCCTGACTCCCTGGGTGCATGCAGCCAAGAGCTCTTCTCGAACCAGCAGGAAGGGAGCCAGTCGCAGCGGCCGGTACGTGCTGGGAGAGAAAGAGAACAGGTTCGCGGTAAGCAGCTTTTATTTTCGGGAAGGAGTTTTTTCGGTGTGGGGTCCTTGGGCGAGGAGGGTTTGGGCTGCATGCATGCCTAGATGCGGAAGAGCGCACTGATGTGGTCTATCACATCGGAGAAATCGGCCATGGTAATCTCTTCGAAAGTCTCAGCCAGAACGTGGGCAATGCGCTTGCACAGGTTTATTGGGAGCCGCCGTGGTCCTTGTCCCATTCAGGGTAACGTGTCTGCGCCACTGTGCCGCGAGGGGCGGGGGAACCATTGCTGCACACAGGCAAGCTGCATATGGGCCAGGGAGGAAGCCGCATTGCAGTAGAAGACCCTCCCTTGCTTCCCCGGACACCCTCAGCAGCGAGATATCTTCCAGGACGAACTCCTGTGGAAAATGTGGGGACAGTGTTCAGTGTAGGTTCCCCCTGCAGCTGTTGGCTCTCCCCAAGGCACAGAAACCCGTCGGACAGTACATCCGTGAAACAATCAGTCCCCCTTTACCCTGTGCTTACTCACCATTTTGGGGCTCCCGTGGGTTCTGTGCGCTCTGTTTGGGATGGGAAAATTGTGCTGTTTTGGAGACTGTGTGCCCCCTCCTTAAGTGTGGGGGAATCATTGCACTGTCTGGCATAAAACAATGATGCCTCTGTTAAATGTTGCATTTTGCCTTCAAGATGCAACCTTGAGATCTCCGCCATCCTTCTTATCACCGGCTGAGAGACTCCAAAGGCTCAGGAGAACGAAAGAAGACATGCTGCAGGAAGTTATGAAACAGTCTCTTAAAGAGAATCAAAAGGCTCGGGAGTGGAGGGAGAGTGAAAGCAGGCTCCGCCAGGAAAACGCAGCGCACCGGCAGCAAAGCATGCAGCTCCGGCACGAAAGCACAAAGGAACTGATTAGCATCTTGGCGCGCCAAGCGGACTCTATCCAGGCACTCGTCGCCATACAGGCGGAGCAGTACCGCACCTGCCCCCCCCTGCAGCCAGTGTCCCAAAACACTTGTGCCCCCATGTCACCACCTGCCCACTTCACCCAACATACAGGTTCTTATCGCCCACACCTGATGCCCCCAACACCTGTAGCTTCACCAGACAGCCCTGGAAACTATGACCCTTACCCACTGCACTCAACTCCCATCCCAAATTATAGACATTCTGAAGTGCAGCACTCACTGCACAGCACTCCAGACAGGAAGCCCAAGTATGAAAGCAGGACATACCATACCCTGTGATTGAACCCTTCCCCACACCATCCACCACCCCCTTGCCCTTTCTGTCTCACAAGCAGTGGTGTTTCTTTTTAATACATGTATTTTCTCTGTAATAAACGGATTCTTTGGATGTGCAAACAGTCTTTATTATTGCATAAGGAAAAAAGATACCTTAGCCCAGGAAAGAAACAGGCAACGCAAGTGAGCTGAGCAAACACAAATCAGCTTAGCAAAGACAGATAACTGATAACATTGGAACCACTTCACTTCAGGGTCGTGCAGGGCAGCACACATTACTGGTGGTTTTCAGCCTCAAATTTCTCCCTCAAGGCATCCCTGATCCTTGCAGCCCCACGCTGGGCCCCTGTAATAGCCCTGCTCTCTGGCTGTGCAAATTCAGCCTCCAGGTGTTGAACCTCTGAGGTCCACGCCTGAGTGAACATTTCACCCTTCCCTTCACAAATATTATGGAGGGTACAGCACGCGGATATAACCGCGGGGATGCTGTGTTCGGCCAAGTCCAACTTCCCATATAGAGATCGCCAGCGGCCCTTCAAACGGCCAAAAGCACACTCCACAGTCATTCTGCACCGGCTCAGCCTGTAGTTGAACCGTTCCTTGCGGTGTCAAGGCTCCCTGTGTAGGGTTTCATGAGCCACAGCATTAAAGGGTACGCGGGGTCTCCAAGGATCACAGTGGACATTTCAATTTCCCCTACCGTGATCTTCCAGTCTGGGAAAAAAGTCCCGGACTGCATCTTCCGGAACAGGGCAGTGTTCCGAAAGATGCTTGCGTCATGCACCTTTCCGGGCCAGCCTGCGTTGATATCAATGAAACGCCCACTGTGATCCACAAGCGCCTGGAGAACCATGGAGAAATACCCCTTCCGATTAATGTACTCAGATGCTAGGTGGGGTGGTGCCAGAATAGGAATATGCGTCCCATCTATCGCCCCTCCGCAGTTAGGGAAACCCATTTGTTCAAAGCCAGCCACAATGTCCTGCACGTTACCCGGAGTCACGGTTCTTCTGAGCAGGATGCGATTAATGGCCTTGCAAACTTGCATCAGCACGACTCCAACGGTCGACTTTCCCACTCCAAACTGGTTCGCTACTGATCGATAGCAGTCCAGAGTTGCGAGCTTCCAGATTGCAATAGCCACCCGCTTCTCCACCGTCAGGGCAGCTCTCAATCTCGTGTCCTTGCGCCGCAGGGCGGGGGCGAGCTCCTCATACAGTCCCATGAAAGTAGCTTTTCTCATTCGAAAGTTCTGCACCCACTGCTCGTCATCCCAGACTTGCATGACAATGTGATCCCACCACTCTGTGCTGGTTTCCCGAGCCCAAAAGCGGCGTTCCACGGTGCATAGCATGTCCGTGAATGCCATAAGCAAGTTCGTGTCGTACGCGTTTTGCGTGACAATTTCATCGTCATCGTCGGACTCCTCGCTGTCACTGTGGATCTTAAGGAAGAGCTCGACTGCCAAACGTGACGTGCTGACGAGACTCGTCAGTATTTTGCTCACCAGGTTGGGGTCCATTTTCCCGCTGACCGAAACGGAGCACAGATCGTGCTACAAAGAAACCGTTGAAAGATGGCGCAAATTGTAGCCGGAAACACAGGGATTGCTGGGATGCGAAGCGATGCATCACGGGGCGTTGGGACAGGACCCAGAATGCACCATACCCCACGCCCCCTTCCCACAACCCACGGCGCCAGAATTGGAAGAGGTGCTCTGTGGGATACCTGCCCATAATGCACCTCTCCCAAAACCACTGCAAGTGCCGCAAATGTAGCCACGTTAGTGCTCGTTACTGCGCTGGCGGCTGCCAGTGTGGACAGGCTGCAGCGCTTTCCCTACTCAGCTGTACGAAAACGGGTTTAACTCACAGCGCTGTACATCTGCAAGTGTAGCCAAGGCCCGAGTGACTGTGACTTATCTGGATTATCTTTTCTGCTTCAGTTTACACTTTATTAACTTTAAATATGTATATCAGTATTCATTACAAGGCTGAATGTAAGTGCCCAGTAGGAGAGATAAAGGAATACCTGATCCCAAATTGGTCTCATGGGAGTGAATTGTCTGTGGAAAGGATTTATTTAAACAGTGCATCGGCAATATTTATACCTTTGCTTCTCTATTTGTGTTGGAGAGTTAATTAAATATTTGACATCCCTAACTGGACATATCAACACAAACCATTGGTTTGTGGATTATACAAGGTACCTGTTACTACAGGTGTATTTTGGTGCTGTGCTAAGAAGAAGCCCTGAAACAAACTCTTGTATCAGAGGCCTAGTCTGGGGCCTGAAGCCTGAACCAAAGTACTTCCAGGCAGTGTTAAGCAAAGCTGGGCTGTGAGCCAGAGGCAGGTCCCACTCACAGAAGTTGGCAAGAAAAGGTTGTTAGAAGCACGTGCACACACACGCATAAGTGCTAATGAGAGGAACTTGTGCAAAGATGGCATCAGAACACTCCACAGACACAACAAGCAACAGGCAAGTGCACCTTAAAGACAGGGTCAAAAGGACAACATGATGGATAGATCCGTTTGAACTATGTTGAGTAATCTGTCCTGCAATGATATAAAAGGGAGCGCACATCTTTGTCCAGCCTAGGGGGCAGTGGAAAGTCCCGCCACTGACTAAGCTGTGTCCAGCTGTTTGCCAGGGAGCACAAATTCGTAGTATGCCCTGTAGAGTCTATAGGGAACTATTACTATGCTTCGTTTGACAATAAACCTGGCTCAGGTGCCTTCGTACCTTACTAGAGTCTGAGGTTTTTGGGGGTTCTCTCGGGGTCTGCTGTGTTAGCTATCTGCGCAGAGCTGGGGCAGCACACAGAGGGAACACGCACGCAGCCGACTTATCATCGAACAAGAGCAGAGCACCATACCGGTAGCTACCAACAACACCACCAAAGATACTAGATGAGCGGCAGTGAAACCCTGTTGCGTTGTAACAACTTGAGGGCACTAACTCAAATTTAAAAAAAACAAAACAAAACTGGCAATGGGAGGAGACCCAACTGTGTCATCATGCCTTACCACTGGGGGTCTTCAAAACTTGGCAGCTTGACATTCTATATCCTGGAATTATGAGACAGTGTCCTCCACCCCACAAGATGTCTTGGAAAGATTCACAGTAGCTGAGCGATGTAATTGTACCTGCTATTAGCCAATGGATTGTGGAGGACAGTGTCCAGCTCCACTCGAAGATGGGGAATCTGCTGAGATGGTGTTAACTGACATTCACAAAACTGTGGCTCTACAGCTCCTTAACTCGAGGGTGCAATTTATGACCCTGAAACTGGATGAGGCTTGGATAAAGAGGTTGCCCAACGTTGGATAGACATACCCCCCGGCCCTCTGTCTGAGAGCTGCTATTAACACTTTCACACACACTTGTGGTACTATTGCTAAACCTCAGGGCAAGTACCTGTACTGGTAGAATTATGCTTTAAGAGCAAAGTATAGGAAGCATCTGTGAAACTGTCAAATTGGGAGATAAGTATATTTGAAAGATACTTATCTCCGTGTCATGAAGCCCTTTCAAATATACTTGTGTATCATGAAGCCCTGTATGTTGATGGCAGCTCATGTACATTTGAAGATCTGTCTTGAATTTTTATATCATAGATCTGTTGAGATACAAGCTGTTTTACAACTGCTCTGTAGCCAACTTTTATTGGACTAGAAACAATATGGAGTAAATGCGTTGTTTCCTCTGTAGGGATGGGATAGGTTCCATTGCTCCCAATCATGGGAGAGCTAGGATGACTGTGTGCATGCCCTGACTCCTCCTCTTCCTCAAAAAAAGAGCCCTTAAAAAAAAAGTTTAAGTCTGAGAGGAACTATACCTTGCAATACTCCCTACCCATATTAGTATTGCTTGTGAAAGCATGCAGGGGGCACTTAAGATTCAGATGACAAGTTCATTTTGGTTTCTTTCTTTACATTGTTGGCTCTGACAGTGGTCACGTCCGAAGGAGAGGGCTGAGATAATGCCTGTCTAGACTTGGCTACCTTTGAACAGCCTGTATAATGAAAGGGACATTCTCGAAGGTTAAAAAAACAACACAACAAAACCTCTCAGTTAGAAGTAACAAATCCCTGACCACCAAGGAAACAGGCGTACTTATCTTTGTTAGTGATGCCAGAATAAATTTTGACTGGTGGCTTGAGGAAGGGATGACAAAAATTGGGTACCAAAAGGCCTCTAAAAGCCTGCCTGTTCTTCTACATCTGGGCTGCTGTCCCTCTCCTTATTTAATAGCAAGGGGAATGAGGTGGAGGGGGTGGTGAGGGCCTGGCAACCTGCAGAAGAAGCTGGGAATAATCATCTGGACATTAGGGCATGGTGACCCACGGCAGCAAGAAGGAATTACAACCCAATTCTCTAGAAGTCTTAGGTGTGGCAGGAAAAACCTATCCCACTATTACACTTTCCCACAGAAGAAAGATATAGTTATAGGTTGCCTTGGGCATCTGTGGTTGTCATAAGACTAGTTTACAATACTCGGTATGCTCTTGACTGAAAGTCTATCCTCTGCACCCCCCCACAAAAAATATATTTTAAACTATCTAGGTCTCTGATTTGGAGTGCTGGCCTTCCTCCCCTAAGGGAGAATTCCCTTGGGGAAGGCGGCAGGGTAGAACACCCAGGACAAATTGACAAATGTCTACGGCCTGGGTCTTTTCTGCACTGATTTGCTATGAAACATCTGTAATGACCATGTTATCCAGTGAGGAGGCACAGAAGAGAACACCCACGCATACCTGGCAGGGATATCACATCACTTTGGCAGGAACAGTTACTATGATGTTCATGGACTGCTGGTTTGGCGAGTACACTGTTTGAAGCCACACCTGTAGGCACTGAGGGTGGAGCCAGGCATATGGTGTGATGTAAATGCACAAAGCCATATGACCTAGGAGAGAGAGAAATCTTGATAGGTAGGTAATCAAGGACTGCTTATGATCTGGTCTATGTCTGAAACCTGTCCCTTTGCAGGTAAGCCCTTTCTGTGAATGAACTTAAACTAGTCTACATAGGAGTGAGGATGAACTTTTTGGTGTTTACACTGACCCCCAAAGAGAAAATGCAGCATTGTCAAAGTTGATGCATAAGCCTCTTGGTGTGACTTGGCAACAAGGAGACAATCGTCAAGTTAGGGGAAAGACCGTGAAACCACAACATCTGATATAGGCTGCTACTACAGAGAACACCTTGGTAAAGACCCTACGGGCAGTAGCAATGCTGTTAATTTGTTCTATTCAATCTGTCAGTGCCCCAAGAACTGGATTCGGTGGCTACATAAATTTCACTTTTTTCAAGATGGCAAGGAATCCAGTATTACACTGAAGCCAGGTACTCGACTTTTTTTCCCAGTCTCTCTATCATGCTGGGCTTGCTTGCAGTTGCCTCTTGTACTGCAACTTACCCCACAAAGGAGAGTTCATTTAATTACAATGAAAAATCCTGGCTATTCCAAGCAGCCAAGCATCAGCACTTGCCTTTTGCTCTCCAGAGTCCTACTTACAGCAAAAAAGTACTGGAGACAAAAGCATAGACTAACAAGCTAGAAAGCACGGAGATCAGGGAGAACCGGCTAAAGTCAGATACAGGTTCTCAAGGTCCCTGAGCATACAGGCAGGAGGTGGTTCCAAGCTAAGTAATTTAGGATACGTTTACACTTCAAAAGACGACCCTCATCACTGCTAGTGTAGACATTTGGGCTCAGGCTAGAACCCAGGCTCTGAGATTCTGAGCCAAATCAGCAGACAGAAATAATTTCAACAGAAAAACACGAACAACAACCGGGAATTGTTTAAAAAGGTTTTACTAGATACCCAAAAGTCCACAACTTTACACCTAAGTGACAGTATTTGTTACAACAACCACCTGACTTAGTGGGAAGTTGATAGTAGTGAATATAAATTAGAAACTAAGAATTGTAGAAAATTAATAAGGGAAGCAAAGGACACAAAGAACTATATGGCGTTAAGGGCAATAAGCAGTTTTTGTTTTTAGTGTATAGTGAACAAAAGGAATCCTAACAATGGTATTGGTCAATTTGCAAGATGGAAATGGTAGATTTGTCAATAACAATGCAGAAAAGGCACAAGTGCTTAACAAATATTTCTCTTCTGTATTTGGGAAAAATGCCAGATGTATTCTTATGATAATGAAATACTTTCCACCCACCAATAATTCAGGAGGATGTTAAAAGAGCAGCTACGAAAGTTAAACATTAAAAAAAATAAGTCAGTGGGTCTCAACTTGCATCTGAGAGTTTTAAAAGAGCTGACCGAGGAGCAATCTGGACTGTTACTACTGATTTTCAATAGGTCTTGGAACACAGGGGTAGTTCCAGAGGACTAGAATAAAGTTAATGTTGTGCCAGTATTTAAAAAGGAGTAAACAGGATGTCCCAAGGAATTATAGGCCTATCAGCCTGACATTGATCTCAGGCAAAATAATGGAATGACTGATATGGTCCTTTGTTAATAAAGAATTAAAGGAGGACAACAACAACAGTGAATGCCAAACAATGCAGTTTTATGGAAAATAGAGTTTGTCAAACAAATTTGATTTTTTTAAAGAGATTACAACATTGCTTTATAAAGGTAATAGCATTGATGTAATACAGGTTTTTGTAAGGCATTTGACTATACATTGCATAATATTTTGATTAAGAAAACTAGAATGATACAAAAAATCAACATGGCACACATTAAATGGATTAAAAACTGGCTAACAAGGGATAGGTCTCAAAATGTAATTGTAAACAGGGAATCACTGAGAAGGTGTGTTTCTAATGGCATCCTGCAAAGATTGTTTTTTGGCCTTAAGCTATTTAACTTCATCAATGACCTGGAGGAAAACAAAATCATTACTGATAAAATTTGCAGATAACACCAAGACTGGGTGAATGGTAAATAAAGAGGATAGGTCACTGATACAGAGCAACCTGGATCACTTGCTAAGCTGGGCACAAGCAAACAATATACGTAAAATTATACATCTAAGAACAAAAAATGTAGGCCATACTTACATGATGGGGCACTCTATTCTGGATAGCAGTTACTCTGAAAAGGACTTAGGTAGAAAGTCAGCTGAACACAAGCTCCCTGTGTGATGCTGTGGCCAAAACAACTAACACGATTCACAAACATATAGATGGGAATATTCATCCCCAGATATATATTATATTACCTCTGTATTTGGCAATGTCTATTGGACTACTGTTTCCAGATCTGAAGACAACAATTCAAGGAGGATGTTAATAAATTGGACAGGGTTCAGAAAAGAGACACAAGAATGATAGAAGGATTGGAAAACATGCCTTACCATGGGCCTCAATTTATTTAGCTTAACAAAGAGAAGGTAAAGTGGTGAATTTAGTCTATATGGAACAAAGGTTTGACAGTAGAGGGCTCTTTAATCTAGCAGACAAAGGGCTGGAAGCTGAAGCTACACAAATTCAGATTCAAAATATGGTAAAAAAAAAATTTAAACAGTGACAATAATTAACCATAAGAAATACTTCCCAAAGGGTGAAGCAGATTCTCCATCACTAGTAACTTTTAAATCAAGATCAGATGTTTTTCTAAAATATGTGCTCTAGTTCAAATAGGAATTTGGGGCATAGGCGCCGACTCCATGGGTGCTCTGGGGCTGGAGCACCCTCGGGAAAAATTGGTAGGTGCTCTGCACCCACCAGCAGCTCCCTGACCAGCACCCCCCACCCCTGCTCACCTCCACTCCGCCTCCCCCGGGAGCGCGCCGCGTGCCTGCTTTCCGCCCCCCCCCCCCCCCGGCCTCGCTCCCAGCGCTTGCTGCCACGAAACAGCTGTTTTGCGCGGCTGGAAGGGATGGGGTTGGAGGGGAATATGGCGTGCTCAGGGGAGGAGGTAGGGCCGGGGCGGGGATTTGGGGAAGGGGTCCAATAGGGACAGGGAGGAGGTGGAGACTTTGGGGAAGGGGTTCGAATGGGGGTGGAGCCGAGGGGGGAAGGGGTGGAGTTGGGGCCAGGGAGGCGCAAGCACCCACCGGCGCTGACGAAAGTTGGGGCCTATGATTCGGGGAAATTCTATGGTCTGCATTATACAGGAGGTCAGACTAGATTAGGGGTCTCAAACACGCAGCCCGTGGGGTTTTCTTCTGTGGCCCGCCAGCTTTCCACGCTCCCCCCGCCTCCCCCAGCGTTTACCTACAGTGGCTCCAGCCCAGTGTGCACCAGGGGCAGGGCAGGCTCCCTGCCTGCCTGCCCTGCTGCCGCACCACTCCGGAAAGAGGCAGGAAACTGGGGGGAGGGTGGGGGCCACAGGCCTCCGTGCATTGCCTTTGCCTCAAAGCACAGCCCCACGCAGCTCCCATTGGCCGGGAACGGGGAACCGCAGCCAATGGGAGCTTCGGAGGAAGTACCTGGAGGAGCGGCCACGGCAACATACAGACACCTGTGGGCCCCTCCCACCCAGGTTCCAGCAGCTTCCTGGAGTGGCAGGGCGGGCGGGCAGGAAGCCTGCACTGCTCCCGGTGCTTGCTGGGACGGAGCCTGCCCCCAAGCCCCTCCTGCAGCCAAACCCCCTGCCGCACCCCAAACCCCATCTGCTACCCAACCCCCTGCCCTAAGCCCCATGCCACACCCCACACCCTTCCTGCACCCCTGCCCTGAGCCCCCTGCACCCCGACCAACTGCCCTGAGCTTTATATTTATAAAAATATATTACACATCTTCAGATATATAATATATAAAGATAGATATAGATAAGATATATTTACCTTTATATAAATATAACTTTATCTTTATTAATTCTTGGAATCTAAGCTACTTGCATAGGGTGACCAGATGCCCCAATTTTTAAAAAGGACAGTCCCGTATTTAAGCCCTCCTGCAAGCATCCTGACTTTTTCTTAAAAACGGGCAAACTGTCCCGTATTTTCTGTCTCCTCCCCCTCAGTACTGGCAGTTCCTGCTGCTGGCCGGATCCCTGCTCACCAGACGCCTGCCCACCAGTGGTGAGTGAGGGGGTCCAATGGCAGATAATGGGGGTCGGTGTGCAAGGCTGGGGGTGGTCAAAGATGCAGCACGCTGGGCCAGCCGGTCCCCCTGCTGGTCTGTCAACGCAGCCCTTGCTGCATGTCAGCTCTCGGCCAGCAGGGCCCCACCCCCCATCCTGTTTCCGGCTGGCACTGGCTGCGCGCTGTCAGCTGCGGTGGCTGGTGCGTGTGGGCAGGCAGCAGCCGGTTAAGTGTCGCCTCTGCTGCCTACCCATCTGCCCTTTATGTGCTCCCCCTCTCACTGTCCTCTCCATGCTTTTCCCCTTTCCCCACCCCCCAAGCCCTGCTGCTCCTCTATATTCCTCCCACCCCGCCCCCCCGTTGGGTCCCAGTATGTGCGGAGAACCAGCCCCTAGTCAGAGCGCTCAGCTCACCAACAGCCTGGCCAGCAGGCTCCTTCCTTCGCCCCCTGTCTCTGGCTGGGCTGGTGCCCCAGGAAAACCCAAGACACTCCAGCCTGGGGCACTGGCTAGGAGAAGCTGAGCCCTGCATGTGCCAAAGCCCCACGCAGCGCTGGCACGAGGACACCTCTCTGCCCCTCAGCTAAACTCTGGAGTGGCGGGGGAAAGGAGTGGAAGCGATTTCCAGCCTGTTCGCACCCCAACCTGGCAGGGGCTTAGCTCTTCAGCCCCCGCCCACCCCAGGTCCTTCCCCCAGGGAGTGTGGGGCTGCTCCATCCTGTGCCCTAGGCACCCTCCTGTGCTGAGCCACCTCTCTGGCTGGGTTCACTGAAGTCCCTACAGTCAGGTTCCCTGGGCCCTGTTGCACAATGCAGCCTTAGGGCTTAACCACGGGAGGAAGCAGCCACAGGGGAAGGGGGGGGGGGGTGGCGGGAAGGACATGAGCTCTGCAAAGACACTAGCCAGGTCATCCCTTCCCCTCCCTCTCGCGGCTGGAAGCAGCTGCTGTCCCTCCCCTCCTGCACAGTGCTGAAAGCCTTCTGCTGGCCACATTCTGGTGTGAACCCTGACAGAAATCTGGGGAGGGGAGGCATGTGACCCTATGTGGCCCCCATCTCTACCCCATGGGAACATGCGGTGCCAGGAGAGGCAGGTCCATCCCGGGGGCCCAGCCAGGCATGGAGGACGGAGAGTGCCGGTCAGTGATGGGAGGGTCGGGTGGTCATCCCCCTCTTTTGAGAGGGGTGTACAGGAGTGTTTGTGTGTCACCTCTCCCCATGTGAGCCCTAAAGCCTTAAAGATAAGAAGGTAAATAAAAAGAAATATTAAGTAGTTGGATTATTTTAAACAGGGGCTTAGTCAACTTGATGTTAATTTGAACATTTGTACTGCATAGTTCTGATTGATTGCTGTTGAACTCACTTAAATACGAGTAATTTTACCAGGTGTCCTGTTTTCAGCATAGGGAAATATGGTTGCATGTTACAACAAAGTGCTACTGAAACTTTAGTTTCAGACCTGTAAAATAAGATTAAGTTCTTACTTCCTGAACCTTGTTAAAAAAAGATGCCAACATTTTTTTTAAATGTTCATGTTTTAGGACATTACAGCTTAATAAAAAACTTATTTTGTGCAACACACACAGACTAAGTACACATTGGCATCAAGTCTTCAGCAGTAGATAAGTAATAAGCAAGCCAATATTTAAGCCACATAGCCAGTACAAGTATACAAAAACAATTATACTGAAACAGACGATTTAAGTTCCAAATCAATTATAACCGACACAATAAACCTCTTCATTCTACTCAAATGTAACTGAAGCAGTTTATAGTATATCTATATATAATATATACTATATATTATGTATATATACTATGTAATATATATATATTATCTGGGACTTAATCAACCAGAAAGCTCTATTAACCAGCATTACTGATATCTCCCAATACAAATCTTCAATCTAGTAACCAGGACTACTATACTGCCCAGGAGGTTATGCAATTGCACATTCTGCACTCTACTTCTATGCAAAAAAAAAAAAGAGAAAACAAGCAAGCAAACTGATATCAGGGATTTATTCAAAAAAGCAGCTTCCAGGGTGTGTCATAGGATCATTACAGATTCAACCCAATCTCCTATACCTTCCACATCTACGATATTTGATGTTGATAATGATGACCCAGAGATACTGCAAGATCCTGAAGTGCCTTCTGAATCATCAAAGATTAAATTATGTTCAGTATAGTTTTAGTGTTATATGTATTTTTAGTGATCTGGGTGTACGCCATGCGCTGCTCAAAGTGATATGTAGTGTCGGTCATAAAATAACCTACTGTATAGAAAACTTTACCCATATACACCTAAGTGCTTCAAGAAACCAACTACTCTGCAGTGCAGTATTGGTGAGTACCTGTATACTATTTTATACTTTATTCATTTTATTGTATTTTAATTCTTTGAAAACTGGTATTCCATTGGTAAGTATAACACAGTTGGCCGGAATTTTTGATTAACCGGCGCTCCATTCCTCCAACATGCCAGATAACAAAGCTTTTACTGTACTCGAAAAAAAGGAAGCTATAGGCCTCAAAAAAATCAAGGTAAACTTAGCTCCCCTACTTGTAATTTTATCACCTTTGGGTGGGTACCTACTGCTCCCTCCATCTAACTACTAATAAGTAGCAGCAAACAATAGAAATATATGCTCTAAGGGGGAAGAAAAACTTCCAGAGAAGTATATGTATTAATCTTCAAAAGCAGTGTAATAATTATTTAAACTATAGGAATATTCCCTCTGTCTGCTTGGCAAAGTGACCAAATTGGTCTGTCAAACCTGGGTGTGTCACTTGAAGGAACAACTTCTAATCTTCCCATTGGATGAAGCTGTGAAGGAGGTGTAGGATGCAAAGGGACCATAAGTCTACTTGTGCTACCATAATCCCTATTTACTTACAACCTGCTCCTCAGCAGTCTGAAGAAGCTTATTTCCACAACTTTTTCTTCGAGAAGTGAAACAAGAGTGAGGTTGGGTCAAGAGTGCTCCTAAAGAGAAGTTTGTGACATGAAATCAGGAAACTCTTCTGGCAATTCATGATGAAACCATGAAGATATAGTACCAGCACTGCACTGCACATAAGGACCGTTACAACCTTGTAAAAAGTAAGCCTTCACTAAAAGGTCATCTAGATAGTAGTGTACCTGAATGCTTTCCTTTCTCTGGCTGGCTATCAAAAATAACCACTAGGTTCATAAACACCTGTGATGGGTGTACAAATCCCACATCGGGGAACAAGGGGTTAAGGAGCAGCTCTCGTCACAGGAGGCTCCACCCAGCCACACACGCTGGGTGTGCTCTCAAGGGATGTGTAGCTTAAAAGGGCGCAGCACAGCTCAGTCATGGCAGTCTGTGTAAAGGAGCAGATCTGCAGTGACAGCTCTACGGGCATCCATCAGGAATCTCATATTGCCGTGAAGACAACCTCAACTCAGAACTACTAGCTACTACAGAAGAGACAGCGAAGTAGCTGCTGCTAAGTGGGGAAGGCAATCTCTTGACCTCCTTCTCAGGGAAGAGGGTACTGTGCAAACCATAAACCAGGCTTTCACTTTGCCTCTGGAGAGGCCAGGATATGGTAGAAGTAACCCAGGAAGTAAGCTGGGTGACACCCTAGCCCAGATCACACACCTGACCTGCTTGCCTCAGGGCCCTGGGATAGAACCCAGAGGAGTGGGAGGGCCCAGATTCCCATTCCACCAACTCCCCAGACTTGAAACATTATGTACCACTGAAACATATAGCCCCACTGGTCTGACCAATAGGGAACATGATCTAAGAGACGATTCCCCATCACAACACCCAAGAAGCAGATACCAGCTCAAAAGGCATTACTTGCAACTGGCTTGCGAAGCACAGGAAGCATTAGTGGTGTGAACATATTGGAACATGCAGTAGGCTTCTTTTAGGTTGGTAGAATACACATGCATGCACATCACCGAACAAGCGGAGTTATTTCCAGGATTAAAGAGCTGCATCCTCAGGATATCTTGCAAATAGGGCTTGAAGAAGCAAAGCTAATCAAAGGTGTTAAAAATGCACGACTAGAAGGGACCAGAAGGGGAGAATAGAGAGAGACTTTTCTGGGTCAAATAGGCTGTTCAAATAATTTAAAGCTAGGGTGATCAGTCAGTGAACACTTGGAGAAACTGAGTGGTTTTAAACTAGGAGTCCCTGTTTGGAGAAATCCGAAGATGTGGATGGGAGGCAAAAAAGTAACATGCCCAGAACTGGGTCCTCCCTGGGACATTTTTGGCAAAAGGATACTCTAATATCATAGTGACTTTGGAAGCCAAGGTTCCCCAATAGCACACATTTTCTCCCCGCTTCTAGTACCAACAGCCAAATCAGCTGAAGATATAATTTGAGGGGCACTGTATCAACAGGGAGAGATGAGTTACTAGAATACTGAATAGCAAGAACTTGTTCCCAGATCATTAATTTGGCCCCAAATGAGAATATCACTTGTTGACAGTGCAGCCTATTGATCTTACTGCTGGGTCTGGCCACACCATTGCAATTGCTTCGAAACACTGAAAACAGCTCCTGTATTAAGAACATCCACAGCCTTCCTCTGCTGTTCCAGAAAAGAACTCTCTCCCCCTACCAGACTGCTGCGACGCATAGAGGGAAGATGAAGGGGGAAAAACTGAACAGAAGGCACTAATAAGAGCTCTGAGAGGAACTTCTCTGCCTTCCAAAAAGCAGCCTATGTCAATGGTTAGGACAGGGGGAAATGATCTCCTGCTTATTCTACTAAACTTGGCCATTTTTTGTTAAACTTTCAGTTGGCTCCCCTTTCTGTTTATTTCATCCACTGTTTATGCGCTTTCTGGAACAGAGATGGTCTTGCCTGTTTTGTGTTTACAGTGCCTAGCACAACAAAAACCACTTTCTTTGTGGGGGTTCCTAGATCACACTATAACACAAGTTACTATGAATAATAATACATGGTCCTGACAGGCCAAAGGGAGCTAGAGCTGGAAAATATAAAAATCCAAAAAAGGAGCCGCCAAGAAAGTGGGAATAAATTGAACAAATTAATCAGTATCTGAGGTAGTTGGAGAAAGACATTTCTTGTCCTCAGTGAAAGCAGCAGGGAAAAAAATATGGAAAAAGTACACCCGGTTGTAGTTAATTCACCGTTAAGGCAACAAAATCTTTGTTGGCGCACTGGTACTTTGTTCATACTATTTAAGAACAAGAGTTCTGGAGCCAAGATCTATTGAACTCTCACCTACACAAACATGAGAATCAATAAACCAATCACATGTGGCTAAAATATATATTATATTATATATTTTATATAGCTACTAATTAGGCTATCAGTGGACATAATTACAGAGAGCCATTCCCACAAGAAGGAAAAATAATCTATCTTCATCTGGTGCCTAATACATTTCTGATCTCTGAAGCATTTAATCAAAGGCTGGTAACCAGTATGTGAAGGTTTTTTCCAAAGAGTGATGCCAATACTTAGCCTCCAGTCAAACTGGAGCACAGAAAAAGGCTTAACATCAAGAAGAGAGTAAAGGTTGGTGGACCTCAACTTCTTCTGAGTTTACAGGTTAGATGCATAGGAAGAACTAGACAGCGGTAACTAAGAAAAAAAATCAAACAGCAAATCAAGTTAAATGTCAATCCTCATCTAAGTCATAACTTAGTTCAAAATCCCCAAGCTAAAAATCAAAAGACAGCTAGTCATATTTCTAAGCTTCGAGTATCAGTTCTAGTCAAACACTGAGTCAAGCAGGTTGTAGTAAACTTATCCATTCAAAATTTCTCTTCAGCTGCCTGCTAGAAAGATCAGACCTTTTAGTAGAAAATTGCACAAAGGTTATGAAGCAGCATCTAAATTTAGAAGCAGATATATTTTGGCTAACCCCAAGGCACATTTTAATCTCCAAAACTTGTGGTTACAATCATAGGTGCAATAGTTTAAGCCATCATTAACCGGTTCCAAAAGCTAGAAAGCTGAAATTACTATTGAGCAGTAGGTTATTTAAACATCACCATGAAGTAGTTTGCAGGTCCTTAGCTCAAATTTTATTAGCAAAACCGGTTAACAATACTCCAATTTTTCCCCCTACACAAGGGGAAAAATAGTCTAGTCAACTCATTGTGACTACCAACAATATATAAAGTAATGGACCACTCAGTATAAATAGCAATATCCATAATAAAAAACAAGCTTGCTTTGTTTCATAATTCCAGGTCAACACAAAAGCTGCTGTTTAAAATATTTAGACACTTGCTGCTGGTTAAATGCATGTTATGGTACAAAGTGTTTTCACATCCTGATAGAGAACAGGTAGTTCCTTTATATATTTAAGATATGTTTGCATAAATATGTACAATTAGTGACCAAGTTATCGGTTTGTTTCCAGACCTTGATTCTTATGTAAACAAAATAATTAGCCATATAGACAGTAAAGTAGGTTTGTCAGTTTTCTAGAGTAGGGAACTGAAGACTGTGAAGACAGGACTGTGCTCCTGTCTAATGGTCTGATAAAGGACTCTACACTGCCACCTGAAAAACAGGTTCAGAAGCAATCTTGTACATTTCCCCTGGCCAGATAAGACAGAAACATTGAGCAAAATGAGACTTTCAGTCTGGGGGAGGTGAAAGAATTGAAAATTACAACCATTGAGACATGAATTCTATAGTATGGATCAGCACAGGCAACTTCATGAGACAGTAACAACTTCAGTAGCCATAGTTTGTAGGGGAAAATAATTATAAATACCCCCTCACACTTTTTCAGGCTGAGTTTTTTGACCAAAATTGCAAAGGCCTTGCGTTCAACTCAATAACACTTCTCTGCATCTGTAACGTGATAACTTTTGAACACCACATCCAATACATTCCAAGATCACAGGGAATGTTCTAGACATCAATGGCCAGAATCCTACTGATTTTATTTGGGGCGGAGGGGTGGTGGTGGTCAGAAAATGGAAAGAAGGAAAACAGGGACACATGAAGCCCCTGTTGGCTTGTTAGCATAGCCACAGCCTCAAACACCTTTGCAATTGTCTATAGATCATTCAAAACAACTGCATTCATGGCACCCATAATCTTCCCCGGCCAGGAGTTCTGTGTGTCCCTCCGTTCCCCCTGCTCCCATACTGGGGTCCCCCATTCTTTTCCCAATACCAGCACCTCTGTTTACACTGTCATTCCCCCCCCCCCATGCCCTCGATGACAGGAGCTCTGTCCCCCTCCTTCTGAGGTCTCTCCATCTTCCCCCAACAAGGAGACGGTAAGTTGCAAGGTGTCAGGGTATGTACAATAAGCTCAGCCTACACAAACTAAAGTATGAGGAATGCTCCTGCACACAAACTATTTAAGGCAAAACAAAACTGCATATGCAAGCATCTAGTACCATCTTCAGCTTCTACATATCCCTTATGTATTTTAATTATCTACACAATTTACTAATAGTAGCATGTGCTGTTCCCAAAATGTTTCATTATATTGAAAGTTTGTCATCACTCCCCTGCGCACACATCATTCTGCACGGCTGACACTGGTGGCAGTTAGCCAGAGAGGCACTTCACATACATTTAAAAATTTTTGAGTAGTCTAAAATTACTACTTCAATTACCTCCTCCTGATCACAGATTCATTGTTCCCTTTGTATGCTCCCAGTTCAATCTTAGAATCCAGACAACAGTTTGCAAGTATCACACAGCTCATGGGTCTGAATTGGGACTAGTAGTCTACAGCAGTGGTTCAAAACCTTTTTTTACGCAAGGACCCCTAAACTTAAATAGACAAACCTGCAGACCCCCAATCAGAGGCAATGCATGAGGCAGTGGGGGCACACAGAGTCATGTGTCGTCATCCCCCAAGATTTCTACCTTCCTTTTGGCCCTGCTCCCTGAAGTGCTGATGTAGGATGGCAGAGCAGTGGTGTGTCTCCTTGGCTAGCTGCTGCCTGCTCATGGAGTCAATGTCTGTGAGGCAACCCCTTCTGATGGCAGGGGAAGCTCTCTCTTCTGAGAGTTACGCTGCAATTTTTGGTTGCATCTCCCCCAACCCAGAAAGCTGGGTGGCCCATTGACGTGAGTCAGGGGGTGGAGGTAGCGGGGCTCAAGCTCGGTCCTTGGTGGACTCCCTGAAACCTGCTCAGGGACCCTCACAGCACCCTGGACCCCAGCGCTCTACAAAAGGCTCAGTATTTTATCTCATTTTCTTTTCCCTCTACGCTTTTTGCTTTCTGTAAATACTAAGAATAGCGTAAAAAATACTGCAATACTGTCATTCTGTAACTGAAAGATGATGGAATTAGCAAGTGAAAAGAGTAATAGTGCCTTCAGCCATTCACTACATAAACATTACAGCAAGCCAGTAAGTGACGTTAAACTGGTCCTGAAGAAAAAGCCAGACAAGTCTGAGCGCATCCCCATCCTTTCCTCAACCTCCTCTGCCCTCCAGAAATACTTGTTCCTACATAGCACTTTATGTACATAAATTGCTGTTCAAAAAGTTAATCACCATGTCCCCCTCTGCCACCAAAGTAAAAATCATTATTCCCAAATTAGACAGACAGACATCACTTTGTCTGATTCTCAAGTGAATTGCTCAAAGACACTTAAGTCAGTGGAGGAACCAGGCATAGAACACAGAATGTCCTGACTTTCAAGCACACACTAAACAATACTTTCCTCTGCAGCAAGTGATATGCTGAGGAGCTGGAACATCCACTACTGCAAGGATATGTCTACATGGCAATTAAAAATCTGTGGCTGGCTTATGCCAGCTGACTTCTTTGAGGGGTCCCAGGCTCCAGCCCAAGCTCAAAAAAACGACACCATAATAAAAGACACCTTAGCCCAGGCCCTGCAAGCCTGAGTTAGTTGGCATGGGCCAGCTGCAGGTTTTTAATTGCAGTGTGAACATACGCTGAAAGTTTCCACTTACCACCTTGGATGCAGTGGCACTTCAACACCCAGTGCAGCCACACGGGGCCAAGCACTGCCATCACCCCCAGAGGCTGCATCTCCTACCCACCTTAACCACGCAGGCTGTGAGCCACCACAACCCACGTTTCCATTGCCCCATGGCGACCCCTCCCTACCACTTTGGGGCTCCAGCCACCATCACCCACGTTTCCAATGCCCAAGCCAACCACCCCTTTCCACCTGACAGGATCCCCAACCACCATCCCGCCCCTTACTACCACTGTGCCCACCCACAGACATAGGGCCTCCCGCCCCCCATCATGCAGCGCCTCGCCCCCCGTCACACCATCATCCCACAGACGAAGGGGGCCAGCAAGGCTGCCAAGGGAGCAAAGGCTGCGCCCCAGGGCCTCCCCACTCGGGTCTCCATCGCCACACACACACTCACCTTTGCAGACCGGGGAGCTGGGACTCTTCCTCTCCGGGGAGCTCCTGCCCTGCTCGGGGGAGCGCCGCCGCTGGCGATGCCGGACCCTACCAGCCGGGGCAGTGGCACTGCCCTCCGGCAAGGGCGGGGCGGGGGAGAGAACAGAGCTTGGCAGGGGAGGAGGGGGCGGCGGAGGAGGGGGCGGCAGTTGGTGAGGGCGCGTGGGGCTGCCACGCGAGGAGGCAGAGCCGCTGCCGCCCCCTCCCCCGGAGGTCTGCGTGGCCACCGCGGGGCTGGCGCGCGCGCTGCCGCCGCCGTTCGGGGGCGCTGCGCGCGTGGGGCTGGTGCTGCGCGAGGCAGGCGCCGCGCGTGAGAGACCCCCGCCTGAGGCGCTCGCGGCGCCGCCGCCGCTCCTCGTGGGGCTGCCATGTTGCTGCTGCTGCTGCTTGAGCTGGAAGGGCACCGTGGCCCGCATGGGCTGCAGGCGGCTGCCCGCTCCCCCGCCTGCCGCCACGGCTGCCCCCGCTCCCCCCAAGGAGGTAGCTGGGGTGGGGGAGCCATTGCGCCTCACGCGCTGGTGGGACATGGCGTGCCCAGCTCCGGGAAGCGGGGCTTCGGGAGAGACCGCGGGCAGCTCCTCAGGGGGGTGTAAACGCCTCGCACCCGCTGTCCCCGAGCGCAAGGCCCCTCGCGCTGCCAACAGCCGACCCGCCTGCTCCGTGTGCCTCATCAACAATAGTGCCCCGGACGCCCGCACCGCCCTCCGCCGCCTGCCATTGGACACGCCTCAGCCCCGCTCGCGCCGCTACAGCGTCCTGATTGGCTAGAGGGCGCGCTCCTGAGTGGCCGGGTGCGGGCTCTTAAAGCGACACTACCGTATGTGCATGTGCGCGTGCCCTAACCCCCGACACCGGCCCAGTCCCATACTGCCTCACGCCGTAGCCCACCCCACCTGCTCACCTGGGCGCTTGTCTCCCTCGACGGCCCCCACTCCTCTGTTCCTCCATACACGCCCCTCACCTCCGCCTCAGTCCAGCAGGTGCCAGCAGCAGCAGGTGGCCACTTAGGTTATGGTTATAAATCTATAGACTGCAAGCGTGCTCTTTGTACACTCACAGCCAGCGCTCACACCCCCACCCGCAGCCCCTGCACTGGCTCCACACATTTACCAAAAGACATTTCTCAGCTACCACGGCTAAGTGGGTAGTTTCTAGATCAAGCCATTTTAGAGCTATGAGGTACAGAAGGGGCCTGTAAAAGTGAGGTAGAGATTTAAATCCAAGCAGTGGTGGGGCATACCACTCTTTGAACAGATCTTTGATTTAGATCACATATGTGCACCTGTAATTTTTTGCATCAGTTACACAACTCACTTATTCTAACTAACAAAAGCTGTCTAAAATTCAAGCTAAGGTACATAGCTGGCCCCTATCACCACAATGACTCAGGGTTCCTTAGTGTATTTCTACTTGAAACCACCTGCCCAGGGACTACTATAATCCCTAATTTACAGATGAGAAATTAGGGCACAGAGACACCACGTGAGGTGTCCAAAGTCAGAAAGGAAGTCAGAAGATGAACAGGGAATTAAACCTAGGCCTTCAAGCTGTCATAAGTGTCTTTCATTAGGCGTGGGACTGCCCAATTAATTGTTGTTAGTCCTAAATGCAGTCAACCACTAATGAGAGCACAGTTACTCAACACCAAATATAGACCATCACTCTGGTATCCTCATCAGTAAAGCCAATTAGCCAGCTATCTGGGAGACTTTTGGGATACAGCAAAAAGTATTAGCTGTAAACTTTTCAGCATTAGTTAGCTGATGGATTCCTATTTCATATCCCTGCAATGAAACCTGTAAAAATAACTTGTTAATTGCCTTATAGTTCATATGTTCAGATTATTTGGGATACAAGGAAAAGCTTCTCAACTTTAAACCAGGACAAAATTGATGCATGAACCTCTCTTACCATAGCTCCCGACCTACCACAACTGGCAAAATAGCCTTCCTTCTTTGTTACTGAAAAGAACTTTCTACACTTGAAACTCACTTCAGTAATGGCTTGCAAACACGATATTGCTATTGAATATTATCGGTGTGATTACCTATTTATAATTACATATCAAGTAAATGTTAAATTGTACTCCACAAATTATTAGTAATGTATTGTTACTGTTCTTAGCCCTACTCTATTAGTATACATTATCTTGTTTGTATTAAAAGATTTGTAAAAAATATTTTAATTAAAAGATTATGGAAAAATATTCTGATAGAAGCAATCCTTATACATGTTTGTGCCAAATATTCAGATAAATGGTTGTGGACATGAACTCAGGAAGGCCTCAAGACTAAAGTAATTTAGGCAAAACTATTTTACACACTAAATGTGAGAGACTGGTAACAGGCACAATTAATGTCATTTTAAGTGAGGAGTATTATCTGCTCTCTGGGTTTGCTCCATATAGGATATTATTTGTCACTGTCTGTCAGGATTGCTCAGTGAATGTCCTTGAGCAATAATAGACAGTCTTCTTCACTATTTACTACCTTCCTCCAATGCTAGAAATTAAATGGAAAAAAAGTTAATGCAATAAATTAACCACACATAGGTCAGGAAATTCAATAGTAAAGATCTATACAGCAATGTTAACTTAGCCACATTACATTTGTGACAGTACATTTTACTTGAGTTCTCTGCCCATCTCAGATACTCCTTTAGTTGCTTTGGGCAAATCACTTAGGCCAACATTTGCAAACTTGAGTGCCTAAATTTGGGTACGTACAAAGGCGATGCCTGGGAGGGTCAAGAAGGGTCACATACTCCTCCCCAGCTCCCTCCCGCACACTGAATCCCTCGTTTCTGCCCGTACCCCCTCCCACACCCCAACCCCCTTCCTCAGCCTGGAGCCCCCTCTCATACTCCTAACCCCTCTGCTCCACCTCCCAGCCCAGAGCCTCCTCCCGCACCCTGAAAAAATGGTTACTCACCTCTCGTAACAAGTACTCGAAGAAAAAACGGTTACTCACTTTCTCATAACTGTTCTTTGAGATGTGTTCATGTCCATTCCAATCAGGTGTGCACAACAGCCAGAAGATTTTCCCCCTAGCAGTATCCGTAGGGTCGGCCTGGGTGCCCCCTGGAGTCGCCCCTCATGGCGCTCAATATAGTACCCTGCCGACCTGACCCCCCTTCAGTCAGCTTCTTGTCAGCTACTCCGACAGTGGGGCAGGAGGGTGGGTATTGGAATGGACATGAACAACACATTTCGAAGAACCGTTACGAGAAAGTAGTAACCTTTTTCCTTCTTCGAGTGCTTGTTCATATCAATTCCACTCAGGTGACTCCCAAGCCTTAGTTACGGAGGCAGAGTTGTCCACTGATTGGAGCACTGCTCTACCAAAGGCCACATTGTTTCTGGCCTGCTGGGTGATCGCATAGTGCGTGGTGAAAGTCTGTATGGAGGACCACATTGCCGCTCTGCATATTTCCTGGGTGGGAACCTGTGCCAGGAATGCTGCTGAAGAAGTCTGCGCCCTGGTGGAGTGAGCTGAGGGGCAAGCACCTCTGCCAGTTTGTAACACTCTCGGATGCAGGCTGTGATCCATGACGAAATTCATTGAGAAGAGACTGGAAGACCTTTCATTCCGTCTGCCACAGCCACGAAAAATTGAACAGACTTTTAGAAAGGCCTTGTTTTCTCAATGTAAAAGGCTAATGCTCTGCGGAGTGCGGACATCCAATGAGTGAAGTCTCTGCTTCCTGCTGCTTGAGTGTGGCTTAGGATAGAACACTGGGAGGAAGATGTCTTGGTTCACGTGGAAATGGGAGACAACTTTCAGGAGGAAAGCTGGGTGTGGCGTGAGCTGAACCTTGTCCTTATAGAACACTGTGTAAGGAGGCTCTGATGTTAGAGCCTTCAGCTCAGACACCCTCCTGGCTGAGGTTATCGCTGCCAGAAATGCAACCTTGTACGAGAGGTAGGGCAGGGAACATGTTGCTAGTGGTTCAAAGGGCAGTCCCATGAGCCTGGAAAGGACCAGGTTGAGGTCTCAGGCCGACTGGTTGTTGAACTTGCGGATATAGACTGTTGAGACCTTTGAGGAAACTGCTGACCATAGGGTTGGCGAAGACTGACCAGCCCTCTGCACCTGGATGGAAGGCAGAGATGGTGGCCAAGTGAACCCTTATTGATAACATGAACAACCCCTGCTGCTCAAGATGGAGAAGGTAGTCCAACATGAGTGGAATAGAGGTGAGCGTCAGGGATGAACAGTGCTGTGCTGACCAGATTGAGAATCTCTTTCACTTGGCAAGGTAGGTGGCCCTGGTGGAGGGTTTCCTACTGCCAAAGAAGACTTGTCTAATCTGGTCCAAGCAGGAAAGCTCCATCAGATTTAGCCATGGAACTTCCACGCTGTGAGGTGCAATGACTCGAGGTTCGGGTGCTGAAGACGGACGTGATCCTGAGTTATTAATCAGGGAAGAGCAGCAAAGTGACTGGGGCTTCCACAGACATTTCCAGGAGAGATGTGTACAAGTGTTGGCGGGGCCAGGCTGAGGCTATCAATATTACCACCACTCAATCCCTCCGTATCTTGAGGAGCACCTTGTGAATTAGAGGGGTTGACGGGAATGCATATAGGAGACGGCCTCGCCAGGGAAGGAGGAAGGCGTCTGCTACGGAGCCTGGGCTATGATTCAGGAAGGAGCAAAACTGCTGACACTTCCTGTTGTGCCGTGTGGCAAAGAGGTCTACCTGGGGAAAGCCCCACTGATGGAAAATAGAGTTTGCAACTTCTGGGCATAGGGACCACTCGTGGAGCGCCCTGCTTAGATAGTCTGCTAACTCGTTCTGTACCCCAGGGAGGTACGATGCTTGCAGGTGTATTGACTGCTCTACGCAAAAGTCCCACAGCATGAGGGCTTCCTGGCAAAGCGGAGAGGAGCGTGTACCTCCTCTCTCCCCACCCCCCCATTTGTGGATATAGAACATCACTGTGGTGTTGTCTGTCATCACTGATACACATCTCCCACTTAAGCGGGCTCAGAAAGTCTGACATGCCAGGTGTACCACTCATCTCTCCGACACTGATGTGAAGAGCAAGCTCTGTCTGAGGCCTTGTGTCCTGAAGTCTCCCAGGTGCACCCGCCAGCCCATGTCTGATGCATCCGTAACCAACAAGAGAGTCTCTGTGGGCTGACAAAAGGGACGCCTGTGCACACTAGCCACCACAGAAGGGAGTCGAGGACTGGGTGAAGCAAAGTCACAACCCTGTCCAAACTGTCCCTGACCGGCCAATACACTGAGGCTAGCCATGATTGGAGCAGCCAGAGTCTGAGCTTGGCATGTTACACCACATAGATACAAGCAGCCATGTGTCCCAGGAGTTTGAGGCAATTCCTTGCTGTGGTGGTGGAGAACTGCCCGAGATTCCGAATTATGTCATCAAGGGCCTGGAACCTCGATTCTGGTAGGTTGCCCTGGCGTGGGTTGAATCCAGCACTGCCCCAGTGAACTCTATCCTCTGAACAGGGGACAGAGTTGACTTCCTTGCATTCAGGAGAAGGCCCAGTTCATCGAATGTTGCAATGAGGAATCTGACTTGTGCATCCACTTGAGCCCTGGAGTGGTCCTTGATTAGCCAGTCGTCAAGGTACGGGAACACTTGTACCGGGCGCCTGCACAGAAAAACAGCCATGACTGCCATGCATTTGGTAAATACTTGAGGCGCCGCTGACAGGCCGAACGGAAGGACTGTGAACTGGAAGGGGTCGTTGTGCACCACAAACCTGAGGTATTTTCTTTGGGACGGCATGTTTGCTATATGAAAGTACACATCCTTCAAGTAGAGGTCAGCATACCAGTCCCCTGGATCCAAGGAAGGGATGATAGAGGCCAAGGAGACAATGCGGAACTTGAGTTTCTTCATGAACTTGTTGAGCTCTCACAGGTCTAAGATGGGCCTGAGCCCGCCTTTGGCTTTCAGTATTGGGAAATACCGGGAATAGAAGCCTTTGCCCTTCTTCTCCTGAGGGACCTCTTCCACTCCCCCCAGCGATAGGAGCGATTGCACCTCCTGTATAAGGAGTTGCTCATGAGAAGGATCCCTGAGAGGGACGGGGAAGGGAGATGGAAGGGCAGAGAACGGGAGTGAATATCCCCTCTCTACCATGCGGAGCACCCAGTGGTCCAACGTAATACGGGCCCACACCAGGTAGAATGAGGATAGACAGGACGAAAAGGTAAGGCGGGATGGGACCCAGACTTTGCACTGGTCCATCACCCCGGCACACTTTCAAAAGGCCTGTTTTGGGCCTGAGGAGGGTTTAGACTGGCCAGAACCTTGGCCAGAGGAGGGATGAGGTCTCTTCCTTGAGTTTCTATTTCTCCTGTGCGACCCGTCCTGCCTACCCTGAGGTTGATAATTCCTTGGAGTGGGCTGGGGTCTAAAGTGCCTCCATTGGGTGGCAGGGGTGTGGGGGCCCAGTGACTTCCAGATGGCTCAAGAGTCCTTGAGGCTGTGCAGACAAGAGTCAGTCTTCCTGAAAAACAAAGACGGACTCTGATAAATGGGGGGGCGGGGGGAGCCCATGTTTATGAACCCAGCCAGCCAGTTAGCTGTAAAAATCCCTCTTGGTGTCTGTTCTCTACTTGCTTTACCTGTAAAGGGTTAACAAGCCCACAGGTAAAAGAAAAGAGTGGGCACCTGACCAAAAGAGCCACTGGGAAGGCTCGAACTTTTTAAATTCGGGAAAGAAACTTTCCCTTTGTCTGTTATTCTCCGGAGAAGGAGATACTGAGCAGCAATGCTGTGCAAGTCTATACCTAGAAGAAATTATTTGGATAGGGAATGTTTAGACAGACACAATCAGATTTATTTTGGCCTGTGGATCTCCTCTGTGCTAACGCCAGATGCTTTTGTTTGCTTGTAACCTTTAAGCTGAACCCCCAAGAAAGCTATTTTGGGTGCTTAATTTTTGGAATTGCTCTTTTAAAAATCTAGCAAAAGCTTTAAGTTCCAGATGTAATTTTTTCCTTTTTGTTTTAATAAAATTTACCTTTAAGAACAGGATTGGATTTTTGGTGTCTTAAGAGGTTTGTGCATGTTTGATTAGCTATGGCTACCAGCTAATTTCCTTTGTTTTCTTTCTCAGCTCTTCCCCGGAGCGGGGGTGAAAGGGCTTGAGGGTACCCCACAGGGAGGAATTCCCCAAGTGTTCCTTCCTGGGTCCAATGGTTTTTTTTGCATTTGGGTGGTGGCAGCGTTTACCAAGCCAGAGAAAAGCTGTAACCTTGGGAGTTTAATACAAGTCTGGAGTGGCACATATTACATTTTAGAATCCTTGCAGGCCCCTCCCTTCTGTACTCGGAGTGACAGAGTGGGGATTCAGCCTTGACATGGTGGCAGAGCGGTGGGATCATTTTGAACCAGAAGCACAGACCTCAGGATTTTAAAAGGACACATTTTTCTTGTTGGCTGCTTGAAAGCCAGGGAGGTTTTTGTTTTTTCCCTCTCTTTTCTTTGCTGCCTGAGGGGGAACAGGCACACCAAAGAAGACAGGGCGTCCAACAAGCAGCTTATTTTTTTTCTTTTCTAGCTTTGTGGCAACTAAATAGTTAGGCAAAGAGTAGGGCAGCCTGTGCACGAGGATGTGGTCAGGCACCGAAACCTTAGAAAAAAGAGTCTTCCCAAAGCGGCACGCCACGGAGAAGACAGACCCAGATCAAGCCCAGACATCCAGCTCCATGACGGAAATGAAGGGAGCGGAAGGGGGAAAGGGAACTTCTCAGGAGGGAAGGGTCAGCTCTCCCCCGACCAAGATCCAGGTGCCAAGCTGGAGGGATGCCCCTAACCCAGACAGAGTTCTTACTGTGGAAGACATGATCAGAGGGGTAGCCGTGTTAGTCTGGATTTGTAGAAGGGTCCTGTGGCACCTTATAGACTAACAGAGGTATTGGAGCATAAGCTTTCATGGGTGAATACCCACTTCATCAGATGCAAGCAGTGGAAATGTCCAGGGGCAGATATAAATGTGTAGGGAAGAGTCAGGCTAGAGATAACGAGGTAAGCTCAATCAGGGAGGATGAGGCCCTCTTCTAGCTGTTGAGGTGTGAATACCAAGGGAGGAGAAACTGCTTTTGTAGTTGGCTAGCCATTCATAATCTTTGTTTAATCCTGAGCTGATGGTGTCAAATTTGCAAATGAACTGAAGCTCTACAGTTTCTCTTTGGAGTCTGGTCCTGAAGTTTTTTTGCTGCAGGATGGCTACCTTTAAATCTGCTATTGTGTGTCCAGGGAGACTGAAGTGTTCTCCTACAGGCTTTTGTATATTGCCATTCCTTATTTCTGATTTGTGTCCATTTATCCTTTTGCGTAAGGACTGTCCAGTTTGGCCGATGTACGTAGCAGAGGGGCATTGCTGGCACATTATGGCGTATATTACATTGGTGGATGTGCAGGTGGCTGATCTGGTTAGGTCCTGTGATGGTGTCCCTGGTGTAGATATGTGGGCAAAGTTGGCATCTAGGGATTTCTTCCTATAGATGATGTGTTTGGAAGCAGAGGACAAAAGAGAGGCAAAGTACTTGGAGTTGGAAGCAGAGGGGAGGAGAGGAGACAGGCGAAGTGCTTGGAGGCAGAAGTGGAAAGAGAGGCGAAGCGGTTGGAGGCGGAGTTAGAGCTGAAGCATTTAGAGCTGGAAAAGGCTAGGATGGATCAACCAGGTAACCCTAACAGTCCTTCTCCAGCCAGGTACCACTCCCCATTCCAAGAAATTCCCCACATACAAGGTAGGTGATGATACAGAAACCTTCTTACAAAATTTTGAAAGGGCCTGCCTTGGATACAACACCCCTATAGACCAGTATATAGTGAAGCTGAGGCTGCAGCTTAGTGGACCCTTAGCAGAGGTGGCCGCTGAAATGCCTAAAGAACACATGAAAGAGTACGAGCTTTTTAAACAAAAGGCCAGATTTAGAATGGGGCTAACACCCGAGCATGCCTGTCTGCGGTTCAGAGCCCTAAGGTAGAAACCAGACGCGGTATTTGCCTAACACGCCTATCACATAGTAAAAAATTGGGATGCCTGGACATCAGGAGCAAGTGTTAAATCTCTGGAAGATCTGTCTCTCCTATTGCAAATGGAGCAGTTCTTAGAGGGTGTTCTTGAGTAAATAGAAAGGTACATCCTAGATGGGAAGCCCAAAACTGTAACCGAGGCAGGGGAGATCGGAACCAAATGGGTGGAGGTGGCGGAGAAGAAGAAAGCTAGTAGCAGTTGGAGGGGATACCAGAAGGGGCAACCTGAGACACACTCCACCATTGGGGTCAGCCCAAGGCCCCACCTCACAAGGAGGAGCCCTCCACACAGCCAGGGAGATCCCAGATGCTCTCTCAACCCACCACCCCACTCTCCAACTGCCTACCTCACCCCAGCCCACAGTCAGCTGGGCGATGCTTTAAACGTAATGTGCTGGGGCACGTGAAGGCCAACTGCCCCAAGAGCACCAGCCGACTACAACTCATCACCTCGGAGTCCCACCAAGAGCCTTCAGGCCACTGTTCCCTCTAAGCTGTGCGTGCGCACACAGATCCTAAACCCCGCACACACGGCAAAACACCACGTACATAAAAATTTGCACAGAAGTACAACAATTTTGCACAGAAGACATTTTTTGCACACACGGCCTGTCAAAAATTAGAGGGAACATTGCTTCAGGCCCAGATGTCTCGCAAATACCCCCACACTGAAGGGAAACTGAGTGTGGGCGGGAAGAAGATTACTGTATGGAGAGACACTGGAGCACAGGTGTCAGCTGTCCACCAATCCCTGGTAGACCCCAAACTCATCGTCCCAGAGGCCCAAGTGACAATGCAACCCTTTAAGGCCAACTCTTAACTTGCCTACACCTAGGTTGCCTGTCCAGTACACGGGCTGATCAGGAATATGGACTTTTGCAGTCTGACGATTATCCCATTCCCTTGCTGCTGGGAGAAGACTTAGCCAACCATGTGAGGCTAACAAAAAGGGTGGGGATGGTCATCCACAGCCAGGCTAAACAGGCCTCCACACCTAACTCCGTTCCTGAGCCTCCTACAGGAACGCAGCCAGAGGTGGTGGAATGAGATTCCGGACCAGAGTCTATGGCAGCAATTGTAGATCCAGCTCCTGGAACCCAGCCAAAACCAAGGATCGGAATTGGCAGAGCAGTCAGCACCAAACCCCATGCTTGAACCCCACCAGAGTCAGGGGAGCCAGCACCAAAGGGCACCACAGAGCCTGCACCTGCAGCTAAACCGATGCAAGAGGCTCATCCGGAGCCTGAAATACCACCTAATACCCAGCGGAGAGTGGTTCACAGTCAACACAAACAACCCCATCACCTGCATCGCTTCCAATGCAACCAAGCCCAAGTCCACAACCCAGTGAGGAACTAATGTCTCCAACATCAAGGGAGCAGTTCCAGGCAGAGCAAGAAGTGGATAAGAGACTCAAGGGAGTTTGGACGGCGGCACAGAGCAACCCACCACCTCTCAGCTCTTCTAACATGTCCAGGTTTGTTATAGAAGGAGGACTATTATACAAGGAGACCCATTCTGGTGGGGACAAGGAGGACTGGCATCCTCAGAGACATTGGTATTTCCAACTAAGTATAGGGAAAATCTCTGGAGCTTAACCCATGATCATCCTAGTGACCATGCTGGGGTGAACAGGACCAAGGACCATTTGGGGAAGTCATTCCATTGGGAGGGGATGGGCAAGGATGTTTCTACCTATGTCCGGTCTTGTGAGGTGTGCCAGAAGGTGGGAAAGCCCCAAGACCAGGTCAAGGCCTCTCTCCAGCCACTCCCCATCATTACGGTTCCATTTCAGCATGTAGCTGTGGATATTTTGGGTCCTTTCCCTAAGATGACACCCAGAGGAAAGCTGTACCTACTGACTTTCATGGATTTTGCCACCTGATGGCCGGAAGCAGTAGCTCTAAGCAACACCAGGGCTAAAAGTGTGTGCCAGGCATTGACACACATTTTTGCCAGGGTAGGTTGGCCCTCCAACATCCTTACATATTCAGAAAGTAACTTCCTGGCAGGAACCATGAAACATCTTTGGGAAGCTCATGGGGTAAACCACTTGGTTGCCACCCCTTACCACCATCAAACAAATGTCCTAGTGGAAAAGTTTAATGGGACTTTGGGGGCCCATGATACGTAAATTCATGAATGAGCACTCCAATGATTGGGACCTAGTGTTTCAGCAGTTGCTGTTTGCCTACAGGGCTGTACCACATCCCTGTTTGGGATTTTCACCTTTTGAACTCGTTTATGGCCACGAAGTTAAGGGGCCATTACAGTTGGTAAAGCAGCAATGGGAGGGGATTACATTTTCTCCAGGAACTAACGTTCTGGACTTTGTAACCAACCTGCAAAACACCCTCAAAAACTCTCTCGCCCTTGCTTGAGAAAACCTACAAGATGCTCAACAAGAGCATGATAAACATGCCAGATAGCGTTCCTTCGGAGTAGGTGACCAAGTCCTGGTCCTGAAAGCTCTCCAGGCCAATAAGATGAAAGCGTCATGGGAGGAGTCATGTGGGGAAGTCACTTGCTCCCCCCTTTAGCTGGTGCCCTCTTTGTGTCCCTCCCATGAGTCACCCATGGGTACCTAAATCCACA
Source organism: Chelydra serpentina (assembly GCA_037349315.1). Classification (NCBI taxonomy): domain Eukaryota; kingdom Metazoa; phylum Chordata; order Testudines; family Chelydridae; genus Chelydra; species Chelydra serpentina. Next base: position 33,909,538 of record JBAIAC010000029.1, on the reverse strand, counting down.
TCGAGACAGTTAAATACTGGACATTCAACATTCAACAAATATACCCCGATAGAAATTTCTGTCATGTGACTAGCCATCTTTTTCTTGATATTGCTAATACTTCTTGACTCCCTTTTGCATAGGGTTCCAAATGCCAGTTATCTACTGTATGCTTGAGGGTTCTCAATTTTAAGCTTGTCCATGAATGTTTCAGTTCTCTGGGAATTTTACCACTGATTTCATATATAATAGAAAGAAGGTGAGAAGAAGGATCACTTGCATTATTCCTAATAAGGCCAAGGCATAATTACATGCATCACGCACCATAACCACATAGTTGAATAAGGGAGCAGGAAAGCATCCCTTACTCAAGGAGCAAGTAGACAAGTATGAAAAAGGATCCTGTCTGATAATACCTTATATGCTTACTGCAAGGAAGAGTTGAGAAAAAAAACAACCCTCGAACATATATGGTGAAATCTCCATAGTTTGGGTGTGGTGAAGAAAGAACCACCAAATAAACAATTGAAGAAAGGTCACTGTGCTGGTGTGTTGCTAAGGCACATTGGTCATTCAAGGCCTTCAATGGCGCCAAAAAAAAGTGGCCTCTATCACAGGCAAGTAAGACGACCTTTTGTTGTACATGAATACATGGTCTAATGTTAGAGGCGGCAGCTACATAATTTTCAGGTCCACTTCCTAGATTTGAGGGGATTTCTTTTAAGAATGGAATGGTCAAGGAATTTGCAGAGTAAAGTCAGCTCTTAATTTATTCCCAAGAGTTGGATTTGTGGGTTTATGATATACTTGATCTTGGGGGTCAGTAGTGAAACTTAAAATGTTTTAATTGCCTTAACATGAAAGGCCGACTCTTGTTCTCCTTACACAATTAGGTCACATCCACTGGGCTAAATTCTGTCCTGAGTTTTTACATTGGGTCAAGGAAGATGACAAATAGGATTTGGACTAATATAGCACTTCTTATGCCAGTAAAATGGAAGACAAAGAATGAAAGACTTTGGGGAACAGCTCCATTCTGTGAAAAACAAACTCCTATTGCCTCTAGGTAGCCTTAAGTTTCATACCCCATAATCTAAGATGAGATTAAATGAACAAAGGGAAAGATCTCTGGAGCAGTTTGCCTTTGGTTCCATCACAATGGAGTGCAATTATGATATTGAAAAAAATACATGTCCAAACAGATGCAAGCATACACAATCAATTACTTAATAGGTGTGTTTTCTAGCTTCCTCAAGTATACTTTATAGGAAAAAAATCCTATTTTCTAATTTCTCCTTTAAGTTTAAAACAAACTGGTCAGCAACCCTCCTATTCAGGTCACTCCTTCTCCAAACAGTTGGGCTGTGTGTACACACAAACACACTTTCTCCTACATACTACTACTGATGGACCAATGAGTACAACCATGATAGTTCTCCCCAATCAGGGACAAGTTGAGATTACCACAGTGTTGCTGCTGCAAGAGATTTGCAATGGAAACTAGCTAGTTTACTTCATGTAAGACATTTTTTTGTTGTAATCTTTAATCAAGATTTAACTGTGTGACAAATCAAAAGAATAAAAGATTCTACATGTGATAAACCTCTGAAATTATGCATGAGTTTGTGTTAGTGTTGTTGATATGTTGTGTTTTCCTTCTATTGCACAACTGAAGTTTGTGCACCTGTTTCTCCAGTGCAAGGTTAGATACTCTTCTGCTTCCAGAGAAGAATAGGAAGAAAATTCCATCAAGGGAATATTGCAGTTTCCAGCAAACTTTTCCTCACTCTGAGGATTTTTCTGTCGGCGGATCAGGCCCATAGTATTTAAACCTACTTCAAGCTTATATTTAATAATTCCAATGCATCAAGGTTTCTCTCACTCCTAAAAGCATGAAGTTACATTAACCCTATTGGGCGGGGCCTCTCACTTCACATGAGCGCCTCCTAGGTGGTGTGCACATGCCCGCTCGCTCTCTGCTTTCGCAGTGCTCTCCACCAACAGTTTCTCTTTTTCAGGTGGGTTTTCCAGTGACTCAGCCCTCCATTTGAGTCTCACGCAGTCCATGTGTGAAATAAAATAGACCAGAGTATACAGTCCAACAGGGCCTATTGCAATACCCTTGCTGGTCTTCTGCAGCCCTCCCTGGGCTGATTCTCAAATAGTCCCTGCTCTGGAAAGGAGTAGTGCTCCCGGGGGTTCCTCCCTGTAGACTCTTCACTCTATAGCGAGCTGCAACTGACCCACTCTTTCAGTTCAGTTCATTCCTCTTCCAGGGTATTAAAGTTCAATGCATACTGACCCCTTTGGGGTCTTCAGCTTCTTCCCTGGACCTCTGTAATCTCCCTTCTCAGGGCACTCAACTACTTCACCTACGGGCTGGTAGAGCAGGGAAGGGTAGGAGGAGACCTGGTCCTGCCCACTACACTGGATCCCAACCCAGGGACCCTACAAATAGCAGCCACCTGCTGCATCCCTTTAACTATCTTGTTTCTGCTACTGTTCCCTAGGCTACTTCCCCACACCCCCAGCATGTTCAGCTTTACATTTACCTCAGGCTGAAGTCTTGTTTGAGTCCCAGCAGCCAACCAAGAGCACCATCCTTGCTCCTCTGGCTCCAGGCAGCAACTGAACTTCTCAGCTCCAGCAGCTCCTTTTACATGAGCCTGCTGGGCTGTGATTGGCTGCTTCCCACTGAGCCTCTCTAAGCATCTTGGAGGACTCACCTATTCTGCTCTTTTCCTGGGGTGGGGTATGGTAGGACCATGAGGGTAAACAGTGAGTTGGCAAAATTTGAAAATGGTTCAAAACTACTCAAGATAACTAAATCCCAGGCAGACTGTGAAGAGCTACAAAAGGATCTCTCAAAACTGGGTGACTGGGCAACAAAATGGCAGATGAAATTAAATGTTGATAAATGAAAGTAATGCACATTGGAAAACATAATCCCAACTATACATATAAAATGATGGGGTCTAAATTAGCTGTTACCACTCAAGAAAGAGATCTTGGGGTCATTGTGGATAGTTCTCTGAAAACATCCACTCAATGTGCAGCAGCAGTTAAAAAAGCAAATAGAATGTTGGGAATCTTTAAGAAAGGAATAGATAATAAGACAGAAAATATCATATTGCCGCTGTATAAATCCATGGTACACCCACATCTTGAATATTGTGTGCAGATGTGGTCGCCCCATCTCAAAAAAGATATACTGGACTTGGAAAAGGTGTGACAGATTTATGTTAACAATCTGCCTCGGTGATTAGGCTGAGGCTGCAGGAGTTTTAGGGGAGGAGATGAAGGAGCACACCAAGTGACTAACTTTTTAAAGCTTTATTAACCAAACAACAGCAGTGAGTGCGGGGTGTGCCCCACATCACTGAGAGGAAGGAAGAAAGCGTTAGTGCCCGAGCCCTAACCCACTTTCATACTTACACACACACACAACCCAAGGATGGCCAAGCCTTGGTGTAACGTAAGAAGAAGAGGGAGAAGGGTGGACGAGAGTTCTGCCCTGTGCACAGGTCATCTGGGGTCTGCTGTAGATTTTCAATTTGCTTCCACTCTCGTACAACGCTGGTGCTTACCCAGGGGACCCCAAGGGGTGGGCAATTTTTACTGTGACAAAGGTTCAGAAAAGGGCAACAAAAATGATTAGGGGTATGGAACGGCTGCCGTATGAGATTAGATTAAAGACTGGGACTTTTCAGCTTGGAAAAGAGACAACTAAGGGGAGATAAGATAGAGGTCTATAAAATCATGACTGGTGGGGAGAAAGTAAATAAGGAAGTGTTATTTACTCCTCATAACACAAGAACTAGGGGTCACCAAATGAAATTAATAGGCAGCAGGTTTAAAATTAATACAAGTATTTTTTCACACAATGCACAGTCAACCTGTGGAACGCCTTGCCAGAGGATATTGTGAAGGCCAAGACTATAACAGGGTTAAAAAAAGAACTAGATAAATTCATGGAGGATAGGTCCATCACTGGCTATTAGCCAGGATGGGCAGGGACGGTGTCCCTAGCCTCTGTTTGCTAGAAGCTGGGAATGGGCAACAGGGGATGGATCACTTGATTAGCTGTTCTGTTCATTCCCTCTGGGGCACCTGGCATTGGCCACTGTCGGAAGACAGGATCCTGGGCTTGATGGACTTTTGGTCTGACCCAGTATGGCTGTTCTTATAAGGCTTCCAGTAGGGGGCTTTGGGCCTAGTCAGACCTCTGTACCATTCCTCTTGTCTTCACCTAGGAAATTCTACTTATTCTTTGCCATTGCCAGTGTTATTCCCCACTCTTTTACAACCTGAGAACGTTTTACTTCTTCCAGAAATATTTGTTTCATTTGGAAGCAAGTTGCTAAAACTTTTTTTTTTGTTTAACCCAAACACACTACAAGAAATGGAGAAGACATAAAAACATTCATAACAATTTCACACAAGATCTCTTACTGCATCTGAAAGACCAAATGGTAAAAGGCACATTGATCAATGCTTGTTTATAGGGTATATGGCAAGGAACAAAGCCACAATTCTGACTGTACTTATCGATAGAAATTTCAGTAAGGGCTATAGCACTCCCCATATTATAGACACACCCCAAGAAAAAAAAATGGCACTGTTCCATATGTTTGCTATGAGAAACAAAAACAAAGTGTTTAAAAACACTGTTCACTAATTAACAGTTTTGATGGCTTTACATGCATTATGCCTAGTCAAAGTTCAGCATGTAAAGTCATGTACGCAGTCCTAATCAAACAGCACGTACTTCATACATTCATTTGTGTTAGCTGTAATGAATGTGTTACAACAGGATTTTACTCCCACAATTCATGCAAGTGATATAAACAACTAAGCCAGAGATCTCAAACATTTGAGAAGACATTATATGTGGGTTGAAAGATTTTTAGAGGAGCTTTTAAAAAATAAATAAAGTTCCAAGCCACAAAGTTTGGATCCAAATTCCAACTTTCCCCAAAATTCTAGTTTCTTGAATCTGGGTATTTGATTCCCATCCTGGGAGCAAAGCTATTGTTGGTCGATTTAATTTTAGCTCTACCAGTATTACAAGAAGCCTGTTAAATACATGTATTGCAAACGGTGCCCACGAAAAGCTAAATACACAACACTCATTCAGTTAGGTTTGTTTAAAAGCACCTCAGGTAGTAAATTCTTAATGCCCCTAGAGACAGAAAGGTAAAACATACAAGAAGAGTTTTCAAATCAGGTGGATTGTACATAAAACATGAAGATAAACAAGGTAGGGAGGTGGGCAAAACAATTATGACAGAAAGCAGAAAAATCAAAGACAGAAATCTAAGTAAACAAATGGCCAAACCTGCAGTCCTGACTCAGTTAAAACCAATGTCACAGGCAGTTTTGTCAGACCAAACAACAAGGGTTTGTGAGTAGAACTGTCCACTACACAACCTAATGTACACAGAAATAGCATTGTGCTAAAAAGAAAAAAACTGTTAAAACAGACCACACGCAAAATAATTTCAAAACACATTACAATTTTGTCCCAAACCTAAATCAATGGTTTAGGAGGACCTGGCTACCAAAGATACTGCCTTTTTCCCCATGCAACAGCACAGCCATTATGGAAAGCAATAGAGTTAGAGCTCTTCCAGGCTTAAAGGGATGCTTTAGAAGTCACACTTGTGTCTGAATCTTTTTAACCTGCTATTGTTACAAACAACATCTATGATTGCTGTAATTAAAAGATTAGAGGATTCTAATTCTAATCCAAAAATTAGACTCCACTCCACAACCATTTGACAGAACTTTGCATATAAATCCCCTGTATAGTCAATTCCCCTGGGAGGACTCAGGAGCAGGCATAATATTCAATTACTTTACATTTTTTTAGCTGACTAGATTTCATGTTAAGAACATAAGAAAGGCCGTACTGGGTCAGACCAAAGGTCGATCCAGCCCAGTATCCTGTCCACCAACAGTGGCCAATGCCAGGTGACCCAGAGTGAGTGGACCTAACAGGTAATGATCAAGTGATCTCTCTCCTGCCATCCATCACCCCCCTCTGACAAACCGAGGCTAAGGACACCATTTCTTACCCATTCTGGCTAATAGCCATTAATGGACTTAACCTCCATGAATTTATCCAGTTCTCTTTTAAACCCTGTTATAGTCCTAGCCTTCACAGGCTCCTCAGGCAAGGAGTTCCACAGGTTGACTGTGCGCTGTGTGAAGAAGAACTTCCTTTTATTAGTTTTAAACCTGCTGCCCACTAATTTCATTGGGTGGCCCCTAGTTCTTTTATTATGAGAACAAGTAAATAACTTTTCCTTATTCACTTCCTCCACACCACTCATAATTTTATATACCTCTATCATATCCCCCTTAGTCTCCTCTTTTCCAAGCTGAAAAATCCTAGCCTCTTTAATCTCTCCTCATATGGGACCTGTTCCAGACCCCTAATCGTTTTAGTTGCCCTTCTCTGAACCTTTTCTAATGCCAGTATATCCTTTTTGAGATGAGGAGACCACAATTGTATGCAGTATTCAAGATGTGGGCGCATAGGCGCCGACTTCGTGGGTGCTCCGGGGCTGGAGCACCCACGGGGAAAAATTGGTGGGTGCTCCGCACCCACCGGCAGCTCCCCGCCATCCCCGGGACCCGCGGCCAGCTCCCCCGGGGCCCGCCGCCATCTTACCTTAGCACCGGGAGACGTTGCGGGGCCCCGCCCCCAACGCTGGGTGACGTTGCGTCGGGGGCGGGGCCCCGCAACATCACCCAGCGTGGGGGCGGGGCCCGGCATCGGGGGCGGGGCCCCGCAACGTCACCCGGCGTCGGGGGCGGGGCCCGGCGTCGGGAGCGGGGCCCCGCCCCCGACGCTGGGCGTGAGCTCCCACCGGCGCCAGAGAAAGTCAGCGCCTGTGTGTGGGTGCACTATGGATTTGTATAGGGGCAGTAAGATATTCTCCGTCTTATTCTCTATCCCTTTTTTAATGATTCCTAACATCCCGTTTGCTTTTTTGACTGCCGCTGCACACTGCGTGGACATCTTTAGAGAACTATCCACGATGACTCCAAGATCTTTTTCCTGATTAGTTGTAGCTAAATTAGCCCCCCATCATATTGTATGTATAGTTGGGGTTATTTTTTCCAATGTGCATTACTTTACATTTATCCACATTAAATTTCATTTGCCATTTTATTGCCCAATCATTTAGTTTTGTGAGATCTTTTTGTAGTTCTTCACAGTCTGCTTTGGTCTTAACTATCTTGAGCAGCTTAGTATCATCTGCAAACTTTGCCACCTCACTGTTTACCCCTTCTTCCAAATCATTTATGAATAAGTTGAATAGGATTGGTCCTAGGACTGACCTTTGGGGAACACCACTAGTTACCCCTCTCCATTGTGAAAATTTACCATTTATTCCTACCCTTTGTTCCCTGTCTTTTAACCAGGTCTCAATCCATGAAAGGATCTTCCCTCTTATCCCATGGCAACTCAATTTACACAAGAGCCTTTGGTGAGGGACTTTGTCAAAGGCTTTCTGGAAATCTAAGTACACTATGTCTACTGGATCGCCCTTGTCCACATGTTTGTTGACCCCTTCAAAGAACTCTAATAGATTAGTAAGGCATGATTTCCCTTTACAGAAACCATGTTGACTTTTGCCCAACAATTTATGTTCTTCTATGTGCCTGACAATTTTATTCTTTACTATTGTTTCAACTAATTTGCCTGGTACGGATGTTAGACTTACCGGTCTGTAATTGCCGGGATCACCTCTAGAGCCCTTTTTAAATATTGGCGTTACATTAGCTATCTTCCAGTCATTGGGTACAGAAGCCGATTAAAAGACAGGTTACAAACCCTAGTTAATAGTTCCGCAATTTCACATTTGAGTTCTTTCAGAACTCTTGGGTGAATGCCATCTGGTCCCGGTGACTTGTTACAGTTAAGTTTATCAGTTAGTTCCAAAACCTCCTCTACTGACACTTCAATCTGTGACAATTCCTCAGATTTGTTACATACAAAAATGTTGGTCTCTCTTTTAACAGGAGGGACTGCTTTCCTTGATTCTGAAACTTGCACCTAGGTCTGCAAGATCCTCAACTTGTTAACCTTCCAGAGGAGCTGTAAAACTTATTTCTTCTTGGCATTTGGGGATGTGGGTGGACTGAAGGATGCGAGCTATTTTGATATTATGTGGTTTATGTAAAAGCAACCTGAGCAATGAATGTGTGCTTGAATATAAATCAAAGTAGATACCATAAATAAAAATCCTGTTACAAATTTGAACAAGAAGCACCACCTCATTTACATTATTAAAAAGTCTCTTTAAAAATGTTTTAATATAAAACAGTATCCCAATGATTTGATCCACTTAGCTTCATTTAGATAATGCACGTTTGTCTGGCAAACCCTGTTCTCCAGTGTAACAGTGTTACAAAAGCAGACTACTTCCACCCGCAAGCCCACCATATGCAACATATTATTGCCCCTTTTTACCCAAGTAGGTAGTCAAAGTTTGGAGCTCTGGGGATTTTCCAGTTGGGAGCAGAAATTGGTGATGGTGTATTTCTTTGATGCAGTTTTGTTTATCTACAAAGAATGCAGAAAATCCTGTGTCTCTGAATGCAGAGAGAATCAAATACCAGGAAACAGCTTTTTTTCCTCACAGTACCAAGCACACTTTTTCAGCCTGCACCCACACCCCAAAAACCTCTTCCCAGGTTTCTTCATGGGTCAGACCCTGTGCTTTAAGCTGCTCCTTCCAACTGCATGTCTCTCTCCCAGGTTTTTTTTGTCTGTGGGGGACCTTAATCTTGCAGTTTTGTTAATTGAAGAGTAAGTTCATACCTATCAATTTCAGTGAGGTTTTAACTGAACGCATAACAAGGTTTCACCCTGCTTATAACAATGTAATCACTCAGGAAGAGGCACCAGGCTAATTTCTTTAAGAGTCAACACACTACATGTATTTACATGATTATAATATACATAATTAATTAATGAGCTGATTGAAGAGACAGCATTAAAAACAGCTTCATTGTGGGCAAGACTCAACTATTGAGGAGAATGAGGGACTTGGGTTACTCAGAACTCATTCCTCTGCCTGATAAGGAGCAGCCTAGAAAGAATCTGAAGGGAATGTGGTCCATTTTCCCTTAACTAGAACGAAGTGACTGAAACCTGGTATGGACTGCTGTTTGGGGAAAGGTTCAACAGCAGTAACAAGATATTATCCACAGGAGTTCTGAGGCATACTGATTTTTGGTTTTGGAGTCAGACACTAGCCTCCCTTCCATCTAAACAAAGCACAAGAAAATAAAATATATAAGTTTACCTGTTGCAGACAATGTACTGAATGTTAATTTGTATTTGGAGATAAAAGTGCATCTTCCAACTTTAAACATGAGGCATGGCCATGAGCAAGCAAATTATTTTTCCTTAAGTGTATTTGGGAAAGTTTAAGATTTTTAAAGCCTAGTCACATAGCTTATTATAGCAGCACGATTGAAGTGGGACCCTATTTATATAGAGATGTAAAGTGTGTTTCTCCAGTTCCAATGTCAAGACAGAAGACTCCATTTGAATAAGAAGAGAGAACTCTTTATTAGTGGCATTTACAGTGGCTGCTATTAATAGTTATCCACACCATGAGTATATTTAGAATAGGAAATAACCATGGCAGCTCAGATATTCATCCAATTATCATACTGTGGTGATAAATCATCTATAAATGATTGATAGACAGATGGCTATACATATACTTGTGCTTTAGAGAATGTAGTAAAAACTCTTTTCTTCAAGAGTTCAGTCTTGTTTTGTTTGTTTTTATATAACATTAAAGGGAGAATGAAATACAAATCAATATGGCCTCTACACAGTATAAAGGAAGAGATTTTGAAATAATTTTGGTTGTATATGTACTAATCCTCTAGTTAGACAAACCAAATTAGCTCTATTTGAGTAGACTCTAGCAGAAGAAGGGTGGAGTTCTTGTTTCTGGGAAAAGATCTGCTTAAAAATACCTGGTGGAGATCAAACTGAAATTTCCTACCACAAAGTCATAGTTGTGTCTTTATGTAATTTGGTGAAGTCTCAGCCTGATATAGGAATTGCCTCAATATATATAGTTTCCTTTTCATCATCTTGCTGAGTAGAAGCCCACTAATTTTGAACTGCACTGGCATGTTGTCTACATTTGTTGTCAGAAATTCCCTGTAGATTCATCTTGGAGGGTGACAGTTTGATCTTTTGAGAGTTTCCAACACAGTCCAGGGGGATTTAGAAACTTCCCTTCCACTGCTACTAACAGCATTTATCCAGTGGTTCTCAAACTTTTGTACTGGTGACCCCTTTCACATAGCAAGCCTCTGAGTGCAACCCAGTAGCGTAGCCAGGAGGGGAGCGGGGGGAGCAGGGGAAGCGGCCGCTCCCCCTGTGAGGAAAAGCGGTGCCAAGGCGCCGCCCGAGCCTCACTGGGGTGGCGCTTTAAAAGGCCTGCGGCTCCTGCCGCTGCGGGGAGCCACGGGCCTTTTAAAGAGCCCCGCCCCCAGCCCCGCTGCCGGAGCCAAGCTGGGGGGTGGGTTTAAAAGGCCCGTGGCTCCTGCTGCTGCAGGGAGCCACGGGCCTTTTAAAGAGCCCCCTCCCCCCCCCAGCCCCGCTTCCGGAGCCGGGCTGGGGTGGCGCTTTAAAAGGCCTGTGGCTCCTGCTGCTGCGGGGAGCCACGGGCCTTTTAAAGCGCCGCTGGGTGAGTACAGGGGGAGCGGGGAGGTGCCTTTTTAAAGCGCCGCTCCCCCTGTGCTCAAGACCTGGCTACGCTACTGGTGCAACCCCCCCTTATAAATTAAAAACACTTAATATATTTAACACCATTATAAATGTTGGCGGCTGACAGCTCACAACCCCCCATGTAATAACCTCGTGACCCCCTGCCCTGAGGGGTCCCGACCCCCAGTTTGAGAACCCTTGATTTATACCATACACTTTTCAGATGTGGCATCTCATGTGATCTTTCCTGCTATGTAATTCTCCTTTAACATGACTTATACCACTGCTGCAGCAGAGATGGACAACTACAGGACTCTTCTCATAGACAGAAAAGAAAATTCTACTGCTGGAAAGTTATTATTAGTTTGTTCATGTTGCTAGAAGCTAAAAAACTAGAAGACACAGGCATCTAGGCCCAGGTTCTTAAATACTTTTGAGGATCTATCTTGCATTACATCAATGGGAGTTAGGCATCTTAAATACCTTTCAGTACCTGCGTCCTAGCGTTTCACAGCAATTATAAAGCAGGAAACCTATAAAGGAGGAGAAAGTCTACTCTGTACTTGGAATATGGAAGCAGAGACATCTAGTGGTCAAAAGTGGATAACAGTATAGTTGAATTTTGCATTGAAATCCTGTATTGAAAGAATGTAGGAAGATGGGAATGACCATATTGGATCAGACCTAAACATCAGTTTCCTGGCAGTGGCCAGTGCCAGATGCTTCAGAGGAAGGTGCAAGAACCCTACAGTGCCAGATAGAACAATTTAACTTTCATTAAGTCTCATACTGCTCTCTAATAGGTAGAGATTGGCTTAAATCCTGAAGCATGAGGTTTCATAGCTTTTCCAAAATGTTTGTTATAATTAACTATGATAAATCTGTATAGTCTTGTTATCCATATAAATGACCAACCCCTTTTTGAATCATGCTAAGTTCTTGGCTCTATGATATATGGTGGGAATGAGTTCCACAATTGAATTACCCATTGTGTGAAAAAGTATATTCTTTTACCAATTCTGATTTTGCCACCTTTTAATGACATCGACTGTACCCTTACTCTCGTGAGGTGTGTATCACAATGTTCACTCAGCTCACTTCTGTTCCCTAAGGTGTGGGGACCAGACTTTGAGGCGGCTCCATAAGCTGAAGCTTCTACAGGAGCTGGTAGAAGACAGTGGATTGGGAACTATTTGGGGCTGCTAGGAGGTAAAGTCTCTTGAAAGAGGGCTCTGTGGTGATCACACTTAGAACTTTGTGCCCAGCTGTGGCTCTCTCAATAACAGGGAGATATTGGCAAAGTGGACAGAGGCCAGAGAAGAGCAATGAAAAACATTAGGGAGAAGGAGAGATGGACAAGTGAGAAGAGAGCTAAATAAGTGCAGCTAAGCAAAAACACGACACTTCAAATATCTGAAGGGTGTGAGCACCAAGAGTAGTTCCAGGGGATAGAGCTAGAAATAATGGGGTTCAAGAGGAGCATCTCCCTAAGTGCTGGGTTTTCCTGTCGGGGAAGGGACTATAACTACATTATGGATTTGTTAATGTGAACAAAAGAGCCCAGATTCTTCCTTCCACTGACACAGTGAGTAAACTCAGGGGTCTTATCATCAAAGATCTACAGATTCTGTCCCCTTTGCTGCATCCTTCTCTCCTGGAGGCAGGGCTGGGAACAGAAGAGACTGGCCAGGGGACATGGCCACCCATCCCCCAGAAGGTCGAGATACCAGACTCCACAGACCCCCAGGGAGCAGTAGGGTGAGCACAGGCACTACAGCCATATGCTGCTCTCTGGCTCTTCCAAGCAGCGGCAGTGCAGCTGGCTTTTAGCTCCGCTGCCGTTGTCTTTTACCCACCTGTCCAATGGGGAGGGTCACAGAGCATGTTGCCGAGGAGCAGGGAAGGCTGGCTGGCAAATTCTTACACGGAGAAAGTGGAGATGCTTCCACGTGAGCCAAACCAACCAGGAGTGGTAGAAGCGCCCTAAAAGTGCTGGAGCCACAGGTGCCCAAACTGTGGCCCCACCTCCCAGTGCTGACTCCAAGGCCCCACCCCTTTCTCCCCAATCCCCTAGCCTCACGCTGCCCATTCCCCCAAGACCCTCCCTCGCACCCCCGAGGCCCTACTCCCACACTGCCTCTTCCTCCCAAGACCATGCCCCTGCTCACTCCTTTCTGTCCCCTCCACCGATCGCTCGCCCTTATGACTGGCAAAAAGTGGGAGGGCCATGGCCCTCTGGCCTCCCCTGTTCCAGCAACCCTGAAACCAGCCGCAATTAATAGACACAGCACTAGGCAGTAAATAACCAGAATGACTTGCACTCTCTTGCAGTGCATCTCCCAGCTCGGCAGCACTGGAGCAGCTAGCATCTCCAGAGTGTGGCTAGAAGTCTGAGCTGCAGGGAAGGTATCAAGAACTCCAGGATTGTCTGGCCATTTTCATGGTCACTTTCCACAATTTGCAATTTGTTGCAATGCTCTAAGCCCTTAATTGCTAGCTCTGTGTCTTACAGATCTCAGAGCACCTCCCCATGGCTGTGGCACTTCTGCTTCTCTGCTGTTCTGGGAAAGGCTGGTTTAGAAAGGTACATGTCCCAAAAGACGTACTAGAGTGGTCCTTAAAAAGTGACACTCAGCTTTGGGACTAATTCCCCTGCCCGTCCTCTCTTTCAGGTGTTCCTGGCAGAATACAGGCCTCTGAGGAAAATGGTGACTCTGAAAACCATGGAGAAGTCAGAGCTACTGGATGGGGACCTCACAGAAAGGTGAGTGGGAAGCAAGTCAGTGGCTGTGATGCATGAAAGTACAGCCATTTGCCTTAAACAGAAACAAGGGGCTACAAGGAAACCCCATTTCTAAGCATTACAGAAGCATTGGATAGGGCCCAGGATAAACTTTATTACGGGCTGGAGCATCCAGCTTTCTCAAAAGTGGCTAATGAAAGAGGCTGCGTGTTCTACATTGTCCTGTTGGATGAGTGAAGCAGAAGGACCCAGCCTGGCTACAAGAGTAACTGAAGCTTCAAGTGGCTCTTGATTCCCTTAGAAATGCTGGAGGGAATTTACTCCCCTCCTGACTATACCATTGTCTCTGATCTTGTTTTGTGCTTGCAGCCTGATGCCACAGAAGTGGGTACTGGAGGCTGTCAGTCAGCAGAAGATACCCATATTTGATCCAGCTTTTCAGGTGCTTCCAAGCCACAGGCCATCTGTGCTTTTCCTTAGAGTACACGCTTGGTGAGCATTTCTTTACCTTCTGCCAGGTGCAGTCCTCTCTGGACTTAAATCTTTGTCTAGGAGTTTGAAAGCTTTGACAGATCTACAAACTTCCCTCTGCATGAAATCTAGGGTCTGATCCTGCTTCCATTGGGACCCCACTGACAATCCGCCAAGAGCGAGTCCCTCATTGACACCATTGGGCAGGACAGCATCTAGAGAGACATTTTCAAAGGCCTTCCCCCTCTCCCCCCAAGACAAAGTTTCTCTCCAGCAGGTTCTGCACAGGAGGGAGGATCTGGAGAGGGCATAGCAGAGAATGTGGCTGCTGCCCAGCCACTCGCTTTTCCATGTCATGGAGCAAGGCCACTTCCCTTCCTGCCACAGATCTTGCCCAAACTGTCACTGAACACTGACCCCGTGGAGACAGGGAAGGACCCTGGAAGTATCAGATTCCTTTCTTGCTGTGACAGCAGGAAAAGCTGTCCTGCCCATAGAGAATCCTGGCGGGAAGAGGGAGGAGTTGGGAACAATCAGGATGCAAGTTTGAAGAGAAAATCCTGACTAAGGGCAGGACTGTGAGTTGTTCTATCAGTTCCAGCAGCATCTCTGTAGTCTGGGACTCGGCTCATGCATGGCCCCACTGCAGACCTCTCACTTGGTCCTTTTCCATTTCACCTTGTTTTCAGAGACCTCAAATTACATAGGCGCCAACTTCTCCTGGCGCTGGTGGGTGCTCAACCCCCCCCCCCCCAACTCTGCCCCGCCCCCATTCCAACCCCTTCCACAAAGTCCCTGCCCCAACTCCGCCCCCTCCCTGCCCCTATTGGACTCCTTCCCCAAATCCCCGCCCCAGCCCCGCCTCTTCCCTACCTCCTCCCCTGAGCGTGCCGTGTTCCCACTCCTCCCTCCCCCTCCCCGCAGCTTGTTCGCGGCAGCCAGCGCTGGGAGAAGCGGGGATGCAGCACGCTCAGGGGAGGAGGCGGAGGTGAGGTGAGCTGGGGTAGGGAGCTTGGCTGCCGGGGGATGCAGACACCCACCAATTTTTCCCCCTGGGTGCTCCAGCCCCGGAGCACCCATGGAGTCAGCACCTATGCTTCCTCTGGGCAGGATCAAGGCCAAAATGTCTACAAAGGTCACATGATTTAGCTAGTACAATTTTACGCAACTCCCCCTCCACAGTAGTGGTCTTGCTCTTGTACCTAGGAACAGCTTACACTAATCAGAGTTAATAGTACTGTCACAAATTCACAAAAGTCCACACTTTTTGTCATGAATATGATCTTTAATAAATGGAATAATGCACCGTTTTACAGCAAGCCTTTTAAACCTAAAGAATAGTCTTTAAATGTTCTTATCCCTGTGTTTGTATCAATACAATCTCTTTATTTAAGTTCATATGTAACAAAGCATTTTCTTACAAGTATTCATAGAAAACTCTGTAGTGGCTTAATGATGTCAGCTTTCATAGTGGCATCCACAGATGATTAAAAAAGGAAAAGTAATTAGCTTTTTAGATTTCATACTCACACTGTTCCATAAAACACAACTTATACAGCACAGCGAGGTACTGGGAAGCTTATACAAAAGGAAAATAACTGAAAGTAACTATTTATAAATTCATACATGATATTTCATCTGTAATTTGAGAGAAGAAAACCCAACAACACTACCCATTAGCAAAAGGGTTCTGATGATACTCCAAAATTATTATTTTAGGCTTTTTTCCCCCCAGAAAAGCTCATTCAGAAATTAATGCTCTCTAGGTTATAGTTTTTCTTTCATAAGGAGAACAGCAGTTTCACATCTCCACACTTCAGCTTCTGCAAAACACCAAACCCTACAAATCAGTGTTTGGCCATTGTCCTTGTATATTGGGGGGGAGGGGGGGGAAGTAACCAACAACAATTGTAAGGTATGATTCCAGCATATATAAATGTGAATACAGCATATTTTCCTTTAAGGACAAGAAGCAGGCAAGAAAAAATTCATACAAAAATCTTTTAAAAGTGTGTGTCTGTGAGAGAGAGAGAGAGAGAGCGCATCCGATAAAAGCCACAAACCAGAAAAACCAAAGTGACAAATGACAGTATTAACCTGGCCTTACCTGCCTTCCTCACAACCTTAATGTTACCTAATCCCATTAACTGTTTCCTTTCCTTTCAGCGGTGACCAAACATGCATGTGGTAGCCTAAAACATATTATGATTAGGCTGCAGACTACATCATCATCTGGTTCTGAACACACAAGATTGAATTAAGTGCTCCAGAAAGAAATCTTGTGAATTACTACTTTGCCTGATAAATGAGTAAGTGAACTGTGAAAAGCTAACTTTTGGAAACCCCTCCCTCCTATGAACTACTAAACTATAAAGAAAGGAGCTAGTTACGATCTTTAACAAAATGGCCAAAGTGTGGGAATGGCCATGACCTTTCATTGTAAATTGTAAAATAGCCAATTAGCCACCCCTACAACTCCGCCCCTTTGTCCCCAAACGCATGGATTAATTTACCCTAGAGAATGGAAGAGATTTGAAGGAGCTTTTCCAAACCTAGGCCAATTACTGAATTTGTTGAAACATGGATTATGTATTGAAATAAATTAGAATGGCCCCTTTGGAATCACTGTCAACTTCAGATTATTACAGGTCAGCAGTTCATTGGGTTCTATTTTGTTTTGCAATTATGTAAAGTAAACCACTTGAGCTACATAGTAAGATTATTTAAAATGGCATTGGCATGTGCAGCAAAGTAAAACAGTGTTTAAATATGAATCCTGGACAATGGCTGTGACTACATCAGAACCCAGATCACTATAAAGGAACCTTCCAGTTAATAAGAAACAGGCACTTCATCTTAAAATGTCCTGCCATTGCTACCACTGGTGTAGCTCCGCTGTCACGGCTGGACTAGTGTAGACCTGCTGCTGCAGCTTTAGTTAGAATGTTATCTAACCCTGCTCAAAATGCCGGCCCCTGGAATTGGCCCGTGTACATTAGCATTCCCGCTATTGGAGCTACACCAATGGTAACAACGATGAGAAATTATAAAAGGGGAAAAAAATCTACTGTAAAGAAGGCCAGGGGGCCTGATCTTGCTTTCACTGAATTAATGGCAAGACTCCCACTGACTTTAAAGGAAATTGAATCAAGTCCTAACTGATTAGATACAAACTATTTCTTAGATAAAAGTTATACCAAATAGAATTCCCATTTTGATTCCCAGGAGAGCCAAAAGCCTGATCCTGCCAAAGGTCATTGGAAGTTTTGTCATTGACTTCAGCGAGAGCAGAAGGAAGCCCAAAATGTTGCATCTGTTTAATTATTATTTTACACCAAAATGAAACAACATTTTAAAAATTAAAAACAGAAAACCAAACAGATATATTCCCGACGTGAAGCTTTGTATAACTTTTAACCCAAGAAGAGAATTGTTTTCAGTAGATTTAGGGCCAGGTGAAAAACTGGATTTATATTGGAACTGCACACGTAACCTTAGCTATAACATCACAAAGGTCTTGTAAAAGAAAATGTCAAATATTACTCTTCAAATATCTTAGATTTATTTCAGACTTAATTTTAATGTTTAAAAAACCCCCAACAATCTTTAATTATTCAGCTTCAAATGCATTTCATATCGATTGTATTCCCCTGTATTTTTTACCTTTCTTCAAAGTACACACAGTCCAGACACAGTCAATGACTAGGGTCTATTCTCAGGGATATTAAGTATTTAAGAGGAACTGTATTAGTTTCATAGTTGTAGTCCAATTTCTATTGCAACATGGAGAAGACGCAGCTTAAAAATGGCCTGTGAAAAACTACATATTTGATCAGGACATAATATGTGCCTATTTCATACCTAACTCATAGTAATTAAAAATGGAATTTCTGCATAACACATATGCATCTAAATACATACACAATATTTCAAATACAAAAATGTATTATGGCTCCATTGCAGTATGTATAGCTTTTGCAGTAAGAAAGGGTTAAAAGTAATGCATACAAAGTGTGATGAGCAACTGAGAAATACAAATCTACCTAACTGATGTGCTGCGCACCTGAGTGCAAATTCCACAATCGAACTTTAGAGAAAGTGCTGAAGGATCTACAGCCCAGTTTTCATAGGCTAATGAGATGTCTATCTGCGGGTGAATGTTTTGTTAGATTGTTACAAATTAGTTCTGACAACTGGATAAGGACACAGCCTACAGATTTACTCTATATTATAGATTGTTTTAATCTTGTTTTTTCCTTTATCATTTTCTCTGTGGTAGCAATAAGGAACTATTATTTGGTGCATGTACATAGATGCCAACTCCATGGGTGCTCCGGGCCTCAATCACCCATGGAAAAAAAAAAAAAAGGGGGATGCTCAGCATCCACCAGCCACACTGGTTCCGGCCCTGGGGCTGGCCTCTGATCAGCTCTCGGGCTGGCCGCTGATCAGCGAGTGGCTGGCTTGAGGCGCTAGGGAAGGGAGGGGCAGAGAGGAGGGAGCGGCGGTTGGGGCAGCCTCAGGAGAGGGAATGGAGAGGAATGAGCAGCGGGGTGGTGGAGGTGCTAGGGGAGGGGTGAAGGTGAGGCCTCAGGGCAGAGCAGGGGATGGTGCATCCACCGGGCAAAACAAAAGTCAGTGCCTGTGTGCATGCATCACAGCATAGTGTAAAACACTTTTTCTGTATTGACTTACGTGTATGAATTTTACTCATGACAGATGTTCAGGTTGCAACTTCTGTGTTTATAGCTGGCCCATGGTTTACTAAGTCTTTTTATATGTACCAAAAAAGGTGGGAAGCAAATTTCATTATGGATAAGGAGTCAAATCCTGAGAGGTGCCAACACCCATAACTACAGATTTTATAGATCAAAGTCAGGATCTGAAAGGTGTGAATGTAAATCTATATTCAAAAAATCAAATAACGTAAAAGATAACCTAAAAATACATTGTTCTGACATGTTTTGGCAGTAAAACACACAGCATATATACTATTTCCAGAAAGGCTATGCTGTACAGATAATGTTTAAGGGACAAAATAGTTGTGATGTTTTCATTTTTTATTACATTAGAAAATGACTATCTGAATATATTTCCATGAGTGTTACACTAGTGGAATATGTATATTTTTAATTTCTCTCCCTCAAAAGTACTTTAGCAATATCATTAGAACACCTGGAGGGTCCAGCTAACTGCATGGGCCTGAAACTATGCAGTATATATATTTTGTATATAAGATGTATTTGCTGAGTAAGAATATATTACTTATCAAATTTTGTTTGATAATCTCTTCCATACATGTTTATGTTCATGTCTTTTTTTATATATATATAAATCTTTTCCTGTAGCATTCAGGATTAAAGAGCTTTTCTGAAGTAAGTTGTTGGGTGGGAGGATATTTACTTTCTAAACAACTCCACATCAAACATTTTTCAGTTTATCCCTGAAACCTGCCAACATCCCTCTCACTTTTGTTTCTGCCCCAATAGACTTTGAAAAAATAACAAAACTTTGTTACCACTAAAACCAGGTAATTTTCTAGATGTGAATGAATGACAGAAAAAACTGTGAAGTGAACTATTATATTAACAAAATAATACAGACAAAATTTGTGTTTTTTACAATGAAGTATTCCCGGGTTGGAAGATGACATAATCACAATGCATCCTGGTTTTATTTTAAATTAAGTATTTCTTTTAGTTCTACAATTTAAATACACCTGGGAATAGCAAGAGTGGGATTATCTTTTAATTATTTAGCCTGTGTGCACACATGCATTTGTGGAGCACTATCTGGAACATTTCCCCTGAATTTCCTCATAATCTACTCATAAATCTCTATTTTTGTTAAAAAGAAAATAAATCTATCACCATATAGGTATGTCTACACATATGGCTAGAATTCCTATTCTCAAAACGAACTGTGTAATGTTGATAAATAACTTCATAGGAGTAGGAAATGTGTGAACAGACAACTTTTTTGCCTGGACACGTCCTTTAGATTTAATACGTGTGATTTTCTAAAACAATAAGATTTCTGAGTGGCCTATACATAGATAGGTCACCTATGTTTGTTGTAACATTTTATTTGAATTCCATATTAGAAGTGAACATATGAAATATTCTACCATTGCTTATTTGACATTGGCACAATCCATTGCTATTTACATTATCAGTCTGTTGTATTTTGATATATTTATATTGTCTGCAATATGCATTTAGAAAAATGGTAATTTATCAACTTTCATCATTATCCACGGATGTATTTTTTTAAGAACAAAGAAATAAACTGGACTTTCCAAAACTGATTTATTGTACATTAATTAACAAATAGGTTTGATTTGTAGAATTCTGTATCTTGTATTTGACTTGACCTTAAGTATGACTCTCCAAGGTACTTTTGTGAACTACAATTCAATGTAATTTAATTTCAGAAATTGTGTTCTGTGGAAAAGATAAGATTACCTACTGTGAGCAAAAAAAGGGCTTTGCTAATTATACATCAGAATTAAGCCATATTTAGTCTCACCTCATCTAACTCAGCAAAATTTGAACATTTTAATATATATCTAACATTTGTTTGGGTTGACCTTTAGAAGTAATAAAGTTGCTCTGTTTGATCTAGAATTCATATTGCAATAAAGTGTACATATTTCTACTATGTTACAAATGATATTTATCCATGATAGACTATACAATAGATACTTTCTGACAATTGTGATTTACCCCAAAGGTTTCAACAAAATGTTAGAGAAAGACAGGAGAAATGTGAAAGTTATACTTGCTTTAAGGATGCTTAGGGAAAATTGCAGAATGCCAGAAAGACTTTTCCATCTGGTACAGTGATTTTATTAAACCTTTTGATTGTAAGAATTCAAACTTTTTTATGCTTGACGTAAAGGACTGGCCTAAAACAAAAGCTGCAAGACTGGTGTAATCAGCCTTGGCAAAAAGCAGCGTTGGCAGAAAGCAGTAGTATTTAGAGCAAATAATTTTTCTTTTCCTAGCATGTTTCAACTTAGGCCATGTCTATACATACAGCTGTGCCGCTGTAGCACAGCTGGTGAAGACGCTCTATGCCAACAGGAGAGAGCTTTCCCATTGACATGACAAAACCACCTCTGCGAGCAGCAGAAGCTATGTCGGCATTAAAAGCTCTCCCGCCGACATACCGATGTGCACACGAGTGCTTATGTCGGTGTAACTTATGTCGTGCGGAGAGGATGGAATATTAACACCCCTGAGCTATATAACTTTTGCTGGCATAGGCTGTAGTGTAGACATAGCCTTAGATAAGAGTGTGAGTGTGTGATACAGAGGCTCCTTGGCAAAGGGCCCCTGTTCTTTGTAAACATCTCTCACCTCAGACCTGACAAACTCACTGCACCAAACACATCTTACAGGATATTTATCCATAAAGAGTAAGATAAAAGGTATCTATAGAAAGCTCATAACTTGTCAAGACTCAATCATTGTGAGATGTATGTATGGATATTTAAGAAATGTATTTATACTGAAAGTATGCTTTATGGACTTGGAGTAAAAATTAGTCATCAGAGCAACGTGTTTTGATAATGTTTCATTCAAGCAAGAGGGAGTTGTAACCCCTCCCCAGTCAGCTGGCGAGGCAATGCAAGGGGCTATTATCTAACCTGGCCATATCCCAGAACAGTCAATGGAAGACTGTCAAAGGCAATTGCCAATGATTGAAATCACTTGGAGGTGAAAAGGAATATTACAGCAGGCAGGATATCATCAGGGCTAGGAATAAAGACAAAAGAGCGAAAGGCACTCTGGATCCATTCACTGAGGAAACCTCTTAAGGAGCAGGGGGCTTTCATGAATATTTAGATCCTGATTCTTGTGACACCAGCCAGCTCAGCAATTGACTGAACCCTGGGGGGAAAGACTACCTTATTATATAGGAAAGGTAACCATAGGTAAGTGTAGACCCAGGTTTGCATTGTCATAAGTTGTTTCTATCACTTTCTCTCACTTCTAGTTAAATCTTTATTCTTTCTTAAATAAACCTAGTTTTGTTTTAGTATAAGTGCTCACAAGTGCTGTGTGGTTTACCCGTGCAGTGATTTAAGGTAAAATGGGCGGGTCTGGAATTTCATGAGTATTTCATGAGTATTTCATGGGGGGAGGGATAGCTCAGTGGTTTGAGCATTGGCCTGCTAAACCCAGGGTTGTGAGTTCAATCCTTGAGGGGGCCATTTGGGGATCTGGGGCAAAAATTGGGGATTGGTCCTGCTTTGAGCAGGAGGTTGGACTAGATGACCTACTAAGGTCCCTTCCAACCCTGATATTCTATGATTCTATGAGTAACTAATGTTAGGGGCTGGATATCACAGGGGAATAATTCAAAAGGACCCAGGGATTGGGGTGCACCTCTTATTAACCTGGAAGGTGAAGTTAGGGATGGGATAGCTCAGAGAAGAGTGCTCGAGTGGCTGAAAGGCTCATGGTGTGAAAGAGCGGACACCCAGCTACCATAAGAAAGACTCCCTCTTGCTGGAGGCAAGTAACCAAGGTGACTCTCAGTCCTGGGTGCCCTGAGAACTGTCACAGAGTGTTTTACAGATGTTTTTTAAACTAACACTCTGAAATGATGATAAAGGTTACACTTAAGGCAAAGCAAAAAGTCACTAGAAGAGATGTGAGAAATCTTCATTATGCACATGATACAGTGATTGCTGCAAAAAACAAAGTATTGTACTCCAGAAATTCACACATAGATCCAAAAAGTGTGAAGAATTTCAAGTTAAGGTAAACTCCAAAAGAAACAAAAAGCACAGGCAATATTCTGACTATAGTGCCAAGAATTCAGATCAGTGTGTAATGCAAGCCAACTGAACAAGTGGCAAGTTTTCAATATCTGGGATGTGAGATTGCAGCAGATGGCAAGCAGGAGAAAGAACTGAAAATAAAATGGAGAACATCTTTTAGCAACATAAAGAGAAGCAACTGTATATTTACACATTAGGTTAACAGAGTTGTGCCTAAGAGAAAAGCAGGAGCCTTTATTTGGGTGTAAGGACTGGGCAGTGCTTAAAGAGCTGGAGGCCAAATTCTGCCCTGATTTACACTTCTGCAACTACTCTGGGCAAGAGTCTGATTACAGTTACACCAGTATAATAGCAGAGTAACTCCTCTGAAGTCAATGAGGCAAGCAACTCTGGATTTACATTGATGTATCTGACAGCAGAATCTGGCCTACAGCATTTAGGAAGCATGATAAGGTGCCGGAGAGAGACAGGAATGCAAACAAGGAAGCTTGGGAAACAGAGTCAGATGTGGAAGGCCATATATTACATATGGCAGGTAATCATCAGAGGCTCAAGAAGAGAGTTAGAAAAAGTTATCTTATGGGGAAAGATTGTACAAGAGCAATATCAAGGAAATGAATGGTCTTGAAAGGACAGAAAATCAGATTCAGTCAGCTGAAAAAAGGCAAGTTTGGTGGCAAATCTTGACTGCCAGCATCCTACCAGAGGGATTTGGCACGCTGACTGAATAATTTTCCCATAGTTTTTTAGGTGTTGGGACATGAGCCATTTTCAAATACAGCTAACAAAGCTTTGCTCAGTGCCACACCACGCTAGATGCTTCAATTTCTTAGCTAATTACTTCTTACTAAATTTATTTCATCAGGGAAAATAATCACTCTTGAGACAGAGGCCTCGTGTGGGTGCAACGGCCAGTAAGGAAGTCATGACTTCTGTTTAAATAGACAACTTCTATTACCCTGGGAAGAAGTTGTGGCCACTCACCTCAAGGGATTAAGGGTCACAAATACATGAAGTATGTAGTGGTACATACATACTGAGTGTTTTCACCATAAAAAATGTAAATCTCTCACTCATGGCCATAACTTTTAAAAGTGTATGTTTAAAATTCTAATAGCAAGATGAATTAAGAGGTCTATACAAAACTCTAAGAAAACTAGTTTTCACTTAACTCAGCTGCCGCCAATTAGGATAAACATACTTGCATATGTAATCTGATGGACATGGTTCCAGACCTCAATATTTACCTCTACGGAGTTATTTAATAGATGCTTAGCTGCTCATCACATGACTGTTTTTTGTCAATCATAAGTCAGGCTTTTTTCTCTTGTAAGTAACAAAATGCAACTTACTTATACTCAAGATCTTAGTAGGACAGTTCATTAGGATTTCTGATAAATACACATTAATAGCAATCAATAAAAAATGTTCATAAATACAAACTGTGAAACTGCAGCAAAAATCAAATGGAAAAATGGCAGACTTACTTTGTTTCCTCACATTTTGTTCGACACTGTCTTGCTTAGCGCTTCCCCTTCCAGTGTCATGTCTCCTATGAAGGAAACTGGTTAAGATATGGAAGGTTAAAAAGAAAGGCAGCTGAAATCATATTTTGTTTGTTCCTTTTAAAAGTCCTTTTGAGGTGGGGAAAATTCATGCATTTTCCATTATAATCTTAGAGCTCAATGATAGATATAGGCAGCTGCTTCAAGCTGGCTATGGTGTGCAAAGTTCACTGTCATGAATGACCGACTGCCAAACTGTCAGGAAAAAAAATTAACAAATACTCACAAAGAGGGGGAGAATGTGTGGCAGTTTTATAAACACACTTTCCAATAAAGCGTACTGTGAACTATAGACTATTGCACATTTCAACATAACACAAGAAAAGTAGGGCGTTCAAAAGATAATACACTCTATAACATAGAAACATACTAATTAACTTGTGCACAGAAATCAAAACATGGATACAAGACACCACTGCAGTCAAACCTGTCTTATAGTCTGCTTATGTTTTTAGTGACCTTTAGGAACTGGTCCAAACTGATTATCAGCAATACATTTTTTTGTTATTTTTTTTAAAAAAATATTTTGAGACCACATTTTTGATACACATATATATAATTCTGTGGTCAAAACCAGACAGACTTAACTTTAGCGATACTAAATAAAAGTGCAAAGACGTTCAAAAAATGAAACAAAAAATATGGAAGCATAAGCTAAAAAATTTCTGCATAGCTGAAATCTATTTAAAGCGAGTTCTTGGCAGGGGGTGCTCACAGGAGGAGAAAGCAGTTTTTAAAAATGTCTTCTGCATGTTCGTTTCAAATAATGCAAAAATGTCATTTTGTCGGCTTTTAAAGTATTTCACAGGCAGTTCACTCCTGCATCCTTAGACACCATTGTTGTGGCAGTACCTCCGTCTGCAAGGTAAACAGCAGTGTTGGATTTAGAGTGGACTGCCCTGTCACTGCCATTGTTGTTGACCTCGCAGTCCAGTGGTTCACTGGAGATGACCCATGTTGAAGGGCGCCACCGCTTAAGTGAATATGGAGTTTTCACACGTTTCTTGATCTTTTCTCCTGAGCCCGGTTTGCCATCTTGTGATGAGTCGCCTACTGAAAATAAAAGTAGAAAATAAAATGTTACACGAAGAGCATGCTTGAGAGTTCAAGGTGGTTAGATGTACAAGTAGGCTGAAAAAACAAATCCTGTCAAAACTAGCAATAGTGACAAGACAGGTGACTAGTATTTATGTACAGTGGGTGCTATTAAAACAAAGGGCCAGATTCTGCTCTCCATTACTACAGTGTAAATCTGTAGTAACTCCAGTGGAGTCACTTCAGTTACCCTACGCATACACTGGTGTAAGAGAGTAGAATCTAGTCCTCAGCATTTACAGTCATATGACTTTTGTAACCATGCTATGTTGCTATACTTGGAATGGGAGACATAGCACTACTGCAATATTACAGGGCGTTAAATCTGAGTTTTGAAATGGTATTGTTACATCATTTACCTTTTAAATTCCATTTTACCAGGCAAATAGGTTCTTACATACACAACAACAGACAAAACCTAGTTTTTCATTTTGAGGCCAAATGTTCTATTCTCTGATTTTCCTGAACCAGGATTTGAGTCTAGGATGGTGAAACCTTTAAGACAGCTGCTTGTCACCTTTTCTGTGTTTAAATATCAACAACTGAGATTTGACTGTAAAAACAAACAAAACCCAACCCTATATGTCTTCTTTATTTAACCTGTAAAAGAATGAGGTAAGAGAAAAGTACTGCAACAAAAAAAACCCACACCCACAAACCTAACAATTTATTTTATTAAATTAGAACAAACTGAAGCTAGAAAACTTTCCATCAGTGAATATTCAACTGTATTTCATGAGTACTCTGTTGCTGGTTTGCACTCTTCCTTTCCAAAAAGTATCAGTGTGTTTTACATTGCTAACTTAAAAGTGTGTCTCCTCAGTTTCTGCTGGGAATGCCCCCGCATCCAAATAACTTTGCTAATATTATATTCTCTGTCTGCCTAAGCACATTCAAAGGCTTCCAATCACAGTTACCTTGGCTCCTTCAAAGAACACTGGGTATTTTGGAATGTTTTTTTCCCCCAAAGAAAGATAAACAGGCCTTTCCAATAGTCCCTTTGAAACTGACCAGAACAGGGAATAACTAATGGAGGCTATAACTAATGGAGAGCTTAGCTGTAACCTTTCATTACTTGTGCCTTGCAGGGAAAAGACAAAACACCCATTGTGGCTTCTTGTGTCCTTTGCTGTTGAAGCCCAAAGGGTGATTAGAGTTATTCTGAAGTCTATTAAAATTGTTTATATCTAAAAATATGTTGTTTTATACTACCGTTAATTAATTTCTCATACACACACACTACATAGATGAAATATTTACTATTACACTGGGATTCAGACAAAAGTTTGGAGCAGTCTGTAGTTTTTCTATCTAGTCTGAATCCCCTAATGGGACATACTGATCTTCCAGGTCTCAGCCCTGGTATCTAATGCTAATCATACGTGAGAGCTGCATACCAATATTGGATATCAAGACATCAGCTCACAGGATTGGAATATTTCAAGAAAAGTAACTTATATACTGTAATTGTTGTTACTTACCACAATAAAATCAGATGTACATATTCTGAGAAGCTAATAATAATATAGTACAACCAGTCATTTAAAAATAATGGAATATGTAACTAGTTATTGTAATAATTTATTTTAACAACCCTGAAATATTGGACAGGAGGAGAAAATGGGAGGCTTAGTTAGAGTCTCCAGTATACCCAGAAGAGGAACACGGACAGCAGTAGCAAAGGAGCTCTGCAAAGGGGAAGAGGTGTAGAAGTGATTGGATTTGGAGAGTGAAAGCAGAATTGATTAGAAAGGGAATCAATTTATTCCAGAGGTGGGGGAGGGAGAAAGAACTGATATATTTTCAGGCCAGGTCGCAAAATTAATTTAATGGGAGAAGTGAAATTACACCAATAGAAATTAAATATGCATGCAATTAGTGGGGGTTGGCTATTTGGACTCTGAAACAATACAGGTATTTTTCATCCAGACAGATATGCTTAATTCTCAGGTAAGAAAGTGTTTGGGAAATGTTTCGAGTCCTGTCAACACTTACACTGCAAGCTACTGCTGTCCAAAGTATTTGTGGCCGATAGATCTAGTGAATTAGGCCTCTGTGCTCTTCTAGTCTGGGTCTGCCCAGGATATGTTGTATTTCTCTGGGTGCCAAGTGTAGTAACGTCTTGCATTGGACATGGATTACTGTTGTTGTTATTGGTGTTTGTTCGGCCATTATCCAGCGGTCGCTCTCTCCTGTCCACTAGACGATCCAGAACACCTTCATCTTGGCCAACTTGCTGCTCCCGTCTCAGTAAGGGTTCATGCTCATCGGGGCTTGAGTTAATATTCAGCCGACTGTCCTCTCCGCTGAACTGATTCTGCAGCATTTCCTGGGCCCTGTGTGCCACTGAACTGGTTGTCTGGCCAGATGGCACTACACCATTGGCATATTGGGTTGTTACACCATGTGAGTTTATGCTTTGGCTCCTCCCGGCCACTCCGTTCATGGTAACTGTTACCACATGAGGTTCTGCAGCATTGATAGTGTTCATCTTGGCAACTCCAGTTTCCACTTGCTTCAAGTTTGATTTGTGCTTGCCACCAAATTTCAGTCGTGGCTCCTTTGTTGAATTTTTGGTGTTTAAAGGTAGACTAGTAGGCCTCTTCGGAAGGTTCTGCTGCTTGGGTAGCGGGTAGACCTGAGTAGATGGGACATCTGGAATCAAACATGCTTGACCATTCCCAGCTTGTGTGAAGTCCTGCTGTCCTGTCACCTCTGCTGCAAGTTTGATCAGTGGGTAAAGCAAGCTGGAGCTGGTGCTGCTGAGTGGATCTGGTCCACTGAACTGTTTAAGGGAATGCTCCATCAGATTCTCATCAGAGCTCTCCTTTAGGTTCTTATCTACTTCTTTTGGATCCAGCTTGTTGGTTTCTAAGTCCTCCTCTGTTAGCTGCAGACAAACAGGAGTTGGTCCAACAGGCTGCATGACATTTGCAGCATGTAGGTTTGTTTCATCTGAGTAAGGCATCTCAGATATGGTAGTCATGCCAGTGCTAGGAGTGAGGCCAGTTGTGTTGGTGGTAGTTGTGTTGGTGGACAAACTGGTGACACTAGTCTCAGGGCTAGGGATGCGAGCCTGTGCTTGCTGTCGTTCATAGTTAATGGAGTTTCTGTTCTTCTCCCCTGAAGTCAATGGTGTAGTGGACACTGAATGCTCAGAAGAAATGTTCTTCACTATACTGTCAGTGTGGTGGATTGAGTCCTCAATATAGGAGGAAGAAGAGTAATCTGGATATGGCCTGATTTTTGACACACGTCTGTGATGTGACAGGTTGCTTTAAAAAAAAAGAAAAGAAAAAGTTTGTTTATATATATAAAGTCTTAATGTCAAACTGCCTCTCACCATTGAAGGTCTCTAATTTTCCCTTCATGTATAATCCAAAACCCAACTACTTAAGGAGTTCTGATAACACACTATAGCTTCCATGAAAAATTCTGTCTGCCATGAAATTGAACTAGTAGGGCAGCAGGTTTTATCATGGATGTTATTTATGTAACAAAGCCTCTTAATTGTTTTTAAAGCCAAAAGTAAGGAATTTTGTGATCCCGTTTGATGATTGCCCACTTCATTGCTGAGGCTCCACTCTAAGTACAGTGAAGAGATCTTGGGGTGAGGGAGGTGAAGAGAGCCCTGCAGAGAGGATGGAGGAAATGACACAGGAAAAATCATGGAGTCACAAATTATGATAAAAATCTGATACATAATTTTAAACACAAGTTTAACATGACAGGACACACTGCCCTGGGTATCAAGAGTATCCCCAAACAGGATCTCTAGCATACACAAAGCATTAATATCAACTCAGCTGACTCTCCTTCCCTTTGGATCATTTGCAGTCAGAAAAGGGAAATACGTAGTGTCTCTCTCTGCAGGTCAGAATAATTATAAAGTTAATGCTGACCTTGTGGTTCCTTAATTGAAAAATACAGGACTGGGAATCTGAATGATTTCCTGAACTCATGTCTCTCAGCTGGCAGTGAACACACAAAGCTTTTAGCAGAAACATTTTAAACAGAAATTTCATGAATCATTTAGCAAGAGTTCTTGAAGACACTTCATAATCACTTCTTTATCTTGACTGTGAAAGTACAAGTCTATTTTTCAGGTAGCTATATAACTCAGTCAGAAAGTCTGATCTTCTCTCTCCAAAATACAGTTGTTTACATCATGGGTGTATTCAATTTGTGGGAATTTGGGGACCCAAAGCTACAAAGAATCAGTTAGTTGTGGATTCATATAGTAAGTTAGTGAACCACCTACACAAAACTATGCAAAGTCGATATACACACTAGCTCACACATGTTTATATAAATATGCCAGTTCCCAAGAATACTCAGCTACTGTTAACATTCTAAACTCACTCCCAGGGTGACCTGTGCACTGAGGACAGCTGACTAACACCAGACTACTTCACTTCTTACCGCTCATTCTGCATGGCAGTAGACATAGGATTGACTGTTGGGCTGACTGATTTGTTCCTCTCCCAAATCATCATGAGTTCAGCCATCCTTTCTTCAGCACACTGGGCTGTCAGTCGAGCTTCAGCATCTTGGTCCCAACAGTCTTCAATTGTCTCTTTCAGGGACCTCACAGCCTGCAA
The DNA here is from genome assembly GCA_037349315.1 of Chelydra serpentina. Taxonomy (NCBI): domain Eukaryota; kingdom Metazoa; phylum Chordata; order Testudines; family Chelydridae; genus Chelydra; species Chelydra serpentina. The sequence goes on along the minus strand of JBAIAC010000029.1, from coordinate 33,879,540 downwards.
GAGAAACTTTGTGTCAAATTATTCTCCTTTTTATGTTGTCTTTTTAATCTACTTTCTTATGATTTACAGTGATTTGAATAAAGTGAAATACTGACTTTTAGCCATAAGCTGGTGTACGTTTTAATGAGAGAATGAAAGTAAAAATGCACAAATCTGTTAATTTAACGTTAGTTTACACAAAAGAGTGAGAATTTACATGATGCTATAACCCTAATACCCTTTATAAAATATTACATTTAAAAAATATATGGGCAAGCATTCAAAAGTCAAGAAATGCCAGAATTATGGTTGCCTGTGCAACTTTCGTTCTGGCCCTGGTGAATATGCATTATGATAGTCTTTAATTACATGATCACGATTTTTTTCAGTTGGGGCCCTGCCTCATTCAGTGTAGAGAATGCATAGTACTCAGGAATACCATCATTTTTATCCTCATCATTCAATTGGTGGTCCCTGCCTTATTTTACTGGATACACAATTAATGCAAGATTACTTATTTTCTCCTGGTCTCTTCCAGACAGCTCATCACTGTAGGATCTGAGTACCTCACAAACATTAATGAATTTATCTTCACTGAAAGATAAGAGAGTGTTATTATCCCCCATTTCACAGATGGCAAAAACAGTGGCAGACAGAGACCTGAGCTCTCCTGTGACAGTCACCTGCTTTAACCATAAGACCATCCTCTCTCTTCCTGTATTTCCCTCCCTGAGCCATTATATATCTTCCAACTTCTAGAGCAAATGAAGCAGGGAATCTACAAGCTGTTTCAATCACTACACAACCCTGATTATTCCCCAGAGCACTATCCATCCTGTGCACCAAATGAGACGGGGCCTATAGAAAAAATAAAATGTGATAATGTTAGAGACTGTACCATAATTCGAGTTCAGCAAAAAAAATTTTGCAAATAGTAAATTTGCCAAAAAATGCATTATGTGCACCTGTAACTGTCACACATCATGCATCATTGGTGGGATTTGAACCCTGAAACTTTTGCACAGAACACAAGGCAGTTATTCCGATGGGGTGGGGTAGTAAAGATGGACCCAGCATATGTCCACAGTGGTCCAAGGAGCCCAGCTCTCTCTTCCCACTCCGCCCAGGAGGTAGGGAGAGCTCTTTCCCCGACTGGTGCCCCCAGAGTGGGGAAATGGGCCGGTGGGACCATGTCCTGGGTCTGGAGGAGGTGGGGGAAATTACTAGAAAAAGCCTAGACCAGCTCTCTCCCCCACCCCTCCGAGATGTCTGTTCCTGGTGCTCCTACTGAAGAGTGTGTACTGCTACGGACGATCATTTTGTAAGCAGCATAGGCCCAGCCTTAGATTAGAATCTACATTTTCAGTTATTATTTTGGAATGTTGCCAAAATCTTGGTGACAACACAAGAAAAATGGTAGTCACCTAAATATAGGGTCTACCAGTCCACCCTATATAATCCTAATAGTTCTATAGTTCACATAATTAGCATTTAAAATGAAAATCTGTAAAATAACACAGCCCAACCTGAGTATCAATAGGGTATGTCTGCACTGCAACAACACACCCTTGGCTGGCCCTATGTCAGCTGATTTGGGCTGGTGGGGCTTAGGCTGTGGAGCTATAAACCTGCAGTGCAGACATTCGGGCTTGGGCTGAAGGCCAGGCTCTGGGACCCTCCCCGACCCTGGGATCCCTGAGCCCTGCTTCTAGCCTGGACCCAAATAGCTACGCTGCAGTTTTATAGCACCATAGCCCAAGCCCAAGTCAGCTGACAGACCCAAAGAGTCCAATCAACATTGTGAACCGGACTAGATACAATCGTGCCAAACTTGGTTCTTCCAGAGCTTTAACAGCAATATAACAACAGTGCTGTAGTGATAACAGTTGCAGCATGGTTTTCTTGAACAACATGGATGAAACTGTGCAACAGTTTCTAGGTAGTTTCACGTTTTCAAAAACATCACAATGTCTTGCAATAACATTACTCCGGTAAACTGTGCCCATATCTGAAATGGTTTCAGACATGTTGACACATTCTAGGTCAGATATGGCCTCAGGTTCCCTATCATCTGCAGAGCGCAGATCGTTACACGTTGACTACCAAAGTGTCTGATCGTTTAAGAAGACAATTTCAGCCATAGAAACAATACAACTAGAAAAGCACTTGTATTAAAAGCCAAATATTGAGTCCATTTATTTTTTCTTTTACCCACAATTTCTCTCACTTCTTTGACTATTTTTATGTTTGTTGTGAAATGAACATGTAAATCATCATACTTTGCATTTTCTACCTTTAATAAACAGCCTAAAGATCAACCACAATTTGCTGAGATTATTTTAACTCAATTACTAAGTAGGGAGTAGTGTGCAACAGAGATTCAGTGCTATGTGGGCTCAGTGGAACAGACAAAAGTTGGGACATTTTTCTCATCTCCTAACCAGAAAACTGTCTTATTTATATTTTTTTGAGAATATAAAATTTTCACATGAATATCAAATTAATAAGAAACATGATATTTCTAAAATTTGGTAATATTTATTAAATGATCAGTGAAAGCTGTAGGCTCTGCAAATGCTGAAGAATATACATCTTGGCAAAAGATATAATTTAAGAAAGTACTCAGCAAATACTATGTAATTTTTACTAGCAAAAATTTTAGGGCATTCTTAGTTTATAAAATTTCCAGATATGGAATGTCTTGATATTTCTGCCTTGTTTATGTTGAGGAAATTTGGCCAGTTGGCATATAATAAAATAAATATAATGTGCTTTTGCACCTATAATACCTAAAAATCCAGTGGTAATTACAGTATTTCCCTTTTAAAATCCCTAGTTTTAATCTGAACTGTTTTATAACAATGAATTTTTTTAAACTGAATTCAGTATTTTAAAAAGTCCAGCCTGGAGCAGCTCTAGAACTTTAAACATTAATATCAAGTAGAAGAAAAATGTATTCAACATTTGGCTTTGAAAAGTGAGCATGACTTAGCTGGCTCAAGCAAATGCTTCTTTTTAACTTTCTATCTCACCAGGCTGTTCTCTTTCCAAGCTTCTGGGAATTTTGGTCGTTGCTTCTCCCTAGATACCAGTACTTGCATATCTTCAAAAGTGGGATGGTTTCCAACTTCTGTCTGGAACGCCATCTGGTACTCTGGCACTGACTCCCCTGTTGGGAAAGAAAAACAAACAAACAAAAACCCCATAATAAAAAAACAACAACAGTGAATCAAGAACTTTTACAGGGGAGGAGGTGGCATGGAGGTTGCTCCCTATGAAGCTTTTTTCCCTTTCCCTTAAAACAGAAAATTGTAAATTAAAAAAATTTAGTTGAGTTAGTTAAATATGAACAAGTCATTGTTTAGAACTGCCTTGGGAGGCACTCAAAACTTTGCCCAATTGATGGGTACATTGGCAACTGGCCAGGAACCTGTGGGACACATCTAATTTGTATGAAACAAAACAGATTGTATTTAATATGGGAGGGAGGCATAATAAGACTATAGGTCCCAGCATGCAATGTACAGCTGTTCAGCTAGAGATGGAATACTACATCCCAGCACCTGTGAAGTCCACAGGCTGCACCTCAGTAATAAATACAAGGGTGGCGGTGGGCTGTATTCCCATGGGTTCTACTTTATCTGCCTATTTCCCCTTCTACCATATTACAGGCACTGAGTGAGTTTTCAGGGGACACTGGTATCGAAAGAGTTTAGCATGAAACGCTAAAGGAGTAGCTGTGGAGATCCACATTGAATCATCGCAATTTTCCATGCACACTAGAAAGGGCTGTTTGAGAGAAACATGGGATGCTACATCAATTCAATGAGCTGCATGTACTGATGGTTAATAGGGCAAATGAACTATACAAGGACATGTGTTTCATCCATGTCCATTGTATTACAACTAGTACACCGTACTAATTCTAATAAAATCCTTAACACTAGATGGCACTGAGATAATGGTGAAAAACAGTTAAGAAAAATCTATTCTGTGTCACAAGGGTAATGGATTGTATTTTTAAAATGTGATGAGAACACAAATTTGGTTTCTGATCCATATTTTTTATTAACTTCATTATTTCAGTCAATCCTTTAGTTACCTGGGAAGAGGTCTGTGCATCTCATGAAGATCTCCCAGTAGATAAGGCCTAGTGAATACATATCTACTTGTTTCAGAGCAGATTCACAGTCCCTCAAGTTCACTGCTCCTTCTAGCACTTCAGGAGCCATATAGCGGATTGTACCAACCTGTAGGAACAAACAGTTGCACTCTTAACTCACAAGGTAAAGTCTACATTTGACTCAGTTTATTACAGATCCTATTTATTATTCTTTCCCTACCTTGTGTTTTCTTCTATCATTTAGAAGAAAAAGCAGTTACTTCCATTATGTATATCCTTGGACTCTATCCTCTTATCACCAGTCTAGTCATAATAAAACCTTTCCTGCGCTATGTTGCTTCTGTTGTACTTATCAAATACATGCAAAATAAATTATTATGTCTCTTGTATTGTGTCCTCATATTCAGCAGGACACAGTGGAAAGTCTTTGATAGAGGAATGATAATTTCACAAATAACTTCACTTTATAGCAGAGTATTTTACGATAACAGGAGAGGATCTACTAAGGAAAATAATTCATCTTCTTCACCTAGGAATGTTGGCAGGGCCTCCCCTTATTTCCTGCAGGTTCAGGGAACGTTGACAACTGTATGCCTACTCGCATGTCTATCTCCATACATATTTACTCTTACTGGGGAATAGATAGCCAGGTCAGACCAGCCCTTCTTCGTTACCCATTGGATAGGGTTAGGTGCCAGGGACTGTTCCTTATGCTTGCCCTTTAAAAAGTGGTAACTTATTCTCTCTCTGCTTCTTTCTTCAGTTAGGCATTGAGTTCTGTATTTCTAGAAAATTAACATCTAAGCACTAAGCATTATTTATTTATAGTATATTTATTATTATTATTATTATAGCTGAATTCCAAGGGAATTAGATTAACACAGTTGAACACACATTGAGAAATGAGACTTCACTGAAAGGGAATTCAAAGTCCACTGAAATGGACTGAAGCATTCTGGGACTTTCACTCTTCTTCACTTAAAGCAGTGCTTTACTATAATTGAGTTTCCTATATTCAGATTTTACTGTATTCATGCTTCTACAAGTTACAGAAAGAAGCAGGTTCTTAAGCATCATTGCATGGGCCATCAACCCTCACTCTCCACAATCTGACCATATAATGATGTTCTGGGGATGATGGAAGGGTCTAAAAGGCTTGTAGAAAGCTGAAAGTGGGACATGGAGACTTTACTTCTACGCCACTGCTTCAAATCCAGTTCAGGGTTGATCATGACAAAAGATCATTACCATCTGAAGGGTGTTTGGGGCCTATATGAAATGAACTGGCAATCTCAATACAAGACCTAAAGACTGTGTATCCACACCACAACAAACCACATTGCAATTGCACCTATGTTTACAGATCTCAGCAGAGAGGCAAAGGATTGAATTGGTATGGAAAGTCAATTACTCTCTGGGACCTAGCTGTGGTCTCTCCAAGTTTGGACCAAGGGGCTTTGGTGGGAAAATGTGCACTGCCACTGACCTGTCAGACCTATTCTATTGAAAGAGGACTTCCAACTCCAGGGCTGTCTATATGTCCTCTTTCAAAAACACTACATTTGTTTTAAAATGTTTTATTCAAAGGGCCGAAGAATCTCATCGCCCCAATGTTACAACCCGCTCTTTCAATATCTTCCCTTCATCGAAATTGTGCAACCACTGCATTTACCCTACGACTTGAGGAGCAAGTATTTCAAGATGGCTTCCAAATTAATTTTTCTCTTGCTAGATACCATTTACAAATATCCAACATTGTGTCTTCTTAATTCATGCTCACCTCACTAATGGCTGCATTGTCCTCCTCGCCCGGACGTACCACTCGATTTCCAGTTAATCTCATGGATAATCCAAAATCACTAATTACACATGTTCCATCATTCTTCACCAATACGTTACGGCTGTTCAAGTCGCGATGGGAAATTGCAGGTTTATAATGGTCTATTTGGATAGATGGAAGTGTTCATTATTATGTGAGTAGCTCTACTGCTTGGCAAAAGAGGAACCAAATTGTGTTTGCTTGCTTTTTATAGAACTTTTTTTTTTTTAAGGCCGCTAACAATTTTCCCTGCTTACAGTGACCACTGCAACATGCTCTATTAACTATTGAAACACTGACAGGTGTTCATGATATTTTGCTATTTATATGCAATGCATTATTATATAATTGCGATACACAGATCTAATAATAGTCAACAAGCTTCTTTTGATTCCAATGGATAGTTCAGCATTTTTGGCAGTGTAGCTATAGTGTATTTAAGCATGGATCCGTTGTCACTGATCTAATGGCCAGTCCAAATGAGATCACCATATTCATAGAGTCCTCATTTAAAAGAAAGCACCAGCAATTCACTATAATTAGCTTAATGTCTGTGCAGAAATTGGACAGATGGGGGCACTTATATCAGTATACATCTCACATTTATTCCAATGGTTGAATGCACTAATCAGGCAATGGATCTCAGTTGCCCCACAGGAGAACCCCAGATTCCTCTTAAATTTACCACTCCAGTTGGACAACTGAAAAACACATTGGGTAAGTCTACACTGCAATTAGACACCCATGGTTGGCTTGGGACATCAGACTTGGACTCGTGGGGCTTGAGCTAAGGAGCTATTTAACTGCAGTGTTGAGGTTTCTAGCCCTAGCTCTGGGACCCTCCCACCTTGCAGGGTTCTAGAGCCTGGACTCGCGTCAAAGCCCGAACATCTACCTTGCAGTTAAAGAGCCCCTGAGCCGTAGGCCCACGAGCCCACGTCAGCTGGCACGGGCCAGCCAGGGGTTTTTAATTGCAGTATAGATGTTTTTAGCAAATTTTTGTGGATTTCACTATAAATTGTATCATATGGCTGAATAAATTAAATGTAAACCTTTCTGGAAAGGTTTATTACAGAGGCTTGGCAATGCTTTTATCATACAATACTGTGACTATAATCTTAACAAGAATTCTCAAGTTACTACTGCTAGGCAGTGAAACAGTTTATATCCATTATTTGAATCGAGTCTTGTTTACTACAACAGACAAGACTATAGAGGTGGTTTTCATAGAATCATAGAATATCAGGGTTGGAAGGGACCTTAGAAGGTCATCTAGTCCAACCCCCTGCTCAAAGCAGGACCAATCCCCAATTTTTGCCCCAGATCCCTAAATAGCCCCCTCAAGGATTGAACTCACAACCTTGGGTTTAGCAGGCCAATGCTCAAACCACTGAGCTATCCCTCCCCCCAAGTTGTTATGATCTGATGTTCATAGAACCATAGGAGTTTCTTAAGCACTGTGAGCTCCTTGCTGGCTTTTACAAATCAGTCTATTACTCTATCTCTATGGTGGTGGAAGGCTTACACAATTATAGCTGCTTACAGAGAGACCTGGATGTACATTTCAAAATGATTGAATTAAGGTGGTGGCTGCAGTTTCACTAGCATACATGAATACCAAGTACGGTAACACCAGCCTGGTATTTATATAGCTATTTTCCTTTATTTTTCAATGTCTTAGCAAATATCAATATTTATTTTTATGTAAACTTGCTTTTAATCTAAAACTCAGCACCCTCTCAAATTCTACTAGTTACTGGTGAACTAATCTTTCCACAGCTTTTTATCTTTTCCATTTCTAACAAAAAGGCTAATACCTCACTGCCTTACAATACTCTGTAATCTTTTACATCACACATCTCAGAATATGTCTGGTATATAATCATGATACTTTAGCTCCCAAAATGTTAAATGAAGCATGCAAGCACCGAAGAAAAAGGTTTATATCAGTATGTTGTCCCATCTAGTGCTGCAATAAAGAATTAAAGTATGTAGGTAATGTCATTTATACACCAAAAATACATGGTCTTTGTCCTGAAATAAAAAATGACATAGTATGAAAAATAAAACTACAATAAAACAGAAGATTTAAATATTTTCCTTCCATGTACATCATACCCACAAACTACACACACTACTTCAGTGACCTATACCTGAACTGCACAATGCATCAGAACACTTCATCCATTTTCTTTCATTTAGATACTGTATGTTAAATTCTTTAGGTCTTTAGTAATCTGTTGCTATGATACAGCAGTATTGTGCAACTCTGCTTCTTGCCTGCCTGTTTATAGGATTTTGTAGTCTCTCATTCCACATTTTCATAAAAGTGTCTACAGATCTACATCATGGTCCTGGAGTACTCAGGAGATCAGAATGTACTACAGGAAGCTCTGTGTAGTCTGTATTTTGAGTCATCATCTGCTCACATTAATTAATTTTTCAAACCATACATTTTCTCTTCGCTACTAACATTAAAAACAAAACAACAATCCCCCGCCCCCAATTACTACAAAACAACAACCCCCCGTCCTCAACTACTAATAACCATCCCAGTTATTGTGGTATAAACATGTCCCTTCCTGATCATACCTCCTCGAGGTAACTCTGTGTGAAGGTATGCCAGGCCCCTGGTTACCGAATGTGCCAAACGACAGGAGCTCACCCAGTCACTGGTGTGAAGACTCAAATACTTGCACAAAGAACCCTAGAGAAAGAATAAAAACAATGCATTGAAATTTTATCACATTGAATAACCAAGTCAAAACCTTTTCAAGTTTCACGCAGTGACCTAAGACCCTGATCCTGAAATTGCTCATCAGTCTACCTGCATGCTATTGGTTGCTGGATCAGGGCCCAAGTTTACCTTTATCAGTGTTTGTTGCTGCTATTGTTTTTTTGGTTTAGTCAGAAAATGAAAGTAGATAAACCAAGAGACTGCATTTATTGTTTGCAGTTGTTATAATATTCTGAAAATCCTGATGAACAGTGCCTGAACAAAGGTAATTGAAGAAACTTATGTTGAGTACAAAATGGTGGACTTTGAACAATATCAGGATTTTAGCCATAATAAGAGGCTTACTAACTTATCTCCCTGGTATTTTCCCAGTTCCAGCAGATTTAGGCTTGGTCTACACTACCAATTTATATTAGTATAACTATGTCACTCGGAGTGTGCAAAATCCACGTCCCTGAGCAAGGCGTTCATACCAACCAAACTTGCAGTGTAGACAGCGCTACATAGCCAGGAGGGCTTGTCCCGTTGACATAATTACTTGGGAGGTGGAATATATATGTCGACGTAAACAGCGTCTTCACTAAGCGCTGTATGTGTAGACAAGCCCTGTCAGTCAGTCAACAAACATTGCAGGGATAGAAACAGGATTATCATGATCCCCTTTCCCACTGAGAGAAGTTAAACAAGGAAATAGAGCTCCTGATAAAGCTGCGGAGGAACCCATCTGAAAGAGAAACTGAATGCTGTCATTTTGGGAATTTAAAAGATTCTCGATAGCTCTTATTTTCAAAACGTGTCCAGAGGAAAAAGTCTTTGCCAATCTTCATTCCCACAAGCACTCCTTTATGCAAGTAGTCCCACCGACATTTCAGTCCATTAAACCTCCCCACCGCCCCAGAGCCCAGCCATGGGGCACCCCCCAGCCCAGACACTCACACCCTCTGCCCCCTCGCTGAGCTCAGCCATGTGGTGCTCCTCCAGGCCAGACACCCGTACTCCCTCCCCCCAGAGCCCAACCACAGGGCACCCCCCCAGGCCAGACACCCAAATCTCTTATCCCCAGAGCCCAGATGTGGGGCACGCCCCAGCCCGGACAGCCACATCCCCTATCCCCAGAGCTCAGCTGTGGGGTACCCCCCACCCCAGACACTTGCAACCCCTCCTCTTAGAGCCCAGGGATCTAGAGGGAGAAACAGCCTGATGCTGAGTCCAGGGTTTGTATGGAGTTTCTTGCATACTGCCACCTTCCTTCAGGACATGCTGGGAAATGCAGCTGCTAGGAACCCTCCAGCTTCCCCTTCTCCCAGCAACGTCTTATATTTTTAAGCTAGGGAGCTGATCTCTGCTGGGTCCAATGTCCCCTAGTGGCAGTCAGCAGCTCTGCAGCCCCAGTTCGGGGGGAGGGGGGGAAGGAAATTCTGTGCAGAACATTAATTCAGCACAAATTCTGCATTGCACAGTGGTGCAGAATTACCCCAGGGGTAGTATATGCATTACAATACAGTGCTTAATTACATGATTGCATACTATGTTTGCCTATAAGACCCACTTCATTTCATACTCAGGTATATAAATAGCACAATGGCAAAAGCGTATTTTTTACATTGTCTTCATATTTGAAAATTAGCTGAACTAGTTTTACTTGATCTTTTGAGAACACTTTTTTCTCTCTCGCAGGGTAAGACCAAATGTAGAAAATTTCAACCAGAAAATTAAGTTTGGGAAAGTGATTTGTAGCAAAAAGGCTAATACCTCACTGTCTGACAATACTCTAACGTTTTACATCACATGTCTCAGAATATCTCTGATATATAACCACAACACTTTTTTTGCTTGTGTAAACCACTGCACCTGAGGTCTGCATGAGACTGAGCTTTTCCTGTGTGAGTTCTTGGTTTGTAGAGGTCTCTCTGCTTACACAACCATCTATCACTGCTGCTGCTTTTTCAGAGGCATTTTCAGTTTTAATGACTGTCAACTAAGACATTCTTCATAGCATTCAATTTTAATCACTGGAACCTAGGCCACTGTCTCCTTTATAAGTTATGCCACATCGTTTGGTTTTAAAATATTTTATATAGCTTTTATATTATTGTATTCATTTTTAATTCTCACTTAAGGTGTGTGTATATTATTAGCTTAAATATCTTGGATGGGAAGCATTTATATATAAAGAAATAATTATTACTATTGATTAAAATAATTGCCCTTGGATATTCCATTCCTGTTTGAACACTGATGCTCCCCACCCATTTTCACCCCAAAGACTCATCCCACAGTCCTCATCCTTCTGGACAGTAGTGAATATGGTATTAGTAGGTCTGTTACACAAGGACAAATTTCATTTTTAAAAGTTATCCGATTGTCTGAATATATTAACTATTTTATATATTAAAACCAACAAGAATCAAATAAATAATTCTGAAATAAAAATTAAAGCTTGTGTTTGTTATATATATATATTTCACATACACTTCAATTATTTTATAATAATTATTTCATCATTATTAATGTATATAATATTAGTTATGATGTATGCACACACATCCCAATGATGAAATTGATCCAGTTCTGGTATGAGGTCAGCAAATCAACCAGAACAAAGCATACTACACATTTTGGCAAAAAGTATGGAGGAAATTATCCCCATCAGTCTCACTTCCTGCCTATCTTTTTTAAACAAATATACCATAGGATGTTTAATGTCCACATGGAGCAACCAGACTCATCTTTAGTTTTTAAGATCTCACGTGAAAGATTACTCTCCACCTCCACACACACCATAAGTTGCATAGAACTCCATTTATTTGCCATGGGAGAATTAAACTGAGGTGATTCAGTCTTTCTTGCCTGGCCTCAGGCCCCTCTGAAGTACACTAGTCCTTTATGACTTTGCTCTTCTAGTTCAACTCCAGCTATTCTCAAATCCTTGTATCATAGTCCTATCTCCTCTAAGTCAGAGAGTATAGCAGAAGTGATATGTGCTTAGGACCTTTGTGCCCTCCCCAGCAGTCTCATATCAATCCTCAGGGGCTTCTAATCCTGTTCCTTGAATAGCTTTCTGCTAGTCTGCTGCTGGTGCAAAGTGGTTCTCAGCCTCTCTGACAGCAACCCCCTTCTGCCTGTGCTGCAGTTTCTTATGTCAACTGTTGCTGATCAACCAATTAGCCACAGCTGAGGGGGTAGCTACTCACCCCTTAATCCCTTAGGCCAGGTTTACACTACCACTTATTTCAGTATAAAACTTACATTGCTCAGGGGTGTGAATAAGACCCCTCCTGAGCAACATAAGTTATACAGACCTAAGCACCAGTGTGGACAGTACTACATCCTCCCTATTTTACTATTCTTAGGTATATACAAAACAAACCAATTTATTTTCTATGAAGTACTTACATTGGGATAATATTCCATCACCAATAAATATTCCATACGTCCATCTGCAGTGAATCGCTCATCTCCCACAATGAAGCGGGCAATATTGTCATGCTCCATCAGTGGGACTCTGTAAATGTTCCTCTCGTTGATAAAGTTTTGGTGGTTAGTAAAGGAAAATACTTTTACAGCCACTGGACGCTCATCTAGGGAACCTTTATACACTGCTCCATATCGCCCCCGGCCAATCAGCTGTAAAAAGTTTAAAGCAGGCATTACATTGATTAAAATAGCAATGATCAAGAGAGGTTTTCACGCTGCAAAATAGAATGGATATATATAGCTATGGACCACATTTTAAATTTCTCTATCATATAGTCAACATGTATTACCAAATAGAAAGTGTCAGCATTCAAGAAATACATTTTCATAAAATTGAGGTTCAGACTTGCATGGAATAAATGAATACACATGCTAAAATTTGATAATGGCATGGCACTATACTTCCACAAGGAATTACTCATTATGTACAGGAAAAGAAATATACATGTGTGCACACATTTTTGGAATACAGACCTCTGACTACAGTTTAAAAAAATTGTTTTTAAAACTGTTACTGCCCCATGAGGGAAAGATCAGGGTTCCAAGTAAACTATGAAGTTTTGAACACTGTATTGGATTTGGTTCTCAGAGAAGACAGATCCTACAGCTGCATTTATGTGACCCTAAAAGTGTCCCAAACCCAGAAGGCAAGGGACTCCCTGGTATCTAGCAATGAGTTTCAGCTGACTTGACCAGCCCAGTACCCCAACTCTCTGTTGTCATAATCTGTATCTAAAAGGTGTCATGTAAGGTATCGGATGCGAACAGGTGACACACTGGTGATTAATATCATTGTTAAATGTACACATTAACATTATATATAAAATTACACATACTCTCTCATCTTATGTTTTGCAGTCTGTAAACCAAGCATGCAGGTAAAACAGATTTTTTTTCTAGCCAAAAGGAATGTGGATCTGCCTGCTTGAGTGCGTATCCCATGTTATTCAAGCCAGGTATGGCCAAAGGACAATGGGTATCAGATATTGCAGGAAGATCATTTTAATTGTAAAAAAAATCATAAACCGGGGAGAAGCCAGCATAGCATCTACACCAGACAGCGTGACTTTTACATCCAGCAGGGGAAAAGAACTTTATTAGGGGATACTCTTCAGAAAAATGCATTTCAAAGGTTGACTGGACTATAAAGAGGGGGGGGGAACGAACCCCTAAATCATCCTTCACCTGAGGAGTCAAAGAAACCAAGTGCTTTGAGCTCTGGCTAAAGAACAGGTTTGCATGCTGGAAGAATGACTGTGGTGAGAAAAACTTCTTTGAACAAAAGACTAGTCTGAAGTTGAGTTTTAGTCTTAGAAGCATTTTTTTGCTTTTGTTTGTAACCATTTCTATCCTTATTCCTTATACTTGGTATCACTTAAACATATGTCCTTTTGTTAATAAACTGGTTTTACTTTTACCATAAACCAACTTAGTGCATTGATGGAAGGGAAGAGTGGGTTAACCCCCTAGTCAAGTTAATAAGATGCTGTATTGTGTCTTTAAAGGGGGTAAGATTTGGTCCTACAGACAGAGGGGCTGTGCACTGGAGAAAAAGATGTCTCTGGGAACTCAGGAACTAGAGTTCACTGATTGTAACCTGCTAAGCAAGGTTTGGATTGGCAAAGTCCTGAAGAGAGTTTGCTGGCACGGCAGACAAGCTGGTGTGTCAGGGAGCTAACACATAGCGTAGCAGCAGCAAAGCTCTCACTTGCTGAGGCTGAGAAGAGTAACACGGTAGCTCATTGTTCCAAGAACCCCAGCACAGTGTCACAATTTACAACTGTGGTTCTACTTTGAGTAGTTATATTGTAAAAATGGCATTGTAGAATTCAACGTTTATTGTGTCTCACTTATTTTCACAGACAGCCTGCTAAAAGTTTGGAAATTAAAAATAAAATGATCCTTTTCCAAATGCCAGCTGCAAAGTCAACCTGAGTCAAGCCGGGTTCCTTCCTTTTCCCACATCACCACCAGTGATGATAATGTTGCAGCACAAATTATGCACTCAGTTACATCTAGGCATCCCATTATCTTCAAATGATGCTATCAGTTACACTTGCGCAGTCTCATAAGGCTTCAGCCAGAGTTGCACAGGTGTAACTGAGGGCATAATTAGCACTCCGATATATTTATTAAGATGCATGAGAAGAAAAGAAGCAAGACTGGGTCTCAGAGCCCAAGGAGAGTTTGCATCTAGTAGTTAAAAAAACCAACCATCTTTTTATTTCTAAACAGAGCAATCTTGATATGAAATTAGCAAGACAATAATTATAGGGCACTACTAAAAATAAACATTCACCTTAAAAACATTTCTATGTTTGAAATTGTTTTTAAAATCCCAAATAGAGCTCTTAAAGCAGCCACTGGGACTTAGACTTTCAAAAGGAATAAATAAAAAATGGCGGCTGCAAGACAAATCTGCTGGCGTTTCAAAAACTACACATAGTTTTTGTGTAGAAGGCTCTGAAGGAGCTGCAGATCCTACCCTGCAATGCATCATGAAAATGTCACTACTACATAAGCACACTGACACACCGTAGTGAATATATTATACTGTATAACAATAATGCAATGTTGTGCAAAAGTCTATATGACATTCCAGGCAACCATAGGCAAAACTAGACCTTATTCCATTTCTCTATGCTCTAAATGTATAAATTAACTCATTTATTTAGCATATTTTAAAAAAAACACAGCACAGATAAAACCCATATTTTTTCTGTACTGCTAACTAATTTTCTTACCATCTAATATTTTGCAAAGTAAATGTTTTTAGCTCATGCATGACCAATCAACCTCATTGTTCACAGTTAACTGTAGTATGTATCCTCTTTTAGCGAGTTTATGAGCACTAAGTAATCTTACTTCTTGTATGTATTGCAAACCCAAAGAACAAAAGTAATGAGTTAAGGATGCTGTCTCAACCTCTCCTTGCTTTTAGTGGTTTGCATATCACCCTTAAAGACGTACATACTTTCAGCTTGTTTAGGTTCTATATTTGCCCTAATTTAAAACTGTTATAATCTATTGTGGAAAATCAAGAAAATCAGACTTCCACCTTTGCAACCTTCACTTTTCCATAACTCCCTCCCAGTTCTAACCTAAAATATAATCCGGTCCCAGCATAATTCCCCGTGCCTTAAACCAGTTCGGCTCCACAATAGCCCCCTAGCAAAGTCAGGGGACAAGAGATCACCCAAGCCCCAGCAGGAGTGTGTCACTCTTTTCTCAATTTATGAGAGCGGATGAAGCCTGATCAAAAGAGTGCTGACATTCAGTCAAAACCTGAACATCACAATCATGAGTGATAAACAGACTCACATCATCAATTTATGTGGAGACTCACCGGGGTACAAGCTCAAACAGGGAGAGAAAGGCCAGAAAGGTGCTTTTGCAACACGCATAACAGAGATTTGATAGAAAGAGCATACAATAACCCAGACAGGGAACAACCCTGTCTGATTCCCCTAGAGCAGTGGTGGGCAACCTGCGGCCAGCACACGGCCCATCAGGGTAACCTGCTGGCGGGCCGCGAGACTGTTTACATTGACCGTCTGCAGGCACGGCTGCCCGCAGCTCCCAGTGGCTGCGGTTTGCCATTCCCGGCCAATGGGAGCTGCGGGAAGTGGCGGCCAGCACGTTCCTGGGGCCCACTCTGCTTCCCGCAGCTCTCATTGGCCGGAAATGTGAAACAGCAGCCACTGGGAGCTGCGGGCGGCCGTGCCTGCAGACGGTCAATGTAAACAAACTTCTCTCGCGGCCCGCCAGCAGATTACCCTGAAGGGCTGCGTGCGACCCATGGGCTGCAGGTTACCCACCACTGCCCTACAGACTGGAAAGGGAGCACTCAAAACACCATTCACCTTAAGAAGACTAATATATATATATATATATCATTATACAGCAACTGAATGCAGAGGACAAACCTGAGCTCAAAACCAAAAGCATAAAGGATGGGAAACAAATATCTATGATCGACATGATCAAAAGCCTTCTCTTGGTCAAGGGAAATCAACACAATATGCAAATCAAAGATTTTTGAGGCTGAAATTACCTCCCGTATTAGGAAAAGGTTATCAAAAATAGACCTGTAGGAACGCAGTAGGTCTGAAAGCTTTGAGCAGGGGATTGAACTAGATGACCTCCTGAGGTCTCTTCCAACCCTACTATTCTATGATTGTATGATCAGGGTGCATGACTGAACCAACCAGTGTTCAGTCTGTTTGCCGAGGCATTTGAAAATAAGCGGGGACACAGGTCTCCAATTCTTCACCTCCCCAAGGTCCCCATTCCTAGGCAACAGGAAGAACCACTTGATGACAATTGAGTGGCTGTTCTCTCTGATGCCCCGCTGAAGCAAGTCAGGCCCAAGAAGGTCCAAAAGGCCTTAAACTCAATAGGCAAATCATCAATACCTTGTGCTTTCCTTAGCGCAAAGTCTTTTAGGGCAGAAGTCAATTCTGAGAGTGTCAGACCCTGTTCATGTTTGTCCACATCCAATGCTGAGATCCTAAGAAGATCCTCAAGGAGCCGCCGAGTCTCAGATGGACACACAGGCTCTGTGGCATACAGGTCTGAGAAAAAACTCACAGCAAAGTTCCTAATCCCATCCTTCATGTTCTGATGCTATGAAATGTCTTGTTGATAGTTTTGGTTTATTATTTTTTGGGGGAAGGATAAATTTCTCCCTGGGACAATGAGTGAATTCTATTGAATATCCTTCCCTCATTATCTCAAGCACTCATTTTCCGAGATGATTCACGTGACAGCTGAAGCCTTGCAGGTAAAACAGCTTGTGGGAAGGGGGGATGCTTTGCAGCCTTCTCAACCACCTCAGCACTGACGTTGCCTACATGATGGCTCGGAGCAGGAATTTCTTCCCTCCTGGTTCCCACCAATCTTGCCTTCCCAGGAAATTCAGGAGGCTCCAGTGAAATCTTCCTGTTTGCTCTGCAAATTGTACAGGAGTCCCATGACTGAGGGAGAAGCCATGGGGACTTGAAAACGTGTCACTGACTCTCGTCTGGTCTGAGTGAAGGAAGCTTCCATAAAGTCAGCTCAACTCTCTTGGCACAGACCTTGCCCAAACTCCATCTTGGAGCTGGTTTTACTGTGGACTGCTCAGCTGTCTTTGAGATGACCTTGCCTACATGCCATCAGAATCCAGACTTCCCTGCAGCCAACTGGAGTGTCTCAGCAGGGACATGGACGCTGAGTTCCTGTGGCCTGCTGTCATTCTCTTCCATTTTTGGGACATGGGGAAGAGGAGCAGCGATGCTGTCCTTCAAACCCTCCTCAGTGCCAAGTTTTTTAAGTTTAACAGTTTTGAGGCGGAAAAAGCTCTAAGTCAATGAAGAAACAGAGACACTTTGTTAATCTTTTATACATCCTCTGAAAGTTCTGATACAAAGGGAGACCTGGAGTCAGCTGTTTGTGCCACCCAGAGGCAGAGAATTCTGGAGAGTTATTCCTGATTCCTAAGCCCAGGCCAAGAGAAAAGATCTGGACTGCCTCTAGTTGCCATAGACATGGGGAACACCTCACTGTGCAGACTATTTGACATGAAAGAGATTAAGAAAACATGCAGCACCCCACTATTATTGAAATATAGTACTGCAATCCACAGTAAATTCTATACTTACAGTAATGTTACTACAATGTTTCAGACTATTACTGTAAGATATTGTGCTTCTAAATATTTTTGAACATGGTTATCAATGTCAAATAGAAAAAGCATTTTTGATGTGACATTGAAATACAATATGTGCAAGTACCCCTTACTGCACTTCAGTAGCACTTCAGTAGCTCTTCTAGAAGAAGACCACATTCTGACTAATAGCAGTGATACTGATGAGTAAAGAGAGAAGGTAAAATAATGTCTTTGGCTTCTGATATTTCTGAGGTAACCTCTATTTGTTTAGTGATTTTGTTTATGGGTTTTACCGCAGTTCACAACAGATACAACCAGGACAATACAAAAGTGGGAAAATATAGCACATTTATTACATATATCTGTTTCTTAAATATTACAACAATATCTGGCAGGTAATTTGATCACAGGTGGAGCAAACAATGAAGAGTAAATAAAGAGGCAGAAATTCTGAGTGGCATACTTACCTCTAACAATTTTAGATTATCCAGGTCTAGTGAAGGCTCTGATGCTGCTGCCTCCATCATGTTCATACTGTGTAGACCTTGCTTACGGTCCCCTGCAGATACAGGAACCAAAAGTTCTGATAGTTAAGATTTTATGCAAAAATACATATGAGAATGGTTACAGAACTATCCTGGGACTTGACAGCAACAGTGGCTGTTACGGTGAAGGACATGCCAAGCCAGGAGTAACACTGCAAACTCTTCTCCCCCGAGCTAGTAAAACCTTAGATGGGAAGAGTAGGTGATTGGGAAGGTGATGGCTACTTGCTACACAACTATTCTTTCGTGCGTGACACAGAATCCCATTGGTGATGGCCTTAGAGAAGACTGATGGCTCCACTCCAGCTATTTGTTAAGCAGAGGATTCATGGAAGAAAAATGGAACCCAGATTGAAAACATGTGGGAGTCCTTATAAATGTCTATGGGCCATTAAGAAATGTATTTAAAGGGGTGGGAATAGAGGGAGGAAAGGGAATTATAATTGTGAAGAACAGTCAAGAGAATAATATGAAAAAAAGAAAGTTCATCAAATTCTACCTGCAAGCATCCTATATCCAAAGAATATAGCAGCAATCAAAACAGCTAATACAGAGACTGAGGCCAAGGCAATAACAATAGTCTCATCTCGGTGAAAAGAATTAGATGAATCTGGAAGAAAGGAGAAAAAGTACATGTCATATTTTTTAAATGTACATTAGAATGATTCAGGACCAGACAACAGACAAAGTAACAGAAATGAGAAACAAATCATGCTGTGTGGATTACACTATATGTCCCTAATTTATTTTTTACCTTTAAAATTTAAGGAGGAGCAAACAGCTGACTAGCTAAATGTGGCTGAGAACATTACCTCTGCAGCATCTCCAGGGCCTTCCTTGCCTGTATGGAGAGTGAGACACCAAAACTGGAAACTGAATCATTGTCTTCCATATGGCAACGTACAGAACCACCACACAAGGTTGATTGTTAAAAATACAAATTTGTGGGCTGGGCCAATGTTATGAATGACAGAAACTGTAACAAGTCCATTAAACTACTAGAACATGCTCAAGTAGTATAATGTTCAGGACTTCTTCTAAAAGGGTCATTCAGTTATGTTGATTTAATGAACTTGGCATATAAATTCATCAGAAGGCTCCTCTATCTTCATATGATTTCTACTTCTAACTCACTTGTTTTCCTCTCATCCCTCATTTCTCTAGGTTTTGAAACCCATAAACTGTACAAGGACTAGATCTGAAATCAAGACATTTTAATACAGTTAAAATCCTTAGTTTTCTTTAATGAATAATAATCCTTCAGAAATACATTGCAGCATGAAATCTAGGAAAATCAATTAGTAGCTGAAATTAAAACAAGTTAGATTCAAAGGTTGATGGTATCTCCCAAAGCCCTGAATTGATTCCTGGTCTCTCTAAATGCACCCACTCAGATGTCAAGCCTCATGATTTTATCTATCCTGAGGTGAAATTTCACTATTCTCCCACTCAGAGGCCTTGGGCT
Source organism: Chelydra serpentina (assembly GCA_037349315.1). Lineage (NCBI taxonomy): Eukaryota > Metazoa > Chordata > Testudines > Chelydridae > Chelydra > Chelydra serpentina. The sequence continues at coordinate 33,859,745 of JBAIAC010000029.1, read as the reverse complement.
ACCATACCATTTATCAACAGTGCTGCTGGGTCAGACTTGAGTCAGTAGCATTGCAACCTGGCACGTGGGATTACAGTGCTACTGAGATTTGGCCTGCCACTCACTAAAACTTGGCCCAGCTGATCCTCTGTGTTGCTATGACCTCGCACATAAGATCGCAACACCCAGACCCAGGAGACAGGTCCATCCCCATGGAACAGGAGCCACCAGTGCTGGGTGTGAAGAGGGCTCACTCTCCTACCACCTCACCCCCAGGGACTCCCTTCCAGACCCAGCCCATGACCCATCTAGGATCTTCACTGGCACAAAGAAAGGAAATAATGGAAGTTTATGATCAACTCTGAATGAGGAAGCCCTAGGCACTGGAAAATCCAGCAAACAAGATGTCACAAGGACCTTATCCTGTTGGCCTTGGAAATGATATTTAGAGTGTGCATACATCATGTTTGCAAGGCCCTATAAAACCTTCAGTCAGGGCCGTCCTTGGGTATATGCAGCATACGCGGCTGTGTAGGACACCCGAAAATTTGGGGCACCATTCCCCTCGCTGGCTGCGACTGGAGTCCTCTCCTCTCCAGCCACTCCTCCGTGCTGGGCCAGTGGGCTTCTCCCCGACCTCGACCCCAACCCTGCTCCCTCCCTCCCTCACTCCTTGGCTGGCTGGCTGAGGGCTCCAGCCTCCGACTCTGCCATCTCAGCCCTGGGGAGCCCAGAGCAGGGGGGGCGGGGGGAGGAGGGGCAGCGGGGGAGGGAATTTAAAGTGCACTTCCCTAACACACACACACAGACTGGCTCTCACACCCACATACATTCTGCCGCTCACAAGTCACAGTCCCCCAACACACACTAGCTCTCTCTCTGTCTCTCTCTCACGCATTGACTCTCTCTCTCTCTCTCTCACACACACACACACACACACACACACACACAAAAACCTATGAGGAAGTGAATAATTCTGTATTCAGAGCAGGATGCGAATAATATGCAGTAAATAAGGCCTGGGGTAGCACGTTGAATGATGAGGATAAAATATAGCTGCTCATTTAGTGAGCACCATCCATGCTGTACATTGAACGAGGCAAGGGTCCTATAGAAAAAATAGTATGTGATCATGTAAGTAAAGACTATCAATGCATACACAGAAGGGGCCCAATTAAGGCTAAATAGGCAACTTTAAAAGTGGTGTTTCCTTATTTTGGAGTGCTTGACTTTGCAATCTTAACATTTGTTTAATGTAGCTCTTTGGTATGTAATATATATAAACAAGTAGACAATGTAGAATAGTTGTGCAGATGTGTATATTATATATATATCATATCATTACATTTCAGACGTAATATATGATAAAATAATTAAAGACTGTATTGTAATGCATATTTTATATACATTAAACAACTTTCCACTAGTCCTCTATGTTGCCCATTAAAGCTCATGTGCTCTTGTGCATGAATGATCTGATTTGTACTTAATCATTTACTGTATAAACTGATTATGTTTTTCTGGCATACACAAAAACATGAGACAGTGCTGGAAGATACTACATATATGTATGTTGTAGATAAACACTTTATGATAATGCATTACTTGAGAAATAGTTTGTGATTATTTAAATAAAGATTGTATTGTAATGAATAAACACAAGGGGGCAGGAGTTCACGTAAGGTTGTATGTGCAACCTTAACCAAGGGCCTCTATAGTCCATGATCTTTTGTCTGCAATATTTAGTGAAATTAACTCTTGCCATATAATTGTACTCCAAATGTAAGCTCTCATTTAAAACACTAATGAAGTTTCTAGCCTTTAAATATGCAAGGAAAACAGTAAAATGGGAACTAATACAAATAATAAATAATAAGAAGAAATGTACAAACAGGACAGTGTTGTCTTCCTAATTCTTCAGACAACCTAACAATTGTTCAAGAAGAGGTGTTCTGCTCAATGAGCAGTTAACACCAAACATGAAACACTAAATTTACTACGGCCATGATCCTATACAGCAAGAGTCGGCAACCTTTGGCATGCAGCCCCATCAGGGTAATCCACTGGCGGGCTGCGAGACATTTTGTTTACGTTGACCATCCGCAGCCATGGCCCCCGCAGCTCCCAGTGGCCGCGGTTCGGCGTTCCCAGAGAATGGGAGCTGCGGGAAGTGGTGGCCAGCACTGCAGACGGCTGCTTCCCACATCTCCCACTGACCGAGAACGGCAAACCGCAGCCATTGGGAGCTGCAGGAGGCCGTGCCTGCGGACGGTCAATCTAAACAAAATGTGTCGTGGCCCGCCAGAGGATTACCCTGATGGGCCGCGTGCCGAAGGTTGCTGACCCCTGCTATACAGAGTCACACTTTTAACTTTGTGCAGTGAGTAACCCTGCTGATTTAACCAGGGTTACTCAAAACATATATAGTTAAACATACATGTATTTTTTCATAATCAAGACATAGTAAATAACACAAAAGGATACGGTACTAATATTATTCATTTTAACATTTAAATAAACAAAAAATTTCATCTTAAAATTTGCATGAAGCTTCTACAGAATTTCTAGTCTCATGTACCAGAGTGTTGCAGAAACGAAAGCGGCTTTGCTGCAGAATACGGGTCCATCTTGCATCAGAGTACATGTGGCCTTGTTATTATTTGTATTACTATAGCACCAAGGAGCCCTAGTCATGGACCAGGACTTCATTGTGCTAGACACAGAACAAAATAATAGTCTTGCACCTTAACTTTGTTGAATTCACTTCTGAATTCTTAACAGTGCAGCCCGAGGCCTGATTCTTCAAAATATTGTGTGTAGGCAGACCGTTACAACCTATGTGGACTCCTATCAAAGTACTGTATAGGGGACCCCATGTGGTCCTAAGGCACTGCCCAGGCAGATTGCTTTGAAGGATCAGGGTCTTAAAGCTCTCAACAAAGTTTCTCTGTTGTGACAGGTTTAAAATATTCATTTTAAAACTGTTATTGCAGGGTTTTTTGTTTTGGTGATTTTAAGTAAGGAATCTGAATGACACTGGAGATGAGATCACACAAATATGGAGAAGATCCTGAAGTTCAAAACACGAACTTAATACAAGACAGAACTGCAGAATATGTGCGCAATGTGGCCTTCAGCTGCGGAGAACTGAACACAATGCTGCAAAGATGTAGCTTTTACAAGCAGGCAAAAAGGACCTTGCAAGTATAATTAATTCTAGCTGCTTCTAAAATTATTTCCTTTCACAGTGGCCCTGAAGGGCTTTTATGACATAGTGCTTGGCTTCCAGCTCTCTGAACAGATACATAATATTATCAACTGTTTCCAAGAGCTCAAGTATTTCAGCTGTCATTCTAAATTTTAATCTCACACTGATTGGTTTATCACAAAATGGTCTGTATGATCTAATTCCCAGTATCAGTCTCCTCACTAAAAATGGCAGTTAAAACACTTATTATTTATACTCTAAAATATTTGAAACTATTCTGATCCACTTGGCCCCTCAGGAAATAACACTAAAGTATAAACAAAAATAAATAAATTCAGCAAGCATAGAATCATAGAAATGTAGGGCTTGAAGGGACCTCAAGATATCAACTAGTCCATTCCCCTGCACCAAGGCAGGACCAAGTATAACAAGACCATTCTGGACAGGTGTTTAACTGTTCTTAAAATCCTCTAGTGATGAGGATTCCATAATCTCCCTTGGTAACCTATTCCAGTGCTTAACTATCCTTACAGTTAGAAAGGTTCCCCCCCCCCCCCCCACAATATTTAACCTAAATCTTCCTAGCTACAAATTAAGCCCATTACTTCTAGTTCTATCTTCAGTGAACATGGAAATCAGTTGATCACTGTCCTCTTTATAAACTGCCCTTAACTAACTGAAGACTTATCAGGTGCCACTCTAAGTCTCCTTTTCTCAAAACTAAACATGCCCAGTTTTTTTAACCTTACCTAATAGGTCAGGTTTTCTAAACCTTTTATCATTTTTGTTGCTCTCCTCTGGACTCTCCTCAATTTGTCCACATCTTTCTTGAAGTGTGGAGCCCAAAACTGGATACAGTACTCCAGCTGAGTCCTCACCAGTGCTGAGTGGAGTGGAACAATTACCTCCTGTGTCTTGCATATGACACTCCTGTTAATGCACCCCAGAATAATATTAGCCTTATGTGTAGCATAGCAGTGATGAGTAAGGTTAAGATTTTGTCACAGATATTTTTAATAAAAGTCAGGGACAGATCACGGGCAATAAAGAAAAATTCATGGAAGCCCGTAACCTGTCCCTGACTTTTACTAAAAATATCCCTGACAAAATGGGGAGCCCAGGCCCAGCTGTGGGGTCCCACATCACCTGCAGAGGTTGGGCAGCTGAAGGGGCTCCTCCAAGTTCTGGGTGCCCCACCGCCTGTGGGGGCTTGGAGCTTCAGGCTTCCTGGGCTCGGAACTCAGGGGGCTCCTGCTCCCCGCGGTGGCCAGGAGCTGTGGGGGAGGGGAGGGCTTCCTGCCCGCCCTCGCTCTGCACCGCTCCTGGAAGCAGCCGGCACGTTCCTGCGGACCCTGGGGAGGGGGTCTCCGTGCGCTGCCCCCACCCCTAGCGTTGACTCCGAAGCTCCCATTGGCAGGAAAAACACCACAGTGGCCCAACACTGTAGCATTCAATTTCAGAAAGGGGAACTACACAAAAATGAGGAAGTTAAACAGAAATTAAAGGGTACAGTGCCAAAACTGAAATCTCTGCAAGCTGCGTGGAAACTTTTTAAAGACACCATAATAGAGGCTCAACCTAAATGTATAACCCAAATTAAAAAACAGTAAGAGAACCAAAAAAGAGCCACCATTGCTAAACAACAAAGTAAAAGAAGCAGTGAGAGGCAAAAAGGCATCCTTTAAAAAGTGGAGGTTAAATCCTAATGAGGAAAATAGAAAGGAGCATAAACGCTGGCAAATGAAGTATAAAAATACAATTAGGAAGGCCAAAAAAGAATCCGAGGAACAGTTAGCCAAAGAATCAAAAAGTAATAGCAAATTTTTGTTTTAAGTACATCAGAAGCAGGAAGCCTGCTAAACAACCAGTGGGGCCACTGGACAATCGAGGTACTAAAGGAGCACTCAAGGACGATAAGGCCATTACGGAGAAACTAAATGAATTCTTTGCATCAGTCTTCACAGTTGAGGATGTGAGGGAGATCCCCAAACCTGAGCCATTCTTTTTAGGTGACACATCTGAGGAACTGTCCCAGACTGAGGTATCATTAAAGGAGGTTTTGAAACAAATTGATAAATTAAACTGCAATAAGTCACTAGGACCAGATGTTATTCACCCAAGAGTTCTGAAGGAACTCAAATGTGAAATTGCAGGACTACTAACTAGGCTGTAACCTATCATTTAAATCAGCTTCTATACCAGATGACTGGAGGATAGCTAATGTGATGCCAATTTTTAAAAAGGGCTCCAGAAATATATACTTTCAATATATTCATAAATGATGTGGAAAAAGGGGTAAACAGTGAGGTGGCAACATTTGTAGATGATACAAAATTACTAAAGACAGTTAAGACCTAAGCAGACTGTGAAGAGCTACAAAAGGATCTCTCAAAACTGGGTGACTGGGCAACAAAATGGCAGATGAAATTTAATGTTGATAAATGCGAAGTTATGCACATTGGAAAGCATAATCCCAACTATACATATAAAATGATGGGGTCTAAATTAGCTGTTACCACTCAAGAAAGAGATCTTGGAGTCATTGTGGATAGTTCTCTGAAAACATTCACTCAATGTGCAGTGGCAGTCAAAAAAGCGAACAGAATGCTGGGAATAATTAAGAAAGGGATAGACAATAGGACAGAAAATATCATGTTGCCTCTAATATAAATCCATGGTATACCCACATCTTCAATACTGTGTGCAGATGTGGTCGCCCCATATCAAAAAAGATATATTGGAATTGGAAAAGGTTCAGAAAAGGGCAACAAAAATGATTAGGGGTATGGAACGGCTTCTGTATGAGGAAAGATTAATAAGATTGGGACTTTTCAGCTTGGAAAAGAGACAGCTAAGGGGAGATATGATTGAGGTCTATAAAGTCATGAGTGGTATAGAGAAAGTAGATAAGGAAGTGTAGTTTACTACTTCTCATAACACAAGAACTAGGGGTCACCAAATGAAATTAATAGGCAGCAGGTTTAAAACAAATAAAAGGAAGTATTTCTTCACACAATGCACAATCTGTGGAACTCCTTGCCAGAGGATGTTGTGAAGGCCAAGACCATAACAGTATTCAAAAAAGAACTAGATAAATTCATAGAGGATAGGTCCATCAATGGCTCTTGGCCAGGATGGGCAGAGATGGTATCCGTAGCCTCTGTTTGCCAGAAGCTGGGAATGAGCGACAGGGAATGGATCACTTGATGATACCTGTTCTGTTCATTCCCTCTGGGGCAGCTGGCACTGGCCACGGTTAGATGGACCTTTGGTCTGACCCAGTAGGGCCATTCTTATATTCTTATGTTACATTGTAATACAGCTGGTTGACTCTCAGAATTTCCATTCTGTGGGAAATTATGACATTGTGAAAAAAGTTTTGTTGTAATTCAAAACGAAAAGGTAGAGTTTTCAAAATTTCCCACAAAAAGAAAATTCTGAAAATTTGTTTCTGAGAAATCAAACGGTTTCCACTCCATCTTTCCAAAACAAAACAGAGCTGCCATCTGCCCTGACTCCCAGAGGACTCCTCCTCAGAAAGCGCTATGGGAAGGCAGAGGAGTCGTCTTGCATGCTTAAATGTTCCAGTACTTATGCCACTATGATGCAATTTCCTTTGTATAAAATATCCTTGATAAAAAGTATCAAAAACTGCTCTAATGGTAAGACATAAAGAGGTGGTTTCCTTAATCTTTAGGTTGAAAGTAACTGAAAACTCTTTCAAGCACAGCACATTTTCAAAAGCAATGATGGTTTAAAGTGCTGAGAAATTTGCTATGATAGAATTTGCCAATCACTGGTGTATGAAAGAGACCTGTAATATGCTATTTCTTCTCAAAGGGACATTTTCTCCCTTACTCATTTTCCTCCTAGTTGGAGGTAGAAAACTGCATCAGTTTCAATTCAGTTTCCTGATCATTGTTCTGTGCATAAGGAGTGGACGAGCAAGGTTTACCACATTTTACCTTGAAATGAATGGATCTTTGGAAATCTGTAGATTGAGACTGTTGGCCCCTCCTCCCATCAATACATGGTATGTTCTATAGAGGGAAGTCTGCAGGTTATTAACACTGCTTCAACCTCATCCCTGTACAGCTGAGCTTCTGATAATAGTGATGTAACTAATTAGAGTATGCCATGGAAAACAAAATCTTATCTGTACATTATCCATACCTTTAACTTGTAATGTAAATAAATTCCAACTTTTTTTTTAAAGTGTAGTTTTATACCTGTGTATTGTAATCTATTGAAATCTTAGATATTTTAATTAAAAAACAGAAACAAACTTTTCAGTTCTTTAAAAGTTATAAGGAACACTTTCTACTCTTATAAATAATATAGATAATAGTTGAAAAATACCTGATTTAGGTTTTGGATTTTGGTTTTTACTTCCAAGGACCAGATGGTACCCCTGATATCTGTTCATGGAAGGGGTCTCTGTGTGTGGAGATGTCCCCATTACCAGGTGGAATGGAGGTCAATCTCCTCTCATAGCTCAGTGGGAGGACTCCTCTGGACCTCATAGAGGGAGGAGTGGATGGAGTGAGCAGACTGGGAGAAGGAGACACCATGATGTCAATATGTGTGTTTAATATCATCAGTATTGCCAACACTAAGTGTTCAAAAATCATTAATCAGGCCTTAAAAAACTCATTAGATTTTTAAATAATAAATGTGGGGATATTTTTATTTGCCTTCTGATTTTTGACCATTTAGAGTACTCTTAGGTTGCATTTTCATGCTTTTCTCTACAACCATTTGGGGTAGGGTTTTTAAAAACAAAAAAAAAACAACCAAAAGCTGAGATTTCCATGTAATTACTTGACTCTAGGAACTTGGGCTTTAAGAAAAAAACACCAAATATCATGAGACTTGCAATGAAATCACGAGAGATGGCAACACTCATACCCCTCTAGCTCCACAAAGAATGCACAGAGAAATAATACAGTTGGGACTGTAATATCTTTTTAGCAGAATCCCCAGAGAGGTCCTTGAAGAAGCACAGCAAGATTTTGGTAGTATGGCTCCAGTGGGCCTCCATGCATATCTCTCCGTCTCCATGCAAATCCACCAGAAACTATAGCTGAGGTTTGGGCCCTTGGCGTTTTTGCACGTGTGTAGAAAAAATCTGCACCCTCCCCATCCCCCTGCTTGTCATAAGATAACGTAGGGAATATCTACACAAGGAAGTCCTTACTGAGATCTCCTCCTCTAGTGCCTCTGGGTTTAGTATGGGAGGGATTGATCTAGACTCAAGTCTGATGTGTAAAAATTGTCATTTTCTTGTTCTTTTAAAGAAGAAGGCAGCAAAGTCCTTAAAAGCCCAATCCAACTTTTCTCTATGTTTTCATTACTCTGAGTCCAGAGACATCTGTGGGTTAGTTTCTAATAGTACAGTGTGAAAAGACTACCATATAGTAAAACACGGTTTCTAATTATAGTCTTGATAGATCTGAAGTTCCTTGCTAATGTGAAATTAAACCTGAATGTAGGCTACAATGCAACAAACTGCATTTAAAAAAAGTAAAGAGATAGAGTCTTGGCTACTGACGAAGTAAAGTGATAGAAGGTCTCACCTCCAAAAGCAAATTAAACGAAGTACATTGTATCTTGGTTTCAATATTAGCATTTAGCTGCTGGAAGATAAGTCATATACAATATCTGGTTTGCAATCAGAACAGCAGTACCTCAAGAACATTTTATTTGAAAACTTAAAAATATACAGAAAAATGTTCTTTAATAAATAAGAGAAAAAACTTCATGAAAGATAAAATGTCCCCTTACGCTGATGTTGGACCCATTAGTCTTCATTTTTGACATTAAATCAAAGAGCAGCTAACTGCTTTCAATTGAGGGAAGTCACTTACTCAGCATCTGTAAAAATGTTGGGTCACAAAAGAATGCATGTACCAGAACAATGAAAGTGAGACTACTTTACAAAGGCAGGTTAAAACTATTTTAATTGCAACAGACTCAATAATTAAATATTTCACAAGAGCAACATTCTTGGACATATCTCACAGATCAGAAAATATTAGAAACTGCAGAAAAACTGCTAGGGAAAATATTTACATAGACTCATAGACTTTAAGGCCAGAAGGGACTGTCATGATCCTCTAGTCTGACCTCCTGCACATCGCAGGCCACAGAACCTCACCCACCCTGTAATCAGTAGCATAGCCAGGGGGGGAGCAGCGGGAGCGGCCTCTCCCCCACTAAGCAGAAGCGGCGCCTTTTTTGTGCTCTCCTGCGCTGCAGGCGGAGCGGAACATTTTTTTTGTTGTTGCTCCGGCGCCTTTTGCTCCTGGCGCCTTTTGCTCCGGTGCTACCAGCGGAGCTAAAAAAAGCACTCACCCGCCGGCGCTCCAGCTGTTCGGCGGCGGGTCCTTCACTCGCTCAGGGTCTTCGGTGGTACTTCGGTAGCGGGTCCTTCACTTGCTCCGGGTCTTCGATGGTACTTCGGTAGCGGGTCCTTCACTTGCTCCGGGTCTTCGGCGGCACTTCAGCGGCGGGTACCACCGAAGACCCGGAGCGAGTGACGGACCCGTCACCCAAGTGCCGCCGAACAGCTGGAGTGCCGCGGGATGAGTACAAGGGGAGGTGCCTTTTTTTAGTTCCGCTCCCCCTGTGCTCTAAACCTGGCTACGCCACTGCCTGTAATAGACCCATAACCTCTGGCTGAATTACTGAAGTCCTCAAATCATGATTTAAAGACTTCAAGTAACAGAGAATCCACCATTTAATCTAGTTTAAACCAGCAAGTGACCCCATGCCTCATGCTGCAGAGGAAGGTGAAAAAAACCCAGGGTCTCTGCCAATCTGACCTGGAGGAAAATTCCTTCCTGACCCCAAATATGGCGATCATTTGACCCTGAGCATGACAGCGAGACCCACCAACCAGACACCTGGGTAAGAATTAATTGCAGCAACTCAGAGCCCTCCCTGTCTAGTGTCCCATCTCCAGCTGTTGGAGATATTTGCTACTAGCAGTTGCAAATGGGCCATGTGTCCTTGTAGGTAATGTCATAATACTATCCTCCAAAAAACTTATCAAGTTCAGTCTTGAAATCAGTCAGTATTTTTGCCTCCACTGCTCCCTTTGGGAGGCTTCACCCCTCCAGAACTTCACTCCTCTGATGCTTAGAAACTTCCATCTAATTTCAAGCCTAAACTTGATGGACTGTTTATATCCATTTGTTCCTGTGCCAACATTGGCCCTTAATTTAAATAACTCCTCTCCCTCCCTGGTGTTTATTTTCTCTGATGTATTTATAAAGAGCAGTCTTATCGTCCCTCAGCATTCATTTAGTTAGCCTAAACAAGCCAAGCTCTTTGAGTCTCCTCTCATAAGGTAGGTTTTTCCATACCGCTGATCATCCTAGTAGCCCTTCTCTACACCTGTTCCAGTTTGAATTAATCTTTCTTAAACATGGGAGACCAGAACTGCATATAGTATTCCATATGAGGTCTCACCTGTGCCTTGTATAGTGGTAAAAACACTTTCCTATCTCTGCTGGAAATATCTCACCTGATGCATCCTAAGATTGTATTAGCCTTTTTTCATGGCCACATTGCATTGGTGGATCATAATCATCCTGTGATCAACCAGTTACACCCAGGTTATTTTCCTCCTCTGTCATTTCCAATTGATATGAACCCAGCTTATAGCAAAAATTCTTGTTAGTCCTTAAATCCATGACCTTTTACTTTGCATTATTAAATTTCATCCATTTCTATTACTCCAGTTTTCAAGGTCATAGAAATCTTCTTGTATTATATTCTGGTCCTCCTCCATATTGGCAACACATCCCAACTTTGTGTCATCTGCAAATGTGTATTTTCACAGGTGTGAGCAGTCTAAAAACCAGGCCTTTAAATGGAAAGCACTCTAACTTTAACGTTACTACTTTTCTTTTTCAAAATATCTTTTTGCTGTTACAAAACTTAGGAATGCTGTCTATGAAACGGTCATGTTCCCCTCCCTTCAGTAAACCCATATTCCCTCCCCTCTCCAATCATTTTCACAGTAAGAAGGTTCAGCCAAACCTAAACACCGAGTTATATGTGCTTATGTGCAATAGCTGGGCTTGTACAAGCAGGCACTTCCTGCATGCAGATCAGAAGGAGAGCCTCTGTCTGCCTTATTGGAGCCTAGGATGTTTCTGTTTACAAATCCTGGAGCCAGGCTGGGGCACTGACTGGAGGCGTCAGCATGCTGTCTGCTTCCTTGCTACACTCAGCCTTTGTCTGGGTCTGCGTCAAAGAAAGAACAACAGTGCTGTGCTAGCAGCAAAGGGTGGTTTAAATACAACGCCCCAGCCCAGATTCCTTAATCCTTTTACAGTCCTGTTCAGAAAGATAAACTAAGTATTAATATACTTTTAACAAAGCCATATTCCTTCTGGTTCAGGATTCAGTCAAGTTTTAAGTCAAATTTATAGCAAATATTCTAGTACTAAAATGTAGCTCTTCAGTGCATCAATACAACATTACATTCCTGTACTTTCATTCAGCATAACACTGTACAACATACAAGACAACATTCCTGTACTTTCTAATTTGAAGGAACGTGTTATGGTTATGGAGCTGCGCGTTAAACACTTGAGACATTAAAAAAATTATTAAGTTTGTCTGAAGGGTGCCTATTCAGACAACCAGCGCTGTTTTCCTATCAGTACTCAGTGGTCAATCCACTCATTTCAGTCAATGTGCCTGCATTACACACAGTAAAATACTTTAAAGATTTTGATCCCATCTTCAATGATAATATATCCTGATCAGAAATCACCAGAGTCCAGAGGAACTGACAGTATGACTGGAAGAAAGTCTACTGTTAGAATACTGGGGGCATGGGTGAGAGGGAAAGAAACAGGACTATGCAGAGATACAAAGCTGAAGTGCCTACACAGAAAGGTGTGAAAGCCTCATTATGTATGCCTCCAGCCAACAGTGTAAGCTTCAACTGTTCCATATGAACAAAACTTCCTATATTTAAATAAATCAAAACCAAAAAAACCTCTCTGTTGGTCAGTAATGAGCCGGAAAATTGTGTTTCTGTTTATTAAATCATGGATGTGCTGTATGTTTATTCCATGCCTAGAGAGATTTTAAAATGTCCAAATAATTCATATATACTGACAATGGCCTGTAAAACTAGAGGAGTCAAAGGGACTAGGCAAAAAACTAAATGTGAGCCCCGTTTTTCCCATTAGCTCTCCCACTCCTCTGCTGTTTTCCCCATCTGTCTTCTTTCCAATAACCATTTTTTCATCTTCTACCAGCTTGCTTAATTAGGTTTTTTCCAGTTATGTTATCAGAATAATTATTCTTTTTCATTCTTCTGAATAGCCGTTTATCTTACCAGATGATTCTGCAGGCCAGTAACTGTTGGGCAGGCCAGCATTGTAGACAGTTGAGTGGATAACTGAGGCACACCCAGCAGGCAGTCCAGGTGAGCAAAGACTCTCGGAATGTGTCTCTACCCTTCAGTTGTACTTTACTCTTGTCACTGAGGGAAATGGTGTACAATACCTCCCTCTTTCATTCACCATCCCAGCTAGCACCCAAGCACTTTCACTTTCTCATTCCCAGCTCTACCAGCACTCTCTCTCTCTCTCTGTTATCTTCTTTCTTTTCCTCCTTCCAGCCCCAGCTAGCACCCAATGTCATTGCAGAGTCCTCTCTCCACACTACCGAGGATCTTCTGTTTCCCTTCCCACAGTACAGCGGAGGTGGAGCCTGCCGTGGCTAGATCTTTTTGTTCAGACACTGCTGACGAAGGGCTTGTCTACACTGGCACTTTATAGTGCAGCAACTTTCTGGCTCAAGGGTGTGAAGAAACACCCCCCTGAGCGCAGCAAGTTTCAGCGCTGTAAAGCACTAGTGTAGACAGTGCACCCACCAACACTGGGAGCCGTGCTCCTAGCGCTGGTAGTTATTCCTCTCGTGGAGGTGGTTTTTTTAGAACGCTGGGCCGCGACTACACAAGCCACGTTAAAGCACTGCTGCGGCAGGGCTTTAATGTTGCCAGAGAAGACGTGCCCTAAGAGGACAGCCTTCTCCCCTTCTATCTGGCAGGCTTTGGGAAGGGCTGTTCTTCCTTTTTTCCTCTCTTTGCCCATGGGAGGGCTCAGTTTCCTTCTGGACATAAAACATTGGCTCCGGCAGGGGTCTCTCTCCCTAGTTCAGGGGTATGTACGGCACAGTAAAGAAATAGCAGAAATAGGGAAAAATCTTAATAAATAAATTATAAAAATGAAAAAAAAAATCCTAAGCGAGGTGGGCAGGCGGAGACAGAAGTTAAATAGAAATGGTTAAGAGAAAATTAAGAGAAGACAGAGACATGGCAACCACATAAGGGCATGCCTTGAGGAAATAGAGGGCTGGAGAAGATTGCCTATCCAACAATCCATCTCATGGGGGAAGGGAGGGAGGTTTATTCAAGGTAGAGTGGCCCATTAACACCTCTGCAGTCATTGCACAAAAAGAGGGGGTTAGTGGGTTACAGATTGTTGCAATAAACTGTGATGCTGGGAGTACCTTTCCCATACCTGAAGAAGAGCTCTGTGTGGCTCAACAGCTTGTCTCTCTCATCAACAGCAGTTGGTCCAATAAAAGATATTACTTCACCCATCTTGTCTCTCTAATATCCTGCGACTGTCATGACTACAACTACAGAGTTTACACCTGATAATTCCCCAGGACCGAACAGCTCAACTGAAATGCAGTTTTCATTTCTGAGAAACCAACTGAAAGTGGTTTCTGCCCTGCTGACTTTCACCAAATAAATAACTAGCTTTTGTATACAAACTTTTTTTTTTTTAAATAGGGGAAAAGAGCATTTTTTAGTGGCTAGACTATAAAATCAGAAGGTAAGAATTCTATGTTCTATTCCCAGCTCCGCTACTGACTCACTGTGTGACCCTAGGGAGGTCACTTCACCTCTCTGTGCTTCACTTTAGCCATCTGTATAATGGGGAAAATAATACCTTACCTAAACTCAGAGGCCTGCTGTGACACTTGTTGGTACAATTTCTTGAAGATGAAAAGTACAACAACAGTAATAAAGAGTAATACATATTTTGCACATATGCAGAAGATTCCTAAGGATCTAAAATAGTTTGACTGCAGATGGAATGAGGAGGGCTGGGATCAGAACTTCCAGCCCTTTGCTCAGACCACTAGATTACCCCACTACTACAGAGTATGTTTGGAAAAATACAATGCTACTTCCATCCCGTGACAAGTCCCATCTGCCCTATATTAACAAACATGAAGTGCACCCCGAACAGTCAATAATACAGAAGTTCACAAAGATCGAACAGACACAAGGTGGGTGAGGTAATATCTTTTATTGGACCAACTTCTGTAGGTAAGGGACACAAGCTATTGAGCTTAAGCAGAGCTCTTCAGGAAGTTTGCAGACAAAAGTCAAAAATTCTAAGGAACTCAAAAGATAGGGTGAGTTAAATTCAAAGCTGATTTCTGAGTACTTTTATGGTTTCAGTCAAACCTTTTGCACACTGAAATATAGCTACTGTAAATATATGTGCCTTTAACATTTCTATTTTGAGTATACTATCTGCAATCTATTAAAATACAATCACTACTGAATCAATCACAAAATGTTCTGTTTGCCTATCCTGTGCCTTGATATATCCCTTCTTTGACCACTTCAAAAACACAGTAAAATAAGTTTATTACCGCAAGCAATAACTTCACAAGACGATTCTTTACAAAAACACTTGCTGGAAAAACCTGTGGTAATCTGATTAGAAATGGGTAAGACAACCATTTTTTAAAAATGCTGGCATACAATGAAGATTTATTTCTGACAAACGTACTGCATGCTGATTTACTCAAATCCTGAATGTACCATGAAATTCAGTCAAACATATAGCAAAAAGTAGACCTGTTAAATGGATAGAAATCCTTTGTGCCAAACAACAAAGTATCATTATGATATTCCTGAAGGACAACCAGTGAACTATTTCAGAACACCTTAAAAGTAACTTTATCTATTTAATTTAATAAATATTTAAAATCAATGGGATAGATGTTTCCATTCTTATTTCAATGGCTACATTATAAGACAAAAACATTCATCTACTGACAGTGTAACCGTACCTAAATAAATGTACAAGACACTTTGACAGACATCAAAACACAAGGAGCCAGTACATCAATGCAATTGCTATGATTTCAAACACACAATAAAGGTTTATCACTGTTAATTGAATTGAGCATGTTCGGTATCAGCTTTTTGTACCATTTTGACTGATCCTTGTAAAATGTGCAAGAGTGACTGAGGTACTTCAGCTCTAGCGTAAGTGGAGGCTGTAAATGGCTGCAAGAAAAATCAAGTGATGATCTGAATTCTTGATGCTGACTGGTAATAAGTATCAAACCCCATCCACACTGACCATACACTTTTCTCTCTTGCAAGCATCAGGTTAGTAAGAGGCAGGGTTTAGGCAGGAAATGGGTTTATCTAGAGAGACAAGGAATAATGTGTAATCCTCATCATGCTAATTAAGTACTTAGCCATGCACTCCCCCTACAGTAGGTAATACTTCTGCTACTCCTGAGAATAATATGGTCGCCACCCAGCTGTGCTCTCCTTCATGCAGGACTCAGCTACCCTCTAGCCTCATCCTACTCATTACTGTGTAAACTAGTATTTATACATATAATACTGCACCAATTCAGTGGAGAAGCCAGCTCAACATAGGGTGGGGGGAAGCTATACACATTGACAACTTTTGTATCGTGTTTCACGCTGATCTAATCTGTCTGAAACACTATAAATGAGATAAAGAATTTACAACCTTGGCGTTTTTCCCATTAGGAAATTTTAATCTTCATTATAATCTTCACAATATGCTCTGCAGCACTCTAAGTCCTTTTCACTTCTTTTCTCTGCATGGCTTTATATCTTTTCTCTTAATTTGGAAATCAATCAAATTTAATTGACATGTTCATAAAATATAACAAAATTATTAAAAGAAAAAATGTCACTGGAATGCCT
Source organism: Chelydra serpentina (assembly GCA_037349315.1). NCBI lineage: Eukaryota > Metazoa > Chordata > Testudines > Chelydridae > Chelydra > Chelydra serpentina. The sequence goes on along the minus strand of JBAIAC010000029.1, from coordinate 33,843,531 downwards.
CAGAAAGATATTCGAAAATCTCGTAAATTTCTTTTAAAAATATTTGCTTGTTATATGCTCTCACACTGACATTACACACCTGCAATGATATGATAAATACTGACAGTTTGCTGCTGAAAATGAGAAATCTGGTCTCTTATTTATTCTCAAAGATTTAGCAAGCTCTGCCCAGGTCTGTCGAGGACCTGTCTCACTAGAGGTTAACCTTTTGGCTAAGTTCAAGAGAAACATTCTTGATTTACCTCTCAGAGAAAAGATTCAGAGATGACTGGTCATTCATTTCCTGATTCTGTTGAATTGATTTAAATTACTGAATGGGTCAGCCAGTGACCACACAATACAATCAGCAGTTTGAAAAACTGAAACTCTTTGTTTCAGCACTGTGTCAAAAATCATCAAAGGGAAAATACTAACTCTGAGAATCCATAAAAAAGGAGGATTATACATTTATCTGATCTCCATTTTGGGATTGTTATATTTGTGCCCTCTTCTTCTTCCTCCCTCCGCACATTTAAGGACAAATAAAAAAATGTGGTAAAGATGACCTATAAATAGGTCATGGAAGTGACATGACTTCTAGATTTGCATCTAATATGTATCTAAAAGTACAGAATAGCAGTGTTCATTGAGTAGGACACCTGACTACATCGTTGTAATATGGTTAAAACACACACCTTTTACCAAAAATTAACCTTAAAAAACACCAAGGCCTTGACATTAACAACTAATGACAATATGGAATTAAATACATTTAAAAAAATACAGCTACCAATATAAAAAGAGGTCAGGTCTATAGCAGTCATACTAATGAAATTTGTCTAACTTTTTATTTCTACATTTATATTCAGCAACTGTTTTTTAAACATACTAATGAAATGACATACAACACTCCTGTAAGAGCTGAAGGGCTTGTGGATCAGTGCATCTCTGCCAAAATTCCTGGCACAGCTCTCTGGAGAAGATGCATAGTGCCTTTGGTCTACAGTGTATATTTACATCTACTCATATTTTTGGTTTGCGCCAACGGATGCTATCTCTGAAGCGTCCTGGATCTGGGCACGTCTTGTGAAGACAGGGGTGTGCCTTGCTATGTCCATGCAAATGTAAATAGCTTAGGGTATGTCTACACTACAGCTGCTGACAAGACTGACAGTGGGTCTGCTAGCAGTGCTCAGAAAGGCAAAGAAGCTTACTTCTATTCTTCTAGTTTGTTTATTTGATATTTTCAAATAGCTTTCTATTTTTCATTTAATTGTGGTTGGGCTTTTTGTGCTTGTATTGCAGCTGTACTAACAGTTTTCTCTCTCTTGTTTTCCACTAGGTTCTAGAGACAGGAGTATCAAGACTTGTGTCCAAAAGGGAAGACATTCCTCCATGTCTCTCACTGTGGCTTCCTCTGTCAGCTAGTGCAATGAGGTTCCTGGGAATGTCTCACTCTTTTAGGGTGGAGGTAGGAGGACAGTGGATGCACTTTGGATATAAGGAATGAGTATGAGAAGTAGCACAGCTGCATAACCTTTAACTGTGTTATTTCTTTCAGATCTCAGGTGTGTAGGAGATGCTACTAAAGCAGCACAGAGACTACTGTGGCAACTGCCCTCGCCTCAGAAAAGTACCTACATTGGGAAGAGCAGGAGAATGGGTGCGTCTGAACTTGTGTTTGTTCATCTCAGTCTGCTCATTAACCTGTGACTTCTTCTCTCTGTTTTCCAGGTGAAACTCCATGGAATAAAAAGTATATATGTTTTTTTAAAAAGTATACCTGTTTTACAAATATAAATAAAGTTGTACTTGGCAAACCTATTTCTGTTTCCCTTTGTTACACGTGTGGTGAGTGAGCAAAGAGAGCCAAGACCAAGAAAGAGCATCCTAAGTTGCTCCAAATGAAGAGTAGGGTTGGACAGAGCATATATCAGCTGAATACTGACTCAGCCATGTACATACAATTGGTGAATAGGTTGACAGGTGACAAAGCCAGAGCTCTGAGCCACCACCTGGGTAAGCAGGAATACTGTCTAGCTACACTGTTAGAATTAGCTTTACTACTGCAGTTCCAACACTTACATTTCCTGTCCAAGTGTTAAAATGCTCCAGTCACCTGATGATGCAGGTCTCTTGTGATCATAGGCGTGTGCAGCACATTTCATTAGGGTGCGCACCCAGGGAGCCCCTTCCCTACCCCTCCCCCATCTACTCCATCCCACTTCCCACCCCCTCACTGCCCCCCTCAAGAACCCCAACCCCCCCTTGCTCTGTGTCCCCTGACTGCCCCCTCCTGGGACCCTGCCCCAAACTGCCCCCCAGGATCCCACCCCCTATCTAGGCCTCCCTGCTCCTTGTCCCTTGACTGCCCCCTCCTGAGACCCCCCACCCTAACTGCCCCCCTAGTACCCTACCAGTCCCCTGACTGCCCCGACCCCTATCCACACCCCCGCCCCCGAGACTCTCACCCCTATCCAACCACTCCCTGTCCCGACTGCCCCCCCAGAACCCGACCCATCTAACCCTCCCCCCGCTCCCTGACCCTGACTGCCCCGACCCCTCTCCACACCCACGCTCCCTGACAGCCCCCCCCCAGAGCCCCTGACCCATCCAACCCCCCCATCTCCCTTTCCCTTGACTGCCCCCTCCAGAAAGCCCCTGCTGCCCCTTCTCCAGCCCCCTGGCCCCCTTACCGTGCCAGCTCAGAACAGCGTGTGGGGCTCCGCGCAGAGCCCAACACGCTGCCGCACTCCTCCGCGGAGCACACAGCCCGGTTCCCACCCTCCCAGAGTGCTGCGGAGTGGCGCACTGGGCAGCAGGAGAGGAGGGTGGAGCAAGGGAGGAGGAGCCAAGCTGCCTGGCCGCCCTTCAGCCACGCTCCCAGACACGGCTCCGCCGCCATCGCTGCCTGCAGCTGCCACAGCCTCCTCCTCTTCCTCCTCCCTCCCCCTCGAGCCTGCAGCGGGGGAGGAGGGGAGCAGGGGAGGAGCAGCCTTCCCAGCCGGAGCTCAGGGCATTAGGGTGTGCCTGAGCACACCCGGCACACCCCGTGCACATGCCTATGCTTGTGATTGCTCTCTTTAAATATACGGGAGGGGAGGGATAGCTCAGTGGTTTGAGCATTGGCCTGCTAAACCCAGGGTTGTGAGTTCAATCCTTGAGGGGGCCACTTAGGGATCTGGGGCAAAAATCTGTCAGGGGACAGTACTTGGTCCTGCTAGTGAAGGCAGGGGACTGGACTCAATGACCTTTCAAGGTCCTTCCAGTTCTAGGAGATTGGCATATCTCCATTTTTTTTTTTTATCAGAGGGATAAATACCAGGGAGGGAGAGGAATTATTTAAGCTCAGTACCAATTTGGACACAAGAACAAATGGATATAAACTGGCCATCAGGAAGTTTAGACTTGAAATTAGACAAAAGTTTCTAACCATCAGAGGAGTGAAGTTCTGGAACAGCCTTCCAAGGGAAGCAGTGGGGGCAAAAGACCCATCTGGCTTCAAGATTAAGCTAGATAAGTTTATGGAGGGGATGGTTTGATGGGATAACATGATCTTAGTCAAAGGTCAATTAATTGCCATCAGTGGTAAAAAAGACCAACGGTCAGTGATGGGATGTTACTACAGAGAACTTTTCCTCCCTGTTTTTTTCTCAAAACCACATTGTGACAACTGGGAGACAATTGGGCATATGTTAGATATTAGAAAGACATTAGCATTCTACTTGGACGGGACTAAGGACCTCAGGAAAACCCCTAAACTCTTTCTTTCGTCCACAGAAAGATCCAAAAGCTCTGTGATATCTCCTCAAAGACTATTCAAATGGGTCTCTAGCTGCATTAATCACTTAGCAAGGGCACAACTTGCTTCTGTCCACACACATTCCATGAGGTCAGTTCCTACCTCAATCACAATCCATATGGATACCCCTACCTCCCCAATCTATAGAGCAATGATTGGGGCCTCTGTCTATATTTTTACAGAACATTATGCAATCACTGAAGATCTGGCCGCTGACACCATCTTCGACTCCACAGTACTCTCTCTATTGAAAGACTCCGCTCCAAAGTCCCAGCCTTCAGTGGTGGGTACTGCTTGGGAGTCACCTAACTTAGAGCAACCATAGGGACATTCTCGAAGAAGTTACTCACTTTGTGCAGTAACGATGGTTCTTCGAGATGTGTGTCCCTGTGGTTGCTCCACAACCCGCCCTTCTCCCCTCTACTTCGGAGTCCTCTATGGGGCTCTGTGATAGAGAAGGAAGTGAGGGGGGTTCCCCCGTGCAGTGCTAAATAGCCTTGAGGCGGACCACGAGGGAGGGAGGGCACATGCACGGGCTCAATGGGACGCTGCTACCAAAAACCTCCGAATAGAGGCGCGGGGCGCACAGACACCTAACGTGGAGCAACCATAGGGACACACATCTTGAAGAACCATCGTTACTGCACAAGGTGAGTAACTTCTTCTTTCTTCTATTCTGCTTTGCTATTACCATTCCTCTTACTTAATTTTGTCATGGGCACATATTTACCATGTTTGTTTTTCGTTACAATTGTTTGGTTGAATGGAGTCATTAAAATTAAAAAGGGACAAAGACAACCTTTAAGCTTTAGTTGTAAAGCATTCTCAGGTGCCATCTGCTAATACTATGCCATTTAATTTCTAACACCTTTTCTGACCTGAATGTTGTGACTGTGAGACAGGTCTTAGCACGCAGAAAGTTTTCTATAACAAGAGGCAGATAGAAAATCTAAGTAGTCTTGAGCACAAAATTGAATGCCAGTAATGTAGAATAGATCTGTTTTAGATCACTGTATTAAGTATGAATAAACCCTATTCATGCAGAATACAGAATTATTACTTTAAAAATCTCTCAAGGGAATTTATCTTTCCTGTTTTCTTAATTAGGCATTTTCTATAAAAGCACTTGCTTCTGTCCAGCAATGTGGTAAATTTACAGATTGAAATTTGATGCTATAACAAAGCTTTGTCTAGCACTATTGCCTTGTCTACACTAACACTGTAGTCTATCTAAATTACTCTAGTTAAGTTACGTAAGTTACGTAACTTAAGTCAATGTAACTTACATCGACTTAAAGTAGTGTCTACACCACATTATGCTGATGGGATTTAGCAGGGTAGTGAAGACAAGCCCTGACCCAACATTTTAAAAAAACATGATCTTTTTTTTAAATCTTGTTTGAACTGATTAAAGTTTTCCTTCAAGTTTTGGACTACACCGATTAAGTTATAGCCCACTGAGGTGCCAAATAGGATTTACAGGCCAAGTGGCTAATGAATGCTGAGACCACTGTTGAACAGTACATGAACATAGGTTGCTGCGTTCCTCAGATATGACCCTCTGATGGTGAATTCTGTCATGTGATCCAGTCTAAGAAGTCACTACCCTCTATGATATTATGGTTCTTTTGTGGTACAGTAGAACCTCAGAGTCATGAACATCTCTGAAATTTTCTTAACGCCAAACAAAACGTTATGGTTGTTCTTTCAAAAAGTTTACGATGAATATTGGCTTAATATAGATTTGAAACTTTACTATGCAGAAGAAAAGTGCTGCTTTTAATCATCTTAATTTAAATGAAGCAAGCACAGAAAGAGTTTCCTTACCTTGTCAAATCTTTTTTTAAACTTTCCCTTTATTTTTTAGAAGTTTGCGTTTAACACAGTACTGTACTGTATTTGCGCTTTTTTGGGGGGGGGTCTCTGCTGTTCCCTGATTGCGTGCTTACAGTTCCAAATGAGGTGTGTGTTTGACTGGACAGTATGTAAATCTAGTGTTTGTAACTCTGAAGTTCTACTGTATCTGAGTGTCTTCCAGAAGTGGGAATTAACAAAAATGAATGTATGCCTAATGTGGTAAATCTAAATCCTACTGCATTACCAGAGGAAAACTGTGTGTCTGAGCGTAGTTTTTCTTTTTTTAACTTCATGTCCTTTATAATGTTCAAAGGGAAGGCAATTTCAAAGTAGTGCACTGTGTATTTGGACTGTAATGTAGCGAGTTTTGTGATAAATTCGTTCTGGTTGGAGTGTGTGTTACAGTCAGCCTCTGAGAAAGCCCTACTTCCTGTGCAAACAAGCATTGCCCTTGTTTTAGAAAGTTCCATTGGTTCTGAGGAGAAAGTCCCAGAAGGTGAGGCAATCTTTTAGGTATGCTGGGCCAATGCCATTTAGTGTTTTGCAATAAATTTACATTTAACAATGTGTTCGGTAGGCAGCCAGCAAAGAGAACAGAGAGCTCCACGCCAAGGTACTTTGGTAATGTGTATTGCTGATTAGGAGTGCTACTGCATTCTGCACCGATTGCAGTTTTTCTTAAAGCTGATGCTTTCAAGCCCAAATAAATTATGTTTTGATAATCTAGACAGGAGGCGATGAAGGCACTCACTAAAAGCTTCACCAGTGACCCCCTGTACATAACTGTGCTATTAAAATCCCTGCTGGCAAAAAAGGGAGAGATTCAAGAAAGATCAAGGTGAAAAAATGTACTTGTTTTTATATTTTGCAGGATATATGTACAGCTGTTGATTGTATTTTAATAGTTTAAAGAGCAATTCTTAATCATGTTCTGAATAGCAGTGCCAAGGTGAGTGCACAGAAGAGCAAGATTCCTAATTCTATAAATTCACATAAAGGGCCTGAGCAACATGCCAAAATAATAACTGAACATAAACATTCTAAAGAACTATGCTCATGTCCTGACTGCCACCACTGGTACTAGTGCAGCAGTTGCACACGTTGCACAGGAAACTGCACGGGGAATGCCATCTAGGAACTGTTAGAGCAACTGTAGTGATACAGGGTAAGAGAGACCAGAGCTGTGCCATATCTGACAGATGGCCCTAGAGGCACCATGGGGGATAGGCAATCCCCCAACTCCCAGAGAGGAGGGGCAGAGCCAGGCTGGGGTCTTCCATCCTCCCTGTAAATTCTCTGGCCCCAGAAGTCCATTCCCCTACCCCTTTAGTATTTTATGGAGCAAGACCCCTTCACCTTCTTGGGAGTGGTATTTGGAAAAGAGAGAGTGCCAGCCTGACCTAAAGCAGGAAATCTTTTTATCTTGAAACTCTTAAATATGAAGATAGGTCTTAACAATTCTCAGAAGGTTTGGTTACTCTGTGCTGCTTTTCTTGCCAAAAGGTTAATTATGTAAAACACAGAAGTGTCAGCATCAAGAAATGAGGACCAACAAATCTAGTTATCCAACCTGGCTACTATAGAGAGATTGATGTTCAGGAAACAAGAAGAACTTGATGGATTCAGAGAAATAGGATATTTATTTCTGACAGTAACAGTCTGACATACATTTGAATACGTATGAAGTATCTATGTTGACAGATAATGAGATGCTCTAGATTAGTTTTTATATAGAGCTTGCATATTCTTCTATTTACTTGTATTGTTTTTTTCCTTGTTCTCTTTTTCTTCACTTGTACTTCAATCAAGTATTATTCTTCCCTGTCATCTTGCTTTTCTTGTGTTCTCTTCTTTTGGAAGTCTTAGGAATATTGTTTTACTTATTCATTGAAATTTGCTTTTGTTGGTATGCACTATTCTTTTTATTTATTTTGGTTGATATAGTGTATTTATAAAGTCATAAAAAACCACCTCCATGAGGGGCATAGCTACCAGTGCTGGTACACTGTCTACACTGGCGCTTTACAGTGCTGAAACTTGCAGCGCTCAGGGGGATGTTTTTTTCACACCCCTGAGCGAGAAAGTTGCAGCGCTGTAAATTGCCAGTGTAGACAAGCCCTTAGTAAAGTGTGAGAGAGAAACTAGTCCTTGTTGCAGTTTCCATTAGTACTGGCTTAGGAACGGGAAGTCTGATTATTCAGGCTGTTAGAAACCTACAGAGTGTTTTCCTAACTGGGGATGCTTGCTACTATCATAATGGATACAGATCTTTCTAGATGGAACATTTTTTCAGCCGGCTCTTACGTTTATTTTTAAGAAATCTTGTTTGATTTCACCAGTTCATTAAAGGACATTGCAATGTTTGTTCACCATTTAAAATTCTGTAAGGAACAGGTATGTGCTTTATCTTAAAAATCTAATCTTTAAAAGAATAAAAGCAGTTTTAGCTGTGGCAAGTAAAGCACTTCAGTGAGGCTCCCCCAGCACAGTGAGTGTCTGGCCATTACAGTAACGATTCCTGTCAAGAGAGGCTCCCTTTGGAGCAGAGAGAGCCAGACAAGCCCCTGGGCAGGGGGCTCTCATCCTCAGCAGGGAGGAATGCAGAAGAACGTCCTCTTCACTTTCTTTTTTTTTTAAACTGAAAAAGAAAATAATTATGAGTCTACTAGATGCCTGGGGGGGTGGGGGGGAGGGAAGGAATGCCCCCAGACAGGGAAGGAAACTGAAGTTATTTTCCTTTCTCTCTCTCTCTTTTTTTGGTTTTGTTTTCAAACCAAAGGAATAAAATAAAGAAATACTAGCCTAATTACTTTTAAGGGGAACAAAGGTAACAAAACAAACACTACTTATGCTAATGACACAGATAAGGAAGGGACGTTCTGTCAGAGGCCAAAGGCAGTAGAGAAGGAAGTGAGGGGTCCCCCCCCCCCCCCGCAGTGCTAAATAGCCTCGAGGCGGACCACGAGGGAGGGAGCTCGCATGCACGGGCTCAATGGGACGCTGCTACCAAAAATCTCCGAATAGAGGCGTAGGGGAGCACAGATATCTAACGTGGAGCAACCATAGGGACACTCTAGAAGAAGATGATGGATTTATAATTTATAATACTCTCAGCAAGGCTAATATCTCCAGATTATGAAAATTAGAGAATTGGTCTGAAATCAGTAAGATGAAATTCAATAAAGACAACTGCAAAGTACTACACTTAGAAATGAAAAATTAAACACACAGATACAAAATTGGGAATAACTGACTAGGCAGTGGTATTGTTCAGAAGGAGCTGGGGTTATAATGGATCAAAAATTTAATGAGTCAACAATGTGTACTGTCGTGAAAAAAAGACAACTATCACTCTTGAATGTACTGTATTAACAGGAATGTCATCCATAAATCGGGAGGCTTCAGCTGGAGAACTATGTACAATTTTGGGCACTATGCTTTAAGAAAGATTTGAACAAATTGGAGAGAGTCCAAAGGTGAGCAACAAACATGATAAGAGGATTAAAAAACATGACCTAAGAGGAAAGATTGAAAGAACTGTGCATGTTTAGTCTAGAAAAAAGAATCTGGGGGGGGATATGATAACAGTATTCAAATATATACAAGTTTGCTATAAATAGGATGGTGATCAACAGTTCTCTATGTTCACTAACGGTAGGACAAGAAGCAATCAGCTTAGTTTGCAGCAAGGAATATTTATGTTAGATAGTAGGAAAAACTAACTAACTATAAGAATAGTAAAGCACTGGAATAGGTTACTTAGAGATCACCATCCTTGGAGGTTTTTAAGAACAGGTTAGAGCAATACCTGCCAGGAGTGTTCTAGGTGTACTTGGTCTACCTCAGTGTGGGGAAATAGACTAGATGACCTCTTGAGGTCCCTTCCAGCCCTACATTTCTGTGATTCTAAGTTTGATCAGCTTCTGGAAAGCAATACCTTTCCCACAGGGTCTGTGTTTCATAGAAGACAAATGTCTAATTTGGAAAATATGGAGCAAATGGGGGGAGGGAAGACTCCACATTTAATATTTACAAGCTGCATGTTAATCACATTAGATATCTTTGAGCTTCACATACTTTAATAATGTATCTCTACTAAATTTTATCTCTAGAAATTCTTAATACACTATGATACATCTTGATGGCATATCTAGACTTGCCATACGTTTCAGTTAATATACATTACTGCCTTTAATAACTTCAAAGCGCAGAGAATCATCCAGAGAATCCTCCAGCAAGTGACCCGGGCCCCACACTACAGAGGGAGGTGAAAAAGTCCCAGGGCCTCTGCCAATCTGCCCTGGAGGAAAATTTCTTCCTGACCCCAAATATGGCCATCAGCTAAACCTTGAGCATGTGGGCAAGACTCACCAGCCAGACACACAGGAAAGAATTTTCGCAGTAACTCAGATCCCACCCCATCTAACATCCCATCACAGGCCATTGGACATATTTACCACTAATAGTCAAAGATCAATTAATTGCCAAAATTAGGCTATTCCATCATACCAGCCCCTCCATAAACTTATCAAGCTTTGTCTTGAAGCCAGATATGTCTTTTGCCCCCACTACTCCCCTTGGAAGGCTGTTCCAGAACTTCACTCCTCTGATGGTTAGAAACCTTCGTCTAATTTCAAGTCTAAACTTCCTGATGGCCAGTTTATATCCATTTGTTCTTGTGTCCACATTGGTACTGAGCTTAAATACCAGGGAGGGAGAGGAATTATTTATCTCTCGGATATATTTATAGAGAGCAATCATATCTCCCCTCAGCCTTCTTTTGGTTAGGCTAAACAAGCCAAGCTCTTTGAGTCTCCTTTCATAAGACCGGTTTTCCATTCCTTGGATCATCCTTCTCTGTACCTGTCCCAGTTTGAATTCATCCTTCTTTAAACCTGGGAGACCAGAATTGCACACACTATTCCAGATGAGGTCTACATTAATTAAAACTGAGCTAAGTAAAATCATATAACACAGAAGTAGTCCAGATTCTTGGAATCCCAGTGTAATTACATAAATTAAGCTAGCACTACAACTCTAGATGCAATTTAAGAATATCATTTGTGTGTGTTTATATAACACAAATATGCAAATACAAAACTCAACCTTAAGCTACTGAGTCATGATCAGTGCCTTCATAATTATGGATCCAAGGTTTTGACTCCCTAGATAACATTGTAGCTAAACCTGATTAATACCCATCCCTAAATCCCTTAAAACAAATCCAATCTTCAATTAATTTTCCATATGTGGTCTCCTGTTGTCAGAGAAATACTATGCCAAATTTGAAGTGAATTGGACAAATGTTTTAGAGGTATAAAAGTTAAAATATTGGAAGGTTTTCCCCTTTTTGAAAAATCTTTTTTTTTTTTTTAAATGGCATTGCCTAGAAACTCAAACTATCTGATTCATCTGTCTTCAATGAGAATTAGTGTGAGAGTATTTTTGAGTGGCTGATATTTCATTCTGGAGCTATTTGCTATGAACTTTTGAACCTTCTAATAGTCTGTAAACATTCATGTGGACTTCCTAAAATACCCAGCCTTAATCACTTATTAAATACCTATCACTGTAGGATTAACTGCCTTCTTCAGACAGAGTTTTTACAGTGCAGTAAGGACTGGTCTAAACCCAGTTTTTGTATAGTGAAATTGATGCAACTGCCCAGCATAGTGCAGCTCTACCAATGTAAGAGTGTTTATATGTGTATAGCTCATTTCAGTAATAGAACTGAAATAAGCTATAGTGATGTCATTATAATGGAGTCCACACGAATTAACTGTTTTGTTGAAATGCTACTTCCTTACTCCTCAGGAGCAGAATATACTGTTCTCAGAGCATTCCCAGGCCCGGCCAGCTCAAGAAGGAAGGACCAAGTGAATGTTTGGAATTCAGTTTTTACCCACATGAAAGTATAATACGATTCTTATATAGGCAGCCTACCTCCCCCTTATTTTACTATTAGTAATTGTAGAGGTGACAAAGGGGGAATTTTCTGTAATATTTTTATTATTCTTTTTTGTGCCTCAGTTTCCTCTACATTTTGCATGGTTACCTGAAGTGGGGGGGAAGGACTGTTTGCTCTCAGGGCAGGCTAAGAGACATAGGTATGAATGACGTCTAGCTTTCTGAGCCTGAAGAAGTCATTAAAAAGGACTGGCCCCATATCAATGGAGAATCTGAGAAGACAATGGCAAATCCAATCACTAGAACATTAACACCTAGCAACCAATGACCCAGAGGAAGATGGATTTCCCTACCTCAGGAAGGTGTGAAATGGGGGATAAGAGTTGGCTGCTGGAAGGAGTCTGGGCTCCCACCTGGGAAGTGACCAAGGAGGACAGACAGGGAGAGAGAGCCTGAACAATGAGGTTCAGTGGGCTGGGCTCTGGGCTAACCAGAAGGTCTATGCTGTAACCTTCATTTCTCTATGCTAACCTAAGGACTTCCTATGCTGTGTTCCACTTGACTAATGTTTCGACAACACTGTTTGAGTGTCACTGCAAATGCTTGGTGAGGTGCATTAACTCCTGGAGAGTGTACAAGTCTCTATCAGGAGTCCATCTGAGTTGGATTCATTGAACAGAGCCCACGGTGTGAAAGAAGAGTGCTGGAGCCCCAAAAGTTCAGTCTAAGGAGGTGGTGAGGCCACGTGGCCTGCCCTGTGCAGGAAGAGTGAGACCTCTTAGGGGTCTGATACACTGAAGAGGTTCTGCGTACAGACTGTTCTAAAGCTGCGGGGTGGGGCAGGGGCATAGCACCAATCTTGTGGATCCATGACAATATTCATAAGACTTTTTATTGTGTCTGCCAAGCAGCAACCAAGTATCCTGGGCAGAATTAACCAGTTACAAACATAGCAGGGAGGATCTCAAGACTATCAGGAAAAGGAGAAATAGTCTTTTCATGTCTTCCCCATTCTAGAGGGCCAAGGTGGCTGCGGTAACATCTTTTATTGGATTGATTTCCAATAAAAGATATTATCTCACCCACCTTGTCTCTTTAATATCCTGGGACCAACATGGCTACAACACACCAGTCTAGAGCGTCATATTTATCACACCTTCCGTTGAGACAAAAGGTCAGGTTTTTAGCTTTCTTAGAAGCTGCTACCAGTAACAGTATTATAAGCTGCCCAATATGGAGTGTCTCAAGAAAATGTATTGGACATCTTTTGCCTCATTCCAGAAAAGCCCCAAACACACTACTTCTCAAGTCACAGGGAACCCTGAAAGTTACTCTTCAATCTAAGCCTGTTAAATAGCATTGCAAAATGTGTATAAGATGTATATATGATCAAGTTCCTCATCATAGCAACTGGATTGAAGATTGGAAGAGTAGATCATCCTTGCCTGTTCCATTTTCCATAAAAAGAGAAGAGGCAATATAGTATTCCACCTCCAACTCTTGCCCTACCCTTTTGATTTATACTCCAATTTTCCACTAAAACATCGTCCAAGAATTTTCATTTTTATACTCTGTATTTGCCTTTGGCTTCCTTTTGAGGAAGCATTCACATAAAAGATACAGAATGTACTATAGAAATGGACATCTGATGATTATTACATTGTATTCAGATTGTTTGCAGTGTTGCTGTAGCCATGTGGGTCTCCGGCTAAGAGAACGCCAAGGTAGGTGAGGGAATATGTTTTACTGGACCAACTTCTGCTGGTGGAGAGCAGGGTGGATAAAAATCAATGATTTTTTTAAAAAATCAATTAAAAAAATCAGATTTTTTAAATTAAAATTGGATTTTTTTTGATAAAATGCTTTTTGAGGAAAAAACCCATCTAAAGATAGTTTTAATTAAGATACATTATCGCTCAAAGATATCTCATCGTGGAATAGGGATTATAAATTCTATAGTATGAGACAATATATTCATTTAATGTTTAAGAAAAGTTTTGTAAATGACTTCCAATAGTTCATGGATTAGGGACCCAATCTTATGGGATTCCAGGGGCTTCTGTATAGATTAGGTTAATCTTTCTAGCTACCCAATGGGACTCAGTGCTCAGTCTAGAAAATACCATCAGAGATGCTTAGTTTTGCAGTTCTCAATCTGTGGATTTGTGTCTCCAGAGAAAACATGCTTGTTAACAGCAAAAATGTTTTTAAATAAAATAAATAAATAATCTATAGCAGTGAGAAATAACAGACCTCAACCCTATTGTCCTTCTGCAAATTTGTGTACACAAAGTCAATCCCTGACCTCTCTCTAAAAGTGCAAAGTTCCAAAAAGTTCAATGAATAGAAGATTGTTGGGGGCGGAATAGATCTGGACAAGGAGAAGCAGTCTGGAGATAAATGTGAGAAGGAAGGGACAGGCAGTAGAAACAAAAGTGAAACTGTTTGAGCAGCATATTCCAGAAGTCTTGAGGTCTTTCTGAGTGTAGCCTTCATTGATTTGAGATCTACCATACCTATAATGGCAGCAAGCTGCAAAAGAGACCCAGTTTGGGAATAAGAACGATTCAAGAAATATATGTTTGCTGATGAAGTTTTAAAGAAAGTCAACCAGCGAACTGGTGGAAGTCACTTAAGCACTTGGATTCAGAGACTGTTGAAGTGATAATCTCACTTTTAACAGCAGTAGCTTCTTCTGCCGGTGTAGAAAGAATATTTTCTTCCTTTGGACTAATTCATTCCAAACTGATAAATCATTTGGGTCCTGAAAAAGCAGGAAAGCTTGTTTTTCTTTTCCAGATTATGAACAAACAGGAAAATGAAGGTGAAGATGACCAAGTTAGTTGGAGAAGCCAATATGTTAAGTTTCTCATGTTGACCTGGCTGACAGTCAATTTAACTTTTTTTTTTATATTTCATTTAACTATTTTAGTTAAAAACAATTTTAACAAAAACAAACCTGATTTAAAAAAACTTGAATGTTTAACTAAATTCAAAAATTCATATGCTTGTTTTGTTAAAATCCAGAATACATAACTTTGTTGTTTTAGTTAAATAAAACAATTTAAATGTCTGTCTGGTGGTGTTCTCCTCCTAATACAGCATGGCAAGAAAATCCTCCAGATATTAATGATTAAACTGTTGAACTGGAGATAGTTCAACTCCCAATGACTTCATAAATAAATATCTGCTTCAATTACCTTTGGTAAATGAAATAACCAAACAATCATTCATTTTCTGATATAGCTGTAAAACTAATCTGAATTTTTTTCAAAATAAATCACTTTAAAAAATATGTAGTGTGTACCTTCTAAAAATGAAACCTACAATCTATCTCTGAGTTGTGAAGAATATGTATTAAGGTTATAACAACCAACAAGAATGCACTTTTATGTAGAAATATCTATGATTAAATCGAGTCTTCCTGACTAGTGATTTAAATCATGATTGAAATCCACCCTGGTGGAAGGTACAAGCTTTCGAGCTTCATAGAGCTCTTCTTCGGGTCCGGGAAAGGAAACCAGAGTGGCTGAGCTAAATAAAAGTTGGGACATATTATTAAGGAAAGGGGGTAAACATGTTGTGGGAGACCACTTAAAATGAAGTGGGCAGTTAAGGGTTAGTAGGCAGTGTGGTGTGTTACAAATGGCTGTAATGAGCCATAAAACCAGTAAACCTATTGAGTCCATGTTTTTTAGTATGTAGCATAGTTGTGAATTTAAGTTCCGAGGTTTGCCTTTTAAAGATGCTGTGCAGATTTTAGCAAGTTGGATATGGAGTGATCACTTTGTGAAAAGAATTTGGCTACAGATGATACTCTCATTTGAGAGTATAGTGATTGTCTAGTTTCACTCATATAATTGTTGTTGGGTCACTTGATGCACTGGATGAGGTACACCACATGTGATAGGCATGTGTAGGACCCAAGAATCTTGAAAGGTGTGTTGGGGGGCTAGGGGGATTGGTCATTGTAGAAATTGAGATATGTCTGTACAGTACTAGAGGAAAGTGTAGCACTTTAGAACAGTGGTTCCCAAACTGGGGTTTGTGAACCCCTGGGGGTTCATGAAATGTTACAGGGGGTTCTCGGGGGAAAATTCCCTAATGGCGGACAGAGTTGTCCCTAGGAATCCTGGGCAGCACCAGGCCAGCAGCCCGGAGCCCCTGGACTTCCAAGAGTTAAGCAGATTAAAGCAAGCATACCTATCACACTGAGAAGATTTGAACTTCGAGACTCCTTATAAGAAATGGAAAGGGAGGTGGATATTTTTTGCTGTTTTTAAAATTAAATAGGCAGCTAGTATTGGTTTTTAAATTATTATGAAGAATAAGTTTAAGCTTTGTTGTAACATGCGTTGTTTGCCTGGACTGCTCAAGACCTGAATGCTTGTGTAGGAGGAACTCTTCGAGCTGGCTTCTTAAATACCTTCATGCTGTTTCACATGTGATACTCCTTGATGAAACATAGGACCCTTGTCTTATAACAGGCTTATTCAAAGTGATACAAGCTACGAAAGTAAGATCTTGGAAGAGTGTTGCCGTTTGCATAATGTAATATAAATACTGTAATGATAAATAATAATTAATAATCGTGTGTAATAAGCATGTCAAAAACAAATTTTATATTTCCAAGATCACTGCTTTTATAATTTATACTCACGTAAAGGAGAAAATCCCTGGAAATATTCATTTTTAGGAGGGGGTTCACAAGACTTGACATCTTAGTGAAAGGGGTTCACAGGTTGTTAAAGTTTGGGAACCACTGGGTTAGAGACACACAAGACAACTTGATCCCTGCCCCAATCTAACACAGTGATGTCAAAGAGACCATTTATGTTCTTAAAGTTAAGCACATGTGTGCTTGCAGGATTAGGGTCTAAGTAAGAAATCAGAATTGAAACAGTGGAAACAATTTTTTTTATACTTTAAAAACAAATCTGACTTCACCTCTGTCATCAGACACACAAATCAATGTTATATCAAGGCAAGTTATATCAAAGTAACTGTCTAACCCTATCTTCTATTACCCACATTTCTCTTTCAGTTTCCAATATAGTTTCTGAAGAATACTTAAAATGAAGTAAGTCCATTTTTTTTAACTCAGTGTTATATCATACTACTGATTTCTGCTGATACAGCCCTGATTAAACAGACACATTGTGCTGCTCTCATTTATCAAATGAAATGAAAACAGCAGATTTACAAAGCAATAAATAGGGAATTTATTCACAAAGTGAAATGCCTTTAGGAAAAACTGCTTTGAAATGTTCCCACTTTTACAAACAAAACTGAGATAAATATATTGTGTATCTGTTATCAGCATTTTGATCTTTAATGCATATAGATTTGTAACAACATTCCTCTGCATTGTTTAGTTTCTCTTTCTACAGGAGGTTCTGTCTTCATAGCTTACAACATTTCAAATGTTCAGATTACAGTTACACACAAAGCTTCTATTTTAAATTCAGTAAAGATATGTTTGATGTTGAGAGGCTGATGTTCTTATATGGTTAAAACATTAAGTGCTGCTAAAGTCAATCTTTAAGAGATATTCAGCTTTTGATAGATCCACTTCTAACTGCAATCATTAATTGAAATTACCTGACTCATGTGACCAGGTATCCTGGATCTGAGAGACTGCCTGAAGTGTTTTTGCTGGTTCTGCAAAAGGTGGATTTTGTCCCAATCCCAGCATAAACATGTAGGTGGTGTGACGAACTAGGACTGTTGTTAAGGTTTCCCTGAGTACTGTGTGGGTGCCTCCGTTTCCCCTATGCGGTGCTTGAGTATCTAGGTGGTGGGACAACGGTGCATGATTGTCACAAAGCCCTAGAAGGCAGGGGCCTGGACACAGAGAATGGCTCTGTCTCCTGGCAACAAATGGCCCGGCTCCTCCCCGGCAAAGGTATGAGCTGAAGGTGTTGGAACAAAGGGATCAGGTGACCTCCTGGCCCGGGAAGGACAAAGGGGGAGGAGGGGCTGGTGAGTTTCAGTTTGGAGCTGGCCGGAGAAGAGGGGAGAGAGGCAGACAGGGTCTGGCCTCCCTGCCCCGTTTGGAGCTGTGGGGTGAAATGCAGGGAGCCCCCAGGCTGGGGTCTAAGCTCCCTGCCCCCCGGAAGGACCCGACTGAGGGGTCCTGGATGTACTGGCAAGCTCTGGTTGGATTGTGTTCCTGGCATCTCTAATAAACCTTCTGTTCTACTGGCTGGCTGAGACTCCCAGTGAATCCGGGGAAGAGGGGTGCAGGGCCGGACTCCCCTATACTCCGTGACAGGTGGATACTGAGCTTTCGTAACCTGTTCCACTCTGGTTCCCAGCCAGCATTCTCATCTCTTCCATTTGTACCACCGCTTTCTTAATCCCACATGCTGAAACCTTTTTACCACATTCAATGTTCACCCTCGATGGTCTTAATAAGCATGTCCTGATTTTGTGCTTCCAAAACATGGTCACATCAATGCACTCGGTCTGCATCCCATGTTAAATAAACAGAAAAGCTTTTAATTTACTTCCTACAATCAAATAACCAATGGCAACAAGCAGAGGCGATAGATTCTTCCTAAAAGTGTGGGAGGGGGGCAAGGCCACACCCCCTCTGTGGCCACACCCCTACCCTTCCTCTTCCCCCAAGGTCCTCCCCAGCCAAACCAGAAGCCGGAGCCGGGTCAAGGAGCCTGGGTCCCTACACCTACCCAGTGTGGGGGGCCCGAGAACAGCCCCAGGCCCATGTCCCCACCCCCTGGTCCCTCCACCAAGGGCAGGTGGAGGGTCTGCAGCTCCCCACAGCTGCCCCCGTGGCTCTTACCCCGATACACTTCCAGCTTCTGGCCCGGCCTGGGGGTTGGGCCTCGGGGCTAAAGAGCTGCAGCCAGGCCCTGGTAAGAGCTGCGCAGGTAGCTATGGGGAGCCGCAGACTCTCCAACTGCCCTAGGTGGGTTGCCCAGGGGGTAGGGACATGGGCCTGTGGCTGCTCTCGGGCCCCCTCACCCCCCGGGCAGATGGAGGGTCCGCAGCTCCCCACAGGCTCCCTGGGCTGCTCTTACCTGGGCCGGACTCCAGCTTCTGGCCTGGCCAGAGGATAGGGCCTCAGCAGAAAGAGAAGAGTTAGGTGGCCAGGCTCATGGCAAAAAGTGTACGGGCCAGGCCCACCCACTTTCTAAAGTAGAAGGGCCATTGCCCCTTGGCCTCCCCCCTCCCCCCCGCCACACACACATTGTGGTGCCCCTGGCAACAAGTCTACCTTCTTAGATTTTTAAACCATTTTTCAATTTTCATACAAAAATTAGAAAAAGAATTGAAGAGTCAATTAAAAGATTAAGGAGCTGGTATAAAAAATGTTGCAAGGTTATTTGTCAGTAATTGAGAAATAATCAAAACCATTTTTTTAAAAAGGATTTTACCATCTAAAGGGAGTATCCCACAATCTCCCTCATAGATACCTCCTTCTTATGCTCTATTTCCATGTGCTGCCCTCTGCATGCTTTCCCTTAGCAAAGGCATATACCAAATCCATGTGCACTCACCTGTATCCACCCCCTAAGATACTCATCTTCACTGTGCATGATACTCAGACATGAAAGGCATGGTCCATTCATATGAAACACCTAGCCTTCTCCAGGCAAATTTCCTTTTCATAGGACATTCAGCACCCCCAGTAAGTATTACTTCGATTACCCCTCCTACAACTTGCCATTTCCTTGCAAGACATTGAGGAAAGGACAATGATCCATTCTGTCCCATCTTTTCACTGAGCAGCAAAAATAAGTTTGGTGTCTGTGACACCGCACCCCATATTCTTCACAGTGATATTAATTATATGATTATGGGATAATTATAATGCATTTTGTACAAGATGGGTCATGTGAGGTGTCACTGGAAAAGTTATGATTTGCTGAATATGATTATCCTATTTGTATGCAAGTATCATTTTTGTATCTAAAGTTAGGAATATTGACTAGGTAGCTGTATTTTAATCGTGCTTACTTTGGGTGACATCCACAACTAGCCTTTCTGGTACAACAATGAAGAAGCCAGACAGTGCTGATGGCCCATCAGCAAAGACAGTGGATCCTGGAAGAACTTAACCTTCCTGTGACCGTTCCAGACAGCGTGTAAGTAATGGCTGCTATGACTCAGCAAGGTATGCAAGGGCATGTAACCAGGCCACATGACTCTGACTCCATCTTGGAATGTGTCTGTTTTTCTACAAACTGAGTTTGGGACAAAAGGGCTCCCGCCATAGGCTAACGCTATATAAGGCAGGGAGTGACATCATCTGTTGTTCTTCACTCCCCACACAAGAGGACTCATGGAAACACCTGAGGAAAAAAGACTGAACTGGGAGAAGTGCTGGACCCAGGCTAAAGAGATTTCTAGCCTGTGTATGAAAGACCTGGAGATTCCACGCTATAAAGCAAGTGCAGCTTGTCCCTTAAGAATCTAAAAGCCTGCTTGCACTATCTCTCAGGGTGAGAAACTGCTAATTCATATCCAATCCATCTAGAATATTAAGCATAGTTTGCTTTTTTAAATTTACTAGGTAATCTGCTTTGATCTGTTTGCTATCACTTATAATCACTTACATCTATCTTTTGTAGTTAATAAACTTGTTTTTTCTTTATCTAAACCAGTGAGTTTGAGTGAAATGCATGGGAAATCGTAGCTCAAGGCTGTTGCATATTCCTCTCCACACTGGGAGGGAAGGGGTGCAAAATCTATGAGCTTGCACTGTACAAATCCATGTGCAATGCAAGACGGTATAATTCTGGGTTTATACTTCGGGGGGAGGGGTCCTAGGCTGGGAAGCTGGTGGTTATTTTGGCTGTAGCCTCTCTATTGTTTGTTCATGCAGTGGCTGGTCAGAGAGCCTGCATGTAACTGCAGCTGGGTGTGTCCCTGGACCTGTGTGAATGCTGGAGGAAGTGTAGGACCAGGAGCGGGTCTGTAGCTTGTTACAGAAGCACAATGTGAGAGGGAGCTGAGGCTGGTGGGTCAGAGGGCTCAGTGGTACCCCAGTTCCAGGTGGCACCCTGGGGAGGAAATCCATCATAGTGTCCAACAGCCTAATCTCGCTCTCTCTCTCTCAAGTGCACAAGGAGAAGTGGCTTAATCCTTCCTCCAACCACCTTCCAAGAAGAAAAGTGGGATGTTGTGGCTTCTACTGGTCAGATCCTCCCCACAACCAGTGAAGAGGAGAATCAGGATGGGTGGTGTTCTCTAGTCTGGTCCTTTCCCACCATGACAAGCAGGAGCAGCGGCAGGAAGGTGGCCCTTTCTCATCCTGACACTCTTAACCCAGAAAAGATTAAATAAACCTGTGACTTTGGCCTATTCCACACACACGCTCTGAATCACAGATTGTACTTGGCCTCATCCTTCTCACACACGGCAAGAGATCAAGGATGGAATGCCACTTGGACCCTGCGTTTACTTCTCTCCTCTACAAGGGACTGACCATTTTTCAGCAGTCTTTAAGCTTTACTTTGAATCATGCCCATATATCACGTGAGGATGGGCAAAGAAAAAAATGCAAATAAGGAAGCACATTTATTGACCGATCACTGTCTTTGAGTACACAGAACACTGCCAAAATAGAGAGAAGTGTTCCATATGTTTAAAACTAGTATCACCCGAGCTCTGCATTTGGTGAAAAACTGAAATAAAAAGGAGTGTCAATTTTGAGGAGCCAGTACCAAATGCTACGCTTAAGAAAAACAGTTCAAGATAAGAAGCGAGAGTAAGCAGGATTAGGGTGACAGTGAAATGATCTAATTCTAAGCTTTCAATAGGAGCAACAATATCTTTTATTGGACCAACTTCTGTTGGTGAGAGAGACAAGCTTTTGAGCCACACAGGCTTCTTCAAGTCTTGAAAGCTTGTCTCTCTCACCAACAGAAGTTGGTCAAATAATAGATATTACCTCACCTACCTTGTTTCTCTAGTATCCTGGGACTGATACAGCTACAACTCCACTGCATACAATAGGAGCAGCATCAGGATGCCACTTTCACTAACCTGACCCTGCTACTCGCTTTATAAAAATTTAAAAAGTGTCGCTTTCTCAAGAAAGTTTTCACAAACTTTTATGCACTCTTACACAAATAATGTTTTACTTTAGTGGTAAGGACACTAAGCAAAGGCAGGTCATGATGCATCTCTGCAATGTTAAACCATTACATCAGCAATCCAAAACAGAGAAACACCTACTTGTTTTGCTGTGGGAGTTAGTCAGTATTTTTACATAAATAATACCTTATGCTTTGTTTTAAATAACCTTCCAAATCCTCTAATAATTGAAGTCACCATTTACTATGAAAACAAAAATCAACACTATATATATGATTAAGGATACAATCTTATTCTATCTATACAGGTACTTATATACACTCAAACATCATAGTATATATGTGACTCA
Organism: Chelydra serpentina; assembly: GCA_037349315.1. NCBI lineage: Eukaryota > Metazoa > Chordata > Testudines > Chelydridae > Chelydra > Chelydra serpentina. The sequence goes on along the minus strand of JBAIAC010000029.1, from coordinate 33,821,572 downwards.
GATATTAAAGAATTTGTTCTCACAATACTCAGAGAGACAAGGAAATATTATGCTCATTTTACAAATATAGAATTGAGACCCAGAGAGATAAGTGACTTGCCCAAGATGACACAGGAAATCTTTGGCAGAGCTCAGGAATCAATCCCAGATCTCCAGAAACCTTTAACCACAAGGTCCAACTTTGTCCCCCTATCAGTCATTATTTTTTATTACCTTTTTTGGTAAAGAAAATCCATCTGATCAAGTTTGACTTATCAGAATATGAAATAAAATGTTTTCCAAAAAAGTGTAGATTTTTTAAAAAGACATTATACATTTCTATAACTCAAAACAATACACAGTAGATATAAATCTTCAGCTATCTAAAGGAACAAATATCATTCCTCACTCTTCTCGCACCCTTAGCATCTGAAGGACACAAACATCCCCAATTTTGGATTTTTTATACTGGCAGGATACAGCAATATATAGTGCACTATATCCCATGAAGTATACAAAATTTGAATTGAAAATGTTGGCTACCAAGCAGAAAAGGTTTGATCTTTCCCATACTATCTTAAAAGTATTAAGGGTGAGTATTAAGGCTAGTCAAATGTGTGATTATTTAAATGAATGACTGAACTGTTAAATAAACGTTCCAGGACCTTATTTTTCATTTTTGGTTATTTAAAAAAAAAGCAAACTTAATTAGCTGAGACTTTATGTGCATGATGGTCAAAAAATTCAATGCAATGGCTTCTGTATCAACTCTAATTTGATCACACTGCCCAGTGATTTCAGGAACCATTCTATTCTATGTCTCATTTTTCATTCTTTATAAAAGTTTCTTTCAAAAAATGATGGGGCTGAAATTTTGTGTGCTCATTACCAGAACAAATGTATATTCTAACTTAGATGAAAAATAACATTTTAACTGTATCTTTGTGAAAAAATTAAAATTTTGGGCATACAAATAATTAACGTTAAACAAAATATTACACTTACCCAAGGGCTATTTGTTACAGTTTATGTGGGAACAATAACTTTGAATATCTAACTTTTGTGTATGTAAAATTTTAAAACTACTTTTTTAGACTTTTAATAGTTTTTAATTAAAAACCTGAAATATAAAATCCCCCTTTTGTTGAAAATTTAGACCTACTATTGTTATTTGTAACACCAAAAATTACTGTAACTGAAAAAGATCAGAGAAAAAAGTTTCTTGATTTTTTCATGTTTTTTACTTTGTGTATTTGACTACCCTATAGTCAGTTTGTGCATGTCTTTCACACACAGCTACAGGGGGAATAACATTTTATTTAAAGCAACACAAGCACAACTGTTAAACCATAAAATTGGCTGACTCACTGGCAGTACAGTAACTGTAAGCATTAACTCACTTTTCTAAACTGACTAGATTTTAAATTATTTATGTCTGTAAATGTTTTCAGATTCTCTTAGTTAATAATCAACCTACTTTTCAAATTTATATTTGGTATTCCAGGAATTAGAGGCCACTTCTGAAAACTTGGATATATCATGCTCTTAATGACCACCTACATATAAACTTATTAATGCCCAACTCATTTTTTGTATAGTGCATTGGAATATCATGAGTATGAAAAATGTCAGATGAAACAAAGTTCTATTTGTGCATGTTCTGTTGTGCATGAAAGGAAAAGTTACACCAAAAGAATATCTATGGTTACCTCTCGATGCCCTGAACGGAATGTTATAAATGTATGTAAGACCCCAATCTCTCGAGAAAACTAAGCGTGTTTTTGACTTCAATGGAATTATTTACACGCTTAAAGTTAAGCACAAGTTTAAATGCTTTCCATACTGGACCAGGGTGTAAGAAGAGCTAGTTGGGAATTTTTCAATTAAACATCCTTCCATCAGAAAATGCCAACCATCTAAACCAAATCTGTCCACAAGAAAATTTCAGTTTTGACAAATTTCTTGTTTTGAAAAAAATTCAAAATTCTCAAAATGACCCTTTTTGAAACAAAAAATTCCTTTTATATTTGGAAATGACTAATTTTAAAATGTAAACTAAAAATTGTAAAAAAAAATTATCAAAACAAAATGTTTTCATTGACCAGAGCCAACTTTTTTTTTTTTTCAGTTGTCTGTTCATGAAAATTTTTGAGATGTTTAACCGTCTCCCAAATTTCAAATGGGAAAACTTTTTGAAATTCAAAAAAATTTCTCAAGACAGGAAAATTGTTCCCCGCCCAGTTCTGGCATAAGTGAGTTATTGCATGTTTGATCTTGTGCCACAGAGACTGTCACAATTGTACCAGTTGCTCGAAATCAAATCACACTGATGTAGGGAGAAAAAAAGAGCCATAAGAAAGAGAATGACTATGTAGCAACTAAGTCTTGTATGAAGCCTTCATGCATCAGCTATTCTGAATGAAAACAGGTTGGTCTAAGAAAAAAAGAAGACTTACTATCTTGCAGTGTAAGGTTTCCAAAATGAATCTCCATCTTTCACACTACTTAAACTTTGCAACCACATCTATTAAATGTTTACATTTTGGTGTGTTTTACCTTAGAACTAAAATAATTTGCATAAGGACTACTTTCAGGAGTGGATATTTTGAAATTTTGGCACTACTTTCTAAGCTATGCTCTGGTAAATAGTTCTATTTTAATTATGTATTGAGAAGTAAAAAAAAAAAAAATTCTTATTTGGGGCAGCATACAAGGAAAATGGGGTTGGATCACCTTACCTATATTACATAAATCAGACACGAATGATTGCCTGTATGTCTAATAAACATGTGAGAAAAACTGTAAATTTTCTGACGTTTATCAGACATATAGGCAATCTTCAGCATTTGATTTATGTAATTTATACATTTTTTCTTTGTAAAAGAAAATTAAAATTAAATATTGCTATCTAATATGTCAAATCCATATAGAATTCCTAACAGAATTTCAATGCCATACAGGGAGAGGTTCTAGATTAAACCAAGAATCAGATGTGAACAAGAAAAAGTCTTATAAAAAAGTAGCCATTTTCCAGAGGTACACCATTAATTTTATGTAGATATGACTAATCCAGAACTCCACATTCACAAAATGCCTTGTTTACAAGGGCATTATATGGTCAGGAAAGAAGGTTGTACTGAAGTACAGACTAAGCCATTAAAACTGCAGGAATTTTCTACCTGTTTTTGTTGAGGAGTGATTCAACAAAACTAGCTCCAGATTTCCTGCCAGGTCAGGTTCCTGGGAATGACACTAGTCACCTCAAGGCTCCTCTATTTCAATTTGCTGACAGGACAAAAAGATCCTGGCATAGCAATCATGACATGGATTATTACAAATTGCTCTCTGACAGCCCCCTCTTTCTTTTCTGTTCTCTGACACTATGAAGTTAGGTGGTGTGAAAAATGTATTGCAGGCAAGAGCTGCTGATAGTCACAAATTACACAATTAAAAAACAAAACAGAGATTAGAATAGTTTGTGAAGATTCCAGTGAGGAAACTCATCTTGCACAGAAATCTTTTTTCTTATTTTAATTCTCACTCTTTTCTGTCAAAGTGAAGGCAAGGAAATTTCATCAGTTCAGATTTCTGGAGATTATTGGCAGTACTGTTATCTAAATCTTAATCAAAGCAGCATCTCTTTTGGTTTTAGCTGCATCTTCCTACTATCACTTATGCTACAAGGTATGGTCTCTTCACAGTATAAAGTTACTATGTTGGGCAGTCTGTTTACAACACTGTAGTACCCAATATGCTTATCAAGGTGGTCCAGTATTGCTATGTAGATTGAACTGAATGTGTTTTAATCATGTGCCTGAACTTTACTACAGCCCTACAAAATCCAAGACTGTACCATGATCAAGGAACACATTTTGGCCCCATATACTCTGACCAAACCATACTGTGCTTTAAGTGTTTGGGCACTACTTTGTACAACTTTATAATACACTGTATACAGAATCTAAAATGTCCTTTTCACAGTGGAATCAGAAGGGTGCTCGTCATAACCATATTTATTAATAATTGTTGCTAACGGGGTTCTAGCATGATTTCCCTGATCAGAATGGACAGTGTCTTTTTGACAAATAACCCCTTGACAGACAACCCAAGGGGATAGTCTAAGGTACCATTTGGTTTGCATGCACCTTAGGGAAAATAACCCCTATCCACAAGAGGCAGAAAAACGGTGCTAGAATTCTTTAAGCAAATTTGAACGTTCTTATAGAGCTTGCATAGTTCCAATCCCAGTGTGTACAGGACCTAAATGATTTGAAAGTACAAAGCAAGATAATGTATGACCTCTGTGAAAGAATAAAAACAGCAGTGAAGTGCCAATGCACTTTAATTTAACAACAACAACAAAAGCACAGTATAGCTTTAGGTTTATATCAATATTCCCTAGTAGCACGAAAGAGAAGTCTTTCTCAAATTAATTATACTTAAACCATGAAATCATGTAGGTCTAGGAGTTTTGACTTACTGAAAAGTGTTGTATCAGTTGGGTCAGGAGGAGGAAAGTTTTCAGTGAAGTTGACATTACACAAGTCAGTGCTGCAGCAGCAGAAGCGATACGTTCCATTCTGAATCAAGGAAGGGGTGGTTGTTACTATACACTCCTCAGAGTGACACTCCTGTGGGTCTCCTATGTGAGACCAGCATCCTGCAAAAGGAAGGAAGTGAAATGGTACCAAATGGTACCAAAATTGATTTTGCACCAGTGTTTACATTTTTATATACTAAATATAATTAATAAATATAATTAACTATTTTTTCTCCTCAACCTCTCACTCTCATCAGGCTTCTCTTGTATACGCCTACTTCAGCCTCTCCCTTCTTAAAACAAAAAACCCTGGCCTCCCCTCACTCTTAAACTAATCACCTAGCCTCTCTTCTTCCCTTCAAATGCCTCCGAGGTGCCATCTACAACTGCAATCTGGAGTTCCTCTTCTGCAGTTCCATTCTAGACACTCCCCAAATCTAGCACACACCGCTATGCTTCATTGAAACTGCTCTCCCCAAAAACTCCAGAAATCTCTTTCTGGCCAGATTTCAGGGCCAGTACTCCATCTTCCTTTCATCGATCTATGCCTTTGACACCTTCAAACATGCACTTCTCCTTGAAATCTTGTTCTCACTCAACTTTTGTAACTCTATCCTCCCTCTTCTAGCTCTTCTCCTACCCTCGCTAATCATATTTTCAGTGTTTCGTTTGGTGGATCCTTCTTATCCCCCAGACTAACTTTCAATGGGGTTACTACATGGCTCCATCTTCTTTCTTTCCTTCCACAGAGGAGTAGGTTAATCTTATCTGTTTGCAAGACTAATAACTCACAAATTCATCTCTTCTCCCTGAACTGTTTTCACTTTCATCAAAACCCACATCTTTACCATCTTTCTGACACCTCTTCACAGGTGTCTGGCTCTCACCCTAAACTCAACATGGCCAAAACAGAGCACTTGATCTTTCCCCTGCAGGTCCTCCCTTTCTCCTATATTTCTGGCACCACGGGCAACAGTACCATCCTCTTAGTCACTTGGGCCCACAATCTGGATGTCATCTTTGTCTCAGCCCTCTCTCTAAAGTCATAAAATTAGATCATGTCTAAATCCTGCAGGTTATTCTTATGTAATATCTATAAAATTCTGTCTTTTCTTATCTTGTGTCTTGACAAATGCAAGTTCTTCCTCTCTGGTATTCATTAAAGCAAACTTGTCTCATGAAATCCATTCAAAATGCTGCTGTTAAGATGATCCTCCTGGCTTGCTGCTCTGTCCACATTACCTTACTCCGAGTTCCAGCAGCACTACAAGAAAAAGTTTCTTGTCTTTAGTTTGAAAGCCCTTCAAAATATAGCTTTGTCTTCCTTAACAGCTCTAATAATTGATTGCAATGTTCCCCATCACTTTCCCTTCACCACTGTTCCCAACCTTCTTTCGCTTAATTCCTTTCCCTATGCTCTTATTTTTATGTTTACTAACTCCCCTATTCCTACCATTATCCCTCATCCAACCTCTACCCCTAATTAAAACCTGCCAAAATATGTAAAAAAACCACCGGATTAAAAGAATAATAGTAACTGACTGGGACACTGCACATTGTGTCTTTAAATATGAAGTGCTCAAATCATCCCTCTGTTATGCTACCTCCTAATGTATTAATTCAGTGCACAGAGACCCCTTGGAAAGTGGAAAGTCTCCTTGGAGAAGGCCATTCAATAGCATGAGCCACCCACAATCACCACCCCTTTCCGGAGGTCTACAGTAACCCAGTGCTGCCCAGGAGGTACACTGGCCACAATTTAAAACTGTTCTCCCTGGTAGAAACTCTAGACGACAAAAGAGCAAATATCCTTGGGGTAAAGACCCCAACGCATAGTTGCCCTATCATGCAAATGATTGTAATCTGCAACTATGTTGCCAGCAGAAGTGAATCAAGCCCCAATCATTTCCTCTAAATATGTTAAAAATTTTGAGGAAAAGAACATTTTCTATATCCAGAATGAATTAAAGTACTATTCAGATACCTCTAACTACTGATTAAAGAGAAACAGAGATAATCTAAGTGAAAGATTAAATTAATGTTCTAGCCTTTCAACTCTGGAGATTGGGAACACAGTTTGAGTTAGGTTACAAGAAAAAATGTGGTGTTTTTACCTGTTTCCAAGTGATATTTACACAGTTCACTAAACTACCACAGTGTGGTTATCTGATGTGATTATCAGTCTCTGCTGAAAAATGACTTAGAAATGGCCTAAAAATTCTACACCTGGATTAAATGGCATTTGATCAGAGTATATCTGACTTTTACTGTAGCTATGAATCTCTTAACATCCTTGATCACTAAATACTAATTCTCTAGTAAGCAAGATTAGTTGATTAGTGGAAGTATTTTTGAGAAAATTATAATTTTGTGACATTTATTATATTCATGTATAGAGTCCTTCATAATCAAACATATACAGTCAATGTAAAATGAACATCTCTGATTAATGAGAAGTTTACTCTCTATCAGGCATATTGCCAACTTAGTAAATGTACTACAATTCACCCAGGAAAGCAGCTTTAATCTTGACATGCAGGGCAATAAAGTGTTTTATGCCTAATTTGCTTTGAACTATGCACTGAAAATGTACCTATTAGTCTTTCAAAGCACTTTTCTTTTTTCAAAAGGAACTTTTTGTTCACACCTAATAAACTGCTATACAGTAAGTCTCAGAAGAAGAAAAACGAGATTTGTCAAATTGTTTAGCAAAAAAAAAAAAAAAAAGCCTCACAACTTAAAGCCTTCATACCAACAGGTTACTTCTACACAAAAGGATTAGCAAAGCTTAACTGTTACTTACCTTGTTTTACAAGATGTATGTCTCCTTCTCGTGTTTTTTCCCAAAGTCCATAGCAGATGCTGCCTTTCATACACAAAATTGTGCCATTCTCCTGAGAGATTCGACTCTCACTGATTCCATGGTCCTGTTGATATGGGTCCTTAAATGCACACAACCGCTCCTCACTTTGGGTAGCTTGAGAAGAAAAGAAAACAAGAATATCAATTTCTAGACTGTAACCAATTTTTCATAAAAATGTCTGAATATATGCATTCATCGTCATCAGCCCACTGGGTCTAGCATAGAAAGGGTGATTTAGGTCTTTCAAAAGCCAACATTCAAGAGTATTTTGTTCTTGGCATATGAACATCTATCCTTTAACCTGTAATCCCGCAGTCACAAACAAAGCTAAGGCCTACCCCAAGGTTAATATGATGACAACACAAGAAAAACATTACTAAGTGCATTAAAAAAATGTAGATTTCTGAAACTTTACAAGTATGAAATACAAATGATTTCCATGCACAGTGCGCATCAGTTGTGAAGCTTCTCCAGCCTACCTATTATGATTGCTCAGTAGTGACGTGGTACACATCCTTTTGCCAGGGCTAAGAGTATTATCATTTAATTACTTCCAGATTCTTTTGGCATCAAGAGCTAAATCAAGCTGAACTTTGATGGGCTCCCACTGGACTATCAGTCCAGTCCAATATTGTGTATGCATCACCCATAGGCGGTAGCTATAAGAGGCTTGGCGAGGCTAAGCCTTCCCAAACGGGCAGGAAATGCTGGATGCAGAGTGCCTCCCTTTGGAGGTGTGCTGGCCTGCCACCTTTGGAGCACTGCTGCTGGAAGCGTGCAAGAAGTGGGGGGCCTCAGGCACCCAGACCGTTGCCCTGCCCTCACTCCACCCCGAGGCCCTGCCCTTGCTTCACCATTTCCCCCAGGGGTTCCCCACCGCCCACCCACCGCTCACTCCTCTCCGCCTCATCACTATAGTATCCGAGTGCTTCACAAACATTAATTTATTTATTTTCACAGCACCCTGTGAGGTGAGCTAAGTTCCATCTAAGCTGCACAACTGTGCAACAGGCTATCAAGGGCCACACAGGCGAGGAGAGGCGCCTCTCCCCCGGCCCTGGGCTGCTGCTGCAAGAGAGAGCTCAAGAGAGTCCTCTCTCCCCGTCTCAGACCCGGGGCAGCTTGCACCTCAAACTCCTCATCCCCGGACCCACCTCAGAGCCCGCACCCCCAGCCCTCACCCCTCCACACCACAACCCTCTACCCTAGCCCTGAGCCCCCTTCTGCACTCCAAACCCCTCATCCCCAGCCCCACCCAAGAGCCCACACCCCCAACCAGAGCCCTCACCCTCCCACACCCCAATCCTCTGCCCTAGCCCTGATCTCCCTCCCACACTCCAAACCCCTCGGCCCCAACCGCACCACTCATCACCTCCATATTGATGCACATAACAAAATTCATTCTGCAGATGGATGTAAAAAATTAAGATATGTCCTGTAAAGTGACAATGGAAAAGTTATGATTTTCTAAATATGATTATTTTGTTTATATGCATCTATCATCTTTGTATCTGAAGTTATGAATATTAGCTATGTACTTGCATCTTAAACATGTGTTGTATTCCTGGGTGATACCCAGCAGATAGCTATCTAGCCCTAATGTAAATTCTATGTGTTGATGGCCTACCAAGAAATAGATAAATTCATTGAGGATAGGTCCATCAATGGCTATTAGCCAGGATGGACAGGAATGGTGTCCCTAGCCTCTGTTTGCCAGAAGCTGGGAATGAGTGACAGGGGATGGATCACTTGATGATTATCTGTTCTGTTCATTCCCTCTGGGGCATCTGGCACTGGCCACTGGCAGAAGACAGGATATTGGACTAAATGGACCTTTGGTCTGACCCAGTAGGGCCATTCTTATGTTCTTATAACTCTTTTCTTTTCTTAATTAATATTTTATTTAGTTTACTAAGGGTTGACTGGCAGCATGATATTTGGGTAAGATCTGAGATTCATATTGACCCAGGGATGTGTGTCTGATCCTTTATGACTAGAAAGAACCTCACATATGATGAAATGGGTTTTCAATAACCTCTCACTATATTAGATTGTGTTGCCTGGATGAGAGCCAAGGACTGGAATATCTAAACGGGTCTGTGTTTGGCTTCTGATTAACCACTGCGGTACTACAGACACTCTTTCATTATTGGTTTGGTGAATCTAATTATAGAGATTCACCAGATTTGGGGATTGTCTGTCCTATTTCTTACAATCTGCCCTGAGGGTGGCATTCTCAGTGTGGCCCATCCCAGGCACTCAGTCACATCAAGCACCAGAAAATGAGGAACACACCATTAGTGACCACCTACAAGACCCTGATTCACCCCAACAGCAGGTCAACCCTGTGCACTGAATGGGAAAGGGGTCCTGTGGGAAAAAGTAGGATATGAAAATATAATGAAAGATTGTTTCATAATGCATACACACAAGGGGGCCAAATTAACGTTGCACAGGCAGCCTTAGATTTTGGCATTTCCTAACTTTAGGGCTTGACTAGGGAACCTTAATAATGTTCTTTTCAACATCAGGTTATTTTTGTGTATAATGTTCTAGGTTTTAAAAAAATACAAATGGAAAATACAGACAATCCATCATGTTGTATTGTGCTGACAACCACATGGCTCATCTGCAGGATGAGAACCTTTGGATCCACCACGCAGACTTAATGAGTAACTGATAGTAGTAGAAGGCTGTCATCCTCTATGTAGAACCAGCAGTAGAGAGGAATAGGATACTTTGCCAGCAGGCTTCACAGATATCTGCTGACAACAGCAGAATGTTAAGACTCAGGAATTTTCCTTGGGGCCACTCCAGGCTCTGTAGGGAACTGTGTCTAGTGGGCACAGTCTCTTCTGCCCATTTCCCCTCAAGCTTGATCCCCTTCTGCCTTATCTTCCAAACTGTTCCTGTCCCAGTCCCATCTCTTCCCCAATTTAGCTTCTCATCCAAGTCCCAATTCTCCACACCCAGCCAGTCCTGGTCTCCACTTCTCAAGCTTTTCATTCCAGTTCCAGTCTCCTTGCCCAGCAAGTCTTAGTCTCACTCCTCTAAACTCCCCATCCCAATCTTAATCTCACTCCTTCAGACTTCCCATTCCAGTCTCCTTGCCCAGCCAGTCCCAATTCCTCCCCTCCTGGCTCCTTGCCCAGCCAGTCCCAGTTCTTCTCCCCACCATCCTAACCTCCACCTGCTCCACCCTCACACATGTTCGCCATCCCCACTCCCTCTCCAGGCTCACCAGCCAATCTCCCTCTATGGCTCTGTGATCCCTCTATGGCTCCTTGTCCCAAACCTCCCCCATGCTCCAGCTCCTTGTCAGATCTGTCTCCCCTTTCTCCACCTGATTTCTTTCACCCTACCCCACTGGTTCTCAGTCTGTCTCTTTAGCCAGCCAGTCCTAGTCTCTCCCCAGCTTCTCATCTCTTCTCAACACCCCCCCCCCGTCCCCCCCCCCACCTCCCAGTTCCAGTCTCTTTGCCCAGCCAATCCCAGTCTCTTCCTTACAGCTGCCAGTCTCCTGGCTCATCTAGTCCCAGTCTCATCCTCGGTCTTCCAGTTTCCATGCCCAACCAGTCCCAGCCCCTGTCCCTAGCTCCCAGTCCCAGCAGTCTTGCTCAACCAGTCCTTGGCTCCTTATCCAAGCTCGGTCTCCCTTTCACATACTGGCTCCCAGTCTCTGTTTCCTGCTTTGACCTCCCATGTTCATTCCCTTTCCCAGCCACTTCCAGTCTCCCCTTTCCGGCTCCTTGTCTTAATCTACTCTCCCTCCTCCTGCAGGTCTGGCTCTTGTCCCATGTGCATTTGAATTAGACAGCTTCCTCCTCCATGCAGCTTTGGCGAGAGAGAGAGAGAGCGTGAGCGTGCGTGTTCATTAAGAGCACAGGAAACACAGGCTCTCTGCTCTCAGTACAGGGGCCTGGACTGCTCACAGCAGCCCAGAGCTACAACTGCAGAGAAAGTCCTGCTCGGGCTGGGCTGGAGTGTACATAATGTGGACAGAATTTTCTAAGAATTTAGCTACTAATGGTTTATTAGTCTCTACTGAATGTGTGAACTGCAATTTTTCAAAAGTTTAGAAGTTAGCCAAATTGGAGCAGATTTTCATGGGGAAAGCAACTGTTACATCCCTTACACAAAAGCTACCACCCATTGCCAAATTTGAAGTCTCTTCTCTGAAGAATGGGGCTGTTAGAACTTCTCAAATATTTTTTTAATATGGGGAAAACAACATATTTTCACTAGCCTTGTTCTTGGAAACAGCTGAACCGTTTGATATGTTGTTGTTTTTTAAATCCAGCCCAAAGCAGACTACTGTCATGGAAAATTTCAGCCCAAATGGTTAAAGTTTGGCAAAGTTATAAGCAACTGAAAATAGGGTCTTATAATGGGAAATGCTAGACAACCTGAATAATTGGCAGTCCTACCAGCCTCACTTATAATACAGTGTTCAGCTACACTACAAGTCCCTAATTAGAGTTCTACAAGGGACATACCACACTTAAAGTGGAGTTTTCTATAATGTGAGTATGCCAAGCAGTAGTATGAGCCTGAAAATTCAGTTGGCTATTTCATATATATCCTTTTCTTTTCAAATGTGGATAGTCAGTCACATTGCTGAGGACAAAAAGGTCCTATATTATCGACTAGCATATGCTGCCCTGAGAAGTACTTGCCAGTCACATGCAGTAGTTTTATTCATAGGAACAGATGCTTCACGCCTGGAATACTCAGCTGTCCTGCATTTTCTGCTCCGTGACATGGGACTGGCCAAGGAAACAAATGTATGAAAAGATGGTACAATATTATCGTTCCCAAAGTGGCGCTAATTGCCTTGTTGAAAAGTAAAATCTGAGAATTATCACAGAAACACTGAAATGTATGACTTTCAACAGGGGAGGGGAAGAAATCATGAGAAATTTTATCATTTTCTCCTAGGGAAACCCTGCAGACTTTAAAATTAGTTGCATGTGGTAGCTGAATATGGCTAAGATCACATGAGAAAAAAGTTTTTTCTACTTTCCCTAGTTGCTGCTACATGGGACCTTCCTAATAATTAGCCTTTACTGACAATGAAGACACCCAGACTTTGTTTCCTTATAAAATAATTCATTGTGGCTAATTTAAGGAAGTAGCTAGTATACATGAAGCAAATCCAGAAAAACTGCTAGAGTGGTTTAAATGATTGAAAGGCTATTATTTTTGCTTTCTACTCACTCAAAGTTTAAATAACATTTTTATTTGCGTTGTGGTAGTATCTAGTCTTAGCTAGGTTGGGGCCTTCATTGTGCTTAGTACGGTACAAACAGTAAATGACAGTCCCTGTACGAAAGAGCTTTCTGTCTAAAAAGTAAATATATTCTCCTATACAAATAGCATTCTGGGGAATAAAAAGCAGCTACAAGCACTGGCAATACCAATAAACAGTGGTAGAGGAATGAATGCCTGTTTTGACTAAGTGTTACAAACTGGGAGGTATCTGTACTAGTCTTATTAATATTATGTGAGATTTGGTTTCCCTATTCAATTTTATATTGCTGCCTCCTTGAACTCAAAGGATTAAGTCAGACAGGGTTGGCCTAGGCAGGCAACTGAAGATAGGACTAAGAGATAAGACTGCCACAGGTACACCTTCAAAGCAACTAAGAGAACCCTGGGGGACTATTACTGGGAGATGCTAAAGATCAAAAGATCCTGACCAATTAAAAGGTCCCCCTTCCCTTCCTACCAGGAACAATTGTTCAGCATATAGGAAGGCTAACACAGAAACTGGGAGAAAAGAAGGAGCTGTAGGCAGGCAGCCTGTCTCTAAGCCAGGCCTACACATCTAAGCTTGGAGCAGCTGAAAGGCCAGGTAAAATCCAGGCCTCTTTTTGTGTTATTTTTAATGCATGTCTCTGAATGCTGTAATCCTGGTGTTAATACGAAATAATACTGTTTGAAGTAGCTGTGTGGTCACTGTGTATTAACTACTATCATATGCTCAGCTGGGACCAGGTCAGGCCCAGAGGCACGTGTTCCCCATTCCTGTGGCCCCAGCCCCTCAGGAGCCAGAAGGATTGGCTGCCCTGGGCCCAGGGAGGTGAGGCTGGAAGTTCTACCCAGAGGAGACACATAGGACAGTCACGTGTCCACCCCTTTATATTGTGCTCCCCCACTAGCAGGAGGTATAAAGGGTACGTCTTCACTACCTGCCATCGACTCTGGTAATCCACCGCAGTGAGAGGCGGAAGCGGAGTCGACAGGGAAGTGGCAGCAATTGAGGTACGTCGACTTCAGCTACGTTATTCACATTGACACCCTCCCACCCAGTGTAGACCAGGCAAAAGTCGTCTACACCTGTAAGGAATTCTCCATCATAAACCCTGTGTGAGAGCAGGTAATCTCGCGGTTAGAAAGGTTGGAATGAAGTCTCAATGCTCTCAGGGTTCCCTGATCTGTTGTAGCCTGTTGAGTCGGTCGTGGCCTGATTCCAAACCCAGAGCATGTATGTATCTGAGGCCTGACCCAATGCGGTTTCCAAGGATGACGACAATGGCTTGGTGAAGCAGAAATCCAAAAGAGTTGAGACATTTCCCTGAGAAACCAGTAGAAGTTCTAGGAGGAGTTTCATGCATTTCCAGGAGGTTTGTGTAGACAAGAAAGTGATTTAGCCTTTTTTTTTCCCTTTCCCATAGAAGAAGGAACTGACCCCATTGTCTTCCATTTCTTTTCTCTATCTTTAAGCACTGAGGATAAAACATATCCAGTGCTTCCTGAGAGGCTCCCAGATCCCAGAACAGTTGATTCAAATGAGTGTGTTCCAGGAGCTTGACATGGTGAATCTGGCCACCATGGTAACCATGGATTCAACAGCAACCATTTGCTCCAATGAAGTATCAGAACCCTTATCAGACTTGTGAAGAGGTTTCAAGCATCGAACCAACAGCTTTGGATCTGGGGGAGGGTGCAGATCTGTACTACAGCCTCGGCCTTCAATGTCACCCTTTGCTGTGACAGTTGCTTCCAAAACCAGAGCCTTATGGATATGCTTTTGCACTTCTTTGAGAGGAACCCGAAGTACTAGATACCTAGAACTATGCTCTGAAGGACTGACTCTTTCAGAGGCCGACACCTATGAGGCCCAGTATTCATGCTTGGTTATAAATTATCTATGTGGATTCATTGTAACTGATACCTTAGGTATGGCTCCAATCAAGGAGGCCAAAACCTACATTGGGGCTTTTCTAAACTTTGTAACCCCTTTGGCGGTCGAAGCTGAGGATGGTCTCCCACTACCTAGGGATTCCTGCACTTTGGAACCAGAAAGTTTAGACACTTAACACTTCCTGAAATAAATGTTAATTTACTGGCATTTTCAAATGTTCACCAACAGACACAAGCAGTTAATAAATTTACACTACTGACTGTTTCATGACTATGCTGGATGTTTGTGTCAGATCAGCATACAGGAACATCTTGTCGTATTTTGCTATTTGAATATTTATCATTATTCCAGTTTCAATGTTTCTGGATGGTGAAGATAAAAATTTAAATTGTGTCGGTTGTCTGCTTACTAAAGCTAATTTGATGGGGATTTCAGACTCATCCATGTCAGGACATGCTCTGACAAATTAACGTTCTGCAATTGCTTTTTTACATGGTAACTCTTCTGCAATTATTTTGTACTTAATCATATGTATGTGATTTAAAAAAAAAAAAAAATAGAAATATCAGAAGTTATTTTACAAGAATCTAAGTTAAAATACTTAAAACATGAGTCATGTTTTCATTAATACCACAGGAAGTCAATCGCATTAGTATTTGATCAACATGTCCTTTCCTCCTGTCTATTCAATACTGTGTGGAATCTGCACTCACTCATAAGGGAGGGGAAAAGGAAGACAAAGGATTCCAGTGTTGATACTGCTACACTTTAAAGATTCTATTCTTATTCTGAAATCAACATCTGTGGTTGCAGGAGAGTAATCTCAGGGAAAGGGATTTTTGATATTGCAACCATGTATGAAAGTCAGAAATTAAAATAAAAAGAAAACAAAAACTTGCAAATAACATTATAAGGCAGAATTGCTACATGTTGGTAGTTGACAATAACAGAGATGATCAAAATGTTATGCCTATTTACTGATACAACTAGTTATATCTATAATGGGACAAGTAGAAGGAGGTGGGAGAAGAGCATGCAGAATAGTGAAGGAAGAGAAGGAGGGATAGCTCAGTGGTTTGAGCATTGGCCTGCTAAACCCAGGGTTGTGAGTTCAATCCTTGAGGAGGCCATTTAGGGATCCGGGGCAAAAAACTGGTCCAAAATAATTTGCCTCTTGAATTAATAAGATTTTAAAGTAGAAAGGCCAGAATGGTAAAAGTTATCCCCCTTTTCAGGGCATATGCTATTTTTGGGTGCTTTTGTGCCATTAAGGCATGAACCTGTTTTGAGAACAGTATGAAGACACTTTCACCTCACCGGAAGCACCAGGTAGCAGTATGCATCTTTATACTACTAGTCATTAAAGGGGCATATGTAACTAAAGTAACACATACTAGTACACAACTAAGCTAATATCAACAATTTAATGAGTAATTTTGACATTTGATGTTCAAAACAAAAATTTCAAGAATCACCACTTAGCAGAATCCTGTGTTGATACATTATATTTGATTGCTTAACAGAAAACAATGCACTTTAGTAACCACTTGTTTCCTCACACACATGCTTGTAGGTTCCATTGTATTAGCATCAAATGTAAATTTATCAGGATTCTTATTACAGGCTAATCTTCACTGAAAAAGTATTGTCTCCAGCAAAGAAACGATATTTTAGACAAAGACTATCTGAAATACTGATTTATGGTGAAAAACCTTAAATTACTGGTGATCTTAAATGTTGTTGCATTTTAAATTGACCAAAAACCTTGCCTAGCAGGATGACATTAACAGCACAATGTGATATGAATCATGGGAAAGAGTCCAAAAATTAGAAATTGTTCATTCCTCACCTTTAGCCCAGTTTCCAGGAGGATAGCACTTGGCAGTTTGAGGAGCACTGCAGAAGGATTCCAAAGGAAGCTAACTCTGCTTTGCCAGAAAAACAGTCAACTGTATAAGGCCTGGTCTACACTAACAAGGTAAGTCGATCTAAGTCACACTAGTTAAGTTACGTAATTTAGGTAACTTAAGTCCAAGTAGTTTAGCCCTGGGCTACACTAGAGAGGGGGGTCAATCTACGATACACAATTTCAGCTACGTGAATAGCGTAGCTGAAGTCGGCGTATCGGAGATCGACTTACCTGGCTGTGAGGATGGCGGCGAGTTGATCGCTGCCGCTCCCACGTCGACTCCGCTTCTGCCTTTCACCGAGGTGGATTTCCGGAGTCGACGGGGAGTACGTTCGGGGATCGATTAATCACGTCTAAACGAGATGCAATAAATCGATCCTCGATAGATCGATTGCTACCTGCCGATCCGGCGGGTAGTGAAGACAAGCCCTTAGATAGACACCGCTGAGAGTCAACTTCGTGCTATGTTGATGGGAGACGCTCTCCCATCGATATAGCTTGTGCCTCTCGGGGAGGTTGAGTACTTAAGTTGAAGGGAAAGTGTTCTGCCATTGACTTATTGTGTCTTCACTAGACCTGTTAAATCAATACCCACTGCATATATCACAGCAGCACCAATTTAGCCAGTAGTAATGACAAGTCCTAGGAATCCTACTGTGGAAGAGAATTGAAGTTAAAAAAATTAAATAAACAGGAGACTCCAAAGGGTCAGAGTAGTGGAAAAGAAAGTGTTTAGAAAATTATAAACCTTTCCTGGGGAGAAACAAATGTGAAAGTTGTTTGAGTTCGGGTTTATATTTTTCTTCTTTATATTTTCATGTGGCTTGCATATTGCAATATACCAGAAATGTGAGAATTCATATTTAATGTGAAGGTCATTGGGAATATTTCATTCACATTAGTTCATGCCCAAATACTACAAATTTATATTACTGAAAGTTATTTGGATTTATTCTGCTTTCACTTTGCAAAGTAGCAGCATCAAATACTTGGCAATTACACAAAGCCATCTTGTGAATCCAAACCAGTGCCAAAACTGCAATGATTGGCAGTACCAATCTCTATTTCAAAATGATGAAGCGACTGAGAATGCAGACAGCTTTAAATCCTTTAACTTCATTACAAGATGCTCCCGAACTAAAATAGCATTGAACACAAAGATACATGCCTCTGTTGTTTTCGTAATCTGGATATGTTTTAGTCTTTCACATTCTCATATCCATCTTTAAGAAAGTGAATAGTTAGAAGTCTGTGTTCTACCCCTCTCTAAAGCAGTGCAAAGTGCAGACTGCATTATCAGCACTGATAGAAATGCTAGCTTTTTTGAAAAATCAGATTTCTGTGCATTGGTATCTCAGTTGCTTTTTGAAGCATCAATGGGCAACTACTGTCACATGAAGAACAGCTAAATGGTGCAATATGGATTTTTCAAGACGTAAAAAACTTCGTATATCCTTGGCTATGTCTTCACTGTAGAATTAACTAACGTTATCTACATACACTTGAGTTAACGTCTCTCAAAAGTTAGCCTAGCTCAAGTCAGAGTGGCCACACTGTGAAATAACACTCGAGGCACAGAGTGGTTGGATTTCTACACAAAGTTACTGCGTTAGCAGCTGGCAAACTGTACTAACTCAAACTGTAGCCCACATCTCCTGATGAGACAGCCAACTCAGATTTTCCTACAGAATGTAAAATGTATTGGTTATCAAACTTTAAAAATTAATTTTGTCTGTACTTTCTGTGATTCCCAAATTCAAACGGCTAACTTTGGCATCATCTTACTACTCCAATTTTTTGTATCATATTTATTTCCTTAACACCACTGCTTCCATTTTACTTTCTTTTTCCTACACAACTTAAATGTTTGTTGTCCATTTCACACAGAAGTCTGTTGCTTCCTTTTTCAAACTTCCTGTGTTCTATTTCAGTGTTCATCTTATGAACACGTGTGTGTGTGTGTGTGTGTGTGTGTGGTCTATTCAGTCCACTGTAAATCCACAGTACTTGAATATAGATGTTGACAATTGTCTTAAAATTGTTAACACTAAATACTCCAATTTACCAGATTTTAATGAGGAAATTCATAATTTAGGACTCAATATTACAAAAACTTAAGGCAAATGTAGGTCTGAATTCACTAAATAATATTCCTGGCTTCCAACCAAAGCTGTAGAAGCCTTGAATACTTCATCCGATGAAGTGGGCTCTTAAC
Source organism: Chelydra serpentina (assembly GCA_037349315.1). NCBI lineage: Eukaryota > Metazoa > Chordata > Testudines > Chelydridae > Chelydra > Chelydra serpentina. The sequence goes on along the minus strand of JBAIAC010000029.1, from coordinate 33,802,919 downwards.
CCACGAAAGCTTATGCTGAAATACATTTGTTAGTCTCTAAGGTGCCACAGGTATTTTTCTTGTTTTCTTTTTGCTGACACAGACTAAACACGGCTACTACAGTGAAACCTGTCATTTTCCTAGTTATCTGTGGCCTTATTCACCAGTTCTGAACCAACAGTAACCTACTTATATAGTTTAACTTGCTATAATTTAACGTGTCCTACTATTTTCAATTCAACATTGCTATTTAACTTACCTTTCATCAGCTGGTGTATAGGGGTTGTTTGTTTGGCTGGTTGTTGCTATCCTTTTTGTATGCTTATCTGGGTACAGAATGTCCTTGTAATGTTATGTTCAGGATCTCTCCTTTTTCCTAATACCAGGGCTGAGAGATGATGAAGCCTCTTTGCACTATGCTCCTGCATTGTAAAATCAATGAACAGCAGCAGCAGTTATGTCAGGGATGTTTTTAGGGGCCGGTGAGAAGGGTGGTTACTGTCCACTTCCAGAGGGGCATCTCACTTTTTTTCCATGCAGCTGTTTTTTAATGTTGTTTCTCAGCTGCTGGGTGAAGGAGGGGTGGTGGCAGAGGCCTGAAAATCTTTTCCGCCCCAACAGGCAGAACACCTTGGCCAGCCCTGAGCTACGAGCACATAGCATAAGAACAGACTCAGATATGCACTTAAACTAAGTAAAATTAAATGCTCTTTTTCCTTTAATCTACAGCCAATGTTTTCGCAGTTGTTTTATACTGCATTGAATCTAGCCTTGGTATCTTTGGTTGGATTGGGAGAGAGGGGGAAGAGAGTCTACCATCACCTAGGGCTTATCTAGATGACTAGTTAGTGCACAGCCAGCTGGGGTATAAATCCACAGCACACTAGTGTGCCACATACAAACTGTCTGTACGGACCCTGCTACTGCACATTAAAGTTCCCTACTGCACTTTAATCTACTCCACTTTAAAACAGGACTAGATTAAAGCGCACTAGAGAACTTCTAGTGTGAGATAGCAGGGTCCATATGGACAGCTATGTGGCATGCCAATGTACTGTAGATTTACACCACAGATTGTCACACACTGTTTGTCTAGACAAGCCCTTACCTTCTCCCTCAAATTCAATCAATTCCTGTCCTCTGTTGTGCATATTGCTATCCACAAGGCCAGCATAAGGATTTGATGTGGGGGGATTGAGTGTTTTGAAATTCTTTTTGCCCATCTCCCTCCAAAACTTAACTGATCATTTTTATATTAAAAACAGAGTGGAAGAAAGAAAGTTCTTGGGTGCTAATGTAGAAATGGAAGTCAGCTACTTGCACTAGGGTCCATGCATAGTTACCAATGTTTAAACAAGTTTTTCAACAATTCTGCAAATAAGCAACTAGACAGAACTTAAAACCACAGCTACAGGAGAGATGCGTGTCCATTCTGGTGAATGTTAGCATCTACAGAATCTGATTCTCCTCTCACAATGGTGAGAATCAGAAGTAATTTCATAGAAGTGTTAGAGGGGAATCAGGTACACATGGAACTTTACACACTAATCACTATATTACCCTGTGAGGTTGGGGTTATTTCTAGACAGAGAAACAAAGGTTAAATGGCTTCCCTAAGGCTACATTCATGCAAGGATCAGAATGCATGCGTCTTGCATGCATTCTGACTCTCACTTCTCTGCACTTTCCACCACTCCACGGCCAGAGGCCTTTTCAGGTACTGAAATGCAGGAGCTGACTGGAAGCGAGCTTGACGCATGGTGCCACGCCACCAGTGACAACTCATGTGGCATCACCCATCTTAAAAATCAAGGGAACTATGTGTATGGGTTTTACAAATCAGAAGGCCAGCCCTGAGCAGCTGTAACACAGGCGCTGACTTTCCCACTCCACCCCTTCCCTCAAGGCCCCACACCCCCATCCGCCCCCGCTCCACCACCACCCCTCCCCTGAGCACGCTGCATACTCGTTCCTTCCCGCTCCGCCCTAGAGCCTCCTGCACGCTGCGAAACAGCTGATTGCGGCGGGTGGGAGGCGCTGGGTGGGTGGGTGCTGATAGGTGGAGCTCACCAGCAGGCAGGAGGCGCTGGAGGAAGGGAGAGGTTTTGATAGGGGAGCTGCCGGTGGGTGCTCAGCACCCAGCATTTTTTTCCTGTGGGTGCGCCAGCCCTGGAGCACACACAGAGTCAGCGCCTATGCCACAGGATCTTTAAGAAAAATAACCTTGAGAATATAAAACTAATCAGTTTACATTTTCAAAAATATATTCACAGCAAAAAGGGTTATAGCAATTTTTTTTTAAATAAAAGTTCAGATCAGTCTTGCTATTCAAAAGAGTGTTGTGGAGAAATCATGCTCTAATGCCACATTTTTCATGCTCCAAATTGCACATATTTTAGTATAGTGTTGCATTCATATAGCATTGATAGCAAGGATAAAATTTTCATAAGTGCCTAAGTCCCATTTTCAAAAATGACATATGCACTTAGATGCTTAAGTTTCATTGCAAGTCAATGAGATATAGGCTAAGTACCTAAATCACCTTTGAAACTGGGTCTTTTAAAATGTTTACCCCCAATCTCGTTTTCTTATAAGAAAGCTAACTAAACAAGTCAAGAAATTTTAACTTACATTTTATTAACAGAGATAAATCTGAAAAATATTTCTGGTACATAATTCTTCTCAAGGCATTTTAAATAAGCTTGAGCCAGAGGGCCATTATCTCATACCTGCAGATATAGTGCCCTTAACTCCCTCTTCTGGCTCTTGTAAAATCTCACTCCCATATCACACTGTTCCTTCATCCCTCAAGTCCAACACTTCTTCCCTTTGATTCAGAGATCCCATAGCTTTCTTTCTGGGGTCTGTTTGCGATACTTCAGGTATATTTCTGCTCCTTGAGTCAGGAGTCCCACAATCCTTCTTCTAGGGGGTCTGGGCTGCTAACTTGCCTAGGTTTCCCTCTTTAGATATGGAGTCCCTCCTTCTGGGATCTGTGTGGGGTAACTCCAACCAGCTGTGACCCTCACTCAGCTTCTCCAAGCTGTCTCCTCTCAACTCTGTCCCTTCTCCCTAGACTAACAGGCAAGGCAGGCTGGCCTCCTCTCCTCCACTTTACCTCTCTGGAGTGTTCTCTTATCTCCAGGCATGAGCTGATTTAATCACATAACTTTCCTATTATGTGGCTACACTAATTTACCCCACCTTGGGAGGAAGGCTGACTGTGTCACAGGTGGGGTGAGACCCATTACTTCTTAAAGGGTCAGTAACCCTCTGGCAAAGCCATTGCCCGGGGCTTCGTAAAGTAGCATACCGTAAAAAAAAAATCCTCACTGGCAGAGCACTAGACCGCTGACCTAATGGTTTTTTCCATATCTGATTTCTACCATTTTACACAATAAGACAGATGATGGAAATGTTTACAGTAATTATTTCTGAAGAGGCTGTATTGTGAGACTGTAACAAAAGTACTCCAAATATAGTCTAATGATTCAGTATTTACCAGAAGATTTGACTTTTATTTAAAAACATTCAGCTGTGACTGAACTAAGACATTGGTATAGAAACTAAAAACTAATCTACTTCTGTGGATTTCCTTCTTCCTACTTTGTTCCTTCTATAATACAAATCTACTTATTTTAACAATACATTATCACAGTGCAAAATAAAAGGACAAGTGTGTAACAAACAGATACTGTCAGTATCCAACATAGAATTTCTAACTATATCAGGTTTGCCAGGAGTGAAAAACCCCTTCTCACACATTAAACATAAGATTATCTCACCGTAACTGTGCATGACTGACATGTTCCCTCACACAAACATTCACTGACAAAGAGAAATAGTTAAATGGTTTGCAATAACGGATTAAAGCGCCAGGGGAGGGAGTGTGTTAACATTACATAATGGATTTTTACTTTTTTTATAATCCTATTTCAGCAGTTATTTGCTTAATCTTATAATACAGTATCTTTAGCTTTCCCCAAATTATAACCAAGTTCCAATTTATACACTGTAAAACTACAAGTTCCATAGTCATACAGGGTCCAGCTAATATTTCCTGCATGGAAATGCCTTGGTATATAAGCCACACCATCCCCTTTGTAAGAAGTTGCCAATCCAAGAGTCTAACCCCGGCACAGAGGCCTCTACTGGCCTGCATCAAAATTATTCCCTGGAGCTAAGGAGAACTCAATTACTGGAAAGCAACTGTAAATGAAAATAAAATTTTAATAGTAAAGCCAAAAAATACAATATTGTAGAAGTTTCCAATCACACATTGTGATTAACTGCACTCATTTAAGGCATGTATCTAATATTAACAAATTAATGGAGAAAAAAGCATAACTGAACACTAACTCTGGACAAATACCATTGTCTTCTGTAATAATCTTAGATCTTAGTTCAACTTCAGGTTTTTACAGCTGGTAAAACTGTTGAAGTATTGTTTGAGAGTGTCTGTGGGTGTTCATAGGAGATAAGGTGATTTATGCAGGGACATGGCTTTAAACTGTATTTCCTGCATTTTTATGGTTTTGAGTTTTACAGCATTGTGCCTTAGCAACCCTAACTGTTCACATAGCATTTTTTAATATTTGAAGAATATATAATTGCAATCCACACATGTACATCATGCCTGCCCCAAAAACCTGAAAACTTGAGTTGATCATAACTAGAATGGACACTGTAGGAAAGAACAGGCCAGGCAGAGGGATGGAAGGAAAAAAGGAATACACTGAATACAGTTACAGGGCAAGTCAGAAGGCTGTCTCATGGATATTTTTTTTTTAAGGTTGCATGCTCTAAGTCTACATGACAGAGTGTCTGAGGAGCTCCTAGAACCACAGACCACTTCAGGACGCAACTACCTCTGGAGGTCCGTAAAGTATTTTACCTTTGCATGGCTTTCTTCATGCCCATACAACCCAGCTTGAGTTGAGGGCAAAGCCCTGAGTAACTTAAGAACTCCACTAGCTTGCAGGAACAGCAGGAGAGAGGTTGAAGAAATGCAGTAACTTTAAAATGAAAATAAGAAAGAAAAACTTGTAGCACCTTAGAGACTAACAAATTTATTTCAGCATAAGCTTTCGTGGGTTAGTACCCACTTCATCGGATGTGGGTACTAACACAGCTTTAAATCCTTAATACTCCCACTTCACCAGTACTTTCGCAGATCCTGAAATCCTACAGAGTTCCTCTGATACTGTGGCTGCCAATCTGCAGAGTTTATTGTAAAGCTCAGTTTCTGCAGAGCTCTGAAGGTGGGAAGCCCATCCCCTGCAGACCTCCTTTGATCCTCAGGAGAGGTTTCCATCCTGAAGACTTTACTGTGGGTGACAGTTGGTAATATGGTTGTTGGGTACACTGGGACACTAGCTGAGCCAGCTATTTGAACTAAGGGCTGGTCCACACTAACCCCCCGGTTCGAACTAAGATACGCAACTTCAGCTACGTGAATAACGTAGCTGAAGTCGAAGTATCTTAGTTCGAACAACAAGGTACTTACCGCGGGTCCACACGCGGCAGGCAGATTCCCCCATCAACTCCGCGTACTCCTCTCGCGGAGCAGGAGTACCGGTGTTGACGGCGAGCACTTCTGGGATCGATTTATCGCATCTAGACGAGACGCGATAAATCGATCCCAGAAGATCGATTGCTTACCGCTGAACCCAGAGGTAAGTATAGACGTACCCTTAGAAAAGCTTTTCAGTACTCCAATTAACTTAATAAGAAACAATGGCACTTTCAATAACCTACTGCAGCGTTTCTCAAACTGGGGTCCGCGACAGTACTCCAGGGGGTCTGCTGGCCCTGCTAGTCAACTCCTCCCTCTCCCTCCCAGTGCCTCCTGCACACCAAGGAACAGCTGTTCAGCAGCATGCAGGAGGCACTGAGAGGGAGTGGGAGAAGCAGGGATGGGGCTGCCAGCCCTGCTGATCAACTCCTCCCCCTCCCTCTCAGTGCCTCCTGCATGCTGCTGAACAGCTGTTCCCCGGTGTGCGGGAGGCACTAGAAGGGAGGGACACGAGTTGAGGGAGGACGGGGGAGGAGTTGATCAGCGGGGCCAATGAACCCGCTGGAGTACCCTTGGTTCCCTGGCGTGCAGGAGGCACTGTGAGGGAGGAGTAAGAGCGAGAACAGGGGACACTTGTGGGAGGGGGCCGAAAGAGGCAAGGAAAAGGAGGGGCAGGAGTGGAGCGGGGGCAGGAAGAGATGGGGCAGGGATGGGGCTTTGGGGGAAGGGGTGGAGTGGGGGCAGGGCCTAGGGCAGAGTGAGGAGCCTGGGGGTTCGTGAAAATTTTTAAATCAAAATGGGGGTCCTCGTGTTGCTAACATTTGAGAACCACTGACCTACTGCATTTTGACATGCTATTCTGACATCCCTACGTCAATGCTTAGCATTTTGAATATGTTTTTCAATGTCTCCGATTCTAAAGTGCTGAAAACTGGAGCCAGATTTTTAAAACAGCTCAGTTACCATGTACAGTATCTAAACCAGAGGCAAATCTTAAGAACTGTTCGGCATTGAGCAGTTTTGTTTATTAGCATTATTTGTATTACAGTAGCAGCTAGCAGCCCCAGTCATGGATCAGGCGAGGCACTAACAGAACAAAAAGACAGTACCATTTTACCAAATAGAACATTGCACAAAATCAATTCACATGTACATAAAGCAGTAAAATTATGCAAGCACAATTAATCCTTTTGAGTTTTAATTTGTTTTACATTTTACCTTAAAGTTCTGCTTCCCATTAAAACTAAATAGGAAAATCTATCTAATCCTAAACCTGGAGCAGGTTAGTGGACCAAGGTTAGTGGACCAAATCTTCACTCAGTCAGCAATATTTACATTTACTTCAATGGAGTTTTGTCTGTCTGAATAATTATTAAGCAAAGACTGACACTCACTGGGACAAATTTTGCATTCTTCCAGTGGCTCTCCAGCACAACAAGCATCAAGGCAACTCCTGTTTATGCTTAGTCAAGATGATGGCAATTCCAAACCAACCCTGACAAAGTCAAATTCTGTAAGGCAGAATGCTTCCAAGATTTACAAGTAGAAATGGTTAACTGAGAAGAATACAGTTCCAAAAGGAACATCTTATATTCTTTTTTTCATGATTCTAAGGAGAACATGGATACACAGCACTGTTGATTCTAAAACAAACACACTTACATTTTAAGTCAAAATATTAGCTGTTTCAATCAAGGTGCACCAAAGTGGTCTCCACTGTTTGCCCTTTAAGAATGTGAATGAGTGTATACACAGACATATTAACCTTGCAAAAAACGCACCAGCTCAAATGTACCAGCTGAAACACAAAATCTACTCACCCATTACTTTCTATGATGTTTAATAATAAAGCAAAAACCAATTAGAGTTTACATACCTGGGCAGATAGAACTTTTGAAAATTAGAAGTTTTTCTAATGAAAATCTTTGAGAAAAACATGTTTTAACATGAGTTCTAATATACACACAATCCATATTATACAATTATTACTGGGAAACAACATGGTTAGTGCACCTAAAGATGAGATTTCCCAGAAGAGTCTAAGGGCTGGTCTACACTAACCCCCCAATTCGAACTAAGATACGCAACTTCAGCTACGTGAATAACGTAGCTGAAGTCGAACTATCTTAGTTCGAATGAAAACGTACTTAGCCGGGGTCCACACGCGGCGCGCAGGCTCCGCCGTCGACTCCGCCTACTCCGTTCGTCGAGCTGGATTACCAGCGTCGACGGGGGAGCACTTCCTGGTTCGATTTATCGCGTCTAGACAAGACGCGATAAATCGAACCCAGAACATCGATCCAACGCCTCCGATCCAGCCGGTAAGTGTAGACCTACCCTAAGGGAGTTAGGACCCAATTTCCATGACCTCTCAATAGGATTTGGAGACTTAACTCTCATAATTCCCTTTGAAAATCCTAGCCTAAATTTAGTCTGTGGCAGTCATTAAACAATACTTCTGCAAGAGTTAAACCAAGATTGTTTAAAAAAAAAAAAAAGGAGTTGATACAGTACAAACACACACACACAACTACTGTTTCGCAATTATGCCAAACGAGAAGTAAATTAGTCACACAAACTTTTCCCAGTGGCTGTTCTATATTCATCGGAGCTGGAAAAGACTGAATTCCTTATCTTTGCCCTGGACTGGAGTTCAAGGACTTTTTCTGGATATGATTGCTTGGCTTCTGTTTATCTGAGCTGTCACAGTGAAATATTTGCAAGGAACAACACAAGAAGCCTTGCAGCAATGGGCAAAAGTAAAGCAAAGTAGTGGTATCTCTCCCAGAACACAGATGTGACAAACTTCCTGTAGAAACTCAATTATGATTTCAGTATACATAAAGATATCAGTGGAAGGGTTAGTTATGGGAAATGTATTATAAAATATACATTTAATTTTCCAAAGGCAGTCCCACCAGACTCTTATTACCACGTCTTTTTCCTGAAAGCTTCTTCAAATACCTTTAAATTAATCAAAGGCAGTATATATTGCGACAAAGTTCCTCTTCTACCTTGGTGAGTCCTGCGCTTATTGGCGGATTTTGATCGCCTCAGAGATCTTCCCCTCTGGTAGAACCCACAGTCAAATTCCTCCTGTGTCTGATCAGGAGTTGTGAGGTTTGGGGGGGGGGACTCGGGCCCGCCCTCTACTCCGGGTTCCAGCCCAGGGCCCTTTCCTGTAACAGCTGCGTGACAGCTACAACTCCCTGGGCTACTTCCCCACAGCCTCCGCCCAACACTTTCTTTATGCTTACTGCAGGACCTTCCTCCTGATGGTCTGCTGATGCTTGTACTCCTCAGTCCTTCAACTCTTCTCACTCTCAACTCCTTGTGTGCCTCTTGCTCCCAGCTCCTCGCACGCAACACCACAAACTGAAGGGAGCTCCTTTTTAAACCCAAGTGCCCTGATTAGCCTGCCTGTCTTAACTGATTCTAGCAGGTTCTTCTTAATTGGCTCCAGGTGTCCTAATTAGCCTGCCTGCCTTAAATTGGTTCCAGAAAGTTCCTGCTTGTTCTAGTGCAGCCCCTGCTCTGGTCACTCAGGGAACAGAAAACTATTCATCCAATGGCCAGTATATTTGCCTTCTATCAGACTTCTGTACCCCACTTGTCTGGGTCTGTCACAATATACATATACATACACATACACACACTATAATATACATTATACATGTATTTTACAATGTATTCCAAAGAACTCCCCTTCTGTGGAATATTTTTAGGAAGCTGCTGGAGGAAGTCAGAGGTCTTGGTAACTGTGCTGAAACTTTTGTCAACTGACAAATGTGTTCTACCATTAAGACTGATGAGGAAATTTTGTGCCATCCTAGTGGACAATGTCCTAGTTTCAACAGTACACACTTTTTTTTATCCTGATGGGTAGCCTATAGCAATGTTATCTTGAAACCCTCTGGCCTGCGAGAACTACAACTGGAGCAAAAGGCAGCAGCCTGCCTCTCAGCAACATGAGATATTGCAAGCACATCGAACCTGTCCTTTCATAACTCCCCAGAGAATACTGGGTCAACCTAAAGGTAGTAATCTTCAATGTATTTAATAATTTTGTCCCATAGTCTGGGATCAAGACTTTGGTCCATCAACTCCACTTTGCTGGCACAACAAAATTTTCCACTGCAAGGTGAAAGCTCATTATGCAGGGGGCAGTGTGTTACTAGGGATTGATCCAAGACTGTGGAACCCATTGCTGCAGGAACTTAGAACTACCTCCACCCTTGGTACTTTGTGTTCCAAGTGAAAAGCTTTCATTATTAAGAACCCATAGCTCTTGGGGGAGTGGGGGAGACAACAACAAGAAGAATCCCTCTCCCAGGTGCAGAAATGGAGAAGTTGCTTCACGCATCATAATGAGGAGGTACAAAAATCTAAATACAGTAGAGAAGGTATGGACTGTTGTCATGTTTCCCTGAGTTATGGTTTCAGTCTGTCTACAGACTTATGAAGACAACACTGCATTATTTACCCGCTGTACAGATTTTTCTTTGCATCCATAACCACATTCCTGCTACAAGGACTGATTTCCTCATAGATTCCATACCTGCAGTATCAGAGTATGTGGGGCCAACATGTAATCTACCTCCTGGAAATAAAAGACATCTGGGAAACATGACCAGTAATTCATTTTACACAGGGGAAAATTATGTTACTCAAGAAAATCTGGCTGTTGTAGTCTTGATCAGGGCCGGCTCCAGGCACCAGCAAAACAAGCTGGTGCTTGGGGCGGCACGTTTCTAGGGGCGGCATTCTGGCGCCAGCCATGCCGCCCCTAAAAATGTGCCCCGGCCGCCCTAGCTCACCTCCGCTGCCGCCGCTGGCGGCGCACGAAACAGCTGATTCGCGCGCCGCTGCTGGAGGGGGAGATCCCAAGCGGCCGCAGCGCGCGAAACAGCTGATTCGCGCGCCGCTGCTCCCCCTCCCTCCCAGGCTTGAGAGCCTGGGAGGGAGGGAAAGATCCTGAGCGGCTGCGGTACGCACGCCGCTTCTCCCCCTCCCTCCCTCCCTCCTTCCTAGGCTTGAGAGCCTGGGGGGAGGAGGCAGGGCTGGGGATTTGGGGAAGGGGCGGAGTTGAGGCGGGGGTGGGGTAAGAAAAAAACGGAGGGGGGGGGGGTGACCAAATTTGTTTTTGCTTGGGGTGGCAAAAATCCTAGAGCCGGCCCTGGTCTTGATCTAATAGTAAGGAAGAATTAGATCTTTACATTGGGCAGGTATGGAAGAATAATCAAAAGGAAAAGAGTGATTCTGCCCACAGACGTTCCCCCAGAATGGGCTGTGATCCACTAGTGATTGAAATCAGTTGTATCCCATTAAGATCCAGTGTACATAAAGGCAGTGTACACACCAATATGATGAACTAACAACAGACCTGAAGTTAATGTGTAGGACAACAGCATAATGGTCATTCTCAACTACCTGATAGAAAGGATGAGAAAAAACTCAAGACTTACTGAAGAAAGACAATCTCCCAGTAAGAGTTTTTTGCTCTGAACTCCTCTATCTTTATTGAATCCTTCAAAAGCACAAAATGAAGATATGGAGTTGGCTAGCAAACCAGTAATTACACTAGAGTCAACAACAACAAAATCTCTGAAACAGAATGTATTTTGCTACAAGAACACTGAACAACAATCAGTTATCTAATTTCAGATGTCATTGAAACATGGATTCTTGTTCATTGTTTTTCCAGTAAGATAACTACAAGTTTTCAAGATTTAACCATTATAATGTACTGTGCTTCTTCAGCTCAATCAATATTCAGGTTTTTTTTTAAGAGAAGGCATAACATTTGAAGGTTTTATAGTGCTCTGGTATTTACATAAAAAAGTGTATTGCTTTCAAAGTAGCAGATTAAAAGAAAAACTACTAATTTAAAACCACAGATTACTGAGATTTATCTTTTTTCAAATAAATGAATAATTTTTTCTTTTTTCCTAGTAATCTAGTTCAAAACAAATATTTAATTCTAATTTCTAAAATTCTAATTTATGCAAATACATATCAATATAGCAAAGATACATAATCCATTTGTGTATTTTTTTAATTGTTGCTATGTCAAACATTATTGCTATACTGAATATGCTGCTATAAATGTACATTACACTGGATATTTCAGGTAAATCTTACATGCATAATAGGTCTTTGTTGTTTTTGATAGATTTATATAATAAAAATCTTGTTTGTGGTAAATCTCTTAATGAGAGATCCTGTTCTGAGACTGAATTATTTGACATGGTGATAAACCTGACAAGAATAAGTTCTAGTGACTAACCTACAAATCTATCCAGTGCCAAGGGAATTTAGGTTTGTTTTTCAATAAAACCGTTTTAGCCCCTTGCGTGTTGGTTTTTTTGCTACAGCTGTAGTTACACAATAGTTTATTAGCACAGAAAAGACACTACTGTCCTAAACTGAATGTGCATTTTAGAGTATATTATTTATCTGTGCTAATTTATGCTACAAGATTCAGTACACCAATTTACAGGATCAGACCGGTTCCAGGACCTCTGAGACAAACTAATACGTCAATCAAAGGATCAGCAAGCCAGATGCCTGGATGCCATTACAAATGATTAGCATCCACTGTAGACGACTGGTTTAGTTGGAAAGCATTTTGAGGAGTTCTTACTGTTTTCAGAGATGAGGCTAGAAAAGAATAATCTGATAGTCATTCAACATTTTATTGTACATCAAGAAATTGAATAATGTAAAATATTTTCGTATACATCTTCTAGTAATTTTTTTAAAATTAAAAACTAACAAAAAAGTAAAAACATTCAAGGTGAACAAGTGACGTGAACAGAAATGCAGTATATTGCAATATATATTATGGTGGGGTGCTGGACCCTGCATAACTCAGGTTAAAGCTAGTTTCCCCATTATTAATCTGACTTTTCAAACCCTTCCCTCAACTTCACTAAAACCAAACAAATCTACCTCAAAGTTCACATACCACATCAGATTCCAGGGTAGAATTCTGGAAAGATTGGGACACATTAAACAAGCAATTTGAAAAAGGTTTGTTTAAAATTTTCTGTCATTCACTTTTCAAAAATTTTATAACATGTTCTGAGCTCATCTTATCTCTGAAAATAAAAATAACTTAAAACTTCACTTATTCTATAGTGCTTAACAAATAATTGTGCCTTGAATGTTTAGGTTGAGTTAGAAAGCCTTTAGATATGTCAGAGTTATCACAAATAACAAAATACAGATGACTATATACAAAAGAGGAATACATGTGTATTATACATACACTTAAACATAAATGCATCGCAAACTTTAAAATATATGTCTTTATACACACATCAGTTCGATATATTCATTATATATTGACTACTAAAGAATAAGTCCAAGTCAGAGTTAAGATCGTGTGTTGTGAAAAAAATATGGATTTGTTGGTTCTTGATGCCAATAGTTTTATGTTTAATTTGTGGAACAGTGTTTCAAAAAGAGGTAAATATTGATTTGTTTAACTTGTGTAAATTCCTACATATCCGTTTTTACATACAGGCCTTGTCTTCACTAGAATTTAAGGTATGATGTTAGGATGCATTAGCCTAATAGGGAAGCCTAGACTTTAACTGGACCAGTTTACCACGGTATAGAAAGGCTAGGCTTTTAAAACATGTTAGCACATCTTAGCTTGCTTTCACACACTAGTCTAGACAATGCCTCCGGGGTATACACGGGGGCAGCTTCACTGATTGCTGAACCAGGGTTATTCCTGAGTGTAGACAAGGCCGAAACAGTTAAAGAGGGCATAGAAAAAATGTAACAACATTAAAGGATTAGAGTTCGCTTAAGGTGTTTAAGAAAATGTGTGTGTTGTAAAGTAAAGCCCTGACAAGCAAGTAGAAGGAAGGCCTTAAAAATAATGAGTTGTAAGACCAAAATGAATAGTGTATGAAGAATGCCTGGTACAACAAGTAACTACTGTTATAAGATTTTTGAAAAGTTTCTAAAAAGAAAGGCCCCTTACTGACTACAGACGGTTTTAAATAAGATAAAGAAGGAGCCTTCATGGACCTTCCCACTATATATACCAGTGTTATCTCAAAAATTAGGGCTTACGTGTATCCAGGTGCAATGGAAAAAACTGTGTCGAGGGGAGGAAAGCCCTTGCGGAGAAATCAGATTTAAAATCTTATCTGAATTAAAACCGAAAATAAGGATGAACTGTCTCAAACTAGTTTTTAGTTGAAGCCTGTAGTTGGCAATGACATCACTTGTTTATTAAAGGGTATAAAAAAGCAAACTCTTCAAGGGTTCATTGCTAATACCTGCCTGACTATGTTTGACCCAACCAAAATGAATGTCAGCATACTTGTAAACTTTTGTTACTGTTTGAATGTGCTAAATTACTTATTATTTTGGTTTTTTGTGCATGTTTAGAGCAACTGTATAAATACCATTCGTCCTTTGGATTTAATAAAGGAATTTATGGTTAAATAGTGTCATCATCATAATATCCTGCATAAATAATAACAATTCCAACAGAGGGGGACTCTGTTCAGGACTTTGAGAACTGCATGAAGACTTCCAGGAGAGGTCCATCTTCCAAGGGCCCTAATGTAGAAAAACATCTTGAGGAAACTAGAGACTAAAGGGTCAGCTCTCATTAAACAGTCCATTTCCCCCCTTCTCTAAGGCTTAGTCTACACTCAAAAATCATGCCACTATAATTGAAACTCTCTTTTTTCAGTGGGAAGGCACAAGTCCATACCCATCTTTGTCTCCCATCAATAGATGTCTATAGCAAAACCAATATAATTGCCCCATTTTACTGGGGCAATTCTACCTTGGTTGAAGTTACATTAATATATAGGATCATTGTGAATGCTTACATACACTGATGTAGCTACACCAATGCATACAGTCCTCCCATTGAAATAGCACCAGTCACTGAAGGTATCAAAAGCACACAGTATAAAAATTAGTACTATTCAAAGTATGAGGTACCAAAAGCCCAAAATACAACATCTCAACATATTTCATTTACATACACATTCATAGGCCCAAGACACCTACCCCTTAACATGTACCACACCAAACCAAAATTATGGCCTAATTTTCAAAATGATCTTGAGAACTTAATCCCACTCTAGCCAGCCTGCTATTAACAGTTGGAACATTTCTCATTCAGACTTCTATTAACTGGCAGACAGACTCATTACCTCAAGTTTCCTTTCTTCCAATACTGCCTCTCCCTTTTGTCTCACAAATGTACAATATACACCACATACACATAATGCAAGGGAAGTATTTCTCAGAGACACCAACACGCATTATTAAATACCTTCACCAGCCCTTCAATCTACCAAATGCTCCACACTCATCTTGCAGTTAAACAAGCACTAATTAAATGGCTTCTTGCTTCCAGATTGTCAATATATGACTTCATGAGCCAGAGAAGCAGAAAGATAGGCAGGATCAACCACAACAATTAGACAACCCATTAATGTCCATTGCATGTTTTAGAGGAATAGTTAGTTAATTGTTGTAGCTTTTCAAACAGTGATGAATTTCTGAATATTCTAGCATCATGTCCTTTTTCAGACCATCCAATGTTGAAATCTTTCAGTTGCCCCAGTGATACACCAAAGCCTGAAGAACCACTGAGAAATAGCCCTTCCAGTTGATACACTTTGCAACTAGCTGAGTCAGGCAAAAATTAAAAAAATAAAATAAAAAAATCAGTATACAGACTCTGAATAGCAAGCACTGCCATGACTAGAGGGCATAAAATGCTCGAATCCTTTTATTATATCCTGCACACAGCCCAGCCTGATAATACTAGCACTTTTAAAAGAGGTGCTAAATATTTATGGCAGTATGTTAATTTAAGGTAGTTTATATTAGTTCTTCCATAGACATCTGACTAATTACACAGTATCATTATTTATGGTAAGTAACACTGACTAGAAACCCACTCAGAAAAGAACTGCGGAATTTCCTCCTCCATAATGGGTAAAGCCAAAAGAGAATTTTTTAGGGTGTCATTAATTTTCCATCTTTCAATTCTACCCAGTAGAATTTGACTTGGTTAGTATTTTAACGGAGAATTACCAAGAAAATCTAAACGTGGAAGGAAATGGTGGCAATGGTCCTTTCAGTTGGCACTGAACCAATATATAAGCATGATAACCAGCTGAATCTGACCTGTTAGCCAATGTGCTATTGGAATTGTTACCTTTAAGAGGTAGTGTAAAATGGAGTCCTTCATGATCCAGTCATTAGAAGGCTTATAACACTTTTTACAAGGGTAATCGTTCATTACTGACTGGTTCAATATCATTTGGAATGAAATATAGGGCCTTGAGAGACCTGTAAATTAAGATACATAGCATCATCTTGGCTGATGTTCCTTCTCAGAAGTGGAAGTTGAGCTTGGAGTGTTTGGAGCCTAGTGAAGAGGGAGCTGTTGGGAAAGGGAACAGGAGCATAGTTATGTCACTCAGTAGATATATAAACAGTATTCAGAAAAACTTTAAGCGAGGGAGGCTGATAATATCTTTACCTGCCCCTTCTCTAGTTTGCTTGGTCTATCTCACCTTCTGGGGAATTCAAGATCTCTGTATTTCCTACGTAGGAGCTATAATAGCTGGAGCACACTGCTTTCAGATGCAACGTCTTGATAAATCAGAGTACTGGAAGTGGGAAAATCGTGCCATAGTCTCATCCTCAATCCCTTGACTGCAGAGAGGTCCCTCTCTAAGGCCTATTTGCAGTAACGGAACTTTCCATCACCAAGCTGAGAAAGGGCACATATAAAGTCTCCAAGTTTCTTCTGCCCAAGAATGTGTGGACTTTTTCAACAATATCAAGCAGAAGGATTATACAACTGAAGGCTGCTAAGATGCACTAAACACAGTTCATTTACGTCCTTTTTTAGCCTCTTCCTTTTTGGAATTTACTATGTACTTCTGGGGGAATTCTGCACCACTGTGCATGCACAGAATTCATGTTCCCCCCTGACTTCCCCCCCCATCCCCGCAGATAATAGAGTCTGCTGGGAAGGCACTGAAATTATACCTTCTGCCCACCAGGGGCTGCTGTGGCACCAGAAGAGAGGGAACCTGGCTTGTGGAGAGGGAGGGGGAGAGTCTGCTTTCCTCACAGCACCTTGCCCATGGGGCCAGGTGAGGAGGCACAGGATTTGGGGGGGCACACAGAGCAGGGCACATGGGGCTGCTGGGGGTCACACAGACTGGGGTTCGGAATGGCTAGTAGTGGACAGACTGGGGTGATGGCATAGGAGCTAGTGGGGTGACAGCATTGAGCCAGGGGCTGAACAGGAATGGGGGTTCAGGACCACATGGAGACAGGGGAAAGGGGGTGCAGGGCCACATGGGGGCAGGAGGAGGAGAGGTGGTTGAGTGGGGGTGCAGGAACAGACGAGGACGGGGGCAAATGTTCCTGAATGAATTGGAGAGGCTAGGGGTCAGCCAAGGTCTGCGTGGGGGAGGCTCCCCAACAATCCCTCCCTCCCCCAAAAACCCCCCAAACTGTGCCATTACTTCACCCACAACCCTCCATGTTCACTCCCAGCAATTACCTCCCTCTCCCTCAGCTCCTCCGTTAGCCCTGACTGCCCCAAGCCTTTGCACTGCTCCTGAGAGGTGCAGGAAATACATTTCTGTGCTGTAGTTTAAATGAATTATTACTAAAAGTTCTGTATTAATATGCCTAGTAAGGAAACTATTTGTCAAAAAAAATTCCTGAATCTTTTGTTGTCTGTATTGTTACAGACATACTTGTTGACAGATATTTTGAAATAAATAACCAAAATAATTGAAACTGGCATGATTATATTGGGTTATTTTCACAAATAAAATATGCAGAATGTTAAATTATTGTGCACAGAATTTTATATTTTTTGGTGCAGAATTCCCCCAGCAGTAACTATGATATTTTTCTGGTGTCTTGCCTATTTTTTTAAAAAGCTATGTAAAATCACAGTTGCATGTTATTGAGGCGGAGGAGAAGAAACATGACTTAGGTGCTTTTGAAAATTTTACCCAATAGCGGTATTGTTCATTGACCAGGAAGCCTTTTTATAAAATTATTTGAAGAAACTACCCAACAAGCAGTCCAGCTAAAACCCACAAAATGAGGGAAATTTAGGTACGTTGTCAATCTCTTTTGTGTCTTAGTGCTGTATGTTACATTGCTTTCTGTCAAGAACACATACACCATAATATCACCTGGAGACCATAATGTAAAACTGGGAGCAACAAAATGAATTGCCAATATGCACAAATCCTTGTGTATCAAGAGGAAAATAAAAGCCTAAACAGAGAACAAAAGAAATCCAAATCTGACTGTCTCATTATACGGAGAGAGACTAAGAAATCCCAGCAAGCGAAATTTGCAACTGTTCACATTCAATGACATCAAGACAGTAAAACCACTCAGAGGAAAAACAACATTTCAGGCATAAAAAAAATGAAGCATTTATTCATGCATGACTAAGAGCTCTCTAAACAGAAAAAGCTAACTTTAAAAAAAAAAAAAAAAGACTATCCTGACAAAGGCACCAGCAGCCCAATTTCAAATCTACCACAGAGCCAAAGGTAAAGGCAAAAAAAGACAACACAAAAAAATTGTAAACAGAAAGGTATACATTTGACATATTCTATAGGAAAGCCAAGATTGTGGGTATTTTAAGTATTACAGGAGAAGGCAAAAAAACCCCACAAAGATCCTACATCTTCTGAAATTCTTGTTTAAATAATGTATAAAGTACTGTGGCAGAGCTCCGACCCTGTCCCGGTGGATCCCGCGCTTCTAGGCGGTTTATGCTAGCCTCAGAGGCTCACTGCAATCCTCCACGTAGCCCTTCTCTCTCTAGGACCAGGGTTACAGTCCACTGAGCCCTTTTCATCATAAGCCAGCACAAGGTTGGTGAGAGAACTCCCACAGTCTCTGTTGTCCCTCTGAGTTTATCTCAGAACAGATTAGCTTCCTGTCTTGATAGGGGCCTGTCTTCCCCTCCTAAGAGGTGTTTCTGTAGTGACAGGTTGGGGGGAACCCGGGCCCGCCCTCTACTCCGGGTTCCGGCCCAGGGACCCTAGAGGTAAGCAGCTGTTGGCAGCTGACCTTTCACTGCCAGAGTTGCTATGTTTCCCTGGGCCACTTCCCCACAGCTCTCCCGCGTCTCACTTCTTCACCCTTACCTTAGGGCTCCCTTACTGATGACCTGAGCGTGTCCTCGTTTACTCAGTCCTTCAGTAGCAACAGTACTTCCGCTCCCTGGCTCTCCGCAGCCTGACTGGAGTGAGCCCTTTTATATGCTCAGAAGAGCCTTAATTAGAGTCAGGTGTTCACATCACCTGACTGGCCTCACCTGACTCTTTGCAGGTTAATTAGAGTCAGGTGTCCTCATTAGCCTGGAGCAGTCCCTGCTGTGGTCAGTCAGGGAACAGAAAACTGGTAATCCAGTGGCCAGTATATCTGCATGCTACTACTTTGTTGTACCCAACTGGCCTGGGTCTGTCACAGTACTTAGTGAAGCGGCATCTGGGAATTGTACATGAAGTATGGCCACATGCAGCAATTTTTACTCACACTCAGGAGAGAGAGAGAGAGAGAGAGAGAGAGAGAGAGACTGACTCAGTGTACAAGTTATCCTATACTTCCTTTTCATTCACCTCTCAAATCCAGGTTGTTTCCAAATGTTGCCACTTTCTCCTCCACAAAATTTAGATGATCCAGCTTTTCCTCTCTGTCCCAACAGCTAAA
Source organism: Chelydra serpentina (assembly GCA_037349315.1). Classification (NCBI taxonomy): domain Eukaryota; kingdom Metazoa; phylum Chordata; order Testudines; family Chelydridae; genus Chelydra; species Chelydra serpentina. The sequence continues at coordinate 33,783,667 of JBAIAC010000029.1, read as the reverse complement.
TCTCCAGTTCATGTCCTGATTATCTCTAGTCTTGATTACTGTAAGCTCTATCATTTCCCAGAACTCATGCCACGTTATGGACTGGCATCTGGTAATCTGGCATAATAGTCAGAGGAGGAGTCAGGTCTAAGGGAAGAGCAGGCATCCAGGTTAGGGAACAAAGCTAAGGGTAGGCACCAGAGTGAACTGCCAGTTACCAGAGCAGCGGTCAAGCCGGAGACAGAACCAGGAATTGAAGCTGAGGGTCAGAGCGGAGGTCAGATTCCAAATGCTAGAGCCAAAGGTCAAGCTGGAATCAAGGTCAGAAGTCGGAGGCCAGGGTTAGAGCCATGACTGGTCACTGAAGATCAATGGTGATGTGTAAGGGCAGGAAGTAAGGCAAGGAGCAAGCACAGCGCAAGAGCATGGTGGAAACAGGAGCAAATGCGAAAGTATGGAAAGAGCCAGGAGCAGAGCTGGAACCAGGAACAAGATTGGGTGCAGGAGACAGTTACAAGCAGGGGCCAACATAGCGACAAGAAGAAGCTCGGACAAACTTCCTGTACCTCCTTCTGGCTTAAATAGGAGCAATCGGTGGAGCTGGGCAATCCTCCAATCAGAGCTCCCAGGGGTGCTACCTTGGCTGGGGCTATATGACCCTAGTAGCTTCCCAACCCACCTATTTTCAGTAGCCATTGGGTGGAGCCCAGGATGTGGCAGCTATTCAGGGACGTCCAGGGTTCAGGACCTGAGACATCACATGTCACACCCTTCCTATCCATCCAAATATGCCAAGCTAACATTTTCTTACTGGCCTGATCTGATCACATTATTATACACTTTGAATCACTCCACTTCACTGCACTGCAACTTCATCTTCTTGTCTTTGCCTTTAAAGCTCCAAATAATTCAGTCTCACAATTTTTCCACCCTAGTAACTATCCCCCACTGCTCCTCCAATTATGCACATTTGATACCCTGTTTTTCAACTTCTTCCATGAGTACCACTACACCTTTTTTCCATTTTGTCTCCTACACATTGAACTCTCCCTACTGTGCCCTGCAAAACCATTCCTCTCCTTTTCTAAATCTCTCCTGAAAACTCATTTCTCCCATGACATTCACAATAAGCAAGTCAATTTCCCCCCACTATTCTTACACATTTAAAAAGTCACCCAGGACCTTGACTAACTGGGCCAAAACAGCTATTCTGGGAGTATTCTCCTGCATGTATTAGATTTTAAAATTGGCACTCGGGGGGGAAGGGCAGGATGCGGAAGGACCTGGCAGATGAACAGAGATTTGTTGTGTAACCCTATTAGAATTCAAGAGCTGAAAGAAAATCTCCAGAAATATATAGAAGAAAATTATTAGGAAGGGATAAATAAGAGCGTTGTCTGGGATGCTAGAGAAGTGATAATGTGGGGGATCCTTACAAATAAATCATCATACCTCACAAAGACAAGAGCTCTTGAAGAACAGAGTTTGGTTAAGAACTTCATGGTTTAGAAGGCAGACAAATCTACAACATCTAAAAGAGTATAAAAGAAAATAACTTCGGTCGAGAGAAGATTGACCTGTTACAAATAGATACAGCTGAGTGAACACTTAGCTATATCTAACAAAATTATTATGAGAAGGGCAATAAAAAAAGCTGATAGGCTTTTTGTTAAAAAGTTACCCAAAATATATATATATAGATCAGCCATCCTGCTGATTAGAAATAAAAAGGGAAATTAAGTAACTGGCATCAAACAGCTCTCAAACATTTGGTAAACTTTTTCCATACTTTGTACACTTCAGAACATCCAACTCCTGAATTCATAATTAGATATTTCAGAAGTGTGAAACTTCCTCAGCTCTCAAAAGATGATTTGGCAGCTCTTGATAGGCAAATTGCTGCAGAGGACCTTGAAAAATGTAATTAAGAATTTAAAATCCAATAGAGCTCCAGGTCCCAGGTTTTCTGGGGAGCATTACAGATCTCTATAGCAAATGCTGGTCCCTGTTTTAACTTAATTGCTTAATTTTATTTTTCAGGGGAATGAGATTCCAATTCATAGAAAGAGGCAAAAACTGTGGTTATTCCTAAAGAAAAGATCTTACCAATGGTGCATCATACAAACCGATTTCTAAAATTTATGACAGGGCTCTAGCAAACAGATGGGTGTCTCTAGCCCAAATGAGTTCATCCCGAACAATCCGGATTCATTGCTGGCAGGCATCTTTCTGATAGTCTGAAGAACTCTGAATTTGATGTGTACTGTTAATTCTAGCAATTCTTCCTGTTACTGACTTTCTTTGGATGCGAAGAAAGACTGACTGGATGGTGTGGGAATACCTCAGACAGATTTTGGTAAGGCTTTGTTTTGGAAATTAGTTTTATAGAGGCTTATCGGCCCTATATATTCATACTTCAGCATCTGTGTTGGTTAACAGTCATCAATCCCCTCCTTTTTATTTGTCTAGGGGTATAAAACAGGATTGCCCATTATCCCCCCCATTGTTTGCTTTAGCAATGAAGCCATTTGGTAAAGGACATCAAAATGCCTTCATGATTAGAGCAAATAACTTTGTATGCTGAAGACGTCTTGTTATATTTGTAGTAGCCAGGAGCCTTATTAAAAATTACAGAACTGATTTTCAAATTTCAAAATAAAATGATGATAAACCTCATATTTTAAAAGTTAATATTTCTGAAAGGGTCAAAACTAACTGTTAGCTACATCCATTTAAATGGACACAGGAAACAACAATATTTAGGAACAAATTTTGTGAAATAAAAATATTTTAAGGCAATTTTCCCTCCCTAATTTGGCTCATTACTATGCATCACAATTAAAAGGTGACATTAACAGACCATAATAATGGCTACATTAAAAAGAATTTTAGGTCACCAAAAATAAAAATTCACCCATTCTTCATCCAGACCACTTTAGCAGCTTTGGACAGATTTTCTAAATTCTTGTGGCCAAGGCTCTCTCCCCCTTCGCTATTTTCATTAATAATCAGGTATTTAACTATCCCCAGGATATATCAAAGTAGCTGTTCCTGGGTCCTGATTTGAAATCATACCAACAGTTACATAATAATGTAAATAATATAAATAGATCTCCTATTTTCAATATTTACAAGTCAAAAGTTTTATTGTGAAATCTGAATAGGAGGTGGCTCTACCTACACCTTTCATGACATTTCAGGAGTTAACCCAGGAGCAAGTTGGAACAAAAGTCTTAATTCCTAAGATGTATACAATTTCAATTGAAAAAGATGTTGATAAGAAAACAACCCAGATGAAAAGACGGGAGAAGGATTCAAAGAAACTGATCTTGATGACTAGGTGTCTATATGGGAAAGGAGTTATGCAATTTCAGTTTGTGTCGGTGATGCTGAAATTTTTTATAAAATTACTGTATAGATGGCATTTGAGTCCAGTTAAAATCCATCATATTTTTGTTACTAGGGACATGCGCTGTTGGAGGGGTTGCGGAGAAAAGGGAACATACTTAAACATGTGGTGGTTGTGTCCCAGAATTACTTGGTTTTCGGAGGAAATTATTAAAGAGATGCCTCTTATGACAAAATGGCAGTTTTCTAGAGAGTCCTTGACCTGCTTACTTAATATTCCTATAAAGGATCTGCATTTTAAACAGAAAGACAAGTTAATTACATTTTGTTATTGATGGCAGTTAGACTCTATATTGCACATTATTGAAAAAATTCCTCCTATGGAATTGTACAGTGAAATATGGACTGTTCCCATAATGGACAAGCTTTCACACAAAGAACATACACACAAGGGAAGCACAAAAAGGAGGATAGGTATTTAGAAATCTGGTCACCCTTTCTAGTGTACTCAGGAGGAGGGTTCCTCATCTGGCAAGTCAGAATCTTTAGTGAGGTTCTTTTAATATTAACCCAAGCCTGAACAAGATGTATTGTTAAATGTTTTACTGTAACTTTGTCTTAATAAATTGTTTGTTTTTAAAATCACCAACACGTGTGCACACTTTAAAGTGAGTAATCACATGGTTGTACTACGGTTATCCTTGTCATTCCTCACCCTATTTCCTCTCCTTCCTTACTGTGTCCCCCTCACCCCCCTCACTTATTGCAGTGTCTCTAAATTTTTATTGGAAACAATTTGTATGGGGACTTATTTCTTCTGTGAATAATCTAGCATATAATTGGGTGCTAAAAAATTAAGTATTTATTAAATGCATCAGAAACCTCCCAGTCACTACACTCTGGCTCCTATTAATATATCAAGGTTGCTTCAGTCTTTCTAATGTAAATCCCCATTTACGGGGGTTTAATTCATTAACTGATTTCAGATTATTTAAAAACCAGCTTTGTTTTTAAAAACTTATATTTTATTGATCACTTTAGAATATTTATTGAGGTATTCAAGTACTACTGTAGCACTTCCAGATCACAGTTGGGATTTGAGGCTCCATTGTACAGGGTGCTGTACATCTCAAAAACAAAATGAAAGAGGCAGAAAGACAGACGATCCCTGCCCCAGAGTGTGTACAAACTAAATACACAAACAGATGAAGGTTAGAGTTTGGGGATAACACATACCTGTGAATAAGTATGGTAAATAACTGCACTCTATGAAGATTTATATCATACCTATCCACACTTGGATAGGCACACCTCAGACTGGTCTTTCTACTCAGCTATGCACGTACCACTTAGCCTATATTTTAGTGGTTCTCAAACCACAGAAAGCTGGCTGGTCACACGGTACAAGTTCTCCTCCTTGTTCCTAGTGGCTCAATTGCATTAAAAGACAGCTAAAAATACATAAACTACTTTCCTTTTTTCAATCTAAGCAATTGGGGTAGTTGTCACAAGGAACGAACAAGATGCCAGACAGTCGTCATGACAGAGAGGGGAGGAGACGAGAGCACGCTCAAAAACTGAGTTTTTGAAAATCTGAATTAAAATGAGGTCCACACAATGAAATAGTTTGAGAAAATTTGCTATAGTTTTACTCAATATATGCATGTTACATCTATTCATGTTATATGTACACTAAAGAGAGAACAGACTTCCTTACCGTACAGTAGCAATGTTTTAGTGACCTTCAAACTAAACATAACAGCCTTTCTGTACCAACATCATGAAATGGTTTAGTGATCAATGTTACCATAAAAATCCCTTTGAAATGCAAAAAAGATGACACCGTTGTGTTGCTTTGCTTTTAAATTGGTTCTAAGAGCCAGAAAAGGAATTTGCAATTTGTGATAGCCTGTAAAGCCTATTCTTCATGCCAAACTACACATTTCAGCCTTGTTTAAGGATTCAGGCAACTGTAGTAAATACATGCTTTAAAAATTTGTATCAATGGACACATCCAGCAGCACTAAATACATTTGTTTATTTATGCCCTTACAAATGCATTTATGTTAGACAAAATAAATCAAATCCTACCCCTGGTATAGTGTGTGCAGTGAGTGACAATGGGGAAAAAATCGCCTTTCCAATATTTTTTCAAATGAAATTGAGGGGTGTGGGGTTGCTTTTTTTTTTTTTTTTTTTTTTTTTTTTGAGGAATAGAAAGTTTTAATTTGGTAGTTCTCTCCCAAAAATACCAGATCTAAATAACACACTCACAGGAGGACTAGGCAAAACAGAGGTTAGAATCCCACAATACCACAAATATGTTAGATCAGCAGCTCTGATCCACTTCCTCCCTCCTGTAACCCTCTAGTGTACACATTTTGACATTCATTTTTTACGTAAACTGTACTAGATTAATACCCAATTAAGTTTCAAATACTGATATTCAACTCAAAATTGTAAATCAGATACAAATTGTAAATCTCATACAATCTCAAGCTAAAAGTTGATACAGACTCTACAGCTCTCCATGCCTTTTCAACACAACCATCTTGGATTTACCATCAAATTAATTAAAAATGGAACAGAAGATGAAGCGGAAGAAGTAGGACACAATGTCTTGCTGTGTTATAATCTACATTAGACTTAAGCTTCTCAGAGCAAGAACCAGTCTGTAAAGCATCTTAAACATCAGAATCCCACAGAATCTATGCACCTCACAATCACCTTCTGCTGAGATACACCTAATCCTATCCTGCCCACACCAGAAATCCACAGGAATTCACAGTCCTGACTACAAAAGCCTTAGAAGAAATTTATTATTAATACTAGCATGGAGCAGGGGAGAGAGACCATTTTTTCAAGTTGCCTCATATGGATAAAGCAGGTAATTAAAAAAACACAACTCCCTGACCAGCCATATACTAAAGATCTAAACTGATCTGAAACTGTACATCTCTATCTCATCACATTTCACTTTTCTGGTGTTATATATGCTGGCTCTATACACAGTTTTTAGCGGGGCGGGGGGGGGGGAGGGGGGAGGAGAACAATAGTGGAAAGCTCTGCTGCAGCATTACTACAGCAACGTACTTTTGAAGCTCCAGTAATGTAACACTCACAGGGTCTGGAACCAACAAAAAGCAACATATATATAGGTTTTTAGCATGAGCCTTGGAAACAAATTTTTACCTTTTCCATCATCCCTCAAAAATAACAGTCCAATCTTCCCATAGGATCAACTACAAATGAAGATTAGGGGAAGAACCTTCAGTCTTCTGTTACAGGGTAAGTGCACCTCAGCTGATTGTGGAAGGCTCAGATGCTAATATTTACATGAGTTGTGCAAGGGTCACTTGTCCAAATAACCTTGCAGCAGGAAGCAGGTTATGGCCTGAAAAGTCATCCCTTTCCCCCTCCATTTCATATAAATGACATCAGTTAAGTTTTCAGGTGCTTCAACTAATCTTCCCTCTAGTCGTCCTGAAAATATTTAGTCGTAGCAGACACCCACAGCGTAGCCCGGGGGGGGGGGGGGGGGGAAGAGCAGGGGGAGCGGCTGCTCCCCCGCTGAGCAGAAGCGGCGCCTTTTTTGTGCTCTTTTGCTCCTACGCAGCAGCCAGAGCAGAGCTTTTTTTTTTTGCTCCAGGCGCCTTTTTTGCTCTCGACGCCTTTTGCTCCTATGCTGCAGCAAGAGGGGAGCTTTTTTTTTTTTTTGCTCCGGGCGCCTTTTTTTAGCTCCGCTCCCCCTGTGCTCTAAACCTGGCTACACCACTGGTGGCTAGGAGTATTATTTCTTATGGGTGGGAAAAAGGGGGGAAATATTTGTGTGGGTGGAGGGTTTTTTGTTTGTATGTGTTTGTTTTTTGTTTTAACAGGCTGTAGGGATAATGTAGCTGACATGAACAGGCCCAAGTTAAGGCAAGACAAGCCTGAACAAGTAACTGCTGAACAAGCTCGAACAAGTAATTTCTGAAACAACTAATTATTATGAATATGTTTATAATAAACAAAGTAGGCAGAAACACACTGATGAGTTTGTCTTATGCAAGCTGTAAAGTGGTTCGTCCTTACATGCAATAAGCATCGATGTTAATAGGAAAGATGTATATAAATTGTGTAGTGTGTGACATGAATTGTGATTGTGACATCACCCTGTACCTAAATTACCTGCACCTGGGCCTGGCCTGCATGGAGAAAAAGAGCTGTTACATGCCTAATAAAGTAATCTGAATGTTCAGCTGGAGTTGAACTGGGTTTTTTGGATCCCAGAGAACTGTACGAAGTGTTCCTCCAGAACTGAACGAGGTGTTCCGGATAATTCAAGTAGAAAGGTCTTGGAAGGAATCCCAACACAGGCTCACCCCAAAATGACGACTCTCTGCAAACCTGAAACGAGTTCAGGGATTCCCCATTGGGCCCATCCCGCTGATTCTCCTTCAGAGTAAGAATGAAAAGCATAGGAAAAAAAACAACTTTCAATTCTAGTAATCAGTTTACATTTTCAAGGGTATCTTTGCAAAGCAAAGAAATAGACATTATTTACATGTGCTATGTCATCCTGCCACAATTACTATCAGCCTGATGCCTCTTTGTTATAAAGATGTTTGGTAACAGCCTGTTTCCTTTGAAATGCTCTGTGTGCCCCAAAGTCCATAATAGCTTGGATTTGCTGACCTGAAAGGCACACAGCAAAGCCGATCCTTTTGAGCCGGCACTGGTGAAGGACTGAAGCAATGAAGTGTGGGATTTCCAACTAGTGAGACAGTTCAATGGGAGGTTTTACGTTGTATTTGTCACTACTGGTGATGAAGAAATGCTGTTGCTTTGTTCCATTTTTACTTTGCATCTCTTAAGTTCTTGTGTTTTTAAAATATATTCAGGATGCCCACTGGTATGGAGCTTGAGTAATAACAGCTAAAATAAGTTTTTAAATAAATAAAAGCTATGAATGAAAACACAATTTTTCTCATTTTTTGAAATATTAAAATGAATTTGCTTGTCTTGCTTACAATCTGTGTGTTCACTTTCCATAAACAACTGAGCAATTACATTTCACTGACAAAAATATTTCAAAAAGTCAGAGAGACATATTTAAGGAAACCAAATGTTAAATCCGCATGTGCAAAATTGGATGACTATATAAGCATTTCTGGTGCACAAGCAAGAAATAGAAAAAATGTAGTGCAACTGGGCTAACCAGTTGCAAGTAAGAAAGTTCAAATATTGAATAATCAGAGTAAAAAATATTTTAGATATTTGAATACATTGAAGGAAATCATAACCTATTGTGGAAATTATTACCAGAAAGAGAATTCAATGGATAAAATCATTAATTTTAAATTGTTTGCTAGACTCTAGCCGTACTATTTGTAGGAGCAAAAAAGGATGGAGGGGCCCATGGGTATAGATAGGAGTAACAGATCCAGAAGGCTGGCTGCCAGGGTCGGTGCAAGGAAGTTTCGCGCCCTAGGCGAAACGTCCTTACACCAGCCCTGCGGCCCTGCCCCCCGCGGCAGCCAGCTCCCCCGCAGTGGCTCCCCACCCCCCCGCGGGGTCACAGAAGCCAGCTCCCCCGCCCGCGGCAGGCGGCTCCCCACACCCCCCCCCCACAACAGCTAGCCACCTGCCCGTGGCAGCCTCCTCCCCGCCCACAGCGAGCCACCTCCTGCCTCCCGGCTCAACGCTCAGCTGCTGAGCCGAGCGCAGAGCCCGGGAGGCAGGAGGCAGCCACGGTGAGCTGCCCCGACTCAAGAGGCAGGACTTAGGAGGCAGGCGCGGCGAGCCGCCCCTTGCCTCCCGCTGCCCCGCAAATCCTGGCACCCTAGGCGACTGCCTAGGGTCGCCTAGTGCAAGCGCTGGCCCTGCTGGCTGTATAGGCTTGCAATTTGATTTTGAGCATTCCAATGGAAACCCCAACAAACCAAAATGTTGACTCCAATTATTACAGCGAGAAAGGTGCATCATCTACAGTTTAAAAAAAATCCAAATCAACAGTCCAAAGATCCAACTGGCTAAATTTTGTTTTAAGTACTTTATGCTTTTACAAAAGGATGAGATAGTTAAAATGGAAATTAAACATCGTTTTCCTTATCTGAGTCTTCCAAAGTCCTATATTCATCCTTTGTCACAATCTCCTTTAGTCAGATGTCTGTGTAATGGAAATGACAAACTATTTTGCACATGATTAACTGGTCACCTAAAATTAATTCTTTATAAAATTAATGAGATGTGATCATGTATAGAGGGACTACCTCATCATTATTTTTTAAACCATATATTTCCATACTTCTTCCAAGTACCTAATTCCTATCCTTTTCTTAATAAATGAGTGTGCTGCAGTGGTCAAAATCATTTCCCCCCGACCATTATCAACAACCAGGTGTTTTTTTCTATGTGGCAGAGACAGATGTATGAAAAATCAATAGCCAAAAAAATTAAGTACAACAAACACAGTTTTTCCAGTGTGCGCGCCAATGTTTCTGAACTTTTATTTTTTTGCTCCAAATAATTTCAAAGTTTGCATAACTAAAATTTATGTTAACAGCGAACACATCAGTAGTATGCTATATACTAACATTATTAGCCTACAAAGTATGTCTTTTTTTTTTTAATTGAGGGCTCTTGGAAGAAATCTGGTAAATTACGGCATGACTTGAAATACTGGTCAACTCTGGCTAGCCCATGTATTACTTTTTGGTTGTTCAGAGGACTCCTTTGCTTGCACTGATTTATTTATCATTGTTTATACCAATTTTTTTTTAAGAAGTCTTACTTTGTGAGAGTTCAGGTAGACTAAATAATAAGTCGACCAAGCCGCCTTTTTCAAGAATACTAACACCAACTAAAACCAACCAAGCAACCAACAAGTGTCAATGTGAGAGAGGAAAGAAAAAACATGAAAGAAAGAAAGTTTTCTTTCAGACACTGCAGAATGGTTTTACACACATTCAATGCTTCTTTTAAAGTATTTAACCACTCATCAACATTACAGCTTGCACTGCCAAAACAAAAGTATAAAAAAACCAAACAAACAAAAAAACCCACCCAACAAGCATGGGTTGCCCAACTGTCCCCAGAGAAAGATCCCAACTAACTATGAATATATCCATATCCCAGAACACACAGGAACAGTGGGCCTGTTGTTCTGACCTGGCTCCTTTGCAGAGAGCAGCAGCATGAATGTATTAACCAATCTGCTGCTGTACAAAGAGCAACCAGTGTTTACCAGTGTCCAATTTCTCTGACTATAGTTCATCTCAATTTGAAGCATTTTCACAAGCTCAAATAAAATATGAGAATAACTCCGATATCTTAAACAGTGATCCCACGTAAATACCCACAATACATATTCATTGCTGTACAAAAATCTTATACTAAAAAATAAGTATGAAACATAAAATGGGCAAAGCTGTCACAATCATTGCTTGTAAAATTCACAGAAAATCTAGTGTAAACACAGCAACAACAAACAGTTCAACTTGTTCTGAAAGCTCTGCTACAAACTGATTAGTTTGGGGGCATTTGTTAGTACATTAATTTTATGGCTCCATGTACTTTGGAATCCAGTATCATAGATAACTTGGCACATTTTTAGTTTCTATTTTCACAGTGTACAACAAAAACTGTGCTGTATGAAAGTTTACCATATACATACTACAATCAACAACAACAAAATCCACCATTCCTCCAGGAAAAATGATCTCCCTCTGGCCCAGCTATGCTGGCCAGATTGCTGTTTTCCTAGATATGCTATTAGATCTCCAGTATTAGTTTACAACTCAGGTATTTTCAAAAGAAACAAAATTTTAAAAGCCTGGAAGAGATTTATACTTCTAATTTACATAACAAATCAGCTAACATGAACAAATAGTACCTTTCACAGTTGACAGTGCTGGATAGTATCACACTGTAGCTAATTTTCATGTATTTTTTCAATCAGTATTGGAGACTTTATGGGAAGGGGTGTGAGGAAGACAGAGAAGAGACTGATTGAGGCGTATCCAAGTAACACACTCTTCCAAGCCATTCAATGAGATCAATTCACATTATAATCACATAACTGCTGAACACTAAACTATTCTGGGCTGCCTTCACGCTTAGATAGTCTCAGTGTAAAATTTTACATGTGAGTTGTTCAAAACATTTGATAAGGCAGTATTTTTTACCCCCCCGTCTGTACAAAGAGCTTTTTATGGCCTGCACTACTCAAAGCTACAACACCAGCACCACAAAGATGTACTTTTTAGTAGCCTGAATTTAGTTTAGTAGTATGATCACAGGTTGCATTCTACTTTTTCCTTCTGCATTAGAAGAACTTCATTTGAGAAAGCTACGAACTTTCTTGTGTGATCTCAAAAGGACTGAGTTGCTTTACGTCTCAAATATCTAATGAGATCTTAAAATATGGCCTCTTGCATTCAGTTAAACATTTATTTCTCCAGCTGTATAACTGACGTATAATATTTTAATTATTGCACATATTATATACCATAAAGAAACCTATGCACGTGCATTACAGAAAGTTATGCACAAATGTATGTACATTAGCATTTCATTCACATCATTTACTGTTACAGTGAGCAATTTAAGGACATATGGATCAAGTGACACATTTCCTTTTCAACAGAATGCACAATTTTAAAGATATGGAAAATTTGAGGCCTAAACAACGTCACAAAGAATCTTTTAAACTGCCTTATTTTGCTACACTGGTCATGTTTAAAAAGAGTCCTACAAACAATTGTTTTCTTCATTTTCATCTGGGTCATAAAACTGCAAAAGAAAAGTCACTTTTAATAACAGTATTGAAGGACTGAAGTTTGAATGCCCTATTACAATTGTTGTGTCTCATTAATACAAAAAAAGAAAGAAAAGAAAAAGGAGAGGGCCTGGGGATGCTCTATTCAGCTTTACAACAGCTTGTAGAAATTAAGTGCTAAATTTAAATCCAAGGGTTCAGCTAACCCCATTTAACACAATAAAACACAGCAATTCACAGGTGAAGCAGACTTTTCTTCCTTTCCCCGCCCCCTTTTCCAATTGCTTCTCTTGGTTCTCAGAGAAAATGGGGAGGCTCCACTGCATTGGAGGTCTGGCTATGATCCAAGATGCACTTAATGAGGTCCTGGCAACTCCCCAGCATTACAGATGCCTCTCCAGCACCACAAAACAGTCTCCACCAAATAGACAGGAACCACAGGCAAATCTGTGCCTGACAGCAGGGCTTTTACTTCCAAAGAGAAGTAAGAGACAAACAAGGCCTCTAGAAAATAATGTATCCCAGATATTGCTAAATTAATCTAGTGTAATTTCAATCCTTTCCCCCCCATCATAACCAGAATCTTTAATGAGTTGTTATAATTAACACACAGTTTGACTGAAGTACTACACAGATTTAAAAGTTTACAGCAGTATTATAATTGTACAGTGGGTAAAATGATGCCTTTTGCAGATTTTAGAAATGTATGTCTTTAAAACAGACATCTGCAGCAGCCAAGATAAAACTGTTACATTAACAACAATTTAACAGTTCTAACATATTTTCTACCCGACTCTGGCCGGGCAAATAGCAAATATACATTTTTGCCATAATCAAAGTATTGATGCTTTGAACTAATGAAATAAAGCAGTAATCTAATGAGTTTGACAATGTTCAATATAACTTGCTAGACATTACAGTATCAGCTCACATCTCATCAAAAACAAAAATTAAAACAGTTAACAAAATAATGCACGGTCACACTACATCTGCTTGTAAGATAGTGCTCTAGAATGAGTACTTCTCTTTAAAGGCCCCAGCAACACGGTTGACCCAAACAATACAAACTATCATTATAGAAAACAGATGCCATTTAATTTGATTCTATTTAGAAAAGTACTTACAGGTCTCTATGTGCATTTATAAAACCTGTTAAATTAATAATGCAGCTTAGTTGTTTCTGATCCAGTGCAAATTAGAGGACTCAACCCAAAGCCCAGTTAAAAAGCCTATGATTGACGTATGACATTAAGGCTTTTCTTCCTGTATAGTATACTCCAAAACATGACCTCCAAATGCAGTATTATTCGGATATTTTGCCGAGCTTACATATTTAAGTCAGTAGTGTAGTGGTAGCAAAACTGAAGTAGCAACATGCCAGATTCCTTGGACAGGTAGTCAAAGGAAAATGGAAAAGAAGAAAGAAAAAAACACAACAAACCAGAAGCATAACTGGCAAGTCCACTTTCTGCAAAGGTGGTGATAAACCATGGTCTGGATTAGCATAGAAGAATGTTACAGAAACCAGATTAAATGGAAACAGGTTTGTCACAGTGATAATAACCACAAATTAAATTGGAATTTGTATATAATATTGCTGTCAACTGAAGCAGAAGACCGCATTTACAAGTGAATAATGACTACACAATAGCTACTGCTCAATTACATTTAATTAAAATCTCTCATCTTGATATTGAAGACTTTCCAATAGTAGCACCAACTAATTTGGTTCATTTCAAATATAAAGTATTAAAAAATTACATTTTAAGATTAAAAATAAGAATTTATATTAGAATCTTTGTGTAGAAACACTTATTTCTGCCATAATTATTAACTGCAACAAGAAAGGTTTGCTATTCTTATTCACTTCCAGCAGCCCATAAAAACCGTTACAGTGAAAGACCTGTTGTTCTATTTATCAACTTCTCACCAAAAAGGTTAAACGTCAGTCTGGATTTCATTTAAGCCTGTCATTGTACCATTGCAACTGAATTTAATTCTGTAATCATACTATTGAATATTTGCTAAATTGGTTGAATATTTTTGTGGGGCTGTAGGGCTTTTCTTTGGTTCCACTAAAGTAGCCTTTGAACCTGTCTGAAGGGCTGGAGTGAAAAGGCACCAACAATGCACGTATTAGGGTAATGAAGCAGAAAAACAGCAGGATCAGCAGTACCAGAGTGAAGGAACTGTGAGGAAACTGGACCTCCTCACCAGAGTCAAGATGGCACACAGCGCCTACGTGACAGCACAGAGCAAAAAAGCACCACAAGTTGAGACTTCCAGTTCTGGGGATTTATTGTCCACGTCTTTCTCTCTTTCTCTCCTCCTCTCCCGCAGAGCACTGAATTGTACTCTTTATTTTATCTTTCTTCAACCTTCCATAACATGAAAATAAATAGCTTAAAACATACATTTAACGCACATCAGATGGAAAACTCATGGTACAGAACACTGAGCATTCTTAATTTGTCAGGAAAGCATGCCAGTTTCTTATTTTCAATATACAGCAAAAGGCTAGAGCTTTTCCAGCAGGGGAGACTATTATTCTACTAATGAAAAAACTGTCATCTCAAGGATTGAAAAGTGTGGTTTTAAAAACATATTTCAGAATGTAAAAATGAATATTAAATATCAAAACCCACATAAGTTTGTGTCTTAAGCTGTACTTTAGACACTTTCCACAACAGGACTCTATTTCCACATACTACTAGCCTTTAGGGCAGCATTTCTCAAACTGGGGGGGTCCCGACCCAAAAGGGGGTCACAAAGCTGTTGTAGAGGGGTCGCAAGATCACAAAAAATATTGCAGTAACTTTTAGATCCTTTGCTAGGGTTACCATATTTCAAGTTCCCAAACAGAGGACAAGGGGATATAGCACCCGTCTCTGGCTACCCAGCTCTGAAGGCAGCGCCGCTGCCAGCAGCTGCCCAGAAGTAAGGGTGGCCAGGGGAGACAGGTTTGTATAATTTTTGGTGGTGCCCAGAACAGGTCCAAGTCCCGCCCCCCACACCTGCCTTGTAAGCCGATATTTTTTTTTTTTAAATAATGTAAAAATCTGAGGGCTCTGGGGTGGGTCTGGTGATGAGGGGTTTGGGGTGTGGGAGGGGCTCAGGCTAGGGGTGCAGCCTCTGGGGTGGGCTGGGGATGAGGAGTTTGGGGTACAGGCAGGCTGCCCCAGGGCTGGGGCCAGAGAGGACTCCCCCCCCCCAGCCCTCTCCCCGCCAGCAGCAGTGAGCTCCGGGGGAGGGGCTCCCCTCCTTCCCCCCCGTAGCACACTCACCTTGCACCACTGTCACTGCACGTGCTCCTAGGGCTCCTCTCAGGTCCAGGAAGTCCCCTTGCCTTCCCTGCAGTGGGTGCTGGGGGGTGGGGGGGAGGACTGTCATCACATGTGCACTTCCTCCCCTGCTGCTGCCCCTCACCATAGCCTCACTGGGGGTGGAGGATGGGGTTGCCCTTGCCCAACATGGGGCAGGAGGAGTGACTGCGGGTGGGGTAGGGGGGCCCTTATGCTGGTGGAGGGTCCCACGGGAAAAGGGAAGGGGCAGGGTCAGCCTGCCCTGGCACTAGTGGATGGGGAGCTCTAGGACCCTGCGGCAGCAGTTGATGCCGGGAGCCAATAGAGCGGAGCACAGCGCAAAGCTGCAAGGGAGAGGCAGGGATGCTACGAAGCCCAGGGGAGGTGCATGGGGGTGGCAAGTGGGGACCAGGGGGCACTTGGGGGAGGCGCGTGGGGGCGGCAGGTGGGGCCAGGGGAGAGACCCAGCCCAAACATTGGTGGAGCCAGGCCCCCGAGCCCTGAATATTTCTGGAGCACGGGCACCATGGGCCAATATAACTCGGCGCCCCTAAGGGTGGCAATACCATATTGTTGCTTTACACTTTTTGTAAGACTTCAGCACGTTTGACTTCAGGGATAATGATTACATATTCCATTTAGTGCTTCTATGAGTATGTACAGTAATTTGCTACCACCTTTTTCTGGGGTGGGGGGGGGTCATCGCAGCCTGAAATATTTTCAAAGCGAGGCCCAGCAAAAAAAATTTGAGAACCCCTGCTTTAGGGCTTCTCACATTCTCCCCAATTTGATAGCCATATTCATAGATTAAGGCCAAAAGCGACTGTTGTGATTATCTAGTCCAGTGGTTCCCAAACTCAGTCCGCGGCTTGCTCAGGGTAAGCCCCTGGTGCACCGGGCCGGTTTGTATATCTGCCGCCTCCACAGGTATGGCCGCTCGCGGCTCCCACCGCTCCCATCGGCCAGGAACGGCAAGCCGCAGCCAGTGGGAGCCTCAAGCAGCCGTACCTGCGGAGGCAGCAGGTAAACAAACCAGCCCGGCACGCCAGGGGCTTACCCTGAGCAAGCCGCGGACCGAGTTTGGGAACCACTGATCTAGTCTGATCTCCTGTATAGCACAGGCCATAAAACGTCCCCAAAATAACTCTTAGAGAATATCTTTTATAAAAGCTTCCAATCTTGATTTAAAAATGGAGAATTCACCACAACTCTTGATAAATTGTTTCAATGGTTAGTTATTCTCACTGTCAAAAATTTACACCTTATTTCCAGTCTGAATTTGTCTAGCGTGACCTTCCGCGTGGAAGTAACCATACCAACTGTAAAAGGCTAATTAATTGAAAGGAACTGTTATCAGTAGGAAAGTTTCATGTTTCTCTGAATGTATAAATATCGTCCCACTGTATGTTTCATTCTATGCATCCGACGAAGCGGACTGTAGTCCATGAAAGCTTATGCTGAAATAATTTTGTTAGTCTCTAAGGTGCCATAAGTATTTTTTTTTGTTTTTTTGCTGACACAGACTAACACGGCTACTACACTGAAACCTGAAAATAAAAGGAATATTACAGGTTTTATTATCAGAGAAGACTTGCCCTTCAAGGCCCCAATTCAGCAAAGCACTTAAGCACAAGCTTAATTTTAAATATTTACAGTTAAGGACAAACGTAAGTGTATGGCTAGATTGAGACTCAAGCAATCATGTTTGTGACCCTGTACTCCATTTAATATGAGAACACAGGAAAACTGAGTTATGTAGAGGTGAAATTAATACTTTCTTGCCTGTGCCTATCTCTGTTCCCCACATTAAGATCCCTGGAATTGTATAGCTATGTTTCATGCAACAAAGTCGACTTATTACCAAAAGAGTTGCACAGTATATCTTACTTATTTTCTGAGATCGGAAAATCAGGCCTGTGTAATTTACTCAAACTCCTTCAAGAGTACACACACACACACACACACACACACTTTTTACATAATACTAATCACTATGTAGGGGAACAGAGTGCAAAAATTTAGAACGATCATCATAAAACTGCATCCACAGAGAAGCAGCCACCTTACCAAAATGGACAAGATAAACTCATCCTCACCAGAAACGACATGCAGTGAGCCATGAAGACTACTTAAGGCCCTTTATTTTCAGTTTTTACTGATCCTTTTTCAGCAATTCCCAGGTTTTACAAATGCTATTTGTTTTTGACTGATTTGCACGTGAATTTTGGATCACTCCAGTACAGGAAAATACTGATCACATTAAGAACATTCAATACATTACATGATGCGAGACTGCCTGTTAAAGTAAGGCAATACAGTGAAGATACATAGATGGGTGCATGTACATTTTGTGAAATAACCCATAGCATTAAGTTGCTTTTACTTTCAATCCTCTTACTTTTCTCTATTTGTTGCTTTTTTCTGTCCTCCCATCCCTCAATATTTACCCAGACAATTGCGAAGTTAATTTTTTGCATTGATTTTCATCCATTTTTAAATTTTTGTAAAACACAGATAAATACTTGGACATTTTAAACAAAATAAAAAACTAAAAATGAAGGGCCTTAAGAATACTATACCCTATAAGCAACTCAGGCTATAACTATGCCACATCCTTGCAAAATTCCACTTGCCCACTTAATTGCAACAAGTAGTTTTTTGGAGCAGATAAAGAGCAGGAGAGTTGTTTTTGTACCAGGGCTAATAAAGGTTCTTGACAGTTTTGCAAGCCTGCTATAAGTGCATCTCTTCCCTGTAGGAATCTATGACTAAGCAATGTCTGTACTGTACATACTTCTGCTTTCAGTAAATATTATTAAATGTACTTATATTTACATTACAGTATTTACATTTTCTGTATTGTCTTAAGCAAGTAACCAAGGGCCCAGCAAAAACAAAGATTAGAGACACTCTCTTGCTATTAGAAATTAACATATTTTAACATTCTGGAGCACCCTAAATGAAAAACAAGAAAAAGACTGGATTTTCTTTTTTAAAAAACCCACAACACTACAAAGCAACACAATGAACTGATTTCCAATACACAATGGACTGACTTAAAATCCAATTTAAATACTCCCCTGGCCTACTCCCACCACTTTATTGATAGCAGGGGAAAGTAACATCACTGTAGACCCTCTCAAAACAGAAGGTCAATGTCAGCTGGCGTCACAGAGAACTACAGGCACAAAGCCACTCATTCTCCATTTTCTTTCTATTAAGGGTCTCATCCAAAGCCCATTAAAATCAATGGAAAGACTCCCACTGATTTCAGTGGGCCTGGGATCAGGCCAAAAAGTAAGCCCCTCTCTACCGCTAATAAATTAACAAAAATATCAATAAGAATAGATACAGAAGGGAAAAATTTTAGTCTCTCTCAAAAATCTGTAGAAGAAATATTTTGCTAATTCATATCCTAATATAAACAAACAGTCTTATTAGTCAGCAGTCTGCTAATGCCCGTCTGTCACCGTGTCTCAGTGGGTCACAACTGAGAAAACCAAATTCAGGACAAGCTATTGAGAAATAGGGCAAACACACCCCAAAACTGGTGGTTATTCTTCCATAAGATATACCAAAACAGCAACAAAAGTAAACTTCTGTCTCACCAAACTGGCTAACGAAGTCAGAAATGCAGCCTCCTTAGGTATTCTAGTCCTGGATTCAAAACCCAGACACTAGACTTAATGAGGAGTGGTTATTTAAAACCAATTTAATCAAAGGGTTCTTCTGATCCTAAAGGAAAAGCCACATATCCAGGTCAATATAGAACTCAGATCTTAGCCTTTAATCACGCTGTTGCCAATTCTTTAGTATCTTACATCTAAAGGTTTATTTATAGAAAGAAAGCGAGAGAGAGAAAGAAGCGAGACTTAAAATTGGTTAAAGGAATCAAATACATACAATATTTCCTGAATGTGCATATACTATACCAGGGATTGGCAACCTTTGGCATGCAGCCCACCAGGGTAAGCCCCCTGGTGGGCCGGGCCGGTTTGTTTACCTGCCGCGTCCGCAGGTTCGTCCAATTGCAGCTCCCACTGGCCGCAGTTCGCTGTCCCAGGCCAATGGGGGCTGTGGGGGCCACCACATCCCTTGGGCCACGCCGCTTCCTGCAGCGGCAAACCACGGCCAGTGGGAGCTGTGATCGGCTGAACCTGCGGACGCAGTAGGTAAACAAACCGGCCCGGCCCGCCAGGGAGCTCACCCTGGCGGGCCGCGGGCCAAAAGTTGCCGATCCCTGATCTATACACATCATTTACCAAACCATGCAACCTTTTACTTTTTACATTAAAAAAAGTGAGCCATAACATTATAAAACTTATCTTGTAACCACTATCTTTCTCATATCTAAAAGAACCACATTTCCAAAAGCAATCACCTAAACTGTGTGCCCATCAATCTGGCATTTCTGCACACAAACTAGTAGGTACACAATAAGTTAGTAAACATGCAAATTTTGCAGACACAATCTAGCCAGCTGGCTTTGAAATATCACCCAAGAGAAAAAAGTAGGGAAGCCCAATATTGTTAAAATTTGATTTCTCTGGAGAAAAACTGACATAGGTAAACTGCTCTGGTTTTCCTTTTATTAGTTATATTTTAAACTAAGCACATTCGCTACGTGCAGCATTGCAGTGTACATATAGGGATTGTTTTGACATCTAACCATCCTGGTAATTCCCAAAATAAACTTAATCATAAACTAGCAGGGCTGAATTTATTATTATTATTAGGACTAACAATCAGTAACTTGCATTGTAGAAGCTCAAAGCACTTTACAAAAGTTGGTATTGTGCATGGTGCTTCTATGGCAGGGATCTCAAACTCAAATCACCACGAGGGCCACATGAGAACTAGTAAATTGGCCCGAGGGCCACATCACTGAAACCTTTTCATACAATGATACAAAAGTATAGTCAAAAATGAAGAGTAATATAGTATTCTATTAAAAGTCAATGTATTAACTTCTGTGACTAAGTTCCTCCTCTACCTCGGTGGGTCCTGCGCTTTTTGGCAGATTCTGCTTGCCTCAGAGATCTTCCCCTCCAGTAGAATCCACAGTCCAGGTTAACTCCTCCTGTGTCTGATCAGGAGTTGGGAGTTTTGGGGGGAACCCGGGCCCGCCCTCTACTCCGGGTTCCAGCCCAGGGCCCTGTGGATTGCAGCTGTTTAGAGTGCCTCCTGGAACAACTGCACGACAGCTACAACTCCCTGAGCTACTTCCCCATGGACTCCTCCCAACACCTTCTTTATCCTCACCACAGGATCTTCCAGCAGTAGGCCCTCTTACTCTCAGCTCCTAGTGCCTCTTGCTCCCAGCTCCTCACACGCAACCTCCTTCCACAGCTCCTGACATGCGCCCCTCACTGACTCACTGGGAGGCTTTTAACTAGTTTCAGCCAGCCCCTGATTGGCTGCAGGTGTCTCAATTAACCTCCCTGCCTTCTGGAAAGTTCTTAATTGGCCCCAGGTGTCTTGATTAACCTGGAGCAACTGCCATACGGTATCAGGGATTTGTTTAGCCTGGGGCTAACATACTGGTTCCTTACCACTTTCCTATAGCCATCTGGCCTTGCCCCGTCACACTTTTTAAAAACTACTGCAAAGAGGGGTTTTACAAAAATATAAACACTCAGTAATGTTTGGAGCTTGGCTGCCAGTGGAGTCGACGCCTATGGCGGGCCACAGGAAATAACTCCGCAGGCCGCATGTGGCCCGCGGGCTTGAGACCCCTGTTCTACGGCATCAGTATGTTTACTCCTAGCCAGGATGTAAATTAATAGCTAATGAAGTTCTGGTTTTACTAGAAACAGTAGCAAATATTTTCTGTCTCCTTTTATTGAAAGCCAGCATTCTCACAAGCAGTTTGAAATTGGCCCCCTCAACAGTCCTCCAAAAGAAAAAGCTAGTTTTATTTACATTGCCATAACAGTATTTGCTGAAACAGCACTAATTGCTAATGAGTAAATCTTCTCCATAGCGAATGCTTTTAGTTCACAGTGAATTGATCTTACTCTTAATCTCCAGTGTAGACTGCACTCATAACTGGAAACAACAAAAAAGTCTCACATCCTGCTCATGCTAGCAGTGCACATTTGGACCTCAGAGGCTAATTTTCTAATCCATGGGTAGACTTCGACAGTTGATTTGTTCCTGCTAATGAGTCACTAACTTTTTGGTTTTATTATTATTTTATTATCATTAAACTATACCAAGAGGGGTCAATTTAGCCAATTTATGAGTGAGGTATGTTGAGATGAACTAAAGTGACTTAGCCTCCATGTTATTGGCCAACACTCCAACAGGATCTGTGAACCTCTCGTCTGCAGACATCCACAACAAAACTTACTACCAATTCCTAGTTTAAGGGGATACTGCAGTTCTCATGAATTTTAGTCAACTATAAACTAGACAAGAAACACTGCAGTATCAGATTATGAAAACAGACCCAGCTGGTACTTCAGAATACTGGGTCTGGTCTTCTGGCTGCCTACCACAAAATCTTTACTTCATTTAAATTTCATTCTAATTCTACCCTCAATTGTTCCATTGCTTTAGGGAAATTTCACTTGACAATAAGGGAACCTCTGCCAACCTAGCCCTGCCTCCGTATATAATTTACTTCATTAGTTACAGGATCATTTCTCTATGATGAACTACAGAATTTGCACTGTGTTAGCCTTTACTCTGAAATCTAAAAATGAGAGCCAAAAGGATCAAGTATTATCAGAGGGCAATTTCATAACACAATGAGCCATAGTATGGGTGTTTGTGGCAGGGCTAAGCTGGCAGAATTGGAGCAACTTTAAACCTGATGGCTATAGAATACACAGACAAAAATCCCCAGTGGCTGGAGACAGGATACTAGATGGGAGTGCTTTAAATTACCACAGAGAATTCTCTCTCAGGTATCTGTCTGGTGGGTTTTGCTCACATGCTCAGGGTTTAACTGACTGCCATATTTGGGGTTGGGAAGTAATTTTTCCCTGGGTCATATCGGCAGAGCCTCTGGGGTTTTTCACTTTCCTCTGCAGCATGGGGCACGGGTCACTTGCAGGTTTAAACTAGTGTAAATGGTGAATTCAGTAACACCAATAATCACATGTAACGCAACCAGAGATTAGGGGTCTATTTCAGAAGTGGGTGGGTGAGGTTCTGTGGCTTGCAATGTGCAAGAGGTCAAACTAGATGATCATGATGGTCCCTTCTGACCTTAAAGTCTATCAACATACAACCCTCAATAAAGCTTAAAACTTAACATCTTCCTTGATAAAAAAATATGTGTAAAATACATATAAGGAAGGAAACACAAACATTTTCCTGCTTACAAGCAGGATGCAGTATACCATACACACATTCACTAGAAGGTACCCTTCTGTGACTGTCAGCTTGATTGTGGAGTGATACAGGAATGGAAAGAAATCAGGGTGGACAAATGTCCATTAAAAAGGTTTATTTAAATCAGATGATTTTTTAAAATTAAATATAGTTTTATTTTTAAAAAATAAACATATTTGAAATTGGCAACCTATGCAAGGCCTAAACTTACTATTATCTATTAAAATCATTTACATTAAATAAAAAAAATATTCAGTAGTATGTTTGCTGCCAAGTTTTAAAGGAAGTCAAACCACTGAACTGGCGGAAGTCACTGTTAAGCACTTGGAACCAAAGCATATTGAAGGGCTAAACCAGCTTTTGACACCAGTAGCCTCCTCTGGAGATGCAGTGATAGGATCCCTTTCTTTTCAGTTTCTTCATCTAATTCAGTTCAATGACTAGCTCACTGTAAGTTAAGAAACTAATTAGGAGTTGAAGCAAGAAAGCTTGTTTGCCTCTTCAAATCTGTGAATAAAAACTAGGTGTTAGAAGATGAGAGCCACTAGTTCTAAACATTTTGAAGGACCTGGTGACCAGAAACAAATCAGCTCAATTCACTAGCTACAAATCTTCCTTTGTTTAATAAATTAGTTTTAGATGCAAAATGTTTCAATACATTTTAGATAAATGTTCTTATGTATCCAGCACATTTAAGGTCGTTTTTTAAATAAAATAGTTTTTTGAACATTTTTAATCGCATTTGAATTTCCATCTAAATAGAGCTTGACATAAATCATAGGTAACAAATTAATCTAGTAAATAAGAAATTAATTATTCACCATTGTCTAATATAATAAAAAAAGTAAACATTACAAATCTGAATAAATATAAATTAAGCTATATAATTGCTTAAATAAATGTGTATAGATAGTATATCATCCCGGTTAGTAAAAGTAGTACCAGATTTAGCATAAAGACTATACATCTTGCAATTATGTTGCAAATCAGCATGTTTTAACGGTTACCATCTAATGAAAATCAACTTCTCTTTGGGAAAATAAAGAAAGTACAAATGCAACGCAGCAGCAAGTGACATGGCTATGAGGTAGCAATGGTAGATTGCAGAATAGACTTCTACCTTGAATGGTCCCTTGAAAATACTCTCTCTTCACCACAAGTCAGTAACAGAGGATTTAGGCTTCTTAAATCTCTCAAAATTGCATCTTCCAACCTCTTTCATGGTCAGCCTGATGCTCTACTCAGGGCCGGCTCTAACGTTTTTGCCACCCCAAGAAAAAACAAAAAAAAACAAAAAAAACCCCAAGCGCCGCCTCACCGAAAAAAAAAAAAAACATCCCCCCCCCCCCCCAACGCCCACAGAACCACCCCCCCCCCCCACAATCCCCCCCGCCTCTCCCTGCCGGAGCGCCGCAGGACAGGCGGCAAGCCCAGCCACGGCCCCGCTCTCCCGGCCGGCCGGAGCACCGCCCCCCTAAGGGCCGCCCCAAGCACATGCTTGGTAGGCTGGTGCCTGGAGCCAGCCCTGGCTCTACTTCCTTCAACCTCAACTCTATAGACCTTCTGTAAAAAGCATAGATTCTTCTGCATGTTGGACATGACACCACCTGCCCCCGCAGTCGTCTTGTTCTCCATGGATAGAAGATCCTGGCAAGTTGCGGTCTTACAAGTATCTCCTCATTTGTGACAAAAATCAAACCAATGGATGTTAAGAACATGCCTTAACTTTTGACACTGACAACTTTTGACAACTGTTTTGTTTCTCTGCTCAGCTGTTTTCAATGGCCATGTTTCTGCTCCACATAACAAAGTTGTCACCACCACCACACTGAACACTCATATCTTAGTTGTCACACAAACATCCCACTGCCCAAACAGAAGCCTTTCAAGACACTGAAATGCCACTGACACAAGACCGATCCAACATGTGACTTCTTTGGTTATAGAACCTCTTGCCGTCAACCAACTACCTAGATAGATAAAATTATTCACCAATTCAATGCCATTGCCATCTACATGCAGCATCGGCCACCATTCATTCCTGTTTTATAGGAATCATGTATAGCTGTGATTTTAATCACCATTCATCTTAAGTCCTATAGATTTTGCAATTTTCCCCAGCTCTTCCAGCATTAGCTGCAGTTGGCTCGTAGTCTCTCCAAGTAAGGCAATATCATCCACATACTTAAAATACTCTAAAGATGAATCTTTAAGTGTCACACATCCTATACAGGCCTCAATCAGGTTTGTTATCAGCTAGTTTATTAGAATATTGAACAATGTAGATCAAATAATGCATCCCTGACATACTCCTGATTCTACTGAAAACAAGTCCCTAATACAACCACTGACCTTGCCACAACTAAATGTACCATGATAAAGTTCCTCCACAGACACACTAGGTCCTCAGGCACCCCATACTGGTGCAGCAGTATCCATAGTACTGATGGATGCAATGAGTCTAAGGCAGATGTAAAGTCTATAAATTGTCTGCAGATCTGCAGAGATCTACTTAGCATGGCTGGCTGAGGCTCCGAGGCCCACCCTCCCGGCCGGAGCTGGGTCAGGGAGAGCCATGCTGGCAGCCGTGGGGAGTTGCGTTGGATCCTCCACCTGCCGTGGGCAGGGGGCCCGAGCAGCGCTCAGCCCATGTCCCTGTCCTTCAGGCCCCCCTCCTAGGGGAGGTGGAGGAACCCAGGCTCCTTACAGTACAGTTCTTCCTGACCCAGCTCCGGCCAGGGTGCGGAGCGGAGTGCCTCAGAGTCGCAGCCCGGCCATAATAAGAGCCAGGTGGGCAGCTGTGGTGGACTCTCCACCTGCCCTGAGGACCCAAGCTGCCCCCGGCCTGTGTCCCAGGACAGGTGGAGGGACCCAGGCTCCCCACAGCTTCCAGCATGGCTCTCCCTGACCCGGCTCCGTCCGGGGGGGGGGGGGGGGGGAGGGGGGGCCTTGGAGCTGCAGCCCAGCCATGATAAGAGCCAGGCAGGCAGCTGTGGGTAGCCGTGGTGGACTCTCCACCTGCCCTGGGGGCATGAGCAACTCCCTGGCCCATGTTCCTTCCCCCAGGTCCCCTGCCCAGGGAAGGTGAAGGGTCCGCACTGCAGTTTCTCACAGCTGAGAGCCCTCCGTGGATACAAAATCTGTATCCACATCTGAGGGGCTATCCGCAGAAATGGTCCACGGATATAAAGCGGATACCTGGGGATTTGCAGGCCTCTACTTTTAAGACAATTCTATAAAGCCAGTGAACTAAATCCAGACCTCCACTCCTTAGCAGTTCTGATAACATATTAATTATAATATTGTCAATGATGATGAAATTACCTATTTCTGTTTGCATTATTCTAGCCCCGGGGTCGTCAACCTCTGGCATACGTGCCAAAGTGGTACGCGACCCGGTTTTTGATGGCATGCGGCGGCAGCTCAGCCCGCCGCCGCTCTGGGATTATCCCCGCGGGCTCCTACCAGCAGGGGTCTCGCCATTGGTCCCACCAAGTGCCCTCTGCTGGCCTGGGTGAAAGAACCCAGGCTGGCAGCGGGCTGAGACCCCACTCTGGGATTCCAGCTGCTGGCCCCTTGCCAATTGGGGTCTCGCTGCCGGCCCCACTCAACACCTGCTGCTGACCTGGGTGAAGGGAAACCCAGACTGGCAGTGGGCTGAGACCCCGGCTGGCAGGAGCTGGCAGCGGGAACCCCAGAGGTTAAAATGTACTACTGGCACGCGAAGCCTTAAATTATAGTGAATAAATGAAGACTCGACACACCACTTCTGAAAGGTTGCTGACCCCTGTTCTAGCCCATCATGTATGTATATGTTGGCTGAAATGGAAGCATTTAAAGGATCTTCAACACCAGCTAATTAAGGGCAGGGTTGAAGGACAGTTGGGTTAAGATTATATAAATGTATTTACCTTTAAGTTTAAAAATAAAACAAAACAGAGTGTGTGTGTTTATAGGTGTGTGAATAATTATATATTATAGGTAGGGCCCTACCAAATTCAGGTCCATTTTGATCAATTTCACGGTCATAGGATTTTAAAAATAGTAAATTTCATGATTTCAGCTATTTAAATCTGAAATTTCATGATGTAATTGTAGGAATCCTGACCCAGAAAGGAGTTGTGCAGTGGTTGCAAAGGTACTGTAGGGGGAGTTGTGGTACAGCTACCCTTACTTCTGTGCAGCTGCTGGCAGCGGCGCTGCCTTCAGAGCTGTGCAAATGGAGAGGGGTGGCTGCCGGCTGGGAGCCCAGCTCTGACGGCAGCACTGCAGAAGTAAGAATGGCATGGTATGGTATTGCCACCCTTGCTTCTGGCTGCTGCCTGCAGAGCTGGGCCCTCAGTCAGCAGCTGCCACTCTCTCACTGCCCAGCTCTGAAGGAAGCAGCGCAGAAGTAAGGGTCGCATGGTACTGTATTGCCACCCTTATTCTGTGCTGCTGCTGGCAGGGCACTGCCTTCAGAGCTGGGCATCTGGCCAACAGCCACTGCTCTCTGGCCACCCAGCTCTGAAGGCAGCGCAGAAGGGTGCGACACCTCCCCCCCGCAAATAACCTTGCAAACCCCCTGCAATGCCCTTTTAGGTCAGGTCTCCCAGTTTGAGAAACTGGTCTCCCCCACGAAATCTGTATAGTATATAGTAAAAGTACACAAAAGACCAGATTTCATTGGGGGGGGGGGGCACGGGAGGAGACCAGATTTCATGGTCTGCGACGCATATTTCATGGCTGTGAATTTGGTAGGGCCCTAATTATAGGCCAAGCTGGGACTGCTGCCTATAGTTAATGTTGGCTGACACTTCCTATGAAACCCTGTTTCCAGTTGCTTATAAACTTTGCCAAAAACTTTAACCATTCCAGCTGAAGTTTTCCATGCCATTAGGTGTCCGCCTAATGCTGTTTTAAAGTTTCAGTTAAAATGGTTCAGCCATTTCTGATAAAAACATTCTTACAATAATTTTGTTAAGAAGTTCTAGTTCCTCCAGCTTTAGGACAGGGGCTTGAAATTTGGTGGGGAGAGAGCAAAGATTGCAGAGATTTCCTGCAATAAAACACCATACAAGGGAGAAAAATGCCCCAAATGAGCCAAAGTTGTAAAGACTACACAGCAGAGCTGACCAGCATGGATTCTGCAACGGAAAATTGTGTCTCACTAAATCTCTCAGAATTCTTTGAATATGCACAAGAGGCTACTAAAAAAAAAAAAAGCTAAAGTAGCCATAGGATGAGAGGCAAAGTATTGTCATGGATGAACAACTGGGTAGGAGACGGAAAGCAAGGAGTAGGATTAAATGGTCAATTTTAATCATGGCATAAGGTTAACAGCAGCGTACCTCAAGGTTCCATATCAGATCCCATACTGTTAAATACTTTTATTAATGATCTGGAAAGGGGGTTGAATAGTGATGTAGCAAAATTTGTAGAGGACACACAATTATTTAGACTAATCAGTATCAGAGAAGACTGTGAGGAACTTCAAAGATGCCTAAACAAGCTAGATCCATCTGCACCAGGACAGCAAATAATAGTCAGTGTCGATAACTGCAAAATAATGCACACTAAAAGAAAAAATTTAAACTATTTGTGAACCTTACAGGGTTCTCAATCAGTTGCATCAACTCAAGAAAGGGACCTGGGTGCAAGTAGACAGCTCAATAAAAAACACAGCTTACTGTGCAGCTGCGGACAAAAAAGCTAATAAGATACTATTATTAATAAGGAATGGGATAGTGAAATTATACAGAAAACATTGTGCCTTTATATAAAATCAACAGTGTGGCCTCATCTGAAATACTGTATGCAGTACCAGTCACCTCATCTTAAAACTGCAGAACCAGATGGAATTCAGGGAAGAATGAGAAGACTGGGATTGTCTACCTTAGAAAGGAGAAGAATAAGAAGGGAAAGGATAAAATACATAAAATAATGAAAAGTATAATGAATGTTATAGAGAAGGTAGATCAGAACTTTGGTCTCAGGTCTCATGAAACAAGAATAAAGGGCACTCAATGAAACTGAAGGGTGGGAAATTCAAAATCAATAAAAGGAAATACTTATTTACACAATTTGAGATTAAATTGTGGATTTGTTTGTGGCCAAGGATATAACAAGATTCACAAAAGGATTGGATATTTCAATAAACATATTGAGAATTTCCAGAGTTATAAATGATGACAACCAACTTTGAAATATATATTAAAACGTGTTTCAGAGCTTACGCCAATCTAAGGCCATACCTACACTAGCGAGGTTACAGCTGCACCGCTATAAGATCACTTGTGTAGCTGCTCTATGCTGACGGGAGAGAGCTCTCCCGACGACATAATAAAACCATTCATAGCTATGTCGGCGGGAGAAGCTGGCAGTGTAGACATGGCCTAAATATTAGACGCCAGGATGAGGCCTGTGTGAAGGGCAGATTACCCCACCACTGCCTAATGCAAGGTTCTTGCATCTTCTTCTGAAGCCTCTGGTACTGGACACTATCAGAGAGAGCATACTAGGACTAGATCGACTTTGATTCTGATCTAGAATGGCAATTCCCCTATGTAGGAAAGTTCCTAGAGAGACAGGTCTTTAAGTCCCATATTATTTGCATCTTCCCTTTGATAGAGGACTTTCCTTGAACATTTCAGGGAGCTCATGAACTGGTTCAGCAGCCAACAGCTATAGAAATGGCTGTGCTTATCAGCTCCCCTCCTTCTACCACAAGGCCTTCTGAATCTTGATTTTTTTTATAACAGAACAGGAAAATGGGAACTAAATCAGAGGGGAGCTGACAGACCTCAAATATAAATTTATTTTCTGTCTCAGAAAAAGTCCAATCATCATTGTCAAAGTCTCTGCTTGCCTTTTTTGAAAGATTAAATTATCCGGAATTTCATGGTGTAGCCAGATTCTGTAATAAAGGGATTTCAGTTTATTAGGCAAAATTGCTTCCAACCATTTCTCTGACATACTAACATGCTATAAACATTCTATATAGCCTTTACCGCTTTTTTTTTTTTCAATTGGCGCAACACAACAGTTCTGTCAAAAGACTACTCAACAACGCCTCTCCCAAACCCTCACTTGTTATCCATCTGATGATTCAGAAAGTGTAACTTTGTCTTTGGAAAACCATGGGGCAACAAACTATATTTGAGTAGCTAAAAGAAATATTCTGAAAATAGAAGAAAGCAAGGATACCCTCAGACAGCTGAAGAGTTTATGCTCACTTTGACGCTTCCATTGGCCCATAGAAAAGAAGCAATAATGCAGTTAGTGTTCCCAGAATTTTTTTTTTTAAGTGGAATATTTTCAAATGTCCAAATCTAGGCAAAATAACCATTTAAGAAATGTTTATTCTGCCAGTTAAGGCGTGAGAGAATATAAACCAATTGGTAAATTCCAATTGTATTGTCACAGCAAAAGGCACCAGATGGAGTTGTTACACGTAGTTTTACAAATTACTTTTCTTGGCAGTTGAGCATTGTTCAGTCTTTGAAGAAACACTGTATTGTTCTTAATTTTGTGATGAAGGGGTTTTTTTTGAGTGGGATTGCTTGCATGCTGTCTGCTCACCACTGATCAAGGACTGGGGTGTATATATAGTGTAAATAAAAATTTTCTCTACAAAAATATCCAGATTCTAAATAATGTATTTCCCTCCAATGCGAAACTAACCTGAAAGGCACCAAAACTGGCCTATCACTCATCAGAAGGGCAACAGTATTTTGGTTAAAGGTACGTTAGGCTATGATACAATTTTTTTTCTATTTGTGGATCATAAGCTGTAAATTTTGTATACTCCCCTATTCCAGTAAGAAGAGCCATCTGTATCTATGGTTTTAGTAACTTTCTCATAGTTAGGAAACCAAAACTCAATTATTTTCATGCAAATTTCTCACTACAGCAAGATAAGAAAATCTAGCCATTTTTATGATCTTTTTAGTAATATCTTATTTCCCTCACAAATGCACATTATTTCGAGCTTTACTTAAAATTGTTCCCATACCCTAATCCTGTGAAATATTTTCCCTTCCACAAGGGCAGAACCACCAAAACCATCATTCCCAGGGAGTTTGGAATTAAATGAGGCTGGAAGGCTGGTATGCTCTTCCACTTCTTCCCTGGAACCCTGTGAAAACTCCCCCCCTGATATTCAGTGGAGTCAAGCCTCTAGGTTTTTAGGGGAAGAAGATATGCCTTTGTTGTTGTTTCTCTGCTTCACCCATTAATAGGAAGTCAATTCTGATTTAAGTAGCTGCAAGGCAAGTCAAGCTGCAAGCTGCGCCAACTGTAATACTAGATGAGAAAGGCTCAAGGGCTCCATGGAACCTCAGACATTCCCTGGTTCAGGGTATCAAACATAGGCAGGCAAGCTCCACCCCAAACAAGATGAGCACGACTTTCCTGGGGAAGTACACAAAAATGAGGAAGCTAATTAAATGGAAATTAAAAAGGTACAGTCACAAAAGTGAAATATCTGCAAGCTACATGGAAACTTTTTTAACATACCATAATACAGGTTCAATTTAAATGTATACCCCAAATTAAAAAACATAGTAAGCGAACCAAAGAAGTGACACCATGCCTAAATAAAAAAGTAAAAGAAGCAGTTAGAGGCAAAAGTGCATCCTTTAAAAATTGGAAGTTAAATCCTACTGAGGAAAATAGAAAGGAGCATAAACTTTGGCAAGTCAAGTATAATTAGGCAGGCCAAAAAACAAATCTCTTGTCAGAGAGTCAAAAACTAACAGCAAAAAAATTAAGTACATCAGCCGCAGAAAGCCTGCCAAACAATCAAGGGGGCCACTGGATGATCCAGGTGCTAAAGGAACACTCAAGGAAGATAAGGCCATTGCGGAGAAACTAAATGAATTATTTGTATCAGTCTTCACTGCACAGGATGTAAGGGAGCCATTCTTTTTAGGTGACAAATTCGAGCAACTGTCCCAGATTGAGGTGTCAATAGAGGTGATTTTGGAAGCAATTGATAAACTAAACAATAAGATGTCACCAGGACCAGATGGTATTCACCCAAGAGTTCTTAAGAAGCTGAAATATGAAATTGCAAAACTTCTAACTGTGGTATGTAACCTATAATTTAAATCAGCTTCTGTACCACATGACAGGAGGATAGCTAATGTGACACCAAATTTTTAAGCAAGGCTGCAGAAGCAATCCTGGCAATTACAGGCCAATATCCCTAACTTCAGTACCAAGCCAACTGATTGAAACTATAGTAAAGACCAGAATTATAAGACACAGAGATGAACACGGTTTGTTGGGAAAGTCATCATGGCTTTTGTAAAGTGAAATCATGTCTCACCAATCTATTAGAATTCTTTGAGGGTGTTAGCAAACATGTGGACACAGGTGATCCAGTGGATATAGTGTACTTGGACTTTCAGAAAGCCTTTGACAAGATCCCTCACCAAAGGCTCTTATGCAAAGTAACCAGTCATGGGATAAGTCATGGAACTCTGTTGAGTTAGTATGAAGCAATGCCAATAGCTACAAGCAAGGTTGAGAGCTCTTTTTGTTCAGAATATCACCAGGTTCAATCATGCTGGGATTTGAGGTATGTTTCTATCCAATTTTTAACTTCCATCCAATTTCCCAGCCATTTTCAGCTTTTTTACATGTATGACTGTACTAATTACACCCATGCAACAGCACAGGCTTTCAGCTACTAGTAAATACATTAAAGATTGTGAGGCACTCGGATACTATGGTAATGGCGTCCCAGACAGATATGCCAGATAACCAAAACCTTTCTCTGTTTCTTTGGGAAGTGCCTAAATATGTTTCTTTTAAACAAAAAACAAAAAGCCCACAAACTTGTAACAATTTTGTCAGGGGAAAACCCCCCCACCTTCAACAATACTTTGTCTTTTAAATAGAAGAGGAGTAGATGGTGTCCACTGTATTTGACTGAATAGACCTTTACATACTTCAAGTATTGGTTCTTAAATGCATCACTTGCAGAATTATACCACCATTTTTTAAAAGATTTGAGAATTTGAGAAAAAGATAAGCATCAAAACCATTCAACACTTCATATGCATATAATACTTTTATAGAGGACTTGGAAGTAAAAGAACACATCAGCTCTACACAGATTACTCTACCCTAAACAACATTAGATAAAATCTGTATTTCAGGGAAAACAGCAGGATAAATAAAAATGTTGGTGCTGAAGTCTCAAGTGGTATTTACGCATGAACCTTGTGCGTCATTAAGCTGACATCAAAGTTTATCTATATAGACTTACTCAAAGAACCCAGAAAAAGACTTACTCAAAGACCCAGAATGCAGAACACATTATTCCTTCAGAAATTATTGTTCAGCATCTTCAAGGCTTATTGAGTTATGTTTTGTTATTCTTATCTCTAAAATGGTCTTCTTTATGTAGTACCCAATCAGAAGATTTATTCTTCACACTAATCTGGAGTCTCGAGCTTCATTCACTCAGCAGCAGATGGAAATTAGCAAAAGTTATCTTCAACTATGTCAGCACTCTTCTGCCTCGCTAGTGTTGTGTTGTTCTTGTTTACAAGCAGAAAAAGGATTATAATAGCCATTTCTGACATTTCGCTCTACTCCTGGGGGAATTCTGTGCCAAAATATTAACAATTCTGCGCACAATATTGTAAAATTCTGCATTTTTTTGTCAAAACAACACAATATAATCACACCAGTTTCAATTATTTTTGGTCATTTATTTCAAAATATGCATCAGCAACTACGTCTAACAATACGGACAACAAAAAAGGATTCAGGAAATGTTTTTTGACAAACAGATTCCTTACTAGGCATCTTAATACAGAACTTTGATTAATAATTCATTTAAACTACAATACAGAACTGTATTTCCCACACCACTCAGAAGCAGTGCAAAGGCTTAGGGGAGTCAGTGGTAACAGAGGAGCTGAGGGAGAGGGAAGTAAATTGCTGGGAAGGAGCCTGGGTGTGAACTTGGAGGGCTGTTGGGTATGAGTGGGAAAATTATGAAACAGGGTTTTTTGTTGGGAGAAGTTGTGGGGGGAAAGGATTGTTAGGGAGCTTCCCCCATGAAGACCCTGGCTGACCCCTAGCCTCTCCCATTCAGACACATCTGCCCTGTCCCCATGTGTTCCTGCACCCACATGTGTCCTTGCATGTCCACATGTCCCTCCACCCCCACTCAGACACCCACTCCGCCCATCCCCATGTGGCCCTGCACCCCCCCATCCCTATGTGGTTCTCTACCCCCTCCCTTATCCCCATATGTCCCTGTACTCCCTCCCACATCCCCATGTGTCCCTGTGACCCCACCCAACCACTCCCATCCTTGTGTCCCTGTACTTCCTCCCCACATGTCTGTGCCCCCACACAGCCACTTCCCTGTCCCTATGTGCCCCTGTACTCCCTCCCCCATCACCATGTGGCCCTGCACCTCCCTCCCCTGTGACCCTGTGCCTCCACTCCCATTCAGCTCCTGCCCCAGTCTATCCTCCCCCTACTAGCCCTTACGAGCCCCTGTCTGACCCCTCCAGCACCCCACACTGTCTGTCTCCCCATAGCCCATCCCCTGACCTGGTCTGCTGTGAAGCAGGCAGGCTCTCTCTCTTCCCTCGCCGGCAGGGAGCGGATGCTTTGTTCTATCACCACAGCACCCGCTGGTGGTCAAAAGGCAGACCTGCAGAAGTTATTTTCTGCTGGGAGCTGCTGCAGTTCTTATGCCACAGTGCCTGCTAGAGAGCAAAAGGTGGAACTGCAGCAACATTTTGGCAGAAGCTTTTTTCTGTGCAAAAAATTAAAATATGCAGAGCTCATTAATTATGTGCACACGCAGCAGTGCAGAATTCCCCCAGGAGTATCTCTCAGAAAGCATTTTTATTTATGACTGGTAGTACAGCAGACTAAACTGCTATTTTCATCCGGTCTTCTTCTATGCTACTAGGAAAGAAGAACATTTTTAATTTCACTGAATTTCTCATGGCTGTCTCACATGGACTGAGCTTAAAATCTGTACTTATTTCATAAGTCTCATGTCATGCTCTTCATACAAACAAACTGTAGCCTAGTGCCCAAGACCAAGTGATGATGTTTTTTGTACAGCTCTCAGACATGCTTCTGTGGCTAGCTTGATTTATTTAATATAGGATTTTGACAGTAAAGTCCAATGGCTTCCTGATCATTTGGATACCAAGAAATTTCACAAGTACCCTGACCAGGCAAGGTGATAAATTAGATGATCTAAGAGGTCTTTTCAATCTGTAATTTCACTTATTCAAGTATGTGAGGACTCTGTTCTCCTCTCTCTTTCAAGATATGCAATATATTTAAACCTCAAGATAATTTGCTAAGTATCTGCAATTAGCAACGTTTCTTGCCATTATAATCAAAAGGGGAAAAAACAGCAGTTTACCAGAAGAATGGAACACAGCGCCTCAATATCATAGCACGTTACACATGGCTTAAACTGAGGTAAAGTTGGCCATAACCACACAAAGGATTGTGTACAATCCAACAAAACCCACATAATTACATATACAATTATATAAATACACAGTGCACCCACACATTGAATACCGTGTCCAGTTCTGGTCCCCCCATCTCAAAAAGGATAAAGTGAAACTGGAAAAGGTTCAGAGAAGGGTAACAAAGATGATCAAGGGTATGGAACAGCTTCCATACAAGGAGAGACTAAAGATTAGGGCTGTTAATCTTAAAAAAGGGATGACTAAGGAGGGATATGATAGAGGTCTATAAAATCATGAGCACAAAAAAAGTGAATAGA
Organism: Chelydra serpentina; assembly: GCA_037349315.1. Classification (NCBI taxonomy): domain Eukaryota; kingdom Metazoa; phylum Chordata; order Testudines; family Chelydridae; genus Chelydra; species Chelydra serpentina. The sequence continues at coordinate 33,748,170 of JBAIAC010000029.1, read as the reverse complement.
GAAGTATTATTTACTCTTTCCTCCCCTAAACTGTCCCCCCCCCAAAAAAACCAGGTGTCACCTGATTAAATTAATAGGCAGCAGGTTTATTACAAACAAGAGGAAATACTTTTCCACACAATGCACAATTAACCTGTGGAACTCATTGCCATGGGATGCGGTTATGGCCAAAAGTATAACTGGATTCAAAAAAGAATTAGATAAGTTCATGATGGATAGGTCCGCCAATGGCTATTAGTCAAGATGGTCAGGGATGTAACCCCATGCTAGGGGTGATCCTAAACCTCTGACTGCCAGAAGCTGGGAGGGGAAGACAGGGGTGATTCACTTCAACTACCCTGTTCCAAACACTCCCTCTGAAACTCTGGTACCAGCTGCTGTCAGAGACAGATTGGTCTGACCCAGTATGGCAGTTCTTAGGTTTTTATTATTTCAATCATCTTTTAGATCATCTGAGATTAAGAAAACACTCACCTTCAATATATATGCTCATCAGAAGGAATGTTGCTAATTCCCATACAATGGGCATATTTAATTTTAACATACTGAGCAACACAGAAAGCAGATTGGGTATTTTATAGTAACTTGTATTATGGTATGGCAAATTAAAGTGTAATAATCAAAGAAAGATATGGTGAGTATTTGCCAGTATTTGGGGGGGGGGGGAGAAAGAGAGAGAGAGAGAGAGAGTGCGTGCATGCGTGCATGCGTGCCTGTGTCTGTGTGTGTGTGTGTGTGTGTGTGTGTGTGTGTGTGTGTGTGTGTGTGTGTGTGTGTGTGTGTGTGTGTGTGTGTGTCAGGCCCACCATGTACTGTGTGTGTGTGTGTGTGTGTGTGTGTGTGTGTGTGTGTGTGTGTGTGTGTGTGTGTGTGTGTGTGTGTCAGGCCCACCATGTACTGTTGGCTAACTGCCAGTTCCTGATTAATCCACTTCCCTCCAGGATTTACTTATGTGCCAGCAATGCCCCTCTGCCATGTACATTGGCCAAACCGGACAGTCTCTACGCAAAAGAATAAATGGACATAAATCTGACATCAGGAATCATAACATTCAAAAACCAGTAGGTGAACACTTCAACCTCCCTGATCACTCAATGACAGATTTGAGGATAGCAGTGTTGCGACAGATTAACTCCAAAAGCAGACTTCAAAGAGAAACTATTGAACTCGAATTGATATGCAAACTAGATTGCGTTGCCTCCGGATTAAATCGTGATTTGGAATGGCTCGGCCATTATGTTAATTGAATCTATTTCCCTTAACTTAACGATCCTCATTCACACCTGTGTGACCATCTTGTTTATCACTTCAAAAGCTTTTTCCTTCCCCTGCTGTCATGTTTCCTCTCAACTAATTAGCCTCTTAAGATTGGTCTATACACCTGGACCATCATGTTTCTCTGACTGTATATATATCTGTCTGAAGAATATTTCATTCCACGCATCCGATGAAGTGGGTACTAACCCACGAAAGCTTATGCTGAAATAAATTTGTTAGTCTCTAAGGTGCTACAAGTTTTTCTTTCTTATTTTCATTTAGGTAGCAGACATGCACCCAGAATCAGTCAAAGTAATACCAGTGCTGTGAGGAAAAAAACAAGAATGGAAGGTGGAGGAAAAAAAGGAAAAATAGAAAGTTTAAAAATAGTGGTGATCCTATAATGACAGAGCACCACATAATTTTTCCCCATTAAGTGTTATTTGCACCACCTGCGTCTGGAAGTGAGCTTCCAAAAAAGTGTGTACTTTGGTAGCCCACTGGACTATCACATAGTAAGAGCATTTTTTCACCTCTGTTCATGGTTCTTACAAAAAGTTAACTCCCCCCTTCTTATATCCTTGGTCCCTAGATCCTCCTCCTAAAATCTGGGGTAAACACAGGGTTTACAATGAGTATGCCTAGAATAATATGGCATGCCAAAATCTTCAATCAATATCTTACTACTGTGCATGCCTATGCTTCAGACTGCCCATTCTTTCTTCTGCCCAGGCTAAACAGGCACCTAAGAGAAAACATTTGACAGAAAAAAAAAAGGGGGAGGGGGGGAGAAGGGGAAATAAGTAAAGTATGTGAGAAAAAGGAAACGGCGAAAGGAACTACAAAAGCAAAAACCAAAGGACAATTTTAAGGTGATAGTTCTTATCTAATTTTATAAGTATGTTTTAGAAGTATGGCCTTTGCAGTAAAGAGGCGCAAGAAACAAAGAAACAAACCACCATTCAAGGAAAGAAAAGGGGAGGTTGTATAGAGAAGCTTCCTACTGATTGTTGCTTTTGGGGGATTGGGTAGACCTGGGGTAGGCAACGTATGGCATGGGTGCCAAGGGCGGCACGTGAGCTGATTTTCAGTGGCACTCACACTGCCCAGGTCCTGGGCACCAGTTCGGGAGGGCTCTGCATTTTAATTTAATTTTAAATGAAGCTTCTTAAACGTTTTTTAAAAATTATGTTCTATACAACAATAGTTTAGTTATATATTAAAGACTTATAGAAAGAGACCTTCTAAAAATGTTAAAAATATATTATTGGCACGCGAAACCTTACATTAGAGTGAATAAATGAAGACTCGGCACACCACTTCTGAAAGTTGCCGATCCCTGGGGTAGACATATACCACAGTATACCCATTCTTTAATATTGTAAAGTAGAGCATTGGATAAAAAAAAATAAGCACAATTTGGTTTTGGAAATTCACTTACACGTGCTGCAGGAGGGATGAACTGAATCTCAGTACAAAAAACTGTTTGAGATTTTATTTTGAATAATTAAATATCTTCATATACTTGAGTAGTTAATTGCCTGTACTATCAAAAACAAGTTGCTCAACTGTCTTTGCTGTTTAATAGAAATTTACATTAAGAGGGTCATTCAAGAAGACTAAAGAGGGTAACTAGATTATATAATCAGAATCATCAATAGATCTGACTTGTGGGAAGTTTCCTGTGGAGTGCTTGGTGTAGCATTGCAACAAGAGAAAAACCAAGCGTTGAGACGTTAAGAACATTTCGTATTTAATTAAACATAGCTTAGACAATAGTAGAACAGTATGCATTTTTAAATGTAATTTAAAATGTTTATTTTTAATGAGTACATTTGTAGTCTTTTTGGATTATTTATATGAAGATTAGCCTGCATATTGGAAAAAAGTTGATAGCTGTAAATTTATTAAGTAGTGCATTTGTAACTTTTAAAAGAACCAGCCAGAACTGTTTTAGAAGTTAACACCTCCACAATGGGTTGTCAGACAAAAATCACTACTCGTTGCCCTTTAAGCTTAAAAAGTTTTATCAGCTCAAATGTAATAATGTCACAACAAACTTTGGATTTCTGAGATTTCATAAAGAGATTGTCATTTTGGGATCATAACAGAAAGAAACAGTATAGTCTAGTCTAGTGGATAGGGCTGAGAGTCAGAAAACCAGAGTTCTATTTCCAGTTCTGCAGCTGACCAGCTTTGTGAGCCAGGGCAAGTCTCTGCCTCTCTCTCTTCCCACTCTGTCTATTTAGATCGCAAGCAGTTTGAGGAAGATTCTGTTTCTTATTACATGTTTGTAATGAAACCCCAGTCTTGTTCAGGGCCTTAATGCAATATTGTAAATACAAATAAAAAATAAAGCAGAAATGACTTAACAGAGCAGGGGTTCTCTCACTTTTTTCACGTGTGAATCACATCTTAATTCCAAATGTCTAGGGAATATCTCCCCTCCGGTTCATGACTGAGCAACAGCCCCGTGGCAACTTAAACAATTACTTACATGGAAAAGTAGTTATTTTTAACCATTCTGCTTAGTGGCTCCCGTCTGAGGGAGGCTCCCATTTCCTCCCTTCATTTTATGTAGCAGCAGCTAATCTGGATCTTCCTTTTTCTTCAGCTGCTTTTACAAGCATCTAGGCTTCTCTCTACTGCAGTGTTAGGTTTAAGGCATAACTTGAGTGTTGCCCTAACAACACTCCCATCCACACAAAAAGCTTTACTTCAAGTTTGGTGGTGTTTTTAACCAGTGACTCTCAACCTTTCCAGACTAGCATACTCCTTTCGGGATCTGATTTGTCTTGTGTACCGCCCAAGTTTCACCTCACTGAAAAACTAGTTGCTTACAAAATCAGACACAAAAATATCCCAACACACTATTACTGAAAACCTTCTTTCTCTCTCATTTTTACCATATAATTATAAAATAAATCAGCTGGAAGATAAATATTATACTTACATTTCAGTATATAGTATATTAACAAGTCATTGTTCGTATTAAATTTTAGTTTGTACTGACTTCACTAATGCTTTTTATGTAGCCGGTTGTAAACCTAAGCAAATATCTAGAGGAGTTGATGTACCCCCTGGAAGACCTCTGTGTACTCCTAGGAGTACACGCACCCCTGGTTGAGAATCACTGTTAAACTCAAGCTAGCTGGCCATGAAGGGATGTGGGTTGAAGCTCAACTGCTGCTGATGCATAAGCTAGTAAATGCAGTGGAAACACAGCCATTTTGTGCTGCGAATACAAGCACTCTGCAGGGCATGAGTGTTATTCTGGAGTGTGCCTGCTATCACTTGAGCTAGGCTAACTCAAGAGGAGTAACTTGAGCTAACACTACAGTAAAGACCACTCTATCTATCTATTTTTATATATATATATTTGACCACAAGCTAGTGGTCCATGAACCATCGATTTCAAAACACCTGTATTGGAGCATCAATTATTATATATGCAGCATTAATATCTTATGCTGACAGATAAAATTAAGGAGAAAAAGTAATTCTAATTCCAGTTGAATACTGGTTATTTGGAGACCAGGGAGAGCCTACTGGCATGGAACCTAAGGCCTGGTCTACACTAAGAGTTTATATCGAAATTAGCAGCGTTAAATCGAATTAACCATGTACCCGTCCACACAACGAAGCCATTTATTTCGACATAAAGGGATCTTAAAATCGATTTCTGTACTCCTCCCCAACGAGGGGATTAGCGTTAAAATCGATATTGCCGTGTCAAATTAGGGTTAGTGTGGACGGAATTCGACGTTATTGGTCTCCGGGAGCTATCCCACAGTGCACCACTGCGACCTCTCTGGACAGCCGTCCCAGCTCGGATGCTCTGGCCAGGTAAAGCCCCAGGTAAAGCCCCGGGATCATCTGAATTTCATTTCCTGTTTGGCCAGCGTGGCGAGCTCAGCAGCACAGGTAACGATGCAGAGCTCTTCAGCAGAGGTGACCATGCAATCCCAGAATAGAAAGAGGGCTCCAGCATGGACAGAACGGGAGGTGTTAGATCTGATAGTCTGGGGAGATGAACCCGTGCTATCAGAGCTACGATCGAAAAGACGGAATGCAAAAATCTATCAAAAAATCGCCAAGGCCATGACGGACAGAGGATACAGCAGGGATGCAATGCAGTGCCGCATTAAAATTAAGGAGCTGAGACAAGCGTACCAGAAGACCAAAGAGTCAAACGGACGCTCCGGGTGAGATCCCCAGACATGCCGCTTCTACGCTGCGCTGCATGCCATCCTAGAGGGGGCCGCCACCACTACCCCACCCATGTCTGTGGACTCCGAGGATGGGGTATTCTCATCAGTCGCTTCCTCTGATGTTTTTGCGGACGGGGAAGATGATGAGGGGGATGATGAGGACGAGGTAGTCGACAGCGCTCTGCAGGGCGATTTCCCCGAAAGCCAGGAACTTTTCCATCACCCTGACAGAGATCCCCTCCCAAGGCAGTATCCCAGACCGTGAAGCCGGAGAAGGCACATCCGGTGAGTGTATCTTTTGAATTGAAAAGACATGGTTGTAAAGCAATTGGTTTTTAATGGTTACTTTGCCCTGAGGACTTGGGATGCATTCATGGCCAGTAGAGCTACTGGAAAAATCTGTTAACATGTCTGGGGGTGGAGCGGAAATCCTCCAGGGACATTTCCATGAAGCTCTCCTGGAGGTACTCTAAAAGCCTTTGCAGAAGGTTTCTGGGGAGAGCAGCCTTATTGCGTCCTCCATGATAGGAAACTTTATCACGCCAGGCCAGTAGCAAGTACTCTGGTATCATTGCATGGCAAAGACTGGCAGCATACGGCCCCGGAGTTTGCTGGCATTCAAGCAACATCCGTTCTCTCTCTTTCTCTGTCTGTGTGATCCTCATCAGAGTGATATTATTCATGGTGACCTGTTTGAAATATGGGAATTTAATTACGGGGACAGTCAGAGGTGGCCGTTTCTACTGGGCTGTTTGCCTCTTCCTGAAAAGAAATCCTCCCCGCAGTTTCCAGCCACGCGGTGGGGGAAGGGAGGGTGATCGTTCATGCTGGGCAGTTGGCATTCGGCTAGCAGGGATCTTCCCTGATACCCGCCACGCTTTTGGGTGACGGTGAAAGCTAGCGTCCCAGAGATGGGATGGCTGGAGTTACTTTGTTTTGAGTTACTTGGCTTTGAGCGTGAAAGCAGGGCACTGCTGTTAATTAAGGTTTCCGAAGCCGAAAGTCTATGGCTTACCATGGCCGCCCGCTAGCCGAATTCCGTTGCCCAGCCCTGCGTGTGTGATCTGTACACCAAAGCCCCAGGCACTCAATATAAAGATGCAAAATGCGACCTTGTACTGAAAGTATATTTGGTAGGTACTGTGAATGGTGCTGTTCACTGCGAAAGAGTATATGCATTGTTCTGTAAAATCTATCTATTTAAAAAAATCACTCCCTTTTTTTCATCCCACAGCTACAACTGTCCCTAGGCTTCCCCCGACATCTCCCTCCCAAAGGCTGTCGCAGAGAAGGCGGAGAAAGAAACGCACATGCGACGAGATGTTCTCTGAGCTAATGCAGTGCTCCTGCACTGAAGTAGCTCAGCAGAATGTGTGGAGGGACAGAATTTCCCAGTACAAGGAAGCGGCCAGCGAACGGGAGGACAGGAGGGACGCTCGAGCTGAGAGGTGGCGGCAGGAAGACCAGAGGGTGACAGAGGCGATGCTTGGGCTACTGCGGGAGCAAACCGACATGCTCCGGCGTCTGGTGGATGTTCTGCAGGAACGCAGGCAGGACGACAGACCGCCGCTGCAGCACATCTGTAACCACCCTCACCCCTCCCCAAGTCCCATAGCCTCCTCACCCAGAGTCCCCAAAACCCAGGGGGGGGGGGGAAGGCAACGTGCGAACAACCACTCCACCCCTGCGGATTGCTCAAGCAGCAGAAGGCTGTCATTCCACAACTTTTGAAACGGCCTTTCCTTCCCTCCTTCCTCCACCCCTCCTCCCGCACCCCACCCTGGCCACCATCCCAGTTCTCTCCCTTTCTTCCCAAATCTTGAATAAAAAATGGTTGTTTGTGAAACAATGGTGCCTTTATTTCCTTTCAAAGCAAGATGCGCTGGAAGGGGGGAAGGAGGGGTTGGACGGGGGTTGGTGATTAGAGAGGATAGGCAATATAAACAGAGTAAAAAAACGGGGGCAGGTTCAAAGCTTCCCTGATACGCACTGCGTCCTGCTGTGCTCTTCTAATCGCCCTGGTGTCTGGCTGCGCGTAAGCTGAAGCCAGGTGATTTGCTTCACCCTCCCACCCCGCCATAAACATCTCCCCCTTACTCTCACAGAGATTGTGGAGCACACAGCAAGCAGCAATAACAATGGATATATTGGTTTCGCTGAGATCTGAGCGAGTCAGTAAGCTTCTCCAGCGCCCTTTCAAACGTCCAAATGCACACTCCACCACCATTCTGCACTTGCTCAGCCTGTAGTTGAACAGCTTCTTAGTACTGTCCAGGGTGCCCGTGTATGGCTTCATGAGCCAGGGCATTAAGGGGTAGGCTGGGTCCCCAAGAATCACTATACACATCTCCACATCCCCAACTGTTATTTTCTGGTCCGGGAAGTAAACATCTTCCTGCAGCCGTCTAAACAGACTAGAGTTTCTGAAGACGTGAGCATCATGAACCTTTCCCGGCCATCCGACGTTGATGTTGGTGAAACATCCCGTGTGATCCACCAGTGCTTGCAGCACCATTGAAAAGTAGCCCTTTCGGTTAATGTACTGGCTGCCCTGGTGGTCCAGTCCCAAGATAGGGATGTGAGCTCGGTCTATAGCCCCACCAGCGTTAGGGAATCCCATCGCAGCGAAGCCATCTACTATCACCTGCACATTTCCGAGGGTCACTACCTTTGACAGCAGCAGCTCAAAGACTGCATGTGCTACTTGCATCACAGCAACCCCCACTATTTGCCCACTCCAAATTGCCCACTCCAAATTGATTTGCGACTGACCGGTAGCTGTCAGGCGTTGCAAGCTTCCAGAGGGCTAGGGCCACTCGCTTCTCAGCTGTCAGGGCTGCTCTCATCCTGGTGTCCTGGCGCTTCAGGGCAGGGGAAAGCAAGGCAAAGTTCCAGGAAAGTGCCCTTACACAGGCAAAAGTTTCGCTGCCACTGGGATTCATCCCAGACCTGCAGCACTATGTGGTCCCACTAGTCTGTGCTCGTTTCCCGGGCCCAGAATCGGCGTTCCACAGCATGAGCCTGCCCCATTGCCACCAGGATGTCTAATTTGCGGGGTCCCGTTCTCTGAGAGAGGTCTGTGTCCATGTCCTCGTCACTCTTGTCACCGCGCTGACTACTCTCCTGATTTCTCAAGTTCCGATTCTGGATAAAGCACACGATAATGCGCGAGGTGTTGACAACGGCCATAACTGCTGAGATGATCGCCCCGGGCTCCATGCTCCATGCTTTCAATCCAGGGAAAAGGGCGCGAAATCATTGTCAGCTGTTGCTTTCCTGGAGGGAGGGGGGAGTGACAGTTGAATGACGACATGGACCCATAACCACCCACTAGAAATTTCTTGCCCCATCAGGCATCGTGAGCTCGACCCATAATTCCAATGGGCAGCGGGGACTGCGGGATAGCTACCCACAGTGCACCGCTTGGAATGTTGACGCTTGCCCCGATACTGTGGACTCACACCGCCGATTTAATGTACTTAGTATGGACACACACATTCGACTTAATAATATCGGTTCACAAAAATCGATTTTGGTAAAATCGGACTATAGTCCGAGTGTAGACATGCCCTAAGTCAGCTCCATTCTGCTCTTAACAGTCTGTGCTTCTCCTCCAAGTAAGGGATGCGGAAACCTCTGAAACTGGTGGAGTTCCATAGTATGATTCAGGCAGTGTGAGAGGACGGATGAAAGGAACAGGATGCAGGAAGCCCATGCTGCAGGACCTTACTCCCTAAACACCATACCTCTATTCAGGGGATCTATCTCTGCTCTTGTACACAGGGAGAGCAGTGAGTTAAGGTGCTTAGATCTACAACTGTGTAAATCCAGTGGACAGGAAACCTGGAGAGACAGAGGACAGAGCAGCCATGGAGGCTACTACTGTCCTGATAAGTACCAAATCTTGTCCTTATTAGTCTTGTACAGTATCGGCATTTTATACTCATGTACTTAAGATGCTAAAGTCCAAAAAAAAATTCTAGCACAACTACAAAAGAAAGTATTTACTGTCTGTATGTGCTACAGCTCTGGTGATACAAGTATATTTTTGTACCATCACCTCAAATCCCTTCTGAAGTCGATAATGTTTAGAAAAACATCTCTTTCCCCATCTGTACAATGGGAATATTACTATACTACTTTATCTTTCTAATACACTTTGAGATCCTTAGGTAAAAAGCACTCTATAAGAAATAATAGTTAGATATTGAGGTGGAGGCCTGTACATTATTCCACTGAGTTTGCATTTAGTTCCCTTTATCTGTTTGATGCTGTTTTTCTGGGGGAAAAGGAACCAAAAAACAAAAAAAACCCACACCACTGAGGGCCTAAATACACATCCAAGCTACTGAAGTTTTCCTTATAGATCTCATTTCTGCAATGGTCACCCACAGGTTTGCCTTCCAAACTATTTCTTCTGAACAACCTAGGATCCAAGATGAGCCATCCTCCACAATCATGAAGGATATTTCAATATTATTTATTGCTGCTTTTGAAATTACATACAACATCCTCAATTTCAGATGAAACTGAACAGAATGGAGAGGAGCGCACAGCCAGAGGAACCACTCAGATCACAGGCAGGCACCTTAAACTAGGGAGGCACCACTAAGATTGCATGATCACATCAGTAAGTGGGGAAGGGGGAATTTGAAAAAAATAAAAATTTAGCTCTGGATACCAGCAGGGTGCGGTCACGTCGATCCACCTTCTTTCCTCCCTTTTAGGCTTTGAACCCATCCCATGTTAGTGTAGGCTCTTCTCCAACTCCTGGCCTTTAAATCCAGGTCTTATTGGTATAGGCTCTCTCCACCTACATGGCTTTTAACCTACCTTTATCCCCCTCACCCACCCATTGCACAAAATGGCATCCACTCCAGGCAGTGTATAAAATCTATCAACTATTATTACAAAACACATAATCACCACTTAAGATTGCTGGGTCCCGCCCCATAGCCCCATCCGGCAGTATTAATTACTCTCTCTTCACACTTGATTTCTTCCTTTCCACCCCCCAAAAATACATTTTTCCACCAAGATGATGACACCAAATTGGTTAATAAGATCATTTTAAGTTTCAACCCAACATAAGGTATTATGAGTTACCTCTGAAAAGTCATGCATGGTACAGAACCATTTCCTCAAAGAAATTTATAAGCCACTTTAATTATCAGCTCCTTGTGCAACTGCAGAAGTCTATTAATTTTTCAGTGCTCTTTATGCTGTTTTGCAGGTGTTAAAATAAAGAGAGAACTTAAACCAAGAGTAGTGGTCTAATTTGGCACTGAGATTACACAGCAATGCAGTTCTCCTGACACTGCCCATAGAGTTCTCCTGACACTTCCTTCCACTCGTGCATGAGTCTGGGGGCATCATCCTGGCAAACAGTAGTGTATTTTCACAGTTTGTCCACTGCTTTTTAACAGAGTGCTCATCTGCCTTTTGGGGACACACATCACCGTAGACACCCTCCAAAATAAGGACAGCCTGAATAAGTACACATACAATTACTAGCCTACATCTGCAGGCCCTATCCCCAGAAACCACCCTATCAGCTAGAGAAATACACAAAATTACCAATCTTCCTCTGCTGCACTGTCTTTAAATAGTCCGTACTCCCGCTGGCCACAGCCCATCTTGCATTAATTAACACTCTTCCCAAGTTTCCCACCTCACAGGCCCAGGGATTGTACACAAATGAGCAAGAACATAAAACACCTTACCATCTACAAGATCACCAAGGAATGGGAAGAAATGGAATTCCAAAAATCAAGGAAAAAGCAGTATTTTATCACTGTTGGCATGGAGACCTCAATTTTGACAATAACCAGTTGTCCTCTTTTTTTCCCCCCCATAGCAGCTGACACCTTGTGGTGACCAAGGACAGAAGTGCTAGTATTAAGTGAACACCTGTCCAACCTAGGTAGGTGGAAGACATGTTCAAAGAACTCCTGTGCTTAAACTCCTTTTAAGCGAGGCATAAAAAAGACAGGTGTGGAGGGAAGGGTGTCTGAAGCACAAAGAGAAGGAAGAAAAAGGGACATGCCCTCACAAGCACAGCTGTTATAGATGTCATCTTGGTAGCTCTGTAAGGATGGTACCACAGCCTTCACATCCACTATAGCCCTCTAACCGCTGAGACTTCCACTTTTGGGGAGGACACAATTCACTCTGACAATGCCCAGAAACATATCCTTTAGGCATTCTATGCCATAGGAAAATAAAGAAGACAGTAGACAATGGGAGATCCCTTTAACTCCCTCACATATAAAGGGAGATATCTTTCCACTGGCATCCCACACACCAAGATGCACAGAACAGTTTTGAGTGCCCTACATGTACACATTTGTGGCTATGGCTCAGAAACTTGCATGCTCCTTTTTAAAACTTAGGAGGGATTAGTTCTTTTTCCTCTTTTTCTATTTACACATTGTTATGTATTTTTTACTAAAACAGTCCATTGGTACACTTGTTATTTATTAAAAATGCATTCTAGATATCTCTGTAGTCATGATTCTGCATCTAGGACAATTCATGTAAATGGCTACTTCAACGGCACCCTCGTATGTCCTATAATAAAATCCTTACCTACATTATGTTAAAATCACGACAAAGTATACTAGACCTCTATGTATGGCATGAAGAAAGCTCTGCCCATTGTAAGCTCTGCCCATTGTTCATACGCATGAATTCAAGTGCAGTAATTGTGATTTAAGCAAATGTATACACACTGATCACAAGTAGCCCCTAGCTTCAGAGTAGGAGCATAAGGCATCCCTGACTCTGTGCCCCTGAATAGTTGTAGCATATCATAGAGATATCTTCTATGTCTGTTCAAAATGTTCAACAAGTCTCCGAACCTCTTCCTCACATCCATCTGCATGGCTCTCCCCCTTGTTCTTTAAAAAATTGTGCAGAACACAACAAGCAGCTATCATAAGCAGCAGTTATTTCTCATCAGCATCCAGCCTAAACATCAGATGCCTCCATCTACCTTTCAGTCTCCCAAATGCACATTCCAGTCATTCTGCAGCTATTCAGGGTAGTTCCTCTTGCCCGTTCAATTGCCTAGTAAAAGGCTTCATAAGCCAGTGAAGCAGAGGGTAAGCAGGGTGTCCCAGAAAGACTGGAAGAATGGCAATGTTATCAATGGCCATCAACATCACTGGAGAAAAAGTCTCATTTCTCACTGCGGAAAAAAAACAAAACCCAAAAAAGTTTCTAAAGACCCTGATGTCATGGACCTTTCCAAAACATCCTATATATTAATAGTGGTGAACCATCCATGGTGATCAAACAGACCTTGCAGCACCATAGAGAAATATACCTTTTTGTTGCCGAACTCCAAAGCACAGATGAGGGGCAAAGAACAGGCATGTAAGTCCTAAAAAAAGGCTTCCTGATGGAAGCCTCCATCACAGTTGTCCCTGTGGTTTATCTACAGACACCAAACTGGTTAGCTACTGACTAGCAGCAGTTAGATATGAAGAGTTTCCAGATAGCAATGGCCACATGTTTCTCCATACCAATGGCAGCTCTCGTGTAGGTGTTTCACTGCTGCAGCTTCAGCAAGAGTTCTGCACAGATTTCTAGGAAAGTGGCTTTTAACATCCATAGGGTATGTCTATACTTACCCGTCGCGTCGGAGGCGCGGGATCGATGTTCTGGGTTAGATTTATCGCGTCTTGTCAAGACGCGATAAATCGAACCAGGAAGTGCTCCCTCGTCGACGCTGGTAATCCAGCTCGACGAGTGGAGTAGGCGGAGTCGACGGGGGAGCCTGCGCGCCGCGTCTGGACCACAGGTAAGTTCGAACTAAGGTACTTCGACTTCAGCTACGTTAATAACGTAGCTGAAGCTGCGTATCTTAGTTCGACAGGGGGGGGTTAGTGTAGACCTGGGCTTAGGTTATGCCAGCACCCAGGTAATTTCAGGTCTGCAGCACTATCCTGTCCCACTGGTCAAGGCTAGTTGGCAGAGTCCAAACGCAGTGCTCCACCAGAAAAGATCAAGGAGAACGGTCTGTTCAATTTCATGCTACTCCTCAGAAACCATTATCACCCTAGTCTTGAAGTCACAAACCTAAATGTAGATATGCTCGCAGCAACTCTGTTTATATTCACCACCATGAGGATCATAACACTCAGTGCTTCCTCCATGCTTTTGGACAGCACTTTGAAAATAGCTTGCAAAACAAGATGGACGATGGGATAAAAGGAGAGGAATCATGGGAATGATTTAGTTTGACCCCAACACCCAGAATTCCATTACCTCCCAGAAGGAATCCCACAATGCACAGTATACCCAGAACACACAATACAGCAGTGGACCAATACATCATGGGATGTCTGACCAGAATGCCAAGTCCTATTTGTGAAACATCCCTGGGCTATGTGGCAGCAATGATATGAGGCAAAACTATATTAACCACAAGATAATTCTGTGTGTATGCACTGCTCACAGATCACTTGTGGATCACATAAAAGAGATACACAAACCTGCACCAAGTTTCAAGTGCAGACATGCCCTAATTCCAAGGCACCTCCTTCGTCTCGCCAGACTTAACATTTCCCCTCTGGTGATGGCAGGCCTGGGGTAAATCAACTCCACTCTGGGCAGTGTTTGTCTTCCCCCTTCTGTGCTCTTTTGTAGGCCCCAGGGTTGGCTACAGGGTGACCCTTCAGCAAACAAAAAAGGAAACCATCTCATAAACACAAAACCAAAAGGGGATATCTTTCCCTGCCTCCTCGCTCGGGCAGGGTATAGTCCTGTTACTTGCCCTGGGGTGTTAGTTCTTCCCATAGCAGGCACTCGGGTTTGCCTGTTCCCCTACGGGAAGGAACACAGCTTCTCAGCCTGGAAAAGCTTTTTTCCCTGCTACCACAAGCCTGGCAGTAACTTGTCTCTCTCTCCCTCTTTGCTCTCCCCAGAGGAGGGGTTTTTAAAGGCCTCAGGCAGCCCTTAATTGTATTCAGGTGTCCCTATCTGACCTGAGGTAATCCTTTCTCAGCTTGTAGGAAAAAGGGCCTTTAACATTCATGGGCTAATATATTGGCCTTCCAGGACCCTCTTGAAGCCATCCAGCCTGACTCTGTCACATATCTTCCCCCTCCCCACAACACCATGGGGTTAGGCTACTTGGGTCGAAAAACAGTGCACTCTTGACAGGCCAATTCAGCGTTGCCATGCCTGGTCCCCGACATGTGTTGCACTCTGAAGTGAAGGAGTTGTAACAACAGGAACCATCTCATTAGCCTTGCATTACTTCCCTTGCTCTGGGTGCAACCATTTCAGGGGGACATGGTCAGTGATGAGGGTAAACCTCTGTCCGAATAGGAAGTAACGGAAGATTTCCATGGCCCACTTTACCGCAAGGCATTCGCTCTCTACTACGGCATACTATTGTTCTCTGGGCAGGAGTTTCCTACTCAAGAATAGGATTGGGTGTGCTTCCTCTCCTATCATTTGAGAAAGCACAGCTCCCAACCCAACCTCGGAAGCATTGATTTACAGTATAAACTCCTTCTCAAAGTCCAGAGCTACTAGCCCTGGGTTACTGAGGAGGGCTCTCCTCAGATCTGTACAAGCTTCTTCAGCTGCACTGGTCCATTTCATGTCTGGGCCCTGGACTTTTATCAGATCAGTCAACGGGTATGCTCTGGTAGCAAAGTGGGGAATGAATCGCCTATTGTACCCAACTATCCCCAGGAATGCTCTGACCTGTTTCTTCCGGATCAGTCAGAGCCAACTCTGTATCGCTTCTAACTTGTTCAGTTGGGGATTCACTATGTCCCTCCCCACCATGTACCCGACATATTTGGCTTCTGCAAGTCCTATTGCACATTTGAAGGGATACGCAGTGAGACCCGCCTTCTTCGAGGTATCCAATACTGCTTCCAGGTTTCCTAAGTGTGTTTCCCAGTCTGGGCTATGTCGGATGACATCATCAAGGTAAGCAGCCGCATACTTGCCACGTGGACGGAACAGTTTATCCATGAGCTGCTGGAAGGTTGCGGGAGCCCCATGTAATCCAAAAGGGAGGACCGTGTACTGGTACAATCCTTCTGGTGTAGAAAATGTAGTCTTCTCTTTGGCTGCTTTGTCCAGAAGGATTTGCCAATAACCTTTGGTCAGGTCAAGGGGTGGACAAAACAAATAATAAAAAAAAAATAGGGCTTTTCCCAATTGGTCAATTCGCTCGTCTATTCGAGGTATGGGATAGTGGGACACCTCATTTAATTTTCAGAAGTCATTGCAGAATCTCATGCTGTCATCTGGTTTAGGTACAAGGATGATTGGACTGAACCATTTACTACAGGACTCCTCAATGACTCCTAGCACCAGCATTCTCCCAACTTAAGCCCTACTGGATCCCAGAGGCAAAAAGAGAGGAGATCAGGACTGAACAGTCACCTTTACTCCAGGATCTCTATTGATATGATGAAGAACTTCTATGGTCCTGTCTGGCTTCTCTGAGAACACATCATGGTTCTGGCCCTTAAGTGTGGTCGGGGGCCATGTAATTGGCATTGGCAGGAGGCGCAATATCATCAAACCTCCTGGCCAAAAGATCTTCCGTAGGATTCGATCAAGGGTCTTATCTATCCCTAAGTGACCTAAAAAAAAATAAATGACTATGAGCTAGGTCCAACACTGCCCTCTGGTGCCTTTGAGGTACTAAGAGCTGTTCCACTTCTTGCTCTTGCATTCAAACTACAGGGAGTCCTCGGACTTATGAGGCCCGACTTATGTCAGATGCCACTTACGACGCTTTTCAATTGACTACCCGTTACGCCCCTACGACACTTGTTTCGCCCTTACGACGAAAGCCGACAGGGAGAACAGCACACATCACATGCTGAGCCTCAGCCAATCACTGATTTCATTCTTCAAGCTTTCTGATCGGCTGAGCATGGGGCCGTGAGCCAATCAAAAACAAGGGGCAAAGCTATCCGGCAACAAGCTACCCTGGCCGTGGAAGCCAATCAGACAAGCGACTGCAATGGACCTCTTTCCAGCTCCATTCATTTTAACACAACCATGAAGTTATTTACAAGCAACTCTGTAAAAAGCAAGCCCAATTCTACATAGTATGTTGCCAGCATTTCAACATTTGGAAGCTGCCATGTCCCTGTTTGAGGAACATGACCCCAACATTGAACGCAGTGCATCTGTAAATAGGGGCATATCCAACATGTAGAGCTGCTACAGAGAAATTTACAAGGAGAAGAGGAGAACATCTGTCCAAACTTCCTTGAACACTTTCTTTAAGACTCCAGAGAAATTCCCAGCCAGGGCCAGCAGTCGCCTAGGGCGCCAGGATTTGGGGGGCGGCATTACAGGTCCCTCGGCGGCCACCAGTGGGAGAGGCTGCCGCCAAAATGCCGCCAAGATCCCCGGTGGCTGAAGAAGCTGCCGCCGAAGTGCCGCCGAGGACCCCGGCGGCACTTCAGCGGCAGCTTCTTCGGCTGCTGGGGTCCTCGGCAGCACTTCGGCAGCAGCTTCTTCGGCTGCCAGGGATCTCGGCGGCATTTTGGCAGCCTCTCCCACCACCGCCGCCTAGGGTGGCAAAAAAAACTGGTGCCGCCCCTGCCCCCAACCAAGAGCCCTTCAAAAACTTCTGGAAAGTCAAAGCATATATGATTTTATATGTTTATTTGAATGCTGTTTACCAAATAACTACATTGATGTTGCTACATTAGTCATCTATAATTCATTTAGTACAAAAAAACTGGGTTATTGTGGTGAAAAAACAGTGTATCAAGCCTTGGTTCAGGAACCAGTCCCTCCTTTCTACCATTGATTCCTATGGGAAAAGCGGTTTCGGCTTACAACACAATTCTGAGGAACGAATTGTGTCGTAAGTCCAAGGACCACCTGTACCCTATATAGGACCCTTTTTATCATGAAGTATGGCCCTGGGCCTTTGGTTTTCCCTTCCTCTGGGATCCTATTCACCTCAATTACCTCTTTTCTAATATTATCGTATAGTGGATCATTGGCCTGATCCTACCCAAAATACTCAAGTGAGGGTCCAATATGCTCAAATTCTCCCCTTTGCTCTCCCCAGAGGAGGGGTTTTTAAAGGCCTCAGGCAGCCTTTAATTGTATTCAGGTTTCCCTAATTGATCTGAGGTAATTCCTTCTCAGCTTGTAGGAAAAAGGACCTTTAACATTCTAGGGCTACCTTCCAGGACCCTCTTGCAGCCATCCAGCCTCACTTTGTCACAATATAGTTAAACTTTCCCTCTAAGTACAGCACTTAGCACCTGCCAGCTGCAAAGTCAAGCACTCCAAAGTTGGAAAATGCCAACATTTTTGTTGCCTCTGTGGCATTCAATTGCCTTCTTGTGCACACAAAAAATTATACCATTTTTAACTACATAGTCACATACTGTTTTCTCCACTGGACTCATAGACTTTAAGGTCAGAAGGGACCATTATGATCATCTAGTCTGACCTCCTGCACAATGCAGGCCACAAAATTTCACCCACCCACTCCTGGAATAATCCTCTCACCGACGTCTCAGCTATTGAAGTCCTCAAATCATTGTTTAAAGACTTCAAGATGCAGAGAATCCTCCAGCAAGTGATCCGTGCCCCATGCTGCAGAGGAAGGCGAAAAACCTCCAGGGCCTCTGCCGATCTACCCTGGAGGAAAATTCCTTCCCGACCCCAAATATGACGATCAGCTGAACCCCGAGCATGTGGGCAAGACTCACCAGCCAGACACCCAGGAAAAAGTTCTCTGTAGTAACTTCTAACATCCCATCATTGACCATTGGCCCTATTTACTACTGATGGCAATTAATTGACCTTTGACTAAGATCATGTTATCCCATCAAACCATCCCCTCCATAAACTTATCTAGCTT
The DNA here is from genome assembly GCA_037349315.1 of Chelydra serpentina. Classification (NCBI taxonomy): domain Eukaryota; kingdom Metazoa; phylum Chordata; order Testudines; family Chelydridae; genus Chelydra; species Chelydra serpentina. The sequence goes on along the minus strand of JBAIAC010000029.1, from coordinate 33,729,828 downwards.
AATCATGAAGCCAGATAGGTGTTTTGCCCCCGTTGCTTCCCTTGGAAGGCTGTTCCAGAACTTCACTCCTCTGATGGTTAGAAACCTTCGTCTAATTTCAAGTCTAGACTTCCCGGTGGCCAGTTTATATCCATTTGTTCTTGTGTCCACATTGGTACTGAGCTTAAATAATTCCTCTCCCTCCCTGATATTTATCCCTCTGATATATTTAAAGAGCGCAATCATATCTCCCCTCAGCCTTCTTTTGGTTAAGGTAAACAAACCAAGCTCCTTGAGTCTCCTTTCATACGACAGGTTTTCCATTCCTCGGATCATCCTAGTCGCCCTTCTTTGTACCTGTTCCAGTTTGAATTCATCCTTCTTAAACATGGGAGACCAGAATACTGCACACAGTATTCCAAATGAGGTCTCACCAATGCCTTGTATAACGGTACTAACACCTCCTTACCTCTACTAGAAATACCTCGCCTAATGCATCCCAAGACCACATTAGCTTTTTTTCACGGCCACATCACATTGGCGACTCATAGTCATCCTATGATCAACCAGGACTCCGAGGTCCTTCTCCTCTTCCGTTACTTCCAACTGATGCGTCCCCAGCTTATAACTAAAATTCTTGTTATTAATCCCTAAATGCATAACCTTACACTTCTCACTATTAAATGTCATCCTATTACCTATTACTCCAGTTTACAAGGTCATCCAGATCTTCCTGTATATCATCCCGATCCTTTTCTGAACTGGCAATTCCTCCCAACTTTGTGTCATCTGCAAACTTTATTAGCACACTCCCACTTTTGGTGCTGAGGTCAGTAATAAATAGAATAAAATAAAATTGGTCCCAAAACTGAACCTTGAGGAACTCCACACTAGTAACCTCCCTCCAACCTGACAGTTTACCTTTCAGTAGGACACATTGTAGTCTCCCCTTTAACCAGTTCCTTATCCACCTCTCAATTTTCATATTGATCCCCATCTTTTCCAATTTAACCAATAATTCCTCATGTGGTACTGTATCAAATGCCTTACTGAAATCGAGGTAGATTAGATCCACTGCGTTTCCTTTATCTAAAAAATCTGTTACTTTCGCAAAGAAGGAGATCAAGTTGGTTTGGCACGATCTACCTTTTGTAAAACCATGTTGTAATTTGTCCCAATTGCCATTGACCTCAATGTCCTTAACTACTTTCTCCTTCAAAAAATTTTCAAAGACCTTGCATACTACAGATGTCAAACTAACAGGCCTGTAGTTACCCGGGTCACTTTTTTTCCCTTTCTTAAAAATAGGAACTATATTAGCTATTCTCCAGTCAAATGGTACAACCCCTGAGTTTAGAGATTCATTACAAAATTTTGCTAATGGGCTTGCAATTTCATGTGCCAGTTCCTTTAATATTCTTGGATGAAGATTATCTGGGCCGCCCGATTTACTCCCATTAAGATGTTCGAGTTTGGCTTCTACCTCAGATATTGTAATATCTACCCCCACATCCTTATTCCCATTTGTCATGCTGCCACTATCCCTAAGCTCCACATTAGCCTCATTAAAGACTGAGGCAAAGTATTTGTTTAGATATTGGGCCATGCCTAGATTATCCTTAACCTCCACTCCATCCTCAGTGTTTAGTGGTCCCACTTCTTCTTTCTTTGTTTTCTTCCTATTTAAATGGCTATAAAACCTTTTACTATTGGTTTTAATTCCCTTTGCAAGGTCCAATTCTACATGACCTTTAGCCTGTCTCACTTTATCCCTACATGCTCTGACCTCAATAAGGTAGGTTTCTTTGCTGATCCCTCTCATCTTCCACTCCTTGTATGCTTATCTCAACTCATTTGATGCACAGAATGCTCGTCTGATTTGTTCTAGAAGTTGGAACATGTATAAAGTACACAGCAGGGGAGTAAAGGAAGAAAAAGGATGGTCTTGGGGCTAAGGCTAGTGACTACCACACAGGAAAGCTCACTCTTAATCCCTGACTCTGTCAATCTTCTGATGTGATGTTGACCAAGTTACTTAAACTAAAATTTGGCAGGCGACCTCTAATGTTCCTCATTTCTAGGGCGCAATTTAAGATACCTGTGGACTGACAAGCAGAAGCACTGAGAACTCAGAATTGCAACTGGAGTCAGTGGGAGTTATGGATGCTCAGCATCTCTGACAGTAAGGTAATATAACCTGAGCACAAGACTGGGGGTCAATAATAGATCATAAATTCTAATTCTCTCTGCCACAAAGTCTCTATATCAGTTTCCCTATCTGTAAAAAGGGGACAATAGTGCTTTTATCTCACAGTAGAGGTAAACTCATTAACGTTCAATGGGGGGAGGGATAGCTCAGTGGTTTGAGCATTGGCCTGCTAAACCCAGGGTTGTGAGTTCAATTCCTGAGGGGACCATTTAGGGATCTGGGGCAAAAATCTGTCAAGGGACAGTACATGGTCTTGCTAGTGAAGGCAGGGGACTGGACTCAATGACCTTTCAAGGTCCTTCCAGTTCTATGAGATAGGCATATCTCCAAATTAATTAACGTCTATGAGGCCCTCGGACACTATAGTGACAAGGACCCTAGAGAAGACCATAAGGAAATTATATTCACTGCGCCATGGCAGTGAACTGAACTGTTGCCCCGACCAGTAGCGTAGCCAGGGTGGGAGCAGGGTAAGCGGCCACTCCCGCTGTGAGCAGAAGCGGCCCCGCTTCTTTTTAAGCGCCGCTTCTTTCACTCACCTGGCGGCGCTCCGGGTCTTCGGCGGCATTTTGGCGGCAGGTACCACCAAAGACCCGGAGCAGGTGAGGACCCACCGCCAAAGTGCCGCCGAAGACCCGGAGCGTCGCTGGAGGCACCGCCGGGTGAGTACAGGGGGAGCCTGGGGAAGACGTCTTTTTATAGCGTCGCTCCCCGTGCTCCGGACCTGCCTACACTACCGGTCCTGACCAACAGCCTTAGTGCTAAAGGCTTATAGAAGCAAAGCAGCCACACTCCAGGCCCCTAATTAGATGGACAGGCAGCACTCTCACTGGATACATGGACTATATAAAGACCCCAACAAGAAGAGGAAGCTGTGTGAGCAACAGATCATTTGCCTGTTAGTTGCTGCTTAGATCGCCTTGCTCTGTCGCTTTGCCGGACCATACTTAAAATAGTTGCTGCCTCACCTGACCTTGCCTCCCTAACCCGCTATCCTGACAACCCATGTCCTCTGGACTGCTCCCTAGCCCACCTTGACTACCATGCATTACAGTAGTCATGGCAAGCTTTGGATAGTGGGCAACATGCAGTAAGGCAAGGACCACTAACTGAATAACGAGAATAAAATATTTAACAGCAACTTCATTCCCCAAGCACCCTCAGTCTTGCAAACCAAATGAGAGAAGGGCACTATGGAGAAAAAAAACAGTGTGTTATATAATTAAAAACTAATATAGTACAGATGAAAAAGGAAGGAAAATTAAACTTGCACGAACAACCTACATTCTGGCATTTCCTAACTTTACAGTGCTTGACTTAGCAAGCTAAATAATGTTTTAATGTAGATTTCTGTACATCATTATATTTAAGTTCACATATACAGCAATGTGTGATACCACACACATATACATTGATGCTGGAACTAGGGGTGCTGCCGCCGCACCCCCTGGCTTGAAGTGGTTTCCATTATGTAGAGGGATTACAGTTTGGTTCAATGGCTCTCAGCTCCGCCCCCCTATAAAAACTGTTCCAGCACCCCTGCACACAAAGAATAAATAAGGCTTGCTATGGGAACTGTAACTTTCAATTTCCTGACTTTTGTGCATTGAAAATCATAGCACTGTATGCATTTTGTTTATTTGTTTTCAATTAATTTTTTATCTTAAGCTTTTGAACTAAGAAGGCAAACGAAGTCTAGTGTTGGAGAGGGGATGAGGATAGAGAACAACAATTACTCCACCTGGCCCCTGCAAATGGCACCAACATTTATAATGGAAATACTGACACTACCTTTAACAATACCAACACTCCTATAGTCACCAGATTAATTTTTTTCATAACTGAAATCTCCTATGTGTCTTCATGTTTTGATATGGCAGAGTGGTATTTTATATACTCCACTAACTCTTCTGTAAGCCTTGGAGAAATGTTACCTTAAATTATGCTCTAACTGGGTTTAGGCACCACAGCCAGAAACAATAAGAATCCAGTCTATGATTACCATGGGAATAGTTTATGACAGGGTAAAAGTCCACTAGGAAAGGGTTTGTTTTTTAAATTTCATGTATGCAGTGGAGTTAATTTTCCCACCTACCTCAATCCCACAAAAAAGTTATTTGCCAAGTGTTTGAACTAAACTAAAACAATGAAAACATATTACCATCAGAGGGGATGAGTTGACTGGGAGTGGGGAAGGAATCTGTAGATATGATCAGAGTTTCTATCAGTTGATCCAAATATTTTGTTGGATAGGATATTAAATTTTAGCACAACTGAAGCCTTAGACATGAATCGTGTCCAAGAGTCAAAGTCAACGTGTATTACTTATCTTTCTCTCAAGAGACACTAATAAAAGCTAAAAGATTCAAACACCAATATGCAATAATGCTAATCTATGAACTCTTTTTTCAGTGTAACACCATGACTTTAAAAAAAAAAATTCACATCCTTAGTTATTTGGTTAACCATTCTGTTTAGGGCTAGATTATCCTGAAATACATGGCATATTCAGTAATATCCAAAAATCTACTCTCACAGTTAGCATTGGGAAAACCTGAGAATTCCAAAATATATTTTGGCATCAAATAAAATAGATACAGATAATAACTGGCGGGTTTGAAACTATTTTAGAATTAGTTTAATTTAAACCTTTCCATAGTAAGAAAAATATCTGAAAGATTTTCAGGCCAAAAAGTCTATCACAGATAAAGAAAGGTAATGTTCAGGTTTCATATTAAACCTAACCCAGGATTAAGGGCAATAAAGTATTTAATCAAACAGCAGACCAAATGGATTTTTTTAAAATAAAAAAAAGACATAAGGAATGTTGAAATAAGTTACCAAGACAACGAATTTTAACCAGAAGTAAAATTACTGATTTGCATTTAACTGAATTTGTGCTTATTTCATCTTTAAAATACATCAACTTCTGCCAGTGTAATTAGAGCCCTGAAAATCTGCAGATATCCACTTTATATCTGAGGACCATGTTTGCGGATCAGATGCAGATACAAATTTTGTATCCAAACAGGGCTCTAAGTATAATCCAGTACCTACTGTTTCTGCTAATAAAAATCTGCCTGGAGGGGATTAAATGTAACTGCATCCTCCACTCCATCTGGGTGTCCAAAGTTAACCAGTACAGCACTTGAAGGACATTTTAATGAAGGGAAAGGTAAAAGCACACAAACTGCCAACCAAGATGAACCCCCTTTGTAATACAACCATCTCTGCGATTTGTACCCTCTTACACCAGTGAAAATGAGAATTAATCAAACCCTAAATTTACGAATTGAGACCTACATTTGGTTCATCTCACCTCTGAAATTAAGTGCTGTATACATATCAGTAACTTTATGATAAAGTCATTACAGAGATGTTGTAATTATCCTTAAAAACAACATTTCAAATCTAGGAAATTCAGAGTTTATCTTAAATCAAATATATTAAGACACCCCAACACCCTAACTCTGCCCTGTAGCAACATCATTAAATAAACATACAATATTGATTAATGAATAGCAGTGTTTGTAGTTCTAGATTAAATTTAACTGATTTTTAAAAACACATTAGATATTTTTCATTTTTTCTCTCATGGTATCACTACAAAATGCTTGATCATCCATAGCTGCATTAGCCTTACAGGAGTAATAGTAATAAAAATGGTTTTTAAATCCATAAGCTATAAAAGACATACAGAGACTAGATATGCTGGAAAAAGAAGATGCTATTTTATATTGCAGTTCTGGTCACAAAAGCATTCGGAAAAAAAACAAAAAAACACTGTTGTACCAAATAAATTTTGATTAATCCTCTAGAAAAAGTAATCTAGGCTATGAGTTTTCAGTTCAACCCTTAACAGATCAAAATATGGGCCCATAATAGTAATGCTGACAGAATGAGCTAGCTGAAGTGGCATAAATTGGCATCCCTGTAATGGAGAAACAGTTGAATTATTTAAAAGTTTTCTTGCAGTTTCCTTCTGAGTCAGCACAACCAGTAATTCAGACCAACCAACTGATCTAGCAAAAGAATGATGTGGCTGTTTGCCATGCTCTGTCCTGGTTTAATAGGATATTGATTCAAGTTTGAATTATGTGCACTGCTAAGGATCTTTTTTTAAAGTTTACTTATGCATTGATGTTTTTATAAAAAGAGAGTGGTTGTATGAAGTGAAAAATGTTCATGAACTTTAGTGCTGAAAACACATTTAATGATGAGTCTTTATGAATGAAAGCTATGGCTCTAAAGTATATTTTTAAATTCATTTTTAACTTATTTGTTTTGTTGAAGTTGACATATTGTAAGAAACACTATAGTAAGCAAACATATCAAAGGCACATAAATATACATAAAATACATATACGTCCAGACCTGCAGAAAGAATAGGATCACCACGAAAGAGGGGCAGTTCACTTTTGTAGTATGAAGAAGTAATGACTGCTGCATATGTATTATTTTTAAAACTCCCAACAGGAATTCAACCGCTTGGACAAGTTACAACAGTCTGTGGAACATCTTAAACATTCTTAATTATGCAGCAACAAGTTTAGGGGAGAAGTTTATTTCCAACAAAAAAGTGATTGGCTTATGTCGTTTAATATAAAGGTTGATACACTAACTAGGATAAATATCTACAAAGAATAATTTTGGCTAACGCAGGTCTTTGCATTGTAATCTGTTGTTTAATAGTATCTTCTTTTGGTTTTTCTACGTAGAAATACTTAAACTATCTATACATTTTGCAAATTAAGAGCCAATATTTTCTCTGCCATTCCTTAACAAAATGATGTTTGAAAGATGACTTAGGTTTGCATGCTGCTAATGACTATGGATTTCAGCAGCAGATGTATTTTCCCCGAGTCTGTGCACAAGCTACAATGAAAATTAGAAATGTTATGCCTGACCACTTCCACATGAAATGAAAGGGGATTATATGAAGGAAATCTCCACAATGTTCCCCTTGCTGAGCTTCTTCTGATCCTTCTGCCAGGTAGGAAGAGAGGGAGGGTTAGACACCCTGTAGAATGAGCTAAGAGACCTTTACCACAATTTTTATGACCTCTTCCCCCAAGGGGAACAGTACAACCCATATGTAGATCCTGTCCCTGTCCCTCCTCATTGGCTCTGTGCTCCTAGCAGCTCCTCAACTCCATCTTGAGTTGCATGGCTCCAGTGGAGCTGCCGTACCAAGGACTCCTTCTGCATGCAGATGCTTTAAGAACTTGTGTGACATTTTGGGGATCAACCCAGACCAGTCAGAGATTGCGTCAACACCTGCCCTATAATCCTTGGTGCTTTAAATGCTCTGCTGGGGTGGCTCAGATCCCAGACACCAAAAGCCAGCAGACAACCATGCAGTTCCTTGAGTGTCTGTGTGATGTGCAGCCCTGGTTCAGCACTCTGCCCCTGGCAGCCTGCCTACAACACAACAGCCCCACACTGGTCTCCACCAATCTTGGTTACTACTTGCAGGGTGACAGCAACAAACTCCCAGGCCCGAACTTTCCCAAAACCATCTGCCCTGAACTATCCAGCCCTTTCCTGGAATACTCGAGAAGTAATAAGGTTAATTGCTCCTTTAACGAGACTAAACCACAGCTTATTACTTTTACTGGCATTAACAATCACTTCAATTCAAACATGTTGCTGGGTTGGTTTCAATTAAAAGTGAAACACGTTTATTAACAAAAAGATAGGTTTTAAGTGAATTCAAGTACAAGGAATAAAGACAAAAATGGTTACAAACAAAAACAAATACAATACTCTTACCAGTGGCAAGACTTAATTCAACAAGCTACAGTTTTAGCTCAAGGCAGATTTCTTAGCAATCTTTCTACTTTCCAGACATGGGTGACTCTCTCTCAGTCAGGACCTTCCACAGAAATACAAAATGCTGGTTTCCCTTGTCATCCTAGGTGAAAGATGCAAAAATGGCTCTCTTTTTCCCCTTCTCTCTCTCAGGGTCCATTGACCCCTGATTAAAGAGGCAGGATGACCTCATGCTGTTCTTCCCTTCCAGTGGGCTTCCCATCCCCCTGCTGATTCAAATAGGACATCCATTGTTTTGATTTCATTATGCTTATTTTACACATTGGAGACAGATAGATAGCTCCCTTCCCTCTTGTCTGGGGGAAAACCTGTTTACCTCTGTGTTTGGTCACAGACTTAATAGCATAATATCAGTAAGTATTCATTATTTCTCATACAGTATTAACACATACATTTCACAATATCAATCATCAGCGTGTCACCAATGTAAATAAATGACCTTACTCAATAAACTTTGTATACAATATTAATGTATTATAAGCGGTTGATTGAACTCATGCTTTGAAGTTTGAATCCCCTGTCTTTAAAGATCAAGAAACCATGAAAATGTATTCTTAGATAGAGTTTTTCTCCTCCTGCTGGGAAGAAATGCCATGGAGTCTGATGAAGTCTCCATGGTAGTTTCTCCCCTGCTGCTGCTAACTAAGTTGTTACCTCCTCCCCTTGCTAAGCTTAACAGCTTTTATGTAAATCATAGAATCACATGACTAGAAGGGACCTCAAGAGGTCATCTAATCCAGTCGCCTGTACTCATGGCAAGACTAAGTATTATCTAGACCATTTTTGACAGGTATGTCTAACATGTTCTTAAAAATCTCCAAAGATGGAGATTCCACAACCTCCCTAGGCAATTCATTCCAGTGATTAACCACTCTGACAGTTAGGAAGTTTTTCCTAATGTCCAACCTAAATCTCCCTTGCTGCAATTTAAACCACTGCTTCTTGTCCTATCCTCAGCAGTTAAGAAGAACAATTCTTCTCCTCCTCATTGTAACAACCTTTCAGGTACTTGAAACCGGTTATGTCCGCTCTCAGACTTCTCTTCTCCAGACTAAACAAACCTAATTTTTTCAATCTTCCCTCATAGGTCATGTTTTCAAGACCTTTAATCATTTTTGTTGCTCTCCTCTGGACTGTCTCCAATTTGTTCACATCTTTCCTGAAAGGTAGTGCCCAGAACTGGACACAATACTCCAGTTGAGGCCTAATCAGCGCGGAGTAGAGTATAAGAATTACTTCTTGTATCTTGCTTACAACACTCCTGCTAATGCATCCCAGAATAACATTCACTTTTTTGCAACAGCATTACACTGTTGACTCATATTTAGCTTGTGGTCCACTATGACCCCCAGAGCCCTTTCCGCAGTACTCCTTCCTAGGCAGTCATTTCCCATTTTGTATGTGTGCAACTGATTGTTCCTTCTTAAGTGGAGTACTTTGCATTTGTCCTTATTGAATTTCATCCTATTTACTTCAGACCATTTCTCCAGATCATTTTGAATTTTAATCCTATCCTCAAAAGCACTTGCATCCCCTCCCAGCTTGGTATCGTTCACAAACTTTAGAAGTGTACTCTCTATGCCATTATCTAAATCACTGATGAAGATATTGAACAGAACCTGACCCAGAACTGATCCCTGCGGGACCCCACTCGTTATGCCCTTCCAGCATGGCTGTGAACCAGATAACTACTCTCTGGGAACTGTTTTCCCATCAGTTTTGCACCCACCTTATAGTAGCCCCATCTAGGTTGCATTTCCCTAGTTTGTTTATAAGAAAAGTCATGCGAGATAGTTGTGACGTTGCACCCCGTAATCTTTATAGAAATATGCTTATGAGTGTAAATATGAAATAACTGGAATAGATTTTATGCTAGATATGCGCTGTAACATATCTCTGCAAAGGTTATGATCTACTGGATACATTCATCCTATTTGTATACATGTATCATTTTTGTATTCCAAGTTATGAATATTGGCTATGTACTTGTATTATTTTAAGTAGCCTCAGTGAAGCATTTGGTCAGCTTTTTGAGAAAAGACTATTCTCAGTAAGTACCCAATCAAGAAACACTTAAGCTGACAATGAACTTTGAGAGACACCAATCCACATCTGAGCTTTCCTGGGAATGTGGCATCAGCCTGTAAAGAACTGAGTCATGCATGGACATGTGACTTGCCCATGTGACTTCAAAACTCCATCTGGTAGCTGGATTCTGCACAGGAGAGGAGAAGGGGTTTCCACCCACAAGAGAGAGAGAGAGAGAGAGAGAGAGAGAGAGACTATATAAGCCCCTGGGGAAATCCTTCCATTTTGTCTTCAGCTGGCTCACGAGATATAAGCTTTATACAGGGTAAAATGGATTTATTTGGGGTTTGGACTCCATTGGGAGATGGGTATCTGAGGCCTTGGCTACACTTACGAGTTACAGCGCAATAAAACTGCCGGCAGCGCTGTAACTCATTGATTGGCTACACTTGCAAGGCACGTGCAACGCTGTATCTCCTCAGATACAGCGCTGCATGTACTCCACCTCCCCGAGAGGAATAACCACTGTTGCGAAGTGGGTGGAACGTTGGTCTTTCAGTGTAGCCAAGGAACAACGCAGTTACTGATCTCCGGAAGCTGCTTTGTTTTGAAACGGCACTTCCGGGTTGGAGTTCAGAGCTCCGTCTGGAGCTGCTACAAACACAGCTTTACAACCACAGCTACTGTTTGCAGGCAGGGGGGGGACGGGAAAGAGGGGAGGGGCTCTGTTAGGAATGCCGGCAGCAAAGTTGCCTTGGACAGAGACGGCGTGTGGCGGGGGGGGGGGGGGAAGAACGGCGGGGGGGAGGGGGAAGGCTCCGTTTCCTCTCTTTTATCTGTTCTTTAAAAACAAACAAAGCCCCTGCTGTTTGCTTTCAGTGATTGAGAGAGAGGCAGGGGATGTGGAGGTGTGGAAATAATGAGCTGACACTCTGTGGAGATTTCAAAAACCCACTCTGTCTCCAAAAACGTTTCCTGTCAAAGTCCCCCTCACCCCCCCCCCCATTTGAAAAGCACGTTGCAGCTACCTGAATGCCCATAATGCACCGCTCCCAATACAGCTGCAAGTGCCGCAAATGTAGCCACGTCAGTGCTAGTTACTGCGTTGGCAGCTGCCAGTGTGGACAAGCTGCAGCGCTTTCCCTACTCAGCTGTACGAACACGGGTTTAACTAACAGCGCTGTACAGCTGCAAGTGTAGCCAAGGCCTGAGTGCTGGAGACAGGAGCACTTCTTAAGCTGTTTTCAGTTAAGCCTGCAGCTTGTAAGGGGACGTGGTTCAGACTTAGACCTGTGTTTGCAGCAGGCAAGCATAGTCTGGCTCAAACAAGGCAAGGTACTGAAGTCCCAAGCTGGCAGGGAAAACGGGCTCAGAGGTAGTCTAGGCACATCAGGTGGCAGTCCCAAAGGAGTTTCTATGATTTAACCCATCACAACAGTATCAAAAGCTTTACTAAAGTCAAGATATACCACGTCTGCTGCTTCCCCCCATCCACAAGGCTTGTTAGCTTTCTTTTACAGGGTATCAGATTGATTTGACAAGATTTCTTCTTGACAAATCCATGCTGACTGCCACTTATCTTCTAGATGTGTGCAAATTGATTGCTTAATTATTTCCTCCATTATCTTTCGGAGTACAGAATGTACCTTCATTGTCTCTGCCCCACAAACAAGCTGGTCAGACAAATGAATACACATTCCTTTGTCTAGAGCAGACTGGGCTTATGTATTGCTTGCCAAACACATTTGAAGAACATAATTCCAGCATATGGGTTCTCAAATTTCATTGAGGGGGGACCGAAGCCTGAGCCCGGCCAAGCTCCGCCAACCCCAGGTGTGGGGGGGCCAAAGCTGAAGCCCAAGAACTTCAGCCCAGGCAGGGGGTCTATAACCTCAGGTCTAAAGCCCTCAGGCTTGGGCTTTGGCCCTGGGCCCCAGCAAGTCTAAGCCAGCCCTGACGACCCCATTAAAACAGGGTCACGACCCACTTTGGGGTCAAGACCTATAGTTTGAGAACCGCTGTTCTACCATATACACATCACTCGCTTTACTCGCCCTGTGCATACACCACACAAGAATACTAATTATCAGTGAGTTATCAGTTTTCCAATATCATCTTACATGACACTTTTCAGATATAGAACACGACAACTATGTGTTAGGTGTAGGGAGCATGTCAGGCCTGATAAGAGTTGCTGACACAGAATAGTGAACCACAAATGGGTCTCTATCTCACAACCTTCCTTAAAGGGCAATTTTTCCAGGCTGCATTATCTTTTTTTGGGTAAACTCAAAAAGGACAACAGGGAAAATAAATGCATCCTCTCTCACTCCATCCCACTCAGCACAGGGCTGCCTGCTCTTCACTCCAAGCATAACCTGCCCAGGCTCTGCTCCCTCTACCTTCCAGACACAGAGTTCCATCCCACACAGTCCTTTCATGTGGGGTTCTGGGGGCACATGCTGGTCTACTGTAGTTAGTTGGGATCCCAGATTTTCTCACATAATTCGTTTGCTAGACTATTAAGACTATTAGCCTAACCTCATTGCAGGCGCCTCTCAAAATAATAGATAATGTTGCTCCAACCCTACCCACTCCATCCCACAATTTTCTCAATGCACTTTTAGCATACTGCTTGGGTAGTAACCGGCAAGACAATCAAGAATGTAACAGAAGGAAAAGTTTGGAGGGAGTGTCCAGTAGGAATGAAGACGTGATTGACGGAAGGATAAAAGTGGAGTGGTAAGTCGACCTACGCTACGTAACTCCAGCTACATGAATAATGTAGCTGGAGTTGACATACCTTAGGTCGAGTTACCACGGGGTCTACATCGCAGGGGGTCGACGGGAGAAAATCTCCCATCGACTTACCTTACTCTTCTCATCGGGGGGAGAGTACAGGGGTTGACGGGAGAGCGATCTGCAGTCGATTTGGCGGGTCTTTACTAGACCCACTAAATCGACCATCAATGGATCAATCTCAGAGCGTCGATCCCTGCCGTAGAATAGACCTGCCCTAAGTCCTAACTTCTTGTCCTTTCTGTCAAGGCTCTACATCACACAGCCTGACAGCATTCCCCTTGGACCCTGCCACTCCATGAGTGACACCAATTACAACATCCTTTTCATTGTCTACTCTTACAATTTCTTCCATGAGATACCGTATGCTTGGAATCCACTCGAAGTCATTTGCCAAGCTACCTCCCTTTTTATTAAAAAAAAATATATTTTAATTTTTAATTGTGGAACCATGAAGATGTTCCTTACTGAACATAATCTTGCATAAATATGTTGCATAATTATTGTAACCATTCTCCTTCCTCATCCTTCTACTATAAGTTTCTGAAATTCTCTTGATGCCACATCATACTTAGACCATGTACCAGAGCCATAACTAGGGCGAGGCGAGTGAGGCACTCGCCTCGGGGCGCACGGGGCGCCGAAGCTTGCCTGCGGGAGGTCCTCCCCCGCCGCCGAGGCCGCCGCGGCTTGCCTGCGGGAGGTCCTCCCCCGCCGCCGAGGCCGCCGCGGCTTGCCTGCGGGAGGTCCTCCCCCGCCGCCGAGGCCGCCGCGGCTTGCCTGCGGGAGGTCTGCCAGTCCCACGGCTTCGGCGGCAATTCGGCGGAGGGTATGCTCTACAATAGGACCGGTGGACATCCCGCAGGCAAGCCGTGGCGGCGGCGGGGGAGGAAGGACCTCCCGCAGGCAAGCCACCGGTCCCCTCTGCACCCCTGAATGCCTCGGGTACAGAAATTCCTTGCTATGGCTCTGCCATGTACTCTTCTGTGCATATTCTACACATTTATTTTTGTGAGGCATACAGTACATTTTAGTGGGCTGCAAAACTAATCAAGGGTTCATTTTGTTTGTTTTGCACACAAAACATGCTGTATTATTTCACTGGCCTACCCTTAAAATGAAGGAAATTAAAGCTTCTAACAACATCATTAGCAATATGTGGACCAATAACTTCTGACAGGAAACAATGGAAGCTTTTTAACACATATAAATTTACTATGAAACATACAGGAAAATATTTAGCAAAAGATTTTAAACAATTAGGTAAGAACGATGTTTTAAAAAGGAGGGTAGCCAAGTAACTGCTGTTAGGTGCAATAGTGTGATTGTATAGTAACTACACTTCAGTTAAGACAGATGTACACCAAAAGCCAAATCTGGCCTAGAGAAGTTAAATAATTTACATTTAATGAATACGTATTAGATGAACTATTTGAATAAAGGAAAGTGGTACCAACGATTCAATCTGTCAGCATAAGGTGAGTGTCTAATTTGCAAATATTAAAATGATAATTTAGCAGTAACAGATTAGTATGCTTGTCTGTTACCCACAGGTCATAGCTACACTCTACAAAAGTAGCTATGTTTTTTATAAAATGTCCCTACAGTATCTAGAATACATAACAGAGTCAGGGACATTACTACATGTGCTGTACAGAGAAATTGTACAAGGCCAACAAAATAGTGGGCAGGGTGTTGGAAATAATTTCAGCATCCAAACCCCTACCTCATACTACTGTAGAAATAAGCCGCTTTCAGATCTTACCCACCCATTTAGTTTCACAGATTCTTTTGTACTAGTCCACAAACCACAATATGAACAGAGTATTATGAGTAAGTTTTTAGCTTCTTAAGTCCTACTAAAATATCATAAACAAGTTAGTCCCACAATACCAGTCATCAGTGTATGTATAACTCAAAGTTTGTCTGCCAACTGAAACAGGAGACATGAAGTATACATATCTCTTTCAATCATGGCAGCTGCTCTAGCTGCAGTTCCTTGCCTGAGTGATTACAGCAAGAAATGTATGTCTACATTGCAATAAGAGACCCACATCATGACTGCAGCTGGCCCAGGACAGCTGACTCGGGCTTGCAAGGCTCGGACTGCAGGCCTATAAACTGCAGTGTAGATGTTCTAACTTGGGCTGGAGTCCAGGTTCTGAGACCTGGTGAGGGGGGTGGATCTCAGAGCCCAGGCTCCAGACCAAGCTGGAACGTCTTCACTGCTATTTTTAATAATGCAACCCACTCCAAACTCTAGTCAACTGTCCCAGACTCTTGAGACTCAGTGCCACAGTTTTTTTTTATTCCAATATAGATGTAAGATCAGAGCTTTAAGAACATCCAAACATAAGAAATCAACACTGTGATGGTATCTATACCAACTTCCTTAAATAGCTGCTTTTGTTCTTAATCTGATTGCCAATTAAAATATTACTTTTATACAAAAGGACTGCTTATTATCGGAGTATTTACTTTGCACTGATGGTTCCAATATTCTGTAGGTTCACCCGTTTACCTTAGGAGATTACACACTGCAGAAAGTATGCCTGTCACAATTTTCAGTTTTATTTAATTATTAATATATTGCCACTATGTATCAATCCCACCTCAGAGGAATGGATAAAAATTAAATTAAAAGCTATATTAGAGAATGGCAAGCAGAAGATTAATCCTTGAATAAGCAACATACTTGTCTTCAAATCAAGAGGAAAAGCGTCTTAGTGATGTATTCAAAGCAAGTTTTACATTTAAAAGGAAAATGATATTTATAATGTTTGGTCTTGAGTACAGATTCTGCATTTACAGATAATATCACTGAAAAAGCATAATAGATTAATCTGTGATAATATATTTGATAAATGTTTCATGACTAGAGTCTAAATATACTGTAGCTCTAAGAAGCACAAAAAAATACAAAGTAACGATTGCTAAAAATCTTAAAAACTAATCAGACTCATCAATAAGAGCTTCTGAATCTGTGCCTGCAAAGCAAAAACAAATAAATAAATAAAAACACCAAACATATTACCCCCCAGAAATGCAGAACAGGCTTTTTCAATCAGCAGAGCCTACTTGTACATGAATGGGGTACCTGCTACCAAAACACACTGGTCTAGTTTTGACACACTTTCCTTAAAGAAGCTCTGCAGAAACTTCCGATCTCTCTCTCAGCAGAATATCATAATATTGTGAATAAAATCAGTCCATAAATAACAAAAGCACCAGCAAAAGGTTAACAGTAGTTGGCCAAACATTCCATACTAGGACCCCATGTTATTTAATATAGTCAATGATGTGGGGTCCTAAATTAACCATAACCACTTAGGAAAGTAATTTGAGCATCCTTGTGGTCCTGGAGAGTTAAATAAAAATCTCTGCTGAATGTGCAGTGATAGTCAAAATATAAGCAAAACATTAGGATACATAAAGAATAGGATTAAAAGACACTGAAAACACTATAATGCTGTTATATAAACCTGTTTAGTCCTGACCTGGAATATTGCATTGAGCTCTGATAATTCCATCTGATAAAAGATATAACAGAAATAAAAGGGGTGCATTGATGTGCCATGAAAGTTAGCCACATGAAGAAATTTCTGTATAAGAGACCGCAAAAACTGGGAACGGATAAGGAGAAGAGAAGACTAAGATGAGACAATGAGGAATAAAATATATTGAAGAGTATAATACACAAGTCAGGTGCCCCTCCTTATCTTTTACAGCAGGGATCGGCAACCCTTTTAAAATTATTTATTTAATTAATTAATATGGAGATATGCCTATCTCCTAGAACTGGAAAGACCTTGAAAGGTCACTGAGTCCAGTCCCCTGCCTTCACTAGCAGGACCAAGTACTGCCCCCTGACAGATTTTTGCCCCAGATCCCTAAACGGTCCCCTCAAGGATTGAACTCACAACCCTGGGTTTAGCAGGCCAATGCTCAAATCACTGAGCTATCCCTCCCCCTAAGGGCTACATTGAGGACTGTAGTGAGACACTGTGTGATAGAACCAGAAGCTGCTGGTCCCCCCAGAAGCAGGGGAGAGACAGCGGAGCGGGCACAGCTGGAGAGCTATCCCTCCCCCCCACCCTTTGGCACGCAGCCGGCCAGCACATCCCTTGGCCCACGCCGTTTCCCGCAGCCCACATTGGCCTAGAACGGCGAACCGCAGCCAGTGGGAGCTGCGATTGGCCGAACCTGTGGACGCAGAAGGTAAACAAACCAGCCCGGCTCGGTGCCAAAGGTTGCTGATCCCTGATTTACAGTCTCATAATACAAAGAATAAGGGAAGATTCAATGAGATTGAAAGGCAATATATTTGAAATTGATAAATGCAAAAAACACAAACACCCTGTGGAACTCATTGCTATAATATACAGGCCAAAAGCTCAGTAGGGTTCTTAAAAAGATTTGATGTTTATATGAATGGATCATATCACCTTCAAATGTATGTGTTAGAGAGAGGGGAATAAATCTCATCTTAAGGGTTAACCCCGCCAAAAGTTCAATAACAACCAGGTTAAGGTTATTCAAACACATATACCACTAACAACTACAAAAGAACCTGGAAAATACTACTTAAATCTTCATCCAACCCTTGCAACCTACAATTATGATTTCTTTGTCTCTACACGGCCTCCCCCACATCCCTACACACAATACACATACAACCTTTCTCTACCTCCAAGCAAGATGTTCAACCTGTTATTCGATGTCACTAGAAACTGATGTTTTGTATTTGTTCATTAAACTGAATTGGGGCTGCATGGATGGTAAGTGCATATTGTGTAGATTCGTAGCGGATGGTTATGTGTTGATGTGTACTGTGCTGGACGATTGTTAATAGAAGGAAGTGTTTGGGTTTTTTTTAATGGAAATGGTTTTAATAGCATTTATCATTTTGGAAGACACTATTTATAATTTTGCAGTAGTGTTATGCAGACAAGATATAGTTAGCATGATGGTGTATTTTGTTTTTTCCAATAGCTCATGTTTGCAGTCAGTCAAACAAGGGGCAGGGATTTCAGACATAGGGAGGCTGAACAAAGATGTTGTGAAGAGATCACAAGGGAGAGGAAAGGGAGTGCAGTACCCAGCCTCTGCACTGAAACATTCATGTGGCAGCGCCATGGGGAGCACTGCAGTACTGCCTCAGCTCTTCGCAGTGCTGACGGAGTTGAGTATCTGTATAGCAATCCTTCCGTGCAAAGGCTCTATCCCATCAGGACCCAGGTCCCCTGCACAGTTGCAGACCTCCACATTCTTCCCATACATAACCTCACTCCCCCTTCATCTCTACCCTCAAACCCAGCTCAACTCCTCATGCCTCAATCTTTATTCACATGCACCCAGACTCGGCTCAGTTCTGTGGCACCCCATACGGCTTGCTGCCCAGCCTGCCTCCAACCTCTATGAGGAATTGACCTGGTGAATCACATTGGCAGCACCAGAAACCAGAAGTAACTGACAGAATTTGACATTTCTGTGTCTTCTTGGTATTGCTCAATTAGATTGTCCAGAATAAAGAGACTGACTCAGTGTTTAATTTTAAGAGTTCAGAAGCCTCTCTGCTCAAAATGTTATCAGAGCATGTGTGAGAGAAATTTGGAGTTTGTCAAGACTGGTTGTTTAGCTAGAAGAACCCAAAGAAATATTTAGAAACTGAGCAAGAGGGGAGCATTTTTAAAACATGTCCTCTGAATAGTAAAATTAATTGAAAGATTTATAGAAAATTCAAACATCTTATGAAGAATTATTGTGCCAAATGTGAAGATTAAACTCAACCAAGACAAAAAAGGGGTTTTTAATCCTATTTTACTTCCAAAATCTCCACATAATTTTACAGAGGTGCCACTGACACTGATAACAAACCCTCATGTTTTAGGGCAAAAGCCAGACATAATTTTCTTGTGCCTTCCTCTGAAACATCTCATAGTAGCAGCTGCACTTGACAAAATACTGGACTAGATGGACTAGCCTGATCTAGTATAATAATTCTTATGCTACAAATTTGAATAGAGAGTGCTGTATTCAAACAAGTTTTTGGTTGTTTGTTTTTAAGAACAGATTATCTCCACTTCTTCCTTTTCTTGATATTATAAAGGTAAATAAAACTGACATAAGTCTGAGAAAAAGAAAAAATGAGCATCAGTTTCACTAAATCCATAGGACTAGATAAAATGCTTACTAAGACAGTCAAAGCTGCAAGCAAGCTGTGCTTGTGTTCCTATAAGGCTGAGAATCATTATCCAGCATAACTGTTGTTTCTCTTTCATTCCAGGTTAAGCATTTTGTTCTCAATGGGATTTATGCAGCCATTCATACAAGGCCCTTTCACACTGGCCAGGGAAATTGTATTAGCACCTTTTCAAGAAGATCCATGTTTAAGGCACACCCATTCACTTTAAATCTAGTCAATTTTAAACAATGAATTACAAGACCTCCTGGTGTAGAATCCAAGCACTTCAGTGAGTACCTCTCTAATTTCTGTGGTTTCACAATCACATTTTAAAATGTTCTCTCTCCTGTTGCTACGTGAAAGACAAATAAAAAGGGCACTGGCTTCCTTACTCTACAGAGGAAACAGTGAAATTGACTGACACAAAGAAAAAAAATTGAGAAAAATATTCTTCTCTAGTCTATTTCAGTTATATTAAACATTGGTGTTAATATGTAAAAAAATTCAAATAGCAGTGAGGTTTTTTTTAACTTGATGTCCCTTTTAGGCAATATTTGCTAGAAAAGTAACACAAGGCCAGACAACCCCTCTTCTGCAAAAAAATAAAAGCAAACCTCGGCTGGGCTCCAGTGAAAAAGGGAAACACAGCTAAATTCCCCTGATCTCTTCGTCCAGGGAAAAGTAGTGAAGTTTGCCCTACATCAGGATCAAAATACCCCTGGATCTCTAGAGGGCAGTGCCATTCACACAGAAGCACTGTCTGTTCAGTGGCTCAGGGATGCACTGCTCTGTTCTCTCGCTCCTTGGCAACATGACTTTTGAAACCACAGCTGACACAGAGAAATCACCATTAAAGGAGGGGCTGGTACATTCAGAGTAAGGCCTCAAAAAAGCTAATCAATACCTACTTTAATGTGGAGGAAGGGTTTATGTACTAACATACCCTCAAGTGTACCAATTGTATCCCTCAAGCAAGTAGAGTGGTTCTGTCTGTCAGGCTAACTCCCCTTGAGCAAGTTCCCATCATCTAACCATCAAAATTTTGATTTCCTGACTACTACTCAAATGAGAAAGGAAAGATCCAATGGCCTTAGGCAATGAGCAGACCCCTACCAAATTCACAGTCCATTTTGGTCAATTTCATGGTCATAGGCTTTTAAAAATCATAAATTTCATGATTCCAGCTATTTAAATCTGAAAATTAATGGTGTTGTAGTAGTCCTGACCCAAAAGGAGTTGTGGGAGGGTGAGGGTGTCACAAGGTTATTATGGGCAGGAGGGGGTTGTAGTACTGCCACGCTTACTTCTGCACTGCCTTCAGAGCTGGGCGGCCAGAGAGAGGCAGCTGTTCACCGGGCAGCCAGCTCTGAAGGCAGCACCCCACCAGCAGCAGCGCAGAAGTAAGGGTGGCAATACCATACCATGCCATCCTTACTTGTGCGCTGCTGCCTTCAGAGCTGGGTGGCCACAGAATGGTGGCTGCTGACTGATGGCCCAGCTCTGCATGCAGCAGCACAGAAGTAAGGATGGCAATACCATACCATTTCATCCTTACTTCTGTGCTGCTGCTGGCGGTGGCTCTGCATTCAGAGCTGGGCTCCCGGCCAGCAGCTGCTGCTCTCCAGCTGCTCAGCTCTGAAGGCAGCACCGCCGCCAGGGTAAAAAGCACACAAAAAACCAGATTTAATGGAGGGAGACCAGATTTCAAGGTCCGTGACGCATTTTTCATGGGTGTGAATTTGATGGGGTCCTAGCAATGGGCACATCTATGGCAAAACAGCAGGGATCTGGAGTAGAGATGATTTCAGGCAACCACTTCGATATACAAAATCAACAGTCCACACAGAAGGACAACATCTTAGATCAGGCATCGGCAACCTTCGGCATGCGGCTCGCCAGGGTAAGCCCCCTGGTGGGCTGGGCCAATTTGTTTACTTGCCGCGTCCGCCGGTTCAGCGAATCGTGGCTCCCAAACTGGCCGCGTTTCTCTGTCACCGGCCAATGGGGGCTGCGGGAAGCAGCGGCCAGAACATCCCTGGCCCGCGCCGCTCACAATTTCATGTTTGGAATAAAATTTTGAAACACTGAGGAAACTAACTTTCTAAGCGGAACAAGATAAGACTGCCCCAATTCACTCATTTTAAAATTGTAAAACATTATTTTAATTGTTTTTAAAAGACTTCAATCATTACATAACTCCATCCATTTTAACAGTACTTTAGCTTTTTAATATGAATAATTGAGACAAAGAACTATGCAGATAAAGACCAACGGATTTCTTAAAGATGCGATAAAAAGGCACAAACCCATTTTTTCTAATATCTGCTGATTTTAGTAATGTTAAAAAAAAATTGAAATGCAGGTCCTTGAAGATTATACATCACAGATACCAAGGTAGTGAAACTGATTGATTTAGAGGGGAAGTGATTTTTATTCAGATTATTAAATAAATATTAACAAAAACAAAACAAAAGCTTTAACAAAAGCCACACGAGAAAAGTTCTCAAGTATTCAATACCCATTCCTCTTCAATTAAGGTCCCAGGATATAAGAGTAATCCAAGAAGTCCTCCAACAAAAAAAAAAAAAAAAGGGAAGATTCAATATGATTGATATTTCTTAAAGAAAAGAAGTGCGAGGAAGAATGTCAAGCCTTCTTTATACAAAATAAACCTGAGTAAAAATGGCATAAGCCCAATTTTTCTCTTCCCTTCGTAGGTCATCTTTAAAGACCCTATCAACACTTTGTTGAGACTTTTCCCCTCACAGTGGCATTACTCTTTAGAGGGAGGGCTATACAAGTTTAATAGAAGAATACTGGACACTTAAGATCTGTAGAGATTTTATACAGGAAGGTGGTAGATTTCCTCACAGTGACTGGACAGGAAGAATTCTGAGTCTTTATATGTGATTATATTGTACCCTGCAAAGTCCACGAGGGGGAAGGAGGGGGCAAGAAATGGAAGACATCATAGAGCATATAGAGCTATGAAAAGTCAGAGGGGGGAGCCTTACCCCATAGCAAATTAAGCCCCTGATAAGGTCCTCAAACATTAAATGGACAGGAAGAGCCCTATCTACCATCTCCTTTTCTGCATACAGTATTCTAGATAAGGGTGAACCATAGACTTCTAATGCCATTGTTTTATGTTCCACCCCATTTCTTATGCTCCTAACATCTTTCCTTGTTTAGACTATAGCTGCAAAGGTCTTTACTGAGCTGTCCTCCAAGGATGCCTAGATATATTTCCTGAGTTGATACTCAATTATTCATACGCCTTATACGTTTTAAATTACATTTTTCCCTTCAATGTGCATTACTTGGCGTTTATCAACAATGCATTTCACCTACTATTGTCTTATCCATTCACTAGGTCAGACATAGTGTGGGACGTTAATGAAGGATTTCAGAGCTGCACAGGGCCAAAATGATGCACTCAGATGTGAATGCACAGCTCCTACTTTCGGGCAAGTGGGGGAGGGGGGTCATTCACATACATATAAGGGCAGACCTTCACGTAGTTTGGTTTCCTATGATTTTTTTTTCTTTTCTGAAATACAGTTAAATATATAGTCAAGCTTTAGAATGGTTATTTTACCTAAATCTCAAAACATTAGCATATTCTTAGACATAGTTGTCACCAAGACTTTTTAAGCTGTACAGAACTTTTGTATTGTACATATTAACAGGAGAAGTATTATACAGCCATAATGCAAAAATTAGTTCCTATTCATGCATTTCACAAGATGCCCAAAGAACGTGACATGATGATCAGTCTGTACAGGACAAACCCAGGACTGAAGTAGCAGTGATGATGACAGATCAGAACTGAGGTGAAATTGGAGAAGCTCACTAAGCTTGTAGGCACCTGCCCATCCCCTGCATGGCTCAGATCAGTGCTATTAAACCTTCACTCTCATCAGCACAAAGAAAAATTAACTCATAAAAGTTTAACGAAGTAATTAAATGAGAAACAAAACTATTTTTTTTAAGTTTCACATTTAAGGGACAAGGTTAGATAATGGGATATTTTAGAATCATACACATTTTAATACCAAGGCTTTTGACCTTGAAATGTTTATTCTTCAAAGAAATCCTCTTACCAAACTATCACAGAAAAACATGGTAGATAACAATCTAAAACGTCAAGGACACGCAAAAGGCAGACTGATACAGGAAAGTGCTCCATATCAATCATTTTAGTTCAATATTTCCCCAAAGAAAGCCTTTTATAAAATGGAAGACTATCCATTCTTAGTAAAGCAATGAAGAAACTGACCGAACACGTCCAATTCACAGTATTATTCTACTAGCAAAGAGACTATTTTCAACACTGACCAAAATGCACTAAACAATATTTAAAAAAAGATGTGCACCAACTATCAATCTTCTTATGCCATCTTCACAAGAAACTGCACATTTCTCTATTATCCCATATCTGAGGATCACACAGTAGATTATAAAAAGAATGCTGGGAAGATAGAAGAGTGTAGAATGCTCAGAGTGGAAAGAAACATACCAAGGTACGATTAATCTTCCATAAACCGTTAAAAGAATATAGGAGAGGCATAAGTATTAGCACCTAATAAAACTGGGTAACACTTCAGAGAGCTCCTTCATGCTAAGCTGCCACAATGACCAAAAGCCAGTGGAAGCAAGGGCTATATACTGTTCCAATCTCATGGCAAATTGTTCTGTGTATCTAACATTGAGCTTCAAAAAATTTTAAAATAGAGCATTTTTTCTAAAATATTAGACTTTCATTTACTGTAGGAAAATGAAACCTTTAACATTATGTATACTCAGATCTTGCAGTATTCCTCATCACCATCTAATTTTACTATTCTATAAATGACAATGGTGAAAAAAAATCTCATTTTTGTTTCAAGCTCCAAGAAATATACCTTATTAATAAGTCTATTTTCCCTAAAAGATATATCAAATGTTGTAGTTGTAATGCCCCTAAAAGCATCGATGTTAGTAAAATAAAAAATGGCTGTGCCCAAAGACCCCATTAGCAAGCAGACATAGCTCTTGCTTGTGAATAAATTGTATTTTAAATATTCTGGCATTACCTCACAACGATGTTAAACATTTCATAGAAAAAAAAACAACCACGACAAATTATCCTTTAAAAAGGTAGGGGGAGGGGGGAGAGAGATAGAGAGAACAAGCCATTAACCAGCATGAACAGACCAAGAGAAAATAAATCTCAACTGCAGACTGGGTTCCTTTATACAATAAAGCATGTTTTATTCTTAAATATGGTCAGTAGGTCCTCACTGCAAAACATTATCACGCTTCACTGAGACACACACACTACTTTTTAATGGGTCACAGATATACCGAAATACTGATGGACCCCACCCCCTTTCCTGTGCCAAAATGGCTAGTATATTACACCCGGTGGCTACTTACCAGCCGCAGTACTGAGCAGCAGGGTGGCACTGGCGAACAAGAGCACCAGCAAAAGGTGCTGCAGAGAGGCACTCATACCTGAGGAAGCCAAAGAAGGAGGCAGAAGAGAAAAAAAAATACCGAAAGGAGGAATTTCCTCCCTTTTCTAAACAATCTTAAAACTCTCTTGGATCACAACCCAGTCTGGAAGGGCAAACGGCAGATGACAGGAGCTGTCTGAGGTCTTACTCCATTACACATATCTGTCTTCATGCCTCGGGACTTGGCTCCTCTTCTTTCTAACGATCATAGAAAAGGGAGATTTTGTCTCCAAACCACGATGCATTTCCCTTCCCCTGAGTGAGCAGCTACTCTTGCGGTCACGCCGGAAAACCAGATTATTTCCCACGCAACTTCACGATATCAAAGAAGCATCCAGGTTTGGCATGAATCATATCCAGGGGTGAGGGGGGGAAATCGATAGCAACGGTCCCCCCTGGTGCCTCCTTACTCGGCCCTGGGTCCGCGGAACGAGCTCGGGAGAAGACGGGGGCCAGAGATGCAGCCCACGCCGTGGACGGTCTCGGTCTTCCTTCGCCCTCTCCGTGTTTCTTAACAGGGAGAGGTGCCCTCGGTCACTTCCATTTGCAGGCTGCACCTTGGCCCATCTGCTCTCTTCACCCGCACAGGACGCGAGCGCAGCCCTCGCCCCTCCGAAAGGGAGAGCGCCCTCCCGGGTGCCTCCAGCCAAGCAGTGGCTCAGGCTCCAGTTCCTGCCCGCAGCCGGCCGGGAGAGCGACAGAGGCCCCTCTGCCTCCGCCTTCCGTCTCCTCCTCGCCCCTTCCCCTCTGTCGGCGGGCAGCTCTCCTCCGCGTCGAGAGACCCCGCGAGGGGCGTTCCGGGGCTTCCGCCGGCGGTCCCGGGCTGGTCCCGGGCTGCCCCCGGGGCGGGAGCGGAGCCCGGCGCCTTCCCACAGGCGGACTCCGCCGCTCCTGCTCCCTGCCCTCGCCCTCCACAGACCGGCTCGGCCAGGCGGGGTGCGGGGGAGTCACACGCGTCGCCTCCCAGCCCCGGCTGGCTCCTGCTCGCTCCCCGCTGCCAGCCCAGACACAAAGGGGAGTCGCTGCTAACTGCCAGTCTGGGCTCCCGGCCCCCTCCTCTTCCACCACCCTCCCTCCTGGCCCCGCCCCTTTGTCTCGTACCTAGCCTGCCCCGTCAACGGCCGCGCTGGTCGCCGCACGCCAGCCAGACACCCCTCTCCCCCCGCCCGAGGAGGCCCCTAATCATAGAGGTGGGCCTCCAGGTAGCTAGAGAGGGGCCGCGGCCCCGCCCCCTCAGTCTCTGTGGGTGGGGGTGGAGAAGGGTGTTGACAGGGGAGTTTGCCGCGCCCCTCCCGCACCGCCATGTTTGTGGAGAATTGTGCGTTTGCCAGATTGCGGCCTTGAGAAAAAGTGCGGGGGCGGATGGGCTGGAAAAGGAGCTGGTCGGCTTCCTCATAGCAGTAGCTGCAGCGCTGTTCGCAGAGCACTGTTTGAAAGCATCTCCTGCAGACCAGGAGCTCGCTCTCTCCAGTGTGCAGCAGTCCCTGGCTGAGATTTCCCCACGGGGATGTTCCAACGTCATGTTCTGTAGTGAGAAATTAAACAGGACAAGAGAGTCATATTCGCTTGTTTCTTCACATCCATGGCTGCAGGGACAGGGCATTTTCTGTGCGGGCTCTTTGTCTCTGGAGTGCACACTCTTGCATACACACTGTCAGAGCCTGGAGTTTTTAAACGTGGCCTCATTGCAAAGCTCCTCTTTCCTCCCTGGGCATTGGAGAGAGGGAGTGCAGTGAGGACACGACTGCTAAACATTGCTCTATTGTACCTTCATCCTCCCAACCCACGTTTGTCCCCCTAATACATCCATCAGCACCTGATTTGTAAACTCTTGGGGGCAGAGTCTTCTTTGTTACTTGCCTGTACAAGTGCGATACCAGTATGGCCCTGACTGGACTGGAGTTCCCAGGTACTTATGTCACACAAACAGTAATAACAATGATGAGGGGGAGACTGTTTGAAATGAAGGATATCGTTATTACAAATTCAACCGCTTACACTTCATCTAAGATGTGAATCCTCATAAGAAACATGTGTATGTGTGAGAGAGAGACACCTCCAGCAAAACTAGGAAATACTAGACCTGATATTTCTAAAAAAAATAAAAAAAAAATAGAAAAAAGTATTTAAAAAACAAAAATCAACCTCTTAGATCATCTTCTTACATCATAAAACAAAGAAAGCGCAAACCCGCAATGATTACAAAATAATTCCTTTGTAGTTATCTTTAAGCACTACATCAACTTTAAACTTTTAGTCCTGGTCTTCAAAGCCCTTGAAAACTCTGCCCTGCCCTACATCCTAGATCTTTGTCTCCTGCCATGTTCCCCATCAACCCCTTTGAATCACCAACAATGCCAATATTAATACCTTATGCTGCTCTCCCTCAGACCAGTATCCATGCTTTTTTCCATCCTGCCAACTCTCTGCATTACATTTTCTTCCCAAGCCAGTTCACCAAGCTTACTGCTTCCTATTCAAGTCACTTAAAAAAAACCACTTTCTTCTTCCATGATCTTTAAAAGAAGTGAGTTTAAAACCTTTTTAAAATAAGAAAGCCAAAGCAAATTCACTAAGCTCTTCATACCTCTGCATGTAATCTTTTACCTTCTAGAATGTAAATTCTTCAATGCAGACACTTTTTTTTTGTCTAAGCATGTCAAGCATATTTTCCATTTGAAACAAATAATTATTTCCCAGAAGTAATATAATATTGATATATTTAAGAAGCACAACTAGGAACAGGAAATCAATACACCAAATTACTTGATTTTACATTATTTGTGAATTTTAAAATATTTTAAAATTATATCTCAGATGTGACAGGAAACTCATCTCAGGCACAGCATCCAGTTTTCAGTTAAATCCTGATGTTTTAAAATCATTTTTTTCCTCTTAGATTTTACTGACTCAGAAGATTGATTACTGAGTAATCTAAAAGGGAATCAGTGGCACAGGAACATTGACTAGTAGTTTAAATCTAAGATTTAACCTACTGCAAAACATTTGTAACATTCAGGCATTTAATGTGCCCATACAGCACCCAGTCCAATGACTTCTGATCTCGATTAGGAATTATGGACATCACTTTCATAATAATGATAAATGAATAAATAAATAAATACAATTGGGAATATCCTCAGACTTCCAAATTAGGTTTATATCTTAATTTAATACATTGTATAGGGCTTGTGTAAGTACATTTTTTTATTTTCTTTGCCCTCTTACTAATATTTTTGACTTATATAGTGACTTCCATCTCAGAATCTGAAAGCATTTAAAAACATTAATAAATTTAGCCTCAAAATTGCCACAAATCCTGTATGAGATTTTCTCATTTTACATATAAGGAAACAAAGGCTGTGTCTACGCCAAGATTTTTGTGAAGTTCTCCGGCTGTTGCTCTAGCTCTAATCTACACCAGTTGATCCATTGGTGCTAGCAACAGTGGAATTACCCCGGTGGTAGAAAAACAGCAGGAGATTTCCACACACAAAAATCAATGTAGGATAGAGAGATTATATTACTTGTCCAAGGTCACACTAAGGGCCTGATCATTCTATCACACACAACTGAAGGGATGATCAGGCCTCAGAAGTATGTGGTAAAACTGGGGTTAGAATCTGATTAGTGCCTGATTCTCTGTCACCCTAAGGCGGTGGTTCTCAAGTGTGGTCCACCACTTCTTCAGGGAAAGCCCCTGGCGCGCCGGGCCGGTGTGTTTACTTGCCACGTCCGCAGGTTTGGCCGGTCGCGGCTCCCACTGGCCGCGCTTCACCGCTCCAGGCCAATGGAGGCTGCAGGACGCGACGGACAGCACATCCCTCGGCCTGCACCGCGTCCCGCAGCCCCCATTAGCTTGGAGTGGCGAACCGCGGCCAGTGGGAGCCGCGACCGTCCGAAACCTGTGGACGCGGAAGCTACACACACTGGCCCAGCACGCCAGGGGCTTTCCCTGAAGAAACGGTGGACCACAGTTGAGAACCACCACCCTAAGGCCTCTTTATACTGCTCTAAAGAAGCTTTAAATGGGATGGAAAAGGCCTCTTAAAAATACATTCTGCACACAAAGGATCACTCTGTAAGGGCTCTACACATGTCAAACCTCAAGGCTTCTGTCATAAATATAAAGGGAAGGAGGAGAGGGTCTGATGCAGTGCTATAAAATCCTCTTACCAGTAAAGGGTTAAGAAATGCAGGTAGCCAGACTGACACCTGACCTGGCTGGTATCTGACCAATGAGGGGACAAGATACTTTCAAATCTTGGGAGGCGGGGAAGGCTTTGTGTGTGGCTCTTTGTTGGAGTCAGAGTGATCTTGGGAGACAAGAAGGACCTGCAGAAAATCAATCTCCTCAACCAGTCATCTTCTCACCAAACCTCACTTTTCTAAAGTAAGTTTAGTCAGCATTGCGAATAGGTTTCTGTTTGTTTTGCTTGGTGAGCTTTCCCTGTGTTAGAGGGAGGGGTTATTCCTGTTTTTTCTGTAACTTTAAGGTTTTGTCCAGAGGGGGAATCCCTCTGAGTTTGGAAATTGAGTACCCTGTAAAATAGTTACCATCCTGATTTTACAGAGATGATTTTACCTTCTTTGTTTTAATAAAATCCTTCTGTTAAGAAGCTGACTGTTTTCTATGGTTTTTAAAAGCCCGGGGGTGGGTTTTTAGATCACTGTGTAACCAATTGGTTAGGAGATTATTCTCAAGCTTCCCAGGAAAGGGGGTGTACGGGCTTGAGAGGGTATTTTGGGGGGGGGGAAGGGGAACTTCAAGAGGTTCCTTTCCCGGATTCCTGTTTAAAACACTTGATGGTGGCAGTGAGAGAAGCATTTCTCAGGGTGCAGGGAATTTTGTACCTTGGGGGTTTTAACCTAAGCTGGTAGAAACAAGCGTAGGAGCTCTTCATGCGGGTCCCCACGTCTTTACCCTAGAGTTCAGAGTGGGGAGGGAACCCTGACAGCTTCTATAACTTATGCTGGGGCCCAGAATATAGGGAATACAAAAATGGCCTAAAGCCATCTTTATCCTCCTCCCGTTCCTATCCTAAATTCCAGGATGGATGAATGACGAATCAGGCTCCCAGGTCTCTAGATTCCCAGTCCAGTACCTTAAAATGGTATCAGAAAAATGTATTATGTACAAATGGTGCTTTTTTATTCAACAGATCTGCTACCTATATGACTTGAGTGTCAAATTTGCTGATTTTGATGACAATAATAAGCTTTTAGCTTTTTTTTACACTACTCATGCTTCAAGGGCCAGCACAGATAAGATTGAATGGTCTGGATTCTTTCCTGGCTCATGTATTATCTACAGAATTTTTAACTAAGTTCCAATATTAGCATCTTTATTGTTGGTAGTGCATGTGTCAGAAACAACATAGTTTAACTTCATATTTCAAGTTCAGCTTGCAAGGCAGGCAGTTCAGAAAAACATGTTGGTTACAATATTTTTACTTCTTACCTGAGCAGATTTTATATGGAAGTCAGTCAGAGACAATAAACATAGAACCCCAGATTGTCATTTTTTACTGTCACTTTTCAGAGTTACAACCACATGTTAACCACATGACCATCCTTCCTCTTATTTGTGGAAATGGAACTGTCAAGAAATAACTTACAAAATAGTTTTACTTCCAAGAGAGAAAGAAAAAAATGACAGCCAATATTTTCATGGGAATGAAAAAAATGATGTTCTTCCCTGGCTTAGCAAAAGCACCTGACAACATAGCATGCTTTCTGACTAGCTATGCCCATCAGTAGAACAGCTCCACCCTGTTCACCAAAACCAAGAATTTAACAATATGTTTTACTCAACACATTTATTTTTTAGATGGTAAAAGAAAATTACAGTAATTTGATATATGATGTATATTGAAAACAAAGGGCCTGAACCTGCTGCTCTTGAAGCATAAATGGGAAAAGTCTCATTGATTTTAATGGGTGCAGGTTTGGGCTACTAATTAATACTTATCAGAAGAGTAGCCGTGTTAGTCTGGATCTGTAGAAGCGGCAAAGAGTCCTGTGGCACCTTATAGACTAACAGACGTATTGGAGCATAAGCTTTCGTGGATGAATACCCATTTCGTCAGATGCTTATGCTCCAATACGTCTGTTAGTCTATAAGGTGCCACAGGACTCTTTGTCGCTTCTAATTAATACTTAGGATTCTTACCCACAACCAAGCTGGGTTGTGATGCTTATTTTTCCACTGATTGCGAGGAAGGGGGTATTTTTAGTAAAATTAAAGTGGGTGGTTTTTTGTTTGCTTTTTCAAGAGAAAGTAGGATTTTATACAATTTTTGATATAATTATTTCCTTCAGTTATGTACAAAATTGGGCCTCAATCCTGAAAATAGCTTTGCACAGGCAGAGTCCGGTGTACTCTCAGAAACCCATTGAAGTCAGGGTTCTGCCCATATACAGCTCATTTCAGGACCGGGGGCTAATTAGGCTCTCCTGGAGATGAGCTCCCAGTGAGTGTGGGGTATGCAGGATTATTAAGACTCCTCCACAAGCAATATTCAGTTCTGCAAAATGGGTACGTTTTAAGGGCAACATTGTTACTTGCCCAGCATGCCTCACTCCCCCGCACAACACACCTACATCACTGGTCACAGCGCTGGGGTAGAGCAGAAACTGCAGAACTTCTACTTCCTCATTTTCCCTGGGTGTGGAGTGGGGGGCAGGGCGAGGCCAGACCAGGTCAGGTCAGGGAAATGGGCCGAGTCTGGATTCTGCCACCCCAATGTACCAGCCAGCAAAAGGGGAAGTAATACACTGCTGGCCAAGCATCACCGCAGATTCTTTCCACGGAGGGGGACAGAAAACTCAGAATCACAGTTTGTTCCCTGATCTTCTCGTGGAGCAGTGAAGATTTGTGCCATCCCTTACTCAATGCAGATTGCAAGCTAGCTCTCTAAGTATTTAGAGTATTTTAAAAAAATATTGTCAGTTCTTTTCTTTGGTGATGTTTTATAAGTTTTAACTTTAAACAGGAAACCCAGTAAACTAGTATTCAGCAATAACAATTAAATGAAAACCAAAGAAAAATACTCAGGATAATGGAAACTCACAAAACTGTTGCATACCAAGCTTCTATGTTACTCCAAATAAGAATGAGGAAAAAAGAGAGAAACTTGAAAAAGTCAAAAAATACCAAAGATTTTCTTCTAACTACTGCTCTGGATTTCCAACGGGGGGAAAAAATGCATAAAGCTGACAATATTGTACTGAGCTAAACTGAGAGAAGTTTACTTAGTACGAGGTCCATGATTAGGGTTCCGGGGCACTATGGTAATACAAATAAATATATAAATAAATAGATTATAAAACAACGAAACTCTTGATGCACTAAGCCCAAACTCTTTGGCAGCTTTTGTGACATGAGACATTGGGCTGGATTCTCTAGTCTATTAAGGCCACTTTGCAGTGGCAGCCAGAGATGACCAGTGTGCAGGGGAACTCTTCACTGATGTAAAGTTAGTGGAGCTGTTTCTATTGCCTTCCACACCAGCTGCACACCAAGTCCCAGCATAAGGTATGGAGGGGTATGTGTCAGGAGCATTCCAGGGGCAGAGCATGGGCAGGACATGAGTTCCTCTATGCCCAGTCATTCACTGGGGTAAGACCCCTCACTCTTGCAACTCTAGGTGTGTGGCATAAGTTAGGGTTTCACAGGGGTAGACCTAACTTGTGCTGGGACTGGGCAGTTCTGAACCAGGGAGCCACAATCATCTCCCCTGTGGCTGCCCCCTTCACTATGTCCACACACAGAGCATATATTGGAAAGAATCAGGGACAAAGTATGGCCCATAAATCTACTGACATCATTGTTGCTGATGCATACACTGTCTTAATATTATTAACATAAGACAAGACAGTACAAAAATTAGTTATTAAACATGCCCTTGTTAATTTCAACTCCATTAAAAACACAGTCTTAGAAACATTGACAATTACCAGGCATCTGGCAGGGGGGTCATTTTCAGGCTTCAAAGAGAATATTACAATTAGTAGAAAGTAAAAACCAACAACATATATAAAAATATTTTATTATTTTAGACATTCTTTGTTAAATACAGTTTTTATTCACTTTTAAGAGATTTGTCAGGATTGGTTATTGTTTTCCAATAATTTCTTTAGTATTGAAGCTGTATTATGTTTATTATTGTTGGGTCTCTGGAGAAAAAACGGTTACCTACCTTTCGTAACTGTTGTTCTTCGAGATGTGTTGCTCATGTCCATTCCATTCAAGGTATGTGTGCGCCCACATGCACAGTTGTTGGAGATTTTTGCCTTAGCATATCTGTAGGGTCGGCTGTGGTGCCCCCTTGAGTGCCGCACCCAGGCGCTGGTATATAGGTGCCGCCAGCGCTACGCTCTCTCCGTTCCTTCTTGCCAGCAACTCCGAAAGAGGGGATGGAGGGCAGGTAATGGAATGGACATGAGCAACACATCTCGAAGAACAACAGTTACGAAATGTAGGTAACCATTTTTTCTTCTTCATGTGCTTGCTCATGTTGATTCCATTCTAGGTGACTCACAAGCAGTATCCATGGAAGTGGACTCAGAGTTCATGGTCGTATAGCTTGCAGCACTGCTCTACTGAAGCCAGTGTCATCTCAGGCTTGCTGAGTAAGCGTGTAGTGAGACGTGAATGTGTGAACAGACAACCAGGTAGCGGCCCTGCAGATATCTTGAACTGGCACCTGGGGCAGGAAGGCCGCCGAGGAGGCTTGCGTTCTAGTCGAGTAAGCAGTTACAATCGCCGGTGAAGGCATTTTCACCTGCTCATAGTAAAACTGGATGCAGGCGGTAATCCATGATGAAATCCTCTCGGTGGCCACCGGACAACTTTTCATTCTGTTCACCACCGTGACGAATAGCTGCGTTGACTTATGGAATGGCTTGGTCTTTTCAATGTAAAAAGCTAGAGCTCTCCTGACGTCCAGGAGAGTAAAAGCAGGGAACCAATGGCTCGAAGGAGGTCCCCATGAGCCGTGCCAGCACTAGATTCAGGTCCCAAGGAGGGACAGGGTCCCGGATATAGGGGTAGAGTTGCTCCAGACCTTTTAGAAATCAGGCCGTCATGTCGTGAATGAAGACAGACCTGCCCTGGAATGGAGGGTGAAAGCCTGATATAGTGGCCAAGTGGACCTTAACTGATGAAAGGGACAAGCCCTGGAGCTTGAGATGCAGAAGGTAGGCCAGGATCGACTGCAGCGAGACCTGTTCAGGCCTAATTCCCTGGTCCAAAGCCTAGCATGTGAACCGTTTTCATTTGGCCAGGTGGGTCGCCCTGGTGGAGGCCTTCCTGCTGCCCAACAGGACCTGTTGGACATGGGTCGAGCACTCTTGCTGTTCTGCATTTAACCATGCAGCAGCCAAGCCATCCGGTGCAGCGCTGCCAGGTTCGGGTGCAGGACAATGTTGTGGTTCTGGGACAGCAGATCTGTCCAGAGAGGCAGCTGCAGTGGGGCCGCCACTGAGAGGTCCAGCAACATGCCGAACCAGTGTTGGCAAGGCCAAGCCAGGGCTATCGGGATCACCATCACCCTGTCCTGTTTGATCTTCATGAGGACCCTGTGGATTAATGGCACTGGTGGGAATGCATACATCAGAGCCCCTGACCACGGGAGTAAGAAGGCGTCTGACAGGGAGCCTCTGTCAAGCTCCCGAATCAAGCAGAATGGATGGCATTTCTTGTTCTGATGGGTCGTGAACAAGTCCATTCGGGGAGTTCCCCATCTTTGGAAGATCACGCTGACCACCTCGGGATGGAGTAACCATTCATGGCGAGACTAAAAGGTTCTGCTGAGGCGATCTGCTAGTACATTCCATGTCCGCGGAAGGTGTGCAGCCATGAGATGAATGGCATGCTGCACACAGAAGTCCCAGAGCTGGAGAGCTTCCTGGCAAAGGGCCGACGATCTGGCCCCACCTTGCTTGTTGTCAGGACTTGTACCACGTTGCCCTCCAGGTGGGACTGAAAAACCTGGCAGGCCAAGCGAACCACTCCGAGCGAGCTCCCTGACATTTACATGGAGGGAGCGATCGTCCCACAAAAAGTAGCCTTGCATGCTGAGCTCGCCCAGATGGGCTCCCCAGCCCAAGTCCGAGGCGTCAGAAACCAGGGTCAGCGACGTGGACGGGGCCGTGAAGGGAACTCCCTCCAACACTGATCTGGGGTCCAACCACCATTCCAGTAACAACCGGATGTGGTACAGTACTCTGACTACCAGGTCCAGATCATGCCTGTTGGGGATGCAGACTGACGCCAGCCACACTTGCAGAGGCCGGAGATGGAGCTAGGCATGACGGACCACATAAGTGCAAGCTGCAATGTGACCTAATAACCTCATATAGGTGCGGATGGTGGTGAGCAGGTGATCCTGTATATGAGAGATCAAGTCCAACATGGCTTGAAAACGGGTCTCCGGAAGGAAGGCTCTGGCCCGCATAGAGTCGAGGACCGCCCCTATGAATTCTATTAGTTGCACTGGTATGAGGGTCAATTTCTTTTCGTTTACTAACAGGCCC
Source organism: Chelydra serpentina (assembly GCA_037349315.1). Lineage (NCBI taxonomy): Eukaryota > Metazoa > Chordata > Testudines > Chelydridae > Chelydra > Chelydra serpentina. The sequence continues at coordinate 33,694,760 of JBAIAC010000029.1, read as the reverse complement.
AAGTCGAGACTGGTGGAGCGTACCAGATCAAGATTTCTCTGCACTTGATCCCACAATCTACCCTTGATGAGCCAATTGTCGAGATAAGGATAAACCTGGACCCCTTGACGTCTCAGGTAAGCGGATACCAGGGCCATGCATTTTGTGAATACCCATAGGGCTGACGAGAAACCAAAGGCTAGCGCCGTAAATTGGAAGTGGCGCTGACCTACCATAAAATGGAGGAACCATCTGTATCCATGGAAGATGGTGTGATGGGTTCGGTCACAGAGACCCGCTTGGGACTGTCACCTGACGTGCTGAAGTTACCTCGGAGCCCATTTTCCCTGCCAGCCTGGGACTACAGAACCCTGCCTTGTGGAGCCAGACATGCTAGCCTGCTGCAAAACACCCAGGTCTGGTGCACGCCCCCAAAGCTGCAGACTTTAACCAAAAACTTCTCAGCAAGTCTCCTATCTCCAGCACCCAGACACCCAGTTCCCAATGGGATCCAAACCCCAAATAAATCCATTTTACTCTGTATAAAGCTTATACAGAGTAAACTCATAAATTGTCTGCCTTCTATAACACTGATAGAGAGATATGCACAGCCGTTTGCTCCCCCAGGTATTAATCACTTACTCTGGGTTAATTGATAAACAAAAGTGATTTTATTAAGTATAAAAAGTAGTATTTAAGTGGTTCCAAGTAATAACAGACAGAACAAAGTAAGTCACCAAGCAAAATAAAGCAAAAACATGTAAGTCTAAATCTAATACATTAAGAAACTGATTACAGGTAAAATCTCACCCTCGAAAATGTTCCAGTAAGCTTCTTTCACAGACTAGACGCCTTCCTTGTCTGGGCCCAATCCTTTCCCCTGGTACAGTCCTTGTTAGTTCCAGCAGACATCTTAGGTGGAAACTAGGAGTTTTCTCATGACAGGCCACTCCTTTTATTCTGTTCCATTCCCTTTTATATCTTTGGCACAAGGTGGGAATCTTTTGTCTCTTTGGGTCCCCACCCCTCCTTCTAAATGGAAAAGTACCAGATTTAAGATGGATTTCAGTATCAGGTGACATGATCACCAGGGCCGGCTCCAGCCACCAACAAAGGAAGGTGCTTGGGGCGGAACATCTGAAGGGGCAGCATTCCGGCCATTCCTGGGGCGGCACATTTCAAGGGCCGTTGTTGTTTTTTTTTCCCCCTTCGGCAGCTCCGGCCGCGGGTTGTTTTGGTTTTTTTTTGACGCTTGATGCTCTTTGAAATCGTCCTTTGGACTGGTGTGAGATGGTCCAGCCACTGCCTCGGTGGGTGATGAAGAGGATGACTGAACCACTGGAGAAGGGCCCGGCACATCATCCCCCACGGAGGAAGGGAATACCCCATGGGTATTTGCTTCTCCGCCCCAGAGTCCGATTCCACTCCGTGCACTGAGCCTAGTGCCATTGGTGCTGGAGGCTGTTTTTCTGAAGTGGCCACTGAAGAGTGGTATGAGAAGGGCATCAGCATAACCAGCATGCCCCACGCATTCCAGTAAGGGTGCTGGGCAGACCACTGACCCTGCTGCCAGGTCGGCATCGCGGAGATCAATGTGGTCTCCGATGCCAATGCGGGCCACTGCTGCCTTGGCGAGGGGCTCAACTCCTGATCTGACTTGGAGGAATCCCCTTCCGGAGACCATGGCACGGCCATCAATGCCTGAGTTTGATGGCTAACTGTCACCATAAGTGAGCGGTGCCTTGTGTAGGACTTTCTTACTGGGGATTGGTGCCAGGAGCGTGGAGATCAGTACCACCCCAGAGATCATTCACGGAGTCTGGGAGACGAGGATCTGCACCGTGAAGTCGGTGGATGGGAGGACGACTGGTGCCAGGCGTATGGTGACCATGTCTCCCTCTGAGCCAACCACGTTTAATTGACGGAGACCACGAACGCAGTGCCAGTGATCTAGGTCTGCCAACCGGAGACTCTGCTGCGGAGACGAAGATCTCAGTCACGGACACGGGGAATTCTGCCTCAGCTCCAGGGACTGATGGCATTTACTAGCCCTCTGGTGGGGGCTCTTATGGCAGGCTTACCCTTGTAGGGAGCCTTTGCCAGATCCAATGCCATGCACGGTGCTGGCAGCGCTGGAGGGGCTCTCTGCTCCCTAGTCGCCGGGAGGGCCTGGGAAGATGGTGGCCCAATAGTGAGTTTGGATCCCGTGCCACTTCCGGGAGTCAGCAGTGGATCCCTGGGGGAACTAGTGGATCCAATCGGAGAGAAACCCCCATGCGGCTCTGGGGTGGGTAGGTGGCCTGAACTAGGTCCTTTCTCCGATGTCCCATGACCCTTTTGGCTTGGTGCCAGGGAGTCCCACTTTTTTGACTGCTTCTTGGGCACTGGCGAGGAGTAGCAGTGCCAGACTGAGCCCGGTGCCAGGGGTGCACTACAAACCGAGGCCGAGGTGCTGGGCCTAGAGTCCTGCCGAGACTGCAGTCCTGCGCCGGGCGGAGCGCAGCCTCCATGAGGAGAGCCCTCAAATGAATATCACACTCCTTCTGGGTTCTCGGACAAAAGTTTTTACAAATCCGACACTTGTCTTTCACGTGTGATTCCCCCAAGCACTTCAGGGGGTCACTCACAGGCTTAGGCCTGTTGCAGGCATAACAGGGCTTAAAACCCAGAGACCGGGGCATGCCCCACCCAGGGCAAAGTCCCAGCTGGGACTCTAACTCCCTAGCTACACTACTTAACAACTACTTATTAGCGAACTGTAAATAAACTATTTACAGAGCACTGAGAAACGAAGAGCGGGAAGAACTGCTATCCACTTACTAGGCAAGGGGAAGGCGCTCCAGCCAACCGTCATGGGCGGTAAGAAGGAACTGAGAGGGTGTAGAGCCGGCAGTGCCTGATATACTGAAGCATGAGCACGGCACTCCAGAGGGCGCCACAGTCAACCCTACAGATACCGCTAAGGCAAAAATCTCCGACAACTGTGCATGTGGGAGCACACACACCTAGAATGGAATCGACATGAGCAAACACTCGAAGAAGAACTCCCTTTATGATAGAGCTTTTGTGATGCTGGTAAATCAAAATTTTAAAGTAAGTTATAAATTATACTCGGCTGCCCATCACTTGGTCAGAGTATTCTCATAATGTTATCATCAATACTGGTGAAAGAAGGCAATAATATGGCCAAAGTCTTATTTTATTAATTTTTTATTTAAAAATGCATCCCCAAAATTGTTTGACACATAAACATGTTAAAATAATATGAAACAATGTAATAAAGGCCACCTGAATAGATGGTCTCTCATCAAAATAAATATTCCCCATCTGAGCCCATCAGTAAAAACTTCAATAAATAACGGGGTGGGAAACATAACCCGAAGCTTCAACTTGGGCTCTGTCAGATCACGTGGGGGAAGTGAATTCTAGAGTTCAGGGACCTCCACTGAAAATACCCTACCACTACCTGCTAGATCTAGGAGCTGTTGGTGAACTGATCTCAACTGCTATGATGCTGCGCGGTGAGAGAAATTATCTCTGGTAACTAGGACCCAAACCTAGCACCTTATAGGACTTTATAGATCATTATTAACATCCTGAATTGCTGCCAGTGAATGAAATGAAAGCAGTAGAGTATACTGAATACTAGTGTAATGTACTCCATTCAGCCAACTCTACTGAGCAAACAGATGTAAGCTTCAGCAGAATGCAGGAAAGTAGGTAGCCCCATGTAGAGGTCACTACAATCTATTTATTGAATTATTTTATTTATTTATATAGGCTTTCATATGGCACTCATCCCTGTTATATATAAGACATCACACACATTAATTAATTTATCCTCACAGCGCTTCTGTGAAATAGAGTCTGGAGCTCACAGAGGAAAAGAACCACCCACGAGCAATCCTGACTACCCTGCCAAAGTCCAAAGCCAACAAAACCTCATGGCAATGATATAATAGACCAGGCTCCCAGATGACCACTCTTAAAATTCTACCATCAGGTTTAAAGAAGTAATGGGGTGATTTCCCTGCCTCTGATGGAGTTCACCTTCTCTCTTGGTACAGTTAAACTACCTGTGCCTATTTTGTCCCTTGGATTCTACAAAATATTTCTGAAGAACATATTTTTTGCCTTTGAAATATACCAGAGTGCATCAGGTGTCAGGTATTAAAAAAAAACATTTTGTGACTACTAATTAAGTGTTTCCAGAATCATTCTCCTCCTATCTATACCATGAAGTAGGGTCAAGGCTTTATGTAATCCCTAGCAAGCCAAACCTAAACTCAGCAGGAAGATTCTATGGCACTCTACTATGTCAAACTGGAAATTCTGTGACAGCTTTGTTTAAATTAAAAAAGGTTTTGAATGAATTTAATATGAAAATTAATTATACAGTCATTACAGTAGCCCATATTGTTTATTTTGATATTAAATTCAATTAATTTTATGCTGTCCCCACATTTTCAATATGCCAACTATTTTTGTACCAGCAATGCATAACAGCATTCTAGAAATTATTAGGGTCAAAACTGGAGGTGTTAGCTGGATAGCAGCTTTGTTGTCTAGGAAAGCAGAAGAAGTAGTTGAGGATTCAGGGATAAGCACATTAGCTGGATGTTTCTGATCCTAAGATTATCAGCAGTGAAATAGTTAACAAATCTGCCATTTAAATTGTCATCTTCAGGTTTCATGCTGTGTGATACTTCATGTGTGATGTACAAACTGCCAACATGGCTCATAGCAAGCACTGTCTAGTCTGGGAGAGTATACAGCTTAGTTCTTGGTAACTTTAGTCCTTCTTCATGGGTGGCGTGTATCATAGGCTGGAGTAGACTGTGCCTCCCCAAATAGCCAGGCATGGCCCTATCCACACTCTGCCCCCAGGTCCCTTCCCCTCCTTCCTCTTGGTACGGTTACACTCTCCCTGTGGGGTGGCCCAGGCATGGGCTGCGCCACCTACCCTCCCAGTGCTCTGGGGCTGGGCTGTGGCCACGCCGCCCACTCCGGGGCTGGGGGGGGAGGCTGGGGGGCACTCTGGGGCCGGGGGCAGTAGCCTGGGGTGGGAGGTGGGGGGGCTTTGGGCTTCAGTTGGGGGGGGGGGGAGGAGACATGGAAGGGGCGGGGCTTCAGACAGAAGGGGTAGGGCTGTGGGCTAGCCCTCCTTTATTGGTTCTTTCATTGTACCCCTGAGAAGCACCTCCCGTCTTCATTGAGTCCTGTGGGAAGGCCCCTTAGGGTACATCTACACAGCAATTAAACTCCCATGGCTGCCCTAGGTCAGCTGACTTGGGCTCACGGGGCTGGGACTGCAGAGTTGTAAAATTGCTGTGTAGACATTCAGGATCAGGCTGGAGCCTGAGCTCTGGGACCCTGGAAGGGGTGGGGTCCCAGATCTCCATGTCCACCCCGACCCTGAATGCCTACACAGCAATTTTTAGCCCCACAACCCAAGCCCTGCAAGCCTGAGTCAACTGACCTAAGCCAGCCATGGCCATACCACAGGTCTGTTTTTCCAGAGTAAACATATCCTTAGTGTTTGCATGAAACTCCTGGCTTACACATCATAATATTAAGTGGGAAATTTACCAGAGGGTGTTTGTTGTTTGAAATAACACTTACTTGTTAAGTCCAACAATAACCTCGTCAGAAATAGAGATATAATGAGTCATGTCAGAATTCACCTTCTCATTGTGAACAAAAGGGGTATGTCATTGTCACAATCATTTTCATTCTTGTCAACAATCATACCATTCGCTGTGGTACTGTTAGAACTAGAACTAAGCGTATAATTGATAGAATCCTGCTATTGTTACATTACTTTTTTTTTTTTAAATCACTATCCACACCCGCTGGTTCCCAGTGAAAAGGCATGTTGATTTTCCAAAGCTCCCCTTTCTTTTTGTTCTGTAACTGTGCTTGGACAATTAGACATAATAATATTGATATAATCAACACACAAGTTATAGAAGAAAGCTAATCGAATGGCTCAGAACAAAAATTACACTTTGAGAACAAACCAACCACATTATTAACCTTCATAGACTTGCATTTGATTTGAGGCTGAGAAAATAGGTCAGTAAGAAGAAATGTGCATGCATGTGCAGTCATGTTGTGCTTTCAACTTAACATGGAGTTCAGGGATTGCCAAGTGCCAATCACATGCCTATAGGAGCTATTTCCCATGGGAGAGATGGGGGTCACGAGTTTGTCACAGCACAGGTTCTTTAGCAATATTACCAAATGCAATGGTTACTTACTACTTTAAATGACTTATTACTTTACATATTTTGAAGCTAAAACTAATAATTCCTTTAAACATGTCTCAAGATATCCTGAGTGTTGTTAGGCTCTATGACCCTCAGCTACCCATCTTATTCCAAAGCCACTGAAAGGAATCAAAATTCCTAGGAAAGAGGCACCAAGCTTTGGGGTGGGAAAACTGCCCTACTTAGGTGTATCCTATGTAAACTGACACATGTTGTAGATTCTCTTCTTCTGATGTTACATAAGGAAAACCAGTATTTACCATATTTTCCTAAATGTAGGTGTTAGCATAGGTGCTGACTCCGTGGGTGCTCCGGGACTGGAGCACCCACGGGGAAAAATTGGTGGGTGCAGAGCACCCACCAGCAGCGCCCTGCCAGCCTCCCCACGCTCAGCTAACCTCCGCTTCCGCGTTCCGCCTCCGGAGGTGCTGCCCCATCAAGCCGCTTTTCTTAGCTCACAGGCAGCCACCCGTCAGCTGTTCGGCGGGCGGCAAGCCTGGGGGCGGGGCAGGGGAAAGCGCAGCAGCAGCGCCTCGGGGGAAGGGTATGGGGAGGAGGCGGAGGGCCTTGCAAGCCTGGGGTGGGGGGTGGAGGGGAAATGCAGCGCGCCCAGGGGAGGAGACGGGGGAGGGGATTTGGGGAAGGGGTGGAATGGGGGCGGGGCCGGGGGCGCAAGCACCCACTGGCGCCAACTAAAGTCGGCGCCTATGGTAGTTAGGGTTCCCTCCCCGCCCTGAACTCTGGGGTACAGATGTGGGGACCCACATGAAAGACCCCCTACATTTATATTCCACCAACTTAGGTTAAAAAACTTCCCCAAGGCACAAATTCCTTTCCTTGGACGGTATTGCTGCTACCACCAAGTGATTTAAACAAAAATCCAGGGAGGGGCCACTTGGAGCCCTATCCCCCCAAAATATACCCCCAAGCACCTTCACCCCCTTTCCTGGGGAGGCTTGAGAATAATATACTAACCAACTGGTTACAGTGTAAGCACAGACCAAACCCCTGGTTTTTAGGACACTGAAAATCAATCAGGTTCTTAAAAGAAGAATTTTATTTTTAAAAAAAGTAAAAGAATCACGCCTGCAAAATCAGGACAGAAGGTAACTTTACAGGGTAAATAAAAAGATTTAAAACACAGAGGATTCCCCTCTGACTCTGCTTCCCAGTTACAAAACAGGAATGAAATAATCTCTTATCATAAGGAAAATTCACAAGCTAAAAATAAAAGATAACCTAATGCCTTTCCTTGCCTTACTTACAATTTTGGTAATCTTAGATGCTCATTTCAGGTATGTTTCTAGGAGATGGTTTTTCCTGCCTGGACCCTCTCTCTGTCTGAGAGGGAACAAACAAAAAGAGCACAATCCAAGCCTCCCACCCCCAGGTTTGAAAGTATCTTCTATCTTCTATTGGTCTTTCTGGCCAGGTTAATTGAACTGATTAACCCCTTACAGGTAAGGCAATTCAGTACAGCTGCCCTGTGTATATTTATGACAGCAGGTCTCAAAGGCTTCGTTGTTAGATGCATCAAAGAAGCACATTTCACTGCTGGAACCTCTCCAATCACTGGTGCTCTGGGATCCTCAGATACTGGGTTCAATAGAACTGACCTGTCAAGGGCTAAATTGTGCTTGTTAGGCACAGCCCGTGGAAAGGAGTGGTATAGTGCTGAACTGCGTCAGAGGAAGTACCAAGAGACATTCTGCCTCAGCTCTCCAGTCACGCTGGTCGGGGAGTAAAGTTGCTCTACTCCTTTAAAGGGTGCAGTATACTCTCCATTGCATGGCCAGTTAGTCCTGCTGGCTGGGGGATAGTGGTGGCAGAGCCATGATTCTGCCTACTCCAGACCTCTTACCACCTTCTTTTTGGCAATTAACCTCCCGGGGAAGCAATCCAGCAGCAGCCCCTGCACTCCCTCAAGTGAAGAGCCTTTTATTGTGGCCAATCACCTGTGTCATTATTTCATCCTCACACTATATGACCACTGAAAGTCCAGCCACAATTTAGCCCTAAACCATTAGTGTTCCCTTATATAGAAACCTCATTGTTATTTGGACCATCGCTTTTAAAAAGAGCGATAACATCTGTCTTCAGTGAATGGATATTGCCCAAACTTCTCACAACAGTTCACCTTTGAACTGGGAAAAGGTGTGTGCAGATTCTGTCTCAAAGCAAACAGTTTTCAAAAGGCAAGAGCAAGTGAAAAGAGAGTTTAGACTGGAAGTGTCTTTTAACTATAGAGTTCACTGCCATCACAAATATTATAATGAAGAACAGACCTTAGTTGGAGACATCCCTTTCAAAGGAAAGATGCAGCTTTGAGCAATGCCTGCTCAGCATTTCATCTTGGGTACAATAAACACTGAGGCCACTAATACCTGTCAAAGTAAAGTAAGTTAAACGATCAGTTTTGTACTGTACAAAGCAAATTATATGATCTGTTCTAGATAACACAAGAACAAAACTCTGTGTTTTTGTGATTAGAAGGAAGCTGTTATATGTTTATTCCTAAATTCCTTTCCTGGAAGCGGTTATAAAGTTATTCCTAAATTCCATGCAATTCTCAGCACAAATCGAAGTCATTATCAAATCTGAATTTTTGCCCATTCTGAGTTCCTACTAGGAGTTTAATTTAATGATGGTATAAAATGACTAATTCACACATTCTGTCTTTGTCCTCTCTAAGCCAGAGGTCACTGCCAGGCCACTGGTGGAGTTTCAAGGCCTAGACAGATATTTAGATACTACTAGCTACTGGTTTTCAAGAAATTATACTGTGATGGGCTGGGATCACAGAAACCACCTTGGTGCTGCCACCTGGTGTGCCAAGGCTACTTCTGCCCCTGCTTTCCTGCCTTTTCCAGCTTGGGACTCCCGAATCCTGTCTGTTTTGAGCCAGATTCCGCTGATCTGCTACAAACACAGACCCCGGTCTGAACCACGTCCCCTAACAGCCGCAGGCCTGCCTGGAAGCAGCTCAGGAAGTGCCCGTGCCTTTGACACCCAGGCGCCCAACTCCCAATGAAGTTCAAACCCTGAATAAATCCGTTTTACCCTGTATAAAGCTTATACAGGGTAAGCTCATAAATAGTTCGCCTTCTATTTCAAACATAGAAAGATATGCACAGCTGTTTGCCCTCCCCAGGTACCAACACGTACTCCAGGTAACTTAATAAGTAAAAAGAGATTTTAATAAGTACAGAAAGTAGGATTTAAGTGATTCCAAGTAGTTGCAGACAGAACAAAGTGAATTACTAAGTAAAATAAAATAAAACACGCACGTCTATGTCTAATCAAACTTAACACAGATATAAAAACCTCACCAGCTCCAGTTTTCTTCCTTTCACAGGCTGTAGCACTCCTAGCCTGGGTCCAGCAATCGCTCACACCCCCTATTGTCTTTGTCCTTTGTTCAGTCTCTTTCAGATATCTCTTTGGGGGGTGGAGAGCCTCTCTCTTTAGCCAGCTGAAGACAACATGGAGGGGTCTTCCAAGGGTTTAAATAGCCTTTCCCCCACTCCCTGTGTAGCATCATCTTACCCTGGAGTTTTGAGATCACATGGGTAAGTCACCTGTCCATGCACCCTAACCAGTCCAGCCAGTTGCATTCCTGGCCAGGCCCAGATGTGGATTGGGGTCTGCACCTCCTATTGTCTGTGTAAGGGTTTCTTGATTGGTCTCTTTACATGCACATACCTTTCTCAAGACATGATCCCAGGCTCTTACAAAGGCTATGTACAAAACCTGCAAATATAAAACCAATATTCATAACTCCAACAACAACAATGATACACGCATACAAACAGGAGGAATAGATTCAGTAGGTCATAACTTTCACAGAGATATGTTACATGGCACATGTAGCATAAAACATATTCCAGTTACATCATGTATACATTTATAAGCCTCTCCCCATAAAGCCTTATGGGGTACACTGTCACATATATATCTTAATTTTTTTCTGCTCTGGAAACTGCAAAGAATCAATAACAAATGTTCCTCTTTAATAATTGCTCAGGCAGCCTACACGTGCCTTCTGAGATTTAGTTGCAGGAATGCAATGAGTCATAACACTACCCTGTCTCAGTAGGACTTTTATTCCATACATTTTTACCTGAATCATTACATTTATTGTGTAACATTTTCAGATATTGTTTTTTCACCTGAGTCAGAGCCTCCTATCCTATCAAAATACCTTAACGCTACCTTAATGAGAAACGGAAGTTCACTATATCCCCAGGGTTTGTCTGGATTCTATATAAATATTTTAAAATAATTTTTTAACCCCAAACAAATATTTCCTTCCATCAAACACCTCTTAACGAGTCTTTTTGACAAAGTTATATTAGAACAGAAAAGTTAATTTTCCATTGAAGTTAGTGGTTGGCCCCCCAGGCACATAGCCAGTTTAGCTGGCACAATAACTTCCTTTACTCCCACATTCCCTTAGGGCATTCTACAGAATTTCTGAGGCCTATAAGCTTTGGTTCACAAAAGAGAGACACTGGTGTACAAAGGTCACTTTCAGACCAAAACTGACGGACTTAAATCTCCCAATGACATTTCCAGTATGCTGTCCTCTGACTCCCTGCAGTCTCCTCCCCTACTTGCTATTTCAAATAAGCTTTTAAATTAAAATGCACAATTATTAGTAAAAAAGGCTGCACACAACCCATCTGGATTTATTTAAGTAAACAAAAGCATCACATCTTTACATTGTTCCCACTCACCACATTACAGAACTGGATCCATTCATGGCAACTTTGCAATAGACGCACAGTCTTGGAGAGACTGGTAATACAGGGGTTCTCAACCTTTTTCTTTCTGAGGCCCCCTCAACATACTATACAAACTCCACGGCCCAGCTGTGCCACAACTATTTTTCTGAATAGGGGATAGCCAGCAGGGCAATTGCGCGGGGCCCCACACCACAGGGCGCCCCCACAAAGCTAAGTTGCTCAGGCTTCAGCTTCAGCCCCAGGTGACAAGGCTCTGGGCCCTGGGCTGCAGTCTTGCACAGCAGGGCTTTTGTTTTTTGCCCTTGGCCCTAGCAAGTCTAATACCAGTCATGCTTGGCAGACTCCCTGAAACCTGCTCACGGCCCCCTACGGGACCCCAGACCTCTGGTTGAGAACCATTGTGATAACAGATGCAGAAAACATGCCCCCGCTTTCCTTAGCAAACGCTTTTCAAAAAGTGAAAACAATCATGGTCTCCCTACAGATTTTAAAATAAACAAACAAATACATAAATAAATACATCAAAAATTCAGATTTTTTTAAAAGAATATTTTGTGAAAAAACATTAAAAATAAAAAAAATTGTACTATTTCCAACCCTGTGAAATGGAAACAAACAATTTCAAAAAATGTTGAGGCTTTTTTTTTTTTTTCATTTTTTGACCAGCTCTAATCTGTAAGGAGTGTAATAAAATGAATGATATGTAGGTTTTTCCCCCCTACACTACTTTTAATTTTTTTCTTTTACTATTCTGTACCTTTTCAAAATGTCCTCAATTTTGGAAAAATTACAAAGTGGCAAAAGGAAAATGAAGCTCTGTAACACTGCCACTCTAACTTTTCCAAAGCTGAGGACATTTTAAAAAGCTACAGAGTAGAAAGAGAAAAAAAAATGAATAAAAAATAAAACCCAGAAATCTTTTTTTTATTGCATTAAATGGAAAAAGAAAAAAAAAAGGCAGGGGAACAGAAAAGGGGGGAAAACCAAAATATTATAAATTTGAAATTCTGAAATTTTTAGTTGTGACAAAACTGAAAATTTTTAAAAAATAAGCACAAGTTTACACTTTAGAAATAATCCACTTTAAAAAAAAAAAAAAGGTTTTGAATAAAATATTTTGAGCAGATCTACTACAGATGTTCCAGATTAGGACTGGGTTGTTTTCTTCTCCTGGGGTAATCAGAAGTTCCGATTATGATCCTCACAGCCTTTCACAGGAACTCTAGGTATAATATATAACACATAGCCTACCAGTGGATTTTTTTTTTTACTTTGAGACAGTCACATATTTGGTAGTAAAGTCACATAGTGAGACTATCATCAACAGCGTTTACATTTTTCTTTTCTCCTTTTTTATATCACTGCATGCAATACATGTGTAGAATGACAGATATGTAGGATTGGAAGGGACCTCAAGCGGTCATCTAGTCCATTCCCCCCCGCCTCACCGAGCAGGATTAAGTGTAGTTAGACCATCTCTGACAGATGTTTGTCTAACCTGTTCTTAAAAAACTCCAATGACAGGGATTCCACAAGCTCCCTACATAACCTGCTCCAGTGCTTAACTATTCTTATAGTTAGAAAGTTTTTTCAAATATCTCACCTAAATCTCCCTTGCTGCAAACTAAGCAGTTACTTCTTCCTTGATGGAAATGCAGAACAATTGTGTGAAGGAAAAGGAAAGCTTAAACTCCCTCAAGTCTTTTTTATTTTGATATATATCCCCTTTGGTCTGTCCAAAAGGAGGTTGTGGGAAAGGGAAGCAGCTGGTGGGAGGTTTGTTATTGGGAATAGCCCATTCCAAGATGGCCATTAGTTTTCTTACCTAGTTTCTGCAAAAGTAGTCTCTTGGGGCCTGATTCTCAACTGCCTTGCACCTGCTACTGAATGGCAGCATTTTACAGACATTTTGCACACACTTTGGACAAGGTTAGGTGACTATAAAAAGCTGTAAGGCAGCGGAGAATCAGGTCCTTTGAATCTAAGGCTATTTACTGAGCCTTTCTGTTTGATCAGAAAAAATCTGATTCCGAGGTCACCGGTTTAATTCTAGTTCAGACACATGGTGAATGAAAGTTGCTATTATCCGATGCAGTAGCGTAGGCAGGTCTGGAGCACAGGGGGAGCGGCGCTATAAAAAGGCACCTCCCCGCTCCCCCTGTACTCACCGACGGCGGTTTAAAGGGCCAGGGGCTCCAGCTGCTGTGGAGACCTGGGCCCTTTAAAGCGCGCCCGGAGCTCCAGCAGCGGTGCTCTGGCGGCACTTTAAAAGGCCCCCGGCTCCCCGCGGCTGCAGGAGCCGCAGGCCTGTTAAAGCACCCCCCCAGCCCGGCTCTGGCAGCAGGGCTGGGGGTGGGGGCGCGCTTTAAAAGGCCAGCGGCTCCCCGTGGCTGCAGGAGCCGCGGGCCTTTTAAAGCGCCGCCTGAGCCGGAGCTCATAGCCTGCTCCCCCCCGGCTATGCTACTGATCCGATGGCTGTTCAATGGTGGCGCTATTAAATATGTGATTCTCAATTAAGTTCCCAGTAGGCAGGGCATTATTGTCATCTCTTTGCAGAGAGATTGAGGATTGAAAAGACAGAGACTGACTTACCCTTTCATCTCTTAGGAAGTGTGACAGTGTGTATCAACCCCACACTGGTGATGCAAAGGTTAAGGACACAGGAAGCCACCCTCACCCCCGCTGGGCATGCTCCCAGCGGCAGGAGCAATGAAAAGGGAGCAGCTCAGCTCAGTCTGGGCTGACCAAGCAGGAGAGCGGTTGGGTGCAGCAGCCTCCTGCTGAGAAGCTGCCAGGATTCCAATCACTGGGGCTGAGCCTCCCAGCAAAGCTGCTGGAAGCCCATCAACCACGAGAGCTGAGAGCAATGACTCACTGTCATCAAGAGAAGGAGCTCCGGAGATGAACCTGGGAGGAAGCCAAGAGGGATCCCAAGGCCGAGCCATGACATTGATGGAGGTACAGGGAACAAGGGTGGGAAGTAATCCGGGGAGTGTGAGTAGGGGTACCAGACCTAGGCCAAGCATGTGGTCGGCTTTGCAGGGCCTTGGGTCAGAACCTGATGAAGTAGGGCTGGCCTGGGTTCCCCTACCCCCATCCCCAGGATTATAGCCACTAGGCAGAAGGGCCCATGACTCTTGCCATTGTGCGATGTTATTGTGGACTATAGCTGCTAGGCAGCACGGCCTGGCAGCTCCTGACAGGTAGAGTTGAGGCACGTTAGCAAGGCAGTAGGGTGGAAGCTTACACCGCCCTGCATGTTCTGTGGATAATTAAAGAATTTCAGACTCTAGGGCTGTCAGGTTGGCACCTTTCACCTGCACTACAGTCGTGTGAAAAAACATATTTTTAAAAAGTTTCTCTCCATCTAATACTCAACTCCTCTGTATGGAAAAATCTTTAAATTAAACAAATCTGGTATTCATAATATTCAGTGGGAATCCAAAACACTGTTCTCAGCTTTGAAATTAAATGGACAATATCCACATCCACCTAAGCAAAGACCACGCCATATTTAAACAGGTACCTTTTGCCCTCTTCTAGAATTCATACTTCCACTGTGTCCTTCTCTGATCAAATCTCTTACCCAAATTTTAAAAATAGCATTATCTGCTAAATATGCTCTGCTTTTTCACCAGGAAGGCTTATGACCTTGTCCTCTCTTCTTTTTGGCATTTGGTCTACATCCTTATCATCCCTCACAATGACCTCCAGCCAGCTTCACTGGAATCTCTGAAACCAAACATGCCTACAAATAATTTCAGGGGCAGCTGCTGCTACTGTATTATCTTCTCTCACAGCTTCCACAGATACAAGTAGTTAATGCAAGTGGCTACTCTTTCAACTGCTAACCCCCTTATGCACTAGTAATTTTCTTCCTTTCTAACTTCCATTTGTCATGGTCAAATACATCCCAACAAATGTGGCCTCCGTTTCAGCACTGGTACTTGCTGTTCTGTGTATCTGAGAGATTCTTGTTGAAAAAACCTTGGATAAATCGGGGATTAAAATGCTTCCCTTTAAAATAAAATCAAAAATCAGTAATCACAGACCTAGTTCTCTTCAGTGTAGAAGTTCAAAACTTAATCATTAGTCTATGCTTGAATTTATATCTGTACAAATCAGCTGTAGTACAGGAGGGTCTTACAAACTTATTCATATCTACAAAACCCTTCCTCTTCATTCTGCCTGACCTAATACTAATGTCTGAGCTTTTGTTAATTATAAAAGAAGCAATTGAAGAGCCAAGCCTATTCAGATCTCATTCAGTCCAAACAGCAGTCATAATTTGCTTCTAGAAATGGTTTCTATTAGAGATTATTATGAAGGCTTCAGTAAAGCCAAGACCAGATGTGTATACTGCTCAAACCAACTGTTTGATGGAATAGGCTGATTAGAAAAGCACAGGATTTACAGGAATTAGGACTGATCTATGCGACAGGTTTTTTTTTCCATAGTTTTTGGTTTTGCTATAATTACTCAGGTATAACTAAACTGAAGGGGTGCGTACACATTGTTTTGTTTACAGTGGCTTAAGATACTTGTCTTGAGTATCACAAAGTCCACACAACACTGCACTGATATGCTCTCATTGTATTAGGAAGTGTTGCTAACCTTTAGCTAGACTTGGCAGAAGTAGATAATATAATTTTGACAGATAATATAAATGTTTTAGAGCATTTTTTCAATGTTTATGCATTTAAATTTTCACTGTTGCATATAATTATGGGGGGGGCAGCTGCCTCACTCTGGCATGGAGGAGTTGGAACAAGCCAGAGAGACTGCGCAGAGCCCCAGCCAATCATGGAAAGTCCAGGGCCGGTCGACTCTGGCCGCATTTTTTTATGCATTTAAATGTTCACTGTTGCATATAATTATGGGGTGTAGTGGGGCAGCTGCCCCACTCTGGGGAGGAAGGAGTTTGAGCAAGCCAGAGAGGCTGCGCAGAGCCCCAGCCAATCATGGAAAGACTTATTGGGCAATGGGAGCTAATCAAGTGGAGGCTTGAAAGCAGCCTATCAGGGCCAGGCTGGTCCCTATAAGAGGGCTGCAGGGTCGAGCTGAGCAGAGTCTCTCCCTGGAGGGCAAAGGGAGGAGAACCAGCTCTGAGAGAGAGAGCTAGCTAACACAGAGCAATTAATTTTAATCAGTGTACTGACAATGAGCATGCAAATATTGTCTCAGATAACTCTTCTGCCCATTGAATTTCATCCGATTACCTTGTCTTCTATGAATCTGTAAATGGTGGAATTTTAGTATTCAGTAGTTTTACATTTAAGATCTGGAAATTACAGGACCCACTCAGTCTTAATTAAATTTAGCTTTTGCCTGCAAATGAATTCCATGCAGTAGTGCTTTAACATTTTTCATGTCTGAAGGAGAACTCTTCTCTTTCCTGTTCAAGGGCTATTAAGCAATGCTTTTGGCCTTGCATTACCATTAGTAATATAGTGGTAGCCTGTAATTTTTAAAGTGGTACCAAATACATCAGGACAAAATAATTAATATTTGAACAGGAAGCATTTCATTGCTATAAAAGACAAGGCACCGTATTGGCCATCCTAAAAGGAAAAAAACATACCCAAATATCTATCATAAAATATCAAGCTAGAATGTTTTCCAGTCAGAAACACTAGAAATAGCTTGCTTAAGGAGTTTCAAAAGGAAGAAATAACTCGAAGGGGTTTCAGGTAAAAGAATATTTTACACCCGTGGGCAAAGTTAAAATAAATAAACCTTAAAGCCACTTTTGCTTCCCTTGGACTGTGCATGTTGTATCTCCAGGAGGCACAGAACACAATCTCACACCTAATATGTTACCTGTATGAAATCACATCAGAAAAATACAGCATTCAAGAGGAATCTCACGAAACCTGGCAGCAATGGCCCTTAGCTCTCGATGACCCATTAAAAAACCAGGATAACTCCACTGAAGTTACTGGAGTTATTATTCTGACGGAGCCAGTACTAGGCATAAACAGACTAAACAATTGCTTAGGGCCCCAAACCACTCAAGGGGGTCTCTTATTTGTTTTTTATGTGTTGTGGGGGCCTTAGGGCCCCCAATGGGCTAGCATCACCACTGTATTCTGGATTTACTCAGGTGTAACACAGCAGAATTTTACCCTTAAATAGTGAATTTAAGCCCTTTTGTTGCAGGCCAGGTATACAAAAATCTGTATCAAGGTTCAAGAGGGTTTGTTGTGGTGGTGGTTCTGCTAAGTCTTTGGGCAAAACAATGGAACAGTTTAGTGATTTAAGATAAATTTAAAGTAAAACACTAGTATCATGTCTATGCAGACCACACTGGATGGGAAATTTCCATAACAGTTTCTAAGATTATGGAATTGTGTTTTGATGTAGACCTACTTAAAGTAAGATCTGATACAAACAAAATAAAGCAAACAAACAAAGCATGCTGGATTTTTAGAGAAACAAAGTCAAAGAATGAGAACATGGTGGTTCTTGTTAATCATAATCTCAGTGATCAAATTCCACTAGGCCAGATTAGGCTACATCAATACAAGAATTCATCCTGATTAATTTCCCAGACTTTTGTCAAAGGTAAAGGAGCTAGACCTGAATTTGGCCCATAGATTTTAATGAAATCTTGTATTAATGTTCATCCTCTAGTTTGCAGAAACTTCTACTTTTGTGAAATAATAAACTCAATAGCTTTAACAAAAAATTTTTTATAGCTGCTAGTGTTAGTAAATTTCTGTTACTGTCTGTTCAGACACCCTCTGGTGGTTATTCAAACAGGATTTTATCAAGTCCTCTTAGGCCCCATATTGTAACTATCTGATCTTTAAAGAGAGCAACTTTTAAGAGTACCTTGACTATAGGTACTGTATGCTTTTCATTTTAATATTAATTAAAGCAACTTGGCTTTGCAATCTTTGTTTGGTCTCTTGTACACATGCCACATTGACTCTTCTCTAATTTAAGACCTCACATAGCTCCAAACTTCGGCCAGCCAGCATTACTACATTCCAACTTGCACATCGCAGCTTACTCACTTCCTTAACTTTAGCACAGGGGTTCACAGACTGGGGGTCGGGACCCCTCAGGGGGTTGTGGGGTTATTACATGGGGGGGAAGGGGGTCATGAGCTGTCAGCCTCCATCCCAAACCCCTCTTTGCCTCCAGCATTTATAATTAAATATATTTTAAAGTGTTTTTAATTTATAAGGGAGGGGTCGCACTCAGGCTTGCTATGTGAAAGGGATCACCAGTACAAAAGTTTGAGAACCACTGCTTTAGCAGCTCGTGTCCAGTTACAAGGGTCAGGCAATGCTGTTGTACGGCAGTTATGGGGAATGCCCTAACCCAGGGGTTCCTAACATTTTGCTGGTATGACCCATTTTTTATTTTCTCCTGGGACTCCAGACAGCATGGACACCATTTTGAACAGCAAAATGGCATTCTTCACACAGCATGACCTTGCAGGCACTGTACATGGGAGGGCATGCTGTGCAGAGCAAAATGGTGTCCTCTGCACACTAGGGATTGCCGTGATCCCATTTGCTGATGGCACTACCCCTCTTGGGGGCATTCAACCCTCAGTTTGGGAACCATTGCATTAGCCTTCTGGGGTATATTTGACATGGACATCAGTTCACATGAGCATACCTATGAGGGGAGATTTACAGGTCAATAGTCCAAGCCTGACAGGTTTGGTTTGAAATCTGTGTCCTTCTTCTAGATGCAGGGCCGTCCTTAGGATTTATGGGGCCCTACGCAGTATTATTAAACTGGTGCCCCTATGCTCCACTGAAGATGGTCCCCAGCTGGTGCCACTGACCTCAGGTATTGAGGGGGCACAGCCACCATCCCCGCCCACAGACCCCCAGAATCCCCCCCCCCCCCATTGCTGACACACACCGAGCTTCATATGCAGCAGACGCTGTGGCAGTTTCTCCAGGTAGGCTTTGCGCTGTCACCTGGGGGCTGCATCTTGCCAGAGGCCACGGCCCTCCTGCAACCCCTAGCCACCACGAGCGTTTTGACAGGAAGTACCAAGCAGTAATAACAAAAGAGAGAGAGAGAGAGAGAGAGCAGGGTGGATTTGATTTAAATCAATTTGATTTAAATCATTAGTCAGGAAGACTCAATTGAATCATGGATTTTTACATAAAAGTGCATTTTTGTTGTTTGTTATAACCTTAATACATATTCTTCATAACTCAGATAGATGTAGGTTTAATTTTTAGAAGGTACACACTATAGATTTTTTTAAGTAATTTATTTTGAAAACTCTTCAGATTCATTTTACAGCTATCTCAGAAAATGAATGATTGTTTGGTTATTTCATTTAAATCCACAATTTGAGAACTGCAAAACTAAGCATCTCTGATGGTATTTCTAGACTGAGCACTGAGTCCTATTGGGTAGACAGAAAGATTAACCTAAATAATCTATATAGATGCCCCTGGAACCCTGTAAAATTGGGTCCCTAATCCATGAACTACTGGAACTCATTTACAAAACTGTTCTTAAATATTACATGAATATATTCTCATACTATAGAATTAGAATTTATAATCCCTATTCCATGATGAGATATCTTAGTTTTATTTAAGATGCATTACAGCTCTTTAGATGGGTTTTTTCCTCAAGAAGCATTTTATTAAAAAAAGAGCCAGTCTGTGTGTGTGGGGAAAATGTGAGACAGTTAGTGAGCGCACTGTTACTTTAAGTCCTTCCTCCCCTCCTACTGCCCCGCTGACTCACTAAGTTTCGCTCCTCCTGTCCTGGTCCTGGCTCAGCCTCCACCGGAGAGCAAGCGGTGCAGGCAGGCATGGTCCAGGGAGGGACTCTTCTCCGGGTGGCGGTGGGCCGGGCCGCCACACCGCCAGTGACCAACCGGGCTGCTCTGGGCTCCCCGGGGCTGGGACGGCAGAGCAGGAGCTGGAGCCCTTGGCCGACCGGCTGAGGAGCGAGTGAAGGAGAGGGGGTCGGGGTTGGGAAGAAGCCCGCCTGCCCAGCATGGGGGAGGGGCCGGAGAAGAGAAGGTTCCAGCCATGTCCAGCAAGGGAAATGGTGCCCCAAATTTTCAGGTGCCTACACAGCTGCGTATGCCTAAGAACGGCCCTGCCTACATAAACTGCCTGCCAAGGTTGACAAGTCCCACCTGCCCTGGCAAGACTTATTTTAAGGTGGTCTTTATTCCCCTTGACATCCTCATCCTAGGGTCTAAGAGGCATTTTATAGAAGTAGCCACACCACAGCCTGCTGAGAGATGGCGCCAGTTGGCCTGCAACTGCTTATTAAGGATTTGCAACGGTCATGCATATCTGCAAGACGTTCCCCTATCCACCACCCTGGGACGTTGCTGATGGGAGTTGGTCACTCCTACTCATCCCCAGAATGGGAAAATAAGAAGGATGCACCAAACCTAGACCAGAGTCAGCAAAATATTTAACCTTGTGACTAATCCTAGTGAGGTCAATGGGACTACTCACACTTAACTTTAAGTATATGCTTAAGTGCTTTGCTGGATGGGAGCTATAGAAAAGGTAGAATGATAAGCAAGCTGTAAACATGATAAAAGGAAGAGGGAAGGGTCTAGGAAGATAAACTGTCTTGATATAAAAGATATCACACCTATAGCCACATTAAAGCAGCCACATAGGCCTACAACAATATGATTTTTTCAAGTATCTGCCCAAGTCAAATGACAAAGACCAGTGACCCCTTAGGGGGTTATGAGGTTATTACTGGGGAGATGTCAAAATCAATGCAAATCCTTATTGGACACTTATTTCAGTGTAGCTTAAACCTGTTTTTGTGCCATTCTACAGATGACATTTTACACAAATGATGTAATTACCTAATTTGAATATCATACATTTAGGCTTATGGTCATCACAACCTGCCCTGAGCAACGGTGTAGGTAAGACATGAAGCTGCATAAAACTTGGCAGCTGTAGCAGATGGGTGCTTGAGGTGTCATGTACACGGTAGGTTGCAAGGCTGCTACTAGCAGATCAGGCTCCTGTACCAGATATAGACTGGCTACAGAACCTCCTTCTCAGAGAGCTACATTAGGGATGCCTCTTCCATAAGATTCCTTAGCGTATTGCCAGGTATACCTGTTGTATGCTTAAATACAGTACATTACATGCTGCACCACCTAGAGACTGAGCATTAACCTCCGTTTAGCATTCCATTACACTTCATGTCTGGGGACACAGCTGGGTGGGGGAGTCTTGAGCGGGAAAGTGGAGGTACGTGGGTGGGTTGGCTGCTGGCGTCTCCAGAGGGATAGAGAGTTCTGAGGCTGCTGAGGAGCAGAGGCTAGTAAAGTAGCTGAAGGAGTCTGGGGCAGCTGACTGAGTGGGGAGCCTGCCGCCAGACTACCTGTATTGGGCCCCTCAGCTGCTCCCCCTGCCTCATTCTGAGAGCTCCTTCGTGGCTACCTGGCACCCAGAAGAGGGAGTGTCAAGAGAGCAGCCCCCCAGCAGCGAACCCACCCAGCTTCCCACTCCGAATCCCCCACCCAGCTGTGCACGGCTGCCTGCTCAACAGCACCAGAGCAGCTCTGCTGCCAACAGGCTGAACTTCAGTGCTGCCTTCCCACAGCTCCGCCAAATGCACGAGATTCAGGCTGAGCTGCAGGCAGGTGCACAGCACGTGAGGCGTGACAAGGGGTAGTCCTTCCTGTCCCCAGTGGCCTTAAGGTAAATGGAAATAAATGAGCTTAGACTGAAGCGAGTGTTCACACAGCCTGCTGCACTGGTTTAACTAAGTCAGTTTAAAGTAACACCTTTTGTTAAACCAGTGCAACTTTCTCAGGCAGAAAAGCCCTTACTCCTACTGTAGATGTTAAGGGCATGGCTACACTTGCAGGTGTAGAGCACTGGGAGTTAAACCAGCCTTCGGAGACCACAGCAGGGAAATCGCTGCCGTGGGTTCACACTGTGCTTGTTTCCTGAGCCCAAAAGCAGCGTTCCATGGCGGTGAGCATGTCCGTGAATACCACAAGCAATCTCGTGCCGTATGCGTTATGCGTGTTGACATCATCGTCGGACTCCTCACTGTCACTTTGTAGCTTAAGGAATAACTCGACTGCAATTCGTGATGTGCTGGTGAGACCCATCAGCATATTCCTCACAAGTTCGGGATCCATTCCTGCAGACCGAAAGGGAAGACAGAGCGCGCAGTACAAAAACCGTTGAAAGATGGCACCAAATGTGGACGGAAGCACAGGGATTGCTGGGTTGCAAAACAATGCATCATGGGGCACTGGGATAGGACCCAGGATGCCCCTCTTTCCTCCCCCCCCCCTTTCCCACCAGCCACAGTGCCAGACTGGGAAGAGGTGCTCTGTGGGATAGCTGCCCATAATGCACCGCTCCCAATGCCGCTGCAAGTGCTGCAAATGTGGGCATGCCAGTGCACTTGCAGCTGACAGTGTGACCACACGGCATCACTTTCCCTGCTGCGGTCTCCGAGGGCTGGTTTAACTCCTGGTGCTCTACATCTGCAAGTGTAGCCAAGCCCTTAGTGTTGGAGCAGAGAAACAAGCTGCAGTAACTCTTAGGAAGTTATCCTACCATAACACTTGGACACTGGACAGTTCAAAAAAATTTTACATTAATTATACCAGAGCCTGGTTATTGATAGAAAAAGAGGCTAAACCCAAACAAATCCTCTGGCCTTCTACGGGACCAAGGAGGGAGTAGAGGGAGCCAAAAACTGGATTTTATTTAATCTGTGGTCCAGAAACTGAATACTGTGTTATTCAGAGTTCTGAACACTTACTGTAGTAGAGTGGTGTCTGGACTAAGAATCTTTATGGCTCAACTGTGAGGTGCAGTGTGCCCTCGCCTCCCCTTAGCCCATGTCCTGCCATTAGACTTTAAGCAGAACTCTCCATGGAAAACACTGAGCTGGTCCTGGTTAAAAATTGATGAAAGAACATAGGCTGTTTGCCTGAAACAAAGAATGAATCCAGGGTCATTTCGAGGATGGTAGCAGTTAGCAAATACACCAAACATCACCACTGAATAACTCCTGAGGAATTAAGGGATGGCTAGAGATGCTTGAGCATTGGCAATAAGGGAATATTGAGGAACCGTGAATGGAAGGAAGGCAATCATACTCTCAGTTTCATGGAAGGTCTCTCACCAAATCTTTTGGCTACAGATTTGATGGAGGACCCTATTTCCATAAAATGATACCACAGGATTCTCAACTGAAGCCAATCCCTAGCCAGCAAGGCAGGAGATAAAGTGACTGCCGCCCTTTGTGACTTACAGGATCAGAATACAATAGGCTTTTGGAAACTGCTAAAAGATAAAAATCATGTTGCTTAAAGAGTGCCAAACTATTTTTTCCCTCCAAATTAGAACAAACTACTGGGGAACAAAAAGGATTTCCTCCAGGAAAGAATTAATTACTGCAATTCTCTAGCCAGCCAGTCTCCAGTTTGATACAATGGGAACACAACCTCTGGCTTTTTGGTAGGACACACATCTAGACAAAGTGAAAAATAAGTGACGTTATAAAACAAATATTTGAACATGGATTTCTATTTTCATCTCCTTTCTGGTAGTGACAGGCTCAATTATCTAACATTTGATGTTGATCCTTTATATTTGTTCTATTTATTACACCCGTAGTTAATTGATTTATATATCGATGTTAAAATGGTTGGGTATTAATTACTTGCACAGCAACATTGTTGCTAGGTGGGTACAGCAGGGGCTTGGAGGCAAGGATTCCTGGGTTCCATTTGTCATTGTCTCTGACTCCTTGTAATTAAAACTGACCCTCTATACAGGGGGCCATCAAAATGCATATGCACTATTTGAGGCCTGCTTTGAGGCCTCTATTTTGAGAGCTGAGGTTGGTCTTAAACAGCGCACAGGCCTTGTGCTGGCTTTCTACAAAGGGGTCAATTTAACCCTGTATGACTTTGGACAAGGCATTTAACCTCTCTGCCTTCTTCAGAGTTAGGCTAATCCCTCAGTGAGCTGCTGAGAGTTAACTGATCCTTGTAATACCTGTTGATATTCTTGAAGAAGCACGTATGTATGAAGTAGCATTACTGATATTCACTCTGTTTGGTAAAATAGGTTCTCCTGTTTGTTAGTTTGGCTGGCTGGCGCCAATCTAATAAAAATGCAGAGAATAGTAATAAAGGCCACGTATTGTTTTTAATGTTCTTCATTCTCCCCCGCCCCAGTATTGACACACCGAATATGAGACAAACTTGCCATTGCCAAACTGTTGTCCGTTATTGCTTCAGTGTGTTGCAATACACTTTCTGGGTAATTGGTACTATTTTTTTTTCTTATCTCTAATGTTATGGTGTTGCATGCACAGCTGTATAAATAGTCTGTCTCCCATCCTTTGTGGCTGCAGTTTATGAGCTTTGCGATCTCATAACTGAGCAAGAACACTGATAGGAGAACTCAGACTTCAGCAACAGTCTGCGCTCCACCAGATAAATGCTGGAATGTTCATTTTTAGTTAAATGCTGAGATTTTAAAGTGGTTCTAGACCATTATTGGGTCATTTTAGTAATGCTACTGCCACACAAAATGTAACATGGAACTGTTAAAGATTCTAAGTAGGTGTTTTAATTCCCTTTTCTGCAGGAATGAATCTGAGATGGCTCTCATGACAGAGCCCTTGGTTTTATAATAGAGATTTCATTTTGATTTCAAACAGCCGTATTGCACTGTGTTCTCAAAGACTCCTCTCCTCCCCCTACATAATACACTTCCACAGCACCTCTTATCTGAGGTTCTCAGAGCGCTTTACAAATATTACTGAATTAAGTCTTGTACACTCCTATGAGTTGGGAAGAATCTTCTCACTTTTCAAGATGAGAAATGAGAGATAACGTGACTTGTATCTGGGGGCATAGATGAATCTGTGGCAAAACCAAGGGGGGAGTGACCTGATTCAGCATACAAGATCTGAATACCCCACAAACTTTGGAGCAGTTTAGATCCAGAACCAAGCTTTGTCCTTTGAGCCCACTCCTATAGTCCAAGTGTCCCAATTCCCAGTCCTGTGCTCCCAGACCATCCTTCATCAGCGGTATCTATCATGAATTTCATATCACTCAATTCCAGTTACAATCAGTTTCTCTATTACATTTTGACCCATCTTTGCACAGACAAGATCACTATTTCTATTTGTCATTTGGTTATCACCACTGACAAAATCTTTAGCTTCTATATAACTGTGATGAGATACTGTCAAGAAATCCTATTTGCTGTAGATTAATATTACTGAAAATACAGTATTGAATATTTGGCAATTTTAAGGCTGGGACAGGAATGAAATATTGTCTAACAATTAAGCCAGGCTATGCAGAGAGTGGGTGAAGAATGTTAATCTGGTTTGAAAGTCACGTCCGTCTTGGACACGAAGGGGTATGTATGTGTATTAATAAACCAAGCCTGTATGAGGGGACAGCATTATGTGTGGTAAAGACAGGTAACTGTTCATGCAAGTTGCTTTTGAAATTAATATGGGATAGACCCTAGCTACTCAAGGAAGAGAGACATAGAATACTGACTACAATTATAACACCCAGTGGGGCACTGGGGACAGGTGACGGTTAGATAAACCCAAGCTACTGTACCTGATATCATTGACCTGTGTAGGTAGCATTGGATCAACGTCTATAATCACCAGAACCATAGAACAAGAGGGGATACTAGACATAAAAATGGTTGTTTTGCAATGTATGACTAATTAAAAAGTGGATGAAAATTTGATTATGGGTGGAAGTGCTCAGCATTGGGCGAACCAGCTCCCCTTGAAGTCAATTTACCGTTATTTCAATGGAAGCAGTTAGGCCAACGAGAGCTTTTGAAAATCCCACTGACTATAAAGGCAGAGAAACAAATAGCCTGACTGAAAGATGTCCATTATATAACATATGCTTACAGATCTAAACAGGACAGAAGATCTTAAGCACACAAATTCAATAATAGTTTTCATAATCTAGAAATTGTATTTTCTACTGGTTATATTACAATACAAAATAAAACAAATTGTAACTCTAAGCCCAGGTCTACACTAACCCCCCCTGTCGAACTAAGATACGCAACTTCAGCTACGTTAATAACGTAGCTGAAGTCGAAGTACCTTAGTTCGAACTTACCTGTGGTCCAGACGCGGCGCGCAGGCTCCCCCATCGACTCTGCCTACTCTGCTCGTCGAGCTGGATTACCAGCGTCGACGGCGGAGCACTTCCTGGTTCGATTTATCGCGTCTTGACAAGACGCGATAAATCGAACCCAGAACATCGATCCCGCGCCTCCGACGCGACGGGTAAGTATAGACATACCCTCAGTCTCTCTACGTGCAAGTTTAATTTAGATAACCAAATCCAGGAGGCGGTGGGAAGTTAAGTTTTGGAATTTTTCATTGTACAAATGAGGCACAGCTTTGGTATGGAGTTGGATACAATTATATCTGTGAAGAATTAAAATCATTCTGAGAAGTATTCCAGTTCTCTCCCTTAGGAGAAAACAGAAGGAAATGTTTTTCTAACTTAAGCCACACCTGCCATTCTAAATTGTCTCTTCTAAGCAAGCTCAGAGTAAAGTCTAGACAAAAGGTTGCACTGGGATGAGTAACAGCTCTGAATCAGGCAGAACATGGACTTGAGCCTGGGATTTCCACATCTCAGCCTATGCATACGCACTTTCCTGGTGAAATCTTTGGAAAGGTTTTATTTTCATTCCAGTCCAAAACAAAAACAAATGTCTAAACATTGAGAGTTACTGCAAAACAGAATTTTCATCCTCTGGTGAGCTCCAGTATTTATTCTCTCAATAGCATCTAAATTAAGCCACGTTGTGTTCTTTTCTCCTCATGCATCATATAAAGTAATAGAAGTTACAAAAGGAGAACTTCATGGACAATTGCCCATTAACAGAATCCAGCTCACACTTCCCTAAACCATAGTGGATCTACAGTGCTAATAGGAATCAAATTTTGTTTGCAGCAATCTCAGGGGGGGAAAAAGGCAAATATATTCAGTAAGGTAGTGCCATTTTTATGGTGTCACTTTTGTGACAAATAATGCTCTAGCTATGCCCTGGTACTAAAGCCCATGTTAAGATGTTAAATATTTTCCTCTCTCCCAATGACTTAATAGGGAGAAGTTTCAACTTAAAGAAAAATTATATTACCTGATTAATATTGAACAAATTCTAGTGCTCTTGAAAGTTGCCAGAATGATCCTCTAGAAGACAATGAATTCATTAATTCAAGAGGTACAGAAGCACTAGCGGTGTGTACTGGCTACTAGGAAAGGGGATCACTAGGAAAGGGGATGATACATTCATGTAACAAAGCCCAAATCGACATCAGAAGGTAATGAGAACATGCTACTAGACCCACCGGTTTGCTAAAGCTTCCCTACCAGAACGGAAGGGGGAAATACACAGATTCCTAGAAGCTGGGAGACAGAGCAGAAAACTCCATAAAGTCCACTGCGGACACTGCCATGCACTTAGACACTACAGTGATGGAACTATATGAACCCCATACGCTAGGTAACTTTCTTTCTTTTCTTAGCCTGGACCAAGTGTGAACCAAGGGAAAGGTTGTGTGTCCAATTTCTAAGCCCCAGAACCATCCAGTCTCCATACTTTTAATTTTAAATGGTGAAATCTCTCAGGCTGAGCTGTACTGGCCCCCACACAACATATATTGCTCTGACACTTGAATAAGCACTTGTCAGCACATCACAACTATATATTATCACACTTTAATTACCCTATTTTCTATGGCTGTGTTTCAGTAGACAAGCTATCAGAGGTGGGCCTTACATTTTTGTTTGATTTCTGGTGACAAGTCTTGTGGGAGTTCTAAAGTCACAGGTCTTCCAACAGATAGCTCCCCCGTTCTTCCTAGAACCCTTTACCATTGTAGATGACTATTCCCTTGTCACTATCAGAGGGAGAAGTGGTTCTTGAGATAAGGGCGGCCCAAAGCAGGACTCTGAATACATCATCAGGACATTGAATACAATCTGCTCTTTCAGGGGGAATTAGCATAGTGATTGGCACACACCAATGAAGCCTTCACAATGATGTGTAGTTTTCAGCAACACAGTATACCAAACTATTTGGAGTTTCCCCACTCCTGTCTTCAGTCCAAGCGGTGCTACCATAAAGCGTTGAGGTCATTACTGATCACAGCAGCCAGTCCTCCTCTGTCAACAGCTGAAGATAAAGCAGACAAATACCTGCATCTATTTGAGTATATCCACTAGCCAAGAGGAGTGAAAAAAGATGCAGATGCAGACTTTGTGCTTTCCAGCATCAGAGACACTTTTGCTGGAGACACCTCTACATCTTGTCTAGATACAAGAAGATTCTTTTGTTTCATTCTATTACATTACAAGCGCTTTAGAATATAAAATCAGTTTGCCTAAACTGGACTAGAAATAGCTTCCAAAGTTATCAGCAACCTTACTAAAGACCCTTGCCCCTTTTTCTGGGCCTGACCCAGCGATCAGTGAGAAACTTTTATTCATAAAATCTCTTTCAAAAGAAGCTGATAAGTTGAAAAGATAAGAAGCAGTAGCTCACATTTCAGGTAACAAAAGCCCTTGAAAAGTAAAGTGAAGCTTCTACAATGGCCACAGCGATTCCCTCCATCCACGGAGCGGCATATATGGCAGTTGTGATTGTATGGGTCCCACTATCCTTGCTAAACTGCCATCATAGAATCATAGAATCATAGAATCTCAGGGTTGGAAGGGACCTCAGGAGGTCATCTAGTCCAACCCCCTGCTCAAAGCAGGACCAACCCCAACTAGATCATCCCAGCCAGGGCTTTGTCAAGCCTGACCTTAAAAACCTCTAAGGAAGGAGATTCCACCACCTCCCTAGGTAACCCATTCCAGTGCTTCACCACCCTACTAGTGAAAAAGTTTTTCCTAATATCCAACCTAAACCTCCCCCTCTGCAACTTGAGACCATTACTCCTTGTTCTGTCATCTTCTACCACTGAGAACAGTCTAGATCCATCCTCTTTGGAACCCCCTTTTAGGTAGTTGAAAGCAGCTATCAAATCCCCCCTCACTCTTCTCTTCTGCAGGCTAAACAATCTCAGTTCCCTCAGCCTCTCCTCATAAGTCATGTGCTCCAGCCCCCTAATCATTTTTGTTGCCCTCCGTTGGACTCTTTCCAATTTATCCACATCCTTTTTGTAGTGTGGGGCCCAAAACTGGACACAGTACTCCAAATGAGGCCTCACCAGTGCCGAATAGAGGGGAATAATCACGTCCCTCGATCTGCTGGAAATGCCCCTACTTATACAGCCCAAAATGCCATTAGCCTTCTTGGCAACAAGGGCACACTGTTGACTCATATTCAGCTTTTCGTCCACTGTAACCCCTAGGTCCTTTTCTGCAGAACTGCTGCCCAGCCATTCGGTCCCTAGTCTGTAGCAGTGCATGGGATTCTTCCGTCCTAAGTGCAGGACTCTGCACTTGTCCTTGTTGAACCTCATCAGATTTCTTTTGGCCCAATCCTCTAATTTGTCTAGGTCCCTCTGTATCCTATCCCTACCCTCCAGCGTATCAACCACTCCTCCCAGTTTAGTGTCATCTGCAAACTTGCTAAGGGTGCAGTCCACACCATCCTCCAGGTCGTTGATGAAGATATTGAACAAAACCGGCCCCAGCACCGACCCTTGGGGCACTCCACTCGATACCGGCTGCCAACCAGACATGGAGCCATTGATCACTACCCGTTGAGCACGACCATCCAGCCAGTTTTCTATCCACCTTACCGTCCATTCATCCAGCCCATACTTCTTTAACTTGCTGGCAAGAACGCTGTGCGAGACTGTATCAAAAGCTTTGCTAAAGTCAAGAAATAGCACATCCACTGCTTTCCCCTCATCCACAGAGCCAGTTATCTCATCATAGAAGGCAATTAGGTTAGTCAGGCATGACTTGCCCTTGGTGAATCCATGCTGACTGTTCCTGATCACTTTCCCCTCCTTTAAGTGGTTCAAAATTGATTCCTTGAGGACCTGTTCCATGATTTTTCCAGGGATTGAGGTGAGACTGACTGGCCTGTAGTTCCCCGGATCTTCCTTCTTCCCTTTTTTAAAGATGGGCACTACATTAGCTTTTTTCCAGTCATCCGGGACCTCCCCCGATTGCCATGATTTGTCAAAGATAATGGCCAATGGCTCTGTAATCACATCGGCCAACTCCTTTAGTACCCTCGGATGCAGTGCATCCGGCCCCATGGACTTGTGTTCGTCCAGCTTTTCTAAATAGTCCCGAACTACTTCTTTCTCCACAGAGGGCTGGTCACCTCCTCCCCATACCGTGCTGCGGAGTGCAGCCATCTGGGAGCTGCCCTTGTCTGTGAAGACAGAGGCAAAAAAAGCATTGAGTACACTAGCTTTCTCCGCATCCTCTGTCACAAGGTTCCCTCCCTCATTCAGCAAGGGGCCCACACGTTCCTTGACTTTCTTCTTGTTGCTAACATACCTGAAGAAACCCTTCTTGTTACTCCTAACATCTCCAGCTAGCTGCAACTCCAAGTGTGCTTTGGCCTTCCTAATTTCACTCCTGCCTGCCTGAACAATATTTTTATACTCCTCCCTGGTCATTTGTCCAATCTTCCACTTCTTGTAAGCTGCTTTTTTGTGTTTAAGACGAGCAAGGATTTCACTGTTAAGCCAAGCTGGTCGCCTGCCATATTTACTTTTCTTTCTACACATCGGGATGGTTTGTTCCTGCAACCTCAATAAGGTTTCTTTAAAATACAGCCAGCTTTCCTCGACTCCTTTCCCCCTCATGTTATTCTCCCAGGGGACCTTGCCCATCAGTTCCCTGAGGGAGTCAAAGTCTGCTTTTCTGAAGTCCAGGCTCTGTATTCTACTGTTCTCCTTTCTTCCTTGTGTCAGGATCCTGAACTCGACCATCTCATGGTCACTGCCTCCCAGGTTCCCATCCACTATTGCTTCCTCTACTATTTCTTCCCTGTTTGTGAGCAGCAGGACAAGAAGAGCTTTTCCCCTAGTTGGTTCCTCCAGCACTTGCACCAGGAAATTGTCCCCTACACTTTCCAAAAACTTCCTGGATTGTCTGTGGACCGCTGTATTGCTCTCCCAGCAGATGTCGGGGTGATTAAAGTCACCCATGAGAACCAGGGCCTGTGATCTAGTAACTTCTGTTAGTTGCTGGAAGAAAGCCTCGTCCACCTCATCCGCCTGGTCTGGTGGTCTGTAGCAGACTCCCAGGTCTAAAATGTCATCCAGGTCTAAAATGAAGTTTCTGTATGCATGTTACTGGAGACTTTTATTTAATCAATTTTATTAGTTTCTTGTTTATTTTACACACAGCCAAATTTAAAAGGATACTTTCCTATAAGCAGCACAGCTCAAATTCCTTTCTAAAGCCATTATGGCAGTGAATACTACCTTCAAAAGGGGAACTCAGTATAACCAAGCCAGTGTTAAATGCCTACAGAAGCAAACAGATTCAGGCTTGTTAACTCTGGAATATAGCAATTACCATTTTAGTGTCAACATAACATTGTTCACTTTCACTGGCCATTTTTGCAGAACTATGCTTATCCAAATATTGCAATCAGACAACTAGTTGCTCTCAAGCAGTTCAAACTAGAACTCGGATTTCAAAGTAATCTCCAGCCTTGCTCAAAAGAGGGACAGTGAGAAAGAAGAGATGTGATGCATCACCTATCCAGGATCCAAAACTTGAACTGTCTCCCTCTCATGTTCCTTGGTCCAAAAGGCCCATCACCTTCACCAAACACTGAAAGCCTTCAGCATCACCCCATTTTCTACAGCGCAGTTTTGTTTTGCAATACAAGAACCTGCAGCACTTAAAAGAACATGGAAATGCGAATAATCTTTAAAAATCCTGATCCGACTGATAACTTTTGTTTAGCTAATAAAATGTTCATGCAAATTTTCTGAGTCAGATAAATTATATAGGACAATATCTGAGCATTGAATACATAATTTATTTAAGACTTTGGGGGAAAGTGATTACATTAATGCTAAAGAAGATAATGAAATCCCTCATCTGTAATTATTTGTATTTGAGAATACATTTATAATAAAAAAGCTCAGGGCATAACATCAAAGATTTCTGTCTTTCATGGATAATTGCACATGCTTTTTCTTTCTGCTGCAAGATTCAGATGTAATGTGTCTATTACTTAGCCAGTAAAATCAGAATGCACTCAAAAATTCTGGAGATTCCCATTGGCCTATGGAGAATTCCACTGCACAGAGCTCCAAGTGGGGAAAGATCACCTCATGTGCAATAGCACAAGGACCAGCAACCTGGGCTCTGTCAAGGATAAGCAGGGGGTTCAGAGCAATGGTATGTGCCAGAGAGGTGCCTGATATACTGATTCACAGCATTCTCTGAGAAGCCTCCCTCTGCTAGTTAGAACTGCCCTCCTTTGGAACCCCAGGGAAGGCAGTGGCTAAAGTATTCACTGGGCAGAGGAGGCGGCATTTTGCATCCTCTAGGCATCAAGAGGGGTGAATTATACAAATAGATTGACATTTTCATTAGAGTCAACCAAACATGTGGCATGTTTACACCGCCACAAAGCAAACATGGGCAAGCAGTTAAAATGTGAAGAGTTGGTCAATAAATTATCTACCACAGAAAATTATCAACTGCAATAACCTAAAGCAGATATCAAACATCTTCCAGCCAGATACAGAATCCCCCATTTTGTTAGGGAGGAACATAAGATGCCTTATAAAAAAAGAGAAGAAAAGGGAGTGCGTGGGGTAATATGCAAGGGTAATCTACACTAAATATTGGGCAACGGTCAATTATACAGTTGAAGTTGAATTTGCTTTTCCACTGTAAACCCTACAGTCAGGATCAAATAAGTCTTTTGAAAGCTCAGCAGTGTTTGCTACCCAGAAGCAATGAAAACATTTAACAATAGTTGAAATAAGTCATTTCTATTTCAAAAACAAAAGAAAAGCTTTCCTTTTCAGTTTAGTCACTAAGCATCTGATGAACTCAATCCTTTGGACTTTTGAGTGGCAAGTAAAATGGAATTGTTGAATGATAACCACAAAAGACAATTCAGAAGTTCACTCACGTTACTATAAACATAAGTCTCTGGCTTGTCAGTCATTTGCAAAACGCTGTAATCTTTGCTTCCAAATTCTCTTAAGGTCTCTCAGGAAAACGGCACTGTACACTACTGATAATGTAGCTCATCTGTTCTACACAGAATTCTTCTGGCTTCTGTAAAAATCAACACTCTTATGAATACACAGCTATTCACATTAATTTTCAAGTGTGTCTTCTAAATGAGAAATACTGGAATTGTACTGCAGCTTTTGAATTGCCTTTGTAGAGAACAATCACAACAAAAACCTTTAAGGTTTAAAAAAGGTAAGAAAGCCAGATCCTCCTCTTCATGGTTACACATTTTACAAAATTAAATTGACTTAGAAACGTTAGTGAAATTGGTTACTGTGTGCCAGCAAATCAGAAAGAAGCAATACAAACTTGGCACAAGATATATACAAAAAGTATATTTTTATTCAGTATCACAATAGACCACATATTAACAAAGACCTATTGTGACCTTCTCAATTAAAGAAATTGCAATAAGGCAGTGCCCACCTAAGGAGCTGAAAACAAATAAAGTATTTTGTTCTGAGGAAGAGACAGCAGATACTTATCAAATTCATCTTCCACCTGCCCTCTCCCATTATTGGGGGAAGTGATGGTGTTTGAGCAAGTATTTAAAGAGAAAGTGTTCTAGGGAATATATTCTGAATTGAAGTGTACAAATGAATTCTTTCTCCCCCACTAGTCTTCTTGCTCTACTTTGATTTTCTTCTTTTTCTTCTTTTTCTCTGTACTCTGCAAAACAAAGGAAATATTTCTATGAACAAACGATAGCGGAACAGGTAATGCAGAACACCAACAGGAACAGCTAGATAACTTAGGACTTGAACAGTGCTGCTCATCTTCACAAAGAGGTTTACAAATGTTAAACTGCCGTTAGGGCTCTCAAACTCATTCATTTCCTTCCCTTGTCTCAACGAAAAGGATGCTCACTGGACTGCAGGAACCCATAATTACCTCCAGTGCAAAGCAGGGCAAGCTGAAGCCTGCAAACATGGAGGTCAGCCACAGAACAGACTAATTTCTAAGGACTTCACAAAGCAAGACATCCTTTTATATCCATATGGGAAGAAGTAATCAGCAACAGGGGTCTGCAATTGAGATTCTTCTACAGATTTCAGCATTTAGCGGAACTAAAGCTCATTTGTAAAAAATCAAGGAAATATTCACACTACTTTCTAAACAGTGCTAATTCCGCCACTAGCACAGAACAGGGTAACTATTGCATGCTATCTGAGGACTAACATTTATCAGAGGTTCTCAAACTCTTTGGTCCACAACATGGTTGAAAAATCATCCCTTAACTTGCCATAGCCTCCCACCATACAGTGGCCACATTGTGGGTTTGGGGTCACAGAGAGAAAGACTGGAAGGTTCTGGGTGGTGGGGTCTTAGAGGAGTGCTATACAGTGGAACAGTTGGGGTTACTGGGTGGATGGGGATGTGGCCTGAAGGAGCTGCTGTTAGCAAAGCTTTTTCCTCCCCTCCCTGGCACTCAACATCAAGGATTGGAGATTTCCATTTTGAGGGGCTGCAGGGCCAGCTTTACAACCTCCTTGAAGTGCTACTACCCCTCCCCTGGAGCTGAGTACTGTGCAGGCAGGGAAGTGGCCTGAGAATTAGGTGGGAAGTGGGAGGGGTAAAGATTGAGGTGCTCCCTCCCTCCTTAAGCACCCACTGTGTTCTAGTGACTCCAGCTTTTAATACTCAGCCAGAGGGGTGCAACCCAACTGGCATTCCCTCCATTTCTGGATTGCACTCCACAGGTTTACAGTATGGGTTCGCTAGCACAGGTCTCAAAAAAATCCTTGTCCAACTTTCCGGGAGAAACTGTAGTGAGTCACCACTGCTGGTAGCTCACAATTGTAGCTAGCATGGTTTCAGACCCCTGGTGGCCCAAACCAGAAAACATTTAAAGAATGGGGCATTCATTCAGTTCTTAGTTGTGTGGCAGCCACTCTGTATTGCCATTTAGGACATCTATTGACTCACTGCAGCAGCCCAGCCAGTGCAGTGAAATGTGATGGTGCAGCCCCAGTATCACACAGAAATCTTTCTGAGCAATTAAGGGATGTTGCTGAGTGAATACCACTGAGCAGATTGAAGGAGACTCTGTCCAGTCTTTAGAAGAGTAGTGGCCATTAAGCTGAGCTGGAAGGGTAGAAGTATAAAGTTAGGGATCGCATTTCAAAATATGAGGGTAAGAGAATAGGAAATAGTGTACTTGGAGATAGTCATGAATTTCCCATGACCCTAATTTGTAATCTGACCCATCTCATACCCTTCAATATTGAGTATTACAAAATAAAAGGGCTGAAGAGAATATAAAATAATAGTCCCCATACACTGAGCTATACAGACATAGGTGGTTTTCTCCCCCTCACTGTTTCGGAAAGAAAATATCCTTGCAGATTTCTATGCAACTGATCATTTAGAATGATCCCCATCTTACCTCCACTGCTGTGCTGGTGGATGGCTCTTCAGCCGAAACTGCCTCTTCCTCAGCTCTCTGTTTTTTTTCTTTTTTCTTTTTCTTCTTTTTGACCGGTTCACCTTCCTCTACATCTGCCTCTTCTGTATCACAGAAAAGCAAAAAATCAGGCTGTCAGTTGTCAAAAGTATTTAAGGCAGAAAGAAAGCCGCAGCTGCACTGTATGTGTTACACCAGAGGATGAAGCTGTGCATGTTACAGTGCATTCAGGAGTCCTACATGCAGTTTTACCTCTCCACACTCTCTTCTCTCACTCCACTATATCTCCCTTTTTCACATGCCTACTGCCTGCTGGTATCAGGGCTCACAATTCTGCTTAAGACTCAAAATTTCATCATTCAAACAGATCTGAGCACATAACTACCTATGATTAATTTTCAGTTCTGTCTTCCAACAGAATGTATGGGCAAGTACAGAATCATCTACTACTAATTTAACACACACACACACACACACACACACACACACACACACACACACACACACACACACACACTCCCAGCCTCACCCCATTTAGCTTTAGGAATCTCCACACAGAGAAATCAAGCATAAAGCACTACTGATCTGACATCTTATGCAGCAGTCACACTACCACTAGAACCCCACCTCATTAAATTATTTGCTTAACTGAGTCAGTCTTGGATACCACAGTCTTTAGCACGCAATGCCTTGTAATGCGTAAACTCATGATGTAGCAACAATACTTCAGTTTCTACATAACTGGGATGCTGATGCCAGCAGCGTTTATGGCATGTAGTCATGACTCAAAGGAGGAAACAATTCTTACATCACTTCCAAAAATCAGAACATATTCCATATTGAAAGTGAGAAGGTGAATCAAATAACAAAAGTAAAGAAACATCTCAGACAAAATAAACTGAACAGACTTGGACTTCCTATTAACTCTGCTGCTACATTTTTGTAAGTTTAACTCCTCAGACCAGCAGAAGAGTAATATGATACAAAAGCACATTTTAACGTTTGCCTCAAGCGCAAACATAAGACACAAAATTGACTCCAGTGTATAAAATGCCTGGTTACATATACAGCAAAATAGAGCAACACATGCAGTTTACCAATAAAAAATGCTAAAACCCTCATTAGAAGAGGATTCCAGATGAAAGGCCTGGTGTGTACAATAATAAACTGATTCCACAACAGACATGCAGGCCAACATGCAACTAGTGTGTGTGCATATAATATAACCTCCTACACAGAGAAGTAGTAACGTACAAATAATTGTACTCATACATTTATCTTGCTATACAATGTGGCATACATTATTTTGAGTCACATTTGCTGTACTGCAAGTTTTCACTCGGTTGGGATACTGAGCGAAAAAAACCTGAATTTTCAGGCAACGTGCTGGGTGGTTACCTTTGGAAAATAACCTGTGTTATTACTGTATCATCTGCTTTGAAACACCAAGCAAGGGAACTGTCAAATTTCAATGCAAAATAATGTATTTTGTATTCACGGGTCTTGTAATTTCTCACAGCGAGCAGTAGGATGCCTTAATAAAGACTTAAATTGCCAGTTTCCAACAGAGCTCATCACAAGATTTCACATGTTCGAACCTGGACAGAATGAGGATAACAGCTCCAGGGAGGCTGTTCTTTCCCTCCAGACCTTGTACTGGCCAGTCACTCAGCCCAGTAGGGTTTCTTTGCAATACAGCAGTTGACAAGAGAGGCAAGAGCCTTTGTCAGCAGGCTCTGAAACAGACTGAACAGCACCCAGAATAGCTTAACTTGACTGATGTACCCACCAGTACCTATACAGTGTAGGATCAGTACCCTGGGTTCTACCATGAGTGTTTCACCATACAAAAATCTTTAATGCATTTTTACATACCAAGCACTTTGTATACACATCATACTCCACCCACTTCTTCAAGTGTACGGATGACAGATCAAATAGCATATGATTAAAATGTGCCCTGATACGTAGCCCCCGTCACTTGAGCCTGCCCTGCAAGGTTAACACCATTAATTTATTTTAAAAAGATACTTCCCCTTCTTGCAGTACAGGAGTGTTAGTGACAAGCCATAGCTGCACACTAGGACCTTTAATGTAAGCCGAAAGTGCTAACTAGTACCACCAGTAAAACAATTAGTGGTTATGTTAGAAGGCTAAAACCTCAAGTCATTCTAACATATACTCCCATTGATTCATACTGGGTTTCCCACCCCCACTGAAATAGTGATGTTCAAGGGACAGTGTTCACTTATTTTCCAAACAGTTTAAAAAAAGTTCAGTGACTTCAGATACTCTCCCTGCCAATTTTTGAAGGGGGTCCAAACCCTTTGTGTTTAAAAAGCATGTGCGCGCCCCTGGTTGCAGTTTGAAAGATCCACGCAAATAGGGAAACACTGAAAGCGACATCCAAAGTGCTACCAAATGCTCAGAGGAGACAAAATACATTCTCTTATTTTTGTTACAGTAACGTTAGGTAAAAGATTTCAGACATGATTTTTAAGTTGGTGTCACTTTCAGGTTGTAATGCTAAGTTAAGAAAACACCTCATTAGAGCACTGCAGTTTTAAAAAAAGTTAAAGCCAAGGAACCCAACACATTTGGGGGTTTTGTGTATAAGCATAGAAATGCAGAATTAAGGCTTTATAAACAGTCCTAGCCTGCCATCCAATGCAATCCTTATGCCACTTAGAACTACCTGCCCAACTTCTCAAGCTACCACTGCCACAACACAGGACATGTCACCTCTTCTGTCATCTACCTGAAAACAGTGAGGTCATGATCTGTCCTGTTTCAGAGAATACCACACAGGTTGGTGGATGGCCAGTCCACAGGATGGGGAGGGTGTAAGGTGGATAGCTGATTAAATGTGGGCGGAAAGTAGTAAGAGGTACACTGGGATTGAGAGTAAACTGGTGCTGTGCTAAGTAAAGTTTTATTTTGCAGTGGTACACAAAGGATAAACAGTTGTTTGGATTTGAGCAGAATGGTGGCTGGGAAAGGTGTTTGTGAACTGTGTAGATGCAATAGTAATGTGTGAACCTTGTGAGGTTGTGATTTTAAAGGGTATAAGAGGACAATGAGAAAGGACGTGGCTGCACATGGATGGTAAGAGATAAATACGCTCTTCAGAGCTGCCTAACTCAGTGTGTACAGCCCCGAGCACAATAATGCCTTAGTCATGATTGGGACATCTGGGCACTAATAAGCACAGTACAGCTGACTTAAAAAAAATTAGAGTTGGAGAAAGGTCCAGATGGGCAGTGTGCACAAATGTAAAGGCGAAATTTTGTAAACATTAGCGCAAAGCATACATGTTGCTAATACTAGCTATGAAGAAAAATGTATGGCTGTGTGTTTTGGTGGTGGATGAAAGACACTATGAAGGTGGTTTATGGTACCTCAGCTTGGCATTCCTATAACTCAGATTCTCACTTCTAACTTCATTTAGAAGTTTGCAGCTCTTCAGTGTTTTCTGGGTATTTTGGTTTTTTTTGGAGTAAATTTTAATGATTTATTTTTCCTGGACTATTTACACCCTTAATTCTAATTCAAGAAAGCTTGTTTGCAGATCATAGCAGCTAGTTAGATTTTTAAGATGTGTGTCTTGCTAATGCACCTCTTTATTGGAAAGACAGGACCATGGCTCAGCTCTGGACTCCCCAACAAAACCAGGACATCTGACAAAGTTTAACATATGCGCAACATAACTTTGCCAATCCACTGAACCACGCTGAAGTTTGCCCACTACATAGGATATTGGTGGCTCTGATTTTCCAAGCTCTCGCCAAAACTAAGCTTTATACATCCCCAAAATGTTGAGGCACCAGTGCTCAGTGAGGCCAAATGAATCAGAGATATGATTCGTAGGCAAAGGTATTTGTGGTATAACCCATTAGAATACATGCTCATGAGGAAAAAAAAAAAAAAAGTTAAACTAATCTTTAAGAACCATATCTGACTAATATGAAATTGCCTGTAGATTTTCTCCTTCTAGGACAGGGGTTCTCAAATACGGGGTTGGGACACCTCAACGGGTCACAAGGTTATTACATGGGGGGTTGTGAGCTGCCAGCCTCCACCCCAAACCCCACTTTGCCTCCAGCATTTATAATGGCGTTACATATATAGATAAATGTTTTTAATTTATATGGGGGGGGGGGGGGTCGCACTCAGAAGCTTGCTATGTGAATGGGGTCACCAGTACAAAAGTTTTGAGAACCACTGTTCTAGGAGAATGCTTAAGAGAAATGTCAGCAAGGCACCATGTTTTCTGGGGCAGTTGTGGGGTAGGCACATAAGTATGAGTGTTTCACATCTAGGTTTATAATGGAAAGGTAGTCTATGGAAACAATTCTGTGCCAATAATAAAGGGTTAATTTAGTGCTGACAACACATTCAGAAGGGTCTCAGAAGAGGTAGTGACTAAAAATGTCCACATACTCCAAAAGGAATTAGGCAAAGAACATTAAAATCATCACAGACCACTCCCATGTGTCCTTGTTTCTTTATCGTATTAAATATCACAGCAAAGGTCACGATGTGGACCTTTTCCCGAACACTACAGAAAGATCCGTCTGTACCATGGGAGAAGGTACCCCACTCCTCAGTTAAGTTACAGAGCCTGTGAGCTACTCCACCAGTGCAAGATGCCATAAAGCAGGGATCTCAAACTCAAATCACCACGAGGGCCACATGATGACAAGTACATTGGCCCAAGAGCCGCATCACTGATACCCCACCACGCTGCCCCCAGCCCTGCCCCCACTCCACCCCTTCCATGAGGCCCTGCCCCTTCCCCACCCCCATTCCAACCCATTCCCTAAAGTCCCCACCCCAACTCCACCCCCTCCCTGCCCCTATTCCAATCCCTTCCCCAAATCTCTGCCCCACCTCTTCTCCTCCTTCTCCCCTGAGCGTGGCTCCCCAATCCTTCCCCTCCCTCCTGGAAAGCACTAAGCACCGCCAAACAGCTGTTTGGCGGCGGGAAGTACCTGGAGGTAGGCAGAGGAGCGGGGATGTGGCATGCTGGTGGGAGGGGGAAGCGGTGGGAGAGGGGAGCTTGGCGGTCACAGGAAATAACTCTGGGGGGGAGCTTGATGGGCCACAGAAAATGTGGCCCACAGGCCGTGTGTTTGAGACCCCTGCTATAAAGCCAAGATAGCCAGCCCCCAGGAAGATAACCTTGGCATTAGGAGACCTGAGGATGATGCAAAGCCAGCACAACTGCTCTAAAATCACCCTCACTGTCCAATGTTGGTACATGGAGAATGGTGGCTGTAGAGGGGGGTTGTGGATTAGGCATCCCTGTAGAGGCACTGGCTGCTCTTACAGCCTTTGCCAGCCATTGTTTACTCCTGGGGGAATTCTGCTCCACTGCTCAATGCAGAGTTTTGCAGAAATTACTGTTGTGCACACAGAATTTCCCTTTTTCCCCTACAGAAATGGGCTGCAGAGATTTTGGCTGCCACTAG
This sequence comes from Chelydra serpentina, assembly GCA_037349315.1. Taxonomy (NCBI): domain Eukaryota; kingdom Metazoa; phylum Chordata; order Testudines; family Chelydridae; genus Chelydra; species Chelydra serpentina. Next base: position 33,653,679 of record JBAIAC010000029.1, on the reverse strand, counting down.
GGACCACTGGACCAGCAGAGCCCAACTCGGAAATAGAAGAAAAGGCTAATGTGAGGGGAACTGGAGGGTTCCCAGTAGCTGCAGTTCCCAGCATGCCCTGAAGGAAGGAGGCGGCAGCATGCAAGAAACTCCATGGAAGCCTGGGACCCAGCATCAGGCAGTTTCTCCCTCGGGATCCCTGGGCTCTGGAGGGTAGAGGGCTGGGGAGCCCCACAGCTGGCCTCTGTGGGGTAAGGGATGAGAGTGTCAGGGCTAGAGAGGGGGGAACATTGCTGGGTTCTGGTGGGGAGGGGATGGGAATGTCTGGGCCCGGGGGGAGGGGGGGGAAGCTGGCCTCTAGGGGGTAGAGGGTGTGAATGGCTGGGCTGGGGTGAGGGGTGGCTGTGGCGAAGGTGTACGAGTTTCTGGGCTGGGAAGGGGGGGGCCTGCAGCTGGTCTCTGGTGTGTGTGTGTGGGGGGGGGGGGTCGGGGGGGGGGGGGGGGGGAGAGGAGGAAATGAGTGTCTGGGCCAGGGAGGGCCCTGCAGCTGGGCTCTGGGGGGTGGAGAGGGAGTGTCCGGCCCCCCTGGCTGTGCTCTAGAGGGGAGGGGGAAGAGAAGCAGGAACTGGGTTGTCATAGGGGTTTCTTTAACTCTCTTCTCTGGGGGGAATTTCTGTATGTCTCTGTGTTGTTACAGACATACTTGCTGAAAGGAATTTTGAAATAAATTACCAAAACAATTGAAACTGGTGTGGTTATATAGCATTACTTTGACACACAAAATTTCCAGAATTTTAAAATACTGTGTGCAGAATTTGTAATTTTTTGCCACAGAATTCCCCCAGGAGTAAATTACTGTGATTTAGATCATTGCAGCTGATATAACCTGGAGCAGCTCACAGCCAACTCTGGCTCAGGGAAACTCAAAAGCAGTATCTCTGCACTCGTCCACCAAAGCAAGCATCAGGGTAGCTATTTTGATGTTTTGGAGGTGAGGAGCAAGTAGCTTTTTAGCATAGCTGCCTAGGCAGTTTGCAAAGCGATTCTCAATACAAAAACTAATGATTCCGAAATTACAATCCAAGATCTTTCACAAGGTAAATCAGAGCTGGTAGCTAGCCCATCAAGGTCTATTACTCTAGAATGGAGTGGTTATTTTTAACACGCATACAAATAAACTCCTATTATCCAAACCCTAATTATCTGAAATTCAGATTGTGAAATTCTCAAATGTCATTTATCTTGAAATTCTGATTTTCCCCAATTTTGGATATGACCCAAACTATTTGGATAATAGGGGTTTATCCATACGCATAGTAAATGGGATAAATAAGTTAGCGCAATGCCGTATTTTTAAATGTGAGCCATTTCTTTTCATGATACCAAACAATGTCGGTTAAGGATTAATCTACTCAGCAAGTAATTCTGTAACAGACATGCGAGGCTGGTGTTTTGTTTAAAAAAACCTCTTCTATGTTATGCTTACAGCACCACTGGCCTATTAGAAATGTATATAAAACAGATGCAGTCCAGTTTCAGCCCACGACAAGATTAAAAAAAAACAAACAAACATGTCAAACTCATAGAAAACAGTTGTGTATTCTGAAAGGCCACCAGATGCCACTCTAATTCCCTTTATACAATGCTCGCAGGAAATGATGAGTTAGACACAAATACAGTAACTAACCTTTAATTTCTACTTTGATCTTCTTTGCTTTCACTGTAACCTCTGTCTCCTCTTCAATTTTACGTTTTTTTGGAACAGCAGGGAGTGTAGAGTCACCAGAGGGGTCATAGATCTTCACTTCACTGGAATGAAGAAAACTGAGTAAGTTAAGTTGCAAACTTGCAAGGGAAGAAACAGCACTGTAAATAAGATACAATGGTGAAATGCTCACTTTCAATTCTCTACCAACATCTCCTCACTGGATGATTTTCAATTGAGACAGCACAGCTAATGGAAAGTGAAGGATCATTGGTGGCCTGGTTTCCATTTACCGAGAAAAACAAACATAGGAGCTGTACAACTAAGAAACAATTAGTATCTTGTACTGGACCAACTTCTGTTGGTGAAAGAGACAAGTGTTTGAGCTACACAGTGCTCTTCCTCTGTGTCGCTCAAAAGCAGGTCTCTTTCACCAACAGAAGTCGGTCCAGTAAAAGATATCTTCGCACCAACAAGGCTACAACTCCACTGAAAACAGAGTACAACTGTCTCATCTGCACAGAAAAGCCAGTTCAGGTGTTGAATTTTACTTTTTATTACAAGGGTCATTGTAATCAAGATTTCAATTCTATTCTAGTCTGAGACCACATGTCATCCATTATGTTGCTCTCTCCATAGCTGAGCCTGAAGAATTGTTTCCTTCAAGAGGGTGTGGCCATGTGCAAAGCATAATATAAGAACAGCCATATTGGGTCAGACCAATAGTCAATCTAGCCCAGTATCCTGTCTTCCGACAGTGGCCAATGCCAGATGCTGCAGAGTGAGTGAACAGAACAGGGCAATTATCAAGTGATCCATCCCGTTGTTCATTCCCAGCTTCTAGCAATCAGAGGCTTAGGGACATCCAGAGCATGGGGTTGCATCCTTGACTGTCTTGGCTAATAGCCAATTCTTTTTTGAACCCAGTTCCACAGGTTGACTGTGTGTTGTGTGAATTAGTACTTCCTTTTGTTTGTTTTAAACCTGCTGTGTATTAACTGCATTGGGTGACCCCTGGGTCTTGTGGTATGTGAAGGGGTAAATAATGCTTTTATTCACTGTCTCCACACCATTCAGGATTTTATAGACCTCTCTCATATCCCCTCCCCCCTTAGAAAAGAGATGACTTTTCTAAGATGAACAGTCCCAGTCTTCTTAATATCTCTTCATATGGAGGCTGTTCCATACTAGTAATAATTTTTGTTGCTCTTCTCTGTACCTTTTCCAATTCTAATACATCTTTTTTGAGATGGGACGACATGGCGGGGTGTACTTGCCCTGCACTGGAGCAGAAGGGGCAGCACTCTAGCCGCAGAAGCCATGCCCCCTCAACCCTGCTGGGCATGCTCCAACTGCTGCTGCAGTATAAAAAGGGAGCAGTCTAGCTCAGTCTGGGCTGACCACCAAGGAGGAAGGATGCACCACGCCAGCTCCAGCTGAGGAGCAGCCAGGATCCCGGACCACGGGAGCAGGAAATGCCAAGGCCCAGGTACCCGAGGATCTCCCAGGGGGATTGCAGTCACCACCCAAGGAGCCCAGAGACTCCAAGGACACCGTGACTTCAACTGCAGGAGTCAGGATAGGAAGTAGCCCGGGGGGACTAGCCAGTGTCTTTGCAACAGTTGGCATGTTGCAGGCAGATTCCCTGCCGGCTTACTGGCAAACCCATTCGCCACTACCAGGGCCCTGGGCTGGGACCCAGTGTAGCAGGGAGGGCCCGGGTGCCCCTACCCCAGCTGCCCTATTTGGGGGGCAACCTACCAAACTCCCACTTACTGACTGACCATTAGGCCACGCTTCCCTACAGCCAAGGAGAGTCTGACTGGCTCTAGCTATTAGGCCGCACTGCCCCGCAGACAAAGGGAGTCCCATTGATGCTGGCCATCGGGCTATGCAGCCCAGAGGCTGAAGGCAGCCATATTGACTTAACTGCGGGGCTACCATGCCCTTGCCCCACCCCCAGGGTGACGGGGTGTACTTGCCCTGCAAAAGACTACCACAACTGCATGCAGTATTCAAGGTGTGTGGTACCATGGAGGCATTATATTTACTGTCTTATTATCCATTCCTTTACTCATGGTTCCTAACATTGTTAGCTTTTTTGATTGCTGCTGCACATTGATCAAATGTTTTCAGAGAACTATTCACAATGACTCCAAGATCTCTTTCTTGAATGGTAACAGCTAGTTTAGACCCCATCATTTTGTATGTATAGCAAGGATTATGTTTTCCAATGTGAATTAAGTCTGTAGACCCAGGCACCGAGATGTGCTGCTGCAAGTTTTAAAATACAGTATAGATATTCCCTGCAATTCAGAAAGTCTCCTCAGTGTCCACAAGCCAGATTTTTTAAAGGCACAAGAGGCAGTTTGATATCCAATTCTGATTTTCGTCTTGGGCATTCTGCTCTCAAGTGTCTTAGGGTATGTCTACATTGCATTTTAAAAGCAGAGTCTCAGAGCCTGGGTCTACAGACTCGGGTTCATGCTATAGTGCTAAAAACAGCTGTGCAGACGCTTGGGCTGGAGCTCAGCCACTGAAACGCAAGGAGAGGGTGTGTTTCGGAGCCCAACCTGCAACATGTAAACTGCTGTTTTTAACATCATAGCACATACCCGGTACACCCCCAAGTTCTGAGACTCGCTGCCACAGGTTTTAAAAACGCAGTGTAGACATACCCTGAGACTCCTCCTTTGTTCAGTTCCAGCTTATTCTGGAACCTTCCCAGCTCTAGCCACCCTCATCAGCATGCCCCCATCTCAGTACTCTGCTCACTCCTCTATTCATACTTCCTTCAATATCGCAACATCTGTTCCAGGCCCTGGGGCAGTTAAAGGCTTGCCCTATCCAATGACAGCTACTTGCTAAGGCAGTCTCTGGCATCAGTAAAGAATACTATTTCTACTGAAGCAGAAAGGAGTTTAATATACATGCTACTAACAATCAGAATATTTTATTGGTATGCATATTCTGCTTCCATAGTGGTGACAGGAGGAGAGCACCACCATAGTAATCCTCCTTTTGGTCATCACTAAAATACTATTGATGATCACAGGGCTGCAATGAGCTATTATAGATAAGCAAAGTTCAAAGTCTTGCAAAAAAAATTTTTTGGGGAAAAGGGGTGTTTGGACCAACTCTACAAAATCCCATAGAATTGATTCTAAGTGCGGTCTGATACACTTGACTCAAAAGAAACTGCACCCCATGCTGCAGTAAATGTAAGCTTTCATGTGGCAGTAAGCTTCTCTCACCATATACAGACTGAGAAGAGTATTTCTGATCCGATTGGCAATGGCTATCTTGGTCAAAAATTAGATGAGCAACACGGTCAGTAACTCGGGTGGGTTCATGTCAGATTATAACAGAAGCTCCCCAAGACACTTTGATATCAATTCAGTCATAAAGAGAACTGACATTTAACACTCGAAATAGCCAACACCAAAAATTATTTTTATTGTTAAACCAGTATTACTGTAGGGTAGAATCTGACTTACAATCTGTCTCCCACATTACCAGCATCAGAAAAGCTGCTACTTTCCTACCAGAAGTGGCCATCTTGTTGAAAACTCAAACATTAATTTTTACAGTTTTTGTGGTAAAATGTACATCTGACCTTTTCTATTCCTGACTGCTAAACTGAGCCACACAGACTGGAAATTATCTTTAGTCCACTCTCCTTTTAAGCCTCAAGTTCCATGTGTTAGTGCTGAAATGGTCTGCACACACGTCCAGCCAGGAAGTCAGGACTCCCCAAGTCAACAGGCTGAGGATATACAAGTATCAGACTAAGTTTTTGAAGATTTCTCCTGGGAGTTTTGTGACTAGTAGCCAGGATTGAAGCAGCTATTATGGGATTGCGTATGCAATGCTGATTAATAATAACTGACAGAACTACCCTCTCAACAGTGCTTTTGCTGTACACATACCCATAGTCCACCTGCAAGATGATTCACCAGGGTAAATAAGCTAAGCTAAACTAAAAACTGTCCTCAGGCCACACACGTGCAATTAGTCATGACCTGTCAGTCATTTATGCCAGTTTCCCTACACTTGGATGTTTCACTTCTTGAGCTGCACTTTCCAGCACCACTGCAGGTACCAGAAATTATCTTTAATATTTTGTCAGGATACACAGAACATTTACTGTTAAGGACACAGTAACCTTGATCCTGTATGGGATCCAAACAGGAAAGATGAAAATTTGCTCAGCACAATGATTTGAGCATTTTCTAGAATGAAACTGTCGAAGGAAGTTTCTAATGTGGCTTTCAAACGTGTTATGGGGGAAATGTTTATCTAAAGCCTGTATTTCTAAAATTTTAAATAATTCTGACTAGTGTGAAAAAACAGCTAGTCATTGATCATCAGAGCTATCAGAGTTTCACACCTGATGCTAATAATGCACAATGTTCTTACAGAGGATGTCTCAGTAACCCATTCTCAGAAAATCAGGGCAGTTACTCTAATCCACCTGTTTTACTCTGCCATAATTGTGTTAAATGAAAGAAAAGTAGGTGGTACTTGGCAATGGGCATGTTGCCAGTATTTAAGTGCATGAAAAATGTTTCCTGGAACTCAAGTCAAGAGATCAAAATCAAAGTCTCGGGGTGATAAAAGTAAAGTTATACACTGACAAGCTGAACAGAAAACTACCCACCTTCTGTGCTGATATTTGTCTGCCCTGGCCAAGGCCTTTCCTGTGCCACTTATTCTTCTTATCTAGGACAAAAATTTAGAAGTGAAAAACAAATTACTCATAATGAAAACAATTTAGAACAAATTCCACAGCCCTTGAAAGGAATTAAAACTCCAAAGACAGGCATGCAATGCCTGGCAAAAAAGCCACATGCTCTCAGCTGCCAGTGAAATATAACTAAATAATATTTACTTTCTGGGGCAAGCTCTTGAGAGGGGTCTTAATTTGGATTTAGAAACGTAGGTGTCAAGTGCACTGTATTTCTAACCAGTTCAAGGTTCACGAAGTGCAGATCCCTTTTTGTAATTTACAAGAAATGTCAATACTGAAGCCTGTGTAGTAGAATGTCTAAGCTTTAAAGGCTGCAGCCACTGGAGCTAAACAGGACCACGTACTTGGAGCAGGGTGGATACTCCACCCAGAAGAGGGCAATGATACCAACACAAGGGCAACATATTACATAGACAGATGCAATACTAGTGTGGGGAGGCAGGGTGCTTAGTACTTGGTGATGGGAGAAGAACAGAGCACTTTGCATCCTCTTTGGCTGACAATGCCTCTCTGTTTACTGGCTCCAGAGGGAACTCTTGTGGACTACATGTATCGTTGACCGAAGTGGGCAATATTAGAAGGGAAGGATCCTTAAAGCTCCAGGGAGCTTACTTCCCAGACAAAGAAATGCCACAAAATATCAAGCAACCACAGCAGCAATGCCAGTGGAACATATATCTGCATTTCACTCATGCTCCTGATCAGAACTGAGGTTTCATATTGACATCTAAAAGTAGATAGGGAATAAGGGAAAGCTAATGCAAGTGATGACCTAGAAATGCAGGGATAGGCTCACCCTGAAGTCCCCCACTTTCTGTCCCAGTCTAGGCCAGGGAAAAGTATGGCAAGGGAAAGTACCACAATCTTATGAAGGGAAGAGGAGTTGGGAGAAGTGCATTCTCAGAACCACCTCTTACCCGCACATAAACCACAACATTAATTAATCTCTCCTGAATAGCTTTAATTTAATTCTCTTTTCAACACTGCAAGCCAGGCTCACCCCTCTCTCTTCCAAGTGTCTCAGTCTAGTCTCTACTTTTAATCTGTTCTCAGCTCCCATTTCAGCACTGGAGTCCTCTCCAAGGGCATCATAACGAATAGTCAATGCAGTTTTGGCTGCTAGCATTCGAGAGATCTGGAAAAAGAGGTGAGTGTTAAATGCTAAGATGGGACACAAGATAGTAATTCACTATGTACTCAGATCTGCAAATCATGTCAAGAAATAGGAGAATGAAATGACCCTTAGTAACACTTAGCCCCGAAAATAGGTAGTACATCCCATTCAGTCACTTCAGTGTTAATATTTTTTGATATGGTAACTTTACTTTATCATCCACCCTTCTCACATCAGGCCAACTTGACATATACACTGGAAGCAATCTGCCTTTAAAAACCGATTGAAGAACCTTTTCCTCAATGTGAACACACGTTCAAAGTCATGTTACAAAAAACACCTTTAAAATTCCTCATGTCCTTTAAATATAAGCTGTTAGTTCCAATATGGAGTAGAAGCCAATGATTTCAAGGATTTCCTCCTCTGAAATTGAGGAAGCCTAATGTTCTCTTCACGTATTTTACTAACAGCAAAGAAATTTAACTCACTTTAAAAAAGTTTGATACTCAGTGCTAATCACATAATCCAGAAGGATTTTGTCACTCAAGTTATCACTCAGACTTTTGCATTGACAACTCTATTCCCTTTTTCTAATAGGAAAGAAAGTGACAGCTGACTGCAAGATTTGTGGTGCAGTGGTATTCTGCACACCATCACAAAAGAAAGAAGCATAGCAAGCAGTGAAAAAATCCCTATCAGGACTTTAAAGTTATCCATCTAATCTCCACAGACATTCACCTGTATAGGAAAAAGCTAACTAGCAAGATAAATCATTTCAGCAACTCACCTTTCCTTTGTTTTTTGCAGTAGTTTGTCCCACAAGGGAAGCATGATAAATCAGGCCAAACTTGGGTGTGTCCCGTTTAGTCTTCAGGGCTCTAAAAAGTGCTTTTTCAGCACCCAAAATCTGAACAGTGGAAGCTGGGTGTTTAGCCAGATTCAAAAGGGAACCTAGGGCAGAAAAAGTCACGGCATTATCAGTTTAATCAGAATATGAATAGCCTAAGGGTATGCCTATGCTCAACTAAAATACCAGTAGCTGGCCTGGGTCAGCTAACTTGGGCTACAAAATTGCAGTACAGGTGTTCAGGCTCGGGCTGGAACCTGGGCTCTGAAACCCCATGGGTCCCAGGACCCAGGCTCCAGCAGAGCCCAAACATCTACACTGCAATTTTATAGCTCTGCAGCCTGACCCAGGCCAGCTGAAGGTATTTGATTGCAGCGTAGACATACCTTTACAAGTCTGAGACCGATACTAGGAAATGAGTGAAGGTAGGAGACAAGTTTCAAGCTTTGATGGTGGAGAATTTATAAGATGATTTACATTAGTTTCGAGCAGGAGGGAAAGTGGGGTTGATCCTCTACTACTTAAGTAACAATGCTTAAAACCAATTCTGTATCTCCAGGTTTCATTTGGAAAGGAGGTGGGAAGACTGACTTGACACAAAACATCCCACTGGATTAATGGGTAGTGCTGACTGCACTCTGCAGTAAGAATGCTGACAGCACGATCTGTAGCTGGCACTACACTTTAAGAAGGTGAGATAAACCTAACACTTTTCAAGTCAGTCTGACATCAACTTAAGCCCAACCTCCTAACAGATTAACTCAGATGTGACCGAACTGTTGGCAACAGGCTCAGAAAATGTCTCAGAAGAGGTAGTGACTTAAGTTGCCCTCATATTCTGAAAAGAAGTCAGGCAAACTGAAAAATGAATCATCATCGACTACTTCTGAGCTTGTGCCCATATTCTGACACCATACTAGGTTCTTCTGGCTTTCATCAAAATGTTTTACATCAAGAACTTAGCACAATTCTTTCAACTGACTAGGTCCTTAGGGAAAGCTGTTGATGGACTTATCTTGCGAAGCCAGTTCACATCTAACTTGCTATATACTGATCAAAGTGACCTACCTGCATGAGCAATAAGCCTCGCTCCAACTAATTCCCCGACCATAACAGTGAGGTTAGGTGCAATGGCCATCATTCTGTTCTTGAGATAGTCATACAGCTGCGTTCGATACTCTGAGATCTCAATCACCTGGCACAGACACATTGGAAGATCAGGTCAAAAGAATCTAACAGCTAACAACCAACTGTAAATGTGTGTCAAAAAGGGAAAGCACCAAGGATTGCAGTAAAGAGGCTGCTAGTGAATTTGTAATTGTATTACTGAATTATAATTGTATAATTCAAATTTATAATGTGAGTGAGTTGCAGCAGACTGAAATGTAACAGAGTGTGAAATCCTAACAGAGCCAAAAGTGAGGTTTACCTAAAAGCTTTATATGGGCAGCTTCACAGCAGATCCATATGAATACAATGCATAGGATTCGTATTTCTCTTCACTATGCTGTTACTATCAGTAAAACCCCAATATGCCAAGTACAGTGAAGGGCAATTACGGAAGCCACTTTCTGTAATACAAAAACTGGAACATTCCGTTTTAACACAAATATTTGTAACCATTCTCTTAAGATGGGATATTCTTTACCTCAAAAAATGTTAGAAACAAAAAATTAAACATATCAATGGGCAGTCAGCATGATACAGCAGACTGAGTTTGAGATGAAGAGCCAGGAACTCTCTACTAGTCATCCTACAGTCACTGACTGTTGCCTTGGGTAAGTAACAAATAGCCTGACTCTGCACCACTGAAATGGGAGTTTTATCTTTTATGAGAATGGGCGCAAGATTGGGCCCTTAACCCTCTTGGCCTCAGTTTTCCATCTATAAAATGGGGATAGCACCACACTTTAATAAAGCCTTTTGAAACGGAGATGTCAGAATTTACATAACATTCTTCTTTCTAAGGATCTGAGCACTTTTTATTTAATATAGGTTAGCCTTCCTCCCACAATCATATCCAATAACCTCCGTCTCAGCAATCCAAGATGGCATCAGATGAGGTAGTGACTGTGCGCCCTCATGTTTGTACATCAGGAAAGCAACAATACAGGAATCATCACTGCCATTAAGAAAGTGTGCTGGAGCAACCATAGGAAAACAGCTGTCTGCAGAAGAAGCAGCCCACATTGCTACACATCTTAAATTAAAGCTCTAAATGTATATATACCTGGTCACAGAGATGCAGTATATTGTTTATGTCTTCTTCTGATACTTCTGTCCCCATGGAGATCTCTGCAGCAGCCTTCACATCCTCCTCAATCTCCTCTGGCAGGACTTCCAAGAGGTCAGAGGTAGAAAAGTTTTTTCTGTCTCCTGCGGGACAAGATTGAAGGTGGGGGGAGAAAAGGAGAATAATGATTTAAGTAAATCAAAAACAGAGGGAGTATAAAGAGCCAAGTGCGGCAACATGGAAACACCTACCCATTAGGGAAGAATAATCAATTGCACAAATACAAAAGAAGAAATGACTGCCTAGGAAGGAGTACTGCAGAAAAGGATCTAGGGGGTTCTAGTGGGTCACAAACAAAACATGAGACAACCATGTAATACTGTTACAAAAAAGCAAGCATCATTCTGGGATGTATAGGAGTGTTGCAAGCAAGTCACGAGAAATAATTCTTCCACTCTGCTCAGTACTGATAAGGCCTCAACTGGAGTATTGTTTGTTCAGTTCTTTACTGAATTGTGGTGCCCAGATGTGGACAAATTGGAGAAAGCCCAGAAGAAAGCAACAAAAATTAAAGAAAACATGACCTACGAGAAAAAATTAAGTTTGTTTCGTCTGCAGAGGAGAAGATTGATAGGGGACATAACAGTCTGTAAAAGGTTGTTAATAAAGAGGATGGTAATAAATCGTTCTCCTTAATCACTGATGACAGGACAAGTAGTAATGCGCTTAAATTGCAGCACGAGAGATTTAAGTTAGACAATAGAAAAACGTCCTCATTGTAAGGGTAGTTAAGTACTGGAACAAATTACCTAAGAAGGTTGTGGAATCTCAGCCTCAGAGGTTTTTATAGAACAGGTTAGGCAAACACCTGTCATGGATGGTTTAGATATACGCAGTCCTGCCTCAGTGTAGGGGACAGGACTAGATGACTTATCAAGGTCCCTTCCATTCCTACATTTCTATGAGTTTCTTTTTCTAAATTCCAAATGTATAAATCAGCATATAGGTCTGTTAAGCCAGTTCAATTTGAAAATGGTTTTAAGTGCCCATTCTGAATACAATTTAACAAATAATATTCCTTATTTTGTAGCTTCATATACCTTAAAAGATGGCAGATTTCTCAAGGGTGAATTATTTTTTGGCAAAAAATAAGATTAGGGAATGCAATCACATGAACAAATTTATGCCAGAACTCAAGATTTCCTAACATATTTAAACATTTTAAAGCAGTGCTAAGGTTAGAAGTTTTGGACCCACCTAACACAAAGGGAGAATTCCAGGAAGAGAGCTAAGTCAGCCATTTAGCACTATCAAGACCTAAGGTATTCCTCCCCAATATGCTATAGGAAACTCCCTTAAAGCCACAAGTTCCTCTCTGAACTACAAAGCTACCACATCACTGTACAAATCAATAGAAAAAACCATGCCTAGATGTTGAAGTCCACGAGATTAAACCCACTGTGGTCTCAGGGAACACCAAACAACATTAAGTATTTCTCTCTATATATAAATTTTAAGCAATAATTCCCAAACTGTGGTCTGTGGACTAACGGTGGTCTACAGAGCACTTGATAATGGTCCGTGGAGAGCTGGCCAGTGCTAGCTCTCCTTGTTTCCAATTTCTAGATAACAAAATATTGCCAAAATTATATTACTTTCCTAACATCAATTTCCCACATAAGCATTTTCTAGTGTGTCACAGATGATATATGATTGTGAACAGGTGAAATGGCCTGCACATTACTGAACTGTGAAATCTGGTCACAAAGCACTATTAAGTTGCGATTCATACCAATACTCAACAGTCTCCCATGCATGCTCAAAATTGTTACTTACCAACTTTCCGCACACATTTACAGTATGTTAGGTTATCAGTGACGATTTTGCCTAGTTCAGGGAAGTGCCAGCCATACCATTCCCTACAGCGCATGATATAGTTATTCAGCTCTTTATCTAGGTCGTCAAGAAGGGCTGCAGATAGGACAGAAATGTTAAAAAAAAAAAAAAAAAAAAAGTATAGTCTAAAGAGGAACATTTTAAAGTCAGATGTAATGAACGCTGCAAAGGAAAATATCAAGGTATTTTTCCACGGTTCCTTTGCACAAATACAAATACCAATGTTCTGTGACAAGGTTGGTCGTCATTTTATTTTAAAATCATTGAAGGATTTGTTTCAGTGAAGAAATGTACTTTGCAAACAAAATAGATCAAATTACACACTACATTAAAAGAACATTATAGTTGCATAGCTAAACTCTCAAAAGTCAGGACAATTAAGGATGCTGATGCAACCCTGCATTCTCAAAGGGTTCTGTTTTATCTTCCACAGAAAGACACCTCGGAAATTGAAAGTTACCTCTTAGTAATGCACAGTTTGATGAAAATCCTTCAAACCTTTTCCTCACTCAATGATTTCACTGTTAATTTTACTGGGCAACCTACATGCTATGGATCTTCTGTACAAAGACATTTTGGAATAGACTGTCTGAAAGTTTAACTGGTGCTAATGTGTTTCCCACAAGTAGCTACAACCAGGAAAGATTCAATTTAAACATCCAACACATAGGGAACTTAGGGTTATGACTAACATTCTATTCTTAACTCATCCCAATGCGCCTAGGTTTTGCAGTGTTCGGGTCAGCGAATAATCCCATATGAGCACAAGGATGAGTTTTGATTTTGAATTGTTTTATTTTGTTCATTTTGTCAAACTCTTCATTAAGCCAAACTTTTATCATCTTCACAATAATATGAAAGAACCATTAGTTAACATGGTAAGGCCTGAGGTTTCATCACAGGGACCTGCCACTCAAATGATGGGCCTCTTTCACATGTCACACACTGAATGTATTGCATATGAACAGTTTCCTGTAACAGTGATGGTTATAAGTAAACAAAGAGCAGCAGTCCGAGCTCCGAGTCATCTATTCCAGATGGTGGATGTGACACATTCTGGTAGGATTGTGTCTCAGGTGTAAAGTTTAGCCTGCTAATCGTTTTTTTTCTTTAAACAGGATGCAGATGTTAAAAGCCACCTTGTTAGACTATTTGATATTTAAGTTACAGTAGCACCCTGCAGCCCAGATCAGGATTGGGGCCCTGCTGTGTGAGGCACTGTACAACCAGATGTAGATACAAACAGCATGGAGGTGATACACTATGTTAAAGTTACTACACATGCATAGTAAACTAAGTACGCTCTCCTCCATATGAAATCTAAGTTACAATTTGTGTTTAAGTGTGAAGAGACCACATAACCCCCCGAAAAAGGCAATAATGAAAGAAACTGAAAAGATTTAGTTTCAGCACAGAGACATTCTTTTCAGCTGTAATAATCCTTTAAGCTTATTTAAAATATAAACATACCTAGAACTAATGCAATAGGCTGTCTACTCCAGTGATGCAGATACGAGCTATAAGCTTATTTCTATTACAGCAGGGTAGAACACCCACCGAACATACTGTTACAAAGCCCCAAGGCTACAAGCATTTCCTTGTAATACAATATGGACAGTCCCATCTGCTGTCTCAGCAGTAGTGATGAAATTGTGAATTCAATCATTTTCAGCTCAACAAGATTCCATCGACAACAGAGCATGGAATTTGCAGAACTGAACTGTTCCATTCACCACTGCCGGAGAGTGAGCAATTCCATTATAACATGCATTCTTCAAGGAAAAGTAAGGATTAGTCTGGATATTCTATTTTCCATTTGCCAAAGAAATTTTAGTCTGTTTCCCTTAAGAAAAGCCAGGATGCAGAACATGGTACTACCTGTTATAGATATTTTCACGCATCTATAAAAAATATAACTGTGTTGTGGTCTCAGTTCACTTCACACAAGCTACCACAACAAATGGCATCCACAGGAGAGATACCAAGGACCAAATACTTAGGGGAACAACTAACTTCTTATCACTAGTCAGGGTGAGTCACGCTGGGAACTGAAGCAATGGGAAGCTTAAACTGTCACTGCATGTGCTATAGCTGTTTTCTGGATAACTAAAGGTCTTCACCTTTTAATACCACCCTCTCCGATTATTTGATATTTCAATTACAGTAACGCCTTTTATAAGCAATAGTTTTTAAAACTTCTGCTGGGTTGATTCAAACTGCCCTGTTATACTAAAACACTAGCAGAAATCTTGAAAAGGGCACATTTTAATAACTGTGATAATAAAAGTTAGCTCCCCCCCCGCAGAATACTTAAAGATGAAATTCTGGATATACTCACAGATTGCTTGGACAATCATTGTATCTACTTTGTCTGGGCTGAATTTCAGCTTGTATCGGGAAAGGCTAAAAACAAAGATATCATTATTAACTGCACCCCTGGCATTCCACTGCAAAAAAAACCCCCATATATTATTCTCCACCTGTTTTATTTTGCATGAATGAGTCCAGCTGTAGGCTCATTCACACTTGTTTAATTTAAAGCCAACGACTGGCCTCTGCTGGACATAATGGGAAGTTTGGAGAAGCACTGCTGCTGGTTGCTCCCATAACAACTGCAGCGCACACAGTACCCAGTACGATGGGCAGAACCAAGGCACCAGAAAGGAGAAACATGGCTGGCTGGTGTCCCTCTGCATAGTCTACATGCACACATTGGCAGAAAATTTGTTGTTCATTACTTTTTGCAAATTTCTTCACAAAAACAAACAAAGCAAGTATTTCCAGTTTTGCAGTGGTTGGGAAACAGCGTCTATAAAGTAGTCGACTGTAAAGAACTAATAGATAAACTTCCTTTGTCCTTCTAACTACATTTTAGCACAAGCTCAACATCTATACTTTTAAAATACATTCTAGGATCTTGCAGAGTTTTATTTCGGCATAATCCAAATGAGTGATGCATGTACATAGGGATTTATATCTTCAAAAAGCTGAACAAACATTAATCCTCTCAATTACCCCCGCAAGGAAGGTAACAATCTCCATTTTAGAAGAGTAAACTAAAAAGGTTCAGCAACTTGTCCAAGGCCATGCAGTGAGTTCCTCTCAGAGTCTGGATTGAAACTTAAGTTTCTGACACCTAATTGTGTACTTGTCATGGCTCTGTGTTCAGAGCTACTGCTCTGCTTAAATCTAGTCAAGAACACTGCCTTTATTTAATGTTTATATTATGTACCATTGGGATATGTACAGTAATGGAGATATAAAATTACATATCTCCATGAAACTCTGAGACCAACATTTATATTAAGCACGGAGGTATCAGATATCTCTGTGGTGATGAATTAATGTAAAATTAATTTTCGTATTGCCAAGGACTGCATTTTAAAGAAGATACTATTCAATTACATACATAATATACAAGAAAAAACTACTTAACTCAGGTTAACACTACAGCAAATATTGAGAGGTCTGACTGGTACCTGTTGTGCTAAACACAGTGAAACTTGTAAGAGCTTGCTTCTAGCACAAGATTTAACCAAATTAATGTGCTTAGACTTTGGGCCTAATCCTGTATTCATTTCATACAGACTCTCTCGGATATCAAAGGGAGTTTTGGGTGTCCAAGGATGCAGGAATGGAATAAAGTCGGTGGAAAGCACTGAACCAGAGCTTCAATGGCAACTCACCTATGTGCCAATCCTAAACACATAGCTGCCATTTCCCGCGATGGAAGGCCAGTGATAAGCCCCTCGATTTGAGAACGAATTCCTCTCATCAGTTCAGTAACCATTGGGCTATGAATACAACTTAAGTTCAGCTTGTCCTATAAAATTAAGGTGAATATTAGGTGTTAATCAAGTTAATTAAATCCTCTTACAAATTCTCTTTCAATACTACTATATATATTTATAGTTTTTCTCCTACTAAGGTTACCCATACTACTTGTTACCCATTTATGCTAGGCAAAATGTCAGAAGCAGTGACAGCCTTCACGGGTAATAAAGATCAGGATTTCCAGCACTGTAATAATCATATGTATTTTTCACTTTAACATCCTGATATCAGGAGCAACAAGACTTATAAGTAAGGCCCTGTGTACTCTGCCCCTAAGCTCTGGGGCAACACCAGGATTTTGTAAGTGATTAGTTCTACACTGCTTTCACAGTTGATACCCCCCGAGACAACAAGAAGTGTGCACACCCGAGTGCAGTTTCACGTTGTCCATCTGCAGAGCAGACAACATCCTATCAACTTATATTCAGCTCACAACTGAAAGTTTCTCTTTCCAGCTAAGAACTAGAAACTTTTTTTTTTATGAAAGCTCAAACTGCAGCACAATCCATGACTACAGGACCACAAAATAGAGGCCCTTCTTTATAACTATATATTCTCAGCAGAATAA
This sequence comes from Chelydra serpentina, assembly GCA_037349315.1. Classification (NCBI taxonomy): domain Eukaryota; kingdom Metazoa; phylum Chordata; order Testudines; family Chelydridae; genus Chelydra; species Chelydra serpentina. Next base: position 33,636,753 of record JBAIAC010000029.1, on the reverse strand, counting down.
AACCAAATTAGAGAAGCAAAGTCAGTTTTCACCTTTATGACACCTCCGAGTTTGGCATCTGCTATGGCCAACTGTTCATGGGCATCTTTTGCCACGATCTTCTTTAAAATTTTCTTCAAGTTCTTGCTGAGTTTGCCCTCAACCAGAGCTGTGGATGCTGTAGAGGGAAGAAGAGAACACAGATGTGGCTAAATAAACAAACAAACAAACCTTCATAAAATCTAACAGGTACTAAAAATACCATGTCCAACTTGATACTTACATTCACACTTCTGCAAGCTACTATACTAACTAAAATTACAGTTGAAATTTTTTGACCCTGCAGTCATTTAAATTAATGTTGTAAAATGATAGCACATTTGCTGTTCTTAATTTGAGAATATTTCTCCTCTAATTTTTCCCTCCTCCTTATATATGGAAAATCACCAGGATTGACTCCTAATTCTGCCAACTTTGTTAAAGATAACAGTCCACCAACTTTAGAGATATACTGAACATCCCCAGAAGCAATTCTAAGATTTGGCATATAATTGAGTTATCCAATCCCTTTTCAGACCCCTTAAGTCATACATCACCAGTTCCCACCACAGGCAATAGTCCAGTATTCACTCTCTGCTGATGATGTTGCAATATCCATGAAAGCCCACTGAAGCATGAAGCCAATTTGTGGGGATGGCAGAAGTCAGATACAGCCCTTTTTAAGGTATGTGATGTGGATTTGAGGAGTTTTAAAAGAATCTTTATTTTGAAGTATAAATCTATAAAAGCTTCACAAACCCACATAACATATTTTAAGAGGTCACTTTTGCAACTCTCTTGACAAGTTAACTCATGCTCCAGTGACCATCTGTGATTGGTACAACACTTCCAGCCTAGCGTGTGAAGCAGAACCCAGTGACCCAATATTTCAAAAAACCTGAAAGAAAGACATAGAAGAACAAGTGTAACTGCTGTGATAAACGCCCCCTCATCCTTGCTATTCGGGACATTAGCTATGTAACCTTAAACCTAACATATAGTTCTTAAACCATTTGATATTTAAATAATGCTTTGCTACATATTTATCACTTCTCTTCAAAACAATTTACAAATCCATCCTAGCAATAATCATGTGAGTTAGGTAGTTTAAGTATTCCTGATTTCACAGATTCCTCAACTGAGGCAGAGAAACTAGGTGATTTGCCCAAGTCAGAGCTTCTGTATCACAGTAACCGTTAGAACCCAGGAATTCCTGGAACCCAGTGCTATAACAAGGCCACACTCACTCTAGATAGTGTGCACGAATGTTGGTGGGGAAAAACAGTAATTTCAAATCTCAGTTATGATTTCATTGCATCCGATGTTTAAAGGTGGTCTCCTTTCCTGTACTTTCATTGTTTTGTTTTTTATACTTGTGATCCCAACAACTCTAATGAGACTCATTGTTTGGCCAAAATGCTACATTTGACATTTATCAACTGATTTTACTGTTATGGACACACAAAAACACTCCATTCAAGAACAGGAGTCAGGCCACCCCTAAATAACTATTAGTCTGTGTTCTTCTATCACTTCAGTTCAGATTATTCAGAGCCTATAATGCTTTTGTGCTTAATTCCCAAGAATCACTCAAGTGGCAGGTTTTGCATGTGATTACAAATAATTCAGGAATTCATGATCTTAGCCCTGGTCTACACTAGGAGGGGGAGGGGGGTGAGGGGGGGGGAAATCGATCTAAGATACGCAACTTCAGCTATGGGAATAGCGTAGCTGAAGTCGACGTACTTAGATCGACTTACCGCGGCGTCTTCATGGCGGTGAGTCGACTGCTGCTGCTCCCCGTCGACTCCGCCTGCACCTCTTGCGGCAGTGGAGTACAGGAGTCGACGGGAGAGTGCTCGGGGATCGATTTATCACGTCTAGACTTGACGCGATAAATCGACCCAATAGATAGATCTCACAGCGTGGATCCCCGCAGTAGTGTAGACCTGCCCTTAGAGAAACAGGCATTTATCGAATACACAAACATATCCATCATACATCTCCACGAAGTGCAGAGTAAAAGAGCCCTAATGTATTTATTACTAGCATTTTCTCTGTTGTCTCAGTGGTAGTGACGAAATGTTGAATCAAATCATTAGAATTCAGTACCAACACCAATGCATCATTGACAACAGGGTTCTATTCACTACTGATTTGTGCACTCATGACCATAAACACAGGAGCAAATAACTAGATTTCAATATTTTTATCTAGTATCCAGAGGCACGGCAGCTGCCCCAGAAAACAAATACTTATGTTCTTTATTCTGAAGTACCTGTAATCTAAAAGATAAACAATGAAGACATAATAAGAGGGTGAGAGGAGAGTATGGGGCACATAATGAAAGTATGTAATTGGTTCTTTACAGAAAGAACCAAGCTGCAAAGATCAGAGTTAACTTTCTCATCTTTACTTACCAGCAAGGGCTTCTGTTGTGTCCTGAAACTTTTCAAAGTGTTTCAACTTCACTCTAGGGGAAAGAAAATTTATTTTTATATTCAAGTTTACAATAGAGTAGCCCTGTCCTTCCCTCTTCCTTTATGATGCATAGCATCTGTCTTAACTTCCCAAACTCCCATCATAAATATCAGGTCCCTACTTCCCTAGAACATCACAGGAGGCTGAAGTTTGATTTTCAGATCTCCCAACCTCCAAATGAAGAGAAAGGGAGTCCAAGTCTTGGAACTATAGATCAGCTTTCAGACCCCTGTTAGTTCATCACCCAAGTCCCCAAAAGAGCTTGCTAGAGACCTCCAAAGAGGAGAAAAATCAAGATCTAATATTTTTAATGAAAAAATACATATCAAAAATTTGAAGAAAATGTGAGGTCATCTTTTTGTTTTGCAGTTCATATTTAAAAGACACCAACTATTTAGATTTCAACACTACTACTCTGATTAACTAGTGAAGGCAAGGAATATACTGCTTCTACTATAGCAGAGCACCAGATCTACTAGAGTTGAGGTTACGAAACTCTTTCGGTTTCCAGGTTGACTCTTCTAAGAGCTCTACAATCCAATTACTTGGATTTCCTTGAAATTTACTGACTCTCATAGGGGCACAGGGTAGACATCCAAATTTGGGGTCATTTGACCAAGGGATTACTGAGATACATCTCCCCAAAACAACTTTTCTTAAAGTTAAAAGATTCTACTTTTTTCTGTTTTGCTTTTGCATAGCACCCACTACCCCTTGGAGGAGCAATATTGAAAACAGCATATGAAAAAGTTTGGCTCTTCAGATAGACACATTCCTAACACTCACAAAAGCCAAATGGATTACACTGCACATATGCAAACAGCGCCCAAGAGGTATGCTAGGTAGCCACGACTCAAAAAACCTGTATGAGTCAAGTGGACATATTATGGCCATCAAACCTGAGCGACACCCTGGCACTGTAAGTTTTAATTTGGCCGTGATTAAAACTGGGGGGGGGGGGGCGGGGGGGGAAGGGAATGAAGGCATGTACCTACAATCTGTGTTTGTTGTTTTGTTTTTTATTTGTAAGAAAATCTGAGTATAGCAGAAAATTCAGAAGGCTCTCAAACTATTTTTGAAAAGAAAATAAATTATACATACAAATGTTCACTTGGATGGGGAATTAGGGGGTATGGGGTCCGGGACTGCAGAGAGGGGAGAGAGGATAATGGGGCAGGAATAATGGGTGGCAGAGGAAGTGGGAAGGATATGAGGGGAGATCACAAGATGGCCCCACATTTTCCCTTGCTATGTGAGAGTCAGAATATGCGGTGTCCGACTCCTCCGTGCCCCTCCACATGAGCAGACATCTGGGGAAACCCTGCCCTTCTGGGTGAGAAGCTGAGAACAGCCATGCTGGGAGCATGCACCAAGAATACACTGTTGAGGCTGAAACGTAAGGGGTGGAGAACACGCACAATAAATGCGTATCACTGGCTCTGGGGATGGGGTATGAGAACACCTACTGACATTCATGTGTGTATGGAAGGATTTTCTATTCCCCATCAGTTTACCAGGTCCAAGTAGCCTATGGACAGTTCCCACCTCCCCAGGCCCAACTTCCTCCTCCTCGTGTAATCTTCCTCTCTGTTATCTAAAGAGTTGTGCTTAAGAAGCCATCACGACCCAGGACAATTATCTCCAGACCTAGATTTTTGACTCTATTCCTATTCGGATTAATCTGTGTCAGAAAAAGCTGTGTTATCTGTAACAGAAGCAAGGTCACAGATAAAGCTACCCTCTCTTAACTTACTAAATTGCACTTGCGTCATCTCCAACAGCAGCTCAAGGCTTATGCTGCAAGGCTGAGTGAAACCAACCTCTTTTCAGAAACATCAGAATTACATAACTGGATCAGACCAAAGTCCATTGTAGGCTACTCTGCCACAGCCACACCCACCCATGTTAGGTTTCATCCTGATCTCTAATACTGCAACTGGCTTAACCCCTGAAGACAGAAGTTTAATATACCTTCCAAAAGTTTGTCAAACTCAGGATACTCTTTATATCCATATAAATGTCCAATCCCTTTTAGAACATTAAGTTTTCAGCTTCATGTGGCAATGAGTTTCACAGTTTAATTACACACTGTGGGAAAAAGTATTTCCTTTTATCAGTTCTGAATTTCTCACTTTTTAATTTCACTGGATCTCCCCTTGTTCTTGGGTCAGATCGTTTTTCTAACATTTAAAAGCTGTGAACTGTACTGAAAAACAAAGCAAGGCCTTGCTCCTTAATCTGAACATGCAGTTATCTTCCAAAGCCAGGCTGCCAGCCCCTCAAACTGCTTACATTTTATTTGCTTTTTCAGGTGTTTCAAATTCTCTCCATAAACTGTCAACTTCCTGGAGCTTCTTCTCATCCAGGACCTGTGGATAAAAAACAGAATAATTAAACCAATGTTTAAAGATGTTTGGGATCACTGTTCAGTATAGAAATCCTGACCCCACTTTTTATGGTGTGTCCTGTCTGAAAACTGATGTTAATTGAGTCAATGGGCTAGCTCTTAGCCATCCAGTCTGTGACCACTACTTACCATTTTCTTTCCAGTTCTGCCCCACCAATATTTGACCAGGTTAACAGCATTTTACTTTCAGCAGGAACACAGCTACTGTATTGTTTTTCACCCTCCAATAAAGGCAGGCCCTCTCTGAACATCTACATTCTCTCTCTCTCTTTTTAAGAACCAGCCTTTGTAGCATGTGTCTCATCCCCAGTGACCTGGGACCAAACTTACTACTGCTTTGTGAACACTACCACCAATGGGAAAATACAAAACAAGTCACCTTCATAGAGAGCCTCAAGTTACTTGAGGAAGAAAGAGGCCACTTCTAAAACAGAGCTCACCCTCTTTGCAGGACAATGCATCCATACCAATACAGCCTCAAGAGTAAATTTTAAAGAGATTACACTTGGTTAACAGACTGATACTTCAGCTTGCTGTCCAAAAAAAGAAATCCTTTAGGGGGCAGAGGTGGGTTGAGATCAGTTATACTACTCCACCATATTTCTGTGTTCACTTAATTTGCAGTGCACTAAGGCCTGGTCTACACTACAATGTTTCTCCTGCCAATGTAACTCGCCCACTACCCTGACCTAATAACTCCACCGCCATGAGAGGCATAACACTTAGGTCAATGTAGTCAGGGAAATGTAGTGTCCATGTAGACACTGTATTCCTTACATTGCCTGTTGGCTGTCAGCCCCACACCAGGCTCACAGCTGGAGCCACCCCACCTCTCACCCCAGGGCTGACAGAGCTGGGCTAATGGCTGAAGCCCCGCTGTTGGAGGACTCCAGCGATGAGCCCAGTGCAGGGCTGACGGGAAAAGGGGGAGCTAGCGGTGAGCCTCGTGCAGGCCTGATAGCTCAGGCTGTCAGCCTCCCACACAGCCCCCTTAAATCTGGGCAAGCACTCCAGGTGACGACATGTACCACCGACAGGAGCGTGGATATGAAAAACTGCAGCAACTGATGTGGTGGATGTCCGTCGACATAATTTAGGTCAACAATTTTGTAGCGTAGACAAGGCCTAAGAATTCTTAGTAAAATGCAAAGGAGCATTGCACTAATCTTTTTCAAAGATACAAATGTGGTTCTTTGTACCATGTTCAAAAACCATTGTGATTTGTCCCCACAAATCAAATACAGCACAACTACAATTTAACACAGAAGGAATGCTGAAATCATTCTGGGTATTATGCAAATGAGCAATCCACTTCGCTTCCTCCCAGATTTCTAAATCCAGACCAAGTGGGTTCTTTTTAACTGAATTTTTTAAACTTCACTATTAGCAAAACAAGTAAACACAGGAACACATTTCCCACAGAGCTATCAAGCAAAAAAAGCCTCTGGGCCAGCTAATCACTTCCCTTACCTATTGCAGTGGTCCCCAAACTTTTTACCTCGCACCCTCCCTTACCAGTCTGCACTGCCCTCCCCCAGCCCCACGAAGCTGGGAGTGGGGGATGCAGACAGGGATAAGGGGGCCAAGGCTGGGGCCAAAGCTGGGGCTGCAGGTGGACCCTCCGCCAGGGGCCGAGGCCTGCAGCCGGACACAGAGCCAGCAGAGGATCCCCGGGCACGGGGTGGCCAGTCAAGACCCGTGCAGACAGCTGGGAGCCGTGACCAGAAGCAGAGCTGGGTGGCGGTGGTCCCTCTATCCTCATCCTCAATGGGGACTGGTCTGGGCCCCAGCTACACCTTCTTCCCAATGTTACTCTGCACCCTCTTAGGGAGGCATGCCCAACCGATTGAAGACCTCTAATCAGGACCCCAGTTCCAATTTCAGTTCTGAATAAGAAGGGGAACTTTTAAACCAGTGGTTTTCAACTTTTTTTCATTTGCGGATGCCTAAAAAAAATGTCAAATGGAGGTGCAGACCCCTTTGGAAATTCAACCTGTGGTCCACGGACCCCTGCCATAGAAGTCTTAGGCTGAAAACTGACTAACCAGAATTCAACTATAAATGTTGCAAGTGCTCAGCAAGGCATTTGACACAGTATGAGAAAAGGCGCTAAACTGTGGGCTTCTATGGTGGTAACAACACTTCTGGGGTATTCACATACATTTGACTGATGAGAGAACCTGAATGTCTCTTCTGGGATCTGAAAAAGTACCACCATGGCTTAACAACGAAGTAAAAGAAGCAGTGAGAGGCAAACAGGCATCCTTTTAAAAGTGGAAGTTAAATCCTAATGAGGAAAACAAAAAGAGGCATAAACTCTGGCAAATGAAATGTAAAAATATAATTAGGAAGGCCAAAAAAGAATTTGAAGAACAGCTAGCCAAAAACTCAAAGTAACAGCAAAAAAAAAATTAAAAAAAAAATTAAGTACATCAGAAGCAGGAAGCCTGCTAAACGACCAGTGGGGCCACTGGATGATCGAGATGCTAAAGGAGCACTCAAGGGCGATAAGGCCATTGAGGAGAAACTAAATGAATTCTTTGCATCGGTCCTCATGGCTGAGGATGTGAGGGAGATTCCCAAACCTAAGCCATTCTTTTTAGGTGACAAATCTGAGGAACTTTCTCAGATTGAGGTGTCAGAGGAGGTTTTGGAACAAACTGACAAACTAAACAGTAATAAGTCACCAGGACCAGATGGTACTCACCCAAGAGTACTGAAGGAACTCAAATGTGAAATTGTAGAACTACTAACTGTAGTCTGTAACCTATCATTTAAATGAGCTTCTGTACCAAATGACTGGAGGATAGCTAATGTGACACCAATTTTTTAAAAGGGCTCCAGAGGTGATCCCAGCAATTACAGGCCAGTAAGCCTGACTTCTGTACTGGGCAAACTGGTTGAAACAATAGTAAAGAACAGAATTGTCAGACACATAGACAGTACTGGGACCAGTCCTATTCAATATATTCGTAAATGATCTGGAAAAATGATGGGGTCTAAACTGGCTGTTACCACTCAAGAAAGATCTTGGAGTCATTGTGGATAGTTCTCTTAAAACATCCACTCAATGTGCAACGGCAGTCAAAAAACAAACAGAATGCTGGGAATCATTAAGAAAGGGATAGATAATAAGACAGAAAATATCATATTGTCTCTATATAAATTCATGGTATGCCCACATCTTGAATACTGCGTGCAGATGTGGTTGACCCATCTCAAGAAAGATATACTGGAATTTAAAAATGTTCAAAAAAGGGTAACAAAAATGATTAGGGGTAAGGAATGGCTGTCATATGAGGAGAGATTAATAAGACTGACTTTTCAGCATGGAAAAGAGACAACTAAGAGGAGGATATGACAGAGGTCTATAAAATGATGACTGGTGTGGAGAAAGTAAATAAGGAAGTGTTTTTTACTTCTTCTCATAACACAAGAACTAGGGGCCACCAAATGAAATTAATAGGCAGCAGATTTAAAACAAACAAAAGGAAATATTTTTTCCCCCCACAATGCACAGTCAACCCGTGGAACTCCTTGCCAGAGGATGTTGTGAAAGCCAAGACTATAACAGGGTTCAAAAAAGAACTAGATAAATTCATGGAGGATAGGTTCATCAATGGCTATTAGCCAGGATGGACAGGGAATGGTGTCCCTAGCCTCTGTATGCCAGAAGCTGGGAATGGGTGACGGGATGGATCACTTGATGATTACCTGTTCTGTTCATTCCCTCTGGGGCACCTGGCATTGGCCACTGTCGGAAGACAGAATACTGGGCTAGACGGACCTTTGGTCTGACCCAATATGGCTGTTCTTATGAAACTTTATTTTCATAGTCACCTATTGTTGACCCCTTACACAAGTCTGCAGACCCCCAGGGCTCCACGGACCTGAGGTTGAAAACCACTGATTTAATCGAAGCCCCGGCCCTGTGGAGTTTGGGATTTCTATATCATTTTACAGGCAGACAATGTGGTTCTAGTAGCAATAGCACAATCAGGAACATCTAGAGAAGGAAGCAGCAGCTAAGTAGAGCAAATGGTAAAATCAGCTAATAAGTTCCACTTCAGACTTGCACTGTGCTGTCCCAATTCCGATCGGGGCCGCTGCACACTATCACAATACAAATATCATAAAAAAATTTAACATACTCTAAGGTGGGTATTTTTGGTTGGATCCTGCTGGTGGCATTTTCCAAAATTAATGCCGATGACTTCCTTCCTTTCATTAAAAATTTATTTTCTACACTCAGACTCTGTGCTTGTAAGAGGGGAAGTAGTGCCTCTCAGAAGCATTCAGGGGGTGGTGTGTAATTTTCTCAAGTTACTGGTTTTGTGCTGTATTGTTGAAAAGGAACCCCTAGATATTAAACCTGGCCCTGGTTGAGGCTGACTCCACCTGGCAAACGTGTTACAGAGTACACCAGTTCGGCAGCATAGCGCATCAGCCTATCTATGCTTATGTAATGATAGGGTTGTGTGTCCACTGAAAGATGTGGGAACTGAATCTTTGCTTTTCAAGTATAACGGATGAATTCTCCCAACTTCAGCCAGTGTGTAAATATACGTGTACACCAGTCAAGCCAAGCATTTTACATAAACAATAGCAGACGAACTTACATTTGACACACCTTGTAAATGCAGTATTTAAAATATATTAATATTATTGCTGTTACATTTGCCTCGGTCCTTTCACTTAGGAACTATAGGCATGATATCAATTACAACAAATGCTAAAAGTCCCAGAAATAGATGCAATGTGAGCATATTTAGAGGGAAATAATTGAGGACTAGTTAGGGGTAAACACCACAATTGCTGCTAAGAGTTGTCACAGTGATAGAATTCTGAAAAAAACTTTTGTTTTGTTCCAAAACTGCTGGTTAAAATTAAAAACTGCATGACCAGCTTGCTCTTCTTGGACGTGAACAGGAAGTCAATCTTTGATAGCACAAGAGGTCACAATGAAATGCTGTAGCTACAGACCTATGGCCACTGACATTTACAAAAACGAGGAGTCCTTGTGGCACCTTAGAGACTAACACATTTATTTGGGCATAAGCTTTTGTGGGCTAAAACCCACTTCATCAGATGCATGGAGTGGAAAATACAGTAACAGGTATATATACACAGTACACAAAAAGATGGACGTCGTCTTACCAAGTGGGGGGGGGGGGGGTCAGTGCTAACGAGGCCAATTCAATCAAGGTGGAAGTGTCTCAACAGTTGACAAGAAGGGGTGAATATCAATAGAGGGAAAATGACTTTTTGTAGCGCTAATGAGGCCAACTCAATTGCCTGCACATCTACCAATGTGATATATGCCATTATGTGCCAGCAATGCCCCTCTGCCGTGTACATTGGCCAAACCGGACAGTCTCTAAGTAAAAGAATAAATGTTTCTGCTGATACAGACTAACACGGCTACTACTCTGAAACCTCACATTTACAATTACACTCAAACAGAATACTGTAAATCAAACCTCATACGTCAGGATAGAAACTGACCGCTGCAGTTAGTAAGGAATTTATCCCTGCACTACACTGATGATGGGTTACGTCCCTTTTACCCCGCCAGAAGGATCCACCAATTTCCACTGCCACAGGCAGGGGTCGGACCTACCCGCCAAAGAGCCACGCGCGGTAGACAACGATTTCGTGGGGCAGGGAGCGAGAGTAAATCCTCCCTTTCCTGTGCTAACCTGCTCCCGCCGCCGCCTGCACACCCGGGGCAAGCCAGAGAGATGAGACGCCGCACCAGAGGCGGGCCCACTCCTCCCAGACCTCGCTCCCCAGCTCGGTAGCGGCGCTAGGCTCGGGGCGCCAGGCCCAACTCGCGAGGGCCCGGCCTGGGCAAGGCGACCAGCGGCTGACGGAGACTGGGCTCTAGCCGCAGCCACGTGGGGGGGACCCAGACCCCGGGCGCGGCGAGCGCCCCCTCCCCCGCTGGCCGGCACTCCGCGCTCCTGCCGCAGAGAGGGCCGCCGCGAGAGCTACGGGCCGCCCCATCCCCGTGCGCGAGCCCGGCCCGCCCGGGGAACGGTGAGACGGGCCGGCGGCGCGCGGCCTGCCCCTGTCCCCGCCTCACCTTGAAGACGGCGTATCCGGCCGCGGTCTCGAATAGCACCAGCATGGCGGGCCGAGGTGCGGGGCCGGCTCAGCGAGAGTCAGGCGCCGCCGGGGGAAGCGCGGCAGGACACGGCCACGTGCGGCAAGAAGGCCGCAGCTCCCAACGGCAAGGCGCGGTGCACACAGCGAACCGGAAGTGAGGAGACCGGAAATTGTCAGGCCTCGCCAGAACCAGGGGGCGGAACTCAGCGGATGATGGGGCTGGGCAGAGAGGAGCGGGCGCTGGGAGTGGCCTCAATGGGTGACGGGGAGGGGCGGGGCTGGGCTGTGCAAGAGCGCGCGGCGGGACGGGCTCAGCGGGTGACGTGAGCTGTGAGGAGAGAGCACGGGCTGGCAGCGGGGCTCAATGGATGACAGGGCGGGGCTGTGAGAAAGGGTCGGGCTCAGCCGATGCGGGGTGAGGGGTTACAGCTCTGCTCAATCCTGGCTGTTGATCCCAGGGCTCCTGGTAGCGCAGGGCTGGGCCTGGCCCTGGGATGAGGAGAGAAGCCTTAGCAGGCGTGTTGTAAGCAAGAAGTGAATAGTAATTTTTCCACGCTACTCCATGCTGGTTAGGCCTCAGCTAGAGTATTGTGTCTAGTTCTGGGTGCCACAGTTTCAGATGGATGTGGACAAATTAGAGAAAGTCCAGAGAAGAGCAACAAAAATGATTAAAGGTCTAGAAAACATGAGCTATGAGGGAAGATTCAAAAGACTGGGTTTGTTTAGGCTGGAGAAGAAGGGACGTGATGACCGTTTTTGACTACATAAAAGGTTATTACGAGGAGGCAGGTGAAAAATTGTTCACGTTAATGTCTGAAGATAGGCCGAGAAGCAACAGGCTTAACTTGCAGCAAGGGAGGTTTAGGTTGGACATTAGGAAAAACTTCCCAATTGTCAGGGTGGTTAAGCACAACAAATTGCCTCAAGAGATTGTGAAATCTCCATCACTGGAGGTTTTTAAGAACAGGTTGGACAACACCTATCAGGGATGCGCTAGTTATTACTTAGTCCTGCCTTGAGTGCAGGGGACAGGACTAGATGATCTCTCAATTCTACAATTCTACTCAGTTCTGACAGTTCTACACTTTTGTAATTGCATAAGCCTGTGGGGTTGTCTTGGATTGGCTTAGTTACATTCCTCCAGAGCCCCCTAAGCTGTTGAGAAGCTCATGTAGCTGGTACCACTGGGGTCATCTGTGCAGGTGACTACATTGTATTGTATCAGGGTTGTTTGAACCCCTGCCCCTTCCTGCTCCCAGAGTGTCCTGGGGGTTAATAAGGTGCAGGTTATATCTACAACTCAAATTGGTGTAGAAGCTGTCTCTAGCTCAGAGTTGCTGAATTGTTTGGATTTCCAGTTGGTGAGACAATCCAACTTTACGTTTTCACTCTTGCTCGTAGACCTGACTTGGGCTCTAGGCTTGTGAGGTTCACAGAAAATGTACTCTGACACCTTCATTTTTGACCGCTTGTATCAGATGCTTAGGCTCTAATGGAAAAGGAAGTGCTAATATTCTCTCTACCCCAAAACACAATCAGCCAATGTTTCTGCACTCCCATCAGCTTTCCCGTTTCAAGTCTTCCCTGGCTCCTTCTCTCACCTCTTTCTTTAGCCCAAACCAATCTCCTCTGCAGCTGTCTGTGCTCGAGTATGACGGTTGGCTTCTTCCCATCTACCTCTAGCTTGGTGGGCTCCAGGATCTTCATCAAGCAAGTCTGGCCTCGGTGTCTTTGCCCTGTTGGAAAATGGCTCCCCAACACAAGAACTTAAGCAGGCTCAATACCTTCAGCTCTCTGGTGTCTTAAGTGTTGGATCTGTACTGGTTTAACATCGGGGGCTCCTCCGTCCCCACATCTGGGGTGGGTTTTCAGTTTTAGGGCCTTCCTGTCCATTCATGTACTGGCTGGAATCCATCCTGAAAGCAAAAGAACGCCTTGGGGAGGACAGAAAGGCCATTAGCATCTGCAGAAGTGCTGGTAGGGTATACTGGCTATTCTGGCTCAAGTTGAGCTCTGCACTTAAGGCCATTGTAAGATGGTTTTAAGATAAATGGGTTAGTTAAGCTTGGGTAAGAAAACATGTTCTTTGTAGCTTGTTTAGAGTGTAGATGGTTAAGCAAATGTAACAAGGCCTTGAGAATAACATGTTAAAAAGTTAGAAAGTGGCATCTAGCAAGACAAGATCTGGAGAGGATGCTGAGCTTGGAATATGGCTAATAAGATAAAAAGGAAGTTTCTGGAAAAGGGGCCTCTCAACTATAAGAAATTATTACAAACTGATTCTAACAGACAAAGAGAGGTTGTCTTGTGATGTGATAAACTCATAGTAACCTCCAACATACCAGTGTTATCTTAAAAAATAGGCTTGTGTAAGGAGGTGAACCTAGCTTTAAGATCCATAAATTTAAGATAATTTGAAAGAAAGAGGCCTCACTGTCATATCTTGTTTCAGCCAAGGCCAAGAAAGAGGTCAACCACAAACTGGCCAAAACCTGTTTTTGTATAAAGGTCAGTAAGACATCACTTGTTTGTTGCACTGTATAAAAGAACCAGGCTTGCTAGGAGTATTAGATTATTTCTGATATGCTGGAGCAAGCCATGATAAGAGGGTTATCTCTGGGACTCATTCTTTTGTGAGTATTCTGATCAAATGCTTATGAATGTTTGTTACTCTTTGGGTGTAGTAACTGCTTATAATTTAGGCTTTTAGACATGTTCAGAGCAAGTGTATAAATACCGTTGGGACTTTGGATTTAATAAAGGAATTGATGGTTAAATTCATTCCTGGTGGTGTCCAATATTACTAATATCTATAACAATAATTCCAACAGCCATATAATGACATTATATAGCACTTTTAATGCAGAAGGATCCCATGGTGCTATATAAACATTACCAATAGAATTACAAACTATATTCAGGATTTTTTTTGCCCAGCACTGAAGAGGAGCAACTGTTTAGCATTGCACAGCAACATTACATAATAGTTTAAGAAGTCCTTGAAGGAGATGAAACTGAAACTGCAGTTGATATCAATGGGAGTTGTGTGCATATCTTGAATGCCATCGATCAGTGGTTTTCAAACTTTTTTTCTGGCAACCCAGTTGAAGAAAATTGTTAATGCCCATGACCCAATGGCGCTGGGGATGAGGGGTTTGGGATGTGGGAGAAGCTTAGGGCTGGAGCAGAGGGTTGCGGTGCGGGGGTGGGGCCAGGAATGAGTGGTTCAGGGTGTGGGAAGGGGCTCTGTGCTGGGGTAGGGGGTTGGGGTGCAGGAGGGGGTCAGGGTTCTGGGCTGGGGGTGCAGGCTCTGGGGAGGGGCCAGGGATGAGGGGTTTGGGGTGCAGTGGGGGGGGTCTCAGGATTTGGGCAGGGAATTGGGGCACAAGCTTATTGGGCAGCTCCCGGTCAGTGGCGCAGCGGGGGTGCTAAGGCAGGCTTCCTGCCTGTCCTGGCACTGCGGACCATGCTGTGCCCTGGAAGTGGCCAGCAGCAGGTCTGGCCCATAGGCGGAGGCATGCAAGCGCCTGCAGGCACCGACCCCCTGCAGCTCCCATTGGTTCCCGGCCAATGGGAGTGCAGAGCCTGTGCTCGGGGCGGGGGGAGCACGTGGAGCCCTGTGACCCCCTCCCACCTAGGAGCCGGACCTGCTGCTGGCCGCTTCCGGGACACAGCGCGGTGTCAGAACAGGTAGGAACTAGCCTGCCTTAGCTGGGCAGAACCACCAATGGGACTTTTAACGATGTGGTCGGCAGTGCTGACCAGAGCCGCTGCAACCCAGTGCCTTTCATTCTGTGACCCCAGTACTGGGTCGCGACCCACACTTTGAAAATCACTGCCATAGATGGCTCTAATTTGAGGAACTTTATATATTAACCTGAAAAATACTTGTGTTTTTCTGTTATGGGTGACCAGGACATAAAGTCCAAAAACTGAATAGTGTCCTGTTCGGTGAAAAAGAAATACAGAACAAAGACAGTGGAGTGGACAGTCATTTATTTATATCAGATGCTTTTCATTTATTTTCTCTGGATAGCTAGGAGACTTGGTGATATCTTTTCCTTTGGGTCTTGCTGACTAATTAAGGGCCTCCGCATACAGTCTCATTAAAGACAATGGGACTACTCACATGCATATATGTTGGTAGGTTACTGAACACAGATTCGCTTTCCTCTCACTAAAGGAAGAAAATTAAAATTAATTTACTCTAAAGTTGCGCACTCATGTGGTGTCTCAACTGCATTTCAAGCTGGACAAGAAACTGCTTTGCTTTGGAGAGATTATGTATGTTTACAGCATGTGTGCTCTGTTGTTTTATCTTGAAGTTTCAAGAAGGCTTTTTCTTTGGGTTTTGGGCAATGCATTTTATGACAGTTGTCACAGATCAAATACCACATTTGTTCTTTTTCCCAAGAAACAAAATTAAAATAGAAATATAATGTGTTAATTAACTTTAAAATACATCTGTACTGGAACACTGCATCCTGTTCCTGGAACTCAGGAAGTTTGAATTCTGACCCTGGTCTATGAGTTGAATGTATTACTACAATGAGTTAATTAGAACACTGAATTCAAATATCATCAAATTTTCATGCGATTCGGATCTGAGTCCAGATTCAAACTGCGCAAGCTCAGGACAGTGTCTACTCTTGCTTGCACTAGTGTAAATTCCACAGACTTCTGAAGAATTATTCCTGATTTACACAGTCTTGTCTACACTCAGATTTTGTACTGTTATAATATTTTGATTAAGGGCATGATTTTTCTACCAATATGTGTGGACACAATTACATGCTGGTATAAAGGTGCCTTATATTGGTATAGTTTATTGGTCTTTCGTATGAGAATAGTTTTACCTTTAAACTGATATAACTACATCCATACCAAGGGGGTATAGTAATTATACTAGCATAGTTAAAGCGTCACAATTTTTGTATGTAGACAAGGACTAAAGGAGAATCAGCCCCCCTAAATCTCTCTAATATTTAAATTAGTTTGAGGAAGTGCTAAGTTCTTAGATCATTTACTTAATTGCATGTGTATTAGAAAAGCTTTTTCATTAATTCTTTATTAAATATGTTAAATTTGTGTGTATTAATATTGTTTGTTGATTATTTGTAAAATCATAATTAGAGCCCTATCAAATTCATGGTCCATTTTGGTCAATGTCATGTTCATGGGATATTAAAAATTGCAAATGTAGTGATTTCAGCTATTTAAATGTCATGGTGTTTTAATGGTAGGGGTCCTGACCCAAAAAGGAGTTATGAGAGGAGTCGCAAGGTTATTGTAGGGGGGGTTGCAGTACTGCTACCCTTACTTCTGCACTGCTGCTGGCAATGGAACCTTCAGAGCTGGGCAGCTGGAGACCGGTGGCTGCTGGCTGGAAGTCCAGCTCTGAAGGCAGGGCCACCGCCAGCAGCAGCAGCGCAGAAGTAAGGATGGCACGGGATGGTATTGTCACCCTTACTTCTGCGCTGCTGCCTGCAGAGCTGGGTGCTCAGCCAACTGCCGCTGCTCTCTGGCCACCCAGCTCTGAAGGCAGCAGCACAGAAGTAATGGTGGCATGGTATGGTACGGTATTGCCATCCTTACTTCTGCGCTGCTGCTGGCGGGGCGCTGCTTCAGAGCTGGGTGCTCGGCCAACATCTGCCTCTCTCTAGCCACCTAGCTCTGAAGGCAGTGCAGAAGAAAGGATGGCAATATCGTGACCCCCTGCAGCTCCCTTTTGGGTCAGGACCCCCAATTTGAGATACGCTGGTCTCCCCTGTGAAATCTGTATAATACAGGGTAAAAGCACACAAAAGACCAGATTTCACAGGGGGAGACCAGATTTCACTGTCCAAGACATATGTTTTTCATGGCTGTGAATTTGGTAGGACCCTAATCATAATGCTTTTTCAAAATAAGGACGTTTGCCAGATGTGACTGGTTTAAAACATTCATGTGTGTCACCTACTGGCTTCTTGAGAAAGTGCACCCTCACTCTGCATGATTGCATTTGACCTACTTTCATGTATATTTTGAATAACTGAAAGGCTGAGAATTAAATAAGGGATAAGGGGCCCAAGCCTACAATCTTTTCTCAGACAAAACTCCCATTGACTTCAGATAGAGTATTACCTGAGTAAGGAATGCAGGATCGGGTTCAAGATACACGGGAACAGGTAGGAATTAAAAAAGAAGGGGAAAGAGAGGTTCCAAGTGATGCCTGTGCCTGATAAATTAATGTCAGACACTCACTACTCCATTTAAGGGGGTTTGTATAATCCAGAACTCTATTTGAGTCAGCCAATAAGAAGAGCAAAATTCTTATTTCCTGTTTCTTGAGTAAGGAATACATGGTGGGGCCAATAGCCAGAAATCCGGTCAAATTCTGTATAAATAAGGGTCTGCTTCTGCAGTCATTCCATGCACAGAACTCCCATTGATTTCAATGGAAATTTTGCATGTGAAAAGACTTTGGCTTTGGCCCCCTCCTCAAGGTTAACAGTTTTCCTTTATATATTAGTACCTTTTTTAAAAAAAATTACCTCAATGAAATGGTGACAAATTATTTAAATAAGAGAGGCAGGTGCTCAGCCTTTACAAAGATCAGGCCCCACAGACAAGTGTGTTTGTGAAGCTACGATAATTGATGTTTGTAAAGCACTTTGAGATTCACAGATGGAAGCTGCTACGGAAGAGCAAAATATTATGTTAATTTATATTTTTCAGAGAAAAAAATAATAGTATTTGAGAGTTTTGATCCAGATCTGACCCAAATTTTGACCCATATCTGCTCACTTTATTCATACTGGTAATGCCACTGAAGGTAATGCAAGTTCTCTAACTACTAACGTGATCATGATTTGTCTCTTGATCTGGATTTTTTAATCACTCTAGCTAGGTTTAATTAGCACTGTGAATCCAGCAATATAGATTTATGGTGGAGAGCAAAAATAACTAATTAACTAGTATATGTAAAAAAACCTCTAAAATTATCTACAACGGCTTCTAAAAAATAGTTAATGCCATGCTTTTAAAATCCAGTATCTGACAGTCATCTAGGTCTAGAAAAAGATGTTTCATTCCACTGAGAAGAGCACTCCACTGGTATAAAAAGGCAGTTTCTAGGCTTTCTGCTTCAAAAGGTTTTGCCTATAACCGTGACCCTAGTTCAGCATTGAATATTACTAATACTCTCTATGTCGGGTTTTGTATGGGTGCCCACCACTATATTAGTATCTAAGCACCTTCCAGCTTTACAGGTTGGTATGGTGAGCTTTCTAGTGGATCCCATGCTAAAGATATGAGAGGAACTGTGTGATGGAGTAAAGGGGCCAACACACAGACAGGCAGGGAAGTAGTTAAAAGCCTTTCCCAAACAGTCATTAGACTCTGAATTCTGTAAATAAGGATAGGTTACTTGCTCATTGCATGAATGGTGAGTAATCTTATTAGCATCAGGCAGTTGATTTCCCTAAAAGATGGGGAGGGATAAGAATAAGAAGGGAAGATTATACATAGCACCCTGTAATGAACTGAAAGAGGGTAGAAGTGACCTTACAGAAGAGGTGAAGTGCTGGTTGTGGTTGTGCCAGCAAGGATTACCCTGGACATGGCTGAGAGAAACTGTTGGTGTCTATATTTGGTCCTTAAAAGGCAGGGTACTTTCTGCTGTATTTTAGTTTTAAATGAAGTACATGTTGAAGGTGCTTGAGCTCTAGCTGAGGTGTACATTGTGTAATTTGCCTTGATGTTTTATTATTGTTGTTCTTGGAGGCTCATCTGATATCAAGACCCCATTGTGCTAGATATGGTACAAACACATAGTAAGAAATGGTTTCTGCTATAAAGAATGTATTTGTAAACAAGACAGTGGGCAAAAAGATGTATTATTATTATTGCCATTTTAAGTGTGGGGACTTGCTCAAAGTCACACAGGAAGTGTATGGTAGAGCTGAAAACTGAACACACATCTAAATCCCAATCTATTCCCTTAGTCACAAAATAATGTTACAACTTTGTTTGTGGTTATTCTAAATAATAGAACTTGGAACATAATTTGGTATCTGCTATTTTCTATTAGTGTTATCTGGGTTAGTTTAAAGTATCCATATAGTTCAATTTTTGTTTGTGGATTCTAGATTCTTAAGAGTCTCTTCTGTTCATTATGAGCTTTTACCTTTAGTTTTCATGATGTTGGATTGCTGCTTTTGGCTTTCCAGTCCAAGAAAGCTTTTCTAAGGAAGAAAATTCATTTTTGTAGTTGAGTACATGGGTCCATGCTGAACTTTTGTTTCTTTCAGACTCTTCTAGTCTTTTAATGCCACAACTAAATATTAATTCCTTCTTCGTTGATTTCATTCCGTGAATTGTCATATAAACAGTTTATCAGAATTGTAGTAATGCACCCCCCAGTTGGTTGATGCAAGTCTGCCCCTTAATGCAGTGTTATTTCAAGTAGACCTCAGTTGATTTTTGAAATACAGCAATGCAGATTTAGAGTCAGATTCTCTGTTCTTCACCTTGTCTGTTCATTATACTTGTGCAAAGTGAGTGTAAAAGACTACCACTCAGAGTTGGTAGGGTTTTGCACGAGGATAAAGGACTATCGAAGGGGCAGGATGAATCCAGCCCCTTGTATCAGAACTGATGTCCCTGGGAAGTGTGCTTTCCCTGTTCAATGATAGCTGTTTCAATCAAGTTAAAAGCCTGGCTAGGTAAGGGAGTTCAAGTAGGATTCTCATCTTTCAGCGGGACCAAATTCCAGTGATTGTATCCAATTTATCTGAAGAAGTACTTCCACTACCCCTTGGGCAGTCAGCTCTTATTACATGTATTTTTACATGCAGTTAGTACTTAAAGCAAAATATATATTTATCAATCTAGTCTTCTCCACAGTGAGCATGTTCAGAAGACAAAATGGAACAGGAGTATTACTTATTTTTTTCTTTTCTTTTTTTAATGTCTGGCATAAAAGAATACTAGTAAGTATTGCAGTCCAACCCAGCAATACTGTAGGTCAGTCTACATTAGAAGCATTTTCACCAGTATCGCTACGGACGCCATGGCTGTGCTGCACTGATGCAAACCAGGGCTTGCACTGCAGTGGTTCAACATGTCTACATCTGAGGTTTGCATTGGTGCAATGTAGACAGGTCCTATTATTTACATAGGATTGTATCTTTTTTTCTACACCTGTATATCAAAACTATTGTTACCTGAAAAAAGGTTTTAAAAGTCCATTGCCACATATTTATATTTTCTAAAATTTTAGTGAGCATAATGAAAGAATATTCAATACAATTAATGTTTTTTTAAACAGTAGAGTCATGTGATCTTCAATCTAGTGGTTGGGACAATTATTCAACTAAATTCTTTGTAAACCCTTGTTTCACGTCATAAGCCAACCTCTAATTAGTGGGGGTCAGAATGAAACTTTTCCTGTGGATGCTTTATTCAGCAATTGCTTACTTTTTGCACCTGTCTCTGAAGCAGCTGGCACTGGCTGCTGTGGGAGACAGAATACAAGACTAGATGGACCTCTGGTCATCCGTTATGGCAATTCCAATGTTAATTAATGAGAGAGCTATGAAAACCAACCTATTTAGAGACAAGCTGTCTTGTCTGTCCTGATCTTGGTGTTAGAGTTCTTCTGTTCCTGCTGTTTTTTTCTTTGGTTAAATTAATCATGTCAGTGACAATTTCATAGAGCTCAATTGCCATGTAAAACAGATGAACACCACCTTCTAGTGGGAAATAAGCAGCAAGAGGTTTTTTTTAAATGTATATTTATATTCAGAGTGCCACGTTTATTATAAACCACATCACTGAAAAACACAGCCTTGAAATGATGTCCTGCAGGAAGTTTGACGTAAGCTAGTGAGTGTGTCAGAGCAGTTTGGGCTGCTCCCTAGAACCTTGCAAATCTGCGGGTATCTGCTTTATATCCGCTGACCATATTTGTGGATCAGATGTGGATACACATTTTTTTATCTGTGCATGGCTCTTCTGCCCCCTGCCTTGATAGGATGTAGCTGTAGGGATTTGGGCCTTCATCCTGCACATACTGGTGCCAAGTTGTGCCTGTATGATGGGGCTGCTGCTCCGAGTACAGCTAAGGCTGGTTCCAAGCCCTTCAGGGGATGGTGGTAGTGCCTGGCTGTAACAGGGTGTACAAGAGATCAACTTGCGTGCACACAGGTGCAGGTAAAGGCTGACCTAAGGCAACTTTGCCCGAACTTTGTAGTGTAGGCCCGACCTGCCTCTTTGTGGGCCCAGGGCCTTTGAGGGCCTGGCCTGTGGTGACTGGGGGTGCGAACCTGGAGCCTGTGTTCCAACTGGGCGCTGCAGAGGCTGAGCGGGGAGATGGGCGCGGGACCCCGCTGGTGCGGGCAGCCGGGCTCCGAGGCCCGGCCGCGGGGCTCCGGGTTTAGTTTCCCGACGCTTGAACTTGGCTCTGGGCGGAAAAGCCCGGCACGGCTGACAAGGCCAGAAAGCACTGTCCGCCCGGCCGGGGGCAGAGCACAGCAGCGCCCGGCCGCCGCCGCCGCCGCCTGCTCCCCGCAGGGCTGCCCCGGGAAGGACGGACGGACGGAGGGAGGGAGGGAGGCTGCCACGCCGGGCGGGCGGGAAGTGAGCTCAGCGCACAGGAAATCCCGCCCGCCTGGCCTGTGTTGTGCTGCCGAGGGGCAGAGAAAGGAGCCTAGCGACCGAGCGGGGCTGGCACCGGAGACCACGGGCAAAGCCATGTCTGACCAGGTAGGGCCCCCCCGCGGCCGGCCGGCCGGGCTGAGGGGCCAGCCCGGCGGCCTCCCCGCCGCTTCTCCATAGCCAGCAATGGAGACTGGAGGGAGGGGGCGAGAGGCGCCGGGGTAGGGGGGCCCTGCAGGCCCTTGAGCGGCGGGGGTTGGTCCCGTCTAGGGCCCGGGAGCAGCCCCCGCCCCCTGCGCCTCCTTAGCGGGGCTCTGCCTCGCCCCCGAGAGAAGGGCCCGGACAGCGCCCCCTCCCCCCACTCCGCGATACCCTTCCCCCCTCTCCTGGTCCCTCTCCAGCCGGGGCTGGGGGGTCCCCTCCCGTGACTGCTTGGCCCGGCCTCCCACCCTGCCTAGGCCCCAGGCCATACAATGGAAGCCTTCCTTGCCCTGCTTTAAGTGGGGGGTCATTCGCTGGTGCCCCCGGGTCTGGCCTGCCCCATGCCCCCCCTGCTCGGGGCCGGAGGAGGGAGAGGCAGCCCCAGGGTTTGCAACCTGGCTCGGATCTGACAGCAGGAGATGAGGGCTGATAGCTGCAGCCAGGCTTTAAGCTTCTTTCCTGTTAGGCCTATCCTCATGCTGGGGGTTGTTGTGATTGTGTTTAGTGCCCCTAATTCAAATCTCATCCTGGCTACGTTATTTCATTCCCAAGATTTGTTCAGGAAATATGAATTATGTTCATTACATTGTAGTGTGTGTGGTTTGTGTGTGTATGTATTCTGTCTTTAGATGACACTCTCAACTAGTATTGGTATGAAAAATGTGAATTTTTCATAGAAGTTTTTTGAAACCTAATTTGAGTAGAAGTGTGTGGTATTTTATTTTTTTTTAAATGGCAATGCTCTAAAATGCTTCTATAGTGTTGGGAAACCAAGCACTTGTTGATATATGAGAATCAGTATGGAAAACTGGCCAGAAGGGAAAGTGAAATTTAGGCTATGACATATCCCCTGTATGAACCCCATTACAGCCATTAATGTAGCTAACGTGTAAGAATCCCTAGTGTGGACAGGAAAAGTCACTATTTACACTAGTGGACTTTACCCAGAGTTCAAGCAGAAGTAGACTTAACTAGTGCAAATAATGGCATTGCCTGTTGCTGCTAAGGGTTTACACTAGTGGAGCTCTGCAGGTGTCTGACAACTGATGGCTGTCATCAGAATAAGTCGCCCAACAAGTAGACAAGGTTTAAGTAAAATGCAGAAAGTAAACTAGCAGCATAAATGGAGGAGGGGGAGAGAGGAAACTTCGGACCAGATCCTGCAGACCTTTGCTCACATAATTGCCCTTATTGATGTAAGTAGTGCTGTTGTCATAAATGGAACTACTTGCCCGGGTAAGAACTATTCAAGTTTGCAGTATAAAGCCCTATTTCTAAGAACTCTTTCCATTTAAATCTAATGTGATGCTAGTAATAGAGATAAGGAGAAGTTGTTAAATGAGGTGACCATGTTCCATCAAATAACTAATCAGATTCCAACTAAATCTGTTCAGAATGGCAGTCATGGGCTAAGAGGGAATGTCTTCTCATGGATCAGTAACTTGTTGTAAGATAGGAAACAAAGGGTAGGAGTAAATGGTCTGTTTTCAGAGTGGCGAGAGGTAAACAGCGTGGTTGTCCAAGGATCTGTACTGATACCAGAGCTGTTCAACATACTCATAAATGACCTGGAAAAAGGGGTTAACACTGAAATGGCAAAGTGTGTAGATGATCTAAAATTACTTGTGATAGTTCAGTGCAAAGCAGACTGAGTTACAAAAGGATATCATGAAACTGGTTGATTGGGCAAGAAAATGGCACACAAAATTCAGTGTTGATAAATGCAAAGTAATGCACATTGGAAAATATAATCCCAACAATGCCTATAAAATGGTGGGGTCTACATTAACTGTTACCACTGAAGAAAGAGATCTTGAAGTCATTGTGGATAGTTCTCTGAAAACATCTGTTGAATGTTAGCAGCAGTCAAAAAAGCTAACAGAATGTTAGGAACCATTAGGAAAGCATGGATAAGAAGACAGTAAATGTCATAATCCCACAATATAAATCCATGGTATACCTACACTGAATACTGCATGCAGTTCTGGTCACCCCATCTCAAAAAAGATTTATTAGAATTGGAAAAGATACCAAGAAGGGTAACAAAAATAACTGGGGATGTGGAACAGCTTCCATATCAGGAGAGATTAAAAAGACTGGGGACTGTTCATCTTGGAAAAGACATGACTAAGGGGAGTATGATAGAGGTCTATAAAATCATGAATGGTGTGGAGAAAATGAATAGCGAAGCATTATTTACTCCTTCCCATAACACAGGAACCAGGGGTCACCCAATGACATTAATAGGCAGAAGGTTTAAAACAAACAACACACAATGCACAGTCAACCTGGGGAACTCGTGGCCAGGGGATGTAGCAAAGGCCAGAAGTATAACTGAGTTCAAAAAGCAATTAGATAAGTTCATGGTGGATAGGTCCATCACTGGGTATTAGCCAAGATGGTCAGGATGCAGCCCCATGGTGTGGGCGTCCCCATACCCTCTGACTGCCAGATGCTGGGACTGGACAATGGAATGCATTGCCCTGTTTTCTTCTTTTCCTCTGTAGCATCTGGCATTGTCCACTGTCGGAAGATAGGATACTATGCTAGATGGACCATTGGTCTGACCCCTATTGCCATTCTTCTGTTGAATTAAGCTACAAGTCTCTTACAAAAAGCAGCCTTCAATAAGTAATCCTTTGTTATGCTTCAAATCTGCAAAGATTTATACATATGCTTAACTTTATGCACTTTGAGTAGTCTTGTTGACTTGAGTGGAAGCTATTGCGACCCATAAAGTGTAGCATGCATGTAAACTCTTGAAGATAAGGGCCATTTATAGTGAGACAAACATGTAAACACGCGCTTAACTTTTATTTCCACAGTTAGTTCCATGGAAGTCAATGGCTAGTTGACTAGAGTTAAATATGCATAAATGATAGTGGGAATGTGATCTGAGGTGATATTAGTGCTCATCTTTCCATCCAAATAATTTTTCTTCAAGTGAGCCATGTTGCATGGAAAAACTACAGCTTCTTTTTCTCCTATCTTGTGCTGGAAATACTTGTTTCAGAGGATATTGTCCTCCAGGGATATAATCATTTGTTAATAATGGCAATTACAGCTGGCTTAATATAAACAGTGAACATAAGAACAGCCATACTGGGTCAGACCAAGGTCCATCTAGCCCAGTATCCTGTCTTCGGACAATGGCCAATGCCAGGTGCCCCAGAGGGAATGAACAGAACAGGTAATCATCAATTGATCCATCCCCTGTCGCCCATTCCCAAAGTGGGATATAATCAGTTTAGTTTTCATTAGGATGAGATAAAAAGATCATCTTACTGATAATAAAGAAAAAAAATGGAGGCGGGGATACAAAAAGCTCATGGGTCCTAGGTAACAATCTCAGAATATGGGGAACAGACAAAGTCACAGGAGGGGTAGGTGTGTAGATTGGTTTAATAAAGAGGGAAATTATAGAATATAATAAAGCAAATTTAACTTCTAATTAAATATAGAAGAATGAATCAGCATAATATTGGCTTCATGTACCATTTCTTTTAGCTAAAATATTGCAAACTGTTAGTATAGGCAGAATACATAAATTAACACCACTTGTTTGCTAAATGTCAGCACTGGTGGTGTGTGCGCTAATCATTTTATAATCATGATTCTAAAATCTTATTGCATATTATGTCTTGAAAATTGAAGCTCAAAATCTATAAAAAAGGTAACTAATTTATTGTTATGAGCAAATTACAATGCAGCATTTGAAGTGTTTTGTTTTGTGGTTCCGTTAGTTGCAATAATACATACTTGGCCCTCTCAGCACCTTTCATCCAAGGACTTCAAAGTGTTTTACAAGCACTAATTACTTAAACTTCATGACATAAGTGTGAGGTAGGTATTAGAGAAATTTTTTTTATGCTGCTTAGGAACTGTTTCTGTAAAACAGTGGCTGTAGGAACTTTTTATGGCCCTAATGAAAAGTCAGAATCTGATTCAGAAGTGGTTTTATTTAACATTTTTATTTTGGCCATTAAGTAATAAAATTTCTTTTCCTAGTATGATAGTGAATACCAGTCTTTTAACTGCATGTTACGTGGTAGGGAGTTGCACATGAACTATTTGTGAAATATTTAATTTACAAATGAGTGATTGTAACCAAGGGTACGTCTATACTTACCTCCGGGTTCGGCCGTAAGCAGTCGATCTTCTGAGATCGATTTATCGCGTCTTGTCTAGACGTGATAAATCGATCCCGGAAGTGCGCGCCGTCGACACCGGTACTCCTCGCCGTGAGGAGTAAGCGCTGTCGACGGGGGAGCCTGCCTGCCACGTGTGGACCCGTGGTAAGTGCTTTGAAGATCGAACTAAGATACTTCGACTTCAGCTACGTTATTAACGTAGCTGAAGTTGCGTATCTTAGTTCGACACGGGGGGTTAGTGTGGACCAGCCCTTAGTTGCCATCAAGTCTACCTAACTCTGTGCATTTGTTCTTTAATTTCTTCTGGCAGCTTTCCCATCCATCCACTTTTTCCCTTAAACCTGCAGTAGGGGGAGCTCTTTCAGTTTTGCCTGCCCTTGTTTGGATCCAGATTACTGGGATTTTACTTTTTAAACTTCAGTTGTTGGCAATGCCATTCTTGACTCTAACCCATTTCAGTCCCTCTTCCACCCCCCCTCACCCCCACCCCCAAAAAGATTTCCAACTCTGCTTTTGCTCTACTTTGGTGTATAGTGGGGTTACCTGATGCTTTAATCTTACATCTTTGTGACATACTAATATTTTGATCCCACTAATTCCCTTTTTATCTTCCTACTGTCCCTCTTTCTCATGGCATTTGGCATGCACTGCCTCAGTTTCCTGGAGCTGAAGACTGGAATCAAGCCCCCTATGGATCATTGCTTTCCACTCATATCAACCAAGGAAGGCTGTCATGGTAGTGATGCTCTGCTTTAGACTCAAGAGCATGAACTCTGTGATACCCCACACAAGAGCTCAGAAACTCTGGTGAGGAGTGCTAGATAGATAGAACAGTGACAAGAGTTAATGTGAATCCTTTGCATGGCAGTGAAGTCCTCTCTTACTAGGACAGCAGGCTGGCTTGCAAATTGGTTCTCTTGCACAGTGAACAGAGATGGTGACTACATACATTTAGAATTTAAATACCCCTTGTAGTGATGGATTTCTTATGTGTTAGCAAAGCAAATGGCTAATTAGCATGAAGTTATATTATACATCAGTGGGTGTGTAGAGATTAGCCTCTCTCCTCTTTTGGAGAATTAGTCTATCCAGTGTGCAAATGCTAAAAATGTTCTTTCCGCAGACCTTTTCTATACTCACAGGAGAGCAATCGGCCATTAGGTGAAAGAGGTCCATGATCTAGGTCTCCAGAAAATGTTTGTCTTTTGGTCCTTTTCTAGCCAACAGTGTGATCCATACTATCCTTTCACTCCTGCAAGGGGTCCCTTGAGATTTGGGTTGAGGCATGTTAATATGGCAGGGTAGTGGGGGTAATGGCAGGGAGGGTGGAAGTCTTTATTGCCAAGAAGGAATTCTGGCATTGGGGAGCTATAAAAGCTTTGATGATCTCGTCCATCTTGCTGGGCAACAGCATGCTGAAGAAAGGTGATTGACACATGACCTGTAGTTTGGTGAGATCCTCCTTCCTGAAGACTTTTTTTATTTTTTTTTAAAGATTTCTCTATCCAGCATCTGCTTGTATTTATGCAGTGACTAAAGGTGTAGGTGTAACCTTGTTCAGTGCCATAATACACCACATCCATGAAAATGTACAAAACTGTTAAGTCTAACCCAAAATATGCAATGACAGGTAGGATGGGGCTAGATGTAACCAAATCTTTGACTTGTGTCTAATCTGTCAGTAATTAATATGAAAACTCTTCTGTTTAATGCAGTCTGTTCATGTATTATTCAACATTATTTCACTCCTGTAGAAGACCTTATTGCTCAGGTGTTCATACATCAAACTTGCCTATAAACTAGTTAAGGTAGACATTACAGTTCTTAACCATAACACATTTATACAATGATTTAAAAATTATAAAAGTTACTTAGATACTTAGTCCTACACGGTGTTTTATAAAATGGCTTATAACTAAGGCTACATTTTAGTCATGGGTATTTTTAGTAAAAGTCATGGACCAGTCACGGGCAGTAAACAAAAATTCACAGCCTGTGACCTGTCCATGACATTTACTAAAAATAGCCCTGAATAAAACTTGTGGAGGGGCCTGCCTGGGGGCCTCACGGGTGCTGGGGGAGGGCAGCCCGGCTACTTGGGGTGGGAGACAGCGGTGGTGCGCAGCCCAGGACCCCTGCTGGTGCTAGGGAATGGTGGGGGGGGGTTTGGTGGGGCCAGCAGGCTCCCTACCGGGCTCCGCGCCTCCCCTGCAAGCAGCAGCAGCAGAGTTTGGGTATGGGTTGTGGTGAGGTGGGCTCTGGGTGGTGCTTATCTGTGGAGCTCCCCGGAAGCGGCGACATCCCCCTCACTCAGCTGCTAGGCAGAGGCATGGCCAGGCAGCTCTGCGGGCTACCTCTGCCTGCAGGCACCACCCCTGCATCTTCTATTGGCTGTGGTTCCCAGCCAATGAGAGCTGCGAAACCATCGCTGTGGGCAGAGCTGCCTGGCCACACCTCCGCCTATCAGCTGAGTGAGGGGGATGTTGACGCTTCTGGGGAGACCCCCAGGTAAGCGACACCCCATCCAGTGCCCCTACTCTCTCCCACACCCAAACTCTGCCACTGGGGTGAGGGGACTGCCCCAGCAGTGGCCTGGTGCAGGGGCTGCCTGAGCTGCGCCTGAGCCACGCGCACCAGCTGCTGCAGAAGTCACGGAGGTCACGGAATCCGTGGCATCCCTGAAAAACTCGCAGCCTTATTTATAACAAACATACCAACACACAAGCTATTAATTGGGGATGCTGTTTACACATGGGAGTGAGGGGTCTGCTCATTCTTTGAAAGTGGTAGTGTGTGATGCATCTTTACACACTAATGTTATTACACACTAAAATCTGTTTACTTCTGCCTCTATTCTAGCATATGAGACAGAGAAAGATTTAGTACTGCTTTCTCCATATTTCTCTTTTTGAGCTTATTTCAATGGAGTTAAACTGGTGTAAAATGCATTCTTTGTTTTTATATCTACAGTAACCCCTCACATAACTTGTAGTTATGTTCCTGAAAAATGCAACTTTAAGTGAAACGATGTTAAACTATTCCAATTTTCCCATAAGATTTGACGTAATTGCGGGGGGTTAGGTTCCAAGGAAATTTTGGGGGGGCAGACAAAAGGCATTATATACTGTCCAGTACTGTACTGTGGTGGGGAGGTGCCCCTGGCTTACCCCACACAGGCTCAGCCCGCTGCAGACAGTGAGGTGCTTCCCTGCCAGCTGTTTGGCGGCCGGGGAAGCCCTGGGAGGGAAGGAGGAAGGGAGGGGGAGGAGGCAGAGAAGAGGAACTTGTGCAATGCTCCCTTGTAAAGTCAGCCAAATGACTTATAAGGGAGCATTGCACAACTTTAAACGAGCATGTTCCCTAATGGAGCAGCGACGTAACTTCGAAACAACGTTAACCGGGACGACATTAAGTGAGGAGTTACTGTATCTTCTAAGCGACAAGGAGTTCTGTGGGGTATTCACCCACGAAAGCTTATGCTCCAATACGTCTGTTAATCTCTAAGGTGCCACAGAACTCCTTGTCGCTTCTACAGATCCAGACTAACACGGCTACCCCTCTGATACTTGTATCTTCTAATTCATCCCTTATCTCATCTGTTCCTCTTTCTAAGCTGCTTCTGTTAATCACTGGTGTAGTGCTGATTCATTGTAATAAGGGAGAAGTTGGTGTACTGTCCAATGAAAGTAATTAATAAGTGGGATTTATCAATATCTCTGTGGAATGTTTTTCTTTCAGGAAGCAAAACCTTCAGCTGAGGACTTGGGAGATAAGAAAGAGGGAGAATACATTAAACTCAAAGTCATTGGGCAGGTGAGTTCTTTTACATAATCAGTCACTGGTGGATATTTTATAGTTGTCTATATATATAGCCTGCAGATGGATCATTTCTCTTAATTACACACATAAACAGTTGAATTCTGGTACCCTAACAATTATTTGATCAGGAGTTTTCCCCCACTATTACGCTCTTACTTACCAGTTGCCAATGGTGGTTCTCCGTATAGCTCTAGGTGTCTCAAACATTAATTAATGTTTCCTTGCAATTCCTTTGTGAGTGAAGGGAGTAGTATTATCCCTGTGTTACAGATGAGGGATTGATGAACAGAGAGACTAAGTGACTTGCCTGAGGTCATACAGGAAGTCTGTAGCAGCTGGTTTTAGATAGCCTGAGTCCCTGTCCAGCATTAAGCAAAAGACCATCTTTTCTCCTGGATAGTAATGGCTGAAGGTGCCATTGGTTGTTTACTTAACAATTTGTGGGAGGGGAGCCCAATTCAGACTGTAGCCAGCAACTTCTCTTTAGAGATAAAGGCTATAATTTTCAGTAGTGCAGGGAATGAGAACTTCATGGCCTTCATGAGATGAAGTAATTCTGTGTAGAACCACAGAGTACTGCGGGAGCTACTGGTTCACTTGAACTCTCTTAATATTAGGAATTTTAAGACTTTATTAGCCTGTCAATTTGTTGCTGGTTGGAATCTGGGGACCAAATTCAGTCTAGGCATAAGATGGTGCAACTCCAATTAGCTTCAGTAGAAATTGTAATCACTTAGATAAGGGCTGAATGTGGCCCAGTGACACAGATATTTCAAACACTTGCATTTGTAATCATTTTGTCACCTCTTGCAGTAATGTAACTTTTTGTAGGACAAGGACAGGTCCTTTACAGCTTCTCATTAACTTACTCTTGTATTGCTGAGACAGCATGTCTACAGTGGTAGATACTCTCTAAATGAGCAGGGTTTTATTATGAATTTTGAAGTGCGAGCTTAACTTGCCTCTTCTGGAACTTGAGACCAGAGATCTTCTGTGTATGATGATATTTTTATTACGCAGATCAGAGGATAAAGATGGAGACACAGACTATTAATATTTTTTTAAAAAATTCAAAATGTCTTTAGCAAACCACAAGCCATATCATACCATCTATTTTTAAGCAGGACTCCCCATGGAAGTGAATGGGGAGTTCTGATTAATGTGTTGTAATATGAATCTCTAGTAGAATAACTTATCAAGCATTACTGTAAGCACATTGATCGATGGTCCAGCTGTCCAGTAAAACTGGCATTGGATACGCTTTGTAATAATCAAATATAAAAATTAAAACCTGCGTCAAACAAAGCAAATAGTTATTACAAAGAGGGGTAACTTCTTCCTGTTCTGTTCTTAGGACAGCAGTGAAATTCACTTCAAGGTGAAAATGACGACACATCTCAAGAAACTCAAAGAATCATACTGTCAAAGACAGGTTTGTGAAACAGTGGCACTATCCTATTGAAAAGGCACTTTACTTGGGGAAGGGAGGAAGAAGAGGTTAAAGGGATCTGCTTGGACAGGTGAACTCATGTCAAATCTCTGTTCACCAGAGGGATAGACCCAACAACCACAGAACAAGTACAATGGACCTCCTAATTAAGTTTGACAGTCATTAGCATTTATGCTGGATAGCATGATGTGGACCTTGTCCTATAATAATGTGTTCAAATTATTGGTTGAAATTACAAGGTATCTGTTAAAAGCAAATGCTCCCTTTTTTAATATGCTCATGCATGTTCTTATGGGTACTGTAAAAGACGCTTTACCTCTTACAGCTCAAAGTGAAATGCACTTAGAATTGTGGAATACTTTCACTGTTGTGTGGAAGCAGAATTAGACTCAACTGCCAATACGGTTAATATAGTAATAAATTGCCAATATGTGACTACTAAATTCATTGCATTAACACTTTGATAGAAAGGGTAAACAGTGAGGTGGCAAAGTTGGGGATGATGCAAAATTACTCAAGATAATTAAGTCCAAAGCAGACTGCAAAGAGTTACAAAGGGATCTCACAAAACTGGGTGACTGGGCAAGAAAATGGCAGATGAAATTCAGTGTTGATAAATACAAAGTAATGCACAGTGGAAAATGTAGTCACAGTGTTACATACAAACTGATGGGGTCTAAATTAGCTTTTACCATTCAAGAAAGAGATCTTGGAGTCATCGTGGATAATTTTCTGAGAATATTCACTCAATGTGCCCTGGCAGTCAAAAAAGCTAACAATGTTAGAAACCATTAGGAAAGAAACAATAAGACAGTAAATATCATAATGCCGCTATATAAATCCATGCTACACCCACACCTTGAATACTGCAGGCATTTCTGGTCACCTCATCTCAAAAAAGATATATTAGAAATGGAGACGGTACCAAGAAGGGCAACAAAAGTGATTAAGAATATGGAACAGTTTCCATATGAGGAGAGAGTAAAAAGATGGGACTGTTCAGCTTGGAAAAGAGGTGACTAAAGGGGAGTATGATAGAGGTCTATAAAATCATGAATGGTGTGGAGAGAAAGTGAATAAGGAAGTGTTATACCCCTTCACATAACACAAGAACAAGGTTGATGAAGTTAATAGGCAGCAGTTTTAAAACAAATAAAAGGAGGTACTTCTTCACATGATACACAGTCAGCTGGTGGAACATGTTGCCTGGGGGATGGTGTGAAGGTCACAAGTATAACTGGGTTAAAAAATGAATTGGATAAGTTCATGGAGGATAGGTCCATCGGTAGCTTTTAGTGAAGATGGTCACGGATGCAAACCCGTGCTCTGGGTGTCCCTAAGCCTCTGACTTCAACATGCTGGGACTGGACAACTGCAGAAGGATTCCTCAATAATTGCCCTGCTCTGTTCACTCCCTCTGTAGCACCTTGCATTGGCCGCTGTCTGGAGACCGGATACTGGGCAAGATCAACCATTGGTCTGCCCAATATAGCCAGCTTTTGTGCTCTAAGTACTAAAATTTGATCCCTTGCATTAGCAGTATCTTCCATATCAGATTCTGTTAAAACTACCAATTAACACTTCTCTTGTTTGCCTATTCTGTGTTTAGCTATTGGATCAGCAGCGGCTTTTTATGTGGCCCATTCTTCAGCAGTGTTCTTCAGGTTCACCCCACCAACTGTGACCATAAGCAATGATGGCTAACATTTTTGTGTTAATAGAGACAAACTAAACTTGTCGACAAATAGCTTTGTAGTGACGCTTTTTCATTCTTTGGTCATGTGATGTCTTCATTTTTCTGTGTCCTTGTCGTGTGATTTGCTGCTACTTACAGGAAGAAAGTGTATTCTTACTATTTATTGCTTACATCGCATTGAATGTGTGCTGGGTCTTTTTCAGATGAATGAGAGAACGCTGCCATAATTAACTTAAAATCTTAGGGCCTGATGCTGTGAACCTTTTCACACAAGTTTTGTGTGTGTCAGTCATACATACATCTATAGGTCACTCTGTATATCTAAATAACAAAAGCTCATTCTATAGCAGTTTGAATGGATACTGCTGTAGTATGTGTATACTATAGAATGAAGTTTTGGGTTTTTTTACTTCTTACCTGGGCTATAACTTGATGAACAAAGTAACCATGGAGATTTTTTAGGTTTCCTTATCCAAGTGTGCTCAAAGGCAGATGCTTCTGTGTTACATTCATTTTCTTCTGGGAGAGGGGTCTTAAGGTGGCTTCTTCCAGGGCCATAAAAAATGCTTCCCAACTGTAAGAGGGATTACTAGAGGACAGTGCAAGAAGATCTTACTTTCCTATGAATTTGCCTGCCTGGTTAACTTGCAAGCCATTTGTCTTTGAGATACAATACGCTACAGACTTTGGGTGCAAGTTATTTAGTTTTAAAGAGTTTACTGTAAGTGACAATAGCTGTGTATGTAAACAATTTAATATGGATTTAATAACCTGTAACTACTTACCTTTTGCTGATGGCATAAAACAAGATGAGTATGGGTTTGGTTATCAGGTGTCACTATATTGGCATATTTAGAGAGCAGCAGTATTAACTGCACAATTAAGATTGGATCTTATTTTGCACTTGAAGTGGGAGTTGAACCTGTATTGTATGAAAGATACAGTACATCTGGCCCAAATTTTCAAGCATATTATCAGATAAATCTGTTAATTAGACTGAATTCTAATCACTTTAAATTGGCATTTAAAAGTTCTTATTCTGTCTCTTGGTTGTTTTTTCCCCACTTTTTCTAGCTTAACTCTGAACTATAGAATGTCAAAAACGCACACATAGTGAGTGTTTGAGGTCTCTCTGGAGTTGTGTAATTCTTTCTTTAAGTATTAGTATTATTCGCCATAACTGATTCCATGTTTGCTGCAGTTAGCAGATGAATAACATGATTTATGTCAGCTACTTCCATTCTTCAGCATGGGGTGCAAAAGCCTTTTTGAATGGTTCAGGAAAGAATAAAACGCTGCCTTCTAATGTATGCCTCAGTCATTTTCTTGCATCCATAATTGTGGCTAGCATGGGGAATGAATTTTGCTAACCCAAGAGTATGTTTGGGAAGTCAGAGAAGATTTTTGACAAAGAACATTGTCACTTTGTTGAAGACTGGATGTTGGTGAAGCTGTTCAGTTGGTTCAGGAGTAAAGTTGAACAGTTTAATGGAAAAACAGGATCTTCAACAAAGCAACGAATGTTGAGGTGCCTGTTCTTTTTTAACCCAGTCAGCTGGGTTTGAAGTTCTCCCACTGAACTGGTGGAACAATTCATGGAGATCTTTGCTTATATTGAAAACGTAATATTATATGTGTATCAATTTTTAAAAGCTTACATGTGCTTTACTAAACATTTCTGTGGCTTGTTTTTAGGGAGTTCCAATGAATTCGCTCAGGTTCCTCTTCGAGGGTCAGAGAATTACTGATAATCATACCCCCAAAGAGGTGAGTTTCTTTCCTTAATAGAAGGCAAGTGGCGGTTTTAAACAATGCACCCTGGGACAACTAAAGAAATAGTCACTGTGCTTCGCATGTTAGGGATTTCACTATTCATCCAAAACCGCCATTATTTGGTTGAAAACATTTTTTAATACAAGTATATGTACAGTAACTCCTCACTTAAAGTCGTCCTGGTTAACATTGTTTCGTTGTTATGTTGCTGATCAATTTGGGAACATGCTCGATTAAAGTTGTGCAATGCTCCCTTATAACATCGTTTGGCACCCGCCTGCTTTGTCCACTGCTTGCAGGAAGAGCAGCCCGGTGGAGCTAGCTGGTGGGGACTTGGAACCAGGGTGGACCGGCAGCCCCCTATGAGCTCCCCGCTCCCCTAAGTTCCCTATGCAGCAGCTGCCCAGCAGGCTATCAATTGCCGGCAGTTCAGCTGTTCCTCCCCCCACTGCAATGTGCTGCTCCTGCCCTCTGCCTTGGAGCTGCTCTGGGAAGCCTCGTGCTTGCTGTGCAGGGGAGAGAAAGAGGGGACTAATGTCAGGGTGTCCCCCTCCCCCCTGCTCCTGTACCCCGCTTACCCCTTTTCCATATAGAGCAGGGTGGGGACACGAAGGGAGGGAGACAGAGAGAGCTTGGGGCAGCAGCTGCTGTCTCAACTTCCTGATCAATTTAAAAAGACAATGCACTTAAGAGTGGGGTCAGCTTACTTAAAGGGGCAATGCGCCTCTCTCTCTACCACGCACAGGGTGTTTGTCTCTGTCTCTATATGCCATGATGTCTCCCCTCCCTCCATTTGTGCTGCCTTATAGAGTGTGAGGCTATGTTAACAACAATGTGTTAACCCTTGAGGGCTCAGCCAAAAGCTAGTTCATCGTTAGCAGTAAGGCATTCCCTGAGAAATATCCCACCCTCTTCCACCCTCTAACTTCACCACCTCAACCAAGCTTCACAATCATTATCGCTTAGTACAGTATTAAATTGTTTAAAATGTATACTGTGTGTGTATGTGTTGTGACAGGGTCAGGCCAGATGGCTACAGGAGAATGCTCGAAGGCAGATATATTAGTCCCAGATTAAGTAGATCCCTTTTTCTTGGGTAAAGTAACAGGGGCAGTTCCAGAACAAGCAGGAACTTGCTGGAACAAATTAAGGCAGGCAGGCTAATCAGGACACCTGGAGCCAATTAAGAAGAAAGTGCTAGAATCAATTAGAACAGGCAGGCTAATCAGGGCACCTGAGTTTAAAAAGGACCTCCCTTCAGTTTGTGGTGTTGCGTGCGAGGAGCTGGGAGCAAGAGGCACTAGAAGCTGAGAGTGAGAGGGTGTACTGCTGGAAGATCCTGTGGTGAGGATAAGGAAAGTGTTGGGAGGAGTCCATGGGGAAGTAGCCCAGGGAGTTGTAGCTGTCGTGCAGTTGTTCCAGGAGGCGCTCTAAACAGCTGCAGTCCACAGGGCCCCGGGCTGGAACCTGGAGTAGAGAGCGGGCCCGGGTTCCCCCCAAACCTCCCAACTCCTGATCAGACACAGGAGGAGTTAACCTGGACTGTGGGTTCTACCAGAGGGGAAGATCTCTGAGGCAAGCAAAATCCGCCAATAAGCGGAGGACCCACCGAAGTAGAGGAGGAACTTGGTCACAGTCTATATGTATGTATGTGTGTATAGCCCTGCAAAACTATATTATTTATTAAGCGAAACAATGTTAGTCGCATTTTCAGGAACATAACTACAACATTAAGCAAGAAGTTACTGTACTCATCTTTACCAGAGAGAGGTGGGAAAACACGAGTAGCTTGTTTTCTGTTTACCATCCATATCAAGATTATATTTAACTGTTGCATAAATTTCTTCCTGGTATAAATGCAGAAATTATAAAGACTGACCTTTTGGACTCAGGATGTGAATTATGCAGTGTTGATGTAATCATCTTTTGGTCTTCAACTTTCAGCTGTCTAGAGAATTGAAAACAAACTTGAAAACTTTAGATATCAGTTGTAGTTTCTGAGGTGGAAGTCCTTTGTTATAACCAAGTAAGCTACATGATCTATAATTTGTAGTCATGATGCCATTGGTACACAATTGCATGACAATCATGCGACAGCTGCACAAGAATAAAGTTAGAGACTTTTTTTTTTTTTTTTTAATAGCCAATGACTTTTTGAGATCTGGGAAAGGATTTGTACTCCCCACAGAATATTGCCAGTTCTGAACTAGATGTGCTACAAAGATGAAACAAGTGACTTGGAGGGTAGGGGAGCGGACTAAATAACTTTATTAGTGTTGGCTAATAAGGCAGTGACAGAGGATTATTTTTCCACCGCTTTGTCCTTTTGAGGAAATATGGCTGGGGAGAGGAAGAAAACCTTTAGCTCCCTTGCTTGTCCAGAAGCTACTGTGCATTCAAAACATCTGATTTATAACAATTTTGTTTTGTTTTTGTTTTGTTTTTTCCCTGTTCTCACAGCTGGGGATGGAGGAGGAAGATGTGATTGAAGTTTATCAGGAACAGACAGGGGGTCACTCAACAATTTAGATCCTTCTGTTTGTTTTTTCTTTCCCCTTAATCCTTTTTTATTTTTAAATAATAGTTCTTTTGTAATGTGGCGTTCAACACTGAACTGAAACAGGCACCCCACCTCTGGGAACTTATTTTCAGACATCTGGTATCTTGAATTCTCGTGCTCATTATACACTATAATTTCTGTTTTCATTGTGCTGAACTCTTGTGATCCAGCTGCAGCCCTGCTCCTTCCCCCCCCCCCCCTTTAAAATTACATGTACACACATGCATTTGTATGTTCACTAGGATCGTGCCTTTCAGGCACGAAGGTTGTAAGATCTGCCAGGTGGGCAAGTGTTCCTAATGACTTCCAAATCAGCCCTGAAGTTTTGATGTGTGACTGTTTCACTCCTGGACTATAACTTTCAGTGGGAGATGAAGTTTTTCAGAGAACTAAACAATGGAGAAATGGTGTGTCCATAATTGAGAGCTGTTTTCCTTAAATTGTGCTGGGGGCCCGGGAAAGAAGACTGTCCCCTTGGAAATGAAAAAGA
Organism: Chelydra serpentina; assembly: GCA_037349315.1. Lineage (NCBI taxonomy): Eukaryota > Metazoa > Chordata > Testudines > Chelydridae > Chelydra > Chelydra serpentina. The sequence goes on along the minus strand of JBAIAC010000029.1, from coordinate 33,598,961 downwards.
TAGAACTGGTTTCATCTGTACTTTCCTCCAGAGATGGCTACACAGAAGACATAAAATTGAAAACCCCGTCTATTCTTAAATTTTGGCAGAAGAGCCCAGAAAGGTTCTTTCATATAGCAATTAATACACAGATATTCATGCAAGAATGTACACAGCAGACACTTGTAGTATTCTGACATTCTTGTTTGTACTTTTTGGCCTGGGACATGGGTTTTGAATGGACATTGTCTGTACCAGCTTCATTAAAATAAACAAGAAAAACAATTTTATAACATTAACAATTTGTATTTTATTTTCAAATATTTGGAGATGAAAGAGCAAGAGATGTGCTTATTTAGTAAATATTGATCAGAGCCAGCAAATATTACACTCTTAAAATATACTCTGTAAACTAGAATTCTGTTGTTCCATGCTTACTCCAAGTATTGAATACTCATTGATTTTTTTAATTTTTTTTTGTTAATAGTAATGTACATTCCTTTCTCTTGAAGCTATTAACTGTTTCCAGTACCTGTTGGATGATGAAAATATGTACTTGGAGCTTCAGTTTGGATTCTAAAACTAGAGGTTAGATTGAAACCTGTAACTTGGAAGGTAGAGTTGGAAGGAAATAGGTTTAAAAAAAGAAAAAGGAAAAAAAACCCAAAAGTTAACCTTTTCCCTCTAGATCACTGCATCACATATGGTCCAGGTCAGTAGTGCCCCAAAGTAATTACCATCTGATTGGGTGAATGGTGTCCTATCTAAAATGAGTTGTGGGCTCATTGCAATTCCTAACCATGTATCCACGTCTCAAGAGGTACCACCATTGTGGGTACCTGCCTGGGCCATCTCAACAGTGCATCACACAGTTATGAATGGGTCACATTCAAATGGGTCTTACAGCTCAGGTAGGAGGTGGATTGGCAGGACAGTGTAGAAAAATGCATTGCTCTGCCTCTGCTCCAAGTGACATGCAAATAAACAGGACTTGAGTTTACAGGTTTTTACATCAAGCACTTTTCATGAAAACTCAATTCACATTGCCATTTTTGCTAAAATATGTTTTATACTTTCACAGATAGGTTTTGAGGGTTTTTTATGGCGCTCACTGTACAGTTATAAATGCATTTCCTTTCATGCTTGTGATTTGTGTCCCTTTCCCCCATCTAGTAGTACACTTCTTTTGTACTCCTAGCTGCACTAAACAATTCTTTTAAAATATTAAAATTTTGCTTTAAAAAAGTCAGAGAATATGGAATTTTTTAAGTGTTATGTTTAACCAAATGATTCCTAGAAGAAGAATGAGCTTCAAAAGAACAAATCACCAATATAACAGATGGTGGAGCAAAATACTGTTTCCTTGAGGTGTTCCCTAGGTGCTTTCCAGAATACCAAAGATAGCTAGATCTTAGGTACTTACATGCCTCTGTAACAGCAGTATCTGAGCATCTCTCCATCTTTTTAATAATGCATCCTCACAACATCTCCCTGTGGTAGGAAATTACCACTATTCCTGCTTTTACAGAGGCAGAGAGACTGTAGCACAGCTGGGAATTGTATCCAGATCTCTTGACTTCCAGGATAGCATCCTAACGGCTGGACCTTTTTCCTCCCAATCTACATTTTATATGCTGATTTGCATTAACTTCTCAGGTGAGGAGGGACTGCATAGAACCCTCTCTTGAGACTACTAGAGAGTCTTAGTTGGGTGAAGAGCTTGCTGCCCATGGCCTTCTCTCGCTCACTCCAGTGAAGGTGAAATGGTGAGGTCTTTTCTATACTAGACTTTTTTCCCCTAAGTTTTCCCACTGGGAGTTTGCTCTGCCTTCAGCTGCATACATGTGCTGCTGTTGGGCAACCATGTTTTATCTGGACTTGCTGTGAGCAGTTAGATAACCTATAGTTAACACTCTACCATTGTGACCATCATGGAACTGCACTGTTGGGAATATTTAGGGGAGTGTACGCTATAGTCTCTCACTCCCCCTCCCCAAGACAAATCTTGGAAACTCAACCCTGGCTTCATGTAGGAAGATACTAGACACTGTTCCGGTGTCTCTTTAGTCTATGATTTTTAGTATCTAGCAAAGTTACAAATTAAAGCTCCCAGGCTCATCTGTGCTAAACAATCTATTACACCTTGGATTTAGCTGTGACACTGAGTACGTTTCACAGAGCTCTCTGTAAGCTCAAACGTTCGTCCCTCTCACCAACAGAAGATCCAAAAAAGATGATCACCTATCTTGCCTCTCCCACGTAGATACCTGTTTTGTGGTTTTTTCCATGGTCCCCTGCTCCCTGGAAGGAGCTAAGTGGTGTGTAGAAGGAGCATTTCTGGCTGAAAAGGGAATTCTGTAGGAACAGAATTCATAAGCTCTTACACGAGCTGCATCCAGGTCTCTCTCACCCTGAGAGGTGGACTGGGCTTGGTGTTTGCATGTTGCTGGGAACGGGGGGAAATCAAAGTGAAAAGAAATCACCTAAATTCTGTCCCTTCCACTCAAAATCTCTCTTGATATTTATTGTATACCATGCACAAAATGTAATACATTGTTTTTAAAAGCCTATAACACACACTGTATCTATGTAAAATAAGGGTATTATTCATTAAGAGGTTTTCTAACATAGATATGATGGAAAAGCTTGCAGGTGGATACTGTTTCATTATAAGAAGGTAGAAAAGGAGTTATTTTTGTATATGGAGTATTTTTAAAAATCTGCTCTGAATGTCCAGCGAGTGCAAACTCTGAATTGCTGGTGCACAGCCAGACTTGCTTATTAAGGATCAGCCACAGGCAATATATATACGGAGGCTTAAAGGAGCTACATACATTAAGACACCACTCGATACCATTTTTATTTTTTTACAGGAAAGCTCAAATACCATAAATCAATTTATTTTGCTTCTAGCACTAGTAGTTAATGCACATTTAATTCAAATGAAGTCCAGCTCCAATTCAGCAAGAACATAAAAATATTTCTAACATATTGTTTCAAATCTATTGAAAATGTGCAGTATAAAAGGGTTTGCACATATAAATTTAACTTTGTTACATGCTATAAAAGAAAACAATGCAGAAGAAAACATGATTAATCTGATTTTGGGAAACAAGAATTGTTCTCTTGCTGGTAGCAGTCTTTATTTGACGTCTTTGTTGGCGTCCTGGGATTGCATGATGCTAATATGCATAAAATCTAGCTGTTTCTGGATCTAATGAGCATAGGTAAGTCAGTTGGCCTGAGGATCCTTCTGCAAGTCAGAGAGGCCCTCATACCCTCCATAAGATTGTGAAAGCTACTGCCTTGCTTCTACAGAATGGCCCTGGGAATCTGGGAGGGGGGCATAGGGTAGGAGAAGTCTGCTCTTACAAGGTCACAAGAGACTAGGGCTAACTCAGGCTGTTAATTAGGTCATCTATTGGTTGACTGTAGCATCTTGAATAGTTGATTTCCCACCTATTGGATGAGCATATAAAGTGCACTTATCTATTGGGGAAATGGATTTAGAAGAGAAAAGGTCTCCCCAAGAAGGAATAGGGAAGTCTTAGGCCATGTTTTGTATTTCCCATTGGGTCAGACAAGTTCAAGGGAACTCTTAATTGGATTCAGTGAATTGGAAGAGTCCAGTGCAATAACCCCTATCCTCTCAGTATCCTCACATTTATTTGTTTTCTTTTGCTGTCTCCAGGCCTAGCATTTGGAGCAGCTAAAAATAAGAATAAACCCATGGCCGTGAAATTTGCTGTGTATGTTCCAGTCCACTGGCTTCCACTAGCAACTCCCGCTGGAATCGCAGGTGCTGCTCCAGAGCTTCTCTTTGCCTGCAAACAAACAGTGCTCATTCAAATATTTAGAGATAAATGAAAGGAAGGCAGCTAGTGTTCCTTGATTCATTAGGTCAATATTGTTTTTTGCTTAATTACAAACTCAGCAATTTAAATTCATTGCTGGTGTAACTTTTTACTTCAGCCATACTACAATTTCAGCTGTAGTGGGAAACCTGGGCACTATGCACCATTTTGTAGTATAGATGGGATATTAGCTGTGTCCCTGAACCATTCAAAAACCTGGGATCCATGTAAAGCTTTAGCACACAGTTTGGGGACATAATGAAAACATGGTTGAGTTTTGGCTACACCACAAAGAATAATTTTGTAATTTGGAGTTACAGAGTACACAGGACCAAACGTTAGAATTTGAGGCTCGTTACTGGAATTCTACTAGTGTAAAGCAGTGAAGATATTTTCACTGAAATAGTTCCAGCCCTCATAGTGTTTTTGTTTAAGTTGGCCCCAAGTGTCTGATGTTAACTACTGATGTCTGTGTTACTATTCAGCAGGAATAATTTCCTTTTCTGAATAAGGGCTGTTTACCTGGCTAGAAGTTGTGCTTGTGTCTTTGCTTCCTCCAAAGCTAATCTAGCTGCCTCTTCCGCTTTCTTCCTCCTTTCTTCATCCTCACGCCTTGCCTGTTCCTCCTCCTCCAGTTTCCTTCTCTCATACTTCAGGCGTTCTTCTTCTGCCATCTCTGCTAGCCGTTGTCGTTCCACCTCTAGCCACATTTCCCTTTCTTTCTGTCTCTGTTTTTCTGCCTCTAGGGAGTGGATGACCAGATAATTAGTAGCTGCCAAGATTTCCTATTTAGGAAATGGTTGTGTAACTGTATTGAAAACACAAAATGATATTGCTATTGCAGTATTGTGAACCCCAAGTGTTTAAAAACCCCAGACCCTTAAAATTGAGATTAAAAAAACCCCCAAAACTTCTCATTCAGCACATTTTCAAGTATTTGTTTTAAGCTATTAGTGCTAAACAATTACTTACATTTTTAAGGCAAACTGAAATTCTTATGTAATGATATGGCTCCAGGGAGCATGGGCGGGCAGGAGGCATTGGTGGTGGTGGCAGGGCTGAAGTAGCCCCAGCCCGCAACTTCCCGGGTAGTGGTAGGGCTGGAGCCCCAAGTCCCGCCCTGTGCTGGGCTGAAACCCGGAGCCCCGCATCACACCTTGAGAGAGGATGAAGCCCCGTGCCCTAAGAGCATCTGAAGCCCAGAACCCCCAGCCCTGACCCTATATATAGAAAACCCCAAAAATATTTAAATGTATTCTAATATTGTTTAACAGTGTGATTTAAAACAGCAATTAATCATGAATAACTTTTTAAATCTCACAGTTAATCACGATTAATTTTTAATCGCTTGACAGCTCTAGTTTTTCCTTCTCTGCCCTTGCCTGAGGGCCGGGGCATCAAACCCAACCTTTGTATTTCTACAGGGCCTTTCTTCCAAGCATCTCACAAGTGCTTTACAAACTTTAATTGACATATTCATCGTCACAAGACTCCTGTGAGTAGTGAAGTACTAATTCCCCCCATCTCTAAAATAGGGGTAATGAGGCACATTGAAGTTAAGTGACTTGCGTAAGGTTATGGGGGCAAATCACTGGCAAAGCTGGGAATAGAACCCAGAAACTAACCACTCCCTCTCACAGTAGCACTAATATCAAGCAAATGGACTGGAGTGCATCACGGTCGATTTTGTTTGTTTAAATGAGATAAGATGTTTCCAAAAAACTTGGATTTTTAAGCTGAATTTCACTGTAAGCGAAGAGGGCCAATATGGCAAAGCTCCCTTATTCAGCTGCGGCTGGGGGGTCTTTCTTCCATCCAGCCCCCTGCCACAGGGGGCACTAGCAGCTACACGAGTGCCTTTCGAAAACCATGTCTTCACTTCCAGCGACAGCAGCTGCAGCCAAAGCAGAAGGTAAAAATTCCTTTGCCTCTCACCCATCCACACAGTAGTGGCAGCTTCTTTTCAGTCAGAACAGAGATGGTAAGAGTGTCCTTGGAATGAAATATTCCTAGAGGAATCAGAACAATGGACCCCGCCACTGGTGTCATGAAATTCACTCCAACTGCGTTGATGCAATTTGGGATTTTTGCTTCACTCTAAGCAGGTTCTCCTGTATATGATCAAAGGAGACTGCTTGACAAACCTCTTCTGCCTCATTAGATACTAGGCCACCTATGGTGAATTTCTCTGAATCCCTTATTACTAGAGCCATGGAGGAATTTAATTAAGAAGGTCTTATCTAGGTACTTACATAGATGACCCCTATCATTGTAGTACCTGGGTACCTTACAGACATTAATTAATTCACTCTTTCAACACTCCCTGAAGAAGCAGAGTATTATTATTATTATCATCACCATTGTACAGATGATGAGGAACAAAGAGATTAAGAGACTTGCCAAAGGTGTCTCAGGAATTCCAGGGCAGAGCCAGAAGCTCCTGAGTCTGAGTCCAGTGCCTTCACCAGAAAACCACCCTTCTAGGTGAGTTATCTGCAGATTACGTTTTAGCCCTTCTTTAGAGCACCTGCACGTTCTTGTTCCTCCTGCTGTCTCTTCTTCTGCAGCTCCAGAAGTTTTCTGCGATATTCCTCCTGCTGTTGTCGGATACGTTCCTGTGCTGCTTTCTCGTATTGTAGCTTCTTCGCTGCCTCTTCCTCCTGGCGCTGGTGCTGTTCTTCTAGCTCCTGTTTCCGTAAACTGAAACACAAATTATTGATAGAGCACGGAAGGCCTGCTGAGCACTCTTTATAGATCGTAAAAAGAGCAGGTTCCTGGCTCAAAGATCTACAAATGAATACAATGTAGGAGAAGGAATGGTTAAAACAGGACAGCGTGGCTGATTAGTGATGTGTCATCTTGGTTCCACAAATTTATTTAGATTTTTAAAAAATACATACTTTCTACTGTCTTATTTAATCTTCCTTTGAGGAGTGTATGAGGGTTTTTAAACCTCCTAGAAGACGTCTGGAGGGATACGAGGAAGACAGGACCAAGGAGGGGGGGCGGTTCCAAGTGCATGGACCACATGGAATGGAAGAAGGCATGGAGACACGAGTGGGAAGAGGACACCAAGGGAGAGCTATCAAGGAAAAAGTAAAGGGAGAAAGAGGTGGGGAGCAAATGGAAATGAATGAAGAGGAGACGAGCCAAGTTGTGCAGGGTCTTGGAGGTGGCGACAAAGGCTTTGAATGTGATGCAAAAGGCAAGGGGAAGGCAGTGCAGGGATTTGAAGAAGGTTTGAACATGGTCAGAATGGTTGGCAAGGTAGGCAGTTTTTGCAACAGGATTTGGGTGAACGTGAGAAGACTCAGAAGAAAGTCCAGGAGGCTGTAGAAGAAGAAAGGGAATGCAACAGTCAAGGTGACAGGTGATCAGGACTTGAGCAAGGGCTTTTGAAGTAGGAGTGGACATGGAGAAAATGGTTAGGGGACAAAAAAAACTATGAGAAACCAATAGCAATTGCCCTTAGGGAAGAGAGCAGTAGTCTAGTTAGTCTGGTACAGTATCATGTTTCTGACAATGGTCAGTTCTACATACTTGAGGAAGGGGTAAAACCCATACTAATACACCTAGCTGTGCAGAAATGTATTATTGGGACTGGGGGAAGGTAGCAGAAGGGGGCTTTCTTGAACTCAATTGGTGATCAGCTTATGTTCTGATATATAAAGATTGATAGCCCTGTAGTCTTCACCTTGCTTCCTATAACTATAGATGTTACTTTAATTCAAGCATCTAATCAATTTAAACTTATTTGCCTCAAATATCCTACTGCAGTGAGTTCCACAGGTTAATCATATATTGAATTTAAAAGGTTCCCTTTTCTCTGCTTTAATGTAATTGTGTTCTCTTGTTCTTGTATTACAATTTTTGGGAACAGGTGAACTGGGGGAACAAATTGAAAGGCCTTGGGTACAGTTCTTTCTCACCATCTCTCCTCCCCTGTTGCTTATGGAGACTATTTTTTCCTCTGTTTAACATCCTTGTCATGCCCCACACTGTAGTTGAGGGTCAGAGAAAGTTGGCTTTGGAGCACAGTAGCAATGCAGAGCAGGACCCATTTACATGTCTGGCAACCAACTGTGTTTAAGTATGGTGGCCAAACGAGATTGTAAAATTCAGTGTGGGACAAAGTACTGTTAGAATTAGAATAGCAGTGCTCAGGCCCAAGTCGAGACCTTGGCTGGAACATGTCTTTTAAACAAGATTTTAATACAGCTGTGCCTCTTCCACACTGGCCAGCTAGACCAGGTTAGAACACTGTACAACCACAAACAAGTTGAATCTGTGCCAAGCAAGTTAAGGCATTCTGAGTTAATAGCATTTTTACCCTATTAGCACTCATTTTGCACTGGTGAAAATGACTATGTGGCAGGGCAAGGCAGTGGCGAATCAGACATGCTGTTTCTTTGGTTGCTAACAACTCAGATTTCCAGTTTAGGTTCACCTATGTTATCAGAGCTTACTCCTGTCTGTCAGTGGGCCCTTTCAGGGTGGGGGAGAGAGAGCTGCAGCCCCATGAAGGCCATGCTGTAGCTGACTGCTGTAGGTTGCCCGTCTTTCCCTTCTAACTGGTATTGTGCCTCTTGAATTTCCCCTTCATTCCTGAGGTATAGGATACACCCTTAGTATGATAGTTACTAAACATATGAAACAGCTGTAAAACACCAAGCTAAAGTATCTTCCCTCTCCAATAACTGCAATAACGCAGTGTCTTCCCATAGCTTGTGAAGTGTAGTCAGTGGAAGGAATTATTTTCCTTTTATCAACTATTTAAAAGAAGGGAGTAACTGCAGGCTTCCTCTGGCCCTTCCAAAATGCCACCATAGCGGTCTCTCCACTGCCATCTATATTATTTAAGTATATGTCTACACAGGGATAAAACACCTGAGGCATGGCTGTGGCTGGCCTGGGTCAGCTGACTCAGGCTGGTGGGGCTTGGACTGTGGGGCTGAAAAATCGCTGTGTAGACCTTTGGGCTGACGTCGGAGCGCTGGGACCCTCCTCCCACTCAGGGAACCAGCCCGAACCTGAATGTCTACTCAGCAATTTTTCAGCCCCAGACCCTGAGCCCTCCAACCCGAGTCAGTTGACCCAAGCCAGCTGCAGGTTTTTTATCCCTGTGTAGACATACCCTAAAAGGCCCAGATGGTGTCCTTGTGCTCATGGGAACACCTGGGGAGAAGTACTGGGAGGTGTTCCGCTAGCAATAAGGGATACAGCAATCAGGCAGAATTGAATGAAATGGGGCTAGGGGTGCGGGCTCTGGAGTGGAGATGAGGGGTTTGGGGTGCAGGCAGGGGCTCCAGGCTGGGGCCGAGGAATTTGGAATGTGGGAGGAGGCTACGGGTTGAGGTGAGGGATGGAGGTGCAGGAGGGGGTGAGGGCTCTGGTCTCGGGGTGTGGGCTCAGGATAAGTGGTTTGGGGTGCAGGAGGGGGCTCCAGGCTGTGGGGTGGGGCCAAGGGATTCTGAGTGCGGGTGGGGGCTGTGGGTTGAGGCAGAGGGTTGGGGTATAGGAGGGGGTATGGGTTCTGGGCTCGGGCTGAGGGGTTTGGGGTGCAGGAGGAGGCTCCAGGGTTGGGGGGCTCAGGGCAGGGGATTGGGGCACGGCCTTACCTCGGGTGGCTCCCGGTCAGTGGCACCGTGGGGCTAACGCAGGCTCCCTGCCTGTCCTGGCTCTGCGCTGTGCCCCGGAAGCAGCCAGCAGCTCCGGCTCCTAGGCGTGGGGTGGGGCCAGGATTCTCCGCGTGCTGCTCTTGCCTGCAGGCACTGCCCCCTGCCCCCGCATGATTCCCGGTCAATGGGAGTGTGGAGCCAGTGCTCAGGGCAGGGGCAGCACAGAGAGTCTCCTGGTCCCTCCGCCTAGGAGCCAGACCTGCTGGCTACTTCTGGGGTGCAGTGTGGTGCCAGGATAGGTAGAGACTAGCCTGCCTTAGCACTGCAGCATTGCCGACTGGACTTTTAACGGCCCGGTTGGTGGTGCTGACCGGGGTCCTTTTTCGACTGGGCGTTCTGGTCGAAAACCGGACACCTGGCAACCCTAAGTCAAATAGATATGTAGTCCTTGATACAGGTGCTCAGATATCACAATGATGAGTGCTGTATGAGACTTTAAAGAATAAAAATAGTGTTGTTTCCTTCAGGGTCACCTGTTTCTGTGTCTGGAGACTCATGATCCCCTTGTATGACCTGGGAGCCACTACATGACTCCTTTAGTCCATCCTTTCCATAGGTTAGATGCACACTGCAGTGCCCTCTTCCAGAGCTGGTAGATCTTTGGCTGATTCATTGTAATTAATCATTTACATCCTATGATAATCAACCATCTCCATTTCACAGCAGTGGTCTCCTCATCAACAGCAAAGATTTGGTTTTGTGCCCCACTGGGGCCTGCACTGGATTATTCCTGTGTGCTAAGAGTGGTAGGCAGGGATCTGACCCTGTGGAAATGGCCTTATGTAATAGTCTCTTTGCTGTTTTTACAGCTGACTCCACTTTCCAGCTGCTCAGTGGTTATGTTAGGGAAGTGTTGTGATGATCAAATGCCCATGGTCAAATAAATTCCTTGAGATTCTGAAAGGTAAATTCAGGTCTGTTATTGGCACATATGGTGTCTGGAATGCCATACCTTGCAAAATGTGCCTTTAATTTGCAAATCACTTCCCTTTCTCTCATATCAAGGTAGCCACCTCTCAGAAGTTGGACTAGTAATCTACTGTAACCAAAACCCTTTTTCCCCTAAAAGGTAAGTAAATCCACTCCAACCTTCTCCATGGCTGGGTATGAAGGTCTTGTGGCAGTAAAGACTCATTCTTCTGTTGGTTATCATAAGATCAACCAGTCTCTCATCCTTCCATAAAGGACTGATCCAGAGTTTCATTGCACTTAGGAGAACAATAGGTATCTAGAGTTCCTCATGTGGAAGCACTGTGCGCTTCAGCATGGCACATTCCTCTCTTACCCTCCCCCCCACCCCACTCCACTCCACACTCCCCATGAGATAAAATAAGAGTTTTACTTTCCTGCTTTTGCTCTCTTCCTGCATGACTGGATCTATGTACAGCTCAAACTCCTGCTTCCTCCAGCTCCATGCCAGGGCTAAGTTCTTGTCTGCAGAATCTGGGGTTCCTGGGGGCTTCAGGCCATGTGTCGTAGCTTGCGATGACAGCTGCTGCAGCTGAATCACTGCCACCCAGTTACATTAGCAGTCAGTGATGCAGCAAGCAGGCAGAGTTGTAAGAAATGGGGCTTGAAAATGCTGAAGCTTTGCTGCTTGTCTCTGAGCTACACGCAGGAATCAGCTGGGCCCTAGGTTTGCATTCAGGTGAGCCTCTAGTCCCTCCCATATCGATGTATGCCCCTCCTGAAACTTGACCCTTTCTGTCCAGTTCCTCTTAAAGTCATCATTCAACTGGAGAGAAAGAAAACATAGCAACGTCCCTCTTTGTTGGGCTTCCAGTGAATTCTGCTGAGGGTATAGGATAGGCTGACCAGACAGCAAGTGTGAAAAATTGGGACGGGGGTGTGGGGGGGGGGAGGGGGGGTAATAGGAGCCTATATAAGAAAAAGACCCCAAAATTGGGACTGTCCTATAAAATTGGGACATCTGGTCACCCTAGTATAGGAAGAAGCAGGAGGTCCAGCTCCCAAAACTTACAGATCTCAGGGATGAGCACAGAGAGACCCTGCAGCTGTGCATTAACATTGGAGTTCCCTAACCTGCTCTGGTGCCCAATAGAGTGATACTAGGCAGGGCTGCTCTCATAACTCTCCATAAAGGGTTGGGGGTGGGGTTCCCTAGCACAGAGGGCTTCCACAGAAAAGTAAAACATCTGTAGCCCCAAAAGCTGTATTACTTTCCTGTGGGTTCCTTGCTGGAGGATGATGTGCACCTACAGCCATTTCCCTCTGCTCCCTCCCCAGTGGTGGATCGTTGAGCCCTCAGAGCTCCCATGTTTCCACAGATGATGCTGGGGAGACAGCACAGCACATCTCCAGTCAGGCTGAGGCAAATCTGTGTGCAGATCTAGAGGGCATGATTCAACTCCCTTAATTTTTTTGAAGGAGGGTGGCTGTAGAGATGAAAATAACCTAAGGGGTATTTTCTCTATCACTGGTTCTCTCCATTCTGGCAAGTTCACAATAGCCTTGAATAATTTTATAGTAATAAATAGAGCAATGACTCTGTCATGGGTGTCACAGGCTAATTGGCTTCACTTTATATTAGGGCTGTCGATTAGTCGCCGTTAACTCATACGATTAACTCAAAAATTAATCGTGATTAATCGCAGTTTTAATCGCACTGTTAAATGATAGAATACCAATTGAAATTTAGTAAATATTTTGGATGTTTTTCTACATTTTCATATATACTGTATTCTGTGTTGTAACTGAAATCAAAGTGTATATTATTTTTATTACAAATATTTGCACTGTAAAAATTATAAACAAAAGAAACAGTATTTTTCAGTTCACCTCATACAAGTACTGTAGCGCAATCTTTGTCATGAAAGTGCAATTTACAAATGTAGATTATTTTTGTTACATAACTGTACTAAAAAATAAAACAATGTAAAACTTCAGAGTGTACAAGTCCACTCAGTCCTACTTCTTGTTCAGCCAATCGTTAAGACAAACAAGTTTGTTTACATTTACAGGAGATAATGCTGCCCTCTTCTTATTTACAATGTCACCAGAAAGTGAGAACAGGTGTTCTCATGGCACTTTTGTAGCCGGTGTTGCAAGGCATTTACGTGCCAGATATGCTAAACATTCATATGTTCCTTCACGCTTCGGTCTCCATTCCAGAGGACATGCTTCCATGCTGATGATGTCATTAAAAAAATAATGCGTTAATTAAATTTGTGACAACTTCTTGGGGAAGAATTGGATGTCTCCTGCTCTGTGTTTTACCCGCATTCTGCCATATATTTCATGTTATAGCAGTCTCGAATGATGACCCGGCACATGTTGTCCATTTTAAGAACATTCACTGCAGATAGGTGAAGAAGAAGAAGGTACCAGTGTGAGATTTCTAAAGATAGCTACAGCACTTGACTCAAGGTTTAAGAATCTGAAGTGCCTTCCAAAATCTGACAGGGATGAGGTGTGGAGCATGCTTTCAGAAGTCTTAAAAGAGCAACACTCCAATGCGGAAACTACAGAACCCAAACCACCAAAAAAGAAAATCAACCTTCTGCTGGTGGCAGCTGGCTCAGGTAATGAAAATGAACATTCATCAGTCCGCACTGCTTTGGATTGTTATTGAGCAGAACCCATCATCAGCATGGACGTATGTCCCCTGGAATGGTTGAAGTATGAAGGGACATGTGCATCTAGCATGTAAATATCTTGCGACGCCAGCTACAACAATGCCATGAGAACGCCTGTTCTCACTTTCAGGTGACATTGTAAATCAGAAGCGTGCAGCATTATCTCCTGCAAATGTAAACAAACTTGTTTGACTGAGCGATTGGCTGAACAAGAAGTAGGACTGAGTGGACTTGCAGGCTCTAAAATTTTACATTGTTTTATTTTTGAATGCAGGGGTGTTTTTTTTACATAATTCTACTTTTGTAAGTTCAACTTTTATGATAAAGAGATTGCACTACAGTACTTGTATTAGGTCAATTGAAAAATACTATTTATTTTGTTTTTTTTACAGTGCAAATACTTGTAATCAAAAATAAATATAAAGTGAGTACTGTACACTTTGTATTCTGTTTTGTAATTTAAATCAATATATTAGAAAATGTAGAAAACACCCCAAAATATTTAAATAAATGGTATTCTATTGTTTAACAGTGCAATTAATTTCTTTAATCACACGATTAATTGTGATAAATGTTTTAATCGCTTGACAGCCCTACTTTATATATATATATATAATATAAAAAAGAAGGTTCCAGAATATCATATCTGTGCTGCCTTGTTCTACTGTTTGGAAATGCAGTCAGGGAGTATTGGTATAAGAGGACGCCCAACACTAATTTGTCTTACTGAGTTCCTGGTGTGAGAAGTGGGATATTTGGAAAGGTGTATTTCCTGATGTATGGGTCAATGGAGTTTGGGGGTTTAAGTGCTTGATGTGTTCCTTAAATGGCAAAGAATAATCATGCTTTTTATGTTGCCATTCGACCCAAATATTTCCTTTCCCATCCGGAACCTTATCCCCACTAACCGCATCTCCTCTGCCCTTCTCTTCTGTTCCTGTTCCAGTTCTTCTTTCATTTTTTCCATACGCTCCTGCTGTTCTTGCTGTTTCCATTTCTGTTCCTCCTGTTCCCTTCTTTTCCTCTCTACCTGTAGCCGTCTTCTCTCTGCCTTCTCTGCTCGCATTCTGTCCCGTGATAATTTCTCCTCTTGCTGATTTCCAGGGATATCCTGAATGGACATAAGGAAAAGGCACCTACTAAATAAAGTTTGCGCTCTACAAATTGCTGATTGGTTCATTTGTTCTATTGTTAATGATGGGATTCACGGTCCCTGAAATGGATGCACTTTATATGAGATCTACATATCCTAGAGTACATTTGCCTTACCTGGGACACTCATTGTTAATGTGAGTGACTTTACCTGTGCCGTTTACTCTGTACAGTAAATATACCCAGGGCCGGCTCTACCTTTTTTGCCGCCCCAAGCGGCAAAGCAAAAAAACGTGCTGCAGCAGTGCGGCAGCCGCCGAAGCAAAGAAAATTAAAAAGCTGCCGCAGCAGTGCCGCCAAAGAAGAAGAAAAAAAGCTGGAATGCCGCCCCAAGAACGGCCGGAATGCCGCCCCTTCAGATTTGCCGCCCCAGGCACTTGCTTCCTTAGCTGGTGCCTAGAGCCAGCCCTGAATATACCTCTCATTCCATGGGTGACTCCTAGAAGGTGCCTTGCATTATGACATCTGATAACTATCACAAGACTCCCCCATAGTTTACATGCCCCTGATTTTTCACAATTGTAAACCAAATTCTATGAAGCTCAGCTCAAATTCATATTTCTGATACCACCTCCTCTCTATTTCTTTGGGAACGTTTTGACTGTCCAAAAATATGTTGGGCAGGAGGCGCAGAGCCCGAGCGTGGCGAGAGGGCTCTGGGGGGAGCACGAGGGCCGCCGCCTGCATGCATCCGCTGTAGGAGCCCCTGGTGGGGGCGCCGGGCCACAGCCCGGGCAGGCGCACCCCCGGCTTCCCCCTCACTGCGCTCGGGCTCTGCGGCTCCCGGGCATGTGAGCTGCCGCTGGGGCGCGGGGCCCTGAGCCTGCTCTGGGAAGAGCAGTGGTGGCAGCGGCTCACACTGCCGGGAGCCGCAGAGCCCGAGCGTGGCGAGAGGGCTCTGGGGGGAGCACGGGGGCCGCCGCCTGCATGCATCCGCTGTAGGAGCCCCTGGTGGGGGCGCCGGGCCACAGCCCGGGCAGGCGCACCCCCGGCTCCCCCCTCACCGCGCTCGGGTTCTGCGGCTCTCAGGTGTGTGAGCCGCCGCTGCCCCCCCATTGCCTCAGCACTCTGCGGGGGAGGGGCTGTGTGCAAGGGAGGTGTTTTGCCTTCACGTGGAGCCAGCGGCTCCAGCAGCCTGGGCATGGTAAGGGGAGTCCCGGGGGGCAGTCAGGGAGCAGGGCGGGTTGGAAGGGTTGGGAGTTCTGAGGGGGGCCTGTCAGGGGTGTGGGGAAGGGTTGGGGCAGTCAAGGGACAGGTAGGGGGTAGGGTCCTAGGGGGGGCAGTTAGGGTGGGGGGTCTCAGGAGGGGGCAGTCACGGGACAAGGAACAGGGAGGCTTAGGTAGGGGGTGGGGTTCCTGGGGGCAGTCAGGGGACAAGAAGTGGGGAGCGGGGGTTGGGGGTTCTGAGGGGGGCAGTCAGGGGGTGGGAAGTGGGAGGGAGTGTATGGGGGCAGGGAGGGGGAGAACCTGGTCTGGGGAACAGCCCCTGGGCACGGCTGGCCCCTGGGGTCTATAAAGGCTCGTTGGGATTTGCCCCTCAATGAACCATTGTGGGGGGGAGGAGGGGGCGCAAGGTGGAATTTTCGCCTAGGGTGCAAAATATCCTTGCACTAGCCCTGTTATTTACTCCAAAACACTGAGGCCAGTTGTCTTGCATTGTCTCATATTTGCAAGGCAAAAGAATGATTATAATGAAAAGTCTAAAAATATTACAACAAAAATAGAAGGATATGAAAGGTCTCAGCATTGAAGCCTGAGGATACAGAGTTTCTAAACTGGGACCGAGGCTCTGAATAAATTCAATACTCATCAATAACATAGGATTGTAAGATTTGCAATGCCAGATTGTACCACTGGCTTATCAAGTCCACTATCCAAAGTCTTAGGGAGACTCCACCGTCTCCATAAGATGGTGCAGCACTGTCCATGGGTTAGGGAAAGAGAATTTTTTCAGACCCTATGATGATCAAGATGATACGTTCAACATGGGTGAAGACCAGGGGTGGGCAAACTTTTTGGCCTGAGGGCCAAATCGGGGAATAGAAATTGTATCCTGGGCCATGAATGCTCCCAAAATTTGGGTTGGGGCGTGGGCTCTGGGGTGGGGCTGAGGATGAGAGGTTTGGGGTGCAGGAGGGTGCTCCGGGCTGGTATCAAGGGGTTTGGAGAGCAGGAGGGGGATCAGGGCTGGGGCAGAGGGTTGGGGCATGGGGAGAGACTCAGGGGTGCAGGCTCCAAGCGGTGCTTACCTAAAGCGGCTCCTGGAAACAGTGGCATGTCCCTTCTCCGGCTCCAATGTGGAGGCACAGCCAGGAGGCTCTGAACACTGCCCCATGCTCAGGCACCACCCGCCCCCTGCAGCTCCCATTGGAGCGCATAGGAGCCGGAGCTGGGCCAAGCTGTGGCTTCTGGAAGCCATGTGGTACGGCCCCAGACTTTGCGCCCCGGCTGGAGCGCCAGAGCAGCCCCTGACCCAGCGCCCTGGCCGGAGCGGGGCTGTGCCGCGTGGTGTGGCTTGTGGGCTTGCTTAGAACGGCTCGTGAGCCAGATTCGGCCCACAGGCCATAGTTTGCCCACCCCTGATGTAGACAGAAATTATGGATTGCATTAATGAATGAAGGAAACACAGAATTTGGAACAGAAACTTGTTCATCTCTCTATTAAAAGTGGACATATTTAGTTATGGTACAAAACTACTCATTGAAGTGATAGATAACAGGTATTATTTTTTAACTCTAGCCTCTCCAAATAAAAAATGTTGTCTGCAGCCCTGTTGAAGCACAAGATTCAGTTATTCTTCACAGTCACATGATCTACAATCACTTTAAGGACAGGCCTGGATCTGGTCCTGGCCCTTGAAAGACTGGCATTCTGAAAACTGTAGTCTCCCTAAGGTTATAGGACTGTAGGCTACTACAAAGCATGCTGGGAAGTGGGAAGGCGAGCCAAGGAACATAAGCAACACTCAGATGTGTGAGTGAGTGAGGTTGATTGATAGATATCTGACCTGAAACCTAGTTCAGGGTTTTCCACTAAGAGAGCCTAGGGGGGCTGTGGGAAAGGCACATCAAGAAACAGAAATAGAAGAACCTGGGAGGGGTGAAAAGAGAAGGAGAAAGCCTGGGACAATACAGTCCAGGTAGAACTTTCATCAAGGGAGCAGATCACAGCTGACACTGGGGAAAGGCCAACTGAGCGTGCTTGATCCAGAAGGAGAGGATTAATTGATTTCATATCCTTCCATTTTCCCCAGGCTTCTCCTACCAGCCTGGGATGACTGTTTTTGAAGAGCAGCCAAGGCTGTGGTCTCTTTCCCAAGGCAGGTAAAGCATCTGTTATATTTACTGCAGCAAACATAATTACACATGTTGTTATTGGTCATAATATTAAGCAGCCTTTTTAATTGCTTAGCTACAGTATTTAATGCTCTGGCCCCTAGTGGCAGTGCTGACTATATTGCTCTATTCCCTTTTGTTTGCTCTAAGTTCACCAGCTATAAATCTCACCAAGTGATTGCTTGTTCCTGTAGTAGACAGGGACTGCTGTGAGGTGAATAACCTGATGAACTGCAATAGCCAAAAGGTAGCAATGAACAACCCCGGTGCTAGAGAGCTTGCCTCTCCCAGTAGAGGAATGAGCAAAGTCACATGATGGGGCAGTCTGCAGCTAAGAGCAGGCCTGCAGGAAAATGAGCAGCTGGGCCGTTCAAATGGGGAGCCAAACAGGGAAAACAGCCTTGGGAGTCCGCACTCTATCAGGAGTAGATGGGCTGGTGGGTTGCCAGTCAGAAATAAGCCTTTGGAGGGAGAGTCAGAGTAGCTGAGGTGGTGGATGGGCAGTAAACCCAGTTGTTTTGGGTTCCCAGCCCTGGGAGCCTGTAGAAGAGGGTGGGCGTGATGAGTGTGGGTTCCCTCAGCTACTACAGAGGACTAAGAAACAGTCTGCACTGCCACCTAGTGAGATGACACTGTAATGAAGGGGAAGCTGGAGGGCCTGAGCAGAGCCAATGAGGGCTGGAGCGGAGCTCTGGAGAATGGCAGAGTTGGAACGGAAGAGCAATTGTGAAAGAGAAGACAGGTGTTCTATAAGGCAAGGCTGGGCTCACCTTGAGACTGGGGCAGAAGATCTTTGTTTTGTGTCTGGATTTGATACACAAGAAGGGGTGGGCTTGTTGTGATCTAGCCAGGGTGCTAAATCACCTCAGTAGCCAAACTGCGTTGAGGGTGAGAGAACCATGGAAGATGAAGGATTCTGAAGCGGGCCCTGAGCCAGACCAGGTAGGTCCCTATTGCAATCCTGGAATGTAAAAGGCAGTTCAGTGAATCTTTCTTCCTTATCTATGACCATAAAGGAAAACCCCAGTTCTTACCTCTGAGACCTCATTGCTTATGCCTGCGTCCAATTCAGTGCCACTAACTGTGGGGATTATTGGGTGAGTCTGAGTAAATTTTTTGTGAATGGGAACTGGACTAGACCCAGAAGGACTGCCATAATCCTCAAAACGAAACTGAGGGCTCTCAGGAGGGAGCAAATGGTCCTTAATAGGAGAGCTGGAGGGAGAAGGGCTCCTGTCACCACGTAACTCCTCATCTCCAGTAGCCGCACTGCTCTGATCAGCTTCTGCTTCCTGCCCTCCTTCCTTATGCTTTGGTTCTTGGATGGTCTCTTGTCTTTTGACTCCAGTAGTCTTTTTCCTGAGAGAGGATGTTCTTTTCTCATCAGCCTTTTTCTCGTTTGGTTTTCCTGTAAGAACACAATTAATTCCAAATCTTGATTTGTGTCAGCCAAGGGCATGCACAAGGGGGGGCGGGCAAGCAGGGGCATGGGCCCTGCAAATAATCAGTGGGGGCACAGAACTCCTCCAGCCCTGGGACAGGGACCCAGAATGTGCCCCTCCAAAAGTGGTCAAATTTGTATTCCTGCACACGTTCCCTGGTGTCAGCTGATATAGCCAACCCACTGTAACCTGATCTCTAATCAAGTTGCAGAATGTTTTCCAGATGTCACCAATATTGCAGTTAGTTGTCTATGTGCCCATCTACAATGCAAGTACTTAAATCCATAGGCAAATCTGTTCCATATTTTTATTATAGGGAGCTGGTGTTAGTTTATTGGGAGGCAGTGTAAATATTAGGTATGATACATAACTTTTTTCTAAACCACTCATTTTAGACATGAACATTTTCCTCTTGCACAGAATTTAGTGATTTTGAAAAGAAGAATTTGGTGCTCTCATTTTTCTGTTTTTGTCGTGTTTCCTGCTCAGCTGAGGTCAATTTAAAGACCCAAACCTTATACCTTTTCTGACTTTACAATGATGAAATTAAAAATAAGGAAGATAGCTCTGTCAATCTTTAGAGATGAATATCAGAACAATTATCCAGAAATTCTTTATTAGGTTTTTTTTTTGAGACAGCCAACTGTAATTTACTATCTAATTATTATTCTTGTATCAAACAGCAATCATAATTACTGCATTCGTTGTATTTTTCTCCTCTTAAGATGTTGCTTGAGGCCTTATCTCTCTAGACAAAAATTATTATGAAATGCTGATGTTGACATTTTTAGGTGCGTTCTCTCTTGTTGTGAACAAATGCTAAAAGACAGTGTGATGTAATGGATGGAGCATTGGACTGGGATCCAGTAGACCTGGGTTCTATTCCTAGCTTTTCCACTGACCTGCTATATAGCCTTGGACAAGTCACTTCCTCTTTCTATCCTGCCCCCAGGGCCGACTCCAGGCACCAGCTTTCCAAGTTGGTGCTTGGGGCAGCATCGAGAATGGGGTGGCAGTCTGAGTCCCATGGCAATTCGGCGGCAGGTCCGCTCTTCCCGCCGCCGAATTGCTGCCACGGGACTC
Organism: Chelydra serpentina; assembly: GCA_037349315.1. Classification (NCBI taxonomy): domain Eukaryota; kingdom Metazoa; phylum Chordata; order Testudines; family Chelydridae; genus Chelydra; species Chelydra serpentina. The sequence goes on along the minus strand of JBAIAC010000029.1, from coordinate 33,578,842 downwards.
GGACTGCCGCCCCATTCTCGCCTGCCACGGCGGCAATGGGGCGGCAGGTCCGCTGCTCTCCCCTTGCCGCTGCAGACTGGGACTGCCTGCGTTGGGGGCACACGTAGCGGGGCCCCGCCCCCGACGCAGGCACACGTAGCGGGGCCCCGCCCCCGACGCAGGCAGGCGTCGGGGGCGGGGCCCCGCTACGTCTGCCTGCGTTGGGGTGGGGCTGCCACCCCTGCTTGAGGCGGCAAAATTGTGAGAGCTGCCCCTGCCTGCCCCCACTCCTTTGTCTATTTGCAGTGTAAGACCTTTAAGGCAAGAGGCTAATCTGAGTACTGTGAATAGCAAAATGGGAACCTCAGTCCCTAGGTGCTACTGAAATACAAATAGGTAATAATGTAGAAATAATATGAAAAAGGAAGAGCAATTACTATGTATGTGCACCTCTCAGTATGCATGTTTCTTTTCTGCTATACTACAATCACCCTTGCAGGAAAAACCTAGCTATAAACCCTGTCTATTTGCAAACTACATACAATTATTTGCTTCTGGCAAAACAGAAGATATTTCCTTCTAGGTATGCATGGTTACAACACAGCTATTTTCTGCTGCAGTGACTGCTAGCCTTAGCTGATTCAATGCTAAATAGCAAGGGAATTAATCTTAATAAAAACTGATCACACATCTAAAAATAAGAACTGAATGCCAGAATCTCCCTTGGACCTTTTGAGCTAAATAATATATAGAGATATGCCTATCTCATAGAACCTGAAGGACCTTGAAAGGTCATTGAGTCCAGTCCCCTGCCTTCACTAGCAGGACCAAGTGCTGTCCGCTGATAGATGTTTGCCCCAGATCCCTAAATGGCCCCCTCAAGGATTGAACTCACAACCCTGGGTTTAGCAGGCCAATGCTCAAACCACTGAGCTATCTTTTCAGTTCTGGATAGCAGATCTTTGTTCTAATATTCTGCTCCCGGTGGCATTTCTTCCAGACCTCCTATTTGTCTGTGTGCGCACGTATGTAAAAAAAGTAGGATACTGGAGTTGAGACTTTTTTTTTTACATGTGTCTTCTTACCTACAACAAATTCTTCTCTGCTGTGTCGTTTGTCTTTGTTACTGCTCTTTTTCTGTGCTTTGGATACTGGGTCCATCTTGGTCAATTCATTTCTCTGCTTTTTCATGGATTTGTTCTCTGCAACTTCTGTGTCCTGGAACTAGAATTGACAGTAATAGTGTTTATCTGAAACATACTGATAAGTTGTATTGATTTAGTTAAAAAATGAGAATATACATTTTTTGTACCAAGCAGCCTACACTAGTTACCTCAAACACTGTTCAGAATGAAATGATACAGAAGAGGATCTTTTTTTCATAGGCACAATGGAACTTCACCACACCTGCAGCAATAACATGTATTGTTTTCAGAGCATCCCACATTAAAGGCTTTCCTATGGTACCACTTCTGAAAATCACACTTTGGAATCAGTCTAGAAATTGCCTTGGCACTTTGGAATCCATATTCTCAGGACCCCGACAAGTGACTTTCTGGCAGATAGAGGGAAATAGCTTTCCTTTATAAGAATTTTTGTACCCGTGCTACAAGAAAAGCTTATGTTTATTACTCAGGGGTCAACGTTGTTAAACAAAATGGAGGGCAGATTTATTCTTGATAGGTCACTCACTGTGCCCATAATCACCCATAATGTACCATCCATCATTCCCTTCCCTCTGTTCCCACTGCTCCACCTCACCCTGAATCAATCCACAGGTTTCTGGACCAAAACAGACAGCAGGGAAGGACGGGATTGACCTTGGAAACATTGGTTCATGGCATTCCTCTTCTCTGTTGCTGGTGTGTCCACCAGGGCTGCTGGCCCCAAAGAGGCAGCGCACCTGGGGGAATAGTGCTGGAGTACCATTCTGTCCTGTCCACTTGGTGTCAATACTGTGCAGTATTTATTATTTGGCCTTTGGTAGCACTGGACGTATTCTGTGTTTTCCTAATTCTATCCTTTTGGTATAGAACTGAGTCTGACTTGGTAACATGAACCAAAGGCTACTTCCTTATTGCACTGTGTTCTGTGTCTGAGGTAGGCTGTAAGTGATGAAGTCAGTGTCTGTTTCGTTCTAATGCAAATAACCAGCATGAATAATGTTAACTCTCTTCTCAAACCCCTTCCAGGAGGAGGACGTAATAGGCATTTTGCTACTGGAGATGTGTCCTGTGATACTTACAGCATTGATGCTGGCAGTAGTTTGCTTGCAGAGCTCCTTTGGCAGGGTGGTCTTTTCTCCCTCTGTCACATGCTTCTTTTCAGAATGACTCATGGCTACTCCAACATTCTCTTGTAGCATCGCCCTGTGACTGGAAGGTCCCATGAGATAGTTACCAGATTCAGAGTCTTGACCCCTTTAAAATTTAAAGCAATACAAATAACTAGACCGAGATTTTGGCAAAGTCGTAGAGCTCCAGCGATAGTCTCTCCTTATGAAGGAGTAGGGAAAGCTGATGTGTTTCCTTTTTTCCCTTGCAAGTCCTGAAACCCTTTGGAGTAATCTGTCAGAATCCTATAGTGAACAACTTATGTAATTGTAATGGCCCCAGCAGGTAGCTGCTTTTTCTGCTTGGAGGTCTCTTGTCTCCTCATTACTGAGGAAAGCGAGTAACATTCTCTCTTGTGTTGTAAAAAAGATCCAAAGACTGATTGGCGGGTGCTTTGGCCATTTAATAACAAAATCATATATATTAAAATACTTTTCACTCCTGTAACACTTGTCAACTTAAGATCTAAAAAATGTTACAAACTTCAGTGTCCTGGCTCTTAGAAGTGCTGAGTATTCACAGCTTCCACTGAAGTTAATGGGAACTACAAGTGCTCAGCACTCAAGTGACGAAATCTCATACCACCTCTGTGAAGCAGGTATTGTACATATTTTTGAGTATGAAACCTTGTTGTACTCAATGCATCTATCTGCCATGCAGGTAGGTAATGCTATATGCAAATTAATAAAATAATTGATTATAATCAACTGAGGGACAGAGAGTAAGAATTTTGCTGAAAGTCTCAGTGAGTCAGTATTAGAGCTGGGAATAGAATCCAAAAGGTGTGACCTCAATCCATGCTCTAAATGAAACACCTTCAATTAATGCAAGTTACTGCTCTTCTAGCAGTCAAAGCAATACCAGAGCTAAGGGACATAATACCACATTATATTCAAATAAATAAATAATGGTAATTCCTAGCAGGGGGTGTAGCAGTTCTAGCTCAAGCTGGAACTTCCATATAACAAATCAGTTTAATAGAAGTGAGGGGCTGTGATTTATCTGATAAACTTCAGTACTAACAGGAAAAAAAATTGATTGACAAGGACAAATTCTGCCCTGATGTACATCCTACGCAATCTCATTGAGGTCTGTTCCTTCAACTAGACACTGTGACTTCTCTATACCTCTGTGTGTCTAAGATCTTATCTTTACCTTTTCCTTTTGGAGCAGATTCTCTAGTAGGTTCCAGGTGCTTTGCACCACTTCACTGTGTAAAGCAACCACAAATTTGGCTTAAATGGCCTGCTGCTGTGTGTCACCAGCTGCTTGGCATCACCGGAGCAGTGCAAAGCAGAGAGAACGTACTGAAGAATTTAGCTCAGTGTTATCCAAACCTCTTAGTTAGTTTTCAGTAATGGATTTTCTGCATAATCCACCACTGTTTGTTTTCCTTCTTACTGTGGGGTTTGTCTAGACAAGAGTCTGTGGTTCTGTTTTAACTCAAGTTAATTGATTGCCTCTAGGCAAAAGTGACTGGTCTGGAGAGGAGAAAGATGAGAGGTTCAGAGAGGAAGAGGAGGCTACAGTAGTCCATTTCCCTGCCTGTAATTTAATTTACAGTAGGAAACAATATTTTTTTCCAGAAAGATCTGTTTTTCTCTGACTGTACTGCTTAAGAGAGTTAGAGTGCCTCAAAGGCATATTTCCAAAGTGTGCTCATTATCAGATCAGTTTGTGTGTCCCAGAAAGCAAGGAGCAGAGTGCTTGATTTGAAGCTCTAGCACTGTGTGTGGGGGGGGAGGATGGGCATTTTATTTTAATGCTTTTTCATGAAAGCAAGGGAGTTTGCACCAGTGTGATGTAACCTTGGATGTCACAGGGGTGAGGGGTAAGATAAGTAGGAGAGACATGTGATTCCATTTGAGGTTTTTCAAAAACTCCTATCACTTTGGTATCAAACACTAAACACTACTGTTATCTGGCTGACTTGGGTTTCCTCTTGTGCCCAAAACTGTACCATCTAAGCACTTCTGAATTAAATTAGATCTTCACAGGGAGGTCCTTAGCAGCAGTAGCGTAGCCAGGTCTTGAGCACAGGGGGAGCGGCGCTTTAAAAAGGCGCCTCCCCGCTCCCCCTGTACTCACCCAGCGGCGCTTTAAAAGGCCCGTGGCTCCCCGCAGCGGCAGGAGCCACAGGCCTTTTAAAGCACCACCCCAGCGAGGCTCGGGCGGTGCCTTAGCACCGCTTTTCCTCACCTACGCTACTGCTTAGCAGACTTCATGGAGTCTCCTCCTCTTCTCTCAACCCTGGTTATAGGAGGGTCTTGCATCATGCTCCAGAGTCTAAACATCTTTAGGGCATGATGCAAGACCCGTCCCCATAGTTCCTTCTACAGTCATATCCCCTCATGTGAGGAGAACTCTATTTCTGACTGTATAACAAGAGAGTGTGGGTGCCCTCTATCCTTTTGGAATGTAGTTCTCACTACCTAATATGCTTAAGTAAGTCACAATCAGAGAGAAATCCTATGCTGATGTTTCAATGCTCACTAGAAAGTAATTCAATCAAGATTAAAAGCTCCTGGCTACAGATCAATTTCAGCTTTCTGCATTTCTGTTCGCCAATAGAAATGAAATGTAATTGAAAACCAAGATAGGATGCAAAAAAGGAAACATTTTAATTAAAAGAAAAAAGCACCTACTACTCACATTTCTTCAGTAGGGCTCATTGTATGGCCCCCATAGGATCCCAGGTGTGAAATACTATGGGATCCAGGTGCTTCATCCATTTGCTTACCTGGATCTGTAAAAGTAAAAACATTATTCTTATTCTCCAAGTCAGGGTTATAACTGGTGAAACTACTCAGTATCATTGCTATACCTGTATCTGTGCTTGCTTTTGTTTTAAAGCCATGCTTAACATAGTTGAAAGTGAGCAGCATTAGTGGCATGTGACCGTTCCCTGTGGACAAGTGCCCAAAAACAAGATGTGGGAGAAATAATTTTTGCCAGATTTAGAGCCCACTTAAATATCCTGGAATCTAGATTTAGAATAGAGCTTGAACAGAACTCAGTTTTGGAGGCTGAGGTCCCATTTCATTCAAGGTTGCTGCCTGTTTTCTCAGATGTTATTCCCTGTCCATTCTAGAAACAGGCCAAGAATGTAGTTCAGATGAAAACCATTATTGTGTAAATTACACATTCCATTTAATTAGAAAGTGAGGGTTACATTCTGCTCTCATTCACAGTCAGCAGTATAAATCAAAAGTAACTCCGCTGACTTCGGTTTGGAGCTGAGGGTTTTTGTCTTGGCTAGAAGCAAAATTAATATCAACATTTTGAATTCCCCCAAAGTTGGGGGGGGGGGGTGGGGGCGGTTTGGATATGAGGGTTTTGGATCAGACCCATCTCTAGATTTTATTAAACATTTTGAGTCTTGAAACGCCAAAAAATTTCATGAAATCTAGAGGCCAGTAATCTGGGATCAGACCCAATCTTTGAGGTGGGTATTGTTTTCAAAAATAGATACGAATTTTGCAGCTGACCCTCGTTGCTCTCTAACAGACTGAAACCAAAGCGCTGAATCCACATTGTGAATTCTGAGGCCAGTTCTAATGAAATCCAGAATGTTTATTTTTATAAACATGAAGGGACTTCACAGCACTAGGATCTTCTCCCGTTGCCAAAAACTGCTACTTTTTTTTGGCAGGTTTGATGGTATCTCAGCAGAAAGCCCAAGGACTGAATAAAGAAAATAAGAAAGAAAGAAATACTTGTGGCACCTTAGAGACTAACAAATGTATTTTAGCATAAGCTTTCGTGGGTTAGAACCCACTTCATCGGATGCGTGGAATGGAACATACAGTGGACAGATATTTATACAGTCAGAGAAACATAAGGTGGAAGTGCCTATACTGAGGACTGAATGGGACATAGAGATTAAAGTAATCTCTTGTGCCTAGAAGTGGGCCCTCCACGCGGGGGTTGAGGCCCATTAACAGGATAGTGTTGAGAAGCATTCACTGCAGGAGGGCTTTCTGAATCTGCAGAGGAAGGGGTAAGACTTACTCTTCAAGGAATAAACTGTCTTGTCAGACCACTACTTTTCTCTGTAGAGTTGGCCTGTGGTACAGGATGTTAAGGTACCAGTAGAGAGAGCCCTTGTTCCAAGCATACATAAAAAGTCAGAGAGTGTTGACTGCTTTCAGTGATTTATACCATTCCGAGAGGCTGTTGTATTGCAAAAACTCACTTGTTTTAAAATTAAATAAATTATTTTATGGAAGGACCCTTCCCTGGTACTTTGTACAGAAATATCTGGACAAAGTCATACGAGGAGCCAAGAAAACAGGTATGGTTTCCGTAGCTCTGTGCCTTTGTTTTTCTACACTTGTTTTTGCAACACGTGGCCTTTAAGTAACGTATCTTTTTTTTACATAAATAGACAGCTTCTGGGAGGGTGGACAGTACACAGCCAGTCTCAAAATAGTCCAGTGGGCCAATCTCACATGTCACAAATGATGGCATAAATTATATATTGAGTATAAAAAGGTTGTAAATGGCTAAGTTGCTTAAACTTTTATCAACCTGACATTCAGTAAGAGTGTGACTTGTGTAACTTGCATCAAAATCTGTGGGAAGCAAATTCAGCCTTAGTGTCAGTAGGTGCAGTGCCCACTGAACATAACCCACTCGTGCCAAGCTCACTATGTCCCCAGGAGTGCTGGGGATGGTGCAGTTGAGTCTAAACTAAAGTAGAAAATCTGTCCTGGTTTAATTTATACCTTCCTGTTACTCCTCCTCTTCAACTGTTTCAGCATGTAAGTTGCACTCATTTTGCACACTCAACCCACTAAATGCCAAATGGAAGCAAGTTATGGTTTGGCACTTACACAAATCTTATGATCAGTTTACACTCCAAGTGTAACTTACAGGAGTGACAGAAAGAATGGAGTATATGGCACAGAAACTTGCAATGGAGTTGCTCTAAGCTGCATTTGGCTAAATTTGCCCTTGAGTCTGCTGAAGATGAAAGTGTCAAGTTCCCAGTTCTTCTGTACCTTGTGCCCATCTCTAAGACTATGAAAACTGTGATGGTTTCATTTTGCTGGAGTCTGGGGTGTCATTTCTCTGATTTGGTTTTGTGAGCTTGAAGGATAGTTGAGGGAGGGCTAGTTCAGTGGTTTGAGTATTGGCTTGCTAAGCCCAGGATTGTGAGTTCAATCCTTGAGGGGGCCATTTAGGGATCTGGGGCAAAAATCTGTCATGGAACAGTACTTGGTCCTGCTAGTGAAGGCAGGGGACTGGACTCAATGACCTTTCAAGGTCCTTCCAGTTTAGGGTGACCAGATGTCCTGATTTTATAGGGACAGTCCCGATTTTTGGGTCTTTTTCTTATACAGGCTCCTATTACCCCCCACCCCTGTCCCGATTTTTCACACTTGCTGTCTGGTCACCCTATTCCAGTTCTATGAGATAAGCATATCTCCATATATTATTATTATTATTAATGAACTAAAAATCCCAAACCAGAACTCAGCCAAACCTGAGATTCCTCTCACTTTACATTGAAAACTTCCAAACCATGAATGTCACATGACCAGTGCTGGGTTTACAACAGCGCCATGGAGCGGGCCCCTGTTCAGAAGGGGCCCTGGCCCAGGGCCGCCCAGAGGATTCAGGGGCCCTGGAGGAAAGCAGGATTCAGGGGCCCCTCTGCCGAAATGCCGCTGAAAGCAGCGCCCGCGCTTAAGCAGCTGCCAAAACGCCAGCCAATAAGGCGGCGGCGGCGATCAAACGCGGAAGTGCCGCTGAGCACCGGATGTTGTGGGCACCCCCCCAGTATTCTCGTGGGGGGCTCTGTGGGGCCCGGGTCTTGGGGCAAATTGCCCCACTTGCCCCCCCCTGGGTAGCCCTGCCATGGCCTGTTCCGCTTGCACTGCATCCCGAACCGAGGGCTCCTCCCTGCCCCCTGGCCCCACCCACTGGCTCCTTTCTGCCCCCTGGCCGAACCCCAGTGCACCTCCAGCTGCAGGCAGTCTCTGCTTCCCACTACCTGTGGGGCCCCACCTGTCTCCCCGGAGCTGAACAGTCTGGGACTGGTGCAGAAGCTTGGCCAGTTGGGAGGTGGGGGACAGTGTGGGGGGCTTGGCTGGGCCCCTCCAGTCCTGAGGGAGCCTGGATGAGGCAGGCCCTGGCCTGGCTGATCGCGCCACTCCCGAGGGGCCGGAGCAATTCTCTGCCCCAGGACCAGCCCTGGTTGCGCTGCTGGCTCAGCCCAGCAGACAGTTGCCTTCCAGCAGGGCTGGTGAGTACGGCCAGGAGGCAGGGCATGGGGGAGTGGATCTCTGGGAGTCCGGGGAAGGGGGGCGCTGGGCACGAGTGATGTTGTGCAGGTCACTGGGCATTTGTGGGGGGTCGGGGGGTGCTGGGTATAGCTGGTCCGGGGGTCTCTGGTCATAGGAAGTCGAGGGAGTGTGGCAGAGGTGCTGACTTTCTGCTTAACCCCCGCTCTACCCCAGGCCCCACCCCCACTTCACCTTTTCCCCAAAGACCCCACCCTGGCTCCGCCTCTTCCTGCCCCCACTCCACCCCCGCCCCAACTCTTCCTGCCCTGTTCTGCACCCTCCCCCGAGAATCCCCCGCCCTCACTCTGCCTCTTCCTGCACCTGCTCCTCCCCACCCAGTGCCTCCTGCCCACTGCTGAACAGCTGATTGGCGGGCAGGAGGTGCTGGGAGAGAGTGGGAGGAGCTGAATGGGGGGCTGCCAGTGGGTGCTCAGCACACACTATTTTTAACACCCATGGAGTCAGTGCCTATGGGGTGCTGGGGCGGGGGTGCTGTGTGGGGCCACTGTGCATCTGGCAACTGCCAGTTTGTAAATAGTGCCCTCGCACTGGGCTAGGCAGAGCAGGGCCACCCCTGCTATGCCATGCCCCATTGCCCCTGGTTGGCCCCTCGCTCTGGGGACTAACTTTCCCATGCCATGCTCCACTGCCTCCATGGGGGCCCACAGATATGTTTGGTGCTCGGCCCACAAAAGGTTAATCCGGACTTGGCATGACTCTGATACAAAACCATCAACTGGGCCTGGTTCTCTCTCACCTTAGCTAACCTTTCAGTTAGCTTGGTGATGAAATGTGAAACCAAATAAGATTTGCACAGGTTTAGATTTCATCATACGCATTTCTCACACCGCTTGTTTCCTGCCTTCGGGAGGTAAACTCCCACTGTCTTTCTGCCCGTAAGGAAAGGCAACACCTGCACAGTTCCCTCATCTTGGCTGATGTATTGATTTAGGGTAGGTCTACACAGCAAACACTGCATAGGCTAGGCTATCCAAGCTGGCTTGAATGGAGAGAGCACAGGTAACAGTAGCAGCAAAGGCAGTGCAGGTAATACAAGGCTGGCACGGACTCTGGCTACATACTTGGCTCACCCAGCCCATGCTGTGCTGTCTGCCCACTGCTATTGTGACCTGCGCTGCGCTAGCTGGATTCAAGCTAACTTAGGGAGGCTAGCTTGTGCACGGCTTTTGCTGTTTGTTAGTCACAGGTGAGGAGTGAGCCGCGGAGCACCCCATCTGTATGTGATACTTGTGTAATACCCAGCAAAACCTAGGGACAACCCTGACTGGAGACGTGATGTCTTGGCAGCTTCCATCACTGGGCCTGTGCTGCCTGAAATGCACACATCGCTCCCTGCAGCGCACGTGTGGCGTGCAGATCACACGCAGCACTGTGGGGCAATCCTGGTTGTATCTACACTGAACCTTTCTGGGGAAGTTCCCCACCATTGCAATTCAGTGACAGTAACAGCAAGAGCGCTAGTGCAGAGAGGAGACCAGCATTCTTAATACTTTGTCATCTAGCCCTGCTTAAAGCAGTGGTTCTCAACCTTTTTTTACCCAGTGACCCCTAAAGTAAAATAGACAAACCTGTGGACTCCCAACCGGAGGTGACCCATGTGGGGGGCACAGACAGGGCCATGTGACCCCCAGATTTCTGCCTTCCATTTGGTCCTGCTCCATGAAGTGCTGATGTAGCAGGGCAGAGCAGTGGTATGTCTCCATGCTGCCTGTTTGTGGAGTCAATGGCTGAGAGGCAACCCCTTCAGATGACGGGGAGATCTCTCTTCTGCAGCGATGCTGCCATTTTTGGTTCCCCCCAAACCCAGACAGGCTACATAGCCCGCTGAGGTGAGTCAGAGGGTGGAGGTGACACTCCCTCCCCACACCTCACCACCCAGGGCTGAAGACCGAGCCCGAGCCCTGCCACCCTGGGCTGAAGCCCAGTCCTTGGTGGACCCCCCCTGAAACCTGCTTGTGGCCCCCTGAGAGCCAGTGGCTTAGAGCATTTTGGTAAAAACTTAGCAGCCAGTCTACACTAGTGCTTTTGCTGTTGCTAACAATGCTGGACCAGTACCAATGGTATTATGATGGGAACTTTCCCCAAGTGGGTCACAATGAACCAGGCAAACATATAGGGATATTTGGACAAAAAACCAATGAGACACCTTCATTTAATGACAGGAAGCTTGTGGCATACTACAGTACTTAAGACCTGAAATATATCCACATCTTCTCCCCTCTTTCCCGCCCCTCTCAGTGGCCTTTGAAAATGATTTCACCTAGACCTTCCTGTATGACCATATCGATTTGAGATTTAAAACCTCCAACAAATTGAGCTTCTTATCTTGGCATCTGTGCTGCAGGAAGCACCAGTATGCAGTGAAAGATCTAGGGATTTTTGGTGGCTTGTTGTCTGGAGGAGAAAAGAAACTAACCTAAAAAATGAGTTCTTTGGATACAGCTCTAGAGGGAGTCTTCAGAAGTGGGATTGTATAGCCGTTATGGGCTTACTAACAAGAAATTCCGTGTGTGTGGAGTTCAGAAGGAGAAATCAACTAAGAGATAAAACTCATGCTGTGTGAAAAGGTGTGCTTTAAGAACTTCCCTGGTGTGAGTAATGGATAGCTGGGGGAGTTAAGAGGTTTAGCTAACAAATGCTGGAGAATCACAGATAAGAGAATGAAACTCCCCTGCTTATGCACTGCCCTGTTTTCTTTAATGTTATAGACAGCAGGAGAGAAGTGAGATTACTCAGTTGTAGTGGTTATAGTCTGATATACGTATGGAAGTCTTGTATCAATAAAATACAGAAAAGAAAATCCATGTCAATTCACTTCTCCTCCTCCTAAACCTGTTCACTTTCCCCCAAGAGTATTCCATATCTCTGATAGAGTCCTAAGGATCTCCTCCATTTCCCTCTGCTTTATTCCACTCAGACTTCAGACCTAATATGGCAGTCACTATCTTTCTGGCTTTGAAGGACTGGACAAGATACCCACAGGATACTATTTGGTTGGAGGAATTGCTATAAAGTAACACATCACAAGCATCCGTTCCTTCCAGGTGCTGAACTCTCTACCTTTTGTAGCACTCCCAGCCTTTTCTGGCTTAGGGCCTGAAGGAATGGAACAGTGAATGGAGCTTCCCAATGTCTTCACTTGCAATGTGACCTACTAAGTACAAGATTATATCCTGTAACTTTCCAACATAGGTGGCCACAGTCAATGGGAGCTGCAGCTGATGAGCACCTCTGAAAAGCAGGACACTTATGGGCCCAATTTGAGGCTTTCAGGTATGAAAATCTGACTTAAGGTACTTGGGGCCAGCTCATGGGTTTTAGCTACTAGCCCCATTGTAGGGACTGAGAGAGAATCCTACCACAATGCAGATCACTGGAAGAAATTTGTCTGACTGCCAAAATTCCTCCAAAGGCTCAGGGGAAAGCAGGTGCTCTACTGAAGTGTTACGGTGGCACTATAGGTGTGTCTACACTGGAATAAAAGACCCCCGCATAGTTGCGGCTGGCCTGGGTCAGCTGACTCAGGCTTGCGGAGCTAGGCTGCGGGGCAAAAAATTACTGTGTAGACATTTGGGACCCTTGTGGAGTCTCGGAGCTTGGGCCCAAGCCAGAACATCTACACACCGATTTTACAGCCCCACAGCCTGAGCCCAGGGAGCCTGAGTCAGCTGACCCTGGCCAGCCACAGGTGTTTAATTGCAGTGTAGACATACCTTTAGTGCTCCCCACTATACCAGCTCGGCTCTGCTTGACAATGCAAAGGAGAAACAGGGCCATGGCTCTGGTTACATCCTACCACTTTTGGGGAGGCTACAGTCACCAGTGACACCAGTCTAATTCAATCCTTGCACTCTGCATCCTGATTGCGGCTGGCCCTTGTATTTGTGGGACTGCTCCTTGTGGCCTCTCAATCCCTTGTACCCATGCAGAGCCAGCTGGCGCTTTAAGTGAATGAGACTGACTCAGGTTATTAATCTTCTGTCTGATTATCATTAACCTGTCAAGCCCCTGATATCTTTTTCTCCCTGCCCTGATTCTTTACTGGCTGGTGTAGTTATTGAAACCTGTGCCAAGTATGCGTAAAGCACTACCACATCAGAAGGGTAGCTCTTTACATTCCCTTTGCACATGATTAAAGGGCTCCACAAGCTGGAGGCCAGTGAAAAATGAGGCCCAGGTTTCCTTGCCACACTTTCCACTGATGAACTGTGAACAAATGACAAGTCATACGTTCCTCCCAACAGGGAGTATCTGTAATGCCTCTACTCTGTGTCTAGTGATAGGTTCCATACTACAATCCTGGATCTGTTCCAGAGAAAAATAATGGTGCCTGACAGTTCCTTGGTTTTCATGACTGGGAGACACTGAAAGGGTGGTGAGGAAGGAATTTTCCAAATTTCAGTTCACTCCTGCTATGTGCTCATCTAAACGTAGCTGGCAATCTAACAACCCCCCGTAGTGAACTTGAATGACAACTAGTGGAAGCACAGCTCCAGTCAGATTTGCCCATGTAATGTTTGCCACATTCTCCAATTGCTTTCTCCAGCCAACCATCGTCACCTCATTCTTATCCAGACTGAGCTTTCACAAACTTGTTCCCATGCAAGACCTGATCTCTACCAGACAGACACTTGAAGCACCCTGTGTGTTGGATGAAATGGCGATATAAAGCTGTCTGTGATGAAGTGGGAATTTTCTGTAATACTTTTATGATGCCTGTGCATGCCTCAGTTTCCCTCTGTACTCTGCATTGCTACCCAGAGGGTGCAAAAAGATTAAATCCACTCTTGGGGCAGAGCAAGAGTTATGAGGTGTTCTGTCGTAACTGTCTGGGGTGAATGAATGGGTCAGGTTATTAAAGGACTGACTGAAACTGACCATATCAATCCAGAAAAGAAAATGGGAACTCCAAGGACTGAACAATGAACACCTAACAATGGAAAATTCCAGCAGATGGAGCATGTGAACTCAGTGTGCCCCTGCAGCAAGACAGTGGAACAAGAAGTGTCAGGATACTGGGATAAGAGTTGGCTTTTGGAGGGACTCAGCAGCTCTCACCTTGGACTGAAAAAGAGACAACAGGAGATGGCCAAAAGTGGATTCAATGGCAGCTTGGCAGGGTGGGGAGAGTTGGCTTGGCCAGACTGGACTATGTCTTCACCTTTATTTCTCTATGTTAACCTAACGGCTAGTCTACACTAGAAGCGCTACATCGGCGCAGCCGCAGCGCGTCTGGTGAAGATGCTCTATGCTGATGGCAGGGAGCTCTCCCATTGGCATAATTACTCCACCTCTGCAAGAGGCGGGCGCTATGTCCGTGGGAGAGCGTCTCCCACCAACATAGCACCGCTGTGGACAGAACTTAGGTCACTGTAACTTGTGTTGCTCGGGGGAGCGATGGGGGGGACAGTGTTTCACACCCCTGAGCGACATAAATTAGATCATCTTAAGCAGTAGTGTAAGCCCTAAGGATTTCCCGATGCTGTGTTCCAGTTGACTAATAAATCCAGCTCTTTTCAAAAGGCTGCCTGGTGTCACTGCAAATACTCGCTGAGGTGCACTGGTCCTTAAAGAGTGTAAAAGTCTCGGACCAGGTGTGTGTCTCAGTTGGACCCACTGGGCAGAGCTCACAGTGTGAAGCAAGAGTGCTAGAGCCTGGAGGCACTGCGGCTGTGTGGCCTACCCTTAAGGAAGAGTGAGACAACTTGGGGGACTGACACCTCGAAGCAGTTCCTCCAAGGGACTGTTTAAAAGCTGGGGCCCTGTCACATAGCCGTAACACCTTAAGGGTCAGGACAGAACATTTCCTAATGTTTATTGAAACAGTTGGCAGGGCCAGTTCAGACAGGCTGCAGAAACTGCAGTGGCAATAGTCATTCTCATGGCTGATGGGAGGCTTGCTGTTCCCTCCTTCAAACTGTGTAAAGAAGAGAGCAAGCTGTGCTGCTGGCTGCCTTATGGACAGGGCCGGCTCTAGGATTTTTGCCGCCCCAAGCAAAAACAAATTTGCCCCCCCTCCCCGTTTTTTTCTTACCCCACCCCCGGCCCCGCCTCAACTCCGCCCCTTCCCCAAATCCCCAGCCCTGCCTCCTCCCCCCTAGGCTCTCAAGCCCAGGAGGGAGGGGGAGAAGCGGCGCGCAAATCAGCTGTTTCGCGCGCCGCAGCGGCTCGGGATCTCCCCCTCCCTCCCGGGCTCTCAAGCCTAGGAGGGAGGGGGAGAAGCGGTGCGGGCGCCGCAGCTGCTCAGAATCTCCCCCTCCCTCCTAGGCTCTCAAGCCCAGGAGGGAGGGGGAGAAGCAGCGCGCGCGCCGCAGCCACTCAGAATCTCCCCCTCCCTCCCGGGCTCTCAAGCCCAGGAGGGAGGGGGAGAAGCGGCGTGCGAATCAGCTGGTTCGCGTGCTGCGGCCGCTCGGGATCTCCCCCTCCAGCAGCAGCGCGCGAATCAGCTGTTTGGCGTGCAAGCCAGCGGCAGCAGCGAAGGTGAGCTAGGGCGGCCGGGGCACATTTTTAGCGGCAGCATGGCTGGCGCCAGAATGCCGCCCCTAGAAATGTGCCGCCCCAAGCACCAGCTTGTTTTGCTGGTGCCTGGAGCCAGCCCTGCTTATGGAGATGGAAAGTGTCCCAGTGCTTGGTCACTCCAGCCTCCATCAACCAGCAAGGATGTTCAAGAGCTGCTAGATGGCAACATGTAAACCTTGCCTCCCAACATTGCGAGATACCACTTCTGATGACGACATTCTAAGCCAATGAGAGCGAGAGAGCTCTCCGTCGTCTTAATAACTCCACCTCCACAAGAGCTTCTCCCGCTGACCTAGTGCTGTCTAGACCAGTGCTTAGGTCGGTGTAACTATGTCACTCGGGGTGTGGATTATTATACAGGGCCTCTCCTAACACTGCCATCACCTACTTTCTCTAACCTAAAAAAAAGAACAAGGAGTACTTGTGGCACCTTAGAGACTAACAAATTTATTTGGGCATAAACTTTGTGGGCTAAAACTCACTTCATCTGATGAAGTCGGTTTTAACCCACGAAAGCTTATGCCCAAATAAATTTGTTAGTCTCTAAGGTGCCACAAGTACTCCTTGTTCTTTTTGCTAATACAGACTAACACAGCTACCACTCTGAAACCTCTCTAACCTGCAGCTGTTCCAGGATTACATGCCCCTGGCTGATGCTCACTTGAATGGTGCTGTTTTTTCCTCTTGCTTCCTGTTCTGACTCAGCACTCCTTTCAATTGAATAATTACAGAGTGGGCTCAAATTAATGGGTCTGCAGGGGCTTAGACCAGTTCTTATTATTGATTCTTTACTGTTAACCAGTGGTGCTTTGAATCAGATTTCAGTCTAATTGGAGTCCATTTTTGACAACGGGGACATCAGGACCTGCTAGCAGAAAATGCTTTTTAAGGAAAAACTCTGTGGTTGGGTACTGAAAATTGTGGAATGCTGGTAATTTTCGTCCTATCTGTGAGTATATATAGCAAGAGGACAAGCCAGTGGGAGTGGTAGGGTTCTAGGCAGAAGCACTCCACTGAAATAGTGAGAGACAGAGTCACTTAAAGTGTAATACCATTTTCCTTATTTCTAAAAGAATTTCCTTCTTTGTTAGAGGACAGTTTACATTCCTTTGGGATTCTTTACTGTTGTCACATGACAGATAGGCTTCATATTATCAGGCTGCACAGTTATGAGACTCAGGTTGCTGGCAGTGAACAATTAAGAGTAAAGCACTGTGCAGCATCTGAGGCCAGGGCTATACTACAAACGTACATTGGTATAACTACGTCGCTCAGGGGTGTGAAAAAATCCCATCCCTGAGCGACGTAGTTATACTGACCTAACCCCTGGTGTAGACAGTTCTACATTGATGGGAGGGCTTCTCCCATGGGCCTAGCTACCACCTCTCATGGAAGTGGATTAACTACACCAACTGGAGACGCTCTCCCGTGAGCGTAGTAGCGTCTTCACTGAAGCATGACAGTGGCACGCAGCTGCACTGCTGCAGTATTTTAAGTGTAGACCTGTCCTTAGTTAAGTAACTCCCCTTAAAGTAAATGAGAATTAAATTCTGTGTAACACCCAAAAATCTTTCTAGGAATTTTGGTAGGCTCCTACCTATGGTTCGTCTTTTCAATCCAGTCCACAAAAGTGCAGAAATGGAGAGAATGTGGCAGCTTTCTCTGGCTTGTCTATAAAACCGGAGATAGTAAATGGAGTCTGGGATCAAAATCAGACCTGGTGTAAGTGTGTGGTAATCCAGTGACTAAAGGGAAGTTGCGCCTACCTACTCCAGGTCTGAATTTTTGAGCTGGGCCTATGCAATTCAAGGAATCTAAGGGGAAAAGATGAGAGAGAATTAGAAGGTACTGTTTTGAAAGGGTCATATGTAAAGGGGATAAACTACACTCCCTTATGATCCAAGATCTAAGAACCAGGGAAATGATTCAAGTATTAAAATAGACCTGTAATGTCAGTCTCTTCAGACATACATGAG
Source organism: Chelydra serpentina (assembly GCA_037349315.1). Taxonomy (NCBI): domain Eukaryota; kingdom Metazoa; phylum Chordata; order Testudines; family Chelydridae; genus Chelydra; species Chelydra serpentina. The sequence goes on along the minus strand of JBAIAC010000029.1, from coordinate 33,561,724 downwards.
TGTTACTAGGCTTGAGAAGAAAAAGCACAGGAGCAGAGTGACAGTTTCTCACTGACTCAACAGGACCTGTCAAGCTATTTCCACATTTCTTTCACTTGCTCATTAATGACCTCCTGCACTATAAAAAGAACACCCCAAATATTCTAAGCCCTTAGGAGAACATTTCATATGGTCTATCAGATAATAAATGGTCTGTTAGCAGCAAGGAAAGAATTTCCTGCAACTCTGGTCAGCATTTCCACCTCACCTACATGCCTTAACAAGAAGTTATGCATGATTAAATTGGCCATTACAAGATAAACAAATGCAGGTGACATATTTAGCCCCAATCATTGACATCTACACTTCATGTCAGACCAAACCCCAAATACATGTTGAAGTAAAGAAGTCATAGGTGTAAGTAACTCGGAAAGAAGATAAAGCTGTCAAACTCTCCACAAATGCCCCCAGAAGTGAGTGAACTGTTTGGAAGGAAAACATCTTTGTCATTGACTGACCCGTGGTTTTGAAAAATAAAATAAAACTGTACTGGAAGTTAAACAAAGCAATGTGGACCAAACGATTCTTTCTTTCATGTGCAGGCTACAAACTAGTCAAGGGGAAAATGAATTCTTTTGAGTCAGAATCTGAACAACTTCTGGCATACAAAACCAATTGGCAAATGACATCAAAGTCTACTTTGTTATCTTGGGGCTCAATTCTGCAACCTTTACGCTGAATTGTACCAAGTAGCAGCAATGGGGCTATTCACGTAAGTGCTGCTCAGTATAATAAAAGTTGCAAAACCAGGTCCTTTGCTTTTAACACAATGGTTTAATTTTAATCCAAGTGTAACTTCACTGAGTTCAATGGAGTCACACCAGGGATGAACTGGCCCCTGGCTACCATACATGAGATCTGGGTTCAAGAGTAACTTTGGGATTAGAGCTGTGTGAAATGTTTGCAGTGAAATCCCAGAACCATACACAACTCTCTTGTTCTGCCATTTCATTTGAAATTCAAAACTTGGTAAATTTCACTGAATGGATCATCAAGATTCTCAAACTTCTGAGTTGGACCTTGGCTCTGTTTTAAGTTGGCTCGGATACACATATGATAGTGCCTCCATTTTGAGTGTATTTTGCTTTAAGTTTTTGGCTTGTTTAAACCTGCAAGGGGCCAAATTCTGCTGTTATACCTTGGAAACTCCTTTGGGCTAAGTGATTTCAGTAAGGCATTTGATACAGTACCACATGGGGAATTATTGGTTAAATTGGAAACGATGGGGATCAATATGAAAATTGAGAGGTGGATAAGGAACTGGTTAAAGGGGAGACTACAGCGGGTCATACTGAAAGGTGAACTGTCAGGGTGGAGGGGGGTTACTAGTGGAGTTCCTCAAGGATCAGTTTTGGGACCGATCTTATTTAATCTTTTTATTACTGACCTCGGCACCAAAAGTGGGAGTGTGCTAATAAAGTTTGCAGATGACACAAAGTTGGGAGGTATTGCCAATTCAGAAAAGGATCAGGATATCCTACAGGAAGATCTGGATAACCTTGTAAACTGGAGTAATAGTAATAGGATGAAATTTAATAGTGAGAAGTGTAAGGTTATGCATTTAGGGATTAATAACAAGAATTTTAGTTATAAGCTGGGGACGCATCAGTTGGAAGTAACAGAAGAAGAGAAGGACCTCGGAGTCCTGGTTGATTACAGGATGACTATGAGCCGCCAATGTGATATGGCCGTGAAAAAAGCTAATGTGGTCTTGGGATGCATTAGGCGAGGTATTTCCAGTAGAGATAAGGAGGTGTTAGTATCGTTATACAAGGCATTGGTGAGACCTCATTTGGAATATTGTGTGCAGTTCTGGTCTCCCATGTTTAAGAAGGATGAATTCAAACTGGAACAGGTACAAAGAAGGGCCACTAGGATGATCCGAGGAATGGAAAACCTGTCGTATGAAAGGAGACTCAAGGAGCTTGGTTTGTTTACCTTAACCAAAAGAAGGCTGAGGGGAGATATGATTGCGCTCTTTAAATATATCAGAGGGACTCATGGCAGGGAGGGAGAGGAATTATTTAAGCTCAGTACCAATGTGGACACAAGAACAAATGGATATAAACTGGCCATCAGGAAGTTTAGACTTGAAATTAGATGAAGGTTTCTAACCATCAGAGGAGTGAAGTTCTGGAACAGCCTTTCACGAGAAGCAGTGGGGGCAAAAGACCTATCTGGCTTCAAGATTAAGCTAGATAAGTTTATGGAAGGGATGGTTTGATGGGATAATATGATCTTAGTCAAAGGTCAATTAATTGCCATCAGTGGTAAATAGGACCAATGGTCAGTGATGGGGTGTTAGAAGTTACTACAGAGAACTTTTTCCTGGGTGTCTGGCTGGTGAGTCTTGCCCACATGCTCAGGGTTCAGCTGATCGCCACATTTGGGGTCAGGAAGGAATTTTCCTCCAGGGTAGATTGGCAGAGGCCCTGGAGGTTTTTCGCCTTCCTCTGCAGCATAGGGCATGGGTCACTTGCTGGAGGATTCTCTGCATTTTGAAGTCTTTAAACAATGATTTGAGGACTTCAGTAGCTGTGACACAGGTGAGAGGATTATTCCAGGAGTGGGTGGGTGAGATTCTGTGGCCTGCATTGTGCAGGAGGTCAGACTAGATGATCATAATAGTCCCTTCTGACCTTAAAGTCTATGAGTCTATGTGTGAACCCATCCAGATTGAAACCAAAGTAAATGTTCACATAACCCGTCCTCTGAAACAAAATCAATGACTCAGCTTGATTCAAAATCCCCATCTCCTAACATGGAAAGTTTGTATATGTAAGGGAAATTGTGCTTAATAATATTGGGCCAAATCCTGATTTAACTGAGTGTCATCTGAATAAGGGCTGAGTTAGAACATTAGGCCTTGGTTCTAGAGCAATAATAAACAAATATTTAATGTTTATTTATTGTGCACCCAAACCTGAAGACTCCCAGATGACTATTAGTCTAAAGCAGACCTGCACACTTTTTTTTTTTTTTGCTCAACAACGTTTGCAGCGGGTGAGGAGTTTTGGCCCTCGGCTGTTTTCTTTGGAGTAATATGGCCCTCACCGCTTTACGAGTTGTGCAGGCCTGGTCTAAAGGATGGTTGCTGATTAATAAGGTGCCAGCTCACTGTTGGCTAAAAAGATGACAAAGTTCCCATGCATGTTAAAATGAAAAAAAATACAGAGGAGTAACATTTTCAAAAGCTCCTATATCCCATTTTCACAAGTCCCTATGGCACTTAGGATCCTAAATCTCATTGAGTCCAATGGGACTTAGGAAATCTGTGCAAAATTTTCAAGAGTGCCTGTCATGTATACTTTGTGTTTCCCCAGAGACCTGACGATTGGAGAATCTTTAGAATATGGACTATTACCTAGGAAGAAAATAGCACAGTAATGATTCTCAAACAAGCACATGTCACAGAAATTATCGGTTTCCAATCCAACGCATTTTCAAACTATAGAAAAATCCTTCTCTCACATTGCTGTAAAAAGGTACCGGCCTTGTATGAAAAATAGAGATGATCATGGATCTCTCACCTTTCACAAAGTTACTGTTCTCCTGCTGCTTTGCTCCAGGTGTCTGTGTTACACCGTTGGAATGCATCAGTGAGCCAGAGCACAACTTAATCTGTTGATTCTGTGTCAACCTGAGGTGTCCAGAGAAACTATCTTGGCCATCTTGGCTCTCCTCTTTGAATTCAGGAACAGAGCCCCCATTTCCTACTGCCAAAATGGAGGAAGAATTAGCAATAGTGTTTGCTCATCGATCAAATGATGCAGTAAAAATTAAAATGAATGAGTAAGCACCAACTAACTTTACCTTTATGTTCATTTTCTGTGCAGTGTCTATATCCTTGTTGTGTTCTAATTTCCTGTTGTTGTTTTTTTTAAAAAAAGAGAAGCACCTTTTTAATATGAACAGTCAGTGTAGATGGGGGCAAGTAAAATGCAACATTGTGGCAGCTGGTCATAAAAACCCTGGCTACAATAAGGTTTACGCAAGACAATCTGACACAAGGAACTTGACTTGTCCTTGTCTATGATGACTGCAAAGTTCTGGTCAACAATCTGTTGGTTAACTGCTGCTTAGAGTCATGTTCTACCTCACCGTCTAGTGAAGAGCAGCCCCATTGCTCCCTGCACGGAGGTGCCACAGCTGCAGAATAGGTTGCTGCAATAGTATTCATAGAGCAGTCTGGGAGAAGGATTCCTTCTATCCCCTGGAACAGGGGTCTCCAAACTACGGCCCGCAGGCCGGATGCGGCCTGCGGCTTCAATTTGTCCGGCCCCCGAACCAATTGCTGCCGCCGCCTCGGCATGTCGGCAGCAGCGAGTATTTCGGCCGCAATTTAAAGGCTGCTGCCACCTCAGCTGGCGTGGCGGCGCTTCCTGAGGCAGCTCCCGGCGGCGCGCCCGCCGGTCGGCAGGAGCCGCCTGCAGTGCTGGCGGCCCCTAGGCACAGAGGCGACATGTGGAGCCGCCAGCACTGCAGGCGGCTCCTGCTGGCGGGCGAGCGCGCCGCCGGGAGCTGCCTCAGCAAGCGCCGCCATGCCAGCCGAGGCGGCAGCAGCCTTTAAATTGCAGCCGAAATGCCACCGAAATAATCGCTGCTGCCTACTGCCCAATCAGAGCTGCGGGGGCGGGGCTTTCAGGCGCCGGCAGCGGACAGAGAGCCCTCTGCCCCCAACCCGACCTGACCCTAGGAGCCAGAGGGACCTGCCAGATGCTTCCTGGAACCGCCCCAGGTAAGCACCGCCAGGACTCCCCACCTCACCCCCCGGCAGATCCCTCTGGCTCTTAGGGTCAGGGCCCCGTACGCGGAGCAGAGCACCGGAGAGCAGCGTCCTGGGCTCCCGCCATCCCAGGAAGCGCGGCGAGCCGGCACAGCTGCGAGCCGGGGGAGAAGCCCGCCCCGAAGACCTCCTGGCTCCAGGCGTCTGGAGGGGGCCCCGGCACCGCCCCATCCCGCCCCGCCGACCGCGTAGCTCTGCTTCCCACTCACCGCGCGGACAGCTCCCTGCGGCGTGCGGGCTTCGTTCGTTCAGTATTGGGCGCCACGCGAGCCAGAGGGGTAAATAACTCCCACGCAGCCGCCCCACCCGAGCCGCTGCCCGCCAGCAGCCGTGACCCAACGAGGGCGTTTGGCCAGGGATTGCAGCCTGCAGCGGCTGGAGGTGGGGAGGGTTCCGAGGGGTCTGAGGCAGAGAGCGGGGGTGGGTGGTGCCTCGATGTGGGGCAGTTTCCTATGTGACCCCCCAACTATCTCCCGAGTCCCGCAGTGGTGGTGGGGGTGGTTATAAAGCCAGGTGGGAGAGTCAGTGGCCACTCTGGGTGAGTCTGCACTGCAGTTTAAGCACAGGGTTAGTGGGACTTGAGTCAGCTGAGCTGTGTTAGGGAGCCCTGGGCTCGACCAAAGGTCCCCATATTAGAGGTTTTGTATTATATAGGCAATTATTCCCCGCCCCCCCCCCCTCGCCCCTCCAAAAAAGAAAAAGTGTCCCGATTTTTTACACTTGCTATCTGGTCACCCTAGGCGGTAAGGTGCAGAGGGCGGCAGTCAGGGGCGCCCCCGCCAGTCCCAGAATACCTGCCGCCGAAGCCGCCGCGGCTTGCCTGCGGAAGGTCCGCTGGTCCTGCAGCTTCGGCGGCAATTCGGCTGAGGGTAAGCTCAAGAGAACGGGCCGGCCCGCGAAGCCCCTTGAAAAATGTAATGTGGCCCTCGTCTCCTAAAGTTTGGAGACCCCTGCCCTGGAACCTTCCCTATGCTGAACCTGGCTACTTGGGATTAGTGAAGGAGGGAGGAAGATTTTGTTTTCAGAAAATCATTGGGGGGGGGGGGGGCGGGAGGTCTGTGTCAGACTGAGTGCCAGGAGCTCCTGGCTCCCAATTCTGTGCTCAAGTCACTAAACCAGGTCTCTCCACTGAAGTTGAATTAATATTGCACCACGTGTCATCCCTCAAGTAATAACTTCTGTGAAAAGGAAATGAACAAACAAGGCAGTGAGAGACATTGGAAAGTGAAGACAGAAATGTCTGGGAGCAACAGTAGCACCACTCCCATATTAATGATGATTAATAAGTCACTTATTCAAGAGCAGATCCCCTTCTGACTGCTGGAGCTGCACATAGTGAAGCTGGTTGTAGACTACAAAAATTGAGACCGTGCAGGAAAGTATCAATTGAACAATAGCATGAGATGTATTGTTGTCTGTGGCACATGAAGCTCAATTCTACAAAGTCCAGTGAGAAGCAGAGTGCCCTCAACTCCCACCTGGCAGGTTTGAGCCTACTCTGAACCTTCATATCTAGGGTAGCTGGGCAAAGAGAGCTTAACAGATTCCAAAGAGCCTGATTTTCCAGACAATAGACAGGCAAAATTCCCATTAATTTCAATAGGTTTGCCTGTGCCAGGACAGCAGAATCATGCCCTTAGCTTCTAATTTAGCTCAAAATCTGCTGTTCTTTACACCCAAGCAAATCTGGAGTAAACTCCACTGACTTCAGTGGCCCTTTTAATCTTCTCATATTTGTTTTCTTCAGAGTTTGTCTCTGTTTGCTCCTCTTCTTACCCGAGTTGCTCTTCCTCAGTTGTGAGGTTAGTTGGTGTCCATAACCCACACTATGTTCTATCTGGAACAGGCAATTGACGGCTGCTGATTGGTACATAGGGTTAATTAGCGTGCTTCCTTTTTCTGGAACAGGCAATTGACGGCTGCTGATTGGTACATAGGGTTAATTAGCGTGCTTCCTTTTTCTGCATCACTAGTCATTGAACAGATCTAGCCTCAGGTAGAATTCCTGAGTCCTCATGCCACTGTTGTCACTATTGCACAAGATAGAGCTCTAGTTTTGTCATGGTAAATTTGAGAGAAAATCAGAGATTTGTCATGGCAAAATTCATGGCTTTTGGTTAAAGCTAGTAAAAAGTCACACACCCAAGTGCTTTTGAAATGTGTGTAATATACATGTGCACAAAAGAGAAGTGTGGGTGGTAAAATGTACCTTCTGTGAGCCTTGCTTAAGTTTTATCTGGTTTAATTATTTTTAAACTTCTTTGGTGGGAAAGAAGGGGTCACCTCTTTTCACCTCCCCTCTGACTTGCTTCTGAATTCACACACATGCCTTCTTCATCCTAAGTTGCCACTAGAATTCTTTGTATTTTGGGGTTTTATACCCATTAACTTTAAGCACATTTAAACAGTGATGTGACAGACCAAGCAGTCATGGAGAAAAGGAAGGTGCCTCATTGGGGAGATAGTCGATGCTATTTAAGAAGCTGGGATAAACCTCCCTGATTGTTGGGGCTCACGTTTTCCCCATTGTTACCTGACTTTTTTGTCAGGGGGAGGGAGGGAAAGTAGGGCCTGGGAAGTTTGTCCCTACCTCAGAGGTAGACTCAGGGCATGATGTAGAACAGCCTTGGTCCATGAAGGAGTAGGGGGAGAGGAGGCCTGTCTGCTAATATCCTTCTAACAGGGCACACTGGGAAGGAGAGGAGTCTATGTTGCTACACAAATGCAGGCACTCCTACCTCTTGGTCAGTGCTGGAGAAGCAGTACTCGAGAAGGAGTTGTTCCAAGAGCTTGAGATATAGTTTATTGGAGACCTACAGGCAAAAGTTCTGTGGCACCAATAATATTCTGACTATTGTGTATTCTTGTGGAGGAGTGGATTTTGTATGTGTATGGAACTTTGTGTTTCTATTGATGCCATTTAGTGCTTTTATGTCTTCAGTGGCCTAAGCTTACAACCTGGTGTCTGCCTGTGACCAGTTCAGCACGTTGTCTCCACAGTGTACAAGACATGCTAACCATGTTTGTCTAACTGGTTTAGCCAATCCTCCTTTCTCCCAGCTATGTGAGCAACAGGGCATCCCAGAATGCATTGCCCCATGTGCTGCTAATGCCCTGTGCTTTAGGCACTCTGTCCCCTGCTGCCCCGAATACTGATACAAATATGGCTGTGATGGTGGAAGAGCCTCTGTGTGGGATGGACACAAATGGAACCATATTACTTGTAAGTGGTTAAAGTGACCATGCTGCTAACAGGTTACAAATCACAGTTTAAAAACTCTAGAGAGAGCCTAAGAAAACAAATCTAACTTGACACAGGCCACTGAACAGCAGTTGGGTGGTAATGGCTTCCTCCAACTTCTAAATGTTTCATTTTCGAGGGAAATTTCTAACCTTATGCATAATGGGCCTAGTCTTTTGGCCCCCTTTGTGGATGCTCCAAGGCTTAAAGGCAGCATTTGTACTATGTTCGGGTAAGAGGCACAAAGTAGGGTTCTGTGCAGGAGGATTCTGCAACCCCGCTCCTTCCCCCTACGTGATAGAGAGCTGAACTGTTCTGCAGCTGAGAAGGGTGGATTGTGTAGCTGTGGTGACTGGCAGTGTAGCCAGGGAGTTCCCACACAGCTAAAATCCACAGGATGATTACCCCACTAGGGTACAGCAGGCTAAATCACTGTCCTCTCCACAGCTGCTAGTTCAGGCAGTGGGGCCACTTGTGAACTCCTTTAGGCTGAGGACCACTTTCCTCACTCTAGGTGCATTTTCCTGAACGTACAGCCCATTCGCTCGGGTTGTGTGTTCTGTCCAAGGGTTTCCTTCCATCCATTTAAATACATTTAGTAAATTTCTATTTTGAACATACCAGCCCTTTAGCTGTACAAGCCCCAGAATCTCCTTTCTTCAGGACAGCCGCTTCCAAGGGCAGGGTGACTTCCTGTGAAGATAAATCCCATCAGAGGCATGACAGTTATAGTTAATACTACTAAACAGCTCACGTATCGATTTCATGCCTCATGATATTAACCGCTGAAATAAGAACAAACACTAAAGAAAGGGAAAGCTATCATATAATATATGAGATTAGAGACATCCGTTTGCTTACACAGCATCACAAATATACATTGTGTCTTACAGACTGGTAAATTCTGCCACAAAGAAGTTATAGGCAAAGGCCACAATGGTGAAACCGGATCAGCATGGGTAGAGCTCTGCACCATATAGAGCCCCAGGTGAAGGTCTGCAGACAAAGTTACATGGCAAGCAGCTATTATAAATGCTAAAGGATTGTGGGGAAAGGAGGCCGAGAGAAACAGCAATAAAATCATTGGGTTGTTTTGGCTGGTAATGAGTGTGCCATGGAGGTTCTGAGAGCTCTCTCTAATCTGTGTGGCTCTGCAATACTGCATATTTCAGGGAAGGGCAGGGTTTGTATGGTTCACGGAAGAGGGTTTTATAGGAGGAAAGAGCAGAGCCATGATGGACCAGGTCAGGAAGATGGGTCCAGAGCATGTTGTCGATGGTTAATAAACAATGAAAAGGAAACATTATTTATTATGGTCAAACTCAAAGGACAGCAGGTGTAACATCTTGTAGAAGAGTACAATAACTTATGTACAGGGCCCCTTCAGTCATCTGGCTGCAGAATTTACCCCTTTGCCACAGAATTATGCTCCAGAATCAGATGTAATGATTTAAAAATAATGTTTCTAGACTTTGTGGTTGTGAAGAAAATCTTAGCAATGTGAACCAGGTGTAAAGTATAACAAGATGCAGTCACGTCTCTGTTAATCTGGCAGACAGCCTGAAACCAAAACTTATAAACTGCCCCATTCCTCTCGATGGTGTGTTAATTTTGTAACCTATTTATTAACCAATTTAAATGTAAACACTGATCACTTCAGCCAAAACATCCAATGGACAGGACTGGACTAGGACTCTGAAGTGGTGCAGGGACTTGAGAGATCAGACTCGCCTCTCTGTGATTCTGTTTCCCCACCTATAAACCAACCAGGAATACTGATCAGGTGCTTGGACTAGATAATCTAGTGGTCCCTGTTGGCCTTAAAAACTAGGATACCTTTTGCAAAGCACTTTGAGATGCAAAGCACTGACTGTACAATTGAAAAACATTGTTTTGGGTCAAACAATGTTTCGTTTCTGGGCATTTTGAACTTTATTTTAAAAGACGCAAAGGAAATGAAGGGCAACAGTTTTGTGACTAAAAGGCAGGTTGTGGTCCAAATCCTCAGCTGGTGTAAGGTGTTGTAGCTCTGTTAAAGTCAATGGAGATACACTGTTTCATCCCAGCTAAACATCTGACTGAAAATCTGTGGATTATAAAATTTAGTGGTGATTTAAAATTTAGTATTTCTGGTTTTAGTTTTTAACCAATAAAACTGCCCCAAGGCCATCTTTTACAATTCAGTTTTTAAATGCGCACTGAAAATACCTGGTTTAACTATTTTGAAATGTCATTTTTTTAACTTTGACTCCTTTGCTGCATTCTATTCTCAATTTTGTTACTGAGAAGTTAAATAATTTAGAAGATATTCTTTGCAATGTAACTCAAATCTTTTTTAAATTTGAGTCCTCCGTGTGGCATAAAGGGCTGTAATGACATATTATACATTACTTATGTAATTGTTTTTCTGTTTTAACATACCAGCTTTTTATTTATAAAACACTGAGGCTCTCCTTTCTTCAGGACAGCTGCTCCCAAGGACTCTGAGCATTTCTGTGAAGATAAACAAGAACTGCAGAGGTTTGACTTACAATGAATGCTATTTAATATCACAAATATTTTCAGAAATAGCTTTAATAACAGAAAATATTAAATGTTAACTCCTGAGTGCAGCCTGAAACTAGCACAAACTGATTTATGGTTAACACATCTCCCTGCTCTAAATAGCTGTGCAGTGTTGCTGCACACTATTAAACAGCTGCTGTGATTCAGAGCAGAGGTGGGCATATTTCAGTGGTGGGCGAAGTGATTCCTGTACATTCTATTTTCTACCAGGGTGTTGTCTTAAGCAATGTTTATAAAGTGTTCCTGAGACCTTTGAATGAAATGTGTTACAAAAAGCAAATAATTGTTACAGATGTTAACCTCTGAAGACATACACAGCTTGTCTGTGCTGGAGAATTGAACTGGTCAGATTGCACCACTGTGTGCCCATAGTGTCGTGTGTCTGTAGTTAACTTAAACAGCCTGCTGCTATTTTGTCTCTCATCACGCTAGCTCTGCACCACACCACTAGTGCAATGTCAAGTGGATACGTATCCCATTGATTCTGGCACAGACCCTAGAAGCAGTAGATTCTGGGAAATTTTGAAAGGCCTTGTGGGATACTTCAGAAAGCCTTTTACAGGAGTGCTGGAGGACGTGGTTAGTATGCTTGTCTAGTGTCAATGAGGCCACAGAAGAAGCCTCATGCCTTCTGTTATGCTTCACCCTATGCTTGGACCAGCCTCTCACTTCTTAGTCACTATGTGCTCTTTTTCTTCAGTCCTAATCAACCTGCACTGTTTTCATTGTTGTATCCGCATTCGCTCATTCCTGAGCTGTTGCCCTGAATGAGTGTAAGCTCTTCTAACTTGCAGAGAGATAGTGTCTCTGTTTTGTGTGTTATAAAATGCTGGGTACATTTATGGTGCTGTATAAATAATTAACTATAAATACAGTGGCGCTCACTAGGATTACATGTTGTTAAGTGTTATGATCAGATCGTAGTGGATAGGTAGTAACTTGCAGAAAGGTAATTTTGCTGCCAGCTGTTGCTTTCACATAACAATCATCACTATTTATCAGTGTTTAAAGACGCTTAATCACAAAACCATCACACAATTTTGAGGCACAGTTCATTCACGTTGACTGGCAGCCTTTGCTCTAAACAGGCCCAGGATTGGAATAGCTAGATTGTTGCAGGTCAGGATGGGCCTGAATTGGCACAGATGTGTGGGAAGCTTGTTTAATACAAGTTCTAGTTGGTGGTATCTGTACTTCATTTTCATGAGCTCACTGGTCAATTTAGCTGCCAGTTGGCAACTTCCCATTTTGTTACTGGGATCATGCAATAAAGCTGCAAGATTGCATTGACTATGCATTTATTTCCCATACCTTTTATAGTCTATCTGTTGTCTTTTCTCTGTCCAGTCATAAAACATTTTTTAACACTTTTTAAGAGCTAGTAAGGGCATAGCAGTTGATAGCATGTATATGGCCAGCACCGTCCCAAAAAAGCACTTCTCAGTTGTGAAATGTGTTGCCTACTTGAGAATTTCAGGAACTGATTCCTGGCTATTATAACATGAAACAAGATGAATCAGATACCATGAGACTGACCAAATAACAATTGTTCAATCTCTGGTATTGATTACTTAAACTTCAGCCAAGAACTTCAAAAGTGACTAGTGACTTATGGTGCCCAACTTGAGATGCTGTTAAGGTTCCTGATTTACAGAAAGTGCTGAGAACCTGCCATCTGAAAACAAGGCCCCATCAAGGTGTACGTAATTTGGTCTTCAGAGAGTTCTAAATGCCCAGTATAGCCTTTGAACCTTGATTTAACCTGATCAGCTGTTCCAATTAGTTTGTAACAAAGGCAACTTTCTGATGCTGTAATCATAGTATCAGTTGTGGTACAATAAGATCTATTTGTATGTTGCAAATAATATTTTTAATAAAAAGGGTTCAGTCTGTAAATGTCTTTTTCCCCAGCCCCTCATTACAGTGCCTGAATAGCCACAATCCTACCACAAGTACAAATAATTTAAAACATGACACCAGGCCTTTTCCTTCTATCACAGGGTAAAATCTAGAAGACTTTACTTGGTTTTTAATCAGTCCTCACTCAGGCAAAACTTTCACTGAAGGCGGTGAGATAATTGTCTGAGTAAGGATTGAGTGGAGAGAGGCCCAAGTTGGGCCCAGTGGACTGTGCAATTCCATTATCACAGAGCTTGCAGCAGAATTCACCCCCTGCCCCAAAATCATGCTCTAGAATCTCATCTTAAATTTTAATTAAAAAAAAAAGATTCTTATTGTCGTGGAGAAAACCACAAATCTGAGCAGAGTGTAAACTGAGGCAGCGTCTAATGCCTGTGTCTGCAAAGAGGCTGAAACAATTGCTTCAAGTGATGTGATTTGCTCTGTTCATCTCCTGTTGATGTGTTCCATGTTTTATTATGGTGGGTGGGCCAGGGTACAGACTTTGAGGACTCCATACTCCCCTCAATCCCCAGCAACCTCCCACTGATGTCACTGTCTTGCGGAGGTGGAGTACCTACGCTGATGGGAGAAGCCCTCCCGTCGGTGTAGGTAGAGTCTTCGCTACAGCAGCGCAGCTACACCAGTGCACCGTTTAAGTGTAGACCTGTCCTGAGGTGTGGCTGTGCTGAGTAACAGAACGCAGTATTGCCAACACCAAGTGTTCAAAAATCATGCCAGGCCTTTAAAAAGGGCTTAAAAATAACGTTTTTAAAAATGTGGGGTTCTTTCCATTTGCCTTCTGCTTTCTGAGCCTTTGGGTCACAGGCATGTCATGCTTTCAAGCTTTTCTCTGCAACCATGAGGGCTAGAAATCAACTTCTTTTTTAAAAAAATCAAAGCTGAGATTTTCATGTTGTAGCCAGATGATTCCAGAATCTGGGCCTTTAATATGAGAGCTGGGATTAAAATTTTGAGATTAAAACACTGCTCCTGAATTTCTCCTGTTTGCCCCCATTTTTCTCCAGGGCAAAGCTCCCTGGGGCTGCCCTGTTATATCTGCTTATTTAAGCAGAGCTGAATCCCTGAAGCAAACAGACCTTTATATCAGCACTGACAGGGCTCTGAGACTAGTAAAATGCATTTCAAAATGCAAAATCTCATCTCTTGGTCTTGATGGCATTGGATGTGTTGTGCAGTCCGTGCATTCATTCCCTGGGGTCAAGGGTGTAGCCTGTGTTACACTCTAGTGAATATTCTGGCTGATTGACGGAGTCTCATGGAGAGTCCCATTCAGCCCTCTTCGATTCAAGGAAGGTGGCCCTGATTTGGGCCCTTATGGAAAGGGGAGCAAGCTAAGGGTGAAATGAGGGGCACAGGGAGGGACCTTAAAAAGGAATCAAAACTCCCACATTTGATATGCTCCATATGATTATTATTAAACAAAAATGCATTCATAAATACTTAGAATCATAGGACTGGAAGGGCCCTCAAGAGGTCATCTAGTCCAGTCCCCTGTACTCATGGCAGGACTAAGTATTATCTAGCCCAAGGGTGGGCAAACTATGGCTCGCAGGCCATTTTAAGCCAGCCTGGGAGCTCCCGCTGGGGAGGGGGTCTAGGGCTTGCTCCGCTCTGGTGCTCCAGCTGGGGCGCTGGGTCGGGGGCCGCACCACGCGGTATGGCCCCACCTCACTCCAGCTCCTACGCACTCCAATGGCCCCCTCCGGCGCTCCAATGGGAGCTGCAGGGACAATGACTGCAGATGGAGCAGCGTGCAGAGCAGCCTGGCCACGCCTCCTCATAGGAGCCAGAGAAGGGACATGCCACTACTTCCGGGAGCCACTTGAGGTAAGCGCCACTTGGCGCCTGCACCCGTGAGCCTCTCTCCACACCCCAAACTCCTGCCTCAGCCCTGATCCCCCTCCCGCCCTCCGAACCCCTCAAACCCAGCCTGGAGCATGTTCCTGCACCCCAAAACTCTCATCCCCAGCCCCACCCCAGAGCCCGTACACCCAACTGGAACCTGCACCCCTGCCTCAGCCCTGATCCCCCTCCCAACCTCCAAACCCCTCACTCCCAGCCCAGAGCACCCTCCTACACCCCAAACTCCTCATCTCCAGCCCCATGTTTTGCTTCTCTTTATGCTAGAGATGGGTTGAACCAAAATCCTAGATTGTAATACACTCAACTTTTGGTGGTTAAAATGTGGATCCAAATTCTGCAACTCTCTCCCTGTTGTGTGTTTCCTGGGACTAAAATAAAAGGTAGCTAATCGAAATGCATTTTCCTCTGTTAACATCATCCTTTAGTTTACTAAGCAGTCAAGAAGAGGACAAGTGAGGTACAACAGGGAAGGGTGTGGTTTAAAAGCTGAGAATAAAAAAGCTTCCTTTTTTTAAATGTCTACTAGTAGTGTCCCACCTTTACACTGTAGTTCAAAGGATTGATGTATTAGAAAGTCTACAGTAAAACAGAGGCAGCCCAGCTGATTTTCAAAGCTTGATACGTTAAAAAAATCTTTTCTGTTGAAAGTATGTGAGGGAGAGGGAAGTAAATGCAAAATGAGGCTGGGAGATAAACTGTAACTGGAGCACAGTAGAGCTGTCTTTGGGCCTCTGTCATCCACACAGTAAATTAAAGGACTGGTCTCTTTTCAGATTTGCCTAGGACCCTTTGTCTTGATGTTTCCACTTAAACAATGTCATTAATTTTTATTCCTCTATTTTCAAATGATGTTGATATTTTTTCAAATCTTTTCTTTCTCTCTTTCTTTCTTTTTCCACAGGTTACCTAAGAAAGGGTTGCTCTACCAGATTAGATCAGTGCTCCATCTAGTCCTGCCTCCAGCGATGGCCAGTATGGGATTTTTCAGAAGAAGGTGGACCCCCAGACAAATTATAGGTATACTTAACCTGAATAGCTGTACAAATTGTGGAGAAAATCACCAAGGGATGCTAGAAAGAAACACATCTAATTTTTTCCTCACTTGATGAAAAGAAAGCTTATGCTGGGCCTTTCCATAAATATTTTATGTGCACTACTTCCATCTAGCCTCTGTATTGAATTTATAAAACATTGTCATGGATCTCACCTTGTCATTCATCTCTTGACTCAAAGCGGAGGTCTCATGTGGATTTATATGAAGGCTGGTTCCTGTTTCAAGGGCTAATCCACAGTCTCCTGCAATGAAAATGAGAACATCTGTATACCTAGATAGATAGATATAGATATTCTCTCTGTTACAGAAATGTTACAACATAAGCAGTGCAGGTTTTGCCACAAGACCCTGCAAATATGTCTCTGGCTGAACCCTTTAGTGGTGAGAGGATGCAAGAGGCTCCATGCACATCCAATCCTGAGGCTCCATGCACATCCAATCCTGGGTTTCACTGATAAAAGTGTAAAAGTGCCAACTGTGTTGGTAGATTCAATGATGCAAAATGCCTGAATACTGGAAAATTGGCTAATTTAGCACTGGTGGATTAAAAACTGCATAGCAGGAATTTACTCTATTTAGGGTCTCCCCCAGCATTGGTCCCATGTGTTTGAGCAACATAGTGAGGTAGATTTTGTCCTTTGTGTGTCAGTGTTGGGAGGCAGAACCAAGGAATCTAGTTATCAGGTGAATGAAAGCAGCTGTCTCTTGTCCTGACTTCTGTCAGTGCCTGTGTAAATGGGCTTAGACAGGGAGACTCCAGAGTTAAAACACTGTGCTGCATCCAGAGCAGGGTCACACTCTTGCAGAAATGATCTAAAAATGTAAAGGACCAATCTGAATGTGAAATTCCACAGTCGACAGCCTACCCTCTCCCCTTTCCTCTGAGAACTCCTCCCGTCTCAACTTCTTGCTTAACCTCATCTGTGGGATCTTGTGCAATAAACTTGAAGGGCCACTGTGAAATCCCAGAAACAACTCAGAAAACACACTGCTTTCTTGCCAGTAAATAACTCCACATAGGCATGGCAGCTTTTCAAGGAGTAGACAGAGGCAGTGTGGCTTTCTAAACTTGCTCTTCCAAAGGGGATGCTGTAGGGTTTTTATACCAATTAAGTTCAAATAACATGAAATATAGTTGGGGGTCTTTTCGGGTGATTACTTTCCACAATCTCTCTTTGTGGGAACATTTTGTGGTTTTTTTCCTTTCTCATTTATATCAAAAGACTCCCTCTGATCCAATTATAAACATTTTTTTTACCTTGAAATCTTCATGAAGAGAATGACTGACTGCTAGAAATACTTTGTGCTTTTGCTCAGACATTCAAGAGGGTCCGATAGCATCTTGTCCTCTAACAGTAAAGCTCAAGCCTTTACCCGCATGCTATAGGAGAGAAATCTTTTATGATGTTCTTGTTGACCATTAGTATTTAGATTTTTGCAATAAAGGGACCAACTTGATCTTTGTGATCTCATGTGTCCTGCTTGTTTTTAAAACTTCTCTTGAATCCCTTTGGCTAGAATGGAAAATAGCTATAGTGTGGTGTAATGAAGTCTGTGTCTGAATGCTTTAAAATTTTTGTGTAGAGCCCTTTCTAGTCCAACCTAATAAAGACTTCTTACTTAGACTGAGTAGCTTGCAGACCAGTTGGCCCACAAGCCATCAAATCATCCCAATCTGTCACTAATCCTTGGTGAACATGTGGTGACTCTTTCAGTTATTCCTGCTGAAATACCGACACAAGTATTACATTATCAAAAACAACAACGTTACATCTCTTTTAAACTGAATGTGAATTCTACAAAAAAATTGATTTCTCCCCCCCCCCCCCCAACCCCTCTTCCCCACATATTTAACAAAAATGTCAAGGAATCATCTCATGCATGAAAGTCATCTCAGAGCTGGGATATGTTCAGAGATATTTTCTGTGTGGAAAAACTCCTTTCTGTGGCTGGATCTTAGGGTACGTCCATACTTACTGGCTGGTTCAGCAGCAAGCAATCGATCTTCTGGGATCGATTTATCGCGTCTTGTCTAGACGTGATAAATCGATCCCGGAAGTGCTCCCCGTCGACGCCGGTAATCCTGCTCCGCGAGAGGAGTAGGCGGAGTCGATGGGGGAGCCTGCCTGCCGTGTCTGGACCCGCGGTAAGTATCTTTTAGTTCGAACTAAGATACTTCGACTTCAGCTACGTTATTCACGTAGCTGAAGTTGCATATCTTAGTTCGAACTGGGGGCTTAGTGTGGACCAAGCCTTAGAGTGAGGAAATGCCACCTGTCCAAGTGTACTAATTCTTACATTAGTGTACTGATGTGCCTTTCCTTAGGGAATGATGTTCCTCCTCCCTGTGGAACCTCTCTAGTAGAAAAGTCTTCTCCAATTGAAGGAGCTTTGCACCCTTGGAAAAATAACATGACTTTTGCAGATGAGTCGATGGATTCTATTATTCAAATAGCCTCTTAGTGCAGAACACAGTATTGGAGAACTTCAACTTTACCGGACAGAATGTGCCAAACACCTGACCGTGGTTCCTCATGACTGATATCTGAATACAAACACAAGGTGGATGAGGTAATATCTTAAGAATGGCCATACTGGATCAGACCATTGGTCCATCTAGCCCAGTATCCTGTCTTCCAATGGTAGCCAGTGCCAGATATTTCAGAGGAAATTAACAGACCAGCACAATTATCCATCACTTGTTATCCAGGCTCAGCTTCTGGCAGTTAAAGGTATATGGATACCCAGAGCACTGAGTTGCCAGTTGTGTCCCTGACCATCTCAGCTAATAGCTATTGATTGATCTATTCTCCAAGAACATCCCCTGGCGATGAGTTCCACAGGTTGACTGTGTGTTATGTGAAGTAGTACTTCCTTTTGTTTGTTTTAAATCTGATGCCTATTAATTGTGACCCTCCTTGTTCTTGTGTTATGTGAAGAGTTAAACAATACTTTCCTATTTACTTTCTCCACACCAGTCATGATTTTATAGACCGCTCTCATATCCCCCCTTTGTTGTCTCTTTTCTAAGATGAACAGACTCAGGCTTTTTAATCTCTCCTTGTATGGAAGCTGTTCCATACTCCTAATTTTGTTGCCCTTCTCTGTACCTTTTCTGTTTCTAATATATCTTTCTTTTTCAGTTGGGGCAACTGAACTTCATGCAGTATTCAAGGTGTGGGCGTATCATGGATTTATATAGTGGCATTATGATAGTTAGTGTTTTATTATCTATCCCCTTCCTAATGGTTCCTTACTTTGTTAGGTTTTTTCACTGCTGCTGTGTTTTGAGCAGACATTCTCAGAGAACTGTTCACAATATGCATTACTTTGCACTTAGCAACATTTGAATTTCATCTGATATTTTGTTGCCCAGTCACGCAGTTTTGTGAGATCCCTTGGTAACTCTTTGCAGTCAGCTTTGGACTTAACAATTTTGAGTAATTTTGTATCATCTGCAAACTTTGCCACTTCACTGTTTACTCCCCTTTCCAGATCATTTATGAATAGGCTCAGCAGCACTGGTCTGAGTACAGATCCTTGGAGAACCCCACTATTTACCACTTTTAGATGGAGAAAGAACATTAAAATGATAGATGCTGGAGTCTAGCTGTGGTGTGGTGTACAGAGTATTAGTGATGACTAGATGCTATGCGTTGTAGGCAGCTTGATAGCTGCTGATCAGTGTTATAATTTGAACAGAGTAAGTGTGTACAGATTGAAAATATACATTGGCTGATTAGTCTAGAGGTGGAAAGAGAGGCTGATTTGTGCATATTGTAGCATCTAAATTACATCTCGGTTACAGCTAGAGCTGAGCTGGAAATGTTTTTCCAGTCCTGGGAGAGTTTTGGAGATGTCAACATTTTTCCTGATCCCAAATCATGATGAAGAGTCAATCTTGAATTTTCACAAACCAATAAACTAAAAAAAATCCTGGTCAGATCAATGACAAAATTTAGTTTTGATGTCTATCTTTTGTATTTTTAAACTTTTTAAATAATATGGAAATATGGTCACCCTGCAGCTCCCAGCTGCTGCAGACAGAGGGGGAACCCCACAGCTCCCAGCCACCACGGCGGTGGGAGAAACCATGGAGCCGCAGCGGCAGAAGTCACAGACAGGGTCACGGCTTCCGCGAATTTTTGTTTGCCTGTGGCCTGTCCGTGACTTTTACTAAAAATAATCATGACAAAATCTTAGACTTAATCATGAATACCAGCTCATGTGCCCACTGCACTCTGTGAGTACCAGGCTCCCCTCCCCACAGCCCACTGGCTTTCATTTTTTAATTGATTTTTCACCCATTTTGTAAATTTTGGAATAAACACCAATAAATTCCTGGGAAATTAAAATAATAATTAATAAACAACCCTTGAAAACAAAGGGCCTTAGCAATACTGTAGTTATATAGGCAGTATAGGTAATAATACCTTCAGTTAGGGTCTTTTAATGCACAGTGTCAGGCAACCTAGTTTTTACATCCTTATAACTTTTGCCAAGCTTGAATTGTTTGGGATTAAATTTTCCACCCTGAGTCTCTGCCTCAGGCTGAGTGTATGGTTCTGTTTTTGTTTTAATTTCTTTGAAAGGTTCAGCCGTCTCCAAGAATGAGGTTAGGGGAAAATATGTCCTTTGCCCATGTTAAAAATAAAATACAAAAATTCTTAACACCAGTTAGTTGGGAAGCTCTAGTGTCTACATGCTTTGGAGCAGGGTCTTGGAATTTGGCAGGAGGATGGCTTTTGTGTCAGGGATGTGCTTGTGGCTATTCCTGTGAAATTTCCCCCTACATTAAGGTAAGTTATAAGCCTTTAAAAAAAATCTGTTTTGCATGGTTCAAATAGTCAGTGAACCTTGTAAAAGGGGGAGGGGAAATATGTAATAAACATAAATGCCCTTTTATTCTGCTGTTTTTGAATATGTCACTTTCCCTGCTCTGTCTGGTCTTCTTAGTAGAAAGACCTATGAGGGTATTCTACTACTTGTGCCTCAGCGGCCACCCGAGGCTTGACACAGTGCCCACGGAAATGTATGGGAGTCCTTCCACTGGGGACCATGTCCCAACAGCCTAATAATGTAGATTTATTGTGGGCTTTTTTCTCTGCTTTAAAAAAATGGAGTGCAAAACTTTTGGTTGATAGGCCCTAGGGCATCTAAGTTTGCTTGTGACAGGGCATCTGGCACAGTTTAATAATAGCCTCATTTGGTAGCCTCTGTCATTGTCCTGTACAGGGCTGGTGCAAGGGAGTTTCGCACCTAGGTGAAACTTCCTTGCACCAGCCCTGTGCCCCCCCTCCCCCCGCGGTTTCTCCCTCCTCCCCTCCCGCCCGCCGCAGGCGGCTCCCCAGCCCCCTGCCCGCGGCGCCTTCCCGGCTCCAGGCTCAGCCGCTGAGCCGAGCGCAGAGTCGGGAGGCAGGAGGCAGCTGCAGTGAGCCAACCCCTGACAGTGGCATAGCCAGGTTTAGAGCACAGGGGGAGCGGAGCTAAAAAAAAAAGCGCCAGGAGCAAAAAGCGTCAGGAGCAAAAAAAGGCGCCGGGAGCAAAAAAATAAAATGCTTTGCTCTGGCTGCACCGTAGGCGCAAAAGGCATCGGGAGCAAAAAAAGGCGCTGCTTCTGCTCAGTGGGGGAGCGGCCGCTCCCCCTGTTCCCCTCCCTGGCTACACTACTGCCCCTGACTCCCATCTGAGGCGCCACGCTCAGCTGCTGAGCCGAGCGTGGAGCCAGGAGGCAGCTGCGGCGAGACGCCCCCTGACTCCCGGCTCCACGCTCAGCCGCTGAGCCGAGCATGGAGCTGGGAGGCAGCCGCGGCGAGCCGCCCCCTGACTCCCTGCTGAGGCTCCAGGCTCAGCTGCTGAGCCAAGCGTGGAGCTGGGAGGCAGGAGGCAGCCGCGGCGAGCCACCCCCTGACTCCCGGCTCAGCCGCTGAGCCGAGCGTGGAGCCGGGAGGCATGAGGCAGCCGCCGCGATTTCGCCGCCCCCCAAATCCTGGTGCCCTAGGCGACCGCCTAGGGTTGCCTAGTGAAAGTGCCGGCCCTGCCAGTAGCTTCTCTCCCCTTTGAAAAGATCTGGGTTTTGAGCCAGAGATTAAAGCAGCAGACCAAAGGCTGCTGTGCTGTGGGCTTCTTCGGTCAAATGGCTTGGCCATTCTCTAATGATACAAGCCAGGTGCTTCTGTAGTAACCTGTCATTTAAACCTCCTCATACAAATTGTATTGACCTTCTGTCATGAATCATGTCTTCCTTGCAGCAGCTCTCTAGCCCATCAGCACACATCTTGGTTATTCTTGGGGAAACAAATCCTACTGTCTATTGGCTGCTTGGCACTAACCACTCTCAGACTTCTTTTCTTGTGAGACGGCCCTTGCTCAGAACAAACCATTTTCTATTCCCACAAGCTCATATCCCTGTCAGTTTTTGGAGACTGCATGACGTCTCTGTCAGAAGATGACTCACACTGGCTGTCTGAGGCGCACAGCACAAATACCTGAGCAGATTATAAATTAGCCATCTCCTCTTTTTGAGGCTCATTTTAAAGGAGAGAAGGACATTGTCTATACTGGGCAAATTCCACAGCCAGGGCCGGCTCCAGGCACCAGCCGACCAAGCACGTGCTTGGGGCGGCACCTTCTAAGGGGAAGCCAAGCTTGGGGCAGTGCTCAGGGTTGTTTTGTTTTTTTAACTTTGGTGGGGTGGTGCTTGGGGGTGGGGGGGTCGTTTTTTGGTGTTTGTTTTGGCGGGGTGGCGTTCGGGGTTTTTTTTTTTGGCAGGGCGACGCTCGGGGTTTTGTTTGTTTGTTTCCGCGGGGTAGTGCTGGGGGTTGTTTTTTTTGTTTCGGTGGAGCAGCGCTCGTTTTTTTTTTATTTTTGCTTGGGGCAGCAAAAAAGTTAGAGCCGGCCCTGCCACAGCAGTTTTGTGATCCCTTTTTAAACTCAGCTACACAGTCCAGCATCCATTTTAATAGCCATTCCATCCTATCCTAGAGCACAAGTAAACTTGCTGTGCAAACATAACTGTTATGGCTGATTTGGCAGAAGTTACACTGTCTCAGTGAAAAGAGCAACACTGATCTGGGTCTGATTTTTATTTATTCAGTTTGTCTGAAACTTTGGAGAGCCATGCATACCATTTCTTCCTCTTGGAAAGGAAACTTCTTCAGATTATGTGTCCTTACCTTTATCTGGAATGAAGCTAAACTGAGCAGGAACATCTGCATCTTGGACAGACCCCAAGAGGGACAGACAGACGATTTCTCCATCAGGGCCCATTATGAGGCTGCCTAGTGAAGTACCATTATAACACTCTTGAAAACATAAAGATGAACATTGTTACTAATATGCACCATCAAGAAGGATACCTGGAGACCTACTGCATTGATATTCATTGTAGTCTATCTGATTGCAAATATCCTTCTCAGCAGCTCTGTGCATATGCATCCACATTATCATGTCATAATTAAGAACAGGGTGACTCTAAGAAAGCTCTGTCCGTTATAGGAGATGGGTTAGAACACAAAATTCAGTAGCAGATTTTGAAACCCACCTCCAAAGCTTATGAGTGCTTTATTTGAGGTTTTGGTTCTGTCCAGTATGACCTTCAGATCAGGTCAGGTTTTGAGTTCTGAACCCCATTCCTCCAAAGCTTGGGGGCCTGGAGATCCAGCACTTCATTACAGTTTTCATATGTCTGAACATGACTCTTCTGAGCCTATTATGACATGAAAAGCACACTTTATTTGGCATTTTCCTTTCCATCTCCCTCTCATGCCACTCCCCACCCACCAGCTGCAAATGAAGTTCCAGTTTGGTAACTACCCATTATCTTTTTTCTTTCTGATACAGTCACAACTTCAGGTGCTGACACTAACTGATCACTGCTTTTGGCTGGCTGATGTTATCTGGCATAGAAACAGAAGCATGGATTTGCAAGAGCACATGCTTAATAAGCATGGGACAAAATAGCTCCCTGGTGTAAATGGGCACAATTCCATTGACTTTAACTGAATTATACTTTCTTGCCGTAGGCTTTTGGAGTTTAGTTCCATCACTGGCTTCTCCCTGTGAATTACTGACTTTGTATTTAACCGGCATGCCTGTGTGCCTGCCAGTGGTGTGTGCTGGCTTTATCATGTCTGTTTGCAGCATAGGGTAGCTATCTCCTTCCCGCTGGAAGTATTGCCCCTTCCCCTTCTCAAGTCCTAAAAATCCTATCAGGAACTTTTCTAGAAATATACACACACTGAATATTAAACAATTCCTGGAGTTCCCAGTGTTGCTGTCAAAACCAGCATGTTAGTTTCTCCTGAAGTTCTGGGGCTTTAAAAAAAAAAAAGCATTGTGTCCCTCCAGCTTGCACAGTACAAACAGATAAACATAATTACAGAATCCATGCACAGTACAAACATGTTACCTCTCAGCTCTTCCGGTAGGGTGCCGCGAGTGATTCCTACAGGGAGAGTCTTAGAAGTGCTGCTGCTGAAAGTTTTGAAGTTTGTCTTGCTACTCTGGTTCCCTGGACCCTTCTTTCCGTATATAGGGGGCAGCAGATCTAATCCTGGGACTGCATTCTGGGTGAATAAATCACCATCTTGGAAAAAGCATATGAGGAACAATACTAAAGAGCTGCATAAAATAATAAATTTCAGGGCGGGGTGGAATAAACACCTAGGCAGAGGGAGTGAATGCACAAAAGGGCCTTACTGGTGTGTTGTTTGTCTATCCTGCTAAGCTATCCCTATCTAATTAATCTTTATCCTCATTGCCAATGTTATAAAGTGCGGCATGGTCTACAAAGTGCTGCACAAAACTGATGAGCAATTTTATCAACCTAAAGAAAACATGAACTGTTCCATCAACATATTGTTATTGTTGAACTATGAGCTGTGGTACTGAATAGAGTGATGGATCTGATACCAGAATTCCAGTAGCTGCCTTTGAAAAAAGAAGCCTCATTTTCCTATAGTAACTCTATAATGATATCTGAGATAAAACAGTTTCTCCCTCTACTTGGAACAGAAAGTAACTGCTGTATTTTAGATTCCACTGGGTAATTGTGGGTAATGTGTAGATGTTGAATTTTTATTGGCGATCACTATAGTTTATAGAAAATAACTGCTGCCTTGATGACTTTAATACCCTTAAGATATTAAGTGCACAGCACAGTGGTTTCTGTTCTGTACAATTATTTGCAGCCAGTGCTTGGGTTCCAAGAGCTCCAAGAAAATCTAGCTGCTGCTGGAAGGTGGTGGTGGTGGTGGTTCATGGGGAGCGTTCTTTCTTTTGAATCAGTATACATATATTTGGGCCAAGAAGTTAATATGCACCAAGACCTGAATGGAGAACTCTCGCGAAGGATTCGGGCAGGATGGTGTGCGTTTAATTCCATCAAGGACGTCCTCAAAAGAAAAATTGACAAGACCACACGTAAAAATATTTTCAATTCAACAGTGCTGCCAGCCATGTTGTATGGCAGTGAAACGTGGGCACTGACGAAGAGAGAAGAGCAACGGCTGTTGGTAGCTGAAAGGGCAATGGAATGAGCTATGTTGGGAATCTCCCTTTTGGATCGTATATCAAATGAAATCATCCGAGAACGCAGCGGTGTGAAAGATATTGTCGTGGAAAGCAGACATAACAAGATGCGATGGGCGGGCCACACAGCACGGCTCACAGATAACAGGTGGACCGCAATCATTGCTGAGTGGTACCCGCGAGAACAGAAAAGACCCCCCCCGGTCAGCCTCCAAGAAGATGGGAAGATGACATCGTTAAACGTTTCAGACGAACGTGGAGAAGAAAGACAAGAGTGCGAGAAGAATGGCAGACGTGTTGTGATCGGTGCAGTCTTAACGACAGCTGAAATCCGATCGATCCAGGTGATCCAGGTGTGATTGAGCCAGGCTCTGTCTTGATGCTAGAGTGGTGCTGTGCTGCTGGAGGTGCCATCTTTCAAATGACGTGTAAGGTGTAGGTTATGATGAAGTGTAGTTTATTAAGATCCCACTTTCATTACTTTGGTATTCAGGCTAAGTTCCAGTTTAATCAATGCATTCCATCTACCTAAAATTCCCCTGTAGTTTTGACTGGTGTAGACGTTCTTTAATTTCTCTACTGGACTATTGTGTAGCGGACTGTCTGATATCTTCCATGACAAAAGCGGCTGCATTTCAATAACAAATGAAGTAAAACCTAATATGTCTTGTAACTGGTTTATAAAATTTGAGAACCCTCTTGGGATTGTTGGATGAAAAGTGTTATAAAATGTTAGTTGTTATGAATTAACAAAATTCCATTATAACAAGCCCCTTAGAGTGTTGTCTTAATGCAAAGTTTAGATGCAATACATACTCCTGACACAATTTAATGTGAAAAAAATTCCTTTAGACTATCAGATTGGCTAATGTGGCCAATCACCATATGTGATTGGCTAATATTGCCACAAAGATGAGCTGTAGTAGATGAATAGCTAGAAGCTGAATTAGTTTTATAGCAGAGATGGTGTTAATCTAGCTACAACTGAGGCAAAAGCTGAATCTCTGATTTGTATTGACTGACCTCTTTTATAGTGGCCCTCCTTTCCAGCATTCACCCCTCTTATTCCTGCCTTCCTCCCCTCCAGAGTGAACTTTCGATTGGTTATTGGAGGTAGGAAGAAGCTACCTTGATGTATCTCTGGGTTTTCACCAATGATCATTTGGTGCTGCTCAGTTGTACCCTCTGGCCCAGAAATGAGATCATTTGGTGAAGGAGCCAACAGCTTCTCACAGTCATCATCAACCTCTGATCTGGATTTGTCACAAGAAGCTGCTGGAATGAAAGAGGAACATGAAATGGAGATGCTAGCCACTGCTCATGTGACTCATTTCTTTCACTAGTTTATTGGGAAAAAAAGTTTCTGAACCTCTATAGGTTTTCCTGTTATTTGTCTTGTATTGTCAAATCAGACTTGGTGAAGTCAGGACACACAGCAACCACAAGCAGCATCTTTAAACTCTTATTCATGTCAAGAAATTGATGAACTGACTAACATAACTTGCTGTCTCAGCCAGAAAGACCGGTGCAATGCTGGAATGGGAGAAATCCGGCTACAGTGGTGGGAGAACCAGATTAGTGTTCCTAATAGGAGCACATTTGATAGCTGACCTTAACAGCTTCTTTGGTCAACACCTGCCCTTGAAGAAACATGGAATCCATCTCCATGATGAGAATATTCTCATATAATTCAATATTGGGGTTCTACACACGGGTTTTCTTAACTTTTCTGAACAACCTCTGTTTAGTGCCCAGTACTGAGTATCTCACTGAAGCCAGAATCTAGACTTGTGGGACTGATGTTACCCTCAGATATTGGTATAATTATGCACAGGCGCCGACTTTCTGTGGCGCCGGTGGGAGCTCACGCCCAGCGTCGGGGGCGGGGCCCCGCTCCTGACGCCGGGCCCCGCCCCCGACGCCAGGTGACGTTGCGGGGCCCCGCCCCTGACATCGGGCCCCGCCCCTGACGCCTGGCCCCGCCCCCGACGTTGTGGGGCCCCGCCCCCGACGCCGACGCAACGTCGCCGAGCGTTGGGGGCGGGGCCCCGCAACGTCTCCCAGTGCTAAGGTAAGATGGCGGCGGGGCCCGGGGTTGGCGGGGAGCTGGCCGCGGGTCCCGGGGATGGCGGGGAGCTGCCGGTGGGTGCGGAGCACCCACCAATTTTTCCCCATGGGTGCTCCAGCCCCGGAGCACCCACGAAGTCGGCGCCTATGTAATTATGCAACTACCAGTGTTCTGTTCTACCCTCAGATACTGGTGTAATTATGCAACTACCAGTGACTTCATTGGGCGTTATGTGCATATATCTGAGGGCAGAACTTGGCCCTAAATGGTTACTGGCATGCTGCTTTTTTAATAAAATAATGTACCTCTAATCATTTCTGCAGTTGTTCTGGGATACAGTTTAGTTTTACCCATGTGGTCTCTCATGAAGATCTATTGACTGCAATAGCAATATTTTTATATGTAGTACTGCAACAATTTTTTTACCGTGATTATTGGGTTTCCCATTTTATTTAACATTTGCAAATATGTAGATGAGCAGGAGCATCTGGGCCATTTCCCCCCCCCCAGTTCATGTTGAGCTGGAGCTGGAGCTGTAGCAAAGCTCCTTCTGTGTGGAGAGAATAAAATCAGTAGCCAGACAGAAAGGAGTTGCTGCTTCTTAGAGTGCTGAGTCAGCTTGAGCAAATATGTCTCCTCCCCCCCCCCCCCCCGCCCCAGGTGACAGCTGGATGATGCTGAAAAGGGCAGGGGAAGAGGAGCTGTAGGGAGATACCAAAATCCTATGGCTTGTGTTTTATACAGGACGTCAGACTAGATGGTCATAGAGTCCCTTCTGGCCCTAAAATCTATGGAAGTAGTGTTATGAAAAACAGGAGAGAAAGAGATGGGTAGAGGATGAAGGGAGGGGAAATGTGGGAGGGAAAGAACAGACCACTAATGTAGAGGGAGAAGGGAACAGTGGGAAAAGGGGAGGGAAAGAAGAGAATGAGGTAGAATGGGAAAAGGTGTCCAGAGAAGGAGAAAATTGGGAAAGAGGCATAACTGCTGTTATAAGTGGCAGCATAGTCCTATGTGAAAGTATTCAGATTGCCTGCTTACAGAAAGCAGGGGCCTCTGATGGAATATCCGCACCCCTTCCCTCCCCTGGCCCCATCTATATCATCACCCAGTTTCTAGTCTCTGGTCATGTTGAAATATATCTGTCCAAGTAGCACATCAGTGTGGGTTGATAATACTGTACAGAAAATGGTGTTGCCCTTGTCCCTTTGTTCTGGATTTGCAAAGTCTGTTGATTCTGCCCAGTCTGACATCAGCGGTTCAGGAGTCACCTTGGTGAGAGAAGATCACTGCTCAAAGCTGCTTCCTTGTCAAATACATGACAAATGGAAAAGTTGCTGAACTTCCTTTCCATTTATAATGCACATAAATATAGAAATGCGCTATAGCGCATTAGCAACTTCAGACAAACTTTTTTAATACATTTCTATAATTCTTTGATTTAAAAAAAAAAATACTTGTGATCTGAAGCAGGGTTTTCCAGAGGTTCTGATAATGTCGTCCTGTTTGCAGTGTTGCTGTAGCTGTGTTGGTCCCAGGATATTAGAGAGACAAGGTGGGTGAGGTCATACATTTTATTGGACCAACTTCTGTTGGTGAGGGACACAAGCTTTCGAGTTTACATGGAGTTCTTCTTCAGGTCTGGGAAACTAACTCAAAGTGTCACAGCTAAATACAAGGTGGAATATAATCCTGAGCATCTAATATTTAGATTAATTCTTGAAGGGACCAGTCCTCAAATCTTACTCCTGCAAGCAGTCCCACTGAAGTAAGAGGGGCTATTTAGTATGTGAGTAATAGTTGCAGGAGTTCCTTTAACTAAGACATTGCCAGTTGAAGACTGTTATGGAACATGATGTCAGACTTAGGATCTTACATGCCCCTTGTTTTATTTCCTGGAAGGGAGAAATCAAAGGATCCATGTGTCCTTTTTCCTCACTTTACCCATTCCTCCCTCTCTCTCTCTCTCTCTCTCTCTCTCTCTCTGCACTGTGGTGACTTTCCAGTGGAAAATGGTAGACTCCGTTATTTCTGGGACCCAGCAGCACTACTCTTTGCATCTTGAAAGGGAGCTCCAGTGTTTATCTGTGCAGGACCAGCTCTGGCTTTTTTGCCGCCCCAGGCAAAAAAAAAACCGGTTGCCCGCCACCCCACTCCCCTGGCCGGGGCACCGGCAGCAAGGGCGGCATGCCTGTTGCCCCGCTCCCCCGGCCGGGGCGCCAGCGGGGAAGAGTATTTTTTTTTTAATAAAAAAGTAAAATAAAATAAAAAACAAAAAACCCTGAGTGCCGCCCCGCCCGGAGGTGCCGCCCCAAGCACGTGCTTGGTCGGCTGGTGCCTGGAGCCAGCCCTGTATCTGAGGCAATTTCTTTCTCTACTCCCTAAGATTAGATTAGAGCATGCTCTGTCTTTAGCATTCCCAGCCCTTGTTGGTTGGACAGTGCAGGTTTCAAATTTGATTTCCCCCCACAGGCAGTATGTCATGCTGCAGACAAACCATGAAAGGGCCATATGTGATCTGTGAAGTTCTGCAATGCATCCTGTGGCCACCTTCATTTTTATTAAGGAGATGTAGCCTTCAGAGACTACAGTTCCCAGCATGCAGTGCTCTATCTTGATCTGATAAGCAGGCCACTCAAATCTAGATGGTGCATTGCATGTTAGGACCTGCATGAGGCACACCTCTGTGTTCAAGATAAAGGAGGCTGCAATCTGCTTCATCTAAGGAAAATCAGGTGCAGCACTTGGGCCCCCGGCCAATTCCTCCCTGTGCCTCAATTTAATGAACTGTCTTTATTTCATATCCAATGTTCCTTGTCCTCAACTGATATTGAAATACCAGTCAATCTCCAGCCCACTTTGTTCATGCCAAAAATGTTTGGCTTATTCAGATAAGCTTTGGAAAAACAATTTGAGTTTGGGGGTGTTTTATCTGATGTGAATCTCCTGAAGTTTGCCCAATATTAACAGAAACTCTGCTGCTTTTACACTGTATTGCGGCGCAGAGCTCTGACTCATCTTCGGGATATAAACCATGTGGAATCCAAAATAAACCTTCTCTGAATATCTTGAAAAACACAAGAGCTAACACTGAAATGACGCAGTCCAGGATGGGATCGTTCCCTTTTTCTGCAATCCCAATCTAATCATTGTGTAACTTACAAATACCTTGAATTTAGATAGATCAGAGAATCTTTCATCTACAGCTGATGGTACCTGTTTGATTCTTTGCTTTGGTCTCGGGCTGGGTTTGCAACTGAATAAGCAGAGGCAGGATCAGAAGCTCCTGTGTGGAATCACTGGATCTAAATTGTTTCCTGTGGGGCACTTGGGCTCTGGGTGATTCTTCTGAGATTGAAGGGAACTTCAAAGTTTCTGGCACCTGCTGTAAAATATAAATCCAAAATGTCAGAAACCCCAAATACTCCCATTACTTTTTGACTTATATTTTTATTCCTCACTCTATAGGCTTGCTAAAGCAGAACCTACTAGCTCAACCAAGCCAGGCTGGTTTCACTCTTCCATTCTCTTTCATTCCCCATCTCCGCTGGGCATTTTCTGTGGAACAGGGGCTGTTTGACCCTCCCCAATTCTGTCCCAGTCCTGGCCACCGGCATCAAAGCCTTGGACTTCTCCAGAACACAGTGGAAGAAGAAGCTGGATTAGGCTCAGGGTGCTTAACTTGATGGTTCTGAATTGTTTAAAGTCTTGTTTTTCTAAAACATAGATTCCTGTTAACTTAATTGTGTACATGTATGTTTCTCTTGACTCTAATGGGAGTTGGATCAGATTTTAACTTAGGGCTGGTCTACATTGAAAAGTTACACTGGCATAGTTATGTAAAAAATCCACCCCCCTCAGATATGTAGTTAAACTGCTATAACCCCCAATGCGAATAGAGCTAGGTCAACAGAATAATTCTTCCTTTGACCTAGCTATCACTTCTCAGGGAGATGGACTACCTACAACGATGGGAGAACCCCTTCCATCCCTATAGTAATCATCTGCACTAAAACATACAGTGGCACAGCTGCAGCTGCGTCATGTTTTAAGTGTAGACACAGCCTCATTTTTATGAGTATATGATGACAGGCATGGTTAAGGGGAGAAAGATTTGCCTCCACGTTTTGGTTTTTTAAATGTCAAGCAATCTAATTTTAAAAAAAGCACCTGGGGCATCTGAAGAACCAGCATGCCTGGATACCCGAGACCCTCCCTGCAGAGGGCACATGCATGTGTGCATGCGCGCACACACAGAGGAGCATTCAGTCTCTCCAGGCACAGTCCTGTTTATTGAGGCTTTGTGGTGGGTACCAGCATTTGGCCTTCAGACTCCCAGCTCTTTACGTCTTATCTATTGGACACCCTCTTGCTTCATTTTGAATCTGACTACACTATAAATATAGTTGTATCATGAGGCCTGCTTGCCATGTTGTTGTCCCCTGATGCAGTTACAACATGATTAAAATGTTTATTGTGGATGGTACCTGATCATGTGGTAACAAGAACTATAACCCTAGACATATAATCTGTTCCAATGTTGTAACCATGTCAAGGAACAACCAGGCTTGTCTTTGTAGTGCTGATGTGGCCGTAAATATTTTTCCCTCACTTCCTCAGTGTCTTTTGTTGCATCACCTGCTACTGTCACACTTCAAGTGCCCTTATCCCTGTGTTATAGAGTAGCCTCAGGACTGACCTCAAGAACATTAATGTACTCAGCGTCTCCAGCATTCTGTTGCATCCTCCAGTTCAAGGGGGCAGTAGCACTTTGGTTCCCTTTATAGCTTCACTTTCACTATTTTGTATATACTGAAATGGATAACACTCCATTTTCACAATTACAGAAAGGGTCAGACACTTAAATAGATAAATATTTAAGAATAAATGTGTTTTGGAGGTGATAGAAACCCATAAGCCAACCTCTAACCATTGGTGTTCAAGAAGGAACTTTCCATAGGGGCAAGCTGCCCAATAACGATCCAGTACTGGGTTTCTTGCACCGTCTAAACAGGGGCGGCTCTCACAATTTTGCCACCCTAAGCAGGAGTGGCAGCCTCGCCCCAGATGCAGGCAGTCCCAGTCCGCGGCGACAAGAGGAGAGCGGCGGACCTGCCACCCCATTGCTGCCGCAGCAGACGAGAATGGGGCGGCAGTCTGAGTCCCGCGGTGGCAATTCGGCCGCGGGAAGAGCGGACCTGCCGCCGACTTGCCGCCGCGAGACTCGGACGGCCGCCCCATTCTCGCCTGCCACCCCAAGCACCAGCTTGGAAAGGTGGTGCCTGGAGCCAGCCCTGCTTCTAAAGCATCTGATCCTGGCACTGTAGGACACAGGATACTGGATTAGATGGGCCACTGGTCTAATCCAATATGGTAATTAATATGTGCACAAAATTGCCTATATTCATGTTATGAGCCCCGAGAGGAGACCATTTCATACATTATCCCAACAACTGCAGTATTTGTTTTTAAAAATCTGACCTTTCTGTGTTCCACCCTGACCACACCTTGCTCTGAGTCCATAACAGACTGAATAGGAGGGAGAAAACCTGTTTCAATAAGGTGCCGTTCTTCCTTGCCATCCTGGTTATTCAGATGTCCTTGTTTAACTGAGAGGGGGAATGGAGATGAGATGAAAAGGGGATGAAATTTAAATATGTATTAGTGGCATCAGATATTGGTCAGTATTTACTCTATCATTGAACCTGTCAAGGACGGGAGGAGGAATAAATTTACCAGTCCGTGCACCCATGGTAATAAGGAGAAGGAAAGTTTCCTCATACAATTCTTTAAAGTGTTGTACTGCACCATTTGTCCTCTTCCCAATGAGCACTGCAACACACGACCATAGTCATTAATTAAAATACAACCTTAGAGATTCTTGCTGTGCTCATAATCCAGAGGTGACTGTTACAACAGTACCCATAAAATTTACTGGACTCCCCTCGTTCTTCAGAAGTCCAGTAAATTCATTACAAACAATACTATGACAAGAAATAAAGTTAAGGACGGGTATTTCTTACCGCTGTAGGGCTTTTTTCTTCCAGGGAAATAGCCTCCATAGAAAGTCATGTAGGATCTCTCACTCAAAAGCTGAGAAGTATCCATAGTGGCATTCCCAAGAGAGCTTTTGACAGTTTGGTTCAGCTTTTCACGGTGCTCTTGACTGTCCTTCTGGTGTGGCCTTTCCCCGTGCCATTGGCCCTCCATTGCACGCTCCACGTCCTGGTGATCTTCCACCTTTGTGCCCTAGGAGACGGCAGAATGACTGGATTTACAATAGAGCTGGATAGAAAATGATTTTCCCCTGCAGCTAACTTCAATGAAAATGGGGGTTGTGGGGGGGAATAATTTTTGTCAATTTTCCACAGAACATTTTAAAGTTTTGTCAGAAAACTGAAAAATGTCTTCAGTTTTGATGCAAAATCTCAATACTTTCTTTGGAAAGCAGACTTTTTTCCACAGAATTTTAGCCAAAAACCAATTTTCCATTTAAACCATTTTTCAACAGAAAATGTTCAACTATCTATTTTTTACAAGCCCACATTCATGAATACCATTTCAGCCTGACTTATAATGCTAAGTCTGCAAGACAAACCGAAGAAAGAAACCAACAGAACTCCTCTGGCCATCACTTACAGTCCTCAGCTAAAACCTCTCCAACGGATCATCAGTGATCTACAACCCATCCTGAACAACGACCCCTCACTTTCACAGGCCTTGGGAGGCAGGCCAGTCCTCGCCAACAGACAACCTGCCAACCTGAAGCATATTCTCACCAGCAACTACACACCGCACCATAATAACTCTAACTCAGGAACCAAGCCATGCAACAAACCTCGATGCCAACTTTGCCCACATATCTACACCAGGAACACCATCACAGGACCTAACCAGATCAGCCACACCATCACCGGTTCATTCACCTGCACATCCACCAATGTTATATATGCCATAATATGCCAGCAATGCCCCTCTGCTATGTACATCGGTCAAACTGGACAGTCCTTACGCAAAAGGATAAATGGACACAAATCAGATATAAGGAATGGCAATATACAAAAGCCTGTAGGAGAACACTTCAACCTCCCTGGACACACAATAGCAGATTTAAAGGTAGCCATCCTGCAGCAAAAAAACTTCAGGACCAGACTCCAAAGAGAAACTGCAGAGCTTCAGTTCATTTGCAAATTTGACACCATCAGCTCAGGACTAAACAAAGACTATGAATGGCTAGCCAACTACAAAAGCAGTTTCTCCTCCCTTGGTGTTCACACCTCAACTGCTAGAAGAGGGCCTCACCCTCCCTGATTAGCTTACCTCGTTATCTCTAGCCTGAATCTTCCCTGCACATTTATATCTGCCTCTGGACATTTCCACTGCTTGCATCCGAAGAAGTGGGTATTGACCCACGAAAGCTTATGCTTCAATACCTCTGTTAGTCTATAAGGTGCCACAGGACCCTTTGTCACTAATGCTAAGTCTTTCTCTTCTCAGTTGTCGCAGGTTTCATACTATGTAAGGTATGAACCTTACAACCACTTCTTTTTTTTGTTACGTTTATTATGGGTATTTTTTATACCATATAGTCCAAGGGACTATGCTTGCTTGCATTGAAATCAATGGCAAAACTCCCACTGACCTCAGTGGTGCAAGACTGGGGCCCCAAAAGACTGAGACGTTCTAATGGGTATAATGCTGCTGGGTATTTCTCTTCTGCTGTCTCTCTGAATATGTACTAATTTATGACCGTTTGCATGGTAACTCCTGCTTTGTACGTAAATTTTATCTTTTATTGTCTATTCAGCAATTCTTAAATCAGATGCTGAAAAAGATAGTGTTGAGGAAGAGACAGAATGCTAAGAGTATAACAGCTTCACTTCTGTTCTTTATGTCAGTTCAGTATACTCAGTCAGTGCTGCCAAGGCATGCTTTGAGGCTAATTATACTGCCCTCCTTTGAGATCTACTGACTAAAAGCATTCTAGAAGAGTAAGGGTATGTCTACACTGGCAGAGTTACATCGCTGACAGTTACAGTGCCGCTCAGTGCAGTTATTCCTTAAACTACAAAGGCAAGAGGAGTTCAACATTGATCTCACCACACGTACTAGCTATGACATGATGTTGCTTGTGGCATTCACGGAGTTGCTGACAACAGTGGAATGCTGCCTTTGGGTTCCGGAAACAAGCACTGAGAGGTGGGATCACATCATCATGCATATCTGGAATGATGAGCAGTGGCTGCAAAACTTTTGGATGAGGAAAGCCACATTCATGGGACTGTGTGATGAGCTCGCTGTGGCACAAGGGCACAAGAATGAGAGCTGACCTGTCGTTGGAGAAGCGTGTGGCGATTGCACTGTGGAAGCTGGCTACTCCAGACTGCTACCGATTGGTCACTAACCAGTTTGGAGTGGGAAAGTCGCCCATTGGACTCATTGGACCGAAGTGTGCAGGGCCATTAATCACATCCTGCTCCAAAAGACCATGACTGTGGGCAACGTGTGTGACATTGTGGACGGCTTTGCACAAATGGGCTTTCCTAACTGCAGGGGGTGGGGTGATAGATGGCATGCATATTCCAATTCTGGCACCAGACCACCTAGCCACTGAGTACGTTAATTGGACGAGGGCATTGCTCTGTTTCTTCAGGCCCTTGTGGATCACCATAGACATTTCACGGACATTAACGCAGGGGGGTTCCCCAGGTGGGGAGCTGCCTCAGAGTGGGGTGGGGGGTGGGTTGGGGAGCTGCCACAGGGCTCCCTGGGCCGGAGGAGGGGGCGCAAGGTGGAAGTTTCGCCTAGGGCGTGAAATATCCTTGTACCGGCCCTGGCTGTAGCCCTGGTGCAGAAAGCTCTACGCCTCTCGTCGGGGTGTTTTTTTACAGCGCTGCAACTGCGCCATTTCTGCGCACTAAGTGGCTTGGCAGTGTGTACACCTCGGGAGTTACACTGCAGAAAGCTGCTTTACTGCTCAGAAACTTGACAGTGTTGACAAGGCCTTAGGTATTATCATTCTTTTGTATATAGGTTCTTACATCAGGCTCATCACCATAGTATATGCGCACCTTCCAGTGGTGCATTAAGCAACATGACTAATATCTGCTGCATGTTGAAGCCAGAGCTCATACTAGCAAAACTTTGCTGTAAGGATAACCACCCTGCTAGTCCAGCACCAGTCCCAAGGGGAACTGAGAGGATTCTAATCTGTATGCAGACAGAGATCATCTTTGATAATGAAGAAATGGTACCTGTGGGACCTTTGTGCATGCTGCATTCTGGCTCCAGGTGGCCTCCTTTGCAGGTGGAGGTCTGAGTTCTAGACTCAGTCTTCTCACTGAAACCCGAACAGGTGCTCGAGCTCTCCGCCGACCATGTGTTTCTACTTCATCTCCTTCCACCAGGTTTTCTCTGTTCTCGGCCTCCTTCTGAAATGAGTAACTTTGGCCTGCAAGACAGGTCTGTCAGGACTGGATCACAAAGTGAACTGTTACACTTCAGAGAGGTTCTAAGTTATTTAGGGCCAAATTGTGTCATTTAGCCACTGATCCCCATTGGGAGCTGTACCACTCCAGCAGGAGAGCCAGGCCAGGTTGTGCCACAGGGACTTGCTCCTTTCCTGAATGGCCTGGGGACATGTGATTAATGCAGGTTGAACCATCCTTTAGGAACCGGCTGATATGGAGGAGGGTAGGGCCATGGCCACCTGAGCTCAGGAACAGCAATTGTGAGTGGCCCTTCTGCAGGGCATGGAAAGGGGAGAGAGCACACAAAGAGCTTTCTCATGTACCTGGGAACAGGTGAATCACAAGGTGTCTCAGAATTGATACTATATTCAAGAAAGTGGGGGTTCACTTTAATGATTGGATTTCTTTAAGTGCTTTGGAAGTTAAAACTATGCATCCTGAAGAAAGGATTGAAATGTAACTTGAATGCAACCTGCATTAATAATTCACATCCTGTATCCTAGCAGGGTTTGTACTAAACAGGGGAGGTATTCATTGAACCAGGAGCAAAGCAACATCAAGTTGAAAAGGAAATTACTATGGAAATTAAATTTCAAGCCTCAGGCAGATGTGGGAGAGGTTCATTGTACAGGGGATTTTCCCTGTACTATATTTTATATGGGCTTTCCATTACTACTTTGACAGCTGCATGCTCCAAGCCTGCTCTGTGGTCAGCAAAGCCTTGTCTTGCAACAAGTTTTTCAGCAGCATCACGGTCTGTTCAGTACATTTATT
Source organism: Chelydra serpentina (assembly GCA_037349315.1). Classification (NCBI taxonomy): domain Eukaryota; kingdom Metazoa; phylum Chordata; order Testudines; family Chelydridae; genus Chelydra; species Chelydra serpentina. The sequence continues at coordinate 33,524,410 of JBAIAC010000029.1, read as the reverse complement.
CTGTTGGAATTTTCTTATTAGCAAAGGGTTTGCATCAACATACGTCTTCTGCAAAGTTAACAAATCTTTCAGTAATGTTTTAGAGCAGTCATGGCCAACCTGTGCCCTGAGGCCACTTGTGGTTTCAGAGGATGAATGTGTTAAGAAAAAAAATGTGCATTTTATTATGAATTGAAAATGTGTCCCCTGAGCTGCTCCCTGCAATTTTTAAACTGACGTGCTTGAGTCATGTCTGTTGCTGTGGAGGAGTTGGGGGTTCACTTCTTCTCACATCTTGCCCTGCAGCTGCGGTGTGGCCAGGAACACACTGGGACCCTTTCCTATTCCTTGTCTCTACATGTGCTCTGCAGCCTTTCCCTCCTTCCCCCACCCTCGAGTGGCACCTGCTGCCTCACAGGGAAGAAAGGGCAGAGAAGCCTTGGTTGCTCCATAATTGTTGGCCCATTGTAATAGCTTTCAGTGGAGCCAACAGACTAGGTATGCACTGGTTTGGATTTGCTCATGTAGCTCCTTGAAGCAGTCTGGCTGCACTGGAAGTATATTTATTTTGTTTTAGATTCATAATGAATCCTTCACATAATCCTTGGGGGCAAATTCAGAATTACTGAAATAATGCACTGACCATTGTCAACAGACTGAAAGCAACTGAACTGGTGCAATATAAAAGGTGAGTGGTGTTATTTAATATTACTCCGCACAGAACAAACTGTGTATAGATGCCACAGTCACCCCGCTGCAAGCAAAAGCTTGAGAGGAGATGAGTCTGACACCATGCCCTGAAATGATTATTCTAGCTGCTTTGGATCAGTGGTTGAGCGCTCTTTGCTGAGGAATAATCTTTCTTAGGCTACGTCTACACTACCCGCCTGATTCGGTGGGTAGCTATCGATGTTCTGGGATCAATTTATCGCGTCTTGTCTAGACTCCAGCTCCACGAGCGGAGGAAGGGCTGTCGACGGGGGAGCTTGCCTGCCGCCCTATGGACCGGGGTAAGTACTTTTAAAAATCGATCTAAGATATTCAACTTCAGCTACGTTATTCACGTAGCTGAAGTTGCGTATCTTAGATCGATCCCCCCTCCCCCCCCAGTGTAGACCAGCCCTCAGATGTTCAAATCTAATGATCTAGTGCATCTCATGGTCTCTGCTTTTCCTGCTGGTGTATAAGGAATATGGAGATATCTCTGATAGCCAGGGCTCAAGCCGTGGGCTGGCCTGGAAGGAACCACAAGTGCCTTTTATTGCATGGAAGGGAAGGGAGCTGGGTCCTCTAAACAGGCTGTACAGTATTACTTTTCTGAGGGGGACTCCTTCCATGTAGCGGAAACCTCACCTCCTTAAAGGGAGGCTCCAAGAGCCGTAACTGTGTAAGCCAGGGGTCTCAAACACGCGGCCTGCGGGCCGCATGCAGCCCACGGAGCGCATCCCTGCGGCCCGCCGGGCTCCCCGCGCCGCCCCCGCCCCCCCAGAGTTACGTTCTGAAGTTCCGCCACCAGAACAGCTGTCTGGGGGCTTCGCAGTTTCTGGGAGGGAGGGGGGAGGAGCGGGAAGTGTGCACACGGGAGGAGGCGGAGAAGGGGCGGAGCCTAATGGAAGGGGTGGAGTGGGGGCGGTGCTGGGGGCAGTGAGGGGGCGGGGTCAGTGATGCGGCCCTCGGGCCAATGCACTAGTCCTCATGCGGCCCTCGTGGTAATTTGAGTTTGAGACCCCTGGTCTAAGCCTAGAGTTGTGTAGAGATGGCAGCAGGGGACTGGGAAGCAAAGTGAAACCACAGGGCCTGCAGCAGATCCCCCAGTTTCGGAGGCGGGGGAGGAACAATTAGAGGGTAACTCAGCACGGGGACCTGTGACAATTCCCACTCTCTCCCAGCCGCCTTTTGTGTGGCTTTTTTGAGGGGGAATTTGACTGATCTATAGGGGCTTCTGACAATAATCTATTTTTGTAGCGGAAACACACAGGAAATCAGTGCAGTCATTGGAAAACTGGGCCTAGATCCTGGGATGTATCAAACTTGTGCCCAGCTGTCCACCGCCCCAAGGGTTCACTCTGGCAGTCAGGAATCACCAAGGTATATCAATGCCCCATTTATACCTCCTGTGCTGGGAACTAGGTAGAGAGATGGTACAGGAGCAGCACCTATGTAGATGTTTTGTATCGCTGGAGCAAAGGGTGGCTCTTGGTATAATACACTCACTGCAGCTAACCTCCCCAAGCAGGCAGGCAGCTAGCTGTATTTGGAACCAGCTGTGTGGTTCTTGAGTGATCTTCATGGCTAGCCCATGTAGAGGTGAGTAGGTATGTCTACACTGCAGCAGGGAGCACGCCTCCCAGCGTGGGCAGACAGACTTGCGCTAGCAGGGCTCGAGCTAGCACGCTCCAAATAGCTGTGTGGGTGTTGCTGCACCAGCAGAGGCTTGGGCTAGCCACCCGAGCTCAGACCTGTTCAACCTCCTGGGTCTAGCTCGGGTGCCTAGCCCTGAGCCTCCACTGGTGCAGCCGTGTCTCCATTTTTAGTGTGCTACCTCAAGCCCCGCTAGTGTGAATCTGTCTACCTGGGCTGTGACCTCCAGATGGGATTATTGCAATGGCATCAGGGAACTGAGGCAAGTTCTACATCAGAGAGAAATGGTCACTGCTGCCTTCCCAGGTGTGCATGAGAAAAGACGCTTTTGGCTGTTGACACCACTTGGAAATATATGTATGAACATGTGTACTGGAGTAGCTATGGCAAAGGAGAGGCAGCAATGAATCACTTAAATAGGCTAAAGGAGAGCTGGGAAGGCCGGCAATTGAATACAGAGCTCTTCACCTAGGTCACTGGGTTTGAATCCAGACCGTTCAGTAATGAGTCCTTACCGTCTGAGGGCCGTTCAGTCACCTATATAAAATGACTTGGTAGTCCAGTTCCCAGTGGACAAGTATGCACACAACCAAATGTACCTGAAGGTCTGTGGCGAAGCTTGCTGTGCTCACGCTGTTCCTGTGGATAAAGGCAGCACTCTGCTCTTGGTGCAGGCACCCTTTTGAAGCACTATATTCATTTATATTTTTACAAAAAGATGTTTTACATTTATGGAATAGTCAGTCCTCGCTCCAGAGCTGAGGGTGACCATTGTGCACAAACCAGGGAATGGCTGGGCCAATGCATGAGCAGGCAGAGTACAGGGCTACCTTTGAAATGTTCTCAGCCCCTCCCATGATGTGCTGAGGTTCTCAGCCCCCACTGCCTGCAATGGGAGTTGAGGGCACTATAGTGCCTCTTGGGATCAGATGTCTCAGAGTGGTGCCAGCAGCATCACAGATAACCTTGGAGACGGTGTTATGGAAGAAAAAGCAATATCACAGTGCTTTTCTACTTCTACTCTAAAATGAAGGAAGTGCTAAGTAGAGAAATGCTGGGTTCTTGTGTTTGCAGAGTTTGTGGATGTAGTGCAGTAATAATGGCCCGGAGTAGAAACCTAAGGAAGTAAACTATTAGTGCACAACTACTTTAACTTTAACAGAGGATTGTACATGTGGGTCCTTGTTCCTTGCCCTTAGCTGCACTGTTTACTCACTCTTTTATCTTATCTGGAGATCTCACTGAAGGATTCAGTAGGTTTTGTTCTAATCCCAAACATTCCCTTACTAATTTTTGAAGTATGCCTTTTCTATGAAATTTTTTCTTATTGAGAACTATCTCATAAGATGATAACTTAGTAATAATACATTCCTTCAAAGAAGACTTTATTATGCACATGGTCTGCCTACAGGCATAAACACTGAATCAAATATTAAATCTTACCCAGGGTGGATTTTTTTCTATTAAAAAATAACTACCTGCTACTATACCTGGATGGATGTGTTGGCTTAGCTCAGCCCAGAAAGATGGGAATACAGGCAGGAGGTGATATTTTTGGGGTACAGCTGACAGGTCCTGTTGTCCTATTCTGTGATTTGGTGTGTTTAGGGAATTCTCCTGAAGCAATAAAGGGTCCCTGATATATCCTGGAAAGCATATATTGCAAAACAAAGATATGTTACTTGGGATAGGACAGGAGAGAATGTTACATGTATTGGCTAGACCTAATTGAAAAATGGAGGGAAGGGGAAATACTGAAAAATTTTGAAGCCATTTTTCTTCCACGAGTTTTGAAAAGGATGAGTTTCTGTCTATTCAACAATTTTGGTTGTGAAACTTCTAATTTTTTCTGTTTTCAATTTGGCTTTCCCTCCCCTACCCCTCCCCGCATTTTCATTTTCTTTTTGTTCTCTCACTGAAAAGGGGGAAGGAGAAAGGAAAGGGGGGGGGGGAACCCGATAAAATAAAAACGGGAAAAGATTATTTTTTTAATTTTCAATAATGTTGAAAAATAAAGTTTGAAAAATGAATATTCATTAAATTTTTCAATTTTGTTAAATAAGGCCATGTTTTTATTTCCATTTTTCAAACAATTTTTTTCAACCAGTTCGGATATTGACAGGAATGTGTCTAGTAGCGTATATTGGCTCAGACTGTAAACTACACCATATATTGCCTGTAGTTTTCAGGTTATTCAACTGTGTACAGACTGAAGAATTAAAAATACATATGGACCATGAATAAACCTTCATCTATGGAAGATGCTGAAGGTTAGAGATTGGCCCAAACCAAAACCTTAGAGCTGAACTCCCCTGAAGTCCAGTAACATTTGGATCCAGATGCAAACTTTGTGAGTGTCCTCTGTTGCTATAGTGGACTAAACCAACACCACCAAATTTGGGGAAAGTTTAGGTCTGACTCACGATACAATTTTGTAGCTTGGGCCCACCTCTGTTTTGATAGATTTGGAGAAGGGAAACTTCCACATCAGGAAGTACAGAACATGGATCTTTTCCATGTTACATCTCACTTGTATTTAAATTATGAGCATATCGGATTCTAGTATTCAGTACTGTAGCTTTCATAAACATTAAGTAAACATAACAAGGGAGTCCAATGCAACTCTTGTTGAAATCTGTGTCTTTCCATTGATTTCAAAGGAAATTCGATTAGGCATCTAGAGATGAAGTCTATTCCTTCTGTTTATCAGCAAGAAAGGGCTTGGTCTTTTAATTCCACTTGTAACACACAATACATTTAATTTACTCAGTCCCCCAAATGTTAGCTTAGAAATATCTGCACTAACCTTGCTTAAACTTTAGGTTCTACTGACCTGCACACTGGAGCCTGTATATAATGCTAGGATCCCAGGTCTGAGAGAGTCTGAAGAGGTACCTCTTGGCTGAATAGCCTGGGCGAATCTGTCGGTCAATCTGGTTATCCGGCTTTTTCAGGAAATGGAGGTGGGGCTGCCAAGCTGTCCCTTTCTGATACTTCTGCAGCAATAATATGCATGGCAAGACTTCAGTTGCTTTAAATTTTGTTTCTCCCTGCAGCTGGTGAGTTGATGTTAACAGATTCTAATCAATAACTCAGGGGAAAAAACCCTGAAGTTGCCTGCAGGCATAGTAGAAAAGGCATCTCAAGACAGTAGACTATGATGGGGCAATCACATGATGGTGAGTTTAAAGCAAACAGGTTGGGAGTGCAAGTCTGAAAATTGCCAAAAAAAAAATCCGAGGGAACAATTCAGATCTTCCGTTAAAATTAAATACCAGTGAAGGCTAAAGATAATCTGTCAAGAAAATAAATGTTATACTCTGGACATCAGGGACTTAATCCTACTTCTTTTGATGTTCATGGCTATGCGCCAACTGATTTTATCGAGAGCAGGATCAGGCCATGGATTTTTTTTTTTAATCTCTCTACGCATGTGGAAAATGAGAGTGGATTAAATAAAAATGGATCTGGACCTTAACTGAAAATCCCAACCAACCCAAACCCTGACAGGATGCTGAAGCTTGAAAAAGTTCAGTTGCTGGCTGATGGAAATACCGAGAGGAGAGTATCTCTGGGGGTAATTTCTGTTCCACAGTTGGCTTCCTCAGAGCAAGATAAAATAAAATAAAACAAATACAGCTATGAAAAACGTAAATGCAAATACAAACCTATTCTAGCTTATTTGAGTTCAGTTTTATTCTGATTCTCATAGCAGCTGAATGCACAGCCACAGCCAATATTCTTTTAAAGGCAATTTTTCAGGTAATTTGTCCTCCCACCATAGTACAAAACTTGCAGGAAAGAGCACATTTAGCTAGGACATGAATATAATTAATGCAACCAACTCACTGGGCTTCAAGAACTATTTTCCAATCAAATCAAGTTAAATCAAAGTGTAAGAGTGTTTGAAACAAATACCTTTCTTAAAGTCCCAAAATGTAGACTTAGTTTAAATTTAAATGAGACCACACTGTTCAATAGAACTAGATACTGATTATTTAAAAGTGTCTTGATGGGTCTAGGCCAGAGACCAAGCTGCACTATGTGCTGCCATGGGGAAACCCAGGTTTAATTCTCTTTTATTTCTCTTTTGTTGGGTTGTGCACCTATCTAGACTCATAGGCGCCAACTTCTCCAGTGGGTGCTCGACCCCACCCCCCGACTCCACCTCTGCCCCACCCTCATTCTAACCCTTTCCCCAAAGTCCCTGACCCAACTCTGCCCCCTCCCTGCCCCTATTGAACCCCTTCCCCAAATCCCCGCCTCCTCCCCTGAGCGTGCCACGTTCCCACTCCTCCCCCCTCACTCCCACAGCTTATTACGCCATGAAACAGCTGTTTTGCGGCAGCAAGCACTGGGAGAAGAAGCGGGGACGCGGCGCGCTCAGGGAAGGAGGCGGAGGTGAGCAGGAGCTGAGGGGTTGGGACAGGGAGCTGCCCATGGGTGCTCCAGCCCCAGAGCACCCACAGAGTCGGCGCTTATGTCTAGACTAGTCAGATGGGATAAACTCCACTCCTGTAATGTTTGTAAAGTTTATGCTGTGATGCTTGGACGTGGTGTCCTTGTGCTATGGCTCAGTGTAGCGACGTTGCTTTCAAACATCGTGATGTTGCACTATGGTGTTTTGACACCACACTGCAATGCTTGCAGAGCCAGCGCGCCCACTAGGCGACCCTAGGTGGTTGCCTAGGGCCCCAGGATTTGGGGGGCGGCTCGCATCAGTTGCCTCCCAGCTCCGTGGCTGAGCCAGGAGCTGGGGGGTCAGCTCGTTGCGTCTGCCTCCTGCTTCCCGGCTCCACGGCTGAGCCGGGAGCTGGGGGGGGCTCCACGGCTGAGCTGGGAGCTGGGGGGGGGGGTGACTCGTCGCAGCTGCCTCCTGGCTCCATGGCTGAGCACGGAGCTGGGGGGACACCACGGGCGGGGGGAGGTTTCCGTGGTCCTCGGGCGGGGGGCTGAGCTGCCAGCCCGCCGGCGGGGGGGGGGAAGCCGCCGCGGGGGGGGGGGGAACTGGCCGCCACGGGGGGGTGGGTGTTAGGGGCATGGAGGGGGGCGCAGGTCACCTAGGGTGCGAAACTTCCTTGCACCAGCTTGGCACCAGCGTGGCACCTACTTCCCTGGATGCTTGACATGCCCTGGAAATGACTGAGAACTTTTTGTGCCTTGCAAACATGATACTGTGAATAGCAGGCTACAGAATCCCTAGGGTGCATCACACTTAGGGTACGTCTATACTTACCCGTCGCGTCGGAGGTGCGGGATCGATGTTCTGGGTTCGATTTATCGCGTCTTGTCTAGACGCGATAAATCGAACCAGGAAGTGCTCCCCCGTCGACGCTGGTAATCCTGCTCTGCGAACGGAGCAGGCGGAGTCGACGGGGGAGCCTGCGCGCCGCGTGTGGACCACAGGTAAGTTCGAACTAAGATACTTCGACTTCAGCTACGTTATTAACGTAGCTGAAGTTGCGTATCTTAGTTCGACGGGGGGGGTTAGTGTAGACCTAGCCTAAGTCTCTGATTAGGCAGGGAAGGAGCTCTTCATACTGCCCTACAGTAACTTTTCTGGCTAGTTAGAAGTAGCATTGAGACATTCCACCAAAGGGAGACCTGTCACTCTTCTTCAGCTAGAAAGACTTGGATCCTGCACATAACAGCCTGCGGGAGTGCAAGTGAAAGTGCCGAAAACAGAGGAGCAACTCAGTGACACACTTGGGAGAGAACAGCAGTTCTATAACAGATACAGTAGAACCTCAGAGTTACGAACACCGGAGTTACGAACTGACCAGTCAACCACACACCCCATTTGGAAGCAGAAGTGCGGAATCAGGCAGCAACAGAGACAAATAAAATATAATAAAGAAAGCAATTACAGTACAGCAGTACTGTGTAAAATGTAAACTACTAAAAAAAAAAAAAGGAAACCAGCATTTTTCTTCTGCATAGTAAAGTTTCAAAGCTGTATTTAGTCAATGTTCAGTTGTAAACATTTGAAAGAACAACCATCATGTTTTGTTCAGAGTTATGAACATTTCAGAGTTACTAACAACCTCCATTCCTGAGCTGTTCGTAACTCTGAGGTTCTACTGTACATATTAATCTCAGTAACATTAAGAATGAAATCCTGGCCCCATTGAAGTCAATGGCAAAACTCCCATTGACTTAAATAAAGCTGGATTCCACTCATGTTTATATATTTTAGAATATAAGTATTTAATGGATTTATCATCTACATTAAGGTAAACTAGCTCACTATTTTCTAATCTTATTTTAAAGCTTTAACAAATCTACCATTCAGATGCCACTAGGGTGTGCAAATTAAAAATACCCAGATACGTATCTTTCCCGTTAAGCCATCAGGAAGATACAGTACTTGGGTTTTATAAGAAAATCGTTTCTATTGGAAGAAAGAAATGGAAAGTAAAATAAGCAAGTAAATATAGGAAATTATAATAACTCCACAAAGGGCAAGTGCAATGTTGGGAGTGGGACATGAGAGGGAAATGACTGGAGGGGCTCACAGCTGCAGTGTAAGAGTGCAGTATATAGGGTGATACTTGGAGGGATGAAAATACAATATGCTTCTGCTGTTCATGGGTATGGCAGATGTAATGTAACTATCCCAAACTATGGGATACAGGAATCTTCAGCTTCCTCTAAAGCATCACCATAGACGTGGAATACTGTTTTTTGTGTTGGAGGGATGAGATCTGACAAGTTTGTATGTGAGCTCCAGTAGCACAGCCAGGTCTGGAGCGCAGGGGGAGCGGCACTATAAAAAGGCGCCTCCCCCTGTACTTACCCAGCAGCGCTCCGGGTCTTCGGCGGCACTTCGGCGGCGGGTCCTCACTCACTCCAGGTCTTCGGTGGTACCCGCCGCCAAAATGCCGCCGAAGACCTGGAGTCTCACTGGAGCGCCTCCAGGTGAGTGCAAGAAGCGGCGCTTAAAAAGAAGTGGCTTTTTTAGCGCTGCTAAAAAAAGGTGCCGCTTCTGCTTACAGGGGGAGTGGCTGCTCCCCCTGCTCCCGCCCTGACTACGCTACTGGTGAGCTCCCCAGAGCTTTGTGTCCCTTGACAATCCTAAATTGCAAGGAACCAGTCTGTCAGACCTGGAAGACTGTAAACCTGTGACAGGAGCCTAGAAAGGAGAGACACAACTAGAACCTTGATCCTGCCCCCCTTTAAAGGCTATGTTAAAACTCCCATTAACTTCAGGGAGGCAGGGTTGGGTTCTAATTCAGAAGAATTGACACCAAATAGTGCTATAGCAAAATTTGCCATCTAGCCTCAGTTTTTAGTTGACTTAGATTCCATTGAGCTGAATTATTAGCATGTACAGAGTGCCCTAGTAATGAAAATTGCCACCGTGCTTCATATAATAGCAGCAGGCATGTTGAGACTTGTCCATTTTCTTTGGTGCCAAAGCCAGTTACTGTATGTAATCACTGTGCTCCTAGGTCCCCGTTTACACTTTTTTCTTATCAACTACTTGTGTAGGCATTTCTGGCTTCAGTACATTTCTTCTACCAAGAGTTTTTTCCACATAGGACCTGTTTTGTATTGAAGAATCACACAGCACCCAGTTACCTCGCTTAATAAAATATTAAGCCTAAATTTTCAAGTGTCCACTAATTTTGAGTGTCTCAAATTGAAGGCCTGCACTTAGAGTCTGACTTTCACCCACATGTCCAGTTGAAGTCAGGTCCTGTGTTGGGCATCTAGAAACTGAGGCACCTGTGTGTATGGATTGTTGAAAATGTGAACCTTGGCTTTTACTGAACACAGGAAAAGTTTCCAATTAAAGAGAGAGAAAAACAAGTCCAGCCCTCCCCTTTGGAAACTGCTCCCCTGCACAGCTCTACCTCCAGGCTAAATAAAGTACATGCATTTGCAGGCTAGAACCTCACTTGTAGCATTTTGAAATGTCACAGTGTTGTAATTGATGGGGTCCTGACCCAAAAAGGAGTTGTGTGTGAGGGTGGGGGGTCGCAAGGTTATTGTAGGGCAAGTTGCGCTACTGCTACTCTTACTTCTGTGCTGCTGCTGAGAGCGGCGGTCGCTGGCCAGGAGCCCAGCTCTAAAGGCAGCGCCGCTGCCAGCAGCAGCACAGAAGTCAGGGTGGCCTGGTATGGTATTGCCACCCTGACTTCTGCGCTGCTGCCTGCGCAGTAGCCACCACTCTCCGGCCACACTGCTCTGCAGGCAGCAGTGCAGAAATAAGGGTGGCATGATACGGTATTGCCACTGTCCGGCCACCCAGCTCTGAAGGCAGCGCAGAAGTGAGGGTGGCAAAACCGCAACTCCCCCCCTGCCCCAAAAAAACCTTGTGACCCCCCCCCTTGTAATTCCCTTTTGGGTCAGGACCCGCAATTTAAGAAATGCTGGTCTCCCTCGTGAAATCTGTATAGTATAGGGTAAAAGCATACAAAAGACCAGATTTCACGAGGGGAGACCAGATTTCATGGTCCGTGACCCGTTTTTCATGGCTGTGAATTTGGTAGGGCCCTAGTTATAGTAAGTGCTGGTTGGGAATGTCTTGATGAAATGTTTTTTGCTGGAAAATGCCAGTTCATCAAAACCGAAAACTTTTTGTGAAAACGTGTCAGTTGGGAGACCCCCGAATAGCCAGTAACATGATGCTTGAGGGCACTCACCTGGGATGTGGGAGATCCAGGTTTAAGTCCCTGCTCTGCCTGATTGAGTTTGCACAGGAATTCTCCATGTGCTCCTAGAGCGCTGAGGACCACTATTAACCACCCATCACCCACAAACACTGCTCCCAAACTCTACTTTTTCGTGATCTACCTTCTGGCTAAAGAGGGCAGGATGGGCCTCCCTTTGGAGTCCAACAGTGCTGTCTCCTTCAACACCACACCTACGTTGTCCAGAAGGGTTGTGGCAGACTGACATGAGGTGCCCCCTTCCTCAAAGAGACTAAACATGTGGCCTGCAGTCTGTTCTTATCTCCTGCTGGTTTGGTGAAGGAAAGCTTTTACCCAGGTCTCCCATATTGTAGAGCAAAGCATTAGCCACGGATACTGTCTGGCTCCTTAATTTACAACAGAAAAAAATTAAATCTGTCTCAAGGATGGTTATGAAAACGAGCAATTTTCACTACTAGGATGGCTCATAACTCTGTTTCAATACTGGAGCATTATTATGGCTGAGGATAGCATGATGGGTTAATCCCAGCCCCATTTCCTCAGACCTCCTGTGGCCACATGATTTGCAAATGCCTGAAAATATCCCTGCTCAATTCTAATTGTTTGCGGCAGTCAGCACATGATTTCATGTGTTTGGTCACAGCAGTATTCGTTTTCTCTTCTTTTAATCTTTGAATGTCGTGCCTGGTTTCACTGATGTAGATCATGATGACACAGTAGGCAGTGATTTCATTTAAGATGTTTTGCCTTGATTCCAGAAGTGTGGATTCCTTGTGGGATGGCCAATATTTATTAATGGTATCCCAGGGTTTTTAAAGGGAAAGCTATATCACAGACCATTATAACCAGTTTAATCTATTCCAGCATGCTGGATGCGTTAGGCAAGAGCTACCTTGATTGGACTGAGGTCTTCCTCATTAGTTCAGATGCTGGTTCAGAAGATTTATTGAAGGCTGTCTCTCTTTTAAAGAGCTCATTTTTGATCCCTAAAGGATATCTTCACTCTGATGTGATGGAGCTGAGATAGGGCTGCTCTTCTGACATAAATGCTGCTACTGAAGTAATTTTTTTTAAAAAAACCAACAGTCCCATAATTAGGAGTGTGCAAAATGTTCATTCCTAAATATGCATGGGTTGAATTTCCTGGGACTTTTCTAAATATTTAATTGGGGTCATCAGTATGCACTCTTATATCTAAAGTTAAATTCTCATATCATAAGCAGAGAAGTTGGATTAATATTTTAACTGTAAATTTGGGGTTGGGGGGGGTCATTACTTGGGATTATTTCCAGGGTTCTGAATGTATTTTGTACAGAATTAATTGTATCTGAGATCATTTTAATATTTTAATCAGACAAATTGTTTAAATAATTGTTCTTACTATTTACACTTTGCTACTGCAGTAGAGCTGAAGTAGTTGAGGTGTCTCCTAAAGTTTTACTTAAGTTATTAAACTTTGGCATTTGGCTTTTTAGAGACTATGTGTATGTGTGTTGCATATAATGAAAATGACAATTTCATAAATACCTGTTATATAAAACTAAATTATAAGAGTATACAGTCTTTGGGGGGCAGGGACTGTCTTTTTATCATATGTTTGTACAATGCCTTTACAATGGGAATATAGTCTCAAAATGCTACTGCAATTCAGATAATTAATAAAGCAAGATTTGTCAAAAACAAACTCTAGCCATCCATGAGGCAACTATTAAAGCAACTAAACAATTTTTGCAAAATGTGATTAATAATTTGGAGCCCCTCACTTTTTTCTCTATTTGTACATTATAATTACATTAATATTGGAATGGCTGTACACATTTGTTGTATATTTATGGTAGCTATAGATTTAAAATGGAATGTAATAAGGACTGGATGGTAGTCATGATACTGGCAAATGGGATCTGGATCTCCCCACATATAGGTTGCTGGTTTGAATCTGGGTCAGAAAGATAGTGACTGAAAGTTGCTACTAACTGATGGCTATTCAGTTGTGTGTGTGAAATGAATTGGTGTTCTTGGTCCAGTTCCTAGCGTACAGTAGATCATTTGCATAATTGTTGACAGACACAGCAGGGAGTTCAAGCTTGGAATAAGAGTGAACACTAAACACTACTCTCTCCAGAGCTAGCCTGCAAGCCCTGGTGTTGACGTTTTTTGGGGAAGACGGATGGGGAGCAGGAGCAGGAGATCCTTTAAATGGCAAGGCTAATAATCTCAGATTTAATTTTGTAACAGAGAAGTTTCTAGCTGTTGTAATCATGAAAATCTCATGGCTGAAAGGTTAGTGGCAGTGATCTTTCCTGTTCATGACTGTCCTCACCACAACTGCCATGAGGTGCTTGTTGGGGTCTACAAAGCCAATGGTCATGGATCCCCCGGAATTCTGAAAAAATTCCTGGGCTGGTGTTTGTTGGGGATAGGTGCGCCTGGCAACCCACAAACGATACTAGAACTTCTGTGAGTTCACTCCTGCTTCCTCCTGAGCTGCTGGCAGGACTCTGGCTATAAACTGGAGGGAAAAATTGGATTTGTGCTTAAGACACTGGATTGGGACTCAGGAGGTCTGGATTTAATGCCCAGCTCTGCCCCTGACTCCCTGTGTGACCTTGAGCAAGCCACTTGGTCTTTCTGGGCCATCTGTTCCTCATCGGTATAAAATGACAACAAAACTTCCTTTCTCTCTGTCTTGACTGTTTAGACTGCAAGCTTTTCGGGGCAGAGACGGTCTCAGTTTGTGTTTGTACAGTGCCTGGCAGAGCTGGGCCCTGATTTTGGTTGGGGCTTCTAGGTGCTACCTAATACGAACAATAATAAACGGTGGGTGTAGGCCGCAGGCACAGAAAGGCTGAAGCCAAGGCTCTGGCCCCTCATGCATGGCCTATAGACACTCATTTTAAAATGAGTGTCTCGCTTTGTGAGTGCTCCGAGGCCTCCTCTCGTTCACCTCCTGAGGCCTGTCCTTACCCTCTTGCTGCTACCGTTGGTTGCTTGACAACAATGTTGAGGGATATTAGTGGCAATGGAGTGGAGCAAGGAAGTTTTCTCCACTGACCAACATGTGCTTGATTTGTAGATACACAGAGAATTATGTTTTTCAGTGCTGTCCAGTTGCCATCTTTCCATTAGCACTAAGTTCATGTTATTAAAAGGTACAAGTTATTGTAAAACTAAATACATCTGTCCGTAGACTGAATATCAGGGAGAAAAGGGCTCCAAAGAAGAACTCGAGGATACTGGGTCTGACACATCGGCGAGGGAAATGCAGTGACATAGTCTTCATGGAGAAGTAGTTCTCTTAAGTATTTCATTTCCCAACTAAGGATTAAATGCTGCCTTCTGATGCTGTTTTGCAGGAAATATTTCCTAATCCAAGCCTCATTTTTTTCAGAAGTGCTGAATACCTGCAGCTCCCATTAACTTTAGAGGGAGAAGCGAGCACTCAACACTTCTTAACATCAGGCCTAACTGTGTGGTAGCTATTGTGAAGGCTGGATTCTGTGCTGCTGTTACGGATGGTAGATGGAATGTATGGAACTGGTTCTGCAAGGTGCTGTCTCTTCTTCTTCCTCCCCACTATCCCTGACACTCAGGGAACTCTTCCAAAATCTATTCAACAAGCCTCCACCCACACATCATTCCTCTCTCCCTAAAAATGCACTTCTGCAGCATTCTCTACAGAAAGCCAGCTTGCTTGCACTTTATTAAACGAATTGTGAACTATCAAGACATTGTGAACCAGATCCCTGGCCTCACTCTGGCCCGTTTGCACCCAGCAGCAGAAAGGGGCTGCAAAGGCAGTTTAATAGGCCGCCTGAGGATTCCCCCACTAGAGGGGAAGGCCCTGATGATATAGAGCCAGACTAGGGTTTAATGGGAAAAGAGGCCAGGGCTAGAGTGCCCCTTCACTCCAGCAGTTTTCAGCTGCTAGAATGGCCCCTTGGGGCCATAGGCAGCCAAGTGCAACTTGCAGCAGCCCCAACCTGCATTAAGTTATGCTGGGGCTAAGCAGTCCTCTGGTGACCCCAGGATCAGGGAACCACAAAGGTGGCACAAAGTCAAATTGTCACAGAACCCTCACAGCTACACCAGATGCTGCTCTGGCCCAGCCGAGGATCTGGCCCAGCATGTATAAAGTGGGCAACCATGTAATAGAGTCATAGTTCATGTCTCATGCCAGGAGTGCACTGACCAGGATAGTGACGGTCCCTGAGCGGGGGCATGGATGTAGAGGGCAGGCTCTATTTGCCTTCACTACCCATGCCTTGGGTGCCCATGGGCACAATCTAAACCCATGTATGAAACTTTCAGTCTTTGACACTGATCTTTATAGCAGAATATATGACAGCGACATGCACAACAACTGCATGGGCTTGGCTCTTAAAAGATTTAGTCAGCTCTGACTCTTCTTATAATGATGATTAAATGATATTTATGTATTTGACAGAGTATGAGAATACATGATGTTGGGTGAAGATCCCTGATGTTTGATATTCACCTTCACTTATTAGGAAGCTGTGTCATCAGCAAAATAATACATCAGACGTGAGTTAAATTTGAGGACTTTCTGTCATACACAGACATCTCTCCATATACAGATCACTGTGTGTATATATATGGAATATGTGGTGATGAGGGATGTTGTAAAATAAAAATTGCTACAAATCTGAGATGAGCTCATTACTTCATGAGCAGTGGAGCCAAGATAGAGTTATGCAAGTCTTCCCAGGCAAGTGGCAGTAACAACTATATGGTACCTCACACCGTCATGTGTTTTGCTGTGGTTAGACACTATGTCTTTGTCTTCTTAAAAATCTCACTCCATGTTTTCCCCTTTGAAGTAGGGTTTTAGTTACTACAACACAGAAAGAATCGTATCATTGGTATGGTGGAGCTTAGTGATGTTCACAAGTAGAGTATAAAATAATATCATGTAATAGTTTGAGATTTATGCCATAGCTTGGGAAGCATAAGAGCTTGTGTGATTATGATCATGTGGCCTGAGAATGATTGGCTGACAGATGAGCAACACTTTCTTTTTGAGGTCAAGGATGAAAAACGTCATTTTAGCATGAAAGTTTCCCCACTTTTATATAAACAGGGGAGACTTGACCCTCAGCAAGGCTGTTTGGGACCAATCTCAGGAGTGAAATCTTGTCTCCATTGAAGTCCAATGGCAAAACTCCAATTGACTTTAATGGAGCCAGGATTTCACCCCAAGTTGGCTGCAGGGAAAGGGCTACTGCTGCCTTCTCTATTGAGTTACGGAAGGTGAGATTCACCCTGTATGGGGGGCTCACACAGGACCGGCTCTAACTTTTTTGCCACCCCAAGCAAAAAAAAACCCCCAAGCGCCGCCCCCCCCCCCACTGAAACAAAAAACAACAACACACACACCCCCAGCGCCCACAGAAACACCCCCACCCCCAGTGTTGCGCCGCCAGCCCGCCCGCGGCCCCGCTCTCCCAGCCGGCCGGAGTGCTGTGGGGCCGGGCGGCCAGCCTGTCCCCGTCCCCGCTCCCGGCTGGCCGGCCGGAGCGCTGTGGGGCCGGGCGGCCAGCCTGTCCCCATCCTCGCTCCCGGCCGGCCGGCGCGCTGTGGGGCCGGGCAGGCCAGCCTGTCCCCGTCCCCGCTCCCGGCTGGCTGGCCGGAGCGCTGTGGGGCCGGGAGGCCAGCCTGTCCCCGTCCCCGCTCCCGGCTGGCTGGCCGGAGCGCTGTGGGGCTGGGTGGCCAGCCCGCCCGCGGACTCGCTTTCCCGGCCGGCTGGAGTGCCGCGGGGCAGGCGGCCAGCCCGCCCGCGGACCCACTCTCCCAGCCCGCCGGCTGGAGTGCCGCGGGGCAGGGCGGCCAGCCCAGCTCCGCTCTCCTGGCCGGCGTGCCACGGGGTAGGGCAGCCAGCCCGCCCCCGCTCTCCCGGCTGGCCGGAGCGCCGCTGGGCGGGCGGGGCCCGCTCTCCCGCCTGCAGCCCGCCACCCCGCCACAGTATGTTAATAAAAAACAAAAACACAAAACCCCCACACTTGAGCGCCGCCCCCCTTAAGGTGCTGCCCCAAGCATGTGCTTGGTAGGCTGGTGCCTGGAGCCAGCCCTGGGCTCACACAGGGCCTAGTGATCACTTAAGCCCCTTTTAAGCCCTCAAAACTGGAGATAAAATTACAACCCATATGTAAATATACCAGAGAGTGCTTAAAGGGAAGAGGAGAAGAACAAGATGTTGCTTGTGTGTTGGCTTGAATACAGAATCCAGTTTTATCCTATTAGGAGGTTGCTTTCTTTCAGTAAAAAAAATACATTATCAGGACTCCCAGAATCCCATGGTGTTAAAGTCTAGAAGAGCAGGATTAGCATTTTAAGGGATCTCATGTAGTCTCAATTCTGGTAGTGAAAGAACCATCCTGTGTACTCTTACCTGTCTGCCTCCGTATGCCAAAATGGCTCTTGTCAAATCTTGGAGCGTGTGCAATTCAATCTGTAGCTTATTCCTTCTGTGTCTGAGGCCTTGCTGGCCACTCCTCCCTCCTCTTTGTTTCCATGATGGCTCTGCTAAATCTTCAGAGTAGAGAACCAGCGCACCAGTTTTTGTGCTGTAGGTTTTAGGAAGATACAAACCCCAGCAGCCCTTCATAAACTGCCTCTCATTCAATAATCTGCTGACATGGCAATAACCTTCATGATACTTCCAGTTCAGATAATCCTAGCATGGAAAAAATCAAAACATAGGATAGGCTTTGTGCGGGGGTGGGAAATAACCTTTCTCAGCCTGGGGTTAAGAGTATGTGGCTTACCAGATACCCAGGAAATTATTCTTTGCTTATATGCTTATACTGTACCACTCTGGTCTTAGTGAATTTAGGATTTGACCCAATGTGAACACTGAATTGTTTGCTAAGGCTTTACTCTATTCTTAAGGTATCTATACACTTATGGTGGTGTGTAGCGTACAGACACTGCACGCCCAGCTAGTTTGGGTATAAATAGCAGTGCAGACAGTGAGTCATAGCGTAGGCAAGTAGAGTAGAATAGAGTGCCCTATATGCCTGAACCCCCAGGACATATACCCTAAACAGCTGTCTACATGCCCAAACAGTGCATCCCACATCTACACTGTTATTTTTAGCAGCATAGTGTCCTGCTGTCACCCTGCTGCTGGAGCCTTTCACTGCCGTGTGTAGCTACACATGCTCTACCCACCGCTGCCAGCATAGGCAAGGCTTTACTGGGGCAGGACTATCACTGACATTAGTGAGCACTTTCATTGACTTCTCATTGCCTGTATGAGGATTTGAGGACCAAAGCCCAGTCTTTTGTAGATGAAAAGTTAATAGAAATTTCCATTGAGAAATGTGTGGGAACATTTGATGACACTTATCTTAGGACAAATCTTTAGGTGACAAATCTGAGGAACTGTCCCAGAATGAGGTGTCATTAGAGGAGGTTTTGGAACAAATTGATAAACAATAAGAAGTCACCAGGACCAGATGATATTCACCCAAGAGTTCTGAAATAATTCAAATGTGAAATTGCAGAACTACTAACCTATCATGTAAATCAGCTTTTGTACCAAATGACTGGAGGGTAGCTAATGTGATGCCAATTTTTTAAAAGGGCTCCTTCAGAGGAGACCCCGACAATTACAGGCCAGTAAGCCTGACTTCAGTACCGGGCAAACTGGTTGAAACTATAGTAAAGAACAGAATTGTCAGACACATAGATGAACATAATTTGTTGGGGAAGAGTCAACATGGTTTTTGTAAAGGGAAATCATGCCTCACATATCTACTAGAATTCTTTGAGGAGTCAACAAGCATGTGGACAAGGGGGATCCAGTAGATATAGTGTACTTAGATTTTCAGAAACCCTTTGACAAGGTCCCTCACCAAAGGCTTTTAAGCAAAGTAAGCTGTCATGGGATAAGAGGAAAGGTCCTCTCATAGATTGGTAACTGGTTAAAAGATAGGAAACAAAGGGTAGGAATAAATGGTCAGTTTTCAGAATGGAGAGAGGTAAATAGTGGTGTCCCACAGGGGTCTGTACTGGAACCAGTACTATTTGACATATTCATAAATGATCTGGAAGAAGGGGTAAACAGTGAGGTGGCAAAATTTGCAGATGATACAAAACTACTAAGATAATTAAATCCAAAGCAGACTGCGAAGAGCTATAAAGGGATCTCTCAAAACTGGGTGACTGGGCAACAAAATGGCAGATGAAATTCAATGTTGATAAATGCAAAGTAATGCACGTTGGAAAACATAATCCCAACTATACATATGAAATGATGGAGTCTAAATTAGCTGTTACCACTCAAGAGAGTGAACTAGAAATCATTGTGGATAGTTCTCTGAAAACATCCATCCAATGTGCAGCGGCAGTCAAAAAAGCTAACAATGTTGGGACTCATTAAGAAAGGAATAGATAATAAGATAGAAAATATCATATTGCCTCTATATAAATCCATGGTACGCCCACATCTTGAATACTGTGTGCAGATGTGGTGGTCGTCCCATCTCAAAAAAGATATATTGGAATTGGAAAAGGTTCAGAAAAGGGCAACAAAAATTATTAGGGGTATGGAACAGCTTCTGAATGAAGAGAATTTAATAAGACTGGGACTTTTCAGCTTGGAAAAGAGACAACTAAGAAGGGGTATGATAGAGGTCTATAAAATCATGGAGAAAGTAAATATGGAAGTTTCAGTGTAGTAGCCGTGCTAGTCTGTGTCAGCAAAAAGAAAACAAGAAAAATACCTGTGGCACCTTAGAGACTAACAGATTTATTTCAGCATAAGCTTTCGTGGGTTAAGAACCCACTTCATCGGATGCATGGAATGGAAGATACAGTAATCAGATATTTATACATTCAGAGAAACATGAAAAGGTGAGAGTGTCTATATCAATGTTAAGAGGCTAATTAATTGAAAGGAAGTGTTATTTACTCTTTCTCATAACACAAGAGCTAGGGGGGTCACCAAATGAAATTAATAGGCAGCAGGTTTAAAACAAACAAAAGGAAATATTTCTTCACTCAACGCACAGTCAACCTGTGGAACTTCTTTCCAGAGGATGTTGTGAAGGCCAAGACTTTAACAGATTATAACAAAAAAGAACTAGATAAATTCATGGAAGATAGGTTCATCAATGGCTATTAACCAGGATGGGCAAGTATGGTGTCCCTAACCTCTGTTTGCCAGAAGCTGGGAATGGGTGGCAGGGGATGGATCACTTAATGATTACCTGTTCTGTTCATTCCCTCTGAGGCACCTGGCATTGGCCACTGTTGGAAGACAGGATACTGGGCTAGATGGACCTTTGGTCTGACCCAGTATGACCGTTCCTATGACCAACAGATCTATTGGGCTGTGGAACGGGCTCAAGCAATGGTAATCCATTGCTTCAGATATTTCATACCAGATTAGACACAAACACTAGCAAATGTACTATAGGGGACTATCCTGAATTGACAAGGAGCTTGGGCTGGATGAACTATTACGACTTTTTTTCATTTCTAAAGTCTATGATTCAGCACAAAAAGTTTTTCTTACAGCGTTTACATACCTTAAATAGTGAAATTTATAGCAGGGTACTTATTGTGCTAAGGAAAGTGGTGGGTGTCAGTTGATAATCTTAAATTCTAAAGTCAGTGTTCACATTGATCCTTAATATAACATAACATCCCATTTTTTAAAGATCCTCCAAAATGAGGGTCTGGACTAAAACCATATTGTGAACTACGTTAATTTTACTAGATCAGAATTCCAAATCCATTAGGATGAGAGGGCAGTTTGTTATGCCAAAACAGTTTTTTTCCAGTAGTAAATTAATGATTTTGAAATGTAAAAACTAATTTACCAGATTTCTTTAGTAGTTAAAAACAATTGCAATTCATTGTCTATTTATGTTCTTAATGCCTTCCCTTTCTATATTATCATTAAAATAATAACATAATTTATTTGTGGCATGGACTGTTTTAGCATTTTGCCTGTCTAGCTTTCTTAATGTCTAGCACAATGGGGCTCTGATCCCAGATTGGGGCCTATTATTGCTATCATAATAGAACCAATAATTATTATTAATATTGTCTAAAATCAGAGGCTCAAATCAGGATCAGGGCCCCACTGTTTTGGATGCTCTATGAACAAATCTGAAGACATTGTTCTACCCCAAACAGCTTCCTCTTTTTAAAAATCTCTTTTTAATCTTCTGTTACTCTTAGAAGCCCTTATTGATCAGATTGTAAAGCAGAGTAGACACTCAATTACAGACCTAAAAGTTGCA
The DNA here is from genome assembly GCA_037349315.1 of Chelydra serpentina. Classification (NCBI taxonomy): domain Eukaryota; kingdom Metazoa; phylum Chordata; order Testudines; family Chelydridae; genus Chelydra; species Chelydra serpentina. Next base: position 33,503,142 of record JBAIAC010000029.1, on the reverse strand, counting down.
ATTCTTCAACAAAAAAACTTCAAAAACAGACTCCAACAAGACACTGCTGAACTGGAATTAATTTACAAACTGGACACCATCAAATTAAGCTTGAATAAAGACTGGGAGTGGAGGGTCATTACACAAACTAAAAACTATTTCCCCATGCTCATTTTTCCCTCTACTGTTACTTACACCTTCTTGTCAACTGTTTGAAATGGGCCATCCTGATTATCACTACAAAAGTTGTTTTTTCCTCCTGCTGATAATAGCCCACCTTAATTGATTTGTCTCATTAGAGTTGGTATTGCAACCCCCATCTTTTCATGTTCTCTGTATATATATATCTTCCTACTGTATTTTCCACTCTATGCATGTGATGAAGTGGGTTTTAGCCCACAAAAGCTTATGCCCAAATAAATTTGTTAGTCTCTAAGGTGCCACAAGTACTCCTCTTTCTTTTTTCTAGTAACCGTAAGGTGGTTTGATAAGGCTTTCTTCAAGAATGGGATCTGTCTCAAATACTTTTTGAGTCTTTACAATGTGCTGGATGGCAATGCAGAACATTTTATAAGACAGAGTATGATAATCTACTTTGGAGGAATCTTCAGACCCTACTCCTTTTATCCTGAGATACTATCCACTGCACTCAAATACTACTGTGATGGGTGTCTTAGAAATAGCATAGGTAAGTAAGGTCGACAGATTTGGTATTTCTTTGAATGAGGTACTTAGAGTGGGCTCTGATGGATCAGTGGTCATAAACGATGAAGAGAGACATGGAACATAGCCATGTAACAGTCTCCCTAGTAAAAACACTGACCTAGTGGGTGAGATTCATTAGACAATCTCAAATTAGTCAGAAGTTTCCAAATTGTTCTAGTAATAGATGCATTCACATGCTCTTCTTGACTTAAAGCTACAGTACTATTGTTTGCTTCTCAACTACATAAAATTTCATGACATGATGATAATTACTTTCGCTAATAACAACCCTTGGTTCCCATGGTTTGTACTGTAGAGAATTGAAATGGCAGGCCCCAGCTACTCCATGCTAGTAAAATGACTTAACATACAAACAAGGCTAATTCTCCCCTCCTACACCTGGTCCAAATCTACTGATGTAAATGGAATTATGCTGATGTAAATGAGATGAGATGAGAATTTGGGACAAATTTTGATTTCCATTACACTGGTGCAAACCTTGAGCAACAACTGCTTTCAGTGGAATTACCCCAGTGTAACTGAGATTAGATTAGATTATGACCCACATGCCTTAAAAATATATATATTTTTGATTTGCAGTTGGTCACACTAAGGTAATTCTGAAGTCCAAGTGCCATTATATAAAATGCTTTATGGCATAAGATCGGTGATAGGAATTCACTGTTTTAACTATAACTGTAATGTATATATTTTTAGCGAAGTGAATCTATGATTTTAACTGCTGTAAAATTGCTTTGACTATGCAATTTCTGTAAGATAAACAAAATATTATTTAAAAGCAACACGGTAAACTTCAGCTATATGATTCTGATTCACAACAACTCCATGCAGATCTCAGAACTGATGTGTATGCCTAGTAACCGATTCGTCTAATATTCAACAAAAAACTAAAACAAACAATAAGGATATCTCCCGAAGAATCTATTTCTTTATATTTAGGTTCTCTCCTCTGGACACCTAGGTGAAAGTTTCTATTTCTTTAACTTGCTTGCCATGTATTCTGGTTCAAGATTCTCCAGTTTTAATTACAGCAGGCACACATAGTTCTTAGGTTACTAAGGCATTTTAATTTCAACAACAAATAAGACATCACTGAAAAAAATTCTGTCTCCATAACACTTATTTCTATATTAGTTAAAATCACAGAACAGAAAATTACCGTACAATCCATAATGGTTTGTTTGCTGCACTTTTGTAACCAGGACTCACCTCTGGTTCAAAGTGCACCTCCAATTTCTCGTGGGTTTTTTTGACCACCTGTCCAGTACCACGGCTTAATAGGGAGAGATTGGGCATTTTTCCTTAGTGACCTTTCATCTTGCCTCTAAAACCGTAAACTTATTATCAGAGCAGTCTGCAAGCGAGCTTTGTAAACAAGATCTTTGTTATGAAATATGATAATTTATAGATCAGCTCTTCCTTAATGCTCAGCTCTGAATACTAGAAAAGCCTCACTGGGTTTCCGGAATCCTCAGTCTCCTTCACAGTTCTAAGTGGAATCAAGTTACTTTTCCCCTGCCTGTTCTGTGCACTTGTTGTTCCTTCTGTTCTGGTTGCTTTGGTACATCTAGGGATTTGTGAAACACAGCCATCCTTTTTATTGTGATCGGAGGTTGTTTGTCTGTCGCTATGGCAGCAAAAGGAAATTAAGTTCCTTAAACCAGCAAGAGAGAGAGTGTGAAAGAGCAGAGATACTCAAAGGGCCAGGCTCGGATTTCAAGGATGTGCTGCCATGCAATAATCACCCCTAGCTGAAGGAATGACATTATCCTTCCAACAGCTGCTTTATTTTTTCTTCCCAGCAACCCCCAAACCTCCATTATTTGTAACCCTGGTGTTAATAGAGACACAGAATTGTTAGAGCTGAAAGAGACTAATACCTGGGTCATTTAGGGTAATGTTCATTACCCCCATACTTGTGTGTGTGCAGGGCTCTGATGACTCTACATCTCTGGTTCTCAACCTTTTCCATACAGTGATCCTGTATTACAACAGGAAAAGGTTTCAGGATCAAACCTCCCAACTAGCCATAAAACAGAGAGGAGTTGTGTGCCTCCCAGATCTGTTCATGACCCCAGATTGAGAATCCAATCTCTTGATCAAAACGGAGATGACATTTTCCCTGCTTTGTGATCTGTCTGCTGTGTGTGTGTGTGAATCCTTGACTTCTTTATCTTTCATATAGGTGCAAGTTTCTGTTTCTTTAACTTGCTTGCTAAACTACCTCATTTGCCTTGAACATTCAGGAGGAACAAGAGGGAAGGGAGTAACCATTTGATAAGAACATTTTCTGCTTGTTCTAATGGGACATGCACTCTGGATAATCCAGTTAGTCCTGAAACCAGTATTTTCTGTCAACTGCACTTCAGCATCAATCTTGTAGAAGTGCCCCGTGCTGCCATGTACAAAGATTTACAGCTGGACAGCCCTTCTACTTTCACCTTCATTTTATATAGTGCCTTTCATGCAACACGTGCTCAAAGTGCTTTACAGTATACAAACAGCAATAGAAAGTGTACAAATCAAATAAGCCTTCAAACAGAAGATCAGCTTTCCTGAACAGGCAGAAGTGGACCATTCCATGGCAGAATGGTAATAGACACAAGTCTGCACTGGAACACCAGATCCAAATCCTCCCAAACTTGGGATAATTTTGGTCCTAGATCCAGATGTGGTTCCATACTTCAGAACACAAAATGTGTTGGAAAAATTCAGATTTGGATCAGAATAGGTATCTGAATTCAGATCCAAGTCTTGTGATTAATTTCCTGCTTTGTACGTCTATAGCAGTTTCCATCTATGGTTCTCCCAAGTGCTTTATAAACATCAATTAATGAAGTAAGATGGGTCTATATTTACCTAACCTCTGGTATCAAAAGTCTTTGTGTTTGTGATTGGAATTTTTCGAATAGACATTGGTCACCTTAAATCTAAAAGGAATATTTTTTTTAAATTAGAGTTGAGATTCTCCAATGTGTTTTATATCAGTTTTATGAGAGTTTAACTCCATTTATTTAAACTCTATTAAGTTACAGCAATAGAAATTCAGAGTAATACAATGGTGTAGCAGATTCACAATCTGTAGCTCTACAGAGCTCTGAGTATCTTTTCAATTTACACCAGAGTGCCTCTATCTTACTGAGATTATGACTTTCCCAAGAGATTTGCTTGGAAAAAACAACTATCTTGTCCTTCATTGAAGCTACTGCAGTACTCACTCAAAGCATATACTTAGAATGACACACTTGATTCCGACTGGATGAAGTTGCATCTTTCAGAAAGGAAGCATGGCTTGATAGTGCTGCCTATGAAGGTTGGTCACCACTCTCCATTATAAGAGACTGTTTTAATTGCTTATAACTTTCACAAACCACAAGTTGGGCTGAAATTTTGTTCTCTGGATTTCTGCCTCAGGCTGGATCATTTATTTTGTTTAAATTTCGGCCAAAACATTTGAGCTGTTTCAGAGAATGAGGCTAGTGAGAAATGTTCTCTGAGAGTCTCTAGAGCCTGTTGCTTTGGAAGGTACGTCAGATTTGACAGAACTAGGGTGGCATTTGTGTCGGGGATGTGTCTTTTGCAATTCCTGTGAAAATCTGCCCAATATAGCCTTTGAAAAATTGTAGTTGAGATCGGGCGAGGATGAGCCTAGGGGCAGACTGGGACTAGAAGAGGAAGGAGGCTGGGACTGAGAACCTGTGGGGCAGGGGGAAGAAGCCAGGGATTGAGGGGAGAAAGATTAGATGAGGAGCCAGATGTGGGGAGAGGATTGAGAGAGTGGGACAAGGAATCAGCAGAGGACGCTAAGGCTGGACAAGGAGACCGAGGAGAGAGATTGGGATTGGAAGCCTGTGGGGATAGTGAATGTGGCTGTGGGAGAGGCTACAGGTAGGCCAGGGTGGGGGAGAGAGACAGATTGAATGAAAAGCCAGGGGTGAAGGGGGAGAACTAACTAACTGAGCAAAGAGAGGTGACTGGGATGAGAAGCCTGAGAAGTGGAGACAGGAACTGGTTAGCTGAGGGGAACAGGACTGGAACTGAGGGCCAAGGGTGGGAAAGAGACAGGACTGGAACAGGGACAGATTGGATGGGTTGAGACTAGTGTGACTGGACGTCCCAATATTATTGGGACGGTCTTGATATTAGAGGCTTTGTCTAATATACACAGCTATACACACACAAAAAAGGGCCCCAATTTTTCACACTTGCTATCTGGTCACCGTAGTTGAGGCAGAAGCTTGCGCGGAATGGGCATATGAGTCTGTGCTCACTAATGAACAGCCCCCTTCAGAGCCTGGAATGGAACTCAAGCTTCCTGAGGCTCACAATTCCTCTGCTGTCCGCAAATATCTGTGATATCCACTGGCAAAGTGTCTCTTCCTCCCTAAAACCAGCCCACACAGAGGATGACAAACTAGTACTTCTATCAGTTACCATGTTAGCTCTAGTGGCAGAGGTCTGGGAATCTTTAAATCCACTGCCAACTCTGCTGATTACCCATGTGGATGTCAATATGATACCACATGATGGAATTTTTGATTCTTCAGTTTGCCTTTTTATAAGCCTAGGAAATTTATACTCAAAAAGAACATTGAAAAGAATGTGAAAAGAACATTATTCAAGTTGCAAAGTCAAGCGCTCGAAAGTTAAGAAATGACAAAATTAAAGTTGCCTGTACAATGTTAATTCCAACCCCTTGCATGTATATGTTTAATTACATGATCTCATGCTGATTTTTCCACAGGACCGCTGCTTTATACAGTTCAGAGTGGATGGTGCTCACTTAATGAGAAGCTATGCAATATTTTGTTTTCTTATTGCTCAGTGTGAGGTCTCAGGCCTTATTTACTGAACACTGTTGAACCCTGATCTGAAGGCAGAACTTTTAATCTTCTCATGGGCTTTTCTATGGGGCTCATCACTATAGTGTGTGAGGGCTTCGCAACACCCATGTGAGGTGAGGGGGGCAGTATTATCACCATTTTACAGAGGAGGAACTGAGGCACACAGAGATTAAGGTCAAAAGCATTCACTGATTTTGGGTGCCCAGTTTGAGACTTGTAAGACCTGATTTTGCAGAGTAGATAGTATCATATAGAATCCACTTTCTTGTCCTGCAATCCCTGCCTCATTCTCTACACACCTTCCAACTTCTGCAACAAATGAAGCAGAGGTCCTGCAGATAAGTCTCCTTCACCGCACAACCCTGGTTTATCCCCAGAGCAGTTCCATCCTGTGGCATTGCATACCCAGAAGGGGGCCGAATTAAGATTGCACAGGGGAACCTTAATTCTGGCATTTGCTAACTTTTGAGAGCTTGACTTTGCTAACTTAATGTTCTTTTAACATCACTTTTGACGTGTGATTATATATAATTTGGGATGATATGTCTGTAGTCTTTGACCAGGGGCAGGTTAGAATACGGTGGACGGTTGATAGTCATGTTCAACCTTTCATCTCACTCTCTGACCTGATAACTATAATGCATCTGCAATGTCTTTGTGACACTAGGGCCAAGTTCCACATTACAAACTTACTTTCGTATAACTATGTCAGGATGTAAAAAATCCTCCCCTCCCCACGAGCAGTACTGCCCTAATCCTCGGGCAACATTACTACCGCTTCTGCTTCTCGAGTCGGTGGATTAACTATGCCCACAGGAGAATCTCTCCTGTCTCCTGCTGCAGCTTTTTAGGTGTAGACCTGCCCTGAGGCTGGATTAATGGCCTGCAACCATATTGTCTTGTCCTGTGATTCTGTCAGAGCTCACAAACAAAGCAGCAGCTCAATACCCTTGAGGAGAGATCTCCAAAGGAGGCTTATATGCTACTAGAAGTGGTGGTATTGATTCAGTAATTGGCATTTTCCTTCCAAGTCCCTGCTAAACTAGTGCACCAGAATGGCTTCCTGGGTCGCTGTGCTCTCTTTGGGATGACATATAGACCACTTGTAATCACTGAAGATCGTATGGGATTTTTTATGAGACAGCTCTTAGCTCTGACATGCTGCCAAATTCTTACTTGGATAATTATATTCTGCCTATTGAAATTCAAGTAGCTATGGTATTCTTCACTTCCTAACCTAAATGGTTGTGCACTGTTGCTGTTCACTGTTATTTTTAAATGCTTTATTTAAAAACAAGGCTTGCATAGCTATTTTAAACACTGTAAAACAGTTGTATTCCACCATACAGATGATGTGCAGTAGGGATGGGTGCAGCAATCCTTGTACATGTATGTATGTGTGTGTGTTTATACATATAACATCTCAAATCTTGAGGTCTTTACTCAGTATTTAGTTAGACCTTACTCAGGTAACTCCCACTGACTGCATCAGGGACCGTTTCTAAATCAGGACAGAACAGCTACTGAATTAGGACCTCAGGGTTTGGCCCATAGCTGGTAACGCACTTTGGAATCCTTTGGGATGTAAAAGTGCTATATAAATGCAAAGTGTACTTTTTAGTACTGCAATATGCTTTATATATACCTCTACTTAAAAGGTTGGTCTATCCCTGCAACAGACCTACAATGTGGCCATGCAATAGTTATTAATAGGAAGTGAAGGGGATTCTGCTTCCCTGTGTGATGAATGACGGAGTTAATAATATTGTAGGCCTCACTAAACCCACAAGCAATGCTGACTCTTGTGTGTTTAGCTATCCCTAATGAAGTATTTACCACTCTTGAAACCACACATGCCTTTTTGCATATGCTCTTGCATAACAAAATATTGCTTCATTCACTACACTGACTGCCTCATGGTTTGTGGCTTGAGTTTAAGATGTTGGGGCCAAATTCATCCCAAGTCTAACTCAGTCATCATCAAGGGAGTTAAACCAGGGATGTTTTTGGACCTCTGTGGTTAATATTCAGTACCCTCAAGAATATAGGCCTGATGCTTCACTAACTTAGTCATTTACACTTGTACAAAGTCAATGCAAAACGGGGAAATGTTATCATGCTGATCTAGTAGTGTTTTACCCCCATTTGCACCAGTGTAAATTGCCACACATTCACAAGGTGTAAGGCAGTATAGAATCAGAACCAGTGTGTGTAGTTTCTTGAATCCTGTGGGCTTGTCTGTTCTTAGTCGAGTGAGAGTGGGATTTCTAGTCTTGAGGGGCTTGTAGCAACAAAATGGATGATGCCATGTATTTCCTTCTATGCCCAAATTATGTGCAATTTCTCCCCTCCAGACTGTGGTTATTGCAGAGTTAGCCAACTTTTCGTATCTTTAAACAAGTTTTATGTCTTTCAAGTGAATTGCAGTTTGCAGTGTTATTGTAGCCATGTTGGTCCCAGGATATTAGGGAGACAAGGTGGGTGAGGTAATAATCTTTTGTTGGTGAAAGTGAGAAGCTTTCGAGCTTGCACAGTAAGAGCTCTTCTTCAGGTCTGGGAAAGGTGTCTCAGCTAAGCACAAGATGGAACAGCTAAGGAGTTAACACATGTTTCAAGAGACCATGCAAGGTAGTTAACACCTCTGCCCCTTGTAGGAGAAAGGAGGGTTAGTGAGTTAGATTGTTGTGATGAGTTATAAATCCAGTGTCTTTATTAAGTCCATGATTTTTGGTGTCTAGCACAGCTATGAACTTAAGTTCCCAGGCTCGTCTTTTGAAGGTGATCTGCAGGTTTCCTTTGAGAATGAGGACTGAGAGATTAGATAGGGAGTAATTGTTTTGTGGAAAGTGTTCACCCACAGGTGATATGATGTTTTATCATTTTTCTGTGAGGTCATTTGAGAGTGTAGTGATTGTCTCATTTCACCCACATAGATTTTATTGGAGCATTTAATATACTGGATGAGATATACCACATGATGTCATAGGCATGTGTAGGACCCATGTATCTTGAAAGGTGTGTTGTGAGAGGTATTGATCATCATAGCAGTGGAAAGATGTTTGCTTAATGCTCCTTTGAGTTGGTAGGTCCTGGTCTGGGGGTACCTTGCTTCTGATGATGAGCGTGGCAAGATTGGGGAGTTATTTGAAGGCCAGAAGATGAGGATCAAAAAATATTTTTTTTCAGGATCTGGTCCCCATCGTGTGTATGGGTTGCAATTGTTAAATGATACCCTGTACGGGTTCCTGTGTGGAGTGGTAGATGACAATTAGGGGTGTGCATGCAGAGTTGTCCCCTGCCCCCACCCCCTTGTATATGAACCAGGCTCTCTTGGAGTATTTAGGTAGCCCAATGCACAATATGATCTACTTCTCTGGTGGAGTCTTCTTGCTTGGTGAAGGTGGTTTTGAGTGTGTTAAGGTGTGTATCCCAGACTTTCTCCTTGAAGCATATACTGAAGACCTAAACAAGAGCTCTATATAAGCTCAAAAGTTTGTCTTTCCCACCAACAGAAGTTGGTCCAATAAAAGATATTACCTCACCCACCTTGTCTCTCTAATATCCTGGGACCAACATGGCTACAACAACATCGCATACGTAGGTAATAGCACAGGCAACCACAGGGAGAGTTTCCCCACCAATTTCTAGGGGTGAGAAGGTACCAAAATCATAGGTGCTGACTCCATGGGTGCTCTGGGGCTGGAGCACCCATGGGGAAAAATTGGTGGGTGCAGAGCACCCACTGGCAGCTCCCCGCCGGCCCCTGTGCCCAAACAGCTGGCACGCGGCAAGCCTGGGAGGGAGGAAAAGCCGAGCGGCGGCGCCTCGGGAGGCGGAGCGGAGGTGAGCTGGGCGTGGGGGCCGGCGGGGAGCTGCCAGTGGGTGCTGTGCTGCTTCTCCCCTCTCCTTCCCTCCTAGGCTTGCAAACTTGGGGGCAAGGGTCGAGGGTAAATGCAGCGTGCCCAGGGGAGGAGGCGGGGGCGGGGATTTGGGGAAGGGGTGGAATGGGGGCGGGGGTGGAGTTGGGACAGGGCCGGGGGTGTGAGCACCCACCGGCGCCGACTAAAGTCGGTGCCTATGCCAAAATGATTATACCCAGGCACTCCTTGCTCTCTCTGATGAGACTGCCAATAGGAGGAATGCTTAGTGTCAGTTACAGTGGTGAGTTTTGTGTTGTGAATATGTAGGGTTTGATTCTCTGTTCCTGCCAAACTGTCCTAGGTGCAGGAATGGGCGTGAACTTTAAACCACTTTTGTTTTGCGCCTTTTTTCTCGGGCCAACCAAGGTCATGCTGAAACCCTGGAGCAAGTTAGTGTGGTCCAAGGCCTACTCTAACTTACATCCAGATTGCTAGGGTCATGAGGGGGGCTTTCCAGCGGGTGGAGCCTAATGTGGATATAGCTGTGCCCCTCTTCCCCAAGCCACAGGCACCTTATGCTGGGGACTGAGGAGAGCTGTTATGCTGCCTCTTTGCAGTTGAGGATCCCCCTGCACCAAAGGAGTGGAGTGCTCCAGTGGCTCCCGATGTCCAGAATCTTTGCTGCCCTTTGGTGCTGCTGAGGCAATAATGCAATCAGTGCCCTTTGAAAATGTCTGTGTCCAATCATTGCCACACTCAGAACTAGCCAGTCTTCGAAATGCAACTGCTTCAAAATGGGGCAGTCAGGCTCCCGTGTTTGAGAAAGCTTTGGTTTCCGAACCATCATGTTAGTTTAGTATTAGTACTTATGGTTTGACATATGGTAGGCATGATTTTTAATTAAAGCCTTCAGCTGTGTTTTACTGTGCAGGCAGCAAGCACCGTGGAATTTACATTAAGAAAAATATACAATCAGTATCATACAGGATTGTCTAGTAATCAGAGTGGAAAGCCAACTTAGAAACAAACTGGCAACTGATCAGATAAAAATTCAAATTGGTAACATTTGTGTTGGAAACCAAGCCAGATCTGGGAAAAGCTGACTCCAAGCTATTCAATTCCTCTTGCAGAGGAACTGAGTTGTGAACAAACTGTAATATCAGAGCTAATGTGGAACACCTTTTACAGAAACAAGGTTATTAATGGGATAGGGTTATCTCTAGATTTATTTGATTGTTCCCTCTACTGTTTATATCTGTTTAAAATTAAATGTTGTTTTGAAGAGAATTTGCCTAATCATGTATGGTTTATTTTTGTTTTTTAAACACTCTGTCAGTCAGATACTGGAGGTGTTAAGTTTTTCCCTTTTTGTTCTTTTGGCTCAGTATGGTCTAGTAGGGAGATACTGGCAAATGCTTGGGCCCTTCACACATTTTTCTAACAGACTACCACCTTCCTGATCCATTGTGTGAGCTCTGCCAGGTACTGAAAGAGTTAACAATATCTTTCAGGCCTCAACCACCAAATGCACTCAGTCCAGCACTCACATGGTTTGTATTCTTACAGTGCTGAAGTGGTGTGTTCATAGCATCTGGTTCCTTGGCAACAGCTTTCATTGGCTCAATCAAAGCCTTTTCTTCTTAAGAAAGCTCCCACTGTGACACCCCACCACCACCACTAATCACCATCTTAACTGAGAGTTTAAGAGGCAGCTGGTATGAAAGATAGTGCTTGTGAATGTGAGAAGATTAAGAGGCTATCTTTATATAGTACACCTGCCCCAGACAGTTCATGGACAGGTTTGTATTGAGTATACTGGAAGGTATGTGGTTTTCTACTGGAAGAGATATAGGGTCAGCACCTAAAGAGTCCTCTTAGGAATAATCTGTTAGGCACAAATGCATAAGCCTTTGTGTTTAGTGAATAGTCATTTCCTGTTTTTTGCTCGCGTGGTGTCAGACCTCTCTGTTATTGACAAGGGGCAGTAGTGGGATGCAGGGGAGTGCACAATAAAATCCATATTGTCAAAGTCTTGTCCCCTGACAAGAAGGAAGCAGGAAGATGAAATCTCGCAACATGTGAACTGGAGAACAATGGGAATAAAAAGTTCACATTAAGCTACTTCAAGGGCTTCATGTAATGGGATTTCTGGCACTTCAGAGGTTGCATACAAGTTGAAAAAGCCTCTATTGGAGGCACAGACATACCCTCTATACTTTCTAGTGTTTGGGGTTCATACTGGAGCCCTGATTAATAAACATGGCAATTAACATTCCCTTCACCAGGCTTCCCTGGGAAGAATTATTTCAGCCTAATTGACTGGAAGTTTAAAAGGGATATTTCCCATATTTTCCCAGGCCTTAGTCTACAGCTTTGGAGACTGCCTCATCCTTCACAACTCTCAGAGACAGTTGCACTCCAGAGATATGATGCAGCTGGAGACACCTGGTATCAGACTTAAAACCCGGGCTGTGGAAGGGCAGAGCATTTTCAGCATTGGGACCCCTGTTATGGAACTCCCTGCCAGAGGAGAGAAGACTGAAACGATTGGATCTAAGTATAACCCTCCCCCCCTCTCGATACAGCCTTTCCTAGGAATATCACCCACTTAAAAGATAAAATGAATCCACATGTTCCATTGAATATGGGGAAAGAAGGGAGGAAAACTCCTTTTGGGACAAGTTATGCTTTGTATTCATGACTGCTCTTTGGCACTGAGATGCTAAGGCCATAGATACCTTAGAAAGAAAAAAGGAGGAACAGTTTTGTTGTGACTACATTACTGAACTGGGGCATGGGAATCTGGGTTCAAGTCCGTGCTCAGCCACAGACATTCTGTGATTTTGGGGAAGCCACTTCATCTCTGTGGCCTCAATTCGCCCTTTAGTTAGATTGTAAAATCTTTAAACAGGGACTATCTTTTTGTTCTATGTGAGGACAGTGCTGAAGACAGTAGGGTACAGTTCCCTGACTGGGGCTTCTAGATACATGGGAATACAAACCATTAAGCGTAGTAATAATAATAATAATCTGTAAAATGAAGATAATGCTCCCTGAACTCACAGGCATGTTGTGAGGATAAACTCATTAATATATGAGAGATGTTCAGATACTACAGGACCAAGAGCCACAGAAAAGCCTGTACGCATTTTAAAATATATTTTAGAGGAAGAAATTCAAAAGCTACAAACAATTGGCAATAGCAGCAATGAATTAAGTTATGCATGTGACAAGTATGTTGTTTTTAGTCACTTCAAACTTTGTGAACCAAATTTCTTCACACATATTGAAAATGTGTGTCCTCCCTGAGAGATGAGCTCATGGTAAGTACGGGAAGTTTAAAAACTAGCCTGTTTTGACCATAACATTTTTCTTAATTTGGTGCACTTGCTTTTGAGGCCATGAGCTATTCTTTTCTGAAGGTTTCATCAAAATGTTTGAACCATTTACAAGCATGGAAGGAGTGTGTATAGGGGGAGGAATACAGCTTTTATTCCGAGAAAAAAAATTGACCTTTTTTAACCAGCTCTAGAGCCTCAGGGGAAAGTGATGACAACTTGGAATTCAGCAAGGGTCCTGTTCCCTGGGTAGTAGACGTGCCTTTCATTGGTCCAGTGAAAATCAGATTTGATTTGCCTAAGTTTTATAAGAGTTCAGAAAACATACTTTATGTTTGCACACTGGATTATGCATAGGCGCCAACTTTTCCTGGTGGGTGCTCGACCCCCCCACTCGCCCCTGCCCCCCCCCAATTCCACCCCTACCCCACCTCCTCTCTGCCCTGCCCCCATTCCAACCCCTTCCCCAAAGTCCTGCCCCAACTCCGCCCCCTCCCTGCCCCATTGGACCCCTTTCCCAAATCCCCACCCTGGCCCCGCCTCTTCCCTGAGCGCGCTGCGTTTCCCCTCCTCCCCCCTCCTTCCCGGCGCTTGCTGCTGCAAAACAGCTGTTTTGCGGCGGCAAGTGCTGAGAGCTAGGGGGAGAAGTGGGGAAAGCACACTCAGGGGAGGAGGCGGAGATGAGCTGGGGCGGGCGGGGGGACCTGCTGGTGAGCTGCCGGTGGGTGCAGAGCACCCACTAATTTTTCCCCATCGATGCTCCAGCCCCGAAGCACCCATGGAGTTGGTGCCTATGTGATTATGGAATGTTGGCAGAGCCTATGCATATAGAAAATGAGTAGTGCCCTACCAAATTCACAGCCGTGAAAAATGCATCACAGACCGCGAAATCCAATCTCCCCCGTGAAATCAGGTCTTTTGTGTACTTTTACCCTATACTATACAGATTTCACGGGGGAGACCAGCGTTTCTCAAACTGGGGGTCCTGACCCAAAAGGCGGTTGTGGGGGAGTTGCAAAGTTATTTTAGGGGGGTCGCGGTATTGCTACCCTTACTTCTGTGCTGCTTTCAGAGCTGGGTGGCCGGAGAACAGACTGCTGGCCAGGTGCCCAGCTCTGAAGGCAGGGCCCCACCAGCAACAACGCAGAAGGGTGGCAATTCATACCATGCCACACTTACTTCTGTGCTGCTGCCTTCAGAGCTGGGTGACCAAAGAATGGTGCCTGCTGGCTGAGGGCCGAGCTCTGAAGAAAGCAGCACAGAAGTAAGGGTAGCAATACTATACCATGCCATCCTTACTTCTGTGCTGTTGCTGGTGTTCAGAACTAGGCTTCCAGCCAGCAACCGCCGCTCTCCAGCCGACCAGCTCTGAAGGCAGAGCCGCCGCCAGCAGTGGCACAGAAATAAGGGTGTCAATACCAAGACTCCCCTTGTAAACCCACCCCCCAACAACTCCATTTTGGGTCAGGACCCCTACACTTACAACACCGTGACATTTCAGATTTAAATATCTGAAATTGTGAAATTTATTATTTTTAAATCCTATGACCGTGAAATTGACCAAAATGGACTGTGAGTTTGGTAGGGCCCTAAAAATGAGTGAAAATTTCCAATGGAGAGATTGTCTCAAGATTCTGTTGAATGTGCAGATGTGTGCTTAACAAAGTGCAATGTGCAAATGGTCTGTGAAGGTGTGTATGGACAAGATAGTTGAACGTACATATGGAGTCCTGCTTCCTCCTACACAGTAGCTGGGGGTATATATGGAGGGAGGCGGGGCCCTGGAAAATCTGAGGCCTTCTTCCATGTGATATAGAAAGTGTTACAGACCCAGACAAGTGGGATACAGAAATCTCATAGAAGGCAAATATACTGGCCATTGGATTAATAGTTTTCTGTTCCCTGAGTGACCAGAGCAGGGGCTGCACTAGAACAAGCAGGAACTTTCTGGAACCAATTTAAGGCAGGCTAATTAGGACACCTGGCGCCAATTAAGAAGAACCTGCTAGAATCAATTAAGACAGGCAGGCTAATCAGGGCACCTGGGTTTAAAAAGGAGCTCACTTTAGTTTGTGGTGTGGCATGTGAGGAGCTGGGAGCAAGAGGCACACAACGAGTTGAGAGGGAGAAGAGTTGAAGGACTGAGGAGTACAAGCATCAGCAGACCATCAGGAGGAAGGTCCTGCAGTAAGCATAAAGAAGGTGTTAGGCGGAGGCCGTGGGGAAGTAGCCCAGGGAGTTGTAGCTGTCATGCAGCTGTTAAACCCCTGAGGACAACTGCAATCCACAGGGCCCTGGGCTGGAACCCGGAGTAGAGGGTGGGCCCGGGTTCCCCCCAAACCTCACAACTCCTGATCAGACACAGGAGGAATTTGACTGTGGGTTCTACCAGAGGGGAAGATCTCTGAGGCGATCAAAATCCGCCAATAAGCGCAGGACTCACCAAGGTAGAGGAGGAACTTTGTCACAAAAGATATGTATGCATTGAAGCAAGGGCTCTCGCCTCACTGGTTGCACATAATGTGCAGTACAGAGCATTCTAGTGCTGTATGATAAGTGGTTAAATATGGTGGAATTTCTTTGTTTAAAAAGTAGAAAATTCTAAACAAAAAAGCTACGTTAAGAGAACTTTATAGTTCCAAAATGAAGCACTCAAAAGCCTGTCTAACCCTAACTCTCCTTCCTTTTAATCATAGTGCATACACACAAATCTTTCATTACTTGATCAAATGTGTACTGTTTATCTGCTGAACCCTCTGCTTCTTCCAGGGGTGAAATTCAGAAAACCAGCAAAAGCACTGCTTAAGTTCCACTTATGCCCTGTTTAGAAGACTGAAGTAGGATCTAAGTGGTGTATACGCTTTGCACTGGCCCTCTGCAAAAGGTTGAATTCCACATTCAATGCACCCATGGCAGGGTTGTGTAGAGTCCAGAGCAACCCAGCCTTGTTCAGTGCACTAGTTTTATGGCATGTTACGAATGAGGCTTGTGTCTGTAGCACCCTTGCTCAACTCATTGAAGAAGCTGTGTGGTATGAATAAAGGCAGAAGTCTCCTGGAAGAACAGTCCTAGGACTGTGTTCTTTTCCTGCCTCTTCCACAGGCTTTCTGTGATAGATTGGCTTTAGGCAAGTCACTTAAGCTCTCTCTGTGAAATGAGAATAATACTCCCTCACGTCACAGCGGTATTGTGGGAATAAATGTATCAATTTTTGTGAGGCATTCAGATATTGATGATGAGCACCACAGAAAAGCCCAGAAAGAATAGGAAAATGTCCTTATTCTGAGCATTGTTTGTGTGGTTTGCAGTAATCGAGGCATGGTCTACATACTGAACAATTTTATTAAAAGAAATATTGAAGAGCCGCCTTATTCCTTGAGCACTGTCTATCCTGTGCACTGAGTAAGTGGCTCCTGTCCAAGAAATATTCTGCTACATATGATTATATACTTAAAGATGGCATTGTAATACTTACACACAAGGGGCAGAGTTAAGGTTATATGGGAATTTTTGTCACTTCCCGACTCGACATTTTTCAACCTTAACATTTTTTTATAATGTAGTTTGTTGTATGGAACACATTATATAGATCAAACGTTGTGCCTGAAGGTTTAAATACAAGTATGAAGACAAGGTCCCTGCCTCACAGACTTTACAATCAAAAGGTCTGTTCCCATTCCCATGGATTTCATTAATGTCTGATCAGGTCTTAAATAATGTAATGACAGTTTTGACAGCAGTGACTCAAGCCAGTAATTATTTAGGGTATAAATTAATAATCTGGCTTCTATGGGGCTTAAAACTGCAAAAATATTTTTATGCACTTTCTCAGCTTTGTATAATCTTCTACCCTGTGAGAAATACTTTGCCTTTCTGCTGAATTGGGTCCTTAGTACAGTGTGCACCTGACAAATTAGTAATCGATGTAGGAAGGAGGCAGTCACCACCCCTACTTTTAAAAGCGTTGGCATGTCTTTATATTACTGGCAGTGGTGGTAGAACAGTTTTTATAATTGGGGTGCTAAAAGCCATTGAACAAAACTGTGAACCCTGTATATGATGGAAACCATTTCAAGCCAGGGGTGCTGCTGCACCCCCAGCACGCCTAATTCCAGCACCCCTGATTACTGATAAATATATGGACCGTGGCCCTTATGGAAAAGCAAAATCAGTTTCCACCCCATTCTTGGGCAAGAACTTCTGAATTAAATCTAGTTAGGTAAAAAACTGCATCTCTTTTTTCAGAGACTTTGGAATGTCTCAGACCCCCATTCCCAGAGACTGGGAAAACATTTCCTGACCAAAATACCAAATCTGTTCTTTTTCCTCTGCTGTAGAAAAAATATATTTCAATCCCACCAACGTTATTTAGAGAATATCATCAGTTCTGCATTAGAATTCTTAATAAGCTTATTGGCACTGCAAAATGGCTAAATTCCAGCATATCACTGTGCTGCATATAGCCAAACCATGAGAATTGATAGGACTGAAATCAAGCCGAGATCACAGACATAGGCGGCAGTGGAAAATGGACTCCTTGAGGTGCCTCCGGAATTTGAGTTCTTGCTGGAACTTTTCCACCCTTCATTTTAGAAAACAGCAGGAATCAACGCTTTCACAGTAGGGGTCAATTAGAGAAACCCAAATTATTGCCATTCAAAAAAACAATTATTTCTTTTTTCCCCTCACAGAAACGTATCATGAACTAAAAGCCAGAACTAATTAAATGATCTGATAGCATAAATCCTATTAGAAGTGTTTCATCTGGCTTAATTAATTCCTGCCTGAAATCATAGCTGCTTTTAGTAAATTCTGAATCTTTTTTTTTTTTTTTTAAACAGCTTCAATTTATCTCTCTCTCCAAGACTGATAAGATTCTCACTCTCAGCAGATAATGTGAATGTGTTTACAGAACTACTTATTTCTAGGAGGAATGGCCACACTAGAAAGGGCCTCAGATTTAATGTATGAAAGATCCTTCACAGCTCAGAAAAGGGACATTGTAGCTGCTTCTGAAGGAGTTCAACAGTTAGACAACCCAAACCAGGCAAATGCATTGTAATCCCTTAATACATGGTAGAGCTGCAGTGGGTTGATCCACTGATACAAAACTACTCAAGATAGTTAAGTCTCAGGCAGACTGCGAAGAGCTACAAAAGATCTCTCAGAACTGGGTGACTGGGCAACAAAATGACAGATGAAATTCAGTGTTGATAAATGCAAAGTAATGCATGTTGGAAAACATCCCAACTATACATATAAAATGATGGGGTCTGAATT
Source organism: Chelydra serpentina (assembly GCA_037349315.1). Lineage (NCBI taxonomy): Eukaryota > Metazoa > Chordata > Testudines > Chelydridae > Chelydra > Chelydra serpentina. The sequence continues at coordinate 33,485,115 of JBAIAC010000029.1, read as the reverse complement.
AGCTGTTACCACTCAAGAAAGAGATCTTGGAATCATTGTGGATAGTTCTCTGAAAACATCCACTCAACGTGCAGCAGCAGTCAAAATTAGGCAAACAGAATGTTGGGCATCATTAAGAAAGGGATAGATAAGAAGAGAGAAAATATCATATTGCCTCTATATAAATCCATGGTACGCCATGGATGTGCATGCATGCAGATGTGGTCGCCCCATCTCAAAAATATATATACTAGAATTAGAAAAGGTTCAGAAAAGGGCAACAAAAATGATTAGGGGGTATGGAACAGCTTCTGTATGAGGAGATATTAATAAGACTGGGACTTTTCAGTATGGAAAAGAGACAACTAAGAAGGGATATGATTGAGATCTATAAAATCATGATTGGTGTGGAAAAAGTAAATAAGGAAGTGTTATTCACTCCTCATAGCACAAGAACTAGGGGTCACCAAATGAAATTAATAGGCAGCAGGTTTAAAATAAACAAAAGGAAGTATTTCTTTACACAACACACAGTCATCTGTGGAACTCCTTGCCAGAGGATGTTGTGAAGGCCAAGATTATAACAGGGTTCAAAAAAGAACTAGATATCTTCATGGAGGATAGGTCCATCACTGGCTATTAGCCAGGATGGGCAGGGATGGTGTCCCTAGCCTCTGTTTGCCAGAAGCTGGGAATGAGCTACAGGGAATGGATCACTTGATGATTACCTGTTCTGTTCATTCCCTCTGGGGCACCTGGCATTGGCCACTGTCAGAAGACAGGATACTGGGCTAGATGGACCTTTGGTCTGACCCAGTATGGCCGTTCTTTTGTTCATATGACCCTCTTGGGTAACACTTGCGTTGCTGGTCACAAATGCATTTATGTGATGCAATGGTTATTACTGGAGAGGTGCCAAGAAGGCAGTATTTGGATACTGATTGCATTTGGGCTATGATTTGAAGTCTGAGACTAAGGATATGTCTGTACTTACTGCGCCGCTGCAGCTCATCTGGTGAAGATGCTCTGTGCCTTCAGGAGAGAGCTCTCCTGCCAGCATAAAAAACCCACCTCTGAGAGTGGCAAAAGCTGTGTCAGTAGGAGAAGCTCTCCTGCCGACATAACGCTGTGCACATGAGCGCTTATGTCAACGTAACTAATGTCACTCAGGGTAGAACATTCACACCCCTGAGTGACATAAGATTTGTCGACATAGGCTGTAGTGTAGACATAGCCTCAATCGGGTGTAGGGTTAGGTTTGCAGTATTGCAATCTCTTCACCTTTTCTGAGTTTCAGCCCCCAAAAGTACTGGTATTGTGAGAGCTTTGCTGACTGGAACAATCAATATCCTGTGAGTTTCGCTGTTCTTGCGGGATATTGCCATATTCTGGCCTGGTGTAAATCAGTGTAAATCGGTCCCTTCTAATGTTTGGATCTAACTAGCAGCCAAAACTGTAGAGGTGTGTCTAGATTAAGGGATTTGAATCTGGATCTCCAAAACTAGAAGAGGTTTGTATTCAGGGTTCCAGCTGTAGTCTGTCTCTTGGTCTCATCATTATATCAGCAATGGCACACATCATTTGTGTATATACAAAGACTGGACTAACCAGAAATGTTGGAGTGACACTTACAACTATTGTGTGATATAATTCTATCACTTAAGGGTTATAAATCACATAGGACCCCATTTTGCATTTTTGCTAACCCAAAACTCCCACTGAAGTCAAGGGGAGTAGTAAATGTCCAAGGAATGAAGGAATAGGCCCTTATTGGTTATAAATGTACTGTAATTGTAAAGCTAGAAAACAGTTCTTTAAATGCAGTGAGGGGGCTGTAGTCAGCAGCTGTATGTGTCGTAGTAGGAAGGGGTTATGTCTCCGGCTCTCTTCCTACTACATGTGTATTCCTACTGACAAGAGGACTTAGGTTTGCTTTGGAGATTTCTGCTGCTTTAGGGGTTAAAAGACTTGAAAAATATGAGGATAACATGTTATTTTCAATGTTATTTGCATACTGTGGAGGACAAGTAATAGGTTTTAAAGTATGTAGCACTATTAAGGCCAAATAAAAAATCTGTACATATTTAAGAGATGTCAGTGAGATGGAACATTGTCACAGAATATTGGAGGTGGCTAATGAGTATTTGAAGTAGGAAGAAAAGCTAATATAATCTTCCTAGAGAGCAGAGAATGGGGAGTGTATGCTGAGGAACAAATGACGGCAGAACAACACCACTTATACCCTCAAGTTACTGACTTGGCCCAGTGGCTCTGAGGAGTTGTTCTGCCCCCATTCATCTCAAGACAGTTTTAATGCCAAAGCCTAACTAACATATTCACTGACAAAAGAATGAGTTAACATAGAGTTCAAGTTGCCCAGCGGTATCTTGTGCCCTTCCGGAACGTCCAGTTCAGCAAAACTCAAATGTCTGAAAAATAAGAAATCAGAGTTAAGATACCTGCCAACACAACTTTAACTCAGCCCCCCAGGAGGCTCAACCTCACTGGGGGTTGCCGGTGTGCACTCAAGCTGCGTTCCCGGAGTAAGGTGTAGCTGTATTGAATGGTGGAGGGATTCGTTAGAGCTGTAATTGTAATATCAGGAGATGTGGGGGCTCTGGCCACATGGAGGGGGCAGTGTCCTCAGCTCCACTCCCTGTCCTCCCCATAGGTGTGATCAAAGGAAAGAGGTGCAGGTAGGGTAACCAGATGTCCCGATTTTATAGGGACAGTCCTGATTTTGGGGTATTTTTCTTATACAGGCTCCTATTACCCCCCCACACACCCTCTGTCCCCATTTTTCACCCTTGCTATCTGGTCACCCTAGGTGCATGTGTACCTTGAGGGATTTTGTATGCCTCCTATTAATGCTGTGTTGTGTAGGATGTGTCAGTCGTGCACAGGGGTCATTTGCCGTGAGGATTTTCAGTAGTGAAGTGAGATATGAGGGTGGTCTGTGGGTTTAATGATGGGTAAGTGAAACTGTATCATGTATGGAAGGGCGAAGGTCTTATAAAAGTAGGTGAAGGGGTTGTAAAATTAGCATCTAGGGTGTTCTTTCTGTGAAGTAAGATAAGTGTTGGAGAGTAGGACAGGCATAGGTAGTTCCTGTTCAGTAGAACTCAACTAAACCCAAATTTTGTCTTAGCAAAGAGAAGGCATTATAGACTCTGTCCTTCAGTGGCCATGCACTGTCTGCAAAGGCTGAGTGTGACTGTATGTGTTATGGGTGTATTGGGGCATCATTCAAAGAGGTGAGTTTAGTTATGCGCCAACACAATGTTAACTCTTTATTTCCTGGTTTTCCAATGTTTGAGTTTTGCTGAATTTGACGTTCTGGAGGGCTAACAGATACAACTGGACAACCTTAAGTCTGAGTTAATGACATTTTATGCCAGTGAAATTCCTAGTTGTTTTTTTTTTTTTAACAGAGAGAGAAATGTTTTTTATAACAATTAATGTTCATGTGGACAGCTGTAGTTATCACGTAGATTTGCAGTTGAGGCACTACTGGCCTACCTAAAGGTGAAGAATGCTGTGTGATTCCTAGGTGGTCCTTCCCCTGGCTGTATGCTTTGTTTAAATGGAATTTTGTAATGGTCATGCTTTGAAATGTCTGGAGGGTTGAGTTGTTAACAGGGCAGGGAGAGAAACCCGACATGGTCTGTGTCCCAAAGTCTTGACAGCAGTGGTGGATTAGCCACTGGGCCCATGAGGCCCATGCCCAAGGGCCCCAGCTAACAGGGGGGCCCTGGAAAAATCTGCCACTGGGGCAGAACCCTGGACACCAGGTGGGTGGGGCAGTGCAAGCCCCATAGACCCAATCCTGGTCGCCTGCAGAAGCGTGGGGGATGGCAGGGGAAGCCCCAGCATTCAGACCCGCACTGTGGCCCTGGGACTGGAGGAGTTCTCACTCCCCGCTGTGCCCCCCAGCTATGGTGTGGGGACAGAGCTTCTCTGGTCTTGAGGCCGCAGTAGTGGGGAGCAGAAAGGAGCAAAGTGGGATGTGGGGCTGCAGTGGGGGATGGAATAGGAGTGGGCCTGGGGAAGGGGCAGAAAGGGGTGGGGCTGTGGGCGGGCTGCAGGTGGAAGGGGTGGAACGGGAGCAGGACTGTAGGAGGAAGGGGTGGGAAGGGCCCCCCCAGTTGCTCTGGCCCACAGTTCCAGTAAACCTTAATCTGCCTCTGCTTGACAGTATTATCCCATTTTGATTACAGTAACTTCAGCTCATGAGAAAAGACTGGTGTGTCTTTTTCCTTCTCCACCCTCCCTCCATCACTTGCAACATGCAGCCTCCACCCCAGTATTTCCAGCCAACTCTCCCCTTTCCGTCTCACTAAGCCATTAGCTATTTAGAACTCATTAGCACAGAAAAAGTTGCTTCTTTCTGTTGGGTGCCCTCTGCTGCTTCATACACATCACAGGTAGCAGCTGGCCAGAGGGTTGCATGCTTCCTTGGTTACATAAGCTGGTCTGGTCACTGAGTCAGGCCCCCATGTCCTCACTACATGATCACCTGCAGCTGGGCCCCTTTCCCCCACTCTGGTCAGGACTCTTCAGCCATGCCCCTGGCCCACCCAGGGTGCCCCCATTCCAAGCCAGCCACTCCCTCCGCCCCACACAGGGATTTTGTATTTCCTGACTTTCAGAAGTTTACGTTTAGCTGCGACTCCGCATCCTGGAAAGCCACTAAGCTCCTCTCTCCTTGGCCTGAGCTCCTCCAACCCCTCTCCCTTTGCCCTACCACCCGTCCCAATTTATCCCCATGGACTAAATCTCGCTTCTTCATTCCCCCCACTCTGCCCCGAATCTCTCCTCCCTTCCTGCACTCTCTCAACCCCCACAATCCCAGTACTGCTCCCCCACACACCCACATTCCCTCTCACTGCTCTGATTCCCCACTCCTCCAGTATTCCCTAGCTCTGCACCAAAAGATTGTAAGAATCTAAAAATGTTATGAGCTCCTCATGTTTAGGGGGCTGCATATCAGGAACCCCTTGACCTTAAGCACACAGTTCTATTTTTCAGGAAAGATGACTATAGTAGCCTAACTGTCCTTCATCTGCCCTGTAGTTAATTAATGGTAATTGATTAATCAATGCTGGCACTTGGGTATAATAATCCCCCAGGCAGAAAAGTAGCAATATGCCAATCAATCAGTCTCACCTATCTACGTGGAGCATATGTAATTTATTATCTTTCAAAAAATAGTTAGAGTTCCTTCTAATCCCACTGTACAAATTAGCAGGGCACATTTCCCAATAGGTGTGGTGGGAAAACCTTAACAGAGACAGATAGTAGCAACAGTTCATTTTCAGATTTCTGTCAAGGGTATGGTTCAAATTAGGGAATGTAGCTCAGTTTCAGTGACCACAGCTCAGTTTCAGTGACCACAGTGAACAGGTCTGAAGAAGAGCTCTGTGTAAACTTGAAAGCTTGTCTCTCTCACCAACAGAAGTTAGTCCAATAAAAGATATTACTTCACCCACCTTGTCTTTCCTATTTAAATGTCATGACTTAACTATTTCACTGCTGATCATTTAGCAGACACGCCCAGTGAATTGTTTTTTTCATTGTGGATGAATGTACTATTGTGTCCTGTCCCTTTATGAATACACTAGCTTTCTGACTGGCTGATTTTATTTTTAGTCAATGGTCAGCCAACCAGCAACCTGACTGACTAGCTCAGATCTGGCTTAACTATAGGTATTTTGCACTACTTGGTATCACACAGCATGACGAGTGCATGACAGCAATTTGTACAACAACCAAAAGGGACAGAGGCAGGAGAGACCATGTGATAGTAACAACCATCATCTGAAGCGGTCCACAGAAAGTGCCCTGAAGTGAAGGGAACATTCCATACAAACATTATACAAAGTACCCGTGGTGGGAAGAGGAGGAACACCTCTGCCTTTCGTTCCTTTAGGAAGACCCAACTTAATCACAAGTCTCCACTTTGCCACTAGTATTTGACTATTCCCCCACAGAAAATAAGTGCACATTCATTTCTCACCAAAGCCTACCCGCTCTTTATTATTAAGAATTATTTGTGGTGTGGTAGAACTTAGAGGCCCCATTGTGCAGAGCACTGTTCATGTACATAGAAAGAGAGAGTCCATGCCCCAAAGAGCTTACATCCTAAATAACCAAAGGAAGAAGATAAACAGAGGCTTGAAGTGAATTGCAGGTCCCTGACAGAGCCAGGCATAGAATGCAGGTTTCCCTACTCCCAAGCCAGTGCCCTATTCGCTGGACCATACTGCCTCTGTTACTAATACAATGATTATTTATGCAATGGTATATTTAATGACAAATAGGATGGACTGGCTCCTACTAATGAAGCTTACAGTCTAAATAAGCCTTAATACAGCCAGAGATGGCATGACAAAAGGCAGGAGACAGGTATGGGAGTACAAGGGTTATAATAACAAAAGATCATCCTCTATCCTTATTTTTATTTATCCATCTTGTTAGTTTTTCTTAATATTTTTAATTAATTAAATATATTTAAGTTTGAGGACAGTTGCCAAATGCTCAACTGAAAATCGGTTTTGTTAAGGGAACTATGAATTTGATTTACATAAGTATAAAAATACTAGACAGAAACATTGAAATAAAACTTTCAAATCCCTGAGGTTGTTCTGTTTGTTCCTATTTTGTGTGTTCCTGCATGTTTTTAATCAAGATTTTTTAACTCTGTCCCTCAGATCTTTTTAAACTGAGGATAACGAGCAGAGTTAAGACACACTGGCAAAAATCACAAGGAGCAGTGAAGGCAAGAAAACCTAAAGTCTGTGTTCCTTAGCACTTATATCAAGCCTTACATCTTCAAAGCACAGCACAAATATTCACTGATCTATCCATCTATGCAGATAAGTGATTCCTTACTGAAGAAAGGGTTTCTTTCCAATAGTAAATGCAAAATGTGGATCCAGACGTGGACTTCAAATTCCCTAAAATTCAGATCCAGGATTTTGTTTTAGCCTCTCACAGAAGTAGAAACCAGCCATGGAATTTGAAACAGGATTCTGAACCCACCCTCCTTCTGAAGCGCAGGAGTATTCCGAATAAGGGCACTGCTTAGTAGCAATAGGTTACTTAGTATAGACCAGATTTTGCCTTCAGCTACTTGTGCCTAAGTCCTGTTGACTTCATGCGAGTTTTGTGGGTATCCAAGGGGTGAATTACTGTCCACAGAGAAGAGAATGTGTAAGAAAAGCAATGAGTAAATCCTCTTCAGAATGGCTTTCTATCCACTCACATAATGCCACTCAGTTTCAGACTGGTATGTGTAGTTGTTTAAGGGTGTCAAATGACATCCATTTTACTGGCTGTTGGCCCCAATGGAATGCTGCTTAGCACAGCTCATAAAGTAAGGACGGGAAATACTGCCTCAAATGTCTACATTTCTCTGTTAATTAAAAGAGAGAGAGAGAAGCATTGCAAGTGAGAAATGCTCTTTTCATCATGGATTAAATACAAAAGAATCCATCTCTACGTTTACTTTTTTTTCCTTTCTAAAATCTGACTCTCCCTTTGAATAATCAAAGCTGGCTTTGAAGTAGTGCACACACACAAAAAATCTTTTTTTCCTTAAAAATAGCCATATATATATATATATCTATATATATATCAATCACAGCCTTTCATTCCTTTTATTCATGGTTTCATTTTTTGCAAGAATGTGGAAGTTCTGAGCAAACCAAAGCTCACACAGGCACCACAACAAACACAGGGAGTGGGATTCAGACACATATTGCAATTAACACCAGTGTTTAATTAGCAGGCATCTGCACTGGGCGTGGGCCTTTTGATTTTGCCTTTTTGCTGAGTTTTTGATCTTAGATTTACCTACAATTGTACCTTTCTCGGCTGCTATGCTTTTAAAAAAATACTCTATGTGAAAGTTTTGGAAGGGGGCCATAGTAGACACTTGATCTGGTTCCTGGTTTACGCAAACATTTGGGAAGCAGTTCACTTTGACTGTCTTCTGTAGAAATTCTATTTTTTAAAAGGCAGCTTTTTGTCCATGAACATGCTTTGATGTATTTGTAAAAAAAAAAAAAAAAAAAAAAAAAAGGTAAATTATTGACAAGAAAAGTAAACTCTGATGGAGCTGTGTGGGTGGTGTACGTGTCTCGCTGCAAAGAGATTTAGTAAGGCAATGTGGAAAACTTTTACCTCAGGCAGCCTCAATTTCTCTGTATTTTAGGTCACAAATGAAAGAAGTTTCACAGTCTCAACTTGGTTTTTACTGGATATTTTCCTGCCTTAACAAACTGCCACCTAATTTACCTACTTGCCAGCTCTACTGAGGAGAAAATCAGAGGCAGAGAAAGGTGTGTGTGTTGCAGGTTATGGTAACATTTGCACTGCACAAATTAACTGTGGTGAGGCACCCCGTGACAGCACAGTTCTCCAACATAGTTACAACACCGCAATGTAGTCAGGCCCTAACTAGATTTAAGAATTGGGCTGAAGTCTTGGACATCTCCAACGTTTTTTACTGGAGCTAAACACATAATATGGTTAGGTCTTGTTCAAATGCAAGCTGGAACTCAAGGCTTGTCTACATGAAGCAGCAATGCACACTAGAGGGGTGTGATTTCTAAAATGTATGCTGACTGGCCCATGTAGGCCCTGCTGGCACAAACTAAAATTTCTCTAGTAGTGCACATTAATATACAGTACAGCACTACATTCATGCAGACTACGGAACTTTTAGTTCATGCCATCAGCATCTGTATTGGCCAGTTAGTATGTGACACACTAGTGCGCTTTAGAAACCACACCCCTTTAGTATGCATTGGTGTTTGGTTAGGTATAGACAAGCCCTACGTTTTAAGAATACTGAGGAACAACAGTGTATGGTTGAGTCCATTGAGTGTGTAGTACAGAGATGACCTAAGATTGAGGTGCACTGGAAGAGCTGTGTATATCTCTAAATATATAATAACCTGCACACATGTCCAAATACTTATCTCAGTTACTCAAATGCATGGGTGTAAGCGAGGGCAAAAATTAGCCCATTATGTTTGACCTGTAGTGAAGTACTTTGTGCCTCTCATTCGCATGCATGGTACAGTTCAGGGTACTTCTCTGATTACCTTGCAATAGCTTAGGTTTCTTTACCCTCTAGTACCTTATATTTGAATCCTGGATTGGGTGACACTGCTGTTAAGTTATGTGATTAGCCTGCCTAATGTACATAACTTATGAGAAAAATACAAATAGTTAATTCCCTCTTAATGTAGCTGTCTCTGGAATTGGGCCTCTTCACACAATGCGGCCACTGAGCAACATCTATCAATGATACTTAAATGGCCCGTTACCATCGGATTTGATTTCCTCACAATCTTTAATGTGTTTATCCTTACAACATACCTAGGAGGTAGAGAATTCGATTATCCCCATTTTGCAGATGGGAAACTGAAGTACAAATAGACTAAGGGCCAGATTTGTAAAGGTATTTAGGCACCTAAAGATGCAGAGTTGGATGCTTCACTCCCAGGTGTTTAGGTACTTATGAAAATTCCACTGGGCACCTCTCTGCATCTTTAGGTGCCTAAATACCATTGCAAATCTGGCCCTAAGTGATTTGCCCAACACCACACAGGAAGTCTGGGGCACAGTAGGGAATTAAACCCAAGTCTCTGCCTAACACCCTAACTCCTGGACCATCCCTCCCTCTGTTCAAGTTCGACATCAACCTTGTTCTACAATAATATCCCTGTTGGCCTTCAGCTTTTAATAAAGCACCTGTCTCTGTTCATGTGAGAAAAATAGACAATAGGAAATAACCAAAGTCCATTATATACACTGAGAAGTGCACTGCCCCTCTCCTGTTTCTTTGTGGGTTGTGGCAGCTGGTTCCAAACCCCTCTGCAGAGCAGGGGTTGTAGGACTGTATCCCTTTCCTAGGTGCCATTCTACCCCCAGGATCCACAATTGTTACTAGCAATGTTTTAGCATGGTTACCCTGACCACCACATGGTTATTTCTGAGAGCCATGCAGCCGAAGCCTTATTGTGTAGACTATTCCCCTCTGTAGTATACACTGTCTTTCCAGCTATATTTATAATAATATGCTTAAGCAAAGTTGAAGCTTGTTATAACCAAGCCAAATTGTGACATGGGTTAGCCAGCCCTCATGAACGTGGTGTTGCTAGCAAAGTTCCCCTGACTCACCTGGAGAGAGATTTTTACAATTATAGTTAAAACGCTAGGCCCTCCCTACTCCAGCTTTTCATCCCTGTTTCCCAACATGGTTTAGCTAGTCAGAGTGGAGAGGATCAAGCTACATTAGAACAGTGTTCACGTCTGCCATAGTTTAGACAGAGCTCTGTTTGGCTGCAACCATGGTGACACTATGCTTAGGCGTTTTTTAAACAGTTGGAAAGCCACCATAGAGTGGACCTGTACAGCAGAGTGGTTCTAAGACATCTGTCCAAACTAATCAGAGAAACTCTGCTAGCAACAAGCTTTAAACATGGTTGGAGCGCTCACCGTTCTGCTCCCATTGCAAAATAGTAAACATGAGAATTGCTGAGCCCTGATTTGTTTGTTTTACTTTCATAGTTTGGATATCGTGTTAGTTGAAATTTGCCACTTTTAAGGGGGCATTTGGGAGCTCGCCCTATACTGTATTTAGTTTTTTCGCTTCTGTATTGTCTTATACAGAATCAGAGTTGCCAAAACCATACACTTATGTTGGCATGAAACAATTATCCTGGTTTATACAGAGCAGAGTCTTTGGCAATTGGCACTATTCTACCTCAGTGAGCAGTCATAATGCTGAAAGGGTGCTTTAAAGCCTTCCCTTCAGATTCTTCTTTCCTCTCCAAGCAACAGATTGAATTTTTGTCAGGCAGACTCAGGGTTTAAATAATAGGAGTAGATGGCAAATGTAAAGAGTATACTGTATACAAAGTAGATACAAAGGTCTGAAAGGAAGTGAGGATGATCTATAGAAAGTGACAGCTACTCAGCATACAAGCTAGCAATTTTGATTTTAAACTCATGAGAAAGTATAAAAAATGTTTATTGTTGCCAGTTGCCGAGTACAAAGGTGTGTGGTTTTCAGTGATATGCAAACCTGTTGGCTATGGCTGAAGTACTGAAAGACAATAATTTGCTTGTGTGGGTATTCCATTAACAAATATAAAACTAGGGTAGTATAAAAGCACTTATTTACCCATAGACAGATAAAATACACACACACAGCTGCTGCTGTCTGTGGGATTAAAAAATGCTATAGGCCTTCCACTTTACCAGCACTTCAGGCAAATTCTTTCTTATTCAAAGCAGCACGGGTGTACTGTCTGAATATTCAAGGACATAATGTTTTGCGTTTGTCATGAAAAAGGGGGGGGGGGGGGGGGAATGAATTGATCTTAATACAGTTTGGGTAAAAACATAAGAATGGCCATACTGGGTCAGACCAATGGTCCCTCTAGCCCAGCATCTGGTTTTCTGAAAGTGGCCAATGCCAGTTGCTTCAGAGAGAATGAAGAGTACAGGATAATTATTGAGTGATCCATCCCATCCTCCAGTCCCAGCATATGGCAGTCAGAGGCTAAGGGACACCCAGATCAGGGGTTGCATCCCTGATCATCTCGACTAATAGCCATTGATGAACCTATACCCTATGAACCTTGTTCAGTAAAACCAGTCATTGCTAAGATTCATGTATAGTGGAGTGCTCTGTATCTAAAAATACCTGGGATCTTTAGTAATGATAATCATTACTTGCCACAGTGGTATGAGGTGAGAATTCCTGCCTACATGAGAACTGAAGGTGAAAAGTGTGAAATATCTGAAATTTCTGTTAAAATTGAGAAAATATGAATTGAAAGTTGGTACTGGAGATCAGTGTGGATTTTCTTTTTCTGATTAGCAAAGGTCTGTTTACCCCCCTCCGTGTCTTCAAGATTGCTCCACAAAATATTACACTTCTAAAATTGCTTTAGTTCCATCAAAGAAGGTAGGACCTGTGTGATATAAGGCAGTGGAAACATGCTAGCATAACCTCCTCTTCCCAAAGAGATTACAAGGTGGTAACATTTTTGCTTCAGCAATCCAGGTACCATTGTTGATTGCAATTCTGATAGTTGTTTCTACTACAAATCAAATTCTGTCCTGGTATGAGTCATATCTGCTTACAAGTTAATGGGAATTGCTCCCATTTACACACATGTTGAATGTGGCCTAAAATTTCAGATTAAATCTAGGAGAATAGGTGATTAGAGTTTAGTATAAGTGGCTTCAAATACAGAAGTATTTCTTAATGAGGTATATCCAGTCAAATAACTGCTTTAGTATTAACGGTTTCAGGAGAGAATCATCACATTTTTCTTCTCAGGAAGATGCTCACAAAGTTGTTACCCTCTGCTTGTCTCTGGTATAAATAAAAAGCCTTTCTTTAAAGTTCTTTCCTATAGTTCCTGGACAAAGAAAACTATTGCACCTAACTGCAGTTTCGTATTTGAGTAACAACTTTTAAAGGCTGACCAATCCTACTCATCACCTAGTGTGAAGAGCAGAGGAATAGGGAGACAGTTTAGGTATTCAGTCTGTTTAAACTGAGTGTTTAGCTGTTTGACACATTACGTATTAATTGCAGATTTTGCACCAGAGCTATGAAAACAGAGTATGACTTAGGCATCATTCATAAGACTGCTAACAAGTTCCTATTCTTTCAAAGTCCTTACTGCTATAGCCACTACAGATGGTAAAGTGATGGATTTATGGGAGCAAAATGTTTATAGAAAGGTTCAGGTTTCCTAAGTGAACAGAGTGAAAGCACTCTCAACAATTATCAGTGATCATCATGTCCTAGGAACAGTTTGAAGAGGTCTAAGCTGTAGTAGGAAGCAAAGGAAATCTGATAGAAATGAATGGTTTTAGTGGGCAGGTAGTGGTGTTTTAAAATCATAAAGGTGTCTTTTGTAGAGCAGCATAAATGGGCTTGCTCTGAAAGTGACTTGAAACCATATTTTATGCATCTTAAATGCAAAAAGGATTTTTAAAATGTTTGTGAGTAGAGTGTTCAGATCAGAAAGTGTCCTAAAAGAATGGTGCATCCATTGTTCCTAAGAGTCAGTGAATAAAACCCTGTGGGGCCAGGAGCTTTGGCCAGACAGCCTAAACTCCTAGTAAAGTCTGGGAGTACAAGATCAGTCCCCATCATGAGATGGCTGTGGCCGTGTATAAACTCAATATATTAACACCCCTCCCCCCACAAAAAGCCATCTCCAAGCCTCTAACAACAAAAAGACCCACAAACCTAATTTAAGAACTGGCCTTACTAAAATCTCATTCTAGAAGATGAAAAGTAACAGATTAAGTCAGAAGACAGATAAATCCAAATACTACTCACTTTGCCAGTGGAGCTCATACTGTTAGGGATCTGCAGAGTTCAATTTAGTGAAAATAAGTGATAGTTTATGTATGAGATGTTTGGTCTTGTCAACTTTCAGATTACTATGCTAAAATATCCTCACACCCTCAAAAAACCCACCTCCATCTACTGCCTAGACTATTAAAAAATTAAAGCCACTTCACCCCAACAGGCTTGAAAAAGCAAAAACCAGGCACAGTGGCAGGGACTTGGGGAGAAAATAAGACCCTCCCCTCCACTTCCATTACCAAAGCTATTTAAAAGTGGCTCATTTTCCCCCAGTGAGCATTAGAAGAGTTTCAATTCTTACTTGACCAAGAAACACCTTAAAACATTGGTCAAGCTATATCTTAGCAAGGGTGTGGCAATTTTCAGTCATAGATCTGAGTGTGTAAGGGGTGGGAAAGTATTATCATCCCCATTTTACAGTCAAGGGGAGATCCAGGAATAAACATTAGGCATGGCTAGGATATGAGCACCTCAAGCTGTTCAAGGACGGCAAACACATTTAAAGCAATAACCTGAAAAAACTGGATCTTTCTTCTATTGCTAGAAGTCACATTACATGAGAAATAATACTTTGGAGCCTTGAATTTCAGATCTCTTGTGTATTTATCCACTCTACTTCCCTCCCACCCCCCAAAACAAGGCCTTGTTTTCTCTCTCTCCCCCTTCTCCAATATACAGAATACACAAAACTAGTCTAGAGAAATAAATTTTGTATTTAAAAAAAATCAATTTATTTAGTGATCTGTACATGTGATGAAGTGTGGCCTCATTCAGGCCTTCCAAAACTAAACAAAAAAAATCAAGTAAAAATGTATAAATACATATATATTTTCTTACAAAATGTAACATTTACAAAATATACATACTGCACTTGTCTTACAGTTTTTCATGTGCACATCATAAAAGACAAAACAAATCCTAAGAGTTTGGGATCAAATGTACTGGAGGATTTGACTGATGGGATATTTCCTTCTCTCCCACCCCAAGATACTGAATTGCCCACTAGACAAAAACAGTCTGTTCTCACCCTGAACAGTTTTTAAAATTTCATTTCAGATATCTGCTCTTCATTATAAGCAGCAATTACAGACTATGGGGGGGAAAACTTAGGGGCCACGGCTTGTTAAAAATCCTGAATTCCCTGATTAGTCTTTAGGCAAAAATAAAAGTCAAACTCCTTAGATTATAAAGTAGTATTTCAGAAATTAAAATATGAAAGTCAGCCTATAAATGTAACACACAAATGTAACATGATTGAAGAGTTTGAAAAAATAAGTCACTGGTCACATATCAAAAGGCATATGAATGACTGAAGTGAAGTTTAATTTCTTGTTATTCAGTTTCCCTTCTCTGACAAAGTTTCAGATATGATCACTGGGAACTTAAGTCTTTGTACTTCTGTCCAGAAAGTACCTAAAACAAGGTGACCAGTTCCATCTTGAAAAACAACACTGCACCATTGTTTGTTTAGGGAATTAGAGGACAAGGCAAATTGGCACTTCATGGTCTAAACTATTCCCCCCAATCCAGTTACTTTGCTTTTTTAGTGTACCCTAGCACAATCCAAACATAAACAGCAAAGAAATAAGGCTTATGGGAAGGAAGAGAAAAATTGTATATACTTATCTTACATATCTTAATGCAGCCTGTTTTGTCAGGTGTTCTGAATTAAGCTTGTTTAACAAAAAGTCTGGCATTTCTTTTAGCTAGAACAGAAACCCATATTGAACAGTGTATGAAAAAATCAGCAGCCTCCTTTTTCATAAAAAGAATGTTTATCGACCTGTGCTAGTCACATCCCAGGTTGAATTTTAACGACTTCTTTTTGTTAGTTTGCCCATAAAATCCAGTCTCATGCTTATGCCTTTCCAGAGAAAACACTTTTGTTTCCTCTTTGTCTCCTACACAAAGGCGGGGGGGGGGGGGGGATGTTTGGCTGGAAAAGCAACAAGTCCTGTCTTTTTAGGGTATTAAATAGCAACCCCCTCCTTCAAAGCAGCAAAGTTCCCCCCCACTCCAGTTAGGATTCGCTTTGATAAGTGATCGTTAGATATAAAAGCACCTCCTTCCTCTCTATGACAGAATATGGGCAGCTCAACAGCACGTGATTATAATTGGTAGCTTCTTTTAAAATACTCACGTGATTACTCTGGGTTTGAATGAGAAGACAGGAGGACTCGGGAAATTAATTGAGACAGTAGGCCTAAGGAAATTAAGCCAATGTCGGCTGCAGTCTGACCCCACCGAATTTGACCATTTCTTGACTCAAAGTTTCATTGGTCCACACTTTACATCGGTCACAGCACAGCAGATTCATCTTAACCTTTTGCCCAGACACTACAGGAATTTTTTTTTTAAAGGGAACTTCTTGCAGGGAAAGAGCTCCCCACCAGCAGTCTAAGAAGGGTACTTACTCTGTGCTTTTCAGCTTGGTTGGCAAGAAAGCCACCAAGTCACTGTCTGAGGATTTTGTCTTCGGCAAGGCAGAGTTGGGAGACCCCAGGGAGACCTCTCCCAATCCTTTGAGAGTCACTAGTGTCTGCCTCAGGGAAGAGGAGCAAGGTCTCATCATACCGCGGTCTCCCCTTTGCTGCCGCTGCTGAGTCTATGGTAGAAGCGCCGCCAGGACTGGAGAGTTTTGCCGGACCAGATCCAGAAGCCAGTGGTGATGCCCACGATCATGGTCATGAGATACTTGATCATGAAGACGGTGAAGTCCGGGCTCATGGGGGCGAAGTGGCCGGGGCAGGGCACGGCGTAGCTCTTGCAGGTCTGCAGCAGCCAGGTCTTCTCCCAGGTCTGGCGGAAGGCCTGCTCGTAGAAGTAACAGGCCAGCACGATGGTGGCGGGCACCGTGTAGAGCACGCTGAAGACCCCGATCCTCACCATCAGCTTCTCCAGCTTCTCCGTCTTGCTGCCGTCGTGCTTCATGATGGTGCGGATGCGGAAGAGGGAGACGAAGCCGGCCAGCAGGAAGGAGGTGCCAATGAAGAGGTAGACGAAGAGCGGGGCCAGCACGAAGCCCCGCAGCGAGTCCACGCTGGAGAGTCCCACGTAGCAGACCCCGCTCAGCACGTCCCCGTCCACCTGCCCCATGGCCAGGATGGTGATGGTCTTGACGGCCGGCACGGCCCAGGCGGCCAGGTGGAAGTACTGCGAGTTGGCCTCGATGGCCTCGTGGCCCCACTTCATGCCGGCGGCCAGGAACCAGGTGAGGGACAGGATCACCCACCAGATGGAGCTGGCCATGCCGAAGAAGTAGAGGATCATGAAGAGGATGGTGCAGCCCTCCTTCTTGGTGCCCTGCGCCACGGTGCGGTAGCCCTCCTCCGAGAAGCGCTCCACGCACACCGCCCGCTCCTCCAGCAGGAAGCCGGCCACGTGGGCCACCGCCACCATGAAGTAGCAGCCCGAGAGGAAGATGATGGGCCGCTCCGGGTAGCTGAAGCGCCGCATGTCCACCAGGTAGGTCAGCACGGTGAAGAGGGTGGAGGCGCAGCACAGCACCGACCAGACGCCCACCCACAGCCGGGCGAACCGCACCTCCGCCTCCTTGAAATACATCAGCCCGTGCGGGCGGCCGGGCTCGCAGGGCGCCCCGCAGTCCCGCTCCCCCAGGAAGCGGTAGCCCAGGTAAGGGGGCACCTGGAGCTGCCGGGGGCAGGAGAAGGCGAAGCCGGCGTGGGGCGGCGGCGGCGGGGTGAGGAGGCCGGGCAGGTAGGGGGTGGGCTGCGCGGTGGGGCCGCCGGCCCCCGTCCCGCCTCGGCCGGGGGTCTCCGAGGTGTTCTGGCCCACGCAGATCTCGCCCGCGCCGTGCACGGGGAAGTTCTCGCAGCGCAGGCGCTCGGGCCACTGGAAGCCGAACTTGTTCATGAGCGCCTCGCAGCCCTGGCGGGCCCGCTCGCACAGGGAGCGGCAGGGCGGGATGGCCTGCTCCAGCACCGTGCACACCGGCGCGTACATGGAGCACAGGAAGAACTTGAGCTCGGCCGAGCACTGCACCTTGACCAGCGGGTAGAACTGGTGCACCTCCAGCCCGGCGTCCTCCTGGTTGGTGTGGCCCAGCAGGTTGGGCAGGATGGTCTGGTTGTAGGCGATGTCGGTGCACAGCGGGATGGAAATGGGCTGGCAGAAGCCGTGGTCCGGCACCGAGATGCCCTTCTCGCCGTGGTACTGCTGGGCCGCCGAGCCCGCGGGCACCCCCAGCAGGGCGCCCAGGAGGGCGGCCAAGCCCAGAGAGGCAGCCGCTGCAGCCCACATCGGCGCGGCAGCTGGAGCGAGCAGAGGCGCGGGGAGCCCTTCAGAGCCGAGCGGCGGTCTGCGGCAGGTACATCAGGGGCCCGAGAAGCCAGCGGGGGAGGGTCACGCGGCGACGGGAGGAGGAGGAGGGTGCGGACGGATCGCTGCTAAACCAGCTCTGTGAGCCCTCGCCAGGCGCTGGAGAATCCTCGTTCAGTCCCAGCCTCAAGTCTGCCGCTTTCCCTGGGTCCAGCGAGTCTGTCCCCACAGCCCAGCCCTGGCCAGGCAGAGTCGCCCCACGCGCGAAGTTTCCTGAGATGCCGGGGCGGGGGGGACAAAACACCCACAAACCTAGGCAAAGTCTTTCGCCAGCTCCGCCGAACGTCCCGTGGCGGCGGCAACTCGCTGGCTCCGCTCCCCGCCTGGCTGCTCAGCCCTAAAGCCTGGGATTTAGGTTACAGTTAAACGGATTATTACTTCCCCCGACTGATCCGTGTATTTCACTGGGGGGGTTAAATAACTTCTAAAATCCAATTACTGCGCGATCCTCCCTTCGGCTCCGACGGTTTCCCCTCTAGGCTCCTGGTCAGTTGGGAGGGGGGCCGCCGAAACGCGCCTTCGCCCCGCTCGGCAGCGGACAGAGTCCGAGGCGAAAGTACAGCAGCCAAAGGAACCTCTCTTCTAGCGAGTGACTCCTGTCCTGTAGAACACAAAAAAGATACATATATGTCTGAGGACTCCACCGGGCCCCGCCCCTTCCCCATTCACAAACCGCACAGCAGGCGGGGCATAGAACCTCCGCTCCTGCCAATTGCAGCTTCTGTTGCCTCCACAGCTC
Organism: Chelydra serpentina; assembly: GCA_037349315.1. Classification (NCBI taxonomy): domain Eukaryota; kingdom Metazoa; phylum Chordata; order Testudines; family Chelydridae; genus Chelydra; species Chelydra serpentina. Next base: position 33,466,648 of record JBAIAC010000029.1, on the reverse strand, counting down.
TGATCAGAATTGGTTAGAACAGATGAAAGGGGCGTGGGGAAGAGGGAGGGCGAGGAGGAGCCTGGACTGCGATGGGAGGAATCTCTCAGTTGAAAAGTTGAGAAAAACTTTTCCCCCACCTGTTAAGGGGGCATGGGGTAGTGGCGAAGGCGGATCGGGTGTGGGAGAACTGTGCCTGAAAAGATCTGTCTTACCCCTCCGAAAAACTTTCCCCTCCCCACGAATACCAGGCGCCCTCAGGAAATTCCGTCTGGGATTGCTGAGCTTTAAGGCTGAGTGGGAGAAGGATTCAGAGATTGCGCTCAGGGTGGCCTTAGTAAACTAAAATTAAGTAATGTTTGCACAGGCTTTGAAAATGTAAAAGAGCTAAATAAATGCCAAGAATTATTAAAATGGAAAAACAAGCCACATCCTCTTCACATTTACAGAGTAAATGGATGACTTTGTTGGGATTTGTAATGTGTGTGTGGCTGTTTTTTTTCCATAGGGGATCAGATTTATCACCACATAAAGCTTTATTATTCTCGCTGGCAAAATAAATGAATTTGTGATGTGGCTATAATCTTTAGATAGAGTTTAAGGCAAGTTTTAAAAGCTTTTGTTCTAGATCACTGAGAAATTTAAAATTACATTCATAATCTTAATGCTCCACCATAACAATCTTATATGCTGAGATCCTATATAATACCCCACCTTTTACTTTCAACTTTAACTTTCCTTAAGATCCTTTAGTCTTTAAAGTTTCTCTATGCAAATGTATGCCTTGCCCTTCAGAAAAAAGGTGAACCTTATAATTTAGGACATAGACATCATTAGAAGGCTGGGAGTATCTGCAAAATTAGACTAATTTATGGACAAAGGCTAGAATGTGGCTTTTGCAGCCACATCTGTGTTTAAGGTTGCACCATCTGAGCAACAGTTGCTGGAGGCATCCTGCCTCTGGAGCATAGAGGCAAGCAGAATTCCTTTGTTTGATACTCAGGAAAAAACAACCCTGTTATACCTTTTAAAGAATAAACTGTGTTTGCTTTCCTTTTGCACTGGCTATTGAGTCCCACTAAATGATGAAGGGGAGGGGGCCCTAGTCATGCTCCGCTCATCCCAGCTGCATCCTCCTTTGGAGAGTGGTCTGTGGAGCTCCGCCAACCATGCTAGTACGCACTCAATCTGTTGCACTAAGGAGACCAATTGTGTTCTCAGTAACAGTAGTGTAAATCTAGACTAAATCCTGATGATGTTACTTTGGATTTACACTGGCTTCAGAGAAGCAGAATTGAGCCCAGGGAACTCACACTGACATTCTGAGTAATCTGTGTGGATGTACTCTGTGGGAAAAATTGTTTCCTACACTTACATACCCCTCTTTAGAGCAGCTACAGTGTAGCCTAGTGTTAGCAACACATTGAAAAATTCTACCTTTGTTACATTGGATAAAAAAATTAGATACAGTAATGAATGGGCATTCTACTATTTGGTTCTCCAAAAGCATACTTTAAAAAACAAACAAACAACAACACTGAACTCTCAAAAATACATGGGGTGGCATGATTCAGCTCATTTCATTATTGCAGAACCAGTTTCTGGAAAAGAAACCCATCATTCCTTTATTTTCAATTACAGAAGTTTGAGACCATTCCAGAGAACCTTTTCTTCTTCTGTGTGGTATCGTTTATTTCCTGAATAACTTGCTTTCATACATCCACTCACCAAACATGATTTTCCTATGTCTAACTTAAATTTATTCCCCCAGCAAAAACTAGACAGGCTTGCCTACAGTATCACTTGCCCCTTTGCCATCAATAAAATTTTAAGATTACTATTTCACTTTTTGCCGTCCCAGCTTTCTTTAATACTTCATGAGCTGCTGAGTTAGTTTTCTTTAAAACTTACCCTAAAACCTTCATTTTCTCTCTAGATTATGACTGCTTCATCTGCAAAGCGTTTTGTGATATTGTCTATGAATAATGTTATATGAAAAGAAATGCTTCACTATCAGTGACAATGCAGAGAAAGAAACTTCTGCCCCCTGCTTTGCCCACTCTGATTTCTGGATGTAAGGAATCAGGGATTCACAGCTGGTGAAATGATGTTGCAGTAGATCCTCTTTTCATACAGAACTAGGTTTCAGCAAAATAGAAATTGTGACTGAAACCAATGAGACCAAAGAAACTTCAAAATTGATTTGTAGGTCATGTGGCAGATTACATCATGAGCTAATCAGAAGGCCCTGTTGCAGTTCCACACAATGGGACAAATCATAGAATCATAGAATCTCAGGGTTGGAAGGGACCTCAGGAGGTCATCTAGTCCAACCCCCTGCTCAAAGCAGGACCAACCCCAACTAGATCATCCCAGCCAGGGCTTTGTCAAGCCTGACCTTAAAAACCTCCAAGGAAGGAGACTCCACCACCTCCCTAGGTAACCCATTCCAGTGCTTCACCACCCTACTAGTGAAAAAGTTTTTCCTAATATCCAACCTAAACCTCCCCCTCTGCAACTTGAGACCATTACTCCTTGTTCTGTCATCTTCTACCACTGAGAACAGTCTAGATCCATCCTCTTTGGAACCCCCTTTTAGGTAGTTGAAAGCAGCTATCAAATCCCCCCTCACTCTTCTCTTCTGCAGGCTAAACAATCTCAGTTCCCTCAGCCTCTCCTCATAAGTCATGTGCTCCAGCCCCCTAATCATTTTTGTTGCCCTCCGTTGGACTCTTTCCAATTTATCCACATCCTTCTTGTAGTGTGGGGCCCAAAACTGGACACAGTACTCCAAATGAGGCCTCACCAGTGCCGAATAGAGGGGAATAATCACGTCCCTCGATCTGCTGGAAATGCCCCTACTTATACAGCCCAAAATGCCGTTAGCCTTCTTGGCAACAAGGGCACACTGTTGACTCATATTCAGCTTTTCGTCCACTGTAACCCCTAGGTCCTTTTGAAGCATGCGGGGCCAAATTCAACCCTAGGGTAAGGAGCTATAGGTTCATTGAATTCAGAGAAGCTGTACCCATTGACACAGCTGTAAATATGACCCAAATATTTATTTTCACTTTGAAGTTTTGCATTTTTGTTTCAGCCATATGTTTACAGTTCTTTACAAAAAATAATATTTTAATGCTTTACATTTTTAGGATGGTGGAAAATGGGAGAATCAACCCTCAACTTTCCTATTGAAACCCTGAGGATCCCCTAGTTTTTCATTGCTTAACAGTCCGTTCATTAGGCCATTGGTCCAACCCATCGTAGAATTTATGAGAAAGACTGATGTTTTACACAATCTAGTCATACACTTTATACAATATTTCATAATGCTGTATTGAAAGATACTTGAGTTCAATAAAAAGAATGGCCATACTGGGTCAGACCAAAGGTCCATCTAGCCAGTATCCTGTCTTCTGACAGTGGCCAATGCCAGGTGTCTCAGAGGGAATGAATAGAATAGGTAATCATCATGTGACCCAATAGCAGAAAGAAGGCAAAATTGAAGTACAGACCAGGAGAAAAGGGTGCCTTAATTAGTTCCTGAGGAGATATGAAAAGAGAGAGAGATGAGGAGTTGGAAGGATACTGAAAGACTGTTCCAGATGGTAAAAATGTGCAACAGGAATCTGCTATCCCTTTAACACTGAGAAGGGAAGTCTCTGAAGCATGCTGTACCATTCCAGATTTCCCCCCCTGAAAAACACAGACCCCAGGAACAAAGGAAACGACCACTGTAAGAGAGAAAGTGATCCCAGGGGGGCAGTTTGAGGTCTGAGGATAACCCAGTCTGCCAATTTTGTTTAGAGCCCGGGAACAGAGCCTTGAAGTGTTGGCCGTCTGCTGACTGATCCCTCCACCCCCACCGCTACCCCTACCCCTCAGCCAGCCAGAAAGAATCCTAAGGGCTGACTGTTGTATCTCGCACCAGAGTCCTTGAGGTAGAAAATAAATTACCCCACACTACCTTTTGGGATCTTTCAGAGAAAAAGAAATGAACCCACCAAGGATAGCTCTTTCCACTCCTGCCAGGGAGCACGAACATGTCAACAGCATTTCCTGATGCAGAGCATCAAAGGCAGCTGATAGATCCAATAATACGTGCCCGGGCACCTGATCATTATCCACTCAGGTCAGAATCCTTACTGACAAATTCAATATTGCCAACCCCAAATGTTTAAAAATCATGAATCAGGCTCACTAAAAATCATGAGATTGGCTTTAAAATCATGAGTGCATGTAACAATAATAGATTTTTATTTGCCTTCTGCTTTTTGAACCTTTAGGGTGCACGGGGGTCATATTTTGAAGCTTTCTCCATGTCCATGAGGGCGAGAAACTTACTTTTTCTTTAAGAATGAAGGCTGAACTCATCACATATCCACTTGACTCTAGGAGCTGGGACTTTAAGGAAAAAAATAATTATCAACACTGCAAGTTTCAAGGAATTCAGGGGCATTCCATCCATTCCCTGTCCTGCCAGCTTTTCGTATCCTGCTGCTGAAACAGAGGTTACACAGGTTGTGGCATGCAGTTTTCCCAATACATCCAGAATCTCCATATGACATTGGTTGAAACTCAAGCAGGAAATTCATAGCACTCGTCTCCCCAGGTACTGCCCTGTCTTCAATGATAGAGGCAGCTCAGTCTAAATTTAACTAGTTTTAATCTGCAAAGTAACTTAAATTTTTGCACAACAGGAGGGATTCTCATCAGCAACTGAGTGAAGGCAGCCAACAGTAACCGGGTTGTCAGTCACCCAGAACAAATCTGTTGAACAGCAGGGGCATCATTTTCTATGGGTCAAGGGGGGCAGTCACACCCCCAGCTTTGGTTCCTTCCCTCTGACTTTTTACAGGTCTATCTGCTCCACTTTTCCTCATTCTCTTCCCCTTCCCCACCCACCCCAGACTTTGCAGGATATAATCACATATGTTCTATATGCTGATACAACTTTGCCTCCCCTCCCTGAATTATTTCCTCAAATGATGCCCCTGCTGAACAGAATTAGATGCTGAGAAACTATCCTTTGACACTGTGTAAGACTCCAGAAGATCTTTTTGATGCAATCACTCAGCATCTGCATAAGATGTCCGCCATTAGTGTTCTGTCTTTCCTGTCATATCATCTCTTGCATGTCAGCCATAAACCATGGTGACTGTGAGTATGAAAGTGAAATAGAGTAGCCCTTCTGCATCCTCATCAACCATTGAAGACAAAAGACAATCATCAGAGTGTTTTTTTTGGCAATACACTACTCTCCCTCAGAACCCTATGGAAGCACCTGAGTTCTATGAGCCTCTGAGGGTAGCCTGTCAAAATAGGAGTTGGGCCCTTACCTCAAATTGTGGGAGGCATTGATTGGTCCCTGACACAGGAATAATATCCAACTGTCCAATCTATAGCACAAAGAGTCAGTCTAGAGTGTGGTCAGCTGTATGGATTGAACATACATAGCCACCAAGGTTAACCCATCAGATATGGGGAGTGTTGCAGAAGATGAAGACATTCTAAGCGGTGAATTTCTTTACTTTTTCACATTTTTTTTTTAAAAGTTTCTTTTCCAAGTTACGTTATTAAATGAAGAAAGGCACCCCCACCTGATGTCTTTTCCTTTTGCTGTAAGGCCTCTTTTCAGCATTGTGGATTTCAGTTTTGGTGTTTCTTATGTAATTCTGAACTCTTCACATAAGGGGAAAAAGTCCATCACTTAGTGACTTTGGAAGCCTCAGGATTAACATTTTTAGATTATCTGTTTGTTAAAGGGCAATCATCACTGCCCTTTAAAATAACAAAGATCAAACAAATAACAAAGGTCTGTATTTCCATATTTCTTCATTCCCAATAGACAGCATCCTGCAGAAATTTGCTGCTGTTCAGTGGCTCCCATGTTTTTGGTTTTTGCTACTTAGTTTGCCAAAGCCCCACATTTATCTAGATCAGCATTTGCCAAACTGGCCAGTCCCGCTGATCAACTCCAACTCCTCCCCCTCCCTCCCTCAACTCCTCCCACCAGTGCCTCCTGCATGCTGCTGAACAGCAGTTCCCAAGCATGCAGGAGGCGCTGGGAGAAAAGGGGAGGAGTTAAGGACAAGGCGCGCTCGGTGGAGGGGGTGGAATCATGTCCGGGGCCGCCAGCCCCACTGATCAACTCCTCTCCCTCCCTCCCAGTGCCTCCTGCACTCTGGGGAACAGCTGTTTAGCTGCATGCAGGAGGCACTGGGAGGAAGGGGGAGAAGTGGGGATGGGGTGCACTCGGGGGAGGGGGCAGAAAGAGGTGGGGAAGAGGAGGGGCAGGGGTGGAGCCTGGGTGGGAAGAGCTGGGGTGGGAGTGGGGCTTTGTCGGAATGGGTGGAGTAGGGGTGGGGCCTGGGGTTGAGCGGGGGTGGCTTGGGAGTCCTCGAAAAAAATTAAATCAAAATGGGGGTCCTCGGGTTGCTAAAGTTTGAGAACTGCTGATCTAAATGAATTAGTTTTTTAGTGTGTTTCATTTAGCTAAGTAACTTCTCTGTCATTTTTAACCTCGACATTTCTGAAGCATATTTGTGTGTATATTCGTCCATGATCAGGCATGCTACAGAGCAGGGATGATCAAAATTGGTGATACCTGAGTCTGTGTGGGCAGCTTTCCAGGAGGCTCATTGTGCCCCTAATTTGCATAATAAAATAAAACAAATGCACAACTATAGTTTTTACTTTTACTTATATTGGCCTTGATAGACTAATCCTATAGCTTATTGTTCGAGTTTATCAATGAGATCTGGTATTTATCTGGTGACACAGGACAGCATGATGCTTCTCAGGGGAAAAAAGACCGTGGCCCTGCCTCCTAAGGAGCTTAATCTGAAGTTAGACTGAAGACATAACAAACTGATTGACAAAGAGCATATGGGGAGGACACAGATGACAAAAGGAGGGGGATATTGCTGCAGGGGATGGGGCTTCCCACAGTGAGAGAGGTAAAAGCTGATTGCAGGATGGATTTCTTAGATAATTATTATCCTATGGAGTAATATTTCAAAGGGTGGAGTGGAAGCTCCCTTGCCTGGCACATTTAAAATCAACCTGGAGAAAATGTGATTAAATATACAAGAGTGAACAGTCCTGCATTGGTGAGGAGATGGACTAGCTGGCCTTATAGATCTTTCATCTCTGCATTCTGTGACAAAAAATGTGGAGTTAATCTTCTCAACCTCACTCAGCAGTTTGGTGAGAAAGTGACCATGAGCTGCATTTAACCCTTGGGTGACACTTTGGGTACCTCTGGCTTAAAGCAAATTTCATCTGTTTAATAACCTGTACTGTTTTTAAGCTGCAGTGCTCTAGATGTCCAGCTTATGAAATAAAATGTAGACGAGACTGTCTATTTCCTTAGCTGTGTGCATTATTGACAATACACGTGCTGTCTGGTATCTGTGGCATCAATTTAGCATCCTGCTTTGATATAATTATGTCATTGTGTATGATGAAGACAACGAACAAAATGGGGTCCATGCCTGCAGTTCCCTTTCATCAAGGGGGAACATTCCTCACTGATAACCATGATGTAATTAAGGTTCCCATCTGACTCTTTGTTATGGAAGGTATCACTACAATTCACAAATGTTAAATTATCTCTTGCTCAGCTCCTAGGTTGGTGGAAACTTGAGTGATTGACTGGTTGCTCTGATCAGTCACTAACTGTAGGCTCATCATGCTTGCTATTAGGTTCAGTGTTGGAAAGAGGATACTTTTTCCTCCTTCCTTGCTAAAAGAAGTAGACTATAGTCTGTTAGCCATAGGCAGCATAGCATTGGGCAAGAGGACATATGCGATATACTATGTTCATAAAGGCCAACAGATTAAGATGGCAGCATACATGTTATGATGTCTTTCAGTTTCGTCCACTGGAGTGCTTAGGCAGAACATTGGGACAGTGCATGCTATTGTGCTATTTATTTTGAAATCAACTGGAACTGTTCTCGTTCTGCCCTCACAGATCCCACAGTGATTAGTGTATTAAAAATCCCTAGATATGTACAACAGAGGGCAAAGTGTGGTGCATCGTTTGATGCTTTCTAAATTAGTTCTTAACAAGGGGCCCATTGGTCACTCTCTTCTTGCTGCATCTTGATACAGTCTTCCTTGTTTAACTTTGTGTTTCAGTATCATCATTTATTTGATAACTTATTTTAAATCCTAAGGGTACTTTCTTTTGTGTTCAGACTAAATGCTCGAACCTGCCCCATTTAAGTCAATGGGAGTTTCTCCACTGGCTTCATTGAGAGCAGGGTTGGACCTTTAATTAATCCTAGAGTCTTTGGGCTAAATCCTGCTCCCTTTAGGTGAGTGCTGTAGTTAAGTTAGGTGAGAGTGTTTGCTTGGGTAAGGTGAGTGGGATTTGGCCCAAATAAAAGACGGCAAAACCTATTAGATCATCTAGTCCTCTGAGAATTTCCTAGTGGCTTCTCTAGTCTAATTTTAAATGCCCCAAGCAATGGGGCTACTACTGGGTCTTTTGGGAGGCTATTCTACAGATCACACAATCGAGATAATCAAACAAATGATTTATCTTTTCTGGGTTCAAACTTGCCAAAGAAGAGCATAGTCTCCTGAAATACTTGTTTTCCAAAGCCTACCAAAAGAGAAAAGAGGAATTGTTATTTGATACAGAATTTGCCAGATGTCTTTTAAAGAAGCAGGGGAATCCTTAAGCCTTTGTTTACAAAATCCTCTCCCCTTCTCTCATCAGTGCTTAAGTTACCAATCACTACTACTACCTCCCTGTTTAGGGTAAAACTCTTTTAACAGAGACTGAATTTCCAAAATTGGAGCCAACAGGAAAACAAACATTCTAATTCCTTTTATGGAGCCATGCAGCATGGGGAAAGGGAACTGTTAGGAGCACAGAACTAACAGAGGCACATGCCTCCATGCAGTTGGCTATGGCTTCCTTGTTTCCCAATGATCAGATCTATAGGGGTTATAGTTAGGCCTCATACATCATTCCATGGTGGGCTGGGAGAAGGACTCGCCTTTCGGTAGAACAATATAGGAGAAACTCTGAAAAGGAATCTTCAGAGCGTTTTCCTCCCTTTCGTCCCCTCTCATTTCCCATGGGTTTTTTACTGCAGGAGGGGTAATCTGGCTCCTGGTGATTTGATTTATGAAAGTCCTTACCTGAAACAGAAGCCTCCAGAATACTGTGATCCTACAAGGGAGACAAACATATGATCAAGAAGTGAAATTTGATACAGACAAAAGAATAGTCGGGGCAAGGAAAAGACAGGCAGACAATTACTGCAACTTGTAAAATAATAGATAGTGCCTTTTTTTCAGTAAACCAATACAAAAATATCACTCTTGTCTCAGTGATGGGCCGTACTGACTGAACTTGATTAGATCTGTAACTGGTGGGTCTTTTTTTGCCCTTGAAGTCATTAAGCTGATTTCCCTGGAGGGAACCAGAAAGCAACATTTTAAATAATCCTCTCCTGCTAGGTTGACTCTCTGGTGGGAATGAGGACCCATTTTCTTAATTACATGTTTGCTAATATGTTTAGTGGTCTCCTCCCTCTCTTCTCTCACCTCAGTCACCTGGGAGATTGTAGTAATTTATTGTAAAGCCATAGAGGTTTATTTAAACACCACACAGTCAGCTTGGAGTGGAGAGCCATGCAGCGTCCACTGTTTAATACTTTGTGAAATTATTTATGTGCTATACTGCTTGCCAACATAGAAGTGTCTTTTGAAACTCCTGTGAATAGATACAGAAACAGATTTTTGAATTGAACAATAATTAGAAACGTGTGGAGCAATGCAGTGCATTAGAAAACCAGAAAGAAATCCTACTCTGATGTGGAAACTCTACTATCTGAGATAGATTTCAGTGGCATATACAATTCTCTCACACAGACTAAAATGAAATAACGTTACATGTCTGGCTTACACCTACCAAAGTCAGGACGTTCAGAGTGAAGGCTGAAATTCTGTTCTTGACTCACCCTAATATAGCTTGGCATTTGCAACCCTTAATGTTTGAGAGATCCTGGTTAGGATGCACAATGGCTCGAGGGTCAAAACCTTCACTATACTTTGGAACAATAGGTTGAACGATTATGAATGGAATTTCAGACATAACTTGTGTCTGTGTGTGTGTGTGTGTGTGTGTGTGTGAATTACATTTGATTCTCTCAATCTCAGGGTTTGTTTTTTTAAGTATGATTTAAGACATTTTATCTCTTTAGAATCTACCATCTAAGGGCTCAGCCTTGATGTGATGGATTGTGATGCTATCAGGCCAGTTATTGACTTTTAGAAGTGCTGGGGCCAAGCCCTGCTTATCTGGTTCACACATGTAGTCCCAATGATTTAAAAGATAACTGAGGACACTCAGCATTCCACACAAGGGACTCAGGATATTGAAGAATCAAATCCTAAATCTGTATTTCTGGCTCACTCTACTGACACAAGTACAACAGGGTTGTTCAAGAATTTGACCTCTGGATTTTTAAATGTCATTTATTAACGTATGCAGTGTTGTTGCAGCCATGTTGGTCCCAGGATATTAGAGAGCCAAGGTGGGTGAGGTAAATTATCTTTTATTGGACCAACTTGTGTTGGTGAGAGAGAAACAATCTCTCAAGCTGACATAGAGCTCTTCTTCAGGTCTGGGAAACATACTCAGAATGTCACAGCTAAATACAAGGCGGAACAGATTGTTTAATATAAGTAGTTAACACATATTGCCAAGGACTGTTTGAGGGGAAGTGACCCGTTAACACCTCTCCAGTCATAGATGGAAAGTGGGGGGGAAAGCTGAGGGGTGGGGGGTAAGTGGGTTATAGTTTGTTGTAATAAACCATAAATCCAGTGTCTCTATTCAGTCCATGGTTTTAGTAACTAGCAAAATTATGCATTTAAGATCCTAGGCTCATCTTTTGAAGATGTTGTGCAGGTTTCCTTTGAGGATGAGGACTGAGAGGTCAGACATAGAGTTGATGGCTTTGGGAAAATGTTTACCCACAGGTGATAGGGTGTTTTTGTCTGTCATTTAAAAATGCACGTAGCAACTCTTAAAGCCACTTGTTGTTCAGCTGCAGCACAGGTATGGTAAAGCCAGAGTTTTAATAACAAACTCACCTGTAACTATACTGTCTCAAGCAGCGATCTCATAGAAATCTTACACACTAGGATTTTGAGGAGAATCCTCCAAGGAAAGCCTGTGGTGGTGCAGGAAGTGGGACTGATAAGCCAGTAGGTGGCACTCTTCTCTCTGAACCTGTTTCCCAGCATGTGACAGGGAGATGTATTGCTGAAGATGGTGTCTTTGGGATGAGATTTAATAATATCTAGCTCTTATATAGCACTTTTCCTCAGTACATTTCAAAGTACTTTACAAAAGAGGGCAGTAAGGGTATGTCTATACTTACCCGTCGCGTCGGAGGCGCGGGATCGATGTTCTGGGTTCGATTTATCGCGTCTTGTCAAGACGCAATAAATCGAACCAGGAAGTGCTCCCCCGTCGACGCTGGTAATCCAGCTCGACGAGCGGAGTAGGCGGAGTCGACGGGGGAGCCTGCGCGCCGCGTCTGGACCACAGGTAACTTCGAACTAAGGTACTTCGACTTCAGCTACGTTATTAACGTAGCTGAAGTTGTGTATCTTAGTTCGATAGGGGGGGTTAGTGTAGACCTAGCCTAAAAGTGAGATGTGAGATCTGAAATACACTGATAGCCATTAAAGATCCCATGGCACTTATTGCAAAACTAGTGGCATTAACTCTGGTGTCGGCTAAATTCCTACTTCCTTATTTTCATAGTGGCTATTGCAAGGGCAGGTGGGTGTTTCAGTGGCAAAGGTACATACATAACATCTGCATTCAGGAAAACAAAAATTAAGAATAAACCAAAATAAACCATTCTAAACCAAGTAAATGCCAACAACTGTCCATGAAAAATGTTTTTTGCAAACATTTTTGACCAGTTCTACTCCCGATTTACACTGGTGTAGTTAAGAGGAGAATTGAGTCCATTATTTAAACAAAATATAGACATGAAAATAAATACCCCCCCCCCCCGCCGCCGCCGCCGCCGCCGCCCCACTCCACAGACAGAAACAAAACCAAACTACTTTGGGTCCAACTTAGGCAGCCAGAAATGCTAATTGACTTCAGTGGGAGTTGGATGCTTGCAGTGTGATAGCAGCTGCGTAATCAGGCCCGTGGAGTTCATTTGATCAAGCCCAGGGGCTACAGTAGGGTGGGGATTCAGTAAGCACCAGCAATTAATTCTTTTCATGTTTTCAACTTAAGGTCTGAGTAGACGAAATGCCAAGTATCCGCCCCGCCCCCCCGCCCCCCCGCCCCCTGCCTCTCTGTTGATTGTCTGTTATGGGGAGATGAAGAGGAAGTAAAGGACCCAGGTTAACTTGACACCTGTATCTGTGACAATTCAAGCAAGAGAAATAGAAGGAAAGACTCTCCTGGCAGCCATTTGAAATGATACCCCCTTCCTGACTTGGAAGCTTTGACTGATGGTTTAGCTTTGTGCAGCCATATGGTCGAACATCTTGAAGGGGCAGCAAAGAGGTGCTGGTGCCAGAGCTGGAAATAGAAACCAAGTCATTATTGGAAACCAGATCTCTGACAGACTGAAGCCAGGGGAAGGCTACTTTCTTCTTAATTTTGTTTCATGTTTCAGTGTCTTCCCTTTCTATGTTCAGGACTCAGAGAAACACTGGGAGAAGGTAAATTCCTCCTCACAGTTAGAAATAGTCCTTGCTGAACAGTGGTTAAAAAGAAATAATTTACCCAGTACACTGGACTGCAAGGTGTGGTCTATGGGGAGGGCTGCTAAGTAACACAAGTAGGGAAGCAAGGCTCCAACACTTTTGGGGGCCCTCCTCCCACTTTCATTCTCTAGAAGAGAAAATTTGGCTTTGTCATAAATCGGGGCATCGTTCACTCCTCATAAAAGAGACAATTTAATACTAGAAATATGTCTGTAATGTCAGCTTTCCCTGGAATTCAAACGCCAGGAGAGGAGACAGTCCTATTTAGGCTTCTCTTGGTGTAGGCCAAGGATTAACAAATGCCACACCAGGCCCATCAAGATAAGAATTCTAATGACCACAATGGATTCCCTCTTCTCCTTTCATTACTTCATAGGTTACATTTGTTTCCAGCAGGGAAGAGTTTATAAACGAGTGGCTATGCTAGTAGCCTTGAACTCAGCTCCCTGGGCGGCTATGTGGATGAGCTCCAGGGACAGAGCGACACTTCTCTTTAATAAACTCCGTGCACCACATTAAAGATAAAAGGGGAAGGGAAATATTTATATTCTGACAAAGGAGCTCTTCCCTTCAGGCTCTTGTTTTATTTATTAGCTTACTCTGTCCCTTTTTTGCAGTTTTTCTGTTTGTCTATATACCTTCCCTCTCTTCTTCTCCTTTATTCACTAATTTTGTCCCTGAGTGACAGTGAAATTGAAAGTCTAGAATTGTTGTCAAAGAGATCAGATTCAGATTGTGTGTGTGTGAAATTCCCAGTACATAAAAACATCTTTTCCACCCGATCTTTGTTTTTAACATAACATTTTGATTTATAGCACTTAAACAACTGAATATATTACATCTGGTTTACTCCAATTACTTCAGATGAAGCTGTAGAAACATAGTGAATTTTTTTTTAAGTGCACAGTGACCCACAGATGCCTGAATATCCTCCCACATCTGTAAAGGCAGTAAGTAACTACCATCAGTCTTCTTTGTGGAAGCCCTTGCTGAGGCATGATACAGCTACTTTTAGACCTCTGTATCCTCATTCATCAAAAACTTCCTTTCTTCTGAGGAACTGTCCCCGAGGATCATTCATTTCCTCCAACTAATATGCCCAGGTGAAAGGAATCTTGAGAACATTTTTGTGTTTGGGTCCAGCTCCTCATACTTTACTTAAAGATTAAATAAGATAAGTCAGATATATAGAAATATATGGCAATTTCTATCCATTCTGTTTGTTTTACCCATTCAAATTTTCTTCATGTTTATAGTGTACAGAATTGTGTGCAATTCATCTGGTTAAAATGTACACAGTAGCATGTTGATCAACATCAGTGTCATTTATCAATATTACCTTCACCAATATTTACGGTTCTAATATTGACCATTTCTCCATCACCAATCCTGGTAACATTTGGTTGCTTGACCATATTAAAAATATCACACACAAATTAAATAGAGAGACTACCACGAATGTAGCCCCTCTAACCTTGCCAGTGCATTTCTGATCCTCATAGAATTGCAAAATGTCTGCAAAAAACAAGCCCTCGTGCTGGCATTTTTAAGTATATTCAATACAAACTGATGAACAAATGAAATCAAACTGGAAAGTGGATTGATCTCACTTTATCATTCACCCTCTCAAACAAAAAAGCCACTGTTCTGTTTTCACACTCTGATCTGGAACCCAAAGCAATATTTTAATTGATTTTTCTACCTCCCAAATCAATTAATGAAGCCTACCTAGGGAAATGTATGCTTTTCTCTTTTGGTTGGTTAATCCTCTTACTTTATCTTCACAAATAATGGTCATTAAACCATTTACAAATGATTTACAGAGGTGTCACCCAGACACAGATCTCATTGACCTCTATTGAACTGAGGCTGTTTAGTGCTTCTGAAAATCAGGTCCTAAATAGACAGAATTGTGTCCTCCTTCCACTGCAATGTACATTTCAAAATAATATGAAATACAAAGATATCTTCCCCTACAGGATAATTTGTGAGTTCACAAGGGTTGTGCTGCTACCTGCCAGGATTTGATAAAGCCTAATAACTAGCAACTGAAATAAAGGTGGTCCAGAGTAGGGTGACCAGACAGCAAGTATGAAAAATCGGGACAGAGGGTGAGGGGTAATAGGAACCTATACAAGAAAAAGCCCCCAAAATTGGGACTGTCCCTATAAAATCGGGACATCTGGTCACCCTAGTCCAGAGACCTATACACTGAACACATCACGGGCCACCGTCAGTACCAGGTCGAGTAATCAAGACTGCTGACCAGGGAAAAAATCCACTTCATCCCTTCCCTGACAAACCGAGGGACGCACCCCACCCATGTACGGATTGTTTACATCGCTACTGACTTGGACTATTAATGTATTTCATGGGTGGCATTCCCAAGCCCACTTATCCACTGATGCTCTAAAAAACTACCACACACCAATATGGATCTTTGCTAGTTATGCGATATATATGTACCCCGAGAACCTTATAACTGATACTTGAAATCCCCCATAACCCAAGCCTGATCCCAGATGTACAGTACCTTACTTCTTAACTTGTGTAAATTTGATTCTAAGCATTCACTTTAATAAAAAATTTTAATCTGTTCATTGGTGGCATGAGAACTTAACTGTGCCAAGTACCGGCCATCTATGCAAGCCTGCTGCCCTCACTCCTGGGTGATTGTGGAGGTGGTAGCAGGAAAACTCAGAGCTTGCCTATATTGGAATATTTTGCTTGGTGTACCTACACAGATGCAAACCCTCAGTGTAGCTGACCAGCAGCTATGTAAAATTGGACTTACTCTGGCCTGAGGGGGCAGGCATCTACATGGGATGTGTGTGGCTACACTGGTGCAGCTATACTTGTGCATAAATCTCTTCTAGAGGCGAGTCCTTAGTGCACCCTGTAAGCTTTCTTCATTATCGGTGTCTCCCTGCCAATCTGACTGAAATTTTCCTCCCACTTTTCATACTTGCACAATAGCTTTCTTTTCTTGATGCATACAGGCAGCCTATCACTTTTCCCAAGTGGTGTTCAGTTTTACTGCAATTTAAAGAATACTGGTAGGAGTACATTATAGATCATACCGATCTGAGCCTAAAGTGAGCAAGAAGAGTGTAACAGCTGATTTATATTTTGAAATGCCATTATCCCAGTCAATTAAGTCAGAGGAAGTCTAAAGAACCTGCCTTAGCAGAACCTGCCTTAGCATTTTTAGGCAGGCCTGTGAAACAGTTTTTTACAGTTCCCTATGCAAATGTCACCAACTCCTGTCCACTCATAATCACACCTTTATGCACATAGGATGGGCTTCAGGATGCTGTAGGTGGCGAGTAAGGTAATTATTAAGGCACACTCATACTTGCAGGGAACATTGTCAACTTATTTTTTTTTAAACTGTTCAATTTTTACAGATCCTGATTTCTGATAGTTGACCCTTTAAATTCTAGTCCTGAGGGGTGTGTGTGTGTGTGTGTTTAATTTTGAAATTCCATTTAAGAGAAATTTTATAAGGTTTTTTTTCTGTTTCTCTGCAGCTTACAGGACCTTTCAGCAAGAGGGGGGGAGCCTGAGAGCAACCCCACCACATGTGATTGGGCATGCCTTTCTCCCACCCAGCACGCACACTAGTGGCCTGCTCTTCCCTAGCAGCAGCATAATTGCGGTAAGGGCTCCCAGCCTCTAACCTCCTCCCTGGGACCTGAAGAGGGATCCTTAGGGCATAGCTACACTTGCGAGTTAGAGTGCATTAAAGCAGCCCCGTGCGCTCTAACTCACGATGCGTCCACACTGGCAAGGCACGTAGAGCGCTCTGACTCCGCGGCTAGAGCGCTCCTGGTAATCCACCTTGGCAAGTGGAATAATGTTTGATGCGCCCCCACTGGAGCGCTGCAGCAACAGTGTGGACGCCCTGGTCTGTTAATGCGCCCTGATCGGCCTCCAGAAGTATCCCACAATGCCTGTTCTAGCCACGCTGGTCATCACTTTGAACTCTACTGCCCTGCCCTCAGGTGACCAACCGTCAGACCCGCCCTTTAAATTGTCTGAGAATTTTGAAAATCCCCTTCCTGTTTGCTCAGCCAGGTGTGGAGTGCTCTCAGCCTATTTTTCCAGGTGACCATGCTTCCACGCGCCAAGCGATCCGCAGTATGGAGCAATGGCGAGGTGCTGAACCTCATCAGTGTTTGGGGGGAGGAAGCTGTCCAGACCCAGCTGCGCTCCAGCCGTAGGAATTACGATACCTTTGGGCAGATATCAAAGGACATGATGGAAAGGGGGGACAAACTGCAGTGCAGGGTTCAAGTGAAGGAGCTGCGGAATTCCTACCGCAAAGCCCGCCAGGCAAACCGCCGCTCCGGTGGTGTTCCCGCGACCTGCTGTTTCTACAAAGAGCTGGATGTGATACTGGGGGCCGACCCCACCTCCACTCCAAGAACCACCATGGACACTTCAGAGGCCAGTTCAACAAGGCAGGAGGAGGAGCTGGAAAGCAGGAGCGAGGGTGCTGAGGAGGAGGAAGACACCCCGGAATCCCTAGATGCATGCAGCTAGAGCTGTTCTCAAGTCAGGAGGCAGGTAGCCAGTCGCGGCGGCCGGTGCTTGGGGAAGGACAAACACCAGAGGAGGTTCCTGGTAAGTGGCTTTTATTTTGGGAAGGAAGTTATTTGGTGCAGGCTCTTGGAGCGAGGAGGGTTAGGGCTGCATGAATGCCTAGATGCGGAATAGGGCATTGATGTGCTCTCTCACATTGCAGTTATTGGCCTCAGTGATCTCCTCAAAGGTCTCATCCAGAACTTGGGCAATGCGCTTGCGCAGGTTTGTTGGGAGAGTCACTGTGGTCCTTGTCCCAGTCAGGCTAACATGTCCGTGCCACTGTGCCATGAGGGGTGGGGGGGACCATTGTTGCACACAGGCAAGCTGCATATGTGCCAGGGTGGAAGCCGCATTGCAGTAGAAGACCCTCCCTTGCTTCCCAGGTCACCCTCAGCAGCGAGATATCTTCCAGGATGAACTCCTGTTGAAAATGTGGGGATAGTGTTCAGTATTGGGGCCCCCTGCAGCTGTTAGCTCTCCCCAAGGCACAGAAACCCAGAGGACAGTACGGCCATGAAACAATGAGTCCCCCTTGACCCTGTATTTACTCACCATTTTGGGGCTTGCGTGGGTTATGTGCGCTCGCTTTGGGACTGGCAAATTCTGTTATTGTGTAGACTGTGCTTGCCCTTAAGTATGGGGGAATCATTTCTCTGTCTGGTGTGAACAATGATGCTGCCTCTGTTAAGTGTTGCATTTTGCCTTTACAGATGCAACCTTGTGATCTCAGCCATCCATGTTATCACCAGCCGAAAGACTCCAAAGAATTAGGAAGAGGCCACGTAGAAGCAAAGAAGACAGGCTGCATGAAGTAATGCAGCAGACCCCTTAACGAGAATCTAAAAGCGCAGGAGTGGAGGGAGAGTGAAAGGAGGATCCGCCAGCAGAATGTGGGGCGCCAGCACAAAAGTGCGGCGCTCCGGCAGCAAAGCACGGATCAGCTGATAAGCATCATGGAGCACCAAGCGGACTTGATCCAGGCGTTTGTAGCCATGCAGGCGGAGCACTACCGCGCCTGCCCCCCCACCCCGCAGCCCTTGTCCCAAAACTCTTTCCCTTGTGCCCCCATGTCACCTCCAACCCACTTTCCCCAATATCCAGGTTCTTATCACCACCAGCTGCCTCCAACACCTGTAGCTTCACCACCCAGCCCTGAAAACTACGACCCTTACCCACTTCACTCAACCCCCATCACCATGCATTATAGCCATCCTGATGTGCAGCACTCATTGCACGGCACTCCAGACTGAGTATGAAGGCTGAGTATAACGGGACATATGCAAATCTGTGATTGAACCGTTCCCCACTTAACCCCTTTGCCCTTTCTGTTTCCCAAGCAGTTGTGTTTCTTTTCAGTAAATGGATTTTTTGGCTTTGAAAACATTCTTTATTATTGCATAAAGTAAAAGATACGTTAGCCCAGGAAAGCAACAGGCACTGCAAGTCAGTGTAGCAAACAGATTCCTACTAACATTGGAACCACTGCACTTCATTCCCGTGCAGGGCACCAAACATTACTGGTGGCTTTCAGCTTCAAATTGCTCCCTCAAGGCATCCCTAATCCTTGCAGTCCCGCACGGGGCCTCTCCAACAGCCCTGCTCTCTGGCTGTTAAAATTCAGCCTTCAGGTGTTGAACCTCTGAGTTCCATGCCTGAGTGAATCTTTCACCCTTCCCTTCACAAATGTTATGGAGGGTACAGCACGCGGATATAACCACGGGGATGTTGTCATCGGCCAGGTCCAGCTTCCCATGCAGAGAGCACTAGTGGCCCTTTAAACGGCCAAAAGC
Source organism: Chelydra serpentina (assembly GCA_037349315.1). Lineage (NCBI taxonomy): Eukaryota > Metazoa > Chordata > Testudines > Chelydridae > Chelydra > Chelydra serpentina. The sequence goes on along the minus strand of JBAIAC010000029.1, from coordinate 33,447,521 downwards.
ACACTCCACAGTCATTCTGCACTGACTCAGCCTGTTGTTGAACCGCTTCTTGCTGCTGTCAAGGCTCCCTGTGTAGGGTTTCATGAGCTACGGCATTAAAGGGTAAGCGGGATCTCCAAGGATCACAATGGGCATTTCGACTTCCCCTACGGTGATTTTCTGGTGTGGGGAAACAGTCCCGGCTTGCAGCTTCCTGAACAGGCCAGTGTTCCAAAAGATGCGTGCGTCATGCACCTTTCCAGGCCAGCCAGCGTTAATGTCAATGAAATGCCCACAGTGATCCACAAGCCCCTGGAGAACCATAGAGAAATAACGTACTCAGAGGCTAGTTGGGCTGGTGCCAGAATTGGAATATGCGTCCCATCTATCGCCCCTCCGCAGTTAGGGAAACCCATTTGTGCAAAGCCAGCCACAATGTCATGCATGTTACCCAGAGTCATGGTTCGTCTGAGCAGGATGCGATTAATGGCCCGGCAAACTTGCATCAACACAATTTCAATGGTCCACTTTCCCACTCCAAACTGGTTAGCGACTGATCGGTAGCTGTCTGGAGTTGCCAGCTTTCAGATTGCAATAGCCACTCGCTTCTCTACCGTCGGGGCAGCTCTCAATCTCGTGTCCTTGCGCCGTAGGGCGGCGGCGAGCTCACACAGTCCCATGAAAGTGGTTTTTCTCATCCGAAAGTTCTGCAGCCACTGCTCGTCATCTCAGACTTGCATGACGATGTGATCCCGCCACTCAGTGCTTGTTTCCCGAGCCCAAAAGCGGCGTTCCATAGTGGTGAGCATGTCCATGAATGCCACAAGCAATCTCATGTCATATGCGTTACTCAAGTCGATATCATCGTCGGAGTCCTCACTGTCAGTTTGGATCTTAAGGAGTAACTCAACTGCCAAACGTGATGTGCTGGCGAGACTCATTAGCATACTCCTCAGCAGTTCGGGCTCCATTCCCGCAGACCGAAAGGGAAGACAAAGCGCGCAGTACAAAAAACGTTGAAAGATGGCGCCAAATGTGGACAAATACCAGTACAGGGATTGCTGGGATGTGAACTGATGCATCATGGGGCGTTGGGACAAGACCCAGAATGCACCCGCACCCTTTCTACAAGCCACAGCTCCAGAAAGGAAAGAGGTGCTCTGTGGGATAGCTGCCCATAAAGCACCACTCCCAATGCCGCTGCAAGTGCTGCAAATGTGGCCACGCCAGTGCGCTTGCAGCTGTCAGTGTGGACAGACTGCAGTGCTTTTCCTACTGCACTCTCCTAAGGCTGGTTTAACTCAAAGCGCTCTACATGTGCAAATGTAGCCATGCCCTAAGTGAATGAAGAACCGGCTCCTTTGTGCAGCTAGAGTCTGAGGTGTGAAGAACAGGACACCCTTGTCCAGCTCTTATTACGGCCTGGCCCTGTCCAGGAGCATGGGAAGGGAGAGCAGTTTTCACCAGCCCCATGTAGAGGTTTGTGGAATGAAGTGTCTTCCTGTCTCTTCTCCCCACCCCACAGTTCCATGCAGGGGCCTTGTTGGAGGTGAACAAGGGGTTCCCCCCGTTCCATGCATACCCCCAGCTGCTGTTGCTCCTCAGCTTCATGCAGGGACTTTTAAGGAAAAGATGACCCTTCTGGCTCCCAAATTGAGGCTGCTGCAGCTCTGCTGCTGTGTTCCTGGGAAATGTCCTCCTCAGGGCCTGGGGAAATATGTGTGCATGAGCAGCCCCATGAGCTGTGTGTGAGGAGGAGGCAACTGACCATAACAAAGCAGTGAAACTGACTCTACAGTAAGCAACCTATAGTAGGTAAAAATGTTCAGACAGAAGTGTGTTCAGTGTCCCTTTAGCTGACTCATTTTCTAGCAATGGAGCGTGTATTTGTGGGGTGCCTGTGATATTCTATACCTTGGGGGAGTGTACTGTAACCCCCATGTGCCTCATTTTCCTATAATCGTGATCTTACATATAAAACATGCCTTGTAAGTTATCAGGGGAAAGGTTATGATCTGCCGAAAGTCATTTCTCTATCCATCTGTGTGTATCATTCATGCATATGAAGTTATGAGAATTGTGTTGTATGGTGGTCACTAAAACATGCTGTAAGTGAATCAGCCAGGTATTAGCTCCCCAGAGGCAACAGCAAGGAAAGTAACCAATGCCTGGGCGGGGTGTCAAACAACCCATCAACAGCCACTGTCCAGCAAGGGAGCTACAATGCAATGACTCACCTGCATGAGGCCCAACCAGGGGAATTGCTCAACCTTGCCTGGAGAGACTCAGCAATGCCCCCCAGACATGCCTGGGCTTGTGCTCCCCAAGCACATGGACTGAGGGTATAAAATAGACAGAGTGAACACATACTGGGCCCTTCTTTTGCCCACACCTTCGCTGCAAGCAACCAAGACACTGAGAAGAAGACAAGATTCCAACGCAGGAGATTGGCCCGGGTTTAAGGAACAAACCTGTCTATTAAGGACTGCAATATCCAGTGGGGTGAAAAAACTGCTTAATCTAGATGTTGCCCAGTCTGATAGGGTTGAGAGTTTAGACGGCGTGCTTATATTTTCTTTTGGTAACCACTCTGACTTTTTGCCCATCGCTTATAATCGCTTAAAATCTATCTTTGTAGTTAATTAATCTGTTTGTTTATTCTACCTTGTGACGGGGTCCGCTTACCCCGCACTAGCCTAGGCAGGGTTGAACCCATGGGATTGACAGCAGAAGTCCCGCCCCCCTGGCAAGACTGGGCATGCTCCAAGTGTTCTAGCTGTATAAAGGGAGGGAGCCCAGCTCATTCTGGGGAGGAGACTGCAGGAGAAGGACCTGCCTGGGGAGCGCCTGCAGAGGGCCACTCACAGCCACTGAGGGAACCAGGAACCGAAGCCTTGCACGGCCTGCCTGGATCCCCTCGAGTGGAGGAGCCCGTGACGACGACCGGACCGGCCGACCATGGAGGACCCGACCCCTCGTGGGGTACCCCAACACGGGGACTCTGGTAGGGGGTGACCCAGGGAGGGCGGCCGAATGGTACCTCCCACCCCGATGAAACTCAGCGTGTTTCGGCCGGACCCTCCCCGCTGAGTCAGTGGCGGGTTACCACGCTACTGTTCTGGCCGCTAGGCCACACTGCTCTGCATCAAAGGGGGGTGTTATAGACTCCGGCCGCTAGGCCGCACTGCCCAGCACCAAAGGGAGGTGCTAGAGATTCTGGCCACTAGGCCACACTACCCTGCACCAAAGGGTGGGGTTATAGACTCCGGCCACTAGGCCACGCCACCCTGCATGAAGGGTGGTACTAGAGACTCCGGCCACTAGGCCACGCTACCCTGCACAAAGGATGGTGTCATAGACTCCGGCCGCTAGGCCACGCTGCCCTGCACCTAAGGGTGGTGTTGTAGACTCCGGCCGCTAGGCCACGCTGCCCTGCACCTAAGGGTGGTGTTGTAGACTCCGGCCGCTAGGCCGCGCTGCGCTGCACCTAAGGGTGGTGCTAGAGACTTTGGCCACTAGCCATGCCACCCTGCACAAAGGGTGGTGTTGCAGACTCCGGCCGCTAGGCCGCACTACCCTGCACGAAGGGTGGTACTAGAGACCCTGGCCACTAGGACACGCTACCCTGCAACAAAGGGTGGTGTTTCAGACTCTGGACGGTAGGCCACGCTGCCCGACACGGAGGGGTAGCATCGGAGACTCTGACTGGTAGGCCATACTGCCCTGACCCTAGGGGCGTGGACCATCACATACCTGAAGCAGTGTGTTTGGTTTGCAGTGTGTTAGAGACTCCCCTTGGGATAATAAGCCTGGTACATATCAATTTCTTTGTTAAATTGACGAACTCATATAAGCTTGTGGCGTCCAGCGGGCATAGCTGGACACTGCAAGGCAGATGTTCCTAGGGTTGTGTCTGGGGCTGGAGATATTGGCTAATGTCATTCGGTTGCACAATCCAAGGAGCAGCTTACATGCCAGAGGCTGTGCGTGAACAGCCCAGGAGTGGGGGTTCTCACAGCGGAGCAGGGTAAGGCTGGCTCCCAGAGTCCAGGATTGGAGTGACCTAGCAGATCACCAATCCAGGTAACACCAGGGGAATGTCACAGCATTCATGGTCAGGTCGCCCCCGCCTGCTTCTATGGGACTGATGGAACCTAGCTGCTTGCACGAGGTTCCGTCCATGGGCACAAAATGTTTCTTCCACTCTTGCCAATGAGCATGTATATAGATTCTCTCCTCAAAAGCAGTAAAATAATACGGTTTCCTCAGCCATTCTTTTACTGATTGGGGCAGCTAAAGTGCCGAGTGATAATGTCTTCTTGCACAGGCCAAGAAGAGCGGAAAAAAATGTCTACGGCGTTGACAGACTAACTCCCTATAGTCCTAATAAGACCGCCACAAGAATAACCTTCTGATACATTTCACATAAGAATTTTAACTAGGTGACAGCCACCAAACATTTTCAGGTTAGGTCAATCATTCTGTCATTTTTACAAACTGCCTTTGTTTTTCTCTGTCTTTTTACTTTTGCCTATTCATTTGCTCTCCTCCTGCTGCTGCCCCTATCTCCATTTTAAAATGTAAACCTGGTGTGTTTTTACATAGTGACAGAGAGGGAGCATGTATGTTCAGTGTGACAGGGTGTATATACTAAATGCCTGTTTGTACTTGAGGAGAGCTGACGTGATTCATCCCAAGAGCAAGGATGATGACCTTTAGCCTGCCTGGATTTCTTACAATCGTTCCTTCCTCTTCCCTTTCCTGTGAGGTTAAAGCACTACTGATGATGATTAAAAGAGTTGCAGTTTCTTTTTTTTAATAGGTTTTTTGAGTTATTTTTGCAGGGAGAGGGAGGATAGAAAATGTTAGTTGTGTTTTTAAACATTTCTTCACCTTGGCAATCATATGATGTCCACCGAAAATCAGATGTAGCAGCATTTTACTTTTCAACACAATGTGAAAACTTAAAAAATTCTTTCTGTTCACAGCCAACAAATGAAAAGCATTCAGAAACAGATTTTAGGAGAATGAAATGTGTGTCCCCTTTCTCCTGGTAATTCACTTTAAAGAGTGTCATGACTGAAGGTGTATATAGTGCTAGTGAAAGGTACTAGATTTGCAGCACTGAAAAGTAAACCCTCTGTTCACAAGTAGAGTACGGCAGCATGTTGCCACGGGGATGTACCTCAGTCTTGACTTCAATGGACTACCTCTGGGGTTTAGGGGATAGTTCCACATCCAGGACCACTGATTCCTGGGCACCCCTGCTGAGTGTCAACAGGAATGCTAATTAGTGTGATGGCTATTGTGATTTGCTCCCCTGTTCACTGTGAATTTGACTAGGCCACACCTGGCATCAAAAAGTAATACACTTTTGCTCATCACTGACTTGGTCTAAGTAAAGCTCTTGAACAGATTCGCCAGTGCTTTAGGCACACAACATGCCCCTCAAACACTGTCTCCTAATGACCTGCACTTGTGCCTTCCGCATTGGGACTCTACTTTTAGAGAGTAACAAGTAGAATTGTTTGCCTGAGTTGCGTGTTTTTATTTTCAGGGATGGAGGGAAACAGCTGAGAGGCTGGGGCAGACCGAGAGTGAAGTACGTATGCTCACTTTAGCATGTGAAGAGTCACACACAAGATTAAATGTAATGAGAGAATGCAGACACTGGGCTTATTGGGTGGGGTCATTCTTCCTGACCCTATGCACAATCTCAGCAGTATACAGGGGCTGTAAATGTCTTGCAAGGGGCTGGGGAAGAATTTCCCCAGAGCATGAGGCAGAGCTGTCCTGCATGTTGCTATGACCGTTCTGTCTTGCTTTGCAAGCCATAGGCAGCCTCAGGAAGTTGCTGTTACTTGGGATGACCCAGGCCTGCTAAGTTGCACAGGGGGGCCACACTGGCCCATAGAGCATCCCAGAATTAGGAAGCGCAGGGGTAGTTGTGTGATCTGTGCTGTGGGACAGAACCTCAGCCATTTAGCCTAGAGATGAGAAGTGGTTGGAGGAGACTTGATTGTGGTATCAAGGGCCTGCTGAAAATTGTTCTGAGAATTTGGCGATATTCAATGGAATTAAAAACCAGTGGGCCTGATTCAGCCTAACGGCAGAACCCAGGCTGCAGGTGGCAAGTTTGCTTGGAGTTGGGGTGCAATGATGCAAGCTACCTGGAACCCCCACTTTACTCTCTCCTGGAAGGAATGCATTGATTGGCTTAGCTGCTGGCAGGGGTGTGTGTGCAGAAATTGCATGCCCTTAGACTAGCAGGGATGATTCAAGCCCAAAATATGAACTAATAAAAGGAAATATGCTAAAGAAGAATTTCCTGTTATTTTAAATGATTGCCTAGCATATGGATGGTTTGTGGGGTTCACTATTGCAGGAGGTTAGAGGCAAATGCTACAGCTGGATTTTTTAAAAGGCTGGATAATTCTGTGGTACTAATGGATGTGTATTTGCTGTCTGAGACAAGAGAGGAAGATTGGGCTGGTGGCTAAAGACCACAACTGGGAGTAAAAAGAACTGGCTTCTAGACCCAGCTCCCTACCTCTGTGACCGCCAGTAGCGTAGCTGGGGGGGAGGGGAGGGGCGGAAGCAGAAGCGGCAGAAGTGGCGCCACTTCTTGCACTCACCCAGCGGCGCTCCGGGTCTTCGGCGGCATTTTGGCGGGGGGCAGAGCCGGTGCAATGAAGTTTTGCGCCCTAGGTGAAACTTCCTTGCACCAACCCTGCGCTGCTGCCCCCCCCAGCCAGCTCCCCCGCCCACAGGAGCTCAGCCCCCTGGGCTGCGGAAGCTGAGCGGGGAGCCGGGGGTCGGCTCACCGGGGCTGCCCCCGGCTCGCCGCTCAGGCGCTGAGGGGGGGCAGCGAGGCAGCTCCCCACTCAGGCGCTATGGGGGGCACAGCAAGGCGGGGGGCTCGCCGCGGCTGCCCTGGGAGCAGCGGGGCGGCTGCCCCCGGCTCCCCGCTCAGGCGCTGAGCGGGGAGACAAGGGGCAGCCGCGGCAAGCAGCCCCTTGTCTCCCCGCTCAGGCGCTGAGCGGGGAGACAAGGGGCAGCCGTGGCAAGCCGCCCCTTGTCTCCCCGCTCAGCGGCTCAGCTGGGAGACAAGGGGAAGCTGCAGCAAGCCGCCCCTTGTCTCCCCACTCATCAGCTCAGCCGCTGAGCGGAGAGGCAGCGGGCAGCCGCCCGCCCCCCCACAAATCTTGGCGCCCTAGGCGACCGACTAGGGTCGCCTAGTGGGCGCGCTGGCCCTGGCGGGGGGTACCACTGTCCACCAAAGACCCGGAGTGAGCCGCCGAAGATCCGGAGCGCCGCCGGGTGAGTACAGGGGGAGGCGCCTTTTTATAGCACCGCTCTCCCTGCGCTCGGGACCTGGCTGCGCTACTGGTGACCGCAGCACCTCACTGTTATTTTGTGTTGAAGACTGTGTTGGAATTGCAAGTTATTGCCATGAGGTGCAGTGAATTGGAGTTCACTGGCCCTGCTTGCAGGCTTGAGTTCTCTGTAACAAAGCATGACAGCAGAGTCATTCTGTTAAGAGTCAGATTAAAGCAAGGTGGGATGAATTGTGCCTCACAGCCTTTGGGAGCAGCCTGTTTTCACTCTCTCTGTTGTTGGATTATTGTGTGCAATCGTCCTGAATTCTCAACTCAAACAGCTTAATGGGACCAAATCAGGGGGCGTGGGTAATCTCCATCCAAGAATATTAAGGGAACTGGCACATGAAATTGCAAGCCCAATAGCATTTTAATGAATCTGTAAACTCAGGATTCATACCCTATGACTGGAGAATTGCTAATATAATACCTATTTTTAAGAAAGGGAAAAAAGTGATCTTGGAAACTACAGGCATGTTAGTTCAACCTCAGTTGTATGCAAGGTCTTGGAACAAATTTTGAAAGAGAAGGTAGTTAAGGACATAGAGGTAAATGGTAATTGGAATAAAATATTACATGGTTTTATTAAAGGTAGATTGTGCCAGACCAAAAGATAACTGATATTTCAGATAAAGGAAATGCTGTAGATCTAATCTACCTTGATTTCAGTAAGATATCTGATAGAGTTCCACATGGGAAATTATTAGTTAAGTCGGAGAAGATGGGAGTTAATATGACAATTGAAAGGTGGATAAGGAACTGATTAAAGGGGAAACCGTAGCGGGTCATACTGAAAGGTGAACTGTCAGGCTGGAGGGAGGATTCTGGTGGAGTTCCTCAGGGATTGGTTTTGGCACTAATCTTATTTAACATTTTCATTCATGACCTTTGCATAAAAAGTGGGAGTGTGCTAATAAAATTTGCAGATGTCATAAAGTTGTGAGGTATTACCAATATGGAGGAGGAAAGGAATATCATATAAGAAGATCTGGAGGACCTTGAAAACTGGAGTAATAGCAATGGGATGAAATTTAATAGTGAAAAGTGCAAGGTCATGCACTTAGGGACTGACAACAAGAATTTTTGCTATAAGCTGGGGACATATCAGTTGGACGTGACAGAGGAAGAGAAAGACCTGGCTATATTAGTTGATCACAGGATGACTATGAGTCGCCAATGTGATGTGGCATGAAAAAAGGCTAATGCAATCCTAGGATGCATCAGATGAGGTATTTAGTAGAAATAGGGAAGTGTTATTGCCATTATGCAAGGCACTGGTGAGACCTCATCTAGAATACCATGTGCAATTTTGGTCTCCCATGTTCAAGAAAGATGAATTCAAAGTGGAACAGGTGCAGAGAAGGGCTGCTAGGATAATCAGAGAAATGGAAAACCTACCTTACAAGAGGAGACTCAAGGAGTGTGGCTTGTTTAGCCTGACTAAAAGAAGGCTGAGGGGAGATATGATTGCTCCCTCTGATGTATTTATAGAGATAAATATCAAGGAGGGAGTGAAGTTATTTAAGTTAAGCGCCAATGTTGGCACAAGAACAAATGGATATAAACTGGCCATCAACAAGTTTAGGCTTGAAATTAGATGAAGGTGTCTAACGATCAGCAGAGTGAAGTTCTGGAACAGCCTCCCAAGAGGAGCAGTGAGGGCAAAAAACCTCAGTGGGTTCAAGACTGATTAAAATTTGTGAAGGGGATGGTATGATGAGACTGCCTACAATGGCATGTAGCTGATCTGAGACTGCTAGCAGCAAATATCTCCAGTGGCCAGAGATGGGACACCAGATGGGGAGGGATTTGAATTACTACAGAGAATTCTTTCCCGGGTGTCTGGCTGGTCGGTCTCACCCACATGCTCAGGGTTTAACTGAATGGTATATTTGGGGTTGGTAAGGAATTTCCCCCCAGGTGAGATTGGCAGAGACCCGGGGCTAGGGATGCCAACTCTCTACTGGCACAAAACTGAACACCCTTGCCCCGCCCCTCCTCCGAGGCCCTGCCCCCGCTCACTCCATCCCCCTCTCTCTCTGTCGCTTGCTCTCCTCACCCTCACTCACTCATTTTCACCGGGGTGGCTCAGGTGAGGGCTCCAGCTGCAGGTGCAGGCTCTGGGGTAGGTCTGGGGATGAGGGGTTTGGGGTGCAGGAGGGGACTCCGGCCTGGGGGTGGAGCTGAGGGGTTTGGAGTATGGGAGGGAGCTTCAGGCTGAGGCAGGGGGTTGCCATGCAGGGGTGTGTGTGAGGGCTCTGGGGTGTGTCTGGGGATGAGGGGCTTGGGGTGCAGGAGGGTGCTCCGGGTTGGGATCGAGGGGCTCAGGGAGCAGGAGGGGGATCAGGCTGGGGCAGGGGGTTGGGGCCCAGGAGGACAGGAGTGCAGGCTCCAAGTGGCACTTACCTCAAGCAGCTCCCGGAAGCAGCGGCATGTCCCCACTCTGGCTCCTCCATGGAGGTGTGGCCAGGTGGCTCTGCGTGCTGCCCCATCCGCAGGCACCGCCCCCCCCCCCACAGCTTCCATTGGCTGTAGTTCCCGGCCAATGGGAACTGTGGGGGCGGTGCTTAGGGCGGCACTTGGGGGCGGGGGCAGCGTGCGGAGCCCCCTGGCTACCCCTAGGGATAGGAGCCGGAGGGGGACATGCCGGCTGCTTCCCGGGAGCTGCGCAGTGTGGAGGCTAGCAGGGAGCCTGCCAGTCCTGCTGCGTGGTGCCACAAACCAGACAGTCAACAGCCCGGTCAACGTTGCTGACCAGAACTGCTAGTATCCCTTTTCAACCGGGTGTTCCGGTCCAAAACCGGACACCTGGTCACTCTACCTGGGGGTTTTCACCTTCCACTACAGCATGGCGCACAGGTCATTTTCAGGTTTAAACTACTGTAAATGGTGGATTCTCTGTAACTTGAAGTCTTTAAATCATGATTTGAGGACTTCAGTAACTCAGCCAGAGGTTAGGGGTCTATTACAGGAGTGGATGGGTGAGGCCTGCGATGTGCGGGAGGTCAGACTAGATGATCACTGTGGTCCCGTTTGGCCTTAAAGTCAATGAGTCTATGAGTAAATCAAGAAGGTTATACTGAAATCTTCCTGCAAGAGTATTCACGTTTTTGTCAACTTCTCTGTCTGTATGCTGTGAAACATCGCAACTGTGAAATGTGGCTGCTAACACCCACCTAAAGCACTTTGAGCTCCTTGCACGGAACATGGTATACAAGTGCAGCATATTAATATCATCATCATGATAAAGGTAATCAAATATGTTTCAGGGCATAAACTACTCTAGTCAATGGCAGGGATAGAAAAGAATGTTGCCTTCCCCTCTCCAGCTCCCCCCACATTAAACACTGCACAATTTCACACATTCATCATTGTTTAGTCTCTCTCCCTCGTAATAACATTTTCTCCTCTTGCAGTTGACCCCTCTCAGCTATTAGACCTCCTGCCTAATAATTGCCTTTAGGTATAATGCTATACAAGTAGGGTCTTTGGTTGATTGGCTTTTCCTCTGTGTGAGCTGAGGGGAAGAAGTAGTTGTCAGTGTGGACCCGCACACCAGAAAAACATGGAACGGGATGGAGGACTGATTGATTCCCACCCTCTTATTAAAGAATGATTGTTTCCAGTTGATTGGAACAAGGCAAGATTCTAGTTTTCTTTCTCATCTTTGTGTAAAATAGATATTAATAATGTAGTTCCCTTAATTACATTTTCTGAGGGGGGATCTCCCTGTGTAAAAGTTGAATTGTAATCTCTAGAGGTCTGTTTTCAGAGTCTTGCTAGTTATTGGGTTGTCCTGCTAGGTCCTAAGCACACATGATGCTGGTTAAAGTTGTCTGGACTTGTGGCAATCAGGCCCTATGTTATCAAGACGTACTCATGAATTTCACCCAATTTAAGTAGTTGTATGCAACTTAATAAGATAATGTGGTCAGGTCCTGGAAACCAAAGGGAAAAGGAGGATATTTTTCTCCACAAGTAAATAATTTTTAACAAGTGTTTCACTGTGCTGTCACTCTAATGCCCTCTGTCACTGAAATAGAGCTATTGAAATCCATAATATAAACCCATAGCATAATACCCATCTATGATCCTTGTCTTCTGAGAGCAACCTGTCAGAGACTATACACTATAACAGTGTAGTAAATATAGGTCATCTTGAGTAAAATTTAGCTCTTAGTAATTTAAATGTTCCTATAAAGAGAAAAAGAGAGAAAATGCTTGGGTTAGTGATCAGTTCTGTACTTGCACTCTATAAACACATTATGTAGAGAGGATGTAGACTGAAGGACTACATTTTGCATAAACAAAATTTTGGGGGCACATTGTAGTGCTTTTTATTTAAGAACATCAAATCATTATTCTGAATCTTTGTAAATCCCCTTAATATGCCATATATAAGAAATGTAAAAAGCTCTCCAGCTGGCCAGCCAGTCATATGTCACACTTTGATGTCAGATGGTCTTGTTTTTCAACTGTAAAGTCATAATCTCATAACAGGGGCAGATATTCAAGAGATCAGCTCCCATTTAAGCATGTAATTATGGACCAGATTTCCAAAAAAGTGCTCCGTACCCAACGTGCTGAGCTCTTTTGAACATCTGCTTCATGGTGGATGTCCACATGCAGCGCCCAGGGATTATGTCCACACGTGGCTTGATAGGAACCTGTCTGGCCACATGGGCTTGCACACATCTGTGCACATGCAATAAGGGCCTGATCCAGTTCAAATGAAGTCAGTGAAAGCCTTTTTTCATTGACTTCAATGGGAATTGCATCAGATTCTAAGCACATGCACCAAGACCACTTGCATAACTTACTAAAAATCAAGCCCCTGTCATCCCAAAATGCAACTTGTCTCCTATTCCGTCTGTTGGTTTGCAAAGTCCATGTAATTCTCTATGTGAGAGATTTCTTTTCTAATGTCAATGATTATTTTATCTAAAAAAAAAAATTCCCCCAAATGGCAGAATCCCAGTCCCCAGGAGCAATATCCTATAATAATCAAGCAGCCTGGGTGTGTGATGGAGGAAAGAAAATTTTGCTGAGGAATCAGATTTCAGTGTAAGGTTTACAAAGGGTTATTCTGAGACAGCATGAGAAATTAAAGTATCTGTGGGATTTCTTGTGTAGTGCTTGCCAACATGAGTGAAGGTTGCAGAGTCAAACCTATGCATCTGTGGATAAAATTGTCAACTCCCATCAATAGGAGTTTTTATGTGTATATAGGAAGAGCATTGTGGACATCAAGGGCCAAATCCTGCAGTCTTTATTCAATCCTTTCTCAGGAGTGTATTTTAGGCTCATCTCTCTCTCTCACTTTTGAATAATGTGTAATCTCTCCCCCTCTGAGCTCAGTTTGTATGTTACATTTTCTCTAAGGTTCACCTAATTATGTGGACAACAGCTTCAGCAGTTCATTGCTGAAGTTTCTGTTCTTGAGATTGAGATTTTCGCCATCCTTTCTGTACAGGGCTGAAGTGAATGTGGTATGATCCTTGTTTCTTCTGGAAGGGGGAAAAAGACCTTTTTATTTATTCACTTAAAAACAAATCAGGCCCTTTACAGTTCTACAGGCATTTGTAACAGATGCCTGAATCTGGACACTGGCAAGCCGCTTCTTTTGTTCTTCCCAACAGCTGGCTTGCTGTTACACCTGAAGAGGTAATTAGAAAGATAAGTCAGAACGCTAATTTGCAACATTCAAGCCTTCCATGGGAAGGTATCACCATTACAAAGGGAAATAATGGAACTCATAGTCCAAGCTCAGAGGCAGAATCCACCATTTTTCACTCTTACTGGCAGCTCGATGTGACCTTTAACCTCTTCCCACCAGCCTCCTCAAAGAAGCTACAAGATTCAGAAGAGGAAAGGAAAAGAGCCTATTCTCAGGATACAAAATGTCCAACATAGTTATAATTACAAGTATCTATTATTCTGATTCCCAAGTCCTACATTTCACTCAGGCCTCCCAACACATTGGTTCGTTGTATAATTAAGTTAATTGAATATACTTGTTTGCAGAGAGAAGTCTCAAAGATTCCTAGCTGGTTTTTAGTTTTATCATCATGGTCTAATAATCCTTGGCATTTCTATAGCAAGGGTCTCAACGTTATTTAATTTGGCCTTGCAACACCCTGTGGTGTACTCAGTGACAATATTTGTGAATGCAAATGTAGTTTGTATGTGGAGCTTCCAAGTTAATTACACCAGTGTGAACATAGATGTGATAAATGGTCAGTGCAAGTTTAGAAGCTGCTTTTGAAGTCTTCTGTTATAAAATGGGAGTTTTCTATCAATCATTTAACGTCAGCAGTCAAAGTCAGTTTGGCTGTGGACTCCCCTAGGGCCCAATACTGCTTGCACTGAAGTCAGTTATTTCCAAGGTAGCAAGACCAGAACCTTAGCAAGGGCAGCTTTTATCGATAACCTTGTATCAACTGGTATAAAATTCCTCCTTAGCTGGAGCTTTGTTCTTGGGAGAAATGTTAGCAGCAGCCGTATGTTAATTGGCAGGAAATTGCTTGACTTGGGCTCCTATAACAGAGGGCCTTCTTTCCCCCTCCTCCCACCTCCTTCACTGAACTCCACATTCTCTTACTGTACAGCACTTGAGATTTGACAGAGTTGAGGGGACAGATGAATTCCATCAACAGTAAAAACGCAACTTTCCACTTCATCCCAAGGAGCCAGAAGATGGAAACCATTTTCAAAGAGTTCTTTGTCCATAAGATGGCGTTTGAATTAAAAACTTGTTTAGCCAGATTCTCTTGTTACAAATTACTGATTCATTGGGTGGAGAATGGAGGGGGAATAGATAGAGACAGACAGTTTCAATTAATGATTAAAAAAAAAAAATCTGATTCAGACACAAATGCATCTTGACTCAAAATATATGCAATGCCAGAGAGGAGAAAGAACTGCAAATTTTAATCCACTCATGTGCATTTGAACAGTGTGTTGGGGGAAAAATAAGCTCTTTTATTCATATCATCTTCATGGGAAAACTACATATCTCTCAAAAATTAAATATGCTACAGACAGTGCTGGAATTGGTGGCGTGTGTGTGGGAGGGTATAGGTGACAGAGCCATACCCCTATTTCTCGCTGTCACTTGAAAAACAGTAGAATTTTTTTTTCAAACTCCTCACTCCCAATTAGAGCACAGGCTACAGTTATTTTAACTTTAAGTAGAGGAAATAGTGACATGCAAACAGAACCATTCATTACAATATCATACAAACAGGGATAACGTCTCACTCTGATCTCATGCCTGTTGTATGCAGATATATAACTTGAGTGAAGTTACTTCTGATTTACATCGGAGTAAGATCAGAATTGGGCCCAGAGAGAATGCTGTTTTTCCCCATGTTCTTTAGACTCTCATCATGGTGATCCTAGCAGATTTCCTACTTAGCAGTAGCGTAGCTGGGGGGGAGCAGGGGGAGTGGCCGCTCCCCCTTGAGCAGAAGCGGCGGAAGCGGAGCCTTTTTTTTAGCAGCACTAAAAAAAGGCGCCGCTTCTTTTTAAGCGCCGCTTCTTGCACTCACCCAGTGGCGCTCCGGGTCTTTGGCAGCATTTTGGCGGGGGGCAGAGCCGGTGCAATGAAGTTTCGCGCCCAAGGCAAAACTTCCTTGCACCAACCCTGCGCCACCCCCAGCCAGCTCCCCCGCCCGCGGGAGCTCATCCCCCCAGGCTGCGAAAGCTGAGCGGGAGCCGGGGGCGGCTCCCTGAGGCTGCCCCCGGCTCGCAGCTCAGGCGCTGGGGGGGGGGCAGCGAGGCAGGGGGCTCGCCGCGGCTGCCCTGGGGGCAGCGGGGCGGCTGCCCCCGGCTCCCCGCTCAGGCGCTGAGCGGGGAGACAAGGGGCAGCCGCGGCAAGCCGCCTCTTGTCTCCCCGCTCTACAGGAAGACAAGGGACAGCCACAGCAAGCCGCCCCTTGTCTCCCCGCTCAGCAGCTCAGCCGCTGAGCGGGGAGACAAGGGGCAGCCGGGGGCAAGCCACCCCTTGTCTCCCCACTCAGCTGGGAGACAAGGGGCAGCCACAGGAAGCCGCCCTTTGTCTCCCCGCTCAGCAGCTCAGCTGGGAGACAAGGGGAAGCCGCGGCAAGCCGCCCCTTGTCTCCCAGCTCTGCAGGGAGACAAGGAGCAGCCACAGCAAGCCGCCCCTTGTCTCCCCACTCAGCGGCTGGGGAAGCCGCAGGAAGCCGCCCCTTGTCTCCCCGCTCAGCAGCTCAGCCGCTGAGCGGAGAGGCAGCGGGCAGCTGCCCGCCGCCCCCCAAATCTTGGCGCCCTAGGTGACTGCCTAGGGTCGCCTAGTGGGCACGCCGGCCCTGGCGGGGGTACCACCAAAGACCCGGAGTGAGCCGCCGAAGATCCGGAGCGCCGCCGGGTGAGTACAGAGGGAGGCGCCTTTTTATTGCGCCGCTCCCCCTGCGCTCGGGACCTGGCTGCGCTATTGCTACTTAGGCCCTCTTTATACCAGGAGAACAACCTGTGATTGAAAATGGGTGTCAACCGAGATTTCCTCCCTACCTCTGCAACCAGTTCAAAACAGTTAACAGCCCGACAACTCTGCAAGGTCCTGTGCACCTTCCCTGAGATGCTGACCACCCCTAATTCTCACAATTTCATTTTAATGTATAAAATTTTCGTGAAATCTGTTTTTCTCCAGTGGTGTCTAAACGTAGGAATTGGGAAGGATAAGGTCTTGCCTCGTCATCATGTGACTTCTGGCACTTTATGTGTCTGTCATTACTCTGTGGGTATAGGTTATTACAAAGAACATAATTCTCAACTCTCATGGTCACAGAATGAGGCTGATGGTATAATCTTCCTTTCCCCTCTTTACTTGACAAAAGGAAAAAGTCCCTTGGTAGCCTCATTTTTATTCTCTTCATGTTTTTATGTATATGTATGTTTTGTCATTAGAAATATCACACACACACACACACACACACACAACTCCCAATTTTTTCCAGAATTTCAATTGCTGGAAATACCATACCCCAAAAGAATATATGAATGATATAAATAATATATACTTTTCATGGAGTCCATTTTCACATCACAGGTTTCTTTAGATAAATGTTTCAACTTTCAAGTTCCCTTCTCCCCCCCACCTCCCCCTTTCAAGGCAGTGTTCAGAGTAGGTATTTCAATGTGGAGAGGGAAGTGTGTGAATGAACTTAATTTAATAAAACTAGAACAAATCAATAACCACCCATCTAATGCTCTCTGTACTCCCACTGATGGTTCCACAACATCAAACAGTACAGAAAACATTTTCAAGGTAAGTCCTCTGTATTTTGAGCAGATCCCTAAAGGCAGAAAGATGCAGGTTTTCTTGGCCTACCTGCTTAATGCGGGTCATGTGCTGCATTCACAATAGGATCAGAATCAGGCATAGCTCTTCAAAGCAGGAGAGCTGCAGACGTGGTACTCAAGGTGTGGGTAGGATTGGAAATGCCTGGTGTCACTGAACAGCAGGGGTTAAAGGGCTTGGGGGGTGGGGCATGGCTCCCATACCCTGGCTTGGGAGAGTAGTGCTCCCTCCACCTTGTCTGGTGCAATGAGAGCTCACGCTCCTGTTTCCAATTATTTTAATCACTGCTCAACACTGACCCACTCTAGAAGACAAATCCTGGCTCTGCTGCTCCAAAGGTGAGCAATCACAGCTCTGTGGATCAGCTGGGATCCACGCCCAAGGCATGGCAAGCAAATTCTGGGGGAATAGGCCTACTGCCTATTCTTCCAACCTTTTCCCTTGCACTCCTGTTCCTGGTTGGCTGTTTCTGAGTGCCAGATCCCTGGACTCCCACTCTGTGTCTCCTGCAAGCTGCTCCCCAGAGGCTCCCAGTAGCAATAACCTCCACCTTAAAATCATAGAATATCAGGGTTAGAAGGGACCTTAGAAGGTCATCTAGTCCAACCCCCTGCTCAAAGCAGGACCAATCCCCAATTTTTGCCCCAGATCCCTAAATGGCCCCCTCAAGGATTGAACTCACAACCCTGGGTTTAGCAGGCCAATGCTCAAACCACTGAGCTATCCCTCCCGAAGGTCTCACCTTCACTGCAGGAGAGAAGGACCAGGCTCTGCAGGGGCCCAGCAGAGTTCCTTGTTCCCTCTCTATAGAGGGTCTGAGAAGCCATCTTTCACCCCTCACAAGGCCAATCTGCCTAGCCTCTGGATTGGCCAAACCATCACACAGCTCGCTTCTGTCTGAGTGAGGGCCCCTGAGGATTTGGCCCCAGGAGACGGAGTAGTACCATTGATGGGCTGTGAAGAAAGTCCTGTCAGCTGGGTCCTCAGGTTTGTGGCAGGGACACAGTGGGCTGCAATCCAGAATAAAAATGGTTCACTTTTATTTGTGACTCTTCAAGGAAATAAAAAGTCCCAGTGCTGAGATTAGAGGTGGGATTTTCAAATGCACTGTGACTTAGGGCTCGTCTACCCTAGACCAGGTCAAAACCCTCCTTGTGTAGATGCAGCTTCTTCTGGCAAAAATGTGCTTTTGCTGTTATAGCTTATACCATTTCCACCAAAAAAATAAACTCTGCAATGAAAGGCACTCTTTTGCTGGTATTACAGCCTCTATGCTCGGGCCTATGGCTTTATTACAAGAGTGGCTGGGTGAGGTTCTGTGACCTGCAATGTGCAGGACATCAGACTAGAAGATGATCACGATGATGTCTTCTGGTCTTAATGTCTCTGAGGGCTTTTTGGTATAGAAATAACATAAGAAAATCACATCCTTAGCCAACATTATTACACTGACACAAGTTTCCAGACCTGGGTTTAGAAGCACAGGTCTCCCTGGTGTTCAATGGGATTTGTGCTCCTTAAGTATAAAATCATAGAAAGGTAGGGCTGGAAGTGACCTTGAGGAGTCATCACGTCTCGCCCTGGCACTGGAGCAGTATCAAGTAAACCGAGGCCATCCTTGACGGGTTTGTCCAACCGACTCTTAAAAACCTCTAATGACCCAGATTCCACAATCTCTCTTGAAAGCCTATTTCCGGAATTTAACTACCCTTATAATTAGAAAGATTTTTGTAATGTCCCTTCCTGCGGATTAAGTCCATTACTTCTTGTCCTACTTTCAGTGAACATAGAGAACAGTTGCTCACAGACAGTCCTCTTTATAATTGCCCTTAATGTATTGGAGACTGTTATCAGGTCCCTGCCTCAGTCTTCTTTTCTCAAGACTTAACATGCCCAGTTTTGTTTAACCTTTCCTCATAGGTCAGGTTTTCTAAACCTTTTGTAGTTGTTGTTGTTTTGGTTTTTTCCCCTGTCCTTTGGACTCTTTCCAATTTCTTCACATATTTCCTAAAGTGTGGCACCCAGAGCTGGACACAGTACTCCAGCTAGGGCCTCACCAGTGCTGGGTAGAGCAGGACAATTACTTTTCATGTCTTACAGCACTCCTGTTAATACATCCCAGTACGAGATTAGCCTTTTTCGCAACTGTATTACATTGTTGATTCATATTTAATTTGTGATCCACATAACCCCCAGATCCTTTTCAGCAGTGCTACCACCTAGCCAGCTAGTCCCCATTCTGCAATGGTGTGCATTTGACTTTTCCTTTCTAAGTGTAGTACTTTGCACTTGTCTTCATTGGCTTTCGTCTTGTTGATTTCTAACCAATTCTCCAATTTGTCAAGGTTTTTTTGAATTCTGATTTTGTCCTTCAAAGTCCTTGCAACCCCTCTCAGTTTGGTGTCATCCTCATATTTTATAAGCATACTCTCCACTTCATTATCCAAGTCATTAAAGAAAATATTGACTAGTACCGGATCCAGGACTTGTGGGAACCCCCTAGATATGCCCTCCCAGTTTGACAGAAAACCATTGAGAACTACCCTAAATCAGTTAAACCCTTCTGAAAATACCCCCTCTGTGTGTAAAGTGCCTTTTTGTTCTGGGGAGAAGAGGAGAAAATTTCTTAGTTCTTAGAAATTTAAAGTTCTCTCAGTCTCTCACTGGCTCAGTTATGAACATGTGTACTCAGTGTCTCTCTTAAATCAGCTACTACTGAAATGCACAAATAATAGCTGAGTTTACTAGATAAGCAGTGATATACTTGCCCACTTGCTGTGTGGAAGCTCAGAATCAAGACGTCCTTTGCTTCTCTTCACTCTGAAAGGCTTTGCATCATTGGCTAAAATTTTCAGAAGTGGTCACTGATTTTTGGGTGCCCAACATGAGAACCCTAGCCTGATTTTCCAAGGTGTTGAATGCCATTAATGAAGTCAAAGGAAGATATGGGAGCACACCACCTCTAAAAATCAGACACAAGGTTTCTCAAGTTGGGTGTCCAAAAATGAAGACACCACAAATCAGAGGCTACTTTTGAAAGTTTTTGTTTTACCGATTCTTCTTTTTTTACTCCAGCTTTACACTGGTGTAAATCTGTTGACTTCAGTGGAGTTACTCCTGACTCATGTTGGTGTCAGTGAATGGAGTCAGTCCCTGTAAGTGTCATCTCAACAAATAGAACTAACAGCTTTCCCAGCTACAAAGTGAATATTCAGTAGTGACTTTAAAAACCAAGGAAACAAAGGAACACAATAAATTGTGCCAGTGGTGGAGGGGATTTATAGGCATGTGTGTGAACTATCCACTTTGGGCCAGAGATTCAATGGGAGAGGAGATTTTGGGGAAACACAGTTCCCCTTGTTAAAATGAAATAATGAGTTTAATATATACAGGGAAAGAGAGGACAGAAGGGGAGGCAAGTTCTTTCCCTGTTAAATATTTACCATTTGAGCTTTGCTTAGGTTCCTGCCTTTCTATATCTCTAAAGGTGGTGGTGGTTGTGATAGTCGGATATGTTTCTAAATGTATTCCTCCCTTTAAACGCACCTTGCATGAGAAATGGCAATGGTAACAAAAAGCAGACTGTTCCCTCCTCATGAATATTAATCAGTAAACTCCCCCTGCTATTTGAAATCTGAGGCTGGTGCTAAAACCCTTTCTCCCCCCACCCCCCACTCAAACAGCCCCCAAGGAAAACCTTGAAAGTCCTGGGAAAGCCATACACAGAGGCTGCCGTGACTGGAGGCCTTCTAGGCAGTGACATATAAAACTCTGAGGTCAGGGGGCACAGCAAGAGGAGGAATCAGCTTTGTTTCCACTATGTGTTCCTGAAAGCTAAACCTTTGTGGAACTTTTCTTGCTGCATTTTTGGCTATTTAGCTTTGAAAACAAAAGATTTATTTATTTTTTCCCATTCATCTCAGTTTTTGTTCTAAGTTGACAGCAGTGACATATGAAGGACCCTCCTTGTTTAGTCGCAGAGCTGTGTATGCTGCGTCAGCCCTTATCGCTTTAGAACAAATATTATATGATCTTTAAGGAAAGGGGGGAAAGGATTGCCAATGGAAACACGCATGGAAATCAATGCTTCCTCCATTCTTTTTAAATAAGAAAATTAAACCTCTCCCATTGATAGGAGCATGTGTGAGATAATATTACATCCAGAAATCAAGCTGTGTATTTTCATGGTATACACAGTTTCAGACCAAACCACAGGACTATTCTCAAGGACATTGGGTGATGCAACCTTATGTTTGTGTGTCTCCTAGATAACAGTGAACAATGCAAAATAATTCTTTGAACTAAATGTAATTCCTGATTGGCGTTGCTTCTGAGCAAAGATTTGTCAGATATCCAGCAGTATATCAGAAACAGAAATATATTTTTCCAGTGCATAGAATAATAAATGAATACTTATTATTGCTATTCACTCTTTAGATTGTAGTAGCTCTTGTAGTATGGTAGGTGATTTCCAAGCACCTGAATAGTGTGCAATCCACAAAAATAATGCTTTGCTTATATTTTATCCATAGATCTCAATAGACTTTACACAGTATTATTATCCTTATTTTACAGTTGGGGAAACTGAGGCACAGAGCAGTGATGTGATTTGCCCGAGCTCACCCAGCAAATCGGTGGCAGAACCAATAATTAGACTCCAGGTCTCCCAGCTCCCACGCTGGTGCCATATCCACTTGACCATGCTGAGAAGGTTAGGACCTGGCGCTGTTTGGACATATTTGAGTTGATATTTAAAAAAATAAAATGTGTGGGAGAGGCTGGATGGCAGAGGGATTGTTAATGGAATGTGGAGACTTCCAAGGTTGTTGATTCAAATCTGGCCCAGTCTGGTGATAGCTTCATTCTGAAATCTATTGATAACCTACAGGGTTTGAAATGTGAGATAGTGTCAGTGCAATTCAGAGTACAAATTGCCTAGATCACAAAAACCCATCCCAGACTGGCATTAGAGTGCAGTCTCAGTCTGGAGGGTAAGTACTGAATGGACACTTTCAGCCCTAGGGAAGCTGCTTCCAGGTCAGGGTTGAGGTACATTGATAGGGTGGTGCAGAAAAGCTTGTATTGCTGCTGCCTGTTCTGTCTCCGTTGTGGGCATAAGCTGAGGATTCCGTTATTCAGGGCTGTCAAGCCAGCACTTTTCACCAAGAGTAAATTCCAGATCACTAACAATGAAGCAATTTCCGTCTCCATGAGCCCAAAACGAGGGCTGAATGATCCAAAAATTGGGATGTGCATGTTTGTGGTGTTTGGGGAAGTGTTCCCAGAGGCTGGGAGTAGTTATGAGATGGACAGCTTACTGCAGGTGTAAAAGAGGAGATCAGACAATATCCTACCTTTACACTCACCACTGCTGTCGGGAATAGTCTGTGCAACTAACAGATATAAATCCTAGGCTGGTGACAGAATTAGAGCAATGATTAGCCATACAGGAAACTGCTCGAATGACAAAATACTGTACTCAGAATCCAGCAGGAAGTTATTCATCGGATGGGAAGCCTAAATGCAAACCTAGGGACTAATTCATTAAAAAAATGCAGACACCCCACTATATGTGGTTTAGTAGGGACAATGAGGGATGCACAGCAGATATGTTCAGGACTCCGAGGATGGTGCACCCTGCAATCCTTCTGGACTCAAACCTTTGGTTTATGCTGACTAATCATCTCACTCAGTCCAGCTAGCCCGAGCTGTGCTTTATCATCACATGTAACGTCACAAACACTTTTGAAAAGAGAGCAGAAGAGACACTGGAATGTCAGTAGCTAAGGACTGGTATGCGGCATTGATACAATGACTCTTTTTCCTCTTACCTTCCATGAGATCTGGATATTGGCTTTGGGTGTCAGAGTCAGGGTTTGGCTATGTTCTGGGGAGGGTACTGTCATCTAGCTGCTGCTGCTGGAGGTTCAAGTTTAAACCTGTACCTCCACTGACTGTTCAGTCATCTTACAACATTGCTGACCCTGGCCCAGAATCCTTACTTTTTTTTCTGACATCTTTCTCTCCCCCATGTGCCCTTTTCTCTTCCTAATGCAAAGAAGCCTGATCATGTGACATCTCCTTCTCTGTGTATAATATATGGAGATATGCCTATCTCATAGAACTGGAAGGACCTTGAAAGGTCATCAAGTCCAGTCCCCTGCCTTCACTAGCAGGACCAAGTACTGTCCCCTGACAGATTTTTGCCCCAGATCTCTAAATGGCCCTCTCAAGGATTGAACTCACAACCCTGGGTTTAGCAGGTCAATGCTCAAACCACTGAGCTATCCCTCCCTGTAGCATGCTCAGGTTACTTGTTGCAGGATTTGAATATCTCCTGGTGACAGAGTGCTGGGTGACAGCAGCTGTACCAGCTCTGATCCCTGGATCACCAATTAAATTGCCCTGGAGTAAACCTGAGGGGCAGAGCTGTGCCTAATTCAGGGATCTCAAACTCAAATCACCATGAGGGCCACATGAGAACTAGTAAATTGGCCTGAGGGCCGCATCACTGAAACCTTTTCATACAAGGATACAAAAGTATAGTCAAAAATGAAAAAAATGAAGAGTAATATAGTATTTATTAAAAGTCAACATATTAACTTTTTAAAAACTGTAATGCAAAGAGGGGTTTTAATAAAATATAAACACTCAGTAATGTTTGGAGCTTGGCTGCCAGTGGAGCCGGTGCCTATGGCGGGCCGCAGGAAATAACTCCGCGGGCCACCACGTGTTTGAGACCCCTGGCCTAATTGATAGATTGGGATGGGCTAAGGTGAGCCCAGAAGGCTTATTCGTCCATTAGCCCAGAGAGTAGAAAAGGCACAGGAAGGAAGTACTCAGGGGGAAGAGAGAGATTTTTGACAGTCAAAAACAGGTGAGATCTCTTGGGGCAGGGAAAATACTGTCTGTTCCCCCTCCCCCTATGGCTGAGTGAGCTACAGAGCTGTACAAATTTATAAAGGTGGTGGGGAGAGCATTGTAAATAAATTGCATGAGGTGTTTGACCAGAAGAAGGTCTCTGAGCAGTTTGTGTCTAGAAAAGAGCAGGTTGATGTTCTGTCACACTCCTAATTAATGACTTGTTGCAGAACAATGTGAGCTATTGATAGTCCATGTATAGTATGCATCCAGCTTGTCTTTCACTTTCCCATTTGACCTTTAACTTTATTTTGCAAATATTCCATCTGGAAATATCGCAGACTTAAGGTATCCAAAAGAAACTCCTCCACTGGTATAGCTGTCCAAAGAAATTAGCCAAGCCTTGAAAGGATATTCTTCTCCTTGAAAGTACATCCTTACAGATACTTGATAGCCATCTTTCAGAGCATATGGTTTACCTTTTGGGATGTTTACACTGTGAATTATGTACAGCAAAGTGGCCCTTATACCATTAGAATGAAGTCTGCCATTGCTTCTTAGATTAAAATCCATGTGCTATGGGAATGTTTCTAGTTCATCTATATATGCCTAATAAGAATGAAATTTATTCTAAATAAGCAATTTTTCTCTTGCATTGTTCTGTTTCTAGTTTCTTAGTGTGATATACAAAATATGTATGTATTTAAATGTTTTAGTTATTGAAGTGCTCTAAAGAATTCCATGTGCAAAATATACATTTAAAATTGTTCTGCATAACATGGATTTGTGTGTCCATTGCAAATTATTTTTACACTTATTTAGAGCTGTTCAGCATGGAGCTTTCTGAAGTAGTTAATTCTGTGTGTATGGAATTACTGCCATTGAAATGCAGCCAGCCTCAGGGATGGACTGCAACAGTTGTTTACCAGTGTACAGCAACCGTGCACAATAATTTAGAGAGATGCTGCAGAAGAATAAGGCAGCCATTTTATATTTCAGGGGAATTTCAGAGAGGCAGAATGTAATTACCCACACTGAAATTAGGCAAGGACTTTGTGGCTAGCACTCCTTCTGTTGTTACAGGATAATATCTTTAGACTATAAATGCTCATTTTTAAAGCTCACTTACATTATAGTGGCACAGCACCGCCCAATTCCCTCCTGGGATTGCTCTGATATTGATGCAGAGGGAGGAGTACCACCTACTCAATCACCAGCACTGCTCCCCACTGTGCTGTTTATTTTTAAATGCAACATATTTTTGACAGATTATTTTAAGAACCGAAAGGGGAATGGATTGGAAAAACCAGCAATCCCATGTTTCACTTGTGTTTGGGAGGCCAAGAGATTATAGTTTGTCAACTAGCAGAGATTAGGCATGTTGTGGAGATGCAAGAGATGATGTTTAGTTTTGGGGGAATGGGAAAGGGGAAGGGAGGTTCTGAACCTATCACTCCTCATCCCCTCTAAGTGGGCAACTCTTGGACAGCTATTAATGGAGATTGCAAAGATTATACAGCTCTCCCACTCCTCTTCTGAGTTAGCATTTGGCTACAGGGCGGAATGGATGTGTGGATTGGACAGAAATGATCAGAATAAAGCCCCCAATGACAAAACCAAAGGATAAAGTTTGTGACAACAGAACAATCTAAGGGTATGTCCATACTTACCGGCTGGTTCGGCGGCAAGCAATTGATCTTCTGGGATCGATTTATCGCGTCTTGTCTAGACGCAATAAATCGATCCCCGAAGTGCTCGCCGTCAATGCTGGTAATCCTGCTCCGCGAGAGGAGTAGGCGGAGTCGACAGGGGAGCCTGCCTGCCGCCGTGTGGACCAGCGGTAAGTACCTTTTAGTTCGAACTAAGATACTTCGACTTCAGCTACGTTATTCACGTAGCTGAAGTTGCGTATCTTAGTTCGAACTGGGGGCTTAGTGTGGACCAAGCCTAAGTAAGGTAGATTCCACTTATTCTTCTGTTGTGTGGTTAGACTGGCATAATACATGATTTTGAGTTATATTTCTGTGCGTAAAGCTACTACCCTTACCTCAGTCTGATCCTTCAAGACTCACCGCTGCTGTGATGCCTTCAGGAAATCGGCCAACTAGGCTAAGAATCACTCAAGAATGGCTGATACGATTTATTAATTTAAAACTATACAGTTGTGCAGGAAGCTATCCTGTTTTACATTCTTATTACTGTTCCCATTATCCTTCCTGCCCTATTACTTGGTTTGCGCTCTCTCTTTTGCATCTTGCTTAGACTAAGTGCACTGGGACAGGGATCATGTCTTCCTGTGTTTTGTACAGTGCTTGTTATGCTGGGGCCCCGATCCTGTTTGATGTGTTTGAGCATTATCACAATATAAATAATTGGAATCCCAGTGCCTGCCTATAAAACAGGGCTAGTCTGCCCCTGGATTAGAAAGCGCTGTGGTCCCAATTGTGACAGATCTTGGATGGGTGTAGTGGGTGGGGACGGGGGAAGGGACAGGGTCCTTCTTCTTGCATGTTCCCAGAGGAGATAATTAGAATCTTGGAGCTTCTACCCCAGGAGCTCTGCAAACAGGAGTCTCAGCACTGTCAGTGGCACAACACTGGAAAGGAAAGATGCTCCCTCTATGCCCCAGCCCTCAGTCTGGGGTTGGTGCTGGCCGGGGGAGCACATGCTGTGCCTTTTTAAAGGGTATAGCACTTTTGGTCCTTGGCGTCCCGCAAGGCTCCAAGAAAGGCAGAGATGAGAGAAGATCAGAAGATGAAAGGATTCTTAGAATCAAATCCTTAGCTCACATGCAAGGCAAAATTACTTTGTCACTATATTAGACTGGACTTTCAAAGGTGCAAAATGATTAAGTGTCTGATGCATTAATGCAGCACCTGTAACTGGAGCACCATGAAGGCAGCACAATGGAGGGAAATGAACGGAGAAGGTTTGCTCAGCAGCTGGCACAGTAGCTGGTTCCTGCAAACACATGTACAGTCTGCTCCATTCTGTTAGTGACACCTTCTTCTTTTGCTGTGATGTGAGTCTTCATAATTATAAGCCCCAAAAAGCGGCAAGCAAGTGACCAACATGCAATTCTTTATACAAAAGCAAGGGTTTTAAGCCCTGCTGACAAGTGTAGAAAATGGCTTCTAAACCATATCAGACAAAGTGCTTTCAAAACCCAGGATAATGCTGCACTAAACTGCCCAAACCCTCCATAGATATACAGCCCTAATAGGATATATGGCCCTAGGGCCCAATCCAGCTCCCACTGAAGTCTAAAAGTCCTTCCATTCAGTTCAGGGAGCATTCAGTCAGGGCCTTGGTGAACTATGAGTTAGAGCCATATCTAAGGCCTGGTCTACACTAACCCCAGAATTCGAACTAAGATACGCAACTTCAGCTACGTGAATAACGTAGCTGAAGTCGAACTATCTTAGTTCGAATGAAAAAGCACTTACCCGGGGTCCACACGCGGCGCGCAGGCTCCCCCGTCGACTCTGCCTGCTCCGTTCGTCGAGCTGGATTACCAGCGTCGACGGCGGAGCACTTCCTGGTTCGATTTATCGTGTCTAGACAAGACGCGATAAATCGAACCCAGAACATTGATCCCGCACCTCCGACCGGACGCGTAAGTATAGACGTACCCTAAGACTAGCTCCCTGTTGACGTTCAAACATCACTGTAGCTGTGTTATATGGATAAAATTACATATTGTGAACATTATTTAAAGGCTGTAGTGTGCACAGACTGCCCAGTTCTCCTGCTAGCTGCAATATGGCAGGAGTATGCATAAACCTCTGCTAAATAACTTTTGCGTAATTTTCAAATGTGCATGTTCATGCCACTGTATTAATAGCTAAGTTGTGTGTCTAATTTGAATTTTGCAGTAATTTTTTCATGTTTGCAGAAATATACATTGTAGTTGAGTTATCCCAAGCAATCTAGGGGATTTAGAGATGTGTATCCCACCAGTTTTAATGGTGGTTGTGTCTAAATACTGTAGGTTACTTTTGAAAATTTAAACTTTAAAATTTAACATTTTATTTTGCATTCACAGTGCCTGTGATGTTGGAACTCGGCAATGTCCTGAATAGATTTCACAGGCAAAATATTTGTTCGTAATATTCCTCTGCATTCTTGGGGCCTAGTCCCTGCTGTAATTTAGTAGCCTTGGGGCCGCTCAAAGTTATACCTGCCTGCCCATAGACCTGAAGGGCTCTTTGGCAGACAGGGATTGCTGGAGTTGAAGAGAAGGGGCATGGTTAAACCACCCTTGAACGGATGGCATTACCCTGGTATCTCTAGCATTCCCTAGGTATTTCTGTGTTAAATATTGGTTGATATAAGGAATACTGCACATACTGAAGTAATGTTATCTATGAAAACTGGTAGGTTTTTAAGCACAACCATTCTGAGTGTTAACTTCAGATAGGGTTTTTTTTTTTTTTTTTCTTACTAGATCTTTTTAATTGCTTCCAGATCAATTACCATATATTTATCATAATTTTGGCAATTATGTCAATTCCTTGGCTCTGTAAAAAGTAGGCACCAGTATAAATATATAAGAAAAGTAACAACAAATGCTATCCGAAAGGGACAGTGTAAAGTTGGTACCAAATGATGGTTTATTCTCCACAGGCAAGACCCAGCTCACTGAAGTCCATAGAAAAGCTGCCATTGATTTCAGTGGATTTGGATCAAACCCCAAACAGGGATGACATTTCACACTGTAATTATGCCCTCCTTTGTAACTAGGAGGAATTATGCAAACTTGCCAGTGGCTTTTTTTAAAAACCAGATTGCCATGCCTGTTGTCTTCAAATCCAGTTCTGCTAGGCAGGTTTCTTTGTCCATAAGGTAGAATTCTTGTTTACCAAACCTCCTATAGCAAACAATTTCACATTACTGGTCCTTGAGTCACCAAACTAAGACAGGCTCAGGCATCTTTTCTGCTTTGAAACTTCTAACCCACAGTCCTCCCTGGAATTCAATCAAGAGGGCCCACATCTGCCCTGAATACACTCAGTGGGGGCCAAAAGAGACTTGCTCTCAGTGGTGTCCTGTTAAAAATACCTCCGATTGGTCTCCATTGTGCCTGATCTTTAGCCCCATGTGAATGAGAATGGCCCACAGGCAGGTGGCCCGAGGGTTAGGTATGAATAGCTGCAATTGTCCCTATGTCAAAAGGATGATCCAGGAAACGGGAACAGGAGTTAAAAGGGGAAGGATAGTAGGTGAGAAGAGGGGAAAACTCTCCTCACTGAATTAGTCCTTTCCTATTGTGTCTATAGAGTAGTTTTGTCTGTCTGCCTGTCATAGAGATTTCTACAGTGCCCATCCCCATAGTATCTAAGTGCTTCACAGGCCATCCTAGTGCTGGTGGGGGAAGTCTTGGTGCTGGTGATATCTTTCATGATCTTGCTGATGTGGACTCGGGTTTCTCAGATATAAGCCATGCTTTTTGCCAGAGATTAACATTTCCTGTCCAGATACTCACAATGGTGACATCTTCCATATTTTACAGAAATTATCTTGTAGGCGCATTAAAATGACGTGCAACCATGATAACCATTCCTAAGAGTTGTATAGAGTGGTAACATAAAACATATGTTTACAGCTAGGCAAAATACATACAATAGGAACCCAACACACAGGGTTCAGTTGATAAGCTAGTCTATAGTTAGAAGAAAACAAGCCTGGTTCTCCACTGCCCTGTATCCTCCATAGTCACTTACACTCCTGCAAAGGGGATATAAAATGCTGCTAGCGTGGAATGGAAGGGCCTGATTCACATGTCTAGCTGAGCTGCACTTGATGCAGGACCCGGGGGAGGGGAGGAAGGACAGCTGAGTAAAGGTGATTTCACTCCACTTTTGCAACTCCTAGGTTCTGGGGGCTACCCCTGGTGTAAATTAGAACAGCCTTAGGGCTGCTCTAATTTGTGCCTCGCTGCTTAATCAAGAGGTCACTCTGACAGGCAGAAATAGTTGGCGCAGGAGACACTCCAGCCTTGTCCCCTTTCCTTGGAGTGACAAAAAGGGAGTTTCTGGCTCCCAGCACTGCTGTCTTTACAGGCCCCTTGCTGCAGCAGAGCTGTACACAGAGAATGGAGAATCCGGCCTGTTAAGTTTTACTCCAATTTTCCTTCACCTTGCTTAAATGCCCAAGGTGCAATATAGTGGGGGAATGGGCCCAACATGGCTATCAGACCAAGAAACATAGTTGGTCACTGTTGAATCTTTACCTTCACATTTTGCCTTCAGCAAATATACACTCAGTGGGAGCGATAAGCATCTATAAACACAATTTGCTGCACTTCGCTGCTTCTCCACCTCCGCTGAAATTCATGTCCCTGCCTGTATGCAACTCAGTTCTCAAAAGCCTCCTGAGATTTCCTGTCCCCAAATTTGCAACTCTTGCTGTCTCAAAGGTACAAAGAAGCATTCGTGCATCTCCCTCCCAGTCTCAATCATACGTTCCTGCTAGGCTCAGAAATGTTGCCTGTTTGCTGACTTTTGGAACCTGCCTCAAAAGCAAATTTGCTATTGCTGCTTTTCTTTATCATGAAGGCTAAAAACTATGAGCATATGGAATCCCAGACCTATAATAAAATATCTAATCACTTTTCCAGGCAGCTTTTAATTGCATATGTAAAAGCCTGTCTCCTGTCTGTCTAGGTGCCTGTTAGATACCATGGATATGCTGAGCTTCTGACAATTATGTTCAGATTTGGATTCAGGGGTCAGGCATTCAAATGTGTGCATGTTCAGAGACAGCATGATTCTAAAAACAGCATAAAACCCAGGAAGATAGTGAGAGAAAAGATGATAATGCAGCCAGAAGTTTTTGTTTCATGTTAAGCTAACCATAGGATATGGGGAAATGTCTATTTCTATTGGCTATACAGAGGCTGAACCCAGCTTCTAGGTTATAGATGGGTGCAGGTCAGTGCGGGGA
Organism: Chelydra serpentina; assembly: GCA_037349315.1. Lineage (NCBI taxonomy): Eukaryota > Metazoa > Chordata > Testudines > Chelydridae > Chelydra > Chelydra serpentina. Next base: position 33,417,035 of record JBAIAC010000029.1, on the reverse strand, counting down.
AGGGAAAAAAATTATGAGCAGAAAAAGCAAAGAGTAAATAGAAACAAATTAGCATCCACCTATGTGGACCATGAGTTAGCACAGTCACTGGCTGTAGGAGCTAATTAGTTAATTGTTATGCTCCACTGCATTGGCTGGCCAGCCAGAGGGGTTGCTTGCTTTGCCTCTGAAAAATAAAACTGGGTCCCAACGTCCTGATTGTGTAACAGAGCAAATTACAATCATTATAGTTAGGGCTTTGCACTTAAGAAACGCTATTGGAAAGGGGGCTTTGATGCATTTTCCTCAGCAAAATCAAAGGTTTCTTTCTCTTGCTACTGCCATCCTGGGCAGCACACAGCATGCTTGTTCAATCTTGCTTGAAGAATACGCTACAGTGAATGTGGCCAGGGTGGCTCCTCTCCTCCCCCTTAGTCAAATCATCTTTTAAACTTCTATTTTCTCTCCCTTTTACCTATCCAAGTTTCCAATGTCAATACGCAGGCAGGCAGAGTCCATCTCCGTATGTAGTTGGTTGTCAACTCTCATGATTTTTGAGAGTGTTATGACAATTATTGTCCTTAAAGCCCCAGCTCCTGGAGTCAAGTGGCTATGTGGTGATTTCAGCCTTCATTCTTAAAGAAAAAGTAAGTTTCTAACCCTCATGGCTGTGGAGAAAGATTCAAAATGTGACCCCAGTGCAACCTAAGCGCTCAAAAAGCAGAAGGCAAATACAAAGCACATCTAATATATTCTATTTACATAATCTTGTGAATTTATTTTAAAGCCAATCTCATGATTTTTGGTGAGCCTGACTCATGATTTCTGAACATTTGGGGTTGGCAATACTGTGAACTGAGTCAGCGGTGTTGACTTCCTCTGGCCTGGTTACTACACTTGCAATTTGTGGGCTAGATGGGACATTAACCCTGTTCCAGAACAGGGTTAAACATTCCATCTACACTACACTCTGCAACAGTGCAGTAAGCGTGTTTCCTGACACTGTTTGTTTTAGACATGGTGTTTCTTGCTTACATGAACAGGCTTGAGATGATCCCCAGTTTTGTGCTGAGAAATGTTTTTCCCTTTTTGTCATATCAGCAAGGATATCTGTTAGGGTATGGCAGATGTGTCCCATACACTGCAGTGTATGGGAGCTGTATTGTATCTGCTTGAAAGGCAATGACCAGGATGGTGGTGTCAGGCATTGGTGAACCCTTGATTCTTCACATTTGCTTTTATATTTTTATTCTGGGGAGGTCCTGCAGTCTTTCATTATTTATGAGCCATATATTTCAGAGAGGATTTTCTGGATTAATTGCCATGCTATTTGCTGCCAAACAGATGACAGGTTTATTACTGTGTGCTCTCCAAAAGGGGTGGTGGGTGACATTCTTTGTTTTAATCTCCAGAGAGAGACCTTCTTTTTGGGGGGGGCGGGTAGGTGAAATGTTACTATCGTCTGTTCAAAGGTGAAGAGACGCTTTTGTACTAGAGCCTAACTGCATCTCAGAAAAAATGCTGATACAATCACACACACAAAAACGGATGTGATGAGAGACATTTCTCCCAATTTCTGCTGCTCACAGTGGAAGCTGCTGGTATTTAATGAGCAGTAACAAGCTGCCCTACTGTGAAACCCTGCCAATGCTGATTGTTTATGCCAAGTATGCTGAGCAACCAACATGCTGAAGAGGCAGAGTCATGTTTGGCACAGAAAGATTCAAACTCGTATGTTGCAGAGTTAATTCCTGATCTTCATGTTGGTGAAGAGAACTCATCTATAACTTTACAGATGCAGAAAGTCTCATTCCTAAAAAGGGGGGCTATGGACTTGTGTGTGAGCAGATAGTAGACTACATAAACATTTCCTACTCTCGCAAAAGAACACTGCTCTTTGGTCCAAAAACTACTTCAATGAGAAAATGCTGTAATTATTTTGTGACTTAAAGGGGGCCTGCAAATACATTAAACTAAAATTTAACCAAGTGTATTTCCTGCCACTTGGAATGGGTAAGAGACTGATTTGCATAAAACACATTTGAATCTGATCTGCACAGTTCAGCACAGAATCCCTAAAGTCTCAGAATGTGTGTTGGTTTTAGGCCCATCTCAGTTTTAAACTTAACTATAAATTTCATATCCTCCTTACCCCTCCATATCCTGTCTTGTTAACTCCTCCTCTCTGTGACGTACCGGTATGCACCATCCCTAATTAATGTTCACCCTGCCTCCCTCCATGTCCTGCATCAGTAACCTTTGAAAACCCACCTGCTCTGTGAAGAGTTCCAGCTATGCACAGCGCTGGCCAGTCTATCTATGTTCTGCATGAAATAGTGTACTTTACTGTCCTCTATATATCCAGAGAGTGCCTTTGGAGTATAATCTCTTTGGGGTATAGTTTACCCATCAGACCAGGCTGTGAATATTTACAGTACTGTATGCAAAATAAGGTGGTAATATCACAACCACTACTGAAGCCTACTGGCTTCTATTGGTGCTATGTGGTGCAGTTTTGCAAAACTCCTACAAATATCATTTTAATATTTAACAGCCTGGTGTCTCCTGCTCTGGTGAGATGGACAGATTGCTGGTTTTGATTCCTTCAGGAGTGCCAGTGTGGCCTAGTGGATAGAGCACTGGACTGGGTCTCAGGAGACCTGCGTTCAATTTCTGGCTTTTACACCGGTCTGTTCGGTGATCTGGGGCAAGTCACTTCCCTCCCTGTGCCTCCATTTCCCCAACTGTAAAATGGGGACAATGATAATTACCACCTGTGTAAAGCACTTTGAGATCTCTGCATAAAAAGCACTATATCAGAACTAGGTGGCATCATTGTTCCAGAGCTAAAGCAAGTTTTAAGAGAGCCCATTTGTGTTGACTCCTCAGGCAGATGAGTCAGAGATCTGGCTAAGTCTCAGAACTTTTCCTGGCAAAGATTCAGGTGCTTATGTGGGTCCTTAACCAAGTACTTAAAGTGGAAATATGGGATTAAAACATTGCTTGACCTGGATTGTTTGGAGCATTTGACACCAAAGCAGTGGTGTTGCTTTGTGGTGTTAGGATGGCCTTCAGAGAGATACATTGCTGCAAATGTGCTTTGCCCTTGTTCTGGAGAGACCATTTGTCGGAAGTCTCCCTGCCCACTTGCTTCTTGGCCTCCCTAGTGAGAATGCTAACATAGGTGCTAGTCAGTGCCATTGGATTTTGTGATGTGGGCACTTCTCTACTGGGAAGTGGACTGAGACCACCCAACTAATTTCATATAAGCCACAGAACAGGCTTCAAGTGGTAATATTTTTTTATTTTTTTTTTTTGGTCCCTACTGAACTGGATTTGGTCTGACATGATGACCTATGGATAAGATGGTGACCTATTCCCTATTCCATTACTAACTATCCCCCAAGCCCTCTAGGCACCCAGATATCTAATCTCTAGTGATACTTTTCCCAGGGACACTTATATTTTGGAAGAAGTTCTGTACTTGGCTGCAGGAACATCTTTACCTATATTATTGCAATAAATAGGGAGACCTTTCATTACAAACCTAGGCAGATCAAATCAACAAATACTTATGTGAGCTTGCTTCTCTGCATAGGCAGTCTGATTGCAAGGTCAGCGGAGAGGGAAGTTCTGAGTCATTAAATTGTTTAGGACTAACTTATCAGGTGCCCTGGACTCCTTAAGCAAACACAGCAGGAGAAAATGGTAGCTGTGCCCCTCCCCCCACTCTTTCTAACAGATAACTCCAGCCCTTTCTTCAGTAACAGAGCACTCAGTTACGTGACTTTTACTTTTACAAGGCTGCTTAGTTTCAAGCAACAGAATGCACTGTCTGTAAAACTCTTGGCTTTGTATTATTGACTACAGAAAATGACACATTTTGATTGATTGAGTGATTGCCAGTGCTCTCAGTCTCCTGCCTGGGGACCTTCAAAGGACAGTTTGGAGAGCTTACAGGATCATTAGCAATTTTCTGACTTTTCCAGTCTGGTTGTATGGTACTTAAACTTCAACTTTGCAGGCATGGTGAATGCATTTTATAGTATTAACTCTTAGTGCACTGAAGGTTTGTGGAAAATTAGGAATGCTCACGTAAGTGCTATTCTGAACTGCTCCATGAATAACCCTAAACTGAATGTACTCTCCTTCCTTGAACTCTGTCTCAAGCATAGGCGCTGACTCCATGGGCGCTCCAGGGCTGGAGTGTGCACGGGGGGAAAATGGTGAGTGCTCTGCACCACCCAGCAGCCAAGCTCCCCGCCCCGCTGCCCCAGCTCACCTCACCTCTGCCTCCTCCCCTGAGCGCGCCGTGTCCCCGCTTCTCCTCCCAGCGCTGAAACAGCTGTTTCATGGCGTAACAAACTGTGGGAGAGAGGGGGGAGGAGTGGGAACATGGCATGCTCAGGGGAGGAGGCGGGGAAGGGGCGGGGATTTGGGGAAGGAGTCTAATAGGGGCAGGGAGGGAGTGAAATTGGGGTGGGGACTTTGGGGATGGAATGGGGGCAGGGCAGGGGTGGGAGGGGGTGGAGTCGGGGCAGGGCAGGGGCGGTCGAGCACCCACTGGCACCAGGAGAAGTTGGCGCCTATGGTCTCAAGGGCACTAGGGCATTCATTTTCTGTTACATTTGATTTTTTTTCTTACTTGCAGTTCTCCATTCTTCAGCCCTGATCTGGGTGCATCCTTGTTTAACCTGAGGATGATCTTGTCTCAGTACTTATGTAGCCCTAAGCCACCCATTCCAGCGCTGTATCCGCTCAACTCCTTTGTGTGCATGTATGTGTGTGAATTCCATGCCCTTGAAATATGCAGCTCAAAACCGAAGTCCTCTGTCTAGAGAACAGGCGCCAGCACATGTAGCAACATTGGTGGAACAGTGTAGCATAGGGAAGCTGTACAATGTCCCTCAGCTCTGTGAGAGATCACCTATAAAGGAGAAACTCTGTAGTCTCTCCATTCAGTCCTTGGGCTCTGCTGAGACTGCCGAAATGATTTCCTGTTGTGATGTCTAATGTGCATGCTTGTCCACAATGAACCAGACTGAGACTATAACTCATTAAACACAGGTTTATCATATGGCCATCAGATAATAACTTTTGGGCACTGTTGCCTGGAGCTGGATTCAGATCAGTGTCTCTCCATATTGTTGGTACTGTGAGATATACCATTAGAGTCCTAGAAGAATTTGGTTTTGAAGTTTTTATAGTTTTTAATACTGTAAATGACTCCAGAGCACACTGTGTCAAACCACATGTTGGGGTTAAACATCCAAGAGTTAGGATCCGGTTGTGTAATTCTTACTGAGAATTAAAAACTCAGAAAGAAGTCAATGCGAATTATGCCTGAGTAAAGACTGCAGGATCACACCTCATATATTGTTTCAGTGTTTTATAGTTGTCAATCTCACCACTGACCGTGAATTGCCTTACCTTTCCGGCAAGGGGGATTCTGTATTGAAGTTATTTAATTCAGTGACTTGCTTGTGTTTTTTCCAACAGCTGGCTGGCTCCCATTAATACAGGAACACTTAAACCACTGGGTGATCTTTTTCAGTATCTTATCTCAGTAGTTTTGGCAAGATGTTTAATAAGAATTCCCTCCATTCTCCTAGCTAGTGTAATTGCAGATTATCATTATTTATTTAAGCCCCTGCCCGGAGGAGCTTACAGTCTGACTTAAAACGCGCTAGTGTCAGGAACGGGAGGCAGATGCTATTCTAGTTAGACAGCTAATACTTTTTGACTTTGAATAGAAGGGACCATTTTCTGTAAGGTATGGATTAAAGCAGAGCTGATGGTAACTTTGAATTCTGTTCCCAGCTCCACTGTTGTAGAAAAGCCAGCTGTTGCTTCTGGCTGACATTTTACAGAGAGACTCTCTGGAGACTGTTAGAATAAAGACAAAATGGGACAGCAGAGCGGGAGAGCGAAGCTCTTAGCAAGAGAATGAACTTTTCCACCCAAGCAGGGGGGCAGATTCACTTCACTATGGAGTTTCAAATTGACTTAGAATAAGTTAGCTGGCACCCCACTATCAGCACTGGGACTCCTGTTCTACATACCATTGAGGAATTCCCCACATCACATATGGCCCCATGGGGATTCTCTGTGGGTAAACCTCCCCAGTGGACAAACAGAGCTTGGGGAATGCCAATGAGTTTAATTTAGCTTTTTGCCCCATACATAAAACATACTTTGTAATGTCAACTTGAAACATCTGCGGAGTATTGCCGGTATCACTCTCAATATCGTAAGTTAGCCTTTCTCCTGCATAGGAGCTGCGTTGTCTATTGCCTTTTGTTCACTATTCTCCTTTCTATTTCAACATTAAAAAAGGGAAAGTACATCACTGTAGCCTGCTTGTTTCATGGTCTACAGCTATGTGCATAATCTTCCAAATTGGGGGAAGCCATTGACCATAATTGAGGAATGGAGGAGGAACAACTTATGTATGTTGCAGATTTCACATCGTTTCTTTATACCTACACTCTCCTTTGACCCATATGTGGCTGCTGGAATGGAAACTCTTTTTACAAATTCCACTAGGCTAATTCCTGCTTCTGACATAACACAGGGCCAAATCCTGAAGTCCTTAGTCAGGCAAACCTTTAATTGACTTCAACTGGAGATTTAACTGAGTAAGAACTTGGTTGGCATCATAGGTTTTCCTTAGAACAACCTTGTTTTACTGAGTGTATTGTGTCTATGTGATATTAAGGCTGGCAATGCAGGACAGAAAGTTGAGTCTAAATCTCACCACAGCATCAACCTTTGGTTCTCTCTTTACACTTTTATGATATTTTTCATCCAGGGCTGCATCTGCACTAGATTTCACTGGGAAATCTACCACCTGTGCAGCTCCACTGTGGTAGCAATAATGGCAGCTTCAGTGTAGATAGATAGGTAGGAAGGATGGTCTAGTGGATAAGTTACTGGTAGGAGACTTGGTTCCGTCCCCAGCTCAGCCACAGTCTTGCTGCATGACCTTGGTTATGTCATTTAATTACCCTTAAAATGGGGATAATGCTTCCCTACCTCACAAGGATGTTGAAAATAAAACTCATTAATGACTATGAACAGTTCAGAAACTCGGTGTTGAGGGCCATGTAAGTACCAGCATGGTGTTGGATATTTGAACATTCCCCTAAATTAGTTGGGAGGGGTGTCGCTGTGAGAATCACTCAGTTTGTCCCATAGTATGAAAGAAAGATGGCAGCCATTATGTTAGCAAAAATGATCATACATTCAGGTATCACTGAAGTCCATTAATGGCTATTAACCAGGATGGGTAAGGAATGGTGTCCTTAGCCTCTGTTTGTCAGAGGGGGGTGATGGATGGCAGGAGAGAGATCACTTGATCATTACCTGTTAGGTCCACTCACTCAGGGGCACCTGGCATTGGCCACTGTCGGTGGACAGGATACTGGGCTGGATGGACCTTTGGTCTGACCCAGTACGGCCATTCTTATGTAATTGTGTTCACTTGGTCTACAGTGAACAAAGCAGTGAGAAAGGACTTTTGTATCTTTAAAAGACTGTACAAAAGTGACTTTAAAAAAACAAAACAAAAACGTGAGGACCTATATTGGTCTCACCCTCTGGTGCCCTGCAGCTTTTATTTAATCAGGCCCAATTATTCAACCTATATCCATTTGAATGGTGGATATAGGTTGAATACACTGGAAAGAATTCAGTTTCAATGGGATTTATGGCCCCTTTCCTAAAGTCATTTTCAGATAAGAGATTATAATTGCTATGAAGTCTACACAGATCAATGTGATTCAAACCGCAGTACTTCATTGCTATTAATGCTAGGGTGTATTTATTCTGAGAACAAACTGGAAAACATGAGGATAGGAGACACATAGCCTTTTAATTTACAGGAAGACAATCCTTTACAATCATTCTGCTGTTAAACTATAGAACAAACACAGCTGTTGTTTGAGGCCCTTAATCTGATTACAAAGATGCTACCCTCTCAGCACAGAGCAGGAAAACTGGCTGGGACAAATGTATATGATTTTTCTTTTGCTTGGATGGTTTTAGTGGAGAGCTGGACTTATTGTCACACTAAGCGCACTTTATCCCATTTGAAGTGTTTCCATCTCTTGTTTAATGCATGACTAACATTTCCTGCCTTGGCTAACACCTGAAGTGAGGTGGGAACCAGGTCAATTATTGTTTGGTGCTGCTTTAATATTAAGCAGTTTACATTGTACTTGGGAAGTTCCCACAGTCTCTTCCCAGCTTTCCTCCTCCCCCATCAGTCAAAGCTTTGCACTTGTTGAGGATAGCAAGGTAAGCCCAAAATAATGTCCATTTCCTATTTTATACTGCTGATAGTATTGCTTATATTGCAGTAGTGTTTAGAGGCCCCAGCTGAGATCAGGGCCTCATTGTAGTAGGTACCGTACACAAACCTAGTAAGAGACTCCCTCTGCCCTGAAGATCTTACAATGTAAATAGACAAGACAGACAAATGTTGGGTGAAAATGAGGACATGTCTACACTTACCAGTAGATCAGCACTGCTGCAATCGATGCAGTGAGTGTCAATGTACCGGGTCTGGTGAGGACACGCTAAATAGATTGGGGGAGCACTCTCCCGTCAATTTGTGTACTCCACCTCCCCGAGAAGCATAAGGAAAGTCAACGGTGATGTTTTGAGTGATGGCAATGATTTATAAGGAGCAGAGGTGATGAACAAAATAAGTGAGGAAAAGAGTATAAAAGAAAAATAAGCATGTGTCTTATTTTGCTGCAGGGGTCTTTTGTTTAATGTGAACTCTGGGGCTTGGGATGTAGCATTTTTTTTTTTTTCAACCTATGCAACGTGTGTGGTGGGTGGTGGTGTGGGGGGTGTGTGTGTGTGTGTGCGCGTGCACACACACGTGTGCTTACTCTTCAGCAGTAGATATCTCCGGTTTCAGAGTCTTTCTGTAATTAGAAAGAACAGCTTAAATCCTGACTTCAAACAAGAAGCCACCAATCTGCTGTGTAAACAGAGAGCTTGAATGAGTTCCCAAGAGTGTCTTTAAAATATGTTCTCCTAACCTACTGTGGGGCAGGAGCAGGAACATGGAGTACATGAAGCCCCTCATGGATATATAGCAAGCAATCAGGCATATATGTTGTGAGGGAAAGGGGGGATTAACCTACATATTGCATCTTTGAAATTTGTTCACTCAAAGCTGCTGTCTGGCTTAAATCAGACACTCATGAGTTGCATGGACCCTGAAATAGCATTATGACAGGGTGCAGGGCCCTACTTGACTTCCAGCTCAATCTTCACACGGATTCGGGCCAAGTCAGGCTCAGGACTAAAGGTCCAATCATGCTTTTGTTGGGTATACAGGAGAATCTGTGGGCTAGATCCTTTGTCCCACTCTGGCCCCCTTGCACCACTCCAGTATGGCAAAAGGAATTAATGCTGGCATAAATAGCCAGCTGAGGATTTCCCTGGTATACCAGCACACCTGGCTCTATGCTACCCACTTGGAGCCCCTGGTGTAGGAGGTATGGCTGGGGCATTGCTGAGCTCCCATGAGTCCTGACTGCCAGATAACTCGAAGTGCAAGTTAGAGAAGCCCTGAGGCTGCTGTAACTCACAGCATGCACCATATTGGCTTCTGGGCAGCCCCAGAATTGGTAGGGAAGCGTATGATCGTGTAAAGCCACCTTTATCCCTGTCCTGTGTCCTTTGTCCTGTCCAGTCCAGCCAGCCCTAAGGAGTAGGATTGGTAAGCATAGTTATGAGACTGCCTTTGAGAAGGAAGAGCCATGGGCAGTTACAAGACAGGGTTATACCTCAGGTTCTCTGAGGGGAGGGGAGAATCTTCAATTTCTAGTAGTGTGAAGTCATCTTAATAGGCTTTACTCTTGTAACGATGGGAGGGCACCCTAAAATCTTGGGAAATTTTGCTTATTGAAGGACTGACCCAGCTGACCCAGTCCACTAACACTGCACAAGCACCGATCTCAGGGCCAGCTCCTCCTCCTTTTCAGCAGAGGGTAACGTGTGCCCATTCACAAGGGCTCTGACTGACCTGCCCTTTCATCCCTATTAGATGTTCTATTTATGAAGCTGTGCACCATCCTTCATCTTCACACGCAAGGCACTTCTAGAACTTGGGTGCTCTATGAAATCTGTGTAAGGTCCTTTGCACTACAGATTGGATCTTCTAGCCCTCATGGGAATGGGAGGGGAAAATATGAAGGATTTTTTTATTAATAGTTAAATAATCATGTTTTTGACTACTTCTGTAGCACTGGGGTGGGCTCCCCTCTTCATCTAGCCAAGCCATAGGTAGTACTGGAGAGATTAGTGGGATGGTCATGCCAAATTACTCTTTCCCTTATACCTAAGTCATACTTGCTATTTCACCCTCCAGGCATCTCTTCCACTGGTATAGTGGAAGGTTACACTAAACCCCTCTCTCGGTCTCTGCAGCTGCATATCCCAGCTCTCCTAACAGCTGGCAAAAGAATACGTCCCCACCCTTTATATGAGGAATGGTGACAAGGAGGGAGTTGGTGTCGCAATGAAGAATCTCCGTGGCTTAGCAAGGAATCCAATTCCTATCTAAGAGCATACAGGTCAAAACCATTCTCCTTGGTCTAGTCCTGGAAGATTGCCTACCCTGCAGCAGAGGGTCGGTGATGAAGGGTTAGAGAAACTAAGGTGTTAGCCTCTACTATGCTTCAGCAACTAAAATGTAGAGATCTGCAGGAGTTAGCTCTTGGAGCGTTTTGCTGGAGTTAGTGCTGCTGTATTGAACAGCCTAGATGTAACTTAATGCTAGGAAAGCCTTTGACACAGTGGGCCTGCCTGTGCTGCAGCTGCATTACTACAACTCCATGCTGGTGTCACTCCATTGGCGTCCGCATTCCAATGGCATAAAACTGGGTGAACATGTTGGATAAACAGGCACAGGGGGAAATTAACACTGTCACCTGGACTGGAGACCTGCAGAAGAACCATAAGCAAAATGTAAAGATAAATGGCAATGCATTGTGTTGGGGGAGGTGTCTAGTGGGTTCCTTCGGGAGAGGTTAGGGGGAGGGGGCGGGAATCAATGTTAGGTCCATCTTGTTTAACTTCATTAATTATCTGATAGGTGAGGGTGAATAATGTGCTAGTGAAAATATGGAGGTGATACCAAACAGGGAGGAATTTGTGAACCGAGAAATAATCCACAGGATTCTAGCGAGGTTACAGGCAGGAAATAACATGAGATTCAGCCTGGACAAAAGCAGGCTACATTCAGAACATCTGGCCATATCCTCAATTGCTGTAAACTGACATAACTCCACTAACATTATCTGAGAAGCTGGCCCATAGTTAGCTAATGAGAGAGAGGCACATGAAAAGCAGTAGCACTGAAAGAGACATGAGGGTGACAGTGGACAGCAAATTGCCGTTTCATGCTGTATCCAATGTGAGATGGCAGCAAGAAAAAATGGCTAATGAGATTTTTGGGCTGCGTATGGCAAGACATCAAATCATGGATAAGGAAGGGAACAATTCCTCTCTGCTCCTCTGAGAGCACATCTAGAATATACTGTGTTTGGTTCTGGGCTACTTCACAGTAGAAAGGTACAGATAAAATTGGAGGGAATTCAGAGAAGAGCACTAAAAAATTATTACAAGCCTGGAGGGACTGATTTATGAGGAAAGATTAGAAGAAATATAGCTTGGCTAAATAACAAAGGGGTGGGGATGAGAGTGTAAGCTCCAGAGAGGGAGAGGAATTCTTTAAGTTGCTATAATGTGATAAATAGGAGTAATGGAATTAAATGACAAAAGGGGAATTTAAGCTAATATAAGGATAAACTTTGTAAAGGTGAGATGTGGAATAGTCCTCCATGGGAAAGAGTGGAAGCCCCAGTGAATTGGACACTTAAAACCAAGCTGGAGAAAATATCCTGTAGACTGTCATCCCACACTGGTCCCCTTCAGGGAACGGTCTAAACTAGTACAGTCCTAGACATTTTCTTCTCTGCAGCTTGACCAAGCTTGTAGTTTTAACAGACTAGTCCAAAGCACTCTTTCCTGAATGCCACGCTCTGAGCTACTATAAGGGAGCCCTGGGTTTAGTTTATGATATCTCTGTTGGGGAACTGCAGTGGTGGGGAAGGGGTCAGGATGGCAAAAGCTGAGGGGGAACTGGCTGCAGCAGGAAGGGTGCTGGTGTTTAGGAGGAAAATGCCAGTGTTAGGATAGAAAAAGGAGTGTTGTGTGTTGCATCACTCCTCTGTGTTGCCTCTGGCTGGTTAAGGAGTCACAACCAGTCCTCCTCATCCAGAAGGATGCTCGTGCTCACACATGCCTGCTTGATTATAGTAGGGAGAAAATTGGGGCAGTGAGCACCTGTCAGATAGGTGGAGGACTGAGGGAAATGTCTCTCAGGTAAAGGGTCTGTATTAATGTGTCCCACCCAAGTTCATGGCTAGATCATTGATCTAGCTTCTACAGAAGCCAATATTACACATTGTAATGAAGATCATGTTTCTTGTGGCCGATGCTAACTCGTATCATAATGCTAGCCCATGGAAGGGGTAATTGTTACAAAGAGCTCTTCAGTGGGTTCCTTGGAGGGAGAGGCCACAAGATGACATGATCTTTGCCCCATAAGTGCAGTAAAACAAAGGTCATCCCTGGAGATGGATCTAAATTCTAAAGCAAAACCCAGGATCTGAATTCTCCTGGATTTTAGGGAAACTCATTTCCAGACTTTGCATCTGGTTCTCTAGCTCTGTAATGGGCTGAACTAAGACTCTCTGGGCTTTGGGAAAGTTTGGATCCGGATACAAAGACCATGGATTGGAACTATCTCTAATTTTCTCCCTCCAGCACTCTTAGAAAGCATCATGTTCAGTTACGTACGGTACATCTGGGCTATACACTCTGTAACAGAGCAAAAAGAGTTCCTGTTATGTGGTGCTGTAGACAAATTCTATTAGGAAGGCTTCTTTATATTGGACAGCTGTTTAGTGTGTTGAAGTAAGGAGAGTTCTGGATGTAATCTTGCCTTGTTTTCAGGAAAGACCAAAGTGCAGGTGCAGTGAGAATGAAAATTCTACCTTGTAATTGTCATTGATTATATTCCATGATTCCTGTTTGTGAGCAGAAATAAACTAAGTACCTATATGAGTGTACTCTCCCTCCCCTCACCAAAGTACCCAGTGCAATGAGAAACTGCTGAGAAACAACTTCCACAATTAGCTATGAGGTCACATTTAGTTCAGCACCATCGGCTGGTTAATTGGCTGATTTTGCTACAGTTCCCCTTATCTGCGTGCCAGCACAGCTTCTAACAAGCCGCTTGCCGGGTAATTAATCCTGTCCAGGATTTAGATTCCTGAAGCTGGGGCTGATTTAAGGACCTGCTCCTCTATACAATATTTGTCTATGAAGTAAGAAGGTGAAGGTGCGCCTCATCCAAAGCTCCTTGAAGAAAGCACAAAGGTCCTTGCGGGTCCGAACTGCAGAGGTGATATGCGGAGACATGACTGTCCCAGAGGAAAACCAGGCTTTCGGCTTGTGAAACGAATCCAGACCCTGTATTCAATTTCCTCTTCATGCTTAATGCTGCTCGACAGATCAGTGGCAAGGCAGTCACGAGTTGTCAAAAAAAAACCACTATGCAAATACAGATTGCTGTAATGAACAAAACCCTAATGAGATGTAATGATCTTGACTAGAAAATGGAAATAATAAGCTTAAAAACAAACTGCGCTGGAGGGGGGGAGTGTGCGAGAGCGCATGCGCGCAGAGCAGGAGACACAGTCTTCTCTAGGAGCATCAGCTGGACTCTTGCTTGAGTAGAGAGGTGGAAGAGAGGCTAGAGGATTAATGCACTGCAGACATCAAATTCTAGTCGGTGCTGTGCATAGGTGTGTGCCAGAAAACACTTGGCCAGCAGTGAGAGTTTTTGGTTTGGTGATTGTCCGTCCCTATGGTGCCTCCTTCACAGAGAAACAGGCTTTTCATGAGGAGGCATGGTAGGCTGTCAGGGAAAGGTTCAGGTTTTATGCCTGTGCACCCTCTGATCTGAAAATGGGCCCCTCTGCCTACTCAGATATGCTGTACCACCCAGAAGCACACATCTCACCCTGCCAAGCCCCAGCTGTGGGGTGCAAAATGAAGGACCCACAGTTTGGTTGATGCAGGAGACTCCTCTAATGTAAACCTCCATTTGTGTTACCTCAGTCTCCTGACCAATGGCGGAAATATTTTTATCAGAGAGAGGGGACACCCCATTTGTGTGGAACGTCGGTTATTTTGGCACTAAAATGAGCAACGACCCTGGAAATGAGGGATACCTAAGACACGTGCCAAAAAGGAATCCTTCTCAGAGGCCGGGGGAGTGATGGAATGTGGACATGTGGCTGCTTAGAACCAGAATACAGGTGTGCACATAGGTTAGCCACCCTTTCTCAGCCAGCTCTGCCCATTGATTGCTGGGGAAAGATTACTTCCATTGTCTACTGTTCCAGCCTGTCCTCTGGCAGACTTTCCACTGACAGGAGCAGCACATCTGGCTTATGCCAACAGAAGCCAGCGTAAATCAGAGGTGAAGGTAGCCCAGTGGCTATTTAGCGAAGCAGCCCAGTTGTTCTCCACTGCTGAGACTGTGAAGAAGACAAATGGTCTCTCATGTAGCCAGGATCCAAACCACAGGACTTCTTCTTTCTGGATCAAGCCTTGAGTGCCTAGGAGAAAACTGGTAAGTGAAGGCCAGCCTGCCTGCCTTGCACAGAAGTAACATGCTGTAATGGAGAAGCTCTGAGAAGCAAGCAGACGGCCACACTTTGCATTCAATGTCTTCCAATGAGCTTCAAGATCAGCCCTATGTAGTGTGCAGTAATGTAGTCTGGAGGCCATAAAGGCCCAGACAACCAGGGTTGTAGCCTGTGGCCATAGAGAAGAGGTGAAGACCTATAGTGAGGGACACAAACACAAAATGAAAGGACTCGTACCTTGCTAGGTGTACTACCTTGAATTCCAGCTAAGCACCTAAAAAGACCCACTGGTTGTGAACCTCATTAACAACAGACAGACACCAAGACTCTAGCTAAAGCAAGAAAATAAAATCTTTACTAAATCACTTGTTCACCTTTGTAAATTTATAGTGCCTTACAAACAGAGTAAGACAAGCTGTCTCCCCAAACATCTTACCGATCAAGACAGGTGAGACTAACACACAGGAGAAGACATGGGGCAATGGGAAGAGCTTATTGGGGGAGGGGAGGAGAGAATTGCTTTAAAAGGTGGTGCCTAGGGTGTGGGTGGCTTGGTGATCAGGAAGGGGGAGACTGTGCCAAGCATGTAGGGTCAGCATGATGGGGGGTGTGTGTGTGTGTGTGTGTGGGGGGGGGGTGACGGTTGGGGGAATGTAGGGAGTGAATAGGGACTGAAATCCAAAATATAGGCCTTGAACGGGAGGTGGGGGAGTTTGAATATGAGGGGACAAGAATTAAATGAAAGGTTGGCGGGGGGGGGGGGGGGGGGGGAAGTGACATGATTGGACCAAGGTAGTGGAATACCAATTCAGCAACTGCATTTTGTTTTATGAGAGGGAATGTAATCCAGGCAAGAGACTGGACAAGGATTTAGGTAGTGGAGATGGTGAGGGCAGGTATCAGATTCACCACTTCCTCTATGGCCCCGGGGCTACATCTCTGATGACCCACTGCATTTCTTTTGCCTTTTTACCTATTCTAATTCACTCCAATCAAGATTAATAGTTTTTAGAAAATGACCATTCTTTCTTAAACAATCTCCTATTTACAAAACAATCTGTCTCTCCTGTAGTTCTGAAAGAAGAAAGAGATGCCTCCAGACACCTGCGTTAGAGGGAAATGGTGCCATCAGTGAGGTTGCCAGTTTTTATAGATTCCTTCCTTTTGTGGAGCTAATGGGAGCAGATGAAGTGTTTTGTGGCTCTGTTTCTCCCATTGCAGTTGGGTTTGGCATGACAGCCGATCCAATAGTGTGATGCATTTCACTGTATGATATATGAAGATCTGTCTACAGAGACGGTTAGGAACTAATAAGGAGTGCAAAGTCTTATTATTATAGTTATGTTTAACATTATGTTTATCATTGCTCTGATAAAAGACATTACCTCACTCACCATGTCTTGGATATCCTGGGACCAACAGGGATACTACGCTGCAAACTGAAAGATAGTCTGTTGATGGTTTCTTACTAACCACTTATAGCCATGGAGTGTGAATTACTAGTGAGTATTTTCCAGTACTGCTGTGTCCTAGGTCTTTCATTTTCACAGGCATTTTCATGCTGACAATTTACATTGCTAAGGGATTTGAAGAAAATTATTTTAAGAAGGGAAGAGACACTCCAGTCTGTCAAAGAATAGACTGGGGCTGTCAATGTGTTTGAAAATGGCACCAATCTTCTGTCTTCTGGGAGCCAAGTCCATCTGTCTTTTTTTTTGTTTTGTTTTTTTTTCCCCCCCTTCCTCCAGTAATGTGTACCAAGTACCATCCGATTTACTAAAAAAACCACACACACAAAATGAGGCAGCCACTGTGCAAGGGAAAATCGCATTCAATTCAGGCCACTTTTAACTTCAATAGATAAGACATCTGAAGGCTTTAGTATTACTGTGAACATTAGGGACTTTTAAATAGTGCACCAAGAATCTTGGGAAGCTGTTTGCTTTAAGTAATAATATGGCTAGTAGATTCTTCTGAGTATTTAAATAGAAGTTAGTTTTTTTCCCCCTAAATGGGATGTACTTTACAAAGGTATCCAGGATAAAATAAAGTTACAGTACTTTCCCTCTGCAACCAAACTGCCCAAATGCATCCTGAATGTCAAGTGTAATCTGTGAAGTCCTAAAATGTGGATTCACCAAAGTCCTCACCCTTTAAAATTCATCTTGTCCTGCTACAAGATAATATCTTTAAATTTCTGTAACAGGAACTCCCTGTTATTCAGTAGAATTTTCCCTGCAGGCGAGAAAATTCCCAGCCAGACAAGAGGAATTTTAATGGGCCAAGACAGTATATTTCAGGTGCCCCTCATGGAAACTAATGATTCTAAAAGGCCAGTGCTCAAGTCTTCTGTTCTCTAATGGTTCTCTGAATGGCTTTTTGTTTTGGTTTTCTTTCCTGGTGAACTCAACCAAACATGCAATCTCTATCCATCTGTTCTACTGAGAGAGATCAGAATTCTAGAGAATCTCATGGTTCTGTCTTTTTATATTTTTTTTTATAAGTAAGGGTATGTCTACACTGGCAGAGTTACATTGCTGGCAGTTACAGCATCGCTCAAAGAGCACTGAAGGGACAGCTGTTGTGTGTTCACACTGTCATCTGCCTGCGCAATAGCGTGTTCACACTTGCGGCACTTGCAGCGGTATTTGGAGCGGTGCACTCTGGGCAGCTATTCCACAGAGCATTTCTTCCTCTTCTGCCACTAAGAGTTGTTAGAAGGCGGAGGGGGTGACGGGGTATCCTGGGTCCTGTCCCCATGCCTCATAATGCATTGCTTTGCATCCCAGCAATCCCTGTGCTTCCGTCTGCATTTGGCGCCATCTTTCAATGGTTTGTGTACTGCGCACTCTGCCTCTTCGGTCTGCAGGAATGGATCCTGCACTATTGGCCAATATGCTGCTTGTTCTCACTAACCCATCACGAGTGGCAGTGGAGTTATTCCTTAAACTACAAAGGCCAGAGGAGTTCGACATAGATCTCGCCACACATAGTAGCAACGACACGAGATTGGTCAGCACCTCCGTGAATGTCACAAACAAAGTGGAACACCGCTTTTGGGCTCGGGAAATTCCTATTGCTGGAGCGCAGCTGGGACTGGACAGCCTCCTCTCCCCAAATGCTGATGAGGTCCAGCAGCTCAGCATTGCTCTAAGCGGGGGATCGCATGGAGCAGGCGTGGTCACCTGGAGAAATGTGCTGAGACCACTGCACGTGTCACTGAGCAAACAGGAAGGGGACTTTCAAAATTCCCAAGGAATTTAAAGGGTGGGCTCACAGTTAGTCACCCGAGGACAGGGCAGTAGATCTCAAACCAATGAGCAGAGAGGTGAGAACAGGCATTATGGGACACCTTCCAGAGGCCAATTGCAGTGCTGTAATTGACTAGGGCAGGGGTTCTCAAACTGGGGCTCAGGACCCCTCAGGGGGTTGTGAGGTGATTACATGGGGGGGGGGGGTTGCGAGCTGTCAACCTCCACCCCAAACCCCACTTTCCCTCCAGCATTTATAATGGTGTTAAATATATTAAAAAGTGTTTGTTTTTAATTTATAAGAGGGGGGTCAGACTCGGAGGCTTGCTATGTGAAAGGGGTAACCAGTAAAGTTTGAGAGCCACTGGACTAGGGTGTCTACACTGGCACCACGGCGCTGTAGCCTCAGTGCAGAAAGCTCTATGCCTCTTGTTGGGGTGGGTTTTTTTTAACATTTCTGCGCACTAAGTGGCTTGGCAGTGTGTACACCTTAGAAGTTACACTGCAGAAAACTGCTTTACTGCCAGAAACTTGCCAGTGTAGACAAGGCCTCGGGTGTGCATGTTTACACTAGCTACTCCAGTCCCTGGTGAGTTACAAATGTGGTCCTCAGTGTGTCAAATTTGAGTGCTAGTATATTCCAGAGTATGGAAACACATCATGCCATTAGGAAAATCAATTAGACCCCGCTGTACCAGGCCTGGTATACACAGAGTTTTTGTGCCGCTATAATTATGTCAGCGAGGGCTGTGACTTTTTTACCAAAATAGTAATACTGGCACACTTCCTAGTGTGGACACAATTGTAATGATATAAAGCGGCCTTATACAGGTAAAGCTTATTTCTCTTCCCAGATGGGAATAGCTATACTACTAGGAGGCACCTTTATATTGCTATAACTATATCTACACTAGGAATGTAGACAAGCTCTTAGGACATATGCAGGCCTTAGTATGAGGGACAGGACTTTGAACAGTCACTGAAGGTTCAGTTAGGGTCAGTTTTCAAGGCTGAAGAATATTATTTGGTTCGGCCTCCAGATTAGCCTTACTCCAGCAACTCCCTCTGCCTTGCGACCTGGAGTATGGGGTCGCAGTCGCACCCAGGTTTGGCCCAGCTGCTCATGAGTGGCAGTGGTACCCTGTGTGCCAGGTTGCACTGCCAGGAATGGGGAGCTGGGCCCTGCCCCTTGGAACAGGAGCCACTGCTGTGAGATGAGTGGGGGCAGGTTCGCTTTTGGGCCCACCTCTCAGCTAGAACCTTCCCACAACACTGGTGGGTGGCGACCTGCCGTTTGCCGGAAACACTGTTCTAGATTGCTGTGAATGGTGTAAATCCCTCAGTCCTCAAACGGTTACTCAGGCCTTGACTTCAGTGGCAATTTTGCCTGAGTAAGGGCTGAGTAGGGGTTTCCGGATGTGACCCAGTGGGAGCTGTGCCTGAGCGAGGGCTGCGTATAAAGGACCTTCTGATTTGGCCCACAGTTAATGTTGCTGTTGCAGAAATGAAAACTGTTGCCTCCTTTTATCCACAGAGCAAAAGCAACATGAGGATCTGCAGGGCCCCCTTCTCTCACCTGGCCCTGCTGATGTGCCCATCTCTGCCTTGCAAAGACCACCTAGGCTAGGTGCAAGAAGGGAGCTAATTCTTCATTTACCTCCTGTCACTGGCCTCTCTGCTGAGCCTGCTAAGGAGGGATTTCAATTATAGCAGCAGATCATGGATGCTTAGGTACTGTTTATTTCCCAGTAGACATCACCGCATTTGAGGTGTGGCTTCAAGCACCCCTCGGACAGTAAATACCATTTGGCTAGCTACTGCCCATTCTGAAGCAGTGACCCAGAGGTGAGAGCTCCAGATCCCATTTCCCCACTCTCTCGAGCCATCTCAATTCCTTCCTATATTAAGAGCTTGCAACTGAGCAACGTGGTACCAGGGCACATCTTTAGTTAAAAATGAAAACACGCGTTACCAAAGTGGGAAGAAATGCAACGGAAAAGTAGAAGTGACCATTTCATGTTTGATGTAATTCAGAGGAGCCTGTTCCTCGTTTAGGCCATTATTAGTTGTAACAGAAGCTGTAATATTTTAACAACAGTGGTGATTAAGAACACAAGGAGCAAAGTGGCAGCTAATCTCCATCTAAAAAGCGCTAACTAGCCCGGCCTGTAGCCCCCACCATACTGTCACATTTAAATACCATGAATATTCACTGCCTGGCACCCAGCTGGCAGCAGAGCTGTTTTGACACAAAAACCTTCAAACTCAAAGAGTTTTTAATCAGGCTGTAAGACAGAGAAGAAAGTGAAAGAAAGAAATAGGAACAGAGAAAATGAATCAATGAGTTCAACAGTGAGAGAGTCAGAATCCAGTTAACCCTTTCCCTGCACTGTGGCCATGACCACCATCTTCCTTCCTATGTTCTGCCTTCTTCCTAAGCCTGTGGGGATATAAAGGGTGCATCCCACCATGTTCTTTACTCTGTGGACAGCTCCCTCCCGGGTTGCCTTTGCTCATGATTATTTGTCAAGAACTTCCTCTTTCTTGGCCATCTGGACTAGTTGCTAATACACTAGAATTATTATTAATTTAGAGTGCGGTCTATGCAATGTGCTTTACAGACACCGAGGAAGACCGTCTTTGCCCCAAAAGAGCTTATGGTCTTTAAGGAGACAGGCAGATGATTGGTAGGGGTAAGAGAGACAATATGTGGCCCGCCAGACCCCTCAGATTTCTCTCAGTTCAGTCTCTGCCTTGCCTACATTTCATACAAATCTGGTGCCTCCCTCACTCCTGTTGGTGAAAATTGATTTCCATCGGAATGAATCATGAGACAAGTCACAGGAAGGATTAGTTACACTAAAACAAATAAATCCCACAGCACTTTTAGTCTCCTGCGTGCATGATTTTTGTATCCCTAATCATGGTTCTTTGTCACACGTTGCAGCCTACACTTGAGCCTCAGGAGGCGGAGTGAGCAGGGTGCTGCTGCTATATGCCGTTAGTTACACGGTTGTTGGTTTTTTGTTTGTCGCACGCAAAATTCTCCCCACAATTCAGCCCTAATGTGTGTCTCCTACACCAATTCCCAGCTTAAACTGCAATGTCCTTGCACACCAACCTTTTAAAATTCACCCCTCTCCCTCCGTAGAGGCTATGGCGGCACTTATAGTGGCATGTAGAAAGGCAGGCTGTGTCCACACCTCTGTCTGCAGTGTGTGGCTCCAGCAGGGGGGAGGCAGCAGGAGAAGGATCCAGCAGCTGTCCTCTGCTGTAGTCTTTCTGTGCTGCCGGAGTCTTTGGCTGGGGTGGGGAAAGGGTCTGGCAGCAGGGAGGCAGTGGAACACTATACTGCTAAAAATAGCAGTGCAGGTTGGGCGGGTAGGGTACATACACTGGGGGTTCAGGTTCAGTACTCGACTCATCTATACCATCTACACTGCTCTTTATGCCCGTGCTGACTGGGCATGCAGTGTCTGTACTCTGCACGCTCCCATAAGTGTAGAGGTAGCCAGAGGGGAGCAGTTCGCTCCTGACATAAATAAGTAAAATGGATAAGTAGGGGGCTGAGTCGTCTAGTTTGTTGTGGTCGTCACAGATGATGTGGGAGCTCTGGAGGGATTTAAAGGAGGGATGGTATTGGTTTTGTAGACCTATTCAGGAAAGCCATTCCATTCATTGTGGTCAACGTGAAAGAAAGCAGGGAGACTATTTGTGGGGGTGGCGGGGATGCAGGCAGACAAACAGGGCAACTAAGCAACCATTGTGGGTGCCATGAAGGGCAACCAGTTAGCATTGTAATTAGAGATGAGATGGATTAAATGGGAGAAGCAGAGTTATGCAGGACCTTGAAGGCAGTGACAAGAAGCTTAAAGGAGATGTGAAATCCGGTGGAGGGCAACATAGTTAGATTGCCAGGCAAAGTTGCTAAAATTATCTTCTTTGTTTTGTCTGACCTGGAGGTAGAACATTGTGTGTGTCAGGGAAGCCATGAGGAAGAAGTGACAAGAATCAACATGGGATATGAGGACTCAGATGAGAGCTTTAACTGCATGAACAGAGAGAAAATGTCGGATCTTAGAAATATTGGGCCAGATCTTCAGTTGGTGTAAATTGGCCTAATTGAAATCCAGTGAAGCTTTGCTGACTTACACCAGCTGTGGATCTGGTTCATTGTGCAGGAGAAAGTAGCAATATTTGGACACCTCCTTTCTTTGGTCACTGATGCTCTCTAGACCTATAGATCTCCCCAGTAATTTAAATGTAGAGGCATGCACATAGCCGCATTTGCTTTGTAATTCATTCCCAGATAGCAGCCAGAGTGGCTTTAGCATGGATTGGTACTTCCACTGCTCAAATGCATAATTATTATGAACAGTGTATTCCCTATGAAGCATGCCTGGAATAGCATCAAACCCTACAAGCTGTGTGAGGGATATACATTAGCCATACTTCCAGGATGCATACTGGAAAGGCTCACAGCTGGATAAGAGGGTTCTATTTCCCTGCCTGATTAAATGAGGAAAATGGTGTGCATCTTCCCCATTCTCCCCTTGCCAAGATCTGGCTGTTACTTGTAATGTTTTTGCACAGTTTCTATAAAAATATAGCAGAGTAACCTCCGTAAGAGCATGGAAAAATATGGGAATCTGATCCCTCAGCCTGAAATTAAGGTGTTCAAATTAATGACAATCCTGAAGAAGTCATAGGATATACAAAGTCTTCTCTATATTTGGCATGTCTTGAAGGGTCTGGATCAGGAATAATTTACCTTGGCATTCACCTACAAGGCTTTATACAGCTTGACAGAGCTTCTTTATTAGATGGGAGATCTCTAGGGAAGACCCAGGTGGGGCAGAGAGTGGCACTGGTGATTCAGTAGGTGGTGCTTTCTCCTGGGTCAGTACCCAGAATGGTGTTGGGGTCCTGTCCTGGCCACCTGTGGTCATTAGAGTCCATGATGCCTTTTGATACTAAACCATTGTAGCCAAAAACAACCTACTTAGGGTATCGCAGGCAACTCGAATACAGACTGATGTGAATTCCTCTATTGTGACGTGGCTGACAGAGCTGTTAGGTAATAGTGTAAGACAAGGTTGCTTGAGTTTTTCCCCGTATGGAGGACCACATCTAAATGGAGAGCTATAGAATGCAAAATAGTAAAGGCTGGAAGAGGTCCCCAGTAAATCATTGAGTTTAAGCTCCTGCTTAAGAGCTGAGTATGGCTAACTCCTGTTAGCCTTCACTAGGAGTTGAGGTTGATCTGCAGCACTTCACAGGACACATTCAGTACCTCACAGCCTTATTCTGAAGGATTCCAACAACTCAGTGTGGGAGGGCTGGTTTGCATATCACTGCATGGAGTTGCAAAGAGTCTTTAATAATTGTTTGTTTAATAAATCATTTAGTTTTGTTTATTTAATAAATAAACATTTAATAATAAATGGTCTGACCCACTGCTGTTGAGACATTGCACTAGTCCATTAGGATGCTGCATCTTTTTGTGACTCATTTACTGATGCAGCATTGTGGCACAGACACTGTGAACCAATATTGGGACATCACATCTTGATTCCTTTGTGGCTTTCTTTATATAACCCTTTCAGTGTTATATATTCCCTACTCCCTCCCCTCCTACCTGGAGAGAAGGGAGATCTTAGTGACTCCTTTTCCCCTCCCACAGGAGGAGGGCAATAGCAGATCCTAGACACTAGCCTGCTTCTTCTGTGCTCCCACCATTGCCTCGTCTCTATGAGGAAGCATGCCTCTAGTTCTGTCTGCAAGTCAAGAGGAAGGATTACCTCCGTGGTCTGCCATGACATGTGAAGCCCACATTTCTGCATCCCAAAATTGCATTTGCCCCCTATAACTATGGTATCATATTGGATACTCAATTTTTTATCAGCTATTATACTCAGGTTCTCTTTCTACATTGCCACTCTCCAGTAGGGTGACCAGATGTCCTGATTTTACTGGAACAGTCCCATCTTTGGGTCTTTTTCTTATATAGACTCCTATTCCCTCCCCCCTGCCCCCCACCCACTGTCCCGATTTTTTCACATTTGCTGTCTGGTTACCCTACTCTCCAGCCATTGATGTCCTACTACTGCATACTCTGACTTTCTAGAAGGAAGCGGTTAACATAGTAAAATGGTCTTTTTAAGGACCCCTTGACAACACAGAGAACATCCCCATTGCCAGGGTATTCTTTGATCCAGCAATTTGTTCCCAGGAAGCGACCCATTTAGCTAGGTTTTCTCTGTTAAGGGACTTCAGCTTCATTTGTTGATTTTTGAGCTTATTTGGGGTGTTGAAAACTGCAATAGATTTGTCTGAGGAGCTGAAGTGTGTGCTGCTCTGATTCTGCCTGCTGTGGGAGCTCCTTGAAAGCCAGATGTCACATTTAAAGAGAGTAATATCTGTGTGTGTTCACGCGCGCTCGCGCTCTCTCTCTCTCTGTTTCAGCAGCCACAAGAACAACATTCAAACCCAGAAGTTTTTATTCTTTCTCCACCAGCTAGGGTGACCAGATGTCCCAATTTTATAGAGACAGTCCCGATATTTGGGGCTTTTTCTTATATAGGTGCCTATTTCCCCCGCCCCCCCAACCCCATCCTGATTTTTTCATACTTGCTATCTGGTCATCCTACCACCAGCTCTGGATCCAGCCAGAGCAACAGATTTAAGCTTTTTGGATCTCAGACACAAGGATCTGTTTTGTTTTGATGAGGGAGGAGGCACACTGTTGAAACAAGGCTGAATTTAACTTCCCAACTGGGGCCTCTCAGCTGTAGATTCTTGGAGATAGAAAAGCACCAACTGCTAGCAAGATAATCCAATTTTCTTTCTCTCTCTTTCTGAGGAAGACTGCTTGGCCCGCCCACCTTCCATGCCATGCTGGGTTTCAGTCTGGCTAGAACTCCCCCCCCCCCCCCCCCCGCACCGAATGCCCCTAGCAGGATCCATATCAAAGGTTCAACCCTCCAGGCTTCATTAGAAGGCATTTATTTCTGCATATTTGTGGAGGGTGGATAACTTTATTCACAATGCAAATAGGTTGGCCTTAATTTCAACCCTCCCTTAACTGGGAGACATTAAAAATACATGAGCTCCTCTAAAATAATAAATACATTAATTCTGCTGCATGCTATACTGCTGCTGCCTGCGGAAAAACACCCTGGTATGAAATGGGCAGACTGAAAATGGGCAGCAACAGCCAGTGAAATTCTTTAATTCTTCTATCACACTTGGTCTCTGTTCCCTGAAATATAGTTATAAGTTCAGCAGAGCCCGCTGAATCCAGGTTAAAGATCTCAGAGGGTTTAATAAAAATCATTTAGCAGGTAGTTTTGCACAACAAGGCAAAGATACTTCAGGTGAAGGGAACTAACTCAATTCTCTCCATGAATGCAAAGTGCTGGCCTGTGATTTACTAATGGGCAACAGTGAGTTCTTAAAGCTTATCACAACATGGCATCCTGCTCCCTCTAGTCCAGGGGGAACCAGCTATTAATAAATCAGAACCTGGTGCCAAGATACAGGGATAAAAGGATCTACATTAATAAAAATATTAATATCTAGAATAGATTATTCTCTAAATGGGTTAGTGAGATCACACAAGGACTGGCTTCAATTCTCATTAGTACTATTATTTTGTGGGTGAGAGAGTGAATGTGAGAGTTTATAATATATATAAAAAGACCGTCCAGCCCTTTTAAAGTGGTTTTGGACACATGGTGAATCTGGATACCATGCTGAGAGCTCAGACATCTGCCTGAGCCAGGGAAGGCTTCATTTGCTTGCGTCAGTGCCATTTGGAGGATTCGTTTGAACAAAGGAAAGACCAAACCTACATAGACATGGATCTAACCATGCATTATGGTATTCACTGTTCCTTGAGCTAGTATGGCTTGGGGAGGTACAGCACAGCTTACTAAAATGTGGGCACTGCTGTCAGGGCCCAGAACAGCTAGGTCCAGTGCTGACCAGCTCCCTAATTTCACTGCTAGGCAGCCAGTCAGCCCACCTGCACTGCCTTGGAACTGACATGGTGGCCACAGCCCTGCTTATAAGCCTGGCCCTCCCAGCAGATCAGTGGCTGCTCAGTGCGCACTGTGTGCCAGGCCCTAGCCCCATCCTTCTGTCTTTGATCCTCTGCTCTGCCTCTGGCTGACCCTCCAGTTCTGTCATTTGACTTCTGCCTTGCTGGTACTGATACTTGGCTCCGTTTCTGGCTTATGACTCCAGTTTACCCCTGGCTGTGGCACTTGGCTTCCGTCCCTCCGATACTGACCCTGGGCTTGTTTCCTGGACTCTGCCCGCCCTAGACACAACTCTAAGTCAGGCAGGCCTGCACAACATGCGGCCCGGGGGCCACAAGCAGCCTGCGTGGGCTCACTGTGTGGCCTGTGGGGAGGTGGGGGTTGGTGAGTAGGTGGGCTCACTGTGCGGCCCGGGGGGGGGGGGTGAGTAGGCAAGGGTTGCAGTTGTCTGGAGGTGCCTGCCTTCCACGCCTTCCTCATTCACACCTCATTCATTCAACAGGGCAATTGAATACAAAGTGGGGGGAAGATCTTATTCTACTTCTAGCAAAAAGACATTTTTCTTTTACCTTAATTATACTACCTTAGGGGCCCGCTATAGCATATTACCAAGGTTCAATACAGTCATATAAAAGTTATACAAAAATGCATAATGCAGAGATTTATCTACAACTGCATTGATTGACTGCTGTGTGCAGTAATATAGTGACCCCAGGGGGAGTGAAGAGGGGTGTGATGGTGGGGCCAAGCGGGGAGGGGGCAGGTCCTATTTTACTGGTGTGATCTGCTTACCCTATGCACACTGTTTCTTTCCCCCTCTACAGGCTTCCACACCCCAGCGCTGGGGAAGGAGGGATTGTTTCCGCGGGGTGGGCGGCGCTAGGGTGGGGGGTGTTTCCGCGGGGCCAGAGGGTTTCGGCCCTCAGCTGTTTTCTTTGGAGTAATATGGCCCTCGCCGCTTTACGAGTTGTGCAGGCCTGCTCTAAGTAGTAGGCCGAACTCTCGCTTCCACCACTAGGCCTAAGCACCCCAGCTCGGTGGTCAGCTGTTGCTGCCGGCTGAGACACCAGTTATCAGTGACAAGATTCTCTGTTTACTTCCCTCTCAACTGTTAACTAGGAGCATGGCAGAAGCAATAGAAATATGTCAGATAGGGCTATACTCTCCTTCTCTGCTCATGTGAAGGGAGGGGAGCTATACCTGGCAGAGCTTGCTGTGAAGGGTGAGAACAGAAGCAGAGAGTATCCGCTTCACCCCAGGACCCGATAGAAGATCCTCCCTGGGGATTGGATTTCACAGGTGTTTAGGACCAGCGCCAGGGATGAAGCATGTGATCAGCTGGTCTCCACAGCTCCTCCAGACCCTGTTGTTTTCCTATTGGATAACTGAGTTTGAGCTAATGCATGAACTCCATCAGAGTCCCCTTCATGGGTGTGACTATGGTACTGTAGTGGGACAGAACCCCGCTCATGCCCTGAGGGGCTTGAAACAGCCCTAAGCAAGGGCATTGCTAAAAGCTGGGCTGAGTGGGAAGGCAGGCTCAGCTGGGGGCCACGCCCCAAACAGACAAGCCTGGCCTTATAAAGGCCAGGGCAGCCACGAGAGAGAGAGAGAGCCAGCGCCAGCCAGCCTCTCTCTCTCTGCCTTAGAGGAAGGAGGGCCTGGCTGCGAGGACCTAGAGTGGAGCAGGGCTGGGGGAAGGCTAGAGGAGCTGGGGAGCTCCAGCATAGGAAAGCTCCAGGCCTGGTTAAGGCCTAATAGGTACAGGGGTTACAGGGGGTAACCCACGGGTAGGCCGAGGCAGCAGGTCCAACCCAACCTTGCCTGTGATGAGTGGCTTATACTGCAGTCTGCCCCAGGGCGCGGGGGCTAGCTGGTGACTGGCAGTAGCCTAAGACTGAGGCGAGGTGGGGGTAGTGGGTTGGGGGTTCCCCTGGGGAGGGGAGACCCAGATCTGTGGGGTACTGCTGGGAGGGGCAGCACCCTAGTTAAAGGGGTAACACCCTAGTTAAAGGGGCACCGGGTCCTGGGAGGGACTCGTGGGCCTTAGAGGAAAGTGGGCAAGCCGGATCCCCAGCCTGCAGAGGGCGCTCCAGGGCTAGATGAGCTAATTCCTAGGACAACCAGCAGGAGGCGCCACCGGGTGAGTCCGAGCTCCCCTTACAGGTACAGACTGTCACACACAGATAATTAACTACAGGAAATGGGAAAATATAGAGAATTGTATGCGCTCATCTGCCAAACCTGAATGGCATGGCTCCTTTTATTCACTCCAATCAGCTGCTTTCTTGAATTTCCCACATATGTTCCAAGGTGTGTATGGCTGGGATATTGTCCCCGTGCCTACCTTGCAAAAGCTGACCTGACCTTCTATAAGTAGTGGAGCAAGAAGCCCTGAAGAATTAAAAATGTGTCTGTTGTCTGCTTAAAAATGGCAATTCTGCAGCATGTGGGCAGAGCTTGCCTGGGTGATATTTATAGCTCTGAACGTAGCAGCTGCCAAAACTGTACCAGCAGAGTTGCTTCGGGTCACTGGAACCCTACCCCATATGAACAGGGTGAAATGACACTGACATGTTTGCTACTCCTGCTCCTGGTGTGGAATACAAGCTCCTTAGGGCTGACTGATAGTTCTGTAGAGATAACTTGATCCCTCTAGGGACAATGCACAAACCATTTCTGGGTGTGTTCTCTGCAAGCCCCCACGCTACAAAACTAACCCCTCCCTCCCTCCCGTTAGGGTGACCAGACATCCTGATATTAGGAGCTTTTTCTTATATAGGTAACTATACACCCAACCCTGGAAAATAAGTGTCCTGATTTTTTTCACACTTGCTGTCTGGTCACCCTACTCCTACAGTGGAGCTGTTTGAGGCTGGCTGTAGAGGAGAAGGCCATACATGGAATCTTGGGTCTTGCAGATACATGTCCAACTGAATGGCTTCCTAGGGGATCCCAGGTTTGCCTGAACCAGACTTGCTGTGACTTCTACTAAAGTGACAAGCTCCAGCATCTCATCAGTCAGCATGGATTTGTCAAGAACAAATCATGTCAAACCAACCTAATAGCTTTCTTTTACAGGGTCACAAGCCTTGTGGATGGGGGGAAGCAGTAGATGTGGTATATCTTGACTTTAGTGAGGCTTTTGATACTGTCTCGCACGACCTTCTCATAAACAAATTATGGAAACACAACCTAGATGGAGCTTCCAGTCCTACAGCTCTATGATTCTATGATCACACATCCTGTGAACCATAACTTGGTTTGCCTCACACCTGATCAGCATTTGCACTAATTAGGTGCATGCTGGGCTACCGCCTTAATGTCACATCTGATGTTTTGGGACATGGTTAGCATTTCAGCATTTGCACGTGCAGTACTTGCCTTTGAAAATGGAGTTGAAGTCATCTTGGTGTTCGGCATGTTAGTTTCTTCCTGTTTTCTAAGTGATCAGCCTTGTGATTACTGGCAACAGGGGTAGTGCTAAGAGTTTGCTTTGAGCTGCTTGTATCTGGCCTTACCCGTGGTAGTAGTTTTGCATCCTCTTTACAAGAGGGTGGCAGACTCAAGCACCCTGTTTAAGGACACAGGGCTCCTCTATTGAATCATCCTGTTACCAAGAGCTGGAATGTTGCATTAGGTTATGATGTAATTAGTGCTGAGCAGATTTAGTTAGATACAGCCAGGATATAAGATGAACCATGGCCTCTTTCAGGCATAGAGAAAACCAGCGTCTGGAACAGAGAAGTTTCTGTGGGGAAAACCTAGGAGCAGCCAAGCATGTGGAGGAGGTTTTAAGATGAAGCTAACATTGGGTTGTTGCTAAAGCTGTGACTTTTTTTCAATGGGATATGGGCACCTAATTCCCATCAGTGCCTTTGAAAATCCCACCCTTAGTTACCAATAAAATCAAGTCCTAGGGAAGGCATATCCTTTAGAGATTCTGCATAATCAGCTCAACATTCTTGACTGCTAATATTTGCTTTGTCAGACACACTGGTATAAGTGGGTATAGACATGTGACTGCACTCCTGTCTAGGGAAGGCTGTTGAGCAGCATTTAATCCAAGGTGTGAAGGACCTTTCATAACATGACTTTAGTTTTCACAAGTGTTTAGACTGTATAATCTGCGTTAGTGTGTTCCATATTAGCTAGAGGATGCTCCCTATGGAGCTCCATTGGGACCAGAGCAATCTGGTATTCGAATGATAGAAATTCCTATTTGGAGCATGGAAGTATCTGGAGAAGTCACAGTTCTGCATTGCAGCTGTGAGATAAGTCATCTTCTCTGCTGCTTATCTGCAATCCATCCTGCAGATCTTCTCCTGGGCCAGTTTTGCCCAAAGGATTTGGCCTTTGCCAAATTTCAGTTTTTCACTGTGGCTGGTTTTTGTTTGTTCTTTGTTTCCCTTTAAGCTTTTAAAACCAGCAAACCTTTTAAAAATGTTCTAAATCTATCAAACTGAGTTAAGCCCTTAAAAAAAATTACAAAATAAATTCTTTTGGGCTGCCAACTTGCATTTCAAGTTTTGGTCTGAAGTGGATTAAAATGACTAAATTGTAAACCCCTGAAAAACGTATAGTTAAACAGAAGCAACTCTTTTTTCTATGGTATTGTGGATACATCAATGTAATTATGTCTCCTAAGGACTGATTTATCTGAACTTTTGAAAATAATTTACACTGGTGCTAAGCGGATGTTAAATGCTCCCATCCTGATTTTTGCACCCACTTTGCACTCACATAAAGAGGCATAAGAAGCAGAGCATCTTGCCGCCTGTATCCAGAGGTGCCAACTCCAGAGCTGGAGCACCCACGAGGAAAAAAAAAGGGTGTTCAGCGCCCACCAGCCATCTGCCGCTCAGATGTTTAGTGAGCCCTGCCGATCAGCTATTTGGCGGGCCTGCCAATCAGCTCCTCCCTCTTCCTCCCCCCCAACACCTCCCCCCTGCCATCAATCAGCTGTTTAGCAGCAGGCAGGAGGCACTGGTGGGGAGGGGAAGGAGAGGGGTCGGGAAGGGGCACAGCAAGGGTGGGGCGTACTTGGGGGAGGGGGCTGGAAGAGGCTGGGTGGGGCAGAGCCTCGGGGCGGGGGCGCTGAGCAGGAGCGGGAAGAGGCAAGGTGAAGGTGGGGCTTTGGGGGAAAGGGTGGAGTAGGGGTGGGGCCTCAGGGTGGAGCACCCGGGGACAGCTGAAAGTCAGTACCTGTACCTTTGTCTCATTTCCACTGTGTTCTCTACCACAAACCTCTATCAGGCCATTGCTAAATGAATACCTTCCCCAAGTCTGTGCTCTCCTCTCCATCTGTGTCTGTACTAATATTAATAGTAGCTCATGCACTAAGTTAGAGGGGGGCCCACATCACAAAGTTTGGTTCTGGATCTGATTCTAAAACATTGAGGTGTTTGGAGGCCAAGTTTTGATATGTCCCATTGCAGAAGCTGGAGACAGCATTTGGCTATAGATGCAGACTTATCCTCTGGCTGCTTCAGGGTGTTCGAAGTGAGTGTTTTGGTTTGGGCTCCATAGATAATGTTAGTGAACTGCAAAATGAGTTTTCCAGTACAAGTGTTGTATGTAGATAGAGTGCACCTGAACAATACAAATCTATTCAGTTTATATAGAAACACTAAATATGGTCTCTTAAAGAATCCACAGCTACAGTCTACTTAGGGAGCCTTTGTTAATATGAACCATGGGGAACAGCTGTATTTACTTGAGGGTCATCTGTTGTTGGAAATCTCTTTGAGTCACTGCTTCCCAGGATAGAGTCCTCCATCCTTTAAGTCTGGCCTGCATTCTTTGTTCCAAGATGTGTACATTTACATTCAGTTGTATTAAAACACATTGTTTGCTTGTGCCCAGTTTACCAACTGATCCAGATTGCTCTGAATCAGATGCATGTACAAGTGCAGTATTTGAAGTACCTGGATTTGCAAGGATTAGAATGACATCTGCAATGTTTGCAAATGAAAATATTTGTAACTAAAAGGATTGATTCTCTGAGGACCTATCCAGTGGAAAGACTCCCACTGACTTTCATGGGCACTGAATCAAGATCCATAATGATTTCACACAAATCATGTAGTCTCATAGGATGCTTTGAATTAAATCTCTAATTTCCACTAAGGTTAATGGTTAATAATTGTAGATTCAAGCTCCACAATGGGATTTGGGATCCTGCTTAATGCTGACACCTGCAGAGCAATCCTATGGTATATATGCAGGCCCATCACTTATTAGCTTCAGCCAAAATCCCTTGGGTTCTGCCCATCACTGGTGACTGTCCAGGTGGGAGTTAGAATCTATGGCACTCCTTTGAAAAAAGTAGCGGATGGGAATTGAATTCCCTGGCTCTGTAAAGCTGGTTCTAATGCCCAGTCCCGTAAGCTACTGCTGAGTGAAATCATGACTGTCATGCGTTAATGACTGTGCTGCCAGTCTCACTGCTCTGTAATGGGTTTTGGGATATCACATATAAAACAATCTATCCCACTAATGGGGAATGACACCCCTCCCCCGAATTGAATCTGATCCATGAAGTCGCATAAACTTGTGACAGCAGATGCTGCCTATTAATGTGGTCAAATTCCAAGTGTGATAGCACTGCTTATTGTGTTTAAAGTGCTCACCGAGGGCTTGATTATTTGACTACTTGGAGAGTAAGGTACAACTCAGTGTGAGTAAAGGTGGCAGAATGTGTCCCAAAATGATAAGCTCCACAAAACAAGAGACATTTTTAATGGTACATGTACATTTAAGGATATGTTCTCCTCTTTGGGTCTACTGGGTAAATCCCTCCCACTCCATACAACAGCACTATTCATATTGTAAGCTGTGTTCTAAATATAGGGGCGTGAGCTGCCAAATTCTCTTCCATATTTCACCCTTTCATCCAACCAAAAATCAAGGTTGTGCAGATCCAGGATACTGGGTTAGCCCAGTACAGATTTGAGGTACAGCTGCAAAATTCAGATCTGGATCCAGATGAGAATATACAGTCTCTGCTCTCGCACAATTAGAAAGTGTTTGTATTCAGGGGTTTGATCAAGGCCCATCTCTTGTTCTGGCTTATTAAAACTAGGATGAAATGAGGCCTTTTTTTGCAGACTAGTTATACTGAATCATTTTTACCTCATTGCCTCACCTTCTGCTGTGCTCTCTTCAGTATTCTCTACCATCTCCGAAGGTGACACTAGATCGCAGAAGGTGCACTTCTGCCAATAGTTGTACTTAGCTGAAGGGACAGAAAGAAATCAACATTTGCCTTCCCTTACACTTCACTGCCTCTGCCTGCAGAGATGAAGGGGAGGGGCAGTGAGAGTGTGAGAGAGAAAGCAGTGAGAAGAGGAAGAAAATGAGAGAAAAAGAGAGAGAATGGGAACTAACAAAAAAGGAAAAAAGTACAGCGAGGAAGTCAGAGACACTTCAAATTGTGGATTATTTCTCACAGAGGCTCTAATTAGGAAGCTTCTTATGGAACTGTGAAGCTGTCAGGCTGCCAAATGTCAGAGTGTTTATCAGAGATCAGGGGAGTCTCATGTCTAAGGCAGTTACAGTTTGGTGCCATGATCCTCCCGGTTCTTTCCAACATTTGTGACTAACACTCTGTGCTGTCACCTTTAGGGGGCCTTGAGGCAAAACAGGGGCTTTATTTCCTATATAACCCCAAATAAACCCTTCCTCAGGTCGGGCCTGTTCATATTTGTTCGGTTTGGAGAGGGATAATCTACTGTTCGGAGCTGCTTCAGTGTTGTTAGGGGCTGTAGTGACTCAGAGTCCCCAGGGAAATCCCCCATTTCAGAGATGCAAAATGTCAGTCTGCTAAATGAATGTTATTTAAAAAATTTTATATTTTTAATGACTGCTGACAAAAAGCCAGATTCTGATCTCTGTTACATCTATGCCGACCTGGAGTGCCATAGCTTAATTGAAGGGCAGAGGAGTTGGCTACGCTCAATTCAGGAGAGCGCCCTTATTCAGGACTGCATTTAAGCACATGCCTCCAATTAAGCATATGCTTAAGTGCTGTCCTGAATCAGAGCCTGTATCTGGAGTGATATACTCCAGGTGGTAGTGGCTGGTACTCTATTTTTACTGTGGTATAAATGAGATCAGAATCTGGCCTCAAATCTTTTCTTTTAACAAACCAAAACTTCATATAACGTGGGGGAAAGTGAGTCCTTAGTACTGACATTTATCAAGAGAAAAAAACCTATCTAATTCTGTCCCTTGGACACTAACATTCAGGCACCAGAGTAAGACGTTGAGAGAACAAGGCTTCCCTACAGCATATTTTCACATACAACTAGCTCACAGTACATTTCATCAGTACAATGAAGGTCTCTTAGCTATCTCACATAGGTGGGACACATGACCACGCTCAGAAATGAAATATTACTAATTCACAACTTAGTATAAATTCAATAAACTTTCTATGTGGAATGAAAACTTCTAATCATTATTTGTAAGCAAATGTTGCCATTTAGCTTATTGAATATTGCAATCAAGTTTAACATGGTTCCTCCTGTTTGCATATACAATGTTGTGTGAGTCTCTGTGTGAATGTACATTTGAACAATAATTTTTAATGGAAATCTTATACACAGTGTATCTTTAGTTTTTTTTAATGAGAATTGATTTAAAAGATATTTGTCTAATAGAAGAGAGAAAATGTACAGATCACAAAGTTATATCTTGTTTGATTCCAAGGCAGTTATGAACAGTTTCATGGTATCATGTACCTTGACTTCAGACATAACACACCAGTCATCATAGCTGGGTTTAATTCCTGTAATCATAGGACCTAAGCCTACATTCCTTGTTACACTCCAAACTCCTACTGACTTCCATTAACCTGCATGATTTATGTGTTGTATCATAGTTGTCTTTAATTTTTCTCATCCTTGGGAAAAAAAGGGAACATCTCATTCCTGTGATCTCAAATCCATCTCTTCCCAATACAATCATCATCACCTAGTATCTGAGTGAGCACCTTCTCTAGTTCGACTTCATTTTCATAAGAATGGCCACACGGGTTCAGACCAGTGGTTCATTTAGCCCATTATCCTGCCCTCCGACAGTGGCCAATGCCATCCCCTATAGCCAGCTAGCTCCCCAAGTTTGAAAAAATAATGTAGGAGGACCATAAAGTCCACTTCGTAGTCTCATCCCACACAGAAGGCTGGATGCTCAGGAGTCTCCTTCATCTTATTCAGAGGGAATAAACAGAGGAAGGCAATTATTGAGTGATCCACCCCCCTCATCCAGTCCCTGCTTAAGGACACCCAGAGCATGGGGTTGCACCTCTGACCATCTTGACTAATCGTCTGAGATGAAGGAAAGTTTCTATTAAAACACAGTGGCTTTAGCTAGCAGTAGGTCCCACGTGTCCATCCTCAGTCTGAGCCACTGCTTTAAGAGTTTTTCATATACAATCCTTAAGTGATTTGATTTTTACTACACGACAATAGTGAAATATCAAAAAATCTCAGGCTCTTGTTATCAGAGGCACAATACAAAAGGTATTTTTTAGTCCATTTCTTATTCCCCATTCCCGACCTGTCAGACGCCATGACATAGCTCCCTCACTCCAACACCAGCAGTCCCCACAAACAGAAAATTATTTCCAACTGGCAAACATGCTGTTTACTTTCCAGAAAAATTGCACTTTCCAATCTGACAGTTGATCAAGGGTTCCCCCCGCTGCTGTCAGCAGGAAGAAGTGTTTAAACACAGGGATGGGAGTTTAAACATTTTCTCATTATCACAGAATAAATAAATAAATAAAATAAAGGCATTGAGCCTCGCGGACCACCTGCTGTGAGAGTAATGAAGCTGTGTCACATGACCAGAGTGAGAGGACTTTTATCTCTGCCCCCAATATCATTACTGAAGTGACACCTGTCACATGACCCAAGTCAGGTCTTTTATCTGTGTTCCCTAAATTCAGTTCTGGGTTATGGTGGGATTTTTTTTGTGCACGGTGCATTGCCCATTTGTGCCATTATGGATAGAGTTTTGTCAGCATTTGTATTAGAAAACTCTGCTTTTTTTCTTGGGATTTATAAATTGGCCACAAAAGTTCACTCTCAGTTGAAGCAAAATAGAGAGAATCTTAACCTGGCAAGGAGGTTGTTTGATTTTTTTTAAAGGCAAATATTCATTAAAGAAACCTGCTGTTAAACTGTGCACATTTTAAAAAAGGATGTTTATAAATTAAAGGGATTTTTCACTCAAATTTATTTTAAATATATGTATTTTTGTGTGACCTGCTTTTTTGGTATGGTGGTGGGGCTGGAGCCTGACGTTCTCCACTTATGTCTCCCACCCTACCCTATTAATGAACCATATCCCTGTCTTGAGGGAGTGTCAGGGGAGAGGACAGTTCACTCAGTCCTTGGCCCCTCTGCTGATGCTGCTATCAAGGTTTCCTCTTCATGCCATTTGTAAAGGTTTTTTTTTGTGATGTGTCCATTGGCAAATGCCTAACTTCTCACACAGACCTCCATACCGTGATGATAATACGGCGCTATCACAATTTACACACTGGAAGCACTTTAATTAGTAACTCAGAATGGCTCACCCAGCACATGGTAAATGACTTGTGACTGTGGCCCACGAGGGCTAGATTTGAACTGGCGTCCTAGAGGTGAAAGAGTCTGGAGTGCATGACCTCCATTCCCCAGAGTCAGGTATCTCCACGTTTGAAAAAATAGTGTAAGACCATAAAATCTACTTCACGGTTTCATCCTTTCTCCTTCCTGATGCACCAGGAAGAGATAAGGAGTTTAGCCCACAGAATTTGCAAGGTCCCTCACACTCAGCCTGGATCTTAGGAGATCTGCTAGAGGCAAGTGCCTCTGTGTTCATGTGTAGCCCCTCCTCCCCAGCCTCCATGGCAATACAATTCCAGGCCTGGTGTTCCCTGGCTAGCTGTTGGCCCTGAAATCACGGCTGGGCTGGGCTGTGTGTCACATCACAAAAGGGAAAGCTGCTTAAGTTAGTGCTTCCCCAGTCAGCAGTAGTATTGGAAGAAAATCCCTATGGAGTTGGTAGGTGGTATCAGTGATGCTGTGTAGAGCAAGCAGTTTCCCTGCCCTCTCCATCCCAAAGTCCCACCTACAAATTCTCTAAACAGAAGACCCATAGACCACTTCCATCATGGGATCAGGAATAGGAAAAGGCAGTACATCTTTCTGCCAGGATCTTCATGCTCCTCCATCGACAGGAGCACAAGGTATGATTTGTCCCTTTGGCAATTGGAGTTTTACAGGGCAAGGGAAAGTAGCTTTGAAAAGCAGCTGTTCTGCAATTGCAAAAACTACTTTCCTTAGGACTATGCATTACAGATTCCTAACAGACACCACTTTGAAAAAGTGATCTGCTTCCAATCGTCCAGCTTCCAGAATTCTGTCATAATCTAGTCACTACAAATCCTTTCATTTAACATGTTTTGGTGCTTAATGGCCCCTAGTTAGGAGGAGACATCAGACCATAATCATTCCAGAATAGACCATGTAGCTCTTGGTTCTCCACTGCCCTGCACCTTGTGTGTTCATTTACACCTTTGCAAAGAGAGTGCAAAACACTACCATTCTGACTTGGTAGCTTTTAACACCCATTTTGCACTTGTAAATGACTATACAATGACAATGGAGAGCCATTATGGTAAATAATACACATTGGAAATGCACCATGTCTTTCTACTTGTTAAAAGCTGTTACCATCTAACAACTGAATCCTGTACATTGGAGAGATTTATTTCTTTAAAAAACAAACAACCCTTCCCCCAAACAAGATTAAATGTTGGAATTTAACATAGAAATGTGGCCTACTTCTGTGGATGGCAGCTTGGCCCAAACCATAAGAAAAGCCAAGCTTGCCCACAAAAAGTTCTCCAACTGTCCAAGGAAGACAGATGATCCTTGTTAGGGATTCAATACTCCAGAAGAACTGAAAGAACATAGAAGTGGACAACAGCACGACGTTCTGTCTACCTGGAGCCAAGACATTAGATGTCACTCGAAGATTGATAGGCTTCTGAAATGGATGGGCAAGGATCCGTTGGTCGTGGTTCAAGTTGGCACTAAAGACACTGCGGAATATCTCACAGATAATAGATGGAACTTAGATGTATGCTGAAGAAGAAGACTACCCAAGCGATCTTTTCTGAGATCCTTCCTGTCCCACAAGCGAAGGAAGACCGAAGGCAGAAGATTCTGGAAGTGAACCATGGGCTAGGTAAGTGGTATAGAGTGGAAGGTCTGTTCTTTGTGGAACACTGATCCACCTTCTGTGGGGAAATGGGGCTGTATAGTTTGGATGACCTCCACCTCTGTAGAAGGAAATCCAATCGGCTGGCAGAAGGGCGTTAAACTAATAAAAGAGGGGAGGGTAAAAAGAGGGAAGATTTTTGGCACAGAATCAAGATCCTGAGAACAAAATTAATCAAGAAACCAAAGGACATGAACAGAAGAAATTTGTTGAATTGTCTGTACCCAATGCTAGATGCCCGAGCAACAAACAAAAGGCATTGGAATTAATAATTTATGAGCCTAAATTCAATATATTTAGTATTACTTGAAACCTGATGGGGTGAGTCACATACCTGGAATGTTAAAATTAATGGTTATAACTTATTTAGGAAGGACTGAGTGAGCAAAAGGGGAGGTGGAATGGCACTCTATGTCAAAAATGGCATTACCTGTTTTGGAGTCACAGTAACTCTGAAGAAAATGATCTTGAATGCTTAGGGATCAGTGAGACAAGGTGGGTGAGGTAATATCTTTTATTGGACCAACTTCTGTTGGTGAGAGAGACAAGCTTTCGAACTTACACAGAACTCTTCCTCAGGTCTTAATTAGTGTCTTAATAGATAAATTGGGGTGTTCTACAGAGCACCAAATCACAGGAGGGAACAGGCCGGTAAGCCTAACTTCAGTACCAGGCCAATTAATTGAAACTATAGTAAAGGACAGAAATATTAGATACATAGATGAACACAATTTGATGGGGAAGAGTTAACATGACTTTTGTAAAGGGAAATCATGCCTCACCAATCTATTAGAATTCTTTGAGAGTGGACAAGAGTGATCCAGTGGATGTAGTGTACTTGGACATTCAGAAAGCCTTTGACAAAGTCTCTCACCAAAGACTCTTATGCAACCATGCAGTCATGGAATAAGAGGGAAGGTCCTCTCGTGAAGCTGTAACTAGTTAAAGACAGAAAACCAAGAGAAGGAATAAATGGTCAGTTTTCAGAATGGAGAGAGGTAAATAGTAGTGTCTCCCAGGAATCTGTACTGGGATCAGTGCTGTTCAACATATTCAGAAATGATCTGGAAAAAGGGGTAAACAGTGAGGTGGCAGAGTTTGCAGATGATCCAGAATTACTCAAGATAGTTAAGCCCAAAGCAGACTGTGAAGAGTTACAAAGGGATTTCACAAAGCTGGGCAACTATGCAACAAAATGGCAGATGAAATTCAGTATTGATAAATGCATATTGGAAAACGTAATCCCAAATATACATATAAAATGATGGGGTCTAAATTAGCTTTTACCATTCAAGAAAGGGATCTTGGAGTTGTTGTGGATAGTTCTTGAAAACATCTGCTCAATGTGCAGCAGCAGTCAAAAAAGCTAACAATGTTAGGAACCATTAGGAAAGTCATAGATAATAAGACAGTAAATATCATAATGTCACTATATAAATCCATGGTTTGCCCACACCTTGAATACTGCGTGCATTTCTGGTCACTCCATCTCAAAAAAGATATATTAGAAATGGAGAAGGTACAGAGAAGAGCACCAAAAATGGTTAAGCGTATGGAACAGCTTCTATATGAGGAGAGATTAAAAAGAGAGGGACTGTTCGGCTTGGAAAAGAGATCACTAAGGTGGGATATGATAGAGGTGTATATATAATCATAAATGGTGTGGAGAAAGTGAATTAGGTGAAGGGGTAAATAATACTTCCCAACATAAGAACCAAGAGTAACTCAATGAAATTAACAGACAGCAGGTTTAAAACAAATACAAGGAAGTACTTCTTCACAAAATGCAGTAAACCCTAAGAACTCATTGCCAGGGATGCTGTGAAGGCTGCCGGCATAACTCGGTTAAAAAAAGATTTAGATACATTCATGGAGGATAGGTCCATCAATGGCTATTAGCCAAGATGGTCAGAGATGCAACCCCATGCTCTGAGGGTCCCTAATTGTCTGACTGCCAGATGCTCAGACTGGACAACAGGGGATGGGTCACTTGATAATTGCCCTGTTCCATAGGTGCAACCTTTTGTCGGCGCCAGTGGGT
This sequence comes from Chelydra serpentina, assembly GCA_037349315.1. Taxonomy (NCBI): domain Eukaryota; kingdom Metazoa; phylum Chordata; order Testudines; family Chelydridae; genus Chelydra; species Chelydra serpentina. Next base: position 33,376,702 of record JBAIAC010000029.1, on the reverse strand, counting down.
GCTCGCCCCAACTCCACCCCCGGCCCCGCCCCTTCCCCCAAATCCCCGCCCCCGCCTCTTCACCCCGGGAAAAAATTGGTGGGTGCTGAGCACCCACTGGGAGCTCCCCACCAGCTCCCCCCGCCCGCTGCATACCCACAACTCACCTTGCCCACCTCTCATCTGTTCCTGTTTGGCAAGGGGGGGACACGGGCGAAATCTCAGCGGGGCGGCTGCTGGAGGGGTAAGGTGGCTCTGGGGGGTGAGGATGCAGCTGTGCAGGCTCTGACGGGGGGAGTCGGGAGGAGGCAGCGGCTGTGGGGGGGAGGAATTGGGGGGGGGGTGAACAAGAGGCTTTGGGGGACTAGAGCAGGGGTGAGGCAGCTCCAGGGGGTGGGGCTAGGGGCGGGTGTGGGGTGAAGGGAAGGCTGGGGTGGGGCTGGGGTGAGGAAATGGCTGGGGCGGGGGGGGAGGCTCTGGGGGGGAAGGTGGCTGGGGATCTGCACTCGCAGGTGGCGGGGCCGTTACCAGCACTGCGGTGCCTGATGATCATGGCCTCTCCGATGTGCGGGTGCAGCCAGGTTGTGCTCTTCGCCTCCTCGGTGCGGGGCGGGGGGAGAACAGACACTGGGTCAGTCAGTACCAGCCCCGGCCCCGCCAAAGCCCTGTGCCTGGCCCGACCCTCGCACTCAATTGATAAAGAAGTGGCGGCCGCCCTGGCTGATCCCGTTGCTCCAATTTTTTTTGTTTTTTTGTTTTTTCCCCAAAGTATCTTTATTTTTATTGTTCACTTATACTTAAGTGTACACTGCTTAAAAACAGCAAGTGATCCACTTACATGGAATGCTGCTACAAAGAATGTCAAAGCCAAAAAGGTACAGGTTAGTATCCACAAAAATTCCTTTTACTTCATCTGCATCCTTTTCTGAAAAGCCAAACTGCTGCAGGGAGAACACTGCATCTTGCATGTGGATCCAAAATCGGAGCTTTCCAAGAGATATTTTATCATATGACACTGTAAGAGGTAGCTCTGTTGTTGAACCATTTATTATCATTAAATCTTTCACTCTGTTGCTTAGCTGATCAACAAATAATATTGGAAGGTAATGCACAGTCTTCTCCAACTGAACCATCTTCATGTATCGGTGAACATCAGGAGGGAGAGAGTATCCATCAAAAACAAAATCTTCCACCATAACATTTAAGGTACGTCTACACTACCCGCCCAATTCGGTGGGTAGCGATTGATGTTCTGGGATCGATTTATTGCGTCTCATGTAGACGTGATAAATCAATCCCAGAAGCGTTCCCCGTCAACTCTGGAACTCCAGCTCGGCGCGAGGAGTAAGCGGAGTCGACAGGGGAGACTGCCTGCGCTGCGTGGACCCGCAGTGAGTACTTTGTAATTCAATCTAAGATACTTCGACTTCAGCTACGGTATTCACGTAGCTGAAGTTGCGTATCTTAGATCGATCCCTCCCCCAGTGTGGACCAGGCCTTACAGTCAACCTTGACCTCCAATGTGAGACAGGTTCATCTAAGGCATTGGTCTGTTTCTTTTCTGCTTCTATTTGCTGGGTGGTGGATTCTCCAGTGATAAGATTAACTTCTTCTGGTTTAGGGACCATGTATGTTGTCAGAGGACTTACTATATGCACCTGTTTGCCATCGTGCCAAGGTAAAATGTCAGCATGGTGAAGAAATATGTATGCATACAGTGTGCCATTATTTCGAGTTTTCTTTGGTACAGAGACATTGAGTGCACTTTCCAGGCAGTGAGCAGGGCCGCTCCACGCTCAGGTCTCCCATGGCTGAGCCGCCGCCGCAGCCTCCACCGGCGCAGCCGGGGAGAGCGGGCGAGGGGTGGGAAGGCCGCCGCCGCCAACACTTCTGGGGGAGAGAGGAAACCGCACCAACCGCTTGGCCCCGCCCCTGCTGCTCGCTGCGCTTTCCTCCGCGTGCCCCCGCCCCTTGCTGAACAGGAACAGCTGAGAGGTGGGCAGCCAGTGCTAAAAAAAGCGCCTTCAGCAAGAGGCGCCTCCGTCTATGTTGGGAACCAGAAGCCGAGGTGAGTTGTGGGCATGCGGCGGGGGGGGTGGGGGGGGGCTGGAGTTGCCGGTGGGTGCTGAGCACCCACCAATTTTTCTCCGTGGGTGCTCTATGCCCTGTTCTGTTAATTCCCTCTGAAGCATCTGGCATTGACCACTGTCAGAAGACAGGACAATCTGACCCAGTATGGCATTCTTGCATTCAAGAGTTTTAAAAGAACTGGTGGTTAATGTTGATTTTCAATAAGTCTTGGAACACTGAGGAAGTTCCAGAAGACTGAAAGAAAGCTAATGTTGTGCCATCATTTAAAACAGGTCAGTGGGATCTCCTGGATAATTATAGTCTGTCAGTCTGACATTGATCCTGGGGCGAGATAATGGAGTGACTCAAAGGAGATTCAGTGAATAAAGAATTAAAGGAGGATAATATATTTATGAGCAATCAACATAGGTTTATAGAAAATAAATCCTGTCAAACTAACTTGAGAACTTTTTTTTAATGACTTGAAAAGTTTAGTTGACAAAAGTAATAGTGTTGATGTAATGTACTTAGACTTCTGTAGGCCTTTGACTTGGTGTGGCATGACATTTTGATTAAAAAATAAAACTATATAACATTAACATGGCACATATTAAATGGCTTTAAAGCTTGCTAACTAATAGGTCTCAATGTAATTGTAAATGGGGAATCATTAATCAAGTGGGTATGTTTCTAGTGGGTTCCCATAGGAAGCTGTTCTTGACCCTACACTATTTAACATTTTTATTGATGAGCTGGAAGAAAACATAAAATTATTACTGATAAAGTTTGCAGATGATGCAAAAGATGAGGAAGTGGTAAATAATGAGCACACGTCACTAATACAGAGAGATCTGGATCGCTTAATAAACTGCATACCGCAAACAATAAACATTTTAATATGGCTAAATGTAAAGACGTGCATCTAGTAACAAAGAATCTAGGCCATACTTACAGGACAGAGGACTCTAAGCAGTGACTTTGAAAAAGATCAGTTGAAAGTGAGCTCTCAGTGTTAACACTGTGGCCAAAAAGGCTGTTGCGATCCTTGGGATGGATAAACAAAACAGGGGAACCTCGAGAAAGAGTAAAGAGGTTATTTTACCTCTAAATTTGGCACTGGTGCAACCACTGCTGAAATACTGTGTCCAGTTCTGGTGTCCACAGTTCAAGAAGGATATTGATAAATTGGAGAGGGTTCAGAGATAAGACACAAAAATGATTCAAGGATTAGAAAACCTGCTTTATAGTGCTAGACTCAAGGAGCTCAATCTATTTAGCTTAACAAAGAGAATGTTAAAGGATGACTTGATTGCAGTCTGTAAGTATCTACATGGGAAACAAATATTTGATAACAGGCTCTTTATTCTAGCAGAGAAAGGTATAACAGAGAGCAGAATCTGCCCCTGTAACCAAGAATCAGCATAAAATCTTATGCCTAGAGAGTTCTTGATAGGCTAAATCTATAAATCGAAAGAAAAAATATATAATCCCAAATATTCTGCAGATTTATTTGCCTTAGTGACTTTGATTATTCAAGATGAATTTAAAACAACTCTAAGCTTTGTGTGGATGCCCCCCGTGGCCCAGTTTCCGGAATTCCCCAAATACTAGGAGATGAGCAAAGGTGCTTCAGATGATTGAATGAAGCAGAGAAAAGCAGTGTTAATAAGAACTCTTCTTCCAACTTCTTCCAGGAAGAATCCCTGTGAGAAATGCGGTAGGAGTGAAAGAACTCCCAGCTACTCCCCCACCAGCCTTCCCGGTTAGGAGACACCAGAGAGCACCTTTTCTGTTCATAGTCTGTCAGCAGCCCAGAGATCAAGGAGATTAAAACAGGCTGGTAACTCATTAGCGCATCAGAGCTCTGTGCAACACTTTTACCATAAACAATCTTTGTTTTCAATCATCTTAATTCCTCATGGCCCTTGCCCTCAGCAACACCTACACATCTTTTGGATACAGCATAAGAAGACCTCTGAATTAGGCTCTAAACAGCTGGCCTACAATGCACCTTTCTAATGCTCTGCTGGTGTGGAATTGGTAGAGTGATAATCCTGTTAGTAATGGCAGAAGCTCCCCCTTGGAAATTTATAACAAATAGTCTTAAACAATTCCTTTTGTTGATGACTTTATCCAAGAAACCATCTTCCCTGGAAACTTCACTCAACTTTAGACTAATCCCCTCCTTCCCTCAGGAGCTCTTTTGTTGGAGGAGATTGTAGGCAAGTCCCAGGCCTGACAGGTCTCTGTAAGCCTTGGATCAGTCCCTACTTTCTTTCAATTGTCAACCCCCATCAGTCCTGTTTGTTCATCGATCTTCTGGTCCAGGGATCTCTCTATTAAGAAACAAATGGCTGGGTTTATTCGGAAAGTCCAAACTCTAGACTGTGCTTTTACTTCTTGGTTGCCAAGTCAATCTTCCTGACGTTGCTTTCTAAAAAAGACAAAAGACACATCAGGACATCTGCACTGTCTCCTTCTTTCCCATTGAAAGGTGACTTTTATAAAGAAATCTCCCTGGACCAGACTGTCTTCTCAGTTACATCAGTGTAAATCTGATTTCAGAGGAGGTATTCCAGATGTCCACAGGTGTAACAGAGAGCAGAATCTGCCCCTGTAACCAAGAATCAACATAAAAATCTTGAGCCTAGAGAGTTCTTGATAGGCTAAATCTATAAATCGAAAGAAAAAAATATATAATCCCAAATATTCTGCAGATTTATTTGCCTTAGTGACTTTGATTATTAAAGATGAATTTAAAATAACTCTAAGCTTTGCATGGATGCCCCTCGTGGCCCAGCTAGTTCAGTAGCACAAAGCTATAAAGGGGCCCCTGCACTGGATATTTGCATTAAGGGTACCAGCATAAGAGGGGAAGTAGGCTCCTCAGACCCACTAAATTCCCCCTCCTTCAGATGGATGTTCAGAGACACAACAGGGTGGAGATTGAATGGAGCTATGGCATGGTATATATGACATCCTGGATATGGACGTGGCACAGTTTATTTCCTCCCAGAGCACTGGGAGTACAGGGAGGAGGTTGTGACAATGATGTGGTGCCCCTTACTGTGGGTTCGTGGCAAAGCCACCATTGAACCTTTTATGTTCTGTTATTTGTTTTTATTTTTGTACCACATTCAGGTTGAGTAGTGAAAGCAGGCTGCCAATTTCACTGTTTCTAGTCAGTATCACTTTCTCATACGTGAGCACAATGTTGTGCTTTAGATGCCAAGTTACCGTGATTTAGATTATTTTAAACCTGCTTTTAATTGGCAGCTTTTAAAATGCTAAAAACATTTCTATTACATTTAACATCTCACTCTTTTTGTAAAAAATAATTTAAAAAAAATCTAAATTCGTACACTACTAGATTACATCCCAGTAATTGAACATTGGAAAAGAGCTTGAGTTAACATTTAAACTTGTCTAGTATGTAAGGCAAGTGTGTGTGCGCGGGGGAGGGAGGAAAGGAGGGAAATAAGAAGGAACAGTGTCAACATGAAATCTAGTAAATGTTTAAAAAATTAATTATTTTTGTGATTGTGCTATTTTAAACATTTTATGTGTGAAAGACCCACAAAAACAGGGGAAACTGATTAAGGTTTTGATCCTGCAAACACTGAAGCATGAGCGTAACTTTACTCAAGTGAGTAGTCCTAGAGCTTTTGATGGAATTACTGACAAGAATAAAATTACTCATGTGTTCGCAGGATCAGGACCTATCTGACTACACAGAGGAAACAGCTAAACTGACTGCACAAAATCTCCTGACAAAGTAAACAAACTGAAAAAAAATTGAACTTTTTTTCTGTATTTTCTTTCAGTAATAGTGATCTGAGGTGTTATTTGTAGCAATAGTAGGTAAAAGGTATTCAGACAGAAGCCGGGATTTTTAAGTTAACAATTTCCCAGTAAAACTGAAATACAAACCGTGTAAAATCAATGCTGTTAATGTAAGGGGACTGTTATCCCCTTACTAACATTCAGAGCTCCCAGTACTAGAAGGGGAAGGGTCGATGGGACTGACAGTCCCCAGGGGCAATGGGGAGAGGCCAATGCTCCAGGTCAGCTCTGATTGACAGGGCGGGCAGGCGAATCAGGGAGTCAGGAGGTCAGGGTGAATCCCGTCCTCCATGTGAGCTGAAGTTGCCTGAGTCAGAGTGAGTGGGGCCGAGCTGAGGAGAGGGCAGAAGCCAGAGCTGAGCTGAGCTGAGCTGAGCCAGATCTGGAGGGGCCAGAAAAGCAGCTCAGAGACACAGACCTGCCCTGGGAGCAGAGCTGCAGCCCAGAGACACAGACCTGCCCTGGGGGGGAGAAGCTGCAGCAGCCAGAGCCAGAGGGCCCAGGGCAGCAGCCCAGGGAGCTGGAGGCAGAGCAGCAGCAGCCGTGCAGAGGCAGAGCGGTGGAGCTGGAACTGGAGCAGTCCGGAGCCGGGTGTGGTGAGCAGCTGGGGAGAGCGAGGGGGACCCTGGGCAGTGGGCCCAGCACAGGGAGAGGCCTCAGCCAAGGGGCCCTGCAGGCCAGACTTGCAGGGGGATCTAAACCCCGACAGGGCGGGGGCAACGCTGGGAAGAAGGGTCCTGCCACCCAGAGCCTGCGAGCGTGTGGCCACCGCCGGAGCAAGTATCCAAGCCACAGCGTCCCTGCAGCACAGCCAGGGCCTGAGAAGGAGCCTGGGACTTACAAAGGAACAGACTGAACTGCCCTGACATTTCAGAGACACTGTTGTGATGTTCCCTGCCACAGAGCGGGGTGATGTGTTTTCATTAGCCTTTCCCATTTTTCCTTATTCCTGTTACAAATTAATTGTTAATTAAATAATTTGCATTTGCTTTCAATTGTATGCAGTGATCAGTGGGTCAGGGAAGCATCCTGTTTAGAGAGAGTACCCCGGAGTGGGGACACCCTACCCCCTGACCTAGGTGACCACAGCAAGGTTGGGGGTCGAGCCCCCCAGGAATCCTGGGCCCAGCCTTGTTGGGGGTTACGAGGACTCTGCCAGACAGAAGAGTGCAAGGGGAGTCCTCGAGGGCAGGGAGGCCTCTGGGTAAAGGAGGTGGGAGCGAGGACTCAGATCCTTCTGCTAGCCCATTTCACCGGGGTAGTGCAGAGACGAGGAAAGTTCCCCACAAGAGCGGGACTATTCCCCCGCTTACATTATGATTTAAGACAACTTCAGCATCTTTACCTAGCTCTTCTCAGACATTAAGAGCACACATAGGGCCAAATTCTGATAATACTGTTATGCTGAACTTAACTCAAAGTAATTCCATCTACTGAAGTGGTCCTGGTTTTACAATGATGTAATTGAAAGCATAATCTGATCTATGGCATGTGTTCTGTGTTACTCACATGTCTACAGTTGCCATTTAAAGCGCAAAAAGTCCCTTTTTTGCGCAAAAACCACGGGAGAGTCTACACTTGTCAATGACTTTTTTGTGGTGAAAAAAACACCTCCACGAGAGGCGTACAGTTCTTACTGGTGATATTTTTGTGGTGATGTGCAAGTGAAGACACGTTCTTCCTGTTTACAGAGCTTTTAGCCTCCGGAGGATATCCCACGGTGCCTAGGTGACCACTCTGGCCAGAAGCTCTGCTGCTCTGATGCTAGGTAAACAGACATCCGCCCCTCCCCCTGTAAAGCTCTGGGAACTTTGGAACTCCCTTTCCTGTTTTCTTGGGATGTGCTCACTTATCTGGCCAGGTGACAATGGCTGCTCCGTGGAGCAAATGATCCCCTGCTTGGAGCAATGCTGAGCTACCTGGAGCTGATCAGTGTTTGGGGAGAGGAAGCTGTGTGCAGGGACCCAGGATGCTCCGCGATCACCCACCCCCCTCCCACAAGACCTATCCTCAAAATGGAGAGAGCTGCACTGTGGGATAGCTGACCTCAGTGCGCTGCTCTCATTAGGGATGGAAGTGCTACAAATCTGAACACTCTCTGACACCTTTGGAAGTAAGTGAGTACACAAACCAGCACTTTTCTTTTACCGGTTCCCTATCACCGGTGACACTGACAGTGCAAAAACTCTGCAAGTGTAGACATAGCCTTAGATAATGAAGATATGAGTGGTAGTGGGGAGTATACCTGGGTGTATGAAATATGCCCACTTTTTGGCATTTTTAACTCTAGAAGGAAAAGGCCTACACGATAAATTCCAGCCTTCAGATCTGTGGAGAACTAGAATAGGTTAATATGACAAACAGGAGTCCCAGGAGCTGAGAAGCCATCCATCAGCGATTTCTAGGTTCAGATAATCTATTGTAAGGTATCCACACCCCTGAAGGAATGTATATAGTGCAAAATCTAAGCATGACAGGGAACATTTGTTATGACTCACCCTGTTGAGATGAGTAGAGGGCCTGTACCTTTCCCCAGTTACTTCAACAGTAATATCTTTGTATGACTGAAAAATGTTTGGGAAACCAATACCAATAAGCAAGTTTGAAGAAATTAACTGCTGATCATGCTCAGAAGCTAATTGTAAAACTTGATTAACTCACCATTGGCAAATGCAGACCAAGCAAAGGAAAACGTTAAGCAGTCTTGTAATTACGAATGACATGAAATTCAAAAATATTTGAGGTGGGGAGGGGGACATCCTGGCCTCAGTGGGAGGGCACTGGTCTGAGAGTTAGGAGAGCTGGTATGGCAAACATTGCTATTAAAAACAGAGATGGGGAAGTTACCATGGGAGCTAATGCTGCTAATCCTATGAGCTATAACTCCTGCAGCGTCTGCCCCTTCCCCCCATCTACACCCTTCAGATGGTGGGTAGGGGAGAGGGCCCATGGGTTAGTGGCAGAAAGGTCTGCCCTCTGTCTGGCTATTCTGAGAGCTGTGGGATATCTTTGTGAGTGTTTGTGTTTGGAGGCTACGGGCCTGCAATCCCCCTTTCCTCCACCTGGACAGAAGCTCAAGAATAAGAACTTTTTTAGAATTTCCTGCTTAACCTTTCCTCGGCCACGGGTTTTGCCATGGGATGAGAGCTTGTAACCCTTTTCTGTCCCGCTCTCCCCACCTTAGGGCCTTACCAGCCCACATGGGGACTCGTTATGGGATCTCATTTGTTGAGGATGTTGGCAGTAGCTTCTATAGTGAAAAACAAACACTGTTCTTTTAGTTCCTCACCTAAAAGGCTGTTGAACATTCTTGTTTTTCACCAAAACTTGCTTGAACTGGCTTGGCGATGACCCTTCTGGTAAGGAGCAAATAGGTCACAGGTTTCTGGCTGCAGCCTTACTCCCGGAACTGTAAATAGTGACTGCGCTGTGGAGAAACCAAGTTTGAGGAGAGAGACTGAGAAGGATGTTTTCCTCATCATACCTGCTCTGTATCCTCTGCACTCTCTCTCCACCTGCAAGTATCTCTGCTTCTTAACCTAAAATTGTGAGTGGGAGCAGCAATGGCTGCAGAGACACCAGAGAAGCTCTGATCTGCCTAATGTTTCCCAAAGCCACTGTTCAGAGAAATATAGTTTTGTATACATGGAATGTTCACCCAGGCAAATCCTTCCACTTGAATTAGTCTTAGTGCAGATACATTATTTACCTGAATCACAGTTGTCCCCAACTCCTGGTGTATAAAATATGGCATTTAATTCAGGAGCAGGCACTTTAGAAAACAAAGTATAGTATGCTGTAAAACATATTAGCTGTGGAGTTGATCCTGCAAACACTTCAGTGCATGAGCAATCTCATTACTGATCACATGAATGAAATTATTTGTGTGCTTATGTCTTTGAAGGATGAGGCCCTCCTTAGTTAATTAAAATCCGCGGAAACTTTGTTTAGCCAGTGGAAAGAGGGAGACTTTAACTGCAGAACTGCTGAAATTCCTCTGTTCAAGTTTCAGTTGAAGCAAACCTGTTATCACTTTCCTTGGTTTACAGTACCTCCCTTTGTAAAGTGTGAGGAAGGGGAATCTTACTACTTTGCTAATACTGGCAGTTCATATCACCTGATATAAATTAGTTTGGAAACTTCTTTCTCACAGCTCACTTTCTTATGCATTTTTGGAGAGGGAAGGAGAGAATGCAGGTATGTTTCTTAAACTCAGGCTCCATTGCCCCTAAAAAATCTCATCTATGTTTTTGTTTGTTTGCTCCTTTTTTTTTAAACAAACAATAGGAAAACATTATTTGGCAGAACAGTGGTGGGAATGCAACCCGCTAATCAAAAGGATTCAAATCGATCTGTGCACTGCCAAGCTCTCTCCTTCCCACCCAGTGGAGGGAGAAAAGAAAGAAAAAGAAAAGAGCGAGAGAGCAAGCGAAGGCATAGAGCTTCTCTCCTTCAGCAATCTCACAAATGCAAAACCTTCCACTCCAGTGACTCCTCATTAACTTACCGAATCTGACAGTCTAATTATCACAGCTGCTTCACGCTTAGAATAAATAAATACTAAAGTGGGTGTTTAAAGAAATTGAGAAGGGAAATTCAGTCATCTAGACAGTCAATAGAGAGACTTTATTTTAAATTTTTATATTCCTATGTATTTATATCATTTTGGGAAAGATAATGAGATAGTTGTCTTTCAGACTAATTGAGTTCCTAGGCTCATGGCTGCTTGCTGTCACTGTCTCAAACTTAGCTTTAACTTTTGTGCCTTAGAAATCTGATCACTGCATCTCCATTTACGCTTCTCTGCTGATAACCTGATGAAGGCAGAAGTGCAGTCGAGAGTGGAAAGTGACTAAATGGTATTGCTGGTCTCAGCACCTTTCACAGCAAACAAGACAACTAAATCTTTTTAGATTTGCCTGTAATAGTCTTAAAGGAAAAGTGCAACTTAAAGAAACCTCTGATACAATTTTGTAATTAGAGGAAAATAAGCCAGACTGTCTAGTAATATCTTACTGTGTGGTGTCTGTAATATTCAAGGGTATTAACAGCATCCTTCAGTCATGGATGTTCTGCTGCCTGAACATTTACTTATTAAACATAGGCCGACTGTAGAGTTACTTTGCATTTACACCAGTGTGCCAGAGAGCAGCATTTAGCTTATTGTCTGTTGTACTTAGTTTGCCAGAGTGCATATGGGCCAAACTCTGAGGTTTATACTCAAGGCTAGTTGTACTTTTTCAGGAGCATGAATGGAGGAATAGACGCAGGGAACCTTCCTTCCCTCTCATCACCCAGCCCTACTCCCCTGTGCTCCTGTACCACTCCTTGCAAGTCCTACTCCTTGCGCTCAGGCAGTGCAAGGTCAGCTGCAGGCACTTTCAAAGGGTTTAGCAGAGGCTACATTTCCAGAGGCCTGTGCCTCAGGTACTCGGCCTCCAGGAGCTCCTGCTCTAGGGTGACGCACCTTTGCATTGCCTGCTACCAACAGCTGTGGTGTAAAGGCACTTAGTCTTTACACAGGCAGAATTCCCATACAAGTCAGCCTCTCTGAAAATCAGGCCACTTGAGGCTGATGGGAATTTTGCCTGTGTAAGGAATGAGAAAAAAATGAGAAAAGAAAAGGAATGAGACAATTTGGAAAATTGTCCAGCAATAACCCTGTAACAGGGGTGGGCAAACTACAACCTGTGGGCCAGATCCAGCTCGTGAGACGTTTTAAGCTGGCCTGCGAGCTCCTGCTGGGGAGCGGGGTCTGGGGTTTGCCCCGCTTTGGCCGGGGTGCTGGGTCAGGGGCCGCACCACGCAACTCAGTCCCGCTCCGGTGGTCTAGCCAGGGCGCAGGGTTGAGGGCAGCTCCACCTGGCTCTCAGAAGCCACAGCATGGCCCCGCCCTGGCTCCTCCGGTGCTCCAATGGGAACTGCAGGGGCGGTGCCTGCAGATGGGGCAGTGTGCAGAACCACCTGGCTGCACCTCCGCATAGGAGCCGGAGAAGGGACATGCTACTGCTTCCGGGAGCCGCTTGAGGTAAGTGCTGCCCCGAGCCTGCACACCTGAGCCTCTCCACGCGCCTCAACCCCCTGCCCCAGCCCTGATCCCCCCTCCTGCTCTCCAAACCCCTCGATCCCAGCCTGAAGCACCCTCCTGCATCCCAAACCTCTCATCCCCAGCCCCACCCCAGAGCCCCCACCCCCAGCTGGAACCTGCATCCCTTCCCGCACCCTGCCCCTGCCCTGATCCCCCCCCCCCGACCTCCGAACCCCTCAGTCACAGCCCAGAGCACTTTCCTACACCCCAAACTCCTTATCCTCAGCCCCACCCCAGAGCCCGCATCCCCAACCAGAGCCCTCACCCCCTCCTGCACCCCAACCCCAATTTTGTGAGCATTCATGGCCCACCATACAATTTCTATTCCCCGATGTGGCCCTCAGGCCAAAAGGTTTGCCCACCCCTGCCCTATGGAAAGGATTGCTTTGATTCATGGGCCAGCATAAATTGAGGTTGTTTTTTAACACCAAGGGTACAACTTTGAGTCAATCCCATATAAAACATATTAAAACTGGATTTATACATTTAAAATGGCCTTAAAACTTCCAATGCATCTAAAATTGATTTTCAACATGAGGTATCTAACAGTGACTCCTGAGGATGTCTCCATCCAAACGGCAGAACTCAGCGGTGGATCAGGCACGTGGTCAGACACTGATCTGAGTACATAAACTTTTCAACTGTGACTGAGAATCTCAACAAAGCAGCTGACTCAGTCAAGAGATTATTTCACAGACAGAAGCCTCCTGCAGGCTGCCTATTGTTTACACTACGCTGCACTGAATTTTCCCACCGGTGCAGCTGGGCCAGTGGTAGCAGCGGTGGAAGCTCTAGTGTAGGCATTGGCAAGGTAGTGCTGTTTTAACCACTGTGTTGTCTAGGCCCGCTCTGAGCAGAGTTACATGGTACAGCAGCTAAAAGGCCTGTGCCCTGTTGACACCAGCACCCCCACACAGTGGAACTGAAGTGGTAGCAACAATGGGGAATTTTAGGCCAACCAGGCAGAGCAGACACCTCATGCGTGCCTGAAGGTGGCTGGGAAGCACTCTTGCATGTCTTAAAATCTCTCATCACTGGTTCCTAAAGGGTGAAATTCCCCTGGTAGCAAAGGCCCAGCATCAGGTCCGTGCACCACTTAAATCTTACTTAGCCCCTCAAAATAGGACTTGAGTGAGACTTAGGGCTGGTCTACACTGGGGGGGGGGGATCAATGTAAGGTACGCAACTTCAGCTACGTGAATAACGTAGCTGAAGTTGACGTACCTCCCTCGACTTACCTCGCGGTGTGGACCCTGTAAAGTCGAAGTCTGGCGCTCCCCCATCGACTCCGCTTACTCCTTGCGCCGAGCTGGATTACCGGAGTCGACGGGGAGCACTGCCGGGTTCGATTTATCGCGTCTAGATGAGACACGATAAATCGATCCCCAGAATATCGATCGTTACCCGCCGAATCGGGCGGGTAGTATAGACTAGCCCTTAATGGTCCATAGGCCATGGGCTGAGCCTCTGCGCAGGGCTGAATGTCACCCACTTTGTGAGAGAGGCTTCTGTTGAGCTGGGCCTTTAGTCCAATGGGAACTTGAAGGCACATCAAGCTCAGACCTCTGTGCTTCCTCAATCCCTGGTAATCAAGCATCACAGTCTTGGATGCTTGGGTGAAGCTGCTCTCTAGTTAAGTTCTTCCTACGGGACTATATTGGTGCCATCCACAAAGTGCCGCGACTTGCTGCATTCCCATCCCAAAGGACAGCTCTAAAGCCTTTGAAGGCAAATGAAATGTAAAAATAAACTAAGTTTGCAGCTATGGCAAATATTACTCTGCCTTAGTTCTGATGACACACAACCTTGGGGGCTACCTTAGTGTAAGGCCATTAGAAGTGGGTACTAGAACGAAAGGAAGAGGGAGCTCTGTTTTTCCACATAAATGGTTCATCTGACATGCTGGTGTTCAGGCAGTAAACACTGAGCCATACCAGGCAGCGGGATGCAATTCACAGGTCTAGCTTGTGGCTTTATCTGCACTGCTGTGGCAGGGGGCTGTGTCATTGGGTAGCTCAGGGTGAGGAGTGAAAATTGCTACACCTTTTTAAAGGGGACAGCATTGCTGGCTCTAGACTACCAGCTCATCATGAAAAAGGCAGGACTGTGACCCTTTGATATACGGCAGTATTGGGGTGCTGATGTATTTGAGCCCTGTTCGACTGTGAGTGGGGTTTGAACCTAGGACCTACTGTAATGAAAGCTTGAATCTCTGTCATTGGAGCTAAAGGGGGAGTACGTTAGCTGGCAGCTTGCATCTTCTTATGTGGACCAACCAGTAAAGGGAGGACTAAGACCCACGCTCTGCTAGCTTGGGTTACACCAGTTCCCCAGTATCTTGTATCAATGGAGCACAAAGACCGGCATTCTAGGCCCCTCTACTCAGGTTCTCAAGCAGGAAGAAAGAGCTCCCTGCTTCCTGTCACCCAACGCTCAGGCTCATGGGTCAGCAGCCACTGTCTGTCCATTAGCATTCATTTCAGTAATCACAAAGATGCTATTTAGGAGGGGTCTCACCTTTGAATCATTGGTTCCCCAATTTCCCCTCAGAAGTAACCTTTAGGAGATATCCTCTGGCTACAAACTTGTCAGGGCAACTTATGTATTAGGACAGTTCAGGCTACAATTATTTCACAAAAAGAGAAAAGCATTTCCAGGGGGAGCATTTTTTATGTTGGTTTCTTTTCCCCCCCCCCTTATTTTGGTTCCTCCCTGCATCCCTTGAAGTCTAAGCCCCCCTTTTACCTTTATCGCCATCTCGTTCTTTGCCCTCCTGCTTTAACTTTCTCCTTCTGAGAACAGAAACTACCCCCCCAGCATCCTTCAGAACAGAGTAGGAACAGAACATATTTAAAGTCTGCACTATTATCATAGCAACCTGAATGCTAAATTTCAATTCCAAAATGATGTGATACCAAAATGACACGGGAGAACAAATGTCTTACATGATCATAGCAATGGAGATGGAGGCACTGGGAATTATTCAAAATTGCCTAATTTGTACAGTCCTAATGAGTTGCTCATGAATATGATCTTGTACAATCATACTGTACTTGTTTCAATCCAATAGACTTTAATTTTGTTCCCAGCATATTCGTCTCTATGCTAACGACATGTAATTTCTTGTCCACTGAGCTGCCTCTCACTGCTATGCAGTGCAATACCAGTGACAATAAATACGAGATGGTTCTATAAACCCATGTGAAAAGAATTCATCCCCTGTATGGAAATATGCCTTGGATATTATATCTTGTCCAGGAGAGTGACACATTGTGCCAATCTGTTGTCTCATTCCCTCTCCTATTTCTCCTTTCTCTCTCTCCCCCCCGCTTTCTGTCTTACTGTCTGTCTGTCTCTGTACCTATTTTTTCCACACTCTCTCTTTCTCTGTCTCTTGGCACTGGCACTTTCATCTCCTCCCTTGGGGATTTGAGATGTCACTGCAGGAAGTGCTTGTCCGCCTCTCCGGCAGCAGCAGAGCCCTGTGGCTTTGACAAACCTCATTTAATTGGGAGGAAGCCAGGAGGGTTTGAAAGAACTGAAACAGCCACGAAACTCCTTTTATCAGGCATAATTTAAACTCTGCATGGAAAAAACCCTATATGTATAAAGAAAAGTCAACTTCCCTCCTGCTGTGAGTGCTCCCCTCCTCCCCCCGGCACAGGCAGGCTCCTGCGAGATTCCATCTTTTCATTTTTCTGAAAGTGTCAAAGTAGATTTGTGCTCTGTGGCTGGGTGAACAGAAAAGGAATACAGATGTGTCTCTCTCACTCACTCATACACACAGCACCTTCAGAAGGGTGGCAGTGCAAGAGAGATGCTAGCTGGAAGCTCCGTTGCTTGGGATATGTCAGAAGATCCAAAAATGAAAGTTTTCAAATAACTTTGCAGCTTGGCCCAGGAAGGTTCCTCCTTAATCACCCTTATTTAGAAAAGGAGATGGTGCCC
Organism: Chelydra serpentina; assembly: GCA_037349315.1. NCBI lineage: Eukaryota > Metazoa > Chordata > Testudines > Chelydridae > Chelydra > Chelydra serpentina. The sequence goes on along the minus strand of JBAIAC010000029.1, from coordinate 33,360,774 downwards.
AGGAATCTTTGGAGAATGCCAGGGGCATTATACAGGGTGGGAAAGAGATTTTCCAGCTTCGTAGCTAGGCAGACACCATTCTCTGGGGAAGTGTGGTTTTTGTTTTTATGTGATGAGTGATGAGTGAGCTACAGAGGGAGAGAGAAGTAAATGCAGGTAGTTCCAAGGGAGCTGGTATGACAGGATGCAAGGGACAGCTGGTATCTTCAGACTTCAAAAGGCAGCAGGAGGTCTATTTCAGGGAACAAGGGCTAACACATTGCACCAAGCAGCTGGGAATTCAGGATACGAGCAAATCACAATTTGAATTAAACTACTCCCTCTGAAAATACAGCATCACCCAGCTCTAGGAAAGAACTTTGGACACGTAGTTACACAATTGGGAAAGGATGGCATTATATCAAGGCATTCACACCATTCCTTTTTCAATGAACCCCCAATATTAAGGTCCCCCCCATGCTCCTTTCTAATATTAAGATATTATCATGTGTTGGGGGAAAAAGCTAACACTTGTTGAAACTGCAGCTCAGAGCCCCAAAACTTTGCAGCTTATGGGAGCCTAGCAGGAGCCCTCAGGCTTTGAATTTACCAGGGATGTTCTTAACAAATCAAATGTGAAGTAGCCCCCTTCTTCCTGGGATGAGATCAGGAGATAACGTACCATCACAAAGCTGATACAGCCGAGACGGCAGAGCGCTGAAGAAGTTATGAACAAGTGCATCCTGTGCAGAGACCCGCTCTCGAGGAAAAGCTTTTAACATTTTCGATGCCAAGTCTTCAGCTCCTGGCACCCGGCCCAGCCTAGAAAAGCAAGAGAAATAAATTGCACCAGAGATGGGTCCACGCCAGATAGCTAAGATCTGGAACTATATCTGGATCTGAACTTCCTTAAAGCTTGCGGTGGGAGGGTGTACAATCTGGGGAATTTGGGTATGCCCCTTATGGAGATATGGGCTTGTCCTGAAGTTTGGAGCTTCATGGGAACTAACTCCATTTTGAGGGTGCATATGTCTGGGAATTTGTTCAGACCTATCTCCAAATAAACCTGTTTAGAATCCTCCCTTTTCCCTTTGAAGATAAATTGTTACTGTGCAAAGAAAGGGCTTGGAATAAAAAAAGACACTAGCAATTACTGAGGGCTGTATATTACATGTGTCATAACTAGAACCTCACAAGTTTACTATTATGGTCAGACTCTTAGAAATGTACAGGTGAGAAAATGTCAAATGACAACTTGCCAGTACTCTGCTAGGTCTGTCAAGGTAGGTCTATGCAGCAACTCAGGCTCGCGCTGTGGGGCTATTTCATTGCTGTGTAGACTTCTGGGCGCTGGCTGGAGCCGGGCTCTAGGACGCTGCAGGGTGGGAGGGTCCCAGAGCTCGGGCTCCAGCCCCGTCTACACAGCAATGAAACAGCCCTGTACCCCAAGCACTGCGCGCCCGAGTAGGCTGGCATGGGCAAGCCATGGGTTTTTCTTTGCTGTGTAGAGATGTACCTTCAGTGGCCACTACAGATTTGCATTCAGAATGAAGAAGCCAAATAAAATATCCTTTCCCCATCTACTACCCTCCAGTTTGGCTGTGCAATTAGGCTGTAAATGTGGAGGGGGCGGGGGGTGCCGATGTGAATCACTTGCTCAGGATGAATGTTTTAAACAAGAAAATATGCCCAGCAAATGCCAATGGCAAGTGGCCGACTCCCAGAGACGACTGCAGCTGGGAGACTAGGAAGTGAAAGAGAGAAAACAAACAAACAAGCAAACAAATAAAAACAGTGCTTTTGGTTTTACAGCTTTTACTTTGTTTGCTCTGCTCCTGGTGTTTCAGCATCAGGTGGCACATCAGAGTTTGGCCTGTTGTGTTTCTACTGACTACCCCAGCTGGTGCTTCCCCTCTAAATGACATCACAGGACTGGTATCGCCCATGTGTCCTACTGTTTCGTTCCTCTGGTGCTTATGCTGCACAGAGTGCCTCATGCTCTGGGTGTCAGGTTTTGAAGAGAGCGGATGTTAAAAAAATGAGACACTAGAGCACACAGCTTTGGAAAAAGTCAAGTCTTAGCTTCTCTAGGCTATGATGGATGATTGCTCAATTCTCACCTCAGGCAAAACCATACCAGCCTCTACTGGTTAGGGGAGCAAGATACTGGGACGCACATTCTAGGGGTTAGGCTGGGGTAAGGCAGACCAATAGAAAAAGGCTTCAAAGCTCTTCTTCCCCTCTCCTTGTGATCCCCTTTGCCCTGCTTGGTATCCCCATCCTCAAGGCTCCATGCTATGCCACCAAGCTTTGCAGTACCCCTCTTCCAGGCTCCACACAGCTACCAAGCACCGGGTAGAACTCCTGAACTGGCCATGGAGGGTTTAACACTATGAAGTTCTCCTTCCCTTCTCAAGAGCTGAGTGTGCTGCCTCTGTAGTGGTTAGATCCTGCTGACTTAGAGAGTCAGAAACAAAGAATCAAAGCTGGTTTAGCATTCCGTGCAGAACTCTGTGTCTAAGGCGCTGGCCAGCTCATTGGTGTTCGCTTTAATGGACCCTTTCACGTTTTAGCAAGTGGGTCCTTTACCAAGGGACTGTGGCGAGTGAGAAGGAAGCTGTGCCACCCAGCATGGTTTCAGGGAATACATCCCTTTCCCTGTTTGTAATGGTAGCAAGAAGGGAGCCTGGTATCCAAGTTAGAGAAATGATAGTTTGTGTATTCCTGAAAGTTTCTGAAGACACTGATTAAAATTGCACGTGTCTAAGAACAGTACTTTGCTGAAGACTTCAGCAGCATCTCCGTTCGGAAATTCAGAACAGAGGCTAAGGATGCCAGCTCTCCAACAGAGCATATTTTCGCATAGAGTGGTACTGGACAAAGTAGGGAGGTACTGAACAATGATGATGAAAAAGGTAGTTACTGCGTAAGGGCCATAGTCCACCCTGGAGCTACAGGTGTGTGAGCTCTTTGGAGCGGTGTGACAGGGCGCTGAGCAGAAACACTGCAGAATCAGCCCCCTGCCACGCCAGCCCCATTTAGGTGAATGAAGTGGAGCTTGCTGGAAAGCACCTGCCCTAATTGGGGAATGAGAGCCAGCTGCCAGCCCAATTAGCCCAGGGCTATATAAGAGGCTGGAAAGAAGGCAGTGGGGGTGGTGGGACGGAGGAGAGTGAGGAAGGGTGTGTGCAAGGAGATAGCCCGTCCCGTCTGGGTTCAGACTCAAGGAACCTAGAGCTGTACAAGCTGTATGGTGAGAAGGTGGTGGGAGCACAAACTTGTAAATAAAAGCACCAGTGGTTTCAGAACCCAAGGGTTTCTCAGTGACTCTATCTGAGACTAGCAGAGGCAGGAGCCGGGAGGGCCAGCTGCGTTCTGCTACAAGCGGGAATAGTCTTTTCGGCTAGCCTATATGTGCAAAGCACCTAGCACAATGGGGTGCTTAGACAGGGAAGGTCTGTAGTGCTGAATGTCCATGGCCATATTGTGCAGCTTTATTCCAGGCACTGAAAACCTCCACAGAGTTATTACTAATCTGGTGCAGCGAGGTTCATCATGGATGACAGCATGGCTGCTGCCAGTCCATGCTCAGGCAATGTTTCCCTCCTGACATCAAATCTGATCTTCAGGGATTAAGGTGTGGGGATGTTATCTCTGAGGTGACCTATATGACTTTAAAAGTGCCAGCCAGCAGTGCCCAGGGACGACTTCAGTCCTCTCGGGGCCACTTCACAATAATACTTCCCTATTATTGATCAAATCAAACTGTAGTGACCAGGCCCTCTGAAATAGATTTGGGTACTGTGATGGGTGAAAAGCAATTTCCCAGATTATAAATACCTTTCCTTGGCAGTGGGGTGGACAGATGTGGAGAGAAGGAGGAGGGGGAGGTATTTTAATGCTGACACTCTAGCACAGGAGAGAGTGAGTGAGAAAGGTGCTCTACTGCACTGTTTGAAGTGCTGTCTTTAGGATGAGCTGCTAAATCAAGGCCCAGGCCATCTCTAGTAGCATTTGGTCACTGAAGAATGAGAGTTCTCCTGCCCTAACTAACCCCAAGATCGTTTTCTGATGTTTTGTAGACAAGACCCCTGTGTGCCTTAGCTAACTCTTTCTGGAAATATTCCTATCAACTATTTCTATGCAAGAGAAATTGGTCATCAAGTCTGCTCCAGAGGGTCTTGGAAAGCATGACCTTCCTGAATCAAACTGTGCCCCTCAAATAGCCACACATAATGCTGTTGAACTGCTGCTTGTCTGAGAATAATAAAGTCACTACGTGCCTATCCCTACTGCAGTCTCTCAGAATCTGAGGCTTACCTTATGGCAGGTCTGATTATTACTAAGAACTGCCGTACTCATCCTGAACTCACTGAAGGGAGCTCATTTAAAGTTAAATGGTTGCATATAAAAACAAACAAACCCAGAGGCCGCTTTGACGTTGCTGTCATAGGTAGCTTACCTGGCACAGATCATTCGGAGCCTCTGAGGTCTACTGGAGATGACCCTCTCTAGAAAGTTAATATGCAATCAAAAGATTAAACAAAAATCAAGCAAACAACCATTCTTTGAGCCCTTACAAAAACATGCGCTTGGAATTTCAAAGGCTCCTATAGAATCTGTCACTGTAGCATTTATAAATATACATTATTCCTATAGGACTTGAATATCAGCATTGATGTTAATAAGGCTGTTACTGTTCTGTAACCCTGTCTTTTCATACACCTACGAGGGCAGGTCGTGGGCCTGATTCTATTTCCATTAAAGCCAGTGGGAGTTTTGCTTTTGACTTCCACAGAAGCAAGATCAGTCCCCCAAACCTAAGACTAAGGAATCAGGGGTAGTGTTGCCTAGTCAGAACCAAAGACCCAATCCAGCAAGCAGATCTGACTGGGCAGACCCTTACACCCACAGAGAGGACCACTGAGGTCCAGGAGCTCCCACATAGATGCAAGGGTTCGCCTTTATGGATCTGATTGCAGGACAGAGCCTGAGTGAGGGCTCTAGGACAGTGGTTCCCAACCAGGGGTACATGTACTCCTGGGGGTATGCAGAGGTATTCCAGGGGATATATCAACTCATCTAGATATTTGTCTAGTTTTACAACAGGCTACATGATAAGCACTAGCAAAGTCAGTACAAACTAAAATTTCATACAATGACTTGTTTATACTACTCTATCTACTATACACTGAGATGTAAGTACAATATTTATATTCAAATTCATTTATTTTATAATTAAAATAAATAAATAAAATAATGGTAAAAATTAGAAAGTAAGCAATTTTTCAGTACTAGTGTGCTGTGATACTTTTGTATTGTTATGTCTAATTGTATAAGAAAGTAGTTTTTAACTAGGGGTTACGCAAGACAAATCAGACTCCTGAAAAGGGTGCAGTAGTCTGGAAAGGTTAAGAGCCACTGCTCTAGGATGGCTAAGTGTGCTTATCTAAATTCCCACTGTCATGCTTGCTTTATAACCTTTCTAGCAGACTGAAACCTTGTAGACTTTGCAGTTTGGGAGGGGGTTGGTTTTTTTAATGGCCAATTTTCAAAACAACTGGAATCTTTTTGATGTATACATTGAGAGTCAATTTCCCCCCCCAAATGTCATCTTCCACTTTTCAAGCTCAAAAATTAATGTAACATCACATATATGGCATCCATAGTATGGACTAGTCACTTGAAGCTTTCAAAAAAGAAACAATCCCCATTGAGCTTTTTAACTTGTACATTCTTATCACCAAACAATTCCCTGTCACTGGAATTGCAATCTGCACATTGCAATTCACTGACACAGTTCAGGGCTTTCATTCCACTTCACTGTTCAATGGAGTTTCACTCTCTCCCAAACTATCAGTAGGGTCCATTGTATTTCATTTCAAGCGAGGGAAGTATTGCATCTGCACAGCCATTTTAACACCAAAGCCTTAAAAATAATTTTTAATGTGAGATTTCCTGCAGCTGCTTTGCACCCTTTAGATTGAAATGGCTCAGAAGGAGCCATTATTTTCCACAATGCAGTAGTCTGTAGTCCAAAAATTCTATGGGCTAGATCCTATGTTGGAGACATATTACTCCATTGACTTCAGTGGTTTTATGATGATGTATACCCTCCTAGGATTTTGCCCACTGAGTTCAATGGAGCTGTACTAATTTACAGCAGCTAAGGATCTGGCCCTAAAAGTATATCCACATTTAGGATCACAAGGAAGTGCCTGGCTGTTGCATGAGTGCACTGAGGTGGAGAGAGTGAAAGGAGCCTTCTTTGCCACTTCTTATGCCTCCTGCTGCAAAGTCTGCTGGGGTGGGATTGTAGAGGCACAAAGCACCTGTGATTCCCCACTTTGCTAGGATGTCCACAATCACTCAGTGCAGCGGTTCACATCTGTGTGGAAAGCCCACAGCAGGCTTGTACAGCACATGGTGTTCAAAATAGGACTTAACTGGGATTTAAGCGGTTCATATGTATTAAGCAGGCTTTCTGAACAGGGATGAATGTCACCCAATGTGTGCAGTGCTGGCCAGGGCAGCCAGAGTCAGAAGCTATTGGCAGAGGATTCCTATGAAGTCTCAGCTACATCTAAAAGTTGCCCTCACTTGGCAGATCACCGACGGTGGGTAGCAGTGCAAACACTTCTAGAGCACAGCTGACTCCAGGCATCCCTAGCAGCAGGACTGAATTAAACCCACAGGTTTTACAGGAAGGTGAAGGTTAAGGCAGAACTATAGCTGTTGTAGTAATATGACAAGAAACTGCTAAATTAATTAAATTAATCTTGGGACCATTCCTGAAGTCTCTTCATAGGCCAGACTCCCACTGAAGTCAGTAAGGATTTCAGGATTGGGACCACTGTACATCCTAACCATAGTGCTGCCTCACTGAAAGCACAACAGTCTTACTAATGTTCACCATGTTGACTTACAAGTTTGAGATATACAGGTGTATAGTTACCATCATTTTACTACAATGACTACAGGATTCCTTTGCAGTACTGAGTGTAATTGAAGTAGCACTCCCAAAACTGCCACAAGGCAATGCACTGTGTCTGATCTGAGATAGCAAGGGATAAAACTGTTACCAGACTTACTTAGCTGCCTTAACATATAACTTTACAGTGATTTCTTTAGACACAAAGAATTAAGACTGAGCTCTATCACAAGCCAGTGTTCACTTTTACAGTGCAATGTAATATTTAGTAATCTGCCACAATGGTAATCTGCACAAAGGTACAGAAGAGTAGGTAGGCACTTAAAAATAATATGATTTTAGGTAAGATCAAAAATACACTGTAGGTTTATTCTTGGAACATCCTGAGAACTATAACTTAATTAACAAACGTATGAATGGACGGAGGGCAGTTCTTTGATACCTTCTTCCACTTCTCTCCCCACCCCCCCGCCGATGGAGGATGCTCCCTTTTGCTGATTGGCTTTTCAAATCCTAGTGTTAGGAAAACACAGGAGAGGAGAATATGAGGCAACCTAAATATAGGGTGACCAGATGTCCTGATTTTATAGGGACAGTCCTGATTTTTGGGTCTTTTTCTTATATAGGCTCCTATTATCCCCCACCCCGTGTCCCGATTTTTCACACTTGCTGGCTGGTCAGCCTACCTAAACAACTCTAATTCAAATTCTTCTTCAATTCTGATGAAAACACAAAGATGTGCAATTCAGGGAGTGTAATTAATTGCTGTAGGAGAGCCAGCTCAACCTCCCGGAGATCAGTGTGCAGATCTTATGCTTTCTGTTCCAAAGGGGAACATTGGTTATATCAGTCACATGGTCCCACCCCACCCCTTGTTCCCAGATCTCTGAACAGCTTTTCACAGGTTCAGTGTAGAGGAAGAAGGTAAGCCAGGCTGGAGGAATGGACGTGCATTGTTCTTCCACCAACCTCACCAGGAGTCTTCAGAAAAGTTAATGCAGCCTGAGGCTAGGTTACATATTCTTTGGAGCCCTTTCCTTGCCTTGGAACCCCCTTGAAACAGGCTTCTGGGACAGGCACACGCATCCCAGGACAAGCTCCCTGTCACACCTCCCTCAAAGTGAGAGGAGTTTCAGGACTAGTGGTGGGTTGGGATTGGGAAAGCTCTGGCCGCATGACTTCAATGGAGTCCTGTAGGTAGGGAGCTGGAAGGAGACTGTGTGCTACCTTTATGACCCCCTGTCCTGGGGCTGGTTGTGGGGTGGTTCAGGCCCCAGTATACATTAGAGCAGCTTCAAGGGTGCTCTAGCTTGTGCCCATCTGTAAAGGCCCTTGAGTGCCTGTTGTGACCAATGATCTCTGGAGAACAAGGGTGTTCTACGTGCCCCTCTTCCTTGGCCACATCCTCTATCCTAAGAGAAACTGGATGGAGTTGCATAGAGCCACATATTCTAGTCCCATGCCATATGGGGCTACCCTTGTACCAGGGAGATCCTCAGGTAGCTGGCTAAGCCAGTTTTGTGCCAGTGGACAGGTGCAAAAGAGTTTCAGAGCTAGGGTCTGGCCCAAGCAGTGTAGAATCAGGCTCATTGTTTGCCTTTGGTAGCAGCGTAACTGCTTAATACAGTCACCTTGTTTGGAGCCACAAGCTTCTTCAGGGTAGACTATTAGCTGGGGGACTGATTCTCTTCTGCCTTGCACCTTGTGTAGTAATTTACACCCTTGGAAAGTGATTGTGAATAAATACACAGGGTGGGAGACAGTGGTGAGCCAGGCTTTAGGGCTGGGTCATGCATGATTTCATTTGATGACAGACATGTCTGCAAAGACATAAATGAATAAGCTCTTGAAACTTATCTTTTCAGCAACAGTTTTTCCCCATTAGGCTGGGCAAACAAGTAGCTGACACCTTTAGATTGTATCACAGTGTAAGCAATACTTCAGAAATGTAGACGACTCCTGCCTCCAAATGCTAATGAAGTCACTAATAGCAGATGACTGCATACATTGTGATTAGATTCATTACTGTTTTAGTGCCAGAGCTCTGGAAATATCTCCCTGGGAGTTATTAACAACATATTTTATAACTCCTTCCTCTAATCAATCACTGAAATGAACTCAGATCTGTATTCCTTTTGGATCACTGTTAACCATTTCCCTGGGATCTTTCTTTCCCCCTCCTTTTTGTTTTATTTTGCTTTCTTACCTTTTAGTAAATTTGTGGTAATTATTTGTCTATATTGAGTAGAGATGCAGTTTGTTTTAAAGCAGAGAGCAAAGAAAAAGGATGAAAAGAAATAATGTTATCCCAAAGAGAGTGTAACATGATTTATAATTATTTAACTTATTATAGAACTTTTTGCTTATTAATATAACTCAAATTTTTCTGACAAAACAGCTGTCCATCAGAAAATGCTGATTTGACAAAATCAGAATGTTTTATGGAAATGTATCAGTTTAGTCAACATTTTTGACAAAAATCATTCAAACAATTCAAACTATTTCATTTTGACCATACCAAAACATTTCAATTAGACTTCAATGTTACATTTTATTATGTTACAATCTACAATATAATATAACACAAAAGTAGCATCAGTAAAATCAAAATAAAATGGTCTGATTTTTCTTAAGCAAAATTTTAGAATTCCCATTCTGTGGGAAATTTCAAAATTTTGAATTTTCATTTTGATTTGGAATGAAAAAATTTGAAATTTCCTGTGAAATGAGATTCTGGGTTCCAACCAGCTCTACCTCTTAAATTAGGCTAGAGATACAGTGTTGTCTAATCTTCTGAACACAAGGCCGAGAGCTAGGAACTCCTGAATTCTACTCCTGAATATCCCACTGCCTTGCTGTGTAAACTTGGGTGAGTCATTTAACCTCTCTGGCTTGGTTTTCCCACCTATATAATGGGGAGAATAATAGTTATCTACCTCAGAATGGTGGTGTTAGGATTAGCTAATGAGCAACATACTGCAGTCCTTGCCCACGCAAAACTCCCATAGGAGTCTTTTGCTTCAGTAAGTACTGTTGTGTTTGCCATATGGTGTGTACACAGCTTTGAAAATGTATGCAAAACACTATAAATGTTAGGCCCTGCTTCAGGAAAAGCACTTACACATGTGCTTAAATTAGGGTGGCCAGATGAGAAGACTTCCCACCCAAAGTTGTTGAGCAAAAAAAAAAACAGAAGAGCCTTGTCAGGGTTCCCTCCCCACTCTAAACTCTAGGGTAAAGACGTGGGGACTCGCATTCAGCGCCCCTAAGCTTATTTTTACCAGCTTAGGTTAAATCCCCCAAGGTACAAAATTCCCTGCACCCTGAGAAATGCTTCTTTCGCTGCCACCATCAAGTATCTAACAGGAATCCAGGAAAGGAATCACTTGAACTTCCCTCCCCCCCAAAATACCCCCTCAAGCCGTACACCCCCTTTCCTGGGGAAGCTTGAGAACAATCCAGTGATCATATATCCCAGCCCCTGGGTTTTAACCCAGCCCCTGGGTTTTAACACCATAGAAAACAGTCAGCTTCTTAAAAGAAGGATTTTATTAAAAATAAAGAAGGTAAAATCATCTCTGTAAAATCAGGATGGTAACTATTTTACAGGGCACTATATTTCCAAACTCAGAGAGATTTCCCCCTCTGGACAAAACCTTAAAGTTACAGAAAACCATGAATAACCCCCCCCTCCCGCCCCTTCTAACACAGGGAATACACCAAGCCAAAATTAAACAGAAATCTATGCGCTATGCTATCTAAACTTACTTCAGAAAAGGGAGGTTTGATTTTCTGCAGGTTCCTTCTGTCTTCCAAGATCACTCTGACTCAGACAAAGACACACACTAAAACCTTCCCCCCTCCCAAAGTTTGAAAGTATCTTGTCCCCTTATTGGTCAGATGCCAGCCAGGTCAGGTGTCAGTCTGACTACCTGCATTTCTTAACCCTTTACTGGAAAGAGGATTTTATAGCACTGCATCAGACCCTCTCCCCCTTCCCTTCATATTTATGACAAGCCTCTACCGCCGGAAGTTGTTGAGCAAAAAAAAACAACAACCGTAAGAAGACCAGAAATCGGGACGCGGGACAAATGTTCAAAAATCAGGACGGTCCCGATTTTATCGGGACGTCTGGTCACTCTAGCTTAAATCCATCTCTATTCAGGAAAGCACACTGGGACTTAAAGTTAACTATATAGTAAAACATGTGCTTAAGTGCCCTTCCTGAACATGAATCTTTCCCTGAATTGGGGTCTGAATTACTATTTTATTATTTCAGTTGGGAACAGGTGCAAAATTCAGAAAGGAACTTTAATACAATAAATGAGGGACTAGACAAAATGTAAGCTTTTTTAAAAAACATCATTTTGAAATATGATGAGCTAACAAAATTGTGCTACTTGCTTTAATCCCTGGGGATACAGGACTAATACTAAAAAACACGTTTTTCAAATCCTTTACAAGTAGTTACATCTGCCAGAATTTGTAACTACCTCATGCTTCAGGTTTTAAAGCAATCTCTAACTATTAGGGATCAGGATGAGACCTAATCTGGGTGAAGGTGGAAAAGTATCCCTTATCTGCCCACTGCAAGGTTTCTTGCCCCTTCCTCTGAAGTATCTGGTTCTGGCCACTGTCAGAGACAGGAGACTGACTGGACGGACCTTGGGTCTGATCTACTTTGGAAAATCCTATATTCTGAACAAGGCCAGTGGCAAGATGGACATCTTCCAACTTCATTAGTGTGGAAAATATTATTACTATTCTTATTTGAAGTAGTTCTCAAAGACCTCAGACAGGCCTGAGGCGCTATTGTAAGCGGCACATTACAAATACCAAGGTAAATATAGTTCCTGCCCCAAAGGGTAAAACAGATCTAAAATTTTAAAGCAATGTAAATAGATACTGATTGAAGATAAAGGAATTCAAGGATCTTTGAATACTGTTCAACAAAATGGGTGAAATACCGATCAAGTGATATATGATTATGGTGATGTACACACAAGATAATGATACCATTTATGGCTGATTGGTCTTAATTAACAATGAGTGCAAACCCTAGATACTCAATAATTCTGTTATTTTCTGTCAATATAAAATGCGATGTCTGCTCATTAGAAAAGACCTTCCCATTACAACACAAAGGAGACCCGCTAACGGGCAGATAATGAGACAAGCAAACCTAGAGGACAAAAGTTAAAATAGTAAACAATTCCATTTGATGAACATTGAAGATGATATTAAATGCTGCTAATTGAAGGCAATGTTTCTGCATACATGCACAAGAAAATACTTGTATGCATTGTTGTTGTAGCCAGTTGGTCCCAGGATATTAGAGAGACAAGGTGGGTGAAGTACAGTAATATCTTTTATTGGACCAGCTTCTGTTGGTGAGAGTGCTTTCAGGCTTACCCAGAGCTCTTCTTACGATTGGTCTAATAAAAGACATTACCTCACCAACCTTGCCTTAAGAAAATATTTATCTATCATCAGCAAAACTGGTGGTGCAGCAGGACAGAATCGGTGTGGCTGTGTGACACAGACTGCAGTACATGGCCAGTGCCAGACATAGTGAGCTGCCCTGCAGACTGACGGCATTGCTCATGAGTTCCTGGGTTCCTATTCCCTTTGGGTCCAAAACCATACGCAGTTTATTATGAAATAAAGATCTCCATCATTTTAGGATTCTGTTTCCTTCTATCCCATAGAGACTTCTTGTTAAATGAAGTCTCAGTATACAAAGTGAGATTAAAAAAAAACAACCACTCTGAGAATTTAGACTTCATTTGTATGCAAAAATGTAACTGGATGCTGGTGTTTCAGTGCTTGTTGCTTCTTGCTTCCATCTGCTGGTGCAAAGTTGAAAAAGCAAGGGACACTGAAAATGCCTCTATATTTGGAGGAGGGGGGAAAAAGCTCATTTTTAGAAGCATCTAAATCCCATTCCTGGTAGCAGAGCCGCCTGCATATATTTGATAAATGATACTAGTGAGCCTCTTTTGCTTTAAATGTCATTGCTACATCTGAAGAACTTCCTTGTAAGAACTTCCTCCCAATCACGACTGAGATAATACTAACCCATAGAAAACACTAAATGCTCTTCTGTTGCTCAGCTTATGCAGTAAAAGGTATTTAAGGCCACTAGTGCTAACAAAGTTGTAAGAACATTATGAACTGTTCTCTTCCCTTTGGAATCCATGTATCAGAAAGCGGAGATGTGAAAAACTCAGCATATCAGTAACTAATTTACAATCTGGCAAAAGCATTGGTTAATGTCATGTGCTGTTATTCCTAATTCTTTCCTGCCTTTGACCCCTGGTGCTAGATTCTAACTTGTAACCATTAGTGGAGATGGATCAAGAGACTGGCCTTCTCGTGCCACAAATGGAGTTGAGAGGGGATTTAAACTCCCTGCTTTTCAGTGTGGTGAAATGAACACAGCAGTAGATTAATGCAAGGATTTGAGCTCACACAGCATGAGAGCTTTCAAAAATAGTGTTAACAGAGCTACAACTGCCTCTTTCACAGGAAGCAAAAGGAGAGGGACAAAAACATGAACAAACACAGGGCAAAGTCTTTCCATTGCTGTTGAGGATACAGTGGCTCCTGAGTGCAGTGGGACTGGCAGGTAGGCCACTGAGAGGCCAGACAGGGGCTTTCCATACCTACAACATGCTGCAGTGACTGGTTCTGCAGCCGTGCAGGCAGGGTCAGAGACAGAGTAAGGGCAGGGTGGGTCCCCATGGATCCATAGTTATGTGTATCCACTAAGTAAAGAGGGGGCGTGCAAACGTGAGCCTGTGGACACTGCAGCCCAGGGCATTGCTCTCTGGCCTGAGGGAGACTTCCTCCCCTTCCTGTTCAGCTGGATTTTGGACCTAGGTTGAGGATTTGGCACATAAGCAATGATAGCTGTGTTAAAATTATGTAAAGGAAGGACAGAGTTTTCTTTAAAATAGGGCCCTCTTCTGAACTGTTTTATGCAAGGGAGCAAAGGGGCTTAAGGTGCCCTATTACTGCCCTGTACAGGCTACGAGAGAGCATCCCCTGGGGGGCTGTTACTTTCCCTTCTGTGGGCAGGAAGTGATTGCAGCCCTGACCCCAGGGCCTGCACAACTGCATGCCACCCCTTGGTCAGGGTTTGTGGCAAAGCTACACTTGGGGTGCTCCTCATGGTGCCAGGTACACCTGGAGGGTCCATTTTAATAGGTTCCTCCAGACCTATCTAGTCCAGGAACCCTTCCAACCAGTGGCCTCCCCAGGAATTGAAATGGGGTGTGTGTGTGCTCAAATTTACTGTGTGTGTGGGGGTGTCACTAAATTGGCATGTAACGAGTTCACAAAACTGGGGGGGGGTGTTGGGGAAATTCAGGAGGGGTGTAGGGAAGTCACTGCTTCCAACTACAAAACGGTGAGGTCACCTCAGTTCTGGAGCTGATCCTGTGCTGTTGAAGCCAATGGGCGATTTCCTATTGATTTCAATGAGAATAGGATCAGACCCTCTGTGCTTTGTTTTGTGATATTCTCCATCTGTGTCTCTAGCCATTAACCTGATTATTTGTTATCTGTGCTTATAGTGCAGTGCTATGAACATCAATGGTACTAGCTATATACAGACTAGTATCTAGGTTTGGAGAAGCACTCAAAAGTTTGTCTGCTTAGCTGACCTATCTCAGCCACTTAGATTGGCACAGCTGGGCTGGAAATAATCTCAAGAGAAATAATCTCTCATCTGATCTCCACAGCCTCCCCTCAGGCTTGTCATATCTTAGGGATAACAGCACCGTTGCTTTGGGTGGAAGCAGAAAGTGCAGAAGGCTGTGCAAATGAAAAATACATTAAAAAAAAGAGACCATATTTGTTTCATATATCCCTTCCCCCCCCACCCCCCGCCCTGAAATGGGTTGGTTCAGTTCATGTCTAGGGCAGATGCCCAGGTTGGTTCTTATTTTATCCAAACAGGTTCATGTATTCCTGATTTAGAATCAAATGCTGGCTCGAGAGTATGGCAAGAGCCGCCAGCGGGAGTCATTCAGGGGGGCTCTGAGGACAGGAAAGGAATCCTTCTTGCTGGTTTACAAAGAAGTGGCTTCAGTAGCTGCTGGGACTGCAGCACATCCTCCTTCTTCTCCCGTGTGGGTGCTTGAGTAGAGGGGACATATACAGGGATGTGTCCACCAGCTCCCATGCCCCCGGTCTGCCCCACCCACCGAAATGCCTTGCCTGTGGGCTTCACAGTAGATGGGAAGCCTGCTCTGCCCTCATGAATTCCTAGGGCTTGTCTACACCGCAGAAACTTTCTCACCAGCTTTCAGACCACTTCAGATGAAGCAGTTTCAAAACCAGATAGAGCTGCTTAAACTGGCCTGATCCATTTTCACTGAAACAATTTCAAGACTGCCTAGAATCCTAACCCCGCCTCTCCAATCCCCGCAGTGGATGGAAGTGTATCAGCTCTGGTGTCATCACAGTCACTCAGGACAGCATTTGAATGTGTACAGTTTGGACTGGGTGGAGTTTGGTGCTAAAGCTTACGGTAACTCTGCCTGTGAGTAGGGTGACCAGATGTCCCGATTTTATAGGGACGGTCCTGATATTTGGGGATTTTTCTTATATAGGTGCCTATTACCCCCCACACCCCGTCCCAATTTTTCACACTTGCTGTCTGGTCACCCGTCCTGTGAGTGGGCCCGTTTAGTCTGTTGACATCAGAAAATTCCCTTCCTTGGGTCAGATTATGTTACCCTTATGTCCAAGCAGCCTGGGACAGTTTGTGCTATAAAATACTAATCACTGTTATGAGTAAGAGTATCCCAATCCAGCGCTTAGTGAGGAAAACGGATCATTTCCCCCCAACTGTCTGCTCTGTGCTCCCTTCCCAGCCAGACTAGCAAGTTGCTGCAGAAGGCGACACATTCCAAATTTCACGCCAGTTTGATTAATGTGTCTCGGCTAATTGTGTGAAAGATTCCAGTCCTTTAGAATGTGAGACCAGGTTATTGTTCATCCAATCACAGTTAGCATGTGAAAATGGGGGATGTTTAGTGTCCAAGTGCTGGAGTCAAAGGAGGAGTGTCTTGGAGTGGGTCACAGAGCAACACCCACTCCTTTGAAGGGATGTTACTATGCTCTACTAAACATGTAAACCTCTTGCTCAAAGCACTTCTTTTCCCTCCTCCACTTTTTTTCAAGATAGATATTCCCCCCTCCCACCTCTCAGGGAGGGAGTGAGAGAGACCGGCTAGGTCTGTGGACGGATGGATTTCACGTTTCAGGGTTTTTAATATTTCACTTTTATATTTCTCTTAGAGAATGATCCTGCTGAGAGGCTGAGAATCAGTGCTCATCATCTCCCCCTCATTGACACTTGGATATATTGCACTGAAAGATATCCCAGGAGAAAACATTAAAAAGAGAGAGAGAGAGCGAGCCTGCTTTTCAAAGCATGCTTCTCAATCTGCCCACATCAAAATAAGAAACAACTGGCCCTTTGAAGTTCAGGACACAGACTTCTAACCAGCCTGCATGGAAATAAAAGAAACCAGCTTTATAAATCACACACACTTCTCACCTTGTCCACATCAATATCAGGGGCAGTGACCTTTGAAAACAAGGTTTAAAGGCCTCAGACCTCAGCTCTGTAAGAATAAAAGGCATAGATAGACCATACCTACAAGTATTTGTCACCTTGTCCAGTGTAAAATAGGAGATGCCGGCCCTTTAAGTGGAGCAGTAGACTAATTAGGGCTTGTCTACACTGGCACTTTACAGTGCTGCAATTTTCGCGCGCAGGGGTGTGAAAAAACACACCCCTGAGTGCAGCAAGTTTCAGCGCTGTAAAGCGCCAGTATCGAGAGTGCACCAGCACTGGGAGCCGCGCCCCTCATGGAGATGTTTTTTTCAGAGCACTGGGAGAGACTACACAAGCACTTTAACGTTGCCAGTGTAGACTCGCCCTAACTAAGGCTATGTCTAATACGGACCTTTCAGTGGCACAGCTGTAGTGCTGCAGCTGCACCACTGTAAGGTCTCGTGTGTAGCCGCTCTATGCTGGCCGGAGGAAGCTCTCCCACCAGCATAATTAAACCACGCCCAATGAGTGGCGGTAGCTATGGCATTGGGAGAGCATCTCCTGCCGACATAGTGCTGTCCACACCAGCGCATTTGTCAATAAAACGTATGTCGGTCAGGGGTGTGTTTTTTCACACCCCTGACTGACAAAATTTTGCCAAAAAAAGTGCTAATGTAGGCAAAGCCTGACTCTTCAGCACTTGGTACAACAAAATGTTAACTCAATCCAAGCTTTAGGGATGTACTAAGACCCCCCTAATTTCTGCAAAGCGTTGACATTTTTTTATGGAAAATTACTGATCCAGTTCTTAAAAGATTAGTAACTCAGAGTGCATGTAGAAGCTCTTTCAGTGAGATTGTACCTGGTTTATAGTTGGGAAGCTTGGAAAGTCCTGGCCAGGTATCCTCAGTTGGGCCCCCCAACACCTGTGTGAAGCAAGAGCAGGAGAACAGAAATCAACTGTTTGTGAATCCATTTATACAGTCTGAGAGTCAGATTCTGACCTCAGTTACACTAGTGTGAATCCAGAGTAATCCCTTTGAAATCAATGCAATTACACCTGGACCTACTCTAGTGTAGCTGAAATTGAAATCTGGCCCTATGTGTAAAGGAGAGGGATGCTTTAGCACTGCTGAATTTCTAGTAAAAAGAGACTTGCCAAAGTTTAATGCCACTGCTGCTGGGAATATCAATGTACATGTGCAGCTGCACTGACAGGTGTCATTTACAAGGGTATGTGCAATAACAGGGTCATTGTATAGCCATGTTTACAGCTAAAGATGTCCCTCTAGGGCCAGGATTACATTGATGAGTGGTTCTCTGCAGTTGTACTTGCACCACATGATATGCATTCAGTGGCCGTGCACTGTAGCTGTAATAGAGACCCCTGCTGTTTTGAGATCAAAAAGAAAAGATGGTAAACATCTACTGACAGGTGCAAAAAAATAATTCAGGGCCTGATTCTGAGAGGTGCTGAGCCTCAATGTCTTGTCAATCAGTGTGGCTCAGCACCCCTCAAGCAGTGGAATTCAGGCCAGTAAGTATCCCCTAAGGTCACTTTTGCTGCAGAGGACTAGGAGGCTGAGCACATATGTATATATTTTCTCTTTGGAATTGCAGCTGTTCAGTGTGATAGTTATTTATTACATACAAAGTGCCCTGCATATAACACTCTGTAAATGAGCTGTGCCAAACACGTAAAGCTCATACCCAGTTTATGGCATGAGATGGTAAAAACTATACTGCCAACTCCAGGCATTCAGAAATCTCAGTCGGGCGCCCAAAATCATTTATTTGCTTTCTGCTTTTTGGAGCCTTTAGATTACTCTCAGGTTTTTCTCTGCAACCAGGAGGGCTAGGAACTTAACGTTTCTTTAAAATGAAAGCTAAGATTCTCATGAATCACCTGACATCAGGAGCTGGGGCTTTAAGTAAACACCAAATATTACGAGACTCGTGATAAAATTGCAAGAGTTGACAACACTGTGAAATATGATACAGATAGCAAATATGGAGAGTGGTCATTAAAAGTGGCATGCATTTTTCACGTGTATTTTGGAAACAATAATAGGGCTATGATGAAAATTCCTATACTCTGCAAGATGGGCAGAACAGCTAGGCTGACTGGTCTGGATGTGGATGAGGATACATTAATCCATAAATAGCAAATTTATAGCACAGATAGAACATGTTATGTCTACAGATCGGCTCAAAGCAAACCCCAGATCTGCTTACTCCTAAATTGTGGTGGGGGAGGGGGTCATTTATAATCAACCTGAATTCAGAATTTTGCAGTAGGCTCTTATTTTTCTAACAAGCCACATCAAAACTCTGAATCTGAAATCCCTGAAATACACAGTGTAGAAAATCCAGCTCTACATTTTGAAGTGTCGTTCCTGCTGTAATTCTGGCCCTGATTCTGCTACATGCTGAGCACCTCCTGTGAGCTACGGAGAGTCTTTTTCCTACAGAAGTCAGTAGAAAGTGAGAGAGTTCAGCACCTGGCAGAATTCGGCTCTCCAATTCAGCAGATCATCCTGTTCAGCAAAGTACTTACGAATGCACTTAACTGTAAGTATGTGCTTAAATTCTTTGCTGAGCGGGGAAGGATTAAAGTGCATGGTTAAATGCTTTGCTGAACTGGAGTGTGAATGAGGCAAGGGCTCAGAATACCAGGATATAGTATCAATTACACAATTTCATCAGAAGCTAGAAATATGTTTTTTCAGGCGGCTCTTTAAAAGTTGATGTGGTCTCAAACCATGACATTTAGGTCCAGTGTTCAATTTCTAGGGCTTTGTTTTGAGTTTGACCCCTCAATGAATAGGTGCCTGATCAGAATCTAGGCCTGGACTCTATATATTTAATTGATATGAACATACTCCTAAGATTACTTTACCCTTTACAAGTCCTTCCTACAGTCTTGTAATCTAGCTATAACAAATCTCTGGGTTAAGTTATCAAACATTTTTTATGGAAAAACAGGAAGCCTAGAATTAGCATTAGTAAGTTAAAATTGCTCAAGGAAACAAGGCATCTTGTCCTTCCAGACTCTCACGGTGCAGCATCATTACATCTGAAAGAGGAACAGCAAAATTTCTGTTCCAGTTAGCATGGCGCATGACTGAACAAAATGTGATTTCTCCTGCATACCTTAACCTCTTGTCTGAAACAAATTATTTGCCATTTTCTAAAATCAATCTGATTGAAGCCCTATCCCTGAAAAATAGCCACAACATTTGCACGTTTCTAAATATAAAACACCTTTTGATTGTCACACTTCTGGAATCACTCAATTTCAGCCTGCAAACAAAAATAAAATATTAATTCCTACACCAGGAAAGATATTGTTCCCTCCTCAAAATATTCTTCTGCCCTTCAATCAACTGCACCAACACCATAATAAAGAAACAAAATGATTTTACATGTGCTGAATCCAGCTGTCTCTACCATTTCACACAACAAACACATTCAGTATAAAAACAGTCCAAAGCATTTTATTTCCCAATGTCTCACAGTCCTACAGAATGCTAGATGAAAAATATCCTCCTATACCACATGTCTGGAACTAAGGCACGGGTAAGGAAATGTCACAGCCTGATTGGGCTAGGGCACTTGCTACCATTCATAAAACAGTTTGTAAAAAAAATTCATACAAATGCAATGTTATATTCCACAGAGATCACCCTCCCATCCTGTCTGTTGGCTGCTTTGTGTTACCAACCCTCTTATATTTTCCCCTTGTGTGCTTTAGCTGGGTAACATTTTGGACAATTAATTGGTAGAGCTTGCCTTATTTTGGCCCTATTCCTAGAACCACATGGGTGAGCTCCTGTACCCACATTGAGCCCTACAGAAATCACTGACAGCCACTGAATGTGTGGCTATCTAGCGCAAAATTCATGTCTGACACCTGGGAGTTTTGAGCTAATAATTTAAGCTTATTAAGCTTACTTCTATCTACAATGCAAGTTTTTAAAGAACACAGTTTACTCCAAATCAGACTCTCAGCCTTGCTGACTAGATTGGATCAATGCTCATTTCACAGAGTCAGAACTGTCTACAGTTTAACTAAACACGTTAGTGTTGATTATATACAAACAACTTCAAACTGAGACAAGCACAGCAGACATAGATCGAAGATTTTCAAAAGTGACTAGTGATGTAGGTTGCCTTAGTTTTTGGTATTTAAATTGGGACATTTTAAAGGACCTGATTTTTAAAAAATACCAAGCACCTATCCTCTAAACATCATTTAAAGTGTCACAAGTTGGACACCCAACAGTCGCTAATCAGTTCTGAAAATCTTGGTCTCAATACAGTCGTCTTCCTGATGTGAATGTATAACAACAAAGAACCTTCTGTGTAATGGATTAACTATTGCATGGCTCTTAGACCTTCCTTCCTGATTCTTAAATATTATTTCTGTCTTTTGTAGTATGAATTATTAACCCAACGCATAAGAAGGTTTCAACCAGCTCATATATATAGTGACCTAAATTATAGCAAAGTAATTTGGAGTGTAGACATAGCCTCAGGCTTGAGGCTAAAGAATCATTTTCCTATCGCTCTGGCTGAAGAGTTCTGTGTTTTCTCCTCCTTGGATCAACCACCTTTGGGAAAGTCCCATTTCAGAGGGGTAAGTCCACAGAGAAGCTGAAGAAGTGGCCAGAGGATGGCAGTGTTGGCCACTCAAAGCAAAAACAACAAGAAGCTAATGAATGTTTCATGTTTCTGAAGAGTCAGTGACCAACAGCAATACACAACAGCACATATATTGGTTACATCCACCTTGATTTAGCCCATGTGCAGGGAGATGTAGGTCATTCAGCAGTACAAATAAAGGATGGGACACTGCAGGTCACAGAAATGAGTTCTCATCCAGAAATTTGATATCCCCTAGTGAATTCCCCAGTAGACTTCATTAGAATACTCCTACTGGTCTCTCCTTAGTCCTTCTAGGTCTTCTTCAAGTGCTTGCTCATGTCCATTCCATATTAGGTGTGTGTGCTCGCCACATGCACTGGCGTTGGAAGTTTTTCCCTTAGCAGTATCCATAGGGGACCGACGTTCCAGATACAGCCCGTAAGCAGTTCAAACTGCAGCAATCTCAGGGCCAAGGGAGTCAAACCCAGCAGGAGTCCCCCCATAAGAAGAGTAGGGGCTACAAGCACCGCCTGAGCCACCCACCTCCGCCCGCTGCCAAGTTGGGCTTGACCCACAATAAGCAGGGGGAAAGCGAGCGTTCTGAGTGTGCGCTCGAAGGCGACCTACCAGACTTTACCCCAGATCCATCTGTCCTGCTGTTCTCCAACTGCCTTTCTTTTTTCCTCCCTGCATGGACAGCTATAACTTCAGACCGCTGGGTCCTCAATACAGTGGTGAAGGGTTATACCCTACAGTTTACTCCCCACCCCCTTTCCCCATCCCTGTTCAGGGACCCTTCTCACGAGAGTCTCCTCGCACAGTAGGTAAAGGGGTTGCTACAATTGGGTGCGGTGGAAGAAGTTCCTCTCGAGTACAGGAACAAGGGGTTTTATTCCCGGTACTTCTTAATCCCAAAGGCCAAGGGTGATCTGTGGCCCATCCTGGACCTGAGGGACCTTAACGAGTATCTAAAGAAGCGAAAGTTCTGCATGGTCTCCTTGGCTTCTATCATCCCCTCCCTGGATCCAGGAGACTGGTATGCCGCCCTCAGCTTAAAGGATGCATACTTCCACATAGCGATCTTTCAAGGTCACAGATGCTTCCCCTGATTTACAGTGGGGCCCCACCACTACCAGTTTGTGGTCCTCCCATTTGGCCTGGTGACACCAAGTGCATGTCAGTGGTGGCTGTTCACCTCAGGCATCAGGGTATCCAGATCTACCCATACCTCGACGACTGGCTAATCAAGGGCAACTTCAGATCTCAGGTCCAAGAGGATGTCACGGTGCTGCAAGCCATGTGCTGCTCCCTGTGCCTACTGGTAAATGACAAAAAGTCTACATTAGTCCCAGTGCAGAGGATAGAGTTCATTGGAGCGGTGCTCGACTTGACATGCGCCAGAGTGTTCCTGCTGCTAGAAAGGTTCCAGACATTGATGGACCTCATCACGGAGGTCTCCGCGTTCCCCCTGACTACGTCCAGGGTTTGCCTGCACCTGCTGGGTCACATGGCACTGTACACATACGTTGTGCACCATGCCAGGCTCCGGATGTGGTCCCTGCAGCAATGGCTGGCGATGGTCTATTCCCAATCCAAACATCACCTGGAAAAAGTTGTTACCATTCCCCCGATGGTACTCACCTCACTGCGATGGTGGACCGATCACACGACCGTCCTAGAGGGGGTTCCATTTGACACCCCCCATCACTCCATCTAATTGGTATTGGACGCCTAAGACTTCGACCTGGGGCACGCACCTTGGCAACCTCCAGACCCAGGGTATGTGATCCCCAGAGGAGATGACGTTACACGTAAACGTCAAAGAACTCAGGGCAGTCCGCTTGGCATGTGGAGTCTTCCTACCTCACCTGTTGAGCAAGGTAATGAGAGTCCTGATGAACAACACGGCCTCCATGTTCTACATCAACAGGCAAGGGGGAGCATGTTCATCGACTCTCTGCCAAGAGGCACTCCGTCTTTGGGACTTCTGCATCAGCCACGAAATCCATCTGGAAGCTTGTCACCTCCCTGGCATCAAGAACACGCTAGCGGATCACCTTAGCACGGACTTCTCCTCCCACCACGAGTGCTCGCTCCCCCCGGAGGTAGCCTGCATGATCTTCCAGAGGTGGGGAACTCCCCAAGTGGACCTGTTCACCACAAGGCTAAACAGGGACTGCCACCGGTTTTGTTCACGGTAAGGCCTGGGCAAGGACTCCCTCTCCGATGCCTCCCCCCTGTCATGGTCAGGGAACCTGATGTACATGTTCCCTCTGATTCTTCTCATCAGCAGGGTACTGGCAAAGATCAAGAAAGACACGACACAGGTTATCATGATCGCCCTGGTGTGACCCGGCCAGCACTGGTTTGGCACACTCATGAACCTGGCAACGACCCCTGCCTGGCCCCTGCCCAACCGACCGGACTTACTGTCACAGGACCACGGTCAGCTCCTGCACTCCAACCTCACGTCCCTCCACCTCTCGGCATGGATGCTGCGTGGCTGAACCTGGAGGAGCGGACCTGCTCAGATGAGGTCCAACAGGGTCCTCCTGGGGAGTAGGAAGCCCTCAATCAGACTGACTTACCTGGCCAAGTGGACGAGGTTTTCCTGCTGGGCGTCCGAGCGTGGCACCTCTCCCGTGCGCTCTTCCATACAGTCTATCTCAGCCCTGGTCTACACTACGAGTTTAGGTCGAATTTATTAGCGTTATTTCGATTGATCCGTGCACCCGTCCTCACGACGAAGCCCTTACCATCGACTTCTAGGGCTCTTAAAATCGATCTCGCCACTCCACCCCCAACGAGAGAATTAGCGCTTAAAGCGATATTGCCGAATCGATGTAGGCTAGTGAGGACGCAATTCGACAGTATCGGCCTCCTAAATCTATCCCACGGTGCAACAGCTGACCGCTCTAGACAGCGATCTGAGCTCGAATGCTCCTCCCAGGTAGACAGGAAAAGCCCCGCGAACTTTTGAATTTCATTTCCTGTTTGGCCAGCGTGGTGAGCTGCAGGTGAGTGCAGATCTCATCAGCAGAGGTGACCATGATGGAGTCCCAGAACCGAAGACGAGCTCCAGCATGGACCGAGCGTGAGGTACTCGATCTGATCGCTGTTTGGGGAGACGAAACCGTGCTAGCAGAGCTAGGGTCCAAAAGAAGAAACGCCAAGACATACGCCAAAGTCTCCAAGGGCATGCAGGACAGAGGCTACAACAGGGACGCGCAACAGTGCCGCGTGAAAATTAAGGAGCTCAGGCAAGCCTACCAAAAAACCAGAGATGCAAACAACCGCTCTGGGTCAGAGCCCCAGACATGCCGCTTCTATGATGAGCTGCATGCCATTCTAGGAGGTGCAGCCAGCACAGACCCTCCCATGTGGTTTGACTCCGTATGTGGATCATCAGAACCCACAGAGGACCCTGATGATGATAATGATGCTGAAAACAGCACACAGACCCAGCAAGGAAGCGGAGAAGCCCTTTTCCCCGACAGCCAGGAACTCTTTGTCACCCTGGAGCCAGTACAGTTCGAACCCTCCCAAGGCGTGCTCGATGCAGGAGAAGGGACCTCTGGTGAGTGTACCTCTGTTTAATTAATAAATGTTTTATAAGCAAGCGTGTTTAATGATTAATTCGTGGTCAGTACAGCCACAGCTACTCGAAAAGTCTGTTAACATGCTCGGGGATGGAGCAGAAATCCTCCGGGGACATCTCCAGGAAGATCTCCTGGATGTGCTCCCAAAGCCTGTGCATGAGGTTTCTGGGGAGGGCAGCCTTATCCTGTGCTCCGTGGTAACACACTCTACCACGCCAGGCAAGCAGCACGTAGTCTGGAATCAGTGCTTTGCAAAGCATGGCGGCGTACGGTCCCGGTTTTTGCTGGCAGTCAAGCAACATCCTTTCTTTATCTGTGTGTGTTATCCTCAGAAGAGTGATATCATTCATGGGAACCTGGTTGAAATAGGGGAATTTTAGTACGGTGGGAATCCAGAAGGGCTCCGTCCATGCTGGGCTGTTTACCTGTGGCTGAACGGAAATCTTCCCCGCTGGGACCCACGCGGTGGGGGGAGGGGGCATAGCGAACATTTTGCTTTGTTGTGTGTGTGTGTGTGTGGGGGGGGGGGGGTTGATTAGGTTCTCCCTGCATGTTAACCCGAAAACCGCCGCCCCACCTAACTTTTCAATTGCTAACCTGTTTGTTTTAAATTGCCAGCCCACGGGATGTTTGTTATGGGAAATGAGGGGGTTGCTGTTTGAAAACATTCCCGCCTGTTGTGAAGCTTAAAGAAGCCTATAGAGTGTCTTACCATGGCTGTCTGCAAGCCGAATTCTGTTGCCCGCCGGACCTGCTTGTGTGATCTCTCACAGCAAACCGGCAGACCCTCAATATAAGAGGCCCAGTGCAACCTTGGACAAAATGCACATGTGATATGTAATGTTTTGTTCAAACAAAATGTGTCTTTTACATTTGTCTCCCGTTTGCTTCCTCCCACAGCTACAAATGTTTCAACGCCACCCCTTTCATCACCATCCCAGAGGCTAGCGAAGATAAGAAGTAAAAAGAAAAGGAGTCGAGACGATATGTTCTCAGAACTCATGGAATCCTCCCACTCTGAGGCTGCCCAGCAGAATGCGTGGAGGCAGACACAGTCTGAGTCCAGGAAGGCAGAATTTGATCGCGCGGACAAGTGGCGTGCTGAGGACAATGACTGGCGGGCTGAAGAGAGACAGCGGCGGGATGAAGAGAGTAGGTGGCGTCAGCGTGCAGAGAGAAGGCAGGATGCAATTCTGAGGCTACTGGAGGATCAAACGGAAATCCTCCGGCTTCTGGCTGAGGACAGGCGTAGGGTTCAGGAAAGGCCGCCTGAGCCCAGACCGCCGCTACAGCCCCTGTGTAACCAACAGCCCTCCTTCCCGAGTCCCATAACCTCATCCCCAAGACGCCCAAGAACGCGTTTGGGTGGCCTCCGTGCTCCCAGCCACTCAAGCCAAGAGAACAGTCCAAGCAAGAAAGGGCTGGCATTCAATAAGTTTTAAAGTGCTGTGTGTCCTTGTCCTTCCCTCATCCCCTCCTCCACCACCCATCCTGGTGCTTCCCTTCCTCCACCACCTATCCCGGGAGACTGTGTCAGTTACCACCATAGTCCCCCCTCTGTGTTTTACAAATTAATAAAGAATGCATGATTTTTAAACAAGAATTACTTTATTTCCTCTGCAAGCGGTGATCGAGGGGGGGAGGGCAGGGCGGTTTGGGTAAAGGGAAGTAGAGCGAATGAAGGGGCGGGGCTTTTCATTACTGGGGAAAAACAGAACTTTCACACAGCATCCTGGCCATTCATGAAACTTGTTTTCAAAGCTTCCCTGATGCGCAACGCACCCTGCTGTACTCTTGTAATAGCCCTGGTGTCTGGCTGCGCATAACCAGCGGCCAGGCGATTTGCCTCCACCTCCCACCCTGTCATAAACGTCTCCCCCTTACTCTCACAGATATTGTGGAGCGCACAGCAAGCAGTAATAATAATGGGAATATTGTTTTCGCTGAGATCTAACCTAGTTAATAAACTTCTCCAGCGAGCTTTTAAACGGCCAAATGCACACTCCACCACCATTCTGCACTTGCTCAGCCTATAGTTGAAATGGTCCTGACTACTGTCCAGGCTACCTGTGTATGGCTTCATGAGCCATGGCATTAAGGGGTAGGCTGGGTCCCCAAGGATAACTATGGGCATCTCAACATCCCCAACGGTTATTTTCTGGTCTGGGAAGAAAGTCCCTTTTTGCAGCAGCTGAAACAGACCAGAGTTCCTGAAGATGCGAGCGTCATGTACCTTTCCCGGCCATCCCACGTTGATGTTGGTGAAACGCCCCTTGTGATCCACCAGTGCTTGCAGCACTATTGAAAAGTAACCCTTTCGGTTTATGTACTCGCTGGCTTGGTGGTCCGGTGCCAAGATAGGGATATGGGTTCCGTCTATCGCCCCTCCACAGTTCGGGAAGCCCATTGCTGCAAAGCCATCCAGTATGAGCTGCACATTTCCCAGACTCACAACCCTTGGTACAAGCAGCTTGGTGATCGCCCTGGCTACTTGCATGACAACAGCCCCCACTGTAGATTTTTCCACTCCGAATTGATTCGCGACTGACCGGTAGCTGTCTGGCGTTGCAAGCTTCCACAGGGCTATCGCCAGTCGCTTCTCTACTGTGAGGGCTGCTCTCATCTTGGTGTTCTGGCGCTTCAGGGCAGGGGAAAGCAACTCACAAAGTTCCATGAAAGTGCCCTTACGCATGCGAAAGTTTCGCAGCCACTGGGAATCATCCCAGACCTGCAGCACTATGTGGTCCCACCAGTCTGTGCTTGTTTCCCGGGCCCAGAATCGGCGTTCCACTGTATCAACGAGCCCCATTACCACCATGATGTCCACCTTGCGGGGGCGCCTTTTGAGGTCTGTCTCGATGTCCTCATCACTCTCCTCAGGCTGATGCTGTCTCGTCCTCGCCTCCTGTTGCTCTAGCAGCTCCCGGTTCTCGGTCTCCATATACTCCTGGACAATGCGCGTGGTGTTCATAACGGCCATAACAGTTGCGGTGATCTGATCGTGCTCCATGCTTCCCCCGGTACGCTGTTTGCAGGACAGCAGAGTGGGAGCAGAAGCGGCGGGTGGATAACAATGGTGGCAGCAATATGGCGCCCGCACGAAAAAAGGCGCGAAAGGATTTTTCGCTCCCCCCTCAGGTGCTTTCACGGAGGGAGGGGGGAGCAAGGGTTAGGCTCATTTCCTTCTAGCTGCAGATAGTACAATATGCCGTGAGCAGGGGTTAGGCTCCTTTCCTTCCAGCTGCAGATGGTACAATAAGCTCTACTGACCCCCTCAAGGATTGAACTCGCAACCCCGGGTTTAGCGGGTCAACGCTCATACCGCTGAGCTATCCCTCTGCCCGTGTTCCAGGCAGTGCTGAATCTCCCTTAAAGAAAACGTAAAAAAGCGCCCCCGGCCAGCCACACCAAAGGCCGCCGGCCAGGAGCACTGTAATGTCGAGCATATTGTACGATCTGCAGCTAGAAGGCAAGGAGCTTCTCCTGTATGGTCCCGCGACCACAACCATTTATGGCATAGTGCACGATCTGCAGCTAGAAGGCAAGGAGCTTATGCTGTGCAGTCCCGCGACTACCAGCCTCAGGCGGAATGGCCCCCTCAAGGATTGAACTCGCAACCCCGGGTTTAGCGGGCCAACGCTCAGAACGCTGAGCTATCCCTCTGCCCGTATTATACCGTGACTGAATCTCCAGTAGACCTAATGTGAAGGCGCACGCTGGAGATGTACGGTAATTGTGAGCTGAGCAGCCTTCTGTAGCCTTCTGTAGCAAACATGGAAAGCACGCAGACAAGGCGCGAAAAAGATTGCTTTCAAGGAGGGAGGGAGGGATGTTTGATGGCCTGATGACATGTACCCAGAACCACCAGCGACATTTTTTTCTGCCCCATCAGGCTTTGGGATCGCAACCCAGAATTCCAATGGGCGGCGGAGACTGCGGGAACTGTGGGATAGCTACCCGCAATGCAATGCTTCGAAGGTCGATTCTAATCTCGCAACTGTGGACACAGACAATCGACCTCATGGTCTTACCGCTCTTTAGTGGGGACACACACAATCGATTCCATTAATTCGGGTTTTAATATATCGACTTCTATAATTTCGACCTAGTTCTGTAGTGTAGACGTACCCTTAGACTACCTGCTTCATCTGAGGAACCAGGGCCTGGCACAGTTGATTATCACTTCAAAAGTTTCTTTCCCCTACTGATAACAGTTCCTTTCAATTACTTAGCCTTTTATAGTTGGTATGGTTACTTTCACCTTTTCATGTTTCTCTGAATGTATAAATATCCTCCCACTGTATGTTCCATTCTATGCATCCGACGAAGCGGACTGTAGTCCACGAAAGCTTATGCTGAAATAAATTTGTTAGTCTCTAAGGTGCCGCAAGTATTCCTTTTCTTATTTTCTTTTTGCTGACACAGACTAACACGGCTACTACACTGAAATCTTCCATTAGAGTGCATCTCATGGCCATCTCTGCTTTTCACCCACTGATCCAGGGCCAGACGGTGTTTTCTCATGACATGACAGTCAGATACTTGAGAGGCCTCGAGAGACTCTCCCCGCAGGTACAGACTCCTGTCCTGCAGTGGAATCTTAACTTGGTCCTCTCTAGCCTCACCGGCCTGCTCTTTGAGCCACTGGGCTCCTGCTCCCTTTCACATCTGTCATGGAAGGTTGTGTTCCTGGTGGCAGTGACATCGGCAAGACAGGTCTCTGAAATTAAAGCTTTGACCTCAGGATCTCTGTATCTGGTCTTCTAACAAGATAAAGTTCAGTTGCAGCTCCACCCAGCCTTCCTGCCGAAGGAGGTCTCCATATAAACCAGGACATCTTCCTCCGGGTGTTCTGTCCCAAACCTCACAAGACCAGTGAGGAGATGCGTCTTCACTCCCTGGACGTTTGGAGGGCCTTGGATTTTTACTTAGAACGTACCAAGCCTTTCCGAAAATCGACTCAACTCTTCATCGCTACAGTGGATAGGATGAAGGGTCACCCGCTGTCCTCGCAGAGGATTTCCAATTGGTTCGCCTTGTGCATAAAGACCTGTTACAACCTGGTGGGGGTTTCGCCGCCGCCGATTGTCAGAGCCCACTCGATGAGAGCGCAGGCATCTTTGGTGGCCTTCCTGGCGCACATCCCTATCCAGGACATCTGTAGAGCTGCAACGTGGTCCTCTGTTCAGGGCCGGCTCCAGGCACCAGCCTACCAAGCGTGTGCTTGGGGCGGCAGCTTTGGGGGGCGGCGCTCAGGTGTGTGTGTGTGTGTGTTTTGTTTTGTTTTTAACATGCTACGAGGTTGTTGGGGCGGACGGCCATGCCGGACGCTCCGGCCGGCTGGGAGAGCGGGGCCGCGGTCACGCTCGTCGCCCTGCCCCCGGCGCTCCGGCCGGCTGGGAGAGCAGGGCTGCGGCTGGGCTCGCAGTCCGGTGCTCCAACTGGCTGGTAGAGTGGGGCCGCGGCTGCGCTCGCCACCCCCCCCCCCCCGGTGCTCCGGCTGGCTGGGAGAGTGGGGCCATGGCCGCCGCCCTGCCCCCGGTGCTCCGGCTGGCCGGGAGAGTGGGGCCGTGGCCGCGCTCGCCGCCCTCCCCCCGGCGCTCCAGCCGGCCGGGAGAGCGGCGCCGTGGCCGTGCTCGCTGCCCTGCCCCCGGTGCTCCGGCCAGGAGAGCAGGGCTGCAGCCGGGCTCGCCGCCCTCCCCCTGGTGCTCCGGCTGGCTGGGAGAGTGGGGCCACGGCCGCCGCCCTGCCCCCGGTGCTCCAGCCGGCCGGGAGAGCGGCGCCGTGGCCGCGCTCGCCGCCCTCCCCCCGGTGCTCCGGCCAGGAGAGCAGGGCTGCAGCCGGGCTCGCCGCCCTCCCCCTGGTGCTCCAGCCAGCCGGGAGAGCGGGGCTGCGGCCGGGCTTGCTGCCCGCCCCGCAACGCTACGGCAGGGAGAGGTGGGGGGATTGTTGCGGCGCAACACAGGGGGGTTTCCATGGGCGCTGGGTTGGGGGGTTGTTTTTTTTTTGTTTGGGGGGGCAAAAACGTTATAGCTGGCCCTGCCTCTGTTCACACGTTTACCTCTCATTATGCCATCACTCAGCAGGCCAGAGACGACGCTGGGTTCAGCAGAGCTGGGTTGCAATCGACACGTCCGTGAACTCCTACCCGCCTCCAAGGGTACTGCTTAGGAGTCACCTAATATGGAATGGACATGAGCAAGCTCGAAGAAGAAAAGACAGTTACCTTTTCCGTAACTGGTGTTCCTCGAGATGTGTTTCTCATGCCCATTCCACAACCTGCCCTCCTTCCCCACTGTCGGAGTTTTCAGCAAGAAGGAACTGAGGGTGGGGGGAGCGGGTGGCGCCCCTTATACCACACCATGCAGGTGCGACTCCAGAGAGCGCCAGAGCCGGTCCCCTACGGATACTTCTAAGGGAAAAACTTCTGGCACCAGTGCATGTGACTAGCACACACACCTAACATGGAATGGACATGAGCAACACATCTCAAAGAACACCAGTTACAGAAAAAGTAACTGTCTTTTTTTCTTGGTTTCTGCTGGTGCACCAGGATTCCCGTGGAGATCAGTAGACCCGTAATTCGAGTCCAACATTAGTTGGAACCAGATGAAAAATGAAAACTAGAATTTCTGAGAGGGTCTATGATACAGAACGATGGCAGACCCTGTTGATTTTTCCTAATCCTCTTAACTATCCAGCATCATATACCATGAGGAGTCTCTTGTATGGGCTTAGGCCTTCAATCTACTCCCCTTGATGGACGTCAATGATAGTGTTGACATTAACATCAATGGGAACAGGAGTGTGTCCTTAAAGGACTTGTCTACATGTACAATGCTACAGTAACAGCTCTGCAGATGTGCCGCTGTAGTTCTTTAGTGGAAACTCTACCTATGCTGATGGGAGGGATTCTCCTGTCAGCATAGGTAATCCACCTCCTCGAGAGGCAGTAGCTAGTCAACAGAAGAATTCTTCCATTGGCCTAGTGTTGTTTACATGGGGATATAGGACATTTTAGCTACCAACCCAATTTTCTAGTGTAGACCAGCCCAGAATCTTGTTGTCACTTTCAGTGCAGCAGTCACAAATCAGCAGCATAAGCCGATAGGACAGCGGTTCTCAAACTTTAGCAACCCGAGGACCCCCATTTTGATTTTAAAATTTTCGCGGACCCCCGAGCTCACCACTCAGCCCCAGGCCCTGCCCCCACTCCATCCCTTCCCCCAAGGTCCCACCCCTGCCCTACCTCTTCCCCCTATGGCTTCACCCCTACCCCTCCTCTTCCCTGCCTCTTTCCACCCCCTTCCCCGAGCACACCCCATCCCCGCTCCTCCCCCTCCCTCCCAGCACCTCCTGCACGCTATTGAACAGCTGTTCCCCGGTGTGCAGGAGACACTGGGACAGGGAGGGCGGGGGAGGAATTGATCAGCGGGGCACGCGGACCACCTGAAGTAAGGACCCCAGTTTGTAAAATGCTGCATTAGGACAATGTTAGCACCTCTTGAAAGAGGACAATCTACTGTATGCCTTGGACAAGTAAGGGTGTTAACTAGAGGGAACAGGATTTGCAGTAACCACATACCTTTTATGCCTCCTTCAGTTTGATGTCAGTGTAATTGGTTTTAAATTTTTGATGAGATGACAAACATCAAAGGAAAGTCATTTTGATGTACTCTAGTGACTGTAGGAAAGTTACCAAATATAAAATGGTTTATAGGATATGGCTGTAAATTTAGCACATTGGACTGAGGATTCAAACCAAATTACATCTTTTGTATATAGCAGCCATGTTCAGGACATAAAATTTAACAACATTGATATTTTCCTCTCAGTTTCCTGGCTGTATTTTACTCACCGCCCAGATCTTCTCCAGCTGTTCCAGAGTACCAGTAACTGCTGGGAACATGGGTTGACCCTGGAGCATTTCAACCAATATACAGCCTGCACCCCTGTAAAAAAGAAATACCAGCTCATTCAAGTAAGCGGCATGTACGGTGTGTGTATATATATATATATATAAGTAAAAAAATCTATCCTCCAGCATGTTGGCCTAGATGTTAATGTAACTCTGGGTAGGGTGGTAGATAGTATTGTAATCATGGTTCCTGGCACTTACACAGTGATACAGATAGGGCTTTTTTTATGGCTTTTGAAATGCTAGCTGGAAATGGTCATTAGCTTTAGCAGCAGCAGTGGGATTGTGAAGTCTTACACGGATTCATATCAGGCCTAATTTATTTGTAGCCCCCAAGATGAGGTAGATAGAACTAGGCAGCTTTCTGGAGAGCCTGTTTTGATAAATATAAGTCAGTACAGTGCTGGCAGGGCTGCTACTTTAATCTAAAGACGTCAAGGCCATGAGTGCCTCTAACTCTCAATTGGAGGTGCACTACACCTCTTCAAGATCAGGGCCAGGGTTTCTGTCTGGCTAGGAAGTTTGGACACGTTAGTGACATAAAAGGGTGTTGCAAAACTGATCTCTGTTACCTAAACTGCCATCTGACACAAGGGTCTAGAGCAATAGAGTTCCAATCTGAACAGAAAAGAATATAGGAAACAGAAATCCAGAGCTGCTAATCATTAGTGCAGAGATCCAGAGAGGGGTGACAACTGGAAGTAGAACTCAACAAGTTTTTCCATGCTCAGTTAATATTTGCTGTGAATTAGGAATTGGCAGCTGTACTTCTGTAATATTTAAATATGTACTTTTAAATGTTTACATTTGCCTCAGTGTATATCCACATCCCCTCTTTTTTCCTCTTTTGCTTTTCTGTAGCCTTCTTGGTATTTATTCTGGATCCAGCCCCATAGGAATGAGCTGAGCTTCTTCATTGCTGTCTTACAAAGGATGTTTCTAAAACCAACATTTTATTTTAAATATTTCTAAGAGTTAGGCCCAGACACACAACCGTTTCATTTGCTTTTTCCTTTTTCCTTTTTCCTTTTTCCTTTTTCCTTTTTCCTTTTTCCTTTCTTTTTCTTTCTTTCTTTCTTTCTTTCTTTCTTTCTTTCTTTCTTTCTTTCTTTCTTTCTTTCTTTCTTTCTTTCCTTAAATTTCTGAATTTTTATTCCTGAGGCTTCCTGCCCCTTCATATCTACAAGCTTCTCAAAGGATTTCTGTTCTGTAGAGCTACCTTTGGAGCAATCAGTGGAGATGAAGGGGTATGTCGGTGGGGAAAACAGGTAGGTGGGATCAAACAGCAAATTCTTCCATAAGGGAAAAATGCAACAGGGCATTTCACTGCTCCATTTGTGATTATTCAGTAGCTTGAGGGCATGAATCTCCTCTCTCTTGCACGAATTTTAAACTGGGGTAATTCCACTTACTTCACTGGGTTTCCTCTGATTTATACTAGCGATACAGGAGAATCAGAGTATGGCCCTTATGCTAATCTCACTTGCTGTGGTATAAATCAAGAGTAACTACTGAATTCAATGGAGTTACACTGGTGTAAAATTGGGGCAAGTGAGATCAGCATCTAACTCAATGAAGAGTACGTTTTCTGCCTTTTTTGAGTACTTCGTGGATTTTCTCTTCCATCTCCTGTGACCCAACCTGAACAGACCTTCCTACCAACCCCAATACTAAATAATAGGGAGTGCTATCTTAAATCCCTTCGTGAAATCCCTCAGGAAGGGGCCTACAGTTGTGATTTCAACAAGTTCCTGATGTTCATGTGGGCTGTAAAATAAGATACCAATTGCTGAAGTGCAATGAGATGTAAAATTTGGTATTAGATTCTTCAATTCAATGGGTGTAATCAGGGCAGGTTTAGACAGTGCTACCAAATCTACTGCCACAGCATCTCTCAATTCACCAGGGACAGATTTAAATGCTAGTGTGATACTTGCTGCTCATGCTCCAGGGCTACATCATGTGGCATACAAGCTGCCCGTGGTGATCTTCATGGTGATAAGAACTTGGGCCCTCCGGGGATTCAGGATTTCTCTCTCCCTCTTTATCATGTCACTGAGAAAGGTAATTTGCAGGCTTCTCCCTCCTCCTGTTCAATGGGAAACCTTCATCCACTGTTCCCCTCGTTTTCAAGTACAGTTCCTAGTTCTGGATCATTTCCTTTTGTACTTAAACACCTTTGAGTGCCCTAACTGGCATAGAGAGAAGAGAAATTTGAGGCAGGAGTGAGAAGAAGGTTGTATCTTGAATTTAGGGCCTTGCAGTGCACAGATCCCCACCAGATGACCTCACAGGGGGCTCCAGGTCTGCATGAATCTGCCCTGGGCGTAATATTCCTGTAAGATTATATTGGGCATTTGTGGGGGCAGGGTTGACTGAAAATAAGATATACAGCCAAACTGGCAGGACTCACAAAACCAGCTGCTGCTGAAAGCCAACTCTCTGCATTGCATAAAGAATTTTGTGTTTAAAAAAAAAATTTCCCTGATGTTCAGTGTAATCTTCCCGAAACATTCTGTTAGTCTCCCTGAAGTCCCTTAATTGAATCTTCTGAGGTCTCGGAAAGATAGTGAGGGAGAAAGAGAGCAAGAGAAAGGATACTAAGAGATTAAAGAAGCTCTGCAAGTTAGTCCAAGAGCTAGTGAGCCTCCTTCTATATCTCTCTTAATCTATTCAAGGCCTTATTCACTTTCCATGTGCCTCCCACTGACAGTATTGCTGCTCACGCGCATTATGGATGAATTGCCATCATGGTTTATTTTTTATAATTGGTTCCTTTAAACCAAGGCTTTAACACTCACTGTCACATGCCATTGCCAAGGGCATTCTGACCCAACTTCATGTAAATAGCCATGTCCGAAAGAAGAGGATTTTTTTCTTTTTTCCTGATAGACAAGTAACATCTGTGTGAATGGACATTTTTTCCGAATAGATAAAAATTGAACTTATATGGAGCCTACATCAAGATAATAAATTACTCTTGTTAGAGGAAGTCAGTGAATAGAGTTCACATACTTTTCATTCTCTCAGCATGACGTCTTTCTGAAAGGCAAACACTTTGAATGCTATCATCATTATAAGGAGGTGTTATAACAAAGGTGCTATACTGGAATGTAGTGGAGTGGGGCTCAAAGTCCCTTATGCTGTGCTGTTGGTGACAGAGAGTGCTGGATTAAATCTTCATAGACACGCTCCTGTGTCCTATGTGGTACATTAGGGCAAAATCATGCAACAGAGATCCTGGCTTTGTACAGCAGGAACCCCAGGTTTATATATTTAGGGGATGATCAGGCCCGTGGACTGGTCTCGAGTCAGTAAGGAGCAGAACGGCAGGTACCAGAAGGTGTCTGCCTAGTACACCAGTGGTGCCGGACCCAGGGGGGTCCAAAGGGGCCATAGCCCTCCCACTTTTTGAAAGTGGACAGGCCTGGCCTGTCCACTTTTTGCTGGGGTGGACCCCGCCCCCTTCCTCTCTTCTTCCCTCCAAGGCCCTGCCCCCCAGCTAAGTCAGTATGGAGCCCGCCCGGGGAGCCCGGGCAGTTGTGGGAGCCGTGCGGACCCTCCACCTGCTTGCAGTGCAGGGGGCTGAGAGCAGCCCCCATCCCGTGTTCCTACCCCCCGGGCCACCGGCCCAGGGCAGGTGGAGGTGGAGCGGGGCAGGGATAGGGCTCCAGGGGGCAGGGGTGGGGCCCGCAGCCCCCCTACTTTTGGGAAAGCTCCGACACCCTTGAGTACAACTGCATGTTCCACTAGGCAGGCAGGCGGACATCTTCTTCAACAGTCCATGAGGGGTTGTAGGCTTAGCCTGGGGAGGAGGCAATGGACTGGCGGCTGCTTGGGGGTGGGACGGGGGCGGGGACACATTACAATTTAGATCTGCCCAGCAGCTGAGAGCCATTATAATGGAGAAACAGGTTATTTTAGTCATTGAAAATTTGATGCAATTAAAGTGGCAGTAGCCTTGGAGAGAGGAAGAGACTTAGAGCTCCCATCCCCTGCACTGCCCTCTAGACCAGGGGTCTCCAAACTACGGCCCAAGGGCCGGATCCAGCCCGCGGCTTCAATTTGTCTGGCCCTACAACCAATTGCTGCTGCTGTCTCAGCGGCAGCTCAAACACTGCTGCCATCTCGGCGGTATTTCGGCGGCAGGGCCCCATCGAAATCTGGCCCCACACTCCTTGAAGCCGGCCCATGAAGCCCCTTCAAAAATCTAATGTGGCCCTCGTCTCCTAAAGTTTGGAGACCCCTGCTCTAGACCCAGGCCACCAGAACCTCCGATAAGCGTCATGCTGCTGGAGAAGATGCCTGCTGCTGAAGAAGAGGCGCTGGAGTTCTGCTGGGCACGCACCTGCTAATGCAAGTCTCCCTGTGCTTCTTGCAGATTTTGTCAGCCTATTAGGCTCCTGCCCAGTCCTCCAGACCCTAATGAGGTCTTTGTCTTTGCAGAGCTGTTGAGCTCTGGAAAGACAGGCTAAACGTCAGGCACAGAAGCAGTCATAGCAGAATGATGGCGTTACAAGGTATTAACGGGCACTTGAGGAAGGAGTGAAATTGAGCAGTAGTTCACTCAGCTGTGTAATTGTATAGAACATGGGGCTTTGCCTATTTTAACTGTGGAGTGTGTTTAGGAAATGATCAGTGGTGTAAAAGATGAGGTATCTCAGAAGTAAAGATAATCCCAAATATCCTTCTAACTCCAAACCCATCTAGGACTCTTTGATGGCCAGAGCTGTGTTTTGTTATCAAAGGTCAAATTTATTCTTGGTGTAATTCTTCTAGTTATTACGTCTCCAGAAAGCAGTATTTCCAGAATGATACCACAGCCCCAGCCAGTCAAATACCTCCAGAATAATACATGTTTACATTAGATTTGAAAGTGCTTTGCAAAGGTTAGTGAACTGAGACTCATGACACCTCTGGGAGGTATATAGGTGAGATATGAGGATGGCATTCCTGAAAGCATAGCTACATTTGCCACTTGTAGGAACCCAACAGTATAAGCCAGAGCCGTAGCGAGGAATTCCTGCACCCAAGGCAGTCAAGGACGCAGAAGAGACCAGCGGCATGCTTGCGGGAGGTCCTTCCTCCCCTGCCACTGAAGCCGCTGTGGCTTGCCTGCGGGAGGTCCGCCGGTCCTGTTCTAGAGCGTACCTTCTGCTGAATTGCCGCCGAAGCCGCGGGACCAGCGGACCTCCCACAGGCAAGCTACAGTGGCTTCGGCGGCAGGGGAGGAGGGGGAGGAACTCCCGCAGGCACGCTGCGGCAGCTACGGTGGCAGGGGAGGACCTCCCGCAGGTAAGCCGAGGCGGGGGCGCCCCTGACTGCCACCTTCTGCGCCCCTTTCAGTCTATATTTTCTCAGACTTGGCTGACAGTTTCAGTCATCTAAAGATGAGGCAAATGATAGTTCAATTTCCATGAGAGATACCAAAATGTGTCAAAGTTGGTTTCTCACCAGATATCCAAATCAGAAGAATAATCAGTGGCTCCGAGTAGCACATCAGGAGGACGGTACCAGAGTGTCACCACTTCAGAGGAGTATGTGTGACTGGGGATGGACTTGGCACGAGCAAGACCTGCCAGAACAGGAAAAACACATATCTAGTTACACTTCCATGTTTCTTTGTAACTCATTGTGACATACCATTTCCTTCTGCCTCGACAGTACCTGAGTCCTAATAATCAGAAGAACAGTTTACTTTTCTGTAGCACTTTTCATCCTGAGGGCATGGCTACATTT
The DNA here is from genome assembly GCA_037349315.1 of Chelydra serpentina. Classification (NCBI taxonomy): domain Eukaryota; kingdom Metazoa; phylum Chordata; order Testudines; family Chelydridae; genus Chelydra; species Chelydra serpentina. The sequence goes on along the minus strand of JBAIAC010000029.1, from coordinate 33,322,390 downwards.
GCAGATGTAGAGCGCTGTGAGTTAAACCAGCCTTCGGAGAGCGCAGTAGGGAAAGCACTGCAGTCTGTCCACACTGTCAGCTGCAAGCGCACTGGCATGGCCACATTTGCGGTACTTGCAGCGGCATTGGGAGCGGTGCATTATGGGCAGCTATCCCACACAGCACCTCTTCCCATTCTGGCGCTGTGGCTTGTGGGAAGGGGGCGGGGCATTCTGGGTCCTGTCCCAATGCCCCGTGATGCATCAGTTCACATCCCAGCAATCCCTGTGCTTCCGTCCACATTTGGCACCATCTTTCAACGTTTTTTGTACTGTGCGCTCTGTCTTCCCTTTCGGTCTGCAGGAATGGAGCCCGAATGGCTGAGAAATATGCTGATGAGTCTCGCCAGCATGTTGTGTTTGGCAGTTGAATTACTCCTTAAGATCCAAACTGACAGTGAGGACTCTGACAATGATATCAGTTCGAGTAATGCATACGACACGAGATTGCTTGTGGCATTCACGGACATGCTCACCACCGTGGAACAGTCCTTGGAGACCCCGCTTACCCTTTAATGCCATGGCTCATGAAACCCTACACAGGGAGCCTTGACAGCAGCAAGGAGCGGTTCAACAACAGGCTGAGCTGGTGCAGAATGACTGTGGAGTGTACTTTTGGCCGTTTGAAGGGCCGCTGGCGCCCTCTGTATGGGAAGCTGGACCTGGCCAATGACAGCATCCCTATGGTTATATCTGCGTGCTGTACCCTCCATAACATTTGTGAAGGGAAGGGGAAAAGATTCACTCAGGCATGGAACTCAGAGCTTCAACACGTGGAGGCTGAATTTGAACAGCCAGAGAGCAGGGCTGTTAGAGAGGCCCAGCGCAGGACTTCAAGGATTAGGGATGCCTTGAGGGAGCAATTTGAAGCTGAAAGCCACCAGTAATGTTTGGTGCCCTGCACGGGAATGAAGTGCAGTGGTTCCAATGTTAGTAGGAATCTGTTTGCTACACTGACTTGCAGTGCCTGTTGCTTTCCTGGGCTAACGTATCTTTTACTTTATGCAATAATAAAGAATGTTTTCAAAGCCAAAACATCCATTTATTTGAAAGAAAATTCATTTATTGAAAAGAAACACAACTGCTTGGGAAACAGAAAGGGCAAAGGGGTTAAGTGGGGAACGGTTCAATCACAGATTTGCATATGTCCTGTTATCATACTCGGCCTTCCTGTCTGGAGTGCCGTGCAATGAGTGCTGCACTTCAGGATGGCTATACTGCATGGTGATGGGGGTTGAGTGAAGTGGGTAAGGGTCGTAGTTTTCAGGGCTGGGTGGTGAAGCTACAGGTGTTGGAGGCAGCTGGTGGTGATAAGAAGCTGGATATTGGGGAAAGTGGGTTGGAGGTGACACAAGGGGCACAAGGGAAAGAGTTTTGGGACAAGGGCTGCAGGGGGGTGCAGGTGTGATAGTGGTCCACCTGCATGGCTACAAGCGCCTGGATTGAGTCCGCTTGGTGCTCCATGATGCTTATCAGCCCATCTGTGCTTTGGTGCCGGCGCTTTGGTGCCGGTGCTCCTCATTCTGCTGGTGGATCCTCCTTTCACTCTCCCTCCACTCCTGTGCTTTTAGATTCTCGTTAAGGGGTCTGCTACATTACTTCATGCAGCATGTCTTCTTTGCTTCTACATGGCCTCTTCTTAATTCTTTGGAGTCTTTCGGCTGGTGATAACATGGATGGCTGAGATCACAAGGTTGCATCTGTAAAGGCAAAATGCAACACTTAACAGAGGCAGCATCATTGTTCACACCAGACAGAGAAATGATTCTCCCATACTTAAGGGCAAGCACAGTCTCCGCAATAGCAGAATTTGCCAGTCCCAAAGCGAGCGCACATAACCCACGCGAGCCCCAAAATGGTGAGTAAATACAGGGTCAAGGGGGACTCATTGTTTCATGGCCGTACTGTCCTCTCGGTTTCTGTGCCTTGGGGAGAGCCAACAGCTGCAGGGAGCCCCTATATTGAACACTGTCCCCACATTTTCCACAGAAGTTCATCCTGGAAGATATCTCGCTGCTGAGGGTGATCTGGGAAGCAAGGGAGGGTCTTCTACTACAATGCAGCTTCTGCCCTTGCACACATGCAGCTTGCCTGTGTGCAACAATGGTCCTCCCGCCCCTCATGGCACAGTGGCACGGACATGTTAGCCTGACTGGGACAAGGACCACAGTGACTCTCCCAAGAAACCTGCACAAGCACATTGCCCAAGTTCTGGATGAGACCTTTGAGGAGATCACTGAAGCCAATTACCGCAATGTGAGAGAGCACATCAATGCCCTATTCCGCATCTAGGCATTCATGCAGCCCTAACCCTCCTCGCTCCAAGAGCCTGCACCGAATAACTTCCTTCCCAAAATAAAAGCTGCTTACCAGGAACCTCCTCTGGTGTTTGTCCTTCCCCAAGCACCGGCCGCCACGACTTGCTACCTGCCTCCTGGCTTGAGAACAGCTCTGGCTGCATGCATCTAGGGATTCCGGGGTGTCTTCCTCCTCCTCAGCACCCTCGCTCCTGCTTTCCATCTCCTCCTCCTGCCTTGTTGAACTGGGCTTTGAAGTGTCCATGGTGGTTCTCAGAGTGGAGGTGGAGTTGCCCCCAAGTATTGCGTCCAGCTCTTTGTAGAAGCGGCAGGTTGCGGGGGCAGCACCAAAGTGGAAGTTTGCCTCGCAGGCTTTGCAGTAGGAATTCCGCAGCTCCTTCACTTGAACCCTGCACTGCAGTGTGTCCCGGTCATGGCCCCTTTCCATCATGTCCTTTGATATCTGTCCAAAGGTATCGTAATTCCTGCTGCTGCAGCGCAGCTGGGACTGGACAGCTTCCTCCCCCCAAACACTGATGGGGTTCAGCACCTCACCATTGCTCCATACTGGGGATCGCCTGGTGCGTGGAGGCATGGTCACCTGGAAAGATTCACTGAAAGCACTCCACACCTGGCTGAGCAAACAGGAAGGGGATTTTCAAAATTCCCAGAGAATTTAAAGGGCGGGTCTGACGGTTGGTCATCTGAGGGCAGGGCAGTAGAGTTCAAAGTGATGACTAGAGTGGCCAGAACAGGCATTGTGGGACACTTCTGGAGGCCGATCAGGGCGCATTAACAGACCAGGGCGTCCACACTGGTGTTGCGGCGCTCCAGCAGGGGCGCATCAAATGTTGTTCCACTTGCCAAGGTGGATTACCAGGAACGCTCTAGCCGCGGAGTCAGAGTGCTCTACATGCCTTGCCAGTATGGACGCATCATGAGTTAGAGCGCACGGGGCTGCTTTAATGCACTCTAACTCGCAAGTGTAGCCATGCCCTATGTGATCCCAAAGCACTTTACAATCAACATATACATACAAGGTATGTAGAATACAACCTGCTGCATTCTGTAAAACAGTGAAGAAGGAAAAGGGATGTTTTGACTGAAGACACTGGGCAAAGTCCTGCTCTTAAAAAAAGTGCCACTGATTTTTATGCAAAGCAGACAGACCTTGGCTTCTAAGGTCTCTACTTAAAGACCCAGTTATACTTACCTTTGTGGTACTTAATTTATCTCTTTCAGAAGAATGGAGAGAGCATGCAGTTTAAAGATATGTATGACATATATTGAAAAAATGTTTTGGAATTTGTCTGAAATATCCAGTTTCAGCAGATATGCTGATTTGTGCGTATATAATATTTACATACATTTTTATACATACACAGTATTTATAGTCATAGGATAAATTGCATTTATCTTCCACCTTTGCAGTGTTTCTAAGGCACTTAGCCCACTGATTCAAACCGGGTGAGACAACTATGGGCATTGCAAACCTGTGAGCAGCTTCAGACAGCTACCATTTTAGTATGAACAAACACCTTCAGAATGTTTCTTTCCTTCCTGCAAAATGTGGCATTTTCTCCCCATTCCTCAAAATGACAAAGATCCAAAGTGCAGGATGTGCCAGAGTCAGTCCTAGGTCACGGCAGTTTCAGATAGAAAGGCAGACCCCCAGCTGATGTAAAAACTGTCATAGTTCCATCCATGGACTTCTATGGAGCTATGACCATTGGCACCAACTGGTAGGGTTGCCAGCCCTCCAGGATTGTCCTGCAGTCCCCAGGAATTAAAGATTAATCTTTAATTAAAGATTATGTCATGTGGTGAAACCTCCAGGAATATGTCCACGCAAAAGTGGCAACTCTACCAGCTGAGGATCTGTCTCAAAATATGGTGAGACTCGTCAGGTCTAGCAAAAGGAAGCCTTATATCACTGGAGAGCTGAGAATCCCTCCTTCCCACAGCTCTGAAGCATTTGGCCTGAATTCTCAGTTACACTAAGGCCCTTTGACACTGCTGTAGCTTGGCTCTTAAAGTGGGTGTAACTGCCAGAGGGGTTTAAAGGGAGAATTCAAGGCCTTTGTTTGTAGCCCTGTTAGATCACAAATTATCAGACCTTAAAATCAAAACATTATGATTTTTATACAAATTATTTTAAAGGTTTCTGGAAGTTTAGTTATATTTTTTCTCTCTACAAGGTCCGTATCATTGGCTGTATGGGGCTGAGACGAACTGGCTTTACAGACAACACAGCGAGGAAGGGTAACAAAAATGCTGCCAATTAAAAAGAAGTAAATCTCAAACATTTCTAACATAATTCTGTCCTGTAAAATGTTGCATATGCAGAATACATGATGGTGTGGAAGGAAGGTTTTATTAGCACACATTTGGGATGACCTGTATAATTCAGTTTTGGCAAAACCAGTTCATGCCAATAAAATCTCTACCCTTCCCTACATAATCATCTATTCTGTATGCCACATATTTAATGTAGGGGTCTGATTCTCATCTCCCTGGAATGAGTCCTATACTACTGTAATTGCATTGTTTTAAATAAAGTTACTTTCAGTTTATACCAGTATAAGGAGAGGAGGATCAGGTCTACATATTGATCACAGAAATGTTTTTCTTGAAGTGCAGTGAGAGAGGTTATGCTCACGTACCCATTGGTGGCTTTGGATGCATAAATATAAGTATGTGAAAACACGGCTCTTAGATGCATTAGTTGTAACTAGGTAGTGACTCACCAAAATCAGCTAATTTGAGCTCGCCCAGGCAACTGATGAGCAAGTTCTGGGGTTTCAGATCTCGATGAAGAATGTGTTGGTGGTGGATGTAAGCCAGGCCTCTCAAAAGTTGGAACATGAAGAGCTAGAAAAAACAGGCAACAAACTTAAGCAGATTTGTGGGATTTTGCATCAATATATTAACTCTGAATGTCAGGAAAACCTTAAAATGAAACAGTGCAAAAGGGAGGGAGGAATCAGTAACAACTTTGTCAACTTGTTAAGCAATGCCACAGGCTGAGGAGCGGGACTGGAAAATTGCAACAATAAAAATTATGGAATCTTTGATAGTTACATCAGTTGATGGTTATATGCTTCCTCACAGTCTCCCTGATGCTTTCAGTGTGTTATACTGTGGCAGTGAAGGGGCTGTCACTCTTCATATCCTAAATGGGCATTTCAAAAGCTTTCCTTCCCTTTAGAATTTGACTGTTTATTTTAGGAGCAAAGATGACGTAAGGCTTCCCAAAGCACAGACTCAGCATCTGCAATGTCAGACGTCCTGGTATTGGTGTTAATCACTGAGGGAGACACCAGAGAGGAAAAATGAAGGTAGAGGAGGAAAAACAACAGAAGAAAAGAGGGAGAGGGAGAAGAGAGAAGATACAGAAGGAAAAAATAAAGACAGAGGGCCTGATTCTCACTACTATGGCAGTGTAAAGTGATCCTAAAGTAAATGAAAATCAGGCCCCGAACAGGGTTTGAAAAGGCATGAAGGATAGAAAACAATTAATTGCATAAGTTATTAGCTTTCTCCAGAGAGGAAACACTTTTTATCTGAGACCTTTCCTGGAGACTAGAAAAAAGGGTGACATTTATGGTTAGCTTTTCTACTGGAAAAGAGGCAAACAAAAATCAGATATATAATCATATTTTGCATTTTTATAGCATCTTCTACGTGAGGTCTCAAAAATTGCTTCACAAGGATGAAAGAAACAAGCCATACGACACCCTCCTGCGGGCTCATAGTAAATCACTTTGCTGTTTTCCAGTCTTCTTGTCAATGAGAAACAAAAACATCTAAGGAGGGCAGCTGGCTGGTGTTTACTGATGCAAGTGCCAGTCAGAACATGTTACAGTTTTGTTTTTGTTTTTTAACAAGCCTTCCTGGTAGCACCGCACTTGTGCGGTGCACTGCACCAACCCATCGTTTCCTGGAGGTGGAGACACCAAGCAGCCCCGTCTTCGGGGGCAAGTGACTGTTGCCCACACACTTCTGAGATCTCCCTTGTCAGCCAAGGTTGGCATTAATTTTGGAATTATAATGGGCGAGGGCTGAGCTGCACAATCACAGCTACCTTAGGAATTCCATTCCAATTAATTTAGGTTTCCATTCTGAATTGTAACCTTCATTCAAAAATATTAGAATAGGAGCCATTTGCTCATGCAGTGCTCTATGGGACAGTAGAAACTAAAAAATCTTCCTTTTTTTTTTAACAACCTAAGAGCTGAATTTTGGTCCCATTACAGTTAGTGGCAAAACTCCTCTTTAGTTAATGGAGCCAGAATTCAGCCTTAAACATTTCTGATATTCTGAAATGTTTCTGATATTTAACATTTATGTTACAGTAGTACTAAGATGCCCTGGATCAGAGAATCATTGTGCTTGGTGCTATATAAACATAGAGGCAGATATGGTCTTTGCTCCAGAGAACTTGCAACCTGCCATTCTGTTTTAGAATATTAATGTAATGAAGATTTTGTTAAAAATAGGACTGTGCCAATTCCAAAACCAAAACACTGGATCCTGGACATCTCTGAACTTTGAGAGTGTTTGAAATCTGAACAAGGATTCAGATAAGTCCTTATTTTTAAGCAAGGCAAAAGATTTAAAGGGGGTTGACCATCAGAAAGAGTGTAGTTTAATAACTTTATTAATGATCTGGGAAAATGGGCAACCAGTAAAGTGGCAAAATCTGCCCATGACAGAATTATTTAAATTAGTAAAGATGGGAGAAGACTTTGAGGAACTTCAGAGGGGCCTAATAAAGCTAGGAGAGCATGACAAATGAAATTCATTGTTCACAGATGTAAGATGGGGCACATTGGGAGGAGTTGTTTGAATTATGCATACACAATGCTGGGTTCTAAATTAACGGAAACTATTCAGGAAAAAAGACCTGGGCATTCATTTTGGACATCTCAATGGAAACCGCTTCTCAGTATGCAGTGGAGGTCAAAAAAAGCAATCAAAATGTGAGGATGTGTAAGAAATGGGATAGAAGATATAGAAAATATTACAATGCCCTTCTATAAATTAATGGTACACCCTCACCCTGTTTGCTTGTAGTCAACCTACCTCAGAAACAGAAATAACAGGGATCTAGAAAGCTTAGAGACATGAAGATAGTTCCATATTAGGAGAGTCAGATTGTTGAGGTTTGAGAAGAGACCAGTGAGTGGGGAGATGATAAAGTAATTAATTAAATAGAGATGGAACTCATTGCCACAAGATGGCGTTGAGGCCAAATGCTGAAAGCCTTCCTGAACAGTCAGAAAACTGGAGTGAGGACTTTTTCAGTCTTTAATTGAAGAGTGAGTAGGGTTGAATCTTTAACAACTAGATCTTTTCTCCCAACTATTTGTCAGGTATTTGAGATAAATAGATATTAGCAAAAGATTTAAGATGTTTTAAACACTGCGGCATTTTACAATGACTCTCCATAATGGAATATAAACATACATTTCAAGCTCGAAGATATACTTGTCCCTTAAAGAACTCACCATGACATTGTGAGCATGAAGTCCTCCAGGATGCTGGGCCATGTACTGTGCCAGATCCATGTGCTAAATAAGTGTGAAGGGGAGAAGGAAAGAAGACTTAGGCCTTGGCTACACTTGCAGCTGTACAGCGCTGTGAGTTAAACCCGTCTTCGTACAGCTGAGTAGGGAAAGCGCTGCAGCCTGTCCACACTGGCAGCTGCCAGCGCACTAAGGTGGCTACATTTGAGGCATTTGCAGCTGTATTGGAAGCGGTGCATTATGGGCATTCAAGTGGCTGCAACGTGCTTTTCAAATGCGGGGGGGGGGTGAGGGGGACTTTGACAGGGAGCGTGTTGGGAGAGAGAGTGGGTTTTTGGAATCTCCACAGAGTGTCAGCTCATTATCTCCTAAGTTTACACACCTCCACATCCCCTGCCTCTCTTTCAATCACTGAAAGCAAACAGCAGGGGCTTTGTTTGTTTTTAAAGAGCAGATAAAAGAGAACTTGGGGAAACGGAGCCCTCCCCCCCCCCGCCGTTCTTCTCCCCCCCCCCCCCCCCCCCGCCGTCTCTGTCCAAGGCAACTTTGCTGCCTGCATTCCTAACGGAGCCCCCCTCTTTCCCCCCCGCCTGCAAACAGTAGCTGTGTTTGTTTTTTTGTAAAGCAGCGCAAGAACGGAGCTCTGAACTCCAACCCGGAAGTGCCGTTTCAAAACAAAGGGAGCTTCCAGAGGTCAGTAACTGCGGAATTCCATGGCTACATTGAAGGACCAGCATTCCACCCACTTCGCAACAGTTGCTATTCCTCTCGGGGAGGTGGAGTACAAGCAGCGCTTTATCTGAGGAGATACAGCGCTGCAGGTGCCTTGCAAGTGTAGCCAGTTAGTGAGTTACAGCGCTGCAGGCAGTTTTATTGCGCTGTAACTTGTAAGTGTAGCCAAGGCCTTAGGAAAAAGCTGCAGGTTAATTAGCTCTAGGGAAGACTGACTAGGATCACACTATGAAGTCAAATCCACAGGTCTCCTAGCCAGTGGTACAACATACATATAATGACAGTGACCCTTTTGCGACTGAAGTGTAGTATACAACACAGGCTGCAAAGTTGTATTTTTTCACCCTGGAAAGAAACACTTCACTTAAGTCTTGATCCAGCATAGCACTTAAGCACATCCTTAAAGTTAAGCACATGCTTAAGTGGTACGCTAAATCAGGGCCCTGATCAGCATGTTGGCTCATCCTAACAGTTTAAGATAGGGTGACCAGACAGCAAATGTGAAAAATCAGGACAGGGGGTGGGGGGTAATAGGAGCCTATATAAAAAAAAGACCCAAAAATCGGGACTGTCCCTATAAAATCGGGACATCTGGTCACCCTAGTTTAAGACCAGGGGCTACTAGTTGTCAGAATTCACCAGAACATTGCAGATAGAGGAAAGCATGGTTCATGTATTTTCCTGCTTGTTTAATGGGTCTTTTTGTTGATTTTTACCAAAACAGATGCTGAAATTAGAGAGCTTGTTGACTGAGATCAATGGTGAGAGAAACTGTGGCTCAACAGCACAGTTTTCATCACTTTCTCATGGAAGCAATGAAGGAAATCAGTTTCTGCCAGTGTAGTGTAAATAAGATGGGAGACCCTTCTTGAATGTGGCTGTCACTAAAGGGAGAAAGGAAGCAGAAAGAGCCATGGCTATATAGATAGATGTCGGATATCGAGAGTGAAAGAAATAATCACTGTAATGAGATTGTTCATAACACCTTCCTTTTATAATGCTATGAAATATTACCATTCATTATACTATCATCTTCTTGATGCTTCATAACAAACTAGCAAAAGAGCAACTCACCATGTACGCGAAGACAAATGTCAGAGTGTCCTTTGTCTGGATAATGTCGTGAAGGAGCACAATATTGGCGTGTTTCAGACTCTTGAGAAGAGAAGCTAGTGAAACAGAAATGAAGCTATGAGCCCAAGAGCTGCTTTTGGCAGTGGAAGTAGCTTATTTATGGCCTGAGTTCTCCATGGCTCCATCAATCAGGCTGTCTAGAAAAATTGCTGGGCCAGATACTCTGAAGCTGAGGGAGGGAGTTACATGTAAATTATGCCCTCATGCACCAGTCTGGCCCCTTGTGTACTGCAAGGGGGATTACACCCTAAAGGAGGGCTGGCAACATTGTCACCACTTGTCGTCTCTCATGGTTTCTGAGAAGATGCGCTGATTCAGCACATTCTGTGACTTCCCAGGCTGCACTTGGGAGGTGCCACCCAGTTTTGGGACAAGGTTGATTTTGTGCAGAAGAGGGTTTGTAGTCACTTTCCAGAAGTGCAATATCAGGGCGTCTGTGCTGATATCTGTCAGTTTAAACTGGCTTAGATGTTAGGCAGGATTTAGCCAGTTTCTGTTTTTGAAAAGCATATTGGTTAATTCTCACACCTTAATGCTCCACAGAACTGCTCTCTAATGAGTGCCAAGAGTTCAGTTATTAGGTTAACAGTATCTCAGCTGTATTTATATAACTTCAGCATGTTTTTATTGTTGCCTAACCAGCTGGCAGAGCCACTGCAAGTATACAGCTCCCTAGACTCAACTCTCCCCCATGGGCATGCTTTAGCATTTCTCCCGCTAGGGATGGGCTGCAGCTGACAATCTCATGAAGGAAACTTCCCAACAGAATGTCTCTAGAATTTTGAATGGACATAAAATGCTAGAGCGATTAGCATTTATTGCCTGTAATAGTCCAGTCCAGGGACCCCAATCAGGATCAGGGTCCATTGTGCTAGGCGCTGTACACACACACACATTAACAGGCAATCTGTGCCTTAAAAAGAGCATTGACTCAACCACCAGATTCACAAGCCACATGTGGCTCAAGCACTGTGCATTCCAACTTAGGGGAGGCATCACATGATGTCCTGACTATAGCTGGGCAAAATTTTTCAAAAAAACCCTTTTTTGCTGAAAAATGCAGATTTGGTTTGACTGATTGAAACATTTCATGAATTGGTGTTGAATTCGCCAAATTGTTTCCATAAAATAAAATAAAACAAGTTGAAACATTTTTGAAATAAAACGTTTTAAATTTTTATTTGAAACAACTTTTTGATTCGAGTTTTACGTTTTTAAAAGGTAAACAACCCCACAAAAATTAACCTAAATGTTTTGTTCAAACCCCAACATTTTTATTTTATTTTATTTTATTTTTAAACTTTTGGGGTTTGCTGAAAATTAAAAAAAAAATTCATTTCAGGTTGAACTGAAATTAAATATATTTTTGAGTTTCTGATTTGGCCGCTGAACCAAACAGTTAGTTATGCACAGCTCTCATCCTGACACTGCGGTGGTTAGCTTCAGGGGTAAAAATACCAATTTAAAATGAAACACAGACAGGTTACATCTTTATGTTGGTAGCCAACTGAGATAAGTGAAAATGTTTGGTTCATGGTTGTAGTTCTTCCTGTAACTTGTGCTGAGCTGTGCTAATGACCGCAGTACTTACTACTAGAAAACAAGTTTGTAACACTCATCTTTGCATTCTGAGGTCTAGATTACCTGGCACAGCAGAGACAGGCTGGCAGGGAGAGATTGCACAAAGTCTCAGCTGACTTGGGCTAAGGGACTGTTTAATTGCAGTGTAGATGTCTGGCGCGAGCTGGGAGGGTCCCTGATCTCAGACTGCAGGCCTTGGTCAAATGTCTAAACCGCAATTAAACAGCTCCTTAGCCTGAGCCCCGTGACCCAAGTCAGCTGGCACAGGCCAGCTGCAGGTTTGTAATTGCAGTGTAGATGTACCCTCAGAGGGCTTGCTCTGCCTGAGGCTTGAGACAATAACAGCTTTCCCAATGGAGAGGGAGGAGAAAGGATGTAGCAGAGGCTGCTGGTCCTCAGATCCCTGGTGCTCCAGAGATTTTGAGTCCAATTCTTGCACTCTGTCAAATTGTTCTCAGTCCAGGACACCAGGAGGTCGGTAAAAGCAGTCTTTTGAGACTCCCTGATTCCAAGGCCATCCAGGGGTTAGTTGAACCCTTGACATAAGAGAGCAGCCTCACGGCGCCTCTAAAAATTATATCTGGCTGCCTATGGACAGAATAAAGATGCTTCGGCCACATCCTTTATGCTGTGGAGGCGAGAGACATAATGCAACTACACTGGCTTTATGCTACCCAGAGATTCCTCTATCATGGAGGAATTCCCAGCTGGCCAGATCCTGTGGGTTTCCCGCCCTTTTGTACCAGTGGAGCAGCACAAATGATCTGTAGTGAAATGAAGAATCAAGACTATTGTGTCCTGAGTTGGACACAGTGTCTCTCTTAGAGGTCTCAGTGCCCTTCAGCTGGTGCATCTCAGCATCCCTCTACCATAGCACTACAGCCATAATTGCGCCTTAAGTATGTTTAATCCTTTTGAGGCTCTCGGAGATAAATTACCCCTTTGGCTGTTAAGTGTTTAGTGCCACTCCTTTAAGGTAACATAGAGTGCAACATGTTAATAAATCTAAAGCTTTGTTTAATGACACTTGCACTATTGACTTACATTGTAAATTTAAGATGTCAGATGTCACAAAGCTCAACACAACACAAAAGAACTATTTAAAATAGATCCTTCTTAGGAACTTCCTAGTTTATCTGAGTGAATGGAAGTTAAAGGCTCTTGGCATTTCAATTAATGCACCTCAATTAAGCATCTCACCCTAACCTAGGGCAACCTGATCTTTTGAGCAAAGAACTAGCACCAGAGTTCTAAGCAGGTTAATGTTGGAGGAATTCTCTTCTAAAGCTTATTGTACTGGTAGGTTCTTGTGGTAAGTAGATCAGCAAATGGTCCTACTTTGAGTGTCAGTGGCCCTATAATATGAGCGTCCCTGCAAATAGGGACAGCTCGGTATCCCTCTTTGCTTTCACCCAGTATTGGGATAAAGTGTCCCTCCACACCAATTCTGATCTCGTTTACATTGGTGTAAACCTGAAGCAGTTCCACTGACTTCTCTGCAGCTACTCTGGATTTAGACAGGTGTAACTGAGAGCAGAGTTTGGACCTCCTCTGTTCTAGGGTTTGTCCTATGAATGTGGGCCATCTGGTTTCCCCCTGCATACCACTAATCTGAACATTGGCAAAATCAACCCCAGTTCTGAAGTGCAATACTGAGTGGAACTATAAAACTGGGGTGTCATGACCCCTTCCATGTATAGATCTTACTTATATTAGACAACAGACTGGCAGAAAGGTTACATATTTCTACTTCTAGTCTCCTCAGTGTAAAAAAAGAAACTGGATTATGTTTCCTTTGGGATTTTATAGCATACTTAAAAAGCAGCCTCAATGGTAGATTAAACAGGCAGTTTGTGAAGTTGTTTGAAGGGACATATAAACCTGTAAGACAAAAAATCAGGAACTTAAGCAAAGACATAAAGAAAGAAATCAAGAAAGCTGCGGACATTTAGCCCAGTGCTCTGTGAGGTCTCATGTTGAGAAACATTTCTTGCCATGTTGAAATGGTGCATTTCACCAAAAGTCAGCTGTCTCTAAAAATGTCTGCCATCAGACTGGAATTGCTAATGCTCCTGATGTCAGCAGCCATCAGTATGATAATCTGTTACATACCAAACGCCATGTTAAAAGAGCATCAAGGTTGCAAAGCCATCTCCCTTGTTCATATGCATGACACAATCCTTAATTACATGATCACATGCTATTTTTTCCCCACAGGCAGCCGGTCTAGTGGTTAGAGCATGACTTCGATTGTCAAGAAACTTAAGTTGTAGTCCAATTTCTGACACTAACGTCCTGCGTAGCTTTGAGTAAATTACTCAGTCTCTTTGTGCCTCTGTTTCCCAGCATTCCCAGTAAAATGCTTAGTAATAATACTTACCCTTTATATAAAGCACTTGGGATCTTCATCAAAAGTATTACTGTATTATTAAAGAATCACTGTCAACTCATATATCTTTATTGCCATGGACATTTTCAATTATCTACAATTGTTATTACCGGATATACTCATCCATAAGCTGATTTTTTTTAGTATAAAAGGGAAGCATCAGAGAAGGGGGTCGGCTTATGAATGAGTATAGAGAGGGGGAGCTGGCAAGGAGAGGCAGCACAGCCAGCAGAGCCAGAAGGGAAGAGGCGGGGCTAGAGTCTCTCCTCTTCTGGCCACGCTGCTCTCCCCCCAGCCTCCGAAGCAGCTGCCGCTCTGGGGCTCTGGGGCTGGCAGGCTGCGGCAGAGCCATTTTTACTTATCCATCTTGGGGGGGTCGGCTTATAAACAAACTGGCTTATGATTGATACGGATGAAAATACGGTATTTATTATTTGTATTATTGTAGCACCTATACATTGCAATTTATGCTAGGCACTGTTCAAACACGGTAAGAGAAGAGATGGTGTCTTCCCTGAAAAGCTTGCAGTCAAAATCTAAAGACAGATAAAGGATGCAAGAAAGGAAGTGTTATTATCCATGTTTTACAGATGGGAACCTCAGGCCCAGAGAGATTAGGTGAGTAAGTGACACACAAATCAAACCCAGATGTCTAGAGTCCTAATCCAGGGCCTTAATCACAAAACCAAACTTCTGCTTGTTCCTAAACCCACCAGTGGCAAACAGAATTACACAAATGCTCATAATAAAGTATAAGCAGAAGAGCAGAGCAAGCAAGAAAATAAAAAGAAGTTAGGACATTGCCACATATGGAGATTTTAAATTAAAATACATGTTGAAAAATGATATTCCCACTCTCTCTTCAATGTTTGGATTGACTACATGTCCTTACCTTCTCGGATGGCGGTAAAAGGCACTCCTTCCTCTCTCTCCAGACTGATTACTTTCAAAGCCACCAACTGGCCATTTATTCTAAAGAGTTAGAGTGAAAGGACATAAATGGACTCAGAAGGTGCCTATCGGTGCCTAACTTGCCAACTAATACTAACCTCTTGGGACTATTCTGTGCTTTTCTAATAAGGCATTTAAAGGCTCAGTCCCAAACTCTGCCAAGGTCATGCTCAGCACAACTGTGAAGGGGCAGCAAAGGTCATTCAAAACCACCGTAATGGCTCCTCTGATCCTGGACAAGTTGGTGGCCATTTGGGCACTGGCACAAATTTGAGTTGGCTAAAATAGTCCCCTAAGAACCATTCTGTTGGCTGAGTGTCAGCGGAATGCATTGTACTTCCACTCTGCCCACTCCACATGCCAAACACACCCTCCTTGTCTCCAGGCAGCCCCCCACAATGAAGACTTAACCAGCTTCAGACCATCTGAGGATTCTGCTTTGCCAGGGGAATGCAGAGCTCCTCCTTTGGAACAGCTTTAAGATGACTTTGCACAGCTCTGATAGAGGAAAGCGCCCTTCATCTTAACAAATAACGTTGGGGGTGGAGTGGCGAGATCGATTTTAAGAGCCCTAGAAGTCGATGTTAAGGGCTTCGTCGTGAGGACGGGTGCACGGATCAATCGAAATAACGCTAATAAATTTGACCTAAACTCGTAGTGTAGACCAGGGCTGAGAAACTGAATGGGTCTCGAAACTGAATGGGTCTCACAAGTGTGTGTAATATCCCACATCCCAGTAAAGGGAAAACAAAACCTTTTATTTGCTCCTCTCTCATTTTGAATATTCAGAATCTTCTAATTTCAAATTCACTCCTGGGAAGCTCCACTGGTTTCAGTGGACTAAATGAATGGCAAAATGGCAGGAAGCTCCCTCTGGAACCTGCTCACTTGCTAATCCCCTTGTAAACTGTAGAGTAAGAACCTTCCCACAGCTTCTCCAGATTCAGGTAGGATGAGGCCGTTCCAAACGGGAGGCCCTGTCTCTGCTTAGATGAGGAAAAGGCATTTTTTTAGATCCTTTCCCACCCCCCAGCAAAAACAGAGGCTATTTGCATGACGTCTATTCTGTACACAATGCTTGGTAATTATACTGTGATTCATGGCTAATGATCATCTCTGGATAAACATCTTATAATGATTGTATACATACTGTACACTCACCCACTGGAATCTCTCCACAAAATCCATCTCCTTGGAAGGATCGCTGTTACTCCGTGGTCTCTTTCTCCCAGACTTTTGTAGCTGGAGTGTTTGGAACCACTGTGATTGGAGTGAATCCAGGGGATGTGGCACTCTGTTCAGATCTGGTACCTGGGAGGGGGGAAGCAAACTAAATCAAAGACAAATTCCTCCTACTTATTGATGTTTTTCTCTCTTTTCTACTCATTTTCTCTGATTTTCAGCTCGTGTTTTCTTTTCCATCTCCTTTCCCACACTCGTGCCCATGTGCTGATTCTCTAAGTAGCCATAATGGGAACAACTGTTTAAATGCTATAGCTTTTGTATATGGTATAGCTTGTGAAGCTGACATTTGGGAATGCGTCAATAACTGGGCTGATTTACCCCTCTAGTTTGCTTGTAATCTGTTTGGGGCAGGGACTGCGAACCAAATTCAGAAGAAAGGTTTATGGAAGTCTAAATTTACACTTTCTTCTGCTCCCTTCCCCCACAATTACCCTTCATACTGAGACTCTCTTACCACCATGTAACTGACACATTTTTGTACATCATCTCTGAACTTGACCCATTGTCTTTTTATTGCTGTAAAACACCATGCAAAGTTATGGTGATATGTCAACATTAAATGAAAATAATAATTAATGGTGTGCAGCCTCCAAACACATATAGCACAACTGCACTGGGGTTGGATGCCTGTATACTATTTAATCCAGAGGTAACAGGATTTCTAATCCACAGCAGGATGCCTCTTTTAGCAAGCTGTAAATCTTTGGCTCCTCTTCCTGTCTTTCACAGAGATAGCTGGAGTGGGACTTCTCCTTTGAAAATATCAGATAGAGGGAATTCTTCATAAGCTAAAGCATGGGGCGATTGTAATTCCTCTCAGCAGGGAATCCACAAGACTAGAGCTGAGATAGCTAGAAGTCCTCTGTGTGGTTTCAATGGAAAATTTGACCCTTAGTGGATTAGAAAAAAAGGCAGACATTTCAGACTTCCAAACAGAATGGAAGACTCCGAGCTCCTTCATTTATCTCTCTGCTAAAATGCTGGCTGGGATACTGAATACCTCCATCATAGACTCCACTTCCACCAACTGGGTACTCTGGCTGCGTTGAGAGCCCTTTCTCGCTGAACAGCAACAGCATAATCCAGGTTTGGGAGCATTTACACACAGCGCTTCCCCCATGTTCTCCTGAGTTTGGTAAAAAAATATTATCTCAATCTCTTTCTTTCGACTCTCTGCTCCTCTGTTGCTAGAAGCGTGTTATGCCAGATTGTTCATATGACTCACATGAGGTCTGTGCCTCAAGTAGTCTCATGATTTCAGCAGTTTTCCTCCATCAGCCCAACACCCAATGGGTCAAATTCATCCCTGGTGTAACTCCATTGATTTCAGTTAATTTGGCCCAATAGCTTCAAAAATCTGCCAATATTTATGTACAAGCTCAATGGGAAAAGAAAACCTCTGTTAATTCAATATTGTTTTAATTAAGTAATTTACTGAGTAATTAAATGTTCTGGTTCCCCCAGCAACAGTGGCTTGGTTTGCTTGTACATATATAATAGCTTAAGTACATGCTGTTAGGTATTATGCCATTTTATATGTACAGTGTGGGTGAGCTACGGTTTCTGCAGAGACTGGACATTTGAATTTCCTCACTTCTGTGCATCTAAATTCTTAGCTATCACGTAATAATAACATAGGCTTTGGGCACTGCATGTCCTTGTTTGGTTGTTTTTTTGAAGGACAGAGCGGTCTGTGGTTGATGGTTGTTTTTATTTTTAACATTATCTTAATAATATTCTGGGCTAAGAGCACAAAGTGTCTTTAGCAGAGTGATGAATCCAGCCCAGAACATATTTCATCAATTGTACATTGCAGAATGAGTGCAAAGTGGCCTTAAACTGGCCAGCGAGAGGGTAAAGAATCTCCCCCTTTCATGGGAACCCTCTGCCAGTGGAAGTGTCTCTGTTGCCTCGTGAACCAACTTTCCCCTTCCAACCTAGCATAAGGGGTGGGAAGAGGCATGTCATGGGTGTCCTGGGGGCAGAAGTTATGGCACACGGAAAGCAGGTATCTCATTTACATGGACTTCCCTTCCCAATCCAACCCAAGCAGTTCCCCAGTTAACAACCTATAGCCACTATTGAACATCCTGTTTCTTGAGCATTTATCTGCTTTCTCTGTATCCTCTGACTCTTGTTGCTCCATTATGATCCTAAGTGTGTATGTTTGAGTCAGAACTTGTCTAGGTTAGGAAAACTAGAGAGGTACACGTACACCTGTACAAACCCCAGTGAATGGAAACTGCCTTTTAAAATACATTTAAGCATAAATACCAATGAAAGATGTAAATTTACGATAGATAGATTAGATTAGAATTATTTCTCCGTGACACACCTCATAATACGTCACAGGAAAAAAACCACTTTGTTATAACAAAAATGCTAATGCCACTTCTCCCAGCTAGCTGAAGCAGCGAAACAAACAAAGCATCACAATAGGTCTGTACTTCAGAGTACTGAATAAAAATGGAGTATTCAGCTCACGTAGCAGAGGTAGACTCTCTAATTTACTGTTATAATGATTACTGTGAGAAAAGGTGAGAGCAAATACCGGACTCCCTGTAACTGCTGCATTATGACACCTCAGTATCTAAAGAAATGCTGCAAGGTAATATAAAAGACATTCTTATCACTACATAAATAATTACACAGAAGAGCACATTATTTAAAAAACATTAAAGTGTTTTAAATATAATTTTTTTAAAAAAGGAAACAAAGGATGACCTTGCAATTAATGCCCTGGACTGGGACTTTGAAAATTTGGGGCTTTATCCTGCTCCCATTGACTTCAATGGCAAAACTCCCATTCACTTCAGTAGAGTAGGATCAACGCCCCCTGGGTTGCTTACTAGACCTTCCATAGACTTCCTGTGTGGGCTTTATTATTTGTTTGTTTCTTCAAAAATGTAAATGCATTGATAGGTGCCCAACTGGTAGTCTGGGCGCCTATCTCTCAGTTGAGGCCTTGCACAAATCACTTAACCTCTCCATTCTTCAGTTTCCCCATCTTCTAAGTGTTCCTGAGGCTGAGCCTCAGTTTGAGTATGTTCTTTAATAGTTCTCTGGGAGAGACTGGGTTTGGCGTTTTCAGCTATAGTCTGGTACTGTAGTTCATAGACAGCTATCTTTACCAGAAAGGTAAGTGGCAAGTTTAATTTTCCCACCAAGCCAGAGTAGGCTGTGTAGCCACTTTTAAAGCCAGCTAGACTGTGTAATAGCAGCTGTTGCTGCTAATGGATACAGTGTGGTTTGATTTCAAGATTTTCATTGTCTTAGTAATGCTGAAGGTTTAATGAATTTATGTTAGATTATAGGTTCTAATAGCTCCTAAAAACTGTATTCTGTGTGCATGCTACACACACACATACACATTCAGTTCTTTCTGTAATTCTAAGCACCATGCTATATCATTTGTATTAAAGTGACTATTAATTTACCATTATGTCTCATTATTATGCACTTGGTGATAGGGTCCCTGCACCATGGTGTAGCAGGCTGCAGTGAAACTGCCTAACATATAATGGAGTTCTGTGGTGCCTCTTGAGCAAAATTCTGATCCAGCTCCTCATAGCGTGCACATGTACCGGGAGTTTTACTGCAGGTCTTATTTTTGTCTTTGGTGTTTTTGTAATTATTCTGCAGTTCATTGGCTTTGGCGTGGCACTGGCATGCATCCTAGGAATACTCCTGCATTTGCTCTACAAGCCACTGGTCAATTTTTGCATTCTGATGATTACTGGAAAGATAAGACTGAACTTTCCCCAGAGGGCAAGGAAATCCAGGATATTCTGACAGGACCATGTGAAAGCATGAGGAAGGTGAGTGTAATGGACTCAGGGTCTGTGAATTTGCCACAAGCTGGAGTCATAAGCTGGTGTGCTTAGGTGTGTGCCAGCATTCAAATACAGGGTGACATCTGGTCAAGATGACCCCAGAGCAGTGCAGGTAACAGGTAACCAGACAAGTCAATCCAGATGTGAAGCAATGAAGTGTGGGATTGCAATGGAAGGACTACCTAAAGTGGTATAATTAATTAGAAATAGGGCTGCCTCCACATGAACCTTATAGTGGTATAACTCATTACAAAATATGTTGCTTCCAAAGAGGAGTTATTATATATATAGCAGGATGAGATGCAAAAAAAGGTAGAAAAAGATCATTTGTGTGCAGATGCAGGTACTTATGCCAAAAAAACTAAAGATATATTGAAAAATCTTTCATATGTAGACAAGGCCTTAGAGCAGACTCTTGTTGATTTTATGTAATGTTGAAATAAAAATAATTTAGTTGTTAATTACAAGCTGGCAGTGCCTTAATAAGAACAGCACACTGTTTGTAAATAGTAGCTTTCAGTTTCCCCCTCTAACTTACTTGTTATCCTTTCCTACCTCCTTGTTTTCAGTCATAGCCCCTATGTTTTCAGTCATAGCCCCAATTAACTCTATAAACATAATAATTATCTTGTCGTTAGACATGCCAGTGGACTATCACATAAGAGATTGTGATAATTTGTGAGAGGAAAAGGAGTCAAGTCTTCTGGTCTCTGTTCTCAGGTGTGCCACTGACTTGTTGTGTGAGCTTGGATAAGTTCCTTAACCTCTTTGTACATCAGTTTCTCCAGTAATAACACTTGCTACTTTGCAGGGTATTATGAAGCTTAATGTTTATACAGTGCTTAGAGAGCTTCAGATGAAAGATGACATAGAAGTTCTGTGAGTTGAGGAAGGATTGGGTCTTTTATCGTATTTTGAAGGCTTCAAAGTAAAACACAGTATTGTTTAAACATGTTAAAAAAACAAGGCCCCCAAATCATGAGATTAGTTTAAAAATCATGAGATTAGTTAAAATTTATAAATATTGGATTATTTTCATTGGCCTTCTAGTTTTGAGCCTTTATGAACTTTTATCACATTTTGAAACTTTTCTCTGCACTCCTGAGAGCTAGAAACTTACTTTTTTTTTTTTTTTTTTAAAAAGAAAGCTCAGAAACACTCTAGTCACATGACTCCAAGATCTGGGACTTTAAGAATAAAACCAAATTTCATGAGATTCACGATAAAATTGTGAGAGTTGGTAATCATGAGAATATAACTTCTTGCTTCTCCTTTGACACACTGCAAATCTTAGCAATAAGGTGGGTGAGAGATTCAAGTTTCAATAATAATAATAAATAATAATAATAATAATAATGAATATGAAAAAATGGTCATGACTTTGCTTCTTAGCATTTATTATATGATGTAACATACCCAATATTAAGTTTTACTTTTCCTGTACCTTCTCGTGGTTTATATGGTAATGAACTGGAAGTGTGTATGTGCAACACTGCCCTCTACTGGATGGGATCAGAAATGATCCACTTTGTGTCTTGCTGTTACTTACCAGCAATTCTGGCTTTACTAAGTGGTAGTTAGAGTCTCCCAATGTGACCAATCTGATGGGACCCGACTACAAGCGTCGGGTTTGGGTCAGCCCTGAAAACAACCAACACTCTCAGGCGCAGGTTCAGTGGTCTCTTATCACCTCTTCCTGCCGGTGGGGTTGGCACGGCGGTCCAGACTGTGTGCGCCATTCCTGCTGATCGCTACAACTTCGCTGCACCTCTCACTCTGTAGCACACAGTACAGTGAGGTGTGGAGGCTTTCAGGAGTGGGGCACAGGGCCGGTGCAAGGAAGTTTCGTGTCCTAGGCGAAACTTCCTTGCACCAGCCCTGCGCTGCCCCCCCCACTGCAACGCCCCTCTGCAGCCAGCTCCCCTGCCCCCGCGGGAGCTCAGCCCCCCCTGTGGGCCGCGGGAGCTCAGGCCCCCCCACCCGCGGGCCACGGGAGCTGAGCATGGAGCCGTGAGGCAGGGAGGCGGCTCGCTGCGGCTGCCTCCTGGCTCCACGCTCAGCGGCTGAGCGTGGAGCCAGGAGGCAGCCCTGCTGTCACGAGGGCTATTGCTAGGGGGGAGGGGGATGGTGAACACGCTCTGCATGCCCCCCGCTGGGGCTTAGCGTAGAGCCAGGAGGCAGCCGCGGGGAGGCAAGGGGCGGCTCGCCGCGGCTGGCTCCTGCCTCCCAGCTCAGCAGCAGGCAGCCACGGCAAGCCGCCCCTTGTCTCCCCGCTCAGCAGCTCAGCGGCTGAGCAGGGAGCCGGGAGGCAGCCGCCCGCCACCCCCCAAATCTTGGTGCCCTAGGCAACCGCCTAGGGTTGCCTAGTGCAAGCACTGGCCCTGGTGGGGCATGCAGCTGCTGCTGAGCCAACCCCACAGGAAGGAGGCAGCAGGAGATGGATTGTGGGCACAGGGCACAGGGACCAGGAAGCCCCATCAGGCCAAGCCCCAAGGATGTGGTGGTGACACTGATAGTCTACATAATACATCCTACAGAGGGGGACTGTCAGGGTCAGGTTGGGTCTGAAAATGACTCGACGCTCAGGCTCGGGTCGGGTTCGGGTCGGTTGTGGGCTAGTTGGAGTCGGGCTTTCAAATTAGGTCCAAGCAGACCTCTAATGGTAAGAGAAATGAATATAGAGTTTGGAGCTGCTGAGATCTAAACCCAGTGCTGTCATCGACTCTCTGTGATCTTGGGCAAGTCCCTTTGCCTCTCTTTGCCACTGTTGAGCCATGTGTAAAGTGGGAATGATAATGCTGAACCCCTTTACATCGATGTTGCAAGTAACACAAGTTCAGTGTTTTGAATGTGTTAAACCCTGGGTTTTATTGTTGTTTTTACCATAGGTGTCAAGTTCCAGTACACTGTTATAAAGTGGTTTGCTGTAGTATAAAGATTCTCAACCAGGGAGGCAGGCAGGGATCAGACTTCCTAGGGGAATGCGGCAAGGCTTCTAATAATTCAGAAATTACATCTTGTGACAAAGGGGCAGATGGGCCACATTTGAACTGTGTTATGACCCTGTGCACAACGTTGCGAACCACTGACTCAAATCTATCGCTGACTGGCATTGTCAGCACTAATTTAGGGAAGGGGTGTTTTTTTAGTACCATTTGACTTGCATTTTGAATAATTTGCCTGATATCTCCTGAAGAAATGCAATCGCAATGGTAAGTGGCAGTACCCGTCTTGCTATTGTAACGGGGGCCTTCAAGTTAAAAAAAAACGGTGCTAAAGTTGGGACATGATTAAAAAAAGATTGAGAACCCCGTTCCTAGCACCACAGGAGTGAGACTGGAGTGGGGTCGGAGGAGATCCCAGCGTTCTGAGGATGCAATATTACCAGCTCTCACAATTTTATTGCAAGCATTACAGTATCTGGCTGTTTTCCTGAAGCACCAGTTCCTGGAGTCATGTGAATATGCAAGATTCTCAGTTTTATTTTTTTCTAACATTTCTAACCATTGTGGTGGCAGAGAAAAGCTTGAAACGTGACCCAAGTGCACCTCAGAGGCTCAAACATCAGAGGCTCAATAAAAAGAACCCAGGTCTCTAAGCCCATCTCATGATTCTGAGGGGCTTGACATGATTTTTGAACGCTTGGTTGGTTGCGGCTGGCAATGTGGGGGATGCTACCTATGCAGACAGAGGACTGGGAGGCAGGAGGATGAGCTGGGGTGCTGTGGGGAGGTGTGGCTGAGGCCCGCCCTGTGCTGGTGGGCGCCGACAGTGTTTGGGGTGCAGGGATGCTCCTAGCACCACCGCCTCTCCACCCCCTCATTGCACACTGCGGGCGGGGGAGGCAAACCACCCCCACGCCACTCTCCCTCCCCTGTGCTCACCCCCCCTCCCCGACGGTTCTCTAACGCCCCTCACACTAGTTTGTCCCAGACGAGCGCCCGTCTGCGCGCTCAGTCCAGCCCCCGCCCGTCGGTTCGACCTCTTTACCAACCCGCCCTGACTCGCAGGGAGCTGGGGTTAGGCTCCGCCCCTTTGCCCCCACGTGAATCAGCTGATCTCTGAGCCCCAGAAGCCGGCGGCGATCCGGCTGTTAAGGCGAGAACGGCGCCAGGTGAAGTGGTTCCCGGCAGGCTGAGGTAGCGCGAGCGCCGGCTTCAGCGAGGGGGGCGCGAAGGGCTGGAGCCCGGCGGGGCGTGAAACTCGAGTCACGTGACCGGGGGGGGGGCGCGGCGCAGAGCCGCTCCAATTACCCAACCGCCTCATCCTTCCCCAGGGCGCGCAAGGCCCCCGTCCTTCGCCGGCCGCCCCCCGCCCCCTCAGAGCTCCGCTCCGCGCGGGGACCCAGAGCCGCGGGGGCTCTGGCCTTGGCACGTCCCCCCCGCCCGTCGGCCGCACCGACCGGGTCCCTGGGACGTGACTGCCAGGTGCTGGCTGGGCGCTCAGCGCCTCCCCGCAGCCCGGGGCGCTTCGGGCGGGCGGGTGCGGATGGTCCCCGGCCACCCGGCAGAAGTGCGGCTGCTTCGGGCCCCTGCAGCCTCTCCCAGGAGCGCGGCGGGTCGGGGTCTGGCCGGGTGTAGGTGACCTGCCAAAGGGGCCGGTGGTGTCTCGGGGTGGGGGAATAAGTCGGGCTGTGAGATGCCCGGAAGAGGGGGGCCTGGGGGCAGGGCGATGCACTAGCCGGCGGAGCAGCCGGTGGGGGCGGGGAGTTGTGGCAGCCCCCTCACGCAGTTAAAGCTGGGACGGCCGGAGCGCTGGGCTGCCCAGTGGCTAGCTCCTGGGATGGCAATAGGTACATGGACCAGTCCAACCTCTTCGGGTTGCTGTGTTGAGTTCAGCTCCCTCAGGAGTTCAGTGAAAGTTATCTGGCGGCTGTTCAGTCACCTGGGGAACATAAGTTTGGTAATGTCACTCCAGTTCCCAGAGGATTAGTGCCCACATGGGGGGGGATCCAACTTGACTGGTGCTCATTTGACAAACGTGTTGATAATTTCAGAAGCGAGACCACGGATTGCTAAGTAGTAGTATTTATTAAAGGTGGCTCTTCCAGGGCCAGGCTTAAGTGTGCTTATGGAGGAGCATGCACTATTGTTAATGATACTGCGTGGGTGTGTTTTTTGTGACCAATTATAGGGTATAAATGTCAGATGAAATACATGCACAGATCAAATATCTTAATTTAAAAAAAATCAAATAGTTGTAAGGGTGCACAGATCTAATTTCTGTTTTTGTTCACCATGACTCCCACTCACATGCTGTCAAACAGAAGGGACTAGAAATTATAGCCCGAATATTTTATTGGCGGTTTATGTTTACTCATCCAGTAAACTCTTTTCCCTTGTGTTGGTGCTGTACTGTACTATTGCTTTTCAGCATTTCAGCCCTATTACCAAATTCCTCCTAATATTAAGCTATTCACGTCTTCTCTGTTGTTTTTTCTCTTCTCTCTCCTGTGTGTAATGTTACTTTTTTTTTAAAAAGTCTTTATTTTAGCTGGTCTCTCTTTTCCCCTCCCACCCTGTTTTTGGTTTGCTAACATCCTCTTTTTTTTCCCCCACTCTGCTTGCCTTTCTACACTAGGTCTCCTAGGATCACATTTCCAAAGGCCATATGTCAGCGCTGTCTGCAATTGCTATTACAGGTTCACCTGCACTGGTGTTAGCAACATAGGGAGCCCTAACATAGCTGGACCACCTGCCACAGCCCTGCTTCATTTTTAACATTGTCATTTAACCTGGCTTAGGGCAGACCTAATTGGCACAGTGTTAAAAACATTGTTGGCAACTAGTGGCCCATATACATAGGGGCTACCTGCATTGCTAATATCAGTGGACCTAAATCACTGTTGGCAACAACCATGACAGTTACAGAAAATTTTCTGAACATCAACAGGGCCAACTTTTGTCTGATTGAGGAGGGCTGGATGTAACTTCCTCCAGAGCCCCTGCTGCTGCTTCATCGTGTTACCGTACTGTTGACAGAAGTATTGCAAATTTATGTTTTTGTTAATATAAATTTGAAGCATATGCTGCAACACCTTTAGTTAAAACTTTCTTTGTGACTATTTAGTTAGTTGTGTTTTGTATAGTCGCTGAAATGTGTGGTCCAGTTATTAAATAGAAATGGTAAGTAAATCAAAGGGGGGATGGCCATGTTCCAAAGCTTATAGGAACTACAGTACCTCCAAAAATGAGGTCCTTTTGTTTTGGTTGAGTTTTGAGTGTAATGGGAAATGTACTGTGGCATCAAATATGTATAATTTTATCACTGAATGGTCATTAAGAAACGGTTCTATAGTAACCAGCATACTGTCTATTGTATAATATTGTATTCTAGGTTTTTTTTCCTTGCGTTTGAAATTATTCTTCCTAGGTTATAGGATAGTACACTGATGTTTCGCTTCTTGGAGCATTTTGGGTTAAAATCCAAGTTTAGGTCACCAATGGAAAGCATGAGTTCCATCTCTTGATAGTCACCATCTGTCCACAACAAAACCATCCCATAATTTGGCTCTATTCAGCATTATTTGTAGTTTCTGTTCAAGAGAGGCCTAGGTTTGGAATAGCAGGGATGCTGCATGACTGAGATGTGTGGGCAGAGCTACATAGGTACTGGGGTAGTGTAAGGTTCCCACATGATACATGGCTTTAATTATTGCATCTGGTGGTCCACTTTCATGAGCATTAAACTCATGGAGACAAGTAACATTTAAAATTTTTTTGTAATCTAATACAATGTAAAGCTGAATTTAAGAATGTATGAAGAGCACTAAAGGAAGTAAATTGTATAATATATTTATATTTATTTAAAGGTAGTATGTCCAGTGGTCAGAGTATAGTTAGAAATTGGGAATTCCCAAGCTCTAGTCCGAGCTACTCGCTATGTGGCTTGGGCAGGTTATTTAAATTTTGTCCTTCAATTACCTATCTTTACAATGTAAATAATAATTAACTACCTCACAGGAGTGATATAAGTTTTAATTAATCCTTACATAGAATTTAAAGCTTTTAAATGCCTTAGAAATGACACATTCTTTGCCATGTGGTTGTAGCTGTGTTGTTCCCAGGAGACAAGGTCAGTGAGGTAATATCTGTTATTGGACCAACATCTGTTGGTGAAAGAGACAAGTTTTTTAGCTTACAGGGAGCTCTTCTTCAGGAGCGTGGCTCTTTCACCAAAAGAAATTGGTATGATAAAAAGTTATTACCTCATCCACCTTGTCTCTCTAATAAATGGCAAGGTATTGTATAAAGGTAACTTAGGTAAAACGGTTAATGTGTAATTTAAATAATACTTTCTAATCAGTATACCTAGTAACTTTAATTTTACTATAAGGAGTGTGTTTACAAAAATTAGAACACCACTTACCTTTTCTATTTTGCCTAGTCTCAATCCATGTTGTAATTTTTTCATACTTAATAACTGGCACAATACAGTTGATGTATTCTTCAGATGAGTGCTAGAAGAGATCTTGCCAGATATCTAAAACTTAGTCCGCTGCTCAGTTGTTTTTAGCACCTGAACAAAACTAAAACTTTGTAGCCTCTGATGTTATAAAACATGTATATGCATGATCTTGAATAAGCTTAGTTTCTGCTCATGACTACAATCTAATCATTGGGTGTTTAACATTATCTGTGTAAGTCTTCCTTCCTTGGAGTCACATTTCAATCAGATATCTGTATCTCTGAAGCCTGGGTTGCTCATAGTGATGGGGGCACTGGTGAATTTAAATGTGTATGAATCTTGGGGTTAGAAAGTGTTATCAGACTCAAAGAATTTGTTTTTTCATGAGTTTCTTCACTGTGATGTAGTAGTATTCTGGATAAGAATATTTTACATGATTAGAGGTTCCAAAAACATTTTGTGACTCATTTAAAAAAATGTAAGCTATGGTTTATTGCTTTTTCTCAGGTATTGCATATCATGACTGAGATTTTAATCAAAGATCATTTTAAAATGACTTTTTGCAACAGGTGGTAACTGTAAATGTAACTGAGGCAGTTAGTAACTGTTGTGGAAAATATGTCTTAAATGTCCTATTTCTTAGAGTGGACCACAATATTTAATCAAGGGTATCTAATTTATTTTATCATTATTTTAAGATTGTACCATATTAAAATAAGTTGAGCATTTTTATTTGGTGTCTCTTTTATTTGTCTCTGGAAAATGTCATAACTTGGACTTAGTTTTTATTAGAATGACTGCATGTGACAAAGAATGTGTCTGTGTAACATCTTTGAGAGAGACACGGTAGGTGAGGTAATATCTTTTATTGGACCAACTTCTGTTGGTGGAAGGGACAAGTGTTCGAGCTTCACAGAGCTCTTCTTCAGGTTGACAAGCTGGTTATCTTCAACAGTCTGAAGAAGAGCTCGGTGAAGCTTGAACCCTTGTCCCTTCCACTAACAGAAGTTGGTCCAATAAAAGATATTACCTTGCCTACTTTTTGTCTCTCTCATATTCTTGGACCAACATGGCTACAACAACAGTGCAGTGTACTGTATTTGGACAACTGAAAAATTTTATGCCACAGTCATTATCACCTCTCAACTTTATGTACCTGAAATGTCATCCTGCCTGCCCCCCTTCTCCCAAATATATAACTATTTGGGGTAATTGGATTTTGTGTTCTGGTTCCCCCAAACTCTGTTTTTTCTCAACTCAATCTATGATATTTCTCATTTATCTAATATTTTGTTAAATTGTAGAATGCTAGATGCATCTGTTCTAGTACAAGAGGTTATCTACACATAACTAAACTTCATGAATGTGACTGGCAGAGTTTTAGTTCTAATCTTTCTACAGTAAAAGGCTTACAACTTCTCCTGGTTCTGAATCTTTTCTCTGTTTCCTTTGATGCATAAAAGATCCATTCAGTCAAATTGAATGCTTTTTCAGCACACTTCCCTGTCATAATAAACACTTTTGTCTTGTCATAATATTGCAAAACTTTCTGAAGATCTGTTGTACATAAAACCAAACTGATTTGAATGGATAAGATATCAGCACCCACATGCACTGCTGTCATTTTATCAAGGATTATTTTTAGTTCAGTGTTTAGCAAGGCATTTGGCCAATAAGAATCAAAGTTTTGAATTTCTGGATGTTGATAATTGAGTGAAAAGTCATTGGTAACTTTCTGTTAAACAAAATTAAAATTATTTGAAAGAGGTACTGTGGTTTCTTTGCATGCATAAGGCTATATATAAGAATCCTTACAGGACCTGGTGTCTTTAATAAATATAATACCTAATTGCATCTTTGTCTTAGCCTCTGCTTTAGGAAGATTTTTACAGTAGAGTAAATGATAGTCTAGGTATTCTGTCTTTGACAAATGCTATAAACTTTTAATGCAGAACAGAAAGGTATACAATTCTTTAAATCTGTTTTTCATTTCCAGTGGATTTGAAATCAAATTGTATGGCCTCCTTCTACCTGAATTGCAACCTGCTGCATTGGAAGCGTGTTTAAGGGCTCCAATCTAAGATTTTTAAAGTAGAAATGGGAAATTGTCATCCTGGGGTGGGAGGGCAGGGAGGAGAGGTGTTAAGATGGTGGGTGGGAGGGAAGAAAAAGCAGGGTTTGAAAGCTGAAAGGACAAAAAGGTTGGAGACAACTGACAAAGTGTCAATTTTAAACTCTCCCGTTTCTCTGTGAATTTCGCTATGCTGTATGCACACTCCTTTATAAGCTTGCACAGTAAAGTGTCTTGAATCTATAATTCTTGCATGATTAAATTCCCACTATAGCACAAGGCTTAACTGTGCACTTTAGTGGTAGTATGTATCTTATGATTCGGGAATAAGTTTATGGATTCAACACTCCTAATTGTGTGAGTTGATTGCAGTAATGCTTTATTGCTATATTGTTAAGTTTGAGTAGAGAAGTATATTGTTAAACTACCAGACATCAGTGAAAAAGTTGCTGTCTTGCTGTTAAATTTTTGAATGTCTTTTGAGTATTAGAGATGTTGATATAAACTACCTTTTTGTCCAAGAAAGAGAAGTATCATTGCAAAAGCAACACAATGCTTTCCAGAGATTTCTGAATTCTAAATACTACTTTTTAGCAGTTTGTAATAAGAATGTTGCTGGTTGGGAAAGCTCGAACAGCCTGCATATAGTTTGATTCTTTTCTGTGTTAGAAATAGGCTTTGTTCAGTCTGTTTATGATCCCATTGTAGGATGAGTGGGTGTTAGCTTTTGTTTGCCAACTCAGTATGAAATAGTCTAAATACTTTTAAGCATTCTTATAGTGTGTGGATGTTCATTTATTGGACATCTAAGATAGTGTGTATTCAAAGCTTTATCTCCTGTCTTTTTACAGTGCTTATGTGTGATGTGCAGTTCTATAGCCTACTTACAGTTTCACCGAACAGTTGACAGAGCTGTCCCATATATTCTGCAAAGAGGAATGATTTGGTGATGGAGTGTTTCCACTGACTGATGGACCAACAAGAGAGAAGGTAAAAACATGCTGAGACCAGGCCGACCCCATAAAACCATTTCAGCTAATAACTGCCTTTAAAATTAATTTCTAAGGTCTAAATTAAAGTTGGGCAAAAATGTTTGGAGAGCTTTTGGGGCCAAAAAATGCATGTGAGTTAACAAAAACATTTTAAGAATTTGTATGTATTTAATTCAGCAGATTATTTTGGTCACAAAAAAAAAATCTGGAAAAAATGGTTGGTTCCCTTTTTAAAAAAACATTTAGATTTTAAATGACTTTTTCTTTTGATTTTTAGTTTTATTAAAAATAGTTTTATTTTGCGTTAAATGAAACGTTTCGTTCAACCTGAAACGAAAATATTTTTTGTTTGCTGAAAAATTTTCATTTTGTGCTGTCTTGAAACATTTTTTTCTGTTTATTGGCCAGCGAATCAAGGAATCCGTTTTCACAGCTCAAGTCCAAATGTTCTTTGTCAATATAATTTTTTAGAATATTGTACAGTATTTTATGCCAAATGAAAAAAAGTAGTAGCTTAATCATACTTCAGGATTTGGGGGTGATTGGTACTCTCCATAACTTTATTGCAACTGTGACTTTTTTTTTATAAAGTTAGCTACTGAAACTTCAGAATGTCTGTTCAAAGGTTGAAAATATGAATTCCCCAGAAATCATTAACACTTCTTGTGTACAGTATTAAAAAAAATTGTGTGCATGATTTTCAGTTCTTATGAACAGCCCTGGATTGACAGGCCCGGAGACTGAAATCCTCTAATTATTCAGCGAAACACGTACAGCAGTGTCTGTGTAAACTTTCACTGCACTGCCCTCCCAATGTGCTTTAGCCTGCCCTAGAGGGGTGAAATCTTAAGTGAAAGAGAGAGTTCAGTCTTCATATCCTTTCATGCCTTAGCCTCTTAACTGTGACTACCAACAAAGGGGTTGGTTAGTGTCAGTTGTAGTGATGGTTTTTGTAATGTGGGCATTTACACACTCATTTCACAGAGGGCTATTAGATGGTCCGTATCCATTCATTAGCACTTTTGGCTGAATATAACATGGTACGGTGATGAAAGGCTCTGTGTTCCATCATTCTGACCCCTAGCAAAATGTATATAATAATTTTAGTAAAATATCCAAAGTATGTCTCATTAATTACTACTTTAACTAACTGGATTTTTATCCAATTAGGAAATTTTCAGCAAATTCTATTTTAAATAAAATTATTTATCTGAAATTTAAAAACGGTCTTTAAATTTAAATATTAGTTCTTCTAGTTGGACCAAATGACATACTTATAACTTTACAAGAGCTCTTGTCAGTTGTCCTCCTCCTCAGCTTTCTGACATGGAAACCCAGGGGAAAGACAGAGAACTGAAATAAGACAACATTCCATCTGAACAACTTAGTCTCACCTGATCTTGGATGTTCCATAGTTTCTCAAAAATAGACTTTCTTCATAGCTAGAGATAGTTTGATGAGACTATAAAATGTATGAATATTTGCTGCAGCCACTTTCCGACAGTAATGGATGTACCATGCTCAAAAGTGTGCACATCACCCCTTAGCAGTAGGTTAATTTTTTTAGGTACTTTTGACTGTTGGAGGTCAGGTGTCACTTCATTCTCTACCTAGGGCCCCATTACCATAGTAACTGAGCATTTCACAGTCTTTAATGCATTTAACTTCACAACATCTAGGTGAGGTAGGTAAGTGCTATTTTACATCCAGGAAACAAGGCACAAAGTAAGTGATTTGCTCAAGATCATACAGGAAGTCTGTGGCAGAGTGGGGAATTGAACCTTGGTTCCAAGTCCGAAGCTAGTACCTTAGTCACTGAACCATCCTTCCTCTTTCCTATATGTAAATGAAAAGTAAACTCGCCTGCAGAAAACTACAAGCTGATTCTTTGATTCTTCCTCTTCTTTATAGCTCAGCAGAGGCAGAAGGAGCCAAAGAGAGAGGCCTGGTCCATATCTGGCAGGCTGGTTCCTGCTCTGTAACACCTGAGAGGCTTCCAGGCTGGAGTGGAAAGACAGTACTGCAGGCAGCCCTCGGAATAAACCATGGGTTGCTTCTAACAGAAGGTATTAGACAGTATTGTGTTAGGTCTCAGACCATGAACAACTTAAAATTCCAGTTAACACTAGATTGTTTTAGAATTTGACACTAATTTCAAACTTTAAAGAAATATTTAAGATTTGCATTACTGCCAAAATGTCTTCATTGTAAAGGTTGAGTAAGAGTCAACTTTTCTACTTTATCTTCATCAGCCATTTTAAATTGCACTGGGCTAAATTTTCTCTTTAATAAAAAGTGGCTCAAAGTTGAGAAGCCTTACTTATAAAATGGCAAGATAATTTGGAGCTATTTCACCCTCCGTGTTACCTCTAAATGCGTGTTACAGCAGTGTATTGGATTTAAAAAATACAACATTACAAAAAGTACTCTTGATATGGGATAACTTTTTTTTTTAAGTTCTGAAAAATTGCAAGCAAGTAGATGTAGCAGTGAAATTTGGTTTGATCAGTTGACTCTTTGAATCAAAAAATACTTTCCAAAAGACAATTCCTTTGGGTGTTGATACATTTTGCCACTTGATTGTACTGATCAATGGGCATACCGTTGTAAAGATTAGACTGGAAGTAATGTCTTTGATATTTCTCTGATGTTTTCAAAGGAAGAAAAGAATTTCACACCATTGAATGTCACTGAGCTGCAGGTAAAGAATGTTTTAGTTTAGGGGAGTGCCAATTAGAGCCAGTTGTAATCTGTCTGACCTGCCATGTCACTCCGTTGCCTAATAGAACATTTCTGAACTAGAAAAACTTTGCTTCTGTGCACATATGACTTGAAGTGTACTGTTTTAGGGATATGGATTTTATAGGATTCTACGTTTTTGCCTTTTTTGTTGCTTGGTGATTCTTTTCAAATGAGTTGGCACTGTTACCACAATCTTAGATAATGTTGATGAAATTCTAGAGAGGCCATGTTTAAAAGGTCAAACCAACAATAAGTATATTTTTCCATAATTAAGGAATAAATAGTAGGACAAATGTTTACTGTTTTATGCACTCTTGCTACGTATCAAAGTCCAGCACTTTGGCATGCTTCAGGGACACTGAATATTTGTACAGCGAGAAGGGAACCATGCTTTAACCTGCTCCTCCAACATTGTTGTATTTGTAGTGTACATGATAGGCCCACAGTCTCCATGGAAGCCTCAATTTAGAGTTTCCTTTGTTATATTTCAAGTCTTGTACTACAGTATTAATAATGGTACAAAATTAACTTTTACTGAAGATGAAAAGTGTAAATATTAAGAAATGGAATATGTTTTATGCATTTTAAGAGAATGTTATGCAAATTCTCTTGACATTAGTATATCGGAATGATTAGCACTGGCAGGGTGAATTTCACTCCTTCATGAAGGTGTTGACTGAAAAGCTCTCTTTTGAGCCCACAGTAGATTAGCAGGTTGCTCTGAATAGATAAAAATGTAAGTTGGATGTACTAGAATTCATTTTAAAGGCAGCATGCAATAATAGGTCAAATCCCCACTACACAATGCATCTATGCTAGTGATTTATTAGAATGGGCCAACAGAAAAATCAGTATCAAGTGTAGGACCTCTTGCCAGCAATAGCACAGAGTCCCTAATAGTTATTGATTTACTGAAAGTATCTGAGAGATCTGGTTTCAACAACTGCAGTTAACACTGAGCCCAGAACAAATTAAAAATGAAAATTCGATTACATGAGTTTCTCAGTTGTTTATATGGTTAACTTCATTAGAATGATGCTGTCTTTCAGGTGGCGATGTCTACAGCTTTGGAAAACTTCCCTGGAGGGTTGGGCTTGAGGAAACTTGCACTAAGAGCCCCATCTTAGAAAATGCTTTGGTTGGACAGCATGTTACTACTGTGGCAGCTGGAAGCTACCATAATGGAGCAGTGACCGAGAGTGGTGTGGTATACATGTGGGGAAACAATTCTGCTGGCCAGTGTGCAGTGGCTAACCAGCTCTATCTGCAAGAACCAAATCCTATTAGTATTTCTGACTCTGAAACCAGTCCTCTGCTGTCAGTCAGGATTTTGCAGTTGGCATGTGGAGAGGAGCACACCCTGGCACTTTCACTAAACCGAGAAATATGGGCATGGGGAAGTGGCTGTCAGCTAGGTCTCATAACAACTACTTTCCCAGTGACCAAGCCACAAAAGGTAGAACACCTGGCAGGACGCGTTGTGCTCCAAGTTGCCTGTGGAGCCTACCACAGCCTGGCTCTTGTACAATGTCTCCCTGCACAGGACATGAAACCTATCCCAGAGAGGTGCAATCATTGTAGCCAGCTCTTGATTACGATGACAGATAAAGAAGACCATGTAATCATATCGGATAGTCACTGCTGCCCATTAGGTGTGGCACTGGCTGACTCCCAATCAGAAAACCATATCTCCTGCTCCTCACTGGAGACTCTTGAGGGGAAAAGTGCCACAGGTAGCCAAAGTGAGGATTGTCAGAAAACTTTTGTAGAAGATGAGCCAGCTGCTTCAGAATCAGAGATGACAAGTGTGCTTTCTAACAATCATGGACAGGAAGATAGTGGTATTTCCAGTCCTGGAAATGTTTTGTTTCCTGACAGAAAAGCAGTAAAAGAGTACTTGGAGAATCTGTCAGATCACCCATTAAATGACAGCCAGGAGAAAAGTGTCGGTACAGAACTTGAACAGGTACCAACCATCACTGGTCTGTACTTTTCCTCTTAATATTTGTACTGTATGCATGACATCCTGTAATGTGCTCATGAAAACTAAAGGATTCTCCATATTAACATAATTTTGAAGCTATAGCTACAATTCTGGAGTTTATCAGTGTTTCACAGTTTCAGCAATCAAACCCAAATACAGAAGTGATTTTGGACTGAAAGTAGAATTGTCATCATGCTTGTTAAGTCCTGGGCCTTTATTTGAGCAGCCTTGCCAGATAGTTCTCTAGTCATGTGCTGTGGACTATGCAGTGGTGAGAACCCAGTAAAATCAATTTCCCATTCCCTTCTCTAGTTCCTTAGGATATATTGGTATCATATTCAGCTAGATAATATTCTGGGATTTGGCCAGCTGGTATAATGCTTCCGTTCCTATGACGAGAGAGACCCCCCCATCACCCTCACAATTTTGTCTGATTCTTTTTGAGTCAAGCTAAGATTTTTAGCTGGATAGTTAACTTTTTATTGAAGGATCCACATTTTTTCCGCCCTATTTGCCCCACTTTGGGAGACCTTGGCAACAGTGGTGAATTAATCTTCCACGTGTCAAACTTATGTTATGACTGTCGGAAGACAGCAGTAATCAGCAGACCTTTTAGAAGCCATTGGAAGGGAAACTCGTGATTTGACTTATTGAGTCTGCTATAAAATGTGTTGCTATTTTGGAGGGTTAGGGGAAGAGGAGAGGTGGCATGATGTGTAAAGAAACAACCAATTTCAAACTTTTTGCCTATATGTCATCTCAAACTATGAAATAATCACTTGGTTGATTTAAGAATATTTAAGTGATGCAATATGTAGATTATTCGGTAGAAGACCTCACCAGCTTTCTGTCCAGCAGTGTTGTCTCCCCCTCCCTACCCAAGTTCTGTCCCACTAGATAACTTTATGCTAGGGAAGTTTGTTTCTGCTAGGAAAATCCTTTTTCCTGCTAATGGCATCTTACTGTACAAGCAGCATGGTGGCTTCACAGCTAAACTTGGAGAATTACTATACTAGCTGTAGATACTATGTAGGAGTCAGTTTCTTGAACTTATCTTTTGTAAGTATGTGGGATTTCTTCTAGAGAGGCCAGTTCCACCCTCACACACTGTTGGATTTTGGGAGTTAAGGAAGAGGAGGTGGTAAAGGTAAAACCAACTTTTTATTTTCAACAGTTGTGGACTCCTGAGGAGTAGGAAACAAGTAGTCTCCTGCTCATTTTCTTCTCGTCCTCCCCCCTCCCCCATGTTTCTGAAAATACTTTCTCATGCACAGTTCCCAAAAATACAGTATAGTATTATCTCAAGATTCAGTGAGTCTTCAAGGCTTTAACACCATGCAATATATGGATGCTGTTTGAAGGGGAAAGATGAGGACGGAAGGTGATTGTGTAACGTTTCACTTACAGTGGCAGTTAGAGGTTTTCCCTCTTGATGTAGCTTCCGTACACAAATGGACTGTGTCTTTCTGGGTTGCTTGGCAGTGTTTGTAGCCTGCTAGTATATCCTCACTGTCACAGTTCAGGGCAATTTCACCTGTATTCCCCCTCTATGCTCCACCATGGTCATTCACTCTAAGCTCCCAGCTCCTTAGTTTTCTCCTCTTGGGCACAGGTTTGCATCTCTCTCTCCCTCCTTACTGGGGTTTTTGCAGGCTGCACCATTCCCTGCCTATACTGTGAGTTCCCTAGCAAGTCAGACTGCCTAAGCAGGCCTGCTTTGCTTTCTCAGAAGCTATCAACAGCATAATTGCCCACTCTTAGAAGTTGCCACAGAGCCCTTTGTAAGCAAGCATATTTCTCCTGAGGGTGAAAGTATTACAGAGAACATATTAAAAGAAGTAAAAGAACTTATCTGCATGCTAGTACGCTTACCAGAGATCGCTCCACTGCAACCAGGGCTCTAGCAGATAGTCAGTCCCTCAAACCCCACCAAGGAGTTTTTCTGTGGTTACACATTCATAACATCTTTTGCTCAGAACAAGAACCCCCATGAATCTGAGAGTCCCTCCTTTAGACAGGTTGGGCCTTTGATCTTGGGACCCTTGGAACAGGTAATCAGCAGACAGTGGGGTTCTCCTCAAGGTGTACCTTTTAAAAGGTTGGGTCTGGAGGTTAGAATTTGCGTTCCCTCCCTCCTGGGTATTTCCTAGGAAACCCACTCAACTAAAAGTTCATTCTTCTCTGGTACATTCTTTAAAATAGTCGTTTGAAGCTCATAACACTTCTCAGCGTTTCCATTAGTCATATCTATCTTTTCCCCCTCCAGACATTGTATACAATCCCACAATAATACTTAAACATTTGCATTTTTAGTACAGTACACTCCTAAAATACTTTAACTTAATTCAGTAAGGTTTGTCCATGATATTGCAGGAAATTGTCATATCTGTCATATTTGTATTTCATAAATAAGAATGATTCCAGTATCTCTTAGTCTTCTTTATTCACAAGGAAGATGTCAAAAGGATCCTTTTTTACAGGGAGACTATAGGAAGATGTGTATTAAGGGACTATATGAAGAGGGGACATGGAGTTTATTGCCTTTTGTATTTGATATCTGTCAATAGCTTGAAAGCTGTGTTTTTGATAGGGCTTTAGTATACTGCTTTTTATATAGTGACTGATTCTAACTGGATGACTATAACAGTAAACTTTAGATTGTCTTCTGATCTACACCAGAGCCATAATTTCTGAGGTCTGCCTGAAGAAACCTCTCTGGTACATTCCTGCTTATGATAGTGCTATCTGTATAAAACTTTAACAACAATTTTTAACTCCTATCTGTTTGTCAGTATGAGCAAAGTTAATCATTTATTTTGCTTTGATAAGCTTTCCCAACTGTCTTCTCATAAAGGTAGCATGTTTGCGGATATACTGTAATCACAGCAGAGTCTTGAACTTAAAGACCCCTAGTCAAGATTATACGTCCAAATTTATATTTGTTTGCAAAGACCCAAGTAATTTATTTTTTTCAAAACATGCATTCTTCACTTTAAAAAACCAAAAACACAGCCCCCCCACTGTCCCAGCTCTAACAACCCTTCACTGCCAAACGAATATGCATATGCAACAGAGATCCTGTTTTATTACAGGAACAGGTATTGATTTCCAGCTTCCAAATATAAAGGATTACCATAAACAAACTACTAAAAAGTACCTTGACAGTGTCTGATAAATGCAACAGAGGGTGTAAGAGTACTAGATTTATTTAAGGTCATACTATTGCCCTGGGTTGAGCATTATAATAGGTTTCATTGCTTTCTCTTTCTATTTTTAGCCTTCTCAAGAAGAAGAACTCACTGCTTGTCTTCCCAGCCCTCCAGGTGTAAGTACATCTGCCTTGAACAGCTTGGTGGTCTCTTGCGCATCAGCAGTTGGTGTGAGAGTTGCAGCTACTTATGAAGCTGGGGCGTTGTCTCTGAAGAAAGTAATGAACTTCTATGGCACAACTCCAGGTGAACTAGGATCTCAGTCTGGTAGTCCTTCCCCAGGTCCTGAGGGGCTGAAGGACACTCGGGAAGAGCAAGTCAAACTGGAATCAATGCAAGGAAAGAAGAGTTCTAGCCTAGTGGATATTCGAGAAGAGGAATCTGAAGGAGTCAGTCGAAGACTTTCCCTGCCTGGCTTGTTGTCCCAAGGTAAGATAGTGACTAGGAGGAACCAAGAGGCCAGGGAGAGATAATGTAGCGTGGTAATTACTAGATGTGTTCCTTATTTGACAATATTACCTACAGTACGAACTCCGATTCAACCCCCTGCTGGGATGTGTGTAAGGAACAGTCCTTCAGACCTTGTTGAATGTGGAGTGAGAAGGTAGAAGACTAGTGGGAAATACATGCTATTTGGGCAAGACAAAGGACTGTTTGTTAACCTTAAAATAAGGATTATCCCAAACCCATTGTGGTGCCATTTTTGGTGATATGGATGTTTGTTCATTACAAAAGGTACTGGTAACCACCAACTCACTTCATGTAGGCTGCATAACAGATGTCAGTTGGTCTGACCCTCTGTCACTACTGCTCTTGATTGGTTTAGAAAAATTCCCTGTCCCATTATCAAACTTCTTTGCCAGGTGGTCGTCTCCTTTTTTGTTTTTAATGTTAATTGTTCTGAATATGCAGTACTTTGTGTAACACACGGTAGTAAGGTTGAGTTCAGTGACACTCTCTTTCTAAGCTGAGAGAAATTATTGGAAGGTGTATGATCTCTACAGGGTAGTTTTTCTTTCAGGAAAAATATCTTATTGGCAGTGAATGTCACAGGTCATATTCACTTCAGTGTAATTACATACTTTGCGTTTACAGGTGTTGAAAGGAAATAATGGGAAACTCTTTTTAAGACCAAGATCTGTATTGGCATATGTGCTGTTATATAGCTGAAGGCAGCTGTACCTTTTTGCTCTCCAGTATTACTAATTCTTAAGTAAAATACCTAAGGGCTTGTCTTCACTACCCTCCAGATCGGCGGGTAGCAATCGATCTATCAGGGATCGATTTTTCGCATCTCGTTTAGATGCGATTAATCGCTCCCCGTCGGCTCCGGAAATCCACTTCATCGAAAGGTGGAAGCGGAGTCGACATGGGAGCGGCAGCGATCGACTTGCCGCCGTCCTCACGGCCAGGTAAGTCGATTACGATACGCCGACTTCAGCTACGTTATTCACGTAGCTGAAGCTGCGTATCGTAGATCGACCCCCCCCCCCCCACACACAGTGTAGCCCTGGGCTAAGAGGATGCGTTTATCAGTGAAGTCAAGTGACTTAGTATATGGTACCCATATCATATAATACACTAGCTCTGTGTAAATGCTGTGTTTAATTTAAAATAGGGATGGACAACATTAGTTTATTTCAGTTTCTGTGTGGGGCTTTTTAAAAAAAAATATATAACAAAAATAAAAAGAGAAAATTGATTCTAGTTTCTCCTGGTCTGCTTCTAGTTTCTCCAAGGCTCTTAAGAAAAGTAGGACGGGCAAAAATGAGGACCGTGGCTCTGACCCCAACCTATAGTGGAGAGGCTGATGCACTTCTTCCATCTTTAAGAACTGAGGTGTGGAGCTGGGGGAAAGGGAAGGAAGGACAGTTAGGACATGGTGATGTCCTGCCAAGGTAAGATTTCAGTGGCAAAAAGCTAATCTTACCTAATGGGACAATAGGAGTTTTTGGGTGCTCAGAACTCTTGAAAATCTGTCAACTGCCTGAATATAGTCTTAGGACCGCAAGGGTAAGCTCCTGTTCTTGAAAATCTTGATTTTAACTATTAGCACTAATGTGATTTATGCAGGATAATTAGTGGACTTGAAGGGCAAAATCCTGGTTCAAGTGGCGAAGTCAATTGTGAAATTATATCTAGAGTGTCAGAGGAGTGGCTCAATACCCTTCTCCTGATGACTAAGCTAGTTTATCACCAAAGAGCTTTGTGATCTCTGGTGCATGTTTGTTCTGTTTCAAAAATATACAAAATGTTTTATATTTGGTGTTTCATGCTGAGAGTGCACCTGATTCTGTGGTGGTGTTTTGTTGTTTTTTTGGGCGTGGGGGGTGTTGCAGGCTCCAGCCATTATGTGTAAAAAGTCTGGACAGTAAAGAAGTGATACAACTTTCGGCTGGTGGCCACCATTCCTTGGCGCTCACTGCCAAATCACAGGTATGAGGATTATGGTTTCTTTTATCATGCATCCACAGCATAGTTGACTTGTTCGCGGTTTTCTGGATTGCTCTTTATTTTATGTTTTTATGTGCTTCCAGGCTCTGTATTCTTATGTGGAATGAGAGTCTTGAGTGGTGTGCATGATGATTTTTTGCATTAACTTTGTGCATTTTGTATTAGCGTGTGTCCTTGCTGCTGTGCTTACAAGAATGTGACAGTTTGAGTGTGGTTACCCCCCCCCCCCCCCCCCCCAAACACACAGATGAGGAAATGTAAGCAGGGAGAGAGTGGAGATAAGGAAGCACTTCCTTTGGAGAACTTGCATCTCCCCAAATTTCTCTTCAGCTGCCCCTTCAAATATAGATATTTTTTTTTGTTTTGTTTAAATTTTTTTTATCCATAGTGCTATTATACACATGTGCATAAGTGTAGTGTTTATATATGTTGTCTGTCACTGTGGATTTATTACTGTGTACTCTGTGTGTGCAAACTATTTTCCCCCATGTTTTTACACAGGTATATTCGTGGGGTAGTAATACCTTTGGCCAGCTTGGTCACTTAAATTCTCCAACTACTGTCCCTCGTCTTGCAAAGGTACTGTCTTCATATTTCTGGATTCCATATCTGTTTTATTATACAGTCTCCTCCCAGAGCAGAGATTCTCAAGGAACTTTGAAAAACTGTCTGACCTCTCTTTCGTTAAAATACCCCACAAAAAGGTTTTGGCAGTGCTCTAAAGTTGCAAAGCCTTTTGGTTTCCATTGTTACCCTGATCCTCAGATGATCCCTTGGTAACTGGTAGCAGCGTTATTTA
The DNA here is from genome assembly GCA_037349315.1 of Chelydra serpentina. NCBI lineage: Eukaryota > Metazoa > Chordata > Testudines > Chelydridae > Chelydra > Chelydra serpentina. The sequence goes on along the minus strand of JBAIAC010000029.1, from coordinate 33,281,003 downwards.
GAGAGGCACTGTTACTATAAAAAACCATCACTTTTACATGCAGTTAAAGTCACTACTGAATTATTTAAAAAAGAAAAGAATTGTAACATGGGAGTTACAAACAAGGAAAGTTATCTTGCATTTCTTTCAGATAAGTTTCCTTTCTGTTAACAGTTTTCTCTTTTACATTCTTAATGCTCCAATGTTTTGACCTTAAACTCTAATTTGTTTAGAAACACAAATTTCCAGCATATTTAGTCTTAGATTTTGTAAAGTTTCTTTTTAAAAGTAGATCTACCTCTGCCCAAATCTAATAATTTTCAGATCTGATGTTGATAGCATAACTTGCCTCTCCCCAGTTATTCATCTTTCTCCCTCAAAGTTCCTGTAATCTTAAAGCTGTTCATTCATTTTATCCTAATCGCTAATTACCATTTTTGTCATTTGTCTATATATTTCTGGACATGTTAGCCATGCCTTACACAAGAATCAGTTTGTCATGATTGGCTTTAGAAGCAAATTCTTTGATCGGATATGTAACCAAATGATGAGTTTAGGTTCAACTAAACCAGTGGTTCTCAACCAGGGACTTGGGGGCCGCAAGAGGTTTTAGTGGGGCTGCCAAACAGGGCCAGCATTAGACTCGCTGGGGCCCAGGGTAGAAAGCTGAAGCCCCACTGCATAGGGCTGAAGCCCAGGGCCCTGAGCCCCACCATCTGGGGCTAAAGCCAAAGCCTGAGCAATATAGCTTCAGAGGGGGGGGGCCCGTGACGTGGCCCCAGGCAATTGCCTGGCTTCCTACCCCCTAATGCCTGTGCTGACTTTTATATTAAAAAAAACTATTGTGACACAGGTGGATTGTGACGTTTTTATAGCATGTTGAGGGGGCCTCAGAAAGAAAAAGGTTGAGAACCCTTGAACTAAACCACTTGTCTGTGCCCTTTGATGTTTGCCTCGCTGAATGAAACACTGCCACACAACTAGGAAAGTTCTGCAGCTCCCCTACAAATGAGTAGATAGGAACTTAAATGGCTGTCTCTTATGCTGTTGGAATTTATATAGAGAGCAGCATCTGAACCATCTCCATATTTGTCTATATGTTTGCTTTTAAATTACAAGGCAGCTTAATTTTACAAAGCATCAGCCATGGGGTAGGAGGACTGAGACATGCCAGATTTTCAACAAGACACAGGAATTTTACTTTATTAAGAAGACCGATGTCTGTCTAAAGAATGTCAGTCCTTTTAGGATTCTTATTGGTACTCAGACTTCTTACTTTTGTGTAGAAACATCATGTGTGAGGTTGAGGCTCCCTTCTTTTGCTATTTTATTTTCTCCCAAACTACAGGTGTGTGATGATGATGGAGTCTGGAGCACAGCAGCAGGACCAGATTATTCCCTCTTCTTAGTGGATGGAGAAGACTTTCAGCCTGGATTATATTACAGTGGTCGAGAGGAGACTAGGGAAAATAATTCACCTGGAAACAACTGCACTAAGAGTCCAACTCTGTTGCTAGCCTGTAGTAAGGTGAGTACTACTTGTTCCTTCTGTTTGGTTTAGATAGTACTGGTGCTTTCTTGAGATGGCTCAGTATTTCTTCTAAGAAGATATTTGAGATTTAACTAAATGGGAATTAAAAGTAGAGATCTGAAACATTGTCACTATGTAGCTGAAACCTTGGTGGAGCTCCATAGTAAGTCATAAGAGCTCACGGTGACCTTGTAGTGAGGCATCCTGCTTTATAGAATCATTCGTTAACTGATAGAGTAGGAGTAGTATTGCAGCCTTGATGATACAATTTAGTGTAGCCACCATAATCAGCACTGTAATACTACTACTACTACTCAATCAGCTAACTTGTGTCTTCCACATCAGAAAGGGAGCTGATTGATATAGCTCTGAAAAAAATGAGAAAAATGGAGCAGCGTGCCTCCCAAACATTGAAAAAGAGAAAAAAATCTTCTTTCCTCTACTAAGGAGAAATAGCCTAATTAGTTGAGAGATTGTTTGGGGATGGAATGTGATGTGTATGCAGGAAGAAACTGAGGGAAAGCTAAATCAAAGAAACATTTTGCAGTTTTGAAAGTAGCTGAATTTGTGGTCAGTATCTCTTGCATGAGTGACAGCTGCATGAGTTAAGGGTCATCTCTTGTCTCCTAGGCCCTGTTGACATTTGCAAAATTACCGTGGTTGACAGTGTGTGTTAAGTATGGGTTCCTCGCTTCCTCCTTTCCATCATTCTCCAATCAGACAGTGTCGAAAATGGGTTGGTTGCTAGCATAGGTGGGTGGAGAGAAAGGGGAACATAGCTGAAACCTAACTAATGAGTAACTTTCCTAGTACTGTATTACATACACTCTTGGACATCAAATTATTTAGCAAAGATCCTAATCTGCCAGTCTAGGTTTTTATACTGTGCTAATCACCCTAGGTTACTTTTCATTTTGTATTAGGATACTATGTTAAAGCAGTTTATTTTTTTCTTTCAGTTAGGGTACATAAGCAGCGTGACAGCAGGTGGGGACGACTGTTTGGCCTTGGTGGACAGAAACATTATGGGATATATTGCAAGCTTGCACGAGTTGGCTTCTACAGAGAGAAGGTTCTATTGCAAACTGAGTGAGATCAAATCTCAGGTCCTCAGACCCCTTCTAGGTTTAGGTAAGATACAATCATTGATTCAAGGAATTATCTTCTCTTCCCATGATGAAAGTATGTGTGTGGATTGTGGACCCTAATTGGTCTGAAGACATTCACTAGGTGATAGCATTCTTTGAAATAAAAAATGCTAATAGCAGATTAAGTGCCTGGATTAATTCCCATTATTACTATACCTGTTACTGTTCTTTCTGGACATGTACGTTATATTGCTTTCTTGTTTTTTACAGATAACTTGGGCTCTGCAACTACAGTCCAGCAGTTGCAGGATATGGCAAGCAGATTCAGCAAGCTGTGTTATCTGATTGGTCAACATGGAGCCTCACTGAGTAGTTTTCTTCATGGGATAAAGGAGGCAAAGAGCTTGGCCATCCTGAAGCATTCTAGTCTCTTCTTGGACAGTTATACAGAGCAAGTATTTAAATCTGTCTCATACTGAGTGTCTGCAGGTTTGTTCTGTAGAGCAGAATATCTCTGTAATCAGAGAAGAATAGATCATAGGGAGACTGGCATAAGGAAACCTCAGTTGTGCCACTGTAGCATTGTAAGCATAGATAAACCCTAACTCAAAGAATTTACAATAAGATTAAAAAAAAAGAAAAAAAGAGAGAGCCCTCCATGTGTTAAACTACAGATTTCAAGTCCTTGGTCTATACAGTGGCCTAGACCTTTTTGATACTTAAAAATAAAAATGTAGTGATTCACTTATTCACATTTGATTGGCTGCTGCACATACATCTGTAGGAAGTAATATTGCGAAAAAGTTTATTACAAAACAATTTATCTCTGGCGTCAATATATTACATATACTTGTACTATAAAGGGTTTTACCGGATTAATCTGAATGCTCTTTTTTGGAGATAATTCAGTCTCAAAGAGACCATTACACAAACTTTTTTTAAAGTTGCCCAGTACAGGAGCAATACTTACCTATGTACGCACATTTGATAACTGCCTACAAACTTATACCCAAAAGCTGGAGCCGTTCTAGTTTCTAGATTAATTATTTTTAAATATCTTAGCCCATTTTTTCCAAGGCACTAGTCGACATGGTGTTCACCATATAACAATTAAAGATAGCACTAAGTATGCAATCTTCTGTATTTTTATTGAATGTTCCATTAGTTGAACTCTTTAAATCAAGAAATGTGAAACAAGAACTATATTTGATTAAAGGTCCCCACCTGGCAAGTGACTGTACAGGGGGTCTATCCTCAGAGCCCCATTTGAAGTCCATCGGTCTTTGCACTCGTGCAGATGGCTGCCCATGTAGAATTTCTGGGATTTTTTGGCACTGCAGTCTGCTGTTGCACCTTAACTTGTGTATTTTAAAAGTGAAGTTTTAACTGCCCAGTGTTTGTAATATTTAAATAGGGGAATGTGAATCCAGATCAGAAATAGATCAGAGGCTTGCAACACCACACAAAAATTTAAAGTGAATAGTTCAATTGAATTTAGTTCATTTCCAAGGGGATAGGTATTACAACCCACCACAGTTGACATCCTTTTTGGCCTCTGCCAAGATTATAAAAAATCTTGGGCACAAAATGTACCCTGTTTTCAGCCAGAGAGGTTGCCTTTTTACAGGTGAGTATTGGAGCACACTGGAGAGACTCTTATGGAACTTTGCATGACAGCTGCCTGTATTGTACCTGTTTGTGGCTGAACTTCAATCACCAGGGCTATCAATACATCACCTTTCATAAGTGAGTCACACAAATAATATATTTTAAAACAAAAGTAATTGGAATAACAAGTTTCTTTCCCTCTCAATGTCTGAGATGACAATTTTCATGTTTCTGGCTGCAACAGTAATTGACACTTGGTTTCTCTTCATGAGCTGAACTGACAATACCAGCAGATATTTTTTGCTTAGCAAAAAAACTATAACACACAAAAAACCCAAAACAGCATCACGCATGAGTACATCCCATGAGTTATTCAGCACAGACATCTCCCCACCATCTCTGTTCCTGTCTGTTCCAGATACGACTTTTCCTGTGACTTGGCTTCCAGAGCTGGTTCTTACCATTAGTTAGGTCTTATGTAGTTGGTGCTTCCCATGTTGTTGGTGACTGGAAGGAGGTCCAGCTTCTGGCAGGGTGGGTTTTCTTGGTTTCTCTCCCTATTTTTCCTTCTCATCTGGGATCTCTGCATATTCTTTCTTAGGCTCCTCTTGTTTTTCACCTCCTGCCTGCTGCTGTTTTTCCTCACTGCTGTCTTTCTCTTCAGCTCCTTAATGCTTTCCTTCATCTCCTGTGCATATTTCTCCATCCATTCTACTCTCTATAGGTTCTTATACTTCACTCGTCATGGTCGTATCTGAGTGCCTTCTAGTAGTGCATTAAGCAACGTGGCTAGTGTCTCATGTGTTGTCAACTTCTCTCCAAGTGGAGAAGTGTGTGCAGTGGAGTGTGTTTTTGTTTGGGATTTTATTTTTAATCTATAAAAATAGGGTGTAAACACGTGTTGCTATATATTCATGCTGAAAAAGGCAAGGTCAAAGGCATGTGCCTTGCACTTAGAGCAGACGTGGTAAAGTTTGTGATGGTCCTTTGTTCAAATGGGAAAACTCCCTCCTGTGGCTCCAGACACTGCTGAACTTGTTACTTCCCAGCCAGTCTCTCTGATGCCTTCTTAAAGCCATTTTCTATCTTTTCGTGTAGTGAGTCTTTTAATCTAGATATTAAAATGTAAAGTGCTGTTCTGTAGAGACTACTTTCTTCCTGTGCCCGCTGCAATGCTTGTAGAGTTTGGTATCACTGGCTGTTGCGGTGGAAACATTGAACCTGAACTGATGTGGTAGCTAAGTGGAGGAACTGATTGTAACATCTCTGAAAGTGCATTGATTTGTGATCTTCTTTTCCCAAGTCTACAGATTCAGTTTCTGATCTGAGGTTTGAAAGAGACCTTAAACTCTTTTGAGTTATCCTTGATTATCCTTGATGATTATACTACAGCATTGCCAATAGTGATATTTTTGCCACTAGAAGAATTACAGACATGGTAAAGCGGGGCTAGCCTGTTGTCAACCAGATTGAGGGTTAAGGACCAATTACTCTTTGGCTTCGGTTTAAATCCTATCTTCTTGGTTCCTTGCCATATTGTTCTCATTCTCTCTCTCTCTCTCTCTCTCTCTCACTCACAGCAGGACCAGGCTACCTTCAGGCCTCCCACTTTGCAGAGCATAAATAACAGCAATTTTACACTTTAAAAGGGGCATATCTGGTAACTTGCTTAAATTGCTAAATTTAGCTTTTAGGAGTCTTCTCATAGTTAGCACCTTCTTTTCTGAAGCACCTCAGGCAGAGCTCCTTCATTTCTAGGTAGAATCGTCAAATGACCGAGAAAACCAATTACAAAAGTAAAAGGCCCTAACAGTACCTCAAAAAGTGCACACATTGAATACTCCAGTTATATATTGAGGGGGACTTGTGCCTTTTTTAAAAGTAGTGCAGTCAAAGCAGCAGAACTAGAGACAACCTCCCACTCAGCCAGGCATCACCCAAGTTGGAGAACAACTGAGTCCTCTTCTGCCCCTAAGACTATCAATATAGCAGGTGTTTTAACAGCTTTTCTACCCTTACTCCTGCACCCACACAACAGGAGAGTGAATCTGGATTTTTATACCTCACAAAACTGTTGATTATGACAGACACCTCTGTGGCCTGCCCTGTATCTCTTGCAGTTGGTGAGAAAATAAAGATTCAGAGTATTCAGGAAGGTTAGTTACTTCAGAGGTCTCAGGTATGTCTGTCTTTGGGGAAACAGGAAAGGTTTGTGTCAGTGGAGACCTCTTTTTACTGCCTCACTTCCTTTCTTAAAGGCTTTTGTAAACATAAAAGTTATATTGCTATAATGATATTGGTATAGTTAAAGCTATACAGCCCTCCTAGTGTGGGCACAGTTCGATCAATATAAAGGTGACTTATACTGATGTATCTTGTTTACTGTGTGGGGAAGGGGAATAGCTATACTAGTATGTTACCTGTATACTGATATAAGTATATCCACACTAGGGCTTTTATCTTAGAGGTGTGGTGATTTTTTTTATTTTTTTTTTGCGCCATAGAAATCTCAGGAATGTTGTCTTTAACGAAGATATTCTTTGTTCCAAATGTTAATTGGGTACTGATGTTACTACACCCATTATTGTAAAAAAAAAAAAACCAAAAAATAAAAATAATAAAAAAACAAAGCACAAAAAAACAAAAACACAAACAGTTCAAAATAGTAAGGTTAAAATTGCCTTTCCTCTCAATTCCTGTGATATCCTAATTTGATTAGTTCTTCAGTCACCATAGAATTTTCTACGGTAGACACAACCTGATTTTTCTCATTTGTGCCTTGGGGAAAAAAAAATCCTTTCAAGTTTTCTTTATAAAGTCTAAAAAAGGGTACACTCTCAGGTTATTTTTCTTTGCAGGTGACTTTTTTTAAGCTTTACTTAATGCTTCAAAGGTTGGGCCTGTCATTCTGCATTCAGTTATAAATCCCCAGGCTCTTATTTCTGATCCTCAGGAAAACCACAACTGTCCTCACTGATCTGGATGAATATTTTTGTTTAGCTGCACAGAAATGGAATTTCTCCTTGACTTTAGAATTGTGTGTCTCTAAACATAAACAAAGGAAGAAGCCCAAGAATTTTTTTTAAAAAGCAGTCTCTTGTTTTTTAGTTCATCTTCCTTTTCCTCTCCGGAAGACAGTCTAGCAAGGCACTAGTCTGAGAGAATAAGAAGGCTTATAGTTCAAGATCTTCACCCAGCAGTCATGAAGATCCAGACTAAATGTTTTCTTCCTACAGCAGCCTCCCTGTTCCCTTTTTGAAGAGAGAGCACGTTCTGAGAATCTGAACCTAAAGGTTTGGAGAACAAGGTTTTATGACAAGTTGTTCCTGAATATTTCAAGGTCCTATGAATAATAAAATAGTAATCTAATAGAGCCCTGCATGGATACAAAATTTGTATTCACATCCAGTCTGCAAAAGTGCTCTTTGGAAATCAGCATCTACAGATATAAGGCGGATATCCACAGATTTGCAGGGCTCTACTCATCAATATGCTTAACATCCAGCCTGAGAGACAGTGAGAGAGAGGAGAAGAGGATTAAAGAAGGAGGGGGAGGAAACCAGCAAAAAACTAAAGTTATTTTCCTTCAGGATCAAAAATGTGAACCTTTGTATTCCTTTACATTCACCACTTCATGGTGTCACTGAAGCTAAGCAGGCACGCCCAAGTAATGCCAAAAGATTCATTGAACAAACACACAAAATTTCTTGTCAGGGCAAAAATGGAAATCATACTTTCTCTCTTCTGAAGATCAGTACTGCTTAACAAAAGCCTCTTGTGGCATGGACAAAAGATGAAGTGCCAAACCAGTTTTCCAGTAAAGAAAAACTCCGACAGTGCAGAAAATATCCCATACACAGGGTGCTTTTGGTTTGGTTTGCTGCCAGTTCGTTTTATTAAATACTATGGCCAAGAGAATCCTTTTGCTTAGGTTGTAGAAGGCCTGTCCCTAAGCACTCCGGAGGAATGTTTATTCATTCTTCAGGTCAGGGGAGTGGTTGAAATGGCAGGAAAAATACCCTATCCTTTTTAATATAATAAGAAATTAAACTAGCCCATTGTATAGGACCAGATAGCCATTTCATGGATACACAGACATTGGGAAATCCAAATACTAAGGTTTCTATAGCAAAGTAACAGAGATACATTGCACTAATGGCTAAATCGGTGCTTTGGAATGCAGTGTACATGGTGTTGAATGTGGCTGAGTTAATAAAATGAAAATAAGAAAGAAAAACTTGTAGCACCTTAGAGACTAACAAATAGTTTGTTATGGAAACCTTGACCTCGGAGCTGCATTATGGTTGAGCATATAAATGTGCCAGTGTAGCTTTTTTCAATTAATGTGTGTGTGTGTGTGTGTGTATATAAATTAAAAAAACCTGACCTAAAAGCATCTTACGAGCACTCTTGTAATAAAGTAGGTACTAAAAATCTCTTATTTGGTAAAAATGCTGAGAGAGAGGAATTCACTGCCCTTCTCCCCAGAGATTTTAGAAGGTGGTTTTTAATTTGAAAATGAAGTTTGTTTTTTTTCTTATCTGTTCTAGGTATTGCACATCAGTAACAAACTTTCTGGTGATGGGAGGATTCATGCTTCTTGCAAAGCCAGCAATGTAAGTAAATCTTTTCTAGTGTTTATATTAATCGGAAAGACTTACTTTGTTGTGTTAACATATCTGCAGGTTAATGGACATATAGATTTTTTTTTTCTTTTCTTTTTTTCTGGCTTCCCTCACATGATCTCGTAGGACTTTTGGGTACCATAATTTCTTTCCCATCAGGTGAAGAGAAATGTCACTATACCTGACCTCAGCTATGATATATTTTCCCTTTTATCAATAGTAGTGAAGGTATTTAGTTAGGTCTTCTTTCTTGAAGGTGGAGAAAGAAAGAGTAAACAAAAATTGACTGACATTTTAAATAGATTTGTCAGATCATAGTTCATGAGAGCTTAGCTGAAGGCTAAACTTTTATCACACATTCACAATGCCTATAAATATGATCCTTATATACATTACTCCCAAGTAAATCCATGGCAACTAACTTTCTTCAAGAGCTAATAAGCTTAGATAATACTCCTCCTAACTTATCTTCATTGTTAATTTTGCAGTATTTAATAGTACAGCATTTTGAGGCAACTCTTTAAGAATATTATTCTTTTAATCTTATTTTTGTCAAAGAGAACGCTGTCCCTTATTAGGTGAGTGGAACTCTATTCTTCCTTCTAGTCAAAAGAAATTGTACTTTACTCTCCATAGTGTTGGTCCTCTCAAGCTGCTCTGCATGATATCGCTGACGTTTAGTGTTTATTCTTTAAAATGATGGTTATCAGTTGTATGATAACAATTGAAAATAACAGTTCATCTCTGTCAATGCAGAATTAACAACCTAATACATCTTTTGGCTCTCTTCATTCTTTGGAGAATGGTTGCAATTTGGGGATTGTAAGTTGGTGTCTAAGGAGTTGCAGTTTTGCAAAAGTTTCTTGTCTCAATTCTTCCAGTGATACAGGAGTGACTCAGTTCATCCTCTGGTGTACAAAGCACTCCATAAACCATGTCTGTGTTACCTCCTTTTAAAGTGTCCTAGGAGCCAATGCAAAGAATTCTAGAGTGCATCTGAGGACCATCTGTGCCTTGCTAAATGTGAAATCTTTCAATGGAAAAAGGTTCAGAACCATCTACCTATGCATTGATCAAATTTTTTTTTTTAATGGTGAAGTGTTGCAAGCTCTAAATTCAAACTCCCAGTACGGGCAAAATTTCTGGGACAAACTGTGGATTCACTGATAATTTCAGATGCTGGAGCTACTCAGCATACTGAATTCTTTATATCTAGTGTCACTGTCAGTAGTGACAGCGTCTAATACTGACACCAAAGTCTCATTAGATAGCTAACACTTTTTCAGGTTCTGAAACTTCAGGGAAGAAATATGTTTTAGAAATTTGGTCTGTTCCTTGTAACAAAAAACAAGGTTTCTTTGCAGATAAGGATTGTCTTTAGAATGAATCATTCATTCTGTGAGAGCTTTTCAGCAGGATAGTCTCTGTGAATGCTTAATGTTAGCTGATCTCCTATAGATATTTCCTAATGTGAACATTTTAGTAGTCAAACCGTATGTATGTAAAAGACAAAGTATAAGTTTCACCAGGAGTCCTAATTTGTTGGCAGACTCTTGGGTATTTCCTCTGAGACAGTGGGCAAGACCTGTGCGCATGAGGACTCTATTATTACTTGATACTGCTACAGAGCCTTCCCTGTGAGGATCTCAAAGCACTTTAAAAATGCAAACTATCCAGATGGTTAGTCTTGTGTCCTAAGAAAAGCAGTCTTATCTCCAAAGAAGGCTCTTTTTTCCCTTATGCTTGTTGAACAAGAAGACTCATAAATCTCATGAGCAGAACTAGGCAAGGTATATTCATTTGATATTTGTGAGGCAGCATCTTGCTAATCATGTAGAACTCTTAGGTGTCCTGCTGTGCAAGTCTCCAAGCCTGTTTTGTTCTCTGTTGCTTGCCTTTTCAGCTTGCTTGAGCCTCACAGAATTCCCTGTTCAAATAGCTTCTCTTTGAATAACTGTGTGTATGTGTTGTCATCACTCTCTCTCACACACACACACACACACACACACACACACACACACACACACACACACACACACACACACACACACACACACACACACACACACATTGAAGGAAAGGAGAAGTGGGGTTGATTTTGTGCGTGTGTAAATCCTGTTCCTGCTCCCAAATGTAGTGTTCTCATAACTATTTCCATCCTCCTACCTGAACTAAATTAATCCTCCATTTAGGAAATCAGACTGAGGAGTGACTAGATTCCCTGTATATCTTTAAGGGAGGATATGATTTTTCTAGCTGGGGGAAAAGGCTGTTCCCTGCCACTGTTGTTCAATGAAGTTGAATAGAATACACAAATGTGTTTAGGGAGTTACATTGGAGTAAAGATAGGGACTTTTTCATTGCACTTTGTTATACAAATCACTTTTCTCAGTGTTAGAGATGCATTAGTTTAACAGGTGGCATGGAAACCCATTCTCCATATATATTTTCACCTGGCTAGTTGGAGACCTAATGGAAAAAGGCAAGTAGCTATCTAGTTTCCTCCTTGGAAAGTAACTCTTCCTTCAGCAAATCTGCTCATACGTGCAGTCACTAAATTAACTGATGTCAGCAAACCAGTCCAGTACTGAAATTAGCATAGAGCTATGTTGCTATGTTATACCTAAATCTCCTTAAACCATAATGGGAATGAATCTTGTGTGCTGTTCATCTTGATCTTTTTAATTTCTGCTGGTTTGATATAACCGCATAAGGGGAGCTCTGTAATAGTACTGCAAAGCATTATTAAGGTTTTGTTATGTCATTCTTTCACCTTTAGTGACTTTTTAGGTAAAAACCAGGAGTTGTTACAAGATCTAGGTGAAATGAAGGAGGAAAACATACAGTTGGTCGAAGTGCTAAATACCCTGTTTTTCCTGCCACTCAGACGACTTCATAACTATGCTAGAGTTTTGCTAAAGCTTGCTACATGTTTTGAAGTGGTAAGCCATCTTGTCATGTATGAAACTTAATTGGTAGGAGATTTGCGGGGGGGGGGGGGGGGACTTGGTTGTTCTTTGATTACACATTGGTATCACTAAACTAACATTTGTAATAAGGCTATACTAAAACAATTTGATTAAAACCCTTATCTCTTTTAGGTTTATAAGTAGGCTTGGCAGAATTCAGTTTTAATTCTGTACATATTGACTTCAGCTGACATGCTAAAACTGATGAAAAAAAAATATTGATTGGTAACAGTTGGCAGGTGTGCATAGAGTCATAGAATATCAGTGTTGGAAGGGACCTTAGCAGGTCATCTAGTCCAACCCCCTGCTCAAAGCAGGACCAAGTCCCAATTTTTACCCCAGATCCCTAAATGGCCCCCTCAAGGATTGAACTCACAACCCTGGGTTTAGCAGGCCAATGCTCAAACCACTGAGCTATCCCTCCCCCCGCTTGTGCCTGCAGGGATTGAGTGTCACTGGCCTTGTCACCATGCAGGGAGCCCTCTGTGGCCCCGCTGTCATGGCCCTGCTCCCTCACGCCTGTAACAGCAAAGAGATAAGCCCCAGGGCATAGGGGAGGCCATCCTATTTCTAAAGGGCTGTGCCCCGGGCAGGAGCAGTTTAGCAGTGGGGTAGCCTCCCCCATTGTTAGGGGCTCCTCGTCGTCCTTGCGCCTTGGCTGAGGGTCTCTGCGCTGCCAGGCCAGGACCACAGCTTTCCCCACACCTGCAGCGATCACGTGTCACTGACAGCACAGGGAGCCCTCTGCACCTTTGCTGTCACAGAGAGCTTGAGGACAGAGCCCCTCAATAGCAGGGTGGCCTCCCCTGCAGTCAGGGGCTCATAACTACTAATCCATTGTGGTTGGTACACATCTTTTGAAAAGGTGTATCTCACAGAACCACTTATTTTTGTTTGTTACCCTTTAGACATCTCCAGAATACCAAAAACTACAAGATTCCAGTTCTTGCTATGAGACTCTTGCTGTCCATCTCAATAGGAAAAGGAAGGAAGCAGAATACACACTGAGCTTCTGGAAGACCTTTCCTGGGAAAATGACGGTATGATGACAGCTAAGTTGCTATTACCACTAGCATCCCACTGCATGTTTGTAAAGGCCTGGCTCTGAAATCACTACTTTCCTCTCCCCACGTTTCCCTGCTTTATGATGATGTTGTTCTACTTAAGCCTCTCTAATTTTTGGAAGTTTTAACCCGATATCTCAATTTGGCCCTTCTTGTAAACAATAATCATAACACAAACTGCACTGAAATTCAGACACTATCAAGCACATTTAATCATTTAAAAAAAAACAACTTAATTGTAGGATTCCTTGAGGAGACCAGAACGTCGGTTAATCTGTGAAAGCAGTAATCGGGGGCTATCCCTACAGCATGCTGGAAGATTCTCAGTGAACTGGTTCATCCTCTTTAATGATGCTCTGGTCCATGCTCAGGTGAGCCAACTCCCATAGCTCTCAGAACTGAACTATTTTCACCCCAGCAGGTTGAAAGCATGTGACAATTTTTCCATATGTTGAGTCTGTCATTCTTAATCTAGGTTTTTATATTGTCTCACAATGGTGTTGGGACACCTAAAAGTGAGAAGTGTTGCCTATTTCCAAAGAGAGTTGAAATAACCTGTGTCTCAAACATAAGAAATACTCGTACGTCAGGGTCTTCATTATGGCTTCACAGGTGTCATGGTTTGCAGCTGGCACTTGTAGGAATAACTAGCTTTCAGGGCACAAGTCTCATGCCCATTCTCAGCTGTGGGGAGACACAACTGTGGGAGAAGATACATCATAAGGAATTTGGGGTGGGGCAAATGGTTGTATGAGCAATTTATTTTGTTTTTCCCCTTCCTTCCCCCTGCTGCAGTTCTCAACACATCATATTTTCCCCCTTTCCACGCTGTGGGTGGAGGCTCTTTCAGAAGAAGCTGGTAATGTGTGAGTATTCCTCTGTAACTAGGGTTCATTCTTATTTTTATGGCTGAAATAATCAGATGCTCCTAAATAATAAAATAATTTGCAACCATTTGTACTAAGTCTTGTAAACCAGGCACGGTATGGGATGTGTCCTTGGTCCATATATTCTTCTAATCCAGTTCAAATTTTCTTTCTTTTTCTTTTGTATTTCACTGTGCTCGGTTAAAATAGGATTCTGCTATATTCTTGTTTTGTACTTGTAAATCACATGCGTGCATGAACAGTTGGGGTGATGAGGAAGAGTGCAAAAAGTAGCCATTTTTGAGGCTTCTTGTTTTACTGTTAGCTTTAACTGCTGGTTTAAAAGAAAAGTGACACTTAGGTTAGCCTTTTTTTAAAATGAGCGTTACACTATCCCTCCTTTGGTAAGAAGTCTAGGTTAATTTTCCAGGCTGAAAATTTCGCCAGCTAGTGAAAGGTCTTTTCTTGATTGGTTTTATTCTTGTTTCCACTTAGGAATGGTTTGAAGGTTACTTCACCAGAGGAACATTTCGTTCTTCTTTCATCAACACCACAGGAAAAGGTAGGCAGATGCAGAACTTCTTAATTATTTCTGATGATGCTAGAGAGACAAGGTGGGTAAGCTAATATCTTTTATTGGAGCAACTTCTGTTAGTGAGGAAGACCAGCTTTCAAGCTATACAGAGTTCTTCAGATCTGGGAAACCTACTCAGAATGTTACAGCTAAATAGAAGATTGAGCAGTTAGCACATATTCTATTGGACCATTCAAGGTCGAGTGGACTGTTAACATTTCTGTAGTAATAGGACAAAAATGGAGAGAGGGGCAGTAATGGCTTATAGATTAATAAGCCATAAATCCAGTGACTTTATTAAGACCATGAATTTTAGTATCAGAGGGGTAGCCGTGTTAGTCTGGATTTGTAGAAGCGACAAAGGGTCCTGTGGCACCTTATAGACTAACAGAGGTATTGGAGCATAAGCTTTCGTGGGTGAATACCCACTTCTTCTTCGAGTGCTTGCTCATATGTATTCCAATTAGGTGTGCACGCACGGCGTGCGCGATCGTCGGAAGATTTTTACCCTAGCAACACCCGGTGGGCCGGCTGGCGCCCCCTGGAGTGGCGCCGTTACGGTGCCTGATATATACCCCAGCCGGCCCAGCGCCCTCTCAGTTCCTTCTTACCGCCCGTGACGGTCGTTGGAACTGTGGAGAGCAGCTCGCTGACCTCCACATCCCTAGCATACTTAGCACTCGTTTATCTTGTAGATAGTTTAAGTACTTCTTAATTAGTTGTTAATAGTTATTAATAGTTGGTTGTTGTAGTTAGTGTAAATAGTAGCGGGCGATAAGGGGCTTCTCCCCTGTCTCCCTCCCGGTACCGGGCCAATGCCTGGCTCTCCGGGATTCAAGCCTTGCTTGGCCTGCCAGAAGCCGATGCCCACGGGAGATCCCCATGCCTCCTGTTTGAAGTGCCTCGGGGAGTCCCACCTTCCGGACAAGTGCCGTATCTGTAAGGCGTTTAAGCCGCGGACCAAGAAGGAGCGGGACTTTTGTTTGAAGCAGCTCCTCCTGGAGGCCTCGCTTAGTCCCATGTCGGCCCTGCACCGGAACCCGGTGCCGACCCCGGCGGCCTCGTCATCTACGGCACCGGACCACCCGAGCTCCGGGAAAGAGCCCAGGCACCGTACGCCTCAGGCTGGGACTTCGCAGAGGCGTCGCTCTCTGTCTCAGAGAGCGAAGAAGTCGGGCACCGGTCCAGCACCAACTACGGCGCCGCTGCTCACGCAGCCTGTTCCAGACCACGCCAGGCCTGGTATGGCGCCAGCACCGTTGACTCCGGTACCGCAAGGACCGTTGAGCTCGGTGCCCGTGGCTCAGATCCCTGTGCCACCTACTCCGGCCCCGCAGAGGCCGTCGAGTCCGGCACCGCCACCGATACTGGCACCGACCCTGCTGACTCCGGCACCCCAGAGGCCGTTGAGCACAGGACAGCCTTCTAAGGCCCCGGTACCGACGACTCCGGCCCCACAAGGCACGTTGAGCTCGGTAACCGTCAGCTCCCCGGTCCGCACCGTGGTAGAGCTTCCGCTGCCGTCCACTCCGGACACCTTCTCAGCGGCACGGGACCTGATTGCGATGACCGATCCGGCACCGACCCCATCCTCGGTACCGCCGTTGCGGATCGTCGCTTCCCACGGCAAACCGGCCATGTTCCGCCCGGTGCCGCATGCTGAGACCAGCCAGCAGCAGTCGGCGTCTCCTCGGTACCGCTCGCAGTCCCGGCGCCGGTCACCATCCCGGCACCGGTCGTACTCGCGGTACCACTCCAGGTCCCCCTCCAGACGGCGGTATGTCGACTCCCGGTACCGATCCCGGTCCCGTGGCCGGTCACCACGTAGATCTCCGGACGATCGGCATCATTATCGTTCGCCGAGGCGTTCCCGATCCAGGTCTGGATCCCGGTACCGCAGTCACCGCCGGTACCGTTCCAGATCCCGGTACCGGTCGAGTTCCCGGTACCGATCTCCGGCACCGCGACATACCATGGCCATGCAGACCACCCTCCATGGCTACTCTGCACCACCTTGGCCTTCTCGCTCCGTCTCCCACTCTTCTAGGGCCGGTAGTGACCTGTACGTGGAGGATCGCACGGTGGGTGAGCAGGGCCAATGGCCAGATGCCGGACAGGAGCCATCCCACGACCAAGGACAGTGGGCCTTCTGGACCCCGATGGCGTACCATCAGGCCCAAGGGGTCCTATCTAGAGCCTCCCACTCGGCTCAATCCGAGCCTAGAGCACTGGAGGCTACGGTATCCCGGCCTCCCCCAGAAGTCTCGGACCTGCCTCAGTCATCGGTCGCGGCCCCAGACCTGGAGGCACCAACTCTGGACTCCTCAGCGCCCCCCCCCCCCCCCCCCCCCGAGGACCCGCTGGCTCAAGGTCTGTCATCCTCCTCCTCCCCTGACGAGGCAGTGGCAGGAGCGTCATCTTCTGGCCCGCCTCCTATCGATCTCCGGGACCATCAAGACCTGCTTCGCAGATTGGCCCTGAACATGAATCTGCAGATCGAGGAGGTTCCAGAACTGGAGGACCCGGTGGTGGACATTTTGACAACTGACGCCCCCACCAGGGTAGCCCTGCCATTCGTCCGCACGATACTGGCCAACGCCACATCTATCTGGCAGTCCCCAGCCTCGATACCCCCCACTGCCAGGGGTGTAGAGAGGAAGTATATGGCACCTCCAAGAGATTTCCAGTATCTCTACACTCACCCCCCTCCGTGCTCACTGGTGGTTCAATCGGTCAACGAGAGGGAGAGGAATGGCCAACAGGCCCCCGCCCCAAAGTCTAAGGACGCCAAGCGCCTAGACTTATTTGGGAGAAAGATTTACTCGCGGAGGGGCGGGGGGGCCTACAGCTCCGGGCTGCGAACCAGCAGGCACTCCTGAGCCGCTACGGCTATAACACCTGGGTCTCCATGGAGAAATTCAAAGAACTTATACCTCCGGAGTCCAGGAAGGAGTACAAAGCTTTTGTCGAGGAGGGCAAGAAGCTGGCCAGGACGTCGCTGCGAGCCTCTCTCGACATCGCCGACTCGGCCGCCAGGACTATCGCCTCGGGAGTCGCCATGCGGCGTATCTCCTGGCTACAATCCTCGACCCTCCCCGCGGAGGTCCAGCACACTATTCAGGACCTACCGTTTGAGGGTCAGGGTCTGTTCTCGGGGGAAAAAACTGACCCAAAGCTGCAGACCCTCAAGGATGGTCGAACCATCATCCGCACGCTGGGGATGCATACCCCAGCTACGCAGCGCAGACCCTTCCGGACCTTCGGACAACGTCCCTACTTCCCACCTGCACCACGACAGGACTTCTATAGGAGGCCGCGTGGTCAAGGGGGCAGGAGACAACAACCCGGTCGACAGACCGGCCAGCGACAGGGCCCCCACAAACCATCGGCGGGGCCCAAACAAAATTTTTGAAGGGACGCTCGAGGCCGGAGTACCAGTTTTAATTGATCCTGTCCCCCTGTTCCTAGACCGCCTTTCCCTTTTCTCCCCTGCGTGGTCGGAAATCACCACGGACCGCTGGGTCATAC
This sequence comes from Chelydra serpentina, assembly GCA_037349315.1. Lineage (NCBI taxonomy): Eukaryota > Metazoa > Chordata > Testudines > Chelydridae > Chelydra > Chelydra serpentina. The sequence continues at coordinate 33,263,171 of JBAIAC010000029.1, read as the reverse complement.
GCACGGTGCAAAAGGGATACCATTTGCAGTTTGTCTCCCCACCTCCATCCCATCCTCCCTCCCTGTCCCTCTTCAGGGACCCTTCTCACGAGCAACTCCTCATTCAGGAGGTACAAGAGCTCCTCTCCGCAGGAGCGGTAGAGGAGGTTCCGAGGGAGCTCAGGGGCAAGGGTTTCTACTCCCATTATTTCCTAAACCCCAAGGCGAAGGGGGCTACGTCCTATTCTGGACTTGCGGGGACTCAACAAATTTATAGTAAAGTTGAAGTTCCGTATGCTCTCCCTGGGCACTATTGTCCCCTCTATGGATCAGGGAGACTGGTACGCCGCCCTCGACATGAAGGACGCGTATTTCCATATTGCAATCTACCCACCTCACAGGCGCTTCCTCCGCTTCGTGGTGGGCCAGAGACACTTCCAGTTTACGGTCCTGCCCTTCGGCCTCTCGATGGCACCGAGGGTTTTTACGAAATGTATGGCGGTGGTAGCGGCCGCCCTTCGGCGTCAAAGAGTTCAGGTGTTCCCCTACCTCGACGACTGGCTTATCCACGGCAACTCCAGCAGCCAAGTCCAGTCGCATATTCGCACGGCCATGAGCATGTTCAGGCGGCTCGGCCTCCTCCTGAACGTAGAAAAGTCCACTTTGGTGCCAACGCAGAGGTTAGACTTTATAGGGGCAGTACTGGACTCCACTCTCGCCCGTGCGTTTCTTCCAGAGGCTCGCTTTCTGACTCTTACAACTACCATACGCAGCCTTCAGGCCTTCCCAACGTCAACAGCCCGCTGTTGCCTCAGCCTCCTCGGTCATATGGCATCCTGCACTTTCGTGACAGCTCACGCCAGGTTGCGCCTCCGACCCCTCCAGGCATGGCTCGCCTCAGCATACTGGCTGTGCAGGGACAGCCTGGACCTAATTCTGACGGTCCCAGCACAGGTCCTAGCCTCCCTCAACTGGTGGCTAGACCCCAGGAAGGTGATGTCAGGTGTTCCATTTCATTCACCTCAGCCATCCCTAGCCTTAACCACGGATGCTTCATCCCTCGGCTGGGGAGCTCATTTACAGAACCTCCAAACGCAGGGCCTGTGGTCGGAGCAGGAGCTGACACTGCACGTCAATGTCAGAGAACTGCGAGCGGTACGTCTTGCCTGCCAAGCCTTCGCTCAACATTTACAGGGCCGCTGTGTCACCATCCTTACAGACAACACGACGGCCATGCATTATATCAACAGACAGGGAGGGGGAGAGAGCGTGCCCCTCCCCTGCCGAGAAGCGATTCATCTCTGGGACTTTTGCATAGCCCCCTCCATTCACCTGGTAGCCTCTTTTCTCCCAGGGGTCCAGAACACCTTGGCGGACCGACTGAGCAGGTCCTTCCAGACTCACGAGTGGTCCATTCGACCGGACGTCATCCACTCGGTCTTCCGGAAGTGGGGATTTCCCCACATAGATCTATTCGCGACTCGCGAGAACCGGAAATGCCACGTGTTCTGCTCACTCCAGGGTCGCTCCCCAGGTTCCCTGACAGACGCTTTTCTCCTTCCTTGGATGGACCACCTGTCCTATGCCTTCCCGCCAGTTCCACTGGTCCACAGAGTCCTGCTCAAGTTGCGCAGGGACAAGGCCCGATTAATCCTGATCGCTCCGGCGTGGCCCAGGCAGCACTGGTACACCACTCTCCTGGAGCTCTCCGTGGCCGCCCCAATCACTCTACCATTGTGGCCGGACCTGATTACGCAGCAGCACGGCAGGCTCCATCATCCCGACCTGCAGTCTCTTCATCTCACAGCGTGGCTGCTGCATGGCTGAACCCGTCTGAGCTACGTTGTTCCAGCCCGGTCCAACAGGTTCTGCTGAGCAGTAGGAAGCCTTCCACCAGGTCCACCTACTCAGCTAAGTGGAAACGGTTTTCCCTTTGGTGCGGCCCTCGGGGTCTTAACCCCTTGCAGGTGCCGATACACACCATTCTAGACTACCTCCTCTCCCTAAAGGAGCAGGGTCTGGCCCTCTCGTCGCTAAAAGTCCACCTCGCAGCAATCTCGGCCTTTCACCCTGGTGACGGTGGGCTTTCGATCTTTTCCAACCCCATGGTTACCAGATTCCTCAGGGGGTTAGAGCGGCTACACCCATTGGTGCGCCGCCCGGTCCCCACCTGGGACCTCAACCTCGTCATTACTAGGCTCATGGGGGGCCCCATTGGCCACCTGCTCGCTGCTGTACCTCTCCTGGAAAACGGCCTTCCTCGTAGCCATCACCTCGGCGAGGCGCGTCTCTGAGCTCAGAGCGCTTACTTCGGAACCCCCTTACACGGTGTTCCACAAGGATAAGGTACAGCTGCGACCACACCCGGCCTTCCTGCCCAAGGTAGTGTCGGCCTTCCATATTAATCAAGACATTTTTCTACCGGTCTTCTATCCAAAGCCCCATGTCTCTCGAAAGGAGCAGCAACTCCATTCCTTGGACGTCCGTAGGGCCCTCACCTTCTACATCGAGCGAACGAAGCCCTTTTGGAAAACGACTCAGCTGTTCGTCGCCGTGGCGGACCGGATGAAAGGTCTCCCAGTCTCTTCCCAACACATCTCGTCCTGGATCACGTCATGCATCCGGACATGTTATGACTTGGCAGGTGTCCCCACCATGCACCCTACTGCCCACTTCACCCGAGCTCAGGCCTCGTCCTCCGCCGCCTTGGCACATATACCAATTCAAGAGATTTGTAGGGCAGCGACTTGGTCATCGGTGCACACCTTCGCCTCTCATTATGCCATAGTACAACATTCTAGGGAGGACGCCGCTTTTGGTTCGGCGGTCCTACACTCTGCAGTCTCACAATCCGACCCCACCTCCTAGGAATGGCTTGGGAGTCACCTAATTGGAATACATATGAGCAAGCACTTGAAGAAGAAAAGACGGTTACTCACCATAGTAACTGTTGTTCTTCGAGATGTGTTGCTCATATCTATTCCAAACCCGCCCTCCATCCCCACTGTCGGAATAGCCGGCAAGAAGGAACTGAGAGGGCACTGGGCCGGCTGGGGTATATATCGGGCACCGTAACGGCGCCACTCCAGGGGGCGCCAGCCGGCCCACCGGGTGTTGCTAGGGTAAAAATCTTCCGACGATCGTGCACGCCGCGCGCACACACCTAATTGGAATAGATATGAGCAACACATCTCGAAGAACAACAGTTACTACGGTGAGTAACCGTCTTTTCTTCGGATGACGAAGAAGTGGGTATTCACCCACAAAAGCTTATGCTCCAATACCTCTGTTAGTCTATAAGGTGCCAGAGGACCCTTTGTCGCTTCTATGAATTTTAGTGTCTAGCAAAGTTATGAATTTTAAATTCCCAGTCTTCTTTGTTTGGGTTTTTTTTTTTTTTTTTTTAAAGTGTTGTGCACGTTTCCTTTGAGGATGAGGACTGAGAGGTCAGATATAGAGTGAACGTTTTGTGAAAAGTGTTCACCCTCAGGTGATATGATGTTTTTTGTCTTGCATCATTTTCCTGTGTGAGTTCATTCAAGATTGTAGTGATTATCTGGTTTCACCCACATAGGCATTTAGTGCACTGGGTGAGGACCACATGTTGTGATAGAAATGTGTAGGACCCTAGATCTTGAAAGGTGTGTTATGGGAGGAGTTTATCATTGTAGCAGTGGAGATATGTCTTCAGGTTTTGCATCTCTTGTTCTGGCAGGGTCTGATACAGCTCTGAGTAGGTGTATCCTGGTCTGTGGGTAGCTTGCTTTTGATGAGCTTGGAGAGGTTGTGGGTGTGTGTGTGTGTGTGTGTGTGTGTGTGTGTGTGTGTGTGTGTGTGTGTGTGTGTGTGTGTGTGTGTGTGTGTGTGTGTGTGTGTGTGTGTGTGTGTGTGTGTGTGTGTGTGTGTGTGTGTGTGTGTGTGTGTGTGTGTGTGTGTGTGTGTGTGTGTGTGTGTGTGTGTGTGTGTGTGTGTGTGTGTGTGTGTGCGCGCGCGTGCGCCAGAAGTGTGCGGGGTGGTTTCAGGAAAGATTTCTTTCAGGATGGGGTCCCCATTTAGTAGTTTGATACCACCCCACACTGAAACCCATATGGGGTATGTGACAACTTAGGGGTGTGCAGTCGGAGGGGATTTTATTTCAGTATTGAAGCAGGTTCTGTCAGGGTATTTGGGTGGTTTGTTCCATGATGTGATCTACTTCTCTGGTGGAGCGTCCTTTTTTCTTTTTTTGGTGAAGGTGGTTTTGAGTGTGTTAAGGTGTGTATCCCGGACTTCCTTCTTGAAACCTAGGAAGATAGGAGTGATGATCTGGGTATAGACCTTGTGTATAGTTGTCTGTAGGGTTCCATTGTTTGAAGCTGATTGTGGTGTCCAGGAAGTTGATGCGAGTGTCCCAGAGAGAGTTTAAGGAAGAAGTGATGGTTGCTGAAGTTGTGGTTGAAATCTGTGGGAGTCTGTCCAGATGATAAAAATAGCATCAATGAATCTCAGGTATTTCATTGGTTTTGGGTGCATTTGTCCAGAAATTCTTCTTCAAGGTGGCCCATGAAGAGGTTGGCGTATTATCCTAGTACCCATGGCTGTTCCCATGGTTTGGACAAAGTGTGTGTTTGACTGTAAAATTGTTCTGGGCAAGGATGTAATGGTTGAGTTTGATGTGTTTGGTGTGGATATCTGAGGGTTGTCCATGGTCTTGTAAATATTTTGAGGCAGGCAGCTATGCTGTCACTGTGGGGGATGTTGGTGTAAAGGAAATGACATCTATGGTGGCAAGGATGGTGTTCTGAGGGAGGTTTGTTAATATTGGAGTTTGTAGAGGAAGTCAGCTGTGTCCTGAAGCAGGCTCTTTGTGTGGTGAGTGGTTTGAGGATGGTTTCTACAAGTCCCGATACTCCTTCAGTGAGTGCTGTGGCCAGATACGATGGGTCTGCTTGGCTTCCCTTGTTTATGTATCTTGGGAAGCATGTAGAATGTCCCTGGAGTGTATTTGTTGGGATGAGGTTTATAGAGTTTCTCTTGGAGTTGTTTGGGGAAGGATTTGATTATATCATTAAATCTCTGGGAAAACTGTGGTGTGGGGTTCGTCTTTGAGTTCTTTTTAGTAGGTGGTGTCAGAGCGTTGTCGGCTGGCCTTGTTCACATAGTCATCACAGCTGAGGACTACGATAGCGTCCCCTCTGTCTGCTGGTTTGAGCACTATATGGTGGTTAGATTTCAGGGACTACATAGCTGTTCTCTTAGTGGTGGTGAGATTGTGGTGGATGCAATGTATGTTAAGGATTTCTCACTCTCCCCTCCTCCTCCCCCCCCGCCCCCCCCCCCGCCGAAGCAATCCATGTGATGATCAAGAGTGTGGTTTTGTCCACTCTATGGTGTCCAGTCAGATGATTCTTTTTTTTTTATGATTGTCAATGGGGACATAATAATTGTGAGTGGTGGTGTCCTAGTTGTGAAAATTCTTCAAGGCAGAATCACCGGAATAATTCTTCTGGTTCTCCACATGTTAGTATGGTATCCGGTTCTGTGAAGGGGTAGAAGTTCAGTCCCTTAGAGAGTAAAGGTAATTTTAGGGGTAGTTTGATCAGGTGTCATGTTGTGTCCAAGTGGTGGGTATTGGTGCCATATTTTTTTCCTGGAGGTGGCGGTCTGTTGTAGTTTCACTTTGTTTTTTTCTGTTGGATGGCTGTCATGAGATATAGATATTGATATTTATAGTTCTTTTGGATTTCTTGTGTGATTTGCAGGTAACGGTCCTGATTTTATTTGTTTTTATTTTTCTCTCTGCTGCTGCTTCCATGGTGTGGGAGTGTGGGGTAATACTAAACATCCTTTTATAATGGGGAGATATGGGGTGGGGTGAGAAACATAGACGTAGACATACCTTGTCTCACAGGTTAATGTGAGGAGGTATTGCATGTGAACAGTATTCATCCAAAGAACTAAAAAGTCCCATATTTTTATCTACATTTTGTCCTGCAGTAATACCTGTGTAAAGAGAGATGGATTACCAAAGACAATGGATTACTAATAAACTCTTCTATAAACTGTCTATTTCAGACAAAGTGGCTGAGAGCTATAAGCCAAGCTGTGGATCAGGCCCTAAAAGGGACATCTGACTTACCACCTTATGGAAGTAGTGGGAATATTCAGAGACAGGAGCCCCCTATTTCACGTAGTGCGAAATACACCTTTTACAAGGACCCTCGGCTTAAAGATGCCACTTATGATGGGCGATGGCTTTCTGGGAAACCCCATGGCAGGTAAAAGCATTCAAACTCAACATTTGAATGGGATTGGAAGAGGTAGTTTGGTTGCTGTGCAAAATAGTCATTATTTTGCTTGCATAAAACATGAAATACTAGTGAAACTGGCTTAACTGTAATGTGTGTATGTGTGTTCCAGAGGGATCCTAAAATGGGCTGATGGAAGGATGTATTCTGGGATGTTCCGAAATGGCTTGGAAGATGGGTAAGAGCAGAGTTCAATATCGTCTGAGCTAGAAAACAGAAAAAGTATTTATGGTAGATGGTGGTGTCTCTCTAGGTCAAGGTTATGTATGTGTATAAAAAGCTTGCAGTCTGTAAGTAAACAATACAAAGACCAAATGAAGTTTGGAAGTGGAGGAGGGGATGGTGAGAGATGGAGAAGTGAGTCTGTGCTAACTTCCCTTAAGAAGGAACCTGACCTCAAAAATCGGTCAACTCTTACCTTTGCTTACCAGCTAGGCCTTCTGTTGTATCTGAAGACTTTTTAAAAATGAGTCAGCTTCATTGTTTTTCTTTGCTCTTTCAAAAGGCATATAATGCCTTTATATAAATTAGGGGTGCACCATCATCTTGAATAGTGTATTAAGTTCTGGTCACTTCATCTCAAAAAGACTAGAAATAGAGAGAGGCTGGAGAAAGGCAACAGAAATATAAAGGCAAAGGATTCCATAAAGAGATGCCAGGAGGTTAGGACTACTTTTAAGAGAGCTGATGAACAAGAAAGGGTACATGATAGTGATATGTAAAATGAATAGTATAGAGAAGGAAAAAATAGATAAATAGGCATTCCCATCTCCTAATACAAGATAAAGGAGCTGTCCAATAAAATTGAAAAGCAGCATTTAAAATTTGATAAAAGGGAATAACTTTGCACAATATATAGTTTAACCCATGGAATTTACTACTACACTATATCATTGAAACCAAGCTTAATAGATTTCAAAAGAGAAATAGACATTTTATATGGATAATGAGAACTGTGGTTATATTAGGTACTTATAAGGAATGTATGGTTACATAAGGGACTTCAACCTAGAAATTGCAGCAGGACTTCCTAATGTATGTAATTGTAGGGGCCGGAGGATTGGAATGCTTACAGCCTGCAGACAACTTCCTAACCTCTATAGCTCAGCTGCCAGGACGTAACAGATCTAAGAGCCCCAACTGGCCATTTGGTCATTCTCAACCAACAGTATATCTCAGGAATATCCATTTAAAAATAAAAAAAGAAGGGTGGGGGGAATTCTCCAGGTCAAAAACATTAAGCTGTAGTTTAAGATTAGAAATGCTAATTTTGTAATTAAACACCACTACACACATTTGGGAGAGTGCAGCTCATGTGGTCAGTGTTGAATACTTTGCTGTCCATTGCTTGTTGTCTGAACCATCTACCCAACCGCAAGCCATTCTGGAAAGACAGCAGCACCAACATCTTGAGCCTGTGGCACTTCATAAGCACATTTAAGACCTGTGCCCCCTTCCCCATCTAGCTAGACAAATTACCATCTTTATTCCTTCAGATATTCTCAATGGTTATAAATGTTTAAGTCCATAGCCAAAATAAGTGTTTGTTTGTGACTGACCCATAAAGAGATTTAAGAACTTAGCTTGCAATAATACTGAAGATGGATCTATCTGTTTTACCTGAGCAGTGCAAAGGGGATGGAGACAGACTTAGGGCTTGTCTTCACTACCAGGGTAAGTCGACCTAACTTACACTACTCCTGCAACGTAAATAATGTAGCTGGAGTCGATGTAGCTTAGGTCGACTTATCCCAGTGTCTTCACTGTGCTGCGTCGATGGGAGACACTCTCCGGTCGACTTCCTTTACTCTTCTCGGAGAGGTGGAGTACCGGGGTTGACCAGAGAGTACTCTGCCATCAATTGAACAGGTTTTCACTAGAACTGCTAAATTGACCCCTGCTGCATCAATTACAGCCGCATCGCTCTCCCCAATCTCCCTGTAGTGAAGACCAGCCCATACAATCTGAAATAAGAGAGATTCTTGCAAAGAGTAGGTTGAGGCCTTGCTACACCACCTGTGACTTGTCTTTTTTCCATAGCTTTGCTAAAGAGTGCAAATTATTGTGCTTCAGGGTTCCACTGTGGAGCACAAAAAGCCAAAGCACTGATAGAGGAAGGGGAAGGCTTACTACAGGCCAGAACTAAATGTGTGGAAAACAGAAGACTAGAAAAACCTAGTGATTTAGAACTTCTTCCTTTTTTTCAGAATAAAAATCTATTTCTAACTGCTGGAGCTGGAGACAGAGCCACCCAGTGTAGTCTAATGTTGAAATATGTTGGTTTTGGTTCTATGCCTGCTTTTCTAAATAACTGAGTTTGGATTTGTCTATACATTCGTATCATGGCTGCTCATGTTTGATCTTCATCCATTGGCAGGTATGGTGAATACAAAATACCAAACAAAGCATTGACCAAGGATGACCATTATGTGGGATACTGGAAGGAGGGCAAAATGTGTGGACAAGGAGTCTATAGGTAATGCCTTCTTTCATTAAGATAATCTGTGCTCCTTGCAATAGTAAGTGTGTGGTCCAAGAAGGAACAATAACTATTTGAACTTCAGCTAACATATCAAGTGCAGCTTTCAGTAGCAGTTTATTCCCTTTGTTGGTGCACTGGAACTCTATTTTCTTTCCAGAGGTGAGGGCTAATGTTTCAGGTCTCCACACTAGTGTTCCTATTGCTATTTTCATATTCCCAAACTCCTGGCTGCAGTTACTATGGCTTAATTTCCGGATTTCTTGACAGTTTTCTTATTGTACATGTCCATACACACTGATAGCTTTTACACAGGGCCGGCGCTTCCACTGGGTGACCGTAGGCGGTCGCCTAGGGCGCCAGGATTTGCGGGGCGGCATTTCACCGCCCTAAGCAGCATTTCGATGGCGGCAACTCCGCGGCAATAAAAGCGGCCGCCGAAACGCCACCGAGAACGCAGCTTCAGAGGAGCTGCTGGCGCCAGCGGAGGTTGAGCTGCTGGCGCCAGCGGAGGTTGAGCTGCTGGCGCCAGCGGAGGTTGAGCTGCTGGCGCCAGCGGAGGTTGAGCTGCTGGCGCCAGCGGAGGTTGAGCTGCTGGCGCCAGCGGAGGTTGAGCTGCTGGCGCCAGCGGAGGTTGAGCTGCTGGCGCCAGCGGAGGTTGAGCTGCTGGCGCCAGCGGAGGTTGAGCTGCTGGCGCCAGCGGAGGTTGAGCTGCTGGCGCCAGCGGAGGTTGAGCTGCTGGCGCCAGCGGAGGTTGAGCTGCTGGCGCCAGCGGAGGTTGAGCTGCTGGCGCCAGCGGAGGTTGAGCTGCTGGCGCCAGCGGAGGTTGAGCTGCTGGCGCCAGCGGAGGTTGAGCTGCTGGCGCGGGCTGGGGGATGGGGAGTCGCCGCGGGAGGGTGGGAAGCTGGCTGGTGGGGGCGGGGCGGCGTTGGCGAGGGGGGCGGGGCGCAGGGCTGGTGCAAGGAAGTTTCACCTAGGACGCGACACTTCCTTGCACCGGCCCTGCTTTTACACTGTCTCTACTTTAATGTTGCTTCCTCCTTTCAACCTGCAAGTTTTTCTCTTGAAATTCATCATGACAAATGTCTCATGATATTTCATGTCTCACTTGAAAAAGGCTTTTAACATTGTTATAGTGACCCATAAGCAGCAACCCTTTTTTATTCACCTCCTAAACGTACTTGTTAATCTGATTCCAGGTTTGGGTTTAGTGCAGTCTCTGAAGGAAAAGGGAAAAATTCAGTATCTATTCCTGAAAACCTTGGGATGAAAGAATACAGATCATAGAACCTTACCCATTCTTTTTGTCATTACAGCTATGCCACTGGTGAGGTGTATGAAGGATGTTTTCAGGATAACATGCGTCATGGGCACGGTCTCTTGCGTAGTGGCAAACTGACATCTTCCTCTCCCAGTATGTTCATTGGTCAGTGGGTGATGGATAAGAAGACTGGATATGGCGTCTTCGATGATATCACAAGGTAATGTGTTGATAGCAGGAATCCTAAACTTTTAATCTGACCCAAAATTACATAAACTTGGGGGGAAAGAGTTGAGTAGATACCTTTGTGTTTTCATTTTCTGCAATTTGACTTTAGTCCATTTTAGGCTTTTGGGGTTGATGGGGGAGGATTAGGGGCTCCAAGTATGGGTTTCATTCCACTGCTTCTGTTTGAACCAATATTTTTACATGCTCTCCATCATAATTCTGCTTAAGTGTGGCACTGACTGTGATAGCTTCTTCAGTACCATCCATACTTCTGCATGCTTTGCAAATGGCATATGTAGTATTTTCTCTCATCCCACCAACCAGAAGCCTGAGTTGCCCATTGATCAGAGTGGTGATTCTCAACTGTGGTCCACCGATTCTTCAGGGAAAGCCCCTGGTGCGCCGGACCAATTTGTTTACCTGCCGCCGCAGCAGGTAAACAAACCGATCCAGCGCGCCGGGGCTTTCCCTGAAGAATCGGTAGACCACAGTTGAAAAACACCGGATTAGAGTAAAGATTTAAGAACTAGGTCATCTTGGATTCTAATCTGGGTAAAGCCACTGATTCACTCTGGCAGTTGGGGACAAGTTACTTCATCTCCTCACGAATGAGCAAAATGAAAAGATGGGGTAAGTAGCAGGAGTGTACTAAAAACCTGATTCTTCTTCGAGTGCTTGCTCATATGTATTCCAATTAGGTGTGCGTGCGCGGCGTGCACGATCGTCGGAAGATTTTTATCCTAGCAACACTCGGTGGGCCGGCTGGCGCCCTCTGGAGTGGCGCCGTTTCAGCACTGAATAAATACCCCAGCCGGCCCAGCACCCTCTCAGTTCCTTCTTACCGCCTGTGACGGTCGTTGGAACTGTGGAGTGCAGCATAGCTGATCTCCACCTCCCTAGCTTAGTTAGCACTCGCTTAGCATTGTTAATAGTTTTAAGTACTTTTAAGTAGTTAATAATTTTGATAGTTCTTGTTAGAAGTTTAGTGTGAATACTAGTGGGAGAGAAGGGGCTTCTCCCCTTTTCTCCCTCCTGGTACCGGGCTGATGTCTGGCTCTCCGGGATTCAAGCCGTGCTCAGCCTGCTCTAAGCCAATGCCTACAGGGGACCCCCATGATTCCTGCCTCAAGTGCCTCGGGGAGTCTCATCTACCAGATAAGTGCTGGATCTGCAAGGCTTTTAAGCCTAGAACCAAGAAGAAGTGGGACTTTCGTTTGAAGCAGCTCCTCCTGGAAGCGGCACTTAACCCAATGTCGGCCCCGCACCACAACCCGGTACCGACTACGGCAGCACGCACTGTGTCAGCGGCTCCAGAGCACCCAAGTACCAGTAAGGGGCCCCGGCACCGGACAGCCCCGGCTGTGATTCCTCAGAGGCGCCATTCAATGTCCCCGACATTGGGTAAACAGACTCCGGGACTGGCACCGCCCCCGGCGCCGCTGCAGCCGCAGCCAATTCAGGATCGCCCGGCCAAGTCTTTCGGCCCGGCGCCAGCACCGTCGACTCTGGTACCGCAGGGTCCGTTGAGTTCGGTGCCCCTGACCATGATGCCGGCACCGATCCCGTCGACTCCGGTACCACAAGGACCGTTTAGCCGGGGGCCCCGGCTAAGACTCCGGCACAGACGACTCCGGTACCTCAAGGTCCGTCGAGCTCCGTGGCCGTCGGTAGAGCTAACGCTGCCATCCACACCAGACACCTTCTCGGCAGCGAGGGACCTGATTGCGATGACCGAACCGGCACCACATCAGCCTTCGGTACCGCAGATGAGAATCGTCCTGTCCCGAGGCAAGCCTGCCATGCTGTGCCCGGTGCCGCACGCAGGGATCAGTTGATATCGGTCCAGATCCAGGTCGAGATCCCAGTCCCGCAGACGTAGATCTCAGTCTAGGCACCGCTCGCAGTCCCAGCACCGATTCTCTTCTCGGCGCCACTCAAGATCAACCTCCAGACACGGTCGACACTACCATGGCTCCCGGTACCGCTACCGGTCCCGTGGCCGGTCGCAGCGCAGATCTCCGGATGACCGATCTCGCCGCCGATCGCCTAGGCATTCCCTTACGCAATCCAGGTCATGCTTCCGGTACCGAGACAACCGTCGGTACCACTCCAGGTCCCGGTACCGATCCAGATCCTGGCACCGATCCCCTTTGCCACGGCACAGCACGGCACCGCGGTCTGGATTACAAGGCCATTCCGCTCCTCCTTGGCCCTCTCGCTCTGCCTCTCGATCTTCCAGGGCTGGAAGCGGCTACTATATGGACCAGGGCCACGTCATAGAGGGCCCTAGCCATTGGCAAGCCGATACGCAGGATTCGGTACAAGGACCACAGCAGTGGCCTTTCTGGACACCGATGGCGTTCCACCAGTCCCAAGGGGTCCCCTCCAGAGCCTCCCAATCGGCACATTCGGAGTCCCGGGTACCGGAGGCAACGGTATCCTGCCCTCCCCCGGAGGTCCCAGAACCAGCTGTCCACCCATCGGCCGAGGCTCCAGACCCTGAGGCCGGGACCTTGAAACAGCAGAGCTCCCTCAGCAGGACCTGCCCCAGGACCCTCTAGTCCCGGGATTGTCGTCGTCCTCGGACGAGGCAGTGGCGGGAGCATCATCCTCTGGCCCACCACCTGTTGACCTCTGGGACCACCAAGACCTGCTTCACAGACTGGCTCAGAATATGAACCTGCAGGTGGAAGAGGTGGTGGAGCTCGAGGACTCGGTGGTGGACATCCTGACAGCTGGCGCCCCTACCCGGGTAGCCCTGCCGTTTGTGCATACAATTCACACCAATGCCAACAGCCAAGTCCAGTCGCAGGTTTTGACTGCCGCTGCATGTTGAGCAGATGTTTTCAGAGAATTATCCACAATGACTCCAAGATCTTTCTTGATTGGTAACAACTAATTTAGACCCCATTTTGTATGTATAGTTGGGATTGTGTATTACTTTGCATTTATCAACATTCAATTTCATCTGCCAGTTTGTTATCCAGTCACCTAGTTTTGAGAGTCTTTGTAGCTCTTTGCAGTCTGCTTTGGACTTAACTATCTTGAATCATTTTGTATCATCTGAAAATTTTGCCACCTCACTGTTTACCCCTTTTTCCAGATCATTTGTGAATATGTTGAACAGCGCTGGCCCAGTACAGATCCCTGTGGAACACGGTTATTCACCTCTCTCCATTCTGAACACTGACCATTTATTCCTGCCTTTTTGTTTTCTGTATTTTAACCAGTTACTGATCCCTGATCGATTACTTCGCTTCCCTCTTATCCCATGACTGATTACTTTCCTAAAGAGCCGTTGGTGAGGGACTTTGTCAAAGGCTTTCTGAAAGTCCGAGTACAGTATATCACTGGATCTCCATTGTCCACATGTTTCCCCCCCCTCAAAGAATTCCAATAAATTGGTGAGGAATGGTTTCCCTTTACAAAAGCCATGTTGACTCTTCCCCAACATATTGTGTTCATCTGTGTCTAGTAAAGAACAGAATTATCAGAGTTTCAACCAATTTGCCTGGTACTGAAGTGAGGCTTACTAGCCTGTAATTGCCAGGATCGCCTCTGGTGCCTTTTAAAAAAAAATTGGTGTCACATTAGCTAGCTTCCAGTCATTTGGTACAGAAGCTGATTTAAATGATAGATTACATACCATAGTTGTTAAGTCTGCAATTTCATATTTGAGTTCCTTCAGAACTCTTGGGCGAATACCATCTGGTCCTCGTGACTTATCACTGTTTTAATCAAAACCTCCTCTACTGACACCTCAGTCTGGGACAGTTCCTCAAATTTGTCACCTAAAAAGAATGGCTCAGATGTGGGAATCTCTCCCACATATTCTGTAGTGTAAAACTATGCAAAGAATTAATTTAGCTTCTCCACAATGGCCTTATCTTTTTCAGTGCTCCTTTAGCACCTTGATCATTCAGTGACCCCACCGATTATTTGGCGGTTTCCTGCTTCTGATGTACATAACTATTTTTTTGCTGTTAGTTTTTGAACCTTTGGCTAGTTGCTCTTCAGATTATTTCTTGAGCTGCCTAATTATACTTTTACACTTGACTTCCCAGTGTTCATGTGCCTTTTTAATTTTTTTCAGTAGGATTTAACTTCCAATTTTTAAAGGATAACTTTTTTGCCTCTAACTGCTTCTTTCACTTTGTTTACCCATAATGGCACTTCTTTGATCCTCTTACTATGTTTTTTAATTTTGGGGTACACATTTAATTTGAGCCTCTGTTGTGGTATTTTTAAAGTTTCTATGCAGGTTGCAGGCATTTCACTTTTGTGACTGTACCTTTTAATTTCTGTTTAGCTTCTTAATTTTTGTGTATTGCCCTTTCTGAAGTTAAATGCTACTGTGGTGGGCTTTTTTGGTGATTTTTTTTCTCTCCATGAGGATGTTAAACTTAATTATATTATGGTTGATATTATCAACCGGTTCAGCTATATTCACCTCTTGATCAGATCCTGTGCTCCACTTCGGACTAAATCAAGCATTGCCTCTCCTCTTGTGGGTTTCGGGACTAGCTACTCCAAGAAGCAGTCATTAATAGTGTCAAGAACCTTCATCTCTGCATCCCGTCCTAAGGTGATATGTACCCAGTCAATATGGGGATAGTTGAAATCACCCATTATTATTGAGTTTTCTGTTCTTTATACACTCTAATCTCCCAGAACATCTGAAATATTAAATTTCATAGTAACAGACTTGCAACATCCAGTCACTTCAGAGTATTTTTGGTAAGGTTTATGTATATTTCTACTGGTGAGAATCCTCTTTCCATTGAACTAATGAATCCAGATTTAAAAAAACACCATACAGACTTCAAATGTATGGCATATGACTTCCTGAACTTGTGACATCACATCTTCAATGCCAAAGTGGAGCCCAATTGAGAGCAGCTATAATAAGCACTCTTTTCTTTAAAAATGTAGGCTATTTTATCTAGCTATTCTTTCCTATTTCTGCAGAGGAGAAAAATATATGGGAACATGGCAAGATGACCTCTGCCAGGGAAATGGTGTTGTGGTTACTCAGTTTGGACTGTACTATGAAGGAGCCTTTAGCAACAACAAAATGATGGTGAGTTGGACCTTAAACTGCATATTGTTTTCCTCCCAGCTATTGTTTATCCTACGCAGTACTCTACATATCACTGTCAAAATCTATCACTTCAGTTCTGTCCTGTAATTTTAAATTAGTCTTTGTAATGACTGGTCTATATTTTACTGCAATCTCCTACAGTAGCTGTCATTTTAAAAAGTCAACAGTTGCCAGTGGATATAATCTGAGAGATCCTAGTATATCTCTATACCTAGAATGCGGTCTTTTTAATAGTGACTACTGTATATGCCATCTGTCCATAATTGCTCTGTTGTGTTAATTATGATTTTTTTTCTTTATATAGGGGACTGGGATTTTGCTTTCTGAAGACGATACAGTTTATGAAGGAGAGTTTTCGGATGACTGGACCCTTAGTGGAAAGGTTGTAATTATGCTTTTTGAGTACCTTTTTGTACATTTGTTCTCTCTTCTTTGAATCGTTTCTCAGTGGGATTCAGTTTAATTATCTTCTCTACTTCTTATCTTTCCCCCCACAAGGGAACCCTGACCTTGCCAAATGGAGATTATATTGAAGGTCTCTTCAGTGGAGAATGGGGATCTGGGATAAAAATCACTGGAACCTACTTCAAACCCAGCTTGTATGACAGTGAGAAGGACAGACCTAAAGCATTGTGAGTTATGGGTGGGGAATCACTTCTGTTCTGATTGAGTAGAGTAGTGCCTTTGAGTGTAACTGAAATTAATTACCAATCTCATTCAAAGCTAGCTAGTTCAGCAAAAACATTTGATATAGAACAATGTCTTTTGACTCTCGTTTTGTAGGTCCTTGAAGACAAAGTGCAGGATGGTGGTTTTGGGGAGGCTTACTTTTCTCTCATGTTTGCCTTTTTCCTTTCTTCTCCCCAGAACACTAGCTGGGGGTGAAGGTAATGACTGCTTCAGAATGCAAGTTATACGACTAAGTTCAGAGGCTGCAGGGGAAAAGAATGGGATAGTTTATATTTGCAGGAGTGTTGGCCACAGACCTTTTAGCCTGTCATTAGTTCTGTGGAGGAATCTGTTTTTGTTTTTGTTTTTAAAGCAGCATCTTAGTAGAACTTGGGTTGTGCATAGAAAGTAGCTAATGGCAACTGGAAATGTATTGGGGGAACCTCCTGGATCACAAGCCATGGTGTTTTCACACCTTGGCAAAGCTAATTCTAGAAAGCATCAATAAAACTCTCATTTGGAGGAACAGGTGGCATGTTGAGCTAGTCTGCTGACTTGTTGTCTCCAAGACCTGTGTTTGAGTCTCATTTTAAGTCATAATGAAGATGCATTTGATTTCATCCTTGTTCTCATTTGTCCAAAGATTCATTGGCAGAGCTGTGGATGAAATTTCACAGTATTTACTAGCACTATGCCTGGTTATACTAGTATTATGGATTCTTCAGTTTCAGGGTCACTAAAGCTCACTCTGAAATTTCAGAAATGTAAGTTAGAATGAGAACTATAAACCCACATATTTTTACTTGGCTGACTTGTCACGAGGCTTCCTGAAGCATTCACTGGTACTTTCTTTTGATAGCACTGATACCTACATCTTGATGCAAAGTTAAGCAGGCATCCCTGCTGAACTGAACACTTGCAATCTTAGCTAGCTTTCTGCTTTTGACCCCAGTAGGGAGTCTATGAATAAATGTATGTACACACTTGTGAAGACTGGCTGTGAAACAACAAGAGTTCTATCTCTTTTTTTTTTTTCCTTTTTTTTTTTTTCCCCCATGTTGCCTTGATGTTCATAATCTATTGGTATCGTTGTAAAAAGGGCTAGCGCCCACCTTTTGTGGTAGTATGAAACTAGACAGTTTCAATCAATGCACTGGCAGTTCTCATTGTGCTTAGTTCTCAAGTGCTGTGAAACAAATTATTACTAATAAAAAACTATCCGTATCAATAACATTTTAATGGCTATACCTAAATCTGTATAAAACTGTCCATCACTGGCAACTTTTGTTCATTCTGGGGGTCTCCAGGCTTTTTTCTGGAAGCATCAATAATGGTGAAAGTAGACACAGCCAAATGCAGCACATTCCTTTGTCTCAAAACCATTTATTACATCAAACCAATGCATATTTGAGGAACCACATGTATTCCATATTAAAACAGATTGTGTATCATATATAGGAAGACACTACTAAAAAGAGTAGAGACTGATGTTTCTAATTGTGGAAGGGGTATCTGTTTGTTTGTTCTGTTAATGTACAGCAATCTGTGTACCTAATAACATTTCAAGGCTACTCTTTGACAGTGAGAAACATAAGGGCCACGCGGATCCTTAAATGAACTCTTTTTTTCCGGAAACTTTTGATAGTCAAACTACTCTAGATCAGAGAAGCTCTAGATTCAATCCTAACGCTTAACAGAAAAAATACTTTATATACCAGTCATCTTACAGTGGGTCAATAAGATAACATTAGACACTAGACTTAATATTCATAAAATCTTAAATGTTCAGATTTCCTCATACGAGTGTGAACATCTTATAAGCACACAAATATAATTAGGTGCAGTTTCACAACTGGGTTGTGTTCCAAGACTGTTATGAATCAGAGTGGCAATTGGTGGTGATTTTTATCAGGAGGAAGCTTGGAATCCTAGCTGTGCCTGCTGATGAGAAATGGAAGGCAGTGTTTGAAGAATGCTGGCACCAGTTGGGTTGTGAGAATCCAGGCCAGGGAGACGGATGGAAGGCATGGGACAGCATTGCTGTGGCTCTGACCACCAACCGCCGTCAACACAAAGACAGGTTAGTGTCCAGAAGTACAGTTGCCAGGATGAGAGATTATTTCAAAAGAAGCTGGGATTACACCAAGGGAAGATGAGGAAAACTTTGAGATTTCTATAGTTAGTTAAACAATGCACTTCTTTTTCAGAACAGATCAGCTGGTAGGAGTTAGTTTTGGATTATTACAGATGGTGTTATACATATTGTGGAATATATGTGTGAGTGGGTACAGGTGTCAGAGTGCAGGGCAGCTGCACCTGTATTCCCTCCCTCTCGTCCGTCAACTCGTAAGCTTTCAGCTCCCCAGTCATCGCCCCACTTGGGTGAAGATGCATGTTTGTCTCCCTTCTGACTGGGGGGTTTTCAGGCTGCACTGTTCCCCTGCCTTCACTGAGTACCCCAGCAAGTCAGACTACCTCAGTAAGCCTTCTTTGTTTTTCTCATCAGAGGCTATAAACAGCATAATTGCCCATAGGTATAAATTAGCTACACAGCCCTTTCTAAGCAAGCATATTTATTCTTACAGTGAAAGCATTACAAAAACAAAAGAACCTACCTACATGCTAGTATGCTTACCAGAGATTACCCTAGCTCTAACAAGGGCTCTGGCAATGGCAGGTGAACAGTCCTTCGAACCCCGTGAAGGAGTCACAAATTTATAACAGCTGTTGACTCAGAAGAAACACATCTATGAATCTGAGTCTTTCCTTTATACAGTTTGGGTCTTTGATCTGCAGAGACCCTGAATAGGTAATCAGCCAGACAATGGGTTTCTCTTCAAGGTGTAGCTTCAAAGGGCGAGTCTGGAGGTGGGGAATTGCGTTCTTCTCATCCAAGTATTTCCTGGGGTACCCATTCAACTAAAAGTAGTCTTGTCTGATTAATTTTTAAGAGTCCTGTGAAGCTCATAACACCTCCTAAGGTTTACATTAGTCATATCTACCACCCCCCCACCCTAGACAATACATACAATCCTACACAAATACATAAACGTTTGCTTTTGTAGTACAATGAATTCCTAAGATACTTAAACTTAATTCAGTAAGGTTTGTCCAGGATATGTTGGGAAATTGCCATATCTGTCACAACAGATTGATATGTATTAGAAGAGATTTTCCTTAAACATATTTTCATATTTACATAAGTGTCTATATCCGAAGTTATTTTAAATAATGTTTAGAAACAGTCATGATATAAATCTGTTCTGAAGTGTATTAAAATATACAGTGAAGTAAAAACTCTGTAATAGAGAATGTAGTTAGTACAGAACATAATCCAACTTTTATACTTCTCAGAATGATTCATAAAGTATTTTGAAAAGTTCAAATAAATAAAAGCTGAGGAGGAGAGACAGTGAGGTAGAAGCTAGGGAGAAGAGTTGAAATCCCTAATAAAGAAAATAGATACAGAGAGGCTGTAAAGAGCTTCAGGGAAGGTTCTTGTACCAAGAATGTCAATTGTGCAAAGGAAAAGAGGAAGTTGGCATTAGATGAAGATGGGAGAGATCGATGAGACAGCTGGAGCAAATCTATGCAGGGTTTTTCAGACAAGTAACCATTTTGAACATGATACTGAAATCGGTGTTCAACTCCATGGATTTTTCTACCGAAGAGGTAATAGTGAGGTCCTGTTTCATAGACATGACAAGGTGGGCAGCAGCATTCTGCACATTCTGGATTCTGTAGAGGTGAGATTTTGGGAGGCCACAGAGAAGTAAATTGAAGTAGCAGAGTTGAGAGGAGATAAAAGTATGGATGAGGACTTCAGCGGAGGTGAAGTTGAGACAATATTGTTGAAGTGGTGATAGGCACATTTGCAGGTATAGATGTGGGAGGAGCAAGAAAGTTCAGCGTGAACAAGAGTGTCAACATTAAGAAGTTTGAGAAGGGAAAGGTTTCCTAATACACCATTTATCCTGTCACCTCACTTTATTTTTTTTAATTATATATCTTATTATTCATACATCTTTAGACTCTAAAATCTGATTAAATATATGCACATGTACTGTGCATATTTCATGTATAATCCATACAATATCTCTGTCCTTGTATCTCTACAGCCCAGAACTATTGAGTCGTTCTCACACTCAGACACTGGAGAGTTTAGAGTTCATTCCACAACATGTTGGTGCCTTCACACTAGAGAAATATGAAAATATCAAGAAATATTTAATGAAGGTATTGTGAGCATCTAATATTGCTGGCTGTTGTCTATAAAGCATGATTTCAGGTGTCGTAACTTGCTCATTGCCACTTAAATTATCCAGCTGATTTCAGTCAGTGTCTGTTACTTTCTGTACTTTCGCATTTAGGGTCCTAGTTAAGTTCTTGCTCTCTCAAGTAATCGCCAAATTTACCTAATCAACCAATTAATAAGAAAAATATATGGATCCTGCTTTCTCTAAAGCCTGAGCCCTCATGGTCACTTCTCTGGTAATACCAATCTGCTCGTGGAGTCTGTTCCTTGCTTCTTACGTTTCATCACCCTAAAAAGTGTTGGGTCCCAATAGAGCATTTTGTGGAATTTTGAAGTGCTTGCGAGGTTACTGAAATATTTTGTGGGTTTTCTCTATAACTGCATAGATTTGCTGAATTACCTGAGGCGGCTGTATTGTGACTTCTTACATAATAGAGGAGTTTGCTACACTCTTCAGCTAAGTGTAAACTTTACAGTCAAAATAAAGTTTTGACTATTTCTGAAGTTAGTTTATATGTGTAGTATGTTGTATGTGTAGTTCATATGCCTGTATAACTTTTTAAAAGGTTAAATTATCAAACCTTTAGTAGTTGAACTGAGACTCCTGCTTGTGTCCCTTGTACTCCAGTTTCTTTTTAGTCATAAGGGATAACATTTCTGTCTCTCTTACTGCTTCATAGCTGGTGACTCTCTGATTAATATCTCTCCATTCAGGCCTGTGACACCCCTCTCCACCCTCTGGGGAGGCTTGTGGAGACACTAGTAGCTGTGTACAGAATGACCTACGTTGGAGTGGGAGCCAATCGGCGGTTACTACAGGAGGCAGTAAGAGAAATTAAATCCTACCTCAAACGCATCTTCCAGTTGATCAGGTAAGAAGCATCACGTTTTAAGTTAGATTGAAATGTTTTTCAGTACATCCAGCAGCATTCTCCTGGTCTGGTTAGTATTAATTTGGCTCTGTGTGCCAGCATTCCCCCATTCCTCTTAAATTTGAAGAGAGTCATGGTAGGATTCTGTGATTAGCTGACTTGATGAATCTGGACAGAAAGCCCTTTCCCCCTGAAGGTTCTGTCCACAGTGGAACCCATTAAGGCTCTGTCCACAGTGGAAGGCATTCTTCAATGTGGTAGTTTCTAGCTGGGCTCTAAGGGCTTGTCCATATAGTGCATTAGTCCGCACTAGAGGAGTGTAAATTCTAGTGCACACTCAGGGCCGGCACTTCCACTAGATGACCCTAGGCAGTTGCCTAGGGCGGCAGGATTTGGGGGGCAGCATTTCGGCGGCGACTCATTTCCCAGCGGCAATTCGGCAGCAAGAAGCGCCGCCAATTACGGCTGAGGAGCGCTGCCACCTAGGGCAGCAAAAACCCTGGCACCGCTACTGTGCACACTAGCATGTTGTGCACCAACTGGCCTGTTTCAAAGAGTGCTACAGTAATGCAGATGTGTAGTGCATGCCAGCCCATACTAGCAACACACTAGAATTTACGCCCATCTAGTGTGGACTAGTGCATCATGTAGACAAGCCCTAATGTCTGTTTCCAAACTAGTGTATACAGGGGATATTTGAGGGGATGGTATTAGAGTAGTATATAAACCAAGCTCAGACACATAGCACAGCGTTCAGACTGTATTCCGTAAGAATTCTTGGTAGTAATCTCCATTCACTAGTGGATGAGCTGTGCTTAGATTCTTGCCAGCTGCTATAGTTGTAGTACAGTAAGTTATTCTCCAAGCTGTCTATTATTCTACCATGGATAGCTGCATTTTTAGTGTACATGTAGATATTAATATAGTTAAGGTTTGTGCAAAACTACATGTTTTAGTTTAATTTTAATTAGGAAAACATTACACCAACATTTAACTAAAGATTATGGTTACACATGTGGACATGTACTGTGAACCCCAGTATAAGCTTTTTAAAAGAACTTGTATTTTAAATAAGAAATCTGTAAATATGAATAAGAAAACTTGTAGAATATTCAAACACATTTTAAGCCTTTTTTCCCCGAGCCAAACAGTAGTTGCACTCTCTGCAAACCTTCTGACACTGTGCTACTGTATCCACGTCAGTAGTTGATGACAATTTCCATTATTAACTAGTAAGGAAAGGATAAACTGTAAAATAAGGATATGTGGGACGAAAATCTTAAATTAGGAAAACAATTCTCTTTCAACTCCTAGTATACCCTAATTCATTCTCTGTGCTATATCGCATAATTCTGTACTCGTTTTCTGTGTCTCCAAATTTTCCAGTAATCTGACTGTTATTGAGCACTCTTGTGAAGTTGTATGATGTCAATAGTTTATGGTTTCTTAAAATTATTGGTCCCAGATGTAGTTTAATGAGCTTGTCATAGCTTTAAAAAAGACACTATCTTGCCCGAATAGTTAGCTAATCAAGAGAGAAACCAAATGAAAAAGGAGCTGAGGAAAAATAACCTAATTAATGTGTATCAAGCTTCTTTCTGTTTGTGTCATAAGCTTAAGTAATTGGATATGGCTTTGCTGCTAGGCACACCCAGGAGAAATCACCATGTGCAACTTGTGTTAGAATATCTCTCAAATTCCTCGGCTTTCCCTTAGAAGTATGAATATATTGGCTATTTATGGACTCTTCTAATAAATCAAGTGATGCAATTATGTATTTTATTTTTGAGGTTCTTGTTTCCTGATCTTCCTGAAGAGGGCAGCACAATTCCACTCTTGGTGACTGAGACAAAGAGAAGGAAGTCCTTCTGTAGTGGGAAAATGGACTCCAGATCAGAATCTCCTGAACCAGGGTATGTAGGGGAAAAATTGTCTCCAATAAACTAGTCAGTTCATAAACTAGTACCCAATTCATAAAGCAATCCCTTCTTAGGAAAGCATTTAAGTATGTGCTTAAGTGCTGTCCTGAACTGAGACCTTAGATTTGTACCTATGTTAAATCTTTCTCCCTTAGAAAGTGTAGCTAGTAAGGAGCGAGGAAAAATAGCTTTTGGCTCTGAGGACAGATTGTCATAAGCAAACATCCATGTGAATTCAGAAAAAATATTTCATTCTGAGTGGCCTAAAGTAGCGACTAAATGCAGATACCATACTTGAATGGCTGGGAGATGAGTGTTGCATTATGGTTCAAATTTTACATACAAGTTTTGAATTAGAATTGCAGGAACTGCATGCAGTTCTGATCGCTCCATCTCAAAAAAGATATATTCGAACTGGGAAAGGTACAGAGAGAGGCAACAAAAATGATTAGGGGTATGGAACCACTTCCATATGAGGAGAGATTAAAAACACTGGAACTGCTCAGCTTGGAAGAGACAACGGAGGGTGAGGAATATGACAGAGGTCTATAAAGTCATGAATGGTGTGGAGAAAGTGAATAAGGAAGTGTTATTTACCTCTTCACATAACACACCACCCAGGGGCACTCTACGAAATCAATAGGTGGCAGGTTTAAAACAAACATAAGGAATTATTTCTTCACACAAGGTACAGTCAACCCGTGCAACTGATTGCCAGGGGATGTTGTGGAGGCCAAAAGTATAACTGAGCTCAAAAAAGTATCCGATAAGTTCATGGCTATAGGTCCATCAATGGCTATTAGTCATGATGGTCAGGATCATAACCCCATGCTCTAGGTGTCCCTAAATCTCTGACTGCCAGAAGCTGGGACTGGATGACAGGATGGATCATTTGACACATTGCCCTGTTCTGTTCATTCACTCTGAAGCATCTGGCACTGGCCACTGCTGGAAGACAGGATGTTGGACTAGATGGACCATTGGTCTGACCCAGTGTGGCTGCTGTTAAGGCCTTATGTAGGAAAGCCTACTTGATACCTGTTTGGTTCTACAGCATTGTACCTGGACTGTGTTGTTAAATAAAGGATCTTACTCATAAGTGTAACTTTAGCACAAGTGTTAATTCCTTAACCTGCACCCTCTCCTTATCCTTCTCCCCTACTGAACATACCCTGAAATGGCTACGTATATGTTCTAATTGTTTGGCTCAATTCATTTTCTATAAATGTGTGTTTTGGTTTTATTTTTCCCTTTTCTTTTCTGCTTTTTTCAGTTATGTGGTAACCAGTTCTGGGCTGCTGCTTCCTGTGTTGTTACCACGACTCTACCCTCCTTTGTTTATGTTGTATGCCTTAGACAATGAACGCGAGGAAGATATTTACTGGGAATGTGTTCTTCGTCTAAACAAACAGTCAGATACAGCTCTTCTGAGCTTTCTTGGAGTTCAGCTGTGAGTATGCTGTTAAAATTAATGGCTTTAACACTAAAACAAAAATGTGATACTTGGAAAACCATGACCAAGTGAAGGCACCGTACCAAAAAACTTCCTATGCCAGTGATTCTTGACCTGTTTATCATTATGGGCCCCACAGACCCCTATATTCAGTGCCTCCCACCCAGAGACACCTCCACAGAGTGGGGCCAGAAGGGGAGCCCTGGGTGGAGGGCCAGGTGGCAGCCCTGACCCTGTACCCAGCTGTGGGGCCAGGCGGCAGCCTGGACCCTGACCTCGCAGGGCCATCCAACAGTCTCGAGACCAGCCCCAACCCTGGACCCAGACTTTGCGGGACTGGGCGGCAGCCCCGGACCCCCGCCATGTGGGGCCAGCGACTCCAACCTAGCCAGGAACCCGGACCCTGTGCGGCCTGGTGACCATTAGCACACAGCTGTGCGCTAATTGAGCCACGGGTTGAGAACTGCTGTCCTATGCTCTATGAATCTGTCATGGGCTGTTCTATATTTCCTTTTCTTTTACTATCAGAACATCTGTATGTAACTGTATCTTTGCAGTAAGTAGTATGTGAGGGGGCTGATCTCACACACACTCATTTTAAACTAATAAATAATTTGTTTAAGTGGCGTGGCAATTCTTTAAGAACTTGAGGGTAGTGTTCCAAATTATAGTATTTTCAACTATTTCTGCTAAGTGTAGGTAATCATGTGGTGGGGGGAGGAAATTTAGAAAAGTCTTGAGGGTCCCATTCTGGGCATAAAGCAAAAGATAAGTTAAAACCACTTTTAAAACACAATAACTCATTCTGTTAATTGAATACATGTGGTTTCTTACAGCAAATTTTGGCCAGTGACTGTGTCCATCCTTGGAGAAAGTAAAAAGGTATATCCACGTTTTAATGGAACAGAGGAATATGTGAGCTCACACATGTGGCAACGCATTTATTATTCTCTTTTTTTCTTGTCCTTACATCTTTTGTATGTATTTTAAAGCTACATTAGACGTCCTTACTGTAAGCAGCTGTCACTTCAGAAATGCAGTTCTATCCAGAATTTCCTTATTCCATATATTAGAGGATGCATAATTCTGAGAACTTTTTAATATTTTAAAAGAAGCCTGCATCTGTTTTGTTTGGTCCACAGTTGTGAAAGAGGATGAGGTTAGAAACATCTCTTACCAGGGATAAGCTGTAAATTGCATTTGATAAAGACTTTTTAAAAATAGGGTAATACCACTTTTATTGTAGCTCATCACCAAAAAAGGCATTATTAAGAAGGATGATAAAGGAACAGATTATGCAGTTAGGAACAATAGCCACTTTACAGTAGCAAGTTTCTATTTTCCACTAATGGTGGTTTAACTATCCGATGTCTCCTACTAGTTAACCTAAATATTTTGTTTAAGTATATGGCTAGATTTATGCTGTGGAGAGGAAAAAAAAAAGATGGAAATCTTAATCAAAAACTTCAAAACCAGTTTTCCATGGAGATGCAGAGCCTTTCAATTTTAGGTCATTACTTCAGTCAGCACAGGTCAATAGTGACCAAATTTCTTTCCTATCAGATGGTGGTTATGTGAGACTATTTTGGTGGTCTCCTTCCAATTCTGTTTAGACAAGTATCACCATCACAGAAATTTTCAATATAATTCACTCTAATCGGCCTCCTGGTTGGTATTATGAGGAGTGAGGCGAAGGACTGAATCAAAAAAGAGACTGAATTTCTCTGCCTCTAGACTTGGCCCTTCCAGGTCAGAGTTGAGATCTGTTGGTGGGAAACCTACGTAAACAATGCCCAGACAGGTAACAGTTTTGTTGACAGAGGACTTCAGTTTCTTAAGTCAATCCAGCATCTTTTATGAACCCCAAAATCACTTTTTTTTTATAAAAATATACTTTTATTTTTGCATTTTCCCCACTCATATTTAATACAGTTGCATAGCTGACTTTGCAATAGCCATGTTTGCTTTCTTGTGAGCTGTCAGGTATTTGCTAGAAAGATTCTGATCTTCTTCTGATTACCTAGGTGATACCGAACATAAAAGATGTCTGCTTTGCCTCAGCAGTTGAATGTTTACAACAGATCAGGTAATCCTTTGACTTTATCCCTCTGACTTGTTTTTCCTGCTCAGAATACTGCCACAGTCTAAGGCTTTGTCTACACTGGAACTTCATGGGCAAAAAAACATCCCCCAAACAACAATAGTTTTACAGACAAAAAGCGCTGGTGTGAACAGGGCCTTGTTGGCAGGAGCACTCTTCTGCCAACAAAGCTGTTGCCACTTGTTGGGGGTGGAAGTTTTTTTTTGTCAGCAGGAGAGCTCTCTCCTGCCGACAATCAGTAGCTACACTACACTGCGTACCTTTTAGTGGCACGGCTGAAGCGGCACAGCTGTGTTGCTAAAAGGTGGGGAGTGTAGGCAAAACCTTACTTTAGTTTAGTTTGATCTTCAGTTTGCCTCAGGATGTTGTTGCCATTCACATTGTAACAAGGAGCCTTGAAAGACTTTTCTGTCTTTCTGCCAAAAATGTTAGTAACTCTTCACAGTGAGGAGGTGGGTGAGCCCTATTGTGTGGGGGCAGTTGGTATCTTCTAGGCAGGTCTTTGTAAGCTACCTTGACAGAAGATGCTTAATTGTGCATGTGCATTTTTTTAAGCAGTCAGGACAAAATGGCTTATTTATGGAGGTTTTTTCCAGCCGTTAGCTGTGAAAACTATCTCAATTGCTGGTCTTCTCGTTTTAAAAATGTTCGAGTGGCAGTAATGAAGAGTCTTTCAAGCAGCAAACACTGATTTAAAATAGCTTTAAATAACATTATTTTATGTTCAGTAATATCTCTTGATCTGCTTCACTTGCAACTCAGTATGCTGGGCAGCTGGTATATTCTTAGAAATGGGCAGCTTTTGGTGGCTGTGATGCAAATGTGATCAGTGGCTATTTTGAAGGGTTCTATCTTTCTAGAAAAGAAAGAAAACGCAAATGAACAAGCCGACTTATCTTAATAAAAAGACCATTTGCAACTCTTCATTATAATCCTGATGGTTTCCTTTCCCAATAGTACAACCTTTACCCCATCCGACAAGCTGAAAGTGATTCAGCAGACTTTTGAGGAGATCTCTCAGAGTGTGCTTGAGACTCTTCAGGAAGACTTCTTGTGGTCAATGGATGACTTATTTCCTGTTTTTCTCTATGTAGTGCTACGAGCCAGGTGAGCGGTTTTTGAAGTATTGTGATAAAACACACAGACCAACTAAAATTTGTTTCCTGTATGGGGATGGTTTATTAAAGTTGAAATAGAATTGTATTCAGTACAGCTGGAGGGTCTTAAGGGTAGACTGTTAGTGCAGATAGAGCTGTTAGCAACCCTAACTAGTTCAGCTAAAACAGTTCAGCCATTTCTGAGAAAAAGGGTGGGAAAAACATTTTGCCCATTTAAAAAATTCTTAAAGTATAAAAGGCTAGAAAAAAATGTAATAGTGTCTTTTCCTCATGTGACAGGATAAGGAATTTGGGGTCTGAGGTGCACTTGATTGAGGACCTGATGGATCCATATCTCCAGCATGGGGAACAAGGCATCATGTTCACTACTCTGAAGGTGAGTATGAAATGTACACATCAGCTGTCTAAAATTCCTATTGTCCTTTCTCTGGCAGCTAATATTCTTTGTACTCTTCCTATGGCAATGGCCACAACTAGAGCCAATTTAAATTTCAATGCAAGTTAGCAACAAATTCTTTCAACTACTTTTAGCACCACCCACTGATAAAATTTCAAGGTAACAAAGCCCTGTTAATGCTGGTTGTTAATAAAATGACATGTACATGTACAAAATCACTTTGTTGCTCAGACTTAAACTTAATGTGCTGGTTCTGATCCCTCTGTCACCAGAAAAATCAGATTTCTGGTATAAAAAGATTTGAACATGCGGCTCCTGTGATTACTGAGCTCTCTAGTGTTTGGTATCATCTGTTGTTCTTCGAGTGATTACTCATGTGCATTCCAGTAGGTGTGTGCGCGCACCGCGTGCACGATCGCCGGAAAGCTTTTCCCCTAGTGGTACCCATCTGGTCAGCTGTGGAGACCCCTAGAGTTGCGCCTTTATGGCAGTGTATACATGTCCCTGCCGACCCGCCGCCTGCTCAGTTCCTTCTTACTGCCCGTGACGGTCGTTGGAACAGCTCAGTCTCTTGCATCTGCAAGTGCCTTACCTAGTGGTTCCCTTGTTTTGTGTAAATAGTCGTTAGTCAGTTAGTTGTTAATAGTTGTAGATTACTTAGCTTACTTCGGGGGGCTCTCCCCCTGTTCTACTCTCCCCTGCGCCGGGGCATGCCTCGGTCGCAGGGGTTTTAGGCGTGCGAGAGGTGTACGAAACCTATGCCCATAATTGATCCGCATGTTGCCTGTCTAAAGTGCCTCGGGGAGGGCCATCGAACAGATAAGTGCCCAATTTTCAGGAGCTTCAGACCCAGGACTAAGAGAGAGCGGGACTATCGTTTGAAGCTCCGCCAGAGCCGGCACCGGCACCTTCGGGGCGCAGCGCACCTGCCTCGGTGCGGGATGTCCCGGCACCAAGGAAGGACCCCACCAGGGAGCACCAGCACCGCTCCCTGGCCCGCAAGGCCAGTGTCTCCAGGCGACACCACTCACAATCCCCAGTGCCACATAAGAAGAAGAAGCCAGACGGGACGTTCCCCCGTCAAGAAGCCGCGGGGGAATTCCAGTGTGGTGCGTCCTCCAGCGGGACACCCTCGTTTTGGGCCTCAAGAACCGACGCCATTGATTCAGGCCCCAGTGGCGGGGCTGTGGAGTTCGGCGAGAACAGACTCCCCTACCCGGGACGATTTGGAGAATGAGCTTGATCTCCCCTCCACTCCGGACACCTATTTGGTGACCCGAGACCTCATCGCCATGACAGCGCAGTACCCGGCCCTGCTTCGCAGTCTCAGGCACCGCCAGTATCACCAGCGACAGCACCGACTGCGTCGTCAAGCCTGGCACAGCAGGCGACTCCAATATCCATCGTGGCACCTATGGTAGCACCACCATTAATTCATCATCGGGGGAAGCCTACGATGTTGCAACACCAATCACCATCCCCCGCTACCGCTCGCCGGCACCATCTGGCTCCGTGCCCCCATGGTCAGGTACAGAGTACTCATCAGAGTCAGCGGTTGAGTCCTCTGTCTCCCGACGCAGTCACCACCACTCTCGGTCCCGGCACTGTAGGCCAGCAGAGCAACCGGCACCAGCCATCACCTGGCAACCCCAGTGGCAGGGCCCAGTACAATGGCCCTTTTGGACCCCTTGGGCCTACCACCAGGCTCAAGGTCAGGGATCCAGGCCGGTATCGGTAGTGTCGGCACCCCATGCCCCCCCATCAGCGACGTCGCTGGCACGCTATACCCCTAGGGCCCTGGAGGACCCCGTACGAGACAGGGCTGCTGAGTAACCACAGGCAAGCGTAGCCCCTCCTGCACGGACGTCGGTGACACTTGAGCCGCCTCCAGTCGCGGGGAGCTCCGAGGTACCCGACCCAAGCTTCAGAGAACCGGAAGGGCAGGAAGACCCTGTCCCAGGAACCTCTTCCTCCTCCTTGCCGGATGAGGTGGTGGCGGGCACCTCCACCACACACTCTACCACTAATGGACACCAAAGGCCACCAGGACCTGCTTAGGAGGGTGGCTGTAAACCTTAACCTCCAGGCAGAGGAGGTTATGGAGGACTTGGATCCAATGGGAGACATTCTCACACCCGAGGGTCCTAGAGTGGCCCTGCCCCTCATAAGGACAATTCAGAACACCACGAAGGTGCTCTGGCAGACCCCAGCCTCTATACCACCAATGACTAAAGGGGTCGAGAGACGCTATTTTGTGCCGCAGAAGGGCTATGAGCACCTTTTTACCCACCCCCAGCCGGGGAGTCTGGTGGTTGGTGCGGCAAACCACAAGGAGTGCCAGGGACAGCCGGGCCCCACACCTAAGTCACGGGACACCAAGAAGCTGGATCTCTTTGGCCATAAAGTCTATTTGACTGGGGGGCTTCAGCTTCGAGTAGCAGACCAGCAGGCAGTGCTGAGTTGCTACGCTTTTAATTCCTGGAGCTCGTTGGCTAAGTTCCAGGAGCTAATCCCAGCCGACACGCAAGGAGTTTGGCGCGCTCCTTGAGGACAGTAGAGTAGTCTCTAGGACCGCCCTCCAGGCAGCCCTGGACGCGGCAGACTGCGGCTCAAACCATGGTCACAGCCATCACAATGAGGCACAATGCGTGGCTCCAGGTTTTGGGGATTCCACCTGAGGTCCAGAACACAATACAGAACCTCCCCTTTGACTGTGAGGGCCTGTTTGGCCAAAATACGGACACGCACCTACATAGCCTGAAGAACTCTCAATCCACTCTGAGGTCCCTGGGGTTACACACCCCAGTGCCTCAGAGAAAGCCCTTTAGACCTCCGCCCCATCCCGCTTCTACTCTGGAATAATAGAAGGCGCCCACCGCTATCCTCCTCAAGCCAAGGCCAGGGTTCGGTCAAACAGCCCCCTGGCCCCAAACCAAACTTTTGAAGATGTGCCCGAGGACGGCGCACCAGTTACCATCTTGGATCCTTCCCCCCACTTTTGTGGACCGACTCTCCCGCTTCTACCATGCTTTGTCTTGGATCACGTCAGACTGCTGGGTCCTCAGCATGGTAGGGGCAGGATATTCTATCCAACTCTGTTCCCTCCCGCCCTCCCACGCCCCCTTTCCCGTCCCTCTTCAGGGACCCCTCTCACGAGCAGCTCCTTTTGCAGGAGGTGCAATCGCTCCTAGCTCAAGGGGCAATAGAGGAGGTTCTTCAGGAATTATGGGGCATGGGGTTCTACTCCCACTGTTTCCTCATCCCCCAAGGGTGGGCTTCGGCCCATCCTGGACCTACGAGATCTCAATACATTCGTGAAGTTTCACATGGTCTCTCTGGCCACCATCATTCCCTCTCTGGATCTGGGAGACTGGTACGCTGCCCTCAACTTGAAGGACATGTACTTCCATATTTCCATTATCCCAGCCCACAGGTGCTTCCTCAGATTCGTAGTCGGTGGTCAGCACTACCAGTTCAGGGTGCTTCTGTTTGGCCTTTCAATGGCGCCCCCATGTATTCACAAAGTGTATGGTGGTCGTGGTGGCCTTCCTTCGCAAGCGCTAGGTGCAGGTATTCTAGTACCTGGACGACTGGCTCATTAAGCCTGATTCCCAGGCACGGGTGGCAGAACACGTGTCCCTGACCCAGGCTATGTTTTGTAGGCTGGGACTTGTGTTAAATGAGCCAAAATCCACACAAAGAATAGAGTTCATAGGAGCTCTCTTGGACTCCACGCAGGTGAGAGCGTTTCTCCCGGAACTGTGTTTCAAAGCGCTCACGGACCTTATCGGGATCCTGCACCGCTTTCCCACAACCACGGCCAGAAATTGTATGAGGCTATTGGGGCACAGGGCAGCCTGTACCTACGTAGTACAGCACGCCAGGCTGCGCCTTTGGCCTCTCCAGGCATGGTTAGTGCAAGTGCACAGACCAGGCAGGGACCCATTGGACTCAAAATAGTGACTCTCCCACCTCGGATTCCCGACTCTCTCCACTTGTGGCTACAACCACAGCTGGTTTGTGCAGGAGTACCCTTTGCCAAACCCCAACCTACGCTCTCCCTGCTCACGGACGCCTTGGCGCTCAGTTGGGGAGCACATCTGGGCAATATCAGAACCCAGGGCCTCTGGTCCCATACAGAGCTATTGCTGCACATCAACATAAGGGAGCTGAGGGCGGTTCACCTGGCATGCCAAGAATTCCAGAGCCGCCTCCAGAGCACATACATATCAGTGCTCACAGACAATCCTGCAGCGATGTTCAATATAAATAAATAGGGCGGTGCTCGCTCCTCTCCCCTGTGTCGGGAAGCCCTCGCGCTGTGGGACTTTTGCATCACCCACTCCATACACCTACAGGCGTCGCGTCTTCCTGGGGTGCAAAATGAGCTAGCCGACCGACTCAGTTGCTCGTTTCACGGTCACGAGTGGTCCCTCAGACCAGACATCACTCACTCAAGTTTCCAGAAGTGGGGCTCTCCCCACATGGACCTGTTTGCGACATGGAACAAGAAGAAGTGCCAAAGGTTCTGCTCCTTCCTGAACCACAGCCTGGGCTCCACCACAGGCACCTTTCACTTGTTATGAACGGGTCATCTGCTGTATGCGTTTCCGCCATTTCCTCTCATACAGAGTACTCAAGACTTGTTGAGACAGGGCTTCCTTGATCCTCATAGCACCAGCGTGGCCTCACCAGCACTGGTTCACCATGCTATTGAACCTCTCAGTGGACAGACCAGTAGCTTCCTCTCTCTGACCCTAATCACACAGAACCATGGCCGTCTCCAACACCCCAACCTGGAGTCCCTTCACCTCATGGCGTGGAAGCTCCATGGCTGAACCCTCTTGAGCTTCAGTGCTTGGACTCTGTGAGGGAGATCCTGTTGGGAAGTAGGAAACCCTCCACTCGAGCCACTTACCTGGCTAAGTGGAAGCGTTTCTCCATTTGGCCTTGACAAAGGGGAACTGAGCCACAATCAGCCCCAGTTCCCCTTATTTTGTACTATATCTTTTATATCTCAAGCACCAAGGGTTAGCAATATCATCCCTGAGGGTACACCTCGTGACCATTTTGGCCTTTCACCCGAGAACATTGGTTGGTCAGTGTTCGGTAACCCCATGGTGAGCAGGTTTCTTAAGGGATTGGAGAGACTTTATCCCCCGGTATGTTGGCCCTTTCCTCAGTGGGACCTCAATCTAGTCCTGTCCTCACTCATGGGGGGGGGCCCCCTTTTGAGCCCATGGCTACCTGTCCTCTGTCCTACCTCTCTTGGAAGGTGGCCTTTCTGGTGGCTATCACCTCCACTAGAGGGGTCTCTGAGCTCAGAACACTGACCTCCAAACCCCCTTATTTAGTATTCTATAAGGACAAGGTGCAGCTACACCCTCACCCTGTGTTTCTATCTAAGGTCGTATCCCAGTTTCATGTGAACCAAGATATATTTTTACCTGTTTTGTTTTTTTCCTAAACCCCATGCCGCTAACCGGGAGCACATGCTCCATTCCCTGGACGTCAGACGTGCCTGGGCATTTTACATTTACGAAATGGCTTTGTGTTCAATCACCACAGCTCTGTATTGCCATCACAGAAAGAATGAGGGGGCTTCCGATCTCATCACAGTACGTTTCATCCTGTATCAGAACTTGCTATGACCTGGCTAAAGTTCCAGCCCCTCCGCTTACGGTGCATTCTACCAGAGTGTCAGCAGCGTCCACGGCATTCCTGGCACAGGTCCCTATCCAGGATATCTGCAGGGTGGCAACATGGTCTTCTGTCCATACCTTCACTTCACACTACGCCATTACCCAGCAGGCGAGGGATGATGCTGCCTTTGGTAGGGCAGTCCTGCACTCGGAGATCAGGTGAACTCCGACCCCTCCCCGGGGGCAACTGCTTGGAAATCACCTATTGGAATTCACATGAGCAATCACTCGAAGAAAAAAGTTTCTTACCTCTCGTAACTGTTGTTCTTTGAGGTGTGTTGCTCATGTCCATTCCAAATCCTCCCCCCCCCCCCCCCACCTCCCCTCTGTCAGAGTATTCCGGCAAGAAGGAACTGAGCAGGCAGCGGGTCAGCAGGACATATATATACACCACCATGAAGGCGCTGCTCTAGGGGTCTCCACAGCCCACCCGACGGGTACCGCTAGGGGAAAAGCTTTCCGGCGATTCTTGGAATGGACATGAGCAACTCCTCTCGAAGAACCTTTTACTTATGAAAGGTAAGTAACCGTTTTATGTTCTGTTCTAGTGTGCAAGGGTTCCAAGTGTGGAAGTTGAAAGTGGGATTGCTTTTATGTACTGGTGCAGCAGAGGGGAGGTGAATGCTGCTGTTAAAATTCTAGGTGAAATATTTAAAAAAAATCTAATTTTTGTTAAATTAATAACACCACAATCTGTCTGGTTCTTCTTTGAGATGTTTTGCTCATGTCCATTCCATTACCCACCCTCCTGCCCCTCTGTCGGAGTTGCTGGCAAGAAGGAACTGAGAGGGCAGCGGGCTGGCGGTGCCTGATATACCAACATATGAGCGCAGCACTCATGGGGCGTCACAGCCGACCCTACGGATACCGCTAAGGCAAAAATCTCCAACAGCCGTGCACATGGGCATGTGCACACCTAGAATGGAATGGATGCGAGTAACACATCTCGAAGAATAACAGTGAAGAAAAGGGAGGTAACTGGGTTTTTTGCCATTGGTATGAGTTTCCCAAAGTTTCCAGTTGCTACCCACCTAAACCATATATGAAACAGTTATTTAGAACTGAATGGCTGCCTAAGCTAGGGGTTTTTTTCTAGCTACACCTAGGACCTTTCATTGTAATGTCTGAATACTTCAAAAACATCTACTTGAAAGATTGTCTATACAGCAAAAAACATATAAATAAATAAAAAAAGACCTGTGGCAGTGAGTCTCAGAGCCCAGGTCAGATGAGTCAGGCTCATGCTGTGGGGCTAAATATAGCAGTGTAGCCTTTTGGGCTGGGGCTGCAAGACCTTCATCCCTCTCCCAGGTTTCAGAGCCCAGGCTATTGTCTTTGTCCTTTGTTCAGTCTTTTTCAGGTATGTCTTTGGGGGGTGAAGAGCCTCTCTCTTTAGCCAGCTGAAGACAACATGGAGGGGTCTTCCAAGGGTTTTTATAGCCTTTCCCCCACTCCCTGTGTAGCATCATCTTACCCTGGAGTTTTGGGATCACATGGGCAAGTCACATGTCCATGCACCCTAACCAGTCCAGCCAGTTGCATTCCTGGCCAGGCCCAGATGTGGATTGGGGTCTGCACCTCCTATTGTCTGTGTAAGGGTTTCTTGATTGGTCTCTTTACATGCACATACCTTTCTCAAGACATGATCCCAGGCTCTTACAAAGGCTATGTACAAAACCAGCAAATATAAAACCAATATTCATAACTCCAACTACAACAATGATACATGCATACAAACAGGAGGAATAGATTCAGTAGGTCATAACTTTCACAGAGATCTGTTACATGGCACATGTAGCATAAAACATATTCCAGTTACATCATATATACATTTATAAGCATCTCCCCATAAAGTTTCATTGGGGACACCGTCACAGAGTTAAACACGATTTGAACTTAAAAGCTCAGACCTTCCCCTGATAATTCATGACATCTCACAAGATTGCCACACAGTGAATGTTGTCACTGCACAACTGATCACAGAAAGTCTAACTTCCTGGGCTTCTTGGGGGAAAAAAAGTAAACCTATATATGTAGCACATTTTTGTAGGTTAACTGGGTAGGTGGTGGTGGTGGTGGTGGTGGTGGTCGGGGGGAGGGGAAAGAATTGTGGAAAGTAGTATTTTTAAGTTAAACTGAATTTTGTTTCAATTCAGGCTTGTTACTACCAGATTCAACATGAAAAGCTCACCTAGATCGCCTCTGCAACCTAAGTAGATGAGTATCTACTGAGTGGAGCTTCAGCAACATCCATGTTCTTCCCTAGAATGGCACTTACAACAGAAATATGTGGATATTGCTTCTGAACCTCATAAGGATTGAAAAAAACAAGTACCGAGGCTAACTAGAGGAAATGACAGAGGCAGAAAAGTAATACTTAAACCTGGCCTGTCCAACAGTTTCCAAGAAGAGAGACTATTTGCTGGTCTAAAGGAGGGATTGTTTTTTCTTCCCAAATTAGCAGGGTTTTTAAAAGGCATGACATCGACTTGGCATTCATATGCAAAGAGTAGTCTGGGCGTATGGCTTCTTAGACAACGGGTTTCTGGTTTTCCTGAATCTACCTGCACTGACCACAGATTCCTTTAAAAGGATTACTTTGCATCACAGAACCACTGTGTCTTCCTGAATTAAGCTGCTAATTATGTTTGTGTCTGAAAAAGGGGAAAAGAGAAGATGCTATGTTATTTATAATAGGCAGTTTACAGAATATCTGTCTGGAAGGGTTCTGATTGAAGCATTTGTAGCAGGATTGCTGAAAACAGCCTTTAGTTGCTGTTATGGAAATCATCAAATTGACATGGGCTCCTTTATGTCCATAGTGGTAAGAACATATCCTTTTTATTTAATTAACTTCATAAACAAAAAGCACTAGCAGGTTTGAATTTCATTGCTGAATTTGGTACTTTATAAGTTTTTGCGGAGCTATTAGTTTCATTGTTCCTAGCCTTGCATTCTAAGGCCCAAGGATGAACAATGTGCAAGCTGTTTTTGGAACAGTTTTCTTGTCAAGTCCATGCTGCAGGAGAATGAAAACACGTTTTAAACTAAGTGACGCTAGATTTGGTTTGAGATTTTGACTCCTTCCATTATGCTGTACTTACTTGGCAAGGGAAAACTCACTGTTACATCTTCAAAGGTATTGTAAAACAAAAACTTAATCGCAGTGTTTGGGTTTTTGTCCATGTGCGTGTTCTCTTGTGGTTTACATTTATATTGATTTATACAAATAATGCCAGTGAACATTTGGATACAATGGGTGCTGTTCTTTACCATGTCTGACAGAAAAGTGGGGGATATATGAAATGTTCTCATGACTTATCTTGAATTAGCATAGCAAAGGCTAAATCGGTTTTGGAAATCAGAATCATGGCTTGTGTGTGGACCCTTTAAAAAGCAGAAACAAAACTGTTCATTGAAATGCTGTTGGGAGCAGTGACTGTAACGTAGCACTTTTCATAATAAAGTAAGAGTATTTGTCTTTGAGGCTGTTTTTGTGGATGGTTGGAGAAGAAAATTAAAAGGTACAGCAAGAGTCTGTTTATTTAAAATCTCATTTAACATAACACCTAACAGTTCCTCTATCCCCTCTGAGCAGTCTCTAGAGTCCCACTAATCTTTTTTTAAAAAATCTCTCTTTAATACAAATGATTATCAAAGATGTACTTAGAGAAAATATTTGTTAATAATTAAAATAACTATTTTTGGTCTAAGTAAACTGTTTCCTACTGAATTTCAAAAACCTGTTAAGGGACAGGAGCTTTTGGGGAGGAAGACTGCAGTGTACGGATTTTTGTTTTGGCTTTTTTTTTTTTTTTGGCTTTTTTTTTTTTTTTTTAAGTACCTTAGAACCATTTCTTCTTTGAGTAGATTCAGCTGCGTGTGCCCATAGCACCAAAGCTGGAGAACTTTGCTGAGCAGTACCTGTAGGGGTGGCTCTCGCACCCTGTGGACCTAGCGCCCCTCTCCTGGCAGCTAGAGTCAGATCTGTGGGGTGTTTTCACCTCATGTTTTTTATCTCAATTTTCTGAGTTTTTTCTCTAGATAACAGTAGTACGTTAGGTTTAGTTTAGTGTTCGGGTAGTTGGCTGCTCTGTGTGGTGCCCTCACCAGGGTTCAAGCATTGTCCATCATAGGGGGAAGCATCCTCAATAATGATTCCCATGCAAGATGCTTGTTGTGCGTTGGGGAGGGATATGTTAGAGTGGTGCTCTGTCTGTAAATCATTCAAAAAGAAGACTCGGGGGGCAAGAGACTTATAGTTGAAGCAGCACCTTCTGGAGCAGGCCATGAGACCCACTTCAGCACTGAGGTCCTCATCTGATCAGTGGTCACCTTTGGAACTGGAAGTGATGCCCCTCCACTTTTGGACTCTGGTGTTCCCCCTAAGACGAAGAGGAGTTATTCTCCCTCCTCTGGTGCAATGAGGAAGAGGTCCCATAAGACTAACTGGAACAACTCCAGGGCTTGGGGAGACGCTTCCTCATCTTCTGAAAGGAATACTGACTGGCACCATACTACTTCTGGCATGTGGGATGGAGTAGGTCTGTCTAACTACTCTCTGGTACCATGCTAAGATCAGGGAGAGCCCATACTGTCAACACCAGTTCTGGCGATGGGGCATCTGAGACCAGTACTGATCACATCTGTACCAGCGCCTACTGTTTGGATGCTGGTGGTATATTGAGTGGCATCAGACCTGCTGTTCTTGACTCTCCACTAGTTCAGGAGTTTTCTTCTTCGAGTGCTTGCACATGTATCATTGGAATGGACGGCTAGATTCGCGCTGGAACGTATCAAGGGAGACTATGCCAGGCTGGGGAAGATGCTTAAGGAAATTGAGGCTCAGGTGGTCTTCAGTGGGATTCTGCTTGTTCCTGGAGAAGGGCAACAAAGGTGTGACAAGATTATGATGATCAACAGATGGCTCAGGCAGTGGTGCTATAAGGAGGGCTTTGGGATGTATGACCACTGGGAGGCATTCATGGACAGAGGACTAATCTCTCGGGATGGACTTCACCTGAGTAGGGAGGGAAATAGACTTCTAGGATGGAGGCTGGCACAACTGATTTAAGAGAGCTTTAAACTAGGAATTTGGGGGAGATGGTTGGGAGATAGAATAATAGAATATCAGGGTTGGAAGGGACCTTAGTAGGTAATCTAGTCCAACCCCCTGCTCAAAGCAGGACCAATCCCCAATTTTTGCCCCAGATCCCCAAATGGTCCCCTCAAGGATTGAACTCACAACCCTGGGTTTAGCAGGCCAATGCTCA
Organism: Chelydra serpentina; assembly: GCA_037349315.1. NCBI lineage: Eukaryota > Metazoa > Chordata > Testudines > Chelydridae > Chelydra > Chelydra serpentina. Next base: position 33,224,077 of record JBAIAC010000029.1, on the reverse strand, counting down.
AACCACTGAGCTATCCTTCCCCCCCTCGGCATGACCAGGTAATCTCCATGCCGGATTTTAACACTGAGAGGGAAGAAAACAAAGTAAGAGAGGATACAGCTGTGGGTAGGAGAATGGACATAAGGAGGAAGGGTAGGGTAGATACCAGTCTAATAGGTGATACTGGCAGTAGAATGTCTGTGCCTAGTCGGGTAAAGAATGTGAGCAAAGCCAAACAGCAAAAATTAAGATGTTTGTACACCAATGCGAGGAGCCTAGGCAACAAAATGGAGGAACTAGAGCTACTGGTGCAAGAAGTGAAACCAGATATTATAGGGAGAACAAAAACCTGGTGGAATAGTAGTCATGACTGGAGTATAGGAATTGAAGGGTATGTACTGTTTAGGAAAGACTGAAATAAAGGCAAAGGTGGTGGAGTAGCATTGTATATCAATGATGAGGTATCAGAGTAGCAGCCGTATTAGTCTGTGTCAGCAAAAAGAACAGGATTACTTGTGGCACCTTTAGAGACTAATACATTTATTTCACCATAAGCTTTCGTGGGCTACAGTCCCACTTCATTGGATGCATAGAATGGAACATACAGTAAGCAGATACTTATACATTCAGAGAAACATGAAAAGGTGGAAGTACCTATACCAACTGTAAGAGGCTAATTAATTAAGAGGAACTATTAGCAGGGGGGAAAAACTTTTGAAGTGATAATCAAGATGGCCCATTTCGGACAGTTGACACAAAGGTGTGAGTGAGGATTGTTAACTAGGGGAAATAGATTCAATTAACGTAATGACCGAGCCACTCCCAGTCTCTGTTCAAACCTAAGTTAATGGTATCTAGTTTGCATATTAATTCAAGTTCAGCAGCTTCTCATTGGAGTCTGTTTTTGAAGCTTTTCTGTTGCAAAATTGCCACTTTTTAAGTGTGCCCCAGGGAGGAATGAGACCTATCCTTGACCTCTGCCAACAAATACATCCGATATGTGAGATTCCCTATGGTCACCCTGGCAACTATACTCCCCATGTTATATCACAGCAACTATTTTGCTGCCCTGGGCTTTCAGGGCACTTATTTCCATGTAGCAATTCTGAGCCACAGGAGATTTCTCCAGTTTGTCATGACGGGCTGGCACTATCAGTACACCATGCTCCCTTTTGGTCGGTCTTCTGTTCCATGGGTTTTTACCAAATGCACAATTGTGAAGGCAGCATACCTTAGTAAGAGGACAATTTGTATCTTCTTCCCATATCTGAACAATTAGTTACTGAGGGGCAAGTCCAGAGAAGAAATTCTCTCTAATATTCAGTTCATGCTACACTTACTTGATCGTCTAGGTCTTATCCTAAACAGTAGGAAGTCAACATTGGTTCCAACTCAAAGAATCAATTTCACTGGGGCCCTTATAGACTGAGTTTGAGAGCATTTATGCCGACTGACCAATTCCACATGGATTTGCTGTCTGTCTGGGAGTGCAGTTTCAACCCTCAACCACAGCGTGCGTATGGCTGCATGCGCACAGGTAACCAATATGTCAGGTGGTGCCTTCGTCCTCTTTAAATGTTGCTGAAGTTGGTCTATCATCCGAACTGTCATCCCTTGGACAGACTGGTCTGACTTGCCCTGCCGATCCTGAGCTCCTTACAATGCTGGCTGGTTCAGGGCAATGGGTGGTAGGGCATTCCCTTCATTGAATCTCCACCAACCAGGACTTTGGACACCGATGTCTCCTTAATAAGTTGGAGAGTGCAGCTGGGATTGCTGAAAGTTCAAGGCCTTGATTGGAACAGGAAGCTTCTCTGCATATCAACTTTCTGGAGCTTTGTGCCAAATACAGTGCCTGTAACGCCCTTGAAGATTACATCAGGGACTAGGCAGTGCACATCCTTACCAACAGTACCACCATGATGTATTATGTGAACAGATGCAGGAGCACTCTGTAGCATGCTGTGTCAGGAGATGATCAGGGTCTGGCAGTTTTGCACTAAGGAAAACATTACTCCCATGGCCAATCATTTACCTTGCAGACCACTTCGGCAGAAATTTCTCCCTGAATCACGAGTGGTCTCTGAAGTCCAGCATCCTGCAGTCCATCTTGACGGTTTGGGGCATACTGATGATTGGCCTGTTTGCTGCATGAGACAATAAGAAATGCTGTCTGTTTTGCTCTTGAGGGGGTCTCAGTCCAGGCTCCAACTGATGCCTTTCACCTGAGCTGGGAATCAGCACTCTGGTAAACTTTTCTTCCAATTCTGACCATCCCTCAAGTCATTCTCAAGCTGAAATGAGGAGGAGCAGCAATGTTTGGATGCTGTCTAGCAAATCTTGCTTAATAGTAGAAAGCTTTCCACCTGAGTGACCTGTTTGGCCAAATGGAAGCAATTCTTGATATGATCATTAGCTTGAGGAGTTCAACTCATGCTGGTTTGTATCCAGGATATCTTGGAGTACCTGCTATACCTTTTAGTCTTCTGGTCTTGCACTTAGTTTGTTGAGAGTGCATCTGGCAGCAATTCATCCACCCATCCATGGGAAGTCAGTGGCTTTCAAACTCCATGCCAGTGAAGTTCTTGAAAGGCGTCACTCATCTCCACCTGCCGGTTAAAGAACCGGTTCCTTTGTGGGCCTTAATGGCTCTTATGGGACTTCCATTTGTGCCTCTGGCAACTTCTTTCTCCTTTGTGTGTCAGAAAATTGCTTTCCCTGTGGTGGTAACATCTGCAAGGAGAGTGAGGAGTGTTGCAGGCTTTGATGGCAGAGCTTCCTTGCATGCAATTTTCCAAAGACAATGTAACCCTGTTGCTCTGCACCCTAAGCTTCTATCTAAAGTGGCTTCTCAGTTTCACCTGAACCAAGTTCTGTATCAGTGGTTTTTTCCCCTAAGCCGCATTTAAGCCCAGATGAGCAGCGTCTTCACACATTGGATATCATACAATATGTAGCTTTTTACCTGGATAGGACTAAACATTGCCGTTCATCTTGTTTGCCTGTTTCATATGCGGACTGAATGAAGGGGTAAGCGCTCTCTTCACAGACTGTTTCCAGGTGGGTAACTCCCTGCATCATGACAGCATACAAAGTAGCTCAGACTGTGCCTCCCCAAAAGGTGCAAGATCATTTCACAAGGGCCCCGGCAATGTCGGTGGCTTTTCCAAGTGAGGTTTCTGTATTAGATATTTGCAGGGCTGCTACTTGGTGCTCTGTGCATACGTTTACAAACCACTATGCCATTGTTACTGCATCCAGATCAGATGCAAACTTTGGGAAGGCAATCCTGCAATCCTTGTTTAAATAGACTCCGAGCCCCACCTCCTGCGAGTATTGCTTGAGAGTCACATACATGGAATACACAGCTGCATCTAGTCAAAGAAGAAAACATGGTTATTTACCTGTATTGTAACTGTTGTTCTTTGAGATGTGATGCAGACATGTATTCCACAACCCACCCTCCATCCTCCCTGCCTCAGTGTCTGTAATTTTAACATTCAATGTGAAGGAACTGAGAGGGGTCTGGGTGGCACTGCCCTCCTACGGACAGGGGAGGGGCTAGGGCCACAGGGTGCAAATGCTGCCCCTATTAGTAGGTAGAATTCTCTAGCTTTGCCTGGGTTCGTGCACACCTATATAGAATACCCATCTGCATAACACCTTGAACAAGTCACAGTACAGGTAAGTAACTGTTTTATCTTACACTTGTTGATTTCAATAGAAAAATTTAATCAGGGCTTTATTTGGCTACAATTAATATTTCCTAAAATTAAAATGTATTTTAAAAATGAACTTTGAAAAGTGTTGAGAAATAATGTGTGTCTGTCTGTCTGTCTCTGTCTCTCTCCCACCCCCAGTGGCAGTGATGCTATTGTCCCTAAATGGTGCGAGGTTGAAAAGTTTAGCTTTAAATTGTTGCATGCCAAGTTATTGTAAGCTGACTGACAAACTACTGTATTCCTAATTGCAAAGCCGACACCATGAATGCACCTGTCCTCTGCAGATTTTCCTTTCCAGAAAATGCAAAAATCGACAGCAAGATCCAGCACAGGATCCAGTGCGCAAGTGCTTCCTTTGGGAAATGACTCCGATGCGTTTTCACAGACCATGACCTACGGCAGGACACCAAGATCCAGGTCTATAAGACAATTGTTATTCCTACACTCCTTTATGGATGTGAATCCTTTCAACAGCACCTCAAGAGTCTGGAGAGGTACCCACAACGATGCCTTCGGAAGATCCTTCGCATCAAGTGGGAAGATCACTGCACTAACACCAGCATCCTCACTGAAGCCATTGTCGCCAGCATTGAAGCAATGATCCTCATGCATCAACTCTGCTGGGCTGGACTTTGTGTGCAGATACCAGAGTCTCACCTGCAAAAACAAGTCCTCTACTCTCAACTGACCCATGGTCAGAGACCTCCTGGTGGTCAGAGGAAACGCTACAAAGCGTATCAAGATAACTGATGTGGACCTCGCAAGCTGGGAGAAGCACGCCACCAACCAACCCCAATGGTGTGTCATCCTCCATTAGGCAGTGGCCCATTTCAAGGAGAAGCGCCTTGCTCTCAAAGCTGAAAAGCGAGCGAGAAGGACGGAAAAAGAGAGAACTTTCTCCCAGCAGGCAGCTGGCCCACCATGAAATGTCTGTATCTACTGCAGGCAGATCTGTGGTTCCAGGATCAGACTCCTGAGTCATCTCAGGACCCATATATAAATCCATAGTAGAGATCATCCTTGAATCAAGGGATCGCTGATGATGATACCATGTTACTTTTGTTTTAAAAACTATTAAAAATATTTAGTTTCGAGGAACAAGAAATGGTAGGCCAACTCTTCCTAATTAGTTCTCTTCTGGCACCTCCTGGACCTGGCTCCCACTCTTTCTTTGGGGTTCTTTGCTTCTCCTTGGGAGATAAAAGCAGAACCCTTCTGGAATTTCTTTGATTAGCTTTAACATTCTGTAATATAATTAGCTATTAGATGTATATTATTACATTTCCAAGTTTTCTGGCTAGAACGCTCTTGTGGCTATATCAATATTCAGCAAAGGTGCAAACAAGTTTGTAATGACTTAAACAAAATAAGTCCATTTAATATCATTTTGCATCAGTATAGAGGTCTGCTCCCTCCCGCCCTCCCCCCCCCCCACCCGGTAACTGTTTGATTATTCTTACTTCCTAGAGAAAGGTCCCAGTCAACTTGCTTTCAGCCATTAAAGTGCTGGGAATGGGGAGGTGGAAAATGTGGGAAGGTTACTTTATACCACTTTGTAAGAATCTTACCAGCAGAGGAAGTGGGGGGCTAAAGTCTGCAAAGTAACTGGAAAACTTGACGAAAACTGACCACCTCCTGTCTTTACCTTTCTATGCAACGAAAAATCCCCCCATTTTGTTGTCACGCTTTTCTAAAGGCCAAACTCCCTTTTTTCTTTTTTTTTTCCTGTATGCAGAAGTCAGGGAAAGCCACATACATGCATCAGAGGGCAGGATTTGGCTCAAAATGTTTATAAAGGGCTATTCTGTTTCACACGCTATACATACTGTCTCCCTAATCCTTCCTCAGAGACGTATCTGTATTTCCTCTCTGTACTTGAAAACTTTATCATGATACTGCTGCTCCTTTATTTGTTTCCAATATATTCGCCTATTTTATACTGTCTGTTGTTCATCAACAGCTTACCTGTTTACCCAAGATTATACTGAAAAAGAGCATGCTACAACAAAATCCAAATGTTCCCTAGCTGGGTGCAATTGATATGTCTGAATCTCCATTCTACCAGCCTATAGAACTTACAATGCCTGATACAAATCAATTTCTAGATGGACAAAACTTTTGCTGTCTCGTATTTACAGTAACCTATTTTTATACACCCATTCTTGATTATGGTTAACAGCTTATTTATAAAAATATTTAAGCATAGACTAATATTGTTTGCAAATGTTGTGCTTTTGTTTCTTCTCCTCTTGGGTATGAATTTCTTTTGGGAAAATACCAAACAAGGTGTAAATAAAGAATATCACGATAAAGCCAAATGTGTACAACATCAAAATTAGAAATATGAATTGAGCTTCAATACAAAATTCTATTCATCGGTTATCTCGGCCTTGATAAAGTAATATATTTGTGTAGATACAACAACACATACACTCATATTTGTACTAGTAAAGGCACTTAAGAGCATTTAGGCTATGTGCCCCACTGAGGGAACTGTAGGTTCAGCAATACAGTGGGCTTTTCATATGGATGAACTAGCCAGTTCAAGAAACTGGTATTCTGGCAGGCTGCCTGTTTATGTACAAGTCCAGAAGATGAAAGACATTCCTACCCTTCCAAGCATAAGGTTGATGCAAAGTGTGCCTGGTGCACTTCAGAAAACAAGATGACATTTGAAATGGAGGATAGTTGAAGCCTACTAGCATGTTTTGAAGTCTTGTCAAGGATACTTAAATTGTAATATGTAACTCTGGATACCCAAGCTAATATATGTTGACCTCTTCAACACAACTAATGACTACTGGGATTTATGGATCGTTTCAGTATAGATTTTTTTAAAGCATAGATACCATTTTAAAGGAAGATACCATGGCAACTCTATATAAAAACAAAAAAATCTATTTAAAATGTAAGGTGTTTCATTTTTTGAGAGCAGAATTCTCAAACGTAGCAAAGACTCCTTAAACTATAATAATAATTTACTATAATAATAATTAATAATTGGCTCTTATGGTGTTTTTCATTAGTGGATCTTGCAGTGCTTCACATCTTTTTATATATTTATCCTTACTTTCCTCCCTTGGCGGTATGCTGAATTACTCTATTTTATAGTTACTGACAAATTCCTGGGTAGTCTTTGATCATGCTAAATACGTGTCTCTTTAGTAAAAACATTTATAAACCAATTGTCTTCTCCTTTCTCCTTATCCCCTTCCCATCCCTATGTATATATATGTGTGTATATATATGTGTGTGTGTGTGTATATATGTGTGTGTGTGTGTGTGTATATATATATTTTTTTAAATATAAGAGGGTCAAACTTTTTCTTGGCCCCAGAGGTTCCAATCCTATAAGTGACTCATCTAATCAGAATCCTGTTGGCTTATGGTGACAAAAAAAGTTTTTAGCCTTGTGGAGTTACCAAAGAGATTACTTTCTTTTCTCTACAAGTGCATTCTTGGGAATTCAAATAAAAATATTCTTATTTAAACATCTGTATCATATTTGTGTGACTATATATTGAGTATATGTGCACATGAGAAAAGATGAAGGTGTTAGATACAAGTCATTCAAGCCTTTTTAGCCAATATAGAAATGGCAAACTACTTCATAGAGAAATGAGTGTGCATTTTTACAATCTTCTGATATTTTGAATAGCTCCTTCTAATTTATCAAGACACTTACGTGACCATCACATTAATATCTGAGTGATCTCAAAAGGTTTCAGCCTTGAAATCATAGTTCATAGAATTGTAGAAAGATTTCTTCCCAGGCGGCAGTTTTTGGATGTATCAGAGAAAAGTTGTCCTTTCAGTCCAAAAGCTATTATGTATGGTTGATGGGTCTGATATTGTCCTATTGAAACTTTGCCACTGAATTCAACAGGAAAATAAATCATGCCCCTCGATGCTTTGAGAAAAAATTAACTTTAAAATGTGGCTTTGTTAGCCATATGTAATACTGAATATTTTGGGGGGAGTCGGGGATAGATGACAATTGAAAAATGAGATTGCATTGGTCCTAAGAGAAGAAGTAAGTATTTTCAAATACTGTGTTGTGTTGACCCATGATCGATTGACGAAGAAAGGTTAGGCAGCAATGTAAATTGTTCTAGCTGTAGACTTTCCATGTAGGTAATTTTTAGAACTGTGCACAGAAAATATCAAGTTGAAACATGCAATGGGAGAACTGCTATTGAAAAGGAAAAGTGTATCCTGCTAAATATCATGCAGATTTGACTTGAGCAAATACAATTTAAAATTAACTGAAATAATTTTCGCCTTCTGCTTACCTGCCAAGATCTAAATTCAGGGTTCAGTTTTTCTTCTACAACAGCTGACCACATTACAAACAGTGTTTTCCTCTCTCTTCTAGAAGATCAAAATGCATGTCTGTTTCAGAAGAAACAATTAACCTTGACCTTTGGTTCATAGCACATTAAAAGCTCCAATTCATGTTTTAAAGTGTGAGGAAGAAAGTAGGAGAACAAACTTTAACCTTAAAATGCAACTCATTTAAGCACGGTAAATGCCCACCCCCGGCCCTTCCCCATTTCTTGCTCATGAAAGGGACTTTGTACCTGAAGATGTGGCAACTTCTAACAGTGCCGATTGTCTGATGCGAAGTCTGAGAATTGAATAACTTGCTTTAGGTTTATAATCCCCTTATGCAACTCAATGATGTTGCAAATGTGTTTCGTCCTCTGATTGGTGAAAACAACTGAATGTCTGAGTGGATTATTTCTGATCCTGATGTATGGCTCAATTATTAGCTGACGAGATTCTTGGGATTAAATGTGTATCAAACAAAATTCCTCTTTTCAATCTCTGGTCTGTGATGCATTAAGAAAGCAGTAAGGGGCAGCTTTGATTGTATGTTCATGTAGCTAACCAAGAAATGAGGAGTTAACCTGCAGGGTTTTTCTCCCTTTATTACTTCAGTGTCACCGACTTTGTTCATAAATTAAAATCTGGGTATTTCTTCCTTGTTACAGGATTTCGGCCTGAGTGTAATAGGAGATCAAGGCTAAAATATTACATATTCTCTTAATCTGCATTTGCAGGCTGCAGAGAGACCTTAAGAACCAAGTGTGTTGGTCATTGGGAAAGTTGGTGGGAACAACTAACTACGTAAGTTAAAGATGATTAAAAGTAGGCTTTTTATGCAAGAAAAGGGTTAAGAAGATTTCTCTCCCTGGTTCTAAGGTTAGATTTCTGCAGATTAGAAAGGAGAGGATGTCCATAGATTAGCTAAGGCGGTGAGGTGATTTAGGCTACTAATAGCCCACAAATATTCTTCCCTGTGGCAATTCTACATGATTGGAACATGGTGTATACTGCAGCATTTACAGGTAAGAAATTTTACACTGCTGAAAGACAAATGTACAGCATAGATGCATTTCTCACCTGCAACTGTGAAATTTGTTTTTGATGTCGTTGCTGCGACATAATTCTAGGTAAACCAATTTAAATGTCTTTAATATAGCTGGCTTATACCAATGGGACCCTAATTAAACTTGTGACGTCTGTTTAGTTCTTTGCCTGCTAGCTAAAAATTTGACATTGGAAACTTGTTTAGGGGAAAAGTTATTCCTTAATAAAAATACGATCATGTGAATTTTGTTAAGAGTTTTATTGAATGGAGAAATTATAATGTTCAACAAATGCATTTTTCCAAATCTTCAGAAGGCATTGTGACACTGACACCCAATAGAATGAGTAATTATTCTGCTAGTAAAGATCCAGATTAATTTTCTAACTGCTTTTATTGCTATTGTATGTAATGTAATAGACTGGTCAAATATCCCTTGCTTTGGATTTGTTTTTAAAACTTTTTTACTATCTCATTCTTATGGTGAATGATTTTGCCATGTGTTTCAATGAGTTAATTTTCATACTTTATTATACATGTCAGCCAGCATGTTTTTAAGCAAGAACCATGAACCAACTGTAGCTGATCTGCGTAGACAAGGCCAAATTATCAGCTGAAAGAGAGTATGATGACTGCTTCACAGAACTCCACATGCACTGTAAAATGTTATTTCCTTATGTAATACTCTACCTAACGAGAAGACACTTTGACAATGGAACTGTCCCCATATAAACAATATTAACACACATGTAGTGGAGCTAGTAGGAAATTGCTCAGGAGGGAAGTAGAAGTCAACATGTAACTGAATGTAGATCAGTGCCAATAATGAGAGCATATTTTGTTATATTAGCAACTTTAGCATGTAGACATCAATACCGTGGCACCATCTCTTCAAGAAGAGATCTCAATATTTACTCTTTCAATGTCAAACACAGGGATAGAGTAAATCCAAAATTTTATGTATATAAAAAACCATAATATTATCTTTGATCAGTAGATCTCAAAGCAGTTTACAAAGTCAGGGAAGTAGACTATCCTCATTGCATTGATGGGGAAACCGAGGCATAGCAATTTAGTGACCTGTCCAGTTTTACTTGTTTAACAAAGCATTAGAAACTTTTGAGAAGGGCAGGTTAGTGGAAGCACGTTGTATCTGTTCTCTGCCATATACACTGCCTGCCTAACACCTGAAATTTCACCTGGAAATGAATAATTGCAGCTGGTTGAATATTCATCAAACAATTCATTAATTTTTTCAGTTAAGGGTTTTCATTATTCACCCTGCCCTAGTACTAATTTGCAGTCTACAAAGAGCTAAATTGTCTAGGTCCTGGTAATCTTAAAGATTAGCTCATCTTCTGCCTCTGTATTCTGCCACATCAGTGCTAAATAGCCTCACTGATATTGCAAGGCAGCTTGCAGGAGATGGAGGCAGGATTTTCTGAATGTCAGGACTTCATCTCTGGCATTTGTTTGCAGTAAAAATTCATTGGCGTTCAAATCTGGCCCTGTTTAGAAAGCTCTGTAAATTGCACCCATGTGACTAACAATAGGTATTAGAATTTCCCTTGGAATTAGTCTCCTGCCAGTATTACTTTGTTCTAGGTAGTTGGCTCAATAGATGCAGGAGTTCTGCATCCTGCTGTTGGATGAAGAGGCACATTTCCTCAAATTATGTGGTGTACCCAGATACTATGGTGATGGATACTTTTTAAAATGTGTGTAATGTATATACACTTCTATGCTTTTGGGAACAGTGCTACATTGGTAGGGAGATAGGCCAAATATTCTAGTAATTGGTTGCCATCTAATTTATGATGATCCTGGGTTGAGGAGACTCTGGGCTGAGACACCTGTGGTATACATGATTAGACCAGTGCTAGAGCAGATCGGTAGAGTCCCAGCTGCTAATCCAAGGGAGGGCAAACTACGGCCCGCGGGCCAGATCTGGCCCATCAGGGCTTTCAATCCAGCCAGCAGGATTGCCAGCCCCGTGGCACAGCAGGGCTAAGGCAGGCTCCCTGTCTGCCCTGGTCCCGCGCTGCTCCTGGAAGCATCCCTGTGGCCCCTGGAAGGGAGGGCTCCATGCACTGCCCTCGCCTGCAGGCACCACCCCCCGCACCTCCCGTTGGCTGGAGCCGCCTACCCAACCCCACCCCCAGGAGCCACTGCCAGACATGCTGGCCAATTCCAGGAGAGGCGTGGGGCCCAGAGCAGGCAGGAAGCCTGCCTTAGCCCCGCTTTGCGCTGCTGCCACCCCGGAGCTGCTCAAGGTAACCGGCACCGGGCCGGAGCCCACACCCTGAACCCTTCCTGCATCCTGCACCCCAACCCCCTGCCCTGAGCCCCCTGCTGCACCCCTCTGCACCTGAGCCCCCAACCCCCTGCTGCACCCCTCCTGCACCCCAACACCCTGCCCTGAGCCCCCTCCCGCACTCTGCACCCCCTGCTCTGAGCCCCCAACTCCCTGCCCTGAGCCCTCTGCTGCACCCCAACCCCCTGTCCTGAGCCCCTTCCTGCACCCCGCACTCCCTCCCGCACCCCAACCTCCTGCCCCAGCCCTACATTCATGGCCCTGCATACAATTTCCCCACACAGATGTGGCCCTCAGGCCAAAAAATTTGCCCACCCCTGTGCTAATCCCTGTAGAAGATGTCCTGGCTTTTATCCTCCTCCCCCAAGTAGCTACCTTGGTAGGCCGTGTGGTTAAATGAGTCTTGCTTGGTGCTTCTTTTTAACGGCCTGCCTAGGAGCAAGGGATGTGTCTGTTCCTTAGTGGTTCCTGATTATCTTTCACCACTAGCATCTAATAAAATCAGGCTTCATGGGTCCCACAAGTTGAAAGGTCTTCGGCTTTGGTTTAGTGCCTCATACCCTGGAACAATCCCCAGGATATGAGAGTGTTCAGTGTAGCCACTCCCTTTGGAAGTCCCCACCTTTAACCTATGAAGTGTGAACCTTGTGAGAAAGAGGAATCTGATTGGCTGATGGAAACTTTTGAGGTCTTCTCTTTCAAAGTAACTGTAGGCTTCCTACTTTAGAAAGTAAAAAGGCAGAGAAATCTATAACTGTTTTTTGTCTATTGACACCGACATCTGGTATCTGATAGCTACACGAGAGTTCCCACTCAGCTGCTGGCTACCAGCAGGAAGCAGCTTTCCCAACCTGAGTTTCATGGAAACTGAGGTCAGTGACCTTAAGGCAAAAGGCAAGTTCAAAATTGGATAACCTTTACAGCACTTGCTTTTTAGACCAATCCCACATCCATTCTCAATTAAAACAGATTGTCCGTAAACAAGAGCTATGCGTTTAGCTTAATGGAAAAATGAGTAAGGATCTGCCAGACATTTCAAAGAGACATTGCTGTCAAAAGTAATTAACCCTTCCAGAAATGCACCTGAGCTTTATTTGCAGCACGACTTAATTATTTCACAACTATTTGCTGTAGTGAAATATAGCTGCCCGGGGGAAAACTGTAAGATATGCCTCTGATAGCTACAAATGTGGGTTTTATTGTTTTGGGGGCCATATCTATTGTGTATACTTCATCTTAGCTGAGAAATACTCAGACTTGCGTTTCCCTTCATGGGCCAAATATTGATATCAATATTTCTTGCAGAAGAGAATTCCCTATAGGTTGTAAGGAATACTTAATTGGGGCTTTCATTGAGATACAAGCAAGCTAAAAAATGCTGCATCATAAGAGGATACAATCACTTAGCTCTGCTCCCTTACGCAATGGGCAATACATCAGCATGCAAGTTTGGTTGGTGATTGAAATAGTCAAGAAAATAGAGGCAGAGGGATCAGAATTCTGGTGGGAATTTCAATGCGATTATCACAGCTGAAAAGTTTGTTTTTGTTTGTTTGTTTTAGTTTAGACTTCAATAAAGAGGAATCCTGTACTCTTATTCGACATAAGACAAAAAGGCAGAAAACCTGAACTACTTCCAAGACTCTCCCAAAACTCTCTTCCTGACCATTGCTTCTGGGAAAACTTATAAGGAAGGTGATATTGTGCATTGTAACATTTTTGTTTTGCTTCCTTTAGGGTTTATATTTTACCTTACTGCATATGTGTTCCCAGAATTCCCTGTCTGCTCCATGGGACATGTAGTGAGCTCCCCATTGTTTGAGACTTTAAATGTAGATTGTACTTTTCCATGTTTTGTCCAAGCCAGAATGAATCATAGCCTTAACAGTTTGGTTTTTATTGTTAATGAATTGTATCATTTGAAAAGTGCTTTGAGATCCCTGAGGATGGAAGACTGGCTCTATAAAAATAAGTCCTTATTCTTTGTCCAGTATTGACCATTTACTACAAAATTATATATATGGTAACAAACACATGGAGATGAGCATGGTCATCCTACATAACTTTTAGACTACTCAAAATGAAATTTTCCAGTGTAGCTTCAACTTTTGAATGTAAACGACGGTTCCCAGAAAGCCTATGTATGATAAAGGGATTTTTTTAAACCAAGAAAATCTTCTCAGATGGGGTATGAATGTTTTATCAGTATAATCTTAAAAATAAATTGCACTCAGGTCTGGTTCCACATTCCCAGTTCAGAGCTGTTGAGACATATCTCCACTTCAGTGTCTGAATAGTTATCCAATAGTTGCATCCGATGAAGTGGGTATTCACCCACGAAAGCTTATGCTCCAATACCTCTGTTAGTCTATAAGGTGCCACAGGACCCTTTGTCACTTCTACAGATCCAGACTAACACGGCTACCCCTCTGATACTTGAATAGTTATCAATCTACAAATGGTTTAGGATTAGTTTTCCACAATAAGAAATGAATTGGACTTCTCCACACAGAATATAGGGGTATGTTTACAGAAGCATGGTCTCCCTTTGTGTGGGTGCAGTTTGCACTTGCATTTTGGAATCAGTCTGAATAGTTGCACCTGAACTGCAAATATATCACAAAATCCTGCAGTTAGTAATGTTTCAATATGACTGAAATGAATGGAAGCTAGGAGTCCCCCATCCTGAATTAATTTACTCCTTCGTATAGTACACCTCTGCCCCGATATAATGCGATCCGATATAACACGGTAAAGCAGCGCTCTGGGGCGCGGGGCTGCGCGCTCTGGCGGGTCAGCGTGTCTGGCTCAGACACACTGCTCTGAGTGGCATGTTAAGGGTGCCGGGCCGGGGCAGAGGGTCTCGGGGGAGCGGGGGGGTTGGATGGTTCGGAGGTTCTGGGGGCAGGGCAGTCAGGGGACAGGGAACCGGGGTGTTAGGGCGTGGGAGTCCCGGGGGGCCTGTTAGGGGGCGGGGGTGTGGATAGGGGTCGGGGCAGTCAGGGGACAGGGAGATACAATTTAACCATTGTAGAACAGATTTATTTACTTCATACACCGTGTTTAGTTCTAACAAAAATGATTTGCTGACTATTAACGGAAATGCTTGAGGCCAAAGCAAGTTCGATATAACGTGGTTTCACCTATAACGCGGTAAGATTTCTTTGACTCCCGAGGACCGCATTATATCGGGGTAGAGGTGTATTTTCTTTCCTTCACTCTGCCACCCTGAAATAAAGGATTTCTGCATTGCTCTTTCTAATGGCTCAGTAGTTTAGGAAGCTGGTATTAATGATCTGTCTTACATAGCCTCCTTGGTTAAATCCCAGCATTAGGCAGATCAGCTCTGCTTAACAAAGGGGAAGACAGACTCTTAAAGGAACAGATTCAAAGTTACTGAGGAACATTAAATACCGGCATGTACAAGATGTGGGAGGGGAAAAAAAAAAACTCCACATGTATAAAACATATGCATAATAGTTGGAGTCATTGGAGGAAATGAAGTAGAAACTGCTCAGTGTATTGTACCAGCACTGGGGTAGGAAAATCACACTGTGCTGGGGGAAGCCTGGGTTATGTTGTTTTAAAAAAAACAATAAGGCATGTTTTCAAAGACTGTATTCTTTACCATCTCTTGAAATAGAATTATACAAGCAGTACACGAGAACCTACCAGATCCCCAAAGGTTTTAAATTGTACTTTTCTTTGCTACCTTATGGGGAAAATTTGTGGTGAATAGGGTATATTCAATAGTATGCTGATTAGTTTAATCAGGTATCTCTTCTGAATTCTCTCCCTGATCCCAGCTGCCTTTTCAAGATAGGGCACGACCCAAGAGAAGAGAAGTGCCTTCTAAAAATAGGTACTAAGAAGTGCAGTAAAAGTGACAGTAATTCCTGCTTTTATAAGCAGCTCAAGATAATAAATCTCTTGCTGTACCTTATAAATTTCCTGTCCACGGTTGTGGGGAAATGGCTGCTTTCTTGCTTTGGTAATCCAGAAGATAAACTGCAGTATATCTAACACAGGTTGGTATGGTATTCACTACTTGTACATTAGTATTGTTATTGGCTCCTTTATTCAAATGTTTTGTGATGCAATTCATTAATGTTTGTGGGAGGCATTACCTTTGGATTGAGCTATAAAGTAGGAATTTCTCAGTGGAAAGGTTTTTCTTCAATGTTATTTTTATAACTGTAATCTTGGCTATACCGTGAAACCTTACACAGAACGTGGTTGAAGACACAGATCAAATTAGGGTCCAGGAGACACACTAGGTTGATACAGACCTTTTACTTCTGGAGACCTAGGTTTCAAATCTGATAGATTACATGTCACTGTGGTGTGTTCATCCTGTTCCTTCAGATCCATAGATGGCACTGAGCTGCTGGAAATGAGAAACTGAACATACAACTTTAGTTTTCTCTAGAATACACGACTGACTCGTTCTGCCACTGTAAATTACCTGTTCTAAAAATCCTTGACTGTCTCTCCATTCCATTTCTTTTAGCAAATGTCGCTATAGGGAGTTTCCTCTGCTTTCAATCTGGGTGTGTTGCCCGTTGTGTCTAATCATTAATTTAAAATGTAATCATGTGACAGATTTAATTTGTCCATACTTAAACGAATTCTTTAAACATATATTTTTTTTTAAGTTGCAAGCATTTTTGAATGCCATGATTCATGCTGCTGTGGAAAGTATTAGTATTTCCATTATAAAACACCATTTTCAGGTTTTATATCATGGGCTGCCCTAAAAGAGAGGCAAATTTTGCCTTTGATTACTAAATAATTTTGATTTTAATGTTGTCTTCATTTTTCCATACAGAACGTATAGGGAAGTCAAGATTATTTTGCAAATACTGAGATAAGGCTGTTTAGGCCCCAGTCTTGCAAACACTGATGCACATGCTTAACTTTACTCTTGCCATCATCAATCCTAGTGATGTCACCTGGGTACAACTGAGCATGTATATAAGTGTTTTCAGGATCAGAATCTTAGTTCTCTAAGGGTACGTCTATACTTACCTCTCACATCGGAGGCGCGGGATCGATGTTCTGGGTTCGATTTATCGCGTCTTGTCTAGACGCGATAAATCGAACCAGGAAGTGCTCCGCCGTCGACGCTGGTAATCCAGCTCGACGAACGGAGTAGGCAGAATCGACGGGGGAGCCTGCGCGCCGCATCTGGACCACAGGTAAGTTCGAACTAAGGTACTTCGACTTCAGCTACGTTATTAACGTAGCTGAAGTTGCGTATCTTAGTTCGACGGGGGGGTTAGTGTAGACCTAGCCTAAGGCAAAGTTGCTAAGTTGTTAGGGATGACTGCTGTATTAAGCTGGCCATAAAAAATAAAATTGGGCTTAAAGTTATCATAGAAATTGTTGGAAGGAATCTTTTGAGAAATTGAGGAAAAAATTCATGTTTTTATGAGTGCAAATAAATAATGGAATATATTGGTTTTTAATGCTGTTTTTGGTGTATGCTTTACATTTCATAATTTTATACCTAAAATTTTAAAGGGATACTGTAAGGTTGTTCATGCAGTAAGTTTGATGAAAGCCTACATTAACAGCAGTGTTTGTAATTTTAATGAGATTGAAAATCACTTTGGATTTAAATGGTCTCTTTCCATTGTTCACTGTAATATTGAACTAGTGCATGAGAACTAGGATGTGGTAGTGATAAGCCTACTTTTATTGTCCAAGATGAAAGAAATACAAGAAGTAAATACCTTGGAATACCTGGCAAAGTCTTAAATATGAGAGCAACTTTACTCGTATTGGAGGCAATTAAACTGTATACGAAGAAGTCTTTGCAGATTCTGGCCCCATTAGTGGTAGAAAAGCAAATCTGATTTTCGAAATTCTTTCAATTTTAATAGTGTAATGTATTAGTAATAGGAAAAGAAATTTGGTTTATTTTTAAATGACTCAACTTGACAGTTCCTGTAGACTGAAAAATGGGCTATTAATTTTTATTTTCAGATATCTTGGGGGGAACAATTACAGCTGTCTGTGGTAGCACATTTAAAAATGTGGTGTATAGCATGTTTTCACAAGGGTGACTTATTTTTGAAGGGTCAGTGGAAACGTCATAATTTAAATACAGTGGCTTAATGTAATGCAGATTGAGTTCATAGACACTCCTTGAAAACATGCAACTAAAACCCTCCCCTCCCACTGCAAGGAGCTACTATAGTTCAGTCCTATCTAAACTGAGTTTTATAAAATTTCCAAAATATGGATGTACCCAATAAACTATAACAGCTTTATGGCAAATGGGGCAAACGCTTAAAGTATTGCTAATTATGAATTCGCACAAGACTACCACAAAATCTGCAACTACTTTTGATTGTGGATGCCCAAATTTTTGTCCAGCTAAGAGCCACATTAGCAACTTACCATGACCCTGAGAGCTGTATGTAAGGAGTAAACAGATTTGAGCCGTACTGTCTGAGTGATGCCTTGTTTAATATGGTGGTAGAATTCGAATAGTTAATGGTTTGATCAGATAACCCTGTCCCATTAACTGCTGATGGTATTAAATGTGGTCTTGCACCAAGATGTGCTACGAGCAGCCAGAGAGACTATTTTGATTCAGGTAAAGAAATGCCCCTTAGCACAAGTGTCCCATGGAGAATACATCTACTTACTAAAGATAAATATAGCCATGGACCACTTTTGATCTGTAGGCTGCCCATTGGTCACCATGGCGCTTTGAACAATATTCTTCTGCTCTGTTTAAATTGGAGATGGACCAGACTAAAACATTTAATTTGAATCCCACCCTAACCTTTAGCAGTCGACGTGGACTCAAACTTAGATGCAAGTCCTGCCTAGTTTGGTTTTCTCAGCCCATATCTAATTTAAACTGGTTGTGATATTGTTTTGACACATTTGAATCTGAAACACTATTTTCATCCCCCATTCTGTTTTCATTTGACTTTCTTACAAATGGAAAGTTATTCCAACATGCTTATTCTTTGTTTCCCAGTTTGGAGTTTCTTTTGTGAAACATTGCCTCTGTGAATGATCCATTCAGAGAAACGAGGAGAATCTCCTAGAATGAAGGAGAAGATGGAGATGCTTGCAGTATGTGGCCAGGAGACCGGTACAGCACATAACTCTTGTGTTCCTTTTTCAAAACAAGAAAGAACATGCAGATTTTCTTATCAAGTCAGCAGATATTTTAAAATATTACTGATAGTATATGTGACAAATCCTGTTCTTGCTTGGAATTTAGTCTTGTTTCTTTATGTAGTACCAGAAAGGTGTGAGTCAGGCTTTACAGGCACAATTGAGGTAAGGGCCTAAATTTTTATAAGTGAGTAGTGAATTTGGGAAGCCTGCTTTTAAATGCCTTTTAAAGAGTCTGATTTTTCAGAAAGTGCTGAGCACCTTCCCTCCAAATCAGGCACCTTTTTTCAAATTTCTCAAATTGGGCATCCAAAATCACTAGTGTTTCCCAGTAACTTAGGTCATAAGTCCCTACCTCAAAGAGCTGACACTCTAAGGCGCTGATCTGGCAAACAAGCATCTGAATAATTTAATTGAAATCAGATAATTTAAAGTTAAGCACAGGCATAAGGCTCAAGGCTTAAAGTGAGAGCAAAACCAAAATGAACTGCTCATCAATAAATATAGAGAGGCTGTGGACAGGAGAGCAGTAAACAAAAAGAGATGTAGTCTTTGGTGTAGCTATCTGCAGTGGCCCAAGCTGACTGTATTGTAGCTAGGGTTTGTTTTTTGTTTTTTTTTAAATATAAATTTTTTGTGAGGGAATGATCAGTCTGGTGGAAGAATTGAGGTTTTAGGAGACATTTGAATGAGAAGGAACTTGTTTGGTGCACTAGATCAGGGAGACCTTTGCAAGCACAAAGGCAGCACGGAAAAAAGCACAAAAAGGGTGTAGTGTAGAGAGTGCGAGAGTGAGCGAGCATGGGGCCTGGTGCAAGACTTGAGGCCTGAACCACAGTCAGCAAAGCTAGGCTAAGCTGTAAACCAAAGTCAGGCCATGTATTAAAGCAGGTGCTTACATGTTCACTGTCTGATACATGAACTTGGCAAGGGTACTGCTAGCGTTGCTAGAACATAGGCACTCCTAAGAAGGACCAGGCACTGGGTATGTATGGGAACACATTCCAAAAGATGAGCCCAGGTACATCCTGACCTAGCACAAGATAAGAGGGTTTGACAGAAGTGATGAAGAGGGATGTTTTGCCCGAGACATCAGGAGCAAGGTACAAGGGGAGGTAACAAGCAAATGTCATGAAACCTGTATGGTAGTATGTAAGTTTTGTCTCAGTCTATAAATGTTAGTGTACCTCGCCTTAACTCTTTGTGCAGCCGAGGGGACAGCAGAGACTCCCACAGCTGACTGACCCACTCCTTACCACTGGGCACTCATGTGTTAGTGTACCTGTAACCACAGAGCCAGGGCGCTGGTACTGTGTCTTGAGGGCAATAAACCTGGCCGAATGCCTTTGTCACCGAACTGAGCCGGTGGTCTTTCTTACGTGCAACATCCAGGTCTGCTCAGTTAGAAGGCTGCACTCTCTTCCAATGCTGATAACACCGGAGCTCCAAGAAGAGATGCACTGAGCACCTGTAACACCTTAGCAGCCTGGACAGTGTTACTGTGGCAACGACATTTCAGCCTTCAGCACTTCAGAACAAAGAGGAGTGAGAGAAGGAAATGAAGAGAATATGT
Source organism: Chelydra serpentina (assembly GCA_037349315.1). Taxonomy (NCBI): domain Eukaryota; kingdom Metazoa; phylum Chordata; order Testudines; family Chelydridae; genus Chelydra; species Chelydra serpentina. The sequence goes on along the minus strand of JBAIAC010000029.1, from coordinate 33,203,978 downwards.
TGGCCCATGACTGGTTTTACTAGTGAGATGCTTGACTTGAAGCAGGACAGAAAAGCATAGTCACCCTGTGGAAGCACAAAAAAGGAAGAAAGGGAATAATAGAAAGTGTTGAAAATCAGAGTGTATTTGGGGGTGAGAGAGCAGATCAGTTTTATTTGGCCTCTGTCAGAAAATCATCTAGGACCAGATTTACAAAGGTATTTAGGTACTTGAAGATGCAGATACGTACCTAGTGGGATTTACAAAGTGCCTCAGTGAATTAGGTGCATAGGTCCTATTGACTTTCAATGGGAGTTAGCCACCTATCTTCAGACTTTTGTATGTTAATATTTTCAGTTTTCTCGTATTTCCTGGGCAGAGCATAGGACTTTAGAAATGATCCAATACTGTTGTAAAAATCTAGTTTCCTGTTGCATATAGGCCTGATTTTGAATAATGGTCATAAACTGATAAAGGCCAAAAGTCTTATGCCTCCTTCAGATTTTAAATAGGTCTAGATTTTCATTGTCTGCTGTGGCAAATTGCCGGCACTACTATGATGGGTCCTGCACTTTCTCTTCTTGTGGGGGGGGGTGTTTCAGGGTGCCATTTCTTGCCCCTGAACTGGGGTAACAGCTATCCTACTAGTATCCCAGGGAAGGGGAGTGGAGAGGGAGGGACCCAGGCCCGCCCTCTACTCCGGGTCCCAGCCGAGGGGCCCTATGATAGCAGGTGAACCACTTGTTCCAGTGATTCTTTCCCCTGGGCTACTTCCCTCTCCTGACCTTCAGCTTGTGGGGCTTCCTGCCTTCCCTCTGCACAAGCCAGGTGTCCTTTTACCTAGGATCTTGGTCTTCTTAGCCCGCTGCAGCACTTCTCAAAACTCTCCTCCGCTTTCCTTTGAACTGCTCTTTGTTCCACCACCAATCCACTGTGCTTCACTCCTCCAAACTGCTCTCTGCTCCACCACCAAACCACTCTGATTCAGCTCCTCCAAACTGCTCTCTGCTCCACCACCAAACCACTCTGCTCCAACTCCACCTCACTCTGCTCCAGCTCCTCCTCTGGCTGATTGAAGCAGGGGGATTTTATCAGGTGACTGGCTTCAGGTGCTCTAACTGGTTTCAGGTGCTTTTAATTAATCTACAGGGAATAAGGCTTCTCCTCATCCTAGATCACTCTCCTGCTGCCTTCTGGCCATGCTGTATCACATATCCTCCCCCCCCCGCTCAACACCATGGGGTTGGGCAACTTGGGATGAGAGGCAATGCTTTCGTGACAAGCCATCTGCGTTGCCATGTTGGCTTCCGGCCCTATGCTGTACTCGGAAATGAAAAGGTTGCAGAGATAGGAACCATCTAGTCACTCTTGCATTATTCTCCTTGTTTCTGTTGAAACACTGGAGCGGGGCATAGTCTGTCACCAGGGTAAATCGCCGCCCCAGTAGGTAGTAACGGAGTGTTTCCATGGCCCATTTTATCGCCAGACATTCCTTTTCAACGACAGTGTACTTTTGTTCCCTGGGGAGGAGCTTCCGGCTGAGGTACAGGATCGGGTGTTCCTCCTCCCCTACCATCTGCGAAAGGACAGCTCCTAGCCCTATCTCTGAGGCATCTGTTTGTAGAACGAATTCTTTCTTGAAGTCTGGGGCTATGAGTACAGGATGGCAGCAAAGGGCTGTCCTTAAATCTGCAAATGCCCCTTCTGCTGCATCAGACCACTTTACTATCTCGGGGCCCCGAGCCTTTATCAGGTCAGTCAATGGCCCTGCTCTTGTGGCAAAATGAGGGATGAATCTCCGATAGTACCCTACTAACCCGAGAAATGCTCTGACCTGCTTTTTACTGATTGGCCGAGGCCAATCTTGTATTGCCTCCACTTTGTTCTGTTGGGGTTTTACCAAACCCCTCCCTACTACATACCCAAGGTATCTGGCTTCAGCTAGTCCTAGCACTTGAGAGGGTTGGCAGTGAGGCCAGCCTTCCTCAGGGCGTCTAGTACCGCTTCTACTTTTACTAGGTGCGTTTCCCAGTCAGGGCTATGGATGACTATATCGTCTAAATAGGCGGCGGCATACCTGGCATGGGGTCGCAACAATTTATCCATATGTCGTTGGAATGTTGCTGGGGCCCCATGGAGTCTGAAAGGGAGGACAGTGTATTGGAACAGGCCATCAGGTGTAGAGAAAGCTGTCTTCTCCTTGGTGTTCTTGGCCAGGGGAATTTGCCAATATCCTTTAGTCAGGTCCAGAATGGTTAGGTATCGGGCCTTGCCTAACTGATCAACTAGCTCGTCGACACGTGGTATTGGATAGGCATCGAATTGGGATACTTCATTCAACTTCCGGAAGTCATTACAAAACCTCTAGGTGCCGTCAGGATTGGGTACTAAGACGATAGGACTGGACCACTGGCTGTGGGATTCTTCAATAACCCCAAGTTCCAACATCTTCACTTCTGTCCTAATTTCCTCTCTTTTAGCTTCCGGTATCCGGTATGGTCTTATCGTCACCCTTATTTCGGGCCTGGTGATATGATGTTGGACCAGTGTCGTACGGCCCGGCTGTGTACAGAACACATCTTGGTTCCGTTGGATCATATCAATGACCTCTGTTCATTGTTCTGGGGCTAACTCGGGACATCCTCACCTGCCTATGTCGGTCGTCCGTCTGGGATGGAGCTCTCCAAATGACCAGGCATGTCTCTCGGTCATGCCAGGGCTTCAGCAAGTTTACATGGTAGATCTGCTCTGGTCTTCGGCGGTCTGGTTGTCTGACCTTATAGTCCACTTCCCCAATGGCTTCCACTATCTCATACGGCCCATGCCAGCTTGCTAGGAGTTTGCTTTCTGCTGTCGGCACTAGCACCATCACCCATTCTCCTGGCTGAAATTTCCGTACTTTCGCCTGGCGGTTGTAATATGTCCGCTGGGTCTCTTGTGCTTTTTCCAAATGTTCCCGTACTATAGGGGTTACTCGAGCTATTCGCGCTCTCATCTGTGTCACGTGCTCAATGACATTCTTTCCTGGGTTGGGTTGTTCTTCCCAATCCTCCTTGGCGATGTCTAATATTCCGCGTGGGTGGCGTCCGTATAGTAGCTCAAAGGGAGAGAAACCGGTGGATGCCTGGGGGACTTTCCGTATTGCAAACATTAGGTATGGTAGAAGGGTATCCCAGTCTTTTCCATCCTGTGCTACCACCTTCCGGATCATACCTTTAAGGGTGCGGTTAAACCGCTCAACCAGGCCGTCTGTTTGAGGATGGTAGACCGAGGTCCTTATGGCATGGATGCGGAGCATGAAAGGGGTTCCTTGGTCAGTCAGGATCTCCTTAGGGATGCCCACTCTGGCAAAAACCTGGAGTAGTTCTTTTGCTATTGCCTTGGATGTGGGGTTTCTTAAAGGAATGGCTTCTGGATACCGTGTGGCATAGTCAAGGATGACTAGTACGTTTCGGTGGCCCCGTGCTGATCTTTCCAGCGGGCCCACAAGGTCCATGGCTATCCTTTCGAACGGGACTTCAATAATAGGCAAAGGTACTAATGGGGCCCACAAGTGAGGTCGAGGGCTATGCAACTGGCATTCTGGGCAGGAGGCACAATAGCGTTGGACCTCCGCACGTATTCCTGGCCAATAAAACCTTCTTAGGACTCTATCCAGTGTTTTGTCTATTCCTAGATGTCCCCCAAATAAATGACTGTGAGCTAGCTCTAGTACTGCCCTTGTGTGTTTCCGTGGAACTAAGAGCTGCTCTACTTCTTCCCCTCGGATCTGCACTATTCGGTACAACAGATCACGTTTGATCACATAATACGGCCCCGGGCCTTTGGTCTTTCCTTCCACCGGTACGCCATTTACTTCTACTACCTCCTCCCTCACATTTGCATATAGCGGGTCATTGGCTTGGTCCTGCCTGAAATTCTCACGGGCGGTACCGATCTGACCTAATTCCAGGGGGCCTATTTCTACTCCGCCCCCTGGGTTGCCCCGTCTTGGGCTAGGAACTGACTCTGAGTCCTCACTGGCCTGAATGGTCTCCTGGCCTCCTGAACGGGTTCGCTTACCAACAAGGGAGGCTTTCTGGTTCTCTGCTAGAATCCTGGTCCTTAGCCTTTTATCTGCCCTCCTTTCCCACCTAGACTTTCGGGGTTTCCCGGGGGATGAGAATAGCTCTGGGGCAAATTCAGCAAAAATTGGGGTGAAGCTATCTGTAGGTGCCTCCATTTCAGCCCGGGGGTTGCTACCCTCCCTTGGCTCTACTGGGGGGAGTAAGTTCTCAAACCCAGGGAAGTCCCTACCAATTAAGACCGGGTAGGGGAGCCTAGGGACCACCGCTGCAGTTACCCTGGTAGTGTTCCCCTGGATCTCAATCCGTACTGGGATTGTGGGGTAGAAATTTACGGTGCCATGAACGCACGTTATCCCTGTGGTTTTGGCCTGGGTTAGTTGGTCTTGCCCCACCAACTTCCCCGAGACCAGCGTGACAGCACTCCCGGAATCTACTAATGCTGTGGTCACAATACCATTCATTTTTACTGACCTTGTATACCCATGTGGGGTCATTGCGACCCCCTACCAGGCCAATTAGGCCACATTGTTCCCCAGGATCCCCCAGATTGCACTGCATAGGCTCTTCCCTGTTGGGGCATTGGGCTGCTATATGCCCCAATTCCCCACACTCGTAACACCGACCCCTTATCCCGGTTGCCGCCCTTTGCCTGGGGCTGTTTGGTCGGCCCCCCCCCCAGCCCTCTCTTCCCAAACCCCCAGGTCCCTTCTTGGACTCGGGCCATTCCTCAATGTCTTTCCTCCCAGTTATAGTTCTCTTTTGTAGTTCTCACCAGTCTGGGACCTTGGTTTTGGGGCTGGCTTCCTGGATTGCCGTGTTTCACCCCCTGGGCTCTGGAACAGTTCACGGGCTGCTAGCTGTCTTTCCACGAGGGAGACCAACTCATCATAGGTGGAGGGGTCATTCTGGCCAACCCAAGCCCGGAGGCCTGGTGGTAGCCCCCTCATATACCGGTCCAGTACCAGGAGCTCCATCATCTTCTCAGAGCTGAGGGCCTCAGGGCGCAGCCATTTCCGGGTCAGGTGGATCAGGTCAAACAATTGCGATCTGGGTGTCTTGTCCTCTGTATACTGCCACTCATGGAACCTCTGGGCTCGCAATGCCGTAGTTACTCTGGATCTGGCCAGGATCTCTGCCTTCAGCTGGGGGTAATCTGCTGCAGTCTCTGCGGCCATATCGTAGTATACCTTCTGGGCCTCCCCACACAGGAACGGGGCAAGGACACCGGACCACTGGTCTCGGGGCCAGGCCTCCTGCAGGGCTGCTCTCTCAAAAGCCAGGAGGTATGCCTCCACATCATCCTCCCGAGTCATTTTCTGTAGGCAGTGGCTGGCCCGTATAGTCCGGGTCCTATCGCAGTTCTGGCTTCGCTCAATAAGGGCCTTCATCTGGTTCACCAGCTCCTGCAGCAGGGCTTGGTCCTGGGCAGCCTGACTCATCAACAGATGATTAGTCTCTTGCTGTACCCTAGTCGCCTCCTGTTGGGCGGTTGCTTGGACCCGGGTAGCCTCCTGCTGGGCCGCGGTGGCTTGTATTAGGGCCTTGATTACGTCGTCCATCTTAAGGACTGGATTGTTTTGGCTAACCCTGGTTTAAGTCCCCAGCGCGGAGATCCCACCCCTGACACCACATGTGGCAAATTGCCGGCACTACTATGATGGGTCCTGCACTTTCTCTTCTTGTGGGGGGAGTTTCAGGGTGCCATTTCTTGCCCCTGAACTGGGGTAACAGCTATCCTACTATATTTGTACTACCACCAAGATCTGCACCTGCGGCGGCTCCACCCAGGCCCGCGCCCTAGGCTTCAAGGCGCACCGCAGCGGCCCTCCTACTCGTCGCAGCGTAGCCCCCGCGGCTCTCATTGCCGGCGACGGCCGGGTATGGGCCCGACACTTGTCCCTTCGGAACGGCACTCGCCTATCTCTTAAGACCGACTGACCCATGTTCGTACTAGTATCCCAGGGAAGGGGAGTGGAGAGGGAGGGACCCGGGCCCGCCCTCTACTCCGGGTCCCAGCCCAGGGGCCCTATGATAGCAGGTGAACCACTTGTACCAGTGATTCTTTCCCCTGGGCTAATTCCCTCTCCTGACCTTCAGCTTGTGGGGCTTCCTGCCTTCCCTCTGCACAAGCCAGGTGTCCCTTTACCTAGGATCTTGGTCTTCTTAGCCCGCTGCAGCACTTCTCAAAACTCTCCTCCGCTTTCCTCCGAACTGCTCTTTGTTCCACCACCAATCCACTCTGCTTCACTCCTCCAAACTGCTCTCTGCTCCAACTCCTCCTCACTCTGCTCCAGCTCCTCCTCTGGCTGATTGAAGCAGGGGATTTTATCAGGTGACTGGCTTCAGGTGCTCTAATTGGTTTCAGGGGCTTTTAATTAATCTACAGGGAATAAGGCTTCTCCTCATCCTAGATCACTCTCCTGCTGCCTTCTGGCCATGCTGTATCACACTGCACACTATTCCTGTTCTCTTTATGTAGGGGAAATGGTGCTGTTTCTGATAGGAATGATTCTTTCCCCCTTCCCAGGAGGTAATGTACAGGATGGCTGATAGTGGTACAGATTTATTAACTGAACTCTCAGGTCAGAATGGAATGTGCATTATTTTTATATATTCCACAGCCCTTGAGATGTGGTGGGCACTTTCCAATGTCGAGAGAGATACAATCCCTGCCCCAAAGAGTTTACAATCTAAAAGGAATCCCTAAAACATGGGCAAGGCAGAGTTTCTACAGTACATGGTTGGAATAAATGTCAACTTGGATTCAAACTTAAGTAGGTGTGGGATGCCCCTGGGGAATATGTTTCTCTGATCAGTGGACAATCGCTTGCCCTGCACAAATACAGCTGATAAGAAGGTATGTACAATAGAGCTAATGACAGGGACCCCTTTCTTAAGGAATTCCCAGTTGGGTATCTGGGACACATTATAAGGGAATATAAATTCAAGTGAGTTACCTTCTCAGAGGTCTGGGCCAATACTTGGCTTTTTTGATCAGCTGTTTCTGCTGAAATGTACTGCACTCTCTTGTTTCTTGGGCTCAGGTTTATCTCCTGTTCTGACTCTAGTGTTGCAAGAATTGAGTCTGTTCTGTAAAAGAGATGTCAATGGAGTTGGAGTGTTGTACGACCTGCTCAGATCTCCCTGGCTGCAAGCTCTCCTAAAGGTAAAGCCCTCTTTGTTTGCAAGGCCAGTCTTCCTTGGAGAACAATATGTCCAATTGGCATCTGCCTCACTGTGCCATGTGGAGATTGTAGACTAATTATTCCAGATACTTCAGATTAAGGTGGAAAATCCCAGTGTACCTGGCTAATCGGGTAATACTATGCAATCACAGGGAGATTTAAGATTGACTGACTGCAGGTGGTGATCTGTACCCCAGTTGTAAAATGGGGGTGATATCCTGTTTTCAATGAATGAATGAAAAGTGCTATACGAGTGTGAAATATTATTTACTATTGATTGCATTGGTGTGATATATAATCAAGGCCTATATGTTAGCATCATACTGAACTGGGAAGGAAATTTTTCCTGTTAGACAAAATAGTTCAAAAAACTAAATTAAACATTTTAGCAGGAAAGGAATTTTTTAAGTCTGTAAACAGGTCCAATGTTAATAAATCATTAATAATAATAAAAAAACCACCTTCTACGTCAGTGGTCACCAACCGGTCGATTGCGGTCGACTGGGAGATCCTCTTGCGATCAATTGCGATTTCCGGCAGCGCAGCATGACTGCCGCTAAGCCAGACTCCCTACCCCAGCCCCATGCTGCTGCTGGAAGCAGCCAGTGCGGCCCCGTGGGCTGGGGGACGACAAGGGTCTCCCTCCGTGCACTGCTCCTGCCTGCAAGCACCACCCCCGAAGCTTCCATTGGCCAGGAGAGCTGCAGGGGCGATGCTTGCAGAGAGGGGCAGTGCACGGATCCACGTGCCCCTCACCCCAGGGGTGTGTTGGCCCCATCCGGGAGCAGTGTGGAGCCAGGGTAGGCAGGGAGCCTGCCTTAGCCTCGCTGCACCCGCCACCATATGTGCTGCACCACCAGACGCAAGTGCTGCCTGGCCGAAGACTGCACCCCAGCCCAGAGTCCCCTCCTGGAGCCAGCACCCCATACCCCCTCCTGCAGCCCAACTCCCAGTCCATAGCCCCCTCCTGGAGCCAGCACTCCAAACCCCCTTCTGCACCCCAAGCCCTGCCCCTGCACCCCAACCCTCTGCCCCAGCCCTGACCCCCCTCCCAGTGTCAGCACTCCATACCCCCTTCTGCACCCCAAGCCCTGCCCCTGCACCCCAACATTCTGCCCCAGTCCTGACCCCCCTCCTAGTGCCAGCACTCTATACCCCCTCCTGCACCCCAACACTCTCTGCCCCAGCCCAGAGCCCCCTCCCACACTGCAAACCCCTTAGCCCCAGCCCAGAGCCTGCACCCTCTCCCGAACCTTAACCCCCTACCCCAGCCCGGTGAAAGTGAGTGAGGGTGGAGGAGAGTGAGCGATGGAAAGAGTGGGGGATGGAGTGAGTGGGGCAGGGCTTTGGGGAAGGGGCGGGGCCTTGGGGAAGGGGCAGGGCAGATCCTGGGTTGCCCTTAGATTCAAAAAGTGATCTTGGGTGTAAAAAGGTTGGAGACCACTGTTTTAGGTGAATAAAAATTTCCTTGAAGTCAGTCTTTAAATTTTGGTGATGTACTTTGGTTTTGCTTTTTGAGTAACCATTACAGTTAGGGGAAGAAGGAAACAGTGGAATCTCTGCGGATTGCCATACTGAATTAGAGCATTGGTCCAGTGAGCCTGTTATCTTGCCTTTGACAGTGACCTATTACAGATACTTCAGATTAAGGTGGAGAACCCCTGTGTACCTGGCTAATTGAGTAGTACTATGTAATGTCCGAGATTTAAGATTGGCCTCAGCTGGCAATCTGTAGTTAGGTCCTGAATCAGAAGGATTGATAGCCTTAATCATAAAGGCCAAAATTTTGTCATGGCTATTTTTAGTAAAAGTCATGGACAGGTCACGGGCAAAAAAGAAAAATGTGATGCCGTTACCTGTCCGCGACGTTGACTAAAAACATATCTGACAAAATGGGGCTCTGCCAGTCTCCACACTGCCTGAAGCGAGGCAGCTGCTTAGGGACTAGGAGCCACCCGCAGCATGGGCAGCTCGGGGATTCCCCTGCCGGCAGCTGCGGGCTCGGGGAGCCTCCAGAGGCACCAGGAGTACCCTGCAGCTCCCTGCCCCCGCTGGTGGCAGGGGACCCTGCAGCTCCTGACCACCGCAGGCTGAAGTCAGGGAGGTTGCGGGAAGTCATGGATTCTGTAACTAAATCGTAGCCTTATTTATTATTTTTATTCTAACTAGTTCTAGAAAATCCTTAGCAGTGTGGCATTGCTGTGTGTGTGTGTGTGTGTGTTTCCATATGAATGGATCACACCATGAGTGTGCATCCATTGAGTAGTATTGCATTGTGCTTTTTTCTTTATCATTTCACCCTATAGGTTTATGAATGTCTCCGTCAATCTATCAGAAAAAAGCCAGTCCCAGTCACACCCCAAGCACGTGCACTGTCTCGTGAGGTGAGATTATATAAGAGACTATAGTCCTTCTTTTTACCGAACCCTAATCTGCTAATTTGATTGCACATAATAATACTCTGCATATCTGTGGCGCAGTCTGTCCGAGGTGCACATCACAAGCATTAATGTAGCCTCTATCCCTTGTGAGACAAGTAGTTAATCATCTCCATTGTACAGACGGGATCAAAGACTCATAGAAGGTGTGGAATTCCCAGAATCACATAGTCTGTGGCAGAGTGACTACAAGTCCTGTGCTAGATCATCCCTCCTCCCCAATTCACCAACTGCCTTGTCATAAGAGCTGACCATAAAGGAGCCTGGCTCAAATCTATGAATTTTTTAAGGTTTCTGATAAGATGATTTTAATCAGTTCAGGACAGAATTAGCTGGAAGTTTAATGGTTCATGCTAGAAATGTATACTGGTGATGAAATCTAGTTGTAGGATTGGAGAAGGGAATTCATTTAGTCTTATAGCATGGAGTTACAGAAAAGGTCTGTTACATTACCAAATAATGCAAGCACTACAGTATTTAAAATAGGAATTCCTGATGGATCTAATTCCCACGCTCTCATCACCAGGTGATGGAGTTGTTGCGTGGAGTCCCTCAATCTACAGAGATCAGAGAGCTGAGACGACTTCTGCGAAATCCAAACTTGAAGGCAAGTGTTGGCCATTGAAAGGGGAGTGGGGACATCTCTCATTGAAACGACTGCAGTATGGGGGGAATGAGCTTTGCAGCTGCCTTCAGAAGACGGCAAAGAAGGCAATAGAGATTTGGATTAGTTATGGCAAGAAGAAATTAATGGTATCTGTGAATTTGCAAGTGTGGGATTCTTTTCCCTACCTCTGAAGTCTGTCTCTCATCCCCTACTTCACGAAAGAATTAAATATCTACAGTACTCACAACAGACTGATGGTAACTGCTGTTTTTAATATCTATGCTTTTTGAGAGATCTCCTAAGATTAAATTCCAAGAAATCAGGAAAAAGCCCAGTGATTGAATTTTTCAGTGGAAAGAGCAATGATGTCACCCACCGCCGTGTGGGGTCTGTATTCATGTAAGAATTCAATCTCCCACTTCTGACTCCTGGACCCCTGTCAAATCTATTTCTTGGGATGACCTTTGCTTTCCTCTTTCTTCTTGTCACAGGCCTTACTATCAGCTCATGATACTGTGGCCCAGAAAGATTTTGAACCAATCCTTCCCCCTCTACCAGATAACATTCCTGAAAATGAAGAAGCCATGAGAATTGTCTGCTTAGTGAAAAACAAGCAGCCCCTGGTAAGGAAGCTTTATGATGCTATGATTATTTGAACTTGTGCAATAGATTCAATAAAGTGTTTTGTATAAATGGGTCATTTATAAGCAATGCTATAGAAATTTTGTTAATTCTATTCTCTCTTAAATTGACAGACTCCTCTTGAACAAATAAAGTGCCTCCTTGGCAAATGGAGTGGGAAGGAGGAAAAAAACTAACAAAATTTCTTAGAAGTTGTTTGCCCTTGTGAACTAAGGATTTTATGTTGTACTATGTTTGTGATAAATACAGGGATTAGCACTGGAAAATCATAACATTAGAGATGGAAAAGATGTATTACAGTAGGCCCTATGTAAGATTTTATAGAATGCAAGAGTTGGAAACTGGGCTGTATAATGATCATTTTGTTCATGTCCCTTAAAAGACTAGGTTTACACATCTTTTAACATATTGTGCACTGTACTTATGGGTCCTGCAATACTGTGCAGCTTTAAGGGGGAAAGGAATCTTTTTCAGTAATCGCCAGTCATTAAGGAGATCAGACTTGCAGTTTGAAAGGAATCGAAAGATATTTATTCTTTTTATTTTGCCAGGGTGCCACCATTAAACGCCATGAGATAACGGGTGACATTGTGGTTGCCAGGGTGATCCATGGTGGGCTAGCAGACAGAAGTGGTAAGTGTTATTTGAAACACACAGCAGGGGGGAAAAATAGTCTTCTTTTTTTTTTTACAACTGTAAATTCTCTCATATTAGAACTTTTAGGCACATACCTTGTGCTGTACCATATAAATAGTAATAGTTGACTCATATTGAAGTACTTCTGACTTTTTATTTCTTCATGACTCTCTCATTCCGGGGTAAATGTGTTGCATTTAAAAAGGGTGAGACAGAAAGCCAGCGTCAAACACAATCTTACAGTATTTACACTCAACATCAACACCTGGATAAATCTGGCATGGGTTAAGCAGAAATACAAAACAATGCCACCTGGTATGAACACCTGCACACTGAATTTCATAGCAGAATGTGGATAACTTGCTCGGGCTCTGGTCCCTCCATCATAAAATAGTTCCCATTAGTGTATCATGGCCTCTGTCTGGAGGATAAGTTTACCAAAGCTGTGTACAGCGGCTGAATGAAATTCTGTTAGGATTAATTAAGGTACATGAGAGAACCTGTTTAACTGAGTTGAAGGGGAAGATGCAACTGCCACTTGTGGTTTGCACGATAGATCGTGTGTTTCTTGCTTATCTTTAGTAAACTTACTTCTGTAGGAACTAGAGATGAGCCCAAACACCAGATCATATTCCCCCACCACCACCACTTCCTCTGAACCAAGAAGGGTTTCAGATCTAGATCTGAATATTGTAACTCAGCCTATTACTATAATGGTCAGAACCAGAACCCTGAATCTGAACACGTCTGGTTTGGGGGAACTCTAGTTTGGATAAGAATACTTAACTCTCCTCACTAGATCTCAAAGTGCATTACAAAAAAGGGGAAGAATGCATACACCTATTCTACAGATAGAGAAACCGAGGCTCAGAGAAGTCAAGTCAATTGTTTGAGATTGGACAGTGAAGCCTATAACAGAGCTGTCTGGTCTATCCACAGCACAATACTACTTCAGATCTGAAATTCCTGACTTGGGTCCGAATCTAGGATAGGAGCATTTCTTATTTCAGGGCTGTTCTCCAGTCTTCTGCTGCATCTCTGAACTTTTTCAGAATCACATCTTCTCTATAATAAGTGTCATCTTTCCTGTACCTTTTTATTCTAGGGTTGTTGTATGCCGGAGACAAGCTGGTAGAGGTGAATGGAGTTCGAGTAGAGGGACTAGAGCCAGAGCAAGTTATCCACGTTCTGGTAGGAAATGCACTTCACTCTTTTAATTTCTTTGTAGCTCAAGTGTAATTATGTGTGTGACGGGTTGGTATCACAGAAACCCTCTTGGAGCTGCCACCTGGTGTGCCAAGGCTACTTCTGGCCCTGCTTCCCTGCCTTTTCCAGCTTGGGACTCCAGAATCCTGTCTGTTTTGAGCCAGATCCGCTGATCTGCTGCAAACACAGACCCAGGTCCGAACCACGTCCCCTAATAGCTGTAGGGCTCCTGGAAGCAGCTCAGGAAGTGACCTTGCCTTTGACACCCAGGTACCCAACTCCCAATGGGGTTCAAACACTGAATAAATCCGTTTTACCCTGTATAAAGCTTATACAGGGTAAACTCATAAATAGTTCGCCTTCTATTTCAAAGATAGAAAGATATGCACAGCTGTTTGCCCCCCCCCCCCCCCCCAGGTACTAACACGTACTCCAGGTAACTTAATAGGTAAGAAGTGATTTTAATAAGTACAGAAAGTAGGATTCAAGTGATTCCAAGTAGTTACAGACCGAACAAAGTGAATAACTAAGTAAAATAAAATAAAACACGCACGTCTATGTCTAATCAAACTCAACATAAAAACCTCACCAGTTCCAGTCTCTCTCTTTTACAGGCTGTAGAACTCCTAGCCTGGGTCCAGCAATCGCTCACACCCCCTATTGTCTTTGTCCTTTGTTCAGTCTCTTTCAGGTATGTCCTTGGTGGCGTGGAGAGCCTCTCTTTAGCCAGCTGAAGACCAAATGAAGGGGTCTTCCAAGGGTTTAAATAGACTTTTCCCCACTCCCTGTATAGCATCATGTTACCCTGGAGTTTTGGGATCACATGGGCAAGTCACATGTCCATGCACCCTAACCAGTCCAGCCAGTCGCATTCCTGGCCAAGCTCAGATGTGGATTGGTGTCTGGGACTCCTTTTGTCTGTTAAGTGCTTGCACTTAACTTGCACATTCTTTTCTCCAGACATGATCCAATGCTCTTATCAAGGCTATGTATAAACCCAGCAAATATAAAACCAATATTCATAACTTCAACTACAACAATGATACATGCATACAAACAGGAGGAATAGATTCAGTAGATCATAACTTTTACAGAGATGTTACATGGCACATGTAGCATAAAACATATTCCAGTTACATCATATATACATTTATAAGCATCTCCCCATAAAGTTTCATTGGGGACACCATCACAATATGTACTCATAAGTGCACTTCCTTTAAAAAGAGTAGCCTAAATTCTCAATGTAAATTTCTAGAGGGAGGAAGACCTACACACAAGCAATAATTTTACATGTAATGTATTACTTTTATTGTGGGTGAAGTTCATCCTGTGCAGTGAGCCAACGCATGGGCTATATGCTATACAAGCCTTCCAAATAGGGCCTAAGTGGTGCATAAGTCCTGTCGTGGACCTTTGTATAGGGATGCATTCCATCCTTTGCCTTTTGAACTAAGGGTCCTTTGGGACAAAATCCAGTAGAACCTCACTAGTTCTCTCTATCTAAAATCAATAATTCTGCCAACCCTTCCCCCAGCAGTCTCACTCCATTTCTCTGCAAAGGATTAGTTGCAGAATTCTGTCATAAGGTGCCACGTTCCTAAGCCTTCATTCATTTGACAAAATGCATTATGTTACCAAGTACTGTCATAAATAATTTAAACTAAAATAATCTTTGCTAATTTTGACAAAGATCACTATCCCTGATGTTTGTTAGCTTGCTCACCAGGTCACAATATTTAGTATTCTTCATTGGCTCTCTAGTTGTTAGTGTCAGTCAGTGAGGTTCCACACTGTTTGGTTAGCAAAAAGAAAACAAGAAAAATACCTGTGGCACCTTAGAGACTAACAAATTTATTTCAGCATAAGCTTTCGTGGGTTAAGAACCCACTTCATCGGATGCATGGAATGGAACATACAGTAATCAGATATTTATACATTCAGAGAAACATGAAAAGGTAGGAGTGTCTATATCAATGTTAAGAGGCTAATTAATTGAAAGGAACTGTTATCAGTAGAAACTTTTGAAGTGATAATCAACATGGCCCATTACATTAGACAGTTGACACAAAGATGTTGAGTTTTTTAAGGAGGGGAAATAAATTCAATTAACATAATGCCAGAGCCACCCACAGTCAATATTCAAGCCTAACGTAATGGTATCTAGTTTGCATATTAATTCCAATTCAGCAGTTTCTCGTTGGAGCCTGTTTTTGAAGTTTATCTGTTGTAAAATAGCCACTTTAAAGTCTTTCATTGAGTGATTAGAGAGGTTGAAGTGTTCACCTACTGGCTTTTGAATGTGATGATTCTTGATGTCAGATTTGTGTCCGTTTATTCTTTTGCGTAGAGACTGTCCAGTTTGGCCAATGTACATGGCAGAGGGGCATTGCTGGCACATGATGGCACATATCACATTGGTAGATGTGCAGGTGAACCAGCCCCTGATGGTGTGGCTGGTGTTATTAGGTCCTATGATGGTGTCACTTGAATAGATATGTGGACGGAGTTGGCATCGGGCTTTGTTGCAAGGATAGGTTCCTGGGATAGTGGTTTTTTGGATGGTGTGTGGTTGCTGGTGAGTATTTGCTTCAGGTTGGGTGGCTGTCTGTAAGCGAGGACTGGTCTGTCTCCCAAGATCTGTGAGAGTGAGGGATCATCTTTCAGGATAGGTTGTAGATCTTTGATGATGCGCTGGAGAGGTTTTAGTTGGGGGCTGAAGGTGACAGCTAGTGGCGTTCTGTTATTTTCTTTGTTGGGCCTATCCTGTAGTAGGTGACTTCTGGGTACTCTTCTGACTCTGTCAATCTGTTTTTTCACTTCAGCAGGTGGGTATTGTAGTTTTAAGAATGCTTGATAGAGATCTTGTAGGTGTTTGCCTCTGTCAGAGGGATTGGAGCAAATGTGGTTGTATCTTAGAGCTTGGCTGTAGATAATGGATCGTGTGTTGTGTTCAGGATGGAAGCTGGAGGCATGTAGGTAAGTATAGCGGTCAGTAGGTTTCCGGTATAGGGTGGTGTTTATGTGACCATCGCTTATTAGCACAGTAGTGTCTAGGAAATGGACCGCTTGTGTGGACTGGTCTAGGCTAAGGTTGATGGTGGGGTGGAAATTGTTGAAATCGTGGTGGAATTCATCAAGGGTTTCTTTTCCGTGGGTCCAGATGATTAAGATGTCATCAATGTAGCGCAAGTAGAGTAGGGGCATTAGAGGACGAGAGCTAAGGAAGCGTTATTCTAAGTCAGCCATAAAAATGTTGGCATACTGTGGGGCCATGCGGGTACCCATAGCAGTGCCGCTGACTTGAAGGTATATATTGTCCCCAAATGTGAAATAGTTGTGGGTGAGGACAATCACAAAGTTCAGCAACTAGGTTAGCCATGGCATTATCAGGGATACTGTTCCTGATGGCTTGTAGTCCATCTTTGTGTGGAATGTTGGTGTAGAGGGTTTCTACATCCATAGTGGCCGGGATGGTGTTGTCTGGAAGATCACCAATGGATTGTAGTTTGGTTAGTGTCTGTTCTTTTTTTTGTTTATCTCTTGTGATTTCTCTGTTTGCACCCATCTTCAGATGCATAACACGCCATTAGAAATACAAACTTCACCATAACACAAAATCTAGAAATCTGGAAAACAATTCTTTTCCCTGCTTGTATGCTTGCACAGCCCAGCCCTATAGAGTTAATTTAAATTAGACTTCAGAACTAAAATCAATTGTGAACTGATGCTGAAAATATGTATGTTTTTAAGAAGACATATATTTAAAGGAATTAGAAATCTTAGCAAGGTTCCAAAGTTTCCCACACAGGAATTAAATCGATCTTTCTTTTAAAGATCTTTGTTTTAACAATGATTCTGTATATGGCATTCTGCTGGATCTAAGCAATTTCCATCCTTATAGAAAGGATATTTATAATGGGCTTTTGGAGCCATCATTCGTCTTGCAGCGATGAAACTTAAAATGCTTTCACTGTGTTACCAGTAGCAAATATATTTTGACCTTTTTTTCTTCTGAAATCTTTTAGTCTCTGTCCCAGGGAACAATTATGTTCAAACTGATTCCAGTTTTTGATCGGCCAGTCAGCAACCAAACAACAGTAAGAGATTCATTTATTTTTTCTTCCAGATTATTATTGTTACTGCAGACAGTTAATCCAATAATGTCTAATGGGCAGTCTGCACAGTGTGATACATGAGGGTAAGGTTGTTTACAAGCATTTATTGCCAGCCCAGCTCACAGAAATCTCTAACATATCTCGCCTAGATATGTCTCCACTGAAATTAATAGTTTGCTGTAGGTAATGTAATTAAATCTAGCAAGCTGTGATAAAGTTCAAGGTAGTGAAGGCATCTCTGGAGTGATCCAGAGGGAGAAGGTCAAATTGTTCACAGTGTACTAGATTACTACATTTTTCTTGATCAGGAAAATAGTTGGATTTTGGACCTGGTGCTCTTCCCATTGAAGTCAATGGCAAAACTTTTGTGGACTTCATCGGAAGTCAGATTAGGCCCTTAGTTTGTAAATATTCATACACACTGTTACCGTATCTGTTCTGAAGAAGCTTGCCTTCACTTATGTCTGTATGTTCTGTATCAGCTCTATGTGCGAGCAATGGCAGATTACTGGCCCCTGCAGGACCCTGCCATACCTTGTGCTGATGCAGGCTTGCCCTTTAAAAAGGGTGAAATCCTTCAGATTGTTGACCAGAATGATGTCCTCTGGTGGCAGGCAAGGCAAGTCTCAAACCTGAGTGCCTGTGCTGGGCTGATCCCATCAAACCATCTTTTGAAGAGGTAAGAAAATGTAGGGTTTCTGAACTCATACCAGAGAATGAGCCAGTTACTTGGGTTTCATGATCTGAACTTAGCAATTTATAGAACAGATTGATTCAGTCAATGAAGATGAACTCATGCCTGACAGACAGTATGAGCCCTCTGTATGTGTCTTCTCCTGTTTTAATAGTACTATGGACGTTTGTGTGAAAACCGGATTTTTTTCACCTTAAGTCTGATTGTAAGTAAGTCAGGGCAGAGGCCTTGTCTTTATATTAGTGTGTAAAGCCCTAACCGTATCAGACCTATATACATAAACTAAGATAAATAGCTTCAGACAAAGATTAAGGACCTTGGTTTCTCAGGACTGTCCTTTGTGATACAAAAAACGTAAAGAGAAAAATCAAAATTTATGCCACAGAGGCATAATTACTTCTAAAAATCACTACAGCATTTTAAAGTTGTGTCTGAGGCATCTGTAGCTTTGTGGTTTTCATACTCAAAGCAGAGCTGACAAGTTTGTTTTTAAATGAGAAACACAAAACCACCTTCCCTGTTTTCTGCATATAGTCAGTTTATATTTAGAAAGGACCCTTTTACACAAAGTTGCCTAGTTAAACATGCTAGAAAAGCTGTATCTTTAACTATGTTGTACTATCCAGGGTACAAACAAAAAAAGCATAGGGTGCCCCTAATTGTGCCAGATAACTGACTCTGATAAGCTTAGAGTTGTAACGCACAGAAGCCCAGAGGGAGTTGTAATTAAGGCTAGGTCTACACTACCCCCCCCTATCGAACTAAGGTACGCAACTTCAGCTACGTGAATAACGTAGCTGAAGTCGCAGTACCTTAGTTCGAATGAAAAAGCACTTACCCGGGGTCCACACGCGGCGCGCAGGCTCCCCCGTCGACTCCGCCTACTCCGTTCGTCGAGCTGGAGTACCAGCGTCGACAACGGAGCACTTCCTGGTTCGATTTATCGCGTCTTGACAAGACGCGATAAATCGAACCCAGAACATCGATCCGACGCGTTCGACAGACGCGTAAGTATAGACGTACCCTTAGACTCTGTGTCAGAGAGATCCCAATACAGCACACTTCCCACTGCCAACCACGTGTACCACAATACAGTTAATACTGCTCTCCTCCATTACGTGCATTTATTTAGGGCAATACTTTCAGGCCAATGATGTAGAATATTGGCATTCAGATAGGTGTGATAGGACACTGGCTTCCCTCCAACAGTGGCAGATGGGGTAGAACAATAACTATGTTCTACCCCACTCTTGGTGGTTTTAATGGTGTTTATCCTTCAGGTAGATCTGAGCACTGATGCCATTTTGTGTGCAGGTGATAGAATGGAGCATCTAAGTAGGAAGTAGTGCAATGCTGAATTGATTTCTTATTGTGATGGATTCCTTTCTGTTCAGGAAGCAGCGAGAATTCTGGTGGTCTCAGCCCTTCCAGCCCCATGTCTGTCTCAAATCAACAATATGTGAGTGCAAATTTCTCCAGCTGCCAGTGAGTGGGGAGGGAGAAGACTGCTTTTGTTTCTTTCATCCAGTAATACAGAAATTAAACATGATCAAATGAGTTTATATACCAAGAATCATTAATTGGGCCATACTGTGACTTCAGAAATGCATTCAGAATCCCCATTGAAATCTGTGGGAGTAGCAGGTGTATCTGAATTTGGCACTTAACCTGTTTTGGATTCTAAGGATCATTATTGTTATCAGAATACAGTAATTTTAGGATCTGATCCTGTAAAGTGCTGAGCACCTTGAATTCCCATTTAAGTCAATGGCAGCTGAGAGTACTCAACACCATCCAGGACTGAGCCTTATATATAGGCTATTTGTAGCAAGAACTCTCTACTGTTTGTGCCCTCCTGAAGCACTTATTGGGCAACTTTATTGTAGATTTCCATGGAAGGGAGACTAAGGCATAGCTAGCAGTTCTGTACCAGAAAATACCGTGTAATGTGTCATGTATAGCATTTCAGTTACTGAAATCATATCATATTTCATTTTTCTCTTTTAGAATAAATTTGATAGTTTTAAACTGTATTTCTCTTATTAAAGCTGTCTCTTTCCTCATATGAATGCTTGTTCGTTGCCAATTTTAGTTGACTTCTGGGCCTAGTGTCTAAGATGACATGGAAAAACAGATATAACCAAATGACTTTGTGGTTTATTTGTGAAGTGTACTACCTCCCACCTAAACTATCCTTTTACTGGCTCTAAATGCAATAATTTCCCAGCCAGGAAATATATTTTCTCCTGTTTCCCCTTTCCCTCTCCCACAGCTTCTCTGTTTTTCTGTGGTCTGCATTATTACTTGATAGTACTTTTTATGACCCATGAGGTGAATTTCACAGTTGACTCAATGCTCTGATTTCATCTTTCAAGAGTCTTTCTGATGCAGTTGATTTGACTTGGAAACTGTAGCACTGGCAATCTCTTTAGCTGTATATTTATTTTTAACTGCTTCAATGGATTTGCCATGGACAGTGAGTACTGTGGAAGAAGGTAAGAGATGATGCCTGGATTACATCACCTTGCAATACCTCACATCTGCTTGCAAGTCCAGTGCTAGCTGATATCTAAATGTACAAGATACGGTCTGTTTATAAAGACTTTAAAAATGACTAGATGCTATACTTGTACTTACAAGGTTACATGTCAGCAGTGGTTGGGGCAGTTTTCCTTTTACATCTCTCTGCCAAGTCTATCTGCACTGTGTGTAAATAGGGTGACTAAACAAATGCTTCATTGTGGTTTGTTCACTTAAAAATACCCATAGCTCAGCAGTCACGTGTCTGATCAGGTGTTTGAACTGGAAAACCCGGAGCTTGTGCTGCACGGAGAGGGGAATGGGAGAGGTTTGGTGGGCAGTCAGGAAGGTGCACCAGGCTGTTTGGAAGAAGAAAAGGGTGCCTTCTTGTACTCTTGTTTTTGCAGCAGCCCTCCAACACCAGGAGCAGCTGTGAAGCATATATTAAAAGAAAAGGAAAAAAAAACGGGGGTAGGGAGTAGGGCATCTTGCCTCCTTACTACAAGATGTTGGGCCTGAAGTCAGAATTATTGGGTGAAATCCTATTAATTGTATTATGCAGCAGTTCAGATTAGATGATCACTTTGGTCCCTTCTGGCTTTAAAATCCTGAGTCTACTTTTGAGGGCAGTGCATAGCGAGGAAGGGTGACAACAGGTGGCCTGGTGGAGGAAAGTCCTTGAAGTTTGTACCAGGAACATAGCCTGCTTGCTGTCACGTTCTCTCAGCTGGGTAGCTGCCCCTTCATGGATCCAGTCTGCAGAGATATACAAACACTAGGCCTAAACTGTGTTTTGAGCACATCAGACTCTGAAAACCATGATATTCACCCTATTTTTGTATGAACCTCTAAGTAGGGATGTAAAATGTTAACCAGTAAGCATTAGTCTGAACCTGAACTGTTAACCCCCGGGCCGGAGCAGCCCCAGGCCGGCCAGCCCTTTAATCAGTTAACTGTTTAAACTAAATATTTTAAACAGTTAACTTTTTAAATGGTATTTATGTCCCTACCTCTAAGAGCTGACCAGTGTGGTGTGTGCAATGGAGGGAGCAAACTGATAAGGAAATGGATTTCAGTGGCAAGCTTCCAAGGAATTACTAAAAACAGAAGAGAGAGATATTTAAAAAGCTTTATTTTTCCAATTTTAATTTTAAACATTGTCAGTGTACATAGCATTTTAGAAAAACATACACATGCAAAATATGCAAAGGGTATTGGGGGGGAAATGATGTTCTGATAGTCATACTGATCCCTCTCCAATAGATCTGAAATATCAGCACTGCGTCAGTTCAAATTAAACCCCTTTTCTGGCTTCAGCTGGACAATTCAAATCAGATGTGTTTGCCTCCCAGCTGGGAACCCTTTTGAGCATTGGTATAAGAAGCATCTTTCCTCTGCCTATTGAATCAGAAATTGATTAGTACTTTAGAGTGATGCACTATTGAAATATTGAAGATGTTTTAACCCAATTTGAGCTTCAGGGGGGATTAGCTTTATTCTGATGTTGAAGTCTTGAATTTGGTGAGTTTTTTTCAATGCTTTTGGAGATCAGATTTCCTTTCTCTTTTTGTCTGTTATAACCTGCAGAGGACGACATGCAGATTGATGAGAAGTGTGTAGAAACAGGTAACTGACTTCATTTAAGGAGATTCGTCTGTCTTTGTGGCAATATACCAGCTAGACAAAGACCACTAGTGTTTCTTGAATAAAATGAAACATCCTTATAGTGAGCTCATATATAGAGAAGTTCTATTTATAGTGAGGTAGAATGAAAGCCCCAGACCATTTCAAAGCACTGCGGATGAAAAGATTGCAATTCTGGTTATAATGAATCTCTGCTTGTAGTGAAGATATTCTGTTGAAATGAATGGCTGTTCTAAATACATACAACTCAATTTGAGATCCAGTGCATTTAACATGCAGATTAGACTCAGTGGGCCAAATTCAGAGCTGGTGTAAAGGGATGCAATGTAGTTGGTCTCAATTTGGCTCATTAAACCTATAATATTATTAAGTTACTGTGGTTTTAAAGACCCTATGGCCACAAGTTTTCATTGAGGCAGAAAGCTTAGCTGGATTCAGATACGGATTGGATATTGATATATTGATAACAAGACTATGCAGAGTTGTACAGATTAAAAAACCCAACAATTTCAGAAAGGATATCAACCCTTTTGCTTCAAAGCACAAATCAAACTCTTACTAATGAGGTTAGACAGAGATTTCTTGGAGGCAGGTTATTCCATAACAGGAATTCTTTCACTAGCCTCTGAAGCAACTGGCAAAGGCCACTCTTGCAGACATGATACTGGATCAGACCTGCAGTCCTTCTAATCATGGCAATTCCTATGTTCCTAAATTGCAGTATCTGTTTTCCACTGGGTTATATTTCTCAATGCAAGTCAATAAGGAGTTTGAGTTAGGGATGATGTTCATATCAGAGCTTTCATATATATATATATTGTGTTTAATGTCTAAATGGGATAGCATGAACTACAAGGAGCTGGATGTGCTTCACTGATGGTAGAAATGGGGGGGGAGGGGGAATCAAAACCCCGAATCCAAACATCTTCAAACTCTGGACATTTGGATTCCAATTCTCATTTTCAGCAACTTTGACAGAAGTTTGGATCCAGATTCTCACTTGGCAGCTCAAGATCATTTCTAATTGAACTAAAAGAAAGCAGTGGAAGTATGTTTGGGAAGTTGGCATGAGTCTGAGAGCCTTATGTGGTCCTTACAGTAGTGGAAGGGAAATAATTTCTGATGCGATAAAATTATTTTAAGCGGAAATAATATTGAAACTAAATGTATTTGCCGTTTTTGCTATCTGGGTGACGTAAAAGATGAAGAAACATTTGAGTCTGGTAAGTCAAATTCTTCCTGCCTAATTCCAATTCTGTCTCATCCTCTAAGATTCACGGACAAGTAAGAGGTATCCAACAAAAAACAAACCAAAATAAAAAGCAATTGGATTAAAGTGCAATTCTCTCTTGAAAAGTGACTCTCTAAAATGATACTTATTTACTCAGTAGAACTGCTCACTGTGTTTATCCAGAACCATATCTGGGTGACTTCAGTGGCCAAAATAAATGTTTACTGCTGTTTGTTCCTGTTAGCCCTGCAGAGTCCATATACAGAAGGAAAAGTGAGCTCAATTCTATTCCTTCTTGTGCAGCAACGGACAGTCATGTTTACTAAGATCTAATCCATTACACGTGTGCAAACCCAAGGTGTCAGAGGGGATAACTGGAAGATAAGATTTCTCAAGTATAACTGAGACCCTAAGTTAGTCCACGGTATCTCTATTACTGTGGATGAAGAAGAATGAAGAACCTGTTTGACTGTTAAATCCTAGTCTGCGTTTTCAGGGCAGGCAAGAGAAACATATATTTATTATTGTAAACTGAGCACCTCAGATATAAAATCACAAGACACAATCATGGAACCTCAGGATGACATTTTTCAGAGTACAATCACACTTTGCAAGCCCTGCCATACATGTTCAACTGTGTATCTGAAGTGCTACAAAACTTGGTCTTTTAGAACAAACTAGATCCCACATCACTTCTAAATTTCTCAGTTCAAATAATTTGCTTTCTTATTTTGGTTAAATTACTTGCCCTCTTCTTTTTCCTGCTGTGCTGTTGCTGCTGTACAAGAGTACCAAGGATCTGAATGTGGGCTCTTCCCCATCCGCTTAACTCTAACTCACAGAAGCTTCATTCTTCTCCTCTTTTGAGGGTAATGCTTGCATCTTACAAAAGAGAATAAGGGCGTTTGTGAGGAAGTCACTTGCATCTTTATTCAGGGCCACTAATGCCCTTTTCCCTGCAATAGTTGCGTTCTTGGGGAATTAGTTCAGATCCTGCTCATTATCTGAGTCACCTCTTTTCTGTTTCCAGGCAGCGAGGGGGAAAAGTCCAAAGATCACTCTCAGCTCAGGCCTCCACTCTACCTTGACAGCTGAGTTATTGGAGCAGCTATAGGCCATACTTTCCAAGTACACTATTGGAGAGTGGCCAGAGCCAAACTCTTTAGCTGAGCACCCTCTTGTTTAGGGAGGTAGGATTCCGATCCAAGTTTTGTGGTTTGTCTGGCACATGCTTATTTTAATTGCAAACCAGCATTGCGTGTTTCATAGTTTGCACTCAAGTTGAACTGGTCCAGTTTTGCCCACTTAGGCTTGAACGTGGTCTCGGAGCCCTAATTTTTCATCTCTCTCTTCTTGTTTGTACATACTGATCCAGAGGAGCTTAAAGAAGGTAACTTTACACTTTTCTCTCCCATAGATTTTAAACAGCAATCTGCTAAAGCCAGAAAAATACTACAAACGATCGCTCAGTTGCTTTCAGGAATTGGGCCCATTACAGTACATAGTTGTTGAATTTGCTTGTTAGCTCTGAGTGGAGAGGTCAGGTCAGGCAGAGGAACAAACGAGCTCAGGAGGAAATGACCATAGAAAGTGAGAGAGGCAGATTGCAATACAATTTTACTTTACTCTGATCCAGAAATCTGTCATCTTTGCTAACGAGGCAATTTATTATCGCTATATACCTTAGCCCGAATGTCTTCAGAGCATGCTCTACAACCCATTATTTGTCAGGGACGTCTCATTATAACCAAAGATGAGGTGGTGGTAGTGTACATCCACTGGTGTACTCAGGCAGGAAGCAAAGCTTCTAAGAACCTGAGAGAAGTGAAGAGTAGAATCTATTATCAAGTCCACTATGGACAACACCATGTGACTCAGTTACTCTTTTGGGACTTACTTGTTCATGAGGCACCCCAGTGTAGTATCTAATCTTAAAAGGTAATCCCATAGCATGCCTGGTGCTTTCCAAGTGAATGTAAAGACAATGTCCCTGCCCTGGAACAACTTCCATAAAAAGTTGGACGAAAGAGACAAAGAAAAGAGCAGACAGAGAAGATGTTGGGAGAATAAAGCTGAATAACAGGAAAGAAGATGCAGCTTAGCTTGGGCAGGAGGGAGAGGTAGGGAGGCACAGTTTCCTGTGGGAAATGAGATCTGAACACTGCTGTCAAAATAGGTTTCTTGCTAATTTAGTTTTAACTTTTCTTCATCTCATTTATTATAAAGTTTGGAAATGTTTTATTATAGAAGTGATATCAGATTTGTGGGGAATTAGAATTCAGGGGCTTTGCAGAAGGGAGTTTTAAGGAGGGAATGTGTGTACTGTTCAGGAAGGCTGTTCCAAGCACACAGCACAGTGCAGGAGAAGGAAATGAAGGAGATAGGTTAGGCAGGTGATTTGGGCAGTGGGGAGGTATCAAAGTGCCTTTGGCTGTGGAATCTAAAGCTGAGATGTAGGCAGAAGACGCTTTTACAATTGTTCTGGGATTTTTTTAGGTTTAACTGATATTTTGAGCTCCCGGATTCTTGATTATTTTAATATTGCCTTTAAGGAGTTCATGCTGGCTAGATTCCATCTGAAGAACTTAAATTGCACACCGCTCTTCTACATTATGAATATTTTAAAAAACAGTGTGTGGCACTTTAGCGGTTCTTTTTTCGAAGATAATAAAGTGTGGCATTTACTCTTATTTAGACGTATTAGTGGGCGATGAGCTTAAATTTCACTTTCATAGAAATGTTAGTGACTTGGTTTAAATCTTTGATATTATACAGTAAAAACTGGTCTCTGTACTTCATGACCTTATTTCAGTGACATTATCATTAACTTAAATATTTCCAATTCTGTGATATGAAAGATTAGGGGAAATTCAATTGACTGTTCAGTATTCACCCTCCTTTCTCTTTCCTGCTTGTTTGTTGTTCATGCCCAGAAGAGGAGGAATTCAGTGGATCTGGCCAACGGGTCTTTATTGGTATGTGGTGATTAGTGAGAGGCAAAAGGCTTGATTTCGACTGGATGCTTGTCTGAAGCTAAATCCAATGTGTGATTTTTCTCAGAAGCATTCCTTTCCCCTGCTTCTGAAGATTCCCTGACCCTATCTGTATTCACTTTGCCTTTCTAAATCCCAGTAAGCCACCCTTCCCTTTCAGCTCCTTGCTTATTGATTCTTTTCCAATAAGCCCACCACCCCAATAGATTGCCAGCACCTGCATAACTTAGCTGCACTAGGCTTCTGGTCCTTCAGATCTCCCCCTTAAATCTCATGCTGTAGTGTGAACATTCTGGGGCTTTCCCAAGCTGTACAGTCAGACCATGTGAGGTTTCCATTGCTGGGGATGAGGCCAAGCAGCAAGTCTGTCTCTGGTAAGTGAATTACGGAACTCTTATGAACTGAGCTGAAAAAAAGGTTGAATTCAGTTGAGAGGTTGGATGAATTTTTGGAGCAGTTAAATTTTTCAGAGCAAGTCACCCATTCCTAATGGTGATATATGGCTGGAAATCTCCCTCTGGTTTTGTTTTGCAGACTTGTTTCTGGGGGTCTAATTCTGGACAAAGTTAGAGTGACTTTCAATACTTGTGCTTCTATTTTGAAAGTCCAACCTGCTTTCAGAGTCTCCACCAAACTGTTGTGTCAGGAACTATAAATACATTATTTTCTACCTTAAGAAAAGCTACAACTCACCATATGTTCTTGGTAGCCTAGTTGGAGATCATTCAGATAGTGGAACTAGTTCTCACTCACCCAGTGCTTGGCTTTCAATATTAGTTACTTTCTTCCCTTCCCAGCTGGTTTCCGTAGAAGCATGCGTCTGTGCCGCAGGAAATCCCAGAACAGCCAGCAGCCCTGTTATGCCCGGTGTCCCAGCAGCTGTTACAGCGCAGCAGCAGCCCCTTATGAGGAGGTGGTGAGATACCAGCGACATCCGACAGATCGAAACCGACTAATTGTGCTAGTGGGTATGTTGCAGCAACTGACAGGAGCATGCCCTCCAGACAGGGATGCACCTACTCATGCAAATCATACAAGCTCTAGTAAATACAGAGGGAAGTGTCCTTACTGCTCAAGCCCTTGTGGAATGAGAAATTCAATAAAAGCCCGATCCAGTGGGAGTCTTCCCACTAACTGCAATGGGCAGTGATTTGGGCCCTAACAGGTAGTTCTTGAAGGATGGTGGACCCAAAGTTTGACCTACCTTTTATTTTTTCCAAACATCCGTTTTACAAAGTCTATGTGCTTGTATGTGGTTTCTGTTGTTCCAAAACATTTCCTTCAGTGCTTCAAAAGTTTCAGCAATGCAATACTCTCCAACAACCTTACAGTAACAAATATTGGATGAAAACTCATTTCATCACGAAAAGAGTCTGGTTTAACTTCAGTGGGGTTATTATATGACTAGCCATGATAAAACATTTATAAATCCTTTGTGACCAATACCTTGAAGTGATGCTTTTATGTTAAGAACAAACAGACACAGCAATGGAGGGAGGGATGTTAAAAATCAGCCTAGGAAACTTCAGTCTTACACGGTTGGGAAAGCGAAGAGGATATCAATGTGGATATCGGCAGGTGGAGCAGTACTGAAGCTGTCATGGTTCCTGCCCCGCAGACCCCTTTATCCCCTCCCCCTGCCTCCTGGGTGGGCATGGCCCTTCTTCAGCCTCTTGACCATGGCATGCCCCCACTCCCCGGCACCCTGGGCAGTTGCCCTCACTGCCCATCCATAAGGCTGGCCCTGAGCGAGTGTCATGATATGTGATGGGTTGCTGGTCCTAACATGGAATTTTAGATTTAATAACTGTTTGAATGGAAGCTGCTCATATTTTTGCTAGGTGCAGCATTCCTAGATATTTGTGGTGAGGGGAAAACTTCTCACCCTGCCTAGATCTGTACATGTTGGAGATATAGCTATAGATCTAGATCTATAGATATATAATTCAAATTAATATTGCTGAGCCCCCTTCTGGCTGTGGCTATTTTGCTAGAAAGTGATGACTTGATCCTGCAGTGTATTAAATAGTCTCTGCTCCTGTTGAATTAAATGGGAACTGTAGGTGCCTTGCACTTTTCAGGGTCAGGCACTTAATTTGTGATGCCACCAGTTGGGAAGCCCAGTGGAGGAAGCAGTAACATGATTTCCATGCCAATCATTTGCTTCACCAGTTCTTGCATATGCGATAAGACCTGAACATGTTGTTTGACTGTTATAAATATGAAACACTCAGTTTTAGTAAACTATTTTATGTGTAGTCTGTCATTAATGTACCAGAGTTACTGTGTGTGGCTTTTTTAAAATTAACAGGTCCTTCAGGGGTTGGCGTGAATGAGCTAAGGCGGCGGCTTATTGGAATTAACCCTCATCATTTTCAAAGTGCTGTACCCCGTATGTGACATGTTCCTTTCACTCTCTAACTTCCTGTTTTGGGGAAAGAAAACATGAAATATCAACTCCCTTTCTCCTGCCACAAAATATTTATAGACTCTTTGCTGCAGGAATGGTTTCCCTATCAATCAAGAATATTGTGCTGTCTCTGAATTTATGAATTTGTTAACGGGGCATAGATGCGTAGACTAACAATACACATTTCCTTTCATTTTTGCGGGAATTACAGGAAAGAAGGAAAAGCAACTTTCTTTTACTGGGCTTTATTTAAAATATTGTCTTTGGCCAGTTTTTCCAGCTGGCAGAGGGGGAAGAGGCAGGATGGTCTTGGGATTAAGCCACTCTTACTTTGATTTGATTCTTGGTATGCCTGGGTTTGATTCTTGTTATGCCAATGGATTACCTGCGTGACTTTGGACAAGTCACTTAATCTCATTATACCTCATTTGTAAAATGGGGCTGAGGGTCCTTCCTAGGGGAGTAATGAAGATAAATTCATTGAAAGTTTGTTTATAAGGTGTCCAGATATTATGGGAATGAGAGCCATATAAATACCCAGATAGACAGGAAACTAGCAAACTTTGTAGATTCCCCTCCTAGCATACTAAATCTAAAGCAGATTCTTACAACTTCTCATCCCTGACTTGAATGGAGAGAAGTTTAGTATCTCTGCTCATTCGGTACAAGGTTTTGTGAAAATAAAACACCAGGAGTGCAAGGCTCTAAATGCCTGTCTTAATACAGTTTTAAAATTGATAAATTGCTTCAGTTCCTCAATCTTAATTTCTTTGAGAAGGCTAAGAAATGTAACACAATATAAAGTGGATCTGTGCAGGCAATTTTTAAACTACTACAGAATAGTCTTGATGCACTGCCACTTGTTGAGGTGGTTTTCTTTTTTCGGTGTAGCAGGAAAGTTAAATCAGTGGGAGGAGCATTGTAGTGTGTACAACTCCACTGTTTCGTCAACAAAAGCTGACTTTTGTCGACAAAACTGTGTAGAATAGACAAGGTCTAAGTCTAATAGTTCACTGTCCCTTCAAAAACAATGCCTATTGTGCTTAAAATGGACCCCCCAAGGGGGGGACACATTCAATTTTGGAAGATTTACTGACCTCACTGTAATGTAGACAGGGCTTTTGCTGTGAGTGTGAGCTAGAAAGTAGAAACCATTAGTTTTATTATTTTCTTTTGATTACTTGTGAAAATGAACAGAGTTTTTAAAATTTACGTATTCACATCTCCAAAAATAGAGTTTGGGAGTCCTGGCTTTTCACTAGGAACTTTGTTCTTAAATTGATTTACTGAAGAAAGAAAATGTTTACAAGAACTTTAAAAACTATTTTATTTTTCTTAAGACACCACTCGTGCTCAGAAGAGCTATGAAGAGAACGGTCGTGAGTATCACTATATATCAAAGGAAACATTTGAAAACATGGTATATAGTCACAGGTAAATTTTGTGATTCCTATTGCTTTCATCTCTAAAGTTTAACATGCTCCAAGGCAGGGATAGTCTTGTAGTTTAGCCCAAATGCTGACAGTCAGAAGACCAGGGTTCTTTTCCTCCTCTGCCACAGACTTCTGGTGCAAGAAGTAGGATATGTGTACACTGCACTTAAAAACCCACAGCTGGCCCATGCCAGCTAACTCGGGCTTACTGGGCTCAGGCTAAGGGGCTGTTTAATTGCAGTGTAGATGTTTAGGCTTGGGCTGGAGCCCACACTCCAAGACTCTGAAGTTGGAGAGTCCCAGAGCTAGGGCTGCAGCCCAAGTCTGAATGCCTACACTGCAATTAAACAGCCCCATAGTGTGAGCCCCATGAGCCCGAGTCAGCTGGCACTGCCCAGAAGTGGGTGTCTAATTGCTGTGTACACACACATACCCTTAGGCCCAGATTTTCAAAATAGCCTCTCCTTTGGAGTGTGTTGGTTTTTGACTGCCTAATTTTAGCAACCTTGGACCTGATTCTTAAAAGGGCTGAGCACCTGCAACTCCTGTTGACTTCAGCCCAAGTCTGTAAACCCAGCCTCTGAGACTCGCTGTCACGGATTTGGGTGTGGTGGTGGGTTTTTTTGTTTTTTTCGTTGTTGCTGTGTAGCTGTACCCTTCTTCGAGTGCTTGCTCATGTCCATTCAACTTAGGTGTATGTGCTTGCCACATGCACCGGTGCCGGAAGTTTTTCCCTCAGCAGTATCCATAGGGGACCAGCTCCGGCACCTCCCGGAGTGGCGTGCATATGCCACGGTATATAGAGTGCTGCTGGTTTCCCCCCACCTTCGGTTCCTTCTTGCTGCCAGTGACGGTATTGGAACATCTGCTGCTTCAGCTAGTGCTGTTGCTGCTCATTCGTGTAAACTAATTATCTCTTGTATTATAGTGTGTGTATAGTTTTTTGTTAGTGTTTCCAACTATAGCTAAGGGATTTATAGACTTTGTAGGTCCCAAATGGGACTTTGCCTTGGGACGGGGCATGCCTCGGTCCCCAGGCTTTTAGCCCTGTGATCGCTGCAAGAGGCCCATGCCCATTAGTGATCCACACAGCAGTTGTCTGCATTGCTTGAGTGAACGACACGTTAGTGAGAAGAGCAAAATTTTCAAGTCCTTCAGGCCAAGGACTAAGAAGGAGCACAATATTTGTTTAAGAGCGCTCCTTATGGAGTCAGCCCTCACCCCAGCACCAGAGGAACGCTCCAGCTCAGCACTGAGTACTGTGACCTCGGTACACAACGCCCCACCAGTACTCCACTGGCCAGCACTGGTTCCCATCCGTGGCTCCGCCCAAGAAGGCGATGCGAAGCCGGTCTCCAACCTCCTGCAAGGAAATGGATAAAACTGGGTGTAAGCAAGGTCCCATGCCGGGCAACTTCACCCACGTCAGGAGTGATGTAGCCCAGCCCGTTCCCCGCTGGCTGCCCTGGACAGTGGCAGAGGCCTCCGTCAGCTCCTGGTGCCGTCCACGCCAGAGGCCCCTGCAGGCGGCGCAGGAGATCATGTCCCTCCCGGCAGCGCCCACACGAGCTCCTGCAGTTCCCCAGTCACGGGATAAACCCGCGTTCGGACCGCTTCGGTCCCCACCTCGACGGCACTGTTCCCTACCACGGGGAACATCCCACCAGCACTCGCCCTCCCGTAGCCACCATGCATCTGACCGCAAAAGGCAGATGCAGCGCAGCCCCATTTGGTCCCTGGACCTTGGGCATGGGCAGAGAGGCTCGAGGCACAGCTTGCCAGCCACCGGGCACAGACCTTTTGAAGGCACACGCCCTCCGGCAGGAATACCGGTCCCAGCACCCAGTATCTCTGAGATCGTGGTACCAGCCCAGGGACCTGTTAAGGGATCAACGTCACCATTCCTTGGACTGTCGCCAATCCCCTAGGAGGGCATCGCCACATGTGGATGCTTCCCAGCACTGGGCCCATTCCAACTCCCGGTCCCAATCCTCATCCCGGTACCGCTGTCAAGCTCAAGACTTAGATCACCAGCTCCAAGCTGTTGCAGATCCATCGAGCGCCACCGGTCCCTAAGACCAGACACCAGATCAGACTCCAGGCAGAGTGACTGGCACTGGTTGGGACAGAGCCACCTGGTCACCTGGGAGTGACTGCTCAGGATCCAGCCCTGGTTCAGAGCGAGGCTCCCTGACGGAGGGACAAGCTCCGATACCGGCTACGCTGTTGGCACCAAAACCAGCCCAGTGGCCTCAGGCACAGTGGCCGGCGCAGTAGTACCCATGGAACCTGTGGGGTTCACCCAGCCCTCCCAGGCCGTCCGCTCAGTGTCCGGAGCCTTGGAGATACCAGCTGCCTCTCTTTCCCACTCTCCTCTGGTGCACAAAGCCTCCGCAGGCCCAAGAGGGAGCAGGAGGACAAGCCACTGGGCCACCAATGGTTGTGGAGGACCCTACGACACCGGCATCTTCCTCGTCATCACCTCTGGATGCTGCTAAAGCACACCAGAAACTACTGAAGAGGGTCGCTGCCAACCTGGGTCTTCAGGTGGAGGAGTTAGAGGAGCCTTTGGACTCTCTCTTCAATGTCCTCTGCTCCACAGCACTGGCCAGGGTGGCTATGCCCCTTCATGATGGGGGTCTCTAAAATCACTAATGCCCTGTGGAGAACTCCCTCCTTCCTACCATCCATCTCCAAGAGGGCTGAGTGCAAATACTTTGTGCCATCCAAAGGCCATGAGTACTTGTACCCCAACCCTGCTCCCAACTCTCTAGTGGTAGAAGCGGTTAACAACAGGGAGTGACAAGGTCAACCCGGGGATACCCCTAAGAACAAAGACTCTAAAGAGACTAGACTTGTTTGGCCATAAGGTTTAGTCATCCTCTAGTCTCCAGTTGAGGGTGGCCAACCATCAAGCCCTCCTGGGCTGCTATGATTTTATGTGGCAAGCCATGGCCAAGTTTAAGGGCTCTCTTCCTGAGGCTTCTAGGAAAGAGTTCTGGGATATTCTGGATGAGGGCATGACTGTGGTCAGGGCGACACTCCAGGTGGCGTTGGATGCAGCAGACACCACTACCTAAACCATGGACTCGGCCATCGCTATGTGCCGGGCATCCTGGCTGCTCCTCTCTGGCATGTCCACAGAGGCTCAGCAGTCGATGTAAGCCCTGTTTGCGGAACAGACAGACAATAAGGTTCATGGCCTAAAGGACTCCTACACGACCGTTAAAACACTGGGCCTGTGTGTTCCTGGCCCTGCCCGCAAGCGGTTTAAGCCTCAGCAGCCCCAGGGGAGCCACCCTTGCGTAAACCAAGGTCTGAGGTGTCCGAAACCAACTCAACTGAGTGAGGATTGCTGACAAAGAACTCCTTCCAGGACTTTCTCGGGGTCAGTCCACAATTGCAGTGAGGTAAGTACAGTCATGGGGATGGGAACAACCTTTTCCAGGCGGTCCTTGGACTGGGAGTAGACTGTCGCCAGCCATTGATGCAGGGGTCACAGCCCCGTGATTGTACTTACCTCACTGCGATGGACTGACCCCGAGAAAGTCCTAGAAGGAGTACTCTTCGTCAGCACTCCTCACTCAGTTGCGTTGGTTTCGGACGCCTTGGACCTTAGCTGGGGGGCACACCTCAGCACCCTCCAGACTCAAGGTATGTGGTCTTCAGAGGAAACGATGCTACACATAAACATCAAAGAGCTCAGGGCGGTGCGCAGAGCGTGGTCAGAGTCCTGATGGACAACACAGCCTCGATGTTGTACATCAACAGACAAGGGGGAGTGCCATCCTCTGCCAAGAGGCACTCTGTCTTTGGGACTTTTGCCTCGACCATGGAATCTACATAGAAGCATATCCCCTTCCGGGTGCCAAGAACACGCTAGCAGATCACCTAAGCAGGGACTTCTCTCACCATGAGTAGGTGCTCCACCCAGAGGTAGCTGGCATGATCTTCCAGAGGTGGGGAACTCCCCAAATGGATTTGTTCATCACCAGGCAGAACAGGAGGTGCCACAGGTTTTGCTCCAGACGGGGTCTGGGCAAGGGCTCCCTCTCCGACACCTTCCTCCTGCCTGTTGTACGCGTTCCCTCCGATTCCACTCATCAACAAAGTCCTAGTGAAAATCAAGAGAGACAAGGCTCAGGTTATCATGATCGCCCCGGTGTGGCCTCGCCAGCACTGGTTCGGGACACTATCGAGCTCGTCGGCGATCCCTCCATGAGCCCTGCCGAACCAACTGGACCGCTGTCACAGGATCATGGTCGACTCTCTTGCACCCCAACCTTACGTCCCTCCACCTCACAGCGTGGATGTTACGTGCCTGAACCCTGAGGAACAGGCCTGCTTGGAAGGGGTCCAGAAGGTGGTCCTCAAGAGTAGAAAGCCCTTGACTAGACAGACTGACTTGGCAAAGTGGACAAGGTTCTCCCACTGGGCAGCCAAACGGGGCATCTCCCCTTTGCATTCTTCGGTGAAGTCGATCTTCGACTACTTGCTTCATTTGAGGAACCAGGGCCTGGCACACTCCTCTATCAGGGTGCATCTGGCGGCCATTTCCACCTTTCATCCATCCCTCCAGGGGCAGACTGTTTTCTCCTGTGACATGACGGTCAGGTTCCTCAGCGGTCTCAAGAGACTTTTTCCTCAAATTTGGTCCTCAGTCCCTCAGTGGCATCTCAACTTGGTTCTGTCCAGGCTCACGGGCCTGCCCTTCGAGCCTTTGGCCTCATGCTCCCTATAGCACCTATCGTGGAAAGTAGCTTTCCTGGTGGCGGTGATGTCGGTGAGGCGAGTCTCCGAGCTGCAAGCCCTGACCTCAGAATCGCTGTACACGGTCTTCTGTAACGACAAGTTCCAGATCCGGTCCCACCTGGCCTTCCTGCCCAAGGTGGTGTCTACTTTCCACGTGAGCCAGGACAGCTTCCTTCTGGTCTTCTGCCCTAAGCCCCATGAGACTAATGGAGAGGCGCCTTCACGCTTTGGTCGTAAGAAGGGCCCTGGCGTTCTACCTAGATCAGACAAAGCCTTTCCATAAGTTGACTCGGCTTTTCATCTCTACAGCTGATAGGATGACGGGCCTCCCGGTGTCCACACAGAGGATTTCTAACAAGATCACCTCTTGCATTTGGAACTGCTATGAGTTGGCGGGAGTCCCTCCACTGCCTATCGTCAGAGCCCACTCAACCAGAGCGCAGGCATCTTTGGCAGCCTTCCTGGAACACTTCCTGATCCAGGACATCTGTCGAGCCGCGACATGGTCCTCAGTGCACACGTTCACGGCCCTCTACGCCATCACTCAGTAGGCCAGGGATGATGCTGGGTTCGGCAGAGCGGTGTTGCAATCTACATGTCCATGAATTCCTACCCACCTCCAAGGAGTACTGCTTGGCAGTCACCTAAGTTGAATGGACATGAGCAAGCACTAGATGAAGAAAAGACAGTTACCTTTTCCGTAACTGGTGTTCTTTGAGATGTGTTGCTCATGTCTCTTCCACAACCTGCCCTCGTTCCCCACTGTTGGAGTTTCTGTCAAGAAGGAACTGAGAGAGGGGAGAACCGGCAGCGCTCTATATACTGCGGCATGTGTGTGCCACTCCAGGGGGCGCTGGAGCTGGTCCCCTACGGATACTGCTGAGGGAAAAATTTCCGGCACTGGTGCATGTGGCAAGCACATACACCTAAGCTGAATGGACATGAGCAACATATCTCGAAGAACACCAGTTACAGAAAAGGTAACTGTCTTTTTGAGATCCCGATGGTTGGCCCTACATAACTGCAAAGTATTTGTTTTTGTTATCACTGTAGTAAATACCAGTGTAGAATTTCCATGACTGCTGATGACTGTAGATCAACCGTAGAATCGGCAAGGCCTTCACAATTTTGGCCAGATTGTCACAGAGAGTATGGAACAACAACATGCTGACCATCAACACAAAGGTCGCTGTGTACTGCGCATGTGTGCTAAACACTCTTCTCTACGCCAGCGAAACTTGGACTCTCTACGCTTCGCAAGAAAAGAGACTGAACGCCTTCCACATGCGCTGCCTCCGTCGCATACTCGGGATCACTTGGAGTGATCGAATGACGAACAACGAGGTGCTGGAACGTGTCAAGATCTCCAGCATGTTCACTCTCCTCCGTCAACGCCGCCTCAGATGGCTTGGCCATCTAAGTCGTATGGAAGATGGACGGATCCCCAAAGACCTGTTGTATGCTGAACTTGCCTCTGGAAACAGAGCTACAGGACGGCCCCACCTTCGCTTCAAGGATGAGAGGGACCTGAAGACTGTTGAAATCGACATCAACAGCTGGGAAGAGCTCGCCCAGGACAGATGCAGATGGAGACACGCTCTGACCACTGGATTGAAAACTGGCGAAGACAAGCTGCGGCAGCTTGCCGAGGAAAAGCGGGTTCAACGAAAAAGGAAGCAGCGGCTCCAACCCACAGTTGACACCGCCTTCAAATGCAGCAAATGCAATCGAGACTGCCACTCTCGTGTGGGGCTCTATAGCCACAATAGACGCTGCACAACCATCAACTAAACGTTCCCCATGGGCGCATATCCATCGTCTCTCAAGACTAACGGATGCCAACAACAACAAGAATTTCCATATAGCTGTCTTGATACCAATCAAAACTATGACCTCTGAACCTTCTCATGTATATCTGAAGGGGAAGTGGGTAGAGATGCATAATTTTGGAGTCTCTTCAGAGATTGGAGATTTGAATCTGACAGTCCTGTTTAATCTAGATTTTTATCCTCAGTAAAGGTTCCTATAACTTACTATCATTCAGTTTTCACCGAGGATTAGTCCTTCTTTAGCTCTTCGGTCTCTTAATTTAATCCTGTAGATTTCATTGCTAAATGCAACATTTCAGAGGCTGTCATTGAAAGGGTCTGCTTCATTTCACTTCTCATTCTCCCTTCTCACCCCTCTTGCAGAATGCTGGAACATGGGGAATACAAGGGACACCTATATGGCACCAGTGTTGATGCTGCGCGAACAATTCTTGATGAAGGGAAGATCTGTATAGTGGATTTGGAACCACAGGTAAATGGGGGGATCTAAGACTAAGCACTTGTCTGCACTGGGAATTTACAGTGCTGCAACTTTCTCGCTCAGGGGTGTGAAAAAACACCCCGCTGAGCGCAGCAAGTTTCAGCTGTAAAGCGCCAGTGTAGACAGTGCACCAACACTGGGAGCCGCGCCCCTCCTGGAGGTGGTGTGGTTTGTTTTGGGGGTGTGTGTGTGGGGGGGGGGTTCAGAGTGCTGGGAGAGCTACGCTGCAACCACACAAGGCACATTAAAGTGCTGCCATGGCAGCGCTTTAGCATTGCCAGTGTAGACTAGCCCTTAAACTTCATGGAAGAGACTGTTATCTGCATCCTACAGGTCCTGAGAACATTTGAATGAGCTGTGTTAAAATGAGACACAAGGAGTGATCCATTTCATGAGGCCTATTGGAAGTCAATTAATCTTTCTTTACATATGGTCTTGGTGCTTAAATGATAGTGTTGGGGACACACAAACATTATAGTTCTTGTTTTTCCAAATGAGTGGTTGCAACCTCATTCATGACCAGAAAATGCAATGAATTTTCAAACTTGTTCATAGCACAGAGACAATTTTTTAAGCAGTGATTGTTTTCTGGACACCACCTTTCCTATGTATAATTGTAGAGGTCATCGCCTCTTCTGTTTCAATCGCTGCCGTTGCTACCCTGGGGGAGGGGGGAGAGGGGGAAGAGGCATTTACCGGTACAGGGTGGGCCGGGACTGGCTCTGACCCCCCAGCCCTGCCCCTTCCACCCGAGCCCCCCCGCCCCTTCCAGGGGCCAGAGCCGGCCCCAGCCCAGCCCCATACCAGTAAATCCCTACACTTACTTTCACCCCTGCCAATGGTCCATGGATCACAGTTTTAAAACATCTGCTGTAGAGGAAGGGAAGGCTTGCACAGGGCTATTTGTCTGTTTCATGATCCCCATTTTTTTAGCAACAGGTCATAAGTATTTGCAGGGTGTGGAGGTTTAGTGGTCTAAGCTGGAGTTCATTAGTTTACTGACACTAGTTCTGGGGTTTATTAGTGAAGCTTCTATGCAGTAACAAGATGCCTGTGTATTAGTGGAACTCATTAGTGTAATTACTAGATTCAGGTTGAAAATCACCAGGAGGCAGGTTTCTGCAGCATGCTCACTACACACAATATGGTTGTTGTTTGGAGAGAAGGTTCAATTAGCAAACTTACTATAAAATTGGCTCAGGATTCATTGATAAGATTGTGTACATTGTAAACAACAAAGTGAGGTGGTGGAGTATATACATGTACACATGCTATCATTTCTAATGTGCTTACCACCATGGTTTAGAAGTCTAGTCTGGTTATTGTGTCACATACTTTCAATTGAAAATTTTCCAGGAAAAATGGACACTGACCCATATTGCCTTATACCGTTTTGTACAATTACATCCTGAACGAATGCTACTAGCAACTAAAAACTGTGTTCATTCATAGCTTGGAAAATTAATCCAGTAGGAGAGACAGGAACATTTAAGAGAGAATGATTCACTTGAGAAAGTCTAAAGCAGGCCTGCACAACTCGTAAAGCGGCGAGGGCCATATTACTCCAAAGAAAACAGCTGAGGGCCGAAACCCCCCAGCCCCACGGAAACACCCCACCCCCAGCACCGCCCGCCCCACGGAAACAACCCCTCCTTCCCCAGTGCTGGGGTGTGGAAGCCTGTAGAGGGGGAAAGAAACAGTGCGCATAGGGTGACCAGATCACAGCAGTAAAATAGGACCCGCCCCCTCCCCGCTCGGCCCCACCATCACCCCCTTCTTCAGCCCCCAGGGGTCACTATATTACTGCACACAACAGTCAATCAATGCAGTTGTAGATAAATCTCTGCATTATGCATTTTTGTATAACTTTTATATGACTTTGTATTGAACCTTGGTAATATGTTATAGCGGGCCCCTAAGGTAGTATAATTAAGGTAAAAGAAAAATGTCTTTTTGCTAGAAGTAGAATGAGATCTTCCCCCCCCACTTTGTATTCTATTGCCCTGTTGAATGAATGAGGTGTGAATGAGGAAGGCGTGGAAGGCAGGCACCTCCAGACAGCTGCAACCCTTGGAGAGGGGATGGGAACCAGACCAAGGACAATCAAACTTGTCAAGTGGGCTGACTAGAGAAGAGCAGACATACTGACGGCCTCGGGGGTTAGAAGCAAGCACCTTCCTTTGGGAACACCCTCTTTGCAGCATTGGGACAATCCCCAGCCCAGAGACAAGCAGCAAAAAGGACCAACGGACACAGTCCCAGATTTTGGGCCGCACAGTGAGCCCACCTACTCACCCCACCGCGGGCCGCACAGTGAGCCCACGCGGGCCGCATGAGGCCCCTGGGCCGCATGTTGTGGGGACGCTTTAGACCAGGCCTGCACCTTAAATTTACATTGTTGTTGTCTTTAGATGTAAAAATAGTACCACGTGTATATGAGGCACTGAAATGTCACTGATGAAACACCTTCCCCAAATCTCTCTCAATGGCTAGAGGGAGAACCCCTTTTTCCTCTTCCTTCTTGCTGATTGGTGAGAACCAGCATGGAGATGATAAAATAATTGTTCAGAAGCTGCCTGTGTGACTTGACTTTCTTTTATGAGGAGGAATGGTCACTATATCGCCTCAACGAGGTGGTTGGTTAGAGAAATTTAGGTTGTATCACTTAAAGGTCTAAAAACGTTGCTCCTTAGATGAAGCTACTATACTTAACTGATGTTCACAATCAGTGCCTCAAACATTAAGATAATTTCCACACATGCTCCTCTTTTGGGCACTGCAAAAATATTTCTTCTAAGGCCAGAGAAGAACAAGATTTCTCTCTGCTACCTTTACTATTCCTGATCCATTTCTAGACCACTCAGGCAAATGAAAGTCAGCATGCTGCTAGTGTTCACATAGGCTTTCTTTTTTCCAATCTCTGGCCCTGGGCTTGCTGGTATGGAGGGATAAGGCTAATAAAGATCTGAGTTAGTAGCTGTCAGAAGGTGCTGAAGGCTTTAAGTCCCATGAAGAACCCTTCTAAGATTTTTCTAAATTACTCCCTTATTTGCTGGTATTAATTCTTCTAATTTTATAGGGCTTCCATACCTGGGTGTCTCTGGGAACCTAAGAAAATATATTTTAAAAACATACCTGGAAGAAAGGCTCCATGGCCCAATAATGTTTCCCAGAGGGAAACTTTTCCTTTAGATACATGGACCTGGAATTGTCCAAGCTTTGTCTCGGTGTAGTGGATCATGCTGGTTGAAGAAATGAAGAGAAGTTACACAGCCTCAGGTGTGAAGGAGTGTGCTGCTCAAAACCAGAACAAAACAACCTACCATAAAGGCCCCTATGCTGTGCATTGATGTTCCCTGTGCTCCTGCTGCCTTTTGAGTTTTTCTTCTTGTCTATTTCTTCTCCTGAATTCAGTTCTCAATGAAAAAAGGATATTTGATTTTGCCACTGTGGCAGAACATGCTGCTGCTATTTACTTTTGTACTCATTAGTTTTTGAACTCCCCCTGCTTTTCACAATAGGTTACAAATACTACTTACTCAGTGATCTGTTGACATCAACAATTGCATCAATGCATGGAGAGAAGTAAACAAAGGCAGATAGTGCCTTGCAATACATGGAGCAGGAGAAACAATCTTTTCCAAAGGCAGCCCCAAAACCAAGACAATTTTGAGCCTCTAAAAAGGAGTTACAATTGAAGATTTAAAACTCTCATAAAAGGTAGCCGATGTAACCTTTTTAATGGCCATGTTAGGATTTTTATATTCATTGTAGTTAAAATAATTTCCCATCTAATAAGGTTACTGAACGGAATTAATTAGTGTGGTGCAGTCGCTGACCAGTGTCTGGGTTGAGGTTTATTAGTGCACTTATTAAACAACAGATGTTTTTGAATAAGATTTTTTTGAATACTGCAAGGTCTGGAAATGTAGGTACACAACAATTTGTTTTTAATAGAAATAAAAATGGGATGAATACGACTTATACATTTTAATTTAACCACTATCTGACCTTGACTTGCAGGGTATCCAAATGGCTCGGACCCACGAACTAAAACCCTATATTATATTCATCAAGCCACCCAGTATGAGCTGCATGAGACAGTCTCGAAAAAACGCCAGAATCATTACAGACTATTATGTGAACATGAAATTCAAGGTGAGTTTCAGAGAACAAAGGAGGTGCAGCAGTGGTTGTTCAGTCAGAACCTGCCACATTCCTATATTGTATTAATGTTTTAAAGGACCCTTGTGTTTTTGGACTGAAATAAATCAGCTCTGATGACATTCAGCACATGTTGCGAAGCCTCTCTCTTCCTGGTGTTTTGGAGTGGAAGTGGAGTACAGAGGGCTGGAAATTGTGTCCTGGGGTTGGGCTATGGGGCTAGTGTGGGTTTCTTTGGAGGAAGTCTGCTTTCTATATTTATATTTGCGTTATTTGGTTTTTTTTGTAGTATATAGCCAAGGAGCCTAGATCTCTGGGTAGGCACTTCCATGTTGTTTAAATTGAAATATGTGGAACCCTCTTCCTTCAGTGCTGTCATAGTCCCTTTTCCTATAGACATCAGCTATAGATACTTCAAACAAAAACACAGTGGTTGTGTTCTGCATATGATGCATGCCTACCTATATTACAGTAAAATTATAGATGCCTTACTTTGTCTAGACACTTAACAAAAAT
Source organism: Chelydra serpentina (assembly GCA_037349315.1). Classification (NCBI taxonomy): domain Eukaryota; kingdom Metazoa; phylum Chordata; order Testudines; family Chelydridae; genus Chelydra; species Chelydra serpentina. The sequence continues at coordinate 33,162,433 of JBAIAC010000029.1, read as the reverse complement.
TAAACGAGATTAAAAAATAGACTGTCACACTTGTTTCTATAACTTTTTAATCTTCAGTTTGACCTTCATTGTCTAGCACTGTATGTTGTTTTAAAAGTTTAGTTTTCTGATGACTTCCTAGACTCCCTTGTCCTTCATTTTGTCTGTGGGAGGTGATCATAATTACATAGCTAAAAACATGGAATTTGGGGAAATATTGCTGAAATACAGTTTAGGAACATAGGTGTGGCAAAACTGATCAGACCTCTGGTCTATAACATCTGGATTCCGCCTGTAGCGTTAGCCAGTACATTGATACTTCAGAGGCAAATAACAGCACCCTCGCAGCATCTAGGCAACTGCACAATGCAGCACATGCAGCTAGAGGAAGACTTCTTGTGAACCATGAAAGCAATCAGTCGTGCTCCAAAGGTTTAGAATTGATTACCGGTGTTATAGCATGCCTATCTTAGAGTTGTTATAGGTTATAAGTCTGAATAATTTCTGCTTGTATTAACATTTACAGACAGGGACAATCGTCAGCTGATGTAAATTGGCACAGCTCCATTTAAGTCATTAGAACTATGCCAATTTACACTAGCTGATGATCTGCCCCATGGTATGGTTTTCCAAATGGCCCCTACCCTGAAAAGACGTACAAAATAACTGATCCTGGAAGCCCCATGGAACTTGCAATGACTTCAGTCAGAGCTTCTGCTTGCAGATGGTTTGCAGGATTAAGTCCCACTGAAAATTACATGCAAGAACTCCCTCTTATTCTCAAATGAATATCAAGTGATATTTTAATACAGGGGAGCTTATTCCAAGAAGCATGAGGTTTATAATGGGACACACATGCAAATGATTTGGAGTTGACATAGTAACTGAGTTTTCTGAAGGGATGCCTGCAACACTTTCAGGAGGAACCATGGCAGAATAGAAGGTCTTTATTTATAATAATATTACTTTGTATTTCTATGCCACCTTTTATCTGAGAATCTCAGTGTTTTACGAACATCAGTAAATTAACCCTCACAACCTCCCTGTGAGGTAAAGAAGTAGTAGTATCCTTATTTTATAAATTGGAAACTTAAGCCCAGACAGGCTAAGTGTCTTGCCCAAGGTCACATACTGAGTCAATGGCAGATGGGAAGAGAAATCCAATCTCCTAGCTCCCAGTTCTGTCTTCTAGCCACTAACCTCCAGTTCCTCTTTGGAAGGGTAGAAAGTGAAAACTTGGCTAAACCTATTCCTATCCAAAAGTGTCCCACATGAAATTATAATGTTTTATAGGGCTGTACTGTCTCTTACAGGAGGAAGACTTGCAGGAGATGGAGGATTGTGCTAAGAAAATGGAAACTCAGTTTGGTCAGTTCTTTGATCAAGTGATTGTAAATGACAATTTACAAGAGGCCTGTGTGCAGCTGCTGTCTGCAGTCCATCAGGCACAGGATGAGCCCCAGTGGGTCCCTGCTACATGGATATGTTCCGACACTCAGCCATAATTCTGAGAAGCAGGCAGCTTCACAAAGATTATATCTTGTTTTACCTCAAGAATAATCCTGTCAGGATTGTAAGAATATAACTTTGTGTGGAGAGATTTCGCAGGAGGATTAGGAAAAAGGCTATTATAAGATAATCATACTGTCTTCATTGTAGTTCTTACTGCAACATGTGATGCTTAACATCAATTTTGTACAAAAAACTGCTGTAGTATCTCAGAATTACAAAAATAAACTCTTTTTTTCTTGCATGTACTTGTGTGATCTAATCATACCTGGGTTAAAGAAAAAGTGCTTCCCATACCTGCTTTTTGTTAGAGGGTTCTTGATTTTTATGATGCTTGTGTATTCCCAAAGAAAAACCATGGGGGATTATATCAAGATGTAACAAGTCTGGAGTACACTTAGTAGGTTGACTTGATGCACCGGGGGAGAGTGCTTTATAAATGTATTATTCTGTTTGCTTGCTTCTGTCTCAAACAAGTTTCTTAGTTGATGTTTCTTTTAAAATTAGAGATACAGGTTTAATGTCATTCACAACACACAACTCCAGAACTCTCATTCACCTGTATAATAAAATTGACTTTATTTTAATTTTTTACAGCTATCGAATGCTGACAGATATCAGCTTTGTAAAGACACATCACTAAATGTAATGATGATCTAGTGCAGGGGTCTCAAACACGTGGCCTGCGGAGCTCTTCCCTGCGGCCCGCTGGGCTCCCCGCGCTTCCCCCCCCCCCTCCATTTTTTTTTTTTACCCCCAGGCAGTTCCCGCCACCAGACAGCTGTTCTGGCGGCAGGAACTGCCTGGGGTTTAAAAAAAAAGGGGGGGGGGGTGCGGGGAGCCCGGTGGGCCGCAGGGAAGAGCTCCGCGGGCCACATGGGAAGAGCTTTGCGGTTTCTGGGAGGGAAAGGGGAGGAGCGGGAAGCCGTGCGCACAGGGGAGGAGGCGGAGAAGGGGCGGGGGCCTAATGGAAGGGGTGGAGTGGGAGCGGGGTCAGTGATGTGGCCCTCGGGCCAATGCACTAGTCCTCATGTGGCCCTCGTGGTAATTTGAGTTTGAGACCTCTGATCTAGTGAGTCCATAGCAGGTTAGCTAAAGCAATTTACAAGAGCAGGTGTATCAGTCTAGAAACAGGAGCAGATTAAGGGCCTGATACTGCAAATGCTTATTCACATGACTAGTCTAACTGAAGTCAAATCGGTGACATTACTTAGGCACATGAGTAAGAGAACATCCTTGGGGTCTGAGTCCTTTGGTTCCAAGGGTTCCCAAACACAGCAGTAAATAAGAATGGCAGATGATGTGCACAGTTGATTGATGGCAGCACCCTGCTTCTGGCCCAGGATTTAGAAATGAGATGTACCATCAAAGGAAGGACAGCTGCTGGTAACTCTAACTCCTGACTCCCTTTGGCGCATCTTGGCTTACACTAGTAATCCACTGTTGTCCAGTAGAAGCAAATGTGTATTTATGATGCCTGATAATGAATGTGTGTGTAATATACTAAAGAATAATAGTATCTTTAGAACTGAATCCTCTTATGTCCTGGTTTATGTAGAAGTATAACACTATAAACTCATCAAGTACTTACTTGTATTTGGTTACTCTGCACTGTTCTCTCATCCTAACCAGTATCACTGAAATATGATAAAACTTCCTTTTCCTTGGTCATTTTAAATTTATTTAAAACGGAACAATTAGAGGGTTAAAGCATTTAGCAAAAAAGTTTTATTTCCAAAGCTAGGGAAAGCAAGAGTGCAGAGCTCAAAGTGTCCAGTGCCTTATGCACCTGAGTTTTCTACTGTATGTGTTGCACCAGTCATTCACCATTACAGGAAATAAGTAAAGCAAATGTTAAGGCTATGTGTGTGGGTTTCTTAAGTCTAATAGAAAAGATTTTGGGTTTTTTCCTTCGCACAATTCTTACACGTACTGACTGCTCTAGCTAAAAATTACAATACACATTAAACCCAGGTAATACTTCCAGTTGAGTGCACTTTTAGAGATCAATATCTTATACCAGCTTATCTTATACCAGTACAAGTCAAGACAGTATAAAGGAATAGAACGGGAAGGAACCTTTCCCTCCCTACTACCACCAAATTGACAGAACCTGATGATAGTTTCATCTTGTTCGGAAAAGTCCTGTAAACCATGACCCAAGGTCTGGGAGCAGATCCTCAAAACTAAAGGTATGATCGAGGGATACAGCGTAAAAAACAACAGCAGCATTCTTAATAGCTTGTAAATCCTTCTCAATTAAGCCAGAGTGATTAACATAAAAACAACATTTTTTCCCAATGCGAGCACAAGCACCCCCCAATTCAGCATTCATAGCATCTAACACATGTCTATTTTGCAATGTCACCTTTGCTATTTCATCAACTTCTCCTTGTAACTTTTGAAAAACATCTATGGAGGCATTAGCTATTTTCTCTAATTCAGCAGAAATAATAATTCAGTCAGCCCCGGACATCAAGAAGCGATTGCAGCGTCTCGAGGGAGCAGAAGGAAAGTCCCTGGAAGAGCTGGTAAGCGTGGCTACCTGTGTATATCACACAAGGGAAAATATCCAAGAGACCGAGCAGGTGAGACTGCTGGCAGCCCTTGTAAATGCTGGAAATAGAAATGAGAAACAAGGAGGGTGGAGGGGACCCCGCAAGTGGCAACCTAAAACGGAAAAGGGGGGGGGGGCCGAGTCGCGCCAATGATATGTGTAACTATTGTAAGCAGCTCGGTCACTGGAAGAGGGAGTGTCCAAACCGACGTACCGGGAGACAGCCCCGCCGGCCAGACCGACCGCAGCAACAAATGGCTGTGGAAAGAACAGAAGCCGTTGATAGTGAGGAATGACGGCGACCAGGGGGTCCTCTTGTCACCTGTTCAAATGATTTTACTACTTATGTTTGTTCCTCCAGCGACCCCCAGGTTTATCTAACTTTGGGAGGAACTGTTTATTCTTGCCTTTTGGATCAAGGGAGCTGCACTTTCTACTGTTACTACCAAGCCAAAGAAGGGGAGCCTCACGAATGAAAACATTCCGATAATGGGTATAGGCGGAAAGCCATTTGACTGTTCTGTGTTACAGGAGGCTACTGTAGAAATCTCTGCTATCTCTGTCTCCCATGCATTTTTGCTGGCACCAGACTCTCCGGTTAATCTCTTGGGCAGAGATCTGTTATGTAAACTACGTGCTCAGATTTTCTTTTCAGATGATAAAATCATTGTCTGGTTACCTCAACGCCAACTTCCCCAACTATGTGCTGCGTTGACCCAGGCTTCGGAGGACCAGATCCTGCCTATGGGCCCGATGAACATACCCGAGCGACTCAGACAGGAGGTGAAAGCCTCCCTATGGGGCACTTCAAAAGCAGATTTGGGAATTCTACAGACAGATCCAGTAAAAATAACCCTGAGAGCAGGCATTGAAATTCCTCGGATTCGTCAGTATCCCATCTCCGGAGAAGCCTTGTTTGGCCTTCAAGAACTTATCAGCACATTCCTATGGTTGGGAGCCTTAGTTCACACCAAATCTCCTTTCAATACTCCCATCCTGCCAGTAAGAAAACCTGACATGGATCCAGATGGGAAACCGCTATACCGATTTGTCCAAGATTTACGTGCAGTAAATAAGGTTGTACAAGCAAAACACAATGTGGTACCTAATCCTTATACGATCCTGACTGCCATTCCAGCAGGTACCGTATGCTATTCTGTGATAGATTTGTGTAATGCCTTTTTCAGTATTCCTCTAGATCAAGACAGCTGGGATATTTTTGCATTTACATGGACGGATCCAGAGACTGGGAGAGCAGAACAGCTGACCTGAACTCGTCTTCAAGTAGTGCAACATCAAGAAAAACCCCGACCAGATCTTTCAGATGTGCCCATTCCAAATGCTGAGCTGGAACTGTACAGATGGCTCTGCGAGGGTCGTGGAGGGCCAACGGATATCTGGATTTGCAGTAACTACTCAGTTTGAGGCCATACACTGGATTTGCAGACCCAAGACCTGTGACTGATTTGGCTACTTGGGGTGACGAGGAGCTGACCAGATATGTTATTTCCCTCCAAACCACACTCATGTCTCTCCACAAGTATGCAGCTCAATTTCAGTCCCTACCCACTGATGTGCCTGCTCACCGGATCAAGCCAGGGGATTGGGTCTATGTAAAAGAGTGGAAACATGAACCTCTCCAACCCCGGTGGGCGGGCCCTTTCCAAGTCCTTCTTACCTCTCACACTGCCATTCGAGTGAGGGAACGAGACACTTGGATTCACCACACCCAAGTCAAGTGAGCCTCTAGGCCGGGGCCAGAAGCAGACGACTCCGGACTTCGAGGGAGCCCTGCCAGCTCTTCCCACTGTGACCCGGAAGAGCCAGAAGCAGACGATACTTGGAAAGCTGAACCTCTGGAAGGACTGAAACTCTTGTTCAGACAGACTAAATCCTGAGACTGTATAATTATGAATTCGCAGCCAGTGATACAGTGGCTACTTCTTTTGATTTTTCCCTTTCTACATGCCAACCTTCACCCAGCGGCCAGGTCCCTGCAATGACTGGCCACACTGGGACACTTATCTGATTGCTGGCTGTGTCACCATACCCGTTCTGAGGAAGGAATAGGGCTATGGGCTATACCTGCAAACCTCTCTGAAGTACTTTCCATACAGGTAGTATGGAAAACTGAATGGGTGTGGGTTGGGAAATACCATTACAATAACTATGGGAAAACGTCTGAGATTTGGCATTATTCCTGGGCAGCAAGGGGGGGTCCCTCTCTGATATCCTTGGGATTGGATTTACATTGCCCCTTTGTTTTGAGAATGATCAAGGAACTGGGAGGGAAGTGGGTTATCTCCCCCCTGAGGCCTGTAACCAAACCCTTCAGTTTGATATTAGAAATGGGACCCTTTACCCCTTAAAAATTCCAAAAAAAGCCCAGAATTCACCTTGCCTTCTGCAAAGGGCTTTAATTGTAAAATCAACAGGCGTGTGTTATCAGGGGCAATGGCTTCCGTCATTCCGCCCAGTAGGCCCCATAAATGAAACACATGCATACTATATGGATGTTCACGCTGGCATTCTGTTGCCTCACTCATCTCTCAAAAGGATTTCTGGTTGCCCAAAACACCTGGGAACACTTACAGGTTTCATATCTACCTTATTTGCTGTTACCTACTGTGGGGGCATCCTGAATAATACCCATGCCCTAGGACACTTAAATGTGTCCCATTGGAGGTGTCAAGACCGAATACTGGGTAACTCTAAGCACCGGGATATCAGGGTGGACTGGCGCCATTGAATTGCAGGAAATACCCTTACCCTTTACTTAGAGACCCCCGGCTTGTATTTCATCTGTGGCCACAGTGCCTACAAAGCCCTCCCCCCAGGTTGGCGGGGTCGATGTGGTGTGGCCCGAGTAATACCAGATGTCCAAATAAATAAAACATTAGACTCAAGTCAGATCCTTAACCTGGGAAGCTATTCTCATAGGCTCTTCAAAGCCCCCATAAGGACTCGAACAAAGCGTGCCGAGAATCCCCTCGTGGTCAGGCAAACGGGGTTTCATTCCTTTGATCGAGCGCTCATTCCTGGGTTGGGAGTAGCAGAGCTAGAAAAGGCGGTTGTAAATATTTCTGCTGAATTAGAGAAAATAGCTAATGCCTCCATAGATGTTTTTCAAAAGTTACAAGGAGAAGTTGATGAAATAGCAAAGGTGACATTGCAAAATAGACGTGTGTTAGATGCTATGAATGCTGAATTGGGGGGTGCTTGTGCTCGCATTGGGAAAAAATGTTTTTATGTTAATCACTCTGGCTTAATTGAGAAGGATTTACAAGCTATTAAGAATGCTGCTGTTGTTTTTTACGCTGTATCCCTCGATCATACCTTTAGTTTTGAGGATCTGCTCCCAGACCTTGGGTCATGGTTTTACAGGACTTTTCCGAACAACTGTTAAGTGGATTATTTTCCTTCTTTTCTTTCTATGTGTTATTTGGGTAATGTTATAATGTGCAAGATGTCTGTGTACTGCTGTCACCAAAAGCTCTGTTACCCAAGGGAAAACCCAGTATCTGTCCCTTCAACTTGATCGTAAACTGCGGAACGGGCCTGACAATTAGAGTTTTGTCAGGCCCGAGGGGGGACTGTGAAAGTCATAAGCTATGGTGAACCCCCTTAACAGCCAGCAGCTACGGCAACCAGAGGCCACTAGGTGGAAGTAGACACCTCGCCTACGCAAGACCTTGCATTTTTACAGTTGTCCTTCGCCTACACAAGAATAGTGTTTTCCAGCTGAGATAGTTATTTCTATACCAGTTTTTACTGACCAGATAGCAGACATTCGAGGTCTAGCATGCACCAATCAACTGTTAACACACCAGGGCTTTGTCTAAGTGTGTATAAAAGACCTGTAATTTCTGTGTTAATTGAAGTCCTGTCACTTGGCACAGACTTACTTTATTCTGCAAAATAAGGGAATTTTCTTTCCTTATCCCTGTCTGGCTGTTATTGGCTCTCAGCTAGGCGAACCCGATATTTCGGTAACAGTCTCTTCCTCTGAAGCACTAAGAAATGTTCATGCGTAGGTGTGTTTCCCTACTATCAGTTCCTTTGATCACAGGGCAGCTTGGGCATTGGTGTAGATGGTGGTCTTATCTTTCCTACATTTGTTTGCATTTTAAAGCTCTTAAAGGAAATCTTTGCTCTCATAATTGCCAGTCAAGGCTGTTTAAAACAAATAACAAATGTGAACATTTAAAATGGTGATATTAAAAGCATATTTTTAATGCAATGTGGTAGAGTTGGAAAACGGTTGTTGGAGCTCTTTCACATCGTCCTGGTTGCTCCTGTACTTTTCCCTTTGAGAGTATGTGATTCAGTCATTGAACAGAGAGCGTAGGTTCGATAGTGGGAGTTTTGTTTAGATTTTTCTTAGAATTGTGTAAATCTGTATTTTTTTTGTTTTTCTCAGTCTAGATTCCTCTTACTGGTTCCATTTTTTTCTGAGATTTATTTCTGTACTTGTATTATTCCCTCCCTCGCAGAGCTTGAGTGCACAAACCCCCACTGCAGAGGAGACGTGAATTGGGTAGAAGGATCACCAATGTACATGAGCTAACTCTCTTGGTAATACAGCAAAGGCTCCACGTATGACCATGCAGCGTAGTATTCCAGGGCCCCCGCTGTTCATCGTTGTGTTCAGTTCGAGGGTTTCCCCCCCCACCGCTGTTTGTCTAATTTGAAGAAAACATTTCAAGAGCCACTTAAAACCGAGGTTACCTGTCATCGGCAGGCGCCTCAGCGAGTGAGAGACGCTGCCCCAGACAGCGATGCTCCCGAAGAGGTTGCAGATCACCGCCCCAGGGGCCGCAAGTGCTGCTGGGGTGCCCCAGCCGGGGCAGGGCAGTAACTGCATATCCCGCTTGTAAGGGGAGGGGGCTGCCCGCTAGGGCCTGCTTGACGCCTACGCCCCACAGTGAAACAAGTCCCTAAGCGGGGAGCCGGGTCGGGGCGCTGGCTCCGTGACCAAGCGGGGGGGGGAGCTGGGCTGTACCCCCAGGACTCTTTGCCTTAAAGGAAAGCGGAGCCTGCCAGCGCCGTCGCACAAACCCGCTTAGCCGAGGGGCCGGGTACGACCCCCCTGGCCCTGCACAGAGGCGGGAGGGATGCGCCAAACGCGGCCCAGCCCCGAGCAGGCGGGGGCTCCAGCTGCTCCACCAGGCCGCCCCCCGAGCTCGCCGGCCTCAGCTCCCAGCCCCGCCAGGCCCCGCCGCTCCCCCCGGGGCAGGGGGCCGGAGCCACACGTACGCTACAGCCCCGGCCTTGGGCAGAGGGACTCAGCCGCCGCCTCACGCAGCGCGGGCTCCGGCCCGGCCGGGACTGGGGGGTGTCCCTGCTGGGGGGGACACAGGCCCCACCTCGCTGTGCAGCCTGGGGCCAGGCAGAGCAGGGGTCGGAGGGCGCGTTAATCTCCAGGCCCGCAGCCTGCTGGCTGAGCCCCTGGTGGCCGCCCGGAAATCGCTGCCCGGCAGCACCCTCCCCTTCCCCCGCGTCTCCAGCGTCTTGGAGACGGGCGCGGTGGGCTGTGCAGCTGGCCGGGAGCTCCAGGCAAGGCGCAGCATGGAGACCCCGCAGCAGGGACCCCGCCAGGTGAGGGGCCTGGGCCGGCTCCCTCGTTGGGCTACGGGCAGGGGCAGGTTCGGCAGCGAGAGGCGGGGATGTGGGGGGTGTCTGTGGCTGGCTCCCCTATGGGGGAATGTGGGGAGAGGGCATGTAGGGGGGAGCATGAGGGATTGCAGGTGGGGAGAGGCTCCCTCATGGGGGAAATATGTTGGGGGTTGGGGGGGGTAGGGAGAGGCTCCCTCAAGGGGGTCGTGTGTAGGTGGAGAGGGAGGGGGGGGGTTCAGGTTGGGGAAGGCTCCCTCATGGGGGGAGTGTACGGGATGTGTGGGGGGACTCTGAGTTATTTTTGAGTTTTATAGCCTCTTTCTCTCAGGTTGGAGGCAGGGGTTTTGACATCTCCCTGTCACAGTGTCCCCCCTTCAGTCCCAGCTCAGTGTGTAACACAGATGGCTGGTTGGCTATATGGAGGCTTTTAATCCTGCTGAGCTTTCTGAGGCCCCAGCCTGACCTGCACTTTCAGCCGTGCTAAGTAACTGTGTTGAATAGGGATTCTGCTACCTCGGTTGTGCAGCTCTTGATTAAAAGCTGTAGTTTAAGAACCGACAAAGGGCCCTGTGGCACCTTATAGACTAACAGAGGTATTACCCTTTGTCGCTTCTACAGATCCAGACTAACACGGCTACCCCCTGATAGTTTAGGAACCGTTCATGGTACAGACCAATCTTGGAATTTTTTTTTTTTTAAAAGCCCTTTCAGTAAATGTCTGCGCCCCATCCGAGCTGGCCAGATTGGCCATGTTAGCAGATTGCAGCTTTAAAAGCAGTGCTTAAAATCAGTTTGCTGAAATAGCTGAGCATGCAGCGTGTTTTGCAATTGCATCCTAGTTGTAGCAATATTGGGAGCCCTCCCGTACACAAAGCTCCTGTGGCCACTAGCTTTTTTAACAGTGTCAACCCTACTCAGACCTACATAACACAGTATTAAGAATGCTAGTGCTCATGGGAGCATTGTTTACACTGGTGCTGTCGCTGTTGGAGTTCACCAGTGTTAACAATTGTGGGGGGGTTTTTTGGTGTTTTTTTTTGCAACCCTCCCTGCCCCAAGGTAGACCAAAGAGAGTGACTTTTTCCAAGGGGACATATTAACCCCCCTTTATTGATCAAATAACTAGCAAAATCTTGCACATGGTCATGGTCTAGTAGACTGAACATGCAACTGGCAGCCAGGAATTTCTGATCCCTGTTCTGTTGTGGGCTTGGCCAAGTCTCTCTCAGTCCCCTGGTTTCCTTATTCTTGTAATAAATATGCTTATGCCATAGGGTTTTTGAAATCAATGTAATGTGCTTTGAAGATGTAAAGAGCTATAAAAATAATAATGATCTTCTAAACCTCAGGACTTCCAGTATCTACACTCCCCAGGACCACTGATTTAAATCCTGGCAGTTAACTTAGCCTGTTATGCTTCCGTGGCAAATAAATTCAGTCCAGTGCAATTTAGCCTGGGTCACTTTTGGATGTGATCTTAAAAACCAAAATCCTGTCTGCTCTGCATTTCCTGTTTAGACAATAAAGACACTTTTCTGAGGGAGCAAGAGAATAGACATGTTCCAGTGTTCTTTCTAATTGCAGTCCTGCCCATATATAGTTTGCGGAGCACTTTGGGATCGTTTGGCATGGAAGGTGCTCTATAAACAGAAAATGTTTAGTGGTAGTTTTGTTATAATGTTCCTCGACAAAGGTGCACTGCAATACACTTTTTTTTCTGTGGAGTTGGGAAAAGAGGTTTTTCAGGTCCTGGTAATTTGAAGTCTGAAATGGAGTTGAAACTGTTGTACGTATCACAATGCTGGATCTTTTATAAAAATCTGAATAGAACAGAACTTGCCAGCAACTGTTTTTGTTTTTAATTTTTTGTTCTGTTTTTGAGGAATATCTGAGAGAAAATCTTGGTCCCTTTACATCTCTTTGCAGCTATCACATTTAGGTAGGGTTACCAGATAGCAGCTGTGAAAAAACGGGACGGGGTGGGGGGTAATAGGCGCCTATATAAGAAAAAGTTCCCCAAAACGGGACTGTCCCTTTAAAAATGGGACTTCTGGTCACCCTACATTTAGGTAACAAACCATGTTTACTGCATACAGAATTATTACATAAAGTTGCTTGAAGGTTTTCAGATATTAATTTTTAAAGTTACCCAGTGTCCTAGAAACCTTATAATGGGTGCTATAGAAATAAGCAAACATTGGACTGATTTTGGGTTTATCCTCACTTTACCAACATTTTGTCTTTTTTTCCCATACTCCCTGTATAGAATTCTCTTACACTTATGGGAAGAGTAAGTAGCAGCTAGCTAGGTAAATGCTGATTGATGGGGTCAGCCCCACCTGCATGAAAATATTATTTACTGTCCGTCTCTGCATCCCCACATGGCCAAAACTCAGGACAGAGGCTTGAGGCCAATCCTGCAAACCATCACTCTCACAAGACATCCCACTTGCTTCAATTTAAACTAGCATGGGTAAGGATTACTCTTGTGAGTAAAGGGTCATGGGATCTTGGATTTCTAATTGCAAGCAGCATTAAGACTGCTGTTCCATTTGGAAAGTTGATGGCAAAACTCCCATAGACTTAAATAAGAGTGATATCAGATACAGCAAGGTTCCTGTCCAGCTAATCCTGTCTATCAGAAGTTTATTTTTAGTGCAGAATTAGCAGAGGTCAGAGTCAACACTGTCGGGTTTAGGAAGCTGTTCAGTGTCTCTCTCAAGGACTGACTTTGAATGGTATGGGGAAGAAACAAGTGGTGAGTTCAGTTCTAGGGAGACTTTAATTACATTATCTGTCTATTTTTTAATTGAAATAAAGTCTTTGGAGCATGGGGATTTTTTCCTTTGTCCAGTTCACTTATTTAATATAAAATCTGAATCTAAGCTGCCTCATTTTTTCTAGGGTGAGAAAAATTTATCAGGTGTGTGAGATATGCTTCAGCTAGACTGTTAAGAGGTTTTATTATTTAGTAGTTTTAATTTTGTTTTGACCTTATGGTCAAAATAAATTGAAAAGGTTGTGTTTTATTGCACATTTTATCATGTTATACTGTTCTATCTCTAAATTTATAATTTCACTAGTAAAGTACCTACAACTCTTCATACTATAATCCGCGAATATGTTGATATTAAATGCCCAATTTTTGGCAGTGTTTTTGTAGATAATATTTTCAATAACTGACTGGAGTGATGAATTAACTTTCCTGTTTGTGTAGTTTATTATAAGAGAAGTAAAAATATTTAAAGAGAACAGCTACATATGCCTCTGACGTGTCTATAGTATCTCTCTAAAATACAGCACATATATGAATTTAGGTGTATTAGATACTACTTTACATTTCTACATAGCACCTTCCATCCAAGGATCTCAATGCAATTGTGTACATTTGCTTATGTATGTGATGTTCAGAATCGCCTATCAGAAGTTTTAATATTTGTTGGTTTTGTCGGTCATGCTTGGAATTAGCTGGTTTCTGTGAAATGATTTAGCAAGGGCTTAGAAGGGAGATGGTTTCATAACATACTAATGGAAGATTTTTTTATTTCAGTGCCCACCCCGTGCCCTTCCCCCAGTTCCAAGGTAAGATTAGTTGATTATATGAAATATGGTAATTTTTGTGCACTGGAATGTACTTGAAAGTTGTGAAATTAAGAAAAATGTGCTCTACAAAAATCTTTTAGAGCTCTCACTGACTTTAGTGAGATTTTGCTAAGTGTCTTTAAAGAGACAAATATGCTTTCAATTCTGTGCTAAACAAAGTTTAAAATAAAATGAAACTTGCATTTGTGAAGCTAGGGTTAAGGCTGTGTCAGCATTATAAACCTAGCTTTATTTTAGTTTTGTATTTCACCACAAAAATTTGCAATAGGCTAACATTTTAATGTAAATTTTAGCCTAGCAGCAACCTTTTTTTTTACTAATTTTTACTGACTTTTTCCAGAGGTCTTGGGGTATAGGATGCTTGCTTTCCAATCATATAATACAAAAGAAGTTTCATGTTGCAAATAGATTGGGAAACAGTTTAATTCATAATATCTCATTGCTTCTGTCATTTGGAGGGAAAAAGTGCATCAAAGATTTTAAAAACTACTTCAGTCTCAGTAACTTTTCTATTTCCAACCCCTTGTTCTCCTTTCCTGGCCCTCTCCTCATTGTTTATTGCTGTTGGATGCTGTCTCTCATCTATATTTTAAATTGCAAGCACTTTGGGGCAGAGACTTTTTAAAATCAGCCTGGTGCCTACCATACTTTTGAGTGTGGTATAAATAATAAAATCTATCTATACCATATTGATGCAAAGGATGGAGAGGTTATGGTTCTGAGTGGTCAATGATCCATGAGCTAAGATAGATTTTGATGATGGGAAAGGCAGTTGTTATGGTCTGTTAAGTCGAAAATCCTCTTCAGTGCCTTAAGACATATGTACATAGTAGCCCATAAACACCATTGAGGAGTCTGAATATTTTTTGTTAGCTGCTTGCTTCACTGACATATAACTTCTCCCATTAGTTTGTGTCAGATAGTAAGACAGGTTCCAATTAAAGAGCCAGGTAAAATGAAAGTTTTAATCTAATGAACAGCTAACAAATCAAGAAACTGTACATAGTCACAAGAAGCAAACAGACTATTGTTTTGTCTATTGCTAAGCAGCCTCAACCTTGTTGTATTCAAATGTCTGTAAAAAGAAATAGGGTTCGGAGGAGGTGGACGGCTCTTATGTATAAGTTCTGTAACCCCATAAACCAATTGCATTGTGAGCTCTAACACAGTTCTCAGTTGTAACTGATTCAAAACTAACATTCTTGTTCCTTTTATATTCCTTTCTGACTTTTTTTTTTTAAACTTAAACGACAAAATCTTGGATCTGAAGTGGAAGCCAAGGTGAGTTTGTTCAGTGTTAAGTGCTGTGCACGGATATACTTCTGTTTAACAGTTCCTGTTGACTTCAGTTGATCCTATTGTTAAAATTTAGTGCCTGCACTCTAATGTTTTGCCTAAAAGCAGATTGCTAACTATTATAATTTATTTATTTAATGCTTAATGTGTACATGGGTCAAGATTTTAGAAAGTGCCTTATGCTTTGGGTGGTCAATTTGAAACACCTTAAAGGGGCCTTGTTTTCAGGGGAGAGTTATTTAACTTAGAAAAGAGAAGAGAGTCTTTAAAGTTACTCATTGTGCAGGCCCCATCTCACAGTTGCCCTTCTCTAGACCTTTCCATTCTCTGCTATATCTGTCTTGAGGTGAAGTGACCAGAATTGGACACTACACGAAAAGTTTTTTCTATGGCACATTGTTATTATAATTTCCTTTTTTTTAATGCCCACCCTGTGTGGTTTTTTTAACATATGTTGCAGTCTGGGCAGGTTTTTTATTTTTTATTACTTCCCCACTCCTTGCTGTACTCTTCTTTCTCTTTCCTCTGCTGATGGGGGTTATCATGGCTTGTGTAAAGAGGGGGCTAGGAAACCCCAATCCTCTTCACTTCCAAAGGGATTCCCCTTTCTGGGTTGAGGTAGAGTTGTTAGAAAGAGAGGATGGATTCCTCCATAGTGTGTAACTAGTTCCTTTATTTTACATCCTACAGATGAAATTCCACTTAGTCGTCCAAAAAGAAAGAAGCCCAAAGGAAAAAATGCACTGGGTAAGAAACTGCCAGGAGTGAAAGATATACTTGGAATGCTGGAGGAACTCTGTACTGTAGCTGATCTCCTGACAAATGCATCCTTGGATTTCATACCTACCATTCCTAACGGCAACTTTTAGTCTTCCCGGTTCATTCATCTTCATTGGTTATTGTCACAGTTCAAAGCAACTGCACTTGTATTTCCCCAGCAAGGGCACCTACTTTTAGGCTTCTGGCTCCCCAGCCATCACCTCTCTTGGGCTGAGTCCTGTGTCTCTCTTACTCCTGACTGGGGTTTTTCTGGGCTGCAAAGTTCTCTCCCTACACTGCGAATTCCCCAGCAAATCAGATTGCCTAAGCAGGCCTGCTTTGCTTTCTCCTCCGAGGCTACAAACATTTAAGCAAGCACATATATTCTTATAGTGAAAGCATTACAGAGAAAATGTATTAAAAACAATAAAAGAACTTACACGCATGCTAATAAACTTACCAGATATCACCTCAAACTCCAGCAAGGACTCTGGGACATGATCAGTTCTTCAAATCCCACCATGGGGTTTTTCTGTATTTACAAGTTCTTAACAGCTGTTCCCTCAGAATAAACACCCCTATGCATCGGTTAGCTTTTCCTTTATTTAGCCTGAATCTTTGATCTTCAGAAACCATTTATAGGTAATCAGCGAGCCAGTGATTCTCTTTTCAGGGCGTAGCTTCAGAAGGTTAGGTCCTCACGTGGGGATTTGCATTCCCTTTCACCCATATATTTCCTATTAAAAAAAAGACTTAACTTTGTTGGTCCTAAAAGTTCCTTCTTTTCTGTTACATTGTTTAAGATAGTCCTTTGAAGCACCTAACGTTTCCCAGGGTTTGCATTGTCCATGTCTCTTCCCTGGAAAAGTTGTATACAATCCCACAATAATACATAAACTTGCATTTATAATACAATGGACTCCAAAGCTATTTAAATGTAATTCAATAAGATCTCCCAAAGATTTTGTAGGAAATTGCCATATCTGTCACAGTTTTTATACATTATGATTTTTTTATTCTGAAGCGGTATTAGTTAGAATTATAGTCTTAATACTAAAGTCATTGGGCTTTTCCACCTCCATTCTGGTTACTGATAAAGCAGCAGGTGCTGATACAGCATTGAAAAATTGCTTGAATTTTTTTCTTATTTTTTCCCTTTCTGGTTACCTCAGTTGCTTGGGTCCTTGAGACTGGACAGTCATCCACAGCCATGAGATGCTTTTCAAATTGATCATTTTACTAAGTGCTCTAAATTCTGAATGGACTCAACACAAATTCAAGTAAATACTACTATGCCTGTTTCTGTAATAGATTTAAATATTGTCAGGTATTCTTTAACATCTCACAGAGGAGATGGATTGTTCACAAAGTGTGTTCCGCATGAATTCCACCTAGTAGCTAAACAGAGAAAGAGGAAATACAAAGTGCAGATATGCCTTGGTTGCCTTTCCAGGAAGGCTCACACTACCATTGAACTGAATTTTTTTCTTTTATTCTGCTTTTCAGAGGGTATTGTTCATGCAGCTGTCCGTCGGCCATCTGAGAGTAGCGAACCTCTAACTCCTGAGATTCAGGATGCTCCACCTCAGAGGAAACGCAAGAAGAAGAGAATGCCTCCTGGTATGTGGAGAGTGACAGAAAGAATGGAAGATGGAATTAGGCCTGGCAGCATGAAGTCTTGCTAGCCCACTTCTTAAGTTTCTCTTTCTTAAACCATTAGAATAAGTCCATCTGCATTGATGACAGGCCATAAGCATCTCTGGTGTAAATCCTTGGAGTCAGTGAAAATTCATGTCAATGAAGCATTAGGTTGAGAAATCCAACACTTGAGCGTCATGCAATTCTAGATGTTCAGGTTTTTACTGGAGTGATAACCCTGCCGTCTTGCACTATCTAGTATCTTCTATTCCTGTTTATCTTGTTAAATATGAGCTATATTTTATTACTGCTGCTATGTTTTGTAATCTGCCCTATAAAATATATGCATATATAATGTGAATTTGGGCCAAATTAGTGTTCTAGTAGAAACTTACATTTTGGAATTTCCTGAGTTTTGAATATTTAATGTTCCAGTGTTTCATTACTGCTAGTTTTTGAATTTGAATATTTGCTGATTTTAACAATGGAATAAATTAGAGAAATCTCGTAATATTTTTAAGGATATTGTATTATTCAAGTCGCTTTTTTCGTCCAAAAGCAAACACATTTGCTAAAAGATTTCAAGACCAGTGGCAGGCTAATTTTTTGTGATCATAAGAAAATAATGTAAGAGCTTTGATTATTTCTTAGAGTGAAAAATAGAGATTTGCTTTTCCAATGCTGATCCCAGATTTAATATTTTTCATGAGACAAACAGCACACCAGTCATTGCTGTGAAAGCTGCCTTTGAAACACTTACATGTTTTCAAAGTAACACTTCTAACACTTTAGTTTACTGGCACCATACTGCAGCACACAATCAAAATTCCTAAATTGTTTGTGTATTTTAAAAGATAAATAGGTTAAAAATTGCATTATAGTTATACAAATGTCTCAGTGCATATGTTTCCTAATCTATACTAGCTTGCAGATGGATTATTTTTGCGGTTTGTTTTAAATCTTCAGAGTCTGAGACCTCTTTCACCCAGCAGAATGTGCCCAACACATCCTTTTTTCAGACTGGAAATGGCATGGATCCCCAACCCTCTGAAGAAACAGTGATTCGTAAACATCGAAAAAAAACAAAGTGAGAGCTTCTAAGGTGCCTTATAATTCTTGTCACAGAATACCTATCATAATGTATTAATATATGTTAGTATTTAAGGCCCTGATCCTGCAAAGACATGATGTCTCTGGAACTACTCAGTGTGCAAAGATAAGCATGTGTCGGGGTGGGCAAACTATGGTCCGCGGGCCCCTCCCGGCTGGGGAGACTAGCCCCCCCTTCTCCCCTGTGGTCTCTCCTCCCCCGGAGCCACACCGCTGTGCGGGCAGTGCTCTGGGGGGCGGGGCTGTGCGCTCCGACCAGGCTGCGCGGCTGTCAGACATGCTGCTCTGAACAGCGTGGTAAGGGGGTCGGGGCCAGGGGGTTGGATAAGGGGCAGAGAGTCTCAGGGGACAGGGAATGGGGGGGGAGTGTTGGATAAGAGTGGGAGTCCCGGGGGGCCTGTCAGGGGGCGGGGGTGTGGATAAGGGTTGGGGCAGTCGGGACAGGGAGCAGAGGAGTTGGATAGGGGGTGGGGTCCTGGTGGGTGATTAGGGTCAGGGGGGGTATCTCGGGAGGGGCGGTCAGGGGACAAGGAGCGGGGGGGTTGGATGGGTCGGGGATTCTGAGGGTGGCAGTTAAGGGGCGGGAAGTGGGAGGGGACAGATTGGGGGCGGGGGCCAGGCTGTTTGGGGAGGCACAGCCTTCCCTACCCAGCCCTCCACACAGTTTTGCAACCCCGATGTGGCCCTTCGGCCAAAAAGTTTGCCCACCACTGGTGTGTGTAAATCTTTTCATTATCAGGGATTAACTTTTTTTTTAAATCCCTGGTCACAGTGAATGCTAAGAATTTAGTATTAAGAAATATTGAGGTAGATTTTGGCAATTTATTAATTTAATCGTTCTTCAAATCTACACTACAATTGTGAACATGATAGCATAAATACAATACTTAAATCACATGAATTAAAAAATAAATCAGAATATGTAACATAGGCTATATCTGTACTAGAGTGCTTTAACGGTATAGGAATACCACCACTACACTGGCAAAAGTGATCCTAGTGTGGATTCAGCAATACTGGCAAAGTTGTGCTTTGTACTGGTATCGTGAAACAACCTCACAGAAATAAAACAAGCTATACCAGTAAAAATGTGGCTAGGACTTCAGCTAGCACAACTATGGCAGTCAGGGATCACACCTCTTCACACCCTTGACTGACATAGCTGTGCTGGTAGGAGTCTGTAGTGTAGATATAACCTAATCATCTGATTTCTGCTTTTCTTTAACTTTCACTCTTATTTCTTAACTTTGTCAGAACATTACTTTTGCTCTTTATTTTGTCTCTCCGCTTTCCTTCAGCTTCTGAATGTTGCTCCTTTAAAACACTTTTGCTCCTCTTCCTGCCTAAATATTTCAATTTCTTTAGCTTTTTTCTTCAACATATTTCTTCTGCATTCTTTCTATTACAATAATCTTTTAATGTCTTTCTTTTCCCACCTGAGTGGTTTGTCATAAAACAAAAATAAAACATTAAAACAGTTATTGGGGGGTTGCTTGATGATGGTGATTTTATGCTTCCAGGCTGAATAAATTTTATATACATGAGTATTCCATACTATTCATACCAGTAAAATTAGGCATGTACTTAAGTGTTTACAGTATTAGAGCATTCATTTTTAAAGCTTTAGACATTGTTCTTTTTCTCTCCACATATCCTATGATGATAGGAAGACTCGGCCAGCAGAAATGCGGTGTTCCAATGAACTGGGAGTGGAGGAAGAGGACATTATTGAAGATGAACAAACAAAAAGTCCAGATCAGCAACCTGTGTTTGCTGCTCCCACTGGTGCTAGCCAGCCTGTGAGCAAGGTGTTTGTTGAAAAAAATCGTAAGTAATTTCTCATTCTTGTAACTTCAGACATTTTTAATAAATGTCTCTTTTAAAAAAAGAGAAGTTGTCCAAATGTATTTTTCTGCAGAAATAGTTGCAACATTAAAACCACCTGACCATGTGGCCTTATGTATATTTTTAAAGTCATCAAATTTCTGCATATGTGTACTCTGAAGTAGAGCATTCTTTCTGAAAATGTCACGCTCCCCAAAGTTAAATTAACGGAAAGCAAGAATTATTATTGCACTCATCTTGACACAAGTCCCACAAGCACTAGTTTTTTAATCACAGAGTTATCTGACCCAGCTCAGAGCAAGTCTAGATGACGGAGCTTGATCTATCTAGTATTTTCAGTGTTGCTCCCCGGGTGAGAAATTTTAGGGAAAACATAATATAGGAAGGCCTGTATGTTCATATGCTTTTTGAATACAAAGGAAGAGGGATGAAAGAGGTTTTTATGGGAGACAAAATGGGATGCTAAAGCATTTTTCTTTTAAGTGAAAACTGTAGTTATTCTGAAGCTATTATTGAAACCAGGTGTGTTTTGGGGTCTTGGTAAGGATTAGGGAACGTAAGGACCAAAATGTTTTTAATGCTTCCTCCCTGTGCAGCGCCCAGCATAACAAGGCCCTCATCCTGATTGAGATTTCTAAAGTCTGGTCTGCACTAGAAGGTTTTACTGGCAAAACTTTATTCGTCATAGCTCTGCATGCATCCACACTAAAAACTGAGTCCAGCCAACAAAGCCCTGAACTTTTTCTGGCAAAATTAAACCAGGTCACCAACTGACATAACCCCTCGATCGGGATAGTTGTGTAATCAAATTGCCTGTGAGGAGACAGAAATACCTGTACCAGCAAATGCAGCCCTCCAGCAACAAGCCCACAATGCATCTGTCCCAGCAGCAGTGACCTCTCTGGTCAAATTTTTGAACTCTGCTGCACAGGGCTTACAGTGACTGTAAGCCTGCTTCCCATTTAAATTTGCCAGCATGTTTTGGAAATACCTCTTAACCTGCCTGCCACCTCTGCAAGCACTCTTGTACAAGCATGATTCCAGGTAAACCTTATGCTGCTACCTGTTCCAGGAAAGAGGTCCTGGATTTCCTCAGTCTGTGAAGTGGATGGAGTTGTACAGGCACAGCTGTGGATTCCCACAGGAATCGAAATATATATACTGATATTGCAAAGGAGATTCAGAAGCAGGGGGACACAGCAAGGATGAGGGCCTATGCCAGGCAAAGAGGAAGGAGCTGCAGTAGGCTTACAGAAGAAAAAGGAAGGCAACAAAAAGTCTGGCACGTCCCCCAAGAGGTGCCGCTAATATGTGGAGCCAGGGTAGATTTGATTTAAATCACTAGTCAGAAAGACTCGATTTAATCATGGATTTCTACATAAAAGTTCATTCTTGTTGGTTGTTATAATCTTAATATATATTCTTCACAACTCAGAGAGAGATGTAGGTTTCATTTTTTGAAGGTACGCACTATACATTTTTAAAATGATTTATTTTGAAAACTTTTCAGATTAGTTTTACTGCTATATCAGAAAATGAATGATTGTTGGATTATTTCATTTACCAAAGGAAATTGAAGCAGATATTTATGAAGTCATTGAGAGGTGAACTATCTCCAATTCAACAGGTTAATCATTAATATTTGGAGGATTTTCTTGCCATGCTGTATTAGGAGGAGAACATCACCAGACAGACATTTAAATTGTTTTATTTAACTAAAACAACATTATGTATTCTGGATTTTTTTCTTCAGCAGCAAACATATAATATTTTAACAAAACAAGCATACGAATTTTTGAATTTAGTTAAACATTCAAGTTTTTTAAAATCAGGTTTGTTTTTGTTAAAATTGTTTTAACTAAAATAGTTTACATTTAAATTTTAAAAAACCAAAAATTAAATCGATTATGTCAGCCAGGTCAACATGAGAAACTTTAAATATTGGCTTCTACAGCTCACTCAGTCGTCTTCACCTTCATTTTTCTGTTTGTTCATAATCTGGAAAAGAAAAACAAGCTTTCCTGCTTTTTCAAGTCCCAAATGATTTCTCAGTTTGGAATGAACATCATCAGCAAACATACGTTTCTTGAATTGTTCTTATTCCCAAACTGGGTTTCTTTTACGGCCTGTTGCCATTATAGGTTTTCCCTTCTAGTGAGAGAATGGTATGGTAGATCTCAACTCAATGAAGGCTACACTCAGAAAGACCTCAAGACTTCTGGAATATGCTGCTCAAACAGTTTCACTTTTGTTTCTACTGCCTGTCCCTCCCTTCTCACATTTATCTCCAGATTTCTTCTCCATGTCCAGATCTATTCCGCCCCTAACAATCTTCTATTCATTGAACTTTATGAAACTTTTCACTTTTAGAGAGAAGTAAGGGATTGACTGTGGTGTACACAAATTTGCAGAGGGACAATAGGGTTGAGATCTGTTATTTCTCACCTCTATATATTTATTTAAAACCATTTTTGCTGTTAACAAGCATGTTATCTCTGGCGACACAAGTCCACAGTTTGAGAACTGCAAAACTAACCATCTCTGATGGTATCTGCTAGACTAAGCACTGAGTCCCATTGGGTGGACAGAAAGATTAACCTAAATAATCTATACAGAAGCCCCTGGAACCCCATAAGATTGGGTCCCTAATTCATGAACTATTGGAAGTCATTTACAAAACTTTTCTTAAACATTACATGAATATATTGTCTCATACTATAGAATTAGAATGTATAATCCCTATTCCATGATGAGATACATTGTAGCTCAAAGATATCGTAATTAAAACTATCTTTAGATAGGTTTTTTCCTCAAAAAGCATTTTATCAAAAAAAATCTGATTTAAATTTTAAAAATCCGATTGTTTTTATTTTAAAAAAAAATCATTGATATTTATCCACCCTGTGTGGATCTTAATGCCATGTAGAGCATCCACAAGCAGCCCACCAGTGACAGAGGGCACTTTTGCGAGTTCCAGAGCAGGGCACCCTGGAACTGCAGACCAAGGAGGAGCTTGCTGAGGAGGGGGATGTGGATGATCCAAGTGTGACACGAGGACCTCTTTGAGACCCAGCTGAACCTAGAGAGAGAACTAATCGTTGAGGAATGGGGCAGGGACTCATGTAGATGTAATTTACTGTCCCTGTTAATGCATGCCATTTTTTTTACTTTCTCCAGGGCCCACAGGGGAGGAGAGGTCACTGTCTTTCCCCCCCTCAAATTGGCAGCCGACTGTGCATGGGCAGGGAACAAAAGAATTCTGTTTTAAAATAGCCAGTTTATTTCCAGGGTGTGAACTGGCAGTAGTGAGTAATACAAACAGAGAATCAGGATAAAGCAGCCAAAACCATTTCCAAATATATACTTTTGCCAGTATTTTCACCGGCAATCTTGACAATAATCAAGTACAATTCAATAGGTTACAAACAGAAAACATACTTGCACTGACTGTAAGCTACACACAATCCAATAAGTGAGCATTCATACTACTGTATGTGATTTTGCAGAAAATCCATTGTAAACTGGTTGGATGCAGGATTTCAACTCCAAATCATATTACTTGCCAGTGCTTCTATATCCTGGGAAATTTCCCAAAAGCTGGGAATTTTTGAGTAAAATGTTTTGGGTGAAAATTCCCAGTTTCCCAAGTTGAAACATTTTACTAAATTCCCAGCTTTTGGGAATTTTTCCAGGATATAGAAGCACTGTCTGGGAATTTTTCCCCATTTTTCACCAGATTTGGGAAATTTTTAGCACTAGGTTGGGAAAAGTTGGCATCACGATATAGAAGCAATGTTACTTGCATCTAGTTCAGGAAAGAGATAAAAACAGTGTGTGGGTAGCTTTGGGAGGGGATGAAGGGTTTTGATATGAGGTTCACTTGCTCTCCAGGGGCCTTGTGCCACTTGCAGAGAAGACCATTTATCTTTAGTTTTCTGGTCCCCTGTAACAAGTGAGTAGTTCTGGACATTTCTAGGTGAGAAACATTTCTCTCACCATGGTAGGATACCTTCCCATGGTACTCTGCCAGGACATCTTGGGGATCATCACTGTTTATATACTCAGCTGTAAAGTAGGAGCAGGAGACAGAGTCAAGATATGTATTCCATCTATCACCCCACCACAGTTAGGGAAGAATCCATCTATTATTTCCTACACATTGCTCAGAGTCACAATCCTGTGCAGCTGGACATGCTTAATGGCCTTGCACACCTGGATGATGACCATCTCCACTGTCGATTTTCCAACCCCGAATGTATTGTCTACTGACAGATAGCAATCCGGGATTGGAAGCTTCCAGAAAGTGATTGCTATCTGTTTCTCTGCTATTAAAGCAGCTGTCATTCTGGAGTGTCTGTGCTACAGGACTGAGGTGAGCTCAACTCCAGGAATGTGACCTTCTCCATCCAAAAGTTCTGTAGGTTATCCCAGGTTTGCCTCACAGTCTGGTCCCACCACTCGGTGCCAAGAACCACCGTTTGCCTGCGTGCAGCTAGTCAATGAATAACTGCAGCAGCTGGTTGCTTTCATTCACCCTCTGTATCATCCACTCCTCAGTATCCCCGCTACATGATGGGTTACCAAGATTCCACAAATATAAAAGAAACACTTACCTTGTCCTTAAAATAGACAAGAGAGATTCTTTGGTCGGTGCAGCATCTGTTTTTGGATGCAAGAAACTGAGGGATTTAAAAACAGCATGAAAGAGTAGATTATGGGTTTGAGCCCAAACTCCCACAGTTCCCAGAGAGAAGTGATGATATCCCACAATATAATGCAAAATTTTCCTGGATGATAGTGTGCCTGATGGTGGTATGGGAGACACTGAGATGCCTGCTCACAATGCAGCATGTCCTTTACTGGTACAACTTGATCCTGAGGACACACTGCACTGGTACACATGTAGACGCATTCTACTGAAATAGCTATGTTGGTAGCAGAATGTCAGTAAAACTTTCTAGTGTAGACAAGGGGCAAAGTATTACTGCAATACAAATAATAGGAAGTAGTAATAATCTCCATGTTTGAGTAAAGTTGTTTTTCTTTTCAGGGCGTTTCCAGGCAGCTGACCGCAGAGAATTGGTTAAAACCACAGAAAACATTGATGTATTTATGGATGTAAAGGCTTTATGGACCACCAGGGATGTGGCACTCTCAGTGCACCGTGGTTTCAGGTATCTGATGGGTCAATATTTTGATGAAAGGAAAGGGACTGTCGTGTGAAATCCATTTCTTTTTCTCTCTGGCTAGGGAATGCTTTTGAAGTGAACACCTTCTGTCTACCTTGTAAATGTCTCTTTTAGTCTCTTTGGACACACTCAACAAACAATGGATGAGTGCAGAACTGAATAACTGAAAGCTTTTCTATTGATGGACTAGGCCTAAAGCTTCTCAGAGCTCTAGCAAATTATAGTATAGTTTTTGTTTTGACTGAGTCCTGCTTCTGAGGGGAGGGGCAAAAAGTTGCAGTATACCAGCCAGAATTTAAACTGTAGGAGAGACCATAAATGTGTCGTGTATAATTTTAGAAAATAACAGGTTTTTTTTAGTTTGAATGAAATGCAGAAGCTGCTTTTAGTGTACCATTTGTAGAAAAAAGGCAAATGGACTAGCCTGAAAAGAGGTTGTAACACCCTAAGTGAAATGTAATGATAAATAGCAGTGTAATGAGCTAGTATGAGGTGTAGTGATTGTGTTAGGTCCAGTCTTATTTAATATTGTCAGAAATGATCTTGAAGTAATAAACTCATTGAAATTCACAGATAAAACTAAAGTGGAAAGAGGTGCAAATGTTAGTGAGGACAGAAGTAACAAAGGGACAATGAGATATATGTAACTAATGTAATGCATCTGGGAAGAAAATATTTGAAAAATACATAGCTCATGAGGGAAAAACTTGGAAATTAGTAATCTTGAAAAAGAGTTAGGAGCAAAATTTAAATCAAATTAGGCATGAGTTTGCAATGTGATATAGTAGCAAAAAGGCCAGTGTGATTTTTGGTTGTGCAGAGACATTATGATATGAATCAGGAAAATAATAGCTCCTCTCTATCTGGCTCTGGTGTATTTGTACTGTGTGAACATTGTGTTCACTTCTGGGCAATATGTTAACAAGGAGTTCAGAGAAAAACAGCAAAAATGATCGTTGAGCTGGAGGGACTGACTCATCGGGGGGCGGGGAAGATGCATATAATTTGGATAAAATACTATTAAAATGGAATTGGGGGGCTACAGCAGGAAGTAGTGCACGTAGCCTCTATATTTGAAGAGTATGAACATCAAGTTTGGAGAGGAATTATTTAGAGCGTTGCAAAGGAATATAACTCCTATAACTATAGGCGTAATGGGATAGAGAAAAGGCTGAACATCAGGAAAAATGTCCTTAGTAAGACCTCTTATGCTGTGAAGCAGTCTCTCAAGGGAAGAGGTGGAAGCCCCATTGCTTGCGACTTTTTAAACTAGACTGGACAAATTGCTAGAAAATTATATGTAAGGAACAATCCTCCTGTCCTGGCAGAGATGGAGTGCATAATGTAATAGGTCTTTTCCATCTTTAGCTTCTATGATTCTATGACAGTCTGGACCATGAACTTTTGCTGAGATTACAGCTATTTACAAAAACTCTAACAATCTCTTATCCATTTAGGGTGATTGGACTCTTTACTCATGGCTTCCTTGCTGGCTATGCTGTGTGGAACATTATTGTAATATACATTCTAGCAGGAAACCAGCTATCCACTCTCTCAAACCTGCTACAGCAGTACAAGGCCTTAGCATATCCTGCTCAGAGTTTCCTTTACTTGTTGTTGGCTCTCAGCACAGTTTCAGCCTTTGACAGGTAAAATGTTCATTTGTATAATTTACATAATTTGTATGCCATACATCCACTTCTAAAGTCATCTAATAATAAAATGTCTTTCTGTGGCACTTTTCTCACCTATGATAGAATATACTATAGATTGTTTCATTTGCTGCAGTTAGTTTCTACCTTGACAAAAGATTTGTCATCTGTATATATATATGCCATATATTTTTACATTAAGGGAATGTAGCGAATGCATACACATGCATTTTGCAAAAATAACAGAATGATAAGGAGACAGTTATTTACTATCTCCCTGTACTGTGTTAAATGAGCCTTTCTTCCTTGAGTGGATCTGTATGTTCCCACTTGTGGTACCTTGTGGTAGATTCTTCCTCTTGCTGTGTAAGCTAGAGCGCTTTTGTGCCCCCCTGCCTCTCCTGTCAGGGTCACTGGTGTTCTGAGGGCAAGGCTATATAGGAGAGGAGCATCTTCACCACCTCAGTTGCTTCCAACCATGTGCCTGGTCAGATGTGAACTCTTTGGAGTTTCTTGTTTCTTAGGAATAGTTAGTATTAGCTAATTTTGTAGAGTTTGTGTTAGTGTTTTTGCTGGTTCCGGGTTATGAAGGAAATGAAGGAACCAAGGAAGCCAGGACTCAAGAAGTGCACTTCCTGCGTGGCTCTCTTCCCACTATCCGATGACCACATGCAGTGCCTTAAGTGCCTAGGAGAAGGACTGTCTCTTACAGAGTGTTTGATTTGCCAAACCTTTATTCCCAGAGACCGTAAGGATAGGGAGACTCGCAAGAGCTCCTCTTTCTAAAGGAAGGTCTCAAGGCTAGACCCTCTGGACCCGCTCAGGTCTTGGATCCTAGCTCTAAGAGGCCAGTTTCTGCCCCTGTGACCTGAATGGCCTCAAGAAGCTGCAGCCCCTGTCAGGGCCTGATTTGGTTCCTGCAGATTCCCTCAGTTAAGCCCCCAAGGCTACAGATGTCCAAAGCAAGTGCCATGTGGTTGGATCTGACTGCCCCTGTTCTGGAAGAGAGGTTGAGAGAGAGTTTGGCCACTGGTTGTTTACCTCGTTCGTCCCAGCTACCTGGCCCTGACGGAACTCCTATGGAACAGAGTTGGTTCTGACTTCCACTTCTGGATCCAGGAAGATGGAACTGATTGATGTATCAGAATCTGGGCCATCAGTAACCTTAGTTCAGTCTGTCACAGCACTGAAGAAAAGGAGCCATAGAGACTAAATAGTCACTGTTATCAGTGCTGGTTCCTGAGCATCAGAATTATTAGATCCATCTGATTCTGACAAGGCCTTTATAGTTCCAAAGTGGAGATCTGTTCCAGACCTGCCTTCAGTAGCAAGGAAGATGGATTAATTTATAATGTTGGATCTGAGGTTGTCCACATTGTCACATCCGTTGTCAGTTTCTGGCTCCATTTCGGCTATATCCTCAGTTCTGGAGAGCTTTGTCACCATGGCAGCCCAAGTTCATCTCCAGCTTCAGTTCATGTCTTACTTCTGAGTGTGAAACACAAGTCATCCAAAAAGAGGCATGTTATCCTGGTTCCAAGATCTTCTCCCTTGTCTCCTGTTAGGAAGAAGTGATCAGAAGGTGCTGCTGGTCTTTCCCTGGAACACCTTATGCTGCTTCCTCCTGGGACCCGTACAGGGTCTCCACAAAGAGCTGGATCTCCATACTTCTCTCTGGATCTGCTGTTATCCCTGGTGCATTCTGTCTCAGATGCAGACCTGGATCCTTTCCAGGAAGAAGGAAAAATACAGAGGAAAAATACAGAGACTTGTGGTTCTCCTTGTACCACCCTCTGGATCACTTTCTGCAGGCAGAAAAACTAAAAGACATGAGATCGACTGCCTGCTCTTTCAGTATGATTTCCTATGGTAGGAGTAGACCCTTTACTCCTTCTTTTCGGTACCAGAGACAGCTCTACCCCCAGTCTTCATGGTTTTACTTTTTGTCAGGTCAGAGACATGAAAAATATCAGCAACCTGCAGCATTCCAGAGCCAGCATACTAAGAGGCCTTTTTCAGCTCCAGGTCTAAATCTGAACAATCCACTTCCTCATCAGCACATTCATCGTGAAACAACAAGCCTTAATTTTGACAAGATGATTGAAATCAAGAACCAGCCAGTCAGGACCAATCAGCCCCCTTCTTTGGAAAGAGGCTAGCCCACTTTATTAACACATGAAGACAAATTATGTTGAACCAATGGGTTGTAGAGATTATAGAAAGGGGCTGTGTCCTACAATTCAAAAGATTGATCATCCTCCTCCATTACCCCCCTACCCATCACTCTTCAGGGATCCCTCTCATAAGGGTATTCTTCTTGCAGAAATAGAAAAATTACTTTGGATGGGAGCAGTTGTGGAGATCCCCAAATACTGGCGCGGGGGGAGAGTCATGGCTTTTATTCCCCTTACTTTCTGGTGTGGAAGAAGGATGGGGGATATTTCATCTGATACGAGACTGAAGCGACTTGAACAAGCACATTTGGAAGTTCTGGTTCCCCATGTTGACACCCCTTCACTTTCAGTCATGGATTGGTTCACAACTCTTGATTTAAAGGGCTCATTTTTTCCCTATATCGATTTGTTTCTCATTGTAAGTACCTCTGTTTCATGGTGGCCGGATGCCATTTTTAGTGCAAGGTGTTTTCATTTGGCTTCTCCACAGTGCCCAGAATTTTTACAAAATGCCTCCCTATGGTAGAGGCTCATTTGAAGAATGAGGGTATTTTTGTTTACCCTTATTTGGACGATTGGCTACTGAAGCTGCTGTACGCAAGGACCTGTTAAGCCATATTGTTTTTACAACTAATCTCTTTTCAGATGTTGGACTGCTTCTCAACCACCTGAAGTTAATTCTCTGTCCTACTCAAAGGATTCCCCTTATAGGCTGTATACCAGACTCTGTTGAAGGGAGAACTTTTCTACCATATGAAATATTTCAGTGGTGTGTCATTCAAAGAATAAAAAAAAATTGGGGTCTCATGGGCCTTATGGTATCTACTTATGTGACTCATTTTGCTTATCTGAGAATTAGACCTATGCAGCATTGAATGTCTTGGGTGTACAGAGCAAGTTGGGACAGCCTCCGTATGTTGATGATCATCATATCTCAGAACATCATAGCCTCCCTGAAATGGTGGTCAGTGAGAACAGATTGTTCAGAGGTATATAGTTCAGTCTCCTAGATCCATCTCTGATAGTCAAGTTGGATGCTTCAAGCAAGGGTTTGAGGGGGGGGTTCATCTTAATCAGCTGACAGTTCAAGGGCATCCGTCTTATCAGGAGACACCCTACACATCAATGTGTTGGACTTGAGAACTGTTTGTTTAGCCCTGAAGTCATTCCTTCTTCACCTATAAGGGAGGGTGGTGCGGGTGGGGATGGACAGTACATCGGCAATGTAGAACATCAAGAAGCATGGGGTATTCATTCTGCTCTCGTGTGCAGAGAGTGTAAATCTATGGTATTGGTGTATCCTTCCCGATGTCTATCCTGTGGACTTGCATCTGGCAAGGTAAAACAATGTAGTTGCAGATCGACTTAGCAGAGACAGTGCACGAATGGTCCTTAAAGTATCAGTTGGTTCAGACCATATTCTTCAGCTGGTATCACCCAGATGTGGACCTGTTTGCAATGAGGTTCAACAAAAAGTGTTGCATCATCTATTCCAGAGTGGGCAGAGACAGTCTCTCCCTGTCAGATGATTTCCTTCTCCACTGGGAAAAGACTCTAATGTATGACTTTTCCCACTCTCTGTTGATCCAGAAGGTAGGAAGAAAACTACATCAGAACAGGGCAAAGATGATTCTCTTTGCCCTGGGTCGGCCACGTCAACAGTGATTTACCAATCTCCTGCAACTGTACAGCAGAGTCTTTATGTGTCTTCCTCTGTCTCCAGACCTGCTGTCTCAGCAGGAGGGAAATATCTTTTGCCCAGACCTACAGTCTCTTCACTTGATGGCGTGGGTGGTTGGACATTGACTCTGTCTGCTCCTGAGCAGTCATTTTCTTTGCCTGTGCAGGACATACTAGTTAACTCTAGGAAACAGTCCACTAGAAGCTGTTAGTTTAAATTGGACCGGATTTCAAGCATGGATGAAGCGGAAATCTGATTCCCCTGTATCTGCTTCCATTCCTTGTTTTCTGGAATAATTAATATACTTGAAGCCTGAAGTGTTATCTGACTCATTGTTAAAAGTTTATTTGGTAGCCATCTCAGCATATCATACTTTTAGTTGATGAAAGATCACTGTTTGTTCCGAGTTTAGTCAAAATGTTTATTATAGGTTTATCAGATGTGTAACACATACCACCCCGGTTAGAGATCCTGTCCCTTCTTGGAATCTCAATTTGGTATTGCCCATGCTGGTAAAATTGCGCTTTGAACCCTTTGCTGAGTGTTCTCTGTATCATTTGCTCTGTCAAGATGGCTTTCATATCCCCATCAGAGTGAGTGAATTGAATATCATTATGGCTGATCCAACTTTAATTTCTTTTCATAAACAGGATAGTTCTATGACCTGGTGGTATCTCATTTTCACATCAAGCAGACAGTTAATTTTCTGTCCCCCCGCCCCCCAACCCCAAGGCCTTGTTCTAATAAGGAGGATGCCAGAAGGACCCTTGCATATTATATAGATAGAACTAAGAGGTTTTGTAAATTGTCAAGATTGTTTGTGTCTTATGCTAAAAATTGAAAGGGTTATATGGTTTCTTTCCAGACTATATCTTGATGAATTAACGATGTATTGCTGAACGTTACACACTAGCAAAAGTTCCTGTACCTGCTTTGATTCTATCACTGTGGCTTTTTTCCTTTGCTTGTCTTAGGCAGGTGCCAATTGCTGAAATTTGCAGAGCTGCAACCTGGACTTTCAGTAAACATTATGCCTTGGACCTGGCCTCTAGGGTAGGCACTCGATTTGGTAAAGCGGTGCTACAGTCTTTGTTCAATTAGGATTCTGTTCTACCTCCAGGTCAGTTTTCAGCACTGCCTATCGCTCTATCCCTTAAGAGGGAATATGCAGAACCATGCAAAGAAGAATTTAAGGTTACTTACTTGTAACCAGGGTTCTTCGAGATTGCTCTGCATATGCACACTTCCCACCTGACTTTTTCTCTGTCAGAGTCCTTGTTTGTTTGGTTTCTCTGGCTTTGTGGTGGAAGGAACTGAAGCGATGAGGGCACCTTACCCCTATACAACCTTGCCTTCAGAACGTCAGTGACTGAGGGGAGAGGCAGGGTGCGGGGCGTGAGAATGCTTCTTACACTGCTGAAAGAACTTTCTACCACAAGGCACCACGAGGTGACACAGTACCCATAAGTATACATACACAGAGCCATCTTGAAGAACTTTGATTATAAGTAAGTAACCTTCATTTCTTTATATCTATATATATCTACATATCTGTCCAGGATTGACTTGGCTAAAGCATCAGTAGCAGTGCGAGGCTTCCTGACCCTGGATCCAGCAGCCATAGCCTCTTTCTGTGAGTATACAGCAGACCATAACTTTCAGTAGCAGAGAATTACAGCCTTTATGCATCTTGGCATACATTTTCAGTGCTGAGTTTAAACATGCAATCTCCACTACTGTTAATGGAAATTTCATCCCTAATTGTTCTCTACTTTAAAAAAACAAACAAAACATTACTGTATTAAATATTATCACTTCAGTCTGTTAGATAAAAATGGAGGGTCAAAGAGCTGAATGTTTCACTAACTATGTAAAAGTTCTTTGAGTGATTGCTCATGTGTATTCCACAATAGGTGCCTGTACTTAGTAGTTTAGTTTAGTTTAGTTAGTGCGCCCAGGCTGGGACATGCCCCACGACCCAGATTTTAAGTCGTGCGACACTTGTAGGCGACCGATGTCAGTGAGTGATCCGCGCGCAGATTGTTTACACTGTTTGGCTGAAACCCATCTCAGCGATCACTGCAAGATTTGCAAGTCGTTTAAACCTCGGACCAAGAGAGAAAGAGACATTAGACTCCGGGCCATCCTGATGGGGTCAGTGTTGACCCCGACTCCGGTGCGCCTCTCCGAGTCGGCACCAGGTACGTGGCATCGGTACGCGGCGACCCACCAGCACCGTCTACCAGTCAGCACTGCTCCCCATCTGTGGGAGACGCCAAGAAGGCTAAGAGGAGGCCCCGGAGCAAGACCGGGGGAGAGGCTAGACCCATGCTGGGCAGTCCTCGATCCCCATCGGTCTCTCAGCCTCTGACTCAGGTCGAGCGGAGTAGCCCAGCCCGTTCGGAGCAGGCTTCCCCGAATGTCCGGATGCCCTCCATGCCAGAGGCTCTGCAAGCGGCTCGGGATGTTATGTCCATGTCGATACCAGGAGCACCGCCAATGTTGGCCCTGCGGTCCAGAGGCAAGCTGCCACTGGGATCCCCACAGACTCCCCTGGCTCGGTACGAGTCTCAGTCGAAGGAATGTTCCCGACGCCGTTCACTGCTCAGCAACCGTCCCGTGCGTAGTCCATGCAGGTCGCCTTCAACTCCCACCAGGTTGTCTGGTTGGGTTCCGTCAGACAGAGGCTCCAGGCACCGCTCTGCCTCGAGAAGTGGATACCGACGGGACCGAGGCAGACACCGCCGCAGGTCCTCGTCTTAGCAGGGCTACCGTAGCCAGTCATGACACGAACGTTGACGCCGTTCTCGTTCATCGTTTTGCTCCAGGACCCCGCCTTGGAACCGCTCCCGTAGCCTCGGGCGTCGATCGCTGGCGCCTCGCTGTTGCAGGTCCACCTGCCGGAGCCGATCATCACAGAGCAGCTGCTACTGGTGGTAACGTTCCTCCACGTCGGGGTCACAGTCTCGTGATCGACATTGCTCCTGGCGTCGCCGCTCCTCCCAGTCCAGGGACAGCGGCAGGTCGTATATCAGCCTGGCCTCCCTTCGTAGTTGTCCATCAATGGGTCAGGGCAGCCAGGCCGAACAGCCTGCTCCGCCGGTGCCACAGCAGGTGCAGTGGCACCGGGCCCCATGGCCAGTGCAGTGGTACCAGTAGGCACCGTGGCCCCCGGCACAGCCTCCGGTGGGGACTCGCTCGGTGGCCGGAGCTTCTGAACGGCCGTCGGCCTTCCTCTCCCAGCTCCGAGGAAGGAGTCGGTGGGACACGCGTATTCGGCACTGTGCCCAGAGAGCGACCAGGGAATGGATCCCCCGGTGCAAGTGGACACGCAAAGTACCATGCCTGTCTCCTCGCCCTCCCCTGATGAGGCGATTACGGCCCCTCCTCCCTCTGTCCCGCAGGAGGACTCTAAAGCCCACCAGGAACTATTGAAAAGGGTGGCATCAAACCTCAACCTCCAGGCAGAGGAGGTGGAAGAGCCCTCGGACTTCCTCTTTAACGTCCTGTCCACCTCAGTACCAGACAGGGTGGCCTTGCCACTCCACGAAGGGGTGGCAAAAATTTCAAATGTCTTGTGGCAAACCCCAGCCTCGCTGGCCCCCATCTCTAAGAGAACGAAACGCAATTATTTTGTGCCCACCAAAGGTCATGAGTACCTTTACACCCACCCTGCCCCTAAGCTCCCTGGTGGGTGAGTTGGTCAACCACAGAGAATGGCAGGGCCAACCAGCCCCCAGTCCGAAGAATAAAGACTTAAGGAGGCTGGATTCCTTTGGGAGAAAAATTTATTCATCCTCGAGCTTCCATTTACAGGTGGTGAACCATCAGGCTCTCCTGGGCTGGTACGAGTTCAATCTATGGGGCTCTGCTCAAGTTCAAGGCCTTCCTCCAGGAGCGTGACAGGAAGGAGTTCAAAGCTCTGGTGGAGGAGGGTACAGCGGCTGCCAGGGCAACTCTGGAAGCAGCGTTAGATGCGGTGGACATGGCCTCTGCGGTGTCCATGAGAAGGGCATCGTGGCTCCTGCTGTCCGGGCTGTCCAGGGTGGCGCAGAGCTCCCTGCAGGACCTACCATTTGATGGCAAGGCTCTCTTTGCGGAACAGACGGACATAAAACTGCATGGCCTGAAGGACTCCCTCTCTACGCTTAAGATTCTGGGCCTCTATGTTCCGGCTCCAGCTAGACCTAAGTTTAAGCCACAGCAGGCTCCCACCCAGGCCAGCCACTCTAAATATGAGCCCCCTTATAAAAAGTCATGGGACTATAAGAAGCGCCCGCAAAGGCAGTCTCGGCCTGCCCCCCAGCCTGGGTCCTCCAAGGGCAAACAGGCAGGGAAATGGCGGTTTTGACGGGACGTCTCGGGGGGTGACCTACCAGTTCTCATCAGGGATCCACCCACAATAAAGCTTCCCTTCTCCAATGGTTGTGTGCTTTCCTCCCAGAGTGGTTGCGGCTCACCTTGGACCGATGGGTCCTCAGCACCATCTCTCGGGGCTACACCCTCCAGTTTACTTCTACCCTGCTCAACCACCCTCCGCCCCATCCCTCCTGGGGGACCCCTCTCACAAGGCTCTGCTGGAGCAGGAGGTGGGGCGGCTCCTTGGCCTAGGAGCAGTGGAAGTGGTGCCAGCGGAGTTCAAATGCAAGGGGTACTACTCTCACTATTTCCTTATCCCGAAGGCCAAAGGCGGGCTCAGACCTATCCTGGACCTGCGAGGCCTGAACCAGTACATGGTAAAGCTCAAGTTCCGCATGGTCTCCCTGGCCTCAATCATTCCCTCCCTGGATCCCGGGGACTGGTACACCACCTTCGAGCTGCAGGACACGTACTTCCACATCCATATATTCGAGGGGCACAAACGCTTCCTCCGTTTCCTGGTGGGACAGGAACACTGCCAATTTATGGTCCTCCCGTTTGACCTGTCCACTGCCCCCAGGGTATTTACAAAGTGTATGTCTGTGGTGGCGGCCTACCTCAGGCGCTGTGGGGTCCAGATCTTCCCCTATCTCGACAACTGCCTGGGTCAAGGGCAGCTCCCAGTTGCAGGTGCAGAACCACATGGCACTCCTCCTGTCCACTCTGCGCCACTCTGGGCCTGTTGGTAAATGACACCAAGTCCACATTAATCCTGATACAATGCATAGAGTTTATCAGGGCGGTCCTGGACGCCACGTCGGGCAAAGCCTCTCTCCCACTGGACAGGTTCGAGACCCTGAAAGGGCTCATTGCCTCAGTCACAAGGTTCCCAGTGACAACAGCCAGAGCATGTCTCCTACTCTTGGGTCACGTGTTGGCATGCACATATGTGGTTCGTCATGCCAGACTCAGGATGAGGCCCCTCCAGCTCTGGTTGGCCTTGGTGTTCTCTCAGGCCAGAGACAGGATGGACAAGGTCCTCACTGAGCCCGAACCGGTGATCGCCTCCCTACAATGGTGGTCCTCCCTGGGAACATGCTCCATGGGGTCCCGTTCAGAGGCAGGCCCCCGTCTCTGAAACTAGTGTCTGACGCCTTGGATCTGGGGTGGGGAGCCCATGTGGGAGACGTTCAGACCCAAGGTCTGTGGTCTGCGCAGGACCTGGCCCTCCACATAAACATCGAGCTCAGGGCGTTCCGGCTGGCATGCATGGCCTTCCGCTCACACCTGGAGGGCAGGGTGATCAGGGTTCTCACGGACAACATGGTCTCAATGTTTTACATCAACAGGCAAGGCAGGGCCCGTTCCTCTGCCTGGAAGCCCTCAGGCTGTGAGACTTCTGTATAGCCTACGACATTTGCCTACAGACCTATCACCTACTGAGCGCCCGGAACTCACGGGTGGATCGCTTAAGCAGGGACTTCTCCTCTCAGTATGAGTGGTCTCTTCACCCAGAGGTGGTGCACAGACTTTTCCAAGAGTGGGGAACTCCCCAGGTGGACCTGTTCGCAACTTGACAGAACCGTCGTTGTCCCTGGTCATGGAGGTGCCACTCCAGGGGTCGCTAGGGGCGCTCCCTTACGGGTACTGCTAGGGGAAAAACTTCCGACACCGGTGCACATGGCGAGCACTCACACCTATTGTGGAATAGACACGAGCAACACATCTCGAAGAACACCAGTTACAGACAAGGTAACTGTCTTTTTGGAATGAGTGGTGGGATTTTTAGTGCTTCTGAATCCTTTTTCTCGTCCTTACCCCTTGTAATGCTATTTTCTCCCGTTTTGAATGCAGCACATGTACCAAGTAGAACAAGAATAAGGACATATCCCTTTGACTTAGCCAGCAGGTTGTTAGTGGCCTTGGTCAGGATGGTAGAATGCAGGAGGCAGAAGTCAGATTTGAGGGGTTAAGGAGAGTGCTGGAGAAGAAGACTGAGCAGTGGAAGTGAGCAGCACATTCTATGACTTTGGAGACAGTGGGGTGGAGGGAAAGAGAGAGCATGGTAAAAAATCATTATTTTGTGACTAGATAGTGGTTTATGTAAAATTAGTGAAAGCTGCACATTTCTTTCCATTTCTCCCAGTATACTTTGTTGCTCTCATCTTGTCTCTGAGCCAGCAGATGACAAGTGACAGAATCAACCTCTATACACCACCTTCGGAGAATGGGAGCCTCTGGTAGGAAATCTAGATAGCATTTTTTTAACATTTTCTTGCCCCTTCTATGACACAGACCATGTAAGAATGTTTAATTAACAGTGGTTTAGTGATGTCATGTAGTACACATCTAAAAGTGTTATAAAAGATTCCCAATACTAAACCTGTCCTAATATTTTTGCATTTGAGACCTTAAACTGAGCCCTTGATGACTTTGAGACTTGAGAATTGAGGGTGTTTAGCAACTCACATGATAGGGCTCACTGTGTCTAATGGTTAAACATATCCTTTATACACCTTGATTTTTGCTCAGTCCTGAGGTCCCTGTTTTGGAAGTGACCAAACTGTGAAAAGGCACATCACAGAGGTGGCACATTTTCTTTCCTTGTGCAGATCAATCTGTGGAGCGCCAGTGTCATTTTTGGAGGCGATTATTCTGTCCAACAAATTAGGGAAAAGTGCCATAAAAAAGACACTGATCAAGAGGATACTGCAGAATTATCGGCCTCTGTGTAGAAAGACCATTGCTTCTTGGAGGGTGGGTCAGTAGTTGAGACAAAATCAAATTTGATGTTCCCAGTCTGCAGTCTTCATGGCTCTCAGAGACAGTCCTTCAACAGGATGTCATACTCCTTTCCTAGGCAGGACAGCTGTCTGGAATGCAGCCCTTAGGCAAGTTCAGACAAGTGTTCAACACAAAGTAAAAACAGAATTGGTAATTTGATATAGACATATCCCACTCTATCACAATCATAATTAAAATTTTGTCTCCTCTGCAAATTTTGCTACCTCACTACTCAGTCCACTTTCCAGATCATTAATGAATATATTAAACAACGCTGGGTCTAATATGGAACCTTGAGGCCCTCTGTTGTTAAACTTTTGCCAGGATGACAATTGACCATTTAATCCTACTCTTTGTTTTCTGTCTCCCAGCTAGGGAAGGGGTTAGTGTTGAAATCTAACTTGAACACTCACTCCATGCTAAGTAGTGGGGCTTCTCAGTTGGGTCATAGCATTTGGTATTCACTCTCCTCTGCAGCCCTTCAGATCCCAAAACCTTTAGAGCATGATGTGAGAAACATTTGTTGTTCAGTATTTGATTTTGGTGGGGTGGGGGGTTTGAGGGGGTGTTTTTAATTTCTCCAGTTAAAGCATCTAGCTGCCAGAGTGTTACATGGCAGAAGTTGTTAAAATAATAATATATACACACCAGGATAAGCCTCACTATTTGCCCCTAATAAGTATCTAATGCTTTTCTCAGGACTGCAGGTGTAGAGGAACAGATTCTTCAGCCATGGATTGTGGTGAATCTGGTGGTGGCTCTTCTAGTTGGACTATCCTGGCTCTTCTTATCTTACCGACCAGAGCTAGATCACAGTGAAGGTATGGAACATTAAGCCTAGAAGAAAGTTGGAGCCTGCTGTGTTCCTTTGGCTCTCCCAGATCAACTTTGTTCTGTGTTCTGAACTGGTCCTTAGAAGTGTATCACTGCTATAGTTAAGGATAAAACATTTCTATTATAATCCTTTTTTCTCCTCTCTCTCTCTTCCTCTGAATACTCAGAACTTTCCAAAGAATTCATTTCTTGGAATGAAATTGTCCTTTGTTGATCTCTTCTGATTATTTTTTTTAAGTTTGAGGAAATAATACTGTCATTTTTTAACGCTGTAGGATGGAATTTTTCCCCCTGTGTGTTTTAAACAAACAAGGAAACCTAACCAGTAATTTGTCGTAGCTAAAGCAAAATAAGATAAGTTTTGAAATATGGTACTGTTTGGAAGGAAGCATGACTTTGATTTAACAAAGTTCAAACCATTTGAAAATTATGTACTCTGCTTATATATTAGAAAACTATATTACATTTTAAAGTGCGCATTTCATGAATGACATTTGCTGAATGTATGTACAACAGCTTGGGCAGCAAACTCTTTTCCACAGACTAGAAAAGCAGGAGTAGTCTTTACCTAGACCTTCCTACACCCTCAAACTCCCCCCATCCAGTGATACAGGCCCATTAATCTCCCTCACACAGCAATAGTGCATCATTTATTATGTGGTGATTGAATTACTAATTCAGTTCAAATTTTGCAGGCTTTGAACATACTGGGACCTCCAGAGCTCAGGGGCAGTGCGTAGTCCCCTTGTCTGGTGCAGAGCCTGGATGCTGCTCTGTTATCTTGGTCCAGGGCTAGTGCCCTTTGGTGCCAGGATCACAAATTAAAAGGTGGCTTAATGCCACCTTTACCACTCCTCCCAGACTTGTACCGAGCACAGCTCAGCCAGTCCAGTGAACCTACAGTGAATATGTAGGTTGCATGGGTTTCAATCACATGTCAACTGATGTCACACAAAAAATCCTCTTTGATAGTATTTTGTAGATTTATGGAGCTTTAAAATATTTCTTCAAGCTGCTTTACAACATTTGACAACTTTTTATATCTCAGCCCCTGCGGTCCCCTACTCTCTTTCCTGGTGTCATTCATACGTGTTGGGAGGTGAGTTGAAATTCAAAAATCCAGCTGGATTTTAAAATCTTTGGATTGCAAGCAATATATAATAGTATTATTGAAAAGTGCCTTAGAAATGGGGAAGCTGAGATGCAAAGAGGTGAAATTGACTTGCCCACGGTGAGCCGATGGCATGGTCTGGCCCAGAACTCCTCCATGTTTCCAGGCTCTAACCACTGGCTAGAGGACAGTGCCTTTAAAGTTTTGAGAGAGAAATTCTGAAAAGGTTAATCTCAAACAGACCAAAGGAAACTCAAAACTATTCAAAAACAGTCTAACAAGCTCATTGAGTAAAAAAAATCACCATCTGAAACAGCATATGGAGGGTCATCAGCAAATGTGGTGGATCTAGCTATATGTTGAAGTATGCTTTTCCTCAGCTAAATGTGCTGCCAGCTAGATAAAAATTTATAATACTCTAAATTGAATTCTGCTTTCTGTTTCTAATGTAATTTTTAAAATTTTCTCATGTTGACTTGGCTGGTTAGTTAATTTTGCAATTTCTATTTTTGATGATGTCACTAGTCCAAATGGAGGATGCTTCTGTGTGTGGTTTGCTGGCATTGAACATTCCTCATCATACTAAGGCTTTTAGTACAATGGAAGCTTGGTGGAGACCAGGGTGTCTCTTGCCATTATCAAGGTGTTGGTATTATTATTTAGAAAACAACTCAAAAAGGAAGTTTGGAGAAAAGCAGGAGAAAATATTCAGCAATAATTTATATGGTTTTCCACTAAAACATTTAAAAAATACTGGTTTTCTTTCTCTTCCAGAACTGATGTTTCATGCTGAAGTAGAAGAATTTCCTCAGCTGGATAAAAGCCTCAATGTCCAGTCGTAGTGCAGAAAATGCATCTTCATATACTGTAGCTGAGACTGAGGACTTAGCACTTATATGTATTGTACCTGTATATAATGCTTTTTTACAAAACAAAATTTGTATTTTTGTATATTGTTTTATATATACTTGTTGCTGATGGATCTTTTATTTTAATTATGCTATTTTAAAAAATTCCAAAGATTTTTGAAAATAGGACTATAAAACATTTTATATTTTTTTCTGATAAAGTGAGTCTTTTCTGGTAGATAAACTCAAAACTAGTTTAGTAAACATCACTACCTAGATAGCACAGGAAGAAGACTGATGGGATACAAAAGATCAGATGAGCAAATGCTTTTGTGAGTAGCATTTTTTTTTAAATCCTTTGCATCCAGTTGCATTTGAGTGTTGATGCTAATGTCAGCTCATTTGATTAGGATGTATTACTTGGTTAAATATTTTTAAAGAGCAAAACACAAGTCATCTTATGAAAAAAAGAGTAGAATAAAAGTTATTTTAACAGAATATAAGCTTAGAGAGTTAAGTACAGAGTTAAGTTGTCGCAAGTGTCGCCGACAATCATAAACTATAATAACAACATCGCTTGCACATGTTTATATAATGCTTCCTGTGTCAGTGGAGTGCATCCACAGTTGGTTCTCTAGTATTGACAGAGAGAGCAGTGCACTATGGGTAGCTAGCCCACTGTACAACTTGCTATCTTCTGCTGCTAGGAGTTGTGGGAATGGGGAATAGATCAGAGTCCATCATGGTTGCAGGCTCACTGTCCTATGATGCATTTTTTTCTATCCCATTATTCCATGGGTGTCCGATTATGTTTCGCGCTATTTTTCAACAGCCTCTGTAAACTATGCGCCCACCATCTCCACTGAAATCATAGATCCAGCACTGCTCTCTAGTCTTGTCATAAGTGTTATGAACACACGGCGGCTGATCATGCAGTATTTTATGAGCTGCAAATCTGAACAGGAATCCGTGGTGCCTGCCCTGCTGTGTGCCATGGAAAGAAACCATTCCAGAATACTTGTGGCATTCACGGAGTAGCTGCACATGGTGGACCATCACTATTGGGTTTGGGAAACAAGCACCAAGGGGTGGTATCGCATCGGTATGCAGGTATTGAATGATGACCAGTGGCAGCAAAACTTTCGGATGCAGAAAGCCATTTTCCTGGAACTGTGTGTGAAGCTCACTCCTGCCTTACGGCACAAGGACACCACAATGAGAGCTGCCCTCTTGGTGGAGAAGCGTGTGGTGATTGCTGTGTGGAAGCTGGCAACTCCAGACTGCTACTGGTCAGTCACAATCAGTTTGGAGTTGAGAAGTCCACCATGGGGGTTGCATTCACTCATTTGCAGGACCATTAATCACATCCTGCTACCAAGGACTGTGATACTGGGAAATATGCATGAAATAGTGGATGGCTTTGCAGCAATGGGATTCCCTAACTGTGGCGGAGTGATTGATGGCACGCATATCTCAATTTTGGCCCTGGGCCGTCTTGCAAGAGAGTACATCAATAGAAAGGGGTACTTCTCTAAGGTATTGCAGGTGCTTGTGAATTACCGGGGTCGTTTCACTGATAGCAATGCGAGGTGGTCAGGAAAGGTGCATGATCTGTGCATGATCCATGCATCTTCAAGAACACTATCTTGTACAGAGAACTGCAAGTTCAAGACCAGAAAATTCCAATGGGGGATGTTAAAATCCCCATAGTAAGCATACTCCTTATTCCCATGGCTCATGAAACCTTGCACAGGAAACCTGGACAGCAGCAAGAAGCGCTTCAACAATAAGCTAAGCAGGTGCAAAATGACCATTGAATGTGCGCTTGGCAAATTAAAAGTGCACTGGCGCTGCCTTTATGGCAGATTAGACCTCAATGAGGAAAATAGTCCCATGGTCATAGCAGCATGTTGTGCTCTGCATAATATTTGTGAAGCTAAGAGGGAAACATTTCCCCAGGGGTAGAGGATGGAGGTGGATCACCTGGCAGCTGATTTTGAGCAGTCAGACACCACGGCTATTAGAGGGGCACAACGGGGGACTATTTGAATCAGGGAAGCTTTGAAGCAGTATTTTTCCGCAGAGCCCCTGCTGCATAGTAGAATGGGAAGCAGTTGCAAACACTATTAGTCTTGTACATTTCTATCCTTAACCCACTTCTATGAAACAAAGGACAGCTCTACCTCACGTAGCTGGGCAGCATCAAATCAAAATGAGCACCGACCAGAGCTTCTCTTTCCTGCATCATGCGCACCAGAGCCGGAGTGCTGGGAATGGCTTGAACCCTTTGGGGTTGAGAAGAGGTCCTGGCTTGCCACGGTATCGGATGACCCTCTCACCTGTCCCACCTCATCCTTCAACTCCACTTCCTCATCCACGACTTCATCCTCAGGGTTGAGTCTGCTGGCCGCTGTCTCCAGCCCTCCAAAGTATCCCTGGGGCTCTTGGCAATGGAGGTAGGGTTGCCACTGAATATGGCATCCAGCTCCTTATAGAGTGGCAGGTCTTCCATGCAGCACCAGTGATGGTTTGACTCCCTTGCCTTCTGGTACACCTGCCTCACCTCTTTGATCTTCGCACAGCACTGATGCGTGTCTTGTTTGTAGCCTTTCTCCAACATGCCACGAGAAATCTTCCCATAGGTATCAAAGTTCCTATGGCTGGAGCGGAGGTGGGACAGTACAGCCTCCTCTCCCCACAGAGCCAGCAGATCTAACAACTTCGGTGTACTCCACATGGGAGATCGTTTAGTGCGTGGAGCCGCCATGGTCAGTTGGAAAGATGTGATGTGAGCTGTCTGTGCTGAGCAAACAGGAAGTGGAATTTCAAAAATTCCCAGTCCTTTAAAGGAGAGGGACAGATGCCTGTATACTTGGCTGCAGGGCAGTGGCGTTTGAACACCTCGTGGAGGACATTTACGGTGACATAAGCAAGTGCAGTGTCTAAACTGACCAGGGGTGGTGGGTGAAACTTCCCCTGGGGGAGGCGAGCTC
Source organism: Chelydra serpentina (assembly GCA_037349315.1). NCBI lineage: Eukaryota > Metazoa > Chordata > Testudines > Chelydridae > Chelydra > Chelydra serpentina. Next base: position 33,118,896 of record JBAIAC010000029.1, on the reverse strand, counting down.
CTTTCCCTGCTTCTTCCACCCACAGCCCTGCCCACACTCCACCCCTGCTCTGCCCCAGCCCCCGCCCCCACCCACCGCTGACCCACCACTCATCTCCCCAAGTTCCCCCCCTCTGCTCCCGCCACAAGACCACAACCAGCACCTGCTGCTGCTCCCCCCTCCGTGACACCCTTTCCCCTTTTCACCTTAAAGCACTAATAACATTCCCCAAGGGAACTGAACATGCAACAGGTATAGCTCATTTGCCAAATAAATTCTCCTCTGCATAGCAGCGAGTTCGGTGTATGCTGTATAAAGAGAGCCGAAAAGCCAGGCTACCCACACTAACCTGAAGCCTAATCCCTCCTTTTGAAAAAGTGTTTGTCATTGACAGCCTGCATTAAGGCGGTAGTTTAATCACCTTCCTTACACAGAATTCCCTGCCAGACTCATTTACTTAAACTGGATTTGAATAAAATGACTAGATCAAAGAAATAAACTCACTGGCTATGTCAGGTCCTCCTTGAGCCAGGTTAGCAGTTACTTCTTCTGGGTACAGAGAATAACTGCAGGGTTGTCATTTTGAAACTGTTTTTAACTCCAATAACACATTTCCCTACAATATAAAAGCCAGCTGAATGTGGCCAAAGGCTTTCTGGGCATTGTGTATGCGCACACACACGCACACACACTATTATATGTGCAAACATAACAAATAGGAAAAAACTGATTTTTGATCGGAGGAAAACAGGTACTTAGTACTTGTTGATAAGTAGTTATGTTAAAAATGGGAAGAAGAACCCATTTCTCAGGAAAGTATAAGGAAATAACGCACAAATATTTGTGTACATGATTGTATACACTGGTTTTGCATTATCTTTATTTAATAAAAAATTGTGCAAATCCTAGTAGACAGTTCCTCAGCACAAAAATACGGTTACAATTAAAGCCAGTTGGCAGGCTTAGAGACTGGTGCTACTCTTTCACCTACAGACTTTTAGAACAAAAGTAAAACACTAATGGAGCTTTGGTGTTGAACATGCCCTGTAGGGGGCTTGAGTTTCCAATGATGTCAATATAGCACCTTTCAGGAACACTAACATGCAGTGCAAGTGACTTTTTCTAAAGTGCTTTGCATACCCTTTCAAAAGGATATTGGCAACAACTAAAATAATTCCATCAGAATTAAAAATAGGTGCTCCATTACTGTAGGCAACTTTCTAGCGAGTCTGTTCTGCTACTTAAATGTTAATAATTCCAGTATTTATTTTTATGTATGTTGTGTGTAAATTAAATCCATAGGACTAAATTATGGTTGGCCTTGCATGGGTACATGAGAGTGGAGATGGTACAGGGATCTCCTCTTCACCATTGTTCCTGCATTGAAGGCAGCAGTTATAATAGTTTGGGTGAATGCCTTGGAGAAGAAAGTGCTGGCTATGTTTAAACAAACAGCCAATGATTAAATTTAAGGTAATTAATGCTTCAAAGCCAAGTTTGCCTGCAGTCTAAGAATTCCAGTATACATTTTTTGTACGTTTATATGTTTCTGTGGGTATGTGTATGTATATGCTTAAATTACCCAGATCCTAGCCAGGCTTTTAATATTCCTTTTAATATTACAGCCATTTTAAATTGCATCTCAGAAAGCGATACATTGGCTGATGCATGCTTTGTTTTCTTTTACAACATAATGTTCAGTCTATTAAGCCTCACAACTGAATTTGGATCTAAGTGAGAGCTTTTGTTTGTTTTGTTTAGTTCCTCATAAAGTTTAGAACAAGTCAAAAAATAAGTTTGAGAAATAAATACATTTCATTAAAAATGTGAAATATTTGTAGCAGCCGTAACTGAGATACTTTTGTTGGTTTCCACCTTAGTGGTTTCATTGGCTTTTAATGCAGTATGTTTGTGTTCATTAAACTATTATGGAAATATTAGTGCCTATTTGTTGGTTTTCCCCCCTACTGTTACAAATAACTATAAGCTATGACTGGAAGATTAGAGAACTATTTTCCTCTTTTTTTCAGATTACTGTACTTTGTTCATTTTGACATTTGTGTATCAGTTTGCCTGTTTCCCCATCAATCAATTTGTCCCCTGTTGTGTTGGTCTTTCCCACAGCAACAAGAGAAAGAAAGACTTAGAAAAGAAAATGTGAATGTAAAACCACAAAAACTGTCAGGAAGACTCAGGATTGTAGTACCTGAAACTACTTTTAACTCATTTATTAGTTGATGCTGTCCTTTCAGTGTTGTTTTACACCTCAAAAATGTAGTTCCTGTTGTTTGAAGCCAACTCACATTAATTTAAAAACAAGTATTTAAAAAATCTACATCTTGTACAGTATTGCTTAACTTACACTTTCTCCCCCAAATACAGATATTTGGGATTATGGTCAGATTTTACTCATTCTTTTGCAAATGTATGATTGAATACTATACACTAAAAATGACTCAAGATTAGGAAGAACATCCAGCCAGAATTATCTTCTATATCTTCATAAAATAGTCACTTAATTTTACTTCCTTTTAATTATGGCAGATATAGTCCTACATTGTTCAGTGCTGTAATAGGCATTTTATCAGTTTGGATTAGTTCATGGTTCTTTGTTGACATTATTTTTCAGCGGCGCTGGCCCGGAGCTCACTGAGGGGGTGAGCGCTCAGCACTTCTGAAAATCAGCCCCGTATGGTTGTTGTGGGTTCAAACCCGCAAGGTGAGGTAGGGTCTGTACCCATGTGGTGGAAGGAGGCAGGAAGGAGGTTACTTGGTGGAAGGAGGCAGCAGGGGTAAAGTTTTTGCATAGATTTTTTACTGTTCCGTTTTAGAGATAAATTGTTCACTCTTTTTAAACCAACATCTCCTTGTCGCGTGTGACAGCGATGTCTAGCTGCTCCACCCCCCCGTCTGTCTCACGGGCTGAGGCGTCTGTATTATGCAAGGAAATGGGGCTCGGGTACTACTGGGTGCTGCAGCCGGTCCTCAGGGCAGCCCCGCGTTAGGATTTGTTCTCCCCTCGCAGCGCGTCTCTCCCACGGGCCGGGGCCGGGGGCAGTGGGGACAGCGCGTGCAGAGGCTCTCGGGGCCGTTCCTCCTCCCCCGGCCAGAGGGCGCGGGCCGCGCGCCGGGGCAAGCGGCAGTTGCCGCGGTTGTTGAGGCCGGGGGCGGCGCGATGTCGGGCCCCGGGGCGAGGGGCTCCGTGTTCTCGGTCTCCCAGCCCCCCTCCGGCCGCATCCCCGACTGGATGGATTCGGTGCTGGGGAGCTCCAGCCGCCAGGCGGGCAAGCTCGGCAGCGCGCGTTCCCTGCTGAAGGTGAGGGCGATGCGGGGTGGTGAGATGCGGGGGGGGGGAGGGGTTGGAAGGCAGGAGGTGAGGGTGGGGGTGCAGGTGTGTGGAGGGGGGTGAGGGCAGGGTGCGGGGGGGAGTTGAAGGGAGGGAGGGAGAGAGTGAGGGCAGGGTGAGGGGTTTGGAGGGAGGGGGTGAGGGGGTTGGTGGGGTGGGGAGGTGCGGAGGGCTGGTGAGGTGTGGGGTGGGAGTGTTGGAGGGCAGGGTGCGGGGGTTGGAGGGAGGGGGTGAGGGCAGGGTGAGGGGGTTGGTGGGATGGGGAGGTGCGGAGGGCTGGGGAGGTGTGGGGTGGGAGTGTTGGAGGGCAGGCTGCGGGTGGGGGAGTTGGAGGGAGGGGGTGAGGGCAGGGTGAGGGGGTTGGTGGGGTGGGGAGGTGCGGAGGGCTGGGGAGGTGTGGGGTGGGAGTGTTGGAGGGCAGGGTGCGGGTGGGGGAGTTGGAGGGAGGGGGTGAGGGCAGGGTGAGGGGGTTGGTGGGGTGGGGGGTGGGGAGGTGCGGAGGGCTGGTGAGGTGTAGGGTGGGAGTGTTGGAGGGTGGGGTGCAGGGGTATGAGTAGGTATTGGTAGCCTGGGGTGTTGAAATTGCATTTGGGTATCTCCCATCTCACACCAGCTGGGCATGCACATGCTTGTACCCATTCACACACTCATGCAAGCTGTAGGTTTCATATGCTCTCAGAAATGGCCTTGAAGAGAAGTTTCACTTCTCCACAAAAGGCAGTATTTGCTGCTTAAGTGTTCTTTGATCAGCTTGGGCATTCACATAAAGGCCTTATCACTTTAGTATTCTCTGTGGACATCCACCCAGTATGATGGAGGTACTTATAATGGTGTGAATGACTAACACATTTTATTTTCATTCATCTACTGATCCAGAAAGTTGAAATTGTGAATATTCATAAGAAAAGCAGCCAGAAACTCCTTTTGTTTTCAGCATTAGAGGCTGGTGTTACATAGTAGTAATTTGGAGTAGTGACTCCTTATTTTGTAGCAACGAGAAACTCTCATTTGCTGTAAGAATATTTTATACAGTAGTTTATCAGCAGTAGTTCATGGGGACCCTAAAACGTTTTGCCATCAGGTCATCACACTTTTTGGCTAGTGTTTTATAATTCCATTTGTATGCTAAGAGTCCATTGTAAAAGACTGAGGCTAAGTTTTTGTTTGTGTTTTGTCAAAAATGCCTTGTGCTTAGAAGATGGGAAGAAATAGAATTCAGTTTCAAACATATTAAAATTTTTTTGAATTAGGCTTCACCCAAATTAACTTTGAATGTGGTGGTAGATGATAAGCTATGTGACTACACTTCTTGAGTGTTGCCTTGTGCATCGCTGTTGTGGGAAAACATGCTTTCTCAGTTTCAAAACTCTTTTACTCCAAGATTGAATAGAACAACATCTGTGATTGGCCATGAAATGCAGAGGTATGCCCATTAATATACATAGGAATACATGTTTAGAGTCCAAACACCAGTATTAGTGTGCTTTCCTATGGAAGAGAGACTCATATTTGTATAGGGTTCTAGATTTTGTTGGTTGTTATACACTGGTGGAGTCATAGGAGTGTCCTCTTATGTTGGAAGCTGCAAAATATACTTGTTTGTTAGTGTTTTAACCTCCACATTAATTAGGAAATAGTGTACTGTATTTTCTTTTTGAAAGGGCAATTGCAAAATCTTTTTTTCTTACTTTTGGTAGATGTTGCAGAAAATCCTGAAGACATCTGATAAAGGAACCGAACAACCTGCTGACATCCACAGTTTAGTCCCCTGTGGAGATGTGGTATGTACACTACAGACCAGGGGTCGGTAACCTATCGCACGCGTGTCAAAGATGGCACGCGAGTTGGTTTTTAATGGCACGCTGCAGAAGCATGCCATTAAAAATCCTGCCCGGCCAGCCCACTCTTCTCCGCCCCTGGTTCACCCCCGCTCACCGCTCTCTCCTGAAGTTTGGTCCTGCTGGCAGCCAAGCTCCCTCCTCCCCTACTTCTTCCCTGAGCGTGCTGGGTTCCCGCCCCTCCTCCTCTCCGCGAGAGGGAAGGGGAGAAACGGAGCCGAAGCGTGCTCGCTACTCTGGGGAAGAGGTGAGGACGGGGCCTTGGGAACGGGGGTGGAATTGGGGCATATCCCCTCCAGCCCCCTGCCGTGAGCCGCTCAGAGCACAGGGCTGGGAGCACCCCCATGAGCTGAGCCCACAGCCCCAGCCCCCTGCTCTGAGCCCTGCACCCCTCCCCCACACCCAGCCCTCTGCCCTGAGCCCTGCACCCCCCACACATACCCAGCCACCCCACACTCCATGCCCTGACTCTTGCAGCCCTCCACATCCCGACCCTGAGCACCAAATGGGAGCTCCTGCACTACCACCACCCACATTCCCACCTGCACCCCTCACACCAAATGGGAGCTGCCCAGGTAAGCGCTCCACACCCAAACCTCATGCCCCAACCCTGAGCCCCATCCCTCATTCTAGCTCCTGGCCAGACCCTGCACCCCAACCCCCAGCCTGCTCCTTCACCCCCCAGCCCTGTGCTCAGTGCACCCCTCAGCCTCAGCTAAGTGCAGAGAGAGATTAAGAGAATGGGTGAACCAGGGAGAAGGTAGGTACCCACTCTATGTGGGCAGGGCCAGGACCCCAGACCGGCAGCGGGCTGAGTGGGGCCGGCAGCTGGGACCCCGGCTGGCAGGAGCCGGCGGACGGAACTCCAGACTGGCAGCGGGCTGAGCTGCTCAGCCCACTGCCAGTCCGGAGTTCCGTCCGCCGATCCCGCTCAGCTCGTTGCCGGTCTGGGGTTCTGGCTGCCGGCCCCTTGCCAGCCGGGGTCCTGGCTGAACACTCCACTCAGCCCACTGCCGGCCTAGGTGAGTGGGACCCCAGGCTGGCAGCGGGCTGAGCGGGTCGGCAGCGTAAGATCAGCATTTTAATTTAATTTTAAATGAAGTTTCTTAAACATTTTGAAAACCTTGTTTACTTTACATACAACAATAGTTCAGTTATATAATATATAGATTAATAGAAAGAGACCTTCTAAAATCATTAAAATATATTACTGGCACGCAAAACCTTTAATTAGAGTGAATAAATGAAGATTCGGCACACCACTTCTGAAAGGTTGCTGACCCCTGCTACAGACCATTGGTTCTCCGACAATGGTCTGTGGTACTTGGAGGTCTAGCTGGCCATCAATGAAGAGTTGGCTGGTCACATAGTGCTGCCTCTTTCTTCTTGTTTTCAGTTACCAAATTACATTTAAAAACATATAAAAGTAATATTAAGTCAGTGTTTTATGTATTTTTTAGTTAAGTACTTGTTCTAGTTGTCACATGGATATTAATGCAATCATAAACTAGAGGGGGGTTGTTCATATGATTGATAATGAGAGGAGGTATGATCTATGAGAATCTCTTTATTAAGATATCTACAAAATGAAGAAGTTTGAGAACCCCTGCATCAAGCTTTTATGTGCTTACAGAGATTTAAAAATTACTATGCAACTCTTGGTAAAATTTAATCACCTGATGTCCTTGAATTTGCTCTATACTGCAGAATGTTTATTGATTTTCATTTCACTAATAAGCTTCTGTGTTCACAGCTCAAGCCAAGAAACTCATTGTTCAGTTTACTGATGAAATTTTTTTTTTGTTCTGTGGATCAGGCATTGTACAACTAAAAGGGAGACATAGCCCGTCTCCATGAGTTCACTGTCTTTTACAAAGCAACTGCAAACTTTGCCTATATCAAATGGAGATCTAATACCAGATCCATGGATTTGGTCTATAAAAAATGTAAATAAATATTGTATCACTCAAAATCAAATTATTTAATGTTTATTTAAAACATTGTTAAAGAAGCAATGATACCGTGCCTAAAGTATAGGCATATTTGGGTTGTTTCCTGTATGGTCTCCAAAAAGTGTCATTTATTCACCATCCCTGTATACTTTGTAGTGCCTTATTGCTTTTTAAAATTGCTGTCATTGCTTAATTTTTCTCCCTGTCTAGTTCTGAAGCTTCTATATCTCTGAGTAGTATATTTTACATTTTAAAAAAGAGTAATGGAATTCTTCATAGACTAAATTCTGAAATATTTCCCTAGGCAAAATAGAATAAAGAATCCAGGATTTGGCCTAATGGTTAGAGGGAAAAGGTTTCCAGCTTATGTGGGTTTGTTGGAAATGTGTAATTTTTTTTGAAATTCTTTATTTCTTCTCACCATTTTATAAAGACAAAATTACTACATTGTTTTGCCACAAAGCAACAAATGTATTTACAAATGACTTCTTGTGTTAAGAAGTGCCTACAAAAAATTGCTGTCTCAGGACCTAAAGAAAGTTTCAAGATTTTTCTGGGATTAATTTATCACTTGTCCTCTTTTGGGTTTCATTAGGTTGGTTGCCTGGCTGTTCATGTGAAGGTGTGCAAAGATTTTACAGCAAAATGTATCCTTTTTCTATTTCCCTACCCTCTGCTAAGCATATTTTCCTCTATCTTTACACTGACAACACCTTTAGAGTACTCTGGCAGGGAAGTGTAGAGCATCTCACTCTGTAGGTTCTTGCAGTTCACTTAAGAGATAATGCTTTCTTTCTCTAGCTATTGAGTTTGACATTCATTTAGTGTGTGAATTTATGAGGAATTTAGCACTGAGCCAGAGTCCAGTAATAGAACCCTAAGGAAACTCACTGAGTAGACTTATGTACTGTAGGAACAAAAGACACGTTTACATAGAGAGAACAATTGTAATTTTAAAAAGCAAAGATATTTAATTATTAGGATTGTTATGTAGCAATCATTACTCTCTCTAGACTGAATTTTTGACTCATGAAAGGGTGACAAATTATTTAAAAACCATTTACATTGTTACTGTTATTGACCAGAAGACACTTGGGAAATCTTAATTACAATATTTCGGGCAGTCTGCACAAAACTTCATGACTAAATAGTATGTTGCTCACATTTTAAATAATCTTATTTTTTATTGTAAAATAAATGAAAACAATATATAATAATAGGGCCCTACCAAATTCACAGCCATGAAAAACGCGTCATGGACTGTGAAATCTGGTCTCCCCCTGTGAAATCTGACCTTTTGTGTTCTTTTATCCTGTCCTATACAGATTTCACAGGGGGAGACCAGTCTTTTTTAAACTGGGGGTCCTGACCCAAAAGGGAGCTGCAGAGGGGTTGCAAGGTTATTTTAGCGGGGTAGTGGTATTGTCAACCTTACTTCTGTGCTGCCTTCAGAGCTGGGTGGCTGGAGGGCAGCAGCTGTTGGCCGGGCGCCCAGCTCTGAAGGCAGCGCCCCGCCAGGAGCAGTGAAGAAGTAAGGCTGGCAATACCATACCATGCTGCCCTTACTTCTGCGCTGCTGCCTTCAGAGCTGGGCAACTGGAGAGTGGTGGCTGCTGACTGAGGACCTAGCTCTACAAGCAGCAGCACAGAAGTAAGGATGGCAATACCATGCCAGGCTATCCTTACTTCTGTGCTGCTGCTGGTGGCAGCTCTGCCTTCAGAGCAGCCACCGCTCTCCAGCTGCCCAGCTCCGAAGGTAGTGCCACTGTCAGCAGCAGTGCAGAAGTAAGGGTAGCAATACTGCAACCCCACCTACAATAGCCTTCCAACCACCCCCACAACTTCTTTGAGTCAGGACCCTTACAGTTACAACACCATGACATTTCAGATTTAAATAGCTGAAATAATGAAATTTATGATTTTTAAAAAATCTTAAGACCGTGTAATTCACCAAAATGGACTGTGAATTTGGTAGGGCCCTAATAATAAACCTTAAAGAATGTTGTTATTTCTCTTTTCAGATGTTTTTTTCCCCCTATGAATAGTACATCAGCTTCCTAACATTACAGTTAATCACAGGCAGTCTGTGGGTGTGTTTTATTTCAGAATGTTTTAATCACAAGTCTCACAGTTCAGTGCACTGCATTCTTCAATGTGGCAACGTCAAAGTAATCTGCCATTAAGTCCCTCTGACAATTTTTGTGAATTTACAGTCTGATCTTAAAAAAAATAATAATGCTGTTTTAACCATATACAGGTGCAATTGAATTACCCATAAAAGAGAAACAGTAACATTGACAATAGTGTAATCGTGAGGAGACAAATCTGAATTCATATTTTTACCACTGACAGTGGTCAGATATCTGTTTATTTCTGAAAGAAGAAATAGCAATATGATCTTGGTTAAGTGACAGTGTGGACAGAAAGAGATAAATTTGAATCTTAAAAGAATACCCAGGTTTATTAATTGGGTTTGCATACATGCAGTGATGAGAATTAGATCTTACTGTATATTGCTTATTATTTTCATGGTAGTCACTACCATGTAATAAACCCACTTGACTGTTGCTGGCTCACTAAAAAGATCTATATGTTTCCTAAATGAATGACTTTCAGTCAATATACAGCAAAATACAAACTTGCTGTTTCGCATTAGTGTTAATGAAGTCATGAAATGCACAAATCCACAAACTTTCAAATCACAGTTAAAGAAGAGCAGAAAGGACATTGTGATTCATTTTGAAGATGTGAAATATTTTTCTGTACAGGTATTATTACAGCTTCTGCTCTTTTATAATGTAATTCTTATTACTGGTTTAATAGCACGATAACACTAAATATCTAGAGCTGTTTTTTCAGGGGCAAGGAGGAGGAAATCTCATGTACTGTGGTACTTTGTGAGTATTCTCTTTTTTTTTTAATCAATGTACATCTCATCTGGGTTCATAAAGTAAAACTGCAATAAAGTCTGCAGGCTCCACTCCAGTCCCTTAACCACAAGACTGTTTTTCCTCTGCCCAGAGTTGAGATGTTATTACTATCTGGTCAAGGGAAGATGAATTGAAAACTATTCTCAGGTTGAGTAGGGTGCACATACAGTGGGGCTTGATTTGGTGTAACATCGTAGAAGTAATTGGAATTACATTGGTGTAAAACTGGTATAATGGATTAGTGAGTCAAGCCCGTAGTGTTTGCTTGGTGCTTTATATTCATTTGTCAAGTATGGTACAGTGTACTGGGGATATGTGGCTCATTTTGTCATTGTTCAAGCTAAATTGTGAACAGGCATACAGTTGTTCCGTGGTTTAGATTGGAGAGTGGAGGGAATAAAAGGGCAGATTTAAGATTGTTTTGGGTAGTAAAACTGCATTTCTATGCTTTCCAATGTTTGATTTAAGTATAATCTTAACTTTGAATTTCCGGGCTTTCAGATATATATATATATTTTTTAACTGCAATGTTTTATTAAGATATTTTCCCTCTGAAGTTATTGATACATATTGACAACCTTATGTCCAGCTTGTTTTGATGTGGAATTTTTTGGGCTCATTTTTAAGAATAGTTTAGTGATATGTAAGTGTATGTTACTAAAAACGCACTCCTAGCTCCGCATTAGCGAATTCCACTACGCCAGACCATCTTTGTCAAACTAAGCACACTTAATCTGGGATGTGCCTACTGGGAGGGTGGAAGGTGGTGGGATTGATGTGAAGCATGACTGGGTGATATGGGGGAAGTCAGAATGCCTTTGCTAGAGGGCCTTTAGCCTTTGTTGTGGAGCATAAATTCCTATTATTTGGGGCAATTGAAACTTACTATTCCCCTTTTGACCCAAGCGGTAAGCCAACATTTAGGGATTTTGGGTTGTTTCCTTTAGGAGAAATTGATGATAGTCAGATGTTTCTTTGATGCAGTCCTGTTTACTTTAAAAGAAGGTACACAAAGTCCTGTTTCTCTGAAAGCAGTAAAGGTCAACCAGCAGGAGGCAGTTTCCTTGCTCATAATTCCAAGCCTGCATTTCCAGCCAGCATTCTGCCCCCAAACCCTTTTTCTTAGCTTTCTGTCAGGCCCATGCTATCAATTCTTCTCTTGCTGTCTCCTGGCTTTGTCTGTCTGCCTCTGACATGTAACTGCAGTTCAATTAATTGCCAGTGCCTGCGTTTATCGTCCCTCAGGGCATCCTATTAGACCAGATGGCCCCGCTGCTGTCCAGACCTTGTGTGAAGTCTGCTCCTTCATTAGAAGTTTCCATTGTTTTAACTATTGCAGTACTAAACAGAAGGGCATTTAATTGTTCTCCCATTTAGCCTAAATGGAAGGTGCCCGCTAGCATGCCATCAGTTTCAAAGAGTTCTGTGAGTGCCCAGCCTTCACTTGTTCCCCTCAGAACCAGGGCCGGCTCCAGGCACCAGCATTCCAAGCAGGTACTTGGGGCAGCAGTCCATGTGCCGTTAGGGCGGCACGCGCGTTTCCGCAGCTGCAGCAATTCTGCAGCAGCTTCTATCTTCAGCAGCCCACAGCGGTGGCAATTCAGCGGTAGCTTGTGTCTTTTTTATTTTTGCATCGGCGGCAGCGCACCGGCTGCTTTTTTTTGCCTGAGGCGGCAAAAAAGCCAGAGCTGGCCCAGCTCAGAACTGCCCCAGATTTAACCCTTTTCTCAGTTGCTCTTGTTGCTCCATGTGGATAGCATGTAGATGTTGCGTTTTAACTTTCAGGTTCCAAGGCGGCGACAGGATGAGCGGAATAGGATTATTCTAGAATTGGTAGGATTTCAAGGTCCAAAAGACTTTCCAAGGTTGATGGGTAGTGCAACTGTACACCTTTATGAAGTCATTAAGGTGAGTCTCACAAAAGAAAAGATTATCTAGGACGGGTTCTAAATTGTTTGTTCCACACATGCTTTGGCAAGTAGTACAAAGATAAACCATACTTACAACATCAGGATACAAATTAATACATAATATTTGTATGTTGATTTGTACTGAAACAATAGAGCAGTTAATATAAGAGAGCAATATTTCCTTATGTAAGTGTCCAGTTGTTAGCTGACTGGGTGATAATGTACTGTAGTAATAATAATAGTTGGTATTTATATTTTTCTTTCTATCTTTAAAGTGCCTACAAAAATGTAATCCTCTCAAGACTTGCAAGATATTGTAGATAAATACATTTCAATATCTCTGAGATACTGAGGGTTTAAGGCCAGTTTTTCAAACTTGGGTGTCAAAAGTTATTTCCTAAAACAAGTGTTTAGGCACCTAAATATAGAATTGGGTCCCAATCCTGCAACAACTGACATGTGCATAACTTTACTTATGTGAGTAGTAGCATTAAAATCTGAGGGACTGCTTGCATGCATAATGTTACTCATGTGTGTTTGCAGGATCTGGGCCTTTGACACCTAATTTTCATCACTCAAGTTTGAAAATCTGGTTCTAAATAACTTTTGTAAACACAAAAAATGACAGTGGCAGAACTAGGGGAATTGAACTCAGGGAATTGCTTTCTCACAATCTCAGGGTCAGACAACTAGACTGCCTAACTGCCTTTCCATGTATGCTTACTTTTTCCATACATTGTTATAGTTTAAAAATCAAATAAAAGGATTTGGCATCTTCATCTGTTGTAGTTACAAATTTTGTGTATTCCTCTTATATGCTTGGTAATATACTGCTATAAAACACTAGTTTTGGAGATTTGTGAATCTAAATATTCCTTTTCTTTCTTTCCCCACCTACCCAGAAAGGCCACTTCATTGAAACATGTGCCATGAGGATTGGAAACATGGTAGGATTTCTTTGGTGAAATTACAAAATAATATACACCGATGACTTCATGTCATTGCAAAATAATTTTAATTGCATACAGATACATGCATATAAACTGAACACTGCATTATAGCCTTCCAGGAGCACTGAATGTTAAAATGACTAAAAACACAGAGAAAAGGATAGTGAAAGAGAAAAATGGCAAGTAGACTCCAATCCTTGGCTGGAGTAAATCAGCATAGCACCAGTGAGGTCATAAGGTTCACATACAGTGCATGGGCTATAGTCTACACAGTGATGCCAGCACAGCTTCTTTGAGTTCAGAGGAGTTCCACTAATACTACTGACAACAGAATTTAGATAGAGTCTGTATAATAAGAACATTTCAGACTTTTAAAGTTATTAGGGAGAAGTAATACAGAAAAATCAGTCTGTGTAAAACTGTGTACTAACTGTGACAGGGTCAGGCCAGATGGCTATAGGAGAGTGTTAGAAGGCAGATACATTAGTCCCAGATTAAGTAGATCCCTTTTCCCTGGGTAAGGTAACAGGGGCAGTTCCAGAACAAGGAGGAACTTGCTGGAACCAATTAAGGCAGGCAGGCTAATTAGGACACCTGGAGCCAATTAAGAAGAAACTGCTAGAATCAGTTATGACAGGTTGGCTAATCAGGGCACCTGAGTTTTTAAAAGGAGCTCACTTCAGTTTGTGGCGTGCGTGCGAGGAGTTGGGAACAAGGCACACAAGGAGTTGAGAGTGAGAAGAGTTGGAGGACTGAGGAGTACAAGCGTCATCAGATCATCAGGAGGAAGGTCCTGCAGTGAGCATAAAGAAGGTGTTGAGAGGAGGCCATGGGGAAGTAGCCCAGGGAGTTGTAGCAGTCACACAGCTGTTACAGGAAACCCTATAGACAGCTGCAATCCACAGGGCCGGGCTGGAACCCGGAGTAGAGGGCGGGCCCGGGTTCCCCCGAAACCTCCCAACTCCCGATCAGGCACAGGAGGAGTTTGACCTGAACTGTGGGTTCTACCAGAGGGGAAGATCTCTGAGGCGAGCAAAATCCGCCAATAAGCACAGGACCCACCAAGGTAGAGGAGGAACTTTGTCACATAACCTACTGTATGCTAGCCAAATTTTTAGGCCATGTGAACTTTCGTAACATACTGAGCCATCTCCAGTTTCTGACACGCATTGGTTTGTAGGTTTGGCGGTGCAAGTCAAGCCAGGATTGAGATTGTGGCACTGTAGGGCCTTACTGTGGCATAACCCTTGAGGGCAACAAAAACTTCTCTGCAGAGGAACCCACAGGTGCCCATTGTAGTTAATAAATTAGTTTAACTGGGATTTAGTATGCAGAAATCCCCAGGTTTTAAACAGTATGCCACATGCAAGGCTGTGATCCCTGTTAGTTGCCTAATCTGTTTAGGCAAGGGACATGTGAAGGACAAATGTCCTATTAGTTCCTCTGTCCTGACAAGAATAAAGAAACAAAGGGATTTCTGCCTTAAAGTACATTTTCTCATGAAGGCAATGCATCTTTCCTCAGAGACTGACCCTGACCAAAAGAGGTCAGAGAGTTTTTCCCTGAAGAATGGCCCTCCCACTGCCTCAGCCACTAAGCTGAAATCCGGTGAGAAATGTTGCTCATTTTCCTCTTCTGCAGCCTCCTTGAAGCACTCAAAACTATCTTCATCATCACAGACTGATATACCTTTGATGTCTCATTCTTGGACTATCAAAAAGGCTCTGAAAAAGTCCTTTGGTGCTGAGTTGAGGTCTGGTTGCAAGCACCAGCACCATTTAAGGTGGCACTATCGACCCCAGATTCAGCGAGTCTGTGAAAACCAGTGCCTGCACTTCTACTAGAGAGAGATTTGATCCTGGCACTGTTGGGTCCAGCACCTTTGATGTCAGTAGCCGAGCACTTACCTCTGCAATCAGTGGCATTGATGTGATGGGCTTTTTCGTGGCAAAAGATGTTTTGTCTCCCTCTCTTCCAGGCTCTTGTTGCGTTATCTGGTCCTGATTTCAATGGCCTCCACTACATCAGCACTACCAGCACTACTAATCACTAGGGCTCCATGTTTGTCATGGAGGTCACAGAAGTCAGATTCCGTGACTTCCTGCGACCTCCATGACTTCTGCAGTGGCTGACCCCAGGTGACCCCGCAGCCAGCCACACCAGCCACTGCTGGAGCGTCCCTGCACCGGCTGCTGCTCTGGTGGCCCTGGGCAGCTGGCTCTGAGGACTGACTGAGCAGTGGTGCTGGGGGCAGTTTTCCCTTTGCTTACCATACTTGTACTTGTTTACTGTGGAACTTGTTTGAAAATGTATTTGCTGTAAAAGTTAATTACTTGTTACATTTAAAAGAGAAACATTTTGTTACATTTTCAGGTTTTCTGCACAGCGGAAGTGGAGTTTATGTTCTGCTATGGAAGTTTTGGATATGGCTACTCGCACCAGGTAAGAACCGCCATTTTTTTTTTTTTTTTTTTTTATCTGTTATAATTTTGAACTAGAGCTATTCTATTCCAAAGCTCAGACATTTATAACTTCCATACAAATTTGTATTTGGGGATGATATTTTTCAATTTGGATTAATCCTTATGTGGAATCGTTTTGTAAAGATTGAACAAAATTCATTGATATGGTATTTGAGTGAGATGAAGATGAAAAAAAGGTGTATGCTTAAAAAAAAAATATATATATATATATTTGGTGTTCATCTAGCTAGTAAATAAATTATAACAGTATAACTTGAGTTTTTGTACTCTTGATAACTTTCACTGGGTATATAGACCCCATGCTGGCATGAGGTCTAGGGGTTAATGCAGCAACTACCAGCCAGTGCTGACTGGCACATCCTCGCAGCAACTGGGAGAATAAAAGAGCTGAGAAGCAGAGGGACAGAGTGGCTGCCAGAGGAGCAAGCAGACTAGAGAAGGAAAGTCCTGCCAGCAAACTGGTGAGAAGCCACTGAGGGACAACTCTGTAGAGAAGGGATGACTGGAACCACAGGCTGAAGTAGCCCGCAGAAGCAAAAGAGGTAGGAAGGAACTCAGAGTACAGAAGGAGGAATTGTTGAGGACTGATTCTGCCTGTCTGATTTAAGGACCCTGATCTGGAGGCACTGGCTTCCACTACTAATCCCTCAACAGAGACTTAAGAACCAAAAGGGGTTTGCAGGCCCCCTGAGGACCAGGACTAGCTAGCTCCCGCCAAGTATAAGGGGAAACGTGTACACCACAGAAGGACTGAAATTAACACCCTTTATAGTCCAGAATAGGACCGCCATAGAGACTCAGGCAAGAAGAGCTGACTCATGGTCCTGCTGGACTGAACAAACTCTGTGCAATGCTCTGTCTGACCAAGGGGGGCTCTTATACATTAGCATAGCAGCCCGTACATGGTACCAAAAGTGGGGTTTCACTGTGTCTGAATCCCCAACAAGGTCTAAGATGGAGGCAGCACTCAGATTGCTAGCCCAGCAGTAGGCTGCTGCCTTAGATCAGCAAGCAATGGCACAGGCACAACAACAACAGATGCAGACCTTGATGCTACACTTGTTACAGGCCCAGCAATGGCAAAATGACCTGCAAGCAGTCTCTCACTGACAACAGCAGGAGGCCCGCCACCCAGGCAACGGCTCAACAGCAAAGCCAACAAAGGTTGGATATGTAGCCACCCAGCAACAGCAGCTGGGTAAATGTATGGGGGCAGCACTTAGGATAGCACCACTCCCACTGACTGGCACTACGGCATAGCTGGTGAGTTGGTCCAGCAGTGCTGTGCTATCCAAGATGGGACCTGAGGATGAACTGGAGGCCTTTTAGGAGATCTTCGAACACTTCACCACCTGCACCCACTGGGACTCTGAGACATGGGTCATCCACCTAGCTCCTGTTTTGGTGAGGGAACCACAGGCCCTCAACCAACAATCCGCCCTTGACTACCCAATGGTAAAGGCAGCCATATTTGAATGGCTGCATTAAGTGAAGAGACTTGCTGCTATTTCAGAAAGCAGAGATTTAGCATATTCATGCAGCCCCAGGCACAGGCAAAGAAATTCAAAGGTTTCAGCTGGAGGTGGGTGAGACCTGAGGCTAGAATGAGCAAGTAGACAGCTGAACTGATCATCCTCAAACAGTTTATCTGGGTCCTTCTCCACTGCTGTGCAAGGGTGTGTGCAGAGGCCCAGGAGTGGGGGTTCTCACAGCAGAGCAGGGTAGGGCTGGCTCCCAGAGTCAAGGATTGGAGTGACCTAGCAGATCACCAGTCCAGATAACACAAGAGGGGAATGTCACACCCAGCATTACAGGATTCACTAAGGAGGATGATCTGTTTCCAGTGCGAACAAGGGCATATCAAGAAAGATTGCCCAATCATAGAGTCTAATTATGAGGCAGGCTTCTCTTTACCCAGCCTCAACCAAATGCTAGGCACTTTGAAATTGACAACCATAATGCATGTTGACAAGCTAGAGTTATAAGCCCCAATGGACTCAGGTTGTGAACAAACCCTAGTGAGAGAAGATCTGCTGAGGAAAGCTGAAGTCCACTCAGAAGGCGCAGTGTCCCTAATGTGTTTCCACGAGTACATGAGGGACTACTCCTGTACTAAAGTCTATCTAACAGCAGGTGGACATTCCTGGGCTGTTCACGTACAGCCTCTGGCATGTAAACTGCTGCTTGGATTGTGCAACCGAATGACACTAGCCAATATCTCCAGTCCCAGACACAACCCTAGGAACCTCCGTCTTGCAGTGTCCAGTTATGCCTGCTGGACACTGCAAGCTTATATGAGTTTGTCAATTTAACAAATAAATTGATATGTACCAGGCTTGTTATCCCAAGAGGAGTCTCTGACACGGTTCAAACCAAACGCACTGCTTCAGGTAGAATAAACAAACAGATTTATTAACTATAAAGACAATAACAAGTCAGATTTGGTCAAATGAAATAAAAGCAAAATGCATTCTAAGCTGATCTTAACATTTTCAATGCTCTTACAAACTTAGATGCTTCTCACCAGATGCTGGCTGGTTGCTCTCCAGCCAGGCTCTCCCCTTTGATCAACGCTTCAGTAGCTTGATGTGGTGTCAGTAGGTGTAGGTGGAAGAGAGAGGAAGAGCATGGCAAACGTCTCTCCCTTTTATCATGTCCTTTCTTCCCTCTTGGCTTCCCCCCCTCCCCCGACTTCAGAGTCAGGTGAGCATTACCTCATCGCAGTCCCAAACTGACCAAAGGAAGGAGGATGACTCATTCGAGAGTCCAACAGATCCTTTTGTTGCTGCCTTCAGAATTCTTGGGTGAATGCCATCTGGTCCTGGTGACTTATTACTGTTTAGTTTATCAATTTGGTCCAAAAAACACCTCAGTCTGGGACAGTTCCTCAGATTTGTCACCTAAAAAGAATGGCTCGGGTCTGGGAATCTCCCTTACATCCTCAGCCATGAAGACCAATGCAAAGAATTCATTTAGTTTCTCCGCAATATCCGTATAATCCTTGAGTGCATCTTGATCATCCAGTGGCCCCATTGGTTGTTTAGCAGGCCTCTGATATACTTAAAATAAAGTTTGCTGTTACTTTTTGAGTCTTGGCTAGCTATTCTTCAAATTCCTTTTTGGCCTTCCTAGTTACATTTTTACACTTCATTTGCCAGATTTTATGCTCCTTTTTATATTCCTCACTAGGATTTAACTTCCACTTTTTAAAGGATGCCTTTTTGCCTCTCACTGCTTCTCTTACTTTGTTGTTTAGCCACAGTGGCACTTTTTTGGTTCTCCTACTATGTTTTTAAATTTGGGGTATACATTTAAGTTGAGCCTTTATTATGGTGTCTTTAAAAAATGTCCATGAAGATTGCAGGGATTTAACTTTTGGCACTGTACCTTTTAATTTCTGTTTAACTAACTTCCTCATTTTTGTGTAGTTCCCCTTTCTGAAATTAAAAGCTACCATGTTGGGCTGCTGTGGTGTATTCCCCACCACATAGATCATTTAATTATATTATGGTTATTATTACCAAGCAGTTCAGCTATATTCACCTCTTGGACCAGATCCTGTGCTCTACTTAGGACTAAATCAAGAATTGCCTCTCCCCTTGTGGGTTCCAGGACCAGCTGCTCCAAGAAGCAGTAATTTAAGGTGTCAAGAAACTTTGTCTCTGCATCCAATCCTGAGGTGACATGTATCCAGTCAATATGGGGATAGTTGAAATCCCCCACTATTGTTGAGTTTTTTATTTTTATAGGCTCTAATCTCCCTGAGCATTTCACAGTCACTGTCACCTCCTTGTCAGGTGATTGGTAGTATATCCCTACTGCTATATTCTTATGATTCAAGCATGGAATTACTGTCCATAGAGATTCTATGGTACCGTTTGGTTCATTTAAGATTTTTACTTCATTTGACGCTACCTTTTCTTTCACATATAATGCCACTCCCCCACCAGCACGACCTGTTCTGTCCTTCCGATATATTTTGTACCATTGTATTACTGTGTCCCATTGATTATCCTCATTCCACCAAGTTTCTGTAAGTTACTCTCCCGTGGAAAAACATACACAATAATTTAAAAAGAGTGCCTTGCAGTGAAATGGGCTATTGAGACACTAAGATACCATCTACAAGGCAACCGCTTTAAGGTGGTGACTGACCAAACCCCATTTAAATGGTTGAACTACATGAAAGAAATAAACACAAAAGTAATGAAGTGTTACCTTGGCCCACAATCCTCCTCCTCAGTTGAGCATTGCCCTGGCCGTCAAAACAAGAATGAGGATTTCTTCTCGCAAGAAGTGGGGAGCACTTCTTCCACAGAGAACGCTTCCGTCCAAAGTGGGGAGCTCTGTTGTGGGGTGAATAAACCCCGATGCTGGCCTGACCACAAAGGAGATAATGCAGCAACTGCCAGCCAGAGCCAGTTGGCATCCTCACAGCAGCTGGGAAAATAGAAGAAGCAGTGGGGTGGGACAGCTGTCAGAGGAGCAAACAGACTAGAGAAGGAAAGCCCTGCCAGCAAATGTGTGAAAAGCCATCCAGAGACAACACCTTAAAGAAGGTATGACTGGAACCACAGGCTGAAGAAGTAGGAAAGGGCTCCGGGTATGGCAGGAGGAATTGTTGAGGATTGATTCTGCCTGCCTGGTTTAAGGGTCCTGGACTGAAACCCAGAGAAATGGATGGCTCTGGGATCCCCTACTCTTCCCTCAACAGAGGCTTAAGAACCAAAAAGGGTTTTCAGGCCCCTGGAGAGCCAGAACCAGCTAGCCCCCACCATGTTGTTGTTGGTGTCCATTAGTCTGGAGAGACGATGGATATGCGCCCATGGGGAGTGTTTCGTTGATGGTAGTACAGCGTCTGTTGTGGCTGTGAAGCCCCACACGAGAGTGGCAGTCTCGATTGCATTTGCTGCATTTGAAGGCGGTGTCAGCTGTGGGTTGGAGCCGCTGCTTCCTTTTTCGTTGAACCCGCTTTTCCTCGGCAAGCTGCCGCAGCTTGTCTTCACCAGTTTTCAATCCAGTGGTCAGAGCGTGTCTCCATCTGCATCTGTCCTGGGCGAGCTCTTCCCAGCTGTTGATGTCGATTTCAACAGTCTTCAGGTCCCTCTTACAAACATCCTTGAAGCGAAGTTGGGGCCGTCCTGTAGCTCTGTTTCCGGAGGCAAGTTTGGCATACAACAGGTCTTTGGGGATCCGTCCATCTTCCATGCGACTTAGATGGCCAAGCCATCTGAGGCGGCGTTGATGGAGGAGAGTGAACATGCTGGAGATCTTGGCACGTTCCAGCACCTCGTTGTTCGTTATTTGATCACTCCAAGTGATCCTGAGTATGCGACGGAGGCAGCGCATGTGGAAGGTGTTCAGTCTCTTTTCTTGTGAAGCGTAGAGGGTCCAAGTTTCGCTGGCGTGGAGAAGAGTATTTAACACACATGCATGGTACACAGCGACCTTTGTGTTGATGGTCAGCATGTTGTTGTTCCATACTCTCTGTGACAATCTGGCCAAAATTGTGAAGGCCTTGCCGATTCTACGGTTGATCTCAGGGTCCAGTGAGAGGTTGTCCGTGATGGTAGATCCAAGGTAGGTGAACTGACTGATCACCTCTAGCACATAGTCATTGATGGCAATGCTTGGATGTTCTGCATCCTGGGCCATACCTTTGGTCTTCTGAAGACTGATTGTCAACCTGAACTCTTCCCTAGCCCCCACCAAGCATAAGGGGAAACCCATACACCCCAGAGGGGCTGAAACTAACACCCTTCACAGAACGGGATTGCCATCAAGACTCAGGCAAGAAGGGCTGAGTGACTATCCTGCTGAACCAAGCAGACTTTGTGCAATGCTCCATCCCACATCAACCCACCAGCCCACAATAATTGTAATTATCGCTACACTTTCTACATATATCCTATAATGGGGAATGCTCACCTCATAAGTGCCTGCTGCTGCTTGTGGTATTGCAGGCCTTTCCCTGCACCTGGCACCCCTTTGTTGGTTGTCAGCCTGGCATGGCAGGTCTTCAGTGGCTCAGCCCCCCAGCCAGGTCACACAGTCAAAATAAACCCCTTCTGGGGTTGCAGAGAGTCCAACAAAACTGTATCTGCCCTCACTAGTGTCTTCAGCCCTCTGTCTGGACCCTTTAAATTCATCCCATCACTTAGGCTTCCAAAGGAGCCTTGTGCCCTGTCAGGGTTCCCTCCCCACTCTAAACTCTAGGGTAAAGATGTGGGGACCCGCATTAAGAGCCCCTAAGCTTATTTTTACCAGCTTAGGTTAAAACCCCCAAGGTACAAAATTCCCTGCACCCTGAGAAATGCTTCTTTCGCTGCCACCATCAAATGTCTAACAGGAATCCAGGAAAGGAATCACTTGAACTTCCCTCCCCCGCAAACTACCCCCTCAAGCCGTACACCCCCTTTCCTGGGAAGCTTGAGAACAATCTCCCAACCAATTGGTTACACAGTGATCTAAAAACCCACCGCGTGGGTTTTAACACCATAGAAAACAGTCAGCTTCTTAAAAGAAGGATTTTATTAAAAATAAAGAAGGTAAAATCATCTCTGTAAAATCAGGATGGTAACTATTTTACAGGGCACTTAATTTCCAAACTCAGAGAGATTTCCCCCTCTGGACAAAACCTTAAAGTTACAGAAAACCATGAATAACCGCCCCCCCTTGCCCCTTCTAACACAGGGAATACACCAAGCAAAATTAAACAGAAATCTATTCGCTATGCTATCTAAACTTACTTCAGAAAAGGGAGGTTTGATTTTCTGTAGGTTCCTTCTGTCTTCCAAGATCACTCTGACTCAGACAAAGCCACACACACACAGCCTTCCCCCCTCCCAGATTTGAAAGTATCTTGTCCCCTTATTGGTCAGATGCCAGCCAGGTCAGGTGTCAGTCTGGCTACCTGTATTTCTTAACCCTTTACTGGTAAGAGGATTTTATAGCACTGCATCAGACCCTATCCCCCTTCCCTTCATTTATGACATGCCCTTCTCAGGGTTTAGACTACTTTGCTGGTGGCCAGTTGGAGGAACAAGGGCCCACCCATTACTCTGGCTTTCAACACAAGGACCATATAAACAGCAGCTACAAACCACTCACTTCAATTAATTGCTTCTTGTTCCGTGGGCTTCTTTCCACCTGACACCTTTATCTTTAGGCCTTTCATTAGAGTTTAAGTCCTCAGGTTCTCTCTCCAAACTTAAGCAAAATGCAGCCAGATGCAAACTCTGATTGTCCCTCCAGCTACTTTGGCCAGAGAGGCACATCCTTCCTTGCTCCTGTAATCCCAGCTAGGAACTGACCTGCTACGGCCCTGCATCTCCTTTTTTCTGAGCCTGCTGGCCTATGGTTTGCTGCTTCCATGCAGCCTCTCTAGGCAAGCCAGGAGGATCCGCCTTCTCAGCCAGGGCCGGTGCAAGGATATTTTGCGCCCTAGGCGAAACTTACCTTGCGCCCCCCTCTCCCCCTGCCAGCTCTGTCCCCAGCCCCCCACCGAGGGCCGCCCCATGCCATCTCTGCCCCCAACCCCCCAGCCAGGGCTGCTCCGCGCCAGCTCTGCCCCCAGCCAGGGCTGTCCTGTACCAGCTCTGCCCCCAACCCTCCCCCCACCCCGCTCACTCTTTCGCGCGCTACTCCCATCATGCTCCTCCTACCGGTCAGAGATGCCGGTCCCCATCCCTCTGGGTGCAGGGTTTGAAAGCGGACGAGCCCATGTACAGTGAAGCAGGGGATGGATCGGGAGAGGAGGGCAGACTCACCCTCGACGTGCTGGTAGCCAAGCTGGGTGAGGTGCTGCACTAAGTGCTCAGCGGGCACCGCCCCCCCCCCCGCAACCCTAAGCACCTGCCGCCCACCACTGCCCAGGGCCGCGCAGCGTCCTACTCCCCCAGCAGCAGCGACCTCCTGGTCCCTTGAGGCCCAGCCCCCCTGCAGCCGCACCAGCCCGCGGAGCCTCAGCGTCTGGGCAAGAATAACCAGCGGGTGGCCGAGCAGCTGTGCGGCCAGGGCTGGCTGCGGAGCGCCGCCCACAGGAGGAAGCGGCCGGGGCCCAGGGAACTGCCTGGTGAAGAGGAGGATCCACACCGGCTCCTGCAGCAGCTCATCCTCTCCGGAAACCTCATCAAGAAGGCAGTCAGGCGCCTGCATAGTGCCCCCAAATCTTGGTGCCCTAGGCAGCCACCTCATTCGCCTAGTGGTTGAACCCAGGGCCGGTGCAAGGATATTTTGCGCCCTAGGCAAAATTTCCACCTTGCGTCCCCCACTCCCCCCGGAGCATCGCTCATTATAAACTTTCAAAAATGAATACTGCATAATGTGGCATTGTTCATTAGAATTAATACACGTTCAGCTTGGAAATTCATTAATTTCATTATTTAGTCTACATATTTAATGAAAATAAATGAATAACCTGACAGTGTTGACATTGTTATTGTTTTAAAGTCACAGTGGGATGGCATCTAAGCTTTGCAGTGCAGCAGTTCCTCTGGGCACGCAGTCCAAGCACTCACTTTAAGGCAGTTGTTTTCAAACTGCGGGTCGCAACCCAGTACTCGGTCGCGGAATGGAAGGTACTGGGTCGCGGCGGATCTGGTCAGCACCAACCAGGCCGTTAAAAGTCCCATCAGCGGCGCTGCCCGGCTATGGCAGGCTAGTCCCTACCTGTTCTGACATGGCACTGCGCCCTGGAAGCGGCCAGCAGCAGGTCCAGTTCCTAGGCGGGGGGGATGTGGCTCCATGTGTTGCCCCTGCCCCAAGAACTGGCTGGTACCCAGGCAATGGGAGCTGAGGGGGGGGTGTGTGCTGCTGTGCTTCTGGTGTGCAGCGCGGTCCGCGGTGCCAGGACAGGCAGGAAACCTGCCTCTGCACACCCGCTGTGCCGCTGACAGGGAGCCGCCCGAGGTAAGCCCGTGCCCCAATCCCTTGCCCTAGCCCTGTGTACCCCGCAAACTCAGCCCCCTCCTGTACCCCAAGCTCCTCATCCCTGGCCCCACCACAGAGTCTGCACCCCCATCCCAGAGCCCTAATCCCCTCCTGCACCCCAACCCCATGCCCCAGCCCTGAGCCCCCCCAAATCCAGAGCCCCCTCCTCTACCCCAAACTCCTCATCCTTGGCCTCACCCCAGCGTCTGCACCCCCAACCCAGACCCCAGAGCCCCCTCCCACACCCTGAACCCTTCATTCCCAGACCCCACCCTACAACCTTCATCCCAACCCTCTGCCCCAGCCCATAGCCCCTCCCACGCCCCAAATCCTCATCCCCAGCTCCATTGGGTCACAGGCATTAACCATTTTCTTCAGCTGGGCTTCCAGAAGAAAAGTTTGAAACCCACTGGGCTAAGGCACTTTCTAAAGACTCCCAGTGCGTGTCAATACAGCCCCATTCCCTGTGTGATCACCCAGCCGGGGGCTCCTCCGTGACCCCCAAAGGAGCAGACCCTGCTCTGGGAGTCCCGCGGGGGGGAAGGGAGAGCAGGAATGCAGCATCGGGGCCCTAAAGTAGCCAGACAAGGTGAAGGTGCAGGTGGGGAGACACCCGGGAGCAGCGGTCCCAGAGCTGGCGAATGCACCGGAGTCTTGCACATCCGCAGAGCAGACACCCTCCAGCTGGCCAGGCCCCATGCCCAGCCCTTCCCTGCCCACCCCCAGGTACCCTAAGCCCCTTCCCAACTTGTTCAGGCTGCTAAACTCACCAGGTGCAATACCTTGCCCTCTCCCCTCCCCCCGCGCGCGCCGCCCCTGCAACCCCCAGGTACCTGGCGGCCACCTGTGGTTCAGGCAGGGAGCGTCTCGTGGCAGCCGGGGAGCGTCTTGCACACTGAGGGATCCTGGGGCAGTCTGCGGAGGCCAATCCCCCTCCCACCACCAGGAGCTGGGCTCGAGTACGCACATGGGGGCAGAGGGGAGGCTCGCGCCTGCAGCTGGCTGCCAGGAGCACGTGGATTCCCAGAACCAGGGCACCGCTTTTTGGCGCCCCCCAAATCTTGGCACCCTAGGCAACCGCCTAGTTCGCCTAGTGGTTGCACTGGCCCTGGTTGCACCGGTCCTGTTCCCAGCTCCTTTCCTGGAGTGGGTGTGTAGTAGGACCACAGGGCCTCCAGCAGGGAGCCATGAGGGCCTGGTATACCGTGTCACACATCCCAATAAAACTTATGGAAAAAACACTTCTACTCAGGAACTCTTGAAGAAGTGAAGCTTGATTTTTTTTTTTTAAAGTGAATCTTTTTCAGCAGTATGAAAGGCCAAGATAAGCCAAAAAGATATTAGGAAAATCTGAAATTTGAATGACCTAGACATTTTTATATCCCCATGTCTGTAATATTCCTTGTGTGATTTGTCCCAAACTTTCTCAAAAATGTCTATCCTAGAATGGGATGTGGCATAAGAAATTTCAGATAGGCTGGTTTGTTTTTAGTGAGCTAAGGTTTTGTTTTGAAAATCAGTCTTCTAATGAGAAACTAACTTTAGCCATAATTATGGAGAAACTAGCATCCTTCTATAATAGGAACCATGGGAGTGGGTTTAACAAAATATTTCAGTTATAGTACTATGCAACCCACAAATTGGTTTCAGTAATTGGCTTTGATAAATTATTAGCAAAACAGTACTTTATCCTCACTTGCTCACTGTGCAGCTTTTTCTTGTGTCCTCCCAAATTTTTCAGTCTCTCTGGTTTTACTGATGGATTCAGATATTTCCTGAGTCCATCAAATAATTGGGTGGTACTGCCTACAATGCCAATGCTAATTATTCACTTTAATATCAGTGTTTTCCTTTTGTAGCTGAAACATTCTGAGGCAGATCTTCAGAAGACCACTAAACATTCCATGTTTATTCGGATTCCACCACCTGAAGACAGAACAGATCCTCAAAGGTTCTTAAGAATAATTTTTGTTAGTGATATTTAAAAATACCATGGACATCTATGTGTCTGTCCACGTGTTGTTTATATGACTTTTCACAAATGTAACTATTGCAAGTAAATACTATTCATTCAGCAATCATACTTTCTGCATCACTGGGAAAATAAATTTTCTAATAGTCAATCTGAATTGTAGGAATTAGGATCATACTTCTTTGTCTTCCTCTCATCTATTCTGCATGAAGGCAAGGAGGAAAGGAAAGGAGAGTTTCCCAGGACTTTCTCCTTTCCCCAACCTCTGCAACCGTAACACTTCAGTAATGGCCAGTGGAGCTCCCTGACTGTGTATGGAGTACTTGCTAAGGGCCAGATCCTACAACAGGATCTGCAGGAGTGTACCACTCTACCCCCATTGAAGTCAGTTGGGCTCCATGCAAGCACAGGGTCTGCTCACATGGATTCTGTTGCAGGATCTGATCCTTAGTGATTGGCACTTCATTTACAGGCAGAGTGAGCAGAACACTGACTTCTTTCTTGCAGACGTCTGGGTATGAAAGCTATCAGTCAAGGCTCCCATCTGTAGTACATGTGCTTTCTGAGCCCTAACCATGGAATGGGCCTGACAACCTTCTTCCATTCCTACAGAGGAATTACGGCT
Source organism: Chelydra serpentina (assembly GCA_037349315.1). Lineage (NCBI taxonomy): Eukaryota > Metazoa > Chordata > Testudines > Chelydridae > Chelydra > Chelydra serpentina. The sequence goes on along the minus strand of JBAIAC010000029.1, from coordinate 33,091,980 downwards.
CTTCTCTCTCTCTGTCTTATCCCTCCTCCTACAGTATCTGCAGGAGAACAGAGGTTCATGACTGAGTCACAGAAATGGTATCATGATAACACATGTTGAAAATGGTCAGAACTATCCATTTAGTCCAGAAACTTGTCAATCATCTCAACATGTCTATCTGTCTGCTTGTCACATAATACTGTCACCATGGCCATGCAGGCTGATGGGATGGCTCCAAAATGCAAAGCCAAATGGCAAATATTTCATAATTTAAAAATAAATTAATGTACAACCATCAAAATTGTTTGGTGTTCCCAGTGACACAATAGGCCATGGAAATCACTGCTGTGAGGGCATGTTCTGAGTACAAAAATAATGAAGCATGAAAAATACTGTTTTTATATTCTGATAATGGAACTTTACCAAATAGAATTTTATAAAAAATTATAAAATGATTTTGCTCTTAGCTGAGAGAGAGCATGAGAAATTTCATGCTGAAGGTCATTTTTTTCAGAAAGTGTGTGAAAACAATGACTTATACAGTGTGCTCTCTTAACCATAGCTATAGCATTGTTTTTTTAATTCAAGAATAATCACTTTGGAGCCATGTGTCATCATTATGAGATGAGGGACTTCTCTTCCCCTTCCAAAATAAAATCTTAACATCTAAGGTCCTGTGGGGGGAAAAACATCAAATGTATTACCTGTGACATTACAATGACACTGAAGTAGCATAAAGATTATTCATTGTTTTTGTAAAGATAATTTGTACATTATCCTTACACAGTTTTCTTCTACTACTGATCTTATAATGGTTTGTTTTATTGCAGTAATATTACCACAGCACAGCACATGGGATACCCAGCATTCTTATCCCCAGATCTGAATGTGAGAGAAGAGACTCTTGAGAAGGATATTTCTACAACATCTGGTGTGCCTTCTGATGGTTTAGAAATGCTTCAGAGTGTTCTGAATAGAATGTCTCCTCGAAACAGGCAAGAAATGTGCATTTTTGTACAGAGGACACAAAATAGATTCCTTCTTATTTAACTTGTGCACTTAGCCTCATTATTCTTTTAAAAAGTAGTAGTAATCGTTTTGATATGGGGGCATGAGTAGGTGGTGGTTCATTTTGTTACTTACTGTTTCTGCCTTCATGCTGTGCAGAATCATGCTTCACAATCTGCACAGATGGCAGCACAATCACATGCAGTTTTTCTTTTTATCTGCTAATTTTCCCATCTGTGACTTGGTTATACCAGTGCAGACATTCACCCAGAAAGGACGTTATTAGGAAATAGACAGAGAGTTGGTCTTATAAATAAAGGTAGAACCAGAGTAAAGCTAATGTGCTACATTCATTTATGGAAGGACTCAAAGAAGAGGAGCAAATAGAAATGAGAAGAGGAGGACCTCTTTGATGAGCATCTTAGTCCTGGACTACACTACGAGTTTAGGTCGAATTTAGCAGCGTTAGATCGATTTAACCCTGCACCCGTCCACGCGACAAAGCCATTTTTTTCAACTTAAAGGGCTCTTAAAAACGATTTCTGTACTCCTCCCCAACAAGGGGATTAACGCTGAAATCGACATCGCCGTGTCGAATTTGGGGTAGTGTGGACGCAATTCAACGGTATTGGCCTCCAGGAGCTATCCCAGAGTGCACCATTGTGACCTCTCTGGACAGCACTTTCAACTCAGATGCACTAGTCAGGTACACAGGAAAACTCCCGGGAGCTTTTGAATTTCATTTTCTGTTTGACCAGCATGGCGAGCTCATCAGCAGAGGTGACCACGCAGTCCCAGAATCGCAAAAGAGCTCCAGCATGGACCGAACGGGAGATACTGGATCTGATCGCTGTATGGGGAGACGAATCAGTTCTATCAGAATTCCGTTGCAAAAGATCCAGTGCCAATATATATGCCAAAATCTCCGAAGGCAAATGCGAGGTGTTTATTTACAATGCTCACAACTGCAGCAGTGATCTGAGCGGACTCCCATTTGCAGAGCTATGGTGCATGCGTGGGCACTCCACGAAAAAAGCCGTGAAACGATTGGCTGCCGTTGCTTTCGTGGAGGGAGGGAGGGGTGATTGACGATATTTACCCAAAACCACTCACGACAAATTTTTTGCCCCATCAGGCATTGGGAGCTCACCCCAGAATTCCAATGGGCAGCGGGGACTGTGGGAACTGTGGGATAGCTACCCACAGTGCACCGCTCTGAAAGTCGACACTAGCCACAGTACTGCGGACACACCACGTCGACTTAATGCGCTTAGTGAGGGCGCACGCATTCAACTTTATTCAATCTGTTCCCAAAAATCGACTTCTAAAAAATTGACCTAATTTCGTAGTGTAGACATACCCTTAGTTGTAATTGCTGTCACCTGTCTGTCTGACAGCATAGTGGAAGAATACCCTTCAAATAGCGCTGGTAGGACTGTCATTAAAACAAAGTGAGTTGGTGTTGGTGAGGAAAATGTCTTTTGTAGTGATATATGTGTACTGAATCTAGAGTTCTTATGTTTTTTAGCTGTACAGCAGTTGTAAATGCCAAAAAATGTGAGTTCATGCAATAAGCACTTTGGCCTTTTCCTTAATTACATGCTGTAGTCACTGATGAACAACCCTGCAAGTTTAGATATAAACATCTTGACTGATTCTTCACTTTAGATTGGAAAAAATGAAAAAGGAATATCGGGGTCTGAAAACATGGCCCGAAAAGGCTGAGTATTTAGACCAACTCATCATGAAAAGGGGACCTAAAATGACAACAGAACAGAATACGGTAACTAAAGAGCACGTAGAAAGCATTCGGTATATACTTTATTATTGTTGCTTTTCTTGTTGGTGAAACATTACCAGTAACTAAGACTAATTTTCATTACATTTTGGATTTATATAAAGCTTAGTTCAAATTAGAGAACATGTTAGTGCATGTGAGTATTTCTCAAACACTATTCTCCTAAATCACTTATTAGTAACATATGGATTGATGCTGGTCTTTCTGTTTAACCCACTGAAGTAGCTAACAGGACAGAGTTAAGGTTGTTTGAGTGCCCTAATGTAGCATTTCCATACTTTAAGTGTTTAGAGTTTCTTTTATATTTAATCTTAACTTTGAATTTCCTGGGTTTATAATGCTTGATTTGGAGATAATTACATCATTCTCTCTCTCTCTCTTTCTCCCTGCATACTGTTGGAAGGGAAACAGATTATGAACTTCACTTTATATTGTGTTGAACACATCTAAACTTTCTCAAAATCTGCCTGTTTTACTGAATTTCACATAATTGCCTTGCCCTGTAAAGTGTTTCAAATCTCCTTAAAGAACTGACACCACGCGCTATTAAGATTGCATTCTGGGATTTTGAATGATTCTCAACTGCTTGCTCATCCCCATGGAACAATGGGCCTTCTACAGAAACACCCACATGAGGGATGGGGCAAGCATGATTACTGTGGACAGTCTGTAGCTCTTGGTTTAAGCACATAGCTCAGGGAGAGACCATACTTAAGTGCAGGCTTGTGCTCTGTGCATGAGGGCCTGTTATCACCACATACAACAGTGGTCCCCAAGCTTTTCACAGTCACGCCTCCCGCTTACCCTATCTGGGCCTCCTTCCTCACCCTGGGAGTAGGGCCGCAGTTTGGGGGCGGGATGGGGGACATGTGGACAGGGGTAAGGAGACCAAGGCTGTGGCCACAGCTGGGGGCAAGGCTGGGGCTGTGAATGGAGCCACGGCCAGGGCTGAGACTGGGGGCAGGACCAGAGCCACAGCCAGGAGCCAGGGCCATAGCAGAGCTGGGAGTGGAGCAGGGCTTGGTGGCGCTCCCTCCTCCCCCTCCCCCGAACATTCCTAGTGGGTCATGCCCCACAGTTTGGGAACCACTGATCTATAAGAAGGACATGCCGGATGGACTTTGCCTAGCTAGAAACTGACAAACTTTGGAGATGAGAAATGGGGAGGATGCATCTCAGGACTTTTGTTGTTTTCAGAGATCTGTATCTCTCTCAAGTACTTTAACAATAAAATCTTGTTGGTTAAGAAATTCTTTTGCGAAACCTGTGTTTCTTGCTTTCCTGCCATGTTGTCCCAGATGGGATCAACTAGAAGCCCAGAGTGCCCACAGCCTATGTGGAACTCTGGGCGAACATGCATAAGCGACTGGGAGTTCCCGGGAAATCTTCGGTTCTTCTTCGAGTGGTTGCTCATATCTATTCCAGTTAGGTGTGCGCACGCGTGCGTGCACGGACGTCGGAAACTTTTTCCCTAGCAGCTACCCGTCGGGCTGGCTGGGGAGCCCCCTGGAGTGGCGCCGATATGGCGCTCTATATAGTACCCTGCCGGCCCGACCCCCCTCCAGTTCCTTCTTACCGCCCGTGACGGTCGTTGGAACAGTGGTCTCTTGTTCGCAAGTGCTCCACTACTCCCTAGCTATCCGTGTTAATAGTCATTGTAATTAGTGTTAACAGTTTTCATTGTACAGTAATTAGTGTAGATAGTTGTAGTAGTTAGTAGTTCTTGTTCTACGTTTTTTCGCGGGCTCCTCCCGAGCCCTCCGGGCATAGGGCATGCCTTCTCAGGGTTTCAAGTCGTGTGGATCCTGCAACAGGCCCATGCCCACCGGGGACCCCCACGACGCTTGTCTTCGGTGTCTGGGTGAGTCCCACACAGCTGATAAGTGCAAGCTGTGTAAATCGTTCAAGCCCCGCACCAGGAAGGAGAGAGAAATCCGCCTGAGACAGTTACTAATGGAGGCGGCACTCTGTCCCTCTCAAGGTGCGGGCTCCAGCGCCTTGGTGTGCAGCGCGCCTCCATCGGCACCGACTGCGGCACCGCGGAAAGACTCCCGCCCACCTCGGGGCCGGGCAGCGTCGGGGACCCGGGGCCGCTCTCGGCACCGCTCCTTTTCCCCATCGGGACGGAAAGAGCTTCCCAAGTCTTCGGACGCTGTTGCGGTACCGTCCTCCGGCGCGCTGGAACAGACAAACGTCAGCCCGCGCCCGCAGGCACCACCGTGCCTTGAGGTCGTGATTGCACCCTCGACACCGGACACCTTCGAGGCTGCGAGGGGACTCATCGAAATGACGGCGTCCCCCGTGCCGGCACCGATCCCGGCACGACCCCCTGTCATCTCTAGAGGCAAGCCGACGCTTCTTGGACCGTCAGCTCAGCTACAGCCTCCTACACGCTGCTCGGAGTCCCGCCGTCGTTCGGAGTCCCGGCACCGCGCGGTGTATCGGTCTGACTCACGACGCCGGTCCGACTCGCGGCGCGGGACTCGCAGCCCGGACCCTCAGAGCCGATCACGCTCGAGGTCGTCCTCGTTTGCTAGATCCTGGTCCCGCTTGGTGTCCAGGATGAGCGCGACGCCATCTCGGCACCGCTCTCCACCTCCGGCTCGACCCTCTGCGGAGACACCACGCTGGAGTCCGCCTCGACGTCTGGAGTCGCCGCACCGTCGGGACTCACCGCGTCGAGGAACATCCCCTCGACGCCGAGCCTCACTGCAACGTGAGCTCCCATCCCGGCGCCGAGACTCGCCGTACCGAGAATCCCCACCACGCCGGGACTCTCCACGACGACAGTCTGCCCGACGCCGATCTTCCTCGCGGGACTCGTCTCGTCGCCACGCGTCCCCACGGCACTGCGATGTTTCATTGAGGTACCAGGACTCACCACGCCGACAGGAGTCCCCACGGCACCGGGACTCACCGCGCCGAGCGGCGTCACCACGGCACCGATCCCCACTGCGGCACCGTGAGTCACCACGCCGCGCGGCGTCGCAACGGTCCCGATCTCCACCACGGTCCCGATCTCCACCCCGGCACCGTGAGTCACCACGGCACCGATCTCCACCCCGGCACTGTGAGTCACCACGCCGAGCGGCGTCACCACGGCACCGATCTCCACCCAGGCACCGTGAGTCACCACGGCACTGATCTCCGCCACGGCACCGTGACTCCCCACGTCATCAGGATGACAGAGTACACTACCGTTCTCGGTCCCGCTCGAGGTCACGTGACTCGCGCACCTCCCGCTTTACACCATCCAGGGACCATCCTGCTTCACGCACCGCCCCACCTTGGCCATCCAGAGACCAATCGTCGGCCAGCTCAGGTGGACCATCTAAGACGCCCGAGGGGATCCAGGTAGCTCCAGTGCAAGATTCGGGGTCAGTGAGTTGGCAGCCCCAGTGGCCATTCTGGACACCCTGGGCATACCACCAGGCCCAGGGTGCACCACTGCCTACCTATCCAGTGGTGCGTACACACCCTCCGGTGGCCACCGTCAGCCGCCCACCTGTGGAGCAAGTTACTTCTGGAGACCCTGCCCTGGTGCCAGGGGAGGCGCCTGCCTCTACCCAACAGGATCCCCCCGCTGTTCAACAGGATACCCTACCAGACCCACCCCTCCCTCTCTCAACCTCTTCATCATCTCCCGATGAAGCAGTGGCGGGTACATCATCTGCTACGCCCCCACCTATGGATTTTAAGGTCCTGCAGGAGCTACTTCGGAGGGTGGCTCTCAGCATGAACCTTCCCATAGAGGAGGTTGTGGAGGAACAGGATGACCCGATGGTGGACGAGATCTTGAAGCCAGAAGGTCCTTCCAGGGTAGCATTGCCAATGAATAAGACCATCCGCGGCAATGCTACGGCACTCTGGCAAACCCCGTCCTCTATCCCTCCAACAGCTAGAGGGGTAGAGAGGAAATACTTTGTGCCAAACAAGGGGTTCGAGTATCTCTTTACCCACCCCATGCCTTGCTCCTTGGTGGTGGATGCGGTCAACGCAAAGGAGAGGCATGGTCAGCAGGGCCCCGCCCCTAAGTCCAAGGACTCTAAACGCCTGGACCTTTTTGGCAGGAAGATATACTCTACTGCGGGCCTATCACTCCGAATCGCCAACCAACTAGCGATTCTCAGCAGGTATGCCCATAACTCCTGGTCAGCGGTTGCGAAGTTTCAGGATCAACTTCCACCTGAGTCCAAGACAGAGCTTAAGGCCATGGTGGACGAGGGCAAGTTGGTGATCCGCACCTCCCTACAAGGCGCCCTAGATTCTGCAGATGCGGCAGCCCGTACGTTAGCAACGGGGATTTCCATGCGACGGAACGCCTGGCTCCAGTCTTCTGGTCTACCAGCTGAGGTCCAGAATACAATTCAAGATTTGCCTTTCGATGGTAAAGGCCTCTTTGCGGACCAGACTGACTCCCGACTGCATAACCTCAAGGACACTAGAAACGCCATCAAGTCCTTGGGTATGCACACCGTGGCCACAGTCAGGAAACCGTTCAAACCTCCGCCCTTTCAGCAGCGGTCTTTCCCATCCAGACCAAGGCAGGATTTCTCCCGGCGGAGAACCAGCTTTACCCGGCGCAAGCCTTCCCATCCCTCTCAGGGAAAAAACAGAGGCCAACAAAAGCCACCACAGGGCGCTAAGCGTCCATTTTGATGGGACTTTCGGGGACGACTTACCAGCACCACAGAGTCCAGTCTCTCTACCCTTCCTGGATCGTCTGTCCCGATTCTACCATGCCTGGTCCCGCATCACGTCAGATCGATGGGTCCTACGGATGGTAGAGGCGGGATACTCTATCCACTTCCACTCTATTCCTCCCTTCCACCCGCCCCCCTCATCCCTCTTCAGGGACCCTTCTCACGAGCAACTCCTCTATCAAGAGGTACAAGCGCTCCTCGAACTTGGAGCTGTGGAGGAGGTGCCTCACGAATTCCAGGGAAAGGGTTTCTACTCCCGCTACTTCCTTGTCCCCAAGGCCAAGGGGGGTCTACGACCCATTCTGGACCTAAGGAACCTCAACAAGTACATCGTCAACCTGAAGTTCCGTATGGTCTCCCTGGCCACCATCATCCCCTCTCTGGACCCCGGGGACTGGTATGCCGCCCTCGATATGAAAGATGCTTATTTCCACATCTCTATCACACCGGCTCACAGACGTTTCCTCCGGTTCGTCGTGCGCCAGACACACTACCAATTTACAGCACTACCTTTCGGCCTGTGTACGGCCCCACGTGTCTTCACGAAATGTATGGCAGTAGTGGCCACATTCCTTCGTCGCCAACACGTGCACGTCTTTCCGTACCTCGACGACTGGCTAGTTCGAGGCCGGTCACATCAACAGGTGCAAGCCCACGTACAGATGGTCATGGATACCTTTTCTCATCTAGGTATCATCGTGAACACCTCCAAGTCGGTGCTAACACCAACTCAGTCCATCCAATTCATCGGAGCGATCCTCGATGCAACCAGAGCGCGGGCGTTCCTCCCAGACGCTCGTCATCTCGCCATAGTGGACTTGATCACCACGCTCCGCCGGTTTCCCACCACGACCGCGAGGCAATGCCTCAAGTTGCTGGGCCATATGGCGTCCTGCACATACGTGGTCCAGCATGCCCGATTACGACTTCGTCCCCTGCAGGCGTGGCTGGCTTCAGTCTACCGACCAATCCGAGACGACTTGGACATGGTCGTCACAGTCCCAGCTCACGCGCTGGACTCCCTGCAGTGGTGGCTAGACCCACAGACATTAGGCGAAGGAGTCCCTTTTCAACTTCTCCTTCCTTCCCTGACTCTAGTGACCGACGCATCAGCGCTGGGTTGGGGCGCCCATCTCGGTCAGTTAACAACGCAGGGCATGTGGCAGCAGCACAAGCTCGATCTCCACATCAACATCAAGGAGCTCAGGGCGATTCGTCTGGCGTGCCAAGCATTCCTGCCTCACCTACAGGACCGCTGCATGGAGGTTCTGACAGACAATACAACGGCCATGTTCTATCTAAACAAGCAAGGTGGAGCTCGGTCGTCACCATTGTGCCGCGAAGCCCTTCTCCTGTGGGACCTTTGCCTGGCCCACTCCGTCTCTCTCCAGGCGTCTTACCTCCCTGGAGTCCAGAATGTCTTGGCAGACCAGCTGAGCAGATGCTTCCTGGTCCATGAATGGTCCATTCGCCCAGACGTGATCCACTCCATTTTCCGCACCTGGGGTTTTCCCCAGCTCGACCTGTTCGCTTCCCGAACCAACCGGAAGTGCCTGACCTTTTGCTCCTTCAGAGGCCACGGCTCGGGCTCCCTTGCGGACGCCTTCACGATCTCGTGGTCACATCGCCTGCTCTACGCGTTCCCGCCTTTCCCGCTGATCCACAAAGTCATTCTCAAGATTCGCAGGGACAAGGCGGACGTCATACTGGTAGCCCCTGCCTGGGTGCGGCAGTGCTGGTATCTGACCCTGCTGGATCTGTCAATACAGCCCCCCATTCCTCTCCCGATCAGCCACGACCTCATCTCTCAAGATCACGGTCGTCTTCTCCATCCAGACCTCCACTCCTTGCATCTAACAGCGTGGAGAATTCATGGCTGAACCGGTCAGAGATGGCTTGCTCGGATCCGGTGAGACGTGTACTCCTTGAGAGCCGCAAGCCCTCTACGAGGCTCATGTACGAGGCAAAGTGGAAAAGATTCTCCGCCTGGTGTGCCCAACAGCACATATCTCCACACCTTGCCCCCGTACCGTCTATTCTGGACTACGTGCTACACCTCAAGGACAACCGCCTTGCACTTGGGTCCCTCAAGGTCCATCTTGCTGCCATCTCGGCTTTCCATACAGGAGCAGAGGGCCGCTCAATATTCACGCACCCCATGGTGCGTCGTTTCCTCAAGGGCCTGGAAAAGGTTCACCCTTCAGTGAAGTCACCTGTTCCGGCATGGGACCTCAACCTCGTTCTCTCTCGACTCACAGGCCCGCCATTTGAGCCACTGGCCTCCTGCTCCCTTCTCTATCTATCATGGAAGGTCACTTTTCTCGTGGCTATCACGTCAGCCAGAAGGATATCCGAGCTGAAGGCTCTCCTGTGCGACCCTCCGTATACCATCTTTCATAAGGACAAGGTCCAGCTTCGTCCTCACTCGTCCTTCCTTCCGAAGGTGGTCTCACGCTTTCACATGTCACAGGACATCTGCCTGCCTGTCTTCTTCCCCAAGCCGCATGCCAACTCTAAAGAGCAACGGCTGCACTCGCTAGATGTCAGGAGAGCGCTCGCCTTCTACATAGAACGCACAAAGCCGTTCCGTAAGACCTCTCAGCTCTTTGTCGCTGTCGCGGAACGTGTGAAGGGCGCACCGGTCTCTTCGCAGCGTATATCATCATGGATTACAGCCTGCATCCGTGCCTGCTACGACCTGGCAAAGGTGCCTCCGCCACTAGTCACGGCTCATTCTACCAGGGCGCAGGCTTCCTCTGCGGCTTTCCTGGCGAACATCCCTCTTCAGGAGATCTGCAGGGCCGCAACCTGGGCATCGGTGCACACCTTTACGTCGCACTACGCCATCACCCGTCATTCCCGTGATGATGCTGCCTTCGGTAGGGCTATCCTTCAAGCTGCTTTACCGTTAACTCCGAACCCGCCTCCAAGGTAAGGCTTGGGATTCACCTAACTGGAATAGATATGAGCAACCACTCGAAGAAGAAGAAAAGGTTACTCACCTTTGTAACCAGTGTTCTTCGAGATGTGTTGCTCATATCTATTCCACACCCACCCTCCTTCCCCACTGTCGGAGTAGCCAGCAAGAAGGAACTGGAGGGGGGTCGGGCCGGCAGGGTACTATATAGAGCGCCATATCGGCGCCACTCCAGGGGGCTCCTCAGCCGGCCCGACGGGTAGCTGCTAGGGAAAAAGTTTCCGACGTCCATGCACGCACGTGCGCACACCTAACTGGAATAGATATGAGCAACACATCTCGAAGAACACCGGTTACAAAGGTGAGTAACCTTTTCTTTCTGGGAGACTCTGGTTTGGAGGTTGAGAGTGACTGGGTGGTAGTGCCCCACTTTCCATGGATGATCATCAGACAAGTGGTTTGAGCCTATAGATGTGTTCTAAGGCCCCAGAGCTAGAAACAGTGAATGTGCCCAGATCCAGTTGACTAAGGGCTGGTCTACACTAACCCCCCAATTCGAACTAAGATACGCAACTTCAGCTATCTTAGTTCGAATGAAAAGGTACTTACCCGGGATCCACACGCGGCGCGCAGGCTCTCCCGTTGACTCCGCCTACTCCGTTCATGGAGCAGGATTACAAGCGTCGACGGGGAGCACTTCCTGGTTCGATTTATTGCATCTAGACAAGACGCGATAAATCGAACCCAGAAGATCGATTGGACTCCTCCGACAGGACGCGTGAGTATATACGTACCCTTAGAAGCAAGTGATAGTAACCCTGCAATTGTGTCCACTTACCACTGACTAGTGACCATACAGAGTAAATACTGGGCCAGTTTGTAATAATTCATATAATGTATTTATTCTAGATTACTGTAATGTACCCTCAACCTTAACACCATTCTAAATTAACTTTTGGCAGGGAATTACATTATTATAATTATTAAATTCATTGTGCATACAAAATAAAAGTAACTGTCATCTGCACTAATCTCAGTAGTTTGCTTCCCCCTCTTGAACTTCACCTAGCAAGATGAGAGACTTCCTTTTGTGTGTTTGGCTTATGTTTGACAGAATGAGCTGATGAAAAGAAAAGTAGCAGTAACAAATGATCTCTTTCTAGAGTTAACAATATACAGAGCTACAGTATGAGCTTACTTGACAGATTTAAAATGTCTCTACTAAAGTTCACAAAGTGGCACTCTGAGAATTTGCACATCAAAAAGTGTGATTCTGTAATGAAGATAACTCAGGAGGAGAAATTCAGATACAATACTGACAAATAACCTTCCACTTTTCACCTTTTGGGGGTTTTAGGCTTCTCGCTTCAGGGAAATGGTTGGAAAGATACAACATGCTACTGAGGAAGGAATCAGAAGCTGTTCTAACACAACAGGTTTGGAGAACATTAGTATTTCATATTTTAAAAAATGGCAAGTGGTAAGGACAGTGCCAACAATACGATTTTGAGCCTCTTATCAGTGCAAAATATATAAATCTTTGTTCACAATTTTAAGTATAGTTGGTGTATATATAAACGATTATGAATAAAATAACTAAAGAGGCCGTATTAGAGAAGGGAAATAGTCCTAGTCAGAGTCAAAATATGTGCTCCAAATTTTGGTCTTAGTTCAGTTTTAATTTGTTTTTCCTTATAATTTAGGGAGATGCCATGTGTTTTAGAGATACTGCCATACAAACCTGTGAGGTGAATTTTAAGGTTCTTCTTTGAGTGCTTGCTCATATGTATTCCAATTAGGTGTACGCACCGCGCGTGCATGATCGTCGGAAGATTTTTACCCTAGCAACACTCGGTGGGCCGGCTGGCGCCCCCTGGAGTGGCGCCGTTGCGGCACCTGATATCTACCTCAGCCGGCCCAGCGCCCTCTCAGTTCCTTCTTACCGCCCGTGATGGTCGGATCTGTGGAGCAGCATAGCTGATCTCCACCTCCCTAGCTTAGTTAGCACTCGATTAGCATTGTTAATGTTTTAAGTACTTTAAGTAGTTGTTAATAGTTTTGATAGTCTTGTAAGAAGTTTAGTGTAAATACTAGTGCGAGATAAGGGGCTTTTCCTCTTCTCTCGCCTCTGGTACCGGGCTCATGCCTGGTTCACCAGGATTCAAGCCGTCGGCTGGCTCCAAGCCAATGCCTACGGGGGACCCCCCCACGACTCCCGTTTGAGGCGCTGGGGGATTCCATCTCGCAGATAAGTGTCAGGTCTCCAAGGCTTTTAACCCTAGAGCCAAGAAGGAGCGGGGCTTTCGCTTAAAGCAGCTCCTAGTAGAACCGACACTTGGCCCGAGGCCGGCCCCGCTGTGACTCAGCAACAGACCCCGGGGCTGGCACCGCCGGACACCGCTGTAGCTGCAAGTACAAGCCCGCCCGGCCCAGACTTTCGGCCCGGCGCCAGCACCATCGGCTCCCGGTACCGCAAGGTCCGTCGAACTTGGTGGCCGTGAGCTCCCCGGTACAACCCGAGGTAGAGCTAATACTACCGTCCAGACCGGCCCCGGCCCCAACGACTCCAGTACCGCAAAGTCCGTTGAGCTCTACGCCCCAGGCGAAGACTCCGGCACAGACGACTCCTGCACCCTAAGGGCCGTCGACCTCGGTGGCCGTGCGCTCCCCGGTATGCACCGAGGTAGAGCTAATGTGGCCGGCTGCATCGGCACCAGCACCCACCAACTCCGGTACCGCCAGGGCCGTTGAGTTCCGTGCCCGACTGAGGCACCGGCACCGTCACCTCCGGCACCGTACGAGGGCCGTTGAGCTCGGTAGCCGTCAGCTCCCCGGTATACACTGAGGTAGAGCCAACGCTGACGCCTGCATCGGCACCGGCAGCCTCAACTCCGGCACCGCCAGGGCCGTTGAGTTCCGTGCCCGACTGAGGCACTGTCACCGTCACCTCCGGCACCGCAGGAGGGCCGTTGAGCTCGGTAGCCGTCAGCTCCCCGGTATACACCGAGGTAGAGCCAACGCTGGCGCCTGCATCGCCACCGGCAGCCTCAACTCCGGCACCGCCAGGGCCGTTGAGTTCCGTGCCCGACTGAGGCACCGTCACCGTCACCTCCGGCACCGCAGGAGGGCCGTTGAGCTCGGTAGCCGTCAGCTCCCCGGTATACACCGAGGTAGAGCCAACGCTGGCACCCGCATCGGCACCGGCAGCCTCAACTCCGGCACCGCCAGGGCCGTTGAGTTCCGTGCCCGACGGAGGCACCGGCACCGGCGACTCCGGCACCGCAGGAGGGCCGTTGAGCTCGGTAGCCGTCAGCTCCCCGGTATACACCGAGGTAGAGCCAACGCGGGCGCCCGCATCGGCACCGGCAGCCTCGACTCCGGCACCGCCAGGGCCGTTGAGTTCCGTGCCCGACTGAGGCACCGGCGACTCCGGCACCGCAAGAGGGCCGTCGAGCTCAGTGGTCGTGCACGAAGATTCGGCACCGGCGACTCCGGCACCGCGAGGTCCGTCGAGCTCGGTGGCACTGAGCTCCCCGGTTCACACTGAGGTAGAGCTAATGCCGCTGCCTGCATCGGCACGGACCCACTCCGGTACCGCAAGGTCCGTTGAGTTCTCACCACAGGCGAACAGACCTGGCACGGATGCACCGCAAGGTCCGTTGAGCTCGGGGGCCGTGAGCTCCCCAGTACGTACCGAGGTAGAGCCAATGCTGCCGCGAGGTACGTCTGCCATGCTGTGCCTGCTACCGCACACCGGAGCTGGCTGACACCGATCCAGCTCCAGGCGGACCCCCAGTCTCGGCACCGCTCGCAGTCCCAGCCCCCGATCCCCATCTCGGCGCCGGTCGCACTCGGGGTGCCATTCAAGATCGGCCTCTATATACAGCCGTCTCTATTACGACTCCCGGCACCGCCCCCGATCCCGGTGCCGGTCGAAGCACAGGTCCCTGGGAAGCCGGTCCCGCAGCCGATCGATGAGATGGCCCCCTTCAGGGTCCAGGTCGGGCTCTCGGCACCGAGACATGTGTCAAGGGCACCGCCGGCAGGAGCATTCCGCTCCACCCGGGACCTTCCGCTCCGCATTTAGATTCCCTCCCGCCCCAGACAGGGAGTGGTTACCATATGGACCAAATCCACGGGATGGATTGTCCTAGACGCTGGCTGCAGAACGCACAGAATTCTGCCCAGAGACCACATCAGTGGTATTCCTGGACACTGCGGTCTTATTACCAGGACCAAGGGGTTCCTTCCACAGCCTCCCAATCGGCCCACTCGGAACCCCGAGTGACAGGGGCCACAGTATCCCGCCCTTCCCTAGAGGAGGTGCAGGAGATAGTGGAGCTCCAGGGTCACGTGGTGGTCATCCTCTTGGCTGACACCCTTGCCAGGCTAACCCTGCCTTTCGCACGTACGTTCCAGACCAACGCCACTTCAATCTGATGATCTCCAGCTCGATTCCCCCCACTGCCGGGGGGGTTGAGAAAAGATATATGGCGTCCTCAAGGTCCTGTGAGTACGTATACACTCACCCCCAACCGTGCTCCTTGCTTGTTCAATTTGTGAAGGAGAGGCACAGCCAGCAGCCCCTGCACCTAAGTCTAAGGAAAAGGGATTTCCCCCAGAAATCCAGGCAGAAGTACTCAACCCTGATTGAGGAAGCCAAAAAGGTGGCCAGAACATCTTTGCAGGCCTCCTTGGACGTCACCGAATCGGCGACTGGGACACCGGCATTGGGTGTTGCCATATGGCGTATCTCGTGGCTGCAGTCCTCTAACCTCCCGGCGGGGGTACAATTCACGATTCAGGTCTTGCCCTTCGATGGGCAAGGCCCTTGTCTTCTCTGAAAAACAGACTCGAGACTTCACACCCTGAAGGACGACCGCACTATAATACGGTCGCTGGGGCTGCATACCCCTGCCACGCAGCGCTGGCCCTTCCGGGCCCTCGAGCATCGCCCCTACCCTACGCCCAGGCCTAGGCAGGACTTCATTAGAAGACCAGGCCAGGTGCTACAAGGAGGCAGCCTGTCATCAGGCTGGCCAGAACCAGGCCCCCCCCCCCAAGCCATCGATGGGGCCCGAACAAAATGCTTGAAGGTGCAGCATCACTCCCTTTCCCTCTTCAGGGACCCTTCTCATGAGCAACTCCTAATTCAGGAAGCGCAAACGCTCCTCAATATAGGGGCAATAGAGGAGGCTCCAAGGGAGTTCAAAAAAAAAAAAAAAAAAAGGGGTGGGAGGTTTACTCCCGTTATTCCTAATCCCCAAATCAAAACGGGGGTTATGTCCTATCCTGGACCTTCGCGAACTCAACTAATTCATGGCAAGTTGAAGTTCCTCATGTTTTTTCCCTGGGTTCTATTATACCTTCATGGGATCCTGGAGGCTGGTACGCTGCCCTCGACATGAAGGATGCATAATTCCACATAGCTACTTACCTACTTACCGACACACAGACGTTTTCTTCGCTCTGTAGTCGACCAAAGGCACTTTCAATCCACCGTCTTTCCCTTCGGCCTCTCCACGGCTCCGAGGGTTTTTCACGAAGTACATGGCCGTCGTAATGGCTTCTCTTCGTCAACGGTGAACCCAAGTATTCCCATGTCTCGACGACTGGCTCATCTGCGGCAGCGCCAACAGCCAGGTCCAGTCGCAGGTTCAGATTTCCATGAGCTCGACTCTCACTCGAGCGTTCCTGCAGAGCTTCCCAGCTTACCAGCATGAAGATGCCTGGGTCTACTGGGTCTCATGGCGTCCTGCACGTTCGTGACCAGACACGCCACTTACGGCTCTGTTCGTTCCCGGCCTGGCTCTCGCCAGCGTGTCACCCACACAGAGACAACATGGTTGTGGGACTGAGGGTACCATGGCAGGTCCTAGCCTCCCTAGACTGGTGGCTGGACCCCAAGAAGGTGCCATAAGGGGTGCCATTCCATACCCCACAGCCCTCCCTGGTCCTGACCACAGACGCGTCATCCCTCGGTTGGGGGACCCATCTGTAAGATCTTTAGACGCAGGGCCTGTAGCCAGCGCAAGAGTTATCCCTCCACATCAACGTAAGGGAGCTGCGGGCAGTGCGTCTTGCCTGTCAAGCCTTCTCCAAACACCTTCAGGATCGTTGTGCTATAGTCCTCACAGGCTACACAACGGCCATGCTTTTATATCAATAGGCAAGCAGGGGCACGTTCGTTCCTGCTCTGCCGAGAAGTCATATGATCGTGGGAGTTCTGCATAGCCCACTCCATCCACCTGGTAACCTCCTTTCTCCTCAGGGTTCAGAACACCTTGGTGGACCGCCTCAGCAGACCCTTCCAGGCTCCAGAGCGGCCCATTTGCCCGGATGTTACTCACTCTGTCTTCCGGGGCTGGGATTTTCCCACATACACCTGTTCGCGACTCGCGAGAATCGCAAGTGCCACGTGTTCTGCTCGATCCGGGGACGCTCCCCAGGCTCCCTGATGGACGCCTTTCTCGGGCCTTGGACGGATCACCCCATTTCCACTGATCTGCAGGGTCCCGCTCAAGCTGCGCAGGGACAGGGCCCGCCTACTTCTAATCGCCCCGGCGTGGCCCAGGCAGTACTGGTACACTGCTCTCCTAGAGCTCTCGATGGCCGCCCAGATCACTCTCCCTTTGTGGCCGGACCTGATTACTCAGCAGCACGGCAGGGTCTCGCACCCTGACCTGCAACCTCTCCACCTCACGGGGTGGCTGCGGCATGGCTGAACCAGTCCGAGTTATGTTGTTCCGACCCGGTTCAACAGGTTCTTTTGAGTAGCGGGAAGCCCTCTACCAGGTCCACCTACTGAGCCAAAAGGGAAACGTTTTCCTGCTGGTGCGCCCCTCGGGGTATCGCCCCTCGCTGGCGGCGATCTCGGCCTTTTCACTCTGGCGAGAGTGGGCACTCGATTTTTCCAACCCCATGGTCACTATCTTCCTCAAGGGGTTGGAACAGCTGTACCCACTAGTCCAGCATCCGGCCCCTGCATGGGACCTCAACGTTGTGATAACCAGGCTCATGGGGGCCCCATTCGAGCCTATGATCACCTGCTCGATCCTGTACCTCTCCTGGAAGACTGCCTTCCTTGTAGCCTCGGCGAGGCACGTATCTGAGCTCAGAGCTCTCACTTCGGGACTCCTTACACGGTGTTCCATAAGGACGAGGTACAGCTGCGACCACACCTAGCCTCCCTCCCTGAAGGGGGTCGGCCTTTCATGTCAACCAAGACATTTTCTGCTGGTCTTCTACCGGAAGCCGTATGCTTCTTCAAGGGATCAACATCTTCGCTCCCTGGCCATCCATAGGGCCCTCGCCTTCTACGTCCAGCGGACAAAGCCCTTTTGCAGAACGACTCAACTGTGCGTTACTATGGCAGACCGGATGAAGGGCCTCCCGGTCTCCTCCCAACGCATCTCGTCCTGGATCACGTCGTGTATCCGGGTGTGTTATGACTTGGCTGGTGTTCCCACCACGCACCTTGCTGCCCACTCCACCCGAGCTCAAGCCTCGTCCTCCGCCTTCCTGGCACATGTACCTATACAGTACACATGTAGGGCAACAACCTGGTCATCGGTGCACACCTTTGCCTTCATTATGCCATAGTCCAGCATCCCAGAGAGGACGCTGCGTTTGGTTCACCAGTCCTGCAGTCTGCAGTATCTCACTCCGACCCCACCGCCTAGGCAAGGCTTGGGAGTCACCTAATTGGAATACATATGAGCAAGCACTCGAAGAAGAAAAGACGGTTACTCACCGTAGTAACTGTTGTTCTTCGAGATGTGTTGCTCATATCTATTCCAAACCCGCCCTCCTTCCCCACTGTCGGAGTAGCCGGCAAGAAGGAACTGAGAGGGCGCTGGGCCGGCTGAGGTAGATATCAGGTGCCGCAACGGCGCCACTCCAGGGGGCGCCAGCCGGCCCATCGAGTGTTGCTAGGGTAAAAATCTTCCGACGATCATGCACGCGCGGCGCGTACACCTAATTGGAATACATATGAGCAACACATCTCGAAGAACAACAGTTACTACGGTGAGTAACCGTCTTTTTGTGACAGGCTATTTGTTATGGTAATGATTAGCCAATGGATGACTTGCTAGAATTGGTGTGAATATTGGGAGGTTATGCATATGAGTTATCAGTAAGCAGGTGTTGTAGATGACCTATTGTGAGCTGTTACATTCAGTTTTATGAACTGTATTGGACATGTTATTCCATGTGAGATTTGACCAAAGCAAAATTCTACTATGGTCTGTGTTTTCAGTTGTTATAAAGTAGTACACAGTAAAATTACATAGAGAGACAGGGGACTGTACTTCTCATGTTGGCAAATATCCAGTATGTTCAGCATAAAGAAGTAAATTAAGTGATTGTGGAATATAAGTCAGCCTTTTGTGACTAAGACTGATGTTTTGTCAGTTATTACTATAACATAATAAAGGCTTTAGAATAGAATGTTTAAAATCTAAAAAGGAAATATGTAAAGAGTATATTGTTAGTAGGTATCTCAGCAGTTATAGGTGAAATTGCATAAAGTAATCTGTTGAAATTTATTATCTAGTCAGCCTGGTGATCCTCAGTCTAGCTAGTTCAGGAGATGAAATTTACAAAATAAATCAGTTTTTTACCTTCTTTGTGTAACTTGGCAGTGTCCCTTAAACTTATTAAGAATAAATTGGAATTTAAACATTTTTTCTGCTTGTGATGTACTTCATACCTTGTTAGTAAGATTAAGAATGTATATAGTTTCTAATTATTCTTTTCTCAGCTGAAGTTGATTTACAGTTACAGGAAGAGCAGCTGTCTGGATTTGAGGTAAAGGTGTTTATTCCTTAAAAAAATTAGTTGCATTTTCATAGAATGAAATGTTGATGTTTGTACTTAGGGTTTGAAATACCATAACGCCCTGAAACCATTAGTTCAAATCTCAGCAGGGGTCAGCTCAGCTCTTTGCATTTCTGAGGTAGGTGGATTAACTCTCTGTGCTCTTTTACTCAATGGGTGAAATGCTGGCTCCATTAAAATCCATGGCAAAACTCCTATTGGCTACCAGCTGGTCAGGGTTTCACTTTATCTTCAAGTGATGATCTGGTGGTGGTCATTTGGAAGATATGATACAAATGGAGGACCTGTCTGTCCTGAGTAGATATTAAAGATCCCGTAGCACATTTTGTCTGAGTAGAGATTTTCTCTCATATCGTTGGCTAAAATATTTCCTACCCAGTCTGATTTATATTTTGACTGCCACCCTTCAGTGCAAGGGTAGCTGGAATTCACCTTTGTTTTCTTTCCCTCCACCTCCTTATATCCCTTTCCATTTCCTATATTGTATGCTCTAATTTCTCTGCTATATTTGTCTTTCTCATGTCTTCCCAAAATCTTTCACAGCCCTGACTTCTCTTTTGTAACTTGAATTATTCTCTCTCTCCCACCCACACCCACACCCATATATCTGCACGTATGCGTCCTCTCTCACACTTTCTCCTCCATTCATAAATGCTTCATAAATAGGGCTTGAAGAGCTTACCATACGCCTAATAGCCAGAATGCTTAACTGGCTCAACTTAGAAGCCTGGCAAGAAATGGAAACCTGGTTGCTGAGTGTGTAAGCAGATCAGTAACAAATACATCTAGCTGCAAAGGCCATGACTAGGAATTCTGATTTCTAATTTGTATTATTTGTATGTGTTTAGTTTTTTAATTGCATTGGTTGGTGCCTGTTCAGTTAGAAAAATCAGATTCGGTAGTTTTATTTGACCCTCTTTGAAGAGAGAAAAAAAAAAGAGAGAGAGAGAGAAGGGAAAAGTACCAAAAGTAAAGAAAATGAAGCCATCAGCTGCTGAAAAAAATTCATTTGACCCATTTCTCTGTTACCAGGATATCATTTGTTTTGTGTTTACATTGTTTGCTTTCACTGGGAGAAACTCCACACTTACAGATCACTAGTTTTGAGAACAATGCAAGTAGAAATATATTGCAGTAATTCTCATGAGAAGAACTTTGTTAAACTGTAAGGAAAGAGTAAAGGAGGGAGAGAAGATAGGGTGGAAGGACCCAAAGAGTTCTAAAAACTTTTTTCATTTACTTTTCATATCCATTTGACAGCCTATTCCCCCATTCATTTAAGAATTAATATGTAAATTAAGATCTTCAATAATTAATAACCTGAGGACGTTTTCTCTTAACTCACTAAAAACCTCTATACCGGATCAGTAAACTCTTTGGCCTGAGAATACATTTCCTATAAACACTTTGGCCTTGTAGGTTATGCAGCCCAAGATATACTTGTTATCTAATAAACAGAAAGCACAAAGGCACTCCAAGTACCAAACATAGTTTTAAATAATTTTCTTTTCTGTGAGTCACATATGATGTGAAGAATTTTCAGAGATTTAGATTTTTGTTTCTCCAGACAAACAATCCTATTTCTAGAAATGGGCATGTCTGGCCAACAATTATTATTATTACATCCTTCTCGCACCAGTGTTGGTGCACAGGGCAGAAACTAGTCTCCTCCATCCCTCTCTGTCATTTGCAGCTGCTTCCATCCATTCTGTGGTGTTGAGATAGACTGGTCTACCCTCCCTGCTAAGGATTCTTAAGGTTTCTCTTGGGTGCCCTCATTTCTTCCCACTATTTGGTTTCCACTTGACAGCTTCATGTGGGAGTCTGTATGTTAGCATGTAGAATAGAAGCCCCAAATATATCCAATGCTTCCTTCTAGTAAAACATGAGAATGGCCATGCTGGGTCAGACCAAAGGTCCATCCAGCCCAGTATCCTGTCTGCCGACAGTGGCCAATGCCAGGTGCCCCAGAGGGAGTGAACCTAACAGGTAATGATCAAGTGATCTCTCCTGCCATCCATCTCCACCATCTGACAAACAGAGGCTGGGGACACCATTCCTTACCCATCTTGGCTACTAGCCATTAATGGACTTAACCTCCATGAATTTATCTAGTTCTCTTTTAAACCCTGTTATAGACCTAGCCTTCACAACCTCCTCAGGCAAGGAGTTCCACAGGTTGACTGTGCGCTGTGTGAAGAAGAGCTTCCTTTTATTTGTTTTAAACATGCTGCCCATTAATTTTATTTGGTGGCTGTCACGGAGTGTGGGGGAGTCAGGTCCTGCACCCCTCTTCCCGGGATTCAATGTGACTCTCAGCCAGCCAGTAGAACAGAAGGTTTATTAGGGTTGTCAGGAAAGAGTCCAAACAGAGCTTGTAAGTATGACCAGGACCCCTCAGCTGGGGCCTTCTGGGGCAGGGAGCTTAGACCCCGGCTCTGGGGCTCCCTGTGTTTCACCACCCAGCTCCAAACTGACTAAAAAAACAGCCAAACCTCCAGCAGGCTCTTCCCCTCCCCCGGGGCCCCTACTCTAGCCTTTTACCATTCTCCCAGCCAAAGGTGTCACCTCCCAACCCCCGTCCTGGCTCATGTTACAGCCTCAGGTAAAGTCTCGCATTCCCGATGCAGCCTTTCTCAATGCAGCCAGCCTCTCAGGTCAAATCCATCTCACTCTCTACTCCGTCACATCTCTCCCCCCTTCGAGACTGAACTGAGCGGGGTCACTCTGACCAGTGGCCTGGGGAAGTTCAGGGCCCCCTCTCCGGGACAACGCATCCGCTATCAGGTTGGCACTTCCCTTCACATGGACCACGTCCATGTCGTAATCTTGCAGGAGCAGGCTCCACCTCAGGAGCTTGGCGTTGGCCCCTTTCATCTGGTGTAGCCAGGTCAGGGGCGAGTGGTCGGTGTACACGGTGAAGTGTCGCCCGAATAGATACGGCTCTAGTTTCTTGAGGGCCCACACCATGGCCAGGCATTCCTTCTCAATGGCCGCATAATTCTGCTCTCGGGGTAGCAGCTTCTTGCTTAAATACACGATGGGGTGTCTCTGCCCCGTTTCATCCTCCTGCATTAACACCGCCCCCAATCCCATGTCTGAGGCGTCAGTGAACACCAGAAAGGGCTTGTCAAAGTCTGGGTTTGCCAGAACCGGGTCCCTGATCAAAGCCTCCTTCAGTGCACAGAGAGCCCTCTGGCACTCCTCGGTCCAGACCACCTTGTCTGGCTTCCCCTTCTTGCATAGCTCAGTGATGGGGGTGGCTATGGCGCTAAAGTGGGGCACAAATCTTCGATAGTATCCCGCCATCCCAATAAAGGCCTGGACCTGCTTTTTAGTTTGTGGAGCGGGCCAGTCCCGGATCACCTCCACCTTGGCTGGTTCTGGCTTTAGGCAGCCGCTCCCCACCCAGTGTCCCAGGTAGGACACTTCAGCCATCCCCACCTTGCACTTCTCCACTTTTACGGTCAGCCCAGCCTCCCGGAGTCGGTCCAGCACTTGTTTAACTTGGGATACATGGTCCTCCCAGGTCTGGCTAAAGACACAGATATCATCGATATACGCCACAGCGCAACTCTCCATCCCCTTCAGTAGCTGATCCACCAGGCGCTGGAAGGTGGCTGGCGCTCCCTTGAGGCCGAAAGGCAGGGTCAGGAACTCGTAGAGCCCCAGAGGGGTAATGAAGGCAGATTTCAGCCGGGCATCTGCATCCAGTGGCACTTGCCAGTAGCCCTTTGTAAGATCCATGGTGGTAAGGTACCGAGCCCCTCCCAGCTTGTCTAGGAGCTCGTCCGGCCGGGGCATGGGGTAGGCATCAGATACAGTGATGGCATTGAGCTTCCGATAGTCCACACAGAACCGGATCGACCCATCCTTTTTGGGGACCAGCACCACCGGCGAGGCCCAAGGGCTGGACGACGGCTGGATCACCCCCAAAGCCAGCATGTCCTTGACCTCTCTTTCCAGGTCCCGAGCTGTCTTCCCTGTGACTCGGAAGGGGGAGCATCTTATAGGTTGGTGCGATCCTGTCTGCACCTGGTGGACAGTCAGATTAGTGCGACCAGGCTGGTTGGAAAACAGCTGTCGGTACAGATGCAGCACCCCTCTGATCTCAGCTTGCTGGGCAGGGGTTAGCTGATCAGAGAGGGGGATCGTTTCTTGGGAGGAGCCAGCTCCTGTCTCAGGGAATAGATCTACTAGAGGGTCACTTCCCTGCTCCTCCCAATGTCCACACACGGCCAGCACCACATTCCCCCTGTCATAATATGGCTTCATCATATTGACATGGTACACCCGGCAGTGGTGTGCCCGGTTAGACAGCTCCACCACATAATTTACCTCATTTAGCTGCTTGACAACCTTGAAAGGGCCTTCCCAAGCGGCCTGCAGCTTGTTTTTCCTCACGGGGATGAGAACCATCACCTGATCCCCAGTGGCGTAGGCGCGGGCCTGCGCCGTGCGGTCATACCAGACCTTTTGCTTCCTCTGGGCTCTGGTCAGATTTCCCTTGGCCAGGCCCATGAGCTCAGTAAGTCTCTCTCGGAAGGTTAGGACATACTCCACCACTGACTCTCCCTCGGGGGCAGCCTCCCCCTCCCATTCGTCTCTCATCAGGTCCAGGGGCCCCCTTACCCTCCTGCCGTATAACAGTTCGAAGGGCGAGAATCCGGTAGACTCCTGGGGCACTTCCCTGTACGCGAAAAGTAGGTGCGGTAGGTACTTGTCCCAGTCCTGCGGGTGCTGGTTCATAAAGGTTTTCAGCATCATCTTTAGCGTCCCATTGAACCTCTCCACCAGCCCATTGGACTGGGGATGATATGCTGAGGCCCAGCTGTGCCGGACCCCACATTTTTCCCACAAGCATCGGAGCAGGGCCGACATGAAGTTGGACCCTTGGTCTGTCAGGACTTCCTTGGGGAACCCCACTCGGCTGAAAATGGTCAGCAGCGCATCCGCCACGGTGTCTGCTTCAATGGAGGATAAGGGCACCGCCTCGGGGTAGCGGGTGGCGAAGTCTACCACCACTAGAATGTATTTCTTCCCTGACCGGGTTGTCTTGCTGAGAGGCCCCACTATGTCCATAGCCACCTTCTGGAAGGGCTCCTCTATGATGGGCAAAGGCCTCAAAGCCGCTTTCCGCTTGTCCCGAGCCTTCCCCACCCGCTGACAGGGGTCACAGGACCGGCAGTACTGATGGACAGTTGTAAAGACCCCAGGCCAGTAAAAGTTCTGTAGCAGCCTCTTCCTGGTGCGCCGGATTCCCTGGTGCCCTGCAAGAGGGATGTCATGGGCTAGGTACAGTAGCTTGCGGCGATACTTCTGGGGACCACCAGCTGCCTCCTGATCCCCCACGTCTCCATCTCACCGGGGGGAGCCCATTCTCGGTACAGGAACCCCTTCTCCCACAGGAACCTCTCCTGGCAACCTCTCCACATGGTCTGCACCTCCCTGCGGTTGGCCAGGTCCCTGAGCTTCCGCAAGGAGGGATCTCTCTGTAACTCGGCCTGGAACTCAGCCGCTGGGGAAGGAATGGGAACCTGTTCCCTCGTGCTGTCTGTGTCTGAGGCCACAGCCTCTCTGCGCCTGGTCCTGGGGTACTCCCTCCCCACTGGGCCAGGGTCTTGCGCCCCGTGCAAGACACCCTCTCCGAGGCCCGGGCGTAGCGCCCCTTGCCGGCTCTGGCTACGGGTCACGACCAGGGTGTCCCGGGATTCACTGGGCCAGTCTTCTAGGTCCCCCCCCCATCAGTACCTCAGTGGGCAAATGCTGGTGCACCCCTATGTCCTTGGGGCCCTCCTTGGCCCCCCATTTCAGGTGTACCCTCGCCACGGGTACCTTGAACGGGGTCCCGCCCACCCCTGTTAGGGTCAGGTAGGTGTTGGGTACCACCTGATCTGGGGCCACCACCTCGGGCCGGGCCAGCGTCACCTCCGCGCCTGTATCCCAGTATCCCGTGACCTTCCTCCCATCTATCTCCAGGGGAACAAGGCACTCTCTCCGGAGGGACAGCCCCGCGCCCACCCTATAAACCGAGAACCCTGAGTCTGGAGCATCCAGCCCCCCCGAGGAGCTGGTCTGGGGCCTTCCTCCCTCCGGAGCCGTGGATAAGCTGCCAGCCCCCCTCTTCTGGGCTGTCGGCCCCTCGTCCGGCTGGATCCCTACCCAGTTAACCCGGTGTGGGTTTGGTCTGCTCAGTCTGTCTCTGATCTTGGGGCATTGGGACTGTAAGTGGCCCCTCTGGCCGCAGTGATAGCAGCTCATGTCCCGTTGGTCCCCTCGAGCAGGTCGGTTGGTTCTGATGTCGGAGGTTCCCCTCGGGAGGGGGTTCTCCCTATTTCCCCTTTGGGAGGTCCTATGGTGACTCTCTTGCTGCCTCAGGGTGGGCCTGCTCCTTTGGGATTCCTCCCTGCCACCCCTTGACCGACTGTTCATGAACTCGTCGGCCAGCCGCCCTGCGTGCTGCGGGCTCCCTGGATTTTTGTCCATCAACCATAGCTTCAGGTCTGATGGGCACAGTTCATACAGTTGTTCCAGTACGAATAGTTCGAGCAGGTCCTCCATAGTTTGGGCCCCAGCGGTCCACTTGCGGGCGTATCCATCTATCCGGTTGGCCAGTTGTAGGTACGTGATCTCAGGGGTTTTTTGCTGACCCCGGAACCTTTGACGGTACATCTCGGGAGTCAGCCCAAGCTCGCAGAGCAGGGCCTTTTTGAACAGTTCATAGTCCCCAGTCTCCGTCTCTTTCATTTGGCCGTACACGTCCAGGCCTGCAGGGTCTAGTAAGGGGGTGAGATACTGGATCTTGTCTGCAGGGTCAACCTTGTGCAACCTGCAGGCATTCTCAAAGGCCGCCAGGAAGCTGTCTATGTCTTCCCCTTCCTTACGCCGGGCCAGGAAGTTATGATCAAACTTCCCTGTAGTCTTGGGTCCCCCCTCACTCACCGCAGCCGGGGCCTCACTGCTCCTCAGTCTGGCCAGCTCCAGCTCATGCTGGCGTTGTTTCTCCTTCTCCTCCAGCTCATGCTGGCGTTGTTTCTCCTTCTCCTCCAGCTCATGCTGGCGTTGTTTCTCCTCATGCTGGCGTTGTTTCTCCTTCTCCTCCAGCTCATGCTGGCGTTGTTTCTCCTTGTCCTCCAGCTCACGCTGGCGTTGTTTCTCCTTCTCCTCCAGCTCACGCTGGCGTTGTTTTTCCCGTTCTTCCCGCTCCTCCTTCAGTTCCTGCTGTCTCAACTCGAGCTCTTTCAGTTTTATCTCCCTCTCCCAATCTGGCCGCCTCCACTGCTGGGATGGGGAGCTCCTCCGGGAAGATCCCCTGCTGGCCGCTGGGGTCAAGGTGCCCTCGGTATTTGCTGGGCTTTCCCCAACCTCTCCCCTGTACAGAGGCGAGAGGGGTCTTGGGATGTCCTCGGCAGCAGTCTGACCCCTCCCAGCCAGGTCAGGCCCTGGGGCCCATGCTGCGTCTGTCGGGCGGCTTCCCCCAGGGACAGGGATCGGGTCGTCCAAGCGATCCTTCTCCTCCAGCTGCGCAATCAGCTGGTCTTTGGTGGACCTCCCAATGCGCAGCCCCCTCTGCCTGCACAGCTCCACCAGGTCGTTCTTACGGCGCTTAGCATACATCTTCCTGTTGGCCACTCTCAGGCCTGTGCGGTCTTGGCCCCCACGGCTTCCAGGAGGAACCCCTAGTGTGCCAGCCCTTCTCACTGGTCACACCCCTCAGGGTTAAGCATAACTTCTCCGCCCCCCGAAACCACTTCTCTCTGCCTCTTCAGCAACTGGCTCCCCGTCAATCCCCCTTCGTTGTACTGCGCTCCAGTCACTTACTGCAGGAAGTGCCATTCATGGGGTGCAGAAGATCCCACCACTGCCACCAGTTGTCACGGAGTGTGGGGGAGTCAGGTCCTGCACCCCTCTTCCCGGGATTCAATGTGACTCTCAGCCAGCCAGTAGAACAAAAGGTTTATTAGGGTTGTCAGGAAAGAGTCCAAACAGAGCTTGTAAGTATGACCAGGACCCCTCAGCTGGGGCCTTCTGGGGCAGGGAGCTTAGACCCCGGCTCTGGGGCTCCCTGTGTTTCACCACCCAGCTCCAAACTGACTAAAAAAACAGCCAAACCTCCAGCAGGCTCTTCCCCTCCCCCGGGGCCCCTCCTCTAGCCTTTTACCATTCTCCCATCCAAAGGTGTCACCTCCCAACCTCCGTCCTGGCTCATGTTACAGCCTCAGGTAAAATTCATTCCCGATGCAGCCTTTCTCAATGCAGCCTGCCTCTCAGGTCAAATCCATCTCGCTCTCTACTCCGTCACAGTGGCTCCTAGTTCTTATATTATGGGAACAAGTAAATAACTTTTCCTTATTCACTTTCTCCACACCACACCACTCATGATTTTATATACCTCTATCATATCCCCCCTTAGTCTCCTCTTTTCCAAGCTGAAAAGTCCTAGCCTCTTTAATCTCTCCTCATATGGGACCTGTTCCAAACCCCTAAACATTTTAGTTTCCCTTCTCTGAACCTTTTCTAATGCCAGTATATCTTTTTTGAGATGAGGCGACCACATCTGTACGCAGTATTCAAGATGTGGGCATACCATGGATTTATATAAGGGCAATAAGATATTCTCCGTCTTATTTTCTATCCCTTTTTAAATGTTTCCTAACACCCTGTTCGCTTCTTTGACTGCTGCTGCACACTGCGTGGACGTCTTCAGAGAACTATCCACGATGATTCCAAGATCTCTTTCCTGATTAGTTGTAGCTAAATTAGCCCCTATCATATTGTATGTGTAGTTGGGGTTATTTTTTCTAATGTGCATTACTTTACATTTATCCACATTAAATTTCATTTGCCATTTTGTTGCCCAATCACTTAGTTTTGTGAGATCTTTTTGTAGTTCTTCACAGTCTGCTTTGGTCTTAACTATCTTGAGCAGTTTAGTATCGTCTGCAAACTTTGCCACCTCACTGTTTACCCCTTTCTCCAGATCATTTATGAATAAGTTGAATAGGATTGGTCATAGGACTGACCCTTGGGGAACACCACTAGTTATTCATACCCTTTGTTCCCTTTCTTTTAACCACTTCTCAGTCTATGAAAGGATCTTCCCTCTTATCCCATGACAACTTAATTTATGTAAGAGCCTTTGGTGAGGGACTTTGTCAAAGGCTTTCTGGAAATCTAAGTACACTATGTCCACTGGATCCCCCTTGTCCACATGTTTGTTGACCCCTTCAAAGAACTCTAATAGATTAGTAAGACATGATTTCCTTTACAGAAACCATGTTGACTTTTGCCCAACAATTTATGTTCTTCTGTGTGTCTGACAATTTTATTCTTTACTATTGTTTCAACTAATTTGCCCGGTACTGACATTGGACTTACCAGTCCGTAATTGCCAGGATCACCTCTAGAGCCCTTTTTAAATATTGGCGTTACATTAGCTATCTTCCAGTCATTGGATACAGAAGCTGATTTAAAGGACAGGTTACAAACAATAGTTAATAGTTCCGCAATTTGACATTTGAGTTCTTTCAGAACTCTTGAGTGAATACCATCTGGTCCCAGTGACTTGTTACTGTTGAGTTTATCAGTTAATTCCAAAACCTCTCTAATGACACTTCAATCTGTGACAATTCCTCAGATTTCTCACCTACAAAAGATGGCTCACGTTTGGGAATCTCACTAACATCCTCAGCCATGAAGACTGAAGCAAAGAATTCATTTTGGTTTCTCCGCAATGACTTTATCGTCTTTAAGTGCTCCTTTTGTATCTCGATTGTTCAGAGGGCCCCACTGGTTGTTTAGCAGGCTTCCTGCTTCTGATGTACTTAAAAAACATTTTGTTATTACCTTTTGAGTTTTTGGCTAGCTGTTCTTCAAACTCCTTTTTGGCTTTTCTTATTACATTTTTACATTTAATTTGACAGTGTTTATGCTCCTTTCTATTTACCTCACTAGGATTTGACTTCTACTTTTTAAAAGATGCCTTTTTATCTCTCACTGCTTCTTTTACAGTTGTTGTTGTTAAGCCACGGTGGTTCTTTTGTTAGTTCTTTTACTGTGTTTTTTAATTTGGGGTATACATTTAAGTTGGGCCTCTATGATGGTGTCTTTGAAAAGTGTCCATGCAGCTTGCAGGGATTTCACTCTAGTCACTGTATCTTTTAATTTCTGTTTAACTAACCTCCTCATTTTTGCATAGTTCCCCTTTCTGAAATTAAATGCCACAGTGTTGGGCTGCTGAGGCTTCTTCCCCCACAGGAATGTTAAATGTTATTATATTATGGTCACTATTTCCAAGCAGTCCTATTATAGTTACCTCTTGGACCAGATCCTGCACTCCACTCAGGACTAAATCGAGAATTGCCTCTCCCCTTTTGGGGAGATGAGCTTCTGGTTGGTGATAAAGTCTCTCCATCCGATGCCCAGAATCTTTCATAGACATTTATTTTGGAAGACATTAGTTTTCTAGCTAACATTTTTAATAGCTCTCCAGCTCTGACAGCTATACACTAGCATTGAGATGACATGTGAGTTGAAAACTCTCAGTTTTGCTTTGGTACTGCATATTTTGTATTTCTATACATTGTTGAGTTTAGTGAATATTGTGGATGCCTTTCCTCCTATCTTTTGATACCCCACCTTCTGCACTTTGATGTGGATGCTGCCAGTTCCAAGCCCAGATAAAGTGAAGAGTGTTGAGAGCAAGGCTAGCCACCTAGCTTATTTTTAAAACGAACAAACAAACCACACACCTCATTGGTTATAAAAATTATAAAAATGACTGCTTAATAGAGAACATTTCTGACCCTTCGTGTTTCATGAAGTCTCCTGGTGAAAGCAGAACTCCCCCAAATTTGAGGCTGGCAGCAAGAAAACACTTCAGAGTCAGTTACTGGAATATGAGAACAATCTTTCAAATATCAAAGATCTCACCACTTGTGAGGGAGGTGGACAACTGTGGACTTGAAATGCTGTGCATCTGTGAGAGCAGACTGACAGGAGTGACTAGGAAGCGCTTCAGGCAAGAGAAAAAACATTTAATCTATTCAGGTCAGGTCATCAAGACAATGTACACTCAGAAACAGTAGCACTCATTATGACAGATTCTGTAGGAAAAGCCCTTATCTGGGAACCTATCAGCCAGCAATGCTTGTAGTATATAGGAATTTTAAAAAAATCAAAAGAATGCCAACTTTGATCATGTTGTTTACCTTTCCTAGGGGCCTGATCTTGCTCCCCACAGAAGTCAATGGGAGTTTGGTCATTAACTTCAGTGGGAGCTGGCTGAAGCCCTTAATAGAAGTACTGTAATGCTGATACATTTTATTTTAATGTAACATTTTCTCATTTCATTTACTTTTATCCTCCTTTCTGTAGCTTCTGTTTTGTTGATTGGCATAATATTGGATATTTAAAAGCTATTTACATGAATTATTGTTAAAGGGGGATTTTTGATCTTTACTTTCAAATGTTTATAATAAAAAACCCCAATATTATTTAAGCAAAAAATCCAGACTCTGGGCCAAATTTACCAATTACATAAATGGTGGTGAAAGCTGATTATAAAACAAATGGGAATGGTAAAGTACTGCACAGATTTGGCACTTAATGAGTCTGCAAAATGAGTGTAATTTATAACAGTGTAGGATTCTCTGGGTAGTAGTTCAGTCCTGGTCTGAGTGGGTGCAGCTCCTTTTGAAGTCAGTGTGAATTGTGCACCTGCTTTCGCCAGGGGTGAATTTAGCCTGTGGTGTTGGAAACAGCATGGACTTAAGTTAAAGTAGGAGAACTTACTTTACCTTGCACCCTTTTGTTAGTTTCCCCACCCAGTGGGCCAAGTTTTGTTCTGCTACACTGTTGTAAATTCATAAAAGTTAATGTGTAAAGTGTGATTGTTTTGCAAACTGCTGAATGCCAAATCAGTGCAATTTAACTACTTTCCCATTTACACTGTACCAACTTAAATCTGATGGTTAACTATATACCACCATTTAGCTCATTGCTGAAATTGACACAGAGAATTCCATTAGAGTTGCCTCTACTCATTCTAAGCTGTGTTTTGGACTTTGACCTTTACAAAATATTAGTAATTATTAGAGAAAAATAATTTTATTTTTTCTTTATTTACAGACTGAACCCAGCGAGGATTTTGACCTGTCCTTGAGAATTGCAGAGACCGTACTGAGAAGTGTGGAAACAAATTTAAGTGATGCCCAGGAATATGCAGAATCTGAAGAAAATCTTCTTTCTGTTCCCAGAGAGACTGGAATATCTGCATCTACTATTTCTCAAAAACTGCCAGCTAAGAAAGTATCTGAAAATCTGACTAGGAAATCTTCAGAAGATCAAGGCAAAGTTGTGGACTCAGAAAGTATTATTGCTATACCTCTAGAGAGGGAAACAAAATTGGGAAATAATCATGGCAAAGAAGAAATAGAAGCTCTGGAACCAGCAGGCATATCTTCAAAGAGGCCTGACGTGTCAGGTTTAGAAAATTATCCAGTAATACAAATACAGGTATCTACTTGCAATATACAGACTGTTTCAGTACCTCAGCGTCAATAGTGAGTTTATTTAAAGTGCTCCAAACCTAGGTCTAACTATTTCTCTCAAACATTATGCCCTAAGTGACTATTCTTTTTAAAATTTAAGTGAATTTCCTGTGATGCCTGTTCTCTGAGATATACATTGTGATGCTTGGTGATGACTCATCCACCCTCCTCTCCACAGTGTCGAGGTGTCTGTAACTTTTTTGTCATATTTAATTTTTTTAATCATCTTTTACTTAAGTAGTTTCTATCTCCCTTTAAAAGAAATTGCCACTCAAGGCTAAGGCTATAAGGGAACACCTAAGTTTCATTTCGGGGGCTAAACCAGAATTTATACTCCTGGAGTCAGTAGCTTCAAGCTTTGAGAATTCCCTCCTTGGTTTTGCTCAATAGCATGGATCCAAGAATGCTGTGTCACATATCTTTAGAGAAAAGCTATGTGATATAAGTAGGGGCCTATCAAATTCAAGGTCCATTTTGGTCAATTTCACGGTCATGGGATTTAAAAAATCATAAATTCTTCTTCGAGTGCTTGCTCATATCAATTTCAATTAGGTGTGCACGCACCGCGTGCACGATCGTCGGAAGATTTTTACCCTAGCAACACTCGGTGGGCCGGCTGGTGCCCTCTGGAGTGGCGCCGTTGGGGCACTGAATAAATACCCCAGCCGGCCCAGCACGCTCTCAGTTCCTTCTTACCGCCCGTGATGGTCGTTGGAACTGTGGAGTGCAGTGTAGCTGATCTCCACCTCCCTAGCTTAGTTAGCACTCGCTTAGCATTGTTAATAGTTTTAAGTACTTTTAAGTAGTTGTTAATAGTTTTGATAGTTCTTTTTAGAAGTTTAGTGTAAATACTAGTGGGAGATAAGCGGCTTCTCCCCTTTTCTCCCTCCCGGTACCGGGCTGATGCCTGACTCCCCGGGATTCAAGCCTTGCTCGGCCTACTCCAAGCCGATGCCTATGGGGGACCCCCACGACTCCTGTCTGAAGTGCCTGGGGGAATCCCACCTCGCAGATAAGTGCCGAATCTGCAAGGCTTTTAAGCCTAGAACCAAGAAGGAGCAGGACTTTCGTTTGAAGGAGCTCCTGTTAGAAGCGGCACTTAGCCCGATGTCGGCCCTGCACCGTGATCCGGTACCGACAACGGCGGCACGCACTGTGTCAGCGGCACCGGAGCGCACGAGCAAGGAGCTCCGGCACTGGACGACTCCGGCCACGTTTACAAAGAGGCGTCGTTCTCTGTCCCCGACATTGGGGAAACAGACCCTGGGGCTGGCACCGCCCCCAACGCCGCTGCAGCCGCAACCTGTTCAGGACCGCCCGGCCAAGTCTTTTGGCCCAGTGCCAGCACAGTCAACTCCGGTACCACAAGGTCCGTTGAGTTCGGTGCCCCCCGACTAAGGCACCGGCACTGTCGACTCTGGTACCACAAGGTTCGTCGAGTTCGGTGCCCCCGACCAAGGCGCCGGCACCGACCCCGTCGACTCCGGCACCACAAGGTCCGTCGAGTTCGGGGCCCCTGGCTAAAACTCTGGCACCGACGACTCCGGTACCGCAAGGTCCATTGAGCTCGGTGGCCGTCAGCTCCCCGGTACGCACTGAGGTAGAGCTAACGCTGCCGTCCACACCGGACACCTGTTCGGCAGTGAGGGACTTGATTTCACTTACCGAACCGGCACTACATCAGCCTTCAGTACCGCCAGTGCGGCTCGTCCCTTCCCAAGGCAAGCCTGCCATGCTGTGCCCACTACCGCACACAGGAGCTGGTCGACGCCGGTCCAGGTCTAGATCGAGGTCCCAGTCCCGCTCCAGGCGCAGATCCCAGTCTCGGCACCGCTCGCAGTCCCGGCACCAATCCCCATCTTGGCGCCGGTCGCACTCACAGCGCCGTTCAAGATCGGCCTCCAGACACGGCCGACACTACTATGGCTCCCGGCACCGCTCCTGATCCCAGGGCCGGTCGCAGCTCAGGTCCCCGGAAAGCCGGTCCCGTCGCTGATCAACCAGGCGTTCCCTTTCAAGGTCCAAGTCGGGCTTCCGGTACCGAGACAATCGTCGGTACCGCTCCAGGTCCCAGTACTGCTTCAGATCCCGGCACCGATCCCCTTCGCCACGGCGCAGCATGGCACCGCATACCAGACTGCAAGAGCATTCCGCTCCACCCTGGCCCTCCCGCTCTGCGTCTAGATCCTCCAGGGCGGAGAGTGGCTACCACATGGACCAGGTCCACGGTGTGGAGGGTCCTAGCCGTTGGCAGGGGGACACACAGGACTCTGCCCAGGGACCTCAGCAGTGGCCTTTCTGGACACCGTGGTCATATCATCAGGCCCAAGGGGCCCCTTCCAGAGCCTCCCAATCGGCCCACTCAGAGCCCCGGGTGCCAGAGGCCACGATATCCCGCCCTCCCCCAGAGGATTCGGAAGCAACGGCCCATCCATCGGCTGAGGCCCGAGACCTTGAGGCTGAGGACCTTGAACCGGGAGAGCTCCCACAGCAGGACCTTTCCCAGGACCCACTAGTTCCAGAGTTGTCGTCTTCTTCCTCTCCAGATGAGGCAGTGGCGGGAGCGTCATCTTCTGGCCCGCCACCTATTGACTTCAGGGACCACCAGGACCTGCTTCGTAGACTGGCCCTGATCATGAACCTGCAGGTAGAGGAGGTGGTGGAGCTTGAGGACCCTGTGGTGGACATCCTGTCAGCCGGTGCCCCTACCAGGGTAGCCCTGCCGTTTGTTCGTACGATCCAAACCAACACCACTACAATCTGGCAATCTCCAGCTTCAATACCCCCCACCGCCAGGGGGGGTGGAGAGAAAATATATGGCGCCCTCAAAGTCCTTTGAGTACTTATACACTCACCCCCAACCGTGCTCCTTGGTCGTTCAATCTGTGAACGAGAAGGAGAGGCACGGTCAGCAGGCCTCTGCACCTAAGTCTAAGGAAGCTAGGTGCCTGGACCTGTTTCGTAGAAAGATCTACTCTGGGGGGGGCCTACAGCTCAGAGCGGCTAACCAGCAGGCCCTTCTGAGTCGCTATAACTATAACACCTGTAACTCAATGCAGAAATTCAGGGAATTTGTGCCCCAAGAGTCCAGACAGGAGTACTCGGACTTGATTGAAGAAGGCAAAAAGGTGGCCAGAACATCTTTGCAGGCCTCCTTGGACATTGCTGACTCAGCGGCCAGAACACTAGCTTCAGGGGTTGCCATGCGGCGTATCTCCTGGCTACAGTCCTCTAACCTCCCGGCGGAGGTTCAATATACGATTCAGGACCTGCCCTTCAATGGGCAGGGCCTGTTTTCCGAGAAAACAGACTCGAGACTTCAGACCCTAAAGGATGGCCGGACCATAATACGGTAGCTGGGGATGCATACCCCTGCCACGCAGCGCCGGCCCTTACAGGCCTTCACGCAGCGCCCCTACCCTACACCCAGGCCTAGACAGGACTTCTCCAGAAGATGCGGCCGGGGTGGTAGGAGGAGGCAGCCTGGTCATCAGAGTGGCCAGAACCAGGGCCCCCCTAAACCATCGGTGGGGCCCAAGCAAAACTTTTGAAGCTACGCCCGAGGGCGGAGCACCAGTCTCCATACAGGACCCTTCCCCACCCTTCAGAGACCGCCTTTCCCATTTCCTTCATGCGTGATCAAACATAACCTCAGACTGTTGGGTCTTACGCATGGGGGAAAGTGGATATCGCCTGCAATTTGCTTCCTCCCCTCACTTTCACCCTACCTCCCTGTCCTTCTTCAGGGACCCTTCTCATGAGCAACTCCTAACTCAAGAAGTGCAAACGCTCCTCACTATAGGGGCAATAGAGGAGGTTCCAAGGGAGTTCAGGGGCAAGGGGCTTTAGTCCCGTTATTTCCTAATCCCTAAATCAAAGGGGGGGCTACGTCCTATCCTGGATCTGCATGGACTCAACAAATTCATGGTAAAGTTGAAGTTCCGCATGGTTTCCCTGGGTACTATTATCCCTTCACTGTATCCTGGAGACTGATACGCTGCCCTCGACATGAAGAATGCGTACTTCCACATAGCTATTTACCCGCCATACAGACGTTTTCTTCGCTTTGTGGTCGACCAAAGGCACTTTCAATTCACCGTCCTTCCCTTCGGCCTCTGCACAGCACCAAGGGTTTTCACGACGTGCATGGCTGTCGTAGCAGCCTATCTTCGTCGATGGCGAATCCAAGTGTTCCGGTACCTCGACGACTGGCTCATCCGTGGCAGCTCCAGCAGCCAGGTCCAGTCGCAGGTTCAGATTGCCATGACTATGTTCAATCGGCTGGGCTTGCTCCTCAACATAGAAAAGTCCACTTTGGAGCCAACCCAAAGAATAGACTTCATAGGAGCAGTCCTGGACTCGACTCTTGCCCGAGCTTTTCTGCCAGAGACATGCTTCCAGGCCCTAGCGACCATCATCCGCGGCCTGCAGAGCTTCCCAACCTCGACGGCATGAAACTGCTTGAGTCTACTGGGTCACATGGCGTCCTGCACGTTCGTGACCAGACACGCCAGATTACGCCTCCGTCCGTTCCAGGCAGGGCTCTCATCAGCATATCACCCACGCAGGGACAGCATGGACGTGGTAGTGAAGGTACCAACGGAAGTCCTAGCCTCCCTAGACTGGTGGCTGGACCCCAAGATGGTGCCATTCCATACCCCACAACCCTCTCTGGCCTTGACCACGGATGCGTCATCTCTCGGTTGGGGAGCCCACATGGCAGATCTTCGCACACAGGGCCTTTGGTGGTTCAAGAGTTATCCCTCCACATCAACGTGAGGGAGCTGCGGGCAGTGCGCCTTGCCTGCCAAGCCTTTTCCAAGCAGCTTCAGGGTCATTGCATTGCAGTCTTTATGGACAACACAATGGCCATGTTTTATATCAACAAGCAAGGGGGAGTACATTCGTCCTCCCTCTGCCAAGAGGCCATGCGATTGTGGGAGTTCTGCATAGCCCACTCCATCCACCTGGTGGCCTTTCTCCCAGGGGTTCAGAACACTTTGGCAGACCGCCTCAGCAGGTCCTTCCAGGCACACGAATGGGCCATTCGCCCAGACATTATCCACTCTGTCTTCCGAAGCTGGGGATTTCCCTGCATAGACCTGTTTGCGACTCGCGAGAACCGGAAGTGCCACCTGTTCTGCTCGCTCCAGGGACACTCCCCAGACTCCCTGATGGACGCTTTTCTCATGTCTTGGACAGACCACCTGTCCTATGCCTTTCCCCCCTTTCTGCTGGTCCACAGGGTCCTGCTCAAGCTGCGCAGGGACAGAGCCCGCCCGTCTAATCATGATCGCCCCGGCGTGGCCCAGGCAGCACTGGTACACCACTCTCCTAGACCTCTCAGTGGCCACCCCAATCACTCTTCCGTTGTGGCTGGACCTGATTACTCAGGAGCACGGCAGGCTTTGCCACCCCTACCTGCAATCTCTCCATCTGACGGCGTGGCTGCTGCATGGCTGAACCAGTCTTAGTTACGTTGTTCCAGCTCGGTTCAACAGGTCCTTCTGGGTAGCAGGAAGCCGTCTACCAGATCCACCTACTTGGCCAAGTGGAAACCTTTTTCCTGCTGGTGTGCCCCATGTGGTACCACCCCCTCGCAGGCGCCAGTACCCACCATCCTGGACTATCTCTTGTCACTGAAACAACAGGGCCTGGCAATCTCATCTTTGAAAGTCCACCTGGCGGCGATCTCGGCCTTTCACCCCGGCGAGAGCGGGTGCTCGATCTTTTCCAGCCCCATGGTCAGCAGGTTCCTCAAGGGGTTAGAGTGACTGTACCCGCTAGTTCGTCATCCGGTCCCTACATGGGACCTCAACCTCATGATAACTAGGCTCATGGGGGGCCCCATTCGAGCCAGTGGCCACCTGCTCGTTCCTGTACCTCTCCTGGAAGACTGCCTTCCTGGTAGCCATCACCCCGGCAAGGCACATATTTGAAATCAGAGCGCTCACTTCGGAACCTCCCTACACGGTGTTCCATAAGGACAAGGTACAGCTGCGACCGCACCCGGCCTTCCTGCCCAAAGTAGTCTCGGCCTTTCATGTCAACCAGGACATCTTTCTGACGGTCTTCTATCCGAAGCCGCACGCTTCTCCAAGGGAGCAACAACTCCACGCCTTGGACGTCCGTAGGGCCCTCGCCTTTTACATCGAGCGGATGAAGCCCTTTCGGAAAACAACTCAATTGTTCGTTGCTGTGGCAGACCGGAGGAAGGGCCCCCTGGTCTCCTCCCAGCGCATCTCGTCCTGGATCACTTCGTGCATCCATGCGTGCTATGACTTAGCTGGTGTCCCTACCACGCACCTCACTGCCCAGTCCACCCGAGCTCAAGCCTCGTCTTCCGCCTTCCTGGCGCACGTGCCAATACAGGAGATATGTAGGGCAGCAACCTGGTCATCGGTGCACACCTTTGCTACTCACTATGCCGTAGTCCAGCATTCCAGAGAGGACGCTGCTTTTGGTTCAGCAGTTCTCCATTCTGCGGTATCTCACTCCGACCCCACCGCCTAAGTAGGGCTTGGGAGTCACCTAATTGAAATTGATATGAGCAAGCACTCGAAGAAGAAAGACGGTTACTCACCGTTGTAACTGTTCTTCGAGCTGTGTTGCTCAAATCTATTCCAAACCCGCCCTCCTTCCCTACTGTCGGAGTAGCCGGCAAGAAGGAACTGAGAGGGCGCTGGGCCGGCTGGGGTATTTATTCAGCACCGCAATGGCGCCACTCCAGGGGGCACTGGACAGCCCACCGAGTGTTGCTAGGGTAAAAATCTTCCGACGATCGTGCACGTGGCGCGCGCACACCTAATTGGAATAGATATGAGCAACACATCTCGAAGAACAACAGTTACAACGATGAGTAACTGTCTTTTTCATTATTTCAGCTATTTAAATCTGAAATTTCATGGTGTTATAATTGATGGGATCCTTACCCAAAAAGGAGTTGTGGGGGTGCGGGGATCACAAGGTTATTGTAGGGGGAGTTGCGGTACTGCTACCCTTACTTCTGCACTGCTGCTGGTGACAGCACTACCTTCAGAGCTGGGCAGCTGGAGAGTGGTGGCTGCTGGCCGGGACTCCAGCTCTGAAGGCAGAGCTGCTGCCTGCAGAGCTGGGCCCTCACTCAGCAGCCGCCACTCTCCAGCTGCCCAGCTCTAAAGGCAGCAACGCAGAAGTAAGGGTGGCAATACTGCAACCCCCCAAAATAATCTTGCAACTCCCTGTTGGGTCAGGACCCTCAATTTGAGAAACACTGGTCTCCCCTGTGAAATCTGTATAGTATAGGGTAAAAGCACACAAAAGATCAGATTTCATGGAGGGGGAGAACAGATTTCACAGTCCATGATGTATTTTTCATGGGTGTAAATTTGGTAGGCCCTAGATATAAATAATTCTCTGTGGGGGTTGGAAGTAAATTTGGGTCTAAAACATGGCCTTATCTATATGATCCCAGGTGTGAATTTAAACCAATATATTTATACCAGTATAACACACACACACCCATGTAGACACTCCAGAATGTGTGCCTTTTTTCAGGTTAGCTTATGTCACTTGGGAAAAAATCTACTTTTCTACCAGAATAAGTGTGTCTGAACAGGAAGTTACACCTGTATCACTATATCAGTATAACTTGTAAAATTTTCCCTTGTAGACAAGTTCTAAGTTCCCTATTTAATAATTAGGTACAGTGGAGAGGCATGCTTACTTTTTCTGAAGGGGAACTGATGTAGCTACTCTGAGCCAAATTTTCACCCACTCTTTCAGTTATAGTAATAATAATAGTGTGTGCCCTGTTACTACATCTGTGCAAATAAACAAGCATTAGCATGTGTAAAATACAAGTTAGTCTTCCAAATAACAGATCTGTATGTGCAGAAACTTGCTTGCATGCAGTTTTGTGCATGGAAAATTAGAGGTAGCTACTTGTAAAACATAATCATCAGTGTCTTTTACTTAACAAAGCTTTTTATGTGAGATGCAGTAGCATCTTAATTTTATCTTTGTTAGTCTATGTTAGAGCCTTAACATTATTTTAACACAGAATTTTGAAGATTTCATGATTTATAGGATTGAAAAACTATCATTTTTGGTTGTCCGGTACATTTTCCCAAAGAAGTAGCACTAGGCAGGCAGCAAGGTTAAGTCTAGTGGTAAAAGCACAGGAAAGGGAGCCAGGCAATCCATAATATTAATCTTAGCTCTGTCACTGATTCCCTGCATGGCTTTGGGTAAATCATTTAGGCCAAAATATTCAGGTTTTGATGCCCAAAGTCAGGCTGCTAAATATCTATGTAGACAACTTTTTAAAAGGTGCTTTGATTTTCAGAGAGGCTTAGGAGATGGAAGCAATAGTAGCTGCAGATGCTCAGCACCTCTGAAGATCAAGCCTCTTTATTAGGTGAATAAATAAGGATTTAGGTGCTCAACTTTAGGCACTAAAGTTTGAAAATGTTAGCCTTAATCTGTTTGTTTCACTGTTGGACATTTATTTCCATTTTACAATCTCACAGACATTTTATTTGGATTAATTTAATGTTTGTACACATTTTGAACATTATTTATACTGAAATTTCTCATGGAAGATTTTTTCTTGCTTATGTTTTTATTTAATCAGTCTTGAATAACTGTTCTGAGAAAATTAAATACCGGGTGCACTGTTGTAATATAAGAAATTGTTAATTAATCCCCCCTGAAAAATATTTGCTTAATTGATTTGTGTTTTATGTTACAGTACCAGCAACCTATTCTTAGTGGAGACAAGTTTGAACCTTTTTTGGGACATGTAGGTAGAACACAATCAAGTGTACAGAAGGAAAAGAAAGAAGACCAAGAAGTGCCTATTTTCACTCTTCTGAAAAACAAACTTTCACGTGCAGAGATTAAAGAAGACCAAGATCCACCTGTCAAGGCATCTTCAACATTTGCAGCAAGAAGTTCAGATATTAATTTAAGCAAGAACAGTCCGCACCTGTCCATATTAAAACTTATAGAATCAAAGATGGAATTAGAGGAGGATGGGATTAGCTTTAAAGAAGAGTCCCCAACAGTGGCTATAAGAACAGATTTGCCAGAGAAATGGCAAGAGGAGAGACTTTCAGAAACAGAAATAGTACGTCTAAACTCTTTTTTAAGTAAAACTCTTGAAGACTTTCTTATAGATAGACTTATAAAAATAATAATATTAAAATCTGTTTTAAGCAAAAATCTTGAAGGGTTTGTCGCAGAGAGACTTTCAGAAATAGGGATAGTCACAAAGATAGAATTAGGAGAAGAATACCAGAACCTACAGAGTATTATAGATGGATCACCAGTTGTTTTAGAGAGAGAGTTACTTGAAAAAGGAAAAGATATTTCCAGGGAAAGGCTTTCAGAAGCAGAAATAATAAATTTAAAATCTGTTTTGAGTAGAAACCTGCAAGATCGTCTCATAGAGAGATTTTCTGAAACAGGGATAATCACAGATTTGGAGTTAGGAAAGCAGCAGCAGAACCTATCATTGCAGGGAATTAAAGATAGATCACCAGTGGTTTTGGAGACAGATTTAGCTGAGAAAATGGATGATAGTTGTGAGGAGAAACCTTCAGAAATAGAAATAAGTCTTAAATCTGTTGTAAACCAAAATCTACAATATCTTCCCATAGAGAGGCTTTTAGAAACAAAGCTAAGTGAAGAGGTGAAGTTAGGAAAGGAACACAAAAACTTTTCTTTGTCAAGGATTGATGAGAGACAACCAAAGCCTGAGGCAGATTTATCGAAGAAGGGGAACGGTCAATCCAGGGAAGAATGTTCAGAACCTGAAATAATAGTAAAATATCTAAGTCAAAACCTACAAAACTGTGCCATAGAGAGACATTCACAAACAGGGATAAACACAGAGATGGAGTTAGGAAAAGAGCACCCAAGCCACTCATTGCAGATCGTCAAAGTCAAATTGCCAATGGTTATGGAGACACATTCACCTAGGATAGGACAAGATTATCACAAACAGAGGCTTTCAGAACAACAAATAAATCTAAAATCTGCTTCAGACAAAACTCTCCAAGATTCTCTCATAGAAAGACTTTTGGCAACAGAAATAATGAGTCTAAAGGATTTTTTAAACAAATGTCTTCAAGATCATCTCCTAGAGAAACTTTCAGAAACAGGATTAATCACAAAAGAGGAATTAGAGACAGTACATCAGAACCATTCCTTGCTGAACATTCTGGAAGGACAACAAATGGCATTGGAGACAGAATTACACAATATAAGCCAAATTCATTCTGGTGAGAGTCTTGCTAAACCACATATAAGTGAACATATACAGGCCTTCCTTCTTGAGGTACTCTCAGAAACAGAAATAATGAATCTAAAGTCATTTTTAAGCAAAAAGATCCAAGACCATCTTGTAGAACGACTCTCTGAAATAGGGTTGATCACAGAGGAAGAGTTAAGAAAGATAAACCACAATTTGTTTGTGCTGAGAGCTAATGAAAGACTGTCATGGGATGTGGAATCAGATTTACCTGGGGAAGAGCAAAATCTAAATCTAAAATCTCTTTTAACCAAAAACCTTAAAGATAGACTTTCAGAAACAAAACTAGTACATCTAAAGTCTCTTTTAAGCGAAATACTGAAGGAAGGTCGTAGAGACAAACTTTCTGAAACAGAAATAAAAAGTCTGAAATCTGTTTTAAGCAACAACTTGCAAAACCTTCCTATAGAAAGTGCTTCAGAAACTGGGTTAATCAATGAGAGAGAAATAGAGGGAGTACGCCAGAATGCTAAAGGAAAACCACTGATAGTTACTGATGCAGATATACTTGAGAGAGGGCAATATCATTCTAAGCAGAGACTTGATAAACTCGGTATAATAAATGAAAAGCCTATTTTAAGAAAAGAGAAGTTAGAACTTCCCGTAGAGAATGTTCCAGGACAAGTAACATGTGTGATGGCAAATCTAATCAATGAAACAAAAACCAATAGTGTAATACACCTTCCTCAAAAAAATACTTTAGAAAAAGAGAGTCAAGACCCACAACGTTATTTTGATAAAGCAGAAGTAGCACATTCAAACACAGATTTTGACAAATCATTAAAACCAAAGCCCCCGAATGAGACTTTGAGACCACATGAAACAATAGACTCACCTTCCTTACGTGCCCATGATATT
Organism: Chelydra serpentina; assembly: GCA_037349315.1. NCBI lineage: Eukaryota > Metazoa > Chordata > Testudines > Chelydridae > Chelydra > Chelydra serpentina. Next base: position 33,049,031 of record JBAIAC010000029.1, on the reverse strand, counting down.
GCTATCCAAACAGAACTTAAGGAATATCTCTGCAAACCAACACTGTCCTTTCCTGTAAACCCTCAAACATTTATCTTTGTACATTCAGGGTCTGAGGAAGAAACTAAGTCACCAGACAAGTCTCATGAGAAGTCAAAAGGCAAAAAAAAGCATGCCAAGCGTTCTAAGAAGCATGTTGCATCACGCTACCCACCCCAGGGACAAGTATTAATGTTCACAAAGTTTAAAAAGGAAAAACAAACTGGTTTGAATAACTGTAAGGAGATCTTAAAGGAAAAACATAGAAAACATTCTGAACCACCACCTCCAAGATCATGTGTTTCAGAAGCCAAGAAGGATTCAAAAGACTCTACAGTCTCAAACATTTTGAAAAAGGAAAGCCTGAAGCATAAAGCTGAGCAAGAAAGAGAGAATGATGGGGGACCAAAGAAATCACTTAGCAAGTCTATTAAGATACCAACAGCCACAGTGTCTGAACCACAGCTACAGCACTCAGCAAAAGCATTGCAAGAAAAATTATACGTGAGTAGTTTCCATTTGATTGGTGTGCAGAAGGAAATAGACCTGTAAGAATAATAATTGTCTCTCAATTTTCCACCTCATGAATGTCTGAAATAGAAAACTAAATACATGACTTTCTAAATATCTGGAGGTAGAATTATTAATACAGTGTCTCTTCATAAGCTGATAGCTTCCAAGTAAGCAGGCCCAACACTGAAATCCTTGTTACCCCTCAGTCCTAGTTCCCACCCCCACCCCCCAAATGTATTTGTAATATCACCCAAATAGGGAAGAAAAATCAAAACTAAATACCTCACTCTTCTAGCCATCCCTCATCTTCTCCCTGCCAGGGAATTCAAAGAAAACCAGCATTTCAATTTCTCTGGCATGTTAGTGAAATAATAGTGAATAACTGTAAATAATGTAGTAAGTTTACTAAAGAGTAAATGTAGCCTCTAGTCTACATTTGCAAAGGGGGAATTGGCAGTTTTTTATAGTTTTTGGGTTGCCTCAGGTACTTAAAGACGTAAGAATTTGGAATTTTAGGTGTTCCTTTTACCCCCCTTTGTGCCCATGTTCCCTGCTTCCAATGGACATGAGAGAGGATTATGCCCCATTGAAGAGTACATGGCCAAGGACTGTAATACCCACAAGTCCTTCTCAGATAAAGCCCAGAAGCACCAAAAGACACTCTAATCCAGAATCTCTACCTGCAGAGGCTTTGGAGGTGAGAGTATGGATGACTTTTTCCTAAAAAGGTCTCTCAGGCATGTGTAGTGTGGCTGGTAAGCCTCCTTCAGTGCCAAGGCCTGAGTCAGACCTCCAGGCTGAAAGGGAGCGGTCTCCTTGTAAACGCTCCCTTCACTTATTCTCTCAAAGGTGAGGAACAGTCTCTCTGATTTGTTTGCTGGGATTGACTTCAGTGGAACTGCCCAGGTGAGTAAGGTATGAAGGATTTGGCCCTGTTGTGTTAAGTTAAATGGAATATACGTGTTAACATAACCCAATCACTGTCCAATATTAAACAATGTTAAACAAGGTTCACGTTTTGGTATGCAGACACCTAAGCCTGCTTGGTATCATAGCAAACAAACCATTAAAAATCCTTTTTAACCTTTTATTAAAGATACAGAAAAGAGGGAAAAACAGGTAAAGCATTTGAAATGTAAAGTATTAAGTAAGACTTTTATTTTAACAACATTTCTTGTTCCCTTTCCTTTTAGCTGAAGAGAGTTTTAGAAATACCCTCTCTCCTCCCTTGTTTGACAGTCTTTTAGATGGTATTAAGGATGGAATAACTGTTCTTTTGGGTAAAAGAAGAAGTTAGTTGAGATGGGCAGGAGCTGCTCTTGTTAAAGTCCGATCCCATTTTATTCCAGGTGGTGTCTGGGATTTACCTGGAGCTAGTAGGGGTGGATGTTTCCTTGGTCCTTCTCTTTGGCCTGATCTGATCAGGACATCTCTCAGGATTAGGATGATGAAGGCCTGGGGTCCCAGAAGGTGGTGGCGGGGCAGCCATGATGGTGAAACTCATTTCACTAGGCTCTGTCTGTTTTTCTCTCTTCCCCTCCAAAAGCCTCTTTCTTTAAGGACCCAAAAAGGAAATGATGAGGTGGAATAGCCAATCCTTTCCTTATTATGTCCACCAATTAGGCCTAATATTTGACACACCAATTTTGGTTCATTAATTTTTGGTTGCACCTTTTCTGTTTTTTACCAAGCATGATTTTAACTCAATCATTGAGTTATATCAGTGTGGCCTTTTTGTTTGGACTTAGTTTTTTTGGTGGGTTTTTTTTGCACCTGTTGGTAACATTCATTATTTACTTTTTATTAACATTTGTTGGTATAGGTTATTGTAACAGTTCATGAACTTTTATATACTTTTCCCAGTTAAGCTTACAATTAAAGTAAATTTGTAGGCCCAGTTATTAGAACAGCCCTCAATACTGATTCAGTCAAAACTCCAACTGACTTGGTGAAATTTGCTCTAAATTAGGAAAAACTTGAGATATTTATGAGTTGCTTAAGGTTACATTTTAAAAACATAAGTGAATAGGTGAGAGTTAGTATCGCTTTGTGAAAGGTAAAACTGGAGCTTGCCTATAACTAAGAGGAGAACTTGGCCATTGTATCTGTTAGTTCTTCTTTGAATGATTGCTCATGTCTATTCCACAGTAGGTGTGCGTGGTCGCCACATGCATCGGTGCTGGAAGTTTTTCCCTTAGCAGTATCCGTAGGGGGGAGCGCCGCTGCAACCCCTGGAGTGGCGCCGCTATAGCGCGCTATATAGGGGGCTGCGCGCTCCCCCCACCCTCAGTTCCTTCTTGCCGCCAGTGTAGGTGCGTCGGAACTTCTGCTCCAGCTTCATTGCTGCAGCCTTTTTTCCTAGAACTCTGTTCGTTGTTCATTGTTAGTGGTATCTTTAGTTAGTTTGTAAGTTAGTTTAGATTAGTTAGAGTCTGGGCCGGGGCATGCCCCGGGCTTCAAATCGTGCGAGTCCTGCAGGCGTTCTATGCCTAGAAGCGACCCGCACTTAGATTGTCTCCGCTGCCTGGGTGAGTCCCAAGTCAGAGTACACTGCAAAATCTGCAGGTCCTTCAAGCCAAGAACTAAAAAGGACAGAGACATTCAACTCCGGGCCCTCCTCATGGAGTCCGTGTTGGCTCCTACCCCGGTGCACTGAGCGGAATCAGCACCCGGTACCTCGTCCTCGGTGCGCGGCGATCCCCCGGCGCCTTCGAGTGGCCGGCACCGCTCACTGTCGCGTACGCAGAGGAAGGCACCATCTTCACATCGTCGTTGAGACAAGGATAAGGGAGAGGCTAGACCCATGTGCGGCAGCCCTAATTCTCCCCCGGGCCCCAGCGCTCCGACTCACGCTAAGCGGAGTAGCCCGGTTTCGTCGACGCAGGCCTCTGCGGATGCCCGAATGCCTTCGACGCCGGAGGCCTTCCAGGCGGCCAAGGACTTGCTGACGCTCCAGGTACTGGCAGTTCCGGCACCGGGAGTCCATTCCAGAGGCAAGCCGCCATTGGGCTCCAGGCCGTCGACTCCGACCAGGCGCAGATCCCGGTCAAGGGACCACTCATGGGATCGCTTGCCCCTCAGCGCCCGGTCTGACCATAGCCCGCAGCCTCCACAGTCACCAATGGTGAGGCTCTCGGGCAAGGTGCCATCGGATCAGATCTGCTGGCACCGCTCAAGACTGAGCAGGGAGTCGCGACACGGCAGGCACCGGTGCCGTAGACGCGCCCGGTCGAGTCGGAGCTACCGCAGCCGTTCCCGTCACGGCCGCCGACGTTCCAGCTCCCGTTCTTCAAGGCACCAGGAACACGACTCCCGTAAGAGGTCGCCGACTCCGCACTGTCGCGAACATAGGCGTCGCAGCGTCTCAAGGAGCAGCAGCTCGAGACAGTACCGTTCCTCGTCGTCGGAGTCCCATTCCCGAGGTAGACGTCATCGTCGGCGCCGTAGATCTTACCGCTCCCACGGCACCGACCGGACGACATTCATGCCAGCGGTGAGCCACTCAGGGGCCACCGTGTTCCAACCTGACCAGCTGGTGCTGCCGGTGCCGCAGCAGGGTCAGTGGCAAGGGGTTCCATGGCAGGGACAGTGGTGCCAGTGGACCCCTTGGCCCCCGGGACACGCCCAGCCGGATACTCGATTGGTCGCAGGGGCATCTGAGGCTCCCTCGGCCACTATATCCAGGGCTCCAAGAGGCAGATCTGCGGACCACGGGTCCTCGGCACCGCATGCGGACTCCGAGCAAGGCGTCGAGCCCGCAGTGCCAGCAGATGCACTAAGCTCCGTACCGGCGTCCTCCCCCGTACCGGAGGACAAGGTCGCGGCCCCGCCACCCTCTGCACCGCAGGAGGACTTCAGGGCTCACCAGGAGCTATTGAAGCGAGTCGCCTCAAACCTCCAGCTCCAAGCTGAGGAGATGGAAAGGCCTTCAGACTCGCTCTTCAATGTCCTTTCGTCCTCGGCACCGGGCAGAGTGGTGCTCCCGCTACACGAAGGGGTTGCCAATATCATGAAAGCCCTTTGGCATACGCCAGCCTCACTTGCGCCCATATCCAAAAAGGCAGAGTGCAAGTATTTTGTCCCTACGAAAGGACATGAATTCTTGTACACCCACCCGGCGCCCAACTCCTTGGTCGTGGAATCCATAAACCACAGGGAGCGTCAGGGTCAACCAGGTCCTACCCCTAAGAATAAGGACTCGAAAAGGCTGGACTCATTTGGAAGGAAGTTTTATTCGTCCTCGAGTTTCCAGCTCAGGGTGGCAAATCACCAGGCCTTCCTCAGTCGCTACGACTTTAACCTGTGGGGGTCCCTACAAAAATTCGAGCCCTCTCTCTCAGAGCGCGACCGCAAAGAGTTCAAGGCGCTGGCGGAGGAGGGAGCTGCCGCTGCGAAGGCTGCTCTGCAGGTGGCATCGGATGCGGCGACACGGCGGCGCAATCCATCGCCTCGGCGGTGTCCATGCACAGGGCATCGTGGCTCCTCCTGTCGGGGCTGTCCTCGGAGGCGCAGTCCGTGATGCAGGATCTCCCGTTCGACGGCAAGGACCTGTTCGCGGAGCAAATGGACGTGAGACTTCATGGCATGAAGGACTCCCGTACCACCCTGCAAACGCTCGGGCTCTACATCCCGCCTGCTAAGGAAAAACCTAAGCCGCAGGCTTCCGCCCAGGCGCCCCAACCACGCTACAAGCCAGCCTATAAGAGGTCCAGACCACAAAAGAGGCGACCTCAATGGCAGTCCCGCTCTGCCCCGCAGCCTGGGCCCTCCAGGAGCAAGCAGCAGGGCAAGAGGCGGTTTTGACTGGGGGCAGGAGGGTACCCAGGTGAACCCCGAGAGCACCCTCCGACAAATAAAGTTGGCCTTCAGCAACCGCTTGCGTCCATTCCTTTCGCAGTGGTCCCATATAACCTTGGACTGGTGGATCCTGAGTACCATTGCCTGGGGCTACATGCTCCAGTTCGTGTCACCCCCGATCTCCCGCCCCTCTCCCGGGCACGGCACGGTAGACCCGTCACATCTACCCCTGCTGCAGCAAGAGGTGGGCTGGCTCCTCAGTCTCGGAGCCATAGAGGGAGTCCCAAGGGAATTCCAAGGGAAAGGGTTCTATTCCCGTTACTTCCTTATCCCGAAAGCGAAAGGGGGCCTCAGGCCTATATTAGACTTGCACGGTCTCAATCGGTTCATGGTCAAATACTGATTCCGCATGGTTTCCCTGGTAAAGATTATACCTGCCTTGGACCCAGGCGACTGGTATGCAGCCCTGGACCTCCAGGACGCATACTTCCACATCCACATATTCGAAGGACACAGGCGCTTCCTTCGCTTCCTGGTTGGGCAGGACCACTACCAGTTTACGGTCCTCCACTTTGGCCTGTCCACCGCACCTCGGGTATTCACAAAGTGTATGGCGGTTGTGGCGGCCTTTATCAGACGCCGAGGGGTCCAACTATTCCCGTACCTCGATGACTGGCTGCTCAAGGGCAACTTGAGGTCGCAGGTGCAGAACCACCTGCAGCTGCTCTTGGCTACCTGTGTCAATCTGGGCCTTCGGGTAAACGAGGCCAAGTCGACGTTGGTCCCGGTCCAGCGCATAAAGTTCATTGGTGCTCTACTGGATGCTTCCAAGGCCAGGGCCTCTCTCCCCCCAGGCAGATTCCAGATCCTCAAAGGGCTCATAGCCACGGTCACAGAGTTCCCCGTGACCACGGCCAGGACCTGCCTACATCTCCTGGACCACATGGTGGCGTGCACATACGTGGTACGCCACGCCAGGCTTCGAATGAGGCCCCTCCAGCTCTGGCTGGCCTCAGAATTCTCCCAAGCTCGGGACGGTATGGACAAGGTCCTCACGGTACCGGGTCGGGTGCTAACCTCCCTTCAGTGGTGGACCGTCCCGTCCAATATGTTGCAAGGGATTCCCTTCCGGGAACCGCCCCCGTTGCTATACCTGGTGTCAGACGCGTCGGACTTGGGCTGGGGAGCCCACGTAGGAAACTCCCAAACCCAGGGACTGTGGTCGGCCACAGAGCTGTCCCTACACATAAATGTCAAGGAGCTCAGGGCAGTCCGCTTGGCCTGTGTGGCGTTCAGCTTGCGGCTGAGTGGCAGAACGCTCAGCATCCTTACGGACAACGCGGCCGCGATGTTTTACAGGAAGCCCTCAGCCTATGGGAGTTCTGTATAGCCCACAACATCTCCCTCAGGGTTTTCCACCTGCCGGGCGTCAACAACTCCCAGGCCGATTGCCTGAGCAGGGTCTTCTCCTCCCAACACGAGTGGTCCCTCCACTCGGAGGTCACGGGTCAGCTCTTCCGAGCCTGGGGCACTCCCCAAGTAGACCTGTTTGCGACTCGACAGAACCGACGTTGCCACCAGTTCTGTTCCAGGGGAGGGCTGGAGAGGGATGCACTCTCGGATGCCTTCCTCCTGTCATGGTCGGGCCAGCTCCTCTATGCGTTCCCTCCCTTTCCCCTCATAGACAAGGTCCTGGAAAAGGTAAAGAGGGACAGGGCCCGCATCCTCCTGATTGCCCCAGCTTGGGCCAGACAGCACTGGTACGGGACTCTCCTAGGGTTGCTGGCAGCCCCTCCACATCCGCTACCGCTCCGACCGGATCTCCTGTCCCAGGACCGGGGCCGCCTCCTTCACCCCAACCTAGCCTCCCTTCACTTAACGGCGTGGCTGCTCAGTGGTTAGACGCGGAGGAGACTGTGTTCGGAAGGAGTCAGGAGCATCCTCCTGGAAAGTAGGAAACCTTCCACTCGCCGGGCCTACCTGGCAAAGTGGGCAAGGTTCTCTAGGTGGGCGGGCGAGCGGGGTACCTCCCCGAGGGACGCCCCACTCCAGGTTATCCTCTATTACCTCCTCCACCTTAGAACGCGGGGTCTAGCTCCCTCCTCCGTCAGGGTGCACCTGGCGGCTATATCGGCGTTCCACCCGCCGGTCCAGGGCCACTCAGTCTTCTCGCATGCCATGACCGGGCACTTCCTCAAGGGCCTAGACTGGTCCTTCCCATATGCCAGGGCTCCTACTCCACAGTGGGACCTGAATTTGGTATCTCGCCTCACGGGGCCCCCGTTCGAGCCCCTGGCCACATGCTCCTGGTCTCATCTCTCCTGGAAGGTAGCATTCCTCGTGGCCATTACGTCAGCCCGACGGGTGTCGGAGCTCAGGGCCTTGACCTCAGACCCCCCCCCCCCCTTTACGGCCTTCTACAAGGACAAGGTCCAGCTCTGACCACACCCAGCTTTCCTTCCTAAAGTGGTCTCCGCTTTTCACATGAACCAGGATATTTTCCTCCCTGTCCTCTGCCCAAAGCCGCATTCCTCGGGCGAGGAGCGCTGCCTCCATACGTTGGACATGCGCAGGGCGCTGGCTTTCTACTTGGATCTGACTAAGCCGTTCCGTAGGTCCCCGCAACTCTTTGTTGCCTCAGCCGAGCGTATGAGGGGTCAGCCAATCTCTACCCAGAGGCTTTCCCGGTGGATCACTTCGTGCATTCACACATGCTACGAGTTAGCGAAAGTCCCCTCACCGCCTATCGTGAGGGCGCACTCGACCAGGGCACAAGCCTCGTCGGCTGCCTTTGTAGCCCATGTCCCTATCCAGGACATCTGTAGGGCCGCTACCTGGTCCTCTGTTCACACGTTCACCTCGCATTATGCGATCGTCTCCCATGCTAGGGAGGATGCTGGCTTTGGTAGAGCTGTGCTCCGGCCAGACAAGGTGTGAACTCCTACCCACCTCCATGACATATTGCTTGGAATCACCTACTGTGCAATAGACATGAGCAATCACTCGAAGAAGAAAGGACAGTTACCTGTTCCGTAACTGGCGTTCTTCGAGATGTGTTGCTCAGGTCTATTCCACATCCCGCCCTCCTTCCCCTCTGTCGGAGTTGGTCCGGCAAGAAGGAACCGAGGGTGAGGGGAGCGCGCAGCCCCCTATATAGCGCGCTATGGTGGCGGCGCCACTTCAGGGGTCGCAGCGGCGCCCCCCCCTACAGATTCTGCTAAGGGAAAAACTTCCGGCACCGATGCACGTGGCGAGCACGCACACCTACTGTGGAATAGACCTGAGCAACACATCTCAAAGAATGCCAGTTACGGAACAGGTAACTGTCCTTTACCTTCTGTCTAGATCAATAGACAATTAAATGTCTGGCTGAGAACAGAATGTAATCCACTGTATTAAAACAAATATTTGGATGTCTGTATGAAATGTACTAGGTTATTATTACCAAGCCTATTTCAGACATTAGGGCCTACTCTCTCTTTCTGTTTCTACACATTTGTGTCATATTTAACATGTCTTGCTACATTTATTATATCTGTCAGGGTACTCACTAATGAAGAAGTGATTGAAAGAAAAAGTTACTCACCTTGTGCAGTAGCGATGGTTCTTTGAGATGTGTGTCCCTATGGGTGCTCCATTGTAGATATGTAAAATATCCACTAGCTTGTGGTGTGACTTGGTCACCTCTTGTAGTGGTATCTGTAAAGCTTCTGTCACTTTCTGTGTCAGGTCCTGGAACAGTTTGAAGTCATCTGCCATAAATGGTGGAGGGGGCATCACCATCTCATCTGGCGATAATGATGAGAAATGGACTTGAGGGGTAACTTCCTCCTCAACTCCTCCTGTTCCTCCCTTGCCTTTGTAGGGGGTTAAGAAGCCCTTGCAGCAGCTGCAGGAGTGTGTCTCCTTGGTTTCTGGTAGGCCACACTAAAACTACAGGAGGCCTGCTGTCCTTTGAGCATGCCAGGGATCTCAGTATGGCCATTGCGTGGGTGGAAAGGGACCTGGTGGTTGGCACCACAGCTGTCCAAACTAGGAAGGCTGTGGATCAAAAGGACGATATCACTGAAGTCCATAGTGAAATTGGGCACCATATGGCGGGTGAGAAGAGCAGTGGAAGACCACATCCTCTTGTTCACTTTCCTGCTTGGAAGATGAAAAGGGCGGTGCACAGCATGAAGTCGTCCACGAGTCAAAGGCTCTGGGCAAACTCAGTACCAGGGCCCTGGTACTGAGCGGAGGAGAGCCAATGCAACAGACACCGAAAGATCTGTTGCGCACCAAAAGTCCTGCTGAGCCGAAGGCTAATAGTATGGTCTGTCAGTGCTTGACATACCACAGGTGGTACTCATGTCCAAACTGGTGGAGCCTTCCCTGGGGCAGATTTTCTGTCTTTCTCGTACCCTGATGGTACTGGTGATTCCTTGCCTGTGCCCATTGGGTCATTGGGCAACCTGAAGTACTCTGAGTACTGGATTTAGATGGCTTTGGTGCCATCAGTACTGATGATACTGATTGAGCTGGAGGTAGTTTTCGACTCAATGGGGGCTCGCTATGGGGTCTCAAGGACCTTTTCTTAGAGGCCTTATGTGAATGGCTTGCGAGCGTCTTCTTGGGTTCACCTCCCTTGGAAGTAGAGTGTTGTGGTGAGGTCTCCCTGCCGCGGCTCAGGTGGTTGAAGGGCTGACTCCTTAAGTAGGAATTTAAGCCTCAGTTCTCTGTCCTTTCTGGATCTGGGCTTCAGTTGTTGACACAAACTACACTTCTTCTTTGAGTGCTTGTTCATGTCCATTCCAATCAGGTGTGCACAAGTGCATGCACAGCAGCTGAAAAATGTTTCCCCTAGCAGCATCCGTCAGGTTGGCCTGGGCATCCCCTGGAGCCGTGCCTTCATGGCGCTCAATATAGAGCCCTGCCTACCCACCACACCCTCAGTTCCTTCTTTCCGCTGGTGCCGGCTAGCTGGAACAATCTGTTGCTCTTGCTTTGCAAGCGTGTTTGGACAGTGTCCACTCTTACTGTTTGTGATGTTGCACTCCATATGTTTATGGAAATATGCTTATGAGTGTAAATATAATGTAATTGGAATATGCTTTATGCAAAAGGTCTCTTGTAAGGTATCATTACAAAGCTTATAATCTACTGAGGGTGTTCATCCTATTTGTATGAAGTATCATTCTTGTATCTGAAGTAGGAAAGTTGGAAGTATTACTCTGAAGCACTGTTCCCTCTAAGCTGCGCGCGCACACAGATCCTAAACCCCACGCACACGGCGAAATATCGTGCGCACAAAAATTTGCACAGAAGCACAACAATTTGTGCAGAAGAAATTTTTTGCGCACACGGCCTGTCAGAAATTTGCACAGAAGAAATTTTTTGCGCACACAGCCTGTCAAAAATTAGAGGGCACATTGCTCTGAAGTCCTATTGTAACTATGCAAAGTGTGGGCCATTAATGGTGGCTTGGAATCTTGATGGCTTCCATTAACTAGGACAATTGGTGGTAAATAGCTCTGTTTACTTGTAAGCTTTCCTGTATATGTGGGTGCCAGCCAGTGAATAATGAAGTCTCACAGGGCACTTGAACATGTCACATGATATTGGAATCCATCTTAAACCTGGTGCTTTTCCATTTAGAAGGAAGGGTGGGAACCCAGAGAGAGACAAAGGATTCCCGCCATGTGCCACAGATATAAAAGGGGATGGAACAGAACAAAGGTGGCTGCAGTCATGAGAAAACCCATAGTTACCACCTGAGCTGGAACCAGCAAGAATTGTACCACGGGAAAGGATTGGGCCCAGACTAAGAAGGAGTCTAGTCTGTGAAAGAAGCTTATTGAAACATCTCTATGGGGAGATTTACCTGTATTTAATTTCTTAAATGTATTAGGCTTAGACTTGCGTGTTTTGTTTTATTTTGCTTGGTAACTTACTTTTTTCTTTCTGTTATTACTTGAAACCACTTAAATCCTACTTTTTATACTTAATAAAATAACTTTTGTTTATAAATTAACCCAGAGTAAGTGATTAATACCTGGAGGAGCAAACAGCTGTGCATATCTCTCTATCAGTGTTATAGAGGGCGGACAATTTATGAGTTAATCCTGTATACGTTTTATACAGAGTAAAATGGATTTATTTGGGGTTTGGATCCCATTGGGAGCTGGGTGCTGGAGATAGGTGACTTGCTGAGCAGTTTTTGGTTAAAGTCTGCAGCTTTGGGGGCAAGGACCACACCTGGGTCTGTGTTGCAGCAGACTAGCATGTCTGGCTCAACAAGGCAGGGTTGTGGAGTCCCAAGCTGGCAGTGAAAAACAGGCTCAGGTAATTCCAGCATGTCAGGTGACAGCCTCAAGGTGGTCTCTGTGACCTAACCCATCACAGTGTTTATAGTTAGTTCTCAGTAGTTTATTAGTGTTAGTTTAGTATTAGTAGTTAGGTGATAACTTTCTGAGACCACCTGATTGGGAGATGTGTATCACTTATGACAGACAACACCACGGCAATGTTCTATATCAACAAACGGGGGTGCACATTCCTCTCCCAGGTGCCATGTTGTGGGACTTCTGTGTAGCGCACTTGATACATCTGCAAGCATCGTACCTCCCCGAAGTACAGAATGAGTTGGTGGACTATCTCAGCAGGTCATTCCACGGCCACGAGTGGTCCCTCAATCTTCCATCAGTGAGGTTTTCCCCAGATAGACCTGTTCACCACGTGACGCAATGGGAAGTGCCAGCAGTTTTGCTCCTTCTTAAATCACAGCCTGGGCTCCATTGCGGACGCATTCCTCCTCCCATGGAGAGGCCATCTTCTAAATGCGTTTCCACCTATCCCTCTCATCCACAAGGTGCTCCTCAAGGTACAGTGGGAGCAAGCCTCGGTCATATTGATAGCTCCAGTCTGGCCCGGCCAGCACTGGTACACATTACTCCTGGAAATGTCCGTGGAAGCTCCAGTCACCTTGCCGCTCTTCCCGGACTTACTGACGCAGGATCATGGCCGTCTCCAGCACCCGAACCTCGAGTCGCTACACCTCATGGCTGAACCCAATGGAGCTCTCCTGCTTGGACCCGGTTAGACAAGTCCTCGTTGGTAGTAGGAAACCTTCCATGAGGGCCACCTACCTTGCCAAGTGGAAAAGATTTTCAATTTGGTCTGCTCAGCACCGTTCGTCCCCGATGCTCGCCTCTGTGTCACTTATACTGGACTATCTTCTCCATCTCAAGCAGCAGGGGCTGTCCATGTAGTCAGTAGGATCCACTTGGCCGCCATCTCTGCCTTTCATCGAGGTGCAAAGGGCCGCTCGGTCTTTGCCAACCCTATGGTCAGCTGTTTCCTTAAAGGGCTCAACCAGCTATACCCGCATGTCTGGCATCCTGTCCCCGCTTGGGACCTAAATCTGGTCCTTTCCAGACTCAGGGGTCTGCTCTTTGAATCTTTGGTGATGTGCTCCCTGCTCTATCTCTCATACAAGGTGGCGTTTTTGGTAGCGATAACTTCAGCCAGGAGGGTGTCTGAGCTTAAGGCCCTAACATCAGAATCTCCTTACATTGTGTTCTATAAGGACAAGCTTCAGCTCAGGCCTCACCCGGCTTTCCTCCGGAAGATTGTCTCCCAGTTTCTCACACATCCTGCATCTGTGAGTGCTACAACCTGGCAGGTGTTCCTGCTCCCCCGATCACTGCGCACTCCACCAGAGCTCAGGCCTCTTCAACCGCATTCCTGGCACAGGTTCCCACCCAGAAAATCTGCAGAGCAGTGACGTGGTCCTCCATACACTTTCACTGCGCACTATGGGATCACCCATCAGGCCAGAGATGATGCGACCTTTGGAAGAGAAGTGCTCCAATCAGTGGATGACTCTGACCCCCATCCTGAACTTGGGCTTGTGAGTCACCTGATTGGAATGGACATGAACAAGCACTCAAATAAAAAAAAATAATTACACACTGTGACGGGTTGGTATCACAGAAACCCCCTTGGAGCTGCCACCTGGTGTGCCAAGACTACTCCTGACCCTGCTTTCCTGCCTTTTCCAGGTTGGGACTCCAGAATCCTGTCCGGTTTGAGCCAGACCCGCTAGCCTGCTGCAAACCCAGACCCAGGTCTGAACCACGTCCCCTAACAGCTGTAGGCCTGCCTGGAAGCAGCTCAGGAAGTGCTCTTGCCTTTGACACCCAGGTGCCCAACTCCCAATGGCGTTCAAACCCTGAATAAATCCGTTTTACCCTGTATAAAGCTTATACAGGGTAAACTCATAAATAGCTTGCCCTCTATTTCACAGATAGAGAGATATGCACAGCTGTTTGCCCCCCTCCAGGTACTAACACGTACTCCAGGTTACTTAATACATAAAAAGTTATTTTAATAAGTACAGAAAGTAGGATTTAAGTGGTTCCAAGTAATAACAGACAGAACAAAGTGAATTACTAAGTACAATAAAACAAAACACGCAAGTCTATGTCTAATCACACTGAATACAGATAAAAACCTCACCAGTCCCAGTAAACTTCCTTTTACAGGCTATGGTCCTCCTAGCCTGGGTCCAGCAATCACTCACACCCCCTATTGTCCTTGTCCTTTGTTCCAGTCTCTTTCAGGTGTGTCGTTGGGGGGTGGAGAGGCTCTCTTTAGCCAGCTGAAGACAAGATGGCGGGGTCTCCCAGAGGTTTAAATAGACTTTCTCCTCTGGTTAGACACCCCTCCCTCTCCCTGTGTAGCATCTAGTTACAAAATCGAGTTTTGGGGTCACATGGGCAAGTCACATGTCCATGCACAACTCAGTTACCAGCCCAGCCACATTCCTGGCCAAGCTCACATGTGGATTGGTGCGACTTCTTTTTGTCTGTTAAGTGCTTCTTGATTGGGCACTTAACCTGCACATTCCTTTCTCAAGAAATACAACCAATACTCATAACTTCAACTACAAAAATGATACATGCATACAAACAGAAGGAATAGATTCAGTAGATCATAACTTTTACAGAGATATGTTACATGGCACATGTAGCATAAAACATATTCCAGTTATATATACATTTATAAGCATCTCCCCATAAAGCCTTATGGGGTACACCGTCACACCTCGTAACTGTTGTTCTTCGAGATGTGTTGTTCATATCCATTCCAATACCCACCCTCTTACCCCCTGTTGAGTAGCCAGCAAGAAGGAACGGGGGGGTGGCAGGTCGGCAGGGCTCTATATTGAACGCCATAAAGGCGCAACTCCAGGGGGCGCCCAGGCCAACCCAACAGATGCTGCTAGGGGAAAATGTTTCCAGCTGCCACACGTGTGCACACACCTGATTGGAATGGACATGAACAACACATGTTGAAGAACAACAGTTACAAGAAGGTGAGTAACCATTTTTTTCTGTGGGATTTGTTTCTCTCCCAGGTAGCAAAAACACTGAGAGTGTCCATCAGTCACTGGGATAGATTCCTTGCAACTGAGGCACTTCTTGAAGTCCAGGGAGCTGGGGATACCTGTCCAGGCCCTCCCACCCCCAACAGGGTTGACAAAAGAACAAAGTCCCTTTTCTCCTTTTTGGGGGGTGGGCAGGCCAGACGCACCTACGGTGGAGTACCCAGAATGACACTACTCAAAGAAGCAGCATGCTTTGGATTTTGGGGCCATTTCATATCACTTACGTTTTGAGAGTTTGATATTCACCTTTTGTGTTGGTTTTATCTCTGTTTGGATTTTGAAGCTGTTTATCAGGGTGTTTTGCAGTGTTGCCCAGAAAAATAATTTTACATTTCTAGTGTGGTTCACTTGTATTTCTCTTCATTATAAAGATCCAATGTCACTTTTTGTGAGAGATGGGGTGTTACTCATACTGTTCTGGCCAAATTCTAGTTTGTATAACTGCATCCCACCCTCCTAGATTTCTCTGTAGTTTTAATGGATTATGATAGACTACACATCCTGTTTTAAACTGCTGTGTAAGTGTTGCTGAGCTCTTTTAAACTGATTTCTTTTTCACCCCAGAGGTGGCTACATTGAGGTGGTGGGTGAAGGAATTACTGAGGTAATTGGCACAGCAGTTTGAGATCCATGAATAAAAAAGTGCACTCTTGCTCTACCCTCCACCACCCTGTCCATATATAAATATACACACACAGTAGCAATCATTATTCTAAGTTCTTCACAGGAAACTCATAAAATGCACATTGTAACCCAAATCCTGACTGAGGCACTACTGCAATACAAATGATTATTATTATTGATAATAATAATAATAATAATTGGATGAGCTTTGAGGATATAAGATACTCCAGAAAGGGGACAGACAAAGAGGGACATGGTTTATGGATACGTGATGATCCAGTTACTGTGTTGATGGTTCAGAATGCTTTTATTTGTGTATAAACACCCTTACTTTTTATTGTCAATATGAAATCATTTTTATTAAGTTATATGTCTTTAATGTTGGCTGATGTCTATACTTTTTAAGATTTAAAGGCTCAAATCAATTTGTTAATGAGATCTGTTTTTATCTTAATATTCAGAATTATGCAGATAAAAAAGAATTAGATATGGAAATGTTTAGGCATCTTGAAAAAGCAGTAGAAAGGGCTCTGTGTGATTTAGGAGAGGTTCCAGAAGTCAGCATGTACCAGCCACTACATTCTGCAAGACCACACACTGCTCCAAGTATTTGTAGTCAAACCAAAGAGACCTGCAGAGTACAGCCTGCAAGTTCTTACATAACTTTACTTGATCCTTCCGTTGACGATGATCCAGGAAATGCTACCAGTTCAAAATTTGATATTCTAGACAGTCAAGAGCAGCAGGTAGAAATGACTGCTGAAAAGTGGGCAGTTGTTTGTAAGATTGTCCAAAGAATATTACATCAGAACTTGAGACCCCAAAAGGATGGCTAATGAACTCAGCCACAGACAATTGATATGGCTAAGACAAGTGTCATGGGGAGGGTGATATTTCATCATCATCTTCTAACTTTTTTCCCATTGTAATGATAAATAAATGTTCTTGCTGCATATTATTTGATTGTGTATATTCTGTTATTAACCAGTATTAAAGGTGCTGCTTCTTTAAATATCTGTCTCTATGCGTGCTCCACCATGAGACGTGCACATGCCTGTGCACTCTTGACTGAAGACTGTAAAGCAGTGTCCACAGGGCTGCATCTACGCATACGAGAGCATGTAGGGAGGCATGGGCCTGCCACCACTCAGTTCCTTCTCAACCACCTGTGGTTTGATATGAAGCACTTGGTGTTCGCTGTTCTACAGCCTCCTGCCTTTTCTCACTTGCTATGAACTTTTCTTTCCCATATTTATTTATTTATTTATTTATTTATATTTAATATCAGCATAGTTGTGCTTTCGAAGGGGATCCCCTTTCAGGACTTTTTGTTTAATACTTCAGTGTGCTGGATTATACTGAAGACCCTGGGGTTTAAACCCTGCCAGATCTGCCAAAGGTCTTCTCCCTGTAGTGATAGGCATTCTAACTGTCTCTGGTGTCTAGAAGACAAGGTCTGCTCAGGGTTTAAAGGCAGCTCTAGAAAAGACAGAGAGAAGCTAAATTGAAGTTCCTCTTAATGGAATGCTCCCTAGATCCAGGAGGGTCTCTTTCCTCTCCCCCAATCCTACACTACCTTCCCCCATACATTGACCTTGGCGTTTCAAGCTGCCCCAGTGACAGCTGGAGCCCTGGCTGCAGCCCTAGGGGCTAACACTTCTAAGAAAAAGAAACTTCTCTCCCCTACCAGGGAAACAAAGAGGGGTAGGTAACCCCATAAATCTCACTGCCGTTAGACCTTACATCCCTTAAGGGGTACCGCAGAGGGTCTGACTGAAATTGGTACCCAGGCACCAGTACCACATAAGTTATGTGCAGAGAAGTCTTCCACTCACAAGGTGGCTCCTGGCTCAGTACTATATGACATCTCTCAGCACATATGACACTCAGCTTCTCTCCACACTCTGATACAGTCACCTTTCTACAGCTCCAAGGTCAGAGAAGCTGCCCCCTGAGCCTCTCCAGTACTACATGCATCAACTCTTTGGCACCAATCCCACGTTCCTGGTTCTGGCAGACTCAGGCTATGATCATAGATTGTCCTAGACTTCTTTCACTTTCCAGAATCTGTTTTGGATGAACTGTCCCATTTACAATGACTCATTATGCACCTTGTAAGAGTTTTGACAGCTTGGTCAAGGGCATTGAGCAACCTTTTCCCCTGGATCATCTGCTGTACAGTTCTACTATCCACACCACTTTTTGAGATGGTCTATCCCACTTTGTGCCTGCTTGGAAGCACATCATCTCAGACAAATGGATGCTAGAAATGGTCAACATGGGCTATGCCATCCACTTACATTCTATCCCTCCCTTCCTGTTCCTCTGCAGGAACCCCTCTCACAACGAACTCTTAAAGCAGGAGGTCCAATCTCTCCTGCTCTTGGGTGTGATCAAGCTGGTTCCCACTGAGTTTGTCAGAAAGGGTTCTATTCCAACTATTTCCTAGTCTCTAAAAGGGGTGGAGGATAGAGACCAATCCTTGCTGTTAGATGTCTGTCTTTTCACAGCACTTAACGATGGTGATGCCAACCACCATAATTCCATCCCTAGATCCAAGGGACTGGTTCATCAGCCTTGACTTCCAGGATGCCTACTTTCATGTAGCTCACCACCCCTCTTACAGCGTTTCCTGCATTTCATAATGGGCTCAGATCAATGCCGGTACTTAGTCATCTCCTTCAGGCTCTCCATGGCCCTGAGGATCTTCACAAAGCAGTAGCATCCCACCTACATCAGTAAGGCATCACAGTATTCCCATATTTAGACAACTGGCTCCTCAAGGTTCAATCAGTTCTGGGGGTCCAGTCAGCAACCTCCAAGGCACTAGCCTATTTCAGTCCCTGGGTCTTTGTATCAGTCTGAAGAAGCCTACACTGACTCCACTCAAGAGGACAGACTTGATTGGAGTCACTCTAGACTTCCTAATGACCAGAGCCTACCTGCCCAAGAAGAGAATCTCCACTATGTCAGTCTAATCTCTACACTATAGCATAGCCCGCAAACAACTGCAAGGACCTGCCTACAACTCCTACGCTCCATATTGATGTCCATGTTTGTGACACCTCACACAAGACCACACCTCAGATGCCTTCAGATGTGGCTATGGGCTGTGTACACCCCAAACAGAGAGAGTCTCTCAAAACACATAACACCGCCTCTGAAAGTTCTGGACTCTCTAAGGGGTGGAGGGACCCATTGAAATTCTGCAAGGGAACTCCATTCTGGCATCCTCTGCTCTCAAAAATCCTCATGACGAATGCCTCTCTTTTGGGTTGGGGTGGGGGGCAAGTGGTCCTCACAAGAGATTATGCTTCACAACATCTTAGAATTGAGAGCAATCCATTATACTTTTCAACACTTCCTTCATGACATACAGGGCCATATTGTCATGGTAATGTTGGACAACAGGTAGCAATGTAAACTGACAAAGCGAAAAAAGATCCAAGACCCTGTGCATAGAATCACTAAACCTGTGGAAATGGTGTATTTATGATCAGATAGAAATCTTGGTGGTTTATGTAGCAGGCCTCCAAAATACAACTACAAACTCCTTGAGCAGGAACATCCATCAGGACCAAGAATTGGAGCTCTGCAATTCTGTCTTCTGCAGCATCTTCCAACCATGGGGTCTCCCAGGAACAGATCTTTTTGCTACCCCAACCAATATGATACGTCTTCTTTTCAGCTCTAAGGGAGGTGATTGCAACCATAGGCGCCAACTTCTCCTGGTGCTGGTGGGTGCTCAACCCTGCTCCGGCACCCACCCCGACTCCGCCCCTGCCCCTCCCCCATTCCAACCCCTTCCCCAAAGTCTCTGCCCCAATTCTGCCCCCTCCTTGCCCCTATGGGACTCCTTCACCAAATCCCTGCCCCGGCCCCGCCTCTTCCCCACCTCCTTCCCTGAGCACCTCCAGCCCCGGAGCACCCATGGAGTCGGCGCCTATGATTGTGACTGCAATTCATTGGAAGATGCCCTGATAATACCATGGCCACATGTCCTGTTGTATGCTTACTCGTCTCTACCTCTGATTGTCAAGATGTTGATCAAACTGAGACAGGAAGGAGTGAGGCTTATTCTCAGAGCACCATCATAGCCGAGCTACGTGTGGCTCGCAAATCTCTTTCACCTTTCAGTGGCAATGCCTTTCTGCCTTCCGTTCAAGAAGGATCTCCTGTAAGAGAACTCAGGCACCCTGAACCATCCCAGCCCTTTATTTTTGAATCTGAAGGTGTGGTTCCTAGATGGTTCTTGGGCATACAGTTGATCTGTTTGGATGTGTGACGGGTTGGACCCCCATTTCGGGGTGCCACCGGATGTGCTGGGGTCCCACTGAGCCCACCTGTCCTACCACCCTGGGTTTTCCTTACTCTGTGCTGTGACAGGCTCTGAAGCCCCTTTCTAGCACACACACACAGGCAGGGACAAACCCAGCTGTAGAATCACACGGAGTCTGCAATTTAGCTCTCTGTGGGAGGGCCCATCTAGGAGAATGCCCAGCTCTCCTGTGCACACACCCTCTGGAGTGTAAACCCAAAATTATATTGTCTTGTGCTGTATAGAGATCTACATAGCGTATGCTCATAAAAATCGCTCCCTCCCTGAATGTGGAGGGAGATATGCACAGCTCTTTGCCCCACGCCCCACCGCCAAGTTATGAATTGCACAAACTGGGGTTTGGAATAAACAAAAAATAAGTTTATTAACTACAAAAGTTAAAATGTAAGTGATTATAAGGGATAGCAAACAGAACAAAGCAGATTACTGAGCAAATAAAACAAAACATGCAAACTAAACATGCAATACACTAAAGAAACAGGTTACAAATATCAGAGGGATAGCCAAGGTGCCACAGGACTCTTTGTTGCAGGTTACAAATAGTAATTTCTCACCCTAAATGTTGTTTTAGGCAAGTTGCAGAGTTTCTGCAGCTCAGAGTTCCAGTTACCTTTCTCTAACTTAGTTCCTTTGTTTCTTCAGGGTTTTCAGCAGTCTTCCTTCTTGGGCAGGGAGGCAATGGAGAAGAGCCTTGATTGACTCACTTCCCCGACTTAAATAGGATTTACATAAGGCGGGAATCCTTTGTTTCCAGTGGAAAAATACCAGCGGTGTCCAAGGTGGTACTCTATACCAGGTGACATTATCGCAGTGTTAAGGCAACCATGAAACAGGGTTTACTTGTAAAGTCCACAGGAAGGAACTCCAGGAAGATGACAGATCAGCATCTTCAAAGACCCATTCTCTTGTCTTTCCTACTGGCTCATCCAAGCTGATTGCATACTGTCTGGTGGGCGTTTCCCAGGTGTAACCACTGTTGTAATTGTTACATAGTCAATATTCCTAACTTCAGATACAGAAGTGATACATGTATACAAATAGGATAATCATATTCAGTAAAACATAACCTTTTCAATGATATCTTACATGACCCATCTTGCATAAAACATATCTTAGTTATGCCATATTTATATCATAACAATATTTCTCAGAAGAATATGGGGTGTAACATCAGAGGTTGATGTCCAGTCAGTCCTCTTATCTATCAGGAAACCTACTACTTGCAAAACTTACTTGTAGAAGAGAAAACATTGTCATTCCTGATGTTCTTGCCGCTCTTTTCCAGCCTCAGAAATTCTGATGGCCAAGATCCTAGACTACCTGTTGGACTTAAAGACACAGGGTCTGTCAATGAGCTCAGCAGAGTACACTTAGCAGCTGCTAAAGCCTTCCTCTCGCCTATTGAGAACTTCTGAGTTTTAGCCCATCCTACCACTACCAGATTCATTGCTCCCCCGTGGGACCTTAATTTAATTCTCAGTTCCTTAAGGAAACCTCTCTTTGAACCATTGGCTACCTGTTCTCTCTGCCTCCTTTCAACACCTTATTCCTTATAACTATCACTTCATTAGATGGGTGGGGAACTCAGTGTGCTCATGACAGACCCACCATTCACTACCTTCTACAGAGACAATATCACATTGTGTCCCTATCCTTGTTTCCTCCTTAAGGTTTCTTCATAATACTGTATTAATCAGGAAATCCATCTACCAGTGTTCTATCCAAAGCCTCAGGTCAGAAGGGCTCTCAACTTCTACTTAGAACCAAGGCCTTTAGGACCTCTCCCATATTCTTTCTATTCTTTGCTGAAAGGATGAAAGGGCAGCTCATTTCCATGCAAAGACTATCAAAGTGGGTCTTAGGTTGCATCTAATATGGTATGAGCCTGTAGGAATACAGCCTCCTCACAGAGTGAGAGTACAGTCCACAAGGGCTTGGTCAACATCTCTAGACCTTCTGAAAGATGTTCCATAGCAGAAATCTGCAGGACTGCAACTTGGTCCTCCATCCATACATTTGACAAGTGGTACTCTATCGTACCTTCTTCCAGAGCTGATGCATTTGGTGACACAGTCCTCCAATCTGTCTTGGATTTGCCCAGTCAATGATCATCAAAAAGCACTGCTTATCTCTTCAGTGGCCTTTGTGTAATGAGCTGGTGTTTGCAGTCCAGTGTCTACATCATAAAAGCCACCATCAAATTGACATGGTAGGTTAATAGATTAGGCAGAAAGACATGCCACTGAGTACTGAATTTCTAATAATGAAGATTATTACAAGAAAAGATTGACTTGTTGGAAACTGTATTCCTACTATCAGTCAGGTGTACAGAATACCAAGTGTCTATATTATATTTCAGAAATATGTACATATAGAAAAGAAAAACCTTGAGATCTTTTAATTTTAAAGATTTTATGCCTGTATTTTCAAATGAATGTTTTACTCTGGTGATAACCAAGAGGGGAGTGGAGGCAGGGAGTATTTTCCACAGATTTATCAAAGTTATTTCCTAGAGATTTGATGCACTTTTTGGTCTTTGACAACCTTTTCCTCCTGCCTCAGTTATTTTGCCTTCACCTATTTCTTTATTATTAGCAAGTCTGCTTTTGCCCAACCACCTAAAACTTTGGGTATGAAATCCTGGCTCTATTGAAATCAGGGTGGCCCAGACTTTACCCAGAAGCTTTAGTTGTACTAGTGATCTCCAGCATCCCATTAAAAATAAAATGTCACAACTAAAATTTGGATGTACCAATATGGCATTTATTCAGGAACCTCCAGTGAAATGTGGATAGGTAATATATGTTTTAGCATCAGAACTATGAATGAATGAACAAACAAACATAGGTAATGATTTTGGTACCTGAATTTGTGCCTTTCAAATCGTTAAAAAGAACAGGTTGCGCAGCAGAATGATGTTGAATACCTGTTCATGTAACTATATTAGCTTGCTGAGTATTTAGCTCTTGAATGTGGTCAAGCCATCATTAATTCTGATGGTTTATTAGTAAATTGGATCTAAACTTGGAAAATTATTAGAGACACATGAAAACCATGTAGAACCCTACCCCTAAGACTTCAATACTTGAGCAACTCACTTGAAAACATTTTGTTTTTCAAGGTTATGTGACATCACATAGGAATCACATTTTTATTTTGTGGCAGGAAATATATATAGTAGGATCAATTTTTTGTAATTTGGAAATGGAGGTGGGAGGTTCCCTGTAGATCTACCAATGAGCACCCTTTCCTCTCTCACCCTAATAGTCTAGATTGATTGAATTATGGTGTCAGCTGAATGAAATATGTGACTGGTGCTTACACAAACAGGATGTTCTATGTGCCAACTATATTTATACATTTATCCATCCTTTTCTACATCCTGAGCTGAAATCTGTCACATCAAATAACTTAGTTTCACAATACAGCTGTTATTGTGTGTCCATTAGAGATCTGTCTTACTATGGATATGTATAGTGTGTGTGTTTTATTTGCATTTGTTCTCATTCTTATTCACAAAGGACCAGGAGAAGTAGTTGGGCATCTGTCAGCCAGACAGTTTATAGAGCTAGACTTAAGCTGTTTTTTTGAAGGTTAGTTAGCCAATCTAATGTATTGTATTGTAGTAATGCTGTTTAGTAGTAGTTCAGAAAGTGCGTATGAGGATGTGTAAACCTTATTTGATTTCTTTTACTGTTGGATTTGTAATTTGTTTAAGGATTTTTGATATTCCAGAGAAATATGGAGTCACCTTAGTTGAGATCTTCAAAAAGGCCACTTGATAGCTTAAAAGCAGCTATTGGAAGAGGAAGAGCAGCCTTACTAGATAGATTTTTTTTGTTTCCACCCCTCTCCAGTAGCATCAGCTGGAAGAGTGTGCCATCTTTTGGGGCTGTTGTTATACTGACAATCTTTATAGTTTGTATAGCTGTGTATTTTGGAGTGGAGAATGATATTACCTAAGAACAGCGGCAGAAGCCATTCAAAGGCTTCTCATAGACTTTAAGGTCAGAAGGGACCATTATGATCATCTAGTCTGACCTCCTACACAATGCAGGCCACAGAATCTCACCCACCCACTCCTAGAATAATCCTCTCACCTATGTCTCAGCTATTAAAGTCCTCAAATCATGGTTTAAGACTTCAAGATGCAGAGAATCCTCCAGTAAGTGACCTGTGCCCCATGCTGCAGAGAAAGGTGAAAAACCTCCAGGGCCTCTGCCAATCTACCCTGAGGAAAATTCCTTCCTGACCCCAAATATGGGAATCAGCTGAACCCTGAGCATGTGGACAAGACTCACCAGCCAAACACCCAGAAAAAAGTTATCTGTAGTAACTTCTAACATCCCATCACTGACCATTGGTCCTATTTACCAATGAATGCTTTCTCCCCACCATCAAGAGTGTTGTGTTGTTTTTATTTAATTACTCATTGGAAGTAGTCTTTCTTCTGGGTGGAAGTGCTTATCAATGGCAGTGCCCTCAATTTAATTGGCTGCAACCTAATAAATAAAACTTGTGACCTCAGATTAACTTTAATACTCCAAATTATTTTTTGTTGTAAATTGTTACTCATTCCTGTGATCTGTCCTCTGTAATAAGTGTTTAACAGCTCTGTGCATAAAACCTCTGTTTTTCTATAGTATATTTGTCTGAGACGGTTCCTACTATGATACTTGATGTTTTAGTTCCTGACATTTTGTTTGAGTGTTGATTGCTAGTACAAAAAGGGGTCGCAATAGCAGCTTTGCCTTGTTCCTCTGTGTAAATTAAGTGGGAGTACAAACTGTTTCTTCTTGCAGAGTGGAGTAGTACCAAATCACCTTAATCTAGTTAAGTTAATGTATTTATCCAGAAAGCCCTTGTGTCCAATATTACGAACACTTGTAAGGACTTTGTGAGAGTACAGAACTTTTACCTGCCCAAAAAGGTCCTTGTGAGGTGTCTCCAGTTGGACACCCAAAATCACTATTCAACCTTGAAAATTTAGGCCCAAAAGTGTGGAATTAAAAGAACTCATCAAATGTCTGGAACTTTCACTTGTTTGCCTCTAGCCCTTTGATTTATTGACTAAATAATTGATGTAGGCAAACTAAACAAACAAATGGTCTGAAGGCAAGTATTGAGTGGGCTTTATTCTGCTTTTAAGCATTCATGACAGTTTGGAATAGGGAAAGGATACAATTCAGCAACCAGTAATTTCAAATATATAGTCAAGATGTATCTAGGATTGCTTTAAACGCCAGGTGTATAGGAAGGCTTGTTCAACCAGAACAACAGGAGTGGGCTCAGGCTGCCAGAATATATCAAAGTTTTACTTCCTTGATCTCTGTTGCCAAAGTCTGGTAGTTGGAACATGGAAACTGATATGATTATACACTTTTGCTATTATAGTACTTTACCAAAATAGTCTGTCAATGTATTTAAGTGATATTTCCCACTTAACATTATCCTTTAGATACCAAAATTGAGATAACCAAAATGCATTCAGTTCTCCCTCCCCCCAGGTCAGGGTGTTGTGATGAAATAGTACTTCTAATACTTTATAAGAATAATTAGGTGGACAGACTCATGTTTTTTCATTGCTTTGGTTTTAGAAATACAAAGCAAGTAAATTATTGGTACTCAATTTTAACATTTTTTTAATAAAGATTTTTCATTTTAAAGATTATAGAAGTTATTTTATTCAGTAACTTTCTTAGGTATTTTAATTACTCATTTTCCACATACAGAAACTGAAATAGCAAGTAACACCTCTGTAGCAATTAGGATGCATAACTCAGTTTAGGCTTATAATTATGGACAGCATTTCACTCCAGTTATTTTTATACATCCAATTAATGATGCTTGGAAGACTTACACAGATTAGCATAGTATAGTTTGTCAAATATTAAAGAGCTGCAAGTATCAGAGGGGTAGCCGTGTTAGTCTGGAGTTGTAGAAGCGACAAAGGGTCCTGTGGCACCTTATAGACTAACAGAGGTATTGGAGCATAAGCTTTCGTGGGTGAATACCCACTTCGGATGCAAGCAGTGGAAAAGAGCTGCAGTAATTTCAGTTGTTCCTTGTTTTCTAAAAGAACACGATCAGTCAGTTACTTCATTAAGAGGTATGTAATTGAAGTACAGATGTTTTTAATACATAAATGTGTGCACCTATTTTGAAATGTTACAATTTACTCAGGTTTGACCTATATTTTACAAGTACTAGTATTTACAAACGATCTGTGTAAATGATATACCACAATTAAAATATAGCCCTCAAAACCAGAGAAAAGAGAGATTTTTGACAAATAGCAGGCTAAGCCCATTCTGTTATTACACTTCAACATGTTCACTTGATGGCTAAGATCATAAGTTAAAATTTATATACTTTTTTATTTTAGTCGGGAAGCAGGTCTAATAGTCTTGTATTTCTAGGATTAAAAACTTGGCTAAACCATGACTTAAAGGTAAGTTTGTGGGTTTTTTTTAAATGGTCTTGCTTATTTCTGTTCCGCATACAGTGGTCTATTTTGAATGTTCATACTAATGGGTGATGTAAACTTCAAAAAATTCTCTCTCCCACCCTACCAGGTCTTAAAATAATCCAAAACGCTGAGCTCTTTGTTTCAGACTCTGGCAAATGGATGTTTATCTTCTCTTCTGCCAGGACTGAATCTGACCTGTGTGTTAAACTGGAAGACCCAAATTTGAAAGAGGCTTGGGGTTACTAGGCCATAGCCAGCAATAATAGTGATACACAACACTGGCCCCTGGCATACATGAGCTTGTGCTCCTGCAATGTGGTAGAATGGCAAGTTCTTCAAAGAAAATTTGCATAGTTTGGGTGAAAGGATTTATAAGACCTTAGTACTTCTATATTATAAGTAACTTACTTTTCCCTAGTTATATATTCTTTAGTTATTAACATACACTAAAGGGACATTTCAGAAGCACCAACCATGTTGAGTTAAAGATATCAGAGGGGTAGCCGTGTTAGTCTGGATCTGTAGAAACGACAAAGGGTCCTGTGGCATCTGTTAGTCTATAAGGTGCCACAGGACCCTTTGTCGCTTCATGTTGAGTTAGCAGTTCTTTGAGTTTTACCCTGCTTTATGATAACTCCTTTGGTAATTGGAAGTGTGATGCAATAAAGCAGAGAATGAGGTATCCAAAGCACAATTCTGTATTAAAGCAGATGCAACTATTGCTACTCTGGAAGAGTTAGCTGCAAAATGTTAGTTTTGCAAATGTTAGTTGCAAAATGTATAGACTTCTCTAGACAACAGTATTAAGCTGCCCAAACGACTCTGGCTGATTATATAAAACCTAGAGGATAGAGTCTTAAAATGTAAGATAGCCATCCTGTGTCAGTGGAACAGTGCACAAAAGCAATTCAGGTGAGGAGAGGCATGAATTCTGGCATTTGTGCATATAGAAAAAGATTTAATAAAGTCATTTATCAAAGGCCAAAATTGCTCCCTCTAAAAGAAAGTTACCAAAAATGCTGAGATCCTTTGAGGGTAATGCAGTAAAAGAGCTAGTACCACAATACTGGGGTTAACCGTCCAGTTGAAGGCCACAGAGAGGCTCGATATGAACCTGAACATAGTGATGCAGTACTTGGAAATTCAGGATGGTATTTGATTGCAGTATTCTTCAATTAGAAGTTCTATGACTAAGTACAATACTAGATAAGGCTATAGAAGGCGGCTTCTGCCAAAGGATATCAGTCCAAAGGGATGGGGAAAAGAGAAGGATAAAAAGCATTAATATTCTTAAGATGAACTTTTCCCCTGGGGTTAGGAAAGTGAGGCTTACTGCATTTTTACAGTGCCAGCTTTAAATCATGTACACACCACAGATGTTCAAGTATAGCTCTTGTATTTGTATTTAAACCAATACAGAGAAAAGCAGCAAGTAGAAATCACATTTTCCTTCTTTGAAGCATGCGGGAGGTATGATAGTTTGTCACTGTTTTAAAAGTCCCACTCTATGCCTCTTTCATTTGGGCAAAAACACCCAAGCTCAGGCCCGATTGCTCTTGAGGGCAGTGGCAAGAATTGTGGTCTATTGTGTTGAATAGGAGCTGGCAACAGTGAAAGGAAGGAACTCCTTGTTTGTCCTTTTACCTGAGGGAAAAAAACAAACAGGATAAAATAGTGCTGTACATACAAGTCCACTGAAACACTGTGTGCATCTTTACTAAAAGTGCATGAAGGGGTATAGCAGCAGCCTTGTGTGCTATGACGCTGGAGAAAGCAGAGTTTGAGACTAGCTTCGTCACTCCAGAGTAGATTGACCATGAACATTTGTACATTTGTAGTCAAGTTATATGATTAGCTTGACTAAAAATGTGGTTTTTCAACCAAAATATCTCAATGGTTAAGCTCACTTCGATACATTTTAATCCTTTAAATAAGCTTTCAAATTCCATTTAACAGAGGACATGATTACTGTGTTATGCATTGCACAAGATTCTAGATGATATGACATTTTGTAAAAGAGCTGTCTGCAGCATCCTAGCTGTTAGAGGGTGATTTTACTTTACAACTGCTTTTACTTTACCCAACTTTTTAATATTTTGCCATTTACTTAGGCTGCAGTTAGCTCATCTCAACAGTAAGAATTTAGTACACTCACCTGTTTGAAGAAAGTGTGTGACAGCAAACTGCTTGCTGATGGCCTGGATCATAAAATGGAAAACACAAGATTATGTTTTGAAAGTGTTGGTGTTTGTGGAAGATGCCAGACTGACCATGCACTCTAAGCCCTAGGGTTATTTATCCATTAAACAAGTGCAGCCTGAACAGAGGCAGCACAAGCTTCCTTCATTCTGTGCCTCAACTTTACTGTGAGGGCATTACTAGAGGCAGTGAGTTCATTGGTCCAGTACATTCAATTCTCAGCCTCCACAGAAGCCATAAAGTGTTAGAGGGATATATCAGCCCATTGAAATCTAGCAGAATTTAACAGTTTAAACTAGTTTCTGGAACTAGCCCTTCCTCAATCTCCTTGCCAAACTAGTTTTTCAAACTTGTTTTTAGAAACAAGCAATCCATTAGCCAAGAAAGCTTCAGAATCAGTGATGAAATTGGATTTTAAAAGCATGTTGACGATCATTCTTCAGACCAAGACAATGTTGGCCTGGCACTTTGACAATTTAGTGTTGTGAAAAGAAACCCAGATGCACTTCATCTTAACACTGAATTTATCATCAGTTGTATATGACCTAGTAGATTCCAAGTTCACCTTAGATTATGCTATATCTTATGTTGAAGTGAAAATGAATATTAGCGTTCACAGGTAAATTACCTTTTCTCGGGGTCCTGTTGCAAACAGAGTTCTATCAAGTTGTGAAAAGCAGGGGAAAATGTTTTTGAGGAGGGAGTTTGCAATCTCTCACTAGTCATTGTGTGCGTCATGCTTTCACCAATTCCAGAATCCACACCTGATTGGGAATTCTTCATTCTGGATTCCACACATGGGAAGGTATTTATATCCCAGGGACAATAAGTGGGACCTTTCAGCTTCTGCAGCAGCATCTGGTAGAAGGGAAAGACAGTATAAGAGTCCAGTGGCTGTATTAGCCTCTAGAGGCTGTGATTAATTGGCAGTATGTTTGTACAACTTATGAAATCTGGTTGATATAATGAAAAACTGAATTCCTCTATGTGGATCTACCACCTCTGACAAGATCTATAGCAACTTGACAGCAAACAGGACAGTGGGAAATACCTGAGGTTAACCACAGTACTTAAACCCAACGAAGATTATGAAGCAAAGCAGCTGCATCCTTAAGAAAACCAGTTTGAGCCTAACTCCCTGAAGAGAGGGGGTAGATAGGAGTAGTGGAAACTTACCCAAAAGACAGAATCAAGGAAGCCCGGGCGGCAGGGTGTGGTGTTTAAAACCAAACCAGACAGGGAAACGAAGTCTTGGACAGGAGAGAGCAAGGTCACAGAAGCTGGGGGAGAGATCACCCACCATATAACCCCCTGCACAAGGCAAGGGATACAGGTTGAACCTCTCTAGTCTGGCTGGCACACTCTGGGCCGGCAATATCTGGGGTCTGGCATGATTTTTGTTAGCCAGATGTCCGCTTATCGTGGGTGGGGCCAAGTTTCCTGTGGTCCAGCAAAGTCTCACCAATCCTGGCTCAGTATTCTGTGCTGTTATTTAGCTCTAATTTACCCCTAAATATGTCTTCTAAGAGACCAGCAAGCAGTGGAAGTGTTGGTAATGCTGCTAAGCATAAGCAATGTGTCAATATCCATACAGCAAAAGGTGGAATTGCTGCAGAAATTGGAAAAGGGCACATTAGTAGGTGCCTTGTGTGAGTTTTACAATGTAGCATAGGCGCCGACTCTGTTGGTGCTCCAGGGCTGGAGCACCTATGGGGAAAAATTGGTGAGTGCTCTGCACCTAGTGGCAGCTCCCCACCTCCCCCTCCCCACCCCAGCTCACCTCTGCCTCCTCCCCTGAGCGTGCTGCGTCCCCACTTCTCCCCCTAGCTCCCAGCACTTGCCACCACAAAACAGCTGTTTCGCGGCGGCAAGTGCTGGGAGGGAGGAGGGGGAACGTGGCGCGCTTGGGGAAGAGGTGGGGCCAGGGCAGGGATTTGGGGAAGGAGTCCAATAGGGCCAGGGAGGGGGCGGAGTTGGGGCGGGGACTTTGGGGAAAGGGTTGTGGGAGGGGAGGTCGAGCACCCACCGGTGCTGGGAAAAGTTGGCACCTATGCAATGTAGGGTCATCTACAGTGTATGATTTGAAGAAACAAAAGAATCAAATCCTTAAGTTTTTTGCTGAAAGTGACAGTAAAAAAAAGTATGAGTGTTCATAAGACACTGAAGGAGGGAGAAAGCAGCTTTTACATTGGTTCAAGCTTCGTAGGAACAAAGGTGTTAGCATTTCAGGCGAGATGATGATGGCACAAGCAAAAATGTTCCACAAAGAACTTAACCTGCAGCATGACTGTGACTGTTCACAAGGATGGCTTCAGAAATTTAAAAACTGGAATGGCATTAGTCTGTTGTGTGTGGTGAAAAAAGAAGTGCAGATACCGAAGCTACTGCTAAGTACGTTGACAAATTTTCACAGTTAGTTGCAAATGAGAAGTTATCTGCAGGGGAAGGTATACAATGCCAATGAAACTGCTCTCTATTAGCACTGTATGCCTAAAAAAAACCGTTGGCTATTGATGCAGAGGGGCCATCATCTGGTACGAAGGAATCAAAGGACGGTAACTGTCCTTGGTTGTAGCAACGCCGCAGGCACACATAAATGCAAACTCATTGTTATTGGGAAAAGTGTGAACCCAAGGGCATTCAAAGGGGTGAAAATATTCCCAGTGATATATCATGGCAACAAAAAGCGATGGATAACAACTAATCTGTGGTTTGAGTAATATTTTGTACTGGAGGCAAGAGCCCATTGCACCTCGGTAGGTCTGGATCCAAAGTGCCAAATTGTGCTGATTTTCAACAGTTGCTCTGCCCACCCTAATGCAGAGCTGCTTGTCAAATATAATGTGGTGGGATTGTATTTAGCCCCAAACTGTACTTCACTGATTCAGCCTTGTGATCAGGATATCTTACGATCCCTGAAGTGTATGTACAGGTCCGAGTTTTGCACCAATTGCTAGTATTGCTTAATGATGGGAAGAGTTTGACATTTAGGAAAGAATTTAACCTCAAGGACATGATTTGGACACTAGCTAGAGCCCGGGGAAAGAGTAACTCCATCTACTCTGAAGAATAGATGGCACAACTTGTGGCCAGCCCTAATGTTTGAGGACAGTCCTGATGTCAATGACAAGTCCGAGTTCACTGGATTTCAAGTGTCTGAAAACCAAAAAAATTGTTAGTGAGTTAATGCAGTATGCCAGCGGTACATCCCACTCTGTAGTGCTTGAGCTTGGCAAGGATTCGGAAGAGGAAAATTTACTAGACTGGATGGAAGTCGACAAAGATGCACCAATTGCTAGTGACAGATGAAGAAATTGTGCAAATGGTACAGCAGGGAAAAAACAAAGATAATGAAGAAGCCAGTGATGGTGATGAAGATGATGATGAGGATGTCGCAGACAAAATTTCTATAGATAAATGGATTCAGTTGGCAACAAATTTAACAGAAGGACTGGAACAAAGAAATTTAATTTCTGAGCAAGAGATCATGTCTTTCTACATGATATGAGAAAAACTCATTAAAGAAAAACCAAAATACATAAGAGAAGACAAGCTGGAAGATTGGTTAAAGATAGCGGTGAGCAGCACTCTACAGTCGAAAATCCTGTTACCTTCACTTCATCTACCCTGGATATACCTACAGCAGAGACCCCAGATGTAACTCAAATGTACTTTGAGTTAGCAGTTCTTGTCAGATCACTTTGGAAGCAGAATTCAGGCATCATTTTAGGTGAGTAAATTACAGATTTACCTGTATTATCATCTTTCTTTTTCATATTATTTTATGGTTTTTTATGCTTTATCTATGTATTTCCTTGTATCAATACAGTAAAATTGTGTAACAACACTAACACTTTGTTATGAAGAGAGCTGGTAAGCCTTGGCTAGGTGGCATTGCAAGCGTTGTTCCATTTCTTCACCTCGGTGAGATAAAAATAAAAAGAGACCCACTCGCTACAATATTGACCTCCCATGGTTCAGCAAATTCTCTGGTTCAGCACCGATCAGGTCCTGAGGGTGCCGAACTAGAGAGGTTCAACCTGTACCATGCCTTCCTGGATACCAATGGTCCCTAAGGACTCCCAAGAGAAGGGTGAGATAGAAAGTGGCATTGTGGTTAAGATGTTTGTTTTGTATGATCTACTCTTCTTGGCTTTGTATGATTTAGTACTGAAAAAGAGCAAACGTGAGTGTGTGTGAACTGCTTCTGGAAGAGGGTATGTAAGTATGGGGGAGTCCAAAGAGTCATCATTGTGCTCAGAGGGGCTAGGCAACTGGACAGATGGTTCCTTCTTTCAAAAGTGTGTGTCATGGGTGTGTGCCTCGGGCAGGTGTTCTCAGGACAAATTTTTTGGTGGCCTTAGAGTGCAGCCACCAACTCTTACTGGTGGCCGCTCTCACCCTTTTTCCTAAAATACTTAATTAGCTTTAGGAAAAACAAATAAATATGCACATATATATGTCCAAATCATTGTAATTTTTTTTTGCTAGCTAGTAAGTCTGTTGCGAAAAGTGATATTAACAAACATACAAGTATTGCTTTTCACAACAGACTTACTCAGCCCTGTCAAGCCTCTGGACAAATTAAGCCCTGGATGGGGGGACCGGGGGAGGCAGCAGGGGCTAGGAACAACGGGGGTGGGTGAGAGACAGTGGGGGGCTGGAGCTCAAAGCCCTGTGGCCAGAGCCTGCTACCCCACTGCCCTGCCACTCCAGGGCTGAAGCCCAAAGCCTGAGCCCAACTGCCTCTGGGAAGCTGGGGAACTCACCAGCTGCCTGGTTCTCCAGCACTGTGCCCCAGGTGTCTCCAAAGGGGGGACAGAGCCCAACCCCTGCTGGCGCCTCAGCAATCAACACCAAGATGGTGCACCCAGGAGCAACAGGGAGGGGCCACTCATGACTTTTCCCCCTCACCTCCATAGCCCAGGAGGCTGTAGCCGCAAGAAAAGCTTCTGGTGTCCGCATGCAGACACGGTGGCCACATTTGAGAAACGCTGGCTTAAGGCCCATAAAATTGTGGTAGTGGCTGCACCCTGGTCAGGCTCCAGGAACAGAGTTTTTGTAATAGGACCTTTCAGAAAAAACAGGAGTTGGAAACTCCTTTGACCTTGGAAGCAGCATGTATGTTTGAAATAAAAAAAAAAAAAAGCCACCCTTTTTAATATATTTAGTAGTAACTTTATTATTAGACAGTATCTGTAAGAGAAAAATAGTCCTGTGAATGAAGTTTTGAGAAGGATTTAAGAGTATTTAATGTTTTACCTTTGCACGAGGTATATCCTGAAATGGTACATATCCATTGGCTAATTCACATGCTGTTATTCCCACACTGTAAATGTCAGACTTCACATTATACCCATACAAATCCTGTGGGAGAGAAAAAGCATTATATCAACACACTGGGAACTACTGAATATGCACTGCAAAAATATGCATATGCAAATATACTGTAGCTATAATACAGTTTCAGCTATAATACAATCCTATAATACAGCTATAATACAATCCTAATATCCCATAGCCAACAAGTTGTGGGTGAGCTGGTTATATAATATTGGGCCCTCTGACTGCAAGAATGATTTAATGCACACAGCTCTTGTTAATAGATTTCACAGTTGATACTTGTATGGAAGAGAGTTAAGTCAATGCAATTATTTTCAGGTTTCCATGGAAAAAAAATGTGTCCATTAGGATCATGTCCTTTAGAACCTTTGTAACAAACAGGCAAGAGGTAAAGACATTAAACTGGATGGGTCTACCAGAAAGCCACAATTTATTTTAAGGTTCCTAAACAAGTTGTACACAATCTAGTTTGGAAGTTGCAAATGAATAGCCTTTATGGCTCTTTCACAAGCCTACTAAGTACAAACTTTACAAAAAGGAAACAGCCATATCCAGAGACTCAAGGCATAGGCGCCGACTTCGTGGGTGCTCCGGGGCTGGAGCACCCATGGGGAAAAATTGGTGGGTGCTCTGCACCCACCGGCAGCTCCCCGCCATCCCCGGGACCCGCGGCCAGCTCCCCGCCAACCCCGGGGCCCGCCGCAATCTTACCTTAGCACCGGGAGACATTGTGGGGCCCCGCCACTGACGCTGGGCGACGTTGCGTCGGCGTCGGGGGCGGGGCCCCGCAACGTCACCCGGCGTCGGGGGCGGGGCCCGGCGTCGGGGGCGGGGCCCCGCAACGTCACCCGGCGTCGGGGGCGGGGCCCGGCGTCGGGGGCGGGGCCCCGCAACGTCACCCGGCGTCGGGGGCGGGGCCCCGCCCCCGACGCTGGGCGTGAGCTCCCACCGGCGCCAGAGAAAGTCGGCGCCTGTGACTCAAGGCAAATGAACTGGTTTATACTGACCTGTCTCAGTAGCTCAGGACTCAGCCAAGGAAGTACTGAAGTACTAAAATGGGGAAAATCATACACAACCTTTGACCTCTGTCCATTGTTAACTAAACTGTAGAGATGGTTTAAACCAGACAGAGAAACCAGACCATCCCCTGAAATCAGAATGTGGCTAGCTTTCATATTCCTGAAACAAAGTGATAAAACGTAGTTATTAAAAATCACTCAAATGAATGTTACTTATTACTGCAGTAGAAAGCCTGCCATATATTCATAAAATATTTCTGAGATGGTCAGCTATAGCATGATGACGTGGTCAGGCTGAGAGGCATGTAAAAGATGGGTGAAGAGAAACTGTATAAATACTGAATCTCTTATCCAAAATGCATGTGTACAAAACCCCGACTTTGCAATATGAAGCCTTTATATACGGTTCATTCTAAAAATTGGAGTTTTACCTATATATAAACTCCCCCCCAAACAAAAAATTTTGGGGGTACACACACACCCACGGTGCCTCATTGAAAGAGTTTTGAAATACTATTTGAAAAAGTAGATATCAAAGCTAAGGTTCTGCATGCCACCATAACTAGCATTAGCATTCACATACACTGGCATACTACAACAAATTAAACTCTCCCCAATCGTCACTTTTATTTGTAGTCAAATAATCCCTAATGGAGGATAGTCAAGCCAGCATGTATGTAAACATGTACTCCATGGAGCATACATAGTCCTCTGTCTGTGTCAGTGAACATGGTACTCTTGCACCTGCAGTCAACGAGTACAGTGAATGGGGGTAAAGGTGCATCCCCAGAGCTATACAAGGAAAAATAAAGTACGTATATTGAGGCATCTGCATAGAGAGGAGGTCAATGTGGAATAATTGGTTTATAATGGATTTGGGGGGATGGGGATGGAGACATTCTCTGAATTCTATTCCGGAGTTAAGATACAAGATGCTGTTATCTCTAGAACAGGGTTGGGTCTTTAGCTAGTGTCCGGTGATTCACATGTCAGATACACTGAACACTGTATGAGAGAATAGATACAGAAGAATGGATGTTGGATATGTAGAGGGTGGGCAGAAATATAAAGTTTCTGGTCTACAGGCTGAGGTGAACAAAGAGATGAAGTCCAAATTAAGGTTTGTTTGCTAATTATTCCTATGCATTTCAAGACTTGCCTTATTTTTAAATCTGTAACTTCCTAATATGGCCCTCTTTTTCATTTATGGTAAACATATTTCCAGTTTTGAAGCAGCATCATTGTGCCACTTCAAATTTCTGGTAAATTCACGATTTGACAAAAGCTTCAAGTTAAAGAACCAACAAGAAGTTTGCTTAAGACCAGATTGTTCTTCTTCGAGTGCTTGCTCATATGTATTCCAGTTAGGTGTGCGCGCGCGGCGTGCACGATCGTCGGAAGATTTTTACCCTAGCAACACTCGGTGGGCCGGCTGGCGCCCCCTGGAGTGGCGCCGTTAGGTGCCCCGATATATACTGCAGCCGGCCCATCGCCCTCTTAGTTCCTTCTTACCGCCCGTGTCGGTCGTTGGAACAGTGGAGAGCAGCTCGCTGACCTCCACAGCCCTAGCTTCATTAGCACTCGTTTATCTTTTAGATAGTTTAAGTACTGTTAATTAGTTGTTAATAGTTGTTGATAGCAGTTATCTTCTCAAGTGACAATAGTAGCTGGAGATAAGGGGCATCTCCCCTTCTCCCCACCCCGGTACCGGGCCAATGCCTGGCTCACCGGGATTCAAGCCTTGCTCGGCATGCCAGAAGCCGATGCCTACAGGAGATCCGCACGCCTCCTGTCTTAAGTGCCTCGGGGAGTCCCACCTTCCGGACAAGTGCCGCATTTGTAAGTCCTTCAAGCCGCAGACCAAAAAGGAGCGGGACTTTCGCTTAAAGCAGCTCCTTTTAGAGGCGTCTCTTAGCCCGATGTCGGCGCCGCATCGTACCACGGCACCGACCCCGGCGGCCTCAACGTCTGCGGCACCGGAACGCCCAAGCTCCGGAAAAGAACCCAGGCACCGTCCTTCTCTACCTGGGACCTCGCAGAGCCGCCCTCTGTCCCCGAGAGCCAAGAAATCGGGAGGACCGACTAAGGCACCGCTGCATGCGCAGCCAGCTCCAGATCCGCCTAGGTCTGTTGAGGCGCCCGCACCGCCAACTCCGGTACCGGAAGGACCGTTGAGTTCGGTGCCAGTGGTCTCCGTGCCACTTACTCCGGCCCTCCATAGGCCGTTGAGTCCGGCGCCGCCGTCAACACCGGCGCCGGCCCTGCCAACTCCGGCACCCGAGAGGCCGTTGAGTGCAGGTCAGCCTCTGCAGGCTCCGGTACCGACGACTCCGGTCCCGCGAGGGCCGTTGAGCTCGGTAACCGCCAGCTCCCCGGCACGCTCCGTGGTTGAGCTTCCGCTGCCGTCCACGCCGGACACCTTCGCAGCGGCGCGGGACCTGATCCAGATGACCGCTCCGGCACCGACCCCGCCTACGGTACCGCCGGTGCGGATCATCACGTCACGCGGCAAACCGGCCATCTTCCACCCGGTGCCGCAGGCGGAGACCAGCCAGCAGCAGCCACCTGCGTCTCCAAGGTACCGCTCGCAGTCCCGGCACCGATCTCCATCCCGGCGCCGTTCGTACTCGCGGTACCGCTCCAGGTCTCCCTCCACGCGGAGGTACCCTGACTCTCGACGCCGCTCCCGGTCCCGCGGCCGGTCGACGCGCAGATCGACGAGACGATCCAGGTCCAGATCCGTGTCACGGTACCGAGATCATCGCCGGTACCGCTCCAGGTCCCGCCTCCGATCCGGCTCTCGACGCCCGTCCCCATCCCGGCGCCGATCCGGCTCTCGACGCCGATCCGGCTCCCGGCACCGGACACCATCCCGGTACCGATCCGGCTCCCAGCACCGGACACCATCCCGGCACCGATCAGGCTCCCGGTACCGGATACCATCCCGGCACCGGACCCCACCAAGGAGGCAGACCCTGGCCACGCGGACGTCACTGCATGGCTACTCTGCCCCACCCTGGCCTTCGCGCTCTGGATCCCGCTCTTCCAGAGCTGGCAGCGACCTCTATGCGGAGGACTGCACCATCAGCGACCAGGGTCACCTGCCAGAGACCGGGCAGGTTCAGGAGCGGTGGCCATTTTGGACCCCCATGGCCTACTACGAAGCCCAGAGGGTACCACCAAGAGCTCCTACCTCAACCACGTTGGAGCGTAGAGCGCCAGAGGCTACAGTCTCCCGACCTCCAGAGGCTACAGTCTCCAGGCCTCCGCCAGAGGTAGAGCAGCCAGAACCGGAGCCCCCAGCCTTGGGCTCCGAAGAGGTACCCGTCGAGGACCCGCTCGCCCAAGGCCTGTCCTCCTCCTCTCCTGACGAGGCAGTGGCTGGAGCATCATCATCCGGCCCACCTCCCATTGATCTCAGGGACCATCAAGACCTGCTCCGCAGATTGGCCCTCAACATGGACCTCCAGATAGAGGAGGTCCCTGAACTGGAGGACCCCGTGGTGGACATCCTGACGACCGATGCCCCCACTAGGGTTGCCTTACCTTTTGTGCGTACCATCCTTGCCAAC
Source organism: Chelydra serpentina (assembly GCA_037349315.1). Lineage (NCBI taxonomy): Eukaryota > Metazoa > Chordata > Testudines > Chelydridae > Chelydra > Chelydra serpentina. The sequence goes on along the minus strand of JBAIAC010000029.1, from coordinate 33,010,708 downwards.
GCCACATCCATCTGGCAGACGCCAGCCTCAATACCCCCCACTGCCAGGCGGGTAGAGAGAAAGTACATGGCCCCCCCGAGGGACTTTCAGTACCTATACACGCACCCCCCTCCGTGTTCGTTGGTGGTCCAATCCGTCAACGAGAGGGAGAGGAACGGCCAACAGGCCCCTGCCCCAAAGTCAAAGGACGCCAAGCGCCTAGACTTGTTTGGCAGGAAGATCTACTCAGGGGGGGGCCTACAGCTTCGTGCGGCGAACCAACAGGCACTCCTGAGCCGCTACGGTTATAACACCTGGGTCTCGATGGAGAAATTCAAAGAGCTTATACCTCCAGAGTCCAGACAGGAGTATAAAGCCTTCGTGGAGGAGGGCAAAAAGCTGGCCAGGACGTCGCTGCGGGCCTCCTTGGACATCGCCGACTCCGCTGCCAGGACCATCGCCTCCGGAGTCGCCATGCGGCGCATCTCCTGGTTGCAATCCTCCACCCTCCCAGCGGAGGTCCAGCATACTATCCAGGACCTACCCTTTGACGGGCAGGGCCTGTTTTCGGAGAAAACAGACCCTAAGCTGCAGACCCTAAAAGACGGTCGTACCATCATCCGCACGCTGGGGATGCATACCCCCGCGACGCAGCGCAGGCCCTTCCGGCCGTTCGTACGACGCACCTACTTCCCTCCCCCACCACGACAGGACTTTTACAGGAGGCCGCGTGGTCGAGGGGGTAGGAGACAGCAGCCTGGCCGACAGACCGGCCAGAGGCAGGGCCCCCACAAGCCATCGTCGGGGCCCAAACTAAATTTTTGAAGGGGCGCTCGAGGCCGGAGTACCAGTCCCTACCGATCCTGTCCTCCTGTTCCTGAACCGCCTCTCCCCCTTCTCCCCGGCGTGGTCGAATATCACCACGGACCGCTGGGTCTTACATACCGTCCAGGGAGGATACCGACTGCAGTTCGTCTCCCCGCCTTCGTCCCACCCTCCCACCCCGTCCCTCTTCAGGGACCCTTCTCACGAGCAACTCCTTATCCAGGAGGTGCACGAACTCCTTACTGTAGGAGCGGTGGAGGAGGTCCCAAGGGATCTCAGAGGCAAGGGATTCTACTCCCGTTATTTCCTAATCCCAAAGCCAAAGGGGGGGCTACGTCCTATCCTGGACTTACGGGGTCTCAACAAGTTTATGGTAAAGTTGAAATTCCGTATGCTCTCCCTGGGCACTATTATCCCCTCTATGGATCAGGGAGACTGGTACGCCGCCCTCGACATGAAGGACGCGTATTTCCACATTGCCATCTACCCACCTCACAGACGCTTCCTGCGCTTCGTAGTGGGACAGAGACATTTCCAGTTCACAGTCCTGCCATTCGGCCTCTCAACAGCACCGAGAGTCTTTACGAAATGCATGGCAGTGGTAGCAGCCGCCCTTCGGCGTCAAAGAGTTCAGGTATTCCCCTACCTCGACGACTGGCTTATCCGTGGCGACTCCGCCAACCAGGTCCAGTCTCACATTCGCAAGGCCATGGACATGTTCAACCGTCTGGGCCTCCTACTGAACGTAGAAAAGTCCACTTTGGTGCCAACACAGAGAATAGACTTCATAGGGGCAATACTGGACTCTACCCTCGCCAGGGCGTTCCTCCCAGAGGCTCGCTTTCAAACGCTTGCAGCCGCCATACGCAGCCTCCAAGCCTTCCCAACTTCGACAGCCCGCTGCTGCCTCAGCCTCATGGGTCATATGGCATCATGCACCTTCGTGACAGCTCACGCCAGGTTACGCCTACGGCCCCTCCAAGCATGGCTGGCCTCCGCATACCGGCCACACAGGGACAACCTCGATATGATTCTGACGGTCCCACCGCAAGTCCTAGCCTCCCTCAACTGGTGGCTGGACCCCGCACATATGATGTCAGGTGTTCCCTTTCACCCACCTCAGCCTTCCCGTGCCTTGACTACGGATGCGTCATCCCTCGGCTGGGGGGCTCACCTGCAGAACTTCCAAACGCAGGGCCTGTGGTCGGAGCAGGAACTGACATTACACATCAATGTCAGAGAACTCCGAGCGGTACGTCTTGCCTGCCAAGCCTTCGCTCAACACTTACAGGGCCGCTGTGTCTCCATCCTTACAGACAACACGACGGCCATGCATTACATCAACAGACAGGGAGGGGCACACTCCCTTCCCCTCTGCCGAGAGGCAACTCAGCTCTGGGACTTTTGCATAGCCCGTTCCATTCACCCCGTGGCCTCGTTTCTCCCAGGAGTCCAGAACACCTTGGCGGACCGCCTAAGCAGGTCCTTTCAAACTCACGAGTGGTCCATTCGACCAGACGTCATCCACTCTGTCTTCCAGAGGTGGGGGTTTCCCCAGATAGATCTCTTCGCGACTCGCGAGAACAGGAAATGCCACGTGTTCTGCTCATTCCAGGGTCGCTCCCCAGGCTCCCTGACAGACGCCTTTCTCCATCCTTGGACGGACAACCTGGCCTATGCCTTCCCACCAGTTCCACTGGTCCACAGAGTCCTGCTCAAACTACACAGGGACAAGGCCAGAGTAATCCTGATTGCTCCAGCGTGGCCCAGGCAACACTGGTATACCACGTTCCTGGAGCTGTCCGTGACAGACCCGATCCCTCTACCGCGATGGCCGGACCTGATCACGCAGCAGCACGGCAGGCTCCATCATCCTGACCTGCAGTCCCTTCACCTCACGGCGTGGCTGCTGCATGGCTGAACCCGTCGGAGCTACAATGTTCCAGCCCGGTCCAGCACGTTCTCCTGAGCAGTAGGAAACCCTCCACCAGGTCCACCTACTCAGCTAAGTGGAAACGTTTTTCTCTGTGGTGTGGCACTCGGGGTCTCAACCCCCTGCAGGTGCCGATTCACACCATACTGGACTACCTCCTCTCACTAAAGGAGCAGGGTCTGGCTCTCTCGTCGCTAAAAGTCCACCTAGCGGCAATTTCAGCTTTTCACCCCCGGGACGGGGCGGGTTCTGTTTTCTCCAACCCCATGGTCACCAGGTTCCTTAAGGGGTTAGAACGGCTACACCCGCTGGTGCGCCGCCCGGTCCCTACATGGGACCTCAACCTAGTCATTACCAGGCTCATGGGTGCCCCATTCGAGCCCATGGCCACTTGCTCCATGCTGTATCTCTCATGGAAAACGGCCTTTCTAGTAGCCATCACCTCGGCTAGACGCGTCTCTGAGCTCAGAGCGCTTACTTCGGAACCACCTTATACGGTGTTCCATAGGGATAAAGTACAGCTCAGGCCACACCCGGCCTTCCTGCCCAAGGTAGTGTCGGCCTTCCATATTAACCAAGACATTTTTCTACCTGTCTTTTATCCTAAGCCCCATGCCTCCAGGAAGGAGCAGCAACTCCATTCCCTGGATGTCCGGAGAGCCCTCGCCTTCTACATCGAGAGGACAAAGCCGTTCCGGAAATCGACCCAGCTGTTCATCGCCGTGGCGGACCGGATGAAAGGCCTTCCCGTCTCTTCCCAGCGCATCTCGTCATGGATCACGTCGTGCATCCGCACATGCTATGACTTGGCAGGTGTCCCCACCATGCACACTACGGCCCACTCTACCCGAGCTCAGGCCTCGTCGTCTGCCTTCCTGGCACACATACCTATACAGGACATTTGTAGGGCCGCGACATGGTCGTCAGTACACACTTTTGCCTCGCACTATGCCATAGTGCAACATTCTAGAGACGACGCCGCTTTTGGTTCGGCGGTCCTAAACTCTGCCGTTTCACAGTCCGACCCCGCCTCCTAGGAATGGCTTGGGAGTCACCTAACTGGAATACATATGAGCAAGCACTCGAAGAAGAAAACACGGTTACTCACCGTAGTAACTAGTGTTCTTCGAGATGTGTTGCTCATATGTATTCCAAACCCGCCCTCCTTCCCCACTGTCGGAATAGCCAGCAAGAAGGAACTGAGAGGGCGATGGGCCGGCTGCAGTATATATCGGGGCACCTAACGGCGCCACTCCAGGGGGCGCCAGCCGGCCCACCGAGTGTTGCTAGGGTAAAAATCTTCCGACGATCGTGCACGCCGCGCGCGCACACCTAACTGGAATACATATGAGCAACACATCTCGAAGAACACTAGTTACTACGGTGAGTAACCGTGTTTTCTTGGAGGTAAGAATTTGTGTAGGAAACTTGACTTCCACTAAAAACCATGAAGTCTGATATTAAATAGTCAGAACTAGTATAAGACAAATGTGGAGCTTCTGGACAAATTTGTAATTTTAAAAAATAAGACATTAAGAGAAGTTCAGGCTTTTTAGAAGTCTTTGAGAAAACTTAATCTTTTTGAAGTTCCATAGCTCAAAAATGCTTTCACCGTGAATCCTCCTCTCAATAGAAGCTATATGAAAAGTTTTAACAAGTGAAGCTTTTAAAGAAACTGTGGAGTGACGTTTCAAGTGTCAGCTTTCTAATCTTAAAAAAGAAAAGTTATAACCATAACTAGGAAGTCAATGCTGCAACTTGTTGACTATATAAACTGGCTAGCATACATATATATTATGTTGATAATACTACCCACAGTATATGTTCCAAGCATTTCAGTATACATAATATTAAGCATTAATATACCAGTTATGTAGCCCAAATTGGTCTGTACCTTTATTATAAATCTGTTCACTTATGCTAAGTATTCCATAATAGCTTGCATTAGCTGAAGTAAACTTTGGCTTACGAAGATAGGAAAACTGTCAGTATCAGGACATTTAATTGTTTTGTCATAGCAACAGAAAGGGAGTTACCCTCACAGACCTATTTATCCTGGTACAAGCCTAGGAGGTGTCTTTACACTCTTTAGTACCTGGAATGCATGGGTTCAGAACAAGAGATAACAGGGTACACTATGGTACCAGAAACAAACAAGATAAAAAGCTTATTAATTCAATCCAGTTGCAGGTGATGTATACAGTTCCTTTTCTGGTAAACAAATAAGTTATAAAAAGATGACTGCAGGGGTGTAACTTTGGGGGGCACACCTTCTGTGTAAGGTGAATGTAGTATTGCTGCACAGTCCTTTGGAGACTGGCATTGTATAGAACATATTTTCCTGTACCATATTAATAAACCTGACAGTGGTTATTTGGTCTCTTGATTATATTTCATAACAAACAAAAGTGTGGTCAAGCAACTCACTATACAATTTATCAACAAACTCCATAACACTAGTGAAAACTTAGGGTACGTCTATACTTACGCGTCCGGTCGGAGGCGCGGGATCGATGTTCTGGGTTCGATTTATCGCGTCTTGTCTAGACGCGATAAATCGAACCAGGAAGTGCTCCGCCGTCGACGCTGGTAATCCAGCTCGACGAACGGAGTAGGCGGAGTCGACGGGGGAGCCTGCGCGCCGCGTGTGGACCCCGGGTAAGTGCTTTTTCATTCTAACTAAGAGAGTTCGACTTCAGCTACGTTATTCACGTAGCTGAAGTTGCGTATCTTAGTTCGAATTATGGGGTTAGTGTAGACCAGCCCTTAGAGTGCTTTACATCTCCAATGTACTGTATAAACAGTAAATGATGACCAAGCAAGTGCTCCCATTCATCCAGCCTCTCGTAAAAGAACAATTAAATTCAATAGCAACACATTTAGAATGGATAAAGGGAAGTTATTTACAAAGCATTATAGTTCAACCTCTGCAATGTACTGCTGCAGAAAGTCATTGTGGCAGGAAGGCTCAAAAGTGATTAGACATTTTATAGGAGCAATAGTAGTATCTTCAGCTAAACTAGCTATGCCAGAGAGCCTGAAGGGTATCAAACCAAGAAAATGCTCAGAGAAGGGCATGTGTCTACTCCACAGCACTGAACAATTTGTGAGTAACAAGAGAAATGGGTGTTGAAAGGGAGCTCCCCTTCCTCTAAAGCAATCAGGCATAGGCTGCTGGTAAACTAAATAGACTAATGAGTAGCTTCAGTTTGAAAGCTTGTGTGTTGCTATAACTTTTTACCTATGGTATTTATTGTCTCATACCTGTGAATGTAGCCATTTCGGTGCATGTAATTTAACCCTCTAACTGCACCAAACAGAATGTTTCCTATCAAAGCTTCACTCATTCCTTCAGGGAAGTAGGTCCTCAGTAGGTGACTAGCTGAATCTGAAAAGAAAAAAAATCACGCTAAGCATTTAGGTCTTGTTAGTGACAAATCTTTATTCCTTCTATAAGACAGCACTCTCTCCACTGTGCATGTACCCCCTAGAAAAAACATTTTTCTCTCTTTACAATGACTTATACAGGGAGGCAACTGCTGAGGAAGAAAGTCACCTCAGAGTATATCACTGAAAGAAAGTGATTCTTCCAGTAGTAAAAGATCACAATGAAGCCTACTACATCCTACGTCATGTTTCCATGAATGGAAACCGGCTGTTTCACCCTTATAGCCAATCCACGCTGCCTTCTAGAAGAAGCAAAATCCATAAGTCGGGTACAGAGGAACTAGGACACACCCAAGGTCTACAAGAGAAGAGATGCTGAAAGGAAATATAGGATTGCTCTGTCTCGTGCTCTTCCATAGCCACAAGCCTGGTGTTAGGGACTGAGCTATCTAATCCAGAGTTAATTCAGTAAGCTTTTTCCCAAGTTGTAGTTACAATTCTTACTGTAGGCCATGAACGGAGAGATGACCCAAAGCCAGCTGCCAGTAGTAAACACTGTCCAAAGTGTCATTATGTTGGGGTGCTGGAAAAAGTGGGATAGCACCACCTCACTCTAGAGAATTAAACAAAAGTGAGTAAGTTACTTGGAAGATAATTATCTTGACAAAAACTTTAACTACACAGGTCCTCAGTAACTTTAAGAAAGTCAATTTTGTAAATGCACTTCTACTAGCTAACAAGTTTGGAGTCCCACTATGTATGTGACAGATGATTTGCACATCCTGCAATGGAAATTCAAACAAATTGTTGAAGCTTTCGATGTCTAACTGAACTGTTTTATTGTTAATTCTGAGCCCCTTATTCTCGTGAAGAGTATAGAGTTTGTGCTTCAAACTGGGAATACTGCATGACTAGAAAAATTGTTGTATTGCAGAAGTTTTCAGTTTATTCTCTAGTGCCTTATCAAGGAGCCACTTAATTTTGTTTGCACCAGTTCATATAACAAGGCTAACTCTGGTACTGATTAACTGCATATACTCACATACATTATAGTTCCTGTGTCAGACGTCTATAGAAGTCCCACTGTTTTACCTGTAAAGCTTTCAAATGTTCTTCAGAGCAGCTTTCTAAGTCTGTGATCCTTACAGCCACAAGCGTTCCTGTAGGTGTGTGTCGGGCAAGGTAGATCGAAGTTAAATTGTTGAATCCTCTTCCTGTAACCAGAAGCAAACCAACTGCCTTCCGTTAACATTATAAAAGGTAATTTTAAAAAGAACCAACAAATTGCTTCATCACTTAGAATTCTAGGACTGTTTGACTACTAACAGACTGCTGCTGACTGCAGTGAATCTCTGGCTTTAAGGGTGCAGTTAACAGTGCATGCTTACATGTAACATCAGCCAGAAAACTAGTCAAGCCATGGTTGTTGCTTTTGTTTAGTCTAATCAAAATTGTTTAAACAAGTCTTATTTCTCAGGACCAATAAAGTGTCTTACAAATGCTGGCTATTTTGCTGACGTCCAACTTAAAGAACTGCCACCACTGGCACTCACTTTAAACATAGTGATGCCGTACAGCCATCTTTAGGACCATCTACCATGCCTGTTGACTAATAAGAAACTGTCAAGTGTCACAGCCACCAGAACCACAATGCTGATTTGCTCTCTCCTATATTTACAATCAATGTAACAGATTTAGAGTGGTCACTTATTAAAAAAAATATTAGCAGCAAGATGAGCAGAAAATCTCTTCTCCAAGTTGGAATAGAGATATCAAATTCAGGCAGGTTTTTGTGTATCTTTGTGAATTTCTATTGTATTTTTTTAAACGTTAAATGAAATTCACAACACTAGAAAAATAATCAGCTAAGATCAGAGGTCAAGAAGTGTGCAAACATTTAGAGAGATCTTAAAATAGTTTTCGGTGGCTCTATAACAAGGAGAACACGTTTTCTCAGCTTCTAGTTTTTCCCTTCATGGGATTTTAAAAAAAATATATATATATCTAAAGAATGGCCGTTTGCAGGAAAAATCTTGCATGGACAAAGCACATTTCAGCATAGAACTAGATTACCTATTTCCACCTGGAGTTCATAATGGGAGACGTCAGAAGAACAAAGTGCCGTTTCATCTCTTTCATATGGATGAATCCAGGAAAACTCAGGTTCATCTGCCTGGTAGTGAAAGGATTAGTTTTTAATATTGGTACACGTGTGTGTGTGTGTGTGTGTGTGTGTGTGTGAGAGAGAGAGTGTGAGAGAGAGAGTGAGTATATGTAAAAATAAATACACACTAGTGCAAATGTGTGTGTGGGGAGGGGAATCAAGCACTCAATTCTTGAGATTCAAGAAATTAAGGTTCTTCGAGTGCTTGTTCATGTTCATTCCAGTCGTGCATGCACTGTGCACACGTGCATGGTAGCTGGAAGATTTTCCCATAGTAGCATCCGTCGGGTTGGTCTGGGCACCCCCTGGAGTCACGCCTTTATGGTGCTCAATATAAAGCCCTGCCAACTCGCCATCCCCTCAGTCACTTCTTACCTCCAGTGACGGTTAGCTGGAACTTCCCTGTGCTCTTGTCTCAGCAAGCACATTTAGCAGTCTATATACATAGTTTTAATTAGCTCTGTAGTGTTAATTAAATAGTTAGTAGCCCTCAGTGTTAGATTAAGTTTCCTTTGGGGCAGGGGTTTCCCCTCCTACGCGCTCTCGATGCTGGGGCATGCTGGAATCTCCGGGCTTCGAAGCCTGCGGCAAGTGTATGTCCAGAAGCAATCCTCACACTTTGTGTTTGAAGTGTTTAGGAGAGAGATGGTTGTGCCATCTGCAAGACCTTTTGACCCAGGACATTAAAGGACAGAGATCAGTGCCTGAAGGTCCTGTTAATGGAGGCTGCACTCAGGGCCAATCAGAGGGGGGGCTAGGAGGGCCATTTGGCCTGGGCCTCAAGCTCAAAGGGGGCCTCAAATATAGACATTTCTTAATTTTTTGGCATTTGATAAGTTTCACAACTTTTTATGTGCATCTCTATTGGACCAAAATGTGACACACCCACTCAGTTTAGAGCTGCAAATTTAAGCAAATAAGAGATGTGATTGGTAAAAGATTTTTTCATATTAAAGAGTTTTAAATGTTCATAAATATTAATAAAATATATCTGTTCTGATGGCACAAGATTAGACCATGATGAACGTGTCCTCTCAGATCTGCTGATTATATAAACAAACCACTACTAGTGGCTGGTGCTGGATCAAGTTCGTGTTGAAAGGTAGAGAGTTGTTACATTTTAGTGTCGTTATAGTTTTACATCTAATTGACTAAGGAATTATTTGTGTGTGAGAATTCCTCATTATTATCTTCATATGGTATCTAAAAGAGGTGACTGGTTGGTTGGTTGAGCCCTAGTTTGGGGGCTTGGCCATCATCATAGGCTTTCGTAGTCTATAGGCCCAGATTCAAGGTGAAAATTTGTGAGGACAATCTTGTACAGTGAGTTTCGTGAGGACACATGTTTGAAATTTTTGGACATTATCCTTCTGTCTGTATCCATGTCTGTGTTTTCTCTCTCTCTCTCTCTCTCTCTCTCTCTCTCTCTATATATATATATATATGTCATCCCTTTGTCTTCAGCTCAGCCTGTTATATTATACCTTGCGTGCTTGAGTTTTGATTCAGTGATAAGAATAATAACCGGACTGACTGTTTCATTTTGTGTTCTTAATTAGTATTCCTTAGTTTTAAGTCTTTTCAGCATTTGTGTACCATTCAGCATTTGTGTACATGTTTACAGTAGAAGATTTAAAGTGTAGATAAGCTACTTATTTACAGCAGAATATTTTAAGTGTGGATATACTACATACTTACTTTAGAACATTTCAGGTGTAAATAGATCAGATAGATCACTATGAAGAGGAGATTTGAAAGTGGTGCAAGCAAGAGAGGCACAAACAACTGAGTGAAGCAGCAGTTAAGAGCTCAAAGCCAATAACTTCATTTCTCAAACCACTGGAAAACACACCTTACACAACAAAGAATGCCACAGATAATGAAAACTTCGCAACTGCAACAGGTGATATTTCAATGCCAATACCTGAACATGAGGACAGTAGTCAAGAAGGAGATGTGCCAACAGTAACAGATGCAGCAGAAGATCCTGTGTACGATCAAGAAACTGAACAGCAACAAGAAGATGTAGATCTTACACAGCAAGAGCAATTCATGAGTACTACAGGTTTGACTGTAACTGACATTGGAATTAATGACAAGAGCAATGCTGCCCAAATGTAATCTTTTCTTCAAATTAGTTGTTTTGAAATTCCAAGTAACATTTCACGAGATGCTGATAATCATGCTTTGCCTACTCGTCTGCTGACAAAAACTCTTCCAAATGGTGAGACCTGCACAAGAGACTGGTTATGCTGGAGTATGGAAAAACAATCTCTGTACTGTGCACCCTGCTTCATTTTGAACAAAAGTGCTGCAAATGCATCAGTTCTCTCTGATCAATCAGGATGGAGCATCAACAGAGGTTGGAGGAAGTTGAAAGACCAAATACCATCACATGAGAGTTCAACGTCATACAAAGAAAACTGTGTTGCATGGAAATCAGCCAGTACGGCAGCATCAGCTGAAAGTTCAGTTAAGAATTTACTCTTGACTGAATTCTCTACAGAAACTAATAACTGGAAAAACTTCTTGAGCACATCCTGAATGTCATCCTTTTTCTTTCTGAGCGGGGATTGGCTTTGTTTGGTTCCAGTCAACGTACTGGTGATCACGCAAATGGAAACTTTCTAGGCATAGTTGAGCTTCTCAGTAAATATGACCCATTTTTATCAGAGCATGTTAAACATGTTCAAGAATCACAAGAGTCAAAAGCACATGCAAATCCATTATCTCTCCACACGCATACAAAACGAGTTTATTAAGCTATGTGGATCACTCGTACAAACAACAATTCTTGATGAGATTCGAAATGCCAAGTATTTTTCAATCATTATTGATGCCACTCCAGATTGTTCTCACATGGAACACACTACTGTGGTTATTTGATATGTTAGGATTGTAGACAGCTCAAAATTTTCAATTGAAGAAAGGTTTATTTTGTTTCAATTGAAGAAAGGTTTATTTATTTCACGAGAAAAACTGGAAAAGAAATTGCTGCTCAAGTACTAGCCATTCTAGAAGGTTTTAAGTTAGATTTTCAAGTCTGCATTGGTCAAGCCTATGACAATGGATCTAATATGGCTGGGAAGTACAAAGGTGTAGAAGCAGTACTGCTTGAGCATAATTCAAACTGTATTTTCTCCAGCTGTGGAAATCACACACTAAACCTTGTAGGTGTTGACTGCTGAATCATGCAAGGAGGCAATTACTTACTTTGAAACTGTTCAGCAAATGTACAATCTCTTCAATTACAGTCCACAAAAGGTGGGAAATTCTGAAGCAAGATCTTCCTGTTTCACTGTAGGATGTCCAAAACTAGATGGTCTGTGTGGATTGATGGTGTTCAACCAGTTGCGCAGCATTTGAATTCAGTGAGAAAGGCTTTAAATGAGCTTGAATCTCTCAATCTCACTGTACAGGCTTAAATTGAACTTCAGTCTATTCAGAAGCACATGTCCAAATTTGAATGCATTCTGATATCATCTTTGCGGATGAAGCTACTTACAATGATCCACCAAACTAATCTGGTAATCGAAGCATGCAATGCTACACTTGATGTTGAGTGGAATAACACTGAAAGTCTTATAAATGACATTCATCAGATTGATGAAAAATGGGATGCAATCCTGAGTCCAAATTAGTAGCACAGAATATTGGCATTTCATCTGAGTTCTACACCAATCGCAATTTACCTACTGAATCCGATGCCGAGCAGCATTATAGGATCAATGTTTTCCTTGTCATCATTGACTCTATTCGATCAGGTTTTACGCATCGATTTGAGTCACTGCAACTAATTTGTACCCTTTTTGGGTTTCTTTGGCAGTTCAACAGACTGAGTATTCAGCTACAGAAAGTAGATCTTCATTAATTTCAGCAACAGTACAACAAAGAAATCTCAAAAGGTCTCAGTGACGAGGTCATCTTCCTCAAATGAATATATTCCACGAACTTTAAATTGGATTGCAAGCCAAAATAATTGCTTCAAGAAATACTCAAACTTGGACTATCTGGAGTGTTTCCTAATATCACAATTACATTGAGTATTTTTATCAGTTTGCCTGCATCGGTGGCTTCAGGTGAACGCACCTTCAACGTCTTGAAGCAGGTAAAGAACTATCACCGTTCAACTATGGGACAAGAGCATTTGAATGGGCTCGCCATGCTTAATATCAGCTGTGACATTGCACAAAAGCTAGATTTTTTCCTCAATAATTAGTGCATTTGCACAGAAAAAGGCTAGAAAAGCATTTGTTAAATAAAATCATATTCAAATTATGTCTCACTCTTTTTTTGGTGCCTTATTTTGTTTTCATATATCGTCATTTTTTATTTTTATTATGGCTAGGGGACTCAAAAGCTGGAAGTTGCCCAGGCCTCTCTGGACCTCTGAGAGGGCCTGGTTGCACTCCGCCCCCAGTCGACGGACCCTGCGCCGAGTTCCTCTTCCTCGTTGTGGAGCGCTCCGGCACCGTCAGCATGAGCACTGGTGCCGAGTAAGGACAAGGACTCATGATGGCACTGTCCCGGCTCCACTTGTAGCTCATATGCCGCACACAGGCACCGTTCTCAATCGCCGGTACCGCAGAAGAAGAAAAGGAAGCTGGACAGGGGTCGTTCTCTCCCCTGGCTAGGCCTAAGGAACCAGCCGTTGAGAGACCCAAGTTGGGCCACACTACTTCCGCTCCACGACTGGTGACAGTCACGTTGACTTCTGCCTGCATGGAAGGGTGGTTGAGTCTGGACCCTCCTCATTCGCCGAGGCTGAGCTGGGAGCTGCACCTCCCTTCAACTCTGGAGGCGTTTGAGTCAGCCCATCTCATGGCACTGTTCTCCCCTCCTAGATGGGACAGGTTGCTGGCACTCGTTGCTCCCCGTGCACCTTCAAGGGGAAAGCCCACCATGATGCCCTGCTGATCTCCAACCCCAGCGCGCCACTCCCTGGCACCAGAACAGACCCAGAAGCTGTGCCGGTCCCTGAGCCCTCGACGCAAATGGTCGGCACCTAGAAATAACGCTCCCCCGTGGTCCTCTTTTTCAGACACCTCGGAGTCTGACTCCTATCGGTTCCGTAGGAGTAAGAGCAGATGGTCCGTGTCAACACAGGACCGGCACCCTTACCTGGCACCGTGGCCCGCACAATGGCAACCCCTGGTGCAACGGCCCTTTTTGGACTCCCTGGGCTCTTCATCAAAGCCAAGGTCGGAGCCAAGGGTCACATTCAAGGGCGACGTCGGCGGCTCCCTCCAGCACAGTCAGCATCAGCAGGATCAGGGGTAGCCTCATTGCCACCCGGCACCACCATCCCAATGCCTCCAGCATGGCCTGCACTAGCCCCAGTTGTTTCGGCTCTGACGTCTCCAACACTGACGACGGCCCCGGCACCGACTGCGATTCCGGTGTCAATGATGGCCTCGGCACCACTGACACTTTCCGCATCTGTGTCACCGGCATCAGTGTATGCCGTCCTGACACACAGGGGCAAGATACCATCCGGATTGGCACTTGCCCAAGAAATCCAGGTGCCATAGGACTCCTTGGATGTGGAAGGAAGGGAGCAGCCACTCCTTAGGGAGTCTCTTCATTGTTCTCACCGGACGAGGCGCTGGCAAGCATGGCTACAGCCCCAGCCCTCAAAGACAGTATGGTTCTACAGCAATTGCTGTGGTGGGTTGCCCAGGGCCTTGGCATTCAGGCAGAGGAGGTAGTGGAGGACACAGATCCATTGGTAGACACCCTTGCCCCCTCCGGACCTGCACATATTTCCCTGCCTCTTACAAAAACCATCTCTGACACCATAAAAACTTTGTGGCAGACCCCAGCCTTATTGCCCCCTATGGCTAAGCACAATGAAAGACGCTTCTTTGTGTCATCCAGGGGCTACGAGCATTTGTATACCCATCACCCACCTGGTTCTCTCATTGTTGATGCTGTCAACCAATGTGAACGCTAGGGCTTCCAGGGACCCTCCCTGAAGAATCGGGAGGCAAACAGGACTTGACCTTTACGGGAGAAAGGTCTATTCCATAGGTGGATTGTAGCTATCCGCGTGATGGCTACGGGCATAGCACTGAGAGGGGGGCTCCTGGTTCTAAGTCTCGGGTCTGCCGTATGAGGTCAAACAAACTATTCAGGACCTTCCGTTTGAGGGTTCGGCTCTCTTTTCCGAGAAAACAGACAAAAGGCTGCATAACCTAAAGTACTTGAGAGCCACTCTCAAATCATTGGGCCTCCATACTTCCGCTATGCAGCAGAAGCATTTTAGACCGCAACCTCCCTGATGCTTCTACCAGCAGAACCATCAGGATGGTTCCCGGAGGAGGAACAGGAGTGGCAGGAAAAGGCCACACTCATCATCAGGCTAGGGCTCTAGCCAATCCAAGCCATCTTCTGGCCCGAAACAGGCCTTTTGAAGGTGCGGTCGAGGACGGCGCACCAGAACAAAACCTGGGTTTACCCCACCTTGCCTTTTCGTCCCGACTGTCCCCTTTCTACCATGCTTCGTCCCATATCACTTTGGACCACTGGGTGCGCCACACAGTAGAGAGGGGATACTCCATCCAATTCTGAGCCCTCCCACTCTTCCACCCTCCTTCCCCGTCCCTCTTCAGGGACCCCTCTCATAAGCAACTCCTTATACAGGAGGTGCACTCGCTCCTTTCGCTAGGGGCAATGGAAAAGGTCCCTCAAGAGCAGAAGGTGAATGATTTCTATTCTCAATATTTCCTAGTACCAAAAGCCAAAGGCAGGCTCAGGCCCATCCTAGACCTGTGAGAATGCAACAAGTTCATGAAGATGCTCAAGTTCTGCATGGTCTCTTTGGCCTCCATCATCTCTTCACTGGATCCAGGAGACTGGTATGCCATCCTCGACTTGAAGGACGCATACTTTCACATAACAATAACTCAGTCCCACAGAAAATACTCAGGTTTGTGGTGAACAACACCCGCTACCAGTTCACAGTCCTCCCGTTCGGCCTGTCAGCAGCACCTCGAGTATTCACCAAGTGCATGGCAGCCAGTGTTCCTGCGAAGGCAACAGGTACAGGTGTTCCTGTACCTCAACGACTGGCCAATCAAGGGCCAATCCAGGACTCAAGTAGAGATGCAGGTCGCCTTCATAAGAGCTTCTTTAGATGAATTGAGCCTGCTACTGAATGAGGGTAAATCAATGCTGTCCCCAGTTCAGAGGATAGAATTTGTAGGGGTGGTACTGGACTCGACATATGCCAGGGCATTCCTTCCAGAAGTGAGATTTCGAGCCATGGATGACATTATTCAAGGTCTCAGACAGTTCCCCACCACCACAGCACAGTACTGCCTGAAACTTCTAGGACACATCGCAGCCTATACCTATGTAGCATAGCATGCCAGACTCAGACTTCGACCTCTTCAATCATGGCTGGCGTCAGAGTATCAGCCAGCCCGGGACAGTTTGGACAGGACTGTAACCCTGCCTCGCCCGGTACTCGACTCCCTCCTGTAGTGGCTCGACCCAGAGGTAGTATGTGCAGGGATCCCTTTCACCAGCCCTCAGCCATCCCTCTCGCTAGTGACGGACGTGTCAGACTTGGGCTAGGGGACACAGTTGGGAGACCTCAGAACACAAGGCCTCTGGTCTCAGGCGGATCTTGCTCTCCACATCAATGTCAGAGAGCTGAGAACGGTACGCCTGGCATCCCAGACTTTCCAAGCACACCTAGCAGGGAAATGTGTATCAGTGATGACAGACAACACCACGGCAATGTTTTATATCAACAAATGGGTGCACTCTCCTTTCACCTGTACCAGGAAGCCGTCATGCTGTGGGACTTTTGTGTAGAACACTCAATACAGCTGCAAGCATTGTACCTCCCTGGAGTACAGAACGAGTTGGCGGACCATCACAGCAGGTTGTTCCACGGCCACGAGTAGTCCCTTCGCCCGGACGTCATGAACTCAATCTTCCATCAGTAGGGTTTTCCCCAGATAGATATGTTCGCCATGTGACACAATAGGAAGTGTCAGCAGTTTTGCTCCTTCCGGAATCACAGCCCAGGCTCCATCGCGGATGCGTTCCTTCTCCCATGGGGAAGCCGTCTCCTGTACGCATTCCCACCCATCCCTCTCGTTCACAAGGTGCTCCTCAAGATACGGAGGGAAGAAGCTTTGGTGATTCTGATAACTCCAGCCTGGCCCCGCGACACTGGTACACATCACTCCTGGAAATGTCCATGGAAGCTCCAGTCACCTTGCCGCTCTTCCCAGACTTACTAACTCAGGATCATGGCCGTCTCCAACATCCGAACCTAGAGTTGCTGCACCTCATGGCATGGAAACGCTATGGCTGAACCCAATGGAGCTCTCCTGCTCAGACTCTGTTAGGCAAGTCCTCCTGGGCAGTAGAAAGCCCTCCACCTGGGCTACCTACCTTGCTAAGTGGAAAAGATTTTCAGTCTGGTCAGCGCAGCATCATTCATCCTTGACACTCACTTCTGTAACACTTATATTAGACTATCTCCTCCATCTCAAGCAGCAGGGACTATCCATGTTGTCAATAAGAGTTCACTTGGCCGCCATCTCTGCCTTTCATCCAGGTGCAGAGGGCCGCTGGGTCTTTGCCAACTCTATGGTCAGCCATTTCCTTAAAGGGCTTAACAGGCTATACCTGCATGTCCGGTAACCTGTCCCAGCTTGGGACCTCAATCTGGTCCTTCCCAGACTCATTGGACCGCCCTTTGAACCTTTGACGACATGCTCCCTGCTCCATCTCTCATACAAGACAGCATTTCTGGTAGCAATAACCTCAGCCAAGAGGGTGTCTGAGCTTAAGACCCTGACTTCAGAGCCCTCTTACCATGTGTTCCATAAGGACAAGGTCCAGCTCAGACCTCACTCGGCTTTCCTTCTGAAGGTTGTCTCCCAGTTTCACATCAACCAGGACATCTTCCTCCTTGTGTTCTATCCTAAGCTGCACTCGAGCGGCAGGGAGCAAAGATTTCACTCATTGGATGTCCATAGAGTGCTAGCCTTCTACATCGAGAGAACGAAACCATTTGTAGCAGTGGCGGACAGAATGAAAGGTCTTCCTGTCTCTTCTCAATGGATTTCATCATGGATCACATTCTGCATCTGGGAGTGCTACAGCCTGGCAGGTGTGCCTGCTCTTTCGATCACTGCACGCTCCACCAAGGCTCAGGCCTCTTCAATGGCATTCCTGGTGCAGGATCCCACCCAGAAAATCTGCAGAGCAGCGACGTGGTCCTCCATACACACTTTCACCGCGCACTACACGATCACCCAGCAGGCCATAGACAATGCAGCCTTTGGAAGAGCGGTGCTCCAATCAGTGGACGACTCTGACCCCACCTCCTGAACCTGGAGTTGTGAGTCACCTGATTGGAATACACATGAACAAGCACTCGAAGAAGAAAAAAAGGTTACTCAACTTCTTGTAACTCTTGTTCTTCGAGATGTGTTGTTCATGTCCATTCCAATACCCACCCTCCTCCCCCTCTGTCGGAGTAGCCGGCAAGATGGAACTAAAGGGGTGGTGGGTCGGCAGGGCTCTATATTGAGTGCCATAAAGGCGTGGCTCCAGGGGGTGCCCAGACCAACCCGACAGATGCTGCTATGGGAAAATCTTCTGGCAACTATGCACATGTGTGCGTACACACCTGATTGGAATGGACATGAACAACACATCTCGAAAAACAATAGTCACGAGAAGGCGAGTAACCTTTTTTTTCTACCACAGTATGAGACTTAGCGATATTGTCCATTCAGAATTTTTCTAGTACAGATTGAAGAGTAATGCATTAGGGTTTAGATGTAAGAAAAATGTGAATAGAAAATACTACATATTCTACCCACAACCTTGCCAAGTTAACATTGCAACAGTAAGCTTAATCTTTGGAAATTCCTGACGTACAGTGCTTGATATTTCTCAACCTTACATTTTTCCATTTAATTTTTCAGGTTAACTCTTAAATCAATTTGGATTTCTTCTTACCAAGTATTGATGGATGCTATTTTCTGATTGCTTTTCTTGTCTGATTGATTCAACTGTTGTCCGCAGAATACAGGAACAATCCTTGAAATACATAGTACTGTATCAGTAAGTGAACTGCAATCAATAGAGTATTATGAGGGGAACACATTACCCAAAGCCATCAAAAAGAATCTCTGTGCACACCATTTTAGTGTAGTGGTCCCCAAACTTTTTTGCTTATGCTCCCCCTCTTACCTGGTTCCCTCCCCTTCCGCCCCACCCCCCCCAGGAGCCAGGGCTGGGAGAGAGGCCAGAGCCACGGTGGAGAACCGGGGCAGGGCCCCACTTGGAGCCAGAGCTGCAGCTGGGGCTGTGGTTGGGGCCAGGAGCAGAGCTGGGGGCAGAGTGAAGCTGGGTGGCACTCCCTCCTCATTCCCCGGGAGGGCTGACCTGGGCCCCGCCACAACCCCGCAACGTTCCTCCATGCCCCACAGTTTGGGACCACTGTGTCAGATAGTCTATTGATATAAGTAAACCAGGAACAGAGAGGGTGGAAGAGTCCCCCTAAGAACAGTAGCACTCAAGGGCCCAATGCAATTGCCCTCTTCCATGCCATTTTTCTCTTCTACTAAGACCTACCTTTCGTAGTGGAGGAATACACTGTATAAAATTCCAAAGCTGTTTAAGGTTTTTCTTAATTTAATTTTAACATTAATGAGCCCCACTCTAATAAAAGTGAACACCAACAGGCTAATCAGCTCTCTGAACTATTCTGTAGTGCTAGAAGAGAAACTCTCACTCTCCCGAACCCTTTGCTAGCATCTACATTAGGAATTTGTTCTTGTTTACTGCTAGAATCCCTTGAATGGAGTTTTCCCTCAGCAAATAGCAAGAAATTTCACCAGAAGTTTTATTTCATGATACATGATTGAATTGCAAGGTGCAACTGTCAAAAACTATGACATAAAATTAGCCATATTAAATGTAGACTTACCAAACAAGACATGGAACTGCTTTAGTTCAGGGAAAGGTCATGCACACCCATTTATCCTAAAAATAAAATATTACAGAAATATCAATGCAAAAAGGAAATATTTCTTCACACAACACACAGTCAACCTGTGGAACTCTTTGCCAGAGGATGTTGTGAAGGCCAAGACTATAACAGGGTTCAAAAAAGAACTAGATAAGTTAATGGAGGATAGGTCCCTCAATGGCTATTAGAAGTGTTCCTATCCTCTGTTTGCCAGATACTGGGAATGGGCAACATGATGGATCACGTCCATTGCAGTTCACTTACTGTTCTGTTCATTCCCTCTGAAGCACCTGGCATTGGGCACTGTCAGAAGACAGGATACTGGGCTAGATGGACCATTGGTCTGACCTAGTATAGCCATTCGTATGTCAACCCATGACCCAATATTGCAACAAAATCCCAATCTAAATGTCAGTCTCTCCTCTTAGTCACAAACTATTGGAAGTCCAACATTTTACATAAGAAGTGTCACCAAAGCATCCTCCTCTGCTACTAATTCTGTCAGTAAGTACATAATGCTGAAAGCTTATAGTATGGCTGCGAGTGACTTGCCTACTCTCACCAAAGTTTCTGGACACTAGTCTTAAACAGTTTATAGTGGCACGGGTCAGACATACTTATTTGTATCATATAGGCAACCTCATCCTATAAGCAGTTCCCCCCCTTCTAACTCATGTATTTGGAGTCACTCTTTGAACAGGTAGATTGGTTACCTACAAATCATCTACAAGAACAGAGGCACTGAAATAGAAGGAATGGATTCATTGATCATTGACAGTGTGTAGGGAAGAAAACCATGTTGTTATTCCAATAGAAAGGAGCACAGCTCTGCTAATCAAGTTCCAGCTACAGACAGCGGAGCTTGCACTCAAGAAAAGCAAACCAAAAGTAATTTCATACTGCATTTCAGAAGTTAACGGAGAGGATAAAACTGCTGTTAGACCTAGTTAGAAAAAAGGGGGTCCCAGGCAGGTATACAATCACTTCACTGTACCCCTACTACTTCAGACTAAAAGACATCATAATTTAAAAGGAAACTCAGCATTCACCACCAACTTTCGTGCCCAGAAAAAAAATTAGGCTATTGGAGTTCTTTGAAAAATCTGAAAAAATGAAAAAACAGAAGTACAATTGTACCATCTCCAGCTGAAAACTGTTCAAGTTGATGAATTTGCGCAGTGGGAGTACTAGAATAACTTTGGCAAATGTTATTTTTCTACTCTTCTGTTATTCTTAGCCAAGTTGCTGACCATTGGCCTACTAGAATATGTAGTTCCATTTTGATGTGTAATAATTGGGTGGAGAGAAACAGCATGTCATGGGTAGTGTAAAGATGCTCATTCTATAGCGTGGTAACACTCCATTAAATAGCGAGAGCTGTTGATTATCTATTACTGTATGTTTCTCTAAACAAAAGTTCACCGTTATAAGTATTGTGTTGTCCCTGATACCTTACTTGGCAAGGATTTTTAAACCTGTTAAAATGTTCTAAACAAATATTATCACTAACCACCAAACATTGGTTCTTGAATTATCATTATATCAGATCCAAGGAAAGATTTTCAAAAAGGCACCAAAGAAATAATAATGAGTATCTTTGAAACAGATGAGGATTTTTTGGTAAACCCTCTAATTTTTCCAGAACCACAGTGAGATGCCACTATTTTATCATCTACATGCTAATTATTTCTACATATCTCTCCCGGCCAAGTTGAAATTGATCTAATAAAGAACATTTGGAATCATGCATGATGGAGCGCGTCTTTGACATATCCCCATTCTCATTACTATGATCATAATTTTGTTCCCTGCTCCAAGATCAAGAGCCCCTCCTCCTTCTGCCCCAGTTTTTTTAGGATGGAGCGTCCATCTGCTGTAATTTGTCTTCCTTTGATCAACCCTTTGCTCTGATAGAGATTTATACATTCTCTCCTTTACCTGAAGAACAAATGAATGGCCATACTGAGTCAGACCAATGGTCCTTCTAGCCCTGTATCCTGTCTTGCGACAATGGCCAGTGCCAGATGCTTCAGAGGGAATGAACAGAACAGGGCAATTATAAAATGATCCATCCCCTGTCATCCAGTCCCAGTTTCTGGCAGTGAGAGGTTTAGGGACACCCAGAACATGGGATTCCATCCCTGACCACCTTGGCTAATAGCCATTGATGGCATAGGTGCTAGCTTCCTATGGGCCCGAGGGGTGCTCAACTCCCCCCTCCCCGTACTCCCCACCCCACACCTTCTCCCAAGGCCCAACCCCTTCCCACCCCCTCCCCTGAGCATGCCCTGTCCTCACTCCTCCCTCTTCTGGCGCCTCCTGCATGCCGCGAAACAGCTGATCGCCGTATGCAGGAGGTGCTGGGAGGGAGGGGGAGGAGTAGAGCTGCCTGCCAGTGGGTGCTAAGCACCTGCTAACTGTTTTATGTGATAGACCTATCCTCCATGAACTTATCTAATTATTTTTTTAACCCAGTTATACTTTTGGCAACATCCCCCAGCAACAAGTTCCACTGATCAACTGTGTGTTGTGTGAAGAAGTACTTCGTTATGTTTGTTGTAAACCTGTTGCCTGTTAATTTAATTGGCTGACCCCAGGTTCTTGTGTTATATGAAGGGGTAAATAACACTTCCCTATTCACTTTCACCACACCATTCATGATTGTATAGACCTCTCTCATATCCCCTTTGTTGTCTCTTCCAAGCTGAACAGTCTGTCTTTTTCATCTCTCCTCACATGGAAGCTGTTCCATACCTTTAATCATTTTAGTTCTTGTTCTCTAGAGTGTACTTTTTTCAATTCTAATATATCTTTTCTGAGATGGGGCAACCAGAACTACACACCATATTCAAGGTGTGCGTGTACTATAGATTTATTTAGTAGTATTATATTTTCTTTCTTATTATCTATCCCTTTTCTATTGGTTCCTAACACTGTGTTAGTTTTTTTGACTCCTGCTCCACATTGAGCAGATGTTTTCAGAGAACTATCCATGACTCCAAGATTTCTTTTTTGAGTGGTAACAGCTAGTTTAGACCCCATCATTTGTATGTCTATTTGAGATTATGTTTTCCAATATGCCTTACTTTGCACTTATCAACACTGAATTTCTTCTGCTATTTTGTTGCTTAGTCATCCCGTTTTGTGAGATCCCTTTGTAACTCTTCGCAGTTTGTTTTATTCTCCTGGGTTGTCAGGCTTGAAATAAAATTATATTACCGACATGACTGTTTTAATCATATGCAGGAATAACCCTTAGCAAAGCAACCCACCATCAGTAAAAGTGTTGGAGAAACACAAAATATATCAACTAACTACTCAGTTTATCAGGATCTTTGTTTTTAAGGTACGTATATGGCCCCCGTTACCATAATATCTGAGCACCTCACTATCTTTAATATCTTCATCCTCAACATCCTTGTGGAGGTAGCTAAGTGCTATTATCCCATTTTATAAATGAGGAATGGAGGTAGAGAGAGACTAAGTGACTTACCCAAGGTCACACAAGAAATCTGTGGCAGAGCAGGGAGTTGAATCCACATCTCCCAAGTGCCAGACCAGCATACTAACCACTGGAGCATCCTTCCTCTCCTAGTTGGGAAAAATATATGCTATTCTATTCTATCAGAAATAAACTCTGTGGTTTCCAACATGAAACCATGAAAAGAGAATGAATTTGTGGAATACAGTCATTAGGACCTATCTTAATTGTTAAAGTAAGTTTATTACATAGGTACAATAAAGGTACAAAGTTAATATGTCTGCCTATAATCCAAGTTTGCCAAGCAGGTAAAGCTATGTAAGGAATATCTTCCTATTAATTCTTTTTGCACTTTTATAATTCTCAACATTTTCCTCTATTCAGGAATACTTTGTGGATCATGTCACCATAGTCTAAATTTCCAAACAGAAGTGGCAGAAGCTTCCTAAAAGTGTGTGTGTGTGTGGGGGGGCACTGGCACCCAAACCGTGGCCATGCTCTCCACCCCTTCTCTCTGTTCTCGCACTGCCCGCTCTTCTCTGCCCCCTTCCCCTCCCTTGCTCACCCTTACAGCTGGTAAAAAGTGGGAGAGCATAGCCCTCCCACTTTTAAAAGTGTTGGGGCCCTGACTCCCCCAATTCCAGCACCCTGTTTCCAAATCTCTCATTTTATTTTTGTTTTGCTATCTAGCCTTTGTTGTTCTAAGCTTCCTCTAAACCTGTGGATTGTACAGGAGTGGTAAGCAAATGGATTAACACACTTCTCCCAGGTTTCACACGCAGGAAGTGATGAAGTGACAAGAAAGTGACATCTCCAGGTAAAAGGATGCCTTTGGGAAACCCAATACCTGTAAATGCTCTGAATGTGCAAAGCCTATTGTAAACCATTATTACCACCAACAGTGGGCTATAGCTCATTAATTATTTTGACATTTAGGATGATATCAACAGTCCTCAGTTATATTATTTTGAGGGGTTTTGTTTTGTTTTTAAATAAGAACCAAACCTGTGATGCGAAGTATCAGAGCACATGTAAGAAGTCTACTCCCATGAAGCATCTTAAAGGAGGATCATCTTCCAGTTGCCATTGTTAAACCCCATTTATCAGTTTCCTCAGCAACAGTATCATTGACAAAGGGCTGTACTTCAGTCATCCCTGTGATTCTCATTAATATTTCTTTTCAAAGCACACTGGGTCAAGTTTATACCCAATGAAACTCCACTGACATGAATAAAATTCCACCCACACTGAGTTAGAGATGCACTTTCTGGCAGGGCAGCCTAAACTGAAATTCAGTGAGAGGATATAATTAGAGATTATATCATACTCCCAAATTTTAAAACACTTATTTTTGCTCCTACATCTTAATTCCAAACTTTAAAGCAGCAGTGATACTGAGCGTAGGATGATTTTCTAGGCAAGAGTGGTGGGGGGGGGGGGGCGGACCCAAAACTTTTCTTTGGCCAAGAAAGCCAGGGGATTTAAAACTGATTGCTGCTTTGTTTCTGTTATTTTTGTCTATTTAAATTCACTTGGCAAGATATTTTGACATAAAATGATTTACGAGAAATGTAAAATTGTTTTGCTGTCTACCTCCACCCTTCCACCTGGTATGTCTGTCTGCTGCTAGAAGGGAAAGCATTGATCGTTCTGTTTATGTCACAAACTTCTGGCTTTCCTCCAGGCAAAGTCCTGAAGTTACCATGTACAGATTGAGTCCACACAAGTGTCTGCAAGGCATAGTTAATAGACATAGGCTTTAACTCAGCACTGCTTAGGGACTCCAGATGTGAATGACATTTAAATAAATAAATAAACAAACATACATACATACATACATTTAGAATTTCGTGAATTATTTACGTCAAGAGACTTTATTAAATTTGGCCTGGCCAAATGGTGGGACAATTTGTGAAAGACAGCACTGCCAACAGGCTCACAGAAACCCCTCCAAACCCAATAAGTCAATAACCAGAAAGTTTTTTATAAGCATATATGATACTCTCATTTTCTCTTGCACTCAGCTGACTAAACTGACTGATGTAGCTGAAGTCTGGAAGAAAGAAGATTGCCTTAACCATAAAACCCCGCGTGGGAAATCTGGGTTTTAGTGTTAGTTCTGGCACCGCCCCACCCCAGCGGACCCGGCACCGCCCGTCCCGCTACTCCTCCGTCCCCCCCGGGTATTCAGTACTATCCTCAGGCTCCCTACTGCCGCCTCTCACCGCGTCCCCCTAACTCCCTCTTTCTCTCACCTCAGCGCGGCCGGGGCCGGGCTGTGCTGAGCCCCCGGCGAGGATGGCGGAGTGAAAGCCAGCGAGGGGGCCCACCAGCCCCTCCCCCGCTGCCAGTGTAACGGCCTCCCGGCCCGGGCCAACCCACGGCCACAGCCCCTCCGCTCGGCAACAGCTTCAAACTTTGAGCCCCGCCCCCCGTCCCAGCCGAGTCCAGCACCGGGGGGCTCCCGGGCGAGACTACGAGCTCCAAGCTGCCACGCGGCCTCAAGTGCACGCTGGGAGTCGTAGTCCTCATCGTGAGCCTCGCCCGTTGCATGCCGGGAGCTGTAGGCCCCGGGTTGCTCTGAGGTACATGCCCCGGGGTGCGTTCGGTCGCTGTGTTATGACGTAGAGCAGCGGTCACCAGCTCCTCCCTTCCTCTCCGCTTGCCCGCGAGTCGCGACCCCTGCTCCCGAGGCGCGGGGAGCTGCGGAGCCTTTTGTTTAGCGAGCGGAGGCGGCCGGAAGCGCCGGCAAGGAGGGAACCCCGTCCCGGAGCGGGTAAGAGGGGCCCGGGGTGGTCACCCTGATCCCCGCCCCCTTCCGTCCCGCCCGGTCCTTCAGCCCTCGCCTGCCCCCCTCCTTCAGCCCCTGGGTCCTTCACTCCCCTTCCGCCTCCCCCTAGTACTTCAGTCCCCCCCACCCCGTCTTCCCCACCTCGCCCTTCCCCCGCCCTCAGTCCCCTCCATCTCCCCCGCCCGTCCTCCAACCAACGGTCTCCTGCCCGCCGCCCCTCCAGCCCCTCCTGACTCCTCCTTCAGCCCCTTGGTCCTCAGTTCTTCAGCTTCCTCCCCCTCCCCACCGTCTCGTCTATCTCGCCCTTCGGTCCCGCGCCCCCTCCATCCCCCCGGTCCCCTCAAGCCCCCTCTTGACCCCCCTCCCCAGTCAGCTCCACCTCGCATCCGGTCACCTCCATCCCCCGGGTAGTTCAGCCCCTCTCCTGACCCTCACTCAGCTGCATCCCCAACTCCCCTTCACTCCATCCTAACTCCCCACTTAGCTTCGCTCTGTTCACCATGTCACTTCAACCCCTCTCCCCGCCGGTGCTTCAGCCCCCCTCCTGAGCACTTTCACTCCACCTGAAACCCTAGTCTAGTCATCTCCATCCTCCGCATCCTTCATCCGCCCCAACCATGGTCAGTTCTATTGCCCTGGTCCTTCAGCCCTTCTCCTGCCCGGTCAGCTCCATCCTTATCACTTCACTCCACCCTGCCTCCAGTCATTTCCATCCTGCTGGTTCTTTATTCGCCCACACACACACACACTCCATCCCCACCTCCCACCCAGTCACTTTCATCCTCCTGGTCCCCCTTTATTCACCACCACGTCCTTGTTAACTCAAAACAATGGGCCTGTTTCCTTTCTGAGTGACACCCATGGAATCCCCTGTTGTGTGACTGGGATAAATCCCTGCAGGCTCAAGGATGAGTTTTCTCCAGCCTTGCTATGGGAGAGATGATTGGTGGGACAGACATGGAACAGGGAACAATGGCACTTCCTTCCCATTTGTGGAGGGGGACAGGAGAGTTGTACTAAACTGGAAGGAGCATTTCATAAACCTGTTCTCTTATAATGGTCTCAAGTAGGGCTTCCAAGAGGTGTGTGTGTGTGTGGGAAGGAGTAGTTACTCTTTGGGTTTTTTAACACCCTTTCCTTTATAGATTCATAGATTCTAGGGCTGGAAGGGACCTCGAGAGGTCATCGAGTCCAGCCCCCTGCCCTCATGGCAGGACCAATTACTATCTAGACCATCCCTGATAGACATTTATCTAACCTACTCTTAAATATCTCCAGAGATGGAGAATTCCACAACCTCCCTGGGCAGTTTATTCCAGTGTTTAACCACCCTGACAGGAACTTTTTCCTAATGTCCAACCTAAACCTCCCTTGCTGCAGTTTAAGCCCATTGCTTCTTGTTCTATCCTCAGATGCTAAGATGAACAAGTTTTCTCCCTCCTCCTTATGACACCCTTTTAGATACCTGAAGACCGCTATCATGTCCCCTCTCAGTCTTCTCTTTTCCAAACTAAACAAACCCAATTCCTTCAGCCTTCCTTCATAGGTCATGTTCTCTAGACCCTTAATCATTCTTGTTGCTCTTCTCTGGACCTTCTCCAATTTCTCCACATCTTTCTTGAAATGCGGTGCCCAGAACTGGACACAATACTCCAGTTGAGGCCTAACCAGCGCAGAGTAGAGCGGAAGAATGACTTCTCGTGTCTTGCTCACCACACACCTGTTAATGCAGCCCAGAATCATGTTTGCTTTTTTTGCAACAGCATCACACTGTTGACTCATATTTAGCTTGTGGTCCACTATAACCCCTAGATCCCTTTCTGCCATACTCCTTCCTAGACAGTCTCCTCCCATTCTGTATGTGTGAAACGGATTGTTCCTACCTAAGTGGAGCACTTTGCATTTGTCCTTATTAAACTTCATCCTGTTTACCTCTGACCATTTCTCCAATTTGTCCAGCTCATTTTGAATTATGACCCTATCCTCCAAAGCAGTTGCAATCCCTCCCAGTTTGGTATCATCTGCAAACTTAATAAGCATACTTTCTATGCCAATATCCAAGTCATTGATGAAGATATTGAACAGAGCCGGTCCCAAAACAGACCCTTGCGGAACCCCACTCGTTATACCTTTCCAGCAGGATTGGGAACCATTTATAACTACTCTCTGAGTACGGTTATCCAGCCAGTTGCGCACCCACCTTATAGTAGCCCCATCTAAGGTGTATTTCCCTAGTTTATTGATAGGAATATCATGTGAGACCGTATCAAATGCCTTACTAAAGTCTAGGTATACCACATCCACGGCTTCTCCCTTATCCACAAGACTCATTATCCTATCAAAGAAAGCTATCAGATTGGTTTGACATGATTTGTTCTTTACAAATCCATGCTGGTTATTCCCTATCACCTTACCACCTTCCAAGTGTTTGCAGTTGATTTCCTTAATTACTTGCTCCATTATTTTCCCTGGCACAGAAGTTAAACTAACTGGTCTGTAGTTTCCTGGGTTGTTTTTATTTCCCTTTTTATAGATGGGCACTATATTTGCCCTTTTCCAGTCTTCTGGAATCTCCCCTGTCTCCCATGATTTACCAAAAATAATAGCTAGAGGCTCAGATACCTCCTCTATTAGCTCCTTGAGTATTCTAGGATGCATTTCATCAGGTCCTGGTGACTTGCAGGCATCTAACTTATCTAAGTGATTTTTTAAATTTTATCTTCTAAACCTTCCCCCTTCCCATTTGCATTCACTATGTTAGGCATTCCCTCAGACTTCTCGGTGAAGACCGAAACAAAGAAGTCATTAAGCATCTCTGCCATTTCCAAGTTTCCTGTTACTGTTTCTCCCTCCTCACTGAGTAGTGGGCCTACCCTGTCCTTGGTCTTCCTCTTGCTTCTAATGTATTGATAAAAAGTTTTCTTGTTTCCCTTTATTCCTGCAGCTAGTTTGAGCTCATTTTGTGCCTTTGCCTTTCTAATCTTGCCCCTGCATTCCCGTGTTGTTTGCCTATATTCATCCTTTGTAATTTGTTCTAGTTTCCATTTTTTATACGACTCCTTTTTATTTTTTAGATCTTGCAAGATCTCGTGGTTAAGCCAAGGTGGTCTTTTGCCACATTTTCTATCTTTCCTACCCAGCGGAATAGTTTGCTTTTGGGCCCTTAATAGCGCCCCTTTGAAATACTGCCAGCTCTCCTCAGTTGTTTTTCCCCTCAGTCTTGATTCCCATGGGACCTTACCTATCAGCTCTCTAAGCTTACCAAAATCCACTTTCCTGAAATCCATTGTCTCTATTTTGCTGTACTCCCTTCTACCCTTCCTTAGAATTGTGAACTCTAGGATTTCATGATCACTTTCGCCCAAGCTGCCTTCTACTTTCAAGTTCTCAACGAGTTCCTCCCTATTTGTTAAAATCAAATCTAGAACAGCTTCCCCCCAGTAGCTTTCTCAACCTTCTGAAATAAAAAGTTGTCTGCAATGCCGTCCAAGAACTTATTGGATAGTCTGTGCCCCGCTGTGTTATTTTCCCAACATATATCTGGATAGTTGAAGTCCCCCATCACCACCAAATCTTGGGCTTTGGATGATTTTGTTAGTTGTTTAAAAAAAGCCTCATCCACCTCTTCCACCTGGGTAGGTGGCCTGTAGTAGACTCCTAGCATGACATCACCCTTCTTTTTTACCCCTTTTAGCCTAACCCAGAGACTCTCAACACTTCCGTCCCCTTTGTCCATCTCCACCTCAGTCCAAGTGTGTACATTTTTAATATATAAGGCAACACCTCCTCCTTTTTCCCCCCGTCTGTCCTTCCTGAGCAAGCTGTACCCATCCATACCAACATTCCAATCATGTGTATTATCCCACCAAGTTTTGGTGATGCCAACAATGTCATAGTTGAGTTTATTTATTAGCACTTCCAGTTCTTCCTGCTTATTACCCATACTTCTCGCATTTGTATACAGGCATCTAAGATACTGATTTGATCTTGCCTCCCAGTTTTGCCCTGACCCTCCTATCTCTTTGTCATTAGAGCCCACGCCCCCGCCTATTTCCAACCCATCTCCCAGGCCCCCATGTTCTCCACTTACCTGTGGGCTTTGCTCACCTGTCCCCGTCGAACCTAGTTTAAAACCCTCCTCACTAGGTTAGCCAGTCTGTATCCAAATAGGGTCTTCCCCCTCCTCGAAAGGTGAACGCCATCTCTGCCTAGCATCTCTTTCCTCTGTTGATGATTCAAAATGCAGATTGCTAACATATTAACAGATAAGTATGGCTAAGGTGCATTCATTATTTAGAAAATCTAACTAATGCAAATTAGTTATTATTTAGAAACTAACTAATGCAGTAATGTGGCCTCTTATTGTGGCTATACCGTCAAAGCTGATTCTGTTTACAGATTCTTGGTAGATTTTTCTCAGTAGAAAGTTTTATTCTTGGTACTTGCTGAAGGAAGTTAATCAGGGGAGGTTTGCTTTATTTTATACTTTGTTTCAGAGGGAATACAACTGAGTAGCCTAGAGCATGAGACTGAATCAGAAGGTCTGCATTTTGTTTCTCCTTCTGCTGTTGACTTGCTACATGACTTGGGGAAAATTATTGCTTACTCTCTGATGCAGTGTTTACTTTATTGCCATCCTTTTGGGAGGGGGGGGGAATTTTACACTACCATCAGTGTAATTACAATGGTGTGATTTGTATGTAGGCAAGGTAGCTATATTTTTATCACCATATCATATAATTCTGCTCAGGATAGTACTAGATCAGGGATCTCAAACTCAAATCACCACGAGAGCCACATGAGAACTAGTAAATTGGCCCGAGGGCAGCATCACTGAAACCTTTTCGTACAATGATACAAAAGTATAGTCAAAAATGAAAAAAATGAAGAGTAATATAGTATTCTATTAAAAGTCAATGTATTAACTGCTTAAAAACTGTAATGCAAAGAGAGGTTTTAATAAAATATAAACACTCAGTAATGTTTGGAGCTTGGCTGCCAGTGGAGTTGGCGCCTATGGCGGGCCGCAGGAAATAACTCTGCAGGCCGCATGTTTGAGACCCCTGTACTTGATGATGCAGTGTAAAAATGAAGTGTCCAGTCTAGGGCTCCCACTGTTGCTACCACTTCTTGGGAGATTCCCTAGAAAAGTGTAATGTGGGTCAAGGCTTTAAATTCTGTTAGGTCAGTAGGAAGCAATGAAAACAGCTTCAGTATGGTTGAGAGCTCCTTTTGTTTAGATTATCACCAGGTTCAGTTATCACTGGGATAATTACCCAGTTTTTATTCAGAATATCACCAGGTTGAATCATCTCTCGGTTTCGTGGTCTGCTACCATACATTTTTTAAGTTCTCAGCCATTTTTGGCTTTTTTACACACATTGCACCCATGTAGCATCTTGAGCATTCCACTGTTAGTTGTTACAAGCATTTCAGCCTATGAAGTGTGGGTTTTGTTTTAATAAAAGAAAATGATATGAGAACCCATGGAAGTATTCTCTGCCATCATATATAATATGAATATTAAGAATGCTCAAATTACTGGAATAGTTTCAGTCAAATGTTATACTTCATTGTATATTTTAGTGGTAGCTGCAGACATGACAGATGGCATGACTTTAAGCTCCTAATCAATGAGCTCATTCATGCGTTCAGAGTGCCTTTTAATCATATTATGATTAGAGGTTACATATTTACTGTTAGAAAATAAAGCTGTTTTAAATTCTGTTGTGGCTCTGCTCATGTGCAGATCTGGTGCAAAAGAGATTCAGACTTCACCAAATTTTGCAAGTCTTATTCACTGTATTATGGCATTAACAGTGATACTGTAACAATTTCTATTAGAAACCCTGATTTTCATGAATTACCTGGTCTGTTTCAAATTATACTTTGTTAAAATGACACTTTGAATGCAACTTTTAATCTTGAAATCAGTCCTCAATTATATGGAGTCAAATACACATTGCTCTTTGTCTTGGTTTCGGACGTAATTTGGTCCAATTCTGGTAAGAGGATTTTTCATAGAAAACCTATGTGTTACTGAATGGCATTATGTTACTTGTGGTACTTTGGATGGAAAAAAAAACACCCTTTGAAAATACCCTGAATTTGATTACCTTCAGAAATACTGCAAAAACATTTGTGGGATAAAGTTAAGGGTATGTTACTGGCTATAAATTGGGGTGAATGACTTTTTTGGATTTTTTCCCACTTTTATCCTAGGCACCACAGTAATATAAATAATAATTTATCTCAGCCAGTAGATTATTTATCTTTATTTATCTAAGGCTGCTGGCTGGCAGAGTTAACTTGTATATTTAGTGTTGTAAATTTAATTATTGTCATGGTGCTTTTATATAGGCATTTATTTTTTTAAAGTTGAATCTAAAAAATGTATTTGAAGTAGCTTCTCTTGTTGCAATATTCTATAAAGAGTTATTTTAATATACCCATCTCATAGGCATGTTGTGAATATTGGTCAATGTTTGTACCCCATTTTGAAATCCTCAGATGAAAGGTGCTATATAAAGAACAATTTGTATTTTATTTATGGTTTCACATCTACAGATCCTGTTCTAGAAACTAAATTCTTAAACTTTTGTTTCTACATAAAGCCCTCAACTTTCTGTGCTTTGGGTTAAATTGAACCATTTGAGTGTGAGTAACTCTTTATTAAGGATCATTACCACTGGCTCTACACAGAATGAACCAGATAATACAATTCAAGGCTACTTGATTTTTTTTTTTCTTTTCCTCCAGTCCCGTTGCTACCAGTAGCTGAAATCACCCAGTTACAAATGCAATACCATACTGTTATTCAGAGGTCTGAATAGTATTAACATTACAAAACAAACAGAAACTTGTTTGTTGGAAAATATACTCTGTGTTTTAGGAGAGTTGTGAGGCGTGAGCAGTAAAGCTAGTGACTAGTCGTATTACTGTGTTTTCTGAAACACATCATTAAACGTAATTTATAATTAGCTTGTCTCCTTTCCCTCCTCCCCCCATTCTTTTTATACACACTTCAACATGGTCTTGTCTCTTGGATGTCTTTGCTTCCTTGAATAGAGATATAGTGACATGTGAGTAGTTCACTTATATTGGTCACAAATCAGTGTAATTTGTTCTTGTAATTTATGGCAGGGATGCTAGAGCATTGAATAGGTGCCTGTTCATATAAATATAATGTTGAAATAAATATGAAATAATCTAGTTCCCATTACTTGACATATTAATTCCCCTGTATGTGGTGATGCTGTCATAATATTTTTATATCTACATAGCCTGGTTTATCTAATCTCTAATCATATAAAGCCAAGGCCTTAGAAATATCTAATAAAGTTCTTATGCAGC
This sequence comes from Chelydra serpentina, assembly GCA_037349315.1. Classification (NCBI taxonomy): domain Eukaryota; kingdom Metazoa; phylum Chordata; order Testudines; family Chelydridae; genus Chelydra; species Chelydra serpentina. The sequence continues at coordinate 32,977,790 of JBAIAC010000029.1, read as the reverse complement.
ACAGCTTTTTGTAACGGTGATTTGCTTCCATAAGAGAGGATCTTTGGGAGAGGAATAGCCTTTCTGCTGTGTCCTATCTCTGTAGGAAGCATAGGGATATGTGATTCACTGACAAGTATTGTTCTAAGAAATTACAAAACAGCATTTCAACAGAGATGATTACAGAACTGATAGCAAAACCTTTCTATCACTTAAAATGGTGGCTATAATAATTCTGAGGCTGGTGACTCAATAATAGACAGCGAGCAAAGTTAATATTTATTGGAGCATTTTAATACTGCAAAATTTGTTTTAAAATAGTGCAGAATTTGTTTATTTTTGAGTGTTGAACTAAAATTCTCAAACAATTTAAAAAATATCACATTGTGGAATTTCTGAGGACCTCTACAAATATAGTGATATATATATATATATATATATATATTTATATTATAAGACAATAATGGCATCAGATGAAAGTAACTTAGCTACTGCTTCTGATTTGAAGAAAGAAATGTTACTTGTTTTGTTTACCATCTTGATGTAGTGCACTGTTTCAGGCATATTAAGAAACCAATCTCTTGACTAATAAGTATTTCCAGATTGTGTGTGTTGTTAGCTATGTGTCAGTGACCCTAAATGCTCAACAAAACTGAATACAACATGCTCATTTTAAGTGTTGCACAGGAAAACAAACTTATACAGTAAGACTCTTAATATTGTAAGAATATTTTATCCTAAAGATCTTTATGTAAAGACAGTGATATAACATATTGATGAAAACTGTTGATAATAATACACAGTATTTAGGTTACTATTTTGGGAAAACCAATCTCTTGCTTGTGTCTTCCAAGAATTAAAGGAAACAGCTGCTTATATTATTCCATGATTCCCCACCAGTCATTGCTAAAATATTCATTTTTTGCCACAAACTCAGTACTCAGTCCATTTCTAAGAAATGACATACCCTGTTTGTAGCAAAGGGACATCAAGACACCATTTGCTGGCTTTCCCTGGAGCCACCTAGTCCTAACTCAGACATAACCTAAGGACTTTTTGTCTCCCAAAGAGTCAGGAATTTAGAACTGACACATCAGAATTTCATTGCAGTCTTTCTCTCCTATGCTCCCTAATCAAAGTATTGGTTTCATGAAATTTTCTTGTACTCTAAAATAAAGGTCCAGACCTCACTGGATGCTTTTGGTGAAAGGAGAAGGAAAAAAAACCCCACACTGACAAAATGGTGATATATCTGTTATTAATGTTGTGTATGTGCAAAAAAGATTTGGGAACTAATAATCATGACATGGTTACTTTGCAGAAGTTGTCGTAGATGGACTTAAAATAAGAGCTGTTTGTTTTGCTATGGTTTTGTACAGAAACTCTGCTTTCTCTTGTTTTAAATACTGTTATTCAGTTACCTGAGCATGTTGGTTTTTTCAGTGTGTTTGCCCTGTATTTTGTTGTTGTCATTGTAGTGTGTGAAGAGCGTCAAATTATTTGATTTAAATATCTGAAATGTCTTTGCTTTAAGTAAAAATTCTTAGATAAAAGTTAGCTAAATTAATTTGCTTAGAATCTACCAATTTAATTTACTAAATCTGTTTTCATTACAAAACTTTCACGCTGTCATGGGTGTCATGCTGTCTGGAGTTGCTCACGACCGTGAGAGCCTACCTGAGGGCAGACTGTCAAAAACAGGGTGGACCCCCCTAACCGGTGATCTGTTCTATAATTAGTTTTCCCCAAGTCAGTAACAAATGAGAACTCCTAGATCACTATAACAGTCTTAACATGGAGGTCCAGAGAGTCCCCTTAGACTCTCCAGCCTATCTTGCCACCCAGACAAACAGGACTTCATGATAAATGCTCACATAAACCAAAAATCACCCCACATTCAGGTTGCTTCTAATCTCAAGACACTAGTCACTTACCCCAGATCAATTGATGCCCTAGATTTTGCACCAATGACAATGCCTGCAGCTAATCCTGTAACAAACCATCTAAAGGTTTATTAACTAGGAAAAAGGAATAAGAGTTATTTACAGGTTAAAGCAAGCAAACATCTACACATAAATTGTTGCCATCTAAATTCTAAGAGTGACAGAGTTGTAGTGATCTGACAATTCTAAGTGTCTTTCAGGGCAAACTCCTCAGGAGGCAGCCTGTAGGGATCTCTGGCTCCAATTTAGAATCTCTGGCCCTTCAGAGTTCAAATAGCCAAAAAGATGGAAAATTTTCACAATAGCTATTTTTATTTCCCTCTTCCAGCATTCAGAGCAATGGGATGAGGCCTTCTGCACATACTCCTCCATGGATGTGATAGTGCCATTAACCAATCCTTCGTATTGCAATGGTCTTTTGTGGCCCATTTGATTTTGATAGTCCTTCTGGATGGGCAGTGGGAATGAGTCCCGTGCCTGAGTTCACAAGTTTGGAGCAAACATTTTCAAAGGTATAAAGCATAACTTACATATTTTCTTAATAAATTCATACATTCTTATAAGACCAGTATTTAGTTTTGCTCAAAATAACATACAAGTGACCTGTTCTGGTCTCCAGCTCTGAGTTCTTAACTAATGCCTGTAGCCTGGTCAAGAGCTAGCATCTCACCTGCCAGCGTCACAATGGATATTAATGACTGTCATTAAACTAATTATTCTTGAAATGGTGGCACTTGGGAGTCGTATACATATGGTTATGTTTCGTTCCCAGTTGCCTTACACTTTAAATCCAGAAAACTGGTAGTCTTGCATTCAGTGTGTAAGAGCTTGTTTACACTGGGAAAATGATCAGATTAACCATTGCAGAATAAGCTATTCTGCACAAATGTGACTTTTATTGTGGGTGCATCTGAGGTAGAGGAATTATTTTGGAATAAAATCACTTTTATTCCAGAGTAAAGTATTCACACAGGCAGCTGTTGTGGAATAGTTTATTCTGAAATAGCTATTCTGGTCAGCTTTTCTGTGTAGACAAGCCCCTAGTCATGTCTAATGGTTTTAAGTCTTTGAAATGTTCTGAAATTAGATGTAGTCTTGCAGAGTTATTCAGCTGGGACAAATGAACAGCCTGAGTTGTTTGTCACTGTCTGCATTTCCTTTCATGAGTCAGAACATGTGATTATTGTAACATACTGATTTAATATATTTTCATTTGGACAAATCATTTTTCAAACAGAATTAAAAAAACCCAATCTTTTCAGGTATGTAAATTTAATTTACAGCTTAATCTAGGTGGCTAAAAGTAACCTATTTGTGGGGTTCTCACCAGGGGGTGGTAGTCTCATTCCTAGTATATACTTCTTGAGTATGTATGGAAGAGATCTTGCAAGTAATGTATTTGTTTGAAGAATGTAACAATTTGTAGCTTCAGGACTAATGTTTTCCATTCCATGGATCAAATTAATTAGTCTATCAGGGCAGGTCTACACTTAAAACACTGCAGTGGCGCCACTGTATCACTTCTGTGAAGACCCTACGATGCTCACATGAGAGCTTCTTCCATTAGCGCAGTTAATCCACCTCCACGAGAGGCAGTAGCTATGTCTATGGGAGAAGCTCTCTCATCGACATAGTACTGTCTACAGCAGGGTTAGCATAGTATAACTGCATTGCTATGAGGTGTGGATTTGTTTACACCCCTGAGCGGCATAGTTATGCTGATGTACGTCTATAGGGTAGACTTGGCCTCAGTCTATCATGAAATGTAGCTGATGTAGCTTAATCTTAAATAGATTTTGTTAGAACAGGTTCTTATAAAGCACGCTACCTTTTTCCATTTAAGCGCTGTAAAATGTTTACCCATACAACACCCAAGGGAGGAAGGTAAGTACTATTTCCATTTCCCAGTTGGGAAAATGGAGTTATGGAGGTTACATGACTTGCCCAAAGTCACACAGTGAATAGGTAAATAACTGGCATGTACTTAGGAGTCCTGGCACCTAGCCTGAGTTGAGTCCACTAGTTCCTATCACTTCTTGAAAAAGAAAATGTAGCTTTGTTTGACACCAATAAGATTGTTGTTTATGTTGGTTAGTATTGTGGGTATTCTAATACTATGGAAAATTTAGCAACACACCAGACTTGAGAAGTCTTATCCTCCTAATTGTGAAACAGAATGTGGAACTTGTAGGTTCTCAGCACCTCAGATCTGGTGCTTAGTGAAGATTTTCACCTATCATTCTCTTAGCTCTTGCTGAAGATAATATATGAAACAGAAAATTAAGTAAAATGTGGCAGTGTGTACGTATAAAAGCATGTATTAAGAATGACTATATAGCAAAATGTAGTTTTGCCACTCAGGGAGCGGGGAGAGACAGATGCACCTGTCTCAAGGCTAAAAAGAACCCAAGTTAAGAGAATGGGACATGGCAATCTTCACTACTAGCCTAGCCCACTAAGCAGGATCCTAGGACCCTTCTCTGTCTCCCTCTCCCCTATTTTAAGTGTGCTTTTTCGTCAGCCCCATTGTAGGAGTCTCCTTCCTGGAAATGCTTTCCCTCATTCTCCCTGTCCCTTTCTTATGCCATCCACTAGAGCTTATGTTTACAGGCTACCAGCACTGCTGCTGGTAGAAAAAAATCTGTGTTTTTTGCCATAGCTATCTCAGTTGTGGGGTGGCACTTCTGAATGATTAGCCATTAATTTCTTCACATAATAAGCAACTTCCTGACCTTCAGGTTTTAGAGTCTAGTTTTAGGCTGCTTTTTGGAAACCTGGATTTTCATCTGCTTTGGGAAGAGGCACATCTGCATTAAGTAAAATAGATTTCCAGCATTCCATAGAGGAGCACAGTGTCTGAAAGTAACCTTGGTATTGATCACACAATTAAATATTTAATGTGATAAGCAGAGCTGGTGTCCAAATATCTGATCTTGTCTGGTAGACAGTTCTTGTTTCCTCATCTTATACTAAATAGAATGTATGTGTTTGCTCTCCACATCTGAATGCCAGTCACATTAACATTTTGGCAATGAGTCATGTGGCTGCACTTGATATGAGACCAGGAGCTATTTCAAGAGCTTTCATGATCTTAAAGACAAAAAACTAATGTGTTCACTATATGCAAATAGCCATTATTGTCTGTCAGCCACTTCAACAAGGTCACAATTCTAATTGTAGTAGTAACAGATTAAGTGAATTTTAAAGACTTAGGCCTGGTCTACACTCGGGGGGGGGGGGGGGGGGAGGAATCGATCTAAGTTACGCAACTTCAGCTACGTGAATAATGTAGCTGAAGTGGATGTACTTAGATCCACTTACCGCGTCTTCACTGTGGTAAGTTGACTGCTGCTGCTCCCCTGTTGACTCCTCCTGCGCCTTTCGCAGCGATGGAGTACAGGAGGCGATGGGAGAGCGCTCAGGGGTCGATTTATCGCATCTCGACTAGACGCGATAAATCAACCCTCTCTGGATCGATCGCTGCCTGCCGATCCGGCGGGTAGTGTAAACATACCCTTAGTGAGACAGATTCACTTGTTTTACACTACTATTACTCATTAACATTTACATTATTTATTTGTATTTCCAGGATTCAATAATTCTACTTAGTTGGTTTCTATTTGGAAAATCAATGTAATGTCATTGCAGCCTCTCTTCTGTTTCCTCTTTGAAAATCATCTTGGTGCTAGTGTTGATTACTTGTTATGAAATACGAGACCATGCACCAGGGCACTCTGCCAAGTTAGGCTTCCCAAATACCTATGAGAAGTTTGATTTCTATCTTTAACTTGAGAACAGAATGAATAACAGAGCTATTCTGAGCAACAGTAATTGATAGCTGTTGGTTAATGAATTACTAGTTTTGTCTTGGTATGCAGGAAATTAGATGCAACTCCCTTCATTTACCTTATGCATCAAACTGAAGCTTTGCCCTTGTGTTCCAGGTGTAAAAGCTGCTCACCTTATCTTCCTGATATGTCATGTCTGAATTTCAGGATGGACAGAAAGAGTGCTCTTTGGGGATATGTTTGAGCATGTGAGATTAGGATTACAAAAATGAGGTAATGTAACTGCCTTTTTTGTGTTCAGTCACAATTATTCTATAAATATGGTCCGGGAAAGGAAACACTTCTTAATCTGCTATATAGGCTATATCTACACTAGAGACCTTACAGAGGCTCAGCTGTGCTGCTGTAAGGTCTCCCGTGTAGCCACTCTATGCCAATGGGAGAGAGTTCTCCCGTCAGCATAATTTACTCCTGAGGGCATTCTGTGCCCACAAAATAAAAATTCTGTGCACAATATCTTAAAATTCTTCAAATTTTATTTGTCAAATAAATGTGGAGGCTCCGATGGCATTGGGGTGCACATGCCACTGGCTGCCCAGAGATGGGAGATCACTCTGCAGCTCCCCCCGGGACATGGCTCAGCAGTGAGGCTGCACCCAACCCTGACACAGCGCAAGGACCGAACCTGCCCCAGAAACACCCCAGGGCACTGCCCCTCTGCACCAGGTGTGGGCAGGCAGGCTCAGCCCAGCAGGATCCAAATGTGGGGGGGATCCAGGTGTGGGTTGAGAGGGTTCTGTGTGGAGCAACCTGGGCACGGGTGGCTCAGTGGGAGATCTGCGTGCGGGTGGGATCTGGATGAACTGGGGCTTGTTGCGGGATACTGGGTGCAAAGATAATGGGACTCTGGGGAGGTCCAAGTGAAGGTGTTTGGGGCTCAGCAGGGCTGGGTCTGGTTGTGGGGGGGCTCAGTGGTGGGGTCCAGATGCTGGGGGACTGGGGCTCAGTGGGGTGGGGCTCTAGGTGCAGCTGGCTGGGGCTCGGTGGAGTGGGGACCTGGGTGCAGGTGGTTTGTTGGGGTGGTCCAGATGCAGGAAGAGTGGGTCTCGGCAGGGGGGGGTTCTGTGTGTGTGTGGGAGGGAGGGTGAGGCTCGGTGGGAGGGTCTGAGTATGAGGGGATCTGGATTCACAGGGGTTGGGCGGATGGGGGAGCAGCTCCCCGTACAGTGATTCCCCCCCGCCCCCGCAGCTTAGGAGTGGTGGGTGGGGAGTTTGCAGAGTTTCCTGCAGCTTTGGGAGAAATCTGGGCGTAGATCTGACCCAGCCCCAGATGCTGTGCAGGGAAAAGGAAGTCCCATCCTCTCCAGCCCAGCCAGGTCTTCTCCAGTCCTACCCCTGACCCACAGTGGTTTACCTCTCTGCCAGCTGTCCTGGGCACCCAAAACATACTGCTGGGGAGGGTCGCATGACTGCTCTTGTGGCTTCCCTTTGCTTCCCCATCAGAAAGTCATTTTTCTGTGGGGAAGCAAAGAAATCTGTGGGGGACATGAATTCTGCACATGTGCAGTGGCGCAGAATTCCCCCAGGAGTAATAATTAAACCACCCTAACGAGCGGTGGTAGCTATGTCAGCGGGAGAGTGTCTCCCACTGACAGCGTTGTCCATACCGGTGCTTCTGTTGGTGTAACTTATGTCAGTTGGGGTGTGTGTGTTTTTTCACACCTCTGACTGACAAAAGTTTTACCAACTAAAGTGCTACTGTAGACCTAGGCTAATTATGTCTCCTCTCTGAAAGAGTTTCCATCAATACTGATTTGGCTAGTGATTCTGAACTAGGCGACCTAGGGCACCAGGATTGGGGGGGGCGGCATTTTGGATCCCTCAGCGGCATTTCAGCGGCAGGATCTTCAGCCGCCTGGGTCCTCAGCGGCATTTTGGCGGCAGCTTCCGGAGGCACTGCCTGGGGCGGCAAAAAAGCTGGCACTGCTCCTGATGCTTACCCAAGGATTTGAATCTAACTCTGAAAAATAAGATGCCTAGGATATTAGTAAGGCTGCGAGTCTGTCACGGACGTCATGGATTCCATGACTTTCTGGGATCTCCATGACTTCTGCAGCAGCCAGTGATGCTGACCCCGGGGCTGCCTGAGCAGCTGAGGCAGCTCCGTTCCGGGTGCAGCCCCAGAGCAGCAGTCCTGGAGCAGCGGTGGTGCCCCAGGCTGCCTTCCCCCTGCCCTGGAGCAGCAGAGGCGGTGTCCCAGGCCGCCCTCCCCCCGCCCAGAGCAGCAGCGTAGCCCCAGGCCACCCACCCTGGAGCAGCGGAGGCGCCCCGGTCCTCCCTCCCCTCGCCCCAGAGCAGCAGCAGCGTCACACACACACACTGGAGCAGCAGCGGCACTCCATGTTCCCACCCCCCAGAGTAGCTAAGATTTAGTCAAGGGTATGTATAGTACAAGTCCTGTACAAGTTACAGGCTGTGAATTTTTGCTTATTGCCCGTGACCTGTCCATAACTTTTACTAAAAATACCCATGACTAAATCTTCACCTTAGATCAGGGGTGAGCAAAGTATGGACCACATTTGGCCCATGGGCCTGTCCTGTCCCGCCCCTGAGCTGCTGGCTGGGGAGGCTTCCCCTGGCCCCTCCCCCACCTTCCCCCCTCCTCTTTCCCTCTCCCCCAGAGCCTCAGCGCGCCACATGAGCAGTGCTCTGGACCGCCGCTCCTGCCGGGCAGCGTTGCAGCGGCGTGATTGGCTCTGGCAGGGCCTGAGCTCCTGCTACTCTAAGCAGCTTGATAAGGGGGTGGGACTACGCACTCTGGCGGGCCGCGTGGTTGCCAAACACGCTGCTCTGAGCAGCGTGGGGTAAGGGGGCCGGGGGCTTGGATAAGGGGCAGGGAGTTCTGGGGGGCAGTCAGGGAGCAGGGGGATTGGATAGGGCGTGGGACTCCTGGGCATCTGTCGGGGTGGGGGGTGGATAGGGGTCGGGGCAGTCAGGGGACAGGGAGCAGGGGGGGTTGGGTAGGGGATGGGGTCCTGGGTGGGTTGGGTAAGAGCAGGGGGGTTTCAGGAGGGGGCGGTCAGGGACAAGGAGCAGGGGCGGTTGAATGTGTTGGGGATTCTGAGGGGAGCAGTCAGGGGGGCGGGAAGTGGGTGGGAGTCAGATAGGGGGGCGGGGCCAGGCTGTTTAGGGAAGCACAGCCTTCCCTACGCAGCCCTCCATACAATTTTGCAACCCCGATGTGGCCGTCGGGCCAAAAAGTTTGCCCACCCCTGCCTTGGATATTGGTTACAAACACCAGAGTCAGGAAGACCAAGTCAGTGAAAAGATTCTCTGTCATAGACTTCACAAAAGAAATGGATTTGAGAGGAGAGTTAATTAGCACATTGTAAGAAGAGATTGGCAGGAAAACAGGAACAAACCACAACAGGCACAAAAAAGGTCGTAGTTAGAGGAGTGAGGCCAGTATTAAAAGGAAATGAAAGTAGCAATATAGGGAGGGGTGGAGTTGTGTGGAGGTTTGAAGATGAGGACAAGAGTTAGAACTTTGATTCAGAAAAAGAGGAAGCCAGTGAAGGGACTTGAAATAATTGGAGTGATGATATGTCTAGAGCAGTGAATGGTGCTTAATTTAGCAGCAGTGTGTTTAAGCTGGAGGAAGTAGGGGCAAGCAGTAGGAAGGAACCTCAGAAAGTGGGGTCCTGGTCCATGACTAGTTCTCCTAGGTGTTACTCTAATACTACTAACAATAATAATAAGTCTGGAGGAGAAAGAAACAACTTCCCAGATTCCCCTCAAATTTTGACCAAAAAAATCTCACACCACAGATCACATGTGCAATTTGACCTATGAACAAGATTTTCTTGAGGAAATGAGGGAATGTGGAAACAATTATTGAAGTTTGTTTCAAATGTTATGACTAGCATCTCTCCATAATGCTTTTCAGAGCCTATTTTGACAATTAAGTGAGACTTTTGTAAGAAATAAACTCTCTCAAACAATCTGAAGGTCCTTAAAAAGCTCACATATTGTAGATATTGATAAAGGGACATCATAAATGCTTGGTTTCGGAGACTGTTTCCAGAGGTTGAAGCTCATTCATTTAAGATAAATGAGACACAGTGATGACCTCTAGATGGCACTGTCACATACATTTACCTAATGCTAGCTGTAAATCGGGGTAGGCAACCTATGACACGGGTGCCAAAGGCGGCACGTGAGCTGATTTTCAATGGCGCACTCACTACCTGGGTCCTGGCCACTGGTTTGGAGGGCTTTCCATTTTAATTTAATTTTAAGTGAAGCTTCTTAAACATTTTTAAAACCTTATTTACTTTACATACAACAATAGTTTAGTTATATATTAAATACTACCTTCTGAAAACATTGAAATGTATTACTGGCATGCAAAACCTTAAATTAGAGTGAATAAATGAAGACTCGGCACACCACTTTTGAAAGGTTGCCGACCCCTGCTCTAAATGATAACTGCATGTGTAATCAAGACTAAAACCAAAAGCATAACAATCTTTTCTATAAGCTGTTCTCACAAAAATGGGTATTAAAAACAGTGGCTCATTTGCTTCCATATACAAATCAGTTTTCTGTGTTTTTTCCTTCCTGGGGTGATACTTTGTGGGGAACAATCTAACAATCACATGTTTATGCTCCTATTAACTCATCGCATTATTGCAGTGTAATAGACAGCATGCACTATGCATGATTACTGTGGAGAGGAGCTAGGAGTACAGACTTTGGTTTATGCAGTCACATGGCAGGGTTACTTTATGTATGGGCTTGTAATTCTAAATGGATTTGTTACTAGCTTCAGGGTTTATCAGAATTCAGAACTAGCAGTTGTATTAGTCTGTTCTTATAACTAACCATGGCTTTTTAGCCTCTGGTATGAGACTAAGTTTGTTCGTTTGGCAGCATTTCTGAAGCGATTGGGGCATGACTGGGAAGGGATCATGGGTCAGAGCTCTGACAGCCAATGAAAGCTGTGTTGTTTGCTTGTTTGGCTTTTAGAAGTTTCCACAGTTTGAAGTCTTCCCTCTTTTACTAACTCTTTTTGGTGGAAGGAAACTCTGCTTAGAGATTTCGAAGCGTTTAGATGTATATTTACCCATAATATGGCAGTAAAGAAGCTGCGTTCAGCCCAGCTGGCTAGAGGGTGCTTGTAGTGATCTATATTACCTGGAGGAGGGCAGAGTAGTGTATATGAAAGGGATATGCACCCACTGTGAAAGCGTAAGTGCAGCCTGGGTGCTCCTGCTGCCTGTATTTCTTGACGTGTCTGCATTCTCAATAACTAGAAAGGCCGTAGGGGGGAGGAGTTTTACAAGAGGTAGTGGCAGATGGTGGCTATGTAGGATTGGGGAAAACAAACACTAAAAGGTGGTGGCAAAAAAAATGGAGAAATCAAGTATTTAGATTTAACTACAAACTGTCACTGTGTATCTAGAATAAAACTAACTCAGATCCTATGGATTTTATGTAAGGTGACTTGTAAATAGGGAAAACAGATTTTTGTCCTCTTTTTACTATTTTTACGTTTGGTTTATATAAAGAAAGCATGGAAGGTTTTCTCCTTTTTATTATTTTTAAGTTGGAACAATTAGATCTTGTGTAGCCTGATGGGTGACTAAAGAATTGGTATTGCTGATACCAAGCATGTGAGATTTGATTAACTGAAAACTGAAATGGTTTTATATTTTGATTGTTATATTCATTGTTTCTTTTCTTAACACCTATTTATCTATTTGATTGGGGGTAGTGAATCTTTAAGGATTCAAAACACCCTTCTTTTATTTAAGATTTGATACTAGCCATCTGAGTCATTCAAAAGAACTTCCTACACAGGGAAGACTAGACTTGATAGTCCTAAAATGGAAAATCTTATGAGGGGAATATCTTTCAGGCTGGCTTAAATAAAAAAGAAGCCATAAATAGGCACAAATCCCTTCCCCCCTCCCTTTCTTTGCAATTTTCCTTCAACAAATGCTTTAACTTTTTATTAAACATACAAGTAAATTCCAAGAAGCTGGAGAGCAGAGGCCACAGTCATATCAACTTGGACAGTTCTCTCCAGCAACTCCCTCTTCTCGTTAAAGCAGTTCTGATTAGCAAACAGGTGAAAGCTTAAATAAATAAATTTGCTCCCTGTTTCACCCCAGCCACATTTACCCAATAGGAGCAAAGCAGGCCCCTGATGTTCCAGTAAACTTGCATGTGACAAGCCAAGGTAGTTAATGTTTTGTTATCCAAAGCTGAAGTCGCTGCTTTAACCATGGCAGCAGTTTTGAAAGAGATATCAATAATTTTCTGCTAAAAATCAGTGCTTTCTGAAAAAAGTGTCACAAATTGCTATGGTAACCAACATGTGTTCAGCCTAATATAATTAATTTTATTTCAAAGTCAAAATGCAGACTTTTAATTGGACACAAAAAAGTAATTAATGGCAAGAACAAATGAACTCTAACAGTATTTAGGACTCTATTAATTATCTTGAACCTATGAGCGCTCCTTGGGAGTTGATAGTTGAGGCCAAGGGAGATGTTTTGGCATATTCTCTTAGAGCAGTATCACTCTGCTGACAACTACACATAAAAGGCCCAGTCTTGTGCACCTTGGTGATCTGAGTAGTGCCAATGAGTTGAATGAGACTACTCATAATTGAAGGTTACAAGATCTGGCCAAAGTTTGGAGAATTTTTTAGGGGCAGGTAAACTGCTTGCTGCAAAATCTATGTGTATTTGGGTATTTCAGGCTAATGGAGTTAAGATTCATTGAGAGTTTGAAGCTGGTGTGTGTGTTTTAGATCAAAAAGGCCAAACTTCATGCAGCAGAGAAAATGTAGTGGAGCATTTGATGAATAACATTGCTCAGTCAGTGAAAAAACATTTTGTTTTCTTAGCCTCTTCAAGTAGGTTATAAGTATTGTAGGAGGAGGTCAGCTTGGCTTTTTGTGGTACTGAATGTGCAATTCAGGTGACACTTCTAGCCGTGTTGAGCCTATTCTCAGTTCACAACATCCTCTGGATAAGAGTTCCACAGGTTGAATGCGTTGTGTGAAGAAATACTTCCTTTTGTTTGTGTTAAACCTGCTGACTATAGTTTCATTTGGTGACCCCTTATTTTTGTGTATTGAGAAGGAGTAAAACACACTTCCTTATTTACTTTCTCCGCACCAGACGTGATTTTATAGACCTCCGTCATATCCCCCCCCCTTAGTCATCTCTTTACCAACCTGAAAAGTCCCAGTCTTATTAATCTCTCCTCATACAGAAGTTGTTCCATACCCCGAATCATTTTTGTTTCTCTTTTTTTGAACCTTTTCCAATTCCAATATATCTTTTTTGAGATGGGGCGGCCCAACAGAATTCATTATGATGATTTATGGAAACAAGTAAAGTATGGAGGATCAAACTGCAGGAATCGAGCAAGCCTTGGGATATCACTTTGCAAATGAGCTAAAAGTCGAGGTCTCTTAAAAAAGCTGTACTCAAGAGACCATAACACCTATCAATTGCTATTATACATTAGAGCAAAAAGATGCGTCAAGCAAAACTGATTGTAATATAAAATACATCTATTTATAATGCAAATAGGTCAAAAGTTTAGTCTCAAATGTAATTTAAAAAATTAGCAATCAGACAAGAAATGTCTATCTTGATGGTCTAATGTAAAATAAATCAAGTAATTGCCTCATGACTTGAGTACACAAGAAATCTGGGACTTTCAACGTTTTTTAAGTGGCATTTCTGTTGAGCTAATGTAACAGCCTTGTTTTTAAAAATATACCTTTTCAAAACGTTTTAAAGCCTCAAACCCTTAAAGCAGTCAGCTCACTAAGCAATCGAATCAGTGATGCAAAAGACCTATTATGGATATCGTCTAGTCCAGGGGTTCTCAAACTTCATTGCACTGCGACCCCCTTCTGACAACAAAAATTACGACACGACTCCAGGAGGGGGACTGAAGCCTGAGCCCGCCCAAGTTCTGCCGCCCCAGGTGTGTGGGTGGGGGGGGGGGGGGGGCGTCAAAGCCAAAGCCCGAGCTCCACTGGCCTGGACGGGGGACCAAAGACGAAGCCCAAGGGCTTCAGCCCCAGGCAGGAGGCCTGTAACTTGAGCCCCACCACCCAGGGCGGGAGCCATTGGGCTTTGACCTGGGGTGGTGAGTCTCAGGCTTCGGCCCTGAGCTCCAGCAAGTCTAAGCCAGCCCTGGCAACCCCATTAAAATGGGGTCATGACCCACTTTGGGGTCCCGACCTACAGTTTTAGAACTGCTGGTCTAGTCCGTCCCCTGGCATTGCAGAATGTTCTATAAATGATGTTTTATATATGATGATATTAGGCTTCCTTCTGCAACCTATTTAAATGACAGCCTCCATGAAATGAGCCACCAGCCCTAATCCCAGCTATGGAAATACTGAAAAGTGATGGGCACTTCTGAAATCTACCTAGAAAATTAACTGATGATGATCTCATTAAGTAAATATCTGCAGTAATAGATAATAATAATAATAATAGATTATATTATTATTATTTTATTTTAAAGCAGCTAATAGCTGTGTTTCTTTTCCTAAAAACAAGGGAGACCACAAGGCAGGTAGATATTGCTGCTGGCAAGTCTAAATCAACCTTAATGGATGAAGGTTCTTTCTTGGTCTGCAGCCAAATTCTACAGATAGAGGAAACGGCAGACTCCATTTAGGAAGTTTCTGCATTGTCTATTCCAGCGGTGTCCAATAGAAATTCGATGTTAGCCACTGTTGTGCTTTTGAATTTTTCTTATTAGCCACATTATTAAAAAGCCACATGCATTAGCCACAATTCAATAGCCTATTAGCCACATGTGGCTAGTGGCGAATGTATTGGACATCGCTGGTCTATTCTGATCCTGCCAAATGAGATGTTACTGTTGACAGCAAGTCAGATCTGTGCTAGCTGTGATAGATAATGGGAGACTTTGCTTTTTAGATTTCCTCATTCTTGGAACATAAGAGAGGCCGTACTGGGTCAGACCAAAGGTCCATCCAGCCCAGTATCCTGTCCACTGACAGTGGCCAATGCCAGGTGACCCGGAGTGAGTGGACCTAACAGGTAATGATCAAGTGATCTCTCTCCTGCCATCCATCACCCCCCTCTGACAAACAGAGGCTAAGGATACCATTCCTTACCATCCTGGTTAATAGCCATTAATGGACTTCATCTCCATGAATTTATCCAGTTCTCTTTTAAACCCTGTTATAGTCTTAGCCTTCACAGCCTCCTCAGGCAAGGAGTTCCACAGGTTGACTGTGTGCTGTGTGAAGAAGAACTTCCTTTTATTTGTTTTAAACCTGCTGCCCACTAATTTCATTGGGTGGCCCCTAGTTCTTTTATTATGAGAAGAAATAAATAACTTTTCCTTATTCACTTCCTCCACACCACTCATAATTTTATATACCTCTATCATATCCCCCCTTAGTCTCTTCTTTTCCAAGCTAAAAAGTCTTAGCCTCTTTAATCTCTCCTCATATGGGACCCGTTCCAGACCGCTAATCATTTTAATTGCCCTTTTCTGAACCTTTTCTAATGCCAGTATATCCTTTTTGAGATGAGGAGACCACAATTGTACGCAGTATTCAAGATGTGGGCGCACTATGGATTTGTATAAAGGCAGTAAAATATTCTCCGTCTTATTCTCTATCCCTTTTTTAATGATTCCTAACATCCCGTTTGCTTTTTTGACTGCCGCTGCACACTGCATGGACATCTTTAGAGAACTATTCACGATGACTCCAAGATCTTTTTCCTGATTAGTTGTAGCTAAATTAGCCCCCATCATATTGTATGTATAGTTTGGGTTATTTTTTCCAATGTGCATTACTTTACATTTATCCACATTAAATTTCATTTGCCACTTTGTTGCCCAATCATTTAGTTTTGTGAGATCTTTTTGTAGTTCTTCACAGTCTGCTTTGGTCTTAACTATCTTGAGCAGCTTAGTATCATCTGCAAACTTTGCCGCCTCACTGTTTACCCCTTCTTCCAAATCATTTATGAATAAGTTGAATAGGATTGGTCCTAGGACTGGCCCTTGGGGAACACCCTAGTTACCCCTCTCCATTGTGAAAATTGACCATTTATTCCTACCCTTTGTTCCCTGTCTTTTAACCAGTTCTTCCCTCTTATCCCACTTGTCTACAACTTCAAAAAAATTTCAGATTGCTGAAATTAGCAAAAGAGCTTGGATGCAGAGACCTTTTTATCCCTCGCTTTTTGAGTTAGATTCTTATAATCTATTGCAGGGGTAGGCAACCTATGGCACGGGTGCCAAAAGCAACACACGAGCTGATTTTCAGTGGCACTCACACTGCCTGGTTCCTGGTTGGGGGGGGCTTTCCATTTTAATTAAATTTTAAGTGAAGCTTCTTAAACATTTTAAAAACCTTATTTTCTTTACATACAACAATAGTTTAGTTCTATATTAAAGACTTATAGAAAGAGACCTTCTAAAAACGTTAAAATGTATTACTGGCACGTGAAACCTTAAATTAGAGTGAATAAATGAAGACTTGGCACACCACTTCTGAAAGATTGCCGACCCCTGATCTATCTCTATTTTTGTAAGTTTACATGATAAACTAGCAGTCCTGGCTAGAGGACAGCAAAAGCTTGACTTCCTTAAACTGTTCTGGCAGTTCACCTCAATCTTAAACTGTAACATCACTTCTATTTTAGTCCTGGGCTGTTAAGCAGGCACAACCAGTTGTGTAAGGTTTTTACGGTGAAACATTATGTGATTTTCCTGTTAGGGCACACACTTGATTTTTTTCCCTGTAAAATAATTCTACTAAAGAGCAGAGTCATACAGCTTTGTGTTTGTTAGAGTGTTGTTTTGATTTCTCTAAAGAAATGACTAAGTCCTGCCCTTTAGAAACCATTACTGTACTCGAAAAATAATTTAAACCCCTTTGTCTGTGAGGCTGCAGGGAATCTACTTAGCTGAAGCAGCCATGTCTTAGGGCAAAGGAGAATGTCCTACAGCTGAACAACCCTGTCATGCATTAAATATTGGTGAAAGGGGAATGAGTAGACAGCAATAGATGAGAATTGTGAGTTACCAAAATTGAGATTTACTGTCTTTGTAGAGAATTTTTGTTTTTGTTTTGATTCATTTCATGTTGCTCTTTGCATGTAATATGTAAATTACAAGCCAACATATTCCATGTCTTTGATTTCTAGATGATGGCTGATCTAAGAGAAACCATCACATGAAGCTTCCACAGTATATCATATACAAATTTTACTGATCTGTACCTCAGATGAAGTATCAAATGTCAAACGAGGCAATAGTAGACCAATAATATAACCCAGTCTGTAGAAGTGAGTTAAGAAAAACAAAGTAATTAATGCCTAGGTAGCTTGATGGCTCTCACTTCAAACCAAAGTCATCCTTCAGCCAAAGCAAGTAAGGTACAGTGCACAACCTGAACACAGAATGCCATTCATAAATAATTGAAGCGTGAAGAAACCCTCATGAATATCAACCACGGAGATCTGGAGAGCATCACTGGTAAGTTGGAAGGGCAGCTCCACTCCGAACTACAAATTCATGGAGTATTTTCAGTGCAGCTAGCCTGAAGACCCTGATCTCAGCTTGAAATTGTGTGCAGCACTTATCTAGTAGTGCACATGAACAAGAATAGTAGATCCTTCATAAACTAAATTAATTCATTCCTCACCCCTCCAAACCATCCGTTATTATATTTTTCTAATCACATAAAACTTTTCTCCAGTAGATAAATGTTTGTTCTTATCAGGGATGTAATGAATGAGTGTTGGAGACCCCAAGTGATTTTTGAAGGAGTCATGGGAATTGACAGAAAAAGAAAGATGTGGCTTCAGATGTGATAGTTGAAGCTGTAAAAATACTTTATATTTTCAGGTAAAAAGCCTGACCGTGATCCAGGCCACTGCTGCCTCTCCCTTCCCATCCATGGTGAGTGGAGAATTGCGGCCAAGTTCCTTCCTTTCTCATGGATCTCTTTGCTGTAACTTATTCAGACTCCCCTGAATTCTGTGCCTTTTTTTTTTCTATTTGTAACCCAGAGGAGAGTGTGCCTCAAAAATGCCAGAGTTCATTGATATAACTTTGAGGTTTATAAAGAATGCACAGTGGGGTATAAATACAGCCCTTCAGTGGACAGCCTGTGGAGTGGTGTCCATTAAGTGGCCCTCAAGGAAGACTGTCCCTGAGAAGAAAACTTGTATTTGATTATGAATTGAAAATGCGTACCCTCAGTCATGGATGCTCTGTGACTTATGAACTGACGTGTTTGAATCAGGCCTGCCACTATGGAGGAGGGAGTTCGGGGGCATTGCCTCCCAGTGCCTCCACTGTAACTCCAGGAGAAGTCCTGTTAAGACCTGGGAGTACTCTGAGCTGCTGTTGTCCCTTGCCTGCTGCTGCTGGCCACCTGCTGCATTGGAGGGAAGGGAGGAGAGTGTAGCACTAGCTGCTCCATTGCCTGCTTCCCTGCTGGGCTGTGGGAGCCCTAGGAGGAACAGGATAGGAACTTGGTTGGCTGTGCCTCAGTCTAAGCCAGTGCCTGGCTAAGGATGGCTGCCCTCCCCACACAGGGCAACCTAGGAGAGTTGAAAAAGAAAAACTGAATAACAGCAACCAGTTACAGCTCCTTTATTCTCTGCATTACCTAGGTATGGTCCCCCAAAGGACCTTACACCAGCTAGGTATAGACAGAGCACAGCATGCCCCAGCCACTTCCCATCCCGTATGTCCAGGAGAGCAGGTGTCAGCTTAATTGGGTCTGACCTCTGGGCAGGGAGAATCCTCAGCAGGCTTCTGGCATTTCCCCTCCCTTGAACAGTGCAAATGGACCAGAACAAGACAGAGAATCTGTCCCTATGTGTTGATTGTGTCCCTTTTGAAATACATTTGGCACTCGGGCTGAAAAGCTCTGACACCTCTGAACTAGGTATACTAGTACTTTAAATGATGGTATCTAAATGTAATATACTATTAAGTGCTTTCCTTTCATTTTGCTATTGGTAGAATACAAAGATAGAATTAGAAACTGCCCTCCATTTTGGTGGGTGAGGAGGAGTCACTGCACGTGTTCACTCCAATCCATAACATTTCTCATGTTTGTTTTTTTTAAAAAGCTAAGTTTTTAAATAAATTTCATGCATTCTACCATTAGGGTGTCACAGAAGAGAGATATGCATCACTAAACAGAGAGAGAAACAGAAAGGCAAGAAAAAAGTGTGGTTAAATTGAAAGGTGCAAGAGGATATTCAAGACAAACAGATTTCCTTCAGAAAAGGGAAATGCAACCAGAGTAAAGCCTACAGAAGGTAGTACAACGTAGTATAGCAGGTAAAATGTAACATGGAAGTTAGGAGAGCTGTGATGGACTTTGAGAGCTAAAGACATAAAAACAAATAACACTTAAGTATGTCAGAGCCAGGAAGCCTATGAGAATCAGCGAGTCTGCTAGAGTCACTAGAAGTAAAGGGATCAATTAAGGAAAATAAGGATATTGCAAATACTAATATTAAAAAATCATGCTACTAGTGCAAATTCATTTGCTAGTCAAAGTGAAATATCCTTGAGTAATCCCTCCTATGTAGAACAATTCTTTTCAAACCCATGGGTTTTTAAAATAGCAGATTTAATAGTAATGTGCGTACTTTGGTTTCATGGCACATGTTCATCTTTAGATGGCTGCTCCAGTGAGGACCTTCCTGAAGTAGAACTGGTGAACATGCTGGAAGAACAGCTACCACAGTATAAGCTACGAGTGGACACTCTGTATCCGTATGACAACCAAGACTGGCTCCAGCCCCCCTCCCACTATAGCCATGTCCCCCAAACCATCTCTCCTGTCCTTGCTGAGGAAACCTTCCGTTACATGAGTGAGTATTTCTGGTCATCACTGAGATCTTTGCATCATGTGAAATGAAGTAATTAAAGTGATTAAAAGTACTCTATTACTGAAAGATTCAGAGCATTGTGAACACAGGCAAAACAAAAAGCTCTGTTCACAGGGAAATGTTTCTAATTCACTGTTCCAAGAAGCTAGAGTCTGTGCACAAGCCGTAAAGGGTCTTGCTGTAATGCTCTGGGAGTCAAAGGTTTAGTCCTGCTTTATTTCAATTGAAGTCATTTGGGCTTCAGGGAGAAATTGGGAGCAGAAACAGTATTAGTGCATGTGGTTCCCTAAGTATGATGACAGCAAACCTGGAATATACCAGGTATTGCTCAGTGTCATGCATAATTTGTCCCAGTTATAACTTGTTTCTGATCATTTTTGTTTTAAAATATATGGCTATGTAAACACAAGTGTGAAGAGATAAGAACAACCTAAAACCCACCTTTCTTCTTAATAAAGAAGTGTTACTTATTTTTAAAACATGTGAACTGTTATTGTTATAAAGTAATTGGATCAGCCAATATAACTAAAGAGACTGTCAAATTAAAACTCATGTTTAAAAAAACTTTACCTGTTATCAGTAACATTTTAAGATTAGGGAAACCTAATTTATTAAAAAGCCAAAAAACAATAATGCTTGTTATTTGCTCTGAGCATTTCTCTCAGATTGGCTAATGGAAACTGATTAGTCAGTTTTACTTTTGTCTGTGGGCAGTTTGACTTCCTGTGTAATAGCTCTGACCTGAGATATTTTGGGTTGCAATCACTATAAGGCAACATTTAAATCCAAATCACTGTTTCCACTGAAATTTGAAACAAAAGTATAGTTACAGTATTTCTGCTTTAGTTTGGTAAAACCTTGTTCTTACCAAAGCTAATTTTAGCCTAAATCATCTTGG
Organism: Chelydra serpentina; assembly: GCA_037349315.1. Lineage (NCBI taxonomy): Eukaryota > Metazoa > Chordata > Testudines > Chelydridae > Chelydra > Chelydra serpentina. The sequence continues at coordinate 32,957,236 of JBAIAC010000029.1, read as the reverse complement.
TGTGGTCTCCTTTTGAAATTAATGTACACTTTAATGTTCACTATATAAATATATTGTCATGTTCACTGTCAGGAAAAATGTTTTTAAAAAACTTTTATTACATAAAACATTTGTAGCCTATAGAATGTGTTAGGTTGAGAAACAAGTAGAAATTAGGTTTTGGTTAAGTTAGGCTAATTACTTTATAGAGGAGTATGGGAAATTGAGTTTGTTAGTTTGAGTAAAAGTTAGAGATAAGTTAGAGACAGTAAGATGGGAAAATTTAATTTAGTGAGGAAATGACCATGGTTATGTTGTGGCTGTATTTCTGGTTATAACTGGTTCTAGCAAAGTTTTTAACGAGTGTTTAGAGAATTTTGAATATTTTATTAAAATGCTATCTGTACTGATAGCATGGAAGGATATTGGTGCAGATGTTAATTTAAATTATGTGTAATGTAAAGAGCCAATGAAAAGGTGGTGGAAATTAGAATATAGTTAGGGCCCTACCAAATTCACAACCATGAAAAACACGTCAAGGACCATGAAATCTGGTCTCCCGTGAAATCTGGTGCTTTTACCCTATACTACACAGATTTCACAGGGGAGACCAGTGTTTCTCAGACAGGGGTCCCAGCCTAAAAGGGAGTTGCAGGGGGGTCACAAAGTTATTTTGGGGGGGGAGGGGCGATATTGCTACCCTTACTTCTGCACTGCCTTCAGAGCTGGGTGGCCGGAGAGCAGCGGTTGTTGGCTGGGTGCCCAGCACTGAAGGCAACATCGCCACCAGCAGCGCAGAAGTAAGGGTAGCAGTACCACAACCCTCCTACAGTAACCTGGCGACACCCCACCCACCCACACAACTTCTTTGTGGGTCAAGACCCTTATCATTACAATACCATGAAATTTCAGATTTAAGTTGGAACATAAAAATTAAATTCACTGTTGACAATGGCTAATACCCCATAACTCGAGGTTATTATAGAGAGAGAAACTGAGGTTTTACTGAACCTTTAACGAGATTCCAAAATGCAGAAGCCATGAGAATGATAGTTCATGCTTTGGGTGAAGTTATACTGCTGTGTATCATTTCCCTCCCCCCTCCCTTCCCTCCCAACCTCAGCTAGAGTTGAAAAAACTGATATTTCGTCTGCAGGGTAACAGTGTCTAAGCACTATAGGTAGGCATAGACTCCCTAGACTCACAGGTGTAAATCACAGCGTTGTCCTGAAATAGAAAAACTGGCTACCAGGTTGTTGCAGAGGTTGAAGTCTTTCAAATGAAAACAAAGTTGCTATCTACTCTACATGAACCTTAATAATCCTATGGCCATTTTTGTAAGAGTAAGGGTGTGCCCTAGTGCCTTTTGCAAAAATTTCCATTCTTGTCATTCTGTGTAGTAGTTTATTGAATGCCAGTTCATTGCTCCCCTCCATCTCAGAGGTGGCTGCGTTTCATTGCTGGTTTGTTTGTGTAGGGCCTGATGATTTGAGATACTGAACAACCTCTTTTTCCTATTTGTTGTTGAGAAATAAGGATGCTTATTATTTTGCAGGACTGGACTCACATGTAAAGTGCTTTGGGATTCTTTGTGTGGTAGAAGGTTCCCTGCGAATGGCAAATATTTTTTAAGTGCAATAGGAATCCGATCAGCATTGATCATTTCACGCGCTGGAAAGGCAGACAAATTCAGTGACTATCAATTGGTTATGTTCCCATTAGGGCTGTAAAGCTATTTAAAAAATTAATCGCGCGATTAAAAACATTAATAATAGAATACAATTTATTTAAATATTTTGGGATATTTTCTACATTTTCAAATATATTGATTTCAATTACAACACAGTATACAAAGTGTATAGTGCTCACTTTATATTTTTATTACAAATATTTGCACTGTAAAAAACAAAAGAAACAGTATTTTTCAATTCACCTAATACAAGTACTGTAGTGCAATCTCTTTATCATGAAAGTTGAACTTACAAATGTAGAATTATGTACGAAAAATAACTGCATTCAAAAATAAAACAGTGTGAAACTTTAGAGACTACACGGCCTTTCAGTCCTACTTCAGGCAGTCATTCAGACAAACAAGTTTGGTTACAATTTGTAGGAGATCATGCTGCTTGCTTCTTGTTTACCATGTCTCCTGAAAGTGAAAAAAGGCATTCACATGGCATTGTTGTAGCTGACGTCACAAGATATTTACGTGCCAGATGTGCTAAAGATTCATATGTCCTTTCAGGCTTCAACCACCATTCCAGAGGGCATGCGTCCATGCTGATCATGGGTTCTGGTCCAGAGCAGAGTGGACCGACGCATGTTCGTTTTCATCATCTGAGTCAGATGCCACCAGCAGAAAGTTGATTTTCTTTTTTGGTGGTTCGGGTTCTGTAATTTCCGCATCGGAGTGTTGCTCTTTTAAAACTTCTGAAAGCATGCTCCACACCTTGTCCCTCTTAGATTTTGGACAACATTTCAGCTTCTTAAACTTTGAGTCGAGTGCTGTAGCTGTTTTTAGAAATCTCACATTGGTACCTTCTTTACATTTCGTCAAATCTGCTGTGAAATTATTCTTAAAAGAAACATGTGCTGGGTCATCCTCCGAGACTGCTGTAACATGAAATATATGGCAGAATGCAGGTAAAACAGAGCAGGAGACATACAATTCTCCCCCAAGGAGTTCAGTCACAAATTTAATTAATGCATTTTTTTTAACGAGCATCATCAGCATGGAAGCATGTCCTCTGGAATGGTGGCTGAAGCATGAAGGGGCATACGAATGTTTAGCATATCTGGCAGGTAAATATCTTGCAACGCTGGCTATAAAAGTGTCATGCGAATGCCTGTTCTCACTTTTAGGTGATAATTGTAAATAAGAAAGGGCAGCATTATCTCCCACAAATGTAAGCAAACTTGTTTGTCTTGGCAATTGGCTGAACAAGAAATAGGACTGAGTGGACTTGTAGGCTCTAAAGTTTTACATTGTTTTGATTTTGAGTGCAGTTATGTAACAAATAAATAAAGAGCTTGCGCTACAGTACTTGTTTGAGGTGAATTGAAAAATACTATTTCTTTTGTTTATCATTTTATAATGCAAATGTTTGTAATAACAAATAATATAAAGTGAGCGCTGTACACTTTATAATGTGTTGTAATAGAAATTGATATATTTGAAAATGTAGAAAAACATCCACAAATATTTATTAAGTTTCAATTGATATTCTATTGTTTAACAGTGCGATTAATCACAATTAATTTTTTTATTGCGATTAATTTTTTGAGTTAATCGCGTGACTTAACTGCAATTAATCGACAGCCCTAGTTCCCATCAATCCTGATAGTAAAGCTGGCAGCTTTTCAGGGAGAAAATGGCCCAGTCATATAGCATTCTTGAGTTTGAATTTGTTAAAATGAAATGGAATAGTAGTCTGCCAAAAGAATTGAATGTGGGGGTGGGAGAATCTTTGAGTATTTTGATGAATTGATAGGGGCACAAGGTACATATTTTCGCCAGGAAAATAGGGAAATCAAATGACTTCTCATGCAGCAACTGGAAGAAAATAGCTTTTAATAGAGGTTAATATTGTGTTTGGACATAATATAATATTCACCGTGAAACCGATTTTCCTTGTACATGTCTGCACTAAGAAGATTTTGTCATTAGTCTGTGGGCTTCCTCCTAGGGAGCATAGTAATAGAAAGGAAGTATCATCTGAATTTGGCTTGAGATGATGTCCCACAATCTGAACAGAATTTTGTTCTCTGACTCAAAGGTTCAGTTCAGAAGTCTATTTAAATGTGTCAGATGTTTAAATATTGACTAGACTGTGTTTTATTGCCCTATTTTTCTGATAAGAAAATTTAAAAAAACAAGTAAAGCGAAAGCTTTACTATCGCCTTAAAGTACACTGCTCTGTATCAATAGGGTGTGTTCTTGCCTCTGAGCCCAGAAAATATTGAGACCACAGTTCACTTAGATTTGAAAACAACTTTACAAGCTTTACTCAGGTACTTTTGTTGTCAGTGTCTGAAAGTGCAGTTTTTTAGTATCAAAGTGTTCTCACACAAGAGGCCCTTTGAGCAGTCCATCAGAGACTGAATTCGGAGCCTTCAGAGTAAGATGAAAGGCTTTTAAAACAAAAAACCCTTAGAAAGTTAATTGTTCTATTAGCTGATTGTAATCAAGGCAGTAGAGTGGGTGGTATTTTTGCAAATAAAGAAATTTTACTTAGTTATTCATTGGGATTCTTTCCTTCCGCAAAAATCGCTAAAACATGACTTTCCAGTTCATCCAGTGGAATTGATTTTATCTGAAATCTTAAAAGGAAATTCAAAGAAAAATATCCCTTCTAGAAGGAAAAATGTAATCTGATCAGGAGAGAGATTCTTGGAGTTACTGTAGAAATACTCTTGTAGTTTTCAAAATAATGCATTCCTTAATAAATACAGTGAAACTCCATCCTAGTAAGATGAATTATTGTTATTAAGAAGAGCTACTCCATTTTAGGATTTCGAGTCCTATGTAGTCTGGATGTTTTTGTATATTTTTATTTTTATTTTGTTAGGATTTGTCACTAGGTCACTAGGCACCGTACAGGAATTAAAAAGAAAACCATTACACACAATAACTAATCCTGCCATTAATGACTGGCACACCTGTTGAACTCAAGGAGAGTTGCAAATTGTATTTATTTACTTTGTCATTTTCCTGACGCAGAGACTGGCTCAGAGTAACAGGCAGTGGATTCTGAGAGACATGATACCAACCCCTACAAGTGCAATCCTACAAACAGAACAACCCCTGCCAATAGCAACTGTATCAGAGGATATGGATAGAATTGATCCATGTACATTAATTCAGTTTAAAAAACCTGGGTACTGCATAAGTTTAAACAATTGTTAGGCAAAGTGTGTTTCCACACTAGAAGTGATAATAATTTGGAGTAAAATACTAGAAGGTGTCATAGTTCAGGGCACCTGCACCTGTATTACCCCTCGGAAGGGCTCCCGATCTAGGCTTCTGGCTCCTCAGCTGTTGCCTCTCTTGGGTGGAGATGCATCTCTCCTTTCTGACCAGGGTATTTCCAGGCTGCACAGATCCCTGATTATACTGTAAATTCACCGGCAAAGTGAGACTGCATGAGCAGCCCTCCTTGCTTTCTCTTCAGAGACTAACAACAGTGTAATTGGCCACAGTTAAGATACCACACAGTTCTTTCTATCCAAACTTATTTATTGTTAGGATAAAAGCATTACAGAGAAAATGGAGATCATCACCTCAACTCCATCAAGGGGTCTGTCAGGAGATTAGTCTTTCAAACCCCAGAGAGGGGCTCTCTTCTTGGTCACAAATTCCATTACAGCAGTGGTCACCAACCAGTCAATCACAATCAACTGGTCGATCCTAGAGAATCTCTCCGGCAATGCAGTGGGGTTGCCGCTAAGGCAGCAGCTCCTGGAAGCAGCCAGTGCAGTCCCGCGGGGGGGGAAGGTGGAAGGGCAGGGGTCTCCCGCCGCGCACTGCTCCTGCCTGCAAGCACCGCCCCTGCAGTGGGACTGAGGTAGGCGGGGAGCCTGCCTGAGCCTTGCTGCACTGCCTCCCAGGAGTAGCCCAAGGTAAATGCCGCCCGGCGGGAGGCCGCACCCCAACCCTGAGCACCCTCCCAGATCCAGCACCCCATACCCCCTCTTGCACCCCAACTCCCTGCCCCAGCCTTGAGCCCCTCCTTCACCTAAACTCCCTCCCAGAGCTTGCACCCCTCACCTCCTCCTGCATCCCAACCCCCTGCCTCAGCCCGGAGCCCCCTCCCACACTGCAAACCCCTTGGCCCCAGCCCAGAGCCTGCACCCCCTCCCAAATCCCTACCCCAGCTCAGTGAAAGTGAGTAAGGGTGGGAGAGAGAGAGAGACGGAGAGATGGGGGGATGGATTGAGCAGAGCGGGGCTTTGGGGAAGGGCGAGGTAGATCCTGGGTTGCCCTTAAATTCAAAAAATGATCTTGGGCATAAAAAAGTTGGAGACCACTGCATTACAGCCTCATCTCAGAAATAGCACACTAGTTCAGGACTAGTTTAGTCCATCCTTCATATCGTTCAGGGGTCTTTGATCTGGAGTTTCCAGAAACTGGTAATTAATAGAGAATGAGTTTTTCTCAAGGCCAGCTTTAAAACGATAGACTCTGAGGTGAATCATTTGCGTTCTCCTTATCCCAAGTATTTCGTAGTATTATCTTTTTGGTGCTTTGAAGTTCCTAATCTTTCCCAGAGATTGCGTTAGTCAGTCTCCTAGAGGAGTTGCATACAATTCCACAATAACATACACAATTGCATTTTTAATACAATGGACCCCAAAGGTATTAAACTTAATACAGTAAGGTTTATCATAATTCCTTAAGATTTGTCCGGGATGTTGCAGGATATTGTCATATCTGTCACCGAAGGAACTACTAATGAGTGTTGCATCAAAGAGTCATATGCACATTTTAGATAGGTTTCTGAAAAGAATAAAGCAGGAAAGGTGCAGCCATTAATAAAACCAAAAGTTCTATTCTAATCTTTTACACTTGTGTAAATCCTGAGTAACTGAATTGACCTTAATTAAATTATTCCAGATTTATACCAGTGTACTGAGAGCAGACTCTGATCTACTCAGTGTAGGAAAACGTACAAGCCAGTCTTTGCAATATGCTTTCGTCTTTTTCTAGATCTCATAGACTCATAGACTCATAGACTTTTAGGTCAGAAGGGACCATTATGATCATCTAGTCTGACCTCCTGCACAATGCAGGCCACAGAATCTCACCCACCCACTCCTGGAATAATCCTCTCACCTATGTCTCAGCTATTGAAGTCCTCAAATCATGGTTTAAGACTTCAAGATGCAGAGAATCCTCCGGTAAGTGACCCGTGCCCCATGCTGCAGAGGAAGGCAAAAAAAACCTCCAGGGCCTCTGCCAATCTACCCTGGAGGAAAATTCCTTCCCGACCCCAAATATGGCGATCAGCTGAACCCCGAGCATGTGGGCAAGACTCACCAGCCAGACACCCAGGAAAAAGTTCTCTGTAGTAACTTCTAACATCCCATCATTGACCATTGGTCCTATTTACCACTGATGGCAATTAATTGACCTTTGACTAAGATCATGTTATCCCATCAAACCATCCCCTCCATAAACGTATCTAGCTTAATCTTGAAGCCAGTTAGGTCTTTTGCCCCCACTGCTTCCCTTGGAAGGCTGTTCCAGAACTTCACTCCTCTGATGGTTAGAAACCTTCGTCTAATTTCCAGTCTAAACTTCCTGATGGCCAGTTTATATCCATTTGTTCTTGTGTCCACATTGGTACTGAGCTGAAATAATTCCTCTCCCTCCCTGGTATTTATCCCTCTGATATATTTAAAGAGAGCAATCATATCTCCCCTCAGCCTTCTTTTGGTTAAGGTAAACAAACCAAGCTCCTTGAGTCTCCTTTCATACGACAGGTTTTCCATTCCTCGGATCATCCTAGTGGCCCTTCTTTGTACCTTTTGATCTCTTCAAAAGAGCTTCCGTATGCTAGCTGAGATGGTTCTTCTGAGACCATCTTCAAATCAGTATTACTTTTGTTCCTGTAAAAATAACAGTTCTAAAGTATATTGGGCCCAATACACTAACAGTAGCTTAGATCCTAGTAACATTGTATAAATACGTATTTAAACACTGGAAATTTGACACTATGGGCTTTGATGCATAGTGGGGTAATGAGTTCTACAAGGATGTGTTGTCTAAAGCACACTAATGTGTTGCACTTGAATTAGTCTGTGTAGACCCAGCTGATGCGCACTAATTACATGTTAATGCTCTAACCAATGTTAGAGCACACTAAGGAATCTTTAGTGTGCACCAGCTGGGTTTACAATACATGGACAAATTAATGTGCAACACATTCTTCTTCGGCTATCCCTCAATGCAAGGATGATGTCTGCCATGGAGGTTCATTGGTGGGTTTTTACGTGGTTGAGGAGCCCAATATGTGCCCTCCAGATTTTCCCACAGAAGTGACAGGTGGGACAGCTCCTTTGTAGCTACTCTGTCTCGTGAGTACATCTGTTCTCTTCAAAGTGAGCTGTGGCTTGGTGTATGGTGTGGCACCCCTGTACATAGTGGCCAGTCCAGCAGAGTTGGTGTTTCATGACCTGTGCCTCTATACTGCTCATGTTGGCTGCAGAGAGAACGCTGATGTTAGTGCGCTGGTCTTCCCAGCTGACTCTGAGAATCCTCCTGAGGCAGCGCTGCTGGAACCACTCCAGCTGCTTGAGATGTCATCTGTAGGTTACCCAGGACTGCATCAAGAGTGCTATAAAACTGCTCCTTGTTGTCTTCCTCATCAAGTGTTGGAGCAGCACGGTAGGCAAAGAAGGAGTAGGAAATGTAAACCCCAATGGTGTTCTCTTCCTCACTAAATCTGTGGAGCATGATCTGTTCATCACAAATATCATCTTTAGGCAGAGTGACAAATTTAAGACCGCCTGGAAATATCCTTGGTCCAAACACTGGCACCTTCTTGACTATGTTGTAGTCAGAGCTCAAGATTACACTGATGTCTGTATAACATGAGCCATGAGAGGTACAGATCACTGTTGGACAAACCATCCATTAATAAGGTCAGGCATGTACCTGCAGCTCGCTCCACCACACTGCAAACACCCAAAAACGAAGTGAAAGTGGTACAACATCAAAGCACTTCAGGACCAACTGCGAAATGTTCCAGCAACACCTGTCTGAGAAACTCTCTAACTTGCCTGATAACATCACTGACATTCAAGAGCACTGGGATCAATTTAAAACACCATTCACAGTGCATGTGCTGAAACTATAGGATATACCACTCATCTGCACCAAGACTGGTTTGACGAAAACAACGAGGAAATCCTAGCATTAATTCAACAGAAAAGAACGGCATTCTGTGACTGGGAAAATGATTCCTCTAACCAATGAAAACATGAGGCTTATCATCTGCTCAAAGTCAAAGGCAGCTATGTGACATCCAAACTAAGTGGTGGCAAAAGAAGGCCTCTGAGATTCAGGGTTTTGTAGACTAGGACAACAGGAGAAGCTATATATGGGCCAAACGTTCAACCCCTTTACGTTTCCAGAAGGGCTCGATCTTTCTCAAGAATAATGCGGCCATTAAACAACGCTTTGAGAGCCTACTAAACAGCGAATCCACGATCTCTGAAGACACCATCGAGTCTATTCCACAACAACACTCGGCAATGGAACACCTTGCTGATCCCCCGTCTTCTAAGGAAGTCCAGCATGCCATCACCCAGACAAAAAATCACAAGGCACCAGGCCCAGATGGCATCCCGGCTGATGTTTTTAAAGCTGGTGGAACAAGGCTCCAGCACAAACTTTGCCAACTCCTTGACAAAATATGGACCTGTGAAGAAATTCCACCTGACTTTAAGAACGCCAACATTGTTTCAATATTCAAGAAAGGGCACAAATCTTTGTGCAGGAACTACAGAGGTATTGCCGAGGAACTCCTCCCTGAATCGCAACACATTAGTGTGCATTAGAAATCACACCCTCGTAGAACTCATTACAGTGCAGAAAAGCCCTATGTAAATGTAATACCTTGCCCACTGTGAACATCACAGATAAATCTATGAGACAAGGTATTATTTACTGGGCAGAATTCTAAAACTTAAAATGCATTGGGGAATACTGGAGCTCAGACTGATTACCATTAGGTCATAAATATGTGTGTCTGGACATAAACCAGAAGAGATAATGAGTCGGAAGGAGGTGATTAAAGGAGGAATGATGGTCTTTACATTGAACATATCTCTTTGGATTATTCCATCTAGTTTAATCAACTGATCCAGTGCAAAGTGATTCAAACCAACTATACCTTGTCTAGTCACATATCAGCTGGAAAGAATCAAGCACACTGAAATGCAAACATACATTGCTTTCTGTATGTTGGTCCAATAACAGATATTGCCTCACCCACCTTGTCTCTTCTGTATGTTAGAGCAGATTGGGGGCAAGAGATTGGTCCAAAACTGTGGAAATAGATTACAATCATCCTATCCTTGAGGGCTGTTTTGTGTTACATGTATATTATGAAAGCAAAGTATGAGTACATCTTTGAAGTGTAATCTAGTTGTAGGGCGCCCTACTACATAATATCTAAGCATTTGCTAGGTTTGATTTCCATAATTCTATACCAGTGCATTTCTGATAAATTTGGGGTTAAAGCTTTGTCTTGTGCTTGTAGGAAAGAAAATGTGTTTGATAAAGCTTCGGAAGCACATAATGCAGGCCAATTCCCAGTGTCTGTATAGCGTTACACCCTAATCTAGGGAAAACCCTAGATTATTGCTGTTAAGCTCCTCCTTTTTATGGCCACTGCTGCCTAAAGGCATGTTTCTCTAATAAACCACTGAGTACACACTGAGGAGTGCTTTTCAGTGAGCTGCGGGAGGACTCTGTGCTGCAACAGGAAATGCTAGTTTAGTAATCCTTGGCTACAAAGCATCTTTCTTCACATCGACTTTGTATATGTGAATGGAGACAGCAACATGGCACTAGATAACAAGGACACTAATCAAAATGAAGAATTACTTACAGCATTCGCTATGCAAGGTGAGTGTGTGAGAGAGAGGAAAGTGCAACAAACTATATGTGATCATGGTCCTAAGCTGTCTGGAAATATTGAGAATATGGAGCAAAGCACCAAAGCCATTCTCTCTCCATAAATTATCAGTTAACTGGTTAATATCAGTTAATATATATTTGTGGGCAGGATGGAAATTGCAAGATGACCTGGATATAGTAACCATGTACTGAATGTCGACCTTCACTAAGAAGGGTGAGTACTGATTAGGACACCGACCAGATCTGGTTAAAATGAGGTATGGTAGGAACATCTACCAAAACAGAGCTGCTTATGCTCTTTCACCTGCAATGGCTGAAGTTTGCGTGCGGGTGGGCACATGAATCATCAAGACTAGTGAGAAAAATGAGGCTTTGGAGCAGGGGTAGTCAATTTATTTTTGGCAAGGTCCAGATTTCTTGGTCAAGGTATAGGCAAGGTCCACACTCCAGAGAAAATAATAATAATATAATAAGTAAATAAAAAGATTTGGGGGTCCATTCAAAAGCATCTGCGGGTCTTGATTTGGCCTGCGGTCTGCCTATTGACTTACCCCTGCTTTGGAGTCTCTTCTCCTTTCAGTAAATACAGGCGACTCTTATTAAAGTGGTAGAGCAAATCCCACCTGTTGAATGCACATCTTGCTAAGAAGATGGTGAATATTTGCCATTTGATAAGGAAGCTTTTCTGATTCTGTCTTGCTCAGAAACACAATTTGTAATTTACATTGCAATAAGTTCAGAGTTCCCAAAAAACCAGTACAAAACAGAATAAAAGTACTGTTTTTATTCTGCAGTGAATTATTCATAATTTCTGTCAGGAAGTGAATAACTAGCTAATATTTTTAAAGGCTTTTAAACAAGAGCTGTTAAACGAGAGCTCTGCTTCTCTCTGAACTTGCGTTTGAAAATATGCCTGGCATGGTGTGTCCTAAGCAGGTATAGTGTGTCAGGGAAAAGAAAAATGTCTTTGGGCTGCACAAGGGAATCCTTGTTTTCCTGTTTGGGGTTGTTTTTTCTTGTGGGGGGTTCCTTGTACAGGGATGTGCCTCAGACATTATTGTATCTTAATGATTCCTAGTGATTTGTTGTGTGTAATGTACATGGTGGGTTGTGTGTGTACGTACGTCAGAGGCATTGGAGCACTTGTGTATTTCACATGGTCATAGGATCATTTGGAAACAATGATATATACATTGTTCAGTCCATAAGTATTTACTGTATGTAAATAAAGAAATGTATAACTTAGAAAACATAACTCATGCTAGCTGACACATGCTTATGGAAGCCTAGTTATATTTGAACTAGAAGTCATGGAGGTATAAAGGGACAAGTAAGGAGGAATAAAGCACATAATAAGATCACAGGAAGATACATATGCTGTATATCCAGTATTGAGAGAACTAAGACTAGAACACACACACACACACACACACACACACACATATATACAAGTAATAGAAACTGAAAGAGCAGTGGGGCGGGGAGAGGTGGTAAATGACTGCTGAACTACTTGGGTGAAAAATGTTTGATTTAGGGAGTTGGTTTGTTTCACTTTTTAGGAAAGTGTTTTAGAAAACAATTCAGTGCAACTTTGTTTTTCTCCTTTGCTATTCTTTCCTGTTCTCCTCTCTTTTGCAACTCACTGCATAATTACTCCTTCCAGACTGAATACCAAATCTACTTTACTCCAACCCTGTGTCACAATTAAGTACGAGGCCCAGAATGGACATAGTCTATATCAGGGGTCTCAAACTCAAATGACCAAGAGGGCCACATGAGAACTAATGCATTGGCCCAAGGACTGCATCACTGACACACACCCCCTTGTTGCCCCTGGCCCCACCCCCACTCCACCCCTTCCATGAGGCCCCGCCTCTTCTCCGCCTCCTCCCTCCTGGAAAGCGCTAAGCGCCGCCAACAGCTGTTTGACGGCAGGAAGTGCCTGGAGGTAGGCAGGGGGGGCATGGGGAGCTTGGCAGGCTGTAGAAAATAACCCTGCAGGCCGCGTGTTTGAGACCCCTGCCTTAGGTGAATAAAATATATACACTTAGTTAATGCACCTCACTCAAAGGACAAAACACACACTTAGATTTACTTTTATTAAAACCTCCCTCTCCCACCACACTGGGCTGCGCCCCCACTCCACCCCTGCTCTGCCTCTTCCCACCCCTTCCCTATCCCCATTCAAACCCCTTCCCCAAAGTCCCCATCCCAACTCTGCCCCCTCCCCGCCCCTATTTCAACCCCTTCCCCAAATCCCCGCCTCTTTTCCCCCTCCTCCCCTGTGCACGCAGCTTCCGCTCCTCCTCCCTCCCTCCTGGAAACCACTAAACAGTTGTTTGGCAACGGGAACTGCCTGGAGGTAGGTAGAGGAGCGGGGAGCAGCACGGGAGGAGGGAGAGGGAGGAGGTGGGGAGCTTAGCGGCCACAGAAAATAACTTGGGGGGGAGGGGCGGGGATGAGGGGAGTTTGGCGGCCACAGGAAGTAACTCGGGAGGGGCGGCGGGGTGCGGGGAGTTTGGCGGGCTGCATGTTTGAGACCCCTGGTCTATATTCTATATGTGTGTATTTTGATTTATTAAAAAAATAATAATTTAAAGCCCCTTACATATTGCAAATCAAGCAATGGCCAACTTCCTTGAGGAAAGGGAGTATGACTGCTAATAGAAAAAAAAAAACATTTGCAAGGAGTAGTTTCAGCACAGGTTCACAGAGACATATGTCTGATGGAAAAGTTTCATGGCGCTGTTAAACTTTTATTGCTACTTTAATTGTGTTGCAACTTGCTTTATGGCTTCGGATCATGAAAGCTACAAATGGAAAAGCTCTGGTGAGTGGAGGCCACCACCTTTACCCATCCCCTTCAAGTGCAGGGCATAGTTCCCCTGTTGGTGGTTGTATCACATAATAAGCTGATACTTTAAAAACATAATTCATTACTGTTTGTAAAGAGCTGTAGGATCCTTTGGAAGGTTTTAGAAGTGTGAAATTATGATTTTATATATAAAAAGCATGCATCAACAATAGTAACAAAAACAAATTCACACTCATCTATTTTCTTAACTTCTAATTCTTTTTCTCTCTTCCTCTCTTGCCCTTTTTTCTCTCTTTCATTTTCTGCTATCCTAGCTCTTGTTGAACTTCCCCCCTCCTCTTTGGCTGGATCTCAGAAATTTGCACAAGGTAATTCAGGTTTCTTTTCCATTTTCATCTTTTTCTTGTAAGGACAGGAGATAGCAGGTGCTGGTACTTCATGTTTTTGATGTTCAGTTTTGATCCTCATTATCATTGGTTCCTCCTTAGTCTTTAGAAGTTCTTCCTGACTCAACTCTGTGCTTAAAGTATTTTGAAAGTGCAGTTTCACTTCTCAGTGATACTTATTATTGTAATAGTTTTCAACAGCATCTAAAAGCTCCTTAAGACATTAGCTTTCCAAAGAAGACATGGTTACCATTCCTATGAGTTTGCACTAGTAGACTATCTGGAGGTGCAAATGATGCATGTTTTCCTTTTATCCCATGTAACCTTAGGGCTTGATCCTGTGTAAATACGCATTACAGGACTTGCATGAATTAGACCCAGCGATCTCAGTGCCCTAAGGTTTTTCTGTCTTCCTGCTTGTAACTACCACACAGTCACCTTGATTTCATTGTGTTTCAAGGATAAAGCCCACAGACATCCTCAGCCACATGGGGTATGCAAGACTGCCCTCTCCCACAATCAACTGTAGTGCAAACCAGATCATTCAATAATTTGGCTTCATCCAGAAAATTGATTTCCCCCCACTTACCTCATTAAGGACCAAATTTTGAGAGGTTCTGGCAGAACTCCCTCAACTCCAGCTGACTTAACAAGGAGTTGCACCTCCCTGGATCAAGCTTCATATGTGTTTCCTCAGATGGGTTTCCTCAAACTTTCCAGTGCTTCCTAAGATAAATAGTCTTAGCCTGCTTGTTAATCCTCTCAAAGATCCCTGTGTTGCATACTGGTTAGGTAGTCTGTGCAAGTTTTACGTCTGTCCCCGCTTGCATTCTTCTTGTATATAAACTACTGCAGTGAATGTTTCTGGTTTTCAGTTCTCGGCACAGAGAGAGTGGAGCAGATGACAAAAACCTACAATGACGTTGACATGGTCACACATCTGTTAGCTGAGGTACAGTCATCTCCCCTTACTGTTGTATTAATTTGTAGTGAGCTATCCATACATTTGGATACCAGCTTTCCTTCACCCACCTGTCTGCATTGTTTCTCCACTGAGCATCCGTTGTCACTTAGAGGGAGAAAAGGAAATGCCTCTTGCCTTTCAGCCGTTAGACATGATAGCACAGGACTCCTCAAACAGCGGGGCACGGGGCATGAGAGCACCCAGTGAACTGCACCAGCTGAGAAACAAAATAACTTAGCGAAATTCTGCAAACCTAGTGGGAGCCCATGACAACGAGGAGGAAGGTAGCAACTTGCTCCCTCCCTTCTCTTCTTTCTGCTACCTCTACTCTGTCCCCTTCATACCTCTCCCATTCCCAGCACTATGCTGTGCTCTGAGGGAAGCTGTGCTTCAAAGACTGTGGAGCTGGTGTCTACAGCTCTTTAAAATGATGCCTCAATAGCGACTGTAAAGTTCCCACATCAAACAACCCAGGACCACAATAAAAAATTCCAGCACCCAAATTTATTTTTTTTAATGTGACCCCAGTTTGGCGATGTTGCAAAGGATTGTGGGAATGGATGAGTCATGTCAAGAAACCAGTGTGTATTCCAGATCCCAAATGGTTAAAGTTTGAGAAACACTGCACTGGCATATATTGCTGCAGTAGTTCACTGTCAGTGCAGTTTAAAATGAGTTGGGGGCACATCCTATAGTATTTGGCTTTTGTGAATGAGGCAGAAGCATATTAAATTAGGCTGAATTTAAATTTAGGTTGAGTTTAAATATAGTCTGATCAAAAATAAAGATTTTTTTCCTGGTATTTGTGAGCAGCGGGATCGGGACCTGGAGCTAGCAGCTCGGATTGGACAAGCCCTTCTTAAGCGGAACCATGCCCTGACAGAACAGAATGAAGTACTAGAAGAACAACTGGGACAAGCCTTTGACCAAGTGAGTGATTTTTAAAACAGAGAGATGAGGGATATGTAGGGTAAAGGTGGTTGTTGGTTTTTGTTTTTTTACTGTGTAGATGCAGGTAATTGCATTTACTCTACAGCCATAGGGGGATCCTTGAAAAAAAAACTTATCTAAACTGAAGTATTCCAGTCAAGTGCATCGTTCCAATATCCAGCTATGAAAATTCAGTACAGTGGTTATTAAGGGGAATGTGACATGTTGGTTTTGTAAATATAATACATCACACTTAGAATGGTTTTCAAAGAAGTTGAGCTGATCATAATGGTCCCCTCTGACCTTTTTATCTCTGAATCCAAGAAACTCAGTGTATTTTTATAAACAATGAATTCCATTTCCCACACCCTTGTGAAGTAGGAGGTATTATTCCCATTTTACAGATGACGAAACAGCCAAAGAGATTAAGTGACTTGGTCAGGATCACAGAAGAAGTCTGTAGCATGAGACCTGGAATCTCTTCCAGATTCTGCCTTCATCTTATGCTTTAAACACAGGCACATCTTTCTTTCCATGTTTATGCAGTCTTGTGTTACTTTTTTTTTCACTGTTGCTTAGATCCATCTCACGTGCTACCATCTCAACAGAGGAACTAATGAAGGATGAAATTGTTACCAAAGTATGACACTTGCCAGGGATACCCAGGGCTGTGAGGCACCTTGCTGCCACCAGCCCTTACTGTGAAGAGGCCTTGTTTGTGCCTCCCTACGGTCAGCTCCCTAACTCCACTGGCCATCAGCAGCACCGGCGCTCGCCTCTAGGTCTGGCAGGCCCCCATGTTGCTCTACAGTTCATTGTTTGATAGCATATGTCAAAATATACAAGGCAGATAGGCTTAAATCAAACTCTGATAAAGTTCTGAAGCAGCATTTTCTTTCTTTGCCTGTCTGTACCTTTTGATCATCATCAATGGCAATATTTTTGTCCGTTCATGTGTGCACGCTGAAATCATCAGTCAACACTTAAGTTAAAAATAAAAATTGATCCCGCCATGCCCACTTGTCAAACAAAATAGTTACTCACATTCTAGAGCCTAGACTTAATTAACAAGATACTCACATATCTTGTGGAATATTGCTCACCCAGAATCCTTGCAGCATTTACAGACAGGCTGATTGTGACCCTCCTTTCATAAGATAAAGACGCTGTTAGCTTGCATCCTTGGTGATGGATTCTGTGTGTTTCTTCATACCCGCAGATTCAACCCTAACAATTTCCTGTCTTTGGTCATAAACAGGACACCCCCGGCTGTTTTGTTTTCTCCTGTGAATTTGCTCTCATAGATTTTGCAATCTTTTCTTCTGCCTGTGGCTCAGTATGAAAATAGACCTGCATTGTGAGGCACATGTGACCAGACAGGGAAATAAGTGTCTGTAAGCTCCAACCTGAAAGAAACATATCTCACATGCCTTCTTTTGGTGGGCTATTATGCATATACCTCACCCATGAGATCCCTGTAAAATCCTATGCACCCCGTGTCCACTGATAGTTGGTACCAAGAGGTTGGGTCATGCAACGGAACTATAAACTGTATCAAAAACATTTTCCCCTTGTTGACATGACCAGTACATTCCAGGGCCGGATTTTTCAGTGAAATGGGCACAATTGCAAGCACAGATCAGCATATAGATACCAAATGTGTGCTCACAACTGGCCATATGTATGTTTAAAGACTTCGTTTGTGTATTCACATCAGGTATTTGTACCCGAACTTGGAAATGCGAGGCTGCACACACCTAACTTTGAAGATATGACCTGGGGCACTGGAACTGGGGAGGCCGGGGGGCCAAGGGGCCATAGCCCTCCCACTTTTTTGAAAGTGGACGGGCCTGGCCTCCTGCCTCTCCTCTTTGCCCCGAGGCCCCAAAGGTCAGGCGGAAGCTGGAACCCATCCCAGGCTCCCCAGCCATGCTCCAGCTTCTGGCTTTCATCATATTGGAGTTCATTGTACTTATGTTTCCTTGGCTTTTCTTACATAAGTTATTAGTTCCAGTCTCTTATGACATCATCATTTCACTACCTCTATAGCAGCATGGTCTTCAAAGCTAGACAAAACCTGAATTTCCAGCATAAAAATAAATAAAAATCTTGGCATAATATTTGGGGTTGTTTTACCTCAGTTTAAAGTGGATCAAGTTTTGTTCCAAGAATTCAGAAGCTACATAATGTACTATAATACTTTACAATGTCAGGTATGTTTTGTAAACAAATTATCTTTTTAAACATAGGTTAATCAGCTGCAGCATGAACTATCGAAGAAGGATGAGTTGCTTCGTATTGTTTCAATTGCTTCTGAGGAAAGTGAGACAGACTCCAGCTGCTCTACACCACTTCGGTTCAATGACTCCTTCAACTTATCACACGGTCTTTTGCAGCTGGACGTCTTACAGGACAAACTCAGGGAACTGGAGGAGGAAAACCTGGCTCTCCGATCAAAGGTACGCTTCATTTTTAGTATGTACCGCATAAAGTTGCAGGACAATGTTATAAAAATCCAGCTTCCATGCTCACTGGAGTGACTTCTCTACCTGAGAAGGACTGTAAATATACTATCCCACCCCAGATCTGCATTATTCACACCTGGCACTTTACTCTTAGTTGTCTTTAAAGTTCTGTAATATACCGTGTGCAGAAGCAATGCATGGGCGGGGGTGTGGGGCATGCGGGGTCATGTACCTCTCCAGATATGCTGCTTGGCTTGTACTGAGTATACTCATGGACTGAGCATGCTCAGTAACACTGCAAAAGCCAGATGCCCTCACTTCTCTTCTCTCTCCCCCCCCCCCCCCCCGCCACTATTGGCAGGCACGGGTCTTCTCTGCCAGTGTGCAAGGTTGCTACATCCAGCTGTTCCCAAATTCCCTGTGGCATGTGATATAATACAGGTTCACATTTAACTACCCACCCAATTTACATTGGCCTGCAGGGCTTGCTGATTTGTATGATCCAATATTGTGTGATGGTGTGTTCTTCTGGTAATACAGTTGAGCTGACATCTGATATGTAGTTACTGTTTGTCAGTCTGTATTCTAGCTCAGGAAATTACAATTTAAAGCCCCAGTCATGCACAGTTTTGTGCACATGTTTCACTTTATGCACATGGGTGATCCCATCGACTTAAATAGGAATACTCTTATCCTTAAACTTTTTGCATGTATACAATTTTTGCAGGATCAAGGCCCAATTTTTAAGACAGAATATAATGAACAGGGGGTTAGTACAGTGGTTCTCAAACTTTTGTACTGGTGACCCCTTTCACATAACAAGCCTCTGAGTGCAGCCCCCCCCCCTTATAAATTAAAAACACTTTTTATATATTTAACACCATTATAAATGCAGGAGGCAAAGTGGGGTTTGGGGTGGAGGCTGACAGTTCACGACCCCTCCTGTAATAACCTCGTGACCTCCTGCAGGGTCCTGACCCCCAGTTTGAGAACCCCTGGGTTAGTAGAACTAGAGGATGGGGGCTACAGGAATAGGATCATGCAGTTGCTTAGATTTGTGATGCTCAGTTAAGGGTTATATACTTTTGTTTTGGTGTGTTCCATTATCACTAGCGTGAGTGGAGGATCCTGTTTTATCCCTAGGGCTGTAGTTCCCAACAGGCTTGGGCCTTTGCACCCAAGAAAACCTAGTCAGGTCACAGAATTTAAGGCCTGGGGCATGTGGGAACTGGGTCGTCTTGCAGGCCTTATTTTTCTCCTTTATATGACTTCCCCTTCATGTACTTAAGCTCTTGTCAATCACCAATATTATCTACAAACCTCTCAACGATACCTCATTATGAAAGTTGTCATTAATTTCAGATTTAAAATTAGCTCTGTGCCATAGAAACGTATTGCTCGCCCGTAAATTAGTCGCATTAGAAATGTTGAATCATGAAACCAAAATTAACTCAATCCCAACTCCTTTAAAGCAGTCTCTTCACTGTCTGGGATTCCCTTTCCTGTGGAATGTCTCACATTTTAAAAGTCCCTGTCAAACATCTGAGCTTTGGCAGATGGAGACCCTGTGATTCTGTGAATAGCTTAGGGAGACAGAGAACATTTACAGGATTTAAACCAACATCATATCTTTGGCAGTACATAGCATGATTTTTAAAATTCCAAGTTGCCCCAACCCCTCAATTTAAAATATTGGATCCTTTTAAGAAGCCTCTGTCAGTATGGGGCTGAAGTTGCATGTATTTTGGAACTGAAATCTTGGTCCCATGCTGTAAGCACTGTGGTGGAGGAAAGAGGGGGAAAAAGTCTTCTTCTTTCCTCTAGTCACCTTGTCCCCTGTCTCTTGCCACCTCCTTTTTCCAGACTACTTTGCTTGACTAACAGTTGGAGGGAACAGAAGAGCATTTTTGTTGTTTGTGAGAGAGTGATTTGTATTCCACCAGCACTGCTAGGGCATTCTCTTTCTGATTGTCACTCTGCTCGCTGCGGTATAAGTGTTATGGGTAGCCTGCCATTCCCGAGGTGTGCACCTCAGTGTGTTACAGCAGCCCAGACAGCGGTGCCCACATCACTGGTACAAATCTGAGGGCATAGGATTTTCCAGTTTGACTTGTGGGGAGCTTTCTTCTCCTGAGTCAGCAGGTTTAGCCTTTTAGGTGTCATCCTCTGGAAGCCGTGTTCAGTTTGCAGGCTTGTTGGTCATGCTATCCTCTCCTCTCACTCTGCCCCTCAGTCCTGCTGGGTGTGCTAGTGCTGTGAGCCAACAGTGTGTTGGAATCTGCCACATTTCTCTTTTTTAAGAGTAAGGTTTTGGTACATTCCCAAGCCCTGTTCCATTCTAGTGGATGTGGGCAGATTGTTGAGAGAGTCACAGTCCTAGGCTGGGGAAAGCTGCAATTGCAAGGAAAAGTCCTGCTCTCCTCTATGTGGAAGTGTGCCTAGTGTAGACAGAAACATCTGGGATTTTAGCTGCGATTAGGGTTACAGTACATCCAGGTTTTCCTGGACATGACCTCTTTTTTGATCCTCTGGCCTGGTCTACACTTACCGATAGATCGGTGCAGCTGTAATCGATGCAGCCAGTGTTGACCCACTAAATCAATTGCAAAGCACTCTCCGGTCAACTCCGGTAATCCACCACTCCAAGAAGAGTAAGAGAGGTCAACGGGAGAGGATCTCCTATCGACGCAGCGTGGTGTAGAAACCGTAGTAAGTCGACCTAAGCTACGTCGCCTCCAGTTACGTTATTCATGTAACTGGAGGAGCGTAACTTGGGTCGACTTACTGCGGAAGTATAGTCAAGCCCTCCGTCTGGGCAGATTTTTCAAATAAGAGGAAATGTCTGGGAAAACCATCTCTGCGCCCTGCGTCCCTCCCCGGCATCCGCAGCTGCTGGATCTCACCCACCCTGGCCCGGCCTGCCAGGTAAGCAGAGCCACTAAGCACCTCTCTACCTGCCCCACCGTGGGGTCTCAGAGCCCCGTTGGGAGGGGTGACAAGGCCAGGCCCTGGCTCCCTTCCCTGGGGAGGGGGAGAGGCCCGCAGGGAGGTGCTGGCTGACTCTGCATCCCCGGCCTGCACCTGCCACCATGACAGGTAGTGCAACGCTGCCCCTGACCTCAAGTGCGAGGCCACAGGTACTCCCTCCAACACCCCCCAAATACCCCATCCCAGTATACACACACCCTTCCAGCACCCCCAAATACTCCCTCTCAGTACATGCCCCCCCCCTCCAGTTCCCCACCTCCATCCCTGGCAGTGTCCTCTATTTGGGAACTTGAAATTTGATAACCCTAGCTGCGCTGCTCTAGCAAGTTTTTTCAAAGGTTTGTATCTTGGTCAAATATGGGCTGACTTTCACAGGGATGGCGAAAGGCGAAAGGCACATCCCTGACACACAGACCACTACCCACATTTCAAGCCCCTAATCCTAAGCATGGGGAACTAAAGCTTCTCAAAGAAAAGATCCCTAGAATGATTTTTAACTGGAACAAAACAATGTATTTTCCCTAACCTCCTTTTCGGAAATGGCTGAACTATTTGGCTACATTTTTCTATTACATAAATAAATAAATAATCAGCTTGAGGCAGACACCTGGCATTGAAATTTTCAGGCCAAACACTTAAAATTTGGCCAAGTTATAAGCAACTGAAAATCATCTTATAGTGGGGGAAGTGTCAGGCAACTATAGTAATAAGTGGCGCAACTACCCAGCCTATAATAAAAATATGGCACTTAAAAGATAGGCTAAATTTTTGCCCGGCCATTTTGTCTGGGCCCTTTTAACTGAGGCTTTTCTATAGTTTTTATGGTTTTCTGTTATATAATTTCACCTTTGTCTATAGCAGGGGTCGGCAATCTTTCAGAAGTGGTGTGCTGGGTCTTCATTTATTCACTCCAATTTAAGGTTTTGCGTGCCAGTAATACAGTTTAACATTTTTAGAAGGTCTCTTTCTATAAATCTATAATATATAACTAAACTATTGTTGTATATAAAGTAAATAAGGTTTTTTAAATGTTTAAGAAGCTTCATTTAAAATTAAATTAAAATGCAGAGCCCCCCAGACCAGTGGCCAGGACCCGGGCCTGCAGTGTGAGTGCCACTGAAAATCAGCTCATGTGCCGCCTTTGGCATGCATGCCATAGGTTGCCTACCCCATGTCTAGTAAATATCCTCAGGCATATTGAGCTCCTTGTTGGTTGGCCTGATTTCATGAGAAATGTCAAGATCTATTTATTTATAGTTCATTGTGATTATGTTCTGTGGAAGTGTTTTTATCTGCAGTTCCTTTCTCTGAAATAGACCTTCAAACCCAGTCAATGAGGCTTCTGATAAGCCAGTGCTAATTATCAGCAAACTGTCGCAAATGAAAATTCTCTGATGGAGAGAGGCAGTTATTGATGGTTTTGTTTTTATTCTGGTGGCACCCAGACACTCCAGCCAAAATGGAGATCCCTGTATGCTTGCTGTTGTACATACTTACAGAGCAAGACAATCTCTGGGCCAGAGAGTTTACAATTCTAGATAGATGAAGGTGGGAGAAGGGAAAATATTGTCACTATTCTGAGAGTTTTTCAATGCTTCTGTGGCCTTTGTGGGTGTGACTAACGTATCATTCAGTTTCCAGACTGCAGGATTCCTCTGTTTTGAGGAGACCTATTTGCAGTAAATTCGAGTTGTCTAGTTCCAGGTAATGCATCTGCTTCTGAGTTCCCTTACCAAAATTTATGTTCTGACAACCACATTTTCTGTTTGTTTTTGTTTAAGTTGCTGCCCTCTCTCCTGTTTCTGTGTGAAATCCCACACAAATAGGGGAAGCCAGCTATAGTGAAATAAATTTAGCAGAAAGTACAGTCAAATGCACAAAATAATTACATTGGAAAAAATGGGGAAAATTTTGTTCTCTAATCTTTCATTGACAATAATCTTACATATTGCTTGTAATTTCTGCGGGTAAAATGTTTTCAGATGGAAGTGTAATTTTTAAGTTGATGTTGTCTCTTTAATTTTCTTGAAGGCTTGTCATCTAAAGACAGAAACCATTACATATGAAGTGAAAGAGCAGGAGCTAGTCAGTGACTGTGTCAAAGAGCTCCGTGAGTATCTAGTTTGTATCTCATAGTAGAAACAGGGAAAAGGTGTTTGATCCACCCAGTGCTTAGAATATTTTGGCTGTCCCCAGGTTCAGATCTGAGTTTCAGAAATCTCCATGAACAGTTTTTTGAGTCTAACTACTTGACCAGTTCAGAATGATGATTCTGTTTACAAGCACTTATTTCTTTCAGCGTCACTATGGCACTGAGCTTTGGTTTGGAGACCAAAGTATACCTGTGCAAAAGATGAAAATAGATATTTGCCAAAAATTGAATGCCTCTTGCAGACCTGAGCTTTTAAAAAAGAAAACTAAGCTTAGTGCTCATGAGAGCTGCCAGACAGATTTTCAGCTTCCCAGATATCAATGTACATACAGGACACATCTGTGATTCTGAATAGTAGATGACACCTGTTCTTGGGAGTATTCAACTGATCAATATATAGGCTCCTGGATATACCCATTCTAAATGTTCATAGCTCTATGAACACATATGAACTACCTCTGATATAAAAGCATAATAGAGTAGTAAAATCAACTGCATTTGCGGTAAAATCTCTACAAGAATGCTTGCATTCCTTTGCACTTGCAGATATGTAACTTTCACTAACCTTGTACAAATGCAAGTAAACACTCTGATGCAGTTGGGAGTGATATTAACTTTCTTTGGTAATTGGGTAATATGGCAGTTTAAACTTTTATCTGTATTCATTCAATCTATGCCTCCTCCCATATTCACTAGAAAGATAGGCTTATCTTGTGAGATTCTTATTTTGCGTAATCCCTATAAAGAACTCTACACTGTTGCCAGCTTTTATTTTGAATAACAGTCAAGTTTTCTGGATTAATGCCCATCTGATTGTCCACTTGCTTTATTGTATCCTCCTAGAAGATGTGTAACCTTAGCGAGTGGAGATTTGCTAAATTCTGTCTTAAGTACCACTTCACTGTACCACCCATAAGAGGGATGTAACTCTTGTTTAACTTTATAGAATCCAAAGGTGTGCTAGGCACTTCAGAAACTCATAAAATGGATCTTGCGCCCAAAGCGTTTACAGTCGACACAGATGATACACAGAAAAAGAAGGGGGAAAGCACACTATGAAGCTTTTCCCATTTTACATCTTTTCAACTCTTTCTAGTATATTATTTTTACCTCTAAGTTTAGACATCAACTTATCTCCAAACAGCATAGATTTACTGTTATCCCACTATCTGTTGTAATTTGCCATAAAAATGAATCGTGTAACCGAGGTTATAGAAATCCTTATATACAATTAAATGTATCTTGCCTCATGTCACTGTTATAAGGCTAACTGCATCTCTGTCCCCTTTCTGGTTTCTAGTTATTAAAGATCATCCCATGTTTTATTTCAAGCTATCCTGGGCTGAGCAGGGTTGGGTTTCTCATTCACTGGTTATTGCACCTTTTTAAAGACCCATTTGAGAGTTTGCAGGGTGTGAGCTATTCCCTTTAGTGAAGGAGTTGGTAGAAGTTATGAACTATGTCTTCAGTGATAAAAAAAGGTGTGTGTTACCTTGGCATAACTAACGTGCATTAGCTGTTCCACTGTAAAAACATAATGGAGACAAGGCACTTTGGTTTTACTGCAAGGTAAACTGGGTGAGGTCAGCTACAGATGGCATGATGTTAACCACAGACATTCAGGGCTCATGTATGCTTTTCACTATATTGACAATCCAAAGCTCCCACTGTTGTACATCCTGAATTGATTCTTTAGGAATTTCACTGTCCTTTGAAGACTACAGTGTTCACCTTTGCCACGGGTGTGTCAGGGAATGCTGTGTACTGAATGTATATTTTACTCTGTTTTTAGGGGAAACACATGCTCAAATGGCCAGAATGACAGAAGAGTTATCAGGAAAGAGTGAAGAGCTGATTCGCTATCAGGAAGAGATCTCAACACTCTTGTCTCAGATTGTTGATCTTCAGCATAAACTCAAAGAGGTGTGTGCATGCAGTAGGGCAAGGAGAGGCTGAGGGACAGGCTGCTGTTTTAGGAGTGTTATTTCAGAGGATGTTCTGGAGAAGACCAACTTTCTGTTTGGTTAAAAAAGGAGGAAATAATCTGAACACCCTATTTTGCTTTGCCTTTTTGTACCTACAGCATGTGATTGAAAAGGAGGAACTGAAACTTCACCTACAAGCTTCCAAAGACGCCCAGAGACAGCTGACAGGAGAGGTATTGAGGGCTTCTGTTTATCCATTTGAAATAGGGTGAGAAAAAGAAAAGAAAAGTGGAGGGAAAGGGGAACAAGGATTGATTTGTTTGTTTGTTGGTTGGTTAACCTCATGGTGGGTAGAGGGTGATGGAAAAGAACAGAGTATTTCTAATAACTCATCCCGACTCTGTTTACAATCCACATGAGTCTCAAAGCAGGTAAGGTGTACATGGAGAGAGATCTTACTGATCCAGATAGTTATGAAGACTATAGCAAGTGAATGTACACAGTTCTGGTTATCTGTTATGGGTTGCAGCTTGCTAATTTTTAGGGAAGTGCTCTTTGTTCTGTTCTTTGTACAGATAATTACTGCATTACAGTAATAGTCATCTGTATAGATTTATCCTGGAGTAAATTCCGTTGGTTATTGTAGTACTGTCTTTGCTTTTGTTGCGGACTGCTGGTTACATTAATGACCACTTTTTTTTTTGTTGCAGCTGCATGAGTTACAGGATCGGAACGCAGAATGTCTAGGGTTGTTGCATGAATTACAAGAAGAAGTGAAGGAGCTGCGCAGCAGAGCCAGCCCTGCTGCACATCTCTGCCGCCCCCAGTCATGTGGGGCTTTTCCTTTGGTAATGAATCTTGAGCTTTCTCTTAGCATGGTGTATCCACACTGTTGCATTGTAGGCCTATAATACTATTAACAGCCTTTGGTAACATGGAATTACAAGGGCAAAACCATAGTTGCTTGTTCTTATGAGTAGAATGCCAAAGAAAACAATCCTGCAAGTGTCAGAGGGATGGATTAGATGAGCTAATCTTTCCTGTTTCTGATTTCTAAGATCAGAAGTGATCTTTTAACCTCTCCACATTTGGGCCATTTATTCATTATAAAGAGATTTTTAAAATGTACTCTACATGTGTCTTCCACACTTCCCTTTCCTTACCCTGTATCACAAACACTTATGTCACCTTCTTTCTTTCTTCTCAGAAGTTGATCCCAGTTTTATATCATGGTGATCACTATAAA
Source organism: Chelydra serpentina (assembly GCA_037349315.1). Taxonomy (NCBI): domain Eukaryota; kingdom Metazoa; phylum Chordata; order Testudines; family Chelydridae; genus Chelydra; species Chelydra serpentina. Next base: position 32,930,741 of record JBAIAC010000029.1, on the reverse strand, counting down.
ATCCAAATGCTTTTCAAGATTTTTAATTTTTTGAACCAGTATCTTATGAACCCAGTTTCTCCACACCTAAATAGTTTAGAGATTAGACTGCTAGCATGTTCTCTCAGTGGAAATCCCAAAGAAACATGCTATGGATTGAACTTTTAAATGGCTGTTCTGCTACAAACAGGGCATGACAGATTTCAGTAGTTTTCTTGTGGGACATTTTGAGAAATAAGTTCAGTTGGTAAATTTCCCCAGTGCTGTGGAGGCCTTAGTAGCTTGATAGCTTCTCTTTTAAAAAAAATTGTTCCTGAAAGTAAACACCCTTTTATAATGCACTATGTTGCTGTGATTTTATCTTCATGATATACTACTCTGCCATCTCCTTGTTATGAAATCGGTGCTGAACACCAATAAAAATGCATAGCCTTGACATGGTTGTAAATGACCAGTGGAAAACTTTGATTGATTGTAAATTTTGGTTTCTTTTAGATTAATCTTTTTGGGGAACTGTGTCTTTGGCAAGGTCTACATTAGAAACTTGTGTCAATATAGTAATATCAGTTAGGGAGCTGATTTTATTTTTCTCTGGTGACATTTTTATACTGGCGAAAGCCCTGGTATAGCTGCAGTTGTACTGCATAAAACTCTTTTTTCCATTGCAGCTTATTTCACTTGGGGAACCAATGTAAGCTATACGTGCAAAAACACTTTTATGCTGGTATAAACAGCATATACACTAGGAGAGTTTGCTGGTATAGCTATGCCAGCAAACATTTTTAGTGTGTACCTGACCTTTATCTGTGTCTTTTAGGGCACTATGTGCTGACACTAATTAATAATAATAATGAAGCGAAAGATGTGTTTTTTACAGGGTGTCTATTGCCAAACTTGTGGAGGAAAGCATTTGAATGTCAGTTTTGTTTTATTTGATCGATTTGTTCCCTACAGGATTCTCTTGCAGCAGAGATTGAGGGAACAATGCGGATGGAGCTGATTCTGGATGAAGAATCTGCTCTTGGTAAACAAAAGTAAGTTCAGCTTTCACCTTCCTACACGCATCCTCTTTTAACATTTTGCTAGATATGCCAATGTCAATGAGGTTCAGGTATTGCTGGGAGTGGGTGAATCTAGTGTTTCTGGGCCTTATACAAAGGTTCAGTATAATTCAATAGAAAATCACCTTTCTAGTGTTAAGTTTATTTTCAATAGTCTTATGGAATTTAGTACAGTATATATACTCCTATTGAGTTCTCTGGGATGGTTAAAAAATCTACTGAAAGGATATTATTCCTGAATTCTGTAGGTTTTTAAAATAATTTCTATATTACCACATTGGTTTCATCCCTATTAAATTCTCTGGCAATTTTCTATAAGGGAAACTAGAACTGAAGAGAAATTATATCTTGAAGGCCTTTTCCCTGGAGCCTTTACTCAGCAGTAAGGGCTGCAGGGTCTGACCCTAAAACATTTTATTGACCTTGAAAGTTCCTGCGTGGTATTAATACCACCTCCTCTTGTTCTTTCAAGCCCATACTTATTCCAGCAGGGGCGAGTGTGCCCCTCAGCAACTTCATCACTCAGACAATTTCCACTCTTTCTGGGCTCTGATTCCTTGCTGTTTGCTATAGACTTGTATAGCCTAGTCGAAGTCTTGTGATTTCCTGAAACGGTTTTTTTCTGTATCCTACCCAAAACACTTTTGAGAATGTTATTGGTCATTGGTCAGTTCCTTGCTAGAAGGATGAAAAGGGGATTGTGTATATTTATTCTCTCTCCCTTTCTCAGGGTTCAGCAGAAACGGGTGTTTGATACTGTCAAGGTTGCTAATGTTACACGTGGTCGCTCTTCTTCATTTCCTGCCCTACTACCAATCCCTGGATCTAATCGTTCAAGTGTTATCATGACCACAAAGCCCTTTCAGTCTGGCCTACAACAAGAGGAGAGCAAGGCACATCTGAACCAGAGGAGCAGCTCCAAGGAAATCTCAAAGTAGGAGACTCCACATATTAGTGTGGTTTTAGGTTACTTGTATTAATGGTAGGCAGTCTGTATGCATGCCTAGGAATGATAATTCTCTGTGCCAAACTATAATCTTGTTGCTCTCATCAAAACTCGAGGAGATAGCTTTCTCTCACCAGCTGCCATGGCAAGTCGGGGCTCAGCTTTTTCACTTTGCAGTATGATTGAGACTGTTTCCCTTATTCTCTTAACTGCTAAATGTTCCAACTTCCCAAAGTCACCCCATGGGATATTGTGAACCCAGGCTTGCTCCACTGATGACCTGATTTAATACTAAACCTGCTAGTGCTATCCACACCTATTGTGCTGGCAAGTCATATATGTCTGTGGCTTTGTGCATCAAGGTTGAAGGGGGAGAGATTGGCGCATATAAGGCAGAAGAGGATGAGTGTTAGCAAGCAAACAGTACAAAGAATTATATACATCCTTATGTAGTAAATTCAGTGGCTGCAGAGAAAAAGCAAGCACTAACAGGTTATCTGAGACACTCGTTGTCTTTGTTCCTAAATACTGAAGCTGTGAGATGCTGCCTTCACACAAATTTGTCTGCAGATTTTCAGTCTGAGACCTTGCAAGATATTGTGATATTGACTACACCAATTAAATAGACGTCTTTGAAACAACTTTATCTTTTTTTCCTCATCCCAAAACTAAATCCCACCTGGGCCCCTGTTTACTTTAGTAATGTTTAGTCGTTAAACATTTAGTTTTAATTTCCTTTTCTGATTTCATGTTCCCAAGAGACAACCAAAAGCTGCACCAGCCTGGAACCCCTAGAGACAATGATTTAGCTACAGCTCTGCACACACTTCGCCTCCGTCAGCAAAACTACCTGAGTGAAAAGCAGTTCTTTGAGGAGGAATGGGAGCGTAAAATGCATTTGCTGGCTGACCAGAAAGAAGAGGCTGTTGGCTGTTGCGCACCAATAGAGAGTTGTCTGTCCGTGGGTACAAACTCAGAATTCACTGACTTCTCTGGGGGCTCTCCCTGCCTCCGTTCGCTCCTGCCAGAGAAATTACAAATTGTTAAACCTCTAGAAGGTAAGAGAATAATCTGCCTTCTCTCTCTCGCAGAAGGAAATGTTGTGCTTTGCTTATGGTGAAATCAGTGTATATGGTAATTAAATCAGTGTTGCTCTGGGAATGGGTTGGTACTCAAGAATCAGAAGCTCTTGGAGAAAGACATTTTTTTTAAAGCCAATTATATGCAAACTTGGTGGTAACACAATGTACTCTAGGGTAAGAGACCCAAATGTAGAAGCAAACTTGTTTCAGTACTAGGCATTCCTGTTTAACTCTCTGAATCTGAATTTAGAAATTGGTCTAAATTCTTCTCATGTACCATTATGACAGCCCCAGTTGGTCAGGTTGTTTTGGTATTGTGTTCTGGCCACTCTTTATGATTCAGTGGAATGGAACAAAAACATCCCCTTGCACCTTTTTTTGCCTCATCAGGATCTCAGACTCTGTTCCACTGGCAGCAGCTTGCTCAACCCAACCTAGGTACCATCCTCGACCCACGGCCAGGTGTTGTCACAAAAGGCTTTACACCGTTACCTGAGGATGCAGTCTACCACATCTCTGACTTGGAGGAAGATGAGGAAGAAGGGGAAGGAGGTATAACATTTCAAGTGCAACAATTCTCCCTGGAGGAAGGGAAACATGCTGTGCCAAAGCCAGAGGCAGGGATCTTCCTGCCACCTATTACTTCAGCAACAGTGCCACTCACTGGTAAGAATCATGGATGTTTATGATTTCACTTTTCATATATTTCTTACTGTGTGATTTATACTCCACTCTTGATGCTTCCTTATGATGCTTCTTTTTTCATTGCTGTATAAGGTTGAGAGTTACCCCTGTCAGATTTTAAAGCTAAGTAGAGGTAGATTAGGTCAGTTCTTGGATGGAGGATCTCCGGGACCATCAAGGTTTTGCAGGATATAATGCTGGCAATTCAGAAGGTGACATTCTCCCTCTAAGCCTGTGCTGTTATGGAGCATACTGCTGCTGGAAAAGCTGGTTTTGGATGTGACCGAAAACTGAATTCTTAACCAAGTACATTCGTCAAAGGAAAACTCTTAGGTTCTTAACAAGAAGTATATCAAAAACAATTGACATTTTCTTATTTAAAATAACAAAAATACTGATACAAAATTTTAAATGTATTCCATGGCAACTCCCATTTTCCTGCTAGAAGGCATGAAAGAGAAATTCAGATAGGAAGAAATTTAATCTGCACTAAAATTAGTTGGGGAAAGTACTGTATTTTGAACACTGAATTTAGTTCAGTTTCAGAATAATGATTCATTGAGAAATAAGGTTGTGGTAAAGGAATAAAACCGCTAATTTCAACACTTTGTGATTTCTCCTTCAGTGTTGGTATGAGGAGATACACTTGCCCACAGCAGGTGTGTCTCAGTCAGGGTTTTCTGTACAATAGCCTGCTGGTAGACTGAGAAATATGAGATTTCTGAATTAAGAAGTCTGGATTTGTCTCTGGGAAATTTAAAGGCAAACTTCTTTGCAAAGCTCCATTTTATACTTGTTTGGGGAGGTAACCCATTGAGTCTTTTCATCCAAGTACTAGAGGACAGCAGTCATACAATGTTAACTGAAGCACACTTCAGTAAAAATGAGATAATCCCTTCTTGTGCTCTCCATCTTCAGAACACTTGACAAACAGCAACTAGTCCTCGCCAGACCTGTGAGGTGTAGAAGAAGTTTGTCTCTCCCCTATTTTACTCATGGGAAAACTAAGACAGAGAGACTTGATGTGTCCTGTGTCATGGGAGGAGTCTGCATCAGTGTGTGGAATGACTCTAGATTCCAGGATCAGTCCTGCACTGAAAACACTAGATATAACACTCGAGCTAATGTCCAAGATACACACTCTAAAGAAGCAGAAACGCTAATATTGAGCGGTCTCAATTTCACTTCCTCTTACACTGAAAAAAATTAGTGAGGACTGGAAAGTCTCTTAAAATAGAACTATCTTTTTCAATTGAACATATTTATCTTTGGGGGATTCCCCTTCTTTAGTCTTTATTTAAACCCCCCCAAAAATCCTGGAATAATGGTACCTTACCTTAATTAATCCTTTTCTCTCACTTTCTGTCCTCATTGGCTGTGTTTTGTCTGCATTGCAGCCTCAAACCCAGGAAAGTGTCTCTCCTCCACAAACTCCACATTCACCTTCACTACCTGTAGGATCCTTCACCCCTCTGATGTCACTCAGGTTACCCCCAGGTAAGATGGTGGTTAACATTCAGAGAGTTATTTCACAGAATCAGTTGCTCCTGAGGTATGAACCAGGTCTAGAAAAGAATGAAAGATGTATCTGGCCAGAGAGGAGCATTCAGGATTGATGTTCTTACTAATTGTTTTAATTATGAAAGGCATTGCAAGAATGGATCTGTCTCTCTCTCTCTCATTCACTTGCATACATATATCCCTGACCCCTTTAATTTCACCACACATTGGTTCCTATTGTAGAAATAAATTTAGACCAGTAAATGAAATATAACTTTATGCAGCATATAGTCTACTGATGGGATTCACTCTTGCAGGAGATATTTGAGATCTGTACTGTGACTGAGTTTTTAAAAAGAACTAACTCATTTCATGTAGTTATCCAGCTACATACCACCTATGTAGTTATCCAAACTAATACAGTGAATGTGATCACTTTTTAGACTTCGGGATAGATGGTGTAAGAAGACCCTCTGTGGCATTTGGGATCATGTCTGGCCTTACATAATTTGCCAGGAGCATTATTAGTTGGTTTTGTGTTGGATCTTGTCTTGATTGGTGGTTTTCTCCTGAGGGGTAGGGTAAGAGTTTAGATGGATCAGTGGTCTGATCTGGTGTAAAATCCTATGGGAGCTCAGTATTCTGAGATTTTAGAATGTCATTGACCTCTTACCCAGAAGGCACTCTAAGTCTGGTCTGAAGCTTTCTCCCTATTCTCTCAAATAAACGGGTGCACCAGAAACCAGCACCCACCTTCCCAATTAAAACTAGATGCTGCTTCCTGAAGCAGAGAGTTATTATAGTAGCAGAGACAGGTGGGAGGTGATGATGACAATGTTTGTACATTGGGGATGGAAGATAAGGATTAGGAAGAGAGGATACGTGGGAGAGAGAAAAAAAACTTGTACTGCACAGTGTTAATCCTCGGCTTTGTGAAATGAATCGTATCAGTTGAAGTGGCAGCTCTACAAGATCCTCCAGTTTGCAGCCATGGAGAATCAGGTTTGCAAATGCTTCAGCCTTTAACCTCCCTCCACCAATGTGTTTTGCAGCAAAGCAAATGTGTTGTATGCTTTCGTAATCACGTTTCTATCAAATGTATCCAGATACTCCTAAATAGTAATTGGCTTTGGAAAGCTCTAGCTTATGGAGTTAATCTCTAGCTTCAGCGCCAAAGGCATTTAAAATGTAAACTCTTCCAAATTAAGGCTTGACAAAGAAATGAGTTTAACATATACCATGACCTTTGCAATCAACCCCATACTTAAATATACTCGTGTTAAATTTTTTAAGTAGTAGGGTTCTTCTTCCATGATGATTTTAATGCACATAAAAGTGCTGGACTGTAATTATTCCTGAAATTTGGTTGTGTAGGATCCTATAAAATTTGCTGTGTTTTCTATAAAAACGTTTCCCATCAACATATGTTAATCTGGCACCTTCTAACTTTTTTTCTAATGATTTGTGTCCTGCGGTGTGAGATTTGCAAAGCAACGTTTTTTATTTCTGAATATTATAAAGGCTGAAGTTGTGAAAGTTGCAATGAATCTTGTTATATGCAGATACAGAATTGTTAATCTACTTTTTTTAATTTGTGCACAAGCCTTATTTTAAAAATGATTGTTATTACCTTGGCCTGTGTTATATGAAAGTTTCCAGAGAGAGAGCAAGGTGCAGTAATAATGATATCCAGTGTGTGTGTTTTTGTTTGTTTTTTTTCAGCTCCATGTACACTCCATTGTCTTTTGGAAGTAGTGGCAACAGTACTGGCAATACAACAGTGAGCTCTCCAGCCATGTCCTGTAGGCTTAGTATTGGAGAATTCCTCACCAACAGAAGAGACTCTTCCACCACCTTGAGCACCACCACCAGTCTAGCTAAACTCTTGCATGAACAAGGCATCTCTGCCAAAGTTTGTGATAGCCCCATGCCAGAAAAACTGCCTATACTACAGCCCCTACGAACCCTTCCCATTCCCTCCACTCCCCCAAATTCTCCCTCACACTCACCTTGTTCTTCCTCTCCACCTTTTGAGACTCGAGCGCATCTCTCTGAAAACTTTCTGGCATCACGACCAGCTGAAACATTCTTGCAGGAGCGGTGTGGCCTAAAACCATCCCATAACCCTCCTAACCTAGACCAACTGAAGATGAACCTGGTGGACAGACTGAAGAGGTTGGGTATTGCCAGAGCAGTCAAACCCCCTGAGGCAGGGGACCATGGAAAAAATCAAGGGCCAGAAATTGGCCTCCGGAGGCAGGACTCGGCTGTGTTTTTAAGTGCAGGTAGCAACCTGATGGGAAGTCTGAGAAGAAACCAGAGTCTTCCAGTCATGATTGGGGCACTTGGAGCTCCATTTTGCACATCCTCATCAAAAATGAGTATCTTAAAAGAAGACTGAGTGGTTTCTAAGTAATAGACTTCTAGCAGAACAAATAATACATTAAGGCTGAACATCTGATACAGGTGTGGAATGGAGAGTTGCAGAAGGAATGTGCATGTTAAAGTGGAAAAAGAAAGGGAGATGGGGTGAGATAGAGAGATTGCATGGAGTTGAGGAAGGAAGAAGAAAGAATTGGGAAGAGATCACAGGAAAGAAGAAACCAAAGCTAAATCTTGAGACCCTTTAGACATCTGACTTCCTGGCTTGAATAAAATAAAATAATAACAAATGCTTGTCAGTATCTTCCGCTTTCAAATGTATGTGTCTGGGGCAATACATGTCTTGTAGAATGCTCTGTCTCCCCCTCTCCACCATGATCATATTATTTTGCCAAATGTTAGCGGTCAGATTGTACCACTGAAGATACTAGTAAAAGGAACAAGGAATCTGTTCTTTACTGCACCAGAATAATTGGTCCAAATCCATCTCTGTAGTGAAGAACAAACACAGGAACAACTCGGATTCCTTTGTTTTTTTTATGTATCAGAGGGGTAGCCGTGTTAGTCTGGATCTGTAGAAGCGACAAAGAGTTCTGTGGCACCTTATAGACTAACAGACGTATTGGAGCATACACTTTCGTGGGTGAATACCCACTTCTTCAGATGCATGCAGGCTTTCCACTGCATGCATCTGAAGAAGTGGGTATTCACCCACGAAAGCTTATGCTCCAATATGTCTGTTAGTCTATAAGGTGCCACAGGACTCTTTGTTTTTTTGTATTTCCAATTTAGAAATTAAACTGAACCTCTTCTTTTAAAAAATATTTTGTATGTTAAGTTTTATACTTCATTGCATGTACAAATAGGAGTTGGGGTAGGATTTTTATTTTGGATGAGTGCAATGTTGCTAGTGGAGTATTAACAGAATAACATTTCTCTCTGAACTTTCTGAAGGCTGTTGAAAGCACACTGAGGAAAGTGAAATCAGTAGGAGTTAAGCAGAAGTTTTTATATTCTAGGAAAAATTGTTTATTTTGAGCTAAGAAACATTTCCAAAGTATGCTATGCATATATTTTTAATAAAAGGAGGTTTGCTTGCACACACACACAATCTCAGGCACATTTTAATGTTATAAAAGGGAGTAAAACATAAATGCTTGATTCTAGGTTTTGTTTTTATTTGATCTAAATGGGGAGCATATTCTTAACAGAAGACAACAGAATGTTAGAAGTTTTGTGATCGACTCTGCTCTTGGCTGCTAGATAGTCCCTACATTTGAGAGAGCTTTTTAACAGAATATAAACCTAATGGATTTGATATTTAAGATACTTTATGATTCTAGGCAGGATTCTGTTACACAGATTTCACTGAGGAAACAATCCATGAAAGTTGTTCTGGAACTGTGGTTAGTACATAATCTATCAGTGCCAGAGTCTTGAACGAAGCAACAAATAAGAGCAGTGAGTGGGTTTTTGTGGCCACTGTATCAAATAGAAATGAGTTTTATCATTGTCAGAAGATAATCTGCCTCTTCTTTGTTGATGGAGAGCAGTTCAAAGCCTTACTGTTCTGAGTGAAAGTAATAAAGATTTTAGGAGGCAGACTCACTGCCTTGGAAAACTGAATGGACAGAAATCAAGTCACTTGAAAAAAATCTATTGGTGTCTTTGAGTGCTAAATAGCAGGACACTTTGAACCTATCACCAGTGGATTCAGAAGCATTTTAGGTATAACTAAGCATAACAAATTGTTCCTTTGAATAATCTATATTATGGTTTATAAAGTGGCTACAAGGAAAAACACCTGTCCAAACTGATCAGTGCTAGATCTCTGCAAGTGATTCTATTGTGAACAAGTCCTTAATCTCTGTGAAATAGAATAGTTTATTTGTAACCTAATTTTATCTAGAAGGAACTTTCATTATTATGATTTTAAGTCTCCATTTCTGACAAGTGAATTAACAATTATATTTTACCCTAGTTGTTAAATATAGTTGTGGTAGACCTAGTTGGACCAGGCCAGCATGAGTAGTGTAAGGGATCAAATCATGATGGAAAATCAAACCAGAGTTCAAAACTATATATGTTTTGGCTGAATGGTCTTTACCTGCACTGAAACAATTTGTATAGAGGTTTTAATACTCTTTGAGCCCATTCATTCTGACCAGTCACCCAATGATAGGGTCAGATTTGACCACAACCGCATTTTAACAGCCATGCTTAACTAGGATGTCTAAACTCGGTTGTAAGACCTGTGTAGTTGGGTCTCATCCTCTTGGGGTCCACTGGAGTGAAGCAGTCATATGACTGGTTATAACTGGCAAGAGGCACAGCCATCCTAATCTGGCCTCTAGACGCTGCAGCACCGCAGGCGCTATAAAAACCTTACATGGAACAGATTAGAAAATAGGATACATTATAAATGGGTTTTTATGTCATTTATAACATGACATTTCCTACTATTTCACTCCTTTAAGTGTCTTAATGATGCTTTTTGATATAAAGCTTGTTTCTAAAAAAAGAAAAATAGTAACCACTCCAAGCACTAACTGCTTCACAAGGCTTCTCAGCAGCCATTGGCTGTCAGTAGTACACACAAGCATTCAGTGGCTCCATTGGTTGACCTTTGGCAGTTTGCTTAGATAGCTCACATAGTTGTAAAAGATGAAACTATTAATTTAAAATAACGCATATGGGTTAATTCTCTTTTTAAATGACAAAAAATGTTCCTAATCTTTATTTTAAAGCATTTGGGTTGTACTTCCTTAACCATGCACAGGGACTTCCCTCGCTTGGTAAGGTGAGTATTTGTTCTCCAGTGAACTGAGCATTTGGTATCTCATGTGTGTATTTTGCAGTTCCCAGGGAAATATCAGGTGACAAAGCAATAGAAAATTAGACAGTCTGATGTATACAGAGAACAGCATTTGTGTCAAATTGATGTCCAATTTAGGTACATTTATTATATAAATACTTGTAAACTACAGCTAGACTTTTACATGTATTAAATAATTTAGAATTAATCTGTGTATTTTAACTAGCTTTGTCATGATTACTATAGCTGTGTATTAACAGCAGAAGAATCAAAACAACTGAGTTAGACTTCTTTTCAGACCAGATTGCTGTTTAAGTTCATTTAAAAGCACAATAATTAAATGCATGTAAATATGGAATGAAGCCTTTTAAAAACATGTTTTGATTTGAATGATACCAAGTTGTCCCAGCTTAATGTGTAATAAAGTTTCCATAGAGCAGTGTCTCATCAACTACCTGTCCAAAGCAGGAAGGTGATAAAAGCAGAACTTGTGCACTATTGTGGCTATATATTGATCTGTTCAGTTGAAGCTGAAGATTTTTTTTATCTTGCATTTACATCGATGGATACGCCGTGTATATTTTGTATACTTGTCCCTAAATTCCAGGGTCAAGGAAAATTAGATCTGAAGCAGTGGTTAGTGCCAAACCTAAAAGACAACATTTTGTGATAGGCCTTTATGATGATGGTAGCATATTTAGTTCCTGTGGAGTTGTAAGAATCGATTAGCGTCTCCTGCCTTCCAGTAGAGATAAGCATTTACATGAATGATCTATCTAAGATTCTACAAAGGGTCTCTTGATATAATTCCAGGTGGCTCAGACAGCTGGGTGGAGCTAGTGGCAACAGCAACAAATAACTGCAGTTGAAACAGGTCCTGTGTCCACAAATCTGCAGCATGGAACAAACACCAGAGAAGACAGAAAGGAATTTAGCCATCCCTTTTAGGAAAGAGAGAGAGAGCTTTCCAGAAAGAGAGCTTCCTGCGATGTCAGTCTGCCAACCTCAACGTCTGTCTTATTCAGGTTTTGAGCATATTTTTGGCAAGTAAGCAAAGTACACATTTAATTTTCTGCTTTTAGAACCACAGGGCTATAGTTTCACCAACTCAGTGGTTCCCAAACTTTAACAGCCCGCGAACCCCTTTCACGAAAATATCAAAACTCATGAACCCCCCCCTAAAAATTTATATTTCCAGGGATTTTTTTTCCCTTCCATGAGCGTAAATTATAGAAGCAGTGATCTTGGAAATAATTTAGTTTTTTTATGACATGCTTATTACACACTTTATCATTACATTATTAATTTTATTACATTATGAAAACGGCAACACTCTTCCAAGATTTCACTTCATATCACTTAGATTAAGCCTCCTACATGTTTCATCAAGGAGTACCAGACGTGAAACAGCATGAAGGTATTTAAGAAGCCAACTCAAATAAAGAGTTCCTCCCACAAGCATTCGGGTCTTGAGTAGTCCAGGCAAACAACGCACGACTACAACAAAGCTTAAACTTGTTCTGCCAGGAAATCATGGTCACAAGGCTCAGGCTGGGGGTTGGGGTCCCTAGGGACAGCTCTGTCCGCCATTACAGAATTTTTTTCCGAGAACCCCCTGATACATTTCATGAACGCCCAAGGGTTCACAAACCCCAGTTTGGGAACCACTGCACTAACTGAACTTCTTTGATGTGAAGTGCATACAAACTTGTGCACTAAAAGCACACGTGGGCAGTGAGATGGAATATGTTTTTTTAAGCAGAAGAAAATCTACTTAAGCAAAGCAAACAGCATAGAAAAGAGCAAAGGTTTGGGTTTGAGACCCATTTAGGCACTGCATAGGATAGTTGCACATATTTTGAGAAACTGGGAACTTTTTTTGTTCATCTGCTTTTTGCACTTAATTTTTCATAGTGGAATGTAAATTTGATAATAAACATGTACAAACATGCTTTTTTACGTTACACTGGTTGCACTGTGGTTTGTTCCATGCATGTAGATATAGATATAAAAATATGTGTGTGGTGGTGATGGGTACTTTGATAAAAGGAGATTTGGCTTTTAAAAAAAGGAAATGTTGCTAAAATGCAGTAGATCTATAGTGGTGGTTAAATCTAGATAACAATGTTTATTGTATACCTTCTTTGCTGTTTGGAAAACCTTTTGGTTGAGGATGAAGAATTTCACCTGCCTTAAAAAAAGAATATCCAGATGTGAATGTCTCCTTGTCAGATTACATGCATTAATTAACTCTTGTGCATACTTTTTCTTTCATCCCACAACAGCTATTAAGGACTCTTAGCATTAGGATGACTTCTAGCAGGAAGCCAAGAGGGAAAGAATGGAGCAACCTCCCCTATATTTATGGAAAATCAGCCAGCATCCTTCAGTTCTTCCCTCCAGTTTTTATTGTCTTCTGTTTGGAAACAAGAATCCTTCCCGCATACTACTACCACTGACCTGACCTACCTTCTTGTGACTCTCATGCTTCTAGGGAAGGAAGGGAGAGGACTGAATGGGCCTTTTATAATTAGGTGAACGATCATGCAGTTCATTTACCTCCTTTCTGGTCATTGCCATCATAATGCTAAGTGTCCCGAACACCTGTCATAGGATGGGAGAAGAGACTGAAACAAACTGAATTAATGATGAATAATTTTCCCTTCCTTAACAGTGTTACCCGTTCGCCCTTGAGTGCTGGGGAAAGAAACCTATTTCCTTGTCAGCCTAAAGCCATCTCTGCAAACCTGTCCCTCTAAAGCTTCCTGAGTTGGGCCCTCTTTGTCTTTCTGTTGAGTACCTGTCTTCCTAATTAATCCACCAGTCAATCATCAGAACATGCGCATTGTGAGATGAAAGCAAACTACTTGTGTACCTTATCAGCATTCCACCTGACATGCTGTGTTTTCCTTGCTGAGCCTCCAGTCCTGCAAATACAGCATGCATGGAACTTTTACTTACAGGAGTGTTCCTGGAATGTTCCAGGTGTTCACTCACTGGTGAAAAGTTACACATTTGGCTGTTTTCAAGATCAGGATCACAGTAGTGTCAGTCCCAAGAAACAACGTAACCCTAGATGTCTAAACATTGCAAATACATCACAGCTATGGGGAGGGAGAAATCTGGGATTGCTGTCCAAAAGTCATAACCATCCGAAGGCTGTTTACTGGTCAATAAAAATGAGTTGGTGGTTATTGTCTGCTTCCTAGAGGAGATGTGGTCACATTACAGAGAGACACTACCACAAACAATTTTTTCACCCCTTTGCCAGCCTCACAAAGAGGCCAAGGACTGAAACTTTTAACAAGGTGAGTAACCTCCTCCATTGTGGTGTTCCCGTCTGCTCAGGGTAGGGAGGTGTTGGGAGGCCAACCAGGGAAGGCTTGCATAGCTGATGCCTGTGCTTTGCTGGCTCATTTGCTAAATAGAGGATGAAAGTCTCTGGGCTGTCAATCCAGAACTTCTCGTGTAAATTAAATTTACCTTAAAACATTATTTCCTCCTTGGGAATAATGGGCGTTTTATACTCTGTACACCTATTTCTCTCGCACACATTTCTTGTGCACCCTTAAATCATTTCAGACGGACTATCTGGGCAAAAGAGTTTTGTGCACTCTCTCTTTAAGATGGAATGAATATTAGTAGCCAATGAAGTGGCACTCTACTGTTTCCATAGTGACAAGGGAAACTAACCTTGTCTAGGGAGAAGCAAAGATCTTGATAAGAAACAAGACCTACAAGGGCTGCTTTTTTTGATAAACTTCCTGGGGTTCCAATCTCTGGAAACATCTGGACCCAAGGAATAAAGCCAGCTGTTGTATGAGAGTAACACAAAATGTAAGGTTTTTTCCCCCTTGTTTTGCTTGCGATTCAGATCTGCAGAGAGGACACAGTCCAGTGCTCTCAGGTTTTGTGTTTTAGAAACTAAAGAACTTTAAGCTGCTGCTAAGACCCAGAAATGTTTTTTAAAAGCTGTTAAATCCAATAGAGCATTCAGATGAATTTCTTGAGGGCTGGGCCCCCTGGAGGCCCCAAATGGATTTCAAAATATGTCTTGCTGGAAATAACATTATTTTTTTTTACAAGTAGAGTGGTCCTGATTTTTAGAGGTGCCAGTACCCGAAGCTCCCATTGACTTCAGCTGGAACCATGGACCCAAGAGATCTAATGTATTTATCTTTGTTGTGTGCTCTGTTCAGCTATGGGTTTTCTAAGCATTTTTCAGCAGATTTGGGAGCGGGGGGGAGTGGCAGGAAACAATCTCTCAGCTTTATACACCTTGGAAACAGGAAGTCTTGCCTGAATAGTTGGCCTAATTTTTTCCATTTCTACATGTGATTTCATTATTCTTAGTTCTACCTCCCTTGTTAGCACACACAATAATCCCTTGCTGATTACATCCTTCCAATACTTGTAGGCTATGACTGTGATCCACCCCACACCTTTCCCTTAGCCCTCTCCTAGCTCAATCTAGGCTACTTTAATCTTTCCTGTATTTCCCGATAATTATTGTTCTTCTCTAAAGTGCCTCTAAATTCTTTCTAGTGTGATGATTCCACCGCTGAGTAGTGATGGTGTCGGCAGAGGGCATTATATGGTCAATTTGTTACTGTTTTTTCCCCTGTTCTGTGGAGCGTGGTAGATGGCCAGGAAGACAAAATTGCATGGCCGTTTTGAAGAGTGGATCACAGAGACAGGATGCCAAGGGTTTGGGAAGATCACAGAGTTGAAGGCAAATGGAGAGTGCAAAACGGAACCCATCAGTTACTAGGGTCTTTAGAGCCTCACTCATGATGCACCTGGCATGCTACTAGGAACTGTCAGACTAGATTGGGTACCATGACAACCCAGAGCCTTGTATCTATGGTTACACTAGTGATCAGTTATCCTGGTGTAGTTGGACTACAGACATATACAGCAGGATGATTGCCTGCCTTCTCAGTGAAGTTACAGCTCTCCGTGCAGGCAAAAATTGCATTGATCTTTCTTTGGATCCCCAAAGGATGGATTTGTCCCAGCTCTACTTGTAAATGAAAGTAGTGAATCTCCATGACCATTTGAAAGTATCCAGCTGTTTGTGAAATCTCCAAAAACCCTCCCCTGTCCACTGTGTGTCTGGGGTGGATCACTGTCTGAGTTAGGTAGTTGGTGTAAATGAGATGGAAAGATACTGTGTTTGCATATGAGTATAAGATAAAGATCAGAGTTGGAACCCTTCATGTGTAAGAGTGAATTCTGTGCTCAGATACATGTGTGTAACTCTTACAGAACTCAATGGGAGTTGCATGTATGCATCCAAGGGCTGAACTTGGCTTTCCGTGTACTGTGGCTGTGTTGGTCTCCCATAAGAAGAAGGTGATATTTTATCTGACTTACAAAAAAAAGGCCGAGACTAGTAAATGCTTCTGAATCCTCATATCTTTGTTTCATCTCCAGCCTTTTGCCCAGTCAGGGTTCCTGCTATACAGACATGTCTCATTCCCACTTTTTGTACTGTGCCTGTTGGGACCCTTGGAATATGAGGGGTAAAAGGCTAATAAAGACCATGCCGGGCTTACCGAATCAGAGAGCCAGGTAAGCAGAAGCCATTGGAGGAAGAGAGAATTCCATTCTTTCTAATGCTTAACACCAGTTTCTTGCATTTATCTTTTATTTGGGCCCCATTAATAGTGGGGGGGTTGTAAGTTATATATACATATAGAGAGGTGTGTTTAAAGTTACAGGTAACTCGTGTGTATACTGATTTTCATACAAGTAATGTATTGCACTTTTATGTTCTGTATGCCTTTCCAAATGTACTTTACACAAGTTATATTGTAATGTGTCAGGTGCTGTGTATATGTCATTTCTCTCATGCTTCCCTCAAGCCCAGAGGGAAGAGGTGAGACTAGGGGAGGGCATCACTGAGAGGCTACTGTTTAGATACACTACAGCTTATCTTAGCAGAATTCCAAGAGGCCATAACCCAAACCAAATAACTGGAGACTTGCTATAAACTCTGAGTATAGATTCAGGGCCAAAGTCTGCCCAAAATTATACCCAATGCAATCTTATTGTGAAGGCATTGTGATTGTCCCTGGGGTGTGGCAAGGATACAATCTGTCCCCAATATGAAAGAAGCTGGCTAAAGGACTGCTGCCTTCAGGAAGTATAATGCTTTTCTGCTCTCAGGAAGTGGAGTAGCCATGATTATATAAACCTGGTTTGTGTCTGTTCCATAAATATGTATGAATACTGCTTATATTTTTAAATCAGGTCCTCCTCAATAGGCATGATCCTGAAAAACCAAAATAGTTTCCTGTTGGCTATAAAACCTCCCAGCACATCCAACTAAGTATTTGTTTTTTTCAGGAAGAAGAGTGGGGGGCTCAAGAGTGGTATGTGACATGAAATGGCTTTCCAGTGTGTACAGGTGCTAATTCTCCCTAATGAGCTGCTGTGTTCAGCAGAAAACAGATAACTCTTATTAGCAGTCCCAAGACTTCACATCACTAACAGCCCAATAGTATTGATGTTATGGTAATTTACACATGAAGCACTAAAGCCTCAATGATGTGGAGTCTCAGCAGTGAATGCATGTTACAGAAACCACTCTTGCTGCCCTGCCTCCTTCCTTCTGCTTAGGGTTGTCACTTTTTTTTTTTAAACTGTCATCAGGATTTGTCAAATGGCACCCAGACACACAAGTTGAAACTCCGACTGTCCGGGTGAAAACCGGACAGGTAGCAACCCTACCGGATGCATAAGCCGAAAACCAGACTGTCTGGGTGAAAACTGGATGGCTGGCAACTCTAGCTGAGTGGTTGTAACTGCCTAGTACAGAGCACCACCGTGAATGTGGCTGGTGTTATTGTACCTACATATATGGTATGTGACCAACAAAATCTGAGTCCCTCAGGTAAATAATAACGTACAGAGATCACAAGCGGCTCTCAGGGTAACTGGTTGGCAAGCTCCGTATTGCTGTACTCACACATCACTACAAAAAGGGGCCCTTCTTTGTTCTCGCCACCCTGGCAGCCCATGAAAACTGGGCTTAACTGAATGCGCCTGGCTCTGATGTTTGAAGTGGAGCAGTTTTAGTCACTGAGCAACTCTACTTGTCTGCAACTCTCTGAGGAGGTGCTTTTCATTCGCAGAGGGATATTGCCCAACAGAAAATATGGATATCGACTGCGAAGCAGAGAACCACCTGATGTGAGTAGAACAGGTGGAATCATTTGCTGTAGAATGCTAACAAGAATTTCTTCTTCGAATGATTGCATGGGTGCCTTCCACTCTTGGTGTGCCCGGGCCCCCCATGCAGTCCTCGGAAATGTATCCCTCAGTGCTACCCATCAGGGCAACTCGAGCACCCTCTGCTGCCTTGCGCCGATATAAAGGGCCCAGCCACCCCTTAGCTCCCTCAGTTCCTTCTTAGCACCCGTGGAATTGTTTGTCTTGTCTTTGAAAGTGCTCTTGGTGTGTTCATTATAAATTATTTGTAGATAGCTTCCTAGACTTAGTGTTAGTACTTAGTGTGAGTTTTCATTTTTGGCCCCAATTGTTTGTTTGTTTTTTCCCGTTACTTGGTACTGAGGGATGCCTTGGTCATTGGGCTTCAAACCCTGCATCTCTTGCCTTAGGCAGATGCCCAGGAACAACCCAAACTCCCACTTCTTGAAATGTTTAAGGGAGGCTCATATTCAGACTCTTCAAAGTTGGCTGGCCTCTGTTTATTCACTAAGTCGCCACCATCTGAACTCTGTGCCCTCCTGGGTACTAACTTTTCTAGATTGGTGGACAGACCCACTCAGTGTTTGTGGAGGTGTTCCCTTTGTCCACCCTCAGCCTTCGCTGACTGGTGACAGACCTGTCTGCCCTGGGGTGGGCAGCTCATCTGGGCCCCTCTGAACTCAAAGTTTGTGTCCCTCAAGGAATCTCTTCATATCAAAGCCAGAGAGCCAAGGACTATCCACCTCACCTGTCAGGCCTTCCTCTACCGCATGTCATGAGGAAGAGCCTGTTTGTTTTCACAGACAACATGCTATGATGTTTTACTTTAGCAGTCAGGGGGCGCTCACTCTTCCCTGTTTTGTCAGGAAGCAATTCCCCTATGGAACTTTTGCATTGCCAATTCAATGAAACTCGAAGCCTCTTACCCCGCAGGGGTGCAGAACAAGCTGGTGGCCCACCTAAGCAGATCATTTGAGTCACCACAAATAGACATATTTGGAACAGGAAGTGCTAACAGTTTTGCTCCCTACAAGGCTGCAGTCCTGCTTCCATCACAGATGCTTTCCTGCTACCCTGGACAAACAGGCTATTACGCTTTTCCCTCAATCCCACTCCTGCACCGAATGATGCTAAAGATCAAGTGGGACCAGACCCAAGGTATATTAATAGCCTCAGCTTGGCCTTGATAGCACTGATTCTCCACTCTAGTGTATCTGTCAGTGGCAGCTCCAGTTTCACTCCTATTGAATCCACGCTTGATCTCCCAAGATCATGGACAGCTGTTCTACCCAAACCTGTGGGCCCTTCATTTAATGGCCAGGAGGCTCCATGGCTAAATGCTAGAAAAAAGTCTTGTTTGAAGTAAGTTTGCCATGTCTTGTTAAATAGTAGAAAGCCCTCTACCAGAACTGCTTACCTGTCAAAATTGAGGTGTTTTTCTGTCTGGGCTCATCAGTCCAGGGTCTTGCCAGTATAGTCCTCTATCCTGCATGTCCTGGACCATCTACTGCACCTAAAAAAGCAGGGGTTAGCGATTTCTAGTATCAAGGTCCACTTGGCAGCAAGATCCATTTTCCATCCCTATATGGGTAACCGTGCTATATTTCCTAATCATATGAGAATCAGGTTCCCTTATTTGAAGGGACAACCTTTCCAGGCCCTTCACAAACCTATCTCCCCAGGGACTTGAACCTAATTTTGTTGACCCGCTGTTGAGCCTCTAGCGACATGGACCCACTGTTTGAGCCTCTAGCAACATGCTTTTTGCTGCACCTATTCCTATGGGTGGCTTTCCTGGTAGCTATCACTGTGGTCAGGAGGGTGGCTGAACTGCGTGCTCTGACATCCAGACCACCTAATGCAGTCTTTCTTAAGGATAAAAAGTGTACTTGCACCCTCATCTGAGATTTCTTTCTAAAGTGGTATCTGATTTTCATAATAACCATTCAATTTACTTACCTGTGTGTTACCCAAAACCACATGCTAATAAAGAGGAGCAACATCTGCACACCATAGATGTTAGAGAACTTTGGCCTTCTACATAAACAGGACTAAATGGTTTTGTTTGTTAACCCAACTATTCATGGCCTTAGCAGACAGAATGAAGGGTCCTCCTGGTCTCTTCACTAAGAATTTCATCTTGGATAACATCCTGCATTCATGTTTGTGACCAGGCATGGTGTTAGGCCATGCTGTGCCAATGTTCAGGCGAAAACAAAGATCTTCATTGCCTGTAGTTCTTAAAGATCCTGTGGCACTTGCAAGAGCTAGGGTGTTAACCCCACTAATCCTTGGCTCATTAGAATTCTGCCCAACTTCCCCCTGCAGTTAATCTGGATCAGGTATTCTTCACTTCCTGCCCTCAACACTGGGAGCCTGCTGGGGACACAAGGTCAGCAGAATTAAGCAAATCGTAGCTGCCTGGATCTTGGGTGCAGAGATGCCGTGTGTGGCGAATGCTGGACCCAGGATGTGGTGATCTATCTTGCTCCAGTGCTATGAAGGCAGCTGGAGGCCCTGTTGCATAAATGTATGGGCTGCTCTTTACTCATGGGCCGAGCATAAAACACAAAAGCCATATAATGGCACAGATTTGATTGTGCTTAATTTTGGGGAAGGGTCCTTGGGTGGGGAATCCCATTTTTCCCCTCTGCTGGTACAGGGAATACTTTAGAAAACACTCCTGACCGTTTCAGAGTGAGAGATCCCTTTAATGGGTTTACGGTTCCTGGCACTGGGTTTCTGAGCTGAATATCTTCTCTTTTGGCCCCCAGGCTTCGGGGGAGTTCATAGAAATCTCACCTGGTTATACCTTGACTCGGAGTAAGGAACATCTCTCCGTCACACTAGGGGAGGAATTTTTTGAAAGAAAAAGAACTACTGAAGAACCGGCCCCGCCCTTTGTTCCCAGGTAATCTTAGAAAATCAGTTAAATGGCAAGAAAAGTGGTTGAATCTTAAAATGGTCCTTGTCCCCCCACCAAAATAATAGTGTGTGAGGAACCTGTGAAAGCTTGCAAGAGGGGAGATGACCCTCATGAGCACATACTGCATAGACAAGGGGTCTTTGTCTAGCCCAACTGAGTTACACCAGTGTAAAGCTGATGTGAGATCAGAATCTGCCCCCAGGTAAACACCTGGTGTGTGTTACAAGGGAGATGAAGAGTCTGATTCTTCTTTAATTTAAGTAACTCGAGAGCAATTCCACGTACTTCATAGAAGTGAGAGCAGTCAAGCTTCTCTCTGGATTTCTGGTTTCTGTTCATTGTTCTGCAGGTGGCACTCCCAGGGTTGTCACGAGGGTAGAGGAGAGAGGTGTGCACTGTAATTTGATAGTGCTACTGCAATTTTAGAATCCGTTCTACAGTCTCAGCCATAGTGCTCTGCCTTCCAAAGGCCCAAAAATGGAGGATAAGGATCCAAAGTGAGGGATGCTACCAAAATAGCATTTATTTTAATGAGGGTAGTTTTATTTCTGTAACAAAAATAACATTTTCCTTATCGAGTGTTTCTAAGGCAAACGGAACGGTAAGAAAATGGGAGAGCCCCAGGTTGGTGTGGGAGGATCATTCAGGTCCAAACTGAAGATCCAGTAAGAGATCTGATCTCAACTTTTAGAAGAGGCAATTTCTATACCACAGTGTTAGCTGAAGAAAGTGCAACTTTGGTGCATCTGCCCAGGGTGTGTTCAGAGCTCTCTGCTTTCAGGCAAAATATAAGACAAATAAATGCTTTGTTTCTAACTTGCCTTGAAATGCCTGTACCTGGCCTTCTCATCAAGCACTCGCATCCACTTCCCTGTCTATTTTTAGCACCTACCACCACGGGGGGGGGGGGGGGGTGTTGAGGCTGAAAAGTCAATGTAGAGCCATTATAGGTTTGTGGGTGCTGTATAGTATCCTGCATTACGGGAGGAGTTGCTAATGGAAAAAACTTCAGAGAACACTCAATAATGATCCACCTTAGATGCAGTCAGGTTTTTGCTTTACGACAAACTCATGTCATCTGCTCTAACTCAACCTGCAGAAGTTTTAATGTACATTTAATCTTTCACTCTCTTTGCAGAAGCCCAGTGAAACTTGAGACGTGAGTATTGCTTGTTTTGTGTTTGTTTTGGGTCAAAATAAAAACCTCTGAACTTTATGTACATTTTTAACCTCCTTCTCCCCACCACCTGCAGGAATCTGGTTTCATTCATTACCCTGAATGCTGTTTCTTGGTTAACCAGTGACAGCAAGATGTGCTTTTAGACACACCGTGTCTCCCTCATCTCCTTCCACCCTGGAGATGGAACACTGTTGTCCCACTGTTTGTTTTGTGTTGAGGGCTGGAAACTGAGTCTAAATGTAGATCTCCTGTAAGGAAAGCAGATGTTAAAGTAAGAAAATAGTGTGTATATTCAGATCTTGTTCAGTCAGTAACCATTTATAGTGACTGAATACAGTTTTTAAACTACTGTGACATGAAATACACTCTGATGAGAAGATGGGAATGATCCAAAATCTGGAGCCAAATACCAGTAGCGTAGCCAGGGGGGGAAGCAGGGGGAGCAGCCGCTCCCCCTGTGAGGAGAAGCAGCGCTAAGGCGCCGCCCGAGCCGGGCTCAGGGGGCGCTTTAAAGGGCCAGCGGCTCCCCGCAGCGGCAGAAGCCGCCGGCCTTTTAAAGTGCGCCCCCCGCCAGCCCAGCTCCGGCAGCGGGGCTGGGTGGGGGGCGCTTTAAAAGGCCGGCGGCTCCTGCCGCTGCGGGGTGCCGCTGGCCCTTTAAAGCCCCAGCCCCGCTGCCGGAGCTGGGCTTGGGAGGGGATTTAAAAGGCCTGGGGGCTCCACAGCGGCTGGAGCCCTGGACCCTTTAAAGCGCCGCTGGGTGAGTACAGGGGGA
Organism: Chelydra serpentina; assembly: GCA_037349315.1. Lineage (NCBI taxonomy): Eukaryota > Metazoa > Chordata > Testudines > Chelydridae > Chelydra > Chelydra serpentina. The sequence goes on along the minus strand of JBAIAC010000029.1, from coordinate 32,908,199 downwards.
GCGGGGAGGCGCCTTTTTATAGCGCCGCCGCTCCCCCTGTGCTCTAAACCTGACTACGCCACTGCCAAATACCCCTAAACTTTGTGTGATTTGGATTTGAATGTTGTGTTCTGGGCCTATCAAATGCTAGTACTTGTGCAAATGTTGCAGCCCATTAGCATTTCAAATTCTTCTGTTTTAAGGTTTAACATAATTTGATCATTAAGTTTGATCTTTTCCTTTAAATGTGCTCATGCCTCTGTTTGCTTTCTCTCTTTGGAGTGCTCTTATGACCTTGAATCTGGTGTCTAGCTGCCACTGGGAGGATACTAGAATGAAGCGAAGTGAAGTGTTCAGTGAAAGCCCGTCTGTGGTCTGGGACCCAGCTTTCATTCTCTTAGCTCTAACAGGCTAAGAGGCAGCATGTTTAGTCCCTTGGGAGGAACACATCACGTGTTGCTCAACAATGGTCCTTCCAGCTGATTAAGCAGAAGCGTTGATGGTCTCCAGGGGCAGTCCTGCCTGGTCCCCCTTGGACAGAAAGGTGGTAGCCAAGGCATGAAGTCTTCAGGATGCTGTAAAAGAGAGAGGATGACCAAATAGGGTCACAGGGAAGCTTCATTAGTGGGTGGAGAAAGTTGCTACAATGAAACTGAAATTTATCTAGAAGTCCTGAGCACCAGTAAGCAGATTAAAAGACTCACTACAAGAGACCTGCCTTTTGGAGAGGGAATACCATCCATTCAATTCAGTCTCATGCTACCATGTTGAGAAATGGCCTTTCTTTCTGCTGTTGCCAGCCCTCCAGGATTGACTTGGAGTCTCCAGGAATTTAAGATTAATCTTTAATTAAAGATTGTCATGTGATGAAACCTCCAGGCAGGGCCTGCTTTAGGAAGTGCAGGGCCCGATTTGAACACCCGCTTGTACTCACCCAGCTGCGCTCTGGGTCTTCGGCGACACTTTGGCGGCAGGTCCTTCACTCGCTCCGGGTCTTCAGCGGTACTGGAGGGCAAGTGAAGGACCCGCCGCTGAAGACCCGGAGCGCCGCCGGGTGAGTAAAAATTAAAAAGGCGCTGGCGCAGGGCCCTCTTAGGCGCCAGCCCTGCCTCCAGGAATATGTCCAATCAGTATTGGCATCCTTAGAGACAGGGAATGATACAAAGGGTGCTTTGATTGCTGTTAACCAACCTTTCAGTGTCTGGGGTGGTCACTTTCAGAGTTGGGATTGTAGAATTCACCAGAACACAGCGCTGGAATAAATCAGAGACCCACATGCACCAGCTCTCCACAAAGATGTCCCACATTCTGACCAGTGATGGTCAGTCTCTGTTTGCAGCCGCTGACCCTCTCCTCCTTCCCTCGGTGCGTCTATATACCCTCCCTTCTCATTGTGCCAGATGGGGTTAGGTGCCTCCATGTGGGCAGGATGTCAAAGCTTGTTTTTCTCTGTGACTTTATTTTCCTCTGGTGGCCTTGTTGTAGCTGAAGGGAGCAGGAAAAGGAGCTGCACTGGAAGGTAGGTTGCTGGGCCAAAAGAGCCCAAAGGGAAGGGGACGGCATCCCTAATGAGTGGGTAAACCACTGATAAACATTTCCTCAGCCCTGGTGGTAAGACAGACTGCGGGGAGATTACACACCCATTCTGCAACCCTGCCGGCTCAAGTGGGAGATGCAGGGAGGGAGCTGACACCGGCCCCAGATAGTGAATTCTAGTAGTGATATTATTTCTATTTCCACCATTGCTCCTTTTAAAACAACAAGATTGTCCCAGCAATGACAGAGAGATGGTGTATCATTGTAGGGAGGATGTTATTACTGACTTAGAGGAACAGATTGCTGAGCTGACAGACATGATGGAGCAACTGCGCAGAGATCACCAGGCCTCCCGCAAACTGGTGAGTCCACCCGGTTGTCATCTATCCCTTCTTCTAGAAAGTGCTCCACGAAGTCACATGTCTGAGGAAGACTACAGGGAAAGGACTGACTAGACCACACAGCACTGCCTGGATCCTTTCAGTGCCATTATTGGTGACTGGCTAAAGTGCACTCAGATTGCTGGGTGTCCGCGTGCCTGCAGGAGGCAGTGTGGTCTAGCGGTTAGTGCAGAGAGCTGGCAGGTGGAGCTCTTGGCTAATTACTTATGTGCCATAAACGTGCCTTCCTTTGCAGCCAAACAGTTGCTTCATGGAGGGCAGCATTTTAAAAACCACCTAAGTCATTTGAAAGTCACGGGGACTTGTGCTCCCAAGTGAGTTCAGCGCTTTTGAAAAGCCCTGTTGTGGACAGGCTTTTTAGTAACCTGACTGGAGTTATGTCATTAGCAGATATTTGCTCTCAAACAAATGGCAGGGTAGGTACACTTGCACCTTAGTAAAACTTGTCTCCTTTCCTTTCAAGTTGGAGAAGGATATGGAAGAAAAATGCAATGAGATGCAACAGGAGCACGAGAATAAGATCAGGTACAACTGCTGTGCTCTGCCAGGAGAAAGCACATACGTGAACTGAGTGCTGGATACCACAGTTTACTCTACAAGATTTTACATCCTATGTCATTTTGGATGTTCAGCATAAGAGACAACATGGCAGTATGTCTTCTATAAAATGAGCCAAGTTTGGGATTGATGCACTGTGATCTCTGTACCATCGTTATTATTGGGAATGGGAAAAAATGCTGACATTTAAATTTTGGGAAGTCTGATTTGGGGCATCCAGATCCAGTGGCTTTGAATCCAGGCTAGAATCGGGCTCACTTTCAGTTCCCAATACCATGGGAGCAGCGGTATCATGAGGCCATCTGTACTTAGATTTTGTACCATGGCTGGTGAAGATATTGGGAGATTTTATTCTCTCAGGCTATTTCCATCATCCATAGGCCAAAACGTGACATGACCAGCTGTTCTTGTGAGCTCTTAGGCCGGACACTTTCTTGGAGTAATGGGTGGGCATAGCAGTGTCTCCGCCAGTGTCTCGGTGTTTTTCTTTGCTGACCAGCCTAACCTTGACTTCACATTGTGTTGGGGACATCAGTGTTTCTTTCATGTCCCTACTTTGTCCAGACACACCACACTGTCTTCAACTGATGAGGTGCCAGGTGCCATCCGCACACTGTTGGCATCTGAGCCCACAGCAGGACCTACCTTACCGTGGGGGTCTTGCGTACTTGTTGAATGAGCGGTGGCAAATCTGAGCTGTGCTGCTCTCTATGGCTAACTGTCACCCAGGACCCATCAGCGCGCTCTTGAAGAAGAAAGAATAGAGCCAGCTTAACACAATTCTGCCTCCCCCTCCCCCACCAGGGGGCTCAGATGGCTAACCAAGCCTTTTGGCCCAGTGCTATCTCCCTACTCTACCCCGTTATGAAGTCTGAGTGGGAAACGATCAATCTAAATTTTTATAAGGTTCCTCCTCACTCTGGTATCAATGGTCAGCAATGAGCTCGTCAGCTTGGGAAAGGTTATTGAGAAGGTGGGGTGATGAGCTAACTCTAGCAACACCTGGCATCCTCCAGCAACCCCACGTGCAGTAAACTCTTCTTCACAAACCAGAAAATATACATTTGAAACTACATAAACTGACTTTAGATGCCCCTTGTACAGCATCACTAAATTCTGCTCCTATCAATCGCGAGAATGCACTTTCAAGAGAGAGAATGCAGAATGAAAGAAGAAAAATAGGGCCAAGAACAAATAAAATAAGATAAATGACTAGCTGGGACATGCCCAGCACAAACAAAATAGATGATGGTGTGAGATGCCAAGAAGCTTCTAATGGCTACTTGTTTAGGAAGATCTGCATGACATATCTGAAAGCATCTCTGCTTATCAGATTACACCCCAGGTTATATTTTCTCCACACACAAAGAACAACCATATACTTTCAGCCTGATTGACTTTTTTATTTTAAAACACAGGAAAACAACAAAACAAGAAAGAACAAAAGTAAAGTCTCCAGGGTGAGCACAGTGTCTCTCTCCTCTGGCAATTTGCATCTGAACTGACCACAAAATGTCAACTGCCTCCTGCAGATTCCTAGACATTCTGTACAGTACACAGAAAACAAAATAATGTACACAATTGCATTCACCTGGCCAGTCACCTTCTGTAATTATTCTATCTATCATTATAAACGATCACGTGGGTGGATGAGAGGAAAGTGTGCTCTGTGGATATCTGCATTGATGTGCTTATGCATTGATCACACAGGGAACTCCAAGAAGCTCACTGTGCAGAGCTCCAGGCCTTGCACGTACAGAACAAGAAAGAACTGAGGACTGAGAGGGCCTCTGCACAAGAGAAAATGGGTATGGACAGGCTTTCTGGGAAGTCTGATCCCTGTTGTTTTCATGGTTACTCTGAGCTGGAAACTCCTGTCGGGTTCTTTCTCTCTCTAGCATATTCACAGCAGCAGACTCCCTTTGGAAGCTTCTCTTGCCTCTCCCTGTCTTGGTCCTGAAAGCAAAGAGGGATCTGAGCCGTGATTGTCTGTGCTAATTGGGGAAGAGGGATAGTTGTGAAGGAAGGTGGCTTGGGACTGGTCGTATGCCATTCCTTTAAATGCTAGTGTTGTGCTGGACTTATAAACGGACGTCAGCAACAATGTTCAGATCTGGATTTGGTTTAGACTGGGGTCTGTGTTCTGAGGCCGAATCAAGGCTATGGTTGAGTTATGCCAAAGTCTCATGCAGTTCTTGAGAGATTTCAGTCCAAAATAGCAGGAGGGAATTGGAGATCATCTGAGCTCATCAGATTTCTGCTGCCTTGAATAATGCTCAGGTTTCTAAACAGATGTTGATTTCAGGGGAAGGCTGCCAAGAAAACTTCTTGGATGGCCAGCCAGACCTTCCACAGTTTGCTGGGTACTTTTGTAAACAAAAATTAAGAAAATCTTTCAAATCAATGAGTGTAGCCCAGCTATTTATTTATTTTAATTTTGGGTGCCTTTTGATGCTCAGAAAAGTCACTGACCGAGTTGTCTCGGGACAGCTGTGGGGCCAGCAGACGTGGGGCAGATCCATGCAACCTGCCCCAACACAGCCTCAGTCCCCTTCTAATTCTGAGCCTCCTTTAAAAAACAGACTAAGTTTCTTAATTCTTAGTCCCATACTATTGGAATCTGTGACATAGATGTGTCTTGGGGGTCTGGACTGAGAAGCCTTAGCCCACTTTCATGTGACCTAGTCAGGGTTTTAGTGCAAATCCCCATGGCGGAGACATTTGTGTTAAAATTGCTGTATTAACTACACATCTTGTCCTTCTTCTCTTGTTGCTCAGAGGGGATGCAGAAGGAATACAAGTATCTGAAGAATGCATTCCGAATGTACCAGGTGAGATTTCAGCAACCCTGCAGTGATCTCCAACAGCGGATCAGGTCCTGTTAGGGCTTGGCCAGGGCCGGCTCCAGGCACCAGCTTTCCAAGCTGGTGCTTGGGGTGGCAGTCCGAGTCCCACGGCAGCAATTCACTGGCAGGTCCGCTCTTCCCGCCGCCGAATTGCCGCCGCGGGACTCGGACTGCCGCCCCAGTCTCGCCTGCCGTGGCGGCAATGGGGCGGAAGGTCCGCCGCTCTTCCCGCCGCCGAATTGCCGCCGCGGGACTCGGACTGCCGCCCCAGTCTCGCCTGCCGCGGCAGCAATGGGGCGGAAGGTCCGCCGCTCTTCCCTTGCTGCCGCGGACTGGGACTGCCTGCGTTGGGGGCGGGGCGCAGGTAGGCGTAGCGGGGCCCCGCCCCCGATGCAGGTAGGCATCAGGGGCAGGGCCCCACTACGTCTCCCTGCGTCGGGGGCGGGGCCGCCGCCCCTGCTTGGGGCGGCAAAATTGTGAGAGCCGCCCTTGGGCTTGGCTACACTACCGCTTAAGTTGACATAACTTACGTCACTCAGGGCTTTGAAAAAGTCACCTCCCGAGCAACGCAAGTTGCATCGACCTAAGCGCTGAGCACACCGGTGCTCTGTCGATGGGAGATGCTCTCCCGTCGGCATAGCACATCTTCACCAGACGCGCTACAGTGGCGCAGTTGCATTGGTGCAGCTGCGCCGATGTAGCGCTGTAACGTAGACTAGCCCTTCGTTTCATAGGAAGTTACTGCAGTGAGTGCACTCATCAGATTCACACACCCTCATCCCCATAGGCACACAGAGTCCCTGATGTGCCGGATTCACTGCAGTTCCACTGGGTAAGGAGGAGATCGGAACCCAGGGGTGGGGGGGACATACCCTGTGCATCACAGAGCATAACTTCGGTGACTGCTAGCAGGAGCAGGCACAATGGATGCAGCTGGAGGTGTGTCCCTCACCCCTGTGGAGGAAGAGTGGTGTACAGTGGCCACAGAGGCTGTTTCCCCCAAAGGATCTTCCTCCTTCTGCTCCTTTAGCCTGGGGGAGAGCTCCCTGGTAAAGCCCTCGGGGATCTGTGGATGGAAATGGCTTATATAGTTGCTAACTATCTTTTTACAGCATAATTGGAGGCAATGTGGGAGATTCAGGAGCTGTCAGGCTTTTTGGAAGATTGTCTGTCTGAAAATGCATATTGTGTGTGTAGGACAGTGTTTCTGATGAGATGGAGGAGAAGTGGCTGAGGAGGCAGGCTGAGTGGAAGAAGAGTGAGAGGACTGAGCGGGAGAAGGCTCTGTTACAGCAAAGTGAGTAAACGAGGACGCTTGTGTCTACGTCAATGGTGGCAGAGCCACAGCCGATTACATGGTTATAGCTCCACAATAGAGCCTTGACCGCTCACGCCCGCTGAGGATCTGCCCCGAGCGTAGGCAATCCACTCTGTTCAGAGGGACACCATCGACTTTGAATGGAGTGAATTAAAATCAAAGTAGTTTTAGGTACAGCATTTGCCCCTGAGTCATTTAATTGGTTGAGATCTGCCTTATTGACTGCTAGGGTGTAAATACTTTCCCCAGATTATCCCAGTCAGTTTTACTGACTCTTCTAGGTTTGGCTGCAATAGAGTAACCGGTTGCTTTCCATTGTGCAGTGGATGGAGAACCCAGGAATACCTTCTGCTCTGGTTATTGTAGCTTATCTGTGATAGCAATGAGCATTTTATATATTCGAGGCCTTTGGACCCACCCCTGGTTACAAAAAAACATTTCTGGGCTGAAACCCAAGTATGACTCTTCCTGGGATCTTAAACAAACAGCAACAAAAGCACCTTTTATAAGTGACTATAAATAAGGGCTTAGAATAGAAGAGTCACTTCTTCCATATCGTCACTTCAGCCATGTGCTCATCTCTTCCCTGCTAGCCCATTCTATAGGAAGCATGCGCCTGGGTAAGGACATATTTCTGGCTACGTTGTACATTGTGACACATCACAGAGTCTCACAAAGGAACACCAGTGACAGCTACACAGTTACCATGCAAAGAAGAGAGACTGCAAGAGGAGGAGAAGGGAGCAAGACGATGATTGGAAAAGTGATCCAGTGTGTGTGTACACGCTCTCAGAACCCGGGAATGGGAGGAGACTGAGAACGTTCTCCATCGGGGCACATCCAGTGCTGTCATTCGTTGTCTGGCACATAGATACCGTAGCGCTAGGGCTGTAGAAATATTGAATGCAGCTGAAATGAGTCAAACACCTCGTATGCATGTTGCCACGTACATTTGTGTGCCTCTTATACAGAATTAAAATGGATGGTTAGGAAAAGCCCTCAGATCTGTCTTTCTCTCCACAGAGCAGGAATTGATGAAGAAATTTGAGATGGAGAGAGAGCAGCTAAAGAAATCATCTCAGAGTGATAACTCCACGACGAATAAACTCTACCAGCAGGAAAAAGAGGTAGCTAGTCCTGAGGGAAGCATAAAGCTACACGTTGACGTGCAGCAGTTCCATGAACTCTTATTGCCAGTAAAATAGTAGCAGGTTCGTTATAAATCCATGTGTCTATGGTGTCCCTAGCCTCTGTTTGCCAGAAGATGGGAATGGGTGACGGGATGGATCACTTGATGATTACTTGTTCTGTTCATTCCCTCTGGGGCACCTGGTCAGAGAACAGGATACTGGGCTAGATGTACCTTGGGTCCGACCCAGTGTGGCCATTCTTATGTCTATTTTTAAGGCTTCTATTGCTCACGGGCCTGAGTGCTCTGAGTAAAGGGAGAGATGAGGACAGGTTGGATTCGAACCATAATCACAGGATAATTCCATTAAACCCCAGGGATCCTGAGGAGTGTGGGGCACGTCAGACACCTTCCAAATCACCAGTCACTTGTATTTCTGCCTAGCAGTTCTTGTCTGGAAGGTCGTGCGTTCGGTTTTGCCTGTTGGATTGTGCGGGCGGTTGGAATCGGCTGCTCACTGACAAGCCTGGGAATGTTACAGACGTGCCATGAACTGTGCACAAACTGTGTGTCCTTTTCAGGAGTATATTAAACAGCACCAGGAAGATGTGGAGCAAATAAAAGAGTTGCAAAACATCAAGGAGGCAAGTATGGCAAAAAAAGAAATGCAGTGCAACTGGAGCGACCATGTCACATGGTACAGTCTAGCTTTCTGACCAGTTCACTCTCACCCAGTCAGCGTGAGGTATTTAAGCTTATGGAGGGTATAGCGCAAACTGATCAGCTCCACTCTTGTGCACTGTTCTGTAATAGGAGAAGGAGCCACTCAGTGAATTTAATTGTAATTTCCATTGGAAAACGAAGCTTGATTTGGAGGTTTTGATGTAGCCGTGGTGCTTTTATAACACCTGAAATAAAAAACTTTCCAAATAAGGGCAGACTGGCCTGGCTGGCCAGTGAGCTACATGGCCTGGGTGTCAAGGCTGTAATGGTTTAGTGCAGCCTCTGCTGGCTGAGCTGCTCTCGATCCCTGACTCTGGGCTTCCCCGGGGAAATGTCTCCCCTTGGAGCTGGGGGCGTGATTCCCAGCTCACTAAGAGACACACCCAGGCTAGCGCTGGTTGTGCCAGCATGCTGAAAATAGTGTGTCTTTGACAGCATGGGTGGTGGGAGGGGCCAGCTGCCCTGAGGATGGATCCATCCAAGATCCTAGGCACACCCGCAGGGTAGTTAGCCCATCCCCACACAGCTACACTACGTTTTAGTGTGCTAGCTCCGATTGATCTAGTGCGAGTACGACTCCTCGAATCACACCCCGCTCCAAGTGTAGACGTGTCCCCTCAGTGGGGGAGTGGTTACGTCTGCTCTCTTCTCGGAGTGGCTCCCACTTCACACGCGGCTGCTCAGTAACTTGTAGCCCCTGAACCATTGTGTGTGAAGGGGTAAATCTAGGGACCGCTCTAGCTGTGGACAAACTGGACAGCTCCCTAGGCCGGCAGATTCTGCCTAGGGCAACAGGGGTGGCCTGGCCAAACCTGAGCATTGCAACAACCCCAGCTGCTTGGTTGCAGTGCCACTCACTCACATTTGGCCCAGCTGTGCCCCCTCTCCCCCCCCCCCCCCCCGCCCCCAATGATGGAGGGGTGGTTGGGCCAAGCCTGAGTGAGTGGCACTGTGAGCTGGTGCTGGCCCCTGCCCTTTTCCCACAACCACCTAACCATCAGAAGGCTCGCCGTGCCCCCCCCCCCGACCTGAAAACATGGTGTGTGGCTCCGCCCCCCGCCATGCTGGCCTCTGTTCTAAGGAGTAGGAGGGGGGTGGAACACTGAAGTTTTGCCTAAAGTGGTAGATTATCTTGAGAGGCCTCTGGGTAAATCAAGTCTGTATGCTGGAGAGCTTATGCTTGGCTCTCATCTAGCCCAATTAAGTACAAGGACAGCGTGGGTAACTAGTTGGCCCCTACCAATAGGAATGAATCCAGCTTATAAAAGCATTGTGAAAATCAGGGCAATGGTATGTCCGTGCTTCTGTTCAGACCAACCCTTGCCCCCATGTGGTGCAGACAGTGACACAGGTATTGGAGAGGGATGGCAATGACTGGGAGAGGCTGATGGGGGCTGCACAGTACATTGGGCTAGAGGGGGAGGAACCCATTTTATCCAAGTGAATGTGTCTGTGTTTTCTCCAATCCAGTCTCTGGAAGCCGATCTGAAGGAGAAGGAGCAGATTCTCAAGGCTCTCACCACGACAATGCAGAACACTCAGGGGGAGCTTAAGAGAGAGGTGGGCGAGCGTGTGTGATGTCATGAGTAAGGCTAAGCGTTTGTCAGGGATATTTTTAGTGAAAGTCACGGACAGGTCATGGGCAAAAAAGAAAAATTCACGGAAGCCGTGACCTGTCTGTGACTTTTACTAAAAATATCCCTGACAAAATGGGGATCGGCGGGTTCCCACTGCCTGCAGCGGGGCAGCTGCATAGGGGCTAGGGGCTGCCAGCAGCAACTGGGGGCTGCAGGGTACCCCTGCCACCTGCAGCTCAGGGGATCCCCTGCTGCCCATGGGGTCCAGGTGCTGTGGGGTACCCCAGCTTCCCATGTCGGCCGGGAGCTGCGGGGTACCCCCATTGGCGGCAGGCCGGGAGCTGCAGGGGTTCCACGCAACTGGCAACTAGGAACTTGGGGGTTCCTCCGCTGCCACCAGCGGCCAGAGACTAGGGGCTCCTCTGCCGGCGGGGGTTCAGGGGCTGCCAGAGGTGCCCAGGGGTACCCTGCAGCTGCCTGCCCCTGCTGGAGGCGGGGGACCCTGCAGCTCCTGACCACCGCAGGCTGAAGTCACGGCGGTCACTGGAAGTCATGGATTCCACGACCTCTGTGACTACATCGTAGCCTTATTTGTGAGTACTGGAAACGGGTCTCCTGTTCATTCCTGTGGGCTCTCTTGAACAGCCACGTTCCCTTCTTTATGGCACACGGGGCTCCTCCTTAGATACCGAGTGCTGCTGCTGCTCTCGGGCTTCCAAATGCCATTGACATGTAGCATAAAATAGCTTTCTTCTTCCCTTCCCTTCAAAGGCGGGCTGTACTCTCCCTGCTAAGAAAGGGAGATTACTGAGAGTGCATCTCACACTTAACTGCACAGTCCCATCTACTGAACAATGCCAGTATCCTGACCCGGGAATTTGCTCTTTAAATGCATGTGCCAGCAGCCAGTGTCTTGATGGCCGTTGGTCACCCGGATAGGGGTGGGTGGGAGGTTGGAAATATGCCTGCATTGGTGTGGATAGATGGGGATGAGGGGTTGGCTCTGATCTCTGCTTGCAGCACACGTCTGTGCTTGGAATGCAGTCAGTCCACGCTTGGAGGTGACTGTTAGCTTCCAGAATTAAAAGAGGGCAATAGCAGATGGCTGAGGAGTAGGACGGGCATGTGCTGTGGTGGGCAATGCTATGGCAAGTCACGCGGCAGGATTTTCTGTCTGTGCTCAGCTGGATGCCACTGTAACTAGAGCATCTTGCTCCCCTGTAGGGAGAACAGGATGATTCTGTACTTAGCCCACTGAAATCCTGATACAGCTCTGACCTAAGTACCAGGACAGTCCAAGTGAAGTTAGAACCACATGGCTCACGTATTGTAGCACAGATAATATCTAAAGATCAGTTGAAGTTTGCGGACATCTGAAACATTGGAGCACAAAGGGCAGGGTGAAGAAACAGACTTTCAGACTTACCCTGAATTCCTTTGCTTTTATGCATTTAAATCAAGCCCTTAAAATCCAGTTTTGCTTTGAAAAGAACCCATGTAACAACGACACCTTCCTCCTCAGCAGATCTGCTCCCTGCTGCTCAGTCAAATCTGGTGACTTTAGTAATAGCGTTGCTGCTTTTTCATCCTGTTAATACTGCAGAACCAACACGGCTCTGAGGAAGAGACCTGGGTTCCCTTCAGACTTCTTAACTCCTTTTAAATATTAGCCGCTGTGTGATCCACTTGACAGCAATAGGGTTAGCCAGGTGTCACTGAGAGCATAAACTGATGGCCATCACTTTGCTTAGGTGTCACAGAGGCCCTAATTTGGCTTGAAACTAGTCTCTCTGGTCAAGGGGGTGTTTGCAGGGCTGGCAGTTAAAACATGGGTACGATTTGCCAAACTAGTTTAGGTACTAAGGAGCCTACACATCACTGAGTTTCAATGAGACTTGGACTCCCAAGTACCTACATCACTTTTGAAAAGGGGATTTAGGCTCCTAGGTCACTTAGTTACTTTTGACAATGTTACCTGCTGTATTTTACCTTTTAAACTGAGCACCTTTGGTCTGGGAGTTATTGTAACAATGGCCCTGATTCCCACGTTTATCGTCTCCATTCACTTTTCAGAGCAGAATTGCACTTTGTTGTGCTAGAAGCAGTTTCCTGAGTCTGGATAAGGTTGTCTCTGAATTTTGGTTTATCAGAGGGGGAGTTTGTTTGTTTAGGTCAGTGGTCCCCAACCTTTCTGTGGCCAAGAGCACATTCATCCCTTCATCAGAGTGTGGCGGGCAGCGACACTTCTCGGCGGCATTTCGGTGGTGATGGTTCTCCACTGGAAGCACTCCTCACCAGCATTTCGGCAAAAGCTTGTCCACCAGAAGCGCTTCTCGGCGGCATTATGGCAAAAGCTTCTCCGCCGGAAGCACTGCGCGGCGGCATTTCAGTGGTGATGCTTCTCCGGCGGATGCTCCTCTCCTCTTCCTTCCTTGGCGCCGGCCCTGATGGCGGGCGCATAGGCGCCGACTTCGTGGGTGCTCCGGGGCTGGAGCACCCACGGGGAAAAATTGGTGGGTGCTCCGCACCCACCGGCAGCTCCCTGCCATCCCCGGGACCCGTGGCCAGCTCCCCGCCAACCCCGGGGCCCGCCGCCATCTTACCTTAGCACCGGGAGACGTTGCGGGGCCCTGCCCCCGACGCTGGGCGACGTTGCGTCGGCGGCGGGGGCGGGGCCCCGCAACGTTGCGTCGGCGGCGGGGGCGGGGCCCCGCAACGTCCCGCGGGGGCGGGGCCCCGCCCCCGACGCTGGGCGTGAGCTCCACAGAAAGTCGGCGCCTGTGGGCGGGCGCACATAAATGCCCTGGCGGGCGCCATGGCACCCACAGGCACCATGTTGGGGACCACTGGTTTAGGTGTTGCACAAAGAGCAAATTCCAGCTATGTGCTCATGAGTGGTGTGTTAAGATTGGGGTCAGAATTGCACAGTTAACCTTTGGTGAGAAGTTCCACACCTCACAGTGATTGGGGTGAGGTTATTGATGTGTGTGTTGATCCATAGCTTTTAGACAAGCACTTACATACGTCAACTGTTACCATCCAAACCTTGTGGTTGGCCAATTTCCCTTTTTCTCAGTAAGCACTAAGGGGAATAGTGTGGGGGTCTGGAGGCCAAGGGGATGCATGGTTGGGGGCAGGAGTTAAGGAGGGTGTTGAGAATGTTGGGTGAGGCACAGGACGGTGTTGAGACAGACTTTTGGTAGGATCCATGTGGAGAGTCACGAACTAGGAGCCTGGTATAGGGGATCCAGCAGGAAGTGTTAGCGGAGGGGAACCTGTTTGGGGAGTTGAGTGTCATCAAGATATTTGCAGGCTGCGTGCAGAGGCAGGAGGGCATAGGCCAGTGAGCCCCAGGCCCTGGGATTTCTCTGTTCTGAGGGAATCCTTTCTGACACTGGTTGGGAATTCCCTGGCAAAATGAGGCCTGTCACCCAGTGTGCAAGACTTCCCCTGTGCTGAGGAGGGAAATTTAGTGGCCATGTCGGAAAAAGTGGCCTGTTTTTGCACTTCTAAAGCCAATTTTCTGGTGGATTGTTTCTGTGCATTTCTTTGACGTTATTAATATCTGCTGCTGGATTCAGATTTGGGCGGGGGGTCATCCTCTCGGTGCACAGAGCAGAATTTGCATTAATATTATAACAAATGACCGGAGAACTGCTCTGCTGTATGCCGTAGGTCCTATTCACAAGTAATAGCTGGCTGAATACTTCTCCGATAGCTCACATGGTAGGGGCCTATGCTTTTGGTGCAAGAGGAGCTGAGTTCTATCGTCACAGTTGCCAAGAAGTTTCTAGACACCAAAGCATTCATCACACTGCCAATGAAATTACTAGAGGCCCAAAGATTTGTTACAATACAAATGCCAGTTGGCCGCATAACCTGTTCAATTATATGTCTGAGAAAGATGAGAGGATTCCCTTCCCCCCTCTGTGTTTGTGGTGAATTCTCTGTATAACCGGTGAGGAGTAGCTGTACCAAGGATATGCTGACAGACTCTTCACTGTAGTGATGCTCTGATTATTGCCCGCTGGTTAGTTGTGAGTAGGGTACATCCTGCTATAAGACCAGTAACCAGTGGGATTCTGTTTGCAGCGAGATTACTGTGGTGTCCTCTATAGAAGCAAATGGGAAATTAAAAGCAAGTGTGACTGATTGTACCATGCTGGCATGTCAGCCTTTTGTGACTAGCGACTCTGGGATCCCACTGCCTGTTAGTAATTCTGTTGCGCTCTGATGCTGTACCACCACGGCCCACCTTTCAGACATGTTCGTGCTGTCTAACCCAGCAAAGAACTTGGGCTACTTCAAACCCATCAGTGTTTGACCATTCTAACATCGAGCTTGGGCTCTTCCTATAGCAGAACAATTGATTTGGAGGAAGTGAGGGGCGCAAGTCTTTGCCTGCTTAGACTGGTCCAGACTGATTTCTGTGTTTCTCAGTCATCCCTGCTGTCTTGTGTCCTGCTGTTGTGTAAAATGACTGATCCTGTCTGGAGTGGATAACTACCTAGTGCTCCTTTTTCCCCAGAAAAGCAACCTGCTGGAGTTGGAGAAAAACATTCAACAGAAAATCTCAGCAGTTGAATTAAAACACCAGCTCAATATCACTTCCTTGTCAGATGAAAATGCCGTTCTGAGGTAGGAACAAAATCTAAGTATTTCAGCCCAGATAGCTTCAACTAGCAGCACCCAACTGCATGAGCCTTTACTAGTTCACTCTTTCTAATCATTCTTTCTTACACTATGAGGTTTTGTCCATTCTTTCATTCGCAGTAACAGAGGATTTTATATCCAAACATTCTCATGCAAGTGCCATCTGCCAAGCAGTTTCAGCAGAGCTGTGCTGCCCAGATGGGATATGCATTCCCCCTGCTCAAACGTTGGTGCCTTAGTAAAGCCCAGCAAGAAGCTTAGACAGCCTGTCAGCTTTTAGAACATGGGCTTTGCAATCAGTGCAGCTGCGGGCAATTCAGCTTCTGTCCTCTTCGTTTTAGTGAGTAGGCCTGCCTTTATCTCCCCTGCTCATGGGCCTCTAGGACCTTCAGGGCGGGCCAGCTCAGTAGCTGAGCCATAGGGATAGACAGCACATTCTGGGAGGAGAGTGAGTGACAGTTTAGTCCACATTGTCCTGTCTCTGTGAGCTTTGCATCTGCAACCCTGCAGCCTTGTAGCAGCCTAAAGTAGGGTGTCCAGATGTCCCGATTTTATAGGGACGCTCCCGATTTTGGGGTCTTTTTCTTATATAGGGTCCTATTACCCCCCCACCCCGTCCCGATTTTTCACGCTTGCTGTCTGGTCACCCTAGCCTAAAGGAGGTGACTGACTGACTCCCAGTTTTACTAGGACTAGCTCAAATATTTTTTAGATAATGTGGTGGTGTCACAGGAACTTCATTCAGGACACCTGAAATGTCCCAGTTTTTATTTAATCAATCAAGTATTTGGTTTATTTATAAAAAAATGTTTGACACAAGATTATGGAGCAGAATGTGCTCTGTTTCTACAGGGCAGTCTGTTCTTGGTAATGTGTTTGAGCTAAAGAACAGTTTCTACAGATCTGAGTGCTCAACAGAGGGAGAATGTTAATTATACTTGTTCGGTGTTTCATGATAAACCCATTCTGACACAAAGTTACTGGAAAAATCCTCCCCTCCAAGCAATATGCACATCAGTGAGGCAGACGCTGGCAGTAGCAATGCCAGCCACATTTTTAAGAGTGCACCTTTTTCATGTGAAACACTTGTGCAAACCCTATCAAAAGTATCCTAGTCCTTAAAATAATGATCACCTACAGCATAGGAGGCGCAGGAAGTGAAACTAACCAGTCTGGTTTCACTGAGGTGAGTGAAGTGTAAAGAAAAAACAAATGGAGATGACAAGCTTAGAGTATTTAAAACACATTTTCTAGTTCTAATATATAAGATAGTGTTAACACAGAAAAAAATGTCTCTCTTGGAAGGAGGGGAGGATTTGTTTCCCATTCTTGGTCATTAAATCTCCGGTCCCTTCTTGAAGCTACCACTGTCGCAGTTTACTGGAATTGATAAAGGGGGAGGATGCGGAGAATTGCTGGCATTGCACTGTTCAGTTTGGTGGCCTCATTTTAACTCCTCAATGATCATTCTCATTGTTTACTGTGGAACATGGCGCTCAGGTTCCACAATAACCGAGATGAATGTGCTGCTGGGCCAAGATTTAAGCATGTTAATGTATTGTTGACTAAAGATCAGGGCTTAAGTTACAATGGAAATAGAGCTTGTGTCTGGGAAAGGAAACCCACGTGTGGAGGCTGTGTGGGAGCTGAGCATGCTTCCTATCGCGTGAGAGATCTGGAGACAGACTATCAGGAAACTAATCATAACCATGAGTCTGCTGAAGTCAATAGAGTTGCACCTGCTTATCTGGCAGTCTTTACAGTCTGTAGCCTGCTTAGTAACTGTAGCCAATGACTTTGGTTTATTCATTGATCTTAAGATTAACTTGTGTCATATATAATCATTGTAAACTAAATGGAGTTAAATTGTAGGATTATAAAAGTATGAGACTCATCAGTATGTGGAAGGGATAATTGTGTATTAGATATCTAAGTAGGGCTGAAACGCAAGGCCCACGGGCTGAGGCCTGTAAGATTTTAGCTTAGCCATACTAGGCAACAGAGTTAAGAAATGCTAATATAAGTGACCAGAGAATAACCTGATGCCCTAATATTACGGGAAAAGATGTACCAATGGGTGATATTGCAAAAAATTAATAGTAAGAGTAATTTTTTGCTTACAAGATAGCCAGTAGTTACATTTTTCTAAAACATGCCCTAACCGCAGGGTGCACAATGTGTGTAAATGCTAATGAGTTATAGATAGACTCACATTATAAGAGGGTGCCCAGAGCGGGAAAATTGAGCTCGCTATGGGAAACTCCAGCAGGAACCATCCCTCTACTGATGATCAATCCATGAAAGACCTATCAGATCCTAACACTATTGTTAAGGATGTGAGTATAACTATATTTGTAACTTGTGTATGTCTATATAGAATTTCTACATGCTTTGGTAATCATAACTTTAAGTGTAACTTTAATAAAACTTGTAAAAAAGACTAGACCTTGTACTTGTGAATGTCTCTGTGGTCACTACCCTTGGTCTTTGTGTTCCTAGAGACTCTAAATCTGAAGCAAGCAGCAGAGGTGATTTTCACTCTGTTAAACTTGAAACTCTAGCCACCAGAGCAGAACCCATGATGGTGTAATACATTACAAAAATCACTTTAAATAAAATAAAAGGCAACATAACCGAGGCAGATGTGAGTAGATACTCTACTGTCCCTTTTGTAACACTTCCCCTTCCTATTCCCACAGACGCAAACTGATCACAAAGAGCGAAGAAGCTTTTAATGAAAGAATCCGGCAAAGGAGTCAGTTGTCAGGACTGCTCTAATGGGAATGTGACCTTGTTACTAAGGGAAACTTGCTGATGATGGTAAATCCAAACGTAGCAATATGTTCAAGCTTATTTTCCATTTCTGTAGGCAATGCCAAATCTGCAGTCCCTCACTCTTCCAAATCAATCCATCATATTCAAGGTGTCATGTTTTTGTCGTCATTTTCCATTTTGCTGTGTTTCGACAGAGATATGGATGCTGGCCCCAAGTGTGTGTGCTGCACTATGATGCTCAACTGAGCCCTATCTCTGCTTAAGCTCTCTCTTACCAGGACAGGCTGGTGTGGTGTAGATGGAGGGGTGCTCAGAGGCTAATGTTTTATCCCTCTTGCTAAGCATTACTACAATAGTTATTTGCTACTTTAAATGGGGATGCTCCTTCTCCCAGGCAGTCAGACTTCTAGTGAGAGTCCTTCCTACACGTGGCTGAGGCTGTATGGAATGGACAGCTAACTTTGCTGTTGCTTATCTTTATTTTATATCCTTGGCAACCAGTCTTTACCTTGTAATAGCATCAGAGCTTATAAGCCCAGCAGCACTTGGAGTCCCATCTACCAAGGGAGGTGTTGCAAGAATTGAGTGTGGTGATTGTCTCTATTGGGCATTATCTGGTACTAGAAGTAGGATTTGAAAACCAGTGAGGTAAGTACATTTTTGTCCCCTGGCTGCCTAACCACTTCAGGCTTCCCTAGGGTTGCACCTTCACAACTGACTTAATTCTTAGGCTGCTAAAAGCAGATGCTCTGAAAGATGGCTAACAGAGGCTCTTGCTGCCACTGTCTGACTGGCTCTACTGGAGAGCAGTGCGTGGAAGCGGAGAGTTAGATTTATTGAGAACAGAAGCTGAATGAGTATAATGGACACTTTATTAAGAAAAGAAGTTACTATGATGGTCCAGCAGGTTAATAGCAACAGTGCGTTGAAAAGGCACTTCTGGTATAAGCCCTTGCCATAAACTTTCAATTTTTTTTCTCCAAATCTATCCTGTTGGACTAAAATTTGCATGCTTATTTTCAGGGAGAGAAAATTTTCTGAAACTTACTTTTATTTTTCTACAAGCTGATCATAAACTACAGTGTGCACAACCCTAAACTTGATTTTAAGTTAGTCAGTATCTTGTTTTCCAAATTTGGTAGATAGTTCTCCCTGAAAAATACATCATTTGAAAAAGTGGCCCAGTGCCTTTATATTAATACCTGCTATCATCTACAGCAGTGTTTCTCAACCTTGTTGATACCAGGGACTGGCTTGCTCCCTTCCTAAACTGTGTCAGGTTGATATCAGGGACCGGTGCCGGTCCACGGACCGGTCGCTGAGAAACACTGATCTACAGGCACTGGTGAGAGCATTGAGCTATCCAGCAACCTGGTTGTACTCACAATTCTGATAGACTACAAAAAGTGAACACTTCTAATGAAATAGCCTGCTCTCTGGAAAGCTACATTTCAAAAAAAGGTATGTTTGTTCCCACGCTGAGAGCACATACTGAAAGCTGTAATTTTTGTAACAAACGAAAGCCCAGAACCGACTGCAGACTTTCCCATAGCAGATTTCAAGTTGGAGTGACTACAGTTCCCTGTTCAGTTGACGGGGAAGATGAGTTTTTTCCTGAGTGTGAAACTGGGCTGTGGCATCTGCTTCCCTTGGTTCAGCCTGTCATTCTTCCTGCTCACCTCCCGGTTCACTGCTGTCAGGATCGAGAGAATATCCTCTCCTCTGCCAAAAAAATGAGAATCTCAGCATTAGCAACAGCAAAGGGGTTCACCTAACCTGCCATCCACTAACACCTTTTGATTGCTTAAAGATGCTACTACATTATCCCATATCCTGATCAAAGCCAGCAGTGCTTGCTCTGTGTAATGAGCAAATAATGGATGTAACTTTATTATGCTACGCTGAACAATTTACAGTGGCTGATCTGTAATTGCTGTCTTCTAAACAAGTGAGCTGGACCCTATTCAGGTATTTGTCTTTGTATGTATGTAGGAGCAATGTGTGAGTGAGATTCTCTCTATTATTTTATACAGAGAGAGACCTGTCTGAGTGTGTACAAATACATGGATGTGTAGGAACATGCTCCCATCACCACCTCCATACATATATCCACAGATACCTGAATGGGGTGCAACTCACTTGTGTAGGAGACGGCAATTACAGATCAGTTGTAATAGGATTTTATATTCTACATGTGTGTCATTGCTTCAGCCTCAGATGTACAAAACACCTGTATCAATGAGAGTTGTAGGGGACTCTCCCTACAGTCACTCCAGGTGAGGTAGATGTGTGCAGAACACCCAACCACCCCAATAACTGCACCACTTGTATAAAGCCTTGTCTGCGTAAGAAGCTAGCACTGGTTTAACTTGTCAGTTTAAAAACTGACGTAGGTAAGGGTATCTGCCCAGGTATTTGCACCTATTTAACAAAATCACAGCTTAAGTTCAACAGGTGCAATTTTGTATAGACAAGGTGCAAGGCTAAGGTGAAGAGGTGACAAAATGTATGTACATACACGAATCAGTGTTAAAGCTGTTATGAATAAAATAGAAATAAGTTGTACTAACCGCGGAGAGCTCTTCTCCAAGTGCTCACACAGTGATTGTATATACCAAGTGCCCTGGGTTGTGCTTCTGTAGGAAACAAAATCCTTCATGGTGGCCATTCCAAGCAGGAAGTCTGCCTCATCTGGAATGCACTCCAGCTGAAATCTTGCATCTGCCTCTACAGAAGAATCCAGCTCCATAGAATCTGTTTCTACATGTACCCCTTTCTGGAATGTGTCACCTTGGCAGGCCTGAATGAAGAACACTTTTGGTTTTCCAGCAAGTGAGGGGCAGTTCATGCCAGTGAAAGAAGTGGTTAGTTCCTGGATAGCGGTTTCCTGCCCATCAGTACCAAATACAATGCCTTTATCACCATGGGAGAGGATGCAGCAAACAAAGCAGTCCCGGTCACGGTGGTCCATGTTCCTGTAGGAGTGCACTGTGTGACGGATTTGCTCTGCAGTGAGGTCTTTGTGCTCTGCTATCTCAAAGTGAAGTTTGGTAAAGACCTTTTTCAGAGCCGCTGGAAAGTAAACAGAAGGGGCAATGCGGGGAAACATTTTGTAACTTTTACTAAATAAATTAATCTGTAACTAAAGAGAATTGGGCTCATGCTTTTTTCCTACCCTTATACATCAGAGTGGGAATTTATCTCAGCTACCATAGCAATGAGCATGAGAGAGGAAAACGGGGATCTAAGGGCCTGAACAGTAGTGATCTGATATTGTCAATATTTTCATTAACAACTTGCATGATAGATGAGAGAGCATACTTACAAAATTTGCAAATGACATGTTTCTTGAAGTGTGGTGTCCAGAATTGGACACATTGCTCCAGCTGAAACCTCACCAGTGCCAGTTAGAGCAGAACAATCACCTCCTATGTCTTATCTACAACCTTCCTGTTAATACATCCTAAAATGACATTTTTGCTTTTTTCCCCAAGAGCATCACATTGTTGACTCATTAAATTTGTGATGCAGTATAATCCCCAGATTCCCTTCTATAATACAGCTGCCTAGCCAATTATTCCCCACTTTGTATTTAGGCATTGGATTTTGCCTTCATAAGTGCAAAGACCTGCATTTGTCAATATTGAATTTCGTCTTACTGATTCCAAAACAATTCTTCATTTTATTAAGATCATTGTGAATTCTAATCCTGTCATCCAAAGTGCTGGCAACCTCTCCTAGCGTGGTGTCAGCCACAGATTTTACAAGAGTTCATCATCCAAGTTGTTAATGAAAATATTAAATAGTACTGGATCCAGGACAGACCACTGTGGAACTCCACCTGATATATCCCATCTCAGTTTGACAGTGAACACCGTGATAACTAATTAGGTACATTTCATACAGTGGGCCAGACCTCTTCCCCTCTCTCATATTACTCCAATTTCCCTGGAGTTTACAATATGCAAACTGCGCCTGAATTTTCCTTGTTGTACCTGCATCGGCGTCTGTTCCATTCCGGTCTTTTATGTTTTGAAGTTTAGGCACCTCTGATCTTGCTTTTGTAAAGTCATGATTGTTCAGGATCAGGCAGATTCCACGGGGCCGGCTGCTCATTTTGTACATGTCAGGCTGTTCAGGAAAACAGATGAACAACAACCACAACCTGCGCTGCAGCAATCAGTCATTCACATTTTAGATACATCTGCTGCACATTCAGTGGGTTCAGCCTAATGCCCAGTTCCAGTGCACAGCAGCTGGAGAGCTGCACTAATGGGGCAGCCAACGATTCTCCCTACACCAACATCTCTTGGTTGCAGGCTCTGTGCCACCTGCTTCCCTCCTTGGTGTAGGGGGTGTGCTGAGGCCAGGATGCTCCATCAGTTACTTAGGGTACGTCTATACTTACGCGTCCGCTCGGAGGCGCGCGATCGATGTTCTGGGTTCGATTTATCGCGTCTTGTCTAGACGCGATAAATCGAACCAGGAAGTGCTCCGCCGTCGACGCTGGTAATCCAGCTCGACGAACGGAGTAGGCGGAGTCGACGGGGGAGCCTGCGCGCCGCGTGTGGACCCCGGGTAAGTGCTTTTTCATTCGAACTAAGATAGTTCGACTTCAGCTACGTTATTCACGTAGCTGAAGTCGCGTATCTTAGTTCGAATTTCAGGGCTAGTGTAGACCTGCCCTTAGTCACCATGGCTGCAAGTGACATAACTTAGGGGCATTGGGGGTCTCTCGTCCGCCTACCTCAACCACCTCCATCCCACCTATCCTTATCCTCACACAAAGCGCTCCCTCCCTGCTGTCTGATGTACAGGCCCCACCATCCCGCTCCAAACATTCCCTCACTGCTCACTTCACACCCATTATTCAGCCTGCCCCTTGTCTCCCTTGTTTTTCAGTCTGATTGCTTATGCTTGTACCTGCCCATTTCCTTCCCCTCAGCCTTTCCCTGCCTCTGCTCTTCTCCATTTTACATTTAATTTTTTCCACCCTTCTTCCCTATAAATCTCTCCCCCACCCTGCTCCTCGCTCCCACCCTCTCTGTACAGTTCAGTCTCCTGCCCTCTCCATTCTCCTAGATTCTCTCCCCACCTCCTGTGAGATCTCACCCTTGGATCTCTTCCCATCCTCCCTTATATCTTCCCCCATTGGAGCCACCCCCGATAGTCCTTCTCCTCCTCAGTCATATCCTGCATGCCCCTGACTCTCCCCCATCACACAGCTCCCTTCTGCTCCAGCATCCAGGCTCTTTCCCACTCTACTGCATCTTTCCCTCTGCCTTAATTCTGCCTCCAGCACCTTCTCACTCTCCTCATCCATGGCCACTTCCTGACAATGTTCACCCTCTGCCCCCAGACCCTGTTCTACATTCAGTCCAGTCCTTTCCTGTGGCCCCCTCTGCTCCCCTCACAGGGCCCTATCTGGTCATCTGGTCACTCTCACATCTATGCTCTCCCTTTCCCCCAGTACTCCTAAGCCTTCCTGCCTCCCTGGGACCCACAGCAGGGGGACAGGCAGAGACAAGGCTATTTGGCCAAGAGCAGAAGGGAGCGTTAGTTCCCTCTGCTGTCCAGAAGCAGAACTGCAGGGTTTACAGCCAAAGGAGAAAATTTGTACCTGAATTTTTTTTCTCTGTTAGAAGCTTCTCTCCTCATTCGTTACACTCATAGCTCATGCCCCTGCCTGTGGCATTTGGGGGTGATCCAGTGTTATTTCTGGAGCCTCCAGGGATAGGCTAAGGTGCCACCCTTCAGCTTTGGCCACCCCACTGCAACCCCCAGCAGCACTCTTTGCCTCCCCACCCTCCCAGGGTATTTTTGGTAAACGTCAGGGACAGGTCATGAGCATCTGTGAATTTTTTATTCCCTGCATCAAAAGTCCCTGACGTTTACTAAAAATACTCATGACAGAATCTTAACCTTAATCGTGAGACTCCCCAACTCACAGCCGAAGGAAGGGGAGCTGTGTAGGAGCCCCCACGCACCTGGCAGGGACTGGATCCTCTCAGGGTTTTTTCCCCTTCCAGCCCAGCTCTGTTGCAGGGATTACTCCCAGCGCTGGCCCGATAGCTTCCTCCTTGTCCTTATAATCTCTCTTAGAAGCGCCTCATTGAATGTTTCTGCATTGGAGTTGTGGCTCCTGAGGGCAGGGTAGGGCCTGGGCCCTAGCAGCGCAAGGGTCAGATGGCTGGGACCAGGCAGGGAAAACCTCCCCTGCTGTGTAGAGCCTGCAAATGCTTTTTTAGCGAGAGGACCACTGCTTAGGTTTAAAACTGGGTGTTTACAGGACAGCTTTGCCCTGCTAGAGCAGGGGCAGAGGACTCCAGGAGGGAGGCAAGGTGGCTGAAACCACCATGCTGCTGTTCACTAGATCCAGGGGCAGAGGAGGAGGAAGATTAGAAGTCACAACTGCACAAAAATGAAAAACACATTTTTAAAATAAAATTGACAGGAGAAACTGATCCACCACCATTTTCCACCTGAGACTGGCGCCCTGAGCTGAAAGATGGAGACCAGTCCTGGAGCCTGCAGCCACAACAATGCACCACCTCCACAGGTAAGGTCACCCATGAGGAACAATGAGGAGAGATACCAGTGCAACAGCAACTCCTGTCTGGTGCCTGGAGAGGCTGAGAGTGAAGTAGAGAAACAGGGCCTTATGGAGCGGCCATCACTGTCAAACTGTGGCATTCTGTTCTAATGAATGGCAATATTAGGAAGCATCAAATGGGCTGGGGGCCAGGATGAGATATTTAGCATCTAGTAGGATAGCTGCAAATCAAAATATTCATCTTTGTTTAAAAGAAAAACCCAACCATCCAACCCTAGCCCAGAGCCACTCAGCTCTCTGGCACTGCTTATCAGTGTTAACTCACTCTGCCCTATCCTCTGTTCAAGAAATGGACCCCTTCCAGCTACCCCGTGAAGACTTTCTAATAACTGTGCTACATTCTGCCTGTGCCACATTCAACTGACACGACTTAAGAACAAATATTCCATAAGTGACATGTTTCCACCTCATAGACAGCCTCTCTGCATCGACAACATAACTCACATCAAAATTTCCAGCTCATGCTAATCATTGAAAGACTACCCTCTGTTGCCATGTTTCTTTGCCACAAGCTTGTAGGGTTTTGTTTTCATAAACAGGCAGATCTGTCTGCTGATTGACTCTGACTTCCCACTATCTGCCCAACACAACAATATCCCATATACAGCCAGATCCCATAAAGTAACTTTTAATCCTGATTTACCTGCTGGATTTCTTCTTGGATGCCTGGAGAATCCAATGCAGTCTGAGAAGGCCAAAGGCTGTCCTGGACTAAAATAATCCAGAAAGAGACGGTCAGACATAGAATTAGGTAAAGCATAAAACTTTATCATCTGGGAAAGCTGGGAAATTGTTACTTTAAAAGGTCCACTAGTCTGCTCTTGAGACACGTGTAATTCCTGTTAGCAGCAATGCAAGAACAATGAGTAAATGCTACCCTCTGACCTCAGTAAGGTGTGTGGGGGTTGCAAAAAGTGTTTTGTTTCAAAGTAGCTGAACTGGAGTAAAATGACAGGAATTGATCCTGTGCTAACTGGAAAAAAAAATGACAAAACTGCTCAATGAATTCACTGGGAGCAGGAGCAGGCCCCTAACGCTTTGCTGCTTGTGTATCAAGGTACGCTGCTAGGATAATAGCTATTTATCTAATGGATTTTTCATCCACTCTCACAACTGTGCTGACAAGTCAAATACTGAACTGGTAAAGCTATTTATCCAACAGGAATTCCATCTGCCCTATCTACCGTACTGACAAAAGCCAAATACTGTACAGGTAAAGCATGAATCTTCTATGCCTCCAAGAATGGCTCCCTCATCCTTTCCTATTTTGGTGCATAATAGTGAAAGCATGCCATGGTAAGTGAGTAGCTTTAAAATCACATGGCCCTTCTGCACAGACCCTGACTACTGCCTCCCTTTCTGGCTAACACCAGATTAACTCTATGAGATCAGCCCCCCTGACCAAATTTGTTGGTATATGATATATTAAAATCTCCCTGCCTCCAGGAATGGATTTTGGAAGTTTCAGTGTGACACCACCAAAAAACGTATAGAGTGAAAAATAATAATCCCTCCCTGGCAACTAGTGTTCTTCAGCTCTAGATCGCAAAATACTTTTTAAAAGGAGATCATTATCCCCCGCTTTACAGACTTGCCCAACGTCACCCAGCAGCCCACAAGCAGAGCTGGAATTAGAACCGAGATCACCCGAGTCTCAATACAGTGCTCTAGCCACTAGGCCGCATAGTCTGCTGGGGAGGCAAAGACTTCTTAGAGTCCTTAAATAAATAGATCATCTCTTTCCTTGCACTCCCTGGGGCCCAGAGCCTGCATCAGTATCTGATCGTATACATGCCCTGCCTCTGTGCAGCATATCAGTGAAGTCAATGAGACAGTGCATGGATCTGTGTTCACAGAGCCTGAGGCAGGACTACAGCCTGAACGTAAAATAAAACACCGGCTAGAGACAGCAGGAATCTCTGATACTCCTTGCATATTCATTGCAATAAAGAGCATTTTAAAAACAAAATCTCACTAGAGTAACTATGAAAAATAAGGGGCTTTAAAAGAGTGGGTTTGGTTAGACATGATCAAATAAATAGAGCTCACTTTGTAACTATATAGAGAGGTGAGAAGACAGGTTGATGGATTAAAAATGTGACAGAAGTGGGAAAAAGAGGTGAAAATTCATTAAGAAAGTTCTAAATGGCATCTCCTTGGAAGCTAATCTGTGTCAGTTACCTGCAGAGACTCCTGTTTGGCCTCCATGTCCTTCCATGATGTACATTTCCACTGCATATGAAATAAATTCATTGTTTAGCTATAGATGCTTAGCACATTAAACTGATGTGTCAATTCAAAAGTAACTGATGTGAAAGGCCATTTTTACCATTTCGCTCTGATTCATACTCTTCAATTTTCTTCAAAAGGCTTTTGTCAATTTTCTCACAAATAGTCTTGAGGGTTTCTAGGTTTTCTTCTGCCAATAGGCCCTTCTTCTCCATCTCAATGAAAACATCGATCAGTGTCTGGGCAATTAGAAAGACAATTTCCCGTTAGAGAATTTCCTTTCCCTCCACAATCTCCACTCTAGAGGTGCCTCTTCTTGTGGAGCTGTATTCTCAGAGGCACTGATCATCCTCCACACCACTGTGAATGGAGGCTACTCAGACCCGGGTAGGATGGGGCCCACAATGGTGAGTTCATAGTTATACAGCGCTTTTCGTTGAAAGGATTCCCATGGGGCGTTACAAGCACTAACTAATGATTGCTTAACTACATATTGGAATCACTTTGACTACCACTCAAGAGCAGCTGCCGCTGGAGGGAAAATAGGCAAAGGGGTCTTAACAGCAGAAAGTGCAGTGGAATGTAGGCAGGCAGAGTAACAGTGCCCACAGAGGAATCTGATCTTGCCTACGCATTCATCTGACTCAGCAGAAGCAACGCAGGACTCAGTTCCATCTCTTAGCAACAGATGATTTCTCCAGCAGAGCAGAACCCCCATCTCCATCTTGGACCTGATGTGACTTCTTTGTGTATTTGTCTTTGGAATGAGAGAAAATGAAGTGTTCAATCCACTGGGGGTGTTGTGGAGTGGGAGGGCAGAGGACTAGAGTGGGGCAGCCATGTCTACATGCTTCCTTGCTGCTGTTTTCATTGGTTTCAGTAAGTCTTCCACAATGGCCTGAACCAAGGAAGTCTGAATTATGCAAGGTAGTTAAGGCTACATTTTAGTCATGGGTATTTTTAGTAAAAGTTATGGACAGGTCACGTGACAAACTCGCAGCCTTGAAAGTAGCATGCTTCAATAGTTCGGGCACTAGGCTGGGAGTTGGGCAATGTGGGTATCATTCCTGGCTCTTCCATTGACTCACTGCACCTGCCCTGAATAAATCACTTAATCTCTGTGCCTCAGTTTCCTCATCTATAAAATGGGGATATAGTGCTCACCCACATTCGTACAGCACTTTGAGGTCAATGGAAGAAAAGCACTAAGTATTATTATTTTATTGACTGATAATCCTTATTGATACCCAGTTAATCAAAAGAAATGGCTCTTAACTGTCTGAGAAAGATGACAGCCACTTAACGTGATGGTGACACAAGCACCCTGCCTGTGTGTTGTATCCCTTCCCCTCTACTATCTCTAGCTTGTCTATTTAGATTATAAGCTCTTCAGGGAGGGAACTGTGTACTACTTACTTTGTTTATACAGTATCTAGCACAATAGGGCCGCAGTCTGGACACTACAGTAATAAACATGATTAATAATAATGACATATATAAGCCATCTAGTCCCTAGCCAGAAATACAGTAACTCCTCACTTAAAGTCGTCCCGGTTAACATTGTTTCGTTCTTATGTTGCTGATCAATTAGGGAACATGTTCGTTTACAGTTGTGAAATGCTCCCTTCTAACGTGTTTGCAGGCTATCAATGGCAGTTCAGCTGTCCCTTCCCCCACTGCCATGTGCTGCTCTCCGAGACGCCTGCCGGCTTGCTGTGTGGGGGAGGAAGAAGAGGGCGGCTAATGTCTCCCTGCACCTTGCTTATCCCATTTTTCCATAGAGCAGGGGGGACACACGAGGGAGGGAGCTGCTGCCTTAGGCAGAAGCTGCAGCTGTGGGGCTTGCTGATCTAATTAACAAGGCAGTGTACTTCTGAACCCACTCTTGATACCTAATTGGAAATGCACATCTCTATCTCTGGTTTCCTGCTGGCTTGTAGAGTGTGAGCGTTAACCCTTGAGGGCTCAGTGGAGTGCTAGTTCATCCTTCCTAAGGCATTCCCTGGGAAATTCCCACCCTCTGATTCCTCCACCTCTACCAAGCTTCACTATCATCATCACTGTGTACCAGTATTCAATTGTTTTTTGAGAGAGAGAGAGTGTGTGTGAGAGAGAGAGAGAGAGAGTCTTTTGTCTGGTGAAAAACATTTCCCTGGAACCTAACCCCCTTACTTACATTAATTCTTATGGGGAAATTGGATTTGTTTAACATCAGGGGGTTTTAAGTCACATTTTTCGGGAACATAACTACAACGTTAAGTGAGGAGTTACTGTATTCCTTACTGGAGGTGGGGGGAAGGGAAGTGGTATTAAGATGTGGAAACATAGGGTGGTCATTCCCGAAGAAGTCCTGTTCTCCCACTACACCCTAAACAACTTCTGGATCTGCTAAAAGCGATGAAACAATTCTTACTATCTCATTGTCCAGCTTGCACTTCGGAAGCTCTTTGATCAGAAGAAACTTCAAAGATTTCAACTCATCTGTTGTTATGTTTTCTGAGAGCTGGAAGAGCAGGTACCTGGTGGGAAAACAGGGAGTTGCTTCGCTCAGAATGAGCCAGTTGGTATCCTAGCTTTATTTAATATTGTGCTGGCAAGCTACTCAGAGCTCACTAGAAGCCTACATGGCACAAAATGCGAAAATTGTATGATATACACACACGCAAAATGTTTTTTTTCCACACAGACACAAATGTTAACATAAAGGAAATTGATTTTTTTAATCTCACTTGGTTCCAGAACAACCTGGAATTCAAACATGGTTCTTTTTATGCAGCCAAAATGAGTTGTTTTTTAAAAACTAAGTTGAGCTGCCCAACCAAAACCCAATATGGGCTGATGGCTTTTACAGTTCAGTTATTAGTCAATGCTTTTTCTCCATTTTCATCACTTACCAGTAACTCCCCAAGTTCCTAACCTGCTTTAGTCTATGATAAATACACGTAGACATATCAGATCAGTTTACACTGCAGTTATATTTATACTGGCAGGTGAATGCCCACAGATATGCTTTGTTCCAGGTCTATCGTACAGCCAGCGGCAAGCCCCTCCATGGAGCTGAAAAACCTCAAACTGGGACCATTCAGGTGTGAGTGTGTGTATTTTAATCAAATTCATAGAATGAAATCCAAAGTTTGTCCTGCAGGACTGCAGAGGCAATGTAACTTGCAGATGCACCAAAAGCAAGTATGGCTCTTTAAACATCTGGGACAGTTAAACAGCTTTACAGGGTGCCACTGAACTACTGACAGGCAACTTTAAAGGCTGATGCTGGTGGAGAAGGGTATCCTCCTTTACTGAACTCTCAGGACAGAAGCACACACATTGGTGAGAGGGAAGGGAATGGAAGGAAGGATGGATTTGCATTGTGTGCATGTTATCTCAGACCACAGCCAGGGACCACTGTACAGCGGAGTCGCCACTCAGTCAATGAGCAATAAGGATGGATGGCAAACTCACAATCAGAGCTGGGCAGAAGTCATGGGGGGGCCCTTAAGGAATGGTGCTTTTCACTGTCTGAAAAGCTAGTCTGAAATGCAGGCTAAGATCAGTATGGGAGGCAGACAGCTGCTGTATATTCTGCGCATGCACCCTTCTCTCAGGAGCAAGCAGCTAATCTAACCCAACCGGCTCTAGAATCAGGGGTGTACTGAACTGTTCTAACTAGACAGACAATGAATACAGGCCTCCTGCCTCAGTTTCCTTGTAAATCCCACCTTACAGCAGTTACTCCCCATGCTCCACATCAAGGAGAGCCATTTATATCAGCCACGTACACTCTCCTTAGATTCCAGCCTGCTGAGAAGAGGAATTTGTTTAATTAGGAAACAAAGATGCAGGTTTTCATTTTCAGGCTCAGGCCAGATACACCCACAACTCCAATTGAAACATCGTACAGAATTGGGCCCTAAATTGTTTAATGTCACTTATCCAGACCAGGAGTTTGGTTTTCTAAAAATAGGATGCTCTCTAGTCTGAGCACTAATACTATGTAATCCTCCAATTTAAATAAACAGCTGCAGCCAGAGTCTCAGTAAAACATGGCACAGCTGAGAAGGCAATAGTGCAAAGACCTTTATTGCTTTTGCAGCTCTTGGTCCTAGTGCCAACTTGTGACACCCTGGCCCCTGATATAAAGTAGAGCAGCCTCAGGGCTGCTCTATATGCTGACTGTCACCAAGTCAAGCTCATACCATCCAGGGATTTCCCCCCATTCTAAGAGAATCCTCAGATGGTCACTTATGCCACATGTAAATCTGCTTTATAGAACAATGCAAATGCAGACTTAATGGGTCTGAGAATCTGACCCCCCTCCTGGGATGAATTACTGTTTCCAATCTACTATTTAAAGGAATGCACAACTTACTCTGTCATAGATTATTTGCAAGTTGTTTCAGTTGCATCAGTGTCAGATTCACATACATTTACTGTACATTAACATGCACATCAAGGTAGCAATTTATTTATACACATTATGTAAAGGGATTGCATAACTGTTTTGCAGACTTAATGTGGCTCCCATTAAAGTCCACGGAAAAACTTCCATTGATTTCACTGGGAAGAGACTGAGGCCCTCAGAGAGCACTGATGGACAAACCACAGGTACAAATCACATGCAAATCATTAACATAATTTATACTTAATTTTTCATGAGGCATTAGATCCCACACCAATACGATGCAGAGCTACCCACCTGAACTGAGATACCTTTGCCCTCCCTGGAATTTGAAGCACCCTCTCCATCTCCTCTCTGCTGGAGCTCAGTTTATCAGTTAGGAGGTCGATGCGGTTTATCCTGAAGAGCAGCTCCTTTAAGAAGGACAGATTGTCTTCCTCCATCATGCCCTTTTCCTCAAGAGCTAGGAATAAGGCCTCAGGATCACGGATGCCTTCCTGCTTCCGCAGTGGGATGTGTTCCAGGCTTAAAAACTTCAGAGCCACCAGGTCTTCTGTGGCCAGAGCCTCACTGATCGTGTAGAGGAGCTTGTGGAAGTCCATCTTCCTCAGACAGCTGACAAAACGTTATTTCAGTCGTAGATAAAAGGAAAGAAGGGTCCAAAGTGGCCTCTGTTTAGACTGTGAATAAGAAAACAGCTACATGTATCTGGTATGGCAGCAATTTGCAAATAGTCTCATAGTAAACTTTGTACCTATTGATTTTTTTATTCGTCCCTTGGAGCTGCTATGGCTTTATTCATTGTAGCATTAGGATTGCATACCACTGGGTCATCTACCTTAGTTGAGTACCTGCTGTGATGGTGTTCTTTAAGGCTTTATGGGGAGATGCTTATAAATGTATATATGATATAACTGGAATGTGTTTTATGCTACGTGTGCCATGTAACATATCGCTGTAAAAGTTATGATCTACTGAATCTATTCCTCCTGTTTGTATGCATGTATCATTTTTGTAGTTGAAGTTATGAATATTGGTTGTATATTTGCTGGTTTTATACATGGCCTTAGTAAGAGCATTTGATCAATGTCTGGAGAAAGGAATGTGCAGGTTAAGTGCCCAATTAAGAAGCACTTAACAGACAAAAAGAAGTTGCAGACACCAATCCACATGTGAGCTTTGCTAGGAATGTGGCTTGGCTGGTAAGGAACTGAGGCTAGGTCTACACTACCCCCCCCTGTCGAACTAAGGTACGCAACTTCAGCTACGTGAATAACGTAGCTGAAGTCGAAGTACCTTAGTTCGAATGAAAAAGCACTTACCCGGGGTCCACACGCGGCGCGCAGGCTCCCCCGTCAACTCCGCCTACTCCGTTCGTCGAGCTGGATTACCAGCGTCGACGACGGAGCACTTCCTGGTTCGATTTATCGCGTCTTGACAAGACGCGATAAATCGAACCCAGAACATCGATCGCGCGCCTCCGACCGGACGCGTAAGTATAGACCTACCCTGAGTTGTGCATGGACGTGTGACTTGCCCATGTGACCCCAAAACTCCATTTTGTAACTGGATGCTACACAGGTAGAGGGAGGGGTGTCCACCCAGAGGAGAAAGTCTATCTAAACCCCTGGGACACCCCTCCATTTTGTCTTCAGCTGGCTGAAGAGAGAGCCTCTCCACCCCCCAAAGACATACCTGAAAGAAACTGCAACAAAGGACAAGGACAATAGGGGGTGTGAGTGATTGCTGGACCCAGGCTAGGAGGACCATACCCTGTAAAAGGAAGTTTACTGGAACTGGTGAGGTTTTTATCTGTATTCAGTGTGATTAGACATAGACTTGCGTGTTTTATTTTATTTTACTTGGTAATTCACTTTGTTCTGTCTGTTATTACTTGGAACCACTTAAATCCTACTTTCTGTACTTATTAAAATAACTTTTTACTTATTAATTAACCTGGAGTACGTGTTAGTACCTGGAGGGGGGCAAACAGCTGTGCATATCTCTCTATCTGTGATATAGAGGGCGAACTATTTATGAGTTTACCCTATATAAGCTTTATACAGGGTAAAATGGATTTTTTCAGGGTTTGAACCCCATTGGGAGTTGGGCACCTGGGCGTCAAAGGCAAGAACACTTCCTAAGCTGCTTTCAGGCAAGCCTACAGCTGTTAGTGGACGTGGTTCAGACCTGGGTCTGGGTTTGCAGCAGGCTAGCGGGTCTGGCTCAAACCAGACAGGATTCTGGAGTCCCAAGCTGGAAAAGGCAGGAAAGCAGGGGCAGAAGTAGCCTTGGCACATCAGGTGGTAGCCCCAAAGGGGTTTCTGTGATACCAACTCGTCACACCTGCCTCTGGCAATGGCCAGTACTTGGGATGCTGGATAAAATGGACCCCCCCATCACAATAAGGGCTTGATATTCCACACCCACTGAAGTCAGTGATAAATCTCAATTGACTTCTACACAGCTCCCAGAAGCGGCCGGCATGTCCCTGCAGCCCCTAGACGCAGGGGCCATCAGGGAAGTTCCACGTGCTGCCCCTGCCCCGAGTGCCAGCTCCACAGCTCCCATTGGCCAGGAACTGCAGCCAATGGGAGCTGCAGGGGCAGTGTCTGCAGGTGCGGGCACTGCACAGAGCCGCCTGGCCGTGCCGCTGTCTAGGGAGCTGACTTGCTGGGCGCTTCCAGGAGCAGGGCGGCGCCACGGCAGGCAGCGGGAACCTGCCTTAGCCCAGCGGCGCTGCCAACCGGGAGCTGCCTGAAGTAAGCGCTACCCAGCCAGAGCTCGCAGGCCGAACCCTCTCCTGCACCCCCACCCACCTACCCCAGGTCAGAACCCCCCCTCCCACACCCTAGCTCCCTCCCACATCCCTAACCCCCTGCCCCAGCAAGGGAAAAGGAGGGTGGGGAAGAGCAGGGGGGAGGGAGGTGTTTGGAGTGAGGGGGCGGGGCCTCGGGGCAGGAGTGTTCCCTTTTGTGCCATGGGGACGTAGGCGAGCGGTGCGGGCCGCAGGGCTTCACTCGCTTCCTGCTGCCACCAGCCCTTGGGGGACAAGGCAGGGGTGGGCCAGGAAACCCGAAACACCCGAGAAGCCGCCTCTGGGTGTAATGTGGGTGTGATCTGAAAGAGGCGGCGCCCCCCCCCCGCCCTGGGCACGACCTGCGCCCTTCCCTGCTGGCCGCGCCCTGGCCCTTCCTCGGCGCTTCCCCTCCGGCGCCTTCAAAGCGCTTCCAGGGGAGCTTGTGCTCCATGAGCCCCATTTTACAGCGGGGGACACTGAGGCCCAGGGCGACGCGGGGTCGTGCCCCCGCCCCCCCAGAGGCCGGCAGCAGCGCCAGGGCCACCAGCCTGCGCCCCCGGCCAGGGCTCCGGGCACTCGGCCGCGCTGCCCGCTGAGCTATAAGCGCCTCAAGCCAGGCACCCGGACAACGCAAACCCGCCCCCGAAGCGCCCCCGCATGGCCCGGAAGCAGCGCGCCCGGCCCGCCCGAGCAAGGGGGCGCGGTCCCGCTGCAGCCCCCTCCCGGGGCGCGCCCGGCCAGCCCGGGGTTTGGCAGCTGGGGGGGCGCCCGCAGCCAGGCCTAGGCAGGATGCGCCGGGCCCGGCCAGCGCGCTCCAGCCGGCTCCACCCCCTGCCTTCCCGGGGAGCCTGAGTCGCCGCCCCGCGCCTGCCCCGCCACACGCCCGCCGGCTAAAAATCCCCCTCCCGCCGTCAGCCCGTGCGGCCCCGCCACGGTCAGCGCCTCACCTGCCCCGCACGTTCATTCCGGCGGTGCCGCCATGCGAAATGGGGGCGCGCTGCCAGCCGCGCCTCCGGGGCACAAAAAGAGAAGCGGCGCCGCCTTTGAAAGCAGGCCCGGCCCCCTTCAGAGGCGGGGAGTGGGGGCAGGGCCTGAGGTGCAATGAAAGACGTGCCTACATGAAGCACTGGCTGGGCGGTGGGAGCGTGGCAGCCTTGGCCTCTGGCCTTGGTGCTGGGTGCAGCCTGGCAGGAGGCGCGGTGTTCATTTCTCCACAGACATACCCCTGCCCCCTGGTGCCATGGGCGCTGGGTGTTGTGTTAACCTTGGCAGTAGGGGGCTGCCGCGTTCATCCCTCGTTCCTGCCTCGTTCGGGGAGAGGCCTCACTGGCAGACTCAAGTGCAGCGCTTAATTTGTGCCAGGCTGAGCTCTGGCATCTCTAGGCCTAGCCGTTCAGCTCTAGGCTTGGTAGTTCATAGCAGGGCCCACTCTAACTTTTTTGCCACCGCAAGCCAAAAAAAAACGATCGCCGCCCCGCCGAAACAAACCGCCACCCCCCCCAAGCGCCGCCCCATCCCCACTGAAACAACCCCCCCCCAAACCCTGCCCCATCAAAAGAACCCCCATGCCCCACAGCGCCGCCCCCGCCACAACAAAAAAGCCCTGAGCACCGTCCCGCTGAAACAACCCCCCGCGAGCGCCGCCCCATCCCGCTGAAACCAACCCCCCCCCCACCAAAACAAAAAAAACCCTGAGCGCCGCCCCGCCGAAACAAGCCCCGCTCTCCCCGGAGCCTTGCCCCACTGAAACAACTCCCCCGAGCGCCGCCCCGACCCACCAAAACAAAAACAAAAAAACCTTGAGCGCAGCCCTGCCAAAACAACCCCCCCCCCCCGAGCACCAAAACAATGCCCGCCCCGAGCACCACCCCGCCGGAAAAAAAAAATTCAACCCCGAGCACCACCCCGCTGAAACAAAAACAAAAAAACAACAAGCCCCCCGCAAGCGCTGCCCCGCCAAATAAAAACAAACAAACCCCGAGCGCTGCTCCGCCGCCACAAGACTAGCCGCCCCTTAGAAGGTGCCGCCCCAAGCATGTGCTTGGTCGGCTGGTGCCGAGAGCCGGCCCTGGTTCATAGCTTGAGCCCCAGCACCTCTTTTATTACAAGTTAAACACTGATCAAATGTATATTGTGATTTTTTCCTTCTTCCCCTCCTCCATAAAAAAGTATTGGATCGTTAACAAAGACATCGCAAGTGTTTCTCAGGCATTTGAGTTTAATAAATACTATAAACCCAATAATCCTCCAATCTGCCAGAGTTTCAGGGTTAAAAAAATATCTGAATTTCTAATTTAAAACAACAAACGGGGGGGGGGGAGGGGGGGGGATTTCACTCAGACATGCCCAAACCCACCCGAGGTTTTCAGGCCTTCTTAATGCACCATAAAGAAGCAAAGTATGTCTTTTCACCTTAAGAAAATCAACAACAATGAAGAACGTTATAGATGAAGAACACAATTTAAATGGAGTTTCATATCAAGTCAGTTTACAGCAAGCTGTATCCCAGTGAGTCTCAAACTTTTGTACTGGTGCTCCCTTTCACATAACAAGCCTCTGCGTGCACACCCCCCCCCCCCCCCCCGCTTATAAATTAAAAATACTTTTAAATATATTTAACACCATTATAAATCCTGGAGGCAAAGCGAAGTTTGGGATGGAGGCTGACTGACAGTTTGTGACCGCCCCCCATGTAATAATCTTGTGACCTCCTGAGGGGGTCCCGACCCCCAGTTTGAGAACCCCTGCTGTACCTAGTGCTTATAGTCCACTTTTAATGAATTTCCTTCTCCTGCACTAAAATGGATTAGACACCACATGCCAAATATCAAAAGCCTTAGTTAGTCCTAGGGATGGATTTAAGCACATACTTGAAGTTAAGCACATGGGTTAAGTGCTTTGCTGAATCAGAGTCTTACTCCTTACTGATGAAACCATCTGTTCCATAGCTTAAAGGAACATCCCCTTATTTGATGTGTTATTTCCCATATCACTATAGAACCTTCTGTGCTGCCAAAAAGATTAGATTGTGAGCTCTTTGGGACAGGGATCATCTTTTTGTTCTGTAATTGTACAGCACCTAGCTGTACAATTACAGCTGTCAATGACCAGGGGAACCTAGTCATTGACGAGGAATCCTAGGGGACATGATAATACAAATAATAATAAATGATAATAGTAATACTTTGCCGGATAGAAACAAATAGATGATTTTTAGTTTTACGGCATCCTGTGTGTCTGTACAGTGCCAAGCAGATTGGCACTGTACAGTAAAATTTCTGTATTTCTGCTATTTGCACTACAAGCAGAATATTATGTGCTGCTGTCCCTTAAAAATAAATTCTGCCCCTCTTTTTATACAGTTGTCCTTTGTTCCTTGAAACACAAATGATCAGCCCAGTCCCTATTCACGCAAACTCCAACTGACGTCAATGAGAGTTCACCAGAATTAATTAGTGAGAACTGGGAAAAGACCTCAGGATTTAGCCTAAGATATTAATACAAATATTACCCTACGATTAATAAAAAATAAAAATATAATTTCAGAAATAGCTGGCAACGGGTGGCTTGCAATGAGCCTTTTTAGGCTGGAACAAAATTGCTTGTGAGCAATCTGAGAGAGAGGTACCTTATTAAAGTGACAGCTGTATATTCACAGGCAGCATGAGTCACCTTTGAAAGGGCACCAACCGTTCTAAAGCCAGCTCCTGAGCAGGGCCGGTGCAAGGAAGTTTTGCGTCCTAGGCGAAACTTCCTTGCACCAGCCCTGCGCCCCCCACCCCAGCCAGCCCCCTCCTGCCCCCGGGAACTCAGCCCCCCTGGCCGCGGGCCACGGGAGCTCAGCGGGGAGCCGGGAGGCAGGCTCACCACAGCTGCCTCTCAGCTTCCCGCTCAGCAGCTGAGCAGGGAGGCAGAGGGGCGGCTCGCCGCAGCTGCCTCCCAGCTCCACGCTCAGCGGCTGAGCCAGGAGGCAGCCGCCCGCCACCCCCAAATCCTGGTGCCTTAGGCGACCGCCTAGGGTCGCCTAGTGATAGCACCATCCCTGCTCCTGAGATACTTGGTACTTACATTTTAACTACAAAGTTGTACCACTTCACGGTCTTTGCTGCAGTCAGTTCTCCAGGCTGCTTTTAAGGTTAGTGGTAACTCAGCCACATTTTTACGTGAAGGCAAGCAGTACACACACAATCTAACTCGAGACTTCCTGGTCGCCTGGATTGCCTGGTTGCTGATGCAAAGTGTTATGTATAAAGACGCATGTTTTTTTCCTGTAACCACATTGCTTGAGCAGTGTGTTTTAAGGGGCGTGGCACTGGGGAGCCAGAGCCTTGTAATGTCATTTCCTTCCCCACCCCCTCCCCCAAAAGATACAGCACCCGGAAATCCTCACACACTTGTGTGCCATTTCACCATATTTTCAAAATCATAAACAAGGGCAGTTTAGGGGTATCTGTTTTAGGGCTGTGGGACACTCAAAAGTGCACAGTTTTGGCAGGTTGTTTTAAAGTGTGCTGGTGCCATTATGGACAGCTTCTGACTCAAAAGCAGTGACGTGCGTATTCCACAGGGCAGTGGATTTTTTTTCAATAACTTCGTGTCTAAATGAGCAGAACAGTCTTCAGATGTGTTAAGGACTGTTATAAAGAGGACTGTGATTAGTTGTTCTACATGTCCACTAAAGGTAGGACAAGAAGTAATAGGCTTAATCTGCAGCAGATAATTAGATATTAGGAAAAACTATAAGGATAGTTAAACTCTGGAATAGGCTTCCAAGGGAGGCTGTGGAATCACCATCACTGGAAGTGTTTAAGAACAGGTGGGAAAAACACTGATCAGGGACAGTCTAAGACAGTAGTTCTCAACCAGGGATACATGTACCCGGGGGGGGCGGGTATGCAGAGGTCTTCTAGAGGGTACATCAACTCATCTAGATATTTGCTTAGTTTTACAATGGGCTACAGAAAAAGCACTAGCAAAATCAATACAAATTACAATTTCATACTGTTTATACTTCTCTATATACTGAAATGTAAGTACAATACGTATATTCCAGTTGATTTATAATTATATAAATCTAATTAAATTAGAAAGTAAGCAATGTTTCAGTACTAGTGTGCTGTGACTCTTTGTATTTTTATGTCTCATTTTGTAAGCAAGTAGTTTTTAAGTGAGGTGAAACCTGGGGGCACACAAGACAAATCAGACTCCTGAAAGGGGCACAGTAGTCTGGAAAGGTTAAGAGCCACTAAGGTTTACATGGTCCTGCCTCAATGCCAGGGGCTGAACTTGATGACTTCTCAAGGTCCCCTCCAGCCCTCTATTACTATCAAGAAACACTCAATGAGTGTTGTTAACATTCCTTCTGAGCTAATGAACAGCTTTGATAGCATCCACACTTATTTGGCATTTCTCTGCCCTCAAAAAACTGTTCATCACAGTGAACACTCATTCTACTCGACTGTTTGTTCCTTGTAAACACAGAGAAAATTCTACTCAGTATAGCATTACATCTTGAACAAGCATTTTACATGATCAAAGAAAAATGTTTTTATAGATGTAATAATAATTTTTAAAAAGCTAGGACATCCCGTGTGTTCCAAAAGAAGATCCTATTACATCAGGTGAAAAACATAGACATATGATCACTTTAGGCATGTCAGGTGTGGGATATCTTCAAATAAGGATTTTAGGCTTGGGCCAGTCTGACTGACTGCACAGTCACATTTAACATTGTGTTAACTCCTAATTTTCTAGTGAACACAAGTCCTTAGGGAAGAGCAGCTTTTGCATTAATTCTACAATCACTTACTGCTGTGTAAAACAAGTGCAAACCCACTGATGTAAAACCAGTGTAAGTAACAGAAGATTCAGGCCAAGGTGGGAATAAAGGTGCTGCCTGTAAAAAGCTTTCTACCTACAGAAAATCTGTAGCACTTAAAATAGCATATTGGGTGGGGAAATTCCCCAAGTGGTGTCATGGTGAGTAGTTGCTTTACTGCAAGAAAAAAAGATGGGGGGAAGCCCACGAATGAAATTTAGGGACTTCCCAAACAAAGCAATTAAGCAGAATTTTCTACTCAAAAGTATTTAGGGGACACACACAAAAACTTTTCTTTTCAGTATGATTGTTAGTAACATCTATCTATCTATCTGCCTATCTACACTGCTGCCTATCATATCATCTGAGGGTATGTCTACACTGCAATGCTAGCCCGGGCGGAGAATTAGGCTCAGGTGCTACCCCACTTCTGTCTACAAACAAATGTCTTGGATTGAAGCTCAGAACCAAGGTCTTAGGACCTCATGGGGATGGAGGGTCTTAGCCAAAACAGGAAACAGGGTTCAAGCCCTGTTGTTTCACCGTGTGGCCTCAGGCCCTGGGAGACTGCCAGTGCTTTTCCACAACCCCTTAGGTGGGTTTTCTTTGTCCTCTGTAGCGCTTGAGTCACCAGTTGACGTCCAGAAAACTCTTCCGTTTTATTCTGATCGCTAAGCCGCAAACACAGTGAACATTCTTCTTCCTTTGCCATGGCCACCAAGCAGAATAAGTCCTTTTCCAAGCGTGCTCCTGATTACAGGAACATAGCCAGATTTTGGTGAATCTCTGGTGTGAGGCAAGCAAAGCACTCAGTTTTAGTAAGAGTACCAGGAATGACCAGGCCTACCAGCAAATAGCAAAGATGCTGGCAGTGTTGGAAATTGACTGGACCAGAGACCAGTTCAGAGAGTGGATTAAGTGGCTCTAGACCAACTACCACCAAACCAGGGACCAGAACTGAACCTCGGGGATCTCCCCATCATCATGCCTGTTTTACCAGGGCTTTGACCAGATGCTGGGTACTGCACCGAACACTGAACTAATAGTGGTGCACAATGACGAGGTCAGCTGGGATGAATTTATGGCTGACATTCTGGACAGGGCTGAATAAAAAGAGAAAGGGAAATGCATTCAAATGGAAAAGCAAGACAGGAGGCAAGCAGAAAGGCTCAGACAGGCTGCACACCTGTAGGCATGCTTTGCTCACACAGTTCAACCTGCAGCAGAGCTCTCCTGCCAAGACCAAAATCACCTTTCCTTCCCCTTTGCCCCCCAGCTCCACTATGCCCCTCCCTTCTTAGAAAAATACACAGCCATACGTGCAGTGGTATAAACCAATAACATTTCAAATATCTGCATCAAAACTTCTATTTTCCTGTTTCAACATTTTTAGATCCCTAATTCAATTAACTCAAAATATAGAGGCCCAGATTGAGCCCTGGTATTAGCAGGTATAAACACACGTTAATGCCAATTAAGTTTTCTGCACTGATTCCAATAGAGTTGCTGCTGGTCTGCTGCTAACACCAGGGCTGAGTTTGGCTAAGATTTTCAAACCTGACTAATGACTGGGGTGCTCAGTTTGAGGCACTTTTAAAGGGGTCTGATTTTTGGAAGGTGATTCAAGTCTCTTTAAGGTTTCTTAAATTGGACCCCCAAAAACTGAGGCACCAAAATCACTAGCTATTCTGAGAATCTTGACCAGAGTCTTAGAAGTTACACAGACAGCGTGAAGTCTGATACTTGCCATATCTAGTAATACAAAGGGATTATATTCTTTTTGGTTTGGGCAGCAGGCATCTTGTAGAACTTTCAAGAACAGTTCACATACACTGGGGGGTAAATCACCTAAAACCATGGTCACAGAAGTAGCAAATACAATTCAAAATAAATTTCACTGCTGTTCTGTGAGGGTTTCTCTTGCTTTTATTACAGAACAACTATCGGTTCCTACCTCACTTAATCTCAGCATTTCCCACTTTCCAACAGCATCCACGTTCCAGACAACTGCACCTGAAAGAATATGCTGAGTAAGTGTCAAGTAAGGGTCATGTGCAGCTGTTGTAATCCAATCTGAAGAATTTGCAAAGGAACTCGCAGTATAGGAGGGACCAGACTAACCTGCAGAAACGTCACAGATTTAACCTTATCTTTAGGAATAGAAAAGAATGTTTAATTTAAAGGCATCATGACACTATTCTCTTAGTCACACATTATATTAAGGTTCCATTTATAAACTATTTATAAAGGCTCAGTAAATGATTGATAGATGTTTTAATAAATAATCAAATATAGAGTCCAACAGGTCACTAGGTTGCTTATAACTATGGTGTAATTATAACCCCTTCCACGGATGTGCTTATTACCCTCTGTAATACATGCTGCTCCTTTCTGTAACATGGCTAGGGTGACCAGATGTCCCATTTTTAAAGGGACAGTCCCGTATTTAAGCCCTCCTGCAGGTGTCCCAACTTTATCTTTAAAACAGGCAAATTGTCTTGAATTTTCTGTCTCTCTTCCCCCCCACCTCTCCATCAATACTGGTGGGTCCTGCTGCTGGCAGATCCCTACTCACCAGCTGCCCGTCCACCAGCGGTGGGGGTGGGGGGTGTCCAGTGGACGATGGGGGTGGGTGTGCAAGGCTAGTGGCGGGGCAAGGCTGCAGTGCTCGCGGCCGGCTGCTCCTCCTGCTGTTCCATCAGCACAGTCCCCGCTGCGTGCTTGCTCTGGGCCAGCAGGGCCTGCCCTCCTTCCTGTTTCCAGCTGGCACTGGCTGGGCGCTGCGAGCTGCGGTGGCTGGTGAGTGCGGGCAGGCGCCAGCCGGTTACATGTCACCTCTGCTGCCCACCCATCAGCCCTTTACATGCTCCCCCTCTTGCTGTCTTCTCCCTGCTTTGCCCCTTTAAACTCCAGTCCCGCTGCTCCTCCATATCTCCCCCGGTGGGGCATGTCCCCAACATGGCTGGAAGCAGCTCCCGTCCCTTCCCTACCGCACAGTGCCGAAAGGCTGCTGCTGGCCATGTTCTGGTGTGAATCCTGGCAGAAATTGG
Source organism: Chelydra serpentina (assembly GCA_037349315.1). Taxonomy (NCBI): domain Eukaryota; kingdom Metazoa; phylum Chordata; order Testudines; family Chelydridae; genus Chelydra; species Chelydra serpentina. The sequence goes on along the minus strand of JBAIAC010000029.1, from coordinate 32,865,798 downwards.
GGGGCATGTGACCCAGCGTGGCCCCCCCACATGTGTTGCCTCAGGAAGATGTGGCACCAGATACCAGGAGAGGCAGTCCTGGGGGCCCAGCCAGGCATGGAAGGTGGAGAGCACTGGGCAGGGAGGGTCGGTTCGGTCAGTCACACCCCCCCCCCCCCGCCCAGTGTGAGAGAGATGTATGGGAATGTGGGTGTGTCACCTCTCCCCATGTGGGTGGGGGAGGGTGTGTGTGTCATCCCTCCTGCTGTGAACCCTAAAGCCTTAAAGATAAGATAAATAAAAATAATCCAACTAAGCAGTATTTCTTTTTAACGGGCTCAGTCAACTTCATGTTAATTTGAATGTTTGTACTGCATAGTTCTGATTGATTGCCATTGAATTTGCTTGAATACTAGTAATTTTACCAGGTGTCCCGTATTCAGCATAGGGAAATATGGTCATCCTAAACATAGCTATTAATCAATCATTAACACTTTATAAACAGAACCATAATACAAAGTATGACCATTACCTTTTTGTTCGAAAGTTAAAAACAAATATGTGAACTATCATGCAACTGTAAACACACAGTTTGGACAACAGTGAAAAATCATTGCATCAGACAGCATGTACAGGAACAGGAAATCATTCTCTACATAAATGAGCATGATTCTCAATTAGCAAAATCCACAATGGCTCAAAAGAGAAACTTGTCCTGCTGAAAGCTTAAACACTCGCTCTGTGCAATTACCTTTTTGAGAGTAAAAGGGAGCCAGCCATTAGAAGGCTGATTGAAAGTTGATCCTACTCTGATACAAGAGCACACATTTATCTGTACTTGAGATAAGCAAGACATTATGCACAGAAGCTGATTTTATAATTTATCCATTTAACCCGTAACATTTAACACCACCTTAACACCCAGAATACTTAATCCCTCTGTTCTTCAGTTTCCCTGTCTGTCAAATAGGGATAACACTATGTTCTCTTACAGGGATGTTAGAATTAACTCTTTAACGACATAAAGGGGGAACATGAGGGGAGTCATCACTGGAAGGGGAGGAGATCTGATGGAGACGGATATATATACACATACACTGCAGTGCATCATTGTCTTCAATGAACAAAGAATCATACATTGGAAAGGACAACCCTGGACCCTGCCTCTGCGACCCACTGTATGCTGCCCCTGCCGCAGTCATCTCAAGCAATGAAAGCAGGGAAACAGACACACACCAGAGGCAAGGGCTAGGTAAAAGCAAGAAGCTTATGCTGAAATAAATTTGTTAGTCTCTAAGGTGCCACAAGTATTCCTTTCTTGTTTTCTTTTTGCTGACACAGACTAACACGGCTACTGCACTGAAACCTACTTATTTATTGTGATCCAGGACTCAAAGTGGATGTATCCCTACTGCCCATAAGGGGTTGCCTGTACTTGCAGAGCCAGAGAGACATGCAGGAGAGTCAAAGAGATCTGGCTCTAGAAAAGACATGCCTATGCCAGTCAACAAACTACACTACACAGAGACTTGAGGGAGTCAGAGGAAAACCAAAATGAGTGCCTCAACTTTTACATTTGGTCACAAACCTGTGGTTCCTGGGGCTGTGAAGCTGAATTAATTAATGCTTGTAAAGCACACTGAACACTTCACATGGAAGGAGCTAGAGCAGTGCCAAGTGCTAGATTATCATCATCCTGTTCCTTGGTCACTGTCTGGGTGGATACAAATAGATTTTTTTTTAAGTGCTAAAGAAATTAGAATCTTCTATAGGTGCAGAGAGAATATTTTCTTCATTTCAGTTTATTTAACTAGTTCAGTTCATGTACTAGCTCATTCAAAGTTAAAAACCCAATTGGGAGTTGAAAAAGGAGGAATGCTGTTTTTCTCTTCCACTCTATGAATAAAAGGTAGGTTTGAGAGAGTAAGATCTAAAATCTTGAAGGACATGGTAACCACAAACAAATCAGTTAAATTAATTAACCACAGATAATACTGCCTTTGTTTAATAAATTGGTTAGTTTTAAATGTTTTGATAAACTTTTTTCTTATGTATCCAGCACTTTTAAGGTAATTTTATTTAATAAAAACAATAAAAGGATATTTTTCTGAATTTTAATTTAATTTGAATTTCCATCCAAATAGAGTGCGACAAAGGTCACAAATAAAAAAATTAATCTACTAAAAACGAAATGCCTCATTCACCATTTTCTAACAATCAAAAATGTCAAAACAAAGAAGCTGAATAAATATAAGTTAAGCTATATTGTTGCTTAAATAAATATATACAGATATAGTGTATCCTCCTAGTTAGCAAAAATTACCACCAAATTTAGCGTAAAGGCTATATTTAGTTGCAAGTCAACAGGCTTTGGTGGTTATCAACTAACGAGAAATCAACATTTCCTTAGGTAAACTACTAAAAAGTACAAATGCAAAACATGATTAAAATGGTGGTTTCCTGCTTGCAGATTTAATTAAATGGTCACTGTATAAAGGGACTTTTTTCCCCCTGAGAACCATGAGATAGACCTGATCCCCTAGGTAATTTATAGCTCAATTTTCTCTGTCCATGCAGGTAATGGAAACTGTGTCTAAACCATGTGGAATCTTCCCAGGATCAGATCTGTAAATCCAGAATGCAAACCAAGGAAGGTTTTTTGGGAGGGGAAGGGGGGGTCAGGAAGGGCAGAGGTTGAGATAGTAAAGGTGGATTTTGGTAAACCAAGATGGGATATTTTTCTAGAAGTTATGCTCTAGTTGAAACAGGAATTAATTCAGGAAAGTCCTATGTCTCCAATACAGGAGGTCAAACTAGATGATCACCAGAGATCCTAGAAATCCATTTGCCACGGAATAAACATGGAATTTACAGATTTTCTGTAAAAACACAGTTTTTACATTTTGTGAAAAAATAAAAACATATATTAACTATTAACTAAATTTTACTGAAAGTACCAGTGTCATTTATTCAATGTGTGCAACCTCCCCCTCTTGTGGTTGACTTTTGAATGCGCTTTAAGTTTACATAGCTAAACATACTCCAATAAACTGCTTCCAGTGTATAGAGGTTAGATAGATAGAATCACAGGGTTGGAAGGGACCTTAGGAGATCATCTAGTCCAACCCCCTCCTCAAAGCAGGACCAATCCCCAATTTTTGCCCCAGATTGCCCCCTCAAGGGCTCACCTCACAACCCTGGGTTTAGCAGGCCAATGCTCAAACCACTGAGCTATCCCTCCTGCTTACTCAACAGCATATAGGGGTTTGCGTTTTAATGCGTCTCAAATTTCACTTCAGCCTCCAGACGTGAGCAATTAAAGTTATGAAAAGAGGCCAAAAACTTTAAAAATCACCCCTAAAGACTGTGTCACTGAGTTTGGCAAGGAAAAATGTTATGTTGATGGTAATGTCCTGTTCTGTACTGTATGCAGTAGGGCTATAGATTAAATTCAAAGGCAGACAGTTGTAGAACACATGGAAAGTACTAAACATAAACTGAATGAAAAGAAATGAAAACAAGAGTCTGAAACCACAGGACCATCAACAACAGTAAAGAAACAATTCACTCGAGTGAACAATTCACTCAATATCATTCGAGTGTTCATGCATTAACCCCCCCAACCCCCCCCGCCACACACACACACACACACAATTTTCTGAAAATATAGAATACAGACATACAAATATTTGGTACAAGTAAAAAATACAAATTGCAATTCTATTTATTTTATTTTATTACAGTGTTTGATGGAACGGGTAGGCTTTGAACTTGCTTAAAAATTGTAAATGTATCAAAACACTGCGTTCAACTGATATGTATACATATTGTGGCTAGAGAAACTAAAATTCAGCATTTGATTTTAATTGTGGAAAAATACAGATTTTTATGGTTTTTTACTGGAGAATTTGGGGGATTTTCTTATCACAGAAAACTAGGATCCCTGATGATCACAATGGTCCCGTTTGGCCTTATAATCTATGAATAACATTGACAAATGGAAACTGTACAATTCCTCATTGTTTTGGAATCACGATTGTGCAGTGTGCTTCTTCATTTGAAGTCATGACCCAGGGGTCAATCCTAGAAGGTGCTGAGCACTCTCAACTCCTACCAGGTCAGTCACTCAGCCCCTTCACTTACACACACACAGTCAGGCCATTTGGTGACTTGGACAGCTGCAGATCTGGAATTCAGGACACTGAGCCATTGCAGTGATGGAAATCTGAGAGCTGAGGGCCCTCAGTACCTTGCAGGACTGGGACCTAACTGAACAAATCCAGTCCATTTGTCTTTTGGAACTGCAAGTTGAATCCATCCCAAAAAGTAGCTCCTAATTTAGTGTATCCCAAACTTCTTATTTCTTTGGTTAATTGTCTGACATTGGCACCTGGAAGATCAGTTGCCTCCGCAGGGTTGATTTTATTTCCGGCATCTGCTTTTTTCCATTAAACTCTTTTTCTCCAATTTCTTTGTTGACTTGTGTCAGGATGGTCAGCAGATCCATGCGCCTTAAACAAATTACAAGAAAAAAAAAGTTACATAGGTACTTTCAAACTAGGCCTGTGAGGCCGTACTCCTGACTAGTCACTCAGTTTGAACACTCTACTATGTAACCATTACACTCCATATATATCTGAAGAAAAAAGAATTTCAGAAAGGCCACTCAGTGTAAGTTTTTCTACCAAGTGACATTTGTCTTCCCTCTTGGTACTGGTTAGGAGCAGCATTTAGATAATATGGAGAAACAAATGAACACATCATCCAATCCCTCCCCCTGCTCTCCATGATGCTACACAAGACTTATCACCAGACAGACACCATTTCCCTTCATTTCTAAACCAAAACTCTAGCAATTCTTTTTTTTTTTATAGACCAGCAGCCTAGGGAAGGGAGGTTCTTGCCATTGTTCTTTACTAAAAAGATTTGCCTGCTTCCCCTGACTCCCATTAATTCCCATTGGAAGAACAAAATCATTGGTCATTTAATATTATAAAATACTATACAGGATACATGTGAGGAGGCAGCACAGTGTGGAGGATTGAGCTGGGGACTGGGCTCCTGAAGGTCCAGCAATATAATCCTGGCTATACTGCTGATTCATGTAACCTCAGGCAAGTCACTTAAAGTCAGTCTTATTTGTAAAACAGGAATAACAATACACACATAGCGATGTGAAAGAGGGGTTGTGAGGTCTAATTAATGATCATGCAGTGCTTTGAAGATGCAAAGCGCTATATACAGTAAGTGGAAGGTACTATTGTCAATGGGTTTCTATTAAGCTAGTTTAATGAAGACAAATGCATTCCACCTCTTCATCAGTCCTCTATAGGCTATTAAAATGGGGAATATGAGTAGTACTTACTGTGGGCAGAAAGACTCTATTTCCTTGCAGAGGCACTGAATGAACGCACTGCCTCTCTCTATGTATCTGTAGCACTCAAAGTCTTCCACTGTAGCCATACCAATGAGGATATCAGCCCAGTCCGGAATGGAAGGCAAGGGTAAAGCATCTGTCTCCAGCTGTCGAGAAGAATCTTCTTCCACTGGGATACTTTTCTGCCCTGTCTTACCTTGGCAGGCTTGAATAAAGAAGAGTTTGGGTTTGCCAGCGAGCGAGGGGCACTCAGATCCAGTGAAGCAGGAGACCAGATCTTTGATGGCTGCAGAATTCCAATCTGTCCCACGTACTTTACCTTTTTCACCATGTGAGAGTAAGCAGCAAATGAAACAGTCCATGTTGCTATGGTCCATGTTGCTATACTTTTTGATTGTTTCACAGATTTCCTCTGCTTCTAGGTTTCGGTGCTCAATTGTCTCAAACTGAAGCCACTCAAAGACCTGTTTCAGAGCCTCTGGGAGAGAAAGCGAGAGGAAGAGTCAGCAATCATTTAACAAAGAGACAGAGGAGAGGGAAGAAGATGAAACTGTAGGCACTGCACTGAAGAACAAGAGACACTGTCAGGCAGTTTGGAAAGTCTTACAGTCCCACTAAGAAGCCCACCTTATTGTTCCACACCCTCTCAGTCCTCTTGGATCAAAATGATATTGCCCTAGCAAGAAATACACAGCTGTTCATTTACTCCTGATACAATGCCTTTGACTTGAGCATCATGCTGTCCTCCCAGAAAAAAGTAGGTTTTACTTCCGTAGCAATTAATCATTATAAATTAGGAGAGTTTAGTTTGTTTAAGAATCTTTCACCAACTTCATGCTGCACAGAAATTTGAGTTACTTATGAATAGCTCTTGATAAAACAAGATGATGATGATGTACTTATTTAAGGCTGGATTCTGCCACTCTTCCAAGGAGTAGCTCCTTATTCTGCAAATAGTCCTGTTGAAATTAACTACTCTGAGCAGAGCAAGAGCAGCAGAATCTGGCTCTTAAAGGTAAAGACCTACACAGCTTTCCCAGTACCTACTGACTTAGCTTTGTAATGAGCGAGAAGAATCTCCTAGAGAGAAGAGGGTGACTGGGAAACAAGCAACTGGAAAGGGGTCAGAGTTAAAATTCAGCCATATATGCTTTTTTAAGACGCAGCGTTAAGAAGGAAGAATGTGTGGATTCAGATAGACATGGAGTTATTGCAGGAGGAAGGGCTTAGAGGCAAATGGCAAGATGATAAGATAGTTGGATTCATTTGAGCATTGCTGCAACCAGATGTGTCTATCTGCTGGATCAGAACACTTTCTAACTGGCAGTGTGGTCTCCTTATATCCTCCAGTTGCAGACTGTAGGTTAAGTGAACACAGAATTGAGAGCTTAAGGATTTTATGGCAGTTCTAAGAACACGACTATTAAAAAAAATGTTGTCTTTCTGCTTGTCATCAAGCAAAAAGACAACATAGCAGAAAAGGCACACACATATATACACACACTATAAACAATAGCTTGTACTCAGAACGGAAAGACACTCCTTCCTTAAATTACATTTTTAGCATATTCTGTCCAAGAGGGTAAAAATAAGTAGGTCAGCTATAAACAGACAAATTCTAATGGAGGGACTGACAAGGAGACTAGGGGGTGTTTTTACAGCAAGATAACTGATATCTGAGTCAGCTCTCGGGCAGTAAAATCCTGGCGGAGACAGCCTCTGTTGTCACTGCAGTGTAGGGAGATGAGGTCATCCACAGACGAGGAGTGTAGTGTTGACCTCACCTAGCAACTACAAGGTAAAAACTACTTGCATCTCCATTCAGCTTTTATAGGAGAGAGCTAACACAGGTTAATCAGGCTGTAAAAAGACCACCCTTTTTGGCAGTGAAGGACCGCCTAAATACTGTTACTTCCTATTTCCAGCTTTTCTGATACCATAATGGCCGACATGTCTGTCAGACCAACCATGGAGGGAAGGGAACTTGGTGAGAGTGGTCTTGTGAAAGGAAAGAGTGACAACACTGTAGCTTATCCATTCTACAAAGGAGGGTAGATTAAATGGTTACCTCAGACAAAGTCCAATTTAGAAAACCCCTCCAGTAGTTCAACAAGCAAAATATTTACCAGCATCTCTGTCTGTGCCACTCCTGGTTTCATCAGGATTTTTAAAATCAGAGTTGTTCAGTATCACACAATAGCCATGAGGATTATTGTCCATCCTGTAGGGGTTCTTGAGCTGTAGAGATGTTCAGAGCATAATGACAAGATTGCAAAAGCAGCATAAAGAGCTGTGGGTTTTAAGGTACCCAAAAGAAAAATGGGACTAAGCACAGATTGTTACCCTGCCTCATCTAAGCCCCACAGACACACCACAGGCTGGGGCACTGGGGAAGCGGTGTAGGGAAAGTCTGAATCTGGGAGAGCTCTAGCCTCTGCCTGCAGGGGGATGGAAGGGAGTGGGGAAATCAGAACCCTGTTTCCTCCCCCCTGAGCACTCCTTCCCTCCCCCATGGCGAGATTATTGTTCTGGAGTAGAGGGAAAGGGAGCAGGTGTTTGTCCCCAGCCCAACACTCCCTTCCTCCCCTTCCTCCCCTCCCCCAAGAGCATGTGGTGGGGGCTACCTTTGAGATTCCTGCTCCCTCCCTCCTTTGCTTGGTGGGGTTCACTGGTTCTTATCTGTTGATTCAGCATGATTTGAGGGAGGGAGGGATGTGCTTAACCGTGACTGCCGGAAACTCTCCACTGGCTTCAGGGTGTCCTGGTGGTTCTCGTCCCCTCTCTCCCCTCCCCCAATGGCAGACATTGCTCTGTTTCCTGTCACTAACCCTAATGGGGTGTTGATCCTCAGGCAACACAGCAAAGGGTGGGGCTTACTCTTGTATTCTGGATGAGGGCTCCCTAGGGCCTCACCAACAATTGTAGGGGGGTTTGTAAATGGGATTTATGCCCATGAGGGTCAGGAGCAGAGCAGCAGTTGAAGGTAAACATCAGGGATTTCTCACCTTGGGAACTGACACTGCTTCCTTTGCTCCCGATACACCTGGGCCCACAAATGCACATGTTTTAGGGCAGGGAACTTCCTGGTGAATATGACCTACAAGGGGCACGAAAGGACATTTAGAGTCAAAAGCGTTGTCTTCACTTTAACATCATTCAGTACAAAGAATGGTATCCAAATGATCTGAAGGAGTGGGGTGGGGATAACTTCTTAACCCTAAAACATGATGAACTGCTCACATTTTCATCACTGTTTACCACGTAGATAACGTCTATAGCCTTAGCATCTATGGGCCTACCACTGCCTAACGTCAGGCTGTTTCTAGGTGTATTTAGTTAGTGATGATTAGTCCTATTTTTAACCATATGAATCAAGAGACTGAGTCTCCGTGGCACTGACCATGAAGTCTGTACAGGCTTTAGAATCTAGGTGGGAAACAATGCAGGTAACAAACATCTTCACGCTTAGGGCAGTGACTGGACTCTTAGCTAAATTACATTTAATCAAGTGAGCCTATGCTGTAGTTCATACAGGAATTAATTCAGGGGAAGTCTTAAGGCCTGTGTTATACAGGAGACAAGAACTGATCACAAGGGTCTCTTCTGGCCTTATAATTTATTAATCTACTTAAGAAGCGATAACAAAATACCTTCAGTAATTGTCAAGCTCTGAAAAGGAGGTTCCAAGCTCGTGATCGATTCATCTGGGGCTGAAACGTGAAGAGACAAGAATGATGGACAAATTCAACCAAGGCTATCCCAGATCTCAGTGCAGCAAGACTCTCAAGGCATCAGGTTAGCTACATGCCTAGTCTTCAACAGAAACTATTCTGAAGTCTTAAAGGACAAACAGCCTGGGCAGACGAAACAACTCATCCAGTATACACACAATTCTGGTGAGCCTCGCTCTCTATGTGAAGTTATCTAAAACTGTCAATACATTAGATCATGATCAACTGACATCAGTTTTCAACACAGGAAAGAAACCCTGTGGCTGTACCAGTTCTGCAGCTTCTTTGCTACGTTTGTCACATCCCACTGAATAAGAGTTCCCTTGAGGTTTTATTTTTAGATGTTGGAGGAGATCCCTTTTCCCATTAGTGACTGATGATTCTCTTCTCTTCCCCTCCAGGAATGGGTTCCTCTCGTGCCCTCCTGGTGATGGATTAGCCCATTGACAGGTTGACCATTTCTGTTGCCCTGGACTGAGATAAAGGCCCTGTCTATACTACAGAAATAACAATATTTCAACAGGATTGTGAAAAATGGTTGTAACACAGACATCTACTAGGGTTAAAACATAATTCTCCATCACGATTATGACTGGGGATGTAAATAGGGTTTAAAATAGTAACAGTATTATTAATAGTAATAGTAATATTAAAATTCTATCGGTTAAAGAGTTAACCGCTAAGAAGTTCACATAGGCGGGTAACTAGGAGTGCAAGGGGTCCCGGCTGCCGGCCCCATGTCCCAGGCACAGAGCCGTCAGCGGAGTTTAATCGTTAACCAAAACCAATAAGACTGATGCTTATCAGTTAACCAGTTAAACTTTTACATCCTTAGTTTTGACATTTTTGTACTTGGCAAAAATAAGTCATAATCATGTTTAAACACGGCTGTGCTGAAAAGGTATTTTTTTTGTAGTGGCAACAGGGCTAAAAAATATGTCCCCTTCCTGCTCCATCTAAAGAGATGAATTGAATAATTTTCCCATTTGGCTACAGTCCTTGTCTACACTAGAAATTCCTGGAAATCTCCCACTATTGCAATGCCTCTGGAGGTAGCAGTGGGGAGCACAATTATGTAGACATCATTCAGGTGCCCCCTGACGTTTACTGTGCTGTTTGCACCTACCCTGAGCAGCATTAGACAACAAGGGGTGGTAAAGCACCAGTGCTCTGTTGACACTAGTGCTTCCACTGTTGCTACCGCTGGTGCGAGAATTTTTATAGTCAAGATTAGAGGCAGCCACTATCTGCCTCAGAGCCATTGTCTGTTCAAGTACATCCTTAGAATGGCTGGGAGAGAGTCCAAATGCTCTGAGAACCAACCAGGGGGCCTCAAAGAAACACACATGACTAAGCCAAATGCTAATGAGAACTTGCTATGAAAAAATCTGTGTATTCTCACTTTCCCCTGGCCGCTGGATGGTGCCACTCATTAACTGTTTCCTGAACGTTGGGCCTGTCAGGTGAACAAGTCACTGCTTCAGCCCCAAAAGCTCATCAAGAAAACAGTAACTGGAAGTGCTGGAACTGTCCCAGTTTCTGTTTTAAAGCATTTGGCACTGACTTGAGTAAAAATGCCTTCCTTTCAAAACCTTTCCATTATGCTTCTTTCCAAACTTTGCAGTAGCTAACAAAGAATAAAGCCTAGCAACTCACTGACAGCAAGATCTGGAAGTCTACAGACTAATCTTCCAAGGGAAACAGTGCAGGTCTCACTCAGAGACATTTAAAACTACACTGGTCAAAGCACAGAAAATAATACTATGCAGAACAATTTTTCAATAGTTTCTAAGGGGGGCAGACTACATCGAATGTCTCCCTCATCACCACCTCCTTTGATCCTCAAGGCTCAGTCAAAAGAATATTCAAATGGGTAGCTTAAAATCATTACCTTGTGTTTCTACTTCGTAGGTATTAATTTTTTGTGCCAGGTCAGGTCTAACTTCCCGTAAAATACTCTTCAGTGCCTTCAATTTGGTTTCATTCATTATCCCAGCTTTTTCCATTTCTATAAAGAGCTTCAATATTGTCTGTTTAAAAAAAATATTGTGTATTAGTTTCAGGTAGCACCCCAACATATTGGGCATTTTTCAAACCAAAAGGAAGACAAAGTTCCCTGCTCTGAGGAGAGGACAGGCTGAAGACAGAAACAGACAAAGAATTGGGGAGGGGCGGGGGTGGAGAAATACACCAAGTTAGAAGACGGTAGCGGGTGTCAAGGTGTGAATTAGCCACCTCATGGGAAAATAAATTAAGCTAAGACAGGGGATTTTAGGACTGATCTACATATATTTTTTCTGCACATATGTAACAAAACAGATTTAATTAAACCAGTGCAAACCACTAATGTAGATACTCTTAAACTGGTTTCGCTTAATCCAGTAATTGACCAAATTAAATTAAACTAGAATAAAAAGTGTGGTATAACCCTGGATAAGTGCATGTCTATTCCAGATGTGTAACTAAGATGGATTTTTAAAAACAATTTAGTTACACTGCTGTAGGTTTTCCATTACATAAATTATTCCTAATTACTCCCCAAATTTGTAATTATATCAGCTAATCTTCCCATAGGGACCATAGCAGATTTGGTGCTTTTAGGGAGAGTTTTAATGCAGGCCTTGTGGATGATGGACTCAGGAAGGGTGCTTATTAACAGTATGTAATATTTTCATAGCAAATTCTTTCTTCAAAGATAGTTATTTGTCTATCTAACCTTCACCATACCCTGGGTGGCAGCTAGGTAAGTATCATTATTCCGATGTTACAAATAAGGAAAGGGACAGAAAGGTTAAGTGACTTTCCCAGGACCACACGAGTCATTGGCAGAGCCAGGATTACAATTTAGGATTGTCTGACTCCCAAACCCTGTGCTTTTTCTCCAGACCTCCTCCTCCTCCTTTGGGTGCCACCCAAACATCAATACCCTGAAAGCAGTGGGTAGAGAAGAGGAGTGTGCTGAATTTGTCGGAGGCAGAGGCAGGGAGATGGGTGGTGTGGATAAGACAATGAGAATATGGGAAAGACTGATGCAGTGGTGGGGAAAGGAGACTGACAGGAGGGAAAAAGAAGGGCCCATTCTCTAATGGAGACCATCTCACAGCTCTTCCACTTCCTCTGAACAATATAATCTTATCATGAGCCATCCCCACTGCAGGCTGGGATTTACATGCACCTGTTCTCTCTATCTCCTTCGAGGAAAGTTAGACTATGGCTACTACAGACTTTACAGCGGTGCAGCTGAACTGATGCAGCTGCGCCACTGTAAGCTCTCTGTGTAGCCGCTCTAAGATGACAGGAGAGAGCTCCCATTGGCTTAGTTACTCCAGCCCCTGCTGGCAGTAGCTCCCCCATCGACTTGCGCACCGGTGTGTTCAGCACTAAGTCGGCATAAGTTAAGTCACCCAGAGGGGTGGCTAACCACACCACTAAAGCAATATAACTTATGTCGATTTAAAGTGTAGCGTAGCCCTAGCCAGAGACTCAGAACCAACTTTGCACAAGAAGCCACCATGATCAAGTGCTCTTACAGCATTGTCCTGAAGCTTCTTCTTTGGCAGTTCCTTTTGCAGCAGGAATCTTACACTGGCAACTTCTTCACTAGTTATTTCTTCAGAGATTCTGTAAAGTAGTTGCCTGACAATAAAGGAAGGAGAGAAGGACGAAAGGAAGCAAATTAGCCAAAATGAAGGTTACATACATGCTGTCAGGTATGCCCCATGTGCCTGACAGGCTGGTTCACAGTAAAGGGGTTTGCTTCATCCTTATCACTGCTATGTACAACATCCTTGAAAGCCAAGGCTGAGAACAACATCACAGTATCAGAAAATCAATGTGGTCCAAAGTGAAATAGTTGCTCTCGGAAGCACTCAGTGGCAGTGCTTCCAGGAATGAGACAGTACATAGCACACATTAGGTTGCAACTAACCTAGGTAAGACTCAGGCTCTTTCTGGATTTGAGAGGACCAAATCCAACCCCAAGCCTGCTTGACCTCTCTCTAGTTACAATATAATATTATGATTGAGAGATAATTTCCAGGAAAAAAGTCTTCTCAGAGACTGGGTCTCTTTAGGAAAATGGAGATGTCACTTCTGTCGGAATAGTACCAAGGACACAATCAATAGCATTAGAGCATAGAACTAAATACCTGTCCTTAAGTGTGCAAGACACACAGAGCCAAATTGAGAAGTATAAAATTCTCCCTGGATTTGTGTGGGAGATAAAATGGAAGACAATTCAGGTAGGAAACAAGAATGAACCTGGACATAACAGAACACCTCTACCTGGGCCTTTTAAGCCCAAGAGGCCCCAAAGAGTCCTTACTACCATACTGCATACCTATATGGTGAAACTTTTGCCTTGTTTGGGATTTGAAGCTCCCTCTCCATTTCATCTCTGCTGGAGCTCAGTTTACCAGTCAGGAGGTCTATGCGGTTTACTCTGAACAGTAGCTCCTTTAAGAAGGACAGATCATCCTCTTCTATCATTCTCTTCTTCTGGAGCTTTTGGAAGAAATCCTTGGGATCCTGAATGTCTTCCTGATTCTTCAGTGGGATGTACTCCAGACTCAGAAACTTCAGGGCCATCAGGGTTTCCGAGTCCAGTTCCTCGCTGATGAAGAAGAGAAGCTTGTATATATCTGCGCTCATTTTGTGGCTGAGGGACGAGGAATCAGATCTAAACACAAAGTGAGAGGATGATGGAACAAGGTGATTGATGGGCCGGTTCAACACAATTACAAAGGAGTCATGTCACGTGGAATGCTCCATAATAAATGGATACATGCTACAAAATACCCATCTGATGTCCCCTGTCATAGTTTTGATGTTAGGTCTCTTTTGTCCCCTTTCAATTCATCAGCTTTAGGAATCTGCACTTGGGAACAGAAGCAAAGGTAAGAGAAAATGTCATGGAAACAAGCTCCGCCTGCTTTCCCTGGGAGAATGTTTGGGGGTTGCTGGCAGCAGAATCAACTCAGCTGCATGCAAGTGCTTCCTTCTTTCTTTCCAATATCCTGCCTGTTGTTCTTTTGAAAATCAGCATTCTTCTTTTTCTAGAGATTTAGTGCTACCCAGAAGCAAGATCCATAGATCTGACACCCGTTTCCCCTAGATCTAAAATCAACAACATGTTTGAGCAATAAATGAGACCCATAAACACTACTCTATCACAGATGTGTGTCTCAATTGTAGTAAAAGCTTCCCTAGGCTACTACTGCTTCTATAAACAATTTTTTTCCTGGCCCCTGCAGGTCACTGCAATCAGGCCACTCCAATTGTTTAGACAGGAAAGATAATTCACTTTATACTTCTTGTCTCCAGCACTTGCAAACTACGGCTCACTTACAAACTGAGCTAATTACTATCACACTGCACATTTGTAAGATACAGATCAGATAAAGAGCATACTGATCATTTCCAAAGCTGTGGTAGAGGTTAGAGCCACACATTTCCCATTTCACTGTGCACCTAAAGCCCCCAGTGACCTTTGAATTCTCAGTCCTGGACTACAGTTAGGGCAGGGCACAAGTACAATAGAACCTCAGAATTACAAAGTGACCAGTCAACCACACACCTCATTTGGAACCGGAAGTACACAATCAGGCCGGGGGGGGAGGGGAGGCGGGGAAAGCAAATACAGTTCAGTACTGGGTTAGATGTCACTGTCATCGATTGGTCTATCAGCCCTCACAGAGAGAGCACCGATCACAACACGTCAGACGTGTTGTTCTAGCCAGTCCTCCAACTATCCGCTGGCCAGGCTGTCAGTAGCACCAGACACCTGATTGCCATAGCGCACAGCAGCCTAGAACTCCTGAGCGAGCCGCCAACCGCAGCCTCCCAAGCAGCTGGGATTACAGGCGCACGCCACCACACTGGGCTGGGTTAGATGTAAACTACTACAAAATATAAAGGGAAAGCAGCATTTTTCTTCTGCATAGTAAAGTTTCAAAGCTGTATTAAGTCAATGTTCAGTTGTAAACATTTGAAAGAACAACCATCATGTTTTGTTCAGAGTTACGAACATTTCAGAGTTACAAACAACCTTCATTCCTGAGCTGTTCGTAACTCTGAGGTTCTGCTGTACTGAATTTAGAACGGGCCTCTGAATTTGGGAATATGGAGCATGAAGCTCCAAAAATCCCCAGCCCATAGTGTGGGAACAGCAGCATATGCTGCTAGTCTGTCTGCCTCATTGCAGAGTGCCAGCCAGTGTGCTCTGTTCCCTCTGTGACAGCGCAGGCAGAAGGGCCATCCTGGGGTATCAGAGGAGGGTGAGGGTTTGGGAAGACGAATCTATCGGGTGGCTGAAGTTCTTTGAGTTGGCCCTGTGGGGGACCCCCTCTTAGCATGCCTGGAAGGTCTCTCTCCTCCTGTCTTTTTCATCTGGACACCATTCTGAGACTGAAATTGCGAGAGAACATTTAGTATGGCAACCGTTTGCAAGAGCAAGCCAGCCTCCCACCGTCAGATTACCAGAGAAGTCAGTAATCCATCTGTATGGTGGCAGTGGCCAAAACCCCCCATGAGGTTGGGATCCCACCCCTTGCAGTTGGCTCTCTTCAAACACACTGCAGCTTTGTGTAGACCAGGGTTTGTGATTCTGAGGTAGAGTTGACTGATTGCCAAATTAACTTGAGTTAACGAATATAATTGTAAATGCTAATCCTGACATTCCGCAATAATTTGTTCCGTGACACAAACATTTGTGGTTGACTTGAGGGTCCATTTTAAGGTAAACTGCAAAGGTTTGAGGAATGTATGGATTTGCATTCACAATTGTGTTTGTTAACTTGAGTTAATTGGCAATCATTCAATTGGCTACTATACAGTAGGACCTTAAATTCTTGTCTAGAAAAACCTAGTAAAACTCACTCCCTGTCCTACAGAGCACACTCTCTAAAGTTCTGTTCCCCGGCCCTCGTTTCTCTTAAATGTATGCAAAATTAGTTTTGAAACAGATGAGAATCTGCACCTCTGGGCCATATGAAAACTAATGAGAATAGGCACATGAGTCATTCAGACAGGAGTCAGTGCTTTCAACTGCTTCACCTTATTTGTTACGTCTCCGAAAAAAAGGAGAATACACACTTGATGGTTAATTGTCAATACAGGATTGTCTCCTCTGACATACATGCATACCCCTAGATTAAGGTATAAGCAATTTATAGCCATAAAAACGATCTTTCTGGTAAAGGGAATTAAATTAATTTCACTTTCACTTTCAAACTTTCTATAAACTTCAAACACTATAGTTTATATATGTATGCAGAATAGACAATATATCTGCATGTGTGTATGCCTGCCTATGCGGATAGTGTACTAAACATTCTAACTCCATTGTCTTCTGGCATTAGATTATAATCCAAAACAGGGAAAGAGAAAAACTAGAAAAAGATATTGGCCTAGCAAAACTCAGTTGCCTTCAAACATAAAATGATATTGAAGTTAAAGATATGGATTTCACTTACTTTTGGGGTCAGGCAGATCCGTGGATGAAATGCCTCTGGATCTTGTTCCTTCTCAGTCCCAACAGGAAGTCATGCAACAGGAAAGGACTGGTCTCGAGACTGAGTGTATTGTCATGTGACTTACAGTAGCAGGTTAAGTTAAAAGACAACACAATGAAAATTGTGATATCAACACAATGACAATAGAGCTGTTCACTTCCAGAACTTGTCATCGTTACAATTTCAGTTAATCAAATATTGCAAATACGGAAACAGAGCTTGTAAAAATAAAACAAATAACTGGTAAAAAAAGGGGGGAGTTGTAGCACAGCAGGTAGAATAATCAGGAGACCTCTTAATATGAAGGGAGACTTGAGTTGTTTCCTCTACATGAAGAATTAAAGGGTTAGGAAAAAACCATGCTTAATTCAAAAAGCTTTTCCACTTTAAAGTTTGTCTCTGTCCCACTTCCCTGCTTTGCCATTGGATCTTTCCGTTCAGGGGTGAGCAAATTTTTTGGCCTGAGGGTCACATCTGGGAATAGAAATTGTCTGGCGGGCCATGAATGCTCACAAAACTGGGGTTGGGGTGCGGGAGGGAGTGAGGGCTTTGGTTGGGGGTGCGGGCTCCAGGATGGGGCCAGAAAAGAGGAGTTCAGGATGTGGGAGGGGGCTCCAGGCTGGGACAGGGGAGTAGAGTGCGGGGGAGGGAGGTGAGGGCTCCGGCTGGGGGTGCGGGCTCTGGAGTGGGTCTGGGAATGAGGAGTTTGGGGTGCAGGAGGGTGCTCTGGGCTGGGATCGAGGGGTTTGGAGGGCGGGAAGGGGGATCAGGGCTGGGGCAGGAAGTTGGGGTGTGGGGAGAGGCTCACGAGTGCAGGCTCCGGCCGATGCTTACCTCAAGCGGCTCCTGGAAGCAGTGGCATGTCCCTTCTCTGGCTCCTACGCGGAGGCGCAGCCAGGTGGTTCTGCACACTGCCCCATCCGCAGGCACCGCCCCTGCAGCTCCCATTGGCTGCGGTTCCTGGCCAATGGAAGCTGCGGGGGTAGCACTTGGGGTGGGGGCAGTGTGCAGAGTGGAGCCACCTGACTGCCCCTACACATAGGAACCGGAGGGGGGCTAGGCTGCTGTTTCCAGGAGCCGCATAGAGGGGGCCCCGACGCTGCTCCCTAGCAGGAGCTTGAGGGCTGGATTAAAACAGCTGGCGGGCTGGATCCGGACCACGGGCCATAGTTTGCCCACTCCTGCTTCAGTCCCATCTATCTTACTATAGTGTCCATCTTTTCTATGCAGTTGGATCATTTTTAACATGCAATATTATTTTTTATGGAAAATTATTTTATTTGTATAAAAGAAAAAAGGAGAGACAGACACCACCACCAAATACACAACCGGCACGCCATGAACACATGAAACTGTAAAGTCTAAATGTTCTCTTGAAATTCGTGTTTCAGAAAGATATATTGTAATGAATTGGTGATTAGCATTGGCCGAAAAACAAGAATTCTGTTTTGCAATATATTTACAGGTTGCAAAATCTGGTTTTGGTCCAATGCTGAACAACAAAATCGAGACCTTTCCAAATTTTTCATGAAAAATACCAGCAAGGCAGACACGATGCCAAAATAGCCAATAGCTTAGTGGTTAGGATACTCACCTCCAAAATTAGGCAGAGGAGGGATGGAGGTTTCAACAAATTGGCATTTTCTTAAGAAAAACATTTCATCAAAAAACTCTCAGCCAGCTCTATCAGTAGACACTAGAATTTAAGGGGTGTAATCCGCTCAAAACTCCATAGTGGCAGTGGTCATAACACAGCTATTCCTTTGTTCCAAAATCATAGGCCCTCTCCACCTAAAGGAGCTAAAGGAGACTTTCTATCAGCTGCCTGTGATACAGGATCTCTGGCAAACAGCTGAGCAATTCTGATTCTATACACCCTAGCCATTTATATGCATAGCTACTACTACATTAGTTGATTGCAATATTAAGGTATTTATTCTAAATTATTGGTATTTCACTGAGATTAACAAAGTCCAAGAAGACCCAAGTGAGAATGAATACATGAAAAGAAAAGATCTCCTAGAGCCTCTCCATTTTACAGAGAGGCACTAGCTTCAATTTCCTTAGCATTTGAGTTGCTTTTGATTCCAAGCAGTTCTCTTACATATCTTTGTAATTTCCAAATGATCATCCAAAATTATTGTTTTAGTTTATCATGTGATGCCATCTCTAATTGTAGGCAGATGTGGATTTCACCATTAGTACAGGAGTACTGTCTCAATACTTCCATCTCAGATACTGTCTCAATACTTCCATCTTTACATACATCTAAGTTTAGCTTTACAGCTCTCAGAAGTAAATAGGTTGTATGTATGACCATATGTACTGCTCATCTGTGTGTCAGATCCTATGCTTCCAACAGAAAAAAGAATCTCCTTTATCTTAAGTGGCAGGGGGTCTGTTCTTCACGAAGTTTACAGGACCACTGGCTTAGCTATCACACCCCATTTCACCCATTAACCACACTCATGCAGACAGTAAATTCCCTTATGTCTGCAGTACTGGGATAGCACTCTTTTCCTGTGAATCTAAGCAGGCTCACAGACTTAAAATCTGCCAGACGCGACTCCCTTCCCACGAATATCCTAAGGCAGTGGTTTTCAACCTGTGGTCCGTGGACCCCTGGGAGTCTACAGACTATGGCTAATTTCCATTTGAAATGTATTAAGGGTCTGCAAATGAAAAAAGGTTGAAAACCACTGTCCTAAGGTCTGCTTAGCAGTGCACTTATTTCTGTGATTTTACAGCTGTATCTTTTCAGAAGTGCATTGTCTTCAGTGAGGATAATGTCACTCTGGCATTGTCTGTGACCAACACATAGCTGTAAATAAATCAGGGTTTTCATACTACTACAATTTGTGAACTCATACTCAGCCAAAACAGCAAATCCCCTGTCCTTTTGCCCTTCTATTCTCATTAGTATTGAATGCACAATTCCTAACATCTTTTACTGTCCTGGTACTTCATTTATTGGGAGAATATTTTTATGGAAGCCTCTAACACAGGCCTGCACAACATACGGCCCACACATGCTTACTGTGCAGCCCGCGGGGGGGGTTGTGTTATACCAATAAAATAAAAACCAGCAGGATCTTAAGAGGGATAAGGCAACAAAGCCACATTTATTGTGAACATAATAATAAAGCAAAAGATAAAAGTAAACAACGTTGTTTGACTACTTATTCCTATCACTATTTATTCTTTATACACTTTATCATCTATCTATCTATCTATCTATATTCATTCATGCAATCATTCATTCAAGTTCTATATAGATGTTATAGTTACCAGCCTAGAAGTTGCTCATGCCAAGTTACTGGCCAGGTAACCTGGGCATGAGGGTGGAGCCGAGTCCTTGTCAGATTCATCTGATGCTCCTGGAGGTTGGCAGCAGAACCAGAGACTCAAAGTCCTCAGTTTCTAGAGGCCATTCTTATAGAAATTATTTCTTATGTCAGTCTATGGGAACTGTTTCATCTTGCTGTTGCTAACTCAATCACCAGATGGCACATTCCTGGTGGCTCCACGCTGTCCAAAGTTTGTTTTTCTCATCCTTCCAGGTGGTGGGGTGGATCCCAGTTTTACCCTACGGGGGTTGTATCAGTCCACCTGAAACCTTTCTTCGGCCGATGGATACTCCCTTTCTAGGCTGGCACTTCCCTAGCCATTCACGTATATCATGCATTCATCAACATACATTCTTTATCACAACTGTTAAAGTATTGCTTTGAGAACAGGCTCTTTGTCTTAGGATGTACTAACACAATCAACAGCTTGCAAGTTTCACATAGCAATAAAGTATCTTTCTGAGAACAGATACAATCAATGATTTACAAGCTTTACATAGACAGACAGTAGCTTGTAAATTAACAAAAGAGACCCAAGAGATCTTTTTACTTGGTGAAGCTGTTGGATTTTAGACAAGTTATGGGGGGTCACTTTCACTTGGGGGAATCACTGTCCATACCTTCTTTAATATCTCTACATTGAGCGGATCGGCATGCCCCGCTCTCCCCTGGCCGGAGGAGCGCCGGCGGGGAGGGCGGCATGCCCCGCTCTCCCCCGGCCGGAGGAGCGCCGTGGGGAGGGCGGCATGCCCACCCGCGGCCCTGCTCTCCCCCGGCAGGAGGAGCGGGCGGGCAGTGGTGGAGGGGCCGAGGCGAGCAGGGGTGGGGGTGGGGGGATGGCCGAGTGGGCGGGCAGTGGGGGGGGGGCAGGCAGGGCGAGCAGTGAGCCATCAGGGGTTCTAGGGGCGGGCATGGGGGTTTCTGGTAGGGGAGGGAGGAGGTGAAAGGAGGCGAGTGGTGGGTGGGGGACTGACTAGGAGGGATGCAGCAAGCCATCGGGGGGTTAGGGGGTGAAGAGGGGTGTGATGGTGGAGCCGAGCGGGGAGGGGCCGAGCGGGGAGGGGGCGGCGCTGGGGGTGTTTCCGCGGGGCCGGAGGGTTTCGGCCCTCAGCAGTTTTCTTTGGGGTAATATGGCCCTCGACGCTTTACGAGTTGTGCAGGCCTGGCCTAACACATTAAATATATTAATACATAATACTGTCTTCCTGACAACACTCTTAAAAGTGGTTAATTTAACATACTACACATGTGTCAAGTTGTCTGGAGTAGCTCATGAATGTGAGTACCAACCTCAGGACAGACTGTTACAAACCAGGCACAAGCCCCAAACTGAGTATGAGTTCTATATTTAGATTTCTTCAATCAAGAGTGAACTCTTCAAGCACTGTCTGTAGCAACCTATCCATGGAGCTACTGACAGTTTTCTTGGGTACTCCGGTCTATCTTGCCACCCAGGCAAACTTGTGTAAGGGACCATCTATCACAACATACGATCCCTTACACCAAAAAATCATAACAATACTTAGGTTACTCCCAGTCCTAAAGGACCAGTCATTTACCCCAAGTCAATTGTCCCTCAGATCTCTCACCAAAGACAACGCTTGTCCGAGTCCTATAATAAACTATCTAAAGATTTATTAACTTAAAAAAGAAATGAGTTATTTACAAGGTTAAATAAGGTAAACACGCACAAACACATGAGTTACAGGCTTAGGTTTCAAACAGCAATAGAGAGCTCGCATATTACAGCAGCTGCAATGTCCTTTAGGACTAAATCCAGCTACGCAGCCAGGGATCCCTTGCTTATGCTTAAAAGTCTTATTCTCTCCCTGAAGTCAAAGCAGCATAGGGATGACACGTTCTTCTTGACAGGGTGTAACGATGCTGGTTCTGGCGGGACCCAACTGAGAGTGCCAACTCAGGACAAACTGCTTAAAGCAGGGCAGGGACAAATGGTTATGAAAACCAATACCCCAGTAAATGAAAAAAGTTTCTCCCGATCCCAAAGGACCAAGCCCCAGACTCAGGTCAATATACAAATCAGATCTTACCCACAAATCACGCTGTTGCCAATCCTTTAGAATCTAAAGGTTTATTCATACAAGGAAAAAGATATAGATGAGAGCTATAATTGGTTAAATGGAATCAATTATATACAGTAATGGCAAAGTTCTTGGTTCAGGCTTGTAGCAGTGATGGAATAAGCTGCAGGTTCAAATCAAGTCTCTGAAGTACATCCACAGCTGGGATGGGTCATTCAGTCCATTGTTCAGACCTTCAGTTTGTAGCAAGGTACCTCCAGAGGTATGAAGCAGGACTGAAGACAAGATGGAGGAGCTGCAGCAACTTTTTATATTCTCTTGCCATGTGGTCTCTGCTTTCTTTGTCCCAAAGACAAGCTGTCCATCACATGGCATGGAAAAACTTCAGAGTTCTGTCTATAGGCATGTCCCTACATGAGTAACAAGGCGTGTCTGCCTTCTCTCAACAGGTCAATTGTATAGCTGATGGTCCTTAATGGGCCATCAAGCAGGCTAGGCAGTGGTGATGCCAACTTGTCTGGGATGTCACCCAGAAGCATAGCACAAGTTTGGAATACAGACAGTATCGAGCCAATACTTATAACTTTAAATACAAAAATGATACATGCATACAGATAGCATAATCATAACCAGCAAACCAGAACCTTGTCTTAGATGCCTTATTTGACCCCCTTTATACAAGATTTGGTGCCACTACAGGACCTTGATTGCAACAATGATCTATACGGTCCCAGCTTATGTCAATAACGTCACACAGGGATTTTTATTCCCTTCCCCAGAGTTCAAGCTGTGATGGGACCAGTGTAGGTGCTTGTCCAATCTTCATGGGTGTGGGGGAAACAATCAAAGTCTTTTGTCCACTGATGTTCCACAATGGATTGTCTGGTGTCTATTGGCCTTCTTCTGTTGGGCAGGAGATGACAACTCTTTGGCAGGATTTCACACTTGGCAATGCTTCTCTCCTGACTGTGCAGGTTTCCAGTTTCATAGCAAGCACTTTTATAGTTACAGCGCGAACACTTTGTATAACATGCGAGATTGATGCAATGTAGCAACTCACAACATTTCATAAAGTCAAAACACATCTCTATAAATCTAATACCTATTTTAGCAAATTCTAACACACAGGTGAGCTAGACTGGTTTGCAGCTATGCCTTTGTCAGTGTTCAGTGAGGCCTAGGAATAAGCTGGTACCCGGTCTGCCAGCATCACAACTGGCTTTAACGTAACTGAAGCAGTGCACTAGCTTTAAATAATTTTTTCAATCCCATCCCAGCACAGATCTCTACCTCCAATGCTATATGCATCCATCCAGCATGTTCTGCTGGTTATGGTCATTTTCTGCTATGGGGAATTCTAAGGTACAGAAACAGCCAGTTGTTGGTGCTCCATGCTATCCATACTTCACAAGAACAGGCATCAGAAGAGCTGGGTTCCATTACCTTACTGTGGTTGGTATGAGCTTTGTTGATTTGCATTCATTTATTTTAGATTCATAAGATGTCCCCTTCCATAAAGCTAAGGCCATACAAGTCCGCATCATTTCGGAGGTCGGCCCCCTGCCCCTCCCCCCACAAAAGCCCATTCCTACCAAAAAAACCAAACCCCTCCTACCCATTTTAAGTGTTTATGAAAGGTCCTGGATTGATAGCCCTGAGAACACAAGTACTCATCATCCACAGAACAGAAACATCAAAAAGAGGATAGCTCAGCCTCCATGTCAATTGAATTCTGGACTTTGACTTTATCAGTTCCTCTGCAAGACCGCAATGTCCAGTGTATCACCTTGCATTTAGTTTCCACTTGCACAGATGTACCAAGAGCAGAGAAAACAAAGGAGAGACAGCCTAGTGGAGAAATTTATTTTATTTACTAACAGGACAACTCTCCGTTGTTTGTTTACACACACAGTTCTTTCTGGGGCAGGTCTTTTACCACCTGCAGCAATTTCAGGGGCATCTTCTTTTTCCAGGCTGCTTCCCCTCTTTTCCTCTGTGTATCCCACCAATTTCACTACTAAATTCCTATTTTTTTCCCATATTGTTCTCTGTTGCCCAAAGTCCCCTGTAATGATAATTGGGCCTACCTTAACTGTGAGCTCAACTACAAAAAATGTAAAACATCACAATAACCTATAACAACAAATATTGATGAAAAAAGGTGCAAAAGCGAGATAAAAACTGAATTAGTCCAAACGAAAAGGATTGCCATTGGTATTCAAGGACCACGTTAAGATCATGCCTGGAAACAAAAACATTGAGGAATTGGAAATCAATGAACTAAAATTAGTGTGCTGGAAACTAGGTCTAATTGGTGGACAAAACAATGAGAGGACAGGCTATTCCACCCATCACTCCCTTTTGGGTCCTTAAAGAAACTTGGGGAGAAATGTTGGTTATTGGACCGAGCTCTGTTGACCTGCCTGGCTTTCTGAACTTCCCTGCTCAGGTGGTCCAAGGGACCCTGGGATACCCACCCACATCATTGCAGCGTGCTGCTACATGCACATAGGGTTGTCCCATACTACGGTGTAAGCACAGCAGTGTGAACACACCCCACTGAAATAGCTGTATTTAACTAACTCAGTGTCAATGATACTGCTGCAACATGTGTGTGTAGACAAGCCCTAACTATGGGGGGAGACTGTGGCAGTAGCATAAATTGAAGTTACCAATCTACGGGCACAATCCCGTGAAAACAAATCAAGATGGGAGGCAACCTAGGACCTTCTGCCCACTGTTAACCACCTTGGTACTTTAACTAGAAAATAACTGTGCAGAGCTCTCTCCAAAAGAGAGGACACAGAGCAAGGAGGTATTCCCTATCTATCTAGCACAACCATAAAGATGCAATTTGGCTCCCACAGAACTCTGCCCAGACCTCTTGAAACATCTTTCTGACGTCCAAACCACAGAGCTCTATGCCTGTGATTAGTCAGCACCACTAAGACTTATGTTATCTAACACAAATACTAATGGAAGAAATATTAACAGAACAGCACTTTCAGGTTGGATGCAACACATGTATATACATTGCTCTTTTAAACCTTTCACATTCCTGAGTGCTCGGCGATAGCCAGAATAGGAGGACTGGGTTGTTTGCCATACTATAGAGCAGCAGTTCTCAAACTGTGGGTTGGGACCCCAAACTGGGTCATGCCCCTGTTTTAATTGTGTCGCTAGGGCTGGCATTAGACTTGTTGGGGCCTGGGGCTGAAGCCGAAACCCAAAGGCTTCAGCCCTGGGTGGCAGGACTCAGGTTACAGCCCACCTGCCCAAGTTTGAAGCCCTCAAGCTTTGGCTCCGCTCCCTCCCCGGGTGGCGGGGTTCAGACTGGGGTCGTGTAGTAATTTTTGTTGTCAGAAAGGAGTCAGGATGCAATGAAGTTTGAGAAACCCTGATATAGAGATTAGAATTCACAGGCAGGCCCCAACAGCCTGCAAATGAAGATGCCACTGGCCAAGGCACCACCGGCTTAGTGTTAAAAAGAGAGTGCCATTGTTTTGCCTCAGCAAATGAACCTGAGCTGCTCTCCAGTTAATGGAATTATGGACTGATCCTGGAGCAGATCAGACATTTTGGGCCACATTCACAGTGGCCACTGAAGTGAGCAATGTTGGCCAGCTGTAGACAATGGGAGAACATAGGCTGAGGTCTTCAGATGGTATTTGGCTACCACAAATATCGCACTATATTGCAAACACGAAAGTGTACACAAAATAAACGCTTATAACAAAATATGACATTGTGACAATACACTTGGCACTATGTTCCAATTAAAAGAAAACTACCAAGAGCTGTCACTTGGACAGTGTGTTTTAAGAAAATTTAGAGGCTTAGCCAAAGCAGACCACCACCTAGAAGACCAGCTCACAAACTCGAAACTGGGCCAAAAAAGTTGTTCTAACTAGAGACAACCATCAGAAGCAGCTCTGCTACAGGCATAAGAAAGAGAGAAGTACATTCCACCAAATTCTAGCCTTTTAGAAATTATTTAAGTTCTTCTTTGAGATGTGTTCCCCATATCTATTCCAGTTACGTGTGTGCGCGCGCGTGCACGGAAGTCGGAAACCTTTTCCCTAGCAGCTACCCTTCGGGCCGGCTGGGGAGCCCCCTGGAGTGGCGCCGATATGGCGCTCTATATAGGAACCTGCCGGCCCGACTCCCCTCCAGTTCCTTCTTACCGCCCGTGATGGTTGTTGGAACAGTGGTCTCTTGCTCGCAAGTGCTCCACTATTCCCTAGCTTATCAGTGTTAATAGTTCTCTTTGTTCAGTAATTAGTAAAGTAGTTTGTTTAGTGTAGTTGAACAGTTGGGGGTCCTTTCCCCGAGCCCCTTGGGGCTCTAGGGCATGCCATCTCAAGGCTTCAAGCCCTGCAGGTCTTGCAGCAAGCACATGCCCACAGGTGACCCCCACGACTCCTGTCTCCGGTGTCTTGGAGAGTCCCACAAGGCGGACAGGTGCAAACTTTGTAAGACAGTCAAACCTCGCACCAGGAAGGAGAGAGAAATCCGCTTAAAACAACTGCTAATGGAAGCGGCGCTACGTCCCTCTCAAGATGCGGGCCCCAGTGATTCGGTGCGCAGTGCACCTCCAACGGCGCCGGATGCGGCACCGCGAAAGGACTCTCACCCTCCACGGGGCCGCGGATCCTCTGGACCCCGGGGTCGCTCATGGCAACGCTCTCTTTCACCATCCGGCCACAAGAGGCAGACTACAGTCTCTGACATTGTTGCGGCACCGACCGGTCCTAGCCCGACCAAGTCGATGAGGCCTCGGACGGCCCATGTTAGCCCACGTCAACAGGCACCGCCTTGCCTTGACAAGGTGGTCTTGCCCTCTACTCCGGACACCTTCGAGGCAGCGAGAGGGCTTATTGAGATGACGGCACCGGCATCTCCCGTTCCGGCGCCGATCCCGGTACGGGCCCCAGTGATCTCAAGAGGCAAACCGGCGATCTTCGCTTCGTCTGCCCAGCAACAGTCTATTGCACGCCGCTCGGAGTCCCGACGTCGTTCAGAGTCCCAGCACCGCATGGTGCATCGGTCTGACTCACGACAACGGTCTGACTCGCGGCGCTGGTCTCGCAGCCTGGACCCTCGGAGCCGTTCACGCTCAATGTCAACTTCAGCTGCCAGATCTTGGTCCCGGTCGGCCTCCAGGATGAGCCTGCCGGGTGGGTGCCATCGATCGGACCGGCACCGATCCATTCATCGCTCTCTGCGACACCCCTCTTTGTCGCAGGCCCAGTCCTCATCGCGGTGCCGACGATCTTCGCAGCGCCTCTCGGCATCGGGGCATCGATCTCCGCTTCGGCACCGCTCCCCGACCGTACCGATACGCGGCACCGACCCTCGAACGGAGCACCGACGCGGATCTCCCCACAGCGCCGTGACTCTTCCCGATACCGGGGTTCTCCCCGATACCGGGGTTCCCCTCAACGCGAAAATTCTCCACAGTGCCGAGACTCTCCACGGCGCCAAGACAGCAGTGCATGGTACCGGTCAAGGTCACGCTCATACTCGCACGACCGTCTTCCACACGGTACCGATCGTCGCTCGACCGCCCCTCGAAGGAGCTGATGCCATCCTCAGTTTCACGCACCGCCCGACCTTGGCCATCATGACAACAGTCATCTGCCAGTTCAGGTCACCCATCGAGGACACCTGAGGCCACACAGCCCGGCCCAGTGCAGGATCCGACTGCTTTACATTGGCAGCCCCAATGGCCTTTCTGGACCCCTTGGGCATACCACCAAGCCCAAGGTGCACCTCTGCCTGCCTACCCACCACCACTGGTTCGCAGCCATCCTCCCGAGGCAACGATAAGCCGCCCACCTGCGGAACAGGCTCAGCTCGCAGATCCTGTCCCCACGGAGAGGGATGCACCTTCAGGTGCCCAGGATGTCCAGACTATGGCGGATCAAGTGGCTTTTCCTGACCCTCCCCTTCCGCTAACAACATCCTCGTCCTTGCCTGATGAGGCAGTGGCCGAAGTCTGCTCCCCCGCCTATGGACTTCTGGGTCCTACAAGAGCTACTCCGAAGGGTTTCCCTAAACATGAACCTTCAGGTAGAGGAGGTTGTTGATGAAGAACAGGACCCCATGGTGGACGAAATCTTGGGGCCCGAGGGGCCTTCTAGGGTGGCCCTCCCAATGAACAAGACCATACGTGGTAATGCCACGACACTTTGGCAAACTCCAACTTCTATCCCGCCCACTGCTAAAGGGGTAGAAAGAAAGTACTTCATTCCAAATAAGGGATTCGAGTACCTGTTTACCCACCCCATGCCCCGTTTGCTTGTGGTGGATGCAGTCAACGCGCGGGAGAGGCATGGCCAACAAGGCCCTGCCCCAAAATCAAAAGACTCCAAGCATCTGGATCTTTTTGGGAGGAAGGTTTACTCTACAGCGGGTCTCTCACTAAGAATCACAAATCAACTCATGATTCTTAGCAGATATAGTCACAACTCCTGGTCGGCGGTCCTTAAGTTTCAGGATCAGCTTTCACCTGAGTCCCGCACTGAGCTTACGGCAATGGCAGATGAGGGCAGGCTGGTAGCCTGGACTTCCCTCCAAGGTGCCCTTGACTCAGCAGACGTGGCAGCTCGTACATTGGCCTCAGGTATTACCATGCATCGAAGCGCCTGGCTTCAATCGTCTGGCCTCCCGCCTGAAGTTCAAAACACTATTCAGGACCTGCCTTTCGACGGCCGGGGCTTATTCGCGGAGCAGACTGACTCCCGCCTGCATACTCTAAAGGACACAAGAAACACCATTAAGTTCTTGGGCATGCATACCTCGGCAACACTAAGAAAGCTGTTTAAGCCCCAGCCTCCCCAACAGAGCTTTTTCCCGCCTAGGCCTCGGCAGGACTTCTCCCGTAGGAGGAACAGGTTCACGCGGCGTAAACCATCACGCCCTCCCCAGGGACAGAACCATGGTCTGCCCAAGCCCCCGCCGGGTCCTAAACGCCCATTTTGATGGAACGATGGAGGACGGACTACCGGTTCAAAGTCCAGTTATCTTCCCATTTCTGAATTGTTTATCCCATTTCTACCATGCCTGGTCCCTTATTACATCAGACCGATGGGTCCTTCGGACAGTAGAGGCGGGATATTCTATCCATTTCCATTCTATCCCTCCTTCCTGCCCCCCACCCCCCATCCCTCTTCAGGGACCCTTCTCACGAGCAGCTCCTCAACCAAGAGGTGCAAGCACTCCTTGCCCTAGGGGCGGTGGAAGAAGTGCCTCAGGAATTCAGGGGCAAAGGGTTCTACTCCCGCTACTTCCTAGTCCCAAAGGCAAAAGGAGGCTTAAGGCCCATTCTGGACCTAATGAATCTCAGCAAGTACATTGTCACCCTGAAGTTCCGTATGGTCTCCTTAGCCACAATTATCCCCTCTCTGGACCCGGGAGACTGGTATGCCGCCCTCGATATGAAAGATGCATATTTTCACATCTCTATCGCCCCGTCTCACAGACGTTTCCTCTGCTTTGTCGTCCACAAGATGCACTACCAGTTCACAGCACTCCCCTTTGGATTGTGCACAGCCCCCCATGTCTTTACAAAATGCATGGCGGTAATAGCTGCCTTCCTCTGTCGTCACCACATTCACATCTTCCCATATCTCGACGACTGGTTGATTCGAGGTCTCGCCAACAGTTCCAGGCACACGTACGAATGATTACGGACACGTTCGCCCATCTCGGCATTATCATAAATACCAACAAGTCTGTGCTGGTGCCAACCCAGTCAATCGAATTCTTTGGGGCAGTCCTAGACGCAAACAAAGCACGAGCTTTCCTCCCAGAGGCCCGTCGTCTAGCTCTCGTGGACATAATCACCAATCTTCGCCTGTTCCCCACCACCACTGCAAGACAATGACTCAAGTTGCTAGGGCACATGGCGTCTTGCACCTATGTAGTACAACACGCCCGGTTGCGCCTTCGACCTCTGCAGGCGTGGCTGGCATCCGCGTACCGACCAGGGCGCGACAATCTGGATATGGTCCTCACAGTTCCAGCTCGCACGTTAGATTCCCTGCAATGGTGGTTGGACCCTTAGACAGTGGGCGCCGGAGTCCTATTCCAGTCCCCTCAACCCTCCCTAACACTGGTAATGGCTGCATCAGCGTTGGGATGGGGCGCACACCTCGGGGATTTAACAATGCAAGGCATATGGCAGCATCACGAGCTTGATCTGCACATCAACATCAAGGAGCTCAGGACAATTCGCCTGGCGTGACAAGCGTTCCTGTCTCACCTACGGGACCGCTGTGTGGAAGTCCTAACAGACAATACCACAGCCATGTTCTATTTGAACAAGCAGGGCGGAGCCCGGTCGTCGCCGCTTTGCCACGAAGCCCTTCTCCTTTGGGAGCTCTGCTTAGCCCACTCCATTTCTCTACAGGCTTCCTACCTACCAGGTGTTCAGAACGTCCTGGCGGACAGTCTAAACAGACGCTTCCTCATTCACGAATGGTCCATTCGCCCGGACGTGATCCATTCTATCTTCCGTACCTGGGGGTTTCCCCAACTAGACCTGTTTGCCTCGCGGACCAACAGGAAGTGCCCGACCTTCTGCTCCTTCAGAGGCCACAGCTCGGGCTCACTTGCGGACGCCTTCATGATTCCGTGGTCACGCCACCTATTTTACGTGTTCCCGCTGTGACGGTGTGGGGCCACAGAGACCTGCTTGGTGCTGCCACCTGGTGTGCCAAGGCTGCTTCTGCCCCTGCTTCCAGGCCTTTTCCAGCTTGGGACTCCCGAATCCTGTCTGTTTTGAGTCAGATTCCACTGATCTGCTGCAAACACAGACCCAGGTCCGAACCAAGTCCACTCACCACTGTAAGGCCCCTGGAAGCGCTCTTGCCTTTGACACCCAGCTGCTCAACTCCAAGGAGGTTCAAACCCTTAATAAATCCGTTTTACCATGTATAAAGCTTATACAGGGTAAATTCATAAATAGTTCGCCTTCTATTTCAAAGATAGAAAGATATGCTCAACAGTTTGCTTTCCCCTCGGCACCAAATCGTACTCAAGGAAACTTAATAAGTAAAAAGTGATTTTAATAAGTACGGAAAATAGGATTTAAGTGAGTTCAATTAGTGACAGACAGAACAAAGCAAGTTACTTAGTAAAATAAAATAAAACACGCACGTCTATTCAAAGTTAACACAGATAAAAGCCTCACCAGATTCGGATATTTTCCTTTTTACAGGCTGTAGAATTAGCCTGGGCCCAGCTGAGTCCAGCAGACTGTCACACCCCCTAGTGTCTTTGTCCTTTGTTCAGTTCCCCTCAGGAATGTCCTTGGGGGGGGTGGAGAGCCTCTCCCTATAGCCAGCTGAAGACAAATGGAAGGGTCTTGCAAGGGCTTTTATAGCCTTTCTTCCTCTCCCTGCGTAGGATCCAGTTGCCCTGGAATTTTGGGATCACATGGGCAAGTCACCTGCCCATGCGCCCTAACCAGTCTAACCAGTTGCATTCCAGACCCAGACCCAATGTGGATTGGGGTCTGCAACGTCTTTTGTCTGTCAAGTACTCGCATTTAACAGGCATTCTTTGCTCCAAAGATGATCCCATGCACTTACAAAGGCTATGTACAAAACCAGCAAATATAAAACCAATCTTCATAACTCCAACTACAACAATGATACATGCATACAAACAGGAGGAGTAAATTCAGTAGGTCATAACTTTCACAGAGATCTGTTACATGGCACATGTAGCATAAAACATATTTTAGTTACATATATACATTTATAAGCATCTCCCCATAAAGTTTTATGGGGAACACCGTCACACCCGCCTTTCCCGTTGATCCACAAGGTGCTTCTCAAGGTCCGCAGAGACAAGGCAAATGTCATCTTAGTGGCCCCTGCCTGGGCCCGGCAGTGCTGGTATCCGACACTGCTGGATCTGTCAATACAACCACCCATTCCTCTCCCGCTCAGCCACGACCTCATCTCACAGGATCACGGTCGCCTTCTCCATCCAGACCTCCAGTCGTTACATCTCACAGTGTGGAGGATGCGTGGTTAAACCGAACTGAGCTTGCCTGTTCGGCCTCGGTTAGACGGGTTCTCCTCGAGAGCCGAAAGCCCTCTACGAGGCTTACTTACGAGGCTAAGTGGAAGAGGTTCTCTGTCTGGTGCGCTCAGCAACGGATATCTCCACTTCTCGCCTCCGTGCCGTCTATCCTGGACTACGTTACACCTCAAGGACAATCACCTTACCTTTGGATCCTTAAAGGTTCACCTCGTGGCCATCTCGGCTTTTCATCCAGGAGCGGATGGTCGCTCGATATTTACGCACCCTATGGTGCATCGTTTCGTAAAAGGATTGGAGAAAGTACACCCTTCAACAAAAACACCCGTTCCGGCATGGGACCTCAATCTCGTCCTTTCTCGCCTCACAGGTCCTCCCTTTGAACCGATGGCCTCCTGCTCCCTGCTCTACCTATCGTGGAACGTCGCATATCTAGTAGCCATTACCTCAGCTAGATGGGTGTCCGAATTGAAGGCTCTCCTGTGTGACCCACCGTATACCATTTTTCATAAGGACAAGGTTCAGCTATGGCCTCACCCGTCTTTCCTCCCTAAGGTGGTCTCTCACTTCCATACATCACAGGATATTTTCCTGCCTGTTTTTTTCCCCAAGCCGCATGCCAACTCCAGGGAGCAGCGGTTACATTCCTTAGACGTAAGGAGAGCGCTTGCTTTCTATATAGAGCGCACAAGGCCGTTCCGTAAGACGCCCCAGCTGTTCGTCGCTGTTGCAGAACGTATGAAGGGCGCACCGGTCTCTTCACAACGCATATCCTCATGGATTACGGCTTGTATCTGTGCCTGCTACGACCTGGCAAAGGTTCCCCCGCCAGTAGTCACGGCCCACTCTACAAGAGCGCAGGCTTCATCAGCGGCTTTCCTTGCTAATGTTCCCCTCCAGGAAATCTGCAGGGCTGCCACGTGGGCATCAGTGCACACCTTTGCATCTCACTATACCATCATCCATCACTCCCGTGATGACACGGCCTTCGGCAGAGCTATCCTCCAATCCGCACTTCCTTAACTCTGACCCCGCCTCCGAGGTAAGGCTTGGGAGTCACCTAACTGGAATAGATATGAGCAACCACTCGAAGAAAAAGAAAAGGTTACTCACCTTTGTAACTGTTGTTCTTCGAGATGTGTTGCTCATATCTATTCCATTCACACACACACCCCCCACCTTCCCCTCTGTCGGAGTAGCCGGCAAGAAGGAACTGGAGGGGGGTCGGGCCGGTAGGGTACTATATAGAGCACCATATCGGCGCCACTCCAGGGGGCTCCCCAGCCGGCCTGATGGGTAGCTGCTAGGGAAAAAGTTTCCGACGTCCGTGCATGCGCGCACACCTAACTGGAATAGATATGAGCAACACCTCTCGAAGAACAACAGTTACAAAGGTGAGCAACCTTTTCTTTCTACCCCAGTAGTAGGCTTGTGTGCCCCACCACAATGCAGTCCCAGGGTTTAATTACTCACCCTTCCTCTCTATACTAGCATGAGTTGGCAATGTAGTGGAAGTAACATACTCAATTCTTCTGGCTAATTAAAGGAAGCACTGAAAACAGAACCTCCTCCATACCTGTTTGGCCAGAGGAATGGCTAGTAATGATTAATGTGGCTAGAGAGCTAACAGAATCCCAAAGGGAAGGCTATTTTCCAGGAAACAGGCATTAGCAGGATCACCACCTACCAACAGAGCAGGTCCATCTCTGACTAGGAAATGTTTTTCTTTTGGTGTTTGTGATTAGTGTAAATGAGCCTGTGAGGCCTTTCTATCTATAACGAACTCATCATCAGCACTGAAGAGTCAAGTAGAGCCTGGGTAAAGGTTCTGATAATCTCCCCCCAAAAACCATTTGGAAGGCAAGTCAGAAGAGCAAAGCAAATGACTGGTGGGGGAAGAGTGTGGAAAGAGCTTTGAGGTCTTTCCCTCGGGTCAGCTGCTCAGGGTGTAGAAGCTAGTAAGGAAGGTGTGATGGAGCTGCTAATGCAGCCTGAGGAGACAGTGCACCAGCTTCCTAAAGAGCTTCAGCATGGGTTATTTATTCTACAGTGCCATGGTGTACATGGAACTCTACAGACAGACAGAGATAAAATCTCTGCCTTGAAAGCAAATAAAACCCCAATCCTGAGGTGGAGAATCCCTTAAATTCCCTTTTACTTCAGAGGGACTCGTGGGGCATCAGTACCTTACAGGATTGGGTCCTTGTTTATTCCCAAGTATCTTCTCTTTAAATGTTGTGGCCTGAGATCCAGGTCTATCTAGATATTTATATAGCTTTCTTTCCCCCCTCCCCTCCCAAGTATGTAAGCGCCTCACAAATGTTAATTAATTTATCCCCCCATACCAGCGCAGGGTAGGGCAATGCTATTACCGCCTCCCCACCATTTCACAGACAGAGAACTGAGGCACAGAGAGATTAAGTGACTTGTCCGATGTCATACAGAAAGTCTGAGGCAAAACCAAGAATTGAACACAGGCCTGTTAAATCCCAGCCCTAATCCTTCAAGGGCCCACTTTGGGTGAAGTGGGGAAGATTATTTTTCTTGAGAGTGATGTTTCGGATTGCAAAAACTATGCTGCTGAAAAATAAATGTTACCAGCTTTTATTAAAATAGCAGCATTTTATTATACATGCAGGAGGGGATGATTTATCGGAGCATAAAGTTTGAAATAGCTAGCCTTTCTGAACCACAGATTCATATCCCAGCAGGGTACAATTGACCTTACTTGCCTTTGAGGTAGGTGAGTTTTATGCAGTTTACTGTATGGGAGAAGTCTCAGATTGAGACCCTAAAAAATATTGAGGCTTTGTCTGCTATATGTACATGCTAAAAATCCCACTGCATGTTTTGTGGGACTAGGGAATTGCCCTTTTCTCCTTGGCCAAAATTTTCCCTCTCCCCAAAACTCATCCCACTGGTATACAAAGCTGGCTGCTTGCCTTCTAAACCAGAGGTGGCTGTGTTTTGTTGATGGAGCTATCTCTGCATGGATATTGTAGGTAAAGCACATAGGGATCCTTTGAAATAAAAGAGGCTATAGAAGTGTAAAAAGTGAGTGTTTTAATAACGACTGGAATTTTTGCTAATTAATTTCCATTTACGTTGCCATACACCCCGGTCACCACATGAGGACACTGACACCCCGGTCAAGAAACAAAGTGAAAAGAGCTCCAGGTAAGAGATGCACCACTGAAGATTTTACTATACACTGAATTTCACTTCTAATCTCACAGGACAGTCCTGCAAGGTGAATTTTACACAGACTCTAGTCTACTCACATTGGAACAGGGGATATAGTCACCCTGACCCCAAAGACAGGAGTTTTGTTCCAGCCTAGCTCTCACCCATTTCTCATATGCCCAGATTTGTGGTGGTCTTTATAAATAATGGAGAAATTAATACCTATAGACCTTTGTGCTTAAAAACAAAGCTAACCAAAACCTGTTGTGTCCACAGCAATGTTAGATGCCCCCATCTGACAGAGAAATGATAATCAGCAGCTCTTTCACGTTGAGCCACAGCCCCCACCCCACCCTACGATAAGGCAATGAGAAAGCTGGTTTCCTACAAGAGGCAATAATGGAGATCTTGTGCTTCTGGAACTATTTGATTTTGGACAATGAATGCTAAACCAACCACATACCAAATTAACATCCAGTTTTAAGGCAACAGCAAGCACTGTGGGGATGAATAAATGCTTTACATGAGGAATCTAGTGGCTCCACAAAGAGTGCAAGTCATTTAAATTTGAGAGGAAATAGACCAATGTCCACCTGCCACTGTAGTTGTAGTATGAGCTCCCTACACTACATTTGCTGATGTCTTGTCCATTCTGATTTTGGAAACTATTCCACAGGATAAGAGATCTCACTGGCAGAATTCGAAGTCACTACTGTACAGAGAAAAGAATAATGGGCTTAAAGCAGACCATTAACACCCCTCAGGTTTAGATATGGAAAGCCATGTGCACCTATTGTGTCCACAGTAACGCATGCAGCCCCTATTTCACCTGCAGAAACCCACAAGTCCTTGTAAAAGTCTGTATATATTCATATTGCCAGCAAACCCCTGACCACCAGTCATTTCCGCAAACATAGACACGGTGAGCTGTTGGCCCACTGGTTGTACCTATTGCATTCTCCTTTGGCTCCATGTGTTAGCAATTTCAGGAAGACTTCATCCTGTATGGTAATCATTTACCATCAACCTGATTTAATAAGAAGAGCACTGGTTTATCCAAGGGCTGTACCGGATGGTATCCAATGCAAGATAGGATCGTGAATGAAAAGAAAAAAAAATCCTATTGCTTCTGTGATGGAGGTGGACTTCTAGGCACTGGGAATATCAGTTTCTTCCTCAAGGTGTAGGCTGGTTGGGGCATCTGTTTCTTTTTTCCCAAGTTGTCTGCACGTTTGCTCACATCTTCATTGACTTCAGTAAGAATTGACAAGATGTCTTCACCTCTACAGCCAGAGAAAAGACAGTATCTCTGATTAATCAGAGTGCTATCATTAACCCTGATTCACAGAAACAATGCCAGTAGTACATATCTGCAACATTGTACTCTTAATATGCAGTAGTATTCTACAAACACACTAAACACTTTTCTGAATTCAGTATGAGGCTTCAAGACTATGGAGGCCACAATCCTACTCCCACTGAAATAAACAGCAACTCTCTCTTTGACCTCCATGGTAGTAGAATGGTGTCCCTTGTACCTAATACAAATAATCACACACAAACAATACTGGTGTGACAGAATGAACTGCCACATTGGGAGAGAAAAAAGGATAAATTTCACAAGCAAATTACTCCAATTAACCAGTCCTCTCAGTGGCTGCTGGCAGTGTGAGGGGTTTGGACTGTATAAACCAGACCCAGTTCATTCCAGAGAGGAGGAGGAGAGACAACACCCATGACAACAGGAGGCAGCGGGAATGCTAAGCAGGAAAACAGCTCCAGAAGGGGGCAGGAGAAGAATCACCTTGGGAAAATGTCACGCGTGTCGCTGTATGGAATACAGGAGACACTTTGTGATATTATGGATACTAATATTGTAAAATTGCAATGAGTCGTGCCAGATATGCCGTGTAAGGAATTTGCGAAAATGTTATAATTTGCCAAGTATGATCATCTTGTTTATATGTTTGTATCACCTTTGTATTATGAGTTATAGATATGTAGGGTATATCTGTATTTCAAACTTGTGCTGTGCATCTGAGTGACACCCCCAGACAGATTGGCATCAGCACTGCCTAGCCTGCTTGATGGCCCATCAAGGGACATCGGCTGTACAGTAAACCCACTGAAAAACCAGGGACTACACCTGAAGAGTCAGCAAGCCATGTAGGGGCCTGCCTATGGGTAGGGACCTGCCTATGGACAAAGTACTCTAAGGCTTTTCCATGTGCTGTGAAGTTTGTGTTTGGGACATAGGAAGTACAAGCCTCATGGCAAAAGAATATAAAAGGCAACTGCATCATCTCCATTTTGTCTTCATTCATGCTTCTTACCTTGGGAGTAACTTTTCTACAAATGAAGCTCTAAACAAAAGGGACTGAATGACCTATCCACCCAAGCTGTGGATGTGTTCCAGAGGGACTTTCAAGCCAGCACACTCACCAATACTGCTAAGAACCTGAGGGATGGACTTTGAAGTCTCTGTATGTATTTGAGTGCTCTATCATTTAACAACTCTCTTCTTGTTCTTTTTTCTTTATAATATACCCCTGGGGAATTCATGTCCCCAGCAGATTTCTTTGCTTCCCCACAGAAAAATGATTTTCTGATGGGGAAGCAAAGGGAAGCCGCAAGAGCAGTCATGTGCCGCTCCCCAGCAGGCATTGTTTCAGGCGCCTGGGGCAGCCAGCGGAGAGGTAAATCACTGGCGGGGGAGGGGAAGGGCTGGGGACGCCCCAGCCAGTGGCTGCCACTCTGTGCCTGGCTGGACTGGGGAGGACAGGACTTCCTCTTCCCCTGCAAGGAGAACCCGGTGCTGGGTCAGACCCACCCCCAGAAACCTTTCCAGCTGCAGGAAGCTCCACAGCGCGCACGCTCTCTCTCTCTCTCTCTCGCTCTCTCTCCACCCCCCCCATGCATCTGGACCTACCTCACACCCAGATCACCCCTCCAAACCTCACCCCCTGGACCCAGAACCCCCTACTGACCACCCTGAACCCAAACCCACACCCTAACAAGCTTCATTCTCTGCATCCAAAGCACCCCTACACCCAGACCTCCCCACCAAGCCCCACCTCCCTGCACTGAGACCACCCCCTGCACTCAAAACCCCACCCCAGCAAACCTCACCCCACCTGGACCTGGACCCTGACTAGCCCCCCACACCCACCCCACTGAATCCCACCAAACCAGCACCTGGACCTCTCCTGCTGAGCACTCCACACCCAGACCCCCCCGTGCGAGCCCCAACCACCGTCACCTGGACCCCTCTGCAGAGTCCTATTATGTCTGAACCCCTGTTCATCCAGATCCCCCACACACACCAAGACCCCACACCAAGCCACCTGCACCCTGATTGCCCCACACATAACCCATCACCCCACACCTGGATCTCCCCAAACTGAGCCCCTCCACACTTGGATCTAGTGTGCCTGGCATGGAGGGGCAGGGCCCTAGGGTGTTTCTGGGGCAGGCCTGGTCCTTACGCTGTGTCAGGATCAGGTGCAGTTTTACCACCGAGTCCATATCCCAGGCAGGGGACGGGGGGCCCGCAGGGTGATCTCTCACCTCTGTGCAGCCAGTGGCCTGTGCTCCCCACTGTCATGCTGGAGCCTCCACATTTATTTATTGACAAATACAATTTGTCAAATTTTAAAATATTGTGTGCACAATTTTTTGGCACAATTTTTAATTTTCGGCACAGAATTTCCTCAGGAGTAATCATAAATTTTTAGTTTTAGACACAAAGGATTGGCTGGCAGTGTGGTATTTTGGGTAAGAGCCAAACTCCTATTTACCTGGTTACGTGGCTGACCCTTGGGGGTCAGAAGAACGTTTTGTACAGGTGAACAAAGTTTTGAAATAACGTCTCACGGTACTGGACCCATGTGCTGACTGGGAGCCTGGAAACTGGAATGCAATAAAGGGGGCTGTGTGACTTCTTTTTCAGCTTCTTGATAACCAGTGTGGGGGATCAGAAGCAGAGTGTTTGACTGGCTGGGGAGTTTCACTTCAGTGTTACCCACCAGTCTTGTGAGTATCTCCTCTCACTTTCGCAACCTGCCCTGACCTTGGCATTTCCAGCCCTAAGCACACTGGGTCACACAGTACTGATTTGGCGGAGAATTGGGTACAGGCTGGGGACTACCTCCCTAGGAAATTCTGGATGTGCCTGAGAGGTAAGAGCTATAGGGAAATGTAACTAAAGATTTTGGGTGAAGATGATAAACAAACTACTAATACACCCCTTTTGCAAGTATTCCTACATTCTCTTAGACATCTTGTCTCTTGTATGTATGTAAAATTGGGACCAAGACACTCTCTGATGCCATAGTTTATCCACGGCACATTTTCGCTCTTCTCTTCCTTAATACATTCATGAAATAACAGAAGAAAAGTAATGACCTGAATCTGCATTCTTGGGCCAGATTAATCCCTTGTAACTCCATCCAAGTCAATGAAGTTACAAAAGGGATGAAATTTGCCACTCCCCTCACGGGTGCTTGCCACTCTCTACAGCAGGCAAACCCAATCAGAGTTCCTCATGGCTGGATTCCTGTGCACATCATGAACCTTACTACAACAAAGACTCAAACTGAACACCATGCAGCAGCAAAGAAACATACTGTAAGACTGTAGTGTTTTTCATAATTCCACCAGTGTCTAGAAGACACTGTGTAGGTATCCAACAGATGGGACAAAGCCACAAAACTTCCCTCACCCTTCTAAGTTTGGCCATTCATATAAAAACAGACCATGCGGATTTTGGATCTGTGTTTTGTGCGGAACCAGATACTTCTATCTGAACCCACTCAAAAAGAGAACCTGGATCTGAAGCAGCCTTAGTTTTGAGTTTCGTCTGGTAAAACTAAAACCCAGCCTCCTCAGACCATCCCTAAGGCCTTGGTGCTGCAAACATTTATGTAAGTTTACAGGGACAAGCGAAACAGATTACCAGTTTTAAACTGATGTGTGTCCACGTAGGAGTTTGCACCTATTAAAAAAAACTAGTGCAAGTTTGTGGGTGGACAAGCCCTTAGCCTTAGGCCTGCCTTTGGTGAGCAAAGATTCAGCAGTCACTCCCATTTCTTCACCCACTGGTACTGCACAGAAAGCCAGGGTCAAAAACTGCAGTACACCATTTTGCCATGCAGTTAAGTCTCATGTGGACACTGCTGCAGTGCAGTAAAATCCTGGAATACAGCTTGGCATATTACCCTTTCAAGCAGTAGTACACCAATCTGCACTCCAGGACTTTCACGGCAATGTAGTAGTGTCTACATGGGATGTTACTGCATAGCAAGCCGGCGTGTTGTAGATTCCTCCCCCCCCCCCCCCACACACACACACCCCCTGCATGCCACACAATAACCTGCTATGTATACAGCCCTATGTTATCAGTAAATTCTCACCGTCAAGCTACACATAAGTATTACCTTGGTACCAAGAGCAGTAACTTATTGCAGAGGGCTTGAATATACCAAGTACCATGCTGTATGTGGCGGAAAGATGCATAACCATCCACTGTGGCCATGCCAAGGAGGAAATCAGCTTCTTCCGGAATGCTTTCAGAAGGGGAGACTCGTTGCTGTATGGGAAGCAAGTCAGGATTCTGTGCATCTGCTTCAATGTAGACAGCCTGTTGTATCTCTTTGCCTTGACATGCCTGGATAAAAAAGAGTTTGGGTTTTTCAGCCAGCTGTGGGCATTGTCTGGCTGTGAAGTAGGACATGATCGTGCGGATTGGTACTTCTTGTTCATCTGTCCCATAGACCAATCCCGACTCTCCATGAGATAGAATACAGCATACAAAGCAGTCCCTGTCTCTGTGATCTTTCGAAGACCGCCATTCTTGCATGAGATTTTTTATTTCTACTGATGTCTTATCAGCGTAAGTCTTCACATCCAGACCAAGCCATGTAAACACGTGCGCCAGCATCTCTGTTATTAAAATAAATAAAAAGCTGGGGAGGACTGGAGAATAATATAATCATAATATAAAATCACTATGCAAGTTAAGCTGAAGAGTAACTGACTTCATGCAAAGTGGCACCTGCAAACAAACACACACGCTAGAGTAGATTTGAGATCAAACAGGATAAATGGAACCAAAACTCAGCACAATCATGAGGCTCAAACATGCCTGAGTTTTTCAAGCCAGAGTTTCATAAAGCAAGGCCTGAGGTCTACAGGCACTTTTGTGTGTGTGTGCGCGCAACCAACACAACTGGATGAGCAAAACTGGGATTCTTGGTAGACACTGGTCACTCTTTGCAGAATTTCAGATTGGGTTTGCTCCAAGTAGAACCCTGCTCATTCATACTAGTGAATGGAGACCCTGGAATACTACAGAATTTGGTGATTTAGAGAGTAAGTGAACAAATAAACAAAAAGGACAGTCCATTACCAAAAATATCTACATAACAAGAAAAGTTAAAGGGCCTGATTTTTTCTCACTTGCACTAGCATAGATCAGGCATAGATCAACTGTAGTGAATGTGGCTAAGCCACCCCAAGCCCAGATCTACACTAACCCCCCCTGTCGAACTAAGATACGCAACTTCAGCTACGTTAATAACGTAGCTGAAGTCGAAGTACCTTAGTTCGAACTTACCTGTGGTCCAGACGCGGCGCGCAGGCTCCCCCATCGACTCCGCCTACTCCACTCGTCGAGCTGGATTACCGGCGTCGACGAGGGAGCACTTCCTGGTTCGATTTATCGCGTCTTGACAAGACGCGATAAGTCGAACCCAGAACATCGATCCCGCGCCTCCGACGCGATGGGTAAGTATAGACATACCCCAAGACTCGGATGTATAATCATACATGGTTTTTGGGGTAGGAACTGTCGTTTTCTTTTTTGTCTGCATAGCATGTAACACAATGGGCCCCCCACCTGGATGGCCTCTAAACACTATTGCAATATGCGCATTCAGTAATATATTAATAGCACATATCTTTGCATTGTTAATAACTGAAGAACTCTATATCTTGGGCTCATCTCAAAGAGATAAATCACAACTTCAAGGCATTTTTGATCTGTGAATTAGCTTAATTTACATTAAGCCTCTGAAAATAAGAGACAGAACTATTAATAGTTACATACAACAGATGTCACATTTAATACAATAATGGGTTCAGTGCTCTAAGAAAACTATCTAACATATTTCTCTTACCATAGCTCTAGCTATGGTAAGTCCTGAAGAAGTTTTAATTTGGACACCCTTTTGGAATTCCACAGACAGTTTGGTTGCACTGATAAAGATGCCACTGCAAACTCACTCCTGTCTAGTAATCAATCATGTGTTTAGTTTCCCCCCCCCCACTCACGACACAAGTGGCATTATTTGACTTGTATGAGTGTACACTGCTTATAAGTATGTACTTAAAATATGAGCAAATAAAACCTATACGGGCATTAGAAGTACAACCCATGAAGATGCAGAGCAGACCCTAAACCAGAAGTGACTTACCAGCATCTTTAGAAGATCCTCTTCTCTTCTGAAGAGTCCCAGTAAAGCTAAAATTATTAATAATGAGGCAATAGCCTCTGTGTGGCCCATCCATTTTATAGGTCATCAGCTTCTGTTGACAGGAAGGAGAAAGAAGCTCACAGCTTTTATGAAGGAATTTTATTTTTAAGAAGACAATCTATTGCCTTTAGATTCAAAGGTGCAATCCACCTGTGAGGTTACTATTTCTGTATCCCCCTGGGATTTTCAATCCCCTGTACTGCCTAGAGTTTTTGAGATGCCCCTTTTGCTGTACCCTCCCCCCAGAAGAAATACATTGTCTTCTGTAATATGTGCATATATTTCCATTTGGCATTAATGAGAGGTAAATACCATTAGGGGAAGAAAAGGGAGACCAAACTCCTTTATCATATAACTGCTCTAAAAATGAACCCTACAGTGCTGTTAAGCTTTGTTTAAAAGCCACAGACTTCTATTAAGTGAAACGTCTTTATTTTACAGCTTAAACAACAGAGGTATGATAAAAGGCAAACACAAAGTTTAGAAGTGGTATTATTGTACCATCTACAATAATTACTAGTCAGGCAAGGACTCAGCCCATAACGGAGTCAGACCAAGATTTTCAAAGTGACCAGTGATTTTGGATGCTCCAATTTTTCAGGCTCCCCATTTGAGAAACCATAAAGAGGCTGGTTATTTCAGGAAATGCTGAACACTCGCTCTCTAACAATCAGGCCTCTTTAAGGTGTATCAACTTAGGCACCCAAAAGTTTGAAACAAACACCCAAAAATCACTAGTCACTTTTGAAAATGTCGGTCTCGGGAGTGTCATTCTGTATGAGAAGACAGATGTGGAGCCCCAGGCAGACTTCAGTAACTTATTAGCACATTTGACTCTGAGGGGGAAAAGGTTAGCACTTGGGGCAGGGCTTAGCAACAGAATTCTACAGTTGGTAGGGAGTTGAGGATAACTGTCACAAGGGGCCAGGAATAGATTATTTCCACAGCTAGTAGGCGGGCTGGCTTGGACCCTTGGCACTGTGAAGCCACAAATACTTGGATCCCCAAATTTGTCTCTCAGGGTTGGGGGTCATAGGTTGTTTTTACTCATGTGCTAGGAAAGAAAACTGACAGAACAGGGGCATACGAGGTCACGAGTCTGGCACATGCTTAGGGCTGGCCAGTAGTCCCCAATGTGACTATGGTAAAAGCTGAAAAGTCACCTGGACTCCAAACATTGTCTCTTTACATCTACAACTCATCCCCAAGATTGTTAAGAGCTACTAATTATCAGGGAAGTCTTCAAAAACAGCAGGCTTGACTCTGCTCCCAGTTACATCAGTTTACCCTACTGACTTTATAATGGAGTGACTCCCAATTTAGTAGGAACAGAATCAGGGTCAGCGCTTTGTGCTCCTTTGGTGCCAAACTGCACCATTTCTAGACCAGTGCAGACATCAGTTGATGCTGCTGATGTACCAACAC
Organism: Chelydra serpentina; assembly: GCA_037349315.1. Taxonomy (NCBI): domain Eukaryota; kingdom Metazoa; phylum Chordata; order Testudines; family Chelydridae; genus Chelydra; species Chelydra serpentina. The sequence goes on along the minus strand of JBAIAC010000029.1, from coordinate 32,821,618 downwards.
GAATATTTTGGTATAAGAAATTCTAGGAACTGAAGTGGTTAAATAAAAACAGCGGCATTAATTTTCCCACCAAAACTCCAGTCACATCACAGGGAAGAAGACAAGAGGGGGAATTCCATGGTTGCCCAATGGTACAAGGAGAGAAAGAAAATACATCAGGGTTCTAGGAAGGTATTAAGAACAGTGGAAAACTTGGCACTCTCCTTTTAAGCTGAGAATCAAATCCTCCAAGTTATTGATTAGAGTCAGGAAAGTATTTAGGCGATTGCCTCAAACCTCTGTTTTGCTTTCTGGGTTGCTCATCCTTGCAGGTTGTTCCTGGCTTAGTTCAGAGATGCCTTGCATAACATTTACTGCTTTGACATCTAGAAAAAAAATTATAAAAATGTTTAGGGGGTGAAATCTACTGTCTGTAGATGCACTAAACCTGAGTTCTACTAAAATGCAGCAGTTTTCATTATTATTAAAGTGCTAATATACTAAAAGAAAAATAACAGTAAAATTCCATTGTCTTACTCAGCAGCTCTCCTCCTGTGTATTCCAGGTCATATCTATTCACACCCTTCAGTGACAAAAATAAGATTTTACTCCTATTAGTACTGCAGAATCAATACAGCTCTGGAAGAGTGAGGATGATGGATTCTGCCTCATGGATCTTCAAGAGAATTTTTCACTAGATGGAGGGGGTCAACTGTGTTCTAAGTGAGTCCCCAAAGGTGGCTGAAGTTGTGGTGTAGCCATGCCCTTAAATCCAATTACAGAATCTTATTAGGGGATGATGCGGAAAGCAGGGAAGAGCCCAGTTTGACTCTCATTTCCAGGCTGCATTCAGAGATCTGGCAGTTAGAGGGGAAAAAACTGATTTTTGTTTTTAAACTTCTAAACAGCAATTTGACCTTCAGTCACTGAGGCAAATATGAAATCTCATGGTGCCATTTGTGCTGAGCAGAACAATCAGAATTACATTGATTTGGGTGAGAAATATTCCCCCCTCCCTTGCCTTCTCATAGAGGCTATCATAGAATATCAGGGTTGGAAGGGACCTCAGGAAGTCATCTAGTCCAACCCCCTGCTCATAGCAGGACTAATCCGCAATTTTTGCCCCAGATCCCTAAATGGCCCCCTCAAGGATTGAACTCACAACCCTGGATTTAGCAGGCCAATGCTCAAACCACTGAGCTATCCCTCTCTAGAGCTCTCGTTTCCCACTGTACACCTACTAAGGGAATCCTGTAGCTCAGATTGAATCTAATTAAGCAATAAATGTACCATGTGAAAGGAAGCAATCTCATCTTCCCCCCCCACCCTGCGCCAATCCTCGTCTCCAACATGCTACTGTCCTAGAGGAAATGCAATTAGCACAATCACATGCAGTTGCGAAAGTGCTGGGGCTGGCAGCAGGGTTTGGGGTTTTTTTGGTGATATGCATAAGATAGAAGAGCTGAGAAAGGGGGGATTCTTCCTGGGGAGAGCAGGGGAGAGCCTGTATTTGTAGCAGGGAGGGGAGAAGGAGTGGGATTGAAGAGACTGGTGATCTGCCTATGCATAAGCAATTCTCTCATTTCCTGAGAGTGCATGACTGTCTGGTGCTGCACTCTCAATTATCTTAGAAAGGGAAAGCTGCAAAATAAGCCCTCTCCTTGTTACTCCTCCAACTGGCCAAGCCAGGGCAATAGACCATAGTACTAAAGTGACAGTCCAGGAACTCTCCACATCTTTTTGAACCTGCTCTGAAAATTCATATTCTCTTTACTTTTAGGCAGCCAGCAATAAGAACTACTTAAATTAAAAACACAGAAAAACTTAAGACAGACCTTGTCCGGCAGCTATGAAATGCACACTCCCAGCGTGTTCCCGCAGGCTCCCAGAGTCTATAAAAGCAAGAAAGACAGAAATAAAATTGTCTCATGGGCCCATGAAATTAACAATTTGACTTTATCAGTAGTTACACTAACAGTAACAGCGACAAAGAGTCCTGTGGCACCTTATAGACTAACAGACGTATTGGAGCATAAGCTTTTGTGGGAGAATACCCATTTCTTCGTGGGAGAATACCCACTTCTAGAAGAAGTGGGTATTCACCCACGAAAGCTTATGCTCCAATACGTCTGTTAGTCTATAAGGTGCCACAGGACTCTTTGTCGCTTCTACAGATCCAGACTAACACGGCTACCCCTCTCATACTTAACAGTAACAGAGAGTCCTATTGCCTTATCTCATGGTATTTGTGTACAATTAAGGGGGAGGGAGGAGGACAGCTTTATTCCTCTAGTCAGACCAACCCTTCTTTAAACTTTCTGGAAAGCAGGTTGGCTATTTCCCTGTCACAAGTGACAATCCACAGCAGGGGGGTTTGCTGATTACCTGTGACTGTTCTCTAAATGTGAGCAGCCAACTCCCAAAACCAGCTTGTGCCAACAGGAAAAGAAAAAGCCAACCTAAAGCAAATCAGTCAAACTATTTTAAAACTACTGTTGTAAATGGAGCCTTCAAAATTTTCTGAAGTAAACTAAAACCAGTTAGAAAAACAAACTAGAAATACAGATATTAAAAATAAAAACACTTCCCAGAAAGACTGAGACTTACCATTAATATTAGAACCCAGAGATTTGATAGGGGTCTCCTATATGAAGGAGGATTATATATGCATTAAAAATCAATGTATTAAAAATCAATAAAATAGATTTTAAATAGGGATTTTAGCAGAAAAAAAGACTTGATAAATGTCAGTGCCACGTGGTGTTTTGGAAAGAGATAGGGAGATGCAGACAGGGGCAAGACAGAGTCCCCAAGGGCAGCAACATGTTTAGCAGGTGAGTGGCAAGGGCCAGACATTTCACAACTGCAACAAGCCCATCAGAGGTGGGCATCTAGAGGAGAGTGCTGCCCTCAGAGTGAGTTTTACTTTCTGGGAAGCTCCACTCAAAAAGCATATATGGTGTCCTTAAATGACACTACACTTCCATTGAACTTATGAGTGGACTCTGCAGCACACGCAATCACATAGGGTACACTGAAGTCAATGGCAAAACTTATTGATGTCAGTGGTGCCAACAGTTCACTCAGGATAAAAATTCCCTATGGTTCAGGAACATGGGAATTACCAAATCAGAGCAAAACAATTGCCTGTGTAGTCTGGTATCCTCTCTTCAACCATGGGACAATAATAGATGCTTCAGAGGAGCCAGGCTTCCAGTCCCATGATGCACCTAATGGTACACTAGGTATGTCTCTAGCAATGGGGAGACATTTCTTCCTGCCTCAGCTGATGAGCAGTTTATGCCCTGCATAAGACTTGAGAACCCTTGCAATTGTATCCTAGCTCATACCATTCTCACTTGTGTAAATGTCAAACCCTTTTGAATCTTAGTAAGCTATTTGCTTCAATAACATGCTGCAGCAACAAGTTCCTCAGGTTTATTCTACAGTGTATACTTTTTTTTAGCATTTATAAATGTTACCTTTTTATCTCCCTGAGTGCCTTCATGTTGTTATATTATGAAAGAGAGAAACAGGAACTTAAAACTATACTTTAAAAACAAACAAACGGTTGTGCTAGTTTTTCCATTGTGAAAGATGCCAGACTGAAAGCCATGGAAATTGAAGCCCTCCATTTACACATAAACCAGGTACAGCACTAACAGCAGCAACACAAACTTCCCTGATTGCCCAATATACCTCAGCTCTTGTCTACAGGGAGGATAATGAAGTCTTCATAACCACTTAGTCTTTGACCTCATTCCCAGTCCCCTGAGCTATCCAGTTCTTCTTTCTTTAAAGACACGTCTCTTTTGACACTTCTCCCTTCCTAACACGAAACATATTCAAGAGGAATAATGCATAACTGGCTTTTAGGATGCTCTGACCCCAATTACTAAGGCTAAGATTTTTTCATGGTAATCTTTAGTAAAAGTCATGGATAGGTCACGGGCAATAAGCAAAAAGTCACAGAGCCCGTGACCTGTCCGTGACTTTACTAAAAATAACTGGGGTCAGGGCTAAGTACAGGGGGAGGAATGGAGTCTGGAGGGGTGGGACCAACAGGCTGAATCCCCCGCCTCCAGCGGCCACAGTGGAGGGTGCAGCCACAGGAGCACACATTCCCTGCTCTGGAGCTGCAGCCCCCACCAAGCCCTGGACGCAGCCCTAGGAAGCCACAGGAAGTCACACGGCCGCCATTGCAGCCGTCGGGCAGGGGCGCATGGTCCCAGCTGCAGTCCCCAGCAGAAGCCCCAGTGCTTCTGCTGGGGACTGCAGCTGGGACCATGCAGCCCCAGTGCTTCTGCAGGGATGGGGGGGGGGTGGTGCAGCCACAGGGGGCGTGAAGCCTCCGTTCCAGAGCTGGCCACAGCTGTGGGACAGGGGTGTACAGTCACGGCTGCAGCCCCTGCCAAGCCCTGGCCACAGTGAGGGGGAGGAGGAGCATGGCTCTGGGATGCCACGAAGGAGGCACATGGCCCCCGATGCAGCCCCTGGCAGAAGCTGTGGGGCTGGGATGCAGCGGGGGGTGCAGCCACAGGGAGCACACAGCTCCCGCTCTGGAGCTGGCCGCAGCTCCTGGACAGGGGCTCACAGCCCGGCTGCAGCCCCCTCCCCAACCCAAACCGCAGTGCAGGGGCTTCAGGGTGCTGGTCCCACCTCCAGCCCTAGCTTCAGCTGGTAACAGCTGAAGTGGAAGAAGTCACGGAGGTCCAGTAAAGTCACAGATTCCGTGACTGCCATGACCTCTGTGACTAAATCATAGCCTTACTAATTATTTGATGGCCTTAGTAGCCACATTTATAGCAGACTCTGCTCCCTTCCCCAAATCAGAAGGGATAATTTAGCTAGACTTCAGTCAATGACAATACAGAAGCAAGAGTGAAGAAAATAGGTTCACTGCAGCATACCTGTGAGGAAGTCAATAGCCTGACATCACCTCCAGAATGAAACAGTCCTTCAGGGATGTGATGGGAAAATGATGCAGCTTCTTTGATTGGCAGACTGCTTTCCTGCTGAGCTAGAGAAACTAACAGGAGAGGCATAATAAACAACTTTGTGAAAACAAGAGAAACAGCTCAGCACAAACCAATCTCCTTAATAAGGGAAACGTGAAGAGACACCTAGCGAGAGATGTTTAAAACATAAACGTACAGAAATTCCACCAAGGGGATAAGAAGCCTGTAAGGTGAAGTCGGGGGGTGGGAGGGGGAGAAGAGGAAAGGGGACATGACTGTCCAGCTTCTCCCAGAACTGGTTCTAGATAACTGTCTAAAATGAAACATTGTGCGCTTTCAGCATGCGAATGTCTCACCTACAGATCCTAAATGAAATAAACTTAATAGCTACAGTGCAGATGCTACTGGCGAGTGAACCACAGATTTTATAACATACATTCACACACTCATTTAGCCTGCCACCTATCAACAAATCCCTCCCTCCTGTGCAGGTCAATATATAGCACTTCTAGAGTGCTGTTCATCCACACACCATAAAGCTCAGTCCAAAGTAGGGTCAGTCTTGTTACCTCCATTTCACAGATGTGAAAACTGAGGCGCAGAGAGGTGACGTGACTTTCTCACAGTCATACAGCAGGGTCAGTGGCAGAAGAAAGGTTTCCAGACTCCCAGTCCCATGCCCCATCCACTGGACCGCTCTACCTGGCCACAGCCATTTTTGAGCTACTATGTATATTCTTACAGTAGTGCTGCTAGCACATACCAAAAACTAGAGGCAGCAAAGCAGAGCTCATATGCAAAGACCACAAGTGCCCCAGTTTTAGTCTCAGGTGTAGCAATGCACGTGGAGGACACACACAGCAGCTCCAGCTACCAGACACAGCAACTAGTTCAATCTGTTCTAGTAAACCTGCTGGCACGCACAGCAGCCCACTCAGAATTACTCACCTCTTTCCATTTTGTATTTGTTTACTGTTTTCAGGAGATCAGGTGAAATTTCCATACAGATTTTCTCCAGTATTTGCAGGTTGTTCTCTGCTAAATGGTCTTGTTTTTCCAGAAAGGTCAGCAGCTCTAGACTGGACTGCCAGTGAAACAGAAGAGAGAGTGTCCAGTGCACTTAACCTGCTCCTTAAATCTTAATACAATCTACAAAAGCCTGTCCTGCCTTTAAAAAAAAGAAAACAGACACCGATTCTCCTGGAGTACATATTGCTGAAATACAGAACACCTCCCAATCCTTACACTTCCCACTTTATACTTATTCTTATCTGTTTTGCTTCTGAGCCCAGGTCTACACTAACCCCCCCTGTCGAACTAAGATACGCAACTTCAGCTACGTTAATAACGTAGCTGAAGTCGAAGTACCTTAGTTTGAACTTACCTGTGGTCCAGACGCGGCGCGCAGGCTCCCCCGTCGACTCCGCCTACTCCACTTGTCGAGCTGGATTACCAGCGTCGACGAGGGAGCACTTCCTGGTTCGATTTATCGCATCTAGACAAGACGCGATAAATCGAACCCAGAACATCGATCCCGCGCCTCCGACGCGACGGGTAAGTATAGACATACCCTTAGTCTCCTCCATAGTACATTTCACAGCGCTGGGGGGCAAATCATGTTGTAACAGAGTAGCTTACTGACAGCTTCATAATCTGGTTTGATCCTACTTGTATAGACAGTACCACACTGTATTAGTGAACTACTTTATAGTCTGTATCACAATCAAGTAACTAATTAATGACGTGTGTCTTGGTCCCATATACAAAGACCAGAGCCAACTATGCTATAACACAGCTCAGGGGATTAACCTGGTATTTTATTTCCTAGTGACCTCTAGGATTTGACAGGCCACAGAATCCATCACACAGCAAATACAAGAGAGAGCCAATGCAGCATAACAGTCCTTAGTGTAAATGAGAACCAGGCCCACACTTCCTAGCCCCACTCAGCCACCACCTTCCCTCTGGTAGAAATATACCATTGCCCAAACATCTACTGCCCCTGTTACATGCTGACAGAATAAGAAGATGCCATATGCTGGCAAAACCCTCTCTCCACTCTCTCTCCTAGTCTCACTAATAGAGCCTCTAACATTCTTGGCCCTCTCCCCACATACCATATTTGTCAGTTTCTTTGGGAGCTGGTCCCTCAAGAGGAACATGGCTCTTTTTAAATCCTCGCTGGTGATGTCCTCTGACAGTTCATACAGCATCTGCCTATGCGACATAGATCCAGTTAGGTGAACTAAATACCATTGTATACATACTGTAAATCCTACATTGGCACCCCATAACCCACCAAAGCAATGCTCAGATGATGGTAATGTGCCCACTATTGGAAGCTCTGCTATGCTCTTCCAATGCTGCCACCTGCTTCACCTGTAGCACACCTGCTGATCTCCACTTCGCCTGCTCAGCAAAGGTCAACATGCAGCAGGCAGACTGCAGGCAACGCTGGGGAGCTAGAGCTGGCGTAGTAGAGCATGAAGAGCATGAGCAGCAGCCACACGTTGTGGTCAGGAGCTTACCACTGGTGTAAGCAAATTAATATGGAAGAGCGGAGGAAATTTAGGTTATCATCGGAGGATATAAAAAAATCCCAATGCGACCCAAGAATTCACAGAGGGAGGGGGACAGAGCAAAGGAGGAAGAGCCAGAGAGATAGTAGTAGAAAGCTATGGGAGAGGAATGACAGTCTATGGCACATTGTGTCACTCCTCCCCTCTTGCACAACATCAGGACAGAAGAGGACCCAGGCCTTTCTAATGTGTTGCTGGCCCAAGAATGCTCTGAGCTTTGAAGCCTCACTTCAAGAAAAAGTATTAAAAGTCACCGATTAGTCTGAGCATCTGCATACTGTAAAACGTAATCACCAAACTTCACTTCATAACTTTCAAATATCACACAGCAAATAACAGATCAACATCCTTTCAAGGCAGAAAATGTCTGGAGACACCCAGTTCCCAGAAAGCTCACCTGTACCGAGATACCTTTCCTTTCCAGGGTAGATTTTCTTGCACTGTCTCCTTGGTGTAGCCAAGCTTCTGGAGCAGGAAATGACACCTAATCCTGTACAAAAGCTCAGCTAGTATGAAAGTATCTTCCTTATTCAGCAAATCCTTAGCCATGAGGAGCTGGAAGATGTCCTGAGCTGATTCTACAGCTTCCAGCTTTTTGAAGGAGAGCAAGTCACTACAGAGAAATTTCAGGGCCTCCACTTCTTCAGTTCCCAGGTTTTCATCAATGACTAGAAGTTGCTGGCGAAACTTTATGCTCCTGTCATCACCCATGCTGGAGGCTCTCTTTAGGAGACACACTTCACAACCTGAAAATGGAAAGGAAAAGAAGAATCCAATGTAATGAATCAAATGGCACTGATGCTAGGGGAGAACTGAAATTTAGCTTCTAATAGGCACTAAGCAGCATCCTGGATACTCTGTGTTGCCCAGATATTTCTTCCAAACCATCAGAAGCCAAATACTCAGCAGAGAGCCTAACTCAGGCCTGCACAACATGCGGCCTGCGTGGGCTCACTGTGCGGCCCGTGTGGGGGGGTGAGTAGGTGGGTAGATTCAAAATCTGGGACTGTGTCCGTTGGTCCTTTTTGCTGCTTGTCTCTGGGCTGGGGGTTGTCCCAATGCTGCAAAGAGGGTGTTCCCAAAGGAAGGTGCTTGCTTCTAACCCCCGAGGCCGTCAGTATGTCTGCTCTTCTCTAGTCAGCCCACTTGACAAGTTTGATTGTCCTTGGTCTGGTTCCCATCCCCTCTCCAAGGCTTGCAGCTGTCTGGAGGTGCCTGCCTTCCACGCCTTCCTTATTCACACCTCATTCATTCAACAGGGCAATTGAATACAAAGTGGGGGGAAGATCTTATTCTACTTCTAGCAAAAAGACATTTTTCTTTTACCTTCATTATACTACCTTAGGGGCCCGCTATAACATATTACCAAGGTTCAATACAAAGTCATATAAAAGTTATACAAAAATGCATAATGCAGAGATTTATCTACAACTGCATTGATTGACTGTTGTGTGCAGTAATTTAGTGACCCCTGGTGGGGTGAAGAGGGGGGTGATGGTGGGGCCGAGCGGGGAGGGGGCGGGTCCTATTTTACTGCTGTGATCTGGTCACCCTATGTGCGCTGTTTATTTCCCCCTCTACAGGCTTCCACACCCCAGCGCTGGGGAAGGAGGGGTTGTTTCCACGGGGCAGGCGGTGCTGGGGGGTGGCGGGGAGGGTGTTTCCGTGGGGCCGAGGGGTTTCGGCCCTCAGCTGTTTTCTTTGGAGTAATATGGCCCTCGCTGCTTTACAAGTTGTGCAGGCCTGGCCTAAATCCTTCCTGCATGCACCACACTGCAGCAGTGTGGCAAGCTCTGCTCCTTCATCGTCTTGTGATCAGGAGAGAGAAGAGTCCTCCACTGATCACGCCCTCTCACTTCTGAAGTGTGGCTCCCGTGTCTTTACAGTGGGTGGGGGTAGAAAGAGAACAAGGTGCTGCTCTTGGTCCCTGCAGTTTGACTACATCTTGCCATGGCTGGGAGAGGACAAGAAAGTGAGACTTCCTCCTGCCCTTGGGTTTGCATCATGGGAGCTCTGCCACCATTTCCCATGACCAGGAGGAGGAGGTGCTCCTCCCCAAGGCTGGCACTAGGGCTGGGTGAGCAAGGGTGAGCACCAAAGGGGGGCCTCAGCCACTGGGTGTGAGGGGGTGTCATAAATATGAAGGGAAGGGGGAGAGGGTCTGATGCAGTGCTATAAAATCCTCTTTCCAGTAAAGGGTTAAGAAATGCAGGTAGCCAGACTGACACCTGACCTGGCTGGGCTCTGACCAATAAGGGGACAAGATACTTTCAAACTTTGGGAGGGGGGAAGGTTTTAGTGAGTGTCTTTGTCTGAGAGAGAGTGATCTTTGAAGACAGAAGGAACCTACAGAAAATCAAACCTCCCTTTTCTGAAGTAAGTTTAGATAGCATAGCGTATAGATTTCTGTTTATTTTGCTTGGTGTATCCCCTGTGTTAGAAAGGGCAAGGGGGGGGGGGGGGGGGTATTCATGGTTTTCTGTAACGTTAAGGTTTTGTCCAGAGGGGGAAATCTCTCTGAGTTTGGAAATATAGTGCCCTGTGAAATAGTTACCATCCTGATTTTACAGAGATGATTTTACCTTCTTTATTTTTAATAAAATCCTTCTTTTAAGAAGTTGACTGTTTTCTATAGTGTTAAAACCCAGGGGGTGGGTTTTTAGATCACTGTGTAACCAATTGGTTGGGAGATTGTTCTCAAGCTTCCCCAGGAAAGGGGGTGTACGGCTTGAGGGGGCATTTTGGGGGGGAGGGAAGTTCAAGTGATTCCTTTCCTGGATTCCTGTTAGACATTTGATGGTGGCAGCAAGAAGCATTTCTCGGGGTGCAGGGAATTTTGTACCTTGGGGGGGTTTACCCTAAGCTGGTAAAAATAAGCGTAGGGGCTCTGAATGCGGGTCCCCACGTCTTTACCCTAGAGTTTAGAGTGGGGAGGGAACCCTGACAGGGGGGCACTGAAAATGTCTTCTGCCCAGGTGCCAAAATGGCTGGTGCTCTCCCTGCCCCTAGGTTGAAACAAACCAGGGCCGTAACTAGGGCGAGGCGAGTGAGGCACTTGCCTCGGGGCGCACTGCTGGCAGGGGCGTAAAAGCCTGCTGCCAGGGGCGCGCCTGTCCTCCCCCGCCGCCGAAGTCGCCCCAGCTTACCTGCGGGAGGCGGCAATTCGGCGGAGGGGGACCTCCTGCACGCACACCGGCGGACCACCCGCAGGTAAGCGGAAGTGGCTTCGGCGGCTGCTAAAAATAGCCTCTGCCGAACTGCCGCTGAAGCCGCTTCCACTTGCCTGCGGGAGGTCTGCCGGTGCTGCCGCTTCGGTGGCAATTCGGCGGAGGGTAAGAGCCCCTAGGAATTTCTGCACCCCTGCCTCGGGCGCAGAAATTCCTAGTTACCGGCTCTGAAACAAACCAGCAGTAACATTATCACCTGGAAGCCCACGTTCTCAGGACTGTAGCAGCTGTAGAGTGCACATCCCATCCCCTGCACCACTCTGCAGCTAGTTTGTTGTTTTGTACCAAATGTGAAAGCAAAGAGTCTCCTTCCTACTCTCAAACCTCCCTTATGAAAACGTCCTGTAGAATTTAATAGGAGTGAAACTAACAGGGTTCTAGAGAAATTAATACAATTCTCTTGCATATTATTCTCCTTTAAATGTTTTCTCCTTCACTGTCAACTCCCTTCTCTCTCACGTTGGGATTTCTCAGTGGACCACTCACTTTAATTTGGCAGCAAGTCGTCTTTAGGACTTTAACCACAGCTCTCTTCATACAAAGACAAAAGGAAAAAGGGGAGATGATCAATGAACACTGAAAGCTTGGGAGACAGTCAGCAGGCAAAGGGGTGAGTGCATGTTTCGGGGAGAAATCAGCAGGGCATTGCTGTGTGTGTAGGTGGGTGGGAAATATAATTCATGAGTCCTGGTCCATCTCTCCTCTAACCATTAAATAATACTTCCCAGAGCCAGGAATAGAAACAAAGAGTTCAGACTACCCTCTCCCTCCCACGTCTACCTACATACACATACCAAAATTTTGCTTACATCCTTTTCCTCTTCATACAGCCCAACTCCTCCAATCTTCTGTCCAGTGGCGTAGTCAGGTTTAGAGCACAGGGGGAGCGGCGCTATAAAAAGGCGCCTCCCTGCTCCCCCTGTACTCACCCGGCAGCGCTTTAAAGGGCCTGAGACTCCAGCTGCTGCGGAGCCCCCGGGCCCTTTAAAGCGCCGCCGGCGCTCCGGCAGCAGGGCTCCGGTGGCGCTTTAAAAGGCCCGTGGCTCCCCGCGGCTGCAGGAGCCGCAGGCCTTTTAAAGCACCCCCACCCCGAGCCTTTTAAAGTGCCCCCCCCCCCACAGCCTGGCTCCGGCAGCAGGGCTCGGGCGGCGCCTTAAGACAGGGGGAGCGGCCGCTCCCCCTGCTCCCCCTCATCACAGGGGGAGCGGCCGCTCCCCCTGCTCCCCCCTGGCTACGCTACTGCTTCTGTCCCACATATTACAGCACCCTCTTCACTTATAAACGAGATTGTTGTGAGAAAGCATAGATCTAAGGCCTTTCTACACACAGAAGTTTACCTAAGGACTTGTTTTTAACTAAGGGTAGCAGAAGGGCCAGCACCGCAAGCATGATCCTATCAGAGACCCTAGGCACGTACCCAGGCAGCAAGTACCCTCCTGCCACTGGCACTGTCTGTTCTGGCTACACTACTATTTTTACTGCACTAGCTAGATGAGAGCTAAAATAGGTACATCTCCTCTAGCTAGGAATCACAACCCCAGCTCCAAGTGCAGACCTATCAGTTAAAAGGGGCAAATTCGTGCACAGACCAGCCCTCAGTCATCACTTCTCTGTCAGTCAAATCCCAATAGAAACACATGATACAAACTCAGCACAAATTCACACTAGAACACACATGGCTGCTTTCCCAATTCCAAATCTTTGCTGCTTGATTCCTGACACCATCAGTTACGGATCCCAGACTCTCCTGTGTTCTGCGGCTTAGCTGTTCTATCTCCTGCACCATTCCAGCCACCGTTCTCACATGCATAGGCGAAACGAAAAGTTGCTACATATAAAACTTAAATTAGTACAAGAATCTGATTAGTTTTTAAATGGTTTAATTTATTAAACATTAATGAAATTTAAAAAAATTATTGTGTGTGTTTTGTATCTTGAAGGGATTAAGGGGGCAAAAAGCAGGACAAGTGGAAGAGAAACCAGTCCGCCCAGAGCAGCCAGCGGACACTACAGACAGACATAGGAGAAGGGGTGGGAAGAAGGGATGGACAGCCACTCTGTAAAATCAAAATACAACCAACAAAACCCTGCTTCCTAGTTTCACACCTCCACTGCCACCACCTATCTCCACCCCAAGAGGAAGGCACAAGTGAAGCAGAGATACTTGTACTGTGTGTCCCCTCTTTCTGAATATAATATATTAGAAGAATATAAGACTGGCCATACTGGGTCAGACCAAGTTATCCAGCCCAGTATCCTGTCTGCCGACAGTGGCAATGCCAGGTGCCCCAGAGAAAGTGAACCTAACAGGTAATGATCAAGTGATCTCTCTCCTGCCATCCATATCCACTCTCTGACAAATAGAGGCTAGGGACACCATTCCTTACCCATCCTGGCTAATAGCCATTAATGGATTTAACCTCCATGAATGTATCTAGTTCTCTTTTAAACCCTGTTATAGTCCTAGCCTTCATAACCTCCTCAGGCAAGGAGTTCCACAGGTTGACTGTTCCCATAATACAAGAACTTTTCCTTATTCACTTTCTCCACACCACTCATGATTTTATATACACTTCCATCATATCCCCCCTTAGTCTCCTCTTTTCCAAGCTGAAAAGTCCTAGTCTTTTTAATCTCTCCTCATATGAGACCCGTTCCAAACCCCTAATCATTTTAGTTACCCTTCTCTGAACCTTTTCTAATGCCAGTATATCTTTTTTGAGATGAGACCACATCTGTACGCAGTATTCAAGATGTGGGCGTACCATGGATTTATATAAGGGCAATAAGATATTCTCCATCTTATTCTCTATCCCTTGTTTAATGATTCCTAACTTCCTGTTCGCTTTCTTGACTGCCGCTGCACACTCCGTGGACGTCTTCAGAGAACTATTCACGATGACTCCAAGATCTCTTTCCTGATTAGTTGTAGCTAAATCAGCCCCCCCATCATATTGTATTATAGTTGGGGTTATTTTTTCCAATGTGCATTACTTTATATTTATCCACACTAAATTTCATTTGCCATTTTGTTACCCAATTACTTAGTTTTGTGAGATCTTTTTGAAGTTCTTCACCGTCTGCTTTGGTTTTAACTATCTTGAGCAGTTTAGTATCGTCTGCAAACTTTGCCACCTCACTGTTTACCCCTTTCTCCAGATCATTTATGAATAAGTTGAATAGGATTGGTCCCAGGACTGACCCTTGGGGAACACCTCTAGTTACCCCTCTCCATTCTGAAAATTTACCATTTATTCCTACCCTTTGTTCCCTGTCTTTTAACCACTTCTCAGTCTATGAAAGTATCTTCCCTCTTATCCCATGGCAACTTAATTTACGTAAGAGCCTTTGGTGAGGGATCTTGTCAAAGGCTTTCTGGAAATCTAAGTCAGGGGTGGGCAAACTTTTTGGCTTGAGGGCCGCATCGGTTTCGGAAATTGCATGGAGGGCCGGTTAGGGGAGGGGGTCGTGGGCCAGCCCCCACCTCCTATCTGCCCCCCGCCCCGGGACTCCTGCCCCATCCAACCGCCTGTTCCCTGACGGCCCCCCGGGGACCCCTCCCCCATCCACACACACACACCCTCCCTGAACCTCCACCCCCTGACCACCACCCCAAACTCCCCTGCCATCTATCCACCACCCCCCCCCCCGCTTCCTGCCCCCTTACCGCGCTGCCTAGAGCACGGGTGGCTGGCGGCGCTACAGCTGCACCGCCCAGCTGGAGCCGGGCCACGCCGCCGCCACCACCGCACAGCACAGAGTACCGTGGTGCTCAAGCCAGGCTCTGCAGCTGCGCTGCCCCAGGAGGTCCCAGCCCCCCCGCCAGAAGAGCATTGCACCAGTGGCTGCGGGGAGGAGGGAACAGCAGGGGAGGGGCCGGGAACTAGCCTCCCAGGCTGGGTAGGAGGGTCCCACGGGCCAGATGTGGCCCACGGGCCGTAGTTTGCCCACCTCTGATCTAAGTACACTATGTCCACTGGATCCCCCTTGTCCACATGTTTGTTGACCCCTTCAAAGAACTCTAATAGACTACAGTGTAGTAGCCGTGTTAGTCTGTGTCAGCAAAACGAAAATAAGAAAGAAAAACTTGTAGCACCTTAGAGACTAACAAATTTATTTCAGCATAAGCTTTCGTGGGTTAGAACCCACTTCATCGGACCCACTCCATCGGATGCATCAGATGAAGTGGGTACTAACCCACGAAAGTTTATGCTGAAATAAATTTGTTAGTCTCTAAGGTGCTACAAGTTTTTCTTTCTAATAGACTAGTAAAACATGACTTCCCTTTACAGAAACCATGTTGACTTTTGCCCTTCTGGAGGGACAGGATGAGTGATTCATGGCCAGTCCTAGTACCACATTCACCTCAAGAAACAGCCTCGTTTGCACCAAATCACCACTGGGACACGCCTTCTACATTTCTAGATCGGGATTAAGGGAAGACTATGGGAAGCGGGTGGTGCCAGGGGGCCTATAAAGGCCAATGGTTGATCAATGCTTGAGGAGAGCTGAGTGTCTGGGGGATGCAAGGAACTAATGGGAGAGCAGCGCTGGGCACATGTGGGAAGATGGGGAGGCTGTGCAGTGGCCGGGGGGGGACGGTGCAGGCGATGGGGCCGGGGGGACGCCGGGGGATGGGGCGGCCGGGGGCCAGTGGGAGGAAGGCGGCTTGTGCAGGCTGGGGGGGAGGGCAGGGCCTTGCGGGAGGCCACTCCCTGGCGCATGTCCCTGTCGGAGCGGTGCCAGCGGCCCACCCCCAGGATTTCCCGGAGGAGGGCGCGTGGGGGGGGTGCGGGGTCTCATGCGTGCGCATGCGCGGGTGGCGGCCCCAGGGAAACACCCGACCCGGAGCAGCAAGGGGGGCGCTGCCCATCGCCGCCCGTCCTCCCCCCCCCCGGGCAGGGAAAGGGGGGAGCGGGGCGCGCGCCGAGCCGGAGTGGGGCGGGGCCGGGTCTGTGCCCGGCTGGGCGCGCGGGGACGGGCCCACGGGAGCGGGGCGTGGCCCTCGCGGTCTGCGTGTTACTTTCGTCCGGTCCCTGCCGGCGCCAGGGGCGGAAACCTGCCTGGGGAGCGGGGACAGGACCGCGCGTCACAGCCCGGGCAGGACCCGGGGTAAAGGCGGGTGGAAAACAAACGCGTTCAAGGCTCACAATGCGGGTCTTAAACCCCGCTCTCAAACAGGCGGCTGCCGCCCTCCGACATGTCCAGCGCCTCGCCGCGCTGGCTTGTGAGCTGCGTTCAGGGAGATTAGCGAGCGCGTCTGCAAGGCGGTAGCATGATTGGTGAACAGTCACACAAAACACAGTTACCTTGTCTACACCGACAAAGCCAACATTGGGTTTTAACTTGGTGCCCACAGCATGGTGGATTGTCAGCGTAGGCGGGACCCAATGCTGTGCATCTGATAATGGGCTGAAAGAGGGAACTACAAATGGGACCTAGTGCCTGTGACAGGCCAGACTAGCCTTCCAGGGATTTTTTTGCTCTTCCCCAGCTCTCACACCTCTGGGTACTTGCTTCCACTTCCTTTACAACTTCCTTTTCTTACAAGTTCCCAAGCACCCAACTTTCAAAATAATTTCTATGCATTCAAAACATCCCTATCCTGTTTGGAGAGACAACTGCTGTAAAATGCCATGTCATGGTGACTATCCCAGTTTCGCTTTTCCCTTTCCAAGACTGAGGGGCTTTGAGTGAGAGAAGGGAAGTGCTTAATCGGGCTGATCTACTGTCATGTAATGACTTGAAAACCCCTTTTTTTTTCCTGTGATAAACCCGGTTACTAACAAAGTACATGTCAGCAGTAGCATTTTTTATAACAGCTGGCACAGTTAAAGGATCAAGAGGAAAGTCTGAGAAAGAAGAGAGACAAACATACCTTCAGCATTCCAGAGTCCACTGGAAGTTAATAGGCTTGGCCCAGACCTAAGCACAACGATGTTCTCTACTGCAGAAAATTCTCAATATTGCCCATTCATAACCTCCGGCAAGAAAACTGAAAACATGACAAACTTTCACAGGAAGGGCGAGCATGCCATGAAAAGCCTTGCCTTTCAGGTTGGTATATAGCAGCCCCTCCCCTTTTCTGATCCACCAAATATAGCAATGCAAATAGCTCCACCCACATCAGAATCAAAGGTTTCAGAGTGGTAGCCGTGTTAGTCTGTATCAGCAAAAACAACGAGGAGTCCTTGTGGCACCTTAGAGCCTAACAAATTTATTTGGGCATAAGCTTTCGTGGGCTAGAACCCACTTCATCAGATGCATGGAGTGGAAAATACAGGAGCAGGTATATATATACAGCACATGAAAAAATGGGAGTTGCCTTACGAAGTGGGGGGTCAGTCTAAAGAGACAATTCAATTAACAGTAGAATACCAAGGGAGGAAAAATCACTTTTGTAGTAGTAATGAAGGTGGCCCATTTCAAACAGTTGACAAGAAGGTGTGAGTAACCGTAGGGGGAAATTAGTATGGGGAAATTAGTCTTTGTAATGACCCATCCCATCCATCCACTCCCAGTCTTTATTCAGGCCTAATTTGATGGTGTCCAGTTTGCAAATTAATTCCAGTTCTGCAGTTTCACGTTGGAGTCTGGTTTTGAATATTTTTGGTTGAAGAATTGCCACTTTTAAGTCTGACAAAGAGTCCTGTGGCACCTTATAGACTAACAGATGTATTGGAGCATAAGCTTTCGTGGCTGAATACCCACTTCGTCGGATGCATGCAGTGGAAATGTCCAGAGGCAGGTATAAATATGCAGGGAAGAGTCAGGCTAGAGATAAGGCCCTCTTCTAGCAGTTGAGGTGTGAACACCAAGGGAGGAAAAACTGCTTTTGTAGTTTCTCTTTGAAGTCTGGTCCTGAAGTTTTTTTGCTGCAGGATGTCTACCTTTAAATCTGCTGAGCTTCAATTCATTTGCAAATTTGACACCATCAGCTCAGGATTAAACAAAGATTATGAATGGCTAGCCAACTACAAAAGCAGTTTCTCCTCCCTTGGTATTCACACCTCAACTGCTAGAAGAGGGCCTCATCCTCCCTGATTGAACTAACCTCGTTATCTCTAGCCCAGGCCTGCACAACATGCGGCCCAGGTGGGTGAGTAGGCAAGCGGTGGGGTGGGGCAAGCCAACGGCCGGCTGGCCAGCCAGCGGGTGTGCAGGGTGGTGAAGAGGCCAGTGGCAGGCTGGGGAGTGAGGGTGAGCCAGCGCAGGGGGTAGGGGCAGCAGCAGAAGGTAAAAGGCCAGCGGCGGGCAGGCAGGTGAGCTGGCGGCAGAGGGAGCCGGCGGCAGACAGGCAGGTGAGCTGGTGGTGGTGGTGGTGGTGGTGGCGGCGGCGGCGGCAGCAGCAGCAGCGGGGGGCTGAGGAGGCGGCGGAAGGTGAGTAGGTGAGCCGGGGGGCTGGGCGGGATGACAAGCTGAGCAGGCGGGCAGTGGTGGCGAGGCTTTATACTGGGGTGGGGTGAGGAGGTGAGCGGCGAGTCGGTGGATGAAGGGGGGCAAATCTCCCAAATTCAAAATCTGGGAATGTGTCCATTGGTCCTTTTTGCTACTTGTCTCTGGGCTGGGGGTTGTCCCAATGCTGCAAAGAGGGTGTTCCCAAAGGAAGGTGCTTGCTTCTAACCCCTGAGGCCGTCAGTATTTCTGCTCTTCTCTAGTCAGCCCCCTTGACAAGTTTGATTGTCCTTTGTCTGGCTCCCATCCCCTCTCCAAGGGTTGCAGCTGTCTGGAGGTGCCTGCCTTCCACACCTTCCTCATTCACACCTCATTCATTCAACAGGGCAATTGAATACAAAGTGGGGGGAAGATCTTATTCTACTTCTAGCAAAAAGACATTTTTCTTTTACCTTAATTCTACTACCTTAGGGGCCCGCTATAACATATTACCAAGGTTCAATACAAAGTCATATAAAAGTTATACAAAAATGCATAATGCAGAGATTTATCTACAACTGCATTGACTGACTGCTGTGTGCAGTAATATAGTGACCCCTGCGGGGGTGAAGAAGGGTGTGATGGTGGGGGCCGAGCGGGTCCTATTTTACTGGTGTGATCTGGTCACCCTATGCACACTGTTTCTTTCCCCCTCTACAGGCTTCCACACCCCAGCGCTGGGGAAGGAGGGGTTGTTTCCATGGGGTGAGCGGTGCTGGGGGGGCATTGTTTCCGCAGGGCCGAGCAGCACTGGGCGGGGGGTGTTTCGGCGGGGCCGGGGGATTTTGGCCCTCAGCTGTTTTCTTTGGAGTAATATGGCCCTCGCTGCTTTACGAGTTGTGCAGGCAAAGTCCAGAGAAAGAGGCTGGAGGACTTTATTAGTATTTTCAAGACCCTGTCTTGAAGTTTAAATGTTAAATGGTAAGTGTGACATTTACAGAACTCTTTGTAGGTTCAATTGTACTTGAATCTGAATCAGAATTCCTGTGTTCATCTTGCCTATCCAAATTAACAGGCCACAGGATGCATGTTGTACACTGTGTATACACCCTCCATTTGCAAATTACATGAAGTACACATTCTGCAGGCACATTTATTTCCCCCTCTATAGGCTTCCAAACCCCAGCGCTGGGGCAGGCGGCACTGGGGGGGGGGGGGGGCGGGGGGTGTTGTTTTCAGCAGGCCGGGGTGTTTTGGCCCTCAGCCATAGGTGCTGACTTTTGTCGGCGCCGGTGGGCGCTCACGCCCCGACCTATTTGAATATTGACTCCAATGCTAATGAATGAATTACAAGTGCGGTAGGAAAAAACAGAAACTGCAGAAGTTATCCTGTAGCTGAGTAAAAGCAATCAACTTTTGAGGGAAAAGGACCATTTGCAAGACTTTTTTCTTTCAAGATGCAACCACAATGACACAGGTGAAGGGTTCTTATAATGCATCATCGTTACTGCAAATGAGAATGGAGAAATATTAAAGACCTAATTAAAAGCATAATCTGCCAAAGTTGTTTAGAATGCAAGCTAGGTATAACTGCATGCAGGATCAATTAATGGCAGCCAAAGTTCCAGTAGTGAGTGAGAGAGAGAGAGAGAGAGAGAGTCTGAAGTGCTACTATATTTAGATGCTAACAAAGGTACAGAAGAGCCAAAAATCCCACAGAATGAAGATAAAGGGTTAAAAGCATGTAGGCAAGATGAAGGAGACAACAATGAGATGAACAACATTACAGGATTTCAGTAACACTGAAGACTTCAATGGGACAAGGCTTGATGCTAGGAAGGATACAGTTCTTTTTAGGTTTCAGAGTGGTAGCCGTTTGTCTGTATCAGCAAAAACGATGAGGAGTCCTTGTGGCACCTTAGAGCCTAACATTTATTTGGGCATAAGATTTTGTGGGCTAGAACCCACTTCATCAGATGCATGAAGTGGAAAATACAGGAGCAGGTATAAATACATGAAAAAATGGGAGTTGCCTTATCATGTGTGAGGTGAGTCTAACGAGACAATTCAATTAACAGTAGGATACCAAGGGAGGAAAAATCACTTTTGTAGTGGTAATGAGTGGCCCATTTCAAACAGTTGGCAAGAAGGTGTGAGTAACAGTAGGGGGAAATTAGGTTTAGTAATAACACAACCACTCCCAGTCTTTATTCAGGCCTAATGTGATGGTGTCCAGTTTGCAGAACTGGTGTTCCAGTTCTGCAGTTGACCATAGGTTAGAACCTTCTTCCACTGACACAAACACCAGGCTGCTTCCCCACTGAGAATCCAAGCTGTTGTCCCCCAGTTGGTTTAACACCAGTGTAGTTCCATGGGGATAAGCAAGGATAGAATCACTAGTGTAGACCCGGGATAAGTGTTTTTACCTACCAACATGTCAACTTTTGGTCACAGGAGTTTCTATTTAACGTGTGTTTGCACAGCATCTAACACACTGATTCCTGGCTGCAGCCCTTCAGCATGACCAGCATGCAAGTAGTAATAATAAAGCACCCAGTGCTTCTGTTACATCTATGTTAGACCAACAATGGGAGAATTGTGAATATATCGCAGTGAGGACAAGGCTCCTTTGAATTCAATGGTAGCTGGACTGAGCTTCTATAATGATTAGATGAGCAGATATGTAAACTACCCTGCATATGTTTTGAGTGTTTAAATCACAAGCAGTAGACTTAAATGTTACTTGAATGTTTCTTATTCAGAAATAAATGTCTATCAATGGCCCATTAATTTCACTTCCTAAACTTTTTATATTATTCCTGTGCTATTGTTCTTTGCACTTACCATGCTGCTCTCTTGTCCCAGGGCTTTTCACACACTGGCAGCAGCTTTACATATTCATTTCATAGCACACTGCCCACAGCAAGCTTTGTTGTCACAACTGCTCAGTCACTTGGCTAACTGCAGTTATTGGTTTGATAGATTCCAATCAGGGTTTTGATCTCGGCGTAATTCTGGAATAGCACTGCTGAGAGTGACAAATGATATCTTACTAACCCACACCCTGGGAAATTGTCAGCATTCATCTTACTTGCCCAGAGTGCAGCTTCCATTCTGTTAATCACAACATTTTGATAAGGTGAGTGTAGCTAATTGGTGGTATTCTTGGAATAAACCCTAGCATTAAGTTTTACTTGACCTTGATTTACCAACCTAGAATTTGATTTTGAATCTAGAGTATATTCCCTAATAGGGCTAGATAAGAAATCTTAACAGCACTTAAAAATATCTGATTTGAGGCTTCTTTCCTTAAGAAGCAGATGCTTATTTTACACAGTTTTCTTAAAATTCACAACTGATTGCCAGTCATTTCATTACAATTCAGTATTCTAGGACTGAAATTCTGATATTAGACTCTCAAGCTTGTAATCCATAATTCACAGCCGTTGCTTGCAGAAACGCAACTACACAGCAGAATGCCTGCAGAATGTGTACTTCATGCAATTTACAAATGGAGGGTGTATAGAAAGCATACAGCATGCATGCTGTGGCCTTTTAATTCTGATAGGCAAGATGAACAGAGGAATTCTGATTCAGATTCAAGTACAACTGAACCCACAAAGAGTTCTGGAAATGTCACACTTCCCATTTAACATTTAAACTTCAAGACAGGGTCTTGAAAATACTAATAAAGTCCTCCAGCCTCTTTCTCTGGACTTTGCCCCTCATTTCAAGAGCTCCATTAGAAGCAAATTCTTAAAAACAAACGAACAAACAAAAAAGAGTAGATGTGGTTTGAGTTGCCAAGTTTAGATCTAGAGCCAAGCTTCCCCAGACTTCACCTCTAGAGATTTTGCTATTTAAAAAAATAGAGTTTATTTGCACTATTGCATGATAATGAAAATAAACTGTAGATGGGTGTAGGGGCAGAAGAGGGAAGACCACTTTCCATCAATATTTAGCAACTATACATTGCATTTACCTTCCACAACAGATTTTACTTCCTGTGTTTGAAGATTTTGTTGACACGCAAAAGTCAGAAAGAAGGTTCATTATGGCCCCTCCATTCCACGTTCTGACAAAGAAATTGAAGTGACAAATTTTTTTAGTCACTCACATATGCCAACTTGAATTATCAGTAGTACAGTACACTACGTTACAAGCACAGGTTTGGTAACGATCAGCCGCTCCCCACTGCCATGCTGTCAGCAGTGTAGCACTACAGCCAACGTGAATTAAGCTCAAAATAGATGTTTAAAAAACAAACCCACCTTAAGGATTAGTGTGGAGACAGGCTAACCTGTTGTGGAAACAAGGGTTAAAGAATTAGACTATAGGCCCCTTAGTTATGTCAAGACAGAGAACATTACAGTTAACTCTGAAGTCTCATACTGCGAGACTTGGGAAAGCAGACTCCGTGTCTGATCCGGAAGGGAAAACAACACAGAGTTAATGTGACCTAACCTTGGAAATAATAATGTTGTAAGAACAAAAGTGAAACAAAAGTAAAAAAATAATGGAATGGGCAGGACATAAATAATTGCAGATGTTTTTAATTAATGCATTCCATAAGAGTATAAATATTTGTGGCTTATTATTTGTACTTTGAAGAAACTGAGGCAGAGATGCTCTCTGTCAGCTGTATTTCTTCCCTGGCAATTGCTTGAAATAAAGCGGTCTCTGATTTTGTTGCATTCCAACCTGAGAGTGAGGATTTATTTTCTTCTATGGTGCCATGACTCAGATGGTAACGCCCAGCTGAAACAGAGGCAGCTGCTGCGGACAGTCCCACCCTCAAACCCCAAGGCTCCAACTCAGAGGTAAGAAACCTTTTGCAATCTCTACTGGGGTATCGGAGGAGGACTGGCCGTCAAGCCGTCTGTCCCTTTTTGGGCTCACACCATGTGAACCTTTTGATTTTGCAACAGGATCAGACGCAGAGTGGTGCTGGGGAATTGGGGGCCCCCATGTAAGGTCAGTGATGTGTATGCGGGGCTGGGAGATGTGTTGTTGCCCCAGGGCAAGCCAGTGTGTGATTTAGGTCAGACCTATTTTGGATTGTGGTGACCCCCAGGGCGTTGTGGTGACGTCCTTAGAGATGTTGTGGTAACCTCTCAGGTGAGGGGTTGTGGTGACCCTTCAGGTAAGAACACAGGTGTATTCAGTCCAGCCGGAAAGATTAAGGGGTTGTGGTAATCCCTGATTATGGGTGTTGTGGTGACCTCTTAGGTATAGGAAATTAATGCATCATGGTGTAAATGAATGTATAAATAGGCCTTGGTGTGGGTGTAGGTGTGGGGGTGGGGGGGGGGGGGAAGTGATTTGAATAGAGTGGTGTGTTTGGTTTTTTTGGCTTTGTGAGCCGCTAACTCAGCAAACACACACAACACGTCTTTGGTCTGTAAACTGCTGCAACGGACAAAACAAAAAAACCCACAACTTTTTTTTTTTTTTTAAATGGGTTGAAATCAGTCCAAGACTGTCCCTGCTCCACCGAAAGGTACACCAGCTCATTATATGTATGTGCATTATAGTCCTAGAACTTGTAAAAATTCCACTTTAAGTACTTACATGCATAATAATTCATCTAAACAATTCCCACTAAAAGGTACCTTCAATTTAATTAGAATTGTCTGCCTCAAAGGTGCTCTTGTGTCACTGAAAATCCCTCATAAGCAATGGAAACAATTTGTTTATTAATTTTAAAAAAGCTACAAAGACTCCATAAGTCTCAGGTGCAAAATCTAAAAAATTCCCCCCCCAAAAATTAACACAAATGCAAAAGTTAGAAACCAAGTGTAGGGCATCCGGCTGTTTCCCAGCCCAAGCAACAATTTCGACTCCCTCGGCTCCCTGGTATCCCCAATTAAGTAAGTCTAAAAGCAAAAAACAAAACAAAGCCAAAAATATTGTGAAATTTTTAGTGCCGCTCAACAGCCAGCAGTACCTTCTCCCCCCCACTCTTCCCCCTCCACACGCTGTGCCGCTGCCTGACAATTTACAGGCAGGCAGTAGTGTTTTACAAAGGCAGCCATCACCTTCCCTACAAGTTATTCCCTCATCATCACTTCAGGATGCAGCATCTTCCCCATTTTTTTGGGGGGGGTGGGGGGGGGGAGAGAAGAGTCTTCTGCTTTACCTGGAAAGTTTTCTGCTTCACCGCCCAACAGTAATGGGTTGGAAGTTGTTCCCAATTCCACCGGTATCTCATTAGACTCAATTGCCAACCGTACCAGGAGACAATTAAACCAGTCAGCACTGTTCCAGGCTCCCTTAAAACAACTGCCTGGAAATGAAAACAATTTGGTTACAGTGCATGCCCCTTGGACTCTGGGAAATCTTAAAAATCTGGTTCAGAGATTCCCTAATATTAAAAAAAAATCCAACATTAAAAAAAACCAACTCCAAACAGTAATTCAGTGTTATAATCCATCATGGGCTGACATCAACCAACTTTTGCAAGCAGTTATACCATCTAAAGTGCAATAACAACTACTTGCTGAAACCTGGTAGCCCCCTAATAATCCCAGACTCTCACTCCCCTGGCTCTCTCCAACCTGACTGGAGTGAGCCCTTTTATATTATCAGAAGAGCCTTAGAGTCAGGTGTTCACATTACCTTAATGGCCTCACCTGACTCTTTGCAGGTTAATTGAAGTCAGGTGTTCTCATTAGCCTGGAGCAGCCCCTGCTCTGGTCAGTCAGGTAACAGAAACCTGCTAATCCAGTGGTCAGTAGATCCGCCTTTGACTCTTCTGTTGTACCCAACTGGTCTGAAGAGAAGAGGGAGGTAGAGGACTCCTGCTCCCGCTGCTAAGCCCTGGGCTCTCCCGGCTACTGCTGTAGCTCCAGCTACCCCTCTGGCTGGGTCAGACACTCCCACACCTATTCTACCATCTGGTTGCCAGCTAGCTGCTGAACCTCCCCACACCTTGGTTGCTGCTCCTTCTGCTGCTGCAACCCCTGGGGGGGCTGCTGGCCCTCTCCCCAGAGAAGGGGAGTGAGGGCAGGGCTGGCGCGCCCACTAGGCGACCCTAGGCGGTCACCTAGGGCGCCAAGATTTGGGGGGTGGCCGGCGGCTGCCTCCCCGCTCCGCTGCTGAGAGCGGGGAGGCGACGCGAGCCGTCCCGCCGCTTAGCGCCTGAGTGGGGAGCCGCAGGGAAGCCACCGCGAGCCCCCCCGCCGCCCCCCCGCTCAGTGCCTGAGTGGGGACCCAGGGGCAGCCGCCGCGAGCCGCTCCCCACCCCCCTCCCTCCCGGCTCAGCGCCTGAGCAGGGAGCTGGGGGCAGCCGCTGCCCTGCCGCCCCCCCGCTCAGCATCTGTGGGTCACAGGTGGGGGTGGGGGCTGAGCGGGCGGGGGAGCTGGCTGGGCAGGGCGGCATTGCGGGGGCATGGGAGGGGGGAGGCTGAGCTCCCATGGGCGGGGAAGCTGGCTGGGGGGGCAGCATTGTGGAGGGGGGAGGCTGATTGGGGCGGCGCAGGGCTGGTGCAAGGAAGTTTCGCCTAGGGCTCGAAACTTCCTTGCACCGGCCCTGAGTGAAGGGCCCCTCCACCAGCCCCTGCTGCTGTAACCACCACCACCTGTGAGGGGTCCTGCCTGGCCACTGGGCCACCATCTAGACTTGCTGGAGCTGCTGTTGCTGTGTTTGCGGCCAGGGAAGCTGCTGAAACCCAGAAGGCATTGAAGACCATCAGCTACTGCAGGAGCACACGGCGATTCTGCAGACCACCGTGGAGGGGGCTTCTAAGGACTGAGTATTTTTTTCAAACTATGCTCTAGTGGTGGGGGTATTGACTGTGTTTGTGGGGGCACAGAGGGTGTGGCATGGAGCCTGCTCCCTCCCCGCTGCCCCCTCCACCACCTCGGCTGGTTACTCACCATACGCCTGAAGCTCCTGCCTCTGGACTCAGCGACTTCCCTGGCTTGCCACGCCCACTTCCACCATTTGGGCCTGCAGCGGCAGCCAGCCCCCCATTGACTTTGTGCAAGCACACGTGGGTGCATGTGCCCCCCCCCCCATACCTCTTGGACTGACCCTCTCTCCCCCTCCCCCCCGCAGAATGCCCCTTGCTTTGCCCCAGCTACCTGCCCCATTTCCCCTTGCAGCTGTTTGCCCCCCCCCTCTCTTTTTGGTCCTAGCCCCTTGCTAGTTTGTTTGCCTGCCCCGCCCTTCTCCCTCTGCAGCCTGCTTGTTTGCCCCGCCCTAGCTCTGAAGCTAGCCCCTTGGTTTTCTGCCCCATTCCCAGCTGGTTGTTTCCCTCCCCCTGCAGCTCCCGCTTGACCTGATTAGCCCTCCGCCTTCGTGCACCTATGCCCCCTCCCCTGCGCTTGTGCCCCTCCCCTATTTGAGTTTCCCCTTGGTTCACTTGTGACGAACTAGGACTGTTGTTAAGGTTTTCCTGAGTACTGTGTGAGTGCCTCGGTTTCCCCTATGCGGGGCTTGAGTATCTAGGTGGTGGGACAACGGTGCATGATTGTTACAAAGCCCTAGAAGGCAGAGGCCTGGACACAGAGAATGGCTCTGTCTCCTGGCAAGAGATGGCCCGGCTCCTCCCCCGGCAAAGGTATGAGCTGAAGGTGTGGGAACAAAGGGATCAGGTGACCTCCTGGCCCGGGAAGCAGACAAAGGGGGAGGAGGCGCTGGAGAGTTTTCAGTTTGGAGCTGGCTTGGGAAGAGGAGGGGAGGGGGGCAGACAGGGTCTGGCCTCCCTGCCCCATTTGGAGCTGTGGGGCGAAATGCAGGGAGCCCCAAGCTGGGGTCTAAGCTCCCTGCCCCCCGGAAGGACCCGACTGAGGGGTCTTGGATGTACTGACAAGCTCTGGTTGGACTGTGTTCCTGGCATCTCTAATAAACCTTCTGTTCTACTGGCTGGCTGAGACTCCCAGTGAATCCGGGGAAGAGGGGTGCAGGGCCGGACTCCCCTATACTCCGTGACAACTGGTGGCAGCGGTGGGATGTTCTGCACCCCGTGAATGGCGCTTCCTGCAGTAAGTAACTGGGGAGCAGTAGAACGAAGGGGGGCTAACGAGGACCAGGCGTGCTGAAGGCTCACCGAGGAGCGGTTTCAGGGAGCGGAGGAGCTACGCTTAACCCCTGGGAGTGTGTGACCAGCGAGAAGGACTGTGCAATGATGGGGTCCCCCTGGGGGCTGCAGTGAGCAGTCCCAGGGGCGGAGGAGCCTGCGGCTTGGCCCTGGGGGAGAGAAGGAATTTTGCAGTGACAGGGTTCCCCTGGGGGTGCCGTGAGTGGACCCAGGGGCGGAGGAGCTGCAGCTCGACCCTGGCAAAGAGGCGGTGACCTGGAGAAGGGCTGGCACACTTGGGGTTCTTCCTGGAAACCATGGGGAGCTAAGAGCACACAGGCCTGCGGATCCACAGCAACTTGGGAGCAGTGAAGTGATGGCCTATCGCCTTCTCCTTAAGAAGAGCATTGTAACCCTGTGCAAAAAGAGAGGGATACACATTAGAAAGCTCACTAAAGCCCAGTTAATCACGCTGCTGGAGGAGGATGACCATTCCAGGGAGCAGATTCCTGACCCCAATGGGGCTACAGCAGGATCTGGGAGCAGCTGGAGTGATAGCCTGGCATCCCCAAGAGTCTGGTCCCCAACCAGACGGGGGTCTTCACGATCGGGTTCCCCGGCAGGGGATCGGAGACGGATGGGACTGGAGCTGAGTCCGAGAGAGCAAGAGGACAGTAAGAGACAGCGAGAGCCCGAGAAAGGGCTACAGGAGAAGCAGCAGCGTGAACTGACGGTGGTGGAACGGAGAGGCATAGGGGACTGGCCAGGGGTAAGTGGGGACAGATCCCGGGGTGCCAGCTCCGCAGGGAACCTCGATCCTAAATTGCTGCCCTTGGTTAAGGAGGGTGGGGATGTGGAGGCCCACCTCACTGCCTTGGAGCAGGCTGGTGATTGGAACCAGGGAGACCCTGCGGAAAAGCCCCGGAATCTAACCCCCTTGCTGGGTCCCAAGGCCATAAACTCCACCAGCCAGATGCATGGGAGGGTGGACGGATTTCCACTCCTGGCCCTGGACTCAAGCCCTATGGACCCCCAGTGGGAGCGGAAGGTGATGGTCAATGGAGAGACATTCAGGGGGTGGCAAGACCCCGGGACAGAGAGAATTGTGGTCAGGCCCAGGGTGGTGCACCCCCACCAGATGCTGAGGGGCTGTGTGACCTGGGTGAGGGTCCCAGGGACGGACCCATTCGCCCTGCCTAAGGCCCAGATCCCTGTGCAGACCCAGGAGGGGTCGGGCTGGCTGGTGGTTGGGGGTCTCCCGGATATCAGCGGTGAGGTGCTGTTGGGGGGTGACTGTGTATCTTTGGGACAGGATCCAGGCCCTGGCCCTGTAACGGCTGAGGATTTGAATTTGAACTCAGGAAACCAATTGGCTAAGAGGGAAATGGTCAGTGAAAATGCAAATGATCTGGCTGGCAGGGGGGAGGAGCTGCCAGGCCCTGGTTACCTGCCTGCCTGTAACCAGACCCCTAGGGCGGGGTGGGACAGAGAGATGCTCCCCGCCCCCCTGCACAATGGAGAGGTGGCTCAGGCAGTCTCTGATGCAGAGAGCAAAGTAGCGAGCTCGCTGCCTGGCCCCACAGGGACAGCCAGGGCAGCGCTGAGCACCAGGGGAGCAGAGACCCCAGCTGAGTGGGGGGACACACAGGCAGGTCAGGACAGCTGCCAACCAGGCTTGCCTGGTCCAGAGGTGCTGCTGGGAAGTGATTCCACGGCAGGGAGGGAGCCACCAGGGACAGGGCTCAGTGGGGCGGTGACCCCAGGCCTGGCCAGTGAGCTGCAGAGGGATCCCGCTTTGGAGAAGCTAAGGGAACTTGCTGGCCACAGCGCTGCAAACCCCCTTGGGGAAGACTGCAGAGACAGATCCCTGTGGGAGAAGGGATTCCTGTGCCGGGAATGGGCTTCCCAAGGGGAAGTGGAACTGCGGGGAATCAGGAGGCAGCCGGTGGGGCACCCGAAGTATCATCACCGGCTATTGTACCTGGCCCAGGGTAAGGGAGAAGATCCCTGGAGGTCCCTGCCCATCAGGGAGGAACCTTTCCAGAAGGTGGCTATGAATAGGGTGGGGCCCCTCAGCAGGGCAACCTGGTCAGGGAAGAAATGCATCCTGGTGGTGATGGATTTCGCCACCCGCTACCCAGAGGTGGTGGCTCTGTCCTCCACCGGGGCAGACACCGAGGCAGACACGCTGCTGACCATCTTCAGCAGAATGGGGGTCCCCAGCGAGGTCTTTACGGATCAGGGATCCGAGGTCATCACACGCCCCGGCTCCGGGGCGTGTGGGAGAAAGGTGGGGTCTGGCCCACCTGGGCCTCTGCATATCACCCTCAGTCCAACGGGCTGGTGGAGAGAGTTCAGGGGACCGTGAGGATGATGCTGAGGACTTGCATAAATCAGCATCCTCAGGACTGGGACAAGTACCTGCCCCACCGATGGCACAGGGAAGTGCCCCAGGAATCACCAGGGGGCTTCCCTTTCAAGCTGTGGTATGGAAGGAGAGTAAGGGGACCCCTAGAACCGGTAAGGGACAATTGGGAGAAGAAGGGGGAAGACCCCCTGATGGATCTCTCCCCTGAGATGGGAGCCCATCCTCCCATCAGGTGTCCCCCGTTCAGAGTAACTGGGAAAAGAGCCCAGAACCTGGAGAGAGAGGCCAAGGACAGGCTGGCTTTAGAGGTGAACCAGTCATTCAGCAGCCCAGGGCTGGCCAAGGCGGAGGCGATCAGAGATTGGCCTGTTCCCCAGACCAAGAAACAGGTCCAGGCCTTTAGCGGGATGGCGGGGTACCACCAGAGGTTTGTACCCCCCTTTAGCTCCCTAGCTGCCCCCATCACAGAGCTAGGTAAGAAGGGGAAGCCAGACGAGGCAGTCTGGACCGAGCAGGGCCAGAGGGCTCTCTGTGCGCTGAAGGAGGCTCTAATCCAGGGCCCAATAGATCGAGTAAACCCAGACGGGGCCAAGCCCTGTACAGTGTTCACCGAAGCCTCAGACACAGGGCTGGGCGCGGTGCTGATGCAGGCCTATGCGAAGCGGGGGAGACACCCCATCGGGTATCTGAGCAAGGAGCTGCTGCCCTGGAGGCAGAACGGTCCGGCCATAGAGAGGGAATGCCTGGCCATGGTGCAGGCCCTTAAGAAGCAGCAGCCGGATCTATTTGGTTGGCGCTTTACGGTGTATATTCACCACTTCGCCCCGACGTGGCTGCATCTAGGAAAAGGGGCCGATGCCGAGCGGCTGGTGACACAGACACGTGGTCAGAGAGGGGACCAGATCAAGAGGGAGGCTCTTAACCAAGAGAGCCTGAACTACAGCCCTCCAGACTGGAGCGCTGGGAAAAGACCTGATCTCAGCTTGAACCCCAGGGGTTTTGGGATGGAAAAAGGGCACGGGCCGCATAAACCTTCCCACATGCGGCCTGCGGGTGCCATCCAGCCCACCCGACCTAAGGGAGCTCGTCGAACTGTAACGGCCTGGTGTGACCGGGTTCGAACTTCCCCAGGTCACTAGCTAAAGTGACCCCGCTCAGTTCGTTCTCGAAGGGGGGAGAGATGTGACGAACTAGGACTGTTGTTAAGGTTTCCTTGAGTACTGTGTGAGTGCCTCGGTTTCCCCTATGCGGGGCTTGAGTATCTAGGTGGTGGGACAACGGTGCATGATTGTTACAAAGCCCTAGAAGGCAGAGGCCTGGACACAGAGAATGGCTCTGTCTCCTGGCAAGAGATGGCCCGGCTCCTCCCCCGGCAAAGGTATGAGCTGAAGGTGTGGGAACAAAGGGATCAGGTGACCTCCTGGCCCGGGAAGCAGACAAAGGGGGAGGAGGCGCTGGAGAGTTTTCAGTTTGGAGCTGGCTTGGGAAGAGGAGGGGAGGGGGGCAGACAGGGTCTGGCCTCCCTGCCCCATTTGGAGCTGTGGGGCGAAATGCAGGGAGCCCCAAGCTGGGGTCTAAGCTCCCTGCCCCCCGGAAGGACCCGACTGAGGGGTCCTGGATGTACTGACAAGCTCTGGTTGGACTGTGTTCCTGGCATCTCTAATAAACCTTCTGTTCTACTGGCTGGCTGAGACTCCCAGTGAATCCGGGGAAGAGGGGTGCAGGGCCGGACTCCCCTATACTCCGTGACATCACTGCACCCCCATGCTGATATATTCCCCACCATTAGTGTAGATAGAGGAGCCGGATCTCCTACCTTGAGTCGGTGACTGATCCCCCACGAATCTGTGATACCCCCTCTTCCCCATCCAGTTCCCCCCTTCCAATGCCCTCCTCCCCTGCCTGCAGCCTAGCAGGGAGGAGTGGTCGACCCACTTTCCCTTCCCCTCCCCTTCCTTTCTCTGGTGTTTTCCCTTCCTTCCCTGCTCATTATGGCAGGCGATACGGAGGGGGGAGCCCCTCCAGAAGACCCAGCCGTCCCTCCTCCGCCTGTTCCCCGTCACCCTCCCTAGCCTTTACCTCAACCACTGCTGCCGCACCACCTGCTATCGCCCCTGCTGGGGCACCAGCAACGGCCGACACTGAAGAGACCTCCGCTGCTGCCACGTCCCTCGCCCCCACCCTCACCCCTATTCTGGGGGAGCTCCCCCAGCTGGAGGAAAGGGCCAGGGTAGGAAGAAGGGTAAGGGCCTGCCAAAAAGACCAGGTCCTCCATGGCAGAGGCTGCCCCTATGGCCGCGGTCCCGGCCGCGGCCTCCCTCCCCGCTGTTCCCTCCACCAGCTCTGCGGGTGCCCCACCCCCGGTCCACAGGGCGTACGCCCAGGTGGCGGCAGCCTCCCCACCTGCCGCTACGTCACCTAACCCGCTCACCGCCTCAGCTACCATCTATAGCGGCCGGGGCCCCTTCCCCACCTTGACCAGGAGACAGGACGTCCGTTGCCTCCTGGTACCCGCCTCACCCCACGTAGAAACCTAGGTGCGGGCGTTGGCGAGGGTGGTGGGGCCCACGGCCATCATAGAGGCCTCCAAAATGTATGGAAGGGTCGTTTTCTTCCTCGCATTGGAGGCCGCAGCTCAGGAGGCGGTGGAGAAGGGCCTGGCGGTGGGAGGCGTGTTCGTCCCCTTGGAGCCGCTGGAGGACTTGGGCGTCCGCCTAGTCCTCACTTCTGTCCCTCCCTTCCTCCCCAATGCCGCCCTGTTGCCCGCCCTCTCCGCCCTGGGGAGACCCATCTCTGTTGTAAGCCCTCTCCCACTGGGCTGCAAAGACCCTGCCCTCGGTCACATCCTCTTATTCCACCGGCAGGTGCAGCTTCAACTGCCGCCGGCGGCGCGTGACGGAGAGGCGCTCGAGTGGTCTTTTATGGTCCCCTATCAAGGGGCCTGTTACCGGGTGCATTACTCTACGGGGGAGGCCCGGTGCTACCTCTGCCGGGCGATGGGGCACGTCTGGAGGGACTGTCCCTTGGCCCGGCAAGGAGGAGCATCCAAGCCCCGGCAGGGCACCGGCCCCGTCATCGGCGGTGCCCCTGAATGCCCGGCGCCCAAAGCCACCCCTCTTTCCCAGTCCACCACCACTCCCGCTCAGGCCTGGGGGAGTCTGGCAGGGCCTGTCGAGGAGGGTGCGGCAGGGATCTCGCCGGGCGTGGGAGAGGGCCCATCCCAGAGGGACCCTTCCCTTCCTCATGCTGCCCCACCACTACCTCCTCGGGTCCCTAAGCCATCACCTCTGCCCCCCCGACCTGACCCCTGCTAGCCAGCCCCCAGATGATGCCATGGAGGGCTGGGCCCTAGTACAGGGGAAGTGGGGCAAGCAGAAGGCTCATGCTCTGCTCCTTGCCACCGATGCAGAAGCCCCCCGGAAGACCAGGAAGGGGGGCGCTGATGCCGAGTCTTCTGTCTTGCCCCCGAGTGGAAATTGTCCACGAGCACTAGCTGGGAAAGACATGGCAGCACCGGAGGGCAGTACCGCCCCTCCCTTGGAGGCCCCCGATGGAGCCCCTCCTGCCCCTTTCCCAGTTGTCGACCCGGCGGGCCCCGAAACGGACGTCGCTTTGGGTGCCGGCGGGGGGACCCCTGAGGTAACAGCTGGTGAGTTGGCATCTATTTATGAGGAGATCGAGGCCCTGGGTCTTAGCCCAGTCACCCAGGGGGAGGACGACCCTTTGCCAGCGGGCCTTGATCTCAGTGACCTCACCCCGGTTCCCCTCTTCCCATGCTCCCTCCCCTTGACCACTGATCCCGCTCCCACCTCCAAGGATCCCCTGGGCTCTTCCATTTGCCCGGTCGCGAGTAGCACCCTGCTGCTGGCCACGGCTGGTGCCACGTGGCCGGGACCCGAATCCCAGGAGGTACCGCTCGATGGGGTGGAGCAACCGACCTTCTTCCCGGGTGGGGACCCCGCTGAAATTTGTCAATTTACTGATGCCGTGACTGTTGCACTAGCTATGACACCAGAGCCCGGCATCCTTGAGAGTCCCCTTCCCGCCCCCACCTCGACCTCCCAGATTCCTGAACATAACCAAGAGGGGCCACCTCCCAGTGACCCAGCTACTGAAGCTCAGGATTCTGCCTGTGTCCCTTTCCCCGACTCTACGCCTGATCCCTGCCCTGCCCCTGTCCCTGATGCTGTCCCAATATCCTCCACCTCCCGAGATGCCATTGCCGCCCCTGGGACCGTCCCCTTCCCCTTCTCAGAGGATGACCCCCAGGGAGCGGCCCTTGTATTCCCTCGTCCCGACCCACCTGAGGCTGCTTTTCTCCCTCTGCCGCCTCTCCCCACTAAGCAGAATTTTGAGGCGGGCCCTATGGTGCCGGCCCATCAGGTGCCACGTCGCGGGTGCGCCCGTTGCCTGCCCATTTCGGTGGGCCATGGGGCGTGTCTGGGGCCCCTTACTCACCTACGGGGTAGGTCACGGATTGCTGCATGGCCCAACGGAGGCTGTAAGCGATCCTGCTGGCAAGGATCCCCCCCCAGACCTCCTCATGGCATCTATCCTGTTCGCAGCATTGAACACGCGGGGCTGTAGGATGGGTCTCCGCAGGAGCCAGGTGCTCTCCTTCCTTTGGAAGTGGGGGTACTCTGTAGTGTTCCTGCAGGAGACCCATACGGTTCTGGCCGCCGAAGACAGCTGGCGGCTGGAATGGGGGGGACAGGGTCTACTTCAGCCATCTATCCATTCGACAGGCTGGGGTGGCGACCCTGTTCTCCCCCGACCTACGGCCTGAGGTGCTGGGGGTTGCTGAGGTTGTACCGGGCTGCCTGCTGCACCTCTGGGTCCGTATGGAGGGGCTCATGGTTAATCTCGTCAACATCTATGCCCCGACATCAGGCCCGGAGCAGCTGCGATTCTATCAGCAGGCATCCACCTTCCTTGGCAACTTGGATCCTCGTGAGTGCCTGGTCCTGGGTGGGGACTTTAACAACACCCTTGAGGAACAGGACCGCTCGGGGATCGAGCAGTGCCTGGCTGCCACGGACATCCTCCAGGAGATAGTCGACCATCATTCCCTGGTGGACATCTGGCGCGACCACCACCCGGACGACAGCTCGACCTTCACGTTTGTCCGGGTGGAGGCCCATCGGTTGCGCCACTCCCGGTTGGACCACATCCATTTATCACGTTTTCACCTTTCGCGGGCCCACTCCTTCAGCGTCCGGCCAGCACCGTTCTCTGATCATCATCTAGCTACCGTGACGGCCTCTCTCTGTGCGGAGAGGCCGGGGCCGGCCTATTGGCATTTTAATAACAGTTTGCTGGAGGATGTGGGTTTCGTGGCATCCTTCTGGGAGTTCTGGCTAGCCTGGCGAGGGCAGCGGCACGCCTTTCCCTCGGCGCGGTGATGGTGGGATCTAGGGAAGGTGCGCGCCTGGCTCTTCTGCTGTGACTAAACCTGGGGCGCCAGCTGATGGAGGGATGCAACGATAGAGCAGTTGGAACGGGAGGTCTTAGAGCTGGAGAGGCGTCTGGCCACCAGCCCCAAGGATCCATCCCTCTGTGGGGCGTGCCGGGAGAAGCGGGAGGAGCTCTGGGAACTCGAAGACCATTGGGCCCGGGGCGCCTTCGTTCGATCCAACATCCGTCTCCTTCGGGAGATGGATCGCGGCTCCCGCTTCTTCTATGCCCTGGAGAAAAAGAGGGGGGCTAAGAAACACGTCACCTGCCTTCTAGCAGAGGACGACACCCCCCTCACAGATCCGGTGGAGATGTGCGGGAGGGCCAGCGCCTTCTACGCGAGCCTTTTCTCCCCGGATCCGACCGATCCTAACGCTTGCAGAGAGCTCTGGGACAAACTCCCTGTGGTCAGCGCGGGCGACCGAGACCGGCTAGAGCTGCTCTCACTCTGGCTGAGTTCTCGGAAGCCCTCCGTCGCATGCCCACTAATAAATCCCCGGGACTGGACGGGCTGACGGTGGAGTTCTACCGCATGTTCTGGGACATCCTCGGCCCAGACCTTGTCAGCGTCTGGGCTGAGTCCTTGCAGGGCGGGGTCCTCCCTCTTTCATGCAGGCAAGCCATGCTCGCCTTATTGCCGAAGAAGGGGGACCGCCGCGATTTACGGAATTGGCGTCCCATCTCGCTCCTCAGCACGGACTATAAAGTCATAGCAAAGGCCATCTAGCTGCAGCTGGGGTCCGTGCTGGCGGACGTGGTCCACCCAGACCAGACCTACAACGTCCCGGGCCGTACCATCTTTGACAACCTGTATCTGGTCCGGGATCTCTTGGAGCTTGGGTGTAGGGATGGTCTCTCGTTCGCACTCCTGTCCCTGGATCAGGAGAAGGCATTTGACAGGGTGGATCACGGGTACCTCCTGAGCACTCTGCAAGCGTTTAGCTTCGGACCCCGGTTTGTGGGTTTTCTTCAGGTGCTGTACGCCTCCGCATAGTGTCTGGTCAGGTTCAGCTGGACCCTGACCGAGCCAGTCAGCTTCGGGCGAGGAGTACGGCAGGGGTGCCCCCACTCGGGACAGCTGTACGCTCTGGCGATCAAGCCCTACCTCTGTCTCCTCTGCAGGAGGTTGACGGGGTTGGTGCTCCGAGAGCCGGAGCTGCGGCTGGTCCTGTCGGAGTACGTTGACGACGTGCTCCTCGTGGTCCAGGATCCAGGCGACTTGGCGTGGGTGGAGGCTTGCCCGGCGATCTATGCGGCGGTCTCCTCCGCCTGGGTCAACTGGGTCAAGAGCTCTGGCCAGGTGGTAGGGGACGGGTGGCAGGTGAGCTCCCTCCCACCCGTGCTTCAGGCCATCAGGTGAAGGGCGGGTCCACTGCTCTATCTCAGCATTTACCTTTCCGCCATGCATCCGTCTCCGCCGGAGAACTGGCACGGTTTACAGGACAGGGTGACCGAGCGGCTCCGGAGATGGACAGGACTACTCTGGTGCCTCTCCTTTCGAGGGAGGGCACTGGTGCTCAATCAACTAGTCCTGTCCATGCTCTGGTACCGGCTCAACACCCTGGTCCCAGCCCCGGGTCTCCTGGCCGACCTCCGGAAGTTGATCCTGGAGTTCTTTTGGTCAGGACTGCACTGGGTCTCTGCAGGGGTTCTCCACCTACCTCTGGAGGAGGGAGGGCAGGGCCTGAAGTGCCTACGTGCCCTGCAGAGACTCCTTTATGGTGCAGGTAGTCCAGCGTGGAGCATACTGGCGCACGCCTTCCTGCGCCGCTTCCGAGGGCTCCGATATGACCGGCAGCTCCTTTATCTCCATCCGAGAGATCTTCCGCGAGACCTCTCCGGGCTGCCGGTCTTCTACCAGGACCTCCTCCGGGCCTGGAAACTGTTCTCAGCGACCAGGTCCGTGGCGGCCATCGAGGGGGCAGATCTCCTTGCGGAGCCCCTGCTACATAACCCCCAGCTATGTGTGCAGGTGGCGGAGTCCCCCTCGGTGTGCCAGAGGTTGGTCCTGGCAGAAGTCACCAGAGTCGGAGATCTCCTGGACTACGACTGGAGAGACTGGCTGGATCCCCTGACGCTCACTCAGCACATGGGGCTCTCCAACCCTCATACTCCCCGGCGCGTACTTCAGGAGATGAAGGCCGCTTTGCCACCTGCTGCTCGGGTTTACCTTGACCGGGTCCTGCGAGAGGGCACGCCCCCCCTCCCTTCACCCCCGGCCCTCCGGATCTTCTTATCGGGCTCCTGCCCCGTGGACCCAACCCCCCCACCCCCACCCCGCCAGTCCCTTCACCGCGAGCCAGCTGCACGAACTGCAGCCGGTTCGCTTCCAGACCGCGCCAATGCAACATCTATACACACTCGTGCTCCACACCCTTCATCTCCTCACCCTCGCATCCCGCCCCGACACAAAATGGCGGGACCTCCTGCCACCTCTAGAGGGTGAGGCCCCTGTAACGATGCTGGTTCTGGCGGGACCCAACTGAGAGTGCCAATTCAGGATAAATTGCTTCAAGCAGGGCAGTTACAGCCCAAGGCTGGGGGTTTTCCACCTCTAAGGCAAACCAAACCAGCCAAACAGAGAAGACTTTGGTTTTACCCACTGGCTAACCACAAATCACCCACAAGCAATTCCCTTAGACACTCCAGCTTCCCAGTATCACCACCAGCAACCACTCGTTATGGGGACAAATGGTTATGAAAACCAATACCCCAGTAAAAGAAAAAGGTTCTCCCGATCCCAAAGGACCGAGCCCCAGAGCTAGGTCAATATACAACTCAGATCTTACCCACAAATCACGCTGTTGTCAATCCTTTAGAATCTAAAGGTTTATTCATAAAAGGAATCAATTACATACAGCAATGGCAAAGTTCTTGGTTCAGTGGTGTAATAAGCTGCAGGTTCAAATCAAGTCTCTGGAGTGCATCCCCAGCTGGGATGGGTCATTCAGTCCTTTGTTCAGAGCTTCAGTTTGTAGCAAAGTCCCTCCAGAGGTGTGAAGCAGGATTGAAGATAAAATGGAGGAGCCGAAGCAGCCTTTTATAGTCTTTGGTCATGTGGCCTCTCTTTCTTTGTTCCAAAGACAAGCACTGGGGCACATGGCAAGAAAACCCTTAGAGTTCAGTCCATAGGCATGTCCCTGCATACCATGCTTTCAATGGGTCAGTTGTAGAGCTGATGGCCCTTAATGGGCCATCAAGCAGGCCAGGCAGAGCTGAAGCTAAGCTGTCTGGGGTGTCACCCAGAATCATAGTGCAGGTTTGAAATACAGACAGTATAGAGCCAATACTTATAACTTTAAATACAAAACTGATACATGCATATAAATGGCATAATCATAACCAGAAAACCAGAACCTGGTCTTAGACACCTCATTTGAACCCTTTTATATAAGATTTGGTGCCACTACAGGACCTTGGTTGCAACAATGATCTATACGGTCCCAGTTATTGTCAATAACGTCACAGCCCCCCGGTGGGCCAGCCTATATTCGACCCTGATACCGAGGCCCGCTGGGGATGTCAGTTGGCGGCTCCTTCATGGAGCCATGAGCACGGGCGTGTACTTGGCGTGGTTCACCCCCAGCCGACACCTGCCCCTTTTGCGGCGAAAGGGAGACCCTAGCGCACATCTATTTGGAGTGCACCAGACTGCAGCCCCTGTTCCAGCGCCTCTTAGATATTTTAGTACGGTTTTGGTTACACTTTTTCCCTCACCTCTTTATTTATGCACTGTCCATCTGTGGCCCCATGAAGTCACGGGACCTCCTGGTCAACCTCCTCCTGGCCCTGGCAAAAATGGCCATCTATAAAACCAGGATGAGGAGGTTGGCCGCTGGAGGCTCTTGTTACTGTGGGGCCTATTTCCGATCCTCCGTTTGTTCATGCATCCGGGCAGAGTTCCTCTGGGCAGCATCCACCGGCTCCCTTGACGCCTTCGAGGAGCAGTGGGCGCTGTCCGGGGTTCTCTGCTCGGTGTCCCCGTCAGGTTCCCTTTGTTTGACCCTTTGACCGCACTCCCATTCCTGTTTTTTCATTTGTTGTCCCCCGTAATTATTTGGTGTCCAGGTCCTGTGGATCCCTCCCCTTAGGCTGTGGGGGCGGAATCCTTTAGCACTTCCTGGATCCCAATAAGACTATTCTGTTGTACTCAACTGGCCTGGATCTATCACAGTATATACACAGCTGTACATCACATGCTGTGCTACACTTTACCATGATGACCACAACTTCTTTTCAGTTTGCCAGGCCTGCCCCTCATTAGACACCATCTCTGTGGGCAGCAGCAGCATACATATCCTTGCACTTCTCTGTTGGCAGTGGCACCATAGGAGGCTTGCTGGATTTTGTATAACTTTTTCTCCAGCAACTGCTTGCCCTAAGTTGTACTTGATCCTCTATTTGCATCTTGTGCTATTAAGGGCAAAATCAGACCCTTAAAATGCAGTTATCCTCAGAAAATGGCATTCTTGTGTTCCACATTTATTCCTCCCCAGGAAGAAGAGGTGGAGATTTAAACCAGTGTATTTAAACCAGTACAAATTTGGGTGAAGGTAAGGCCTAACTCTCAACATCACTCCCTTACTGGTTGCTGTGAGGATGGGTCTCTTGAGATCCACAATCCATCCCTGACTGTGCCACAGACTTCCCATATGACCTGGAGCAAGTCGCAAATACAGTACAGTAACTCCTCACCTAACATTGTAATTATGTTCCTGAAAAATGAAACTTTAAACACACACACTATAAGTTTTAAACAAACAATTGAATACTGGTACACAGTGATGATGATTGTGAAGCTTGGTGGAGGAGTCAGAGGGTGGGAATGTCCCAGGGAATGCTGTACTACTAAAAGAACTAGCTGTTGGCTGAGCCCTAAAGGGTTAACTCTCACACTCTTCAAGGCAGCAGGAAAGGAGGGAGGGCAGAGATAGAGATGCACATTTCTCCTTTAAGTATCAAGAGTGGGGTCAGAAGTACACTGCCTCGTTAATTAGATCAGCAAGCCGGGCAGCTGCAGCTTCTGCCTAAGGCAGAGCCCTCCTGCAGCCCCTAGCCACTCCTGGCTCACCACGAGCATTTTGAAAGGAAGTACCAAGCAGTAATAACAATAATACGTGTACGTGTGTGTGTGTCTGTGTGTGAGAGAGCCAATGTGTGTCTGTGTGTTGGGGGACTATGTGACAGAGTGTGTGTGACAATCTGTATTGGGGGACTGTGACTCTTGAGAAGCAGAGTGTATGTGGGTGTGAGCCAGTCTGTCTGTGTGTGTGTGTGTTAGGGAAGTGTGAGACTGTGCATGCACTGTCACTTTAAATCCCCCCTCCCTCCCCACCCCACCTGCCCGCGTTAACTTGCATGGAAGCTTTGCTCCTCCTGTCCTGGTCCTGGCCCCGGCCCAACCCACAAGCGGTGCAGGCAGGCAGGGTCCAGGGAGGGACTCCACTCTGGCGGTGGTGTGCTGGGCTGCCGGGCCGCCAGTGCCACTCTGGGCTCCCAGGGCTGGGGCGGCAGAGCCAGAGGTGCGAGTGAGGGTAGGGGCAGGGTTGAGGTCGGGGAGAAGCCCACTGGCCCAGCACAGGGGAGTGGCTGGAGAAGAGAGAATTCCAGCCATGGCCAGTAAGGGGATTGTTGCTTCAAATTTTCGGGTGCCCTACGCAGCCGCGTATGCCTAAGGATGGCCCTGCTCCTGTAGGATTCTCTCTTCCCTTCACTTTCTCCTGCTGTTTGCACTTTGCACTATTCTTTATATTCTTCTTTTTGCACTATCTGCACTTTCCCCCCCTACATTTTGTTGCTCACTCTCTTGCTTTCACCCTCCACGTTTGGTCTGTCAGGTAGAAAAAATGTTTTTCACAGGGAAAGGCTGATGAGGGAAATGGAAAAAAGTAAGCTAAGTGTACAGACTCAATACATATATTTATTTACACCACATGTATGGGCACGATAACCAGGGAATACATCTTAATTCAACAGACACAGAATAACAAACATGTATCTTATGCCACTAGTCTCATCTCCCAGTGTCTGCAGGAACTAGTTCTAAGATTCCAAATCTTACTTTACAATCTCTCTCATGTGCCAAAGAATGTGAATTGGGTATGAACAGAGAATAAAAATTACACTTGTATTCAGTCCTATACTGTGGTTATCACTTTACGATGCATCAGAGGCAAAAACAAAAATGCTATTATGTATTAGTGGACAGCTGCAATGTACACCTTTCTCTTTGTACAAAGCAAATTGGTTCTTAGGTTATGTCTGTGGAGTACTTGTGGGGGAATGAGGCAGAAAAGAAACATCTTAAAAACCAAGCAATAGGGGAGTGGTTTCTGAGGAGCAGCAGTCCGGAAGACGGCGCTCTCCTAAAAAGTGGTCTGCTGATGGGAAGAACTGGAAAACCACTGCTATGAAGCATTTCTTTCTAGGGCTGATAAGATCACAAGGAGTTGGCTCTTATAACTCATACAAAAATCAGTTTTAGAAACTGTCTAGTTTGTGAAAATTGGTTTAAATACCATTTTTACCTCTCATTCCAAGCCTTATACGAATAAGACAATCCAAATGCCACAAGTGATCTGGCTGAAATTTGAAAAAACAGGAGTTTCAGGTGGGGGAGATGCTTCCAAATGTGAGACTATCTGGGTTTACCTGTACTTGGTAACAAGGACAAGCTAGCTTTAGACGAGGAAAGAGGTATACAAACAGTTACTGTATATTATAACACTCCAAAGAGGTTTCTAAAATATGTCACACATCCAGCCAGACGCCCTCTGCCAGATACCCACTGGACTGCTGTAAGGGGAATCTGAGCATCCATCCCTGGATCCCCTGGGTGCTTTAAGCCACTGGAGCCTGAATGGAGTCCAACCATTCCCCCAGGCTTAGAATCCCTAGGCATGCTCTTGGGGCACAGATCTGCTGTCCAGCACTCTGTCCTGAGCTGGAACCAGACATGCCAAACCCGCAAAAAACCACAGAAATTGGGCTTGTTTTTGGCTTAACTGGCTCGTGAGTTGCTTGTTGTCTCGTTTTTGGCTTGTAGCTGCTTTTTTTTGGATCGGCTCCCAGCAAGCAGGGGCAAGGGGGGAGTCGGGTGCACAGCAGGCCCACCTCAATCCCAGACTGTACACCAGGGGGATCTAATCACATAGTGTCGGGGTTCTTAGGGATTGCTTGTTTTGAGATGGGATTAGCTTGATGTTTGGCTTACTGTGAAAGTTGGGGTGCTTATTTACCATGTGAAAGTTGGCAACTGTGGCTGGAACCTGCTGTCCAGCAGCTAGTGGTGATGCCTCAAATTCTCCTGTACGTAAACATCCCCTCTCCCAGAGCTCCACTAAATTTCTGGGTTACAGTTGAACTCTCTCCAGGGCATACAACAGTTGGGAAGGAATTCACACACAGCACAGAGTCCAACACGTTTGCTCTTTTACTTAATCATATAATGTGCAGGAGAGAACAGATTGTACAAAACATCTTAAACCACAGTGTCCCTCACGAGGTCACCCATCCCTTATGAATCTTTAGGAGACCATCAGTGTCCAGGAAGGCATACAGGCTGGAGCCTCACTGATTGGAGAAAATGGCTCCTGAGAACAGCTTTTGTCCCTTTAAAACCTTTTAGCCCCCCCCTTATCAGGGCCCTCCCCAGCTTCCACACAAAGCTGTTCCCCTCCAGGAGGAAAATCTATTGTATAGAGTGATTACATTTCAATGGAAGAGCACTTAACTTGAACAATGCTCTTTTGCCATCCCGTCCTGGGGCAAGGTGAAATCTTCCTACTTTCCCCAAACCCAGTCCCCTTCTTTACACTTCCTGGGGAGAGGTGGTGTGCTTCCTCCCTCATCCCTCTCAGGTTTAATTACATCTCAACTGACCCTAGTGAAATCATAGATTAATTAAGGGGTACATTTCCCACCTCCACTTCCCCAAGCAGTGGAGCTGGCAAGGGTGTCAGCTGACAGCAGAGCCAGAAGGTTTCAAAAGGGCAGGTGTCCTGCTCAGGAGTCATTTTCTCCAGAGTTCACATCCCTCTGGTGGGTATCATGAATTTGGCAGTACTCTTCACCACCTAGTCTCCCTTCTCCCAGGGGAGTTCTGACACACACTACCACCATTTGGCTGTGCCTCATTTTCCCTTTGCCCGCAACGTTTGGAATCACAGCACCTGTTAGCTGTCCCTCAAACTCCTCACAGCATTCTGGCCTACAGCATCATCTAGTTGTGCAAAGTCTCTGTATGTTACCTGCTTCACAACTGCTGTGTGCCAGTGAGAGTTAAACCATAACCAGAAACTTCACACCCTTCAGTGGAGTCCTGGAAGATGGTGTGTTCAAGTATGGAGAAGTGTGAAGTGCACCCAGAGGGGGTAAGCAGCTGGACAGTGGGTTCCAGCTCTCAGGATGGGGTACTAGCTAGCAGATCTGCACCCCAAGAGTGACCTAGGGACCCCAAGTTTAGGGACATGGCTGGATTCCAGTCAAGCTCTGTAAACCAGAGGGGCTTGGATTCCCCTCACAGTAGTTCAGTGCTGGAGTGGCTGCAAGGGGGCACCTGACCAGGTCTGTGACAACGTGGCACGAGTCACACTCATCCCAAACTTTTACAAACCACTCCTCTTATTCCCATCACAATCACTCATTTCCTCCTCTACATAGAATATGCATAAAATCAGAATGAATATAAAATTAAAACACAACCTAAACAAATATTGTTAAAATCTTTAAAAAAATTAGGACACATATATAATACATAATATCTTTTTGTATGTACACATTTTTATTACACAAAAGTTATATATTAGAATAAATAAATATATGTGTTTTCTCTCTACAGCATCTCCATATTTTCTTGGTTAAG
Organism: Chelydra serpentina; assembly: GCA_037349315.1. Taxonomy (NCBI): domain Eukaryota; kingdom Metazoa; phylum Chordata; order Testudines; family Chelydridae; genus Chelydra; species Chelydra serpentina. Next base: position 32,777,793 of record JBAIAC010000029.1, on the reverse strand, counting down.
TCTTCTTTCCTCAGGCACATTTTGCACAACTCTGGGCTAATTGTTAAACTTCCATTGTTTCGACTGCAGGAGCTGTTTCAAGGCTTGTGCTGATTTTTTTTTGGATGAAAGTTAAAAGCAGCCTGGCTTCAAGGGAGAGTTACTAAAAGTCATGGCCAAGCCCACAGCAAGCAATATGTGGTGGGTTTGGGAAACAGAATAGTCACTTCTAAAACAAACATATTGGCCAAGCCACCAAGCACTTCGCCTCTGGCAGCCCACTCTCAGGCCTGGTCTACCCTTCAAAGTTTTGCCTGCATATCTCTGTCCGTTAGGGATGTTATATTTTGCTGGCATAGCAGTTGGCAAAAGCCCCCATGTGGATGCAGGGATACCAGGAAAATTGTCCTTTTTGCAACCATGGCTTATTTTACTAGGGGAACTAGTATAAGCTATATCAGCAACAAGAATAACTGATATCAACTGCATCTACTCTAGGAGAGTTTGCTAGTATAGTTATACCAGAAAACATTTTAAGGGTAGACAAGGCCTTAGTTTGTTTGCTAGACAGGAAGTGTACCAAGTTAAATAGTTCCCAACAGGGTTTATGTGTTTACTTACTTTAGGAAGGGGGGGGCGGGAGAGAGAGGAGATGGGACCATGCCATGGATGGAAGCACAGTCAGGCCAGTGACATAAGCTTAAAAATGACTCATCCAGGCCCCAATCCTGCAAAAAGACTGAAGGTCAACCAAAATTACTCACATGCACACTCACTTGCCTAAGAGCTCACAGGATCAGGGCCTTGTAGACAGCAGAAGGGAAAGGAATTGCTATGTTTATGGTAATCCAGTCGCTTATTGTTCCCTTAGGGAATGGAGAAAATAATTAAGAAAAATAAAATTACAAAGCAGAGGTCTTTTGTCTTGTACAAATGCAGTGGCACAGAAGAACTGAACCTTGTGCATGTGAAGAGGTTTCAGTGTCTGTAGTATGTGGATAATACCCAGTTGTATGTTGCCCTTATGACCGAGTCTGAAGGTGCAGTGGAATGGTGACTTGGTGTCTGCCTGAGACTGGCGCATGTTACTAAGTCTGGCTGGCTGAGGCTCAATCTAGATGGGACTGAAATAACGTTAGAAGGGTAGGAGCAAGCAGCCCTAGGAACGAGGCTAGTTACATAAGCTCCTCTGCTTGGTCGAAGGTGGCTGTTTGCTAGCCAGATTCACAATTTAGCAGTCTTGTCTGATCCTGGGCTGCTGCTGGATACTCAGGGGTCAGCTGTGGCAAAGAGCACATTTATCCATCTATGCCCGGTGTGGCAAGTGTCACCTTTTATTTCAGAGGCAGGCCTGGCTACCCTACCTAGGCTTTTGTCACTGAGAGATTAGATGACTGTAAAGCACTTCAGGTAGGGCTACATCTTGGGACCATTGGGAAACTGAAGTTAGCTCAGAATATGAGAGCTTGTCTGTTAAGCGGGAGCATACAACACCAGGGCTCTGTGAGCTGTACTAACTACTTGGGGGGCTTCTGGGTGCAACTCAGGGTGTTGGTTTCGACCTTTAAAGCTTTGGATGGTTTGGGTCCAGATTACCTTTAAGATGCTCTCTCCTCTCATTCCGTGCTGCCACAATCAGGAGAAGCATTCCAGCCACAGCTCCTTTGTTACAAAAAGAGATGGAGCTGCCAGTTAGGGCATTCTCTCCAACAGCCCCTGGACTCTGGAATGAGCTGTTATGGGCTGGGAATGAAATATAATTGTACATGGGGCTGGCAGTCTTGCCAATTTAGTTGATTCTTGTGTTGGTTTAAATACTGGAGAACGGAATGGGCACTGCTAATGGGTATGTTTCAAAAATCAAAACATAACTAAATACAAGAAATCTGTAGTTTAGAACCCCTTCAACATTGTCCTTCTGCTTGGCTGGGTTATACGATCTGCTGCAGAGCTATGCATTAGCTGCCTCTCTTATCCTAGCTTCTGCCTACAGTTTAAAATTGGAAACGTGATGCCTCAATGTCCAAAACGTTTCTAAATACTCCGATACTCCAGCAGCAGGCACTTCAGAAAGGCATGGAAGAATGACGATTGAAGGAAAAGCCCACGTGGATATCCCCATCTTAACATCGTGTCCCATGCAATTTCTATCTGCTTTTAACTGGGACAAAGAAAGAGTTTTTTCCTCAAGGTGTGTTGTAGCAGGAGTGAGTATTGTTGCTGTGGCTCCGAGGTCCTGTTGCAATCATACACTCTGCTGTTCAGCTCAATATGGATATCCAGTAGGGGGAGCTTTCTGCAAAGAGAAACAAAATTCTCACAAGTGAATGGAGATCATCAGACACCAGAGGACAAGCTTCAGGCTCAGCGAGAGGCATGTTTCCAATCTCAGTCTTTAATACCAGAGGTAGAGCTCACAAACTTGAGGTTACATATGCATTTATCAGACAGGATCTCTTGTACTTCAAACTTACTAGCAGGTCATGGAGGACTGGACTCGACTCCTTCCATTCCTGACATCTTGTGACCAAGTTTTAGATTTTAGGACCTTGTGGGGAGATGCAGAGCTGTTCTGCTGACTCACACTGAACTTTGCTGCCAGACCAGGTGGGACCTCTTTATCTTAACTTCAACTCAGGGTAATAAATGGGCAAATGGCTCTCTCAGGAAGACTGAACTAGAGGGAAGGTCAAGAGGTCCGTCAGGGAAATTAAAAAAAAAAAAACCAAAAAAACCCAGCAAGCAGCTCTGGCTAAATGTTTATAGTTCTAAGTACAGTCCTGCTTAAGGACTCTGTTATTTAAAGACAACTCTCACTTTGGACAATAGCCTATGGGGGATGTGTGTTGGGGGTGGGAGAACAGCACGGGAATCCTGACTTCACATATCCTCTCCAGGACTGGACCTTCTCCTCCCATGCTAGAAGTAACCTTGCAAGCCCCAGCTCTGGCATACTCTTACACTCCACTTCACCCCATCTCTAGAGTGCCTGGCCTGCACCCTGTAGGTCTGGGCCCACCTAGACCACCCCTCCAGGCCTGGGCACTATCTTCCTCTATTGTCTCTCACATTGCCACGGTGCGCTGTAGTACTAAGCAGGATGAAACCTCAGCTCTCTTGCTGTGGGGCAATAAGTTGAATGAAAAGGGTTGGGTTTTTTTTATTATTATTATTATTATTTTTTACCTTTTATGAGGATTGCGCAGGAGCTCAGCCAGACAGCATAGATAATAGGAGGATGAGCTGGGTGACCTTTCTAGCACAGCCACATCCACCTTGCATTGACTCCAAAAGATGTCTGCTACTGGAGGAATACTACAGTTCCAAGGTATTCTGGTACTGGCAGTGATTTTCTGTTCGTTCCCATCCACCTCCAGCAGACTGGTGGGTTCTTGCTGATCTGCTGGCACAATGTAGCTTTGAATAAAGAAGAGCTTTGGTTTCCCTAGGAGTTCAGGGCATGAGTCTCCAGTAAAAAACTTCTTCACCCGATCCAAGGGGTACCCAGGAAAGGTCTGGTCTGTGCAGAAGATGCTCTGAGGGCTCCCCCGGCTTATCAATATGCAAATAAAGCTGTCATAGTCTCTGTGCTTCTGCAGCCTTGCAACTTCATGGAATGTTTGGTCCATGGCTTCCACACTTAAATACCGGTAACAGTGAACTTCAAAGCCTAGAGCTTTAAAGGTGTCCTCTAGTATATCTGGAAAAAGAAAAAGGAATTTGTTAAAGTGAATGTATTTCACGGCTCAATGAATATCAACCATGTTGAAAGGCTCTTAATATCATGGTGTTTCACTACTGGAAAAACAAGAGGTTTGTTTCATTAAAGAAATTCAGCCAAAATCTAGAATCTTTGCAGTGATATCAGTGTCCCAATGGATTACACACATGATGAGGTCTACATACTACCTTGAATATGAGGGAGGAGTCACAGTTTCAGGAGAAGTGCACCTGAATTCCTTCACCAAGGGCACCTGCTTTTGGCTCCCAGCTCCTCAGCCATCACCTTTCTGGGCAGAGACCTGTCTCACTGTCTCTTGAGGCTGCACAGTTGTCAGCCTACACTGTGATATCCCCAGCAAGCCAGACTGCCTAAAAGGTCAGCATCTGCATTTTGCTTTCTCTCCAGAAGCTATGACCAATGTATCACCCCCAGTTACAAATTACCACACAGTCCTTTTTAAGCAAGAAGATTTATTCTTAAGCTGAAAGCATTATAGAGAAAACACATTAAAAACAATAAAAGAACCTGCACACATGCTGGGAAGCTTATCAAAGGTCACCCCAACTCCAATCTTGGGCTCTGGTAGGTCTCAGACCTTCAAAACCCACAACTGGATTTTCCCCATGTTTAGAAGTTCATAATGGTCTCCGATTCAGAACCAGAACACAAGCTCAGCAGTTCAGTCATTTCTTTATACAGGTAAGGCCTTTGATCTCCAGTCCCGGGAGTAGGTAATGAGCAGACAATGACCCACTCAGAGTGTAACTTCAGAAGGCTGGGGTTCTGTATAACTGGAGGTGGGGAAGTTGCACTAACCTGTCCCTAGGTATTCCCCAGGAAATCCATTTCACATTTATTGTCCCAAAAGTCCATTCTTGTCTGGCACATTCTTAACATAGTCCTTTGAACTGCATTCCCAGGCCACACATCATGTCTGCCCCCCTAGAGAGGTCACACACAATCCTGGCTCACACAAACTTTGCATTTAATACAACTGACTCCAATGATATTTAAGCTTAATTCAACAAGGTTTTTCAAGGATACTGCAGGAAATTGCCATATCTGTCACAACAGGTATTTCATAAGTGTGAGATGTATTGAACTGTGACTGCAGTGGGCTTTGGCTCAGGCCCAGTGTCCCAAAAGACGTGGCTTAGGACTTTTAAAATTAGGCTGGACAGAACGATAGAAAATGTACTCTGGAGAGCACAATGGTACTGGCAGGGAGCTGAGCTGGATAGTGGAACAGGTTTTTCCATCTCTAACTTTGAAAATTTACTCAGAGTGGCTATCATGACAGAACTAAGAAGAGGTGCTGAGGCAAGGTACAGAGCTTGGCTGCTGGCATGAGACACAGCATTAATTCATCCTTGCAATTCTAGAGGGATGGACAGTGGAGTCTGGACTAAATCACACAAGCCTGGTGAAGAAAGATTTCTAGAGAGAGACAAGTGACATACCATTCTCATCAATAAAAAGTGGAACACCGCAAATGAAAGCTTGTAATTATGCCAAACGTTAACTGCAGACATGGGAGGACATGAGATTTTAACTGTGCTGTCTGTTTGAACAATACTGCAAGAGAGCATTTTATGCTCTGAAGAACTATTTTTGGATCCTTGGCTAATGTTAGACAATCAGATCTTGGAGATTAAAAGTTACTTGTGGTTTCAATATTTACTAAACCATTAACTACCACAATTACTTAGAATTGTACCTCCATGTTTTCTCTCTTAACCACATTCCCCAGACACCTTGTCTAAAATATTTTTGATTATTTATGCTACAGGTGTGTGTGGCACTTCACAGACACAAAGTTGGATTGCTCTTTGCCCCCAGAAATGTAGAAGTCCCAAATTGGCAAAGGAAAAGGGAGTTGAGCTACTTGTGAAGGTAACTTGTAGCCAACAATAGCTGTGTACATATTATCCTCAGTAAACCACACAGAGTTGGCATGGAGACTAGAATTTATGACTTTCAGAACCAAAAACGTAAGCCTCTACCTCAGGGGTGGCCAACCTGAGCCTGAGAAGGAGCCAGAATTTACCAATGTACATTGCCAAGGAGCCACAGTAATACGTCAGCAGCCTCCCCCCCCGCCCGCTCCCAGCGCTTCCTGCCCACCAGCAGCCCTGCTGATCAGCACCTCCCTCTCTCTCCCCACACCTCCCAATCAGCTGTTTCATGGCATGCAGGAGGTTGGGGGGGGGGGGCGGGAAGGGGAGGAACGAGGGCATGGCAGGCTCAGGGGAAGGGGTGGAGTGGAAGCAGGGCCTGTGGCAGAGCCCGGGGTTGAGCAGTGAGCACCTCCCGGCACATTGGAAAGTTGCCGCCTGTAGCTCCAGCCCCAGAGTCGATGCCTATACAAGGAGCTGCATATTAACTTCTGAAGAGCCGCATGTGGCTCCGGAGCCCCAGGCTGGCCACCCCTGCTCTACCTAGTGAGCTAAAAGAGGAGCTCTGCAAGCTCACTCACTAGGAGGAGCAGAGACAGTAATATTCTTTTCATGTTCTGAAATGGATTGATCATGTGAAATCATGCAAGAGACTTTCCCAGGGTTGTGAGAGTGTTTTTTGTTGCTGGTGTGTGGGTGTGTGTGGGTGTCCGCAGAAACACATGCTTATCTGTAGCTACCTACACATTATTTAATTACAACTGACATTCTAATTGCATGCTATTCTGCCTCTGCAAAATATGCTGTGAGCTTTGGATGGAGCTATTTCACACTAGAGGTCGAACAAGGGGCAACGTAAAAGCCAGGGGTGCAGAGATTTAAGGGGGCAATATCCAGTGCTCCATATAACTCCAATGGCAGAAACCCCCCCAAGCCATGGCAAGCAAACACTTTCTTTTAATGACATCTTTTATCACTACCTAAAAATCCAGGCAGAGAAGCTGGAATTGTTTTTCCAGACAAATGCTGCAAATATAGATTCCAGATTCCAACTTGGTTTGAGAAAGGAAGCCAAGATCCCCTAGAATCTAACCATTGGTGGCTGGGCTTGAATTTTATTCAGTCTATGATAGAATGGTGTTGCCTGTGTTTTGTGTCATTTGCAGCTGTTCCAACTTTGGTGCAGTCTCCTCAGAATCACTCCTGGGCAGTTGCACTCCATCTTCTGCTGATGGCAGATGCAGCTCTGTCCCCTAACAGTTCTCCCACCCTTTTTCTCCTCTTCCTGAAAACATCTGACTTCTGCAGTCAGGCATCACACCACACTCTCTCTAGAATAATCGGATCCTTCTTAAACTATCCGTAGACACTGTCATACGCCCTGCCACTGTCAAACCTCCCTGTAATCTTATTAACATAATACAGGTGAGTGCATAAAGTACAAGTCTATTTAACAGCCCATTTCCAGAAGGTGATGGTAGAAAATTTATCCTCGACATTGAACTATTCTTGAGACCTAAAAAAGATGTGCAGGCAACTGTGTTACTGTGGGATTTTGCACGGGCAAAGAACAGGTACTTGTGCACGCAGACAGCTGTTTTGTGCATACAGGCTGTCACGGAGTGTGGGGGGAGTCCGCGCCTGCACCCCTCTTCCTGGGATTCAATGTGACTCTCAGCCAGCCAGTAGAACAGAAGGTTTATTAGAGATGCCAGGAACTCAGTCCAAACAGAGCTTGTCAGTACAAACAGGACCCCTCAGTCGGGCCCTTCCAGGGGGCAGGGAGCTTTCCCTGCGTTCCACCCCACAGCTCCAAAAGGGGGGCAGGGAGGCCAGACTCTGTCTGCGCCTCCCTCCATCTCCCCAGCCGGCCGCAAACTGAAAACTTCTCTAGCCCTTCCTTTGCCTTTGTCTCCTTCCCGGGCCAGGAGGTCACCTGATCCCTTTGTTCTAACACCTTCAGCTCGCACCTTTGCAGAGAAGGGGCATAGGCTATTAGTTGCCAGGAGACAGGGTGTCGGCCATTCTCCCATCACACTGGCCCTCAAACTGAGGCATAGAAACATTAAGAACAGTCCCATTCCGTCAGACAGGCATAGTCTGCAGGTACACATTAAATGCCAATTTCTGAAGATTTAACCCATTTTTGCCCCCTCTGGCTGTGGAGGACCCTTCTCTATCAAGTTAACATTCTCTGATTGGAGCATGCTCTTGTAAGGACAGTTTTGCACCTTTGTCAGTGCTGAGTTGTCCATAAGAAACAAGTGTGGCAGTGCTAGTATGGGTTTGTTTAATTTGTTTTTATCCCTGAATTTTTATAGCATTTCCCCCCTCTACTCTTTGCCCTCCCAACAAGTTCTCTCTCTCCCTCCAGTTCTCTGCCCTTCTCTCCACACCCACTTTTGCTGTAAGACGGTAGGTCCTGCCATTCAGCACACCACGCTATTCAGCAAAGCACTTCAGCACACACTTAAAGCTAAGCACATGCCTAAATTTAATTAAAGCAAGTGGGATTACAGTAAGTACTTTGCTAAACTGGGCCACAGAGAGCAGGATTGCATGCAGGGCCAAAAACAGCATCAATTCCTCCGCACCTTAAGAGCCCAGTCCTCTGCCTCCACCTCCATCTGCTGCCAATTTAAGTGCACTGACCTCCTTATCATGGGAGTGGGGGGGGGGGGGGGATCTCTTTAGCCCCCCACCCCATCTGCTGTATCCCAACCCAAGCCTGCCACCACACACAGCTCCCCACTCCTAAGGCACAGCACCCTCGAAGGATGCTACATAAGCTGTAGCTACAGGACCTTGTATACAGTAAAATTCAGAGAACCTTCCCTTCACTCTCCCTCTTGCACCAGGGCAAGACCTTGGGTCACTTCTAACACGGGTGCTGGCACAATCTGTATAGTGGGGTGCTGAGAGCCACTGAACCAAACTGTAAACCCTGTATATGATGGAAACCACTTCAAGCCATGGTGCACGGCAGCACCCCCAGCACTCCTAGTTCCACCACCTATGACTTCTAGTTCCACGAATCCCCATATGGCGGCTATCAGAATTTGTTTTACATCTGTCAGTCTAAGATGCCATTTGCCTGCCCAGATTCGGATCCTGCTGTGTCTGCATGCTTTGCAGTTACTATTCTCCAAATATTATGTGAAGAAGTGTAAGCACTATAGAAAGAGAGTCTGTCTGCTTAGATCATTAATAATAAGGAACAGCACGGAGCTGCTCACAAACCCCCTCCTTCCACCTGCCCATAGCCTTGAATTGACGCCGATTGCAAGCATTCTCCGTTTTCTATTTTTAGCCACTCGTGTATTCCACTGGCATGGTTCAAGCCCTAGAGAGATTTTTGCTTACGCAAGAGTCTGTCACATGGAGCTTTTCAAAAGACTGTCTGAAAAATTCAAATTTTAACCTGGGTATTTATGGAGTTGAACTTCACATGTAAATGCTTCCAAAAATGTCAAGAGGAAATTAAAGAAACCAGTTCCTTCCACTCTAAAAATGTGATATCAGCTTCTGCTAAGCTGATATAACAGAAACCCAGGTATGTTATGAATAAAAGGTCCTGTGCCTTCAGCTACTCAAGACACGTGCTGTCCAATGTAAGCACACTGTTTGAAGAGCACTACTGCTTTTAAAAATAAAAGCAATAAGAAACTTGCATTCTGTTCCTGCCCCTGCTGTGTGACCTTGAGCAAGTCACTTTCCCTCCCAGAGACTCCACCCTTTCTTCCTTCCACTTGGTCTGTCCTTGGTCTAGTTACACTGCAAGATCTTTGGGGCAGAGACTCTCTTTTACCATGTGTATTTACAGCACTGAGGGCAATGTGCTGCTAATCTCAGCTGGGCCCTTTAAGCACTACTGTAAAACCAAACAACCACCAAACAACAACATTTAGACCATATGACCAATGAGACCCAACCTTTGTTTTGCAACACACACTTGCACACTCAGAATGTAGTCTGGCCAATCATAATTCTTACATTAAAATATTGTACATGCTGGAGAGTAGAGCTGCAAAGAATTTTATGTTTTTGAGACCAACCTGTGTCATTGCCAATGCAATCTATAATCAGGCATATTCCCAAAGGCCGACTCTGCATTCTGTACCGATCATCGTACACCTAGAAAAGTAAAGAGCAAATATTTATTTCATCGCTGTGTTCTCTCCTCCAGTGCACAGACCTTCTCCTCTTTAAGCCCCTTCCCACACAGAGCTTTCCACTCCCTCTCTCACCCTGTGGGCTACGCACAGAATGGCTGGCAGAAGTGTATGTGGAGATGCTGCAGCTGTCCCTCTAATTGATATACTTCACTTCTGTGATGGGAAAGGTTAGGGTGCATGGTTTTTATTTGGCATTGCTATTACTTTGGTTTGGACCTTCACTCCACACAGTCTCACTATCTTTAATGGAGTTGCATAAGCCATAAACAAATGCAGAGTGACACCCAGACTTTCTAGGAAAGATGGGGCAAGTTTGATCGCAAAGCTGTTTACTGCAGACAGATCTTTAATTTAAGAAGAGTCTTCTTAATCATATGGCCATTCACAGCAATGACCCTGATGGAGTGACTGTCAATTTTCTCGGTACACAATGGGACTTGAACAACTTATTATTGCCACACTAACAGGAAGTGGACTAGCTGTGTGTTCTATAGGCCTGCAGTGGCATGGTTAATTACAATAACATTTATTTCCTTACCGAGCAGTCATCTTGTGGAAAAACTACAGATTTATTACAGTTCAGTTCACTCCAACCCCTTCCCTTTAACAAGTTTACCACCACTTTGCTATAGGTATTTTACTCCTGGTGGAATTCTGTGCCAATTTTTTTAAAAAAATTGCAACACAAAAATTAAAATTTCTGCAAAATTCTGCACATTTTATTTGTCAAAATAACACAATATAATCACACCAGTTTCAATTATTTTTGATCATTTATTTCAAAATACCTATCAGCAAGTATGTCTGTAACAATACAGACAACAAAAAAGATTCAGGAATTTTTTTTGACAAATAGATTTCTTACTAGGCATATTAATACAGAACTCTGAGTAATAATTCATTTAAACTACCATATAGAACCGTATTTCCCGCACCCCTCAGAAGCAATGCAAAGGCTTGGGGCAGTCAGGGGTAACAGAGGAGCTGAGGGAGAAGGAAGTAAATTGCTGGGAAGGAGCCTGGGTGTGAACTTGGAGGGTTGTTGGGTATGGGTGGGAAAAGTATGGAACGGGGTGGGGTGGGGGTGGGGGGTTGGGCAGGGGGAAGGGATTATTAGGGAGCTTCCCCCATGAAGACCCTGGCTGAGCCCTAGCCTCTCCCATTCAGTCAGGCACATCTGCCCCTGTCCCCATGTGTCTCTGTGCCCTCACCCAGCCACTACCCTGTCCCTATGTAGGTCTGCACCCATCCCTATGCATCTCTGTGCCCTCACCAAGCCACTCCCTGTCCCTATATAGCTTTGCACCTCCTTCCCCCCGTGGCCTTGTGCCTCCACTCCCATTCAGCCGCTGACCCTGTCTGTCCTCCCGCACTAGCCCTTATAAACCCCTTCCCCAGCACCCCACAGCCCCTGTCTCCTGACCTAGCCTGAAAAGCACTGTGAAGCGCTTTCCTGCAGCTTTGGTCTATGGCCAAAGCGCCCTCTGGTGAGCAAAAGGCAGAACTGCAGCAACATTCTGGCAGAAGCTTTTTTCACCACAAAACCTTAGAAATCTGCAGGGCTCATTAAATACACATGCATGCAGTAGTGCAGAATTCCCCATGAGTAGTATTCCCTCGCTAACAATAATGCATACAGTAATCCCCTGCTAAAAATGCACAAGTAGTATGCAATCATGCAGTTTTCCAGGCATGGAAATGGAGGATGTCTCTTCAAAAATCAGTCACAAAAGAGCCTACAGTGTATATATACCTTTTTTTTCACCTGCGATGAGGTGGCTCCCGATTCCTGTATTGATGTGTGAACTGGTTCTGCTGTGGTTACAGAACACAATATAATGATTCTCAGCATTTGTGTGATATTCTAGTATGTAGATATTAGTGATGTTTCTTTCAAAATAAAATTAAATAAAAAAGTAACCCAAGATCTCTCCTTCAGCCCTGTTAATTCCTATCTGAGCAAATACATACTACATATTTAAAAAACATACTCCAAGTGAACCTAGCCCATGTTACTAAGGGACTAGCTTTTTTTGACCGAAAATCATTGTGCGCTGGCAGAACAGTGGCCTATTACTGTTCGTAAAGCACTACATGTGAAATGAGTTGGAGGTCTCAGCCTAGTTCCTGATGGACTAAGGTGCCCACGATAAAACGAACATCTTATTGGCACCCCTTTTGGCAGGCTCTTCAGAGAGGCCCAGGATTAAAGGGACATAGAAACACAGCTACCCTTACACATTCCTAGTCAGGGGTCCCATCAGATGGCAGCTCGTGGGTCTGGCAGTGTAGGGATGCCTACACTGCTGTTGCTCATATTGTTCCAGTTCGGTGGATAACAAGAGGATATCAGTCTCCAGGGCTTCAATTCAGCACCTTTCACAAGCAATAAATTACCCCAGATAGTAACACATTGCAGACCTAAGAGTTTACTTTGCTTTCCTGGGCCAGCTCAGATGGATATAGGAAATCCAGAAGTGGGGAAATAAGTTAGCCCTAGTTATGTCTTGTTTTACAATGGTTAACCCTGTTTCTGAAAGGCTAATTACCTAGATCTCTCATCTTTAATTGGCTGAACTGGTTTTGGTTTGTTTTTTTCTAACTTGGCTTTCTTATAAGAAATGTTTTGGAGCAGTTCTCATTTCTGTCACTTCTAAATTCCCATGGAGGGAAATATCCTACTATTTTACAAACACTACAAATTACAGGGAAAAATGAAAAAAAGAGAAACAAATTCAGTGGTTTCCTCATTAATTCCAAGTCAAAATATACACAGATAAAATTGACTGAAAATCCAATTTAATCTACTTTGTTCTGCTTCTTCAATACAAAGTAAAAGAAAGATTGCCTCCACACCTACATCTGTAACTCTCTCCCTCTCTCTTTCCACATAAATAGACCTCTTAATTAAATGACCTGTGTATTTCCATCAAAACCAAACCTTTACCCAAGAAGAACGGCACATAGGCACACTGATTATATGAATTTTTAACACACACAACCATATTGTTTTATGGACAGCATAGTCCATGCAATTAACAGCAAAAAGTAAACGGGATCTCATTCCTTTCCTTTCCCACTGTTGTAGTTTACAACTTTTTTCTCTAGGAATGTTTCCTCAGGTCTTTCTGACCTCAGCTAGATTCCCACATAGTACTTGTACTGAATCCCATCCTTGGTCTAACTATGTGACATCTAGTCATGAGTTAAAATACCAGTTATGTGGGCAATGCTCAAGTCTACAGGCTTTATACAGTACCACATCCTATTTTAATGTGCTATCTCCCACATTGGTATATAGATGGTATCTGAAGGAGACTAAATCTATTACCTTAAACAGTAAAGTGTCATTTTTACTTCCTTAAGTTACATTTTTACACTTTTACTTCCACTTCAGTAAGTTACATAGTTTGGCACCCAAATGCTTTAAAGAATGTTTAAAATGAAGGACATTGGAAAATTGAATAAATGAGTAAATATTAAAAAATAGTGCTCATATGGAGTGCTTATAAGCTTCAATCCAAATCAATTGGAGTGGCAGGTACTCAGCACCACTGAAAGCTAGTCCCTTAATACAAGGAAGTACACAGTAGGTCTTTTTGTGAATGAAATAACAGGGAGGAGGTTCTTACTCTGAATGGCACGTTGTCCGTTTAATGACCTTTCTTTGTTCACGTTCTGGATCTAAACAATCAAAAGAAGGCATATTTTCTCTCTTTTTCCAGAAATGTACCATCACACCTTGTTAAATATCACACAAACAAGATTTTTCAAAAAGAGAAGGTTATAAATAAAGAGTTAACAGCTCTAACTAAACAGGAGTAGCAACATTTACCCCATCAGGCACAAACTTTGGTCAAAGGTTCAGTCAAAACAAAGCCAACTCCACAGAGAGGTGGAAAACTGTGAGCCAATGAGGTGTTTTCCATGCAACAGGCAGTTAAACTGAACTGAATAGAATGCTGTATCTATACCAGGGGTCTCAAACATACGGCCCGCGGAGTTATTTCCTGCAGCCCGCCATAGGCGCCAACTCCACTGGCAGCCAAGCTCCAAACATTACTGAGTGTTTATATTTTATTAAAACCCCTCTTTGCATTACAGTTTTAAAAAAGTTAATACACTGACTTTTAATAGATACTATATTACTCTTCATTTTTTACTATACTTTTGTATCGTTGTATGAAAAGGTTTCAGTGACGCGGCCCTCGGACCAATTTACTAGTTCTCATGTGGCCCTCATGGTGATTTGAGTTTGAGATCCCTGATCTATACTATAGCAACTCTGAAAACTAGTTTTGTGTATGTCCCAAACTGGTAACAGAAAGAGACATTATTGTTGAAGTTGTGTTGGTGGGTGTACTATGCACTTCAGTGTGTATTATATTTATGATATACTTCAATCTATATGTTCTGTAGATATAAATGTATGAAGTATTCTTTCTGAGGAAAGGGCTATATTAAGAAAGCTGGAATTATCATGGCATCAATGTCAGACAACATATTCAAGACCCTGCAAATCTAGGATAAATTACATAAGACAAGAATAAACTAATAATTTCAAAGGGACTTGTCATATATTCAGTCAAGATCATTGATCAAATCCTAGACTTTACGGGAAATCTAAGGAAAGTTACCTTTCCCAAAAACAAACTAAAACCTTCAGCTTCTAACAGTCAGTGGGAAAAGTAATTTTCCTTAGGTTTTCCATGAAGTACCACAGACATACATAAGGATAAAGAGCTTGATCTTGTCTAAGGGCTTGTGTTCACTACCCGCCGGATCGGCGGGTAGCAATCGATCTTTCGGGGATCGATTTTTCGTGTCTCGTTTAGACGCGATTAATCGATCCCCAAAAGTGCTCCCCGTCGGCTCCGGAAATCCACCTCATCGAAAGGTGGAAGCGGAGTCGACGGGGGAGCGGCAGCGATCGACTCGCCGCCGTCCTCACGGCCAGGTAAGTCGATTACGATACGCCGACTTCAGCTACGTTATTCACGTAGCTGAAGCTGCGTATCGTAGATCGACACCCCCCCCCCCCCACCCACCCACCCCCAGTGTAGCCCTGGGCTTAGTAACTCAGGAAAAAAACCACACACACCCAGTAGCTCCAATGGAAGTTTTTTCTGAGTTTTTCAAGTGCTAGATCAGGACCAAAAAAGCAGCAGGTAAAAGGGACTAGACAAATAGATTGAGCAATGCATTATATTCCAGTTACTAGCAGTACCAAGTGCCCTCAATTAGTTTTCTCTATCCCCTAACTTCTTAGATCAATTTCTTCTTGCTCCTGACAGCTTTTATAGACAAACCATTAATTTGGCTGATTTGTTGCATACTTACCCCTGAACTGTAGGGAGGGTCAATGAGAGTCAGGTTAGGAAGAGATGCCTGAAGTGCATTTATATACATTGGCTGAGAACCACTGTTGGACAGAGCTGAAAATTGAACAGAAATATGCAGAGATGAAATTAGCTGTGGTTACTAAAGCACAGCCTTCTCCCCAAGCTGAGTAGGCGTTTCTACAGTGCTCAGTACAATGGGGTCCTGGTCCATGACTGGGGATTCTAGGCACTAATGCAATACAAATTAATAATCATTAATGGTGAGACAATCAGTCAGTTTTTCAGTCAAAGCTGGATCACCATCCTAAGGGCATAGTACTGTACTTACATATTGCAAAGCTCTTCAAAATGGTAGCATGTATTCCAATATGCAGCAGGTAAAGGGCAAAGTTGTAGTCCCCCCCCTCTGAACATCCTTGGTATTGTGATTTATCTAAGGGCTGGTCTACACTACCCCCCAAGTTCGAACTAAGATACGCAACTTCAGCTACGTGAATAACGTAGCTGAAGTCGAAGTATCTTAGTTCGAACGAAAAGGTACTTACCGCTGGTCCACACGGCAGCAGGCAGGCTCCCCCGTCGACTCCGCCTACTCTGTTCGCGGAGTAGGATTACCGGTGTCGACGGCGAGCACTTCTGGGTTCGATTTATCGCGTCTAGACAAGACGCAATAAATCGATCCCAGAAGATCGATTGCTTGCCGCCGAAGCAACGGGTAAATATAGACGTACCCTAAACATTTTTTAAACTGTGGTTCCTCTAAAATGTTATCCA
Organism: Chelydra serpentina; assembly: GCA_037349315.1. Taxonomy (NCBI): domain Eukaryota; kingdom Metazoa; phylum Chordata; order Testudines; family Chelydridae; genus Chelydra; species Chelydra serpentina. Next base: position 32,761,904 of record JBAIAC010000029.1, on the reverse strand, counting down.
ATGCCTTCATCACCAAGCATGTCCAATTCTGAGGAGGACTGAATGGTCCCTATTCAGTGCTGAGGTGTAAAACATGCGTCTTACCTTCATGTTTGTACTGCTGGATCTTCTTTTTCAGGTCTATCCTATGAATGTTCTGTAAACAGTCTTCTATCAAATCCAACTGATTAGGAGCCACCAGATTTAGTTTCTCTAGATCACTGACAACAGCCAGGAAACTCTAGAACAGCAGCAGAAAGCATTACAAACTGGAAGGCCAGCAATTTGTTCCCTACCAGAAACTCTGGGAAGAGCAAGTCTAGCCTCAGTAGCCCAACAAAACAACACAGGGCTTTCCTTTAACTCTTCAGAGACTACGAACACAAGTCCTCCTAAGCATCCACACAGCTGCCAGTCTGGAATGTGCAAGGGTTCTTGGTGTCATGCCAATTTATTAGCTGGAAGCTAGAGTGTGATGCTCTTGCAAAGACACATCACAGTGTTTGAGGAAACAATTTTCATTTTCTCCCCACTGCTCAGTCAGCCAGGCAGAACCTTGCCTCACATGCCACAGAATATGAAAGCCTTGGGAAATTTGTATGTTTTCCCCCCCACCCACTCTTTTCTCTGCAAGAAAAACCTCAGTGACAAAAAAACAAAATTTCTTAAACTTGTGCTCTGTGAGGACAGATTAATTATCTCCCAATTACTGCATCCCTCTGACTCAGAACACCCAGAGAGACACAATCAGGATTAAAATGGAAGAAGAGCTGCTTTGGTAAAATAAAGCAGGTTTGTTTAATATGTGAACTAGGGGACAAACATGAAGGGACATTATCCCCATAATCATGGTTACATTCATATTTTTCTCTGTTTGGGAGGGAGAGGGACTGGATCCCACATGCTTTCAAATGGCAGAACTTTTAAGGGGAGAGGCTTTATTTCTGAGTTTCTTCCAGCAACTAGTCCCACTAAGTGTAGCACTCTTCATATTTCCCTCTCCTCATCTCTCTAGGTCTTAGTTCCTGTTCCATCCTATTTGATTTTAATGCATCAACGTCCCTCCCATAATTCCTTATTTCTGCTTCTCTTTTCCACTATTTCTATGCATCTCTTCTCTCTCCCCTGGTGTTTCACATGTTATTTTGCTAACTTGCCTTTTCCTTTAGTTTCTCATTCGCCTACCTCTTCCATTTTGGAGCAAAAAAGATAAATTCAATATAGAAACAAAAAGTAGGCATTACCTTCTCTTTTGCCATTTTCATACGTGGCACATAATCCTTGAGCAGGAAAATGAGAGAACCCACTTCTTTTTTATCCAGCTCTTCGTTAATCTCTACCATCAGTACCCTGCAAGAGAGATCAGCCATTTCCAAGGGATTAGCTTTCAGTAAAATCCCTGTCCTGCCCAAATGCCCCAAATCACAGGAACAGTCTTTATCCAGCTCCCCAATCTGGTTAAATAATCCATTCCTGGCCATCAACACATATACCACTTCAAGTCTCCAAGACACACTCTGTAGGGAGAAGGGTCCAGTGGTTAGGAGAGCAGACTGGAAATCAAGGGAGGTGGGTTTATATTCCTGACTCTGCCTTTTACCTGATGTGTGAGCACAGTAAGCTACAACCCACCAAGTCATAACATGAAGATTACGTGACTTCCGACTGCTTCAGGGGACTAAAGGAAAGCAGGAGAGGGATCAGTCAGACATGTTCTCCCAATGGGTGTCACGATTTCCTATTGACTCAATTCCCACAGTCCTTCCTAGTCTTTTGGACAATTGCAGTAAAAGTAATTGTATAGATAGACTCGAATAGCATCCTGTGATGGGGTAGGAACCACTCTGGGCGCACGCGGCCCTGCCCAGTCCGGCCTGTACAAGCTGAAGCCAGGGCTTTAAAAAGTGAAGCAGAGCAGTACAGAGAGAGGCAGCGGAAGGGAGCACAGGGCTGCTCTGAGCTCTGAAGGGAAAATGCTACTACCCAGGAGCTCATTGCCTGGGATCTGGCAACACAGGTCTGGGCAAACCCACGGAGGAGAGGCAGATGACTGGGATTGCAGGCCAGAGACTTAGAGTGAGTTACTCCAGGAAGCAAAAGGGGACTGGGGTAGGAAGTGGTCCAGGGAGAGCAACCCCAAAATGTCGAGTTTAGCTGCCCACCAGTAAGCCCTGGACTGGAGCCCAGTTGAAAAGGCGGGGCTAGGTTCCCCTACCCACTCTGAGAGGACATTACCCCACCAGGAGTCTTCACCTTGGTGAGAGACCTGCTGGAAAAGGCCTTGAGTGTTCAAGTGCCCAGCCCCAACCAGATCTCTGTACTAAAGGGAGGGACTGGAAACCATTGTGCCAGGGGCACTGAAGGAACGGACTGTGCTTTCAAAATGGAGGTGCCTGCCAAAACCCCGCCAAACCATTAGGCCTGTACACCTAGGGTTGCCAACTTTCTGACGGCAGAAAACAGAACACCCTTCCCCCGGCCTTCCCCTCCCCCTCCCCCCCCCCCCCCCCGCTCACTCCATCCTCCCTCCCTCTGTCGCTCACCCTCCCCTCGCTCATTTTCAGTGGGCTGGGGCAGGAGTTGGTTGTGAGAGGCGGTGCAGGCTCCAGGGTGGGACCAGAAATGAGGACTCCGGAGTGTGGGAAGGGGCTCCAGGCTGGGCCAGGGGTTGGGGTAAAGGAGGGTGTGAGGGCTCCGGCTGGAGGTGTGGGGCTGGAGATGAGGAGTTTGGGGTGCAGAAGGGGGTTCCGGGCTGGGGCCGAGGGGTTCAGAGTGTGGGAGGGAGTTTGGGTGCGGAAGGGGGCTGGGGTGTGGGCTCTGGGAGGGATTTTGGGTGCAGGGGGCTCAGGGCTGGGGTGTGGGCTTCGGGCGGCACTTACCTGAGGCGGCTGCCGGGAAGTGGCTGGCATGTCCCGCCAGCTCCTATGCACAGGAGCAGCCAGGGGGCTCCGCTCGCTGCCCTCGGCCACAGGCACCGCCCCCACAGCTCCCATTGGCCCTGGTTCCTGGCTAATGAGAGCTGCAGAGCTGGCGCTCGGGACGGGGGCAGCACGCAGAGCTGGCTTCCCCTGCGTCTAGGAGCTGGAGGGATATGCTGCCTCTTCTGGGAGCTGCGCGGAGCTGGATACGGAGCCTGCGTTAGCCCTGCTGCGCCGCCAACCGGACTTTTAGTGGCCCGGTCAGTACTGCCTGGGTGTTCCAGTCAAAAACCGGGCGCCTAGCAACCCTATACACTTCCTACACACCTTCTACCCCATCCTGAGAACTGAACATCAGAATTATGTAGTCTGGAGCAGGTATAATTCTGTGAAAAAGTCAATGATAGAAAAGTAAGATATTTGATTTGTAAATATCTGCAGATTCATAATTTCAATGGCATCACCCTCTGTGGCGGGGTGGGGGAGACACTGCCCATCTGGCCATGAACTCCACATCCTCCAGTTGGTGGAAATTTTGATAATACAATGTTGTCAGAAATGGGTCAAGTTGGGTATTGCTCAAAAGCCCTTTCTCCCATGAACACAATAGTACCAAACAAGACAAACTAGAACAGTAACAGATATATATTCAAACATTTTTAACTGTAACTTAACACAAGCATCTCAAATATTCAGCCCACACAAAGTTTAATTGTGACCCTTGACTGACAGCACTGGGTTATCAGTAAATGCTCAGAACATGATAGTAAAAAGTTAATTGGTTCTTCCATTTATCTGTAACGAGTTCTTCAAGCCGATTTTACATTATCAGTTTAAAAAAAAAAAGGAAAAAAAGCAGTTCAGTGGTATTGATTATCAGCTTTATTATGTTAAAAGAGTTGTAATGAGTTAATGGTTAAGATGTTAGCTAGCATACAGTCAGAAATTACTAGAATCCATCTGCAAACGGTATGCTCAGAGTTATGTAACAAACATTACATCATTAATTAGAATCCCAAAGCAATCTATTACAAAAACCTTGTTTTTACTTTGGTCTTCCTCATTTTTAGGCATCAATGGCGAGACAAAGATACCTACTAGTTTACGAATCTTTGGAGAATATCACTGCAAAGGACCTGGTTAAACATGATGCTTGGTAGTACAGTAACTCCTCACTTAACCTTGTAGTTATGTTCCTGAAAAATACACCTTTAAGCGAAACGATGTTAGGCAAATCCAATTTCCCCATAAGAAGTAATGTAAATGGAGGGGGTTAGGTTCCAGGGAAAGCAAGCAAGCAATCAATCACACACACACAATCACACACAGTTTTAAATAAACAATTTAATACTGGTACACAGCGATGATGATTGCAAAGCTTGGTTGAGATGGTGAAGTCAGAGGGCGGGATATTTCCCAGGGAATGCCTTACTGCTAAATTATGAACAGCAATTGGCTGAGCCCTCAAGGGTTAACTCGTTGTTAATGTAGCCTCACACTCTAAAAGGCAGCACGAATGGAGGAAGGGGAGACAGCATGGCAGACAGAGAGACACACTGTGTGTGTGTGTGCGTGCGCGTCGATGCGTTTTGCCCCTTTAAGTACGCTGACCCCCACTCTTAAGTACACTGCCTTGTTAAGTAGATCAGCAAGCTGAGATCGCAGCTGCTGCCAGGAAGCTCCCTCCATCCTGAGCCCTGTCGTGTGTCCCCCCGCTGCTCTGTGGAAGATGGGGTAAGGCGAGTGCAGGATCAGGGGGGAGGGGGACACCTTGACATTAGCCCTCCTCTTTCCCCCCCGCACACCAAGCAGGAGGCTCGGGGAGCAGCTCCAAGGCAGAGGGCAGGAGCAGCACATGGCAGTGGGGGAAGGGACAGTTGAACTGCTGGCAATTGATAGCCTGCTGGACAGCTGCCGCACAGGGAACTTAAGGGAGCTGATTGGGGGCTGCCGGTCCACCCTGGTTCCAAGCCCCCACCAGCTAGCTGCAACGGGCTGCTCTTCCTGCAAGCAGTGGACAAAGCATGCGGCTGTCAAACGATGTTATAAGGGAGCATTGCACAACTTTAAACAAGCATGTTCCCTAATTGATCAGCAAGTAACAACCAAACAACGTTAACTGGGACGAATTTAAGTGAGGAGTTACTGTACCTTACATGCTATAAGAAGTGCACCTATAAACTGAATTTGGCAAGGCTGGAGAGGAAGTACATCAAACACCAGAAAAAAGTTGAAGATGCCAGGGACAAGTGCCAGCTGTGAGTGAGACTTGCCTTGCCTTATACTAGGTCCTATGGCATGGAGGATAGGTCCATCAATGACTATTAGCCAGGATGGACATGGATGGTGTCCCTAGCCTCTGTTTGCCAGAAGCTGGGAATGGGAGACAGGGAATGGATCACTTGATGATTATCTGTTCATTCCCTCTGGGCCACTTGGCATTGGTCACTGTCGGAAGACAAGATACTTGGCTAGACGGACCTTTGGTCTGACCCAGTATGGCTGTTCTTATGTGTTTCAAGAAGAACAACACCTGTTCCTTCTGCAGCAAGTCAGAAGCCCAACAGTACCCATTAAGCACACTTTCAACATGTGAGACAGGTGAGAAACAGCATGAAAGCAGTCACTTCTAGCAAGAACGTTGCTTGCAAAGTAAAGTTAAGTGGGTGTACTGACCCAAGAGATGCTCACACATACGACACTGGGGTTCACGTTGAGTGCTACATCAAGAATGTATGTAGTATGTTGCATCAAAAGGTAAAAGCAACAAATACTGAGTTTACTACTGCAAACTGTACAAAACATTAAGCATGGCTGGGATGACTTCCCCAGAAGAAATCAAGTACCATTGAGATGTATTAGATGCTGTTAAATGTCAAGGGGCAGCAATTTTAAAGCTACTGGATGAGCTTTCTCACTGGCAACCCATTTTGTGTGACTGACTGGAGCTCATTAACGTCATGACGAAAGCAGTTTTCAGTGATGAGATACCTAAAGATGTCCGTCAAATGGATACTTTGGGTCATGACTTGTATAAAGCCTTCAAACAAACCAAAGAATTATCTAAAGATCCATCAATCTATGGGATCCAATCGAGACCAGACTAAAGCTGTGCTCAAAAGCAAAGAAGAAAGTCAGAGTGGCAGGGACTATTACAGAGCTAACCACAGACAGGTCATTGTTTGTTCTTCTGGTCGTATCCATATCTCAGTGTGATGCTAATCTATGTTAAACTCTGGGAAAGTGCAAGTACTCCATGGTACCACGATCAATGCAACAATGCTTATGTGCCAGGCAAAAAGCAAACTAATGCACATCTTCCATGGTCTTCCAAGCCAGCAGCTACTGACAATGTCTGGTACTTTACATCAGCAGAAGCCTTTCAGCGTAGCAATTACAAATGGTATGTCTGAGGTACAAGCTCTCAAACCAGAAACTGTTAACACCTGCCAAGATTTGGCTGAACACTTCATAATGAGGCTACGGAGAAAACACTGGACCTATGACAAAGTCCACCTGGTGTTTTGACACACATGCAGAGAAATCAATTACAAATATTATCACAAAGAAGAGGTGCCATAGTATTGCACTGGTCCAGTATAAAAATCACTGACTCTGTGAACATCTCCAGTGTCACAATGAAGAAGCTACTGTCTCATACTTGCACGAAGGACAAGCTCACTGCATACATTGCAGGAAAAATACTACAGCATGCGAAGAATTACTTGAAGAATTTTGTCATTGCATGGTGTAATGAAGCTGCTACCTCGCACTGTTCAGTGGCATCTCTTTATGGTTCCCTTGAGGAGGTTGACACTAAAATTATCTTGTATGCCATCAATGCCAGAGAGAGGTGCTACTAAACCCTGGATATTTACACAAGACACAGATGGTCTAGTGCTCTCTGAGAAACATTACCCAAGACTTCTGCAAGATTCTGTTTTCTGTGCCTGCTCCTGGGAAAACAGAATCGCTGTATATCCCTCAGAGATGTGTGCTTATCACTTGGACCATTAAAAGCTGCTGCTCTGCCAGGTTTCCACGACCATTCAGGATGTGACATTACTGGAAGATGGCTGGAAAGTCTAAATTATCTTACTGGAAGGCATTTATTCAGCCTCTGAAGTCGCTTTACTCATTCTGAAGTTGCTCAGCACAGCTGAGACAATGATGGTTGAGGTCATAAGTCCCCTGGTAGAGTTCATAGGCCGAGTTTATCATTTCAAGACCAACATTACGACACTTGTAGAGCTATGCTGGCAGATGTTTTTCCAAGAAACAGACAAATGGAGAAAAATTGCCACCAACAAGATGTGTATTGACATCTGCTATCAAGGGGGCAAATTATCAAGCAATGGAATGGCTCTGGAATGACCGAGTGCTCCAAAACTACCCTCCTCTATTGGGCACGGATGGGACTTGGCAGATGGACTGATCACATTAATTACGTGTGAAATACCATATGCTCCTGAATCAATCCTTCAGCTAAATCAAATGCTCATGTCCAAAGACCAGATGTTCACCACCATGCAAAAATGTGACAAGCAGTCTGCCTTATGCAGAGATGAACCAGTGTGAGGCAGACAAGGATCAGTGTGACACCCTGTCTAGCAATGGTGCCTCAGACCAGTGGTTCTCAACCAGGGGTACATGTACCCCTAGGAGTACTCAGAGGTCTTCCAGGGGGTACATCAACTTATCTAGTTATTTGTCTAGTTTTACAACATGCTACATAAAAATCCCTAGCGAAGTCAGTACAAACTAAAATTTCGTATAGATAATGACTTGTTTATACTGCTCTATATACACACACTATACACTGAAATGTAGGTACAATATTTATATTCCAATTGATTTATTTTATAATTATAAGGTAAAAATGAGAAAGTAAGCAATTTTTCAGTAATAGTATTCTGTGATACTTTTATATTTTTATGTCTGATTTTGTAAGCAAGTAGTTTTTAAGTGAGATGAAACGTGGGGGTACACGAGACAAATCTGATTCTTGAAAGGGGTATAGTAGTTTGGAAAGGTTGAGAGCCACTGCCTTAGACAGAGGCAACACTGATGATGACGACTTGGATGAATAAATGTTTTCAGTCCTACATGTCAAGCCTAACTTCCCTAGGATTACCAAAGAGCAATGTTTTTTTATGTAAGTAATGCCTCCTTATGATAAAGTATCATTAAAAAAATGTTGATTTTTAAACATTTTCTTGAATATATCTACATAATTGTTCTAGGGATGTCATATTTGGTACCATTGTGTTAGTGAGAGAAAGGGCTTTCAAATGATGTCCAAATCGACCCAATTCCAATGACACTGTGTCATCAAAATTTCCACCAACGGGAGGAGGTGGAAGCTGGGTCGAGCAATGAGTCACCCCTGCCACACCGCAAAGGCGGACACTGCTGAAATTATGATTCCGTACATTTTTTTACAAATCAGATGACACCATCCTTAGCTATCATTAACTTGTCCATGGAATTAGGTTTTGCTCCCAGATTAAGTACATGTTGCCCATTGGCACTCATGGGTTCCTGAACGACTTTAAGAGTCTCATTCCTCAGTATGGCTGGGGTCTGAAGCATCATGGAAATGCTAGTCTCTGCCTCTTTAGGAAGATGGGGAGTGCAGTGAGAATTGCACTCTGGCACCCTTTAATATACTGTAATGGATCCAGGTCTTAGGGGGGACTGTTGAGTTTTACTTAATGCAGCATCTCAGTTGCTGCAAGGGATATAGTAAGAATTAAACCAGGGAAAAGTATCCCAAAATGAAAATGGGAATAAAAACCTGGGCACCTTCATTCAGAATGACTATGTGATAGTCACTGCTGGGGGTAATGAGGTTCCTCTTAGCACATACCATAGCCAAAGTGGGGGTATATGGTATGTAAGGAGAACTCCCCTTTAGCAAAAGCACTATTTTAATAAACAAACCAGCTATGTTTTCAGCATTTCCTATTCAACAATGAGCACACCACACCCACAAAAGCTGAAGTCACACTGGGTGAGTAGCAGGACAAACTTCCTGACAGAGGCAAGTGTTTGTCTGTGGAAGACCCTCCCAGGAAAGTGGAGGAAGCGCTTTCACTAAGAACATTAAAACTAGACAGGACAAAGCTCTGGGAGATATGCTGCTTTGAATGAACTGACAATGATGAATGGGGGTCACTAAATATGGTGATGCTGTAGAGGGTCTTGTCTATCTATTCATCCCCACTGCTCTTCTCTCTAGCTATATAAATCACTAGGTACCTAGTGTTTAATGTATATAGTTCCCCTCTGTTTAATATGAAGCCACACACTTTTAACACCACTACTTCTAAGAAACTGGTAGGCTGACTGATCCACTTTTCTGCTATTCTTTTACCCATAATTTATATTAAAACAACAACAAACAAACAAACAAACAAACGTTACCCTTGAAAAGTGAAACAGACAAATTACCTGTAATCAGAGACCATTCTAGGATACCTGGCCAGATTCATCTCCACTGCTGTTCTCTCTGTCCGCAGGGCCCTCCTCAGCAAGTCAAACCTCCTCACCCTGTATAACAGCTCAGACAAGCCCAACGGCAGCTTTCCCGTCTCATTCAGCGCCCCCAGGAGCTCCCTGATGTCTGTATTAGATAAATCAGGAACGAGATCCCGGCACAGGAAAAACATCATCTCTTTTTCATCTTCGTCCAATTCCTGCTCGATCTGGTGAATGAGGGTAGCTGGCACTTGGCACTTTGTCATCACAAGCTGCTGTCCCTTTAAGATTATCTGCCCTCTTTTTGTGTTTTAAGCAGGAAGCCAACATGTCATGAAGTCCATTTGCAACAGAACATGTGGTTGGTTGTTGATCTTAATCAGATGTTTTTTAAATAGAGAAGTTCTGTTGAAAAAAAAAATTACAGGCCCTGCTTGAATTGATGATTTACTGAGCAACCTTTCAAGTCATCCAAGTTCCTGCTGCACTTCAATCTTTGAAGCATTCAAGTTCCGGTCAAAATGCTGACCCTACTTACAAAGGTCTAATGTACTTGAAGGGGTTCCCCAAGCTGTTCATTATGAATAAAAAAAAAAGTACATGATAAATCAGTATCAGCAGAGAATGGAAGATCCATTTAAGTAAAGCACTATTAATTACGCAAGTCTGTAAGTTCCAAAGGAAGTGAAACAAAAAACCAACAGCCCACAATCGAGAACAGTGAGTGTTCAAGTTGTTTTAGAACACGAAAAGTTAAGAGCCACAAAATTTAAAAAATCTAAATCCAATTATTCTTACAAAAGAAACAAAGAAAAAAAGTCTCAGTGAATTTTCTTGCAAAAGTTTAACAGCCAAGCGGTGTAGTGAAGTCTCTTGTTAGTACTTAGTACTGGTTACTAAGCAGTACTTTTAAAAAGTGTACTATAGAACGTTATCTAGTATTCACAGCACATATTACCTAGCACACGTGGACTAATGTAAATACATTAAACAAAGCACACGTGTCAGAATAAAGGAGCAAAGTACATTTTATGATGTATTAGCCTTGCTTATCAACATAAACAACAGGCTCATTTACTGGCCAGTTCATGAAATGCAGTAATCCATGGTGGGTTCTCTTAGTTGTTGGTGCCAATTAGGGAGGGTCCACTATAAATCAGTTTTTAAAAAGGTTTTTCTTTTACTTAAAATGAAGTCCAACACAAACTTATAATAAATCTTTAAAGGTGCAGATGGGCCTTGTGCTACATTTCTAACAGCATGCATTTCCTTTTCTTTAACCTGTTTATGCATCACCATTTTCAAAGATGTATTCAATATTTAGAGTGTAAGAACAGCATTTTGGTTAAGTAACTGGACTGAGTTTCCAGAGACCAGGGTTCCTCCTAGCTGTTCCTGCCACATAGTTCTCGGCCAAGTGTCTTCATCACTCACTGTCTCAGTTCCCCATCTATTAAATGGGGTAATAGGTCTTTCCTACCCAAGAAAAGGGTGAGAATAAATGCATTAGTGTTTGTGAGGTACTCCATTACTATGTACGTACCTAGGTAAACAGCGATTTTCAAATGTACTTTTCTCTGAAGTGAAAGTCAGTAGGACGTAGGTGCCTAAGTCACTTAACTGCTTTTGAGAATTTTACCTATCCTGTTAAAAGCTGCTGCTGTGCTTTTCAGTCCTTTGCCACAGACTTTGGAAGTCATGGCTCCACAAATGGCAAACAGAGAATATATACTGCTTTCAGCCAGTTTAAAGTAGATCAGAGAAACTCAGCTGGGAGCAATTTTCTTCACTTGAAGATCTTGTTAAAAAGAATACATCTCTTTCATGTAAACACCTATGCCTCATATCTCACACCCGAATAAAAATAAAGGCCCATTAAACCCACAAGCCAATCCACTACAAAGAACTAATCAAGTTCCCAGTGCAAAGCCTCATCCAGCTATATGTCCCATTGTACACAATGACCCATATTTTCTGTAGAGCCAAAGACTGTCTCCATTAGACGTTTTATAACCTCAGACTTCCAATGTCCCTACCAGGGGTGGTAGCAATAACAGAAACAGCTACTGGTGTGGCACCAACCCTGCTGAGAGCAGGTCTAGATGACATAAGGATTACAATGCCATTGGTTGCTGGCACCTTGTCTGCACTATAGAGCCAACCTGTACAAGCAGCAATGGGAAATTGGAGGAGAAAAACCATCACAGACAAGGCCAAACACCTGTTGGCAGATCCAGTTACAACAAAGCTAAAACACAGCTCCATTTTACAGGGTAGATGAGATCTAAATTATTTATAATCAAGTTCCCAATCCCCAACAAAGCCTTAGGTTTCAGCTGTGCTGAGCACTGAACTGCAACTGAAATCAACAGGAGTGCTGAGTGCTCAGACCCTCTAAAACAGTGTTTCCCGAACTGTGGTCCTTATTCACCAGCGGGTCACGGGAAGGGTCTAGGTCAGGGGTGGGCAAACTACAGCCTGCAGGCCGGATTTGGCCCACCAGCCATTTTAATTCCTCCCTCAAGCTCCTGCTGGGGAGCGGGGTCTGGGACTTGCCCTGCTCCGGCACTCCAGCTGGGGAGCAGGGTCGGGGGCCGCTCCACGCGGCTCTGGGAAGCAGCAGCATGTCTACCCTCTGGCTCCTACGCGTAGGGGAAGCCAGGGGGCTCCGCTCTGCACGCTGCCCCCACCCCAAGCACCCCCCTGGCAGCTCCCATTGGCCGGGAACCACAGACAATGGGAGCTGCAGGGGTGGTGCCTGCACATGGGGCAGCGCGCAGAACTGCCTGGCCATGCCTCTGCATAGGAGCTGGAGAAGGGACATGCCGCTGCTTCCGGGAGCCACTTGAGGTAAGCACCGCCCTGAGCCTGCACCCCTGAGCTCTCCACATGCCCCTGCCCCAGCCCTGATCCCCTCCCTCCAAACCCCTCAATCTCAGCCCGGAACACCCTCTTGCACCCCAAACCCCTCATCCGCAGCCCCACACCAGAGCCTGCACTCCCAGCCGGAGCCTGCACCCCTTCCCACACCCCAACCTCCTGCCCCAACCCTGATCCCCCTCCTGCCCTCTGAACCCCTTGATCCCAGCCTGGAGCAACCTCCTACACCCCAAACGCCTCATCCCCAACCCCATCCCAGAGCCCTCACCCCCTTCTGCACTCCACTCCCCCGTCCCAGCCCAAAGTCCCCTCCCACACCCTGAACTCATTTCTGGCCCCACCCCAGAACCTGCGCCCCCAACCAGAGCCCTCACCTCCTCCCGCACCCCATTTCCAGTTTTGTGGGCATTCATGGCCCACCATACAATTTCTATTCCCAGATGTGCCTCTCAGGCCAAAAGGTTTGCCCACCCCTGGTCTAAGTGGATTCTGCATTTCCTGGAGATCTCTTCTTCCCCATGCTCTGACTTTTCCTGGGCAGCAGGCAGTGGGGTGGGGAGTGGGATTCAGGCAGCAGCTGAAGCGGCCAGAGCCAGCAAACAGGTAGTCAGCAACCTCTCCTTGCCCTGCGCGTGTTCCAGAGGTGCCTTCCCCACCCACCTTACTTCCCCTGGGCAGCGGACGGTGACCTGGGGAGCTGGATCCTGCTGGCAGCACAGAAGAAGCACCTCCCGGGCACATGCAGGGCAGGGACAGTGTGCTACCTGTCCTCTCACTAGCTCTGGCCACTTCCTCAGTGCTGCTGCTGCCTGGATCCCGCTTCCCCTGGGCGGCAAGCAGAGGTGTGGGGAGCAGGATCTGGGGAGCAACGCAGCGAAGCCCAGTGAGCCTGGTAGCCATTATGGGCCAGCTTCGGGGAGAGAGGGCCCAGGGCTGGGAGAGTAAGAGTAAGTGGGCTGGGTGGAGCTGAGCAGAGAACTTGGGCTGAGAAGGAGAGGGAAGATGGGAGCAGAGGGCTGAGAAGGGGGAAGCAAGCGACTGGAGGGCTGAGAAGAGGGGCAGTGGTAATGGCAGGTCCCTAAAAAAGACAGAATGCAACTGGTAGGTTACCTTAGTAAAAAGCTTGGGAACCACTGCTCTGAAAATCAGCACTCAGTACTTCATGTCTTCATAAGAGCACTGCATACGTACACGACACTAGGAGTAAATATGTAGGGAAAATATACAACCACCATATTTCCACTATGGTGCAATACCAGGAAACACCAACACTTGACTGCAAAGCATTTTCTTGTTTGGCATTTTGAAAGCTACAATGGAGAGACCACAATACTACACTTTTCTTCATCATGTCCACTATTTAGGAACCCAGAGAAATGAAACACAAGCTGTTTCATTTCTGTCTGCTGACAGTGAAGCGAGAAAATTAACCCTAGGGCTGCCTCTACCACAGTGGCGCAAGTGAAAAATGGATGATCTCCTAGGCCAGTAATCAACACACAAGTCTAGAAATGCTTGTAATTCAGTGGAAGCTGCCACTTTCTCTCAACAGAACTCTTTCAAATGTGTGGGATAATTTTTTTTATTATAACTGGTTGAAATAATTTGAATATCCAATTTTGTTGACAAAAAACAGGATTTGGGGGCAAAAATTTGCCTTTTTGGCCAGCTCTAATTTTTATACACACACACACAAAATGTTTTTTAGGGGTTGGCATGGGAGATGGGGCATACTCAGGTCTCGATGTGGGCTGAGGAATCCCCCCACCCAATACACCAGAAAGTTATTTACACAATTTTCTATCGGGGAAAAAGCTTTATCACAGGTTTTTATTTTTCAAACCAAAACCAAAAAATTGTGGGAATTCCATAGAGGAAGGAGGAAACACAGAGCAGCCAAGGGGGAACTGGCACCAATGGTACCTGCCTCTGAAAGCCACTGTTCTTAATAACTAAAAGTGGGATTTTCAAAAGAGCCTAAGGGAATCTAGCATCCAACTCCCATTTAATTACAAGGGGATCTGGGAGTTTAGTTCCCTTTGTCTATTTTGAAAGATCCTAGCCTACCCTTATTTTTGAAGCTTACTAAAAAGGTACTTCCCAACAGAGCTCAGATTTCAAACATGCAAAAGGATTATTCATATACTTCTACTGAGATTGGCTTTAGATGGCTTTTTACGCTATTTCTAAATCATGAACTCCCACATTTACTAGAATGTCTGTCATGTGCTCATCACACAAAAATGCAGATCAGTACATCAAGCTGATTTAATTTAAATACAGAACCCGACATCTACTGCTGAGATGATTATTTCACAAAGGAGGTTAGGAAAGGACAGCTGATCAACTTTATCTCACCGATACAAATCCAGATCAAAACGATAGTGATCAAAAATATCCATCTGATATTTGTTTAGTAGCCTATATCTGAGTTTATGATCTCAAGTCCATTTCCTTTTGGACAAGAGTCCAGATCACTAAAAGCAAATTTATACAATGATACAGAGTGATCTGGATCATTTGGTAAGCTGGGCACAAGCAATCTACATACGTTTTAATATGGCTAAATGTAAATGCATACATGTAGGGCCAAATAATATAGGCTATACTTACAGGATGGAGGACTCTATCCTGGGAAGCGGTGACTCTGAAAAAATATTGCACAAAAGATTTGGGGATTGTGATGGATAATCAGCGGAGCATGAACTCCCAGTGCAACACTGTGGCTAGAAGGGCTAATGCCATCCTTGGATGGATAAACAGGAGAATTTTGAATATGAATAGAGAGGTTATTTTACCTCTGAATTTGGCTCTGGTGCAACCACTGCTGGAATACTGCGTCCAGTTCTGATACCGACAATTCAAAAATAATGTTGATAAACTGGAAAGGGTTCAAAGAAGAGCCACAAGAATGATTAAAGAAAAACTGCCTTACAGTGATAGTCTCACGGAGCTCAATCTATTTAGCTTAACAATGAGAAGGTTAGAGGGGGACTTGACTACAGTCTGTAAGTACCTACATGGGGAACAAATATTTGATAATGGACTTTTCAATGTAGCAGAGAAAGGTATAACACGGTCCATGGCTGGAAGCTGAAGCTAGACAAATTCAAACTGGAAACAAGGTATACACTTTTAACAGTGAGAGTAATTAACCATTGGAATAACTTACCAAGGGTTGCGGTAGATTTTCCATCACTGACCATTTTAAAATCAAGACTGGATATTTTTCTAAAAAGTTATGCTCTAGGAACTATTCTGGGGAAGTGTTATACAGGAAGTCAGACTAGATGATCTCATGGTCCCCCAAATCTTTTTCTGAGTCATTGCATTCCCCTTCCAGTCAACATGGCCTGCATTCTTTGTTTCTAAATGAATACATTTATTTACACTTAGACATATTAAAAAGCATATTGTTTTCTTGGAACCAGATTACAAAGCAATCCCGATCGCTTTGTATCAGTGACCTGTCCTCTTCCTTATTTACCATGCCCCCGATTTTTGTATCATCTGCAAATTTTATCAGTGATGATTTTGTTTTCTATCATTTGTTTTTTTAATCATTCATAAAAATGTTAAAAAGCATAGGGCAAAGAACCGATTCCTGCAGGACCCCACTAGGAATGTACCAGCTCAATGGTGATTTACCATTTACAGATACATTTTGAGATCTATCAGTTAATCCAGAGGTGGGCAAACCTTTTGGCCTGAGGGCCACATCTGGGAATAGAAATTGTATGGCGGGCCATGAATGCTCACAAAACTGGGGTTGGGGTGCGGGAGGAGGTGAGGGCTCTTGTTGGGGGTATGGGCTCCAGGGTGGGGCCAGAAATTAGGAGTTCAAGGTGCAGGAGGGGACTCTGGGCTGTGGTGGGGGAGTGAGGTGCGGTGGGGCGGGAAGCAGGCTCTGGTGTGGGGCTGGGGAGGAGGGGTTTGGGGTGCAGGAGGGTGCTCCAGGCTGGGATCGAGGGGTTCAGAGGGAGGGAGGGGGATCAGGGCTGGGACAGGGGCGTGTGGAGAGGGTCGGGGTGCAGGCTCAGGGCGGTGCTTACCTCAAGCAGCTCCCAGAAGCAACTGCATGTCCCTTCTCCGGCTCCTATGGGGACGCGCGGCCAGGCGGTTCTGCACGCTGCCCCATGCTCAGGCGCCACCCCTGCAGCTCCAATTGGCTGCGGTTCTTGGCCAATGGGAGCTGCGGGGGCAATGCTTGGGGTGGGGGCAGCATGCAGAGCAGAGCCCCCTGGCTGCCCCAACGCGTAGGAGACGGAGGGGAGACATGCCGCTGCTTCCAGGAGCCGTGTGGAGTGGCCCCCGACCCTGCTCTCTGGCTGGAGCGCCTGAGTGCTGGAACAGGGCAAGTCCCAGATCCTGCTCCCCAGCAGGAGCTCGAGGGCTGGATTAAAATGGCTGGTGGGCTGGATCCGGCCAACGGGCCATAGTCTGCCCACCCCTGAGTTAATCCATTTAATTTTATATAGTTCGTTTTTCAAACAAAATGTTGTGTAGTATCAAATCAAATGCCCTACAGAAGTCTATTACATCAACCCTATTATCTTTATCAACCACATTTATAATCTCATAAAAAAAAAGTCAGTTTGACAGTATTGTGGAAGTCGGTAGAGGGAATTTGGATGCAGGCCTCTATATGAGCACGAGTCAGGCTAACTCTAGCTGTAATAACGTGAGATTTGTAGAAGCAGGGCTCACGTCAGAAGTGGGTGAAAAGGCAGCAGAGTAGAGTCAGCGTGACCCAACCTTGAGATAGCTATGTTTTGAGAACAGAAGTGAGAAAATACAGGAATGGGAAAGACATAATATAAAACAAAAAGTATAAATGCTTGCCTTAATTGTTTATCTTTTGAGAGACCTGCCTAGAATGGGGAAACCCTGTGTCCTAGTGCACTCTCTCCCTCAATTTCAATTGTTTGAGTTAATAAATGTATCTGCCTTGCTGCACCCAAAGAAAGAGTGAGAACTCTGTTTTTCTCCGACAGTATCTATTTGCCATAAACCCAGGTTGATTGGCATTAATTACATTACCCTCCTTTTATTCTGTACTAATCAAGTTCCATACTAGGTGCTCCATTATCTTGCCCAGGATTGATGTCAGACTGACAGGCCTCTAGTTACCCAGGTCATCCTGTTCACCCTTTTAAAATACTGGTACAACATTAGCTTTCTTCCAGTTGTCAGGACCTTCCCCAGTCTTCCCAGGATTATTTAAAATAATACATCAGACCTGCTTATATGGCTGTCATCTCCCTGTACTGTCTGAGCCGCTCACTGTGTATAGGGTCTTTGGAGTCCAAGGCCATGAATTTTATTTCAGATTAGATACTGCAACTCTATTTCCTATTCAAACTATGCCCCTCACTCTCCTGAGAGCTCCATGCAGGTGGATTCCTGTCACATAGAGCTCATTGCAGGATCAGGGTCAATGTGATTGGCTGATGACAGATATGTCTGTGACTGTTTTTTCTAGTACCCGATGCTTCATCCCTGATCAGAAGGGCCCACCTGTAGGCATGAAAAGGAAGTTCAGTCTCTAGGCTCATTTAATCCATGGTCCCCTGCTGTAACCATCAACTAGCACACAGTCGATGGTGATTTGTGATTCATAGATTCACTTAGTACATTTATACTGCAATTATAAACCTGCAGCACCAAGTCTCAGAGCCCAGGTCAGCTTGGTCTCAGAGCCAGGGCTTCAACCCCAACGTCTACACTGCAATATTTAGCCCTGCAGCCTGAGGCCAAGTCAGCTGATCTGAGCTCTGAGACTTGGCGCCACAGGTCTTTTTAAATCGCAGTATAGATGTACCCATAGATTCCCAGGCCAGAAGGGATCGTTGTGATGATCTAGTCTGACCTCCTGTATAACATTTATATTCTTGTGCCTCTTCTCTGAACCTTCTCCAATTTTTCAACACCTTTCTTGAATTGTGGGCACAGAACTGGACACAGTATTCCAGCAGCGGTTGCACCATTGCCAAATACAGAGATCAAATAGCCTCCCTACTCCTACTCAAGATTCCTGTTTATGCATCCAAGGAACATGTTAGCTCTTTCGGCCATGGCTCTGGGAGCTCATGTTCAACTGATGATCCACCATGACTCCCAAATCATTTTCAGAGTCATTGCGTCCCAGGAGAGAGTCCTCCATCCTGTACATAAGGCCTACATTCTTTGTTCCTACATGTATACATTTACATTTAGCCTGCCCTCTTCATTATTTACCACTCCCGCAATGTGCATGTCATCTGTTGCTTTATCAGTGATGATTTTGTGTTTTCTTCCAGGTGATCAATAAAAATGTTAAATAACGTAAAACCAAGAACTGTCTCTGAGGGACTCCACTAAAAACATACCTGTTCAAGGATGATTCCCCATTTAAAATTACATTGAGACCTATCGGTCAGTTTTTAATCCATTTAATCATACAACTGTAGGGCGGGAAGGGACCTCAAGAGGTCAAGTCCAGCCCGCTGCATTGAGGCAGGACCAAGTAACCTCAACCATCCCTGACAGGCATTTGTCCAGGTGTTATTAAAAACCTCCAATGATGGGGACTCTACAACTTCCCTTGGAAGTCTATTCCAAAGCTTAACTACCCTTATAGTTAGAAAGTTTTTCCTACTTATCTAACTTAAATCTCCCTTGCTGCAAATGAAGCCCATTACTTCTTGTTCTAACTTCAGTGGACTTCGAGAACAAGTGATCACTGTCCTCTTTATAATAACCCTTAACATATTTGAAGATTTATCAGGTCCCCCCCTCAGCCTTCTTTTCTCAAGACTAACCATGCCCAGTTTTTTCAACCTTTTCTCATAGGTCAGGTTTTCTCGTTTTTGTTGCTCTCCTCTGGACTTTTTCCAATTTATCCACATCTTTCCAAAACCGTGCCACCTAGAAACAGACACAATACTCCAGCTGAGGCCTCACCAGTGCTGAGTTAAGCAGGACAATTACCTCCCATGACTTACATCTGATATTCCTGTTAATACACCCCAGAATGATAGACTTTTTTGCAACTGCTTCACATAATGTGTGCCATGTTGATTAAAAAACTAGAAAGATATAAAAATTAATATGTCATGCGATACCAAGTCAAATGCCTTAAAGAAGTCTAAGTATATTACATCAACACTATTACCCTTATCAAACTTGTAATCTCATAAAAAAGATAGCAAGTTACTTTGACAGGATCTATGTTCCATAAACCCATGCTGATTGGCATTAATTATATTACTTTCCTTTAATTCTTTATTAAAGGAGTCCCATATCAACTGTTCCATCGTCTTGCATGGGATTATGTCAGACTGACAGGCCTATAATTACCCAGATCTTCCCATTCACCCTTTAAATATTGGCAAAACATTCATTTTCTTCCAGTCTTCTGGAATTTCCCTGGAGTGACAACACTTATTGGAAATCAGCATTAATGGTCCAGCAAGCTCCATAGCCAACTCTTAAGATTCTTGCATGCAAGTTATCTGGACCTGCTGATTTTAAAGTGTCTATCTTTAGTAGCTTTTGTTTAACATCCTCCTGATATAGCAGTGGAATGGAAAAAGGTGTTATATAATATGACTACATCATCAAGTGTGTTTGCCAAAACTAGGAGATGGTTACAATAGGCATGACCTGCTGCTCCCACCCCTAAGATCATCTGCATACCACAGCTTAATGTAAAAAGCTTGTAAAGCACATGCAACACCACATCTACTTCACTGTACTTACTAGGAAATCTGGAGTCACTCTGGATGGGATAAGTCTTACCCAACAACATCTGATACAGCTGTACCTCAGAAGCGCCACCAAACATGGTAACATGATTATGGAAAAAACAGGGAGGGCTTCCCCCACCCTCACCCCTCTGTATCCCAGACACAAAATTTTACAAGGAGCTCCCCCTCCTGCAGCTGTCAGTAATATATATGCAGGGGAAAGCATGATAGGTGGCCTTGTTACGCACAGCAGAGTGGAAACAAAGGGCCATTTCCTACCTCCTTAGGTAGCTCGCTGCTTCTCTCTCCACGTATTCAACCTGTGAAAGGCAATGGGGAAAGCCCCAGTGTCAGTGGGGGCCTATGACTGAGGCAGGCAGCTTGTTGCAAAGCTATTATAGTTCACAGTCACACCAAAACCCACAGACCTTACAGCACAGTGGGACTCCGCTGGGAGGGAGTCATATGGTCTCTGGGGTAAAGGGAACTCGGTTCTAGTGACTCACAAGGGCACAGCTGCCATTCTCTCTCTTCAAAGAAAGGGAAGAAGCATGGCCCAAACAGGATGATAGGATCAGCAGTTAAATACAAGTCTCTACCTTTTGGGCTACAACACAAACAGGGAGATTCAAAGTTTGGCCCCACATGCCTTTGTGAGAAACCACCATGCTACGGTAAGGACACATTTTCTATCAAAATTCTGGCCTGACTTTTGTCCACGTGGGTTACACTCTAACCTAGACTCTCTAGGGAAAATTAAAAGATTAAAAAGTATATTTACCTGTCAGGCCATAACATTCCTGTTCCTCGAATAAACAGGAAGAGCCACACTCAAATCAAACAGCAATGAAAATCCAGTACATTCATTTGCTTTTATTAAACGGTTTCCCTCTCACCATAGAATTAATTAATCCCTGATCCTCCACGTTACTCCAGACTCGAGTCCATGCAGAGCTAAGTACAAAATCAGAACCTAAGGTAGTTTATAAAACTACAACAACTTCTGAATCCAGGAAACAGTGATACACCAGCGAATCACACACAAAGACCTGTATTTCTGGTTGCATCTACCTTGGCAAAAATGGGTCCTGTCATTCACTACTGACAATAGCAGCTGTAGCGTACCATCCGACCCCAAGCATTTTAACTATTGTTTCTAATCCTTCTGCGTTATTACAACTGTGCCCATTGAACTCTGTTTTTCCAGCACGGCATGCGATGGCAGGAGAGTCTGCACTACATATGTGCAGCATGTGTTCTCTGTGTTTATTACCATAAGGTCACCACTCAGCCCTTAGATTGGGGGAACTGAGAGGTTTTTCAAGATAAGACAAAGTGTGGGAAACGATGGTATTTTAAAAGTAGAATAAATGTTGTGCTTGTCAGATTTGACGGTGTTCCCTGAACATAATGTATAGAGGGTTGTTTCCTAACCACAATGGCCATTGCCAAACCAGCAAAAAATGGGACCCATAATTCATCATCAGTGTAGCTCTTATTTGGAAAAACGTCTTAGTTCCACAACATAAGGTCTGCTATATGATTCTACAGGAATATAACCAGGGTCCTGCTGGATTTCTTTACCATACAAGTCACATGCTGCAAGGACCTTGTGCAACCTCTCTGCTGTCATTGTGTAAGCAGCAGAAGCAGGGCTAGGAATCAGTACTGCAAAACCTCTGTGTGGGGCCTCACTCATTTGACTCTATCCCATTATGTTTGCTGCTTTTCCAAATTTTGTTAAAGAAGTTTGTAACTTTCCTTTCACCAGGAAGAGGGTCTAAGGTTAGCGACTTAAGGGGAAATTCCATAAGCATTTGATAACCTTTTGCATTGTTCTTTATGACTCAGAAACACTTGGGCCTTGGGGCTGCTTACAATTTGCTCTAGTTTAGTTCAACTGCGGCAGTGCAGACCATTGCTTGGACACTCTTAGCTCAGTTTCAGGTTGAGCGTAACCTGCTCCTAATCAATTTTAAAGTAAACTGAAATAAGCTGCTTTTAAAATTTAAGAGAATTCACCCAGCCACTTGCACCAGTTTTAAATCGGTTTAAAAACGCCCGCTGACATTAAACCAGGGCATTAACATGAGTTACTCTCATCCAAATGCCCTGGAGCTTATTCACAGCGCCTTGTGAATCCCCCCTGCCCCAAACCACCACCACGGGCCTTTCCAGCCGTGGCAGCGGCCATTCCAAAGTCCGAAACCTCCCTCCCTCTCCTGCCTGCCCAGCCCTTTGCGCCGCTCCCAGGCAGGGAGCGACTGAGCCCCGCCAGGCCACCCGGCCACACAACGTGCGGGGCCCAGGCGGAGAGCGGAGAGCTGCCCCCGCCCCGGCGGCGCTGCCAGGCCAGGGCGCAGAGCCGGCGGGCGGCGGCCTGCGGGTGTCCCGGGGAGGGGTGGAGGGAGAGGGGGGCCGGCTGGAGGCTACGCACCTGAACGCGCACCGGGGGGTCCCGGGGCTCCAGCAGCGGAGAAGACTCGAAGGCGAAAGTGAAAGCGGCTGGTCCGCAGCCCCGGCGGCGGCTGGAGGCGAAGCCCGCAGCGGGGCCAGGCTGGGAGGGGAGCAGCAGCCGCAGCAGCTTCCTGTGTCGCCTGGTGGTGAAGCCCGGCCAGGCCCAGGGAGGAGCCGCGGCTGCGTTCGCCGCCCGAGCGGGGAGGATCTGCCTGGGGGTGCCCTGCCCAAGCCCACCGCTGAGAGCGGAGTGTCATTGTCCCTCCAGCGCCACGCACGGCGGCGGGCCCAACCCTCGGGGTCCAGTCCTGCGCTCGTCCTTTGTCCGTTCCCGGCGGGGTGGGGTTCAGGCACGTCCATGATTTTTCTACCTCTTATAACTGCCCGGTGCAAAATAGCTGTTTTGTTTCATATACGGATGACTAACGTTCACAGCACTTCTTACTGGCGAGTTTAGCCCCTTTTACAATGTGGGGAGAGCTATAAACATTATTAGTATCCCCCATTAGGGGCAGATAATGGGGGGATACTAATTTATAACTCCCCAGATTTTACAGCTCGGAAATCGGGCAGCATCCTGTGGGACGGAAGTGACTCACACTTTTTTAAACATTGGAAAGTGGCTCAAGCACCATTAATCCTGCAAATGTTCATGTCACTTTAAATACAGCTTAGATGGGGCTACTATAAGGTGGGTGCACAACTGGCTGGCTTACCGTACTCAGAGAATAGTTATTAATGGTTCCCAATCCTGCTGGAAAGGTATAACGAGTGGGGTTCCGCAAGGGTCTGTTTTGGGACCGGCTCTGTTCAACATCTTCATCAATGACTTGGATATTGGCATAGAAAGTACGCTTATTAAGTTTGCAGATGATACCAAACTGGGAGGGATTGCAACTGCTTTGGAGGATAGGGTCATAATTCAAAATGATCTGGACAAATTGGAGAAATGGTCAGAGGTAAACAGGATGAAGTTTAATAAGGACAAATGCAAAGTGGTCCACTTAGATAGGAACAATCAGTTTCACACATACAGAATGGGAGGAGACTGTCTAGGAAGGAGTACGGCAGAAAGAGATCTAGGGGTTATAGTGGACCACAAGCTAAATATGAGTCAACAGTGTGATGCTGTTGCAAAAAAAGCAAACATGATTCTGGGCTGTATTAACTGATGTGTTGTGAGCAAGACACGCAAAGTCATTCTTCCGCTCTACTCTGCGCTGGTTAGGCCTCAACTGGAGTATTGTGTCCAGTTCTGGGCACCGCATTTCAAGAAAGATGTGGAAAAATTGGAGAGGGTCCAGAGAAGAGCAACAAGAATGATTAAGGATCTAGAGAACATGACCTATGAAGGAAGGCTGAAGGAATTGGGTTTGTTTAGTTTGGAAAAGAGAAGACTGAGAAGGGACATGATAGCAGTCTTCAGGTATCTAAAAGGGTGTCATAAGGAGGAGGGAGAAAACTTGTTCACCTTAGCCTCTAAGGATAGAACAAGAAGCAATGGGCTTAAACTGCAGCAAGGGAGGTTTAGGTTGGACATTAGGAAAAAGTTCCTAACTGTCAGGGTGGTTAAACACTGGAATAAACTGCCCAGGGAGGTTGTGGAATCTCCATCTCTGGAGATATTTAAGAGTAGGTTAGATAAATGTCTATCAGGGATGGTCTAGACAGTATTTGGTCCTCCCATGAGGGCAGGGGGCTGGACTCGATGACCTCTCGAGGTCCCTTCCAGCCCTATAATCTATGAATCTATAAATCATCGTTGCTGGTTGTGCCTGAATCCAGTCCCCCTGCGTAATTTAAAACAGTGTGAAGGCTGCTCCAAATTATGCTGGCTCCAAGAGGCTGTTACACAGCAATTGGAATGCAAGGAAATCCTGACAATGCCCCGCTCCAGCTGCAGGGAAGGGGAGCCATATGCAGGAGTGAAATTAGGAAGGCCAAATCACACTTGGAGTTGCAGCTAGCCGGAGATGTTAGGAGTAACAAGAAGGGTTTCTTCAGGTATGTGAGCAACAAGAAGAAGGTCAAGGAAAGTGTGGGCCCCTTACTGAATGAGGGAGGGAACCTAGTGACAGAGGATGTGGAGAAAGCTAGTGTAACTCAATGCTTTTTTTGCCTCTGTCTTCACAGACAAGGTCAGCTCCCAGGCGGCTGCACTCCGCAGCACGGTATGGGGAGGAGGTGACCAGCCCTCTGTGGAGAAAGAAGTAGTTCGGGACTATTTAGAAAAGCTGGACGAACACAAGTCCATGGGGCCGGATGCACTGCATCCGAGGGTGCTAAAGGAGTTGGCCGATGTGATTGCAGAGCCATTGGCCATTATCTTTGACAAATCATGGCAATCGGGGGAGGTCCCGGATGATTGGAAAAAAGCTAATGTAGTGCCCATCTTTAAAAAAGGGAAGAAGGAAGATCCGGGGAACTACAGGCCAGTCAGTCTCACCTCAGGCCCTGGAAAAATCATGGAACAGGTCCTCAAGGAATCAATTCTGAACCACTTAAAGGAGGGGAAAGTGATCAGGAACAGTCAGCATGGATTCACCAAGGGCAAGTCATGCCTGACTAACCTAATTGCCTTCTATGATGAGATAACTGGCTCTGTGGATGAGGGGAAAGCAGTGGATGTGCTATTTCTTTACTTTAGCAAAGCTTTTGATACAGTCTCCCACAGTGTTCTTGCCAGCAAGTTAAAGAAGTATGGGCTGGATGAATGGACGGTAAGGTGGATAGAAAACTGGCTGGATGGTCGTGCTCAACGGATAGTGATCAATGGCTCCATGTCTAGTTGGCAGCCGGTATCAAGTGGAGTGCCCCAAGGGTTGGTGCTGGGGCCGGTTTTGTTCAATATCTTCATCAACGACCTGGAGGATGGTGTGGACTGCACCCTTAGCAAGTTTGCAGATGACACTAAACTGGGAGGAGTGGTTGATACGCTGGAGGGTAGGGACAGGATACAGAGGGACCTAGACAAATTAGAGGATTGGGCCAAAAGAAATCTGATGAGGTTCAACAAGGACAAGTGCAGAGTCCTGCACTTAGGACAGAAGAATCCCATTCACTGCTACAGACTAGGGACCGAATGGCTGGGCAGCAGTTCTGCAGAAAAGGACCTAGGGGTTACAGTGGACGAAAAGCTGAATATGAGTCAACAGTGTGCCCTTGTTGCCAAGAAGGCTAACGGCATTTTGGGCTGTATAAGTAGGGGCATTTCCAGCAGATCGAGGGACGTGATTATTCCCCTCTATTCGGCACTGGTGAGGCCTCATTTGGAGTACTGTGTCCAGTTTTGGGCCCCACACTACAAAAAGGATGTGGATAAATTGGAAAGAGTCCAACGGAGGGCAACAAAAATTATTAGGGGGCTGGAGCACATGACTTATGAGGAGAGGCTGAGGGAACTGGGATTGTTTAGCCTGCAGAAGAGAAGAGTGAGGGGGGATTTGATAGCTGCTTTCAACTACCTAAAAGGGGGTTCCAAAGAGGATGGATCTAGACTGTTCTCAGTGGTAGAAGATGACAGAACAAGGAGTAATGGTCTCAAGTTGCAGAGGGGGAGGTTTAGGTTGGATATTAGGAAAAACTTTTTCACTAGTAGGGTGGTGAAGCACTGGAATGGGTTACCTAGGGAGGTGGTGGAATCTCCTTCCTTAGAGGTTTTTAAGGTCAGGCTTGACAAAGCCCTGGCTGGGATGATCTAGTTGGGGTTGGTCCTGCTTTGAGCAGGGGGTTGGACTAGATGACCTCTTGAGGTCCCTTCCAACCCTGAGATTCTATGAAAAGTCTGTATGACACTGCAGAGTCCTTCTACACTGCAGGATTCAGGTGCCAATGTGCTGGCAGTGGCAAAAAGCAAGCCCAGTTCTGGGGAAAATCTAGCCCTACATTTTCACAAATATATTTAAAGGACAATTCATAAAAATGTAGTATAAGTTTATAGAGCTGCAGTAGGACTATGAGAGACATAAACATTTCTACAGTTGCTCCAAGTTAACCAAAATACTTTACGTGCCTGAACCACTGGCACGATAGGAGGTCCAGTATCTCACCTAGCATGTTGTCTAGGGCTCTGTCAACTGTTTTCCAATGGAATAATGAGCACAAATTAGGGAGGAACTTGGAAAACTTTGTTACCTTTATCAATATCTATTCAAGATTCTGTGGTGTGCTGGCTAAGGAAACCCTTTTGGGGCATACAGATGAAATGTGAAAGTCTTCCAGATCTGTGCATGGTGTTGTTTTATTATGAACGCACTTACAATAATAATTAATAATACTGCACAGCTATCTAGCAATTCACAGCTTCAGAGTGTTGTACAAACAGTAATTAATCCTCAAACACTCCTGTAAAGTAGGTATTGCTCCTGTTTTATAGATGGGGAAACAAAGACACAGAAAAGTTATATCAAATGACTTTTCTTGCCCACAGCAAGTCAGTGTCAAAGCCAGGAGTAGAACTCAGAGTTATTGTCTCAAAATTCTGGGTTTAGAATGCTAGACTACTGATAGCATTTTACATTTATATAACACCTTTCACCCTGAGGGATGTGGAAGCATTTTACAAAACACTGCATGAACCATTTCATCCTCACTGAAATGCAGCAGCTGAATAACAGTACACAGGAACACTATACATAGTTGAGAACAATATGTCATTGAAACTGCAGGGAGAAATTAGATAAGCAAAATGTAATTACTCAAACTGGAATGTGGCCAGACACCAAGCTAATATCCTATATTGCAAAAACATGCTATGAAATATGTATTAACCAGAAGTGGTTAGGATCTCAGTTTAATATCTAAAAGACAGCACCAATAGTACTGTAGTGCCTATGGCATCATGCCACGTCATTGGATCAAAAGTAAATATGCCACCCACTGAAGCAAGCAATAGCCACTTTTCTTCCTTGGATATATTCTATCCAAGTGCATGGAGACCTAACCTGGGTTAGTAGGAGAGGACTTTTAAGGTCAGAGCTCGAGGCGCTGTGGCTGCAGGCTAACAGATAATAGTATCAGAGGGGTAGCCATGTTAGTCTGGATCTGTAGAAGCGACAAAGGGTCCTGTGGCACCTTATAGACTAACAGAGGTATTGGAGCATAAGCTTTCGTGGGTGAATACCCACTTCTAATGAATAGATAGTGCAGAGAATTGCTTTCTGGAAAAATCTATGTTAAATTGGCAAATCATCTATTTTGCTAGCATAAGGCCATCTACACACATAAGGGACTGACACTGTATTATTTATTCATGCCCTCAGTTTTCTTTTGAATCACTTTCTTAATTGTTTTCTATGATTGCTCAGCAGTTTGCATATTTTTGTAGATTATAGATATGAGCTAATGTATTTTTCCTTTGCAGTTTCTAAAACTAAACATTATACTATCTCTTCCACTCTGTCCCCCTTCTCCTGGAATAACACACATATATAAGGCAAAATGTATAATGCACCAGTAAGATCATATGCATATAACTGAGAAGAGATGGATCCTTTAAATTAAATTTAAGAACTTGAGGTCTTGTAGTTTAAAATCTAATCTCTCTCTCAAGCATGTTTTTCTTGATTTTAATTTATTATAGTTTTGTGATTCTCATATATATTTATGTTTAAAACTCAAGAAAAACATCTCTCAAAAATTGCCCTGATACTACTTACAATTCTATAAACCTGATAGACCCTATTGTTTTTATATTACATTTTTAAAATAGTATTTTATATATCCAAAGTCAGTTGGTTGCATCTGTTAATATCATTGTGAGTTGCCACTGATTGTGAGTTGGCACAAACAGGGCCGGTGCAAGGAAGTTTCGCGCCCTAGTCAAAACTTCCTTGCACCAGCCCTGCGCCCCCACCCCCCACAGCAGCCAGCTCTCCCACCTGCAGCAGGCGGCTCCCCATCCTCCCACCCGCGGCAGCTCAGCCCCCTGCCTGCGGGCCGCGGCAGCCTCCCCCCCTGCCCACGGCGCCTCCCCAACTCCCGGCTCCACGCTCAGCCGCTGAGCCGAGCGTGGAGGCAGCCGCAGTGAGCCGCCCCCTGCCTCTCGGCTCTACGCTCAGCCGCTGAGCCGAGCGCGGAGCTGGGAGGCAGGAGGCAGCCATGGCGAACCGCCCACAAAGCCCTGCTGAGCCCCAGCAGCACGGTAACATCCCTCGCCACAGCAGGGCTTTGCGAGGAAGAGGGCGCCTGCCTCCTGCCTCCCGGCTCGAGCGTACAGAAATGCTGCTCCCCAAATCCTGGTGCCCTAGGCGACCGCCTAGGGTCATCTAGTGAAAGCGCCGGCCCTGGCCACAAAAAAGGAAAAGGGCAAAACCCCTAGCAGAGAAAAGCATTTTCAAAAAGTAGAGTGAAATTTTTCTTAAAGAAACTGTGAAAAATATTACTTGACAATTTTATGTTTCAATCTTCATCCTGCAGTGGGAAAATACTTTGCTTTATTTGGTTTTTCATTATTTATAGAGATGTAAATACCTAAAGATAAAGCCCCCAACTCTTTAACTGGAATGGCTAGGATGGACCCTATAGTTGTGAGGAGCCTTATTGAAGTGAAGGGGGTGAAGAGGTCTGCCCACATATATCCAGGTGCGGGACTGGGCCCCAGATCTCTTCCTATATGTTGCTTGGAGCAACTGTACATGGCTGAGAGACTGTGGAGAGACAGGCCCAAAACCTGCATTTAGCTTGGTGTGAACGGATGGATCCCTGTGCAGAGACCCATGGAAGTCAATGGGGCTCTGCATGAGTTCAACAATCCACCTGCCCAGATTCAGTTACAGAACTGGAACTGTTTTCAGTGTAGTAGCTGTGTTAGTCTGTGTCAGCAAAAAGAAAACAAGGAAAATACCTGTGGCACCTTAGAGACTAACAAATTTATTTCAGCATAAGCTTTCGTGGGTTAAGAACGAAGTGGGTTCTTAACCCACGAAAGCTTGTGCTGAAATAAATTTGTTAGTCTCTAAGGTGCCACAGGTATTTTTCTTGTTTTCTTAGAACTGGAACTGTAATTGAAGAGATTACCAAAGGAAGTCTTTATAGAAACAATGGGTTTTAAGGAGAGATTTGAAGAGAGAGAGGTTGGGTGTTTAATTCATGACAAGTAGTGACTTTAACCACGTGACTGGTTTATGAAGAGTCACATACAGCATAATAGGACAAATATGCCTTCTCTAGACTTATGCCATTAAACTGAGATTATAGAAATCTCTTTAAGCACCATATGTACACTGTAATGTAGTTGCTGATATATTAGAATCACAATTAGATGATATTCTGTACTCATGGAGGATATGAATCTGGGAGTTTATGTACTGAGTAGGGCTGTCAATTAATCACGCTTAACTCACACAATTAACTAAAAAAAAAATCGCAATTAATCGCAGTTATAACAATAGAATACCAATGGAAATGTATTAAATATTTTTGGATGTTTTTCCACATTTTCAATATTGATTTAAATTACAACACAGAATACAAAGTGCACAGTGCTCACTTTATATTATTATTTTTTATTACAAATATTTACACTGTAAAAATGATAAACGAAAGAAATCGTATTTTTCAGTTCACCCCATACAAGTACTAAAATGCAATCTCTTTATCGTGAAAGTGTAACTTACAAATGCAGATTATTTTTGGTTACATAACTGCATTAAAAAAACAAAACAGTGTAAAACTTTAGAGCCTTCACGTCCGCTCAGTCCTACTTATTCTGCCAATCGCTAAGACAAACAAGTTTGTATACATTGATGGGAGATACTGCTGCCTGCTTCTTATTTGCAATGTCACCTGAAAGTGAGAACAGGCGTTCACATGGCACTTTTGTAGCCGGTGTTGCAAGGTATTTACATGCCAGATATGCTAAACATTCGTATGCCCCTTCCATGCTTCGGCTACCATTCCAGAGGACATGCTTCCATGTTGATGATGCTCGTTAAAAAAATAATGTGTCAATTAAATTTGTGATTGTACTTCTTGGAGGGAGAATTGTATGTCTCCTGCTCTGTTTTACTCACATTCTGCATATATTTCATATTATAGCAGTCTCGGATGATGACCCGGCACATGTTCGTTTTAAGAACACTTTCACAGCAGATTTGACAAAATGCAAAGAAGGTACTGATGTGAGATTTCTAAAAATAACTATAGCACTCGACCCAAGGTTTAAGAATCAGAAGTGCCATCCAAAATCTGAGAGGGACGAGGTGTGAAGCATGCTTTTAGAAGTCTTAAAAGAGCAACACTCTGATGTAGAAACTACAGAACCCAAACCACCACAAAAGAAAATCAACCTTCTGCTGGTGGCATCTGACTCAGATGATGAAAATGAACATGCATCAGTCCACACTGCTTTGGATCGTTATTAAGCAGAACCCATCATCAGCATGGAAGCATGTCCTCTGGAATGGTGGTTGAAGCATGAAGGAACATATGAATCTTTAGTGCATCTGGCACGTAAATACCTTGCAATGCCAGCTACAACAGTGCCATGCGGATGCCTGTTCTCACCTTCAGGTGACACTGTAAACAAGAAGCAGGCAGCATTATCTCCTGCAAATTGTAACCAACCTTGTTTGTCTGAGTGATTGTCTGACTAAGAAGTAGGACTGAGTGGACTTGTAGGCTCTATAGTTTTACATTGTTTTATTTTTGAATGCAGTTTTTTGTACATAATTCTACATTTGTAAGTTCAACTTTCATGATAAAGAGATTGCACTATAGTACTTGTATGAGATTAATTGAAAAATACAATTATTTTGTTTTTTACAGTGCAAATATTAGTAATAAAAATAAATATAAAGTGAGCACTGTACACTTTGTATTCTGTGTTGTAATTGAAATTAATATATTTGAAAATGTAGTAAACATCCAAAAATATTTAACATAAATGGTATAATATTATTGTTTAACAGCGCAATTAATCGCGATTATTTTTTTAAATCACGTGACTAATCGTGATTAATTTTTTTAATCGCTTGACAGCCCTAGTACTGAGTGAAGTAAAGTTGTAAAATCAATGTTGGTAAAGCAATAAATGAATCATTAATGCCTTTCTTGATTAGCAGAAATCGTTATCTGTCTACAGAACAGATAGGATTTCTGCTTGCATTTCACAAGGAATCTAGCTTTGACCATTGTCAATTCTATTTTTAAGCACGTCTGACTGAGACAAGCTCTCATGTTATTGTATTATTTTACGATCACGTGTGATCCTCAGGTCCAGGTGGCTGTCGCTGTTTGTGAACCTGATTCTTGATCTGTAAAGTGATCTCATCTGTTCTGGCAGAGAGACGTTTTATTTTTAGGACAGTCATTGCTATGGTTACAGTGAAGGCAGACTTGGTTCTTAGTATCCCTGATTGTGGAGCGTTTACTATGTAAATATTAGTAACATTGAAATAATTGTGAAATTATCTCTAATCAGTGTATCATGTGCATGTAGGGAGGAAAAATTATATATCATAATAGTTTTAGAACATGAATAAGCATTGTATTTAAAATTAAACAACATTTTTACATTCCGCAAGACACCAAAATTAATTATCATAAACCTAGGATACATTGATGAGCTACATTCATCACTAGTATAACTTATCAAACCACTGAGTTGCACCCACTTAGCTAAGCAGTAAATTTGGCTCACGGGAGTGAGGCCTGCTTAACTGAATCTGGGAAATATAACTGTTTGCATGTAAAGTCTATAAGGCTATGAAATTATTTCATTTCTTCATCCTACAAATAATCATGGACCCAGATTCATAAGAGTATCCCTATTCAAGACAGCACTTAAGCATGTGCTGAATTTTAAGTGCTTAAAGTTCAAGTTAAGCATGCATTTAAGAGCTGTCCTGAATAGGAATGGAATTAAATACTTGCTTTCATGCTGTACTGAGTTGAGACTGAAATTAGTAAAAAGGCAGGGAACTGTCAATTCAATTGCTATTCTTATTCTGAAAATCTGAAGACACAGGACTAGGCAATTCAGAACTGTTCATATTGTTCCTTGTTCCTCTATAAACTCATTATAATATAGTCCTTCTGTTACAGTTCTTTTCCAGAAAATGAAGAACCTCTGACATCATCAGAACAGTGTTATTCTATTTGTTAACTATCTTTAAACAGAATGATCTGCTCTTTATAAAATACAACTTGTAAGCAATATCTATCAAGTGATGTAACAGGTTATTAAATGTATCATATCTAAGGCTACATTTTAGTCACGGGTATTTTTAGTAAAAGTCACGGGCAGTAAACAAACATTCATGGCCTGTGATATGTCCATGACCTGTACTATATACCCCTAACTAAATCTTGGGGTGGGGGGGAAGGGGATTGGCCTGAGGGTGCCACAGGTGCTCAGGGGAAGGGGGGGCTGCCCAGGGGCCGCTGCCGGTGCTTGGGGAGAGGAAGTGGCCCAGAGGTGCCATGAGTGCTCGGGGGAGATGGCCTGGGAAGTTCTGGAGGTCCCGGAAAGTCATTGAATCCGTGACCTCCATGACAAACTCACAGTCTTAATCATATCACATACATAAATGTTTACATGGCACCTTTTACCCAGAAGGATCTAAAATGACATTAGTCTTTATACACAGATTACAGATATTGGGTTCAATCCCATTTTCAGTATACCTCCGAGAGTCTTTGAAAATAAAATAATAATAATGTATGGCCAGATCTTCAGCTGGTTGAAATTAATGGAGCTATGTCATTTATATCTGACCCATGACATTTAAGGGCCTGATCCCGCACCACTGAAGTCAAGGAAATACATTCACTGATTTCAATGGAAGCAAAATCAGGCTCTAAATAAATACACACTTGTGTGCTGAAGCACATGGAGTGCTCTACAACGATTCAAAATTACAATGAGATACAGAAAATAAAATTTCAACAGTACACCAAACACAATAGCACCTGCAGATTAGTTTTTACAGGTTCTTTGAAGACTGTAAAAGAACTAAGATAAACCACTGGCAGCTCATGACGTACCTTAAGGCCAACATAGCATAAAAAAAATATCAAAAGTATGCACATCAAACGGGCACTCCAACCACCGCTACACAGTATTCCTGTTGTGCTGCAAAGAGCATGTTTGGTGGGTGGAATACACACATCTGATGCACAAGACTCATCAGCATTTCAAAAAATACCATAGCTAGTGTTAGCTTGAGTAATACTTGTTTCTTTCTATGCTTCCATCTAAAACCAAGACATCACAAGCACAATTTCATACTGGACCCAGCTGGAATAAACAGTGCATACCAGCCAATCTACATGTATATTCCAGGCAGTGGCACCTGGGGCTCAGTGTGGAAACATTTTGTACATTGTACCTTACACAGCATGTCTTGTTTTGCTTTATAGAGAATGACACAAGAGTCTGAGATACTTAAGAAAGGATTAAATAAGACAACAAGCCTTAGTAAAACAAGCTGTTGTTGTATAAACATCATCTTGGTAAAATATCATGTGGAGATGTAAAACTCCACTGAAAAGTACAGCTGCAATCCCATGATCACAGACGTTTACTGGGCTGTGAAAATAAAGCTTTGTCATAAGAAGGGTTGTATGAGAATTGGCATTTTAGCAAATGTAACCCTCCCCCTCCAGGAAATAGGAATTGGGAGTTTTTGCACTCCTGCATTGTATCATGATACGATTATTCCAAGAAACCCTCTCTTGCCAGCACCCTCAAACTGAAAGCACACTACATGATATTTGGTGTTAAAGCAATGTCATAGAAAAGTAGGGTAAGGAAAACTCTGACCTCTCATGTAACACTGTGAACATGCATACTCCCTGTTATCCTAGGCTAAACTGAGGTTGCAGATCAGCAGGGGAAGTATTAACACTGACATTATAGCCATGTGTGATGTTATATCCATGGACATTATAAGCAAGGAAAAATCACTCTTCTATCTGTGGAAGGTTTTTATAACAGCAGTTACCTTCATATTTCTAAGGCCATGAATCAGGAAAGCATTTAAGCACACCCTTAAGTCCCGTTGACTTTTAAGTAACTGACACACTGTGCTGTCGGTAGCATGAGATAGGTAAAGGTGGCAGGTGCTGGATAACTGGGGACAGACAATGAACTTGACCTGTACTGGATTTATTTTAATATTTTTGTTGTTGCTTTTTCATGTTGGTTTTATTCATTTAAATATTTAAATTTCACTTTGCATTGATTCAAGCTACATAAAGACATTATAGCTGTTGGACCACATAGCAAGGATGAATGAGGCGCTATATGGACTTTCAAACTCTACTGCTAAAGGACAACTGGAATATTTCTTCTTTCTGCTGTTCATAAGATGCATAACATGTTCAGAATGTTGATTAAATGGCTATGAACATGTAGACCTACCACTATTCATTGACTAGAGTTTAAAATACAGATAACATATTTGCATTTACTCCTAACAATCCATATAATCAGGGCTATTTCTCATGCAGAGAAAACATTCTGAAGCTTGTGCTTTCCTTTTCTCACACCAAAAAACCCCCACACCAGCTGGAGGGCTATTATCACCATGGGCTGGGGCAAACACATGGCCTGTGCCTTGGTCTCTGTCCTTTGCTACAGTATCCTCTTGGGTAGGTATCCATTTTGCTGAAGGTGCTATCTGACTATAGAGTACTACACATTGTCAAGGAATACCGTGTGGACCTTTTTAAAATTTTCACTACTTCCATCTCTTCTGGCAGCAGGCAGAAGCATCTGTGAACTTGGAATCTATCTTCACTGTTGAATTTAATTTTGGTATATAAGCAAGCTAATGATTTAGTACTATGCGTGAGTTTTACGTGCAGTGTTAAGTTGATTAGCCATTAACACCCATGATTTCTTGGTACCCAAACCTTGAAGTGCAGTAATTTTAAAAATACTGTAACAAACAAAACCACAGAGCTTTAGATTTATTATTAAATGGTTTTCAGATCTGTTTACAAGTTAAAAAGTTACATCTATTACCACCTTTTTCAGTCCCAGCTCTGCAAATTCAGCCTAGGATCCAAATGACAAAATAGGATCTTGCTAACATCACTGTTACTAAATATTTTGCATTTGAAACTTTTAGCTAACAATTCTTTTGATGACGCAGGAGCACAATTAAGCTCACTTTATAGCACTACAGAATCAAAATAGTTAACCAGGTAAATAGTAATTTATTGTATTCATAACAGTGAGAAACTAACTCTAAATGCATACATAAATAAATCTCAAAAAGAAGGTGCTATTTATAGGTATTCAGGAAAATAACTGTCAGCACATTTCAGTGTAAAAGTCTAAACTTTTGAATAATCAGCCTGCTGATCAAACCAAAAAGGATTAATTTAAGTAGCCAATAGCCACGCGGATGCATCAAGTGTTAGTGCAGAAAACCATAGTTCATAATAAATATTAGGGTTGGAAAGAATCTCAAGTCATGTAGTCCATTCCACTGAATCAATGCAGGATAGTAGTCAAATTTCTACAGCACACATGTTCGTTCCCTCTTTAGCTTTAATCTCAAATGGTATCCTAATTATGACAATTCAGCAGCTTTCCTTAGCAAATCATTCTGTTGTCTGAGCTTACTGTTAAAAGGTGGTCCATGATTGTGTTTACATTTTTCTTCCGCTTTAGGGCATCACTTGCAACAGGGTTTACCAAAGAAAATTATTTCCATTGACTTCCTTTCATTGGTAGCTATGATTTTGAATTCCCAATTAAAAATCTTTTGTGGAAGTTGTACAAATCCAGTTATTTTAACCTCTCTCCAAAGTTAATATTTTTGAAATATTTTACTATATTTGTCCTGCTTTTGGATTTTCAAGACACAAGGCAACCTGCTGCTACACAACTGAGATCAGAATCAACCCCTTACACAATGCTATGTTGCAGAGAGGAGGCTGTATGTATTTTATAGTCCAGTGTTGCAACTTGCACATTGGCAGACATTTCACAGAATGGATAATTTAGTAAATTTAACATCTGGACCAAAGCAGCCACTGTAACATCCTTCACATCTTGTAGTAAAAACCTCGAGTTTAAATATATAAACAAATGTTAAATCTGGCAGCAAGTCACAGCAAATTTTCTTATTACAACACACGTGGGATATTAAAGTGAGGTGTGTCTCTTTTAAAAAAAGATTAGTTAAGAGCAATCAGCTTGTCTTCATATTCAAAAACAGAGTAAAAATGGAAGACATACATATGTCTATAAACTAAATACAAACAGAACAATTTAATTATTGTTCAACACAGCATAAATGGAGAAAATATTAGAATTCTAAATTATTTAATGTATGACAATGTTCTGTTGATATATAAACTGGGACATTAGCGACTCTAATCATACAATGTATTCGTAAGAGCAAATTTAAAAAATAAATCCAAGTCTGAAATCTTGTAATTTTCACTCAGTGACACTGTAACAGCCATTATATGTAGTACTTGTTTCGATCTTGATGTTCTTCCACTTGTTCACGAAAAGTAGTCAACACTTGTGTAAAATAAAAGCCATTGTATTTTCTTATTACACCATCATTGATGTGAATAGGAAATGATCACAATCTTTTTCTAGTGCTGCTGATAGCAGCCTACCAGTCCCACTCTTCCTGAGAGACATTGGGGAAGATTTAAACTCTCTGTGCTTCTAAAGGAACAATTTATTTAGGTATTTGTCTGCAAAATGTGCAACTCCCATGGGCCCATGCTTAGAGGAGCCCCGGGCTCCCCACAGAGGTAATGTAAGGAGAATGGAAATCGATGCCTGTTCCCCACTCCCAGCTGCTGACATGCCCATAGCAGCTCTGCCAACACCCCACAAGGAGCTTCCTTAAACTCCCATCTCCCAAAAAGTTCATGTTTTTCCATTAAAAAAAGCACAACTTAGCCTTCCTATATAACTGAGTTTAAGATATAACGAGGCCAATTCAATCAAGGTGGATGTCGCCCATTCCCAAGTTGACAAGAAGTTGTGAGTATCAACAGAGGGAAAATTACTTTTTTTAGTGACCAGCCACTCCCAGTCTTTATTCAGGCCTCATTTGATGGTGTCCAGTTTGCAAATTAATTCCAGTTCTGCAGTTTCTTGTTGAAGTCTGTTTTTGAAGTTTTTTTGTTGAAGAATTGCCACTTGTAAGTCATTATTGAGTGTCCAGGGAGATTGAAGTGCTCTCCTACTGGTTTTTGAATGTTACAATTCTTGATGTCTGATGTGTGTCCATTTATTCTTTTGCATAGAGACTGTCCGGTTTGGCCAATGTACACGGCAGAGGGGCATTGCTGGCACATGATGGCATATCACATTGGTAGATGTGCAGGTGATTGAATTGGCCTCATTAGCACTACAAAAAGTAATTTCCTCTCTGTTGATATTCACCCCTTCTTTTCAACTGTTGAGAACTTCCACCTTGATTGAATTGGCCTCGTTAACACTGACCCCCCATTTGGAAAGGCAACTCCCATCTTTTCATGTGCTGTAATATATATACTGCTTACTGTATTTTTCACTCCATGCATCTGATGAAGTGTGTTTTAGCCCATGAAAGCTCATGCCCAAATAAATGTGTTAGTCTCACAAGGACTCATTGTTTTTGCTGATAAAGACGAACACGGCTACCACTCTGAAACTTGTGTAAGATACTTTCCCAATCAGTTTCCACAGTTGCAGCTAATATTACTCTATAAAGTTATCTTCTCTGGTGTACATGGCTTAATTCAAAAATAAATTACCTCTTGAGGATATGGAATCTGGACCAGAAATAAATAAATCAGAAGTCATAGGAATAAAGAAATACGTTTTGGGTACTCAAAACCGTAATAAGAGTTGCTGGTATCTCTAAGGAAAATTGTATGGTTAGCATCCTTGGAAAATGAAAATTTGTTTCAGTTCTAACACTATTTTTGACCTTCTCCTCTTAATATACACAAAGTCTTTTGAATTCCAAATAAGGACTCAATGTTTAGGATTCCTGTTAAATCTGTTTCGCATATTACTGTTAAAACTCGCAAAGCAGTTGAACTAGAAAGATAACAGCTCACAGCTGGAGTGAAAAAGGTTATTGTAACATTTAAAAAAAGGATCTGTGCTTTTTCCAGATGTTAAAAAGTCTAGGCTAGCTCAGAGAAAGAAGCTTCTACAGACAGAATGCATCTTTCTGGGTTTTACAGCTTGATAGGGTTGCCATTCTGATGATCAAAGAATATTTGCTCAACAACATGAATAACGTAAAATAATTTCTAGCTACTCAAATAATGGAGATGCTTCAGATGTAGATATAAAGTTTTTTCTAAGTTTCGGATACCAGCTTCTGAATACATATTGAACCGAGAACATTACCTCTTTAACATTACCTCACACTGCATTGTAAGCTTGAGCTATAACTTGGGAGTTTTACCCCAAACCCAACTCTCAGTCACACAAAGATCTCTATCTCAAGTTAGTGGTGCTTTAAGCTTACGCTAGCTGAATTGTGTCTGGGAGGAGGGTGGGATGGTTAAGATAGACTATTGCTGACACTTGAGAATGCAGCAGCTGAGTTACAACTCATCAGCTGCTAAGCCAACCATTCTATGTAGAACAAGTGTCATTTTACAGTGAGCAAGACTAGCTCAAAGGCAGGAACTCAAGCATACTAAAGAACTAACTGTTGAAGTGAAGACAAGCCCTATGTCAGCAGTTAATAAGCTGTTTTTAGAAATTACATATGCTCCAGAATCTAAGTTTGCATTAAAGTCTTTAGCCATTTGTTTGCACAGATAACCTTAAAAGTATGAAGCAACTGTGATGTCAGCCTAAGTCGGCAGATAGCTTGGAGCAACACCTCTGAGGGCAGCTCCAATTCACTGTAGCGAGTTATGGCTGAAGCCTAGTGTTAACTGTTGATCTGTTCACTATTTCACAGCTGATCAAAGCTTGCAAGAAAGGAATGGTGATAGTATTGTGAAGTGCTGTACAATAGGGTACAAGTAGCTTCTTCTTTTGGAGTTTCAAGTTGGCAGAGCACCAATATTATTTTCCTCACTAGTTCAATAGATGGTACATATCATCTAATGCGGATCTTGTTTTTCCATGAATCAAGTCAAGCTTAGATTTGGGAACATCATTGGTAAGTTTTATTTTTTTTTCTCCAAGAAAAGATGACAAAGCCACAGAGACATGCTCTTGCCAATGAGAAATTTTAATAGGCATCTTAACATATGCAACAAAAGCAGTGAGCTATTGTATAACGTTTTAATTTAGAATTGTGTAAATAACTGTGAGAAGTTCTGCTATTCCATCTTCAGTGATGTCCTCCATTTTTCTTCGGAGGGAACAGTGTGTACTCGACCCCAAGAGCTACCACAAAGGCTAAGAATCCCCACTTGAAACCTTTGGTGAGAACGTCTAGAACAGTGACAGGTTTTGCATAGCCACCCACATATCTCCATGCTTCATTGCTAGGAAAAACCAAAACCGACAGATAGAACAAAGTTAGAAGATCCACTCCGATTCCATATGCCAACACAAATGTATCTATATGCAAAAAGTTAAAAAACATATTCCAAAAAGCTATGCATTGAAAATGTAAGGTTTCCATAGTTAAAGCACTCAGGAAACGTCAGGAAATACTATGAAGTTGACTATGTCCCCTTATGCATGTGTGTTATGCCAACCTTTAATTACCATATTACATGAACACATAAGACACCTTCAGTAAGAAAATATATTTTTTCTGCAACTTTAGCTATACATGTGTAGTGTCTTCTGTTTCTGTGTCCTACTTACTTTCTGTATGCTGGAAAAACAGAACCCACAAGTCGTTTATATACGAGATATGGAGTGAATGAAGCAAGTGCTCCTGTGCCACTTTTGAATGAGGCAGGTGTAATTATCATTATTTGTATTACTTTAACATCTAGGAGTTTTAGTCAGACACCAGGACCCATGGTGCTAGGTGCTGTCCAAGCACAGAATGAAAAGGCAATCCCTGATCCAAAGAGCTCACCATCTAATGGTAAAGTATTAGACATTTCCTTGCTTGAGTCTTACTGGGGAAATTAACACTCTCAACATATTTTGAATAGACCTTTCTGTGCTGTTTAAAAAGATTGAAATTCTTTTTTTCTGTCTTTTGGTTTAAAGACCATAACATTCTGTCTTATGCAAGCCTTTACCTCACTGAGCATGCATGTGAACTACAACTGTTACTACCACTTCAGTCATAAAGTACTTAGACTTATCAGATCCACATGAAATATTAAGTCCAGCACAAATAATATAGTCTGTTCCAGAAACAAAACTCTGAATTCCACTATCATATTTGCAGAGGACACAGAGACATAGCTAAGGAGAAAACAATCTACCAGAGGATAAGAACCTAAATCAGAACCACCGCACTTGATACTGATAGTTTTGATGAGAGTCTCAGCAGAGTTGTCAAGGACTGAATGGCCTGTAGACACTCATCTACCCTTTCTCCTGTGTAGGTGATCTCTCTAGCTCAGGGTTAAGGCACACTGGTTTGGAGACTTGTTCTGTAGGTGCTAGTACTGTGTTCCTAGTATGTGGATAAAAAATTTCAGGCTTCAGGGCTGTAAATCTGTATTTGTTCACCAGGGCTAAATCTATATAGAAGTTGTATGTAAATAAATTAGGCTACACTGGTCTTAGATTTCCCAGCCTTTTTACAGGTGCCAATACCAGCTAAAAGAAAAAAGTCCAGAGGGGTTTTGCTACTTTAGGATTCTTAGTACAAGATATTCTTCAGAAGGACTACATTAATAAATGTAGTAAACAGATCTTGATACTTCTATCATGTCTTTACTAAAGAGATTGTTATGAAACTAGTACTGAAGGCTTGTCTCGGTGTGGGATTTAAGCATTACTTTATATATAATTCTGCATTGGGCACAGATATGCAGGAGAGGTCCAATACTTTAATCTACTAAGAGATTCTGCACTTTCTCCCTTAGTCAATATTCAATAAATGCAGTAAACAACTCTTTTTTTTCAACTCATAAAACCATGTTCTGAGAAACACAGTAATTGTTTTCCTAGGAAAGGGAATAAACAGTACGAGTTTTTCTCAGCCCTACGCAGTATTTTGGAGCAGTTTCAGAGCAATATATTTAGGAAGCATGTGCAGGAGAGGGCGTGAGATTAATTTACTGGCTACTTATGCTGCATTTTGGAAGGATGTGTTGGAGTATGGCCATTTTCTTGTGGTAGTAAACTTGACTCCTGCAGAAAAGAGAAATATTATTGTGCTCCAGATAAAATTAACTATTTAACTAGAGTGAATTTTATGAGCTCGAACTCACAAGAAATAGAAGCAAGAATAAAAAACAGAATGTCAGAGGTCTAGAAAGTAGGGTTAAGAGACAGCTGGTAACTATAGATAGTTAATATCTGGTAAAACAACTTCTGATAACATTAAAACATAGTTATTAACATAGAGAGAGACTCTATAATACTCTTACACTATCTCCTGAACAAATAAAAGTAAATAAAGGATTACTCAATCCACCCAAACCCACCCCCAATAGGTCATAAGAAGTGATACAGCAACATCCATCCAACAGCTTGCTTTAAAACACATGGTAAAAACTGCATTGGAGGAAGCCGGTACGACTATTTCCCTGTAGGACCATGGAATAGTTATTGTAGGGTTTTTATCTTCCTGTAGAACGGGACAATGGAGCATGAGGCATGCCACTTTTCATTCCCGAAGGCTGAAGAATGGTAAAGGAGAATGTTATATATTTCTCCCCATCAAAGCCCTGTCTCTACAGCTAGCTAACCAATGTAGAATACCTCTAAGGAGTAAGATACCTCCTCAGTTCAGGCGACTAAAATCAGGTCTTCCATGACTTGATTCACCTTAACGGTTTTCGATATAAATTTTCATGAGCTGCTTAGCAAACATAGCACAAAATAGAATGAAACCCCAAGCCGTCTGTTACTACAGTTCAAAACTTCAATTAAAGTCCCCAATTCAGCTAAACACTTAATCACATTCTTGACTATAAGCACACAAGTAATCCTGTTCCTATTCAGCAAAGCATTTAAGCACATACTGTACTGAAGTTCCATTGAAATCAATGAGATTTAAGCCCATGCTTAAGTGCTTTTCTGAATAGGGACAGGATTACTCCATGCTTAAATTCAAGCATTGCTTCAATGCCTTGCTGAACCAAGGCCAAGTTCATGGAACCCCACAACTTAAGTATTTGTGAGATAGCTCAGGCTAAAGGTAAACTGTGTGCTCACCTCTCCATTCTGTAGAACAAAATCTGGAAGGACATGTCTTCATTTCAGCATAAAACATCAAAAAGTATGGCTGAACTTTACAATGTGAGGAGGCTCTGAGGGTAATGCAATACTAGTAACCTCTACACAAAAAATGAACTTCAACTACATTTTTTATGTGCTAACTCAGGGGTCTCCAACCTTTAGGAGACGAGGACCACATTAAATTTTTTAAGGGGC
Organism: Chelydra serpentina; assembly: GCA_037349315.1. Taxonomy (NCBI): domain Eukaryota; kingdom Metazoa; phylum Chordata; order Testudines; family Chelydridae; genus Chelydra; species Chelydra serpentina. The sequence continues at coordinate 32,719,005 of JBAIAC010000029.1, read as the reverse complement.
TTTGCGGGCTGGCCAATTCTCTTGAGCTTACCCTCCGCCGAATTGCCGCCGAAGCCGTGGGACCGGCGGACCTCCCGCCGGCAAGCCGCGGCGGCTTTGGTGGCGGGGGGAGGAGGGGAAGGACCTCCCGCCGGCAAGCCGCGGCGGCTTTGGTGGCGGGGGGAGGAGGGGGAGGACCTCCCGCAGGCAAGCCGTGGCGGCTTCGGCGGTGAGTATTCTGGGACCGGCGGGGGCGCCCCTGACTGCTGCCCTTTGCGCCCCGCCGCTGAGGCAGCAGCGACCTTTAAACTGCTGCTGAAGCGGCAGCAGTGTTTAAGCTGCCGCCGAAATACTCGCTGCTGCCGACGTGCCGAGGCGACAGCAGCAATTGGTTTGGGGGCCGGACAAATTGAAGCAGCGGGCCAGATCCAGCCTGCGGGCTGTAGTTTGGAGACCCCTGTGCTAACTGATGCACTCTAGGTGTTTTTCCAGCTTTTTTTCTAAAAAGAACTATCCACAATGACTACATCAGAAGGCTACAGGAAATGCACGCGAGCGTGTGCGTATCTGAATGATGCATTCTCTCACTTACCGAAGCCATGGATCTCTGAGACCCCGCCTAGCCAGTCTTTCTTGGACGTCCTCTAGTGGAGTACCCTCTATCTTCCATTGTTTATAGTCAGGGAGTTTCACTTTCCCATGACCATGCTCATGTCCATGCCCCATGTCTGCAGAAAAAGGTTAAAAAAAACCCCACATCTCTTTCAAGGTGCACAATTTACTTTTATTTGAACAGACCTCCTAAGATTGACATTCTCCTTCGGAAAACTGGGGGGGAGAGGGAGAGTGATTTCTAACACTACCGTACCACACTGAGGCAGCTTCGGCAATGTTGTAAACAGTACTCTTCAGAATAGAAATAGATGTTTTATTAATAGTTCTAATAATAATGATAATAATAATGCAGAGATCCTTCACATTGTGTTTCAAAAGTCAATTTTCATGATTAGGTATGCTATACTAGTTTTGGTAAATCATTTCCGATTAGCAGCAATTGACCGAGCTGCCTGGGGTTCTAACTGTTCAGTTCACTTAACTCCAGTGACAGCTAGTGTACCAAAAGGCAATATCCTTCTCTGATAATCATTGTAAGGGATTTTGTTAACACTAGCAGTTTCTTCGCTACAGAACAATGCTAGTTTCTACTCAAAGTGACTACCACTGTGGATTTTCAGATACACAGCTGAACACACTAGAGATGTTGCCCAGGGAGATGGGAAAGATTTACATATGATTTAAATATAGAAAAGCAAACACTGCAGGATATTAGAGATGACAGTTTATCCAAATTTGGTATTGTAGTGTCATTGTGATCCTTTCACAGATGCTAATGTGTTTTCAAAAACACTGTCTAGTATAAACATTTCTAACATTTTTGACTGAATTATTCCATGTTGGAAATCTTTTTACCATGTAGGAAATTACATTACCATTTTTTCTGAGAACTGATCCATTAAATCTCCTTATCTGAATAATTTAAATTTAAAAATAGTCTTGTGGCTTCAAAAATCTCATACTGGATAATGAAAGACACAATTTACCATTTTAGGAGATACTCTTTTAATACTCTAATGTAATGCTACTATGTTTTAGTTCTGCTTAAACTGTACCCTAATAAACCTGGTTAGTCACAACTCCTTTGAAATTGTGCGTTAAAATACTTGGAACCCAAGAGGGGGAGGAAGAGGAAAGAGAGAGTTTGTGTACATGCTTGGACATGCCTCTCTCTCATTTTCACCAGAAATTCCATCTCCACCTGAGACACCTTCCCAACAAAAGTTCAATTGAAATCCAATGTTTCTGTAATGTTTTGGTTTTGACAAATTAGCATCTTCCAATGAAAAGTGCTCTGTCAAAGAATTCCCAGCCAGCTCTACTTATAAATTTGAGTTGCATGTACTATATAATTTGAAACTTAACTATTTAATTTGAGAGACAAGGTGTAAATTTCAGAATGCATGAAACATTGCACTCTGTTCTCAATTGTCTTATTGTACACAGCTACAGCCCTATATAGAAGTATGTCAAAGAATCTATTTTTCTTTAATTGCTATGTACTGCAATTTGAATGCCAGTTAGGACAGCTTGTATCCTGCTTTCTTAAAAGATCATTTCTCTCCCTGAGCAATACTGTTACCACAGACATCAGCAAAGGTATATGTGAGCCCCTCATATTTGGATCTCACTCCCCTTCTTTGGGCTGAAATAACCCAAGTTTGTTGACCTTTGTGGTATGTTGCAAACTTCATTTTTTCAAACTCAAACTTTTGGGAAAGTGAAGTTGGACAGCTGGTATCTGGGGAGGGGAAATACTTTAATCTTTTTGCACTAAGGGGTTAGTCCATTATCTCAAATATATGGTGGGAATCAGATACATTATTCTCTATTGCATGCATTTTAAAGAAACATCAAAGTTGTCCAGAGCATGAGACAGCTTTTATGTATTATAAACCAAAATTAAATAATAAATGACATCTTGTTCATAATGAATTTGATCAGACTAAGCAGACTCAGTGTAATCAAACTATGAAAGTGTTTAAGCCCTGATCTAAGTCACAGATTTTTAAGGCTAGAAGGAACCACTTTGATCGTCAATTTCTCCATATGACCAGCCTGCTCTCCATGGCCCTTGCAAGTGGACAGCAGACCAGTTTGGAAATCGCCAAGTTAGATAAATCAACATCACTAATAACGTTAATATTTATTAACAACATTTTAAAATTATTCAACTCACATGATGCCTACAAAAACAGTAGAAGCGACAAAGAGTCCTGTGACACCTTATAGACTAACAGATGTATTGGAGCATAAGCTTTCGTGGGTGAATACCCACTTTGTCGGATGCAAGCAGAGTCTATAAGGTGCCACAGGACTTTTTGTCGCTTCTACAGATCCAGACTAACACGGCTACCCCTCTGATACAAAAACAGTGTTTCTGTCAATCTAACTAGGGACATTGGCTCTCCAAACCCATATTCTAATTAACTGTGTGGACTATTGATAGTGTCACAGCTGTGTACCAACCCACAATCGAGCAAATTTGGCTCCTCATCACTGAAAAACAAAAAGATAGACCACAGGGCCAGATTCTTAGCTGATATAAGACAGCATAGCTCTGTTGAAGTCAACAGAGCAACACCAATGGCCCATAAACAAGCAGAGGACAAGTTGAGGAGGATGGAGACAAAGATAGTTATTTCATGATACCAGGAAATGTATTCTGATGTTCTGAGTTTTAAATTGTTGTATGAGTACCTAGAGCTTTGGACGGACTCTTTTATAAATAAAATATAATGCTTAATGAAGGCAATTTGGGGGGAAGGTGTAGACAGGTACCTATTGAGTGAAAGAAGGAAGGGTTGGAGGAGAAAAAGTGACATTTTTAAGTGCCCTAACTTCAAAAAACACTAAGCTGTCCTATCAGCAGGGGTTTGTGACCTCTACATTTCAACACATTTTGTTGGAAAAAGTAAATTAAAAATGATTCAGTATTCCTAATTTTTAACAGAAGTTAGTTGACCATAGTGGTGCTAAAAATAGGTGATTGAAAGGGCCTCCAAGACTTTCTGGGGGACCAGAGGGAGGTGGTGGCCAAAGAGTAAGAAAGTATGAGAGAATTAAAGATGGAGATAATTATATATATTTTCCCATCAAAATAGTAAGGAAGAAATTTGTATAACCCTTTCCCAGTTATCCTTCTAATAGGAACCCCAGGCTCAGCCCAGAGCCCCCTCCCACACTCCAGACCTCTTGGCCCCAGCCCAGAGCCCACAGCCCCTCCCGAACCCCAACCCTCTGCCCAGGGAAAGTGAGTGAGGGTGTGGGGATAGTGAGCGACGGAGGGAGGGGGGATGGAGTGAGGAGGGCGGGGCTTCCGGAAAGGGAATGGGTAGATCCTGGGTTGCACTTAAATTCAAAAATGATCTTATGCACAAAAAGGTTGGAGACCACTGGCCTAAGGAGTATTGCGGAAAGGGATCTGTGGGCCATAGTGAATCACAAGTTAAATATGAGTCAACAGTGTAACACTTGCAAAAAATATATAGTCTTGGCTGTATTAGCAGGAGTGTTGTGAGCAAGGCATGAGACGCAATTCTTCTACTCTACTCCGTGCTGATTAGGCCTCAACTGAAGTATTGTGTCCAGTTCCAGGCGCCACATTTCAGGAAGGATGTGGACAAACTGGAGAAAGTCCAGGGAAGAGCAACAAAAACGATTAAAGGTCTATAAACATGACCCATGAAGGAAGACTGAAAAAAATGGGTTTGTCTAGTTTGGAGAAGAGAAGACAGAGGGGACATGATAACCGTTTACAAGTACATAAAAGGTTGTTACAAGGAAGAGGAAGAAAAATTGTTGTTCTTAACCTCTGAGGATAGGACAAGAAGCCGCTTAAATTGCAGCAAGGGAGGTTTAGGTTGGACATTAGGAAAAACTTCCTAACCGTCAGGGTGGTTAAGCACAGGAATACACTGCCGAGGGAGGTTGTGGACTCTCCAGCATTGGGGATTTTTAAGAGCAGGTTGAACAAACACCTGTCAGGGACGCGCCAGATCACACTAGTGTAGCCCTGGCGCGCAGGGGGCTGGATGACCTTCTAGTCTGCAGGTTTCTTCCAGGCCTAGGGCTCTATGCCACAGCAGCACATGGGGTGGGGGAGGGTTGGGTAACGCAGGATGCCCTTGACCAGGGACCCAGCACCGCTGCCTCTCCCGGCGCGGCGCGGCGCGGCCCTCCCCGCCCCGGGACCTCCCCACTACCTGGCCGCTCCGTAACGCAGCTCAGTCCAGACGCACCGGCCCCGGAAGCGGAAGTCCCCGTCTCGGACTGGCTCCGACAGGGAACGCCGCCGGGCGCGCAGGTTCTGGGACCTTTTCCTGCCCCGCTCCCGGTCGCTCCGAGCCGACGCTGAGGCCCCGCCCCGTTTCGCCTGAGCCGCAGCCGCCGTTCTTGGAGGCGAGTGCCGGGTTCCCAGCCCCGGTGCCACGAGTCCGTGGGCGGGAGCGCGAGTGGAAGGAGAGGCGGAAATAGCCAATGAGCGCGGCGCTTGTTGGGGGGGGCCCAATGGCCGGGTGCGTTGTTGCACTGCAGGGCCGGCCGCAGAGGAGGCCGGAAGGGGACGGGGAGAGGGGGCGGCAGGTACCGGGGGCAGCGGGCAGGGAGAGGGGGCGGCCGCTGCGCTCCTCGCTGTAGCCGTGGGGCGGGGCCGGCAGAGGTCAGACCCTGACTCTCCCCGGGGCGCGGCAGCCCGTCCGCCCGCAGGGGGTGCTGGGCACGGGGCGGGCCCCTCTGCTCGCGGGACGGACGGGGACACGGGCCTGGGTCCCCCTTGTCCGCACAGATATGAGGCCAGCTGAGACACCGGCACCCCACGGGCTGCGGGGCCCCCGCGCTGGCAGCTGCCATGGCCCTCGGGACCGCCACCTGCGTAGATCCTTCCCCCGATTCTGTGTAAACCCCTCCCCGTGGCACTCGGGGACCCCTGCCCCGCATAGACCTGGTCCCCTGGCCCTCGGGGACCCCTGCCCGCCTCCCCCTCTCATAGACCCTCCCCGTGGCAATCGAGGACCCCTTCCCTTGCCCGGCATAGACCCCCTTCCCCATGGCACTCGGGGACCCCTTCCCCGCATAGACTCGTTCCCCTGGCCCTCGGGGACCCCTTCCCACCTTCTGTGTAGACCCCTCCCCGTGGCACTCGGAAATCTTCCTCCTTACAGACACTTTTATCCTCTGGAGCTCTCTCTTACTGACATCACAGTCCCCAAAAGAGACAGGAATCTAGCTCAGGAACCCTGCTCCCAAGACACGCAGCAATAGTTGCGAGAAAAGCATAGAATTTGGCAGGATAAGTACACAAGCCTAATGATAGAGACATTTCTGTATCTACCTGTTATGTAACCTCTCTGTTATACTCGCATACACGCTGACACTCTCCTACAGAAAGAGCGATACAGAGTGGGAAGGAGGTCTGCACCATACAGATCTCTATGGAGATACCCTCTGCATGCAGACACTATACACGCACATATAGTCAGAAAAACGTATGGTAATTGTGCTGGTACTCACATCTAGAGAGAACAGGTTTTTTCTTAAGTGATAGATTGGATTACTGGGTCTCAATATACCATCAAATATTTGTTTTTCTCAGGAAGAGTCGGGAAATGTGAAATTCTGGAATCTACAGTAAAAGGTAAGTGGAAGTTTGGCATTTCTTTGGACAGAGATTCTCTAATGTACTGTTTTATTCCCTTAGCTGATTGCCACTAGGGAATGTGTGAAGAGAACGATTAACAGGGACTGTAGTAAGAAGACTTATAATGGCAACCTTTGTTTGCCATTTTTAAGAATTAATTATATTTGCACCTGGTTAGTGCAAATTGTTTTTTCATTCATGATTGAGTGTGTAGTCCTTGCTTTTTGTTCTAATCTGAGAAGTAACTGGAAACAGTGCAATCATTACTAAATTGTAGATTTTGCTATAACGCCATTTCTTGTGGCAGTGTACACATGTTGAAATGATTTACATTTTGCTTTGTATGGGCATAAGCCTGGGTTTGTAGCATGATACTGACCAATTTTAAAATGGGCTTACATAGAAGAATCTTCTGTTAGTATGTACATATTTTATTTAGTTTGGGACTTCAAATTTTACTTTTGTTATTAAGGTGCTCAAGTAGAGGGTGAAGACTGGAGTTTTAGTAGGAATGCCATTATCATATTAATAGTGAAACTGTTCTGGATAGAAAACCAACGGATTAATCTAGACTGTCTCTACCTGGTTTCAGAGGTTAATATTTTTCACTGTGAGATAAGATCTGTAAGATTCAGGGCTGCCTCTTTTATTCTGTGGATGCAGAGTCAAAGCAGGGGGAGGCTAACATGTTTGCTTTCTTTGGATGGGTTTTTCATAGCTTGGAAAGTGAAGGTTTTGAGTACATAAGGAGAGGTTCATTTATCTCTACCTGTGAAATGCTTCCCTTCCTATTGTGGCTAGTGAATGTTGTTGGGGACTTGCCTGAGGTTTATTATTGCTGAGGATTGTTGTTTCCCTCAGGGAGGGAAAGTTGCAGGTGATCTTTAAATATATATATTTATATGGGTTTAGCAGGCCAATGCTCAGACCACTGAGCTATCTCTCCCCCTCATTTTATTTTTATTTATTTATTTTTATATATATAAAAAAATAAAATGAGGGGGAGGGATAGCTCAGTGGTCTGAGCATTGGCCTGCTAAACCCAGTGTTGTGAGTTCAATCCTTGAGGGGGCCATTTAGGGATCTGGGGCAAAAAAATCTGTCAGGGGACAGTACTTGGTCCTGCTAGTGGAGGCAGGGGACTGGACTTGATGACCTTTCAAGGTCGTTCCAGTTCTAGGAGACTGGCATATCTCCATTAATTTTTTTTAATTTTAATTTTTTAATTGTATTCCAGCCTTGTTTTTAATCTTCTTTTTGAGGGGAAAGTTATGATGAGCTTCTGATTTCTTGGAACTTTTTTGATTCTGCATTCATGGGGTTATGCTTAAAGAAATATTAACTCCTGAATTGTATAAACTATTTAAGTGCTTCTTATATGCTCTAGAAATAACTATAAAGTAGTGATGATCATTTTCTGAAAACAAAGATTATTTGGAGAATTCTCGGCTCTTTAGCTGTGGCGAAATTTATATCTGTTATAAAGGTACAAGAACATGTATAACTAGGATTCTGAACTTGAAAAACAGTTTAGCAGTTTTTAATATAAAGCCATTGTTTATGTTGGCAGAGAGATTGGAATAAGGGACCGTAAAGACTAACCGATTTATTTGGGCATAAGCTTTCGTGGGTAAAAATCCCCACTTCTTCAGATGCATCAAAAGCTTATGCCCAAATATATCTGTTCGTCTTTAAGGTGCCATCGGACTCTGTTGTTTTTGTGGATACAGACTAACACGGCTACCCCTGTGATACTTGGCAAAATGTACTTAAGCATTTTTCTTATTAATGGAATCCTGGCTTGGTTTCTAGACTTGAAATGTAAGATTCTGTGCGGTAGAACACCACTTTTATATAAGTAGAATGTTGTTATCCAGCACAACCATACCATATGAAATCATTACCCGAATAGAGCCGTAGTAGCAGATTGTGGAGCAGAAAATGTAGAAACCTTGAGCAGAGCCCATGCACAATATCATAGATAATTTATAAACTTTCTACATTCTTATAAGACATGCTCTGTTTTTTCTACCACAACAAAAGGTTAACGTCTCATAAGAAAACTTCTTGTGCTGCAATTAGTGTTCTTCTGCCAGCTGTGTGCTCTTGTGTCAGACCTAATGCATTTGAGTGCAAGTTTTCTTTTTTCTGTTCAGTGGGAGCGACAGAGAAGACAGAGATGGTATATTGGAAATGCTTTCTTTGGCACACACTGTTCTAAAATCTTGTGTATAGCTATGGTACTATGTGAACAATAATAAAAATGCAGCTAGAAGGATATAATTGCCCAACAAATGATGCGTCCACTTTCAAACTCAAATACAATATCACATTCTTTGCTTTATGTCCATCTAATGTAATCAGGGCCCCATGTACTCTGCACAATGCTTGAACTGAATTCCCTCTCAATGTCAGTTTATTCTCCTGCTATGAAATATCCTTCATTCCTAACCCAGCCCTCCCAAAAAACCTCTGGCTCATATTTGAAAATACTAATAGATGTAAAATTCACCAACGATTATTTTCATTAAGGGATTTTTTTTTTCTCCCCCTGTGGTCTCCAGGCTGCCTGAGTTGATTCACTGGCGCAGAACTGCATCTCTCTCCCCGCGCTCCCCCTCCCCCCATGTTTACCATGAAAGTAGGAATTTTTAGTTTCAGTAACCCCTTTCCCTGGTCCTTGCTGCTCTAATCTCCAGGCAGCTCAGCTCGCCACCTATGCTTCTAGTTTTCCCTCATTCTCTGGCTGCAAGCTGCCCTCCAGGTCTGGTTCCCTGACTCCTTGCTACATGGATCCATAGAACAATGCAGGGAGCTCACACTGTAATCCAGTACTCCCCTTTTGGCAGCTGCAAACCTGTCCCAGCAGAGCAGGGATACAGAAGACAAAATGCCAGGTGATTGACTGCTGCAAAATGGTGAATGCTGTTGTAAAAATCCTGAATTCTGTGGCTTCTTGGAAAATGCCAAATTCTATGGCTGAAGAATAGGTTCATATTTGGAAGGTTATCTTCAAAACTATTATTTTTTAAAACCAGGTTTCTATTTATTAAAATGAAAATTCTGCAGAAGTTGATGGCATTTACTCAGGAAAGCTTTCTGATTGCCCCAGGTGAGAGTCCACTGGATTTTAGTGGACTAAAAGAAGTAGATTTTTGTGATGGAAATATCTTAGGTTAACCTATCATAAGTTTAAGATCGGTTATTTTTTAATGGTGAAAACGTATCAAATATAATTTCTTACAGCTTTTTTTTGGAGTTTTACCTGCTAATTAAATGTTAAGTATTTTTATGTACAGAGGACTGTTCTTGTATGGGCTGTATCAGTTATACTGATATAATTTAGTCATATGTTATAGATGCATAACTAACACTGCAGCAACATATGGAGACTCATGACAATTAGTTGAAATAACTGGAAGGAAGTAGGAGGAGTTCTTCCAAACAAATGTCTCTTTGGGTAAGGGTTGGAACAGACAAGTCACTAAATGTCCCAGTGTGTGCTATCAAAGTAGGTCACACACTTAGAAATAAGAAAAATACTCAGCTTTGAGTTTTGATACTATCTTAGATTTAGTAAAAGCCAAGGTGGGAGGTTTTCAGAGAAGGAATTGCAAAGTGTTTTAAAAAATTGGGATCTGCTACCTTTTAGGACTTTGGAGGTGGACATCCTATGTGTATTAAAGAAAAATCTATGTAGAATATTCTTTTTTCTAATAATTGGTATTCCCAAAATGGTTAATCAAGAATTAATTAGATATCAACTGACAGGTTTAAAATTAATTGATTTTATATTTGGCTGAACACAAATCTCTATGTTGAGATACTGACATGATGAGATTTGAATTTTGAGATCAGCCTCTCCTTATTTGCTTTGAATCCTTGGACTCTCCTGTCAAATGACATACTTGGGCTAGCCAGTTATTTTAAAAATACTTGATTCTGAAAATATACTTGTATAACTCCTGTGTATCAAGATGAGACTGTGCATCTCAAATGGCTACTTAGATACAGATTCAATGCAGTATTGGCTTACTGCATCCTGTTCAGGGAAAAGGTTTTCTAACTAAATTGGAAAAGATATTAGAGTCCCTTTTTAATTAGTTATTAAAACAATATTAAGGCTAGAAGACCTAAAATTAGCCTACCAGTCAACTTTGTTTTGGTGTGTGGGTCTTTACATGACCAGGTATGTGCATGTCACTGCATCTCTATGATCTGCCTGCTCTATTCTGGTGAGCAGCAGGATATTAAGAAACACAAAAATCTTACTCTTCAGGATCTGTGTGTACAATCTATATTGGGTGTCATGGGTTTCCAATCCCTTGGGTAGTACATCTCTAATTTTGGGAACCATGGGTTTGTGCAGATGCCTGACCTAAAGTGAGTTATTCCTGCAGGGAATGAAATGAAAAAGCATCGAGCTACTCATATGTCAGATGTTTGCCGTGTTCGCAGTCAATTGTTTTAATTACAGGAAAAGCATCGGTGTACAGCTTCTGTGTTTATGCCACGGGACAAAGGGTAGTGGACGCTAATAATATACACTTGCACTACTTCAAAGGTTATGTTAACTGTATTATGGAGTATGTGTCTTTATCTTGGAGTTTCATTTGGAATGTTTTATTTGTATGCTGGTTTACATGGCAAGTCATTCCTTTGTCTAGGAGAGAGTCGGTGCAAGGAACTATATATTGCAGCCAGGATTCATAACTCTATTTTTAAATAGATTAGTTGGTTGATGCTGATAGTGATTCTTTTTTGTGCAGTTTCTTATCACAAATTGAATGATAGGATAAAGAAGGCCCTCTACCCGGGTGTTTGAGTGCCTCTGAGGGTTCTTGTGTTGAAACATGGAGAATGACAGATACTGTTCTTGACTTGTATTAGATGTGCTGTGGTTCTAGTAGTAATAATACCTGGTACTTAATCAGCTAAGGATCTCAAAGCACTTTATAAAGGTAGGCAAGTATATCCCAGTCTTACAGTTTAGGAATTCAGATATAGAGATACTAAATGTTTTGCTCAAGGTCACACATTGGTTTATTGGAGATGTGGGCAATAGAAACGAGGAGTGAAACCTTGGCTCCATTGAAGTCAATGATTGTTTTTACCATTGATTTCATTGGTATCGGTATTTCACACTAGGTCTCCAAGCTCCTGTTCTAACCCCTAACATATTGCCTTGCTGAAAGTACCTGAAAGTAAACTTCAGCAGGTGTCAATAATAAATGCTTTTTGTGTCATAGCCCTGACATATGTTGTTTGTTGTAGAACATAAGTAGTACAAGCAGTTGCCCAGTATAGCATTTATTTTGTTATGGGAGAAAAATGTTTCTCCAAACTCTGTTATAATAAAACTTCTCTAGGAACAGCAACGGGATAAATGAATCCTTGGTGACACTCCATGTACTTCACTGGAGTTACACCAGGAATGATTTTTAATCAGTGAGTCTTTTAAACAAAAGTGTCCCTCAGTGTAGAAATTGTAAGGAAAATTGACAAAGCACCAGCATAATAAAAGCCTGAATCCTTCCATTGGTTGTAACTGGAAAATTCAACAATTTTATCCCTTTTAGACTGTTATTCTCTTGGTCCAGAAGCTGATCAAAGGGGAGCAGGGGGAATTTAGATGTACAGTAGAAAATGACCAGTTTCCTCTGCTTTTTCAGCCTTTTATTCTTGTTTCTTCATAGCTAGGAATCAGTTTTGTTCAAAATTCTTGGGCTGTAGCAGGTTTCTTTTAAATACATATTTAATATGGCTATTGTGTTCGATCCTTAAGATGTTGACCAAACTATAATCACTGTTTGATGGTAACTAACCTGTTTCAGTATGATGGGTGGGTTGTGGAAGTTTCTAATGCTTTTATTGTCAAGTTCCTCGAGAGTATTAAACTGTTCATGGTAAAGTGCAGTTCTAGAGCAGACCACAAAATAAGATGCTTTCAGTAGCATGCTTCGTAGGAGCTGCTCTATTGTCTCGATTTGTACTTCCATAGATAACTGTTTATAAAAATCTTTGAAACCATCAAGCTCTTTAAGTGCTGTCATGTCTGCTCCTTGTTACTTAATCTAAAATATTGTGCAGCAAGGATTAAAAGGAATCTTGAAAATATATAATGTGAATTCAGGAATAAAAGGAATAGATTGAGCCAATGTTTTTAGTTAAGCATTCATCAGTTGTTTCTGCACTGTTTAATTTCATGAGTGTTCTGTGACAACAACATTTACTGCTGTTATATTGGAACCTCCATGCATGCTTCCTGATTTGTCGGTGTCAGCAAAACAGCTGCTATTATCATGGCTGCCACCTTCTACCTCTGTTTATATCCGTGTACCTGCCATGACTTCTTGTCTCATCTGCTTTGATCCCTCATCTTCTCCATGTGCCAACTGTCTGCTGATGCTGGGAAAAGATGGAGAGACCTCTTCCTGCCTTCATCTGTGAGTTTGTGCGAGGCACTCCATAGCCCCTTCCCCTGCAAACTTACTGGGATGGGAGATCCTTTGCTGGTCCCCTTACTCTATGGTACCCAGCTGTAGGGGATGAGATGGCAATTAAAATTTTTCAAACTGTTTATGGCAAGCAGGAATTAAATATACAACATAGCTTATTGTATACCAGCAGGTTAGTGAGCCTAAGCACCAAAATACTGGCTGGAAATACTGCCCCTTGTTATGGTTTCAAATGGAGGAGGTAGAAATTTGGGATGCATTTATGTGAAGTAGTTTTTATGGATTGGGAGCATGTTGCACGGACAGTCTACATGTGCAGCAGTTCCATGCTAACACCAGTAACTGCTGCCGTTACAGAATTTCTCAAATTTATTTTTTTCTTATTTTGCTTGCTAAGACTCTATCTATTATTCTTTGTATATATGAGAATGGACTTTTTGTGAGATTTTTCTTAACACCACACATGGTGTGGGTATTGAGTTGTGGTGCGGAGGAGCACGTGGCTTGGACAGAGACCATCCTTAGGGGAGGATCTATTAATGGAGATTCTCTATGTCCTAGTAAAGAGGAGAGGATGGAAGATGGTAAAATACGGGTAGGATCTGATGAGAAACTGTCAAATGAAAAAGAATCCTATTCAATTACCTCATGTAATGGCAGACAGCTAAAAAGTGACAAGTTTTTAAAGTGCTTATATACAAATGCTAGAAGTCTAAATAATAAGATGGGTGAACTAGAGTGCCTCATATTACATGAGGATATTGATATGATAGGCATCACAGAAACATGGTGGAATGAGGATAATCAATGGGACACAGTAACACCAGGGTATGAAATATATCAGAAGGACAGAACAGGTTGTGCTGCTGGGGGAATGGCACTATATGTGAAAGAAGGCATACAATCAAGTGAAGTAAAAATCTTAAATGAACCAAACTGTACCATAGAATCTCTATGGATAGTAATTCCTTGCTCTAATCATAAGAATATAGCAGTAGAAGTATATTACTGACCACCTGACTAGGATGGTGATAGTGGCTATGAAATGCTCAGGGAGGTTAGAGAGGCTATAAAAATAAAAAATAATAATAATGGGGGATTTCAACTATCCCCACATTGACTGGGTTCATATCACCTCAGGACGGGATGCAGACATAAAGTTTCTGGACACCTTAAATGCCTTCTTCTTGGAACAGCTAGTCCTGGAACCCACAAGAGGAGAGGCAATGCTTGAGTTAGTCTTAAGTGGAGTATAGGATCTGGTCCAAGAGGTGAATATAGCTGAACCGCTTGGTAATAGTGATCATAATATAATTACATTTAACATCCCTGTGGCAGGGAAAACACCACAGCATGGCTTTTAATTTCAGAAAGGGGAACTATACAAAAATGAGAGAGTTAGTTAAACAGAAATTAAAAGGTACAGGGCCAAAAGTTAAATCCCTGCAAGCTGCATGGAAACTATGTAAAGACACCATAAGAGAGGCTCAACTTAAATGTATGCCCCAAATTAAAAAAACATAGTAAGAGAACCAAAAAAGTGCCACCCTGGCTAAACAACAAAGTAAAAGAAGCAGTCAGAGACAAAAAGGCATCCTTTAACAAGTGGAAGTTAAATCCTAGTGAGGAAAATAAACTCTGGCAAATAAAGTGTAAAAATATAACTAGGAAGGCCAAAAAAGAATTTGAAGAGCAGCTAGCCAAAGACTCAAAAAGTAATAGCAATTTTTTTTTAAGTACATTAGAAGCGGGAAGCCTGCTAAACAACCAGTGGGCCACTGGACGATCGAGATGCTAAAGGAGCACTCTAGGACAATAAGGCCATTGCAGAGAAACAAAATGATTTATTTGCATCAGTCATCATGGCTGAGGATGTGAGGGAAATTCCCAAACCTGAGCCATTCTTTTTAGGTGACAAATCTGAGGAACTGTCGCATATTGAGGTGCCATTAGAGGCGGTTCTGGAACAAATTGATAAACTAAACAGTAGTAAATCACCAGGACCAGATGGTATTCGCCCAAGAGTTCTGAAGGAACTCAAATGTGAAATTGCAGAACTACTAAGTGTGGTTTGTAACCTATCATTTAAATCAGCTTCTGTACCAAATGACAGCTAATGTGATGCCAATTTTTTTAAAAGGGCTCCAGAGGTGATCCTGCCAATTACAGGCCAGTAAGCCTGACTTCAGTACCGGGCAAACTGGTTGAAACTAGAGTAAAGAACAGAATTATCAGACACGTAGATGAACATAATTTGTTGGGAAAGAGTCAACATGGTTTTTATATTGGGTTTGGAAAAGGTTCAGAAAAGGGCAGCAAAATGATTAGGGGTATGGAACGGCTTCCATATGAGGAGAGATTAATAAGACTGGAACTTTTCAGCTTGGAAAATTCAGTAATTCAATTGACAGTAGGTGTCCACATTACCCTCCTTCTGCTGGTGGTGCACGACCTCACCTGGAGTCCTTGCACTGACTGAAGTGGGGCATTGTGGGGCACTGACAGCTGCGTGTGGGGTCATAGTTGGTGCCCCCCATCTGCACTGGAGGTGACAGCCCAAGCTGTGAGCCTTACATCGACCTAACACTGTAGTGTAGACCAAGCCTAAGAGAGAGTGCTGGACTTAATGGAGCAAGCGTCTAATCCTTTAGTAAAATGAATTTTTTTGAGATGTGTATGTAGAAACTAGTTAAGAGGGTCTCGGTGGATATTAATAGTTGATCTAATGCATTAAGCTTTCAGCTAAACCGCAAAAGCCTTTGAATGATCTGTTATGTCCTGTTTGGCATGGTATCCTTGCCAACCGTTCTCTACCTACTGCTGTGGAAAAGCTTCTTCAGCGCTGCTTGTCACCCTTGTCATCATGCTGAAGTGTTTGTCTGGAACCTTGCCATTCTTGGCCAGAGTAGGTTTGTGGGGGTGTGATGATTAGCCAAGCCTTTCTGTCTGCTGATCACACTGTCATGAATCTAACTTGCCAGGGACTGCTATCTGATGGAATTACTCAACGGTTTAAAATCAGACTTATTCTCTGTCCCACTCTAAGGTCAAGCCTCTGATTTTTGGTTAAATGGAATACAATTTCAGAATTTGCTGTTCAGACATAGGTGGATGCATGTAAATTTTGTGCAATCAGAGATGCAATCCTGTTGCCATTGAAGCCAGTGGGAGTTTTGACAGTGATGTGTGTGTGTGTGGGGGGGGGGGGGGCGGGGGAGGGTCAGGCACTCAGTAAGTAACTCACTTTCTCCTATTAATAATCAGGAAACTACCCTTTGAATGTAGTGGTAATTCCGGTTGAAGAAACTCATCAGCTTTGAGGCAGTTTTCACATACACCTTCAAAAGGGCATGTCTTAGCAATGAGTAAATATAATATTTTCCTATTCTGTCTATTTTTGGAAGTGTTCTAGCAGTAATTATCATTTTATTGCTGCTTCTGTGGAGTGTTGAGGCATTCTCCCTTAGCAGTGTACTTCATGTTTATTTTTCATAGGTTCCTGTACATTGGAGATGCTCATCTTTTATCTATTAATTTAAATTTGTCAACTCTGGCAACTTTCTGAAATCCCAGCAAGTTTTGCCGTTAGTAAATGTGCATGAATATAGCATGTATGTACTCCCATGACTGTAATGGAAAATAAAATCCTACCCATGGCATCTATTAATCCTTTTGCAGTGAGACAATAAGATGTCATCTATGAGGTTAGAATCTTATTTCTCCATTTTAATTGTTAAAATGAAGCAGACTACTGACTAGAACACCGGTGGTCAAAGTACAGTTAGACATACTAGTTAGAGCCAGACATTTAAAATGTATGCCCTAATTGGTGGGTGACATGTGGCAAAAAGGTAAAAGTAAAATATGCAAAAAGTATGAAAGCAGAGAGATTATAATCAATAAATCTAACATATCTATCAAACTTGTGTTGCCTACTCAATATTAATAAACATGTCAAAGTAGGAGACTTTTCTGCAGTTATCTTAAATGGAAGTGTGGCCTCATAGTTGTTTAAAAGTAGTAGTACTATATCTCCACATCTGTGTTTGTTCAGAATGGTCTCTTTGAATACATAGAACAAACAAATGCTATTTTTGTGTGGAATCTTCACCTGTGTAATCAACCACATCTTTTCAGAAATTACCTAGTGATGGACAAGTCCACAAGATGCGCAACAGCAATCTCTCATAGGTTTTCTGCCTTTGAGAGCAGGGGGATTTTGAAAGGCTGCCAGGATGAGTGGTGTGAAATAAATTCCATGAAGGACATTAAAGAGTATGAACCTATTTTTGCACTTCAAAAAACTCCAAAATCATCTCCTGCCCCCCCCCCCCCCCCATCCCAAAATCCCAGAGTCACTCTGTGCTATTACTTCATCACGCACAGCTTCGTCCTATCAACACAAATTGTATAGGAAAGCAAGACAATGAAATAGTCAAAAAGGTCGGGCAAAGTGAACTGGGGCACAGACCTTGATTTAAAGTCCTTATTAAGGGCATTTGAAAAGAACAGACAGCCCCTAGAAAGATACAAGAATTACTGGAGTGTGAACTAATAGAGAATGTGCAATGCCAGAAACATTGTCTAGAAGACACATAGGATGATTTCGCTAGATGAAAGTACAGAATGGGAAAAACTGGAGTTGTTTTTCCATCTCAAGTGGATATAATGTAGTAAATTTGCTGAAAGGAAAACTTTTGGCTAAGGCTGCAAAACACTTTGTTGTGACACTCTTTTTCACATGTTCTTACCTTTCTGAAATATTCACCTCTTGGGCCATGCAAAAACGAATGGAAAGTTTGTGAGAAATCTTTTCAGCCATTTTTGAGTTACATAATATTATTCCTGCTCAAAAAATTCTAAATATGCATGTGAACAGGGCTGTTGCAAAAATGGCTGAAGTTTCATAATTGAAACTTGATATAGAGTCTTGATAATGAAGACATTAAGGATTTGTGCCTTTGCTTTGTTTTGAAGTAATATGATTTTATTTTACAAAGTTGAGCATTATAAATTGAGCACATTTAGTAGATTCCCCTCCCCCACATTCAATTTGAGTGGAGGGGAGGGCACCCTGAAAGATAGGTGTATTGTTAGTGTGGAGTTCCAAAGCTGCATACACATCTATTTGCTGACTCTACAAATGTGCATTTTATTAGTGATTGGGCCTGCTGGTTATAGAATTTGGGGCTCTTGCCTTCAGAGTGTACAATGGTGAATGGAGAAGAAAAATCCCATTGCTACTGATTTGTAGATTGCTTGGGATGACCTACAACGCTTTTAAGGCTGTTCATGTAGTCCACTGTTAGAAAACTTACTTGATTATTCCAAACTCAAGAAAACAAATAGTAATCCATTGTTAATTATTTTTCCCCACAACTCCTGAGTCAAATTAAACACGAGCAAAAGTGGGTGCAGCTCTGTTGAAGCCATTAGAGCAGTACCTGCTTAGACTAATGGTGAATTTGACCCACAATATCTATGTAGATTTTTCTCTGTCTGCATCTATACCTAAGAAAAATTGAGCGCAGTTGGCTTTCTCTTACTTAATTGGGTAGACAAAGGACCCAGTTAGTTAATATTTTGGGAACTGATTAATACTGAGCTAATGTTGAGTCTTTAAATAGGCCACTAAAAAGAAAACTGCACGTTTTACTGAGTCACAAAATGCGTACATTAAAAACCTACTTCTCACTATGAAAAACTGTGTGAAATTGACCACTTCGCTTTAAAATATTAACTGGTCAGGTTTTTCCCATTCTGCAACTGGCCAGTTTCCATCCTGTTCTAATATTGATTTAACCTCAGAAGAATAACTGTACCCTGTGAACAATACACCTTGTGTCTAACTATTCAACAGTGAAGTTTAATAATTAAACTGGTATTAAAACGAGAGAAACTGGTTTAGTTTTTCACTGTAATGCTTTATGGATAGTGGCACAATTATTTTACAGCAAGGTGGCAGGTACTGCCAGCTGGTAGGCCAGGAAGTGCTAATTTTAATTTGAAACTTTATTTTCAGTATTTTACATGGGCTTTTCATCATGTGCAGTGATTAAAATGCATAGCTCTTTTTTGAGAAACCTAATTTTTTTTTTCCATATAGGACTGGATCCTGCAAATACACATGTAACTTTACACCCAGGAGCCATCCGACTGAAGTTAGTAGGGTTACTCCTGAGCATAAAGTTACTCATAAGCAGGATTAGACACCTTAGTAGACAGAAACATCTGGGTAGTAAATTTTAAAGGTGCTTCTTCTGGACCTGTGGATGATCATGTTTCACTCAAGGAGGCATTGCACAGAGCTGATGTGGTCAGGTGCTCTTGGAGAATTATTACTCCCCACATAGAGAAATTCTGATTTTTAAAATGAGCTCAGGCCAATCTCAATGTTGTTATACAATAGTTGAAACAAAAACCAGATTTTACATTTTTCTTCACTTCAGTAGTTTCTCTGCAGTACTTACCACCCCTCTCCCGCCCCATACACACACCCACCCCGTTGAAAAGTTGTAAAAAAGTTAGCATCTAGATACGATGATGATGCATTGGAATTATGTGAGGGAAAAAAGAATGCTTTCCAGTTTGACTATTTCCCAGTGAAACTGCAGTTTGAATTCTAACTTTGTTTATATTTATCCATCAACAAAGCTCACTGTTAAATGCTCTTTGAGACTATTGATTTCCCTGTTGATTTTTCTTAGTTTTTCTAGAATAAATTAATCTTTTCGGAAAAAATGGCATAAAAATACTGCTGTACAAGGATACCTCAATCTATATTGTCTAGATTCTAAGCTGCTGTGGTTTATAGAACTCTTAATCACCCTACAGCTAGCTAGAAGAAGTGGGGAGATGGAGGAAAATGCACTTGCTAAGTGCAATAGCAGGCAGTGGAATGTTTGTCATGATAGGAGCCCTTTTCTTTTCATCTATTGCTCTCTAACCTGCATCTTTGGGGGTCTGGCAGATGCGACCATTTCTCCTTTAAGGTCTTTAGATCTTCTTAGCTTTATTTTCTTTTATCCTTTCTTTATTCTTTCACTGACTCCTTCCAACTTTCTCTGTCTCTCGATTTCTGTCTTGTAACTGGATTGTCTGCTATGGCAGAGGACGGGACTCAGTGACTCAGAAGGTGACAGTTCCTCCAGTCCTGTGTTCCTAAGTCTGAGACTATTTTATTCTTTAATATGGACCCTGAAATAGGTCAACCTCCAGGATATGCCGTATTTGTTCTCTTTAGGTTATATTTGAAGTTTACCTGGCTGGTGCACAATACAGTTGCTTGCCTCCTGAGTATGGCAAGATGCTGTGAACAAATAACTTTGCTTAATGGTCTTTGCAGTCACTTCCTATCCACTTCAAGGTGTTCTTCAAAATATTGGGGATAATTTTTAAAGATCTGAATTTTCTGTGCTGCGAGAGAGTTCTTTCATCTCTATTATGATAGTTAAGATCAGCTGGGAGGATCTTGCTATTGGTTCTTGGGGCTAAAAATGCCATAGCTGCTCATAGGCCTTTCTCAGTTCAGGGCTAGTGGAATTGGCTCTATCAGAGTCAAAGCCTAACAGGCTTTTGAGTGTGATCTAAGGTGTTCTTATCTTGTTTGGTTTATACTTGATTTTTGTGTTTTTTATGGTTCTCATTCCTGACAAAGGGTCAATGGCTTTAATGCTACTCACAATTAATAGGTATTATAATTTGTTTTAAAAAACTCTGAAAAGCCTTAAGTGCCATTTTACTGTACTAAAGGTTTTCTAGGAGGTATTGCTACCAGCACCTACCATTAAGGTTGCCTAACTCTTTACCTTATAACACCCTGTTTTCAATTTCTTATAACTTTGCCAAATTACAGCCATTCAGACTGAAATGTTCCATGCTGGGTATCTGCCTCAGTCTGGTCTGTCTTTCTTTCTGTTTCAGCAAAGCTGGTTTAGCCATTTTCAAAAATTAAATTGGGGAAAATGTTGTTTTGCCCATGTTTAAAAAAAATTACAAGTGTTTCATTGAGATGCTCAAGTGCCTCTATTCTTTGGACCAGGGGTCGGCAACCTTTCAGAAGTGGTATGCCGAGTCTTCATTTATTCACTCTAATTTAAGGCTTTGCGTGCCAGTAATACATTTTAACGTTTTTAGAAGGTCTCTTTCTATAAATCTTTAATATATAACTAAACTATTGTTGTATCTAAAAACCTAAAGTAAATAAGGTTTTTAAGATGTTTAAGAAGCTTCATTTAAAATTAAATTAAAATGCAGAGCCCCCTGAAGCGGTGGACAGGACCTGGGCAGTGTGAGTGCCACTGAAAATCAGCTTGTGTGCCGCCTTCGGCATGCGTGCCATAGGTTGCTTACCCCTGCTTTGGACTATGGATGTAAAATTTGGCAAGGGGTCACCATAATATAAGGGATCTGCCTTTTGCTGTCCCTGTGAAAATCTGCCCAAATTTAGCCAAAAAAATCAGTTTGTATAAGCTTAGTAGAGGCTTGTTTGGCAGCATTATTCTCTGAAGATTGTCTGCACTGAGGATGCTCCATCCTCACATAGTCCTGCATACTGACCAAACTACATGCACCATCCCCACAGAATGACTGAGAATATGCTTAGGCTGACCAGATAGCAAGTGTGAAAAATTGGGATAGGGTGGGGGATAATAGGGTCCTATGCTGGGGTGATAAGGTCCTATATAGGACACAGCCCCTAATATCCAGATGGTCCTGATAATATCAGGGCAACTGGTCACTCTCTGTACGCTCCATCCCAGAACTTTATGGCTGAGCAGAACTTTCCCTGTAGTTGTTCCTCTGGGCTGCTGTTATGCCAGCAACAGAAATTGAGAGCAGGAGACTCTCCTGTGCTCTGAGTGCTCTCACTGCTGGTGCGAAGGAACTGTGGAATACAGGGGCATGAGGAGCTTGTGGAATGGGGACTGGGATGAGCTTGGGAAAGGTTGGCAAAGATCGGCAGAAGGGCCTGTATCCACTGAAGCCTACGTCCTCCAGAATCTGGAAATGAAGCCCGGATTCCTGAGTCTTAACATTCCTCTGTTGTCAGCAAATATCTGTGAAAGCCACTGGAAAAAGATTTCATTCCCCCCTCTGGTCCTGGTCCACACAGAGGATGACAACTTGCTGTTGCTAGCAGTTACCCCCTTAGTTCAAGTGACAGAGGTCTATATTGTAGATCTAAAAGTTCCAACCCTGCGGGTGACCCATATGGGGGGGTCAGTATGGTTACACATGATGGTATTTCTTTTCTTTTTTTTCCAGTTTCATTTTTTTAAATGTAATTTCCTAGTTTTTTAAAAAAGGAAACAGCCTCATTAACTGCATAACTCTGGTTCATTCCCTGCACATGCTCCATCCATCCTGTGTAGTGAATGAGGCAGGAATCCTATGGACAGAATGGTATGTAGTCATATAACTGAAGACTGTAACATAATGCATGGGCAATCTTAAATATGACATTTTCTAACTTTTAAGTTCTTTGGCTTTGCAACCTTAATATTCTTTTAATGTAGGCTTTTTATGTAATATATGTTTTGTTGTGGCATAGCTTTGGTCGAAATAGAATTGAATCAGAAATTTTGTTGTGGCATAGCTTTGGTCGAAATAGAATTGAATCAGAAATATCCAACATTTTCTTTTATGGAGATCTAAGAAAAGCCATTGAAACAGTCAGCTGCCCCACTTAATTACCCTCTATTTTTTGAAGAGAAACCTTTTTCAACTAGAAGTTGATAAGATTAGAAGGAGAGATTTCATTCGCTTCCAGCACTCAACAGGTAACAGCAGAGAAACCTTCAGCGGCATTTTTGGGGCGTGCTCAGGCAAACCTAGAGCTAGAGGAACAAGTAATTTAAGTCCTAAGTATCTAACCTAAATTCCAGTTTGGATGGATTGCAGTTGGTAGCAGATTCTGCAGCCAAAAATGTATGTTGATGTTTTAATGGTCTAAAACTGATAAGCACTTCATTTTTGAAGGTGAGTTATTTCCATGATATAATAGACATAGATTTGGATCAAGTGAAAGATGGTAAGGGTGAAAAAGAGGAAGCTGTTTAAAATTCAGAATTCATATTTCCTAGAACTATTGGTTCCTGCATACATTTCTCTTCTCTGCAGCAATGGTCGTGATCATTTACCTTCTCACCATAGGCTGCACTCCGTTTTCTCTGGTTTACTCGTTCTTCTATTAATCTATTCCATTGTATCTTATTCTTTTGTTGGTGTCTGTTCCTTTTTAGCACTTGCTTAAGCTTTTGTCTGTGGACTCGGTACTGAGTGGCCCTCATTTGTGGTTTGGTATAGTCAGTTTTGCTGTTTGCTTTCTCATGCTACATTTCACTCTATATTTAATTTGGATTATTAATGATCTAGTTTATTTCATAAGCAGAGTCCATGTATCTCAGGTTTGATTTAGAACAATTTGACTATGTACAATTTGAGAGGATGTTTGCGGGGAAGGTGGTGGTATGTGATAAGTGTGTTGCACAAAAGTGGGTATTGTGGATATAGGTTTCAGGATCGGTTATCACACATGAGTTGATTTATGGGACACAGTGTCCTATGTCTGTTTTAGTATCGAAAGAGTTATTACACAGGAGCTCATGGGAGAGGGAAAGAGAGACTGAATTGTGTTTAGCGTAGGATGGGTTATCTCACAGGAGCTGATGAGAGAAAATGTTTCAGATTTAAAATAGGATGACTGCATGATGTTGTTTCTAAGGAAACTGTTACTGGAAGCATGTATGAGGTGAGCGAATATCTGCTCTTAAGATGCACTTTTTAAACAGTGCACACATAGTTTGTTATTTTAATGGAATAATGATGTTTCATATGTCTTGTGTGTTGCTGTATTAAAGGTTGTATAATAGTTCTCTTGTTATAGTACTGTTTCCAGAACCTGTTAAATGGAACGTAGAAATGTATTTTTTCAAATCCAGAGCTGCTTCAAGGAGAATATTTTGACTTTTTCCCCCAGAGGGTTTAAAACTACTGTCTTTTGTTCTTTGTATAAGCTGTTTAAAAATGGGAGTTTTGCTGCAAATGAGCAAGATATTTCTCCATTTTACCCAAGTCCTTTGGCCCCGGGGATAAGCTGGACCCAGCTTCTCTGATAAGGCTCCCTGGTTTCTGCAGCTCTCCATTGCTGAAGTGTGGCAAACTGGAAATTCTGCAGAAGCTTCAACTAATCTTAAAATGAAGGTTTTAATATGCATTTTCCTATTTAAATCAATATCAGTTTAATACATTTTTGCATTGAATTCAATACACATTTCAATTTTGGAATATTTTTCAGTTTTGTAGATGGCCTTAAATTTTCTGTTTTCAGCATGCTGCTAGAATTTTGTATCTACAAAGCATAACTTCATTGTATTAGTTGAAGAAAGATGGAGAGTTTGGCTGCTGAGCCTTGTGGCATCCAAGAAGGCAGAGGAGGTGGTTTGGGTGTTTAGTGCTCAGGATGAGGTAGAGCCTTTTTGGAATGGAAGATGTGCTGCATCTCTTCTTCCCCTCTCCTTTTTGGGTAGGGATGGAAGTGATTTGACTCTTTTGGACGGGATTGAACTCATTGATTGAAAGTCAAGCCCCACTGAAGTTAATGAGCGTGTTGTCATTGACTTCTGTTGAGCCAGGCTTTTACCCATAGTTTTCCCATTCCAGCAATCCTTGACAGTAACTAGCTGCAGCTGCCCCTGGGGTTAAAACTAGGTTC
This sequence comes from Chelydra serpentina, assembly GCA_037349315.1. Lineage (NCBI taxonomy): Eukaryota > Metazoa > Chordata > Testudines > Chelydridae > Chelydra > Chelydra serpentina. The sequence goes on along the minus strand of JBAIAC010000029.1, from coordinate 32,694,599 downwards.
TGTGACATGGTTATACACTTTCCCCCTCTGTCCTGATGGACAAGGAGTAACCATATTATAGCGTGTTTGGTCTACAACCATGTTTCACAAATGTGTTTTTAACATATGCATTTTATTGTAGACGGGGCCTTATTTGACAGAGTTTGTAGGGTCTGGAGATTAGTCATAAAGACCTTCAGCATCTAAGTTTATTAGATGAAACATATGTCTATTATATATCTATTCAGCATTTGCCTCAACATGTGTTTAAATCTGACTAAAAGTCCGAAATAGAGGAGAGTTCATCTTCTGTTAAAAGGAGAAAGCAGAGTTGGTTGATTTAAATCACCAGTTGGAAAGCCACTATTTAAATAATCAATTTTAATCAACTTCTCTATTTGTACTTCAGTTACTTTGTAAAGAAATGTGCATTCTCATTGGTTGATGTATATCAACATGTTTTATTGATTATAACTAAATACAGCCTTTGACGAGCAGCTCCTTGCCAGACTTCTGGCTTGGTTTTTGTCAGTTGCACTTGAATTTGAAATTCCTCGATTTTAGGTTGCTGTGCAATCACATCTGATGATGGTTCTCTAGCACACAACTAGGAATCTAAACTCCACTGCATGGATCATGAGCTGTAGTAACAGTCTAAGTTGGACTCATTGTCTTGAAGGCGGCCATGTCCCTTCATGTAACTTCTCCCCTCTGTTTCACATCAGCATAACAGTCCTGTATCTAATAAAGCTGAAATGGTCATCTCTCCTTAATTATCAGCAAGTGTTGCTCTCTGACGGTCAATTGACTTCCCCCTAAGAATGAGCACTGAGCACTGCAAGTATTCTTAGCGCTTGTGATTCAGAGTTAGTCTTTAGAGTGTTAACAGATAGTTCCTCTCTGTTGGGCCCGCAAGCTCACCTTGGGTAGTGGTTTAAGTGTTGGCTGGTAGATACCATTGTAGGTCTATGATAGAGAAAGTTGGTAGGATATGGAGCCATATGTTGCATATCTCTGCTGTTCTCAGATTTTTTGTGCAGTGTACTTTCATTCTGATGAAAGTTTAAATGATAGTCATGTTCTGTAGCTAGAGGAGTTGACTGGACCCTTCTTGTCTGTATTGCTGTTTCATTGTGGAAGATGGAAGTTGATAGGTTCTTAGAGGGTTTATTAATGCAGTGTTTGATGTGTACCTGTTGTGTGAGTGATCTTAATAAGCTGTATCTGAGGTTTTGGAAGAATATAGTGAACATTGTCTGCTGTTAGGAATGACTTCTTTAAAGTGACAACTTATTTCTAGCAAACAAATAGAGGAGGATTTTATATAGAATAGGATTTTGCATTTTTTAAACAAGGAAATTGCATGTGTGGAATGGAAACAATTTTCTGCACTTTTTCAGTCGTTCATTGTCGCTGATTTATATACACGTTTTCTAGGGGTAGTCATTACTGATTACTACATTTCACCAGTTTGTTCCAAAACTTATTGATGTGGTAGATGCAGTTGCCTTTATAGAATCATAGAAATGTATGGCTGGAAGGGCTTAAGAGGTCAGATAGTCCAGCCCCCTGTGCTTAGGCAGGGCTGACTAAACATACACCATTCCGGACTGTGCATCTCCACCCTGTTCTTAAAAACCTCCAGTGATGGGGATTCCATAGCTTCCCATGGAAACCTATTCCAGAGCTTAACTACCCTTATAGTGGGAAAGCTTTTCCCAACATCTAACCTAAATCTCCCTTGCTGCAGATGAAGCCCGTTACTACTTGTCCTACCTTCAGTGAACATGTAGAACAGGGGTCTCAAACACGCGGCCCGTGGGCCACATGCGGCCCGCGGAGTTATTTCCTGCGGCCCGCCATAGGTGCCAACTCCACTGGCAGCCAAGCTCCAAACATTACTGAGTGTTTATATTTTATTAAAACCCCTCTTTGCATTACAGTTTTTAAAAAGTTAATACATTGACTTTTAATAGAATACTATATTACGCTTCATTTTTTTCATTTTTGACTATACTTTTGTATCATTGTATGAAAAGTTTTCAGTGATGCGGCCCTTGGGCCAATTTACTAGTTCTCATGTGGCCCTCGTGGTGATCTGAGTTTGAGATCCCTGATGTAGAACAACTGATCACAGTCCTCTTTATAATAGCCCTTAATATATTTGAAGACTGTTATCAGGTTCCCTCTCAGTCATCTTTTCTCAAGACTAAACGTGCTCAGTTGTTTTGATGTTTCTTCGTAGGTCAAGTTTTCTAAACCTTTTCTCATTTTTGTTACTCTCCTCGGGATGGTTTCCAATCTATGTCTTTCCTAAAGTGTGGCATCCAGACTTGGACACACTAAGCCAGCTGAGGCCTCTCCAGTGCTGAGTAGAGCAAGACAATTGCCTCCCATGTCTTATGACACTCCTGTTAATACACCCCAGAATGACATTAGTCTTTTTCACAGCTTTATCACATTGTTGACTCTTATTCAATTTGTGATCCAGTATAACTCCCAAATCCTTTTCAGCAGTGCAACTGCCTGGTCATTTATTCCCCATTTTGTAGTTGTGCATAAGATTTTTCTTTCCTAAGTAAAGTACTTTACACTTTATTAAATTACATCTTGTTGATGTAACCAACAATTCAGACCAATTCTCTTATCTATTACACTTAAATAATTAGGATGACTAGAAGTCTCAGGAGTTAGTAATTAGATAAAGAACATTTCATCTCTGAGTTTAGAAGTGTCTAGGTTAGGAATAACTAAGTACTGCAATCTAGTGATAATTTTTGGAGATGTAAGAAATTAATTTGGGTTTTGTGGGTAAGTTCACATTGCACAATCACTATCACAGTTGTTGCTGGCTGATGCCATGTTGCCCCTCTGAGCAGAGAGGCCAAAAATTAAATGGACGTATAAAAATGGAACTACAACCCTGCAATTTTTATAGCAGATTGTAGGTGAAGGTTGTGACAGTGCGGAGAAACTTAACAGCCACTTCCTGTGCTGTACCTGCTCTAAAGGTAAATCAAGGAATTTAGTTTCCAAGGCTCAATTATGGCACTTCTTGTGGTTCTTTTTGGCTCCTTTCCTCTTCAGAGAGGCTGGCCACTTGTTCCCTATGGGTTGTCCCTTTAATATGGAGGTCACATAGGCTGACATCTTTCATGAAAAATTATTCACTTAAAAATTTGATTAATTATCCCCTTGAATTTACTGTGGAAAGTGAAAGTCTATGAAAGTGTTGTTAGCTGGCCTCCCAGTGGAAATTAAGTTGCTGTGGTAGCAGCTGCCATCTTGTGAAGGCTGGACTGAATGAACTATTAACCATTTTCACGAAAATCTCTATTTTCCTGGTCATCTTTGTAGAGTGTCTTTACAGTATTCCCTGAAATCCTGGTTAGTTTGTTGTTTGTTCAGGTGGTGGAGGGGAGGATTCTGTTTTACTACAGTACTAGTGGCAGTGGTACTATATAGAGTTAGAGAGCAGAATACAGTAAAGCTGTAGAGTTAGAGTAAACGCACCAAGCATGGTAATTCTTTTTAAATTACTTTATTATGGATCCACAATACCCTGTCTGTGTGTTAACAATACATTAATTTTGGTTTTGAGGAAAATGTTCTAAAGCGTTGCATTGACTCTTCACAGTAGTTAAGTGAATAATTTATGTGAGGCAACAATTCTTTGAGGTGTGAGCAGCTACTGCATTCCTAACGCAAGCCTTTGTGTTTTACATTTTTAGCCTTAGAGTAGTTTATTTAAAGTATTTTTAAAAACTGGATGTAGATTATTTTGGCATGATGAGTATTTTGGTAATTTTATTAATAAAAGTCCACACAGCAAAACATTTCTCAAAGTATATTTAGAGTTGTTTTTAACCTTTTATTACCTTTTTAAAAAATGTGTGAGCCTCAATGGAAAGAAAAATACCAATCTTGGCCTTGCAGTGTTTTTTAATGTTTGTTGTAAATCTCACTGCTTGTTTGCAAAGAGATACCTCTCCTGGATTTATGATGATGTAGTGAAAGGAACCCGTTACGAGCAGGAAGTGGATTAAGAAAGCTGGAAAATGTTTTGCAGCATCCAGCATTTGAATTGCAAGGTAGAGAATGTCTTGCCGATATCATGCTTCAATAGGGTAATTCTTGGCCAGGGTGAGTGTGTACTTTTTAAAAATTGATGCAGTGGGGCTCAGTAAATAACTTCGGAAGAAGGTACAGATAGGCCCAAAAGAGTCCTTTTTTTTTTTTTTGGTAGATTGGAGGTGTGCATGTGTGTTCCTAAGTGCTATGGGGAGGGAAGAGCTGGAGCTGCCTTTCTTTAATTGGATCAGAGAAGGAGCTACTGAGCTGGTATTAATATGGTTTGAAAGGGCAGGCTTCTTGGGATAAGGTGATGGAATGGAGTTGTCAGAGACTTCTTTATATAATAACTGTGGAGGGGACGAGGGCTAGATTATGGACCTCTCCCAGTCCCCTCTCCCTTAGGATCTTTAGGAGATCCTATGTTCAGCCTGCCAGCTTCTCACCCCCAGCCTTTAACCCTTTCATCTCTTCTTTAGGTGCTTAGGTTGTACTCCTGGAGTGGGGACAGAGTAGTAGGATCCCATGCCCTGCACTTCAGGTGTTCTAGCTTGGATCCCACAACTTATTTTGTAGACTATTTGGCTTTCTGTCTATACTATATTCCTTTCCTATGTTAGTAGAGCACTAAAGATCCCACTTTGTAGCTAGGAAGTAGCGAGTAACATAGAAGAAAGATTTACAGAGGTAGATTCAAATATGTGGGGAGATTTTAAATAAAAGACCAAAATTTTGTTGTATGAAAATTTGTATGGTTAGGATGTAAAAATTCAAAATAAATTTAAAAAGATGTGCTGAGTTATTGCTACCTGGGGCTGTAGCAGAAGTTACATTAGACTGCCATCTTAATGGGACCTTTCTCTACAGGTATGTTTGGTGAAGAGGCCTTTAAAAAAAAAAAAAAAAAAAAAAAAGCTTTGGCCATGTACTGTATGTTTAGTGTATGCTAAACCGGAAAATGTATCAATCCCCCTCTTGCCCAGATAGCTGGGGCTGACAGGTAATAACAACTTCTCCTCACTGTGTAAATCCTTTTAAAAATAGTTGTTTACCACATTTTGGTATCTCAAAGGGTGAGTGGCATGCAGTTGGAATTAAGAATAGCAATGTTTTCTGGAATTGAGAATAACACTTTCTCTATGGTTATTCTGTAATTTATAAATATCCAGTATTAGATGAAATAGTATGTATTTTACAATGTATAGTCCATGGATTTTGTTCTTCCTTGATGTAACAAAACCCATATATTTTCTTTTAGCAAAGTTCAAGTTTGGATGCAACTGTCTAAAAAGATTTTTTTTTTACCTGGGAGTCTTAGTTAATTTTTTACTCCAGTTATCTTATGTTCTGGTCTAGGATATGAAATGGAGAAATAGTATTCTATCCTTTTACATTTAGGTATTTGTTTTAATCCTGGCAGATCCAAAGGACTTTGCAAATTCTGTGTATATGTGTATGATAGCTAATAAAATAAAAACCTGGAGCACTTCACCCACTGCTGAATGTAGCCATCTGTGGGGTGGGATACATCAGTTATCTAACAGCCTGCAACATTGTTACATATAAACGACTAAATGAGGACCAGAGAGAGAGAATGTGTATATAAAGTAATATAAATTGTGACCATGCCTAATTAATACCACTTTGTAATCTGTAGAAAGTAATCCATGAACCTTTTAATGATGCTGATTGATAGTCTTGACATTTAAAAAAATGTTCATAAAATGCAAGACATGATTGCATTGGAAAAATAGTTTGTATTTACATTTTTATTCTATAGGTGGGATGCCAGGTGAGCACACAAACAGGCTATTTTGTCAGTCTTCATCCTAGATAGTGCTTGTATTTGGACACATGTACCCATTGTTGGCCTGATAAGAGGGTGTATGTTAAGTATATCCTGAAAGTGTCAAAACAAGCAGCTGTATTGATGTAATCAAACAAGTATGTCTGCATGTGGAAGTTTTGTTGAGTAGATCGGTAGATAGATCATATAGTAGGAAAGACTAAAATAAAAAACGGCTCTTCTATAAAATGTTCTATAAATCTATTTTTATTTTCTCTCTCTCTCTTTCTTTCTTTAACTTACCTTTAGATCCAATATATAAAACATAAATGTGGATTTTTATCCAAAAGCTAACATCTTTGGGGTAAGATTAAGTGAAGACCTGAGCCAGTAGTTTAAATAAGAGCATAGAAGTCAGTTATCCTTTTGATTGTTTTTCATAATTAGTTTATTTTCTGATTTTTAATGGAAAATTATTGCTCATTTTTAGTAGTAAAACTTGTTGGCTTCCACACCACTCCCCCTCTGAAAAAAATAAAACCAGGACCCACTGCAAACTCCTGCCTCCAGAAATGAATGAGCATGAGGAACCTTTAAAAGTTTTGTCTTTTTGGTGTATGATTTACAAAAACAAACAACCCCACTGTGTTTTAGTTTTTGCTTTTAGATTTCATCAGTTTTACCCTAAAACTGGAAAACACAATCTGTTACATGCCAAAAGTGTATGTATTGTACATTGGGTACTTTGTCTGATAACATTTTAAAAACATGCAGAGCAAGATTGTATTTGTTTGATGCTCTTTGTAATATAGCCATTTTGCAGGGAGCAACTCGTGTAACATTTAAATCTGGCTTAAGTTTTTAAAAGTTTCATAAATTGACCAGTTTTTGGAAAAACTGTTAGTGTTGAAGTACTCAAGAGAGTATTTCATAAGCTGCCAAGAGGAGGTACTTAATAAACAATGGACTCAATCTTTATCCTGTGGGTGATGTTGTTTATGCTGGGTGTGTGGGGGCCAAAGATTATGTGTACACACTTTGTGCAGTTGCAGTTTGCTCTTTGTTACAAAGTTATAGCTACAGTGTTCTATTGACTATTCTGTTGCTGTGTAAATTAACTCCTGACTGCTGGCTGGGCAGGACATTTCTGAAATAAGTTAATGATTGTGCCATTGGAACGCTCTCCTTTTCTGTCCTTTTGCATTAGGAACATTTGGACTTTTCTAAAATTTCACTGAAGCTTTTGAATTGCTATCTTTCAACTATTGGGATATACTCTTAGTACAGCAGGTTTGTTCGTATGTAAGGGTAAACTATGACTTGGAGAGAGTCACTGGTTCTTCACACACACTAATTTGTGTCACTACATCTGTAGTACTGCCCTCCCATTCCCTGCACTGCCACTATACATCTAACAGTAGTAACAATGGGTCCGATATATGTTTCTGCTGATAGCCTTCTAAGTCTCCATGTTTCAACAGAAGTCAGCTTTCTTTGTGTTCTTACTGCAGATTTGTTCTGAATTTCAGAGCTAGAGGGCAAAGAGCCTTTGTTGTTTAAAATATACAGCAACATTCAGTGCTTAGCCAGTGTTATAAAATGTATATTTTGTCTTCCTACTGGAATCATGTCATTGCTTCATATAGACCAATGGTTGTTGGAGACTATTTTATAAAGCATATTTCTACATCCTGTATGCTAGGTTTCTCCAAAGAAATAGCCACATTTGCACTCACTGTAGAACTAGCCTTACCTTTTTGGGCTCACCTGGTGTGTGGTGTTTCTATACTGTGACCACTTGTTCAAAATCTTAGCAAAATCCTCCAATCTACAGTAATCGTTTGAAGACAGGATATAAAGAGGAGTCATTGTCTAGGAGCTGATAGAAGCAAATACTGTATCGGTCTTGTTTCAAAGACAGTGATTTGTTGCTTTTCTGTATGTGGAGGAATTTGTGTGTTGGTTTTTGTTTTGTTTTCTGTGTGTCTTTTGTGAGGTGTTATAATGAAATTTTAGAGATTTTAATTACTTTAAAAGTAGTCATACTAAGATGATTAATAATTCCAGAAAACCTGCAGATATTTTACTTAAATTTGACTGGGCGCTGTGTAGTACAGATAAATGATGAGAAATATTAACTTATTTGGTTGTGATCCTGCAATTAGCTCCCTGACCCGTATGCCCATGCAAAGTCCCACTGATTTTTAGTGGGGCTCTGCATGGACATAAGTCCCCTCACATAGGTCATATTTCAAGTTCAGGACCAAAGAATGTTTTTTAACAAATTCTAAAACAGAGTTATTCAATTATTTTTTGTCAATGTCCAAATTTTGTGGTTAAGGTATAGTCAAGGAGCAGACTCCAGAGAAAATAAAATAAATAAATAAATAAATAAAGATTTTGGGGTCCATTCAAAAGCATCTGGTGGTCCGTATTTGGCCTGCGGTCCGCCTATTGACTACCATTCTAAAACATAGAAGTTTATAGGGTTCTTGGCTACAATGAATGACAGGGAGAACATCCACTTGAAATACTAACATTTCTCTCTAAAAATTTGTTTTAGAGCTCAAGTAACAAGTGAGATTACTATAGCTGAAAGAGTGGAAAAATATTTTTCTTTGTTTTTCTGTCTGTTTTGTGCATTTGACAGCAGTCTGCGTATAGTTGGTTTCACTGTTCCGCTTGTATAATCATTTTTTTACATGCTTGAAAAGACCCAGATGAATATCAACATGGGAGAACCACTGCCCCCTTTTTAAAAGGAATTTAAAAATAATCAGATATTACTTAAAGGTTCCTGTAAGAAATTGCATGAAAATGTTTGATTTCAGAAAATTCAAACTGTCCCTTTAAGTTCACCCTATTTCTACTTCTTGTAAAGGCTAACAGTTGAAATTTAGCCTAATGTGATCTGCTGTTCTGCTTAATATATGCTTTACTAATATTGAGAGAGAGGGACCTTTTACTAACTGTTTGTATTGGAGAAGATAGTAACTTAAACAGCATAGAATGGAACAGACAAATATTCCATACACTTTGGAAACACATAATAGGATTTCAGCATCTTACTCTCACTAATCCACCTAGGGTTGACTCATGTGTGCGCACACTTTAGCATGAGTGAAAGAGTCCCGTAGTATTGAATGTACAACTGAAAGTGCTCAGTGAAACAGTAGGAATAATCCAAGGTACTCTTAAACTGTACTGAAGTCATTAAAATATACTGACAATAAGAAGGTGCAGTCTTCGGAGTTCAGCGATCCTGAAGTGATCCGAGGTGTACAAAATCTTTATCTGCAATGTAAGTCCCTAGCTAATGGCTCCTACATTATATTGGCAAGTATACTGACTTTTCTCCACAGTGGAGATTTCCCTGCAGTGATTTTGAAACTTTTAACCTTGTGGTAAATATATATCAGAACGAAATGCTTGTGATGGGAAGAAGGAACACTTTTTAAGATATGCTGCTCTTATGGTTTGGATCTTCTGATTTTTATGTTCTGAAGATTCAGAGTATTGATTGTGCTTAATCTTGCAAAAATACTAATTTCCTTTTAATAACTGTGTTTTATGGGTATCTTTTATATGTACTGTTTGTTATCAAATTTCATTTTTAGTGTTCTTTTTATCTTTGTGTTTTATACTGCTGCCAGTCACTACAGCATCTGAACAGCTGTCATATAAACTCTGTTACAGAGTCCCTAGTAAATTTCACATAATCTCTGGTTCTCTTCCTTTTTCAGGGTAAAACACTGTTTGTGGTGTTGTATTTGTTACAGATTTTTTTTTTTTTGGGGTGGAGTGGATGTGTTTTGGTAGATTGGGTAATGCTTTTTAGCTGGTAATTTCTGCAGTTTGTCTATAATGTAGAAAAATGAATTAAGTAATTAAGTATAGTATGTAGTTTACCGAAGTCCGTCTTGTCTTTGTTTTGATTATCTCAGATTTTCTATTTTCATCTTTCACAGAACTGAGGAATATTTTAAAGCTTGACAAATGCATTCCAGACTGGAAAACTGCTGCACTCCTTCTCCTCCTCCTTTAGAGAACTGACTTCTTAAAACAGAGGTAAAGTTGCACATGGCACATGCTATAGCAAATTTTTATACCAATCATGACAAACAGAATCATGACTTTTTAGTAACTTCTCCTCTCGTGTTTCCTGTGGTGTCTTTAAATAACTGTATTCAGGTGTCATGCAAATTATGACTGCTAATCACTGGCTTCCAAAATCTACTTGCGACTGACATTGTTTGATATTTTTGTTTCCAAAGTTTTCTTTTATTTAGTTATTGTCTATTATTGATCGTATTTAATGCAGAAAGCAGTGCTACTGAAATGAGCTACTAGAACAGGTACTTCTTAAATTCAAGTAAATCTACTGTTGTTACTATTACTACCACTGTTTAAGTACCCCAAAAGTATGGCATGCTTAAAAAACACTTAAGACAGATCCTTGCCATAAAGACCATATATTCATAGGGCGTGATCATATAACTACTCAATGGCGGTGCAGTGCTTACTGCCATGAGTAGTCCAATTCAAACAAGCAAAGTCCCAAAGAAATATGCCTTGATGTTCTCAAAAAATCAATGTTGGGATATTTTTTTCTACTTTAATATTTTCCATTTATCAAAGTCTCAGTTCTCCTGTTAAATCAAAAATTTTCCAACAAAAATCAAAATAGAAGGGAGGTTTTAGATTCATAGATTTATTTTATTTTTTTGGTGAGACCAGAGGAGGCCTTGGTAATTATCTAGTTTGCCCTCCTGTATAATTCCGGCCATAGAATTATACAGTAATTATTGTATCAAGCCTATTGAACTAGAGCACGTTTTTTAGAAAATATTTAAATATTTTTTAAAAACAAATAGCAAAATTTAGATTTCTTTTAATATTCTTAACTCTGTACCAACTTTCAGTTTTTTTGTTCCTAATTCTCAATTTTTTTGGTTTATAATACGCTCCTATTACTGTCTGAGACCTGGATCTCGCAAATACTTGTGCATGTGATTAGCATTATGCATGTGAGTAGTCCCACTGACATCAGTGAGACTACTTATGTGTAAAGTTAAGCATTTGCATAAGGGTTTGCAGGGTTAAAACCAAATATTATTTTATTCCTTTTCTCTCTTTCATTTCCCTTTTCCTGAAATTTTTTATTTATGGTTTTGTTCCTTGCAAAAGGGCTAAATGTTTCAGAACAAAGAGTTTGTAGTTCAAAGGCGGTAGATGACATCTGTGAGAATTTCAAAATTGGTGAATGCTATGGGTTTTGGCAAAAGTCAGGTTAAAACCCCGCCCCTCACAACTTCTAGATATTTTGCATTGTTTCATATTTTCTCTCTTTGGGAATGCTTGCCAGTGACCAAAATACCCTTTCAAGTATGAGATCCCTCATAAAGTACTTTCTGTTTCTCATTTCCTTAAAGCAAGACTTGTTTTCAGCTCCAGGTTTTAAGGTCCTGTCAAAGGCATAATACTGATGCAGCCACTCTGTGCCTCTAGTTTTATGTAGACATCTTATCTGTCAGCACTTCTAAAGCATCCATTGCTCCATGAACAACTGTTTACCCCTTTTTCCACAGCAAGATTTAAGAAATAAGCCTACTCTGTTGCACAAGTAAAGTCTCCTGCAGCAATATAGAGTTTGGGGGAAATGACACAACTTCAAGGATCCCTGGTGGAATACTGACTCATCTTTATCTAGGGTATATACAATTTCCACAAGGAAAGGCACTTAATGAAATACAGACTTTGTTTTCATCTGTTTTGCTTGCTTCACCATTTTCACCTTCTTAGAATACACTTTTTCTCTCCAGATGCCTCATGTGGCCCCCAAAATCTTCCATACTACTCTGCCTCATTGTTCTGATCCCATCTCAGCACACTCTTAATTGTCTTCCTTCTGGCTGCAGAGACTGGGATGGGACAGTGTTCAGAGGACACAAGCATAGGTGCCAGAAATAGAGGGCCGTCCCCCACCCCAGGCTTTTTTTATTTAATTGAACACATTCCTGTCTGTGACCTGGCCAGCACCCGGGTCCTGTTCTTTGTCACACCACATGCAATGTGAAAACCAGGCCCCACTCTGCATTGTGCTGTGTGCCGGTCCCTCATCTGCCAGCTGCCAAAACCACAGCAGTGGCTCCTCTTGGTGCCGGGAGAGCAGCCAGATCCAGGAAGTGGGACAGACCCATCATCCAAGGGTGAGAGGTTCACTAGCCCGGAGGGTAAGGTAAAGAGCAGGGGAGGAAGGTGCTCTGGAAGGGTCAGACTGGTCAGATGGGGGAGGCAAGGCCTCCAGGGGGGCTGGGCTGGGCTGGAGAAGGCTGGGGGCTCCCTCGAGGGCTCTGAGAGGGTCAGGCTGATGGTAGTGGTAGCGGATGGGGGGGGGGAGGGAAGTTAGAGGTGCTCCCTCAAGGGCTCTGGGAAGGGTTGGTCTGGTGTGGATGGGGAGTGCTTGAGAGGGGAAGAGGAGGGTCAGCTGTTTGTCTGGGGTGGGGGTTGGGGATAGCTCAGTGGTTTGAGCATTGGCCTGCTAAACCCAGGGTTATGAGTTCAATCCTTCAGGGGGCCATTTAGGGATCTGGGGCAAAAATTGGGGATTGGTCCTGCTTTGATAAGGGGGTTGGACTAGATGACCTCCTAAGGTCCTTTCCAACCCTGATATTCTATGATTACTGACCCAATTCCCCCATGGAAACAGTATCAGTAAGGGTTTCTTTCACATGGCAGCTCAGGATCTGGAACATTATTCTTCATCATTCCCAGGGGACCAGGAACTTACTTTTTAACTTTGGATTGTAGTGTGAATGAATGTAGTTGCCAGCCCATTTCTGGGCCTTTCCCTCTATCTACCCACCTAATAGCAAAACAGGAGGAGGAGGAGGAGAGTGAGATTTTGTTTTATATCCTAGAGCTGGGGTCGGCAACCTTCGGCACGCGGCCCATCAGGGTAATCGGCTGGCAGGCCACGAGACATTTTGTTTATGTTGACCGTCTGCAGGCACGGTCCTCCGCGCCGCTTCCCGCAGCTCCCATTGGCCGGGAACGGTGAACCGTGGCCATGGGGAGCTGTGGGGGGCCGTGCCTGCGGACGGTCAACATAAACAAAATGTCTCGCAGCCCACCAGTGGATTATCCTGATGGGCCGCGTGCCGGAGGTTGCCAACCCCTGTCCTAGAGCAACATGCAAACCATAGCTAGAGTTTCTTCCTGTCTTTCTTTCTTGCTCCTTTCTCTGTGACCCTCAGACTTCTTTTATATCCCTGAAATGGAGTTAAAACTCCATCTGATCTGGCTTCTGTGGTGAGTCAGTACAGTGGCTCTGTAACTTCACACAGGGGCTGAAGTCTGAGCTCTGGACAAATGCATGTCATTCTGAACACTATCTGGGATGTTACTGAATAGAATACGCAGGGCTGACTTGTAACGTCCTTATTTGGAGGGGAAGGCCACCCCTCTGGTTTTTCTATAGAAATGGAAGCCAAATGCAAACCCATGTGCCAGGTCACAATGCCACTGCCTCAGATTTGGCCCCCGCCCCACACTTCTGCAGTCTTTCCAGCGCCACTGCTCACAAGTGTCACTGCTACATTGTCTGGCAGACTGGCTACAGAACTGTACAACATGTTCCTTTACTCCTTGGCCAGGGCAGGAATATCCTGATTTGGGAAAGAAAAAGTATTGTAATAGGGAAACTATTTGAATGATACCAAGTTTCTTTCACTGTTCATTAAGAAAGAGGTGAGTTTCCTGTGGATATGAGAGGTCTGTTTTAAATCTTTCCAAATACCTAAAGGCTCCAATCTCCTTACACTTATTTTTAAGCCTTCTTAAACTTCGGGATAAGAGATTTAACACAATCTCTTTACTGTGAACCATAAACAAAAGAGTTGAAAAAGAAAAGGAGGCTATTTAATACATGTGACAAGGCACAAACCTTATTAAAGTCTTTGTGTGTGTTCGTAATGCCCCTGGCCAGAGGTAAACATGTTAAAACAGTCTTTACTCAGCTCTATAATAATTAACCTATGTGTTGAGGAACAGTATTAAAATCTTAAAATATAATCTCACTAGCTTCAACCAGGAGTAATTTTTAGCATAAATGCAATTTCAGACAATCGTATTAATAAATGAATGTAACCATAATCAATTTGTTCTCTATTCTTTGTACACAGAAAAAAGTTCCCTTCCTCCATTATTACAATACTAAGATTATACTTGACCTAATATACATTTTACCAAGTTTTTTTCCAGTTTGCGTTAATATTATTGCAATGCTTGTCCCTTCCCTTTATTCTCCTAACAAATGATCTAAAACTTCCTCCGCTTTTCTTGTCTATCCCGCTATTACTAGCCATGAGTATTAAAAAGTTTGTCTTCCTACACTGTAGATCAGCTATGCTTTTTGTGATGAGGAAGTCCTTCATTTAGCAGAGAGGAATGGTTAAAAGGATAATTTATCAATTGTGGTATTTTGGAGGGGAACTGTGTACTCTGAGGGAAGAATTCTTCCTTTGTAATGATTAATTTCTACTTCCTTCTTGCTCTTTTATTAGATCAAAAAGCCGTCTCTCCTATATAGATGATTTTCTCACTTGGTATTCCTAGGCTATACTATATTTTTTATATTTTTCCCCTGGGTTTTCAAAGATGTGTGAAGAGTCTTTGTGGGGGAGGTTGGAGCGGAAGGAGTTTTATCACATGTAGTAACATTTATTTTGAGGCCTTTGTCCTGCTGTCTTCAAACAAATTTGCACTTTGTTTTTGTGCTTCACTACTTATAACAGAAATCATCTGACAGGGCTGACTAGTGTAATAACAATCTTGTATGGGTCATTTGTAGCAATTGAACCTAGGACATCTGGCTCTAAAAGCCTGTGATTCTACAGTTTCTAAAAAGCATTAGGGCCAATAGGGGAAGCCACTGAGCAAGGAGCTCAGTAAGACCAGGAAAGGAAAACTGTTTAGCCGGCAGCGGCAGCATGTAAAGGAGTGACTGACTGAGCAGGTGAATATAGAGGGCGAGCTGAAAGGAGATGGAAAAGGAAGACAGCAATAGCAGATCTCTCCCTTTGAGTTCCATTCTCTTGCTCAGTGGCTTCCCCTTCTGATCTCAGTGCTTTATTCATGCATCGCCTCTCTCTTCCTTCCTTTCCCAAACACAAATAGGGTGACCATTAGCTCCTGCAGCAGCCCCAACACTTTTCCTTTTCCACAAAGGTTCCCTGCACCTCTCCTACCACAGGTGACTCACTGGCTGTGCCGGGGTCTGGATTCTTCTCTTGGACAGCAAGTGGCAAATTTGCTCCAGCTGTTGCTGCTCTTTTTCAGCACTTTCAGCCCCATACTCTGCCTGGCAAGCAGGATCTAGCCCAGTGGTTCTCAAACTTTTGTATTGGTGACCCCTTTTACATAGCACGCTTCTGAGTGCGACCCCCCCCTCCTTATACATTAAATGCTGGCGGCAAAACGGGATTTGGGGTGGAGGCTGACAGCTCGCGACCTCCCATGTAATAATCTTGTGACCCCATGAGGGGTCCAGACTCCCAGTTTGAGAACTCCTGAAATAGCTACAGTATTACACCATGGAGGTGCAGCCAGGTAGTTGGGCCACCTAGAGGAAAAAGTGAAATTTAATCAACGTTGTTTTTTTTAAAAATAAAAAAATTATTGCTCATGAGCCTCTTGAATTTATAAACGCATCAATAGGGAGCAAGCCACACTTTAAAAGCCCATTGGTGGGTTTTTTTATAAGAGTGTAACTATTTTAAACATGGTGACCTGAATAAATTCAGCATTCTTCCTGTCTACGTTTTCTCAATAATTTTATATTTAGGAAAGAGATTCTTCATAATTTCCTTCCCTAAACTTTCACTGTGTTGCAGTGAACTGATAAACAACCATCTTCTTTTTTTATCTCCCATGTAGCTGATTTTCTGTGTAGGTGTAGTAATTTAACTGCCCAGATTATCAGAGCATTTGCATGCTTTCCTATATAAATCTTGGCTGCCTCACAGGGGTGTTGAGTCTGAATTAGTTACTAGTAAAATATGTTGAGATTGTCAGATAAAAAGCATGGTAGCCATGCTAAATATTATCAATAATAATATTTTAAAAGCACCTGGTCAGCTACATTTGTAGTAGCTGTCTTGAACAGACCTGCTGCTTTAGAGTATTTTTTAACAGAGAGCTGTATAATAAAAAATAATTGAATTGCTCATCAGGTTGTTTTTCAGATTGAAATTTCTATGGTAGCATGTTAATTTGGTTTAATGCATCTGTTGGAAGCTCTGGTTAGGGACTGTTCCAGTTTGTAAAAATCCCTGCTAGTATCTTTGTGCATGTTTCCTAACAAAATTGATCAAAGTCCCTACATCATCCCGCTGTGCTCCATTAAAATATCAATATCATTTAAAAAAAAAAAAGCTCCTAAAAAGTACCTATTGGCAGCACTGGAAACGGATATAATTTTTGTTTTGTTTTATTTATTTATTTTCATACATCTGGTACAGCTTAGCCAGGAGTGAGTTCAGTCTTTCAGTCAATGTAACTCAACGTTATTGTGGATTGAGGGTAGTTGTGTCTCCATGTCAATGCAATCCTTGACCTATCTATTGCGACTGTCAACAAGGGTCCAACTTATGGTGGTGGTTTCTGTGATATAGACATTCCCTAGAGTCTGGTTTCAAAACACCCATTCAATTCACTTATACTACTAAACTATTTTGAGACAGTAATTACTTTGGCTCACTACCAACCTATATTGAATTCAAACTGGAGATTTTGAGACTCCTGCTGCCCTGATCCTGACACAATGTACTGTAATTGGTTCTTTCTAAAAGTAAAATAAACATCAAAATCCTACACTTAAATTTTCCATATTCACTAGATTTAATGCATTATTCCTTAAAGGGCCAATTTCTCTCAATATTTGGTTTTTTCCCCCTAAAATTCCAGTCCCTGGAGTCATTTCATTACAGGAGAATCTCAGTTTTGATGTATAAATTACTAGCCCTTATGGTTGCAGAGCAAAGCTTGAAAACCTGAATTCTAAATGCTGAAAAATCGGAAGTCAAATAAATAGAACCCCAAATGTATTATTTTGTTTAAATCCCATGATTTGTTTTGAGGCAACCTCATTTGGTGGTTGGGGGCTTGTTAGGGTGACCAGATACCGTCCCGATTTTTCATCTTTTGTCCCGTGTCCCGACCGGTGCTTGGTCGGGACGCCTTTTGTCCCGATTTGCTCAACAACTTCCGGTGGGCGGGAGAGGTTTTTTTGTTTTTGTTTTTGCTCAACAACTTCTGGCGGGCAGGAGAGGTTTTTTTGTTTTTGTTTTTGCTCAACAATAAAGGAGAGCTAACAAGTTAAAATGCCTTGTTCAAAAATTTTAAGTAACACTTAACTTGCAAACGCCTGAACAGCAAATGTAACTTTTCTTGTCTGCATAGTAACACAAAGTGGTGCTTTCCGTGCCTTCTTGGTTGCAAAGATTTGAACTGCTTCCTGAAGGTCCACAGTCTGGGCCAGCTCATGCTCTATTGAGATAGTTGCAAGGCCGACCAGCCTCTCCTGTGTCATTGTGGAGCGTAGATGTGTTTTTATTAACTTCAGCTTGGCGAAGCTGCGTTCTCCACTGACAGCTGTTACAGAAAGTATTAGAAGTATGCGCAGAACAACAAAAGCATTTGGAAAGAAGGTGGTCATCTGATTTGTGCACATATATTCCAGAACAGCCTTTGGAGTTGATCCTGCTTAAATGTATCTTGAAAGGGCTTTCAGTTCATCACCTAAATCACTCGCATCAATATTGCGCATGTCATCATGTGTCAACACTGTCTCTAGTGCCCTGCATTGCTCGTGTAGGTCTTCTTCAGGTGTAGTGAGGAGTTTTGGAATATCATACAACATCCCAAATATACTGCTGTGTTCCTTGAGCTGCATGAAACATTCTTCAGCTGACTGTATTGCACAATCTAGCATCTGGTTAAAGAATTCAACTTTGAATTGTTGTTTGGGGTCTCTTATGGGATTATCCCGTGCCTCGTAATCAAAATATCTTCTTCGGTGAATCTTGTATTCTTGAATGGGTGGGAAAATTAGCTTCAGTGTGAAGTTCCTCTGCCAACTTCTGTGCACTCTTCAGAACGTTTTGAAATCCCTCATCTGACTGATAAGACTGTAGATATGATTTTGCTTTCCCAGTTGTTCCATTGCTCCAAAGATATATCAAGGTCAACACCTTGGAGTCTCTTGCTTACAACATTTATTTAAAACAGTATGTCATGCCACAACACTAAGCCACACAGAAATTTGAAGTTATGTATGTTTCTGATGATTCCATTTCCTTCTGCCATTGTTCTCCCATGAACAGTTCCTGTCATAGCATTAAGTATCAGAGGGGTAGCCGTGTTAGTCTGGAACTGTAGAAGCGACAAAGAGTCCTGTGGCACCTTATAGACTAACAGATGTATTGGAGCATCTGAAGAAGTGGGTATTCACCCACGAAAGCTTATGCTCCAATACATCTGTTAGTCTATAAGGTGCCACAGGACTCTTTGTCGCTTCTGTCATAGCATTATCCTCCATAATGGCAACTATGGCATCATCTGTCTTCCCAATTTGGTGTTTGATAGGCCTTATTGCCTCCACTTGACTTTCCCACCGTGTGGCACTCAGTGGTTTCAGTGTCAGAGAGGTTGTTCCCAGATGTTGCTTCAAAATTTGCCATCGATGAGCTGATGCAGAGAAAAATACATAGATGCCTTGAATTACATTAAAAAATTCAGCAGCCTCACTAGAAGCTGCATCACTGACCACCAAGTTCAATGAATGAGAACTGCATGGGACAAAAAAAGCTTGAGGGTTTAACTCTTGGATCCATGTCTGCACTTCTCTGTTCCTTCCTCTCATGTTTGCACCATTATCGTAGCCATGACCTCACATGTCAGCTATCGCAATTCCCGTATTGTCCAGCTTTTTAAGAAGCACTTTTTTCATACCAGCTCCTGTAGTATCATCAGTGTCAATAAATTCTAGAAAATGCTCTCTGTCACCATTGCAGGGACATTTTCACTAGGTTCTGTTGTTGTTACAAAACGCACCATTAAAGTAATTTGTTCCGTATGGCTGATGTCAGGTGTGCAGTCCAGAATAATAGAGTAATATCTTGCTGACTTCAGATCTGCCACAATCTTCTGTTTGACTTTTGTTGCTAGTAACTGTATGATCTCATTTGGAATTGTTTTTTCCAAGGTAGTGGTCTGTGTACATTTCTTGGGTGGTGACTCTTCTTAGATGCTCCTGGAGTACAGCATCAAACTCAGCCATCAGCTCCACAATTTTAAGGAAGTTTCCATTGTTTGGCACATACAGCTGATCTGAAGTGCCACGCAGTGCTAGGTTTTGGGTAGCAAGCATTCTCACAATGGCAATGAGCCTTTTCAGAACATTTTGCCAGTAACGAGACTCTGATGCAATCTTCTCTTGATGCTGATAATCTGTTGGCCTTTAACCTTAGTCACATCTCAAGCTCTTTCCACCTATGGAATGCTCTTTGTTTTGCTGCCTTCTCATGCATGCCAGATTTCTAGCCAGATTTTTCCAGGCCTTTGTTCCTGTAGAAACCAATGTGGCTGTAACATTAGACTGGAAGAGTTTGTAACAAAAACAGTCTGCAGCATTCTTGGTTTTTGAGTACTTAAGCCATGGCCTCTCCACTTTGTCACCATTGGGGATTTCATGCCAGTAATGTGTTGGATGGAAACTTCTATTTTCATTGTCTTTGGGGAACATGAAGTTTTTCACTTGCTGTAGCCCATGCAGTACAAGGAAGTCCCTAAGGCTGCTACTCAAGTGGGTCCACAGTCCTGGATCATCTAGTTTTAAGGAACTAAACTCAGCAGCAGCTGTTTCTTGCGCCTCCACCACCCTCTTCTCTGATCTACACTTTTCTTTAGGAATGTGCATGGTTACATCCATTTGAGATGGAGATATGGATGCTGCAGTAGCTGCCAGGTCACCTGCACTCTAACTGGAAGATCAGGCATCTCCTCATCATTCACATCCTCACTGGGGCCGGAAGGCTCACCGTGAACATTTGTGTCTATGTATCTCAGGAGAGCTCCTTCCTGCTTAGATAGAAAAGCTTCCTTTGCTTGCTTTCTTTTTCTGAATGCTGCCCCAGAGGGGCATTTTCTTCTTTCACTCATGACTGCTGTTCTGTGCCAGCTATAGTGGCTCTCAACACTCAATTGAAGGGGACAAATAAGCAGGCTGGTAGCAGGGCCTGAGTGAGGGAAGATATCAGCATCTTAAGGGCCTAACTGGCTCCTACTACTTCAGTTGACTGCCTGTTCTCCTCAAGTTGGTTCAGGGAAGCAGCAGGAAACAGGAAGCTCCCTGAGAAGCTGGTGTTAATCAGTCCAGGCTCCTGGGGGTGCTAGAAAGGTATGTAAGAGGCTCCTCCTCCTTTCTCTCCCTGCAGCTCCTGCTGCTTTCTGTTATTCCCGCTCACCTTTTCTCCTGCCTGCCTGTTGTGTTTCTTGTGCCCTCCTTTCTCCAGCACAGCACTCCACCATCTCTGTGCATCTACAGCAGAGAGAATACATATGTACCAGCAGCAGACACAATTTTCTATACTCTGGGTCCTAGGGGCGTCCCCCCCCCACAGTCTGGCACCTGAGGCGGCCGCCTAAGTTCGCCTCATCGTAAGGCCAGACCTGTTAAGTCATAACAGAAACAATAATGGTTTGAGCCTGTGCCAGGTATCCTTGGTGAAAACATACTTTGAAATACCTGTATATAAATATGTAAATAGGGTATTTAAAATTTAAATCAAAGGGGGAGGGGAAAAAAGTCAAGTCTCAACACTAATATTTGGAAGAATAGTTTATTGTTTATTAGGGCCTTTTTCAAATGACATGACAAAGTATATTTTAAATCAAATTTTATTAGATTAATTTTAGTTGTTTACTCCCATTTATTAATATACTCAAGTCAAACATTTTTCCGTTAACCTCCAGTTCTGTGCAAATCTAAACTGGACTATCAAGAACTTTCAGGAGTTTATACATACTAGCTATTTTGGAAAATGTTATGACTGTCTCTACCTTTTGTCTGACTTCCTGTATCTAACTGTGCTTTTATACCTTTACGAGGGAAAAAGAAATAAGTTAGTGAGTGGGAGGTTTGCAAAAGTTTTGTTAGCCATGAATTTTTGTTCATCCTTGCTTTAATGATGATTTCCCTTTGAAGCTATGATGACATGAGCAATATGTTTCTGATAGGTTATGATTTATTCAGAAATCTATTCCTCAGCGATCTTTGGAATTGTTCAAGCAAGAAGTTCCATAACATTCAAAAAGCACTTCTAAACTGTATGTCAGTTCATCTGAACTTGAATACATTATTACTGTATATTTTTGCTATACAGATTCTCTTATGAAGACTGCAAGCTATTGCTATATAGCCTTACAGAAATATAGTTGTACACTGGGCTTTACACTGGCCAGATTTGCATATGGCTATTTTCCTGTATTTCTGAGAGAGAGATCTCTTCTTGTGGTGAAGGTGTTAAAGTAATGGATAATTTCACAATATTTTGTTTTGGGACGTTCTATTTTCATATCTATTAGTATCTACTATATACATTTTCCTATCGTCTGTTTTATTTCTGTTTAGCAACAACACTTGTCTTCCTGTGAAAAGGCAAATTAGTAATGGTGGTTTTGAACCTAAATGTAAGACGGTGGGGCAGAATATTGCAGCTGACACATCACAACAATTTCTAAATGTAACAGTAGCTTAGTGAATATGCTTAGCATAACTCTGATTAAATGTCTGTGTGCTGAGACTATAATAAAAAAAAAGTAATGATAGAAATTGGAAAGGGAAAAAATGTACTAGGTCATCATGTCCAGCTCTCTGCCAATGAGGGATTGATGTTGGTGCTTATGAAATGACGTCTTTATTTAATGCACCCTCTATTGTGTTAAATGTTGTATTTGGGTAGTTTAAAGTTAAAGTAATGTACTGGCTCAGTTCTGGGCCCTTTAAAAGGATTCCTTTTTTTTAATGTGAATATTTAGATGCTTAAATACCTCAGAAATACACACGACATAACTAAACCCTACATTAATTTAAGAAAACAGCTGCAACTTAAATATTGTACTTAAATAAAGCCAGCTAATAAGACTAGGGTGGTTATTTCCAAATAGTATGCCAGTTGCAGACACCATAAAACTCTGTGGTTTTGGCTTGAAACCTGTTTTTGTCTGAACTCAAGATGCTAGAATAAAACTGTTATATGGTAGGAAAGTTAATAATAGTAATTGTGTGGTTTTAAAAAAGCTAATCATGCTTTGTACGTTTAGCTTTCTGACTGCTAAAATAGATCTTCAGTGTTGCAGCTTGAAAGAAAAACTTCACAGTTCCTCCAGAACATCTTTAAGAAATAACATCTACTGCCACCATGACTTCCAAGATTTTATTTTTTATGAAATTGTGTTTGCTTTGTGCCATATCCAGAGTTGTCATTACAACCTGTCACATGGCTTTGTTCCATGATGCTCTTCAGTTGTTCCAGTTGTCTTTTCTTTGTACAATATTTGGTAAGAGCACAGGGATGTATGCTGTGTTTGTCTTAGATAATGTGCAATTTGGCCTGAAGCACTGAGTCCTCTCTGACCCGCTGAAGTACTATAGCTTTATGTCTAGGAGGATCAAGAGAACAGTTTAAAAATTCATTAGAAAACAGGACTAATTTTCAGAACTACAACATTTGGTAATGTTTGATGTTAAATAAAACCATCAGATATTGGAACGTCTTCCCCTTTAGAACAGGGTTTTACAGAACTATGCTTTGTTGCCAAAAGTGCATTCTACCTTTTGAGCTTCTCTTTCTTGTTCCCAAAGGTAAGAAAGTAGAATAAGCTGTAAGAAAATGCTGGGATCAGAACGTGGTGTGGTGGAAGAATGGCTATCAGAATTCAAGGTCAGCTGAGTAGGTGTATGACAGTTGTTATGTTGTTTAATGGTATAAAATGTTAAGAATACTAACGATTAAACATTTAAAGTGTAAAAGCTTATTTTGATTTTTAATCTTTTGTATCTGTTCTACTGCACAATGTGTCAATGTCTATATAAAGGTATTAATATAAAAAGCACAATTTGGAATACAAATATTTATTATAATAGTACAGAGCATATAGCATGCTATGCGGATCTCACTTCAAAGCACATCACACTCTGTAAATCCAGCTAATAGAATTTAAAGGGAAACTGTCAACTTGTTCACAAAATTTAAAAACTTAACCAATTTTTTATAAAATCTAAGATTAATAGAAGTGTTTCCACAATTTAAAAAACTCCAGTGAAAATAGTTATTAAAAAAATTATACCCTCCTTTGTAGAATGGATGAAATCCATGCTTCACATCACTAAGGACTTGAAAGTGTCTTGATGGTAAACCAAACCTAAACTTCCTTTATCGAGCTGAGAGAAATATAAAATAAAAGAGCACATAGACACAAGTAAATTGTGTTTTTAAAATTCTTTCACTTTTAATAATCTGAGGCTTTATCATAGGTTTAAAAAATAAGTTTAAATTTATATAAGGTTTGGGAAAGTTCCTGGTTGAACAGGAAAAAAGAGAAGCAGAGAGGGTTTAGAGACTAGACTGGGTTTGTGGCAAATAATTTTAATATGGAGTGGCCTAGAACTGTGTAATGACCTAGTCCTGGAAGTTGCTGAATGTCCTCAGCTACCACACAAGTTGATAAATATTCATAGTATTCAGCACCATGCAGGATTGGGTCCCAGCATTGTAAGGTTTATGGATAGCTTGCTTGCTTGAATCAGTACTGAAAGGACAGAATTTCACCTTTACTAGTGAAGTAAGTTGTGAATTTGTCTTGACTGAATCTCAGGGATTGTTGTTGCTGTGTTTAATGTTATCAAAACTGGATTTAACATGTTCATAGATGTCTATCAATATATGAAAGCTTTCACATTAACTACTCATTATAGTAACTGCTGTCTATATCTATTTCTTTAGGCATTACCTGAAAATCAAATCTCCAGTTATGCATCAACATTGCACCGGAAAAAATCACTGGTGCCAGCTCTTTATAAGGTTATTCAGGACCCAAATAATGAGGTAGGAGACTCTCAGAGAAGGCATTTCCTTTTTCTTTTTCTAAATAAATCATAGTAATTAAGAACTGTCTGTTGCTGTTCTAACCTGGGACTGATGCAGGGAGAATATTCTTTCTGTTTTGCCCCTTTTTCTCTCCCTCATTTTTGATAGTTGCTGAATATCTCTTTCTGTTAGAAGGCAAACCAGTTGCTCTCAAAAGTATATTGAACACTGCTGCTGGGTTTGGCTGGTCATTGTGACATAACAAGTTTTAGTTTGCAACTCAATATGAGCTGCTTTTTGGAAGCTAGTTAATCATAGCTGAGACAAAGTACTCTTTTAAAAATAATATTCTTCAAGCCAAATTAGTCTATTCACTCATGATTTATTAATTTGGTGGAGAATGGAATAAATGTCCTACTCCAGTATGAAATGATGAATAGGCCTGATTTTCCTTTCATTTACACCACCGTTATATTTGTGTAATTCCATTGCTTTCCATGGAATTACTCTTGGTTTACGCTGGTGTAACTGAGAGCAGAATCAAATTTAAATATGTACAGTGAAAACATAGCTATGAATCTGACTCATGACTTGGACAATTAACATAGAATTAAGCTTTCCATTTCATAAAATACTGGGGAGAGGATGAGAGAGAACTACTGGAAAGTCTTAAGGATGAATCTAAACTCTGAACAAATTACACAAACTTGCCACTTTATGAAGTGTGACCAGATGTCCCGATTATATAGGGACAGTCCCAATATTTGGGGCTATTACCCCTCACCCTCTGTCCCGATTTTTCACCCTTGCTGTCTGGTCACCCTAACTTTATGTTGACACTTCTATATAGCATGCATCAAAAGAGTCAGGAAAGATTTATCTCTAGTCTCGTGTGCTTTTAAATTAAAATGTGAGGAATACACAGGAAAGTAGCTTCTTATCTTCTCAGATACAGCCTCCAAGATTTCCTGTGCTGTTTACTGGATTGAGTTTGAAGAAGTTCAGGTAATCTTTTCCTAACAAGCAGCTTCATTTTAAAATGCTGCTTTGCTTTTCTCGTAGGACTAAAAGCTTATATACTGACTTCTCTTTTTTCCTCTCAGACTGGGAGGCTTGGAATTCATCTTGAAACTGTTGTAAATTGTAACAGTACTATTGTCTCTGCTGTCGCTCTCTGTCTTGCTATCTGTATCTCTGAATGTTTCAAAGGTTTTCCCTTACACTTTTTAGAAAAAAAGCATCTGATTGCACCTCCGTAGGTTACAAAGTTACTAAGAACCAAAACTTCAAAAGGAGAATCCATTTTAAGGGTCTGACTCTAATGTTGTATTATTGAAAATTGACTCATATCTAAGTAAATTAGAGCTGTCAAGCGGTTAAAAAAATTAATCGCAATTAAACTAATAGAATACCATTTATTTAAATATTTTTGGATGTTTTCTACATTTTCAAATATATTGATTTCAATTACAACACAGAATACAAAGTATACAGTGCTCACTTTATATTTTATTTTTGATCACAAATATTTGCACTGTAAAAAACAAAAGAAATAGTATTTTTCAATTCACCTAATACAAATACTGTAGTGCAATCTCTTTATCGTGAAAGTACAAAAAAACCCCAACAACCTGCATTGAAAACCAAAACAATGTAAAACTGTAGCGCCTACAAGTCCAGTTCTACTTCTTGTTCAGCCAATTGCTAAGACAAACAAGTTTTTTTTACATTTGCAGGAGATAATGCTGCCCGCTTCTTGTTTACAGTGTCACCTGAAAGTGAGAACAGGCATTCTCATGGCACTGTTGTAGCTGGCGTTGCAAGATATTTATGTGCCAGATGCGCTAAAGATTCATATGTCCCTTCATGCTTCAACCACCATTCCAGAGGACATGCATCCATGCTGATGACAGGTTCTGCTCAATAACGATCCAAAGCAGTGTGGACCTACGCATGTTCACTTTCATCAACTGAGTCAGATGCCACCTGCAGAAGGTTGATTTTCTTGTTTGGTGGTTCAGGTTCTGTAATTTCTGCATCAGAGTGTTGCTCTTTTAAGACTTCTGAAAGCATGCTCCACACCTTGTCCCTCTCAGATTTTGGAAGGCACTTCAGATTCTTAAACCTTGGGTCGAGTGCCATAGCTATCTTTAGCAATCTGATATTGGAACCTTCTTTGTGTTTGTCAAATCTGCAGTGAAGGTGTTCTTAAATCAAACAACATATGCTGGGTCATCATCTGAGACTACCATAACATAAAATATATGGCAGAATGTGGGCAAAGCCATGGAGCAGGAGACATACAATTCTCCTCCAACAAATTAAGTCACAAATTTAATTAACACTTCTTCTTTTTTTTTTTTTTTTTAACAAGTATCAGCATGGAAGCATGTCCTCTGGAATGGTGGTTGGAGCATGAAGAGGCATATGAATCTTTAGCATATCTGGCATGTAAATAAATACCTTGCAATGCTGGCTACAAAAGTGCCATGCGAACGCCTGTTCTCACATTCAGGTGACGTAAATAAGAAGTGGGCAGCATTATCTCCCGTAAATGTAAAAAACTTGTTTCTCTTAGCGATTGGCTGAACAAGAAGTAGGATTGAGTGGACTTGCAGGCTCTAAAGTTTTACATTGTTTTGTTATGGCGTGCAGTTACATAAAAAAAAAAAATCTACATTTGTAAGTTGCACTTCCAAGATAAAGAGATTGCACTACAGTACTTGTATGAGGTGAATTGAAAAAAAATTATTTTGTCATTTTTACAGTGCAAATATTTATAATAAAAATAAATATAAAGTGAGCACTGTACACTTTGTATTCTGTGTTGTAATTGAAATCAATATATTTGAAAATGTAGAAAAACATCCAAAATATTATTTAATTTCAGTTGGTAGTCTGTTGTTTAACAGTGCGATTAAAACTGATTAATCACAATTAATTTTTTTAATTGCAATTAATTTTTTGGAGTTAATTGTGTGAGTTAACAGCAATTAATCGACAGCCCTAAAATAAATTTAAATAAACCTAAATCCACTGTTATGGCTTCTGCCCAGGTATTTAGGAATACATGGTAGTGCATAGCATGCATCTGAGATCAGAATCTGCTCCAAAAATATCAGCTAAAATCTTGACTTTCAAGGCAGCAATATTTTCCTTAGCATATTTCTTCCAAACTTATTCTACGTAAGGGAAATATAACAACATAATAGGCCCTTTTACACTGTTCAGTGCTGCATTAATATCTAGTTCTAGGAGGTGGGAGCATCATAGGACTATAGGATTCTGTTAGCAAGAGGATAATATTTTTGCCTGTAGACTTCTATTATTCTACCACATGAGTAGTAAAAATCTGGTACAAGGAATTAGGGAATGTATTTCCTAATAAAGAGGGGTATATAAATTGTTATAATAACTTGAGTCTCATCATGGCTGCACCATTGTTTAAAATTCTCTGATCTACAGTATTAAAGAATAAAATAGATTTGCAGCATTCAGATACGCTCTCATCATAATTTGCTTTAAAAACAAGTCTCTCGAAGACTGCTGGCTCCATAGTAGGTTAACAAATATATTACAATAGTATTATCCTTCAGAGGAGTGTGTTTTATCAGCAGCTGTTCATCATACTCAAAATGCTTGCTCTCCAGGGACAACAGTTATACTGAGAAATTAATGTCAAGCAAAGTTAGTTTAATTTTGCAAAAGTATTAAATTCCCTCATGGGTCTTAATATAGTAAAAAGATTGAGAAGGGCAATATTTAAATAAAATATTTAAATAAACAGAGCAAAGAGTGCTCATAAGTGGCTTATTTAAATGAATAATGTGTAAATGGTACACTTGCTATTTTCCTTACTTTTTAAAGTACAATTTATTTATTGACAGTTCACAATTTTTTTTGTTTGGTTCATGGGTATGGAGCAGGGGCAAGGATGAGTAAATTAACTGAAATACATATCTACTCCATGCAAAAAGTAACATTAATGCAGGCGTTGAAGTTGAGAAATCATATACTCAGATCAGGACATCCAGAGTTAACGTTGAAAGCTCAATCTTTAATTAAAAAGCATGTATCCAGTGCTTTCCCGTGTTCAAAGTGCTTTACAGACATTAACTGATTTCTCTTAACTTTCCCCCTTTATGCTTATACCTTAAAATAAGGTCATTCATTCTATCATGATACAATACTGGAATTTCTTATGTAACCTTATCTTGTCTAGTATATGCAGTCATGCATATGCAGCTTTAAGACCTGGCCTGACTGTTAAGACTCAGTGAGATCTACAAAATGAACGCACTTCCTTAAAACTTGGTTTGTGTTGTACACCTTGCTGAGATGTAAAAAAATCAAACCAAGGTATGAAAACTGCACTGTTATGTAACTTACTGTAGTTAAGTTTGTATAAGAAATTCCATTTTGTATTATGGTATGTATTGGGTTAGCTGACAGTTATGTAGATATAAAAGGCTTTTTGTTAAGTCATGAGGAAAAGAGGATGGTTATTGGTTTGGTATAGCCTTAACTGTGCATTTCTTGATGGAGTGCTTGATTTCGCAACCTTTTTAAAATTTGGGTGGCAGGCAGGACATGGAATATTTAATTAAAAAAACAAACAAACAACTCTTGTAAGTAGAACTTATAAATTCCATAATTTGGAACTCTTGGCTTATTGCCTCTGGAACCTATCAGCCTTGCATTGAGGTCTCCTGGTATCCAGTCAGATATACTCTCTAAATACTTCTGCCAAATGTTCCACTTCCCCGTCTTACTCATTTCTTTTGAACTTTTTTCTCTCTGGGCTTGTCCTCACTACTGGGGATATTGAGGCTGCTACAATCCATGCAGTGGGTGTTGATTTAGCGGGTCTAGTGAAGACCCACTAAATTGATAGTAGAGTGCTCTTTGATCGACCCTGGTACTCCAGCTCCCTGAGAAGATTAAGATAAATTGACCAGATCCTACCTCAGTGCCTCAACGTGGTGCAGCGGTGACCCTGGCCGTCTGACAGCTATGGTAGCGGGGCGTATGCCCTGGTAGGTTTTACCATGCTACAAAGGTGTCGGACTATCCAATCCAGGGAGGAGGGTTGCTCTCTGAGGAAAGAGCGCTTTTCCTTCTCCTTAGAGGTTGAAGGCTAGCTAAGCTTGAGGAGGTACGCATGCCTGCCCACCTAGCCAGTGGGATGGCTTGAAGTTAACGGCTAAAACAACACGAGTAAATGCACGTTCTACGGTGGCGGAGCAGAAATTGAGTGACAAGAGATTGCTAAAAATGTCAGGTGCTAGTCCAACATGGAAAAGGACAATCCTCGCTGTGTGTACTTACAATTGTAGGTCACTGGCAAAGGAGGAAACTTTAAACCATCTGATGGAGGAGAAGAAAAGGATAAAATGTGATATTCTCGGTGTCTGCGAAACCTGACGAAAGAAGGAGTTGGAAGTCAACTGGAAGGATGGAAGTGCTGTGAGGCTCGGAAAGGGAGATGGCGCTAGAAATGTTGGAGGAGTTGGATGTATCGTCAATAAAGATTGGTCTTCGAAAGTCATATCATGCCAGCTAACATCATCACGTATCAGTGTACTGCATCTTCAGATGGAGTCAAAAGCTACCCTCAAGGTCATCCAGGCCTACGCTTCCACAAGTGCAAATGAGGACGAAGAAGTGGAAGAATTCTACCGAGAGCTTGAAAGAGCTCTCACGCAAAAGTCCACTTACACTGTCACGATGGGAGATTTCAACACCAAGGTCGGGCGAGGGAAAGCTGGCGAAAAGTTCATAGGGAGATACGGCAGCGGCAAAAGGAATGAAAGAGGAGAGAGGCTGGTAGCGATGGCAGAAATGAAAGAACTGTACGTGGCAAACACCTGGTACAAAAAGAAGATCTCAAGAAGGTGGACATGGATCGCACCAAACGCGAAGAGTAAGAATGAAATCGACTATATTTTAGTCAATAAAAGGCGCATCGTTCAAGACGTCTCTGTGGTGCAGCCATTCAACACCGGCAGTGACCATCGCCTGCTTAGAGCGAAGTTGATTTTCAACGAGGCGGTGGAAAAGAAGGCGTTACAGATGGCAAACAGGAAACAGGGTTTGACTGGAGCCAGATGGAAAAGTGTGATGAGGACTATAGTATCTTTGCTGACAAGTTGAGTTGTTGCATAAAAGCAGCTGAAATTAAAAAGCTGAAGAAGGCGAAGGGAAGAATCTCGATTGAAATGAAAAGCTTGTTGGAGAAGCGGAGAAACATGAAAAGGAGCTCGGATAACAACCTCGAGTACTCCATTCTGTGCAAGCTTATACGGCGAAAAATGAAGGATGACTTCGAGAACTTCCGGAAAGAAAAGCTCCTTAAAACAGCTGAATCATGCAAGAGCCTCAGGACATGCAAGCGGGAATTGACGCAATATAGATTGAGCGTAACAGCATTGAAGAACAAGGATGGAGAGACAGTAATCGACAGCGCAGGGATGGAGGAGGTCTGCAAGGACTTCTATACAGAACTGTTCAAATCAAGAATCAACGTCCCCCTCCCAACCCTCGAAGAGTCAGAAGAATGCGTCCCCCCAATAATCGTCAGCGAAGTCCGAAGCGCACTACACCAGATGACGAAGGGAAAAGCTCCAGGCAAAGATGGAATAACGTCAGAAATGATTTATGCAGGAGGCAAAAAACTTTGGAAGGCCCTCGCTTTTAGATTCAGTCGATATCTTGAAGAAGGAAAAATACCATCAAGCTGGAAGGAGTCGAATACCATCTTGCCGCGCAAGAAGGGTGATCGAGAAAATCTTAAGAACTACCGCCCTATATGCCTGCTCTCTCACATCTACAAGCTCTTCACAAAAGTGATAACGAATCGACTTTCGCAGAAGAATGCGTCCCCCCAATAATCGTCAGCGAAGTCCGAAGCGCACTACACCAGATGACGAAGGGAAAAGCTCCAGGCAAAGATGGAATAACGTCAGAAATGATTTATGCAGGAGGCGAAAAACTTTGGAAGGTCCTCGCTTTTAGATTCAGTCGATATCTTGAAGAAGGAAAAATACCATCAAGCTGGAAGGAGTCGAATACCATCTTGCCGCACAAGAAGGGTGATCGAGAAAATCTTAAGAACTACCGCCCTATATGCCTGCTCTCTCACATCTACAAGCTCTTCACAAAAGTGATAACGAATCGACTTTCGCAGAGTCTGGATGAACAACAGCCGAGAGAGCAGGCAGGGTTTCGAAGAAATTTCAGTACAATCAACCATATATTTACCCTTAGCCAGCTCCTAGAAAGAGCAAGGGAATACAAACTCCCGCTGTGCATTGCTTTTGTCGACTATGAAAAGGCTTCGATAGCGTTGAGTTTAACGCAATATTAAAGGTGCTCGCAGAGCAGGGCATTAACACGCAGTACATTAGTTGGTTGAAGGAAGCGAATACTGGATGTACAACAGACATTACTCTCCTTGAAACTCCCCTCCGCATCCCAATCGAGAAAGACGTAAAGCAAGGAGATAAAATTTCACCGAAACTATTCACCGCCTGCCTTGAAATGGTTATGAACAAGATCAATTGGAGGAGTGGTGTCAACATAAATGGAGAGAGATTATCTCATCTCAGATTTGCAGACGACATTGTACTAATTGCCGAAAGCACCAACCAACTGCAGAGCATGCTACGAAGACTCGACAAGAAAAGTAGTCAGGTCGGCCTGAAAATGAACCGCTGCAAAACAAAATATATGCGATCAGACGTCTTACGAAAAGCCCGAATAACGGTAACAGGAGAAGACATCGAAGAAGTGGAACAGTACATATATTTGGGCCAAGAAGTTAATATGCGCCAAGACCTGAACGGAGAACTCTCGCGAAGGATTCGGGCAGGATGGTGTGCGTTTAATTCCATCAAGGACATCCTCAAAGGAAAAATTGGCAAGACCACACGTAAAAATATTTTCAGTTCAGCAGTGCTGCCAGCCATGCTGTATGGCAGTGAAACGTGGGCACTGACTAAGAGAGAAGAGCAACGGCTGTTGGTAGCTGAAAGGGCAATGGAACGAGCTATGTTGAGAATCTCCCTTCTGGATCGTATACCGAATGAAATCATCAGAGAACGCAGCGGTGTGAAAGATATTGTCGTGAAAAACAGACATAATAAGATGCGATGGGCGGGCCACACAGCACGGCTCACGGATAACAGGTGGACCGCAATCATTGCTGAGTGGTACCCGCGAGAACAGAAAAGACCCCCCGGTCGGCCTCCAAAAAGATGGGAAGATGACATCGTTAAACGTTTCGGATGAACGTGGAGAAGAAAGGCAAGAGTGCGAGAAGAATGGCAGACGTGTTGTGATCGGCGCAGTCTTAACGACAGCTGAAGTCCGATCGATCCTGGTGACCAGAGAGCGTCTCCCGTCGACGCAGCACAGTGAAGACACCGGGGTAAGTCGACCTAAGCTTTGTTGACTCCAGACACGTTATTCACGTAGCTGGAGTAGCGTAACTTAGGTCAACTTACCCCGGTAGTGAGGACAAGCCCATAGACTCTAATCATCCCATTGCAGACTCTGTGGGAAGCAGACTAGCTAAGGTACAAAGAGAGGTGTTTGTTCTGCCATTCCCCCTATATTGTAAGCTATAGATCAGTCAAAGAAAACTAATTGAAAATCCCTCTGAAGGTTGATTTTTCTCATGCTCATAACTTTACAATCATCTAGGTTTCAAGGACTTCATTGCAGTGACCATGTCTTCATATTGGTCTATAAAGCACACTAATAACGCTATAACAACTACTTGCAAGAGATTTGCAAAACAAAGCCCAGTTTGAACTAAATTGTTCAGCCATTAAGTTTTGTTTGCACAAAATTTCTGCTTGCAAC
This sequence comes from Chelydra serpentina, assembly GCA_037349315.1. Classification (NCBI taxonomy): domain Eukaryota; kingdom Metazoa; phylum Chordata; order Testudines; family Chelydridae; genus Chelydra; species Chelydra serpentina. The sequence goes on along the minus strand of JBAIAC010000029.1, from coordinate 32,661,749 downwards.
ATATAGGAGTTGAAGGATTTAAAAAATTTTGTTTATTTATATATGCAGAACACAATTGAGTGGATTTTGCTGAATCTTCCCACAGTATCTAGCCTCCGGAATGAGACCAAGCATGTAAAAACTTCAATCTGAAACAAAACTGATAAATTGATAATGGAAGTTGCATTTCAACAGGTCATTTCTCTGCCTGGGCACAATATAACTTCTGTTATAATCAGTGGGATTTTTTCCGTTAATTTGAATGGGACTTGGTTCAGGCTCACTCAGATTTCAAATGGAAAGCCACCTATAACATAATAGAAAAACTGTTTATAGCCGTGTTTATATCTAGTTTCTTTTGGCATTTGCATACCTCTCTTTGCACCTGTTCATCCCCTGAATATGTGCCCATATACTTTAGTCGCTTGGGGATCTACTTTTGGGGAGTTTTTTGTGAAGAAGCCTCCTGTTATGTTGTTTTTTAAAAGAGAGCCAATAAACGGCAATCTCTCCAATATTTATCTTTATTATTTACTGTTTTATTTTTTGAGCATCTGAAAATATGGTAGGCATTTGACAAGACAAGTAAAGAGACAGTATTTGCTCTGCAGATTTTTGCGTTTACTATAACAGATGGTGGTGTTAGTGTTTCTTGTGGATAGGAGTTTGCATTAAGTAAATATTAATTAAAACAGGATTCATTAATTAATATTTGTGTAGCACTTTGAGCATGTTATGTGCTAAGTATTATAGTAAATATGCTAAAGAGAATAACCGGATATTCAACCATGTAGAACAACGCTGTTTTTCCATCCAGGGGATCTGATGATGGCTTGACTGGCTTGTGATGCCAGCCTGACTACCCCAAGTTAAATAGGAGAGTCTTGAGGTGCTCTGCTTTCTTGCTTATATTTTACGTTTATTGTTAAATCCCTATATTTTATTTCAAAGTACAAGAATTTTTTCCATTAACCTTTTCCTGCTGCACAGTCTTTCCCCACCCTTTGTTTAGTCTCTTGCTTTAGTTATAAAAAGTCTTTTCATTCAGTGTGACTAAACTGTCAGCCAGAAACCCTGTTACACAAGGTGCTTGTATCAGATCCTTGTATAATAAGAGTTTTGACTGATGTTCTACATGGATGTGATGTCACAGTTTATGTAAACAACTAATGGTTTAAGAAATGGTACGTTTGCCATCCATACTGTACTGTATGCTAAAAATGAAACTAATGATTAACCTCACCTTTCTGTTGAAAAAATTTAGCAATTACTCTTAAGACAATAATGACCTAGGTTTTATTGAACTAATTTTTAGTGTCGCTAAGATTTTTAGTTGAGTAAAGGCATTTAAATCTGTGCATGTGTATATGAATATATATTTAAATAGCAATACAGATGTTTACTTCCATGCACATTTGTTGTATGTTCAAACTAAGAACTTATAATGAGAGAGAAATAAAATAAACGTTTTCTGAAGTTGGTAAGACATGGGTTTTTCATGTCATACAAAAAGTGACAATATAATTTGATGTAAAGACTCGTGTGTATCTCCCTGTCCTGAAGAAATACAAGTAAGTGATAATGAGATGGAGTGTTTTCTGATTAGAAAAGGGGACTTTTAGTTAGGAGAGTCTGGGCTATATGCTTAGATTCTTCCAATAGCTTACTGTATGACCTTGGACTGGTCAAGTAACGTGTTGTGCCTCAGTTGCCTTCATCTGTTAGAACACTGAGGCACACTGATGATAGTCACTGGATAGAAAGTTTCCGTCACTTTCAAAACTTTTGAGTGGCTTGTAGATACGGACCTAAGACCTGAACCAAATCCTATTGGGGATCTGGCCATTGACTTTAGTTGGGGTTTAGATGAAGCCTGTAGGTTTTTGTTATTTTCTGTACTGTGAGTTGAGCACATTTCCCAGACACATCTGGCATTTCTGTTCACCAGGAAAGAAAGTTAAGATATATGTGCTTTCAATGGGTCTCTGCAAGGTGGAGACCTGGGTTCAAATCTTAATTTAGGTTACAAGTGAAAAGGAATTATTCACCATTTTGTGCACATCACAAAACTGCCAGTTTGGCACAATTGGCTGTTGGAATGCAGGGGTTTTGTGGGTCCATACTGAGTTGAATTGATAAGGGCCTTGGGGAATCTTGGCTACTTGCATTGAATCTAGCTCTAGTTAGTGCTAGTAAGCCTTCCAGTTTGAGGGGAACCAAATTAAATCAAGAGTATCTGTTAAAAAAGTAGTTTGCCCACCATTGACCAAAAATGCCCCTCCTCCTTGTTTGTAAAACAAACAAACAAAAACCCTTAGATAAAGGGTTAATTCGCTCTCTACTCTTATAATGGATATAGATTTATTTCACTAGTAAGTATTTCTTCTTCCACATCTGAGATTTTTCTAAAGCATTGGGGTTGCAACATGAACATACTTTATGGTCTGTACAGCTCAAATCATCTCACTGGTAAATGAATTTGGTGCTTATAAAAAGATGTCATATTGACAGAGTTGGAAAATGAAACTCTGCCATAGATCAGGTACATTAAGGGCCACGGCAGTGCGAACTTCATCACAATGCTCACCAACGTACTTCAGTCCCATTCTTGAAGACCATGTTTAGCAGGGAGTGGGTAACTTAGTCTCCATGTCCAGTCAATCTGTGGCATCTCTAAGGTTGCCAACAACGATGTCAGTTTTGTCAGTTGTGGTGGTTTTATTTGTGCATTTTTTTAAATACACAAGATTAGTGGCATTTGAGCTGTTTTGTCTCTTTCTGTAGCTCTTGGAACCTGTCTGCCACCAGCTCTTTGAACTCTACCGTAGTTCTGAAGTTCGACTCAAGAGGTTCACGCTGCAGTTCCTGCCAGAATTGATCTGGGTTTATCTGCGTCTTACTGCCAGCAGGGACAGACAGAGTAACGGTTGCATTGAAGCACTGCTTCTTGGGATTTACAATTTGGTAAGTGAGATAAGGAGGGATTGGTGTGAAGAGCTTTAAGATAATCAGTGAGCAGTAGAAATAAAGTAAGGCATGGAATATCAACAGAGCAAAATATGAAAAATGCTAATGAATTAATGCAGTTACATTTAAGTATGTTTAACCTAGAGGAAAGCATAACTTAATGAGTGTTCAGAAAAAGCATGTTTGTAGAAGCATATTTGATAGCTTGTAAATCAGATTTACTGCCTCAGTGCTGCATTAAACATATTATGGTTAACATTAATTTAATTTTTGAATTAAGATTTTTTGTTGCCCTGTATACTGTGCTTGTTAGAAGAATTTAGTAAGTCTGTTTAAATATCTAAAGAGTTGAAATTTGATGATAGCCTGGTCTGAACAATATGCTTATTCAGTCTTTCCATATTGAGCTTCTCCTATTTAGTTATTCAGAATGATCTTTTAAGGTGAAGTATTGAGTCTAAAGTAACATTTAGTCACAAATTGTGCATGGGTGGGAAATATATTTTGGCTGGGACTATAAAAAAAAATCATCATAGTAATAAATGTTATTCACTGTAGTAAAGGCAGTGATTTTGGCTGTCAAAATTTGGCTGTCAAAAACTTAGGGATGATTTCAGGCTGTCAAATAGTATTCTGTCAGGGACATTAAATTATGTATCTCATACAAATTTATATTCTTAATTTGTATGCCAATATGCCATGGCTGGTAAATTATCAATATTGTTAGTATATGCCCTTTCTTGTAATGAGAATTTCAATTTTACATGGCTTTAAAACACAAATTGTCCTAAAATATTTTCCTTCTCTGTTCCATTATAACAAGTTTTCTTTTAGCAGTGTGTTAGAGTTAGTATAGGTTTCAGTGTAGTAGCCGTGTTAGTCTGTGTCAGCAAAACGAAAATAAGAAAGAAAAACTTGTAGCACCTTAGAGACTAACAAATTTATTTCAGCATAAGCTTTCGTGGGTTAGAACCCACTTCATCGGATGCATGGAATGAAACACACAGCAGACAGATATTTATACAGTCAGAGAAACATGATAAGGTGGAAGTGCATAGACCAACCTTAAGAGGCTAATTAATTGAGAGGAACCATATGAAACACCTGCTGTGTGTTTCGTTCCATGCATCCGATGAAGTGGGTTCTAACCCACGAAAGCTTATGCTGAAATAAATGTTAGTCTCTAAGGTGCTACAAGTTTTTCTTTCTTATTTTCGTAGAGTTAGTATAGAGTGCTTTATGTTCATATACCTGGCACGTGAGACATGGAGCCAAATTCTGATCTCAGTGACATTTGTAAATCCACACTAACTCCAATAAAGTCAAGTTACTCTGGATTTATGCTGGTGTAAGCAATATCAGAATCTGGCTACTAGCTTTTGATTTTTATCTGCTGGGCTGAAGTAGGTTGTCAGTATCTGTCATTGGCTTCAGCTTTCATCAAGGCACTTTAGCTAGTCCTTCTGGATCTCATGTCGGATGATTCACAGTGCATAAGTACAGCAGCTAATATTGCTACATTCTCTCCAAACTGAAATAGAAGGAAGCGGTTGTAAAATGGAGAGTGACTCAACACTTTTTTCTCTAACTGCAGACAGAATTATCTTGACACCCAGCTGCAGATGTCAATAAGAACCTAAGAGCAGTGATTCTCAACCTGTTAATCATTGTGGGCCGCAATGAGTTACCTGGGCTGCAGGTTGAGAACCACAGCACCTCCCAAGTCCTCCCCCCTCCCCCCCACCACTGTGCCCCCAGCCCATAGACTCCTCCACAGAGTGGGGCCAGGAGTGGAGCCCCGATGGCTGGGCAGCCGGTACCCTGGACTCTATTGTGCAGGGCTGGGCGACAGTCTCTACCCTGCTGCCAGCCTTGACCCCTGTCGTGTGGGGCAGGCCAGCAGCCCCAACCCCAGACCTTGTTGAGTGGGGCCGGGTAGCAGCCCTGACCCCAACCCTGGACCCTGCTGTGTAGCAGACCTGACCACGAAGCTGGACCCCATTTTGCAGGGCCGGGCAGCAACCCCGACCCGACCCCACCACCGACCCTGACCCCTGTTGTGTAGGGCTAGGCGGCAGCCTCGACCCCGACCCTGCTGCAAGTCCCTGCTGCTCTTTAGCACACAGCTGGGTACTAATTGGGCCACAGGTTGAGAGCCACTGAGGTAGAGGGTAAGATTTCTGATATCTTCTCTGTGAAAAATTCTCAGATTTAAATTAAAGAAAAAGCCTTCCTTATCTTTATTACTGTTTTGGTTTTTAGAGTGAAAAAGTGTTTGAGAAACTAATTAAATCTAGACAGACAACAGCTTTATCAATGCAGCCAACTCTAGTTTCCACGCTGTTCCTTGAAGCTAAGTGGAAGTGGCACACTGCCTTCAGCTGATTGTCACTGAAACTAGAGTGACTCGTACTCTCTGTGTTAGAAATTTTATTGTAGAACATGAAAAGATAGGGTTTGCTGACTCTGGCATATTTGTATAGGATCACTTCTAATAAATTATAATTGTTATTCTATAACATAAGCACACCATAGGCAAATGCAACTTTTATTGATGTGAAAGCTGTATTCAAAATATTCTATATATCCTTTGCTGCTGTGTCACAATACTTGCAGAAATCAGTCCCCTCATTTTCACCTTTCCCCTTTGATGGGTTTATCAAGAGACATTAGCAATTGCTAGCAAATGACTCATCAGCAGTAATACACACATTCCTTTGGCCCTTCAGCATCAGTCTTGTTTCACTATGTAATTCTGTGCTTTATAAATTTTATAACTTAGAGCTGGGGCTAGAAAATTCTTTTAATCCTTTCTTAAAGGTCTGAGAAAGTCGTGGTCACAAAAAGAACAAATACTCTTCTGTGAATTTTCTTAGGCCCTGATTTTGCAAAGCAATCTACTATAGTGGAGGCGGTCCCACTGATGTTAGTGGCACTGTGCACAGGCATAAAGGCCTGTGCAGATTAATCACTTTGCAAGATTGGGGCCTTACTTTATGATTTATGTTTTTAATGTCTGTGTGGTATAATCACAAGAGTTCCAAAACCAGTTCCCTCATGTCTTTCTCTGCTGTAGGAAATTGCTGACAAAGATGGGAACAACAAAGTTTTATCTTTCACCATCCCTTCGTTATCCAAGCCCTCAATATACCATGAGGTAAGAGTGCAGCTGTGGTGGTAAATTGGAATTGGGTCCAATAAGAACTAAAATTGGATCCATTCAATGCTAGAGATAAACATTCTGCATGCACTTTCCTTCATTGAATTTTGAAGGGTAAATTCTTGCAACAGTGTAATTTAATCCAATAGAAGTAATAGAAGATGGGGAAGGTAAGTCTTGAAGGTGAATAATGAAATATTTCCATCTGATATGTTATGTTTTGTTCTGTTTGTTTTCAGTTTTTCATTGATTTACAGATTCCCATCCTTTCATATGTCTGCTACTTGGATGCTGTTAGCATATTTAAAGCATGGTTCTGTTCTGCCTTATCAAATATTGGAACAAAATGACCCAAAAATTAAATGACATTGTTCTGCTGTATGTACTATTTATCTGTTTAAAAATCCTCTTTTGCCCAACTCCATGTTGTTCCTGTGTTTTAGTGCTACCATACATTAGTCTCCAGCAAGATGGAGATTACCAGTTTAATTTTCTGTATTGTAGTTCATGAGCAGGGAGCACTAAACATGTTCCATAAATGCTGCATTGTGGTGGGAGCTTTGGGAATATGGAGGAAAGTGAAAACTGAAGAACTTTGATCCCATACTATGACTCATGAGCTGATTTGTAGTGGCCTGTAGCACATGATGTGCATGTATTACTCCATATTTAACAGTGTTTTCCTTAGAATTAGTTTCAAGTGGATTTTCATTTATTTGGCTCTCTTTTCATATTAAATGTGTCTTACTATGGTATTACTAGTGAAATCCTGGTCCCACTGAAGTCAGTAGCAAAACTCTCGGTGACCTGAATATGAATAGGATTCCACTCTGAGATTTTTTGCCAACAGTGGCTGTTCTTCAGGGTTGCAGGTAGAATCAAATATTTCTTAGTAAATAGCTATGTCAAGGACATAAAGCAGTTGTAAATTATTTCCTTCCAGTTTTCCCCTTATGTGTAAAAATGGACACAGTCCTCTTCTAATCCACAGCTCTTTGCAGTCTAAAATATATCTGAATAACAATCAAAAGTTTCAGCGATATTACATCTGTCATTATATAAATTACTAAATTGTGAGGTAAAAGGTGCAATGTGTTACTGCACTGGGTTTCTTCCTCTGAACACTGGGTTTAAATCCTGCATAGACTAATATTAAAGTGAATTTGTAGTCTCAGTCTAGTCCCTAGCAGATGTGTAGCCACATCACAAAACCACTGTAAAATGAACATAAGTTTTGATTTTCATATGAAACACCCAGGATTTAAATAAAAGATGTTGCAGGTCAGTATTCATAGAATCATAGAATATCAGGGTTGGAAGAGACCTCAGGAGGTCATCTAGTCCAACCTCCTGCTCAAAGCAGGACCAATCCCCAACTAAATCATCCCAGCCAGGGCTTTGTCAAGCCTGACCTTAAAAACCTCTAAGGAAGGAGATTCCACCACCTCCCTAGGTAACCCATTCCAGTGCTTCACCACCTTCTTAGTGAAAAAGTTTTTCCTAATATCCAACCTACACCTCCTCCACTGCAACTTGAGACCATTACTCCTTGTTCTGTCATCTGCCACCACTGAGAACAGTCTAGCTCCATCCTCTTTGGAACCCCCTTTCGGGTAGTTAAAAGCAGCTATCAAATCCTCATTCGTCTCTTCTGCAGACTAAATCCCAGTTCCCTCAGTCTCTCCTCATAAATTATGTGCTCCAGTCCCCTAATCATTTTTGCTGCCCTTTGCTAGACTCATTCCAATTTTTCCACATCCTCCTTGTAGGGTGGTGGCCCAAAACTGGACACAGTACTCCAGTTGAGGCCTCACCAATGCCAAATAGAGGGGAATGATCACGTCCCTCGATCTGCTGGCAATGCTCCTACGTATACAGCCAAAATGCTGTTAGCCTTCTTGTCAACAAAGGCACGCTGTTGACTCATATCCAGCTTCTCGTCCACTGTAACCAATGTTCCCTCTAATTTTTGACAGTCTGTGTGTGCAAAAAATTTCTTCTGTGCAAATTGTGCTTCTGTGCAAATTTTTGTGTGCGTGGTGTTTCGCCTTGTGCATGGGGTTTAGGATCTGTGTGCGCGCGCACAGCTTAGAGGGAACAGTGACTGTAACCCCTAGGTCCTTTTCTGCAGAACTGCTGCATAGCCGCTCGGTCCCTAGTCTGTAGCAGTGCATGGGATTCTTCCATCCTAAGTGCAGGACTCTGCACTTGTCCTTGTTGAACCTCATCAGATTTCTTTTGGCTCAATCCTCTAATTTGTCTAGGTCCTTCTGTATCCTATCCCTACCCTCCAGCGTATCTACCACTCCTCCCAGTTTAGTGTCATCTGCAAACTTGCTGAGGGTGCAATCCACGCCATCCTCCAGATCATTAATGAAGATATTGAACAAAACCGGCCCCAGGACCGACCCTTGGGGCACTCCGCTTGATAGTGACTGCCAACTAGACATGGAGCCATTGATCACTATTCATTGAGCCCAATGATCTAGCCAGTTTTCTGTCCACCTTATGGTCCAATCATCCAGCCCATACTACTTTAACTTGCTGGCAAGAATACTGTGGGAGACTGTATCAAAAGCTTTGCTAGTCAAGGAATAACGCGTCCACTGCTTTCCCCTCATCCACAAAGCCAGTTATCTCGTCATGGAAGGCAATTAGGTTAGTCAGGCATGACTTGCCCTTGGTGAATCCATGCTGACTATTCCTGATTACTTTCCTCTCCTCTAAGTGCTTCAGAATGGATTCCTTGAGGACCTGCTCCATGATTTTTCCATGGACTGAGGTGAGGCTGACTGGCCTTTAATTCCCCGGATCCTCCTCCTTCCCTTTTTTAAAGATGAGCACTATATTAGCATTTTTCCAGTCATCCGGGGCCTCCCCCGATCGAGTTTTCAAAGATAATGGTCAATGGCTCTGCAATTATGTTCGCCAACTCCTTTAGCACCCTCGGATGCAGTGCATCCGGCCCCATGGACTTGTGCTCATCCAGCTTTTCTAAATAGTCCTGAACCAATTCTTTCTCTACAGAGGGCTGGTCACCTCCTCCCCATACTGTGCTGCCCAGTGCAGTAGTCTGGGAGCTGACTTTGTTCGTGAAGACAGAGGCAAAAAAAGCATTGAGTACTTTAGCTTTTTCCACATCCACTGTCACTAGGTTGCCTCCCCCTTTCAGTAAGGGTCCCACACTTTGCCTGACCTCCTCCTTGTTGCTAACATACCTGTAGAAACCCTTCTTGTTACTCTTAATATCCCTTGCTAGCTACAACTCCGTGTGATTTTGGCCTTCCTGATTTCACTCCTGCATGTCTGAGCAATATTTTTATACTCCTCCCTGGTCATTTGTCCAATCTTCCACTTCTTGTAAGTATTGTTGCATCTGGAACTATGGGGAGGAATTGCTTGTGAAGTACATGCTCCTTCTATTTGCTGTCTTGGGAAACAACCGCTCGTCCCATTTGCAATCACATAATATCCCTAAGACAATGATTGCAATTTCTAACATGGAAAAGTGATAATTGAAAGTGTGTTAACACAATTTAACAACTGGAAACAAAAGAGAGCCAGCACCCTATAACCCTTCAATCTTCTGGCATTTGCAATGCTTGTCAAGTCATCCAACAGCAGCTTAGGCCATATTACAGAATGAAGTGGCCTAAGGCCACCATGAAGTCTGGTTAGTTGAACTCATCAACAACATGCACCATTGACTGACAGAGACTACAGTGACAAAGTGGGTTGGTGCACAGACCCCATGTATAGAGGTTGGCTGCAGCATATTTCATATGACCAGCCAGCTTGTTGTAGACCACCAGCATATGCTTCACAGACAACAATTAGACATCTATTGATGTCGGGCAAGTTGCATAGCACATACCCCCGCTATTTCCCCCATTTTCATGTGGCATCAGATATACCCCAGTCCCACAAATCAATGTCCATTAAGTTCTCCAAACAAAATGGAGGGCCTTGAGATGCCACAGCTTATTTAGTATTAGTGGGTGTTTTGTGACTAGTGTTCTATGCATTGAGTTGAAAGTGTGGCTCTTGGGTGTTGATCTATGCAAGCTAGTTGCATATAGTTGAAACTGAATTATTCAGCTGCTTTTGTCATTTTGAGGGGGACATAGTCAACTTGAAATGTTAAAATGTGAGTTAAAAGTAGCCTCAGGTATTCCTCGTGATTTTCCCTGTCAATGTTTCTTGGTTTTCAGTCCTTTTTTTTTTTTTTTATGCTTTCTCTCCTATTTTTGCCTGAAACAATATGGGAAACAGGGAAACTGACTAGACACAAAATATAGAAGGTAACAAACATGAAATATTATTTCTCTAATCTTTCAGTGCTAGTATACTTAGTTTTTGTTAAAACAAGCAACACTTATGTAAATCATTTCAGAGACAGGTGTGATTGGTTTAAGTTGACTTTGTTCCTTTAAAATATTTCAGGAATAGTCTTTAGCAGTTTTACAGATTACCACAAGAGAGAAGTAGAACTTTTTCTAGATAAAATTTCATCGGTTTTGGATCCTTCTTATGCTAGTGTTTTCTATTTTTATTTTCCCCATGCTTTTCCCACCCAAGCCTTCTACTATTGGATCCATGGCTTTGACTGAGGGAGCCCTATGTCAACATGACCTCATCAGGGTGGTTTATTGTGATCTTCATCCTCAGAGAGAAACCTTCACTGCACAGAACAGGTGAGTAGTCAAGCTGTAGATACTTCATTAGTCTGAAGCATAAAACAAAGTTAGGTCAATAGGCCTGTATACAGTGAGTACTTTACCTGTCTGGCTCTTCTCTTACAATTTAGAGCTTGTAAGTCTGTTACTAATTCATTAGATATAAATAATTTATCCATCAGATCCATTTCTGCCAGTGGTGTCTCCAAGCGGTCTGGAAGGCTTATTGGCAGACATAGACACTAGGTTAAAATAGTTTATTGGAAATGCAAACTTTTCCTGTGCTATGTCTGTCTTCAACCATATAGTCTAAAATAGCTTGTTGCATTATTCCTCCATACAATGCAGTGGCATTAGGGTAGTAATCGGTCACATCTCATGTCTTTTAAAAGTATTTAATATTGAGTCTTTTGATACACTGTTTCTAGTCAGTGAATTAAAATGGAAAAGCGATACCTATGGGCTGATGTACCGTATTTCTGATGCCATCTTGTCCTGCAAGTGAACCAGTAACAAGATTTTTAAGTTCTTTTGGTGGACTATTAAAAATCCACCATGTATCCATGTAGTTTCTTTTGTCTCATGTTCTTGTCTGTCTTCAGGTTTGAGGTGCTCGGCTTTCTCATGCTGTGCTACAACTCTGCTATTGTCTACATGCCTGCCTCCTCCTATCAGTCACTTTGCAGGATGGGTTCCAGGTGAGGATCTCATGCTTACGGAACATTCCTAGAGTTATAAATTTTCAAAGAAAGCGAATGGGTGCCAGACTGTGGGGTTGGGGGGGAATGCCACTAGGACCCAGAGTGTAGAAAATTGTGTCTGCTGCTGGTGCGTATGTATTCTCTCTGCGCTAGGTGCATAGAGATTGTGGAGTGCTGTGCTGGAGGAAGGAGGGCACAAGAGACCTTTCAAAGTTTTGGCCCAAGGGAGAGGACATGGGGGCGTCATTTGAGCTCCCCGCCTCAGGTGCCAAAATGTTCTGGGCCGGCCCTGGGTTTACTCATTCCCCTATGGTAACTTGACAGATCATAATTTAATTAGAAACTTAATGCTGTTTTTGCATACGAAAACAATGCATTGATTGTATATCAATTGCATTTGCTTTAGTTCTAGGTCTTGTAACGTTTTACTTTGTGGAACATTAATAGTAAACACTGTAGTGTGTCAAGACCTGCAGTAAATGCAAATCAACCTGCATCTCTTTATAGTGACCCAAAAACCTGGTTAGGTGTACCACCTATTTCCTCCCCTTTTGAATATTAATCCAATTTACTTTTAATTTGGTTTGGATGACTGACTTGAACAGCATTTTGACAGTTTGTTTCATAATAACACCACACTTGGAGAAATTGTGCCATCATGTCTCATTCTTTATACCCATGCTTTCCATGATCTCTTGCTTGAGTGGTATTTAAAACAGCTTGTTGACATAAAGCTCTTTTTTGTTCTAGAATCTTAAATATCTCTGATACCCCTACACATCTTCTCCTTTGTATCAGCTTTTTATGATAAAACAAATAGGCCATGGGTGGCTCATCTTCCTTTATAATACATACTCACGAAGCAGCAGAATCCTTTTCTCTGTTTGTTTGTTTTTTATATTCCTTGTCAGCTTCAGCAATGCATTTCCTGTAAATTGCTGACAAGCAGTATGCACAATGCAGATATTGTTTTTCCCAGTGTACAGCAGGATCAAAATAGCTTCTTATCAGCTTATACTCCATTAGAACACAATACATACTCCCACCAAGGGTTCTTGCCAGAAGCTGGGAATGGATGACCGCTGAATCCCTTGATAATTGCCTGTTCTGTTCATTCCCTCTGGGGTACCTGGCATTGGCCACTGTCGGAAGACAGGATACTGGGCTAGGTAGACCTTTGGTCTGACCCAGTATGTCCGTTCTTATGTTCCTATTCTATTCTTTTCTTTTAGTTGTTGTTTCTACAATTCCTTTGTTCCTGAACCTCACATAATGGAATTTTTCCTTGATATGCTTCTGTTACCTTCAGTTGAGTTATACCAGGGCTGAGTTTGGCCAAGTGTACTACTATACTTCTTTAGATTTGAAATGCTTCCTTTCTTCAGATATAGAGTGGGATAAAACCTATAACAATAGAGTGAATTTTAACACTGAATAATTTCACTATGGAAAATGGTTCCTTGTAACTGGAATTGTAATTTGCACATTGAAATAGTTTGAAAATTTTATTTAGTTTCACCATAAAGTGAGCTTCCCTGCATCCAAGTTCACTGTAATCAGGTTCTACTATATATACACTTCACACGTGTGGCGCTCCTGTTCACCAGTGCACCACCTTTTCCCTGTCTGTCCCCCCCCCCTCCCCGCCCCAAGAAAACCAACCCCTAGCTTCTGCATTGTTACCTACAAGAAGTGAGCTAAAAATAGTCATGTGGCTCTCAAGGTGTGCAAATCAGTAATTCCAATCACATCATAGTTCCTTGACTGTGCCAGGACTTCCAATTCTTGGATAGAATGGGTGGAAAGAGTCAAACAATGTCTGTGCAGGTGTTCCATTCATCCAACCCAACCATCGCCATAATGACAGATGCCTCTAGGGTTGGGTGGTACATTTAGGGATTCACACCATTCAGGGCAAATGGTCTGCCCAGAGTTGCCAGTTAGTGCCATGTGTGCTATCAGTTTTTGTCCATGTCTCTCCTTGCCCACTAGGAAGGGACTGGACTACCAATACGTTTTATGTAGGCCATGAAACACATATCAAATAACAGATTTTGTGTCTGGGTTGGATTAGAAACAGCAAACTGGAGATTAAATTATTTTAGTATTTTAGGCTAGATGATTCTGTCTATTAAATAGCGGTTATCTTATTCTTAGCCAGATTCATTCCCTCATATTTTTGTTATGAGAGAGAGAGAAGTATTCAGGCCTCTAGGGTCTCTTCTGGACAAGTGGTACAAAATGCCATTTTTACAGTATTTACTGAAAAGAGGATTGGCATTCTCAATACCTTCCTCTGTCATTATCAGTATCATCACTGTGCTCTTTGCTTCAGTTAGGTGTTTATACAGCCTTTTCCCAGCTCTGTCCAGAACCTTTATAGAAATTTCCAGACCCAATATTTTGTAAAACTCACTGTAAAAGTTGAGCATTGAAATGTCTGATGCAAGAAAGAGCTAAGATGTTTATCATCAGCCCCTAGGCTCCATTGTGTCTCTTGCTCTTAAGGGTGAATGCTTCTTACATTAGCTCTTTGCCTGAGAATCCTTGTTGTGTGTATAAAGAGTAAATACTTCTGCATTAAATACATTAGAATGGTTGTGTGCAGTTTCCATGTTGTCTGGTATTCAGATCTCAAAGCTCTAAATGAAAGTGGTGATTATATTTATTGAATATATATGATGTGCTTCAGGACTGAACTGGATGTGGGGAAGGCAAAGCCCCTGCTCCGAGGAGTTGGCAATATAAAAAGATGCCATTTGAAAGAATAGTTCTTTTCATAAAGAAAACAACTTTGTTTTCCCCAATTTATTTTTTGAAATGAAACAATTTATTTTGTTTTCACCTATTACTATTCTGTTACAGTATGTTAGAGGAGATAAGCTCTCCATTCTGTAGCATTAAACTAAATATTCTATCTGTTCATTTATTACTGTTCTCACATCTTCTGGCTAGCTTCTGAGAAAGTTGCGTCTCCCACACTCTCAACTAGCTGATTGGTGATTTCACCCAAGCTAATGTGAATAAGGGTGTATGGAGACAGACTACTGGAATTATGGCCATTGTTTCAAGACTCTGCTGTGAAGATACTTAAAAGCATCAAGAGCTGACGTAAGACTTCGCAGAAAGAAACTGAACAGTTAATGTTTGGAAGAATAATCAGAGCTTATCACCTGAGTGTCTCTCATTTGATGGATGAGATCAGAGTTTTGATTCTGTATTATGTTTTGCCAGGCTTTGCGTGAGTGGATTTCCACGGCAGCATGAAAAACGCTGGAAAGAATTCTGTAACAGAGTGGTACTAGATCCTGACTTCATGGTGCAGCTGCTCACAGGTGTCTATTATGCCATGTAAGTAGGTGGAGTTTGGAGGAAGAGCTGGATGGCCTCTAGTGAATTAAAATACCCTCTTTTCTCTGTCTTTATGCATGAAAACATGAATGAAGCCACCACTTCATTGGGGGGAGGGATAGCTCAGTGCTTTGAGCGTTGGCCTGCTAAACCCAGGGTTGTGAGTTCAATCCTTGAGGGGGCCATTTAGGGATCTGGGGCAAAAATTGGAGATTGGTCCTGCTTTGAGCAGGGGGTTGGACTAGATGACCTCCTGAGGTCCCTTCCAACCCTGATATTCTATGATTTGAGGATCAACTGCTTTATCTCCTTATTTTCCCTTGACGTGCTATCTTGGCCAGCTGACATTTTGAGAATGCCTTTATCAGCATTCAGTCACCAGCACTGGGTGCTGAAGAGTGGTGCTCTTCATTTCCTCTTCTCTCCGAGGGATGTCACTTTCACAGTATCCATTCTCTTCACCAGTGTAATGTTTGCAAGCTTCAAGGTAGCTGATAAACCTGGGTCCCCTGGAATGGCAGTGTGACATGAAGCCACTAGGTTAGCTTAAACACACAAGTCCGAAACAATTATATCAAGTAATGTAACTTTCAAATGTTGCCCCTCCACCCTTCTTTACTGTGACCCTTACCGTGATAACATCCTTCTGGCTGGGAGATGGGAGGGAACAATTAGTTGTAATATCAATTAGAATAATAACTGAGGTGCTCCATCTATTCTTTTATGCTGTGTTAGTGTATGTTCTTTGCAGATACAAAGGAGAAGGGTTTGGGTTCAAAAAGTACTGAATGATAAATGTCTTGTTTGTTTTGTTTTGTAGATATAATGGACAGTGGGGTCTTGGCCAGGAGGTATTGGATGACATAATTTACAGAGCACAGCTTGAACTTTACTCTCAGCCACTGCTGGTAAGGAAGAGGCCACTGAAATTCATTTATTTGATTAAAAAGCATATGAATGTGCTGATAAAATGAATTGCTCTTAAAAGGTTCATTTAGCAGTTACAACTATTTACTACATTCCAACCAGAATTTTATTTGTAGTCTGATGCTTGGTATTTTAACACAGCTACTATTCACATCACGCTCTTTTGCTTAAGTGTTAAGCTCTGGTACTTAGCCCTTATAATAACTCCTTGGTGCTAGGAAACAGGATTTCCTAATATTATGTTCTGGTTTAAAATACATACGCTCTTGTGGCAAGAGCTATACAAAAGTAACTCCTAGGATATGTCTATACTGTGATAAAAACCTCTGGCACTGAGTCTCAGAGCCTGGGTCAGCTGACGCAGGTTTGCAGGGCTCAGGTTGCAGGGTTGTGAGGCTGCAGTGTAGACACGCCAGCTCGGGCTGGAGCCCAGGCTTAAACATCTATACTGCAATTTTATAGCCCTGCAGCCTGAGCCCCATGAGCCCAAGTCGTCTGACCTGGCCCCGCAGAGGCTGTGCCACATGTCATTTATTGCAGTGTAGACATACCCAAAGGGGTCAAATTAAGTATTTATCTGATATCACATGACATTGGTGGTGAACAAACTGGTATTCTGCTCACCTGTGGTTAATCGGGGTTTAGAATTTGTTCAACTAACTCCAGCCACAGCATTCTTGGTGGTAGGAGCAGAAATGGAATAGTGCTGAACTTTCTCAGACAAGGTTTATCAACAGAGCTATCTGCAGTCTTAAACTGACTGACTGTCACCCAGTCTTAATCCATTCCATTCCATTCTGCAGCCAGCCCTCCACATAAGACACTTTTCTCTAAGAATATAGCTTTAAAAAAAATTTCTACTGCAGTTGCTGGCCTGACCCTAAAAGATGAAAGGAGAGAAATAAAAAAGGAGACAAAGATTAACAAAGAGAGAGACAGACAAAGGTGGATGTAATTGAGGGGAAGAAGAGATACTAATAGAGAGGTGGAGGTTGGGGGGAGATTTGAGATAAGGAGACAAAATCAGCAGAAGGTAGAAACAGGACTGTTGCTGTCTTTGGCACCTTACACTGCTTTTGGATCAGGAATTAATGTGGGCAATAGGCTTTGGTGGTGGTCCTCTGGACTAACACACAGTAAATCAATTTGATCACTCTATAAATATTATTTTCCCCCATAACTTAGAGTAGTGGCCTGTTTGCAGAGAATCCCAAGATAAATTCTGCACTTCTCCAGTAAGTCTGATAAAACTGTTCTCGTGATGAATTAATATTGGCAAGGACACTTAGTTTTGTGCTTTCTGAGTAAAGCATTTTGAATACATCTTATCCAGTGAATTATTAGAACAGCTATTTCCTTTAGGAAATGACTCATTGCACCATTAGATTGGAAGTTTAAATTAAATATTGAACCTGAGGAAGTGGGCACCTATCAGAACATGCTACAGTACAAAAGCATGTAGGTGGATCTGTATTTGAATTCAGTTGATGGTGTAACAGCTTTTAGTTCTGATTTAAAACTGAACAATCAGCTTAAAAAAAAATCTTCTGAGTGACTGTAAATCCTTCTAGGTTATCTTTATTTTTACAGTGTTAACAGAGTGTTTTCTCCATCTTCTCTCGAAAAAGCTATTTGGTAGTTTCTGTCGACTGTTAGTGATTGTTATAGCCTTGTCTCTTACCTGCTCCCTGCTCTTTACTACTTCCTTTCTTTTCTTCTCTGGTCATTTGCTTGTCCTCCCCAGCCTGCCTTTTTGCAACTATCAAAGGACACTTCAGGGAGCCCTGTCTTTTTCTAAGTATGTTGTACAAAAATTGTAGTTAAATTCTAGGACAGATGGATTACATGCCCCTTGTTTTGCTCCATATTAAGGCAGTTGACCCCTCTGGTTCTTTAACAAACAATTCTTTCATCCAGTTAAATTTTCCAGAAGTCACATGCAATCTAGCAGCAATATAAAACGATGTTTAAAATAACATTTAAAGTAATTGCTGTCACTCGGTGAAGTACTTCATTTAGTCTCCCAAATGATTTTCAATCCCACTCCCCTCTGGCATATGTAAAGACAACAGCAAATTATCTGAAGTCCATTCAGGAGAGCTTTGAGTGAAAGTTAATTTTTTTTAGACATATGTACCAGGGCATTTGCATAGTTGGGGAAATGTCATTGGTCTACATTAAAAAGAGCAACATCACAGCCCACTGTTTTTGGTGTTTCTTTTCAGAAAACTCCATGTAGTGGATCAGTGCTCATGTACAAACAAGATTGTTCCTCTAAACAGAAAACATGACCGAAATAGCAGCATCAGTAAGCTACAAAACAATTGAAGGGTAAAAGACCGACTGCCAACAAGCACCTTCAGTGTTGCCCAGGGGCTGTACCTGAGGTGAAAAAGTAATGCAAGAAAAATAACTTAGTCCAGGAAGAAAAACTAAGTTGCTGCAACCAAATGTCCTGTGCCAGTCTCGCAGCAAAGAAAACTTTGCAGGAGGGGCTTCCACAGTGGGAAGTTAAGCAAAAAGATGCAATGTTCCTTCCCAGCTACTGTGGACTAGAGTGCCTCTCTATCATTCCATCAAGCACCTACCCTATATCAGTTCAGGTCCTCTGCACAATGCTTCAAAAGGAACTCCCAATCTTTAGTGTAAAACAAGATATCTAGGCTTCCCCAGTAAGCATACACCCTCACGCAAAGTGTGTTGGGCAAAATAGTTGATTGTAAGCAAGAGAAAAGCATCACTATGCCCCCTGACCTGTTAATTTGATTAAGAGCTGCATCCCATACTGTCGCTGCTTGATGTCCCAGCTTCTTTTACTTGACTAACTTTGGCTGAGCATATATTCCTCATGGGAAAGGATGGATGTTTCTGGCCTGTGGCCTGTTCTGCTTTGTCACTGATAGTTGCAAGCTCTGTTTGCAGAGACAGAATGCTACTTCCTCCATGAAGTGTCTTCGGGCCTTTCTGGTTGGGATCACTGCTCATTGGCCTTAATGAGCCTGGTTTGGGATGATGATAAGGCAGTAAGACAGGATAGTATCATAGAAAGGTGAGGTTGGAAGGGATCTCAAGAGGTCATCATGCATCCAGGCCCCTGTGCTGAGGCAGGAACAAGTAAACCTAGACTATACCTGACAGGTGTTTGGTCTAACCCAGTGGTTCCCAAACTTTAACAACCTGTGAACCCCTTTCACTAAA
Organism: Chelydra serpentina; assembly: GCA_037349315.1. Classification (NCBI taxonomy): domain Eukaryota; kingdom Metazoa; phylum Chordata; order Testudines; family Chelydridae; genus Chelydra; species Chelydra serpentina. Next base: position 32,642,790 of record JBAIAC010000029.1, on the reverse strand, counting down.
ATGTCAAGTCTCACGAACCCCCTCCTAAAAATGAATATTTCCTGGGATTTTCTCCTTTACCTGAGTATAAATTATAAAAGCAGTGATCTTGGAAATACAAAATTTGTTTTTATGACATGCTTATTCACACTATTTATTATTAATTATTATTTATCATTACAGTATTTTTACTACATTATGCAAATGGCAACACTCTTCCAAGATCTCACTTTCGTAGCTTGTATCACTCTGAATAAGCCTGTTATAAGACAAGGCTCCTCGGTTTCATCAAGGAGTATCAGATGTGAAACAGCATGAAGGTATTTAAGAAGCCAGCTCAAAGCGTTCCTCCTATACAAGCATTCAGGTCTTGAGCAGTCCAGGCAAACAACGCACGTTACAACAAAGCTTAAACGTGTTGTTCATAATAATTTTAAAAACACTATCTGCCTATTTAATTTTAAAAACAGCAAAAAATATCCATCTCCCTTTCCATTTCTTATAAGGAGTCTTGAAGTTCAATTCTCCTCAGTGTGGTAGATATGCTTGCTTTGATCTGCTTAACTCTTGGAGTCCAGGGGCTCCAGGCTGCTGGCCCCGTGCTGCCCGGGGTCCTTAGGGACAGCTCTGTCCGCCATTAGGGAATTTTTTCCCGAGAACCCCCTGTAACATTTTGCGAACCCCCAGGGGTTCACGAACCCCAGTTTGGGAACCACTGGTCTAACCTGTTCTTAAAGCTTAATAATGGGGATTCCACACTCTTCCTTGGAAGCCTATTTGAGTGCTTAAAGTTAGGCACTGCATCTTTTTGCATCAGTTTTCTCTCGGGGGGCGCTGGGACTGATGCAAGTAGATTTTTTAGCAAGTTTTTCCTGCTGGACCAGGTCTGTTTTTCTTGCATGATTTCTCCTGTCTCACTTTTCCCCTCAGCAGTACAATCTGGGTTGAAAGTGCTTGTCAATCAGTCTTCTACACTTAGGGTTCATATTTTTCTGGTGCTGCTGTTGCACTGAGATTTTTCATTAGCTCTAAGCACAGTCCCTGTTCTGAGGTACTGACAACGTAAACAGACAGAGATCAGGGAAGGAGAGCAACAATGTACATGTTATATCCATGTCAGCTTGATTTTCAATAAGCAGCACAGCAGGAGTTTTTAAGAGGGAATATGGGCAGGGTGCAGATGAACAGAGCCGTCCCTTGGGTAGAGCGAATCAGGGCGACTGCTCCGGGCCCTGCGCTTTGGGGGGCCCCATGGGCTGGTGCGATTGGCCGCTGCGATTGGTTCCTGAAGACATAGGTGCGAGGACTAGGAGTGCAGGGGGGTGCTGCAGTGCTCCCGGCCCCGAGTGCCACCGAGAGGGGTTGTTTTATCCTGGGCCCCGCACCCCATTAGGGACAGCCCTGCAGACGAGTGCAGGGAAATTGTGCTATGCATCAGGGAATGCATGGAAGGGGATTGAGTGAGGTTGGGAGCAATAGCAGAACAAAGAGGGTGAGACCAAACAAAGCTTGACAAGGAAGGATAAGCAGGGAGGGGCAGAGTTGTGTACAACTCTGAAGGTGTGAAGAATCTTAAAATTTGTTATGTCAGATGGGAAGCCAATGGAGGGATTCAAAAAGGTGTGTTACATGATCAAAACAACAGGCAAAGAAGATCAGGTTTGTATGGACTGAAGTGGGTCAGGGTGTGTGTTTGGAGGCCAGAGGAGATTGTTGCAGTAATCAAGGCAGAATGTAATGAGAGATTTGGCTCTATGGATGGAGAGAAGGATGAATTTAGGAGATGCTGAAGAGGAAGAAGCAGCAGGATTTGGAAATGGCCTTCATGTGTGAGGCAAGGAAAGGGGAGGACTCAAAAATAACCCCCAGGTTACATACCTGGGTGATGGGAGGATGGCAGCGTGGCCAACTGTAATAAAAAAGGGAAGGAGGAGAAGCTTGTCAACTTGACAACAGTATCACTCTGCTCGTTCCTGAGAACATCCACATACGTTGTGTAAAATTCTCCTTTCTTTTCACTCTTGAGGTTTCCAAGATAAACTGTTACTCTTTTCCAAAGGGCAGATGACTACCTTACTGACTTATTTTTCCTCAGACCTTTTGTGGGCACTATGGATAATTTTATGCTGTGCCAATAAACTGGGAGGAGAGACTACTCTCTACCAGAATTACCCCAATCATGGGGAACAATGGGATTACAGTTTAAAATTGTTAATATTGTTAAACAAGACAGGTAGTTTAGATATCACAGCCACTACTTACTCTCCCTTCCTTGGGCAGAACTCCTTCCTAAAGGAATAATTTATTCATAACTATGTACAAAATATTTGATAGAACCACAGGAATGTAGACAAAGGACTTCTCACAGTTTAAACAATGCATTTTTCTGTGTTTCTCTTCAGTATAGAGAGAAAAAATAGAGTATAGACTAAAAGAACATGTTAACAGAAAAGTAGATGTGACACCCCACTTTCTTGGGATGCCCAGGACTGCATATCACCTTGCTAACCCTTTGCCTCCAAAGAGAGGGAGTCTTTCTTGTGGTAGCGAGGTGTCAGCTCCCAGATGCCACCAGCCTTTCAACCATTCAGGCGATCACCCCAGGGCTTGACCAGCCCCTCCTTTGCCTTACAATTTAACAACTGTTGGACCCCAGCCCAATAGCCACTCCAAAAGCATCCCCCTCCAGAATCCAGCCCCTGTCACTGGACACTCCCAGTAATTACCAGGTTCCCTATTCCCAAGGGAATAGTAGCTACACCGTAGCCTGTTTGATTCAAATGAGTATCAGCTCCAAGATAACAGCACTGTAATCTATTTATCATGAAAACAAGTACAGTAGAACCTCAGTTACAAACATCAGAGTTATGAACTTACCGGTCAACCACACACCTCATTTGGAACTGGAAGAGTGCAATCAGGCAGAAGAGTCAGGAGGGGGGAACAGACTTTCTGTTTCACTGTGCTTCTGATAATGAGCAGTTTGGCCTTGACTAGCGTAGAATGACATACTGCTGTCAGGCTTGAGCATGTTAGGTCTTAGGCCCACTTTGGTTCATATTGTTTTCCCAGTTTTGTGCTTTGTACAGTGTTTTTAATATTTCAGTTTAACAATTATTAATATACTTAACTAACAATATTTTTAAATACACAAATATAACATATCACTATTCCTTAACCCAGAAATACAGGAATCTTAAAGAAGAATTCTAATGCATTCTTCGAGCTACACTGGAGAGCGATCTGGTGTCGATTTGGCAGATCTTTACTAGACCCGCTAAATCAATCGCCAGTGGATCGATCTCAGAGCATCATCTGGCTGTAGTGTAGACCTGCCCTCAGTTAATCTGGATTTCAGTTGAACTGACATAGGACTATCCATCTCCGGGTTTTGTTCTGTCAATTTAAAAATATATTTCACTGATGTTTGCATGTCTTTGCCATGAGCAACCAAATAAATTACTTGATTTTAAAAGGGCCATGTCTTGCAGCTCTGTTATACATCCTAATACAAACTTCAGTCTTTAAAATACTTCTGTCTCTGCAGTCTTGACTTTTGATAAATCAGTGACGACCTTAAATGATCCAAGAAAAAAACAGTTGGGTGACTACATAGCATTGTTCTTCGTAATGCCTGTTAACTACATTGCAGAGAAAAGCTTGTTCTACTTACGATAGCAATTGTTGTTGCAGTATAGGATGGGACTGAGTGAGATTAAAGGCAGAAAAATAACTAGGGAAATGATACCTTGTTACTCAACTTATCACTCCCCTTTCAGTAATATCAGCTTCCTTAATTAGGGGAAGTTTTAATAAATGTTGAGATCCTTGAATTAAGATATGTAAGTGCAAAGTATTAGTATTCATTATTTTATTATTGTGTTAGTATTGTAAAGTCAACACAGCCACAGATGATGAGCTGGATTCTATTTTTCTCATCTATCAAAAAAGTTGTGAACCAAATTCTGAAATGTTGACTGCAAGTTTATTATGCTGGTGATGGTGCACAAGCTGCAAACAGCCCAACTTAACTTTCATATCCTAGTTAGCAGTTGGCTATTAGAACAGCCATCTTTTTATGTGTAAACTGGGAGGTGTCATTGGAAGTTACTGAAAGACAATAAATGTGGAAGCCCATAATGCCATTTTTACAGCTCCTTTTATGTTTACAATAGTATTTTAAGTCTCAAAGCTGGAAGAGATCAGTTGCTCTCTCTTAGAGCTGCAAAAATAGAGCTCCAGCTTTATCATCAGTTCTAGTACCTATCTTTTATTGTAGAGAACAATTTATTGTGGAGCTTGTCATGTTGCAGTTCTCTAAAATTTTGTAGAAACCTGACAGAAAGGGGTAGTTGAAGATTGAGAGCTAATCATGTGACCTTTGTGAAGGTAACGCTATTTTTATTTATGTAGCCATTGATTGCACTTGTGCTGTTTGCATTGACGTGGATTGTAACCTAATTCTTGAAGGATAGTACTATGGGGTTTCATTTGAAGTCGGACTATGTTGGAACACTCTATTTTTCTGCAGTGAATCTGCAGCAAAGCAAATAGATCATTTAATAAAATGAGAATGGGAAGCTCAAACCTTTCTAGGGAAAAGGAATATTCAGCTTTGCAATGAGCCCTTTCAGTGGTCATGAAACATGAAGTCCTGAGGTCGCTGCCATGTCTGTGTATGGCAGCCTGATATACTGTTGCCAAATCTTTGTCTCCCCATCCAGTCTGACAAAGAAATCTGGCACCGCTCTTAATATAGTCGAGGGTGGTGAATTTGCACAGGATTTTACTGTTACCATAGGTTGCGAATGCCATGAAGAACTCGTTGCCCTTTGATGCCCCTGATGTGTCGCAAGAAGGCCAGAAGGTGCTGAAGGTGGAGGTTACTCCTACAGTGCCCAGGATCTCTCGGACTGCCATTACGACAGCTTCCATCCGCCGCCATCGGTGGAGGAGAGAAGGTGAGCAGTCCCACGGCGTCGCAAATAACATACTGTACTGTGTTCATCTCCATCGTTGCCAATTAGCTTCTGAATCTGAATGTTGGCAGAATAGTTTCGTTTAATTGTTTTTTGAACGGCAGTATTTTGTAACAATATATAGTGCTTTACATCTTTTCAGAGCACTGCATGGCCACGAGCTCTTTAAACCTCACAGCACTCCTGTGAGGTAGGTAAGTAAAAGTTACCCTCCTTTTACAGATGGAGAAGCTTGAGAGGTTAGGTAACTTTCCATGTCACGTAGCATGGAGTTATCAGTAGCCGATGTGCGATTAGATCTCGGGAGTTCTTGACTCCCAGTCCCATACTCAGTCCATTAGATCACGTAGCCTCCCATCTGTAATTAGTGCAAGAAGTGCTATTGGCCTGACATTTTCAGTGGTGCTGAGCAACCACTGATCCCACTTAAGTCTGTGGGAGATTGAGTTGTGCACTTCTAAATCAGACCATTTGTTCTTAGAGAAAATTCCTAAACTACTTTTGGATAATTTATCTCATTCCCCTTCACTCCCCTATTTTTCTTGATGGATACTTGTATTGCTAAGAATAGTATTTAACTCTGCAAGGAAGAAAAATAGATGTGGTGGTAGTTTTTTCTTGACGTGGTCAGGTGCACCTTCAGTATAAGCGGCAAAAAGCTTGCTTAGAAATCACTGTAATATTTAAAAGCTTTGTGATCCTGCATGTATAAAAACATCCATTGAAAAAGCTGCATAAATGGCTGAAAGTAAAAAGTGGGAACTTAAAATATCACAGAGGGGAAACTTGATCCCTGGTTTCAAACCCCTGTCCTTTCTTTTACAGTTTATTTTTATGTATCAAGAACGAGAAGCCTTCATGATCTGTCAAGTCAGGCTGCCCAAGCCTAGAAGCAAACATTACCATTTTGCAGATTTTCAGTCATGTTTGTCCTTACCACTGATATCGTGTGTTCATTTGCCAGTCTCTCTCACATGTACCATATAGTTCATCTGCCTCTTTCTGTGGGTGTGCACACAAATGTGCATGTGTGTATATAAGTAAGGCTATGTCTACACTGCGTGGACTATAAGAGTGTGAATTGCGGAGTGCACCAAAATGGTGTGCTCTAAATGCCCTGTGTGGATGCGGCTGGCATGAACTAAAAGGTACAAAGTTCACATTTAACATACTTCTCTTTCAAAAGCTTAGGTACCTTTTAGTTTGCTCCAGCAGTGTTCACATGGAGCAGTTAGAGCACACCATTTTGGTGCACTCTGCAATCTGCACCCCCTATAACCCACAGTACAGTGCAGTGTAGACCAGCCCTAAGTGTGGATAGTGCTTTTGTTTTTCCATGTCCACATAAATCTTCTCTTTTCCCTGCCTGGATTGGAATGCCTAGAAAGCAATAGAAAAGCACTAAAATGTTATGTGTTGAATCCCAGATGGCTTTGACTTCTCAAACGAGGCTGACTCAAGCATTCCTGGCTCCCCGATCCAACACGGCTCCACAGACGTAGGGATCAAACGTGAGCAAGAGGGGGAGGTGCTGGTGCGCAGGACCCCTGAGCATGGCTCACCGGAGCCCACCTTGGCAGCAGCCACAACAGAGGGTAGGACAGAGAGGAGGCAGAAGTCAGTGAGGCAGTTGCCGGAGGAAGATCCTGGCTCCCTATCCCCAAGCAGAACTTCTTTCCATTCTAGTGCGTGTTTCCACTATCCCAGGGTGTATTAGCTTCTCTTTGCAATACACACATCCCCTATATACCTAGCACCAGGTCAGGTACTACCTTTTGTTATCATGTGGGCTGGCCTGGGGCTTGCATCTCTGTGTGGTGAAAGGCAGCTTGGCATGGCTAACGAAAAGGCAAGGGCAGCATCTAAAAGCATTGAAATTGCTTGGAAATTTCCTATTACTGAGCATGTTTAATATTTGCAAGAAAAATACTGCACCAAATGAGCATGAGCCCAGTTCGGAAAACCTGATGAATCCGTTTTAGGGTATAAAAAAATCTTACTACAACTTTAGATTAACAAGATAGTATTGGAACAATGTTTCAAAATTCCAAAGTGAATTTTCTGTCACTGTTAAAGTTGGGTTTGCCTAAGATGTAGATTCCCAGTGTTCTGCTATGAATATATTCTTTTATATTTATTCCCCACACTTCTATTCACTAAAGCTTCACCATCTTGTTGTTAGCCTGCGTGAGTGGACTGGCTGTAAACAACCACACCAATCCCCTAAATGGAATCAAGTTGTCACATTTCCAGCCACTTTAAAACAGTGACTGTTTTTCTTCACAAACAGTTTCTCTTGGTGTATGCTGTTGGATTTTACGACAGCTGCCCTTGCAGCCACATGTAGTATTCTGTGGGTTGTCTGATACAGGTTCATTTTCTTTTAGTGAGTCTATTAACTTATCTGTACTCGGTAAGAGGTATGCTTTTATGCAGTGAATTTGATTCATGACTTCTCTTGGTGGTTGTGTGCTTAATACCCCAGGCTTTTAGCTGAAAATGTATTCCCAAGAGTCCTGATCTTCCTAATCTGTTTCTGTAATTTGAGTTTTCTGTGTGAACATTCCTTTTGCATTTCCAACAGCTATAAAGGTCACAATTTCTCTGAAACAGAGAAAGTATTTGCAGACTGTTTCATATGTACTGCATACGCTTCAGGGTGTCCTTGTGGAAACAAAAACCTGAGATGCTTCTAGATTTGATGTATTGTTACCATGAAACCCACCACAGTGAATCAGCCCATAATGAATGAGGGTCACAACATCCCACTTCTTTGGAAAATAAGATGCTTACAAAAACACGATGCTGTTGAAGTTTTACAATCTGCTCCTTGGTGCGGAGTGAGTTTGAGCATGCTCAGTAAACAAGAGCCCTACCCCATCCTTACTCCATTTGTTCTGATTCGTCTTATTACACTGTACTGACCGTTGCATGTGCATGTCCTGAAGGATATGGAGAAGTCCTCAGCTTTGCAGAGAACCTTCTTAAAAAATGGTTGCCCAGAATGTAGCCTTCCCTTTCTAACACTTGAGTTATTTTAAAACATCCATATCATTTGACTTGTTCCTTTGGAGTCTGCATCACTTTGCATGGTTTTCCTGGATATGAAAGTGAAGAATATTTGAACAGATAACTGAACATAGAAAGCTGACAATTGCCTGTTTGCTCAAACTGTGCAAACTCTGCCACTCCTCTGGGGTGGAAAGTGGCCATGGAACTAAAGCAGATTTGACTACTAATACTTACATTATGATTTTTTTATGATGTATATTACCTTGTTAATTTATTTATGATGATAATTTTGCAGAAAACTTGAATTAGCAAATACCCTCAATTGAGTGACAATGTCCTGCCTGACAACAGTGTGAAACGAGAGAGATCTTTCTTGGTGAACCTTAGTAATCCCTTTCATTCAATCCCATTTTCATTCAAGTTTGTTTATGCATCTAATTATGAGAAGGATAAACAGAATAAATATCCCCTTTAAACTAGTGTTTGGAACCAATACATGGAATGTTCTGCTGGTTTCCAAGAGGTGGCTTAGTGACGCCTCAGAAAGGATGTGTGTTTAAAAGGGTTACATGTGTTGATACTCTTCTCGTTGGTTGCAGCAGTAGGTATACACAGTCATTTGTGGCCAGTAGATAACGGTAGGGGGAAAGCTGACATGGAACAAATCCCAAAATAAATGTAATACTTTTGCAGGATCTACTTCGTATTGACTTCTGTGTCACATAAAAGTGCATTTTTTAGAGAAGCACTAATTCCTATAGAAAATGTTGAGATACTTGAAGACAAAAGCTGTGTGGTTGATGTGTCATTTTCTCTCTCGTTTTTATATCACACAAGCTCTTTTCCTTTCCAGGATTTTAGTCAGTTATGGGGCTGTTCAGGAGAAAGATGCTGTTTTGATTGTTACTGTTCTGTTGGAAAAGAAGTAACCTACCACTTTTTCTGGGTTTCCTGTTCCAAATAAGGGGTATAGAGAACTGAACTGCACTCTCCCTTGTTTTTGAGGGTAGTGTTTAGAGGAAAACTACCATGCAGTGGGATAACTATATATATTTAAGGTGTATTTTACTGAGGTGAAAGACTTCACTCCAGTCAGAACTTTCCTGAGTATTTGGGATCTGACTAGAGAGAGATTTTCCTGCATGTTGTCGTGTCTGTTTTCTTCATTCTTCAGCATTGCTGTGCTGCTTGGGCCTCTGCATGGTTGCAGCGTCCAAAAGCTTGCACCAAGCCTCTCATTCTCCTCTCTAAATTGAATGGATACTTTACAATTTTACCTTTCCAGTTTTTCTGCTGTCTCATGGTGTGTTTCTGAAGTAGGATAATCTGTTTAGCATCCCTGATTATTTTCTCATGAACACTTTGGTGCTTGGTCACAGTGTTTGCATCAGTGTTCAAATAAAGCTTTCCCGTATTGCTTAGGGGTGTCTCCCTGCAAGTTAGTTACACATCATCCATTTGAATAAGGGAGGGTTGAGAGAGGAGGTGTTAGCTGCTGCTGCCGTTCCTAATCGGTGCACTTTCATTCAGCTTTGCATGATCGTATAAAAGAATATAAATGCTTAGTCTGATGGGAAAGGGCTCTTTTGTTTTCAGGGTGTTTTGGTTGTATCATCCTTTTACCAGCACTTTTGAAGGACGGTGGTGGTGGTGATGGGTTGTTCATAAAATGTCTCCTTGTTTAATGTGGGGAAGTATTTGTGTGAATAAATGAGAAGACAAACACTTTATATTTCTTAAGGACTGATTTGATCAAACAGGAAAAAAACCAAACCCATATTTTAAATATGTATTCAGGAAGTTGAAGTAAATGCATTTTAATAATTAGAAAATATCCCTTAGAGTTTAAAATGCTTGTCTTGTCCTGAGGCTAAAGTTTTTTTCCAGGTATGAAGATTGCAGTACTGTGAAATCTCCTACAGTTTATGGGAGGTTAAAAATTAGGTTAAACCTGTGAGGATTACATAATAAAGCAGACCAGCATTGTACTCGACTGAGAATGGCTTTAGGTTAAAAAGTGTCTGAGTGGCCCCTTGGGAGGCTGAACCCAGGAATAACAATGATGTTAGCTTCAAAGAAAAGGGTTTCCTGAAAGGGACTCAAGAGGCTGCAGTGTAACTCGAAAGTTTAAAAACAACTTTTTCCCTCTGTCAGTGCACTGACAACAATCTGTGGAAGGGTAGGTTCATTCCTGTATGTTAGACTCATAAACCTTTTGCCACCATTTAAGGAGCTTCAGACAATCTCTTGGTATATGCCAGAGCAGAGTGAGCAAACTGCCACTGGAGTAATGCAGCAGTTGAAGCTGTCAAACATGTACACTTCCTGGGGTTTCCCACAAGCAGTTATAATTAGGGTTATCACAGGGAAATCGGAAATTCTTACAACATGAAGGCCTTATTTTTAAAACAAAATATGGTGAAATTTTGCTTTTTTAATCTTGAAAGTAAGACAGCTGGAGTGAAAATGCATGTTTCCTTAGTAATGGAAAATAAGGAAGCAAAATGAAAACCACAAACAAGAAGTAGTTTGCAAAGGAACCTGCTGCCACTACATACAGCCAGTAAACCAGCAGAACTCATCCACCTTTGCACCCTGTGAAGTCAGACTTGTTTCCAAAGGTCACTGACTTAATACACTCAGGGTATGTCTACACTGCAGTTAAACATCTGCAGTTGGCTTGTGCCAGCTGACCCGGCTCAGGATAAGGGTCTGTTTAATTTTGGTTTAGATGTTATGGGTGTTGGGTGTTAGATGTTTAGATGTTAGACCACTTCGCAGGGTCCTAGAGCCTGGGCTCCAGCCCAAGCCCGAACCTCTATACTGCAATTAAACAGACCCTGAGCCCAAGCCCCATGGGCCAGCCATGGGTTTTTAATTGAAGTATAGACATACCCTCACAGTTGGGTTTTAAACTCCCAACTTTCAAAACCAGACTTCAAGTTGCATCCTAGGAGACTGAGGACACCTCGGCCACCTCTAGGTTTAGTCTGTTTTCCATTTGTGGCCGGATAGGTTGCTGTTTGACAGGCAGGTCCTGTTCAGAAGTACAAAGTCTCTTCCAGAGTATGCAGCACTTTGCAGCTTAATCTTGTATTCCATATATAAATAGATAGAAGATATTTAGGTAGCCAGGTTACAGGCGGTATGATGGAAGCCAGCTTCATGTAATTGCTGGAAGTGCAAGGATGACGGGTTTGGGGAGAGATGACCATTAGGAGTTAGGGTTTATCTCCAGGAGAAAGTTTAGTCACATTATGTGCCAGTTGGCATCTGCTGACATCTACTACACCTGCAGGCGTGGTGGCGATTGGTGACCAGTTCCTAAAGGTTGCTGAGCTCTTGCAGTGACTCGCATTGACTTCAGCAGGAGCTGCATTTACTGTACTACTTGGGATGCAGCCCTAAATCAGGATAAAAATAGCAACCTAGGCTGAAAGGGTGAGTGAAGGGGTTGTGGAGAATCCTTCAGACTGAATTGGCTAATGGATTGGATAGTCAAGCAAAGTTGTTCAGATGCTCAAAGTATCTGTGCCTCTACTAGTAATGCTGGAGCTGATCAGTTCTACAGAAGGTGGTGAAATAAGAGAGATGAGAGGTTTACCCATATAAAAAGTACATACACAAGAGGCTCTGATTCTCCTCTCACACTGGTGTAAACAAAAGCATAATAGGTTTATACAAGTGTGAGAGAACTGGGCACAGTGCATATGAATAGAACAGAGAATAAATAAACCATATGGGCCTGATTTTTGTATTTACACATGTAAATCAGGAATAAATCCCTTGAAGTGAATGAGGCCGCATCAGTGTAAAATCAAGTGAGAAGTAAATCAGGCTCCCAGTGTAGAGTACTGGAATTCGGTGCTGACTAAAGTTACCATCCACTATGTATAGCGGGAAGATTTTTGGTTGCAGGAATCAGTATTTTTTAACAAGCGGAAAAGTGTTTGGATCAGAAAATGACGTTTGTTTTTAGTGATGTTTTGTTTACATCTGTACACATCTACTTCATGTAACTTGACTGTTTAGTTTCTGGGTCTGATTTGTTTGTATTGGGTTTTTGTAGATACTGAGGGTATAAATGGAAGAGAGGAATCTGTGAACTTCAATGATGCTGACGAAGGATTTTCATCAGGAGCTTCTCTTAGTAGCCAGCCAGTTGGGACCAAGTCTCTATCGTCCACATCCCAGAGAGGCAGCTTAAGGAAAGCAGCAAGTGGGCGTTCAGCTAAGGATAAAGAAACATCATCTGCCACTAAATCCAATGAGAGCCCACGAGATTCAGTAGCTCGGAAGCAGTACCTGCACCAACCAACTGACCTTACAGCAGAAACAATTGAGATGACACCTACAAAGAAACACCTCAGCCTGCCTGCTGGGCAGGTGGTACCAAAAGCCAGTAGCTTGAGCCTGATCCGGACCGCCAGTGCTTCCTCCAGTAAATCATTTGACTATGTGAATGGTGGTCAAGCAGCTTCCACTGTTGGGGTTGGCACTGAGGGTGTTACTAATCTAGCAGCTGGCAATTCCAATCGGTTTTCAACTATCAGTCTACAGGAGGACCGGCTAGGCCAAACTGGGGAAGGTAAAGATCTCCTTACCCCAGGGGCTCCCCTTACCAAGCAGTCTCGATCCCCAAGTTTCAATATGCAGCTGATATCCCAGGTGTAGCTTTGACTCCCCACTTCCTCTTTAACCAACAGACAGTTCATCCTTGGGCAAGAACAAGAACCTTCATCCCACAGTGTGAAAATACTGTCCGTTGTGATCTCATTTGATTCAGTTTAGATATCATCCAGTATTTTGTATGAAACAGCAATAAATCTCCCCTCACTCCCAATCCCCACCCCTTGTGAACATGGTTGTGAAGCAGTATAAAATGTACTGTATGCCTTTTCCACACCTTCCTTTCTCCTTGGGTGATGTGCAATCCATCGTAGGCTGATCAGTCCCATTTCAACACTGTGAGACTGGCGATATTGGAGGAAATGGTGAATGTGATCCCTATGAGATGATGCTTTGGCTTTGTTAAGAAATAGAAACGGGTTAGTTTTATCAGTCTACAGTACTGCAAAGACTGCTGGATCATGATTTTTCTTAAAACCAGGAGTGCCTCAGAGATTCTAATGTGACTTTGGACCTCTCTGAGTTTGTGCAATCGATTCTGGGGGAGGGGAATGTCATTGTTGCTCCTGGCTGACTAATGCACTTTTCCATTAAAATGAGAATTGTTCTTTTCCTTCCCCACCCTCACCTCCACTCTCCTACTCCTGAAACTCTTCCTGTTCAGCAGCGGAGACATGCCTATTACCAAGTCGTTGCCCCTCAGATAAAGAGAGGGCTGTAAGTAGAGAACGTAGGTCACAGTGTACTACTTATGGCGTTGTAGCCATATTTATGTTGTATGTCTTCCCCTCCAGGACACAGGGTCATTCCGCTTATAAACTGGAATTTGGAAAGGCCAAACCTGTTGAAATAATTCAAAAGTGGAAAGGAGACACAAACTTTCCCAGAAATAATTACTAGCTCTGCTTCTATTTGTGTGAGGTGATGATCACTGAATTGAACAAGCGCATCTTCAGGTAAACAGAAGGATTCTCAGGCTGCATTCTATGGTATCATAGCTGTTAGGGAGCCCCTCCTGCTTTCTAGGTGTTCCTAGTTCAGTCACAGTATAGATTAAGAAATCTGTAGTCCAGACATAATCCTCCAAGGAGCTGCATCAGGGACTGAGATAATGGTTTGCTGGAAACACTGAAGTGTCAGTGTGCAACACTTTCTAGAAACAATGTTGGTATAACGGGGTACTCAGTCTTTTCTCCCAGAAGGACCACACTTCACTGCCTTTGTATTTACAATCCATTGCATTTTGTAAATATTATCTGATCATTTTGCTGACGGGAGCAGGCAATCTCCTAGAAAACTCTGAACTCATGCCATTGAGCCAAGTCCTGAATCTATGTGATTGATGTATGGGCAGCAATTGGTACTTGTGCTAGAGATCACTACTTAAAAGTACATTTCTGATTACAAAGGAGAATGTTCATCATATTTTAGCCTGTGTCTTTCTTTGGATAACTAAGAAGAAAAGAGGAAGTCTCAGCCTTTTTATCTACTCTGTTGTGATCTGGAAGTTTACAGGCCATTAACCCATGGAACAGATGAGAGTTCCATTTTTTCCATTAGGCACTTTGGTTTATAATTTTCACTGTGAAAAAAATATACACAAATGGCTACAAAAAACAGGTTATCTTTTGATTTATAAAGATTGTATGAAATTCAGAACTAAAATGGCATTACATTGCTAGTGGTTATTTAATGGGTTGGTTGTTTAAATGTTATTTTGAGCTTTTGATTCTTCTTTTTAACACCCTCATTTCAAGTAGCATTTTTTTCAAAGTGACTTTCAAGCTTAGAGTTTAAACAGTTAAAGGAAGACATTTTTATTGTTGAATGAGTTACTTGGTCACTTAATCTTCATATTTCACATTCCAAGAGGAATGATAGCATTAAACAGCATTCAGAATTATGCCAAAATTTCAGTTAAACACAAACATTCAATTAAGAAAAAAGAAACACTTTGTCTCATTAAAAACTGCAGCTAAGTCGCAAGGACTGCCAGGGATGCATAAATTGACAGAACAAAGACAAAATCAGGAGTAGCCAAGAGGTAGTGCCCTTGAGTAAAGTTGACCTAAAAAATATGTACTGTGAAAAATAGTGATGCTTCACAACATAGCAAGAGATGGCTACACTGGTCAGTTTATTTTCTAGAGTACTGGCAATGGAGACACTTAATACGATGGCTATGGTTGTGCAGAAGCTTGTCTGATCTTTTTAAAGAGGAGTAGAGATGTATTTGGAACAGATTAAACCAAAAAAAGGAAATATTACTAAAGATAAATATAATTTCAAATTGATAAGGATCAAATTATTCCTTTATCTTCGTTCTTGAGGTGGAAATGTAAGTCAGACGTTCAGGCTAGTTTTGGAAGAATCCCAATATATTTTTTCAAGTGTTTATTATATATGTGTATATATATATTATAGTAGAGGTATATACAAAAATATACATAGTGATGTTTAGTAGCTCTGCTATCGAGGTTCTGTATTTTCCATTGTTAGTTTTCACCTAAGACTCTGCTAAAAATTTTGCCTCAGGCTAAAACTTAGCAAACAAGTTTCCATATCATGATTCATTTCTTTCACAAAATGCAGTTAAACCAGTTCAGCAAAATGAAATAGTCCTGTGATTTCAAGTGGAGAGTCAAATATGGGTGCTCAAATTTGAATTAAGTTTTAGTCACTTTTTTAAAACCAGTTTTGCAGGTATTTAATCCTTATTTTGGTGGAGTGCCTTTTGTTATATTTTATAAATCTGTTATAAATATTCGTTAACCTGCTTTTGTGTATATGCACACTACTT
The DNA here is from genome assembly GCA_037349315.1 of Chelydra serpentina. NCBI lineage: Eukaryota > Metazoa > Chordata > Testudines > Chelydridae > Chelydra > Chelydra serpentina. The sequence goes on along the minus strand of JBAIAC010000029.1, from coordinate 32,627,391 downwards.
TCTCTATAAGATGCTTTTTGATAGAGTTCAAATTCTGTCCCTATTAACATTCTAGTTGTTCCACACAATGGACTGACATGATGCATAATAACTTGTCCAAAGGATCCTTTGAGAGCTTTGTGTCAGATGTTCACTGATCAACCTCTCTGTGTTCTGGAATGACTCATCCATTAACCTAAATAAAGCAGCCATTATAATGTGTCATGTCAGTGCTATATATCATTAATGCTTTTAAATGTGTCCATCAATCCATGTCAAGGTAGTTGTGAAATATGATGTACTGAGCTTCAGCGAATTTCGAAGTACTGTGGCATTGAAATGGAAATATTTGGGCTACAAACAAAAAATAAACAAATCAGACTTTGGAGGGTATTGTATGCTACTGTTAAACTAAGTACAAAACTATTAAAATAGGTTTCTGATAACTGTGACAAAGAGTTAGACTTAAGTTTTTTATCCTTACCTCACTCTATTGTCTCTCCATAATTATAATGCATTTGGTATGTAACATCATGCACTAGTTTTAGACCCCTGCAATAGTTGAGTACAGTTGCAGTATACAGAAGGAGGTCAGAATGTAGAATACAACATTCCTCCTCATCTGAGATAGTATATATGCACAACTCTGAGGTGGGGAACCATGGGTACTGTAGCTAGGTGTAGATACACATTTAAATAAGGATAAATGTATTATCCCTTGATTTTAGCATAACTGTGTACAATATGCTGGCATTTGTAACTTGTTTTTTTCTGGGGCTTCATAATTTATGGAAATATAAAATAACTGGTTTGCTAATTAAATCTTTGATCAGCTTTTAAGCTATTTTAAGTGGCATTTTGGTTGAGCTGTGAGCCATTTTTCATGCAGGCAGCAAGATGACAAGTAATAGCCATTTAAACGAATGTTGCAAGTGAAGATTAAATACTGTACTATCCATCCATTTAATTTAGTTTTCAGAATATTGAGACTTTGTACCTTATTGTACATCTCAAATGCAGATTGGAATACCCTTTGTGATGTGACCTGGAAAAAGCGTTTTTAGCAGTGTGAAGCCTGTCCTTCCATTCTGTAGCAGTGAACATTTTATCACACCAATTATGTATTATATCAGATATTTGTATGGTTTGCAAATATAATAGTCTCAGATACATAAATCTGACATTTCCAAACAAATTCTCATATTTCTCTTACTAGATTTTAAAGTAATTAAAATAACCTGCTTTGACATTGGAATAGTGAACATACTGTTTTCTGACAAAATATTTTATTTGCACTACTTTTGTGAATAGTGGAATGTACTGGGGCAGATCTTTCTCACCATGTGAGATTTGTGTGTGGGTAGGTACATACATTTGTCACATGTTGACAATCAGATGCCTCAGTTGTGTGTGTATTGTATATAAATGTTAACATATTAGAAAATTATGGGGGTAAGATCCACTACAAAATAGTGGCAAATACAAAGCGGGTTGCTTTACTTTTTGGATAACTAGTAATTAATTTTAAAGCTTAGGCTTAGTTCAAGGGGAATAAATGTCAAAATAATGATAAAAGGTTCACAAATATATTTTGAAGATTAATTTTGGAACAGATTATTCTACACTGAGGCCATTTTTAAATCAACATTTTAAACTTTTTGGTCCTTCCAGATAAGCCAGTTGCTACCTGCTTTAAGATTTAAGGCATTTTAATTTTCCTAAACCTGGAAACAATTCAGACAAATTGACTGATAAGTAATTTCAGTTTGATTTTTTAATCAAAAATAAAACACTCTTGAAAATCAAAACAGTCTGAAGATAGAAATGAACAAAATGACTTTTCAGGAAAAGAAAATAATTTTGAAATTGTACAAAATACTGTCCCCCTAAATTGTGGGAAAATTGATTAATAGAATGAGCTAAGCTATTTATTATGCACTGTACAAACAGAACAAAAAGACATCTTGATATTTTAAATATTAAATCATACAAACCCCTAAATTGTTGCAATCTAGCATTGCCTAAGTAAGTCTAAGACATGTTACCGTAATATGTTAAACTTACTATCAAGTGCATTAGGTGTATCTATTGTTTCCATTGTGAGAATAGTTCATGTGTGGACAGTGAACATGTATTTTTATTTCTCAAGGCAGGAATGATTGCAGAACTCAAGGCGCAAAGCCAGAAGTAACTTGTGCCAGTCCATTCCAAACATGTAAAATAAAAAGGGCAAATTCACTGTAGTGTACATGCACTGAGCATTCACCTTAAACCAGACCATACAATATTTGATATCTTGTTTGGTATTTTAAACTTAGTGTTTGTTTCTAGGACCTGGGCCTTACTGAAAATTCTCTCGTTTCTCCTCATTTATTCCTTATGGCATTTGGATAATCAAGGTTGTGCATTGCACGGAAGTTTTATTTAGATATTTTCTATGGCTGAAGTATAAATGAACATATAAATCCTTCTTTCAAAATTGTCATAATAGATCAGCTAAGAGCCCAGTATATATACCTGTTACATTTTGATGGAAGACAATGGAGAGGAGTGTGGGAAACTGATCCATCACTGGTATGTCAAAACACTCCAAGTGAGAGTGAGAATAAGATTTTGCAAGGCTGGCATACATATGTTCATATGACCATTGCTAATATCTTTAATATGGCTTTTTAAAATCCTACCTTAAACCCAGCTTGCAGAGCATAAAACAGGAAGAAAGGAGATAGGTGTAGGCACTTAAAATAATGAGTAAATTTTACCTGGGGGTTGGCTAGGGTCAGTATCTGCGATAAGAATAAGTTCAGTTTATTTTGTAGTTATCCCTAGAAGTCTAATACGGAGAACCTCAGATACAATCTGGACGAGAAATGAACTTTATTAGTGGACAATCTATCCCAAGCCAGACAGCTTAATTCTAGATTTAACTAAATTAGATGCAAACTGCTGTTTCTGTTTCAAGATTTAGTGTGATTCTTAGAGTATAGAAAAGCAAATTTCTTTTAATCTTTCCTACATGCATCAGAGAGTTTACCAAAAGAGACCATTAAGGGACCAATGTAATTAAAATGGGGTCCATCTTTCAATAAATTGTCCCTTCTAATATAAAGGATTGCTTTTCTATTCCTGTGAGGAAACATGGATGGGAACAGTTGTACAGTTATTTTGAGATCCTGGACTGCATTTTGAGCTAGGACTTTGCCAACTAATTATTTTGTCATTAATTAGTATTACAGGTTTACAAGCAGTGAAGTGTGAGTGAATAGAGCAGAAGACCCCTGTATTTTGACTGAACATTTTTGTCAAACAAAATTTTTAAAAAATTGAATTTCCTAACAAAAAAGTTAATCAGCTCTAGAAAAATCAAGTAATTATTGAAATGCCTTCAAATGAGCAAATAGCTATATCACATCTGTAATACCGATAACTAATAGTTTAGATGTACCCTCCAATAAGACTCATTTATGGTGCTTTGTCACAATCTTTATTTCAGGTGTAGGACAATTGATCCTGCTCTTTTCCAGCACTGAATAGGAAATTTAACAGGTTGATTGTAGTTTTTCTAAGTAAATTAAGTTTCTTCTCCTTGACATTATAGGCCATAGAAGTGACAGAAAATAAGCTACTGAAATTTTTCCCTCCAGTTCAGACCATTCACTAGTCTTGCATATTTTTTTGTTTATGAAAAATGTTACTAGCAAAAAGTACATGGCTTCTAATTTGCAGTCTATGTGAGTTAGCAATCACTCAGGATAAATTACTTGTCTTCACAAAGTATTCATGGGTTTGCTATTGGTCAAAATGTTTGTGTGTTCAAATATGACTTGGAAACGCTACATTTTACTGTTTTCTTGCAGAAAAGTGCATACTATTGGGCAAGGGCATTACTAGTTGGTTATTTATGGAATGAAACCATGTAATAAAGTAAATAACCTTAAGAGAGTCATTTAACTGGAAACATTTTTCCATATTAAGGACACCAGGGAAAAGCTAGTAAAGATTTTGAATAATTAGATCTTACAAAAATACATTTTGGACTTACTATGGTAGCTTTTATTTGCTATAAGTAAACTGAGGTACCACATGCTGTGTTTTTTAAATTTGTAATAAATTCCTCTACTTTACAATGAATCTTTTGAGTCTTACTGTTCGTTTAACAATATAGAATTCGCAGTCAGTTTGACTAGCAAAATGAAACAATCTGCAAGAACTGTATTTTCTTACTGTTTCTGTCATACAAGGTTTGTTTCTCTGAACTAAGGTTTCTGAAGGATTTTTACTACTTCGGCATTATGTAATTTTATCATTGTCACGAAAGGAGTATAGGCAGAAAAAACCTATTTTCTGTGGACAAATCTGTTTGGCAAAAGGGCTTGAATTGTGTAGGAGACGCCCTTTTTTCACCAGTGTAACCCTGCATGTTGGTATGCACTCCTAAACATTCAGGATTTAGTGCTGGTGAAAAACTAAACAGAATGGGTATGTAGTAAAATGCAGTCTCTGTTGCATGATGTCCTTTAACCTGGGACCAGTGAAAATCTTCATTCTTACAGAGCTGAAGACGACACGTATTGAAGATCATGTTATTGGTGCATGTAAGCCATTATCTTAACTGTCTTACTGAAACTGGTTAATGCTGTTGATTGTTGTTGAAATGTGAAATGTAGTTACTGTTGACCTTGTAAATATTTGCCAGAGTTTAAAAAAATAAAGAATATTTTAAATCACTGTAAATAGAGATGTATAAAATGGAAAACAGTCTGCAATGCAGAATGAATATATATATATATATATATATATATATATAATGTTAAATAAATGTTGTGTTGTTTCTGGATGAATATGTACACCTTGTGTCAATTGTATTTTTTTAACCTGAGCATAGTTTTCTTGTTTAATACATAGATTTGCTTCTGTTAAGGTGTCAGTATGTAGTGGATCTTTCTATAGTTTCTTAGTGCAAATGGTCTTTCATTCATTTTACAAATTTAGTTCTATGCTGAGCACAGATACTGAGTAATAATGGGGGAGTACTGGACAATTAATATGCAGTATATCTGTCAACACTAATGGACGATATTTCAGATTAATATCCTGCTAATGCCAGTTTACCTGATAACTTTTCTTGGGTGTCAGTCTGTTGTGTAAATACACTTCATCCCATACAAAAAGAGTATTTACTGATTTTATTTTTTATTTTTTCCAAGTAAACTTAATATGGAGTAAAGGAGGCTATCCCTCTGAAAAAGCAGGAAGAGGAGGAAAGTGTAGAGTAAAAGGGAGGAAGAAAGCCCAGAGGACACAGGTGCTGAGAAGATAGTGTTTCATTCTGTTACTGTTTGACAAAAGAAATTGCATAATAACCAAGAGGGATTATCTCTTCTGAAAATATTGGAATATGCTTAAATCTTTGTATGGCACATACTCCAGGTACTGCTGCGTTCAGTAAGCTAATTTTCTATGAGCAGAGACTGAAGCCTTTCCACTATACTGTCTATACAAATGTTATGGTCATAAAGAAAGACTTCAATAGGAGAGGGGGCTTCTGATCTTCCACAACTTCTTTTACACAAATAAGAACAGGAATGAACTCTGCTGCACACATCCTCATTAAAAGCCTCCTTTTAGGCAAACCTACTTGAGCATGTAGATTAATGCTCCTGCTGTCAAGGACTGGAATTAATTTCAATACAGATGTAATTTCTTCATCTCTGACATGTAGCTAATTTGGGATGAAACATGGCAGCTGTTTAACAGTATACACTAATTTTATGACAGTTTTTCCAGAAGTTAAAGCAGGGATTGGTGAATTTTAAGTAGGGAGAATGTACTTTCCAGAGTTGGAATTTGACCAGCACTCCGCATGCAACTTTTAGGAGACTGCTAATGTCCTCCTTAATCGTTTCACTTGCCTTGTTGCTTTTTTTATTTACTTATTTTTGTAGGCAACCTTTTTAAAGTGCTCAGGAGGGTGGCTCGCAAAGCGGGCAGGTTCCATTCACCAAGAACAGAGCTGGTTTGGTATGCAGCTTCCCAGGTAATTGGTCTTTATGGCAACTCTCAGAGAATACTACAAAGTGATAGATGAAGATGTAATCCCCTTTGTTAAATGAAACAAAAGGCAGGAAGCATTCGCGTAACTACGGTTACCGTCCATAATCCGTTTCGGCACATGGTCTTTTTTTTGAGCTTCCTCTTTCAGGGCAGGGTTTTCAAATAACATGAAATGTTCACGGCCCTCTGCGGGTCCTTTTGCGGAGCAGAGAGAGCCACGTGCGTCCATTCCCCTGCACCCGCAGCTGGTTGTTTATATTTCCCCCTCAAACCACAGCTGCTGGATCCTACCTCCCCCAGCGCTGAGCAGGGGTCCCTTAGGGAGGCGCCAACTGACGGCTGTCGCTGGGTGCTGGGCTTGCTGCCCCGATCTCCAGTGATTACCCCCGCTGCAGGTCCCCTCTCCAGCACCCCCACCTGTACCCCTCTCCCCCCCCCGCCCCAGCGTCCCGGGAACCCGACCTATGGCGCCCCGAAAGCTCGGCAGCTGAAAAGTGTCTCTGAGCCACGGCGGTTGGATGTGGCGTGTGACCGGCTCCCCGCGCGCTGCAGCGAGGGGCAGACGGGCCGGGCCAGCCCCGCCCCGCCCCGCCCTGCCCTGCCCTGCGTGAGCGCCTCAGGAAACGCCTCTGCAGCTGGCTCGCGCCGGGCGGAAGAGGCGCAGCGCAGGCCCCGCCGGGAGGAGGCCGGTCGATAGGGGCCCTCCCGAAATGACGCCAGACGCCAGGGGCGCGTGGCGACGTTCCACAGGGGCCGGCGCGCCCTGGACTCGGCCCCGAGGCATGTCGCGCGCAGGGCCCCAGGGGAGGAGATGCTGCCCTGCCCAGGGCCCGCGAGCGGAGCTGCGATTCCCTGCTCAGCAGGAAGTCGGTGTCACGGGCCCTGGCTCCCGCCCACGGCCTAATTCCCGCGGGGTTTCAGCCGGGCCCACGCCAGCCTTACCCAGAGTACCTAGGGGCCGTGCCGACGCGGCGCGTGCTCGGCTCGCGCGCCCCGCTCCCTAGCCGAGGGCTCTCGGCATCTCCAGTCCGCTCAGGAGTTAGAACGGGGAGGAGTCTGTGGGCGGGACACCCTCCTGGCCACGCTCCCTATCGGTTGGTTGAGGGCGAGTTTCTCCTGGGACGAGCGGAAGGGGCCAGCCAGAGGCGATGTTGATTTGCTGGCGGGAAGATCGATCGCGCGCAGCTGCGTTTTCTATTGGTGCAGCTCAGTCCCCGCCCCTTTCCCCCCCAGGGAGGGCGGTAGATTCGCGCTGTGCGGCCCAGAGCCGGGAAGGATGCTCCTCGTTTGGGTTCGTGCCGCTGCCGCCCGCCTCGGAGCCTGCTGTGAGCCGCGGGGGCGGGGCGGGCTCGCTGCGGCGTCCCGCGGCCGGGCGGGAGAGAGACTGGGGTGGGCGGGGCTCGAGGCAGCTGCAGCCTCTGCCTCCAGTTCCGCGGGCAGCTGGGGGCCAACCCCCAACCGCCCCCCCCATTGCAAAGCCCCCCTGCATAGCCCCCTGGCTGTAAGGCGGCTCTTGCGGCCGGGTGCACGTGGTGGCTCTGCTGCCTGGAAGTGGGGGTGCATAGCTGCAGGTTTGCGTGGTGCTCTGAGGGGTGGGCAGTGCCCGGCCCCATACCTAGTTAACGCTTGTTGGCATTGCAGGTTCTCTGCTATGAGTCAGCTGGAGTTAAAGAGAAACAAGGTCCTGGAAGCCAGGTTTGTGGCTGATGAAGATGTTCTGAAGCACATTTCTGATAACGGAGGTACTGGTGGTTTAAGTGTAAACAGGCGCCTTGTTCTGCAGATGTTGAAATGTATCAAGGGAGGGTCAGAGTCGTCAAAATGATTGGCAGCCTCTGGGTGTCCAACTTCATCTTGTAGGAATCTGGTTGCTCAGAAAGCAAGTGCTTAGCAGTTCTTGATAACTGGGACTCTTAAGACATTTTGTGTTAAGTATCTGAAAACTAAGGCACCTAAAATCACTAGTTGCTCCTGAAAATTTTGTATGTTAACAATTTGTATATTCCCAGCGGCGGTAATGTTGTGTGAGCATCTCCTTTTAAAAACTTAGCTTGGGGTTTCTTTTTATGGTGTTCTGTGTGATCCCTTTAGACTTTATGGGACTCAAATCCTGATATGTGCAACTCTGCAGTAGCAGTTAACACTTCAGAATTGCACTGATGTCATCACTTATATGATGGTATGAAATCTACAAGTAGCTATGAAACAAAAATACAGTCATGTTAATGTCTCAGTTCCAAATCACTGTGTGGCAGTTGGGACAGGTGCTGTCTTGAGTTTCCATATGAATGTTAAAAGCCAGAGCCATGCACTGCAGCTTTGGTTACTGAAATTGTAAGCATTTGGGACAGGGTCTGTGGTTTTTATTCTATTTGTACAGCCCCTAGCACAACTTTGAGAGGGTGGGAGAAAGGGGGTTGGTCCAGGACAGGGGTTTTGAGGTACTACTGCAATACCATTAATTAATAATTACATTTAGCTTATTAGAAGTTATGGTTTTGTGGTTGTGATTCTAGGTGTTAAAGTTCGGAAGGACAGAGCTCAACTTGCGCTCAACGTAAAGAGATTTGTGAAGAAACTTGAGAACATTTCTGATGATGATGAGGCCCAGGAGATCCTTGAAGAGCAGAACTATGTGGCCGTTTTGGGGGCGTGTGCTGAAGGTATTTCTGGGGAAGATATAGCATGTGTCTAATTCAGAAAACTCTTGCAACATGTAAGTGCTGGGGTTGTTTGGCAAACAATTATTTGCCTTCAGGGGCTGATGCCCAGTGACCACGAACTTTGACTGTGTGTGGTTGAATTCTAATGGTTCTTGGACTGCTTGTGGGCTTTTTTCCACTTCCATACCATAAACATCCCTTTCAAGTCCAATGATAGTGTTTGTCTTGACTTCCATGGCTCAGGAATATGTCAGGGCTTTTTATGTATCCATGACTAAGAAATCATTAAGAAAGGAATAGATAATGAGAGAAAATATATTTCCTCTGTATAAATCTCTGGTATGTGCCCACAGCTCAAATACTGCATGCAGATGTGGTTGCCCCATCTCAAAAAAGATATATTGGATTTGGAAAAGTTTCAGAAAAGGGCAACCAAAATGATTAGGGATATGCAACGGCTGCCGTATGAGAAGAGATTAATAACACTGGGACTTTTCAGCTTGGAAAAGAGATGACTAAGGGGGGATATGAAAGAGGTCTATAAAATCATGACTGGTGTGGAGAAAGTAAATAAGGAAGTATTATTTACTCCTCGTAACACAAGAACTAGGGGTCACCAAATGAAATAATAGGCAGCAGGTTTAAAACAAACAAAAGGAAGTATTTCTTCACACAACGCACAGTCAACCTGTGGAACTTCTTTCCAGAGGATGTTGTTGTAAAGGCCAAGACTATAACAGGGTTCAAAAAAGAACTAGATAAATGCATGAAAGAGAGGTCCATCAATGGCTATTAGCCAGGATGAGCAGGGATGGTGTCCCTAGTCTCTGTTTGCTAGAAGCTGAGAATGGGTGACAGGAGATGGATCACTTGATGATTACCTGTTCTGTTCATTCCCTTGGGGGCACCTGGTATTGGCCACTCTTGGAAGACAGGCTAGATGAACCTTTGGTCTGACCCAGTTTGGCTGTTCTTGTGTGTTTTTTAACAGATTCCTTGAGAAATGGCCCCAGCGCAGGTGGTGGTAAAATTTACTCGTTCCAGACTCCAAAACGTTCTGGCAAGATGGCAGAGCTGGGTATGTCTTCCTTTTCAATATTACCAAGTGGATAAACTCTTTCTGGAATCTTAGTCTGGCAGCCTCCTTGTGATTTACTTGTATTTAAAAAGTACTATTTTTGGTGTCTTACAATTGGCTTTAGATCAAAAGTTTTGAGAAACAGAAGCTCGAGATTTGGATATATTGGTGATTGCTTCTTCTGTAATGGCAGCTCTCATGTTCTAGTGGTCCCCTTTCTGTATGTATTAATGCAGAGATTCACATCCACTGTATTGTGTGTCACCAGTAATTCAGGCTTTAACCACTGGTACTCTGGGTTTCTCTTACTGTAATGCTGAACCTTTGTGCTGGGCTTTGTTGTGTCTCCTGTTCCACTGTGCATGCCATAATCTCACAGCAGAGTCTGAGCTGATCCATCCTTTAGTCTTGCAGGTGGAGTGTGAAGTTTGGAACAGTTCGAGCTCCGTTGTGGGTTAGAACAAGCCAAGTGGAATGGGAGATTCTGGCTGGTACAGCTGAAGTCTTAGTTGAGTGAACTGAGTAAAGTTTAGATTCTCAAGACTGTTACTGCAATACATAGCCTTTTGCATTCAAGTCACCAGTTCAAATCCAACCCACACTGATAATTATCAGAAGGGAGTCAATACAATGTGAGTTTAGTCCAGTTCCCAGTGGACTGATGATCTCAACACATAAGCCATTACCACAGAGTCCAGTTCGGCAGCCGCAGACAGAGGACCAAGTGTCATGACTAAAATATTCTCTCACCTCAAGGGGTGGCCCCTCTGGGAGGGTGGCACTTAGGTCAGGCTAACTCTGTACCTGTCTTGTGGATCAGCAGAAGAGCATAGTCTTGAAAAACCTTTCACTAGTACTAAATTTACTCACAAAGGTAGAGAAAGAAGGGAAATATCTGGTGCGGCTCCTTGAAAAAGTTGGGAAATGGGGTTATGTCAGATTACTTTGGGCAAAGAACTCTGTGTGTGACTGTGGCAAACCCACAGCTGTCCAGTGTGCGTTTGTGCCCATCACATTTTGAAACTCTTCTCTTTTATTTAAAGCCTCTGAACTAGCCCAGACACCAGGGAAGAATGTAACCTTTGATTCCTCCCAGTATCCTGAGAAGCCAGCCAGCACCCCTCAAAGCAGCAAGAGTAAGTTCTGAGAGTCTTTGGTGAATTGGAGGAAAGTAGCTAGCAGGTGTATCCCAACACAAATGGCAATTAAGCAGGTTGGCGTTTAGGGTTCAACTCCTAGCATACTTGATATTCCAGGGTTAGTTTTGTGCTTTGTAAATAGTACCGCTTAGTCTGCCTGGTGCTCTAATTCTCTTATGGATCATGCTGTTTGGTTTTTTTCCTACTGGCTTGGAGCAGAATGTGTTTGCTTCTCCCTTCTGATGCTGCAGTGCTCAGTAACGTTGCGTCAGTTGAGAAACTCCTCTGACTTGGCTGCATACTCTTCCCTTGAGAATTATTTAATTCAGGACTAATTAGCACTGTGCAGAACTAGACTGGCAACCCCTGTACAGGTGCACTGGGGAGTAGAATATGCAGGGGGGTGCTCTGCACAGGGAGCAGAGAGAATGGAGAATCAGTGCTAGACACCTAGTGGCACGTCTCGCAACAAAGAAGGCATGGCAAGCTGGCCTTTGGAATAAGCAGAGCTCACACCCTTGCCCTTACCTACCCATTGGCTTCGGAGTTTTGATCTGGATTGGTGTGTGAGCTTGAAGGGGAGGGGGAGCGGTTCAAGAAGCAACCCGTCTGTTAACATGTGGCCTATGCTGTCATTGTTTGAGTGCTATGGGAGGAGGGAGAAGAAACATCCTATGCTGCATTCCAGCCCTAGCAGGAAGGCCCTGACTTGTGTTCTGTAAAGGGGCCTGGAGCTGGTTGGTGCAGCCCCAGAGAGGGACAGGGACAGACCAGCCTGGAGATGTGCTTGTTCAGCACCTCCCCATGGCAGCCTCCACTGGTGACTTCCTGTTGGGCCCTCACTGGAATCTAAAGCTGCCCTCTCCTGGTGATAGCCAGGGCGGATGTAGCCTTCCAGTTCAATGAGCGCATTGTACCACAGCCAGCCCTGCTCCTCCTCTCCTCCTTGCCTTGCCTCACATCCAGCCCTGCTTCCCTCCTCCCCTGGGAGGCAGTTACCTGCTCCAAGCTAGAATGCAAGAACTAGGCACCCCTACCCCAGGGTTGGCTCAGGCTAACCCTCCTGCCCCACACCACAGCTCCTTGCTGGACTAATCATGGAGAATAGCCTGGCTTGCTGTCCCCCTCCTTCCCCACTCTACCTAAATCCTTACCCCCTTCCTGCTCACTCAAAGTTTCCTGTCAGTCCCAAGTACCCATGGACCCTGGCTAAAGCCACCAGTGGTAGCACCACTGGCCCTTTCATGGGGTGTATCCCCCCTCTGGGGCAGCTGCTTATTGCTGCACCTTGCACCCATGAGGGTGACTGGCCAGAGAGTTAACATGCAGGAACAGTATCTCTGAGACACTGATAGCAGATGCCTGCATTTCTTACTTGGGGAAACAGGAGCATTGTTTCATTTGCTTTACAGAGTACTCTGCTTCAAACAAAGCCCAGCTGAAGGTGAGTGACTGCTTTTTGCTTTGTCTTATTTTAAAATACAAACCATCTGATTATCTTGGGGAATGGGGCGTGAAGAGCCTCTCCCCACCCCTCACCTCCCTAGATTTTTCACAATGCAGAGGTTTCCATTTCGAAGCAGACAGGGAATGGTTTAAATGAGCACTGGAACTGCCGCAAATGAGGTTCTTGGATTATGGGCTTTAGAGTGAACACGCAGATCAGTAGATTTGATGGACTAATTAGCATGGGTGAGAAATGGTTCCCTTGCCTCATGCAACTGGACATATTTGACATCCCTTTAATATGCAGTTAAATGCTTAGATTTCCAGTAGCTTGTAAAACTTGCTGGAGGAAATTGTCTAAATTTTAGGACGGACTGGAGGGTGTCAGTGCTCCAGAAATGCTGCAAACTGTGGTGACTCATTAGCGCTTGGTCAGTTTAGTGTCCACTAGTAGTAATGTGAATGTAATGCTGGGGAAAGACACCGGATTGATGAGACTGAAGTCCTCCTCGGGTACAGTATGAAACAGGCAAACTTCATGCAGCAGCAATGCAAGCTTTTCTCTACGCTGCCTCACCAACTTGTTTCAACTCTGAACTAGATGGACAGCCTAGAGGTAATAGGGTAGTTTAGTCTTCATAATTCAGTTAGGCCTTGGCAAGTCTGCTGAGGTTGCATCAGGGCAGGACTGCCCCTTGGGGAGTTCATGAAGTAAATGCTGGGAAATAGATGGAGACCAGACTCCGGTGAATGATTGCTTAGATAGCACCATACTGTAGGTGTGTGCAGTGCTTTGAAGCGTATTTAAAGTGCTGTTCTAATCTGAAAAGTGAGTCTAAAAGATGGTATCATGGTTCCACATGTGATTGACACAGTTCTAATTATTGCAAACTCAGCCTTTAGTCTGAGTCCGGCTGTGTTCTTTCTGGGTTAGTTATCAGTAATAAAGATTCTACAATTGGAACTTGGTTTACAGTTTTTGGAGCAGAACGCAGCACCCTCTTGCAGATCTGTATTGGTTTTGCTTGCTAACAGGAATACAAAGCAAAAAAACAAAACAAAACCCCAGGCTTATTACACAAAGTAAATTGATGCAACTGAACGTGCACAGATGATTGGACTGGCATTTGTACATAGTCACCTTAAGAGTAGACCTGCACTTTAAATGAGCTACCAAGGTCCAAAGCTACAAAAAAAGTCTTGAAACCTACCAGGGCCCTGCCATGGGAGGATCTGTTTATATCTTAGCAAAATTGTCCTTACGAGTCTTTTGTCTGATGTCCTGATAATATATTGTGTTTAACTTGATGAGAAGGCTCTGCACATCCTGTGTGTTCTAAAGTTAAACTCTTGGGGCTGGTCCACACTAACCCCCCGGGTCGAACTAAGATATGCAACTTCAGCTACGTGAATATCTTAGTTCGAACTAAACAGCACTTACCGCAGGTCCAGACGCTGCAGGCAGGCTCCCCCGTCGACTCCGCTTACTCCTCACACAGAGCAGGAGTACCAGTGTTGACGGCGAGCACTTCCGGGATCGATTTATCGCGTCTAGACGAGGCGTGATAAATTGATCCCAGAAGATCGATTGCTACCCGCCGAATCAGGCGGGCAGTATAGACGTACCCTTGCACATAACCGACGTAATCATACCTCCTTCCCCCATGAAACAGAAATGATCTGTTTAACAGGGTTAAGCGAACAGTGACTGAACAAAACTGCTCAGACACATTACATTGCTACGGGGCTTCTCAACCCTGCCAGCCTGTTCTGGGTGCTCTGTTATCTTTTGCTAGTCACTCTCTTATTGGAACTCCAAGTGACTTTGGTGAGTAGAATATGTGACCTAACACATCATGGCTCTTTCTGGCAGAAGTGTTACCATTGTCATCACTTCCACGTGGCTCCTTCAGTGGTAAGGGGTTCTGAATTTTCCACATCCCAGTTGGGAGGACCTCCCTTCTCTCTCTTTCACACACTCACACTCTCTCACAAGGCCTTTCTGTCCTGAGTTCAATTCATGGGATTCCTCTTTGGGAATCTGGCCCCATTCCCCTAGGGCTCAGGGGACACAAGGAATTCCCTTTCCCAAGCACAGCTTCCTGCTTCTGCATTCCCAGGTCCCTGCTAGCTGAAAGAGAGAGCTCAGAAATGAAACCTTGGGCCCTTGCCTGGCAAAGTGCTGCTACTGGTAGGGCACGTGTGACATTACTAACATACTTGTGCTCTTGCAGAGTAAAAAGAATGAATTTGTGTCCACAACACCCTACAGACTCAGGAAGAGATTGACAGGTAAGGAGAACCATTTGCAATAAGATCCAGCTTACAGGAAAACAGTAGCATTGATAAGTAAAAGCTTAGGGTGGATCTTAGTGTTTCTGTTACTTATAATCTGCTGAGTTCCATCTAAAGAACTAGATACATTTATAGAGGATAGGTCATCAATGGCTTAGCCAGGATGGGCAGAGATGGTGTCCCTAGCCTGTTTGCCAGAAGCTGGGAATGAGTGACAGGGGATGGGTCACTTGATGATTATCTGTTCTGTTCATTCCCTCTGGGGCACCTGGCACTGGCCACTGTCGGAAGACAGGATACTGGGCTAGATGGACCTTTGGTTTGATCCAGTAGGGCCGTTCTTATGTTCTTCTCTCCATGGGTGCTTCAAGGACATTGCTGTCTGCATAGAGAATTCAAGTGACTCCCAAGTCAAAATAGCATAATAGCCACCTTTACTAAGCCAGTGTTTGGGATACATAGTTCCTTCACTGCAAGGGGTGTGAGTGGCAGCACCTAATCTCTTTCTTCAGTGACTTTGTCAGTGGGTAAAACCATGTGAATAAGCCCATGTATGCGGATGCTTTACTAAATATGTGGAAATCAGTTCTTCCGTTAGACTCTATAATCTCTGACTGCTGTAGGCTGGGAGTTTGTGTCCATCAGCCTTAATCACTTGAACTGATTTAAGAAGCTGTTAAGCTTTTCAGAGTGG
This sequence comes from Chelydra serpentina, assembly GCA_037349315.1. NCBI lineage: Eukaryota > Metazoa > Chordata > Testudines > Chelydridae > Chelydra > Chelydra serpentina. The sequence goes on along the minus strand of JBAIAC010000029.1, from coordinate 32,612,043 downwards.
CTGGGATTTTAATATTCTACATTTATAGTAGATGATTTCAAGTAATTGGCTGGCTTCAGGTGTGCAGGATCAGTGTGGGAGAGATTTGCATGTCATGTTCTTACATGTTTTAACACGTGTATATGTGACAGTAAATTGAGCTAGGTCAGGGGTTCTCAAACGGGGTCGTGAGATTATGCAGGGCGTCACGAGCTGTCAGCCTCCACCCCAAGCCCCGCTTCATCTCCGGCATTTATAATAGTGTTTAAATATTTTTTAAAGTGTTTTTAATTTATAAGGGAGTGGGGGATCGCAATCAGAGGGTTGCTGTGTGAAAGGGGTCACCAATACAAAAGTTTGAGAACCACTGAGCTAGGCAAATTAGCTTTTAATCTGACAAATTCAATTGTTCAGGCTTTATTCATATGTAGTAGAAATATATATGAAATTTCTAGTAAAAATTCCATTCCAGTAAGATTGTGTGAACCTCACTTTGGGAAATTTATAGATTACTATAATTCAGAAAATTAAGACCTCTTTTATGTTCTTGCAATTGTGTTTGTGTATAATTTATGTTAAATTGTCATGGGATCTGCACTCTGCATAAAGATAATTGGTTACCTTTTAGGCTGAGGGTGAAATTTTTAAACATGCCTAAGTGACAATCAGTGGATCTCAGGATCCTAGGTACCTAAATTTCATTTTCAAAAGTGACTTGGTCTTCTAAGTCACTCGTGTGCTTTTGAACATTTTGTGTTTAAAAAAAAATTACTACTCCTTAGCACTTCAAAGCCATGCAAGAGTGAGCCAGATTCTGTTCTCACTCTTGAATCAACAGAATTGTTAATAAAATTCCCATGGCAAAGCCTTTTTTGCTAGTGGTGACATGTGAGCCAGAGAGAACCCAACTTACGTTTGGAAGGCTGGCAGGTGGAATAACTCTTACTAGTATAGACTGATGTAGAGTCTTTAAGAGAAACATGGAATCCCACAATGTCCTTTTTAGAGTCACTTTTCAGAGTAGAGCCGCACTTTGAGGCTTGTGCCAATTTGCAGAGCCTTACTAAATAATTGGAAAGAGAAGGGGGAAAGAGAGCAGTGTGCATATTTTCAAGTCTATGTAGAATGGATTTTTTTTTTTAGTATCACGATGGCTATGAAACTGGAGTAGGACTTGGATGCTTGGAAGAGGTTAGACAACATGTAAGAGGAGAACTAGGCTACAGGAAATGTGTAATAAGCATTCTCTGTTAAAAGATATTACCAGCTCTCAAATGCTTTCCCCTTAGCTCCAAGCTTGCGTTCAGACAGCGAGAGTGACTATTCTGCTTCATGCTCTGAGGAGGAGGAAGAGGACAAGGACCACAAAGAAACCAGTGATGTCATATTGGACCAAAAGACCCCAAGTAAAACTAGAGCAGCTCCTACTCCTGCTTCCAAAAAAACACCAGCTAAGAAACTGAAGGAGGAAATGACGGTGAGTGTAGAGGAAATACAACTGTGATAGGAAAGGTTCAGAGGTGCTTGGTGACAGTAAAACCCGGGCACCCAAATCACAGGCTGGATCATGTCCCGCTGTGGCAAAGAGCTTCCTGCCTCAGTTCAGAACAAAAAGGTGCTTTTCGCTGCTCCTGTTTTACAGAAAGGAAGACTTCCTAGTTTTTCCAGCTGGAGGTTGAGTGTGTGTGTGTGAGGAGACAGCTAACCCATTCCTTATTTCTCAGTGCCTTTTCTTCTGATACTCCCCAGCTGTCACCCAACGATACCACATGGTGTCGACGAAGAAATAAGCTCATCTAGCAGCAAAAAAAAAAAAGCATGCCACTTTTTTGCCCCGGTACGTAGCTTTGTGTGGTATCTTCTATGGTGTCAGGGATCCCCACGCCATCTAAATTGCAGCCTCCTCATTCTGCCCTGCTGGAGGATATCTGCATTTTCCTTCCCTGAAGTTGGGCAACCTGACTGAAACAGTCTGTAAAATCTGCCTTTGAGGAGACTTCTAGCGGAAATGCCAATCCTCCCTAATTTTCCGTAATCCTCCCAATTTTCATGTGTAATAACAAAATTATTAATTCAGGTTTAAATCTACTAATTTTGAAAATGCACATTTATATTTTTAAAATAATTGTCACCTGCCACCGCTCAGGTCTGACAGGAACACAGCAAATAGTGGTGCAGCTATGTGGGACATTATTTTCCACTGGCCTGTGGCATGTGTGCAGGCAGCACATTAAGGGTCTGATAAGAGGCAAGCCACAGCGATTGTCGGTGGGGCTAGAGGGGCAGGATTCACCACCCTGCTTGTGCGCTCTAGATACCTAGAGCATGTTAATGTAGCCCAGCAGGGTCCACATAGGGCAGTTTGAACACAACATGCTGCCTGCGGCGTGGGTGGTGAATCCGGTATCCCAAACCGCACCTAACAATTGCCGCGGCTTGTCTCCTGTCAGACCCTCATGGCAGAGGAGAAGTGGCAGGAGGAGGAGAGCAGAAACGTGATGGAAGAGGATTATTCTGGGAAGGAGGTCCAGACCTAGCATTGGCCAAGGAATTAAGGGCCGTAGGTAGCAAATGAGCGTAGCTTTCCTACGCTCTGTTTCCCTGTTTGGGGGTAAGGCTTCAGCCCCCTCCCCCTTGCCAACAGACGGGTTGGGCGAGAGAGGTCAAAGCAGCCTCCCTAATTCCTCCCAAATCTTTTTCATAAACATTCCTAAAAGTCTGAGAGCGAGGTTGGCATCTCTCCTTTAGGTTTTCTCCTCAACCCCGTCCCCTCTGAACTGAGGAGCGGGTGTGGCTGTAAAGTGGCATCCTAACTCAGGAATTTGAGCCTCGGGGTGGGTTGGGGAGAGCCCACAGAACCTGCCTGAGACTGACATTTCACTCTGCCTTTTCAGAGCAACCTGGTGGAAGAATACTTTGAGGCACACAGTAGTTCCAAAGTTCTAACCTCCGATCGAACCCTTCAGAAGCTGCAGAAAAGAAAGCTGGATCAGGTACAGTTTGTAGCAGATGAAACCGCCTTCAGAATGGAACGCCTTGTCTGTGGTGGATTTTTTCCCACCCTGAAATTTCCCACCGTTGCTACCACCAGTTCAGCTTTACTAGTGATATCAGTGGTGGGAACCCTAGTGTAGACTGTGTGCCAACAGTCCATTGGTGTTTGAATTATTATGCTTTGTACTGCTGCTCTGAGTAGGGTCAGGTGACATAGTGGTTAAACTGCAGTTGCCTTCTCCGCTCTAGTGCTCCCACCATTGGAGCTGAGAAAGTGGTAGCAACAGTGGGGAAACTGTTGGGGGGAGGAGGGAAATGTGTTGTAGGTGCTGGCTAGAATTCAGAATGCAAGGGAGGTAGAAAGGGATGATACGAATAGAGGATAGCAGAGAAGTCTGCCTTTTGTGAACCAATTTGTTAAAAGTAAAAACCCATCTGTTCCCCCATATGAGCTGAGGGGAGTATTAATGGTGTGGGGGAAGATTTCAGCTCTGGGTTTGCAGTTCAAATCCCACCCAGGTTGGGGGCACCCAGAAGCGTTACTGTCTGACAGCTATTCAGTGGCTTCTGTATATGTCTGAAAGGGAGTGTTGTCCCAATCTGGTTCCCAGTAGACAGGCCTCCACATCTAACTCCGGTGGCTTTAAAAATAAATAAATTAAATGTACTACTTATTGACACTCCCCGTGGAGAGGCTGTGGATTGAATGTCTCATGGAGAGTGAATGATCCCCTCGTCCCCTCCGGAGCAGGGACTCAGAGACGCATGTACAGCTGGTGCCGGCTGTCCGGTGAATACCTAAGATTTTTGTGTCTGGAGTTATCGGTCTAACTCCATGTTACTAAAACACATGCATTCAGATTACCTACTGGTTGCTGCCTGGGTTCTGCATAATGCATTACCCAGGGAAAACTCTGGTGGATTCCAGGTAGTTAAATTGGACACTCCTGTGTATTGGGAAATCCAGACATGCAGTGTTTAATCTTCTGCTGATATCAAAGGGACTAATGGGCAGCTTGATGCTCTGAAAGCTTTGTGTTTATCTGAAATAGCACAGATGCCTTCTGTTTTCTCTCCAGAGTAAACTGTCTTCTACCACATGGGGGTGGGAAGTGACTGCATTAATTGGAGAATTTGAAGCCTGCATAGGTCTCATGCTACAGCAGTTCCAATTGCCAACATTATAAGTATTCCTGCTAGCTTACACATCAGGCTTCTGGCATATCTTTTAAAAGCCTAAACTAGCCTTCCAGATTCATAATAAATTTCTCATAGCACTTTCTCTGGTGCGACTAGTTTTGATCTGCAGGTGAATTCTTTCCTATTTGTTTTCTAATACTTTGGAGTCTTCTCTTTAAACATAATACCTCATGGACTTTAACCCGTTAGTGACTGAATCAATTGAACTAACGCAAACCACATTGACAGGCACTCTGGTCTTGCCCAGTGCTAATGGGGGTGTCTCTGGTTCAGTGTATCCATTATTGCCAGAGCATGCTTAGTGGAGAATATCCAGCTGCTGGTGCAGAAGACGCTGTGAATGTGCCATTGTCTCAGTAGCAGTATGCCCAGATGCTGCAAGGTGAGGCAGAATGGGGTGTGACCAAGACACAGGACTGAGCATCAGCCTTGAGCCTATTCTCAGATCAGCCACAGATTTCTGTGTAAAAGTGGGCAAGTCATTTGATGCCCCCATCAGCAAACCTGGACTAATTGTTCCCACTGGAGTATTGCAGTTTGTTTAATACTGGTAAAGGACTCTAATCTTTGAATGGAAGGTGCTGTAGAAGTGCAGTGTTTATATGGGTTCAGTCACACACTCCAGGCACACATTTAGACACCTGTTTAGTCATTGTCTTCAACCCTAAACCCTGTCTGACTGTCCTATTCTCCCCTTCTAAACACAGCAAACGCTGCTTGTCCTCCTGAACAAGGCTCCCCCTGCCTTCACTGCTGAGCTGAAGGAACTAAACCAACAGCACGAATCCTTGTTTTCCAAATGGATGCTGCAGTTACAGTAAGTATCTATGGATTCCTCTAAGAAGATACAGTGAACATTAGTCCCCAACATACCATCAGGAAAGCCTCTGCTAATTTAAATCATTGTCCCACAGATGGGCAATGGAATGATTCACGGTCTCAATTAGGACTGAGGTTTCAGGATAAGCAGGTGTAATTTCTTAGGGTGCAGTCTGGGTAATGCATCTCTTGTGAGACAAGTTGTGCAAAATTAACTCTTTATGAGCCGAACAGCCGGGGTTTTTAGAGGTGTAGAGTGTCCCCAGTTGATGGGAGTTGTAAGTGCTCATTAGTACATTTTATAAACAGTCGAGTATATGAGGGAAGGGGGAAAGACAGTTTAGAGCATACAAGTCTGTTAGCAAATCGCCAGTACCACTTCCCATAGAATCTGGTTTTCTTCAGTGGTGAGCTTTCTTAGCTTGAGGGATCTAATAGTTAGTAGATGTGAGAAGAAAAGTGCTGAGTCTGTTGACTGTAGGAGCTTGAATTCTGCGTCAATTTGTGTGTGAGAGAGCAGGGGTGGGGGCACACTTCCATTATATTTAATGGGTGTTGCTTAGAGCTATAAGGTTCCATGGTGCTTTACAGAAGACAAGGTCCCTGCCTCTAGAGGATTTGATCCTAGCTGGGACAAAGGATACAGTAGCTAGTAGCTCAGAAGAGGGCGGGTGCAGATGTAGGGGAGGACATCGTGCTAGAAGGCTTTGTGAAAGGAGTGTGGTGCAAGGAGGAAATTGCAGTGTCGTGGTTCATAGGATAGTCCTGGGCATATGGGATAATGTGAGAAAGATGGCAGGCTGGTGAAACAGAGGGAGCAGGTGTGGGGTGGGAGTTGCTATGTGTGGGGAGTAAGAGCAACATAGGTTTACAGTAAATATTCTCATTGGGTCAAATCCAGAGAGGTCTTGCATTGAAGTTAGTGGAAGTTGTTTCCGCACAGCACCTTGGGATCTGGCCCACTCTTGCCTCTTTCATTGACTTCTTATTCTTCCTTTGAGCCTTAGATTTTGTGCCTCTCCTCATAAGAGGTCAGTGATCTGCAGTGTCCTAAAGCATCCTTGTATCTGTCTGTCTCTCGCTACGTTGGATAGTTAAAGGTTAAATCACAAGTACTAGAATAGCATGTCCTGGTTTTTGAAATCATGACTTTTGACCTGACCAGAAAAGACATATCCGAAGCAACTGGTAGACTTCCATTTGCTGTCTCATAGCTGCTGTGATTCATGGGAAAAGCTGAATGTACTATGCTTGAATAGCTTGGTGGAGGGGCCTATGAGGTGGCTTTGTGAGCAATTGCCATGTTAATCTGCACTGTTTCAGAGGACCTAGATTTACATGCTGATAGTCTTCAGACAAGTGTCCCTTTCTTGTGTAGGACAGCACATTCCCAGGTCTTGAACATGCTGATAAACTCTCCTTTTAGTTACATGGAACCACCATACCCACTCATCTCAAACCCCTACAAACCGAGGGGCTGGCTGCAAGCTGAAGTAGCCTGGACTTGATTGACTCTTTAGAATTGTAAGATTGCAGGAGGAGAGGGGATCAGATTGTTTTACGTAATGAATACAGAGATATGATATTCTAGGACCTGTCAGTTTGATTCCTTTAATCTGCTCTCTTCGCTGCAGCTTGGGGTTCAGTATTGTGCTTTATGGACTGGGCTCAAAGAGAGATTTATTGGAGAAGTTTCGTACCTCTCTGCTCCAGGATTCTGTTCACCTTGTCGTCAATGGCTTCTTCCCCAGCATCACTGTGAGATCAGTAAGTGTGACAAAGCTTGTGAGGTTTTTAAGTTGCTGCTTGTTATCCGCAGCCACTAAAATCTTCCAATACAAAATGTTTAGTGTAGACCACAGGAATCTTTCCCAGTCTCTAAACACAGACTCCTCAACGAATAGCATTCCCTGTTCTCCCTTCTCCTTGAGTTTAAAGAAACTTCGGCCATGCTAGAGATTGGAGTACCTGTCATTGGTGTACCTGAACTAGTGCAAACTCCCTAGTATAGATGAGGTATCCCATAATATTCAACAAACTCCAGTTTCAAGCAGGGGTAAGTTGTATTGGGGAAAATCATGACTTACCTTGACTACCGTAGGGGTTTGCACCATGTGCAGCTATGCTGGCAACTGGTCACAGATGGCTGGAATTGGTGCAGATCCTTGGTGTTAGCTCAGGCCCAACTCTTAGATTTGGTGTTAAGCCCATAGTTATCAGATGTCCCTCAGTATGATAGTGATCTTGCACTTTTCTGTTACAGATTCTGAACTCCATAACAGAGGAGGTGCTGGATCATGTGGGGACTTTCCGCAGCCCTCTGGATCAGTTAGACTTGATCATGAAAAGATTTAAAGAAGGTAAAGCGGCTGAGCAGATGCCTTGAAGCTTAGACTCTCTCTGATCTTGGGACAGCTTGTGCAAGTCTGGTGTCTTCCTTGAAATCACATATACTTCCCACTTGCTCAATTGCAATCTTTGTGTTGACTCTTGCTGTTCTGTTTGCTGTCTTGTGATTTTTGTGGCCTTCCTGGCAAATATACATAGTTCTCTGAATAGATGCGTAAGTGCACCAGGGTGTTGGCTTCTTGGTTGTGAAATGTGTGAAGGTGTCTTGAAATTGAGTGCCTGGAAATACAGCATTCCCTTTCCTCAATTTCAGCATGTGAGCTTAGACGTGTTGCCAAGGAAAGGTGAGAAAATGAGCATTCTGACAATGAGCACGAGAGCCTCCCGTCTGCTCTGAGTGCTTAGTCTTTTCACTTGGTTCATTGGAGGAGTTTGTGCCATATTTCTCATCAGCTGTAAGTTCATTGATAGAACAGAATATGGGTAAAACCTAAGTCTTTTGTATTGGGGTGGGTGGGAGAAGGAGGTTCTTACTGGTTGCCTGAGGGCCTGACCAATGCCCATTGAAGCCAAGAGAGCTGAAAATTTCAAAAAAGCCCACATGCCCAAATACCACTGAAATTTAATGAGAGTAGGGAGCCAAACTCCTTTAGGCTCCTTTGAAACCCCTGGCCTAAGAGGCTTGCCATAAACTTCAATGGACATTGGATTGAGCTTTGAATGTACAAGGTCTAATGGACTGAAAGGGACTGGCGATGTAACTTAATGTATGCAGACCCCTCTGTTGTTGATGGCTGTTTTGAGCAAACGAAGTAGGAAATGGGAGTTCAGGTTCTAAAAGCAATATTAAATGGGTCATGTCATATACAGAGTGCTTGCTGAGTTTCATATGTAACCATATAGCTGTATGCTGTGTATGTATGGTCCCAGTAGCTAAATTTTGTGTCTACATCTGTGTGTATATGATGTTGCCTTTGGAGCCTTAACTGGTGTATTTCTCCCCCACCCTCCTCAAATGTTCATCCTTCATCTGTCTTTGTGCTTTCCTACAGAGAGTGGGTAGGGGAAAGGTTGGCTGGCTGGAGGCAGGCCCCAATTGTAGCTGTTTTTATGCAGCATCACAGGAGCTAAACTCTAGCTGTCTCCCTGTGGGAAAACCCAGGGCCATGGACAGTTGAGTAGCTACTTGGTTTCTGCACAAAACAGAATTTATAATTGGCTAATGGTTTGTCAAGGGGTTTACTGGGCTTGACAAACAGCTGGTTCTTTGGGAGCTTTAGCAGCAACAGGCCAAGTTTGAACTTTGAACGTTCATTAATTTGCATTGTATGTGTCAAAAAGTCTTAAAGTACATCTTCACAGCAGCTGGGAGATGCAATTCCCAGCTTGGGTAGATATACAGGCCCTAGCTTTGCTCAAGCTAACATCTAAAAATAGCAGTTTCTGTGGCAGCCAGGGCGAGCCCCAGGAGTACATACCCAGGGGCTCGGGCATGATCATACTTGGCTGCTCAGGCTAGCTGCCCACCGCTGCAACACTGCTCTGCTCAGGTTAGCATGTGTACCTCTACCTGCACTGGGAATTACATCGCCTAGCTGCTGTGTACGCATACCCACAAAGAGCTCCTTAAAGTCATGTTGAGAGAGATTTCTGTTCAAGTCAGTGGGCTTTGGATCAGATCCTCTCTGAGTGGGAGGGTTTTATTTGGTTTTCAAACTTTTTTTTCTGGCGACCCAATTGAAGAAAATTGATGTCCGTGACCTGACGGAGCTTGGGATGAAGGGTTTGGGGTGTGGGAGGGGCTCCGGGCTGGGGCGGAGGGTTGGGGTGCAGGGGTGAGGGCTGCAGGGTGGGGCAGGGAATGAGGGATTCAGGGTGTGGGAGAGGGCTCAGGGCTGGGGCAGGGGGTTGGGGTGCGGGAAGGTATCAGGGCTCTGGGGTGGGCCAGGGATGAGGGGTTTGAGGTACAGGAAGGGACTCTTGTTTTGGGGCGGGGAGCTCAGGGCTGGAGCAGGGGATTGGGGTGTGGGCTTACCTCGGGCGGCTCCCGGTCAGCAGCACAGCAGGAGTGCTAAGGCAGGCTTCCTGCCTGTCCTGGCACCGCGGACCATGCTTCTCCCCAGAAGCGGCCAGCAGCAGGTCTGGTTCTGCATGGCTCTCGCCCACAGGCACTGCCCCCCAAGCTCTCATTGGCTGGTTCCTGGCCAATGGGAGTGCGGAGCCGGTGTTCTGGGCGGAGGCAGCACGCAGAGCCCTGTGGCTCTCTTCCCCCTCCCCCTCCTCCCCCAACCTAGGAGCTGGACCTGCTGCGGGCCGCTTCCGGGGCGCTGCACGGTGTCAGAACAGGTAGGGACTAACCTGCCTTAGCCTGGCAGCACCACCGACGGGACTTTTAACAGCCCAGTTGGCGGTGCTGGCCAGAGCCGCCGCGACCCAGTGCCTTACATTGGGTTGCGACCCGCAATTTGAAAACCACTGGTGTAGAGGCTCAGAACTAAAGGCATAAGAAGCTTTAGCCCAAAAGAGAAACTTCTGGACAGGTTATGAGCAAGTGAAAGGGCGGGTTAGGAAAGGAAAACTGCAGTGGTGGTGAGAGCTACAGTGGAAAGAGCTTGTATAAAATATTTCAGATGTCCTGAAATACAGGCTGATTGATATCCACAGGGCCTAGTAACCTGAAGGGGAAAGTCCTCTGACACTTGAGTGATGGATGTACGTGCGTAGGAAATTTGACAGCTTGCGCTCAAACCACAGTGAGAAAGAGGAATCTCTTTACTCTTAGGGCTAGTCTACACTTACCCGCAGCGTCGGAGGCGTCGGATCGATCTTCTGGGTTCGATTTATCGCGTCTTGTCTAGACGTGATAAATCGAACCAGGAAGTGCTTCCCCGTCGACGCCGGTAATCCTGCTCTGCGAACGGAGCAGGCGGAGTCGACGGGGGAGCTGCGCGCCGCCATGTGGACCAGGGGTAAGTACTTTAAAGTTTGAAATAAGATACTTCGACTTCAGCTACGTTATTCACGTAGCTGAAGTTGCGTATCTTACTTCGAACTTGTGGGCTAGTGTAGACCAGCCCTTAGTGCAGCTCCTTAGTGTGACTGTTCCCTTGCTGTTTTTTTCCCCCCTTTGTAGATTCTTCCGTGGAGCTCTATCTCCTCATCCATAACCTGGACAGCAAGATGTTGAGAGGAGACAAAAGCCAGCAAATTCTTGCACAGTTAGCATCCCTGCCCAACATCCACCTCATCGCCTCCATCGATCACATCAATGCTCCACTCAGTGAGTCCCAGGGCCTTGGTCTCCTCCACTGTGCTTCCAGAAAAACTACCCTTCTGGGATTGTTAAATGCACTATGTATATTGCTTGCATTGCCTTATCTCTGCCCCTTGTATGCATAATACATGTAGCTTTCTATTAGCACCTGGAGGCCATGGTCAAGATGAGAATCCCATTGCCCATGGAGCTGTACAAACACGCTACTAAATCTGACAGTGATTGGCAGCTAATCTATAGAGTACTAATGCTTCACTGGACCATTGGTTCAAACACCACGTTGTTCAGACTGGCACTATCCTATAGCTTCTAACTGAAAGTGGAATGGAAAAGGGGATGTGTGCGTGTAAATTCTTTGATACAGGGAACGTGTTTCACTCTGAGTGTAAATGGCTGGGTAAATAATATTGCTCTATATAAGTGAGGATTCACTAAGGCAGTGGTTCTCAACCAGGGGTATGTCACAGAGGTCTTCCAGGGGGTATGTCAGCTTATCTAGATCAGGGGTCACAGGATGGGTTTAGAGGGGTTGCAAGTGCAGGACTGGTGTTAGGGGGTAGCAAGCAGGGCAATTGCCCGGGACCCCACACAGCAGGACTTGGGCTTCAGGGGTACAGTAGTCTGGAAAGGTTGAGAACCACTGCTCTAAGGTTGTGCTGCTGCACTTAGCACTAGACCTTAAGATGGTGTATATTGTATGACTGGAAAAAGCTAAATCTGCAACCCTGTCTATCCTTTCTTCCCTTGTGTGTGTGTCTAGTGTGGGATCAGGCAAAACAAAGCCTCTATAACTGGCTCTGGTATGAAACAACCACTTTTAGTCCCTACCTTGAAGAAACCTCCTATGAGAACTCACTCTTAGTGCAGCAATCTGGGTCTCTGGCTCTGAGCTCCCTAACGCATGTCTTGCACAGTCTCACTCCCAATGCAAGGTAAGATACTATTACGTTATCGTTCTAGCAGCTAGAAGCCCCAGTTAAGATTGTGCTAGGTGCTGTGTGTACATGTAGTAAGAGACAGTCCCAGTCCCAAAGATCTTGCATTCTATAGAGATAAGAGACAAAAAGGGAAAGAGAGACCAGGGCTGTCATCCCCAATTTCCATGGATATAAATCAGTATCTGTGGAACCTCAGGGCTTTCGTGGGAACCGCAGCAGCGAAAGGAGCAGAACGTGGGTGCTGCTCCCAGGAGCCAGCACCCCATGCTGGCAGCTCGTCCAGCATGGCTGTACCCCTCCCAACCGTGCCCACTGGGGTGGGTACCAGGCTCACAGGCAGCTGTGAGCTCTTGTGTGCAAGTGGTGCACATGCCCCCAGACAGGAGACGCAGACAGCTGCATGGAATGGATGGGGGCGGGGCTGCGGGCAGTACAGCCGCGCTGGAGGAGCTGCTGATGCGGGGTGCTGGCTCCTGGGAGCGGCGACCCCACGTTCTCCTTTCGCTGTTGCGGTTCCGCGGATACTGATTTGTATCCGTGGATATAAATTTGTATCCGCTCAGGGCTCTACATATGGGGAATTGAGACATGGAGTGATTAAGTGACTTGCCTGGTGTCATTAAGAAGTCAATGGTGGAGCTTGAATTGAGCCCTGATCTCCTGAGTCGCAGTCCAGTCCTTTAACCACACACCATCCTTCATTGCACTTTTTTTCTCATAATTGGAAAGCAAGGTCCCCATTGGCTGTCTCAGCAGTGTGGATCTTGGTCTAGCTGGAGGAAGTTTAGAATGCAAAATATTGACGTGCCAGCAGAGTTTGGCTACACAATGACTTGGATTTGGTGTTCTGCTAAGTGCCCCTCTTCAGACTGCTTAGTGAGTCATTGATGGGTGAAGAGTTAGGGGAATCTCCACCCACTCTCTCAGCACTTTGAGTCAGTGAAATGTGCCCTATAGTGAAGGAGCAAGGTGACAGACAGCCCTTAAAGCTGGGAAATTGCAAATGCTGCCAGCCTCCCTCGGGGGGGAGGGGAAGGAAGAGAATATGGGATAGCTTCGTAGAGCGATTATCTTGCAGAGCCTCTCCCCACCCATTCAGTATCGCAGAATGTTTCTGGGGGGAGCTGTGACTTTCCCACGTAAGCAACTGCAACTTTGGAAACTTGCATATCTTCGGCTGCTTTCCCTGCCGTTTAGCAGCCGGAGACAACATGTAGAGTCCTCACCAAGAGACCAGCAAGTTCACCATGGACCATTAATAGTCCATGAGCCATAGCATGGGAGCTACTGATGTACAGCACTAGAGAAAATAGATAGCTAGTATGCTGGGGTGGTTTACTAGACCTTTCATTCTAACAACCAAGAATCTTACCATACAAATCAAAAATGGAGGATCTGGCTTGCTGTATTGGTGCTTCTATCACCACAGACACAACTCAATCTCAGTTTCTATAGTACTTCCTGTTGCATTTGCGCATAGTGTTTCTAACAATACTGGACAGCTTGCTTTTGTCCATGGAGGAGCCTGTGTATGTCTTGGCAGCCATCCCTTGGATGGGGTATGGTAACATCTAAGACTTTCCACCTTAAATCCACCTCAGACTCCTTTAAAATACAAATTCAAAGTTTTAATCTGAAAACCTGCAGGGGAAAAGAGAATAAAGTGACGTCAGTGTTAGCATTTTATTTGAGTAAGAAAGTCAAGCTTATTTCTGTAACTCCTAGTCAATGCTGCTAACTGCATGAAAGGGGGCAGGTTCCACGACCAACATATTGGTTTTGCAATGTATGAACTACAGAATTGCTTTGCATTGCAGTCTGACCTGCCATTTTTGATTTCTTGCTTATAGTCGGCAACAATAAAAGAATTAGTTGACTACATGGGTGTACTCCTGAGTCCTCTCTCTTGGGCTCTATGGAATGATAACTTAATTTGGGCTTTATCTGTAGAACAATCAGCTTTCTGACACTTTTCAAGTTGCTTGTTTAACTTGGGTTCCAAGTGATCAGTAGCCCTTATATGATGGAGGAATGGGACCACTTTAAATGAATGGCTCTTGGAAAGCAAGTCTTTTCCTCCAGCTGCTGTGTACGCACAAGACTCTGTTCTTCAAGAAAAATTGTTTAACATTTCTGTAATGGCCTTTTTTTTTTTTTTTTCCCCCCTCCCATAGAGGGATTTTCAGACTGCTGGCCCAGTATCATCTGGAGAACAAGGATAACCCATCTTACCCAGGTACCTGGTGGTTGATGTAGGAATGCATGTGGCATTTCCTCTCTTCTCTGATGTGGCACCAATTATAGTTCAGTCAAGGTGGAAGCTGGGTTCTCCCATTTTAGCATGTGTTGCCATAGCAGATTTACTAAAACTGCTGGCTCTTGAAAGTGAGTTTAGCACAGAGCATCTCTATAAGTGTTGTTCATTGGGCTACATGTTCTGGTGTGTGACATGAAATCAGATGAATGGCAGAGTTCAGAGAATCTCTTCTTACTGTCACCCAGTCTGATAGTGAAATCCTCCACGTGAGGCTGAGTTACAAAACCAAGGAAGAAGTTGACTGTCACGCAATCTATTAATTAGGGGAGACGAGGAGTTGAGACCTCTTGGGTTCTGTTACCATTTCTGCTACTGACTAGCTGCGTGACCTTAGTCAAGCCACTTAATCTATGTTTTGGCTTGTCCACCTGATACCTACAGGTTAATGTCTGTAGTGCTCTGCAATTTGCAAATAAATGGCATAGTATTAATAATCTAGGAAGACAAAGATAAAATATAGGAGCTGTCCAGTGAAAGAATTCCACACTGGGCTGTGCACTTGAGGTGCTCTGAAAGTTTGACTTTACCAAATGGAAGATCTTGTACTGTCAGATCTGCCACTTTCCATTCCTGAAATCCCTTTAGCTTGGCTGTATCTGTGGAACAAAGCTGTGGTTGACAATTGCATTAAATATGGTCAGGATGTATGTTCTGAATTTGATCAGAGTAGCAGCTGAAATAGCAGGAGATTCCTTCCCCCCTCTCTTTAACGGGGCTCCTCAAATTCAATGTCCCAGTAATGCTGCTTTATAGTGAGCAAGCTGTGCAAGCTACCCTTCAGGATTGCAGGAGAGGAAGTAACTCTGCCTTCTACCAGAGCACGTGAATCTGCTTTCGATGTTGGCTCTCTTGATTTATTTAACTCGTCTCCATACCCAGGACTATCTTTCCAAGACTTCTACCAGCGGTGTCGGGAGGCCTTCCTTGTGAACAGTGACCTGACTCTTCGGGCTCAGCTGACAGAATTCAGGGACCACAAGCTCATCCGGACCAAGCGGGTGAGCTAGGCAACTGTTATCTTGACTGTGGCTATAGCTGGTGGCCTTACTTTTTATTTCACTACTTGCATGCTGTTGAGTTTACCTGAGACTGGGGCAGCACCTGAGATGAGCTGTACCCATGTCCAAAGTACACTCTTTGAAGCGCACCGACCCTTTGTCAGTGTTAGTGAAGGGCTGAAGGCCTATAGCATGCTACCTGCTTTTGCATGCAGGCCTCTCAACATTCTGTGCAATGGAAAGAGACTGCAGAAAGTGCAACATGGCTTAGGTACTTAACAACACAGAGCTGCTCTGGGTATTCAGTGGAACCCTGATTACCTGAAGATCTCAGGAAGCATTTGGATAACTAGAAGAGACTATTTAGCAAGCTTTGAAGTCTGTTCTTGGAGTCCCCGAATGGAGACTGCATTCCCAGGTCTCCCAAACCCAGAGCACTGTATAGAGGCTCTTCTAGCTGCAAACTGGCTTAGCAACAGGAGGCAAGACCAGTGCTCTGGCCTTGAGGGACATGGATCAGAGGAGTGAATAGAGGCACATTACACCCTTGGGGAACTTAACAGAACTTTGATTAAGCACAGTCATACTGTAATGTCTCCCTGCATTATTGCTATCGCATTATAGCTGATATATGTCTGAAGAACTCCTGTTGCCACTTTTCACTATTAGACCAAGTCCCTCTTTTGCAAGAAATACTGCCTCAGGACATACAGTGTAAGTCATTTAAGTAAAGTGAAGTAGGTAGGGACTGCTCCCACTCTTGTGTAATCTGCAAGAGAGTGGGAGCTGCCTTCTAAAGCTCTGGGGTTTGTCTCCCAAACCAGATATGAGCCGATTATTTCAATGTACTTTTTCGCTTGTTGCCATGCTAGGGAAATCTTCCTGGATTAATATTTTAGTTAGTACCACTGAATGCTGACCTGGCTGGGCACCTTACTACACAAGGCCATGTTGGTGTGTCAAATCTGTGCTGTTTTTAACAGTGTTGTCTAGTGGCTCATGTCACATTTTGCACCGGAGCAGTTTCTTTGCCACAGTCCTGCGTTGACATTGTGTATCTGTTTTCAGGGAACAGATGGAGTGGAGTATTTATTAATTCCTGTAGACAACGGGACCTTGACTGATTTTTTAGAAAAAGAGGATGAAGACATGTGAATCCCCTCAAATCCCAAACCATCTACACCAACTGCTTTCAAGGGCTGCTGGAGAAGGGTCTAAACTCGGATCACTCTCCCTTTGAGCAGGGGCTGCTGGACCACTTAATGAAATGTGACACTTTCCAAGTTGGGTGTTCGAATTACTTGGAGTAGTTTGGGGTAAAGAGTTCCATAAGCAAAACATATCTTACTCTTGAGTTTAGATTTGTCTGCTTTTAGTCTTCCAGCTCACGTGATGCCTTCTTCGTATCTATGCAGCCACCCTTACAGACTAGGAAAACTAACTCTTCAGTAAGATTGTGCCTTCTGCTCATTACCTTTCTGCAGAGGAAGATTTGGCTGGAGCAGCTCACTTGAGGAATGCAATTACTTCATGCTCAGAGCTTTATTTTGTACTAGAGGTGTAATTTTTCACAGCTCAGTGCTTTCCCATACTCCCTGCATTGGTCACGCCGATGGGCTCCTAGTGTGTGAAGTTGCTGAGATTTTAGAATGCCAAGTGATCTACCTTAAGTGGTTAAGTCGGGTGGAGTGGAATAAAAGTGGAACATAAATAACAAGGGGTTGAAATGTTGACAGTAGAATAGAGGAGCTTTCCCAAAATCCAAATCCTTTTACAAGGGGGAATCTATATTGAAAATTGTGACTGGGAAGGGCTCTACAATGACCCGTAATGGGAGGGAGGGAAAAACAATGTGACTTTTTCCTGCTTTACGGTATGTACAGAAGGCTATAAAGTATTTTTTTTAAATCAGGGATGTCCAGCCTGGATTTCCTGGAGAACTTTTTGGAGGTCCTGAATAGAAGATAAGTTTAACAAAGACCACTTTTCTCCATGGTATTTTTTTAGGCATTTGCACTAAATTAAAATTTGTTTGTTCTAACAGTCTGCATGAGAATAACTTCCAGTCTCGTTTCACCTGCATGATTTATCTGTCCTAGTCTATCAGTTCTCTAGTATCTATAGTGCCTTCTAGGAAAACCAGAGACCCGATCTTAATTTCTAATGTAAAAGAAAAAAATTTGATTATATGGGAGTGTAAGGGTACTTTGAGGCCTTCTCCATATATCCGAAAGAAAGAGGCACAGATGTAGTATTTTTTTCCTTTCCAGGTCACCTTTAGGCTCTGCAGTTTTTTATCTACATAAAACTATCTGCCAGTCAGACTTCAGGGACACTTGAATTCTTATTGCCTAACCTTGTGGCAATCCATCTTATAAATGCCTGTTTTGAATTACCAGAATGTTAAATAAACTTTTATTCATGTTCTCTAGTTTCTCTCTCAGATCTCCTGGTGTATAGATGACAAAAACCTCATTTTCATTATTGCCTACACACTATGGCAGATGAGACTGCATGGCTGCATTAAGTGGATTTAAAATCTCAATTCACCCATGTGTTTTCAGGACCTTCTGTTTCTGAAAATCCAAAGGGAAGTCTGCCCCCTTTTACTACTAATACTTAACACTTAAAAATGACTTAGAAACATCACTTTGGGGAACTGAAGCAGAGATTGTGACTTACCCAAGGTGTCCAAAGGAGTATCAGCTGGGGCTAGAACTCAGAACTCCTGGTAGTGACTCCCATCTAAGCAGGGGAGGGAGGGACTTCTTTTTAGTGCTCAGCACAGAACTGAGTATTAGACCACTTGATGCTCAGGTTACTATAGAACTGAAAACTGAACTGAATTCTATTTTGGAGGGACACAATGCAGAGCTATAATCACCCCCCCTCCACACACCTTATTATTAAAGATAGAGGTAGAACTATGTGCTTTCAGTGGAGTTAAGTATCAGCTGTTTTTTGGCTAGATTTGAAACTCACTTGGACTAAGCACTGTGGTGCTGTAATACCCCATACCTTTTAATTGATTCAGATTTTGTTTACGTCAATGAATCAGAGGTGTCAGGAGTGAGGCAACCTTTTCAGACCAGCTGCATGACTTCCTGGGATGTGCATTTCTGCTAACAGATACGGGTGGGGGTGTGTGTGCGCGCATGAGAATCCGTTCTTGCCTCATGTAGCCTCAGGTAAATTGCTGTAAATAATCCCTGCAGTAGGTCTAAATTTGAGCCTCTCAAAACAATTAAATTACTGCCTAAACTGTGCATTAATTTCCTGTCACTTAATGGCTGCCTGTTAATACAGAATTAGTTTCTAGGTTTTTTGGGATCAATTCTGAACCCATTGACTTTAATAAAGTAGGAGTGGGTCCTTCATTCAGTCTAAATTCCCCTTCCTGCTTAGGCCTGGTCCACACTAGGCGGGCGAGGGGGGAGGGGTGTCGATCTAAGATACGCAACTTCAGCTACGTTATTCACGTAGCTGAAGTCGAATATCTTAGATCGATTTTTAAAAGTACTTACCGCGGTCCACACGGCAGCAGGCAGGCTCCCCTGTCGACTCCGCTTACTCCTCACGCAGAGCTGGAGTTTCGGTGTCGACGGGGAGCGCTTCTGGGATCGATTTATCGCGATCAGATACATCATAATGCATTTACTGTGCTGGTTGTAATTAGTAGCACAGCTATCATTCCACTTATGGTCAATTGTGTTGGTCTAGATGATGCAGCTGAGCCTGCTGCAATACTGCATAATGCAATATTGTTTTCATTTACCCAAAGAAACTTCAGAAAAAAACAAGCTCTAGCTTAGCCTCAGAAAACATTGTACTAATGATGAAATGAGTGCTTTGGTTAGATGGCAGAGAATCTTTCACCACATGCTTTCACTTAGCTTTAAGTGAAGATTCCTGGCTAAATCCCACATACTTTGTATGCTCAAGCCTGTGTTCCAACTGCTCACAGGCACACTAGTGGCCTAATAACAAGAATGGACTCCTAACCAATGTGGGCTGGCAGAGCATAGTGAACTGGATTGTGCAAGGTCTAGGCTAAAGGAAATTAACATTAAAGGGAATTGTATGT
This sequence comes from Chelydra serpentina, assembly GCA_037349315.1. Lineage (NCBI taxonomy): Eukaryota > Metazoa > Chordata > Testudines > Chelydridae > Chelydra > Chelydra serpentina. The sequence continues at coordinate 32,593,091 of JBAIAC010000029.1, read as the reverse complement.
AGCCTAGGTCAGTGAAGTTTCTCCAGAGCCTGAGACAAAGGTGATGTGTATGACAACATTCAAACTACTTATGAGGAAGGTCCCGATTTGGTCTGTAAAGCCCCTGCCCATGGTAGGGATGGTGTATCACAAGTGGAGCACCTCCAGCCATTGTTTTGAAAGCAGGCATGTTGCACAGGGAAAGCTTAATCTCTGGGATTTCCACTGAAAGTACAGTAGGCACCTCTGCTGCTTTGTGAAGAGGTCATGGTCCCCAGTCACCTGTCTCTGCCTGGTTTATAGTTTAGTGCAAATGGCCATCTTTTGCTGAACTAAGCACTAGTCTCCATTTTCTGAGGATGTTAAAATCATTCAGGCTTAGAGGGATCTGCAGCTGTGTTTAGATTCCAACTCCACTGCTCGGAAAATCATATTTCACTGTTCCCATGTGTGAGAATTCTTGGGTAGGTGGCTTTTAAAAGGGTGAAAATAAGTGACCCTTATTTACTAGAACTGTTTCCATCTTCAGGGAAGTGGAATGAGCGTAAGTCTCAGCTTCCTGGCACAGAAAGCAAGGGCAGCAGCAGAGGCTCAGTGCTGGCTGGAGGCATTCACTCTCCATCTTACCAGCTGTCATGATACTGGGTGGTTTTAATTCAAAACCCTATTACTGGACATAGGATTACACAAGAAAGCTCAATTTTCATTTTTAAAAAAAAAGTGTTTTGCCTTCATGGTTGCTGAGAGAAGCTTCAAAACATGAAGCAACTGCATGCTAAAGGCTCAAACCAGCATGCAATCAGAACTTACACATTTACAAAAAAACCAAAACCCTCCAAACACTTCATTTCTTAGTGCTTAGAAATACACTCTTTTAAGCAGATGGTATCTATTGATCCTGGGTTGAAGATCTATAAATCATTTTGCACCTCCAAAACACACACCCAACTATGTTTCTCCTATGCTCCCCTGACTGCTTCCTGATCCAATTCCTTACCCTATCAAACAACTTTAACATGAAAGAGATGATCATTTTTACTAAGTCCAGTCTCTTACATGCACTAAACAAGGATGTGTCCATTTTAATTTAAAGTCTAAACATTTTTAGTTTGAATATAAATATCTCCCTGCTTGTCTACAGTCCAAACATGTGAAACCTGAAGCGTTTCCTTTCATTTTCAAAGCTTGTCTGAACTATAAAGTAAGTGATCAACATTTATGGTGAAAAGTAGACAACATTATTTCAATGTAGATAGTCTTGCAGTGTTAGTACCATAGGTAAAGAAATCTGCTTTTTAAAGATGAGACAAATTAAAACTGATACTTATGTATAATGAGGTTAAGGGAACAAGTTGGAATTTCCCAATTCTTGTGCACAGAAGAACCTTAATCCAACACCAAGGATTACATATTTGTACCAAGTGCCAAAATCTTGTTCCACATTTTTTATACAGTGTGCTGTGCATTAGCAGTATTTAGAGTCAACAATCTGTAAATAGTTAATGAAATGTTAACAGGAGTTCCACTCCCTAAAATGGAAGTCACTTGTACTGATGATTAGGGATATATTCTAGTACTGGTGGGGCTATGAAACAAAGCTACTTAAGCTTGATGTCATCAATCTATATGGTTCTTGCTGGATTACTTAGATTCTCATGATCCCATCCCTACTGAGTGCAGCAAGAAGTAATCTTTAGGAAATAGTGTGTCAGCCCAAAATTAACATTCTTTACCTGACAGAGATTTTACCTCTCCCACACTTTGGGGATTGTATTGTACAGGTATTCTGGACTGCAACAGTTCAGAGCATCTTAAGTTTGCACTTATATTAAGTCTGTGTGGGACACAAACGCTGGACTCCGTGCTGCGACCCTTGCTTTCTTCTATACCACCTGAAGAGGGTCTTTGTCTCTCTCTGACACAATGATGGTGATCTTATTCTCTAAGTGTGTAGCCAGCATATCTCGCAACTCTGCCAGAAAGCCTCGCTCAGTGTTACTGTGCTCGCACAGAATCACACTTATCCCTTTGGCAACAGCATCCAGGACTTCATGGTGGGACATCTCTCCTGCCAGAAGGAGAAGAGATACCATGTAGATTAGCTATTCACACCTGCATCATTTGTAGTTCATTATAAGTAATATATTTTAAAAGTCTCTGCTCCTGTGGAAGAGTAGTGTTGCAAAAATGCCATTTTATTCCATTTTCTAGAATACAGTTCTATAGAGAACTATGGAAATACATTTTCCCTCAAAAGGAGATATGTGATGCACTCCACCACTATACAAGAGTGCTCTTTTTAAAGAATTTGTGAATGTTAACTTTACAGAATTGTTTACCTTAAATTACCTCAAACACTCCATTACATAAAATGTAAGAGTATTTGCCCCCACAACTCCCACCTCTGTGGAATTTTTGCTCTTACTATTTTTCCCTCACTTCCAGCCAGTGGAGAATTATTTTTATATTGACATTCTCAATAGTACACTAATATTCTGATATAGTTTTCTAACACATCTGCCCTTAACACTAATAATTTAAACCTATTTTTAAAAATAAGTCTAACTTTCAATGTGCTATGTAATCCATCTACATGGAGAGCCCTCGCTCCTATAGCACCTCTACCAGCCTGGTGCAGCACCACTATTGAGTCTTTACCTCAGTTTCCCCTAGTGGACTTCAGTAAGTCCAGTGAGGCTTATGTATACTGAACAGTGCTCTCCTTCAGGGTCTAGTTTATTTAACCCACAGCTGGAACTTTTGTACAAATTCCCCCAGCATCTCTAGCTGGAAGGGGAAGGGGCTGAGTTAAGTGGAGTTGATGGACTAAGGTTATGTCCAAGTCCCTTACCAGCGAGGCTCTCTTGACCCAGAACCCTCTTCTGGAGCCACAGCCTATTATTAGCTGGGGGAAGTTACCCTATGACACCATTCCAAGTGAGTCTGCGTTACTATGTAGTTCTTTGTCAACAGTAATAGTTACATTTTAGCATTATACACAATGTTTTAGATTAAGTGTCATACGGTGGCTGAAATTATCTTTCCCAGACACTATCCAGAGACCTCCTGAGGATTTAGCCAATGAGGAACTTTTTCTACTTCCACAGGTTTGAGCTTGGATTTACACAGCATCTTTCAGACACCAAGTATCCCACTGTACCTTATAAAGCAATATTAGATACTGGAAGTGCAGTGACTATGTGCAAACAAACCAGTTAGTTTGCTTTTCACACAGCACTGGCTGTTAAAGGCTGTATTGCTTATGTGATGTAATTGCCTTTCTGTATAGGGGAGGGATAGCTCAGTGGTTTGAGCATTGGCCTGCTAAACCCAGGGTTGTGAGCTCAATCCTTGAGGGGGCCACTTTAGGGATCTGGGGCAAAAATCTGTCAGGGGACAGTACTTGGTCCTGCTAGTGAAGGCAGGGGACTGGACTCGATGACCTTTCAAGGTCCTTCCAGTTCTAGGAGATTGGCATATCTCCATTTATCTTTATCTATGTCTGCACAACACCTACCACATTTAAATGTTTAACTGAAACCTGTGTTAGAACAACTTGATTTGTTCTACAGGGTGCATCTTTTGGTTTGAATTTTGTGCTGGGAGAGCTGGGTTAGGAAGAATGAAGGTGAGTTGCCCAGCCTTAGGAATGTGGGGCTACACACACTCCAGAAGGTGGTGGATTTCCAGGTTTACAAGTTAAAACTGAATAGCTGGATCTAACAGTAGGAAGATCTAGTTGTAACCTGGAGAGAGGAGAGGTTCCATGTCCATCTGGCAGACTACAGAATCCTCCTAACTTCTTCCACAACACCAATACACTAAGTCACCTACATATCTCAGAGTGAACTGCTCACATATAGGAAGAACAGGTTTAAGGATGCTGGAATTGAAGCTGGGAACCAGTGTGACAGAAAGACATGATTTTTAAATTAGACACTTAAAATTAAACACACAAAACCAACAAATGAATATCCAGGTAATGAAACATATGCTTAGTCTCACACTGATCACTTTGCTTCCCCCACTCTTCACTTTTCTTTTTAGAGTCGAAGCTCTTTGGGATTTTAGACGGTCTTCCTCTCACATTTTGAGAGCTACTGCAATCTAGATTATTACCATCTCCTAAAGAAAAATGCTATGTTAAGAATCTTAGCATAGAATTACATTTTTACTGTAGTCTCCTCCTAGATTTAGTCCCTGAATGTTTGCAATTGACAGCACCACGTGGAGCTCATTTTAAGTCAATGGGGCTCCATGCAGGCATGCACCTTCAGTTGCAAGACTGGAGCCTTGTTTTTGCTATTTATTTCTTAAACTTAGTTATTTCAAAAGCCCATCTAATTTTACTCTTAATGATTAGAAAGACGTAGCCCACAATTGTGTTAGACTTAAATTGTTTGCATGTATATACATCTAATACAAGCATCTGCACTATAATGGGATGACTAACAAATTCCACATAGACACTGGGCTACAATCTTGAACAGAAAGTCTCCTACATTTGACACCTTTATCATAGGTTACCAGGTGGTCAGTCTAACAATGGACCTGCATTGTTCCTTGTAGGATTTATTTGTTCTTTTAGTAACCTTGCCTTTTGCAATTATACCACATTCTTCTTTGGTTGCCGAGGAATTCAGCTGTAATCAGATTACTCTTTCTAGTGACCATTTTATAATGATAAGTATGGAGCAACAAGTCTCATACCTGTGAGATAGAGGTCAGCTTCCACACCCTGCAGGACACTGCTCCCAGAGCCAGCACACAGAGCAGCCACCTTCACTTTGGCTTCTGCAAGACAGCAAGTGCCACAATTAAACTCCCTTCCTACCCTTCACCCTTGATGCTGGCTTCAATACAGCTAAATGCAGTGCTAACCCTTGTCTTGGTCGCACACCCAATGGAAATTTGTTGGGTGCTGGGAGGGAATGTTAGTTTGAAGGAGGCGTCTGGGAATGCAGCAAAAACCCATGGTCACTGTAAACTAGTGATGGATGGACAGCTCCTCCTCACAAAAACCCATGGTCACTGTAAACTAGTGATGGATGGACAGCTCCTCCTCACTAGCAGGAACCTTCTCCAGTTGATGTGTGGAGAAGAGAGGAAATGTGTTCAGCACATTGCTACACATTGGCTGCTTCTTCACCACTGCAGTTTAGTTTTCACCTGTTGAAGTGTCTTATTAGTAATGAATAAAATAATGATCTCTCACGTATATGGTAAGAACAATTAATCTGTTCCCCCACCACACACACCCTTGTTCAATGAAAACAAAATGTTTTGGGTGACAAAGGAATTTTCAAAATTTAACACTCCTGTGTATCCCTTTATGAATAATCATCCAACTTCTGCTGACTTAAGTAGGAGTCCTAGGACTACAGTCTACACCAGTGGTTTTCAAACTGCGGGTTGCGACCCAGTACTGGGTCGCGGAATGTAAGGCACTGGGTCGCGGCGGCTCTGGTCAGCACCGCCAACCGGGCCGCTAAAAGTCCCGTCGGCGGTGCTGCCCGGCTAAGGCAGGCTAGTCCCTACCTGTTCTGACACTGCGCTGCGCCCCGAAAACGGCCAGCAGCAGGTCCAGCTCCTAGATGGGGGGGCCATGGGGCTCCGCGTGCTGTCCCTGCCCTGAGCATTGGCTCCGCACTCCCATTGGCTGGGAACAGGGATGTTCTGGCCACTGCTTCCCGCAGCTCCCATTGGCCGGAAACGGTGAACTGCAGCCAGTGGGAGCTGCGGGGGGCCGTGCCTGTGGACAGTCAACATAAACAAAATGTCTTGTGGCCTGCCAGCAGATTACCCTGATGGGCCGCATGCCAAAGGTTGCCGACCCCTGCTCTAGAATTTATGTAGTATAATAATTACTAAAACCAGTTCCCAGTTCTTCTTTAGACCCACCTGGTACTAGGAAGCATATCAGTCCTACATGAGAGATAATACACCAGTAATAACCACTCCACACACCCACACACTTCTTGTGTTTATGGGGTACTAATTATAGTGGAAAAATTAAACACACTTGTGGACTTGTTTACCTAATGTCTTCCCCATTCCCAGGGCCAGGCGTATGTAAGGCAGACTTAGGTGGCTTTTGATTCGTTCAGTTAAGGCTGACAGGGAGACTGGCTCGCTCAGCGTGCATAGGCGTCCCATTCCAGTATGTGGAAGCAGAGGCTGCGGAAAAGTAGAAGTTTAAAAAATTACTGTGAATGTGCTCACTGCAGCTGTTCATATCACCTTTTACTCTAAGGGCTAGTCTACACTTACCGGCTGGATCGGAGGCGTCGGATTGATCTTCTGGGTTCGATTTATCGCGTCTTGTCTAGACGCGATAAATCGAACCAGGAAGTGCTCCCCCGTCGACGCTGGTAATCCAGCTCGCCGCGAGGAGTAAGTGCTGTCGACGGGGGAGCCTGCGCGCCGCGTGTGGACCACAGGTAAGTTCGAACTAAGAGACTTCGACTTCAGCTACGTTATTAACGTAGCTGAAGTTGCGTATCTTAGTTCGACAGGGGGGGTTAGTGTAGACCAGCCCTAATAGGAACTGACATCTAGACACCACAGTGCTGAGTACAGGAGAAATAATTAAACATAGAAAGTCAGTTTCTGAGTGCTTTGCAAAAGAAAGATACATGTGATATTCCAAAGGACTAGGTAACACATTGGCCACATCTACACTAAATACTGGTTGAAGTGCTACTGTAGGTCACACAAAACCATTTTCACAGATTTAGAAAGTGTAAATGCTTTCAAGTCCCTCAAGGTTAGTGTTAAGGCAAACTGATAGAGGCATCTCAGGGAAACTTGCATTGCTGCTGCTAGTGCTGTATCTGGTCTGTGAGTAGAGGATTTCCATTTCCACGGCTATCAACCTGATGCCTTTCACAAGTAAAAAATTCACAGAAAGAGGAAATGGTATGTGAATTCTGTTACCTTCTGTAATAACATTATTTCAGTCTTGTGATAAAGATGGTTGTTCCGTGACAATAATGCCACCACCTCCAGCAGCGCCTTCTGGGTGCAGTTCAAACTGACTCGTGTCTGCTCCTCACCTTCAGCCCTGAGAAATGACAGCATTTTTGGTGTTTACTAAGAAAACAGAATTTCAGAATCTAGTTAATGGAATAACTATCCTTTCTATCACAGAAGAAAGAAAAAGGAGACGTGGTAACAGCCCAACACACGACTATAAAAGGAACATACAGCTTACTGGGGATTAAGCCATACTGCTCCCATCAAACTGAATGACAAAATTGTTCCTCTCCATCTCTGCAATTGGACTGGTACCTGTAACTTCCTGAGTTACTAGCCATCCTTTAATTCCAGTTTATACTTAATATTACATTTAGACTTTGGGGAGCAAACTGAACACAATTCTTTCTGCCTAATGAAACACTACAGAAGGGCCACATGTTCTTTTTGGTCTCTTAATGCCATTAGCCTCCATGTTTAAAAAAATTTCCACAAAGATTATTTTCACTGTTCTCACAAAAGCAGATTGGAATTTCAACACTTGATAATAAAAAGGGCTTCTTTAAAAGGAAAGACTACCCATCTTGCTCAGTCGGTTCTTCTCACTCCAAATAAATTGTAAAATGGATTTGAAAATGAGATTTTTAAGGTTTCCTTATAGCACTAAGGCCACTTTTCAGCTTCCACCTGGAGGTAAAGTTCAGTTTCATACAAAAAACTATTCCCACTATATCCACATACCACTTGGCCCACACATTCTGCTGACACATTAACGATCTCATTATTGAGGTCACTGCACTTTAAGTTAAATAACTTCCCTCATTAAGTCCTGACACAGAAGGCTGTACCTGAGGAAGTCAGATTTATCATCAAATGCATCCAAAAGACCACCAACTATGAACATAAAAACCAGTGCCTGAAGAATTTCCAGAGAAACTGATAATAGTTAAATAATTTCGATCTCCAGTTTAAAGGCCCACTATCCCACAATGGTAAAAACTTTCAATAAGAAGTTATAACATCTTATCCAGACCTTAGTCACCTGTATATTCTTTCCCATTATTGTAGTTTATATCTTAAGAAGCGCCTTTCCCTTTTCAAAGCCACAGAAGAAAACAACAGAGAGCCCTGCACAGTACCTGGCAGGGAGAGTAATGAGAGATGAAATCTCTGGGATCCCTCGAATGCTAGATAGGATTGTCTCCAGGTGCTCAGTATGGTCCACACTGAATTCCACCCGGTGAGTGCCCTCAGTTGGATAGCTGGGAGCCATTGATGGGTGTAGTGGGACAGTGGTACAGGCACCTGACAAAACAACATGCAGTACAGAAATTTAACAGCTTTGCAAAATTGTACTGGTCCACTCGACCACAGCAGACTTTATTTTTGTGGCAGGTGAATAAAATAGCATTATTGTTTTCTTTATTATCATCATCATCATCATAACTATGGGCAAGCAGATTTTGTTCTTGGGTTGGTAAATTGCCATAATTATTTTGCAAGGCTGGTTTATGGTCAGACACAAGACTCAACTTATTTTTATGGTCTGTAGTAACCTGTTCAACAGCTTGATGATGATGATAATAATAATAACATTTGTAGTGCTTTTAATCTAAAGATATCAAGTGCTTTATAAAGTGGGTAAGCACTATTATCCCCATTACACAGATGAGGAAACTGAAGAACTGAGATGTGAAGTGACTTGTCCCAGGTGACAAAATGAGTCAATGGCAGAGAAAGAATTAGAACCCACTTCTCCTGACTCCAACAGTAGTCCCCTAAGCCATGCAGTCTCCAATGGACTGAATCTGTTTTAAGTACTTGTAGGCTAATGGTAACATATTATTTGTATTGTGTTGTGTTATTGTCTAGGGACCATAGTGCTAAGTACTTTATAAACACAAAGATGTACTGTGCTAATTACTGTACAAAACCTGCCTCAGAGAGCCAACTACAAAAATATAGTACCAATGATTCCTGAACCATTTTTCAGCGTAAAGGATAAAAATCTAGGAGGATTCATGTAGCTAAAATACTGTATAAGTGGCTACAGCGGCTTTACGCTTTACAAAAGTTTGTCTATCCCCCAAGAGTGCATCATACATATAGAACTCAATTTTAACACTTTATAAAAACAGAAGAAAGTTTATTTTTTTCTAATTTAAAATAAGGACTGCTGGGAGGGAGGGAGAATGATTTATTAAGTATCAATGGATGTGTTTCTTTTAATGTTCTTACGCCCTAAACATATGAAAGGAACCACTCTTATTATCTAGGAGACACCAGAGCACATCCAGTGATCTGTGGCTTAAACTGTTGTAGTCAAGTTACCCACCAAATGTGCTCAAATGGTTCTCATACACTTGATAATAGAACTATAGAAATTACAGATGGAAAAGACCAATAAGGTTCATCCCCCAGATGTTGGTGCAGGATTGTTCCTTACAATATATTTTTCTAGTACTTTTTGTAGTCTAGTGTTAAATGTCAGCATACTTGCCTCTGGGTACTGTTTGGAGTGCCTTATGGAGACCCATTTGGCCAATTAAATAACACCTACCATTCATAACCATGTGGAACACTTTGCCTTTTAGTCCTAATCTCGTGACGTCTCTGTGATAACTATAGCAATTGCTTACAGTTGCTTGGTAGGAAGGACAGTCTGATGGTCAAGGCACTGAACTAAGACTCAGGAAACGTAGGTTCAGTTCTCACTTCACAGGCTTCCTGCATATTTATAGATTCCAAGGCCAGAAAGGACCATTGAGATAATCTAGTCTCCTACATAACACTGGCCACAGAACCTCCCTTATGTAGCTCCCAGAGTGTATCTTTTAGAAAAACATCCAGTCTTGATTTAAAAATGGTTAGTGATGGAAAATCCACTACAACCCTTCATCAATTTTTTCCAACGGTTAATTACTCTCCCTGTGAAAAAAAATGCCTTATTTCCAGTTTGATCTTGGACAAGTCACAATCTGTCCTGGGCCTCGGTTCCATAATATTTCCCTATGTCCCAGACATGCTGCAAGGATGAAATCCATCAATGGTTCAGAGGTGCTCAGATGCCATGTGATGAGGGTCACATAAATAAAAGTATTAAAGAATGTATATATTTTTAGCTGACAGCAAAATATACATGTTGTCCTTTTTGGGTGAAAAAATAAGTACTCCATCACGGGCTCCCATCTTTTCACTAAGGTGGAAACAAGGATGAGATCCAAGATTATGTGATCAGTCAGTGGTCCACAGACCAGTTTGGAAATTCTGCCTTAAAAATTCTCTCTCAGATCAGAGCTGAGTCATATTTATCATGCAATGTGGGAAAGCTTACTCTGTGGATAAATAAGAGACAATTTATGAACTTTGGTTTTTAGAGCTATCTGGAATTTTTTTAGCAACGTATGATTATTTAGATTACTTTAAAATTATGAAAAAACACACTTTTTAAAAAATAAACTCAAATCATGCATATAAGCACATGGGAAAATTGATAAAGATATTCCTCATAGACTTGCACTGTATTGAGAAAGAGAATTTAAATTGAGTATCAGTTAAAAAAGGGGTATCTCACCAAGTCCTTTGGCCAGCCAGTTATTGACTCCATGAGGTATGGCATCATATGCTGTGTGTGGAGAGTAAATGCCAACTCTGTGTTCCAAAGCCCGGATCACAAGACGCTCTTTCCAGGTTTTCCATGTTATGCGCTTTAGTGCTCGGAATATGGGTGGGTGGTAAGAGAGGATAAGATCTGCCTTCCTCTGCAATGCCTCCTGCATTACTTCCTCTGTAAGGTCATTAGTTAGGAAAAGTGTGCTCACAGTATGGGGTGGGCTAGGTTCTACCAGTAGTCCTACATTGTCCCAGCTTTCAGCCAGAGAGAGTGAAGCAAAGTCATTCAAGGAGGAAACAAGAGCTTTTAGATCCATGAAGGAGCGTGAAGGCAAGACAAGCAAAGGCTGGATGCACTGGAGAGGTCGGCGAATCAGGTGCACACAGGACAGCAGCATGCACATATCTGAAGAGGCAAAACATAATTAGGGATGTTGGGGGATAGGGAAGAAGTTTAAGACAATTCTGAGTTAAACATCAATGTCTGAGCATTCAGACTGGCCAATGTCCAGCCCAGGTATGAAAACACCTCCACTTGGGCATCACATTCAATATTTTTCAATAGAGATGGCAATAGAAGTGGTTTTGGAACAAATTGTTAAATTGAAGTGGTAAGTCACCAGGGCCAGATGGTATTCACCCAAGAGTTCTGAAGGAATTCAGATATGAAATTGAAGAACTACTAACCTATAGTATGTAACCTATCCCTTAAATCCGCCTCTGTACCAGATGACTGGAGGATGCCAATTTTTTAAAAGGGCCCAGAGGTGATCCTGGCAATTAGAGGCTGGTAAGCCTAACTGCAGTACCAGGCAAATTGGTGAAACTGTAGTAAAGAACAGAATTATCAGACACAGAGATGAACATGATATGTTGGGGACAAGTCAACACGGCTTTTGATCAGACTGTAACTGCAACAAGAACTGCCAGCCACGGGGGAGAGGGAATGTGCCACTTCTTTGCTCTCCAACACTGATGAACGCCGCTGCATGTGAGATAGAGGTAGACACTAATAAAACTCTTATAGAAGCAACCAGGACTGACTTTAAACACATGCAACACAAGAGAACTTGGGATCCTGAGCTTTTGTGGTCTTGTGCAGACTTAAATAGCAAGTCAGGGGCAGGGCAATCTTTCTCTCAGCTCAATGTCTTTGAAATCTTAAGGCTGACTTTGCAAACCCCATCGTAAAGACAGACTTTTACTTCATCTTCTAGTGTTGTAACTAGTCTTCCTTCCTCTGCTTTCACACCCCTTTAACACAGGGGTTAGCAGCACAATGGTACCCTACTGAACAACTGTTTCAGGCTCTCTGCAGTCTGGAGATGGGGCAGGCTCAGCCCTTAAAATGTTCCCATGGTTTTACCTCACACCGGTAAGGGCTAGAAAAGCTAACTGAGCTAGCAACACTGGCTAGGTAGGACAAGCTGTGGCTATGCCACCAGAGGGAAGCCACTGGTAGGTCTGGGGAGCCAGACAGGGTTTCTATATGGAGCAGAGCCCGGGAAGAAGCTATGGCAGAGAGTGTGGGCTCCGCACCTGCCCCCAGGCTAGGGCGCCTGCTCGGGCCAGTTTGTTCAATGGAGCATTTGCAGCCCAGGTGCCACGGGGATGGGCGCTATGACCCCCCCAGGCGCGCAGCCCGGCCGGGCTGACAGCTAGGGTGACCAGAAAGCAAATGTGAAAAATCGGGACAGGGGGTGGGGGGGTAATAGGAGTCTATATAAGAAAAAGACCCCAAAATTGGGACTGTCCCTATAAAGTCGGGCCATCTGGTCACCCTACTGACAGCCCTCCCTTGGGGCAGCGTCAGCGCCTCTGTCGGGGGCGGGCGCCTCAGGCAGGCCCGTCCCCTGCCAGGCAGGGCAGCCCCCCAGATCCGGCCCGGCAGCCCCCGACCGTGGGGCAGCGGGGACCCAGGGCGCTCAGACATCCACCTACCTCGGCCCGGCTGGGACTGGCGGCGCCTCCCTGAAAAGCGCCCCCGCCCCGCGCAGGGCCTGGTCCGTCCGGGAAGCGGCCCCTTCCGCTGTGCCGGCGAGGCCCGCTCCGAGCGCGGGAAGCAGGTGAGCGCGGGGGCTGGGCCCCTCCTTGCTCGCAGGGCGCCGGGTAGCCGGGCCGGAGACCCCAGTTCCCCTGCAGCGGCCCCTCAGCTGGGCTGACCAGCCCCTGCCCCGGGCCGAGCGGCGGGTACGGGACGGGAGGCTCTGGGGCAGCCCCGTGGAGCCTGGTTAAGGGCTTGTCTCCCCGCCCAGCCCTCGCTCTGTGGCTGAGCCGCTTTGTCTTTGGACCCCCTGTGGTCGGCCCTGTCCGAGGAGGGAGCGGGCTGGTCGCTTCCCCGCTCTCTAACCATTGCTTGTGATGTGGGGGCGGGGGGGTGCTCTCAAAAGTCCTCGTGATGGACCAAAACAGACCCCGGGTAGCTGGATATCGGACTTCACTCTGAAGGGCGAACGGGAATTGGTCCCCGAACATAACATGGGTAGTTACTTGGGTGCAAGTGATCACAGCCTCATTTCGTGTATGTGCAACCAATATTGTCCTGACCACCAGAAATAGCCATCTCCTATACTGGGTGCTTTAAAAGGCCCACTTTCCCAAAGCTGAAAGCAACTATGAGCATAATTGAGTGTGGGAGGGAAAATGTAACCTTAAAAATGTGAAAGGTAATAGACAGTTGTTTAAGAATGTTTTATCTGATGCCCCAATACACCACAATTCCATAGTCACATAGGCAGCTAAGAGGACAAATACAATCCTGGAATATATGAGCTGGGGAATGTCATTATTTGGGAGGTTGTATTATGTCTGTACATTGGTGAGACTGTTGGCCACTCTTCAAAAAGGATGCAGAAAAAAAGTATTTAGAAAAAAACTAGGAGAATGATTAGAGGTCTGGAAAACCAGAGGTACTCAAGAAATCATCTGTAATTTGTTGAAGAAAAGGTTAAATAGTGAATTCCTCACGGTTCACAAGTACCTGTATGAGGAGGAGATTTCTTACAGTACACAGCCCTTTAAACTAGCAGAAAAAGACATAATGAGATCCAAGGGTTGGAAGCTGAAGCTAGACAAATTCAGACTAGAAAGCAGACACAAATTTATAACTGACTGTAATTAAAATTGGAACAATTGTTTTGTAGAAACGTGGTGGGTTCTCTATTGTTTGCGGTCTTTAAATTAAGACTAAATCTCTGTTTCGCTAAAAGTTATGCTCTAGTTCAGACAGAAGTTATGGGATTGATGCAGGAATTATTGAAAGTCGTTATTATCAGGAGGGCAGACTAGATCATAATAGTCCCTTTTGGCTTTAAAAAATCTATGAATCTTCTCTTTAAATTGAACAGTAGCCTGAACTGAAGAGATTGCAATCATCATATGGAAGTTTTTTCTAAAAAATTGATTTGTTTATAAAAATACTTTCTTCAATTCATTTCTAGCTCTCTAAAAGTGGTGGGTAGTTATGTAATATACATAAAATGCTTATGAACAGGTTGATCTGAACACTACTGTAAAAATCCATAGTTCAATCACTTGTATAATTTCATTGACCACCTAAAAGATTTTAGAATTTTTAAAGGAGGTGGTGAAGAAAAGCTAAAATAAATGTGTTTTCTTTGCAGGAAACCATTTGACCTATCTGCATTGGACTCCTAACAAAAAGACATGGTGAGATAGGCAGTTTTTAGATATATTTTTAAATTTTGTGACTCTAGTATTGAGAACTGGATAGCAGCTCTGCATCTCAAAATTTAGTTTATTGTAAAGAACTTGTGATGTAAAGATCAGCTACCCATTTAATTGATTTCTGTCCAGTGTGCTGTAGAAAAGGGAATATGTCAGTTTTACTATTTCATGAGATTAGGTAGTGCATTAGCTTTCTGCTGCTAGATTCACTAGCACTAAATTCAAATTCTGGTTTCGATAATGATTTTGGTCATCTCATTTGGTCTTTGTTCCCACATAAAAATGTGTTAAGGGTGTAAATACATATCTGTAGTCTGAGTACATATTACCCTTTTAAGAACATTAGAGTTTAAAAAATTTAAAACCCAAGAAATAAAGTGTAAGGTTGCATTTCTCAAACAAGATAGATACACTAACTTCTTTTATTGTGGCTCCATAGAGATCCCAGCCAATTGTCTTCCCTTCTTTCTATGTAAAGTATGGAAAACATGCACCACCACAGAACATTGGTTTTGTAATTTTTTCTGTACATGTATGTTTCTACTAGTAAGTGTGATGCTTTGTCACCACATTAATATAGTTATTTCAATGTAAGTGCTGTGATTTTGTGATCTGGGTGAAAAGAGGCATGATAGCTTTGTGTGTAACACTTGCATAACTGTCTGGTACACCCCTCTGTCTGAAAACGGGTGTATCCCATTGCTTATTTTCAAAACCCCAATCAACATTCCCTCTCATATACACACAATACATTGTTAATAATCCAGAGCACAGACTGACTCATGTGAGTAACACTACTGATTTGTTTTTATTTTTTTTCCCCTTTCAACTGAATACATCACATCATTTACAAATCCTTGAGAAAATTGCACTTTGCAGCCACCACCTTTCTGAGGAGGACTATATAGGACACTTTTTGCAGCCCGTCAGTGCTAACTCAACCAGAAAGATTGCAAATCAGTGACATGAGACACTTTTTCCTTCCTACTATAGACCGACTGAGTGCATGTACTACCATCTCATGGAATGAAACTGGGACGATCTTGGGTCTCCAGCAGGGCTGGAGCCGAGATTTGACTGACTAGGCTATTTTTTCTGTCATCTTTGAGCTGAGAGTGTTGGTCTGGTTCACAGAGATGAAAAAATATATGTGGCTGAGCTTTGTTATTACTCTGAAGAACACCTTGTTAGTTCTTTTTAATTACGGGCCTTATTCACCTAAGGTCCAATCTCTTCCTGTTGACTTCACTAGGGATGTGAGCAGGTCTATGGGACACAGTCTTGCTCCTCAGAGTGATGCTTGGCGACAGCACAATGAGAAAAGCTCTGACCATTAATCTTTTATACTTGTTCTCAGTTTTACTGACAACTTTTTTTAAACTAACTTCTGGATGTAGTTCAGCTTTTTTGTGTCTGTGAGATCCCAGGCATACGGGCTCAGGGAATTCACTTAATTTAGGAACAAATCCAGATTTTGGTCTCCATCTTAACTTCACATACACAGACAGTTAGCTGGAAATGGAAATGCATTTATATTCCCAGGGTGACTAGAGCAGAGTTGGTAGCTCTCAGTCTTTGATTTTGAGTCAAAATTCTGGTTTAATTTTTTTCCCTTCCCCTCAGGCTGTCACACTGCACACTGATGTGGGAGATATTAAAATAGAGATATTCTGTGAGCGAACACCTAAGACCTGTGAAGTGAGTAATATGAAAAGACTGGGACTGTTTAGCATTGAGAGGAGACAAATAAGATGGGACATGATGGAAACAAAATAATGAATGGTATAGAGAAAGTAAATTTGGGATGTTTCCATTTATCCTTTTGCATCATATGAGAACATTCAGTGAATGTGAAAAGGAACAAATATAAAACTTATACCACGAGAACTTTTCATACAGTGCATAATTAACCTGTGGAATTCATTGCCACAAGATATCATTAAAGCCAAGAGTTTAGTAAGATTAGACATATGGAAAATGAAAACACTATTACGTTAGACAGGATACAAATGTATAAGAGATGTAAATCTTCATGCTTCTAGGCATAAACTAACCACTGTCAAGGATTAGGAAGAAAACTCTTCTATGGGCAAATTATTCCATGATTGCCCATGATGGGGCTTCTTGCACCTTCTTCTTTAACATCTAATACTGGCCATTACCAGAGATGGGATACTGGACTAGATGGACCTGCGGGAGACTAGTGTAGAACCCTGCAGTGGGACCAGGATCCCATGGGTCTCGCAGGACCTGCTGCAATAATAACAGAAGCGAGATTAAAAATAGACTCTAGTATGGTATTTCTTATGTTTCTAATGATGGCCCTGAACCCAAACATATTTACACATGCTTAATTTTAAGCAGCAAGAGCAGTTCAGTTGACTTCAGTTAGACTAGTCACATCTCCTAGAGTCAAGTATGCACATAAATCTTTGCAGAATAGGAGCCTATCTATGGAAAATAGATTTATAGGACTCTCTATCTAACTCAGCTTCCTAACAAGAGACCCCACTTTGTAATGTTCTGTTACCAGTGTACATGGAAGAATAAAAAAGATAAAATGAGTTTAAAAACAAAAGGGGAGAGAGAAAAATTTTTTTGGCCATCTTACCTTTTTCCTGGGTTGGGAAAAAACTTTGCCTTTTACTAAATTAGTCTTGGGCAATCCCTGTCTGAATATAAATAAAACACTATAGAGGAGTGTTTTTTCATGTAATGTGACCAACTATTTGTGTCCATTAGATATTTTTTCCCCTCTATATAGTGTCTGCAGAAAACCACCAATCCTGATGCATTGGTTTTGGTGTAAAAGGTTTCAGTCTACTTTTTATTGTTACTGGCACAGTTAGTATTTTTGGTAAGTCTTTAAGGAGGAAGGGAGAGGTAATGAGGGATCATGGAGAACTGATTTTTTTAATGTATTTCAATAACCAGGAGCAGTCTGAGATAACAGAGTGATAGCATATTATGCTCACAATACAAACCAAAGCTGGAAGGGTTAATTTTAATCCTGTCACCCTTGAGCGTTCTTCTCAGAATAACATAAGGTGTCCAGCACAGAACATGTTACTGCTGGACTGCTTCTTAATGAGCACTCTTGCTCTTCCTATAGAATTTCCTGGCTCTTTGTGCTAGTAACTACTACAATGGCTGCATATTTCACCGGAATATCAAAGGATTCATGGTGCAGACAGGGGATCCAACAGGTAAATCCTTCCATTAATGTCTGGTATATTGAGCCCTTTCTCAAAGGTGGGAGGCAAGATAAGTAACACAACGCTGTACTGATGAGAGTGACTTTCATGATCTGGGTACTTCTCTATGGAAAGATTTCAGATAAGTTGCTATTCACGCTGGATTTAAAATATTAATACTAGTCCTAAAATAATTACATCTTCAGCTCACTGTGCAAATTTTAATCCTCTCAATCAGCATTCTGTGCCTACTATTATCTCCGTGATCATTTGCCATGATTTGACAGCTAATCAGTGGGAGATCCAGGATTTGAATGCAGAGATTCCTGTTTCCCATGCTTGTGACCAGGTCACACTGCCTCTCAACACTGTCTGTGTAGCATTTAGGACTATGATTCAGAAAGTGTCTGCTATTTGAAGGAAAGCCTCGTTCACTTCTATTGCTGTTTGCCGTCATATTGATTTGAATTTGGGAATATCTCAGTCTTTTGTTTTCCTGCTCTAAGTTATTATTTATTTAAATTGCAGTAGCACCCATATGTCCCAATTGGGATCAGGTCCTCGTTGTTTATACAGTACCTAACACACACATGAAAACCTGATTCCCTGCCTAAGGCAGCTTATAGTCTATCTAGAGTTTTAACTATAACTTAAGATACCAATATTCTGGTTCAAATTTTTTTGAAAATGACTGTGATTGGAGATTCTTTCTCAATCCTGAGAAGAAAGTAATCCATCCCCGTCACTACTTCCTCAGGCTCTGGGAAAGGAGGTAACAGCATTTGGGGCAGGAAATTTGAAGATGAATACAGTGAACACCTAAAGGTATTTCTGTGCTCTTCAATATACTATTGTTGTTTCTTCACATGAATTCATTCTCAAGAGCAAGAGATGATCAATGTTGCGTAGTACTGGGATTAAATAACGGTTTTGAAAATATGTTAAAGTCCATGCTCACAGTAAAATAATGGGAGGCTTGTTATTGAAGTGGGGTACTGGAGAGTTTCAGTAGTTTGGGGAATTTAGAGTTGGGGGGATGCTTCTCTGTGGAGGGTGAGGTGGGGAATTTTTGTATTGATCTAAGGTGTTTGTCATGCATCCTTGGAGTGGGGGGCAGGGGGAAAGGGAGGCATTTGACATGGCAGAGTCAGATCTGAGGGGCTAGTTGCAGATTGTGAAGGAGGGTTTTGGCAACTGGGAGGGAGTCAGATTTTGTTGTATATTTTAATAAAAATTGGGAGTCAGAATGCTAGGTAACTAAGCCTTGGCTGTCAGCTGTAGTCATGCATTCACAGAATACGTATGTATGCATTTTCTTCCATTTCTACTTCTCTTTCAGCACAGTGTCCGCGGTGTTGTTTCCATGGCAAACAATGGCCCAAACACCAGTGGATCTCAGTTCTTCATTACATATGGCAAACAGCCACACCTAGATATGAAGTATACTGTCTTTGGGAAGTAAGTGACCCAGCGGTGTTCCTCCTCATGATACAGTGTGAAGGGCAAGGATACACCAGGGCAACTGTAGTGGAAACCTAAAGTCCTGTTACAGCAGAAACCTGTAAAAATCTTGGCCACATAAGTGTGAACTGTGACTGACTTCTTTAGATACTACATACGGTTGATGTACTGTATTTTAAAAGACACAAGCAAAGTATTTTTCACTTTTAATTATAATCACCCCTTTAAAATAGCTGAATATCTTTATCACCCAGGCACACACTAGTTTATTATGTAGAATTGTTCCTGGACACAGCTAGTGAGAGTCTCTGGTTGTGGAAATTACAGAATGAAGTAATTGACCACAAGTCAATATTTTATTAAATGTGCTGCAATTATTAATTTTCCATGGAAAATGTTTATAAATTATAGCATTACAAATGTGTAGCCTGATCTGCAAACCCCTTTCTCTCACAAATAGTCACACTGAATTCAATAGAATTGCTTGTAGGATTGGACCTCTAGTTATTTTGTTTGTCTTCTGCAATGAGGGTCTGAATGGCATATTTTTGGTACACTGTGTGTGCTTTACCAGCTACACTGTAAATCCAATTATTGGGCTTATTTTAGCTTCTGAGAGATAAGAACATACATGTTGATGGCCCCAAGAGAACTCAGAAGTCAGAGATTTAAGCTAATTTACTAAAACTTTCCTTTAAAATGTGTATCAAAGAGTAGCTTTCTATGGAATCAGACACTCAGGTTGAATAGAAAAAGGGAAGGAAAAAAAAAACCCTGTGAATTACTGTTGGTCCTGTTTGAGTGCTGGGAGGCTACCGGCATATATTTCTTTTGGGAAAGAGCACTGATATGCATGGCATTTTGGGGGATGAAATTTTAAAGAATTACAAGGACTATATACACAAATTGAAAAGAAAAAAATAGGTCCAACTTGGGGCCTGTTAGTATTGACGGTGTCTTTGTAAGTTTCTCTGTTTTGGTTTGTAGCATTTCCCTCATTGGTCACCACTACAGTTTTGCATACCAGTCCTCCTTTTCATTTTAAAGGGAGAAATAAAATAGCATGGGATATTTTTGAGAGCTGAATATTTAATTTATTCACATGAAGTGAGGCTTCATGAATTTATCCTAAGAGTTTGGGGGATGAAACTGCTAGGAGAAACACTATTTTATCTCCCTTTAAATTAAAATTGCTCAACTGATGGAAGTATCATACTGCTTCCATTGCTTTTTCTACATCATTAGAACAGATAGAGACTAGTATTTTTTTCTTGGGGGGTGGGAGGGAGGTTGGCTCCCTTTATGTAATATCTAAATCATGAGTTTTCCTAGTGACTTAGTGCACCAAACTTTTTTTCTAACCACATCACCTCCTTAAACACACAAAAAACTCAAGTCCCTAGAGGGCGCATCTGCTTCAAGGTGGCTTTGGCACTGTGGTTGGCAAGGGCACATTCAAAGGTCCTCCCACTTCTCCCCCCTCCCCCTGAAAAATACTGTTACCATTGCTTAGTGAGAGGGAGTTACTTGGAAATGAGCAAATTAAAACAACAACAAAAAACCCTAATGGCTAGATTTGTTTTACCAGATTGCCCCAATATGCATCATACCCATACCAGTCAACGCTGGCTGCACAGTTTTATAGCACATTGAGCAACATTGTTAAGCCAGAGCTCTTTTTCAAAGTGATGGAAAGACTGGGCAATAACAGCAGTGGAAAAAGTATGGGTGCTATAGTGATCTCATCTTCTTTTAGTTTTTAGCTTTGTCTTAGTCAAATTAGATAAACTCAGCAGACAGCTTCTAAATAGAAAACAGAGATGTTAAAGGTACATCCTCATCCTGAAATCAAGTTAATTTAGAAAAGGAAATTAAAAGCAATTTCAGGTACTACCAGCTTCTGTTAATTTTTGTGGAATTTACCATCACATTTTCCTATTTAAAAAAATGATTTCTGTTCCCTGTTTGCTCTGTGAAAGACCCACACAAACTGGTTAAGCTGACTGACTATACAGGGGAAATTACACAAAGTGAGGCCAAATGCACACAAAAACTTCCAGCATTGAAAACAATATTTTTTCCTCTGATCTTTCAGTTATAGTCATCTAGGCATAGGTGTTACTTTTTTACCTACTGTTGTTACAAGTATCACAGAGAAACATGGCTTTTATATTGAAGTTGTCCTCATAGTATTTTGGATGTTTCCTTACCTCTTTCTCAAAAGGTCAGAGTAACAATTGTTTAAAGAGTTGTAAGGTATCTATTAGTGTTAAGTTGCTTTCTCATGTCACCTTTCCAGCTTGGACAGAAACCCAGAAGTATAAACTCTATCTCTAAATTTATCCTGCAGTAAATCAGTATCTAGGATGTCCCAGAGCTATCAGATTTATGTGATCCGTAATGGTTCGGTTAGTACCACTCCTGCCTCTCTGTCAGAACATTATTGATTAGAATCTGTCATCTGGGGCCTGATTCCCCACTCAGAGGACATGAGTAATTCCCAGTGAAGTCCAGTTTGATGAGTATCTTGCTAGAGTAGTTTTAAATGCCATGATCAGTTTGACCAACCTCTTGGGAATCCTCTCAGGCACTTTACAGCTATGGAGTGAAAGGGTTTGAATTAATTGTGATATCACAAAGTCAATGGGAGTTACTTGTATCCTGTTTGTGGGGAGGAAAAATCATAACCCAGTTTGGGTGTCAGATTAAGTGCTGACAGGGCAGGGCAAAGGAGCATGCTTTCCTTTAAACGGAACATTAGATCTCTCTGGCTACCCAAGTGGAAATTAAAAGGACTGTCGCACCCTCCCAAGAGTCATATGTGGCCACTCAAAATTCTCTTTCACAATAGGTTATTATGTCCAAGGGATGTTAAACTACTAGTAAACTCATAATAGCTATCTTACTTCCTTACTCAGTCCTTGCATTGCAGGTACCTTAATTCACTGTAAAGTGCTTTGGAATACCGAGACTATGAAAGGAAAGGTGAGCCTTTCATTACAAGAGAATTCTCATGATTGTTCTGCTTTCTTTCCAGGGTAATTGATGGTCTGGAGACCCTAGATGAGCTGGAGAAGCTCCCAGTGAATGAGAAAACCTACCGACCTCTTAACGATGTTCACATTAAGGACGTCTCAATTCATGCCAACCCTTTGGCTTCATAGACAAAAAGTGTCTCGACAGATTCCTGAGAAGCTGGTCAGACTGACTTCTAATCATAGTGTTGATGTGACACTAAAAAGGTGTTAGTTAATTTGGATCAGACCTTTACGGCTTGAATGCAGGACTTTCAGGAGCTGATAGCATCAGGCAGGGTCCAAAGGGGAGCCTCAAACTGGCTCTTCTAGTTCCAGCTATTCCAGACAATCTGCCAGGCTCTGATTTATGAACTTTTAGTTTACTTTTTGTACATGTAAGATAAAGGGGAAAGAATCTTTTTTAAAATTATCTTTTTTTTTCAATCCTTTGTTTTTTGTCTTAATATAACATTAGTTAAAATTAGGGCTGTCGATTAATTGCGTGAGTTAACTGCGATTAGCTACAAAATTAATTGTGATTAATCGCAGTTTTAATTGTGCTGTTAAACACTAGAATACCAATTGAAATGCAGAGCCGTAACTGGAGATATTTGCGCCCGAGGCGCAAAGGAAGGACCCTCGCTGCCGAAATGCCGCCGAATATGACGGCAGCCCAAATGCTGGAAATGCCGCCGGAAGCTGAGGGGCACGGAAATGCCGCAGAAGCTGAGGGGCGCAGAAAACTCCCCGAGTCGGTAGATTTAATATTTAATACATTTCGGCACCGTTGAAATGTATTAAATATTTTGGATGTTTTTCTACATTTTTATATATATTGATTTAAATTACAGCACAGAATACGAAGTGTATATTTTTTTATTACAAATATTTGCACTGTAAAAAAGATAAACAAAAAAAATAGTATTTTTCAATTCAATTTATACAAGTGCTGTAGTGCAATCTTTGTCGTGAAAGTGCAACCTGCAAATATAGATTTTTTTTTTGTTTGTTTGTTTTGATTTTGAGTGCGGTTAAGTAACAATGTAAAACTTTAGAACCTACAAGTCTACTCAGTCCTACTTCTTGTTCAGCCAATCACTAAGACGAACAAGTTTGTTTACATTTACAAGAGATAATGCTGCCCTCTTCTTATTTACAATGTCACCAGAAAGTGAGAACAGGCATTTGCATGGCACTTTTGTAGCCTGAATTGCAAGGTATTTACATGTCAGATATGCTAAACATTCATATGTTCTCACTTTCAGGTGACATTGTAAACAAGAAGCGGGCAGCATTATCTCCTGCAAATGTAACACATTTGTTTTGTCTGAGCGATTGGCTGAACAAGAAGTAGGAGTCAGTGGACTTGCAGGCTTTAAAATTTTACATTCTTATTTTTGAATGCAGGTTTTTAGTACATAATTCTACATTTGTAAGTTTAACTTTCATGATAAAGAGATTGCACTAGAGTACTTGTATTAGGTGAATTGAAGAATACTATTTCTTTTGTTTTTTTACAGTGGAAATACTTGTAATATAAAGTGAGCACTGTACACTTTGTATTGTGTTGTAAATGAATTCAATATGTTTAAAAGTGTAGAAAACATCCCAAATATTTAAATAAATGGTATTTTTAACAGCCCGATTAATCACAATTAATTTAATCGTTTGACAGCCCTAGTTAAAATCTTTTACCAAAAAGTCATTATATTGCTATTCTTTTGAAGCTTTCCCATTCAATCCTAACCTACTGTAACAATTCTTTGAAAAACTGGTACATTATGTACCTTTCTTGGAGGTGGAAGCACTCTCATAGAGCTTTTTGGCTTGTGGGTTAAAGGTTCTGCACAGAGAAGCTCCTGCCTTTCATTTCTCCTGCTGTGTTGAAGTCTGCTAACTTCTCCAATCTACCCAACAGCAAGATCATAAATAACTGCTCTTCCCTCTCGTATTGCCACTGAAAATTGAAATAATTACTTGTTAGCTGAATACATGAAAGTAACATTTGCTCAATAGAAAAGGTATAAGTAGTTTAGTTGACAATTCACAGCCAGTCCAAAAATCAGACTTCAGTCTTGTAATAGTATACAGTGTGACCAGTAATCCATCACCTGGGCCTATCGTTAGCTAGTATATAATAAATATATGCCATCCATTGGAACTGTGTACCGAAGAAGGCATACCAAACACTCCCTTTCCGTCTAAAGTGCAATTACACCATTCTCTCTCCTCCTGCATAGCCCTTAATGCATCTAGCACAATACTGGTAGTACTGAACATGATAGTGTGACATTCTAGTGTGCAATCTAGACTAATGAGTCACTGTGTCACCCCTGCCCTCTAATCTAGGATGCCCTTTACAATACCTTGCTGCTGTAGGCTCCAGCCTGGACTGCTCATTAACAGCCTCCAGCATGCAAGTCGCTCCCAGCTATGTCTGTGTGCGTGCCGCAGCCAGCCAGCCATAACGTGGCTCTTACCAGCCTTGGCTGTATTGCAGAGTGACCCAATGCACTGCAAGTCTTAGACCCCCCCTCACACACATATACACACACACCCCAGAAATGTATGTCCTATATTGCCCAGACTTCTAGAAAGTACAACTTTATAAAAAGTCCATTATTTGCTTTTAATAGAAATAATATGCACATAATTTGCTATCCTAAATGGAGTTTCCCAGACACTTTAATTTACACACACTGGATTAGATAAAACAAGTGTATTAACTACACAGAGCGATTTTAAGGGAATACAAGTAATGAGGCATAAAAGTCAGAAATGGTTACAAGGAAATAAAGTTAAAACACTACTGGTGCCTAACTGAACACAGTATATCCGATTAAGCAAAATTTCTCACCACATGCTTTCAGCAGTCTTACTGACCAAACTTCTTAGGTCAGGACTCCTTCTCCAGTCCAATGTCTACTTCCTTTATTCCTTTGGGTGCAGTGAATTGATGGGCAGAGAGAGAGGGGGGGGGGGATATCTAGGGGTGTTTGTCCTTCCTTTTTAGTGTGTCAGTCCCCCTCTTGAAAAACATTTCCAGATGAGATTCAGGAGACAAAGAATCTATAGGGCAGGATGTTCGTTGCTACTTTTTAATCCCCTTTGTTTTCCTTCCTGTTTGATGACTCTGTTTACTCCTTAAATGCAAATTAAGCAGAGCACACATTTCTTTGTTTGAGACAGACCTGTTTGCCAACCTCAGTTTGGAACATGAATTAATAACACCATACAGTGGAATCTCATTACTTCATATGCAGTGTTGCCACACATTTTATCAGGATGATAATGACCAGGAAATTATGAGTTTTTAAATGATACTATACAAGGTATGCTTCGTGCAAAGATTATTACTATAGGATGTGGGGTGTGGACACAGGTACATTCTGTCACAGGTAGTATAAACATTCACGTCTGGGCACAGCTACTGTTCAAGGATACTAGATGACCATGCATTCACTAACTTCCTTTTCCTCCTGTTATTCCACAAGTAATGGGGGCAGAGGGAAGATGGGCCTAGTAGAAATCACTGTGTTGTGGGATAAGAGCTACAGTGACCTAGGGCAGTGCAAAAACTATCCTCAGTTCTCACTTGCCAGAATCCCAAAAAGAATCACACTTCACTTCAGTCTTTGCTCAGTTGAGACCTAGCCCTGAGCCAGATATATTGTTGAGTGTCCTGTAATACTAATAACAAGCATAGCAACTAACTGTCCTGATGCTCCATAAGAGTCAGTCTTACTGGTCTAGGGTAGGTATCACTATGAGCATTCTGTGAAGTAGCAGTGTGCTGCACCTCCAATGACCCCTGACTGTGGCACTGAGGTACTGTTTTCTTAATGCAACCTTATTATTCTAAAGCCATCAAAAAGAGAGGGAAAGAAATTATGTACAGTATAAGAAAAACAATAGATTGCTTTTCCCAAGAAGCCATATACAAACAAATTACTAAGGAGCTCAGAATTGTAAAGGTCCAAACAGCTGTTTTTTGTCTCCCTTCCGACTTACCACTTTCCACCCCAGTCTCTTGTCACTGGCACTGAACACACTTCCCATGCAAATCCTCATCAAATACAGATGACCTGTTTGGATCATGCACTGTTCTGTTTTCGAAGGAGAAGATGATGATTTTATGTGATTCTTTGATTTATGTAAAATCTGCTGTGATGCCTCTCTCCATTGTGGAAGTTAGTTTTAGGATTAATGTTTGTGGACTGCTTTGAATAGGAGGAGAGTATTCACTAATGGTTAATTTGGGAAATTGGGATTCAAGAGATCTCTGAGTTCTATTCCCAACCCTGTGACTGACTTGCTCTGTAACCTTTGGTAGATCACTCAATTCCCATGCTTCTGTATCCCCCTCAGTAAAAGGGGGATAATGCAGGTTGCATTGTAAAGCATTGAGACCCATAAATCAAATGCATTCCCTATGTATCAAAGTATTATTATTTTGTCCCTATGAACAGACAATCCATTTGAATGTGTGAGAAGGTGTAAGAGGCTTAAAAACAGCCCATTTGCAGGTTGGAAAGGAGGTACTGTGGTTAAATGTGTTTAGATACTCACACAGTGCTGAATCTCAATAGGGGTGCAGGCTGATAGGAGTTTCTAATGGAGATTTACTTTGATGTGGTCAGTCTCTTGTGTAAGGGGCTTAGCAATAACAGAATTTAAGACTGTGTTTCAAAACACCAGAAAGCAAAGTAGGGGTGTAACTGACATTACATTATTTTTATATACACTAAATAATTAAAATCATTATTCCAAATGGAAATGGTGGAAGATTCAGCATTTTAGTCCTCTCGTTTGGTAGTACAGCAAAGCTGTTTACATCTCATTATCTTTGAAGCATGCCATTTAAATATTCCAACACAGGGTGCGGCAGTGGAGTTGGTATAAATTCCTGCAATAAAACATAATGGACCAAATTCAGCCCTGATTCAATAGAGTTGCACCCACTTAAATGCAATATAGTTTACACTAGGGTTGAATTGGGCCCACTGTCAATTAACCAAGTCCATCTGCAAATGAATGCGTTAATGCTAATGAAATTAACAAATCCTTAGTTGCACTAGATAGTAACGCTATATTTATCTACAGAAGAAAAACAGTTTCTTGGGGTCAAACTAGTGAGATGGGGAGGCTGTACAGTGAAATTGTGTTGTGCCTGTACTATGGTGGCTGCTTTCTCACTTCCTGGAGCTTCTGATTCTGCTTATTGATTTTGCCATATATTCCTCATTTGTTTTCACAGCTCAAGGCCTGGGTTATATTTGCTCTGCATTGCTTCTATCTAGGGTTGCCAGGCATCCGGTTTTTGACAGGAACGCCTGGTCGAAAAGAGACCCTGATGGCTCTGGTCAGCACCGCCGACTGGGCTGTTGAAAGTCCAGTTGATGGCGCAGCAAGGGCCCGGGGCTAAGGCAGGCTCCCTACCTGCCCTGGCTCTGCACTGCTCCCGGAAGCGGCTTCCAGGTCCCTGTGGCCCCTAGGCGCTGGGTTGGCCAGGAACTGGGAGGCTCCGTGCACTGCCCCCACCCCGAGTACCAGTGCCACAGCTCCCATTGATCGGGAACCGCAACCAATGGGAGCTATGGGGAGCGGTGTCTGCAGGCACGAAGGCAGAGCACACCGTGCAGAGCCACCTGGCCACCCATGTGCCCTAAAGGCTGCATGGACCTGGTGGCTGCTTCCTCGGAGCCACAGTAAGCATCACTGGGACCCCGCCCCCCAACCCTCTATCCCAGCCCAGAGCCCCCTTCTGCACTGCAAACCCCTCATCCCTCACCCCCCCTGGCCCAGCCGGGAGCCCCCTCCTGTACCCCAAACCCTTCATCCCAGGTTCCACCTCCAGCTGGAGCCCTCACCCCCCCTCCCCCTAACCCCCGCCCCAGCCCAGAGTCCTCTTCCACACCCCAAACCCCTCATCCCTGGCCCTACCCCAGAGCCCACACCTCCAGCCCAGAGCCCATATCCCCTCCCACACCTCAACCCCCTGCACCAGTCCACTGAAAGTTAGTGAAGGTAGGGAAGAGTGAGTGGGAGGGAGGTGGGCATGGCCTTCTCAGAAGGGGTGGGGCTTGTGTGGGGCCTCAGAGAAGGGGGAGAGCTGGGGTGTTCACTTTTGTATGATTAGAAAGTTGGCAAATGGCAACCCTTCTTGTAGCTTCTACTTCTGCCCCTAGTAACCAATGGCAACAGCAGGAGCAGATGAAAGCGACTGATTGCCAGCCACGCTGCCAGCAGGACAAAAATTGTCCTATGGTGCCAGACACTATTAGCATGAGTAGTGCACTGCATCATGGCTACCCAGAGCTACAGTAAATTTAAAAAACATAATGTTCAAATCCAGTATCACAAGTTTGATTTCAAACCATGACATAGTCTTATAGCTATTCTTAAAAGCACATTGTTTGCAGTATTGTTGCTGCTGCTACAACACTGCATTGCCACTGTATCTTTTCAAAAGTTGGTTGCATACAGTGATGATGTAGCCATGTTGGTCCCAGGACAGTAGAGAGACAAAGTGCGTGAGGTAATATCTTTTATTGGACCAACTTGTGTTGGAGAGAGAGACAAGCTTTTGAGCTACACAGAGCTCTTCAGGTTTTCCGGGAAAGGTGATCAGAGTATGTCTACACTGCAATAAAAGGCCCCTAGCCCTAGGTACAGCGCTGACATGGGCTTACAAGGGTCGGTCCACGGAGCTAAAACCAGCAGTTTTAAAACCCCACTCGCTGACGTCACTAAGCGCACCGACGCGCAAGTACAAACAGGCAGGAGGAAGCGCTTTTTTCCGCGACTTGCGGGCACGCGCGCCCCTCTCCCTCCCCGCAGAGCCGCCGAACGGGCCCGCGCATGCGCACCGCTGTGTGACGCGCTTCCCTACTCCAGAAGGTTCTAGCAGTCGGCGGCACCATTTTTGTGCGTAGGGCGGACTCGGAGGCTCAGCAGCACCAGCAGGCCCCTGAGGTCGCAGCGGCAGCAGCCGGAGCGGTGAGTCGCTGGCTGGCGGCGGGGTAAGGGGAGTGGGGGGTGCTGCCCCCCGTCCGTGTGTGTCTGTGCTGGGGGTGTCGTTTGCAGCCCCAATGTAGCGGGGGGACGGACAGTTATCGCCGCCCCCGACCCTGCTTGAAGCCCGGGGTATTGCCCCCGCCTCGGCACGGGGGGGGTGGTGTCGCCGTCATCTGCCCCCGCACGGCTTGGGGGGGCGGAGCCGGGGGGGCTTGTTGTCCCGGGGGGGGCGTGCGGGTATGATCCTGATTCCGTCTCATGGAGCCGCCCCACCCCGTGAAGGCTCCGTTGGGGTTGTTGTGGCCGTTAAATGCGTTAATCCGGGTATGAGTGGTCCCCCCCCCCCCCCCCGGCCGCCATGTTCTGTCTGCTCTGCGCCGGACGGCGAGAAAATGGCTGCGGCTGGTCCCGTGCGGGGGAGGGGGGGAGGCGCTAGCCGCCGCCTCGCGGGGCCAGGGTGGGTACGTGCCTGCCTCGCCGCCAGGGCTTTCGCCCGCGAGTGAGAGACCCGGCTAGGCTCGTCCTCCCGCCCCATGGCGGGGCTGGGCTGCCTCGGCCGCCTCCCCAGCCGAGCAGGGGCGGGCGGGTGCTCTGGGGGGCGGCGGCTGCCCTGGGTAGTTGGGGCTCCGTGAGGGCGGAGCTGCAAACCCGTTGGGACATCGGTGACGGCGCAAACCTGGAAGAGGCTTCGCACGTGCAGCGAGGTGACCGCAGTGGCCCGCTCGGCCTGCGCCTCCCTCGTTCGTGGAGAGTTACGGGGTCTCGCTAACAGGGCCCGATGCTGAGCGCCCATGGGAAGGATTAGCTGAAGGCCCCGCAGTCGAGAGTGAACGGGAATGTTGTTTCCCTCCCCTGCCTCATCAGACTAACGCATTAGAGAGCACCTAAAAGTACAAGGGCGGCGGGATTGCTAGCGTTGTAGGCTCAGCAAAATCTCCAAATGGGGCTGCAAGGTGTCAGGTTCATATTTATGTTGTGTGTGTGGCAGGAGTGTGTTAGGAACTTGAATTGTTTTATGGCTTAAGGGTGGACTAGGAGAGAAACTTTGAGTGATATTTTCCCATTTCCTGCCTTTCCCCTTTAATTGCAGTAAATTAATCAGACTGAGTACATTTAAGCAGTTCACAGTGGTATTTTGGTAGAGGCTTGAGAACTTCTGGTAGGTGTAATAGGAGGAGGAAGGTTTGTAATACTATCCTAGTGGATTGTATTTCCTAAATCTACAACCTACCCATAGTTCTTAATTACTGAGGGACAATCTTCACTCATTGCTATATTTGCTTTCCACAACCAACTCTGTATAGCTTTTTTCATGAGAGATGTACCCGAGTATTCGGATTCTGATATCTAATCTGTATTGTTAAATTTATTCACCTAAATTTGGGTTATTGCTAATTATGTACTATATTTATTTAATGACTTTTAAAACAAACTTTGTATTTTTGGATAATCTAAGCACTATACTATACAGACACTCATTTCTTAACCTGTGTATTATATAATTTTATTTTATTTTTAACATTGGCATTAATAAAATTTTTAAATCTGTTAAAAAATACACAAAGGACGTTGCTAGCTTTTAAAAGCATGTTGGCTAATAATTATGAATGTTGAGATGAACACTTTTTGCTCAAAAATTGGATTTAATGGAGGGTGAAATTTGAAGGAATTTCCTCCATGAACAACTCAGCAGAAATGACTGAAGTTCCTAATGAGTGGTCCCAGCTAGAATCAGAATATTTGAGTTGATATTTCCTATGAGATTAGATTATTGGTCCATGGCTATATAGATGTAGATGTCTTTTTTTTGAGAGAGAGAAAAACACATTTAGGGGTGGAGCAAAAAGAATGCTACAAAACTGTAAAGTTCACTTGGAAGACTAACTATTTTAATCTGTTAGCAGTAACTGTATTTAGGATGCGATTTAAAGGGGGAATTCGCTTGTCCCTGACAGATGCGGCATTCCAAACGAACTGAGTATCCTGATTGCGATGAAAAGGAAAGTTGGGATCCCAGAAAATGTAGCAGCCATAAGAGAAAGAAGAGATCAAATAGCAGTGCACGGGAGAACAAGCGCTGCAAACATAATCACTCCAAAGTTTCTGATAGGTAAGTAAATTTTGGATTTTTAATCGTGGTAAACTGCCAAGCCTTTGTTTTAAGAACCGTTAAGTTTAAATTTCAGTAAGTACATAAGCAGATCATCTGTTAACTTATTTTGTTAGTATTTTCTTGATGCCTTATTTTGTAGATGTAGATATTTAAAGAGTGAAGCCTTCCAGTAAGAATTGTGTTACTGGTTCCACTCAACATAAAGTGATGTCAATTAAATTCATTTGTTTTTTAATTTCTAGTCATTATTCGGAAGCCAGGTCCGTAAATGAAAGAGATCATCATGACCGGCGTTACATTGAAGAATATAGAAGTGATTACAGTCAAGTGTATGAAAATGGGCACCCTCACAGAGATCATGAAAATGGTTATCACAACCACAGTAGCAAGTCTTCAGGCCATAGTGGTGGGAGTAGCTATAAAAGAAAACACAAGACATATCACAGTGCCTCACATCATCATTCACAAATGGTATGAGTAATTTTTAAACTTTTGATTATTTTATTTTAGGAAAATTAACTTCTCATCTGAGCAGTAGCAGTCTGCGAGTTCGGGAAGGTCTTATTTCTAATATTCACAGTAGATTATTCTTTCTGTTAAATTTTTTTCCCCTTGGGTGAGAAGTTTCTATATCACACAGATGTACTCACTAAACCCTAGAACGTATAATTGTTTCAGATAGAATTTCACTGATGAATGAGTAATAACTACTGATTAATTACCTGAAACATAGGTATTGCCCCTCATATATCTTCATACGTCATGTAAGGTACATATTTCCATCTTGCGCAAAATCCAAACCATTTATTTGCAAGCTATTACTTAAATTCGCTTTTGTTAAACTTAGTAACTTTAATGACTTTGAAATAACAAGGAGAGGCATATGTGCAGTCAATTTTTTTTTGCAACCGTTAATTAACAAAATGTCTGATAAACAAGTGCAGTATGGTTTTGAGTATCTGACATGCATGCTGCCTATCCACTGGCAGGGCATGCTGTCTGATCTCTTAATGTAGTTGTGCATAATAACTTCAGTTGATAGAACAGTTGAAGACAATATGGTTTATACCAGTGGTTCTCAAACTTTTGTACTGGTGACTCCTTTCACATAGCAAGCCTCTGAGTGCAAACCCCCCCCATAAATTAAAACTACTTTTTTATATATATTTAACACCACTGTAAATGCTGGAGGAAAAGCAGGGTTTGGGGTGGAGGCTGACAGCTCGTTAACCCCCCATATAGTAACCTTGCCACCCCCTGAAGGGTCCCAACCCCCAGTTTGAGAACCCCTGGTTTATACTTTTAAGGTAACTCTTTAACTGAAGCAGTCTGGAGTAGATTTATCTTTTTGTGACTTTATTTATTCTGAAATATTACTCAAGAAGAATGTTTAATTCAGATGAATACTTTAAACTCAGATCTGTTTAACTTGGATATCCTAATTTGGCCACAAGGCTATTTTATATAGACAAGTAAATATTAAATCCTGCTGTTTTACAGTATTAGACTTGCAAATAAGGACACTGCAATCCTAAAATAAATTTCAGTGCTTCAAATGAACCATTTTTTTAAAAAAAGAAAAAAACAAATGTGTTGTAATTTTTTGTTGCCTTGCCACTTTGAGTATCTTATCTGAAAATCTGTTCCTTGCCATGTTTTTCTCCTGTAACATAAACTATGTGCCCTGTGAATTTCTGGGGACTGAATTTGAAATTGCTCCTGCCAACCGTTTGTGGCCTGGCGCGTATCTGAATGCCTGAATATCTCCCCGCTGAATGAATTTCGTATTCTGCCCTGAATTCACTCGGGTATATTGATTGGCTGGATGATCTTGGTGCCGCCCACATGCCGTTTCCAGAAGAGTCACCGAAGGAAAAGATCCAGGAGTGTAGAGGATGATGAGGAGGGTCACCTGATCTGTCAGAGTGGAGACGTACTAAGTGCAAGATGTATAGAATATTTTTCAAAATTTATTAACTTTTCAGATAGAATAATTTCTTTTAGAATAAGATGTCAGGGGCTTTGGAAGTCTTTACTTTCTTTCTTGATTTTTTTATTATTTTTTTTGCTTTTGTGGGGGTTGTTTTTCTTTTTCTCTAGAAAATAAACATTGATATTCATTTTCCAAAATAGTAAATGAAGTTAATGAAATTTGGAATGACATAGCTATAACTGTTTTGATGAGTTCAATTAAATAAATATTCTAGTTTACAGATGTTTAGTTACACTTTTATAGAGGCACAGCCTAGATTAATCTGCATTGATAGAATTTAGTTTTGTGAATAACTAGAATATCACTACTTCTTTGATTGAGATTTTTTTCTCTTTTAGATGAAATTATTGCTACTCTGGGCGAAGGTGCTTTTGGAAAAGTAGTGGAGTGCATAGATCACAAGGCGTAAGTAATTTTTTCTTATAAATGTAACTAACTTGTCAATGCCAGTCTGGCCTAGTTTTCAAAATGGTTTCACATTTGTAGTGAATATATATTCAAATTTTGTGACCCTTTAAATTTTTATTTTTTTTGCTGATTAGTTACTTCTTGACTGTCTTTATACTAACTGCTTTTCTGTTTATATGTAATGACACTGATACAGAGAAACTACAGTTCAGCCGTGACCAGTTATAGGATCAAATTTTGCTACAGCTGTCTGTACGTGACTTCCATTTTAATTCATAGAGAGTTGCTCATGTGCATCTCTGAGTATCTCTTCTTTCTATAGAACAATAAACAGCATGATTTAAACAGTTTACTCTTCTCTGTCACACAGTTGCAAAGCTACTGTTTATGAAGGTGCAGTCCGATTAATGTTTGAATTATCTGCATATAACAAGCACTTGCTAAATCAAGAATACATACATTTGCATTCAATTAATGGACTGCATAATTGACAGGCAATAGTACCTGTTTGTATCTATAATTATTGTGGAATCCAGTCTACACTTATCGGTTACATAAATGATTTGCAAATATCTCACTCCAGAATGTAACTTTTACTTATGACATTGAAGAGAACTGTAAATCCAGTTTCTGACTATCCCAAGTTTTAAGACGGCTGACAGACACCACATCTTAGTATATCAAACTTTTATCCAATGCACGTGTATATAGTCTGTAACTTGCTATCATGTTGACCCCACATGACTTAGTCTTTGTTATGTACTAAAATAATCAAAATAAAGTGGTAGGATAAAATCAAACTTCTCAAACTAACACAGATGCAACATACTTTATGATTGGGCATATTTCACACATTAGAATGAAAATAAGTAGTGGGGAAAAATTGATAAGTTTTTTTTGTCTGTATGAAACTTTGTTCTTTTAAAAATAGTTTTAAGGATGAAAAGCACTAAAATCATGTTATTTGTGATGGTCATTTGCTAGTTAACTGGGAGTTTTGCAGTTGAATTCTGCTGTAAAGGAAACTTATGGGAGGTGTTATGGTTCTACTATAGTTATAGTTCTGCAGTTGTCTGTAACCATTCAAAAACTTTATTTTACAGGGAAGGTAGACATGTAGCAGTGAAAATAGTAAAAAATGTTGATAGATATTGTGAAGCAGCTCGTTCAGAAATACAAGTATTGGAGCATTTAAATGCATCAGATCCCAAGAGCACATTGTAAGTATAGAATTAGAATGGAAGATATTTTGGTTTTAAGATTTTTTCATTCCTTTGACTCCTTTCTAAAATTCCTCTGACTTTCTTTAAGACATAATTGTAATATTAAAATTAAGTACTAAGATTGGCATTATACTGCCTAAATAATCCAATAACCTTATTCTGTTAATTCCTTCCTTTGTCTCTAATGCTTATTATCTTCCCCAGTGTCCTATCTCATTATTAATCTAGATTTTAAACCCTAAGGTGTAGGGGACTATTTTTACTTGCTATTTAAATATGTATACTTTTGGCCCTCTACAAAATTATTTCTATTTGTGTAAACTCTACTGACTAGTTTACAGTTGCTGGGTGACATGCACCTCTGAGACCCCTTCTGATCCATTAGGTGCATCCCCTCCCTGGCCTGTAGCAAGCATCACCTGGATCAGCTTGGAATCACATGATTCTCCTGGACTCAGACCAGATCTTGTGTGGCAGTCCCCTGGTACTAACCATGATTGCCTCAGCAAGTCTGACTTTTATGCTTAGATCAAGGCTGGGCAAATTACGGCCTGCCACCTGGTTTAATCCAGCCCTCGAACTCCCACTGGGGAGCAGGGTCTGGGGCTTGCCCTGCTCCTGCGCTCCAGCTGGGGAGCAGGCACAGGGGCCTCTTCATGCAGCTGCTGGAAACAGCAGCATGGCCCCCCTCCAGCGCTCCAGCCAGGAAGCAGGGTGGAGGGCCGCTCCACATGGCTCCTGGAAGCAGTGGCATGGCCCCCTCCAGATCCTATGCGTAGGGGCAGCTAGGGGGTTCTGCTCTGCATGCTGCCCCAAATGCCACCCCATCAGCTCCCATTGGTCGGGAACTGCAACCAATGGGAGCTGCAGGGGTGGTACCTGCGGATGGGGCAGTGTGCAGAGCTCCTGGCCATGCCTCCACTTAGGAGATGGAGAAGGGGCATGCCGCTGTTTCTGGGAGCTGCTTGAGGTAAGCACTGCCCAGAGCCTGCACCCATGAGCCTCCCCTGGTGCCCTAATCTCCAATCCCAATTTTGTGACCATTCGTTACTATTTCCAGATGTGGCTCTCTGGGCAAAAAGTTTGCCCACTCCAGCTTAGACCCTGCAGTTCTGTTCTCTCTGGGAGCAATGAGAGTGGTTAATATTGTGACCCCGTAGACTCTTGAAAGCAAAATATCACTTATATTTAAGATATCTTTTTCTGAAGGCTTTTATTCTAAATAAGAGTGTTTGCTTGCAGTTGTTTAAACATCTTCCATATAAGGACTCTAGAAGGACTAACTCTCTATAGACTCCTTCACAAAATCTCTCTGTGTCAGCATGTCTGTCAGATCTAACAGACACTTTTTTTTTTTCTTTCTGAAGCTCCTTCGCTCCCCCCCCCCCCCCCCCCGCCCCACAAATGCTATAAAAACTCCATAGCCCACAACTACTGTTTTTCTGCATATAAGGGCCAGCATTACTGGTTAACAAGCAGGGCAGTTTCCCAGGGCCCCATGCCACGGGACCCTGCAAAGCTAAATTTCTCAGGCTTCGGCTTCAGCCCCAGGTGGCAGGGCTTGGGTCACCAGTCTTCAGCCCCATGTGGCCTATGGCCCCAACAAATCTAATGCCAGCCCTGCTTGGTAGCCCCTCCTCCCCCCAGGAGGCCCTGGACCCCTGGTTGAGAACCCCACTGGGTTATGTCAGTTTGAACTGAAGCTTGGAAGTGTGCAGTTGGCTTGTGGTTGTCCCTGATGTTAGCTGGGAGGTTGCTTAGCTGGAATTGTTGTGTTGCCTTCCCTTTAGTTCTAGCTCCCAGTTAAACTAGAACACTACATTCATACAGGAAAATCTTACTATATACTGGAATTATAACTGCGTACTCATTGTTCAGGTCAAGTACTGTGTACATAAAATGGCTGTATCAGTGTGCATAACACTTATCTGCTGTATGTCTATTACAGTACATTTTACTGGGGGTTTTTTTGTTTACAGTTGCTGTGTACAGATGTTGGAATGGTTTGAACATCACGGTCATGTTTGCATTGTTTTTGAACTACTGGGACTTAGTACCTACGACTTTATTAAAGAAAACAGTTTTTTGCCATTTCGGCTTGACCACATTAGGAAGATGGGATATCAGATTTGCAAATCTGTAAATTGTAAGTATGTTTAATATTTTTCAGTTGAAATTACTATTCTTTAAATAGTTTTGCTAATTTTCATTTTCTCTTGCAGTTTTACACTTGAACAAATTGACTCATACAGATCTGAAGCCTGAAAATATTTTATTTGTGAAGTCTGACTATGTAGAAGAGTATAACCCCAAACTGGTAAATCTACAGCTTCAAATTGTTCTCGCTACAACATATCTTTGGAGCTTATTCTGTTCATACGTTTAATGCTGTGTATTTTGTTTTAGAAACGTGATGAACGGACACTAAAAAATCCAGACATCAAAATTGTGGACTTTGGAAGTGCAACATATGATGACGAACATCACAGTACTCTGGTGTCTACAAGACATTACAGAGCTCCTGAAGTTATTTTAGGTCAGAAAACACTACAAGCCAGCTTTTTTAGAAATACTGTATTTTATTGTAATTTCTACTCTCATCTGCAGTGCTTATTAATTCTGAAGCACCTTTTTGTTACATTATTGCCCTAAGTAGTGATTCTGATGTGCAGCATTTTTTGAGGTTCCTTTGCATTTTCAAACCAGGTTTACTTTGCTTTTTCTAGAGCTGGTGTTGTTTAAAAGATGATAGTTAGCATTTTGGCAAACATACCGGATTTCTATTCCCCAGGCCATTTACTTGCTAGAAAGAGAACTCTGCTTTCAGTTGCCATCATAGTATAATGGATGTCAGTTGTTTAGTTCAATTTACTAATCTGTCTACAACATCACTTGGGAGTAGGTTAACTGCTTAATATCACTTAAAATGGGTATTATTCTTCCTCAAAAAAAAAAATGGATATGAACCTTGCAAATTTTTTATTTTTGACAGCCCTGGGATGGTCACAACCTTGTGATGTTTGGAGCATAGGCTGTATTCTCATAGAGTATTATCTTGGATTCACAGTATTTCCGGTAGGTAACTGAAAATTTGTATATGGAGAGTGAGGGGGAGAGAATGGGGGAAATACTTTTCTATAGACATTCTGATGGTGAGAAAACCATTTGTCCTTTTGTTTTGTAATGGGAACATAAAGAAGAGAGAGTACAGCTGCACACACACGACTCCTGTTCACTGTGAAGCTTCTCCCTGCCTATGTAGGCACATATAGTATACTACCAACATGGTCATTGATACATAAGCAGTGAATATTTTGCTACTTAAAAAAAAAAACTCCAAAAACTAGCTTGTTCTCACTGTATGTCACTTACGGATCAGAAACGTTGTCTTCTGCAAAAATATTTAGCTTTAAAATTGAAACATGAGTAAAACAGTTAGTGACCCCTTTCCTTTAATTTCCAGTCCCAGCGTTCATGGTTCTGTTTTCCTTGAAATAGTTTAAGTACCCTCCTTGGACATGTCCAAGTCTTAGCAGGTATAAAGCTTTACTGAGGCAATGCATCTATTTCAACTGTAAGCTTTATTTTAATGATTTGTATGTAGTAGCAAGCTATGCTGCAGTTATGTTTAAAATGAAATGTGTTTAAGAAATACATGGCCCAAAAAAGGCCAGTCTCCTGGATTTGCTTGTAGTAGGAACAGATGGGGGAGAAGGTAGCTTTTAAAAATAAAGCTTTAATACTAAAATTTAGCCTTGCTTTAGTATTAGAGCTGGGTGAGGCTCTGAATGTTTGCAGATATTTGTACGTTTACATGAAAACATAGAGCTTCTATTAAACTTTATCTTGACCAACTCTATTAAAACAGCCCACCACCTCAAATTCTAAAACTGAAGGCTGATATTGGTATTTTTGAACTTAATCTGCCAACGTGAGGAAAGTGTTTTGTGGAAGTTGACATCGACAAATAAGCTTCTGATCAGTGAAAACCCAGGAAGTACAGTTGTCAAAATAGGAATCAGAAAACTTTACAATTGTATGTGTGAATTAATATACTACCTAATGGTTTTTCTGCGGTTAACTTGGAAAAAAAAGCCATCCTAGCATCTCTTGGTGAATAGACCTTTTTTAAAAACAATTAGGGTAATAAACACTTTTACTCTTTCTTTAGACACATGATAGCAAAGAGCATTTGGCAATGATGGAGAGAATACTGGGGCCTTTACCAGTTCACATGATAGAGAAAACCAGGTAATTATACTCAAACCTGTTTGCTTTAGACTTGATTTAAAATCAAGTAGATTTTTATTTCATCTAAGTTTTATAAAGTTCCAGTTCATATGTTGGTTAATCTACATATCCAGAGTTGTTGCTTAGTAAAGCAGAGAATACCAATGTTCTGCTTTGCTGGGGTTGTGGAAAATGTATACAAGTGTCTGAGGGATATAGATACCCTCAGGACATCGTAATATTGACTTGAGCTAACCCCCCCCAAAAACCCAACCACCCTTGCTTAGCTCTAGCTACCTATGCTGCCTGCAAGTTCTGCTTCCAGTGTGCAGAAGTGATGGTCTCCATAGGGTGGGTAGGCCTTCAGCAAGGTTGTGTCTGCTGTACTGCTCTGCTTTCTGCCTGGTTGAGCCGGGGCAAAAGTTGGCATATACTAAGGGAAGATAGGAATGGAACCTAAATGCAGGTCTCTTCATCCTGACAGGGTCAGTTAATGAGGAAGGTGCACATAGGAGTGCTTGAGCTAGGTATTGCTCCATATTTATTTACTAACAGGGACAATCAAATTTAGTTTTGAGTACAGTTTAAAAAAAATCCATAATAACTTCCTCTTTTGGACCATGGTCCAGTTTTGCCTCACCTCAGACTGAAATAGGTCAAATGTCAGTTATGCACTGATACATTGCAAAGGATAATTGATCTGAGTCAAACCTGTTCAAAACCAATAACCAGTCTTCTCTTGTCCATGTCTTTCTGGGGTGCTTTAGTTCTTGCTCTGTCTTCTGGTGGCGTGGGATATGTGATTTAGATTGGCCTGGTACCTCCCATTTCTATATAATAGCACTTCTGCTCTTTCCATCTGTGTTAAGATTGTTAGTACTTTCATATGCAGTTTTTGAAGGTAACGTGTTTGCTATTGCAGAGTATTGGATGGGAACTTACAACTGGAAATTATTACATACATACATCTAGCCTCTTAATTAGTTGAATTTATAGATTCTTGAGAGGCAATCACAAGCCAAACAGTAATATGACCCTATACTCAATTCTTAATGTTCTGAATCTGCAGGAAGCGCAAGTATTTCCACCATAACCAATTGGACTGGGATGAACATAGTTCTGCAGGTAGATATGTTTCAAGACGCTGTAAACCACTCAAGGTAAGAGTTGATGGATAAGAGTTAATTTTTCTTTGTGGGAAGAAGTTAAGTTCTCAACTGACATTGCTTTTCTCTCCCCCCCACCTTTCTTTTCAGGAGTTCATGCTTTGTCAAGATTTGGACCATGAGAATTTGTTTGACCTCATTCAAAAAATGTTGGAGTATGACCCAGCCAAAAGAATTACTCTTAATGAGGCCTTGACCCATCCTTTCTTTTCTGCCCTAAAGCAGGAAAAATAAGTAAAATCTATACTTGTATAGTTCTCTAGAGCTGATTATAGACTGTGTCAGTCAATAAAACAAGCATAAGATTTATTTATTTTGTACAGTTCGCTTTGTAAATGTCCTGTTTGTATCATGACCATGTTTCTTATTTGAACACTTGTTTATTTCAATAAAGCTTCTTGAAATGGCTTCTATGCAGCAGAAGTGGTTCCTGACTCCCTAAAAGTAGTGCTGACTTTGAACACAGTAATAAAGCAAGCTTTCAGGAAACCAGCCTGTTAGACAACATTACACAGGAAAGTGCTAGTTTATTTAGAAAGGCAGTAGTTTTACTAGTTAACCTTTCAGCAGAGAAGGAATTATATCTGGTAACAGTTGTAGGGTGATGAGCCCTAAGAAGGTTGTCCATTCTCTTCCAAGAATCTGAGGGTAAACTTAAATGAATCTAGGTGACTCATGTAATTTAGAAGTTACATTAACAGAAACTGGCCTCATGTAAACTCATCTATTTGCTGTATTTTAAGCTAGCTTTACCTTTATGCAACTAGAGTAACTAGCATATTTCATGTGAGGGAGAAGGTAGAAAATTTTCCTGCAATTAATTCATTTTTAAAACTTGAGGTTTACACCACAGCACAAGCCAGCTTTGTTTTGGCAAAAAATAATCAAAGTGTAAAGATGGCCTTTATTTAAAAAAAGTCTTAAGTTACAAAGGAAGCAGATCACTACAGTAGAAACCTATTGAATACATTATTTATGCACCAAAGTTCTACCAAGATCACTCATTTAACAAATACTTCACTTACAAGGGGATCAGTTAATCTTTTCATTAGGTTCTGACATGGCTCCAAATTTGATTTTCAATATTAATGGTCTCTCCCTAGTCTTGATTCAACAAGGATGTCCTGAGAAAGTGATGCCATTTCCATTAAGAATGCAGAGTCATTTCACCTATTGCCACAAGATGCATGTGCATGGTATCTATTAATCCTATCTTTAGTTGTCATGCATTTAACACTACAGAAACCCAGTGATGAAAGGGTTTGCTTTGAGGTGAAGCAGAAATCATATTAGCAGTGGGACCCTGAGCAATATGCAACTTAAAACTTGACACAGTACCACTCCCCTGAACAGCAGTTTGCCTTTAGTAGAAAATTAAAATTACCACACTAACTGACTTTTTGGTCTACCCCTTTACTAGTGGGAGATGTTAATCATAGTTTTATAGCATATTAGTTGAGTTTAGTCAATTAATCCATAACCAATAAGAGTACATGGCATTAAAAAACTTTCAAGGGCAAGTTTAATAGGCATAGGAAACATACATAAAACAGGCATGTGATAGCCAGTAGGCTCAGAATGCCTGCTTGCTTTGCTCAGCAGGAGAAAAAAAAGTTTGACTACAGAGTCAGAGATATACAAGAGCTCCATCTTCCACTCAAATGGCAAAACCAGGGAGCTAGACTTTGTGCAGAATCAACACATTTAAATTGTTAGGCTTTTTGGCAGCAACCCCCTCCCCCATAAAAGTCTAGCCAACACTTGTTTAGAGTATTACTTTGAGACTACATACCTGCATAAGTCAATGCTAGTGAAATCAAGGGGGTTACATGGAGAAGCTGTTTCCATGGACAGACTTTCCATGCCAGTTAGTATAATTTCTCAAGTTTCATGCCAAATCACCCTGCTATGCCCCCACATGGCCTTTTGAGTTGAGATACTTATGATTTTATTTGCAAATAGAATTCCATAACAAATATTTACCAAATCATGACTACTTGTAAATGTTTATATAGAAAACCCAAGATAAAATGATTTTTGTAGTTGTGGAAGGCCTTAAGTTACATTATTACAGTAGAAAATACAGGAGGTAGAATATAACAAAGGACTAATGCAATGTTAGAGTCAAATCTATAGCTCCTGTAAGCTACTTAACATGGTTTTAAAAACTAAAACCAGTATCTTCAATAACTATAGAAAACAGTTAAAATAAATTTGCCATGAGAGCCCTTGTATCATGCTTGATACAGGGAGGTAGGATGTAAGAACCAAAAGGACACACAAGACATGACATTTATCTACAGCTCCTGTTTGCTTTACTGAGGACACAGTTTGACAAGTCAGTCACCCTCTTCAGTTTCTGACTCAGACTCTGAAAAGAAAGAATTTAATCATTAGATGAGACTATGCAACACAAATGTTAACATTGTTATAACTTTTCAAAAACAAACCTATAATCGGACACTGCCAGCCCAGCCAGCCTAACACTATTTTGCACTTCAACGCCATAGATTCAAAGTTTACTTTTAAAGCTATGTGATACTACAGTTAACTTTAGCATGTCAACAGTACTTTGGGAGGACTACAAACACACAAATGACTGTCTAAAGATTATACACAAATCAGCAAGATTTTGGTGAATTTAAATGCAGTACAAGGAAGGTTTTGAACATGTAGTTAGCATTAAACTGACAACTTTAATCTAGAGGAGCCCACAATAAACTCATTAGATATAAAAGTTTTGAGCCTAGTCTCAGTGGCCTACCAAGGCAGCCACTGTTTACTAACTAGGCTGGTTAATTTATGCAATCTGAACTTTCAAATGGCAGCTAGTAGAGTTTCAAAACCACCACATTTACACAGGGTTGGGGTCAGATTCTGTTGCCTACATCCAATCTTTGAAGTTGGAAAGCACTCAAGAAGAACAAAGCTTAAAGAAAGACTCCCTCATATCCACCCTGCTTTGTTAAAAGCCCATCAAGGAACTTCTACCCCACAATTTCAAAATTGAGTATCAGGCTGTGTCTACACTAGGGGTATTGGGGGGCGGGGGAGAAGAAACCCCCTCCCTGACCAACCTAAGTTTCACCAACAAAAGCACTGCTGTGAACACCGCTATGTCAGCAGGAGATGCTCTCCCCACTACCACTTGTTGGCGGGGGAGGGGTTAATGATGCTGGCAGGAGGTGTAGAGTGGCTACATGGGGAGACTTTACAGTGGTGCAGATAAGAGTACAAGAGGCGATTGGGGCCCATCTATACCAGGGATTTTAGTATTCCTTTAAAAAACAAGCTACAAAACCCATTCTAGTTTAAATTATTACTGTGAAAATTTAGCATGAGGTTAGTTACCTTCTTCAGCATTCTTGAGCCATTCCACAAACTTTTTCATTTGTTCCAGAAAAACACTCTTTCCTTTTGCAAGGTGTGCATCTTTATACCATTTCAAGATGGGTTCTTCACTCAGAACTTCAGCTGTTTAAGACATGCCAAGGCAGGGTTACCATGGAAGTAGTCTGTGCCAACATACTGCTTTGAGGGCTAGCTTACTATGTTCTCCCAGCCACCCCTCTGATTGGGAGCCATGTCACATGCCACCCTCCACTCCCCCCCAAATATACACATTACTAGGAACAAGATTGTTGAGTTTGACAGGCATGTTTATGGTATACACCAAAGTCACCATTTGTTAACAATAAAGGTGACAGAGGACAGTTTTTTCTGAAAGATCAGTAGGAGGAGAGTGAACTGTGTATTTGACAGTCATGTGACTAGTCAAGTTTCTCTTGTATGTCATGCTAACAACTTGAGGCTATATTAGAGACCAAGTTTCAAGATTTGTATTTAGGGAAAATTGCATCTTTAAGTTTAGTCTCAGGAGGAGACTTTAAAGTCAGGAAACAGTTAAGTTCCCACAAAAGGAACTGACTCCATATCCTACCTCTGTTTAATATCTACTCCCAGAAAGTAGACAGTTTGTAGTCCATGTGTGCTCCTTTGTTACTGGTCTGTGAAATGGGTAAGAAAGGTCTATAGCAGCCCTGTCCCTGGAGTGCCATCATGCAGCCATATGGCAAAGATGAGTCAGAAAACCATTTTGTCTCAGTGCAGACTGAGCAAACTTATGGAAGCGACAGGTGGTGACACTTGTAAGCAGTATGGAAACCAGAAGAGGTTCTGTCTGGCTAATCTGTACAGCTTTTGCCAGAAAACTGGCTCATAAGAACATAAGAATGGCCGTACTGGGTCAGATCAAAGGTCGATCCAGCCCAGTATCCTGTCCACCAACAGTGGCCAATGCCAGGTGCCCCAGAGTGAGTGGACATAACAGGTAATGATCAAGTGATCTCTCTTCTACCATCCATCACCCCCCTCTGACAAACGGAGGCTAAGGACACCATTCCTTACCCATCCTGGTTAATAGCCATTAATAGACTTCATCTCCATGAATTTATCCAGTTCTCTTTTAAACTCTGTTATAGTCCTAGCCTTCACAAGTTTATTTTCCTCCATACACCAATGTATGTTTTTGCTATTAATAGATGGAAAACCTTAAAATGCAAGTTCTTTGTATAGAAGCTAGACTGATCTGATTGAGCAAGAATGCACCATGGCTACTAGACTCCAGCCAAAGATTAGCAGTTGACATTAAAACTCCCCTCGCTAACTACATTAGAGATGGAAGCCCTTGCTCATCACTGCGGTTTAGCAATTTACCTCAAATGACCAAGGTATGGTGGTTTGTACAGATGGGGATGCAAGCACCAGAATTACAGCTACCAATTAACTGACTGCAGACAGACAATCTTGACAATTTCATTTGCCACAGGTCAGAAATCA
Source organism: Chelydra serpentina (assembly GCA_037349315.1). Lineage (NCBI taxonomy): Eukaryota > Metazoa > Chordata > Testudines > Chelydridae > Chelydra > Chelydra serpentina. The sequence goes on along the minus strand of JBAIAC010000029.1, from coordinate 32,548,177 downwards.
GCTTTTCAGAGCTCTGAGTTAAGAATTTGAAATCTTTGCAAATAGTTACATTCTGCAGCCTTAAAGCTTTAGTTACCTTTATAAAAGAGCACCACTATTTTCTGGAAGGCTTTCATGAAGTGAATGTTGTCATAACAGTACTCCTGAATCTTCAGTAACAGAGTCAGCTCAGACTGACCTTGGGTAGTAAAGGCAGCAAGCAGAGGGCTGTATTGCTGTAAAGAGATTAGATATGTATTTCCAGCCCTGTGTAAATCACTATTTTAGAGGGCATAGACATTGTGAAAATACCTCCAAACTGATTTTAATTAGGTTCCCCCTCTCCCCTTAGAGAAAAATGTCTTTAACAAAAACAAAACAAAAAACAAGTTACCTTAGTCAATTTCAAGGACAAATAATTTTACAAGTAACATTACTTAATTTCAAGTATTCATTCCATCCTTGATATTGTATAGGTTTAACTGTAAAATTAATTCCCTGCAAACACTGGAATTTGCTATTTTTGCCATTTAAACAATTTAATTTTCTGAAAAAAGTTGCAATTTACACAAGAAACTAGTTGGTAAATTTTTAGGAAGTATAACTATCACCTGATTAAGATGCAATCCATCTACTGTCTTGGCAGAAATAAATTTTTTTTAAATAGAATTTTGAATTTTAAGCTGTTTGTCAATATAAAATCAGTTGTGGGTAAGTATGGGGGTCAGAATTATTTAATAAACCTTTAATTGGTCATTAAGACACAAGTTAACATCAAATCAAAATATACAAAGTAAATCTTAAATCAGACTAAGACCTCAAACTTTTCTTACTTTGCCTCTGTAAATGTAGATTACTACTGATAGAAACATCTCAGTTTGAGGTGAATGGTGAAATGGACATTTATCAAGATTTACTGGATGACAGTCTAATCCTTTTGAGTCCAATAATCAAGTGCCACATATTTAAGAATAGTGTCTGTAATCCACACTAGTGTTTTGGTACCAACTAGTTACCTGCAGGAACCATCTTTTCCTCCATTATTGAGTAGCATCTCATTTGTATTACTAGAGTATCTGGAGTCCTCAAGCAAGATTGAGTCCCCGTTGTGCTAGGTGATGTACAGAGTTGGGCCTTGTTTACTCTAGAAAGCTGAACTACTTTAACTACACCAATAGTACAATCTCTGCCCTTAGTGTGGATGCAGTTCTACTTGGAAAAGGGTGCAGTATACTCACTTGTGTCCAACTCTAGGAGTTTTATGGTATAATTAGATGGGGGGGGAAGGGAGGAGAAGACTGGGCCAAAACCATAAGTGTCTTTGAATAACTAAACTTACAAGAACTCTATAGTATCAGAGCTACAACAAATACCTTCAGGTGCTTGATGGCTTGTTCTGCTACCAGCTCCTCTTTTTTGTTCCACTCCACAGTGCTCATTACACTAGACCAGACTATGCCTATCACAGTCTGTTCTGAGATGTTATTTTTCTTCATCTCCTCCTTGACATACAAGATTATCTGCAAAGTCAGTGAGTTAATGTTAGTATGAAAGCTACTGATTAAACATCTTCCTTTGTGGCTTATAACCAGAATACTTGGATTTCACTTCCAAAGACCCTTTCAAAGGTCTGAATTGCCTTAGATAATAGCAGTTCAGTCATAGGTCAAGAAGCAGGGATGAGTTTTACATTTTACAATGCAAAATGCCAGGTATTGCACCATTAGTTCAGAAGATTAAATGCAAGTTGCCAGTAAATGTTTGAGACCAAGAATATGAGTTTCTTGAGCTGGTGGGAAGAGTGAGGACACCAACACCAAGACTTTTTATTTGAATTTAGCAGCTTAATGGTCAAGTAATGACACCTAAAGAGTCACCTTCAGCTAATGAATACTACTGCTGCCACCACTCCAAATTCAGAGTGCCCATGAGTTCTGTCCTCTAAAGAGGATAGGTGGGTAAGACCTACAGATGCATTACAGGTTTAGTCCTTCAACAGCAGCCAAGTTTCTCACTCAGGTACTAGATACAGCCCAGTAATCAGTTCTGTAAATTGACTCCTTTCCCTTCACCCTATTAATAAGAATCACAGTTCTAAGATTCAAGGAAGCGAAGATCCAAGTAATGGTGAGTTATTCTATGTGGAATAAAATAAACAAAATGTCAAGAAGCTTTGTGACAAGTTCACTTTTTTGTATCTAGTTTAAATATATGTATACTTACATCCTTAAATGGATCTCCACGTGACATCTGCTCTTGAAGTTCTTTCTGCAGCTCTTTACGAGCTCCTATGGTTTGTTGGTTCCGAACATATTCTGAAAGTTCTTTTAGTCCTGCATCAGTGAAATACTTTGTGAAGTGTTCAAGGCTTTGTTTGTTGGCTGGAAAGAGTTCCTAAAAAAATAAACTCCAACATTTACATTGAATCCTATGCACAGGAAGTTATGAGTGCCTGCATTTTATATTGAGACACATTTAAGTCCCAGGGTTGCCACGTTTGCTTTAGAGACACAAAGTGGGTGAGGTAATATTTAATTGGACCAACTTCTGCTGGTGAGACACAAGCTTTCAACCTTACACAGAGCTCTTCAGGTGAGCTGAAGAGCTCTGTATAAGCTTCTCTCTCTCTCACCCACCTACAGAAGTCTGTCCAATAAAAAGGTAGCTTTTCCAGAGCGTAGACAATGGCGTAACATTCCTTCTCACTGATTGACCAGTGGCTTTCCCTCTCAGACAGCTTCTTGCTGAGAAACACAACAGGATGGAATTCTTGATCTGGTCCTTCCTGCATTAAGACTGCTCCCACCCCACGCTCGGATGCATCTGTGGTTACTAGGAACGGTTTATCAAAGTCCGGGGCCCCTAGCACAGGGTCAGACAGAAGTGGTTACCTTCCACTGCTTGCATCCGAAGAAGTGGGTATTCACCCACGAAAGCTTATGCTCCAAAACCTCTGTTAGTCTATAAGGTGCCACAGGACCCTTTGTCGCTCATCCACCTTGTCTCTAATATCCTGGGACCAACACAAGTACAACACTGCATAACAGTTTTAGTAATTCAGATAGGCCAAGTGGACAGGTATCTGCAAGAGTAAGCACAGATAAGAACAGTGTTCAGGTCATCCATTTGAATACTCACCATCAGTCTGTTGTCCATGTTGACTTTACGAAGGCTAGCAGCCACTGCATTAATATCTTTCTCATTTATCCATGATTTGAACAGCTTTACTGCAAAAGCTGCAGAAACACCTGCACAACAGGAGTTAGACAGTTACTGTTAATAGTTCAATATGAAAGGAAGAGGAACTTGCTTGCAATGTTAATGGTTCTCCCCATCCTATGGGGGTCTTCAATTCCATAATATATCAGCTACCTGAACTGTGACAAACCCTCACACAGGTGTGTGCGCGCAAGGGGTGGAAGAGAGGTAGAAGATTGCCAGTTAAATTCCACTTCAGAACTAGTTAGGCCAACAGATTACGTCACTGGATAAGACTCGCTGTTATGCAAAGTGTGTGGCTGCCACAGTTCACAGCCATGTCAAATTTTAGCTTTGGTTTAATCTGTCACACTAACACCTCTTGGTCCCTGCTCCCAACACCCCTCACCATCCAAAGGAATTGTTTAGTACTAGTAGTTACCTTCTTTAACCAAGTTCTCATTATAGAGGCTGTTGAGAATTGATGCATTAAGTGTCCCATTGGCCAAAAGGATACCTGTCAACATGGCCAGTTTGTTCCGCTCAGACTCTGAAAAACCTTTTAGGAACAGCAGCAGCTGCAATAGAAAGAAGAATGGTAATCCTTCCAAAATGAAGCCACAAAGCTTTTAAGTATTATCAGCTGGTGTAGTTAGTGCCTCTCTGAACCAAAGGTTAAGATACAGAGACTTGCTGCTGGCGATCATAGTAGGTTATGATGGGGCAGAAATACAAGATCACTCCATGAGTAGATTGTTACCCTGACTGAAATTCAATCCCACACTAACTTAGTGGTCATTTATATAATCAAACACACTACGATACAAGGACATTTATTCTAACAAGTGAAGATTTAGTCACAGCACTCTTCCTTTTAGAGTGTGGGGTCACCTTGAAGCTTAGCCACGGGGTTTTTTACTGTTATCTGAAGCCTGTTAAGTACCTTTTTGACTTCATCTTCAAAGCCTTTTTCCAGGTATTTGTAACGCCTGATTAGCTTGTTAAAAACCTAGAAGACACAGAATTAGTACATTACTTTTTGCCTTGATTAGAGTCCAAATTGAATGAGTTTCAAACCAGCTTTGTTAAACATTTGGTTAGATTAATAAGTCATTGGTATAAAAATGCCAGAGAGGTTTGCCACCCTACAGAGTTTAACAAACAGGGTTTTTTTGGTTTTTTTTATGCTGCATGTCTAAGGCCATTTTCTGGGAGGCTTCGAAAATTATAAAGTTAAGGTTTTTTATTTGAACACCAAGACCAGTTTTTGGAGACAGTTATTCCACAGCAATTCTAGACATGACAGCTAGTTATCAACCATTGTACACACAAGGTGAGAGTCAGTCAAGTTCAACTGTACACACTCAGGACTAACCTGAGCAAATGCTTGCATGGTTTCTAGATCTTCTTGTGCTGCAAATACACAGACATCTGTACGCATCAGGTCATCTGCCAGAGTACCACCTGGGGCTAAAAGAAGTTTTAGTGTTATACTTTAAATATGAAATACCAGTTTTAATTTCTAAAATCTTTTTTTGATCAGCAAGAATTATACTATTGCTTATGTATGCAAAGACTCAGTAAAAGGTGACCCTTTGAACTGCTGTAAGTTTAGTGTTGTACAATGCTGAATCTTATAGCTGTCCTTTACTGAAGATCACCACCACTGCACTAAATATAGGCCTCCAGATAATTTTACTTGGTCATCTGCTATTGTTGCATTGAAACTTAAGTCAGGATGTACCAAATAGACTGATAACTCAGAGATTTGATATTGTGTACAACAGAAGAGCTTAAGACACTATGATACCAAATACGTATGAGAGCCGTAATACATTGATTAGTTCGTCAAAAAAACAAGAAGTCCATGACTCACAAGATCATGAAACTTTTCCTTCCAACAGCAGCTAAGAGTAAATTTGTTTAATCCTAAATATAGTATCTAAAGTCACTTACACACGATTTAAAAAAAAAAAAAAAAAAAAAAAAAAAAAAGGACTGTTAATTGAATGACCCAGCCCTGGAAGAACAGCCTAACTGTTGGAAGAGTTGCATGTGCACACTAAGTTTTGAATGGCGCAGAAATTAAAGCATCACAGTTTAGTGTTGGAAGTTTCTTTTAAAGCCTAACCTCAATAAAGTCAACGGAGAAAGTTTAACAGTGTGCTAAGCAAAATAGACAACCATGACTCTATCCCACCTCTGACTCCAAAATACTCACTTCTATGCATGAGTCATTTGTAACATTTAAGACTGGATTTTCAAAAGCATGAGCATTGGTTCAACTTCTTCTAGATGAGAGGTCTCAAACACGCGGCCCGCAAGCCACATGCGGCCCGCAGAGTTATTTCCTGCGGCCCGCCATAGACGCTGACTCCACTGGCAGCCAAGCTCCAAACATTACTGAGTGTTTATATTTTATTAAAACCCCTCTTTGCATTACAGTTTTTAAAAAGTTAATACATTGACTTAATAGAATACTATATTACTCTTCATTTTTTACTATACTTTTGTAGCATTGTATGAAAAGGTTTCAGTGATGTGGCCCTCGTGGTGATTTGAGTTTGAGATCCCTGTTCTAGATAGTCAATGGGAGTCTCACCACTGATTCCAGGGCAGGGAGTTAGGCCAACTGAGAGCAATTTTGAGAAGTCCCACCCTAGATCTTCAAACCAAAATTTGTTAGAGGCCAGTCAAAAGTACTCAAGGACAGATCAAGTGGGGCCCAAATCAGTTTTGATTTAGAACTGAGTCTCTGTAAGAAGCAACATCAAGACTAGTCTGTTAATTCATTTGTTCTACAGCAGGACTTCTGGTTAAAGGCAACACAAAGTCCTGTTGCTTTAAGACGACAGAGGCCTGATCTACAGTAGAAACTTTGGTCATCACAGCAGTGTGTGTTAGAGATGTGATTTGTGTCTCATTTCCAGAATGAAAAAGCAAAGAGAAGCCATCACTGGAGTTCAGATATGGAAGGTGCTAATCAGGTATTAGAATATTGAATTCAAGAGTTAAGTCAGGTGTTATAATACCCTCAACACCCAAGAACTTAAAATGGTACCACTCCATGTGGGGAGAGAGCTCTATTATTATTTGGCAGAACTAGCAGTGAGAGCACAAGTTAACATTTTCCTAATGTTTGCAAATGGTACAAAGGAAACAGTAATGTAATTCTTTATTAAAAGAAATCAAAGACACTTTAGAATACCTGTTTCATCATCCATATCTGAAGGCTCTTTATGGATTGAGGTTTCCCAAAAGGTGGTAATCTGATAAGAGCAAGACTTCAGAAACATATCCTATTTGAATGGACAGGATACTCTTATCTTCCCTCCCAAGACCTCTACACTGTTAAAACTGCCATCCTCCCTACCAGATTGTAGGCCTGAGTGGAAGTTATTTCTGACATCTCCCTGTCCTGCACACTCAAATCCTGCTACTTCTTCCCGTTCAGAGTTTTCAAGACTCCTACATCTTTTCACATCCATCACTAAATTTCTCATTCAGGGCCTTCTCCGGTCTCAAATACTGCAACATCCTCCTCTCGGGAATCCACAGAGCACACACTACCTTCTTCCAACCTACGCAAAATACACGAGCAAGAGTCCTCTTCCTTGCCCTTCATTTTGATTAACTTACTCCACTTGGTTCCCCATCTATCACCACATCAAATTGAGGCATCATGCATTGTAATTAAAGTCCTATATACATTTTTTCCCTCCTTACTTATCCAAACTCATATCTCCTTCTGTCCTCTTCAGTTTTACGAGGGGGAACCTTGACAAATGCCCATTTGTCAGCTTATCACAAGACAAGCTTTTTCTTCCATATTGCCCTCTATGCATTGTATGGGAGCTTTGTAAAGTAGCTCAAAGGCCTACTGTCACGGAGTATAGGGGAGTCCGGCCCTGCACCCCTTTCTCCCGGATTTACTGGGAGTTTCAGCCAGCCAGTAGAACAGAAGGTTTATTAGAGATGCCAGGAACACAGTCCAACCAGAGCTTGTTAGTACATCCAGGACCCCTTAATCGGGTCCTTCCGGGGGGCAGGGAGCTTAGACCCCAGCCTGGGGGCTCCCTGCATTTTGCCCCACAGCTCCTAATGGGGCAGGGAGGCCAGACCCTGTCTGCCCCCCTCCCCTCCTCTTCCCAAGCCAGCTCCAAACTGAAAACAAAAAGCCAAACCTCCAGCAGGCTCTTTCCCACCCCCGGGGCCCCTTCTCTAGCCTGTCCATTCTCCCAGCCAAAGGTGTCACCTTCCAACCCCCGTCCTGGCTCATGTTACAGCCTCAGGTAAAGTCTTGCATTCCCAATGCAGCCAGCCTCTCAGGTCAGATCCATCTCGCTCTCTACTCCGTCACACCTACTCTTCATATTAAAGTCTCTTGAAGATTCACTTTCACATGCATCAAATCCACCTGACAAGTAGTAAACATCTGTAGGTGTCTATCCATAGGTTATGGGCTCCTTGAGGAAAGGACAGTTCATGCTTATCTGGAGAGTGCTTAGCACATGGTGGATACTACTAGAAGTAATGCTTGCTACAGTGAAGTAGTCTGTTAGATAAGTCAGGACCCTTTGGTTCTATTGACTCAGTCACCAAAATAGTGTGTGACATTACGAAAGCCACTCACCCTATTTGCTTTAATTCCCTGATATGCAACTTTACAAGCCTCTCACTAGTATTCTGTGGTTTAGTATTAATACAGTGCTTTAGGCTCTTCACAAGTTCAGTAAAGAAATGTAAGTAAATTATTTTAAATACCACTGTTAGTGGCCATTTAAAGTTAACCAGTCCTTTGAAAGCTTTATCATAGTAAGCACATGCTGCATGATCCAAGCTCTACTTTTGGTGACAAGTTATACTCACTGTTGAAGATGCACCGTTTTAAAAAGTTATAATATAGAGGACAAGCTTGCCAAATTATGCACAAAACTTAGAATGAAAGAACATTTAAGCTTTGAAGAGTTCAAGGTCAATCATTTAAGGCAGTGTCCCCTCACAGTAGGTAACATCCCTAACACAAAGGAATTAAGGATTGTACAAAACAGCTGATAGACATTCTTCAAATCCTGCTGTACAAATTTCCCAAACCCACTGCCATAGGTCGCTTCTACAGTGGCAAGAACAGGGGACCTAGATGCACCATATCAGAAGTCACTTGAAGCGAGAAGTGCAGTTTACTGTTGAGGGAATAATAGCTGCTGCAGCATCCATCATTTAATGGAGATGATTTTAGCAGAAACTTCATCATTGCATTATGAAGAAGTGTTGCTGCTGGTCTGCCAATACTGGATGCTGAGGTCCTGTTTGGAAGCCTATCAGAACAATAACAGCTTAAAACTGAAACAAGAGCCCCAAGCTTTGGTGCTGTGGCAAGTAGTAAGCAAAGGCCAAAAAAGGAAGCAACAATGGAAAAAGAAATAATTGAAAATAGAAACCCATCAGTTAGGAGAGCTGTGATGTTGCACTCCATATGTTTTATGGAAATATGTTTGTAAGTGTGAATATAATGTAACTGGAATATGCTTTATACAAAAGGTCTTTTGTAAGGAATCATTACAAAGCTTATAATCTGAGTGTGTTCATCCTGTTTGTATAAATGTATCATTCTTGTATCTGAAGCTAGAAATATGTATTACTCTGAAGTCCTATTGTAACGATGCAAAGTGTGGGCAATTAATGGTGGTTTAGAATCTTGATGGCTCCCATTAACCCCAGGGTAATTGGTTGTAAATGGCTGTTTACTTGTAAGCCTTCCTGTGTTCATGTGAATCAGGCTGGAAAGAATGAAAGCTTGGGGTCTCACAGGACATGTGACTATATCACCTGGTACTGGACTCCATCTCTTAAACCCAGTGCTTTTCCATTTAGAAGGAGGGGTGGGGACCCAGAAAGAAAAAATTACCACCTTGTGCCAAAGCCATAAAAAGGGGGTGGAACAGAACCAAAGGGGCTGCAGTCATGATAAATCCCCTAGTTATCACCTGAGCGGGAACTAACAAGAATTGTACCAGGGAAAGGATTGGGCCCAGACTAAGGAGTCTAGTCTGTGAAAGCCGCTTATTGGAACATCTCTGAGGGTGAGATTTACCTGTATTCAGCTACTTAAATGTATTAGGCTTAGACTTGCGTGTTTTGTTTTATTTTGCTTGGTAACTTACTTTGTTCTGTTTGTTATTACTTGAAACCACTTAAATCCCTACTTTTTATACTTCATAAAATCACTTTTGTTTTATTAGTAAACCCAGAGTAAGTGAAGTAAACCCCTCTGGGGGAGCAAACAGCTGTCCATATCTCGCTATCAGTGTTATAGAGGGCAGACAATTCATGAGTTTACCCCGTATAAGCTTTATACAGAGCAAAATGGATTTATTTGGGGTTTGGATCCCATTGGGAACTGGGTGTCTGGGTGCTGGAAATAGGGGACTTGCTGAGCAGGTTTTGATTAATGTCTGCAGCTTTGGGGGCAAGGACCAGACCTGGGTCTGTGTTGCAGCAGACTAGCGTGTCTGGCTCAACAAGGCAGGGTTCTGGAGTCCCAAGCTGGCAGTGGAAAACAGGCTCAGAGGTAACTTCAGCACATCAGGTGACAGTCCCAAGGGGGTTTCTGTGACCAAACCCGTCACAAGAGCTTGTCCATCCCTGAGCAGGTAACCATCATAAGATGAGACACTATTATACAAGTAGCATTTCTCATTGTGTTCAAGGATATAAGATTTTAAAAAGTGAGCCATTTCTGCTGTAGTGCAAGCAGCCACCCCAATCCAATGTAGCAGAGATTATGCTGTAACAGAGCATTAAATTTATGTACCACAAAGGCTTGAGGCAATCCAAATAAATAGCATCCATTTTTAAACTTGGGTGACAAAGTAGATCAAATAACCTACATTTAAAGCATGTGTGCAAGTGTCATTTGAGTCCAAATGAGAGACTGTGTTGTATCAAATCAGCCATATTTAAAAGTTTAGCTAGACACTTACCCAGCATTCCACCAGCCACCAGAATGTCGAAGAGTGTCTCTGCATAGCGGCGATAGTCAAGTTTTGCTCCAGAAGCATCAAGAAACTTTGCTACTGCTTCCAAGTCACTGCCAGTTTCAGTTAGACCTTGAATAATACAGTCCTGAAACTGAGTAGGGTCAAACCTCTCTTTTTCATCTGCAATAAGAGAGAAAGCATTACTATTTGATAAACCTACTAGTTGTTGGAGCTCAGTCTTAGGGTACGTCTATACTTACGCGTCCGGTCGGAGGCGCGGGATCGATGTTCTGGGTTCGATTTATCGCGTCTTGTCTAGACGCGATAAATCGAACCAGGAAGTGCTCCGCCGTCAACGCTGGTAATCCAGCTCGACGAAAGGAGTAGGCGGAGTCGACGGGGGAGCCTGCGCGCCGCGTGTGGACCCCGGGTAAGTGCTTTTTCATTCGAACTAAGATAGTTCGACTTCAGCTACGTTATTCACGTAGCTGATGTCGCGTATCTTAGTTCGAATTTCGGGGCTAGTGTAGACCAGCCCTTACTTGAACTTACAGAAATTGACAGTATTATCTTTATCAGCATCTTCCAACTTCAGGAATTCATTCAGTAAGGAAACCGGCAACAGTTTCAAAAGTGTTTGAGTTTACCAGGGAAGCCAGAAATAGCTAGTGCAGACTGTGAATTTGCCATTAGTTTAATATAAATACATACAAGTTTCGCATTAGCCATTTGACCCGAACATGTCAGCTATCAATTGTAATTGCTGCAGTAATAGCCATCATTGATAATCTTTTTGATCAGTTCAATGAGAATACGCAACTATGTTTAACCTTGAACAGGTTAGCTGTTCACTTAAGAGTTACAAGATTTTGACTCCTAATGTTTTCTCCACTTAAGCCAAGAAGCACCAATACTTAAAGCTACACGTATTGTATTCTAACCCCTGCCTGTTTTCCCATAGTCATTTCTTCCTGCTAAGTTCTGCAACAATACCAAGTTTTGCCCATTTTACTATCTCTTCATCAAGATAGTGAGAGCCAGACTATGGTAGGGCTGAAGATATATCTTAAAAAAAACCAAAAAAACAAAAAACAAGAGTCATGGAGCAGTCACACTAAATTCAACCGCACAGCTGAACTGATGCCCCTAAGATTTCTCATGTAGCTGCTCTATGCCAACTGGAGAGAACGCTCCCAGCCACTTAATTAAACTACCCCTAATGAGCAGCAGTAGCTATGTCGGCAGGAAAAGCTCTCCTGCTGACATAGTGCTGTGCACACCACCACTTATGCTGGTGAAACTTATATCACTCTTTTTTGGGGGGCGGGGGTGGAAGAGGAGGGGTAGCGTAGACATGGCCTTACCTGAAAAGATAGCTCAGTGGTTTGAACATTGGCCTGCTAAACCCAGGGTTATGAGTTCCATCCTTGAGGGGGCCATTTAGGGATCTGGGGAAAAAATCTGTCAGGGGACAGTACTTGGTCCTGCTAGTGAAGACAGGGGACTGGACTCGATGACCTTTCAAGGTCCCTCCAGTTCTATGAGATAGGCATATCTCCATATATTTGGAGGAGGGATATCTCAGTGGCTTGAGCATTGGCCTGCTAAACCCAGGGTTGAGAGTTCAATCCATAGGGCCATTTAAGGATCTGGGGCAAAAACTGGGGATTGGTCCTGCTTTGAGCAGGGGGTTGGACTAGATGACCTCCTAAGGTCCCTTCCAACCCTGATATTCTAGGATAGCTCAGATTTTTATTAATTATTATATAAAAATGCCACTGCAATCTCCTTGCCCCAAGGCATTCAGGGGCCCAGGTCCCTTTTTGGCTAGCTGGAGCTAAGACCCAGCAGCCACCGCCTCCAAGGCCATGCTCGAGACAGCAGAGTAGGTAGCCCTATGGCCAGGTACCTCCAATATGGGCAGCAGGTCATGGGGTAGGGTGTTTGCAGCCCCACCCAATGGGGGAGCCCCTGCCTGAGTTCCTGCTGCAAGGGGAGGTCCCAGCACTTCTCCAAGCAACCTGACCTAGGCAAAGCTAGGCTGTAGTCCCCATCCCTGCTGGTGATGCTACAACTTCAAATCCAGACATCATCCAACATGAGTCTGGGCATTTCTCATTTAAATTAGAAGTCCAAAGTCACTAATGAGGCTAACCAATATTTACCATTAAATTAGTTAAGCCCACATTAATGCTTTCTAAACTATTCACTCTAACTAGTTAGGCCTACCACTCTTTTGTAATAGAAGCATCAAAAAAATGTTTGCTTTTCAGCATTTTGCCTGTTATCAAGTTTCAGCTAAACCAGTTGCCATGTATTGAAAACTATTTGCACGGTGCTCAGATGAAAGGACTGAAGTCTAGTTCTTAACCAGAAGAGATTCTGAATGCAACTGTCCTGCTCTGAGGTTTGCTTCAAAGCGGTGGAAGCGTGAAAACAATTAATTGTGTCAGAACTTTGTGAGCAGAGATTTAGGACAAAAACCTGAGTCTTAAATATGAAGTGCTAGAAAAAACAGATTCAGAATCACATTCCATTAGCCATGTTTCAGCCTCTTTCTGTTCCGGACAGAACCTGTAAATTTTGTATTTGGGATCAGTCATGCTTGCTATGGCCTGTCTTCACTACCAAAATAGATTGCTGTTAACATAACACCTCACTTTTTTTGGTAGTGAAGAAAAGGCCTAAGCAACGGAAAGGGAAGGTTCTACAGCTTCTCTCAATCATTCTTTCGGGGTTGTCCTTGAAGGAGTCGTCATTTGTCAACTAGGTAGGAGATTCCTACTGAGACAGTGGTGGAAACTTTAAGTCGATCAAGTCCTCCCAAATACTTCCTTCCATTGTTTTGCCAGCTGTTGAGTCATTTCACACCCGACTGACATAGCTATGCCAACCTAAGTATGTGTTTAGAAGATGAAACTATGACAAGTGAAGAGTGCTGCCATCGAGGTAGGTAACTTTGGGGAGGAGGTGTTCCCTACACCCATGGAAAAATCTGCATCTATGCTATGGGGTTGTGCCAGCACAGCTACACCAACATAGCTATGTAATTATAGTCTCCATAGTACAGACATTGCCCCCGTTTCTCAGGGTCTCTTTTTTGAACAGCCATCTACAAGACTAACAGAGGTAGCAAAGTCACTGGAAGGTGGGAATACAGACTTAGACTGAAGCAATATTTTGAAGACAATTCAATTAGAAATGTTTTGTACAAAACCAAACTAAACCCTACTCTTCCACTTCAGTGTTTCGTCCAATGGCACATCTGATCTTGAACCAGAAAAACAGATTCTGTCCTTTGAGATAAGCATGAATCCTATCTTCAGTGTATTTTACTTTGATGAACCGCTTCCTTATTATTGCAGACTATTTAATTTCGTATTTCCTTCTACTTGAGACAAATCAGGTAAATTCATACACCAATCAAAGCTAATCAGATGCTTTCATAGACACTACAGTTAGAATGAGAAATTAGAGAATTGAAAAACCATGAACTAGCTAGCTTCTAGAGAAAGTTAGAACCCTCCTCGCCGTCAAGAAATGTCTAGATTAGAGCAAATCAAGACCCCTAATTTATAACAGCATCCATTTCCCTCTTAAAAAGAGAATGGCAGTTTTCTTCTAGCTACACCACTCTCCAGTTACCAATGACTCCATCATTTCACTCTAGTCTTTTATATCCCCACTTTTATTGTTTCAACAGTTAGAATATTTGTTCCCATTAACTAATCTAGAATCAGAAAGAGAAAGTAAAGTTGCCTTCACAGACTGAAGTTAGATCCTAGAAGAGCCCATCAGCTCCCCCCAACCCCCCCCCCCCTTTGAAGAAGCCTGAGTTTTCCCATAAATCTAATGACAGCCTCATTTAGGCTCTTTATTACTGACAAACTTTCACACTGGTTGAAGGTGTTCTAGATTAGTTATTGTTTGGAAAGGAGCATAATCAGAATTTAAGCTTTTTTTATGGTGCAAGGCACATTTAAAATGAATTAGCCTACATTGAAAGTTATTTTTATGGTAAAAATGTACTTTATGTTTAACTTTATAGGTCTTTATTTACAGATTCCTATCTAAACAAGTTCTTAAAAGGCTAGACCAGTGGTCCCCACACTTGAGGGTCACATCCCCTACAATCCCCTCTATGCCAGGAGCAGGGCCACTGCTTGGGGGAGGGCGGGAGAAAGGAAGAGATGGGAAGTGGACAGGGGGCCAAGGGTGCAGGGAGTGGGTCTGGGGCCACAGCCAGTGGCTGAGGCAAGAGCAGGGCCACAGGCAGTCTGCGGTGGAGGCCAGCAGCCGGGCCTGTGGCCAGGTGCGGCTCCACTCCCAGACTCCCCCCTGGGCTGGGGGTTGGCGTGGGGCCGAGAGCGAAGTTGCCACCGAGGCTGAGTACAGGAACCGGGGATGCAGGATCGAAGCAGAGCTGGGGGGTGGAGGGGCGCTCCTTCCCCACTCCCCATAGGGGCTGGTCCCAGATGTTCCTCCACACCCCCTTAGGGGGTGCACCCCACAGTTTGGGGGCCTCTGGGCTAGACACATCCTGTACTAATAATCTTATGTGTATTCATTCTCTTGCACAGCACATGCTGGTAGGTCTTCTGTACAGAGTTGACCACAAGCTACACACAAATATGGTTAATATTTACCTCTTTTTCTAGTTTTAAAACGCTGGCCTGATAGCGTTGGCTTCTGCTGCTTTTGATTATTCATAAAAGACACCCTGTGAAAAAAGAAAAGTTCTTCAAGATATCCTTAAGAGGCAGATGATTCCTACACGATGCTTTAATTCTAAGCATGTGTATCAGCTACTGTTCACATCTGCTTGTGGAAGGAGTCCACACTTTAAAAAGAAAATATTATTTGAGAATGGCTGAAGCCTTGGAGTGCGTTCCTCCCCTACTTTACTACAACCACACTCTTGTCAGGGCTATGAAATGTAAACCCTGCACTGCTAGTTCCTGGGCCTGCCTGGTGGCTAAGAACATCTACACTACTGCAGTAACTCTGAGACAGATCACAGTACGTTTTCACTAAAGCCATGCAATATTTATTAGCTGTTATGGCAAAGATAGGTTAGTCTAATTAAACGCCATAAAAGGATAACCTCAGGGTGAATGTGAACTTTCTTAGCGTCTGAGGTGACCTTGGGCAAATCACGCTCTCTCTGTACCTCAGTTTCCCTAGTTGTAAGATAAGGAGAATCGCGATCTCCGTTGTAAAGCACAGTGACAGGCTATACAAGGCGAGGCGTTATTAATTAAACCTAGAGATCAGAGCAGGCAGCGCCGCGCAGGCCGGGCCGACACGAGACGATCCCGCACAGCAGGGTCACAGGCCCGTATCCCGCCCCCTTCACCCATCGACGGGCGGGACAACACGCATCAGGCCCCGCGGAGCGGGAGTAAACGCCCGAGGCCCGGCCTCGCTCCCCGCCCCCGCGGAGCGGACGGCCCCGCATCCCGTGGCCGGTCCCGGGGGAGGAACAGGCCTCCACGCCGCACCGCCCGGGAGGGAATTGGGGAGCTCCCGGCCCCGACGCTCCTCCCTCTCGGCCGCTCAGCACCCACCGGGCCTCCCTGGGCGGAGGCGGCCGCTGCAGGCGCTTGGAGCCGGTAGAACGAGGGGATCGGGGGGCGGGGTGTCTCCTCCAGCCGCGCCGCGCTCACCGCCGCTGCCTCCCCGTCACAGGCCGGGGCTTTGTTACCCGGCGGGGGCGGGGGGAACAGCCCTGCGGGCCCCGGCCTACCCCCGCCCTGGCCCGGCCTAGTGCCCGGGGAGCCCCGCTGCGGCCCCCCCACCAGCCCAGTGCCCGGCCCCGCCCCGCTCCTCACCGACTTTAAGGCAAAGAGAAAAGGTCCAGGGAGCCCGCGCTACAAGCTGCACAAGCGGAGACGACGGCAGGCGGCTAAATCCTGCTGCGAACGGAACCAACGCGGAGAAGGGGAGGGAGGGCCCCGCCTCGCCTTGAAAGACTCGCTGGGATAAACCATCCCACAGCGGAGGGGGGAACGAACCTACCTAACTCATTTCGTGACACACACACCCAGCAGCACACAGCCCCAGCCCCATGTACACGTACAGCGAGCGCGCCGCGGAGTCCCAGTCACACACAGCCCCGAGGTGACAGGCACCTTCCCTTCCGTCGCAGCGAACGGGCGGATTTAGCTCCCCTCTCCCCGTCAGTGAGCGCGTCCAGATCCCCTCCCTCCTGCTTTACCGTCAATGGCAGGCGACCGTCTCACCGCCCCTCTCTAGGCAAGTGGATCAGTCCATTGAGGGGGGGGCGAGGGGGGGGGGAATCGCAGCTGCCCGGAAAGGGGCCGTTGACGGTTTGCGTTCCCGGGACGTCACTCATACTCTTTGAGTGGCGGGGGAAGGCGAGGCAGCGCCCCCTGCTGGGCACGTGGCGCGCAATCGTCCAGGGCCGTGTGCCGCGTGCGCTGGAAGCGCTGCCATTTTAGCTGGGCTGAGCCCTCCCCGTTCCCCTTCCCCCCCGCCCCAAACCCGCCTACAGAGCGCGCGGGACGGACCCTGCGAGCGCCAGCCTGGTGGAGGTTGATAATGACAAAAATCTGAATTCTCCCCCTGAAAGTGTGAATCCCTGCTAGAGAGAGAACGTGGCTGTCTTCATCCGCTCGGCCTTCACCGGGCTTGTAAAGAGCAAGTTCGTTCCCACTCCGATTGCTCTGGGCAATAAATACATTCATTATTTGACCACTGAGATCTACGGCGTAGTCTGCCTCTGGATAAAGATGGCAAAATGAGACTTTTTATTTTGTTGTGATATAAACTATTCAGTTTGTGAATGCTCTCAATTTCCCCAGGTTTAAACAAATTACAGAGGGAGAAGGGATTTCCCCCCCTAAAAATGTAAAACATATATTACATATGATGCATTATGTATTTTTGAGGTACCAACACTTTGCTTAGCACTGTACAAAATGCAAAAAGGACTTACAATCTAAACAGGACAGACATGGCATAGACAGACTGCCCTAGGAAGCCCTGAGGGGTGAATAACTAGGGTGTATTTGTTATTTTATCATGGGCGCAGTATTAATAATAATAAATAATAGCATTTGTTTGGTTGCAGATAAGCTCTCACTAACACATTTGCCTTCTGCTGTTCCTTGTTATGATTCCTGACACAGTTTTAGGGTAACTGCACCTGTATTCACATTCTGTGGTCCCAAATATCATCTCTCTTGGGCAGAGAACATCTCACTCCCTCCTGACCAGGGATTCTTAAGGCTGCACAGATCCCTGCCTACAGTTTGGTATTCCCAGCAAACCAGATTATTGAAAAGGCTAGTGTCTGCACTTTGTTTTCTCTCCAGTGTGCAGTTTTAAGGTACCACACAGTACTTTCTAAGCAAGCACATTTATTCTTAATGTGAAAGCATTACAGAGAAAACATTTTTAAAACAATCAAAGAACCTACCCACATAACTAGAAAGCTTACCAGAGGTAACCCCCCAACTCCAAGCTCAGGCTCCAATAAGTGTCAGTCCTTCAAACCCACTACTAGATTTTCCTTGTGGTTACAAGTTCATAACATAATTCAGAACCAGAACACAGGCTAGGTAGTTCAGCTGTTTATTTATATAGCTAAGGCCTTTGACCTCCAGTCTCTGGGAACAGAGTACACATCAGTACACAGTGAACCATTCCTCAGGACATAGCTCCAAAAGGCTGAGTTTTTGTATAACCAGGGAATTTGCATTAACCTCTCCATAGGTATTTCCCCAGGAAATCCACTTTACACTTGTCCCAAAAGTCCATTCTTCTCTGATACATTTTCAGTATAGTCCTATGAACTCTCAGGCCTCACATCATGTCTCCCCCTAGAGAGGTTACGTGCAATCTCACCCCACAATAATACCTACATTTTGTGTTTAGGACAACGGACTGTACAGATACTTAAACTTAATTCAATAAGGTCTCCCAACTATATGCAGGAAATAGGCATATCTGTCACAGTCCCAATTCAGGAAAACACTTCAGCACATGATTAACTTTAAGTGCTTAAGTACCATTGACTTCAATGGGGCTTATGTGCTTTCCAAAATAGGGATGCTTTCCTGAACTGGGACCTGTTAGAGCAGACTGATTTTTAGACCCAGATTTGTTTGCATGCCATATAAATGTGCTATCTGAGTTAGCAGTGTTGCAGCCATGTTGGTCCCAGGATATTAGAGAGGCAAGGAGGGTGAGATAATATATTTTATTGGCCCTATCATGGGAATAGGCAGGGGTAGTAGGATGGCTCCCTAGTATGCCAACCTCTTCATGGGCCACCTTGAGGAAGAATTTTTGGACAAATACACCACAAAACCAATGATATACCTGAGATACATCAATGATGTTTTCATCTTCTAGACAAATGACCTAAACTACCTAATAGATTTCCATCAAAACTTCAACAACCATCACCCATCCATTAAACTCTCTAGAACACTCCTGCACCAGCATCGCTTCCTGGACACCACAATCAGCTTCGACAATGGAACCCTACAGACAACAATCTACAAGAAACTCGCAGATCACTACAGTTAACTTCACAATAACCATAGTAACCATACCAAACACACCAAGAAATCGGTTATCTAAGCCAGGCACTCAGATACCACAGAACATGTCCAAGGAAAAAGCCCAGGGTACACATCTTGACACACTAAACTGCCTTCACCAAACAAGGACACTCCACCAGAGAAGTAGATCACATCATGGAATGGGCCACCCAAATACCCCAAGAGAATGTGCTTTAATATAGGGAGGAGGAAAGCCTCTGACCACATATCCATAGTTGTTACCTTCAATCCCACACTGGAACCTATATGGGATATCATTAAACAGTTACAACCCATACTTGATGGGGACCCCATCCTGAAAGAAATCTTTCCTAAACTTCTCTTCTGGCCTTCAAACAACCCTTTAACCTCATCATGCTCTTCATCAGAAGCAATCTCCCCTCAGAGCAGGACCCATCAATTCAAAGAAGCACCAGAACCTGCCAGAACAACAGATGCAAAACTTGCAGACATACCTGCACTGCTGTGATGATCAATACCCCCGTAACACACCTTTCAAGATCCATGGATCATACAGGTGCCTATCACAAATTGTGGAATCCCTCATCCAGTGCATTAAATGCCCCAGTATCAACTGTGTATGTGAAACCAGACAATAACTACACTCTCAAATGAATGCACACAGAAAAATGATAAAAGATAAAAACTCCCTATCACTTATGGGTAAACATTTTTCACAAAGCAATCAGTCCCTATCTGACCTCTCAGTCTTCATCCTCAAAGGAAACCTGCATAACAATTTCAAAATATGAGCCTGGGAGCTTAAATTCATAACTGTGCTCGATACTAAAAATCATGGACTTTATAAATACACTGATTTATGGCTTATTACAACAATCTGTAACCCACTAACCCCCCTTTTTTGTCCTATGACTGCTGATGTGTTAATGGGCCACTTCACCTTGAATAGTCTCTTCTAATGTGTAACTACTTATGCTAAACAACCTGTTCCACATTATATTTAGCTGTGACACTTTGAGCATCTTTCCCAGACCTGAAGAAGAGCTGTGTGTGTAGCTCAAAAACTTGTCTCTTTAACCAACAGGAAGTTGGTCCAATAAAATATATTACCTCTTCCACTTTGTCTCTCTAATATCCTGGGACCAACATGGCTATAACCACACTGCAAACAGAACATTTAAAGGCATGGTACATTTAAAAGACAAAGCAAGTACTGAAATATAGAACTGACATACCTCAAAGCACCTTAACTGTGTTCTCATACCCCTGCCACTTGGTTCAGCTTTCATGTTAGGTGGATGCGTGTGTGTGTAATATCACAGTTAGTTAACATAACATGTTAAAACCAAAATAACTTGGTGGTTCAGGCAGGAAGCTTAGCACCTGAGGATATTCTAAACCAGGGGCGGGCAAACTTTTTTAGCCCAAGGACCACATCTGGGTGGGGAAATTATATGCAGGGCCATGAATGTAGGGCTGGGGCAGTGGGTTGGAGTGCGGGAGAGAGTGCGGGGTGTAGGAGGAGGTGCGGTATGCAGGAAAGGGCTCTGGGCAAGGGGTTGGGGTGCAGGAGGGATGCGGGGTGTGGCAGAGGGTTGAGATGCAGGGGGGTGCAGCAGGGGGCTCAGGGCAGGGGGTTGAGGTGCAGGGGGATGCAGCAGGGGGCTCAGGGCAGGGGGTTGAGGTGCAGGGGGGTGCAGCAGGGGGCTCAGGGCAGGGGGTTGAGGTGCAGGAAGGGTGTGGCAGGGGGTTGGGGTGCAGGAGGAGTGTGGCAGGGGGCTCGGGTGCAGGAGGGGGTTTGGGTGCAGGAGGGGTGCATCAGGGGGCTCAGAGCAGAGGGTTAAGGGATTCAGGGCAGGGGGTTGGGGGTCAGGGTGCAGGAGGAGTTCGGGATGTGGGTTCCGGCCCAGCACTACTTACCTCGAATGGCTCTGGGGTGGCAGCGGCACACAGCGGGGCTAATGCAGGCTCCCTGCCTACCCTGGCCCCACGCCACTCCCGCAAGTGGCCAGCATGTCTGGCAGCGGCTCCTGGGGGTGGGGTCGCGCTACCCTCACCTGTGGGTTCCACTTCTGAAGATCCCATTGGCCGCGATTCCCCATTCCCAGCCAATGGGAGCTGCAGGGGGCAGTGCCTGCAGGCGAGGGCAGTGCACGAAGCCCTCTAGCTCCAGCTCCCCAGGGGCCGCAGGGATGTGGTGCTGGCCGCTTCCAGGAGCAGCGCAGGACCAGGGCAGGCAGGGATCCTGCCTTACCCACACTGCGCCACGGGGCTGGCAATCCTGCGGGCCGGATTGAAAGCCCTGACTGGCTGGATCTGGCTCGCGGGTCGTAGTTTTCCCTCCCCTGTTCTAAACCCATATACGATGGAGTTTTGCTTACAGATGATGGCATCTCAGGCTTAAATGACACAGTGACAAAATCATTTGCACCCAGTCTACAGGTGAAGTCTGAAGGGTGTTAAAAATGCACCAAAACAAACATATAATATTTCTCCAAGATCTAACTACTTACACATTCAATTATACAGAATTTGTAAAACTATCTGTAATTGCATCATCTGATGACTTCCTAGTAATATTACAGAGGGCTTCCTTCCTCTCCTCTGGAAGGCACTGTGGAAGATGAGAAACAATGAGACTGAATGACTGCCTACCTTTTCAGGCATTGGTGGGGCCACCTCTCTGATAAAAATTCCCCCTGAAAATGTATAAGGCTGTCACCTCATCTTCTTTAAAACCCATCCTTAAACCTTCCTCTATCATGATGCCTACATATAAATCACTACTATCTGGCACTGGTTGGGCGGGTGGTGAGCTGACACCTTTTATTTTATGATAAACTCAGGCCTTGGCTACACTTGCAGATGTACAGCGCTGTGAGTTAAACCCATCTTCGTACAGCTGAGTAGGGAAAGCACTGCAGCCTGTCCACACTGGCAGCTGCCAGCGCAGTAACGAGCACTAACGTGGCTACATTTGCGGCACTTGCAGCGGTTTTGGGAGAGGTGCATTATGGGCAGGTATCCCACAGAACACCTCTTCCAATTCTGGCGCCGTGGGTTGTGGGAAGGGGGCGTGGGGTATGGTGCATTCTGGGTCCTGTCCCAACGCCCCGTGATGCATCACTTTGCATCCCAGCAATCCTTGTGTTTCCGGCCACATTTGGCACCATCTTTCAACGGTTTCTTTGTAGCGCGATCTGTGCTCCGTTTCGGTCAGCGGGAAAATGGATCCCGACCTGTTGAGCAAAATACTGACAAGTCTCGCCAGCACGTCACGTTTGGCAGTCGAGCTCTTCCTTAAGATCCACAGTGACAGCGAGGAGTCCGACGATGACGATGAAATTGTCACGCGAAACGCGTACGACACGAACTTGCTTGTGGCATTCACGGACATGCTATGCACCGTGGAACGCCGCTTTTGGGCTCGGGAAACCAGCACAGAGTGGTGGGATCACATTGTCATGCAAGTCTGGGATGACGAGCAGTGGGTGCAGAACTTTCGAATGAGAAAAGCTACTTTCATGGGACTGTATGAGGAGCTCGCCCCCGCCCTGCGGCGCAAGGACACGAGATTGAGAGCTGCCCTGACGGTGGAGAAGCGGGTGGCTATTGCAATCTGGAAGCTCGCAACTCCGGACTGCTATCGATCAGTAACAAACCAGTTTGGAGTGGGAAAGTCGACCGTTAGAATCGTGCTGATGCAAGTTTGCAAGGCCATTAATCGCATCCTGCTCAGAAGAACCGTGACTCCGGGTAACGTGCAGGACATTCTGGCTGGCTTTGAACAAATGGGTTTCCCTAACTGTGGAGGGGCGATAGATGGGACGCATATTCCTATTCTGGCACCACCCCACCTAGCATCCGAGTACATTAATCGGAAGGGGTATTTCTCCATGGTTCTCCAGGCGCTTGTGGATCACCGTGGGCGTTTCATTGACATCAACGCAGGCTGGCCCGGAAAGGTGCATGACGCACGCATCTTTCGGAACACTGCCCTGTTCCGGAAGATGCAGTCCGGGACTTTTTTCCCAGACCGGAAGATCACGGTAGGGGAAATTGAAATGCCCACTGTGATCCTTGGAGACCCCGCGTACCCTTTAATGCCGTGGCTCATGAAACCCTACACAGGGAGCCTTGACACCAGCAAGGAACGGTTCAACTACAGGCTGAGTCGGTGCAGAATGACTGTGGTGTGTGCTTTTGGCCGTTTGAAGGGCCGCTGGCGATCTCTATATGGGAAGCTGGACTTGGCCGAACACAGCATCCCTGTGGTTATATCCGCGTGCTGTACCCTCCATAATATTTGTGAAGGGAAGGGTGAAATGTTCACTCAGGCATGGACCTCAGAGGTTCAACACCTGGAGGCTGAATTTGCACAGCCAGAGAGCAGGGCTATTACAGGGGCCCGGCGTGGGGCTGCAAGGATTAGGGATGCCTTGAGGGAGAAATTTGAGGCTGAAAACCACCAGTAATGTGTGCTGCCCTGCACGACCCTGAAGTGAAGTGGTTCCAATGTTATCAGTAATCTGTCTTTGCTAAACTGATTTGTGTTTGCTCAGCTCACTTGCGTTGCCTGTTTCTTTCCTGGGCTAAGGTATCTTTTTTCCTTATGCAATAATAAAGACTGTTTGCACATCCAAAGAATCCGTTTATTACAGAGAAAATACATGTATTAAAAAGAAACACAACTGCTTGTGAGACAGAAAGGGCAAGGGGGTGGTGGGTGGTGTGGGGAAGGGTTCAATCACAGGGTATGGTATGTCCTGCTTTCATACTCGGGCTTCCTGTCTGGAGTGCTGTGCAGTGAGTGCTGCACTTCAGAATGTCTATAATTCGGGATGGGAGTTGAGTGCAGTGGGTAAGGGTCATAGTTTCCAGGGCTGTCTGGTGAAGCTACAGGTGTTGGGGGCATCTGGTGTGGGCGATAAGAACCTGGATGTTGGGTGAAGTGGGCAGGTGGTGACATGGGGGCACAAGTGTTTTGGGACACTGGCTGCAGGGGGGGGGCAGGTGCGGTACTGCTCCGCCTGCATGGCGACGAGCGCCTGGATAGAGTCCGCTTGGCGCGCCATGATGCTAATCAGTTCCTTTGTGCTTTCGTGCCGGAGCTGCATGCTTTGCTGCCGCTGCGCTGCGTTTTCCTGGTGGAGCCTGCTTTCACTCTCCCTCCACTCCCGAGCCTATTGATTCTCTTTAAGAGACTGTTTCATAACTTCCTGCAGCATGTCTTCTTTCGTTCTTCTGGGCCTCCTACTGAGCCTTTGGAGTCTCTCAGCCGGTGATAAGAAGGATGGCGGAGATCTCAAGGTTGCATCTGGAAGGCAAAATGCAACATTTAACAGAGGCATCATTGTTTTATGCCAGACAGAGCAATGATTCCCCCACACTTAAGGAGGGCACACAGTCTCCAAAACAGCACAATTTTCCCATCCCAAACAGAGCGCACAGAGCCCACGGGAGCCCCAAAATGGTGAGTAAGCACAGGGTAAAGGGGGACTGATTGTTTCACAGATGTACTGTCCGATGGGTTTCTGTGCCTTGGGGAGAGCCAACAGCTGCAGGGGGAACCTACACTGAACACTATCCCCACATTTTCCACAGGAGTTCGTCCTGGAAGATATCTCGCTGCTGAGGGTGTCCGGGGAAGCAAGGGAGGGTCTTCTACTGCAATGCGGCTTCCGCCCTGGCCCATATGCAGCTTGCCTGTGTGCAGCAATGGTCGTGGCACAGTGGCGCAGACACGTTACCCTGAATGGGACAAGGACCACGGCGGCTCTCCCAATAAACCTGCGCAAGCGCATTGCCCACGTTCTGGCTGAGCCTTTCGAAGAGATTACAGTGGCCGATTTCTCCGATGTGATAGACCACATCAATGCGCTCTTCCGCATCTAGGCATGCATGCAGCCCAAACCCTCCTCGCCCAAGGACCCCACACCGAAAAAACTCCTTCCCGAAAATAAAAGCTGCTTACCGTGAACCTGCTCTTCTCTTTCTCTCCCAACGCGTACTGGTCGCTGCAACTGGCTCCCTTCCTCCTGGCTCGAGAAGAGCTCCTGGCTGCATGCACCCAGGGAGTCAGGGGTGTCTCCCCCAGCCACAGCACCCTCGCTTCTGTTTTTTTCAACCCCCTTCTCCTCCTCCTCTCCCTCCTCCTCCTCCTCCTCCTCCTCCCGCTCTCCCGTGTCCACGGTGGTGCTCGGAACAGTAGTGGGGTCACCCCCAAATACTGCATCCAGCTCTTTGTAGAATCGGCAGGTTTTGGGGGGAGTACCCGAGCGGCTGTTTGCCTCGCGGGCTTTGCGGTACGCACTCCGCAGATCCTTTACTTTTATCCTGCACTGCATTGCGTCCCGGTCATGGCCCCTTTTAATCATGGCCCTTGATATCTGGCCGAAAGTATCGAAATTCCTCTGGCTGGATCGCAGCTGGGACTGGACAGCTTCCTCCCCCCAAACAGCGATGAGGTCCAGCAACTCGCCATTGCTCCATACTGGGGCTCGTCTGGCACGTGGAGGCATGGTTACCTGGAAAGATGCGCTGAGAGCACTCCACGCCTGGCTGAGCAAACAGGAAGGGGATATTTAAAATTCCAAGGGAATTTAAAGGGTTGGAGTGGGGCTTGGTCACCTGAGGCCAGGGCAGTAGAGTTCTAATTGATGACCAGAGTGGCTAGAGCAGGCATTGTGGGATACTTCCGAATACTTCTGGAGGCCAATAACAGCGCATTGGGTGGCCACACTGTAGCCGCAGCGCACCAGCAGCAGCGCAACAAACGTTATTCCTCTCAGGGAGGTGGAGTACATGCAGCGCTGTACCTGAGGAGATGCAGCACTGCACGTGCCTTGCGAGTGTAGACAGTTAGTGAGTTACAGCGCTGCAGGCAGTTTTATTGCGCTGTAACTCGTGAGTGTAGCCAAGGCCTCAGTTTGTTTTGTTGTGATTTTTCCCTCTCAACTTCACTTCTCCCCATCTGTGTGTTTGTATCATCCACTTGTTGAATCATGTCGGAGACCTAGACTCTGAAGCTCTCTGTGAAAGGAATATCTTTATTTTTTTGGTACATGCGCGTAATGGGATTGGGATTCCTAGGTGCTACAGCAATACACTCAATTAATAATAATGACAACAATGGGTGTAAGTGGGTCATAAAGTGTATGCAGCAAGTGACAAAGACGCATAGCTTGCGATTTGGGGGTAAATTCTGCTTTCTCCTACTTCAGTGTGTAATTACCTTGAAGGCCATGGGGTTACTCCAGATTTACAATGATGTAACAGAGAGCAGAATTTGGTCCACAGTTTCTCCTAAATTAAAGATCTCCTTTCTGTCAGTACAGTGGAGCTGCAGTTAACAATATATTGGTCCACAAATGTGTGTGTGAGTATGAGTTTTAAATGAAATATTTTATTACTACATTTGGATGCTTTAAACCAACAGTGATGGAAACAGTCACATGATTATTTCATACTTTGGAAAACACAGTATTAGGCTATGTCGATGGCCCAAGGTTTATAGGTTCCAGGCTTATCTTTGGGAATCTAAAAGGAAAAAAGAAAAAAAAAGAAAAAATCATAGTTTTGTTAAGTTTGACATTATTAAACAAGAGAGAATTCACTGTAATTCAAAATCTGTGGTCCCCAAATGTTTTCTTTTTATCCATGTAAATGTCACTGTCCATGCTAATCCATACTTTCACACTTTGATTATAGTGACAAAAGGTCCACAGGACCCTTTGTCGCTTCTGCAGATCCAGACTAACATGGCTACCTCTCTGATACTTTGATTATAATGGATTGTAAAATCAGCCATGACCTTAAGTAGCTTGTTGACGATTTATAACCATAGTTAATGAAAATCAAGCTCCATTAAGCTCAGGCCTCCTCACAGATGAGCCTATAGGCCAAAGGGATCAAGTTAGGTAGAAAAATTGGCAGCAGAGTTTCCACTACATCATGTGATGGGGGGGTGGGGGGGCGTAGAGATTGGTTATCTGTGGAACTATGGCTATATTAAACCACAGAGGACATGACATCTGCAGGGAAATCACACAGATCTAAGGGAATTCTTAGAGTGATGGGGTGGGCATCAGTGCAGACTCTTAGTGTGACGTTGCACCCCATAACGTTTTATAGAAATATGCTTATGAGTGTAAATATGACATAACTAGAATATGTTTTATGCTAGATATGTAATGTAACATATCTTTGAAAAGGTTATGTTTTTCTGAATGTATTCATCCTATTCATATGCATGTATATACATTTTTTTATTCATCCTATTCATATGCATAATTTTTATATCTGAAATTATGAGCGTTGGCTCTATGCTTGTATTTAAAGTGTTTGCTGCAGGAAGCACATAAGGCAGATTTGGTTAACATAGTGTGAAGGGGTTATGCAAGTAATTGTGAGTACTTAGCTAACAATGCACCTTGGGAGATGCCAATCCACATCTAAGCTTTCATGGGAACGTTCAAACTAACATGTAAACCAGGGATCTCAAACTCGCTGCCCACGGGCCATCTGCAGCCCGTGACCCTCCCCAATGTGGCCCGCGGGGCTCCAGCAATTTTGGGGCCGGGTCTCTCCCTTGGCCCCACCTGCCGTCCCCAGGCGCTCCCCCACCCAGGCGATTTACAATGGCCCAGGGCCCTGGCAGCACAGTGGAGCAGAGTGGCATCTGCCTGCTCACTCCACGTGTCTGCCGGCCCCTCCCTGCGGCCCCCGCCCCAAGCACCCCTGTGGCCAATGGGAAGCTGTGGGGGCGGTGCCTGGGGGCAGCAGCGCGCAGAGGCCCCCCGACCCATCCCACCTTGGAGCCCCAGGTAAGCAACGCACCTCCCAACCCCCTCCCAGAACCTGCACCCCCACCCCTCCCCACATACTCCCTCCCGCCCCCAAACTCCCTCCCACAGCCTGCACTCCACCCCCTTCCAACCCCCAAACTCCCTCCCAGAGCCTGCACCCGCTTCCAACACACCCCCTCCCATCCCCAAACTCCCTCCCAGAGCCTTAGGCAGGTGGGGGGGCAGAAGTTTGGGGGGGGCGGAGTTTTGGGGGGGGGGTTCTGCGTGGCATGAGTGACATTATTGGCCCACTGGGAGGATTTGAGGACAGGCACTGGCCCTAAGGTAAATTGAGTTTGACCCCTGATGTAAACAATGGTGTCGGCCTGCAAAAAGTGGAATCATTCATAGACATGTGACTTGCCCAGGTGACTGCAAAACTCCATTGTGTGGAGGGGATTTTACACAGGAGAAGAGAGGGGTTTCCACCCACAAGTGAAAGACTAACTAAGCCCCTGGAAACCCTCCATTTTGGTCTTCAGCTGGCTCAAAAGATAACCTCTCCACCCCGAAGGGATGCCTGAAAGAAACTAGAATAAAGGATAGTAACTACGGGGATGTGAGTGATTGCTGGACCTAGAAGTCTAGTCTGTCAAATAAGCTTATTGGAACATCTCTGAGGGTGAGATGTACCTGCATTTAGTTTCCTACTGTATTAGGCTTAGACTTGCGTGTTTTTGTTTTATTTTGCTTGGTAATTTACTTTGTTCTGTCTGTTATTACTTGGAACTACTTAAATCCTACTTCTTATATTTAATAAAACCACTTTTTACTTATTAATTAACCCAGAGCAAGTATTAATACCTGGGGGAGCAAACAGCTGTGCATATCTCTCTATCAGTGTTATAGAGGGTGAACACTTAGACCTTCCATGGTTTAGTCTGATGGCAGCATGGCTGCCTTGGGAATTGTTCTGTCTTGGGTTCCCTTTTTATGCTTAGCCCCAACGTCTCCTGTGGAAAGTCTGAAGGTGTGGAGTGAGAGTTAATGTTGCCCATCAATAACTTACTGGGGGAAAGCCGTGCAGGGTCCCAACATGACAGGGCCACAAAAATCAGCTCTCCCCTATCAACACCATTCTCCCCTCCTCCCCCCTGCATGCTTCCCCCTCAAGCCATACAAGATGAACCAAGCAGAATTTTCATGCAGGGTCTTAGATGGGTATGGGAGGAGATAAATGATCTTGTGTTGCCTTAAGCCCCTTGCCTCTGATTTCAAAAGGAGTGGGATTCCCACTGCTTTATCCCCATCAGAAAGAAATTTCAGGAGAAAATATGACCCACAGACTTGATGTCCTGGTCAAAACAAGCTGAATTGCATGTGGTAAAGGGATTGCTCTTGAATACTAGACATGACTGAAATTCCTGTACAAACAGCAAGGGAGAAGATCTGGTTTGTCAACCTTCAATGACCCAGTCTTTTCCTTTGTGACGCAATCCCTCCCCACTGCAATGGCAGTGCTGGTGCCATTTTAATTTTTGCAGATCTTTTCTGAAAGTAAGTTTGAGGTGCAGAAAGTAGGGGTGGGCATTAGCAAATGGGAATTAAATTAATCAGGCTAATACTGTCTCTTGGGTAAACTGTCAGCCTTGAAGGACACTACTAAACACCCTATTAACACCAGGGAACTGAGACTTCTGTAAAGAGGCTGAAAAGGACTGGAGATGTGTGGCAGGATGGTGCGTGAGAAGCCCTCCTAGAAAAGAGCCAAGGATCCCTCCTGGTCTTCGGTTCCACTGCCATGAAGTTTATAAGATCAGGGTATATAGATATAGAATTGCATTCACATTTTTGAAGGGAGCATATTTGCAAGTAGAAAAAATTAACAAAACTTTGCCTGTAAACATGGCTTTATCCTTAGTGACTTTTTTTAATGAAATCACATTTTATTTTCCAAGTCAATGGATTTTTCTCACACTGCCTAGGTATTACTGTGTGCAGCAACTGTATTTTAAACCTCCCAAGATCGCCCATCCCTAGTTATCACCTACTACCCCATGGAATCCATACAAGGTATCATCAAACAATTACAATCCATACTTGATGGGGACCACATGCTCAAATAAATCTTTCTTGAACCCCTTCTTCTGGCCTTCAAACAAAGACGATATCCTGTCATCCTGCACCTCGGAAGTAAACAGGCAGTGGATTTACTTTCATGAAAACTGCATCACAACTAGCCTTAGTGGAGGACAGTGCACAAGGCTTTGAGTGAGAAACTTCACTGGACAGGAGATTAACCTAATAGTTAAGTTTTGTCTCTAGAAAGCATGTTATGATTTTGCTTTATATGTAATCTTTTGTTTCCATTATCTTTACTCACTATCTCTTGAATCTTTGGTAATAAACTTATCCTTGTTTTCAATTACCAATACATCTAATTGCTGTGATATTAAGCTAGGTGCTGATCCTGAGCTGAGTCATTCAAGCTGGGGTGTATACTGTTCCTCTGTGGCCAGCAGCCCGGGTATTTCTGTGGGTGTTCAGTGGAGAAGGGGCTAGACACTACAAGGAAACACTTCAAAGAGGCTTGGGGATTTGGGTATATCTATTGTTAACCTGCAAAGCAAAGCAAGGGCTGTCATAGCCCAGAGGAGAGCGTTTGGGTGACTAACAGGCTGGTGCCGTCAGGGAGCTGACACCAGGCTATGCACAAGCAAGTCTCCCCTACGCTGGAGCCACGGGGGTAACAAGGTGACTCTCAGTTCTGTGTATCCCAAGAATTGTCACAGCCTCTAGGCATCATCGTAGTATAAGTAATAATAATAAACTAAGTAATTCATAGATTCCAAGGCCAGAAGGGACCACTGTGATCATCTAGTCTGACCTCCTGTATAACACAGGCTGTAGAGCTTCCCCAAAATAATTCTTAGAGCATCTTTTGGTAAAACATTCAATCTTGATTTAAAAATACGCAGTGATGGAGAATCTACCATGATCCTTGGTAAATTGTTCCAATGGTTAATTGCTCGCACTGTTAAAAATGTATACCTTATTTCCAGTCTGAATTTGTCTAGCTTCATCTACCAGCCATTGCAACATGTTATACTTTTTTTTGCAAGACGGAAAAGCCCAGTACCAAATATTTGTTCCCCATGTGTGTACTGACAGTCTGTAATCAAGTCACCCCTTAACCATCTCTTTGTCAAGCTAAGTAGATAGAGCTCCTTGAGTCTATCCCTATAAATCATGTTTTCTTATCCTTTAATCATTCTCGTGGCTCTTCTCTGAACCCTCTCCAATTTATCAACATCTTTCTTGAATTGTGGGCACCAGAACTGGACATAGTATTCCAGTAGTGGTCACACCAGTGCCAAATACAGAGGTATAATAATCTCTCTGCCCCTACTTGACATTCCCCAATTTGTCCATTCAAGAATTTCATTAGCCCTTTTGGTCAGAGGGTTGCACTGGGAGCTGATGTTCATCTGATTATCCACCACATCTCCCAAATATTTCTCAGTCACTGCTTTCTAGGATAGAATCCCCCATCCTATAAGTGTGGCCTACATTTAACATTGTGCAGGGAAATAAGCAGAGGTGGTGATAGAATTCATTCCCCCAACCTGCAGGCAGGCAAAGGGGTTTCAAGGATGCTCCTCCAGGACCGTTATTTTCAGATGCTGCCCCTCTATGCCCCTGGATCAAACAGTCTGGGCCACTGGATTCACTGTGTCTGGCTGCCCACAGCAGCCTCTTCGTATTGACATTTTTGGCCAGCCTCCTGCCCCCAGCTGGGAGCTTCAGTGGCACAGAGGGCTTTGGACTGTGTCTCCATGCCTATTGTAGTTCACTCTGAGTGAAGAGGGCATGGTTGCTTGTTTCATCATGTTACATGCTCTTGTGTAGGTCCCCATCTCCCTCTTTTCCACTGGAAGCACAGTAGTGAAACTGGTGTGTGCTTTTCCAAGTGTCTGGAAAGTTGGAAGCAAAAAGGGTCAGCTTGTGCGATCATCCACAGAATGGCCAAGCAGAATTTCTACATGGCCCTGTGCTCAGCAGCTGTGCTGGCCATGTGTTCCCAGTGTTTCACAATGGCCCTCGCTCTATGGCTCACCAGTGCACTCCTCATCATCTCCTTTTTCTAACACCAAGATTGGGTAGGGCAGAGGTTGTGAGCAGATTCCATCTCTGTCTGGTTTGAGCCACCCTTTAAGCCTGCCTGGACAGTTATCTCTACTGTGTTATAACTTATAGAGCCACCAAAACCAGCTTGGATCAGAACACTCTGTGGTGTGTTTACCTAAGCAGGCAGAGAGACACTCCTCAGCTGATACTGACAAGTTATGACTGCAAACACATACTCTACAGGGGACTGATTTAAGGGGAAAGCTTTAAATAAAGGCGCTTATCATAGCCTGGTTTGATGGCTCCCAAGCAACAAAACTGAGCCTATTTTCCCATCCCAAGAAAGGGTGATTAGTTTAAAGATTTGCTTTGCTGTTTGGATACAGGTTTTGGCTACGATGGTGGCTAAGCCTTTGCCATTTATGTGGTTTGGCTTCCATGCTTTACTCCATTTCTTTTACTGCAGGCTATAAATGGACATATATTCTTGGCAAGCAAGGCCAGACGTGTCAGGGCCAGATCATCCCTCTATGTATAGAGCACAGAGGGTGGTTTAATGCAGCAGAAAAACCTGCAAAAATGGCCCAAATATGTCATCATGCACCTCTCTCTCCAACGTGGCATCATGCACCTCTCTCTCCAACCCTACAGAAGCCTTTCTGTGTGAATCCTGGGGATTTTGCACTCTTTGGGTTTGGGAGTGGAACAGGAGGGCAGGGAATGGGGGCATGTTGAGTCATGCCACATAATCCTCTAGCAAACCCACAGAAGTGAATGCTGTCCCACTGTGACAGAATACATCCTTCAATTCCTTCCACCCCACACAGAAAGCTTGGGAGAACAAAGGAAACATATAACATGATGTGAAGGCCAAAGATCTAGGCTCTGGTGAATCAAAGTGGGGAATGAATTCTACAGTTGAGGACCCTCACCAAGAAAGTCCTGCTTCTAGTCTCTCATACAACCCAAGATGTGATAATCACCAGTGATAAAAAAGGTCAGAGTATCACACAGAGAATGAGATGAGCTGAGAGAACCAGGCCCTAGAGCTTTACAGCTGAAAGCCAACACCTTAGGGGCCATCCAGATATTATTTGGAAGCCACTGTAGATCACTGTAAATATAGATACTTGTATGGGAACAAATTCGTTACTGGTGTAATGCTACAGAAGTAAATGAAATGACACAAGGGACAAAGTCAGCCCATAATTTGTAAAGTACTTTTGGGTTCTTCTGGAGGGAAGGTGCTATATAAATTCAGGTCATTATCAGTGAAGAAATTGAACAGATTGGTAGGTTCGGAGCCTGATTCAACCAACCCCCCAGTTTATGATTGCTTATCTCTAGCTGTCAGTATATGCTACACTGACAAAAAAAAAAAAAAGAACTAGAACAAAGTATAGTCAACTAAATAAAATGCAGGCTCCAGTGAGTGTAATGCAGTATGTAAAAAAGATGCAGCTCAATGATCAATTTGTGTGAATACAGAATAATTCAAAATCAAGACATGAAGTAAGGAAGAGGAGGAGGCTAACCCAATAATGTTTCCAAAGAATTAATTAAAAAACCCATTACCATCTCAGTAAAGTTATCACCACAGGCCATTCGAATCCGCTCAGGAGTCAGGGGGCTGTTCAGGGTGAAGGTCCCGGTTAATCCTCTTTCCTTCCGCACAGCAGCCACTGCATCCCAGATAGCAAAGAACACAGAACATCCCAGGAACAGCCCTGCCTCGCCTACCCCCTGACAAGGAACAAAGGCAGACACATAGGTTTGCTTTAGAAACTGATTGACAACAGGGGGGCCAGATCCTTAGCTGGCATAAATTGAATAGCTCCATTGAAACTACATCGACTTACACCAGCTGAAGATCTGGCCAATTGACGTCAATGGAGCTAGGCCTGCTGAAGAGCTGGCTCAGACACTTAAGTTTTATATCAACACAGCTGGACACAATAAATCTCCTTAGGGCTCTGAGTGCTCCAAGCCATAGAAGAATTGAGGACAAGGATTTGGCTCATCATGTTTTTTTTCTTTTCTTTTAATTCATAGCACATCTCCACTATAAGCAAAGGTTCACTCTGACTTGGATTGTATCTGTTACACTGCAAAGCAATGAAATAATTCAGAACTTTCAGTATAAATATACCTTCAATCTATCCAAATTCCTTAGAAGTAGATTTAATTGTATATGATGAAACAAAACTAGGCAGCCTTCCCTTTCTTTATTCCAGTTCCTGAATGGATAAAGTTTGCATTGTTTAATCTCTCCAAAGAACTGTGATGGTTTCTGTCTCTAGCATCATCTCCACTAGAAAATTTCTATTTGCTCTAAGCTATTAAAGATATTCATCCCTAGTACGCATCCAAAGTGAACTTTCTCCTGGAAATTCCCATGTCTCAGATGCAGTTCCTCCAGATACTAGGCTGGGGCACTGGACATCTGCCTCTCTTATCAGCACAAGGCCTACACACCATTACAGTCCCACTTAAACTCTATTCTGAGGATGTAATTGGTGCATAAGCCTTGGGTTGGATCTGCACAGGGGTGAATTTACCCTTACAGCACAAGATGGAAAGGATATGAAGGAAGTTCCTTGTGGATAAGGCAATGGGAGATCTGTATTCTGTTTTCCTGTGAGACACTGGGCAAGCCTCTTAATCTCTCTTTGCCTCACTTCCCCATCAGTAAAATGGAGATAATAATTCTTCCTTTCTCCCACTCTGTGTTTACTGTAAGCTCTTCAGGGCAGGCTCTGTCTCTTACTATGTGTATGTACAGCATCTGGCACACTCGAGTCTCAATCTCACATGAGGTTTTCTAAGTACTACTGTAATACAAGTACATAAGAAGAAAGACAAAAAATCAACATGAAAATTACCCTTTTTCTCACAGCAAGTGAACTTTTAAAGGTCCTTCTGGTTCTAAAGGTATTACTGTTGCCTGTGGTGTTCCCCATTTTAAGTATAGGGAACATCTCTGAAATCTGTAATATCACAACAGCTGGAAAGCACTTTTAAAATACATACATAACACATGCACTTTGGTAATATGCAGAACTTGCTATGACTTTATATAGCACAGTTGGCTTGTTTACCTTGGAGGAGTAGATGGCAATTGGGTTTCGGGAGTTTGGCAGCAAGTAAACCCTGAACTGTTCAGGTATGTCACAGACAGCAGGGATTTTATACGCATCTGGACCCAGAGTGTACTGCTCTCCTTCTGGGGAGAACTTTATTTCTTCCATTGTATAGAGTCCAACCCCCTGAACAAAGGCACCTTCAATCTGAGGAAAAAATGTACACAATTTCTATTTTCATTCACATTAAAAGATAAAAATGTGAATACGACTAAATTTTTAGATCACAACATTAACTGGCTCCTTTCCTTCCATGGCAACTGGGACAAAGACAAATGCTAAAATAAGTAGGACCATATGATGTAGAGAGAAATCTCTGTATTAAGATCTCTATGAATCTTTATGATGTTGCATTGTGTTATTTTGGTATTAAGTATCTTTATCTTTATGACATTGCATCTTGCATTGTGTTATTTTGTATTTCATATGACTTGGCATTGTGCCTCTCTATTTTACTTGGCATTGTGCCTCTCTATTTTCATACAACTTTGTATTAGATCCCCATTTTGTATTAGATCCCTATTTGATATGGGAACTTTGTATTAGGTCCCTATATAGAAAACTTGTAGAAAACTTTGTATCAGATGTTATAGCCCCTAAGGATAGTATAGTTAAAGTAGAAGAAACGTGTCTTTTTGCTAGGAGTAGGATAAGATCTTCCCCCACTCTGTAATCAATTGCCCTATTGACTGAATGAGGTGTGAATGAGTGAGGCTTGGAAGACATCCACCTCCAGACACTGCAACATTTGGAGAGGGGATGGGAGCCAGATCAAAGGACAATCAAAGAAGAGCAGACATATGGACGGCCTTGGGGATTAGAAGCAAGCACCACCTTTGGGAGGGAGGGATAGCTCAGTGGTTTGAGCATTGGCCTGCTAAACCCAGGATTGTGAGTTCAATCCTTGAGGGGGCCATTTAGGGATCTGGGGCAAAAATTGGGGATTGGTCCTGCTTTGAGCAGGGGGTTGGACTAGATGACCTCCTAAGGTCCCTTCCAACCCTGATATTCTATGATTCTATGAAACACCCTCTTTGAGCAGCCTTGGGACCACACCCAGAGAAAAGCAGCACAAAGACCAATGGACACAGACCCAGATTTTGAATCTGGAGTGGATTTGCATAAGAGGGAAGCTGCTATAAAAGTGAGGTATCTTGCAGAGGACCCCGGGTCTCGTCTTGTCACCATCGGAGCATCGATTCGGATCGGCAGAAGCCCGGCTCCACCCCTCCCCCATCTAACTCACCTGGCCAGTGCAGTTAAGGGGAGCAACCAGTTGGTAACAACAGCAAGACGGAGTGTGTTTGTGTGTGTGTGTGAGTGCATGAGTGTGATATATATATCATATGCATATGCTAGAGTATTGATTGATACCTGTATTACTAATAAATGTGGCGTTTTGCCTTAATCCCCTTGAAAAGATCCTGTATAGTACTTTGAGTACAACATTTTTTTGAGTACAACAATGAGACCAAGTTGTACTCACAAAAATATTCCCACTGGGTCAAATTCTACTCTCCCTTACCAGTGTAAATCCAAACTAAAGTCACTGATGTCAGTAGAGTTATTTCAGATTTACACTGGTGTAACTGAGAGCAGAATCTGGCCTACTGATTTCAATGGCTCTACTCACCGGACCAGGAATTTGCCCAAGAACTGTAACATAAATAAATTCAATCTAACACACATTGAAAAAGGAATTGTGGATGACAATTGACATTTCTTCCTAGAAAAGTTGTCAGACACTTTTATTTGACAGGGTTATCTCTTTTAATCTGAGCGGCTAGCCAAAAATTAGGGGTCTTGTAAATTGTTCCATTTTGGAGGAGAAATTGACAATTATCAGGTATTTCTTTGATGCAGTTTTGTGTGCTCACAAAGAATGTACATAGTCCTGTTTCCCTGAACACAGTAGGAAATGAACAGCAGGCTGTTCCAAGCCTGCTTTTCTAGTCAGTATTCTGTTCCCAAACAGCATCTCTTAGCTTTCTCTCAGGGCTACATTACCAACCTTTTGTTACTGTCTGGGTGCTTCACTTGTGCTTGCTGTCACACACAACAGGTCCATCTCACACACACACACCATCAACCAAAGCCCTAGCCCCTGCTTTTGAAAACCCTTGGGTCACCTGATTCAGAATCTATCCTGCTTTTCCATGTGTCTTTGTTCTGGGTGCTACTGCTATTGTTTCAACCACCTGGTTACAATGGCTCCTTTACAAGGGCTCCTTTACAATGGCTCCTGAAGGTAAGGCAGCAGCCACACCTCATCCATATTAGCTAGGTTTAACCCACAACAAAAGGTTGAATATAATCTGAAAATAGGCCAAATTCATACCTGTGGTAGGAAGGTGTAATTCCTATAGTAATGTCTGGACCTAATTCAGTGGTGACAAAGAGTGGTGCAAGTTGGACATAAAATTGGAGTAAATAGTAAAGTAGTGTAACTTGCACCTATTTGGCAATTCTTGGGTATGTATAACAGGCGTCACTTTTTGGCTAAAGGAGACAGAAGGTAGGTATAGAAGGAAAAGCCAGTAACAGGAGGGCATAAGATAAGGCAGGTCTCATATCCTTTATTGTACTTGCATCATCCTGCTAGCTGCTCGTCCTTCTCCATACCCCTTTCTGCTCCGTAAATAAATCTTTTGCATTCCCCCATGACACTCTATTTCTCGAGGGAGCGCCATGTAACCCATATTCATCATTTATATATAATTGTGATATTTCATATAAAGTATGCCATGTAAGGTATCACGGGAAAAGTTATGATCTGCTGAAAGCCACTGTTTTAGCTAAATATGTATATCATTAGTGCATATGAAGTTATGGGATTGTGTTGCATGGTTGTCACTAAAATACGCTGTGAGTTGGGGAATCGCCCAGATATTAGATTCCCAGAGATAACAACAAGGGAGGTAAACAATGCCCAGGTGGGTGTCGAACAACCATCAACAGTCATTGTCCAGCAAGGGGGTTAAAATTCAATGACTCACTTGCACAAGGCCACACCAGGGGAATTACTCAACCTTGTCTGGTGACTCAGCAATACCCACAGACATACCTCTCATAACATATGGAATGAGGATATAAAATAGGCAACAGAGGCCGCATGGTTTGTCCTTTTTCCTCCCCTACCCATGCTGAAGGCAACGAGAACGCTGGAGCTGAGGAGATTGATCCCCAGGCTAACAGGGAGAGCCTGCATATGAAAGACTGTAACCAACCTGCAGTATCCAGTGGGGTGAGAAAAACTGCTTAGTCCAGATATTGCCCCGTCTAATAGGGTTGAGAATTTAGATTGCGTGCTTATCTTTTCTTTTCCTTTGGTAACTACTCTGACTTATCACTTCAGAACCATTTTTTGTAATCAATAAACTTAGTCTAATATTTATCCTTACCAGTGAGTTTGACTGAAGTGCTTGGTAAATCTGCTCAGGTTACAAAGGTTGGTGTATGTCCACTTTCCATTGATGAGGTGGTGAACCAATTAGTAAACCTGCATTGCTCAAGAAAGGGTCTTGAGCAGTGCAAGATGGCATATTACAGTGGTACAAGGCTGGGAGCTGGGGGGATTAGGCTGGTGCCTTTCTCTGCGTGATTCATGAGAGGGTCTGGGAGCAGTCATGCAATCTGGCTGGGTGTGGGTCTCCACATGCGGTTGTACTGAGTGGTAACAGCACCTGGAGGGGTTTGCTGCTTGTCTCCAGTAAGGCATTGTGAGAGACAATTCGGATTAGTGAGTTAAGGGGGCACTGCAGTCCCACAGTCCCAGATTGCACCCGGGGGATCCTGTCACATCGCCTAGTACCACATCAATGTAACTTACACTACTTTCCCATTTACATCAACCTTTGCCCTACATGTGCCCCACACCTCTGTTTTTGTTACTGCTGAATTTGGCCCAGAGTGTAAATATATGAATCCACAACAACAGCTATAGACCTGAACTTTAAAGGAGAGATCTACTCCGGACCAGTGGCTTTTTCAATTACATTTGAGTTAGTTAAAGAATGACATCCAGTCACAGAACTATGTGATAAAACTGAGTGAAAAACAAAGTGTATTAGCTAGAAGAATTTAGACTACAACAGTGGTAAAAAGAGGAGTTGAAAAAAGCTGAAAAATAACAAAGCAGTGGGAGAGGATAAAACTACAGCAGAAATGCTAAATGTACTTGACAGAGCTGTTCAATAAAGTTTAGGAAAAAGAGATCCCTTCTGACTAGTGGAATCATTGTCAGAATACCCCAAAAGGGTGATCTAACTAACTATAAAAGTTGGAGAGGAGTTATACTACTCCTTGTTGTAGGGTAATAGCTGTGTGAGCTCTCCACACACAGGAATTTCAAAATGTCCTTGGGCTTTTAAAAGGGAGGGATGAATGTCTGCGTACCTGGCTGCAGGGCAGCAGAGTTCAAAACAGTGACCAGAGGCCACCTCCTGGAGGCCACTTAGGGCGATTTAAGCAACGTTGTGTCCACACTGACACTGTGTCACTCTAACTACATCGCCTTAAGCACCATGCTTCTCGTTGAGATGGTTTTATTATGTCAGCGTAGCAGAAGAGTTAAATTGGCAGGAGGAGCATTGTAGTGTGTACACCTCCACAGTTAGGTCGACGTAAGCTGCCTTATGTTGACTTAACTGTGTAGAGTAGACATGGCATTAGTTTCCTAGATCTGAAGAAGAGCTCTGTGTAAGCTCAAAAGCTTGTCTTTCTCACCAACAGAAGCTGGTCCAATAAGAGCTATTACCTGACCCACATTGTCTCTCTATGAAAGATTCTTGGCATTGGGTGGAAAGTCATCATCACCAATGAAGAGATCTGAGAAATCACCAACCAGCAGCTCATTTCCACCAGAATCAGAAGGAAGCGCTGGACATATTTGGGACATATACTCCAGATGCCAACACACAGACTCCCACATTAACTGTCAAGTGGAAACCAACTGGTGTGAGGAAATGAGGGTTTCCAAAAGAAACTTTAAGAAGAATCCTTAGCATGGATGACAGGATAGTCAATTTATCTCAACACCACAGAGCAAATGAAAGTAGCAGCAAATGACAGGGAGGAATGGAAGAGACTGATTTTCCTGCTGTGTGCCAACATTGGCGTGGGAAGGATGTTAAAAAACTAACAACCAACCAACCACCCACCCTAGTAAAAGAAAAATCATTTTTCTGATATGTATTATCACTATCAGAAAACTTATTGCCAAATCTTGGTCCCATTGAAGTCAACAGTGTATTGCAATTGACTTAAACGGGACCAGGATTTGGCCTTCAGGAATTATTTTTGCTTTCTGTGTAGGGTGAGGTGAAGATGAAGACGAGATAACAAAAGGGATTTGTGACCCAATCCTGTGATATGCCAAGTGCTTTCTGCAAGGCCTCAATTCCCAGTGAAGTCTACAGGACCTGTAGTCACTCACAACCCTTCAGAAAATGTTCAGCATGTTGCAATAGCAGGCCACTTAACTTGTTATCATTAACACGTGCAACAAAAAGCAAATATTTCCTAATTCTGAGCCCAATCTAACACATAGTAGAGCCAATGAAGAGTCTCCCCTTGACTTCAGTGGACACTGGAATGGCTCCCTTAATGGAAAGTATTTTGGTGCAAGAAAAAGCTATCACTAACGTCTACAGCCAAGCATGCATATGGAAGTATTGTTACATACCTGTCCTATATCTACAGCTGGATTGATGCTGAAACAAGCATCCATGACAATGTCTGTTCTGATGTTCTGTTAAACAAATATAAACTGTTGTGGGTACATACTTTACAAGCAATAAAAATAGCAGGTTTTAAAGAATGCGAACCCCACCCCATAAAATAATATTCCATGTTGACAGCAAAGTATTGCAGATTTATTCTGAAGCACAGAAGCAAGCATCAAAGGCCCTGGACTGACAAGGGATTAATCTGTTTCACATGGTTTTGGTGAACACCCATGAGCATATGGCAACTGAAACGGAACATTAGCACCCCAGGCTGAGCTAAAGATCAGGCTGAACATTAGCGCCAGAATGAACTTGTTGCTTGCTCTCTTGGTAGAAACCCAAGGTTTGGATTGTGGTGGTTAGCCAGTGCCTGTGTTAGGTTGTGAGTCTAGAAGGGGCATTGTGCCTGAAGAAGGAAATCAGACGAGTGGCCACTGTGCTGCACTTGAAGAAAGTGGGGGGAGGGATAGCTCAGTGGTTTGAGCATTGGCCTGTTAAACCCAGGGTTGTGAGTTCAATCCTTGAGGGGGCCATCTGGGGCAAAAATTGGGGATTGGTCCTGCTTTGAGCAGGGGGTTGGACTAGATGACCTACTAAGGTCCCTTCCAACCCTGATATTCTATGAAAGTATAGTGTCTGCTCCCACTGCACTGCTAACTGGTGGGAGAAGGTGTCTGGACATGAGTAGCACAAGGTGTGGGGGAGGCATAGCCCCACCCATGGTGCCAGACACTTCCAATGAGTTGTGAGAGGCATAGTAGTTGCTGCTCCTGAATGTGCTTCCCTCAGTATCACTGGAGCCATTCTGTCTGTCTCCATATTCCACAAAAACAATGCCTTTGGGAGCTGCTCTTTGTCTGGTGCCCCTCTGCATGGCCCCCTTTATGTGGCAATTGCTTCAATAAAACCATGTGAAATAGGGGATCATTACTAATTAACTGGGCGTATATTGTTGCACAGTTGACCCCTATGGGCAGGTTCAGTCTATCAGGACTCATTTAAAAGCCCCAAAATAAGGTGGTATCTATATTAATTAATTAATTATATTATATTATATTATATATTATATTATATTATATTGCGATATGCCTATCTCATAGAACTGGAAGGACCTTGAAAGGTCATTATATTATAATTATATTATATTGTAAACTGTTCTTTATAATCTCCTGTTCTATTGGACTTTCTCATCCTTAGTCTCATTAGTTAGCACCAGATCTTCTTTCTAGAATGTTAACAAACGAGATTGAGAATGACAGAGCCATTCAGAGTTATCTTGGCACTTCCTTGAGAACATGAAATGAATGCCATTTCTCCCTTCTCAGCAAAAAAAAGCAAGAGGAAAAATAACTACACCAGTGTAGCTCTGGAGGGAGACATATAGGAATCTAACCAATGTGTACGTAAAGGCACCATTTACCTTGTGATCCCCAGTCAGACAGTCAATCTCCACTTCGGAACAAGCAGCTCCAAAAACAAAATATGGGAAAGCCTGGCCTTCGCCTGTGTCCCAGTTCATATTTGCCACATAGCCTCTGGTGGGAGTAAGAGCATCCTTCAGACTGAGT
The DNA here is from genome assembly GCA_037349315.1 of Chelydra serpentina. Lineage (NCBI taxonomy): Eukaryota > Metazoa > Chordata > Testudines > Chelydridae > Chelydra > Chelydra serpentina. Next base: position 32,506,120 of record JBAIAC010000029.1, on the reverse strand, counting down.
GAGTAATGGCAGTTGATCTTCACCACCACCACCCCCTCTCAATTGCAGAGCAGATTGTCACGGAAATCAGGTGACAAGACTAGGTTCATATCTTGCTCCAAGCCAGCTGTTTTCACAGGCTGTGGTGAAAAAGGCCCTCAGTGTTGCAGCACGGCTGTGTTTCTACCACACACACGGAGACGGAGAGCCAGAAGGGGCCCAGACTCCTAGGTATCATGGAGCACATCTCAGTGTAGGTTTTCTATGTCCCATCATGGTTGGAGGCTGTGCAGAAAACTACATGGTCCCATCTTCTAAACACCTAGCACAGGGCGGGAGATGCAGCAGTAGCCAGTGAGCATGGCCTGGGGAAGAGACTTATCCTTCCCTGGCCCCTGCCATCGCCCAACATACAGCCTGTTTATGTGGACTGTGTGGTAGGGGCAGGATTTAGCCTTCAATAGAGAAGGAAAGCGAGAGAGTGCAGGATTGGTGAGGGTGAGAGGGGAGACTCTTATCCTCATTTGACACCCCCCCAAGGTCCACATCTATGATCCTTGATGCCAGTGATTTCAGAAAGACTAACAGCATTCCTTACCGGAAGTAGCCAGTAGCTGAAAGACTCACACTTTGCTGATGAGCTTCAGTAATCTGCAATAGGTACATTTAGTGTTAAAGGTGAATAGAAATTTAAGTAAAGAAATAAAAACATATTTTTAAAATATTTTTTAAAAAGAAAAGCAACAGTGGGGAGCACTACAATGCAGAATGGGACAGCAGAAACTCAAATGATAGAGAATGGAAGTTACTGCATTAAGCACGATTTCAATCAGTTTCACTGCATATGCATTACGGGGTTGTGCTGGTGTAACATTTTAAATAAGTTCATTTCTAACATAGACCAGGCCTAGTGACTTGCCGGTGGTGGCAGAGGGAGTCAGCACCAGAGCCAGGATTAGAATTTAGAGCTGCTCATTCTCAGTTCTCACCCTACTAGACCATACTACTCTCACTCGGTCTTTACCACAGTTAGCAAATACCTTCATGCTTTTCAGCAGAATTAATCAGAAAATGTTTATGCACATTGACACAAACCCATAACCCTACTAACTTCAGTGTAGTGGTTAATTCATGAATTAAAATCAGAAGAAATCATAATAAGCAATCTGATACACTCTATTTCAAACCAGTAAGGTAAGGTGAAGGAACAACCCTCCCCCAAAGTATGTATGAGGAGCATTCTTTAGCCTTTTAGTCCCACGGGGCAGGGAGTGTCTCTTTTCCAGGTTTGTACAGCACCCAGCATGATGGGGCCCTAATCCTGATGTGGGACTTTAGGCACTGCCATACTATAAATATTTTCTGCTACTAATAATTTAGAAGCCTGAACAATCGTGCAGAACCAATTGCATCTTAGTTTAAAGAGAAGTGGGTTTTTATTAGGTATTTGTGTCATAGAGGGCAGATACTCAGGCACTTGCCAAGAAGATGAAGTAGGTATGGTTAAAACTGCATGGGAAGGCAGGTGAAAAAGGATTAGAAGGAAAGCTTTGGCGAAGAACAGCCTGAAGTCTATGATAATGGTACAGTTGTGATGTGCTAGGAAATACTGCAGGAAGAGGAAGGAGAAAGCTGATCTTGGTGTAATGGATACCAACAAGGTAGATGCATCCATAGCAGCCAGCAGCAGTAATGGAGAGATGAAGTGATATCCTGCGCAGGCCTAACTAGCCAAACCTATTCCAGGGGAGAGGTGCTTTGGATTGTAGCCCTCTGGTGAGGACTTCATTTTGCAATGGACCGAATGATGATGACATGGTGTTCTGGAGACTTTGGGAATGGTCATTATATATCAGTACATATGTTAATAAATGTCACTTAATAGAACAGCGTGATTTTCACAGGGTTATATGTAGGAATGCAGTCACAGCTACCACCATCCCCTTCCAAATACTGCTGCATGGCCTCCCATTCCAGGACTGATTTCTGATGAATACTGCACAGCTGATGCATCTATGCTGCTATATACATAGACAACACTTCTCAGCTCCTATCCTATTCCCTTATAAGGCCAGGTTATTCCTGTCCCTGCCTGGATACATAGGAGAGGACGTCACAAGGGCAACTCATGCAAGGGCCAGGGAAAATCTCAGGAGTTTGCCTGTCATGTCAGGGTTGAGCAGGCTGCACCGTCCATCCTGAGGCACGATCCCTCCTGAGCTCCCCCTGGGGCAGTGGGCTCCACGCTGATCCCTACTCAGGGCTGTTGCTAGATGCCACAGTGTAGCCCAGGATTTATCAGCCCACACCCTAGTCCATGTTTTTTTTACAGTCATGTAAAAAGCAGCACTGACCCAGTCTTCCCATTTCCCTTCGGGGTTTTTATTAATGATGGGCTCCAGGCGTTTCCGAAGAATCTGACAAGCATTCTGGAGAGAAGAGAGATGGGAAACAATGAACAGAGAAAAGAAGCTGAATTCAACAACAGCAGCAGCAACAACATCTGCTTTGAAATTTCAAAACACTATAGCCTTTAATATGGCAGTGATACCCTGCCAGCTTTCTCTCCAGTCCGCCTCTACCCACTTTTGCTCCATGCTGCCTTCGACCAAAGGCTGTTCAAGGTGAGTTTGATTTGTGTCAGAAGGTCATTCTGAGTACCATCATTCCATTACCCCCATGAACATCTAAACCCCTCTTCTGTGTTCTGCTAGCTGGCCAGCCACAAAAGCAGTGCTTATCAATGAGCAGCACTGATGTCTGTCCTGGTGAAACTAACCCATTTGCACACCTATGTTTAACTGAAGCCATCACCAAGTAGAAGACAAAGAGCCTATTGATCTCCTATTGATTTTACACTGATATAATGTCACTAGCTTAGGTCAATTTACAGTAGTGTCAGCAGGAGCAGGTCCAAAGTACATAAAAAGGTAAAGGTGTTTCATTCTGACAGTAATCATGTCACCAGATGCACATGAAATATATCCTGGAATCTTTTATCAGCTTATGTTTAAGTATCCATGGTGATAGGAGGACCAGTCGATTCCTCTGACTAAATCCTGCCCAAGTATCTTTAGATCTGATACAGGAAAGCAGAGAGGAAAAAGTTGTGAGCTAGTACTAGTTCAGTAATTTTCCCTGCCTTAAACTGCTCATGTGACTAACGAGCAAGAGACACTCAGGTGAGGGTACTGATATGCTCTACTAATGGTGCTCAGAAACGACAACGTTGAATAAGGTGCAAACGTTCAGAGCAATATGCATTATTTGAAAGAAGCAATAAAAATAGTAAGAATTCATAAAAAATGTAACCTGGACTGCTTTCCCATTGACGTCTGAGCCAATCGATCCTGCTGTGACTATCGCATTAGGCACAGTTATCGTGCTTGTTTCACACAAGTGTACATATGACAATGGTACCTTCAATTCACGGCTGGCAATCTGTAAGTAAAGTAAACAAAACTATATCCAGTCCCACTGACAGTAAATAGTATTGACTCAAGAAAAAGAGCACTGGCATTGCTATGTCTACACAAGACCAGACTTGATAGGGGATAGCTAGTGTTACTTTGACAATGCCAAGCACTGAAATCTTATTCAGCTGCTGGATTTTTTACAGATCTACCCTGATGACAGGCATATAATTGCCTTAATAAGAGGTGGAGACAGCTGGGACTAGAGATAGCTATTTACACTGAAGGAATTAACCCCACATCATTTTAGTTTCCTGCATGAATGTGTCTCCCCCCTCGTTTTGGGTCCTTGTCATCTGTTGTGTTGTACATTTGGTGCCTAAATACCTTTGTGGATCTGAGCATTAGTCTCTGAACCTACCCCTTCCTGAAGTCTGGCTTTACCCGTAATTCTAAAACAGTAACACAACATAAACCTCGACCTGAGCCTCCGTCCTGACCTTGGCTGCTGTAGGGTTTCCCTGCAGCACCGCTGAGTGCCATTCACCTTCTCTACTGATGCAATCACATGAATATCATGCTTGTATTTTCATCTTCATTCAAACGGTTAATTCCTGTCTAACCTGCAACATCTTGGTGTGAATTCCTTGTCCCAGTTCAATCCCACCATGAGTCACCAGCACAGACCCATCTGTATAGATATGGACCAGAGCTGCAGCCTATGAAAAACGACAGAAAATTGTTGTTTAATAATTCATTAAGGCTGATGCTAACATAAGAACCCTTTTTAACAAGGGGATGTGCCAACAAGAGCAGGGATGGAGTCTGATTTCATTCCCAGAGGGCACAGCAATCAGGGTGTTGTTAAGAGGGTGAGAGAGTCCTCCAGCTGCCTGACAACAGCAAGCTTCTTACAGTTAGCAATTTAGGATGAGGAGCCATTTAGCTCAGAAGTTTATTGTTCATTGGAATTCTGCAAGGACTGCAATCATTCAGTTCAACAATTAACTTTCTATTTTTTTAACCGTTTTTTTTTTAATCATTGTGAAACTGGGCGACTGAGCCTAGTCATCATCTCACTTCTGTGGTGAAGTATTTTTAGCCTCAAATTCCATTCCCCTCTCATTCCCAATCAGAGGAGGAGGAAGCAGTGTTTGATGCTGGACTGCTGGTCCTTGCGGAAGGTAGGTTGAAATTCATCCCGTGCAGAAAGTCAGCACAAGACCAAGGAACTACTTAAGTCCTCTTTAGGCCTTATATTGAGACCTTACGTGAAACTTAATGGTGTCTAGTCTTGTACTGGTCCGCTGCACAAGGGTGAATTTCCCCCTTTGTGTATGTAACTCACAGCCTCAATGTTCTTTTACTGTAGCCATTGTGGGGTGAATTATCTGAAACTCTCTCAGAGCTCTCAACCTGCAAACTTGCCAACTTGTGACACAAGCAACTGAAACAAGTGAAATGTGAAACACTTGGATTTTGTTGTGCATTGCACTGTAACTCATGGATTAGAATATTTTGGGGTTGTTTAAGAATATCAAACCTATTGTAAAGGATATTTTGTGACCATGTAATTTACATAAAGCAAAACTGCAAAAAATCAGACATTTACATCACATGCAGCTATAAGGAACCCCACAAAGATCATCAGCAGGGTTTGAACCTTCAGATCCCCAGCACAAGCCTCTACTGCTTCAGCTACAGAAGTAGTTGTTATGGTTATTGTGGGAAAGCCACTAGAAGCAGCAAGATACACATTTTGCTAGTGAGTTACACAATTATTTGCTAGACAGCAGTAGAATGCTGGAATCAGGAATCCACAATTCTACTCCTGGCTATGGGAGGAGAGTGTGGGTGAGTGGTTATAGCAGTGGTTACAGAGAGGACAGCAAGTACAGAGATCTGGCACATTCCTTCTGAAAGGAATTGTGGATGAGACTCGGGTCTATCATATTAGATACCCTGGTGTCTCTCTCTCTCTCCTCCTTCCCCTTTCCTTGACAGCTGTGCTCCCTCTTATACTTCAAGAATGCTGGAGCTCTTACATTTTTAAGGCAGCACTTCCAAAGCTTACCTGATGGTATAGTGTAGCATTAAATCCAACTGAAAACTTCATAGGAATAATGGCAATCCCTTTCTTCTTCCAGTAATTTTGCTTGTTAAATTCTTCCACAGCTGTTTTCCTGCTGTAGTATTCAGACTTCTCCATACATTCTTTCCAACATTTCACCAAGTTTGTTGCGTCGAGCTCTTCTTTGAAGGGAGTTAGATTAACTCCTTTGTACATGTTTATCTCCCTGATCTGAAAAAAAAGTGAATAAGCGGATACAAAATATTTCTGTAGTGCCAAAAGTGTACACAGCACTTTACAAATATAATGACACATTTCCTGTCCTAAAGAACTGGTAATCGAAGTGCCTGATTCTGTCAGCCTTACTCACACCAAGTAGTACTTATGTACCAGAGTGGTCTCAATGGGAGTACTCAGGTGTGTAAGTACTACTCAGTGTAAGTAAGGCTTGCAGTATCAGGCCAAACACATGACAACAGCCCTGGGGAGGATGAGAGGATTATTAATGATGAGAGAAAAGGAGGAGGGGCTGCTTGAAGAGGGGAGTTGAAGGAAGAAAGAGAAGTCTCATGGCAGAGAAATAGATTGTCATAGGTGTAGGATGCAGCTTTATAGAAAGCACAAAGCTGTGAGCAGGAAAAGGAAGCAAAGGGTGGAGCAAGGCCTGGGAGCTGGGAAGGGCATAGGCAGTGGGATAGGGAAATGAGAGTAGAAATATAGGGTAGGGTAAGGTTGTGTGGGCCTTGTAGGTGAGGCCAAAAAGCTTGTAAGGGATGTGGTAAAGGACAGAAAGTCAATTGGGGAGGGGGAGAAGAGAGGGTTACTCACCTTTGAGATATGTGTCCCTGTAGGTGGTCCACTTCAGGTGTCGGTGTGTCCCGGCGCCGTTGATTGGAGATTTTCAGTAGCAGTACTCGGTCGGGACGCGTGTGTGCAGTAGCCGTCTTGCATTACTCTTGGAGTCTCGTCTAGTGCGCACGTGGCCTGACTCCTTCAGTTCCTTCTCTACCATGGAGTGCTTGTATCGAACGCCAAAGTAGAGGGGAGGAGGGTGGGTAGTGGAGCACCCACAGGGGGACACATCTCAAAGAACATCAGTTACTGCGTAAGGTGAGTAACCCTCTCTTCTTCAAGTGCTGTCCCTGTGGGTGCGCCACTTCAGGTGATTGTAGAGAAGTGTCCATAATAGTTGGGGGGAATTTGGAGTTGTATGCATAGTGGAGGAGAGGATTGTTACATCCAATATGTCATCAGCTTGTGAGTCTTGCGTAATTGTGTAGCAGTCAATGAATGTATGTTCTGAGGGCCATGTAGCAGCTCTCTGCAGATCTCTGAGATGGGTACATTGTTCAGAAAAATCTATGGATGCTGCCATGGATTGGGAAGAATGGGATCTGATCCTCGTTGGTGGCTCTGGCTTATTTGTTTGATAACATAAGCGGATGTAGCTTGAGATCCACTTAGATAGTCTCTGCGCAGATATAGCAAAGCCCTCGGATCATGTTGTTGAAATGAAGAGTCTCAGGGATTTGTGGAAGATTTAGTTCTATCCAGGTAAAATGCTATTGTTGGAACATCTAGAGTGTTTAACATGGTCTCCTGTGTTCTTCCGTGTGGTTTGGGATAGAACGTGGGGAGATGAATAGGAAGGGTAAAGCTATTTTTGGGAAGAATTTGGGGTGATGTCTCAATGTGATCTTGTCTTTAAAGAAGACAGTATATGGTGGATTAGCCATAAGAGCACCTATCTCATTCACTCATCTAGCAACCAAGAATGCCACCTTCTTTGAGAGGTGCTGCAAGGAGCAAGTGGCCAGCGGTTCAAAGGGTGGTCTAGTCAGGCCTTTGAGAACTCAGTTTAGGTCCCAAGTGGGCATGGGTTGGCGTACTTCTGGGTAGAGATTTTGTATGCCAGTGAGAAACCGTTTGGTGGTCAGGTGTGCAAATATCAAGAATCCATTGATTTTATGATGGAAAGCGGTGATCGCTGCAAGATGTACTTTAATAGAGCTTGTGGATAGTCCTGAGTTCTTTAGCTCTAAGAGGTATTCTAGCACTAGTGACTGTGGCATAGTGTTGGGAGTGATTTGTTTGTTTTGACTCCAGATGGAGAATCTTTTCCATTTTTGCAGGTAAGTATTGCGTGTGACTGTACGTCTGCTGTTCAATGATACGTTTGACTTGTTCCGAACAGGTTAATTCGTGTTGTTGGAACCATGAAGGCGTCACACTTTCAGATGGAGTTTCTCCAGGTTTGGATGGAGGATCTGACCGTTGGCTTATGAGAGGAGATCTGGTCTCAATGGGAGAGTTCATGGAGTACAAACTATCATGTACTAGTGCTGTCTCGGCCACGCTGGGGCTATCAGTATGATTTTGGCATTGTCGCTCTGTATCTTGTGCAGGACACTGGGGATTAGTGGGGTTGGTGGGAATGCATATAGGAGCGCTATGTCCCATGTGAGAAAAAAAGCGTCCCCTAAGGATTGAGGTCCTAATCTCGCTCATAAGAAGAATAACGGACATTTGTGATTCTGAGATGTAGTGAATAGGTCGATGGTGGGAAACCCAGACCTATATATTTTGTAGGTCTGTAGAATTCATTTCATGCCAGACCTATATATTTTGTAGGTCTGTGGAATTCATTTCCTATTCATGTTCCTGTGAGAACCATCTGCTTAGAGTGTCAGCTGTGGTAGTTTGACATCCGGGAAGGTAGGAGGACGAGATGTTGATGTGGTGATGAATACACCAGTTCCATAGTTTTATGGCCTCGGTACATAAGGAGTGGGATCGCGCTCCCCCTTGTCAGTTGACGTAGAACATGCATGTGATATTGTCTGTCATCAGCCATACAATCTCGTTCTTTATGAGTGGAAGGAAATGGAGGCAGGCATTCCGGACCTCTCTGAGTTCCAGTAAGTTAACGTGGAAATCTGTCTCCGCTAGTGACCATCTGCCTTGGATTGTATGATGATCGAGGTGTACACTCCAACCTATCAAGGAGGCATCTGTTGTGATCATAATTGAGGGTGGTTCTTGATAAAAGGGGATCCCTGAGCAGAGATTCTCCTGCTTTGTCCACCACTGAAGGGATTCTAGTACCTCGAGAGCAGGGGTGCTGGAACAATTTTTATAGTCAGGGTGCTGAGAGGCACTGAACCAAACTATAAACCCTGTATATAATGGAAACCACTTCAATTCAGGGGGAGCTGCAGCACCCCCAGCACCTCTAGTTCCAGCACCCGTGCTCGGGAGGTGGCGTTATGGTCTTCTTCAAGCTGTGTTTGATGGGTTCATATACTGAACTCGGCCAACCTTCGATACAGCTCATGTGTAGTCTTGCATGCTTTACCACAAATGTGGTGGTTGCCATGTGTCCTAACAGCTGTAGACAGATTCTTGCTGTGGTTTGTGGACTGGCGTAAACTGTCTATAAGATTTTTTATCATGAGAAATCTGGTCCACGGCAGAGACACTCTGGCTTGAACTGAATCAAGGTGTGCTCCAATGAAGTCTAGTTGTTGTGTGGGTATCAATGTTGACTTTTGTATGTTCAATTGCAGCCCTAGGGTTTGGAAGAGGGCAGTAGTCCATTGGGTGATTTCTGTCATCGCTATCCGATTGTGGCCTTTCAGAAGGCAGTTGTCTAGGTACAGGAAAAACGTGATCCCTTGCTTGCGCAGGTGCACAGTGACAACTGCAAGGGTTTTGGAGAAGACCCTCGGTGCGGTGAACAGTCCGAATGGAAGCAACCTGTGTTGGTAGTGCTTGTGTCCTACCGTCTATCAGAGGAATAGTCTGTGAATTGGGTGAATGGTAATGTGGAAATATGCATCATGTAGGTCAAGGGCTAAAAACTAGTCCCCCTGTTCCAGCACTGGGATTATCATGCCTAATGTGACTATCTTGAATTTCTGGAAGTGAACAAACTTGTTGAGTTTTCGTAGGTCTAGTATGGGTCGCCATCCTCCATTTTTCTTTTGGGTCAGAAAATTGTGGGAATAGAAGCCCTTTCTTCTATATTGCATAGGCACTGTTTCCAGGGCACCTAGTTGCAGTAGATGATGTACTTCTTGCCTTAACAGATGCTCATGAGAAGGGTTCCTGAAGAGGGACCAGGAAAGGGGTAGGGTAGATGGGCAAGAAATAAAGGGGATGGCATAGCCCGATCGTATGATCTCTAGGATCCAGCGGTCCTTTGTGATGGATTCTCATGCTTGGTAAAAAGGTCTCAGTCAATGGCCAAATGGGCAAAGTGGCACTGTCTTGAGGGGAAGGTCGTTCAGACCCTCAACCACCTGTTCAAAACTGTTGCTAAGTAGATGATGGCTGTGACACTGTTGATTGGGGTTGAGCTGGTTGGCGTCGTTGTGTTCTGTTTCTCTGTCTGTTGTCATATGGTCTAGTATTCTGGTGACTAAATGATGTGTCTTTAGAATGGTGGTAAGGTTGGTAGAGCTTTCTTTTAGCAGGTGGTGTGTAAATGCCCAGCATGAAGAGCGTCGCGCAGGAGTCTTTCATGGAGTGCAGCACCTCATCGGTCTTTGATGAGAATAGTTTGTATTTGTCGAAGGGGAGGTCTTCCACCTTGAGTTGCAGTTCTTTTGGGATGCTGGAAGACAGGAGCCATGAGGCTCTGCGCATTACGATTGCTGTGGCACGTGCTGCCATATCAGCAACGTCCAGGGAAGCCCGTAAGGCAGTCCTGGCCACCAATTGCCCTTCAGTGAGTAAGTTCTTAAATTATGTTCGCTTGTCCTTGGAAAGGTCATTTGTGAACTCAAATAGCTTCTCATAGTTGTCATGGTCATACTTTTCCAGGAGAGCGCTGTAGTTAGTGACCCTAAATTGCAAAGTGGACAAGGTGTAGCCCTTCTTTCCTAGGAGGTCCAGTCGTTTGTGGTCCTTACCATGAGGTGTGGATTTAAAGTGAGGCTGTTTGGATCGATGGTTTGCCACCTTGACCAGCAGTGAGTTTGGTGACAGGTGAGAAAAGAGGAAGTCCATCCCTTTGGCCGGCACATAATATTTTCTATCGGCCCTTTTGCATGTATGTGGGATGGTGGCTGGTGTCTGCCACAGTGTTTCAGCTAGTTCCAGAATGGCGTCTTTTATCAATAGTACAATTTTTGAGGAGGACGAGGTTTGTAAAATTTGGAGCAATTTATGCTGATTTTCTTGGACTTCTTCTAATGGTATGTCCTGGCTCAGTGCAATTCTCCTAAATTGTTCTTGAAACTCTCTAATATCATTCACCATTGTAGATTGAGGTGGCATAATGGCCTCATCAGGAGGTGAAGAAGAATTGTGAGGTGGTGACATGTTTTCCAGACCCATGTCTTCCTCAAGCTCCTCTGTTGTATCCTCTGGGACTTTGGATGTTGTAGCCACAGGGGACAGTGGAGGAGACCTACGTTCGCCTCTGGGTGGTGATGAGGTTCTGGCATAGTGGGCTCTATATGCTGCTCATGGTGGCCATTGCATGGGAAATGCCATGGGGGGGAATACATCCATGGTTGTCCATATCAGGGATGTGTGGGCTGTCTATGGTGACTTTTGGCCCCCAGTGTTACTCCAATTGGCCTATGTTGAGTAGGAGAGGAGTGTTGTGGGGAGAAGACCCCTTCGTCTTGGTCCTTATCCTCGCTGTTGCTTGGTACCAATGGTGCCGTGGGAAAAGTGGGCTGCATGGTGATGCATCTTGGGGAAGATCTGTCGGTGCCAAGAAGTGGTGATTGGGGCATCGAAGATATCGATGTATCCTTCTGTGTTAGGAATTGCTGCGGTGCCCATGAAGGCGGTGCCGTGGCTATTGTAGGAGCTGAATAGTGCGCTGCCAACTTGTGGCTCACCTTTGTCGGTGCTGGTGGACCCATTGTGGTGATATCAGTTGGTGCCAACAGAGGAGGCACTGCTGACGGAGGAGGCAGTGCCAATAAGTCGGTGGTGCCGAGGTTGTTGTCAGTGCCAGTGGTGGCGGCATGCTTGGTGCTGGAGCCGCTTCCTGTGCTGGCGTAGTTGGTGTCGTAGAGGAGGCATGGCTATGCCTATGTCTCAACTCCATTACTTGTGCTTTGGGCTTGGCGGTATGGCCCATGCCGGAGGTGCCAGGTGAGTTGTAAGAGCTGACTCGAGAGGTGGTTGGAACCGAAGGTAATGACCTAGCAGGGGACTGTTTCTTTTTGTGCGGTTTCCTCTGTAGAGAGGTTGATGCTTGCTTCTTCTTTTCTTTAGAGGACTCAGCTGTGCTCTTCGTCGGTTCTGAACTGGTCGGAGAGCCATTAGATAGGGGCTTTTGGTGGCCCATGTCAGGGCTCAGTTGTAGCAATTTCTCCATTAGGATCATCTTGAGGCAGAGGTCCCGGTCACACCGGACTCTCATCTTCAGGTTGTTACAGTCAAGGCACTTTTGGGGTATGTGTGATTCACCGAGACATCTCACACAGAGCGAGTGTCCATCAGATGTCGGCATCTCTTCTCGGCAGGAGCCACATCTTTTAAAGCCTGGGGAACCAGGCATGTCTAAGAGAGTGCTCTGAAAGGAGCAGGGAGCGGGAGGATAAAAATATATATTTTTTAACAAGTTAACTACTAACTACAAACTATAACTAATTTATCTAAAGTATTTAACTAATATTTCTCTTTTTTCTATCTACAGGGGAAGAAGCTGCCGCACTGCCCTGAGCTTCATCTACAGCCGAGGATGGTTGAGAAGAAACTGAAAGGGGTCAGGCTGTGAACGTGCTAGATGAGACTCCAATGCTGCCACGAGACGGCTACTGCGCATGCATGTCCTGACCAAGCACTGCTACCAAAAATCTCCGATCAATGATGCTGGGACGCACCGACACCTGCACTGGAGCATCCACAGGGACAACACTTGAAGAAGGCAACATTGTTGGAGTCCTGGGAAAGGAAAATTACTTTAGGAGCCATACTTTCCACAGACTAGAGGCGGGGTGCAGGCCAGACAGGAGGAGGGCATGCTAGTCAAGGCAAGAGGTGACCAGGGCATGGACAATGAGTTAGTAGTGGGTACCAGGAGGAAAGGGGAGATATTGGTGATATCAAAGAAAGAGACGGAAAGGGAATTAGTGAGAATCTAGATATGAGGGGACAAGTTAAGAGAAGAGTTAGTTTGATACTAAGATTACAGGACCAGGTGATTGGAGTTGTTAGTGAAGACAAAGAATAGAGACGGGGGGAGGAGGGTTAGTAGGAATGATGAGAAGTTCAGTTGGAGTTTCAGGCAACACCCAGATGTTCAGGAGGAGATGTCAGATAGGCAACTAGAGACACCTGACTGGATGGAGAGAGCAGAGATTCTATTATAGTGATTGGAGCTGACCACAGTGGGTTGAGACTTCAAATTGAAGAAATAAACAGATTCTGTCACTGTATAGTGTATTACTCCATGAACACTCCCACTGATATCAATAAAGGTACTATTTAGCATGAGTAAAGGTGGCAGGATCTGGCACAATATGAACTACTTCAATAGAAAGAGCTTGTGAAGATCTAGCTCTCCATACTTTTGCCATAGGAGTTTTGCCTTTGACTTGGGAGCAGGAGTAGAAGCAGACCCCCATTATGTCTCATTTTATTTGTTAAACTCAGTTCATTTACCTTCTCATGCGGCAAGCCAGTTTGGGTTGCCACTGTCGCTATCCAGGATTCCGTAAACAAACCCGATTGTGGAAAGCCAAATCCTCGGAACGCTGTGTTTGATGGCAAATTAGTTTTGCAGGCACGTCCCCGGACTCGGAGGTTAGGGATCTTGTAAGCGTTATCCGTTTTTAGTACAACATAATCAATTACCTGTAGTAGGAGAGATTATCCCTGTTAATGTGGTTTCTTTGCCTTTAGAATTACAGTGAAACCTGTGTTAGGAAACCACACAAGGGACTGACAAAATTTGGTTGCTTAAAGGTGGAGCAGAGTTATATTCAGGGTGCCTGATTATTCTGCTGCTGCTTACAGTAAATCAAGAGTAACTCTCTTGAAGTCAGTGGAGTTACATTAGTGTAAAACAAGCGTGAGTGAGGGAAGAATCAGCCCAGACTGTAGGGTGGTTTAAGCAGCTAGGAAGTTACGTAACAGGCATTGGGTCTTGGGCAGGTTTCACTACAATCACAAATTTGTACTTCCTACATTATTTAAACTTGATATGAGACAGAGGCCTTGGTGGGCTCCTGAAAAAAAATCCATGCCACAGATACATTTCTGCTGCAGTCAGAAAGTCGTACTTAACAAGAATAGACTCTTACCATAAATAAGTCTGTTCAGGACATTTTCCTTCTGTTTTGTGGCCAGTGAAGTTACCACCAGATTAGAAGAACTTACCAGTCCAGACTCATCTAGAGTACACCCAGCATTAATGTAGGACTCAATATCTGCAGCTGTGATTCTACCATCATTTGTAAATCCTACCTGTAACATTGTAACCAACACATTAGAGGTCTTTTCAGTCATTTATGACAACTTGCTCTTTGTAACTAAACCAACCTGCATACAAGTTAAACACGATGCTCAGACTTCTGAACTAGAGCTTGGCAAAATATTTCAGACATATAGTGTATTTGTTGAAAAATGCAGTTTCAGGTTGTCAGAAACTATTTGTGAATTCTATACAAATTTGCCATATAGTTTAGGCCAAAATAATAAACTTTTGCATTACATTTGCAAGGGGACATGGGCATCATTCACAAAACTGAGGAGAAGGCGCTGGTCCCCCTTATACTTAGTCGTTAGAGCACTCACCTGGTATGTGGGAGACCAGGGTAAAGTCCTCACATTTGGAGCAGGGACTTTAGCCTGGTCTCCCACATTGCAGGTGACTGCTCATAGCCACTGGGCTCTGGGGTATTCTTCGGTAGGGCTCTCTCAATCTCTCCTGCTGAAGTTATTCCACTTTGTACAAATAGTTAAATAGTCATTGGAGCACGGCTTGGAAACTGAGGGTTCCCTTTCACAGGTGAGTGAGTGAGTGACCTGACCACCAGGCTATAGAGTCATTCTCTCTCTCTCAGCCCCAGTGAATAAAAGCATAGATTTCCAGCTGTTTGAGAACCAATCTTGACCTTCATAGGAAGATGCTGGCCAAAGGGGAAGAATTTGGCTCATGGTCAAGGCTCTTTATTACTCAGCACATATCTAGATCTATGTTTTTCTTGATCATGCACTAGTCTGCAGCACAGGAGCTATTTAAATTGATTACGGTTATTTGCCTGCTGCCTTTTTCCATTGTGACAGTCTGATGAAAATTGTGGGTGGTGGATTTAGATACCCTGAGAAGCCTATGGCTATGGCTACATTACGAGCTAGGGGCGTGAGTCTCAGCTCATGTGCAGATACTTGTGCTAGCTTAATGATAGTGAGTGTGAGTATAAATAGTAGTGTAGCCATGGCAGCACAGCTTAGCCATGCTGAGTACAAACCTGCCTGAATGCTGTCGGTATGTTCTTGCCAGTGGCTACACTACTATTTATACTCTTTGAAAGCTAATGTGGGTATTTGTACATGAGCTTGGAATCACACCCCAAGCTCATATTGTATATGTAGCCTCTTTCAATGCTCATTTATGTTCAATATAATTGTTTTAACCTCCTGTGAACCATAGGTTTTGGAGGGGAAGCTGTAATAATTATTATTGATAATGAAATACGCCTACAAACATTCTTGGGAAGGCAGAACACATGCCCAGTCAAAAATATATTAGTATGTTTTGGGGAGTGGCAGCAAGAATACCCTATTACAGATTCTCTACTCTGAGGAGTGAGCACCTATGAAAGGAAATTGCCTTTGGAGCAACTGTAGTTCTCTCAAGTTAAAATCCTCCACGTGGGCCCTGATCTTGCAGTCCTTACTCAGGCAAAGGTCCCACTGACTTAATGGAAACTTTGCTTGTATAAGGACAGGAGGACTGGGTCCATATTCTCTTTAATGAGAGAGAGTATCAATCCATTGAAACACTTGACCATTTTTTTTCTTATCCAAAAGCTCTGAACAGGTGAGACAGGTAGATTTTACCTGCACCATTTTCTTTACAACTAAGATGTTAATATGTGGATTCATTTTTATGGGCTTGTCTCTGTGTTCCCAGTGCCTCCGAAGTGCCCTGTGGGGTCAGCAGCAGTTTGGTGTGCACAAGATTGCAGAACTGGTCCTCAGCTCTTTCCTACTATCCTGTTTTATTGTTAAAAGCTCATGGCTAAGGAGTATCTTTTAAACAAACCAAAAAGAAAGACAAGGAACTAACATGACATTGACCAGACACTACCCTGATGATTTTGCTTATACATTCCATCCATTTCTTCCAGCTCTTGCCTCTCTTTCTATTTAGATTGCAAGCTCTTGGGGGCAGAGAGCATGTTTCTTTATGTTTATACAGCACAGACTACAGTGGGACCCCAATCCTGACTGGACCCTTTGGACACTACTGCAATAGAAATAAACATAATGCTACAATTAATAATACAAGCAAACAGTGCATATATTTTGCAGTAAGATCTCTGAGAAGTATTCAGCCCATTCAAGTTTATTCTTGCTCTGTATTCATTCCTCTTCCTTGAATCATTTTTGTACCCACTGATTTTATAGTTAGTTTACAGAAATAATATTTAAGAGAGATCAAATTAAAAACCCAAATCTAAACCAATGAAGAACCAGATCCTCAACTGATGTCAATTGCTGTAGCTCCATCAGCTTCAGTGAAGCTGTACCAATTTACACCAGCTGAGGATCTTGTGCTAGATATTTCAGTGAGCTATTTCCCCCTCTCACTTACTTTATATTTTCCATAGAAAGGGTGTCGGCCTCCAGTGATTAGCATATCCTCATCTCGCTCCAGGGTAAAGCGGATTGGACGCCCAGTCCTAAACCAGACACAAAAGACTCACTTTTATCAGCCCCATCAGTGCCAGTTACCAGGAAGATAAAAGTTATTGGGCCAAATTCTTCCCAGTGTGACCTTACTGAGGCCAGAGATGAACTGGCCCACTATGCTTCTTAAGAGCTCATTAACCTCACATTAACCATTTATTGCCCTGAAATGCAAACTGTCCACTACTGTGTGGGTATATTTTAGGCTCATCCAGGAAGGGAAAGGAAGATTTTAACTTTTGTTCATAGAAGCAAACATGGGGGAACATCTTGTCACGTGCCTCTGTTTAGCCTCCCCACTTCACCCTTTTACGCCCTGTGAGCAGCAGAGGCACTCTCCATCCCTGCAAAGTAAGGTTCGGGAGGAGGAGCAGTGGCAGGCCATGGCATGAGACTATGGGATCCACCCCTGTACAAATCAGCCAGCTACTGACCCTCGTGCTCTGTGATGTAGTGGGGACGGATTCCCTCCCTTTTCTTCTCTGTGGAGCCCCCTTATACTGAGCCCTGCTACTCAGGCTTGGTCTGGGGGAATAGGTGCGAGATTTGGCCCATAAACATCAGCAAATTTCTTAACTCTTGAATGAAGAGAACAAAACAAAACAGATCTTTATCCTATTATGCCCCAATGTTAGTGTGCTAAAGAATGTCCAATCCCTCTAATCTTCAACCCTTACTACAGACCCCAGTGGAATAAGATGCACAGTGCTTGTTTAACAACTTGACTACAGCTGAACTTTCAGCCACGTCCAGCTAGGCCATACCTGCTATGCTGCTGGATAGACCAGGTGTGGTCTACTGACTTGAATGGAGATTCACTGGGCAACTGTAGCATAATGAACTGTGAAGCTCATTATCCTGGCACAATAGATGTGGCACAAAACCAACAGTGAAGGGGTTATTGTGGTCTTGTTTCCTTAGGTGGGCTGGGCTCCCTGTGCTCAATGCAGCACTTTTGGAGGGGAAGCTGTAATTATTATGATTGATAATGAAATACACCTACAAAGATGGATACTACATTCTTGGGAAGGCAGAACACATGCCCAGTCATAAATATATTAGTATGTTTTGAGGAGTGGCAGCAAGAATACCCTATTACAAATACAGAGGGATCACTCAACAACAAATGGATGCCAGCAAATTGCACCGTGTCCAAATTCTACCTTACTTTATACCAGAGTAAATCTGGATTAACTCCATCTACTTTGGTGGAGTTACTCCAGATTTAGAATGATGCAACTGAGATCAGATTCTAGTCCTAGTTAGTTATGTCCATCTAACTTTTCTAGTTGCATAAATGCCCAGTTGATCCCTGTGTGGCTGTACTATATAGATAGAATGGGTAGTTGCCTGTGACAAAATGTTGTGTACGTATATCTGCTGGTGACTACAAGCTGGTAGAGATGGACATTCAGTAGTTTGCCTGGAGGAGCAGAATCCCTGGAGCTGGTCAATAAGAACTGAATGCAGTGTACAAAGTACTTGCATCAAATATCTAAGGTAAAATTCACACCACCCTCTCTGAACAACACCTGAATTAATGGGCTTTGTATGGGCAAGTCCACATGAGGTGATCCTCCATGAGAGCCACTGCATGGAGAACTTGGTACAAGCCTTCTGACAAAGGGGGAATTGCATTGCCAGCTGCACTGAGACTATTCAGGTTTCTATCCAAGGTTCCTTACCAAGGAGATGGTAAGGAAAAGTGAAGTGTGTTCAGGCTGATCATGTCATCAGTGTTCGTATCAGAGGTTCCCTTACAATTCTTTCTAGTAATTTTAATTTGTTTCAGTAAAATCACTGAAAAAACCCATAACACTTACTTGTTTGCTGCCACTGCTGCAACTACAGCAAAAAATGCAGGCTTTGTAACCTTCCCTCCAAAAGCTCCACCGACGCGTTTTGTGTGGCACATGATCTTACTGGATTGGACATCTAAAGCCAAAGCCACTAATTCCTGTAAAAGTGAATTGCTTGGATTTTATACAGGCTGACTATTTACCAAAACCCTGAATAAAAATGCTTAGGCTCCCACAACTACCAATCAGTAGCGTAGCCAGGTCTTGAGCACAGGGGGAGCGGCGGCGCTATAAAAAAGCGCCTCCCGCTCACCCTGCAGCGCTTTAAAGGCCCGGGGCTCCAGCCGCTGTGGAGCCCTGGGCCCTTTAAAGCGCCACCGCCGGCGCTCCGGCAGCACTGCGCTTTAAAAGGCCCGCGGCTCCCCGCAGCGGCAGGAGCCGCTGGCAGGGCTGGCACACTCACTAGGCAACCCTAGGCGGTCGCCTAGGGCACCAAGATTTGGGGGCGGCGGGCAGCTGCCCGCTGCCTCCAAGCTCAGCGGCTGAGCGGAGAGACAAGGGGCAGTTTGCTGCGGCTGCCCCTTGTCTCTCCGCTGAGCTGCTGAGCGGAGAGACAAGGGGCGGCTCGCCGGGGCTGCCCCTTGTCTCTCCGCTGAGCGGCTGAGCGGAGAGACAAGGGGCGGCTCGCTGGGGCTGCCCCTTATCTCCCCACTGAGCTGCTGAGCGGGGAGACAAGGGGCGGCTCGCTGGGGCTGCCCCTTGTCTCCCTGCTGAGCTGCTGAGCGGGGAGACAAGGGGCGGCTTGCCGGGGCTGCCCCTTGTCTCCCTGCTGAGCTGCTGAGTGGGGAGACAAGGGGCCGCTTGCTGCGGCTGGAGCCGCGGGCCTTTTAAAGCGCCCCCCCCCCCCCCGGCTCTGGCAGCGGGGTTGGGGGAGCGCTTTAAAAGGCCCTTGGCTCCCCGCAGCGGCAGGAGCCGCAGGACTTTTAAAGCGCCACCCTAGCGAGGCTCTGGCAGCGCCTTAGCGCCGCTTTTCCTCATAGGGGGAGCGGCCGCTTCCCCTGCTCCCCCCCGGCTACACTACTGCTACCAATTCATAAAAGAAATAAACAAACAGGGCCAGATTCTCATCTAAGTGCTACTAATGCAAACCTGGTATAGTTCCGCATAAGATAATGGAGTTACTCCAGATTCACACTGACAGAAATGAGAGCAGAATCTGGTCCTTTTAGAGGAACAGAAGCTGAACAATAGCTCTGGAAAATACACATTGCTAATTTTAGGGCAAACGTTGATACTCTCTATCTAGAAGTACAAGACTGATCTGTCACTGAATACAGAGCATCCACCAAGCTAACCAGCTGCATGGAAAAGATTGACTGTTTATGCTATAGAACCGAAAACAGCTGTAATGTTGCTCTTATTTTACAGTGTGAATACAGGCACAGTGCCTAATCCTGAGAATCCTTACTCAGATGAACGTCAATAGGCATTTTGTCCAAATGAGGAGACCAGGATCAGGCTCTTCAAGCTGAATTGCAAAGCTCTAAAAGTAAACCAATAAATAAACACAAAACTACTTAACAGCTAAGATCAGTAAGGGGAAATCCTAGCCTCACTGATGGTCAATAGGAGTCACTGATTTCACGGGGACCAGACTCTACTGCTGTCTACTGAGTAATGCTTTACAATACATTTCTTCATAGAACAAGAAATGGTTACATACTGTAACTGTGGTCCTTTGAGAGGCGCTGCAGATGTGTATTCCACTTAGGTGTGCACGTGCCCAGCGCACCGGAGCTGGAGAAATTTGCCCAGCAGTACCTGTAGAGGGGTGTCATCAGTGCCTCGTGGCTATAGCCCCTCCCCGGCTACACAAGGCAGTGCCACTCTGATTCTCCTTCAGTTTCTTTGCACTGACCACCCCAAAATGAGATTCTGATGCAGACGGACGGATGGAGGGTCATGGAACACACTGAATCACTGATATGGTCCCAGAAAGCGTGACATGCATTATAGATGGCCCGAAGTTTCAGCACATTGATATATAGTGAGGCCATCTACTCCGACCACAGCCCCTATACTTTCAGCGATCCCAGGTGCACCCTCCAACCCATCAGGGAGGCGTCGGTAACAACCGACTTGGTTGGTGAGGGCCGGATAAAGGGAATGCTTTGGCAAACATTTTCTGAACGCATCCACCACTGCAAGGAGTACAGGGCCAGTGGAGGAAGATGAACCAGTCTGTCTAGAGCAGCAATAGTCAATTATTTTTTGTCACGGTTCAAATTTCTTAGTCAAGATATAGTCAAGGTCTAGACTCCAGAGAAAATAATAAAAAAAACAACAATAATGATAATAAGTAAATAAAAAGTTTTCAGAATCCATTCAAAAGCATCTGGTGGTCCAGATATGGCCTGCACTCCGAATTTTGACTACTCCTGGTCTAGAGGGTGAAGAGTGGGGTGGTAAACTGTCCTGAGCCACATCTGAAGGGGGGCTAAGACACAACGTTGCAAACTGGACCACCTGAATGTGGCACAGGACCCTCAGATACTAGGGCCGGTGCAAGGAAGTTTCGCGCCCTAGGCAAAACTTCCTTGCACCAGCCCTGCATCCCCCCCCAGCCAGCTCCCCTGCCCGCGGAAGGCGGCTCCCCATCCTGCCCGTGGAAGCTCAGCCCCCCCGCCTGCAGGCCGCGGCAGCTCCCCACCCGCCCGCTCACGGCAGCTGAGCGTGGAGCTGGGAGGCAGGGGGCGGCTGCCCGCTGCCCCCCAAATCCTGGCGCCCTAGGCAACCGCCTAGGGTCGCCTAGTGACAGTGCTGGCCCTGTCAGACACATCTGAACTGTTGTGGAAGGCTGAGACTGAGGCAAAGGTAGCCAATTCTCTGGCTACATTTGGCTGGCAGACACGCTTTGGACATAGTGGGATTTAATAGGGCCCCAATGAACTTGATTTTCAAGAGGGAGCCTGGGTTGACTCTCCGGTGTTTAGGTTGAGACCCACATGGTTGAGCAAGTGCAGTGTGCTGCCGATATGAGCAAGAACATCCATCTGGATCTGCCCCTCAGCAACCAGTCATCCAGATATGGGAATATGGGAATTCCCTTCTTCCTGAGATACACAGTAACAATGACCATGCATTTGGTAAAAACCGGAGGCAGAAGAGAGGTTAAATGGAAGCACTGTGTACTTTCTTTCTGTGGCTCGGCAAAATTGTCACATGAAAGTAGGTGTCCTGAAGGTCCAGAGCAGCAAACCAGTTGTTCTGAGACAATGCGGAGAGAATGGTCGATGGAGTGACCATTCAGAACCTCATGTACCTGATATATTAGTTGAGGCTGCAAAGGTTGAGGATGGGTCTTAACCAGTAGCGTAGCCAGGGGGGAAGCGGGGGGAGCAGCCGCTCCCCCACTGAGCAGAAGCAGCGCCTTTTTTTTGCTCTGGTGCCTTTTGCTCCCGGCGCCTTTTGCTCCAGTGCTGCAGGCGGAGCGGAGCATTTTTTACGCTCCGGCGCCTTTTTTTTTCTCCCGGTGCCTTTTGCTCCGGCGCTACTGGGAGAGCAGCGCTAAAAAAAAGCACTCACCCACCGGCGCTCCAGCTGTTGGGTGGCACTTCGGCGGTGGGTCCTTCACTTGCTCCGGGTCTTCGGCGGCGCTTCAGCGGTGGGTACCACTGAAGACCTGGAGCAAGTGAAGGGACTGGACCCGCTGCTGAAGTGCCCTGAACAGCCGGAGCACTACCGGGTGAGTACAAGGGGAGGTGCCTTTTTTAGCTCCGCTCCCCCTGTATTTTAAACCAGGCTACGCCACTGGTCTTAACCCTCCCTTGGATTTGGATACCAGAA
This sequence comes from Chelydra serpentina, assembly GCA_037349315.1. Lineage (NCBI taxonomy): Eukaryota > Metazoa > Chordata > Testudines > Chelydridae > Chelydra > Chelydra serpentina. The sequence continues at coordinate 32,484,128 of JBAIAC010000029.1, read as the reverse complement.
AGTACTGGGAGTAGAAGCCATGATCTCATGTTCCAGTGGAACCTTCTCCACTGCATCCAAAGCCAGCAGAAAACACACCTGCTCAAGGAGCAGTATCTCGTTAGATGGGTCTGTGAAAAGGGACAGGGAGGGAGGAGGTGTGGAGAGGAACTGGATGGCATAACCCAATCTGACAGTGCTTAGGACCCAGCTGTCAGTGATGATCAAGCCTCAAGCATTATGAAATCATGCCAGCTTGTCCCCATAAGGGGGGAGATGAGGAGGGAGGAGTAACGACTGGAACAGTGCTTTGAACCAAGGAGTCAAAATGGGCGCTTGGGGGATGCTGGAGGAGGGCGTGTGGACTGGCTGAACCCCGAGCCCGACTGCTTTCTCCTGTGAGATCTATCCCTCTTTCTATGGTAGTTCTGCTGCCTTGGAGGAGGGAAAGGCTGCCCAAACATGCACTGTGGATGGTACTGCTGTTGCTGCTGAATGCTATCATAGGACCGCCGCACCACAAGCATGTACGCCCCCAAGGACTGCAGGGTATCCCTGGAGTTCTCGAAGGAGTACAGCATCTCGTCAGTCTTGTCTGAGAATGGTGTTTGGCCGTTGAAGGACAAATCCTCAATGGCTTCATGAACATCAGGGGAAATGCCTGAATTTTGCAGCCAGGAAGCCCTCCTCATGGTGACCACGGAGGCCATCACCCTGACTGATGTGTCCGTGCTGTCTAGCGTGGACTGCAAGGACATCTTAGCCACCACGCATCCTTCAGTAACAAATGCCTGAAATTCCTCTCATGAGGACTCAGGTGGTCTGCAAACTTTGACATAGCTGTCCAGTTAACAAAATCATACTGGACAGCAACGTTTGCGGGTTAGCAATTTGCATCTGTAAGAAAGAGAAGGTGCAAATCTTCCTGCCCATGAGATCAATTTGTTTAAAGTCCCTTTCCTGGGGGTTAAATTTAAACCTGCTCTGCTGGGCTCTGTCATTCACCACAGTTACAACTAAGGAATTTGGGGCTGGATGGGAGTAAACCCCTCAGATCCCTGCACGGGAATAAAATAGTGCTTTTCCAAATGCTTAGCTGCCGGTGGTACTGAAGCCAGCATGCTAAAGATGGCCTTAGCTGCTTCACACAGTGAATCATTTATAGGACAGGTGACTCTCCCAGGGGCAGACGGATAAAGGGTGCACACTAATTTGCGGGTGTTCTCTTGCAAGAACTCCATTTGGATACCAAGGGAAGCAGCTACGCACCACAAAAGGTATGGTATGCCTTAAAATCTTCTGGTACTGAAGGGAGGGATGTACCAAGCAGGATGGAATTTGTTTGGAGATGAAGACAAGGCCCTTAACTAGGCTAAAGCTGGATGCTGTTCCAGGGCTGACGGACCTGGATGGGATGACTCTGGAGGCTCTCCAGGGAGAAGGACCACTGGTGCCTGGGCTGATGGTCACCACCACAGACCTGGCTGCAATCTTGCCTTTGAGCGAGACAAAGAGTAGGACCTCCATGAACGAGGAGCATCTTATGGATTCCATGGAGGCCACTGGCAGGATTAGGCATTGGTGGCCAGTAGGTGCCGGGCCAGGGGCCTCTATCCTGACCATGAGACAAGCGCCAATCCCAGTACCCTTAACAGTCCTTCGATGGCCTCCAATGCTGCTCAGGAGATGGAGAGTGGGAGGATGACAACCCAAACTCAGACGCCAAGGAGCCTTGGGATCTGTGGGATAAGGGCGGAGCAAGACCAGAGGCAGCGAGTAATCAGTTGTCGCCCAGACCGAGGCAGGAAGCGGTGCTGCCAATAGAAACAAGCATACTAGTGCCAGAAGTGGTGTCAATCCCTAGTGTCTGCAGGTGCTGACGTTAAGGGTGGTGAAAGCCACCACAGTAACATTTGCAGTGCTGACTGCAGCAGTGCCAAGGAGATTCCCGGTACCAAGATCCTCTGTACCGATCCCGGCACTGGCCCTGCTTCCACAATGTGTGGAAGAGAAACAATGGGGTGCGGTGTCTAAAGACCTGAGAGTCCAGAGGTTCATTCAGTTGACAAGGCTATAGGTGAGGGAAACCTGGCTAAGTCCTGGCACAAAGGAGAGGTTGGGATCAAACGGCAGAGAAGGTCTATAGCTGCCTGGTACATCACTGACATACACAGTCAATACTGGCATCCCTATTGTTGGTATCGGAGTCAATGGATGCCTGGGTGCCGGAACCAGAGTCAACGGTACAGGGTTTCTAACCTCCCTACTTGGTACCGTGGATGGGTTAGAGGTAACCATGCCACCCTGTGTGCCCACATCAACTTCATGCCACTCCACGCTCTTCCTAGGGGAAGTGGAAGAGTCCCCCTGAGACCTGGAGCAATCTCGATCAGCCCTATGTGACCTTTTCCTCGGTGCAGTCAACAGTTTCTCCGGAAAGGCGCCTTCTCCGGCATGTGAAGCGGCAGCACACTCAGAACCCGAGGGCGATCTCTGACCTGACGAAGGCCTCAGTGCCGAAGCAGGCTGCATGGCCTGTCTGAACAGGTGCTGCTTCAGGCAAAGGTCCTGAGCCACTTGAGTCCAATCTGCAGATCTCACAATGCTCTTTAATGTGGGCCTCGCCGAGACAGAGCAAGCACCGCATGTGGGGATCGCTGTTGGGAATCACTCCCCCACATGAAGGACAATATTTAAACCCCGGTGAGAGCATCACTGAGGAAAACTACATTAATACAACTCACATTACTTTACCTAGCACTAAGGGTACTACTAACTATGTACAACAAGAGACAACCTAAATTGGCTGAGGGGTTGTGAGGTTAAAACCACACACACACAGCTCCGTCTCCAGCCACAGATAGTAAGAAGGAACTGAGGGAGGGTTGGGGGTGCACTGCCTCATGTAGCCAGGGGAGGGGCTATGGCCACAAGGTGTGAGCACCGCTTCTCTATGGGTACTGCTAGGCAAATTTCTCCAATTCCGATGGGCTGGGCACACAGACAAAGCTGCATCTACTTGCAGAACTAAAAATTGTTCCTTCCTACAGGCCTTGGCTCAAATTCTGCTCAGTTAGAGCCTAATTCTGCAAACCCTGTTTCGCATGCGTACTCTTCGTACATGCACATAGTCCCACTGACTTCAATGGGACTACTCACATGAGTAAGTCAGCTTGCTTGAATAAGTGTTTGGAGCATCAGGTTTCGACACCACTACTACCTCACTGACTTCAGTGGGGTTTGACCAGTGTAATTGGGACAGAATTTAGCCTCCATTGACACTATTCTAAAATTGTGTTATCCAGAGCTGTATTTAAACATCATCCTTGCTATTCCAGATCTCTACTAACAGTATTTCCCTATGCAGTGTTGACAGCAAGGAACAATGTTGTGAACCAACTTACAAAACTGCATGATAGGATTGTGGTGGTGTGCAGGGGGAAACAGATCAGTAGTACCATTCTGTACACCAATTGGCAACATGCTTCATTCTTGTCTACACTGGACTAGGCGCTCAAGGGAGCATCTTGCTTGCAAGAACCATTATTACAGCACTAGTGCAGACAGGGCTTTATTACCCAACAAGGCCCAAGTCAATTAATCTGCATTAGGAATTTAATTAGACTGCTGTTTGATTAAATTCTGTGATTAAATATTTCTGTGTTTGTAGGAAAAACACAGAAAGCCTGAACTCAGGTCTTGGCAAGGCCTTGAAGTCCACCCTTAAAGTTATTTGGATGGAGAAGAAATCGCTATCCAAAACTGCTTTGTATTACCTGTACACGCGCTGCATCCTGAGTGGACACATGCACATCCATTTCGTTATCCTCTCCTCTTGGAACAACAAGTACACTGTTAGTTTCCAGGTAAAAGTGTTCTTGTCCTCCAATGTGGATTTCACCTGTTATAGTCAGAATCACAGGGAAAGTGTCAGTGGGTATTTACAGCCAAATGAGATCAGGAGATGTTTGTATGTGCAAGAAAGTTTTGCACAGAACAAAAAATAAATATTTCCATTCTTTTTATGATTTTGCTATCTCTCATTTTTCTAACTTGCCTCTGTGGGAGCCTGGTGTGTTTATTTGGAGGAAATCTCTCTCTTCAACCATCTAATCCTTGCATAATTTTCTTCTCCTGGATAAGAGTGGTGTCAGTTTAATATCTGATACATTCCCCCATCAAAGGATCTGATACTGTAGGTCTGTTCCATATCTAGCTACTATAATCTTACTAAAAGCGGCAAAGAGTCCTGTGGCACCTTATAGACTAACAGACGTATTGGAGCATAAGCTTTCGTGGGTGAATATCCACTTCTTCAGATGCATGTAGTGGAAATTTCCAGAGGCAGGTATAAATATGAGCTTATGCTCCAATACGTCCGTTAGTCTATAAAGTGCTACAGGACTCTTTGCCGCTTTTACAGATCCAGACTAACACAGCTACCCCTCTGATACTTATAATCTTACTGTAACTCTTTCTCCTTTTCAATTTCTCTGTAAGATGAGGAAAACTTCTCATCTTGTTTCTTTTCCCTTCCTTTCTTACTTGTCCTCTTTGTACTTGTATGCCACTCGCCTATTGTGATTGCCCTTTGTTCTGCCTAGTCTAGTCACTTTCCTATTATGTCCTTTTCCTTGCATGAATGGAAATCCATCAGCACATAACAAAAGCTCTTTTTGTATTCATCTCCTTTGTTGAGCCTGGGTTGCACTATGTTGCACTAGCAGTTACCCATGAGGCATGTAGTAGTATTAGGGTTCACAGCTGCAGCCACAAGAGGATGACATGATCAAGCACATCAATATGTATGTTGTGTAATGTTCAGTGACAAGTGGGTGACTATCATACACACTGGAACAGAGATGACAGTAGGGGGCAGTGGGGGTAATATACACAGTGGGAGGACAAACAGCAAGACAGGCACACAAACATGAATTAACTGTCTGGGCATTTATACTGAGCTCATTGGCTCATTACAGAGCTGCATTCTTTAGTTTGCATGTCTTGGTAGCTTAAAATTTTGTTTTAGTAAGACATCTCTAAATGTGAGTTCTATTGTAATCAGGGCCGGCGCCAGGATTTGGGGGGCGGCGGGCGGCTGCCTCCTGCCTCCTGGTTCCACGTTCAGCTCCCGCGGCCCATGGGTGGGTGGGCTGGCTTTGGGGGTGTTGGTGTTGGGGGAGGGCGCAGGGTTGGTACAAGGAAGTTTTGCCTAGGGCGCGAAACTTCCTTGCACCAGCCCTGATTGTAATGACTAGCGTATGTGTACGACTAGCCTCTGCTGGATGGAAGCGAAACTACTCAGTTGTATGTCCTAGGCCCTGTACTGTTAAAAGCAAATGGAGATTCTTCTTTAGCTGAAGGGTAGGAACATTTGCTTTCGGAACAGAGAGTTCAAGCTTCATTTCAAGTGACAACAGCATGCGGAACAGTGACAATCATAAAATCCTAGATAGTCACAGATCTGCTGCTATATTTTTTAAGACAATAACATATACATATATTCTTCTGTAACTTTTAATAAAACATTATGTAGCTACTTCACCTCATAACACTCCTTCACGAATCACAAATATCTCTATCCCTCTTGCAACGAAGTACACCACAGGGACTATTTCACCATTAGTGGAAGAATGCTGTCAAAAACTATGACTAAAAGGAGGCACTGATCATTCCTTCCAGAGGAATGAGCACTGGATTTGAAGGGCTTAAGCCTTCAATAAACCCTGCAATTAAAGGCCTAGGTCCGTGATTTAGCACGTTTGTCAAAAGGCATTGGTCCCCTGCTGAATAAAGAGAAAAAGAATCCCTCCAAAGGTGCTGTAAGTACGGAAACAGAGGAATATCGTTGGTGATTCTCTGAGTACTGCAGCAAGAATTTACAAAATAACATTTCAAGAAGTGCTACTGAGAGGTAGAGAAGACACCAGCAATGTTAAAATCTTTCACTCAGTTATTTGAGTGTTTGCAGTCTCTGTTTTAAGAAAACAGAAACAATAATTATATGCGAATTAAGTGATTAAAACATATACTCAGAGCTTTTTATTCAAAGTACTGTAAAACAAACAAGAACAGTGCCGAGTCATTGAGCTCTTACCAAGACTTGTTTTAAAAGTTGTCAATTTCTTCATATGACAAAAAGCTAGTTCTCTTGTTTTCTTTATTAAATCTTATTTTGTGAGTTCCAATATCCCTTTAGAAGCTACAAAGAGTCCTGTGGCACCTTATAGACTAACAGACGTATTGGAGCATAAGCTTTCGTGGGTGAATACCCACTTCGTCAGATGCCCCAATTCACCCACGAAAGCTTATGCTCCAATACGTCTGTTAGTCTATAAGGTGCCACAGGACTCTTTGTAGCTTCTACAGATCCAGACTAACACGACTACCCCTCTGATACTTAATACCCCTTTAATAGATGGAGTCATCTATCATAAGACATTTAATTCATGGTTCTATTTTGGGCTATATTATTTTAAGGATGAATATAAATCCTCCTCTCTTACCAGTATAATTTTTGGGAAGAGATTTTTTTTGTTTTTAAAAGAGGCCAAACGCTCTCCCTCTGTTTTAACGAAAGTGAAACGTTGATTGATCTGCTATCTGAGTCACATTGGGGCAGTTGCTGTCTGATCTCTCATCATCCCTAGGGTTTATCTTGAGTCAAAATGAGTTTGACTAATGCGGGGAGGGCGAGGGGGGTTAGCTAACATGTACTAGGTAAGCCTGATCTAAAATGTACCTTTTCCCTAGAGGGTAACATACACCTTTAGCTCCATTTTAGTTGGTTGAGTTCCACCTATGGAAATGGCTGTGTTTAGGTCAATCTGAAATTGCACGTTAGTTAAACCAAGTCTAAACTTTGGCTCTTTTGCTAGTCAAAACAAGCCCAAGGTAAGTTCCTAATAACTTCGCTATAGAAGTTCTAATTTGGCCTGAAACACCTGTTGGAAATCAGACTCAATCATCAGGACTTCCCACCTAGTGCATGTAGCAATTTACCTTCAATGATTTCATCGGCAGACTTAAATCCTTCTTCAATATTTCCTTGTTCTATTTTCTTTTCTTTTCCAAAGTATGAATTGTGCTTTATTGCATCCTGCAGCAAGGAAAGAACTCATACAACTCAACTGTAATGCTGCCAACAGCATGAAGGTTTTTTTTTTGGTTTTTTTTGGTATAGTCATTTATCATCTATCCGACTGCCACCTTGCATAGACAGCTGTGGGTACTAGACTCAATGGGACAATACCTACTTTGTAGAGACAGCTTTCTGGTGTTGCTGTTTTTTTATGCAGTTCTCATTGCCCTCTGCTTTCCCACAGCCTAGAAATACTAAAGGTAGGATGCGAGTGAGTGTGTGTGTGTGTGTGTGTGTGTGTAAGTGAATGAGAGAGAGAGAGAGAGAGAGAGAGAAAAAAAGAGTACTAAAGGTAGGTAGGTGTGTCTGTGTGAGAGAGAGATACGGCCTGATTCTGAGAACCTCCCCAAATCAAACACTGATGCAGGATACATGGTGCCAAATCTCCAGCTAGAGTTAGCTGGTGTCACACTCGATTTAAATTGATTTGTACTGATTTACTCCATCTGAGAATCTAGCCCATGGAGAGATGGAAGTGCTCAGTGCATATTTTTCTGTTATACTGCCTTGCTGTGCATCTCATCCTTGTTGTGAAAAGATTAGCCTCTGATACATTAGATGAGCAGGTAACCCCTAAGCAAAAAGAAGACATATGCTTCTAAAAAATAAAAATGTGCAAGGGATTTTTACACTATGAAACCACAACCTAAACCCACCCACACTAAACAAACCTACATTTGATACCAAATTAAAATCCAAAGCCCGACAGTGTCCTGCACAAGTAGATAAACAGTGAGTGAAATAATATAACAGCTTAACAAGACAAGGAAAAAGAGTTGGATTATTACCTCAATGGTCAGTATTGGCTCCAAATCTTCATACTCTATCTTCACTTTTTCAACCCCTCGCTTTGCCTGAACAGCTGACTCTGCAACCACAGCACAGACAATCTGACCCACGCAGATCACCTGCAACACATCCAACACATATAAACTGGTGAAAACACTGAGTTGATTCCATTCAGGGCTGGCTCTACCATTTCTGCCACCCAAGCAGCGCGCCTAATTGCCACTGCGGGCAGCTGAAGATAAGACCTGCTGCTGCCGCCGAATTGCCGCCGCAACAGGCGGCTCAAGAAAGCTCCCACCGAACTGCCGCCGCCACAGGCGGCTGAAGACCTCCTGCCGAACTGCCGCCGCCACGGGCGGCACACGCCGCCCTGACGGCACACGCCGCCCTGACGGCACACGGACTGCCGCCCCTTCCACATTGCCGCCCCAAGCACCTGCTTGGAACGCTGGTGCCTGGAGCCGGCCCTGGTTCCATTACTGAACAGTGACTATGTATGGGAGAGGGGTTATGTTAAGATAATCAGTGCTTTCATATACTATGAGAATTTGTCTTAGAGCAGACCATATTTCATTAGATGTGGGAAGTGCTATTGGCAACAAGCATCTATTGCTGATAGTCGTATTTCTAATGCTAGAAATGCTGACATTTATGATCTTGACTACAGTGGGAATTTGCCCTGATCCCAGCCACTGGTGGCCAGATTACCATAAACTGAGCAGGAGTAAAACCTACATCAGCACAAATCACACCTTTCCTTGTCTACACCAGGGGTTTGCACTCATGCATCTATGTCAGGGCCTGGCCACTGATGCATGGAATCATGACATATTCCCAATGCAGCCACAGCCCAATATTTGGCTGCGAGGGAGAATCAGGGTGCAAGATGCCAGTGCACAGGCATGAGGGAAAGAGAATGGCTGACAGGAAGAGGGTGTGGGTGAAGAAGAGAATAACCAAAGAGAGCAAGAATGGAAAAGGGGTTAGAAGTCCATAGCAAGAGGAAGAGTGAGGAAGAGAAGGAAAGGGAAGGAGTTCAGAGTCAGCTGGGAAGGAAGAGAAACACTGACTAGAAGAGACAGAAAACGTGAGCGGTAGGAACACAAGAGGCCTAAACAGAAAGGGACCATACTCAGAATGTCCGACCATATTCAGAATGTTGTTGTGCTGTGTGTTGCTAATGATGGCGAGAGACCCAGGCAAGGGGCATTTTGGCCACACACAAACCCTGTAATTGCCTGGCTCCCAGCTGTCAAACGGAGGAACACAGCTCGCAGTTGCAGTGTTGCCACACAGGGTCTGTTCATGTTCTGCCCCGGATTAGGCAACTGCTGACTGGCCGGTATGCTAAGATTTCTTTTATTTTCAGAAGGAGTAAGGTCCTCTTAGAGGATCCTCCTCATTTAATTTCTCTCTGATCCTCAAGGTCTCGTGCCATAGTATAGACAAGTGACCATGTAACAGCACCCCCTGGGGGCCCCAGAGCAGCCCTGCATGCAGCCCATCACCTGAGTTTCCCTTCTTGGATCCCGAAATAAACTCCATACAGGGTTCTTTCAGTCCATTCAAAACAGCTCTCCTTGGGATCTGATGTATTAATTTAAAGTTCAAAACTAAACACAAACGTCTTCCCTCCAGCTTCAGCCAGGTACAGCCCAAACTCCCCAGGTCTGGTCAGAGACCTTCCTAGCTGGAGCAATTTCTCCGGTCTCTGTTTTCACTACAGGAGTGCCTCACACCCTCTGCAGTTTGATTCCAACCTTCCCCCTTGCTGCAGCCATCTTCTGCTCTTTATAGGAAATTGCCTGATTCCCCTCAGGTGGGGCTCATTCTGTAATCAGGGTTGGCTTGGCCTAGGGTGACCAGACAGCAAGTGTGAAAAATCGGGACAGGGGTGGGGGGGTAATAGGCGCCTATATAAGAAAAAGACCCCAAAATCGGGACTGTCCCTATAAAATCAGGACATCTGGTCACCCTAGCTTGGCCCCAGGCTCTCCCGCCATAGGGCAAACCACCCAGACATGGCCATTCTCTCCTTCCTGGAGGGCAGGGTGTAGCTCCCTCCAGAGCCAGGATCACTATTCATTCACTCGGGCACAAAAGTGACTGGAGAATGATTTAAGGGATCCTTCCCTATCCCTTTATCCCAGGAACCAAGAGTCCTGTACAGCTCCTGCTCTGAACATCTATTGGCAGTGCACCGTGCTGCAACTAGACTGTTAGGCCGGCACTGTACTAATAAACACTGGAGTCATTTTCAGAGCAGTTTTTCAATAAGCAAAATATTTGGAAAACTTGTACGTTTCCTTCTTCACAATAAACTGTATTTAATTAAAGACCAAGACACCTCAGCCTGAAGCAAGAAGTACCTCATCTTTTGCATATGCTTGCTCATCTTCAGTGCCATTTTTCCCTGGAACATCTTCAGCTGTTACCACATCAACCACCCTTGGCACTTTGAGGGCTTCTGATACATCAATTGTTCTGGGAAGAAGAATATAAATGGCAGGGCCATTGTATGTATCGGACAAATATATTGAATACAAATGCTTCTTCAAGCTTCAGGACAAAGAAACATAATCCCCCTTGTATCCTCTTCAGATATCATAATCTTGGGAAACACTCTGAAATGTGTTGAATAGTATATTGTGAAAAAAATATTCAACTGCTGTAGTGGTATATTTGAAGAGGAAAGTGGGGACAAGTGGCGGGAGGGAACAAGGGAAAGGGACTGGCATAAAATAGTTACTTAAACTGTAGTCCTAGTACTTGGAAAGTTCAAGAAGCCCCAATATATATTTCCCCTTTTGTGTTTAGGGATCTGTGATGGGGCAGCTACCCCTCATTGGTATGTAAGGGGTTAAAACCACCCTGGGGAGGCTGCGTGGGAGGCAGCCAATAAGGAAAAGGCTTGTAGTGCCAGCCAATTAGGGGGTGGTTTATTTGAGGAGCCAATCAGGCCAGGCTGGCCCATATAAGCAGGGGCTACTGAGCAGAGCAGAGGCAGTCACTCCCTGGAGTTTGAGGGAGGAGGACTGGCTGCTTAGAGGGCTGAAGCACCATGGACAGAGCAGTGCTGGGTAAGGTCAGCAGAGTATGAGAAAGCTGACGGCTGCCAAACTGAGGCCCTGATACAAGGGCAGAGGAGGTGCTGGGGCAGCAGGGGAAGTGGCCCAGGGAAGGAGACGGCGGAGTTGGAGGAGGGGCAGATAGCTGCTGGCTATTGGGTCCCTGGGTCTGGGCCTGGAGTAGCGGGCAGGCCCGGGCTCCCCCCCAGCTTCCCTTGCCCCCACTGGCCACTGAGGGAAGTGGCCAGTGCATGGACTGCAGTTTTCCACTGAGACGAGTGGCTAGAACCTGGACTGTAGATTGCCACTGAGGCAAGTGGTTGGACTGAGGACTGTCGGTCCCCCAGAAGAGGGGAAAGAACCGAGTGGGGCACAGCCAGAGGGCTGTGTCCAGAAGAGGACGACGTGGTCCGTGGAGCAACGCGGGTCTTGGACGTGGAGACAGGAGTGACGATGGCGAGAGATTACCTGAGGAGGGTGCACAGGCAACTCTGAGATAATTCCCAGGATGGCCAGCAGGAGACACCATGGTGGTGAGGCAACCCTGTCAGAAGCTCCATGCATTAGAATGTGAACTCTTCCTTATCTGATACATTATGAAGCAATGATCTATTTCTTTTTATGCTTTGTTTGTAAGTCAGTCCTAGGGATGGTGATAGAAGACACCTTGTGCATTTGTTTGTTTCTATTGTAAGCTATGCACATTCAGGGGTCAAAATACATTTTTTTCCTGTGTTTGTACAGTGTCTGACACAAATGGGCCCTGATCCTGCAACATAAATACCATTAATAACAGTGAGTATTGGAATGAGTAACTGAATGGCATTGCAGTACTGACATGCTTTAACGAGGTGGTACTGTGAAGAGAACATGGCACAATACCTTATGTAAGACCAGACCAGCAGAGGGACATTCTGGAAAACCAGGAAGTGAGCAACACTCATTGAGGAATCTTTAAACTGAGGGAGCTACTAGGAACCTGTCCCCAGCTGTACATTTTTCTTCTCCAGACAATAAGACCCCATGTTTAAAAATATTAGCTGCTAAGACTCACTCTTTGCACGTGAATTACACTTTCATCCACCCCTTGTTTCCTGATTTCCTTTTCCACCATGCTCTATTCCAGCCTTAATCCAATAAAACTGAACATGCTTCATTAGTATGACCCACGTTGGTTTAAAAAATGGGGGAACCATCTAAGTGACCTCATACTGTAACATTTTTCTTACATCTCTTTTATTTACTTACACAATCTTTGCGTGGGCTCTGGAACTGGTTACCACAGCCAGGAAAAGCTCTTCATCCACAGCACGAATGTCATTGCAATAAACAGCTTCACCAGTGGCATGCTTAACCCCAGATTGGTGCATGATGGGACGTCCTACTGGATCTTGGGGAGGCTGCGCTGGGTTTACATCCTGTTTAATAAGAATGTGTTATCCTAGAGACAAAACACTACCTACAGAATGCCTTTTGAAATAATTTACGAATGCCTTATTTACGAATGCCTTTTGAAATCATTGTGCAATTATAAGAGTGTGTCATTAAACACACATTGCAATTGCCCAGATATTGTGGCTAGGGCATTAATGGGTAACAATCTAAACCCAAAATTCTACAGTTATTTATATTACCTTGGCAACTAGTGACCCCAGCTGAGTGGGCACCTGGCCAAATGAGCCAATGGAAAGGCTAAAACTTTAAAATTGAAACAAGACTTCCCTTTTGTCTGTCTGTGGTGGTTCTCCTGGAGAGCAGGGACAGGGCTAAAACTATGCTGTAAAAAGCTTTAACCCAGGTATGAAAAATCATCAGATCATACCTAGAAACTACTCATTGAAAACCCCAGATATGTAAGTAGATCAGGAAATCTCTAGGAAGATGCAATTAGGTTTTTCTTTTATTTCTTTATGGCTTGTGGACTCCTCTGTGCTAACCCCCAAATGCTTTTGTTTTGCTAGTAATCATTAAGCTGGACCTCAAAAAAGCCATTCTTGATGCTTAATTATTATATTAGCTCTTTTTAGCCTAACAAAACTGGTCTCATTCAGGCTTCTACTAATTAAATCCTGGTCAACCTTCCCTTCTGCCATTTCAAAGAGAGTCCTGAATTGATAGCACTGAAAATGTGGTTGCCCGTAATGGCAACCTTAGTCAATACACAGCTCTGGTGCTCTCTGCTGCTGAGCTGCTAATGATACATTTAGAGAGACAATGTGGGTGAGGTAATATATTTTATTGAACCAACTTCTGCTGGAGAGAGAGAGACAAGCTTTTGAGACAAGCTCTTCTCCAGGTCTCTGTGTAACCTCAAAAGCTTGTCTCTCTCACCAGCAGAAGTTGGTTCAATAAAATATATTACTTCACCCACATTGTCTCTCTAATAAGCTGAGACCAACACAGCTACAACAACATTGCATACAATGATACACTTGACATAGCCTGAAACAACCCAGCTATGAGGTATGGTCCAAGATTTACTGTCAAAACTTTTTTTCTGTGGAACATTGTATTTTTGACTAAATGAAACTTCCACAAAAATTATTAGCTTCTCAAAAATTTTCAATTTTTCATGAGAACTGGAAGCAAACATTTTTAGCTGAAAAAGAGTACTCAAAACTGATGAATTTTTTTGGCTGAAAACTGCTAAAAAGTGAAAAAAAGGGTTAGTTTTCAGCACTTCTGGTTTTCAGACAAAAACATGACATTTTCTGTTGAAAATCTCAATGACAATGAAAAAAATTAGTTTGTGGAAATTTTCTGCTGGAAAACCAAAAACAAACATTTTTCCCACTCTACCCTACATATTATAACTTTGGCTAAATGAAACTTTTAGTTCAGTTTAGACCCTCAGATACCACAGGATATGCTCTCAGGAGAAAGTCTGGAACACACATCTTAACACACTTAAAACTACCTTCACCAAACAAGGACACGCCTCCAGAGAAGCAGATCACATCATGGAACAAGCCACCCAAATACCCAGGGAGAACCTACTTCAATACAGAAAAAAACCCAACCAACTGTACACCCCTAGTTGTCACCTACCACCGCACACTGGAACCCATATGAGGTATCATTAAACAATTACAATCCATACTCAATGGCATAGGCACCGACTCCGTGGGTGCTCTGGGTCTGGAACACCCATGGGGAAAAATTAGTGGGTGCTTTGCACCCACTGGCAGCCAAGCTCCCCCCGCTCCACCTCTTCCTCCTCCCCCGAGCACACCGTGTCCCTGCTCCTCCGCCTACCTCCTCCCAGCGCTTCCTGCCCAGCTGCCGCCAAGGGCCACATGGAAGGGGTGGAGTGGGGGTGGGGCCAGAGGCAGAGGGCGGGTTGAGCACCCAGGGAAAAGCGGGGAAGTCAGTGCTTATGCTCAATGGGGACCACATCCTGAAATAAATATTTCCCAAACCCCCCTCTTCTGGCCTTCAAACAACCTCCTAAGCTCATCATCAGAGCCAAGTTCCACACAGACCAGGACCAACCAACTCAAAGCAGCACCACATTCTGCCAGAACAATGGATGCAAAACCTGCAGACATTTCTCCACTATTACAAGAAGAAGTTAATCACCTTGTGCACTGTGTAACTGGAAAGCTTGTCTCTTTCACAAACAGAAGATGGTCCAATAAAAGGCATTACCTCACCCACCTTGTCTCTCTCATATCCTGGGACCAACATGGCTAGAACACCACTGCAAACAACCTTTGAAAAGACAGAGGCAATGCAGTGTTGTTCCCACGATATGAGAGAGACAAGAGGGGTGAGGTAATATCCTTTATTAGACCAACTTCTGTTGGTAAAGGACACAAGCTTTCAAGCTTCATAGAGCTCTTCTTCGGGTCTGGGAAAGGTACTGAGAGTGTCACAGCTAAATACAAGGTGATATGAATACAAGGAGACAATGCAGTAAGTGGAGAGTTAGAATGAAAAACCCGAATACATAATGCTCATTAAGGACAGCATGTGGCAGTCACAATTCACAACTGGCATAGTTTTCTATGAAAGCAACTTCACTGACCTGGTATGTTTGCATACCCTGGGGTGCTTCGCTGTGAAATGCTCCTAGGGCACTCATGTTCTTCTTTGATAAGTCAGGATACCTATCTGGGTACTGAAAGGAAGGCAATTTAGCAACACTAATGTCATATCACTGCTTTTAAAGCTAAATTTTCCATTTACAAATTTTGAAAAACATAAATGTTAAAGAAGAAGAGATTTGCAGTTTGCTCCCACAGCTCAAACACCAGCACTGATGTGAAACAGTTGTGAGGTGGAATCACATTTTGGGCAAATGAGAGTCACAAACATTCTATTCTGCTACATACTTCCTTGCCATAGCAGGCACCTTTTAAAGTGTCGGAGAGTTTACACAGGTCGTAAAACTATAGACAACATTTAATGTGAGCTGGGTCACCTGACATCAAAAACCCAACCCATCCCACCAAAAACTACTGTGCTTGGAGGGTGGTCCATTGTCAGGATGGAATGGAAGGGGTTGTTGGTAAAAAGAGTGACAGGGTCAGATTTGAAACTGACTAACAAGGAGTGCAACATTGACCATCACCCCTATGGTGTGTTCCTGATCCTTTCAGGACATGATGGTATTTGGGATACTTCACAAGAAGGCATTGGCACAGGGGATCATGTACTGAGAATGGGTGCTGGGTACATTTCAGGCTGGAATTAAATCTCATGGGTTCATTGTGGTTATCTTCTGATCTTTTAACCCTTGAGCTTTGCATTCTTGCTGTTTGGCAGCCAAAGAGTACATTGGTGTACCCTACTGCATCGTTGCTCTGGGTCTCTTCCTGGACAGCCTGATGCAGCTATGCAAGGCTCCCCAGCTGGCGATTTCAGACCATTTCTCCATGTTATGTGCTCTGCTCAGGCTGTCTAGTATTTAAAACATCCACCTGCCCCTCTCAAAGAAGCAACATTATTTATAAATGTAAACATACTGTCACAGTGCTAACATTTTGTTACGGCTAAAGGAATTCCATCGTACGGCAATGAAAGGTCTGGCACTTCCCTGAGAACATGTTAAACTTTAACTATGAGCAAAAACCGAGATTAGGGCAGGAGTTGAGTATGGGCACAATCTGCATTCAATAAAGGATGTATCAGTCCAGTCATTTAGTTAGCCTGCAGCCCTCGCTAGGAGACCTGAGCACCTGGTAATAAACATTGGGAATAGTCTTTCCAAGAAAAAGAAGTCAGTTTGTCCAACCGCAGAGGGAAACCACTTACCATTTTATTTAATCCATACAACACTTCCAGGTAGAACTTGAAAAGGAAGCTGACAAGCAGAGTTCTTCTGTATTCCACCTTCCCACCTGGAGCTGAGGGGGAGAGAGAAATTTCTCCAAGCACCAGTTTGCAAGCTTCATCCAGCATCTGCTCATTCCAGTGCCTGGTGGAGAAACAGACACGCACACACACACTTATTTATTATAACGAAAATAAGAAAGAAAAATTTATTATACTAAACTGCAGCTAAAGCCAAAGTGTTAGGTAAAAAAGGTTAATTCACGTGGGCCCGATCTTGCTGTCCTTTTGTACCTTTTTATTTCAGTGGGAATTATGTGCATGAAAAGATTGCAGCAATCAAGCCTTAAGAAGCTGACCACTGAGGGTAAGTCTACACTGCAATAAAACACCAATGGTTGGTCTGTGTCAGCGGACTCAGGCTCTTGGGGCTCAGGCTGTGGGGCTGTAAAACCGCAGTGTAGACATTCAGGTTTACGTTGGCGCCTGCCTGGGCTCTGGGACCCTCCACCATCACGGGGTCCCAGAACTCGAATTCCAGCCCGAGCCTGAATGTTTACACCACAGTTTTATAACCCTGCACTGCCTGAACCCTGTGAGCCCGAGTCAACTGACATGGGCCAGTCACAGGGGTTTTATTGCAGCATAGACATGTCTTTATTTGTTTCCAGCTAATTGATAAACATTTATATCATAGTGTATAAGCAGCAGAGCTGGTTGGAATTTTTCATTCCCATGTTTTTTTCTCATGAACCTTAGACCCTTTTTAGAAAATAGAAATGTTCAGGAAAACATTCAGATTTCCTCAATATATTCCATTTTTTGAAAATGTTCAATGAAAATCTTACTTTGGTCATTGTTTTTCATTTATTGGGGTGTATATTTTTTCCCACTGCCAATTTTAACCAGTTTACACTTGTAAAAAAATATTCACTTTCATTTCACTTTCAAAACTGAAATGTCATTTGAAAAAATATAATTTTCCAAAAATGAAAAATGTTGATTTAAAAAAAAAAAGGAACAGAAAATGTTTAAAGCAAAACAAAGCACAATCAACCAACCAAAAAAGGTTAATTTCAAAATCCATCTGAACAAAAACAAGTTAGAAATTGGCAGGTATTATTTTATTTTAATTTTTCAACCCACTCTAATTAGCAGTGTCGATTACTTAACCCCTTCTTTACAGTGCTGCTCTGTAGCATCATGCACATTTACGTCAGATTAGTGTTCATTATACGTACTACTGTATGCACTACAATAACTACACAGAAAACATGCAGTCTTCCAGTTTTTAATAAGATCACTTATTGTCATTTAAAACTGATTGGGGTACATTCACCACTTCTGAGACAGTGAGGTGTAAATTGCACCCATGTTCCAGCATAGGCTACTTTGCTGGCAAATTCCATCACCCCTGGCAACAGGTGTTCCACTAGGAGAAGGAGACTTTATCTTTGGGTTGGAGCTTCACAGGAGAACCTCTGGGAGAGGTTGCCAGGGGATAAGTTGTATCAGGATGGAGCATCTTGGAAATTCCCACTCCATTGTGTGACAAAGTTCCTCCTCTATCTTGGTGGGTCCTACGCTAATTGGCAAATTTGGTTGCCTCAGAGATTCACGGCAGCCCTCAGTTTGGCCACTTTCATGGCTCAAATCTGCTGTTCACTCAGATAACCTCATCACTGGCCAGCATGGGGAAAAGGAAGGAGAACAATCACCGCAGTCCCTGCTGATCCACCATGTGGGTCGGGGAACAGCTCAGAGACCTGACCACGGTCCAGGTCAACTCCTCCTGTGTTTGATCAGGAGTTGGGAGGTTTTGAGGGGAACCCGGGCCCGCCCTCTACTCCAGGTTCCAGCCCAAGGCCCTGTGAACTGCAGCTGTTTAGAGTGCCTCCTGGAACAGCTGCACGACAGCAACAATTCCCTGGGCTACTTCCCCATGGCCTCCTCCCAACACCTTCTTTATCCTCACCACAGGATCTTCCAGCAGTACGCCTTCTCCTCTCAGCTCCTAGTGCCTCTTGCTCCCAGCTCCTCGCACGCACATCACAAACTGAAGCAAGGTCCTTTTGAAACTCAGGTGCCCTGATTAGCCAGACTGCCCTAATTGATACTAGCAGATTCTTAATTGGCTCCAGGTGTCCTAATTAGCCTGCCTGCCTGAATTTATTCCAGAAAGTTCCTTCTTGTTCTGGAACTGCCCCTGTTACCTTACCCAGGGAAAACAGACCTGCTTAATCTGGGACTAATATATCGGCCTTCTAACACTCTTCTGTAGCCATCTGGCCTGACCCTGTCACAATTGTTATTGCTGTCCACTTTCTGGGGGTTGTGGGCGAGATGTGCACCAGCTGTGATCCCTACATTTCAGTCTCTATCAGCAGAATTTGGCGGAACGAAGGGTTTATAGAGCCTTTCTGACAGAAATGTACTAAAACATACAGTACCTTCCTATAAGCCTCTGGCAGGATTTCTTTGCACTGACTGTGGTAGGGCCAATGCCTCCATATAAAATATTCAGGTCCATAATGATGTCAGTGTTTGGTTTGAAAAGGACTCTCATTCCAGAATTCACAACTGATACAGCGTTTTTCCGGCGTTCAGCCTGTCGGAATGCCGACACAAAGTCATTCTGATCAAAAGAAAGCAAGAAGGAATTCCATCACTGGCAGAAATTGACTCTATTCTGAGTCTTAATTAATCACAAGTGACCCAAAGAAAGAAAAAATAATATTTTTTCTCAAATTATACAGTGATATAGTTAAATTTCTGTATTTCTTCCAAGTACTAACTAGTGATGGTCTGACATGTCCCGGAGGATATGCTTGTGATAAGCCTATTCACAGGCTGATATGACAAACTACAGATTTCCCCAATGGTTCAATGTGTTATCAGAAGCACCCCCTCTGAAGTGCTGGACAATCAGTATTGGCACAAGTCACTTCCAATGTGACTGGTGCATTATTGTTACTGAAGGTTGCTTCCAGCACAAAACCAGGTGGCCGTACTGTGCCAAAGGACCCGATGTTGCTGACTGGTTTTTAACGACGAGATTTCTGTACTTCATGCCACAGAGCCAGAGATTAAAGAGGGAGCTGCTGGCCACAGCCAATTCTGAATTGATCAGAAGCCCAGTTCTGATTTGTTTGGAAGCCAAATCCACTTGCTCTAAATTAACATGGTAGCTTCTTCCATACTCAGCCTGAGGATATGTGATGACTGCCTTCTTGGCTGTTCCACATACTGTACTGGGGATTCAACTGGGGCCCTCCAGAGCTAAAAGCATGGAGCTGATGAGCCAAAGCTCTATAGCTGGGGGCTGTAACAACTCATGTTCCCTGAGGATCCCCACTGGGTTACAGAAACTCCTCCTGAAGTGTAGATTTTAAATATGCCCCTTCCAGAGTCAGAAATGGGCCCTGGCCAAGCCTCTAGATCTGAACAATCCCAGAACTTTGGGCTGTTTGAAATCCAGATTCAAGATTTAAATCCATTGCTATTAGTGTTTGATGGGACTCAAACCTATCTCTCAGTTTCTGGTGCCCACATGAAATTTGAATCTCAGGATTACATGGCCAGAGGTGAGCCCTTTTACAGCTAGAAGATTTTCTCAGCATGTTTCATGCCCACACATATCACCTGGGCAACATTCACCCAGGGCCGGTGCAAGGAAGTGCACCTAGGCAAAACTTCCTTGCATCAGCCCTGTGCCGCCCCCCTGCTAACACCGTCCCCCGCATGGCAGCTCCCCACCCCCCGCAGCGGCGGCTCAGGCCCCCCCCCGCCCGCAGGCCGCAGCAGACTTGGCTCCCTGCCCGCGGGGGCAGGCTCAGCTGCCCACCTGCCCGTGGGCCGCAGCAGCAGGCTCGGCTCCCCGCCAGTGGCAGGCTCGCCGCCCCGGCCCCCCACCCCCACCCGCGGCAGCTCACCTCCGCCGGCAGCAGCAGCTCCTCGGCGGCGTTTCGGTGGCCGCTTTTATTGCCGCCGAATCCCCGCCGGGAGTCGCTGCCCCCCCAAATCCTGGCGCCCTAGGTGCCTGGCGCCTAGGGTCACCTAGTGGGAGCGCTGGCCCTGTATTCACCCCAAGCTGCCAGAAACCGAAAAAACAACAACAAACAATGGGCATAAACAAGAGTGAGAATATGAGCTAAAAAAACAGCATCTGTGCCTCCACCCACACACTAGCAGCCCCTCGCTTTCTTTGCTTTCTTGCAAATATTCTGATACCCTGCTCACACTAAGTAGCACCTTATCTGGTGAATGGGCAATTGACTTCAATGGGACTGTTCAAGAAGTAGGACCCCCCTCCCCCGAAGAAGTGTGGCCAAATCAGGTTTCCATAGCCATAGATTCAATTTCTGTGGTGAGGCTGATGAAGTTCACCATCCTATCAGTGTTATTACTGACTGTTTGCTTTAGCTGTCAGGTGTGAGTGATCATTTCAGTCAGACAGCAATGGTAGTCTCCAATGTCTCCGTTCCCTTCTGTTCTCAGGTGGGAATGGCTCTCTCGGTGTTTCTGAGATTTCCATGGTATAACTTCCAGGGAGACACTGCAGTTTTGCTTTTTTATCTTCTCTTCCCCTCTTTGGAGGGGCCTGGTTTATATTCCCCTTCCAAATTCTCCACCTGTTCATTAATCTCCAACCGTAATCATGCTGGGATTCAGAATTTCTGAACAGAAGAAGTGCTGCTGTTCTACCAGATTCAGTATAGTTTGGGGCTTTTTTACAAGAAATCTACCTGGGCCAGACATCTTTTAATTCAGCACTTATATTACATTCATCACCACAGGGCTGACATGCTCACTTCACCATGCTTCAAAAGACAGCTATTTTGGGGCAGATGGGGTTGTGACACCATGACCTGTATGTTAGTTATGCTCAAAAACAGGTACTAGTCGCATAAGAATTTATTTAGTGTTTAGACTCCATGAAATGCTTATAAGTTGCTGCATGCATTAAACTCACTTGTAATGTCTGTGTTCCATGCTATAAGAAAATATGTAAAGTTTTGCTTTATAACTTTGAAAATGTTTTCTCTGAACTTGTGAACCTAGGCATGGGAATCGTCCCGCCTCACCCATCCAGAAAGACTATCAAAATCAGATGGCCCATCATGAAACTTCAAAATACAAAGGATTGGTTAATGGCCCTATCGAACCTGGGAAATGCTACATGCAAGGAAACTCATCCTGTGGATTTGGAAGCTGAATGAAGGAAATTAAACAAAGTCACAGGAAAATTTTTGATTTTTTTAGCTGTTTGAACTCTGACAGGTCTAGAGACACCAAATTGAAACCAGAGATCCCTAGGGGCTGCCCCCGGGTCCACCCTGAAAGACACTTTGAATTGACAGATCACTACAACTCTGTCACTCTTAGGATTTGGATGGTAACTCATTTGTGTGTATATGTTTGCTTGCTTTAACCTGTAAACTCTAATTTCTTTTTCCTAGTTAATAACCCTTTAGATAGTTTATTACAGACTGGCTCTAGGTGCTGTCTTTGGTGTAAGATCTAGAGTACCAACTGATCTGATGTAAGTGACTGGTCTCTTGGGACTGGAAGCAACCTGAATGTGGTGTGATTTTTGGTGCAAGAGACCATTTATCACTAAATCCAGTTTGTCTGGGTGGCAAGATAGACTGGTGAGTCTAAGGGGACTCTCTGTGACTGCATGATAAGACTGTTATAGTGATCCAGGAGTTCACATTTGTTACCGGCTTGGTGAAATCTAATCACAGGACACACCACCAGTTTGGGGTATCTTCCCTGTTTTTGACAATCTGCCCTGAGGCAGGCACTCACAGTTGTGAGGCTCTCCAGACAGCATGACAGGGGTCTCCTTGTTTTCTCTTTTTAGCCTGGGCAGATCTTGCAGTATCAGCACTGGCAGAGACTCCCTTGGCCATTTCTTTGTCTGTTTGAATCTCAGCACTCTCACTTTTATCTATCAGAGGGGTAGCCGTGTTAGTCTGGATTTGTAGAAGTGACAAAGGGTCCTGTGGCACCTTATAGACTAACAGAGGTATTGGAGCATAAGCTTTCGTGGGTGAATACCCACTTCTTCACTTTTATCTGGGTTTGTTCTGCAGTTTTCTCCATATCCACTAGAGGGACATCTGATAACACTACAGTTGCTAATGCCACAATTTCCCCTCCCCTAACTCATTAGGGTTAGATTCCGTCACCCTCACTCATAGTGATCCATCTTACTCTGAGAGTTGTCCCATTGAAATCAATGAAATCAACAGGACTACAGAGAGCAAGTTACTAATCACCAGGTGGGAGGGGGCAGAATCTGGCCTTTTATTTGGGGGATGTGGTACCAGTATTACCTCGTCACTGGGATTAATAGGGCATCCTGTGCTGCTATAGTACTGAGGAGGGATGCCTGCGCACATATTATAGGAGAGAGAAATAACATAAAGAGACCCAGCGATTAGAAATGTGGACAGATGATAAAATGAGTTTCAGCTTGGCAAAATGCAAACTACTATATCTGGGAGGACATAACACTACCCCTAGAAAGCAGAGACTTAGGGCTTGTCTTCTTGTTCAGTGCCAGGGGTGCTGGAACAGGGAGGGTCTGGGGTCATGGCCCTCCCATTTTTTACTGGCTGTAAGGGCGAGAGACAAGGGGCAGAGGCAGAGCCGTAACTAGGAATTTCTGCGCCCGTAGCAGGGGCGCAGAAATTCCTTGGGGCTTACCCTCCGCCGAATTGCCGCTGAAGCCGCAGCACCGGCGGACCTCCCGCAGGCAAGCGGAAGCGGCTTTGGCGGCAGTTCGGCGGAAGGTATTTTTAGCAGCCGCCGCTTCCGCTTACCTGTGGGAGGTCCGCCGGTGCCGTGGCTTTGGCGGCAATTCGGCGGAGGGGGGCCTTCTGCACACACACCGGTGGACCTCCCGCAGGTAAGCGGGGGCGGCTTCGGCGGCAGGGGAGGACAGGCGCGCCCCTGGCAGCAGGCTTTTATGCCCCTGCCAGCAGTGTGCCCCGAGGCGAGTGCCGCACTCGCCTCACCCTTGTTATGGCCCTGGGCAGGGAGCGGAGAGGAGCGAGCGGGACCTTGGGGGAAGTGGTGGTGCAAGGGCTCGGGGGAAGGGGCAGCACAGAGGGCAGGGCCACAGTTTGGGCACCAGTGCCCCCCACTTTGAGGGACCTTCTAGTGAAGAAGCTCTCCCATCGACATAGTGCTGTCTATACGGGGGTTGGGGGGGGTGTGTTAGGTTGGTATAACTATGTTGCTCAGGTGTGTGGATTTTTCTGCTGCTCTCTTGCCCTCCCTTTACACAGTCCAGGTGGGGAACGTATCCTGGATGCAGGGAGTCCTGATGTTGCTTCTTGCTCCCTCCCCCATAGCCCTTTAGGGGTGCGCGGAGGAGCAGTGTTCTGGCTGGGGCAGGGGGAGTGAGCAGCAATACCGGCTGCTCTGTGCATCCAGGTCAGTTTTCCCATGTGGGTGCAGGAGGGAGGTGCAGGGGTTAGGGGTGAAGGGGGTGTGTGCAGGGCCGGTGCAAGGATATTTTGCGCCCTAGGTGAAACTTCCACCTTGCACCCCCCCTTCCCCGCCCCAACTCTGCCCCCGCCCCCATTCCAACCCCTTCCCTAAATCCCCGCCTCCTCCCTAGGGCACGCCACATTTCCCCTCCACGGCTTGCTCCAGCGTGCTCAGGGGAGGAGGCGGAGCGGAGGTGAGCTGGGGTCGGGGGGCATGGGGAGGGCCGTAGGAAGCGGAGGTGAGCTGGGGGTGGATGCAGAGCCCCCCAGCAGCTCCCCACCGGCTCCCCCGCCCCGCCTCCACCTCCTCCCCTGAGCGCGCCACTGCTCCCCCATCCCTCCCAGGCTTGCCGCACACGAAACAGCTGATTCGCGGCAAGCCTGGGAGGGACGGGGGGAGAAGCAGAGTGGCGGCGGTGCTGGGAGAGGGAGTCTGAGGGCCAGACGTGTCAGCGCACTGCGGGCAGCCCAGCCCAGGAACACTGTAAAAAAAAATTGGGGGCACCGCTTTTTGGCACCCCAGGCGACCGCCTAGTTCGCCTAGTGGTTGCACCGGCCCT
Source organism: Chelydra serpentina (assembly GCA_037349315.1). NCBI lineage: Eukaryota > Metazoa > Chordata > Testudines > Chelydridae > Chelydra > Chelydra serpentina. Next base: position 32,459,815 of record JBAIAC010000029.1, on the reverse strand, counting down.
GGGTGTGTGTGCCTGGGGAGCCCGCTGGGGCCAGGGGCAATGGAGGGACATCCACAGGGGCTAGGAGCAGTGCGGGAGGGAGTGTGCTGCACCCAAGGAGGCCAGGGGCGCCAAAATACAAGTTCGGCCAGGGTGCCATTTTCCCTAAGGCTGGCCCTGGAAACCCAACTGAAGTTGGTGGTCCTGCTCATAAGGATTAATTGTGTCATAAACATCTGCAGAATATGTCCACAGATGACGCTGCTACTGAAGTTCTTGCAGTGCATATTAAAATTTCCCTTTTGTTCAAAGGCTCTGTAACATTATGTATAGCACACCCTGTTACAAGCAGTCCAGAAAGGACCCCAGAGCCCTTACCTTCTTAGAGTATGGGATGAGAACCGAGACTATGATTTCTTTTGGCTTAAGATCTGCATTTTCATATCCAGCAAGAAACCGATCATTTAAAGGAATCTGTCGTGTTCCGTCTGTTGGAGAGAAGTGTAGTTTGTTAGAGAATGTGGAGTGTGAAAGGAAAGTCTGCACTTTGCAGATGCAAATCATCTAATCTGTGAAAGAAAATTATACTAGAAAATAAATCCTACATTCATACTCTAGTATTTAGGTATCTAGGAATGATACTGATCATGCAAAAATTTCCCCATGAGTATTGAAATACAGATTCACAGAAAGAAAAAAGGGCTCAAATCTGTAACAAATCCTTCACAATGAATGATTTCACCAGCTCTAAACATGTTTAGCAAGGTATGCAACAACGTTTTAGATGACAGATGAAAAGTTTTATTTTCTAAAATTGTAACACTGCTATTACAAAAACAAATACATTTGCTAGCTCTGGTCTATCGCAGACGATTCGACTGTATATTTGCATGCTTTGTGTATTCCATTCTACATTTGCTGTGGGAGTTCGCTCTGGCTTGGTCTAAGCTGTAGGATAGCACTGGTGAGGAAAAGGTAGGTAACAGTGATCACTGTGAACAACTGCCAGGTGTATTTGATATTCTCTTTACTTCTCTGCACTTTTGTTTTGCCATTAATGAGACTTTTGTGATTCCAAATTGAGCGTTATACAACAGCCCGTTTGGAAGCTTTATGCCATAGGCTTTTACAAAGAAATATTGTTTTGCAAAGCAGTGGCTGGTGAGAGAGTATATGGTACCAAACAGGAGAACAAGTGAAAGAGAAGCATATATAAAAAAGGCAATTTTAAAGGATGTACTTAAAACAGGAAAAGATTCAGGCGTACTAATGAAGTGAAAACAGTAGGGGGGACATCTTGTTTTTAAATATCTTAAATAGTTAAATATATTTCTTGTTTTAGAAAACAGTAACCTTTCAAATAAATTAATTATGTATGTAATTATCTAAGGGCTTTGTTTAAAATGGCAATTTTAGTGTGCATATAATTTCTCTATAGAATGCCCAATGAATTACTATTTTCTCCTGTATATAAGTTTAATGGAACTTGGCCAGTGACCACCGCTGACTGACCTCTGCTTACCTTGGTTCCTCCCTGCAGCACATGCCTTGTGTATTCAATTATACACATGCATGCATCATGTTCCACAAAATGGTGTCTTCCAGGCGGTGCATGGAAGGTCACGCTGTCTGGAGGACACTATTTTGTAGAGCAAAATGGCATCCTCCATGCTTGTTCTGACCAGGGGCTGCCGTTTTTTTCTGAGGCATGCAAATCGCTTTCCTCAGTCTAAACTAAAGTTCTCCATTCCCATGGAAGTCAAGGGAGTGTGGTCAGCACATTTCAGGATCTGGTCTTAGATTGTAAACTCTCCACGGTAGGGACACTTGTCTTTGTTGTGCCTGTTAAGTAGCATGAACTTTGGTGCTATACAAATAATAAATGCTAATAACACTGTGCTGTATGTATGATGTTGAATACCGCTGATTTTAGAGCCAGTAATAGATAGACAAATTAGTAAGCTAATTAAGTAGCTCTCCTCTTTTTACTCAAAAGCTTTAAACAACAACATTTAGGACATTGAACAGCTAACGTGCAGTAAGCTTTAAAGGCAGAAATTATCTGACTTCATGATGAGCAGAAGAATTATCCTGGAACATCTTTGGTTCAAAGCTGCTACTCATTAAAGCCAAGATTTTCAAAGTGGCCATCGATTTTAGGTGCCAGCATGAAATACTTTGGGCTTGATTTTCAGAGGTGCTGACCCCTCTTCCCTGCATAATCCCAGGGACATCAGTAGGAGTAGTGGGTGCTCAAAATGTATGAAAAAGGGGTAGATATTTTCTCAGGCTGGGTGAGACATTAGCAGCAAAAGCAACCATTGAGAGGATGTAAGAAACTGTAGGATAAAGGTGGCCAGTCTGGCCTTTGCAGGGGAGCTGCTGGCAGCAATGTGGGGAGGTTGTTGATACCACACGGACATTTTTCTCTTCCTTGCTCTTCCACCTCACTTTCACAGTACTGCCAGTTTTGTTCCCTTCTGCACCTGGCAGCAGGAAGGAATGTAGCAGCCTGCATTAGCTCACACTTTTTTGCCAGTGACAGTCACAGGAAAGCACCAGAATAATTTTGTTCTGTGTCTACCAATGTGGAGGAAATGAGGAAACAAGTGAAGATACTCACCACTTGTACTGCTAATTGTGCTCTACAGTGATGCTTTGCAGGTCTGGCACAGATACATAACAGAGAGATGCTGAATCTTACCTTTTGATGCCAGACTGAGGACAGAGTTGCCAACTGCTAGGACAGGGTTCAGATCCCAAGTTGAACCTCTACTTACAATATGTCCACCTAAGGACTTTAACAAACAAAGAGGCTATTTCAGTTGCTGTCTTTTCCATATATAGCAATATTGATCTAAAACATGAGCCCACTTTTAGGGATATTAAGAAGTTGAGGTAATTGATTGTTCAAACTTAACTGAAGTTTCACATTCAAACTTTTCTAAATGATCGTTTCCCTCTCATTTTAATGTACAACTCATGAAAGGTCCTGACCTATAACCCCAGCCGAAAAATGCCAACATGGCCCCGGGTAGATGACCTGCCCAAAAATAGAGAAATGGCCACTCCTTTCAGCCAGAGGGGAGGGCCCACCAAAGAACTAGGGCAACTGAGTTTTAAAGAAAAATGGAAGGGTGGGGTCAGAGGCAACGATGCAAAGCCTTTCAAAGTGAGGAGAAGCAAAGGACGCCTTGATTCTGAGCTTCCACACAGCAAGTGGGCAAGTATATCACTGCTTATCTGGTAAACTCTGCTATTATTTGTGCATTTCAGTAGTAGCTGACACGGGTGCTGGCTTCCTCGTTTCCCCAGGGGTGCTCAACCCCCACTCTGCCCCAGGCCTTGCCCCCAGACCACCCCTTTTCCCAAGGCCCCACCGCACCTCTTCCCACCCAGTTCCACCCTCTCCCCCGAAGTGTGCCCCATACCACCTCCTTCTCCTCCCCCACAGCGCCTCTTGCATGCTGCAGAACAGCTGATCATGGCAGGCAGGAGGCGCTGGGAGGGAGCAGGAGGAGTTGATCCCTGGGGCTGCCGGCGGGCGGGAGGTGCGGGCGGGGGGGGGGGTTAAAGCTGGCTGCCGGTGGGTGCTAAGCACCCGCTATTTTTTTTCAGCACTTATGGTCAGAGGTGCCATGTGAAAGGCCCTGGATGGCTATGTACTTAAACCCCATTCTGGAAGGACAAAGATAACTTCATACATATTCAGTCCTTGGCTTCTTTGCCAATAAGGGTGCTGCCAATTACAGTGATGTGGAGACAGGTCCATTGGTAATGACAGAAAGCCCTAATTTAGTTCACATAAGCTATCAGATAGTAATGTCTTTTAGTCATTACCAGCATGGACTGGATTTGAACTGGTTACCTAGATGGAAAGGCTCTGAGATGCCAGTCAAGCCCCAGAAATAGGCCAGCGCTCCTCTAAACGAGCTTTACAGATTTGTAAGTGAAGATCATAGTAGATATATACTTTCAATGCTGGCCTGTTTACTATAATCATTGAAAACATACAGCCAAACTCCTGATCTGTTCTCCAGCTAGGGTTTTCAGCTGCTGCAAGAGAGCACGGAAAATCTTGGTCTTCTCCTCTGGAAGCTCAGGGACTACTTTCATCAGGATGTCTCTGAGTTGGGCCAGACAGCAGGCAGCACCTATCACTAGTCCTGAAACCCAATTATTTTAAATAATGAAATAGGAGCATCACACTTTAAATGATCACAACTGTACAAACTGACCATGGAAACATTTCTTCTATAGTCAGCTTTCATTAAGTATATTTCACATACACAAATCTACAGGGCAATTTTCTTTGGGCCAGACATTGAGATCTTTATTCAGGTGAATTCCCATGAGGCAAATAGCAGTCTGACTGAGTAGGGCTAAGGATGGAGTAAAAACTGTTGAAAGACTCCAGAATTTGGCCCCATGGGCCTGACCCAGAACCCATTTCAGTCAATGGAAACAATGCCATTGATTTCAATGGATGTTGGATCAGGCTCTGTGTCAGTAGAGATTTGTAGAGCATTTTGGAAGCTTACAGTGGTTGTAAAAAGCCCTTTTTTCATTAAGGGCATCCTCGATAAACGGTGACAATTAAATGGACAGTTGTGTGTGGTGTAGTGATTTACAAATACTTATACTTTCAATTAATCCATCAGTACTATTTCAATGTCAATTCCAGAGCTAAGCGAAATGCAAATAGGAAAACAGTCATTTGCAGTAAAATCCCACTTTGTCTGATTTTTATAAACAGCTCTGTCCAATGCCTCCAGGAAAAATGGGTGCATCACGTACTTTTGCTACAGATTCAATTCCATGTTACATATTAAGATGTGACATAATGGACCAGATCCTCAGCTGGTGTAAATCAGCATCCATGGAACTATGCTGGCTTGGACCAACTGAGAATTTGGCTCAGTGGCTCCAAAGAAAATATTTTGGCATATTGGATCAAAGATTGCATGGCATGAGCATCTCCATATAGATTGTAGACATTGCCAGACTAATGACTATGACAAAGAACCTTGTGATTTCTACCAACAGAAAAAACTATATCAGACCCAGGACCCTCCCACATGCTCCTCTCCTGCAGAAAAATGAGTGAAAGATGGTTTGAACAAAGAAATTTATGGCAGCAGAGTCTCAAAATTTGAACCTCCCGATCCTGTTCTCTCCAGGTAGGCTGACAGACTGGACAGTGCTCTTGGTGTACGAGCGCTACTGGAGAATAAAATGTTTCATGCACATGTGACTCAAAGATTCTAATCATTTATGGTGTCTAACAACACATAACTCAAGAGGTTTTTTAGGCAAATCAAGGACTTACCATTGTTTGTATTATTCACAACATGCAGATCTGGAATCCTAGTGGGATGGATGATAACTGGATGATGAACACCATCAAGTTTCATCTCAAGTCCTGAAGATAGAGAATTATAATGAGATTGAAGAAAAACAGAAGAAAACAGCTGTGTTAGATTTCCAGAACTGTGACTGTATCTAAAGAACTAAATATACCCCCATCCTTCATGCCACCAGGGCTTGTGACCTTAGTGTCACATGGGATTACTCTCCTGGTATTCTTCCTATAGCCAACTGGATAGTAACAATGACAAGAAGCCCTCAGACCCTCCATACCCACACTGGTGTTCCCTACAACAAGAGGTGCTTTGGGATACATGGCCTTCAGCTCCAGAAGTTCCCTGAGGTTAGTGGGAGAAATCCATGTTGTTCTTTCCCCATGGAAAACCAGAGTTCTTTTTTGCTGTTCCTGAGCCATTCTCTGCAGGGGAAATGACAGAGGTTAAGCGCTCCATGGCTAACAAAGGTATTTGTCAGCCAGTGTAAAGTAGAACAAAACACTTTATAATATAAATATAATATATTTGTCAACCAGTGTAAAGTAGAACAAAACACTTTAAAATAACCAATAATACTACCTTGTACTTAGTGTCTTTAATCTGAGGTTCTCATCGAGCTTTACAATGGTACGTTTAATTATCCCCATGTTACAGATAGGGAAACCGAGGCACAAAGAAGATAAGTGACTTGCCTGAGGCAGCATAACAAGTTAGTAGTACAGAACCTAAGTGTCTTGATGTCCAGTCTCCTACTCTAATCGCTAGCAAAGGCTCCCTCCATTATGGTTGTTCAGTGACCAACCAAAGCAAAGCGATTACATCTTAAGAACTGAGGTTTTGTCACCTTCTCTGCCTGGACATTACATTTCCCCTGGAGCTTTACATAATAGAAAGGGTTCAGCCTGGTGTCTTTAGCAAAACGTACGCCATTGTTGTTCTGTGTGCTATGCGCTGCCTGATGCCCTCTTTCCCAAACATGACTGAATTTCAACAAGATTTAGTTTCAGTCACACCTCACAAGGGAATGCCAGAGAAATTCATCAGGTGAATTCTCATTGGCTTAAGGTCCCCAAGGGGCAATTTCAGTTGAGGTTCTGCTCTGAAACGTGACTATATGAAAAGGCAGAGTCTTACTAAGCTGATCTATTAGTATTCAAAGACAGATCTGACTTTGACTATCATCATTTTGTGTTGCTTTTTACTCCTGTTAAACATGATGAGTCAACACAGCTGAGAGGGAGTGAACTGGATTCTTGTCCTTTTTGCACTTCAATGGAATTGTTTACTAATTTCCAATCCTGTTACACATGAGCAACTCTCTTTGAGACCGTGGGGCTGCGCAGGCATGCTATGGAGCAGTGGTTCTCAACCAGGGGGTACCCCTGGGGGTACGTAACAGTCAAGTCTTCCAGGGGGTACATCAACTCATCTAGATATTTGCCTAGTTTTACAACAGGTTACATAAAAAGCACTAGCAAAGTCACTACAAACTAAAATTTCATACAGACAATGACTTGTTTATACTGCTCTATATACTATACACTGAAATGTAAATACAATATTTATATTTAAATTAATGTATTTTATACTTATATGGTAAAAATGAGAAAGTAAGCAATTTTTCAGTAACAGTGTGCTGTGACACTTCTGTATTTTTATGTCTGATTTTGTAAACAAGTAGTTTTTTAAGTGAGGTGAAACTTGGGGGTACGCAAGTCAAATCAGAATCCTGAAAGGGGTACAGTAGTCAGGAAAGGTGGAGAGCCAACACTATGGAGCATAATTTGACATCCTTGTGGTTGCACAGGTGGAAACAAGGGCCCTAGTGTTGCTTCCAGAATCATTATAACTGACATTGCTACATACAAAGGAAGAACCAGCTTAACTCCTTGATCCTATGATGAGTCTACAAGGCTGAAAGTTAGAAAGATCAAGATAATAAAACCTATCATGGGCTGCATGTTAGTACACATAGTGTCTTTTCACTGTGTAGCCATATCTCCACCCCTCAGAGAGAGCCATTTTATCTAATACAGGAAGGAGGCAGGGAGGACTAGTGGACAGGAGAGTGCCTGTCAAAATCTGGTTTCTGTGGGCAATTAGAATTTCCTGCCTCATGTGCCACAATCTCACCTGGCATATGAAAAAGCAGGTAGTAGCAGGACACAACCAGAGATGGTCAGAGCTGCTGCTCTGATCTGAACTAGTCTCTATATGTGAAAGATTTTTTCATTGCCCCTTTTTGACCTGAGTGGCTAGTCAAAGTTGGAGACCCTGTAGGTTGTTCCAATGGGCCTGTAGTTTCTTTGATGCAATCTTATTTATTTGCCAGGAGTGTACCAAGTCTTGCTTTTCCGAATGTAAGAGGAACCAAAACCAGGAGACAGCTTTCTCACTCACAGCACTAAACTCCTTCAGCCAGCTTGTTCAGGCTGTGTGTTTCTCATGCACACTGACCAAAACCAGTTCCACCACCTGCCAAAGCCCCAACCCCTGTACTTAAAACTCCTTCATCCATATCAGTGTTTCCGTCACACTATGTTTTGGGTGCTACTGCTATTGTTTCAGCCACCTAGTTACAATGGTTTCTTTACATTTATTCTGAACGTAAATTGGTGCCCATGCCTGACCCATAACAACGAGATTTAATCTAACCCATAAAAACTGCCTCTGCCACTCCTCATGCCAGGGACACATGCACAGGCCAATCTGTTACTCAAGTGGGACTTGTCTACATGGAGGGCGCGGTAATGTGCACTGTGTGTGTGGGGGGAGGATTTCTAAAGCACTTCATTAATGCACATCACTTTAATGGGTGCTTTAGAAATCACACCCCGTAGAGCGCATTACCCCACCATGTAGACAAACCCTTAGTCAATTTCATGTCCTTGCTCAGTTTATGAGGATTTGTATTTCTGTCTGATTAAGTGGTTTCACATTTTACAAGATCATATACACACTTTACATACCCCATCCTGAATGGCAGTTCAACCGCAGCCACTCCCTAGTTTGCTAAGGGATTTTTTGAGCAAGGAGCCAAGCTGTCTGCAGCTAAGACCCTTCAATCAAATTGTGAAAGCTGACTGTGAACTATTCTCTTTTTAGGTGTGTTCCATTTAACCCTTGCATTCTCAGGCACATGCCTTTCAAAGACAGGCCAGGGAGCGGTAGGAAAATTAAACTGGCATAACTACTTCGCTCAGGGGTATGAAAAACCTCTTGGGGAGGTGGATTGCCTATGCCAACAGTAGAATCCCTCCCATCGGAGTAGGTTGTGTCTACACTAAAGTGCTACAGTGGCACAGATGCAACAGTGCAGTTGCAGCGTTTTAAGTGTAGACTAGCCCGGTCACTTATCATACCAGTTTAAGGACACACAGGTGCCTCTTGCTCAGGGGTTCTCAAACTGGGGGTCATAAGAATGGCAATACTGGGTCAGACCAAAGGTCCATCTAGCCCAGTATCCTGTCTTCCGACAGTGGCCAATGCCAGGTGCCCCAGAGGGAATGAACAAAACAGATAATCATCAAGTGATCCATCCCATCGCCCATTCCCAGCTTCTGGCAAACAGAGGCTAGGGACACCATCCCTGTCCATCCTGGCTTAATAGCCATTGATGGACCTATCCTCCATGAACTTATCTAGTTCTTTTTTGAATCCTGTTATAGTCTTGGCCTTGACCCCTCAGGGGGTCACAAGGTTATTACATGGGGGGTCGTGAGGTGTCAGCCTCCACCCCCAAACCTCACCCGCCTCCAGCATTTGTAATAGTGTTAAATATAAAAAATGTGGTTTTAATTTATAAGGGGGGGGTCGCACTCGGAGGCTTGCTGTGTGAAAGGGGTCGCCCAGTACAAAAGTTTGAGAACCACTTCTCTTGCTTAATATATGCTCTACAATAGAAGGCAACTAAAAAAAAAAATCAAACAAGCTATGCATTGTGGATCAACCGGATTAAAAACCAAACCCACCTTATAATGGTTAATCATCTCTGTAATGCTGGAACAAATCAAACAATACACCTGAGCCTGGCAGGCCCGAAGTGAATATTTGTGTACATGAAATGGTTGTTCAACTCCAGCGTTCAGAGAGAGTCTGGGAACATTTTAAGCAATTAACAAACAACCAACCTCTGGGATTTGAAACAAGAGCCACCACCAGGGCCGGCTCTAGGCACCAGCCGAGGAAGCACATACTTGGGGCGGCACATTTTAAGGGGCGGCATTCAGGCCAATCTTAGGGCAGCAAATTCCGCTTTTTTTTTCCTTTGGCGATGCTACGGCCGGGTTTTTCTTTTGCCTGGGGCGGCAAAAAAGCCAGAACCAGCCCTGACCACCACCCACCCCAACTGAGTTAAAGTTTCACCTCTCCTCTGAACTAAGGCAATCCTAACTGCTTTGTGCCTGCTCAGACTGATTTAGGTGTGGACACTCCTCCTTTGCCTTCCCAACTTCCTCCTCCTCTCTAACTCCCAGCATGGCCTAAACTTCCTCCCTCCTGGCTTTCTTCCATTCCTCTGAGACCCTCCAATAGCTCCTAGTTCTTCTCCATTGCCCTCCAATAAACCCCTCTCTTCCCACCCCTTCTCACAAGACCTCCTGCTCCTCTGCCTTTATCATGGACCTGCAACAGACCAGCCCTAAGTGGCTCATGACCTAGAAGCGGGTGGCAAGGGAATGCCCCATTGGTTGAGAAAAACAAACAAACCACAACTGAGGTCACTGGAACCCAGCAGGAACCAGAAGAGGGAAGGAAAGGAGCAGCTCACTGCCCACTCCATCCCGCTGCTTCTGCACTGCTCACACACCCAACCCCACCGCATCTATTATTCTCCTTAACCACTGAAGACAAGACAAGAAGCAATGGGCTTAAATTGCAGCAGGAGAGATTCAGGTTGGACATTATGAAAAACGTCCTAACTGTCAGAGCTGTTAAGCACTGGAACAAATTACTGAGAAAGGTTGTGGAATCTCTGTCATTGGATGTTTTAGAGAACAGGTTAGATAAACACCTGCAGGGATGAGTCAGATAATACTTAGTCCTGCCTCAGTGCAGGGGACAAGACTAGATGACCTATCAAGGTCCCTTCCAGTTCTACATTTCTGTGATTCTATCTCCCCAGCCCAGCTGTCCCCTTCTACCATTCTTCACAGCTCAGCTCTTAGGGGAAGTGGTGCTTCAAGAGGCTGGAGAATCTGCACCACATCTCTGCCCTGGAGCTCAGACTCCTCTCCCTCCTGCAGGGCCGGCTCTAGGATTTTTGCCGCCCCCCTGCCCGTTTTTTTCTTCCCTCCCCGCCCCAACTCCACCCCTTCCCCAAATCCCCAGCCCTGCCTCCTCCCCCCCAGGCTCTCAAGCCTGGGAGGGAGAGGGAGAAGAGGAGCGCGAGCCGCTGCCGCTGGGGATCTCCCCCTCTCTCCCGGGCTCTCAAGCCTGGGAGGGAGGGGGAGCAGCAGCGCGCAAATCAGCTGTTTAGCACGCGAGCGAGGCGGAGGTGAGCTAGGGCGGCCAGGGCACATTTTTAGGGATGGCATGGCCGGTGCCAGAATGCTGCCCCTAGAAATGTGCTGCCCCAAGCACCACCTTTTTTTGCTGGTGCCTAGAGCCGGCCCTGCCCTCCTGTCCCTCTCCACATAATTATGATTTAGCTCCGTACAGCTTAAACACAGCCACAGTGACGTTAATCAAACTGGGTTCAATAAAGACTCGTGTGTGTACAGGGTGAGATCGTTGTGCGGAAAGTTTCACCCCAGAGTTTACAGTGTAACAAAGGGCTATGTAGGAACTTCATGACTGTCACTGTCCTGTACACACCTCGTGGGCGCTTGCAACTCCTTGGTGGTTCCCCAAAGCAGAGTTTTTCAGGAGGGACTTGACATAATGGGATGATGTTGGGAACAGATAAGTTAGACTGAATACAAGGAAAAACGTCTAGGTGATGAGATCTGGAATAAACTCCCAGGGAAGTAGAGGAGCTCACTATCATTTCTAAGGTTACATCTACACTACAGCTGGGATCGACGTTCTGAGATCGATCCACCGGCGGTCAATTTAGTGGGTCTAATGAAGACCCGTCAAATCGACAGCAGATCACTCTCCTGCCGACCCCTGTACTCTACTCCCAATGAGAAGAGTAAGGTAAGTCGACGGAAGAGGTTCTCCCATCGACCCCCTGCAGTGTAGACCCCGCGTTAACTTGACCTAAGGTACGTCGACTCCAGCTACATTATTCATGTAGCTGGAGTTGTGTAGGGTAGGTCGACTTACTGAGATAGTGTAGACATAGTTTAAGTGACCTAGACAGGAAATTCACTCTAAGGTACATTCCTGCACTGGCAGGGAAATGGACTGGATGACACTCTATCCTTGGTGTGACTCAGTCACCTTCCACTGAGGATGTATTTAGTCCAACAATCTTTTCCATTTCAGACTTCTATCATGTTGTCAACCCGAATGCTGGATCATTCATAACATTTGCATGTAAACGGAGACCAATTGGGAAAGAATAATACTTCTTACCATTAGTTCAGGAGGAAAGATAAACTCCTGGGTTGGGTCTATAGGCTGGAATTCTTCAGGACTGCAGAGATCAGAACGCATCTGAAAGGAAACAAAGTTTAATTTGAATATTTACTTGAAGGAGAAAAAAACAGAATGTGCGTGTCAAGAGTACGTTGCACTTTTCTGGAAAGAGCAGAGACTCTTAGGCTACATGTCATTTAGTTTTTTAACTGCTACAGGTACCAGCACATGAAATAATGCTAGCACATTCTTTAGTTAATTTCCTAAAAATAAGTCTATTCTCATAAATAAATAATGAAATAAAACTATTTACAAATTGACCCAATGCCAGAAAGGATTCTCCCAGCCATCGGCTCCTAAACCCACTTTCAGCACCTGCCCCATTCTCTGAAAGGGGCATTCGCAAGACAATCACTAGCCCTCATAGTCTGCCCTGGAGGCCATCAGAACCAGGCGTGGTAGGTGTATGAGACTCACTGGAAAAATGCAGACGCGGCAGAATTAATATAATCTCCCAATCCATTCTGTCAAATAGATTGATGGGTAAATCCAAGATGACAACAAACAAAACAGCAATCCTTTGGGCGAGACAAGATTTATTGGACTTCTTGTGTTTTTAGAGAAGAGAAATTTATAACTCCTGGAAAAAGAAGAAGTTACTCACCTTGTGCAGTCACGATGGTTCTTCGAGATGTGTGTCCCTGTGGGTGGGCCACTGAAGGTGTCGGTGCGCCCCTGCGCCGCAGATCGGAGAATTCTCGCAGCAGTACTCGGTTGGGGGATGGGCGCGCGCAGGAGCTGTCTCATGCAGCCATTGGCAGCTCCTGTAGCGCGCGCTCCCCCAACCGTCCCTCAGTTCCTTCTCTACCGCAGAGCTCGGCTATGTGAACTCCGAAGTAGAGGGGAGGGGTATGGGTAGTGGACCACCCACAGGGACACACATCTTGAAGAACCATCGTTACTGCACAAGGTGAGTAACTTCTTCTTCTTCTTCGAGTGGTATCCGTGTGGGTGGTCCACTGTAGGTGCCTGTAGAGCAGTACCCCACCAGGGGTGGTAGGGTTTCGGAGTTACGCATAAGTGTGTGATGAGAGCACTATAAGGCCAACAATAGAGTCTGAGAGAAGGCCTTGGGTGATAGCGTAATGCTTTGCAAAAGTGTGCTCTGATGTCCAGGTTGCAGCTCTACAAATATCTATTAAGGGAACATTGTTCAGGAAAGCGATCCATGTCGGCATGGCTCGTGTTGAGTGGGATCTGATGCCCACGGGGGGTTCTCTGTGCTGCAGTTGGTAGCAAGTTTTAATACAGGTAGAGACCCATTTGGAAAGTCTCTGGGTCGATATTGTAGAGCCCTTGGAGCACTCTGTTATAGAGACGAATAGTCTTGGCGACTTGTGAAAAGATTTAGTTCTGTCCATGTAAAACGCTACGGTCCGTCGGACGTCTAACATGTGCAACGTTGCTTCTCGGGAGTCGTTATGTGGCTTGGGATAGAAGGCAGGTAAGTGTATGGTTTGGTTAATATGAAAATTTATAGCCACTCTGGGTAAGAATTTTGGGTGAGGACGTAGCATGATTTTGTCTTTGGTAAATACAGTGTATGGTGGTTCAGCCATCAATGCTCCTATTTCGCTGACACGTCTGGCAGATGTAATTGCCACTAAGAATGCGACCTTCATTGACATATGTAGGAGCAAACAGGTTGCTAGAGGCTCGAAGGGTGGTCTTGTGAGACATTTGAGCACACGATTAAGATCCCACGGTGGTGCAGGTTGACGTACTTCTGGGTACATATTCTGTATACCTGCTAGAAAGCGCCGTGTAATCGGGTGAGCAAAAATTGAAGCCCCTTCTACCTGTTCGTGAAGGGCCATAATGGCAGCAAGGTGCACTTTAATAGAGCTTATGGCTAGCCCCGTTTCCTTCAGTTCTAGTAGGTAATCTAGGATCATAGACAGAGGCGCCTTGGATGCGTCCAGCTGTTTTTGCTGACACCAAAGGGAGAATCTTTTTCACTTGTGATGGTAAGTATTTCTAGTGGTGAGGCGACGGCTATTTAGTAATACTTGTTTTACTTCCTCTGAACAGTTCAGTTCACCATGTTGGAACCAGAGAGGAGCCACACTTTTAGATGGAGTTTCGCTGGGTCTGGATGGAGCATCAGGCCCTTGTTCTGGGACAGGAGGTTCATCCAGAAAGGCAGTGGTTGTGGGGCACAGACTGCCAGGCATGCGAGATAAGGAAACAAAGTCTGTCTGGGCCATGTGGGGGCAATGAGAATGATGTATGCTCTGTCTAGTCGTATTTTGCGGATGACCCGAGGGATCAGCGGTATCCGTGGGAAGGCGTACATGAGTGACACATTCCACTGAATGAGAAAGGCATCTCCTAGCGATCCCGGTGCCAGGCCTGCCCTGGAGCAAAATAGTGGACATTTGTGATTCATCGCTGAGGCAAAAAGGTCGATTACTGGGTGGCCCCATTTTTGGAATATTGTTTCGAGAGCTCTGTTGTGGATTTCCCACTCGTGTTCTTGTGAGAAGTGTCTGCTGAGGCTGTCGGCAGTAATGTTTTGGCAGCCTGGCAGGTATGATGCTGTGATGTTTATATTGTTGCGGATGCAAAAATTCCATAAATTCATGGCTTCCACGCAGAGTGAGTGAGACCTGGCTCCTCCTTGGCAATTGATTAAAACATACACGCCACGTTGTCGGTGAGAATAGAAATGGAGGTTCCCCGTATGAGTGGGAGGAAGTGTCGGCATGCATTGTGTACCGCACGGAGTTCCAGGAGATTGATATGTAATTGGGTTTCTGTTGGAGACCACTTGCCTTGTATATTGTGGTGATCCAAGTGAGCGCCCCAGCCTATCAGGGAGGCATCTGTTGTAATAGTCACTGATGGGGGGGTCTTGTTGGAAGGGAATTCCGGAACAGACATTCCCTGGGTGTGTCCACCATTGTAGGGAGAGGATAACCCATGGTGGTAGTGTCACCCGTCTCTTGAGAGAGTGTTTGCTGGGTGCATAGACCGTGCTCAACCAGTGCTGCAGACAGCACATATGGAGTCTGGCATACTTTACGACGAAAGTCGTAGCGGACATATGTCCCAGAATCTGGAGGCATGTCCTCACAGAAGTTTGTGGGCTGATGGTCACCGTGGAAATTAGATTGGTTAATGTCGTGAATCTGTGATTTGGCAATAGTGCCTTGGCTTGTATGGAGTCTAGGTCGGCTCCGATAAACTCCAATCGCTGGGTTGGTTCCAGGGTGGATTTCTTTTCCTTTATCTGTAGACCTAGCTGGTGAAACAGGTTCATTGTGGTCTTCAGCATGCCTGTTGTTTCTTGTCTGTTGGCACCCTTGAGGAGGCAATCGTCCAAATAGGGGAAGATTATGACTCCTTTGCATCTTAAATGTGCTGCTACTACCGCGAGCGTTTTTGAGAATATGCGGGGAGCAGTGGACAGTCCGAAGGGAAGGACCCTGTATTGGTAGTGATTGGGTCCTACTGTGAACCTTAGGAACCGTCTGTGGGCAAGATGTATCGTAATATGAAAGTATGCATCTTGGAGGTCGACGGCTGCAAACCCACCCCTGCTGTCTAGGGCTGGTATGAGTTCCCTGTCATGTCTCGCCCTTGTAGTTAAGTTGCTGCAATGTCTGCATTTCTGGGAGATATGAGCTTCTCCCAGGCAGTGAATGCAGGAAGTGTGACCGTCAGAGACCAGCATCGGTTCACGGCAGGAGTCACAGTTTTTGAAACCTGATAAGCCAGGCTTAATTGCTGTTAAGCCTCTCCCGCCTCTCGCAGATAAGGGTGGGAGATAATTGTTATGTTAAACTTGTAGAAACAGTTCCCCAACCGGGGTGGGGGGTGGGGGGGTGGTTAAGGAGAGAGAAAAAGATCTTCTCCTGTCTTCTTATTCCTTTTTATTTTATTTTTTTGGAGAAAAGCCTCTGAGAGGAACCAAGGAGACTATGGAACAACTTATTAACTAACACTAAGTAAACAATATAACTAAGTATACACTAAAGACTTGTAACTTTGTTTTCTTCTTTTTCTCTTTTTCCCTGTCAGAAAGTACCAAAGAAAGCACTGCCGGGGAGCTCCGTCTGCCGCCGAGGGCGGTTGAGAAGGAACTGACTGAGGGACGGTTGGGGGAGCGCGCGCTACAGGAGCTGCCAACGGCTGCACGAGACGGCTCCTGTGCGCGCTCATCCCGCAACCGAGTACTGCTGCGAGAATTCGCCGATCTGCGGCGCAGGGGCGCACCGACACCGACAGTGGACCACCCACACGGACACCACTCAAAGAAGTTCCATTGCAATATTGACCTTAAATCTACTGGTCTGTATCCATCTCAGTCATAGGTCAAAAGCAGGTACCGTTGCACTGGCTCTGAAATTTGGCCTTGTGGAAGATCTGGATCTCCTAGAATGGTTACATATCCAGGGTAGGCAAACCCAGCCAGCTCTGGCTTTCTACAAAGCTAAACTACTTAGGATGTTGCAGTGGTTTGGGTACTAGTCTGGGTACTAGTCATGGGCAATGAGGGTTCAATTCCTTGCTTTACCACAGACTCCCTGTGTGACTTTTGCGAAGTCACTTAGCCTGTCTGTGACTTGGTTCCCTATCAGCAGAAATGGGGATACTAGCACTTCTCGCCCACAGGTGCATTGTGAAGCTAAATAAACTAGAGTTTTGATGCATTTTGAGCTCTGCTGTTGAAAAGAGCTAAGTATCCCCCCATTACTTGCACAGCAGGGTTATGTTCCTCATGGGCAGCATGGCTCAATATCATGATCTCTGCATTCACAACACAGTACCCACAATGCAGTGTTGCTATTGGAATCTGTAAAGCTGGGTTGGGTTTGACAGGTCTGAACAGAGCTGGGTTGGGCAGGTTCAGTGTTCCCCCCCTCATTGTTTGCATCACTCTCTTATTTGATTTATGCTGAACAGGTTTGAAAATGGCAGGTTCTTAATTTCTTGGGGTAATTTTTCTCCTCCGAATGGAGCCGCTCGGTGCTTGTGCCAAGTTCAGCAGGGGCGGAATTAGAAGAGGACACCATAAAAATCAACTTTATTTTACTCATTTTGGGTTATCCCTTCTCTGCAAAGCCCTGTGCTTCGGAACTACAATCCTCTGGAGAATATGGATCCTGTGAGCTTTTGGGAAGGAGCTTACAGTGGGGTGAAGCTCTGGATGCACTGCATCCCCAGCATTGGTTGCTTCTCTTTGCCTCTCCAGACATTATTCTTGAATTAAAGCCTCATTAAAACCACATAATGATGGAAATTCAAGTATCTTCAACGGTAGAAGAGAATGAATGAGTCCTGGTTATAAACTGCAACCAGCCCCCTGGCACTCCCAGGTTCAACCCTGACTGCCACTGTCCAGATCTTAAAGGTGCTGTAACAATGCACAGAACCACCACAGCCTTGAATTTGCTCACTGTAAAACCTAAAGGTCCCCCTTTCCTTCTGCTGCATCACTGAGGATAAGACAGTTACCTTTTCCGTAACTGGTGTTCTTCGAGATGGGTTGCTCATGTCCATTCCACATTAGGTGTGCGCACATGCACCAGTGCCAGAAGTTTTTCCCTTAGCATTATCCGTAGGGGACTGGCTCTGTCACCCTCTGGAGTGGCGGTATAAGGGGCGCCACCGGCTCCCCCCACCCTCAGTTCCTTCTTGCCAGAAACTCCGACAGTGGGGAAGGAGGACGGGTCATGGAATGGACATGAGCAACACATCTCAAAGAACACCAGTTACGGAAAAGGTAACCATCTTTTCTTCTTCGAGTGCTTGCTCATGTCCATTCCATATTAGGTGACTCCCAAGCAGTACCCCTGGAGGCGGGTAGGAGTTCACGGACGTGTAGATTGTTGGGAACAGATAAGACTATAACAGGGCACACACACCTACTATGGAATGGACATGAGCAAGCACGCGAAGAAGAATGTTTAGTTTAGATAAGTATTTTATTTTTGTAGTTTGATTTAGAGAATCTTTATATTTCTTCAGTTACTCCAGTTGCCACAAGTGCAAATTAAATGTGAAACTACATACAGTCATCTACACTCTGAGGTGTAACATAGATAACAGATAGCCAGATCCTGCAGTTCTGACTCAGGGAAATCTCCCACTGATATCAATGGCAGTTTTGCAGAATAACCACTAAAAGACTGAGCCAGGGTTTTGGTTTTATACAATGCCTTTTCTAGTCAAAGCAAGTATTAAACAATCTTTAAATAACATCTCTCATTAGTTATTAAGCAGTGCCAATGAGCTAGTCATTGTTCAAGACACAAAAATGAGACAGTTCCTACCCAGAAGAGCTTACAATCATATACACATATACATAGGACAAGTGAGTCACAAACTGTTTCATAAATTGAACTGAAATACACATGACACAGGGATCACTTTGATCCACAGCTTTAGAATCTCAGGCGTAAGGGGCAAAGCATTGTCCTCAGCCATAGGTGCTGGAACGAGGGGCTGCTGGGGGTGCTGCAGCACCCTCTGTCTTGAAGTGGTTTCCATTCTATACAGGGTTTACAGTTTGGTTCAATGGCTCTCAGCACCCCCACTATAGAAATTGTTCCAGCATCCCTGTTCTCAGCGGTGTATCTCCTTACCGCAGGGAGGTCAATGCAGCCCTACCTTGTGTGTGCTCAGATCAAAAGCTAAAACTCGTCTCTTTGATGCAGACTTCCCCACACAGCAATTTCCTTCCACATAAAAACAAAACACCCTGAAACTATGGGGAGGTGGAGAGAAGCCCTTTCAAATTCTCTGGTTTGAATATAACTATGGGTATAGCTACACAGCAATGAGGTGGTATGATTGCAGCCGATGTACACAAACTGGAGCTAGCTTTAATCTTACATTAAAATTATCTTGGCCACGTCTACACATGCTGTAATTGTAATCATAGTTCCCAATTGCAATGTAGGCATGCACTATGTTTGGAGCTTAGATATCATGGTTATAGGTGCCTTAGAAATACCTAAGACAGGCAGAGAGAATAGAACTCTTTACCTATCAATACATTATAGATACCACCAGGTGAAAATGTGGCACCAGCTACAACAGCTCAAAGATGTTAATTCACTACAAACTTTACTTTATGAAACAGAAAGTAATTTTAAAAGACCATAACACACCTGATTTCCCTTGTCAGAAGATGAGCACACATCTTCTTCTTTGTCCAGGCAACATTGCCCTGTTCCTCTCAGTTGACAACATGCTGTTTCCTAAAGAAATAATACCCCATTTTGTAATACTCTAGATACAACTTCATTGAAAAGTGATTTCTTTTAAAATACCCATTTGCATTTATTTCTACTTGCACTGAAGTGGATTTATCCAGTCACTTGAAACTGGGTCAGGAGCTACCCATGAGCCAGGGTGACTATTCTTGTGTCCCCTTTGAAGCACTGCAGGAGGTAGTTCCTCCTTTGGGGCCAAGTTCAGCTCCCCTTGAAGTCATTGGAAAAACTCCAGCTGACTTCAGTGGGGGATCAGACTCCTGAAGCAGAGCAGAAACTGGTGCAAAGGATTATTGAGTGCATTGGAGGACTGTGTAGAAGTGGCTAAAATTGTCCTGCTATGAGAAAGTTGGACAGATTCCTAGTTTATGCTTTTCATTTGTGTTTATAGCTCTAATTGGACCCATGGACATCCTTGAAGGTAGTGGAAGGGGCACAGTTCTGTGACTTGGGTATGATCTCCCAGCCAGGAACAGGCCATGCAGTGTTTTCTGTACTACTGTGTATACCAGGGGTCAGCAACCTTTCAGAAGTGGTGTGCCGAGTCTTCATTTATTCACTCTAATTTAAGGTTTCGCATGCCAGTAATACATGTTAACGTTTTAGAAGGTCTCTTTCTATACATCTATAATATATAACTGAACTATTGCTGTATGTAAAGTAAATAAGATTTTTAAAATGTTTAAGAAGCTTCATTTAAAATTAAATTAAAACGCAGAGCCTCCAGACCGGTGGCCAGGACCCAGGCAGTGTGAGTGTCACTGAAAATCAGCTCGCGTGACGCCTTTGGCACCCATGCCATAGGTTGCCTATCCCTGGTGTATACCAATGTACAGCTGAGTTTTCAAGGAGGGATTGGCCCAGGGTAGGGTGGAGATGTGATCAATGGAGCTGTGACTATGTGGAGGATCTGTGACTTTACAGATGTGCAAAGTCACCTGTGGCAGGGAAAAAAATCAAAATATGTTCAGTTGATTTCCCCTTTGTTGTTATTCTCCTTGTAAGGAGAATAATAATACTCTATGTCATCATTGCTGGCCTGGTGATCTCTGGCTTCTCTTAACGGATGAGAAACATGGCACGTTTCAATCAGCTGAGAATTAATGTAAGACACTGACTCAACAGCAAGCTTGGATAATGATATTTTTCAGTAGCTATGATATAACACATACTGCACACACAGATTGGCTATATCCTAATGGTCTACACTTGCACTGAATAATAATCATAATTTCAACACAGTCAGTCTCAGTTTTTCTGAGAGACAAGGTTGGGGAGGTAGTATCTTTTATTGGACCAACTTCTGTTGGTGAGAGACAAGATTTTCTGTGGTCACGCAAGACTGAGGCTGAGAGACACTAGTTTGTTGTCAAGGCAACGTGTAAACAATTTGGGCCATGATTCTCCAAAGATTTGAGTACACACTTAACTTAAAGTGAAACACACTTAAGACTTGGCATGATCAAAGCCTTATTTATGACAAGAATGAGGATAGCAGAGACTGTCAATGCAGATCATAACCATCACGACCACCTACATCTTCAGGCCATGTATTTTGGATGCCTCGAGGCCTGATTTTCTGAGGTCCTAGGCATCTAAAGCTCAAGCCAGTGGGAGCTACAAGTGCTCAGCACTGCTTAAAAAGATACTCCTAAGGGACCACATTTTCAAAAGAAAAGAAAGCCAGATTTTCAAGGGCTCAGCACACCCAACTGGATCCAGATTTTCAAATAAGATCAGCTTCCATTTAGGCTCTTAATTAAGGGCCAGGTTTTCCAAAGTGGTCAGCACCCAGCTGCATTGTGACTCTTATGGCCAGATTTCCAAAAGAGCTGAGCACCAAATGTGGACTCAGTTGTTCTGCAAATCTGGCCAATTCTCTTTGTGCTTAAATGGGAGCAGAGCAATTCTGAAAATCTGGCTTTAGTTGGGCTTCCAGAAACTGAGCACTCGAAATTAGTGGATTATTTTTGAAAATGTTGATCTGTTTGTCTTTCTACCTACCCCAGCAAAAGACTTGTAGGTGTCTATTATTGGTCTGTATCCAGTGCAACGGCACAAATTACCTGAAATGAACAATAAAATCATTAATCATAAGGAACAATACAAGAATAATTATTAACATCAGTACAATTAGAAACGGTCCTGAAGCAAACCCTCACATCTGAACACACCTACACTTGGGGAAATTTGGATCCAAAACCAGACCTGGCTCTTGATTCTCCAATGGGCTGAACCAGAACCACGCAGGAATCAAGCACTCCTGAACAGCGGGAATGGTCTGATTGGGAGCCAAATCCAAGAATTGTGGATCAGGCCCATCTATAATAATAATGATTTATTGTATGTAATTTATATCACTATAGAAATGATGTAAATCATCCAAGAAGATATACTACTGCTACTATTAATGGCTCTGGATTTTCTTCAATGAAATCCAAACAAACTCTCTATCTCAGGGTTTTATCCTAACGTTCATCACTGCAGTCTCTGAGCACCCTCCATGTGAAATCAGTAGCTATAGAGAAGTCGCATGGGCACTTCACGAAGCCTCTGGACTCTTCTCGCTTTACAGGGTCACAACTCTGCTTGGGTAAATGTTTCTGGGGGGTGGGAAGTTGGTAGAGGTTTGGGACTAAAAAGGGTGTTTAAGTGGGTACTAACCCACGAAAGCTTATGCTGAAATAAATTTGTTAGTCTCTAAGGTGCTACAAGTTTTTCTTTCTTATTTTCATTTTGAATTATGAGTGTAACTTATGGTGCAAAGGTTTTCTCAATAAGGAAATAAACTCAGTATTTTAATAGGCTAAACCCACCCATGTCAGTGTGAGCTGTTTTCCTGAGTGATAAGTGCCTATTGAGAACCTGGGAGAACTCAGGGATTTCATTTTGCTGGCAGGCAGCCCAGTCACATTGCAAGCGAAGGACCTGATTCTCCACTCCACCCTAGTCATTCAGGAGTCACTCAGTGCTGTTACACTGGTGTAGAACTGAACTGGTGCAAGAACAAAGTCGGTCCAATGGGGGGAGGGAGGTTCCAAAGTACTCAGCACTGACCTAACTCTGCCCCCAATGAAATCAATAAGTGCTTTTGAAAATCCCACCTAGAATCAGAAGGGATAATCAGATCTTTAGTCCAGGGATCGGCAACCTTTGGCACGCAGCCCGTCAGGGAAATCCGCTGGCATGCCGGGACTGTTTGTTTACCTGCAGCGTCCACAGGTTCAGCCGATTGCAGCCGATTGCAGCTCCCAATGGCTGCGGTTCATCATTCCAGGCCAATGGGGGCTGCGGGAAGTGGTGGCCAGCACATCCCTCAGCCCACGCCGCTTCCTGCAGCCCCCACTGGCCTGGAGCAGCAAACAGTGGGAGCTGCGATTCGCCGAACCCGTGGATGCTTCAGGTAAACAAACCGGCCCGGTCCGTCAACAGATTTCCCTGATGATCCGCGTGCAAAAGGTTGACGATCCCTGATCTAGTCTGACCTCCTGCATATCACAGGCCACCCCCCCCCACCCTGTTAGTTCTGTGCGGAGCCCATTAAACTGGATTAGAAAAGTATTACAGCTCTCAGGTGACGAAACTTTGTGTGCCACAGGCAGAGAACAGGAGGGACCAAGGTGCACCATGCCTGAGCGCCCTGCCATGGCAGGGAATTGATTTAGTGAGATATATATATAGTATTTAGGAATCCCACAGACTTTATGTGATTCTGAAACATTATCCTCTGGTCTTTCAGTCAAATCACATCTTGCATCTTATGTGGCATGGAAAAAACACCCACACTTGGCTTCTTATTTTACCTCCTAAAGTTTACTACTTGTAAAAGTAAACCTACCATCCAGAGCTGCAGCTATCTGCTCCATGGAGGGGTCAGGGTGGTTTCTCAGCAAAGCATACATGGACATCACCATTCCGGGGGTGCAAAAGCCACACTGAGAGCCATGGCACTTGGCCAGCCTTTCCTGGAACAGAACAGAACAGGCTCTGCTTTCAAAATATAGCTTCACTGATTTGCCTTACAGCCTTACAGATGCATCTTGCTCACAGTGTAAAAGTTAGAAGCTGCAGCATTTGGAATGTTACCACATTACCACTAAAATGTAAGAGACTGAATTCAGTCATCTTACTGAAAAACAAAGGGCCATTATAGACTTTCATTTATCCATGGGCAACCCCACCAATATCAATGGGGTTCCCAGGTGTAAGTGAGAGCAAAATGAGGGAAGAGACCTATCAGCACAGCGATCAACCTTGTGTAAATATCTACAAGCATGAAGGATAGAGCGCAGAATAGCTAACAAATTAGGGCTTTGGGAGGAGTGAGGAGCACCTAGGAAACATTCCCATAATTTAGGCACTAAGGAAACAAGATTATGCATGAAAGAGAAAAAATGATTTTAAAAAGGTTTTAAAACTTACTGGGGTCAGATGGTGCCTTTAATGTACAGGCCTGAGTACAGGCCTGAGGTGAAGCTGCACTAACCCAAGAGAGCTCCCCAAAATACAGAGAGACTGTGCATGATCCACTGTTTAATCTAATCCTTATCTTCCTAGGTCTTATAGGGACCCATCCCTTATGATCATGCAGCTGGCCCAATGTGCCAGCTGGTGCACGGAAAGGAGCAGGGTGCTGCTCTCCGCCTTCCCTGAGCCCCTTCTGGAGGGTTAGTTTCCAACATGTCACTAGCAGGGAGCAGTCCGTGTGCTTTGGAGACTGCAGTTGCACCTGAGCCCTGCACAATAGCAGGCGCTCCTTACTTACTCCATGCTCTGTCCTATATGCCCACACAAGGGCCAGTGACAATCTGGCTCTTTACATAGTGCTGTTCTTGTTATAATAATCAGCAGGACCTGCTCACGGTGGACACCCCTTGCTCTCTTTGGTGTATCATTTTACAGCTCCAGGTTTATCCTTTCTCCTGAGGGGCCTTTTCAGAACTGATTCTCATCTTTTGAGGTATCTTGAGTGCTAGAGTAGAAACTACGGGTGGGACAACCTCCCCCAGGTCAGCGTTTGGTTTGGCGATTCAGCTGAGCGTTCATCTCTAAGCTGTGACCAGGAAGAGCCAGGATACAGAGTCTGTTTCCTTAGAGTGATTGTCTAGTGCAAAGAAACACCAAACTTGATCCTCATGGCAGATTTGGCCAGAGTATAGGAAAGGAAAAATCCCCAAATCTTGCCCTACAAATTACAGCAGGTTCTCACCTGAATTGGATGAACCCTCGTTTTTGTGCTTCCAACACCTTCCACAGTGGTGACAGCAGAGCCGTGCAGTGAGCATATGGGTAAGAGGCAGGAGTTGGCAGGATAATGCCTTGGGAACGTAAAGGAGAACTGTGGCATTTGAAATAGCATAGTACTCTGTGGTGCAGGGCCAAGAGGAATGAAGCACAGGTGGAGATTACACTCAGTCTAGTGTAGAACTGCGGGAGTTAAACAGCCTAATGATGACTGGGGAAAGTTATGTTTCTGAGAAGCAGCTGTCCATAACTCAGCACTCTCGCCTCAATATTGTGTGTATTCAGTACATACACTAGCAACATTTTTAGCATGCCCTAAGCTTTATATAGCTGCCTAAATAAGGAAACAGAAGTCTCACTTTTAAGGAGTTTTTATTAATTAACTTGCAATACAACATATACTACAAAAACCCCAGGGCCAGACTCAGACCTGATACTGGTGGGTGCAACTTTACTAAAGGAGCAGAGCTCCCAAAGAAGAGGAGAGGCAAAAAGCACAACCCACTACGAAGCCTGCTATGGCCTATGCCATGCAGGGCTAACTTATTGTGTTAGTTACTTCATACATCACTGCAATCAGTGAGTGTTGAAGAAGAACTATGTGAAAATTGACTAAGGATTTATCTAGGGCAACAAATTCTAGTCCAATCCAAGCAAGAGTCTCAACTTTCCAGTAGCTGCGACAAGGGCTGCTGTAATTGCATAAAATAAAGATCCCCCAGTAAAGGAAATAGTTGGTTTCCAATCTCCAAATAAATAAATGTTTCTCGAGCAGGAAGATTTCAAGTTTCTTGAGTGGGATTTAAAGTCACATCACTTGTAACTGTGGGACTATCCCTGTTGTGTGAATCAGTTTTCCATGCAGATAAAACATGTTAAAGGTAAAGTAAAAAGATTTCAGGTATCTGCCAGGACCCAAGACTATAAACCTAAATTAAAAGAAAAAACAAACACTCAAATAACCAACCTCCCAATTAACAATGGTTTTCTATGAACAATAAGTTATAGCTTCCAAGGGTGTGATTTCAAAAGTGCCTCAGTGGGTGTAAAACACACTGAAATTCACTCACTGAGGCACTTGAGAAAATTCCACCCCAAATCTTATCTAAGGATACATTATCTTCTTGGAAGTTGGTTCATATGTGGATATCATCACAGTGCAGGCTCCACAGCCACCTATTCCACAGCCATATTTCGTTCCTGAGAGACGAACTGCAAATGCAGCAGTTAAGGAAGAAAGTTGCTGGTTCTCAATGTTGTTGCTATGATGTTTCCTCCCCGCCCCCCAAGTTCCCCTCATTTTACTGGAGCATGCAAAGGTGGAGGAAAATTCCATCTGTTTAATCCAGTGACCAGCCAGCTCCAGAGATTAGATATTCGGTGAAAGGCAGCTGGAACTCAGCCTGTAAATTTCAACAAGCAGAATATCGCAGCAACCAGGTTGGTCACAGCCACCTACAGTTTATCACATCTGAATTACCAGTGACCTCCAGTCCATAATTCCCCTGTACCACTCTAGATTCTCCACTGCCTGAGAGCAATGCCATAACACACAATAGGTTTTACTGTGTTGGCTTTGCTGATGCTATGATGGGCAAAAGGGCACCAGAAGAATGTTAAAATTAGCCAAAACTTTATGGTTTGCGTTCAAGAGATGGCTGAAAGTTAGAAGAGAATTGCAGAAATGGGAGACTCGTTCACTCACCCAATATAAAGCTGTTCTCTAGGGCATATTGTCTATGGCTGTATTCAGTTTAGATGACTCTCCCCCGAAATGGTGTTTCTAACACACACACACACACACACACTTATAAAAGACCTAACGCAGAAGTTAGGAAATTCCAGAATGAAGTTGCCTGCAGTTACAGCATCGTCCACCACATCCCCTCTGACCCTTCCCTCTCTCAGCCCTTGGCTAACCTGTCGCAGGCCCATTTTTCTCACTTAGCCAGTCCCTGTCTTCACTCCTCAGGCTTCCCATCTGTCACGGAGTATAGGGGAGTCCGGCCCTGCACCCCTCTTCCCCGGATTCACTGGGAGTCTCAGCCAGCCAGTAGAACAGAAGGTTTATTAGAGATGCCAGGAACACAGCCCAACCAGAGCTTGTCAGTACATCCAGGACCCCTCAGTCGGGTCCTTCTGGGGGGCAGGGAGCTTAGACCCCAGCCTGGGGCTCCCTGCATTTCGCCCCGCAGCTCCAAACGGGGCAGGGAGGCCAGACCCCTGTCTGCCTCTCTCCCCTCTTCTCCGGCCAGCCCCAAACTGAAACCAAAAAGCCAAACCCTCCAGCAGCCTCTCTTCCCCTCCCCCGGGGCCCCTCCTCTAGCCTGTTACCATTCTCCCAGCCAAAGGTGTCACCTCCCAACCCCCGTCCTGGCTCATGTTACAGCCTCAGGTAAAGTCTCGCATTTCCAATGCAGCCTGTCCCAATGCAGCCAGCCTCTCAGGTCAGACCCATCTCGCTCTCTACTCCGTCACATCTCTCCCCCCTTCGAGACTGAACTGAGCGGGGTCACTTTAGCTAGTGACCTGGGGAAGTTCGAACCCGGTCACACCAGGCCGTTACAGTTCGACGAGCTCCCTTAGGTCGGGTGGGCTGGATGGCACCCGCAGGCCGCATGTGGGAAGGTTTATGCGGCCCGTGCCCTTTTTCCATCCCCAAACCCCTGGGGTTCAAGCTGAGATGAGCTCTTTCCCCAGCGCTCCAGTCTGGAGGGCTGTAGTTCGGGCTCTCTTGGTTAAGAGCCTCCCTCTTGATCTGGTCCCCTCTCTGACCACGTGTCTGTGTCACCAGCCGCTCGGCATCGGCCCCTTTTCCTAGATGCAGCCACGTCGGGGCGAAGTGGTGAATATACACCGTAAAGCGCCAACCAAATAGATCCGGCTGCTGCTTCTTAAGGGCCTGCCCCATGGCCAGGCATTCCCTCTCTATGGCCGGACCGTTCTGCCTCCAGGGCAGCAGCTCCTTGCTCAGATACCCGATGGGGTGTCTCCCCCGCTTCGCATAGGCCTGCATCAGCACCGCGCCCAGCCCTGTGTCTGAGGCTTCGGTGAACACTGTACAGGGCTTAGCCCCGTCTGGGTTTACTCGATCTATAGGGCCCTGGATTAGAGCCTCCTTCAGCGCACAGAGAGCCCTCTGGCCCTGCTCGGTCCAGACTGCCTCGTCTGGCTTCCTCTTCTTACCTAGCTCTGTGATGGGGGCAGCTAGGGAGCTAAAGGGGGGTACAAACCTCTGGTGGTACCCCGCCATCCCGCTAAAGGCCTGGACCTGTTTCTTGGTCTGGGGAACAGGCCAATCTCTGATCGCCTCCGCCTTGGCCAGCCCTGGGCTGCTGAATGACTGGTTCACCTTTAAAGCCAGCCTGTCCTTGGGCTCTCTCTCCAGGTTCTGGGCTCTTTTCCCAGTTACTCTGAACGGGGGACACCTGATGGGAGGATGGGCTCCCATCTCAGGGGAGAGATCCATCAGGGGGTCTTCCCCCTTCTTGTCCCAATTGTCCCTTACCGGTTCTAGGGGTCCCCTTACTCTCCTCCCATACCACAGCTTGAAACGGAAGCCCCCTGGTGATTCCTGGGGCACTTCCCTGTGCCATCGGTGGGGCAGGTACTTGTCCCAGTCCTGTGGATGTTGATTTATGCAAGTCCTCAGCATCATCCTCATGGTCCCCTGAACTCTCTCCACCAGCCCGTTGGACTGAGGGTGATATGCAGAGGCCCAGGTGGGCCAGATCCCACCTTTCTCCCACACGCCCCGGAGCCGGGCTGAGATGACCTCGGATCCCTGATCCGTAAAGACCTCGCTGGGGACCCCCATTCTGCTGAAGATGGACAGCAGCGCGTCTGCCTCGGTGTCTGCCCCGGTGGAGGACAGAGCCACCACTTCTGGGTAGCGGGTGGTGAAATCCATCACCACCAGGATGCATTTCTTCCCTGACCAGGTTGCCCTGCTGAGGGGCCCCACCCTATTCATAGCCACCTTCTGGAAAGGTTCCTCCCTGATGGGCAGGGACCTCCAGGGATCTTCTCCCTTACCCTGGGCCAGGTACAATAGCCGGTGATGATACTTCGGGTGCCCCACCGGCTGCCTCCTGATTCCCCGCAGTCCCACTTCCCCTTGGGAAGCCCATTCCCGGCA
This sequence comes from Chelydra serpentina, assembly GCA_037349315.1. NCBI lineage: Eukaryota > Metazoa > Chordata > Testudines > Chelydridae > Chelydra > Chelydra serpentina. The sequence goes on along the minus strand of JBAIAC010000029.1, from coordinate 32,431,286 downwards.
CAGGAATCCCTTCTCCCACAGGGATCTGTCTCTGCAGTCTTCCCCAAGGGGGTTTGCAGCGCTGTGGCCAGCAAGTTCCCTTAGCTTCTCCAAAGCGGGATCCCTCTGCAGCTCACTGGCCAGGCCTGGGGTCACCGCCCCACTGAGCCCTGTCCCTGGTGGCTCCCTCCCTGCCGTGGAATCACTTCCCGGCAGCACCTCTGGACCAGGCAAGCCTGGTTGGCAGCTGTCCTGCCCTGCCTGTGTGTTCCCCCACTCAGCTGGGGTCTCTGCTCCCCCCGGGCTCAGCACTGCCCTGGCTGTCCCTGTGGGGCCAGGCAGCGAGCTCGCTGCTTTGGTCACAGCATCAGAGACTGCCTGAGCCACCTCTCCATTGTGCAGGGGGGTGGGGAGCATCTCTCTGTCCCACCCCGCCCTAGGGGTCTGGTTACAGGCAGGCAGGGAACCGGGGCCTGGCAGCTCCTCCCCCCTGCCAGCCAGGTCATTTGCATTTTCACTGACCATTTCCCTCTTAGCCAATTGGTTTCCTGAGTTCAAATTCAAATCCTCGGCCGTTACAGGGCCTGGATCCTGTCCCAAAGATACACAGTCACCCCCCAACAGCACCTCACCGCTGATATCCTGGAGACCCCCAACCACCAGCCAGCCTGACCCCTCCTGGGTCTGCACAGGGATCTGGGCCTTAGGCAGGGCGAATGGGTCCGTCCCTGGGACCCTCACCCAGGTCACACAGCCCCTCAGCATCTGGTGGGGGTGCACCACCCGGGGGCTGACCACAATTCTCTCTGTCCTGGGGTCTTGCCACCCCCCGAATGTCTCTCCATTGACCATCACCTTCCGCTCCCACTGGGGGTCCATAGGGCTTGAGTCCAGGGCCAGGAGTGGAAATCCGTCCACCATCCCACCCATCTGGCTGGCGGAGTTTATGGCCTTGGGACCCAGCAAGGGGGTTAGATCCCGGGGCTTTTCCGCAGGGTCTCCCTGGTTCCAATCACCAGCCTGCTCCAAGGCAGTGAGGTGTGCCTCCACATCCCCACCCTCCTTAACTAGGGGCAGCAATTTAGGATCGAGGTTCCCTGCGGAGCTGGCACCCCGGGATCTGTCCCCACTTACCCCTGGCCAGTCCCCTATGCCTCTCCGTTCCACCACCGAAAGTTCACGCTGCTGCTGCTGCTTCTTCTGTAGGTCTTTCTCGGGCTCTTGCTGTCTCTCACCGTCCTCTTGCTCTCTCGGACTCCGCTCCAGTCCCATCCGTCTCCGATCCCCTGCCGGGGAACCCGATCGTGAAGACCCCCGTCTGGTTGGGGACCAGACTCTTGGGGATGCCGGGTTATCACTCCAGCTGCTCCCAGATCCTGCTGTAGCCCCATTGGGGTCAGGAATCTGCTCCCTGGAATGGTCATCCTCCTCCAGCAGCGTGATTAACTGGGCTTTAGTGAGCTTTCCAATGGGTAGCCCTCTCTTTTTGCACAGGGTTACAATGCTCTTCTTAAGGAGAAGGCGATAGGCCATCACTTCACTGCTTCCAAGTTGCTGTGGATCCGCAGGCCTGTGTGCTCTTAGCTCCCCACGGTTTCCAGGAAGAACCCCAAGTGTGCCAGCCCTTCTCCAGGTCACCGCCTCTTTGCCAGGGTCGAGCTGCAGCTCCTCCGCCCCTGGGTCCACTCACGGCACCCCCAGGGGAACCCTGTCACTGCAAAATTCCTTCTCTCTCCCAGGGCCAAGCCGCAGGCTCCTCCGCCCCTGGGACTGCTCACTGTAGCCCCCAGGGGGACCCCATCATTGCACAGTCCTTCTCGCTGGTCACACACTCCCAGGGGTTAAGCGTAGCTCCTCCGCTCCCTGAAACCGCTCCTCCGTGAGCCTTCAGCATGCCTGGTCCTCGTTAGCCCCCCTTCGTTCTACTGCTCCCCAGTTACTTACTGCAGGAAGCGCCGTTCACGGGGTGCAGAACATCCCACCGCTGCCACCAGTTGTCATGGAGTATAGGGGAGTCCGGCCCTGCACCCCTCTTCCCCGGATTCACTGGGAGTCTCAGCCAGCCAGTAGAACAGAAGGTTTATTAGAGATGCCAGGAACACAGCCCAACCAGAGCTTGTCAGTACATCCAGGACCCCTCAGTCGGGTCCTTCTGGGGGGCAGGGAGCTTAGACCCCAGCCTGGGGCTCCCTGCATTTCGCCCTGCAGCTCCAAACGGGGCAGGGAGGCCAGACCCCTGTCTGCCTCTCTCCCCTCTTCTCCGGCCAGCCCCAAACTGAAACCAAAAAGCCAAACCCTCCAGCAGCCTCTCTTCCCCTCCCCCGGGGCCCCTCCTCTAGCCTGTTACCATTCTCCCAGCCAAAGGTGTCACCTCCCAACCCCCGTCCTGGCTCATGTTACAGCCTCAGGTAAAGTCTCGCATTTCCAATGCAGCCTGTCCCAATGCAGCCAGCCTCTCAGGTCAGACCCATCTCGCTCTCTACTCCATCACACCATCCCAGTCTCTTTGCCCAACTAGTCCCAGGCCTCCCACTCCAGGCTCCTCATCCAATCCCTCTCTCTCCCCAACCCTGGCCTCCAGTCTCTCCCTGACCCCAACCATGATCCTTGTCCCCAGTGGCTCCCAGGCCTAATCTCCCTTCCTGGGCTCCATGTCCAATCTCAGGCTCCCTTGTCACTGGCTCTTTACCCAGTCTCTTTGCCCAGCCAGTCCCACATCTTTTCCTGCACCCCGATTCCCATTTGATCTCAGTGTTCCCTCTCCAGCCAACTGGCTCCCAGTCTCCCGCACCTGTTTCCCTCACTGGCTCCCACTCCCAGGCTCTTTGCTCAGCCAGTTGCAGTCTCCCCCCACTGCTCCTCATCCCAGTCTCAGTGTCCTTTTCTAGTCATTGCCAGTCTCCCTGTGATCTTAACTCCCAGTCCCAGTTTCCCTCTCCTCTTTCCACTCTCCAGTCCCAGTTTACATATGTCCCCTCCCCTCAGGTTTCTTGTCCCAATGTACTCCCCCTACAGTGCTGACACCTGACCCTTCTGCATTCAGATCGAGCAGTTTCTTCCTCCATGCCAAGCAGGGGAGGGCGGTCATTTAAAGAACAGGAGAGATGGGTTCCCTGCTCTCATCCAAATGCCCAGATGCAGACCTGGCGCAGCCTATAGCAGCCCAGAGCTGCAGTTGTAGGGAAAGTCCTACTGAGCTCCAGACTGGAACATGCTCAGTGTGGATGCAACATTTGGGGACCGTAAATGCTAAAATCTAAGAAGTCTCTACAGAGCATGTGCAAACTGCAAATTTTCAAATGCTTATGTAATAGCCGAATTTGGCAAGAATGGCAAAAGACACATCTCTGATGCAAAGGCCATCCTCTGCTCAAATTTCAAGTTCTTGCTCCAAAGCATGGAGGCACTAGAACTTCTCGAAGAAAAGGCTGGAAGAATTTTTTAACATGCGCAAACCAATGTATCCTTCTCTAGACTCATTCTCAGACATGGCAGGCCCATTTTGGCTGAAATTTTACATAAAGTTCTGCCTGAGGCAGACTTCTGATATGGAAAATTTCAGCCCAAATGGTTAAAATCTGGCAAAGTTATAAACAACTTAAAACTGGGTCTAATAACGGGAAGTGTTGGGCAACCTTAATAAGTGGTGCTACCAGTCCTCTCTATAATATCCTCAGATTCTTGCACATGGTAATCCTGTTGTTGCTTGGAGAAGTGATATGTATTTTCCCTCTTTTACATCTCTTAAATCAATCCCACCAGACCTCTATGTGTTTTGGTTGCCTTTTTTTGTTTTTGTTTGTAAATTGTCAGTATCTTTCTGGCAATATGGTACCTGGCACTGAACCCAATATTTCAGGAGCAGTCACCAGAGCTCTGTACACAAGGCCCCTCACCAGTTTGTCCCTTGGTACAAAGCCTCTATATCTGCAGCCTCAAATTGCACTGACCACTTTCTTCTGGTGCCACACCACTCTGCAAAATTTTATGTAATTGGCTGGTCTCCTCTCATTTCTAGCTCTTTCAGAGTTACTGATTATCAACTTTGTCTTCCATTGTGTGTGTGTGTGTGTGTTGGATTCATTTGGCTCAGATGTGTTAGACTAAATTTTTCATCTGCATTTGTCAACTTTCTAGATCCCTCTAGGCTCAGATTAATTCTTATCCACTTTTGTATTCCCACTTGTAACTAGCACCTGACCAATAACTGAAGAATGTAGACCATACTTGCAGGATGGGGAACTATTCTGGGAAGCACTGAAAAAGATTTGGTGATGGTGATGGATAATCAGCTGAACATGAGCTCCCAGTGCGACACTGTGGCCGAAAGGGCTAATTTGATCCTGTTATGTATGAACAGGTGAATCTTGAGTAGGAGTAGAGAGGTTATTTCACCTCTGTATTTGGCACAGTGCAACCGTTGCTGGAATACTGTGTGCAGTTATGGTGACCACAATTCAAGGAGGATGTTGATAACTTGGAGAGTGTTGAGAAGAGCCACAAGAATAATAAAGTATTAGAAAACTTGCCTTATAGTGATAGACACAAGTTCTTACAAAGGGAAAACATTAAGGCTGTCAAACAATTAAAAATAATAATCCCAACCGCAAGATTACAAAATATAGTCATGATTAATTGCAGTTTTAATCACAATGTTAAACAATAACAGAATACCCATTTAAATTCAGCATGGAAGCATGTCCTCTGGAATGGTGGTCGAAGCATGAAGGGACATATGAATGTTTAGCATATCTGGCACGTAAATACCTTGCAACGACCTGGAGGATGGTGTGGACCTCATCAACGACCTGGAGGATGGTGTGGACTGCACCCTTAGCAAGTTTGCAGATGACACTAAACTGGGAGGAGTGGTTGATACGCTGGAGGGTAGGGATAGGATACAGAGGGACCTAGACAAATTAGAGGATTGGGCCAAAAGAAATCTGATGAGGTTCAACAAGGACAAGTGCAGAGTCCTGCACTTAGGACGGAAGAATCCCATGCACTGCTACAGACTAGGGACCGAATGGCTGGGCAGCAGTTCTGCAGAAAAGGACCTAGGGGTTACAGTGGACGAAAAGCTGAATATGAGTCAACAGTGTGCCCTTGTTGCCAAGAAGGCTAATGGCATTTTGGGCTGTATAAGTAGGGGCATTTCCAGCAGATCGAGGGACGTGATTATTCCCCTCTATTCGGCACTGGTGAGGCCTCATTTGGAGTACTGTGTCCAGTTTTGGGCCCCACACTACAAGAAGGATGTGGATAAATTGGAAAGAGTCCAACGGAGGGCAACAAAAATGATTAGGGGGCTGGAGCACATGACTTATGAGGAGAGGCTGAGGGAACTGAGATTGTTTAGCCTGCAGAAGAGAAGAGTGAGGGGGGATTTGATAGCTGCTTTCAACTACCTAAAAGGGGGTTCCAAAGAGGATGGATCTAGACTGTTCTCAGTGGTAGAAGATGACAGAACAAGGAGTAATGGTCTCAAGTTGCAGAGGGGGAGGTTTAGGTTGGATATTAGGAAAAACTTTTTCACTAGTAGGGTGGTGAAGCACTGGAATGGGTTACCTAGGGAGGTGGTGGAATCTCCTTCCTTAGAGGTTTTTAAGGTCAGGCTTGACAAAGCCCTGGCTGGGATGATCTAGTTGGGGTTGGTCCTGCTTTGAGCAGGGGGTTGGACTAGATGACCTCCTGAGGTCCCTTCCAACCATGAGATTCTATGATTCTATGATTCTATGAACGCCGGCTACAACAGCGCCACGTGAATGCCTGTTCTCGCTTTCAGGTGACATTGTAAATAAGAAGCAGGTAGCATTATCTCCCATAAATGTAAACAAACTTGTTTGTCTTACCAATTGGCTGAACAGGAAATATATTAAATATATTAGTATTGAAATTGTAAATGATTGGGAAGATGCCAGTGAAAAGATAAAAAATGATTACCTAGTGCCCTTCATCTGCTGTCATTTGCTCCCACCACTGCAGGCTATTGAGCTATTTCTCAGTAGCCTTTAGTGTCATTTCATTCTCTTTCTGCCATCTACAGTTTAAGGCTCTGATCTGCAAAGTCATAAGCACCTGCTTCATTTTACGCACCCTAGGGCCAATAAACAGCTGGCAGAAATTGCCAGAACTCCACTGACTTCAGTGAAAGATCTGGCTCTATGCGTAGTCCCATTGACATAAAGATAAGCACATGTGAAAGTCCTGGCAGGATCAGGGTCTAAATGAATTGCTTGACATTGTAGTAGCTCCATATTACTTTCCTTAACTATTATATCATTATTAATTAATAACATTTTGAAAGGAATTTTTTACAGGTTTTTAGAGCTGTAATGAAGAATTTTGATTGTTTTTGCTAATGAATACATTAAATTCTATAGAAATGCTTGTATATACTAAGAAGAAATCTTCTCTGCATATAATTAGCTCAAACATTGCGCATGTAGCACATTGACTTGCCAGGAACAAATGCAAGATCACTTGGCTGTTTTCCACATTTCTTTCTGGCTGCCTTGAGTTCCAAAACATCCCCGTTATCTTGGGGGGAGGGGGGAGAGAAAAAAAGGGAATGTTAGTCTATTGTAGAATTATACCATTCAAAGGCAACCACCCCAAAAAGGATACGTCCCTTTCTCAGGTAAAACAACAGCAATGTTTCAGGGTCTGCATTCCTCTCTATTATCTGCAGTAGGAAGTGAAATAAGAGATTATACATTATTGAGATGTACTGCAATTTCCCCATTGGGATTACCTGGCCTTTCTGAAATGCTTTGATTGGGTATTAATATAGTGTATTTGTGTTATGGCGTTGTAGTGAGGCGGTGTGGCTCCCCGCCGCACCGGAGTGGGTCGAGCCCCTCCAAACACCAGAGTGGGCGGAGCAGGGAAACTCTGAGCCCACCCCTCAGTGGGCCAGGCGGCGACCCGGAAGTAGGAGGGCGCGACCCGGAAGTATAAAGACGGGCCCTCAGCAGTCACTAGAGGGCCAGCCGCCAGAGAGGCCGGATGCAGCCAGCCTAACCCGTGACTGGGAGACCCCTGTGGCTCCCGGTGCGCCCGCTACCCGGAGGCGTGGCCAGGCCTGCCCTGCGCCCGCTACCCGGAGGCGTGGCCGGGCCTGCCCTGCACCCACTACCCGGAGGCGTGGCCGGGCCTGCCCTGCGCCCGCTACCCGGAGGACTGGCCGGGCCTGCCCTGCGCCCGCTACCCGGAGGACTGGCCGGGCCTGCCCTGTGCTCGCTATCCGGAGGACTGGCTGGGCCTGCCGCTCACCCACTACCCTGAGGACACCACTGTGAACCAGGTACCCGAAGGGGGGGAGTTAGGAAGTGGCCCGGGGACAGCCGACCCCAGTCTGACTGTAACGTGGCCAGAACCCATGTCAGTGTGTTGTGGCCAGGATCCCCACTGACACAGCAGTGGGTTGCCTGCTGCTGCTAGGGCCCCGGGCTGGGACGCAGTGGGGTGGGTGGGGTGGGTGGGCCTGCGTCCCCCCTGCCACCCAATTCGTGGGTGGCAGTCTCCCCCTCTTCTAGGCCCCGGGAGGTCTGGGCCTAGTTCCAGATACTGTTTGCTCAGCCCCTGCCTGAGAGCCTGAGCCACTGACTCGGCTTGTTGCCCCGCCCTGACCTAGGGCCTGGGCTTATTCCTTATAACCTGTGTTGCTCAGCCCATGCCTGAGGACCTGAGCCACTGACTCTGGTGCCCCACCCTGATCTAGGGCCTGGGCCTGCTCATTATAAACCATTGTGCTAGGGCCCCTGCCTGAGGGCCTGAGCCCCTGACTCTATTGCCCGCCCTGACCCAGGGCCTGGGCCTGCTAAGTGTGTTTCAGTGACTGCAAAGGCCGCCGAGAGGTAGAGACCCAGCGGCCAGACTAGTTCCCTTGAATATCCTCTGTGGGTAGTGAGCCGGTGTGGCTCCCCGCCACACTGGAGCAGATTGAGCCCCGGCTAACCCCTCTACAGGCGTGTTCCTTTCATTTGATCATAATCTGTAGACATGTGAATGTATTTGACAGTAGCAAACTCAGTCTTGGATTGACAGCTAAAGAAGTAATAAAAATAACTATGTTCCAGGAGCACTGGAAGGTTCACAGTGAGGAGAAGGTGAGCAGTAACAGAGGCTTGCGAAAGGGCACATGAAGACAAGAACCCTTGAGCCTGATCCTGCAATTGATTACACCAGTGTAAATCAGGAGTAGCTCCACTTCAGTCGAAAGAGGTACAACTGTGTAAAGAAAATGGGGGTGAGAACAAAATCAGGGCCCGTATTTTCAAAGCCACGGGGTTGTGCAGGTGAAGGACACTGTTTGTGGCTCTTTGCTCTCCTCACTCCATAGCAGTACTGTAACGAGGCCAAGCTTAGCCCCTTCCTCCTCAGAGACCCTGCAGCACGAAGATGGAGGAAATTCTCAATACGTGGAGAGCAGGAAGGGGAGTTGGGTTTTAAACCAACCTGTTTTAAGTTTAACAAAGTTTACTGTTGATTTTCAGGGGCTCCATTAGCTGAGCAACAGGTCTGTCTGAAGGATGTGGCCATTGCAATGACATGCCCCGTCATTCTGGAAACCAAGTACTAATGAGAACCAAGTACAGAATGATGGATGGGTGGGAGACAACATGGGACTCACTGGAGAATGATGAGCTTGTCCTGGGACATTTAAAGGCACCACGATAAAACCTCAACTTTACCATGGTATGGAGCAGCCTGTATTTCAGAGGGGAAGGGTTTCTTGGGCTTTCAGCTTTTAATGACCATGCCCAGGTGGAATACTTTCCCTTTTTATGAAGGGGAAATAAGACTGGATAGAAAGGATATAGCTACACTGCACACTAAGGCCAGGCTCTGACTCAGGTTTGAACTCAACGCCCGCTTCTGCCCACACAACAATCAGACTAACTCAGATCATCAGCAGGCTCTCAGAAACTGGCTACTAGGACCTTGCTGGGGGTGGGGTGGGTCAGAGCATGAGTCCTGCTGTGACTTGGGTCCAAGCCCTGACGTTTTACAATGTGAACAGAGCTCAAGCCACAGACCTGAGTCAGAAGGTCTGTGCAGTGCAATATGGACACACTGGCATGGACACCCAGGTCCGGCAATTGTAAGCCCAGGTTTACAATGCAGTGTGCAGGACACTCACGCATGGGCTTGGAAACACTGAGTTCACCAATCTGGATCCCACAAACCTGGGTTTACAATGCAGCATAGACAAACCAAAAAGGGCAAATTTTGCTATTGAACCAGCATAAATCAGGATAGTTATAGGGTAAGACACTAGAATTTGCCCACATAGCCTTCCTGAAGTATACTTTTACAACCATATAGCATACAGCTAGCATATAAAAACAAAGCAGACATTTACTTTTTTGTTGTTGTTGCCTGAAATGAGTGGGGGATGGATGTCTTCATAACAATTTGTCCAGAGAATGCTTTTATCAAAGAAAACAGACAACATTTTAAAGAAAGAATGAAGTTTTTCCAGTTCAGGCCAGCATCTATTTTTGGATGAAGGAATTTATATAAAGGAACTTTTAATGACATAACTCAGGGACAAAAAGAAAAGGTGAGAAAACAAATGCCTGTAGAAATGAAGTATTAGGTTTCCGCTGGCACTCTCTGCTGAGAACAGAGGCGAGTAAAGAGTTTATTTCCTCTGACTGCATTTAAAAAAAAATTATAATAGCAGCAGTAGCTCTTGCTACTGCCTTATTTTCTCCAAATGCAGCAAGTTACTGATCTTGATAGCTTGAGGTTTTAGTTAATTGCTACATTAATTATAACAGTTCAGTGAAATAACAGATCACTGGTGCTACATAAATATTCTCAATACATCTAGGTAGATAGAAAATATTTCACCAATTGCGTCTCTTTGTATTACCAATTGCTGTAGAGTTGAGATTTTCAGATCCACCTAGATTTGGAAACTCAGTCATTCATTTTAAGGGGAAATTGAGCATGCAGATTCCTTAGATAGTTTTGAAACTTTTAGTCCAGAAACAAAACAACAAAGTGGTCTACTGTCCCAGTTTATGGCTACCGCCATTTACCAGAGGGTAAAGACAGCAGCAGAGATGAATCCCAGTTTGTAATATCTGAAATGCTATAGTAAGATCCCATGTAACAAGGGATGTTCAAATTTAATACATTTACTCTGGCTCTCCCCAGAAATGAGCTGTGCTCCCCTAGTGCATCACTCTCCCTTGGTGTATATCCAGAAACATTAAAGCACCTCCCTCCAAAAACAAAACAGCAAAAGTCTTACCTTCCTGCCATTCACAAAAAATACGAGTGCGTCTGACTGGGTGGAGCAAGCCATTATGTAGCATTAAAGCACAACTTGAAAGTTAAAGAGGAAGATGTTAAACACCAGCAAGAAATCAATGGAAACAAGTGTAATTTCAACAGCCAACTAAACTTTGTTCTGTGCCCCACAGACATAAAGGCATTAACCTGGATGGGCGAGGAGGAGCCAAGGGAGTGTATTGCTTCTCAGCTCTGTAGGCGAAAATGAACCAATTAGGTCTTTTCCCCGCCTTATCTGTCATATACCAAGGTGATTTAGGAAGAATGTGGAGACCTGTACCTTCAGCCCTGTGGGGGTGCTGGGGCTTGGGGTGCCAGGCTTCAGCTGTGGGGCCCTGCAGCCCCCTGAAACTGGCTTATGGCCCTTTGAGGGGCCATGGACCCCTGGTGGAGAACCACTGGTCTAGAAGCAGATACTGGGGCAAACACTCCTCTCAGGTGGCTTGATGTGGATTTATACTGATGTAACCCACCTCATATTCTGATCCACCCAAGATATAAGACCACAGTTTGGAGAGCAGATGTTTGGGTTCTGCCTTGTTATACTGCAGCTGATGCACAAAGTTAATTACTTAATTAAAAAGTTATCCCAAGGGAATTTGCATTTGATTTTCAAAAGCATTGAATTATTCATTTTTGTATGTCACATTGATTAAAATGCAACACAGATGTGTCCATCTTAATTTATTTACCTTTTAAATATGCCAGCCCAGGCTTGCAAGGTGCTAAACCTGCCCAAATCTCTCATCACCTTTCCCATATTTACTTCTAGGCATCCACTATTCATAGTCACATTTTGGCTACCAGATCCCCAAATATAAATGTTAGCATCCGGGCACAGCTGTGGGTCTATGGCAGTGTGTATGTGGGGGAAGGGGGTGCACAAGAGTGCCAAAAAGCAACTTCTTCAGTGGGTCATTTTTTACTAGACCCCTTTCCTGTCTGGAATTAATGGCTATTGGTTTCTTTAGTGCTGGTCATTGTCTTTAAAGTTCTGGGCAATCTCTGGTTGAGAGAGTCCCTCTCATGGTGGCTAAAATTAGATGGCTGATGATTGCTGTTTGTTCCTGGGATTAAGTACCTCAGAGGGTCAGCAGGGCTGCCCCCGTTGAAGGCTCCCACCCCTGGAAATCACTCTTCTTGATGATCTTACTGATCCCAAGTCTAACAAACTTCAGTGCATGCTGCACAGTGCTTACTTTTGATCTGATTTTTATTTCTGTTATTTCCTGACACAAGATGGTGGGTCACAGTGGTAGCAATCCCCATTGTGGATGGTGATGTGTGATGCATGGCTATTTAACTTGGGAAATAAGCACCTAGCTCCTATAGCTACAGAAGCTATACAAAATCTGCTAGTTGACAGCCCTGGAATCTGAAACTTATACCCGCACAGGGAAGTGCACACTGAGACCACTAACAAGGGCATCACTTAGGGCCCAACCCAGCTCCCACTGGAAGTCTTTCCATTCAGTGGGAGCTACAATGGGTCCAGGGCTGGCTCCAGGCACCAGCGTTCCAAGCAGGTGCTTGGGGTGGCAGTCAGAAAGGGCGGCAGTGTTTCCGCAGTGGCGGCAATTTGGCAGCAGCTTCTCTGTTCCGCTGGCCGCGGCGGCAATTCGGCAGCAGCTTCTCCCTTTTGCCGTCCGCGGTGGCAATTCAGAGGGAGTTTCTCTCTTCTGCCGTCCGCGGCGGCAATTCGGCGGCAAGTTTTTTTTCACTGCTTGGGCGGAAAAAACGGTAGAGCCGGCCCTGAATGGGTCATTAATGACAATTGTTTTTTGCGATGGGGAGACCTATCTGCACAGATCCCACACATGCCAGGTTACTCTGGGCCAAGGCATGAAAAAGAGTTACTACAATTGGTCTGAAGTTAGGGTGACCAGATGTCCTGTTTTTAAAGGGACAATCCCATTTTTTGGAACTTTTTACTATATAGGTGCCTATTACCCCTCACCCCTGTCCCGTTTTTTCACAGTTTTTTTTTTTTTTTTTTTTTTCAAATGGGAGCTTTATTCAGTCCTCAAACAGTTACAAAAATCTATTTACAGGTGTTGGGCTGGATTCTCCTGTTTCACAGTTGCTATCTGGTCACCCTACCTGAAGTCTATTTACCTTTTAGCACTATTAAAACTAACAAACAAAGCAAGAAAAACCCCAACAAGTTTTGAGTTTTCTTCTCCATACCAGTTCTGCAGAAAGTTTGTTTCATGACATCCTATATTACCAATGTTTCACCTGTCAGTGTGATTAATCTCCGCTTGTTCTGGCTCCCAGTAGTTCTTCTCAATTACAGACTGGCCTGTTGACAATATGGGAAGGCTGGAGAGGTTTCAGTCAAAAGAAAAACATGTTACAGTAGCATGTGCAGACTTTAGTTTGACCATCAGACAACAAAAAAAGTACATCTGTATTGAAGCTGGATGGAACCTTTATTAATAATGTTTAGCAAGTACTGAAAATCAGACAAGGTGATCCAGCCCTGGAGGAAGGATAATGCAGTTCTAGGACATGATTCAGCCCAGGGATGCAAATAGCACACTTCTGCATTTGCAGGGACATCTGTACCCATGTCACCACTGCCTTCCCTCAAGGGTTCTGCCAAACTCTGCCTGGGTTCTTCGCAGGAACTCTGCTGATTGAGGCTGCTCAGGAGATGAACCGTTCAGTGCTTCTCACAGGTGCTCTGGCCACATCCCCACCTGGCTCCACTTGCTTTTTTGGATTTGCCAGCTGGCTTCAGGCTCCTGCTACAGTGAGGACAGTGGGTGACATCTGCTGCTGTGAACTCCCTTCTGCTGATGGGGGCCCACAGAATGAGCCAAGTAGACCAGAATCTTTCATACCAGAAAGATGGCACTGCATTTACAATTAATCTGTTTTATTGAATTTCACATGATTTATAAAAACCAAATGAATATCAATAAAGGGCAGCAAAGGAAGCACAGCGACGCTCATACAGGATACAGAAACTGATTTAAAAATACAGATTTAAAAATACAGAAATCATATTCTAACTGCAAGTGCAAAAATTATTAACCTATAAGCCTGACTTCAGTCACAGGCATGATATCTGACAAAAGGAGGAGGAAAAACTTTGGGTGGCAACTGGAGAAGAAATGATGATGCAATAATCAGTATGGGTGTGTGAAACAAAGAAACCTGAGCAGAGTAGATGGCCCAGGAGCAATCTGATCTCTAACAAGGTGTAGGACATAGTAAACTCACTAGAGACTGGAGGTGCAGTCTCTGGATATCAGTACCACATGGCAAGGAATAATTGGAGCACAGCATATGGAAGCTACAAAGCAAACATTTAAATTACTCCCTCCTTCCATTCCCCCCAAAAGAATCAACCACGGTTATCCAGATGAAGCCAGAACATATGGCAACTAATGACTCACCTGCACAATACAGTAAATATTGTATATTAGAGATGGATCCCAAACTAAAGCCCCAAACCAAATACCACCAAACCTTGGGAATGCTCAGAATCTGCATCTCAACATCATGGCCCTAGAAAGTGCAAAGCCAAAATTCTAGATCGCTTCAATTTTGGGGATGGGTGTCAAAATCTGGCAGGGATTTTGTGGTCATGTCCTCCCATTACTATATATGGTATATTTATTAACTTCAGTAAACGGTGTTATTTGCTGGTCTTGCCTGAGAATGTAAGAATATATAATGTTAGCCCACAGAATATATCTTGTTTAGCATCTAATACATGAAAGCACAATAGGGCTTTTTTCTTTTTCAATCTCATCAAATTAGTTCTCTGGGTGCAGTTCTAATCACACCACACCCTATGTGTCAGCAGAAAATGGATAATCTTTGTGAAACATCTTCTAATCTTATATTATACCCATCTTACCTGCTGAGGTTAAAAGAGTGTTTATCAGCATTTAAAGAGCAATCCTCACCTGCATTCTGATTGTTCCAATATCATCCTGAGCTGTTGTTCACAATGGCACTGTTCTGAACTACTTTCCAGAGACAATCTCATCAAGGGCCTGATCCAAAGCCCAGTGAAGTCGATAGAAATTGTTCCATAAGGTTCAATGGGCTTTGGATCAAGTTATGAGAAAATAAAAAGGTCTCCAAGGGAAACAGTAGCAAAGTCACCCTTAAGATTTCTTGGGCCAAATTCTTCTTTTACAATCACCCTAATGGCTTCAGTTACATCAGTGCAACTTCAGTGGAGTTGCATCGGTGTCACAAAGGAGAAGTAGATCCCTTATCTCCTCCTAGTTGTTTTTAGCACACAGGTGTTAGCACCAACACAGAGCAGCTTTTCTGTGTGAAATCACACATTTCTGCATCAAGTTTGTGATCAAAAGGTAATTACTGTGATCATTTAGGCTCTGATCCTGCCATGGGACACACATGGACATACAGGTCCATGCATGGAGATCTTATTACAGAATTGAAGCTTAAATTAGCATCTTATTTGAAGCATTTCAGAAATCAAATACTGTACTGGATTGTTAAAGTGTTTTACTGAAAATACCTTGACAACTCATTATAGCTCCCTTTGGTCTCTCTGGATCAGTGATGGGTCAAATGTCTGGATCAAATGTCTGGCTTAGTGCAATTTGGCAAGACGCCCTTTAAAATGGGAAAGCTACTTGCGCTCTTTAGGTTCCATTTATGTTTCTGTTCACATAGTTATTACTAACAATGAGGCTACTTAAGGGACTAAGATGACTTGTGACTAAAGGATCAGGCCTCAAAGCAGCAAATAATGACAGAATGGGAGTTAACAGCGATATGCCATTTTATCTTGCCTCTTATGGGAACCCCTATCTGCTGCTTATTTTAACTTTCATGGGCACAAGAATGAACATTATAAGAAAAATATTTGTTTTACATAAACTAATATTAACATACAGCATTTATAGAACCATAAGAAGTCAATAAGTGCCAGTTTTTTAAACATCTGTAGGTGCCTAAAGATGCAGATAGGTGCCTAGTGGGATTTTCAAACTCTCCAAGCAGGTGAGGTGCCTAACTACCATTGATTTTAATGAGATTTAGGCATCTAACCTACCCAGGCACTTTTGCAAAGCCTAAATGCTTTTAAAACTCTGGCCCTAAGCTGAATATTGGGATGCAAACGCACATCTCAGGAGTATTGGTGCACTTGTTTTTGGCTCACTCTCAACTCTAGCACCCCATCCCCAGTGTACTCCTAGCTCAACACAGCACAGGCTCTCGCATCTCATTACCTCAGTGAACCTAGCTATATTATTTATAGATAAATTTGAATTCCATTGTTCTGAAAAAACTGGAGGGAAAAAAATCTGGATTTCTCACCATTGTTAAAGTGATCATTAATTCCTCCCTAGTGGCAATTTAAGATGATCATAGAAAATATGTGGTAGCTGGATCTTATTGCATAACCCTCTTTCAGTCTATTTAGATGCAGGGCTGGTGAAAGGAAGTTTCGTGCCCTAGGTGAAACTTCCCTGCACTGGCCTTGCGCCCCTCCCGCCCCCAACTAACGCCGCCCCCCCCGCCGGCAAACCACCCCCCCCCTCTCAGGCCACCCACCCACCAGCTGCAGGCTTCCCACCCACCAGCTGCAGCTGGACTCGGCTCCCCGCCTCCCGCCCCCCAGTAGCCGGGGGGGGGATGGGGGGCCTGGGCTCGGCTCCCCGGCCCACCCCGCAGCCTGCGGTGGGGGGGAGGAGGAGGAGGCTGGGCTTGGCTCCCGTGCGGCAGGGGGCGCTGGGCGTGACTCCCCCCCTCCCCCCCCAGCCCGGGCACAGGGCTTGGCTCCCTCACCCGCGGTGGCGGTGGGCTCGGCTCCCGGCCCGGGGGGGCGAGGCTGGGCTCGGCTCCCCTCCCAGGTGCAGAGCTCAACTCCCGCCCCCCCCCGCCCTCAACGGGCTTGGCTCCCGGCCCCCCCCGCAGCACGTGACGGGAGGGGAGGCTGGGCTCGGCTCCTCCGCGGCCCGGACGCAATGCTCGGCTTCCCCCCCGCGGGCTCAGCTCCCCCCCATGACCTCCCACCAACGCCCCCTGCCTGTGCCCCCGCAGTTGGCCAGCCCCTGGCAGCTTACCTCGGGCGGGGGTAGGAGCAGCAGCTCAGTGGAAACTGTGTTCCCAGCGGCGTTTTGAATCACCGCTGGGAATCTCCGGCCCCCCCAAATGCTGGCACCCTAGGCAACCACCTAGGGTCGCCTAGTGGGCGTGCCGGCCCTGTTTAGATGTGTTTCTAGGAGTAAAATGTAGTAATGCGGCTAAATATATGCTGAAAACTCAGGTGGGAGAATGGGCTGAAGAAGTAATGCTCATTATTCAGTAGCATTCAGGGCATTCAGTAGCTGGAGGATAGATTTTGAATTAAAATAAAATATGTTTGTTGATTAAATGAGCCCCCACCGTCGTAATCAACAAATCAGTACCACTGGAGTTCTTTCAGGCTTTGTGCGAGGTTCTGTTTGCCATTCATATGGAGATGGCCCAAGGAATGAAGGACTCAGGTTCATCTTTCGCACTCTAGGAGAATGAACAAGAGGTGAAAGAAGTTATTATGTTAATGGCATGCAGTCACTCCAGCTATTCATAAAACTACTCTGCATATTTCACAGTGCCTCTCACAGGTGGCCCCCTACTGGACCTTCTACAGCTTCCATTAATTATGCATCAAACACCACTACAAGGTCTACTGGGTAGGGCATTCTACAGAAGCCAGGCAAACCCATTCAAGCTGTGCTGACAGGGAGGTTGGTAGGTTCCAAAGCAGCATGGAAGAACAGGGTCTCTGTGTCAATTGGCCCTCACGTCTGGGAAAGCTCCTGAGATGTCCGCTGAAATTAGTAGACTGACAAATCTGGGGGCTGATCTGGCTTGCGATTCCTGTGCCCTGCCACTGCTTAGGGAAATACTAGGCAAGAACTCTGAGTGGGAACTCAGTCTCCATCTTCCACATGGGATAATCTGGCCCATTAGTATTTCAATAGTAGCGCAGGTGTGCATGGCATTTCACAGCAATATAAATTGTCAAGGATTCTCCCTCAAGGAGCTTATGATTTTAATTAGACAAAAGACAATGGTGGGAGTGGGTATAATGATAGCAGACAATGGGGGAACAGGAGGAAGGAGTGTTGCAATGACACAGGGATCATGTGATTTGTTTTTCCTTTAGATCTTTTTGTTAGCTCTGAGTTGATTGATTTTTTTCAAAGTATATTGAATATAGTGGGGCAGGAGAGCATGAGTTGATAGTACCATAGTGTAAGTAAGTGGCGGAAACCAACCGGAAGGGGTGAGCATTTGAAGAGAGTGAGGTCACTTGGGGACTAAGTCAATACCCAATGAAGTGAATCAATAGGAGTCTTTCCATTGACCCCAAAGAGCACTGGAGTAAGGCTCTTGGTGCAGAGGAAAAGGGAGGCTGTTCCAGGAATGGAGGGCCTCATAGAAACCGGACAGAGGTGTGAGTGATAGGAGACAAAAGTTAGCAGCAAGGACAGAGGAGCAGGCAAAGAGGAGCACATACTGTAGGTGGGAGGGTGTGGGCTGGAGGAATCGAGAAAAGATACAAAATTGGAGTTATTAAAAGGCAAACCCTGAATGCCATAGACGGGAATGGCTGGCATGGGCTGGGCCTGTCGACAGACATTTTGATTCAAGAATCATTCAAAAGTCTGAACTGAGGAGTTCTGCTGTGTGCACACCATATCCAGGTGTAAACACCATTTAAACTACAGAAATATGGGCCTTTAATGCCAAAAGGAACAGGCTGCAGCTACAAAGGAGTGTTCCAAAAGAAAAGCCTCATTACCATCTCAGTAAACTGATCTGTACAGGCCATTCGAATCCGCTCAGGAGTCAGGGGGCTGTTCAGGGTGAAGGTCCCGGTTAATCCTCTTTCCTTCCGCACAGCAGCCACTGCATCCCAGATAGCAAAGAACACAGAACATCCCAGGAACAGCCCTGCCTCGCCTACCCCCTGACAGAGAACAAAGGCAGTCACATAAATTTGCTTTATGAACTAATTAAAAGAGGAAGTGTCTTATTAATATCTGTGATAGGTGAAAACCTTTTACAAATTACTGATCCTCTATCATGGGAGTCAATGAAAGTTTTCCACTGATTCAATGGAAGCAGGATCAGGGCATACTGGGTATGTCTACAGTGCACTGTAAACCCGGGCTCAGACTTGGGTTTGAGCCCAACTCCCCCAACCATCCACACACAGATCTGTATGATTCAGCTTAGCAAGCATTCAGGACCCAGGTCCTAGGACCCCCCTGGGTCCAAGCCCTGCTATTTTGCAGTGGGACACAGCTGAAGGCACAGATCCAAGTCAGAAGACCTGCAGAGTGCTGTATGGATGCGTTGGCATGGCTGTGAGACCCAGGTCCAGCAACTGTAAACCCAGGTTTACAATGCAGCGCAGATGCTCAAGTGTGGGGCTTGGAAAACCCGAGTCCATAAACCCAGATTCCCCAGAAATGGGTTTACACTGCAGGTTTTCAGCTGCTGGCTGACTGCAGAGATCTAAGGGCTGGTTTCAAATGCCAGCTGTAGATTTTAGGATGCTTTCGATTTCTCACCGATGCAGGATTTCAAACTGAAAAGAAAATCAATTATTTGGTAAAAAATGTTGGCAGATAAAACTGAAATGAACCATCTCCAGGGATTCATATCCAATTAAACTAGAGCTGAGACAAAACCCTGCATTGTGAACAGCACTGAATGCTCTTCTCAATCTGATCCAGATGCAAATTTCACAGTTGCCCTTATTTCTATCACAGGTCAAATGAAATCCAATCCCCAGGTCTAGATGCTCCTAAATGCTGGGAGTTTGGGCATCTTCATCAGGACTGAGATCTGGATTTCTCAGCTGGCCATTATTGTATCTCTAATTGGCCTTTCTAAAACTCAGGCTCCAAAACACTCCTGAAACACTGGTCTGGATCTGCATTTTGCAGCTTTCGCCTACCTTTGTAAGAAACTGACAACCAGATTTCAGGATTGAAAGATGCTTACTTATCACAAGCTCTACTTTCAGGCATGCTTTACTCACCAATGATGATTTTAAAATTAGCTATAGGAGTTGTATGCATAAAGTGGGATAAACAGGTTTGCTCACTTTGAAGACTGGTGCTAAAAGCCGCTCTTTAGATCAACTCCACCCTGGGTAATTATTTCATTTTGATCTGGAATTTTCTTTCAAATGATCATCTCTTTCCAAAAATTTCATCAGGACTATTTGGAAATAGTTTTTAGAAGGAACTATTGTTCTAATTTTATTATTTTTTTTATTCTGAAGCTTTTATTTAATTGATTACAATACATCCCGAAAGGCCTAGGCAATTGAAGACATGATGCTCAATGCACTTGAATTGGGCAGTATCCCCTACATCAGGGGTCAGCAACCTTTCAGAAGTGTGTGCCGAGTTCATTTATTCACTCCAATTTAAGGTTTCGCGTGCCAGTAATACATTTTAATGTTTTTAGAAGGTCTCTTTCTATAAGTCTTTAATATATAACTAAACTATTGTTGTATGTAAAGTAAATAAGGTTTTAAAAATGTTTAAGAAGCTTCACTTAAAATTAAATTAAAATGGAAAGCCTCCCAGACCAGTGGCCAGGACCCAGGTAGTGTGAGTGCCACTGAAAATCAGCTCACGTGCCACCTTTGGCACCCGTGCCATAGGTTGCCTACCCGTGCCCTACATCTTGCTTAGTGTTATTGCTTATCTGTATCTACAATGGGCTAGGCCCCTAGCTGGTGTAAACTGATCCACTGATTTACACCAGTGGAAGATCTGGCCCATGATACATATTTATTGCTAGCAAAAAAGGGAGCTAAGGGGCCTATACTGACTGTAACTGAATTAACTAGTAATGTCATGTCTCATTTTAGTTACTTTCTCTCATGTTTCAGACTGTTACTACACTCTAAAGACAAAGCTTTAAATTTAGCTTGAATGTGTGAGGATGTTTATACTAGAAGTTCCTAGTCCACTTGCTAAACCCTACAATTATCAATAGACAACCACATGGAAGAGTAGAACTATCCCAGATTGCAGCTTCTACCGTATTTGTAAATAACACAATGATGTGGAGGGGAGAGCTGTTTAAAATGTAAAAGAACAGGAGCCTGAGTCTCCTCTCACCTACAGGGGTTTTATACCAGTGCACCTTCTTTGACTTCAATGGAATTACTCCTGATTTATTCTAACATAGGTGATGGAGGAATCAAGCCCCAGGTTTCCTTGCTTACCTTGGATGAGTAGATGGCATAAGGATTTTGTGAGGATGACAGCAAGGAAACGCTGAACTGTTCTGGGATGTCACAGATTGCAGGGATTTTATACTGATCCGGGCCCCGAGTGTACAAGACGCCTTCTGGGGAGTATTTTAACTCCTCCATTGTATAAAGTCCAATGCCTTGAACAAAGGCACCTTCAATCTGAGAATGAGAAATTATAAGCACTTTATCTTTTCTTATGCTATAAAATGTATATAACAGACAATATTTAATCTCTCTCTCTGGACAGCATTCTCCTTCCTATTAGACTGCTGAGTTTCAGGGCTTTCCTTTGGAGCTGCTGGGAAGCAGAAAGCACTCTCTTTTCTCCACCTGCACTGCCTAAATCCAGTCTGCATCTGCACTATGCGATAGGGGTGCAGTTCTTAGATTGTGTACACACATGCGCACTATCTCGATGCGAGCGAGCGCTAGTATAACTAGCAGGACAGCACAGGTAGCAGCAGTGGCGACATGGAGTATGTACCCACAGGGAGGGTTCAGGCAGGTTTCTACTCGGCATGGCTAAGAAGTGCTGCTGCTACCTGTGCTACCACAGCTACACTACTATATATACACGTGTGCTATTATCGAGCTAGTGTGAATATGTGTACACAAGCTAGGATTCACACGCCTAGCTCACAGTGTGGACACTGCCCCACGAAGAATGAAGACATGCCAATCAGAGGGGCTGAAGCAATGGATCAGGGGGTGCAGTGGGGAGAAGCAATTACATGCTATGAGGAAGGGGGCCTGGTCATAAAGTGGAGGAGAGCTTGGAGACTCGGGTCTAGCCCAGCGGTGTGAAACTACACAAGTGATGAGCACAGTGGTGCAGGTGGGCAGTAACACAAGGTGACACTAGGTATACTGGGTAAAATCCTGGCCCCACTGAAGTCAATGGGAGTTTTGCTATTGACTCCATTGGGATCAGGATTTCATCCCATGATATTATCTATAATGTGGGCTGATAAGATGTTAATGGTAGATGCATGAATGGACACTCTTCAATACAAACACAACAGCAACTAGCACAACATGAACAGAATAAGAAGAAATTCTTGGCACATACCTGTCCTATATCCACAGCTGGATTTATGCTGCATCCAATATCCATAACGATGTCTGTTCGGATGTTCTACCAGTAAAATACAAATGTACATTGTGGTGACAAATATATGGGTGGATGGATGAGGAGGTGCTAAGAGTCAGAGGGGGACAAGACATGTTTGTATAGAATCTCTTTCAGAACATACAAAACTGACCTATTACCTTGCAGCCCTTCCTCAGGCAAAAACACTCATTAACCTCAGTGGGAGTTTAGCCAGTATGAGGACTGCAGGTTTAGCTCACTGTATTTAAAGCTTCCAGTGGGACTTCTCACAGAAGTACACACTATGTCCAGTGGGAAGTATTGCTGGAGAGGGCCCTTAAATGTCAGGAGACTAGGCCAGGTGGGATGACTGGAGATTGGAAATGTAATACAGAGCTACAGTACAATTTGGCAGACTGCAGGCACCAAGAGAAAAGGCAAATACTTCCTGCAACACTGTCTGCTATATCATCAAATCTGAACACAATATTATATTTTCACAAATCTAGCAAAAAGAAGATAGTATTTTTAGTTACTTGTGAACATTTTTCATTCTGCTCTAACTGTAATTGCTAGTTATTTACATCAATTGGTATATGTACGTTAGTACAAAGCCAGGTGATTTACCAATGCACAAATTATACGATTGTTGGGACATCAGGCAAAACGGGAAATCCTGGTGGAACCTCAATGTACTATTTATGAGCTTTAGTGACATTCACTGGTTACCTTGTGATCTCCAGTAAGACAGTCAATTTCAACCTCCGAACAAGCAGCTCCGAAAACAAAATACGTAAATGGATGGCCTTCCCCTTTCTCCCAATCCATGTTAGCCTCATAGCCTCTGGGGGAAGCAACACATGGGAACCATGGCTTTTTTAGTCTGTTTTATTAATGTTTGTGTTACAACAATAAAGTGACAGAGTAAATAAGAGTTCAAAACTGAAATTAAATCTAAAATACTGGGACAGATATCCTGCTGGTTTAGCGCCATTAAACTCAATTAAATTCTGGCAACCAGTATGATAAACAAACTGTTCCAATCTAGAAATTCTGATAAGCAACCAAATCCCAGCAGATTTCTGACAGAGATTGTCATGGAAATCATGTATAAAAGACAAGTTTAAAGTAACAATTACATAGCCAATGACAAATGAGTGAAGTAGAGAAGAAAAATAAAATGGTCAGAACATAGGAAAGATTAATTTACAAGGAAAGATGTAAAGAGCTAAAAATGCAGTTCTTAGCTAAGTAATGACTAAGAGGAGCAAGATGATGGTCTTCAAAAGAGAAGTGATAGCCCTAAGAAGGGAGAAGAATTATTTAGGAGGATCTAAGCAGGCAATAACTTGGTGAAATGGAATGAAATTAACAAAGGGAAGAGATCAGTTGAACATCAGGGAAACCTCTTCACCATGAGATCTATGAGACTGTGCGATAGTTTATCAAGGTAAGTGGTGGAAGCCTTCTTGTTTAGCACACTTAAAACTATACCCCCCCCCCCAAAACAACCCAACAATAGGAAAGGTACAATAGGGAGTAATCCTGCATTGGTAGGGAGGTGCACACAATACATACATCTGGCTCACATCCTCAACTCTGAGCTCAGCAGGTTGTGAGATCCATGATGTGAGTACCGTGGTTGGGTAAATGAGTGAGTGTCACGGAGAGAGCGCTACACTCCTCTGGGGCACCTAGTGCTCCTTGCAGCAGTAGCTGGACACCTCATTTCATGGGCCCAATGTGCTGCCGCCCAAATTATAGCATTCCTCTAAGGAGCAGATCTATTGATTACATGAGAATATGAGCTAAATCAATCAATCAAAAATGCCTGTCAAGTCTGGTCTATCCAGTTCCTCTTCTGAGCTATTAACTATCTTCATGAGTTACTCATTAAATTCACACTTTCATCATATTGCTGAGGTGGGCGTAACTAAACTTAATTTTCAAAAGGACTAAAAATATTTGTTACCTGAAGTACCCTGTAGCTGAAAGATTAATGCTCTGTTCAAATGCTTCTTTAACCTGTAAAATACAACAATATTATTGGTAAACCTATCACCTGGGAAGGAGTTAAACATACACCTATTTATTTAAAAAATCAAACTACAAGAAAATGCTAAAGAACTGAAGAGCGCTATGGTAATGTCCGATGATTCTCTGCCACCAGCTCCACTTTTTTGCACCGGGAGACTAGGCAAATGCTGAGTAAGTTATCTGAAAACTGCAAACCCTGATTCTAGTTCTAACTCAAGCTTCTGCAAGCAAACATGCATGCAAATATAGCCGCTGTAAAATCCTGCTCACATGTCCAGGAACACTTCCCTTTTGGGGAGCTCACAGAAGTTCAGTCAACATTAAGGGGAGTCTAGATATGTGCAACTCCCAGATTCAAGTTTGAGCTTTAATATGTGGATCCACTATGAAAAGTGACTGTAAAAATGGCATTTTGCCCAACAGAGCTGCTCCTTGTTTTTATTCAGTCATAATTCCTGATATTACTGACTAAAAATATCTTCTGACATAGCAGTTAGTCCATGATTCAACAGTTCATCCCTAGTCAGCAAAGCACTTAAACATATGCTTAACTTTAGGCACATGGTTGAATCCTATTGACTTCAATGGGTCTTAAGTCTGTGTTTAAATGTAAGCATGTGCTTATAGGGTTTTCTGAATAGGGACGGATTTATACACATGCTGACATGCTCTGCTGAACTGGGGTTTTAATGCTACAGAGCCAACACAGCTTTGGAAGAATGAACTGGATTTGATTTGGTTCACATAAGCATCAGACTTGTTCTCACAGCTCTGCTTGCAGAATCTTTCCGTCTGCCATGATGCCAACAGTAAAGGATCCAGTTTGACTTTCACATTACAGGTTGTTTGAAGCGCTGATAGTCAGAAAAGTGTCTATTTGTAAACTGAGCAGATCTGGTTGATAAGACACAGAGGGAAAAGAAAATCCAAATTGCCAGTTAAAAAAAAAATCACTTTTCAGAAAAAAAATAAAAAAATGCTCTCTGACGTGCAGTTATGTAAGTGATTCCAGCAGCGAGGGTGAGCTCCTAGATTTACTCCCTCTCAGCGATTCCCATATCAGATTTGCTTAATTTATATGTCAAATATGTTTTTGAAACTAATCATATTTTATCAGCTTTACAAGAGGCAAAGCAGCTTCTTCTCTGCATAGGTCAGCATTATTTTTTGATGTCAGTCATTCCTGATAATCTAAATCAAATTATCTAAATTAATTTGGCAATCACTAGAACAGCATTAGTCAGGGTAAACTGATTTACTCCTCACATATGTAGGTCTCAGTTATGCTTAGAGCATTGCCACAGGTGTTCCATTGTTATTCTCTATTAATAAGAATAGTTGGCAAACTTTAAAACATTTTGCACAGTAATCATGGTAATCCTTTAAGAAGGAACATCTCTGTGTGTTGGGATTATAAATACCTCAAGGGCAGGGATTGTCATTTTTGTTAGACTTTAAATCATCATGCAGCACTGTATAAATAAAAATAGGATTTTAATATGTATGCCACATTTACAGCTCTGCACAAAGGGACTGATTTTCAACTGCTGGGGTAGTAAATAAGGTGAACCGTGGACCAAATTCAGACTGCCAGATGCTTTTGAACAGACCCTGAAATCTTTTTATTTACTTCTTAGCATTATTGTTGTTGGGTTTTTTTCATTATTTTCTCTGGAGTCTGGACCTTGACCAAGAAATTTGGACCTTGACAAACAATAATTGACTACCCCTCTAACAGGTGATTCAAATCCCACTGAGGCATCTAAATAATGATCTGGGCCCCCCTCCCAGTGTGATATTTGGACAACCATTCAAGAGACTGGTCCCACTCAGATTGAGGGTGGTCACAGATGAAAGACCTGATACCGCAGGCTGTTCCTTCAGGGGTGCCCCTTGGGTTCATACAGAAAACCAATGAAATCCAGGGGCTTTAGCATGTGCATACAGGATTGAGACCTAACCACTTAATCAGATTTGTTTGGGCCAATTAGACAGAGATCTTTGGGGTAGGGACCATCTCTATGTTTTGTGTTTGTATAGTACCTGAATAGTAGGGCGCAGGTCCATAACTAGGGCTCCTAGATAATAATAATACAAATAATAACAGAGGGCTCATCCTATGTGAAGAAGGCTTTTTAGCAGGGCAAAACGTGATTCTAGCATACTACAGGTCTAAGTGAGCCCCAATTGGTGTTTTATTCCTATCAATAATTTTTTGACACTGTTGTGACACTCTATCTCGGGGGAACACCCAGCACTCCCATGTTCATCCTTGTAAAATGATTGTGTGGTATCTAATGCAAAGTTTGTCATGTTGGGTGTCTTCGGAAGGCTCATGATGAGTATTGTTGTTACAGTAATGTTATAATAATGTTACAGGTTGTAATTTCATGTATATAGTTATGAAGCTGAAAATGTATCCTCATGACTTAAAGCAAGCTCAGACAAAAACTCCCCAAGAGCAGAGGGGCAGTTCACACCTCATCAGGGCATGTATGGGACAAACCCAGTCTACCCTCACAGGAACAATGGACATTGGCCTAGGCAGCAACAAAGGATCTGTTGGACTCTCGAGTGAGTCACCCCCTTCCTTTGGTCAGTTTGGGACTGCGATTAGATAATGTTCACCTGACTCTAAAGGCGGGGGGGAGGCAAAGCCAAGAGGGAAGAAACATGATAAAAAGGAGAGACATTTGCCTCTCTCTTCCACCTACATCTACAGACACCACACCCAGTGACTGAAGCGCTGATCAAAGGAGAGCCTGGCTGAAGAGCAAACAGACAGCCTGTGGTGAGAAGCATCTACGTTTGTAAGGGCATTGAAAGTGTTAAGATCAACTTAGAATGTGTTTTGCTTTTATTTCATTTGACCAAATTTGTCATGTTTTGACTTATAATCACTTAAAATCTATCTTTATAATTAATAAATCTGTTTGTTTATTCTACCTGAAGCAGTACGTTTGGTTTGAAGCATGTCAGAGCCTCCCCTTGGGGTAACAAGCCTGGTACATATCAATTTCTTTGTTAAATTGACAAACTCATATAAGCTTGCAGCATCCAGTGGGCATAACTGGACACTGCAAGACGGAGGTTCCTAGGGTTGTGTCTGGGACCGGAGATATTGGCTAATGTCTTTCGGTTGCACAATCCAAGGAGCAGCTTACATGCCAGAGGCTGTGTGTGATGGTTGCTGTATGTTCAAGATTCCTGTACTGCCAATACCATGTATTTTAGCAGCTCACTATATATGGTGGGGGGAACCCACCCAAACAAAGCATAAGGGCCAGATCCTCTGCACTGGCTATGCTGTGCTCCATGCAGGCAGCTTTTATCCTTCTGGTAAGAGATCACCATAGAAAGAGGAGAGAGAAAAATACTATTTTATATATACATACACACACCAAAATTGCTATGTACATGCACATTTTTTAAAATATAATTCATACCTATTTGATTTTTCACCCTGATACAAAAGTGCCTCTTACCCAATCATTCCAGGTACCTTTCGGGTTCTTGCTAATGATGGGCTCCAGGCGTTTCAAGAGAGTCTGGCAAGCATCCTGGTGAAGGGAAAATTTGGAGAAAAGAATGCAAAAGTAGAGAAATAGACATTTGTCAGTATTTAATAATATTCAACATATTTTTTGTCATGGTGGAGGTGCTATCAGCAGAGAAGACATCCCATTTACTTCTAGAAATCATTACTCCTCATTGAATTCCTTAGACCCCTTTTTTCTGGGGAACCCATCACCTGTCTTCCACTTAAAGAAGGATGGTGAATCAGTTTCTTTTGAGGCTCTTATCACTTCCTAACTGTCTATAGCCACCCAAACATGCCACCTCCTCAGTGAATTTGAAGGAAAAGCCTCAAATCCTGGGGAAGGGGAGACTCAAGTTTGTTCCTGACTCCAGTTCTTCTGAGCCAGATATTTTCAATATTTATATGAAAATAGATTAATCTAGCTAATTGGTAAGGCCACTACTAGAGATGGGTGACCCTAAAATACTCCAGCGGATTGATCAGTTTAGATAAACATCTGGAGGTCCTTATGCTCATCCAAATCTCAACAGAAGTAGTAGAACTGAGGCCCCATCTCCCCCCAAACCAGATCTTTCTCCTCCACTCCCAGAGCTGCACAACCAGGCCTCCGAGTCATCCCTTACTCCAGGGCTCATGTGATACCCATTCTTCCCACCCCACCTTTGGATCAAGGAATCAAATACTTATGAGATCTCAAGTCTCTCTCCTATGACTAGCCAAGTTTTTGCCTCCAAATCTGCCACCACTGTCAGGCGTCCCAATAAAATTACCACCCAGACACACTGCTCCATTGTAACAGAGAAGCTTACAAAATGTGTAAGTTTTAATTAAAAAAACAACCACAAATGGCCCATGCCCCGTAGAGAAACCAAAGATCAGCTGGGCCTGTGATTCTTTCATGAAAAAATAGGGAGGAAATTAAGGGTCTTGATTTAAGGAAGATGCGGAAGGACGAGAGAGAGGTAGGGAAGATTGGTTTAATTAAATTGACCCAAACCTTAAAATAATGTCTGGCATTAGTATGAACTAGCACATAGTCAGTGCCAGGTCTTTAAGAACTGGTTTGCCCACTTCATTACAGGAGAGATAAGAGGCCTCCATTATATGCAGTTAGTGTTTAGTAAAAAAAACCTTAAGCCTTTTTTGGAGAGCTTTGGGTTCTGTTCTGGAAACCCCAAACCACAACATATCAAAGAGTTTGGAATTCATCAAGAAGCAATGTTTCATATTCTTAAGTGGCCACCTGCAATAGCCACACAATAGGTAATTTCAAACTCCGTGGGACTACTCATGTGCGTAAAATTAGGCACATGTTTAAATACCTTGATGAATGGGGGCTTTTAAGAATTTACTGGTAGACAAATATTACCCTTTACCTTTACTGCCATTCCATTGACATCAGTTCCAGAAGATGCTACTGAAGCACAAGCATTAGGAACAGTTGTTGTGCTTGTTTCACAAAAATGAATACTCGACATGGGGATCTTTAATTCCCGGCTGGCAACCTGGGGTGGGGAATGAACATACCCTCATTCCATTTGAAACACACATTTCCTAACATTTCAACAATGTCAGCCTTCAAAGGGTATGTCTGCACAGCAAAGAAAAACCCAGGGCTTGGGCTCTTTCATTTTCACTAGGACCCTGCGGGGTATGAGGTCCCAGAGCCCAGGCTTCAGCCCATGCCTGAAAGTCTACCCGGCAATGAAACAGCCCCACAGGCCAGCCATGGGTTTTTCTTTGCTGTGTAAACATACCCTTAGACACTAGGTCATGGATTTGACAGGATTTGATCTAATAAAGAAATTAGATATTCTTGCTCCAGAGCCTTCCATTTCCAATTGTAATCACATTGATGTGTCTGCAGGGGTAAAGCGGAACAGAGGAATGATGGTCTTGGGGTTAAGGCACTAGACCAGGGGTCTCAAACACGCAGCCCGCGGGCTGCATGTGGCCTGCGGAGCTCTTCCCTGTGGCCTGCCGGGTTCCCCGTGCGCCCCCCCCCATTTAAAAAAAATGTTTATTTTTTTTTACCCCCAGGCAGTTCCCGCCACCAGAACAACTGTCTGGCGGCGGGAACTGCCTGGGGGTAAAAAAAAAATTAGAAAAAAAATATCGGAGGGGGGGCAGGGGTGGGGCACGGGGAGCCCGGCGGGCTGCAGGGAAGAGCTTCGCAGTTTCTGGGAGGGAGGGGGGAGGAGCGGGAAGCCGTGCGCACAGGGGAGGAGGCGGAGAAGGGGCCAAGAAGGGGCAGGGCCTAATGGAAGGGGTGGAGTGGAGCCGGGGCCGGGGGCAGCGAGGGGGCGGGGTCAGTGATGCGGCCCTCGGGCCAATGCACTAGTCCTCATGCGGCCCTCGTGGTAATTTGAGTTTGAGACCCCTGCACTAGACTGAGTCTCTGGAGAGCGGAGTTCAATTCCTCATTCTGCTACAAACTTCCTGTGTGATCCTAGGCAAGTCATTAGGGTGTGTCTATATATAGTTAAAAATAAACAAAATACTCCAAAACCCTATGGCAGCAAATATCAGAGTCCAGGCCAATTGACTTGGGCTTGTGCTGCAGGTCTGAAAATAATATAGATGCTGGGGCTCTGGCTGAGACCCACTTGTCAGGTTTTGGTTTGAGCCTGAACTGCTACTTTTAGCCCCACAGTGCAAGCCCAAGTCAGTTGACCTGGGCTCTGAGACTTGCTACCACAGGTTTTTTTGCTGCGCAGATGCACCCACTGTCTCTCTGTGCCTCAGTTCCCAGTCAGTAAAATGTGGATAACAATACAGCTGAACCCCGATTTTATGAACATCGATCTTAGGAAGAGAAGGTTATGTGTGCGCCTATGGGTGCTCCACTCTAAGTGCGCATGTGCCCCATCAGCCTCAGATCATAGATTTTAGATAGTACTGTCCGTTCAGCCCACGCACATGCCCCATGCAGCCTCATACTCTGCACCATGGCCATATACAGCTGTGCGGGTGAACTGCCTTCAGTTTCTACTCTACTGAGGAGCTTCATGGTAAAGAACTCAAAGCAGAGGGTAGGAGGGTAGGTAGTGAGCATCCACAGGGACATGCATCTTGCAGAACCACAGTTACTGCACAGGGTGAGTAATCTTCTCTTCTTCCAGTAGTGTCCCTGTGGGTGCTCCACTCTAGGTGACTATTGAGCAGTGCCCTCTGTGGAGGGGTAGGTTTTGGAGTTGAGTCTAAGGCTGAAGATAGCACAGCAGAGACAAACATGACATCAGATGCTGACACGAGTAACTGTATAGTGTTCAGAAAAGGTCTGAATGGAGGTCCAAGTCATGGCTCTACATATTTCTGTACAGGAATGCTCTTAATAAAGGCTAATGAAGTAGAAAGGGATCTTGTGGAGTGAGTTACTCTAGAAAGAGGGTGAAGATCATGAGACTGATAACAATAGGTAATGCAGCCAGATATCCAGTCTTTGTTTGGAAATTGGAGATCCTTTAGTTCTGTCCACAATGGAGAGAAACAATCTGGGACATTTTCTAAAGGACTTAGTTCTGTCTAGGTAAAAGGCTAATGCCCTCCTGACATCAAGTATATGTAATGCCACATCTTCTTTATCCTGGTGTGGCTTAGGGAAGAAAACTGGAAGTTGGATAGGTTGGTTTACCTGGAAGTCCAAGGATACCTTTGGTAAGAACTTGGGATGCAGTTGCAACGTGACCTTTTCCTTAAAAAAGACTGAACAGGAGCTTTCCGGGTTTTGGAACCAAGCATGTGTTAAGGCATAGAATTCCTAAGTTGGCATGTAGGGTACGTTCTCTGTTCTGCGAGAAAAGGTGTGGAATGGCTGGGAGAGGGACTGGTGGGCACATTGCAAGCTGTGCCAGGTAAGGGTACCAGGTCTGTCTCGACCAAATAGGAACAATCAGAATAAGGTGAGCTCCATTCCTTTTTATTTTCAGCAGGACCTTTGATAGTAGGGGAAACGGAGGAAAGGTGTAGAGAAGGTCCTTGTCCCAGGGGAGGAGGAGAGCATCACCCAAGGAGTGTTGTCCCATCCTCACTCTGGAGCAGTAGTGTGGATATTTCTTGTTCAGGTGAGTCGCGAACAGGTCTTTGAATGGTGTCCCCCATCATCTGAATAGGTTGTGAAGCACTATTGGGTGTATCTACCCCTCATGGTCCTGTGGGAATTTGTGACTGAGACTGTCCACTATCGAGTTTTGTCTGCCCGGGAGGTAAGCTGCAGACAGTGTGACATTGTGTGAGATGCACCAGTTCCATAGCCTCATAGCTTCTGTGCATAGGGGAGCGGGTTGGCTCCCCTTTTCTGACTGATGTAGTACATACGGGCTGTTAGGATCTTTGTATGTGATCCTGTGATCAGCAGGAGGAAATAGGCGCAGGCATTCCTGACTGCTCATAGCTTGAGGAGATTGATGTGAAGGAATATCTCCACAGGCGACCATTTGCCTTGTGTTGTAAGGCCATTTAGATGCATGCCCCACCTCTGAGTGATGTATCGGTGGTGAGGAGCAACGATGTTGATGTTTGCGTGAATGGGATCCTCTTGCAAATGTTGGCTGGATCCTTCCACCAGTGTAAGGTGTTTTTGATCCTGGTGGGTGGTGATAGGGATTTGTCCAGCCTGCCCTTATTTGGTCTGTAAACCGAGCTGAACCACATTTGGAGTCATCACATGTGAAGTCTGGCATGTGCTATTACTGCCATGCATGCTGCCATATGCCCCAAGAGTTGGAGCAGATCCTGGCTGGTATTTGGGAGCTGCTTTGAATGGTGTCTAGGAGTGTGACTAGGATAGGAACCTGTGTTGAGGTAAGAGGGCTTTGGCCTGTAACAAACGAGGTCAGCTCCTATGAATTCCAGGCGTTGTACTGGCGTGAGGTTGACCTCTGGGTGTTGATCTGTAGAGACAGTTCCATAAACAAGTAGATCGTAGTTTCACTGACTTAGTAAGCCTCGTGACGAGACCAGGCTCTGAGGAGGCAATCATATAGGTAAGGGTAGATCATTATCCCTTGAGAACGTAAATGAGCGGCCACCACTGAGAGAATCTTGGAAAATACTTTTGGGACTGATAATCCCAGAGGGGAGCACTCTGTATTGGTAATGGTCATGTCCCAGAGTGAATCTGAGAAATCTGTGAGCCAGTAGGATTGAGATATGAAAATAGGCATCCTGAAGGTCGAGGACCATAAACCAGTCTCCCTGTTCCAACGTTGGAATGATCATCGATAAAAGACGGTTACTCACCGTAGTAACTGTTGTTCTTCGAGATGTGTTGCTCATATCTATTCCAATTAGGTGTGCGCACGCGGCGTGCACGATCGTCGGAAGATTTTTACCCTAGCAACACTCGGTGGGCCGGCTGGCGCCCCCTGGAGTGGCGCCGTTACGGTGCCTGATATATACCCCAGCCGGCCTAGCGCCCTCTCAGTTCCTTCTTGCCGGCTACTCCGACAGTGGGGATGGAGGGCGGGTTTGGAATACATATGAGCAACACATCTCGAAGAACACCAGTTACTACGGTGAGTAACCGTCTTTTCTTCTTCAAGTGATTGCTCATATGTATTCCAATTAGGTGATTCCCAAGCCTTTCCTAGGAGGTGGGGTCGGATTGTGCGACTGCAGAGCGTAGGACCGCTGAACCAAATGCAGCGTCCTCCCTGGAATGCTGTACTATGGCATAGTGAGAGGCGAAGGTGTGCACCGATGACCAGGTTGCTGCCCTACATATCTCCTGTATAGGTATGTGCGCCAGGAAGGCGGAGGACGAGGCTTGAGCTTGGGTGGAGTGGGCAGTAGGGTGCATGGTGGGAACACCTGCCAAGTCATAGCATGTCCGTATGCATGATGTGATCCAGGACGAAATGCATTGGGAAGAGACCGGGAGGCCTTTCATCCGGTTCGCCAAGGCAACGAACAGCTGGGTCGTTTTCCAAAAGGGCTTCGTCCGCTCGATGTAGAAGGCGAGGGCCCTACGGACATCCAAGAAATGGAGTTGCTGCTCCCTTGGAGAGGCATGCGGCTTCGGGTAGAAGACTGGTAGAAAAATGTCCTGGTTGACATGAAAGGCCAACACTACCTTGGGAAGGAAGGCCGGGTGTGGTCGCAACTGTACCTTGTCCTTGTGGAACACCGTGTAAGGGGGTTCCGAAGTAAGCGCTCTGAGTTCAGAGACGCGCCTCGCCGAGGTGATGGCTACGAGGAAGGCCGTTTTCCAGGAGAGGTACAGAAGCGAGCAGGTGGCCATAGGCTCGAATGGGGCCCCCATGAGCCTAGTGATGACGAGGTTGAGGTCCCAGGTGGGGACCGGGCGGCAAACCAACAGGTGTAGACGTTCTAACCCCTTGAGGAACCTGCTAACCATGGGGTTGGAAAAGATCGAATGCCCACTGACGCCAGGGTGAAAGGCCGAGATTGCCGCCAGGTGGACTTTTAACGACGAAAGGGCCAGACCTTGCTTCTTCAGGGACAGGAGGTAGTCTAGAATGGTATGTACTGGCACCTGCAAGGGGTTAAGACCCCGAGGGCCGCACCAACAGGAAAACCGTTTCCACTTAGCTGAGTAGGTGGACCTGGTAGAGGGCTTCCTGCTGCTCAGTAAAACTTGCTGGACCGGGCTGGAACAACAGAGCTCGGACGGGTTCAGCCATGCAGCAGCCACGCTGTGAGATGAAGAGACCGTAGGTCAGGATGATATAGCGTGCCGTGCTGTTGCGTAATCAGGTCCGGCAACAACAGTAGAGTGATCGGGGTGGACATCGAGAGCTCTAGGAGAGTGGTGTACCAGTGCTGCCTGGGCCACGCTGGGGCGATCAGGATTAGGCGGGCCCCATCCCTGCGTAATTTGACCAGGACTCTGTGGACCAGCGGCACTGGCGGGAAGGCATAGGACAGGTGGTCTGTCCAAGGCAGGAGAAAAGCATCCATCAGGGAGCCTGGGGAGCGACCCTGGAGTGAGCAGAATGCATGGCACTTCCGGTTCTCGCGAGTCGCGAACAGGTCTATGTGGGGAAATCCCCACTTCCGGAAGACCGAGTGGATAACGTCCAGACGAATGGACCACTCGTGTGCCTGGAAGGACCTGCTCAGCCGGTCCGCCAAGGTGTTCTGGACCCCTGGGAGAAAGGAGGCTACCGGGTGAATGGAGTGGGATATGCAAAAGTTCCACAGATGTATTGCTTCTCGGCAGAGCGGGGAGGAGCGTACCCCTCCTTGCCTGTTGATGTAATACATGGCCGTCGTGTTGTCTGTGAGGATGGCGACACAACGACCCTGTAAGTGCTGGGCGAAGGCTTGGCAGGCAAGGTGTACTGCTCACAGTTCCCTGACGTTGATGTGCAGGGTCAATTCCTGCTCCGACCACAGGCCCTGTGTTTGGAGGCCCCTTAAATGGGCTCCCCAGCCGAGCGATGACGCATCCGTGGTTAAGGCTAGGGATGGCTGCGGTGGATGGAATGGAACACCTTCCAGCACCTTCTTGGGATCTAGCCACTAGTCCAGGGAGGCTAGGACCTGCGATGGTACTGTCAAAATCAAGTCCAAGCTGTCTCTGCGTGGCTGGTATACCGAGGAGAACCATGCCTGGAGCGGTCGGAGACGTAACCTGGCACGAGCCGTCACGAACGTGCAGGACGCCATGTGACTGAGGAGACTGAGGCAGCAGCGAGCCGTCGACGTTGGGAAGTTCTGAAGGCTGCGTATGATGGCTACAAGGGCCTGAAAATGACCTTCTGGAAGAAATGCTCGGGCGAGTGTGAAGTCCAGCACTGCCCCTATAAAGTCTAACCTCTGGGTTGGGTCCAAAGTGGACTTTTCTACGTTCAGGAGGAGGCCGAGCTGTTTGAACATGCTCAAGGCCGTCCGAATGTGTGACTGGACTTGGCTGCTGGAGTTGCCGTGATAAGCCAGTCGTCGAGGTAGGGGAACACCTGAACTCTTTGTCAACGAAGGGCGGCTGCCACCACTGCCATGCACTTCGTAAAAACCCTCGGTGCCGTAGAGAGGCCGAAGGGCAGAACCGTAAACTGAAAATGTCTCTGGCCCACCACGAAGCGGAGGAAGCGTCTGTGAGGTGGGTAGATTGCAATATGAAAATACGCGTCCTTCATGTTGAGGGCGGCATACCAGTCACCATGATCCATGGAGGGGATAATGGTGCCCAGGGAGAGCATACGGAACTTCAACTTCACCATAAATTTGTTGAGTCCCCGCAAGTCCAAGATGGGACGTAGCCCCCCTTTCGATTTGGGGATTAGGAAATAACGGGAGTAAAAACCCCTGCCCCTGAGCTCCCCTGGAACCTCCTCTATAGCTCCTGCGGAGAGGAGCAAACGTACCTCCTGAATTAGGAGTTGCTCGTGAGAAGGGTCCCTGAAGAGGTACAGGGAGGGATGATGGGAGGGAGGGGGGGAGACAAACTGCAAGTGGTGTCCGCTTTCCACCGTGCGTAGGACCCAGCGGTCCGTGGTGATATTCAACCACGCACGGGAGAAATGGGAAAGGCGGTCTTGGAACGGGGGGAGAGGATCGACTGAAACTGGTATTCCGGCCTCAAGCGTCCCTTCAAAAATTTTGTTTGGGCCCTCACGATGGTTTGTGGGGGCCCTGTCTCTGACCAGTCTGTCGACCGAATTGTTGCCTCCTGCCCCCTCGGCCACGCAGTCTCCTTGAGAAGTCCTGCCGAGCTGCGGGGGCAGAGTAGGGACGCTGCACAAATGGCCGGAAAGATCTGCGCTGTGTAGCCGGGGTATGCATCCCCAGCATGCGGATAATGGTTCGACCATCTTTTAGGGTCTGCAGTCTCGGGTCAGTTTTTTCTGAGAACAGACCCTGGCCTTCGAACGGTAGGTCCTGGATGGTGTGTTGGACCTCCGTAGGGAGGGTGGATGACTGAAGCCAGGAGATACGCCGCATGGCGACTCCTGAGGCTATAGTTCTGGAGGCTGAGTCGGCGATGGCCAGGGAGGCCCGCAACGACGTCCTGGCCACCTTCTTACCCTCCTCGACAAACGCTTTATACTCCTGCCTGGATTCCTGAGGTATGAGCTCTTTGAATTTTTCCATGGAGACCCAGGTGTTATAGCCATAACGGCTGAGGAGTGCCTGCTGGTTCGCCGCTCTGAGCTGCAGCCCCCCCCCCCGAGTAGATCTTTCTCCCAAATAAGTCTAGGCGCTTGGCGTCCTTGGACTTAGGGGAGGAAGCCTGTTGGCCATTCCTTTCCCTCTCGTTCACCGACTGTACGACCAAGGAGCACGGAGGGGGGTGAGTATAGAGGTACTCAAAGTCTCTTGGAGGTGCCATATATTTCCTCTCCACACCCCTGGCAGTGGGGGGTATCGAGGCTGGGGACTACCAGATCGAAGTGGCGTTGGCCAGTATAGTGCGGACAAACAGGAGAGCTACCCTGGTGGGGGCGTCAGCTGTCAGAATGTCCACCACCGGGTCCTCAAGCTCTGCCACCTCCTCGACCTGCAGATTCATGTTAAGGGCTAGTCTGCACAGCAGGTCTTGATGGTCCCGGAGATCGATAGGAGGTGGGCCGGAAGATGACGCTCCCTCCACTGCCTCGTCCGGAGAGGAGGAGGACGATAGACCCTGGACTATAGGGTCCTGGGATAGGTCCTGGTGAGGAACCCCTGAAGTCTCCAAGCCCGAGGTCTCCAGGTCTGGGATCACGACCGATGTCTGGGCTGGAAGGTCTGAGACTTCCGGGGGAGGACGGGACACCGTTGCCTCTGGTGCCCTGGACTCGGACTGAGCCGAATGGGAGGCTCTGGAGGGGACCCCTTGGGCTTGATGGTATGCCATCGGGGTCCAGAAGGGCCACTGCCCCGGGGCTTGGGACGGCTCCTGTCTGACATCTGGCCAGTGGCCCTGGTCTTCCACCATGCGGTCCTCCGCATAGAAGTCGCTACCGGCCCTGGAAGAGCGGGAGACGGAGCGGGAGGGCCAAAGCGGTGCAGAATAGCCTTGAAGGGCGGTCTGCGTGGCCATGGTGTGTCGAGGTGCCGGGGATCGGTACCGTGATCTCGATCGGTACCGGGACCTGGAACAGTACCGACGGTTGCCTCGGTACCGGGAACCTGACCTGGATCGCGAACGTCTCGGTGAACGGTAGCAATGTCGATCATCCGGAGATCTACGCTGCGACCGGCCGCGGGACCAGGAGCAGTACTAGGATTCGCCATACCGTCGCCTGGAGGTTGACCTGGATCGGTACCGCAAGTACGACTGGCGCCGGGATGGTGACCGGTGCCGGGACTGCGAGCGGTGGTGAGGAGAACCCGAATGATGCTGGCTGGTCTCCGTATGCGGCACCGGGCGTAGCATGGTCGGTTTGCTGCGGGACGTGACGATCCGCAACGGTGGTACCGAGGATGGAGTCGGTGCCGGATCAGTCATGGCGATCAGGTCCCGTGCCGCCGAGAAGGTGTCTGGAGTGGACGGCAGCGTAAGCTCTACCATGGTGTGCACCGGGGAGCCGGCGGTCAGCGAGCTTGACGGACCTTGCGGGACCGGAGTCGTCGGTACCGGAGCCTTAATAGGCTGTCCTGCGCTCAACGGCCTCTGGGGTACCGGAGTCGGCAGGGTCGGTGCCGGCACTGGTGGCGGCGCCGGACTCGACGGCCCCTGCGGAGCTGGAGTAGGTGGCATGGCTATCTTAGCCACAGGCACTGAGCTCGACGGTCCTTGCGGTACCGGAGTCAGCGGTGCTGGCGCCATACCGGGCTTGGCGCGATCTTGAACAGGCTGCGGGTGCAGTGGCGCCGGGGTCGGTGCTGGCCCAGGACCCGATTTCCTCGCTCTCAGCGACAGGGAGCGGCGTCTCTGAGGAGTCCCGGCCTGAGTTGTTCGGTGCCGGGGCTCTTTACCGGAGCTTGGGCGCTCCGGAGCCGTCGATGACGAGCTTGCCGTGGTTGGCACCGGGTTCCGGTGCGGGGTCGACATCGGGCTGAGCGAGGCCTCCAAGAGGAGCTGCTTCAAACGAAAGTCCCGCTCCTTCTTGGTCCGCAGCTTAAAAGCCTTACAGAATCGGCACTTGTCCGGAAGATGGGATTCCCCGAGACACTTTAAACAGGAGTCGTGGGGATCCCCCGTGGGCATCGGCTTCTGGCAGGCCGAGCACGGCTTGAATCCCGGAGAGCCAGGCATTGGCCCGGTACCCGGGGGGGTGGGGTGGGGGGGATAGGGGATGAAACCCCTTATCACCCACTACTATTTACACTAATTATACAAACAAATCTATCACAAACTATTCTACAACTACTAAAGAGTACTTAAACTATTAACAAGATAAAGGAGTGCTAAGTATGGTAGGGAGGTGGAGATTAGCGAAGCTGCTCTCCACAGTTCCAACGACCATCATGGGCGGTAAGAAGGAACTGAGAGGGCGCTGGGCCGGCTGGGATATATATCAGGCACCATAACGGCGCCACTCCAGGGGGCGCCAGCCGGCCCACCGAGTGTTGCTAGGGTAAAAATCTTCCGACGATCGTGCACGCCACGCGCACACACCTAATTGGAATACATATGAGCAATCACTCGAAGAAGAAGGTGACCATCTTGAATTTTTGAGCTTCAATAAACTTGTTGAGAGCTAAAGTCTAGTATGGGTCTCCAACCTCCCTTCTTTCTGGGTATTAGGAAATAACAAGAGTAGAACCCCATGTCTCATAGATGCTGAGGTACTGGTTCTATGGCTCCTAACTGGAGGAGGCAATCTGTCTCTATTCATAGTAAACTCTTGTGAGAAGGGTCCCTGAAAAGGGATGCGGAAGGGTGTTGTGGAGGGGGGTAAGGAGGTTAAATGGATGGAGTACCCAGATCAAACGATCTCTAGGATCCATTGGTCTGAAATTATGTGTTCCCCAGGCACTGTGAAGTGCTGCCAATCGGTGGCCAAATGGGTATGGAATTATGGTTAGCTGTGTCAGTTGTGGGGAGTGCCTTGACCTGTCCGTCAAAACAGCTTAGACTTAGAGGCCTGGGACAAAGATTGTGAGTCAGATGGTTTGCGTTTAGGGAATTTATCTTTCTTTCTTTGTGGCTTGTAGTAGCACTGAGGTTGGTACTGAGGTGCATTTGGTCTATGCTGGAATTGGGGACTAAATTGTCTCTTTTGTCCCAGTATATAGATACCCAGTGACTGGAGGGTAGCCCTGCAGTCCCCCAGGGTATGAAGGGAGACATCAGTCTTCTCAGCAAAGAGCTTCATGCCCTCAAATGGAAGGTGCTGAACCATGGACTGTACCTCCTTCGGGAAACCCAACAAAAGGAGCCATGACACCAGAAGTGGAGATGGACCTAGCTGCTTTGTCAGCCGCCTTGAGGGCAGATTACAGTGATATCTTTGCCACTAACTGGCCCTCCTGGATAATGGCCTTAAATGAGTCATGATATGCTTCTGGCATTTTCTCAATAAAGTCATTCAGTTTTATATAATCATATTTCACCATGGGGCCTGATAGTTGGCAATACAGAATTGTAGGGTGCCTGAGGAGTATGCTTTTCTGACGAAAAGGTCAAGGTGCTTCCAATCCCTATCGTAGGGAGTAGCCCTTGACAGGTGTTGTCAGCCACAGGAGTTAATGGAGTCCACCACATTGGAGTTGGGTGGAAAAATAGGAATTCAGATTCCTTGGAAGGGACATAGTATTTTTTGTCAGCTTGCTTGCAGATTGCCGCCATTGATCCTGGGATTTGCTACACTGTCTTTGTCGGGTCTAACATGGTCTCATTAATCAGGAGGGCGATCGTTGAGGAGGATGAAGAGTGGATGATGTCAATGAGTTGATGGTGGGTGTCCTTGACTTTTTCCAATGGTATCTGGAGTGTTTCTGCCACCTTCTTCGCCAGCTCCTGGAAGAGACGAAAGTCGTCTGCCAAAGATGGTGGAGGAGGCATGATGGCTTTGTCCGGAGAGGAGGAGGATATGGTTCTTGGTGTCACTTCCTCCTCAGTACCGGCTTCCTGTTTCTGTGTGTCTTGAGGTGGTTCCAAAGCCTTGGAGGCTGCGGCGAAGGGGGTGTGCCTCCCGGGTTCCCGGATGAGGCTCAAAGCCTGAGTGGCTTGTTGGTGTTGTGCCACCCAAGGGTCCCAATATGGCCACTGGAGTGGTGGTGGCACCCATGGGTGGCCTATCAAGATGGTAGTGGTGGGGCCCTCTGTGAGTATATCCTTGGGCTCTGTTGGTAATGAGCACCATATGGAGCTTGGGAGGATTACTGCGAAACTACCTCCTCTGGCTCATTACAAACTAGGAGGCTAACTAACTATAGAAATGCAGATTAAAGTAATAGTTCTAGTGGACTGTGAATAGCTCTGTCTCTAGCCAGGGTGGTTGAAAAGAAACTGAAGGGGGTTAAGGCCACGCACGCTGGCTAGCCTCGTGGGGCAGCATAACGAGAGACAGTGCATGTGCGGGCCTAACAGACACTGCTACCAAAGTTCTCTGATCAGCAGCGCAGGGACACAAACACACCTACATTGGAGCACCTATAGGAACACTACTCAAAGAACTGAGGGCGGTTCGCCTACGCAGCTCTATACGGCTACGGTGCAGGGCAAAAGGCTGCATGGGTCACATGCGTGGTCGGAACGAACACTGCTACCTAAAATCTCTGATCTGAGGAGCATGGGGTGCATGTGCACCTAGAGTGGAGCACCCATAGGGACAATACTCAAAGACCAGCAGATCATCTGAATCATTTTTCTGCTGCCAAAGTCATCTTTCTGCTACCCAATGTGACTTCAATCCTTCAGCCAACATTCAAGCAGCAGCACAAAGTTGAAAAGACTGAGAGATTTGGTGTGAAAGAAGACGTGCAATTCTCTCATACAAAAAAAAAAAAAGCACGCTGTATGCATTTATTACCATTTGTTATGTACTCCATCAACAGAGTTAATTTATTCACATATGCACTGTATCTGCTGTAATTGAGAAGTTCAATTGTATTAATTTTTTGATCTTATGAACTCCTCAATCCCCAATTAGTTAATAAAATACAAGTTCTGCTGCATTCCCTTTGTCTGTTTTGTCTATATAGTCGACGTGCTCCTTGTGGCAAGGACTGCATTTTACTACAGGTTTGTACAGTGCCAAACAAAAAGGGGCCCAACACTGACTGCAGCCTCCAGGCACTACTGTAATACAAATAAGTAATAGTAATAATAAGGTGGTTCCTGTAAGCTATTCGTCTTCTCTGCCTGCTCCCACTGTGGCCCTTAACAAAGCTGGCTATGGGAGCAACTCACATATACAGGGCCTGTTTGCCTGCCAGAACAAGGGACTTTTCTCTGCTTCCATAACTCTGTTGATGTCAATAGAGTTATGCCAGAGAAGAATTTGTCTCAATCTGTGTTCACAGTCTTGCTATGGCTTTTCCAATAACTAAACATCTGATTAGCAGTGTTTGTCCATATTACGTATTTAGCACATGGCTAATATT
Organism: Chelydra serpentina; assembly: GCA_037349315.1. NCBI lineage: Eukaryota > Metazoa > Chordata > Testudines > Chelydridae > Chelydra > Chelydra serpentina. The sequence continues at coordinate 32,389,619 of JBAIAC010000029.1, read as the reverse complement.
TGATTTTGGTACCTGGATCATTTTGGTGTGAATGCCTTGTCCCATTTCAATTCCACCATGAGTTAGGAGCACAGAACCATCCATATAGATATGAACCAGAGCAGCAGCCTAAAGAGAAAGAGCAGAAATGGACTACTGAGTGCTGTTACTACCCTATGATTTAATGGAAAGAGGGTCTGCATTTAACATGGGGCAATGCATCAAAAGCAGAAGGAATGGCGCCTTGAAGTGCATTGTGATTTTAGATGCTATAACCTTATCTATGGAGACAGAATCAAAGGTCCACATTTGGAATTCCAGCATCAGCTCTGTCTCTACATTAAACTTTAAATGAGGAGATATCAGTTTATAGAGGTTTGTTTCTCATGATGTTAGGAACACAAGGAAAGAATCTGAACTACATAGAATCATAGAACTGGAAGGGACCTCGAGAGATCATCTAGTCCTGTCCTCTGCACTCGTGGCAGGACTAAGTATTACCGAGACCATCCCTGACAGGTGTTTGTCTAATGTGCTCTTAAAAATCTCCAATGATGGAGATTCCACAACCTCCCTAGGCAATTTATTCCAGTGCTTAACTACCCTGACAGTTAGGAAGTTTCTCCTAATGTCCAACCTAAATATCCCTTGCTGCAATTTAAGCCCATTGCTTGCTTCTTGTCCTATCCTCAGAGGTTAAGAAAAACAATTTTTCATCCTCCTCCTTGTAACAACCTTTTACATATAGTAACTCCTCACTTAAAGTCGCCCCGGTTAACGTTGTTTGGTTGCTGATCAATTAGGGAACATGCTCGTTTAAAGTTGTGAAATGCTCCCTTCTAACGGCAGGCTATCAACTGCGGCAGTTCAGCTGTCCCTTCCCTCGCTGCCATGTGCTGCTCTCCGAGACTCCTGCCTGCTCGCTGTGTGTGGGGTGGGGGGGGAGGGAAAGAAGAGGGGGGCTAATATCAGGGACGGGTGCCTGCTTGCTGTGGGGGGGAGGGGAAGAAGAGGGGGGCTAATGTCCCCCTGCTCCTGCATCTCGCTTACCCCATCTTCCAAGGAGCAGGGGGGACACACGAGGAAGGGAGCTGCTGAATAGCTCCCTTCCTTAGGCAGAAGCTGCAGCTGCGGGCTTGCTGATCTAATTAACAAGGCAGGGTACTTCTGACCCCACCATTGATACCTAATTGGAAATGTGCATCTCTATCTCTCAAACAAACAGGGCTTGTAGAGTGTGAGAGTTAACCCTTGAGGGGCTCAGCGATGAAGTGGGTACTAACCCACGAAGCTTATGCTGAAATAAATTTGTTAGTCTCTAAGGTGCTACAAGTTTTTCTTTCTTATTTTCGTTTTGCTTAGTTCAGTTAGCAGTAAGACATTCCCTGGGAAATATCCCACCCTTTGACTCCTCCACCTCAACCAAGCTTCACTATCATCATCCTTAAAGTTGCATTTTTCAGGAACATAACTACAACGTCAAGTGAGGAGTTACTGTACTTGAAATCTGTTATGTCCCCTCTCAGTCTTCTCTTTTCCAGACCAAACAAACCCAATTTTTTCAATCTTCCCTCATAGGTCATGTTTTTTAGACCTTTAATCATTTTTGTTGCTCTTCTCTGGACTTTCTCCAGTTTGTCCACGTCCATCCTGAAATGTGGCGCCCAGAACTGGACACAATACTCCCGTTGAGGCCTAATCAGCACAGAGTAGAGCAGAAGAATTACTTCTCATGTATTGCTTACAACACTCCTGCTAATACATCCCAGAATGATGTTCGCTTTTTTTGCAACAGCATTACACTGTTGACTCATATTTCACTTGTGGTCTACTATGACCCCCAGATTCCTTTTTGCAGGACTCCTTCCTAGCAGTAATTTCCCATTGTGTATGTGTGCAACTGATTGTTCCTTCCTAAGTGGAGTATTTTGCATTTGTCATATTTACTTCAGACCATTTTTCCAGTTTGTCCAGATCATTTTGAATTATAATCCTACCCTCCAAATCACTTGCAACCCCTTCCAGCTACATAGTCTAGTCATTTCTAAAAATGGCTAGAGGAGTCATATTTTTGCATACCAATTATATGTTTTAATAAGGCATCCCCCTATGTGGCACTCCCTTCTGTAGCAAGCTGCCGCATATCAAGTATGCCTTCCTCAGTTTCCCCTCAGACCAGGCATAAAAAGAACAGCCTCTCTCACTGTCAAATTCAAAGTCCCACCTCTGGGCATTATTTATTCATGTACATGTAAGACCCCCTCATGGTAAAACTGTTCTCTTAATTCCCACAGTAAAATATATCAAGGTACAGCGATTTTCCATTCCTCTCTCCAGGAACATCACTTCCAGGTTATCCACACGTGAGTCCACCAGCACTTGGTTCTCAGTTCCTTTCTGTCCTTGTTCCAGAGCCCCACATTCCCAGCCATCCACCTAAATGTGACCAGTCTCATGATTCTTCTACCCAACGCACAGTTCAATGATTCAGCCCTTTTCAACCTCCTGGTGCTGGCTCTATGGCTCAGGAAGGTCAGCAGGCCAACTCCTCTGCTGGTCTCCTAGCTGTTAGCCCTTTTCAGTCTCCTGGGACTGGCCCCTCTGCTGGTCTCCTAGCCAATTCCTCCCTATTCCCATGCAGGGACTGGAAAAAGACGGTTACTCACCGTAGTAACTGGTGTTCTTCGAGATGTGTTGCTCATATGTATTCCACTTAGGTGTGCGCGCGCGGCGTGCACGATCGTCGGAAGATTTTTACCCTAGCAACACTCGGTGGGTCGGCTGGCGCCCCCTGGAGTGGCGCCGTTAGGGAGCCCGATATATACCCCAGCCGGCCCATCGCCCTCTCAGTTCCTTCTTGCCGGCTATTCCGACAGTGGGGATGGAGGGCGGGTTTGGAATACATATGAGCAACACATCTCGAAGAACACCAGTTACTACGGTGAGTAACCGTCTTTTCTTCTTCGAGTGCTTGCTCATATGTATTCCAGTTAGGTGACTCCCAAGCCATTCCTAGGAGGCGGGGTCGGATTGTGATACAGCAGAGTTTAGGACCGCCGAACCAAAAGCAGCGTCGTCTCTAGAATGTTGCACTATGGCATAGTGCGAGGCAAAGGTGTGCACTGACGACCACGTCGCAGCCCTACAAATCTCTTGGATTGGTATGTGTGCCAGGAAGGCAGACGAGGAGGCCTGAGCTCGGGTAGAGTGGGCCGTAGGGTGCATGGTGGGGACACCTGCCAAGTCATAACATGTGCGGATGCACGAAGTGATCCATGACGAGATGCGTTGGGAAGAGACGGGAAGGCCTTTCATCCGGTCCGCCACGGCGATGAACATTTGAGTCGTTTTCCGAAACGGCTTCATCCGCTCGATGTAGAAGGCGAGGGCTCTCCGGACATCCAAGGAATGGAGTTGCTGCTCTTTCCTAGAGACATGGGGCTTAGGATAAAAGACAGGTAGAAAAATGTCTTGGTTAATATGGAAGGCCGACACTACCTTGGGTAGGAAGGCCGGGTGTGGCCGCAGCTGTACTTTATCTTTATGGAACACCGTATAAGGTGGTGCCGAGGTAATGGCTACAAGGAAGGCCGTTTTCCATGAGAGGTACAGCATGGAGCAAGTGGCCATGGGCTCGAATGGGGCCCCCATGAGCCTGGTGATGACTAGGTTGAGGTCCCAAGTGGGGACCGGGCGGCGTAACAATGGGTGTAGCCGTTCTAACCCCCTAAGGAACCTGCTAACCATGGGGTTGGAGAAAATGGAAACCACCCCGTCCCCGGGGTGAAAGGCTGAGATTGCCGCTAGGTGGACTTTCAGCGACGAGAGAGCCAGACCCTGATCCTTTAGAGACAGGAGGTAGTCCAGAATGGTGTGAATTGGCACCTGCAGGGGGTTGAGACCCCGAGTGCCACACCAAAGGGAAAAACGTTTCCACTTAGCTGAGTAGGTGGACCTGGTGGAGGGTTTCCTACTGCTCAGCAGAACGTGCTGGACCGGGCTGGACCAACGTAGCTCAGACGGGTTCAGCCATGCAGCAGCCACGTCGTGAGGTTAAGAGAGTGCAGGTCGGGATGATGGAGCCTGCCGTGCTGCTGCGTGATCAGGTCCGGCCACAGTGGTAGAGTGATCGGGTCGGCCACGGAGAGCTCCAGGAGCGTGGTATACCAGTGTTGCCTGGGCCACGCTGGAGCAATCAGGATTACTCGGGCCTTGTCCCTGCGTAGTTTGAGCAGGACTCTGTGGACCAGTGGAACTGGCGGGAAGGCATAGGCCAGGTGGTCCGTCCAAGGATGGAGAAATGCGTCTGTCAGGGAGCCTGGGGAGCGACCCTGGAATGAGCAGAACACGTGGCATTTCCGGTTCTCGCGAGTCGCGAAGAGATCTATGCGGGGAAATCCCCACTTCCGGAAAACAGAGTGGATGACATCCGGTCGAATGGACCACTCGTGAGTCTGAAAGGACCTGCTCAGGCGGTCCGCCAAGGTGTTCTGGACCCCTGGGAGAAACGAGGCTACCAGGTGAATGGATCGGGCTATGCAAAAGTCCCAGAGCTGAGTTGCTTCTCGGCAGAGGGGGAGGGAGTGTGCCCCTCCCTGTCTGTTGATGTAATGCATGGCCGTCGTGTTGTCTGTAAGGATGGAGACACAACGGCCCTGTAAGTGTTGAGCGAAGGCTTGGCAGGCAAGACGTACTGCTCGGAGTTCTCTGACATTGATGCGCAGTGTCAGCTCCTGTTCTAACCACAGGCCCTGCGTTTGGAGGTTCTGCAGGTGAGCCCCCCAGCCGAGGGATGATGCATCCGTAGTTAAGGCTCGGGATGGCTGAGGTGGATGAAATGGAACACCTGACATCACCTGCCTGGGGTCCAGCCACCAGTTGAGGGAGGCTAGGACTTGTGGTGGGACCATCAGAATTATATCCAGGTTGTCCCTGTGCGGCCGGTATGCTGAAGCAAGCCATGCCTGGAGGGGCCGCAGGCGTAGCCTGGCGTGAGCTGTCACGAAGGTGCATGATGCCATATGACCAAGGAGGCTGAGGCAGCAGCGGGCCGTTGACGTTGGGAAGGCTTGGAGGCTGCGTATGGCAGCTGTAAGCGTCTGAAAGCGAGCCTCTGGGAGGAACCCCCTGGCGAGAGTAGAGTCCAGTATTGCCCCTATAAAGTCTATTCTCTGTGTTGGCACCAAAGTGGACTTTTCTACGTTCAGTAGGAGGCCAAGACGCTTGAACATGTCCATGGCCGTGCGAGTGTGAGACTTTACGTGGTTGCTGGAGTTGCCACGGATAAGCCAGTCGTCGAGGTAGGGGAACACCTGAACTCTTTGACGCCGAAGGGTGGCTGCTACCACTGCCATACACTTCGTAAAGACCCTCGGTGCCGTTGAGAGGCCGAAGGGCAGGACCGTGAACTGGAAGTGTCTCTGGCCCACTACGAAGCGCAGGAAGCGTCTGTGAGGTGGGTAGATGGCAATATGGAAATACGCGTCCTTCATGTCAAGGGCGGCGTACCAGTCTCCCTGATCCATAGAGGGGATAATAGTGCCCAGGGAGAGCATACGGAACTTCAACTTTACCATAAATTTGTTGAGTCCGCGTAAGTCCAGAATAGGACGTAGCCCCCCTTTCGCCTTGGGGATTAGGAAATAACGGGAATAGAATCCCTTGCCTCTGAGATCCCTTGAAACCTCCTCTACCGCTCCTGCAGTGAGGAGCTCCTGTACCTCCTGGATAAGGAGTTGCTCGTGAGAAGGGTCCCTGAAGAGGGACGGGGAGGGAGGGTGGGATGAAGGTGGGGAGACGAACTGCAATTGGTATCCCCTTTGCACGGTTTGTATGACCCAGCGGTCCGTGGTGATATTTGACCACGCCGGGGAGAAAAGGGAGAGGCGGTTCAGGAATAGGGGGACAGGATCGACTATGACTGGTACTCCGGCCTCGAGCGTCTCTTCAAAACCCTTGCTTGGGCCCCGACGATGGTTTGTGGGGGCCCTGTCGCTGGCCGGACTGTCGACCGGGCTGCTGTCTCCTGCCCCCTCTACCACGGGGCCTCCTATAGAAGTCCTGTTGTGGTGCAGGTGGGAAGTAGGGACGTTGTCCGAAGGGCCGGAAGGGTCTGCGCTGCGTTGCTGGGGTATGCATCCCCAGCGTGCGGATGATGGTTCGACCGTCTTTGAGGGTCTGCAGCTTTGGGTCAGTTTTCTCAGAGAACAGACCCTGACCTTCAAACGGTAGGTCCTGGATGGTATACTGGACCTCCGGAGGGAGGGTGGAGGACTGAAGCCAGGAGATACGCCGCATGGCGACTCCCGAGGCTATAGTCCTGGCGGCCGAGTCGGCGATGTCGAGAGAGGCTCGCAGCGACGTCCTGGCCAGCTTCTTGCCCTCCTCGACAAAGGCTTTGTACTCCTGCCTGGACTCCGGAGGTATAAGTTCTTTGAATTTCTCCATGGAGACCCAGTTGTTGTAGCCGTAACGGCTCAGGAGTGCCTGCTGGTTTGCAGCCCGGAGCTGTAGGCCCCCTCCTGAGTAAATCTTTCTTCCAAATAAGTCTAGGCGCTTGGCGTCCTTAGACTTTGGGGCGGGGACCTGTTGGCCATTCCTCTCCCTCTCGTTGACCGATTGGACCACCAGTGAGCACGGAGGGGGGTGAATGTAGAGATACTGGAAATCTCTTGGAGGTGCCATATACTTCCTCTCTACACCCCTGGCAGTGGGGGGTATCGAGGCTGGGGTCTGCCAGATAGATGTGGCGTTGGCCAGTATCGTGCGGACGAATGGCAGGGCTACCCTGGTGGGGGCGTCAGTTGTCAAAATGTCCACCACCGGGTCCTCCAGTTCTGGAACCTCCTCTATCTGCAGATCCATGTTAAGGGCCAATCTGCGAAGCAGGTCTTGATGGTCCCTGAGATCAATAGGAGGCAGGCCGGACGATGACGCTCCTGCCACTGCCTCGTCAGGGGAGGAGGAGGAGGACAGGCCTTGGGCAAGCGGATCCTCGGCGGGTGCCGCTGAAGAGTCCAGGGCTGGGGGCTCAGGATCTGGGTCCCCTACCTCTGGCGGAGGCCGGGAGACTGTAGCCTCCGGCGCTCTACGCTCCAATGTGGTCGAGGTGGGAGCTCTAGGTGGTACCCTTTGGGCTTCATAATAGGCCATCGGGGTCCAGGAAGGGCCATCGCTCCTGACCCTGTCCGGTCTCTGGCAGGTGGCTCTGGTCACTGACAGTGCGGTCCTCGACGTAGAGGTCGCTGCCAGCTCTGGAAGAGCGGGATCCAGAGCGAGAAGGCCAAGGTGTAGCAGAGTAGCCATGTAGCGACGTCTGCGTGGCCAAGGTCTGTCTCCTCGGCGGGGACCGGTGCCGGGATGGTATCCGGTGCCGGGAGCCGGATCGGTGCCTAGACGGTATCCGGTGCCGAGAGCCGGATCGGTGTCGAGAGCCGGATCGGTGCTGAGAGCCAGATCGGTGCCAGGATGGTGACTGGTGCCGAGAGCCGGATCGGTTTCGAGACCTGGACCGGTACCGGCGATGACTTCGGTACCGGGACACAGATCGGGACCGGGAACGTCTCGGGGATCTGCGCGTCGACCGGCCGCGGGACCGGGAGCAGTGCCGAGAGTCAGAGTACCTCCATCTGGAGGGGGACCTGGAGCGGTACCGCGAGTACGAGCGGCGCCGGGATGGAGACCGGTGCCGGGACTGCGAGCGGTACCGGGGAGACGCCGGCGGCTGCTGCTGGCTGGTCTCCGCCTGCGGCACCGGGTGGAAGATGGCCGGTTTGCCGCGTGAAGTCACGATCCGCACCGGCGGTACCGTGGACGGGGTCGGTGCCGGATCGGTCATCTGGATCAGGTCCCTTGCCGCTGCGAAGGTGTCCGGAGTGGACGGCAGTGTAAGCTCAACCACGGTACGGGCCAGGGAGCTGGCGGTTACCGAGCTCGACGGCCCTCGCGGGACCGGAGTCATCGGTACCGGAGCCTGAAAAGGCTGACCTGCGCTCAACGGCCTCTCGGGTGCCGGAGTTGGCAGGGTCGGCGCCGGTGCTGGTGGCGGCGCCGGACTCAACGGCCTCTGCTGGGCCGGAGTAAGTGGCACAGGGGCCACTGGCACCGAACTCAACGGTCCTTGCGGTACCGGAGTCGACGGTGCTGGCACTGTAACAGGCCTGGTCAGGTCTGAAGCTGGCTGCGTATGCAGCGGCGCCTTAGTCGGTCCTCCCGACTTCTTCGCTCTCGGGGACAGAGAGCGGCTCTGCGAGGTCCCAGCCAGAGGAGGACGGTGCCAGGGTTCTTTCCCGGAGCTCGGGCGCTCCGGTGCCATGGACGTTGAGGCCGCTGAAGTCGGTGCCAGGGTTCGTTGCGGCGCCGACATCGGGCTGAGCGATGCCTCTAAGAGGAGCTGCTTCAAACGAAAGTCCCGCTCCTTTTTGGTCCGCGGCTTGAACGACTTACAGATGCGGCACTTGTCCGGAAGGTGGGACTCCCCGAGGCACTTCAGACAGGAGGTATGTGGATCTCCTGTGGGCATCGGCTTCTGGCATGCCGAGCAAGGCTTAAATCCCGGAGAGCCAGGCATTGGCCCGGTGCCGGGAGGGAGACAGGGGAGAAACCCCTTATCTCCTACTACTATTTACAGTAGCTACAACAATAAGCTATGAATAACTATCAACAACTAATTAAGAGTACTTAAACTATCTACACAATAAGCGAGTGCTAAGAGTGCTAGGGATGTGGAGGTCAGCAAGCTGCTCTCCACTGTTCCAACGACCGACACGGGCGGTAAGAAGGAACTGAGAGGGCGATGGGCTGGCTGGGGTATATATCGGGCTCCCTAACGGCGCCACTCCAGGGGGCGCCGGCCGGCCCACCGAGTGTTGCTAGGGTAAAAATCTTCCGACGATCGTGCACGCCGCGCGCGCACACCTAAGTGGAATACATATGAGCAATCACTCGAAGAAGAACCTTTGTTCTCTGCAGTGTCCTTGTCACTCCCAGACAGCTGCCACCTGCTGCTTTTATTGCTCTGCTTTCTCAGACATTTCTCTGGATCTGACTCACCAGATCTCCAACTCACCTGGTCTTCTCCCCTCTAGGGCTCAGGTGCTCTCTGAAGCCTAAATGGGTGTCAATTGACTGTCCTCTTAAAGGGTCAGTGTCACCCTGTGACAGATGTTTATATAAAAACATTGCTTCAAGTTCTATTTTCTCTCTTGTTAATGTTTTCAAGCCTCTGGACTTTTTGGGGAGCCATGAATTGGATAGACTGACAGTACTGGTCAGAGCCAGTTGAGTCCTGAATGGGGTTTCCTTCCAACCCCACAACTCAGCCATAAGCTGCATCATAGTCTGCAATAGACCCTGTGAATAAAATGTTGAGGAGAGACTGAAAATTGGGCAGGACATTCTGTCACCTTGTGGATTGATTTATTTTTCACCGTATAAAAGGTGCTTATCGAACAAGCACTGAACACATCCCCAACATTAAACATACCACACAAGTCATCAATACTAATGAAATATCCTCCTCCAACTCTCTTCCTAATGCTTACCCCCCATGATCTGCAAATGATAAGCCTGAAAAAGCAGCTTTCCCTAGTGCCCAAAGTGAACAGGCTTGGGTTCAGGGGGGGAAGAAAATTCTAGAGGTGAGAACCTTTTGAAGACAACATCCTGCCTTCAGTACCCAAAAGCTTAAACTGACACACTGTTAGTAAGAGTCCTTCATCTGTTCTCACCCTATGTAGTATCTTACAAGGAAGCTAGACATGGCCCAAACTACATGGGCTTTACAGATCAAAATTACACCTTTGATTGCACCTGGAAGTGACTCAGAAGCCGATGCAGCCTATGGATAACTGGTGTTAGGATGTCAAGTATCAGAAGGGTAGCCGTGTTAGTCTGGATCTGTAAAAGCGACAAAGAGTCCTGTGGCACCTTATAGACTATGCTCCAATACGTCTGTTAGTCTATAAGGAGCCACAGGACTCTTTGCTGGTGTTAGGATGTGGACAAGTGTTCATCTGGGATTAAAGTTACAATATATTTTTTTGTTATCTAAACTAGATAAAATCTAGCCTTCCAAGGGTCAAAGGCTTAGCCCATTGTGTTAGTCAGCATTTTTTAAGCTGCTTTAAAGCCAACTGACCTGACTTAGAAAATGTGTGCACAAGCCAAATGGAAACTTCATGGGAATAATGGCAATCCCCTTCTTCTTCCAGTAATTTTGCTTGTTAAATTCTTCCACAGCTGTTTTCCTGCTGTAGTATTCAGACTTCTCCATACATTCATTCCAACACCTTACCAGGTTCTCTGGATCAAGCTCTTGAATGTAGCATATTTGTTCAGTTTCTTTGTACATGTTTATTTCCCTAACCTGAAACAGGAGAATTAACCCAGATCGTACCATCTTCATAAAAGCAGACTACTACTTTTGGGATTAGAGGTCAAATAGTAAGCAAAATGCATTCTTGAGTATTTTCATGATTAATTATGACAAGTTGGGTAAAGCATGACAGTGGGGCCATATTATTCATTTTTGAAAGCAGTCAAACTCTGAGTGGGAAATATTTTAAAATTTTAGCACAAATTCATCCAGAAATTCATACCCACAGTTTTGTTTTGTTACTCTCATCTTTAAAATATTTTAGTCATTCAATCCGGAAACAGACAATACCATGTGACTCAGGTGACCAGTCACAAAAACAAGAGTAACTTATAGCAACAGACACTTTGTAGTCAACTCGGGACTTGAAAACGATTAGTTCTAGCTAGTCAGCCAACCCAGGAGTTTTCAAATATTTCAATGTGTAGGCCACACTTTAACACAGGTTGTACTGTACAAAAGAGTAAAGAAAAATAAACTGTTTCATTTCAATGCTAATAATCCTTTTTCCTTACCTTTTCTGGTGATAAACCACTTTTGGCTGCAATGGCTGTTATCCAGGATTCTGTAATCAGTCCTGACTGTGGGAAACCAAATCCTCGTAATGCTGTGTTTGATGGCAAATTTGTCTTGCAGGCGTGACTGCAGCACCTCAGGTTGGGAATCTTGTAAGCATTATCCATTTTTAGTAAGACTACCTCTGCTACCTTGAGGATGGGAACAGGTATAGCTAAACATCAGAACAGCTCTTCCCTTAAAGTTACATTCACATTTAAACAAGTAAATATTTCTCCTATTAGAGAAAGGACTTGGTCTTGAGACAATTCGGACAATAGAAGAGTATTTTAAGCTTTTTTTTTTTTTTTTTAATGTTTCTATAAATCCAATGTAACAAGAATACTCTACACTCATCACATCTACATTTCCCACACAGCATGATCTTACATTTCAATAGTTTTGTTAGCATATGCAAGGAATGTAGTAGACACAGTAGCAGTTGATATATAATTAGCGAGCTACAATAGTCGCTCCATAGTTAAGGCTGCAAATGAAATTCCATTATAAGCCTGATTTTGGCCTAAGTCTAAAAATTTACAAAAAATCATATAAATCTAAAAAACTGTAGGTTAGATCTGGGCCTGAAGCAAAAATTTTCTACATAATTTGAAATGAACTGGACAAAGGAATCTAAGGTTCATTTCCCAAAGAAGCCACCACTACAAAAGTCTTTTAACTTTGGTTTTTGTTTTCATATTTGTTTATTTTTCTACAAATCTGAAGGAAAAAAACCCCCCACAAGAGAGAAAAACCTTTATTTACTGGACTGTCCAGGCTGGTTTCTAATACTCAGCACCAAAATGTAGTTGATTAAACTCTACCTTTAAAAAAATGATTAACTGTTTTAGTTGAATGCATAACTAGGGACTGTTGGTTCCCCCACATGAAGTGTAGAGAAGTGTAACCATAGTTCTGCATTTCCTAGGTTTCTAAAGCGTAAGGGTTTGTTTTTAATACTAATATTCTTGAAAGATATTACTGCACTCCAAACACAGAGAAGAGCCTGCAATCTTAACTTTGCTATAATGAAACTGTGCATGGGAATACTTTTAATATGATGATAAATAAAAACATTATTCACAGAATATAAGTAAGCCTAATGCCCCAAGGGCAAATTTTGGCTTTGGTTGTGCAAATAACTCCTACTGACATCAGCAGAAATGGCACATATATATCCAATGGGACAACTGGTCTCTAAGAACTGAACTGCTACTGGGTATGGTGTTTATATAGTCAGTGGTAACAGGTATATGAATTCAAATGTACAAGTGGGGGAAGATGGGGAGAGGAGGGAGGTCTGAGTAGTATCTGTGTGAGGACTGCAGTTTGGAATATGCAGAATTATCCTGCTGAGTGTGAGTGAAAGACTGCTGGCAATCTCAGGTAGTTTTTACTCTTTAATATTCTAAGCGCTATGGGGATTTTCTCATTGTCAGAACCTTCCAGATTCCCTGTGGCCATAAAATGATTGTGCAGACTGTGTGGCATTGGACATTTGTGGGGAATAGACTTTTAGCTACCACCATAACTTGAACCTAACTCTGAGTAATATTCCATTAAGAGAATGTGTGGGGAAATGTCAAAAGGGAACACTGAGCTAGGTCAGGAGAGGTGGTTTCTCTTACGGGGGTCTTTTCTGACACACACTCAGAATCCCCACAACACAGGCTAGAAGGACAATCCTACAAGAAGTGAGCCAGGGAACCTGGCCTTCCACAATGTTTCCAGTAAACAATTCCTCCCATGTTATGACTAGAAAATCTGCCCCTTTATAAAATCCTTACCAGAATAGAGTCATCAGGAGTGCATCCTCCATTAATATAGTATTTGGCATCTGCAGCCATGATCCTACCATCATTCATGAAGCCAACCTAAAATGGATTAATATAGACTTCTTAGACTTGTTCAGTCCTTGAACTACTCTTTACTTGTTCCATCACACAGTACAGAAAGTATAAATACAAACATTACCATCATCTCTTTTTTCCCCAACATCAAGGTTGAGTAGGGCTGATCTTACTCATTTTGTCAGTTTTTAGGATTAAGAAGGTACTGCCAGCCACCTCAAGTCTAGGCAGCCCCCCTTCCTATTCACTACCCACTGAGAGTACCTGGGTTGTACCATGAGAAAGTTGGAGAGAGAGAGACATTGGGTGGCCTGGTCAGGTTCACTTGCCAGCAGAATCTGCTAGCAGGAATCCACTCACCGTTTGCAATCCACAAGTACAAACAGGTTATACACTTTGCAACCAAATGTCAATTACACAATTAAGGCTATATTGTGTCACTCATTTTTAAGCAAAACTCTGTTGAAACCATGGGGAAATGGGTTGTTAAGCAACAGACTTTCTAAACTCCTAGTTGTGACCTGCATCAGTCCAGTACATACCACAAGTTTCTTTTGTCTAGCAATGTGCACCTCAATGGAATGGGATGCTGCTGGAAAGTCTAAAGTCTTCCTGTGCCTTCCCCTGGAGATGGCTGATTAGTGTGCTGTGCCACAATCAGTAAATGCGAATGTTTAAAGTGAAGTTCTATTCTGAGAAATGATTGTAAAAAATGGCACCTTCTTATTCAGCTGATCTGCAGCTTGGTTCTTGCTCTGGGCAGGCCGCAGAATATACAGCCTCCGCCTCCTCCCCCTCCCCTGAGGCGCCGCTGCTCCGCTCCCCCCCCCCCCCCCAGGTTTGCTGCGCACCAAACAGCTGGCGCGCGGCAAGCCTGGGAGGGAGGAAAAGCGTAGTGGCAGCGGCGCCTCAGGACCGGGAGGCGGAGGCGAGCTGGGCGTGGGGGGGGCGGCAGGGAGCTGCTGATGGGTGCTCTGCTGCTTCTCCCCACTCCCTCCCAGGCTTGCAAGCCTGGCGGCGGGCTGGAGGGGAAATGCAGCGTGCCTAGGGGAGGAGGCGGGGATTTGGGGAACGGGTGGAATGTGGGCAGGGCCAGGGGTGGAGTTGGGGCGGGGCTGGGGGTGCCTATGGGGCCAAGGACTCTTTATGGCTTCCAGTTTCCAGAAAGAAAGAAAGAAAGAAAGAAAGAAAGAAAGAAAGAAAGAAAGAAAGAAAGAAAGAAAGAAAGAAAGAAAGAAAGAAAGAAAGAAAGAAATTACGGGAGGAAGAAGACATGCAAGGAGTAGAAAGAAATGAAAGCAGAGATGTAGGTAGGAGTGAGGAGGCAGAGCTGAAGTTGGTTAGCAGACCTTACCCTGACTTAAGTTTCAAATTAAGGCTGAATTAATACAGCTCTTTGCATTAATAGACCAACTAGTTAAAAATAACATTAACTATTAGTAAGGGTAAGATTTTGTCACAGAGGTCACGGATGCCGTTACTTTCAGAAACCGTGATATTTTCAGCTTCAGCCCTGTGCCCTGAGGTGGGATGACTAGAGCTGTCAGCCGGCAGAGCCCTGGAGCTCCGAGCCGCTGAGGCGTTTGTGAATTTTTGTTTATTGCCCGTGACCTGTCCATGACTTATTAAAAATAACCATGACAAAATCTTAACCTTTACTAGTGGTATTGGCAAAATCCCATTCACATAAAGAGGACTGATGGTTTGGGCACAGCATTGTTCTTCCACTTACTTTATATTTGCCAACGAGAGGGTGTCGGCCCCCTGTGATCAACATATCATCTCCCCGGTCCAGTATAAAACGAACTGCATGACCAGTTCTAAATTAAAAACGAAAAAAAGGGGGAAGGAGGGTTACGCTTCAGACAAAGTTACGGACGCTACTAAAAGGATGGCTATTTCCCAGGGGCCCAAATCTAGCAGAGCACAAAGGATGTGTTTACATTTAAGCATTGCCTTAAGTGTTTTGGTGAACAGGGATGGACTGAAGCACCTGCTTAATTTTAATGGGATTACTTGTGCATAAAGTATGCACTACTTATGTGCTTTGCTGGGTCCAGACCCATGACAGAATCTTCTTTTCCCCTTTTGGAAAACAATGAGTTAACTAAGTGCAACTTTCTTGTGTAGACACTTATTTTGGTTTTAAGAATGCCTTATATCAATTTAGCTCAAGTCAGTAAGGAATCAATCTAGGCTAAATCAATATAACACTCTTAAAAACAAAATGAGTGTGTCTGCACCAGAAAGTTGCACTGAGTTAACTCAATCAATTTTGAAACTGATATAGCAAGGTCCGTACAACCCCTATGTGTGGACAAGGTCCCAATCTGACAGGTGGGTAAGCTCCCCACAAGCTTGTAAAGAGTTTTGAGAGCATTTCTGGTGGACACCAGTCTCAGCTCTGTTTAGATCGCATCACCTCAGCCCAGCTTATAACCCTTCAAGAGTAGAGAATCGAATAAAACTCACTGACAGTCAGGTTTTTGTGGCTTGTTAGTTAGTATAGAAGGAGCATTTCTGAGAAGGGAAGGGACCTGGTGGGTAACTATTATTCCTCCCTTTTTTTCTCTTACAACAGGGAGCAACACTTACTTGTTTGCTGCCACTGCAGCAACAGATGCCAACAGACCAGCTTTCCCTATTTTCCCACCGAAAGCTCCACCGATTCTTTTTACATGGCACATGATCCTACTGGCTGGAATCCCTAAACATGAGGCCACCATTTCCTGTAAAGTCAATATCTCTTTTTTTATACCATTGCAATTTTAAAGGGACCCTATCAGCTCAAATCTGGCCCAAATTTAAGTTTTGCAAAAAAAGTTTATAGAAAAGACCAAGTTATGCCTCCATGATTTTCTTTCTAATTCCCATGGCAACATCTATTTTTCAACAAACAAATACCTCCAAACAACATTTGCACCCAAATACTACAACATGGAGAAACTGAAAGTGAAATTGGCTATAGACAACTGTCCAAACTGAGAGAAATGCAGGAAGTAAGCAAAATCCATAATAAGGACATTATTAAAACCAAACATTTTAAAAAATCTAATCTAAGGTTTTATTAGTCTCAGATGAAGAAATATGTTTGTTTCCAATATATGGCTGATTGACAGTGTCCCTCATTTATGAAAACACAGCCAAGAAAGAATGCAGATTTTTATCAGTGATGTAAAAATAACACACACAGAAAGTAGGAGCTGAACAATGGACAAAATACACCTAATCCAAAACCTCAGCATTTTGTTCAAAATGCATTCTGCTTTTCAAGCCATATGTGTAGCTAAAAAGAGATAATCTGCTACACTAGGTTTCAGCCCAGACCTGAAGAAGGGCTCTGTGGAGCTTGAAAGCTTGTCTCTTTCACCAGCAGAAGTTAGTCCAATAGATCACCTCACCAACCTTACCTCTCTCATGTTAGGTTTTGTGAGTTTCCCCTTTATATTTCTGGCAGTAGGCATCCCAGCTAATGCACCTACAAAGCACTGAAGAAGATGGGAGTGGAGCATGCTTAGCACTTCACAGGGAGAACTCTGTGCCTTAAAGGATCATGCCCTGGAGCACAGACTACTTTCAGAGGGGACTGAAGGGCTTTTATCCACTCCTCACCTTGGTGCCAGAGAGATCAGTGCACAGCTGATGGGTCAGCGGTGCTGAGCTGGCATGCTACTGGTGTAGTGGAGAGCAATGGACATTGGATAACCCAACTGTGTAATTCACATGTTCCTACTGCATCATAAACTATTTAAGATGGATTTTCAAACCACACACAAAGAGCTATACTGTCAAGTCTTTAAAGAATTGCCTAAAAAGGCTCTCCATTACCTGGATAAGTGCTGGATGCTGGGTTGACACATACACGTCCATTTCTTTATCCTCTCCTTTTGGCACAACAAGCGCACTTTGAGTCTCCATGTAAAAATGTTCCTGTCCCCCGATGTGGATCTCCCCTGTTCCAAAGATAAAGACTCAAGTATTGCTTATAGGCTGGGGGGTAAAAAGGGGGAGGAATGAGGAGGCTAGGCCGAGTGTGCACATTACACAAAACGTAACATTGAACGTACTTGATCAACACAACTGCTGGTGCTACTGTTGTTAAGGTGCAACCAGGCAAGAGAAACCAGCTGCAGCAGGTGCAACATCTAGCATAAAAATATGAGCCAAACTCTCTGCTGGTGTAAATTGGCCCTGCTCCATTGATATCAACAGAACTGTGCCAATTTACACTACCAGGTAATCTGTCACACATATTGTCAATATCAAGCTAAGCGTCTTGAGTCTGGGATATGGAAGGTTTGAGAGTGCTGACAGGATCTTGAGCCAGCTTGTGTTAATCAAATCAGACATGGAATACAGTGATTTTTCTGCGGAAGGGAAGTACTATTCATGGTTGTTCGGGCTCAGAACCAAACAGGCCATGTCTGATGCTGGGGAAGAAAGAGAGGAATTGGTGATTGAAAGGGAAAAGACTAACAGGAGGGTAAAATCCAAATTCTGCAGGGCATGTCAGCTCTTGTTAGTCACCTGATTGGTTTCAATCGAGCTATGACAATTTTCACCAGCTGAGGATCTGTGCCTTGCACTCCAAAGCCCCACCAAGTATTCTGGATCAACATTTCCATGTTGTAGATTGTCACTTTTGTATCACAGTAAAACAGAGACAGGAAAGTCCATGATAAATAATGGTAGGATTATATTTTTTCTCATAAATTAATCAGATAGTAATGCTATATTGGTGTTGCCTAATAGACACAGTACATCAGTTGCACTTAAAAGGGACATGGGAAGGAGCAATGTAAGTGCCACTCTTTGAAAGTCTGTCCCAATAAATTCTGATGAAGATTTGACAATTTCAATTTTGCCCAGATCCATTTGGCTAGTATCAGACTTCAAACTGGCAGAAGCTCTCATAAACCTCCTGCCATCCACCCAACACATTCTCCACTTTACCTTCAAGTATTTGATCAACAGTTTCAAATGCTTCATCGATATTTCCTTGTTCTAGTCTTCTTTGTGGCTCAAAGAATGAATTGTGCTTTATAGCCTCCTGCAATGGTGGAAAACACACACGTTTGAGAATTTTAAATATTCTCTTTTTTTCAACAGCATTTTATTACCAATATGATCACCATGCACCTTACATAAAGATATGGGGAACTGGGTACCAGAGAGTTATCAGACTACCAAATTTCATCACATTATTCCAAAAGTTTAGGATTTTATACATTGGACAAGAAAATGTTGATGTGACTTAATCTTGCATTACTGATGACCTTTGCTTTCCCACAGAACGCTAGTGCAGAGGTATTTTATTAATTATACTATTTCCCCAAGGGCTGTTTGACAGCTGTCCAGTAGGACTCTCCCCAGAACAAAAAGGGAAGTCTGGTTTGTGAGGAACAGAACATCTTGTGAGTGACCAAGATGGGACAGAAAGAGACTGGACTATATGTTTAGTTTAAGATAGGAATAGTCAGCATGGGCTTTGTTTCACAATGCTTTTCTTCTCCTGATATGCAAGTCAGTCTCTATCACATCAGAGGAGCATAGGTTTCAGTCAAACTCCCCAATAGTAACAGCTACTCTAAACAAAGACAAGTTCTCGACTGCCACATAACAAAGCAAGTCTCTAATACACAAGTTGCTAGGAAGAAAGTCTGTCTAGGCAGTGTGGTCTGAACTAGGCTCTAAAGTATAAGTCAAAATCTGCCCTGTACTTCACCCCACTGAGATCTGTGAGAGGCTGTTAATATTTTATTTATTTAAGCAGTGAAATGGGGGATAACAGGCCCCATTTAATTTTAACCTGCCCCTATTTATAGGCAGAGTTCCCAGATCAGGAATTCTGAATTGTTGTCATTCACTGGGTAATTCGAAGAACCGCTTTCCTGGAGCAATTGGTATGGCCTGAAGAGAGAGCAAGAACACATCATAATCCCAGAAAGGAACAGGGAGGGGAAAAGACGGTTACTCACCGTAGTAACTGTTGTTCTTCGAGATGTGTTGCTCATATCTATTCCAATTAGGTGTGCGCGCGCGGCGTGCACGATCGTCGGAAGATTTTTACCCTAGCAACACTCGGTGGGCCGGCTGGCGCCCCCTGGAGTGGCGCCGTTACGGTGCCTGATATATACCCCAGCCGACCTAGCGCCCTCTCAGTTCCTTCTTGCCGGCTACTCCGACAGTGGGGATGGAGGGCGGGTTTGGAATATATATGAGCAACACATCTCGAAGAACAACAGTTACTACGGTGAGTAACCGTCTTTTCTTCTTCGAGTGCTTGCTCATATGTATTCCAATTAGGTGACTTCCAAGCCATTCCTAGGAGGTGGGGTCGGATTGTGATACTGCAGAGCATAGGACCGCCGAACCAAAAGCGGCATCCTCCCTGGAATGTTGTACTATGGCATAATGAGAGGCGAAGGTGTGTACCGATGACCAGGTTGCTGCCCTACATATCTCTTGAATTGGTATGTGCGCCAGGAAGGCGGAGGATGAGGCTTGAGCTCGGGTGGAGTGGGCAGTAGGGTGCAAGGTGGGAACACCTGCCAAGTCATAGCATGTCCGAATGCATGACGTGATCCAGGATGAGATGCGTTGGGAAGAGACCGGGAGACCTTTCATCCGGTCTGCCACGGCAACGAACAGCTGTGTCGTTTTCCGAAAGGGCTTTGTTCGCTCGATGTAGAAGGCGAGGGCCCTATGGACGTCCAAGGAGTGGAGTTTCTGCTCCCTTTGAGAGGCATGGGGCTTTGGGTAGAAGACCGGTAGAAAAATGTCTTGGTTAATATGAAAAGCCGACACTACCTTGCGCAGGAAGGCCGGGTGTGGTCGCAGCTGTACCTTGTCCTTCTGGAACACCATGTCAGGGGGTTCCGAAGTAAGCGCTCTGAGCTCAGAGACGCGCCTCGCCGAGGTGATGGCTACGAGGAAGGCCGTCTTCCAGGAGAGGTACAGAAGCGAGCAGGTGGCCATAGGCTCGAATGGGGCCCCCATGAGCCTAGTGATGACGAGGTTGAGGTCCCAGGTGGGGACCGGGCGGCGAACCAATAGGTGTAGCCGCTCCAACCCCTTGAGGAATCTGCTAACCATGGGGTTGGAAAAGATCGAAAGCCCACTGTCGCCAGGGTGAAAGGCCGAAATTGCCGCGAGGTGGACTTTTAGCGATGAAAGGGCCAGACCCTGCTCCTTTAGGGACAGGAGGTAGTCTAGAATGGTGTGTATCGGCACCTGCAAAGGGGTTAAGACCCCGAGGGCCGCACCAAAAGGAAAACCGTTTCCACTTAGCTGAGTTGGTGGACCTGGTAGACGGCTCCCTGCTGCTCAGTAAAACCTGTTGGACCGGGCTGGAACAACATAGCTCGGACGGGTTCAGCCATGCAGCAGCCACGCTGTGAGATGGAGAGAGTGCAGGTCGGGATGATGGAGCCTGCCGTGTTGCTGCGTAATCAGGTCTGGCCACAATGGTAGAGTGATTGGGGCGGACACCGAGAGCTCCAGGAGAGTGGTGTACCAGTGCTGCCTGGGCCACGCCGGAGCGATCAGGATTAAGCGGCCCCTGTCCCTGCGCAATTTGAGCAGGACTCTGTGGACCAGTGGAACTGGCGGGAAGGCATAGGACAGGTGGTCCGTCCAAGGCAGGAGAAAAGCGTCTGTCAGGGAGCCTGGGGAGCGACCCTGGAGTGAGCAGAACGCGTGGCATTTCTGGTTCTCGTGAGTCGCAAATAGGTCTATGTGGGGAAATCCCCACTTCCGAAAGACAGAGTGGATAACGTCCGGTCGAATGGACCACTCGTGAGTCTGGAAGGACCTGCTCAGTCGGTCCGCCAAGGTGTTCTGGACCCCTGGGAGAAAAGAGGCTACCAGGTGAATGGAGGGGGCTATGCAAAAGTCCCACAGATGAATCGCTTCTCGGCAGAGGAGGGAGGAGCGTGCCCCTCCTTGTCTGTTGATGTAATGCATGGCCGTTGTGTTGTCTGTAAGGATGGTGACACAACGACCCTGTAAATGCTGGGCGAAGGCTTGGCAGGCAAGGCGTACCGCTTGCAGTTCCCTGACATTGATGTGCAGTGTCAATTCCTGCTCCGACCACAGGCCCTGTGTTTGGAGGTTCTGTAAATGGGCTCCCCAGCCGAGCGATGACGCATCCATGGTTAAGGCTAGGGATGGCTGAGGTGGATGGAATGGAACACCTTCCAGCACCTTCCTGGGGTCTAGCCACCAGTTGAGGGAGGCCAGGACCTGTGATGGTACCGTCAAAATCAGGTCCAAGCTGTCTCTGCGCGGCTGGTATACTGAGGAGAGCCATGCCTGGAGGGGTCGGAGGCGCAACCCTTTCGTGAGCTGTCACGAAAGTGCAGGACGCCATGTGACCGAGGAGGCTGAGGCAGCAGCGGGCCGTCGACGTTGGGAAGCTCTGAAGGCTGCGTATGATGGTTATAAGGGCCTGCAAGCGAGCCTCTGGAAGAAACGCCCGGGCGAGAGTGGAGTCCAGTACTGCCCCTATAAAGTCTAACCTCTGTGTTGGTTCCAAAGTGGACTTTTCTATGTTCAGGAGGAGGCCGAGCTGCTTGAACATGCTCTTGGCCGTCCGAATGTGCGACTGGACTTGGCTGCTGGAGTTGCCGCGGATAAGCCAGTCGTCGAGGTAGGGGAACACCTGAACTCTTTGACGACGAAGGGCGGCTGCTACCACTGCCATACATTTTGTAAAAACCCTTGGTGCCGTCGAGAGGCCGAAGGGCAGAACCGTAAATTGAAAGCGTCTCTGGCCCACCACGAAGCGGAGGAAGCGTCTGTGAGGTGGGTAGATTGCAATATGAAAATACGCATCCTTCATGTCGAGGGCGGCGTACCAGTCTCCATGATCCATAGAGGGGATAATGGTGCCCAGGGAGAGCATACGGAACTTCAACTTTACCATAAATTTGTTGAGTCCCCGCAAGTCCAAGATAGGACGTAGCCCCCCTTTCGACTTGGGGATTAGGAAATAACGGGAGTAAAAACCCTTGCCCCTGAGCTCCCTCGGAACCTCCTCTACTGCTCCTGCGGAGAGGAGCGATTGTATCTCCTGAATCAGGAGTTGCTCGTGAGAAGGGTCCCTGAAGAGGGACAGGGAGGGAGGGTGGGAAGAAGGTGGGGAGACAAACTGCAAGTGGTATCAACTTTCCACCGTGCGTAGGACCCAGCGGTCTGTGGTGATCTTCGACCACGCACGGGAGAAAAGGGAAAGGCGGTCTCGGAACAGGGGGAGAGGATCGACTAAAACTGGTACTCCGGCCTCGAGCGTCCCTTCAAAATTTTTGTTTGGGCCCTGACGATGGTTTGTGGGGGCCCTGCCTCTGACCAGTCTGTCGACCGGACTGTTGCCTCCTGCCCCCTCGACCACGCGGTCTCCTGGAGAAGTCCTGCCGTGGTGCGGGTGGAAAGTAGGGACGTTGCCCGAAGGGCCGGAAGGGTCTGCGCTGCGTCGCCGGGGTATGCATCCCCAGCGTGCGGATGATGGTTCGACCATCTTTAAGGGTCTGCAGCCTCAGGTCAGTTTTTTCTGAGAACAGACCCTGACCTTCAAACGGTAGGTCCTGAATAGTGTGTTGGACCTCCGTGGGGAGGGTGGAGGATTGGAGCCAGGAGATACGCCGCATGGCGACTCCTGAGGCTATAGTTCTGGCGGCCGAGTCGGCTATATCAAGAGAGGCCCGCAACGACGTCCTGGCCACCTTCTTACCCTCCTCGACAAATGCTTTATACTCCTGTCTGGACTCCGGAGGTATAAGTTCTTTGAATTTCTCCATGGAGACCCAGGTGTTATAGCCGTAACGGCTCAGGAGCGCCTGCTGGTTCGCAGCTCTGAGCTGTAGGCCCCCCCCCGAGTAGATCTTTCTCCCAAATAAGTCTAGGTGCTTGGCGTCCTTAGACTTTGGGGCAGGGGCCTGTTGGCCATTCCTCTCCCTTTTGTTGACCGACTGAACCACTAAGGAGCACGGAGGGGGGTGAGTATAGAGATACTGGAAATCTCTTGGAGGCGCCATATACTTCCTCTCTACACCCCTAGCAGTGGGGGGGTATCGAGGCTGGGGACTGTCAGATAGACGTGGCGTTGGCCAATATCGTGCGGACGAATGGGAGGGCTACCCTGGTGGGGGCGTCAGTTGTCAGAATGTCCACCACCAGGTCCTCAAGTTCTGGTACCTCCTCCTGCAGATTCATGTTAAGGGCCAATCTGCGTAGCAGGTCTTGATGGTCCCGGAGATCGATAGGAGGCGGGCCGGAGGATGACGCTCCCGCCACTGCCTCGTCAGGAGAGGAGGAGGATGACAGACCTTGAGCCAGCAGATCCTGGGAGAGGTCCTGGTGGGGAATCGCTGAGGAGTCCAAGGTCGGGGCCTCCAGGTCTGGGACCACGACCGCTGACTGTGGCGGGTCAGAGACGTCCGGGGGAGGGCGGGATACTGTCACCTCTGGTGCTCTGGGCTCGGATTGGGCCGAGTGGGAGGCTCTAGATGGGACCCCTTGGGCTTGATGGTATGCCAAAGGGGTCCAGAAGGGCCATTGCCCCTGGTCTTGAGATGGCTCCTGTCCGACATCCGGCCAGTGGCCCTGATCACCAACCGCGCGATCCTCAGCATAAAAGTCGCTACCGGCTCTAGAAGAGTGGGAGACGGAGCGAGAAGGCCAAGGCGGTGCAGAGTAACCTTGAAGAGCGGTCTGCGTGGCCATGGTATGTCGAGGTGCCGGGGATCAGTACCGGGAACTCGATCGGTACCGGGACCTGGAGCGGTACCGGCGGTGGCTGCGGTACCGGGAACCCGACCTGGATTGGGAACGTCTCGGCGAACGATAATGATGTCGATCGTCTGGAGATCTACGCGGTGACCGGCTGCGGGACCGGGAGCGGTACCGGGAGTCGTCATACCGCCGCCTGGAGGGAGACCTGGAACGGTACCGCGAGTACGACCGGTGCCGGGATGGTGACCGGCGCTGGGACTGCGAGCGGTGCCGAGGAGAAGCCGACTGCTGCTGGCTGGTCTCCGCGTGCGGCACTGGGCGGAACATGGGGAGGTGGAGGTTAGCGAGCTGCTCTCCACAGTTCCAACGACCGTCATGGGCGGTAAGAAGGAACTGAGAGGGCGCTGGGCCGGCTGGGGTATATATCAGGCACCGTAACGGTGCCACTCCAGGGGTCGCCAGCCGGCCCACCGAGTGTTGCTAGGGTAAAATCTTCCGACAATTGTGCATGCCGTGCGCGCACACCTAATTGGAATACATATGAGCAAGCACTCGAAGAAGAATCCTTAGATGTGAAAGATCTCTGTTTGTTCCTAGATGAGGAAGTGAGGATCTTCCTTAAGAACTAACTAACCAACCAAGTGCAAGTGGAAACTTAGTCAAATTCTGCTTTTTTTACATTGACATCATTGGGGATGTATTAGTGTAAGTGACATCAGAAATTTGTCTCTTGGTCCTTAAAAAGAGAATCCAATTAGTCACACTTCACTTGTTATGAAAAAAAAAGTAAATAGCAAGTGAAGAGTATCAGCTGCTTTCCCTGCCCAAGATAAGTCAGTGAAAAAGCAAGAAGGATGAGGCTAATTATTACCTCAACAGTTAGGATCACCGGCTCCAGATCTTCATACTCTATCTTCACTTTTGCAGCTGCTTGTTTGGCATGAACATCTGAATCCGCAACCACACCACAGACAATCTGACCCACGCAAATTACCTGCAAAGTACAGTGGAAATACTTCCTGTATTCAAATGATCCCCAGGTGTGCTTACTGAAATTCTGGACTCAAATAACTATTGTTCACATTTCTCTTTCTAATTTTTGTTTTGGTTTAACCCTTTTTATTTGCTATAGACCTTCCCCTAAACCTAGTAGAAGTATCAATGTTATTTGGGAATCAAGCACAGCATTTTCAAAAGTCCCTAAGTGACTTAGGAACCTAAGTCCTATGGACTTCCCATGAAACATAGGCTCCCAAGTGCCTGAATCACTTCTAAAAATGAGACTTGGGAGCCTATGGGACTCAGAAGATATTGACACTGTGATTGGAGGTGTGAGTGTAGCACGTGTAGGCATATCTGAACTGACTTCAACTTACCTAGCTCATGCACGAATAGCAGTGAAGCCACAGTAGCACAGACATAAGTGTGGGCTAGCTGCCCAAGTAAATACCCAGTGTGGGCTTGTGCAGCCCAGCCCACGCTGAAGCCCATGTTGCCATGGCTGCACTGCTACTGGGGCTCACGCTAGCTACATTAAAGCTAGCTTGGGTATGTCTACATGTGCTGCGCTCAACCCCTCACTCCCAAACCGCAGTGTAGACATACCACCAGGTGGTTTAGAAAAGATTACCCTATATCCCGACTAGTCTGATTCATCTGGTTTAAAGAGGTATGTCACAGAGTTCGGTTATTTTAATACTTAGAAAGGAAATGGAAAACGAACAAAGAAGTTGCCTTAAAGCGCAGCCAAAATAATTCCCAACATACACATGCTACAAAAATTCCAGAGTCAATATTGTTCCTGTTTAGTTTAATTATAAAATCAAGGATCAAAGAGACATCACCAAAGAAAAATCATAGCTACTGACAGACACTTTATACCTTATCTTTTGCAAATATAATCTCTGGATCACTGTAATAGTAGAACTCGTTTGTGGCTGGGACATCCTGAGCTGTTACAATATCAAACACTCCTGGTGCTTTGAGGGCCTGTGATGTATCAATCGATCTAGGGGGAAAGTATAAAGTAGTTAGCTCCACACAGTGCTGCACGTGAAGTAAGACAATACATTATATACATAGGTAGCCTGTGCCACAAGACTCTGCTCTTACACAGCTCTTTGTGGAAGCTGCTGGTCACTACCTTTATCCTCCTTAGAGATAACAAGATATGGTAGAGGGAAGGGAAGGCTGTCCGTGAGCTGTTTCCCTTCCAGAGAAGGCTTGCTTTGTAGTAAGAAAGTCACTGTTCCTTTCCCCCATTAGAGAAAGCAGAATTGTGGTGGAGAGGATGGCAGTGGCCCATTTGCTCCATAGAGAAATATCACTGATGAAATACCCAGTCCCTTGCTGTGCACTCCAGCTCTTTTAGTAGAGAGAGAAAGAACTCTGTTTGGTCCTATTCTCTACAAGGTACACTTTTCTCCCAAAGCAAGAAAGAATCTTGTATTATAACGACCGAATGTTAAAAACAAATATGTGTGTTGTAGTCTGTGAGAAGAGCTCAGATGCTCTCTCACTTGTTTGATTCTACATATGTATTTTGCCTGGATAGTATAAAATACAAATCAAACCAAGGGATTTCAGGCCAAGATTTGTATTGGTATTATCTAAATACCAAAAGTTTTGTTAACCCTGCAAATTTAGGTACCATCTCCTGTCTAATGCTAATGCTAAAGAGATCATGTAATTAGCACACAGTGCTCTGATAGAATTATAAATTAGTAAAACGGTGTTAGGTTAGGGATTTACTGGTGTAGTTCTGAAACACAAAAGAAGGCTGGGTGTGTCAATCTCTTCTGCATTAGATGGAGAAGAGATCTGTGGCATAGAGTGGTAGAATCAATAATGCAACCAGGTTACTTGATGATAAGTACAAATATTTAGGACTCATCTACACACAGCAGATATGTTAGTTTAATTAATGGGGTGATTTTAGTTAAACGCTATATTGGTTTTAAACATGTGTTACAACAATTTAGCTTGCACCTGTTAACACACAAGATAAACTGCTGTAAACCAGGTTTAAACTGATATGAGTGTCCAGACTGCATAGGTTTAACTAAATCAGTGCAATTTTAGTTATACCAGTGCATCTTTTGTGAGCAGCTCAGGGCTTACAAAGATGCTGAGCTGGTATTCAGATTAGTATTCCATCATCAGAATGTTCTGAGTGTCAATCCTCTTTTACAAAGCAGAGTGGCTGAGATTTTCAAAGCAATGTAGGGAAAGTTGTGCATCTAAATGCCCTACACTGCTCTGAAAATCTCAACCAATGCTTTCATGTGATAAAGAGTCCTGTGGCACCTTATAGACTAACAGATGTATTGGAGCATAAGCGTTCGTGGGTGAATACCCACTTCTTCAGATGCATGCAGTGGAAATGTCCAGGGGCAGGTATAAATATGCAGGGAAGAGTCAGGCTAGAGATAACGAGGTTAGTTCAATCAGGGAGGATGAGGCCCTCTTTTAGCAGTTGAGGTGTGAACACCAAGGGAGGAGAAACTGCTTTTGTAGTTGGCTAGCCATTCATAGTCTTTGTTTAATCCTGAGCTGATGGTGTCAAATTTGCAAATGAACTGAAGCTCAGCAGTTTCTCTTTGAAGTCTGGTCCTGAAGTTTTTTCGCTGCAGGATGGCTACCTGTAAATCTGCTATTATGTGTCCAGGGAGGTTGAAGTGTTCTCCTACAGGCTTGTGTATATTGCCATTCCTTATATCTGATTTGTGTCCATTTATCCTTTTGCGTAAGGACTATCCAGTTTGGCTGATGTACATAGCAGAGGGGCATTGCTGGCACATGATGGCGTATATTACATTGGTGGATGTGCAGGTGAATGAACCGGTGATGGGTGGCTGATCTGGTTGGGTCCTGTGATGGTGTCCCTGGTGTAGCTATGTGGGCAGAGTTGGCATTGAGGTTTGTTGCATGGATTGGTTCCTGAGTTAGAGTTATTATGGTGCGGTGTGTAGTTGCTGGTGAGAATATGCTTCAGGTTGGTGGGTTGTCTGTGGGCGAGGACTGGCCTGCCTCCCAAGGCCTGTGAAAGTGAGGGATTGTTGTTCAGGATGGGTTGTAGATCACTGATGATCCGCTGGAGAGGTTTTAGCTGAGGACTGTAAGTGATGGCCAGTGGAGTTCTGTTGGTTTCTTTCTTCGGTTTGTCTTGCAGCAGAAGGCTTCTCGGTACACGTCTGGCCCTGTTGATCTGTTTCCTTATTTCCTCAAGTGGGCATCGTAGTTTTGAGAATGCTTGGTGAAGATCTTGTAGGTGTTGGTCTCTGTCAGAGGGGTTAGAGCAAATACGGTTGTACCTCAGTGCTTGGCTGTAGACAATGGATCGTGTGGTGTGTCCGGGATGGAAGCTGGAGGCATGAAGGTAGGCATAGCGGTCGGTGGGTTTTTGGTAGAGGGTGGTGTTAATGTGACCATCGCTTATTTGCACTGTGGTGTCTAGGAAGTGGACTTCCCGTGTAGACTGGTCCAGGCTGAGGTTGATGGTGGGGTGGAAGCTGTTGAAATCGTTGTGGAATTGTTCCAGAGTTTCCTTCCCATGGGTCCAGATGATGAAGATGTCATCAATGTAGCATAGGTAGAGAAGGGGCGTGAGTGGACGAGAGCTGAGGAAACGTTGTTCCAGGTCAGCCATAAAAATGTTGGCATATTGTGGGGCCATGCGGGTGCCCATAGCGGTGCCACTGGTCTGGAGGTATATATTGTCACCAAATTTGAAATAATTGTGCGTGGGGATAAAGTCACAGAGCTCAGCAACCAGTTGTGCTGTGGCATCATCAGGTATACTGTTCCTGATAGCTTGTATCCCATCTGTGTGTGGGATGTTTGTGTAGAGAGCCTCTACATCCATGGTGGCTAGGATGGTGCTTTCTGGAAGATTACCGATGCATTGTAGTTTTCTCAGGAAATCAGTGGTGTCACGGAGATAGCTGGGAGTGCTGGTGGCATAGGGTCTGAGTAGAGAATCCACATATCCGGACAGTTCTTCAGTGAGAGTGCCAATGCCTGAGATGATGGGGGGTCCAGGATTTCCAAGATTGTGGATCTTGGGTAGTAGATAGAATAACCCCGGTCGGGGCTCTAAGGGTATGTTGATTTGTTCCTGTGTTAGCGTAGGGACTGTCCTGAGTAGATGGTGCAGTTTCTGAGTGTATTCCTCAGTGGGATCTGAGGAGAGTGGCCTGTAGAATTTGGTATTGGAGAGTTGTCTGGCAGCCTCCTTTTGGTAGTCAGACCTGTTCATGATGAAAACAGCACCTCCTTTATCAGCCTCTTTGATTATAATGTCAGGGTTGTTTCTGAGGCTGTGGACGGCATTGCGTTCTGCACGACTTAGGTTATGAGGCAGGCGATGTTGTTTTTCCACAATTTCTGCCTGTGCAGGTCGGCGGAAGCATTCTATGTATAGGTCTGTCATTTCGACCCTCAGGAGGAGTCCATGTGGAGTTCTTCTTGTGCTGTTGGTGGGAGGGTATCTGTGTATCTGTGCGCTGTTAAGTGTTATCTTGAAAGTATTCTTTGAGTCGGAGACAGCGAAAGTAGGCTTCCAGATCACCGCAGAACTGAATCATGTTTGTGGGGGTGCTGGGGCGAAAAGAGAGTCCCCGAGATAGGACAGACTCTTCTGCCGGGCTGAGTGTGTAGCTGGATAGATTGACGATATTGCTGGGTGAATTGGGGGTACCACTGTTGTGGCCCCATGTGACACGTAGGATTTTAGACAGCTTACAGTCCTTTTTCCTTTGTAGAGAGGTGAAGTGTTTAATGTAGATCTCCCGTCTTATTTTAGTAAAGTTCGTTTGTGTGGAAAGAAACCAACAGAACTCCACTGGCCATCACTTACAGTCCTCAGCTAAAACCTCTCCAACGGATCATCAGTGATCTACAACCCATCCTGAACAATGATCCCTCACTTTCACAGGCCTTGGGAGGCAGGCCAATCCTCGCCCACAGACAACCCACCAACCTGAAGCATATTCTCACCAGCAACTACACACTGCACCATAATAACTCTAACTCAGGAACCAATCCATGCAACAAACCTCGATGCCAACTTTGCCCACATATCTACACCAGGGACACCATCACAGGACCCAACCAGATCAGCCACCCATCACCAGTTCATTCACCTGCACATCCACCAATGTAATATACGCCATCATGTGCCAGCAATGCCACTCTGCTATGTACATCGGCCAAACTGGACAGTCCTTACGCGAAAGGATAAATGGACACAAATCAGATATTAGGAATGCCAATATAGAAAAACCTATAGGAGAACACTTAGAATCATAGAATCATAGAATATCAGGTTTGGAAGGGACCTTAGGAGGTCATCTAGTCCAACCCCCTGCTCAAAGCAGGACCAATCCCCAACTTTTGCCCCAGATCCCTAAATGGCCCCCTCAAGGATTGAACTCACAACCCTGGGTTTAGCAGGCCAGTGCTCAAACCACTGAGCTATCCCTCCCCCCTTAAAAAATTAAAAAAAAAAAAAAAAAAAAGCAGGACCAAGTACTGTCCCCTAACAGATTTTTGCCCCAGATCCCTAAGTGGCCCCCTCAAGGATTGAACTCACAACCCTGGGTTTAGCAGGCCAATGCTCAAACAACTGAGCTATCCCTCCCCTGGATACACAATAGCAGATTTAAAGGTAGCCATCCTGCAGCAAAAAAACTTCAGGACCAGACTTCAAAGAGAAATTGCTGAGCTTCAGTTCATTTGCAAATTTGACACCATCAGCTCAGGATTAAACAAAGACTATGAATGGCTAGCCAACTACAAAAGCAGTTTCTCCTCCCTTGGTGTTCACACCTCAACTGCTAAAAGAGGGCCTCATCCTCCCTGATTGAACTAACCTCGTTATCTCTAGCCTGACTCTTCCCTGCATATTTATACCTGCCCCTGGACATTTCCACTGCATGCATCTGAAGAAGTGGCTATTCACCCACGAACGCTTATGCTCCATTACGTCTGTTAGTCTATAAGGTGCCACAGGACTCTTTATCGCTTCTACAGATCCAGACTAACATAGCTACCCCTCTGATATTTGAATGCTTTCATGGTTATACTTTTCTTTCAGGCATTTGTGCACTTACACAATCTTTGCATGGGCTCTGGAACTGGTTACCACAGCCAAGAAGAGCTCTTCATCCACAGCACGAATGTCATCGCAGTAAAGAGCTTCACCAGTGGCGTGTTTTATACCAGCCTGGTGCATGATGGGACGTCCTACTGGATCCCTGGGAAGCTGCTCTGGGTTTACTTCCTGCTCAGTAAAAAATCCCAATCCCCAGCCCAAGAAAGACAAGCCAGCATATCCTTATATTAGAGTCTGAAAATCTCTGTTTAACACCTACTTCTGGCATAATATTATATACAGATAAAGCTGGAGCATTTACTAAACTGCTGGTCCCCAGCAGTCCCTTTAATCCCTCCTATGCTATCTTCTCCAGGAGTCTACCCATTTTGTTTCTAGTTTCTCCTGATTTTTTTCTATATTTGCTATGTCCCATATGACACAAAGTAACCAAAACAGAATGCAATGTTCAAGAGGGCGATGTGCTGTCTTATTGATAGATACAGTGGTGCTGTAATCATTTTCTGACTTATTCTCAAGTGGCTTTTGTTGTGTATTTCACCTTTTTGGGCAGTACAGTGCATTGAGCTATTCATAGTGGATTTCCCTCCTGAAAGCTTACAATTAATTCAGCACTGCTCAGTGTGGACAAGCAGTTTAAATGTTCCTTCCAATCTGCATTCCCACATAGCAGCCTGTGAGGAATTTAATATGTGACTGCATTGCCTATTAATTTTATTTTTCTAGGTCCTCCTTGAGAAATAATGTTTTGCCATCATCAAATGTTGTCATGAACTCATTGACCCATTCTGCCCCTCCTTTCCAGTCCATTAATAAACATCCTGAACTACTGTTCCCACTGACTCCTCACTACTAACCTTTCCCTATGGTGAGAACTGGCTATTTATTCATATTTTCGAATCCTCTTCCCCCCTACAGTCTCCAATGCACAGACAGTTTGATTAACCTCTCCTCCCTCCAGTAGCTCCCTCTCTGTTTTCTTTTTAGTCAACTGTCTGCTACTACCAATACGCTGAGAAATGAGTTTTAATTAGATGTCTCCTACCATGAACTTTCTGATTGTTGAAATCCCCAAACCAGCTCAACTGCCTTCTAACAGAACATTACAATAGTCTTATCTGAATATGCACAGATCTTTCAGTACTTGCATTTACTTCCCTGCTATTAAAAGATTATATTGCTCATATTACAAAGTAAACCCAAGGCATAGACTACAGATTTGCAGAAGATAAGTACTGACAGACTGGCTAGCTTAGAAATCACTCATGCAACACAATGCTGAATAATCTGAATAAATAAAATAGTCAACTTGTATTGCTTAGTCGCTGCCTGTTGACGGGCCACTGGGGGTCTCTGACACCTTAAGAAGGAATCCAAGACATGAATATCTGGTGTATGCAAAGCAGTGCAGTCTAGTGGCTGGCAGCACAGGACTGGGACTCAGGAGAATTGAATTCAGTCACTGCTCTGCTGGGTTGACCATAGGTAAGTCACTGCACTTGTTCCCCTAATCACCTTTTGTTTATGTAGATTGTAAACTCTTCAGGCAGGGACTGTCTACTACGGCCTTGTCTACACACACAAATTGTAATGATTTCACTAAATCAGTTTTGAAGCAAGTTAAACTGGTGCACCCCACCTGTGTGCAGAATCTGAAAATCGGTTTAAGTGTCTCATAACAAATTAGCTGAAGCCAATTACCTTAATTACATTGATATATGATGCTCTAAAACTGATTTCAGAGTATTCACAAAAGGAGTCTACATTGACTTAACTAAATCAGTCTACATTAAGGTAAATCAGTTCAACTTGCATATGTAGAAAGGGCTTGTGTGTTTGTACAACATCTAGCATAACGGGGTTCCAATCTTGATAGCGACCTCTAGGAGATCCATTATAATTCATTTGTATTAAAGTGTTTGCCATTTCAAAGAGAGCTCCACGTTCACTGAGGAATCAAAGACTGCAAACAGAAAATGCAGTGAGACTAACAAGCACAAACAAATCAGGTGCTACCGCTGCATTGAAAGGAAATGTAATCTCATTTTTATTAGCACATAAACCCATGCAGAGCAGGAGCTCAAATTATGGTTTTCTGACCCATCAGCCACCCTTCTCCACATACTTTAACATGCCACTAAAAAAAAGAGATTCTATTTCCTGTCAGTGCTATTGTACCTTTTTGCTTATCAGTGTGTGCTATATTTTCTGCCTGTTTGACATCTTTAGTTCCTGAAGGGACATGAAGTTGTTTGTGAATTCTAATTCTAATGAATGGGGGATGTGATATGGCAGCTGTACTCTTTTGCTGTCACTTTCTAAAGGTTGCTGTTCTCTCACAAGAGTTTAGTGGGACCCAAAAAAGGATTTGTCATTTATATAGATAAGATTATCCAGAGTTTTAGCAAGGATCTAAAAACGCCAACAAACAAGTAGTTCAGAGGGGATTTAAACTCTCATGCTTGAGCGCATATGTCACTTTCTCACTACTGAGGGATAGTGTTTCCCCTGTGGGGGGCTCTCCTATAACTGCCTGCTGCAGGGTTTCTTGCACCATCATCTGAAGCTTCTGGCACATGTCACTGTCAGGATACTGGACTAGATGAGCCACACTGATCCATCCAGTATGCAATTCTATGTTCCTACATGCAATGCAGTCAGAAATACAGCTTAGGAGCAGCTAATCAGCCCATTTACCACAATATATTAATATCCTGTTGCAAGTTTCTAATAGCTCATCATTCACTACAAATGAACTTCTTGAACCTACTGAAAAACCTTCTAAATCTGTAAATGGCTACATGTGACACCGAGTAGAGCTCTGTGCTTACTGGAAAATCTACTGAAAAGGAAAGCCTCTTGTGAAATGGGGATGACAAGTTTTGTCCACAATGTTCAATTTTATAAGCAGTGGGAAAGCCAGTGGCGTATGAAGCCAAACAATTACTTAAATTTCTCCCTGTTAAAACATGTTGTGATAATGGAAATACTAATGAAACACTGACTCTGACCTAGATTTGGTTCGATAAATAAAAGGAATAGTTTCATCCCTTGTGATATGTTATTGTTACAATGAGGCATTTTTTCTGCAGTTGTGTAAGCCTCCAGATGTTGTTGTTCCTGACTTTTCTCATGTTTTAGCAAGGAGAAAAGAGCCACAGTCCTTTGTTTTTGCTAGAAAACTGACTTTAAAGTATTATACAACTTACTATGCCTGATTCTCCTCTCACTTTACACTAGTAAGAACCATGTGTTTACTGCAGTGAAGTCAGAGTTATACCAGCAGAGAATATGGCTCTCTTCTGTGTAATTTCACGTTAATATAATTTTGTTTAAGAGCTATTGACAATAGCACATTATGATAGAATAGATTCTTCAAGCACTTTGCATCCTCCTCCTACCTCTTTTCCCACCCACTGCTACCTCAGATTTTCAGATTAATACTGGCTTCTTTCTGTCCCTACATCACCACTGGTACAAGAGCCTTCTCCCCTGTAGCTACTGCCATCCTGTATCTCTGCCTCATCGATGCCCTAGCTCATTTCAAATTTAAACATCTCTTTCCAACAATTATCTTTGCTGCTTAATTTCTCTTCCCCTCTGTTATTTATTTGATTTAACTCTAATTGGAACATTTTAAGATACAATCTTGTATTAATACAACAGAAATGTTTTCAGTTTTCCATTGGCTCCGATTCCCACTGTCACATAGGGTGTAGCCCCAGGAATAATGCTGCTGTTTCCAGATGACCATCGCAAGAGCTGGGCATGAATTTTTGGACTAAACTTTTTAAATCAGAAAATGCCAATCAGTCAAAACCAGAATTTTGCAAATTTCCTGTTTCAAAAAAAATTGAGGGGGGAAAAAAGCTTCAGAATTGTCAAAATGTCCTTTCTTGTCATTTTCTAAATGAAAAGTTTGATTTTTTAGTTTGAAATTACTTTGTAATTTAAGTTAATTGATAGGAAACAAAAATGTAAAAAAAGTCTAAATTAAAATGAAACATTTTGAAATTATCAAAATGAAACATTTTGATTGCCTTGATTTAAATTGTTTTTGGATTTTTGGTTCTTGAAATTTTTTGAGATTTAGACTTTTTGTCCCAATTTGGGATGGGAAAGAAGATTTTGAAATTTTGTCTGCACAAGGACATGAAAAATAGCTCTCTTCTCCCCTCTGCTGCTAAATTTTACTTGAACACATGATAATTTGTTCAATCACATATAGTAGAACCTCAGAGTTACGAACACCAGAGTTATGAACCGACCAGTCACCCACACACATTTGGAACCAGAAATATGCAATCAGGCAGCGGCAGAGATTTTTTAAAAAAGCAAATACAGTACAGTACTGTGTTAAACGTAAACTAGAAAAAAATAAATAAAGGGAAAGCAGCATTTTTCTTCTGAATAGTAAAGTTTCAAAACTGTATTAAGTCAATGTTCAGTTGTAAACATTTGAAAGAAACAACCATAATGTTTTGTTCAGAGTTACAAACATTTCAAAGTTACGAACAACCTCCATTCCCAAGGTGTTCATAAATCTGAGGTTCTACTGTACTTCATCTCATTTCCATACTCCATTCCAATAGCTTAGATCCCTGTAAGGACTGGGCATGTACTAAAGTAGGGATAAGTTAAAATAACTGGAATTAAGAGAACTGAAGCCATAATGATAGATTAACTTAAATCAAAACCACAGAGTTCAGCATCGTCAGTGCTTTGCAAAATCTGTATCTGGCCTTCACTGCTTGGGCTCTTAATTTTTAACAGTGTCTTTTAAATTGAAGGACAGTATTAAAAGAGCCTCACTGACCTGGTATATTTGTTCACTTTGGGGCATTTTGGGTTGGAAATCTTGCAGGACGCTCCCATGTTTCTCTGATATGTCAGGACACCGATGGGGGTCCTGAAAGAGAAGTGTTTTAATAATAATAGTTATGTTTTCACAACACAAACATTTCTATTCAAAGAATTAGCAACCACAATGATTGAACATAAACCTCTCAAGTCTCCCCCTATTTAGAAGAGCCCCCAAAAGTAGCTGAAAATGAAGTGAAGAGTGTTGAGCATTCATAAAATATTTATTTAAAAAATACAAAATAAAAAAGGATTTGGACCATAACACCACAGCTGGTTCAGGAGACCAATGAAAGGGATTGCAGTACGAAGAGGTTAACTTTGTTCTGAGGAATGAATAAAGCTGACATAGAACCTTTGCTGCTGCTGGTGATAGGTGAGAAAGGAAAAACCCAGCTTGACTCAGAGCCCAAGCTAAGTTTGCAAGGCTAGCAATTAGAGAAAACATTCTTTTCTTTGGAAACTTAACAGACTTAATTCAGGAATCCTTCAGAAATAAAAATCAAAATTAGAACCACACAATGACATCTGAACAGATTTTTGTACAAGTTTTCTCTCCAAAGCAAAAAATCATAGCATAGATAGTTTGTGACATTTATGCACATTGCAGAGCCATTTCTTTATCCCAGCTATTTGTCCTTTTGAGAAGAGGTAGACCAAACAAGATGATCGCTCTCTCTTTTTTGTTTTTATTTTTTAGAGTGAGAGCTCTTTTAATAGTGGCACTGATATATTATATATTTTTAAAAAATTTTGTGAACACAGAAATTATGCTCAGTACACAGTACAAACTGCAAAAATACATACAGAGTACAAGACCTTTCACTAGACTGCATGAAAATAAACCAAGGACATGAATTTACCATCCTGTTCAATGACTGAAGCACTTCCAGGTAGAATTTGAAGAGGAAACTGACAATCAAAGTCCTTCTATATTCCACCTTCCCACCTGGGGCTGAGCCTGGCAGAGACACTTCTTTAAGAACCAGTCTGCAAGCTTCATCGAGCATCTGCTCATTCCAATGCCTGGCAGAAATAATAATAAACTACGATCAGTATATTAGGCTGGACGAACAAAATGGTAACAGACTAACTTGCTTGTATCACAGACATGGGCATGATCCTTCTCACAGTGAAGTCAATTGTAGTTTGGATTTCAATGGGAGCAAGACTGGGACTTTGATCTGTAGCACAGTGTGGTTCACATCGAACAGCTACTACTCACATGAATAGTCTCAATGAAGTCAGCATAATTGAGCCGTATATGCTAGTAAAATAAATCAGCTTTTTAAAAAACTATGAAAACTGGTTTAATTTAGAGCTGTCAATTAATCGCAGTTAACTCACGCGATTAACTCAAAAAAGTTAATCAAGATTAAAAAAATCAATCAAGATTAATCACACTGTTTAATAAATTTCAATTGGTATTCTGTTTAATATGTTTGGATGTTTTACTACATTTTTTTTTCAAATATATTGATTTCTATTACAACAGAGAATACAAAGTGTACAGTGCTCACTTTATATTAAAACATTTTATTACAAATATTTGCACTGTAAAAATGATGAAAGAAAACTATTTTTCAATTCACCTCGGACAAGTCCTGTAGTGCAATCTCTTTATCGTGAAAGTGTAACTTACAAATGTAGATTTTTTTTGTTACATAACTACACTCAAAAACAAAACAAATGTTAAACTATAGAGCCTACAAGTCCACGCAGTCCTACTTCTTGTTCAACCAATTGCTAAGACAAACATGTTTGTTTACATTTATGGGAGATACTGCTGCCTGCTTCTTATTTACAATGTCACCTGAAAGTAAGAACAGGCATTCGCATGGCACTTTTGTAGCCAGCGTTGCGAGGTATTTACGTCCCAGATATGCTTAACATTCGTATGCCCCTTCATGCTTTGGCCACCATTCCAGAGGACATGCTTCCATGTTGATGATGCTCGTTAAAAAAATAATGTGTTAATTAAATATGTGACTAAACTCCATGGGGCAGAATTTTACGTCTCCTCTTCTGTTTTACCCACATTCTGCCATATATTTCATGTTATAGCAATCTCAGATGATGACCTAGCACATGTTCGTTTTAAGAACACTTTCACAGCAGGTTTGACGAAACGCAAAGAAGGTACCAATGTGAGATTTCTAAAAATAGCTACAGCACTCAACCCAAGACTTAAGAATCTGAAGTGCCTTCCAAAACTGAGAGGGACGAGGTATGGAGATTGCTTTCAGAATCTTAAGAAAGCAAAAATAAGATGCAGAAACTACAGAATCCGAACCACCAAAAAGGAAAATCAACCTTCTGCTGGTGGCATCTGATTCAGATGATGAAAATGAACATGCATTGGTCAACTCTGCTTTGGATTATTATCGAGCATGTTCTCTGGAATTGTGGTTGAAGCATGAAGGGACATATGAATCTTTAGAGCATCTGGCACGTAAATATCTTGTGATGCCAACTACAACAGTGCCATGTGAATGCCTGTTCTCACTTTCAGGTGACATTGTAAAGAAGAAATGGGCAGCATTATCTCCTGCAAATTGTAACCAAGCTTGTTTGTCTGAGTGACTGGCTGAAGTAGGACTGAGTGGACTTGTGGGCTCTAAAGTTTTACATTGTTTTATTTCTGAATGCAGTTATTTTTTGTACATAATTCTACATTTGTAAGTTCAATTTTTATGATAAAGAGATTGCACTACAGTACTTGTATTAGTTGAATTGAAAAATATGATTTTTTTTGTTTTTTACTGTGCAAATATTTGCAATCAAAAATAAATATAAAGCGAGCACTGTACACTTTGTATTCTGTGTTGTAACTGAAATAAATATGTTTGAAAATGTAGAAAACATCCAAAAATATTTAAATAAATGGTATTCTATTATTGTTTAACAGCGCAACTAATCACGATTCATTTTTTTAATCGCTTGACAGCCCTAGTTTAATTCTATTAAAAATTATCACTATACAATAGATAATGGTCTGAACTTTCAAAAGGGACTAGTGATTTTGGATGCCAACTTGAGACATTTTAAAGGGGTCAGATTTTCAGATGTATGCTCAGCATCTTCTGAAAATTCTGCTCTTTTGAAGTATGTCACACAGATGATTCTATATGGATACAAATCCCAAGCTGTAAGAATATAAATATATTAGCAGGGCTATACCACTGGCCTCAAGAGCAAGAAATGGAAACTGAGTGCACAATGTTGAGAGAGATCAAAGGGGTAGCAAAATCTAACAAAAAGATAATGGGGTGGGGGAGTGCTTCAGCTTATAAACTGATCAAATGGCACAACAGGACAGAGTTTAGAGAAATGATTTATCAGCATTTTCAGTTATTGCCAGGGGCCACTCCATCACAAAAAGGATATTGCAAGAATTACAAGGGGTTCAGAGAAAAGCAACAGAATAATCAAGGGCCTGGAAAAACTCTGAGTTAGAGAGGTTGAAATGATCATGACTTGACTTGCGGTCCTAACTGCTTTAGGCACTTTTGAAATCCTAGCCACTGTATCTATTAGAGCAAATCTTGACACGCTAGAACAATACCACCAACTGTCAGTGCCTAAACCAGAAAAACAAAACACTGTCTGAATACACAGAAAGCCAGTTAAATATAATGGGTTGATCTAAGAGTTCAGACATCTCTCTTTCATACAAACATCTTTGAGGGCAACAGTAGATTTTTTGTCATTTATTTTTTATTAGTTTTTGATGAACTGGCTATAAACATTAAGGATAAAAACAAAAACTCAGAAGGTCTGATTTTATTTGTTTACATATTTTTATGAGTCAGCCATTGCTGTGGCATGTGGGTGTCGTTACAATTAAAAGGAGAGTAACATAGTGTTACATCAATTTAAGGCCCCGATTCTGCAAGCATGTGGCTTAGCACTTTGTTGAATATGGACAGACTTAGGTACATGCTGACATGCTTTGCTGAATGGGTATCTGAATAAACTGTAGGTCTGCCATGATGTTCAATGAAAAGCTTGCAACAGGAAAAGGGTTGTCAGGAACTGACACTACATGAGCTGCACAGAAAGCATG
The DNA here is from genome assembly GCA_037349315.1 of Chelydra serpentina. Lineage (NCBI taxonomy): Eukaryota > Metazoa > Chordata > Testudines > Chelydridae > Chelydra > Chelydra serpentina. Next base: position 32,350,089 of record JBAIAC010000029.1, on the reverse strand, counting down.
CAATTCTTATTTAACATTTTAAATTGGATGCTCAAAGTGAAAGGATTATTTATTTAGACATAACAAGTGTCCACAATTCAGGGAATATTAGGGATTGTTTAGGAGCAATTAACTCTGTCCTGTCACTATACAGAAGGAATAGAAAACAAAGCACCCTTCTGATCCAAAGGACTCTTTGTAGATCAATGTCCACTATGTTCCACAACAGATAATCATACTTATGGCCTGTTCTAAAGCCCATTTAACACAACTGAAAGTCTCTCACTGACTTTAAAGGGCATTACATCAGGGCCTTATTTTCACTTGTGATTGCACAAGAATTTGAACCCAGGTCTAATGAGTGAGTAAGATAATACCCTATTCCAAAGTGCTACCTAGTTTCCAGATTAATAATAAAAGAATCAATGCTTTAAATTACAATACTCAAATATCCTGCAAGCCCTCTTTATGTAAATGGTAACCTGACTATTTAACCACACCAAGTAGTTATTCAGCAAGACTTATGTTAGCACAGGAGAAATACTAAAAGTGACGTGAACTCCTTCCAAATCCAATTCAAAATTGGGTCATAACTTGCATGGGAGAAACAGTTCCCAGGGGTTTGTTCACAGACCCTGAAATTTGAGGAGGTTCAGGTTAGAACAAGCCCAGTTTTCTGATGGTTAAATCATGTTCTCATTTTCTCCCATGCTGCTCCTTACACGTGGGAAAAACTCCCAGTCACAACCTGTACAATCAATGGCATTTCCTCCTTCAGGTCCTTCCTTATAATGCACCTGTACCAGGAGCATAGATAGGGAAATCTGCATCTGGTATCTGCTAGCTAGGTGGTGAGTTCTGATTACTGCTACTGATTGGCTAAGAACAGTGCAGAGAGCTAGTCTATGCTAAAATACCATATTCCTGTCCTCTCCCTCCCTCAGTGGGGGATGCAAGTTAAAGCATCCCTTAGGCATGCCCTAGTCTGCATTTGGGGCCACACCCAACCCTGGCTGCCATTGAACTGAGGAGGCATAAGTCCCCTCAGGTCCTTTGCTGCTGGTACTGCTAGTACAGGGATGAGTCCCATTTCAGTGCCCACTTTAGAACCCCATTCCCTCATACTAATTAATTAGCAGCCTCTTTGGAAGTTTCAGCATAGCTGCTAGAGACTGAATGGATGAAGAACTGGTATTGGTCCCTCCAGATCAGGTTGGGCCACAAAAGCAAAGTGATGTAGTGACACTAATAAATCAACTGTACCCACCCTGTGGAGAGGCCTTTCAATGAGCACAACATTCATACCCAGACTTTAAAACATTTAGAATAGAAAACTGTAAATACTCCATTCTGGGGTGGATTTAGCACTTGGGGCTGATCTGTGTTCATTTGGTGGATTATAAATGGCACCAACCATTCTGTAAATAAAGGATCTCCGTATTTATGCCCGGAAACAGTAAATAACTAACAATATTCCAATCTGAAAGATGTATAAAAAGCCTCTAGTAATTCATACGGTACCTCCCTATGAGTGCCCGACAGGTTTGTTTTGCACAGACAGTGGTAGAGCCAATGCCGCCATAGAAAATGCCAAAGTCCATAATTATGTCTGTGCCTTCAGCAAAAAGTACCCTCATCCCAGCATTAGCAATTGGTAGAGCGTTTTCCCGGCGCTGGGCCTGTCGAAATGCTGATACAAACTCCCCCTAAGAAAAATCAAACAGAGGCTAAGAAGTATGCACAGAAATGTAACATTCTAATAGAGACCTACATGAACTAAGGTAATAAATACCATAGAGTATGGATTCTATTGCCAAAACATTTAGGACCATTCATTCCCTTCCCTTGACCATCCAATAGTTCCCTCTTCACTGTTGTCTTGCAATCAACCCGCCTCCCTCTCCATCTCCTGCAGAGCCCAGCTGGTCTAACCCCCCTCTCACGAACAGTTACTGAGAGAGGTAAGGGGGAAATGGGAGTGGGCTGCATTTTGAATGGGAGACAAAACTGAAGAGGCTCAACCTCTTGCCTAAACCTCCAGACTCAAGCACAAATCAAGCTAGTATTTCAACTCTATCTTCTGCTTTTACAGATCTTTTCCTTTAGTCATCTAATTAAATCACATTTTTATTCAAGACCAGACTGCCTGCAGGTATCTCCCAAACAGTCTGCTTACCAATTCCCAGAGATATTGCCCTTCCACAGTGTTACAGTATTACTGGTGACACAGCACCAAGCAAACAACATTGTCTGGTGCAGCAATTATGCGTGGAAGCGTGGATCATGTATCAATCCTGTAGTGCCCATGTAGGCAAAACCCTCAGGAGATAACGGGAGCTTCAGCTGCATAATGACTGGAGGTCTAGCCAGGCTGCAAATTGGGTAGCGCCCTGGGATAGAGCATATATCAATGCCCTCCTAAACATTTCACTGGTTGGGTGGTTTTTGTTTTTTTTAAACCACATATGGTACTTCTTCCTGTTCTTCCTTTAATTTCATATAAACACTGGATAAACTATCCTTATCACAAAACATATCCAACCATCAAAGCAACATTTACCTTCCTGGAATGAGGGATGTGAACAGAGACTAAGACTTCTTCAGGCGTAAGGGTATTGTTACCAACTCCATTGGCAAAAATGTCACTCAAAGAAATCCACCGTGTTCCCTCTATTGGAGAAAACAGAAATGGCAATCTCTGTACAATGAGAAGTGAACTCTTGGCAGTTTATATGTGTAAATCCAATTTAATTGTCAAGGAAGAATATGCGATACTTCTGGGAAAAGAATTACTTAAAGTTCATATAATGTCCCATCAATAGCATGCACCTTAAATGTAAGTGGTCTCTCTATTTTCAATAGTTACCAGATGAAGTTGTATTGTCTTTTCCTTTCTCTTTCTGATCAACTGTTTTGAAAGTTAAAAAGATCACAATTTTATGAGATTAATGATTACAGCTGGGATTCTGAAAGGGACCTAAGGGAGGGAGGTAGATTTCCAAGAGAGTTGGGCACCTAACTCCATTAGGCCCTTTGAAATTCCCAGTCCAAAAACCTTGTGCCTACTTAGGCCTTGTCTACACTGCAGAGGGTTTGCTGGTATAGCTATACCAGTCTAACTACCGCAGCAAACCCTCCTAACGGAGGTGCAGCTTGTACCATCAAAAGAGTGCATTTGCTCAAATAGCTTAGACTACTTCCTTGAATGAAACAAATTATACCAGCAAAGGGACATTCTTCTAAAGCAATATTACATATAGGGCCCAGTTTCTATGGCTATGTTCACATTAGGAGAGCTTTACCAGATTTAATAGCAAAACCCTCCTAGTGCAGACAGCTATTCTGGCAAATCTGTGCTTTGCAGCAGTATAGCATTACAGTGAAAACACAGTTTTGTCAGTATAACTGCATGTACACAACAGACCTCTGCTAGCATAGCTACATTAGTCAGGGATCACAACTCTTCATGCCAGAAGGTTCAGGGGTACACCTATGCTGGTAGACATCTGTAGTGTTGACAGGGGCTGTATGCGAGAGCCTTAGTAGGACATCCAAATCTCAAGGAACTTCTCTGACTATCATCACTGTAGTATCTGAGTAACGAATCAGGGTGGATAAAAATCAATGGGTTTTTTTTTATTTAAATTGGATTTTTTTTGATAAAATGCTTTTTGAGGAAAAAACCTATCTAAAGATAGCTTTAATTAAGATACATTATCGCTCAAAGATATCTCATCATGGAATAGGGATTATAAATTCTAATTCTATAGTATGAGACAATATATTCATGTAATGTTTAAGAAAAGTTTTATAAATGAATTCCAACAGTTTATGGATTAGGGTTCCAATCTTATGGGGTTCCACAGGCTTCTGTATAGATTATTTAGGATAATCTTTCTATCTACCCCATGGGACTCAGTGCTCAGTCTAGAAGATACCATCAGAGATGCTTAATTTTGCAGTTCTCAAACTGTGGATTTGTCTCTCCAGAGGTAACATGCTTGTTAACAGCAAAAATGTTTTTTAAATAAATAAATATATAGAGATGAGAAATAACAGACCTCAACTCTATTGTCCTTCTGCAAATTTGTGTCTCAGAGTCAGTCCCTTACCTCTCTCTAAAAGTGCAAAGTTTCAAAAAGTTCAATGAATAGAAGACTGTTGGGGGCGGAATAGATATGGACATGGAGAAGAAATCTGGAGACAAATGTGAGAAGCGAGGGACATATGCTTTTTTGTTAATATATTATATGTTTAATATTGAAGAAAAAAATCCAGAACACTTAATGTTGTTGTTTTAGTTAAATACAACAATTTAAACATCTGTCTGGTGATGTTCTCCTCCTAATACTGCATGGCAAGAAAATCCTTCAAATATTAATGAGTAACCTGTTGAATTGGAGATAGTTCACCTCTCAATGACTTCATAAATATCTGCTTCAGTTACCTTTGGTAAATGAAATAACCAAACAATCATTCATTTTCTGATATAGCTGTAAAACTAATCTGAAAAGTTTAAAAAAAAAATCAGTTTAAAAATGTATAGTGTGTCCTTCTAAAAATGAAACCTACATCTATCTCTGAGTTGTGAAGAGTATGTGTTAAGGTTATAACAACCAACAAGAATGCACTCTTATGTAGAAAACCATGATTAAATCGAGTCTTCCTGACTAGTGATTTAAATCAAATCCACCCTGTAAGTAATTAACAATAAACAAGGAAATATAAAGGTAAACAGTCCCACAGTTTGACTTTCAGAAGACTTAATGTGCCTAAATGCCAATCTGAAAATCTAAAAGCAGGATTAGGACATCTGGTGAGTGTCCCAAAATTTGCAAATTACACACTGTTCTGAAATATCCACCTAATTTAACAATACATATTGTTAATTGTCTAACGGATCAGAAAAGAGCAACAGCTAGCAGACTTTCTCCTAAAGCATTCCTATTTTATATGTATTTAATTCACCAGTGTGTTTTTCCCCCCCATCATAAAATGTTTACATGGGAACACTAGGAAATTAAAGTTAATATAATATCTTGGTCAACACTGTGTAAATTGATATAGCTTGTTGAAACAGTGTTGGAGTGTTAGAATGTTCTAAATATAGCATTATGCTTACAGGAAATAGTGCTCTGATCATCATTAAAACTTACTGCTTATTTATATACCTAAACTTCTAATTATGTATGTGGATAGCCCAGGTGTTGCTATCATGTTATCCTCATCCTCTCTCCCCCCAATTCCCTCCATTTGTTTATTATATCCACTTGTTTCATTTCAAGTTGTGCCCTAATCCAGCGAAATCTTTTTTGCATGTGCTTAACTTTATGCAGATGAGTAACTCCACTAAACTCAATGGGAGAGTTTACCTGTGTAAAGTTTAAGTACATGAAAGTGCTTGCAGGATCAGGGCCTTAGATTGTATATTCTTTGGGGCAGGATCTGTCTAATATGGCACTCAGAACAAGGGAGCCCTGATCAGATTGGGGCTGAAGGCGCTACCATAATATAAATAATAAATATTATTAATAAGGGTACATTTTCTAAACACTGGTGTCCTTTATGCTTTGCATATGCTGCATAAAGTACACAATGTGTTAGCATCAAAGGAATTGATGTTTATTGAATTTTAATAATAATTAATTAATAACTAACCATATTTAATATTTCCATTGGTTAGCTTCCACAGGCCTCATCCAGGTCTCAGACTTCCTATAACCAAAGGATCTTTGGTCCACAAGGTGAAACACCATCTCCCAATCCAAAGGAAGTGAAATTTCAAAAATGGCTGCCATATTATGGGGATTATTCTTACAAATGTCACATGCAATAATGTGACTGCGATCTATCCATCCAATAGTATAAGGAGAGATCCCTGTTTTGAAAACCCAGGAAAGGTGAACTGCAAAGCTTTTGCAGAGAAAAATAATGAGGGTCCAATATACAAAACAAATGGCTTCTGGAGGTCCCTGGTAGATTATTCCGTGAGTCCACACTGAACATGCTATATTTACAGGTAAAATGATTATTTGTCTATCGGCCAGCTGCAAATTAATACTAGAACCTGGGAGTCTAACTGGGCATGTTCCTTCGTGTACATCATCACCTGTAAGAAGAGTCCTTTGGCCAATTAATGTCTGTGCAGCCCTTTTCTTCAGAGGGTCTGCCAGGAGTCAATTCTTGGCCCTTGGTGAACAATTCTGTTAAGGAGACTCAAGGACTAGACTCCTCTCTTAGCTGCATTGGCTCTGCAGGGTTGATGGGAATGAAAAACTGTAAAAACTCTTGTTTGTCACGCAGGTAAGCAGGCTTGTCTCTCAACACAGGCATGGGGTGGCTCTGTTGAGTGAGACAGTGGTTTTTTTACCAAGTAACTTTCTGGAGTGGAACTACATTTTGACAGAAATTCTGGCTCTCGTGTCCACCCCTGTGTATTCAGGAAAAATGGCAAAAGAAGTAGTGCACAAGTCCTGACCAGGAAACAACTATGTGGTGAATGTGTTCTTTAGGGTGACGAGTGATGTGTAATGGGGTCACAGACAAAGTAGGTATGGTCCATCACAGAATGAATGAGAGGATGCATTTCCATCCTACCAGCCTATGCATATGCCTATGCATACAGCACCTGCTTAATTTATTCCCCCTTAGATCAGATATAAAATAAGCAAGGGGCCACGTGCACCTGAATCATGCTGTTTCTTTGGTGTTTTTACTGATTCCCTGGCTATAAAGGTACACATGACTAGGCCTGGGGAAATCCAATGTCCCTCATGTGTTCTCAGTTTCCACAGTCTCCCCACAGACATGGATTTGTGCGTGGCAGGGAGTGGATTTCTTGAACAACATTAATTGGTTGTAATTTTGTTCCTTATCACACTTCCTACATCTTCAGTACAAATACACAGAGAGGGACTATCACAGGGCGGCTGTCTCTTGTAAAACGAAGCAGTTCCAGCTCCCCGGTGCCAGAACAGGTGCTCCCATTTGGCCTATTAAGAGGGTGGTACAGCACCTGGGGGCTATAAAGGATTATGGAGAGATTCAGAGAGAGGGAGACCCAGTGAGTCCTGCTAGAGACCAGGGGGACTCGGGGAGGTCCTGGAAGGAAGCAAAAGGTGCTTCCTGGGGGAAGGCTGAAGGCAAAGAGAGCAACAAGACGGGTTTGCTGGCTGGCGTCCCCAAGCCAGAAAACCAGTGTTGGAGACGAGGAGCAGCAGAGGCAATTGCCTGCTGGCTCTAAGGTACAGAGGCAGAGACAAAGGCTGGAGGGGGCTCAAGGCAGGCGAGCAGTGGAGGAACTTTCCCAATGACATCTTCAAGACTAGAGAGTTGGACCTAAAGGAACCATGAGAGTGCCAGCGGAAGTGAGGTCCCCTGGCAAGGATGTTCTCAGCAGAGAAGCTGTGTGTGTGTGTGTGTGTGTGAGGGGGTGTTCCCTGCGCTACAGTTGGAAGGGCTGGGATGTCTTACTACAAGTTCAGGGAGAGGACTGCACTGGAGAGCCAGTGCGGGATGAGAGACACCAGGGCTGTATGTTGCATGTACTGTAAGGACTATGCTGGGGAAATTCTGGACTATGTTTTGTTATTTATGTGCATAGGGCTTTTGTAATAAATGAACCCCACAAGGGCTTTGCTTTCACTTGGGAAGTTGCTTTGGACTATTTCTGAGGAATACGAAGAAGGGAAATTGAGGCATGCTTGCCTGTTGTGCCATGGCCTGCTATTGCAGGGCATTCCAGGCAGAGCCACCTTCTTACAGGTACTCTGCCTCTTACCTCTTGATGCCAGGTTGAGGGTACAGTTGCCAACTGCTAGAATGGGATTCAAGTCAGATGTGGACTTTCTACTCATAATGTTTCCACCTAAAGACTAAAAAAAGAAAAAAAAAAGGACATTGTGGTCACTAAGTCATCAGCTTTACATAAGTGTCAGTACAGTGTGAGGATTTACATTGACCAAAGGTCATAAGACTGACAGTGACATAAAATTAATTTTAAAGTCTATTATTTCAGCTGTGAATACAAATATTATGCACAGACAGAAGCAATTCCATGCAGTTTTGCTAACCCATCCACTTGTAACATACGGAAATATTTCTGATCTGCTGTCCTCCCAGAGTTTTTAACTGATGCAAGAGAGCACGGAAAATCTTTGTCTTCTCCCCTGGAAGTTCTGAGACTGTGTTTGTCAGGACATCTTTCATTGCAGCCAGACTGCAGGCAGCTCCAAGGGTTAGTCCTGAAACCAAGTTATTGAAAGTAGTAAAATGTGAGCATTGCTCCACAGTCAGGGTATTAAACTATGTCCAGACTGTACTTTTGTAATTATGCAGTCTTGCAGTGCCTTTTTCTCACAATCAGCTCTCATCAGAATGTGGATAGGAATAAGGCAACATTTTAAAAGTTTTTTGTTACACTTTAATTTAGGAAACAAAACAAATACTGCATCAATTTCAAAATGTGCATGTGTAAACTGGAGTTAAACTAGGACAGGTTAAAAGTCTTTAACAGTCACGGTAGAGAGTCCTTCTTTGTCAAGGGTTGCAGCTAAGTACATCTGGAAATGGGGAGAGAGGTGTGGTCTAATGCTCTGAGCCATGAACTCCCAAATTGTAATCCCAGCTCGGACAGATTCTCTTTGGCCTTGGGCAAGTTGCTTAAATTTTCTGCCTTAGTTTGCTCATCTGTGTCTCACTTACAATGGGGATAGTAATATTTACTATCTATCTTCTAGAGCATTTGTGAGGCTTAATTAATGTTATAAAGTGCTGTGAGATCCATGCATGGATTCTCCATAGAGTGTGAGGGGGCGACAACGGGTGTCATCCCAGTCTGCCCACTCCTCCCCCTGGCCCACGCAGTCTCCTATCTCCCCCCCAGAATGAACACTTGAGCTACAGAGAAGCCTCTGTGGGTTACAGAGGAGGAGAGGGAGAGGTGCTGCAGAGATGGCTGACACTCCACCCCTTCCATGTAGTAGGGAGGATATCTGAATGTTGAGGGTCCCCTCCATAAGCAGACATTGGAGGACAAATAGCCAATAACTTTGATTCTACACTCCACCTAGGGCTGACCTCAGCCAGCTAAATTGAGGTAAAAGGTGTTAATTCACATCTACACTAGGGATTGGGTCATGGTTAGGGTTAGATAACACATACTAGCTATCCCAATTTAACCTCAACTTCTTTTCCTAATCTAGACAAACCCATGCTGTTGCTGATGTATCATGCATTGGGGCAGGGATCATAGCCATCCTGATCCCTGGATGTTTCAGGAATGATTTGCAGAAACAATCACAAGCATCTCTAGACATTCTTGTCTTGAAGAGCCAGGATGTCTGTAGAGCAGTTCACACCTTCCCCACTAGGGAACAGATCAGTATTATCTTATGCAGCTATATCTCTCTGTGTTTCAAAGGGTAAAAGTAGGGTCTACTTACCATTGTCTGTGGATCTCACCACATTCAGATCTAGGATCCTTGCAGGAGAGATGATAACTGGATGATGCACTCCTTTAAATTTCATTTCAGGCCCTATAGAATAGAATGAGATTTAGAGAAAAGGAAGATTGCTGCATTTCCAGAACTGTGACTATGTCATTGTTGAGCCATATATTAAGGACAAAGAACACACAAGCAATTCTAAATGCTGCCCACTACTGTTCATACATACACTGGCACAAGCATAACAGGATGTGCTCTGATTCTACATACCCACACTGGTGTTCCCCACAACAAGAGGTGCTTTGGGGTACTTAGCCTTCAGCTCCAGAAGCTCCTTTAGGCTAGCAGGAGAAATCCATGTTGTTCTTTCCCCTTGGAAAACAAGAGTTCTCTTTGGCTGATTTTCAGTCATTGTCTATAGGGGAAACAATGTAGATGTAATATTTAAAGCTCCAAAGAGGCAGCGGCTGTCTAGTGAATAGAGCACTGTACTAGGAGCCAAAAGAATTCCTTAGCCATGGAAATCATACTTAAATCCTCAAAACTGAGCTGTAGTGGGACTTAAATAATGCATCAGTCTTCGCACAGGGAGGAAATTAATGCGTCATGAATAAAATGCCTAAAACTGACTCAGATGTGTCTAGCAAACAGGATTTATACCGAATATCCTGCAAACTACGCACTTAGGGCTGGATCCTGCACCCTTGGAAATCAATGGAAAATTAATTAAAAAACAAATCCAGGGCTTTCAACCCTACTCCATAAGTTGCCAACTAGTTAAGAGTAAGCAGGGCTTTGATATCTGTCTTTAGGCCTCGCTGAACCAAAGGACTGGGGAGGATTATTATTTGGATAATGTCCTAGAATAGTGGTTCTCAAACTTTTGTACTGGCGACCCCTTTTACATAACAAGTCTCTGAGTGCGACCCCCTCTTATAAATTAAAAACACATTTTTATATATTTAACACCATTATAAATGCTGGAGGCAAAGTGGGATTTGGGGTGGAGGCTGACAGGTCACCACCCCCCATGTAATAACCTTGCAACCCCCTGAGGAGTCCCAACCCCGTTTGAGAACCCCTGGGACCTAGAAGCACATGGTACTTTAAAACAGGCTAAAAATACTAAACAGAAAACAAATGCCTTGCCCTAATGATGGTAGAACCTCAGTCCATTTTAATTATAAAATATGCAACCAGTCACTTCAAATGTTACAGAGGAGACTTTGGGTATGTCTATACAACAGCTGGGAGAGTGCTTCCCAGCAGGGTAGACAGACATGCGCTAGCTCTGCTCAATCCAGCACACTAAAAATAGCAGCATGGCTGCACTGGCATGGGTAGCAGCTCAGGCTAGCCACACAAATACAACCTTGCCCAACCACCTGGGTACGTACTCAGGTGGCTAGCCTAAGCCGCCATGGCCACAGTACTATTTTTAGTGAGCTAGCTCGAGCAGAACGAGTCCGAATCTACTTATCTGCACTAGGAAGTATCTTCCCAGCTGCCATGTTGACATACCCCTTATCATAGCTGGTGCCGGTAGATACGGTTGCCAGACATAGGTAGTGCCAACTATAGGTGAGGCTGCCTAATACTATCCATTATAAGACACTGTTTTCAGTTGCTTATAACTAAGGCTACATTTTAATCATGGGGATTTTGAGTACAAGTCACAGACAGGTCACGCGCAGTAAACAAAAGTTAACGACCCGTGACCTGTCCATGACTTTCACTAAAAATACCAGTGAATAAAACTTGTGGGGAGGCTGCCCGGGGTGCTGTGGGAGGGCAGCCTGGCTGCTGGGGGCAAAGTGGGGGGCGCGGGTGGTAGCGCGCAGCCCGGGACTCCCACTGCTTCTGGGGGGGGAGGGGTTTGGCGGGGCTCCTTACCTGGCTCCCCGCACAGCAGCAGCAGAATTTGGGTGTGGGAGGGGGTAGGGGGTTGGGGCATGGGATGGGGTGAGGTTCTGGGTGATGCTTACCTGTGGGGTAATGGGAGCTGCGAACCCAGTGCTCTGGGCGAAGGCTCAGGCAGCGTGCAGAGCTGCCTGGCCACGCCTCCGCCTAGCAGCTGAGTGAGGGGGATGTCACTGCTTCTGGGGAGCCCCCCAGGTAAGCGCCGCCCAGAGCCCACCTCACCTCGTCCTGTGCCCCAACCCCCTGCCCCCTCCCACACCCAAACTCTGCTGCTGGGGGAGAGGGGAGGCACTGCCCCAGCAGCAACCAGTGCGCCTGGCACAGGGGCTGCCTGAGCTGCCCCTGAGCAAGGCACACCAGTCACTGCAGAAGTCACGGAGGTCAAGGAAAGTCACGGAATCCGTGACAAACTCACAGCCTTATTTATAATTTTGCCAAACGTTAACCATTTAAGCTGAAATTTTCCATGTGGAGTGTCTGCCACAGACCGAAATGATTTTTGGAAAATTTCAGCAAAACCAGTTCTCCTTTTCTCAGAATAAGATGACAAAAATGTGTTGTTTTGCCTAGGTTAAAAAATCGTACAACTATTTTGTTGAGAATCTCCAGCAGCTCCATGCTTTGCACAGGCAACCTTAATTCCCTACATTTTGAGTACTTGACTTTGCATCTTTAATGTTCTTTTCATGTAGTTCTTGTATGTAAATATAAACATGGAATTAAAGAGATCTTTGCAGATCTATCAGAAAATATGTGATATTTCTCCTGATGGAACCACTCCACTACTAGCACATTAAGATGAGTGCTGAACTACATGTAAACGTTATAAATGTTACAGCATATGCACAGACCAAGAGCAATTCTACTTACCATTAATTCTGGTGGAAATATAAACTCCTGGGTGGGGTCCAATGGCTGAAATTCATCTGCTGAAAACAGCTTGGTGGAAATCTTATACAAACAAACAATTTTTTTACTTAAATCATTCTTTATAAAAAAGAAAGACTCACAAGGACTGGATCTGAGGTCCACTGCACCGCCCTCGGCCCCGCCCCAACTCCACCCCCGGTCCCTTCCCCAAATCCCCGCCGCCGCCTCCTCCCCCGGGCATGCTGCATCCCCCCCACAGCTTGCAAGCCGGAATGGGGGGAGGGGAGACGCAGCAGAGCACCCACCGGGCCCAGCAGCCCCCGCCAGCCCCCCCCCCGCACCCAGCTCACCTCTCCACCTCGGCCTCTCTGCCTCCCTCAGGCTCCGCCCAACGCCAAGCGGAAGCCGTTTTTCCTGGCTCCAGCTAGTCGGCGCAGCCTTGGGGGAGGGGTATGGGGAGGAGGCCGAGGAGGAGGGCCTGGCTTCGCTGAGCACCAGCCCCGGAGCACCCATGGAGTCGCCGCCTATGGCCCACTGAAGTCAGCAGGAGTCTAATTACTCTAAAAGCCTTTGGATGAGATGCTAAGTAAACTGCCATGTATTAGTGGGGGCTGCTGCAGTGTAAGAAATGGAGAAAGGCAGCCTCTCACAGCTTAGTCACCTTCCATGGCCCCTCTGGAACTGGGAGGGGGGAAACCATACAGACCTGAAATCCTAACTGCACACTTTCCTCTGTTCAACTATAGAGAGGTGAGATGGCTCCATATTTCCCCCCACTCCTCTAACGCACACTCACAGGGCACAGATTTTTGAAAGGGAAGTCTACATAAAATAAACCACTCGTATGGATGGGAATTTTCACATAAAATTAGTGGCATGATTCTCATTTAGTTCTTGAGGCAAACTTCCAGTTCTGTGAACATAATCCTGGTTAATCCAGTGGGCCATTTTACCTGTATTATATTCATTGCTTTGTTATTCTGCTTTATTATATTTAGTAGTAATGCAAGGAATTTACAGGCTTTTATCCTGTAAGATTTGGCTTTAGTAGAGAGTCTGAGGCTTGCGGCCTATAACCTTTGGTACAGATAAACTTAAGTAACTCATAAATTATAGGGAACTGAAAGTAGCATGCAAGAGGGGGAATTTTGTCCAGAATACCGACATCAGCCACCCACAGAACATAGCTGCCACCAGCATCTGGAAAGTTCCAGACAGAACGTCCAACTGCAAAGGTGCCATGACAGCAAATTGACGTGTATGCTAATAGGGTAACATCATACATATACTAACCTATAGAAAACTGTTAAGGGGAGCAAATACCAATAAGGACGTCTATTGAATATGCATTGGACATGGCAGCATCAGCATAAGCTACTATAAAAGTAACATCCCAGGGGCAGCAGAAGGCTGGAGGTATGTAGACCTTGGGAGGGGCCAGAATGATGGCCACCGGGGAAGATGAGGACGATGACGGTGATGAGAAAGAAAGATAACGGTTAAGTAGGTTAAGAAAGATAAGGATATAAATATGGACGTCCAAATGTACTTTCTGTATTATCTCTATCTGCCTTGTTGAGTTTACATGTGTGTATAACTTTGCTAAATTATTAATAAATTATATATTTGTAAATATATATAAAGAGTTCCTATGGTGTGAGTGTTGCACCTGTGCACACCGGGGTTCCCAAATTATATGATAATTTTACAATAATCTTTCTGGGCCTGATCTTGGGACAAGAACCTGTTAATCCTCAAATTACAATTATATATACCCAACTTTGGGTCAGGCTACACCTGCCATGAGCGCCACGTAGACAAACCCCTGAACCCACACAAAACCTCACTGACTTCATGCAGCTTCACCTGGGCACAGGAAATGCTAATACAGTGGTCACTGCAGAATCAGAACCTAAGAATATTAATATTCTGGAACACAAAAGATTGTTTGAACATGCAGATCCAAACTGTCCTCTGCATTGTTACAAGAGACTCCAGTGGAAGAGGGTGATTTCCCCTTTCACACACCTACCTATGCCTTTGAAAACATCTAAATCCCCCACCACTAACAGTACATTCATTTCCTGTGAAAATGGAAAAACTTCCTGATCAGCAAGGATGGTACAAACATCATTAAGAGAAACTTTCTAATTTCACAGAACAGCAGCAGCAATGGTTCTGTGGTCTGCAACATGCAGGAGGTCAGACTAGATGATCATGATGGTCCCTTCTGGCTTTAAAGTCAGAGCAATGCTATTGCATAGGCGCCGACTCCGTGGGTGCTCCGGTGCTGGAGCACCCACGGAGAAAAATTGGTGGGTGCGCCGCACCCACCGGCAACTCCCGCCCGCCCTGGACCCGCGGCAAACTTACCGGGCACCGGGAGATGTTGCGGGGCCCCGCCCCCGACGCTGGGCAACGTTGCGTCAGCATCGGGGGCGGGGCCCCGCAACGTCACCCGGCGTCGGGGGCGGGGCCCCGCAACGTCACCCGGCGTCGGGGGCGGGGCCTGGCGTCGGGCGGGGCCCCGCCCCCGACGCCGGGTGACAGCACCCACGGGCGGGGCCGGAAGTCAGCCCCTGTGTGCTATTGGACATAGTTGACTGTAGTCAGCTGGTTATAGGATGCTGCATGGCATAGCACTTTGAATGTACTGTAATTACAGGTAATAAGCAGTGCAATGCTCTTCACCTAGTGCAAATTTTACATTTAAACAGGAAGGAAAAACAATTAAACTCACCTTTTCTCCTTTGAGTTTATCTTCTCGATCCAAGCAACAGTTCCCATTTTCTTTACTTTGACAACAAAATGGTTCCTAAAATAGTAATATCCCATTAATACAACATATGACTTCTGCTCATAGTGAGCTTGATCCCAAGTCAATTGAAGTCAATGGGAGTCTCTTCTGACTTACAATAGGCTTTGGATGAGGCTCAATAAAACTGCAAATATTCATGTTTTTAAGACATTATCTTTTCTAACCAAAACCTTTTTTTAAAAAAAGTTCTCCATGAAAGAAGGTTTTCTAGGTTTCTCAGTGGAATTTGCACAAAATGTTGTCAGACAGGGTGAACTTTATGTCATTAACACTCATTGATGTGACCACCTCTTTTAGTTCAAATCTTATTTCAACTTTATTGTATGCATGTAATGCCATGACTAGCAAAGACCAAAGTCTCCTTGCCTCAATCACACAAATATTGCCACTGACTGCAATAAAACTACTTTTGTGAGGAAGATTTGGGCCCCTTATGAACAGTTAATATTTAGAACCAGATTTTTATAATACTCCTTGCCACTCTGCAATTTGTATGTCTGGGCTAAATATTACAGAATAGGTTTATGTGGCTAGTGGTCTGATCCAAAGCTCACTGGAGTTAACAGAAACACTCCCATTAACTTCAATGAGCTTTGGTTCAGGCCCTGAGAGATGGCTGATCTGCATTACTGGAAAGGACAGCCAACAACCCTTGACAGAAACAAGATTGGATGTGTATTTAAATTCACAGTGGTCTCTGGTTGTTTAGATATTGTAATACACAGCAATACATGCCTTACTATCCCACAAAAATATTTTAGAACAAATATTCAAAGCAGTTGAATAGAAACACTCTGATTCCCACCATTCCCACTGCTTACCTTACAGAAGGTTTTACAGCCATCTAAGATTGGCCTATACCCAGTACAGCGGCACAAGTTACCTGATTTCAGAAAATAACATGCGAACTATTAGTTCTATCTATGACATATAACTTAGGATTCAAGTCTTCATGCTAAGGTTTGTCTTTTTGAGATTTCAGGAGAAGGGGTATATCTCTGAAATGCAGTATGGGCCAGATGTACAAAAGAGCTCAGCATCCATTGGCTCCTAAGGGGAGGAAACTCTTACAGCTTCCTCATTGCTGTAATACTGCAAGAGCTGCATCAGATGGCAGCAGTGGGTGAGTTGACCCAGGGCCATAACAACTTTGGCTTTGACTTCACTGACACAAAGGTGGGTTTTTACAGTGAGATAACTAGCATGGAATAGTTCTCTCATTGTAAAAGCTTACGTGGAGACAAGGCACTTGCAGTGTTTATAATGAGATAGCTAGGCAAAGTCAGCACTATATAGGGTGACCAGATGTCCCGATTTTATAGGGACAGTCCTGATTTTGGGGTCTTTTTCTTATATAGGCTCCTATTACCTCCCACCCCCTGTCCCGATTTTTCAGACTTGCTGTCTGGTCACCCTAGCACTATACCTCCTGCCCATGGTTGACCCCACCAAGTTTGCCTCATGGTAAAACTAAACTGGCCTTGTCTCCCCTCTGCTTTTACGCTGGGAATGGGATAGTGAACCCAGATTAGTTATCCCTCTCTAAAAGCAGACCTTTTTTGCAGTGAAGACACAGCCAGTCGCTGTTATTTTATAGTTTTATTACTGTCACAAAAGCTTTGGCACTGTTCTGAGGTTTATAATGTTCTGAACTCTGTATCGGATGAGAACTAAGGCCAAGATTTTCAAAAGTGGCTACTGATTATGGATGCCTCAATTTTTGAGTACCCAACTTGAGACATCTTAAAGGGGCCTGATTTTCAAAAAGTGCTTAGTGCCTACCCTCTGAAAATTAGCTCCCTTAAAGGTGTGCCAAGTTGGGCACCCTAACTGAGACATCCAAAATCACTAGTCACTTCTGAAAATTTTGGCCCAAGATTTCACTCTACTGGAGGGGATGCCGTTCAGCATGACATCACAGATGTGCTGTTTAGTATGTAGGCACCTCACAGATTTCAGGCAGTCAAGAATTCATTGTTGCTTTCTTTCCTCCCCGCCCCCATCTTTTCTGAAAGGAAACCATCATTAAAAAAATCTTATTTACTAAGATATTATTTGTCATGTTCGTTCATATATTAAAAATGGCATTTTGCTGGGGGAGAGGGGAGGGAGAAACAAACAAACAAAAACTAACCAGCTAGAGCTTCAGTTATCTGTTCCATGGAGGGTTCAGGGTGGTTTCTCAGCAAAGCATACATGGACATCACCATTCCAGGGGTGCAAAAGCCACATTGAGAGCCATGGCACTTGGCCAGCCTTTCCTGGAACAAAACACAACAGGCCCTGCTTCAAAATGCAACATCAACAAATTCCCTTTTTCAATCACTTAACAAAGCTGTTGATTTCAAAAATTACAAACATGATTTAAAAGGTTACAAGATCTGACCTAATGAACACAATTAAAAATGTGACAGATGTTACAAACTTAAATGCCTCCCTCTTAGAAATGTGAGATATTTCAAGAAGAAAGTTAAACTAATATGAAATCTGAACCAAGAATAGTTATTTCAGATGTGTGGATCCAAGCACACCTGACTGGTGGACAATGGGAGCAGATTATCCCACAACTGCCTACTTCGGGGTTCTTACACCTTCTTTTGTTGCATCTGGTGTTGACCACTGCTGGAGATGGAGCATTGGCCTAGACAGACCATTGGTCTGATCCAGACTGGCAATTCCTGAGTTCGTGTCTTTACCTCAGTCTCTTAATATTATAGTGTTGTAGCGGGATATGAGCGAGACAAGGTGGGTGAGGTAATATCTTTTATTGGACCAACTTCTATTGGTGAGAGAGACAAGCTTTTGAGCTACACTGTCTCTCTCTCACCCACAGAAGTTGGTCCAGTAAAAGATATTACCTCACCTATCTTGTCTCTCTGTTAATATTAGGCAGTCTGCATGAAGGGGCATCTCTAATTAGTCTTAATCAACCACTTTATACTTATATTATCAAGGTTTCCAGTAAAAGTTAATCTGACTGTTAACAACATCTAACAAATATCAGACTTTTGCTGGCCCACTAAGATAAGTCTCACTGTTTATGTATCTTCTTTGCTGTGCCTCCAACACACAGTATACGCACTGTTTAGCAAGCAGCAACATTGCACATTTCACCTTTTACAATACTTCGTTTTTTAGCAGAGCTAGAAAAATAATCCAAAATATTTTCTGTATAGATGTTTTATAATTTTAAAGTTAATACCTTTGGCCATTTTTGCAGCCCTTGGGCATTTCTTTTCTGGGTTCAAGGAGGTGCCAGCATTGGCAGGAGATCACATACCTTTTAGTTAATCATCTAGAGCAATTTTATTTTAGCAAATAGGTTGTTCCCATACTATGATGGAGATTCATGAGCTTTTTGCAACATGTGTAACATCTGCTAGATAGACAGGAAAATATAGTCTTTATGTACAGTTATCTCCACACATTTTGAATTACACTGCAGAATCAGTTTAAAAATCCAGAGTCCTCAGCTATCTTTTAGCAGTGGGAGCAATACCATATCTTTAAAAATGCCATACCACCACTCCCAATTAATCCTAGGCACATGGAGGAAGAAAGCAAAAATCCTTTTACAGCATGCTCTCACCTGAACTGGATGTATCCGGGTTTTTGTGCATCCTATGCCTTCCACAGTGGTGACTGCAAAGTCATGCAACGAGCATATGGGTAATAAACAGGCATTGGCAGAATAATGTCTTTGGATTGTAAAGGAGAATCAAGGACATTAAATATAGCGTAACAGTATTCTGCGGTAAATTAATAGCTTTTTACTGTATCTCTCTAGCTATAGGCACTCATCATCATGATCATATTGAGTGAAACTAGAATGATAAGATTTAAAAAAATAGAGATTACAGTATATGAGCAGTAATTCTTGTGTACATTGTAGGAGTCGCATGCCTGGTCATGCAACAGTTGACAGTTAGGGGCCTGTGCACATTCAAGCCTAACATTCTATGGGCCCAGAGTATAAATATCCCATCCCTTCCGTCATTTAATCCTTATCTGCCATCAGAGCCCTATTTGCAAGGCTCTGATGCAGAGGGCGGGAGGGAAGGTCAGAGTGTTTCTTTGCAAGCAACATAGTGAGAAAACAAGAGTTACTGCTGGTAAACCTCCCCTTTTCTCCTTCATGATATTGCTTTCACAGAGCTCACTATAGAAGACTAGCTAGCAGTGACCTCCCTGATGAGGTGATCTTAGCAGTGCCCTGCTAGTTAAACAGTGACATAAGCACTGCTCTAAGTCAGTGGTTTTCAATCTGGGGTCCGCAGACTATGTCTAAGATTTCCAAAGAGGTTTGTACCTCCACTTGACATTTTTTAGGGGTCCACAAATAAAAAAAAGTTTGAAAACCACTGCTCTAAATTAATATTTGCTCAATACAGAGTTGATGTAGCACTCAGAGAACAGCAGTGTTGGAGATGTGAGCTGAATTCCATTGAGGAGACCTAGAGATTTTAGGTAACTGCATGCTGTGGATACATGTCACTGAAGCAGCTATCCTCATCACTAAGCCAGTGACGGAATCAGGCATAGGGATGTTAGCCAGCTCATAACATGACAGTGCATAGTTTTTCCACTTAAATGGCCTTTGAACTAACAAGGCCTAACCGTTAGGTTTTTTGCAAATGATCAATCTAAATTGAATATTAAGTTAAAGTTTGAAAAGGTTTTTTTAAAATACAGTATCACATATGAAAACCTTATCTACATTCTTGTTTTTTTAAAACAATATTGCCATATTTCCTTTAGTAAGCTGAAATCACATCTGTTTTTAAAAGGTCATAAAAATGTATTGTTGTGTTTTCCAGATATTTTGTTAAGGATACCTTATCTTCTTGGAAACTGGTTCATATGTGGAGATCATCACAGTGCAGGCTCCGCAGCCACCTCCTCCACAGCCATACTTAGTTCCTGTGAGACGGAGTGAAAGAGCTGCCATTAAGGAAAAAGGCATATGGGTACTTAATTCATTTTTTGCTTCTGCTCTGTTCCCAGTAGTTTCCGAAGTTGTGTAAAGCTTGAGGACAATCGTCTTCCGGAAGGCAACATATACAGAACCTGTAACTGGACAAGTCAATGTCACATATATCAGAAGCTCATTTTTGCATTGCTTGAAATCTTCAATTATTATAAGACCAAAACTACAAAATAAACTGAGCAAGATCTTGCTCCCACCAAATTCAATAGAAGCTGTTGACTTGCTTTGGAAGCAAGGGCAGCCCACAATGTGTAAATATCCCACTGGGACAGAAAGAAAAGGTTACTCACCTTAGTAACCGGTGTTCTTCGAGATGTGTTGCTCATATCTATTCCAGTTAGGTGTGTGCGCGCGTGCGTGCACGGACGTCGGAAACTTTTACCCTAGCAGCTACCCGTCGGGCCGGCTGGGGAGCCCCCTGGAGTGGCGCCGAAATGGCGCTCTATATAGTACCCTGCCGGCCCGACCCCCGTCCAGTTCCGAGACCTGCGCCGCGAGTCAGACCGGCGTTGTGAGTCGGACCGATACACCATACGGTACCGGGACTCCGAACGGCGCCGGGACTCCGAGCGGCGTGTAGGAGGCTGTAGCTGAGCTGACGGTCCGAGGAGCGTCGGCTTGCCTCTGGAGATGACCGGGGGCCGTGCCTGGACTGCTGCCGGCATGGGAGACGCCGTCATCTCGATCAAGCCCCTCGCAGCCTCGAAGGTGTCCGGCGTCGAGGGTGTGATCACGACATCGGGGCATGGGGGTGTCTGCGGGCGCGGGCTGATGCTCCTATGCTCCGGGACAGCGGGGCCGGGTGGTGCCGCAGCGATGTCCGGTGCCTTGCGTCCGGAAGGAGAAAAGGAGTGGTGCCGGGGACGGCCCCGGGTTCCCAACGGTGTCCGGCCCCGAGGCGGGCGGGAGTCCTTCCGCGGTGCCGCAGCCAGCGCCGATGGAGGCGCGCTGCGCACCGAGATGCTAGAGCCCGCACCTTGAGAGGGGCAGAGTGTCGCCTCCATCAGCAACTGTCTTAGGCGGATCTCTCTCTCCTTCCTGGTGCGGGGCTTGAAGGACTTACACAGCTTGCATTTGTCCGCTGTGTGGGACTCACCCAGACACCGAAGACAGGAGTCGTGGGGGTCCCCGGTGGGCATGGGCCTGTTACAGGATCCACACGACTTGAATCCCTGAGAAGGCATGCCCTATGCCCGGAGGGCTCGGGAGGAGCCCGGTAACAGTAGAGAAAACTACTACTAGTAAGCTACAACTAAACTACACTAATTACTATAACAATGAGAACTATTTACACTAAATACAATGAAAACAAACGGATAGTTAGGGAGTAGTGGAGCACTTGCGAACAAGAGACCACTGTTCCAACGACCGTCACGGGCGGTAAGAAGGAACTGGAGGGGGGTCGGGCCGGCAGGGTACTATATAGAGCGCCATTTCGGCGCCACTCCAGGGGGCTCCCCAGCCGGCCCGACGGGTAGCTGCTAGGGTAAAAGTTTCCGACGTCCGTGCACGCGCGCGCGCGCACACACACCTAACTGGAATAGATATGAGCAACCACTCGAAGAAGAACAGTAGGTACTCTGTACAGCTCACATGTTGTTTCAAGGTGGCTGAACTGTATTTTTGGGTAAACTCAGTAACTTGCTGTATAGCATGGGGAAAAGATTTAGGGCCCAAGACTCGTGGGTGACATAAATTTAACTTAAATATGTAGTTAAGTGCTTTGCTGAATTGGGGACTCAAAGTAAGTTAGGAATCTAAATTCCTTTGTGGATCTGGGCCTTAGTCCTTAGGGCCAAGATTTTCAAAATGGTTGCCACTGAAGTTAATGGGAGCTGCTAAGTGCTCAGAACTTTTGAAAATCAGGACACCAAAAACTAAAATGTCTAGATTCCCAGTAGGGTGAAAATGAAACCTTTAGGTTTACTTTGAGTCTGTTAATATCACAAACTAAACAATGGGAAGATAAACAATGGTTTCCATGCAAAATGTGTTTATTTAAATCATCACTCTTGCAGGAAACCAGATGAACAAAATGGGAATGAAACAGCTACCTGGGCAAAATGCAATTCATCAAATTCAAATAGCCAAAAATACTTTTTTCAGTGGTATAACAGAACAAACAGGAATTTATTTCAAAGTTGTAAAATATTACAATTCTCAGAATTAACTATATAGTATTTGAATGTCATGGGTCTCAAACTGATTTTAAACATGTGGGCAAGTATTCCCAGGGCCGGCTCCAGACACCAGCGCAGAAAGCGCGTGCCTGGGGCAGCAAGCCGCGGGGCGCAGCAGGACGGTCACCGTGAGAGCAGCAGTCAGGCTGCCTTCAGCAGCGTTTCTGCGGGAGGTCGGCCGATCCCGCGGATTTGGCGGCAATTCGGCAGCAGGTCCAGAGAATCCATAGGACTGGCGACCTCCCGCAGAAACGCTGCTGACGGCTGCCTGACTGCCGTACTTGGGGCAGCACAAATCATAGAGCCGCCACTGAGTATTCCATTTCATATTTACAACCAGAACAAACTCCAAAAGCAGAGATTAGTGAAAGGTATTTTTCCTCAAGCCTTGCTTTGGCCTCTGAGTCCTTTCACTGGCTCACTTTTACATGCTACATCAAATGTAAATTTCTTGTCCTTTTTGTCAAGGTTCTGCATTCCATCCCAGCCCACCTCTCAGATCTTTTGTTGTATCATCTGCCTCCTTTCCCAGTGATGCCATCCTCACCATCCTGTGTCTCTCATTTCTACTCACATATTCAAATCTTCTTCCACCTTGTCCACTATGCATGGATCAGCCTCCTAATCTCGGTGCCAGCTCCCACTCACTCAAATCCCATATTTCTCCACAATGCCACAGACACTAACCCATGTGAGTCTGTTGTCTTCCTCTTTCCAACATTGCAGGGGGCGGGGGGGAAAGAGTGATTTAAAAAAACCTTAAATCTGAATCAGCACCTCCTCTTGGTTTCCTAGTGACTCTTCTCAGTGTCACCTGGAGTCTGAGTTTTCAGAAGTGTTAAGCACCCACCTCTTGAAGTCAGTGGGAGCTGCAGGGACTCAGCCACCTCTGGAAATAAGGCTCTTAGGCTATTTAATAGCAGGGAGCATCTTTCTCTTTGTCTTGTACAGCAAAGAGCAGGGGATTGGCACATAAATAATAATGTATTTTTGGTCCTGATTTTAGAAAAGAGTAGGGTAAAAATGTTGCCAATATGCCAACAATACAAGAAAATGTCTAACAGAGGTTCTCTACTTGGTGTGTGGAATACTTCCTGGTGGTCTGTGGAAGCAAGTTGGTCACATGGTGGTGGCTCTCTCCTCGTTTCCAGCTCATAAATTTAATTAAAAGAAGCTAAAACTACACAGATAATTTCCCAACTTTACTCTTCCATGGAAGCAATTTCTTTATTTGCCACAGGGATGTTATGTGATCATGAATGAAACTTCGGAAGGGAAGCCACACAATCACAACTGGGAGAGGAGATGGTTCACAAGTTACTCTCTCGACTGAGATTTGGTCCACACTACTGAGTGCTTGAAGGCCCCTGGTCTAAGAAGTTATGGAGTTGGGAGAAATAAATCCCCATAAATCATGGGAGAATCTATCTTGGTTTGTAGAGTCCCTCCTACAAACCAAGACATTTATGCTTACATATAGCTTATCTAGATCCCTTTTGTCTACTACACTTACAATGTATAAGTAAAGAACGTCTGCCTTTGATGGAAGCTCATCATGAAAACAAGCAGAGCTGTAATCCATGATTAGCACAAAATATTAATGTGCTGTCATCTATTCTAAATAAGTTTTGTTTTTAGATATAAGACTACTGAGGAACATGCATAGATTGATCTCAAGCAGCATGAAACTAAAGAGGTTTTGTCTGTGCTTAAAAATTAGGAGCTTACTAAGTAATGTTTACTCTCCAATTTAATAGCAAATGTAGATAATCATATTACTATATTTTATGAATCAACCTTCATCTGAAGAATTTCAAAGCACTTTACAAGTTGTATATATAGGTCTTGCTCAGGCACTTCTACTGAACTTTTGGGGTTCAGTGATCAGCTGTCCTGCACTAGAAACACTATCCAGCACTTTTTAGGACAAGAATTGAAAATTACCTTCTCCAGATGACAATATCAATTTTTTAGATACAATACAATAGGCAGAATAATTACAAATTTGAAATTTAGCTGGAACACCGACACTAGTATCCCCACTCTTCCCAAAAGTGGCATCAGAGTTCTAATGACACTAATGGTCAGGTCATCAGTTTTGTACATTATCTGAAAAATGGAACTTCCAGCAGCACAGTGCTCTCTTCCACCATTCGGAAGCATCAGCTCAGTTCAGCGAGTAAGTGACACTTACTAAATCCTGTATTCACACTTCACTAATACACACATAATCCACATACAAAGATACCGACTGCAATCTGGATCTCAGTAAGGATTTAACAGCAGGTCTCAGATTACTAAAGCTTCATTATTTTTAGAACTAGATCACAGAACATTATCACTGATTATCTCACAAGGGTAATTTAGTTTAAGAAAATACAGTTTGTGAATCTGCCTTCTTGTTTCAACTCCCCTCACTTACTTGCTAATTCACAGTGGATCTTCTATTAATTAATAGTCTAACGTTCCATTTCCCACAGCTTCTAGCCTCCCTTCCAAGTACCCAGGAGGCTTGGCTCATTTGACCTTATTTATGACAAAATCCCTGTGATTTGATAGAAGTGCTTTGTGCCTATACAAAAAAGTGATTTGTATAGACAAGTGCACAGTATTATCAGAGTATGTCAAAGCACTTCACAACACTAGTTAATTTCGGTGAGGCAGATAAGTATTAATATCTTCATCTTACAAATGGGAATAGATGAGCACAAAAAGGGTAAGCAATATTCCCAAGGTGTCACAGCAAGTCAGCGGCAGACGTTGGCATAGAACCCAGATTGCCTGCTTTAGCAACGTGCTCTGACCAATGAACTACAATCTCTTTGAACTGGAGCTAACATTAAGCTAATTTTTACAGTTTAATGGAGTTTGCTATTGTTCATAACATTAAAATATAATCAAGTACTGAAGAGTGTTTGGCTCTTAAAAAGATACATAACTTAATATAATAATTTTATACAGCTCCAGGGCCCAATCCTGTCATCTTTAATCAGGCAAAGCTCTAATCATCATCAGTGGGAGTTTTTCCTGAATAAAAGTCTGCAGGATAGTGCCCTAACTCAGGGATTCTCAAACTGCAGGTCGGGATCCCTAAGGGGGGTCGCAAGGTTATTACATGGGGGGGGGGGGTCGCGAGCTGTCAGCCTCCACTTCAAACCCCGCTTTGCATCCAGCATTTATAATGGTGTTAAATATATTTTAAAGTGTTTTTAATTTATAAAGGGGGTTGCACTCAGAGGCTTGCTATTTGAAAGGGGTCACCAGTACAAAAGTTTGAGAACCACTGCCCTAACTGCATCAACAAAGAAAGGATATGTCTCTTTCGAAGGTAAGACAACAGCATTTGTTCAGGATCAGCATTCTTCTCTACTATCTGCAGAGGGAAGGGAAACGAGCTGTTACAAAAATACTCAAGGTTTATTCTTCAGGGCACAAACCAATAGTCTTCCTTCCCAGCCCCCACTTAACAGAACTGCACTGGCTAAGGGCCACAGGTGGGAATTTTTGCTTCCTTTGGAAGTTCTTTGTCTGACAGTCCTACTGCTAAAAATAAACGGTCAGGACATCTTATCCTTAATAAAAACAACCCTGGTGGCAGGAGGAAAACCACATCAAAGACATCCATCCTGAGCCCCTCTAAAGGTAAAGGGTGCCAGAAATGGGACTGTATGTCAGCCTATGCACATATGCTTCATACATATAAAGACATACAAAACCACTCTGGAGAACTCTCAGAATTGTGAACAGTTTGATGGCCTGTTGGAAGTGAAGGGGAGCAGAGACTATTCCACAGTGCAGATGAACATGGAAGTATTACTGCAAGGTTACAGATACCAGTTATTAAAAATACAAACACAGGAAGAGTTTACTACACACTCCCAGATCAGAAATGTAATAAGGAAATCAATATTCTTGACAGATTACAGAGCCTCGTTATTATTTGAACATAATATGATGAACACTCGAGGGCAGACTAGCCAGTGCCAGGGATCCCCTTCCTCCTAGTTTTACCCACAGATGTATACTGTATTCATCCTACAGAGTATCCAAAAGCTTTACAAAATTATAATCCCCCACCATACTCTCAAATGGGATGGCTGTAATGAATGCTATGACCATTAACAATATTTGTAACTATCCATTCCAAGAAAATGTTACTCAATAGTAATCAGATTTTATGCATCAGGGCATAAACTATGCAGGTCAGGAAGACTTTCCCCTCTTCATCCAGCACTACATAAAACTGATTCAATACAATCTTCATTCTGTGATGGTCTCTGACAGAGGAAGAACACTAAACTACATGGAGCAATAGCATCATCCAGAAACTCCTACATACAGACCTATCTGATTAGAGGAATCCTTATCCCATTATCTTGAATCTGCTAAACCTTAAAGTAGTGCTTAACCAATAGCCAGTTTAAGTAATTATAGTTCTATTAAATCAACTTTCCTTTAGGCCAGTAGCTTCTATTTCATTCATTATATTTTGTTATATTTTGGCATTTCCATTAGTGACATTTGCCTTCCTATCCACTCCACATTGTACTGTATGTCAAGAAAATGTACATTTCAAGCAAAACACATAATTTTCAATAATTTGTTTTGCACACATGTAGGATGTTAGTAGGCATGAAACATACTTCAGCTCCATGGCATTCTAGATTTTAGACAAAAGAGAAATAATTTACCTTGCACTGATGTGCATAGAAAGTGCCATGACAAAAAATGTATGGGGAGAAAAAAAATGTATCTTAGGGGGAAAACTGCATAAAAGAAAGACACAAAGCATTTGTGTTAAATATTTAACTTCCTGATCCTGATATGAACCTGAAATTAACTCCAAACTTTCAGTCTTAACTTGCCGTTCTCCTTAAGCTCATTACAAACAAAAAACGTAAGCAAAACCCTATGTGTGTGTGGAAGGGACAGCTAAAGAGAACTTTTAGAGCACAGGAACTCCTAACCAATCTCCCTTACCCCCCAGTATCATGCTTCTTCCTGGGGAAGCGGGGATTAAATCGCTACATTAGCGCTATATGGCTGTTTACTGAGCTGACCCTGCAGAGGAGAAGGGGAAGTGGGGGTGGAGAACTGCCCATGGAGTCGGAGGAACTTGGGTCCGTGTGTCCGGTTGCCATCACATGAGAAGTGGCCAAAAGGACACTCCAGCGCCTCCCGTCCCGTCCCCAATGCCCCGCTGCTTGCCCCGATCACTTACCTTCCTCCCATTCACATAGAAAATCAGCTCATCAGGCCCCGCTGCTCCTGCAGCGGGGAGAGACATTGCGAAACGCAGGGATCACAACAACTTCTGTCGCCACAAACCAGCTGCGCTGGGCAGTCCAACGAGCGAGCGATGAACTTTTCGGGGGGCGGGGCCTGGGAACTTGAGAGGCCGGGCGGCAAAGGCAGTAACAGGAGAAGTCGGGGTGGTGCGGATGGTGGTGTGACTATCCGCGAGTGAAACTAATAGATATAAGCAGGCCCATAGCTATAGAGAGCTTCCGCCCATTGCGCAATCCCCGATAAAAAGCCCATCCTGCTCCAAGCACTTTCAAAACTGGTTCACCGCCAGGAAAGTCAAAGACAGCGATTACTATCGCCAAGAAAAGCAACTAGCGTGACTGCTCTCCGGCTCTTTGCTGGAATAACTGTTGCATAAATCCTGGCACAGAATTTAAAGGAGACACAGGCATTTTACAGTATTACAAAGTGTTAGTTCATCATCCCATGTATCTGTTATAAAAGGGTGGCATCACCCCTCTGCCCCCATTAACACCATCACCATGGTTCAGAATGCAAGGAACTGCAATGGCCAATCCTAAAAATGAATGATTTATCAAAATAACATCATTGTAAGATTCGAGAAAAACAAAGATACACAAATACATTATTCCTCTATATAGCCCATTACTTAATTATTATTATTTATAACTATGGTAGCACTAATTACTTTTATTATTTATTGATATTGCTGTACAGGCTAGAGGCCCCAGCATAATTGTGCTAGGCACTGTAGAAGCTCCAGCTGAGATAGGGACCCTATTTTGCTAGGCACTGCATAAACACAGAGGAAGAGCCAGTGCCTGCCCCAAAGAACTTACAATCTAAACTGATAAGACAGATAAAGGGAGTATTATCCTCATTTTCACAGATGGGGAACGGAGGCACAGACAAAGTGATTTGCCAAAGGTCCCACAAGAAGTTTGTGAACCAGCATCCAAATCTCAGCCCAGCATCTTACCCACAAAACCATTTGTGGAAAAATTACTTAACCTGTTCTTAGCTGCCTGTGGGTGAATACATCCTTATTGCCACCTCAAACAAAATGAAAGCATGTATAGAGACGTCAATGTAAATATGCATAAAGAAATAAACAAATAAAACCATTTTCAAAAGCTAAAGAAGTGTTTGAGTCATGAGAGAAAAAAAGTTTACAAAAAGAGAGAAAGGTTGAAAATGGAAGAGCTGATTTTTAAAAATTGCAATCACAATGGGGACATCAGCAACTAACCCCCAAGCAAGCTCATGGGTCGGATGGATCCCCATCCATTTGCAATACTAATATTTTCTCCCAACAATTCAAGTAGTGTTTTAGAAATCAATTGAAGCCAAAGTCGAGGGGAATTGTGCTCAAGATAAATTCATATAGCAGAGGATCAAGATAGGGCTGTCTGGATTTATCAGCAAAGCATTTTCCTATTATCTATGTTTATTTTATCAATAATTTACTCATTAATTAAGTCATTCCAGATTTTACAGACATAACCAAGAGCAGAATATCATCCAAGATTTATAGACTGAGGATGGACCAGAATAAAATAAATAAATAATACTTTTATTTATACAATACTAGCACAAAGCTGACAAACCACAGAGCTGCACCGAGAGTTTCAGTTCCAGAACTCCAGCTAAAACACCCAGATCTCAATATCTTTAGCAAATAGCAGTTCTTTGCAATGCACTACAACAGCATTCATTCAAAAAGAAGCAGATTACAGCTGTAACACTTACTTGCCAATGTGAAATACAGTATAACACAATGATTTTTAACTTGTGATTCTAAAACTTAAGTGGACGGCATTTAATGGGGAAGTTCCGCACTGTAGGTTTGAACAATGATAGTATTATAACCGATGAAGTTAAACCAAGCTGTAACTATTGCTAATTTAGTTAGCATACCATCGAACAGTATAGCTCTGTACAGAAAACTTATTTTTACAACACAACAACACCAACGTTCTGATTGATAGCTGACTCAGCCCAGGGCCAATGAAGGCAGAACGAAATGAAAACAATTCCTTTTAATATAATAATTATACACAGATACAGATGTGCATTGGAAAGACTGGAGAAGGAGGAATGGACCTTCTTACCACTGAAGCCCTGTACACTTTCCCCCCAAGCTCTACTCTATCCATGAAAAAAAACCCACACAGAATGTCTGCAATATTGTCTTACAGTACCTATGCGCACAGATTGTTCCCTATATGATAATAGTCTGTCAGTGTTGTAAATAAATATTATTTATTGTACCAAATTAATCTGTTATAACTCCATTGACTTAAATGGAGTTTGATTTTGTTCATTCCTTTATTTTATGTTTAAGTGCCTGACAGAGACTTTGATTTTTATTTTGATCTATTTTTTTACTGGATTCTCTCTGACTTCCATTCCAAGGGTAAAATATAGAGATTATAGGAGGAAAAGTTTCTCTGTTTTCATGTTAACATGTTTCAAAGTTCAAGTCATTACAGTTAGACAAGCATCTACCACTGGGGAATCTTATGTGATATGTTTGACTAAAGTTAAGGTATGTCTACACTGGAGCTGGAAGGTATCATGTTCAACTTAAGGAGATATACCCATGTTAACTCTTACTGAGTTAATGTATTAAAAATAGAAGTACAGTCACAGTGGAGTAATAGGCTAGCCACCCGGAGTACATATCTAGGGTCTCAGAGGAGATCATACTCAGGGTAGCTGGCCCCTAGTTATGCATCCGGAATGTAAGACAAGGCCATGTAATGGTATGAGGATCAATGATCTCATTGCAAAGTCCCTAAAGAAAGGAATTGTTGTGCTGTAAAACATACTATTAAAAGGTTAGACCCTTATTCTGCAAAGATTTATGCGCATGTGTGAAGTAAAGCATGTGTGTAAGTCTGCAGAGTTGGGCCTTATACAGTAATTATACTATTTTACGTGATTAAACATATTTTAAAAGTATTCTAATATTATGCAAACCAACATGAGTTTCTGTTTGGGGTAGAGGATCGTTTTTATTTTTAAAGTAAAAAGCTCTACACAGTAAAGACATAATTCTGCCCTCAGCCTCATACAGGGCTTGTAACATGAGTTAAATATTTTAGAAAGAAACCAAACTCACCGTTCTAGTTCAATTAAGAGAGTTCTAATTATCAAAAATCAGGTTGGTCAGGAGGTTATCGTGATAGTGTGTGCTGCTAAATAGGCCTTGAATGCAGTGTGTAGCGCTCGCCACTCAAACAATTAATAGCAGACACTGGTTCTACAATCTACACCAGCTTCTTTAACATTCAGACATCTCATGTCTCAGGAGGGAAAACAGCCCACTCTTTGGTCATGGGAATTTCAGCAGAGTAGAATCTGTTGTGTAAAACGATACAACATTAAGAATGAGTATGTTTAGGTAAGTTCAGCTGACTGACAGCATTACTAGCCTTACAATATACTTTCCCCCTATAGAAGCGACAAAGAGTCTATAAGATGCCACAGGACTAACAGACATATTGGAGCATAAGCTTTCTTGGGAGAATACCCACTTCTTCAGATGCATCTTCATCATCTGGACCCATGGGAAAGAAACTCTGGAAGAATTCCACCACGATTTCAGATGCATCTGAAGAAGTGGGTATTCTCCCATGAAAGCTTATGCTCCAATACATCTGTTAGTCTATAAC
This sequence comes from Chelydra serpentina, assembly GCA_037349315.1. NCBI lineage: Eukaryota > Metazoa > Chordata > Testudines > Chelydridae > Chelydra > Chelydra serpentina. The sequence goes on along the minus strand of JBAIAC010000029.1, from coordinate 32,318,944 downwards.
GTGCCACAGGACTCTTTGTCGCTTCTACAGATCCAGACTAACACGGCTACCCCTCTGATACTTTCCCCCTATACTTCTTTTCCATTTGATCTGTTTTCTCTTCCCTTCTTGTCTCAGCTTCTTTGGCCTTTTTCCTTTTTTTCTCTCTCCGCTGATGGGCTGCCAATAACAAGGGGTGCTCTCAAATATCACCTTTCTTCCTCTATGCCACCAGCACTCCCAGCTATCTCCGTGACACCACTGATTTCCTGAGAAAACTACAATGCATTGGTAATCTTCCAGAACACACCATCCTAGCCAGGGATGTAGAGGCTCTCTACACAAACATCCCACACACAGATGGAATACAAGCTGTCAGGAACAGTATCCCTGATGATGCCACAGCACAACTGGTTGCTGAACTCTGTGATTTTATCCTCACACACAATTATTTCAAATTTGGTGACAATATATACCTCCAGACCAGTGGCACCGCTATGGGCACCCGCATGGCCCCACAATATGCCAACATTTTTATGGCTGACCTGGAACAACGCTTCCTCAGTTCTCATCCACTCACGCCCCTTCTCTATCTACGCTACATTGATGACATCTTCATCATCTGGACCCATGGGAAAGAAACTGGAAGAATTCCACCACGATTTCAACAGCTTCCACCCCACCATCAACGTCAGCCTGGACCAGTCTACATGGGAAGGCCACTTCCTAGACACCACGGTGCAAATAAGCGATGGTCACATTAACACCACCCTATACCGAAAACCCAATGACCGCTATGCCTACCTACATGCCTCCAGCTTCCATCCCGGACACACCACATGATCCATTGTCTACAGCCAAGCACTGAGGTACAACCGTATTTGCTCCAACACCTACAAGATCTTCACCAAGCATTCTCAAAACTACGCTACCCACATGAGGAAATAAGAAAACAGATCAACAGGGCCAGACGTGTACCCAGAAGGCTCCTGCTGCAAGACAAACCGAAGAAAGAAACCAACAGAACTCCTCTGGCCATCACTTACAGTCCTCAGCTAAAACCTCTCCAACGGATCATCAGTGATCTACAACCCATCCTGAACAACGATCCCTCACTTTCACAGGCCTTGGGAGGCAGGCCAGTCCTCGCCCACAGACAACCCGCCAACCTGAAGCATATTCTCACCAGCAACTACACACCGCACCATAATAACTCTAACTCAGGAACCAATCCATGCAACAAACCTCAATGCCAACTCTGCCCACATATCTACACCAGGAACACCATCACAGGACCTAACCAGATCAGCCACACCATCACCGGTTCATTCACCTGCACATCCACCAATGTAATATATGCCATAATATGCCAGCAATGCCCCTCTGCTATGTACATCGGTCAAACTGGACAGTCCTTATGCAAAAGGATAAATGGACACAAATCAGATATAAGGAATGGCAATATACAAAAGCCTGTAGGAGAACACTTCAACCTACCTGGACACACAATTGCAGACCTAAAGGTAGCCATCCTGCAGCAAAAAGCTTCAGGACCAGACTCCAAAGAGAAACTGTAGAGCTTCAGTTCATTTGCAAATTTGACACCATCAGCTCAGGACTAAACAAAGACTATGAATGGCTAGCCAACTACAAAAGCAGTTTCTCCTCCCTTGGTGTTCACACCTCAACTGCTAAAAGAGGGCCTCATCCTCCCTGATTAAGCTTACCTCGTTATCTCTAGCCTGAATCTTCCCTGCACATTTATATCTGCCTCTGGACATTTCCACTGCTTGCATCCGAAGAAGTGGGTATTCTACAGATCCAGACTAACACGGCTACCCCTCTGATACTTTCTTCCTCTGTGTCCCAGAGGAGCATGTGCTCACAGGGAGAAATGGATGGAGGGTTTTACTGTCCCTGAGTATAGATAATGAACTTTGGGGATACGGTATAAGCATGGGGGATAAGCATGCCTTTATTCTGCACCTAGGAAGTGAATGGACAGCACGTCTACAGTCATGAAAATGGGATCTCTGCCTTCCTTGGTTGAAAACACTGAAAAGATTTTGGGTGAGATAAGACTTCTTTAAATAGGAGCTTAGCCTGTTGTTTAGTCTCTAGAAAACATGTTATAATTTTGTTTTATATGTAACCTTATTCACTATCTCTTGAATCATAAACTTATTGTTGATTACACTATAAATGTATCTAATTGCTGTGGTATTAAACAAGTTGCTGATCCTGAGCTGGATCATACAAACTGGTGTACTCTGTTCCTACAGCAGACCCGGTACTTCTGTGAGTGTTCAGTAGAGAAAGGGCTGGACACTACAGCGGAATTCATCAAAGGGGCTCAGGGACAGAGGTACACCTATTATTAACCTGCAAGACAAAGTGAGGACTGGCATAACCCAGAGGAGATTGTTTGGATGATTGGTGGTGCCATGGAACTGACACTGTTAAGTATAAGCAAGTCTCCCTCTTACTGGAGGGCGGGGGCTAACAAGGTGACTCACAGTCTAGGGTACCCCAAGAACCATCACACTTACTTCTGTTTCCTAGCAGAATTTTAATCTCAAAACCTCCCAATCATAGAATCATAGGACTTGAAGATACCTTGAAAGGTCATCTAGTCCAGTCCCCTACACTGATGGCAGGACTAAGGCTACCGCGGTAAGTCGACCTATCACGGTGAGTCGACCTATGCTACACAACTCCAGCGATGTGAATAACGTAGCTGGAGTCAATGTACCTTAGGTCGAGTTACCACGGGGTCTCCCGTTGACCTACCTTACTCTTCTTGTTGGGGGTAGAGTACAGGGGTCAACTGAAGAGCAATCTGCTGTCAATTTGGTGGGTCTTCTCTAGACCTGCTAAATCGACTGCCGGTAGATCGAACTCAGAGCATGGATCCTAGCTGTAGTGTAGATGTAGCCTAAGTATTAATCGCCTCACTCCAGCAGATCACAAACTCTCTCTTTTCCTGCCCTCACTGCTCCTTAATTTGTTCACAGCTGATCAGATTAATCAGAAAGTAGGATTTCTGAAAGTACTAATTCCAGTTTGGGGAGAAAAAACAGTTACTCACTGTGACGCTGTTCCCCATAAAACTTTATGGGGAGATGCTTATAAATGTATATATGTAACTAGAATATGTTTTATGCTACATGTGCCATGTAACATATCTCTGTGAAAGTTATGACCTACTGAATTTATTCCTCCTGTTTGTATGCATGTATCATTGTTGTAGTTGAAGTTATGAATATCGGTTGTATTTCTTGAGAAAGGAATGTGCAGGTTAAGTGCCCAATCAAGAAGCACTTAACAGACAATAGAACTTGCAGTCACCAATCCACATTTGAACTTTGCCAGGAATGTGGCTGGTCTGGAACTGAGTTGTGCATGTGACTGGTCCATGTGACCCCAACTCCATTTGGTAACTGGATGCTACACAGGGAGAGGGAGGGGTGTCCACCCAGAGGAAAAAATCTATTTAAACCCCGAGGAAACCCCTCCATTTGGTCTTGAGCTGGCTAAAGGAAGAAGCTCTCCACCCCCCAAGGAGACCTGAAAGAGACTGAACAGAGGACAAAGACGTTAGGGGGGTGAGTGATTGCTGGACCCAGTGAGGGGTTTATCTGTACACAGGGTGATTAGACATAGAACTGCGTGTTCTCTTTTATTTTATTCGGTAATTCACTTTGTTCTGTTTGTCACTGATTGAACTCACTTAAATGCTATTTTCTGTACTTATTAAAATCACTTTTTACTTATTAAGTTTCCTTGAGTACGAGTTAGTGCAAAGGGAGAGCGAACAGGTGTGCATACTTTCTATCTGTGAAATAGAAGGCGAACTGTTTATGAGTTTACCCTGTATAAGCTTTATACAGGGTAAAACGGATTTATTAAGGGTTTGAACCTCCTTGGAGTTGAGCAGCTGGGTGTCAAAGGCAAGAGCGCTTCCAGGGGCCATACAGTGGTGAGTGGACTTGGTTCGGACCTGGGTCTGTGTTTGCAGCAGATCAGTGGAATCTGGCTCAAAACAGACAGGATTCGGGAGTCCCAAGCTGGAAAAGGCCTGGAAGCAGGGGCAGAAGTAGCCTTGGCACACCAGGTGGCAGCACCAAGCAGGTCTCTGTGGCCCCAACCCGTCACACTCACTTTCTCATAACTGTTGTTCTTCAAGATGTGTTGCTTATATCCATTCTAATTAGGTGTGTGTGTGCACCGCATGCACAGTTGTCAGAAAGTTATTTCCTTAGCAGCACCCGTTGGGTCAGCTGCTGAGGCCCCTGGAGTGGCGCTCAATATATGGCCCTCCTGACCCGGCACCTCCTCTGTTCCTCTTGCCAGCTACTCCTACAGAGGGGAAGGCGGGTACGTTTGGAATGGATATGAGCAACACATCTCGAAGAACAAGTTATGAGAAGATGAGTAACCATTTTTTCTTTGAGTGATTGCTCATATCGATTCCAATTAGGGGACTCCCAAGCCTTACCTAAGTGGTGGGGTCGGAGGGCTTGCACCTTCTGGGCGAGAAGCTGCTTATGAGAAGGGTCTCTGAAGAGGGATGGGAGTGGAGGGTGGGAGAGAGAGGTGGATGAAAATTGGAGGGTATAACCCACTGTTACTGTATTCAGTACCAAATGATCTGATGTTATATATGACCACACTGGTCTGAAGGGTGACAGGTGGTCAAAAACAAAGTGGGGGGATGGATCTGGAGTCGAGACTTGTATATTGTGTGACAAGCTGGCCAATGTTAGTATGGTGGGTTCTGTGCTTTTCTTGGTAGGGGGGCTAAGATGCCACCCTTTGCCCCTGCTCTTGGGGCACCGAGGGTCCCGCTAGTGGCCCAGGAAGGTGGTAAAGGAGGGAAGCAGGGGAGGGGTCTGCTCCTCACTCTGAGCCCCAGCCTCTCTCAACCCCTGTGGGTTCTTACCCTCTTCCCCCTTGGGTAAGGTACCTTCAGTCCTTAGACACTGGGGAAGGGAGTCAGACTCCCCTGATGGGGTAGGGTCACCCTTACTTCAGTTCTCCAATTGTTCAAGTCTCACAGCACACCTTTAAGCTCCAGTCCTCTCTCCTTCCTCCTCCTCCCTGTCTGCCTGAAGCAGGGGGGTTTATTAGGTTCCTGACAGGGCCTTAATTGACTGCAGGTGCTCCAATTAACCTGCAGCCACCCTCCCTAGTCTACAGGGAACCCAGCCTTAATTAGCCTACCTAGGGATTATATATTTCCTCTCTCACACGCTACTACTGCTCCTTGGTCCTTCTGTATCACAACTGCCCATAGGCATACCTTCAAAAGGTCTGCCTGGCCCTGCTAGGGTATCTATGTGAGCCTGACTAGGAGGCTGAGGTAGGAGGGAGGGGTTGACATCACTTATAACCATTCCTTTTTCTTTTGTAGGGCTCCTGCCTGGGAAGTGCCACGAACCTGGGAGGCTGCTGGGGCCTAAATTGCTTCCTGGGAGCTGGAGGCATGTAAAATGGGGGGGAGGGATAGCTCAGTGGTTTGAGCATTGGCCTGCTAAACCCAGGGTTGTAAGTTCAATCCTTGAGGGGACCATTTAGGGATCTGGGGCAAAAATTGGGGATTGGTCCTGCTTTGAGCAGGGGGTTGGACTAGATGACCTCCTAAGGTCCCTTCCAACCCTGATATTCTAAGATTCTATGAAAGGCCAAAGGAGCGATGGGTAGCCCTTGAATCCTTGAAGCTTCAAGTCGGTCTGTTCAGAGAACAGGGAGGTGTCCTCAAAGGGGACGTCCTGGATGGACTGCTGAACTTTGTGAGGAAGGCCAGAGGACTGGAACCACACACAATGCCTCATGGTGACTGCCGATGCCATAGTTCTGGTTGCTGAGTTGGCCACATCCAGAGCTGACTGGAGGGAGGTCCTGGACATAGTCTTGACCTCCTATAGGATGCCCATGAACTTCTCCCTTTACTTCTGTGGCAGGGAGTCCTTAAATTTGGACAATGAGACCCAAAGATTAAAATTGTACTCCGCCAGCAGGGCCTGCCGGTTGGAGATAATATGTAACTGGAGACTGTTCGTCGAAAAAACCTTACATCCAAACAGGTCAGTCTCTTGACCTCTATTTTTGGAGGTGACAATTGGCTGCCCCTATCTGTCCTACTCATTCTCCACCGACACTACCAGGGACCTGGAAGTGGTGGTCCAAGCAGAACCAGCTCTACTGTTTTTGCTGCCCCAAGCAGCGCGCCGAATTGCCACTGCGGGCGGCTGAAGACACAAGCTGCCGCCGAATTGCCACTGCGGGCGGCTGAAGACACAAGCTGCCGCCGAATTGCCACTGCGGGCGGCTGAAGACACAAGCTGCCGCCGAATTGCCACTGCGGGCGGCTGAAGACACAAGCTGCCGCCGAATTGCCACTGCGGGCGGCTGAAGACACAAGCTGCCGCCGAATTGCCACTGCGGGCGGCTGAAGACACAAGCTGCCGCCGAATTGCCACTGCGGGCGGCTGAAGACACAAGCTGCCGCCGAATTGCCACTGCGGGCGGCTGAAGACACAAGCTGCCGCCGAATTGCCACTGCGGGCGGCTGAAGACACAAGCTGCCGCCGAACTGCCACTGCGGGCGGCTGAAGACACAAGCTGCCGCCGAACTGCCACTGCGGGCGGCTGAAGACACAAGCTGCCGCCGAATCGCTGCCGCCACGGGCGGCTAAAGACACAAGCTGCCGCTGAACTGCCGCTGCCATGGGCGGCTGAACACACAAACTGCCGCTGCCGCGGGCGGCTGAAGACACAAGCTGCCGCAGAATTGCCACCGCCGTGGAAATGCGCGTGCCACCCTAACAGCACACGGACTGCCGCCCCTTGCAGATCACCACCCCAAGCACCTGTTTGGAACGCTGGTGCCTGGAGCCGGCCCTGGGTGCAAGTAAAGATAATCAAACCCGCCAGCTGGGACATAGTATTTCTTCTCTGCCCTTTTTGAGGTGGGGGGCAGAGAAGGAGGAGTCTGCCACAGTGTTCTGATGGGGCTCATCACTGCTTTGTTAATGGGCAAGGCCACTCTGGAGGGAACTACTGCAGCCAGGATGTCGATCAGGCTGTGTGCTAATTCTTTAAGTTCCTCAACTTCCAGATCCAAGTTCACAGCAAGCCCTTTCAGGAGCTCCTGGTGGGCCCTGAAGTCATCCTGCAGGAGCGGGTTACTAGGGCCTGCGACCACCTTGTCCAGAGATGAGGAGGAGGCCTGTGCTGGAGGTGGGGCTCCCTCCACCTCCTCTACTTTCACCATGTCTATTAGGGCCATTTCCTGGACATTGGCACTGGGGTTGATACTGGAGTCAGGGTCTGGTGCTGGATAGGAAGAGATGGTAGCCACCTTTCTGACACCACTGAGTATGAGCGGTGGGAGAGGGTCCCAGTACCGGGAGAAACCCCCAAGGATTCCAGTACTGACACTGCATTGGACAGTGGCGTGGTGGCCAGACGCCGGCAGGAGGGCCGGTACCAAAGACTGGTGTATAGTCTGAGTACTGGTAGGTTTTGGGTGGCGCGAAGGATTCCCGTTCTGATTCCAAGAATTATCTTCCCCTGAAGACTATGGCGGTACAGTACCCACTTCCACCTCTGGGCAGTGCCAGGGAATCAGGGACCAGCGGCGGCCAGGGACCATGGCATCAAGACCATGGAGGGCTTGCTCCTGGACAGGGCTACGGTGGTTGGTTCCACGGTGGAGCTTGTCACACTTTGCTCCTTTCTGTCCCTGGACACCTTGGCTGCCGAAGGACCTTGAGGGATCAGTGGGATGGGGAGGGACAGCAGGTCTTTTGCCACTTGAAAAGCCTCCAAGGTTGAAGGGGCCAACAGATGACTGACCCCATGGCTGCTCCCAGGAATCAGTGGCGGGTCCCGTGCTCAACTCAGTGCTCCAGGTGGAGTCAGCAGTACCATCAGAAGCTCAGGGGAGGACAAGTGGCCTAACGTGGGTCTCACTATGCTAGTCGTTCCCCACTTGTCTCTCTTCTGCACCGGAGAATGCTCTCTCTTGGTGCGTTGTTTTTTATGCCTCTTCCTCGGCACTGGGGATGGAGAGTGGTGCCGGGAGGAGCACAGTGCTGGGGGAGTGCTCTGCACGGATGTTGAGGTGCTGGTCTGAGGGCCGCCTCCATTAGAATGGCTTTCAGCCAAATGTCCCAATCCCTTTCTCATGTGAGGTCAGAAGTCCCTGCAGCTAAAGCACTTCTCTTTAACATGAGACTCCCCCAGACACTCTAGACAGCAAAAGTGTGGGTCACTCATGGACATCAGCTCACTGCATGAGGCACACAGCTTGAAGCCCGGGATATGCCCAGCCCCTGGAGCGAAAAGTCCCATGGCAACAGGGACAACTACTAACACTACTGTTCTTTGCTTTTATGAGTTTATATTTTAAAAAAAAGAGGGATCAGTTGTAATCAAAGAGGTTAAATAAACCCCTTCACTGATAGTTTCTAAACAACAGATTAATAAATATAGGCAATTAAAATATTAATAGATTTAATAATACTTTCCCTCAAGTCTAATTTACAGCTCTCAAGCACATTATCTTTAATGTGTATTCCAGGTAGAGTTTAGTGCTATCATTTCAAATAAGCAAATCCTTAATCTTATCAACATCACCATTTTTTTCTAAAGCTGTAGTGCATTGTTCTGAATGTATGATTTTATTTTGGAGTTCAGTTTTGACACCAAAAGTATAAAATGTATCTTGAAGTGTTTCTATTGTAGAGAAAATATTCTCCAATTAATTATTAGGACTGGATTATGTTGAAGAAATAGAATCAGATTTCTCTAGCCACTGATTAGAATCCATTAATTTAAGGAACTAAAGAGAAAAAAAAACATTTCTACTCCCCACGGTATTAGCCTCAGCTGGAGTCATGGTATGAATGGTGATAAGGAGTATATATACAGAACTTCCCCTTTTGACTCACTTTTGATAGATAATGAAAAAATGGAAGGGGGAGGGGAGAAAGAAAAATCCTTAAAGCCAAGAAAATTAGGTAGTAGGAGAATAATAGCTCCTTAAAATTGTAGTACTTGTCTACGATGTGCCTCATTGCAGAAGTTTATCAAATACAAAAAGAAACACCGAGAAAAAGCAAAAAAAGTAACAAAAGAAAATTTATATTAAAATGTGTATAGCTCTAGGCAACAACTGAGTATAGTCTGCGTATAAAGTAGGTGGAGTATAATTAAAGTTTATTTTAATGCTTAGTTACTCAAATTCTAACAGTATTTTGACCAGGTGTGATAATGGTTTCAAAATTACTTGAATGGCTTTTGCTGTTTACGATTAAATACAAATCTCTTAAATTGAATGAATTCTTTGTAAAGCAACCCATCTCAGAACTTTTTTATCCTGCCCCTGGTACTTACATTTTAATATTTGTCAAGTACCTTCTCTTGACTCCATTAAAAAAATCCAGTGAAGATACACCATTTCTCAAAAGGATTCAAACTATGAAGGCAACATTTCACTTTGTTTTTTCTGTGAAGTAGTATTCTGTATTGCATTAGCTCACATCCTGAAGAATATTTTTAATATTATATTTAATTTGAAAACTATCTATGACTTCCTAGGAATTGTTAGGGAATCCCAGGCATTCAAAATAAACTACAGGTTTATATTTCTTTTGATTATATATTTTTGCAGGAGAGGAGCGTTGAAAGAGGTGCAGCTCCTCTGGTTCAAGGCTTAATCTCTAGATAGTGTCAAAGGGCCCAAACCTGGAAGATGCTGTGCACTTATCTGGAGATGAGGGTGCACTGCATCCTGCAGGAGATGATCTACTGGATCAGACTCTAAGTGAGCACATTTGTGATCAGAATGAAGGGGAGAAAAGTTTCTATTAGACTGTCAAGCCTATCCATTTCATAATGGCCCAACCATTTGACACATAAAATTACATTTGGGGACTCTACTTTTGTCCTTCGCCTCTGACATGGAAAAAGTGCTTAGCCGGGGAGGAAAGTAATATGGAATAAGTTGCTCTGGCAAACTTTCACATGTATTGGGTAGTTCTGGAGAAAGCTACATAAAGCCTTCCTGTTACAGCTGGTGGCCAAAAGTTGATGGGAATGGGAGAAAAATAGCAGGGCTTACAAAACTACCTTTTTCCCATACCAAGGGAAATATATAACATTTTAATTACAACCAAATACATTAACAACGGGGGAAGTAAAACAAAATAATTTCACTTTCTGTAGTGACACGGTAATAACAATGTAGTTATGGTTAGGGAGAGAACTGAGACTTGGGGAAAGTTATTTTGGGTACAGAGAGTGACATTGCACTCCATATGATTTTATGAAAATATGCTAATAAGTGTGAATATAATGTAACTGGAATATGCTTCATGCAAAAGGTCTCTTGTAAGGTATTATTAAAAACCTTATAGTTTACTGAGTGTGGTTATTCTATTTGTATAAATGTATCGTTCTTGTATCTGAAACTAGAAATATGAAATATAACTCTAAGGCTACGTCTACACTACCCGCCTGATTCGGCGGGTAGCTATCGATGTTCTGGGATCGATTTATCGCGTCTCGTCTAGACGCGATAAATCGATCCCAGAGCCGCTCCTCGTCGACACCGGAACTCCAGTTCCATGAGCGGAGGAAGCGCTGTCGACGGGGGAGCCTGCCTGCTGCGGTGTGGACCGGGGTAAGTACTTTTAAAAATCGATCTAAGATATTCGACTTCAGCTACGTTATTCACGTAGCTGAAGTTGCGTATCTTAGATCAACCCCCACCACCCCAGTGTAGACCAGCCCTAAGGTTATATTGTAATTATGTAAAGTGTGGGCCATTAATGGTGATTTGGAATCGTGATGGCTCCCATCAACTAGGACAATTGGTTGTAAATGGCTTTGTTTACTTGCAAGTCTTCTGTGAGTCAGGCCAGGAAGAATGAAGGATTGGGGTCTTACAGGCCATGTGACCATGTCACCTGGTACTGGAATCCATCTTAAACCTGGTGCTTTTTATTTAGAAGGAGGGGTGGGGACCCAGAGAGACAAAAGATTCCTGCCTTGTGCCAAAGCTATATAAGGCGGTGGAACAGAAGAAAGGAGGCTGCAGTCATGAGAAATCCCCTAGCTACCACCTGAGCTGGAACAAGGACTGTACCAGGAGAAAGGATTGGGCCCAGACTAGAAAGGAGTCTAGTCTGTGAAAGAAGCTTATTGGAACATCTCTGAGGGTGAAATTTACCTGTATTCAGTTTCTTACATGTATTAGGCTTCGTGTTTTCTTTTATTTTGCTTGGTAACTTACTTTGATCTGTCTGTTATTACTTGGAACCACTGGAATCCTACTTTTTATACTCAATAAAATCACTTTTGCTTATCAATTAACCCAAAGTAAGCAATTAATACCTGGGGGGAACAAACAGCTGCACATATTTCTCTATCAGTGTTATAGAGGGCAGACAATTTATTAATTTACCCTGTATAAGCTTTATACAGAGTAAAACAGATTTATTTGGGGTTTGGATCCCATTGGGAGCTGGGTATCTGGGTGCTAGAGACAGGAGCACTTGCTAAGCCATTTTCAGTTAAGTCTGCATCTTTGGGTGTGTGGGTCGTACCCTGGCTCTGTGTTGTAGCAGATTAGTGTATCTGGCTCAACAAGACAGGGTTCTGGAGTCCCAAGCTGGCAGGGAAAACAGGCTCAGAGGTAATCTCAGCACACCAGGTGACAGTCTGTGTGATCGAACCCGTCACACAGAGTTCCAAGTACTGAATATTTATTTAAACCTTCTTTTCTCAAGGATCACAAGTAAGTTAGTTTAAAATAATTATGAGGGGGAAAAAATCCCTCTAAGGCCCTAGATTCTGCAATCAAATTTGTGTGTGCAGACTCCTGTGCTGCTGTAGCGCCCCACTGAAGTCAATGAGGCTTCTCAGGGGTACACATGCATGGACCTGATTGCAGGGGAAGAGAATGGAGTTTTTAATCTTGTGTATTGTAAAGCCCCAAGAATACTGTTAGTGCTAAATAACAGTATGATACATAGAGCTTCTTACAAAGTCTTCAAGCTTTGTCTAGCAACTCTCCCAAGCTTTTTACCCCACTCATCTTTTCACACATTTACAAAAATAATTAAATAATGAATAAATTAAAAAATGGAGGACCAAGGACTTTTGCAATTCTGAACTAAGAGAGGAAACCAAGTGGAAAATCTTCAAGTGAAAGAGTATATTTTTGGTATATGCTTTTCACAACTCTTTCCATCACAGAAAAAGGGAAATTCAATCTAAAACAATACAACACAATTCACTAAAATTTCATCAAGATTCCAACAAATCCACAAAAGTCAAGGAACTCTATCACATTTTGTTTTGCTCTTTGTTCTATGAATGGATTATAATTTTGTAATTAAAAAAAAAGAATGCATGGGACTGTCTCAACCAGATTTAGTCTGTGATGCCCGTGTCAGAATGAGAAAAAAAATCTGTTTAGTATAGTGAAAACTCTACAATGGATTTCCCCCCAAAATCTAGTGATTTGTTTTTATTCTTAGTAAAATTTCCAACTTTTTAAAAAAAATTTAAAGATGGTATAAGATCTTGAAACAGATTAAAGTTATTGAGCAAAAGTTCATAACACAAATGTGGGGTCTCTAATCCTACTTGCCTTACTCAGGGAGGTATTCTGCCTAAGGAGTGTAAGACCAGGACCTCAGTCACAAAAAACTCCACTTTGGAAGGTAAACAGAACAAGCTTAGTTAAACAAAAGAACAGTATGTAAGATTTACCCAATTTTGAAAAAACTGATATTATATATTTTAAAATGTGTATTTTCCTTAAAGGCAGTTCTTTTCTTGCTTGTCTTCCTCAGATTAGTCTTGATTTACTTTTGAAACTTCTTTTATTTTTAACTTTGAAGCCTGGGGAATTCAAAAATTCCATATCTGTAAACTGATCCCCACGCCTCAATTTACTGCAGGAAAGAATTAAAATATTAATGCCATTTAAATAATGAGAGGTTATATCACAACTCTTAAAATGGTAAACAACAGTTAGGGCTTGGTGCACCAAAGTTGCCCGGAGGTTTTATGGAAAGCACACATTTCTGAAATTCCAGTGTACAAACAAAAATTACTTTAAAAATTGATAACCCTCAAAACTTTACTACATATGTATCTATATGGCACACATCACCTTAGCATCTGACCAATTTCCAAGTATTTAAATGTAGAAATAATTTGTTTTTTGCTTTCCAGACTGTAGGAGAAATAGCTTGATTAATTTAGGAGGTTATTTTTATTTAATTATGTTCATGTCTGAGGGAGTGTGTAAACAACTTACTGAGGGAAAGCTAAGTTTAAAAAAGTGTTTTGCATTAAGTAATGGATTTCTTTGGACTTATCTTTTCTGTAGCCCTTCTATCACCGTTTAGCTGGATGTCACTTCCTTTTTTAGAAAAACTGGAACAAGGCAGTATTGCCACTGTGAGGGCTCTTTTGCTGCCACAGAATGATTGACACACAGTATGTCTACACTAGAAAGGTAAGTCAACCTATATTAGGTCAACTTACAGCCACTGCAGTAATTACTGTGGTGGTGCATGTCCATACTACCCTCCTTGGGTCTGTGGTGCATGTCCTCACCAGGAGCACTTCCACTGACCTAAGAGGGACAGTGTGGGGAGCTGAGAGCCTGGTCTCTCAGCTCTGCTGGCAGCTCCCTGCCAGGAGCCTGGCTGCCCCACAGGCTCTGGTGAGCTGCCCCTCTCCTCCTCCCGCCCCGCTCTGTGTTCTCCACAGGGAGCAGGGGAAGCCACCCAAGGTTTCTCTTCCCCATTCCCTGCCAGAAGCGAGAGGAAGCTGCCCAGGGCTTCTCTTCCCTGTTCCCCGTGGAAGCTGGGAATCTTTGTCAATTTCATGGCTCACCCAGCCATGAAATTGACAAGGCTGCCTGGCTCCTGGCAGAGAGCAGGTGGGGGCCCCTCAGACTTCTTGCCTGGAGCCAGGTCCAAAGACACCCCAGCTTCTCGCCCCAGGTCCCAGCCCAGAGCTGGGTTTGAAGCCAACTAGCTCTCCAGGGAGCGGGGCCTTTCTTGTCAATTTCAAGACTCCTGCTGTGAAACTGACAAGACAGTGGATGTAAGGGACACAGTGTCTACACAGACACTGCATCATCCTAACTACACTGACATAAGCCTTATGCCCTGGAGTTATTACGTTGGTGTAGTAGGGCACTTATATCGGTAGGAGGAAGGCTGTAGTGTAGACCAGCCCCGTCCTTTGAATGGGTATCAGAGAGGGTGCCCACACATCTATCCTGGTTAGTAAATAAACAGACACATTTTAATTATTTTTATATATAAATTACATTTCAAAATAGCAGTGATGTTTTGGCCATTAATGCCCCAAGCCTCATTGCACTTCTACTATAGTTAAAACCACTGGGACTTCAGCCTTATTAGCATAATCTAAATCATGTTACAATCAACCCAAATTGACCTGCTCTTATGCAGCCTTAATCCTTACATAAAAGATGGATATTCTTTCAGAATGATCTTGGGTAGTACAATAGAAGAAATGGGAAGATACAACATCAAATAATTAGCTACTTAAATGTGAGCTAGCTGAGAGATCCGATTTCCAAAAACAGCAAATGTAAAATTGGACATAGAAGGAGCACTGGAGATGGTTAAAGGGTCAAACTAAGGGTCAATAGGAATAAAAGGTTAAAAGGAAAAACTCTTTGCAATTCTTGTTCCCCAAGAAGTTATGGCAGCACACAATCTACTCTTGATATACTTTAAAATGCTAGCCTTCTTAATGAATACTGAAAGTCCAAATGTTAGGCATCTACAACTATATGTGTACACACCCCATTACTAACTGTTGGAAACATAGGACCTGATTCTCCACTGCATTACTCCAGTTTTATGTTGGCAAAACTACACTGACTTCAGTGAGTTATACCAGCATAAAAGTGAAGTAACACAGGAATGAATCAGGGTCATTAACTCTTCAATTAAAATACTAACTTGGGAGTATAAACATTACCAATCTATCTATTCAGTACAGTGTCCCACATCATTTTAGATATGACATGCATGTCAAGAAATAAACCAGAGAGATATCTGATAGGGATATTTCAGTAACACTGATGCAATAGTAATTTGCTGAAAGAAAAACAAATACTTTACTTATACTGACCTACTTATTTTGGGTTCTTTGTAGCAAACAGTGGCTCGTCTCCGTCTAGCTGGTGTTGTTGAGTTTTCCTCTAAACTGTTCTGGAGTTTAAGCAAGGAAGTGTGGGAATATAAACTGGTATTTGTCTGATCTTGTAGGGCCTTTCTACCTGTGAATACAGTTATGCTTCCATCTTTCATTTCAAATTTCTGAATCACTGATTAAACCTTTTAAAAACACCTGAAAGCTAATATTCGTTAACGGAAGTTCTCTGGGTACAGTTCCTACTTTGGAGTCACATGGACCTGATTCTCAGTGAACCCAAGTTCCACTCAGCACAAGAATGATGGATAGGGATAAAGAAATATTCTGGAGCCAGTTGAGGGCTAGCAGGTTAGAAAAAGCCTTAGGGCTGCTGTAAGTTGGGCTGGCTTCCTATTACCCCAAGAGGTTGTTGTAGCAGTTGGGAATTGCCAGAGTACAGCTGTGCTACACTCATGACCTCAAATGCCTGGGGATGCAGAGGGATGGCCATGTGGAGACTCCCCGTATTGCCAAGGGAATTCCTTGGAAGCAGAATCTGCTAACTTTAATGCCCAGACACGCCTACAGAGCTGCAGAAAGGGGCCATAGAGAAATGATGAATTGAGTCACATATTCTTAAACTGTGGAGAGACCTAGAGAGTTTGGGAAATTTCTGTTCCCTTCCTGCCATAAAGCATATAATAGGGAAACAAGTATTGTATCAAAAAATTAGGCAGCTTTGGTAGGAAAATTATTTTTTCATTTGAGCTTCCCCATAGCCTTCTGAGTTTACTAAGGACATTTCAGAATGCCATCCAATCTTTTCAACAGCCACTTTAATTTGGAATCAGAAGGTCAAACACTTTTGACAATTTGGGAGAAATACTGAAATGATTTACATTTTCTTATGCAAGTTTCAAAGATCTTCACCATACATCATATTTCCTCTCAAAATCCCTAAAGCGATTTAGCATATAGAGGAATCCAAGTTGAAATAATGTGGAGATTCTCTAAACTCTTGGGAGAACTGAGAAACACACTAAACGCTTCTGTGCCTCCTACTTGGTTGCAGACTCACTGCATGTAGATGGGTACATCTTATATCTTGCTTTAGAACTCGGATTGAGGCAGGAGTGAAAATTGTTTCTTGATAATCACTTCCTGCAGTTTGAGGTCAGGTCTCACATAGCTTCTATTTGTAAGCACTGGGGTGTGAGTCATCAGGCACAGTGGTTGGAATTGGGAACTAGAGCCAAGGGTCAAAGCTGGAGTCAGAAGTGAAGCCAAGGGTTGAAGCTGGAGACGGAGTCAGGGGTCAAACCAAGGGTAACCTTCCCAATACATGAGATACCAGAGTTTGCCGTGTCTGATTCTGGCATCAAGTATCTTGTGGACAATATACTTATTGTGGTCTTGAACACATACTAGCAAGGGGAGCGGTTGGGAGTGGTGAGGGAATGGGTTTCAGGAGTTGCATATGAAAACGGTGTATTCAGAGGAAACAGGGTAAGTCAAGTTCAAAGGTGACTGAGTCAATTTGCCAGTGAACTCAGTAGGGGCCAAGGAACTGGTAGTCCAATTTGTGGGATGGCCTGTCTATGTGTAAGTGCTTTATCTAGAGCCATGCCCTCTGGCCTATCCCTCCTATCATTGACAGTCTGCATATTGTTTATAACTTTTCTTGGCATCCTCAAGCTGCGTTTTTACGTCATCTTGGATTTGGTGTATCTGTTGTATCCAGTCCAGGGCTGCTGGAAGTTGTGGTAGAACTGATAGTGGAACCCACAATTTGAAAAAAAAAGGGCTTTGCTATGTGTTCTGTGTTATTGTATGCAAGCTCTGCCTGAGATAGCACCAAGGACCAGTTGTTCTGGAGGACGTTTATGTAGCATCAAAGATACTGCTCCAGGATCTAGCTGGTTCTGTCCAATGACCATGAGAAAGTCTTGCCTAGATAAACTGTTTTAGATAAATCTGAGCTGCCTTCTGAGTGGGACTAAGTCAAAGAAAACACCTTGCATTATTACATTAAAAACTGTACTGGCTTCCTACTCATGTCTGGATGTAATTTAAGGTAGTTATACTGTCTACTCAGGAATTCAGTCATTATCAGTCCAACATAAACTGAGCTTGCTAACCTTCAGTGCATGTGGGAAGCTCATCTGTTTTCTAAGGCTATTGAACAAAGAAGTAGAACTAGGGAGTATTGATGTTATGTTTATTCCTGATTTATGAAGTCTAACTAGTTTAACAATGATTAACATCATTTGTTCAAACTGTAAAGTTTGCAGAGACACTGATAAGGGGTGCATTTTTATATTTAAAAAAAACAACATGTATGAGTCAGAGCTGCTAGGTATGCTAGGTGCCCTTTGAACACATCTATACAAGGTAGACCTCAACTATATAGGCACACTTATGCGCGGAGACCTTCAAGCTAAACATTGTAGCATGTTTAAAAATTGGCACAGATGGTTACTTTATATGACTATCTCCTGTAATGCAGAAGTACAACAGTTGAATGAGACTATATATTATAAGCAATTTCAGTATTCCTTCCAGACTATTGAAAAGTTTGAACTTCTTTTCTGTAAAGAATATTAGAAAAATAGGCTGGCACTTCAAAGTATCCTTATAGACACATCAGAGAAGTTCTGAACAAGGTATTCTTTGCAAAGTTCTCAGAATTCAGGCTGAAGTTGGGATATTCTTAAAGAAATTTCATACTGGTGGGAACTGTAATAGTAAATGGAAAATACTCTTGGCTCTATCGTCCATTTGCAAGAAGAGTCTGATTAACCTTTAAACTGTTATTTGCTCCTTATACAATAGTGAAACAGATGGCAGCTTGCCCTCCTGAAATGTTCCATTTTAAATATTCAAGAGCAAATCTTTCAGCGTAATTCTACCATGTTCATTGCAAATACAGTAGAGACACTGTTCGTGGTTGATTCTCTGAGACTATAAACAACTTAAAGTTCCTTGGGCTAAACTTGATTCTGGGATATATTATAAACCAATGAGAATATTAGCTACTGTAACCGAAGAAAAAACCCTCAGTGGTTCTCAGTCCTTCCAGTTCTACTCCTGCATTACTTATCTTTGATGGTGCTTGGAAATTTATGACTAAGAGTGGGGATCTATACAGGCAGGCAACACTAAAAGAAGTCACCTTTCCTTTGTACAAGGCATTACACAATCACGGGTTCTCAGGACAAATTTTTTGGTGGCCTCAGACTGCGGCCACCAACTCTTGCTGGTGGCAGCTCTCACACTTTTTCCTAAAATACTTGATTAGCTTTAGGAAAACCAAATAAATATGCACATATACACATCCAAATCATTGTAAATTATTTATTGCTAGCTAGTAAGTCTGTTGTGAAAAGTGGTATTAACAAATATACAAGAATCATTTTTCACAGCCGATTTACTCAGCCCTGGCAAGCCTGGGGACAAATTAAGCCCTGGATGGAGGATTGGGGGAGGCAGTGGGGACCAGGGGAGAAGGGGGTGGGGGACTGGAGCCTCAAGCCCTGCGCCCAGAGCCTGAAGCCCAGTGGCCAGAGTCCAATGGAGCCTGAAGCCATGTGGCCGGAGCCTGGGGCCTGCCATTGCGCAGCCAGCGTCCAGGGCTAGAGCCCGAAGCCCCACGACCAGAGCCTGCTGCCCCACCACCCCAGGGCTGAAGCCCAAAGCCTGAGCCCCACCACTCACTGGCTGACTGCTCCTCCAGCATTGTGCCCCAGGTGTCTCCAGAGGGGGACAGGGCCCGATCCCTGCTGCTGGCCCCAACATCCAGGAGCAAGAGAGGCGGAGGGGGCTCTCCTTTGCCCTCCCCCACCATCACAGCCCAGGAGGCTGTGGCCGCAAGAAAAGCTCCTGGTAGCTGCATGTGGCCACGGTGGCCACATTTGAGAAACGCTGAAAAAATGTCCTTATCTCTTTCTCTACTCAAATACTTACCACTGCCTGTTCCTGAGAGTTTCTGGCAAGACCCTTTAAAATCTGTCAACATCTTCTTTGCTCTATTAGCACACAATACTTTCTCACAGTTAGTTTTTTCAAAGATTTCAGAGTTCTTCAGTACAGGGAAGTTTTCTGAAATTTTATGGTAGTCAACAGCAGAGAGCTCCATGTGTGGGAGACCCTCCTGTAAACAGTTGCATGAATTAAATGGCATATCCTTAGAATAGGTCACAGGTGAGAATTTTAAAAGGCATGGTTCTTCAATCATAATGTTTGTTAATACTGATTTATTGATCAACTTGTTCATGAAGGGATCTCTCCCTGTTCTGACTTTTTGGTCATCTAAAATATTCTGTTCCACCGGGTCAACTTGCCTGATGTCACATTCTTCTAGCCTGGTCTCAGAAATAAGTCTCTCATTACTTTTAATCTGATCATCTGGAGAAATGACAATACCAGTCTTTTTATTTGCCTTTGATATATGTTCTACCCCTTTCTTTAACATATTAACATTATATTCATCCACCTTGTTCAAGGAAGATCTAGCACACTGTTTGTTTACAGTTACACTGCTCTTAATATCTAAAATTCCCTGAATTTGCTGAGTATTTGCAGTTTTGTTTTCATGAACAATCTCAGTGTGCAACATGGCCTCATTTTTTAACTCTTGTCTCACAGAAAGTGTGCACTGTGTAAAATCTTCTGGCTGTATATTAGTTTTCAAGCTAGCTTTTGCCAATACATTCTTTGAACTGCCCAGCAAAACCTTATTACTCTTTAGTTCTATTTTTTTTATATCTACACAGCGACTAGAAGTCTGTGTTTCTCTCCTGTCACTGTAATTATCTTTTTTGTGACATTCACTCTTCTGGTGTTTTGTCTTGCAATCAGGTTTGCAGGCCTTTGCTCCAGGCCGTTTTGAACTATTTGCTGAATGCTCCCTAATTTCCTCTCTACAGCAATTTGTTTTGCTTATTGTAGAAAGAATTTGTAACATCTTGCCATTTCTTTTTGCTTTGGTATGTTTCTCATTTACATCCACTAAGTCCTGCTGTAAAGACAATACACTGGAGATGTGGTTTTCTATACATAGCACACTTTTAGTACAATGATCTTTTGATGGGGCCTTGTTATTGGATGAGCTAGAATCTGGGTTTTGGAACTTGTCCATATTTTCTAATCTTTCTGAGAGAGTTTGTTTATTTATTTTCTGTGGTAAATCATTTTTTTGTTGTTTACTTGGGCTTGCTAAATCAACTAGATATGTCCTTCTGGTAGCTTTATCATTGTATTGGGAATTCTGTATGTCATGTTTATTGGTCCTTTGTAGTGTCAGCTCTTCCAAAGCATTCCTTTTAGCCACCTGTTCTGCCTCCAACTGAAACTTTGGAGTGTCTGATTCACTAGTGTTTGAATCTATAATCTTTTCAGTATTTTTGTGCCTTTTTTCACTATGAAAATCTGAACTGCCTTTAGGATTGCTTTTAGTTTTCTCTTTATCTTTTCTTCCTGTGTTTGAATACCTCACTTTTCTCAAATTTGCTGATATTTTATCAGTTTTGGCATTAATATTCCTTTTATTTTTGGCTTTTGATGTAATTGTGAGTATCTTACCCACATCACTAGCAGTCAGTTCCATTTCAGTATCATAAACAGTTTCCTCGGGCTTTAGCTGGTTACCAAAATGCACCTCATTTGAATTTGTCTTAAATTCATTGCTAGGTTGAAGTGGTGAACCAGGATGAGACAACACGTTTAGTTTTGCTTGCACAGTCATTTCATTGGTGGTGTCGCCCTTGTCAATGCTCCAATCTGACATATTACTTGGGGTCACTTTTTTATTAAAATCCACTATACCTGCGTGAGCGCTTGATATACAAGATGTTGCATGTTTTTTCCTTTCAGTCACATTTCCACAGAATGGTAATGGACTATCGTGTGGTTTTGTAAACTCTTCAGACTGTCCCACAGATGGCACATTATCCAGATCAGACATGAGGGCACTATTGGAGCTTAGAAATGTACATGGCCGATTTTCTGCAACCAAAGCAAGTGAAAGTAAGTGACTTAAAAAATGAAATAAGGTATCCAAAATGTGTATTTCACACTTATAGCTTTCAGACTAGCATGGATTACTGAAGTTTGCATCAGAAATATGCAGATGCCCATTTTAGGTGAAGTGTTGTACTTAATACATAGTATACTGTACCATATATAGTATACCACTCCCCCGCAGAGTCTATCAACAGCCTTCCACAGAGTCAGTCATGAGTTGCTGCTGACTAACTTTTGAATTCTAGTGGAACAATGATGCTGCTTTAGTGTGACTTTATTTTTTTCTCTCTTGGAGATATCACAATGGATATTGTCCTTCTATCCTGAAGGACGATCCCTCACTCTCACAGATCTTGGAAGACAGGCCAGTCCTCACTTACAGACAGCCCCCCAACTTGAAGCAAATACTCACCAGCAACCACACACCACCAAGAGCGGCGCCAGCTTTTTTGCTGCCTGAGGCGGTGGGAGAGGCTGCTGCTGAAATGCCGCCGAGGTTCCCAGCGGCCGAAGAAGCTGCCGCCAAAGTGCCGCCATGGTCCTCGGCGGCAGCTTCTTCGGCCGCCGGGGACTTCGGCGGCATTTTTGGCAGCAGCCTCTCCCACTGGCGGCCACCAAGGGACCTGAAATGCCGCCCCCCAAATCCTGGCGCCTTAGGCCTAATGGTAGTGCCGGCCCTGCACACCACACAACAAAAACACTAACCCAAGAACCTATCCTTGCAACAAAGCCCGTTACCAACTCTGTCCACATATCTATTTAAGGGACACCATCATAGGACCTAATCACATCAGCCACACCATCAGGGACTCATTCACCTGCACATCTACCAATGTAATATATGCCATCATGTGCCAGCAATGCCCCTCTGCCATGTACATTGGTCATATCGAAGTCTCTACTCAAAAGAATAAATGGACACTAATCTGACGTCAAGAATTATAACATTCAAAAACCATTCGGAGAACACTTCAACCTTCCTGGAAACTCAATTACAGACCTAAAAGTCGCAATTCTTCAACAAAAAAACTTCAAAAACAGACTCCAACGAGAAACTGCAAAACTGGAATTAATTTGCAAACTGGACACCATTAAATTAGGCTTGAATAAAGACTGGGAGTGGATGGGTCATTACAAAAACTAAAACTATTTCCCCATGCTAATTTCCCCCCTACTGTTACTCACACCTTCTTGCCAACTGTTTGAAATGGGCCATCCTGATTATCACTACAAAAGTTGGCATGGGAATAATTTGTGGGGGGAGGAGGGGTTGGATTTGGATAGAATACTTTTTTCCCTTTGAAGTACCATCTGATTATGTTAATTTGGGGCTATATTATGCTCTTGGATAGTTATTCATGTAAGAATTGTTCTTTAAATAATTGTTGATTCACCCATAGCTATGGATGGGCATCCTTGTTTGTAATTAAATGAAAGAAAGTATTAAGGCTTATGAAGTCCCCAGAAGTCTCCACTGACATGAACAGTGGCTTTTATTTATCATGTATATGTACTGTATCTCACCATAATTAATTTATTTTATATACTAAACATAGTAATTTTTAAAAACAAATTGATTATAAAAAATGAATACACCATACCTCTGAAAAATATATTTGAGTCAAAGATTGTTTCCATTTTGTCTATTTCATTTGACTTTTGCTTATTTTTCTCAGACTCTAACAACAATTCAACATTGATCTGAGCTGGGCAAATTTCATTTGATACTACAGAGGTGGGGTTACAAAGATCTTCTGATTTTTCACACAATGAAGGGCTGCCTTGCTGTTTTGCATTATGTACTGCAATTAATGGAACCTTCATTGGCATTCCTACAGATCTGAAAAGAGGAAGTCTTACTATGAGGGAGAAATATAATGTATAAAGTATCTCATAAACACTATATAAAAGTAAGCAGAAAACAAGAACTCAGGTGGAGAGTGTTTTTGCTTTGGTTATATCTTAGGGGAAAATTTATTTTTTTCTGACGCACTGTCTCTTTTGCATGCTAGAGAGAAATGACCAAATTTATGCAGACAACAGTTTTGCTTATTTGTATATTTTACTAATAATTTGATGTCTCAATCTTTTTCCAAATTAGACACACAAACTTTTCTGACTACCTTTTAAAAAAAATCTCTCTTCTTTATCCTAGAACAGCATGCAGCAATTAGGTCTATAAAAGCCCATGACAGATTTTAGCAGAATTTCACATTTGCATGCTCACCCAGTTTGTGAAACAGACCCATATTACCTAACTGAATGATATGAAGTCTTGGATTGATGATTAACACAGCCGTTTTGATCACTTGGCAGTGTAAGAGGATTCTGAATATGCTATTAAGAAAAAGAGGGAAGTAGCCATGTTAGAAATGACTCAAAGGTCTGGAGTATTATACATAGACCCAAGGTAAATGAATCATTGGGCAGAGAACAGGTGAGGTGATGAAAAGTGGATGATATATTGCAGTTTATCATAGAGCTATTACCACTGCATATGTAATATGCATATATATATATATATATATATATATATATATTTATACAGCCTAGAGAACATTCCTTCAAAATGATACAGCTGTTTCAAGGAAAAAAATGTTTTATGCCGAGACAAACCTTTTTTTTAATATTTACAGATTACTTTAATCTCAAAGCACATACACATACAGACACTATTTCACACATCACTGAAATGCAAAAGCTATATGAGTCACAGCAATCGTGTTCAATAGTTTAGAACAGAAAGTGAAAAAATCTTGTGTTGAAACTATATAGGTATATAGGAAAGCAAAAGTATTACCTAAATTGGAATTATGCCATGATACCAGGGCTCATACCTCATTTTTCAGGCAGAGGTCTCATCTAAAAAATGAGAATCCCCCACAGCACAGTTTCCTCTAACACCATAGGAGGTTAGAATAGTACTGTACTAGCTCTCTGAGGAAGACTGTCACCTGTTAATTTACCAACAGCACTTTTGCACAATGTGGCTCTTCATCAGGGTAAGTAGCTAAGTAACTTTAGAACTAGGTTCTCGAAATACAAAGGGTGAAATCCTGGCTTCTTTGAAGTCAATTACAAAACTCCCATTGACTTCACTGGGGCCAGTATTTCATCCCAAAAATCTAAACACTTGGGGTAAAATTTTCAAAAGTGCCTAAATGACTTAGAAGCCTACATTCCATTGAAGTTCAATGGATCTTAGGTGCTTTTGAAAATTTTACCCTTGGTCAAAAGTTAAACAGTATGGACTACAAGACTAAGCAGCAGACATGATAGCCCAGGGGTTCTCAAACTGGGGGTCGGGACCCCACACGGGGTCATGAGGCTATTGCATGGGAGGTGGTTGCAAGCGGTCAACCTCCACCCCAAACCCCGCTTTGCCTCTAGCATTTATAATGGTATTAAATATATTAAAAAGTGTTTTTAATTTATAAGGGGGGGTCGCACTCAGAGGCTTGCTATGTGAAAGGGTTCATCAGTAAAAAAGTTTGAGAACCACTGTAATAGCCTTATCCCCTTTTATTTACAACATTGTAAATATTCAAACAAAAGACGCTTACCTCAGAAAAGCTGCTCATTTCAATTGCTGTTAAAAGGTTGTTATTCATAAATGCCTCTATTTCTCTGAGAGTTTTATTCTGTATATAAAAATATAAATGAGGTCTTAAAGATGGAATTCTCTTTTAAACAGTTAAGCCCTTATACAGGAAGAAATCATAAATAACAGTAAAAATATTTTGTAACCTTTTCATGATCAAGGGAGAGGACGAAACAATTTCTACATTTGATTAATTTGCTTATTAAAAAATACAAAAGTAAAACTGGGATTAAAATGTCCACCCAGAGGTGTGTTGTTGAGTTTCAGATCAGGCAGAAGCATGAGGTGATCCTATAAAGAAAAAGTGAATTCTGAACAAGAATTTTATTGAGATACAATATATAGCCCCACCTTTTTCCATCCTGTTGGCAACTGTGTATTTTAAATAATTACTGTAGATAAAATATTTTAAAATGTTCTAGTTAAAAACATTTAACTAATTTTCTCTGAAGTTTCCATTAAAATGTGATTTGTTTTTAGTTGCTCAGAAGGTTTAAGTATTATGGTAATTACAGCATACCAAACAGTTTAATTTTTGACGAAGCACGACATTATAAAAATGCAACTCCTCTACTTCTTTCTGTAGAAAGATCTTCTCATTCTTCAGCCTCCGAGTATTTTCCTTCTCCAGAGTCAAAGCCAGAGCCAATGCTTTATTGTTATGTTTTAAAGATATCTTAAAAATAGAAGAGTTGTCTGTAGAAAGAAACAAAATAATAATTTTCTACTTTTTGCTCATCCCTCACTTTCTTCCAATCAGTCTGCCTCTGTCTCAGCTACAGTCTATGACATTACTCATAGTTCTGATGGAGCAGTAGCAATGGTTACAGTTGGCCTAAGACACATTACAAACCTTTGTTTCCAGTTGCTTTATCACTTTGAAAACTATCCAGTCAGGTTCAAGTTAAAAGTTTATTCCATTTATGGTCTCTGCCTCAAGCTGAACTTTTTTTTTTTTTTTAAAGTCTGAGCAAAAACTGCATAGCTGTTTCCAAGAACAAGGTTAATAATGGGTAATTTTGCCAATGTTAAAATATATTTTTGGATTTGTTCATTTGTTTTTTAAACAACTCTAGTGTCTCAAAGGTTTTGAGTAGGAACTTAAAATTTAAAAGGAGGTAAAATTCCTTAGGTCTTAGAGGTGCTTTCCACTCATTTTGAAAATCTGTCCCATCACCAAAAAAAATAATTACTATTTGCACAGGCACGGTAGAACCAATTGGACACTTGCTCTTCGTTGTCCTCACACACTGTGTATGATCCAAAGTGCTGCTGAGTTTTCTGCATTATACACACAGAACTAGAGACAAGTCAAGACACAGGCAAAACTGATTCTATTCCTGTATCAAAATACTTTTTGGCCTAACAAAAGTTGTTCTGGGCTGACAGCAAGAAGATCTTGAGTTCTAGTTGCACTTCTTCCAGTGCCTATGTTAATTCTGAGACCTTCAAAATATTTATTGAGCAAGGCCTCACACGTCTGCCTTCGGAGACATAAGTATTTATGATTTTCCCACATTTTAGAGCTGAGATATTTGAAGATCTGAGAGGTTGCATAATCAATTCTAGCAATGCTGGGAATAGAACCCAAGTTTCTAACACTACAAACCCGTATCATTCACATATCTCATTGCATTGTCTCTCATAAAGAACATGCCAAAACTATGTGTTTAGCTATGGAGTCTGTAAAATGAAGCTATTCTTGACTCATTCAGTGCACAGGACAGAGTTTTGGTTATCCTCATCATTCAATATATGGCCCCATGACTTATTTACAACCCATCATATTTTGCAGATGAGGAAAAGTGAGAGGCACAGAAGTTAATGTCAACAATATTTTTAAAATCCACTAATTTTGGTACCCAATATGAGATAACTACATCTTGATTGTAGACATGTTGACCACAACTACCACTGGGGCACCTGAAATTAGTGTGCACTAATTTAAAAGGTTTCGCCTAGCTGACTTGCCAAAGGTCAAGAACAGAAAGTCTAGCAAAGAACCAGGTAAAGCAGACAATAATTGTCATTCCAAGTAACATGTTTTAGCCACAAGACCATCTTTCAATTCTCAACCTTATTATATTAATGATAATCCTCTTTATTTAGGCAATTTAGCAAACATTAAGCACATCCATTGCCCCATTTATTTCAATGGTGCACACAGTATATGGATTAAATTGCTGTAACAGTTTACTTTAAAGTAATTACACTCACTTATTATTTTAGTTTTGATTTTAGATGCAAGAGAGGCACTCAGTTTTGCAGCTTTTAAAGCTCTATCCTTCTTCTCTTTTGTGTGCCCTCTAATAGAACTCAGGGTGAAAACGGAGGATGTTTCAGCAGTTGCTTGGTTCGCCATTGTCAAAAAGGCCCTGTTTATCACAAAGAAAAAAAGTCCAAAAGGATACAATATAAAGATTGCTTGCAGTGTTGTTATAGCCATGTTGGTCCTCAGATATCAGAGAGACAAGGTATGTGAGGTGATATCTTTTATTGGGTCAACGTCTGTTAGTGATAGAGACAAGCTTTTGAGCTCTGAATTAAAATGGTACACCCACACCTTGAATACTGTGTGCAGTTCTGTCACCCCCTCACAAAAAAGATATATTAGAATTGGAAAAAGTACAGAGAAGGGCAACAAAAATGATTAGAGGTATGGAACAGCTTCCATTTGAGAAGAGTTTAAAAAGACTGGGACTTTTCATCTTAGAAAAGAGATGACTAAGGAGGGCTACGATAGAGGTTTATCAAATCACACATGGTGTGGAGAAAGTGAAGGGACATGTTATTTACCATTTCACATAACACAAGAACCAGTGGTCATCCAATGAAATTATAGGCAGCAGGTTTAAAACAAACATAAGTACATTTTCACACAACATACAAACTGTGGAAATCATTGTCGAGGGATGCTGCCAAGGCCAAAAGTATAATTAGGTTCAAAAATGAATTAGATACATTCATGGCAGATAGGCTATTAGCCAAGACAGTCAGGGATGAAACCCCATGCTCTGGGTGTCCCTAAGCCTCTCACTGTCCAAAAGAAGCTGGGACTGGACGACATGGGATTTATCGTTCAATAAGTGCCCTGTTCTGTTCATTCTCTCTGAAGCATCTAGCACCAGTCATTGTTGGAAGACCCAGTACAGTCATGTCTTTTGTTCTGTTCTTATCCACACTATAAAGACACATTTATGCTTGTGCTTTTAAAAATAAAAAGTAACAGGTCTCTATTTAGGGTTACCCTAGCAATATCTCAGTTTTCAGAGATCTCTGGGCTCTCAGATAAAAATGCCAAGTTAGCTCAGTTGTCCCTAATGGTTTAAGAGTAGCAAATATCAGTTTTTGGATCTTGCTAGCTCCCCTTTATTTTCTGATTAACCCAAATTTACATTTAAAAAGAAAATATATTCTAGCCCACTTCACTGCTGAGGTTTCAGAATGGAATCAATCAACTGCTGTTCTATTAAACCAGCTTCGCAAAACTCTGCCTTCACCTTAACAGCATTGCAGTTCACAGTATTTCCAACCTGAAGTATTCAAAAATCATGTCAGGGTTCCAAAAATCATGAGACTGGCTTAAAAATTATGAGATTTCAAAATATATTTCAGATTTTTATTTACCCTCGTGATTACTGAGCCTTTAAAGGGCAGTTCAGTCACATTTTCAGGCTTAACTTTGTTACCACGTGGGCTAAAAATCTATTTTTTTTAAATGAATACTCAAAGTCACAACTTCAGAAGCAGAGTTTTATGAAAAACATCAAACACTTCAAGACTTTGCTAAAATTAAGAGTTGGGAACTTGGGACACATTTAGTTTGGATGAGAGTGTCCTGTCATGTTCTGATTGGTCGTTTGGGTTTTATGGATACAGTCTCCATGTACCAATTGACAAAGATGCACACTGGAACTTCATCACACACAAAAAAGTGGGGAGAGAGGTGAAATAATAAAAAGAATTTTCCAACTACTTTTAGCAGGATATTTTAAAAATGAATATTATACAGTTTAAATACAAAAATCAATCAATTCCTTCATAAATCCACTTGTTGCTGTTAGCATGTAGGTAGGCTCATTTAACCTTCAAAGCTAAATTTTAAAAAAACCCTGAATTAGGAGACTTAAAATAGCTCCCAGTTCAGCTTTACTACTAAAGTTTAACACAACCCTGACAGTGCTGAAGAACTGGAACTGGACTTGAGGGGAAATGTCATGGTCTCCTTTGAGGTTCATCCATTTGGAGGACATTTAAAAGATCCAGAACAGGGGCATAGCCACAGGTGGGCTGCGGCACACCAGCATCCAGGCCCATCCCCCATTCCTGCCTGCCCGGTGCTCCAGCTGGGGAGTGGGGTATGGGCAGTGGGGCTTGCCCTGCTCCACCTGGCTCTCCAGCCTGAGAGTGGAGTGGGGCAAGCCCCCACATCCCAACAGGAGCACTGAGCAGAGGGGGTGCAGCGGGAAGGGGCACCCGTTTTCCATGACCCTGCAGTTGGCTGGGGCCCCTGTGCACGCTCCTTTGGCCCACTGACTAATCTGCCACTGGGAGGAGGGTGAGCTTCAGGCAGCCCAGTGGCAGAGCGTCCATGGCCCCCCCGCAAGGCCAGCTGGAGGGGAGGCTACATCACTGATCCAGAGACATATGAACGTTCACACATCTCATGACAGATACCTGAAACAGAGAGTAAAGGTTTACAGGACAGCGGTTGGTCTCTGATTATGTTCACCGCCCCCTGGGCCTCGGGGATCATTGTGCTTCACATGCTGGGCCGAGCGCACTATTGGGGGATGCGGGGAGTCGTGATAGCGCCCCAGGCCACACTGGAGAAGTAAAATATGCTGCAGCGGCGGGGAAACGCGCAGACGAGCAGGGGGAGTCGGGGCAGCGGGCGGCCCCGGTCAGTCAGCGCAGTGCCGGAGACGAGCCGGGCACGGCGGCGGCGGCAGCGGGGAATCCTACACAGCAAAGGGCCGCAGGTGGGGCAGAGTTGTGCGGGGCCCCAATACCCCTCACTCCGGACTCTCCGGAGAGGCGCTGTGGGGGAGGCGGAAATCGGCCCAGCTTACGCCAAATCCCCGCCCTTGGCCAGGCTGGCGGGCCTGCCTCGCACGGCAAAGCCTTCGGCCAGGGGGCGACCCAAGAGCCACTGCCCGCCCCTCTCTCCACGAACTAACGTCCTTGCATCACCGCGCCCCGGGCGCAGCTAAGGCTTAGGCCGGACGTGAGTCCGCAGCCCCATCACTTGCTTCCCCCGGCCCCAGCGGAGCAGACTATAACCGCGCCACCCCTCACACAACGGCCGTTAAACTGCAGCTCCGTTGGGCGCGCGCAGCCGCCTCACGGCATCACGCGCCCGAAACGGCGCTAACAGGGCGAGGGGTAGAGAGAAGCGCGCGGCTCGAGGTCTGAACGTGGTGGGGGCGGGGCTCCAATGGGAGCGCGCTGGTAGGGCAGGAGGCGTGGCTTGCTGAGACGCATAGCCGGAAGTAGCTTGCGCGGGGAGCGTGGGCAGGGCCCTGAGCCGGGCAGGCGGTGTCTTGCTGGGAGCTGCAGCCTCCTCTGGGCACGCAGGTGACGCACCTGCCCCCATAAGCGGTCGGCCCGGGCACTGGTTTCTGACGGGATTTGCTGCTGGAGCTCTGCTGGCCAAATCTGCTACTCAGTCAGTGACCGTCACCCACCGCTGTGTCAACGCCTCCCTCACCCGTTAAAGCACCAGACAAAGGACAGGTCTTTGCAAATAATACAACCACGCGCACTGATAGCGTGGCTGAAAACTGCCAAATCGGTGACTACACTCGAGTTCACTGCCCTTTTAAATATAAATGCCAGGGCTTCTGCTTCCCTTCCCCCATTCAAAATCTAACCCTCCAGCTAAGGTGTAATTAAATACAAGATGTAAAAAAGGCAGACGGGATTTGGGGCTAACGTGTTTAGGTGGCAGTGGAAGCATAGGAGTAAGAGGCACAGGAGGTTTGGAAATAGGACACGGACATAGGTAAAGTACATATAGAATTATTAATACTACAGAAAACACTGCCTTTAATAAAGGCATATGAAATTTCGTTTACTGTATGTCTAATAACAGTAAAGATGATTGTGAAGGCCTAGGTAGGGGGAACCTGCTGCTCCTACAGCAGTGGTTTTCAACTTTTTATCATTTGTGGACCCCTAAAAAATGTCAAGTGGAGGTATGGATCCCTTTGGAAAAATTAGACATAATCTCTAGTGCCCCCAGGGGTCCGTGGACCACACGTTGAAAACCACCATCCTAGAGGGAGCAGCTGCTGTCTCCCTCATGCCTAGCAGTTGCTCAGATGAGAGATGCTCTATAATTGAGAGGCGACCAGTACAGACACTCAATGACTACACACATCTTCATGTATTTTCACGGGAGGAGGCAGGGCCGGCTCCAGGCACCAGCTTGCCAAGCTGGTGCTTGGGGCGGCAGGTGAGAAGGGGGCGGCAGTCCGAGTCCCGCGGCTGCAATTCGGCGGCAGGTCCGCTCTTCCCACCGCCGAATTGCTGCCGCGGGACTCGGACTGCCGCCCCAGTCTCGCCTGCCGTGGCGGCAAAGGGGCGGCAGGTCCGCCGCTGTCCCCTTGCCGCTCCGGAATGGGACTGCCTGCGTCGGGGGCGGGGCCCCGCCCCCGACGCAGGCAGATGGGGGGTGGGGCCCTGCTACGTCTGCCTGCGTCGGGGGCGGGGCGCCGCCACCCCTGCTTGGGGCGGCAGAATTGTAAGAGCCGCCCCTAGGAGGAAGGATAGCTCAGTGGTTTGAGCATTGACCTGCTAAACCCAGGGCTGTGAGTTCAATCCTTGAAGGGGCCATTTGGGGCAAAAATTGGGGATTGGTCCCCCTTTGAGCAGGGGGTTGGACTAGGTGACTTCCTAAGGTCCCTTCCAACCCTGATGATCTATGATTTTTTCATTTACTTTTGGGGTCATAATTACAAATATAATAGCTCAGTGAAAAAAGCCACAGGGCAACTATAGAGCAGAAGAAGTTGCAAAACAAATTACAATAATTCAAAAACACTTCCTTTACTTTTCAGTGTAGTAGCCGTGTTAGTCTGTGTCAGCAAAATGAAAATAAGAAAGAAAAACTTGTAGCACCTTAGAGACTAACAAATTTATTTCAGCATAAGCTTTCGTGGGTTTGATTCCTTTAATACTGCAACACTGAAAGCTAAGAACAGCAGTCTTATTGCTGTAGATTAGAAATATGCAGCTGAAAACAGTAGATTAAGTACTTTGGAATTCACTGTGGAAGAATAACAAAATGTATTTGGGGTTTGGGCGGGGGGGGTGTTGGGTTTGGAGAGAGACAGGAAGGATTGAAGGTACTTTGGAAATAAAAATACTCATAGACTCATAGACCTTAAGGTTAGAAGGGACCATTATTTAGATTAAGTGTTATTGTATTATAATATTTAACTATATAAAATATCCACAACAATAACCACAATCATAAATATCCACAACAAATGGTTACAAATAGTTTTAGGCACAGTAAATTATGTTGTGGCACTGGAAACAGCATTTACTCTTATCTTAAATCAAACTGATATTTTCATTCACCAGATAGGTTAGGAAAGAACAATATGGGAAGTGCAAAACACTTTAATACATCATACATAGTACATGCTTTATGGATCACATGGACAAATAAATATTAAACAAGTATTGTTTAAATTTTCTGAAAGTCCAAGAGAATGGTCTAATCAATAGATGAATGAAAACATGACTGCAGCAATATACTGACACATAGGTAAAGAAAATATTCATTAATTTATGTGTGTGTGTGTGTGTGTGTGTGTGCGCGCGCGGCGGCTGAGAGCCCCTGGCCCTTTAAATCGCTGCTGGAGCCCCCTGCTGCTGCTGCTACCCCAGGGCTCTGGCAGTGGGGCTTGGGTGGCGATTTAAAGGGCCCGGGGCTCCCACTGCCGCTACCCTCCGGGGCCTTTTAAATCGCCACCCGAGCCCTTCTGCTGGAGCCTTGGGGTAGAGGGACTCTGGCAGTGATTTAAAGGGTCAGGGGCTCCCGGCTGCCGCTACCTCAGCGGAGACCCTGGCCCTTTAAAGCTCCGCCAGAGCCCAGGGCCCCGGGGTAGTGATGGCAGTCGGGAGCCCCCAGGGCTCCGTCGGTGATTTAAAGTGCCTGGAGCTCCACTGCGGTAATGGCAGCTGGAGCCCCGGCCCTTTACATCGCCCCCGAACCCTAGGGCTCCCAGCCGCCTCTGCAGCTGGTAGCATCCCAGACCGTGGGGGGGGGGGGGGGGGAAGGCCTGGGGCCCCATGTGTAGGGCACCCAAATGGTTAGGGACAGCCTTGCTATTCAGGTTAACGACCTGGGCTGGGAGATATGTGACTCCAGCCCTGGCAGCAATTGGCTGATTTGTTATACACTGAAACATTCAGTGATACAATACTTCATAAAATCAACCAGAATTCATAAGTTTCACATAGACATATTTTCAAAACTGTCACAGAAGGCTTACCAAAAAACTTTGTTTCCTCCATCAGAGGCTATGTTACAAATATGGACTGGGATAAAGGGGAAGGTCGACCATTTGAATATTTTGTTTATGGAACTGCTTGCTCTGAGGTTGAAATTGACTGTCTTACAGGAGATCATAACGTAATGGTAATACTACTTTGCATTTCTATAACACCTTTCATCTATGCAGGGGTGAAAGTAACTTAAAGGACTTACCGATACGCCAGAGTCCTGATCGGGGGCGGGCCCTCAACCGGAAGAGGTGTGGCCTCTACCAGATGAGACGGGGCCTTTAAATCCCCGGGCCCTTTTGGGGGCCCCACAGGCCCAGAGTGGCCCATGGGATTAGTGGGGGGCTGGGAGGAGCCTGCTCCACTTTCCTTGCCCTGAACCCAGCCATGTCACTTGGGGGCAGGGGTTTGGGGGAAGGGATTCCCCCCCACACTCACCGGCAGCGGCGGGAAGCAGAGCAGCCCGGCCCCAGCCCACTCTACTCTGCCAGCTCCCAGCCGCGGCGCTCTGCTTGCCGCCACCAGTGAGAGCGGGGGCGGTCCTTTCCCCAACCTGAGCAACATGGCTTGGGCCGGGGCAAGGGAAGCAGAGCAGGCTGGGGCCACGTCGCTCCACTTCCCGCCGCCAGTGAGTGCGGAGGGCGATCCTTTCCCCACATTCACCGGCGGCGGGATGCGGAGAAATGCGGCTGGGAGCTGACGGAGTAGAGCGGGCTGGGGCTGGGTTGCTCCGTTTCCTGCTGCTGCCAGTGAGTGCGGGGTCGCTGGGGGAAGAGGTGGAATGGGGGCGGGCTGGGGGTGGAGCAGGGGGGAAGGGTAAGAGGCAGGGTGGAGGGAGTAATCTGGGGCCCCACATCTCCCTAGGGACGGCCTTGCCCCTAGCAGTGGGCGCAGCCCACGGGGGGTGGGGGACCGGCCGGCCGAGGGATAGGACTGGTTGCCGGGGCTGGTGCTGCCACGTATGCAGCAAGCAGCTGCCTAGGGCACCATGAAATTTGGGGCAATTTGATGCCCCAAATTTCATGTTGTCCTAGTCAGCTGCATATGCTTCGTATGCTTAAGGACGGCCCTGCTGAATAGCCTTCCATTCAAATGACAGCACATTTGAACAATGGAATGATGCTGCCTAGGGGAAAACCAGTTCTACACAGATTGTCTGCAGGTGGAATGGTTGGAGCAGTGGAAAATACCCAGCAGAAGAGAAGGGAAAAAAACCAAAGTGTTGGAACTGGATTTCAAACCAAACCAAACCACCACAACAAAAACCCAACAAAAAAGTGTTAAACTAAAAACCAGGGTACCCATGAGGGTGTTGCTCTGGGGAAAGTGTGCTTGAGCCACTGAAGTATCTTGGAAGCTGAACCATAGGGATCCATTCCCTAGAAGTGGCACCAGATATTCTGTGCCTAGGAAGCATGCCTGAGAGGTCAGAGACTGACTGAAGCCTGTCCAGGACCAAGGGAACCTAGAAACACATAGATCCAGCATGTGGGTCCAAACACAGTTGCCTGTGCCACAAGGGGGAACTCAGCCAGGACTTTGATACCTTTTATTTTAACACAAATGTAAAATACCAGTAAACTGGATTTGCACAACTGTCAAAAAATTACACAAGTAATTATTTCAAAGTTTGTTTGCATGAATACATCAAATGCAAGTGGATATAATGTCCCAGGCAAATACAGGTAATAGGCATGTCCTGTGGTCACCTCCTCTATAGCCAAATACCGGATTTCCTATTCATTTGGATGAATGGTCCATTCAAAACTACTGAGACACATGAATAGTCTAACAGCCCTTGACAGGGCAAATACATGGTCTAATCCACCACAGTGGGAGTGAGTACTGCCCAGGGGGTACAATACTGGCCCTTCAATTTCACCCTAGAGATTTATAAGAATGAAAAGATCCTTCGTTTTGACTAGGGAAAAAATACTAAATGCTTTGTATACATACTAAAAATAGTTTACAGGCAAGTGCTTGCTACCGTAGCTCATTTTTATCCTGAATATGCAGTGGTTCCTCCATAGTTCCTATAATATGCCTTATTTTTGCCTATGCCCCCCAAAATCCTCAAATAGAGGACTATCAGCATCAAAACTATAGAGGAGGTATATTTATCTACAATAGTTGAGGTAAATTGGTTAAAGTGTTTCTTATTTATGATACCTTAAAAATTTGACCAAGAGTCCAAAAAGTCTAAGTATTTTTCCACTTCATAGCAAATCCTTTCCCTACCCCCCCACCCAAAGAGAGAGAGAGAAAAAAACAACAACAATAAGACAGGTTAGTGGATTCACTTAGTAAAAAACCTATATGTTACCTGGAAAGGAACAAAGGAAGGTTGAAATTGTCAAGGGGGTAGAATTAAAGTGGCTTAAGTATAATATGTCTTACACTTAAGTGTTTTCATTTCATTTCATTTCTTAATCATAACCTTGAATTTTCTGCCTTTTAATGTTTGCTTCTTGCTAACAACCTTCTTGTAAGGGTTTCCCCCCCACAAAGCTTAACTATGTTTGTATATGGGAATCATAACTAACGTCCACTGAAAACTCATGAGCCTTATGTTAAGTGACTTTGAGAATGATAATGCGTTTTCTGCACAAGCAAAATTTCTACTGAAATCAATAAGAATTTTGCCTTCATAGGGATTTCGGGATTTGGCCTTTTATATTACAACCCCTTTTTGTATTAAACTTTATTTATGCATCTACATGATCTTTTGCATGGAGTCTCAAATTGGTTACTACAGCCAAGAAGAGCTCTTCATCCACAACACAGATGTCATTACAGTATAGCTTTACCAGTGGCATGTTTAACACCAGTCAGGTGCATGAGGGGGGATGACCCACTGGATCCCAGGGAAGCCGTTCTGTGTCTTCAGCCTGTTTAGTAAAAAAACCCACATTATCTTCACACTGCAGTCTGAAACCTTGAACAGTTATTTAATTAACACCTACTTGTTATAACTTAGTACTAAGTGCAGAATAGGGGACCATCTGAACACCTGGGAGCTCAGCTAAATTCAAATATGGATTTTAAATACTCACACAGATTAATAAGCTATTTTAATGAAAATCCACTTTTTATGCATTTACACCTTTAATTGTTGATTTGGGAAAGAAAGATATGCCAAATGGGTCATAGAGGTCACTGATCTACACTCTTCTACAGCACCACAAGCGTGAAGGAGACAATGAATGGATGAACACTCAGTATTTTACCACCAATGTCTTCAACAACAGACAAATAACATCACTTGTCATATTATATAGGATTCCAACAAACTGATGTTTATAGGGTTTACTATATGATCCTAATCCCACTCATTAGAGGGGCGGGTAGGGCTATCCCTTTATTTACACACACCTATGAAAAAAATAGGCTTGCATGCCCTCTGTTGGTGAATTTTCACCAACACACTTTGTGTCTTGTTTCTCAGCACAATCACAATTATCCAAACAACACTCACTCAAAAGCATTGTTGTCCCTCCCCACTCTAGCTGTTTTTGCAGTCAAACAGATAGCTGTCCCTCCCCACTTTAGCAGGTTTCAGAAACTTCATTTAGTTTATCTGAACCCTTGATTATTGGAGCGTTCATGTAAACCTTGAATCTTTTTTTTTTAAATTAGAGGCTATGCTGAATATCTAGCTGTAATAAAAGTCTGTTACATTCTAATATTAGCATTATTTGATGTTTTAATTCTTCTAAGCACTCTTCAAACCAATCAATCCTTAGAATTCCCCTTGGAATTGGTAACACAGGTAAGTATCATAAACATTATTTTACAGATGGGTAAATGGCATCACAGAGATGTTGTGACATGCTCAAGTCAACATATTAAGCCAATGGCAGAGTGGATAAGAACCGAGGAGATGCTGGTTTCCAATTCCATGCTTGAAACACTACCCCATGCTCTTTTGATTTTTGAATTCTTACAAGGTTAAAAAGCCATCATACTTTTCCTTAAGGTACACATGTGGTACGGTAGTCAGAATTATTAATTATTTGCATAAACTCACTGATCTGGTACATTTATGAACCTTGAGGTATTTTAGATTGGAAGTCTTCTAGGGTGCTCATGCATGTCTCTGATATATCTCGATACCTACACTGAGATACTGACAGGAAGACAAGCATTGATTATTTCAGTACCTTTTTTAGAGATTTATATTTATTTCTTTTGAAAACTGAAAAGAGTTTGCAAATTATGACAGTCTGAGGTATGTAAGTGGAAAATCCTATAAGAAATAACTTTAACTTTTAACAAGTTAATGATTTGAGCAAATTGTGTAAAGAGCTGCATCCCCCTGCAGGAAGCCCTACAACTATCTCCCCCAAACAGAGGCAAAGGATACACCCTTACTCCCTGGAGTGACAAGCAGACTATCAGCAACAAAAACTAACATGGTTCTAAAGAAGACACCTGTCATCTGCTTCCTCCATCATACATCCTGCCCTGTCAGCCAGATAGCAAATTTGACAGTAATGTCAGGAGCCACATCAAACTTGATCAGGAACCAGCAACTACCTACGAGAGCTGCCTTGTCCCACTGCACTGGACTTGGTCTGATATCACTTTGGTCAAATGGGTGTTGGCTGTAGCCATCCATGGCCATCCCATACATTTCCACACCCTACTTCCTACCCACCTCCTTGCCCCATTCCTCTTCAGGGAACCTTCTCATGAGAGTCTATTACAAAAAGAAGCAGCCTTGTTACAAGAGCAGTAGAAGAGATTCCACAGAAGTACAGAGGAAGAGGCTTTTGTTTGCTGTACTTCCTTATTCTGAACAAGAAAGGTCCTTGTCCTGTCCTAGACCTGAGGAGACTAATATATATGCCACCTAAGATTCAGGATGGTTATATTTGCCTCTGTCATTCAGTCTCTTCAGGCCCAAGACTGGTTCATGGCTCTCAACTTGCAGTATGTGTACTTCCACATAGCCAGCCATCCACCCAGCCCACAGGAAGTACTTGAGATTCACAGAGGGACCAAACCATTACTAGTACAAGATACTGTCATTCAGACTCTCCACAGCACCAATAGTATTAATGTAATGCCCTGCAATAGTAGTGGCCCGCTTGAGAAGACAAGACATTTACATCTACTCCTACTTGGATGACTGGCTGATCAGCAAGCCGGGTTGCCAACCCTCCGGTTTCGCCAGAAGTCTCCTGGAATCAGGCCCTATCTCCCGGAGGCTATTGATGCCAAACTGGGAGATTTTAGCTGCTAAAAGTCCGGCGGTGCAGCGGGGCTAAGGCAGGCTTCCTGCCTACCCTGGCCCCATGCCGCTCCCGGAAGTGGCTGGCACGTGCCTGCGGGCCGGGGGGGGGGGGGGCGGGAAAGGCAGGGAAGCTCCACATGCTGCCCCTGCCTCGAGCACAGACTCTGCAGCTCCCATTGGCCGGGAACTGTGGCCAATGGGAGCTTCAGGGGTGAAGCCTGCAGCCAGGGGCAACGTGTGGAGACCCCTGGACCCCCCACCTAGGAGCCACTGCTAGAGGGATGTGCCAGTTGCTTTTGGGAGCCACCCGAGGTAAGCACTGCCCCCTCCCATACCCCAACCCCCAGCCCAGAGCCCACACCCAAACTCCCTCCCAGAGCCTGCATCCCGCATCCAAACTCCCACCCCAGAACCCGCACCTCTGCCCCAGCCCAGAGCCCACACCCGTTTCTGCACCCTAGCTCCTTTCCCCAGGCTCAGCCTGGAGACCCCTCCCACACTCTGAACCCCTTGGCCCCACCCCCAAAGCCTGCACCCCCTCCTGCACCCCAATCCCCAGCCCCAGGCTGGTGTTAGCGAGGGAGGGGGAGAGCGAGGGAGGGAGGAAGGAAGGGAGGGGGGCTGGAATGTGCGGGCGGTGGGGCCTCGGAAAAGGGTTGTGACCTTGGGGCAATGGTGTTTGGGTTTGTGTGATTAGACCAGGGGTGGGCAAACTACGGCCCATGAGCATCTGGCCCACGGAATTGCCACCCCAATGGCGCCGTGGGCCCCCTGCTGCTGCTGGAAGTGGCCGGCACCTTGTCCCTGTGGCCCCTGGGGGGGCAGAGGGCTTCATGCGCTGCCCTCGCCTCCAGGCACCGCCCCCGCAGCTTCCATTGACCGGGATCGGGGAACCGCGGCCAATGGGAGCTTCGGGGGAGGTACCCACAGGGTAGGGCAGTGCGTGGAGCTCTCTGCCCCGCTCCCCCAGTGACTAGAGGGACTTGGGGCCGGCTGCTTCTGGGAGTGGCACGGGGCCAGGACAGGCAGGGAGCCTGTCTTAGCCCCTCTGTGTGCTGCTGTCACCCCGGTGCCGCTACAGGTAAGAGGCGCCGGGCCAGAGCCCACACCCCAAACCCCTCCTGCACTCCCACCCCAACCCCCTGCTGCACCCCTCCTGCACCCCAAGCCCCTGCCCTGAGCTCCGTTGTACACCTCACACCCCTCCTGTGCCCCAACCCCCTTCCCTGAGCTCTGTTGTACACCTCCCACCCCTCCTGTGCCCCAACCCCTTGCCCTGAGCCCCTTCCTGCACACCACACCCCCTCCCCCGCACACACTCCCTGCCGCACCCTGGCCCCAGCCCTACATTCATGGCCCTGCATGCAATTTCCCCAGCCAGATGTGGCCCTCAGACCAAAAACTTTGCCCACCCCTGGATTAGACAGTTGGCAACCCTATCAGCAACTTGGGACCTGTTCACCTGGCTGGACTTCTTCGTCAACTATGAAAAGTCATCATTTGATCCATTGCAGAGAACAGGTTTTCATAGGGGCACTGGTTGACTCCATATCAGAAAGAGCACCTGCCTGAGAACGTTCTAGTTTCTACACCAAGTCTTACTTCGGTTTACATCACAGCCAGCTACAACTGTATGAACATGCTTCGTCACACTAGGCCATATGTTGGAGTGCACATACAAGACACTGGTAGCCAAACTTTTCCTGCAGCCGCTCCTAGTTTCTGGTGAAACATCTAATAGACAAAAAGGACACAGTACCATATTATGTCACCATAGAACAGGCTTGGTGGCTGGTCCCTGCAAACACACAGAAAGGAGTCCTCTTTTCATTCTCCTGGCCAAGAATGACCCTAATCACAGATGCATCAGGGACAGGTTGGGGAACTCACCTGGCAAGAATGGCAGATGAAATGTAATATTGATAAATGCAAAGTTAATGCACATTGGATAAAACAATCCCAACTATACCTACAAAATGATGGAGTCAAAATTAGCTGTTACCACTCAAGACAGAAATCTTGGAGCCATTGTGGATAGTTCTCTGAAAAAAACGTGCAGCGGGAGTCAAAAAAGCCAACAATGTTAGGCACCATTAGGAAAGGGTTAGATAAGACAGTAAATATTATAATGCCACTCTAAATCCATGGTACACCCACACATTGAAGCGTGTGCAGTTCTGGTCACCCCATGGCAAAAAATATATATTAGAACTGGAAAAGATAGAGAGAAGGGAAACAAAAATGATTAAGTATGGAACAGCTTCCATATGAGGAAAGATTAAAAGAGACAACTAAGGTGGGATAAGATAGAGGTCTAAAAAAGAGTGAGCAGTGTGGAACAAGTAAACAAGGAAGCGTTATTTACCCCTTCACATACCACAGGATCCAGGGGTCACCCAATACAAATAATAGGCAGAAAGTTTAAAACAAACAAAAGGAAGTATTTCACACAACTTAGTCAATCTGTGGAACTCTTTGCCAGGTGATATTAAGAAGGCCAAATGTATAAGTGGGTTTAAAAATGAATTAGAAAAGTTCATGGAGGATAGGTCTATCAGTGGCTGTTAGCCAAGATGGCCAAGGCTGCAACCCTATGTTCTGGGTATCCCTAAGCCTCTCACCACCAGAAACTGGGATTAGATGACTGGGGATGG
Organism: Chelydra serpentina; assembly: GCA_037349315.1. Classification (NCBI taxonomy): domain Eukaryota; kingdom Metazoa; phylum Chordata; order Testudines; family Chelydridae; genus Chelydra; species Chelydra serpentina. The sequence goes on along the minus strand of JBAIAC010000029.1, from coordinate 32,277,732 downwards.
ATCACGATAATTGTGCTGTTCTGCTCATTCCCTTTGAAGCATCTGGTACTGGCCACTGCCTGAAGACAGGACCCTGGGCTAGTCAGACCATGGCCGTCCTTATGTTCTCAAACATATAAGCAGAGTGTAACTACAGGGCCCTGTCCCCGCTGGAGTTTGCACATAGCCTGAAACACCAGCGCTGAGAAATGTGACCTGCCCCACTCATCTCACTCCCCAGGTAGGGAGGGAGTAGAGGGGTGGCGGGGGGAGGGCGGGAGTGTCACGACACAGTGTCACGCCCATGACAATTGGGGCAGAGATGCTGCTGGGGAGTCGCGGTGCGGCCCCCCCCATGGGGATACGGGGCATTTGCTGTGCAGGGCGGGGGTGCGGCACCCACCGTCCTTTCTCACTCTCTGGCCCCACGCCCCGGCTCCGAGACGCAGCCGCTGGGCTCCCCGGCCGGCGGGGCCGCAGGGTGGCGCTGTGCGGATTGCGGCCAGTCCCCGTTGTGGCAGCGGCGGCGGCGGCAGCGGCGGGCCTGCGCGCGGTGACTATCCCAGCCCCGGGGGCGGCGGAGCAGGTACTGACTCCGCTTCACGCCCCCCGCCCCCGGCCGCGCAGCGCGGGCGAGGCCCGGCTTCTCCCGGGGACTAGGCTGAGTGGGCCTGAGGGGAGAGCCCGGCCAGCGCGCGCGCCCGCCCGCCCCTTGCACGGGGAGGGGGAGGGGCCTTGCTCCTGCGCTTCACTGGCCCGGCCCGAGCGCAGGAGGCGAGTCGCTTCCTCTCGGGGAGCCGGGCCAGCGCCTCCCCTCGGGGGCCCTGCAGCGCCGGGTCGGGCCGGCCGGTCTGGGCCGAGCGCGGCGATCGCTCGGCCCCGGCGCTGGCAGGCAGCCCGGCCGCGGGAAGCGAGGGGAGATCCCGAGCTTCGTCCGACTGCCCTGTGGGGGCGGCACGCGGGAGGGGGCGCCCGAGGGAAGGCACCGGTCAGGGGCGGCTCCCGCCGCTCGCTGCGGGGCTTTTGCGTAAACCCAGCCGCGTTAGGGGCGTGAAGGCAGCTGCAGACTCCCACGGGGGGTGTTGGCCTCACCGATCTTTGTATGATGCTGGGTTGTTGTCGGCCTGTCACATATGACAGACGTTCATAGGGTAAAAAGCGCTTGTGACCGTCCGCAACTCTGTTCATGAATAAAATACCCTTGCAAAGACTGGAAGTGCAGGGGCTTTTTAAAAACATGCCACTGTTGGAGGCAGCTGCTTCGCCAGAAAGTGAGATTAGCCAGATGGGAATCCCTGGAACAGTTGCCAATCTGGTCTGGTAACGGCTGCCATAATAAAGAGGATTCTAATATGCCTTTGACCTCCTCAAGTGATAGTGCAAGGCGTAATCAGGTCATACTTGTGGCTGACTGGAAGAGCCTCAGAAGGGTTGAGCGTGAAGTAGTAATATACAAAATGTATACTTTTAAAAACAAATATTGAAGTTTCTCTTCTGATGTTTATGCCAATATCTAAATCATACTGGGCCCTCATCTGCAGTCTACTCAACGCCAGTAGACGCATGCATCCACATGGAATCCCACCGAAGTCTCAGATTATCAGTATGATGATATGTGAAACCGTTTTTTGACACCACCACCCTGTATTCAGCAACACAAATTAAAAACAGGTTTTTGAAGAGGCAAAATGCATCATATCCCATTACTAGTCCTTTGAACTATGCAGTTTTTCACCACTGTCCATTTTTAAAATATGTTCCCAAAATACCTAAGATTTTTATTTCATAGTCTTCCACCACTACTTTCACATATAGAGTGGCCAGGCAAAATTCTATGTACGCATTTGCCTAAGGAGAGTAGTTATGTTTGTGTTTGGTATTTTTTATTTTTTTCTGAGTTAGTGAGATATGCCAATGTTAAAAAAATTGTATAAGGGAAGATGATTTGCTTTTGGGCATTAGTACATTTTCAGGATAATTTTCAAGATAGATGTACAGTATTTTTTGGCTTTGTTTTATTGTGTTACATTAAGATGCCCAAGTTGAACAGCAATATTTACTTAAATGTGTTGTATGAAATATGCTTTCTGTGTATTACAATTAACTATTTTTATTTCTGCAAATTTATTACAGGTTTTAATAGAACATAACTATATTAGTATTGAAATTTGCAAATGCAATGGAAGACGGCAAGACTGAAGAGGTGCTAGATATTCTTCGACTTAATGTGGGAGGTTGTGTGTACACAGCCAGACGCAAATCTTTATGCCGCTTTAAGGATTCAATGCTAGCATCTATGTTCAGTGGACGTTTTCCTCTAAAAATAGATGAGTCTGGTAAATAAATCTAAGTTGTAAATATCTAACATCTGCTCACGTGGCTTTAGAATCAGTTTAAATTGTCAGTTTAAATACTTTTCTATGTTATGCAGTATTCAAGTTACAGAGGTACTGTATTAGTTACTGTAGCTAATAGGCAGAAACTGCCATCATATATATTCTTTCAATCTTGAGAGGCACCTATGAAAGCTTTGGTTAAAAATAGAAAAAATAAATACAAGTAATACATAGAAAGGGACAAGAATACTTCTCAGGTAATCTGAGTCAAGTCTCCAGAATCAGAGATACTCTAAGACGATGGAATAGTGATACATTATAAAGCTGATATTTGGATACAATCCTATGGCCTGAATTGCAAAGGTGAACACCTCCAGATTCCATTAATTTAGTGGGATTTGTGGGTGCTAGGTACTTCTGAAAAAATCAAGCCACTAGCCTTCAGTTAGGGACACCACAAAATTAGGACACTTTTTTTCTTTAAAAATTGCATTTAGTTTTTAGGGATAAAATCTTTTATGATTAATTGAAGTTTACTAGCCTCCTCTTGTTTTTCAAAATAAAAATGCAGTGTAGTCATTCAGGCTTAGGTTGGAGTCCAGGCTCTGGGACTTTTTCACCTCATTGCAGGGTCTTAGAGCTCAGGCTCCAACCTGAGCCCCATATCTACACTGCAATTTTATAGTCCTACAGCTCAAGCCCCAGGAGTCAGTCAACTGACCTGGGCCTGCCTCAAGTGTTTTGTTGCAGTGCAGACATCTCTCTAGACTTTATAGGAAACAGTGAAGTTGAGAATTTAAGAGTTCACAATAACATTATATTCAAAAGTTGGCGTAAATTAAGTGTTATCACTAATTTTAAAAATGCAATGGAAAACTTTAAAGTTAAATGATAATGAATGATTTTCTGATATGGTTAATGAGCCTTCATACCATACAAATTGTTTGAATGGATTAATTTTAAGGGTGAAAAATAACTTCCAGAATGCATCATTGCCAGGAAAGAAGACTGCATTTTTTAACTAGCAATGAAGTTAGATATGAAAGGCTGATTTAAACTATTTGCAGTGGATTAAATTCTGCATTAAGTCATAGCTGTGCAGCCTCACTGCGAAGAGTGGGGTTGCACTGCTGCGATTGGAGGCAGAATTAGACTCATTACTGCATGTTCACTTTTATGAAGGGACACAGTCAACTTAAAAATCATTTCTGTTTGAAATGTTTTATCTGTTTTCACATGTAAGATTACTGTAACCCAAATACAGAGAAAAACAGCACTTTGTATATAATCAGTTTAATTGTTGGCCCTGTACAGTCAGTTTCTCCTTTTGCTTGTGTGGAGCTTAGAAAAAACAAATAAGAAGAATATTGAAAAAGCCAAAAAGGGAAATTTAGGTACAAATGCAGTACTGCAGACGAAATGACTGAACTCTTTTTGAAGCAGACTGGATTTCAACTTGACATTAACTCCTTAAGAGCAAGATCGGATGCATCTAGAGTTAGTTTGATTTTATCATTTAAATCGAGTACATTTTTTGTAAGTTTATATTTGGTACAATCAGTTTAGGCCCTTATCCTTTAAAGTGATCTGCACAGACTGACTCCAGATTTCTCATTAGGACTCCAGATAGCATAGGACTCCACCCCAGGGGTCATATTGTAGGATTGAGAGTTTAGTTTGTTCATCCACAAATTAAGAAATACAGTAGAGAAGCAAAGGAGCGGTTTTAAAAGAAGTGATGACATACTGCTGGGAAAAGGATACCACTCCCAAGCAAGATACCTGTTTAAATAACTATTAAGGAAGTCTTATATATACACACCACTTGATAAATTATTAATTGAAGGATCCACTTGATAATTTGGTAGAATATGACAAAAATTCTGCCTTAAGTTACAAACAGTATTTTAAAATATTTATTTTATTTTCAGGGGCTTGTCTTATTGATCGAGATGGAAACCTCTTTGAGTACCTTTTAGATTATCTTCATGGAGAAGTTCGGATTCCTAAAGATGAACAAACGCGAATTGCGTTGCAGGAAGAGGCAGATTACTTTGGCATCCCTTATCCTTACAGTCTGTCTGACCACTTAGCCAATGAAATTGAGACATATTCTTTAAGGTCAAATATAGAACTTAAAAAGGTCTTGGCATTTTCTTATGTTTCTAAAAGTATTCCATAATTCATACTGTTCAGTTGGTACCAAATAATATTTGAATAACCTGTATATGTCATCAATCAACTCAGAGTTTTAGAGGAAGAAATCACTTGCTACTTAGAGTTGTTAATAGAGTCATGGTAATTAAGGATACACCAGCATTTCTCTTCATTCTGCACCCTCTATTTTCATGGGTTTGTATTTTTGTAAGTTAATTGCCAACATTTTCTGTAAAGCCGCACTCTAAATTTGACCTTCAGTTTCAAATGCAGGTCTTCTGTGAAAAGTGACTTTGTAAAATTGGCATTGTGAAGTTCCATGTTTGTGTTTCAGTGACTTCAGATTTAATTCAATCACTTTACAAGATGTTTCTTGTGTCAGTCTTGAAAACTTTTCCTGAGATCTGAAAGACAAACTGTGTATTTTAATTTTCTTCTATCATCCCACATAACCATTGCAGTGCCACTCTGCTAAACTCGAATTAGATAATTCAGTTCATGAATGCATAACCTCTTTATCCCTGAGATGTTCCTGTTTATTTTACCTCTGTATTTGGCATTGGAATATGCTGCTTGAACACTGTCCAGTTCTGTTGCCCACAGTTCAAGAAGGATGTTGATAGGAGAGGGTTCAGAGAAAAGCCACAAGAATAATCAAAGGATTAGAAATATGTCTAATAACAATAGACTCAAGGAGCTCAATCTATTTAGCTTAACAAAGAGATGGTTAAGGGGCGACTTGATTACAATCTATAAGTACCTACAGGGTAACAAATATTTAATAATGGGCTCTTCAGTCTAGCAGAGGAAGATATAACATGATCCACTGGCTAAAAGGTGAACCTAGACACATTCAGCCTGGAAAGAAGACATATATTTTTAATGGTGAGAGCAATTAGGAATTGGAACAGTTTACCAAGGGTCATGGTAGATTCTCCATCACGGACAATTTTAAAATCAGGATTGGATGTTTTCCTAAAAGATGTTCTAGGAATTATTTTTGGGAAGTTTTATGGTCTGTGTTGTACATAAAGTCAGACTAGAAGGTCGCAGTGGTCCCTTCTTGCCTTAGAATCTATGGAAACTGAGGGCAGTTAGAATTTAGTTTATTCTGTTAAGGCACAGAAGGAACACAATGCAGCACTCACTGTTTTAGTGCTTGTCTAGAGGATATTTCTTACTATGCTTGATTGCTAATTAGCTCCAGTTACCTATCACATTTAAATGTGAGAATCTAAACACCACAAACAGAAGCTCCTGATCTACTTTCTCTAGAACATTATTTTATATACTTTTATGATGTCTCCTCTTTTTCAGCTCCTATCTAAAATAAATAATTACAGTCTTTTCAATTTTGCTTCCATGCCCCTAATCATTCTTGTTGCTGTTCTCTGAATTTCCTCCAATTTCCAATATTCTTTGAGGTAGGAAGACTAGTACTGCACACACTCTTCTAGATGAGGCTGCACTATTGATTTACTTAGTAGAGTTCATTATTAAAGCCAAATAAACGTAAATGTGACAAAATGTAGCCATTAAAAAAATTCTTAGTATAACAACATGAAGTCCTACATTTCATATTTTTTTTCCCAGGCTTTGATAGACTTCTGTGATTCTTATGGTTTAGCCTGCACCAAGCCTACTGTTTGGGTTCTGCACTACCTCAACACATCTGGAGCAAGCTGTGAGAGTAGGATTGTAGGTGTGTTTGCCACCAAAGCTGATGGGACTGAAGTACTTGAGAAGGAACTGGGAGGAAGAATAAATAATAAAAATATGTACAAAAGGTAAGATGATTGTTGGACATCAAAGAGCATACTGAAATGAGATTGTCAGTTCCTCAGGGCTGGATCCTAATTTATTTTCTGTTTGGAAAGCATCTAGTTAATACTTTGTTGTTACTACTGGAAATTAGTAAAGTAAAAATTTAAAATTAAGCAGGGAGTACAATAATTAGAGCCCACAAAAGGTGGCCAGTTAACAGTTACTGTAAATCCTCATTTTATTTTAAGGACTGTTTTAAAAACATCTGTCCCTTTTAAAATTATGTTTTCATTTAGGCAGATACTTGCATTAAATAGTGGAGAAAAATTGTATATATTAATCCTTACTCAGATCAGAAAACAAATGAAATGTTTGTTAGTTATTAATGGAGTCACATTTTAAAATCTTATCCGACAAGACAGGAGGAAGAGATAGACAACAGGGGAATGAAGAAATGGAGGCAAAAGGAAACTGCCTAATTTATGCCCAGACTTATCAAAGGACATAGAATCCGTTGTGGAATCTCCATCACTGGAGGTTTTAAAGAGCAGGTTAGACAATCACCTATCAAGATTGCACTCAAGGCAGAACTAAGTATTAGACCAAGGGACTGCAATAGAAGACCTTTTGAAGTTCCTTCCAGTCCTACAATTCCATAAGCATGTGCTTCAGTACCACAACCGTAGTGCATTTTAAGAAGAAGAATGCTAGTTACTAGTACATCTACATTTTTTTGGGGTGGCTGGAAGCACTCTGCTTTTAAATTTTTACCTCGTGGTACACCCAAGGGGCATGTGTTTTGCAACACTAGACATCTTTTGATTTTTTGCTTAAAATACAGGTTTTAGTTTTGTCAGATATAAGTAAAGCATAGATTTAAATATACTGTAGAAAAAGCTGAAGGTAAAATTTCATACAGATAATTTAATTCTTTAATTGTAAAATACAGGTTTTCCTACATTTTTTGTTGGAATAAGTTTAACTTTTCCAAAATACTTAGGCATGTATGGATTTAACTGTTCCCCACCATGTTGTCACCCTAAATAGTAATTACTCACATCATTGAGAGTTGCAGGATCAGGCCTAAGTCATGAATTCTGTAACTTTTCTTTTGTGAAACAGCCACAGGATGAGATAAAGGCAAAACAACAACAACAAAGTAGTAAATGTGGGAACAAAACCTGATCATGTTGTAAAAAAATACTGGGGGGAAAAAAGCTGGGGAAAGTAATCCTAACAGTCTATCAATTACCTTCAGAAAACGTTGGAGTCAGAAGTCATTAGGCATGTCTATACAATAAATACCAATTGCTGACAATTCTTGTCAGCAGCAGGTGCAGTTAAGCTGGAGTTGGACACTTTTCATCTACAAGTATAAGCAAGGACAAATTTTGTTCAGCTCAGGTTTCTGAAACTGATTAACCATTTGTCCACGTCAGCCATTGCACGAAAACCATGTTCTGCATCAGTTCAGCAGCATGCACTGCTGATGCCCATTTTCAGCAGTGGGTATTTTTTGCAGAAGACAGCTGGATTAGAGGGGTACTGATTTATAGAAATGAAAAGGATGTTAAAGTATAACATTTTCATATCCGCTTTGCAAAAAGCCTACTAAGAAATCCTTGATTCTTTGTGGGTAAAGGAAGGGAGTGAAATATTGTTTTGAGGGTTTTGTACAACATATGTTGTCTATAAAGTATTAACTAGATTAACTACATAATTTTTACTTTAAAAATATTTCTAGAGAGGCTGGAAGTAATGTCCAATACATCTGGAGTTATTATTCAGTGAGTGAACTGAAAAAGATGATGGATGCTTTTGATGTCTGGGAAGGGAAAGGTACAGTATTAATTCGTTTCTTCCATTTTAGTAGTTATACGTCTGTAGGAAAGTATAAGAAATCCCAAGTGCTTTGTTCTTCACCAAATGACAAAAAAATTACATTTCTGAATGTTTTCAGTAACTCAATATGTGGCATGAGGTAAGAGAGCAACCTTAGTCATTTTTTGAAAAACAAGTTTTCAGGTGTTCCTTAAACTGGGAATGTTGAATGGAGATGAATTTCAAGGAGTATTGAGCTTCACTTCCTATGAGCTACTATCTCAAAGGTGCGATAGGCTGTCCAACATAAGGCACTATGGTGGAACGCCTAAAAGACACATAGTATTGAAGCACAGATACCTGTCAGTCATAATTCTAAAGCAGAGGTCTTGAATATAATAATAATTCTTAGCATTTACATATATACACATGCGTTGAGTATGTTCCCTCAGATGTTGTTAAGTATCTTGTCTTAGGAACTTCAGGTTTCAGCTATTGGAGAATGCCCCAGCTGATAGAATGTTGGACTCTTGAAGAACGCCCTTTGAGAGGAAGTCTCCATAATATGTCTCCAGTTCGTAAAAGGTATATTCACCGATTCAAACTCTTGATTGCTTGAGATGCACCGTAGAATGCACTACTGGTTTTGTAAGAGAAAACAAGTTAGGGCTTGTCTTCACTATGGGGAGATCGATCAGGGGTCGATTTAGTGGGTCTAATGAAGACCCGCTAAATCAATGACAGAGCGCTCTCTGGTTGACCCCAGTACTCCAGTTCTTCAAGAAGAATACGGTAAGTTGACCGGAGAGCGTCTCTCATCGAGGCAGTGCAGTGAAGACACCTGCGTAAGTCAACCTAATCCACGTCGCTAGAGTAGCGTATTCACGTAGCTGGAGTAGTGTAACTTATGTCGACTTACCCCAGTAGTGAAGACAAGCCCTCGGTCTCTTCCTTAAAAATTTTAGACCCCATTTAAATAAGCTTTTGAAATAATTATGAACTTAAAGTTTCTGTCTTTCATTCTTCACTGTCTCTTCATTACACCTTCTTCATTTCTATAAAATCTGGTTTTTATCGGGGAAGAGAGCTGCAAATTTGACCTCAGTAGAAGAATTTAACTTAATTTTGGCCTGTTGGAAGGTCTTCCTTATTCTACAGTCCTTCTCCTACCCCACAAACACACACTTTAAAATGGGCAGAGAAGGTTCCAAAGTTTAGAGAGAAGTTGTGTTTTGGTTACTGATCCAGTTATCTGTTGTTAATTGGATTGGTAGCCAAATGAAATGTCTGTCTGAAAACTGCCCTAAAGTTTTAACTATTCACTTATTTATTTCTCGCCTTCCCTCACCTCCTTAATTATACCAGTATGATTTGTTTGTGTATTTGTATCTAGAGGTTTTTGTGCACTTCTTATCTCTCCACTCCTTCCACAAGTTTTTCTTCTTCTTTATTTTGTTCTTATTTCTGCTGGAGTTCTTTCCTGTTCAAACTTTTTTTGGTGGTCCTCCAGGATACCCTTTCATTCTTACCCTGTTTTGAAAGATCCTACATGAAAGTGATCCCTGCATTACTCTTAGTCCATTGTTGGTGTGACAGTTCTCAGGGTACCCAGGACTGTGAGCCACCTTGTTATCTAGGGAGAGGCAGTCTTTCTTGTGATAGCTGGGTGTTAGCTCCCTGGTACCCCCAGTCTTTCAGCCACTCAAGGTCTCTTCTCTGGATTATGTCAGTGCTAACTTCACCTTGCAGGTTAACAGTAGGTGCACCCCTATTCCTAAATCTCCTTACATCATTCCTCCCCTGTGATATCCAGTCCCTAGCACTGGCTACTTACAGAAATTCCAAATCTTCTGCTCCCTAAGGACCAGTGTACTCCAGTTTTGCCAATTTACTTTTGTTGACCACCAAGCCTATAAACCACACAGCACTTGTGAGTACTTTTAACAAAACAAAATAAGGTTTATTGAATAAAGATTTAACTAGAAATGAGAGACAGTAGAAACAAGTGGTTACAACACTAACAAAACATAAAATGCAAACTTGGGTCTACAGTTATCAATGGTTACCTTTCCTATGTAATAAAGTAGATTTTCTTCCAAAAGTTTGGTCTGGGGAGGGATAGCTTAGTGGTTTGAGCATTGGCCTGCTAAACCCAGAGTTGAGAGTTCAATCCTTGAGGGGGCCATTTAGGGATCTGGGGAAAAAATTGGGGTTTGGTCCTGCTTTGAGCAGGGGGTTGGACTAGATGACCTCCTGAGGTCCCTTCCAACCCTGATATTCTATGATTTTGCAGGGCTGGCTGATTTCAGACAAACCAGGATGCAAATATTCATGAAAACACTCCCCCCCCCCCCCCACCTCCCCCCACCATAAGGGGTTTTCCTCAGTGAATGGAGGTCCTTCCCCTCAGCTGCTATATTCAAAACAATCTTTTGTTTTCTATTCATAGATTGGGTAAACCCCATCTTCTTGTAAAGTTTATTTTTTTCCTTTCAAATGGTTTTGACTGTTTTTCATTGCCTCTGCTGGTTTCCCATTCAAAGTCTTAGTATTGCACAAGACTAAACAATTGAACTTTGTATTCCATTACCAGCCAGACAGGGTGGGGTAACTCCCTCTTGCCCAAATTGGCCATTGCTGAGACATTCCAATGACTAATCTTTACTTTTTTCCAAAGGCCATAAAGCATACTTTCAATATAGATACATTGTTCCTTAAATAGTACCCATGTGTACATCTCACAATGGATTATGAATCTTGAAAAGTTGGACGCTTTCTGTAGATACCTTACATGTTACTCTTTATGGATAAATATCAGGCAAGATATGTGTTTGGCATGAGTTTGTCAGGTCTGAGGTGAGAGTTCATAAAAAACAGGGTATCCTTTCCAAGGGGTCTTTGTGTCAGTTATCTGTTTTCCCATTAGATTGCCAAGCAGCCTCTATTCCAGGCCTGCACAACTCGTAAAGCGGTGAGGGCCACATTACTCCAAAGAAAAAAGCCGAGGGCCAGATGCGAGGAAAGTTGTTGAGCAAAACAAAAATAAAATTTTTATTTTTAATTTTTTATTTTTTTTTAAAGCAAGCCTCCCGCGGGCCGTATGTTGTGCAGGCCTGCTCTATTCCCTCCTGTACACTTCCAAATTCTGTTACCTTGTATTTGTATCTTCACTGTCTCCTCCACTTACCTCCATCCCTCTCTCCTGATGCAGAAGTAGAGCAGTTTGAAACGCAGTAGAATGGTATAATTGTAGTCCATTTCAGTGTGCTTTGCTGCATCTTCACAAGTGCAGTCAATATGCAGAAGCACAAATGTGAGATTCCTGTTCAGTGGGATTTTAGTGCAAGGAAAGCCCATTATTGGGATGAAGCACTGTATAATTTCTTTTAGTTTACATTAGATAATCCTAGTTATTCCTATGGGAATATTTCCACTTAATTACTACTGATAAGCAGTGAGTTGAAGATTTTAGGTTGTTAGTTTTCATTTCCTCCCCCCTTACTCCTTTTGTTCTGGTATGTATTATATGGACATTGAGGATACATTCCCTTTTCATGGGTCTCTCTTAAAAAATGTCCTTTGCCTCATTACCTTACACTAGTTTTGCAAATCAATCAGAATAGTATTGCCTTTATCCTTCATATTTACTTCTCAGTTTTACAAAATTAGTGAATAACGACCTCTGATACTGTTAATTCTTCTAGTGTGAATCCATGGGGCACTCCACAGTCCCTTTTATTCCAAAGCGTTAAGTACTCACAAAAACATCCATTGTTTTGTCGTATATCTAAATCTGTTCTTTCACTACTCAGGTAGTTCACAAACTTCACATTCTATTTATAGTACTAACTTTCTAGTTGAATATCTCTTGGTGATCACTACAGAAATCTTTCCTGAAGTTCAGGTCAATTATATCTACAGCTTTTCTTTGTCAACTCCCCAAAGTTGGCAAATACTTACAGTTTGTTTCATACTCAGTTTTCTAGCTTTCTCCTGTTATCAATGAGTAACAATTTCCTTGTCTTTTTCACTATGGCAGTCAGCATTACAGATTAATAGCTTGCTGGGTTTTGCCTTAATACCTTTTAAAAGTATTGACAATATTATATAGGCTTCACTGCGATTTCTGTGCTCCCCTTTTTAACTCTTCCCCCCCAGAGGTTTATAGATAAATTTGCTAATTCTCTCTTTGACCTACTTTTGGCTTGGATCAAATATAGCCCTTGTTTTGTCAACCCTTAAATGTTCTAATTTCTTGATCTGCTGTTTCAGTGTGACCTGGATTTCCACCAGTTTTATTTTTATTATATCCCTGATGAATTTAAATCTTCCTGGCATCTGTTCATTTTCCATTGCCACACAGACCGAGAGAAAGTGTTTGTTGAACATTGTAGAAATGCTAGCTACTTCTGCCAAGAACATAAATTTGCCTCCCCCCTCCCTTTTTTTTTGGTTAGATCCTATTGTGTCTTTCCTTCACTTACCTTTCATTTGTTCTCTTGAAAGTCTTTAGTGGAATCTTCTTTTCATTTGGGATCTTTGCTTTTCCTATAGCTGTTTTATACTCTTTAATTTGGTAATCTTGTCAGTGCTCCTGTGTACTTGAGGTCTTGCATTTTTTAATATATTGGGGTCTTATTACTGGGTATCACAGGAGACCTTTGGCCAGACCCTAATTTATCTGAATATTTTCAACTTCCCCACTCTTTTATCCTCCCAGTTCTCTCCTTCACTACTCTCTCATTCATTTTCATCTAACACTTTCTGTATATCATCTCCTTTTAAGATATTCTTAAAAGAGTATTGTCTTAAAAACCTTTCATGGCAGGTAAAAATATGTGGGGATATGATTGATAGGAAATAATGACTGCTAACAACTTTGAGTAGCATAAATGAGTAACTACAGCTGACCTTGGAATAAACAAAATATCAGATTAGTGGATGAATGTTGGAGACAAGCCATTTCATAATTATAGCTTGATTATGTGTGATGCATAGACCAACTAAAATACCTAGATTGCTCCTTTTTGAGACAGTCCTTTGTTTTACAGACGATTAATAGACTTTACTGAAGAGGAGGAAGATGGTCAAAACTTTAAAGCTGGTCCTAAACCAATTAGATTTTCTGGTCCTTCAACAAGTACCCACATCAAAGTCAAGAACTCTGCTTCATTAAAGGTAGCTGCCTACACTACTTCACATTCTGTGGTAACTCTTAAACGATCCAGCAGTGATAGTTTGGTACAGCGCAAAGTAGTGCCAAAAACTGAACTTGCCACATGCACATCATTGCCTACAAGTTCTCAGGGATCTTATGGAACTGAAGGTGCTGAAAATGGGGCAGCATATGAAACTACATTCAACATCTCAATGTCTAAGAAACCCATGACCACTCGTGTAGTAAAACTGAAGCGGACTCCATTGTGTATTGTGTCACCATCTCAGTCATCTTCCTCACTGAGTAAAACAGATGAACAGGAAGTTCCTGCTGTTGAAATTCCTACTACTTCTACATCACTAAAAGAATCCAATATTTCAACAGTGAATAGTAAGATCAAGAATAATTTGGAGAATGACAAACTGGATGATATTGTTTAACTCTTTAGCAGAGATTTCCTGGCGTAATCTGCTAAATGAAAAGTTTCTGACCCTGGTGTCAAGGGACTAACATACATCCTGGATTATAACTTATTACTAGAGCTGGTAAGAAATTGTGGAGAAAAATAGTAAAAAGTACATGGGCAAAAGGTTTTGAAATTTGTAGTAAGTTATGAGTTTTCTTGCTTTACTTTTAATTTTTTGGGGGATGGGGGCAGGATGTGTGGATTTTGAAGAACATTTTTGCAATACATGGTGACCATCTCTCAGATATTTACTTTAATCAAGTTGCCATGATGTTACTGTCTTTTAAAAATAGAATATGCACACATACAAGCAAACCAAACCTAGCTGATTCTGTTATTGACAAAGGTCAAGATTTAAAAAAAATGTGAGATCAAGGTTAGGTTCCTAAATTTATATTTTCAAATTGGAAAAAATAGGTCACATGAATTAATAATGGGGGAGACCCAGTCTTAGATCCCAAGTCAGTCTTCTACTCTCCAGGTATCTAAAATACTGGACATTGCAAAGGTATCTGAATTACCAAGAGTAAGGAGCAGGGTTGCTGGCTTCAAAGTGCTTTTTGGGGAGAATATAGGAAGAGCAGTTTAACAGCAATGAAAGGAGCCATCCTCCCACCTGCCACAGAGGAGGGACTAGGAAATGTAAGGGGCAATAGCCTGTCATGGAAGCAACAGGGCAGGATCTTTTCATAGAATTGAGACATACATGTATTACATTTCCAAGGGGGTGTTCTCCAGTGGGGAATTGAATGGGCGAGCTAGGCTTACATTGTAGTCCTTAGGAATTGGAAACAGCCTGGCATTGCACAGTTATGGTCCATCCTGTCCCACAATTGCAGTAAGGCTCTTATGCCAGACACACACAGTTGTGATTGCTTTGTTCTCCCCCCACTCCCTTCATATATGCAGGACTCTGACATACGAGCAGGGACAAGCTCAGTCTTTCTCAAGCCCAGACAACAAAACAGAGTTTTAAAAATGGGTAAACAAAAAAAATATGGGCTGAATACTGCTTTCAGTTGCATCAGTGTACATTTGTAGTAACACCAATGAAATCAATGGGGACTGCAGATCTACACCTGCGTAGCAAAGCAGAATTTGCGCCAATGTCTTGAAGAAGTGCCTTGATTCTTCTTGGGTGTTTAGACCAACATTGCTTAATGAGATTTATATAGGGCATATCTTTGCCGGTCTTGCTTGACTAAAAAGAGTTTTAACATTGCCAACCCCAAGTGTGCAAAAATCACATGATAGACTTAAATCATGAGACTTTTCAAGCTTTACTCTGCAACCACGAGGGCTAGAAACTTAGTTTTATTAAGTTTTTTTTTAAAAGTGAGATTCTCATGTAATAACATGCCTCCTCTCCTGTAGCTGAAGCGCTGAGAAAAACACCAAATATCATGAAAGTTGGCAAAACTGCAGTTTTCTGGCCATCAACTTACATTTTGAAGGCCAGCTTGCATCTTTAATGGCCCAAGATAGAAACTTTGATTTTTTTTAAATGAAAGTTTGATTATATATAAAAGAACAAACATTATGGAAAAATGCTAACATTGTGTGTAGTCCCTCATGTCCATTGGCCCTAGAGTCTGAAATATTTTTAGAAGAGAGTTTGAATGAAAAATCAATTTTTTCATACACATTCAATTTTGTTTACTCATTACTTCATTGTTTTATAATGACGCTGTTTGTAATGTACTTTTTATCTTTCTAAAATAAGTTTCCTAAGACTGAATATTTCCTTCCTACCTGCTCTTCAATGTTTCACTCACACACACACACTTTTCAGAAAAAATCTTGTACAATTTTCTGTGCTGGCATCAGTTCACTATTTACTCTAGGTAATCTTCCTTGGTAGTAAAGTCATTTTTTGCAAGTATTATTATTATTAAATACATATTACTGCCAAATCCATAACATGACACTCAGAAGCCTGAACAGTCCAGCACAAGACCGAAATAAATGGCAGAAACTCCATCTGAGGTTGCTGGAGGAGAAATAAATAAATAAATAACAATAGCCTTTAGAGGCACTGGTCAGGATCCCCATTGTGCTAGACATTGTATGTACTTGTAAAGACAGGCCCTGCATCAGAGTTTACAATTTAATTTTTTGACAAGATTCAACTGGTAGATGAAACAGTGGAGCAGACTGCGGGTGGTGGGGAAGTAAAACAGGATTTCTTTTTAAAGGGATTGATCAAATTCCCTGTTGGCATAACTGGAAGTTGGATCAAGCCCATCATTAATGGAGTGGGCACAAATATGCTTTCCCTTAGTTGGAGACATAAATATCTATTTTGATCCATTTTTTAAATCTGTAAAGCTAGATATTGCACTGTTTCACATAACCAATGTGTGTATAATTTTGTGCTTGGATAGAATTGTTAACTTTCAAATGTCTTATGTATTAAATAGCTCCAACCTATAACTATCAAAAGAGATTTTTAGTGAGCAGCAGCAATGGCACTTAGCTCCTGCCTGTGAGCATGCAGGTAACCTGAAAACAAAAGAAACTTGCCAGGTCAGTGAGTAGTTTCCATGGCATGGGACACACTAGGCGTTTTGGAGAGGAGGGAACATTGGGCAGAATCTTTGCAAGTGAAAGGTTTTTGTGCAGATTTTTTACATTCCCGTGGTTCCCCCTCTCGCCTCCAAAAATGCAGCATGGAGCCTAATGTCTTGAAAGTTTGCTACATTAAATCACAATTGTCTATTTCAGCAAAGGAAGTCCTGTATGGCATTGTACATCTGCACTCAAATTCTTACAGAAATACAGGTAACATGAAAGATTTGGGGTAGTTGTATTAAACAGGAGACTTGGTTCTTCATTTGGGATTTTATGTGTTCTATCAAATTGTGCTTAATAACTAGGGTACTTTGAAAAATGTACCAAGTTAAATCTATAAAAGCAACTGAATTCAGAAAGTAACTTCGGTTTAACAATCCAGTGTGCTGACTACTAGCATCCACTGGCCATGATCTCATGTATGAAGTGTATTGCCTATTTAGTTTGATGGATTAAACATTGCTGTCATTTTCTTGTTAACATTGTCACTCTTTCAGCCCTCTGTATAAGCAGAATTTTGTGTTTTCAAACAACCCAGTGTTTGGCAGTGCAGGTGTTAAGTATGCAGAAGAGTACCATTCCAAGTTAATGCCTAGAAAATCATTCACATGTGACTGAGCATGGGGCTGTGAGACAGAAGCCTGTTATCACCAACAGTATGTGTGATTCATACAGCTGTAATTCAATAAACTGCTTCAAAATATGGAGAATTCATTTGTACTCAATTGAAACAAATCAGTGTTATTTCATATGATAGGCACATGTTCATTTTGAACGTCTAGGAGGAGAGTATTGATAGTGCTAAAAAGTTATTCAGCTAAGTGCCACAGAAATATTACAGAGTTAGTAATTGGTACTGGGTTCATCCAACTGTTAAAATAGCTTAGGAAGTTCCTCTACAACATGCAGCGCAAATAGTCAATTTTATAAACAAATATGATGTTACTTGAAAGGAAACTGCCTGTTTTCTGACTCCAGCATTATTATAGTTCGGTCTTGTTTTTTTATGTCATCTCTTCTGCTCTGCTAATGACATCAGCTATGCCTGGCCATTTGTCTGCTTCTCCCACAAATATCTACATGCTTTCTTCCACGTTCTCCCTTACTCATGTAATGCCAATCCTAAACTGATCTGTAAGGCCAGTACTCTGTTCCATTGCAAATCCTTCCTTAATACCCACTATTGCTGTAACCTCTACAAGAAAACAGCCAACTAATAATGGATAAATTGAGCAGCCAGATGGCGTAGCTGATTGGGAGATACACTGCTAGGTTTTAGTTCCTTCTCGGCACCGAGAAGTCTTCCTCCTGGGAGAGACTGGGATGCAAAGATTGCATACAATAGATATTCAATGTCTTGTCTTTGTAATCACTGCAGTGGTCTCACTTTCCAACATTTTACCAGAGAAGAGAGGAAACTAGTTTTAAGTTATTTCTGTTTAAGCACCTGATTAGTGCAGTCCTGGCTGGGAAGAGAGGGAATGATGTTTTCCAGTGAAAGGAAAATTTCATAGCCCCCCCCTCTTCAATTTATGAAGGTCAAAGCTCTCACCTGAGAAACTGAGCCAGGAAGGAGTAGGTGGTACTTCTCTGAAAGGCTGAGAGAGAATGAAGCTATCAGCTGCTTCCTGACAACTGGCTGCTTTTAGGCTCTAGCCAGCCTTGCTACAAGTAATTAAAGGAGTCACAGGTGCAGTAATAATCAATCAGTAGGCTGTGAGGCAGTATGGGTATTCTGCTATAGCAAAGCCCTGCAATAGCATTATAAGGTTCACTTCAGGCAGAAGCTCAGAGGAGGGTAAGATAGTAGCAGTAGGGGTGAGAGGGAAGTCTCAGGAGATGAAGTTAGAGCCTGGCTGCTTTGTGAGCTTTGTGGGAAATGTGTCGTTTGTTTTGCTCTAGTGAATAAATTTGGATGGCTCATGCAAGTTAGCTCCCCTTACTTGGAGTTACCATTTTACAACTCTGCCCCTGCTGGTGGCTCAGTGACAATTCTGTACGTCAGACATTCTAACTTGCATTAAAGATTTAGCCATTTTCATACAGGCTTCTTTAGCTGTTTTTCAGCGTATTTCAGCCACTGGTGCAGCATTCACTAATGCTTCAAGCTATGTCTGTAGGTTTTTTTGGGTGATGTTCTTGAACACTCTGAAATGTGCTGTATACTGCGATACCTCTCATCATAATAAAGAGTTGCCACACGAAGTTGTATATCTGTAGCCTCCAGAGCAGTTTACCTTGCCTGTGATTCAGCACAGGGTTTCCTTGGGTCATTATGATTATGGCTGCCCTGAAACGTAAGCCAGTGCTTGAGCCCGTGCTCAAGTCCAGCCCTCCCCCTTGCGTCTATACTGCAACTGCGCTAACTGGGAGCTCAGGTTCAGGGTTCCAGGACCCTGCAGGCCTGGAGGGTATGAGCTTGCATTAAGCCAGGTCCCCCCAGTCTGAGCCCTATCACTTTGCAGTATAGACACAGCCCCGCTTGACTTGGGGCCTGGGAGTCAGCCCAAAGTATCCCACAATCCCACGGGACAACTTCCTTAGTCCTCTCTAGCCCAACCATCTGCAATCCACTCTGGAAAACAGAAGCCACTCCCCACACCCACCTTTGCAAACAGCAGCTGCTCAAGTTAGCATTAATCCAGTCTCTTCTGATCACCCATCTGCAACCATGCTGTCAGTGAGCCTTGTGGGTTTGAAATGGAGAGCAAACCGTTCAAACCTTTTGCAAAGCAAGCTGCTTCCTGGTAAACTGCAGGGTGAGCAGTACGGAAGCAATGCCTTGTTGAGTAAATATTTAAGTAGGAAATGTTTGTCCCCATATTTTTATTTTTTCCTTCACTATCTCTCAAAATGAAGAGAAGCTAATTGCTTCTTAGAGCCACATAGAGCCCAATATCCACCTAGGGAACTTCCATTGATGTCACTAAGAAAAATGAGCAAAGATTGGGCATAAATGACATCCCTCATTTGGAAAGCAAAGGAGGACATTCATGCTTTAAGATTTTTTTGAAGGGGAAATAGCGTCATGTAGTGCAACTGAATAAAGCCCTCTAGTAACAATTAGGCAGAGGTAACTATGACAAAGTGAAGAGTAGCAAATAAGTGCCTAGTCAGGCATTTCATTAATGTGGTGGCAGAGGGCCAGATTCTCATACCTTCTGCTGAGTAGTAGGTTACTTCACAAGCAGTCCCTTTGAAGTCAGTAGAGCTCAAGGTGCTATTCAGCATGACTAAGGGTACTGGAATCTAGACCACAACAGACAGTAAGGGCCTGATCCAGAATCCATTGAAGTTAGTTGAAAGACTCCAGTTAACATCAGTGAGTTTTAGGTCAGGTCCCAAATGTCTAACATACATTTCAACAAGCAAGGAATAATGCCCTAAAAATTAACAAATAAAAGAGAACTGTTCTTGGTGGGACTTTAAGAACTGCCAAGATTGGGCCCAAAGTGCATGTTGTTGCCGCAAAGATGAGTATAAACAAATGAGAAGCTCATGTGGTTTGGTACTGCAAAGCAGCAAACAGAGATTTTAGGGAGTAGCTTTTAATTTTTTTGGAAGAAACAAGGTTTTTGACATTCAGAATCAGAACATTAAAACTATTTAGGATTATTTAAAATAGAAAATTCAGAAGGATGTGATATCCACTCAAATATCCATCTCCACTTTCTGCTGCATGTTGCCATAACAGATTTGTAAGAGTCATAGCTCTCCTGTGGGAGAGATGGTTCCTATAGCGAAAAACACTTTTGATTCAACTGCAACTTTTCATACACAAAAAAATAATTCCAATTAGTCATAGAAAAGTGACTGATAAAGGTGGAGAATTGGACTGTGCACATGGATAACTGTGACTATATACATTCCAAACTTAAGAAATGAGCATTTTTCCAGACTGAGAAGTTTACCAATGAAAAATACCAATATGTTATGTATTAAATACAATGTATACTTGATCTTACAGATCTTTCACTATGGAATAACAGACAGAAATCAAATGCATTATGTTTTTTAATTTGTTTTGTATAGAGCAATATTGTGTGAGTATATAATAGATATATATGGAGAGAAAGAGTGCTGTATAGACTTGTACAGAAAAATTCTATAAGAGCATCTGTTTTCATTGCAGACCATGATGTAGGAACTTCCTGTTATTTTTTCTAACATTAGCTGCTCTACAAACAACAGAGTGGACTGGTACAACCACATATCTATAGCAGGCATCTTGCTACTATTCATTTAATCTTCAATTTACTTTTTTCAACCTAGATTTGATTTTTCTAAGAAGCAAATACTGCCTGGCTAAAATGCTGCATTGTCATGACAAAAATAACCTTGAGCATATTGAGCAAAGCCTTGAAAGTATGAGGTGAACTACTGCTGATTATTTGGAATTAATAAAAATACTAACAGATTTTTAAGCAGAAACTGATTTAAATTGATTCTGTTTTCTGACAGACTAGCTTTTTGTCAGCATTTCAACTAGCACCTTGAGTGAGAAACTGAAATGGAAAAAAATAAATCTGCTCTGTCTCCTTGGCGAGAATTTAAGCTACCAAAGTCACAGCTGGCACTGAAAGAACAGTGGCATCAGCAGAGACCTCTATTCTTGCAGGACATAAATTGCACTGAGATACCCTAGCAACACTGCTGCGGAATGGTCTGGGCTCGGTGCTGTCTGGTGTACGATGCTTTCTTTGGGTTTTTTCTGTATGTGTTAGATTCTCTGTGGTCCTTGTAGCTGTGGACTGGTCTTGATTTTTCATAGCTCCTTTGTTTTTAGGTCTGAAACTATTATGGTGTTGTCTCCTGTGTTCATATCTGGAACTGCTCTTTATATTATTTTGATCTGTTTCGTTACTGGCACCTTGTGACTTGACAGACCCATTGAACCGGATGCCGTGATACTGAGAGTTAAATCTTCGTCTCTGGCTAGATGGCCCATTCTATCAAGAAAGAAAATGAATGATGGTTAGGTTGCATGCCCCTTTAAAAGATTTTGTTAAAAACAAATATAACACAGTGAATATTAATAAATATATGCAGAATCAAATTCCTAATGCAGCCAGTGCATTTTTTAACCCTGAATGTAACAGAACATATAAGCTTGATCATTGCTAGAGCTCTGTTAAAACCAGCTACATCTACAAGACAATCACTACAGAGTTGGCACCTGAGCTGCTTGCAAATGCGCGTGCCAGTCAAAAGGCAATGATGTATTAGACAGCTCCACAGAAACACCAACAGCAAAGTTAAGTAACAGTAAAAAACGTGGGCTCTGATCCTTAAAGGTATTTAGGTGCCTTACTCCTATTGGAATCTGGGCCCAGGTTCACTTTGACTTTTTCTCCCCCTGAGAACACAACTACTATTTTTCTGGATAGTAAAGTGTTGTGTAAATAGTACAATAAGATCTGCAGAAAGAAACAGCAGAAATCCATGTGGAAAGAAAAGAGTTAAGAATCCAGATGGATGGGAGACATGTCCATTTTGTTTACCCCCTACAGAGAGCGAGTTTTTATCAGTTGTGGAAAGTGGTGGCTTCCCATTGAGTTGTAGGACCGCTATGGCAGCAGATTCTATACACACACGGCAGTTATAAAATGCTCCTTATTTTCTCTTTATGGATCTGTCTCATCTTGTAATCCCTGGTCAGGCAAAACTCAGCCCGACTTCCTCAGGAGCTTTACCTAAGTAAGCACTACAGGACAAGGATATTGCAGGGTGCTCCTGTAAATGAAACAGATATAAATATGCCACAATATAGTAAGCAGAACTACTGAGCTTGTGAAATAATATAATTCTCTTGAAATCGTCCTGAAGGCATGAGTTGATCACTTACCAATAGGAATAAATATTTCCCCATAGGCTAGTGTAGGGCAATTAGGTACCATGCAGTGTTTTAAAAACCTTGCTCTGAAGCAACTGGTAGTGGTCACAAGGCATTGATCTGTTCCTGGTATGGCAATTCCTATGTTCCTCCATTACATATGTTCTACACAGTAATGAAACTGGAGCTGGAATACACCTATTAGTTCATTTTGTCCATCCCTGTCAGTGGCAAATTGCATATGATGTATTGCAGAACGGTATTTGGTTTTGTGTTGTTCACTTGTAATACTGCAGATTTTCCCATGAGTTTGTGAATATTGAACTTCAGCCTAGTTCATATCTAGTTTCTCACCTGTTTATTTGTTGGGGTTACTTGGGAAGAGGATTCTGTGGGATTGGAAATAAGATGATTTGGCATTTTAGTGTTGGCCGTTTTATTATCAAAGTTCTTGATGTGACTAGAGGATTTCCGGGAGTGTGTACTTTGCTTGCCAGATGCCACATGTGAAGTCACTGACAGCAGCACTGAACTGCATGGTGTTCTTGAGGAGTAGTTGTTCTTTGGATGAGAAACTACAAAAGAAAAACGCTCAGTGTTATCAGGTATCATCAGCACCAAAACACAAAGCCCAGACTCTTATCTCAGTTACACCAGAATTCAGTGGAGTCATTTCAGAATCAGGTCCATAGCCTTTTTTTTTTTTTTGCTGTGAAACAGCCTTGTTCCAGAAGACATTTTTGGAGATAAGGGGCCAATCCTGGTGCAACTCACTGACCCTGGTGGAGTTACCCCAGGGATGTGTTCAGCAGGAGACTATCTTGAAGAAGCTCCACAATTTCAAAACTCTTAGGAAGAGGTCAATATTTAGGAGGGAAATATAGCTCAGAATTCAATAAAAACGAGAGGAATTGCCCTGGCATGGACATACCATATTGGGCAGGCCTGGATCCATATGTTGTTTTGCAGGATTTTTTTCTCTGTGCCGCTAAGACCCAAATCTTAAAATTCCTTTTTATGGATCCAGTCCTACAAAGTGCTAAGTACTCTCTACTCCCATCAGCTTCACGGCTCAGCACCTCACAGGACTGGGATCTATGTCAATCTAACTCTTCCTGGGATGTAATCCGGGTCAATACTTCTATGGACACAACACAGTGAAATTGTGACTGGATTATAGCACAAAGCTATAACACCATGTTAGGGGCACCATGGAAGCACATCACCCCTTCAGGAGCTCTGGGAGGATGCATAATGCTTCCCGGGAGGATGGCCACCTCACCCCTTTTGGGAAGGGAGCATGCAATACCTAGTTCTCTCCTAGTGCTGACACTGGTGTGGGCCCTGGGGAGTCCTTGAGTTCCCTGAGTGCAAAGTCTCTCATTGTACCCAGACTTTGCCCTCTTGGCCAAGCGGCTTCTTGCTTCTTCTCCATCCCTTGTCCACCTGCACAGGGCCAGGCAAAGAGCCTGGCAAAGGCACCCCAAAGGCAAAGAGCCATTTTGATCAGTAGAGCTGCCTGAAGGTAAAAAGCACTGTCCCCCAGGAGTAAAACCAGAGCCTGGATGTCTATATTTGTGTGCTGGGTGCCCTTCTTGCTGAAGGAAGGTGCTGTTTGTGACATCGGCAGAGAGAGCAAGCTGGTTTTCAAGCTGCTTTGATGCTGGCTAAGAATTATAAACACAAACACACTGTAAAGACAGAAGGTATTTGAAACTCTGTTAAATCTGGGTGTTTCCATTGCCAGCATCAGAAACAACATCACTCCGATGGCTGCCTTCAGCACTAGGCTAGAAAAGGTCAGCTGGATTTGTAGCTAGATTTTTTTAACAATAAAAAATGTAAACTATTGGTTCTTTATTCCTGGTGCCCATTGCTTCTTAGTCTGTGAACTTTTAAACTGTTGGGCTGAGCAAACTCACTGTAGGTTTCCTCACATTGAAATACTGTCTCAGTGCTTGTAATGTGAAAAATAGAATGCTTTAATGAGCACCCCTGGCAGCAAAGAGAGAAATACACAGAGTGTGGTGTCAATAATTCCCCCACTGCTCAAGGTCAATGGGAGTTGTACCCAATGCCAAATTAACCCATTGCTGGCCCCTTTGGCAAACATACACTTCTGGGCCCCTAGCTTCTAATATGAACAACAAACAGCTGTATGGTAGACTCAGTGAGGTTGGGCTGGCCATGCTGTGGATCCACTGGGACTGGCTGCTCATCCTGTTGCTGCTAGGTTCACTGCTCACCCTACGTTCCCTGTAAGCTGCGTGGCTGCACAGCAGCTTTCTTAGAGCTGCGCAGGCACTCAGAGAACCTGCCTGGAGGACCAACTGGGGAAGGGGCGCCCCTCCCCCAGCCTCAACCAAGCCTGGCCGCCAACCTGCCAGGGCACCCCTACCCCGGCCTGAACCCAGCTGTGGCGGCCTGGCCAGGTCCGGACCCAACCACAGCCGTGGCGGCCCGAACCCAGCCGCGGGCTGGACCTGCCGGAGGAGGGGTGCCTATCCTGCAGCCCCAACCCCGGAACTGCCACGGTGGGGAGAGGGCCCTCTCCCCCCCGCAGCCCAGGTGCTGCTGCGGGGAGAGCTGGGGGGAGTCCTCTCGCCCCCCCCATAGCCCCAGAGCAACCTCCTGTACCCCAAACCCCTCATCCCCAGCCCCAATCCCAGAGCTCACACCCCCAGCCGGAACCCTCACACCCCTGCACCACAATCCTCTGCCCCAGCCCTGAACCCCTCATCTCCAGCCCCGCCCCAGAGCCTGGAGCCCTCACACCCCTGCATCCCAACCCTCTGCCACAGCCCTGAGCCCCCTCCCACACTCTGTACCCCACCACATGAATACTGTTATGTGCACCAATATGAAGGTGATACGTCACACATCACCATATTGGTGCACTTAACAAAATTCATTCTGCACATGGGTGGGGAAAAATTAGAGGGAACACTGTTCACCATGATGGAGGGATGGCTGGGCCAAATTTGAGTGAGTGGCGTTGCTACCTGGCTCATGGGGTTGCAGTGCTATTCAGAGTTGGCCCAGCCACCCCTCCATCATGGTGAGCAGTGCCACAAATAGCAGGAAGATGAGCAGTCAGTCCTGGTGAATCCACAGCCTGGCCGGTCTGGCTGTGATGAGTATATTGCATGGCTGTTCGGTAGGCCCCAGGCCTCCTCCCTGAATTTGGGCCCTAGGCACGTGCCTACTTTGCCTATGTGATAATCCAATTCTGGTTGTGCCCCTTTACACCTTGGACTGAATTTGGCCTGGAAATTGAAGTGAATTTCATGCTGATAAAAGGCTGCTGAGATGGAGTTTTTATTCCTTCCACAGAAGAGGCATAGCATGGGTAACAGCCATGCAAGCTTCCCTATTATTGCCCCAACAATGTGCCTCTACTCTGACTTGCAAAGGCCATCTCTAGGAGTGAGAGGATAGTCCAGTCTCCATGGCTCATTCAATAATTAGTCTCTATAGGGAGCCTGCCAACCCAGAGGCCTGATTGTGATATGGACACTTGTCAACTACTACCTTGATGGAGACCACAAACTCATCTCATATATGCCACTGGAAAACTACCTGCGGAATTACCACTGCTCAATCTCACATGTTTCTGTCACTCCTGCTACCACCCCATTCAAAGGGTTGCATTTCAAACACTTACAGATTTGGGCTTAAAGTTCACTAAAACCAACTCTTCAGTTCTGGATTCCTACAGCACTTCCATAGAGTCTTCAGCCACCTGAGTTTCTGGCCCATTAGCAGTCTCAGAAAGGGCTCTGGTGCTGTAAATAGATTATGGCTGCCCCACCTCGCTCTGCTCTGACTTCTGATTACAGAACTTCCTTGTCCCACTTTGTCATACAATCACACAGGATGCAAATATGCACCAAGAGCAAGAGATGGTGGAGAGAGTCTTCAGTGTCCAGAGAGAAGGGAAATTTCCAGCCAGATACATAGTTTTATCTAATTTCAACATTCAGGGAGGATTCCCCATCTCTCCACCACTAGGATGAAAAAAAGAGGTCACAACATAATGCCAAGTTTATTTACAAACCAAGCACTAGCTAGTTTTTGTAGGGTTTTTTTTTAATCTCTTATTTATTTTGAATTCATACCTGGTGGAACATATTTCCAACCACTAGGTGACCTCTTAGCAAAAATAATATAACTCCATATTGCTGAACTGCACAGAGCAAAACAGTTAATAATAGATCTTTCTTTTATAAGCAGAGAGGATGATCTGAGGTGTGCTTGCATTGAATTCTACCTTTCTGTCTTCTTTATGGCACACAGGCTGGTGTAGAAGCCAGTGCAAGCATCAAGCTGCCTGTCATAAAGTGGGCTGCTTACTTTTTAACAGAAAATACATATTTTCCTTTAGGAAATTGTAAACAAAATAGTTCAATGAAGAAGTGTTATATTTTAAAGTGATCTTATAGAGATGATTACACTTTGGAGAGAGAGCAACTGGAACACTTTAAAATCCCACTGTCCTTCACCCACAGATGTATATCAGTCCTGTTACTTTCATTTCACACTAACAGCTGTCTTATACTGTCAGATTGTGCATCTTACCCTCCCTGGCTGCTCAAACCCCACAAGTTCTTTACTTTGCACAAACTTTGTGTTAGTTGTTCCTGCAAAAAGGCCCCAATTCAGCAAAGCCCTTCAGCACATGCTTAGTTATAAGCACATTACTAGTTATTATTTGTACTACAATGCCATCTCAAGGTCCCAGTCTTGGTTAGGGTCCCATGATGTTAAGCATTATACAGACACACAGTGACAGACACCAATCTAAATAAACAAGCCAAACAAAGGAAAGGAGAGAGACAAAGGCCCAGAGAGAGGAACTGACTATTCCAGCAGAGCTAGGAATAGAGTCCAGATCTCTTGAGTCCCAGTCCAATGCCCTACTGTCTCACCACTATCCTTAATAGTAGTAGCCCTACAGATTGCAATGTTCTGAATTCAGTGGGTCAACTCATGTGCTTAGAGTTAGGTAACTGCATCATTCATGAGCCAAGGCCTAAATCAATTTACCTGTGGAGTTCACTGCAGCTGCAGGTTATTTAGGGAAATATTTAGTAAAATTTAAAAAATGAGTATATGTTTACATCAATAGCAGCTGTGGTTACACTAGCTAGGATAACAATTAAAGAACTTCCAAATCCTTAAGCTTTAGGGCATGAGATAGTTACCATGAGATCACTGTGCACAATTAGATGCATTATTTGGAAATTCATGCTTTCCTCCAGCACATCTGGGATTGGCCACTAACAGAGACAGGATACTGGGTTAGATGGATCCCTCAGACTGTTCTGTAATAGCAATTCCTGTGTTCTTGTGCATTACACTGTTTGCGACTCCCGGGAGACAATTTTTAGGCGATGGAATCACAAGATTCATTCTGGCAGATTCACGATTTGTTTTTCTTGCTATTTATAGTAACTCCTTGGAAACCTGAAACTGGAAATTGTTTTCTTCCTGAAATCGTTTTTCCTCCACCATGCCATGTTTTTGTTTGCTCATGGGTGCTGGGGTTGCTAGGATGGTTTTTTTGGGGTGGGGGGGCGGGGCGGTGGATGGCTGGAGAGAGGAAAAAAAGCATTGAAGTATTTGTTTTTTAAAAAACATACAAAGTCTTACATGATATAATGAGATATAAGAGAGGTCAAATTTTGCATCTGGGGAACATGACTTTTAGAGCAGACAATGGTTGTGAGCAGCTCAATAAATTTACAGAAAGACAGGTGTAAAATACCTTGTGCCAAATTTAGCTTCTGCAAAAAACAATACACATCTTCTGAAATCAGTGCAGTTGCTCCCTCTTATGCCAGGGCTGAATCTGGTCCCTTGACATCATGGTAGTACAGAGAAGTCAAATAGTCACTACATTCACACAACACTTACTTTGAAAATCACCAGAACTTACTTTCTCCGCAGAGCTGAATTTGGGTCTTTAGCTGTTCTATGTCACAGGAGAACCGGGCAGACCTACCCAGCTCTTCATCATATTTGCGTTCACTCACAAAGTGCTACAAAAATACATGGAAATTAACATTGACTAACATTCTAATGTATCCCACTTCATTATATGGATGGTGAAGAAATCACCCTAATGTTAATTATCCGAAGGTCACTGTAAGGTCTCCGCTCTCTGTCATCCACCAGGGCTCAGGCTCTCTTCCCAGAATCTGAGCAGATAAAACAGTAGTTTCCCATCCTGTATTAAGCTCTGACAGTGTAAAGAGACCTTAAAGTAGGTGTACATTACACTGTACAATACACCCACTTTAAGGCCCCTTTTCAATGCCAGACAGTACAAATGCACCTTTGTGTAAATGGAATCAGGCCCAAAGTGGCCAGATGATAATTAGGCCTCTCAGCGGGCTTTGATTTCGACCGAAAGATTGTGTTGACTCACTTTCAGAACCTGATGGAAGCGGCTGGGAATGCCCTTCTGTAGCTTTGCTTCCTCCTCTGTGACAGGTACCAAAGGGTAGAAAGAAGTCTCTTGGCTTCCTCCCTGAGAGCTCTGACATGTGGTTATACAGAGCTCCAACTTGTAGTCCCTCCTGGTCACTGCATACGACTCCACAGGAGGTGGGGAGAGAGCAAGGTATTTTGATGTGCTACAATAATATACCAGTAGTACTCTGTTCTGGGGTTACCTGTTCACGTACAAGTGCACTTCAAGGCACCGGTTACAGTCCAAAAAGCCTTAGCAGCTTCTTTCCTGATATCAGTTTCTGTGCCAAGGCAATCTCAGTGAAGATGTCACCTGCAGTCTGAGTTGGTGTGCTTCAGAGCACAATACAAGAAGAACCTGATTGACTGATGGATCAATTTGATATTTGGGAAAAGGATCTTGTGTCATTCTGCCACGGTGCAGAGGTTTTTGTTATTGGCTTTTAAGCTTACAGGCTCAATATGGGCCTCAACTAATTGGGACTAATAACTCTGGGATGCACACACAGCAGAAGCCCGTGTTACACTATTTAATAGGGTGCAGCTAGGACCGCCTCCATACTAGTTTCTATTCATTGACCAGAAGTACAGAGGCTTGCCCTGAGCAGGCGCCCCTCCCTCCCACACCCACAAATGGTCCTAAGCATTTATAGCACAGAATAGGGATACAAAGTAATGTTGGCAGCCCAGGCTCAGTATCCATGTAAAGAGAGCACACGTCCAAATGGAAGCGTCTTGGTGGACTAACCTTAATTTCAGCCCTGAGTTCAGCCAGTTGTGTCTCAGCCATCTGACTAGCTAAGTCTGTCAGTCTCTTTAGCTCCTCAGCTCTTTTCTGACGAGCAGTCAAGATTTCCACTGCCAAGCAAAAAGGATAATACATTAGTGCTAGGAACATAATCACTTTTTTACGATCTGTACATTAACATTGTTTGCAGTTTTGTTGAAGCTGTGCTGGTCCCAGATTAGTAGAGACACAAGGTGGGTGAGGTAATATCTTGTATTGGACCAACTTCTGTTGGTGAGAGAGAGAAGCTTTTGAGTGTACACAGAGCTCTTCTTTAGGTCTGGGAAGAAGAGCTCTGTGCAACTGGGAAGCTTGGAAAAGATGTTATCTCACCCATCTTATCTCTGTACATTAACATTGTACATCAACATGTGGAAAACATACAACATGCCAAGCACATTTCCATCCATATGACCCTGTCTGCACAGATTAATCCAAATCAATGGATTGAATTTAACTGTTTATTGTTAAGAAAGATATGAAATTGATATGCTGTTAGAAAATTAAAATTCCCACCCAAAGTTAAACCTGCCCTTCAACATTTAGACAATCAGATGGTACACATGGTGTTTTGAGCTTTTTCCAATGCATTTTAAAAAAGCATAAAATCATCGAGGACTCAGCTGAGATGCAGGAAGTGACTTGAGCCAACAGCCTTACATCTGGGTGCATGATGTCTTTTATTTAGATGTGACCATTTTATCCCCTTCTGAAAGAATTCTGTTAATAGTTTGTCTAATTTATAAGAGTTATGGTTTTGCTTTCAAGTACAGATTATGCTCTTATGCAGTTTATCTAATGAAGTCATATTCCATTTATGTAACACATTTTAAATGCGTAAGATTTTTATGAAAAATATTAAATATACAAGACGCCACATGTTGTATACACTGTATAAGGAAATGATGATTTTACACTCCCTAATATGCTGTTAGAAAAAATTATTCTGAACCACAATAGCAATAGCCCACTCTTTCTTAATACTTAGGATTATGTAATATGACAAATTGTGAAGGACAATGAAATTTGCAGTTATCTTAACATTGCAGTTATCTTAACATGATCCATATATTTGCAAAATCTGATTCAGCAGTAGGGAAATGGTGGGGTTTGCATTTATGCAAAGGGAGGAAAGGTGAAATTTTAAATAATGATAATAGTGTTCTTATGGATGAAGCACAGGCCAGGGAGCCAAGAGACCTTTGTACACATCCTCAGCTGATGTAAACTGTTACAGTTGGTTGACTTCCATGAAGTTCTGACAATTTACACCAGCTGGATCTAACCCCTAGTTTCTATGCTTGCTTTGCCACATATTTCCTGAGTGACCTTGGCACTTAGGGCTATTGTACCCAGGGAAGTTATTGTGTAATAAGCTAGGATGTGACTTTAGAGTGTGGACACTCTTACTCTGTACTCAGAGTGACCTTTAGTGGTTTAGCTAAATTAATCTACACAAAGCACTTTTACTGCAGAATAAGAGCTTCCACGCAGGGAGTTAGTGTGGGACAGCTACTGTGTTTTAAAATTCACACCCTATTTTATTGCACACTAACATCCCATGTAGACAAGCCCTTACCCTCTTTGTGCCTCCATTATACCATCATTAAAATGAGGTGTAATATGATCAAATCTTACAGAAGGTTTATGTCGCTTAATCCCCTAATTTTTGTAAAGAGCTTTGAGGTCCTCAGATGGAAGGCTCTGTGGCAGTGCAGCACACGGATAGTTATTCTAAGTGGTGGCCTTTTACTTTGCTCCTTAGCTGATCTTTTCATTCCACCCATCATCCTTAGCCATATGTGGAATATGGCCTCCAGTGTTGCTACACAGGGAATCCCTGTTGGATTGCTAAAAGAGTCACTACGTTTTATAGTGATCACCTCGCTTATACTTTATTCCTTGCTGAAGGATTATTTTAAATCGTGCTAACTGTGCTGTCTCTACAGATTCAGGACCAAATTTTCCAAAGTGACTGTCCAAATCACGTGCTCAAATTCCACAGCTGCACACGCACACTGGCGTGTGGTGCACATGCAAATACCTATTTTTGCACACTGTTAAGGTTACCAGTTTGGGAAATTTGACCTATATAAATAGTAAAAATGATCATCAGTTAAATAATCCTCCCATGTGGCAGAAAGATGTGAAGATAAATAATAACATCATTATTATTGAAATGTGTGTAGTATTAATTAATAACAGCAACCCAAAGATCTAAAAGCACTTTACAGACCCTAACCCTCACAATGGCTCTGAGAGACAGCAGAAGCTGCAATTTAAAGAAAGGCACAGAAACCTGCCCAAGCACACAGAGAGTCAATGGGAGAGCAGGGAATTGAATCAAAGTGATATATTAATACAGCATAAAGCCAATAGGTACATCCTAGGTTACTATCTCTGTATAATATAACTAGTTTTATTTCACCGAAAAGTGGATTCTAGCCTCAGACTAGATTAATGTGTAGCCCTCTGATAACATCAGAGCTGTACTGTGGATTTCTAAATGTGGCTTTATTTGTGCATTGGATCCTGCTCCACTGACATCAATGGGAATTTTGCCATTGACTTCACTGGAAGCAGGAGCATGCCCACCAGGTGATTATAACAGTCTCTGCAGGTAACCAAGGAACTGCTGGCATGTTTCTATCATCATCATCTTAAAAAAAAAAATCCCCCCAAATCTTCAGATCCACATGTCTTTCACGTTTGTGTTAGAAGATCTCTCATAGGAAACATTTTAAGTGTACATTATGGTCAAACTTTGCTAGAATAAGTTGGCCTCCATACAAGCATAGTCTCAAGGAATTTATCTGAAAATACAGATTTGTTGTTGTTTTAAACACCTGTCAGCTAACTCAAGAGATCTACATATAAATGCAGCACTCAAGAACATGTGTATTTGTGACCAGGGCCGGCTCTAACTTTTTTGCCGCCCCAAGCAACAACAACAAAAAAAACCCGAGTGCCGCCCCACCGAAACAAACCCCCTCCCCCGAGCACCGCCCCACCGAAACAACCCCCTGTGCCCTGAGCACCACCCCGCCAAAACAAAAACAAAAAAATACACACACCCCCGAGCGCCGCCCTGCTGAAACAACCCCTTCTGCCCCAAGCGCCACCCCGCCAAAACAACCCCCCGCCCCCGAGCACCGCCCTGCTGAAGTAAAAAAAAAAAAAAAGGGCAAAAAACCCGAGCACCGCGCCAAGATTGGCCGTCCTTTAGAAGGTGCCGCCCCAAGCACATGCTTGGTCAGCTGGTGCCTGGAGCCGGCCCTGTTTGTACACCCTCCCCCATAGCGCTTTAGGTTTATAAATCAATGAAAGACTGATAGGATCTTCATCTGTGACAGACAAAATCTCCTTCCTGTGTTACTAATATTGGGACAAATCCTGAGCTCATTGCTCAGCCTTTTTAGTCTTTACTCAGACATACTCCCACTAGAGCTGGTTTAAAAGTGTTATTTCTAATGTGGGGTGTACCATTGCTGCTGCAGTGTCCCATTAAATCATTGTTGTGTGTTACCTTTTTCCCCACCAGAATATACCTATCTAGATGACACCTATACAAGAGAGAGAAATTAGATGAAAATCTGGAATGCATCTGATCAGATTTGCCTCAGTAGATAATTAGGAAAACAGGTTTTGATCAACATCTGTTTTTTAAGATACCTTTTAAATTCATGAGCATAATTACAACTTTCTCTCCTTAAAAATGATGTAAAGCCAAATATAGCCATATTATGTGATATTTCCCTATATATCTTCATATATTCGAAGTCATGTATATAGTACTATAGAGAACTCAATGAGATATATTTTACTGTTTCCCCATTAGCAAATGAATACAGGGATTGAGAAAGGAAAATGCAAGAAGCACTCTACAAGCTGTAATAGTAGGTTAAGTCTCAGCTTTGAAATCTCTAGATTACTTGGGATTCCAAGTTCAAATCTTAACTGGGTTGATTCTTCAACCCTCCAAGGTAGATAAAATGATTTCCATGTGTGTGACAGTGTGCTATCCACAGTTAAAATATATATGTCACTAAAGTCAGCCGATATGTTTCTGAATACACACAGAGGCAGATGTGCCATAAGAAGGTGTCATATTTACAGTCACTTTTCAGAACAGAAACATACGTTACAAACTGAGGTTCTGTCCATTCAGAGTAATTAAAAATTCCATGGACATTTTCATAAGAGAAGGGGTTTGGCTACGTGTATACAAGACTCAGTCCTGCAAGCCTAGTGCAGACAAAACTCCCACTGACATCAATGGGGATTCCACACATAGAGTGCTTGCAGGACTGGATGCTTAGTCTATAAAAAGTGTGTTGAGTCATTCAGAATGAAAGGTGCCATATAAATAGAGAACACTAGAGAATTTGTGATGTCACCACATCCAAATATTCTGAAGGGTTAATAAGTTCCAAGGCAAAAGAATGACTTCATGACCATATGAAATTCTGCAGCCATCTTTAGATTCTGACATGCCCGCATGTCATGACATGACTATTACTAAGGCTATGTTTTAGTCATGGGTATTTTTAGTAAAAGTCATGGACAGGTCACAGGCAGTAAATAAAAATTCACGGCCAGTGACCTGTCCATGACCTGTACTATATACCCGTGACTAAAACTTGGGCTGGGGCTGCTATGTGGGGGTGGTCTGGGGGTGCCACAGGTGCTGGTGGGGTGGCCCGGGACTCCCGCTGGTGTGTGTGTATGTGTGGGGGCGCGCTGGGCAGCGGTGTGCAGCCCGGGACCCCTGCTGGTGCTCGGGTGGGCGGGGGGGGGAGAGGAGAGGGTTGGTGGGGCTGGCAGGCTCCCTACTGGGCTCCGCACAGATTCCCGGAAGCAGCCGGCATGTCCCTGCAGCTCCTAGGGGATAGTAGCTCCTAGTAGTCAATGAGAGCTGCGGGGGTGGTACCTCCAGGCAGGGGCTGTGCGCAGAGCCCCCTGGCCCCTTCGCCTAGGAGCTGCAGGGACGTGCCGGCCACTTTTGGGGAGTCCTCCCCCCCTGATGTAAGTGCTGCCTTGCACCACAACCCCCAGCCCTGAGCTCCCTCCCACACCCAAACAGCCCCAGCAGTGGTCGATGCAACTGGCCAAGGGGCTGCCAGATCTGTTTGGGCAGCCCTGGAGCCAGACGCACCGGCTGCTGCAGAAGTCACAGAGGTCACAGAAAGTCATGGAATCTGTGACTTCCGTGACAGACATGGAGCCTTAACTAATACATGTTAACACCCCAGCTGAATTTATAGGGATGGAAATCTATTAAACTTTGGTGCACAATTCTTTTAGCCAGAACTTGTTCAGGACGTGGTAGAGAATACCAGAGGCCCTGTATACAACGAACAATGCTGTAATGCTGCTAGAGGAATTGATTTACTACTTAATTTTTCTGCAGAATCAAAAACACATGTTCTCCCAACTCTTCCAAAACACCCACAAGCTCTCTAGTATGTTTTCTACTTACTGGCTTCTTCTTTAACTTTATCAACTTCTGCCATTAACGACACTTCTTTGTCTATGATGCTAAAAAGGAAGAAAAAAAATTATTTAACCCAAGATAAAACTATGATGTGAAGCAGAACTAAAATATATCTTATACTAATAAATGTTATTATACAAAAGACTTCAGAACACTGTTACTGACAGTTTTGGAATTAATAAAGGGAAAAATTAAATGGAAAGAGATAAAATAACTAGACTAACTCAATATAGCAGACAGTGCTAACCAATCTCTAATGAAAGTTAATACATTATTAGCCAGATACTATCCTTTTACATTTATATGCAAATATCTCTGATCTAGCTGCACAAGTACTGTCTGGGTGCAATGGTACTCAAGTCCATATTCTCACTTCTGGATTAGTATAATGCACCCTAGTTAATATCCATGTTGACCTGGTTTACCTCACAGTGCAGTTTGTTACAACAATGTAATTATGGCCATGAGCTAACAACTTTCTCTCCTTAAATGATCGGGGAACAAGTTTCTCCAGAACACGGTATTTTAATCGAGTAATTAGTCTGTCCTTATGTAAGGTACATAACCCTTGGCACATCACCCAGCAAAGTCACTAACTGGAAGATTCACCCTCCTTGCCCAGTTTTTGTAGGATTTATGGGACAAGACAGGTACATGGTTGGTTTCCTTCCAACCTTCTTCTCCTGCAGAGTTCCTTAGCTCCCCCACTCAAGCAGAACTCCTGCAACCCTCCGCCACAGCACTCCACAGTCCCCAGCTGTGCTTTTTAACTCACAAAATGCAAGCAGACAGGTGGATCTGCTGAGAGTTAACAGTGGGTCTAAGGCACTTTTAACGTAACAATGCAATTTAGTGAAGTAACAGCACTAGAGAGCTCCCCAATAGATGGCACTTTTGTACATAGCTCTGATATACTTTGTAAAGGAGTTCTTGTTTATTAACCATTATCAACATTAATTTTTCAGTTTTGCAGAATCAAAAGGGTTTTGGTCTTGCTTTAAAAAAAGAGATGGCAAGTAGGTCAGATACCACAAGTGAAATCAGGCAGGCCACTACTGGGGGAAGTGGAAAGTTCAGCTCCTATAACAGAAACATCATAAAATTTAAGCCTTGGCACAGAATGAGATCTTAGGAGTTCGAGACCTAAAAATAGCAGCATGAAATGTAGTTTTTTTTCTGAATCAAACCTTACTGATGTGAGGAGACTCACAGAAGTCAATGGAACTGAAACCTTACATGAATAAGGCAAGGTTGATCAGGCCCTTTACATCTGGGTTGTTATTCTTTCAGTACTCTAACATAATTGCCTGTTTGACACAATCTGGTCCATAACGGGAACAACTATGTTAGCAATTCATGTGTAAATACCGATATGAACATACATGTGGTCCTACATCCCAATAAAGAGTATAAACCACGAGTATGTAAGTGATATAACAGCCACGTGAAGTGTAGTTACACATAGTGTAAGCCCAGAGTATGTATGTAACAGTAACACAAAATGTGGTATAGATAGGCTCACTTATAATTATAAAATTGCTTCCTCTTGGCAAAGACCAACTGTATGTGCTTTAACTGTGCATATGTCCTTTGTCAGGAGTCTATATTTTGCACTGGCAGGTGGATGAAACAAGAACTAGAGATGGGCTCAGAGTAAAACTCTGGCTCTGAACAGTCCCTCCTTTTAGTAAGGTTCATATCCTAATCCAAACTTTGCACCTCTCTTCTCTCTACAATGGGCCAAACCAAAACCCCACATCCAAATACCCCCAGACTTTGGGGTTGTTCAGATCAGATCTGAACTTTGTAGCTAGCACAAGTCTTTTCCATCTCTTGCTATACAGCCTGACTGTTTTTAGGAAACTGAACAATCAACCCATTAAGTCTCAATCACACCTTCTAAAACAGCACTGAAAATGTTTTTTTCTAGTCTACACTAACACACATAGATTTCATTACAGGTTCAGAGGCTCCCATTGCTAATAAATAGTGTCAACAATTCAGTTTCCTGCTATAGACCAATCTTATTATGATCCTAAATAACTAACAGGATACAAGGATATTTGTGTAAAAGCAAATACAGGCCATGATTCTTTCTCTCTTACTCTTACACTGAAATAACTTTACTGACTTCCCCATCCAGCATGCTGTTACTTGGCCCGTAATATATGTAGTAGTTTACAATACACAAGAGCAAGAGTTCAGTCCTGCAGTGTCAGTACTGTGAACGAAAAGCTCTCATGAAGTCAATGGGAGTTGTGTGGATAATGAGTGGAGAACAAGGTCCTAAAGGATTCACCAGAGCACTGGAAACTACAAGTCAGTTGTGGTATAACCTGACTAATGTACAAGAATTCCAAGCGGAAATGGTTGTATGCAGTGCCGTGTTGGTCCCAGGATATTACAGAGACAAGATGGGTGAGGTAATATCTTTTCTTGGCCCAACTTCTGTTGATGAGAGAGACAAGTTTTCGAGCCACACAGAGTAGTTCTTCAGGTCTGGGTTTCCATTTCAGACAGCTAAATTCAGTATCTTCCATTGTTGCATGCAGTGTAGTTGCAGCTGTGTCGGTCCCAGGACCTGAAGATGTAGGACCTGAAGAAGTGGTCAATTGGTGCTCAATATTCTCCAAGCATATGGATAGACTTGGGATTCAAATGGGCAATTGATAATTCCAGTTTATTGCAGCGACGCTGACTTCTGTCAGCGTCGCTGGGTGCTGATGCCCAGCGTCGGGGGAGGGGCCCCGCCCCCACCACCGGGCCCCGCCCCTGACGCCGGGTGATGTTGCGGTGCCCCGACGCTGGGCCCCGCCCCCGACGCCAGGTGACATCCAGGGCCCTGCCCCCGATGCAACGTCGCCCGGCGTTGGGGGTGGGGCCCCGCAACATCGCCCGGTGCTCCGGTAAGCTAGGCGCGGGCCCCGGGGCGGGCGGGGAGCTGCCGGTGGGTGCAGTGCACCCACCAATTTTTCCCCATGGGTGCTCCAGCCCCGGAGCACCCAAGGAGTCGGCACCTATGGTTTATTGCTCGGAAAAGCAATAGCTTCCCAGAATCTATTTCCTATTAATCATTCATGACCACACAGGGTATCGAACTTCCTTGGCTGAATTCTCCAGGTGAGAACAGTGAGTCTTGAAAATTGCACATGAAACAAACAAAAAAAGCACTTACAAAAGTGCATCCACAGTATGCCACAGGTTATATAAACACAACCTTTAGATTGGAAAAAAAAATGAAGAAATACCTAGCAATAAGTTCACGTAAACAGAGTTCACAAAAAGGCCTGGCCCAAACCACTTCA
The DNA here is from genome assembly GCA_037349315.1 of Chelydra serpentina. Lineage (NCBI taxonomy): Eukaryota > Metazoa > Chordata > Testudines > Chelydridae > Chelydra > Chelydra serpentina. The sequence goes on along the minus strand of JBAIAC010000029.1, from coordinate 32,239,587 downwards.
GACCTGTTCTCGCCCCATTCCAATAATAGATCTTTGAATATATACTAAATTGCTTGGCCAGTTATATTATATTTTGATGCCAAATAAAAAAGCTTTTATTACCAAAGGAAGAACGAGATCATAGCCGCACCCAATTTCTTGTATATTGTACAATTAATCACAGTAATAACTTGTCATTTTCTAGATAAGTTTCCACTCTTGATCTAGTCTGGTAGGCTAATAAAGAACCCCGCAGGAAGGTGCTCAGATACAACACAGAAGTTCCTAGATAAACAGGAATGATTTTGAAATTCCCTTCACAGCTATTAACTGTAATTGAAGACTGAGGCATAAACAAAAGCGACATTTCTGTGGTTCATTTGCCACCAGCAGAATAAATAAGATGTTAGACTAAGCTAATTTAAGGACCAGATCCTCAGCTGGTGTAAACTGACATGGCTCCACTGAAGTCAAAGGAGGTACACTAATTTGTATTAGGAGAGGCTCTGGCCCTATATCTCTAGTATATAGACGGATGGCTACCTAATCCCAGCAGGTGGCTGTAAATCAATGGTTCTCAAACTGGAAATCACGAATCACCAATACATCATGAAGGATTTGTAAGGGTCTATGAACTAATGAAGGAATATGCCTTTCCCCAGTGAATGTCTGATACCAAACCGCACTGGAAGGTGGAGAGTCAGTGTAGCCCATTTCTCATTCCCTCATGGCAGGACCAGGCTCTGCTGTGGGTGAAACTGACTAGTCTGATTCAATTCCCCTTTCAGCAGAGCCCTGTGCAAAAGCAGGTTAGTGCAGAACTCTTAACTCTTCACCTGCCAATGGAATTTCATAGAGAAGGGAACAAATGAAAAAGAGAGTGACAAACAGAGGGGGAAAAAGATAGAAGACAGATGTACACAGAAAGAAGAAAAATAAATAAGGGTATGTCTACCCTGAAATTGAAGGTGTGTTTGCAGCTTGGGGAGGCACACCCGCAGCAGCAGCATGGACACTATACAAACTTGCCCTAAACCCTAGGTACGTAACCTGCGTTGCTAGCCCATACTGGGGTCTATGCCACCTCATATTCACTGCCAGTTTTAGCCACATTAGCTAAATTAAACCAAGCATAGGTATGTCTATCGGAGCTGCAATCACCCCTCCAATTGCAATGTAGACACTACCCCAAGAGGGAGAAATGGATGAAAAGAAGAAAGAAGACATGTGCATGTTCCTGGTGCTGGTGTTGAGGCAAACCACTTTCCCTGCTATCTTTAGGGTATGTCTACACTGCAAATAAAAACCGCCGGCTGTCCTGTGCCAGCTGGCTTGGGCTGTGGGGCTGTTTAACTGCAGTGCAGATGACCAGGCTCAGGTGGGAGCCTGGGCTCTAGGACTCTGCGAGGTGGGAGAGTCCCAGAGCTCAGGCTGCAGCCCAAACCAGAATGTCTACATCGCAAGTAGGGACTCAAACTGGTTGAGCTCACAGATGGACAAGTAATGAGCTCATAGATGGCATAAACTCTGTTTGCCATACTGAATTATATTTTTATAAAAAGATTAAAAGCACAACGCATTTCCCAAAAGACAATGTGGGTCAGAAGAAAACTACAGGTAAATATAATGTAACTCATGCCACATCAGAGATTATTACTTATGGAATAAGGTCTGCCTGGTTTTTGCACTTGCTTTCTCATATGCCTTTCCAGATGGAGTAAAAATTTTGAGGATGGCTTTGCACAAAGATTCGGTATTTGGAATTACAATATTATAGAGTCACCTTTTGTTACTGAACATAAAAAGTATTTGACTCTATGAATAAGCAATCAAATAAAACATTCAATGAAATAGAGCTTATTCACATTCTTTTTCTCAAACAGCACTGGAAAGTCACAAAAATCCTTATACAGTAGTTGCAAATTGCCCTCCAGCATAGAAGTTTGACTCAGACTGTACTTCAGAGAGAGAACTCAGAGTCTGATCTTGTGAGGTGCAAAATGTCTCCTTCAATCAAAAGGGACAGATCTTAGCACCATGGATTACACACGTGCTTCAATCTCAGCCCCTCTACCCATAGACCCCTAAACTCCTTCAAAGCTTGTGAGAAAAGCTGGGCTTGACAACATGCCCAGAGGTCACCAAAACTGGAACTCTGGGAGAGCAAGGAGGGACACATATTTCAGAGTTAAAGATTCCTTAAGGAAAATGCCCTGCTAATAATTCCTTCAGTAGCCCTAGGCCTAAAGAAAGAACAGTGTTGTGAACCTGGGTCACCAATCACAGACATTTCCTTAACCAGGGGTGCAAAAGTCACCCTGGCCAGTTTTTCTGGTTGGTTCAATAACATAATTTCAGTCATCAGCTCTCCCTCATCCATTCTCCACCTTTAACACTTGGCTGTTCATTTCACTGCAGTATCTTGGTCTGATGGGATGGAAATGCAGAGCTCAAAACATCAGCATACTGAATACAACAAATCCCATGTTTCTCAATAACATAGACAGGTTGGATAAGAAGAGGTGACAAAAACCACCCCGGAGAATCCTTCATAAAAGGCACAAATGGGTGAATAGAGACAGGAGAGGAATTCAGCAAAGCACCAGGGGAGTAAGCCATCTGGTGGTGTTTATACAATGAAATTCAGGCAGCAGGTTAAGTTTTAATAGTCTGAGTTTGGTGGCCAGTCAAAGCACCCTGGGTGCATAACGCTCATCTGTTGGGCAGTTTTATTTTAAATTAGCATCCTTTTATGTTTTCTTAATTTAACTGTATTAAATGCAGAATAATAAAGTGGAATATTAGATATTTTGATAGCATCTTTCACAGAAGAATCCAAAGCATTTATGCGTTTCACAAATAACACAGTGTTCATATGCACCCACATTGGAGTGGAGGGTGGCAACCAACTAGTGCACAGCACAACAATATAAGGAGGGGAATTTTGGCCAAGGACACCAGCCAAACCTCTAATTTTTACCAAAAGAGTCATGTGGGCCCTTACCATCCACCTGGAGCAGATTGAAGTTCAGTTTTAAGAGTGTCTTCTGAAAGAATTACAAGCACTCAGTTTGTTGTGATTGTATGTGTGGTCATTACTGTTGGTCTTTGTGTGTTCCTAGAGACTCTAAATCTGAAGCAAGTAGCAGAGGTGACTTTCACTCTGTTAAGCCTGAAACTGTAGCCGCCAGAGTTGAACCCATGATGGTGTAAAACACAGTTACTCACCGTAGTAAATAGTGTTCTTCGAGATGTGTTGCTCATATGTATTCCAGTTAGGTGTGCGCGCGCGGCGTGCACGATCGTCGGAAGATTTTTACCCTAGCAACACTCGGTGGGCCGGCTGGCGCCCCCTGGAGTGGCGCCGTTAGGTGCCCCGATATATACTGCAGCCGGCCCATCGCCCCCTCAGTTCCTTCTTGCCGGCTACTCCGACAGTGGGGAAGGGGGGCGGGTTTGGAATACATATGAGCAACACATCTCGAAGAACACTATTTACTACGGTGAGTAACCGTGTTTTCTTCTTCGAGTGCTTGCTCATATGTATTCCAGTTAGGTGACTCCCAAGCCATTCCTAGGAGGCGGGGTCGGATTGTGATACAGCAGAGTTTAGGACCGCCGAACCAAAAGCGGCGTCGTCTCTAGAATGTTGCACTATGGCATAGTGCGAGGCAAAAGTGTGTACTGACGACCATGTCGCGGCCCTACAAATGTCTTGTATAGGTATGTGTGCCAGGAAGGCAGACGACGAGGCCTGAGCTCGGGTAGAGTGGGCCGTAGTGTGCATGGTGGGGACACCTGCCAAGTCATAGCATGTGCGGATGCACGACGTGATCCATGACGAGATGCGCTGGGAAGAGACGGGAAGGCCTTTCATCCGGTCCGCCACGGCGATGAACAGCTGGGTCGACTTCCGGAAGGGCTTTGTCCTCTCGATGTAGAAGGCGAGGGCTCTCCGGACATCCAGGGAATGGAGTTGCTGCTCCTTCCTGGAGGCATGGGGCTTAGGATAGAAGACAGGTAGAAAAATGTCTTGGTTAATATGGAAAGCCGACACTACCTTGGGCAGGAAAGCCGGGTGTGGCCTGAGCTGTACTTTATCCTTATGGAACACCGTATAAGGTGGTTCCGAAGTGAGCGCTCTGAGCTCAGAGACGCGTCTAGCCGAGGTGATGGCTACTAGAAAGGCCGTTTTCCATGAGAGATACAGCATGGAACAAGTGGCCATGGGCTCGAATGGGGCACCCATGAGCCTGGTAATGACTAGGTTGAGGTCCCATGTAGGGACCGGGCGGCGCACCGGTGGGTGTAGCCGTTCTAACCCCTTAAGGAACCTAGTGACCATGGGGTTGGAGAAAACAGAACCCGCCCCGTCCCGGGGGTGAAAGGCTGAAATTGCCGCTAGGTGGACCTTTAGCGACGAGAGAGCCAGACCCTGCTCCTTTAGTGAGAGGAGGTAGTCCAGTATGGTGTGAACCGGCACCTGCAAGGGGTCAAGGCCCCGAGTGCCACACCACAAGGAAAAACGTTTCCACTTAGCTGAGTAGGTGGACCTGGTGGAGGGTTTCCTACTGCTCAGCAGAACGTGCTGGACCGGGCTGGAACATCGCAGCTCCGACGGGTTCAGCCATGCAGCATCCACGCCGTGAGGTGAAGGGACCGCAGGTCGGGATGCTGGATCCTGCCGTGCTGCTGCGTGATCAGGTCCGGCCATCGCGGAAGAGGGATCGGGTCTGTCACGGACATCTCCAGGAGCGTGGTATACCAGTGTTGCCTGGGCCACGCTGGAGCAATCAGGATCACCCTGGCCTTGTCCCTGCGTAGCTTGAGCAGGACCCTGTGGACCAGTGGAACTGGTGGGAAGGCATAGGCCAGGTTGTCTGTCCAAGGATGGAGAAAAGCGTCTGTCAGGGAGCCTGGGGAGCGACCCTGAAAGGAGCAGAACACTTGGCATTTCCTGTTCTCGCGAGTCGCGAAGAGATCTATCTGGGGAAACCCCCACTTCTGGAAGACAGAGTGGATGACGTCTGGCCGAATGGACCACTCGTGCGTCTGGAAGGACCTGCTCAGGCGGTCCGCCAAGGTGTTCTGGGCTCCTGGGAGAAACGAGGCCACGGGGTGAATGGAACGGGCTATGCAAAAGTCCCAGAGCTGAGTTGCCTCTCGGCAGAGAGGAAGGGAGTGCGCTCCTCCCTGTCTGTTGATGTAATGCATGGCCGTCGTGTTGTCTGTAAGGATGGAGACACAGCGGCCCTGTAGGTGCTGAGCAAAGGCTTGGCAGGCGAGTCGTACCGCTCGGAGTTCTCTGACATTGATGTGTAACGTCAGCTCGTGCTCCGACCACAGGCCCTGCGTTTGGAAGTTCTGCAGGTGAGCCCCCCAGCCGAGGGATGAGGCATCCGTAGTCACGGTGCGGGAAGGCTGAGGTGGATGAAAGGGAATACCTGACATCACATGTGCGGGGTCCAGCCACCAGTTGAGGGAGGCTAGGACTTGCGGTGGGACCTTCAGAATCATATCGAGGTTGTCCCTGTGTGGTCGGTATGCGGAGGCCAGCCATGCTTGGAGGGGCCGCAGGCGTAACCTGGCGTGGGCTGTCACGAAGGTGCATGATGCCATATGACCCATGAGGCTGAGGCAGCAGCGGGCTGTCGAAGTTGGGAAAGCTTGGAGGCTGCGTATGGCGGCTGCAAGCGTTTGAAAGCGAGCCTCTGGGAGGAAAGCCCTGGCGAGGGTAGAGTCCAGTATAGCCCCTATGAAGTCTATTCTCTGTGTTGGGACCAAAGTGGACTTTTCGACGTTTAGTAGGAGGCCGAGACGGTTGAACATGTCCATGGCCTTGTGAATGTGGGACTGGACCTGGTTGGCGGAGTTGCCACGGAGGAGCCAGTCGTCGAGGTAGGGGAATACCTGAACACCTTGACGCCGAAGGGCGGCTGCTACCACTGCCATGCACTTTGTGAAGACTCTCGGTGCTGTTGAGAGGCCGAATGGCAGGACCGCGAACTGGAAATGTCTCTGGCCCACTACGAAGCGCAGGAAGCGTCTGTGAGGTGGGTAGATGGCAATGTGGAAATACGCGTCCTTCATGTCGAGGGCGGCGTACCAGTCTCCCTGATCCATAGAGGGGATAAGGGTGCCCAGGGAGAGCATACGGAATTTCAACTTTACCATAAACTTGTTGAGACCCCGTAAGTCCAGGATAGGACGGAGCCCCCCCTTTGGCTTTGGGATTAGGAAATAACGGGAGTAGAATCCCTTGCCTCTGAGATCCCTTGGGACCTCCTCCACCGCTCCCAGAGTAAAGAGTTCGTGCACCTCCTGGATAAGGAGTTGCTCGTGAGAAGGGTCCCTGAAGAGGGACGGGGTGGGAGGGTGGGAGGAGGGCGGGGAGACGAATTGCAATCGGTATCCCCCCTGGATGGTATGTAAAACCCAGCGGTCCGTGGTGATATTCGACCACGCCGGGGAGAAGGGGGAGAGGCGGTTCATAAACAGGAGTGCGGGATCGGAATGGACTGGTACTCCGGCCTCGAGCGCCCCTTCAAAAATTTTGTTTGGGCCCCGAGGATGGCTTGTGGGGGCCCTGCCTCTGGCCGGTCTGCCGGCCAGGTTGCTGTCTCCTACCCCCTCGACCACGCGGCCTTCTGTAATAGTCTTGACGTGGCGGGGGGGGGAAGTAGGTGCGTCTCACGAACGGCCTGAAGGGCCTACGCTGCGTCGCGGGGGTATGCATTCCCAGCGTGCGAATGATAGTACGACCGTCCTTTAAGGTCTGCAGCTTAGGGTCTGTCTTCTCTGAAAACAGGCCCTGCCCGTCAAAGGGTAGGTCCTGGATAGTGTGCTGGACCTCTGCTGGGAGGGTGGAAGATTGCAGCCAGGAGATGCGCCGCATGGCGACTCCGGAGGCGATGGTTCTGGCAGCGGAGTCGGCGATGTCCAAGGAGGCCCGCAGCGACGTCCTGGCCAGTTTTTTGCCCTCCTCCACGAAGGCTTTATACTCCTGTCTGGACTCTGGAGGTATAAGCTCTTTAAACTTGTCCATCGTGACCCAGGTGTTGAAAGCATAGCGGCTCAGGAGTGCCTGTTGGTTCGCCGCACGAAGCTGTAGGCCCCCTCCTGAGTAGATCTTGCGGCCAAACAAGTCTAGGCGCTTGGCGTCCTTTGATTTCGGCGCCGGGGCCTGTTGGCCGTTCCTCTCCCTCTCGTTGACGGACTGGACTACCAACGAACACGGAGGGGGGTGCGTATACAGATATTGAAAATCCCTCGGGGGGGCCATGTACTTTCTCTCTACCCCCCTGGCAGTGGGGGGTATTGAGGCTGGTGTCTGCCAGATGGATGTGGCGTTGGCAAGGATAGTCCGCACAAAAGGTAAGGCAACCCTAGTGGGGGCATCAGTCGTCAGGATGTCCACCACGGGGTCCTCCAGTTCAGGGACCTCTTCGATTTGGAGGTCCATATTCAGGGCCAACCTGCGGAGCAGGGCTTGGTGGTCCCTTAGATCGATGGGAGGTGGACCGGATGATGATGCTCCAGCCACTGCCTCATCAGGGGAGGAGGAAGAGGACAGGCCTTGGGCGAGCGGGTCCTCGACGGGTACCTCTTCGGGGCCCAGGGGTGGGGGCTCCGCTTCAGGCTGCTCTACCTCTGGCGGAGGCCTGGAGACTGTAGCCTCTGGAGGGCGGGAGACTGTAGCCTCTGGCGCTCGACGCTCCAACGTGGTAGAGGTAGGAGCTCTTGCTGGTACCCTCTGGGCTTCATAGTATGCCATGGGGGTCCAAAATGGCCACCGCTCCTGAACCTGCCCGGTCTCTGGCAGGTGACCCTGGTCGCTGATGGTGCGGTCCTCCGCGTAGAGGTCGCTACCAGCTCTGGAAGAGCGGGATCCAGAGCGCGAAGGCCAGGGCGGGGCAGAGTAGCCATGCAGTGACGTCTGCGTGGCCAGGGTCTGCCTCCTCGGTGGGGTCCGGTGCCGGGATGGTATCCGGTGCCGGGAGCCTGATCGGTGCCGGGATGGCGTCCGGTGCCGTGAGCCGGATCGGTACCGGGATGGTGTCCGGTGCCGGGAGCCGGATCGGCGTCGAGAGTCGGATCGGCGCCGGGATGGGGAGCGGCGTCGAGAGCCGGATCGAGGGCGGGACCTGGATCGGTACCTGCGATGATCTCGGTACCGTGACACGGATCGGGACCTGGAGCGTCTCGGCGATCTGCGCGTCGACCGGCCGCGGGACCGGGAGCGGCGCCGAGAGTCAGGATACCTCCGTGCAGATGGAGACCTGGAGCGGTACCGCGAGTAGGAACGGCGCCGGGATCGTGATCGGTGCCGGGACTGCGAGCGGTACCTTGGAGACGCACGTGGCTGCTGCTGGCTGGTCTCCTCCTGCGGCACCGGGTGGAAGATGGCTGGTTTGCCGCGTGATGTGATGATCCGCACCGGCGGTACCGTAGACGGGGTCGGTACCGGAGCGGTCATCTGGATCAGGTCCCGCGCCGCTGCGAAGGTGTCCGGCGTGGACGGCAGCGGGAGCTCAACCACGGAGCGTGCCGGGGAGCTGGCGGTTACCGAGCTCAACGGCCCTCGCGGGACCGGAGTCGTCGGTACCGGAGCCTGCGGAGGCTGACCTGCACTCAACGGCCTCTCGGGTGCCGGAGTTGGCAGGGCCGGCGCCGGTGTTGACGGCGGTGCCGGACTCAACGGCCTAGGGAGGGCCGGAGTAAGTGGCACGGAGACCACTGGCACCGAACTCAGCGGTCCTTCCGGTACCGGAGTTGGCGGTGCGGGCGCCTCGACAGACCTAGGCTGGCCTGGAGCTGGCTGCGCATGCAGCGGCGCCTTAGTCGGTCCACCCGACTTCTTGGCTCTCGGGGACAGAGAGCGGCTCTGTGAAGTCCCGGGTAGAGAGGGACGGTGCCTGGGTTCTTTACCGGAGGTTGGACGCTCCGGTGCCGCAGACGTTGAGGCCGCCGGGGCCGGTGCCGTGGTACGATGCGGCGCCGACATCGGGCTAAGAGACGCCTCTAACAGGAGCTGCTTCAAACGAAAGTCCCGCTCCTTTTTGGTCCGCGGCTTGAAGGACTTACAAATACGGCACTTGTCCGGAAGATGGGACTCCCCGAGGCACTTGAGACAGGAGGCATGCGGATCTCCTGTAGGCATCGGCTTTTGGCATGCCGAGCAAGGCTTGAATCCCGGTGAGCCAGGCATTGGCCCGGTACCGGGTTGGAGAGAAGGGGAGAAGCCCCTAATCTCCAGCTACAATTGTCACTAAGTTTAACAACAACTATTAACAACTAATTAACGGTACTTTAACGGTACTTAAACTATCTAAAAGATAAACGAGTGCTGTAAAGCTAGGGCTGTGGAGGTCAGCGAGCTGCTCTCCACTGTTCCAACGACCGACACGGGCGGTAAGAAGGAACTGAGGGGGCGATGGGCCGGCTGCAGTATATATCGGGGCACCTAACGGCGCCACTCCAGGGGGCGCCAGCCGGCCCACCGAGTGTTGCTAGGGTAAAAATCTTCCGACGATCGTGCACGCCGCGCGCGCACACCTAACTGGAATACATATGAGCAAGCACTCGAAGAAGAACATCACATTACAAAATTCACTTTAAATAAAATAAAAGGCAATTTTGTCCAGTACTCATTTGATCACAGAATTGAGATCTAATTTATCCCTGCTGGGAGTTAAGCATTTATTACGTGTGGTGTAAGAAGCTATGTAAGTGTAAGAATTTTGTTTTCTGCATACATCACCTTTACATTTCCAGGATGCTGCTGACTGCCCCTGCCAGTTTGTAAGGGGGGAGCAGATGCAGCCTGTCCCAGAGAAGATACATACTGTATTTTCTTACAGAGGCTTCATTTTCATTTGTTCTTGTTTTGTTCTCTGTCTTCATTTATAATAAAAAACACTCTGACTGGTAGTGTGTGGTTGTTCTTTGTATGTGTGAAAACACAGCAATGTGAATGCAACCACTCAGTGCCCCAAAAGTCCATATAATTAGAGAGGTAGGACTGAATGGGAAAAGGGGTTGGGTTATTTCCTATTTGATCTGAACCAAGTTACTCATGTCTAGTTATAACCTCTTCCCTTTCTAACCAGTAGTTTGTGGTCAGTGTCAAATTATTTACTGTAATGAAGTCTGAAACTTGGTTCAATGGGGCTAGTTGTCAGTCCCTTAAAACCATCAGCACACTGTTAATCAAAGCAGACTGCTGATGGTCTTGTACAGAGGATTAAAAGGCAGGTCTATAGCATTGTTTGGTTACCAGAAGAAAAGCTGGATAAATGAAACTTTTCTGTGGCTGTGAACAGTGTGTGCAAGGAACAGGATTTTCTAAGTCATAACAGCATTACATTGCATTGACTTACCAAAGGGAACATCTACCCTCAAGCTGGAGGTGTAATTTCCAACTCGGGTTGATGTATACGTGCTAGTTTTGATTGAGCTAGTGCACTAAAAACAGCAGTGTAGCTGCAATAGCATGGGCGGCAGGATGAGCTAGCCGCCCCAAGTACAGTCTTGCCCTGGGCCCTGCATACTTAGGTGGCTAGCCTGTCCCACCACCCAGGCTGCCCTGGCTACACTGCTATATTTAGCGCTCTATCTCAATCAAAGCTAACACAGGTATGTCTACCCCAGCTGGACATCACACCTCGAGCTTGAGTGTAGACATCCCCATAGAGGAGATGCAAAGAGCATCCCAGAATAGGCAGGGATGTCAGAGCCTTGTCTGTGCATTAAGCGACGTCTGACGGCATGGGAAGGATTCACATGGAAGTTCCCTTAGGTTAATTTTGCATAAGTACTGTAAGTAAGAGCACAAATCCTGTTCTTGGTCAAAGGGATTGTGACTGGGCTTTTGACACGATTTCAAAATTCACACTAGAGTATCAAGGCAAAGCAGACACAAATGCCACACTATAATGAATAGCTGGCACAGCACTGACAGCGGTAAGCTATGGTGACAGCTGCCACAGTGGACGAAAAGCTGAATATGAGTCAACAGTGTGCCCTTGTTGCCAAGAAGGCTAACGGCATTTTGGGCTGTATAAGTAGGGGCATTTCCAGCAGATCGAGGGATGTGATTATTCCCCTCTATTCGGCACTGGTGAGGCCTCATTTGGAGTACTGTGTCCAGTTTTGGGCCCCACACTACAAAAAGGATGTGGATAAATTGGAAAGAGTCCAACGGAGGGCAACAAAAATGATTAGGGGGCTGGAGCACATGACTTATGAGGAGAGGCTGAGGGAACTGAGATTGTTTAGCCTGCAGAAGAGAAGAGTGAGGGGGGATTTGATAGCTGCTTTCAACTACCTAAAAGGGGCTAATCAATCAGGGAGGCCGGGGCTTTATAAAGCCGTGCACAAGCGAACAGGGGCTGCAAACAGGGGAGTTTGAGAGGGAGTTTGGAAGGGGAGTGCGAAGGGGGCAAGCTATCCTTGCCATTCCTAATTCTTTTTACCCAAACCAAAGGGAGAGGCAGAGCAACCAGGTGGCTGCAGACGGGGGAGTGAGTATCTGTTGAGGGGACAGTTTGGCACTTTGACCGTGTGCTAGAGTGTTTGATTTCCTGTTTGAAAAGTGTGATTTGGGAGTGCTTCATTGCAGACTCTTCTAAAAAGACTGTCAGTCAGCTGCGCACCAGCGGAGCAGCGCATAGCAGAGAAGCAAACAGGTGGAGATAGCCTGGGAGTTCGCCTGGAGAGAACCTACTGAGGCATCCCCCTTGCAGTTTTCCCTGAGTAGCTCCTGCCACAAGTGAGAACTCTTCGAAGGAAGGAACTATGGATGCTGAGCGATCCGCTGTCGTGACCTGCACAGGATGTGCCATGTTTGTCTTTCTTCCACAGGATAGAAGCGACTTTGTCTGTACAAAGTGCAAGCTGATCTCCATATTGGAGGAGAAGATTCAAGGTCTGGAGAAACGAGTATCAACCCTGCGTTCCATAAAAGAAAATGAGGAGTTCCTGGATAGACGTCAGGATAGGCTTCAGCGGGCGCAGTGTTGTGAGGATTCAGAGCAGGCTGCGCAGCGGGGACAGAAGACCAGCGAGGATAATTGGCGGCATGTGACCTCCAGAAGAGGAAAGAGTATGAGACAAGTCCATGTACAAGAAACACATATTCAGATGAGCAACCGTTTTCATGTTCTCTCCACAGGCACTAGTGCAGAGAGTGGAGTGAATGATGCATCTGAGGGAACAGAGCAGAAGGAGACTCCACTGATTGGAAGGCATGAGATGCACAGTCCTAGGGATGGGGGTTCCACGACCACCACTCCCAAGAGGAGGAGGAGGGTGGTGGTGGTCGGGGACTCTCTCCTCAGGGGGACTGAGTCATCTGTCTGCCGCCCTGACCGGGAAAACCGAGAGGTGTGCTGCTTGCCAGGGGCTAGGATTCGTGATGTGATGGAGAGACTGCCGAGACTCATCAAGCCCTCAGATCGCTACCCCTTCCTGCTTCTCCACGTGGGCACCAATGATACTGCCAAGAATGACCTTGAGCGTATTACTGCAGACTACGTGGCTCTGGGAAGAAGGATAAAGGCGTTTGAGGCGCAAGTGGTATTCTCGTCCATTCTCCCTGTGGCAGGAAAAGGCCGGGGTAGAGACCGTCGAATCGTGGAAGTCAACGAATGGCTACGCAGATGGTGTCGGAGAGAAGGGTTTGGATTCTTTGACCATGGGATGGTGTTCCAAGAAGAAGGAGTGCTAGGCAGAGACAGGCTCCACCTGACGAAGAGAGGGAAGAGCATCTTTGGAAGCAGGCTGGCCAACCTAGTGAGGAGGGCTTTAAACTAGGTTCACCGGGGGAAGGAGACCAAAGCCCCGAGGTAAGTGGGGAAGTGGGATACCGGGAGGAAGCACAAGTAGGTGAGTGCAAGAGGGGAGGGCTCCTGCCCCATACTGGGACAGCAGGACGATCGGTGAGTTATCTTAAATGCCTATACACAAATGCAAGAAGCCTGGGGAACAAGCAGGGAGAACTGGAAGTCCTGGCACAGTCAAGGAATTATGACGTAATTGGAATAACAGAGACTTGGTGGGATAACTCACACGATTGGAGTACTGTCATGGATGGATATAAACTGTTCAGGAAGGATAGGCAGGGCAGAAAAGGTGGGGGAGTTGCGTTGTATGTAAGAGAGCAGTATGACTGCTCAGAGCTCCAGTATGAAACTGCAGAAAAACCTGAGAGTCTCTGGATTAAATTGAGAAGTGTGAGCAACAAGGGTAATGTCGTGGTGGGAGTCTGCTACAGACCACCAGACCAGGCGGATGAGGTGGACGAGGCTTTCTACCAGCAACTAACAGAAGTTACTAAATCACAGGCCCTGGTTCTCATGGGTGACTTTAATCACCCCGATATCTGCTGGGAGAGCAATACAGCGGTCCACAGACAATCCAGGAAGTTTTTGGAAAGTGTAGGGGACAATTTCCTGGTGCAAGTGCTGGAGGAACCAACTAGGGGAAAAGCTCTTCTTGACCTGCTGCTCACAAACAGGGAAGAAATAGTAGAGGAAGCAATAGTGGATGGGAACCTGGGAGGCAGTGACCATGAGATGGTCGAGTTCAGGATCCTGACACAAGGAAGAAAGGAGAGCAGTAGAATACAGAGCCTGGACTTCAGAAAAGCAGACTTTGACTCCCTCAGGGAACTGATGGGCAAGGTCCCCTGGGAGAATAACATGAGGGGGAAAGGAGTCGAGCAAAGCTGGCTGTATTTTAAAGAAACCTTATTGAGGTTGCAGGAACAAACCATCCCGATGTGTAGAAAGAAAAGTAAATATGGCAGGCGACCAGCTTGGCTTAACAGTGAAATCCTTGCTCGTCTTAAACACAAAAAAGCAGCTTACAAGAAGTGGAAGATTGGACAAGTGACCAGGGAGGAGTATAAAAATATTGTTCAGGCATGCAGGAGTGAAATTAGGAAGGCCAAATCACACTTGGAGTTGCAGCTAGCCGGAGATGTTAGGAGTAACAAGAAGGGTTTCTTCAGGTATGTTAGCAACAAGAAGAAAGTCAAGGAACGTGTGGGCCCCTTGCTGAATGAGGGAGGGAACCTTGTGACAGAGGATGTGGAGAAAGCTAGTGTACTCAATGCTTTTTTTGCCTCTGTCTTCACAGACAAGGGCAGCTCCCAGATGGCTGCACTCCGCAGCACGTTATGGGGAGGAGGTGACCAGCCCTCTGTGGAGAAAGAAGTAGTTCGGGACTATTTAGAAAAGCTGGACGAACACAAGTCCATGGGGCCGGATGCACTGCATCCGAGGGTGCTAAAGGAGTTGGCCGATGTGATTGCAGAGCCATTGGCCATTATCTTTGACAAATCATGGCAATCGGGGGAGGTCCCGGATGACTGGAAAAAAGCTAATGTAGTGCCCATCTTTAAAAAAGGGAAGAAGGAAGATCCGGGGAACTACAGGCCAGTCAGTCTCACCTCAATCCCTGGAAAAATCATGGAACAGGTCCTCAAGGAATCAATTCTGAACCACTTAAAGGAGGGGAAAGTGATCAGGAACAGTCAGCATGGATTCACCAAGGGCAAGTCATGCCTGACTAACCTAATTGCCTTCTATGATGAGATAACTGGCTCTGTGGATGAGGGGAAAGCAGTGGATGGGCTATTTCTTGACTTTAGCAAAGCTTTTGATACAGTCTCGCACAGCGTTCTTGCCAGCAAGTTAAAGAAGTATGGGCTGGATGAATGGACGGTAAGGTGGATAGAAAACTGGCTGGATGGTCGTGCTCAACGGGTAGTGATCAATGGCTCCATGTCTAGTTGGCAGCCGGTATCAAGTGGAGTGCCCCAAGGGTCGGTGCTGGGGCCGGTTTTGTTCAATATCTTCATCAACGACCTGGAGGATGGTGTGGACTGCACCCTTAGCAAGTTTGCAGATGACACTAAACTGGGAGGAGTGGTTGATACGCTGGAGGGTAGGGATAGGATACAGAGGGATCTAGACAAATTAGAGGATTGGGCCAAAAGAAATCTGATGAGGTTCAACAAGGACAAGTGCAGAGTCCTGCACTTAGGATGGAAGAATCCCATGCACTGCTACAGACTAGGGACCGAATGGCTGGGCAGCAGTTCTGCAGAAAAGGACCTAGGGGTTACAGTGGACGAAAAGCTGAATATGAGTCAACAGTGTGCCCTTGTTGCCAAGAAGGCTAACGGCATTTTGGGCTGTATAAGTAGGGGCATTTCCAGCAGATCGAGGGATGTGATTATTCCCCTCTATTCGGCACTGGTGAGGCCTCATTTGGAGTACTGTGTCCAGTTTTGGGCCCCACACTACAAAAAGGATGTGGATAAATTGGAAAGAGTCCAACGGAGGGCAACAAAAATGATTAGGGGGCTGGAGCACATGACTTATGAGGAGAGGCTGAGGGAACTGAGATTGTTTAGCCTGCAGAAGAGAAGAGTGAGGGGGGATTTGATAGCTGCTTTCAACTACCTAAAAGGGGGTTCCAAAGAGGATGGATCTAGACTGTTCTCAGTGGTAGAAGATGACAGAAAAGACGGTTACTCACCGTAGTAACTGTTGTTCTTCGAGATGTGTTGCTCATATCTATTCCAATTAGGTGTACGCGCCGCGCGTGCATGATCGTCGGAAGATTTTTACCCTAGCAACACTCGGTGGGCCGGCTGGCGCCCCCTGGAGTGGCGCCGTTGCGGCACCTGATATCTACCTCAGCCGGCCCAGCGCCCTCTCAGTTCCTTCTTGCCGGCTACTCCGACAGTGGGGAAGGAGGGCGGGTTTGGAATAGATATGAGCAACACATCTCGAAGAACAACAGTTACTACGGTGAGTAACCGTCTTTTCTTCTTCGAGTGCTTGCTCATATGTATTCCAATTAGGTGACTCCCAAGCCTTGCCTAGGCGGTGGGGTCGGAGTGAGATACTGCAGACTGCAGGACTGGTGAACCAAACGCAGCGTCCTCTGTGGGATGCTGGACTATGGCATAATGAATGGCAAAGGTGTGCACCGATGACCAGGTTGTTGCCCTACATATGTACTGTATAGGTACATGTGCCAGGAAGGCGGAGGACGAGGCTTGAGCTCGGGTGGAGTGGGCAGCAAGGTGCGTGGTGGGAACACCAGCCAAGTCATAACACACCCGGATACACGACGTGATCCAGGACGAGATGCGTTGGGAGGAGACTGGGAGGCCCTTCATCCGGTCTGCCATAGTAACGCACAGTTGAGTCGTTCTGCAAAAGGGCTTTGTCCGCTGGACGTAGAAGGCGAGGGCCCTATGGATGGCCAGGGAGCGAAGATGTCGATCCCTTGAAGAAGCATACGGCTTCCGGTAGAAGACCAGCAGAAAATGTCTTGGTTGACATGAAAGGCCGACCCCCTTCAGGGAGGGAGGCCAGGTGTGGTCGCAGCTGTACCTCGTCCTTATGGAACACCGTGTAAGGAGTCCCGAAGTGAGCGCTCTGAGCTCAGATACGTGCCTCGCCGAGGCTACAAGGAAGGCAGTCTTCCAGGAGAGGTACAGGATCGAGCAGGTGATCATAGGCTCGAATGGGGCCCCCATGAGCCTGGTTATCACAACGTTGAGGTCCCCATGCAGGGGCCGGATGCTGGACTAGTGGGTACAGCTGTTCCAACCCCTTGAGGAAGCTAGTGGCCATGGGGTTGGAAAAATCGAGTGCCCACTCTCGCCAGAGTGAAAAGGCCAAGATCGCCGCCAGCGAGGGGCGATACCCCGAGGGGCGCACCAGCAGGAAAACGTTTCCCTTTTGGCTCAGTAGGTGGACCTGGTAGAGGGCTTCCCGCTACTCAAAAGAACCTGTTGAACCGGGTCGGAACAACATAACCCGGACTGGTTCAGCCATGCCGCAGCCACCCCGTGAGGTGGAGAGGTTGCAGGTCAGGGTGCGAGACCCTGCCGTGCTGCTGAGTAATCAGGTCCGGCCACAAAGGGAGAGTGATCTGGGCGGCCATCGAGAGCTCTAGGAGAGCAGTGTACCAGTACTGCCTGGGCCACGCCGGGGCGATTAGGAGTAGGCGGGCCCTGTCCCTGCGCAGCTTGAGCGGGACCCTGCAGATCAGTGGAAATGGGGGAAAGGCATAGGACAGGTGATCCGTCCAAGGCCCGAGAAAGGCGTCCATCAGGGAGCCTGGGGAGCGTCCCGGATCGAGCAGAACACGTGGCACTTGCGATTCTCGCGAGTCGCGAACAGGTGTATGTGGGAAAATCCCAGCCCCGGAAGACAGAGTGAGTAACATCCGGGCAAATGGGCCGCTCTGGAGCCTGGAAGGGTCTGCTGAGGCGGTCCACCAAGGTGTTCTGAACTCTGAGGAGAAAGGAGGTTACCAGGTGGATGGAGTGGGCTATGCAGAACTCCCACGATCATATGACTTCTCGGCAGAGCAGGAACGAACGTGCCCCTGCTTGCCTATTGATATAAAAGCATGGCCGTTGTGTAGCCTGTGAGGACTATAGCACAACGATCCTGAAGGTGTTTGGAGAAGGCTTGACAGGCAAGACGCACTGCCCGCAGCTCCCTTACGTTGATGTGGAGGGATAACTCTTGCGCTGGCTACAGGCCCTGCGTCTAAAGATCTTACAGATGGGTCCCCCAACCGAGGGATGACGCGTCTGTGGTCAGGACCAGGGAGGGCTGTGGGGTATGGAATGGCACCCCTTATGGCACCTTCTTGGGGTCCAGCCACCAGTCTAGGGAGGCTAGGACCTGCGATGGTACCCTCAGTCCCACAACCATGTTGTCTCTGTGTGGGTGACACGCTGGCGAGAGCCAAGCCGGGAACGAGCAGAGCCGTAAGTGGCGTGTCTGGTCACGAACGTACAGGACACCATGAGACCCAGTAGACCCAGGCAGCTTCATGCTGGTAAGCTGGTAAGCTCTGCAGGAACGCTCGAGTGAGAGTCGAGCTCATGGAAATCTGAACCTGCGACTGGACCTGGCTGTTGGCGCTGCCGCAGATGAGCCAGTCGTCGAGACATGGGAATACTTGGGTTCACCGTTGACGAAGAGAAGCCGTTACGACGGCCATGTACTTCGTGAAAAACCCTCGGAGCCGTGGAGAGGCCGAAGGGAAAGACGGTGGATTGAAAGTGCCTTTGGTCGACTACAGAGCGAAGAAAACGTCTGTGTGTCGGTAAGTAGGTAAGTAGCTATGTGGAAGTACGCATCCTTCATGTCGAGGGCAGCGAACCAGCCTCCAGGATCCCATGAAGGTATAATAGAACCCAGGGAAAAAACATGAGGAACTTCAACTTGCCATGAATTAGTTGAGTTCGCGAAGGTCCAGGATAGGACATAACCCCCGTTTTGATTTGGGGATTAGGAATAACGGGAGTAATAGTCCCACCCCCCCCTTTTTTTTTTTTTTTTTTTTAACTCCCTTGGAGCTTCCTCTATTGCCCCTATATTGAGGAACGTTTGCGCTTCCTGAATTAGGAGCTGCTCATGAGAAGGGTCCCTGAAGAGGGACAGGGAGTGATGCTGCACCTTCAAGCATTTTGTTCGGGCCCCATCGATGGCTTGGGGGGGGGGGGCCTGGTTCTGGCCAGCCCGATGACAGGGTGCCTCCTTGTAGCACCTGGCCTGGTCTTCTAATGAAGTCCTGCCTAGGCCTGGGCGTAGGGTAGGGGCGATGCTCGAGGGCCCGGAAGGGCCAGCGCTGCGTGGCAGGGGTATGCAGCCCCAGCGACCGTATTATAGTGCGGTCGTCCTTCAGGGTGTGAAGTCTCGAGTCTGTTTTTCAGAGAAGACAAGGGCCTTGCCCATCGAAGGGCAAGACCTGAATCGTGAATTGTACCCCCGCCGGGAGGTTAGAGGACTGCAGCCACGAGATACGCCATATGGCAACACCCAATGCCGGTGTCCCAGTCGCCGATTCGGTGACGTCCAAGGAGGCCTGCAAAGATGTTCTGGCCACCTTTTTGCCTTCCTCAATCAGGGTTGAGTGCTTCTGCCTGGATTTCTGGGGGAAATCCCTTTTCCTTAGACTTAGGTGCAGGGGCTGCTGGCTGTGCCTCTCCTTCACAAATTGAACAAGCAAGGAGCACGGTTGGGGGTGAGTGTATACGTACTCACAGGACCTTGAGGACGCCATATATCTTTTCTCAACCCCCCCCGGCAGTGGGGGGAATCGAGCTGGAGATCATCAGATTGAAGTGGCGTTGGTCTGGAACGTACGTGCGAAAGGCAGGGTTAGCCTGGCAAGGGTGTCAGCCAAGAGGATGACCACCACGTGACCCTGGAGCTCCACTATCTCCTGCACCTCCTCTAGGGAAGGGCGGGATACTGTGGCCCCTGTCACTCGGGGTTCCGAGTGGGCCGATTGAGAGGCTGTGGAAGGAACCCCTTGGTCCTGGTAATAAGACCGCAGTGTCCAGGAATACCACTGATGTGGTCTCTGGGCAGAATTCTGTGCGTTCTGCAGCCAGCGTCTAGGACAATCCATCCCGTGGATTTGGTCCATATGGTAACCACTCCCTGTCTGGGGCGGGAGGGGATCTAAATGCGGAGCGGAAGGTCCAGGGTGGAGCAGAATGCTCCTGCCGGCGGTGCCCTTGACACATGTCTCGGCTCCGAGAGCCCGACCTGGACCCTGAAGGGGGCCATCTCATCGATCGGCTGCGGGACCGGCTTCCCAGGGACCTGCGCTTCGACCGGCACCGGGATCGGGGGCGGTGCCGGGAGTCGTAATAGTGACGGCTGTATATAGAGGCCGATTTTGAATGGCACCGCGAGTGCGACCGGCGCCGAGATGGGGATCGGGGGCTGGGACTGCGAGCGGTGCCGAGACTGGGGGTCCGCCTGGAGCTGGATCGGTGTCAGCCAGCTCCGGTGTGCGGTAGCGGGCACAGCATGGCAGACGTACCTCGCGGCAGCATTAGCTCTACCTCGGTACGTACTGGGGAGCTCACGGCCCCCGAGCTCAACGGACCTTGCGGTGCATCAGTGCCGGGTCTGTTCGCCTGCGGTGAGAAACTCAACGGACCTTGCGGTACCGGAGTGGGTCGGTGCCGATGCAGGCAGCGGCATTAGCTCTACCTCAGTGCGAACCGGGGAGCTCAGTGCCACCGAGCTCGACGGACCTCGCGGTGCCGGAGTCGCCGGTGCCGGATCTTCGTGCACGGCCACTGAGCTCGACGGCCCTCTTGCGGTGCCGGAGTCGCCGGTGCCGGTGCCTCAGTCGGGCACGGAACTCAACGGCCCTGGCGGTGCCGGAGTCGAGGCTGCCGGTGCCGATGCGGGCGCCAGCGTTGGCTCTACCTCGGTGTATACCGGGGAGCTGACGGCTACCGAGCTCAAGGGCCCTCCTGCGGTGCCGGAGTCGCCGGTGCCGGTGCCTCCGTTGGGCGCGGAACTCGACGGCACCGGCGGTGCCGGAGCTGAGGCTGCCGGTGCCGATGCGGGTGCCAGCGTTGGCTCTACCTCGGTGTATACCAGGGAGCTGACGGTTACCGAGCTCAACGGCCCTCCTGCGGTGCCGGAGGTGACGGTGCCGGTGCCTCAGTCGGGCACGGGACTCAACGGCCCTGGCGGTGCCGGAGTTGAGGCTGCCGGTGCCGATGCAGGCGCCAGCGTTGGCTCTACCTCGGTGTATACCGGGGAGCTGACGGCTACCAAGCTCAACGGCCCTCCTGCGGTGCCGGAGGTGACGGTGACGGTGCCTCAGTCGGGCACGGAACTCAACGGCCCTGGCGGTGCCAGAGTTGAGGCTGCCTGTGCCGATGCAGGCGCCAGCGTTGGCTCTTCCTCGGTGTATACCGGGGAGCAGACGGCTACCGAGCTCAACGGCCCTCGTACGGTGCCGGAGGTGACGGTGACGGTGCCTCAGTCGGGCACGGAACTCAACGGCCCTGGCGGTACCGGAGTTGGCGGGTGCTGGTGCCGATGCAGCCGGCCGCATTAGCTCTACCTCGGTGCATACCGGGGAGCGCACGGGCACCGAGGTCGACGGCCCTTAGGGTGCAGGAGTCGTCTGTGCCGGAGTCTTCGCCTGGGGCGTAGAACTCAACAGACTTTGTGGTACCGGAGTCGCTGGGGCCGGTGCCGGTCTGGACGGTAGTATTAGCTCTACCTCGGGTTGTACCGGGGAGCTCACGGCCACCAAGTTCGACGGACCTTGCGGTACCGGGAGCCGATGGTGCTGGCGCCGGGCCGAAAGTCTGGGCCGGGCGGGCTTGTACTTGCAGCTACAGCGGCGTCCGGCGGTGCCAGCCCCGGGGTCTGTTGCTGAGTCACAGTGGGGCCGGCCTCGGGCCAAGTGTCGGTTCTACTAGGAGCTGCTTTAAGCGAAAGCCCCGCTCCTTCTTGGCTCTAGGCTTAAAAGCCTTGGAGACCTGACACTTATCTGCAAGATGGGATCCCCCAGGCGCCTCAAACGGGAGTCGTGGGGGGGTCCCCCGTAGGCATTGGCTTGGAGCCAGCCGACGGCTTGAATCCTGGTGAACCAGGCATGAGCCCGGTACCAGAGGCGAGAGAAGGGGAAAAGCCCCTTATCTCGCACTAGTATTTACACTAAACTTCTTACAAGACTATCAAAACTATTAACAACTACTTAAAGTACTTAAAACATTAACAATGCTAATCGAGTGCTAACTAAGCTAGGGAGGTGGAGATCAGCTATGCTGCTCCACAGATCCGACCATCACGGGCGGTAAGAAGGAACTGAGAGGGCGCTGGGCCGGCTGAGGTAGATATCAGGTGCCGCAACGGCGTCACTCCAGGGGGCGCCAGCCGGCCCACCGAGTGTTGTTAGGGTAAAAATCTTCCGACGATCATGCACGCGCGGCGCGTACACCTAATTGGAATACATATGAGCAAGCACTCGAAGAAGAACAAGGAGTAATGGTCTCAAGTTGCAGAGGGGGAGGTTTAGGTTGGATATTAGGAAAAACTTTTTCACTAGTAGGGTGGTGAAGCACTGGAATGGGTTACCTAGGGAGGTGGTGGAATCTCCTTCCTTAGAGGTTTTTAAGGTCAGGCTTGACAAAGCCCTGGCTGGGATGATCTAGTTGGGGTTGGTCCTGCTTTGAGCAGGGGGTTGGACTAGATGACCTCCTGAGGTCCCTTCCAACCCTGAGATTCTATGATTCTATGATTTCACAATTTAATAACTTTGAATTTCTTCTGACTTCAGTGGGAACAAATTAATCTTTCTCTGTTTACAGCATGGAATTTAGTTCATGCAAAAGAAAAAGGATAGATGCTTGCCTGGGTTTTCCATAAGAATAAAAAGGACAGTGCTATATTCACTCTAAGATCTTTGTTAAACGATTAACGTTATTCAAACCTTTTCAGAAAACTAGCTTTACATTGCCACACTGCCTGATTGGTGGTTGTGCTCTACTGATGAAGTTCAGAAAACTCCCAAGGTTTGAGGTGATTGGAATATCCTCTCTCTCTCCCCCCCCCCCCAGCTCTAGTCATTATTAATAACCTATTATTCCTGAAGAGTGGCAATAAAAGGAGGAAACCGGATGTACTACTAAATGTGTGGTGTTGGCATAATTTAAGAATATAATTCACAGACGCTCTTCAGGAGGGCTATTAATACAAGGTGCTATTTGTGCTGCCTTGCTAGCAACCATACTAAACCCAAAATAAGACTATTTCTGTACTGTGGGGTATGTATCAAACTTCCGTTCCTTCATGACAACGAATTCATTTCTTATAGCAGCCCCTGGGGAGAGAGGGGACTAACTAGGCAGAAAAAGGAAAGAGAAGAAATTCTTGTTTCAAAAGAGAAGGCAATACCTACTTAGAAAGGAAAGGCTTCACAAAAATCAGGCTATGGTATGACAGGAAGCAGGGTTTCAAGTGCAATGGGCCTGATTCTCCTATGATTTACCCTGGTAAAACTCCATTGACTTCAACAGAGTTACACCAGCATGATGTTAAAATCAGGCCCCAGAAGCTACTCCCACCTGTGCTGGGGGACGAATCAGCATCTGGCGATCTCAGCATGGGGGAGGTGCAAAGGTGCCCCCTCCTCCCACCACTCATGCAGTCCCTGTGCTGAACTCAGCTCTGGTGATTTTGGCCCAAAGGATTTACTGTAATGATGGAGATGTTGAATTTCCCCAAGGAAACCAGCACCTTTTATAATTTTACCATGGAGATGGAATGCATTTCAGCTTGGAGGCTGAAGAAGGTGTGGTCAGAGGGGACACATTAGAGCATGGGTTCTCAACCTTTTTCTTTATGAGCCCCCTCTATCCCTTATGCTATAAAAATTCCATAGCCCACCTGTGTCACAATAACTGGTTTTCTGCATATAAAAGCCAGGGTCGGCATTAGGGGGTAGCAACTAGTGCAATTGCCTGGGGCCTCATGCCACAGGGGCCCCTGCAAAGCTACATTGCTCAGGCTTCGGCTTCAGCCTTGGGTGGTGGGGCTCAGGGCCCAGGCTTTAACCCCATGCAGTGGGGCTTTGGCTTTCTGCCCTGGGCCCCAGCCATTTTAATGCTGGCCCTGCTTGGTGGCCCCCCTGAAACATGTTTGCTGCTCCCCAGGGAGCCTCGGAACCCTGGCTGAGAACCACTGCATTAGAGGACTGCAGTACGGCTTATCCTTTGGAACTGGAGACTGGGTTGCTTTTCATGGTCAGGGATATTTTGTGGTTGGGATCAGTAGACAGAAAGTTGGGTTGTTGAGTTAGAGGTAGCTGAGTCTTTCCTTAGTGAGGAAAGGGTTGTGGACTGGGTCAGCAGAAAAATAGTCAGGGCTGGGGAGTAACTGGGGCTTTGACAGCTGGGAATTCAGACAACTACAACATACATGGCCTCCTTGTGACTGTGCCCTGTCTTGTGTGATAATTCCACCGATTTTGGCTTTTACAAGCATGTATTCCCTAAAAATCAATTATTTCAGTGGCAACCACTTTAGTGCCGCTGAGTGCTTAAAAGACGTAAGTGAAAACTTTCTTCAAGAAGTTTACAAAACAATGTTGGCTGCACACTTTATTAGCTACCAAGTTGAGGAATCATTTTAAGAGAAGGACTGGATAGCTCCGGTAGGTGGATATGGAGGCTTTCACCTTCAGGCCATTTGTAGGAACATGGCAATTTAAGATGAAAAAGATGTATTAGATGATCACTTCTATCCTCCTACAAGAGCAGGTTATAGTCGTCTGCCACAGGATTTATCAGATGCGAGCTGATGTTAAAAAATTATATAATACATAGGTTAAAAAAAGAGTGTCTGTACATCTGGGTATAGTGCTTAGATTATATTATCCACAAATACAAAGTTTGTTTTAAAAGTCATAAAATACATACAGTATATAATCAGCAATAACCCAAATTTAGGTGAATAAATTTAAAAATAAAGTTTAGATATTAGCCTCCAAACATTCGGGTGCATCACTCATGAAAAGTTATACAGAGAGTTGATTGTGGAAAGCAAATATAGCAATGAATGAAGATTGTCCCTCAGTAATTGAGAATTAAAAAATTTAATCCTATCTTAGCCAAAAGGCCAAGAAGCCAAATCAAATCAGTAGTGACCAAAAACTATTACCATTTGACAGTTGTTTGGGGGCCTGTGTCAAATGAACTGGTAGTCTCAGTCAGATCCTCGTGGACAAGTGTCCACCTCACAAAGCCACCATGACTTGCTGGCAGTATCAGAAGAGATTTTAAAGGTTAAAGAGCCAAAGAGACTGAACTATCCTCTTCCATGAGATAGGATCACTCCAGGGCTTAGTTTAAAGTTGCCACATATATGTATTTTTCTTAAGGATTAAACAATCATGCTGTGATGTTGCATCCTCAAATACTGATAAAACATCACATCTGAAAGAAATCTCGGACTCTTTAATGGCCTAATCCAAAGACTATTGAAGTGACGGGAAAGAAGCTCATTGACTTCAACGGGCTTTGGATCAGGCCCTAAATATCCTGAGAAATTTTGTGACAGTTGGCAATCCACTGAAATATTATAGGGAAGGCTGAGAGAAGCTTATGCTCACTACTGTACCTGATCTGAGGATACACAGCAATTCAAGGGACACAATCTAGTTTAGGCCCCCAGGATTAGTTTTTAGTATGTCTCTGACCATTACTTTTCATTTAGTGTATGTACTTAGCTCCTAAGGTTAATATATGTGATCCAATGGTGGAATGGAAAGGCTATTACATGAGGCAAAGCTCTATAATGACTTTATGTTTAGAAAAAAGCAGTCTAATTCAAAAACATAAATGTTATGTCTGTTAAACATACAGTACAAGAAGCTAGAATGATTTGGGTGCATATATATGCATGACCTGAGATCTGTAACAGGTGATTAAAAGCTTTGTAACATCCCTGAAGCAATGCTGCATGCCTGGAGAAATGGCTTTCTTTACAGTAATTATCCCATAAGAATAGTCATTAGATGACATATTTTGCAATGCCTCAGTAAACAGCATTCTTACATTATTAGCTCAACTGTATTCGAATTTTCATGAAACCCAAAGTTCCCTATTTGATCACTGTATTAGTATATACATAGTATTTGCATAGCAATCGAGATTAGGCTTATTTTTATTCTGGCTACAAAGGCAGTCTCATGGAAAGCAGACAGACAAACATGAGACGCGGTAAATCAATTTAACTGAAATCCTTCCTCTCTACAGTGCACCAGCTGGTAATGGTGAAAGTGCCCATGGGCTTTTCATTAAGTGAGTTTACTTTAAGTCATTATTGTATACCTTTACTAATAGAATTCTATCTAGCAACCCATGATTATAGTGGTGCCTACCAATACCATAATAATTATAGGTCTGTTTGCATTTTTCTTTACAAATCACTTTACAATCAGCTAGGAATTTATAACTCGGCTATAAAAAGTGTTTCGGCTAAAAATTGGCATAGTGGGCCTCAGTGTGGGAGAGCATTTTGATTTTTATAACTTAAAAAACCAAAAGGATCTGTTTTACGGTTTTAAAATTAGGGAGCACAGAAAAATATGGCTTTGGGGGCTACTGGGCTAACAAAGAATAGCTTTGTTTTTAAAGCTGAAATCTCACAAGTTATTAGCTCATAGTACAAAGATGAGATATTAACACTGAAAAAGAATCTACTGCCCATGTACAATAACTATTTTTCAGGAGGTTTCATACTTCTGGTATTCAGGAGTCATAAAAAACAAACCTGTACTATTGGTCATAGTTAAGGTAAGTTTTTGTCAGGGATATTTTTAGTAAAAGTCATGGACTGGTTACGGGTAATAACGAAAAATTCACAGAAGCCGTGACCGGTCTGTGACTTTTACTAAAAATACCTATGACAAAATGGGTAGCCTGGGCAGCTGTGGGGGGGAGAGGGGCAGGGGAGGAGGGGTGCAGCTGGGAGCTCCAGAGTCCCCCACCACTGGCGACTCTACCTGCGGGGGTCCCCCTGGTCTCCCACAGTGGCCGGGAGCTCTGGGGATCCTCCCTGCAGCCTGCTACGGCTGGGACCTGCCAGGGTCCCCCCAGCCGTTCCCCCAGCTGCCTGCGACGGCTGGCAGCAGCGGGGATTCCCCCTGCTGCTGGGTCCCTCCTGTTGCCCGCTGTGGATGGGAGCAGTGAGGATCCCCCCTGCCGCCCACGGCAGCCGAGAGCGGCGGATCCCCCCTGCCGCCCGCAGCGGCGGGGGTCTCCTTTGCCGGCCAAGAGTGGCGGATCCCCCGTCGCCCGTGGTGGCGGAGAGAGGTGGCGGGGAGCTGGAGGGCTCACCCCAGCCACCCGTGGTGGCCGGGAGCTATGGGGGTAGCTAGCGCTGGCTAAAGTCACTGAGGTCTTTGGAAGTCATGGATTCCATGACTGACAGCCTTAGTCACTGTCTATGGGTACACCATGACATATGTAGTCAGGTATGCAATTGCACACTTGCATGCAAAATGGCATCCGCCATACAGCGTGGCCTCACATGCATCATATGTGCGAGGTGACGCTGTTCAGAGGACACCATTTTGTTTGAGGGCCTGACAGAATTGTCATGTGGGCACAGCCTGTCTTGGGGCATGTCATGCATGCTTTGCATACAATGACGGTGCCACTCATACATTCCCAGAAGTTGGAGCCACTACATCTATGGGTGAGAGCATGAATGAAATAATAACACCCCAAAAGACCTTGCTATGTCTTAACAGTTCCATTGGCATTGGTTGCATTATATGTCATCAGCACGCTGAATAGGTTTCCTATATACTACCCAACGTGTTTCCTTCCTATGTATCTATGGTATGGCCCCCATTACCATAGTATCCGAGCAACTCACAATCTTAACTGTATTTACCCTCACAACATCCCTGTGAGATAGGGCAGTGCTGTTATTGCCATTTTACAGATGGGGACCTGAGGCAGAGACAGACCAAGGGACTTCCCCAAGTCACACTGGAAACCTGCTGCAGAACAGGGAACTGTAACTGGCTCTCCTGAATCCTAAGCTCATGCCCTCACCATGGGTCCCACCTTCCTCACCATATGCTGGATAAGTCAGACCCTGCTCAGCTTGTGACAGCTGGCGAGATCATGACTGAAAGTGGGGTGTTTGCTGACTACGGCTCAGATCTTACACTGTGATCTGTGTCGGTACAACAATCTGTCTATGTTGATCACAATGCAGGATCAAGGCATCTGTGACTATTACTAGGGATAAAGTCACCCTCTCCATGTGGATAACTATAGGCAAGAGGTACAGACTATTGAGGTGTGAATTATCTATACAATAGAGATGACATGACAAACGCTAGAAGACAATACTAACGGCTTAGAGAAAGTGAGAAAATATGGGATACAAGTCAACATCTCTAAGGCTAAAAGAATGAAACTGAGAAGGAAGTTCAAGAACTTAGAAGCTGCAAGGAGACAAACAGAGTTTAACATCTGCCAAGGGAAGAAACAGAGTAAATAAAACCCTTCTCTTTGGGATGTCAGATAGCTCAGATACCAAATGTAAGGCAAAGGTAAGGAGAGGGACTGCACATCAAACTTGGCACCAAATGAAAGCTATGTAATGAAAGCTTTCTGCTCCCCTTGCAGCACATGTGGAAGGTAACCCAAACTACCGGAATCTGCCAGAGGTAAGGGAAAAGAAATTAGGCACAATCCCCTCTGCTGCAGTTCTGTGGAGTTTGGGATCTTCAGGCATTTCAGGCAGCAGCTTTCTGAGGTCCTCCAGACTTCACAGATATTTGAGCAAATAACCAACTAGGAGTTAATGCTGCTCCATTAACTCTTTCTGGGTTTCCTTTCACAGTTTCTACTGCACAGCTAGTAGAGGCATGGCTTCTTCCTGGTGTGATCCAGGGGACTGTGTGGAGGCATCAGGCACCAATGAGTTTTCCAAGGTTCACGTGGATCTTAGGGTATCCATGCATCTGGGGTAAGACTGGTATCAACACAAACATGAGAAGGAGCTCTGGGAAGATTTGAAAGAAAATGGTTCAAAGGAACAAGGAAGACAAGAAGTCTGATGGAAAGATCTGGTGAAAAGGAACCTGGAAATACAGCCAAAGAGGACTTCCTGGAAACACTGGAAGTGGACACGAAGATAGTTCAGGGGCATTACCAGATTGGCTAAATGAGTCCCGGTAATGTGTGCTCTTGCCTACCACACAGCCAGTTATTACCAGGGCATTGGGGTCACCCATACCAGAAAGATCACCTCCTCTTTGAGAGAGCATCCTCATTAAACCCTACCAAGTCAGCAGAGCATGGACGGGGCTATCTGAGCAACAGAGAACAAACATCTTTAAATGCCATCATGTTAGACTGTCAGGATGGGCATGCATTAGGTTCATTCTGCTACTCTAAAATTGGGACAGCTGGCAGCGCTACTTATCAGCCAACGCTCAAAGAGCACAGATACATCCTTTTAAATTATTCCAGCCTCTGTTTTTAAATTTAAAATGATACTGAGATGCTGCCTTTTCCTCCACATACATAGAATACATGCTACCCATCTTTCCCCAGGATTTGTTTGAATACGTCTTTGTTTTCCCAACATTATTATGGAGCCAGTTACTATCCACCATATGGAAAAGCTTTCAAGTACTATTTCAAGTACACATCAAAAATCTTGACTGTAGTGTTTTTAGTGCTCACTTTAAGGCACTGGAGCTATAAATATGTTTGAGATGAAAAGGAGAGAGGATGTCTGTTTGGGCCAGTTCTGCATGCAATGTAATTAAATCTGCCCCTTATTATTCTCTACAGATTATTTTCCATTTGTGGTGGGAAGTGGACCATATGGGCAAATAGCAGATGGTTCCTTTTAGTTCTCCATATGACTTTGTGCTTAGATGTCTGATATGTGAAAATGATTTCTGGTGAAAGGTGTTATGAGGACTGTGGCTCCTTTTGTGCTTCCTACATTTCACTGGGGGCTATTTTTAATCCCAAAATCCTTATTCAGCCTTTTCATGGGAAAGTGAGAACATGCTATTATAGCATACGAGTGTTAGCACCAGCCACCGTGTCTTGATCAAATTCTAATTGCGGGGAGCGTGGGAAGTACATTCTGCCTTCCTAAATTCCCCCTGCAGTCTAATTGGCATACAGAATTCTTCTTCATGTACTGTCCCAAACTGGTCTATAATGTGGTTGTGTGCTGGTACACAGCTGCACCCAGAGTTGGCTGCATCTGAGTAGTGGATGAATTGATTTTTATTTATATTTTAGGGTGAAGTATGCCTGATAGACACATGCCAGTGTTGGGTGTGGTGAAGAACCAACTGGCCAAGGATGCACTCCAGGAGGGATGATCTCTAATGAAAAGTGCAATGTAAAACCCTCTTGATGGCTTCCAGGTGCATGTGTGGGGCACAGTGGGCATGTGTCTAGGGTGTTTTATTAGCATCCAGCCAGTTTTGCCTGCTAGGGTGAAGGAGGGATGAGGTCCTGGCTTTGCCTCCTCACACCCTCTGAGGTTTGCTAGTATTCTTGAGGAAACGAGCAGGGCATAATCCCTGTGCTCCTCCCAGGTCAGGGACTGGGACAGTGCCTAGTTGCTGCATAAGAGAAGGCATAGGGACAAGGCACAATCTGGAGAAAGGAGGTATGGTACACTGTGCACCAGGGAGCAAAAGGGTAATACAAGGACCACACATAGTCTAGCCCATGGTCTACAAAGTGCTTTGGATTCTTTGGGATGAAAGGCACCATATAAAAGTACGTCATTATCACATTATCTGGGGCTTACGGGAAGAATTACACCTACTCAAGTGCCTCAAACTTCCTGTCCTGTGGTGTTTCTTTATTTTTAAACTGACATCTTTTCAGGATTGTTTTTGGCCCTGTTTCATTACAAGTTAAATGAGGAAATAAGCACTGCATTCCTTCAAGATGTTACAGCGCGACATAGCACATCTGCTCCATATCATTCCTTTCAGTTAGGGGGGGGGGGGGGGAGCACCGTTTTGTCACATAGGTGACTTTTTAAGAGCAGCCTTGACTGAGCTCGTTCAGGAGTAATCTTCTGCCATCAGTTAAAAACACGAGGTGATTTACAAGCTGGCTGAAGACATAAGACTTCCTCCAGCTGTTGCCATCCCTGGCCCTATGGTCTCTGCTGCTAAGGACAGAAAACACTCTGGAACAATCTGCTGAAAATCTCAAGATGTCTCTGACCAAATGCAATGTTAATTTCCCTTTGTAATAATGGGACAAATTGCTGCTTAGGGGCAAGAAGCAGCCATATGAAGATGTCTCTGCACTTCTTTGCTCCTGCTGCAATTGGTAAGCCAGTGAAGCGAAAAACTAGTCACTCCTTCTCAAAAAGAGATATTGGAATACCCGAAAGACTTGATTTCAAGAGGAACAGGCAGTAAAAATAAAGGAGGGAGGGGATGACACCTACTACTGAATCGAAGGAAAAAACAAAACGAAAAGAAAACAATAGAAACAGAAACTAAAATGTCCTTTATCCTTCAGAGGAGACATAAGAACAAAGGTCCTGACCAAGTGTGCTAATTAAAAATCCCATGGCTCTTTTCCCAAGAATAGTGGTGCTAGCTTCATGTACTAGGAACGGGCCAATTTCCAGTCTGGCTTAATGCATTCAGCCCACTTAAATACCCCCCTGTGGTTTTGACTGGGGATGGTACTTCTCAGTTCCCATTCTACACTGCTGGGTAGTGTTGCTGAGACCCTTCCCACCCCATAGGTGGCTTTGCTTCTGCAGCCGGCAAATGAAGTGATTCCTCTACAGTTTGTAAGTGCTCTGGAATCACCAGCATGAAGGGAACAAGATAACATTATG
Source organism: Chelydra serpentina (assembly GCA_037349315.1). NCBI lineage: Eukaryota > Metazoa > Chordata > Testudines > Chelydridae > Chelydra > Chelydra serpentina. Next base: position 32,208,373 of record JBAIAC010000029.1, on the reverse strand, counting down.
TCACTAACGTTCCTCACTAGCTCCAGCTGCTCTCCTCTTGGCCATGGAAACAAAAGTCTGGTTAAATTACTTACTTTTCACCGGACTGATACTGAGCTACAATGAATGGAACAGTGTTAACTATTCAGTAGTCTGAGTGCTCTTCTTAATTACCTTATCCTCTTTCCACCAGCTGCTGATGCTTTCTTTAACTTTAAATTCAGGAACATGGGACATTAGTAACATAAGCAAAATCCCAAAGCCAGGTGCTACATGCTGAACATATGGGGTCCAATCCTGCAAACACTTACTACCAGTCACAGCAGTTACTATTGGGACTAGTCCCATTTAAGTTACCACATCGTGGAGCAAGTGTACACACGATCAGGTCACTTCTTATTGCACACATAGTATATATAGTTATCCCAGGAAGGATATTTATTTCCCAGGAAAGCTGATGGAATGACTACGTATTAGTAGTTAAAACAAAGAGATTGATGGATTTTCTACACATTCAATAAGGCAAAAATTAGGTCTATCAACTGCCTAAATCAATTTCAAGCTGATGCACCACATCACTGAGATTTTCACCCCAGACTTCATCCCATTAGGGTATCTGTGCTGCAACATTGTGATGCATGAAGGAAACTGTTCTGTGGGGCCTGAAACTTGAGAGGCATGGACCTGCCCTATTGCATCCTACAGTTTCTTACAGACTAGCTGGCACTTCTGTAACCTAATAAGCATGATCCTGTTCCCACTGATGTAGATAGGAGTTTTACTATTGATTTAAATGGGAGCGGGAGCAGGTTCCATGTGCCTTTTGAACTGATTTCTTATCACTGTAAATACACTTTGATGCATGTGCTGTCTAGCACAGCAGCTCTTTATAAGCTAAAAGATAAATAAATAGATAAATGAATGCTCATGTTTCTCAATCTGCTAACGCACTAATATGGGAACACAGACCATTTGCAGGTGGACTCCTGGAGACAGACCTCTACTGCTCATGCTTCATTTTTATGATCCTAATGAATATTATTTACAGACCTAACTAAGTGATTGCAACCACCTAAACATAAAAATGTCACTAATTGTATTTGCAAAACTGCCAGCACAAAAAGGAAGAGTGGGTTGAAGCTGAGCTGCAAATCAGACTCCTACTGTCAGTTTACTTAGTTAAAAGACATTAAGGCGTCCTAGCAACATCTGTGAATGTATTTTACAATGCAAAGTTCCATGCAAAATATCGATGAGAACTAACGGTGATGCAACGGGTTAATGAACTCACCTTTCATCTGTATGCACCTGGGTCTGCAGCTACTGCAGCTTAGGCCATAAACAAATACTAATATGATGGCTTCAAAGCATTCTTATCTGAAAACATTCATTTTGCATGACTGGCAATGGAAGTCTCTGTTCAGCAGAGCTCCTAGGTTGCCACAAAGGGGGTTGTTGATGATAAGCACTAAGGTGCGTTGCCTGCACAGAGTGGGAGAAGATGGCATGGCACCCTGCTCTGTGATGCCTGAATTCTAGTACCATGAGGACCTCACTTTTGTGTGTCCTGAAAATCATTCTAAACATGTGGCTAAGCATAATGAGTGCCCCACTTACTGTTGGCCACCATCTATTTGTAAGTGGCCACTCTGAATTATATAACCTCATTCAGTATTATGGTACTCTCTGATAGAGAGCTTAAAAAAAAAGAAAAAAGAATGATCAGATATGTAGGTAACACAATATGTTGGGGGAGAGACAACACAGCTTCTGGAAAGGGAAATCATGCTTCACTAATCTATTAGAATTCTTTGACGGGTGTCATTAAAATATGGACAAAGGTGATCCAGTGGATATAATGTACTTGGACTTTCAGAAAGCCTTTGTCAAGGCCCCTCACCATAGGCCCTTCAGCAAAGTAAGCAGTCATGGGATAAGAGGGACAGTCCTCTCATAGATCACTAACTGGTTAAAAGATAAGATAAAGGGTAGGAATAAATGCTCAGTTTTCACAGCGGAGAGAGGTAAATAGCAGCATCCCCCAAGGATCTGTACTGGGGCCAGTGCTGTTAACATATTCATACATGATCTGGAAAAGTGGGGTAAACAGTGGGATGGCAAAGTTTGCAGATGATACAAAAGTACTCAAGACAGTTAAGTCCAAAGCAGACTGAAGAGTTACAAAGGGATCTCACAAAACTGGGTGACTGGGCAAGAAAATGGCAGATGAAATTCAATGTTGATAAATGCAAAGTAATGCACATTGGAAAACATAATCCTTACTATTCATACAAAATGATGGACTCTAAACTAGTTGTTACCATTTAATAAAGAGATCTTGGAATCATTGTGGATAGTTCTTTGAAAACATCTGCTTAATATGCGGCAGCAGTCAAAAAAGCGAAGAGAATACTGGGAATAATTAAGAAAGGGATAGATAATAGGACAGAAAATATCATAATGCCCCTATATAAATACACAGTGCACCCACAAGTTGAATAGTGTGTGCAGTTCTAGTTGCCCCATCTATATCTATATATATTAGAATTGGAAAAAGTAGAGAAGGGCAACAAAAATGACTGGGGTATGGAACAGCTTCCATATGAGGGGAGATTAAAAAGACTGGGACTGATCAGCTTTGAAAAGAGACAACTAAGGAGAGATATACTAAAGGTCTATAAAAGCATGAATGGTGTACAGAAAATGAATAAGGAAGTGTTATTTACCCATTCACATAACACAAGAATCCATATGTCACCCAATGAAATTAATAGGCAGAAGGTTTAAAAAAAAAAAACACATGAGGAAGTACTACTTCACACAAAAACACAGTCAGCCTGTGGAACTCGTTGCCAGAGGATGTTGTGAAGGCCAAAAGTTTAACTAGATTTAAAAAAAGAATTAGATAAATTCATGGCTAATTGCCGAGATGGTCAAGGATACAACCCCATGTTCTCTGGGTTTCCCTAAATCTCTGACTGCCAGAAGCTGGAACTGGATGACAGGATGATAATTGCCCTGTTCTGTTCATTCCCCCTGAAGCATCAGGCTTCCAGTGCCAGATGACAGGCTATTGGGTTGGATGAACCCATTGGTCTGACCCAATATGGCCATTCTTATGTTTTTATGTAATCCATTACCACAGGAAATTGCTGAGGCCAAGAACACAACAAGATTTAAAAAGTGATTGGCTATCAAGAACATCCACTATTACCGTAATTAATTATGACAAATATTTTGCAACAGGTATGAAATCTCACATTTTAGGGCTAAAGTCAATCTCTGCCATTAGAGAACAGGATGATACCTAGGCGAGGCACAGATTATCCTCCATCTACCTAACGTGGGGTCCTTATACCTTTCTCTGAAGCATCTGGTGCTGGCCACTGTCACAAACAGTACACTGGCCTAGATGGGCCATGAGTGTGATCTAGTCTGACACTTCCTGTGTTCTTCCACTGAGCCAAAGTGTGTTGAAAGGAAAATCTATTTGTGTTTCAATTTCAGAAGAAAGGTGACCTGCTCTGTCTTTGCTATTTAGGTGGAGTTTGACGATTGTCATATAAACATTTAACTTTATGCGTGAGATCTTCCCTAGTCCTTTATACAAATCCAATTTTAGAGAAACAGAATAAGTAGAAGAGAAAAAAGACCAGAACTGCAAAATTCAGCTTTTTTACTTTAAAAAAAAAATTGTGAATTTATCAGCAAGTTGCTTCTAGCTTTAAGCTTATTTTCCATACGGTAAAGCCATTGAGCAACCATCAGATGGTATCTACTTTCAGTCACTACTGACCTGGGCTGTAACAAAGATATGAAACGCTCAATAGCCTGTTACCAGTTTCATGAGTCATCAAGTCCCTAGGCTTTCCTTGTGTTTACTCCCCTGCTTTTTCCTAGCAGACATGCAGCAGTTTCAGGTATGCCCCTCTAAATCCAGGACCTAGTCCTGTACTATGTATTCTTTAGAGGGTGTCTGTCCTAATAAGTACTTCCATTCCCATCTGAGAGGTGAGGTGGACCTTGTTTTCAAATGATCTAAAATACATTTGGATTAGCAATGGAAGATGATCTGCCACTGTACATTGCTTGGTACAGATTCATTTGTTTTGTCAAATCACAGAGTCTTGCCAATGCTATAGTCTGAAAACATCAGAAAGGCAATAATTGGCACAGTAACTTATGTACAGTACCCACCTTTTGTACACAGTATCACTGAAGACTCTGGGACTAATTCTGTTCACACTTATGCCAGTATAAAAGAGATGTACTCTACTGAAGTCAAAGTACAGTGCTGGAAGTGTAAGCAGTAGTAAGACCGCTGATTATTATCCAAACAGGAGAGACTGCTGAATAAATTAATGGTACGAGGTTGTACTTTCAAGATTGAGTTTCCTATGCATTCTAGGATTTGATGTTATAAGAAGACTGTTTGTCTTCGTTCTTAGCCGAATGTATTAAATTACAGCATATAGAACTCCAGCAGCAAGCACCAGGAACTAGAGTCTCTGCTCAAAATAAAGGCCAGTGTTCACTTCTTGAGTTCCAGCCACTTTTGCTGTCAGAATTTAAGCAGCGGCCCCTTGATCACGGAGAGTCTGCTTGCACAGGGAATAAAATGCCACAAGCTACACACAATCTTCTCCTCCCAGGGGAGGAACATGGGGTAGGCTGAGACAGCTCAAGAAGTGGGTGAAGCTATCTTTTATTGTTAGGAATTATAATTGGGCCCGTTTCTGTCAATATATGCTTTTTTAGCATTTTAAGGTCCGAGAGGTGTGACTTACTGACACTATCTTTTCTGATTAAAAACAAATGATATACACAAACAGGATTTAAATAAAGTTTCCTTGAGACGCTTGTGGCCTGCATGAGCCCTTTGTTGCCCAGGATTTGCAGAGGTCTTTCCCACACTGATTTACCTACCAGCTGTGTAATTCAGCAAAGGCAGCTTTGATTTTCTTCACTGAATTATCCATTTCCTCTTTGATCATCATGCGGTATCTAGTTAAAGAAACAGTGCAACGTTGCAAATCTTTCACGGACTTTTCAATGTTTGGACCTAAAAAACAAACAAAAATTGTACAAAAGTGAACAACCTGATCGCTGCCTAATCTGGTGGGGGAAAAAAAATCTCAAAGTGCTTCTTGTAATGAATGCTTAGAGTGAAATTCTGGCCCTATTTAAGGTATTGAAAGTTTTGCTATTGACTTAATAAGGCCCCAATATCACCCTTAACATTTCTATGGTGCTTCCACTTCTGAGAACATTAGACAAAATTCACCCCATTCCAGCCCCTGGATCAAACCTAGGACAAACACTAGTTTTAGACACTGACAACACATTCTTAAATTCCCAAATGAGTCTTTCTTTGTGAACAAGCACTTCAAACAGAATATGGAAACTCCTGCCCACGTTAGTTACACTGAGCCTGATTCTGCCCTTACTCATAGCTTCATTAACTGCAGTGAAATTACCCTTGATTTATAGGAGATCAGAATCAGCCCCACTAAATCTATGAACCCCTCAGAATGATGAGGAGAGTGAAAAAACCCACACACTGGTCTTCTGTAAAGAGCAATATTCCCTGGTATCCCATTCCCAATACATTGCCTCTTCTCCTCATGTCAGCCCTTGATGCAGTCCTCCTATGATGCACTGCAAATCTGATCACCTCCCTGAACAACAATTGATGAATTGTAATAGGAAAAGAAATCTGTTTTACCTTTTTTCTTGATTGAATCATTTGGCTTTGTTTCAAGATGGGCTGCAGGGATGGATGCTTTAACTGTGGACGTTTTTGACTTCGGCCTGCCTACATTACTCTGAGGTTGAACTGATGACTGAAAAGTATCTTGCTGTTCTGTTCCACTTACAGACTTTAGGTTTAAATCTACAGATATTCTGTTATGCTCCAGGTTTTTGTCTGAAAGAACATCAAATAGTGAGTAGGGAGTTACTCAGATTCATTGTTATTGGATCAGAATGTTTCTACATTGGTAAAATGAAGTTTCTGTTTCAGCAGTGTGCATTCTACAGAAAACCTGAAAGACTGACAGAACTTAATTACAATGGCTTTGTGATTAAAAACCAATTTGAGCAGATTTTTGTGTTTCACCAGTCTAAAAAAATGATAAAGAGATTTAACTTTTCTATGCAGAAATGGTACAAATATCTTACTCTATAAGCTAAGTACTCCATTCACTTTAATCTTTCGTCAAATATTGTAGGCCTGAACTAGACAGGGGGTAAGACTGCATAAGACTGGAGTAGCACAGGGGAGAAACAGGCCCCAAAATATTTGAAATATGAATGTGTGGTGTGCAGAATGCTGTGATCATTTTATTTGTTTATAGAGGATTACAAGGTATATTGAAGATGATAAAGAAGTAAACATACACACAAAAAAGCCAAGTTAAAAAAATGTGTAGGTGTCTGTGGAAACAAGAAATATCTGGCTGTCAGAGTCCTAATTATGCAGAATATAAATGCAAATTTTCACCTTCTCAGTTCAGATGCAGTAGTCTGTACACAGGAGTAGGAGCCAAGAACTCAACGCTTACATGACTACCTTTAACCTTCTGCAAGTCTTAATAGGTAGTTAATGCAACCAGTCTAGCAGCTAAAGCCAGACAGGGAATCAACACTCCTGGATTCTATTCCCATATCTGTCCCAACTTGTTTTGTGACATCGGGCACACTGTTTGTAAAGGGCTTTGATATTCTTTGTTGAAGTGCAAAATTACTATTATTGAACTTAATTAATAGTTTGGACATTCATGAAAAAAAATGACAAGTGAAAAAAGCCTTTCCTCTTAAACAAACCCACCTTGACAAGTGGTTATACTTTAAAAATAGTTTCTACCATTTGCATATATCATCTGTTATTTACCTTGGCATCTTGTTTGAAATGTCAAATATTCTACAGTAGAATATCAGAGTTACGAACACCAGAGTTACAAACTGACCAGTCAACCACACACATCAGTTGGACCCAGAAGTACGCAATCAGACAGCAGAAGAGACAAAAAAAAAAAAAGCAAATACAGTACTGTGTTAAATGTAAACTACTAAAACAATAAAGGGAAAGCAGCATTTTTCTTCTGCATAGCAAAGTTTCAAAGCTATAGTAAGTCAATGTTCAGCTGTAAGCTTTTGAAAGCACAACCATAATATTTTGTTCAGAGTTATGAACATTTCAGAGTTACGAACAATCTCCATTCCTGAAGTGTTCGTATGTCTGAGGTTCTACTGTACTTTGAAGCCCAGTAGTAAGAGATCGACATAGCCTAGCAAACAACATCTAAACATGTTGCAACAAGACTTTCAAGTTTGATTGAGGAAATTCAGCAAAATTTAAGTCGTTTGAGGCAGTCTGCATCAAATCCCCACAGAATTGTGCCAGCTCAGCAACACTTACAAAAAAGATCAGGGACCTGTGTCTTTAACAAATGTCTAAATGAAAAATCAATGACTTGTGTAGTAAGAGCTAATGGAGTAAATTTCTGTGGCATTCTGTATTTCATGAGGGCTTGGAACACTAACACTCTAGTCTAAGATGTGATCTCTGGTGTATTGATGGTTAAGCATTTATCAGATCTGCTAGTAATGGAACCTGTTCACAGAAACTCCCTCTGAGTCTCTAGCTGCGCCACAGACCATGGAATGTGTGTTTTATCTTTTTATAACACCTTGACATTCAAAACCTTTAAAAAAAATTGCCTTGACAGAATCGTTTGCTGAGGAAAAGCTCTTTTGAGATGTAAACAAATAGTTTGCAGGAGTCAGATGAAAAACAACTGAGAAAAGTGGGACACAAAACGGCATGTATCCAGTTTCACAAAAACAGAAATGTAGGGCTGTCCTCTAGTCCACCCCCCCTGTGCCAAGCCAGGTCCAGGCAGGTTTCAGCTAAGTCCCCAAACCACAATAATGTGGCAATATGGCACTTTAAATTTTTCAGCCTGATTTAAGTTTAGTATTAAATTATAGTGCCTAAGAGGTTACATGAACTGATATTTAGCTATTTTTAGGACATGCTTTTAAACGGTGGCAGTTTCAGAGTAACTGTTAACACCTTTGCCCTTGGAAACAATGCCATAGGATCTTTAATTGTGTGTGATCCAGAACTGGGTTTAGATCTCACAGGAAAGATGGCACCTGCAGCAGCACAGTGCCGCTAGTACCATGCTGGGTTTTATCTGACAGTTTATCTTCTAAGTACTGTCTTGACATGACCATACTTAAACTGTGAGTTTTTACAAGATCATAGGAAAAGGTGGTATGGCTGCTGTGACAAAGTTCCTCCTCTACCTTGGTGAGTCCTGCGCTTATTGGCGGATTTTGATCGCCTCAGAGATCTTCCCCTCTGGTAGAACCCACAGTCAAATTCCTCCTGTGTCTGATCAGGAGTTGGGAGGTTTGGGGGGAACCCGGGCCCGCCCCCTACTCAGGGTTCCAGCCCAGGGCCCTGTGGATTGCAGTTGTTTATAGGGTTTCCTGTAACAGCTGCATGACAGCTACAATTCCCTGAGCTACTTCCCCACGGCCTCCTCCCAACACCTTCTTTATGCTTACTGCAGGACCTTCCTCCTGATGGTCTGCTGATGCTTGTACTCCTCAGTCCTTCAACTCTTCTCACTCTCAACTCCTTGTGTGCCTCTTGCTCCCAGCTCCTCGCACGCAACACCACAAACTAAAGTGAGCTCCTTTTTAAACCCAGGTGCCCTGATTAGCCTGCCTGTCTTAATTGAGTCTAGCAGGTTCTTCTTAATTGGCTCCAGGTGTCCTAATTAGCCTGCCTGCCTTAAATTGGTTCCAGAAAGTTCCTGCTTGTTCTAGTGCAGCCCCTGCTCTGGTCACTCAGGGAACAGAAAACTATTCATCCAATGGCCAGTATATTTGCCTTCTATGAGACTTCTGTACCCCACTTGTCTGGGTCTGTCACACTGCAGAAAGATATTAGTGAAAGCACCATGTTAGAGAAAGATCTTTCATTAAATGGACACATTCAACAAGGCGCAATTAGTGTTCACTGGGCTAAGACTTTTCTAAAAAGAGAAATAACAGCTGCTTAATGTACAGTACCAGTTATAACTGTCCCAAGGTAGTGTCTCACCTGCAATGGGATTCCCTATCCCCGCTCTGGTAAATAGTTGAATCAGAAGTATTTAAATAAACAAGGCCAAATTGTGTCTGGATGTAAATGGAGAAAGGGTGCAGATGGGCCACCTAGCATCCTGGTGCTTGAACACAGTGGGTGAAAACTACTGGGAAGTACTAGCCACCAGATATGTTTGAGGGAGACACTGCTGTTTGACAGGGCAGCCCCAAAGGTCTCAGAGCAGCAGAAATGGAGCAATGATAAATAATGATTTGACAGCAGACACAGAAGGGGCCAGATCCTGGGCCTTGCAAAAGTCACTGTGTGCTGCCAGAGTGACACAAGGTGACCACAGAGCTGCCCTGATATGAGGGAATCCTGTGTAAAGCTGACAACAGACCTTCCTGGGCCACCTGCTACCAGGTGTGTGTCAGGGCTGACAGAGGGCAGGCAGATGGAAATTCAGGGTAGGGAGCACATTTGATGGAAGCCGTAAGGCGAGGTTCTCAAACTGGGGGTTAGGACCCCTCAGGGTGTTATTACATGGGGAGGGTCACGAGCTGTCAGCCTCCACCCCAAACCCCGCTTTGCCTCCAGCATTTATAATGGTGTAAAATATATTTAAAAGTGTTTTTAATTTATAAGAGGGCGGTTGCACTCAGAGGCTTACTATGTGAAAGGGGTCACCAATACAAAAATTTAAGAGCCACTGCTGTAAGGCATTCCTGGCTGACAGAAAGGTTCCCAGGGGACCATGTGGCACAACCAGTAGCAGGCCAGTGGCTACTCTAACTTGCTTTAGGGATTGGTTGGGCCCCTGATGTGCCCATGACTGAAGGACGCATAACGGTAATGGAGAACTATCTTTGCTCCCCTACATCAGCTACCTCAAGCAGGTACTTGGGACAACTGAGAACTTCTGAGCCTGAGATGTATGCTCCAGGAGTAATGCTGTGAAGCAGCCAATGGCGAGGACATATCCAGACTCTCAATGACCAGCTACAGAAGATGATCCAGTCTCAATGCCTCAATTCCTCCAGCAGGTCAATGAGGGCCAGAACACATCTTCCCCATTAGTCATTGCTGATTATATAAAGCATGTGAAACTTAAACATTAAGACAATACAAAGTAAAGGGAGAGTGCTGCGGGTTTATGTTCATAGTGTTTAGTGGCCAGCCAGGTAAGAAACAGGTAAGCTGGATTTCACTCTAAACCTTCTCTTGGCTTTATAATCTGCAGACTGTTGTATCACAAATCTCAATTAAAAAAAAGTTTCTTAAAGAAACAACCAAAAAAAAAAGTACTTCAACTCAAGAGCAATGGACTAGGTCCAGCAGTAATAGCATTACCACTAGGTGAGCAAACGTCAGGTAAAGACAGTGGTCAACAGGTTACCCTCCACCACAACAGGTAGGATAGTAGAATGTGATGTGAGGGGAGACAACCAGCTTTGCTGCATTCTCCCTTCTGGTCCCAGAAACGCCTCTGTGTGTTGAGGATTTCATGGCTCAGGGAGATAAGTCAGGGAAGGGGAGGCAGGGGAGCTATTGCTGCAGCCTCACCCACCTCATGCTGAGGGGAGCTTAAAGAGCTGTAAGGAGACATATGAGCCTGGAGCAGAAGCCAATGTCCTCATTAGATCCTGAGCATCTGAGGATGTAGAAGGGAATCCCCTTCCACTTCCACAAGCCCTGCCTAGACCCATGCCTCTGACAGGATGATTCAGTGGAAACTCCATGAATAGGAACAGAGAGTGTATCCTAGTCCCTATGTCAGAAAACCTACATAGGCGCATTGGCCTCTGGCCTAAAAGTGTGGTCCACGAAGTCACACCAGGCTTGCCATTGCCTAAGTTCATTCATTCAAATGATAATTTTCAGGCTTGAACAGCTGGAAATACATTTAAAATGCCCCCTCACCTGAAACTGACCCTGGACCCAGGAAACCAAATAAATGTACTGCTCAGAGCAGAGCTCAGAACTGATAGCATTAATAAATGTCAAATGGAAAAGGAACACAAGAACACTGGAAAACACAGAAGCAAGTGGAAAAAAAAAGGCAAGGACAAACAAAACAAAGGAGATTACAATACAAAGGGAACATTTGAAACCAAGATGCTTAGAAATGCTAGACCGAATTCCAAACTGTTTTCCAGCTCTTCAATGCATGCCATGTATCTTGATCAGAAGCCACAAGAGTATGGCAGCTGACCTCTAAGGGATCCTACTCAACATTTTGATGTGTACCATTCCTTTAACTTCTATACTTGTTTAGCAATATGTATATATATATTGCTTCTTTGACCACAACTAGGCTGCTACTGCGCTTTTCTATAGAATCAAATAGGGCTTTTATTTCCTCATGCTCAAGTTGAAAGTGAACTAAAGGAGAAACTCTTTCCACCACCATTTCAGAACGTTGCCAGGAAAATATTTACCTAAATTTGAATGTTCTGGTGACATAGTAGAATTAAGCAAGTATCTGCTTCTGCTGCAGAAAATTTGAAATTATACTTTTATTAAATAATTAATAGTATTTGGATATGGTTAATACTTTCATTTATATTAACATGTAAAATTATTGTAGAATTGTGAAATCAATGTCATTAATTGCAACTGCCAGGCAGAAGGATCCTTAAATCTTTTTACATGTTTTTATTTTATATATATATAAATGTTCTGTTTGTATCAACTGAAAGAGATGGGAAAAACACCTAACCCTCTGGCCACACACACACACACACACACAACATCCCAAATAATGTAGGCGCTCTCCTCAAAGTGCACAGCTACCTTGCACTCATCCACCATTTTTTGGAAAAATGTCATGGAAACTTAAGTCCCACTTAGGCATGTGTATCTGTATTCATGCACCTCGCCAACTTTGAAAATCCCAACCTTGATGATACCTCCAAGACAGTTACTGAGGCAGCTTGACATATTTGTAGCCATTACCAAATATTACAGAAAAAATAATACTACATGAATATTTATAGACTGCAGAATAAATTATAATTATACTTTGATATGGAAATTTGGAACTTCTTAGTCACAACACGTTTCTAGCTATATGAATTGAGAGCCTTTGCTGAAACATAAGAACATTACTACTGCACTTCACCCATGCATCTCTTTTTCAAGACAGAGTTCCTTGCTCAGCTCTTTTGCTACAATTTGTATCTAGTTGACCAGAGGTTGGCACTGCTACCAAAGTGTTCTATAAGTAGCACAGAATCAGTGTCAGGACAGCTATGCATTTGGCATAAATCTTTCAAGTTTGGTTTGAGTAGCATGTTTGTAATCACGAACAAAGTGACTTCAAGGAAAACTTCTTTAATGCAATGCAACTTTTATATATTGCTTAAGATTTAGCAACAACAACAACAGTGGCATTGATCTAGGCCCTTCAGAAGTTTTGAAATGCTAGGAGTTGAAAAACATATCAGCAAGAAGTACAATTAAAAATAAACATGAACTTTATGGAAGGATACTTGAAGGCAAAGGCATGTAGGCTTTCATTGAGTATCCTCCCCAAAAGGGTGAGGTTTTCACTGATTTTACAAAAAAACCAAATTAACCTCATTTCAAAAGTGCCCCACGAAGGGAGACTGCAGCTTTCATCACTGCCTCCAGGAGTTCCAGAGTCACCATGCAAATCCTGGTTGAACAGCATGTATTCAGAGAAGCTGCCAAATTTAATCTCCCAGCAGTAGGACCAGGTGATAGTCCCAGGGAAGTCATTGGGAGTTTTGCATCTATTCACTGTGAAGGAAAATCTGGGGGACTTTGGCTATTTTCCACAACATCATCTAGATAGGGACTACAGTATGTAAATAAAAGCAGAAGGGGCTGTGACTAAGCAATAAGGGAATCGTGACATTCCATGAACCCTTAAAGCCAGAGTCACTTTGGGCTGTTTTGTGGGGCCTTGTCACTGCTGTCTCTCTCTCATACACTCAACTGCCTATACTGCCTGGTGATGGGGCATGTTCAACTAGTCTAATTAGACTTTAGTCCTTTTTTCTCTTGAGATAAGGACATTTAGGTCTTGATCTTGCAAGAGAATTGTTCCCATGTGGGGTCCTCCTGCTTGGTTCTCCTTGTAAGACTAGGGCCTATTTTGCCCAAACACAGCTGTCTGCTTGATTTTTTAAAATTACATTTTACATTACTTCAGTAAAGGTGCTGAGTTCTTTGTGCATGTTGGCTTGGCCCAGGTCTGCCTTCTGCAGAGCACACTGACCTGTGATTTCTGGATGTGCTTGCACCACCTCCTCGAATCCACAGCTTTTGTTCTCATGAGAAATGACTTCTGATTTCTCATTGGCAGAGTCACTGGAAGAGTTATCCTTGTCACATCCATTCAGATGGGAGCCATATATCTCTTGGGGCTCTAGGGAAACCTTTTCAGTTCTATCATTCTTCTCTTTCGTATCTTTATTGCCTTGATGCTGTTTAGATTTGCTTCTTTTTCTTTTATTATTCTAAATCGAGAAATATTTCAAGGACAGAAACATTACTCAGCATAGGTCAGACGAACTCAAAATATGAGCAATAAATTGTTCATTCTCTTCAGTTCTGAAAAAAGCCTCATAAGCTGTAATCAATCACTGTAATGATATTTACAGACCATGATGTACTGTGACATGAGTTATCTGTTCAGCTGAATATATACATTGTTTGAAACAAAAATAAAATGAAATAGGAGCAGAAGTTAGAGTTCTACACTACGTTTGTTTTTTCACTGCATTTTTAAACCACGATAGCATCATAGTACAAGAAGCTTCTTTTCAAGTACCTGCTTTGAACAGTGCTGCTTCCACAAAAGTTTGCAATCACACTGGCTGAGCAGTTCATAATTGTCAAAAGCAAAAGTACTGACCTCGTAATGTGACTAATTCCTTGCGGAGCCTGTTTAGTGAGTATGTACACAATGGCATTTTATTGTTTGCTTTAAATAAACAAAATCAGTAGGATTCATTCTGGCAGGTGCCCACTAGAGAATTCATGGCCACAGGTAGTCCGTGATGGAACCCTTAGAGAACCAATCTGGTGGTAAGGGTCAGTCCTAGGCATCTGGGGCACGATCTACATGATCCTGACTTGGTAATTATCCTTATACATTGCCCCAACACAGATTATTCATACTCCTGGCAGCCATAGCCTACCTTGGGTGGTTACTTGAGATGCTGCAAGGGGCTGTTGCTGGCCAGAATATAGGTATATATTAAAGCTTCTTGTGCAGTGTGTGTGTACTATTTTGGCGAGCCAGTCTGTGCATTTCTAGAGTTTGGCTCCCATGTGTGTACCCGGCTGACCTGGAAACCCTACCTGAACAGCAATCTAGAGAGATAACAGAGGTGAATTAGAAAATAAGGTGTACATTTACTTTGAAGCCTTTTGAATACAGATGTGGATCAAATCATTTATCATGGTAGCAAATTAGCACAAGATTTGGCAACAATGATTGCTGCTACACTCTACTACAGAATGCTGATAAATGGTGTTAATGTTTTAACTCTCAAGAGTGAGTCCTTACCTTCTTTTTCCCGGTCATATTCCATTCTTTTAGTACCTGAACTGCACTACCTACAGTAGGAAAAGATAAAAATACTTCAACAAATGTTCGGCTGTGATAAAGAACAACTGTGCTCAGAAATGATTCCCAGTCTCCTAGGTAGATGATGTTTCTTATGTTTTCATTTGTTTTTGCAAGTGTTTCACATGTTGGAGAAACAATTTATCTGCTGTATTTCACTTTTTATGTTCCTCAATGTCATATTTATTTGATTTACAGTTTATGCACAGTTTTATTATTTGCATCTACCTGTCTCCATATCATATAACTAGTATTTTTTCATCATTCTATTTTGGAGATTGGAAAAATTTTCTTAGAAATTCTCTAAAGACGACAAATTTATGGTAGGAAAACAGTGACACAAACTTGTATATGGTGAGTATCTATAATCTTCTGTTTTGAAATCTCTTATGCTTCACATTAGACTATAGCATGCAGGCTGCTTAGCATATGTGCTCTTTGTGGCTCTGAATCAGCAAAGCAGTTAAACAGGTGTTTAATTTTAAGCATCTGCTTAAGTCCCATTGAAACCATATGCTTAAGTGCTTTGCTCATGTGTTTTAAATTAAGGGTGCGTTACGGCCAAAGGTACCAAGGTAGCCTAGTACATTACTAACAGTACTTACCTCTCTAAGACAGCCTAGCTGGTACACTGGTGGAGGATTATTTAAAAAGAAAAATATTTAAAAACTTAAAATTTTACTCCAATATCTCCTGTAAAATATTTGTCATATTCAGAAGACATGATGGTGAAATAAAAAGGCTTTATTGGCACTCTTTTGGATGATCTGCCTAATTCACTCATCAAAAACATGGTCATCAAACATATGCCAATGAACTTTTTATAACACACCACACAATTATGTGCTTTCTATGTATACTCTGGACAACCCTTAAAAAGAAATCTATAGCTGGAAAAGGCCTTTCAGTTCATCTAACACATATCCCTGTAGATGTAGGATTGTTCCTTAATGTATACAGACTAGTACTGGGCACAATCTAATTCCATGACTCAAGCAACGTCACACACATTAAATTAATCCATCATGTCTGTGGTAGATTGTACGACTGGGTAAAAATAAATGTCATTAGGAATTAACAACATTTATTTGCTTTATTTCTTTGGATTTCTAAAATGACAAGGAGGCACCTAATCGGCACTCTAGATGCCTCTGACAATTATTTAAAACATAATAGGTCCACATAAATAAAATAAACAGCAACCTCTCAATGTACCTCATCCATGGTCAATATTGAATAACCATGAAGCACAAAAATAAAATAAATTCCCCACTTTCCCCAGGCCATACGTCAACTAGGAAAAATTGTTGTAGATAGTAAAAATTAAAAAAAAGTTATAATTAGATTTAATTCATTCACCCAGATCCATGTTGGGGCAGATATAGACTCTGATTTCCTGTACCCGCTAAATGTATCAAAATCAAATTGTTGTCAATGGCAGTGAGAAATGGAGAGTAGGATGCCTGTATCAAGATGCACCGTATGGATCTGATGGAAGAATTTTGATGCATGTGTGTATAGTTTGTGTGTTTACATTTGCTTTCTGTATCTTGGTATATAATTTCTGGCCCAGGCTGACTGATGCTTCTTGGACCATATATTTTAGACAGTTATTCTAAAACAGAAATATATATCTATATCCCTACATCTATAAATATCTCCTTTTTAAACAACATGTATATAAAGTGAGTAACACAGTGGGATACTCATAATGTCTCTATGCATTATATTGAAAATCAGGCTACATAGACCACCCAGCTGCTGCTGTTTGTTTTTGAATATGCCTAGGCCTTTTGAAATCAGTAAACATACAGTAACCCTTAAAGCAGTACTAACAGGATTTGACAGGATATTGGTCTGCCAAGCATAGTAAAAATAGTTTTTTACAAATCAAAGGACTTAAATGAGAACTCAAATATATTAGTGTTACATTTTTACAAAGAGTGTTATTTAAATACCAATGACTTCATTTATCATTAGAGATGGGATCAAGCTGTAAAATTTGAAGCTGGCTCCAGATTTGGAATGCTCCAAAGTTTCACTGGAGACTTGGTTCAGCCCATTATAAAGTTAAAGGCTATTTGCAAAATTCAAATCTATGTTTAAATTTCAATACACACACACACACAAAGTTCAGGGGATCTTGGCATTTGCTTCAGAACAATCTTTGCTTTTTATCATTGGTAACCTTCTTCTGATATATTCACTTTTATGTTTTCATTCACTTTATATTTAGAAAGAAAAACTTGTAGCACCTTAGAGACTAACAAATTTATTTCAGCATAAGCTTTCGTGGGTTAGTACCCACTTCATCGTACCCACGAAAGCTTATGCTGAAATAAATTTGTTAGTCTCTAAGGTGCTACAAGTTTTTCTTTCTTATTTTCATTTTGCTGACACAGACTAACACGGCTACTACGCTGAAACCTTTATATTTAGAGACATTGTAGCTTTTCAAACCACACATTTTATCTTCTTTATTGGTCAAAGTTTAGAAGCAATCTCTGAAAGGCTGAAATAGGATATGAAAAACAGAATTATTTCTACGTATTGCAGTAACCCCAAAGGATCCTGTCAGTGCCAGAGCCCAACTGTACAAACACACAATAAGAGACTGTTCCTTCCCCAAAGATATTATTGCAATCTATCTATCCATCTTATTTATTTATATGCCCCCCATTACCATAGTATCTAAGCACCTCACAAGCTTTAATGTATTTATCCTCACAATACCACTGTGAGGCAGGGAAATGTTACTATCCCCATTTCACAGATGGGGAACTGAGGCCCAGAGATACTAATCGACTTGAACATCATCATACAGGAAGTCTGTGGTGGAGTGTGGAATTGATCGTGGGGCTCCTGAGTCACAAGTTGGTGCCCTAACCACTGGACCATTCTTTCTCTCTAATTTAAGACAAGATGAGACAAATGAATGTAGCAAACAAGAGCGGCAAGGAGGGGAAGGAGAATATGTGTAATACATATGGGCTGTATGTGCCTAAGTTAATCATTCAACATTTAAAAAAAAATATAAATAAGTAAATAATTACCAGCGATCTCGACTGCCTTCATGCTAGCTACTATTGGGTGGCAATTTCCTGTAAGCATCAGGGTGGAAGTGGGTTTTGAGGAGGGATTTAAAGGAGGGGAGGGAAGGGAAGTGACTTTACAGAATAGATTGAGGAGGGAGTTCCACACATAAAGAATAATGTGGCAGAAAGTGGAAAGACAGAGAGAAGTAAATAATTAGGCGGTTCAGGCTGGCAACACTGGTGGAGTAAAGATGGAAACGACTAGGTATTAACAGAAAATGTACAGACAAGCAGTTATGGCTCTCGACATTTCAACAGAATTACAGCCCATGTTTCAGGCAACTAGAAAGTATTTAGTGTTAATTCCTCATGCTTTAGTGAGATATGTACAGTATACTCACCATCCATAAAAGCTTGAACAGCCTTGTCTACATTGTTATCAAATTGCTGTAACACCAGAACTATTTCATTATTGCTTTTGTTAGGAACAATTGATCGAACTGCATTGATCTGGGGAAAAAAAAGATGAAAATATGCAGTTTTAGCATATTCCTTTAGATGAAATAAAGTCATTCAGAAAAAAATGCACATGTATCTGAATTGCTTACAGTTTTGTAATAGGTTATTTGTACAAAGTAATACTATACATCTTCTGAACCACTGCATGCAACCAACACAAGCAATTGCTTCTAGTGATTAAAACTGGTAGTTAGGACTCCTGGGGCCACATCCTGCTGTCAGTTACATCTGGCGTAAATCTGGAGTAACTCCATTGATAGAATTTGGTTTCTATTCCTGGACATACCACTCAGAGGCCTTGTCTACACTACAAATGCTTTGCTGGTATAGCTATAGCAGTACAGCTGCACCAGTGGAGATCCCTAGTGTAGACATAGCACATGCCAACAGGCATCCTTCTGCTGGTGTAGAAACATTCACCTTTCTGAATGATGTTAGCTATGCTGACAGAAGCCCTCTTCTGTCAGCATACTTGCATCTCCACAAGGGGGTTTGCCCGTATAGCTTTGTTGGCTGGGGATGTTGTTTTTTCACACTCCTAACATAGCTATGTCAACAAAACTTTGTAGTAAAGAAGTGGACTGATACTGTGTGACTTTGAACAAGTCACAATTTCTCTGTCCTCTGGTTTACCCATTTATAAAATGGGTTTAAAATATAGACCTACCTTGCATAGGGGTGTGGCAAAGCTCTGCTAATTCACATTTGTAATGTGCATTGGGATCCTTGGATGGTTGCAAAGTATTCTAATTAATAAAAAAAGTCATATGCTAAAACGAAGAGAATGTATAAAGCTTGTCCTCTGATTTGTCACTCATAATAAATGCAGTCTTGAGAGCAAAGGTTTCAAAACTTTTAGTATTAAATATCTTACTATTGGTATTTGAAACAATGACATAGTGGGCCAAATACATCCCTGCTGCATTCTACTGAAGTCAATGGAACCCTCAATGTATGTAAAGTGGTACTGCTCCATTGACTTCAGGACCAATTTACACTAAGGATCTCTTCTATTAGGTTTTGAATACAATATTTCCACTGGAAACCATCTTGATGTTTTAATTTCTTATTCCCACACAACATAGCTGAAAGTAAATAAAAATGATGTCAAACACATTGCATATGTCTCTTGTTTATGCTACTCAAGCTTTACTGGGCATTTAAATATAAAAACTCAGAAAAACAAACTAACATAGGCCACTGGCAGCACTTTCAGAAAGAGAGGGATCAGTTAAAAAAAAATCGGATTGTTTCCAATCAGCTTTCTGAGCTATTTTATTGAGAAATCCTGCATGCATTGATTATTGCCTTATTGCAGTGTAAGCATTATCTGGCACTCATTACTAGCTTGCTCTCTAAGGGAATGAATCTTAGGTCTGTTTACACCTTATTTTTGGATTAGAAACTAAAAGCTCATGCTGTTGCATGGGTGTAATTGGTAAAATCATGTCTGTAAAAAAAGCCAAAAATGGAGGGCTCTCTCTTGTTTCTATGCACTGTGTTGTCATGAGCAATGATGCTATTTATACATGTTCCCCAAGGTTTGTGTACAGAGCTGCACCCTTCCTGGAGGCACGGACACCTCTATTACCCCATGTAGCTTCCCATCTTCTCTGATCAACTGTCACATTCCAACTGCCACAGAACTTTTGGACTTCAACATTCCATCAAGTTCAGCCAGGGGCCAGTGATGATTCAAGCTGGTGATATTCTACCTCCAAAGTGCTCTCAGCCATGCTTGTAGTTGTTTCCATCACTGCACACTGACCCAACAGATATTCTAGGCTTATGAGTGGCACACAGAGAGTAACAATCCCATGTTAGGTCTCAGCACTCTGTCATACTCCTCCCCCTACCCAAGAGCATTTTTTCCCTCACACCCTCCCCTTGTTGTAGGAGGCACTTGACTCTCTACATTCCTGTTTGTCCCAGGGAAGTCTTGTAGGATCCCCTTTCTGGGTCCTTCCATCCTCAACCCACAGAAATCACACAGAATGTCCCCAAAATTTAGTCTCATTCCACAGATCTTCATACCATGTACAATTTATAGGCCCACGTGCCTCATGTTCTTCCCCTCTGTCTTGGGGTCAGCCCTGTTGTTGACCCCTGTCCCGCCCCTTCCCCAAAGCTTCTGGTTCTCCAAGTCCCATGAACTGACCCTTGAGCTCCTCCCCATGCCCTTTCTGAGGTGCAGGATCTCAGGACTGTCCAACTCTTGGAGGCTTGGGCTGCTCTTCTCCCCTCAGCCTAGTTCTACCTTTTCCTTTTTCTCACCCTTTCCCCATGGGCGGGTTCTATTCTTGTCCTGTCTTGTATCGTTCCATCTAGGGTGGTCCAATTCTATCAACTCGGTAAAAAAAAAAAAAGGATCCACCTGTCTATTAGTCTCTTCTTCTGTACTAATAAATACTATATAAGAAGTCATGTTGTATGTGCCACGTTTCCTCATCTTACTGAGTTATGAAGAGGGTCAATGCAGGGGGTGTGTGATCCCTATAGTGTGGTATTAAAACTTGCTATTTCCCTTCTCTCACTTGTGTTCCTCAGCCTGCCAAAATAATAGCTGATCATGACCATTCTAAAGAACACAGCCCATATCACTGCCAAAGCAGCGGCAGCAGCAAATGCTACACTGGGAACACTGGGTTGCTACCAGAGCAGGAAGAAGCTCGCCCGGGCTGAGCCAGGCCAGACTCTCCCTCCTGGGAGTGGGACCATACACCTGGACTTGGCACATCGCCCCAGCATCCCATCCCCCTCTCGGGGGACCATATGGGGCAGCAGTCCCCAGCCAACTTCCCAGGAGAGAAGAGAGCCAAGCTGGGCTCCCCAACCCACCCTGGACCCAGCATGTGGTGTCAGTAGTCTATCTGCCACACTGGGATAATAGCCTTTTCCTGCTGCCAGCTAATGTAGTTAGTCCTGTAGCTCAAGTGGTAAAGTCTATGCTGAAGCTTCAGGGTACAATGATCCATGATGAGCTTTTACAACTATACATACTGAAATCTGAGTTTCATCTTTTTCTTCTTTAAAAAAACCCTAGGAAATTACATACAAAAACACTAAGCTGCAAGAACAATATTCAGGTTGCAAACTAATGCACTCAAAAGTTAGGAAATGCCAAATTTACAGTTGCCCCATCTTAATTTGGCGTCCATATGCATATGCACTACGCTAGTCTTTAATTACATGATCACTTGCTTTTTTTCCATAGAACCCAGTGTCTCATACACTGCACAGCGTGGAAGCACCAGGGTTGCATGGGCAGCCAGAAATCTGGCATTTCCTAACTTTTGAATGCTTGGCTTCACAACCTACATTGTTTTTTAACAGATTTTGTACATAATACTAATGATGTTTGGTTACAATTTTCACAATGATCTGCTCAAAGTGATTTAAGAATCCCACTCATCTGGGTATGATTTGATTCAGTTGCTGCACCACTAATACCTTTATGCTAATGAAGACAGTGCTGTGTGAATTTTTTTGGGAAAGAAATGCTCTTTGCAGTCCAATACTCTTGCATCACTGACATTCCATGATTTAGTTGCCATTTTTAGGATCTGCTTTCTGTCAGCAAGCAGATGCGTCTCAAGTGTGACCACATTCTCCTTGGATTATGATAGACTGGGTCAACTCAAGGGTTTTAAATTGAAACATAACCCTTTCATGCCTGGCGCTAGGATCTTACCAGATGACATACATATGTAGCAAGGGACAGAATAGTTTAAACAATTTAATATTTTATATGATTTTACATCAATAAACATAGTAAATTAATTTTATTATAGTTGTCACTGAAACACAGGATAAAAATTGGCACAAGAAGTTGGAAATAGTTTCTTTCATAAGCACTGAAATAGCATTAATACCTGGTATTTCCTTGTTTTATTTGAGAGAACTCAGAATATTTTCCTATTCAACAGAACCCAACCATAAGATGAAAAAATATTAAAAGTAAGACTAACGGAAAGTCAAATATTTGTAATGACTCCATGAATCACCACAGAATCATAGAAATGTAGAGCTGGAATGGATATTGCTCATACAGTCCATGCTCATGCAGGACCATGTAAACCTAGACCATATGAAAGGTGTTTGTCTAACCTGTTTGTAAAAACTTCAAATGACAGGGATTCCACAACCTTCTTTGGAAGCCTGTTCTAGTCCTTAACTATCTTTATAATTAAAAAGTTTTTCCTAACACCTAACCTAAATCTCTCTTGCTGTAGATTAAGCCTATTACTTATTGTCCTACCTGCAGTGGACATGGAAAACAATTGATCACTATCCTCTTTATAATGGTCCTTAACATACCGAACAAAACCACTACGCTACAAGAACATTATTCAGGTTGCAAAGTAAAGCACTTATAAGTTAGGAAATGCCATATTTACAATTGACCCTGCTATCTTAATTTGGCACCTTTGTGCTTATGCACTATTCGACAGTCTTTAATTACATAATCATCTGTCTTTATCTGGTCTAGATGTAAGGACTTTAAATATTTTTAATGATTTCATGTCATCATGTGGTTGCAGGACAGGCATTCTAGGGCATTAAGGGGTTAGTTAAACTTGCTGAACCATTGATAATTAATGTGTTCCATCTTGGCAGATGAGATCAGCTGGGATGCTCTTGCTGACAGTAGCTACATTTGTACATTTGGGGCCTAGACACAGAGCAGGTTTCCACATTGGTTTGAAGGAGCCTGAGTTTGCTCTTCTTGAGATCATGCTGCAAGAGCGAACTACTCTGTGTTTCAGTTTAAACCACTCCCCTAAAAACAATCAAAACCTAAAATACAAACCCTGAGTCCTACAAGTGACTGCACACAGACAGACCTCTACATCCATACACAGCCCCATTAAAGACCCTGATTCAGCAAAGCACTTAACCACATAGAATCATAGAATATCCGGCTTGGAAGGGACCTTAGGAGATCATCTAGTCCAACCCCCTGCTCAAAGCAGGACCAATCCCCAATTTTTGCCCCAGATCCCTAAATGGCCCCCTCAAGGATTGAACTCACAACCCTGGGTTTAGCAGGCTAATGCTCAAACCACTGAGCTATCCCTCCCCCCTTAACTGTAAGCAAGTGTTTAAGTCCTGTTTAAGTCCTGTTGGTTTAAATGCTTTGTTGAATAGACTTAAGTACATGCTCAGAGTTAAGCATGTTTATATGCTTTGCTGACTTGGGGCCTTAAGCATGTGCTTAACTTTCGACATGTGCTTAAGTCACACTGAAGTCAATGAGACTGAAGCACATGTTTAAAGGTTTTACAGAATCAGGGACCAAGTTAATGGTGGTCCATGGAGGCACAGGGGTTTGTGCACACTAAGTAACATGCAGAACTGAGCCCTAATTCAGGGATTACTGGGGATGTGCCAACAACCAGCAAAGAGCAGATGTGGCAACAAAATTCAGAAAAGGGGGGAAATGTTAGCAAGTCCCTTCAAGGTAGCTAATTTTACCCCAGTTTTATAAAGAACAAATCTTGTTAGACAAATTTAATTGTTTTTCATAGGATTTTTTTTATAATATGGGAAATCCCTTTGAAGACAATCCTGAATCAACTGAAAGAATAGTAAACTGATTTTTTTAAAGTAGGTACAGAACAACTGTTAACTTTGATGAGTGAGACATGCCCACGGAGGGCTGGAGGACACTGAAAATTTGGCCATACATGGCTTCTGTCCACCTGAGACCCTCATGGAAACAAGAAACATGTCTCATAAGGCTATCCCAATAATCCAGTCTTGAAAATACATAAATATAGCATAAACTAACAGTGAAAACAGTCTAGTAGCAATACATGTCCATGTCTCCACCAGAAACCAATGTGGACATTTTCATTTATTCATTTGGGTCCTTCAGGTTCCTGTCAAGTCTTGACTGCTCTCCAGGCAACTTTAACAATACTGCTGTTAATAAGCATTAGTCAGTAATTACTGCCTGTTTTCTTCTCTCGTTTCTACCTCCTCCCCCAGGACATCTTCCCCAAAGAGGAAGTTTTTGATTAATAAATAACGTCTCTGGGGTTCGCTGAGTTAGTTTATATACTCCTGACAAAATGACAGACTAAACTACTTAGCTGAAAGCTCACACTTCACTGCTGATCTGAAACCTCTGTACATAGCTGCTACAATCCCCACGAAAAAAGTTACTACTATGATCAATTAATTTAAAGTGTTTACTTGCCATCCTGATATATGCCTGATCTTGATAACTAACAAGCCAGTTAACAATCAATTTTGTTTCAACCCCATTGAACAGTGCTAAATTCAATAGTGGATTTTTTTTTCACTTTAGATTAAAAATTAAACTCAATAGATTCTCCTAGATATGAGCCGAACTGATTCTAAAAATACGGGTATCTGTGAGTACAGAGGCATCTGTCTTCCACATTTATTTAATGCATGCCAGTAACAAGGCTGTGTGGTTCAGACTAACGCCCCCATTTTTGCAATGGGATCTTCTAGTGGGGACCCCTGCAGTTCTACTGGATTCCAGAGTCCAGGCATTTTAGCCATAGTGCAGGATAAGATAACACTTTTATAGCAATCATTTTTAAGGTCATGGATTACTCCTACAAAAGTCAATTTAAAAAGTAATGTGCAGGTGCTGCTGCAGCTAGCATCTGACCCTAAAGCAACATATACACATTTCTCAGGGTAGAGGACTTTTCCCAGTAGCTTAAGTATATGAATGAGTTTATCATAGGACACTGAGCAAATGTTGTTAACATTCACTCTGAACAAAAGAAAAGCTTTGATAACGTCCATACTTATTTTTGAGTGAAAGAAAATGTCAAAATGGTTCATCACACTGAACACTCGTGACATTGGATTGTTTGTTTCTGGTAAATACTGAGCAAATTCTGCTTCATACAGCAATAGGTCTTCAACAAATATTTTGGATTTATAATAAAACCAAACATTTGGATGAATGGAATGAAACATTGGGACATTTCAGGTGAAAATAAAAGGACTTTCTCAGTAAAACTGGGTCACTCTAAGGATGGAAATCTATATATACACACTTTTTAAAGGCCTGATTCTTCAGCGTCATTGAACACAAAGACTGATCCAAAGCACAATAACGTAACTGAAAGTCTTTTCATTGACTTCAATTATTTTGGATGAAGCCCATTGAAATCAACAGAAGCACATGAAACAGGTGCTAAATTAGGTCTTAAAAAGCCACAATGAAATATGAAATGAAAACTGTCTAACTTTTCAAAGGCAGGTTTCACTCTAAACACTTCTCTTACCACTTTCACTCATGATGAGCTCTCTTCCACCCCTGCCCTTTGTTCACATTTTTCCCCTCTCTTCCACCTCACAGCCTTTTGTTCACATTCTTGTTACGTTTTAAATACCAGCAAATGCATCTAAATACATTTATTTGTTGTGCTTTACCACACAGAGACACCTGTTTGGTACTGTGGATGCCTCTGACATTTTAAATGACAAAACAATCAAAACTAAACCCCCAGAAAAATGTCAGCAAAACTCTACCCTCAACACAATCCCACAAGAGATATTTCGCCTCACCAAAACCTCCATTCCCCAGGAACAATCGCATCCATCTTGCCCTAACCTCTTCAGCTACCGGGAGCGACAGGGAGAGAAGGTGGGCCCTGCAGTATGCCCTGAAGGTTGAATAATCCTGATTATCTCAGACCAAGAACAAAGTGAGTCCTTGTCACGTAGAATGGTCCTCAGCAAACTTCCTCTCTATTAAACCCAGCTTGAGCACCGCCACTGACCCCTGATATGGTAGTACCATATAAACACACTAGTCACTCATTTGTACCTCCTATTTTCATTCCTTCCTGCTCAGAGAACTCCATCACCCCAGAAACCAAGCATCTGTTTCTTCTAGAGGGATTCGTTGGCAGTGCACTTTGCTTTAGTGTGAGTGTATCTCCACTAAGGAATTATTCTGGAGTTAAAGCACTCAGACAGAGAGCTGATTTTGGCCCACTTTGCCCCAAATGTGATGAATTAAATCAGAATAGCTTTGGCATAGCACAATTGCAGCAGTCTTCCCTAGATATGGAAATTGTCATTAGGCTGCCTGGCTTTGCAGGTTGATGCTTATGCAAATCTCTCAGGAAAAAGTGTTATACAATTAGATGTGTAACAGACTAAATGTACAAACTATTTTGGCTGAAACAGTAAGAATTATTTACAGAAATATCACAGTGTATCTCAGCAATGGTAACATTCACTCAGAACTCTGAAAATCAGGCCATGTTTATCGTCTTTAGGAGCCCATATGTATTTAATAACCTAACTTTAGGTACCCTGCTTTGAACATTTTGGTCTTAGTCTCCAAACAACTTGTAAAATGGCAATAAAGATGGTATTTCCTAAAAGAAACTAGTGACTCGTCATGGAGACAGCACTTTTCAGGGGGATGGATACCATTTGGATTAACCATTTTTAAACCCACTACTGCTAAACCTCATGGGTTTTGGACTATATTTGGGTTGTGGGGAATGAAATGTAAGGCATGGAGATCTTAGCCATAAGCCTGCAAAAACTTACACACAAGAGTAAGTGTGTGTGTGCACATAGTCTTTCTGACTTCATGTGAATTTTCACAGGATCAGGGCCTGGATACATAATATGATCTACCAGAGATGGGGTGGGAAGGAAGAATGGGGAGGGAAATGCACTGCTGTTTAGGGTTTGTAACTATTTTTATAACTTTTTTAACATAATTAATGGCAAGGGGTGTCCAAAGCTCAGAACAGGAGATTAAATCAATCAATATTGTTTTAGTTTTCTTCAGTTACCCAAAAAATACCCAACAAAAAATAAATATCAGACTCATCACATTTATCCTGCTGCAGTGCGTGTTTGTGACTGCTTCTTGCTTTATGAATTTTAGTTTTCTGCATGGGAAAGGGGTATGACCTTGGGTTTTATGATTAGATTGCATTAAAGATGTATAATAGTTTCTTATATCCACATCCTCTAGTGCATACAACGGACGATCCGTTTTATTTCTTAAAAGTATATTTGTGAATAAAATTAAAATCAAGTCAGCCAGGCAAATTTGTTTTTTCTTTGCTCACATCTCCAATATCTTATTGAATGACAATCTAGATATGCTTTTAGAATAGTCTGATAGAAACAGCTGGATTTGCTTGGTATATTTTCAGCAAAACGAGATGTATCATGGCCGTCATTTAGTGGGTCATTAAATTTTATTTTCCATAGTAGAAAACAAGCAATAAGATGCAACTGCTGTTAACCTAGTTTCCCCTTGGCATGACGATTTAGTAACACTGAATGATAATGGAAAAAACAGATACAAAAAAAGTAATTACTTAATGCAATGTATTGAGCCAATAATTTTCTTGCTTTAAAATCTGTACACGTATATAACCGATGATTTTGAAAAAACAAACAACCAAACAAAAACACTTGATACACCCAACTTATAGTGCCTTATCTGGGGTAGTAGATATCTAGAGTCAGTGAGAGTTCTTCTTTAGTTTCTTCCAATGCTGCACTTCTTCATTCTTAATTTAAGGCAAAAAAGGAACCAACGAGTTGAAATTTAAGTCACATGGTAAATGATCATAACTTCTTGATTGATTCACTGAATTGTATATTTGGAATTACGGTAAATTGCCCGAGACGAGGAGATGGGATTTATTGACATAACTTTCCATTGAAAAAGGCATTAAACACTGAGTAGCTTGAACTCCAGACTATCAAGGTCTAAGGAAGACACATTCATATTGACATGCAAATTCTCAAGTATGATGAGTGTTCCACCAATCAATAAATATGAATTAAGAAAAACGTGAATTCTGAAAAACAGACACCCAAACTGTGCACATCAGAAAACTAATGATTCCTCATTGGGGGCTATAAAGCAAAGAGGTTCAATATGAAGGAAAGGAAACAAATGTGAAGAGAAGCAAACAGAAAGGGGGAGACAAAGTGCTGGACAAGGGGAGAACACTCATCAGGAACTCATTCTCTCTTCTCTACCAAATCTAAGCCATTACTGCATATGCTGTTTACTCAGCAGCTCCATTGACATATATGAGTTATATATGTGACTATTCATCACGCTCTCTCATTGATAATCTGTAATAGCTCACTCAGAAAGACTTTAGGCTCAGCAGTTGTCCTGGTTCATCAAGCCTTTAGAAACTAAAGGCAATGTCTAAATTACCTGCAAGTGATGCGTATGACTTGAATGAAATGCTGATTACTCTATTTATGAATGCTGAGATACAAAGGCCATATACCTAAACAGATGATTACTTGCTCCAGGTTCCTATTTCTTCTCTCTGTTACACAATTTATATTACTCCTGAACTCTCTATCACTTTGTGGGAGAGCTGCATTTACAGTACCTTGGTTCCATGCATTTCTGGTGTCAAATCACTTTTTCCTATTGCTGGTCCAACCAAATTGTTGAATTGCAGAACTGAACCTAGGAAAAACTTTTCCTGTGCTAAACAAATCATTTTACATCAGCTAGAAAAAAATGCTCATCCAGGAATCCAAACTCTCAAATGTATAGTCTCTCTCTTTCCTTTAGCAACCTCAAGGATAAGAGGGTGACTTCACATTCTCACCAGCCTGAAGGGTATGCAATGGGCCATAGCTGTGTCTTACGATATGATGGGGCTTGTGCGTATTCTTCATTGTTGCATTGTTCCCTTTATTCTGGCATCTTTCAAACTACAGTTTGAGCCAAGCTCTGCCCTTCTTTATATCTTGTGCAACTCTTATGAAGGCAATAGGCTTAATGCTGCTATCACTGACACCTGTATTTACTTGTATACCTGAAGTCACTTGTATATGCCTGGAGTAATTACCTGACAGCAATGGACACTACTGATTTTAACATGCACTTACTCCTGACTTGAACCTGTGTCACAGAGAGCCAAATCTGTCTTAATGAAATTACACATAGGGTATACATCAGGCCACAATTTGGCCCTTTTTGCACTTCCCCAATTTAAAGCTCCACCTCACTTTTCCAAATAGTAGCCCACAAAAATATTCTGATATTAAAGGGGCACTGCCAATCTGAACTTTTTCAAACTGATGAATTTCAAAAAAATCTAGTTTCTGTTACAGCATTTTAAAAAAAATCTGTATTTTTTTCCTGCTTTCCTATTGCTATTGGCTAAGTCCTTCTCAGTAAAAAAGAAACTGACTATAAGCTAGATCAGGGATCGGCAGGTTCAGCCAATCGCAGCTCCCACTGGCTGCGGTTCGCTGCTCCAGG
This sequence comes from Chelydra serpentina, assembly GCA_037349315.1. Classification (NCBI taxonomy): domain Eukaryota; kingdom Metazoa; phylum Chordata; order Testudines; family Chelydridae; genus Chelydra; species Chelydra serpentina. The sequence continues at coordinate 32,178,866 of JBAIAC010000029.1, read as the reverse complement.
CCAATGGGGGCTGCGGGAAGCAGCGCAGGCCGATGGATGTGCTGGCCACCGCTTCCTGCAGCCCCCATTGGCCTGGAGCGGCAAACCGCGGCCAGTGGGAGCTGCGATCGGCCGAACCTGCGGATGCGGCAGGTAAAAAAGGAAGGGGCTCACCCTGGCGGGCTGTGGGCCAAAGGCTGCCGATCCCTGGGTGGGCTATATCCTCTTTATGACTTGACCTGTGGCAGTGTGTAGTTACGCTATCCCAGATGCAGACCATGACTCCAAGAGTCAGACTGTCTCCTGGTCTTCTCTGTGCTACATGTAGGAAGTGTCCTGTGCTGAGTTTATACTAGGCATAGCATACATCATTTCCGCCCATCACACATTGTGGGGAATAGAGACAGGACTCTATCCAGCCCTGCCTCTTCCTGCCCATCTGTGGGGGAGGGTGGATGAGTAGAGGCTCTGAGCCTGCTTCCCCTGCAGTGCTGCAACACATGTACAGATGACCCATGCAACAGAGTAATGATGTGTCTTATGGCCCTTGGTCCCTTATGAAGGGGTGCAGGGCTAGTGAGGATCTACCACTAAGCAGGAGAAACAGTGAAACTGACTTATACATACACAGCACTGTCAAATGCACAAACTGACAAATAGAAGAAATATTTGTTTTGGCTAACTTTCCAATCATCCTAACTTTAGACATTGGCTGTAACTATACTAGGAACATCACTTTAAAACAGAAACATGATTTTCAAGGGAATGGTATCCCTTCATATGGCAGTAAGGGAGTTTCCAAGTCTGTGATGTCATGTAGGAGAATAACAGAAATCTAAATCACAAATATTGTTTTCTCACAGAAAAATAAAATATATTTTTCTTCAGCCAACATTAAGACCTGACCCTACAAACATTTGTGTGTGTGCTTAACTTCACACATGAAGTCAATTTATGGTAAAATTAAGCATGTTGAATAGGTATGTGCAGGATCAGGGGATCAATACGTATGTAAATATAGTTTAGAATTGTACAGATTGCACTGTACTAATTATCCAAGCTTACCTTTTCCTTGATATTTGCAGGAGAACTGATTTCTGCCATCTCTATTCAGATGAGAATAATCTCTGTGAAGAGAAGAAACAGTAAAAAAAGATTAATTTACAGGTTTAGTGGTGACTTCTCACTAGAGGGCAGAGCCTGCAAAGACTTATGCATGAGCGTAACTTTAAGCAGATGAGCAGTCTCAATGACGTCCTACGGGCAGGATGGGGAACTGGGTCAGTCAAGGCTTCCTGAACGATCACACACACACTCACCAACAACTCCTGCTGCACATTACCCAAATTTGCTTTAAAAATTTGCTACAATATATTCTGTAGCTCATCTGATGACCTACATCTGCTGTGTAATACTCTTAAGAATGGCCAGTATGGATATAGGCAGATGGAAGAATGATCCCCAATCTCCATATTTTGCATCAAATTCCTTGTTACCATGCATCTTCAAAGCTTTAAACACAAGGTATATCTAGGGCATATTCAATTGCTCATATTTTGTTGGTCAGCAGTGGTCTTCGTTTTTGCCATAATAGGGTTCCACAGTCTGCAAAATCCAGTCTTAACAAGCTGATGCTTCTTGGAAGTGCTAGGAGGCACAGCTGAAAAGCACTCCATGGCTGAGATCTCCAAAGCCAGTGAGGGGATTTAGCCATACAACTTCCACTAAAATTAATGGGGGGCTGTGTGGCTAAATCAGCAAGTCTGCTTTGAAAATCTCAACCTAGGAATGGAATATGCGTGTGGTTACAGATGCCAGTGGTGCTCTTTCATTTTCATCTATTTTAATTAAGTGGATGTGTAAATTGCACACACAGACAACACAGGACTGAAAGAGGGACGGGAGTTTGAAGGCTATGTCTATATGTCAAACTCTACAGGCAGGGCTGCTGTATAGACACTCACTACAGCGAGAGGAGGAGTTCTCCCATCACTGTAGGTAAGAGGTAAGTAGCTAGGTCGACAGAAGAATTCTTCCATTCACTTAACACAGTCTACACCAGGAGTTAGGTCAGTTTAACTACCTTGAGAGACGCAGCTATGCTGATGTAAGTTTTCAGTGTAGATCAGCCCTAATGGTCTAATCCTGCTTCCACTGAAGTCATTTGCCTCTGATTTCAGTAGGGAACAGAACTGGACTTTACATTTCAAAACAAGTCTTACAAAATACATATATACATAAAAATAAATGTTTTGGTAGGGGAGAATTTAATTAGAACAAGGGGTTGGCCATAGGGAATAAAAGCTTGATCACTCACAAAATCCCTATTCCACACTATATTATACATTTATAAGAACACAAATAGGAAGGAAGCAATTTCCATTTTCCAGTCTTTCAAGCACTAACATTCCCTTCCCCCTACCTTCCCTTTCTTCCTGTTCCAGCCCTTTGTTTGGCACCTCAGATTTCCCATAATTTCACTAAATCACTCTCACCACTGTTAAATGCAAACAATCATCTATAAACTCCTGCTCTGAAGCACAACACTTCACTGGAGTGTGAACTCCAGAAACTAAGTGTCTCCACTGTAATACCGGCTGAAAGCATTTATTCTTGTTGTGGGGTTTTGTGTGCATCTGTTTCCTAATTAAAAGGATGAGATTTATGGAAACATGTTTTCAAAGATAGCATGGATTTGGGTGGTATATATGCTGAGAGAAGGAAGGTAATAGGAAGACAAGTGAATTAACTCTCGAGTTGCTCGTCTAATAAAGAGGAAATGCTGGGTTAGAGATTAGGGATTACTGTTAGAAATTGTCTGGAAACAGTCCCAGAGTGCCAGGGCAAAAAGAGTTAATGCTTTCCAATCCTAATTATAACAACATGGCTCAAAATGAGAATGAAAGCTAATTGGCTCCTACTTGTCCCTGCCCCCTAGCATCACAAGCAACCCCATCATACAATTCCATTCATAAATTTGTCCAGCTCTCTCTTAAGACTAAGGGCTGGTCTACGCTAACCCCCCCTGTCGAACTAAGATACGCAACTTCAGCTACGTTAATAACGTAGCTGAAGTCGAAGTCTCTTAGTTCGAACTTACCTGTGGTCCACACGCAGCGCACAGGCTCCCCCGTCGACAGCGCTTACTCCTCGCGGCGAACTGGCTTACCAGCGTCGACGGGGGAGCACTTCCTGGTTCGATTTATCGCGTCTTGTCTAGACGCGATAAATCGAACCCAGAAGATCAATCCGACGCCTCCGACCCAGCCGGTAAGTGTAGACTAGCCCTAATTGTTTGTCCCTACAACTCCTTTTGGGAAGACTGCTTTGTAGCGAGGAGGCATGGCCTCCCTCAGAGAGTGACAGGGAGAGACCACAACATGCCCTCTGGTGGGCCGAACCAGGAGAGCCACATCTGCCCCGCCGGAAGCAGAAGGGTGGGACAGGAAGGGTAAGTACAAAAGGCAGGCCCTGCAGCTCAGTTGGGCTGGAGCCACCCCAAGAGATGGATGCATCCTGCCTGCTGCTGGAGCCTGCAAAGGAGCTGCTGGGGTTGCTTCCTGAGGACCGACCAGAGCTCCCAAGACCACTGGCTGACCAAGATGCTGAGGAGTTGCTGGGGCTGCCGCCTGAGGACTGGACGGATCTCCTTGGGCTGCCGGCTGAGCGAGACGCCGAGGAGCTGCTGGGGCCGCAGACTGGCCAGAGCTCCCTGAGATGACAGATGCAGGTACACCCAACGGGGAGAGTAGGAAGCAGCCCAGGGAACAGTCCGATTGGGGTGGGCTGACACAAGGTTGCGGATGGATCCCCCACTGTTAGGGCCCTGGGCTGGGACACAGTGGAGTTGGGCAGTACTCCCCATCCTTAGGCCAGAAGGCCTGTGCTCCTCGGGCACCCTTACCTGAGCCCCATCGACTATGCTTGGTGCTCACCCTTACCTGAACCTCCACTCTCTTGGTGCTCACCCTCACCTGGAGCTCACAGATTGCTTAGCCACTCTGCCCTGATTGCCGGCCAGTGTCTACTCATTGCTTTGCTACACCACTCTGGCTGAGGGCCTGGGGCTCAAGGGCTACTTAATCGCTCTGTCCTGATTGTACGTCTGAGCCTACTAACTGTTTGCCGCCCTGCCCTGACCAAGGGCCCGGGACTCATACCGTATTGTTCTGCCCAGCCGGAGTACTAGGTGTGCTAACTCCCCACTTTGAGCTCACCTTTATGGGTACGTGACAGCGAGGAGGCGTGGCCTCCCTCAGAGACTGACAGGGAGGGATGGCCATGCATTCTACAGTTTCAACATACCATAATGCATGACATAACAAAATCCACTTTCTCCCTTCACCGTCACTTATTTTGCATTAGAACAGGGGTGGCAAACCTAAGCCTGAGAAGGAGCCAGAATTTACCAATGTACATTGACAAAGAGCCACGGTAATACGTCAGCAGCCGCCCCATCATCTCCCCCCCCACACACTCCCAGTGCCTCCCGCCCACTGGCTGCCCCGACAATCACCATCTCCCCCTCCCTCTCTGCACCTCCTGATCAGCTGTTTTGTGGCATGCAGGAGGCTCTGGGGGTGAGGGGGGAGAAGCGAGGGCACGGCAGGCTCAGGGGAGGGGGCAGGGCCTGTGGCAGAGCCAGGGGTTGAGCAGTGAGCACACACCCCCTCCCGGCACATTGGAACGTTGGCACCTGTAGCTCCAGCCCTGGAGTCGGTGCCTATACAAGGAGCCGCATATTGACTTCTGAAGAGCCGCATGTGGCTCCGGAGCCACAGGTTGGCCACCTCTGCATTAGAAATTCCCCTTCCACAATCCTCCACCAAACCCAGAGCCATAGCCCAGCTGCTGTTCTTAAAACCTCTTCTTCGGCTACTGGGCCATTTTGAACAGTCCATTGCCTATTGAAGACAGCTCAGATCAAGAGTTGGTTGTTTTAAAGTGATGATAGAGGGTTCAGAATGGCCTGTCTGCCAGAGCATCCTAAAGTCTACTGGTGGATGGAGAGGTCTGAAGGGCTTGGGAACAACTGGAGCAGGAAGAAGACACATTTAGACAGGCTTTGGGCAACTCCATTTTGAATACTGAACAAATTAAAACAATTACAATAAAATGCTGGGAAATAATTTTATTGCACTTCTGCCATGTTTTCTTTCACTTTCTGCCATGAGCTATTTTCTGTATCAGGTGGCCATGTTGGATGAAATACACAAAAACCTTTCCTCTTCAGTTGTGGGGAATTTAAAGACATATGATATCACTAAGACTTCCCAAGCAGCCAATCAAAGCACGCTTTGGACAACCCATGTCCAAAATTATTTTATAGTCAATAAAAATACCCTGTCTTGTTGCTTTTCAAAAAAAAATTTAAACTCTAAATCATTTGTTTACCAATAACAAAGAGCACAGTGGTTTTGATTTCACTTACATTTTTATGGACTATCATACAACTAATCAATACCTAAAGAGCCACTCTGGCTGGCGCAACAGCCCTCAGTAGAGTGTGTACTTGCCTACCAAGTCTGATAATTATTTATAAGTTTACTGTACAGAAAAAACTTCTCTTGTATCTTGGTTTAAACATATACCTGCTAAAGTGGATATATTCCTTTAACAAAAAATACTGTTTGAGGGAATTGTACCAACATATACTGCAGAGATCACACACCATATGGATTAAAGCCAGGTGTTTTTATTGTGCTATTCAGGAGGTCAGATAGTCCCTTCTGGGCTAAAAAACTACGAATCCATGAAAAATCAAATGAAGGGAAACAAATTCTGTTGTCATCTTAAATCTTCAGAATTAAGCATAAACTAAATCTTTTAAAAATGCAGCTTACTAAACTGTTGCTAGTACCATACCATTATGACTATGACCTAGGGTTGCCAATTTTGGTTGGATGTATTGCTGGAGGTTTCATCACATGACAATCTTTAATTCCTGGAGACTCCAGCACAATCCTGGAGGGTTGGCAAACCTACTATGACCATTAAAACTGCAACCTGTTGCCAAGCAAATGAATCATATTAGTTCTTTTTAGGGCTGTCAATTAATCTCAGTTAACTCATGCGATTAACTTAAAAAAATGAATTGTGATAAAAATATTAATTGTGAATAATCAGTTTTAATTGCACTATTAAACAATAGAATACCAACTGAAATGTATTAAATATCTTTGGATGTTTTTGTACATTTTCAAATATATTGATTTCAATTACAGCACAGAATACAAAGTGTACAGTGCTCACGTTATCATTTTTTAATTACAAATATTTGCACTGTAAAATTAATAAACAAAAGAAATAGTATTTTTCAATTCACCTCATACAAGTACCATAGTGTAATCTCTTTATTGTGAAAGTGCAATTTACAAATGTAGATTTTTTTTTGGTTACATAACTGCACTCAGAAAGAAAACATTGTAAAACTTTAGAGCCTACAAGTCCATTCAGTCCTACTTGTTCAGACAATCACCAAGACAAATAAGATTGTTTACATTTACGGGAGATAATGTTGCCCGTTTCTTCTTTACAATGTCACCATAAAGTGAGAACAAGCATTCGCATGGGACTTTTGTAGCCGGCATTGCAAGACATTTGCATGCCAGATATGCTAAACATTCATATGTCCCTTCATGCTTCGGCCACCATTCCAGAGAACATGCTTCCACCCTGATGACCCTCGTTAAAAAAATAATGTGTTATTTAAATTTGTGACTGAACTCTTTGGGGGGAGAACAGTATGTTTCCAGTTCTGTTTTACCCGCATTCTGCCGTATATTTCATGGTATAGTAGTCTCAGATGATGAACAACATGTGCTGAGTTGAGTTCTTTTAAGAACACTTTCACTGCAGATTTGACAAAATGCGAAGAAGGTACCAATGTGAGATTTCTAGAGATAGTTACAGCACTCGACCCAAGGTTTAAGAATCTCAAGTGCCGTCCAAAATGTAAGAGGGACGAGGTGTGGAGCATGCTTTCAGAAGTCTTAAAAGAGCAACACTCTAATGCAGAAACTACAGAACCCAAACCACCAAAAAAGAAAATCAACCTTCTGCTGGTGGCATTTGACTCAGGTGATGAAAATGAACATGCGTCAGTCCGCACTGCTTTGGATTGTTATTGAGCAGAACCTGTCATCAGCATGGATGCATGTCCTCTGGAATGGTGGTTGAAGAATGAAGGGACATATGAATCTTTAGCGTATTTGGCATGTAAATATCTTGCAACACCCACTACAACAGTGTCATGCGAACGCCTGTTCTCACTTTCAGATGACATTGTGAACAAGAAGCGGGCAGCATTATCTCCTGCAAATGTAAACAAACTTGTTTGTCTGAACCACTGGCTGAACAAGAAATAGGACTGAGTGGACCTTTAGGCTCTATGGACAAAAAAATAACTGCACTCAAAAATAAAACAATGTAAAACTTTAATTCTACATTTGTAAGTTCAACTTTCATGATAAAGAGATTGCACTACAGTACTTGTATTAGGTGAATTGAAAAATACTTTCTTTTTGTTTTTTACAGTGCAAATATTTGTAATCAAAAATAAATATAAAGTGAGCACTGTACACTTTGTGTTCTGTTATAATTGAAATCAATATATTGCACAATTTTTTAATTACTTGACAGCCATAGTTCTTTTTATTTACTTTCTCTTTAAACACCTTTCTGTTTATACTGCTTCAAAGATGTGAGCTAAACTGCTTTTACATTTAAAGAAATTAAATTAGCTGATTGAATTTGCTAAAATACATACTCAGTATTTGTTCTTTGTACCAATGCTGTGATTCAATTATAAACTAGCTATGAAAACTTAATACAGCACCAGCTAGTTCCCCTCTGTGTCCCCTTTGCTGTGTGTTTCATGTATTATTATGACTATCAATGCCCACTGACAGATGTGATGCTAATTCAGCTATTTTGCAATTACAAGTTACTACAAAAAGGTGTGGAAAGCCATACAAAACCAACATGCCCTGAAAAGAAGATTTAAAAAAAATAATCATGATTATGATACTGACTTTTACAAGTGGAATCATTCTTTTGCACTTCAGACTTTTCATTAATATGCATAATACAGCTGTTAAAATGAAGATACTAAAATTGAGTTTGAAGTATTTTTCATTCACTCTCTCCAGAGACAAAGAGCTGAAATAATATGTATAAGAGACTTGTCCATTTAGTATTGCTTGTTACATAAGTGAAATATGAATGATATATTTTAAAGGGAAAATATACTATAAAATTCATGGAGTTTTGAAAAATATTCTTTATTTATGTTATTAATACTAACGTACGATAGTAAAACAACTTTTTGTAGCATGGGTTGATTTATTTAACTGACAGATATTTTTGTATGTTATGACTTTGTGATTCCAGACATTGAAAAATTGCTACAGTCCCAATTCTGCAAGAAAAGACAAGTAACTTTATGCCTGTGAATAGGCCTACTGAAATTAATGAAACTTCTCGCATATGTAAATTTACACATACACTTAGTCTTTGCAGGATCCTTGTTTGTAATTTTTTCAAAGGACTAATAAAACTGAATTGGAAAAACAGATTAGTAGGGGCCTGATCCATCACATACTTATATACATACTTAACTGTAAAAATGGGAGTAATCTCCATTACTTATATACTTAAAGTTAAGCACAAGTGCATTCTTTGCAGGACTGGGGCCTATGGCTGTAAAAAGTTGGAAAAAAAATCTAATTTCTGTTTCACTATTTGTGCCTTTCATTTATTTTTGCATTTCACTCAGCTCAGACAATTGAGACGGACAGGTCAGTTTCACATTACTTTAGTCAGTTTCGTTTTCTGGATCTCAAGCCCTACTCCAGTGATGTTGTGAGTTTACAACATTGCAAGACAATGTTTACATTAAAATAACCCCTTAATTATTTTTTTTAAGTAAGCAGTGTTTCCAACTCCAAGCATTCAAATATCATGAGTTGGGCCCCCCAAAATTATGACCTGGGTTTAAAAATGATGAGTTTTCAAAAATTCAATCTCTTATTTAAACAGGTCATTACCATCCAATACTGGTTTCCAAACACATTTCCTGAAATAGAAAAATGCTCTCAGTCACTCATTGTATCATGCCCTTAAATATATGGAGTAAGATGGCAGGTGGCTATAGTATTTCTATACCTGTTGCACACTTTCAAATGAGACAGGAAATTCTAGCCTTGTAAAATGGACCATTTTAATACAACAGCCACACCATGAACAGGGCAACTGCAGGAGACACTTCAGGAAATGCTCCAAAGCCTTCATATTTGATAAAGCTTTTCCAGCCCTAACCTGCCATTCAAAGCCAGGCCCTTCATTCCTCCCCTCCCCTATGAAACAAACAAACAAACAAATAACACCAACCAAAGTCTTCGGTAATCCTTAAAGGGAGAAGAGTACGATACTTCATAAAATCCACTAGGGACTTTAATTACTGCCCATCTATTTCACGTGGAAAGAGTTCAGATTCTGCGGTGATGGACAGCAGTATAAAACTCTAAGACAAATAGATAGGAGAGGAACTAATCTTTATTAAATACATATACATGCAAAGTAAATCCCAGTACAAAGCAAATCTCATGGCATGCATAGTTCTGCATTTGAGTACTAGTAAAGATTTATGGATTATGGATCATTATTTTGACAAAAGGTTCTGAACCCCCTTCAGCGTATCAGTATAGTGGAATTAAACACCAATGAAAGAAAATGCATACTATAGCTAAAACCAATATAAACAGACCCTGGCCAATAGAACAAATGCAAAAAAGGAAAACCTCATTAGCATTAATTTTTGTCCAATCCCGCTATTTAATTTGGAATGATTTTTCTATATGGGCTTATTTCCACACACCAATGTATTCATTCTTCTTTTATGTTTTGTAGCTTTGGGGTTTCTGTTACTTTAAACATTTTTCTCTTAAATTGGAAGGTTTTCATTTTGAAAAATTTAAAAAAAAGTATTGTTCAGATATGAACAAAAGTGGTTGCTTATGTGTTTGGTTTTATCCTTAAAACTTAACACACAGCTACTGTATATGCTGGTCAGACATCCCAGTAAACAGGATCAGCCCACTTCTGCCCCAATGCAGTGGTCCCATTGGCATGTCCAATTATATTAAAAAGTTTTTCCACCCGGCTTCAATATCATTGGCTGACGGCTCATCCTGCCCTTGTAGCCATTTCCTCTCTCTGTCTTAAAGGAACTCAGGCCAAACTGTCCTGTGCTCAGCCTCAGTGGTGCACCATGTGCCTGCTGGCCTTCTAATTAAACTGTGCAAGTGTAATCCTTTTGGGGCTTTCCAAATCATAGAGCACTCCAACGGGGCAGGTCTAGGGTAAAGCTACCAAACATCACGCATTGTGTGTGACATTTCCGCAGTGGGCAGTTCTGTGATGCCTTCCTGCATCTCTGGGAGAATGAGAAGCCCCTACAGTATGCCACCTCCGCTGCAAAAACTTGGCAATTACTCTCTAGTAAACTGAAACTTCAGTCCCGGAACTAATAGTAAAAGAAAAAAAAATGCAAACACCTCTAGAGGGTAAAGGAACTATGATCAATAAGCTGCTGGAGTTTATAAAGAATGAATCTTGTCACACACGCGATTGTTTTAGCTGAGAGAATTACAAAAACATCCGGACAATGAGCACGATTAGGGTATGGATATCTTCCAAAGGGAAGTGCAGATGCCACACTATTTGGGTCATTTAAAACTAGACTATGCAGCAGCTGAAAATACAATGGACAACATGATTTAATACTGCAGCTTTTCCAATTTCTAGTTTTGTGATTCTACAAGAAGCTCCCTCAAACTGACCTCCCAGCTGCAAACACACTTCCTCTTCTGCCCAGCGACACATGTCCCCAAACAGGCCTCTTTTCCAGCACGCAGGCTCCCCTTTATCTCCTGAATGACAAGCGTTCTTAGTCTAAATTCTTTCTCCAATTGTCAAACCCTTCCATGTCCCCATCACTAATCCACTTCCTCTCTCAGGGCATTTCTACCCTGGGGCACTCGGAAGAGTTAAGGTGAATCAATTAAAGGTGTGAAGTAAATGCACAGAAATTAAAATGTATTAAACCCTGTGACCCTAAAAGCATCCCTATGCCAGAAAGCCAAGGACTCCCTGGTATCTAATAGTGAGTTTCAGCTGGCCTGATAAGGTCAGTGTATCCAAACTCACTATTGTTGTAACCTGTAGCTAAAAGGCATCATGTAATATGTCACTGGAAAACAAATAACTCACTGATCAATAATATTCTTGTGTGATGTATGTATGGTGTTGTTAGGGTGACCAGACAGAAAGTGTGAACAATCGGGACAGGGGGTGGGGGGTAATAGGAGCCTATATAAGAAAAAGATCCAAAAATTGGGACTGCCCCTATAAAATCGGGACATCTGGTCACCCTAGGTGTTGTAGGGTAGGTACAACCTGCCACGGGGTATCGGATCACATGTGGTCCAAAAGAAGGGAAAAGGCTGTACCACCGCCAGTTCGTTCTTATACTAATGACCTTTACTATGGCTGTGGTAGTTTGGCCTAATGGCTGGTGTCAATACGGTGGCCTTTCCGCTCAGCACAGCGTGGCCCAATGGCCAGAGTCAGTAGAGAGCCCTTCCACTCGGGGCAGTGTGGCCCAAGGGCCAGAGTTCGCATAGTAGCCCACCTCTGTGGGATTGCATGGCCGCCTGTTGGCCTATTGGGGGAGTGGGGCACCACTCAGGGGGACTCAGACCCTCCCTGCTCCTCTGAGTCCCAGCACAGGGCCCTATCGGTGGTGGGGGTGCTCACCACTGAGTCAGCAGAGATCCTCCCGAAACACACTGACTGGTTCCCCGGTTCACTCATCATCAAAAAGTTTAAGTCCCCTGGGCTGCTTCTTACCCTTTCCCCCTCATCAAAGTTCCCCGGTTTCTCTGAGTCTCTGGGGCCCTCAAATGATCAGGCTCCCACCGGTGCAGCCCTTTCTCGGGGCTCACTGGACAGCCTGGAGTCTGTCTGGCACTCTGCGAGCTGTGGTCCAGCAGTCGGGGCCTGTAGCAACGAGAGAGAGAGCACAAGCCTGCAGCCTTCCCCTCCAACAGCCTGCCCAGACAGTCTGACCTTGGCTGCTACCTTTTATATGCTGCCTCCAGGCTGAGCATGCCCAGCAGGGGCAGAGGGGCGGGGCTTCCCCAGCCTGAAAAGCAGAGTTAACCCTCTCAGGATTGGTGCAGGGTAGGTATGCCCTGTCACATATGGTCAACCCACAAAGGATTATGCAGATATGCTGAAATTATAGTTAAAATGTGTTTAAACCAGGCATGCTGGGGGAATTGATGAACAAGTTTTCTCCAGAAAAAGGAAAGAGGCCAACACCTCAAACCAGGTGTGGCTATATTCAATGGACTATTCATTTGTATCAGAAGTTGCAGGAAGAGATCATTTGCATCATAAAAATTATCAGCATGGGAGAAGACAACATGGAATCTACACCAGACTGATGTCAATACCCACAAGGAAAAAGGAACTTTATCTGGGATGCATTTCAGAACAATACATTTCAAAGGTTTACTGCACTATAAAGCGAAGGGGATCAAGCTCCTAAGTTATCCTTCGCCTGAGAAGACAAGGATAATTATCAGTGTCTTGGTCTCTGTGGGGATCCTGGCTAAGAGCTAGTCAGCCATTGCAGGAAAAGAAAGATTGGTGAGGAACCTACCTGGAACAAAGACTGTAGCTTGTTAAGTCTTAGCCATTATAAAGCATATTTTACTTTTGTTTATTTGGAATCCTTTATCCCTATCTATCTATCTTTATCCCTTACACTTGAAGTCACGTAAAACCTCTCTCTTTGGTTAAACAAACTTGTATTACTTCTTATCTAAACCAACTCAGTGCTTTGATTGAACTGATTAACTCCAGAAACTGCTGTTTCTATCTTTTTAAAGGAGAGCAAACATATTCGCTTTTGTGAATGTATGAGAGGGGCTGTGCATTGCAGAGAGAGACATCTCTGATGAACTCGTGGGCTGGAGTTCACTGACTGTTACCTGCTAGGCAAGGTTTGGGCTGGGAGAGCGCTGAGGAGTTTGCTTGCAAGGCAGACAAGCTGGTGTGTCTGGGAGTTTTCCACACATCTTAGCAGCAGCAAAACTCCCACTTACTGAGGAAGAGAGGAGTAACACAGCTCTGGGTATCTGCAGCAGTTTGTCACAAACCGCCTTCTGGATGCTCACTCTCATTTAGGAGTAAAGCAGCATTTGTTTGCTGTAACTTAATTCTAAATTACAGTGAACTAAGGCCATTTTACTCCTGAATGAAAGCATCTAGATGCTTGAATTTGGCAGTGGCCAAGGCAGCTAATGCGATCCTGGGATGCATAAATAGGGGAATCTTGAGTAGTAGCAGAGAGATTATTTTACCTCTGTATCTGGCACTGGTGCAACCACTGCTGGAATACTGTGTCCAGTTCTGGTGTCCAGAATTCAAGAAGCAGGCTGATAACTTGGAGAGAGTTTACTAATGGGCTCTTCAGTCTAACAGAGAAAGATATAACATGATTCAATGGCTGGAAGCTGAAGCTAGACAAAGTGAGACTGGAAATAAGGCATTAATTTTTAATGGTGAGAGTAATTAACCAATGGAACAATTTACCAAAGGTTGTGGTGGAATCTCCATCACTGACAATTTGTAAATCAAGATTAGATGTTTTAAAATGTGCTCTAGGAATTATTATGGGGAAGTTCTATGGCCCGTGTTATACAGGAAATCAGACTAGCTGGTCACAGTGGTCCCTCTGGCCTTGGAATCTATGAATTTATGTGCACTGATTTAAAACATTTGATTTGCTTTGCCTCTCCTGAGTGCCAGCATCTAGACAAGCCCTCAGACATCTGCTGCACTGTGTGTTAGCCTAAGCCCCCTTTCTTCAAGCTAATTTCTTTTGCACGTCCTGTGACAAAGCACCTCCCATTCCTGGATGCTCCCTTGTTGCCATCCCCCTCCATGGTCCTTCAATAACAATATCAGACTGCTGTCCTAGTTTTCCCTTTTAAAAGTCTGATCATCTATTACTATAGCATCTCTTACAAAGACAACTGGCAGGAGGTAACAAGTTTATCAGCAGCAGTGCAATAAATCCATTCTTCAGTCCTACCAAATGTGACTGTACAACCTCTGAAAGTCAGAGTAGTTGCTTGTGCAGACTTTCACCATTCACTGCAGAGTGCAGTCTTTGCAGTTTTATTATTCAGAATGTGCTCATGTAGTATATTAATGAAGGACTGTAGCGTATTTTCACTAAGGGGGTCATTTAATCATTTCCAAGTTACTCAGTCAAAATCCCGCTGCTAGGAGAGCCCGGCACACAATGTACAGGAAACCAAAGTAATCACAGTTTCAGAGCCAGCTTCAAAATACAAGACACAATGTACCAAGCATCTAATGAGAGTGCAGTGGCCTGAACTGTGCTCTCTTCTTCTGCATGCCTACTTCCTCTACAAAATCAGATCCCCTTTTTAAATGAGTTTGCTATCTATCCCAGGTGCATTGTATTAGACTGTCTTCTCTGTAGTCTACCATATGTTTCAGGTAATGACAAAAGGCAGCAGAGTTGGAGACATAAGGCCTTCAATTCACATGCATAATTTCCATAGACATTACCTTCGAGAGGTATCTGCCAAACTGGTACAAAATTCCAGATAAATACCAATGTGGGCGTTTGGTACATTTTCTTGTATAAAATCTTTGTTTAGAAATCTATCAAAAATCTTATAAAATGCAGTCAAATGCCCCTATTTCAAAATGATACAGGGGATCACTCCTCAGTGGGGAGGGATAGCTCAGTGGTTTGAGCATTGGCCTGCTAAACCCAGGGTTGTGAGTTCAATCCTTGAGGGGGCCATTTAGGGATCTGGGGCAAAAATTGGGGATTGGTCCTGCTTTGAGCAGGGGGTTGGATTAGATGACCTCCTAAGGTCCCTTCCAACCCTGATATTCTATGATTCCCCACCTCTATTTTGTTTAAATAACTCAAACAAAATTATCCCTTCATGTCCAGGTCTAAATGCTGATCAGTATGTGACTGTAATTTACACATCCTAAATGTACTATCCTACCAGTGAGCGATGGACCAAACCAGAGCCCTGCTGCTGAGCCCCGTTGAATACCAGGTATGATGGGGTTGGGCTTGAATTCCCAAATGTGAAACTTCAATACTATTTTTGGTCTTGCACCAGTACAACAGATATCTGGTAGGGCCCCATTCTCCTAATCATGGTCAGCTATGGCCCAGGTCACAGCTGCAAAGGTGGGAGATTGCACACACGCAAAGGGCAGGGTAAGAAGCTTAGACTTGCCCCCGCCACAGATCCTGGCACACACATGGGAAGGGAAAATGTGAGGCTGAGAGGTCCCCCTCCCATAATCCCCCTCACTTCCCCATGCCAATCATACCCCTCTGTCCTCCCTCCCAGTGTCTCACCCTTCTCTTCCCCTCCCACTCTGCCTAATGAGTTCCAATAGTTCATGGATTAGGGACCCAATCTTATGGGGTTCCAGGGGCTTCTGTATAGATTATTTAGGTTAATCTTTCTTTCTACCCCATGGGACTCAGTGCTCAGTCTAGATGAAGATACGATCAGAGATGCTTAGTTTTGCAGTTCTGAAACTGTGGAGATAACATGCTTGTTAACAGCAAAAATGTTTTAAAATAAATAAATAATATGCAGAGGTGAGAAATAATAGACCTCAACCCTATTGTCCCTCTGCAAATTTGTGTACACAGTCAATCCCTTACCTCTCTATAAAAGTGCAAAGTTTCAAAAAATTCAACGAATAGAAGATTGTTGGGGGCGGAATAGATCTAGACAAGGAGAAGAAGTCTGGAGATAAATGTGAGAAGGAAGAGACAGGCAGTAGAAACAAAAGTGAAACCGTTTGAGCAGCATATTCCAGAAGTCTTGAGGTCTTTCTGAGTGTAGCCTTCATTGATTTGAAATCTACCATACCATTCTCTCACTAGAAGGGAACACCTATAATGGCAGCAGGCCCTGAAAGAGACCCAGTTTGGGAATATTTTAATGAAGTTCCTCTACATGTGGGTAAGAAAGGCATGTGTGCAAAATGCAAACAGTGCAAAAAAGAAATGCAAGTCCTGGTTACCCGAATGAAACAACATCATGAAAAGTGTTCCTTCTCAAGAGGAAGCTGCCTTGAAGATGATAAAAGGCACATGTCTGAACATGCAGGATCTTCAGGTTGGTAAACTTTTTTATTTCATACTTCTTTCTTAAGGACTTCCTATCTTCCTTCTGGACTATTCTTGAATTCTCATGTTTGAGCAAAAAATATAGTTGTTACTTGATGGTACTATCATTTTAGATGCAGTTGTGATAAAAAATAAATAGCTGAAATAGGCAGATCTTCCTTTTACAATTTCACCTTTAAAGTAGTACTGAGTGTCAGTGAATGCAATGAATAATACTAAATGAGCAGTATGGTAATAATAATTAAATAACTGCATTGACTTATTTTGTTTAGGAAAATCCATTCTCAACATACAGGATTCTGAAGACTATCCACCTTCAAGATCACTATCATTTTCTCTATCCACCTTCAAGATCACTATCATTTTCTATAGTTTCAGAGTTATCTGCCAATGATAGTGTTTCAGTCACATCATGTATGTCACATAGCCACAGCATATCACCTGTAGCAAAAAGAAAAAAAATCTCCATCATCCAGAAACAACCATAGATAAGTTTGTGATAAGAACCAGCAGATTACAAAAAGAGGTAATTGATGAAAAAATTGCCCAGTTTGTTTATGCAACAAACTCTCCTCTTGGTATGACCAAGAACCACACATCATTAACATGGTTCAGTCATTAAAACCAGGATACTGTCCACCCAACAGAGCAGATGTTGCAAGCAAATTGCTGGATAAAGTGTACGAAAAAGAAATTGAGCAATGTGCAAAAGGTCTAGAGGGTAAAATTGTTAACCTGAGTCTTGATGGGTGGAACAATGTCCACAATGATCCTGTTGTATGTGCTTGTGTGACAACAGAAGGGAATGACTTCCTTACAGAAACAATTGATACATCGGGAAATGCACACATAGCAGAACACTTACAAGAAGTAGCAGTAAAAGCTATAACAAACTGTGAAAAAAAATTCAAATGTCTAGTACGCAGCTTGGTCACAGACAATGCTGCAAATGTATCCAAGATGAGAAGAAATTATTTAGAAGAGAGTCCCAAGCTAATAACATATGGCTGCAGTGCTCATTTCATGCACCTCCTAGCCAAAGACGTTAGTGTTCCAGAAATAAAGGCTAATGTTGTTGAAATTGCAAAATACTTCCGTAACAACCACTTTGCAGCAACTGCTCTGAAAAAAGTGGGAGGAACCAAGCTAATTCTTCCATAAGACATGCAATGGAACTCAGTAGTGGACAGAAATCTCATGAGAACAGCCAACCTCAGGAGGATGCAAAATATATGTTTGCATTTGCAATAATAAAAAACAAAGGTAACAAATGGCAACACATAGTCATTATCCATCTTGCACTTGTGCAATTGGCACAAAAACAAAGGTGGCTTATGTATTTATTATTTTTACAAATACCTGGAATTAGAAATTACTTCTCTTTTCACATTTAATTGTAAATATTTCAGTTCAAATTCTCACCCTTATGTCTCTGCAACCTTTCAGACTCTTTTAGGGCAGAATTTTGGCCACTATTCTTGCCATATTTGTGTTTGGTTTTTTTTAACTATGGCACAAGAAACCTGAAACAAAGCACAGGCACAAGGCCAGATCCTGCAGTCATTTGCAACCATTTACTTGAATGCAGAAGCTGGCACGCAATATAATAAAACTACACGTTTCCCTATACAATTCAGAATACTACAAGTACATATATATTGTGACGGTGTTCCCCATAAAACTTTATGGGGAGATGCTTATAAATGTATATATGTAACTAAAATATGTTTTATGCTACATGTGCCATGTAACATATCTCTGTGAAAGTTATGACCTACTGAATTTACTCCTCCTGTTTGTATGCATGCATCATTGTTGTAGTTGGAGTTATGAAGATTGGTTTTATATTTGCTGGTTTTGTACATAGCCTTTGTAAGTGCATGGGATCATCTTTGGAGCAAAGAATGCATGTTAAATGCGAGCACTTGACAGACAAAAGACTTTGCAGACCCCAATCCACATTGGGGCCAGGTCTGGAATGCAACTGGTTAGACTGGTTAGGGCACATGGGCAGGTGACTTGCCCATGTGATCCCAAAACTCCAGGGCAACTGGATCCTACGCAGGGAGAGGAAGAGAGGCTATAAAAGCCCTTGCAAGACCCTTCCATTTTGTCTTCAGCTGGCTAAAGGGAGAGGCTCTCCACCCCCCCAAGCACATTCCTGAGGGGAACTGAACAAAGGACAAGGACACTAGGGGGTGTGAGAATCTGCTGAGCTCAGCTGGACCCGGGCGAATTCTACAGCCTGTAAAAAGGAAAATATCCGAATCTGGTGAGGCTTTTATCTGTGTTAACTTTGAATAGACATAGATGTGCGTGTTTTATTTTATTTTACTAAGTAACTTGCTTTGTTCTGTCTGTCACTACTTGAAAATCACTTTAATCCTATTTTCTGTACTTATTAAAATCACTTTTTACTTATTAAGTTTCCTGGAGTTGAGTTGTTACCTGGGGGAACGCAAACAGCTGTGCATATCTTTCTATCTTTGTAATAGAAAGCGAACTATTTATGAGTTTACCCTGTATAAGCTTTATACAGGGTAAAACGGATTTAGTAAGGGTTTGAGCCTCCTTGGAGTTGAGCAGCTGGGTGTCAAAGGCAAGAGCGCTTCCAAGGGCCTTACAGTGGTGAGTGGACTGGGTTCGGACCTGGGTCTGTGTTTGCAGCAGATCAGTGGAATCTGGCTCAAAACAGACAGGATTCGGGAGTCCTAAACTGGCAAAGGCCTGGAAGCAGGGGCAGAAACAGCCTTGGCACACCAGGTGGCAGCACCAAGCAGGTCTCTGTGGCCCCAACCCGTCACATATATATAAACACACACACATATATATGTGCATAACACACACCCACACACACACACACAGATATTTTGTTTGTATAAAATTATGCACAACACCTAGGTGAATCTCATTATTGTTACTCTCATCTTCCCTATTGCTTGTCGCTCTCACTTGTTACATCTTGCTGGAAGTTAAACTGTAAAGGATTTAGTTAGGGAACTTGTCTACTTGTGTGTTTGTACAGGATCTAGCATTATGGGGCCCTGATCCTGATGTGGGGGTCTGAGTGCTACTGTGATATAAATAACAAAACACCACCGCCACCATGCAGAGTCATTAGTGGAATCTGAAGTATATGCAACAGGTTAAAGCATAAAAAGTGTCTGTTAGTACCTGGCAGAGTGCTTAGAATTGATCAGCAGGTCAGGTTAACCTGCCTCTGTCATTTTCAGTGTTCTGCTCTAGTGACCAAAGTCACAGTTAAGATAACTTTTGTGGAAAAAATATACACCAGACAGAGCAAAATCACAGATAAAAGGTAAAAACTATATTGAAGGTAAACATAAAATTAATCAAGCTGCATTTTATCTTGTACCCCATATCATGATATCTAGATGAATGGAAGGCAAGAGACTAGAAATAAAATTTAAATTCAACTGAGGAGGTTCTAATGATATTGTAAACATTAAAAATTGACCATTTATGGTTTCATAAAAAATTTGGCAATCAATCTCTTACTCCCTGTCCTTTTTCAAAAATACATCTATGAAATATGGAGAAGTTCAATCTTTCTATGCTTATAAAATATTTTATTGTAGAAAAATTAATCAAGCATTTGTTAAAGAAGGGACACACCTAACGTTTAGTTAACACACAATGTTTTAAGAAACCATATCAGAGTCAGTTTAGGCACAGCATGATTGGTAGAAACTCTGTCACTCTCTATATGGGTTGAAAAATGAGCACAAATGATCCCTCTGTTATTACTTTAAAAACCCCAACATTTTATTTGTCAGTCATTAAGAAAGTATACAATGCTATTATGCTTTCTGAGCAAGTAATGGGAACAGGGAACCTACAAGATTTTTTAAACAGTTCTTTCACTAGGTAACACTGGGTAAGAGTCTGAAAACCACCTAAGATCCTCAAAGGTCTTTTAGGTGACTAAATCTCATTGAAATCTATGGGAGTTAGGTGCATAAATTGCTTTGAAGAGCTGAGCCTAAGTGATTTAGGAGCATACGTACCCATGAAAGTCAACAGGACTTGTGCTCCAAAGTCACATAAGCTCTTCTGAAAATCCTTCCTGTTGTTTCTCATCCTGACTTGTAGAGAGTTTCATAACTCCATTCATCCCAGCCCTGGAAAAGCTACACAGAAATGTCCTTTTTCAGAGCAGCATGCAAGATCTCACTTGTAGGAAACTGAAGAAGAGAGTGGGATATTCTCTTATTTCTATATTATTTAAATCACACTGTACCATATTTAAGCCTCATTTTTACTTTGGTTTTGTATCCACTCCCAAGGTATATGATCATGGATTTCTGTTTGCCTCCAACAGCCATCCAAATGTGCCTAGGAAGACTCCAGGGCAGTGACTAGAGTGTAGATTTAGTTGGTTTAAACTGAAGTGTCAGTGCTTTCAACCACCCCTTCATTCTAGACTATGCTTTTTCCTTATGGACTACCTGATCCATTCATTCTCTTCCACAGCACTTGTACAATGCCTTTCATCTAAGAGGAAAAGAGCAGTCTCCAATGAAAATGCAACACTACCTCATATTCAGTGTCAAAATGGAGTTATGTCCTGTTCTCACCACCTCTCCCATCCCCCCACACCAACACCTAGAACCAGTAATGGGGGGCTAGTGATGATACAACCATTGCCCCTACCTCTTCCCTGGGGTTCTTACAGGGAAGAGCAGCTTTAAATTCCTGCACTACTCCAATATCATCCCTACTGACAGAGGCTACCCAAGATGAATCAGTCATCCCCTGGTTTACCAAGCCCTTGCCCTCTACCCAGGAAGGCCCATCCACTATAGGGACAATGCCAACAAGCTCTGGGCCCCATAGCAGAGCAAGAGATGTGAGCAGCTTGCATTGATGATGAACCTTTTGTCACTGGGGTTTGGAGTATGGGTTCTCCTGGCTTCCGTTCCACGAGTGAATCTGATTCATTGTATATTATTCAGCATGAACTGGATATGTCTTGAGTCCTAGGATTAATATGCAACTCTCACTAATATAACTGTATACAACTAGGGGCTGGACTCAGCTACTCAGAGTAGGTAAAACAGTCCTCTCTCATATGCAGCATGAAGACGATGTCTCTCAGCATTTTAGAAAGAACCAGATTTGAAAGAAAATTCACTTTCCATAGCAGTTTGCCAAAATAAACACTCGAATCTCACTCTTCACTGGACGAGTCTTGCGAAACATGGTGATAAAGAACAGTGAAATATAAAAATCTGCTCTGCAAAAACTACACCCTCCCTGTAACAATTTTTTCTTCTGTAAAACCAGAGTTAATTTCCAATTTCCACAAACTGTATATTATCTACTAGTCATTCTAGCCCAGTATTTGAGTCATTCAAAATAATTTATACTGTCTCTGATTTTAGCTTAGCACAAACTAAAGGGCGGGAGGGATAGCTCAGTGGTTTGAGCACTGGCCTGCTAAACCCAGCGTTGTGAGTTCAATCCTTGAGGGGGCCATTTAGGGATCTGGGGCAAAAATCTGTCAGGGGACAGTACTTAGTCCTGCTAGTAAAGGCAGGGGACTGGACTCAATGACCTTGAAAGGTCCTTCCAGTTCTAGAAGATTGACATATCTCCATATATATATATATATAAACAGTAGATCAATTTATTTCTGCTGCTGCCCAAATTTGTACTGCCCCATGGACTGTGACATGTCTGAATACTAATGCCTGAACTAGCAGGATATTTTTTCCCTTTAATCACAGTAGTATTTTTTAGGGCTGTCATGTGATTAAAAACATTAATCGTGATTAAATGTGCAATTAAAAAAATTAATCACGATTAATCGTGTGATTAATCGCACTGTTAAACAATAACAGAATACCGCTTATTTAAATATTTTTGGATGGTTTCTACATTTTCAAATATATTGATTTCAATTACAACACAACAAAGTGTACAGTGCTCACTTTATATTTATTTTTTATTACAAATATTTGTGCTTAAAAAACAAAAAATAGTATTTTTCAATTCACCTCATACAAGTACTGTAGTTCAATATCTTTATCATGAAAGTTGAACTTACAAATGTAGAGTTATGTACAAAAAATAACTGCATTCGAAAATAAAACAATGTAAAACTACAGAGCCTACAAGGCCACTCAGTCCTACTTCTTGTTCAGTCAGTCACTCATACAAACAAGTTTGTTTGCATTTGCAAGAGATAATGCTGCCCACTTCTTGTTTACAATGCCATCTGAAAGTGAGAACAGGTGTTCGTATAGCACTATTGTAGCCGGTGTCGCAAGATATTTACATGCCAAATGCACTAAAGATTTGTATGTCCCTTCATGCTTCAACCACCATTCCAGAGGACATGCTTCCATACTGATGATGGGTTCTGCTCGATAACTATCCCAAAGCAGTGCAGACTGACACATGTTCACTTTCATCATCTGAGTCAGACTCCACCAGCAGAAGGTTGATTTTCTTTTTTGGTGGTTTGGGTTCTGTTGTTTCTGCACTGGAGTGTTGCTCTTTTAAGACTTCTGAAAGCATGCTCCACACCTCGTCCCTCTCAGATTTTGGACGGCACTTCAGATTCTTAAACCTTGGGTCGAGTGCTGTAACTCAGGCGTTCTCAACCTTTTTCTTTCTGAGGCCCCCCCAACATGCTATAGAAACTCCACGGCCCAGCTGTGCCACAACAACTATTTTTTGGCATATAAAAGCCAGGGCAGGTATTAGGTGGTAGCAAGCAGGGTAATTGCCCGGGGCCCCATTCCACAGAGGGTATCGTGAAGCTAACTTGCTCAGGCTTTGGCTTTAGCCCCAGTGGTGGGGCTGCAGTCCTGCACAGCGGGGCTTTGGCTTTCTGCCCTGGGCCCTAGCAAGTCTAACACCAGCCATGCTTCATGGACCCCCTGAAACCTGCTTGCGACCATCCAGGAGGCCCCGAACCTCTGGCTGAGAACCACTGCTGTAGCTATCTTTAGAAATCTCACATTGGGACCTTCTTTGCGTTTTGTCAAATCTGCAATGAAAATGTTCTTAAAAAGAACATGTGCTGGGTCATCATCCGAGACTGCTATAACATGAAATATATGGAAGAATGGGGGTAAAACAGAGTAGGAGACATACTATTCTCTCCCAAGGAATTCAGTCACAAATTTAATTATCGCATTATTTTTTTAATGAGCGTCATCAGCATGGAAGCATGTCCTCTGGAATGGTGGCCAAAGCACAAAGGGACATAAGAATGTTTAGCATATCTGGCATGTAAATACCTTGCAATGCCGGCTACAAAAGTGTCATGCGAATGCCTGTTCTCACTTTCAGGTGACATTGTAAATAAGAAGCCGGCAGCATTATCTCCCGTATATGTAAAAAACTTTTGTGTCTTCGCAATTGGCTGAACAAGGAGTAGGACAGAGTGGTCTTGTAGGCGCTAAAGTTTTACATTGTTCTGGTTTTGAGTGCAGATACCTAACCAAAAAAAAAATAAAAAATCTACATTTGTAAATTACACATTCAGGATAAAGAGATTGCACTACAGTACTTGTATGAGGTGAATTGAAAAATACTATTTCTTTTGTTTCTCATTTTTACAGTGCAAATATTTGTAATAAAAATAATAACATAAAGTGAGAACTGTACACTTTGTATTCGGTGTTGTAATTGAGATCAATATATTTGAAAATGTAGATATTTACTAAATTTCAATTGGTATTCTATTGTTTAACAGTGTGATTAAAACTCTGATTAATCACAATTAATTTTTTTACTTACGATTAATTTTTTTGAGTTAACTCATTGACAGCCCTAGTATTTTTTTAAAATAAATTACAGGGTCAATATAAGTATCATGGGGATTTAGGAGCCAGATTTTCAGAAGTTCTCAGCGTCCCACAGCTCCCATTTACCAATGCTGTTATTGGTGTAGTAGTAGTGCCTACAGGCCCAGGCTGCAATCAGGGCCTTGTTTACTCTGTGCATGTGGAAATAACAGTCCCTGCCTCAAAGAGCTGACAATCTAAATAGGCCAGATTTGCAACAGTGCTCAGGCCATATGGGAGCTGCTGGATGCTGAGTACTTTGGGGACATCTGGCCTCTTCATTGTAGATGCTTTGGTAGGAGCTGGACTCTTTTGAAAATCTGGCCCCAATTATGGGTGCTGAGCACTTCGTTCTGTCCCTAGAACTATACTCAAAATTGCAAGAAAGCGACTGGCAACAACAAAACAAGGGCTACACCATTTCAAACACAGTCTGCGTCCTAGGCCATATCAAGAGCTCCTTGGACAGGGCACTGGACGGAGACTCGGGAGACCTAGGCTCAATGCCTGGCTCTGCCACTGGTTTGCTGGGTGGTCCTGTGAAAGTCACTTCCTTCTTGGTGCCTCAGTGTCCCCCAGCTGTAAAATGGAGGATAAATGATACTAATTTCTTTGTAAAAGGTTTTTTAGATCTATGGATGCAAAGCACTGTATAAAGGCTAATTATTATTTTGTTATATACAAAGCTTCATGCAAAGCAACCTCAATTTACTATGGTTTTGCTTCCCCGGTTGCAAACGAGATTTCGCTCTATTTCAGCTGTACATTTCTCTGCAGGAGAAGGGGGCAGTCAGGCAGGCAGGCTATACTAGGGAGTCTTTGCACCCCCTGCAAACCTTGGAGGGGGAAGTTTGGGGCAGAATAGAGGAGGGGCTAGGGATCCACCAGAGGCCCACAAAAAGAGGTGCAGAAGGGCAGCAGCTGCTACTTCAAGCTAGGGATCCAATGCCCACTGAATTCAATGGAAAGACTCCCATGGACTTCAATGAGCTCTGATTCATGGCCTTACGCTGTAATAAACGCCAAAGAAGAGCTGCACTGCAGTCCTAAGGAGGCATGTGAGAGTGGGAGGAGGTGGAACTTCAGCCCCTCACCTCCCCCTTAATCCCCAAATAACTCAGAGAGTATGTGGGGATGGTTGAATTTCACCAAACAGAAGAATGCAGTTCCAGTGCTCTGTAGAGTCTCGGAAGCAGCCCAGGCTCCCCACCTTCAAGTACGAACCTGTACCAGCAGTTCACGTTTTCTCACCTGGCTCAAACTGCTGCTGTGACCCTCGATACACATAGATTCCTCTTAAACACGGCACCCAGCAAGTACTATTTTTGAACTGTGATAATATTCTAAGCAGTTTGTAGTATATTAAAGTTGTCATTCACAACTAACTGTCCTGGCAGACAGGACAACAGGCTTCAGCGTGTAGTAAAACCACCTGATCAGCCCTGCCATGAGTTTGTGTCTATAGTTTAGCCACTTCTGAGTTGTGCAGCCCTGGCGCTGCAGGCATCAGACGAGATCTGTGGTTAGATTCAGAACAGAACAGAGCTTTGTTGCTCGCCTCAATGGACCCAACAATTTTGGCTGAACAGAAACAGCTCTCTGTGGTTACTCCGTATGTGGACTTTCTCACACTAACACACTTGAAGAAACAAGACACACATATAAAAAGCAATTTACTTGGGATAAGATTCTGTTCCCATAGCCACACAGCAGCTCGACTGGTTGCTGCTCTCCTTAGATAGGCAGAGGTCTCAATCAGAAAAAGTGGGAGAGCAATGTGGGACAGCGGATCTGAGAGCAGAACTGCGTCCATGGTAGTTTGTCAGGGGTTTTCCTCGCTATTGGGGACCGAACATTAGCCTCCTCCTTCACATCTAGAGCTGAGTGAACAATGAATGATTTATTCATTCCATCTCCCTGTTCTCAAACTGTGTGCAAGCACACTGAGCTTGCTGGAGGGAAGGTGCAAGGAATGTTTCCTCCCTCTAACCCCTTGTGCACCCTGCATTGGGGCAGGGGACAAATCACAGTCCGGCACTCTCGGAATCACTTCCTACTGTCCCTATGGCTATACCCCCTTTGCACTGCCCTGCACAGCTGGCTTGGGGCACTGGGATGAACAAGTGGCACAATCCAAAGGGATGGTACAGCTTGCCAGCTCCCTCTGCATGTCAGGGAAGGACTGTACCTCCTACATCACAACCCCTCTGAGAGCTCCCCTAGAGGAGAGGTGCAGCTCCCAGTCTGGCAGTTTGACTTGCCGTATTTCTACAAATAAGTTCACTCATCACAATTTCCAATGAATTTTTTCTGCAAAGCCGTGTTTCAACCTATAGATTGCTTGCAAATTTTTCAGTGCGAGTATATGTGAACACATTTAATATTCACGATTTGATGTCTGCACTGTGTTAATTGGTTATGTGTGTCACATGGCATTGTTTTTATTCCCAAACTGGATGATCTTACAACAATAGACCCACTAAGAGATTTGAAGATGCCCAAATTGAGCACTTATGGTGCAAATTCTTGGGCAACCATACATTCACACAGGCATTGGTGACACTTTCTGTTGCCAAGAACAAAAACTCATCTGTACTACTGTTCATAGAAAGGAAATAAGGGGGGCTGTGAATAACAATGGAGCAAATTCTCAGTGTACATTCTAAATATAAAGCTCATCTTCAAGAACTAAGAACTTCATTAACCTTTGTGACTTCCTAATAAAGTGTTTGTGAAACCCCAGTTCAAGTTCCTATTTTGACGTAAGTGCGATCAGTTAAATCCAACAGGAGAAGTGCTTGTTGTGTTTCTTGCGTCACACAACCCCAAGTGTAATTTTTCATTTAATACAGCATTTAGTCAAAAATAAAACGTTGCCAGGAAGAACAGAGATACTGATAAGGAAGTGACTCATCGAAGTTCTCCACAAAACTGAACTCAGTTTTTCACCCTGCTTCAGATTTTTTTTGTTATTTCATTTCCTGAGGTAATCGCACAACTTTAATTTTTAACGTATGATAGTTTTGGAAGGACTTTATCTATCTGGCCTTCTGATAAACACAGGCTTTTCTGTTTCAAAACTAGAGTAGTTCCTCACTGTTCACGTGGAAAACTGCACAAGAGATCATCCAACAATAGCTGCGTGTTTATAAGTGGTCACAGAATTACACATACTTTTCTTGTTCATGCCAAATGGCCACCTTTAGTTCAGACTGCTGCTCCCAAATCCACATAGTGGAACTCTGATATGCTCTTCTCTCTATGGCCCCAAGACAGCAAATTGCTTAAGCCCATGCTGAAGTTCTACTGAATTCTGTGGGACGTAAATAAATGCTTAAGTAATTTTCCACATAGGGATGAAAATTTCAAGCATGTGCATTAGTGGTTTTCTGAACTGTGCGCAAAACTCACAGTGATATTAATGAGAATCTCACACGGAGGGAGAACACCGTAGCCAAGAAACCGCCACGACGAGAGCAGAATTTTTACCTACTTGAGATTCTTTTTTAGAGTGACATTCAACTAAAAAATCACCCCAGAACCATTCTGAAATAAAGCAATATACACATCTTAAATATGTGAGGTAGAGCTTGCCTCTAATATTCACTGTTCCTTACCTCCTATTATTTATCTACCTACTTATATGGCCCCCAGCACCATAGCATCCTATAATTATAGAACATATCCTCACAGGAACCCTGTGAGGTAGAGAAGTATTCTTATTCGCATTGTACCAATGGGGAACTGAGGTACAGAGATTATATCCAAGATTTTCAGACTAATGTTTTTGAAAAAGATCTGATTTTCAGAAAGTGCTGAGCATCCATCCCGTGAAAATAAATGCTTAAAAGGTGTGGGCACCCAAAACCACTACTCACCTTTTAAAATCTTGGTTTAAGTGATTTGTCCAAAGTCATATATTTACAGAATCTATTGGTTTTAGTGGAGCTACACTGATTTCTACCAGATGAGGACCTGCTCCACAAAGTCGACAGGAGGCAAAGCGCAGAACTGAACCCAGAGCCTCAGTTCAGTGCCTTAGCCACAAGACTGCTCTTCTGCCTATGACAGACTCTGCACCTGAGCACACTTCTCAGCCTCAGCCGTGCAACACAAACATAAAGCAAGTCCCTGCCAAGAAGTCTTGCATTCTACAAAACAGACACATTAATCCTGCCTCAGTGTGGGGGATGCACTAGATGACCTCTTGAGATCCCTTCCAGCCCTACATTTCTATGATTCTAAGACAGAAAGTCATGATAGCGCACTACCTCTGGAGGTCTGGGAGGCATCCACTATAAAAACTACAAGTCAAAACTAAAACAGTTACATAAATCCTGCTAACTAAACCATGTACTTTCACACATTGTTCCATGGGTGAGACCTTTGGACTGGAATTCCAGCCAGCTGGATTCTAACGAGGAGATTCCTGTAGTGGTTTGTGTGCTCTGGTACACTGCCATCCAGAGCTGGGCGGACAATTCATTTCACAAATTTAGATCCTTCACAGATTATCCATGGACAAACGTTGTTTTTAACAGAGGTGCAAGTTATGATTCTTATTTGGAAGACCAACTATAGCAGGAAGTCAATAACCTCTTAATTGAATTGTGGAAAGCCAGCAGTACTCTATTGAGAAATTCTTGTGATATACCATTTCCTAAGAGGGATGGAGATGCGCCTCATAATATCCTGCACTACAGACAGGCCATTGTTTCTGACAGCTCAAAGCTTGGTCAGAAACTGACTTGATCATTCACTCAACTCTACTGGGTAGAGCTAATAGCTAGACAAGTAATTATTTACCATATACTTGGCCATACTCCGGGGTTATAAATGTATGAGAACAGAATTTGTCTATTGAAGGCTTTGCTTCACACAACCGTGTTTTGTTTGTTTTTTCTTTCCTCTGTGACAGCTACAATTTATGGCTGCTGGATTTTAAATTGTTAAATAATGGGAGTATGTGTCTACGATACCACCTTCTCTAAACATTCAGCTGTACATGGCTTTGTAATTTTGCCATGTAACAACTCTCTGTTTAAGCCTATCGGAGCACATTTTAAAAGAAAAATTACTTTGCAAGGCAAAGTAGGTGAATTCTATTGGAGGCTCCTTTATGAAATTTGTAAAATTTGGTAGCCTAGTTGACTATAGCATAAAAAAGGATCGATATGTTGGTAAATACAGCAGGAAAAAAGCAAAACCTGGATTTATAACTCATTCAACACGTGGAAACAAGATATTTGTTCTACAGATCTTGACAAGAGCTGCATATGTACTGGAAGAGCACACGGGTGTGTGTTTGCACAAACGTATGAGAAAGAAGGTCTTCTATGGACCTCAGCACCATAGTATCTGAGCGCCTCACAAATATTTGTCCTGAGAGGGCTGGCAGTACTATTATCTCCATTTTACAGAGCAAAAACTGAGGCACAGGGAAATTATAAGTGAATTACCCAAGGTTACACACAAAGTCTGTGACAGAGAGGGGATGTGAACCCAGATGCACTGAGTTCCAAGTCAATGTATCAGCCTTGAAGACTATTG
This sequence comes from Chelydra serpentina, assembly GCA_037349315.1. NCBI lineage: Eukaryota > Metazoa > Chordata > Testudines > Chelydridae > Chelydra > Chelydra serpentina. Next base: position 32,149,241 of record JBAIAC010000029.1, on the reverse strand, counting down.
TTAAATTAATTAATTTTCACCTCTGTGACCTTGAAAATATTAAAAACCTATAAACCCCATTGGAATCATGTGCTCACAGTTAGTCCGGTTTGCTACAGATTTCAGCTCACATTCTCATACATACAGGACAGAGATGGACGGGCTGGTTTCAGACACTGATTAGCACAAAGAAATCCTTGATATGTTTAAACATATTCTTCAAAGAGACAAAAATATTGGGCTTTGGTCACCTTTGAGTTTTTGTGGTTACAAAAATGAACCTTTACTGAATTTTACTTTATAGCTTGATCAAATTCATTTTCTCTCCCTCTAAGTAGCTGCCCTTTTCTATCTTCCTCAAAGGATCATCATCTTGCACAAAGTACTGGATGAGCTCAGAATATAAATTCAGCATGTCGTTCAACTGCAAACCGTGACAGACCTTCACAAAAACTCAAACACATAGGGTAGGTCTACACTTACCCGTCGCGTCGGAGGCGTCGGATCGATGTTCTGGGTTCGATTTATCGCGTCTTGTCTAGACCCGATAAATTGAACCAGGAAGTGCTCCCCCGTCGACGCTGGTAATCCAGCTCGACGAACGGAGTAGGCGGAGTCGACGGGGGAGCCTGCGCGCCGCGTGTGGACCGCGGGTAAGTACGTTTTCATTCGAACTAAGATAGTTCGACTTCAGCTACATTATTCACGTAGCTGAAGTTGCGTATCTTAGTTCGAATTGGGGGGTTAGTGTAGACCAGCCCTTAGGAAAAAAGGGACGGGGCGAAGAGTGCGGCAATATAATATGAGCTAATTACTTCTGGTTTCATCGTAAGGCAATGGGTATGGAGCTAACAGCTCAAATAAACAGAAATGAACCCCCGTAGGAAAGAATCCATACAATCAACAAAATACAAATCAATTTAGTTTCAAAATTGTTCCTACTAGCTGCTGTGCTCTGGTGATGGGTGTTCTGCAAACTGCCTGTGCCTAGGTTTCACAGTGATGTAATCTATAAATAAGTGAAATGCCTTGTCACTCCACTTTGTATCCTATACGCACATAAAATATGGAAAAGGACAAGATTTTCCATGCAGCTTTACCATGACCGCTTAACAAACCCACCATAAACCGAAGGTGGTTTAACATGAAACAGAACACTGATGAAATGACAAGATATGTACCACTGCCTCCACTGGATGGAATCAGAATTGGGCAACTGACCATACATCTACACAGCAGCTGGGAGGTGCGATTCCTCTCTTGGCTACATGTATATGCGCTGGCTCTGCTCAAGCTAGCTCCTAAAACAGCAGCGTGTCTTTGATGGGACAGATGGCGGCTCGGGCTAGCCACCAAAGTACATCCCGGGGGAGGCGGGGGGTCGGACAGGATTGTACTCAGGAGGTTAGCCCGAGCCGCTGCCAATGTTGCCATGGTCACACTGCTATTTTTAGACACTAGCTCGAGCAGCGCTAGCACATGTATGACTACCCAAGCTGGGCATTACGTCTCTCAACTCCTTTGTAGACATTCCCTGAGCATCACAAGCCCTGTACTGCTAACAATTAATGGAGATCATCCCTTAGCTCAAACAGCGTGGACCTGTGCTTTTGGAGAAGGAAGATCTGTGTCCTATCCCTGCTGCAGCAGTGAAATGCTAAGTGATTGTGATGTGCATCATGGTGACTACTGTTAATCATACCTGCAGCAAAATAATAAGTCCCATCAAGTGTACTTAACTTAACCAGAACTCTACTACTTAATAAGAATTCTGGATCATATCACAGTCTTGTGCCACTCCTACGAAGAAAATAGCATACATAACAGACAGGTAGAGATTAAGGTCATTTTGGATGGAACTGCTGCTTTCTAATTTGTGTACATGGCACATAGATGTTGTGGCAATAGGCATATCACAAACTGCCTAAGCTAAACCGATGTAAAACTGATTCTAGCACTATCTCCTGCTGTTGCACATTTACACTGGGGAGAGGGACAGATTTGATCATTTAGGTGAGTCCGACAGAAATCAGCAGTATTAAAAGATGATTTTTTCCTGGTGGAGTTGTGGTTTGTAAAGTGACTGGAACGGTTTAAGCTGGTAGTCTCCTCCACACCCCACCAAAAAAAAAAGGAAAAAAGGGACTTCTCATTTCTTATAGAACATTTCTCTTAGGATTTAAAAGCTTAGGGCCAGATTGTGGCCAGTCCTTGCATGAGCACATAAGGTGGCAAGGGATAAAAGAGCCTCTCGACGTTAGCCTATGAAGTGTCTGCCTGCTATTACAAGAGTGCAGAGATAGCTCAGGGCTGGCAGCATTAGCACTGCCAAAGGAGCAGAGAGGATGCAGGGCTACAGCTGCGGGGAAGTACACAGTGCACCCTGTTTAAGGGTGACACAGTGACTGTGACCCTTGGGAGCTCCAGAAGGCACAATGCTTCCTGGAGCTCCTGGTAGGGCAGTGAGCAGGCACAACACCATCAGTTCAGGGACTGGGTTTAATGTTGCCATTTTGCTCTTTGTGTATAAAAGCTTGGAGCAGACATTTAAATTTCCTACATCTGCCCCCAATGACTAGGGGCTGCATTAATGGATTTTTCACTGTCAGCAACGGCACCCGTGGTAGAACATCATTTAAGAACATAAGAACAGCTATACTGGGTCACACCAAAGGTCCATCTAGCCCAGTATCCTGTCTTCCGACAGTGGTCCATGCCAGGCGGCCCAGCGGGAACAAACAGAACAGGTAATCATCGAGTGATCCATCCCCTTTCACCCATTCCCAGCTTCTGGGAAACAGAGACTAGGGACACCATCCCTGCCCATCCTGGCTAATAGCCATTGATGGGCCTATCCTCCATGAATTTATCTCGTTCTTTTTTTAAACCCTGTTATAGTCTTGGCCTTCACAACATCCTCTGGCAAAGAGTTCCACACATTGGCTGCACGTTTTGTGAAGAAATACTTTCTTTTGTTTGTTTTAACCAGCTGCCTATTAATTTCATTTGGTGACCCCTTGTTCTTGTGTTAGAAGAAGGAGTAAATAACACTTCCTTATTTACTTTCTCTACACCAGTCATGATTTTATAGACCTCTCTCATATCCTCCCTTAGTCATTTATTTTCCAAGCTGAAAAGTCCCAATCTTATTAATCTCTCCTCATATGGAAGCTGTTCCATAACCCTAAACATTTTTGTTGCCCTTTTCTGAACCGTTTCCAATTCCAATGGATCTTTTTTGAGATGGGGTGACCACATCTGCATGCGGTATTCAAGATGTGAGCATTTGATGTTGGAAAACATCAGAACACTACTGATGGTCTAGCGGGGCAGTAAAATGAAAAATAAACAGCATGGCAGTGGGATAGAGATAATAATAAAGGAATTATCACTATTAGCAGATTTCTCTCTCATTGGGCTACTTGTTTATCACATATATCAAGAGCCATACAACATTCCTACATCTCTCATTTGTAGGAGTTAATGGGATAATTAGACCAGCAATCATCCTATGCACTTGTGCATACAAATTCAGGCTGTGTGCACACACTAAGGGTATGTCTACACTGGGAAAATACAGCATGTTAGAACACTTGGTAACTGACTTGATTTTAAACGTGATGTAAGGTACAAATTTAAAAAGTGATTTAGGAGCCTAAGTCCCATTCTCAACAGTGGCTTGAGGCAATTAGGTGCCATGGGTCACTTTTGAATACAGAATTTAGGGGCTTTTGAAAATGTCATGCTTCGCCCTTAGTGTGGACAAGGATAATTGTATTTTAAAACATGTCAACTGGCCTCGGTAAACACTAGGGTCACCCCACAACCAACCAAACTATTGGTTAACCACGACCAGCTAACATACTTAAACATGATTGTCCTTGTCCACACTATGGGCTATTGTCATGTTCAACATTGTGTTAACTAACATGTTTTCTAACATGATGGGCTTTCCCAGCATAGACATACCCTGAGTTCTTATTATAAGATGTGCTGAGCACCATCTACAACAGAAGTCAGCAGACGGAGTAGGTGTTCAGCATGTCTGAAAATCAGTCTCTAAATGGATAGCTTTGTAAAAAATAGATTACAGTAAGTAATTAGCAGCAGAGGATGACATGAATGTGGACTCAAGAGTCTCTGAGATGAGTTATCTAGAACACTATGTAAACTGTAAGGTGGTTAGTGAGAAAAAAAATCAGGTGTCTCACCAAACTGAATGGCTCCAGTTTCTCTCCCTCGTTTTCTAGATAATCCAGTTGGCTGTATCTTCTGCAATAGCTGTAAATTACAAGAAGAATTATTAGTTATACTGTTTCTGCTTATTGTTCTGGCTCTCTTGTTACGGGTGAGCTTCTCTTGAGCAAATCTCAAAACCTGATTGCAGCTGCCATCCAACCCCTTATGCAGACAAACACAGTGCCTAAATTTTGATATGCTGAGAGCCACATTGGCAGTTTGCCAAGAGCCCACAGCTCTTGCCATTTTGCATATAAATGTACACAAGAAGTTTCTCAAAATCAAATGTATACAACCACAATTTGCCTGTACTTGTATGCCCATTACAGATAAATTGAAATTGATTTCCTGCACTGGCAATGAAAACCTGTACTTCATCAGCTTCGTCCTCCTCCTGCAGTTAGAGGGGGAGGGCAGTCCTGGGCTACAGTTTGGGACTTCATTGCCCACACAATGAAGGGCGGGGAGGGATAGCTCAGTGGTATGAGCATTGGCCTGCTAAACCCAGGGTTGTGAGTTCAATCCTTGAGGGGGCCATTTAGGGATCTCAGGCAAAAATCTGTCAGGGGACAGTACTTGGTCCTGCTAGTGAAGGCAGGGGACTGGACTCAATGACCTTTCAAGGTCCTTCCAGTTCTAGGAGATAGGTATATCTCCATTTATATATCACACTCTGGACACCTTTGGTTGTACTGTGATTATACTGGTCCGATCACCACTTTAGTCAGACACTCATACCCTTGTCATGACTTGTTCTGGAACAGACATTTCAGCAGAGATAGCAAGTTCTGCTCACTGGTCTCTTATTTAGCCCTTAATTCTCAAATTCGACAAATCTAGCTGGTTTGTTTTGTCTTCCTGGACTCATTTTTCCTTTGATAATACAAAATATTCACTCTTTATTACAGAATGGGAATATACGACTGTTCTCATATTTCACCCTTTTTATACACAGGGAAACAATACATTTTTCACAAAAGCCCCAGAGAGGCCTGTATGACATCAGTCCTACCTAATCCGCAGCTTTTCTTTCAAAGCAGGATGCAAAGTTAATTTCTCCAGCATACAAAATAGCATGGTTCTCACTGAGTTACTGACCCTGCAAAGATTTTTTGCAGGTTAGATAGGAAGGGTCCTTTACAATCTAAACACATACTTTGCATGGCTTGCTGAATCTTAGATCACAATTACTTTCAAAATCTAGTGGAGGAGTGGAATGCTTCAGAGTCCGATGCTTCACTGAGGAAATACGAAAGTCATTAAGCTTGTTACAGTGTAATAAAGCTCTTCAGGGATCAGATTGTGCGTGGTAGGCACTGGCTTGGGTATTAGGGGAGCCACACGGAGACCTCAGGCCCACAAGGGGAGTGTGCCCATTTCTGTAGCCCTGAGAAGGGTGCAGAATGCTCCACTTTGTGCCTTCAGAAAGCTCTGGGAGGTGTATGAGAGGGGGCAAACACTACGGCCCCACCTCCCCTCTGCCACTTTGGTGCTGGGAGGGAATATTCCGGGTCTCCATTCAGGGAACATGGGTGGGGATTGGGAGAATGGAGAAGGCTCCTTGTGGCCTCTTCCTCATTTGAGCGCCTGAATGGAGGCCTGGCATAATCTGAGCCCAAACAGACATACCTAAAGGTTTACTAAAGATTCAAAGTCAGCATATGTAACTTCTCTTTGCCATTCTATAGATTGCTAAAATAACCAGCATGTACATGCGACTCTTGTCTTACACAGAGGGTAACAGTGCACAATTACAGTCACTGCACGTTGGAGGATTAGGGTATGTCTACACTGCACACTCCCTTCAGTGAGCGTACAATACATACACTGCGCGCCCCCTAGCATAGGTATAAATAGCAGTGCAGAAAGTGGGGGCATTGCTTAGGTGTGTACAGACACACCTGAACCCCCAGGGTACATACCCTACATGGCGCTCAACATGCCAAGCAGTGCCTCCCCGTTTATACTGCTATTTTTAGCAGTGCAGCTTCCCATTGCTGGAGTCTTTCCCACCGCAGGACAGACTTTGATAGCGGGGAAAGGCTCAAGCAGAGGGGAGGCAGCGGGGAAAGACTCTGGCAGCTCCCTGCTGCCCAGCCTTTCCCTGTTGCTTTCTCCCTGCCAGAGCCTTTCACTGCCACTTGTAGCTACATACCACAGTATTGTCTGTCCCTGAAGCGAGTAGCTACATGTACCTTACATGCCACCACCAGTGGTGTCCAGTGTAGACATAGCCCCAGAGTCATATCAATGGTTCTGTAGTCATGGTTGTAAGACACTTTATATTCTAAGCCCCAATTTTGATTCCCTCTCCCGCCCAACCCTAAATCGGGGGTGGGGGAGAGGAAGGCTCCTCTCAGTCTAGGTATTGCTTACTCTAAGGTCAGGAGAACATCTGTGGAAAATTCAAAATAAATCCAGCAAGCCATCAAACAAGTTCCTTGACTTAGAAAAATGAATGGGTCTGTCTATTCAGCCAATTGTTCTAGCTGTTTTTGTCCTATTGTTCTTCAGGAATGGTTTGGGTTAGAAAGTTAGAAACAGTCTCATGTGCTTGTTCTCAAGGAGCACTCATGAGTGCATAGGATCACATTCATGAAGTGATTCAAGTCAGAATTTCAACTCTTGTGCCTTGAGGTTTCTCATGGAAGTGAGCTATTTTTAAATTAGAGGAATAGTACAAAAATAATTTGAAGTCACGAATCTCCTTATCTTCTGGGCTCTCATAGCTTTAAAATGGTGAAGATGATTTTAAACAAAAAAGCTAGATACCATATTTAAAGTCTGCACAAAAGTAAATATTTATGGATATTGCAAAAGCTTTCTCCCTGCAGTAGCAGCGGCCGGAGCCCCAGTCCTTTTAAATCGCCACCAGAGCCCGGCTGCTAGAGCCCCGGCGTAGCAGCGATGGCCAGGAGCCCCAGGCTCGGGCGGTGATTTAAAGGGCCCGGGGCTCCTGGCAGTGGCCAGAGCCCCAGGTTCTTTAAATCGCTGCCCGACCCCTGGAGCTCCTGGCCACCGCTGCCGCTACCGCTACCATGGGGCTCCGGTAGTGATTTAAAGGGCCCGGGGCTCCCAGCCACCGCTACTGCAGCCAGAGCCCCGGGCCCTTTAAATCTCGATTTAAAGGGCCTGGGGATTTAAAGGCCCCGCCTCTTCCAGTTGAGGCCCCACCTCCTGCTCAGGACTCCAGCATACCGGTAAGTCCTTTACGTTACTTTCACCCCATTAATATCTAACAGTAAATCATTCTTATAACTCCACTGTAAAATACTGGAACCACTGGAAGCTCCAAGATAGCTAAAAAGGATGAATTGTAGATTCTGCTGTAGCACAAGACCTCAGAAAATTGATATTAGATCAAACAAATTCTACCTACTTCACAAGCCTAGCAAGCTGCAAAGAGGCCTGAAAACTGCTTCTACACACAGATAATACAATATACTAGAAAACATATCTTAAAAGAAAGCGTATCTTACTACCCCAATGCAGTACTTGAGGCAAAAAGAGAAGGCTATTACAGAAGCTGCAGAGAATGAATGGTTTGGTTTTGTTTGGATCTGTACAGTAGCCCAGCCCATAAACAGAAACCAGTATTTACATTTGCTTTACTTTATTTGAAAGTTGTGGGATTGACTGTAATCAAGCAACACCACAGAGCCTGGGAAAGCTAGTTAAGACAACCCTTGGGTACCCATATTAGCCACCCAGTGCTCAATGCTGAGAGGTGCAGTGTGCCCCCAATTCTTACTGACTTCATTGAGAGCTGAGGGTGCACAGCACCTTTCAGGATCAGGCCCTAATTCTTTTAATCTATAGGTCTCGTTTAAATCCCGATATGTCAAGTGTGGCCAGATAAATGTTTAGAGAAGTGTCACGGTTCACAGTTAAAATGGATTTCTATGACCTATGTTAAAAAACGCTCCACAATGTAATTAGAAAATCCCTAGAACGTAATCTAATAATTATTTTAAATTATTTTTAAGAAAGGATCATCAAAAAAAGTTAAAGTATGTTCCAACAAATACCCACAGTGGCATTATTCTGGGCACAAATTATCACCCCATCCATCTCTAGCAAGCCAAAACAATTAAGCATTCTACATCTACTATGATTAACAACTGGAGTTATTTGATTCATGGTTAACAATGCAATTGCAACTATTTTCAACTGGCAAATCCTCCATTTTATCTGCCCCTGGCCTCCCACGGAATAACAGGAGTTTCTCAATATTTCATATCTTTCCCAAGTGGAACCAGTTGTGCCCCCACTTTGTTGGTCGGAAAGGGCTGCCAGAAGTTACACACTGACTTTTTCAGCTGCCCAAACAACAAACTAGAGATTTCCTTAATAATTATCCCAATAGGCTTTTTTGTTTGTTCGTTTTTAAATCACTCCATTGTACCTTGAAACAGTATGGCAGGCACATTCAGAAGATCCTTTGATGTCAGGATATGACTTTATAAACAGTGCTTTTCCTTTTTTTTAAAGATAAAATGAATTACTAATCAAAACAAACGCTAAACAGAAAACGTATGTCTGAATGTGTAAAGTGTTTTAACTAAGCATGAGCTGGAATTTTAGGAGACAAAGCAAAGTGTATATCACACGTACAACAAATAATGTGTGATACAAAAGATACTAACACCTTATATACTGAGTTTGTGGTGCAATTTACCAGAGGGAATTACAGTGGCTAAAGGTAATGGGTATGTATATGTTGTGTGACAAAGTTCCTCTACCTCGGTGGGTCCTGCGCTTATAGGCAGAATTTGCTTGCCTCAGAGATCTTTCCTTCTGGTAGAACCCACAGTCCAGGTCAACTCCTCCTGTGTCTGATCAGGAGTTGGGAGGTTTGGGGGGAACCCGGGCCCGCCCTCTACTCCGGGTTCCAGCCCAGGGCCCTATGGACTGCAGCTGTTTAGAGTGCCTTCAGGAACAACTGCACGACAGCTACAACTCCCTGGGCTACTTCCCCATGGACTCCTCCCAACACCTTCTTTATCCTCACCACAGGATCTTCCAGCAGTACACCCTCTCACTCTAAGCTCCTAGTGCCTCTTGCTCCCAGCTCCTCGCACGCACACCACAAACTGAAGTGAGCCCCCTTTTAACCCAGGTGCCCTGATTAGCCTGCCTTAATTGATTCTAGCAGCTTCTTGATTGGCAGCAGGTGTTCTAATCAGCCTGTCTGCCTTAACTGTTTCCAGAAAGTTCCTGAGTGTTCTGGAACCTTCCCTGTTACCTTACCCAGGGAAAAGGGACCTACTTAACCTAGGGCTGATATATCTGCCTTCAACCACTCTCTTGTAGCCATCTGGCCTGACCCTGTCACAGTTGTTAAAAAACCCTGGAAGATATAGAAAATATTACAGATATAGTGAGTACTGGATAGCTGAGGGGACTGGTAATCCAATTCACAGCTTTGGCTTTCCTGGTCACCATTTTTAATCCAGGCCGAGTCTATAGGGACAAAAAATCATACTGTTCAATCTTTTCAATACAGTCCCCAATGGACAAGTAGTCACATACTGAAAATTATTGGCACAGTCAGTACTGTTTTTGCAGGGTCATGATAAAAGCCGAAGACTGTAATTAACACAAAAGTCACCCCTAGTAGCAGCGGTCCTTCCATGTCACACTGAAATGCACAGACAGGGTGATTTGGGAGATTTGTACTGCGGCTGCCTTTGCTGTGCTTGTTCTGTTGGTCAAGAGGAGACTTCAGGCCCCATGGATATCAAGTCAGCACTTTCCATCTGCACTAAGTTCTCCTATATATACACAATTGCATAATCAGGCACAAAGCCTACTGGAGCAGAGACAATCTCTCCCAGGGTTACTTGGCGTGCAGGGGGAGGGGAACGATCGCTCTACATCATCCACAGGAGTGGTGCATATTGCTCCCAACAGTGCATCAGCTTGGGTCCATGGGCCAGTGTAGTGGGGAATGGGGCATGGCCCCACCTCCTCCCACCCCTATCTGGGTGATATGTTCTCTGGAAGGAGGCAGGACTGAGCATTCTCAGAGACTGCTGTTGTGATCTGCTCTTGCACACCTTCCCATCCCATGCACTCATACAAAAGCAGATCATTGTCTGACTCACTGTATTTTTTTCTGTACAGTGTGTTTCTGTTCTTGGGTTTTTACATCATGAAGCTCTCTGGGTTGCAAATTTTCCCTCTGATATAAAACCCTGAGCACACTGGTCATTATTAAACACTCCATTTAGAAGACAAAAAACCTCTCATTCTTGCATACAAATTGTAAGAACGGGGTTGTAATGGAACTGTGTGATGTTTGTACAGATTTGTACAGAGAAATGAATACTGAATTCAATTTACACATGTAACAATAGCATTAGACAGATGTTTGTCATACAGAGGAGGAGCAAAATTACCAGTGAGACTTTCAGTGGACTTAATCTTGAGTGTAATGAGAAAACTCATTCCCATGTGGTCAGTATTTCACATCACAAAAGGAGTCACATATAGCCCTCCGAATCCAAAGAGAGAAGGCTCTATGAAATAATAATTTGTGCATCAAAGCAGCAATTTCATGGGAATTATACACAAATAAAAAAGTTGGGAGCAAACTTTAACTTTGGAATTTACTATTTCTTTTGATGTTCTTCAAGCTTTTTTTGAATGGTAATAATAGAATCACTGGTCTCATTCTTCCACAAATGGCATTGGTTGAACAACATATGAATTTGGAAGGGAAACAGCATGAAAAAATAAATTCTTTTTAAAATAGTGAGTTTGGATGACATCGAGCTAAATTCTGTCCTCATCTACTTTGTTGTAAATCTGGAGTTATTCCAATGAAATCACATTTACCCCAGTCAAAAGGAGATCCGAATTTGGCCCAGAGTCTGCAGACCAGTACCATTTACACTGGTAATTTATTCAGGATTTAAGCATTTATTTACTTTTTTAGGAACTTGTATATTTACCGCTGTGTCCCAGCAACTGACATATGACTTGGCACTTCTGTTCTGAGTGTCTTTGATCCAGCAATGTGTACTTACTCACATGACATATCCTGCATATTTTATGGTATGCTAAAAAAAAAAAAGTTAAGTTACAGTTAACAAGGGAAAGCTGAATGAAAAATGCTACATGTATGCGACGTGGCTGAGTTGCCTTTGCCAATGCAACCTTACCTTTCGGAATTTCCTGACTTCTGCACATTTAATCCTGCAAGCGCAACACTGCATTTATGTTATTTATTTTTAATTTAATTTCCTAGTGGTTCTGTTTGTTTGCTTTTAAGAAAAAAGGGGAAGAGGATAAAAAATAAATCTGGCTGTAATCAGCCTGCACTGCTTACAACTCTACAAGCTTCAACGCTACAAGTTATTTTAACTAATGTGTGACTTATAGCTTGGATTCTGCACTGCATATGAGCTGTGCTCATTTCAGTCAGTGGTATTAAGCAATCTGCATGACCTTCCAGAGGTGGGCTTTGCCTTTACTAGGAAAAGGTATGTTTTTAACATGGTAATAAACCCATATTAAAATCCTGGCTGAAATCCTAGGTGTACTTCAAGTCCCCCTTGACCAGTTGACACATGTTAAAACTACAACTTGCTTGTCTACACTAGGATTTTAACATGTGTTCACTAAAATTAAAAACACCTTTTTCCTAGTTTTCGCATGGCCAGTGAGGCCAGTCAGCTAGCGGGGCAGTCCCTGACATTCAGTAAAGCAGCTCTCAGAGTCTATTCAGAGCTAAACAGGTTCATGTGCTAGGCTGAGTGGGTTTCCTACATGGTTTGTCCTACTGAAGTGTTTCCCAAAATAGGAGACGTCCTTCTGGGAGGGCACAACCAGACCTATCAATTATTCTCCAGAGTCTGATCTTTCATTTTTTTAAAAGAGTAAGCCTCTGTTACTGTTGTGAAGGAAACCTTCAAAATGTGACCTGAGTGTAACCAAAGCAAAGACATCTACTTGAGTTTGCAGAGAGCTGGCAACACGTTCTGAGGTATGGACTGCCCTATTCCTTGTCATGCTAACTCAGATGCCAATGATGATACCTTAAATATCACCATTGTTAATTATTTCACTGCTCATTAAACATGTAAGAAAGGTGAGGAAGCATCACATGATGAAAATCTACACAAATGTTTCCCCAAAGCTGGGGCAGGGCACAGAGGATGTAGTCTGGGTAGACAGACTAACGCTAGCTCGAGCTAGTGCACTAAAAATAGCAGTAGGGACACTGCAGCACAGTTGGCGGCCCAAGCTCGCTGCTTGAGTCCAAGCCCATCTGACCCCCTAAGTCTGAGCTCCGGTGGTTAGCCTGAGCTGCCACCTGTGCTGCTACGTGCACACTGCTATTCAGCGCTAGCTCAAACAGAACTAACACAAGTCAGTCTACCGGGGCTCAGAGGAAGGTTCCCATCTGCAGTGTAGACATAACCTAAGATCCTCAAATAAAAAGGCAGTACATTAAGTGTATATTACCAGGTGCTCAGAGTCAACAAGTATTGTGTATCTGAGTTTGGTCATGGGTCCGGATGTAGTAATTATTTGGGTACAATAATCCCAATGGGAGATGCCCAAATCAGTCTTTGTAAAAACAGGATTCCATTGCGCATTATGAAAAGACCATCCCTGAGATGTCCAAACAAGGATCAACTGTTGGGTCAATATCCTTTTCAGCCCCATTGACTGTACTTATATTTATAAGTAAAGGGCCTGATCCTACACACCTTAAACAAATAGTCTTTATTCATGTGAGCAGTACCACTGACTTCAATGGGACTCTTTAGAGGAGTAAGTACTACTCCCATAAGTAAGGGTTGCAGGATTGGGCTCAGGAGGCATAACTGGGCAATGGCCAAAGTATTTTTTAAAATTACTTTTTTTTTTTTTGGTAGACATTCAGCAGAGGAAATGTCTGTAGCAAAAGGGTGACAGTTGCTAGTCTTTTCTTTCATTGCAGTGCTGATTCAGAATACTCTTCCTCTTTCAGAAAATCTGGAATTTGCTATTAAAAAAACAAACTAAATTTTTGGAGCTAAAATACAATGATATATAACAAACTTTACACATTAAATATATTGTTGCTGTGACTGGGATGTATTCAGCAATAAATCTGCATCACAAGACAAAGATCTGTTCTTTGCCAAGGTAAACATACAAAGGCAATACAGTAATATCCATTTCTGGCAAAGGGCTGACACACCAGAATCCAGTGATAAATATCTTGCTAAGTCTCTTTACGGTGGAACTTCTTATGAGAAGTGCAGGGGAAAAAAATCCATGACATAGAGGCGCTGGGTAAAATCATGCTATACAAACTGAGGGATTGATCTTAAATTTATCAGGCAGTCAAGAGTGCTCAGCGCCTGACAGAATCAAGCCTTCAGACGAGATGATGAAGCAACAACACGCTGTTTTGAAAGAGAGAAACATCATTTCAGAAAATTCTCTACAATACAGATACTGCAGATAAACCTTACAGACAACGGGCAGATTCATGATAAAATGAGTTACATCATGTTGGCTTTGAACATTTGGCATATGGTTCAAAAAGGAAAAGCAAACATAGCCTGGCATGTAGGTTGCAGAGAGCAGGTTTTATCCTCCAGCGTAATAATACAGAGAACTTGAATACAAACCTACTGTCAAGGTTGTATTAAAAGAGCTGACCTAAAACAGAGCCTCATTCATGATCATCTACATAGAATGGTTGGCAATGAGTATCAAGTTGAATTCTGGCAGGGAGCTAGCTGAACAGCAAGGCTGAGAACCAAGTGACATACCAAAACCTTGACAGAATAAAAATGTAAACTTGACAGTGTAAAGATGCCCAGCTGGCCAGATCTCTTTAGGTACCTCTAGTGCAGTAATCTAATAACTATGGCTCAGTATACAGAGAGAGGTACAGCAGATCAATCTTTATCAAGATCTTTTCCCCTATAAAGTTTCTGTGTTATACAGTTATTATCTGGGACTTGTCCTCACAAACACTTAATTCACACCAAGCTGGGAAGTAAATCTACCCTGCACTAGCTGCTGTGCAGTAAGTGGACAGGGGATGGATCACTTGATGATTGCCATATTGTGTTCTTTCCCTCTGAAGCACCTGCACTGGCCACTGTCGGAAGACAGGATACTGGGCTAGATGGACCATTGGTCTAATCAAATATGGCCATTCTTATGTTCTAAGTGTTTTTGTGGACCATGTTGCCATGCACTAACAGTTCCTTAGCGCGATCCTGATCTACAAACACATAGAGGCACAAGAAGGTGAAGTGACTTGTCCTATGTCATGCAGCAGCTCATTGGCAAAGCTGGGAAGAGAACTTAGGTCTCCTGACTCCCAGTCCAGACATCTCCACTAGACCACATTCTAAGCCTGAGTTTGACAGACCTTTTGTGCAAACTTTCAATATATGAAGGTATGAGAGGCACTGAAATGTTATTTAAGGTTGCATTTGATACAATTTCAATTGTAAAAATATTGTGTTTTATATTCATCCTTCCAAAACTGTCAAAACTTCACTACTCCATTCACAAAAACTATTCTCCTGTCCGTCATCATCATTCATCCTCCACAAAAACAACACAACAACAAAAATCCTGAGTGGAATTTTGCAAGATTGTATTTTTTAGAGTGTTTATAGTTTAAGGTTTCTATCTGATTTGCAGAAAACAAAAATACTGTTACATATTGATATAAATTTAGTTTATAATTATATTCTATTTCATCCTTACAGAGTATATTTTATCTGTTGTTTAAGACAATAAAAAATAATCTAGAAAGAAACATGTGAGGAGTGGTTTTCAACCTTTTCCGTGTTATGGCCCTGTGTTACAACAGAAAAAAGTTTTGCGATCCCCATTCCCATCTAGCTATAAAGAAAGGGAGGGTTGTCATGACCCTCTGAAAACTGTTTGTGAATCCCGGGGGGATGCAACTCCCAGGTTAGAGAACTGGTCACAAATGGAAAAATTTAAACGTGAGAATTTTTGAAAATGTCAAAGTCATTTTTGTTTCACAGGTTTGGAAAAAACAATTTTTCAGGTATGTGAAATTTTTCAGTACATGCTTCATTTTTTCTGTCCTCCTAATCCCCCTTTTTTGTCACTGACAAGGGGGTGGGGGAAAGGAAGAGAAAGTGGGAGGGGAATTGTAAACCACAAAAAGAAGCCCCCATCCAAACAAGGCTAAATTACTACAATTTTCCAATTTTGTCAAAAGGGAGAAATAAAAGAAACTATTTTTTTGGTGAAAAGTACAGATTTTTTTTAAAGGTGTGTTTTTTGAAAGTGTGTGAAGAAACACTACAAGCAAGCAAAGAAGCAAATAAGCAGGTTCTCTATTACCTTTGTTAGAATTTCCAGTAACAGAGAAGGAATGGGAGGTCCTAAGGAACAGGGGTATCTCCTTTCACAACAGAACTGTCTAAACCACTTGAAAGAACTTAGGAGAGCCATTAGGAGAGCACTAATATGGAGCAGAGAGAAGTGTGATCTACAGTCACTATCAGTGGAGGAAAATACCAGCAGCAAAAGAGTAACAAAAGGGAAGCTGCTGCTAAGCCTTTCTCCAGCTAAGATAGCCTGCGGGTTAACAAAGAGTTAAGCATAGGGTTTAGATAAGTTTAAGGAAAGCCTTAAAATTTTAATTATGTCTGGACATTTGAAGCGGAACCAAGACAGAACATGGCATTCTACCAAAGCAGAAAGTCCAATGGATTTCTAAAAATACCATTAGCTGATATCCCCAGACCCCAAAGACTCTCATAAATCTGGTATTTGTGTGAGACCAAGACTCTGGAAAAAGTGTATCTTCTTCTTATGCTGCCACTTTGATCTAAATGTTTCTACTATGGCATCATACTCATGGAAGGTTGAAAGATAACGCACATTTTTCTTAATAAGAATTCAAAAGCCTGAATACCAAGATAAAGCCTAAGACCTAAAGGGGGGGAAAGTAGATTTGGTTGTCTAACCAGTGCTGGTCAGATCCATTACAATGGAGAGCTGCTTGGACAAGTAATCTTTAGTGATTTACACAAGAGAATGAAACCTATGAACTGGGAAATCAGTTCCTACACAACAGAGTGGAATTGCCACAGATTTAATGATGTGAAAAAGTTACTGTAAAGTACACTACACTTACCAGAAATACATGCAAGTTTTCAGTCATGAAGCACCTATCTTGGCCTTAATATTTTATATGCATTTTGCATACAAAATAGAATGGCACATTGAACAGTCTATTTACAAGAATTGCTGAAAGGAGTATTCTGGGTATGAGTGATTCTATTCTGAGAGCCTGTCATTTGGGTGAATAAATCTTTGGGAGTTCAATATACTGAAATTCTTTATGTTTCCCACTGAGGAATGCTCACATGTCAGTAATCACACTAATATTATAGTCTTGCTTCTAACATGCAACCGTTAGGATTTGTCAGCATTTCTCTTGCTGAGTTCTATTTTCAAGGAGTTGCTACAGATCATTCACATCACGTCACATCAGGCTGAAGCTTGGCATACAACTTATCAGCCTGGATGCATTTTTTTTAATTGTATAGATTGGTTTAGTCATTTTGAGGTTAAAAAGGATATGATTTTTTTTCATTTGATTTGCTAAATTCTAGATGAAGGCAGATAATCCTTAATATAGACAAAGCCTTGTTTGGATTCTGGGGGAATATAGTTGGAAAGAGCCAAAATTATGGTCCAGATTCTGCTCTCATTTATGTCAATGCAGAATCAAGCCCTAAGAACACATATTTGATATGTACTGTCACTACACTGTTGATAACAGAAGAAACCTACACAACAAAAGCTCTGTTAAAATAGCACTGAAATTCTAACATACACAGAAAGCACAGCAAGTCAACACTGAGGAAAGCACAACTTTCTCAGCCATGCAGCATCCCTGCGTTATAGCATATATGGCATACACAGTTCTTTGACCTCCTGTGTACCACATGTGCTATAACTGGGAACTATAAAAAAGTTTGTTTAGTGTTCCTGTGGCTGATATGATTCCAAATGTCCTCACTTCTTTGGGTTCATGGCCATCTCTTACATTAATGCACAGTATTTTTTTTTAATTACAGCAGCAAATATCCATTTCTACATCTCCACTAAAATCCCGAATGTTGTATTTTAATATTTTGGGAACATGTCACACACACACACATAAACCCCGGAACTCCTCCATGTCCCACTCTTTCTATCACTTACCTTTTAATTCAATTTACAAGAGCAGCATTCCTGACTTACAGTGCAAGAGACCAAGGCTGCACTCTAACCCTGGTCTCTTTGCACGGTAGTGAATAATAATAATGCTAATATGTACGTTAGATCAGAAAGTGCTTTATGGAGGAAGATCAGTATCATTTCCCCCATTTTACATATAGGGAAACTGAGACACAGGAAGGTGAAATGACTGGCTCAAGGTAATCTACAGGCCAGTGGCAGAGCTGTGACTAGAAGCTAGATCTCCTGAGTCCCAGTCCAGTGCGCTATCTACTAGGCCACACTTACCACTATGCCACAAGATGATTTTTAGCTGTTACACCATTTCTGAAGATTTCAGCAGCCAAAATAGACCTTGATGCTGCAGCGAGCTCTACACAGGTACTGAAGCCTCTCTGCATGCAGTTCATTCCAGGACTGAGGCCTATACCATGGCATTAGATGTTCCTCTTTTGCCATACTCTACAGTAACCTTGGCTTTATTTTTATAGAATTTACAGTGAATGAGTATTTAACATGAACCAATCCGCCCCTTTTTAGTATTATTTTGAAAATGAAAGTTCTAAAATGTTCAAGCTATAAAAACATGCTATTGAGTCTGATTAACTGTTGAGTTTTCATTGGTTTATTTCTTTTTTAATAAGAAGCAATAGCAGAATAACTAACCTTATTAGGGTTTAACAGACCTTTGCAACTACATAATGATCCTTGTTCAATATAACAAACCCCTTGCTCTGGTTTAACAAATCTGGTTTTGATCTTTGGCAAGTCTCATTAAAATGCTTTGGGAAGTACCACCATTTGGCTGGGCCTGAGTTTCAGAGGAGCTGAGCACACATATTTCCAATTAACTTCAGTTAGAATTGTGGGTGTTCAGCAGCTCTGAAAACCAGGCATCTGAACAGCAATTAGAGGCCTCCTACAAGAAAATGAATTAAGAGAATCAAAACAACGCTAAGGGTCAGATACAGTGTAACATAAGGAAGCAAGGGAGTCATGAGTTATGAGAATCTTAGCTCACCCCATTAGGGTAAAGAATAGTAACACATCAGTCTTTCTCATGAGGTGGAAGATCAATGGATGAATTTGCATACAGTACCATGGGTTGCCAAAGTAAGCAGTAGAAGTGTGAATTCAGAACGCTGAGACTGCCTTAATTCAGCATTTCCTTGCTTTTGCAGCTTTATTTTCCATATATATATATAGCATCTTCCATCTCAAAGCACTTTACAGATTATTGTCCAAATGGCAAAATTGCCATAGCTGTCAAAAGGAGCAGCATTGAACACTACATAAACATAGGCAGCATACAATACACAGTATGCTGCACAGCTGTGTCTATGGGATGGTATTCTTGGCTAAGGGCAATGAGACAAATCCCTTTTATGAACAGGGCCGTGAGATCTCTAATATACACGGGACATTGAGAGAACCTCAGTTTGACAGGTCTCTTCCAAAATACCTCATGCAGTAAGTGGTTTCACCTACTTTGGACATAACAAGGGCTGAGTCTATCCTGACATGAATCAAACCTGCAGTAAGTGTACAGTACTGCAAACCTGATACAAAGTACTACAAGCCATTTAGAAGTTTCAAGAAGTCAAACAAATCTAGCATGAGAATTTACGGTACTTAAAAACAAAAGCCATGCTTTACCACAAACATTAAAAAAGTCACAGGGTCAGCTACTGATCTTGCACCAGTTTCAGACCAAGGTAACTCCACTGATGTCAATGGACTCACCTTTCACACCAGTGTGAGAGGAGAATCAAACCCAAAGAAATTACAGTTCATCACCATAATTATTATAATAAATAATTATTTGCATTATTGTAGCACCTAGACACCCCTATCATGAACCAGGACCCCATTGTACCATAGTTTTTCCACACCCTTTTAGGCAAATAGAGCAACATTATATGCCAGCACCCTTCTGCTGCAATAAACACTGTCAACACATGACCACTATACCATATTGTATTTGGACAGTTACCCTTTTTATGATTTAGCAGTCACTACCATATGCAAAAAGTCAATGCTCCTATTGAGATTTACTCTTCTTCCAGACAAAACCATTTTTTGTCTTGCTTTTGTAAAACCTTCTGATAAACCTACAGTTTTGTTAAGAATGACACTATTAAAGGATCAATTATGTGTATAAAGATGGATGTTATGAAGACCTTTCATAAATTTAGTAATACACAATCAGGAGATGACAGTTTGTGCAGTGATGGGGAAAAAGAAGATAATGGGCTAAATTCTGGGCTTGCTTACATAACTCTGCATCCTGTTGGTCCCAGCAGGTGTAAGCCAATGAAGAGTTGGGCTCTAAATCAGCAACAAGTGACCTGCCAAAAGTTCATTGGTTCAAATCGGATTCTTAACCAACGGTCCAGACACGTGGAAAGTCCCTAGCACTCACTTCCACCATCCGCATGCAATAGTACATCCCGTTTCAATATTGCCTCAAACAGACCCTCCCCATTCCCAACTCCTTCTCTGTACTCCCAGAGATAACTACACCTTAAATATTACACAGCGTAGCATTACTATATAACAGAGTTATTCCCCATAAATATTGTAAAGAAGAGTCCAAAGAGAGATACAATGTTGGTGCTTGTAGGTTTTCCCAATAGTGAGTAACCACAGACTTTCATTCAAGAGAGCATCACATTCATGGTGTGTAACAGCATTTAGCATGTTGAACTCTACTGACATTTTCACACACTGTTGGAATCCACATATTAAACTTGGCTGACTTAAATGCAGCATGAACATTTAAGCCACATATTAAATATGGGCTATGGCCTAATGTGTTTAGAAAAGTTATGCAGATTTTTTATGTATAAATTCTTTAAGAGAAGAAGACATTCAGTTAACAAAAATTACATGTCAGTAAAGTAAATGCTTTGGGTTTAGACTCATTAAAGTAAATATATAAACTTTTAGACTCAGACCTGAAAAACCTAATTATAAGTAGGTATCATCCTCACCATTAATCAGCTGCAAGCTGGCCTGCTAGGTTTTCTCCCCAGCAGTAAATAGGTCACTATTCTTCAACGGCCTCTCTGGGATTAAGTGGATGACCTCACAGGTCATTTGCATCTCTAATATCTATGATTGGCCTATATAGTTAAATAATTATACAATTATAGTTGTGCTCATACTTTTAGACCACTGCATCAGCAAGAGAAGTGTTATACATATTGTAAATTCTTTCTGCTTCTCCAGCCATGCCAAAGTTGTTAAGCACTCTTATATCATTCCTCACATTGAGTAGTAGGTGAGGAGGTCAGAATATTCTATTTAGAGAATATTCCACCATGGTATTTCTTACAACTCTTAGGAACTTGGGGTAGACACAGACAGAATGATTGATAAATGCAATTCAGAGGTACCCTCCCTGGGGAACTTTGCTTCACAGTTCTTTTACTTGGGCCAAATTAATAATTAGCATTTTCATCCTCCAGAGTCTATAAAAATTAATTAATCCTCATGACATCACTGTGAAGTATTCCCATTTTAAAGAGATTGACACTGGACGAGACACATAATCAGTTAGCCTCAAGTACTCAAAGTAAGTCAACACTGAGCCAGCATTAGAATTTAGGACTTTCTGACTGCCAATCTTACATTTGTATAACTAGACTGTACCACTCCCTTAAGGTACCATCCATATTAGATACCAGAAGAGGTACCATAGATAGTATAAATAACTTGGAAACAATTACCTACATGGTATACTCTGAAGAGCTAAGAAGAGGTCATTCCAGTGTATCCGTGTGTATATATAACACACTCCATATGAAAACTTTGTTTTCGTTTAATGCAAACCTGTCATTTAAGGACAAAACTTCTACCATATTTTTCCTACCTTTTGTTGGTCGTTATGACACTTATGTTGTTATTCAGGTTTAATTTAATTCTTAGTAAATTTGACCAAGGTGTGTGCATGCGTGGGCGCATGTGCACACGCACACAGAGTTAAGCTACCAGAAGCTATAAACCTATATTTAATCATCTTAAGTGTACAACCTAATGTTTTTCAGCAGCAACTGTGGTGGGAATATTTTATACTGGCTAGAGCATGGGACTGAATCAGGACACCTGATTCATTCCTTGGTTCTTGATAAATAATAACTTGCTTTGTGACATTGGCACATCACTTAACTTCTTTGCTCATCAGTTTATCCATATATAAAATGCTATCTCAGTGATGAGATGAGTGTTTGTAAAATGCTTCAAGGCCCTTGGACAAAAGGTGCTATACAATATTACCATGCAACTAAAACTAAAATCTCTTCAAAAACTGACTTGAAAAGAAGCATTCTGAGACCATATGACTGCATTCCAGTCACTGCACAGGACTGTGAGCAAGACAAGTCTCAGCTTTAAAAGGTGGAACAGGTGGCTTCTGTGGGCATGGATCACCACAATTTTGCATACTAAGGAAGCTTGCCTCAGTTCAGCCCCATTGGTGAGTGAGTTGAGTATATGCTAGGTATAAAACAGATAATATTGTCTGATCCTGTTCCACATGTTCTAGAATAGTGCGATTCATCAGCCATTTTCTCTGAGCATTATCCTGCAATATGCCAGTAACATCATGTCTAACCCAAATGTAAAAAGCTTTCTTAGAGCCAGATCTTCAGCCAGTGTTAATTGACTTCAATGAAGCTATGTTAGTTTACACTGGCCGAGAATCCAGACCTTTCTGTTCCACTGCAGAAAGATGGCATTTCAGAGCACATAGAGCTGCTTTATCATTTGAACTCTTACCCTTTCAACACTTGAAAGATGAGAATCATCAGTAATTTAAACACTGGATACAGTATGCAGCCACAGACCCCCTTTTTTCAGCCAGAAATCGGATAGAGAGTGTACTGGAAGGCTTACCAAAAAGGCCAATCAATACTCATTCCTTGAATGACCACTTGAAAATCAGTGACCATACAACACTAGACTGAAAAGAACTATTTCCTGAAGCTGTCATAAAAGAATAAGGGGACATGGAGTCTACAATATTGTAGATACATTTGTAAATCATAGTTTTTGAAGAAAATCTTTAGTTTTATTTAAGAGAAGACTTGTAAAAGAAACGGCATTTTAACATTATGCCACAACCCATCTCCTTGCATGCAGACTGTGTATTTTTAGATTAGTCTTTTTGTACTTGAAAAAGGATTGATTGACACATTTTCTATTATTGTTGTTCTTCTACAGAAGAGATTTAAACAAATGATGAGAGTCTTGATTTTATTCCAAAACGCTAATTAGCGACTGCAGCACTATTTGCCTTGTGTAAGAAAAAAATCATTAGAGGATTTTTTCCAGTTCAAAACCCAAGAAAAGCAGTTACACATGATAACTTAAAACATTGTGACTGGTGCCTAGTAATCACTTTAGTAATTCTGTTCAATTGCCTTCATCCACATAACATAAGGTGGATCCTTCATCAGAAAGTCAAATTTCATATTGAATAATCAGCATGTGATCCTGAACAAATCTTAAAGTCTCCGTTTTCAAAGTCTCTCTCAAAAAGGGCCAGTTTATGCTGGTTGATTATTTCTGTTGATAAACAGGAAAATGTCTTTTTAAAAAAAAAATTATTTTCCTAATTATACTTTTGGTTCTCAGACTACAAAATAAATTGGGAGTTGTACAGAATAGTTCATTAGAGGTTCTGAACAAGCTTTGTGTTGCAGACTCTTAAGCAATAACAAATTTATCCTAATCCATTTCTAGGAATTACTGGGATTCAATGCACTTTCCTTCTCAAAGTAAAGTTACTTGCTGTCTCACTTGCCCTCCTCACCCCTCTGTTTCTCCCACATGCTGTTAAGCAAAACAGTCCAAAAACATCAATTTATACTCTATTGCTTCCCTCTATTCTAGAGCATACTAGATCCTGCATTCCTTGTGCTCCCAAAAGTCCTACTGGAGGTTTTGGTGTATAATCAAGAGGCCAGATCCTCATCCAGCGCAAATCAACACAGCTCCACTGACTGATATGTCATTTCACATCAGTCAAGGCTCTGGCTCTTAGAGTATTACACAAGATACATATCAGGGCCAAATTCTTTGACAGAAAAATGCTACAGAATGTTGCTTTCAAACATGTACTAGAGGTGGAAATCCTTCACCAGCAGAGCCAAACATCTGGTCTGTGGGCTAGGTCTGGCCTCCCTGTGGCCCATCTGACATATTCAAATTGTGCAGAATCGCAGCTTTCATTTAAAAAAGTAAGTTTCTAGACTTCATGGTTGTGAAGAAAAGCTTCCAAATGCAAAGTAAAGATAAACCAATACAGTGTTGTCTTCTGAGACTGCAGCCAGCCTCAAGCAATGTCTCAGAATGGTGTGAACTCCTCTGTCCCCTTTTAATGTCATTGAAGTGTTACCTAAAATGATCACATTTTAATGTCAACATTAACTACTGGACTTCTGATCATTTTAGCTGATGGAATGGGAAACTGCACGTGGAAGTCCATGTGGGTGGGAACTGAGAATTTCTGTGCAGGGAAGGAAACGCAGAAGGAAGAACAGAGAGACACAAGGACAAGTAAGAGATGCAGAGAAAACAGGATGGGGAAGGAAGAAAATCAAAGGGAAGAAATACCCATGGCTCAATGGGAGGGAGCATATTTTCCCACTGATACTGACAATAAAGCCCTTAATAAATAATAGTAACCACATGTTACTACATAAAGGCCAGATTCTTTCCTTGATCTTTGTGCAAACCTCCCATTGACAGTGAGCATTCTGCTCTGGATGGAGAGGGTTATATAGGGTCCCAAATTTATCCTCTGGCCAACAGGCCATAACTAGAAGTGGAATTCTTCCCTCTCCTCCAAATGAGTTTGACACCTCTGTCCCAGATAATACATGATTATTTAGGGGATTAGGCTGGGTTGTTCTGCAAAAGATGTTGACTATTATTGAATTCTGCATGCATATTATTAATGTATGTATTTTGTATTACAGTAGTACCCTAGAGGCCATAACCAAGATCAGGACCCTTTGTGTTAGGCACTGTACAACTAAATAGTGTGAAACAGTCCCCAGAATGAAAACAGTGGCAATGAATGTGTATAAACCTGAACACAACATAATCTTGCAAATTAATACAAAACAGGGACATAAATTAACTGGCCTTTGTATTTCCAGCACTGAAAAGAAAAGAACTTGTTGAAACAATGTAATACACATTTCCCACCACAAGGAATCTTGTTATACTTTCTTTTAAAGACAGGCCCAAACCATAAATACCGGTTCTGGATGTGATGTTTCCTAAAGTTCAGAGTGAGTGTTTGGATCTAGCATTTTGCTTCAACCCCTTTTAGAGATAGGGACCAGGTAAGAAGTTTGGATCCAGATTTAAACTTCTCTCAAAAGTCAGTGTTTGAATATGTGGCAGTTTGGTTGGGCTCATCTCTAGGCTCATTGAGTAAAACAATAACACTTAGGCATGTGCGTCTTCTAAGGGCCCCATGGATTTCAGAGGCAATTTTCCTCAGATAAGGACTCAAGACCTGCCCCCACAAATAAGGTTAACCATAATAGACTGTGAATTATAATCCTTTCCCTCACCCTTTATGTCTCATAGACCTTAAGGCCAGAGGGACCATCATGATCATCTAGTTTGACCTCCTGCATATTGCAGGCCATCATAGAACCTCACCCACCCACTACTATAATAGACCCATAACCTCTGGCTGAGTTACTGAAGTCCTCCAATCATGATTTAAAGACTTCAAGTTACAGAGAATCCACCATTTACACTAGTTTAAACCTGCAAGTGACCCGTGACCCATGCTGCAGAGGAAGGCAAAAAACCCCAGGGTCTCTGCTAATCTGACCTGGGGGAAAACTCCCTCCTGTCCCCTAAACATGCCAACCAGTTAAACCCTGAGCATGTGGGCAAGACCCACCAAACAGACACCTGGGAAAGACTTTGCTGTAGTAACTCAGAGCCTTCCCCATCTAGTGTCCCATCACTGGTCATTGGAGATATTTGTTGCTAGCAGTCGCAGATCGGCTACATGATATTGTCACTTGTCTTCTTAGAGATTAACGCCGCAGGGCAGAGACCATGTCTTCATACATATCTGTACAGTGTCTAGCACAAAAGGGCCCTCATCCTGATTAGTGTCTCTGGGTCTCTTATTAAAACAGATACTGGCATTTCTCAGGGACTTGATCCTACAATGTGCCGGGTCCCTTCAACTCCCATCTAAATCAATGGGAGTTGAGAGTGCTTATACCACCTCACATGAGGCATTGAGCACCTTACAGGATGCAGCCCTTTCCAGGGATCGTAAAAATCATTCACACATGGGGTTGTCCCTATTAATGTGACTAGTCCCACACTGCCTTTAATTGGACAACTCACCTGAGAAGTCAGAGGGGCATAGGTACAGATATCTGCCCACACAGAGCTCACTGCAAAAGTGAGACCTTTGTTAGGGGTATTAACTACCATTCCAAGTGTTCATGTTCCATGCCTGGTGCACGTGTTAATCTGATAAAATTGATAGTTGGTATGGTGCATTCTTGTCTATTTTTGTTTAGGAGCCCTTGAAATCGCTCTGGGTTACCTTCCCTTGATAACCACCTTTGCTGAATATTTCATGGATGCGTCAGTTATTTTGAGATAAGAGCCCGTCACAAAAAAGGAGAACAGCAATTTATAACATAACTGGCAATTTGGGGGAGGAACTTCCCAAGAAAGATTGTTAGTTTTCTTGAAGTTGAACAACACTTCTACACATTTTCAAGCTCAAAACATTTATCACCCAAACAAACCCAAGGAAGTGTGACCTGAAATGAGGGTGCTGTTTTTTCTGAGAGATCTTAGACCACTCAAAGAAAAGAAATACTGTAGCACATGCAATCAAGAGCTCTAGAAAGAAAAGAAAAGTCTTGCACTGTTAATGTACAGCTCCTCAACAAAGGAAGTATAATAAAGAATAAAAGACTACTGCCAGCTGCAATTGTAAATCAAAGGATCTCAAAATAAACCCAATTATTTCAATTTTTCATGCACTATAAGACACTGAATGTAAACCACCTCCTTGCTTCGTTCTCGGTATAGGTGAAATAATTCCTCAAATCCCTGAATTTGTGTGGAAACAGCAACTACAGAACATTAGCTCTCACCCCTGCCCTGTAATCACAGTGTAATATTTCACAGCTCACCCATACTGTAATGCAACATTTCATGAAATATTTAGTGCTGGCTCAGCATATGTTGCCCTGGTAGATGTGGACACACAGCTGCAGGCTGGAAATGATCTGGCTTTATAATTTTTGGGGTATTCTGCGGTTCATTTGTGATCAGGGCTGTCACTGAACAGAGCTGTACAGGGCCATGCAACCTCAGGGCTCTAACCAGTGGGGGTGAGCGCTGTGGGCTGTGACAAACGCATTCCTGCTCCTGTATGCGCAGCTCCGGAGCAGGCGAACGTCGGGTCGGGTCGGGTCTGGCGGTGGAATATCGGCCCCCGCCAGCACAACGGGCTCAGCCGCGGCTGCCTAGCGAGGAGGAGGGGCCCGATCCTGCCTTCCTGGGGCACCCGCGGATGGCAGCTCGGGGCGCGCCAGCAGGATCAGATCGGGCCCCACCGCTGTGGATTTTGCAAAGCTGGCGGCTCTTGGAGGCACCTCTCGAAAGGGGTGAAAGACGCTGCAGTTCGGATCCTGGGCTTGTTGCATTAGGACAAGGGAGGGGCGGGGGGGTTGTCCGCGTTGAACCCAGACCGAGCCTCCCCCACGAAACTCCAGGGCTTGCAAGAGGACAAGTCCATTCCCCCACTTCCCCGGCAGCCTGCGATATGGACATGGCACGTGCAATACCCCGAAAGCCCCCCGCCCCAAGGGGGGATCCACCGAGGCGCGGGGAGAAGGGGGCGGTGTAGGCGCCGCGCCCCGCCGGGTCCCTTACCGCTCAGCCAACGGTCCGCTCCCCGCAGCTCCGGGCAGCGCAAGGCGGCTTCCCGCTGGTGCCCAGCTCCGCTCTCCCCGAGCGAGCGGCACATCCGCGCCTGGCCCAGCCCCCGCCTGGCTTCCTACAGACGCTTCCCGCCCGTTCCCCTCCCGCCGCGCGCTCTCCCCCTCCTCCTCCCGGCCGGGAGCGGCGGCGGCAGCAAACCCCTCCCCGCCGGCCCGCTGCTGCCCCCTGCTTCCCGCGCCCACTGAGGGGACCGGGGCTGGCTCCCCGCAGGCGGGCTGGGCGAGGTGGGAGCTGGGTCGGGTCACGAGCGAGCCAGTGTGAAAAATCCGGTTGGGATGAATAGTTGGGTATAAACAAAGCCGCTAACAGGCGATGGTCCCCCTGATAGCTGGAGGTCCGGTCCCCTAGGGCGGAGGGGCTGGCGATCCAGCTCCACACACAGCCGTTTTTGCGGCTTCTGCACTGATCAAAAAGGTCTCTCCAGACACGGAGACCGGCAGCATCTGTCTCAGCACTGGGCCCATTAGATTCCCTGGCCCCCTGTCCTTTCAGTGCCAAGTAGTATTGTCAGAACTACTAGCCACCGACACAAAACTTGGTGGAGAGGTGGATCCTCACTAGATCTGATGCCACCAGCAGATTTATTACTATAGTTTTAAATATTGGATTTAGGTAATTCTTAGGCATTGTTCATGTTAATTCTGAAAGTTGAATCCATTCTGTACACCAAACTGATTGTTGGTGGCAAGGTGCACCCAAGCCTGATTTGGAGGGTGTGGAGGGGTGGCACCAGTTGGTCAGAAAACTGAGGGATAGAATTGCTGACTTGAGTGTACACAAACCTGATTCGTATGGCTTGAGCGTGTCGGGCAGGGGAGGGGGCTCTGTCTGTAAGACTTGTGAATTCTAGTTGATATTATGAAATTGTTGTCTTGAAATTTCCTAATAATAGAAAACCTCTTTCTTAACCCACGAAAGCTTATGCTGAAATAAATTTGTTAGTCTCTAAGGTGCCACAGGTATTTTTCTTGTTTTCTTTTTGCTGACACAGACTAACACGGCTACTACACTGAAACTCTTTCTATGTGTATCCATCCTGTTGGACAGGACCTACAGTAGGCAATAGGTGTGCGTACAGGGTGTGCCAGGTGTGCCCAGGCACACCCTAATGCAGGGGTAGGCAAACCACGGCCTGTGGGCCACATCTGGCCCGCGATTCCGTTCTGTCTGGTCCCTGAGCTCGCCAGGAAGGCTCCCCCTGGCCCCTCCCCCACTGTCCCTCTACAACACGCTGCCACGCGGGCAGCGCTCTGGGGGGCGGTGCTGCATGCTCCGGCGGGGCAGCGCAGCAGCGTGTCTGGCTCCGGCCACTGCTCTGAGCGGCATGGTAAGGGGGCAGGGGCCGGAGCCAGGGTTTGGATAAGGGGCAGGGAGTCCCGAGGGGCAGTCAGGGGACAGGGAGCAGGGGGAGGTTGGATGGGGCAGAGGATCTGGGTGGGGGCGGTCAGGGAACAGGTGGGGTTGGACATTAATACAATGGAAAAATTTATTTTTCCCTTTGTGTTTCAACCAAATCTCATTTCATTCCAGCTGAGGATGCAGTGACTTCAGAGGTTAAAACAGTTGGATGAAATTGTAACGTGCAGTGGATTCCCTCCTCTCTACTGATTCTTCCCACAGTGACTTCTAAGACTCCATAATGCTTGACCTTGTATTTTGCAATACACTCTCTCCATAATGAAATTCCAACTGCCCATATTACAATTTATTTGATAATACTCCATTGATTTACTCAAAGTTGCAAAATGAAGGATATCGATGCAAAAAAGTTACAAGAAAATTAAGAAAGGGTAGCCCTTAAACATTGTTGATATGTGTTTGCTATATATTTCTGTGGTTCAACTCTTCTCTGATCAAATCTCATCTCTGAACTGTAACAGGCAGCTTAACCACAGTATAACAGCATAACAAATATGAACTGGAAAAACTTTCAAAGAAAAAAGATGTGCATAATTTTCCTCTAATATCAGAACGAAGAGAGAGATTTCAGGTGGCCCCAAGGGGGTTTCAAACCTTGAGTGTCCCTGAAGGGGAATGGCAAGGTGGCAATCCAGGAAATCTTCCAAAATATTTCCTGCTGCTTTTGCAAAAATCTCTCCAAAACGACCTGAGGTGAGAGTTCCATTCAGATATTCCAACACAGACTCATCAGCAAGTTGGGCATCTGGAGACATGTTTGGTTGCAGTGATGGAAAATGGGACTCTCTGACCAGGAGGTAAGAACCTACAGTTTCCCAGGATGAAAGTGAAGTAGGGTGACCAGACGTCCCGATAAAATCGGGACCGTCCCGATTTTTGAGCATGTGTCCCGCGTCCTGACCGATGGTCGGTCGGGACGCCTTTTGTCCCGATTTTCAGTCTTCTTGTTTGTTTTTTTTGTTTGTTTTTGTTTTGTTTTTTGCTCCAGGCTCTTTGCTTCCGTTTCCGGCGGAAGAGGATTCCGCGCCAGAGGATTCCGGAGGCAGATGTTTTTGTTTTGTTTTTTTGCTCAACAACTTTTGCAGAAGAGCCTCTTCCGTTTTTTTTGTTGTTTTTTTTTTGTGAGAAGTCCCGATTTTCGGGTCTTCTCATCTGGTCACCCTAAGTGAAGAGATACCAATTATTTCATAAAAGACAAGCAGGTCAGCCTCAGTGCTAGCAGGAGAATGCATGTGGAATTATGGGGCTTTTAAATATAGTACAAACTCACAAAGAAGTTTAGAAATTTAAATACCAACATTTTTAGAAGTACTAGCTGAAATCATGTAATATTTTGAACATGAATTAAAATGAGATGCAGTAGAATTTTAAAAGCTGTTACTATTTATTATATCTGTGCACTGTGAAAATATTTTCAGATAATTTTACGATATTTGTAACAGGATATTTATGTCAGTCTATTTATTTATTGTTCCTATTTATGTATTTATCATAGATATTTGTTACTTATCAATAAATAATTATTTTATATAAAATGGCAACCTATAGCAATAATGATTTGAATTAAATACCTATTGAACCAAAAAGAAAAAAGGAGAATAAAAAAAGCCCTGTAATTGTTCAGCCTTAAAACTCCAATTCCAGAGAGTACTTATGCACAGGACTAACGTATGTGAGCCATCCCACTGCTGTTAGTGCTCCAATTAGGAACATGCTTAAATACACTGATGAATCAGTGTCCCAATTCACAGTAATTCCATATTAAAAATAATAGTTACTGAATGATAATTAGCTTTTCCATTCAAACAGGCCACACACCACACCTGAACTCTGCCACCTTTTCCTATTCTACTTTTTACCAGGTTAATTTCTCCCCAAAAAAACTTGTCAATTTGGATGTTTGATGTAGTGTAGATGGTTGTGTTGGAAGAGGCTAGATTGGTGCCCTTTCCCCCACTAAGCAAGATTGCATGCACCCCTTTAACACACATCAATTGTTAGTTTGTAATTAGCCTGTCCCTACCCTATCAATCAGGTTTATGTGCATTCACATACCCTCTCCCCGCCCCACCAAAATCAAATCAGGTTTGTATGTATCCAGCACCTACCCAGAATACATTTACTAGCACTGCCCCCAATATTAAGTCAGTGCTCACATGAATTCGTATCAGGTTTGTGGCCCTACCACCTGATCCCATTACCTCTGTGTGTGCCCAGGCTACTTTCATTCTTGGGCATACACCACAAACAAAATTACATGTGAATAATAAGAGCAGGAATAGTCCATTTTGTATTAGGATTATCAAAGTTTCTCTTTGTCACCTCTAAAATGCAGCTCCCCGTTTGGTGGAATACGTCAGTCAGTTAGTACACATGAAAAATACGGAATTCTTCTGAAAAAGTCTAACAACCCCAAACCTATTCAGCTCTGGGGGAAAACTGTTCCCCTTCATTCCATCACTCCGTTAATAAAAAAAGGGCCATGCTGAACGGAGTGTTCTGTTGAGCTCTTTGACAATATCACCTGTATCATAAGGAGCAGCCATGCCTGTGGGGAATCCCAGCTCACATTTCTTAAAAGAGAGGGAAAATTTGTGAATATCTCCCTCTGAGATTCTCCCACATCCTTCCACTCATGGGCAGGAGGAAGGAGGGGCGGGTTCAGGGGCGGGTTCATCTGTCGACTTCCTCATGGAAGTGGGATGCCTGTGACAGAGCGGTCAGTGGGGCCCGGCCAGCAGAGTTTGTGCATGACTGAGGCAGCCTGAATTTACCAACCAACAGTCAAAGCCTTGGATTTTAAGGAAAGCACAGTGGAGAGGCATAAAAAGGAAACCTCCCAGTAGCAGAACCGAGCCACAGACTCTTCTCTGCTGCACCTTCCCTTGGCCACTTAGTCACTTGCAAAGCCTGCTTCGGGGTGAGGCTGGCTTGGGGACCCATGCCTGGCTCCCAGCTGATTTTAAAATATCCATGACTTTTAAGCTCTGGAGATATTTTGGCTGGGCGGTTGTGGGAGAGCTGCCTGGGTGGCTAATGGGAAGCAAGAGAGAGCAGGAGGTCAGTAGTTAAGCCTGCTAATTGCACAAAGGATCAGACCAGGCGATTCTCAAGTGACAGCAGTTTCAGTTCCCAACAGGGAATGAGGGTCTCTCCCAAGGCCCCATGTAAATTAAAGGCAGTTAGAAATAATAGGGAAACAAGTTAGGTTTGCCAGAGATGGCTCCCATATGGCATCTGCTCATCACACTTCTATCAGCATAGCAGTAAGCCATGATTTTGTGAGTTGCCATAACCATGGGTGAAATAATGATTATTTTGGATATGAAACAATCCCATGCAGTTAGATTGCTTAATTTTCCAGTATTTTCATGATTTATGTATGCCCTAGTAACCATGAACACATAAGTTCCTGAAAGTGCAAGGATAACACTGTAACCCTAATCATAAAAGGCTAGATCAGGGGTCGGAAAACTATGGCCCGTAGGCCAGATCCAGCCCGCAAGCCGTTTTAATGCGGCCCACAAGCTCCCACTGGGGCGCCGGGTCAGGGGCCGCACCACACGGCTTGGCCCCGCTCTGGTGCTCCAGCCGGGGCGCCGGGTCGGGGGCCGCACCATGCGGCTCCCGGAAGCAGCGGCATGGCCCCACTCTAAGGGTCAGGGGCCGCTCCACGCATAGGAGCCAGAGAAGGGACATGCCACTGCTTCCAGGAGCCGCTTGACGTAAGCGCTCCTCAGAGCCTGCACCCGAGCCTCTCCCCACGCCCCAACCCCCTTCCCCAGCCCTGATCCCCCTCCCGCTCTCCAGACCCCTCGATCCCAGCACGGAGCACCCTCCTGTACCCCAAACCTCTCATCCCCAGTCCCACCCCCTCCTGCACCCCAACCCCAATTTTGTGAGCATTCATGGCCCACCATACAATTTCTATACCCCAATGTGGCCCTCAGGTCAAAAAGTTTGCCTACCCCTGGGCTAGCTTGTGGTATTTTGAGGTTAAAGAGTGCCTTACTCCCAATTTTTGTAGTGAACCCCCCTGAAGAATAAGGTACTATACTTATAGTGAATAAAGGTGTCACAATTTGGCCCAAAGTTCTTTAAGGTTAAGGCTCTTTTTATAATATGAACTGCAAAAGCTGTTTTCATGTCTTAGTTGCCAAAAACATTTTGTTTTGAGGCATATTAGGCCAAATGAAACCCTTCCATTGCATGGCACACTAAATAGGTGAAGTGAGTCTGGTAAATAAGTAGAGAGAATTCTACATGCTCTAGTACTTTCCCTCCAAGCCAAAGAATCTCCTATAGGTAAAATGTACCTGGTTTGTTGTTACTTATTTTCATACATTTTCATTGCAGCAGTGCCTACAAGCACCAGTAGGATTGGGTCCCATCCTGTTAGGGACTGTACAAAAACACGGACAGACACAATCTGCCAGCATCCATGGATTCTTCTCCCAGATAGGCAGGTAGGAATGTGCAGAGGAGCTACGGCAGCTCAGACACTATAGCTCAGGATGAACAAGGATGTTATGATCTGAACTGCCTAGGGATATGGGGCTCCAGCACTGTGTGCAAATGCTCCACTGAGATCATGTTGTAGCTGTTGTTCTCAGGGTCCATGCCATAACCTGTGTCCCTGGTGAGCTGCTACTAAAGGTAATCAACCATTTTTAAAATGTTTTTCTGATGAATAATGATCTTTTTTTCTAAAACAAACATTTTTGTGAAAAAATTTCCTTTTTACAACATAAATCTCCTGATTGTTTTGACCAGGGCCGGGTCTAGGATTTTTGCCGCCCCAAGCAAAAAAATTTTTGGCCGCCCCCCTGTTTTTTTCTTCCATGCCTTGGAGGGAGCGGGAGAAGCTGAGCGGTGGCGGCGCAGAGCGGAGGTGAGCTGGGGCGGCGGGGGCACATTTCTAGGGGCGGGATGGCCTGCGCCAGAATGCCGCCCCTAGAAATGTGCCACCCCAAGCACCAGCTTGTTTTGCTGGTGCCTAGAGCCGGCCCTACTTTTGACAATAAATTAAAACCTAAAATGTTCTCAGAGTTTTGTTTTGTCTTCTGCTCCCACCATTTTGCAGTAAAGGGATGAAGGGGAAAAGGAAGGGAGAGGCAAGGGAAAAGCCAATTCAGGAAACTGAAACATTTTCATTTTGGGTTTCAACAAATGAAGAAAAAAAACCCACCAGGTTTTCATGGGAAAAAAATCTAAAATGTTTTGAGCAAATAAAAATTAAAAAATATTTCCCCAAATACATTTACCACTTTTCAACCAGCTCTAGCTGCTACCAATTGCAACCCTTCTCCTTCCTCTTAAGCATATACATCATTTTCTTCTATTAGTATTTCTTTATATTAGTATTTCTCCTTCCAATCACAGTAAGAAATGATTTGGCCTATAATTATTTGATACAGTTTGCATCATGGACATTTAAAAAAAAATCAAAATATGGAATGAAGATTGAAAAATACTCTGACCTATTCAACAGTGTTGCAATGAGCAAAATGGGACAAATCACACAAGACATGAATCTTCTTGCAAATATTCTTGGCAAACTCTCTGAAAGAAATTCAAACATTTACAGCAAGTTTTCCAGGGATAAATATTTTAAACAACTTTCTAAAAAATTGAGTCAGGAATTCTTAGTCCAAAATTTTGTAAAGACAGGGTTAAAGTTATAATGAGTAAATATCTATTAAATTAAAACATCAGAATGTTATAGATATAAGTTAACCAACACTTGATTTACCCACTCAGAGCCAGAAAACCTCCCACACCTTCATAGACAGTTTGGGTTATAGTACCTATTATAGTGTCTATTCCACAATGAAACAAAGCCCCTAATCAGTCTTATCTGCTTTGTAGAATATCTACTGGAGTCCACATATCTGAAAAATTATGGCATGAATTAGGTACTTGGTTATTTTATGTTGCATGATGGGCTGGGATAATGGGTTAGAATTACTTTGCTTTTGGAACCTTAACTATGAATTTTCTGATCTTCATTCAGATTGGTTTCTTTCTTTGATCATAACTTCAAATTTCCATGCTTTTCATTAGTGTTCTACTAATGCCGTTTTAGTTTAACTGATATTTATTTACATCCTGAACTATACCTTTATGACGATTTTTGTGTGGGAATTCTGGAAATGATTTTGAAATACAAGCGAATAGTTCATTATGCTCATAAAACAAGGATTATGCTCACCTGCTGGCAGAGGAGAATACATGTGAATCTTGAGTTTGATACTGGCTTTGTGGGACCCAGTGGGTAACATGTGAGATGAAAGGCTCCAAAGGATTTACAAATTATATTTGGATGTGGGAGAGTGAAGAGAAAGAGAATGTGGGAAAGTGAAACGGGAACCTGCTGTTTAGTTCATGCATAAACTATCCGTTCAGCCAAAGGTCGCTCTTTTTCCCCATTAATTTAAAGGATCACATATGAAGTTCAATTTAAAAATAAAAATACAGTCAGTCCTGTTTTAGGTTTGTGGTATCCATGAAGGAGTGAAATCAAGGCTGAGATAGGACTTAATTCTAAACCTCTATTTAGATTTGCCGCTAACTTTCTAACGGAAAAAGATCTTTGAAGATCATCTTAATTGTAAAGTCATTTTTTGGTGAAAGTTACATACAAATCCATTTGGCCACTTTTGATGCACTTTCCAAGAAAAAAATGGTTTTACACCTTCTTTGGCAATGTGAGAGGTTAAAGAATGAGGTGTTTGCACTTCTGGAAAAATTTGCTAACTCTTTTATGGCTTGCAATAGCTCAGAACTGTTTAGTCTAGATACTCCACATTTTATTTTCATCTATTGGTCTTGGTGAGGACTGGAGTCTTTGGACAGTTTTAGTGGTGAGCTGTTTAGTTATTAAATACAACTGATACAAACATTAAAGACTCTGAAGAATTAAAAAGGTACAAATGGAACAGATGCTTTGGGAAGCCTGTAGGTGTACATAAAAGTTGATGTGAGAAAATTGTCATGTATAGCAACTGACAGAATGGGAAAGTAGAAAGAACAATAAATATTCTATATGGAGCACCAGCAATGGCTGTATCAAACCATTCTTCAGGAAACCAGGAACTATTCATACAAAGACTGGCCCAAACATCTGCCAATTGAGGTCTTTGGTTTTTACTTTTATTTTTTTTAAATTACCAACATGTAGGGACTCATCACTAAACTACATATCACAGACTACACACATTTGTTGACAGTCTTTTGTGTTTTTTAGAAGCATCCTATTAACCTTTTTATTTTGTAGTAAATTTAGAAATCAGTATTGACTGGTTCTTTGCCAGGCTGCACATAGAGACTGTGTCTTCCGTAAAAGGAAGATTGTTACTTTGGGTCCAGTTCTCATCTTCTGTACATGTGGAAGTATAAACTTTATGGGGACCCACGTAAGGATAGTTCTGTTTCCTCCATAGAATTCTGTCATTTATAAAGCTATGTGATAAGCAGCAATATTTACAAACCCTTTGTTGAAAGATAGAATCAGGAGTCCATGAGTGGAAAAGATAGTCCAGTGGTTAGGGTACTATCTTTAGGGTACTAAGGTACTGCATTAAGTCCTTGCTTCACTTCAGGCTTCCTGAGTGACTTTGGACAAGTTAGTCTCTGTGTGCCTTGGTGCCCTTCTGTAAAATGGGGATAATAGCATTGCCCTACCTCACAG
Organism: Chelydra serpentina; assembly: GCA_037349315.1. Classification (NCBI taxonomy): domain Eukaryota; kingdom Metazoa; phylum Chordata; order Testudines; family Chelydridae; genus Chelydra; species Chelydra serpentina. The sequence goes on along the minus strand of JBAIAC010000029.1, from coordinate 32,112,670 downwards.
GATGCAATACATATTGTGAGATGCTCAGATACTGTACTACAATAATGGGGGAAATACTGGTACCTTAAATAGACAGACTCTAAAGCAACTGTAGTTCTCCAAATCATGTGGATTCTGAGCTACAGTGGAGCACATAGGCAGCCCAGGTAAAGCAGGAAAAGCACCTCCCTCTGGACTGCCTCTTCTGTGTTGAGAGACAGCCTTTGAATCCATTAGTAGCTAGAAGTGCAGAATAAATGCAAATGTAATGGTCTGTAAAATGCTCCATACAGATAAAAGATCATTCAGGACCATATTCTCCCTGCTCTTGCACAGCTATACAAAGTGAGGATGGAAAGGATACAGGGGGTGTCTCTTGTGTAGGGAGCAGCCAAAAGCCAGCTGCTTGCACTCTTTCAGAACAAGGTGTGGGAAGTGTTAACACTGCCAGCAATGCTACCTGGCTGAAAACAGGTCTACTATTAGTAGATTGTGTCCCTACGTAGTGTCAGGTCCGGGAGTGGGTCCCCCTCTGCAGCCCAGCCACACACCAGCAGGAACCTGGGATTCCGAACTGTCATGGAGCAGTCAAAGAGGAAGTGCTTCCATGATGAACTTATGGTGGCCATCCAGGACAAGGCCAACAAGCCATTACAATACCAAAGGGAAAAGGGTTCATGGCAAGTGGAAAGGCACAGACAGGCTACCGAGCACCAGGAGTGAATTACAGAAAAACCTTGGCATCATGAACTTTTCCAGTGCAGCCCACTTTGGCGTCCAAAAATCAGGCTCTGTGCTTCAAAAGGACCTGTGTAATAATGGAGTAGTACCTCTTGCAGTTCATGTACTCGTGTGCTCCTTGAGCAGGGCAAACTGTGTGCACGTGATTCCCATCAGTGGCCCCCCCCAGCGAAGTTTGGAAACCCCATTCTCTGAAAGCCAGCTTTTTTTTTTTTTTTTGAACACCAAAAAATACAGCATAGATTTCAAGATGACACTTCTTAGTAACAATAAACAAACAATACTCTCTGAAAAGCAGCCAACTGTAGTGCTAAAAACTTTGTCCAGTTCAACATTTATAATTAAATCTAGAAATAAAAAAACCAAAAAGAACCTCTTTAGCATGCAACCTATACAATAATAAAATAAATTATCAAATTTGACTATCGATTTGCAGTAGACAAAACATGATTCACTTAATGTTTGTAACATGCTGGGGAGGAGAACTGCTAAGTATTTTATTATTAAACATGGTAAACTCACTAACATACATTGTGGCACCATTGAATTTACAGATAGTTTTAGGTTAGGGATCATTTACTGGTCATGCCAGTAAAATATTGCTCAAGTCATTTAGGAAATGTTGTTCCCTATAACTAACATCCACCAGCACATTACACAGACCTGCTATTTATGACCACTTAGGTGATATTATGTCCTGCACAGTTTAGCCTGTCTCCACACTAATCCTTAAGGTGTGTTTGTTTTTTAAACATCTATTTTGAGTTTACTTCACGTTGGCTGTAGTGCTACACTGCTGACAGCATGGCAGCGGGGAGCGGCTGATCATTACCAAACCTGTGCCTGTAACGTAGTGTACTGTACTACTGATACTCACATATGCCAACTTGAATTGACTAAAAAAATGTATTGTCACTTCAATTTCTTTATTGTCAAAACATGGAATGGAGGGGCCATAATGAACCTTCTTTCTGACTTTTGCGTGTCAACAAAATCTTCAAACACAGGAAGTAAAATCTGTTGTGGAAGGTAAATGTAATGTATAGTTGCTAAATATTGATGGAAAGTGGTCTTCCCTCTTCTGCCCCTACACCCATCTACAGTTTATTTTCATTATCATGCAATAGTTCAAATAAACTCCTTTCATTTTTTTAAACAGAAAAATCTCTAGAGGTGAAGTCTGGGGAAGCTTGGCTCTGGATCTAAACTTGGCAACTCAAACCACATCTGCTCTTTTTGTTTCTTCGGTTTGTTTGTTTTTAAGAATTTGCTTCTAATGGAGCTCTTGAAATGAGGGGCAAAGTCCAGAGAAAGAGGCTGGAGGACTTTATTAGTATTTTCAAGACCCTGTCTTGAAGTTTAAATGTTAAATGGGAAGTGTGACATTTCCAGAACTCTTTGTGGGTTCAGTTGTACTTGAATCTGAATCAGAATTCCTCTGTGTTCATCTTGCCTATCAGAATTAAAAGGCCACAGCATGCATGCTGTATGCTTTCTATACACCCTCCATTTGTAAATTGCATGAAGTACACATTCTGCCGGCATGCTGCTGTGTATTTGCGTTTCTGCAAGCAACGGCTGTGAATTATGGATTACAAGCTTGAGAAAGTCTAATATTAGTATTTCAGTCCTAGAATACTGAATTGTAATGAAATGGCAGGCAACCAGTTTGAATTTTAAGCAAAATGTGTAAAATAATCAGCTGCATCTTAAGGAAAGAAGCCCCAAATCAGATATTTTTAAGTGCTGTTAAGATTTCTTATCTAGCCCTATTAGGGAATATACTCTAGATTCAAAATCAAATTCTAGGTTGGTAATTCAAGGTCAAGTAAAACTTAATGCTAGGGTTTATTCCAAGAATACCACCAATTAGCTACACTCACCTTATCAAAATGTTGTGATTAACGGAATGGAAGCTGCACTCTGGGCAAGTAAGATGAATGCTGACAATTTCCCAGGGTGTGGGTTTAGTAAGATATCATTTGTCACTCTCAGCAGTGCTATTCCAGAATTATGCCGAGATCAAAACCCTGATTGGAATCTATCAAACCAATAACTGCAGTTAGCCAAGTGACTGAGCAGTTGTGACAACAAAGCTTGCTGTGGGCAGTGTGCTATGAAATGAATATGTAAAGCTGCTGCCAGTGTGTGAAAAGCCCTGGGACAAGAGAGCAGCATGGTAAGTGCAAAGAACAATAGCACAGGAATAATATAAAAAGTTTAGGAAGTGAAATTAACGGGCCATTGATAGACATTTATTTCTGAATAAGAGACATTCAAGTAACATCTAGGTCTACTGCTTGTGATTTAAACACTCAAAACATATGCAGGGTAGTTTACATATCTGCTCATCTAATCTCATTATAGAAGCTCAGTCCAGCTACCATTGAATTCAAAAGAGCCTTGTCCTCACTGCGATATATTCACAATTCTCCCATTGTTGGTCTAACATAGATGTAACAGAAGCTGGTCATGCTGAAGGGCTGCAGCCAGGAATCAGTGTGTTAGACACTGTACAAACACACATTAAATAGAAACTCCCTGCCCCCAAAAGTTGACATGGTGGTAGGTAAAAACACTTATCCCGGGTCTACACTAGTGATTCTATCATTGCTTGCCCCCATGGAACTACACTGGTGTTAAACCAACTGGGGGACAACATCTTGGATTCTCAGTGGGGAAGTAGCCTGGTGTTTTTGTGTCAGTGGAAGTAGGTTCTAACCTACGGTCAACTGCAGAACTGGAATTAATTTGAAAACTGGACACCATCACATTAGGCCTGAATAAAGACTGGGAGTGGTTGTGTCATTACAAAACCTAAACCTAATTTCCCCCTACTGTTACTCACACCTTCTTGTCAACTGTTTGAAATGGCCACTCTCATTACCACTACAAAAGTGATTTTTCCTCCCTTGGTTTCCTATTTTTAATTGAATTGTCTCGTTAGACTGACCTCACACTTGATAAGGCAACTCCCATCTTTTCATGTAGTTATACCTGCTCTTGTATTTTCCACCCCATGCATCTGATGAAGTGGGCTCTAGTCCACGAAAGCTTATGCCCAAATAAAATTGTTAGTCTCTCATGTGCCACAAGGAAAAAGCAGGAAAAGCACCTCCCTCTGGACTGCCTCTTCTGTGTTGAGAGACAGCCTTTGAATCCATTAGTAGCTAGAAGTGCAGAATAAATGCAAATGTAATGGTCTGTAAAATGCTCCATACAGATAAAAGATCATTCAGGACCATATTCTCCCTGCTCTTGCACAGCTATACAAAGTGAGGATGGAAAGGATACAGGGGGTGTCTCTTGTGTAGGGAGCAGCCAAAAGCCAGCTGCTTGCACTCTTTCAGAACAAGGTGTGGGAAGTGTTAACACTGCCAGCAATGCTACCTGGCCGAAAACAGGTCTACTATTAGTAGATTGTGTCCCTACGTATTGTCAGGTCTGGGAGTGGGTCCCCCTCTGCAGCCCAGCAAATTGTGTTAAAACCACTTTGCAACCACATTGTGAAATCAAGCTCTCAAAAGTTAGGAAAAACGAAATTCTAATGCAACCTTAATACAAGTGTTGCTACTACTCCACCTATAACAACTGCAAGAATCAGATTTCATTGATTACAGAAATATGGCAATCTACACAGAATACTAATCAGAATAATCCTGCTATTACTTTGTCATTAAGAATAACCTCAGTACTTAAAATAAGAAAAGAGAGCTATGTTAGTTGTGTTCATCATCACTCCAGTTCATTTTCTATCAATATTTCTATTACAATCCCCTACTTCAAATGACTTCATAATTCAAGTTTTATACAAAACTTTCATAAAATCCTATACTCTATTTTACATGTAAATGAAAAGAAAGAACACAAATTAATCAGTGTCATAAAATTAAGGCCATGGAACCTTTTCCAAAACCATGGAAAAGGGAGATGTTGCACTGGAATATCAAGAGGCAAAGGTTAGCCTTCTAAGGGTATGTCTACACTTGGACTGTAGTTCGATTTTACCAAAATCGATTGTGAGCCGATATTATGAAGTCGAACGTGTGTATCCATACTAAGTACATTAAATCGGCGTTGTGAGTCCACAGTATCGGGGCAAGCGTCGACATTACAAGCGGTGCACTGTGGGTAGCTATCCCACAGTTCCCGCAGCCCCCGCTGCCCATTGGAATTATGGGTCGAGCTCCCGATGCCTGATGGGCCAAGAAATTTGTAGTGGGTGGTTATGGGTACATGTCGTCATTCAACGGTCACTCCCCCACTCCCTCCGGGAAAGCAACAGCAGACAATGGTTTCGCGCCCTTTTCCCTGGATTGAAAGCACGGACGCCATAGCGCGGCGAGCATGGAGCCCGGGGAGATCATCGCAGCAGTTATGGCCGTTGACAACACCTCGTGCATTATCGTGCGCTTTATCCAGAACCGGAACTTGAGAAATCAGGAGAGTAGTCAGCGCGGTGACGAGAGTGATGAGGACATGGACACAGACCTCTGTCAGAGAATGGGACCCCGCAAATTAGACATCCTGGTGGCAATGGGGCAGGCTCGTGCAATGGGACGCCGATTCTGGGCCTGGGAAACGAGCACAGACTGGTGGGACCGCATAGTGCTGCAGGTCTGGGATGAATCCCAGTGGCTGCAAAACTTTTGCATGCGTAAGGGCACTTTCCTGGAACTTTGTGACTTGCTATCCCCTGCCCTAAAGCGCCAGGACACCAGGATGAGAGCAGCCCTGACAGTCCAGAAGTGAGTGGCCATAGCCCTCTGGAAGCTTGCAATGCCTGACAGCTACCGGTCAGTCGCGAATCAATTTGGAGTGGGTAAATCTACTGTGGGGGTTGCTGTGATGCAAGTAGCCAATGCAATCGTTGAGCTGCTGCTGTCAAAGGTGGTGACCCTGGGAAATGTGCAGGTGATAGTAGATGGCTTCGCTGCGATGGGATTCCCTAACAGTTAGGGATTCCCTAACTGTGAGTCCGGCTATAGACCGGACTCACATCCCTATCTTGGGACCGGAACACCAGGGCAGCCAGTACATTAACCGAAAGGGCTACTTTTCAATGGTGTTGCGAGCACTGGTGGATCACAAGGGACGTTTCACCAACATCAACGTTGGATGGCCAGGAAAGGTTCATGATGCTCGCGTCTTCAGGAACTCTGGTCTGTTTAGACGGCTACAGGAAGGTATTTACTTCCTGGACCAGAAAATAACAGTTGGGGATGTGGAGATGCCTATAATGATTCTTGGGGACCCAGCCTACCCCTTAATGCCCTGGCTCATGAAGCCATAGACGGGCGCCCTGGACAGTAGTAAGGAGCTATTTCAACTACAGGCTGAGCAAGTGCAGAATGGTGGTGGAGTGTGCATTTGGACGTTTGAAAGGGCGCTGGAGAAGCTTACTGACTTGCTCTGATCTCAGCGAAACCAATATACCCATTGTTATTGCTGCTTGCTGTGTGCTCCACAATCTCTGTGAGAGTAAGGGGGAGACGTTTATGGCGGGGTAGGAGGTTGAAGCAAATCGCCTGGCATCAGCTTACGTGCAGCCAGACACCAGGGTTATTAGAAGAGCACAGCAGGACGCAGTGCGCATCAGGGAAGCTTTGAAAACTAGCTTCCAGACTGACCAGGGTAACCAGTGACTCTTACGTTTGTTTCTCCTTGAGGAGAACCTGCCCCCGTTTGTTTACTCTGTTTATATTGCCTATCCTCTCCAATTACCAACCCCCTGCCCCCCCTTCAAGCACACCTTGCTTTGAAAGGAAATAAAGGCACCATTGTTTCACAAACAACAATTTTTTATTCAAGATTAGGGAAGACAGGGAGAGAACTGGGATGGTGGCCAGGGTGGGGTGCGGGCGGAGGGGTGGAGGGAAGAAAAGGCTGTTTCAAAACTTGGGGAATGACAGCCTTCTGCTGCTTGAGCAATCTGCAGGGGTGGAGTGGTTGTTCGCATGTTGTCTTCCCCCCCGAGTTTTGAGGACTCTGGGTGAGGAGGCTATGGGACTTGGGGAGGGGTGAGGGCGGTTACAGATGTGCTGCAGCGGCGGTCTGTCATCCTGCCTGCGTTCCTGCAGAACATCCACCAGATGCCGGAACGTGTCGGTTTGCTCCCGCAGTAGCCCAAGCATCGCCTCAGTCACCCTCTGGTCTTCCTGACGCCACCTCTCAGCTCGAGCGCTGCCCTCTTGCTTGTATTGGGAAATTGTCTCCCTCCACAGATTCTGCTGAGCTACTTCAGTGCGGGAGCACTGCATTAGCTCAGAGAACATCTCGTCGCGTGTGTGTTTCTTTCTCCACCTTATCTGCGACAGCCTTTGGGAGGGAGATGCTGGGGGAAGCCTAGGGACAGTTGTAGCTGTGGGATGAAAAAAAGGGAGTGAATTTTTTAAATAGATACATTTTACAGAACAATGCATATACTCTTTCGCGGTGAACAGCACCATTCACAGTACCTGCCAAATATACTTTCAGTACAAGATCACATTTTGCATCTTTATATTGAGTGCCTGGGGCTTTGGTGTACAGATCACACACGCAGGGCTGGGCAACAGAATTCAGCTAGTGGGCGGCCATTGTAAGCCATAGACTTTCGGCTTCGGAAACCTTAATTAACAGCAGCGCCCTCCTTTCACGCTCAAAGCCAAGTAACTCAAAACAAAGTAACTCCAGCCATCCCATTCTCTGGGATGCTAGCTTTCGCCATCACCCAAAAGCGTGGCTGGTATCAGGGAAGATCCCTGCTAGCCGAACGCAAACAGCCCAGCCTGAACGGACCCCCTCCCCGCTCCCACCGCGTGGCTGGTATCAGGGAAGCTCCCTGCTAGCCGAACGCCAACTGCCCAGCTTGAACGGCCCCCTCCCCTCCCCCACCGCGTGGCTGGAAACTGCGAGGAGGATTTCTTTTCAGGAACAGGCAAACAGCCCAGTAGAAACGGCCACCTCTGACGGTCCCCGTAATTAAATTCCCATATTTCAAACAGGTCACCATGAATAATATCACCCTGATGAGGATAACACAAACAGAGAAAGAACGGATGTTGCTTGAATGCCAGCAAACACCGGGGCCATATGCTGCCAGTCTCTGCCATGCAATGATACCAGAGTATTTGCTACTGGCCTGGCGTGGTAAAGTTTCCTACCATGGAGGACGCAATAAGGCTGCTCTCCCCAGAAACCTTCTGCAAAGGCTTATAGAGTACCTACAGGAGAGCTTCGTGGAGATGTCCCTGGAGGATTTCCGCTCCATCCCCAGACATGTTAACAGACTTTTCCAGTAGCTCTACTGGCCACGAATTCTTCCCAAGTCCTCAGGGCAAAGTAACCATTAAAAACCAATTGCTTTACAACCATGTCTTTTCAATTGAAAAGATACACTCACCTGATGTGCCTTCTCCGGCTTCACGGTCCGGGATACCGCCTTGGGAGGGTTGGGAGGGGATCTCTGTCAGGGTGAAGAAAAGTTCCTGGCTTTTGGGGAAATCGCCCTGCAGAGCGCTGTCGACTACCTCGTCCTCATCATCCCCGTCATCATCTTCCCCATCCGCAAAAACATCAGAGGAAGCGAGTGATGAGAATACCCCATCCTCGGAGTCCACGGACATGGGTGGGGTAGTGGTGGCGTCCCCCCCTAGGATGGCATGCAGTGCAGCGTAGAAGCGGCATGTCTGGGAATCTGACCCGGAGTGTCCGTTTGACTCTTTGGTCTTCTGGTACGCTTGTCTCAGCTCCTTAATTTTAACGCGGCACTGCGTTGCATCCCTGCTGTATCCTCTGTCCGTCATGGCCTTGGCGATTTTTTCGTAGATTTTTGCATTCCGTCTTTTAGATTGTAGCTCTGCTAGCACGGATTCATCACCCCAGACTGCTGTCAGGTCTAACACCTCCCGTGCTGTCCATGCTGGAGCCCTCTTTCTATTCTGGGATTGCATGGTCACCTCTGCTGAAGAGCTCTGCATCGTTACCTGTGCTGCTGAGCTCGCGATGCTGGCCAAACAGGAAATTAAATTCAAATGTTCCCGGGGCTTTACCTGGGGCTTTACCTGGCCAGAGCATCCGACCTGGGACTGCTGTCCAGAGAGGTCGCAGTGGTGCACTGTGGGATAGCTCCCGGAGCTATTAGCATCGAATTCTGTCCACACTAACCCTAATTCGAAATGGCCATATCGATTTTAACACTAATCCCCTCATCGGGGAGGAGTACAGAAATCGATTTTAAGAGCCCTTTATATCGAAATAAATGGCTTCGTTGTGTGGACGGGTGCAGGGTTAATTCGATTTAACGCTGCTAAATTCGATATAAACTCTTAGTGTAGACCAGGCCTAAGTGACAGCATTGCCAGCATACTTCTCCTTGCAGATGCTGTCATCCTGTTTCCTGTTCTACTTGTATCACTTTAAGCAGTTTGGGGGGTAGGAAATCTGTCTATATCTTTTCTGTAATGTGACTTGCACATCTATGGCACGAGATGAATAGTTTTGGTTTGAGTAATTTTGCAATCAACTAACTTGCTTCATTTTCTGCTAGCAGCTTCTCAAGGAAAAACAATCTCCTGGCTAAATTCCCAAACATCATCAAGTCAATGGAAGCTGATTATTTTGATCATTCATTTTTGATCATTCACACAATTATGTAAGTGCGGGGGGGGGGGGGCGCATTTTGTAAATCCAAATATGTATTTATTATTAGAACTGGTCAAACTTCTCCAAATTTTTGATTATGCCCAAATAAATTTGTTAGTCTCTAAGGTTCCACAAGTACTCCTCTTTGTTTTTGCTGATACAGACTAACATGGCTACCACTTTGAAACCTGTTTTTTCAATGAATGTTTTCATCAAAATTTTGAGATATGATTGGAAAAACAGGATGATTTTTGTACAAATGATGTATGCTATGAAGGAGTCATCTTGTTTTTTAACCAGCTATGGGACCGGTCAAAATTTTCTGAATTTTGAAATTTCAATTAAAAGTTTTCTCAAAATGTTGACAATATAAGGGAAACTTTTTGCAAACATTTATGTGAAATGTGTTCTCATTTTTTATCAGCTCTAATTATAATATAAAATTTTCTTCTAGCAGCAAATGTTATCTCTGTGTAAAATATAATGTATATATAATGGGCCAAATTCACCTTCTGTAGCTCTGTAGAAATAAACAACAGTTTTGACTGTGCACGTCTCTTCATGATGATGACTACGGCTAGAAAACAACTTTATGAGTATGGAGTTTTGAGAAACAAAACAGTTACTAAGTGTTTTCACACAGAGCTGTATTTCAGAGAGTCACTATTGTGAATCAATAGCTTCCATATTAAAACTAATTTGGACTCCTCCCCATTAACTACTTTTAAGTTAAGTATTTAGGGTAGGATCCACAAAGGTACTTAGGTGCCTAAACCCCAGATTTAGGCACCCAAGTCTTCAATTTAGGTGCGTATGTCCCAGGTTTGGCTCCACTGTGATTCACAAACTCCCGCTGAACCCTGTAGGCACCTAAACTCACTTAGCACCTAAGTTTTCAGGGTAAAAGTTCCCTCGGCTCCTACATTTCTGCCCTTGAGAATACGCATTGCTGCCTTCCTCTAGCCATCTGGATGCCTTTCTCCCCCTCTGGCAGAGAGGGTGGAGTTGAAACTGGGTCTCCCACATCTCAGGTAAATGCTGTAACCACTGGGCTAAAAGTAATAAGGTGGGCACCTCCTCCTCTAACCATTTTTGTGTGGATGGAGACAGGCGCCTAACTTATTCCTGCAGGAAACAGTGTAGGCACCTAAGCTGCCTGACTTCAAGAGAGGGATTCCCATTTGGGATTGCAAGCAGGGATATGTGCATCCCTGCAGCCCAGACATCGTTTCCTGTCTTGGTAAGAGGGATGGGGCTTAGCACCCAGAATCTCTGATCAGCAAAGTACTTAAGCACATGCCTAACTTTAAGCAGATGAGTAGTTCAAATAAAATAAATGCTTAGAGTTAGGCATGGGCTTATGTTCTTCGCTGAATTGGGTGAGGACTGAGGAAAATCTGAGTGAGGACTTGAGGAGTTGGCTAGCTCATCTGCTCATTCCATTATGGGCCCAGCTGCAAAGTCCAGATCCGCATCCAGATCCAAAGTCTGATGGTACTAGGACATGAGAGAAAAGCTTGAGACAAATCCCCAACTACATACAAAGGATGAATCATCTGCATATCTTCTGCCACTGGAACTGGTTGCAATTCCAGTGAAGAGAAAGGGCTGTGAATGCTAGAAAATGTCTTTAGTGGCCTAGCTTAAATTGCAAACCTCATATTCTGAAGTCTTCAGTGAGCTTCCTTTCCCCTTTAGTGATATAGGAAACTGTGACGCTTCCCAGGGGTACCCAGGGTTGGGAATCACCTAACCGCCACTTGCCTTTAAAGTGAGGAAGTCTTGTCTGTGCCGGCTGGTGATCAGCTCCCTGAAGCCATCAGCCTTTGGCAAAACAAGCACTGCCTTCCAGGCCTCTGCAGGCCTTGCTCTGTCTGTACAAGTTAGTATAGGCATGCACCAACCCCCAAGTCCTCTGTGCATCCCCCGCAGAACTGCCAGATTTACTACTCCCAAAGGAAGAGGACACACCAGCTTACTAGCTTTAATGCAAGATCATCACTCCGCATAACACACAGCCCTTAGATCGATTTATAGTGAAAACAAGAATAAGTTCATCATCAAAGAACAGAGGTTCCAATGATAGTAAGAATATCAGAAACAAATGGTTACGTATAAAACAAAATCATAACAGGTTTCTAGAGCAGTGGTTCTCAACCTATTTATCACTGTGGGCCACTATGCGGCCCACAATGTGTTACCTAGGTTGTAGGTTGAGAGCCACAGTGCCCCCCAAGCTCCCCCACAGATCCCTATGCCCAACGCCTAGGCCCCTGCCCACAAACGCCTCCCCAGAGAAGGACCAGGAATGGACCCCAGGCACGGGGCCGCTCGGCAGCCCCGACCCTGGACACCACCACAGGGCAGGGCAGCCCAGACCCCGACGTGCAGCAGGAAAGCCCCAAGCCTGGACCCGACCACGCCGGGCAGAGCAGCCAGGGCTCTGGACCCCGCCACACCAGGTAGTGGGGCAGCCTGCACCCTTGCGGGCCCAGCAGTCTTTAGCACACAGCTGGGCTGCAGCTGTGTGCTAATTGGGTTGCATGCGTCCTATGGCCCACGGGTTGAGAACCACTGTTCTAGAGCCTAATCTTAACTCACAAGACATCCCGTGTCTTTTACAGGACAACTTGCCCCAAGTCCTTTTCCCCCAAAAGTTGATTGCTTTTACTCAGCTACAGGACAACTTCTGCAGTTTCTGTTTTTTCCTACAGCACTTGTAATTCATTCGTTAGCATTGGAGTCAATATGCAAATAGACTTACATTGTGAGAGACACAATAAATAATGGTCAACCAGGGAGATAAGTGCCTCCCACCTCCTGTCTGGAGCGGTCTGTCTAGAGGAGCCCTACTTCTGAGTGACCCTGCCTTTAACTACAAGGCCCTAAGACGTAACTCCTTACACATTTATCCGCACATACTTTTCGCAATGATTATGATGACCACATGATTTCAGCAGAGATCTTACATGACTGCTTTTGGGGAACCCCTGAGATCCTTGTAACTCTATGTACCCCTGTACCCTCTGCCAGTGGGCATCAAGAGATCCTTGGGTCGTGGTAATCATGAGTTTCATCATTTCTCCTCACCTATTACAAAATACATGCCCAGTCCTGCAAACAATGCTGGCTTCAGTCCCTAATTAAGGTCAGCACTTAAACTTGTACTTAAAATTAAGCATGTGCTTAAGTCTCATTGATTTCAATGGAAATTAAGCATGTGCTTAAGTGCTTTCCTGAATAGGGATGCTTTCCTGAATTGGGGCTTTGGGACTTGACTCTGCAAGGTGCTGAGTGTTCTCTGGCACTAATTCAGCAAACATGTGCTTAACTTTAAGCATTTGAATAAATCCCATTGAAGGCTCCCTCTCCTCTCCCCCTCCCCCGAGTTATGGACATGCTTAAGTGCCTTGCAGGATTAGTGCCAGAGTGTTCGGCATCTCACAGGACAAAACTCTTACATCCCATACCACCTTGAGGAATCCCAGGGTAGTCAACACTATACTCAATAGTGATTGATTGCAATGTGGCTAATCATGACGGTAAACAGAAGAGCCAGTAGTGGTTGAATTCACTAGGACTACTCAGCATAGCAAACACTGCTCCAGGACTGGTCCTAGGTTGGGTCTTCATTTAACTCACTCTGAGTATCCCTCATTGTAGTGTAGTAGCTACCTCAGAGTTTTAGGGGGACACCCCAGTCTTAAAATAAAACCATTTGATACTACTAAACAAAACAGACGTGTCCCACAATGATCGATTCAGTTCTACATATGCTGCAGAAATGAATCATCCATATACAAAGAAATTAAGAGAATCCACAAACATGGAAAGACGAATAAAAATTGATTAATTGACTGCAAGTATACATAACTGCAGTACAAGAAGTAAAACAATTTAGCATGAACTAATTGGGATATATTTACACCATGACACGGACATGACTGGTACTGTTTTATTTAAATGCTAGCATTGTAGAAATATATATTTATACTGTTAACAGGCTAATATTTTGGCACAAAATAGAGCTGTGCTGTTTTTTGGGGAGGAGGGAGGGAAGTGAGAAACAGATTAACAAGCTTTTAAATGCCAGGAAGCTGAAAAGTAGTGCATCTGTTTCACCATTATCCTGTACATAATACTCTCAAAGAAATCCAGGCTAAAAGATTCAATATCTTAGATTTCATTCCAGCAAATGCCTTTGAGCTACTAATGTAGGTCACATACATTTGGCATCCTGTGCAGGTTTCCAGCTGTCAGCTGAATACAGAAAATGGTGGAATGTGTTCAATTCCACAGTACTTTGGAGAGTGCATTTCACAGTAGAACTATGTATTGCCAACTTTTAAAGAATGATTCAGACTCTCCCATTCCTAGACTGTTTATCTGAGCAGTTGCTTTCCCTGGCTGGCTGATAAAAAGTAAAATTTCTTCCTAACCGTTCTAGTTTGTGGATGGCACATATCCTGAAGAAAGTGGGATTCATGTCCTGATTTTTAAAATACTATGTAATGTATCCATTGATGTCCTCATTAGTCATCTAAATATCAAGTCATTTTAAAATCCTACTCTGCTCTTGGCCTTAATATCTTGTGGCAATGAGTTCCACAAGTTATATTTGTGAAAGCATATTTCCTTTTATCCATTTAAATTTGTTGCATTTCAATTGCATTGGATGTTTCTTTGTTCTTGAATTTAGAGTAAGGTAAAGAGCAGTGCCTGATTTGCCTTCTTTACATTTTCATTATTTCCACTGACGGTGGATAAGAGTAAATAGATGAAGCCCTAGTTCTTGCACTCCTTGGACACTAATTTTAGAGCAGTGTGGGTTCTACATGAACACTAATTGGCTGGCTTTCATTTAAGTAGCCTAATAGACACAATGTAGGAGTGATTCATGCCTGTGCTAGATTGCACTAGATAGATGGTCAACACTATGGTGTTGATAATATTTCCAGGAAAACCAGGTTTATTTGCAGTGTAACTTCTAACATACAATATGTGTTATAGCGCCTGTTTATGGTGACACTGTGGATGAGGATTTTCAAAGTTTCGTTTACTTTCAAGTGTGTCTCTCTCAGCTGCAGAGTACAGTAAATTGGTAGATAAGAAGAGTGCTTCCCATTTGAGTAAAGTTTGTGCAACCATTCTTCAGAGTTACATATACTTAATCAAAAGATTTTTCCATGATAAAACCCTGCTGAAGAATTGCTTACTTAGCAAAACTACTTTGCACTTCTCTAGAATCTTTCCTCTGTAGAGCCCACTATGAATATTAGGCCTTGCAACATGCCCATTAGATAGGCATTATCTCTGTTTAACTGATGGAGAAACTGAGGCATGGTATGGTGAATTGCCCAAGTTCACATAGCAAGCCAGTAGTACAGCCAGGAATAGAACCCAGGAATCTTGGTCCCATGTTCTAACCACTAAACTACACTTTTTCACAGAAAATGGAGCTGTGTGTTATTTCTTTAGAATTTTAATACTGTATATAAGGCAGAACAAGCAGATTAATGGTGAGGAAGCATTTTAGAAGAAATTAGTGTTGAAGAGGGATTTGAAGGAAAGAACCCAGGGACTTGGGCCCAGATTAATTTCAATGGGTTTTAGGTGCCTAAATACCTTTGAGGAGCTGAAGGAGGAGACATTTCCAAGCACAGAGGGCAATATGAGTGATGATATGAAATAGATCGTAGGAGGCAGACAGAAAGTGCAATAAGGAAAGAGCAGTTGGAAGGAGCATCACGAGTAGATGGGAGAATAAGTAACTTGCAGCAGGCTGCCCAATATCAGAGATTTTGGTCATACAAAGAACCAACAGCCCATCAAAATCATCTGAGGTTTCTAGTTATCTGCGGTGTCTCAGAAAAGATTTTCTCTTCTGTAAATTGTTCCTTTCAGAAAAAAAATGAAGTAATATAACTACACAAAGGAAGGGGATTTACCAAGGGGGATTATTCATTCGGAGTGTATTGGTGGTCTTGGCCCAGTTCCAGGGGGTGTGCTTCCAACACACAATTGGCCCCTTTGTTGGCATCTTTCACAGAGGCTGAGAATTGAATGACCTGCTCCTCTCACCTTTTGAGTTGGGGCCCTTCCCAAGCAGGATGAAGACAGATTAGCCAGGCAGAGTGGCTAAATTTGCACAGCCCCCGTCCAAGGTATGTCAATCCTGAGGCTAATTAAAAGGCTTCATTTTCCAGCGCTGTCAACCTTGTACCTTTAATGAGTGCTGAATCCACTTTCAAAGGTTTTCAAAACTTGATTTAAAAACACAGTTGGGGGATTTGTTCTGCTCTCCCTGTTTACTTTAAAAGTCAACATTGTGTAAAATACCAGGCCTTGGGCCAGCTGTTGGATTCTTTCTTCCTACTAGTCTGGGATGGAAAACCCCAGCATAATTTGCTAAGTGATCCCTCCGAGGACAGGGGACTACCAGTTCCTCGGCACTATCTGTACTGTACATGCAACACTATACTTGGTGCTTTACATCCAGGTGGGAATAGAGGTGGTTGAGCCACCCCACACTCGTCACTTATAAAAAGGGGAAGTTGTAGGGTGAAGTCCTGAAACACTCCCCCTTGTGGCATGGCACTGCAATCCCCCTGCCTCACTTTCCCTCCTGGCTGAGATTCCCCAATAAAATAACTCACATCCACAAGCGTTTAAAAATAACATTCCCCCTCTTGGGGGCCTAATTTATTCAGGCCTCTTAACATACAGCTGCTTTGGACCCACCCAGGCGCAACCTTTTCCTGCAAAGAGACATTTGTGTCCCAGTTCTCCTTTGCTGAAGAGCTTTGGGTCCCAATTCCCTCTTAGCCAGGCAGCTCTGCCATCCCACCCTGTCCCCTGGCCCTCTCAGGAGAGTTCTTCCCACCCCGCCTGCCCCCACATCCTTTCCAAGTCCTCATAAATGATCCTAACTGCAGCATTGTTCTTTACCTGATCAGCATCTTTAGTCATCTGACTGAGACAAGCTGGGAATGGGGGCCAAGTGTCTGCTGATCCTTCCCTGGATCCCCCCTATCCTTAGGGGGGCCGTGCCTTGGAACTGCGATGGCTGGCCCTGGGCCCCACTGCTCCTAAAGGGGACAGACAGGTCACTCTATTAGCGGAAAAAATGAGAAAAAGTTGGAGCAAATATTGCCATAGTGGGTGGTGTCCTGTACCACCATTGTATTATAGGACTCTCAAAAGGGCTCCCTCCCTCACAATCCTCATGTAGATATTTCACCTTGCTTTAGATTTCTCCATTTTTTTTCTGTTAGTAAATCAAAGGCCCAACCTGGCAAACCCTGCATGCACAGAACTTGTTATTCACATTGAAGTAGCAGCCAGAGGCCTAATCAGGGATCAGAGACCTATTGTACTAGGTGCTGTAAAAAATAAAGAGTAAAAAAAGAGTCCCTAGTTCTTCGCTCTGACAGTCTAGCATTATGATAAACAGCCTGATAGACTCTCCAGCACACAGGCTTTTCAGTATTCCTGACATGCAGGTCCTTAGTTGTGCCTGGGAAAGAGTTGAGTAGGAAATAAAGTCTACACCAGTGAAAGCACAAGCCTTTCCTCCAGATTGACTGTTCTGCTCTCAAATATACAAGATCTGATCAACCAGTGTAGCAAAGGGCTCCCTACCCACCTTAAATGTCAGTAACTCAAACAGGATGGCAATCCATTGTTTCTCACATGTATTGCAGGTCTCTCTCTTAGGCTTTGAACATTTGTTTGTACTTGAATAGTTAATATTTAATTCCTGTTGCTCTGATTTCTCTCTGTTATTTTTGGCTCTTTATGCCTCTTATTTCCTGGAAGCCTTTTCACTGTCCTGTAGAGTTTTCAGGACTTCCAGACTTTAGCATACACACCTTCATTCAAGATTTAAAATTCAGGGGAGAGACAGTCTAGACACTCCTTATTTGTGGAGTGTAAGTGTGCTCGTTTTTTCCACGACATTTGATGAAAGGGACGCGAGCAAGTAAATTAGCCATGTTTTTACACAGTGATTCCCCATTAATCAAGATTAGCAATTCATGAGTTCAGGATAAGCCTGTTTTTGTTCAAACTGATCTTTCACCTTCCTGTTTAGAAGTTGAATTAAAGGAAAATTACTTGCATTATGCCACTTGCGACAGTGTGTGAGCTGATTAGCTTGTAGAGTACTGATTAGTTTGAGGCAGTCCTAGTAGAAAACTATGAATTATAATAGGATATGCAGATAAGCCTGTAGTGATATCTTATGGCATGGAACCAAATGAACATTTTTAAAAAAAAATTCAAATTACAGACTTTCTTAATTGTAATCTGTAATAGACTGGGTACATGGCAGTATCTGAATGATTATGCAAATCTCCTCACATCCAAACAACTCACATAATAGAAATCATAGAAACGTAGGACTGGGAGGGACCTAGAGAAGTCACCTAGGCCTGGTCTACACTACAAACTTAGGTCAACATAAGCCGCGTTAAGTTGATCTAATAATGTATGTGTCTACACTACCAAGTCCCTTCCGCCGACCTAAGTGGCCTGTAAAGTCAACTTCTGTTCTCCACCTCCACGAGAGGCATAGTGCTTGATTCAACATCCACAGGTCGACATGGGGATAGTGTAGACACTGCATTGTGTAATTCAAATGTATTGGCCTCCAGGAAGTGTCTCGCAGTGCTCCGCTGTGACCGCTCTGGAGAGCACTTTCAACTCCACTGAGCGTCAGCCAGGTACACAGGAAACAACCGCTCCCCTGCTAAAGCCCCAGGAACTTTTGAATTTTCATTTCCTGTTTCATCAGCGTGGCGAGCTGGTCAGCGCAGCTGATCATGGAGACTCAAGGCCACAAACACGCTCCAGCATGGAGTACACAGGAGGTGGTGGATCTTATTGCTGTGTGGGGAGAAGAGTCTGTGCAGGCAGAGCTCCGATCCAGCAGAAAAAATGCTGACATCTATGCCAAGATCGCATGGGGGAGAAGGGCTACACCAGGGACACACAGCAGTGCCACATGAAAATAAAGGAGCTTTGGCAAGTGACAAGGGAGGCGAACAGTCGTTCTGGTTCTGCCCCACAGGCATACTGCTTTTATGAGGAGCTGCATGCAATTCTCGGCGGCGACCCCACCACTATCCCAAATCGCTCCATGGATACCTCTCAGGAGCCCTGTGCGACCTTGAGCAATAATGAGGAGGACATTGTTGACAAGGAAGAAGAGGAGGAGGAGGAGAATGCGAGGCAGGCAAGCAGAGGATCCATTCTCCCTGACAGCCAAGAACTGTTTTTAACCCTGGAGCCCATCCCTTCACAGGACCAGTACGTGGCGGAGCGTGATGCCGGGGAAGGCACCTTTGGTGAGTACACATTTCCAATCAAACTGTAGGGGTTACATGCTATTATTTTTTTTATGTTTAATCTGATCAAAAAAGTAGGTTTAGTGGGTATTGGTGGCACAAAGCAGGCAGCAATAACAATGGGGATACTGCTTTCACTGAGATCTAACCCACTAAGCAAACAACGCCAGTGACCTTTTAAACATCCAAAGGCACATTCCACCATCACTCTGCACTTGCTCAGCCTATGATTGAACTGGTCCTTACTGCTGTCCAGGCTGCTGGTGTATGGCTTCATGAGCCACGGGAGCAAGGGGTAGGCTGGGTCTCCCAAGATCACAATTGGCATTTCAACATCATCAATGGTTATTTTGCAGTCTGGAAAGAAAGTCCTTTCTTGCAACTTTCTGAACAGACCTATGTTCCTAAAGATGCATGCATCATGCACCTTTCCTGACCATCCTACGTTGATGTCAGTGAAACAGCCCCTGTGATCCACCAGCACTTGCAACACCATTGCGAAGTACCCCTTTTGGTTTATGTACTCTTTGGCAAGGTGGTCTGGTGCCAAGATAGGGATATGCGTTTCGTCTATCGCCCCACCGCAGTTAGGGAACGCCATCGCGGCAAAACCATCCACTATGTCCTGCACGTTGCCCAGAGTCTCTACCCTTCTTAGCAGAAGTCTGTTAATGGCCCTGCAAACTTGGATCACAACAGATCCCATGGCAGATTTACCGTCCCCAAATTGATGCCCCACTGATCGGTAGCAGTCTGGCGTTGCAAGCTTCCACAGAGCTATCGCCCCTCACTTCTCCACTATCAGCTCAGCTCTCATTTTAGTATTGCTGTGCTTCAGGGCCGGGGAAAGCTCTTCATACAGTTCATGGAAAGTGGCCTTACGCTTTTGAATGTTCTGCAGCCATTGCTCATCATCCCCTAGCTGCATAGTGATGCAGTCCCACCAGTCAGTGCTCGTTTCCCGGGCCCAGAAATAGCGCTCAACTGTGTCAAGGTGATGTGTGACTGATGCTGCATTGCTCTGCTCTATGTCTTCCAGCAAGGGTGCTTGCGTGGCATCACATTGTTCCATGCAGCAGTTCCTGTATCGGCTGTGTAAATACTGCAGGATAAGGCGTGAGGTGTTTGTAATGCTCAAAACAACAGTGAACAGCTGAGTGGGGTCTATGCTTATCGTGCTATGGCATCCGCGCGGGTAACCCAGGATTACAAAAAAAGGCATGAAAAAGGCTTGGTTTGTTTGCTGTTGATTTCAAAGAGGGAGGGAGGTAAGTGCAACATGGGAGGCTAACGCCATGTTCCAACAGCCACCCGCGCCAATGTTTTGGTCCCATAAGGCATTGCAAGCCAACCCAAAATTCCACTCGGCTACGTGCACTGTGGGATAGCTAACCACAGTGCAGTGCTCCGTGCGTCAATGCAAGCCCTGCTAGTGAGGATGCACTCCGCTGACACAATGAGCATAGAGTGGACACACAAGATCAATTTGCTTAAATCGGAGACTCGATGCCAACTTACATAAAGTCAGCTTAATTTTGTAGTGTAGACATGGCCCCAGTCCAGGCCTCTGCACTGAGGCAGGACTAAGAATTATCTAGACCGTCCCTGACAGGCATTTGTCTAACCTGATCTTAAAAACCTCCAATGATGGTAACCTCCCTAGGTAGTTTTTCCGGTGCGTAACTACCCTGACAGTAAGGAAATTGTTTCTGTCGTCTAACTAAACGGCCTTTGCTGCAGTTTAAGCCCACAATTTCTTCTCCTGACCTCAATGGTTAAGATGATCATGTTACATCCATCATGACTTTCTATTTTCTATTGTGGCAATTGTGATTAGAATAAAAGTGACATTCACCTGGGATTGTAGGCATAAAACCTACATTAACAGGCCTGATTCTGCACTCCTTGCTGAGGCAGAACGTGTATGGGCTGTAATGGGAGCTTTACCTAAATAAAGATTGCAGGAGCCTGGCCAAATTATGGAGGCACTACAGAAAGTTTACTTGTGAGATGCTCAGTGCCAGTGGGTCAGTACTGGGGTTTATTAATGAAGGGTCAAATTTACTCTTGATGGCACCTAGGTACATCTCCCTGTATCAGTGTGTACCCCTGCCTCTAAAGGATTCACCCTAGGGAAGGCAGGCAGTGGTATTTGACAACCTCATTGTGAATTTTCCAATGTAGGTCTCCTTCAATCTCTCCTATTGAAGTTCTGTTTTAATTAAATATTAATTGGGCCAGAGCTAGAGTTAGAATTACTATAGACTAGTGGTTAGAGCACTCAACTGAGAAACGGCAGAGCCATGTTCAAATTCCTTCTCCTCATCGGGCAGAGCGGGGCCTTGAACTAGGTGTCTCACACATTATAGAAGTGTAGGACTTGAAGTGCCCTCAGTAGGTCATCTAGTCCAGTCCCCTGCACTCAAGGCAGGACTAAGTAAAAACTAGACTATTTCTGAAAGGTGTTTGTCTAACCTGTTCTTAAAAACCTCCAGTGATGGAGATTCCACAACCTCCCTACACAACTGGCTCCAGTGCTTAACTACCTGTAAATTAGGACGTTTTTTCAAACGTCCAATCTAAACCTCCCTTGATGCAATTTAAACCCCTTGCTTCTTGTGTTATCCTCAGAGGTTAATGAGAACAATTTTTCTCTCTCCTCCTTGCAACAATGTTTTACGTACCTGAAAACTGTTATGTCCCCTCTCAGTCTTCTCTTCTCCAGAGTAAACAAACCCATTTTTTTCAATCTTTCCTCAGAGGCCATATTTTCTAGACCTGTAATCATTTTTGTTGCCCTCCTCTGGACTTTCTCCAACTTTGTCCACATCTTTCCCGAAGTGTGGTGCCCAGAACTGGACACTGTACTCCAGTTGAGGCCTTATCAGTGCTGAGTAGAGTAGAATAATTACTTCTTGTGTCCAGGGCCGGTGCAAGGACGTTTTGCACCCTAGGCGAAATTTCCTTGCACCAGCCCTGCACTCCCCCCCGCCCCCGCCAACCCTCTCCCTCGCGGGCCGCGGGAGCTCAGCCCCTCTGCCCGTGGGCCATGGGAGCTGAGCGTGGAGCCGGGAAGCAGGCGGGCGGCTCGCCGCGGCTGCCTCCCAGCTCCAAGCTCAGCGGCTGAGCGTGGAACGTGGATCCGGGAGGCAGCCACCCGATGCCCCCCAAATCCTGGCGCCCTAGGCGACTGCCTAGGGTCGCATAGTGATAGCGCCGGCCCTGCTCGTGTCTTGCTTTCAACATTCCTGCTGACATATCCCAGAATGAGGTTTGCTTTTCTTACAACAGTGTTACCCTGTTGCCTCGTATTTAGTTTGTGATCCACTATAATCCCCAGATCCCTTTCCACAGTACTCCTTCCGAGGCAGTCATTTCCCATTTTGCATGTGTGCAACTGATTGTTCCCTCCTAAGTGAGTACTTTGCATTTGTCCTTCTTGAATTTCATTCTGTGTACTTCAGACCATTTCTCCAGATCATTTTGAATCTTAATCCTATCCTCCAAAGAACTTGTTTCAGGGTTAGTTTTGCAGAAAGGGCTGAGCACTTGATGAAGTTTTGCATGAGTTGCCTTTCTCTCTTATAAACGTACTGCAATTTTTGCTACTAGTATCAGAGCAAAAAAACTGGAACATTTAGGGCCAGATCCTCAGCTGGTACAAGTCAGTGTAGATCCATTGACTTCAATGAAACATAGCTGATTTTCACCAGCTGAACAATTGACTCTCTATCCTCCAGAAGCAACTGGTCTGAAGATCAAACACATAAATACTCAATACCGTATCAAGCATCACTTGCACTTCTGTTTTAAGCTATATCCATGACTATCACTGAGTTCACAGTATTCTATTATAGCTGGTATCCGCTACGTTATTTTCTATATATACATATATGCAGTATAAACTAGGTCAGACTATTGCTAAATAAAGCTTTTATCCAGGACTAAGGTTAGATTTTGAAATGCAGATGAAAAATGTGTCAGGAGATGGCTGGTTTACATTTACAGAAATCCATATGGATTTGTCTCAGCAGCCCTTTCCAACTATAGCTCATGATTTGGGAAGGGAAAGTTACACTCTTCATGTGCTTCCCCACCCCCTGCACACCATCTAGCTAACAGCATTTGAGGATTTCATCTTTAAATCTGACGCCAGTTAAATAAACATCTTACCCTCGAAACAAACGGCTGGCACTTTTCCTGTTGAAAACCCTTTTGCTTCAAATGAATACATAGCTTCACCAATAAAGAAGTCACTGTGCGACCTGCGGTTCCTTTTTTAAAATAAACATCAAAGAACAGTAAAAGCTTTCTGTTTTATTTGAAAAGCTGAGTAACCATCTGGTTATTTAACATGACACCCAGCCCTAAATTTAACAGTTACTTCTTTAAGGTCCTGAGTCAAAGCTTTCTGATTGAGATCAAGGGACCCTGGATCAAATCCATAGCTCTGTTTGGTTTTCTAGTGACTTACTGTTTGTCACACAACATAACTGTGCACTTTTTGGTTGCACAAGGCAACAGAATTCAGAGGTTGCTGGTCAATAAGCTAGTTAAGACATTGTAAGCAGAAATTAAATGATTGCTTTTGCAACATTATATTGCATACTTAGTATTTGAGTGACAGGAATCTGTAGGGTAATGCAGTCTCATGATAACTATTTGGTATAATAAGTCAGTCCTGCCTCCATTAGTATAATTACATTAATTTCAAAGTAGAAATTCTATTTTCTTACAAGCATACGATTTGCTGCTAAACGCCTGAATTTTCCATTTCCCTAAATGGGCAAAATATTTTTCTCACTGCTCCGAGTGGCTGATATTATCCACAGTAGGATGACTGAGTTTTTTCCTGTTCTTGAAATCCCTGTTCCCTTGCAGGATTTTACTTCTCCTTCCTTACACCATCCAGAAAAGAAAAGTCTTTGAGATGGAAAGAGAGGTTAGAGTTTGATGGGCCTAATTTTTCATCAATTTCTCCAATGAATAAAGACATGACCAACAGTTCTGAACCTGCATTCAATCTATTCCTACTCACATTGTATTCCGTGTGATGGACAACTTAAAATGACCATACAAGAAGAAGATGTAATAAATACAATGAAAGTACCAGGGCAGAATATACATTACATGAATACTCTACAGTCCTACTGCGTAGACCTGTGGCTATAGCTATGAAGACAATTCTCTTAGGGACCCAATCTTGCAAGCCTTATGCCAGCAAAATTCCTATTGTACTTTGATGTGTTTTGTGCCCAAGGATTGCATGCAGGATCGGGCCCTTAAGTGATATTGTAAATTTCCTAGGCCAGTTACATTTCTTGCACATAAAACTTCTTTAGACTAAAACATGATCTTACCTTACCATTGAAACCCTACAAAGGAAAAACTGTTCACATCATCCATCCATTTTCTTTACCTAGCATTCAGTTCAGCAATATAATCTTCTTCTTTAATTATTAAATAATCTTATCAGTCAAAGGACGGTACGGTTACTAGTCCCTTAAAATTGGGGAAAGATGAAAGCTGATGACTTTTTATATATATATTGTACAGTCCCTTATCAGTTACTCCAAGCTAATGTTTACTGGTTTTCCTTTCTCTCTCTCTGACATCTCAAAATCTATGCTCACATGCACACAGTCCAAAGGAAAACAGGTGTTCAGACAAGTTTTAAAATGTGTTAATTTATCTTTCTATATTTCATTAGTGAGCTAGTTTGCCAGTAAAACAGTCCCTGTCAATACAATGCTTTTCAAGGAAAGTATCCCTCATGGAATGCACTATAACTTTGGAGCACACAGTAAGCAAGCTGTGCAAATGCTGATATGCTAAGTCAAATACTTAAAAGGAAATTTAAATTAAAATTACTGGCAGGGGAAGTAGCTTTTAAAGGGTATATACTCAGTTTGATGTATGAGTAATTGGGAGCATAATTCTATGCCCACTGAGATAGGAAAATATATATAGTCTGTGAGCCTTTAAAAAAACTAAAAATAGAAATATATATAGTACACTTAGTACTGTGCATTATCTGCCTCCCCTAATCCTTATTTCATGTTCTCCAAAGACTAAACCGTATCCTGATATCACAACTCAAAGAGTCCAGCAGAAAAATAAGAACACTATAAAGTAATCAGCATGCTCTGCATGGTCAGCTATGCTCTAGACTACTAGTTTAGTAGCTAACTGGTTTTCTTTTCTGAAAGTACAAATCTGCTGTTTTCTTTTGGAACTTCACATTCCTTGCAATTTTTCTTTGATTTTCTTTTCTTTTTAACTGCATCATCTTTAACAATTGATCTTTTCTGCAGTCCCCCTTAACCTCTACAAGGTACATTAAAAGCCACAACCCAAACTATATAACAAACATTTACATAAAAAGACCTCTTTTCGAATGCCTGGGCACAGCTCCTGCAAAGTTATAACACCATGCTGCCTAGTTTGGCAGGAGAGCTAGACCCAAGCAGCGAAAGTTACGCTGGGTTTCAGAAGGCCTCTGGAACAGAGAATTGCAGTTCACTGTTTGAACTCTTGCTAATAAACCCTCCTATATAAGTGTACTTCAGAAATCATTTGCTGGTAACAGTCAGTAGCGTAGCCGGGGGGGAGCAGGGGGAGCGGCCGCTCCCGCACTGATCAGAAGCGGCGCCTTTTTTTGCTCCCGACGCTTTTTGCTCCTACGCTGCAGCCAGAGCGGAGCATTTTTTTTTGCTCCCGGCGCCTTTTTTTGCTCCCGACGCCTTTTGCTCCTACGCTGCAGCCAGAGCGGAGCATTTTTTTTTGCTCCCGGCGCCTTTTTTTGCTCCCGACGCTTTTTGCTCCCAGCGCCTTTTTTAGCTCCGCTCCCCCTGTGCTCTAAACCTGGCTACGCCACTGGTAACAGTCAGTTTACTTTGGGAGCTATGGCTTTTCCAGCAGGAAAATACAAATGCTGTTCAACTATCTAAATATTTTGTCAGTTATCTGGCCACTATCATGAGCCAGTAAAGACTGTTTAACAAGAAGAGCCAGTGAGTTGACTAACAAAGTTTACTAAACACATTTTTTTTAAAATTCTAGACAAGTTTTGCAAAACTCTTCCTGCGCTGTTCAGAAATGTAGCTCCATCTCCACTCCAGTTGCACTGCCTCAGGGGGGTATCTGGTATCAAGTTCAACATGACTGTTTCTTGACCTGTTTACAACATGGTTTCAGTTTCAGTGTAGATGTAACCATAAATATGGCCTATACCAAGGTAGAAGTCTTGAACAAGTTATCCTTTTTTTTAATATACCCAGGGTGTTTAACAAGAATAGCAAAAAAATCTGCAGTCTTTTTCAGTAGTGCAGCCAGGTCCGGAGCGCAGGGGGAGCGGCGCTATAAAAGGCACCTCCCCCTGTACTCACCCGGCAGCGCTCCGGGTCTTCAGCGGCACTTCGGCGGCTCACGCTGGGTCTTTGGTGGTACCCCGCGCCGAAATGCCGCTGAAGACCTGGAGCGCCACCGGGTGAGTGCAAGAAGCAGCGCTTAAAAAGAAGCGGCGCCTTTTTTTAGTGCTGCTAAAAAAAGGCGCCGCTTCCACCACTTCTGCTCAAGGGGGAGTGGCCACTCCCCCTGCTCCCCCCCGGCTACGCTACTGGTCTTTTTCTGGATCCAACTTTCTAAGCTAAACCTAGCACTAAGCTAAATGAATACTTGTACTAGCTTCAGTAATTAAAAAAATACTCTTGCACATGGTACAGTATTAAACTGATGAAAGTTAGAAATATATTTGTGGACATATGTGAATACATTCTTTGGTTTTAATTAAATAGCAGCAATTAAATGTCTTGCCTTTTGAAAAATTAATGATTGGAACAAATACAAGTTACTTATAGGTTTATGTAGTTGTGACTGCAGTTCATTATGTCAAGATCCAAACAAAAGTTAACTGAATTTTCATCTCCAGTGGTATGTAGTTCGATAGGCAGACATACATGAATTATCACACATACATGCACATACACCTAAAATAAAGCTAGAGCATGGTTTAACAGACCAAAGGCAGGTAATTCAAAATTGAGGCTGAAACAAAGGGCAAAATACATCTCTAGTGTAATTCATTTGGTCACTGACGCCAATAGAGCTGACCTGCCAGTGGCTGAATTTGAAGAAGTGCATGGAATTTACAGCTTTGAGCGTAACTATTCAAGGTGACATGAAATGGGACTCTTAACAAGGTAGGATAGGGAACATTGACATGACACCTGATAAATCTCTAAATCCTACATTGATATGAAGATGGGCTTTTCTGGATCTACATTCCATTAAATCAAAAATTACCCTCTAGTGTCAGGTGTTCTAATTAGACAGATTAGATCCAATGTCTAAGCACAATGAACGATGGTTAAAGACACACTTCATAACTCTAAATCCATGTGTGATGGGATGTAGTCCCCACACCAGCCATGCAAGGACTGGATTAGGCCAGGTGCACCCAATCAGCCAATTAAGATACAAACGGAAGACTTAGGCTATGTAGAGGTTACTAATTAGGAGGAAGCTCACCTTTGAGGGAACAGGTGGGGCTTGTATAAAGACAGGAAGCTGGCAACAGTGTCAGGGAGGAAGCCTACAGCCCATCTCCCTGGGTAACGGAGAAGGAACGGGAGAAGCAGCACAGTAGGAAGGAGACCAGGGTGAAAATAGTAAGGTCGGTGTGGATGCAGACCTTAACTCCTCACTACAGGGCTCTGGACAGGAACCCAGAGTAGCAGGTGGGCCTGGGTTCCCTTACCAACCACTGCAGAGTGGCATTGCTAGGGCAGTGAACAGGAAGACCGCATGAGTTGCTGCAGGAGTGACAGTCAGGGCAGTGGGTGTGAGGACTGCCTGACGCTGCTTGTGTGCAGAGACATTGAAAGGCTCCTCCAGAAGGGGAAATCATAGTGTGATCTGGCTGGAGGACTGAGTCACAAAGCAGCTGTACTGCGACTCTGTGAGTGGGAGGAGAGCAGTAAAGGTGGAAGAGAAGAAAGGGGGTGCTGAACTGGGCAGAGCTAATCCACAGAATTGCCAGAAGAAGGTGCCACCCAGCAGTGAGTAGAGTGCACCATGACACCATGTCTCTTGTACCTAGATTTAAAATATTGGGTCAAATCCTAACCCCACTGAAGTAATTGGGAGTTTTGTCATTGACTTCAGGGGGCCAGGATTTCACCTTCCATGTGCAAGTATATAAGAGAGATGGGTGGAAGTTGGAGGTTTGCGAGGAGCTAATATCTGCATTTCTGGGTCACTCTGTATTAGCTCATCTGCACACTTAAGAATCATTTAGCCCTTTTAATGAAGAGGTTCCAATGAGATTACCCAGCATCTTTTTAGCTTGTCTGGTTTTCATGTACTAGATACTGGTGCCAAATATGTTATAGAAGATGTTACCTAGTAACGCATTCTTTACATGCTAATTAACCTTACTGATCACTAACTGAGATGCTGAAAACTTGTTACTGGTATGTCAACCCCAAAGACACTCAACTAGTCTGCAAAAATTCACTAGAATTCTCCAGCTCAATGAAATTCTACTTTTTTACTTGTTCAAACAATTCCTGAAAGAAAACAAAGCATCCCATGCCAAAGAGGGGTGTGCAAGACAGGAAAGAGACATTACATATTCATTATTATTAACAGTGACATTTCTATAGGCCCCAGATGAGAGCAAGGACCTAATGTGCTAGGCACTGTACATACCCATAGTGAGACAGTCCCCACCCCACAGGCTTACAGTCTAGATGGACAAGACAGACAAAGGGTGGGAAAGAAAACAGAGGTTCAGAGAAGTGAAATGATTTGCCCTGGGTCACTGGCAGAGTTGGGAATAGAACCAAAATCTCCTGAGTCCCACACCTGTGCCTTCTCCAATAGACCATCTCTGCTCAAGTAAGGAGAATTTTTTTTGGGGGGTGGATGTGGTTTTCTTTCCAGATATTTTCTAAAATTGGGGAGGAAAAATAGAATTACAGAGTAAACAGGAAAATTCTAGTAGATCTATAAATGTACTCCAAACCTCTCCAATCAGCTTCCATCTAAATTACTGTTCTCTGCTAAGGAAGCAAAAGAGCTGACTGATAACATTTTCTAAAGTTGTTAAGTGACTGAGGAACCTAAGTCTCCATTTTCTAAAGTGACTTCAGCACTTAAGAGCCTAAGTTTAACTGAAGGTCACTTAGGAGCTCTTGAAAACATTACTCAACATCTATTTACCGTATGCATATTCATCCAGGTAAAATGATTTGGCAGGAAAACATAATTAACGCTGATCTCCGCACCTTTCAAAGGCAGCAGTGAAACCTTTCATTCACAAGGTACAGTACAAACAATGGTTCATGAAAGGATGTTCTTGTAAGCAAAGTAACACAGCCCTTCATCTTCTTTCCCTCCTTCCCCATGGTGTGCAGCGCTGAGGCTAACAGAACTGAGGAGAAAACTAATACTAGCTAGCTGACCTCTTAATTGTGACCCTGAAAGATTCAGAGGTATACCATGAATCAAAGGATCTACCAAGTCCCATCCAGCAACAATATCACTGCTGGAGACTAGTGGCTAGATCCAGAGTACTAGACCCATCAATATGGCTAGATGACATACTCTGATCAGCTTCTCCTCCCCTGCTAGAATTGCTACTGCTTGCTAATCCAGAATGAGAAGACTAATGGCTTTGCCATTGACTTCTTCAGTGGGGCCAGGATTTTGCTCCCCTGTCCTTACTCCGCATTTCGTGACAAGAAGTCTTGAATCTGACCAGAAAGCTCCCCAATATCCTGTGTGTGTGTGTGTGTGTGGCTGGCCCCATGGACATCATGGGGAGGGTTTAAGAAGCCTGCCCCCCAAATTATTTAATTGTGTTTCACTACAGAACTAGGAGAAATGTGCTGCAGCTACAAATGCATATAGGAATTTTCCTGCTTAAAAAGAAGTGTCTCCAGATGTCTTTTAAAAACAATATACAAATCACATGAGAAAGTTAAAAGACATATTTTTATTCCACTTGTACATCTAAAAAACCTATTAAAAACTCAGGATAAAAAAAACGTGAAGTCTGGCATGTCCGAGCAGTTGTCACACATTGCTGCCAGATTTAAAATTAGCAGCCATCCTGTTTCCAGCTACAGTTTTATTTATTTATTTATTTGTACATACATACTTCTCTCCTGAGGCCAAATATCCTTATTTAATTTCTGGCTAGGAAAGCTGCTCCTTTTGGTATCCATCAGTTTTGTACCTTTCTTAATCCTTTTCCAAGTTCCGTGATGGCCATGTCTCTGCCCTCCAGCCTTCTGGCTCCCAACCCAGGACTGGCCCTGGATGCCTTGTAAGAGAGATCCCTCACAATGGGACCCAAACATCCCAGCCTTTTTTTACAGAAGGCTTATATACTCATGGGCTCCCTTCTTTCCAGCACAACATTGTAACATTTCCCTATAAATTAGTAGTTCCTTCTGTACAAATAACCCTTGTGACTGTGGTCTTCATGATGCTGAATAACAGCTCCCTGTTGTTTGTATTATCATAGTTCTAGTAAAGTACTCTAGGTCCTTAGCTGTCTGACAGAACTCCACTGAGAATGTAGTACCAAGCTTGGTGTTGTCAGCCACTTAAACCCAATGTTACTAACACATGGTACACCTAGAATCACTGAACTCCAGTATAAAAGTTTACACTCACTTGACATATTCCTGTAATAAATGCGAACAATTTGTTTTCAGTCTCTTGTTACAATATTTACCATCATAGGGGTTGTTGGTTTATGATAAGTCATTATCCTTGTCATGGAAAATATTATTTCTAGAATGATGTTTTTCATGCCCTTTCTTCTGTACTACTCTCTCCAATCATTGCTGGACGTCCTTCCTGTCTCTTGCAGGGCCAGATTAATGCAAGGGCTTTAGGGGCTGCAGCCCAGGGCCCTGGGCTAAAGGGGGCCCCTGGGCAGCAGGGCTCAGGCAGGCTGCCTGCATGCCATGGTCCCACGCCACTCCCAGAAGTGGCCGGCTGCTGGCACATCTCTGTGGCCCCTGGCGTGGGTCGAGGGAGGCAGCTCCGTGCACTGTCACCGCCCCCAGCACCGTCCCCACAGCTCCCATTGGCTGGTTCCTGGCCAATGGGAGCTCCAGGGACGGTGCTGGGGGCGCTGGTAGCACACGGAGCTGCCTCTCCTCCCCCCCGCCAGGGGTACAGAGACGTGCCAGCAGCCGGCTGCTTCCGGGAGCAGCCTGCCTGAGCCCTGCTGTGCCACTGGCTGGGAGCTGCCTGTGGTAAGCG
The DNA here is from genome assembly GCA_037349315.1 of Chelydra serpentina. NCBI lineage: Eukaryota > Metazoa > Chordata > Testudines > Chelydridae > Chelydra > Chelydra serpentina. The sequence goes on along the minus strand of JBAIAC010000029.1, from coordinate 32,081,696 downwards.
CCTCCTGGCCGGAGCCTGCACCTCGCACCCCCTCCTGCACCCCAACTCCCTGCCCCAGGTCAGAACCCCCTCCTGCACCCAAACTCCCTCCCAGAGCCTGCACCCCTCATCCTCTCCTGCACCCCAACACTGTGCCCCAGCCTGGAGCCCCCTCCTGCACCCAAACTCCCTCCCAGAGCCTGCACCCCTCATCCTCTCCTGCACCCCAACACTGTGCACCAGCCTGGAGCCCCCTCCTGCACCCAAACTCCCTCCCAGAGCCTGCACCCCTCATCCTCTCCTGCACCCCAACACTCTGCCCCAGCCTGGAGCCCCCTCCTGCACCCAAACTCCCTCCCAGAGCCTGCACCCCTCATCCTCTCCTGCACCCCAACACTCTGCCCCAGCCTGGAGCCCCTCCTGCACCCAAACTCCCTCCCAGAAAGAAACTAATATAACAGCTGTTCTAAGGTAAGAAGTAGGCTATTTTGAATTAACTTAACTATATTCTACATGTTTTAAGACTGAAATGTAACCACAGAACGACTTTATGTGAATTAAAAGGCAAGTTTAGTATAGCATTAATAGCCTCAATGCCATAATTGTGATCATTTTGTTTTAAATTAGGAAAAAGACTTGTATACAGGGGGCCTACAAAATCTAATAGCCCCAGGATTGCTAATCCAGCCCTGTCTCTTGGCATTAAATTGTTTGAGGACAAGTTCAAGGTCACATTTTCCTCCATTAACCTCCAGATGTCTACTAAGACATTCCGATGCCGACTCAGACTTTAAGGCCAGAAGGGACCATCATGGTTTTCTAATATGACCTGCACATTGCAGGCCACAGAACCTCACCCACCCACTCCTGTAATGGGCTCATAACCTCTGACTGAGTTACTGATGTCCTCAAACCATGATTTAAAGACTTCAAGTTAGAGAGAATCCACTCTTTATTCCAGTTCAAACCAGCAACTGACCCATGCCCCATGCAGCAGAGGAAGGTGAAAAAAACTCAGGGTCTCTGTCAAAATGACTGTCTATATTTCTAGCTTCTCATAGTGATGAAACTGCCGATAGAATGTTGGGAGTGAGGAGCGGGAATGGGACTGCACAGTTGAGCAAGGCTTTCTTCAGGTTATTAAGAAGCTGGGGAACATTCCCCTATTGGTCGCACCTAAAGCATCTCACTTCCCATCTAAGCCTTCATATCCCAAAGTGACACCAGACTTGGGCCTGCAGCTACTGGACTTTAAACACATTGTTAAAACTCATCTGAGCTCTTTAGCAACCTGACTGGCTGAAGCTATGCAGTGTATGACCATTTTGTCCTGAGTGGTGTCTACCCTGAAGGGCATCACTGTAGGTCAGTTCAGTAGATGAGCAACTCGAAAACAACCAGCCATTATCATCACTTCTTCCAGGCATTGAACGCACACTTACTCTGTCTGTAACTTTCACAAGCCATTCAAATCCAACTTATTTTGCTCTGTAGCAGAATAACTTGCTTGACCCAAAAGTTTCTTCAGTGCCAATACTTCATTCAATAAAAATCCATTCTGCTTTTCAAGTTTTTTACTTGACCTTTGAAAAGGACAGGTCTGAACACCAGTTTCTACATGTGCAAGTCTGCTGATATTAATAATAAAAATCATGAATAGAGTTCCTGTATCTCTCAGCCAAGGGGTATTTCCTATATCTCCATTCAGCTGAATTGTTTCTATAAGAAGTGAATTCTTAAAGGGTGAGGCATTTAACCCTCCAGATCTACTTCTTGTCAACTGTGTTTTGGGTTGCCTTTGACCGATTTCCCTAGCAACAGGAACATGATAGACAGTAAAGGCCAAAATAAAATCAGTGAGGTCTCCAAATAAATTACAAACACACTAAATGCAGTGCTGTCAACTTTAAAAGGTCAGATTTCTGTATTGTGAAAATTCAACCAATGCAATGAGAACCTCATGTGTAAACAATGTTTTCCATTGTATTCCTCTAATTGCCATGGCACAGAATGCATCTGTCCCCTGAGGCTGCCATACTTTGAAACTGATAGCAGTAGATACTGTAAAAGCAAAATAGCATTTGAAAATAAAAATCAGCATTTGCCAGGAGTTAAGTCAGATAGCAACCATGTTGAAGTTGGGCAGAAAGCTCCCCCCAAACAACAGGAATGGGTTATAAATCATTGAAACCCAGCATTAAAATACAAATTGACTCTCTAGACTATGAGCCTAAGGGAAACATTTTCAAAAGCACCTAAAGGCCAGATTTTTAAAGGTGTTTAGCTGCCTGAAAATGCAGTCAATGGGAATAAGGCACCTAGGTCCTTTTGAAAATCCCACTAGGTGCCTATCTGCATCTCTAGGTGCCTAAATACATTTTAAAATCTTGCCCAAGTGACTTGGGGGCCTAATCCCCATTCCAAAAACGACATCAGGCATTTAAGAGCTTAACTCTCCTGGAAAGTCAGTGGGACTTAGGCTCCTAAGTGTCTAAGTCCATTTTGGAAAATGGGACTTATTTCCTGTGCAGGGCAATAAGAGGGCCCTTTCACTCCTGTGTGTCATGTATACAAGGTGGCTAAGAATAGAGCCCTATATCATCTGTGGTCAGTAGCGTAGCCAGGGGAGGAGCAGCGGGAGCGGCCGCTCCCCCTGTGAGGAGAAGCGGCGCTAAGGCGCCGCCTGAGCCCCGCTGCGGGAGCCCAGCTCGGGGGCGCTTTAAAAGGCCGGCAGCCACAGGGGCCGACTTCCTGCGGCGCCGGTGGGAGCTCACACCCAGCGTCGGGGGCGGGGCCCCGCTCCCGACGCCGGGCCCCGCCCCCGACGCCGGGTGACGTTGCGGGCCCCCGCCCCCGACACCGACGCAACGTCGCCCAGCGTCGGGGGCGGGGCCCCGCAACGTCTCCCGGTGCTAAGGTAAGATGGTGGCGGGCCCCAGGGTTGGCGGGGAGCTGGCTGCGGGTCCCGGGGCGGGCGGGGAGCTGCCGGTGGGTGTGGAGCACCCACCAATTTTTCCCCGTGGGTGCTCCGGGGCTGGAGCACCCACGAAGTCGGCGCCTATGCCGGCGGCTCCTGCCGCTGCGGGGAGCCGCCGGCCCTTTAAAGCGCCCCCCCCCGCAAGCCCGCTTCCGGACCCGGGCTGGGAGAGGGGGCTCTTTAAAAGGCCGGCGGCTCCTGCTGCTGCGGGGAGCTCCGGGCCTTTTAAAGTGCCCCCCCAGCCTCGCTGCCGGAGCTGGGCTCGGGCGGGGATTTAAAAGGCCCGGGGGCTCCGCAGCGGCTGGAGCCCAGGGCCCTTTACAGCGCCGCCGGGGTAAGTACAGGGGGCGCGGGGCCTTTTTATAGCGCCGCCGCTCCCCCTGTGCTCTAAACCTGGCTACGCCACTGTCTGTGGTACACCTTGTGATTAACACACACTTTTTTCTACAGTTTAACCAAAACTTGCATTCACCATCAAAAGCACAGTGAGAGATCTCGGCTGCCTTCCTTGATGCCCGTTCCATTAACATTAACAAGAGTTAGGGGATTGTATCAAGAGAAGAATAGATCCATACATTCAAAAGGGAACTAACATCAATACCAAACTACAAATATCTTCAGCTGGGAAGCCATTTCATATACAGTTCCAAGAAACAGACTGGCAAAGGTCACTAAGTTTTAGGAAAGTAAAACTATTTTGTCGTTAGGGATTCTCTTCTACACAGCTGCCATATTTTCACATCCGTTTCACAGCTCCCAGCAGTTCCTTTTGATTACATGTATTCTCAGAACCATCTTTTCTTCCACTGCAGATTTTACAAAGTTTTACCAAGTTATATTGCAGAAATTCAAATATATTGCACAATCCATGTCAGTAAATGTATTCTTTTGCCACTGTATTTGTCCCAAGTCCTCTTAAAAAATTGCTACTCATCACTGGCCTAATTCCATGCTCATCAAAGATTCCCCATTGGCATCACTGGAACTTTGGATGCAGAACTGATTTCCAATTCTATTAGGAAAATATTTTGCCATTATTATAATTGAATGGTCTTCCTTATAATGAAATCCATCTAATTTTAGCTGCCTTCAATGGCAACATTTGTTTACTTCATTAAACCCAAGCAGTTTACCATTATATCAATAATTTTAAAGAAAAACTTGCAAGGCACAAATTTTGTCTCCCCCCACTTTAATCTGCAATAATTAGCAGCACCGAGCACCCCTTATACCAGGTATAACCAGATGCTAATTTTAAATAACTAGTTAATCTTGTTAACTACCAGAGACAATAGGATTTAACCTGCTTCTGCTGAAGTGACTGGCAAAACTTGTAATTATTTTAATTGGACCAAGAATGGGTCCAAATATTTTAACTCTCATAAACAACAACTTGTGTATTTTAAGAGTTGCATGCTATAGAGCCACCCAACTCCCATTAATGTCTCTGGACCAAAATCCACCCTGGCCATAGATGTCAGTACCCCATATGCTAGTGCAAGATCTAGCCCCAAGATAAGAATGATGAGGCTGTGTACCAGTGAACACTTAGGTACAGGAATAATCAGTAAAAACAATTTAGTTTTTGCACTAGCAACAAGGATTTCATGGTACTAAGCTGCAATGTATTTAACATTATTCCAACTACAGCAAATGCTGTATCTGATGAGATTGAATTTCAAGAAATCCCCAACTCTCATTGTCAAGGGACTAAATGCAATATAGGTATTGATTTTAGAATAAATGACTTTATGGATCAAAAAAGCTCTTGCTTCCTTTCCCCACATTTCTTTTAAATGTTACAGGCCAAATTCATCTCAGATGTAAATCCACTGAAGCCGGTGGAGTTATATCAGGGATGAATTTGGTTGCATGCCCTTTGTATTTGTCATAAAATGCAATGACTGTTCTAGCTTTAGTCCTGTGCATGAATTGTTCACTATAGAACTCCATATGTTTACATTGAATTGGTGGCTGTTAGTCAAATATTTTTCCTTGAGGTAGTTTCTCCCTTACCAAACACAATCAACTTGCTCAGTACATGGCTTTGGGCTCAATCTCACAAGGTGCTGAGCTCTCTCATCACCCCTCAGTACTGTTCGATAAGCATTCATAGTGTTCGACTTTGGAGACTTGTTGTTTGCATTACTGAGGAAAGGGGTACCACCCAGAAAGGTTGTTTAAGAGTTAAATCTTGAGTTCACAGATCCCTGGGGCAGCAATCCCATCAGAATTCAACCAGTAAAATATGGTGAGATGCAAGGTAAGAATTTCCTTGGACTCATGGAAATAACTGGATTGAAGACAGGATGGTTAAATTGCATATGAATAAGGATCACACATCATAGAAAACAACAAAAGGCATCACTGTGAACTTGAGAGGGTGGATCAAATTGGGAGTATCCCTCACACAGTGCCCATCCCAAAATGTATTGGAACTCCAAATAGGATTCACACAAACACACCATTTACATTCTTATTTACAGCTAAAAGGAACATGCTTTTGTCTCAGAAATCTCTAGGGTCTGTTGTTCGGTCAATTTTGCAAAGAGTGACTTGGAGCACTTTGCAAATTTACTAGCAAACTGAAAAGAGTGAGCCAAGCCAGAAATATTAAATAATATAGAGCTATGGGTAACTATTTGCCCTTTGAGCGAAACATGTAAACAGAGATTCATTGCAGAGAAATTGTCAGGAAATACAGGCTCTCTTTAATGATTTACCATCTGAATAGTACTTTTCTATTGCTAACTTGTATCTTGATGCTAATTTTATTACATTCAGCTCCAGATGGGCCCTAAGCAGCAGTGGCTTTGTAAGAAAAGAAAATTAAGGGTAGGCCAGAAAGAATTATTGAACTACAGCACCAAACATCCTGTGGCCAAAGACTACATCTGAAGAAGTTGCTGTACCAAGTCTGCATTGGTTGGTAAAATAACGAATGGAGTTTCATAAAGCTGCTTTGCATATTTCCATGACAGATGTTGCTTTCCTTTCTTCCCAAGAAGAGGAAATCATCCTAGTTGAGTGAGCCTTCACAGCAACTGCACAATGAATCCCTTCCACCTGGTCAGCCTTTGGCAAGTCAGATCTATCTTACCAGGGTGGATCATGGTACCTTAAAAAGTCATTTTTAACACTTTGAAGATGTGAACTGGAGATCAGCTTCTTTTGTTCCATCAATGCAAGACTTTAAGGTCCAAACCACATGGAAGGAATAATATAAGCGTTCCATCGGGAGAGACGGGTTAGGGGATAAGAACACAGAATTATCTTGGTTAATGTGAAAGCTGGCTTCAGTTTTGCGAAGGAAATGAGTAACAGCCCTAAGAACAACTTTATTGCTATGACAAGTAACGTCGGGACTCCCGATTCGGGCGGGACAGTTATCCTGACCTACAAGTGAAAGTGGTGGCTAACAGAAGATGACATTAAATGAAGAACTATGTTGATATTATAGTTAGAGGAGGCCAATGCAACCTTCTCAAAGCATGGTCAACATTTCAGAAACAGAGCCCCACATATGAATTTGGTTTTCAGAGATGTTGAGCTATCACAGTTTCTATCAAAATCAATGGGAGTTGAGGCTACTTAATGCCACTGAAAATCATGCCATTGGATTTTAAATGGCTCATTGCACTACAGAGAGAAATATTTTGATTAAGTGAGACCTAGATGTAAAATCCCTATAACTTACACACTCTTAGGAATTAACATATATATGTTACACACACACACACACGTATTTAAATAAACTTCATCCTCCACCCCTGGAATGCAAATAGCTGTTGATGAAACACAGCAGCTGTTTAGCAGTGCACAGCAAACCACACAACAGTGTAGGACAGGAAGTTCACAGCATGTAATATAACCGGAAAGGAAGGTGCCTGGTAGTTAACAGCTATGTTAAACATGCATGTGCACTGACATTTCTTGTGCATTGGATGGCATTTCAGTATAATGTTAGACAAATCACTGATGTAGGGCACCTCACTAAATACCTGTGCAAAGCAGTCTAGCAGATTTTCAACTTGTACATAGTCCCAGTGGTCTGATACCTTTTTATCACTAGGCCCTGCTGTGTAGTTGAAGCAATGAGACCATGTCAATAGTTGCTGCTGTCAGCTGGCAAATATGGTCTGTCTGTTTAGTGGCAGCTTCCAGCAAATAGTTCTGATTTTTCTGCAACTTTGCCTCTAAACACACACACGTTTACCTCTTCAAATGTGCTATTTGTAAGGTTAAGTGTCAGATAGAAAGGCCATGATTGCTTTCATTTTCTAGCTTTTTGCAAAATATCAACTAATAAAAGATCTTCTCCTCAAAAAGAGAGAGAATTGAATCATAGTGGCAATTGTGCCCATCATGAAATACATACCTGCAAATCTGGCTGCCTAGAACTCCTGAAGAATGCCCCTAACCCAGGCAACGTCTGTCCTTGACTCAAATTCTGCTATACATTCCAAATGGACGGCTGCTAAATAATAACTTTTGATCATTGCCTATTGTTAAAGTTAAGTCTATGTCACAGATATTTTTAGTAAAAGTCATGGACAGGTCACGAGCAATAAACAAAAATTCATGGAAGCCTGTGATCTGTCCCGGACTTTCACTAAAAATATCCCTGACAAAATTTGGAGGCGGGTTCAGCACCCATTGCTGCTGGAGTTCCCGGGTCCCCTACCACTGCAGTCCATGGGAGCTCCGGGGTCCTCTTTCCTGTGGGGCTGGGCAGCTGCGGGGGAGTCCCCGCCACTCCTGGCTGGACAGCTGCAGGGTGCCCCCACCCGTGCAGGGGCTGGGAGCTTCAGGGTGGGGGGCGGGCTGCGAGCTCCAGCCTGGGGGCAGAAAATGTCACGGAGGTCAATGGAAATCACGGATTCCATGACCTCCGTGACATAATCGTATCCTTACCTAGAGTGTTTTGGCCTGACTAGCAACCCGGTATTGATACCGCCAAAATATCTCGCTGTTGCTTCAAACACAGCAGCAAAAGCAAAAAGTATAATCTTTTGGGACTTAACTAGCAAAACTTGAAAGTGTCCTTTAAATAAACATTTCTAGAGATAGGTATAGTCGCTTGAGATCCAGTATACATAACTCAAGATTGTGATTACAGCTGATGCAATGAGGAGCAAGAGGAGTTGTCTAAACTTAGCCTGCACGCCTGCATTCACTGCTGCACTAAATTCAAGCCAACCAGTTTTGATTTGTCTTCTCCATCCTGATCCTCCCAACTCCTAAAGTTGTTTCATTCCCTGTGGTACCATCATTGGCCTCTTATTAATCTACTATGGCAGCAAAGAGCACACAACGTTCTCCTGTCCTGTACAAACTAGCTGAGCAAGAGCCAGTGTACAGCAAGAGACCTGGCAGTGAATCATCAGCCAGCACAGATTTCTGAGCCATGTCCTTGGAAGACTGTATACATTCCTCTATAAAGTCTTTCACTCTGTGGGTGTTAATACTATTTGATCCCAGAGTAAGGCCATTTTGGGGTGCAATTTGATGGAATGTTTCAAAATCTCTAAAAGTCAAGCCATGTTTAACACTACTTGCAGCTGTTAAACAAGGTAACACACTTTTGGATCTCCTTATGTATCAATTTATGGGAGAAGCTAGTATCCGTTCCCTCTTGTGGACAAAGTGACATGATTTTACTTTCATGCATTTCACGGGAGCAGCAGAATGAACATATACATATAGGTAGTCAATTCTAAGGGCAAAATTCATCCATGCATAATAAGAGGACCAAACTTGTCAGGCAGGATCTTAGGCTTTCTACAAATTATACAAAACATTTTAGCCCAGATCCTTAGCTGGTGTAAACTGGCATAGCTCCGTTGATCAAATTGAATTATTCTGACTTACATTAGCTGCGCATCTGGCCCTTCATCTTTTGGACATGAAATCCATGTGGCATACTTTATTCTAAAAGTTTACACTGGTAATGCTAAGCAATTTTTCTCTCTGGAGAATCCCCTTATGTCAGGAGCTCTCTACTTTCACTTCTATACTGCTTGCTTAGATTTTTCTATTTCCTCCTCCATTTTCTAAATCTGCTCTTGGAATTGTCACTAGTAGGGAAGATTGAGGGGGAGGGGGGAACCATAACTAAGTGCTGAACTCATTTTACTATATGTTAAATTACAGCTAGACGCCAAAGTATTTTTGTATCTGATCTGTTACAGGAGGTGGCAGAAGAGAGAGGCTAAAGAAGCAGGGATTATAGTAGGCCAAAAATTGCTCATTGAGGCCTGATCCAATGCTCGTTGAAAGCAGTGGGAAGATTCCCACTCTTTTCAATAGGAATTGGATCATGGCCTAAGACTTGTGTAATTCCATCTGGAAAAAAAATTGCATGGGTCTTATTGCAAGCAGAAAACTGGCCTACACTGTACTTTAATCAATCACATTTCAGTGCTAACAGTAACCTTTTCATCTTATTGTCTATGTAAGCAGCATCTCAAGAGGCACTGTTCTTCCAGGCTCTTGGGGAAAAGGCTGTTAAAAGTTTTAAAGCATGTAAGTACATAGCTAAAAATATTATTTGTCGATCATACTGCACAATAGACTTGACGAACAACCACCTTCACTTCTGAAACGATGAACAGGGGACCCCGATAAGTGTTATTTCAACTCTCAGGTATCAGGGAAGTAAGTTACCCTAGTAATATGCCTTGTGATACAGACATCTCCAACTCTTCGTCAAAGAAGTGTTGCAGAACGTCTTTTGTGCTTCCTGGAATTCATCTAAATTAACCATATCTCTAATGCGCGTTGAATAGAATCCCCAGGACATTCAGATTTTAGACACAGCTTGGAGGAATGATTCTACATCAACTAAAAATCATCCAGTGGATGATGGAAAAAGCCTTTCAAACCTCGCCTGAAAGGTTGAAGAAAGGTGGTGTTTATTGTTATTCAGGCAAAGGTCATACTGACTACAATGGGAGTTGAGGGTGCTTGGGGTCGCGGCAACCACTGAGCTGTGGGACTACTTGGGTGAGTCCAGGTATACAGGATCAGGGCCTTAATGTGCATCAATAATCATTAAAAGTTTATATAGCCACACTTCAAAGTCAATTCACACACAAAGACCCAGATCCTCAGCTGGCATGAATTGTTGCATCTCTACTGAGTCCCTTTAACTGTGCAGTGTACGCTAAGTAAAGCCATTGTCATGTCCTGTAGGGCGTTCAGCAATTGGATACACAGGACACGTAGGCATGACTTTTTAGTTGCCAATTTTGCTGCCATGGCAAGGCCATGAACTGATTTGCAAGATAGACAACATGCTTCAGTTAATTGTGAAACTAGAGCAAAGGAACAGTATCGTGGAAAATGTGTATTTGATCTGTAATAACTCTGTGAATGTGACTTAGTCATTAACATAACCAGTGTATAGTTATATTGGACTATTGCAAAGTGTGACTGCATTGGTTCAGTTTAACGGTTTGCTGCTGGGAAACAAGCAGGAAGGCCACACAATAGTCCAGCAGACACTTGAAAGAGACAATAGTCAAGCTATTAGCTGTGAAGAGACCACTTTCAGGGTTCAACCCAAGTTACACAATTGTTTTGCCAGGCCAAGAGCCCAGAGATCAAACAGAGCCCTGGAGAAGAGGAGAAGGATGAGTTGTCAGTGACTGCTTGGTGGGAAATGCTGACAGAGGGAGAAACTGCACCAAGGCCTGGCTGTTTCCTCCAGCCCAGAGGTGGGATACCTAGGTTAAGTGGAACCTATCTAAATTAGCAAGGAAAGACTAAGCTTTAGGTAAGATCAGGTTGTGTAGGCTTTTGTTGTTGTTAACCCTTTTCACTGGTTGTTTTATATACCTTTGGGTGAATAAGCAACACATTTGTTCTGAAGAAGCTGTTTGAGTCACTCTAAGCAGCTGCTGTCATAAGCTCCTGGAGGGAAATTTGAATTTGGCACCTGCAACAATCAGGTCTGTTGGGTTAGTATGGGTGGTAAATGGGGGCTGTGGCCAGAGTGGTAGAACTGCAGGGTTCTGACGGGAGAGGGGTGAAGGTAACGAAATCTGTCACCAGAAAGGTGTACTCCAGAGGGACTGCAACTGTGGGTCTATGGCACCACTTGGCCTATAACCATTGCAGGTGTTTTCAAAATTTCTCTCCTGTGTGTGTGTTGGGGGTGGGGGGGAATTTTTTAGTTACTATTTACTTATAGTACTGTAGCCTCTGAAGACCCCAACCAAGAACAGGGCCCCGCTGTACTAGGAGCTGTACAGACAGCTCAAGAAACAGGCACTTTCCCAAGGAGCCTATAGTCTAAATAGAGAAGACAGGTAAAATGTTATTCTTATATTTACAAAATGGGAACTGAAGTACAGAGATTAAGTGACTTAGCTACAATCACACGGGAAGTCTTTTCAGAGACAGAAAATGAACCCAGATCTCCTGAGCCTCTCTCTTCCGCAAGCAATTCTAAGGCCTGGTTAATCAAGAAGAATGCCTAGGATTGAATAGCCTAGAAACGGCAATTTTCCATTTCCTGCCTCCCCTGCCTCTTCCTGAAGTGCTAACACTGAAGAACCATCACCATCCACTTCTCTTAATATTCTGCCGAGCAAAAGCCTTCTGAAGTGAATTTGATTTTTTTGTGCTTTCCCTTTGACCGGATGGCAGTAATATTGCAAAGCGGCACTTTCAACACAATTTCTAGCAAAAACTATCTCAGCCTCATTTCTTACTAGCAGTTTGCACAATGGTTTGCTTTTCCCTGCATTCCCCTTTTAATAAACGGATTAAATATGCATTCCTTTGTTTCCATGTAAACAATCAACAGTGCTTTAGTCAAATGCACTGCCTATGTTTGGCTCAGAAGGCAGCCATTGTTCTGTATCTGTATTAAACTATTTAAATGTATTGGACCAAGTTCTGTTCTTGGTTACCTGTGCAAGCCATTTGGGCATTGAACTGAATGGATTTATGCCAATAGTAACAGAAATCAGAATCTAGACCCAGTGTAGGGACAGAAATTACATCTTTTTTAAAAGTGCTTTGTACAGATCTATTAGTTTCCAACAGCATGTATGTTCCTTCCAGAATTCTAGGCTGAGACATTTATTTCGATTCCCGTAAACCATGATTTTACAGGAAGCTACATTAGCCAATTTACATTTAATTGCAATATAATGCGCAGAGCATGTGAATTGCTCAATTAAAATATTCCTAGGATCAGATTTCTACCCTCCATCCAGGATGGAATTAATACTGACATCATTGGCTCTTTTGTGTAATGATTAAGGATTAAATGTGATTATTAGAAATTCATTAGCACCAATGAAATTATTAAACTCAAATCTTTGGTATTACTGTAGATTTTCATGGATGTTGCAAGAAGGCAAAATTTGGGCCAGACACTCATATTTCCACAGGAGGATCATACGGACTGCTGAATTTTCAAATTGATTCCTTTTTAAAGAAGTATGTAAAAGCAGCATCTAATCCAAAGCAGAATAAAAGTAAGTAGAAAGGTAAACAACAACATCTGGAAGGTATAAGGTTCTGGGTTTTTTTAATGGCAGGAAGGAGGGAGCAGTTGCAATACATGTTAAAATTGTTACCAATTGAGTAAATTGAAACTGGCAAACTGGAAATTTTAAAGGGGGAGATTTAGAAAGCAAATGTTGCCTGAAAATTAATATTTCTGTTGCTGCTGACTTGCACACAGTGTGGAGGCAGATACAAAGGCAGCTTTAAACCAACTTTGGGCTTCTATTCTTGAACAGTCTGGAGGCCCACCTAACCTGCACCTTAAGTAAAAGCAGCCTCAGGACTGCTTAACTGGACATCTGGCCGCCTTTGGCTATAATGTGCATTCTCATAGCCAGAACAGCCAGCAGCAGTGCATCAACCTAGCTTTTGTTCCCCAGGCCAGACTCCCTACTTACCATCACCACCAGGAGCTACACATGTGTGTTTGGTGTGGGGTAGCTTAGAGCCATCACACCAGCTATACACTACCCAAGCATTCCCCCTGTGCTTGGCGACTTCTCCATGGGCCAGAAACATCAGCTTTATGGCCCCTTTGCCCTGGTATGGAGAATTGGGCCCAAGTGTTAGAACACACAGTGAAACACCAACAGACAGGAGAACTCAATCCTCTTCTGAAGTTACAGAAAGATAGTCATTCTATGGGGTCATTTTAGATGTAAACTTCTTTTAGGGCTCTCTCTACACTACAGCTTATGTCTGCATAACTTACATTGCTCAGGTGTGTGAATAAACCACCCCCTGAGTGACATAAGTTACACCAACAGAAGTGCAGGTGTGGACAGCGCTATGTCAGCACCAGAGCGTCTCTCACTGACAAAACTGCTGCCTCTCGCGGAGGTAGTTTTATTATGCTGACGGGTCGACACTAGATGCACTGCAGTAGCACAGCTGCATGGGTAGTGCTGTATGTATAGACAAGCCCTAGGACAGCAGACTCTGACCTGCATTCAAAGACATATAGATTCAGGGTTAATCGTCTCCAGCTTTCTGTGGGGTGTCTCCAATTGTTTAGGGAAGTCTGGAAACAGAAGGATAAGTTGACACATGTGGCAGATGCTTTCCAGCCTGCATTTTGAGAAGAATATCTGCGCGTGAGATAGGAAGGACAATGGTTATCCTCCTAACTCCTAGGACTTATATACTTCAGCAGCAGTTCCTCTGGCTCTTCTTTATTTACTTGGTCTTAGAGATGTTTTCTGCACCTGTAATAGATCTGATTGTATTGCAGTTGTAGTTCCAGAAAATCTCACATTGCTTTCATTATTTCAATTTCATTTTCCCTTCCAGCAATACTAATTAGTCTGTGACTCCTGCTCCTATACAAACTAGCAATAATCTCTAGCTCATGGTGTGAAGTAGTGTTGTCCTTAATCATTAAAGCAGAAAGATTTGTAGAGTTAATTTTACTTCTCAACGTTTTTTCCACTTTGACAGCCAGTATCGCCAGGTGTGGTGCAGACATGTCCAGTTTAGCATAAAATTGCTGCTTACAATTTAAGAGCACTTAATAATATGCTCAATGAGGTGTCAGGGGTTGAAACTAGCCTCTGACTGGTACCTGAATTAGACACTGCATGGTGCAAGGGGGAAAGTGGAGCAGTAGCGAGATAATTTCCAGGCAAGGTTCCTTTCCCAGTCACACCTAAACCTGACTTATAAAAGTCCCAATTGCCTGGCACGACAGCAGTTTTTTCTCATATGCCTTTCTTCTTTCTGGAGCTACATCAGCCCCAGATCCTTAACGTTCAGAGAACAGCCATTTTTTTTCTAGAAGGAAAGCAAAACTGCAAGACTAGGGCTTCCCCCAGCTGGTGTTTCACATCTGACCAAGTGCCAACTTACTTAGTACCTGCACAGGAGCATTTAATGCTGCTGGTTGACCAAGTTACACACATACAGGCAACAAGTTGTTGAATGCTGCTGGCTGGCTCTCGTTAGGTTTTCATATGGTGAATTAACAGGTCACCTGGAAGGTTTTTTTATGGGTTTTTCATTGTTCAAATATAAATAAATAACGTCCAGCAGCCATATTTACTTCTTGACTCTCCCTCTTTGTCCACGGAGATCCCAGAACGAATGCACTGAAGCACACTGGCAGCAGGACCGTGCTGATGGGCCTTCCCAACAACCAGTCTCCGTAACTCAGGACAAAGAGCACTGCTGCCAGAGCATGTCTCTGAGCTGTTTTCTGGTCATTAATGGATGCGGTGGCACCAGAACGGGGGGCGGGGGGCAGGGGGACAACGGGCCATAAGCCCTCCCACTTTTTGAAAGTGGATGGGCCTGTCCTGTCCACTTTTCACCAGGGCGGACCCTGCCCCCTTCCCTTTCTCTTCCCCCCAAGGCCCTGCCCCCCCAGCCAGACCAGTGTGGAGTCCGGCCGGGGAGCCTGGGCAGTTGTGGAAGACATGTAGACCCGCCACCTGCCCACAGTGCGGGGGGATGAGAGCAGCCCCCAGCCCACATCCTTGCCCCCCAGGCTCCCTGCCTGGCCCAGGGCAGGTGAAGGTGGAGGGTCCGTGACTCCACACAGCTGCCTGACCCAGCTGCAGCCGGGTGTGGGGGAGGGACTTGGACCCACAGTCCAACCATGGTAAGAGCTGCGCGGGCAGATAATGATCTGTGGACAGTAGTGTCTAGGATCAGGTCTTAACTAGACAGGGAAAGCAATGAAAATGACTATAGATTTATAGGCTTTAAGACCATTGTGAAAGGACCATCATGGTCATCTAGTGTGATGTTGTGCATTTAATACAGGCCCATAGACCCTCAACCAGTTATTCCTGCACCAAGCCCATAACTTCTTTTTGAGCTATAGCATATTTTTAGTAAGATATTCAGTTTGATTTAAAGACTTCAAGAGATTTAGAACCCACTACATCTTTAGGTAAATTGTTCGAGTGACTAATTACATTCACAAATGTTTGCATTGTATTTCCAATCTGAATTTGTCTAGCTTTAGCTTCCAGCCACTGGATCACATAATGCCCTTTACTGATAGTAGATGGATCTTAATTTATCAGAAATCTGTAAATTGTAGACGGTCATCAAGTTGCCTGTTAACTTCCTCTAGGATAAACTAAATGGATTGAGCTTTTTCAATCGCGCTATTAAAAACATCTTCTAGTTCTCTAATCATTCATATAGCTCTTTTCTGAACACCTTCCAATTTTTCACATTCTTTTTGAAGTGTGGACACCAGAACTGGACATAGTATTCCAGTAATGAACATAAGAATGACCACACTGGGTCAGATCAAAGGTCCATCAAGCCCTTGATCCTGTCCTCTGACAGTGGCCAATGGCAGGTGCCCCAAAGGGAATGAACAGACAGGTTATCATCAAGTGATCCATGCCCTGTCACCCAATCCCAGCTTCTGGCAAACAGAGGCTAAGGACACCATTCCTGCCCATCTTGGCTAATAGCTATTGATGAACCCATCTTCCATGAATCTATCTAGCTCCCTTTTGAATCTCGTTATAAGTGTTGGCCTTCACAATACCCTCTGGCAAGGAGTTCCAGAGGTTGACAGTGCTTTGCGTGAAAAAATACTTTCTTGTGTTTGTTTTAAACATGCTACCTATTAATTTCATTTGGTGGTCCCTTGTTTTTGTATTATGAGAAGGAGTAAATAACACTTCCTTATTTACTTTCTCTATACCACTCAGGATTTTATAGACCTCTATCATATCCCCCCCTTAGTCGCCTCTTTTCCAAGCTGAAAAGTCCTAGTCTTATTAATCTCTTCTCATACGGAAGCCGTTCTATACCCTTAATCATTTTTGTTGCCCTTTTCTGAACCTTTTCCAATTCCAACACATCTTTTTTGAGATGGGGCGACCACATCTGCACACAGTATTCAAGGTGTGGGCTTACCATGGATTTATATAGAGGCAATATGATATTTTCTTATTATCTATCCCTTTCTTGATGATTTCCAACATTCTATTTGCTTTTTTGACTGCCGCTGCACATTAAGTGGATGATTTCAGAGAACTATCCACAATGACTCCAATATCTTTTTCTTGAGTGGTAACAGCTAATTTAGACCCCATCATTGTATATGTATAGTTAGGATTATGTTTTCCAATGTGTATTACTTTGCATTTATCAACATTAAATTTCATCTACCATTTTGTTGCCCAGTCAGCCAGTTTTGTGAGATCCTTTTGTAGCTCTTCGCAGTCTGCCTGGGACTTACCTATCTTGAGTAGTTTTGTATCATCTGCAAATTTTGCCACCTCACTGTTTACCCCTTTTTCCAGATTGTTTATAAATATGTTAAATAGGACTGGGCTCAGTACAGATCCCTGGGGGACACCACTATTCACCTCTCTCCATTCTGAAAACTGACCATTTATTCCTACCCTTTGTTTCCTATCTTTTAACCAGTTACCAATCCATGAGAGAACCTTCCCTCTTATCCCATGACTGCTTATTTTGCTTAAGAGCCTTTGGTAAGGGACCTTGTCAAAGGCTTTCTGAAAATCTAAATACACTATATCCACTGGATCTCCTTTGTCCGCATGCTTGTTTACCTCCTCAAAGAATTCTAGTAGATTAGTGAGGCATGATTTCCCTTTACAAAAACCATGTTGACTATTTCCCAACAAATTATGTTCATCTATGTGTCTGGTTGAAACTATCGTAAAGAACAAAATTGTCAATTTGCCCGGTACAGGCTTACTGGCCTGTAGGTGCCAGGGTCACCTCTGGAGCCCTTTTAAAAAATTGGCATCACATTAGCTATCTTCCAGTCATTTGGTACAGAAGCTGATTTAAATGATAGGTTACAGATGACAGTTAGTAGTCCTGCAATTTCACATTTGAGTTCCTTCAGAACTCTTGGGTGAATACCATCAGGTACTGGAGACTTATTACTGTTTAGTTTATCAATTTGTTCCAAAACTGCCTCTAATGACACCTCAATTTGGGACAGTTCCTCAGATCTGTCACCCAAAAATAATGGCTCAGGTTTGGGAATCTCCCTCACATCCTCAACAGTGAAGACCGATGCAAAGAATTCATTTAGTTTCTCCTCAATGGCCTTATAGTCTTTGAGTGCTCCTTTAGCATCTCAATCATCCAGTGGCCCCACTAGTTGTTTAGCAGGCTTTCTGCTTCTGATGTATTTAAAAAAAAATTTGCTATTACTTTTGGAGTCTTTGGCTAGCTGTTCTTCAAATTCTTTTTTGGTCTTTCTAATTATATTTTTACACTTCATTTGCCAGAGTTTATGCTCTTTTCTATTTTCCTAATTAGGATTTATCTTCTCTTTTTAAAGGATGCCTTTTTGCCTCTCACTGCTTCTTTTATTTTGTTGTTTAACCACAGTGGCTCTTTTTTGGTTCTCTTACTATGTTTTTTAAATTAGGGTATACATTTAAGTTGAGCCTCTATTATGGTATCTTTAAAAAGTTTCCACACATCTTGCAGGGATTTTATTTTTGGTACTGTACCTTTTAATTTCTGTTTCACTAACCGCCTCATTTTTGTGTAGTTCCCCTTTCTGAAATTAAATGCTACAGTGTTGGGCCGCTGTGGAGTTTTCCACGCCACAGGGATGTTAAATTTAATTATATTATGGACACTATTACCAAGCGGTCCAGCTATATTCACCTCTTGAACCTGATCCTGTGCTCCACTTAGGACTAAATCAAGAATTGCCTCTCCTCTTGTGGGTTCCAGGACTAGCTGCTCCAAGAAGCAGTCATTTAAGGTGTCGAGAAACTTTATCTCAGCATCCCTTCCTGCGGTGATATGTACCCAGTTAATATGGGGATAGTTGAAATCCTCCATTATTATTATTATTATTATTATTATTGAGTTTTTTATTTTAATAGCTCCTCTAATCTCCCTGAACATTTCAGAGTCACTAACACCATCCTGGTCAGGTGGTCTGTAATATAGCCCTACTGATATATTCTTATTTTTCAAGCATGGAATTACTATCCATAGAGATTCTATAGTACAATTTAGTTCATTTAAGATTTTTACTTCATTTGATTCTACACTTTCTTTCACATATAATGCCACTCCCCCACCAGCACGACCTGTTCTGTCCTTCCGATATATTTTGTACCCTGGTATTACTGTGTCCCATTGATTATCCTCATTCCACCAGGTTTCTGTGATGCCTATTATATCACTATCCGCATTTAATACTAGGCACTCTAGTTCACCCATCTTATTATTTAAACTTCTAGCATTGGTATATAAGCATTTTAAAAACTTGTCATTTTTGGGCTGTCCCCTATTGCATGATGTAATTGAATGGGACTTTTTTTTCATTTGACTGTTTCTCATCAGATCCTCCCTGTATTTTATCATTTTCCATCCTCTCCTCCTTATTAGGACATAGGGAATCTCCATTTATAGATCCTCCCCTAAGGGACATCCGAACCACATGCTCATCCACACCTGTCGGCTTTCCCTGAACCCTTAGTTTAAAAACTGTTCTGCAACCTTTTTAATTTTAAACTCCAGCAATCTGGTTCTGTTTTGGTTTAGGTGGAGCCCATTCTTCCTGTATAGGCTCCCCCCCTCCCAAAAGCTTCCCCAGTTCCTAAAAATCTAAACCCCTCCCCCCTACACCATCGTCTCATCCACTCATTGAGACCCTGCAGTTCTGCCTGTCTAACTGGCCCAGCGTGTGGAACTAGAAGCATTTCAGAGAATGCTCCCATGGAGGTCCTGGACTTTAATCTCTTACCTAGAAGCCTAAATTTGGCCTCCAGGACCTCTCTCCTATCCTTCCCCATGTCATTGGTACCTACATGTACCACGACCACCGGCTCCTCCCCAGCACTACACATAAGCTATCTAGCTGTCTTGAGAGATCCGCAACCTTTGCACCAGGCAGGCAAGTCACCATGCGGTTTTCCCGATCATCACAAACCCAGCTATCTACGTTTCTAATGATCGAATCGCCCATTACTAATAGCGGTCTCTTCCTAATAACTGTAGTTCCCTTCCCTGGAGAAGTATCCTCAGTGCGAGAGGATACCACAACATCATCTGGGAGGAGGGTCCCAACTATGGGATCGCTTCCCTCTGCTCCAGTTGGATGTTCTCCTTCCCTGAGGCTTTCATCCTCCTCAACAGCACAGAGGCTGTCAGACCGGGGGTGGGACCGTTCTATATAACTATACACAAAGTGCTATCAAAAGGCACAGAGAAATCAAAGCAAAATATATTTGTCCACTAACTTCTTTAAGTTCAAAGTTACTTTTGACTACAGTAGGTACAATATTTTTAGATGGAAATATGCTTTTCAAGTTCCTTAAAATTCTTCACTGTAATACCTATATACTGCAATCTGTGTGTTTTAGTCCAGCATTTAGAAGTCCACAAAAACCAATCAGCCTTGTTTTATTGAGGCATTAGGAGTAGAACACACAGCCAGTCTATTGGAGAAAATACCCAGATTGTCTTGCCTGGATGTGATTGAACTGGATTTAAAATCCTGCTAATGCTGCTAACACAGAGGGAACAAAGAGCAGTAGTAGCAATAGTCATTCTGCTGAGATTATCCAGTATTGTAGGTAGCAGTCTTATCTACAGGGTTCAGTCACTGAAAACATTGGCATTGCACAGGTCATACACATTCTGCAAACATTTGGTGTTCCTCAGCTGTTGAATGTTAATCATCCAATTACTTGTTCAATTGATGGTCTAGATTTTAATCTCTGCTCTGTGATAAAAATCACACGTTTTCAGGAAGCTGGACAATTATTTGTAAGGCAGACATGTGATATCTCCGCAAGCACTTCAGTCACATGCAATCTACTCCTGTCAACTAGTGAGTACCAGAAGGGAAAATGAAAGTCACTTAAAGGAGGATGGGATGGAATTTGTGCATGTTACAAGTGATGTGACCTGTCAATGTGCATTCCGTCCCTATATACTGTATAGCCCAAACTCTGCTGTCACTTTCAAGGGTATAAACCCACAGCAATGTTTGCACAGGTACAGCAGAAGAGGATTTTCCCTCTGTATCTCCAAATTCTGACTGTCTCCCACATCAACCTGCTGAGTTTTCTAACATTGTTAGGCACATGTTGTACTGTTCTGCAGCATATGTCCACTCTTAAGGGAATATACATTGGCAATGAATTAATGAGACCAGAGTGTTGGCCAACAAACTAAACCTTCACTGCACTGCAACCTATAATGCAGTGGGGTGATGCACACTCATACTGAATTCTACTTACACTTTGGGAATCCTTATGTTTATTTCAGTTCCTGGCTCATTTCTCTCTATATATAAAGATGGGGAGCTCATTTCTTTCAATCTAATCCTATCTATCTATCTATCTATCTAGATAGATAGATATATCCAAAAGGATCAGTTCTTGCAGTCCTTACTCAGGCAAAACTTGATGTTAAGCTTTCTTCGGAGTCCCTTTCTGAACATGTATCATGAGAGCTGGGATCAAGAGCATAGCCAGACAGCTTCTCTGGATTCTCACGTAGACAGGGCCAGCGCTATCACTAGGCGACCCTAGGCGATTGCCTAGGGTGCCAGGATTTGGGGGGCGGCATTTCACCACCCTTGGAGGCCGGCGGCTGCCTCCTGGCTCCACGCTCGAGCCAGGACGCAGGAAGCAGCTGCCCGCTTCCTCGCAAAGCCCTGCTGTGGCGAGGGCTGTTGCCATGCCACTGGGGCTCAGCAGGGCTTCGCAGGTGGCTCGCCGCAGCTGCCTCCTGCCTCCCAGTTCCGCGCTCCGCTCAGCGGCTGAGCATTGAGCTGGGAGGCAGGGTGCGGCTCGCCGCAGGCGGGGGGGAGGCTGTCGCAGCCCGCGGGCAGGGGGCTGAGCTGCTGCGAGCGGGGGGGTTAGCCACCGTGGTGGGGTGGGGAGCCGGCTGCCATGGGGGGCTGAGCTGACGCAGCCAGGGGGTGAGGGGGTGGGGAGCCGCCACGGGGGTGGGGGAGCTGGCTGCCGCGGGGGGCGTGGAGCTGGCTGCCACGGGGGAGGGGCGGGCGGCGTTAGCTGGGCGGGGGTGCCCAGGGCTGGTGCAAGGAAGTTTCGCCTAGGGCGCGAAACTTCCTTGAACCGGCCCTGCATGTAGAAATTTCTGTGGGTTGTGTTTTAAATCCAAGTTCATATGGAGTCAATTACATTGGGCTGTCTTTTTTCCTACTTATCTCCATTTCTTTACTCCTAAAATGAGCTTCACTGACTAGTGAATGTCACAGCAGAGGGTGTGGGCAAAGGCACAGAGACATTCCTAACGTTACAAAATAACCTGATTCAGATCTGTAATATCTATTCAGATACCATGGTGACAGGGTGGGATACATAAGGCTGAATTTCCCCTGTGGTAGTGCTCTGCCTTGCCTTAGTGGCATCAAATCATTTTCTTGCCCACTGATGTCACCATACTCTTTGTAATGCCTGTCTCTTCTCAATATGCTTCACCTATAGATTTCTGAGCTAGCCTGCCTACTATGAAGCCCACTATTTTGGAGGCAAGTTTCAGCTAAGTTACAGAGTATTCTAGAGCAAGTCACTTGGGTCTCTCTCTGAGGGTAAACAGCTCACCTTCAAACCATTCCACTGGCTTCCCCCTCACCTCCCTCTCCTGGTCTAGTCTCTGGGGCTTCTTCTACACTACCACATGTGCTTAGAACCTCAACCTTGACCTGGCCAACATGCCTTCACTCTTCTTCCTCCAGCCCCTCTGGAAGCCTATTTCTTCAGAAGTCCATCAATTCTGGCCCATCTTCCTCACTCCGCTGACCTGAGCATACAGAAAAAGCTGTGTGCCTTAAAACGATCAATGGAAGAGGCATGGAACTAAGAAGACGTGTATTTAAATTTCAGTGGTCAGATACGTTCACACTGTTTCCCTCCTTTGTTTCTGTTCTCCTTTATTTAGATTGTAAGATTCTTGGAGCAGGCAACTTCTCTTCATCTCTATCTGGAAGGGACTTAACATGTTATTAGCACAAATAAATATAGATAGAAATAAGAGACGCGATTTACTTAAAGAGATGACAAACCTAAAAGCTACAGACAGAAAATCCAAATGGCTGGTGGGCTGTTATTGTTGCTGACACCTTTCAGCACTGTTATATTAACATTTGTTTCACATATGTACTGGCTTAGCAGGCACCAGATTTACATTTTCACACTTTGTACGGGCTTGTAGTCTAATCTATTCATGCATTAGATGCCACTGTCATATTTCAGTGCACGGTACTGTGTGATATAACCAGGGTACAGATCTTGCTGCGAGAAAAAACACCTGCGTTAAAAAAAACCAACACCATGATATTCGAGGCAATATATAGTAAATTGTGCTTTTAAAAAAAAATCCATTAATTTAGTAATAATCATCAGCTTATTGTATTTGGTGATTTCTTGCTATTGAGTATATAATGGGTAAAATCCATTAAATATTTAGTATCCATGGGACCTATTCAGAGCTGGTAACAAACTAATACAACTACCTTGACTTGAAGGGAATTGAAGCCACTTCCACCAGCCTGTATTTGGCCTATGAGTTCCAAGGCTCACTCTCCCTTACTGTAATACTGAGGCAGAGTTGACTTGCAGCAGAAACCCCTCTCCATGTTCATAAAGTGACCTTACCGTGAGCTGGCATCCAACAACAACTATTCTGAACGGGATGTTTACTAGCCATGAGGGAGACAGTGGCGGCAGAAAGGCTTTGCAAGATGTGCAGCTGTGTGTGTAAGAATGACAGACTGGTCAAAAAGCAACTAGATTTCTGGCTATGCTCTTAAATGATGATATAAACTTTCCTTTCCTACTAATCATGTTGATCTATCATTAAAAGAAGTGTCGAAGTTTTTAAGGGCAAACAGTTGCCTAGGCACTCAGTATTTAGAGACACCAGGCAGAATCATGGGGGGGAGGGGCATTGTGCTAGGCACTGTATATAGTAAGGGACAGACCCTGCCACAAAGAGCTTACAATCTAAATAGAGGAGACAGAGAAAAGATGAAAGGAAACTGAGGCACAGAGGTGCAGTAATTTGCCCACGTTCATGCAGCGGGTCAGTGGCAGAGTCTGAAACAGTCCAGTGCCCTCGCCACCAAACTGTGCCTCCTCTCAAGATCTCTCTCTTTGAAGGTTTGGCTCTTTTTGCACCATAAGGGAGTGTGTCCGATATTCAGTAGAGCTTTCCCAGCTGCACCTAAGTCATACATCAGATGGCAATGACCAGGTTACTAAGTTTAGTAACACCCAGCAAGGCAGGAAATATTAGCAGTGATTTGTTACACAAGATTCCCTTTCTCAGCCAGTTTATAAATTGTCTGTTCTTCAGAGGTTTGAGATACCTTAATAAAACGTGATACTATATCCAAACTCTAGATTTGGATATAGCAGGTGGTATGATGGATGGCAAGTTTGGGAACAGAGAAAGGCAATAGGGCCACAGTAGTATGGTATTGATCATGAGGATTGGGGAGACCTCAATATGTGAAAAGATATGGGAAGAGATTGCTAAATAACTGGGTGAAGTGCACGAATGGATGTCCAGAATAAGCTGGCCTAGCAATAATGGCTACAATATGGAATGAGGGCCCCCCTAATTCCACCACATTCTTGTAGATAACCACAAAAGGGACACTTATGTGGGAAGCACAAAAAGCCAATTGCAAGGCATCCTCAGATTAAGCGATTTATCAAAGTGCTTCTGGATTCAGTGGTCTCTATGCTCCAGACCAATCATCTTGTTTTGGAGGGAACAAATTTACAAATTACTAACCAGTGAGCAGTTATTACTGACTACCAGAGGTAACTACACTCCCCAGCACGACTGAAATAGCTGACAAGTTTAGGAGGGAAACATTTTTGACCAGTTTCCATTTGGTATTAGATTATCACCATATCATAAGGAAAGCCTACAAATCCAACCAGAGAAGACTGGAGCCAATAAGAACCCGCTAAACTGGCACCTAGAGTAATTGGTACATTCGGGTATGGGCCTTTACTGGATATTTATAATAGATTCTGCAGATATGAGAGATTCATTGTTTGAACTCATAACTGGGAAGTACCCATGGAATGAGCAGAGTAATCTAGCCTAAGAGAAAATCAAATCAGAACGTAACCATGCAATTTTAGAAACTACTGCATCCAAATAATCCCCTCTACAGTGATGCTTCTAAAGTGGCTCTGGATTCATCTTAATCATTAGTTTGATTCATTGTACAGCAAAAGAGATAGATGGCCATCATCCTTCAGCAGCAGGAAGTTAAAGCCAGAGAGATTAATCACTCTGTCATAAAGGAAGAATGTTTGACAGTGGTAGATTCTCTGACATATAAACCCTATTTGTTACTTAAAACCTTTGTTATAGATGGGGCTGCTAGCAGGTTGCTTCATGCTTCCCACTATAAGACCCTGGTTTCAGTTGCTTATAACGTTAACTGTTTGGGCTGAAATTTTCAATGCTAATTGCCTTTTTTTGAAAATTTTCAGCCAAAACAGTTCAGCCATTTTCAAGAATGAGGTTAGAGAAAAATATATTTTGTCCTTGTTAATTAAATTCTTGATATCTTTTGTTTGAGACGCTCTAGAGCCCCCATGCTTTGGAGCAGGAGCATGAAATTTAGTGGGATGAATGTGTGGGAAACTTTCAATCAGAGATGTGCCATATGTTGGCCAGAGGAAAATCCACCCACATTTAACTAAAAAATAAACATTTGAAAAATCAGTGTTTGCATATGCTCAATAGAGACTTTCTAGAGCTTAGCAGGTAAGATCTCCAAAGATTCCGACCATACTTTGCATGCTCCAGTCTGGGGTTGCAGAGACTTAGCAGGATTTTCCCTGAAATCACAGTTCCCTTCCATCTGCCCCATTCCATGCTGGATCCGGGTCCAGAACCAGGTTCCAGAACTGAGACCAGGGAGTTGTCTCTCCTATGCTCTCAATGCTGGCACCCAGGCAATGAGGAGGAAGATGCCAGATTTGAATGCAGAAGGGACACAAGCTGAACCTGGGGGGTAGGGGGACAGACATGGGATCACCAGTTGTGTATTTCTCATTTTCTGGGTGCCTGAGACCCAGACCCTGGGGTCTGATTTGCAGAAGTGCTGAGCACTCACAGCTGCAACTGAAGTAAATGGAGCTATGCTTTGAACATTCAAAGTGCTATACTGTATAATGCTAAGTACTCTGAAAAAACAGGGACAAAGTGTCTCAAATTGGGCACCAAAATCAGTGGACACTTCTGACCTTCATCTCTTTGCACCTCAGCTCCCCAAGAGTAGCTAATACCCCCTCACCTCACAGGGGTGTTGTGAAAATAAATTCATTAAATGTTTGTGGAGCATTCACATACTATAGCGATGAGCACCATAGAAAAGGCCATGAGGAAATTAATAATTTTGTCTGCAGAGCCAGGATTTGATTGGGATGCAGTAAATAAGCCTGGGGCCACACATTGCAGAAAGGAGAAAACAAAATATTGAATAGCTGCTCATTAGGTCTGTGCAGTGAATGAGGCAGAGGTGTTATGGAAAAAGTAATATGTAACCATGTAATTAAAGATTGTATCATAATGCATACACACAAAAAGCCCAAATGAAATTTGCCTAGGCAACCTTAATTCTGGAGTTTTCTAACATTTGAGTGTTTGATTTTGCAACCTTAATAATGTTCTTTTAACATCATGAGGGTGTAATTATAATGTATTCACCTGTAATAGGGCTGGTAGGCCCCACACTGGCAGTGATGGGGTTAATGAGGCAGGGAGGTTTCGTGCTGGGGATGAGAGGATTAAGGAAAGCCTATGGACCCAGCTGGCTCATCCCACTACACCTGCAGCAAGTATCAGGCATGGAGAGGATCAATGAAAGGAGGAGACCTAGCCCGGTTCAGGGCTGACCAGAGTGGAGTCCTACATCTCTCTCAGGGAGAGAAGCCTGGTTCCAGTCTAAAGCTTGAGGCAGCCTGCTACCGTGAAGAGCTTCCTGGTGGAAGGGACACTGGGCCCAGGGAGGCCAGTCACACAAACTCCTTGCTGAAGTTTGCCTTTGTTTTCTTGAACTTTAATAGCCCGGAAGAGGTTGGATTCAAGAGTGCCCAGCCAAAGCATTGAGGTACTGCTACACCGGACCAGCGAGAGGTGTCAGGCGACCATTGAAGACCCACAGCTGGGTGAGTTATGCACCAATGAGCCATGAGGGGGCAATGCTTAGACAGCCCTGTTATGTCTCCCACTGAGCTGTGCAGGAGGATATTAAAAGATAATTCTCCTGGATGCCTATGGAAATGGCTGCATAAGTCCCCAGAATAAGAATTCACACTTGCCGTCTATGGAGGAGTTGACTCACTGCTGGCATGGCCCCCTTATGACTGGGGCTGGGCAGAACAGCTCTCCTCATCAGTGTCCTCTGCCAACACCCGCTCTGGCCTTGTGGTGGTCTGCCCCTTTCTCGTGACTCAGCCCTCTGGCCAGATCACTTATCGTCACTCCCCCGTGCTCCCCACAACTTCTGGGGTAACACACAATCCAACAAATGAATTCCACCTTATGTCAGGTCTCTGGGCCCAGTGGTCCTTGCTCCCTTGCCTCAGGGCTTCACAACCCTGCTATCTTCCCAGACACCACAGCCTTTCAAGATTCATCCTTCTTTTAGAGCAAGGGTTCCCCTTGGAATTCCCCAACAAATCCCAAATGAAAATACAAACTTCATCCACTTCTGCCTTCCTCAGACTCAAACTGTCATTCCTCTTAAGGGTCTCCTCTCTGCTCCATTCCTCACTGGAATGCCTCCCTGGAGGTCTGGATCCTGTTCTTTTATCAGGGCTCATCGCCTGAGCTCTGTTCCACCCTGGTGGCTGCTCTGTCTCTCTCCTGGCCTCTTGCCCGGGCTCTCTACTCAGGAGAGGATCCGAGGGCCAATTCTCCCCCTGGGTTTCCTCTTCGACCCTGCTGGTCTCTCCCCTCTCTAGCACCAAGAGAGGCACTGCAGAGTTCTTGCCCTCTCTGTGTTATGGCCTCCTTCTACTTTGGGTTTCCTCTTTTTATAATAACCAGCCAACTCCTCCCCCAGCTGGGACTCAGCTTTTATTAGGCCTGGACCAGCCTTTTGGTGCAATTAGATGCCCTAATTAAGCTCTCCAGCTCAGTGTTGGATTTACATCCCATCATAAACCAAGAAAGACCAGAATAATAGCAGATGAGTTGAGTCTTACTGGAGCTCTTATGTTGGGATCTGGGCTGTTCATCTAGGATGTTCTAACCAAGGGAAGTTTCTAGTGTAAGCAGAGTCAGGATGAGCTCTACCCTGACATCTGGTGGTGAGTTGTGGAAAGGGATGTCAGGGGCTAATCTTGTTTGCATGGACACACCCACCCTACAAAGCATGATGGACCGCTTGCCCAAATGGTCACTTTGGCTGCTGTGGGAGCCCCAGTTTCTGTGTTATTGGGGCAGGAAGAATAAAGTGTTGTTACCCTGATTATGTGAATCAAGGACAGTGGGTTTTTGTTATGATGAAGGGACTCGCCATTAGCTAAGCAGCACTTGCTAGGCGAGGGACATGGATTCCAAAACCCAGTGAATTGAGAGGGAGGCTGGGAACAGGTATTTGTATCTGGTGGCATGGGCCTCTTCTGAGAGCCCTAAATGTCAATTGCATCTCCTTCTCGCTCTCCACTGTGGAATATCAGAGCTAATTTTGAGTTCCTTAGGAGTCTAATCACAGGCTGCTGAGTTGGAATCACTCTGGGCTAAGTGTGCAAATGAGCACGAAGGCTCCCCTCACTACAAGCTGAAATCACTAAAAAAGCTGAAATTGTTATGAGCTGAAATCACTGAGCACTGTGTTAAGTAGTGGGGGAGCCGGAAGCTATATTGCTGAGCGGCTGGTGGAGCGGAGCTGCTGGCGGAGCGGAGCAGTTGGCGGGACAGCCGGAGCGGCTTGCAGGCCGGCTGACGGAGCGGAGCTGCTGGCGGAGCGGAGGAGTTGGCAGGACAGCCGGAGCGGCTTGCAGGCCGGCTGACGGAGCGGAGCTGCTGGCGGAGCGGAGCAGTTGGCGGGACAGCCGGAGCGGCTTGCGGGACGGCTGAGCGGAGTGACTTGTGGGATGGCTGGCAGAGCGGAGCAGAGCTGAGCGAAGCCCCACGAAGGGATGGGGCAGTCAGCTTCGAGCCACGTAAGGTGCCCCTTACCTCTCCCCTCCCCATTTCTACCCAGACTGGGGGGTGTGTAACACTCTGCAGATGAACTTTTGAACTCTGGGTCTGGACTTTTGGGTTGTTGGACTTTTGGGACTTTGGGTGATTTTTGGGGTTGCTGGACTCAAGAACCAAAGGGAAAGGACATGGCCAATTTGCTGGGGTGGGTCGTTGCTCACAGTTTGGTTTACAAATCCTAGATGTGGTGTTTCCCCAACAAAATGCCGCATTGTTTCTCTCTGTCATTAAAAGGTTTTTCTACACTCAGACTCTGTGCTTACGAGAGGGGAAGTACTGCCTCTCAGAGGCGCCCGGGGAGGGGAGGGGGGTGTGATATATATTTGTCCCAGGTCACTGGGTGGGGGCTCGAGCCGGTTTTGCATTGTGTTATTGGAATGGAACCCCTAGATACGGAACCCGGCCCTTGTTGCTGCCGACTCTGACTGGCAGAAGGGTTACACTAGAACTGATGACACTTCTTGGACCTAGATTCTAAGCATCAGCTTCTCCTAACTAGGCATTCCAGCTAAGAGAGCCAAATTATGGTTGGATCCTGCAACCTACCTCTTGGCATGTATTAGTGCTGTTGGTAGCATCCTTGCAGTTCATTGCTCTATAGCATTGACATGACAGTTCTGTGCCAAGGCATATGGGAAGTGAGAAAATGTTAATAAATAAATATTTTTTCTAGTTAGGCCTGAAGGAGGTTGCTGAAAATATGACATCTGCCAGGATCACAAGGCAGCACACACAAGATGCTCTTTTGGTGAAGATGCCATGGTCTAGGTTGACCTAAAGAAGCTCTTGCCCAAAACACCTGTGGACAATCATGCACTGATATGGAATTATGACTGCTTTTCTCAAGCACATTATTTCTGCATCTATCCTCAGCAAAAAAATCTTCTACAGCTAGGTGCATGTATTAGTGCTGTCAGTAGCATCCTTGCAGTGGAACCTGTACCAGCACATCATCAGGGGAAAGGGTTTTACTCTCATGGGACAGCACTTGAAGAAGGAACAAAGGAATATTTCTGTTACTCTCAAGTAACCAGGGGCGCCGACTCCGTGGGTGCTCCGGTGCTGGAGCACCCACGGAGAAAAATTGGTGGGTGCTCCGTACCCACCGGCAACTCCCCGCCCGCCCCGGACCCGCGGCAAACTTACCGGGCACCGGGAGATGTTGCGGGGCCCCGCCCCCGACGCTGGGCAACGTTGCGTCGGGGGCAGGGGCCCCCGACGCCGGGTGACAGCACCTACGGGTGGGGCCAGAAGTCAGCCCCTGTGACTACCTCAGTTACTCTCACTATTTCCTGACCCAGAAGAAAGGCGGAGGATCCCAGTCCTACTTCTGATATGAGCAGCCAACTTCCTCCTGCAGAGCATCAGGAACCTGATGTAACCCAGTCCAACCAGCAGGGATGAACAAGGAGACTGACCTAAACCAGACACTGAATTGTTACGTAATAACATTTGCTTACAGCTCCCATTTGGGATGTCACTAAATGCAGCATTCTGGGGTACAGAGTATTTCTTTACATTTCAAGGAATGCTGGGATGGGGTGGGGAACAGGACCAAGTTATTTTGAAGGGACACCATTCCCACAATGTTTTATTTGTGGTACAAAATCATACCTTTGTATCACAGCATGTGATCCTTTGCATGATTGTTGTGGAAATGTGGCATGAAGTATGTCCTAAATTGACTTGAGAGTAGGACAATAGGCAACCAATAAGGGACACGTGGTCACCTTCCTGGGATGGATACCATTGGTAAACCAAAAAGTGCCAAGTGGCAGTTAATTAAAACCTATTCTTGTGCAGAAGACCCCACAGCCTGTCTTTCCTTTATGTTCATTTCAGTTTTGGACTTCACAATTAAGAAAGATTATTTACTCACTAAACCCAGGGACAAAGAGTTTTCTGTACTTTATGCAGTAATGAAATATCTTCACTTTTGGTTGCCCTGAGATGTGGGTCACTAATAGAACAGATTGCTGACAGCATGACAGTTGATATCATTGCCGACACACCAAGAACTATGTTCCATAAATGTATGATGGTAGGATTATATAGAGACATCCAATTATAGGATAAACCAAGTGCTGTGTGTTTCAGAAAAATATTAACATTCTGCAAGTGAGAGGCAAAAAAGAGGAGTTGCCTGAGGGACTGGTGAACAGCTGGTTTGCTAATTTCACCCAATAGTGTTGCTATTTGAAATGGGAAAATTGACATCCAAGAAAAATGTTCTAATACATAACTCTAAAGTCAGTTTCGATTATGGAATGGCTTTCCCCCTGAAGCTGGAACTTCCTTACTGGCATTATTCAAAATCAGGGTGGACAAAACATGTAGAACAGAGACCATTCATTCATGCATGCACAAGACACAGAATCCGTCTTTCTGCCATAATATGTTTTTCCATCCTTAATATTTACCATATGATTCTGTGATCACACAAGAATCTGAATTATGACGCTGTATCCAAAACTACACTGGACAAAGCATTAGCAAATATACTGAAGGGAACAGTCCTGCCCTATCAGGTGGAAATGGATTAGATTACCTAAGAGGTCTTTTCCATTTCTGATTTCTGTGATTTAAGTTCCAGTTACCAATTGGTTCCAAGCTGTAACTGGTTACACTTGGAGGCAGTCTATTGTATGTGGCTTTTACAGAAAATAGGTTTCTATTTCATTCAGTCCGAGCTCTGTCACATGAATCAGATGTTAATGTATAGAATACAACCAGAGCCCACGCCTATCAAATGTCTCTCACTTCAAGGGATGTTGCTCGTTTTAGTCCTAAATTTCCTATGTTCAACACACAATTGGTGTCCCCTCACTGCCTCTGATTAATATTGTTTGCAGCAGAAATCACTCATGAAACTGACTGAATTATGGAATGTGTTATTCATGGGAACAGAATTAATCCCACAACATTTTGAGTCTCCTGAATGAATTATTGCTTTTGTGTCCTTCATTTGATCTCACATTGCATCCCCCACATGGGCCTTGGCACAGGGAGAGGCATGCCAGAGCCCGGTGGATCCATTCTGTAGCTGAGGTTTACATTTTGTTATTGTATCAAGAACTTGGACACGAGAGGGTGCCTCTCGTCACCCTAGGTACGTATTTTTCCTTTGAGACTTCAATGCAGAGGAAAGGCTGGGGAGGGGCTTTCAAACCCCAAATTCTAGCTTCCAAGCCTGAAGAATACCTTAGCTCACTGATATTGAAACTGAGACTTGTGAGCCACAAATGACTGCTTAATGGGTCTCCTGTGGCTTTGTGGCACCTGATATTAAAATACTGATTTAATTATTAACCAATCAGGATGCTTTTACTATGTGATTAACCAATTATAGATGATAAAATAATAATTCTTGGTCAGCGACAAGGCTGATTCCCCACTTTGGCACTTCGAGTGCAGAAGGTGGGGGCCCGCAAGGATTCTAAAAAATAATATTGGCCACTCCAGGTTTATATTAAACTCCCAAGGTTACAGCTTCTCTCTGACCTTGGATGGGTAGATGCTGCCACCACCAAGTGCAGAACCCCTTTGAGAGCCCAGGCAGGCACACTTGGGAATTCCTTCCTATGGGGTACCCTCAAGCTCTTTCTCTCTCTCTCTCTCTCTCACACACACACACACACACAAAAAATCAGCTGTTGCCACCAGCTAATTAAACAAGATGTTCACAAACCTCTTAAGACACAAAAATCCAATTCTGTTCTTAAAAAAGGTAAATTTCATTAATAAAAAAAAAGAAAGAAAATACATCTAGGAACTCAGGCTATTGCTAGATTTTAAAAGAGCACCTACAAAGATTAAGCACCAAGAATAGCTTTCTTGAGGTCCAGCTTAAAGGTCACAAGCAAAACAAAAGCACCTGGGTTTAGCACAGAGGAATCCACAAGCCCTAATGAAATACAAGGGATAAACCTCATCCCATCTTCCTAGACATTTCCTGATCTACTTACATATCTGGGGTTTTAAATGTGTAGTTTCTAGGTATGATACTGATGATTTTGTTATATCTGGCCCAAGCGTCTTACAGCATAGCTGCTGCCCTGTCCACCTCTCCCTGGGAGAGCAGACAGACAGACAAAAGGGGAGTCTCTTTAATTTTAAAAAGTTCTAGCCTTTCCATTGGCTCTTTTGGCCACGTGCCCACTCACTTTCTTTTACCTATGCAACACAGTGAGACTTTTTAACCCTTTACCAGTAGAGCAATTAGAGAACAGCTACTAAAAGGGATTTTATAGCTACGGGCTGGGTGTCCATAAAAGGGAGCTACCCCGCCCCCTTCATTTATCACAGCCAGTCATTTTGCTTTGTAAATAACAAATAGCTAAATATTTCCCCATCATGCTGTTTAAATATGAATATATAGTAAATAACATAATGAATTCACACTACTGCGGCTCGTTAGGTAATGTTGATTGCTAGTTTGGCTCCTGAACCACTGAGGTTTGAATATCACTGCCTTAGCTGAACAACACCCTTGTAGTAACAGGAGTGAAACCTTTGAAAGACACTGAAGTACAACAATATTGTGATTACCTCTTGTATCTATACAGCTCCTCTTTCCCTTGTAAGGCCGGAGATGCCAGTTGTAGCCTCAGTCCTGCAAAGAGAACTGTGGGGCGTTCCCTGTACACAGATGGTGCCTCAGGAGGGTTTTGGGGTCGGAGCGTGAAGTTCTCTTTGCAGAATCTAGAGACTATATTTGCCTACTACTATTTAAAGTGGATACATAGTAATGCAGGTTGCTTTAAAAATGACATTTATTCACTGAGATTTATCCCAGAGCTTCCCAGACTGAAAAATGATGCATGCTGTGATCTGTTTCCACTGGACAAGTTTGAATCAAACATCTGTTAGTTTTCCTTTTTCAGACGCCCTGATGAAATCTGAAATGCCTGTACAGTACACATTCCTTTGCTAATTACATTCCTGGAAGGTTGTCTCATGAATCAGATGCTTTGTGGGGAAAGAACACAGACCATGCTTTGATGCAGCTGGGAAAAGGAGTGAAGACAGGTATGGAGCTGTTCATGCACTTGACAACTTCTGGCTCCACTGAGACTTTCAAAAATATTTAATTACCCTTGCTGTTTACCAAGATGCTAATTTCCTTTCACCTACCTGTGCTGTTATGTGGAAAGTAAACTGAAAAAGAGATTTTTGCTATTTATTCAACTCATCTGAAAGCAGAACTTAGGTGTCAGCTACCAAGTAAAGAGGATTTTTGCAGCCTGCAGAGGGAACTATATGGGGTATCAACTCTGTTTTTCTATGTAGCTACATTCACTCATTAAAATAAAATTATGGGGTGATCTCTTTTGCATGCTCCCTGCAGCTATACCCCCTTGAACTACAGCAGTGATTTTCAACCTGTGGTCCATAGAACCCTGGGCATCCGCAGACTAGGGCTAAGATTTCCAAATGGGTCTGCACCTCCATTTGAAATTGTTAAGGGGTCTGCAGATTAAGAAAGGTTGAAAACCACTGAGCTACAGCACTGTCAGAATCTCACAAGCTAAACAGGATCAGGCCTGACTAGAACTTGGATGGGAAATCTCCAGTCAAAATCCAGAGTTTCATGCTGATGATTCAGTAGGTGGTGGTATTCTTTCCTCTAAGTCACTAATACATTAACGTGGTATTAGGAGGTTCTTTCTGCCCTTTGGGTAAACTATGAAACAGGTCCTGATCCTAGAAGGCCCCCTGGGGGCCTCATCAAATTGAACTTGTTTGATTACATTCAGGCTACATAAATATCTCCTGCAGTTTCAGCTGGGGATGGTATTCTTCATTGCCTCTCCTAAACTATGGAGCAGTTTCGGTTTGAGCTATCCTTATACTTAGAACATTTTTCTAATATCTAACTTAAATCTCCCTTGCTGCAAATGAAGTCGAATACTTCTTGTCCTACCCTGAGTGGACATGGAGAACAACTGAGCATCATACTCTTTATAAACAAGCTGTTACATATTTGAAGCCGTATGTCCCCTCTCAGACTTCTCTTCTCTAGACTCAGCATGCCTAGTTCTTTCACCCTTTGCTCAGGGGGGATGTTGTCTAAACCTCTTATTTTTGTTGCTCCCATCAGGACTCTCTCCAGTTTGTTCACATCTTTCTGAAAGTGTGGTGCCCGTCTGGACACTGCACTCCTACTGAGGACTCTCCCGTGATGAGCAGAGTGGGACAATGACCTCTTGTGTCTTACCTATGACA
The DNA here is from genome assembly GCA_037349315.1 of Chelydra serpentina. Taxonomy (NCBI): domain Eukaryota; kingdom Metazoa; phylum Chordata; order Testudines; family Chelydridae; genus Chelydra; species Chelydra serpentina. Next base: position 32,046,805 of record JBAIAC010000029.1, on the reverse strand, counting down.
CTCCTGTTAACACATCCCAGAATATTAGCCTTTTTTGCAACTCATTAAATTTGAGATCTACTCTAACCCCCACATCCTTTCTGCAGTACTGCTATCTAGACCAGTTATTCCCCATTTTGTATTTGTGCATTTGATTTTTCCTTCCTACATGCATAGGCGCCAACTCTGTGGGTGCTCCGGGGCACCTCCCGAGGCTTCGCCGGATGCGACGCGGCAGTCACCAGCCGCTTTTCTTGGCTCCCACCAGCTGGTCGGCAGCACCTCGGGGGAGGGAGGGGTATGGGGAGGAGGTGGAGCCAGGCCCTCTGTCTCCACCTCCTGCCCATACCCCTCCCTCGAGGCGCTGCAGACCAGCTGGAGGGAGCCAGGAAAAGCAGCTGGCGGCTGCCGCTTCGCATCCGGCGGAGCCCCCTTGGAGACATGAGCTGGGCAGGGGACGGGGCTGGCGGGGAGCTGTCGGGCCTGGTGGGTGCTCTCCGGTTTCTTTCCCCCCATCCCCCGGCTTGCAAGCTGAGGGGGCGGGGGTGGGAAATGCAGCGTGCCCGGGGGAGGAGGTGGGGATTTGGGGAAGGGGTGAGGCCAGGGGTGGAGTTGGGCTGGGGCCGGGGGCGCAAGCACTACTTTGTACTACTTTGCACTTGATTGAATTCATTTTGTTGATTTCAGACCAGTTCTCCAGTTTGTCAAGGCTGTTTTGAATTCTAATCCTGTCCTCCAAAGTGCTTGCAACCCTTCCCAGCATGGTATTATCTGCATATTTTATAAGTGTACTTTTTAATCCATCATCCAAGCTAGTAGTTAAAGCAATTCCAGCATATATAGATCTTTGGTATAAAAGGAGCTATATAAATTCAAGATAACATTAGCCTAAAATCCATGTCTTGTAGTTATAGTAAGAGACAGTGCCTACCCTGAAGAATTTACAGTTTAAACAGCCAAGATAGACACAGGAATAGAGGGGGAACCCAGGCATAGAGAGATGAAATGACTCCTCCAGGGCCTCACAGCAGTTCAAGTGGCTGATTCAGTAATAAAATCCAGGTGCATTTCCTTTTTTTTTTTTTCTAATGAGGGAGGTTATTAAAGGGATGGCATTTTAATGAATAATTCATAGATACACCCTCTCCCTTTGTTTCAATATAAAAATAAGTAAACAATTTCTCACTGATGCACTACTACTGTATTGTGAAGAATTGTTATTTTTACTTAAGAGATCTTAGATTCAAGGATGTACAGAAGCCTCTTCCCCAGGGAACACGACAAACTCCAGTGAACACCAGTTTTTAAAAGTCCACTTACATTTTAATTAAGAACACTACCTTTTGTGCCAGCGCTGTTATTTTTTGGTGCTATGCACTCCAGCGTTCAATTGGGGGGCGGGGGGAAGGGGAGAGAAGAGACAATTACCCATGGATGGATTAAACTGAGGTCAATGTTGGGGTCTCCGCTCTTTTGAAAATCGGGCAAGTGACTAAATATGGACTTAGGAGCCTAACTTTAGGCTTCTGCTTTTGAAAATGCTACTTTTAGTGTATTCTAATGTTAGCCTGCGCTGGTGATATGCCTTTATTTTCCTGCCTGTGGCTTTGGAAGAGCTAGAGAAGAGGCTGCCTCTCACCTTCCTAGAATCCATGCCAGTTTTTACGTTGAACCTAAGCCCCAGAGGGTCAGGATTTTGGAAGTTTAGAGAGGACTGTATAAATACTCTCACTATGCAGACGTGATTAAAACAGCTCCTCGTTGAGTTTCAGTGCCTGGATTTAAGGGGCCCCTCCATAACTCAGAATTTAATATCTCAGGCTGTGCTGCTTTTGAAGTGGGCTCAAGAACAAGTTATTTCAGCGAATGTACCATTATGAAGCCTATTTTAATACACAATGCCCTACATGGAAGCTCCTGAGGCAGCCATCATTTTATACTGTAATAGAGATTAGTCAATGTACGTGCTGTTTATCTCCCTATACCCTGTAAATTCATACAGGAGACTGTCCACTTCATCCTACTTCTTCTAAGAATACAATGACTATTAATCAGTCATTAGATGACTCCTCCTTACATTCTACATTCTATTGGACTGATAACACATTCCTATAAAGGGAACAAACATACACACGCACAGCAGCACAGAAAAGGCTTGATCCAAAGCCTGTTGAAGTCAATGGAAAGATTCAATGGGTGTTAGATCAAGCCCTAAAAAGCTAAATATTTGTTTCTTTTTGGTGCCACGTGTATTAAACTCTAAAAATCCAGAGATTTGCTGTTCCTCGGGTGCTAGCCACTAACAGAGAACGTGAATACCTATTAAATTTAGGGAAATCAATATAAATGGAAAGTGACATGTTATTCTAGGGTTTATTTTATTTTTTTTGCACAACTTCTTTGGCCTTATATTTGAAAATGGAATTGAAAGTCCCTTCTGACACACACTGGATTATGTCTACTGGAGTTTGGATGCATGAGCCTTGGTTTCTAATTTTCCCTCAATAACAAGGGCAAATGGACCCTGTTTAAGTAGCCACAGAAAAATGCAGCCATTATTCCCCTTTAATCTGCGGCTTGTGAGAAATGCACACTCCTCTGGCTGGCTGCAAATAACATTCATTTAACCACGCTGTGATTATGGTTTAGAAATGATTAGGAGAGCAGATGATATATTTTTAATCAACAAACATATCACTACTGTAGCTTTTGTATTTAAGTGTCTAACCATCAGTACACAATAAAAGGTTCTTTTAAAATGATTGATATTCAGTATGGGTTTTGAAGTTACATCAGTAATTTTGACGTTTTACTCTCTCTATATGATATTCTCTGAAGAACTGACATTATCTTGTAATGAGAAGACTTAGAAAAAAACCCCACCCTAAACATCATTATCCTAATGTAGAACAAAATTTGGTAGAAGTGTTTACCTTTTCCCTGGACCATAACTTACAATCAACATCTAGTCTGCAGTTTTCTCTCTTAATACTCCAGTTTGACAATTACTTTGTTTTGCTGTCAAAATGTCACCCCCTTTTGCACTTACGTATTGTAGCTAATTGAAATTATTTCCAAGCTGCTGTGCAGATAATCATCTAAACAGGCACTGTATTCAGAGTACACACACTATCCTGATCCTACCCAGTCCACATTATCATCATATTTGTGTTATAGTCATGTCTAGGGGCCCCTAATGAGATCTGAGCCCCATTGCGCATGGTGCTGTACAAACACGTAAACTATTTGAGGTATGGATTCTTACTAAAAAAGGCCCCCCAATTTGACAAAGGATTGAAGCATGAGACTAAGTCCATCTGTACTCAGCAAAGCATTTAAGCACGTGCTTAGCTCCAGGCTGGTGGTTAAATCCCATTAAAGCAAAGCTTGACCTCAAGTGCTTTGGACTGCTGAATTGGGACCTAAATATACAGATACAAGGCATGGGAGGGAGGTAGTATTATTAATCCCTATTTCACAGCTAGTCACTAAGAGAACTGAGGTACTGAGAGTATTTACCCAAGGTCACACACAGGTCTGTGGAACAACCAGGAATTGGACCCATATCTCCCAAGTCCCAATCCCGTGCCTTCAGCACCACACCACAGTTTTCAGACCTTTTTCTACACACCCATCTTTTGGAAAGGAAAAGACGACCCTGGTTTCCAAGATAGATCTGAAATACTTTTTCTCTGAAGTCAGATGAAAGAAAACTAAAGACTGAGAACTTGTAAATAAATTATTGTAGCACCTGACGTTGTAAGAGTGTGCTATCTTTACCACAGAGCTTTGATTGTAGGTAAGAAGAAGGCAGATCACCCACACAAACATCCACCTACATATTAGTTGAGTATTTATTTCAGTAAATTAGGCAGGAAATGCCGGTGTGTGTATTGATGCAGCTACTTGAAAGTCAGCCATTCTTATATCCAGTGCAAAAGCCAGAAAAGATGCAAGGAAGTGAATTCCAAAGTACAGGGAACCAGATAATTTTTCCTGAGAGATTGAGGAGCCTTCATTTTAAGGGAGTTTTGAAAATAAATGCACAAGCTCTTTATGCACAGTTAAGTCCAACTTCCTAATATTAAATGGGAAAATGTTTTCCTCCTTATATATCTGACGATAACTTCTGTACCAAAGAAATAAGGAGTACAGTAGGAGAAGAATAGACTTTCAAGCTGAGATTCTAGTTGGCAAGAAGATTTCCCTCACCAAAAAAAAGAGTCCAGTCTTCCTTCTGGATCTTTCAGTTGTGAAAAGCTGGAATATGGAATGAGATCAGGGCTCAGCAGGAATACAAACTCCTCATGAAAAAGAAACAGATTCAAATATGTAGTCTGACTTAGGACCCATGGATATCTTCATTGAAACAGGCACAAATGGATATTCATGCGTAGATGGTCCATGTTCCTGCTTTTAATCTGTTTGCAGACAGTTGAGATGCTTCTTGAAAATCCCAGCTATTCCACAGTAGTGTTACTATCACTATGAGATGAACATGCTGAGAGGGAGATGGAATATGCATCTGTGCATGGAATACATCTCCTATTACTACTGGGGGAATTCTGCACCAAAACATTAAAAATTCTGTGCACAATATTTTATAATTCTGCATATTTTATTTGTCAAAAATAAAGCAATGTAATCACACTGGTTTCAATTATTTTGGTAATTTATTTAAACTATAATACAGTTGATGGAGAATGGGAGTGGGGAGCTTTGGAGGAAATCCCCGAACCCCCTTTGTCTAATAGTAATGTAGCTAGGTTTGACCCTTTATTTCTACTTATTATTCAACAAATATATGTAGCCATATGCTCAGTGTTATGTCATAGGCAACTTAAGAGCAAGTGAGGGCTGAGGAAATCAAACTCACAATTTATATTGGCAGTTGACCGTCTCCAGAAGGGTAAAAAACAGTTCATGGAGCACATTTTGATAGAACATTTTTTCAGTCCAAAAATTTAGACAAGTTCTAATCGCTAAAGCACCATAAGCATTTATAAAGCCATACTGTCCTTTACACCCCTCTAGCAATGTAAAGGAGCCTTTTTACACCTGTTTTATACTCCTGGGGGAATTCACAAAGACAATGGGAACAATTCACTAAGCAGGCACGCTGCTACATTCTGCTCTGCCTGAGGGGATAGAGCCTGCCCCACACCTATCTCCTCAGAAACACCCCAAAGCCCAGCCCCTCCCTACAGTGATTTATGTCTCTACTGGATGCTCCAGACGCCTGAACCAACCTGCCTGAGCTGCTGGGGAGGAGCGCATGACTTCTCTTGTGGCTTCCCTTTGCTTCCCCATCAGAACTCATTTTTCTGTGGGGAAGCAAAGAAATCTGCAGGGGACATGGATTCTGTGCATGCGCAGTGACACAGAATTCCCCCAGGAGAGGAGTATCATATGCATCTCTACTGTGCCCCATTACCAATCGAGGGCATATCAGTTGATGCACTTCCTCACATGCATAAGAGGGCTCTTCAGTGGCTATGAACTTCTCTGGATCCTCTTCCTTGATTCTCTGTGCTGTACAAGCCAAAAGTCAGGGACCTTGGAGGTGCTGATGTGCTACTATAAGCTTCTCAAAGGCATCATTTATGGTGTTATGCTCAATGGGGATTTTTTTTTAAAATGTCCATTTCTTGAGTACACAGAGAGTAAGTTAATGATTCTTGTCAGAAAACCCTTGGGTAACTGAATTGTAGTGGTCAAGTTTTATTCTCAGTTCTAGTGGTATGAATTTGTTACAGCTGATGCCAAAAAAATTGCTTCTGCTGTGCACAAGTGTAACCTTATTTAAGTACTTCATACCATCACCATAATATGAAGTTCTGCAAAAATATAAAAAGTTACTAATCTATACTTTAAATTTTACCTGCAATTTAAGATTTTTTTGGTCTGGAGATTTACATAAATTAACAAGATCACATTGTTCTCATAATTTTACATCAGTAAACAAGATATACTGTTGCCAGTTCATAAAGCAACTTCAACGTTTGTTCATGTTGAAAGATACTAATAGAGTCGTATGGACAAGAAAATATTTCCTAACGTTTAATGTCTGTAATGATATGCTACGTGAAATATATACACAGGAACTCATAATTGTAATGTACCACAAATATTTCAGGAAGCTATTGGTTATGCATCTTTAACTTTCACACACATAACCATCATAAAAATGTTAAGCTGTTACATATGCCTCATTCTTTGGTCTGATTGCTATCATACAATCTTTGAAAGAAAGAGCCTCCTGTTTTTAATTAATTAGGGCCCAGAAACATTTTATATAAAAAGAGAAACTAGCAAGCTTAGTGTGCCGAGTTTCTTTCTGAGCCAATATGGTTTTGTCATGGGTGTGTGAAAGTGACAAAGGCAACTTTGGTTACAGTACAGTAGAACATCTGCAAGTCATTTACATACTTTAAAATGTCACAGTGATAAATACATACGGCTCTGTGACAATTGAAAGGTTATGTTTTAAAATGTATGCTGAAGAGAAGCATCCGAACAAGACTGTACACAAAGGAAAGCATCACAAAAAACTATTTAGACAGCACATTTGGAGAAAACCCATTACAGTACATTTCCAAGGATTTGAGAGGAAAAAATGTTCCTATCTTAACAGCAGAGTAAACAAAGTTATGCCGGAGCTAATTTATATTATACATGTAGGTTGGTGTATATAGGCATAGCCATTTGTCTTTGAAAATGTGTTACAATGGTTCAACTACAAATGGAAATGAGTTTGCTGATCAGTTTAGGCCCTATTCAAGTCACATAAACCAGGCCCCAACAGAAAGTTCAGTATGGATAAAATTCATCCCAGTACAGAGGCCTGCCTGCACATGGTCATGTACACTGCTTAAGCCCTAAAGATTCACTCCCTTCTTAAGTATTGATAGGTCTATTCTACAGTGCAGAGGATTTTATCCCAAGATCTGATCTTACTGGGCCTCCCCAACTGAGGTCACTGCAGGGCAGGCAGTACTCAGTACCTTACAAAGTTAGGTCACATGGCCTTGTCTAATCAAAGAAATGTGGGGAAGGGACCTGGATAGGTCATCGAGTCCAGTCCCCTACACTGAAGCAGGACTAAATATTATCTAGAGCATCCCTGACAGGTGTTTGGCTAACCTACTCTTAAAAATCTCCAAGAATAGAGAGTCCACAGCCCCCCTAGGCAATTTGTTCCAGTGCTTAGCTACCCTGACAGTTAGGAAGTTTTTCTCAATGTCTAATCTAATCCTCCTTTGCTGTAATTTAAGCCCATTGCTTCTTGTCCTATCCTGAGTGAATAAGAACAATTTATCTTTCCTCTTTATAACAACCTTTTACATACTTGAAGGCTGTTATGTCCCCTCTCAGTCTTCTCTTCTCCAGACTCAACAAACCCAATGTTTTCAGTCTTTCCTCATAGCTCATGTTTTCTAGACCTTTAATCATTTTTGTTGCTCTTCTCTGGATTTTCTCCAAATTTGGCCACATCTTTCCTGAAACATGGTGCCCCAAACTGGACTCCAGTTGAGGCCTTACCAGTGCTGAGTAGAGTGGAAGAATCACTTCCAATGTCCTGCTTACAACACTCCTGCTAATAGATCCCAGAACTAGGGTTTTTTTTTGGGGGGGGGGGTTGGGAGGGGGGAGAGAAAGAGTTACATATTGACTCATATTTAGTTTGTGATCCACTATAACCCCCAGATTCTTTTCTGCTTTACTCTTTCCTAGGCAGTCATTTCCCATTTTGTATGTGTGCAACTGATTGTTCCTTCCTAAGTGGAGTACTTTGCATTTGTCCTTATTAAATTTCATCCTATTTATTTCAGATCATTTTTCCAGTTTGTCAAGATCATTTTGAATACTAATCCTGTCCTCCAAAGTGCTTGCAACTCATCCCAGCTTGGTATCATCTGTAAACTTTAAGTGTACTCTCTCTGCCATTATCCAAATTATTTATGAAGATATTGGACAGATCCCTGTAGGCCCCCTAATGATATGCTCTTCCAGTTGGATTGTGAGCCACTAATAACTACTCTTTGAGTAAGTTTTTCCAACCAGTTGTGCACCCACCTTATAATAGGTTGGTCTAGGCTACATTTCTCTAGCTTGTTTATGAGAAGATCATGTGATAGTATCAAAAGCCTTACTAAAGTTGAGATATATCACCTCTACTGCTTCCCCGCATCCTCAAGGCTTGTTACCCTGTTAAAGAGGGTTTCCCACAATTGTTCTAGACCTGCTATGAGATGACATGGTGATAAAAATACTAAAAGCTCAGCCTACACCTAACACACCTACTACAGGTAACTCTGATGGAGTGTCAGCAATGGTGGGAGATGTTCAGAGAAATCTCAGTATAGATAGAGCCTATGAATGGTAGTGTCTGCCCAAGAGCAGTCCAGCAATGGACCAGCAGGGGATGCTGTAAATCAGGATGAAGGTGTTAGGAGGCACTGCTTATACTGTTAGTCCTTTTATATCTTTATGAGCATGAAAACTGCTTTAAATGTATTAAAAATTGGTAATAGCCACCTTTTAAGGTGGTCTAAAAGAGGTCTAGAAAATCATGATTGGTGTGGAGAAAGTAAATAAGGAAGTGTTATTTACTCCTTCTCATAACACAATTTCATTTGGTGACCCCTAGTTTTTAACAGGCAGCAGATTTACAACAGACAAAAGGAAGTATTTTTCCACACAACACAGATAATCTGTGGAACTCCTTGACAGAGGATGTTATGAAGACCAAGACTATAACAGGGTTCAGAAAAGAACTAGATAAATTCATGGAGGATAGCCATTGATGGACCTATTAGCCAAGATGGTCAGGGATGGTGTCCCTAGCCTCTGTTTGCCAGAATCTGGGAATGGACAACAGGGGACTAATCATTTGATGATTACTGGTTCTGTTCATTCCCTCTGTGGCACCTGGCATTGGCCACTGTCAGGAGACAAGATACTGGGCTAGGTGAACCTTTGGTCTCACCCAGTATGGCCGTTCTTATGTTAAAAGTAACTCATTTTGGAGGAAAATATGTAATTTAAAAAGTAAAGTCTGAGTAGCTGGGGCGGGGGGGTGGCTAATTGTATAGCTAGGTTTCTAGTTCTCATCTGAGCCATATCAGCAGGGACCATAATCTTACCCCTATTTAGTGACCATCTGGCAGCCTGTGAAATGGGTTTGTTGGTCTCTGTCCAGTTTCTACATAAATTAAAACCATCACCATGATTGGTGTTAACTGACACCCTTGTTTACAGTTTCAGCAGCATTGCCCCAATGCTGGTGGATCTGCCCAGTGGGGCATTCCTTCTGCAGAGGAGAATCCCATATACCAAGCTGCTAGAGCGGCTTCTATGCCACCCAGTCCCCAGTGTAAGTGGTGTGTCTCATTCAAAGGAGACATGGCCAGTGAGTCTCTGTGCCCCCGGTAAGCCTTGACTGTCAGAATGAGCTCTATGGACTCCTGGCAGCTAATGCAGTCCAACCAGCCTGGCCCCAAGCCATCCAAAAATCAGAAGGTGGGTTAGCAGAGTCTTGTGGTCCACTGTATCAAAGGCTGGAGAGGTCCAGCACTATGAGCATGGAGGTGTCGCCTGAGTCCATGGCCTTGAGGAGGTTGCCTTTTAGTGACACTTGAACTGTTTCTGTGCTGTGTCTTGGGGTGAACCCTGATGTCACATGTTATTGGACGGTATTGCTTTCTTGGCTATTTTGTCCAGGAATGGGATACTAGAGATGGGATGGCAGTTACAAAGACATTGAAGGTACAGCATTGGCTTCTTGAGGACTGGGTGAACTATTACCTTGTTCAAGGAGTTTGGTAGGTGTGCTTCTCAGAAAGAAGCAGAGACTTCTATTAGTCATAGGCATAGTTCTTTGCTAGCTTTTAGCAGCCAGGAGGAGCATGGATCTGTTTAACAGCTGATGGCTCTAACATTTCAGGGCTTCTTGAGCTTTAGTATGAGCTCTCGAGGTCCCTTCCAGACCTATGATTCTGTGTGTGATGGGGCCAAATTCAGTTAGGGGCAGTGGGACAGATCACACAATCAGGGCTAATCCAAATTAACTCCATATGTATTCAGTGGACCTCAGCAGTGATGTATGCTGACAGCTCTTCAGTTCATGCTTGGGTCTGATATCTGGGCTGTGCAGTCTCAGACGATCATGGGAGCAGATAAGGTGGGTTAGAGCCACTTTCTCTCCTCACCTCAGGCACCAAGCTGCTTTCCCTCCTTCTGCACCAAGCACAGTTCAGCCTGGGGAACTGGCCTGTAAATGTCAGTGTAACCAGGCTGTCTGTGTGTACACACACACACACACAAAAGGAAGGTGTGATTCTTGTACTGGCTGCTGTCTAATCTTGTTAATGTCGAGCTGGTCAGGTTTTAAAATAAACAGAAGACTAAAAAGAAATATTCACCATCCAGTATGAAAGCTATTTGTGTAGCCATTAAATTGCAGACAGCAAGACTAGAAACATGGTCTTAAAGAAGGGCCTGGGCTCAGTTCTGTATTGACAAAGAAAGAATAATCATTGGAGAGATAAGTTAACTTAAGAGGCTGTCATGCTTGTAGCAATAGTAAATCCATTTGGATAAAGCACACTTCTCAAGAAGAGTGCTCAGTTGTGAGGTGCATTGCCAAGATATTGCTAGGAAATACAAAGTCTGGAAAAAAACAAAAGCAGCATAACAACAATAAAGAGACGTTTGACTGGGCAAGTTGATCCTTGTAAATTTTCCCCTCATTGTCCCATGTTTTAGAAAAGGGACTAATAATGAATAGCAATGTTAGCTAGATAGATCAAACCAGGATAGTTTCAGGAATTAGGTTTCTGACAGAAGCATTTATGGGTCCTGTGTAACCCAAATTCATCCCTACCAAAAATGGCTCGGAATATTGAGGCTGCTCTTCTATTCCTTTTGTAACAACTGTGTAATGCTGGCACTCCCAGATTGGTTGCTATGGACAGCACAACACTTCATGAGACCAGAGGACATTCAGGCAAGGAGTGAGTGAAACAAGTGGGCAGTACGTACAGGAGAGAAGACAACCAGGCGCATGACACGTAGAGGCAGGAGGACAAGCGACTTTGGAATCCTGATTCTCCTCTCACTAGTTTTATACCAGTGCAACTCCATTGATCCCAATGGAGCTATTCCTGATTTACTCAAGTATAGGCAAGGAGAATCAGGCCCCAGGTGTCTAGAAAGCATGTGGAGACAGACAAGAAAAGAATAGAGTGGATGAAATCAGAGCTAAAGGAGAGAAACTTTTCTCCAAACATAGGACAAAATGCTAATTGCATTAAAAGAACAATCAAAAGACACATGAAATGATAGTACTTCTCCATGTCATGACTGAAGTTGCCACTGGGATGTGTAGTGATCATAGTGGGAGGGGGACATTGTCTGCCTTCCCATCAATGCAAGGGCAAGTGTCTACGAGACACTGTCACTATTAAAATGTGATGCATGCTGTTGCAAGTTTCTGGTCTAGTACACACAGAGATATAGCAATGCTGTCGAACCATTCATTCTGCCAAGTGACAAACTCCTAGGCATTTGGCCAAATGACTAAATACAAGGACAAGGCACTTGGTCAAAAGCCTTAAGTTACTTAATGAATATAAGGATTTACATTTTATTGCACGCTGTGACAAAGTTCCTCCTCTACCTCGGTGGGTCCTGCGCTTATTGGCGGATTCTGCTTGCCTCAGAGATCTTCCCCTCTAGTAGAATCCACAGTCCAGGTTAACTCCTCCTGTGTCTGATCAGGAGTTGGGAGTTTTGGGGGGAACCCGGGCCCGCCCTCTACTCTGGGTTCCAGCCCAGGGCCCTGTGGATTGCAGCTGTTTAGAGTGCCTCCTGGAACAACTGCACGACAGCTACAACTCCCTGGGCTACTTCCCCATGGACTCCTCCCAACACCTTCTTTATCCTCACCACAGGATCTTTCAGCAGTACACCCTCTCACTCTCAGCTCCTAGTGCTTCTTGCTCCCAGCTCCTCACACGCAACCTCCTTCCACAGCTCCTGACATGCGCCCCTCACTGACTCACTGGGAGGCTTTTAACTAGTTTCAGCCAGCCCCTGATTGGCTGCAGGTGTCTCAATTAACCTCCCTGCCTTCTGGAAAGTTCTTAATTGGCCCCAGGTGTCTTGATTAACCTGGAGCAACTGCCATAAGGTATCAGGGATTTGTTTAGCCTGGGGATAACATACTGGTTCCTTACCACTTTCCTATAGCCCTCTGGCCTTGCCCCGTCACAACACTGACAAGTACAAGAGAACATTGATTGTCCATTAACAGCACATGCCATGTTTTGTATCACTGCAAGCCTATGTTTTGGAGTGACTGAGACTTCAGTGACATTGCTGTCACATTCCAGCTTCTGAATCACTGAGCCCATTGGTTTTGCATTTCTTTGGGCCAAAGCAATAAGATGTAATGAATCCTTGATCAGCAGCAGCAGGTTTTCTTTAAATAGCTCCTCACACATACGGTCTTCTCAGGATTCATTTTCATTGGGACTTAAGGCCAGAACCTCAGGTGTTCTAAATTGGTATAGTTCTATTGAACCTCAATGCAGTGGTCTTCTGCACGTTACATGACATATATAATTAGGGCCCTACCAAATTCATGGTTCATTTTGGTCACTTCCACAGTCATGATTTTTAAAATCAGACATTTCATGATTTCAACTATTTAAATCTGAAGAGTCACAGTACTGGAATTGTGGAGGTCCTGACCCAAAAAGGAGTTGTGGGGCAGGCGGGGGGAGTCGCAAGGTTATTGTAAGGAGGGTTGCGGTGCTGCTACCCGTACTTGTGCGGTGCTGCTGGCAACAGCGCTGCCTTCAGAGCTGGCCAGCTGGAGAGCGGCAGCTGCTGGCCGGAAGCCCATTTCTGAAGGCAGAGCTGCCACTAGCAGCAGCACAGAAGTAAGGATGGCACGGTATGGTATGGCCACCCTTTCTTCTGCTCTGCTGCCTGCAGTTGGGCCCTCAGTCAACAGCTGCCACTCTCTGGCTGCCCAGCACTGAAGGCAGTGCACAAGCAAGGATGGCAATGCCATGACCCCCCTAAAATAACCTTGCAATCCCCCCTGCATCTCTATTTTGGGTCAGGACCCCCACTTTGGGGAACATGGTCTCCCCCATGTAGTATAAGGTAAAAGCACACAAAAAAGACCAGATTTCATGGTCCGTGATGCATTTTTCATGCCGTGAATTTGGTAGGGCCCTATATACGATATGAAGGAAGCACCCAGGGACAATGGGTTCCAAACAACTGTATTTACTAACTATACAACATGCAAGGACTAGATACAGATATGCGCTGCTGCTCTGGCAGGGTTCTGGTGACTTCTGGAACATAGGAGACAGTGAAGGCAACTAGAGGGCTCGCAGACTATTTAAGGGTACTTCCCAGTTGCTGCATGCTATAGGAGCCATGATAATTTACATCAGCATAGGATCCGCCTCTATATTTTTTAAAATAAAAACAGACATCTGGACATGAGCTACTTCCTGTGTTTAAAAAGTGTACCACCAATATCTCAAAGTCCACGTTGTCCCAAGCTCTGGGAATCAAACTTTTACTTTCAGAGGGCAAAAGGAAGTTTGTGCTTAGCTGCTAAGGAAGATTCATGCTTCCAAATGCAAAGTATTTACCGATTGCTTTGGCTATAAAGGTAATTATGTGAAGCTTCAATATCTTAACTTCCTCTTTCTTTTGAAGATTTAAGATTTATTTCTTACTATGAAAATATAACGACGATCTTCTTAGGAACCCACATTTATAGAACACAGAACATACAAAGAGGGGCTGTATCATCCCCATTTGCTATCTTTTCCATCTAGTTTATGGGCTGTATCATAGCCCAGTTCAGATACACAGGATGAAACCCAACCCTATTGGTGTCATCCATACTTTGTCAAAGTCCTTTGCCAAATATTTTTAGAAATATTCTTATTCTGCACAGAGGATTATCTTTCTCCTCCACTCACCCAAGTAATTGCAAGGTAGGTGTGAATCCTAAATGCTGAGTAGGAAAAAAGAAAAAAAAGGGTATAAAAAATTGAAGCGTCAAAATTGATTTTTTACCATGATCAATACCTTAAACAGAAGATACTGTCATAAAATACAGGCTTTTGTTGAGGAAAAAGGCAAGAGAAAGTTGTTTCTTGTTTCTAAAGAAAATATTTTTGGAATATAAAATATGTAACGATTTGTACTGCTGCAAAATCCTACCTCAGCGCCTCAACATGGTGTAGCGGTGACCCTGGCCGTCTGACAGCTATGGTAGCAGGGCGTATGCCCTGGTAGGTTTTACCATGCTACAAAGATGTTGGACTATCCAATTCAGGGAGGAGGGTTGCTCTCTCAGAGGAAAGAGTGCTTTTCCTTCTCCTTAGAGGTTGAAGGCTAGCTAAGCTTGAGGAGGTACGCATGCCTGCCCACCTAGCCAGTGGGATGGCTTGAAGTTAACGGCTAAAACACGAGTAAATGCACGTTCTACGGTGGCGGAGCAGAAATTGAGCGACAAGAGGTTGCTAAAAATGTCAGGTGCTAGGCCAACATGGAAAAGGACAATCCTCGCTGTGTGTACTTACAATTGTAGGTCACTGGCAAAGGAGGAAACTTTAAACCATCTGATGGAGAAGAAAAGGATAAAATGCAATATTCTCGGTGTCTGCGAAACCCGACGAAAGAAGGAGTTGGAAGTCAACTGGAAGGATGGAAGTGCTGTGAGGCTTGGAAAGGGAGATGGCGCTAGAAATGTTGGAGGAGTTGGATTTATCGTCAATAAAGATTGGTCTTCGAAAGTCATATCATGCCAGTTAACATCATCACGTATCGGTGTGCTGCATCTTCAGATGGAGTCAAAAGCTACCCTCAAGGTCATCCAGGCCTACGCTCTCACAAGTGCAAGTGAGGACGAAGAACTGGAAGAATTCTACCGAGAGCTTGAAAGAGCTCTCGCGCAAAAGTCCACTTACACTGTCACGATGGGAGATTTCAACGCCAAGGGTGGGCGAGGGAAAGCTGGCGAAAAGTTGATAGGGAGATACGGCAGCGGCGAAAAGAATGAAAGAGGAGAGAGGCTAGTAGCGATGGCAGAAATGAAAGAACTGTACGTGGCAAACACCAGGTACAAAAAGAAGATCTCAAGAAGGTGGACATGGATCGCACCAAACGCGAAGAGTAAGAATGAAATCGACTATATTTTAGTCAATAAAAGGCGCATCGTTCAAGACGTCTCTGTGGTGCAGCCATTCAACACCGGCAGTGACCATCGCCTGCTTAGAGCGAAGTTGATTTTCGACGAAGCGGTGGAAAAGAAGGCGTTACAGATGGCAAACAGGAAACAGCAGCCGAAGACATTCGATGAAGCAAAGCTGAAAAAAGCAATTTTTGGATTTGACTGGAGCCAGATGGAAAAGTGTGATGAGGACTATAGTATCTTTGCTGACAAGTTGAGTTGTTGCATAAAAGCAGCTGAAATTAAAAAGCTGAAGAAGGCGAAGGGAAGAATCTCGATTGAAACGAAAAGCTTGTTGGAGAAGCGGAGAAACATGAAAAGGAGCTTGGATAACAACCTCGAGTACTCCATTCTGTGCAAGCTTATACGGCGAAAACTGAAGGATGACTTCGAGAACTTCCGGAAAGAAAAGCTCCTTAAAACAGCTGAATCACGCAAGAGCCTCAGGACATGCAAGCGGGAATTGACGCAGTATAGATTGAGCGTAACAGCATTGAAGAACAAGGATGGAGAGACAGTAATCGACAGAGCAGGGATGGAGGAGGTCTGCAAGGACTTCTATACAGAACTGTTCAAATCAAGAATCAACGTCCTCCTCCCAACCCTCGAAGAGTCAGAAGAACGCGTCCCCCCAATAATCGTCAGCGAAGTCCGAAGCGCACTACACCAGATGAAGAAGATGGAATAACGTCAGAAATGATTTATGCAGGAGGCGAAAAACTTTGGAAGGCCCTCGCTTTAAGATTCAGTCGATATCTTGAAGAAGGAAAAATACCATCAAGCTGGAAGGAGTCGAATACCATCTTGCTGCACAAGAAGGGTGATCGAGAAAATCTTAAGAACTACCACCCTATATGCCTCTGCTCTCTCACATCTACAAGCTCTTCACAAAGGTGATAAATCGACTTTCGCAGAGTCTGGATGAACAACAGCCAAGAGAGCAGGCAGGGTTTCGAAGAAATTTCAGTACAATCGACCATATATTTATCCTTAACCAGCTCCTAGAAAGAGCGAGGGAATACAAACTCCCGCTGTGCATTGCTTTTGTCGACTATGAAAAGGCCTTCGATAGCGTTGAGTTTAACGCAATATTAAAGGCGCTCGCAGAGCAGGGCATTAACACGCAGTACATTTGTTTGTTGAAGGAAGCGAATACTGGATGTACAACAGACATTACTCTCCTTGAAACTCCCCTCCGCATCCCAATCGAGAAAGCTGTAAAGCAAGGAGATACAATTTCACCGAAACTATTCACCGCCTGCCTCGAAATGGTTATGAACAAGATCAATTGGAGGAGTGGTGTCAACATAAACGGAGAGAGATTATCTCATCTCAGATTTGCAGATGACATTGTACTAATTGCCGAAAGCACCAACCAACTGCAGAGCACGCTACGAAGACTCAACAAGAAAAGTAGTCAGGTCGGCCTGAAAATGAACCGCTGCAAAACGAAATATATGCGATCAGACGTCTTACGAAAAGCCCGAACAACAACAGGAGAAGAAATCGAAGAAGTGGAACAGTACATATATTTGGGCCAAGAAGTTAATATGCGCCAAGACCTGAACGGAGAACTCTCGCGAAGGATTTGGGCAGGATGGTATGCATTTAATTCCATCAAGGATGTCCTCAAAGGAAAAACTGACAAGACCACACGTAAAAATATTTTCAATTCAGCAGTGCTGCCAGCCATGCTGTATGGCAGTGAAACGTGGGCACTGACGAAGAGAGAAGAGCAACAGCTGTTGGTAGCTGAAAGGGCAATGGAACGAGCTATGTTGGGAATCTCCCTTCTGGATTGTATATCAAATGAAATCAGAGAACGCAGCGGTGTGAAAGATATTGTCATGGAAAGCAAACATAACAAGATGCGATGGGCGGGCCACACAGCACGGCTCATGGATAACAGGTGGACCGCAATCATTGCTGAGTGGTACCCGTGAGAACAGAAAAGACCCCCCCGGTCAGCCTCCAAGAAGATGGGAAGATGACATCATTAAACGTTTCGGACGAACGTGGAGAAGAAAGGCAAGAGTGCGAGAAGAATGGCAGACGTGTTGTGATCGGCGCAGTCTTAACGACAGCTGAAGTCCGATCGATCCAGGTGATCCAGGTGAAATATGTAGCCCAAAGATATACATTCCAGAAAGATTCAGAATCCATAAATACTGAAACTTTGCTTTTGTTGAGTAGCAGAAAATTACCTTTAACCACTGTGAGAAGACTGTGATAAGTGGAAACAGCTGCCAGGTAGACTCTTATGGAACTGATGGAGAATCCCAAACTCTTTAGGACTATTAGGTAATCCAGAATAGCTGGCATTGAGTGGGAGGGCCAGAATGAGGTACCAACGCTGTAGCAGGTCCTCCAGGAAGCGTAGGGCATTTATAGGCAGCAGCTACATAGAGCAGCAGTAGAAAGTTTTGTTACCTCATTTCTGTACATAGTTCCTGTTCACAATGAAGAGTTTTATCTGCTCGTCAGTGGGATACCACAAACCCAACTTCTTCTTCAGGACTACAAAATAATGTGAATAGAGCTGCTTGCTCTGGAACTCCATAGGTACTTCCTGCACAGCACTCAGTTGCAGAAGGGAGACTACCTCCTTTAGCAGGGCCCTGTGACTGGGGTCCCTGAGAGGCATGGGGAAGGTGGATAGGGAGGGACAGTATACCCTGTCCACTATTTCCAGGACCCATTGGTCCAAGGTTATCTGGTTCCAGGCCTGCTGGAACCGCCCCCCCCCCCAACCCAACCCAACCAAACAAACCCAGATGATTCCCAAATGGAAGGGGGAGGGCAGATCCTGTGGTTCTGGGCAGCTCTCACCTGCTCTGTCAAACCTGCTGATGCAGGGTGCATGGCAAAGGGGGAAGGGGCACTGGGTCTCTGCCTCCTTTGGAATGGTTGCCTCTTCTGGGGAGCTGTTACCAGAGACACGCCTGTGACGGTGTTCCCCATAAAACTTTATGGGGAGATGCTTATAAATGTATATATGTAACTAGAATATGTTTTATGCTACATGTGCCATGTAACAGATCTCTGTGAAAGTTATGACCTACTGAATTTATTCCTCCTGTTTGTATGCATGTATCATTGTTGTAGTTGGAGTTATGAAGATTGGTTTTATATTTGCTGGTTTTGTACATAGCCTTTGTAAGTGCATGGGATCATATTTGGAGCAGAAAGTGCCTGTTAAGTACGAGCACTTAACAGACAAAAGACGTTGCAGACCCCAATCCACATTGGGGCTGGGGCTGGAATGCAACTGGTTAGGCTGGTTGCCGAAGGGTGCATGGACAGGTGACTTGCCCAGGTGATCCCCAAATTCCATGGTAACAGGATGTTACACAGGGAGGGGGAAAAAGACTATAAAAGCCCGGGGGAGACCCTTCCATTTTGTCTTCAGCTGGCTAAAGGGAGAGGCTCTCCACCCCTCCCCTCCCCCCCCCCAAGGACATTCCTGAGGGGAACTGAACAAAGGACAAAAGACACTAGGGGGTGTGAGCGACTGCTGGACCCAGGCTAATTCTACAGCCTGTAAAAAGGAAAATATCCGAATCTGGTGAGGCTTTTATCTGTGTTAACTTTGAATAGACATAGACGTGCGTGTTTTATTTTATTTTACTAAGTAATTCGCTTTGTTCTGTCTGTCATTACTTGACATCACTTAAATCCTACTTGCTGTACTTATTAAAATCACTTTTTACTCATTAAGTTTCCTGGAGTATGATTTGTTACCTGGGAAGGCAAACAGCTGTGCATATCTTTCTATCTTTGAAATAGAAGGCGAACTATTTATGAGTTTACCCTGTATAAGCTTTATACAGGGTAAAACGGATTTATTAAGGGTTTGAACCTCCTTGGAGTTGAGCAGCTGGGTGTCAAAGGCAAGAGCGCTTCCAGGGGCCTTACAGTGGTGAGGGGACTTGGTTCGGACCTGGGTCTGTGTTTGCAGCAGATCAGTGGAATCTGGCTCAAAACAGACAGGATTCGGGAGTCCCAAGCTGGAAAAGGCCTGGAAGCAGGGGCAGAAGTAGCCTTGGCACACCAGGTGGCAGCACCAAGCAGGTCTCTGTGGCCCCAACCCGTCACAACGCCTAAGCTTTCTTACCACTGGGTTTAGGCTAAACTAAGAGCTAGAGAAAAACAATTGCATCGTGTACAGAGATGTGGCCACTACAGGGATTCTGTCTTGCTCCCACCGGTGATAAGAAGTGACTGGAAAGCAGCTGAGGCTGCTTACCCTTTACTCGTACGCACTATAGACAGAGTCAAGGAAAAGTGGATGTAGTCTTGGTGCACTGTGAGTGGGAGAGAGAGAACTTTATCCAGGGTGAGCTGTGCAAGTTCTACTTTCTAGTTCACTTCTAGAGCATACTAAACAATCAGGCCTCACATTCCCATTATTTCATTCTGCTGTGTATAAAAATGGTATACAATGAGGAGACCAGAAAGGCAGAATTCCCTGGATGGAGACGTTCCAACTTTGTGAAATCTCCAGGGCACAAGGAACCTGCAGAATCCGAGAGAAAACAGATATGTCTAGGCTGTCACTACTCTTTTCTGTGGTATTACTTTGCTAAGAAATGCATCATTTTAAATTTATTAACTTGATCCAGTTTTTCACAGGGCTGCTTTCCAGCATCATATATTAAACCAAGCAAGTTCTTTAAGTTATTTCCCCCCATTCTAGTTTTCTGGAACTGTCTCAGGTAACCAAGGTTGCTATTTTTGTGCTTCACTTTCTCCAAAAGTGATGAAATAGTATTACTTTAGGGGGATGAACCAGCAATTCTCTACAAGAATGTATTTACTTTTTATGTTTGCAGCCGATCAAATATTGTAAGTGCAGCATGCAGTTTTGTTCAGTTCTAAACTGTAGATTAATCAATCAGTGATGTGAATACATTAATTTCCAACCTTTAGTAATCCAAATAATTCATTACACTAACGTTCTGGCAGTACACTGAAAACAGCACACTGGAAGTGTGACAGAATTCACTCATGTACGTTTTCTAGCACATTGATACTAGATTCACAAGATAGAGAGAGAGAGTGCGTGAGAGTGTAAGTGGACATATCTTGTGGAAGACACATGTAGTCAAAAATCACTATTAGAGAGTAACATCATTAAACTTATTTAGACAGACAAATAGATTACCTAGCAAATCATACCAGGTTCAAATACATTGTCTGTTGGGCAGCTACTGAACGCATCTCTTCAAAGGCTACGTATATACGGAGCTGAACTAACACCTTAGCTCAGCATATCAACTGAGCAGGATATATGAAGTTCTGAACCAAGCACATCAATCAGTGGATGTGATACATCAGCTTTCTAGATCATTTAGGGTAGAAAGGTTTCAGAGCTCTGGTGATTTCATTATAACTGTGTAATGATGCCCTTGATTGCACTGTGTGCAGGGACTGAACTCAGGACCTGAGGATGTAAGAGCATGAGCCCTGCTGCTTGAATTTAAAGATCAGATTTTCAGAAAGTTTTTAGATCAAAAGCACCTAAGCGGGTTAGGCACCAAACTCCAGTCAAAAAAATCAGTGGTGCTTACCTAATCCGGTTAGGCACATTTGAAAATCCCCATTTTTCAGCAAGACCTAGGCCCAAAGTATGGCGTTAGAGGAGACACTGTGCTGATGAACATGCCATCTATCAGAGGAGAAATCCAAAGTTCTGACCATTGCCATTAAAGATCCCAAGAATACACATTAGCCATAGGATCCACTCCACATTTCAACTCAGTTTATTACAGCCTGCTTCTTCAAATTCCTCCTGCAACTTCAATAGTATATGGTATTTCCACTTCATTTCCAGTTCTAAACTGTTGTGGTGTTTTGTAGATTAAATCGTTTCTAAGATCGATATCAGTGATGGTGAATTAATCCATACATATCCCTTACTAGCTGCTGAGACTCAGCGATGGTAAAAATTTTTTAGATCAATGTACTATTATCCTTAGCAAAGTCAGCAAGAAAACACAAGTTAATTTATGTGTTCTTTATAGCCAATTATGTGGCCTGAACATTCATAGGTGTGTAAACTGTAGCAAATAATGCATATATGGATTGTCCTTTTCTCTGTTTATGAATTCTCCAAATGGAATTGGGTTTTTATGTTTATTATTCAAAATTTGATGGACATGACAAACAAAAGTATTTCAGCTTCCTGACTGCATCAGCAACATCTTTGACTGTTCACTAGTCATTTTTGGCATGTGATTGTCACCTAAGTCAAAGAGGTGTTTCTGCTCTGACTGGACAATTAGAACTTTTATAAATCGGAGGTGGGAAGTCAAAGATTTCAAGATGGCTGCACAAACTAACTACAAAAACAGACTCTTGCTTCCACAGCAAAATGGAACAGTCAACAAGTTTGCATTTTTACCCAAATAAATGTCCTGGACATTTTTTGCAGAAGTTCTAAGTTCAGTTCTAAGTCACTTGCTTGCTTTACACTTCAAAATTGCCAAATATTAAGGATTAGATTACTCCTGTCTCCACGATGATCATCAAAGCTGTAAACTAGATCAATAGCCAATTCTTGAACGATCAGCTTCAGTACTTGTATGAACAAAATGGCAGTCCAATGCCATAAACCTGCAGGGCCAAGTTTATCTCTGGTGCAATTTTGTTAACTTCAGCCTAGTTACATCCAGGATGAATTTGGTTCAAAGTTTAGCAGCTAGAACTTTTCTTTAAAGAAAATGCCATTGCATTTTTCTTGCATTACTGATATTTCATCTGATACAAATGTATGTCAGCCCATCTAATACTTTTCATGTTTCACCCAAAACAGCGACAACATTAGCAGCTTCTGCATGATTTAGAGACAAGGCATATCAAGACAGTTAGTTAGTCCATAATGCAAATGTAAAGAAAAAAAAATATTCAGCAACTTATCAAGAAGTTCTTGACTTCAGGATCATTGCTTCCATCTGCTGCTATAGAAAAATCATGCTATTCAATCTTTTAAGTGCTGGATGACTCATTGCTATGGATGCAGTACAAAAAAAAGTCAATAATTTGTATTAAATGTAAGATTATTATGAGATTTTTATCATATGGCTCTACGGAAACCCCAAAAATCTGTTAGTTTAGGCAAAGGGCCATTAAGAGGGATTGATCTGAGATTTATTACATATCATTGATACAGACCTTCTGACCTTGCAGAACTATCTGATCATGTCATTTAGAAAGAAACACACCTCAGTGTCTAGTTCTCTAGCTTTATGCATCCTGGCCATATTTTGGACCCTTACATGTTTGATGGATCTGCTTCCCCGCCCCACCACTAAATCCTCCCTTTTCTCTTCTGCATTCAATTTAGATTAGAATTTACAGACAAAGGATACAAAGTACTTTGCAGTGTGAGAAGATAGCCTCCCCCTTGACAAATCCAATCTCAAGCTACAACTTGTTTAAAGGAACCTAACCCATCCCCCCTTATGAGAAAACAGGGAGTGGTTTAATGCTACCACCAAGGAACCACTATTTTATACCCTTCAAGAATAGTGTACACCCCCCCCCCCAAGGAGAAACATGCCTTGCATGCATAATCAATATAAGGCGTCCAAAGATGTCCTCAAGAACATCCCTTCCTTCTTCTATCTGAGTAAACCACAGTCATAGGATGCCATTTGGGACAGGCATGCAAACATCTCAGCATTGTGTATGCAGTTCTTAGCACAGCTTCCTTTGCTGTTATGACTGTCATTAGCCTGATTACCAACTAAGCTTTATTTCCTTTGCAGCCAAGTTCCCAAATCAATAAGGCCATTCTTTGAGATGGTCATTTGCTCTCTTCATCATCTTTGCTCTCAAAGATTTTCATTTGCAGCATCTCCAAAATAGGAGTTAAATGCCTGTCTTGGTTATGACTCCATCACAGGTTTGACAGCCTTGGGCCCAGCTGCATTTTTACTGTTTAATTATTATTTGTTTTAAAATACTGCATCTGAAGCCTTGCATCCCTTATTGATTGATAGCTGCAAACCAACAGTGCCATCCACTGTTTTCCCACAACAGTGGCATCTTTCTCTACAATTCTTTCCTGAGAGAGAGAGAGAGAGAGAGTCTTACATTGATTACACTAGAATTAGTCCATTAAACATTTGGATGCCTTGCATGAACAAGGTGTTTTTTTTAAAAGGATAGAGGCCAAGTTAAAGTCAGATGGCTTTCCAAGTGAGTTCCAAACAGATGTCAAGCAAGCTCTCAACTGTAGCTAAAGCCACAATTCATAGAGCTCTGCACAGGGGCCAGACACAGACCATATGGATCTGTTTACAAGTTTAGGGCCTTAAAGATGTCTGCCTCTCCAGGCCTTCCAACATTTTGATCCTTTTAGTCTTTACCTTCCCAGGCAAGCCCTTGTTCAGTTTGGTGCCCAGTTGTTTCAATTAAATGAAATCTCCAGGAAGTTGCATAGCAGAATGGCAGCGAGAGAGCGAGAGCACGAGAACGAGAGATATGAGGAGGGAAGGTGAATGCTAGAGTAATACCAAAACATACAAATTTTAACCTAGGGCAGGAAATATATTGGATGAGAGGTTTTGTTCTTTGTTGTTTTTTTAAAGTAATGGCTCTGTCTTTAACAGGTCTTTCTGAGCTTTAGAGGAGTGATTTATTTATTTACTTCTGCCTAGAAAAACAAAAGGATGATTATGAAAATTAATGGTATACTCTGCAGTCCAGAAAGGGCTGTTGTAAAGTTAATAATTTAAATATAAGTAAGTTGTATGTTTTGTTGCACAGCTATATGGCTTGCCAGATGGGAGCAAAGGATTCTAAAATCCCATCATGAAGGGAAGGTCAGACATTGGGGCTTCTTATGCCTAAGAGGGTAATATGAACTTTGACCTTATGACTGTGGCCTTTTGGGAAACAGTTTAGTAATTGGGTGGCCATTTTGGGGTTTTTCCCCCTTCAATGAAGGAGGAGATTTTAGTTCTTTTGGGTGGGAAATTATGGATATTCTTCTTCCATAAATAAGACTGAGCTAAACAAAACAAAAAACAGAAGCCATTTTTAGTAGGTTTAGTCTCTCCTTGAACACAGACGCATAGAAAAGGCCTAGTGTGGGGAACTGTTAGGCAGAAATGAGTTTAAACTTGGTTCTCTTGTTAGCAAGTTGCTAACTTGATTAGAACCGCATGTAGCCAGAGCCATAAGCAGTACATTACCATTTTAATTTATTAGACTAACATACATACCGTGCATGGGAGAGAAAAAGAATTTGACACAAGACCACCACCATGATCATTGATGGAAAGATCAGAGTTGTTTCTGTTTTCATAAGAAGGACTGGTCTATTAGCTCACACTTTCATCTCTCCCCCCCTCTCCCAAATTTGGATCAGCAGTGTTACCAGCTCTAGTGATCTTATTACAAGTCTCACGATATTTGGTGTTCTTAAAGCCCCTATTCTTGGGGGCATGTGAATAGATGAGAATTTCTGCTTCCATTTGAGAAGTTAGTTTGTGGCCTTCATTGTTTTTTGAATGTGTGTGTAAGCTTGAAAATGTGATCCAAGCACTCCCTGAAGGATCAGAAACCAGAAGACAGAGAAAGCACCTAATTTCCCCCCTTTTAATTCCTCCTGAGTGGTCTCCTCTAAGGAGCTACAGCTGGTGGGAGCTGGGGGCTGATTCCCAGTGGTAGGACCTTGGGGGCCAACTGAGCCCCGGAGAACATGGGCATGGGGACAATCTACGTTTACAGCCTCTCCCCTCCCCGGCTACAAGTTTGCCCCCCACTCTCACCCCCTCCTTGCTCGCCGCAGTTGACTGCAATGTAAGGGGCTTTCAGGGCCTCTCCCACTTTGCTTCCTGCAAGACCATCCCCCAACATGAAGAAGAAAGAGTCAGCTGGGATAGGGCAAGAGGAGTCAAATGACCCACATGGCCTGGGTGGAACAAACACCCCCCAGCTGTGGCCTGCACGGACCCTTTCCCCAGAGCTGCTGAGATGGCAGAGACCAGCTCCCTGAACCATCGCTCGGTAGCTTGGTGCCTTTTCATCCCTGGAGAACTGGGCTCAGTTACCTAGAGCATCAGGGGAGATAGAGGGTATGGGTGGGGGAGGGTGTCCCCTGATCCAGGGACAAATTGATACAAGGAAGAGAACCTCCCCATTCTCCCCCCCACAAAAAAAAAAAATTTGTGGGCCAAGTCCTCAGCCTTGGGGCAGAAATGGAAATGAAAAGGGGAGGAAGGCCCCTGCCTGGAAAAGCTGGGGACTGACACCCGCCCCGCCCCCCTCCAACAGAAAGCGTATTGACTAGGGGAACCCAGGGATGCACCCTTTGAGGGTATGGGCGGGCAAGGCAGCTTCAGGTCCATGCAGCTGGAGGGTGGAACATTCACAGAAACAGGACACACTGAGCAGGGTCGTACAGAGACAGGTTATGGGGGGTTCTGTCCCAGGGCTCCAGTATCTCCTACAGCTTTGCAAAGATGCTCACGTCCAGCCAGGAGGGGGAAGGAGTTCCTTGACCAAGCAGCTCTTGCCAAAAGTAGCAGACCCATACATCTACCCATGGGGTCCTGGAGTCCCCATCCCACAACAGGGGGGCAGGACTCCTGGGTTCTCCCCTCAACTGGACTCTTCTACCCCAAGTCCCACTGTATTCAGTCATGAACTCCTT
Organism: Chelydra serpentina; assembly: GCA_037349315.1. Classification (NCBI taxonomy): domain Eukaryota; kingdom Metazoa; phylum Chordata; order Testudines; family Chelydridae; genus Chelydra; species Chelydra serpentina. The sequence goes on along the minus strand of JBAIAC010000029.1, from coordinate 32,020,892 downwards.
CTCCCTGAGGAGGAAGGTGCAGCAGAGGGACTTGCTAATGGCAAAAGCAAATTGAATCTCCTTCCCCTAAGTAGGGCCAGATGTTTCTGCTAGGCCTGCTCTCCTCCTTACCTTCCTCCTCAGCTGCTGGCATTATTTAGTTGCCTACAAGGTTAACCAGTTCAGGGCCACCTCTTCCTACCTTCTGCTCAGTCTAAGAAACAACCAACTAGACTTCCTCAGATCCAGACTAGCCTCATATCCCCCACCTTCTCCAGTGGTGGGGGAGCTCCCACAAACCAATCCATCTTGTTCCTGCTAATCCACTTCACAGCTCCCACCTCTACTGGTTTTGCTACAAGAGTTTGGCACCTGCCTGATGCTACCTACAGGATGACAGCTACATGCAAGAAGCTCCTACAATAAAGACCAGAACAGGAAGAAGTCAGCAAAGAGCTCCCTCTCGCTCTCACAACCTGGCTCCAGGTTGCTAGGCCACTGGGCCAAAGAAGGGATAACCTATCAACCCTAAGTGTGATGATTTTTAAGCCAGTTGCATGATTTTGGGAGCGTAACTCATTAGTTTTGCACAGTTGGGGTTGGCAATGCTGGATCACTAAAAGAAAATCAGGAGAGAAAAAGCTCAAAATTGTATGCTAAGGAAGCCTCCTGCTATGCAGATGACACTCCATAGTCTTGATATAGCAAGAGAGACCTGTGGCCTGCTAGGGTACACAAACTCTGGAAGGTTGTGGATACCAGCTTCATGACAGGCCAGCCCACTCAGCAGAACAGGCGGCTTGCTGCAGGAGTCAGAAACCAAAGAAAGCTCAGCTCTCTGCCCAAGAATTGGAGAGCCCACTGAGTGAAAAGGGCATGTAAATGACTCTTCCCCACCTCCTACACCAGGAGTCTCAAACACACGGCCCATGGAGTTATTTCCTGCAGCCCACCATAGACCCCCGCTCAGCTGTTTGGCAGCGCTTAGGACTTCCAGGAGGAAGGGGGAGGAGCGGGGACACGGCCCACTCAGGGGAGGAGGCAGAGAAGAGGCAGGGCCAGGGCAGGGATTTTGGGGAAGGGGTTGGAATGGGGGCAGGGAGAGACAGGGCAGGGCAGATGTCTCATGGAAGGGGTAGAGTGGAGGCGGGACTGGGAGCAGAGTGGGGGGCTTTTGTATAAAAAAAAAAAAGGTGTCCGTGATGCAGCCCTCAGGCCAATGTACTAGTCCTCATGTGGCCCACGGGGTGATTTGAGTTTGAGATCCATGTCCTACACCATGTAGTTCCAGATAGCTGCACTGAGTGCTTAATGGGCCAAGGGAAATTCTGCAGTCTACCCTGTACTGCTTTGAGGGCCCAGCCTATAGACCAGTATTCTTTCAAATTACAATAGCTGAGGGAGGAGATGGTGCAGGGGGAAGAGACCTTCCCTTCCTCATTATTAAGGTGGGTCTCTTGTAGTGATCACATCAATAGTGCATCATCCTTCACTATTGGGAGCTCTGTCCTCACACCAGTTGGTTTTCTTTGGCCAGGTCTACACTAGGACTTTATGTCGAATTTATCAGCATTAACTCGATGTAATCCCTCACCCGTCCACATTAGGAAGCAGTTTATTTCGACAGTAAGGGCTCCTTGAATCGATTTCGGTACTCCACCCTGACGAGGGGAGTAGCGCCAAATTCGAAATGGGCATGTCGAATGCGAGGTACTGTGGACGGAATTCGACGCTGATAGCTCCGGGAGCTATCCCACAGTGCACCACTCGGTGGACGCTCAGGGCAGTATTTTGTACTCGGATGCTCTGACCTGCCACTCAGAGAAATCCCCGCGAAAATTTGAATGCTTTTTCCTCTGTGGCCATTTTGAATCCCATTTCCTCTTTGGACATTGTGGCGAGCTCAGCAGCACTGGCAATGATGCAGAGCTCTACAGCGGTGGTTTCGATGCCATCGGTGAATAGAAAGAGAGCTCCAACATGGAGTGATCGTGAGGTTTTGGATCTCATCGCTGTGTGGGGCGATGAATCAATCCTAGCAGAGCTCCGTTCAAAAAGACGGAATGCCAAAATTTACGAGAAGATTTCACAGGCTATGACGGAGAGAGGGTACAGCCGGGATGCTACGCAGTGCCGCGTCAAAATCAAGGAGCTACGTCAGGCGTACCAAAAGACCAAAGAGTCCAACGGACGCTCCGGCTCAGCGCCTCAGACTTGCCGATTTTACGAGGCACTGCACGCCATGCTCGGTGGTGCGGCAACAACTACCCCGCCAGTATCCGTGGACACCGATGACGGGGTCCATTCTACGGACACATCGGAGGAGGTTTTCGCTGACGGCGAAGAAGAGGATGGAGGGCAGGGGGACGAAGCGATCGAAAGTGGTCACCCTGGAGATTTCCCCGACAGCCAGGAACTATTCCTCACCCTGACTGCGCTGCCCTTCGAACACTCCCAAGCCAGCATTCCTGACCAGGAATCAGGAGAGGGATCATCAGGTCAGTGTGTTAGACATTTATTTTCAATACAATAGTTATGGTGTGATAGCGCTCTGTAACTGTGGCTTCATTGGCCTTATGCGCTTCAGCTTTGAGTCGCTTTCCCGTGCAACTATTCGAAAAGTCTGTCAATATGTATGGGGATAGAGGTGTAATCACCAGCAGATATCTCAGAGAAGCTGTCTTGCAGGTACAGCGATAGTTTGTTTAGCACGTTCATTGGGAGAGCTGCCTTATTGTCTCCTCCATGGTAGGATACTTTCCCGCGCCATGCAAGCAGCAGGTACTCTGGTATCATTGCCTTGCATAGCATGGCAGCATACGGCCCCGGGGTTTGCTTGCATTGACGCACCATGCAGATTTTCTCTGTCTCCGTAATCCTCAGCAGAGTGATATCAGTCATGGGGTCCTGGTTCGAATGAGTGGTATAATTAGTATACTGCATGCTTCCTTTTCCCCTTACAGACAGACACCCGGCTGTTTACGGTAACGCGTGGTGGTAGTGTGTCGGGAGCAAAACCAGTACTACATATCGGTGCGCGGGTAGGGACAGTCCCAGGGAGCGGCAACGCTAAACCGGGGATAGGACAGGCGAGCTGTTCACGCTGAGCGGTACGCGGGCATTTTAGATTCCCTGGAGCAGCCACGCGGAGGGGGGGAAGGGTAGGCGAGCCGTTCACGCTGAGCGGTTCGCGGGCATTTTAGGTTCCCTGGAGCAGCCACGCGGAGGGGGGGGGGGATAGGATAGGCGAGCCGTTCACGCTGAGCGGTTCGCGGGCATTTTAGGTTCCCTGGAGCAGCCACGCGGAGGGGGGGGAAGGGTAGGCGAGCCGTTCATGCTGGGCGGTTCGCAGGCATTCTTGGTTCCCTGGAGCGGCAACGCGGAGGGGGGGGAAGGGTAGGTGAGCCGTTCACGCTGGGCGGTTCGCGGGCATTCTTGGTTCCCTGGAGCGGCAACGCGGAGGGGGGGGGGGAAGGGTAGGCGAGCCGTTCACGCTGAGCGGTTCGCGGGCATTTTTGGTTCCCTGGAGCGGCCACGCGGAGGGGGGGGGGGGAAGGGTAGGCGAGCCGTTCACGCTGAGCGGTTCGCGGGCATTTTTGGTTCCCTGGAGCGGCCACGCGGAGGGGGGGGAAGGGTAGGCGAGCCGTTCACGCTGAGCGGTTCGCGGGCATTTTAGGTTCCCTGGAGCAGCCACGCGGAGGGGGGGGAAGGGTAGGCGAGCCGTTCACGCTGGGCGGTTCGCGGGCATTCTTGGTTCCCTGGAGCGGCCACGCGGAGGGGGGGGGAAGGGTAGGTGAGCCGTTCACGCTGAGCGGTACGCGGGCATTTTAGATTCCCTGGAGCAGCCACGCGGAGGGGGGGGGGGAAGGGTAGGCGAGCCGTTCACGCTGAGCGGTTCGCGGGCATTTTAGGTTCCCTGGAGCAGCCACGCGGAGGGGGGGGGGGGATAGGATAGGCGAGCCGTTCACGCTGAGCGGTTCGCGGGCATTTTAGGTTCCCTGGAGCAGCCACGCGGAGGGGGGGAAGGGTAGGCGAGCCGTTCATGCTGGGCGGTTCGCGGGCATTCTTGGTTCCCTGGAGCGGCAACGCGGAGGGGGGGGAAAGGGTAGGCGAGCCGTTCACGCTGAGCGGTTCGCGGGCATTTTTGGTTCCCTGGAGCAGCCACGCGGAGGGGGGGGAAGGGTAGGCGAGCCGTTCACGCTGAGCGGTTTGCGGGCATTTTAGATTCCCTGGAGCAGCCACGCGGAGGGGGGGAAGGGTAGGCGAGCCGTTCATGCTGGGCGGTTCGCGGGCATTTTTGGTTCCCTGGAGCGGCAACGCGGACTGGGGGGTGGTCTAGGACAGCCGCCATAGATTATCGGTTTGGCCAGCAGCATTTCCTGCCCGCCGCCAGGAACACTGAGGGAGACATGGGAGTAGAGCACTGCTGTGAAGCAATCTCGCAGCAGTCCTAAGTCAGCACCTTACCATGGTTTTCAGAGAGGTGATTTTCTGTGTACGGCAAGGCTTCTGGGATCCGTATACCGGGACCTCAGACACTCATTCAGCCTTAAGGCATAGTATTTGACCTTGTAGTACGTGTACATGTGATAGGCACTGTGTTTGGTCCTATTCACGGTGAAAGAGTATGGTCATTGTTCTTGAAAAAGTATCATTCTGAGGAATTCACTCCCTTTCATTTATCCCACAGCTGTGAGTGTCTCCCACCCAACCCGTGCTTCTCCCACCCACGGCCTAGTCCAGATAAGGCGGCGCAAAAAGAGAACCAGGGACGACATGTTCTCAGAATTAATGATGCTGTCACAGAGGGAGGCGGCACACCACAGAGAGGAGTTTGCACGGTACGAGCGAGCAGCCAGGGAACGGGAGCAGAGGGCTGAAGCGCGCGAGGACAGGTGGCGGCAGGAGGATCAGCAGGCGACCCAAACAATGCTGGGAATCATGAGGGAGCAAACAGACACGCTCCGGCGCCTAGTGGATGTTCTCCAGGACAGGAGACATGAGGAAAGAGCACCTCTGTATGTTCTTTCAAGCCGCCCTCCCCCACCACCAAGTCCAGTGGCTTCCTCCCCAAAAGTCACTAGGACAAGGGGAGCCAGGGTGCGTGGAAATACTCAATCCACCCCTGCAGACCGCTGCAGTAGTAGAAGGCTGTCATTCCCTAAACCTTAGACTTTTCCCTCTTCTCCATCCAGCAGCACCCCTGAGCACCTCCCTTCCCAGGTCCCATGTTAAGTTACTGTTCTGTTGAATAAATCTGGTTTTTTGGTTCACCAATGTTTCCCTGAGTGTTTTAAATGGGACCGTTTGTATGTCTGGGTAGTGGTTAACATCTTTTGTAAGTGCAGATAATGGGAGCAGAAACGAGGGTGCACACAGGGTAACTGCTGAAGTGACAAGCACAGTACACATTGCATGCATTAAGCACACCTGTCCTTCGTTGTGCAGGTTTATACGTTGTAAACCTGGGGATTGGGGGTTGGGTGGTGCACTTTATGTTTGGGGAGGGTGGTCGCTGATCTTTTGCGGCTGACAGCCTGCTGGATAGATCAATGCACCGTGGGATCCGTAGGCGATAGTCACAACGTAAAAGGCACATAGACAACACCACACACACATGGGATTAGGAGAGGTTGATTGTCCCTTTAAGCAAGCGGAACACCTCTTGGCACTGTGCTTTGGGCAGGGTAAAGAGCTTCCCCTTTGAAGGGAAGTGTCCCCCAACCAAACCGCCCCCCAACCGCCGTATGCCTCCATGGTGATAATCATTACCCAATAAGAAGTACAGGAAAAGGTTCACACAAAAAAATCTTTCCTTTACTGTGACTTTACAGCGTTGAACCAAGGAGGGGGAAGGGGGTTGGTAATGGGAGGATGGGCAACGGGACATGTGTAAAGGGACAGGGGAAGGTCCAGTATCTGTTTACGGAAGTGTAGCAGTCACTGGTTAACCCGCTCTGTCTGGAAGCGAGCTTTCAAAGCTTCCCGGATGCGCACTGTCTCCCGCTGTGATCTTCGAATGGCTCTGGTGTCTGGCTGAGCGTAATCTGCTGCTAGTCGATTTGCCTCAACCTCCCAGCCCTGCATAAATGTCTCCCCCTTGATCTCACAGAGATTGTGGAGCACACAGCACGCTGCAATCACAATGGGGATATTTTTAGGGCTGAGGTCGCAGCGAGTAAGTAAGCTTCGCCATCTTGCCTTGAGACGGCCAAAGGCACACTCCACCACCATTCTGCACTTGCTCAGGCGGTAATTAAAGAGCTCCTTTTCAGTGTCCAGGGCTCCCGTGTATGGCTTCATGACCCATGGCATTAGCGGGTAGGCAGGGTCCCCCAGGATCACTGTTGGCATCTCCACATCCCCAACAGTGATTTTGTGGTCGGGGAAATAAACCCCCTGTTGCAGGCGTCTAAACAGACCAGAGTTTTTGAAAACACGAGCATCATGAACCTTGCCTGGCCACCCAACATTGATGTTCGTAAAACGTCCTTTGTGGTCCACTAGTGCTTGCAGAACCATAGAAAAATAGCCCTTTCGGTTAATATACTGGCCGCCCTGGTGCTCCGGTCCCAGGATAGGGATGTGTGTCCCATCTATGGCCCCACCGCAGTTTGGGAATCCCATTGCAGTGAAGCCATCTATGATCGCCTGCACGTCTCCCAGGGTCACTACTTTCTGGAACAGCAGGTCAACGATTGCACGGGCTACCTGCATCACAGCAACCCCCACGGTAGACTTGCCCACTCCAAATTGGTTCGCTACTGACCGGTAGCTGTCAGGGGTTGCAAGCTTCCACAGGGCTATGGCCACTCGCTTCTGGACACTGAGGGCAGCTCGCATCCGGGTGTCCTGGCGCTTCAGGGCAGGGGACAGCAACTCACAAAGTTCCATAAAAGTGCACTTACGCATCCGAAAGTTTCGCAGCCACTGGGACTCATCCCATACCTGCAGCACTATGCGGTCCCACCAGTCAGTGCTTGTTTCCCTTGCCTAGCATCGCCGTTCCACGGGATCAACATGACCCATTGCCACCATGATGTCTAGGGGCCGGGGTCCAGCGCTTTGCAAGAGATCAATGCCCCTTTCAGAGTTTAAGTACTCCCGGAGATTACGTTGTCTCCTCTCCCGATTTCTCTGCATCAGAGTCTGGAAAAGGTGCGCTATAAGGCGCGAGTTGTTGGCTACGGACAGGACAGCTGCGATAATCGCGGAGGGCTCCATGCTCACTGTCCAGTGGCGTCCAAGCTATCAGCCACAGGAAAAGGGCGCGAATTCATTCCCCGCCGGCGCTTTCACGTTGGGAAGGCGAAAGTGTGGGTCGAGTGACGAAATTTACGTATACCGACCCTTGACACAATTTCGTTCCCACAAGGCACTGGGGGCTACACCCAGAATTCCAGTGGGCAGGCGGGACTGCGGGAACTGTGGGATAGCTACCCACAGTGCACCGCTTGCAATGTCGACGCTTGCCCCCCTACTGTGGACTTGGACATTCGAAAAAAGATCCCTGGTGTGGATTCGAACAATCGACCTGGAAATATCGGGTTCACAAGTTTGGTTTCACAGAAATCGAACTAGTACCGTAGTGTAGACATACCCTTTGTCAGAGGATGAATGCATTTTTTGAGGGCAAGGGGTTTAGGTCATTTGTTCTTCTCCTTGGCTAACAGAACTCTAGCTCTCACCCAGGGAGAGGTATATACAGCAGGAAGCACTTTCTGCTTTCCCTCACCCTGGCTGCGCAAAGACATGTTTTTCCATCTTTTGACTAGCAAAAAGTCAGACAGGGCCCTGTCTACATCCCTCATATTGATCTGCAGGAAAGAAACTATGGTGTAGAAAAACAAGCCAGTGTTACTTAAGGCTAAAGTCAATATTAGAGCAGGAAATCTTTCCTTGAATAGTTTTGTGCTGAGGTGTCTGCTTCTCACTGCCCAGCAGTCACCCACAGAGCGGCATGGGCTATTTACTGCTTTAAGGAACAAGCTGTGCTCCCCCCCTTAGTAGAACTGGCCTGTTCACATGCAGCAGGGTTTTGAACAGGTGTGTTCTGAGCTCAGTAGAAGGTGGAAGGACATTGTTCCTATTTCGGTGCAAAAACATGGTGTAAAAAAAACCCACCAACAACAAAACAAAAAACACACCATGTTCAAAAAAAACCTATTCTGAGCAGTTAAGAAACTTGGGCTGACTGGGAATTAAGACCAAGTTTTAAAAAAAAAACACTAAAGTAGGTGCCTAAATCCCATAGAATGTTGAGCTCTCTGGTCCCAATCCTGAAAAGCACCTAGGCCCCAATTCAACAAGGAATTTAAATACATACATAACCTTAAGCACAAGTAGGTCTGTTGAAATCAGTGGCATTATGCACATGCTTAAGTGGTAGCGCTCTCAGCATCTTTCTGTACAGAGCTAGTAGTTTCCTAAATAAACACTGGCTTATTCTAAAGCACAGTGAATTCAATGAGAGAGTCTTCAGTGGGAGTCATTTCCATTGACTAAAGGCAGTGGTTCTCAACCTGGGGTACATGCACCTTTGGGGGTACACAGATCTTCCAGGAGGTACATCAACTCATCTAGATATTTGCCTAGTTTTACAACAGGCTTCTTAAAAAGCACTAACGAAGTCAGTACCAACTAAAATTTCATACAATGACTTGTTTATAATGCTCTATATAAGATACACTGAAATGTAGGTACATATTTATATTCCAGTTGATTTTATAATTATAAAGGTAAAAATGAGAAGCAGCAATTTCAGTAATACTGTGCTGTGACTTTTGTATTTTTAGGTCTGATTTTATAAGCAAGTAGTTAAGTGAGGTGACACTTGGTATACGCAAGACAAAAATCAGATTCCTGAAAGGGGTACAGTAGTCTGGAAAGATTGATGAGAGTCACTGATTTAAATGGACTTTTGAATTAGGACTTTAGCAAGTGGACTTAAAAATTGCTGAGCACCCAACAATGAAGGTCAGGTTTTCTAAACTTATCATTTTCGTTGCTCTCCTCTGCAATTTGTTCACCCAAAACTGGGTACAATATTCCAGTCGAGGCCTCATCCATGCAGAGTAGAGTAGGGCAGTTACTTGGTCTTGTATACAACCTCCCAGAATGTTAGCCTTTTTAGCAACCACGTCACATTGTAGGCTCATTCAATTTGTAATTCACTGTAACCAACATCATTTTCAGCAGCACTACTGCCTAGCTAGTTATTCCTATGAGGAAAGGTTGGGCATGTTTAGTCTTAAGAAAAGATTTATCAGGCTCCCCCTTAGCCTTCAAAATGTTTATAACAGTTCTTAAGAGGTTAGTTATCAGTTCTCCTTGTCCTACTGTCAGCCAACATGAAGTAATCTGCAGAAAGGGTGATTTAGGTTAGATATTATGAAAAAGTTTCTAACTATAAAGGTTAGTTAAGCTCTGGAACAGGCTTCTAGGGGAGGCAGTTGAATCCCCGTCATAGGAGGTTGTAAGAACAAGTTAGACAAACACCTGTCAGGGATGGTGCAGTTATACTTGGCCCTACTTCAATGCAGGGGGCTGGGCTAGAGGACCTCTTGAGATCCCTTCATTCTGATGAGTCTATGAAAATGCAGGTTGCTCAGCTCTTCTCACAAACAGTCAGAAAACTTACAACCCCCAGAGTAAAAATGTTCAAAAGCATCTATGTGGCTAAGGCGCCTATGTCCCATGGAATGTCAATGGGATAGGCTCCAACGGCCCAGCTTAGAGCTGGTCAACTTTTTCTCTTAACAACGCTGATTTGCTGGCAATTTAACTGTTCATGGTACAGGATCAGTTCTGACAATCTCCTGATGCAAAAATTCTCTAAGAAATTTTGAAATTGTTGAAACAAAATATTTTGACATTTTCTAAACAATAAGTTCCAATTTTCCATTTCAAAATGACTTTTCATTTCAAAATTTAAGCTAATTAGACTAAACAAGGTTTTTGTTTGTTTTAAAAGAGGTAAAAAACTAAATGTTCTGAAGCTATTAAAACAGAATGTATCAACTGACCTGAACCAACTTATTTGATTTTTCCCCCCCCAATTTGCAAAAGTTTGATATTTCAACTTTTCATCCCACTTTGGATGGTAAAATCCTCAAGAACATTTGGGAGCCAGAAAAAACAATTTCCCACCCAGTTCTAGCCCCCAGATCCTCAACGGTATTTAATGCCTACCTCCAACTGATTTCAGTGAGACTTAGGTACCTAAATGGCTTTGAGGGGCTGGACCCAAGTGCCTAAATCACTTTTCAAAATGGAACTTAAGCAGGTTTGAGAATTTTACCCTCAATTAGGATCATGGAGCTTCTCTATGCCCCCTTCCCCCAACCCCCTTTGACAGGAAAGAAGTGAAACAAATAAGAGATTTAATAGCTTAGATTTGGACTACCCAAGGGAGACTCTTCAGAGCCAAAACTATCTTATTTTGTTCTCATCCTATGAGAATACCACCTGAGATTATATTCAGTACTTTCCTGCTCCAGCTATAGGGAGCAGTTCAGCAGATTTATTCAAGGAGAAGACTATGTCCCTGCAGAGTGCAAGTTTTGGTTAAGTGCTATTTAAAAAATATTATTCACTGTTACATGGTTCTCATCATTGCTTCCAAGAGCTTGATAGAAGGTGGAAAATAATATCGGTTTGAGAGCTGGGCTCAACCTGCACATTTCTGATCCAGTTTTCAAAATGCTTGGATCTAAAACTACTCTCTCTGGTGATGAACATGCAATAAAGTCTTAGAGGATGTTTGTGTTCTGTAATGTTACTGAAACCCTAGTAGAAAGGCCCACATTTGAATTAGTTTCCTGTCTCCTTCCCCAGGGGCAGCTGAGAGATTCAGGGTTAGTGTTTGGTGAGACAGGGACTGTTGGTGAAATGTATATTTCAAACCCCTGCCAACTGTGCATTGGGATGTCTGACTCCGAGTGTTTTGTTTCGGGTTCATGTAATTGTTTTCCCTAACGGGGGTTTGCTCTTGAGATATGCTGAGGCTTCTGGCCCTGATACAGCAAAGCATTTATGGCTGTGTTTAACTTTAAGCAGGAATAGTTCCTGTGGAAATCTACTTAATTTTAAGTATGTGCTTAAATACTTTCCTAAATCAGAGCCTATGACTTTATAAATACTGAAGGTACATTGTAATAAGCCACTGCAAAGCTGAATCAGCAGAAAAAGAATTAAATACCAAATCTTATTTCCCAGTCGTCTTAGGTGCCACCATTTGAGACAGTTGCACACAAAAAATGAAAACATTTTAAGAGGTCAATTTTTAAAAATGATTTGAAAACACTAGTGTAAAATAACTACCAGATGGAAAACCACAAAATTAGGGCTCCATCTGGCAACAGGTGATTCATTCCCAAATCAAAGCACATACTGAAGAGGAGGCGGCAATATGGCTTAGTTAGTGGATAGCACCCGGGGCTGACTCAGGAGACCTGGCTTCTATATCCAGCTCAAACCCTGGTTTGCTAGATGAACTTTTGCCCCTCAGTTAGTCATTCACCTTTGTGAATTTCCCATCTGTGAAACTCATCACCTTAAAACACTTGGAGATGTATTTATGTAGCACTTTTCAACAGTAGATCTCAAAGTGCTTTGCTGGATCAGGGACTTAATTTCTCATAATTATTTAGCAAGAGTGCTAGATTAAACTGTTGTGTATGTATATAAACAAAAACGTTTCTGTACAGATAGAGTATCTTTTGAGGTCCAAACTCAGCCCTGGCTTTACACCATTATAGGAAGTGCTAAGGTAGGTCAAGGTTAAGATTGTTGAATAATTTGGGAGGGATCCTGTTAAAATGCAGCCTTACTTCCAGGAAAGTCTGAAGTAGTTTAACAAGCATAATTATAGTTCTTCAGAAATGATCCTGCAACTGGGATATTAATTTATTACAGGAAATATGACTAATGAATCTGAAGCGAAAGCAATGCTATTGTTATTTAGTAAAAGCAAGTTACAGGCTTCTGGCTTCACTGAGGGATTTGTGTCCCATTCCATTCAAACTGTGAGGTGTTCTCATCTCCTCCCATTCCCTATTCACACCACACCCAATGATTACATTAAAAACCGCCACTCAGATGGAATTGTGCAGCTCCACAAGAGACTTGCAATATTTTTATACAAATGCATTATCCCTAGAAAGTATAAACACATGGGAAGTAGCATACTTTGCCTAGGCTTATAAATAGAGGTCCAGGTTCTCTTCTGCATGGAGATCCATTCAGTGCAGGAGAGTGGAAGGTAAGGCAGGGGGAAGCATCACAAATTCATGGCCACATACCTCTTAAGTGTTCTCCAAAGGACATCATCCACTTTAGTCCCAAAGTTACCTACATCCCACACAAATCTGGTGTCTTCTCACTCAGATTGTTGAAACATTTACATCAGAGATAAGGAACCATGGAATTGTGGTTACAGAAATAGGTATTTCCACAACATGGAACGGATACCACCACCACATTTTCAGTTCCTGCATGAACTGTTTCTTTGTCCCTCTCTTTTAGGCCTTTGTCCCACATTTAGGCCTCGGCAGGTTTTGAGGTATGGTGGGTTGATCTGTCCTAGCCCAAGTTAGAGCAGCTGAAGTTCAGCTGCTGCAGAAATAAAGCTTCACGCAAAATCATAAGTGCCTTTAGAAATGTTTATGTTAGACTACATGTGGCTTATTCTTGAAAATTAAAACCATTCAAAAGAGGTTTCTGGGAGATTTTTGGAAAGAAGGGGAAAGGGGAACAGAAGAGGGGAAGCATGGAACAGGTGGAAGTTAAAGTTTTAGTTCTTGCAAAAGCTACAAAGCATTTAAAAAAAAAAAAAAAAGCAGCACACCACGATCTAGGCTGAGCTGCTGCAGTAGACAAAAAGGCTAAAGGCTGAATGTTTGAGACATGTGAAAGCACCCCAAATGAGGAAAGACATGTGAATAAAATTATTCACAATAATGTAAGTGAAAAAAAGATTCACAACATTGGAATCACACAATTAGAAAATGAAACAGAAAATACCGAAGGGATAGGAGGTACCCTCAGGACAGAAATTATGGATTTATTCAGTGATTGCTCTGTAAAACAGTATTGGATGAAGTGCTTGAAACAGGATTTATCTAGGTGTGGTCTTAATAGCTAGGTCAAGGTAAGCAGTTTAGGAACAGCTGAGATGAGATCAAGCCACCTCATTTGCATTACAGTATGTTCCAAATTATCTTGGAATTGATCAAGGCATGTCACACTAACGCTGTCAGACTTAAGCCTTGAAGGGGTGACATGAATGTGGTTAAATAGAATGAAATAAATGATAGGTGTATAGACTGAGGTGAGGTAGTTTAAACAGGGCTTGTAACTAGTGAAGACAAAGGGCAAACATGCTCAAGAGCTGCAGAGCCTCTGCTTGGACTATGCAAATCATTCAGAAAGGGACCAAGAATGGAAAAACAGTTACATGCAGTGCTGCTTACAAAGCAAACAGGAAATATAGTGCTCTAGGGAGAAATATAGAAAACCTCTAAAGCACACAGGCTATTGTTAATGCAAACAAGAAGTTTAAAGGAGATAGGGAAAGATTTAAAATTCCTCCACAAAAACCTCAAACCGCAACAGACCAGCATTGAAGGAAACAAGAATCACTGCAGATTTCACTGAAACCCTTTTGGAAATAGCACAGGCTACCATACAGATGAAGGGAGGCTACTTTGGCTTCTTTAAGGAGGAGTTCAGAGAAAATCCATAAATCAATAGTGCTGCAATAAAGTTTGATTTTAGCAATGGGGGAAGATTGTGGGAAGGGAACATTGCTAACAGTGACAGACCCTAGCCCACCAAAGCACCATTCAAAGAAATGGGACTACTCATGTGCTTTGATAAATTTGTGCTTCAGCAATTCGCTGGATCAGGGCTGGAAAGAATAAAGAAAAGTGTAAATGGAAACACTCCAGCCCAGGCTTGCAGGGGCAGAGAAAAAACAAAAACTTTCCCTGGGCATCATCCATCCTATGCACTGAATGAGGCAGGGATCCTGTGGTGAAAAGAGTATATGATCATGTAATTAAACACTATCATAATGCATATGTACATGGGGGCTAGATTAAGGTTGAACAGGCAACCTTAATTCTGGTATTTCCTAACTATTGAGTGCTTGACTTTGCATCGTTAACATTCTTTTAATGTAGCTTTTGGCTGTAATGTATCAAATACAGTGTTTATTTCTGAGTTCAGGATGAAGAAGAAAATTATGTCCACTTCAGATATGAATGTCCTGGTAGAAGTGATGGGACTCATTCAGACAAATATCATTACATAATGTGCTGGAGAAACTAGGAACAAGATATTAAACATAATGCAGATGCATGCATGGTAATGAGACTATGGACAAAAAACAAGAAAAGGAAAAAAATCCTTACTGGCTGCACACGTACTAGGAGAAAGGTGAGGGTCAATGCTGGGAGAATTCCAAAGCCTTTGGCACAGTACTTAGCAGCAAGAAGAAATAGGAGCCACCAAACCAGATTCAGGGATGTATAGAAAGACAGATCAAATGTAAATTAGAGGAAATTATTCTAGCAGCTGATAAATATCATTCAGATGAATTTGAAATGCTGTGCGGAGCTCTGGTTAGGCTACAAGAAACATGCAGAAGCTCGAGCAAAGAGCCAAATGATCCTAGGACTTCAGAAGATTGTTATCTCTCTCCATATATAAATACCTTGCTTACTAGAGCAGAGATCTGAGGTTTTCAAAAGCGAGGGATGGTATAAAAGCCGTCGGAAGGAAATTGTGGGATAAATGCAACAATAGCTGTTTGCTCCAGTGTTGAACACAAGAACAACAGTAAAAACTGGAGGTGGGGATGGTGACAGCTGCTAAAGGAGAGGAAGGATGGTCTTGTGATTAAGGCACTGGGCTAAAATGCAGGTGTATTCATATTCCCAAATGTACTATAGACTTCTCATGTGAACCACTTAAGGTTTAGATTGTAAACCTTAATAGGGCAGGTACACATTACTTAATATGCAGGTACTAGCATAAGTGAGGGCCTGATCTTGGTTGGGGGCTGTAGTAATAAAAATTTAAAAACTTGAATTCCTTTATTTAGCAGGGAGCAGTAGTTATACAGAACATTCAACAACAGCAGCTATTCAAAGATCCTCTTCAAAATCCACATATTTCACCTTGTTTTACACTGCTGGCTATCCGGTCAGTCATGAGAAAACCCCTAGTTTCCACCTAAGATGTCTGCTGAAACTAACAAGGACTGTACCAGGGGAAAGGATTGGGCTCAGACTAGGAAGGAGTCTAGTTTGTGAAAGAAGCTTATTGGAACATCTACAGGTAATATCTCACCCTCAGAATCTGTTTCTTAATGTATTAGGCTTAGACTTGCTTGTTTTTGCTTGGTGACTTACTTTGATCTCTCTGTTATTACTTGAAACCACGTATCCTACTTTTTATACTTAATAAAATCACTTTTGTTTATTAAATTAACCCAGAGTAAGTGATTAATACCTAGGGGAGCAAACAGCTGTGCATATTTCTCTATCGGTGTTATTGAGGGTGGACAATTTATGAGTTTACCCCCTATAACAGGGGTCTCAAACTCGAATCACCAGGAGGCCCACATGAGGACTTGCATGTTGGCCCGAGGGCCGCATCACCTGCCCCCTGCTGCCCCCGGCCCTGCCCCCCACTCCACCCCCGCCGGTGGGGTGCAGGAGGGAGTATGGTGTGTGGCAGGGGGCTGGGGGGCAGGAGGGAGTGTGGGGTGTGGCAGGGTGTTGGGGTGCAGGCAGGAGGCTCAGGGCAGGGAGTTGGGGTGCAGAAGTGGTTTGGGTTCCAGCCCGGTGCCGCTTACCTGGGGCAGCTCCGGGGGTGGCAGAGGGGCCCCAGGGTAAGCTCCCTGCCTACCCCTGTCCCTGGTGCCTCTCCACTCCGGGAAGCCACAGACACGGTGGCTACGGTCCCTACGGCCCCGAGGGGAGGGAGGAGCAGAGCTCTGTGAGCTCCTGTTGCTTGTGGTTATCTCCTCTGAAGCTCCCATTGGCTGGGAGCGGGGAACCGCGGCCAATGGGAGCTTCGGGGGAGGTAACCACAGGAAACAGGAGCTCACGGAGCTCTCTGCTCCCCCTCTCCCCGGGGCTGCAGGGATACATGTCTGCAGCTTCCCGGAGCAGCGGGGCCCTCAGCACCATGGGGTGGGCAAAACTGCGGGCCATATCCAAAGCCCTGAGGAGCCAGATCTGGCCTGGGACTGCAGGCCAGGGGTGGGCAAACTAGAGGTAGGCTGGGGATGGGGCGTGCTGGGGAGAGGGAGGGGGAAGGGGGCCCCAGGAGCTTGGCAGGCCGCAGGAAAGCACCCCATGGGCCGCATGTGGCCCGCGGGCCGCATGTTTGAGACCCCTGCTCTATAAAGCTTTATACAGAGTAAAATGAATGTATTTGGGGTTTGGATCCCATTGGGAACTGGGTGTCTGGGTGCTGGAGATAAGGGACCTGCTAAGCAGTTTTTGGTTAAAGTCTGCAGCTTTGGGGGGGCGTGAACCAAACTTGGGTCTGTGTTGCAGCAGACTAGCGTGTCTGGCTCAACTAGGCAGGGTTCTGGAGTCCCAAGCTGGCAGGGAAAATGGACTTAGAGATAATTCCAGCACGTCAGGTGACAATCCCAAGGGGGATCTCTGTGACCAAACCTGTCAAAGATATAACAGGGACAGACCCAAATCAAAACCGCTGAGAGCTTTGGGAAAGTTTGGCTCTGAATCTGATCTTTGCAGCTCAAGCCCGTCTATGATGTAGAAGTTAGAATCAAACAAAAAATGGTCATTTAAAAGAGATGCGGACAAAGCCGACAGGTCTAAATGAAATTTAGCTGAAAAACCTCCATTAAAAACACTACCTGTCTCCCTAGTGTGTTAAATCTCTCAGCTCCTCAAGGCAGAGAGCTGTATCGCTGCTGAAATGTCAGCTTTTCAGCGGGGTGACCCAACAGCAGCAAGTCAAGGACACTAGGGGGTTCCAAATGTGAAGATTTAGCCTCCTGGACAAACCTGTCATGGCAGCAGGACACCACCACCAGGCACCAATCACATGCATACCTTACTGCCCCTGTACGGTCTCCTGCCTGCTCTGTTCTTGTGTATTGCATAAACCAAGCCTGCTGTCTTCTTAAAGGAAAGCACAAGAGTGCTACAGCATGTCGAATATTAGATCTGCATTTTTGGTGGAATGACTTCAAGGTCAGTAGAGAAATTGCAGACCCAGTCTGCTCCCATTAAGGTCAATAGCAATTTCCCTGTTGACAGGGCCTTACACTAGGCACCTCCCCCACTCTCACCCTCAGGTTCAGATAAAAATGTATCCTATAAATGAGGCCAGAGCAACAGTTATTTTTACACAGCCATAGATGTGCATGGTGCTTTACAGGCCCCTGTTCAGGGAGCTACTGTATAAAGTAAAATGAAACAGGAGACAGGTAGGTGGAGAGAAAGGTTGAGCCCTATAGGACATTGATATCCAATGATACATAACATGGAGTGGATGCTGAGTTAACTGATTCCTCAACTGGAAAGATGCTCTCCCTAAATGCAAGGAGTAATATGGTGATTGTTGTGAATGGAAAAACATATGACAGAGCATTAGTTCCCAACCTTTCCAGACTATAGTACCCCTTTCAGGAGTCTGATTTGTCTTGCATATCCCCAAGTGTCACCTCACTTAAACTACTTGCTTACAAAAATCAAATACAAAAAGTCACAGCACACTTACTGAAAAATTGGATTACTTTCTCATTTTTACCATATAACTACAGAATAAATCAACTGAATATAAATATTATACTTACATTTTAGTGTATAGTATATAGAGCAGTATAAACAAGTCATTGTCTGTATGAAATCTTAGTTTGTACTGACATTGCTAATGCTTTTTATGTAGCCTGTTGTAAAACTAGGCAAAATATCTAGATGGTCTTGATGTACCCCATGGAAGACCTTTGCATATCCCCAGTGGTACATGTACCCCTGGTTGAGAACCACTGACTTAGGGTCTCTCTACACCACAGACAAGCTTGAGCTAATGCATAAAAAAAAAATAGCACTGTAAACTGTGGCTTGGGCTCTTAAATCCACCTGGCCTCTAGGCTTGAGAGCACAGACTGCAACGTCCAAACTGCTGTTTTTAGCATGTTATCTCGCTAGTGCGAGTTCGGCTACCTGGGCTGAGAAGCTCACTCCCAGCTGCAGTGTAGACATACCTGGAGTGCTGATCACTGGAGAGCAACACATAGGAGACTTGAAAATGGTGACCTATCGATAACCTGAAGTGAAGACAGGATGAACCTGGAACCAGCCTTGAAGACAGAGTGGGGAAACTTGGACAGAGCCCCCAAGTGATCAGAGCCATGTGAAAAAACCCCACAGTATTTCAAATGGCAACATAAACCAGGGCCTGCCACTATTACTGTTGGAAATTAAGACTTTTGCATTAATCTGCTTGTACAAGTGATCTTAAATATTAGGAACTTGTCACCTTTGTACCATGTGAAAAGGTTATAGGGTATTAGGAGCCCAGGACCAAAGCTGGGGCGTATGTAAAGGTTCACTAAAGAGACAAAGCTAGAGTTCAGAGATTGTTTAAATAGGGTTGATTTATTGAAGCCAATAAATTGGCCCCTCACTAGTCCTACCCAACACTTGCACTACCATGGGTACAGTAGCTTTGTGACTGAGGACATCTACTGGTGAATGGGATATGTGCAAACAACTTCTGTGAAGCTAACTTTAATGATAATGTAACAATTTACTGACTCACATAGTGAAACTCTGCCAAACAGCTGTTTACTGACAAGGGCTTGTGGGTAATTAGTATGACTGCAGTTTCAGATGAAGAAAAAAATAAAACCTCCAGAAGATCCCAAGAGGAACAACTACAAATGTCATGGCTATAGATAACCCATGTACCAAGAAATATAGTGCCCAGCTGGAGTGGTAATAGAGTCTTACCTTGAAGTCACCAGTTCAAATCTACCTCAGGTGTGTTGCCATCAGTCTGCTCTTTGGTACTCTACCCAAAATGAATTTGTGGTTGCAGGTTTGCTATTCATGGACGAGAGGCCACTTTGTGAAAAGTGGCTAACAAAATCTGTAGCCTGGTTTTCAGGAATGTATGGGAATAGAGATTGAACTGCACATGGTTCAGAGGCTGGAGCATCAATTCTTTCTGTAAAGCCACAGATGTGCACGATGCTTTACAGGTGAATACAAGAACTAGGTCCCTGCCCTAACAGAGTTACCATCTCAAACACAGACAAAAAGACACCAGCCATGGAAGTTAGAGGGAGGATGAAGGTGAGGAAAAGGTTCCTCCAGCTCAAAATTGAGGAACTTGGCATAAGGCCTAGGGAATTTACAGTGATGCTGACCATTCTGCATTTGTTTTGTAACTACACAGAGAGCTCCCTTGTTTTAGTGTTGCCAAGGCAGCATCTGTTAAGAGCTGTAAATCCAGTGTCACAGGGTTCACTATTCACCATTGTGGCACTTCCTTGTGGCCCATCTGGGATTAGCTCACCACCAGTCTGATGCCCCCTCCTTCGTTTTCTCTCGCCCCCTCTCTCTGGAGTCAAGTTATTCCTTCTTCATGACTTGGCGACCCCAGCCAGGTCACTATGGTCCTCCCCTTCCAGGGTATCAAAGTCCCATTGGATGAACATTGCAGGCAATCTTCTGTTCCACTTTCTCATCTGTGCCAGTTCCCCAGTAGCGGTTAGGGAAATCGAGCCGTTCCATCTCCAGACTCAGTAGATTGTGGTTTCTGCACTGATCAAAAAGGTCTCTCCAGACACAGAGATCTGCAGCATCCGTCTCAGCTCTGGTCCCATTAGATTCCCTGCCCCCGTCCTTTCAGTGCCAAGTAGTATTTACAGAACTACTAGCCACCTACACAAAACTTGGTGGAGAGGTGGGTCCTCACTAGAGCTGATGCCACCAGTAGGTTTATTACTATCGTTTTAAATGTTGGATTTAGGTAATTTTAAAGTATGTTCATGTTAATTCTGAAAGTTGAATCCATTCTGTACACCAAACTGGTTGTTGGTGGCAAGGTGCACCCAAGCCTGATTTGGAGGGTGAGGAGGGGTGGCACCAGTTGGTCAGAAAACTGAGGGATAGAATTGCTGACTTGAGAGTACACAAACCTGATTCATATGGCTTGATTTGTTTGTGTGTGTGTCAGGCGGGGGAGGGGGAGTCTGTCTGTCAGACTTGCAAATTCTAGTTGATATTGTGAAGTTGTTGTGAAATTTCCTAATCATAGGAAACCTCCTTCTATGTGTACCCATCCTGTTGGACAGGACCTACAGCAGGTACTCACTAGGCTGAGGACAATGGGAAACACTTAACTTAAAACTATGTTCCAATGACAACATACTTATGCTAAGTAGGGAAGCAGTTTGGCCAAGTTGGTGTTAAGGGGAACGGGGGTTAGGAGAGGAAAGCTACTGAAGGTTGACAAAGAGACAGATGACAAAAACAAAAGGTTCTAAAAGAAATCACTAGGGGAAGACCCACAGGACATTTGGGGAAGAGGAAGGAAGGGGATAAACTGGCCAAGGTCAGGTTATCTGAGCTGGGGGAGAAGGCTCTGTTTTTGTGCATATAAGTGATGCATTGCAACAGAAGATGTTGGATGACCCCAAGTGACCCTGATCCAGGCCCATAGAATGGCTTGGTGTGTTGAGGAAACCGAGACAGGGAATTGCGTATAGGGTTTACAATTTTTGTTCCAATCTGTGTATTTTCTATGTGATTAAGTAAATAGCACTAGTGTGTTAGAATCCTGTGCAAAGTGTCTGGGTGTTGTAATCTACACTGGGGTGGACACCCTGAGCTTGAGAATGAGCCAGAATTTACCAATATACATTGCCAAAGAGCCACAGTAATACTCAGCAGCACCCCCCACATCAGCTCCCCTGCCCCACTCCCAGCGCCTCCCACCCACTGGCAGCCCCACGGATCAGTGCCTCCCCCTCCCTCCCCATATCTCTCGAGCAGCTGTTTCATGGCATGCAGGAGGCTCTGGGTGGGAGCAGTGAGGAGCAAGGGCACAGCAGGCTCAGGGGAGGGGGTGGGAAGGGGTGGAGTGGGGGCAGGGCCTGTGGCAGAGCCAGGGGTTGAGCAGTGAGCACCTCCCGGCACATTGGAAAGTTGGCGCCTGTAGCGCCAGCCCCTGAGTCGGTGCCTATTCAAGGAGCCGCATATTAACTTCTGAAGAGCCGCATGTGGCTCCAGAGCCACAGGTTGGCCACCCCGATCTACACTTCCTACATGGCCCCTGGAAAAGATAAACACCTATGGGTGTACTTCTGGGAGAGGACATGCGAAGCACATTCTGAGCTTCAAAGACTTCCCAGTTGACATCTTGGACGAGCCCCTACTTGTAATGCCGACAGTCCCTAGTTGTCCGCAGGCAGGATTGAACCTTGGACATTTGAATTTTAGTGTACGAGCCTTGACTGTATGAGCTGAAAGCCACATGCCTCTAAGCCAAGGTTGTAGCAGACTCCTCAATCTAGATGGTTCAGGCACTGGTCATGGCGTTGCGGCCATGAAAGTCAGCATGTACAGCTTTCCTCTGGGTGTCTTCTTAGAGAAAGGACCCAGAATATCCACAGCTACGTGCTGAAATGGAACCGCAATTATGGGGAGTGGCTGAAGAGGGGCCTTGACCTGGTCCTGGGCTTTCCCACCCTCTGGCACACCTCACGATACCAGACATAGGTAGAAACGTTCTTGCTGATTCCCTCCCAGTGGAATGACTTCCCCAAACCGTCTTTGGTCCTGTTTACCCCAGCATGGCCACTAGGGTGATCGTGGGCTAAGCTCAAGAGCTTTTCCCTATACTTAGATGGAACTACCAACTGTCTGAGGATACCAGACCTCCTTGTGCCCACCAGAAAGGGTCTCCTTCAATGTTCCCTCTCATTTTTGACAGGCCATGTGCACAAAACATTTCTTCTGTGCAAATTGTTGTGTGTGCAGTGTTTCACCATGTGCACGGGGTTTAGGATCTGTGTGCACGCGCGCACACGCACAGCTTAGAGGGAACAGTGGTCTCCTTGTGTAAGAGTCCTTCTACAACAAACCTGGACCTATTAGAAGAGCTGAGAGGTGGTGGGTTGCTCTGGGCCACAGTCAAAGCTCCCTTGAGGCGCTCATCCGCTTCCTGCTCTGCCTGGAACTGCTCCCTTGATGCTGGAGACATTAGTTCCTCATTGGGTAGTGGACTTGGGCTTGGTCCCCCTGGAAGCAATGCAGATGATGGAGGTGTGAACTGCTCTCCCCTGGTGCACTAGGTGGTATTTCAGGCTCCAGTTGAGCCTCTTGCGCCGGTTTAGCTGCTGCTGCAGGTGCAGGCTCCGTGGCGCCCCTTGGTGCTGGCTCCCCTGACTCTGGTGGGGTTGTAAGCACAGGCTCTGGTGCGGACTGCTCCGCCCATTCCAATTCTTGAACTGGTTCTGGCTGGGTCCCAGGAACTGGGTCTACAACCGCTGTCAGACTCTGGTCTGGGGTCTGGTTCCACCACCTCTGGCTGGGTCCCCAGGTGTGTGGTATCTGGGGACACAGACTGGGCCCTTGTAGGAGGCTCAGGAATGGAGTTAGGTGTGGAGGCCTGTTTAGCCTGGCTACGGGTGACCATCCCCACCCTTTTTGTTAGCCTCACATGGTTGGCTAAGTCTTCTCCCAGCAGCATAGGAACAGGATAATCGTCATAGACCACAAAAGTCCATATTCCTGACCAGCCCTTGTACTGGACAGGCAACTTGGCTGTCAGCAAGTTAAAACAGTTGGCCTTAAAGGGTTACACCATCACTTGAGCCTCTGGGTCAATGAATTTGGGGTCTACTGGGGATTGGTGGATAGCTGACACCTGTGCTCCAGTGTCTCTCCACGCAGTAATCTTCCTCCACCCACACTCAGTTTCCCTTCACTCTGGGGGTATTTGCGAGGCATCTGGGCCTGAAGGCTCTTGGTGGGACCCTGGGGCAATGAGTTGCAGTCAGCTGGTGTTCTGGGGCAGTTGGCCTTCACATGCCCCAGCTCATTAGATTTAAAGCATCGCCCCGCTGACTGTGGGCTAGGGCGAGGTTGGAGAGTAGGGCAGTGGGACGAGAGGGCATCTGGGGGGGTCTCCCTGGCTGTGTGGAGGGCTCCTCCTTGTGAGGTGGGGCCTTGGGCTGACCCCAATGGTGGGGTGTCATCCCAGGTTGCCCTTTCTGGTATCCCCACCAACTGCTACTAGCTTTCTTCTTCTCCGCCACCCATTTGGCTCCGATCTCCCCTGCCTCGGTTACAGTTTTGGGCTTCTCGTCTAGGATGTACCTGTGACGGGTTGGATCACAGAAACCCCCTTTGGGAACTGCCAACTGATGTGCTGAGCCTACCTATGAGCCTGTTTTCCCTGGCAGCTTGGGACTTCAGTGCCCTGCCTGGTTCAAGGCAGACACGCTAGCCTGCTACAAACTCAGACCCAGGTCTGAACTATGTCCCATAAATCACAGGCTTACCTGAAAGCAGCTTAAGAAGTGTTCCTGTCTCCAACACTCAGCTCCCAATGGGGTCCAAACCCCAAATAAATCCATTTTACACTGTATAAAGCTTCTCTCCCGTTGGGACACAAAGGGAGAGTTTTTCCTCAATTTTGAAAAGTTCAAGACCAGTGCGCACCCACTTCCTTTTACCCATGCAACGCAGAGAGACTTTTTAACCCTTTACAGGTAAAGCAAGTAGAAGACAGCTACTTAGGAGGATTTTATAGCTAACCCTCTGGCCTTGCAGCCAAGGTACACACAGCATTAGTATAGGACAGTAAGACTCACATGCTGTTTAAGAATCTCTATCAAGACTTTCCAGGACTTGGCATTTATACCTGGGAAGAGGAAGAGTTCTGATTTTAGGTTGAAATAATCCTGGGAAATGTAGTTCAGCAAGGGACTACAATCATTTTAATGAGCTGAATTGCAGCATCAAGTCTGTTCTATTATCCTGAGCTACAATGTCTCAGAACTACTCTACCATAAAAGAGCCCACATTCCTTCTGCCTTTGAAGAACATAATTAGGGCACTGACAAACATTTAGCATCAGATTTTCAAAAGGCTAGAATGGTGGGAACTGGCAGGAACAGAGCACTTTTGAAAGTCTGGCCACTTCACTAAAGCACCCAAATGGGAAACGGAGCTCTTGAAAATGTGGCAACGAGGGATCAATTCTGCTACAGCACATACTTTTAGTATCTTATTAGTAAAGTTTCCCACTGAAATCAGGGGGATGACTCAGGGAATGAAAGTACTGCTCAGTGAAAGTAAAGGAGAGAAGAAGCCAGCCCTTAATACACGGAATGTGCCTTTTCTAGTTTGGAGTTTATTTATTGTTCCAAAGCAGCACCATCTATGTAGAATAAAAAACAAAACAAAACAAACACCCACAACCAAATTTGGGCTAGACCAGGAGCTAAGTAAATCCAAATCTTAGCACAATTATTTATAGGACATACCAGCAATACTTGTCCCATCCAAAAACAAAAAAAGTTTCAAGTAGGCAATCTTTGATTTCGTTTTGTATGAATTTCTTCCAAAGGACTTATGGAATATGGGAGTAAAAATTTCAAAAGCAAGTGCAACCTGGAGTGATTCCCACCACCCCCTTAACCTTGTATCCAATATGGACAAAGTAAATCACTTCATGTTAATTTGCTGCTGAAAGAATCCCTTCTGCAAATAGGGGTCTGGCAGCACATGTACTCATGCAATATAAAAGTGGCCAAAGACAGTCAGTCAGTTCGCCAAAGGTGCTATCATCAGCTGGATGTAGACTAGGGCTGAGATACAGATGTAGGAAAAGAGAGAGTGGACAAGGAAAACTACAAAAATGTTGTTGTTTCAGACATGCTGCAGTTAAAGTAAAGTAATGTAAGAAAAACCATTGTAACAGGGTTTACTCACCACTATGCACTTCCTCATGGCCAGGCATGGCATCACAATGTCCTTGTGGGGTAGCAGCCCTTGTCAACAGTCACTCTGGGGCTGTGGTAGTTTCTTTCAGATAAGTCACCCCTCCAGCCAGGGCACAGTCTTTGGCCCATTCCTTCCAGGGTCAGTTATCCAAACTAAAGTTCAAAACTATCTTAACAGAAATAAAAAGCTTCCACCCTCTCCACAGCTCTTCTTCAGTGAGGTCACATTCAGACTGCAGCCCCCTCACTGGGCTCAGCTACCCTTGTACACCACTTCCTTGGGGCTGGCAGGGGAATCCAGTCCGAACCTCAATTCTGCATTACAGCCCAGGGCCCTGTACTGCACAGCTAAGTCAAATCCTCCACCCAGATTGCAGTTTTCCCAGCACCACTTCCTTCCTCACCTCTTTACTTCCCTTCTAAGTCTCCCAATCTATTCCCTAGGTGCTCACTCAAGACCCTGCAGGCACCTTTTGACTCCCTGCATTCTCTTTCCTCCAACCCTTCCTCAGCTGGGCCTGCTCAGTAGTTAAACCTGGAATCACCTAATTTCTCTCAGGTCGGGCCCATTCTGTAATCAGGACTGGCTTAGTCAGGGGCTCTCTATTATTATCTCAGAGCTCTGGATGATCTCTGCGTGTTGATCTCTCTCTCCATATATATATAAAAGTATGAAAGAATCTTATTGTCAGGCTCTGGTTCTGACCCTCTTACACCAATCACTGTAACTGACTTCTACTCTGGGTTTTCTGGGACAGCCAATGGTGCCGTGCTGCATTTCATGAACTGAGGATCTGGCCCATTGTTCTCATGATGGGCCAGATTCTGCCACCCTTGTTGACTAGAACAATACCCCACAAGCAAGCCCCATTGAAATCAGTGTTAGTAGAATGAGGTATTACTCAATGTGAGTAGGGGTGGCAGAATCTTGCCTATTATGTCTAACTATTCTTTCTACATGTAGCAATGTAAATTAAAGGCTATTTTCTAAATACTACACTTTTAAAAGTAGATTTTCTCCCTGCCTAATGCAGCTGCCATCTTGTCCTTGAGATGCAGCATGTTACAGTCACTGTGTTTTCTCTTTCATGGAAAATTTCTATTTGTTCAGTCTTTGGGCCCAATTCTGAGAAGTGCTGAGCACCGATGGCTACAAGTTATTGCTTTTTGTTAGGTGGAGCACTTGGTTTCCATTGCTATTAGTCATTAAACTACCCTAACTATCTAAGGATCCAGTATTGTTCATTCTAATCCAATGTGTTCAAATAAATTTGAAAAATTTCATAGAAGGTTGTAAATAAGGATTAAGAACAAGTCAATACTCTGGCTTTTCCCCCCTTAAGCTTGAGGACATGCTATAGATTGTACATCTTAAGTTCATCTATTGCTGCTTATCTACCACATATCACCACTGCTTAGGACATTAGAAACAACATGCTATGGAAGTTATGAGGTCACAGAAAAGGAAAGATTATGGTATGCAAATATCCTTAGCAAGAAAATGAGGCAAGAAACACAGAACACATGGGGCCAAATGGTGCCACCTCTCATCAAAGCTCAAAAATCTGGCTTTGGCTGGTCTATTTTGCCCCTTAGCCTGCTGGGTTGGCATGGAATAGCTGCACTGGTGCTCTAGTGGTAGAGACAAATGGGGTTCCTATACACTTCATACATTGGTTGTCACCTACTGCAGGACAGACCTGTCCAGTGGCTACTCCCGCAGCCCTCCATTCTGTTGCAAAGAAAGGCATGACAGAGTCCAAGGGACATAGAGACTTCCCAGCACACACCCTGCTCTCAGCACAGTACAGCTATTCTGCTTGTATTCTGGTTTGGTATACAAACAGGAGGTAGGGCAGCACATGTGACTTTATATAGTGGTTGATTAGTTTATAAAATGTTTGGGAGGTTTTCTATTCTAGGAGGTGCGAGCTTTCATTCTTTTACACAGCAAAACTGAGCAAAATTTGAAGGACATGTAATCTGATCTTATGAGGTCTTGCCCAAGAAAAGCAAGTATGTCTTAGACCACTTCACCTTTTTACATTGTTGAGACAGTCTCCCTTTGTACAGCTTATAGCCCGTCTAGAGTATCTTATATCCGGAGATGCAAGACTGAAGGAAATAGGCCTGGGAAATACTTCAGACTCAGGGGATGGGGCGGGAAGGGGTGGAGTGGGAGCAGGGCCTGTGGCAGAGCCAGGGGTTGAGCAGTGAGCACCCCTGGGCACATTGGAAAGTTGGCACCTGTAGCTCCAGCCTCAGAGTCGGTGCCTATACAAGGAGCTGCGTATTAACTTCTGAAGAGCCGCATGTGGCTCTGGAGCTACAGGTTGGCCACCCCGATCTACACTTCCTACATGGCCCCTGGAAGAGGTAAACACCTATGGGTGTACTTCTGGGAGAGGACACGTTGAAATTCTGAGCTTCAAAGACTTCCCAGTTGACATCTTGGACGAGCCCCAGTTGTAATGCCGACAGTCCCTAGTTGTCAGCAGGCAGGATTGAACTTTGGACATTTGAATCTTAGGCTACATCCACACTACCCGCCCGATTCAGCGGGTAGCGATTGATCGATTTATCGTGTCTCGTCTAGACGCGATAAATCGATCCCAGAGCCGCTCCCTGTCGACTCCGGAACTCCAGCTCTGCGCGAGGAGTAAGCGGAGTCGATGGGGGAGCCTGCCTGCTGCAGTGTGGACCAGCGGAAAGTACTTTTGAAATCGATCTAAGATATTTGACTTCAGCTACGTTACTCACGTAGCTGAAGTTGCATATCTTAGATCAATCCCCCCCCCGCCCCCAGTGTGGACTAGCCCTTAGTGTACAAGCCTTGACTGTATGAGCTGAAAGCCACAAGCCTCTTAAGCCAAGGTTGTAGCAGACTCCTCAATCTAGATGGTTCAGGCACCGGCCGTGGCCTTGCGGCCACAGTCAGCACCGGCTCTGGCCTTGCGGCCATGAAAGTCAGTATGTACAGCTTTCCTCTGGGTGTCTTCTTAGGGATAGGACCCAGAATATTCACAGCTAGATGCTGAAATGGAACCTCAATTATGGGGAGTGGCTGGAGATGGGCCTTGACCTGGTCATATTGCACCTGGGAGACATATAAACTCTTCCTCAAAGTCTAACTTCTTCATTACCCCTATAGTGCAGAAAGGAACCTCCTGATAATCATTCTATCACATTCTTTTTAAGCTGTGCTACGTGGAAGAAACTTTTAATCTACTTAAGAAGCGACAAAGTGTCCTGTGGCACCTTATAGACTAACAGAGGTATTGAAGCATAAGCTTTCGTGGGTGAATACCCACTTCTTCGGATGCAAGGAGTGGAAAAAAGTTTTTGCCCCTTAGCCCTTGCATCCGAAGAAGTGGGTATTCACCCACGAAAGCTTATGCTTCAATACCTCTGTTAGTCTATAAGGTGCCACAGGACCCTTTGTCGCTTCTACAGATCCAGACTAACACAGCTACCCCTCTGATACTTAATCTACTTAAGAGCCATTTGATGTTATCCATCATCTATGACTTTGTCTTCCTGTGGGAAAGCCAACCACAGGTAGATAAAAAGAGAGGCAAACCCCACTAACATATCCCCACTTAAGATCACCCTTATCATCCCACTAGGAGGCAGGAGGAAATAGTTTGCCCAGCTTGCATCACAGAAATAGATGACCTAATGGCTTCTGCACAGAACACAAAATCTTTCCACACAGAGCGCCTGAGTGTCTGCATCACTTCTAGGGCTTTCTCAGACCTGCCTTCTGGTCCCTATCAGCATAGTTCCATTACAGCCACCCTGCCAGGGCTGCCCCAGGCTGGAACAATGGGTGCTGGGGGTGTGAAGCTTCAAGTAATAAGAGCAACCAAACCTGAACTCTGTCACCTTTTCCTATTCTACGTTTTACCAGGTTACTTTTCCCCCAAAAAACTTGTCAATTTGGATGTTTGGTGTACTAGACGGTTGTGTTGGAAGAGGCTAGATTGGTGCCCTTTCCCCCACTAAGCAAGATTGCATGCACCCCTTTAACACACATCAATTGTTAGTTTGTAATTAGCCTGCCCCTACCACATCAATCAAGTTTAAGTGCATTCACATACCCTCTCCCCCCCACCAAAATCAAATCAGGTTTGTATGTATCCAGCACCTACCCAGAATACATTTACTAGCACTGCCCCCAATATTAAGTCTGTGCTCACATGAACTCTTATCAGGTTTGTGGCCCCACCGCCAGATCCCATTACCTTTGTGTGCGCCCAGGCTAAATTCATTCTTGGGCGTACACCACAAACAAAATTACATGTGAATAATAAGCACAGGAATAGACCATTTTGTATTAGGATTATCAAAGTTTCTCTTTGTCACCTCTAAAATGCAGCTCCCCGTTTGGTGGAAAACGTCAGTCAGTTACTACACATGAAAAATATGGAATTCTTCTGAAAAAGTCTAACAACCCCAAACCTATTCAGCTCTGGGGGAAAACTATTCCCCTTCATTCCATCACTCCGTTAATAAAAAAAGGGCCATGCTGAACGGAGTGTTCTGTTGAGCTCTTTGACAATATCACCTGTATCATAAGGAGCAGCCATGCCTGTGGGGAATCCCAGCTTACATTTCTTAAAAGAGAGGAAAAATGTGTGAATATCTCCCTCTGAGATTCTCCCACATCCTTCCACTCATGGGCAGGAGGAAGGAGGGGCGGGTTCATCTGTCGACTTCCTCATGGAAGTGGCTGTATCCAGGCCTGCCCACTTCTCCTGGTTCCAGCCCAAGGACCCTATGCCCGGCAACCACAATCTGCACTGTCCCAAATCTTGTTGCTGTTTCCCTAGGCTGCTTCTTATTTCACCTCTATCAGGCTCCTTTGCCACCCTCCTCTGAGTGCACCCTTCCCTCAGAGTCAGGATCCCAGGACTTCTATTTTCTCTCGGTTTCCTCCTTTCTCTCTCTCTAAGCCCACCGTGTGACCACAGGCCCCTTCTTACTCACTACTTCCTGGTTTTATAGCAGCTTAGCCTGCCTTTTGCCCAGCTAAGTTTCATCCTCAGTTAAAAACTTATCAGCCCTGATTCTTCCCCCAGTGGAGCCTGTCACAGGGTTAATTGGCCCTCTCTCTTTACTCAGGCCCTGTGTAGGGACCCTCAGCACACGTCTTCAATAAGATTAGGCTACTACACACCGATTTGATTTTTAAAATCCCCCCCCCCCCTCACTGCAGGATCACAATTTTTATGGCCTTTTCATTTTGGTGGGAAGCAGAGAATTAAGCCGTACATGGTCATGTGTGTGTGTGTGTGTGTCTGTCTGCCAGGACAAGTATTGGATGCTCTAAGCCATGAGAGGTTACAGTCAAACTCTGTACTTAGATGCTTTATTCCTCAGCAATAGGCGTGATAAACTATTATTTACTTCTTAGAGTAAATTCAGTGCTGTATAAGGTGTTGGATACTCAGCACTGGAAAAATGACTTAAATGTATTCATACAACAGGTAGTGACAGCACACTATTCCCTCCATCACCTCTGTCAACGAGTCTTAAATTTTCTCTGACAGGACCACCTTCAGAGATGAGAAGATAATTTAGCATCAAAGGCTCATCTAGTCCTTATCCTCTCCATTGAAATTACCTAGTGAAGCCAGGGGTGATGGGTTGTTTCATAATATGGACAATTGTCCACTAGGAGCTGACTGAGACCACCAGCTCATTTCATATAGTCCACTGGCCAAATGGGTGTGGCTGTCTTATGGTGATAACTTTTGATCACTACTGACCCAGTCTACCTGTCTGAATCCGTGACCTGGAAAGAAAAAACTTCTATTGTATGTGTTACCCATTCACCACAACATATTCATTAAAAGCATATAAATCTTTTACAAAACATTACATTCTATAGCTTACTAAGGAACATTCTTGTTCAACATATTTCCAAAATATGTGGGGGGGGAGGGGAAGGAAGGAAAAAACAAGTGTAGTAATAAAAAGGATACATTTCAGTAGCAACTACCAATATACACTAATGTCTATGGATTTCATGATTTAAAAAAATTAGTTATAATAGTGTTTTTCACAGACATGGGAGCCTCTAAAAATCCCCAAATCCATCTAAAATAAATAGCAGACCCCTAAAATAACAAACCTAAAGAGCCCTGCCTTGTTTGCCTCTGGTAGCACAAATAGTATCACTTTTTCAATACCAAGGCACTATTTGTGTTACCAATAAAAAAAGCAAACATATACACACACAAAACACCATACCAAACAAACCCACAGAGTTTAGAAAAAAACAAATCAGCCATTCAAATAAAAGGACTTGCTTTGGTCCTAGATTCCTGGCTGCCTGTTGTAATCAAAGCTGCAAACATTGGAGATCTTGCCTGTTTACAACTATCTGTTCAGCAGAGATCAACTTGCCATGAAAGACAACAGACACCTTTTTCCATCCCTCCACTTAAAACGGCTCTGCTAAAGTGGGAGCTGGAAATATGCCTCTCAGCTGTCCTCCTTTAATTTCTAACCTTCCCTTTGTTCAAAACAAATTTAGCATCTCCTCACTTGTGTTGTGGAAAGTCACTTACCTCAGGAATAAGGAAAAGAATAATGATGTTACAGAGAGAATGACTGAACCCCACAGCATTTTAAATTCCCTGCATGAATAATTTTTGTCCCTCTCCTTTTGGGTCTTCACCACACATTTGGCCCTTAGCAATTGAGAAGTATGGGTGGAAAGGTGATCCCAAGACCACATTCCTTAAAAGCAATTTCTTCAACGTTACTCTATACCCACACTTTTCTGCCATATAAAATTAGATTTTAACAGCAAGGAAGATAACTCTATCCTGGCCAAGATTCAAACTTGGAGAAAATGCCTTTAATTAAAAAACAAACACTACCACTAGTCTATTGTAATGTTCCAAAACACTGCGCTACTGGAGTGGATTTGGGTTTGGAGGGAAGCATAAGATTTGCAGGCAATGTAACCATGATGCAACCTATCTTGTATTTTTTTAAAGTACAGTGTCCTGAGATTCTTCATATGGTTTAGAAATAGGTTCCTACATGTAAGCAATTAGCTATTTGCATGGATAGTTTCCTATGGATTGGCTGCACATACAGGCAAGTCTCATCTTACGAGGGGGGTTCCGTTCCACGGTTAGCGCGTAAAGCGAAAACCGCATATAGTGAAACACTCATTGAGTTGAATGGTGGACGGAATCGCCCGCACTACCGATGCAGTTTGTAAACCGTTGTTTTTCTTTTTTTCCCCCTGGTTTTGCTGACCGCGCGAAGCTGAATTCGCGCATGTTAAATGCGCCTAAGATGCGACTCGCCTGTATGCAAGATGTTATACTCCAAGATATCAGAGGCGTAGCCGTGTTAGTCTGGATCTGTAGAAGTGAAGTGGTTTTCACCCACGAAAGCTTATGCTCCAATACCTCTGTTAGTCTATAAGGTGCCACAGGACCCTTTGTCGATACTTCAAGATGTTATACTCCATTAGGTCACCAAGTCTGCCTCTCTAATTTCTTCAGGAGTCCTTGACTTGATAGACATTGATGGTTTAGGAAGAATTATTACAGGCTTCCAAAGCAAAGATCACTTAAGAATTCTTTAGGCAGTTCTTGAGAAAATAAATGAAATCATAGATAATAATGGCTCTGAAGACACATTAGGCTCACCCAACACCATTCACCCAGTTACATGACACAAGTGTGAACTTTCTTTTGTTAACAGGTCACTCAGGTAAGCAGAGACACAATGCAGTTTGTGATTAACTGTCTCCAATTGCTTGTTCAATTGGGGCCTGATCCTATGAGTTGCCATGTACCCTACACTCCCATTTATTTCCCCTGGACTTGAGAGTGGTCAACAAGCCCTTGGTTATGCAAAGCAAGTCACACAAATAAAGGGCAGTAGAATACAAATAAAGCCTTACTAATCCAAGATTATCCCTCACTAGGACAGGGGGCAGTTATTTCCTTGGAGCAAGTGGGATAAAGTTGAGTCAACAAAATTCACTCTCAGGATAATTTCCCCTTTATGGAATGCATGTGCCCCTTCCTCCATAAACCACAGAGAGTATGTATTGTAATTAACAAAGGACACATGCAATTTGTAATCTTTTTGTGACTTCCCTGCCTTCAGTCCATAAGTCTGTCTAGATGAGTTACTGACCCTTTAGAATAAGCCAATCTGGGAGAAAGGGGGCTATATTTTTGAGCAGCCTCCTCTCATCAGTACATGTTTTGTGAGCCAAGGTTAGAACATAAACCCATCTTTCCAACCTAGTTGCACAGGCTCTACTCATTGCTTAAACATAGTTTTGTTAATTCTAATTCATAAAGTTTAGCAATTTGAATGCACTTCCCAATGTATTTGCTACAATAAGGGAAAGAATAAATAGCAAACCAGATGGGGATTTGCACTGTTTTACAGAGTTGATTAGGTGACCACAGTAGACTCAGTCTCAACCCTGCTCAGTCTTAACTCTGAAAGCATCAGACTGTAGATATGTAAAACTTTAAGTAGCACCCTTCACTAAGAATTCTTATTCTTTATTAGAAGTACAGTGTTGTTACCAAAGTATACCCCTTCACTCCAAAGCAGCAGTTCAGAAAACAAAACAGAGTTTGTTTTACCTTTAATTCTACCAAAAAGTCTGCCTCTTTCCTTTTTGAGCATTTTTCACGGATATGTAAAGTCATAAAACTGGAGGGTTCAACAATAAAAGTTTGATATCTTATTCACGCTATTGTAGATAAAATCTTTTCTGACCAGTCCCCACACACAAATAGGCCAGGGGCTGCTAGAACAGTGGTTCAAAGTAGTGTACTCATTTCAGGAGTCTGGTTTGTCTTGTGTACCCCAAGTTTCACCTCACTTAAAAAACTAGTTGCTTACAAAAACAGACATAAAAAACCCACAAGTGTCACAGCACACTAGTACCTAAAAATTGCTTACATTCTCATTACCACCATATAACTTAACAATAAACCGACTGCAATATATTGTACTTACATTTCACTGTGATACTTGAGCCTATTTTTCACTTGTCAGCCTTGTCTGAACCCCACCACCCCAAACTCTGCATGTAACTTAGCTTTGCAGGGTCCCCTGTGGCATGAGGTCCTGGGCAATTACCCTGCTTGCCACTCCCTAATGCCAGCCCTGCACTTGCGACCTCCCTAAACCCATCCCATGACCTCTCTGGGAGTTGCAACCCCAGATTGAGAAACACTGATCTAGATGAGTTGTGTATCCCCTAGAAGCCTTCTGTGTACCCCTGGTTGAGAATCACTGTGCTAGAAGTCCCTTCCAAAGCACCACTTCTGAAGTTCCACTTCTATGCAATTCCTCTACAGAGTTGATATTCAGGGTCTTGAAGGGTATCTCAGCCATGTTGAAAAATTCACCTTGATATATAGCATTTACCAAAGGCTGCTATGGGCAGAGATGATTTCCCTACTAACACTATACAATGTGAACGGTCCAAACGTGATTAGACAGATCCAGAGAAGAGACATTTAGAGAACAAAGTCCACTCCACTGCAAAGGTAGAACAGTACATTTTGTCCACGTATGTTTCAAGAAATGGGGCTTTGATCCATTTCTTTGGGAGACCATGGCACAACCTAATGGTTCCCTTCCAGAACAATTTTTCTGGCTATCTAGATGTATGCTCCTTTTGATTTCCTCCGACATAAATGGCCTTTTACCATCCTATCAAAACCTAGTCCCTTAGAGGCTACAGCCATTACCTGCTTGTAGAATGGTAACATTCCAAACTGTTATTTAAGTTGCTGCCTGGTATCACTTCAGCTATCTTTCAGCAGTGCCTGCTTTCCAGGTTTTGGTAACCCATTGATGATTTTGCTGTGTTACGTATTCTACCTAGGATTCTGACCTCTCTGGTTGGCCCCTGTATTACAAACACCACATAGAACAGCGACCCCATCCAAGGGCACATCTGCATACCTCATTAGTGTGCTGTTTATTCCTTCTGTTAACCTTTCACATGGGGATGAGACTGAACAGACAGATGCACCAGCCTGCTAGACATCTAAATCTGATACACTCCATTTTCCACATCATTACTCTTTGGCTAATGGGCCAAGAACAGTTTTTAATCTGCCTCAAAGTTTCTCAAATCCAAGTTATAAA
This sequence comes from Chelydra serpentina, assembly GCA_037349315.1. NCBI lineage: Eukaryota > Metazoa > Chordata > Testudines > Chelydridae > Chelydra > Chelydra serpentina. Next base: position 31,985,743 of record JBAIAC010000029.1, on the reverse strand, counting down.
AGATTATAAAAAAATATATATATTTTTAAATACAGAATCTCAGGTCTTCTCCCGTTAAGATAGGAAGTGCTGTTATCGGTCAACTTTATTCAGTAGTTGAGACAACAGGAATTCTCCAGTACAAAATCTGGTGGCTGACAACCAAAGTATTGTGCTCTCATTTAGTCTCCCAGAATGTTAAAACAGCTTGCTGATAAATCCTAACTATGTGGTATTGCCATGAAACCATTTTATAACCCCAGACTGACTGAGGAAGACGTACGTTACACTTTTTGTGATTCTCTAACCTCAACCCCTGTGACTCACAGTAAGAATACTTGAGACACAAGGTGGGTGAGGTAATATTTTTTATTGGACCAACTTCTGTTGGTGAGAGAGAAGCTTTCAAGCTTACAGAGCTAAAGAGGTGAAGAGCTCTGTCTAAGCTTGATAGCTTGTCTCTCTCTCCAACAGAAGTTGGTCCAATAAAAGATATTACCTCACCCACCTTGTCTTTCTACTATCCTGGGACAGACATGGCAGACACAACATCTCTTGTGAGGTAGGTTAATAGTGCCCCTCCTGTTACAGAGGAAGTCAGATGCTCCTGCCAGGAATTCCTACGGAACTCCATGAAAGTTACAGCTACTTAAAGCAGGGTTGATTTTGGCCCAGAGCTATTAAAGGCAGATTATAGCCAAACTACAATGCAAATCTGTGGAAGAGTTGGGAGTGAAACTCAAGAATTTCTGGTTCACAGTGCCCCAATGCTTTTATTTTTGTTTATTTTGATGGCAAGCCTTCCAGTTTGCCAGGGCTTGATTTGACACAGCACCCAGGCTTCTCCTTTAGTTTCATGTTTTGGATTAAGTTTTCTTCCAAATACCCAAATTTGAAACTGTCCAGGTTCTTCAGTCTGAAGGAATTTTGTCACTTGTTACTTAATCAAAATACCAAAATAATTTTTCTGTATCACTTTCATTGTAGAATGTTATATGTCTGTGACAGCTTAGACTGGAGTCAAGAGTGTACACTTTTTAGAATCTAGTTTTAATTTTCTTGACTTCCAATTCATTAATTCAAGACTGGAATTACTGAAATATATTGCTGTCGTCAAACTAGCTAGGAAGTGTATATACCTGTACCCATCGTCTTCAAACGTTCTGTTTTAACTACTGTACATTATATCTTTGGGAAAATACCCATAATAAATTAAGTGGTATTATTCAGAAGGGTTGCCAGTCATGACAGCATCTTTTGTTTTACACATGTTGTATCCTATTAGTACCAAGAGTTCTTCTGAGAATGTAACAGATCAATACATCTGTAACTCTGGCCTGTAACACAATTACTATGCAAATGTCTCTGATAACTATTACAAATTAAATTTGTATTGTGTAGCTTCGGAGACTCATGGAAAAGGCTTTATTGTTATGCTTTCAGAGCAATATACTGTATATGATAAAATCAAAAGTATTTTGGGAATTAAAAAATATAAAATTAATCCTTACAAGAGATCGTTGTGGGGAGACCAAAAAAGCTGGACACTTTGGTATGCCAAAGGATTTATAAGGGTCCATAAGAGTCATTGTACAAGAAATTTATTCTAATATCTTTGGATGCTCAATCCGTGTAATAGTCCAGTCTGCCTTCACTCCTTGTGTAAATTCCCTTCGGAACCTAGGAAAAGCGGCACAAATAAATTGTTAAAGCTCATGTAATCCTTTAAAAGGCTCCTAATGCTATTGAGAAAACTTGGTAAAATATTTTCCTTAGTTATTCCGTTATCGTTTTCTCTATCTCATCCTTCGATCTTATGAAAGCCAGGTGTTTTATAAGAGATCATTAGATGCCACCGCTCAGTCCCCATATGGAGGATTGTGACATCAAAGCTACTTCTGCAACAAGAGACTGATCCAAAGCCTACTGAAGTCAATGAGAGGCTTTCCTGACTTCAGTAGGCTTTGGCTCAGGCCACAAGTGAGGGATAAAACAACAAGGGCAGAGGAAGTCTTAAGTACCCCGTTTTCATGCTAATACCCTCAAAATCCCAGAAAATGATCTATAGGAAAATTAGTTTTTAAATTAAGGGTTTTATTTTTCCATGAGGCATCCACGAGTCAATATGGTGAACTAGGTACTTTTTACCCAGAGATATTTGGTTTAGGCATAAAAAAAAATAATCACAGAATAATATGAAGTTAGTAGATCTTTTTTGAGATTAGACCAGAGATACAAAACAACCCACAAACTAAGTGTAGGATTGAATCCTTCTACACATTTGATTTCTACAGTTGTTTGAAAGAATGTTAACAGCCACCCCACATTTTAAAAGCTTTCCCCTTTTAGTTCTGGAACCTTTTAGCACCTGCATTTCCAAGTTTTATTTGATAGGTATTTTAAGTGAAGCCTTTAGTTCTAGTGTGTTAACACAGCATTTATGTGCCTAAGTCACACACAGAACAGCAAGAGCAGCAGCAGTGTAATCCATATTGTCCCGCAAGTGTGTTCCAATCCTGGCCTGGGCAGAACCATCCCTAGACACCTAGCTACTCTGGCGACGGGTACTTTACAAAAGGGTTTGGTCCCTCTGCCCATTTGGTCCTTGACCTCTGCTGAGAAGCCAGAAAGAGTGCCAATTCAGATGATTTATTAGGACAACTGGCCACTAGGAACTGAGACAACTCACAAGCTTTCCCCCAAGGGGTCAGGACCCTCAAAGAAAGCAGACAAGACTCTAAGATATATGTGATAAATATGGCCAAGAGATGAACATAGGAGGAAAGGGAACAGGGGTGCTCTCCAAGTGGTTTTTATTTGTATTTTCTCTGGACCTGGACCCTGTGTAGTTTCTCTTCTCTGAGAAAGAGTTTAGAAGAGAGCCACCCTATCATAACTTAGGCAAAAATATGCCATTTCTCCTCCACTTTTTACAATTGTGAAGAATATTTTCAATCATTTTGCCAAGAGTGCAAATATTTTTCCTCTCTCAGACATTAGCACATTTTATAACCAGTTTTATATATGCACATTCCTATGAAAATACATCCACTTGACCAGTGAGTGCTCAGAGGATTTAGATCAGATCCATGTGAACTATTCAAACACCAGATGATGTTTGTGTTGTTCTAACTTGCTTCAGAAAGTGTTCAGTTAAATCTTTCATCTTCTCAAGCCAACTGCAATACTGACTCCTTTGCAGGAGGGTGGTGTTACGGCACCAGCACAAAGCAGGCTGATTGGCTTGGTAGCACTGTTGTTTGATTTGGTGCACAGAACTGGGACTGACGACTGACATGGGCCTCTTTCCAAAAGCGGGGGGGGGGGGGGGGGGGGAGATAAGGAGGGATCAGAAAATTTGTGACATGCTAGTAGATTCATACAGTGTAATAGCATTAGTCTGAAGTTAAGAAACAAAGCTGTAATGTGACAACCTTAAGGTGATTTTGTTTTAAAAAAAAAACCCACACCCAAGAGTTGCTCCCCAGAATAAAGTTGGGTTGAATGAGGAAACTCTTATGCTGAAGGCCAAGATAAATACAACCAGAAGGAAAAAGAGATAGGGAGACTTACTCATAATTTGCTGTTAGAAGACGTTTAGTTTCTTTCACAGTTTCATCTCCAAATACAATCTGGAAAACTTTGGTTCCATCTGGAGCCTCATCAGGGAGGTCAGCGCTAGTTAGATACCAGAAGCGCATCAGGATACTAACAAACTTTCTTCCTGTTAGAAAGAAAACTAAGCCATAAGCCAACATTCAGGAATTTTGCATATACCTCAGCAGTCTAACATTTTTACTTGCAAACCACTAAGCGTTTTACTAAACTCTAAAGAAGCAAGTGGCTACAACCTAAGAGGACGCATAAAAGAATAAGGAAAAGAAAGTGATACTTAAAGCAAAGTAATTCACCCTAAAGCCATCTTCATAAGGTTTGGCAGGAGTAAAAACAAAACATCATACTTTCTATAGAGAGGTGCGTAAATCAGCAGGAGTTATTCCTGGCACTATATATGATCACATTGTATGGAAGGCTGGCATATTCCAGATTACAGAATGACCATTGTTATGACTGAAAAGATACTTAGAATGATAGTGAATGAGATGTGGAGAAGTATGATTATTAAAACAATAGACTAAGAGAAGCTCAATGTATTAGATAGCCTGAAATAAAGAGGTATGGATGGATGAGAACAAGGTTAGGTTCAGGAAAACAAGCATCTCAGCTGTATTTTGTAATGAGCCAAGCACACACTGTTGGCATTTAACAAAATAAAGCAGATGGTTGCTAGTTTAAAAAATATAATATACATATATATCAAGGTGTCCTGGAACCGCGTGGAGAAATTGTCACACAGTGTGGTATGAGATGATTCCCACTCCACTTCTCTAGGCTAAATATGCTCAGCCAGCACGGGGGGAAATTCTGCCTATGCTGCTTCTCCAGCATACAGCACTTAGTGGTACAATAGGAAAGCAGTAAAGAGTGACTCAGACCATGTCCATTGCATGCTGCAGCAGCTGCATCCCCATCAACATCACGGAAGCAAACTTTCAGGAGGCAATAGGCAGGGATGGAGCAGACAGGACGGGAGACAGACAATGAAGAGGAATAAATTACAAAGTCAGATGCAACATGAAGACAGAAAAATTCAGAGGTTTTGCAGATAAACTTTAAAAATTGGTCTTAAATTTGATCCCTCATTTCCCATGCCAGCAGGAGTTTGGAGCACTGCACAGGCAGTGCTCAGCCAACATGGGAAAAGACAGACCATACGTCACCTTTCTGGCTTGGGCTGACAGAAGCAGCAGCACTAACAAGCTCCAAAGAAAGTAATATCCAGTCATTCTCCATCAGAAGAATGTCCGCCACAAGGCAAGATTTTTGGCAGGAGAAGAGGGGGAATAAAAAAAAGGAGAGAGACCAGAAGAAGAAAAGAATCTATAAGAGAAAGGGCAGGAGTGTACATGTTGGGAGTCATGTTTTTATAGCACATACAACACTTTAAGGCCTAGCACTCTGCATACAGTAATCTGTGAGGGGACCCTCCCCGCCCCCCATTTTGGAGAAGTGAGTAGGGAGAAATGAATGGAAAGTGTATAAAATCCATGCGAAGGAGAATAAGAAAAATTTGAACAGGCATCAAGGTGATACAATGATTCATACTACTAATGATAGTTTGGAGTGAGATCAAATAAGTACATAAAGAGAGAGCTTTAAACGTTACTTCTAAGAATGAGAAATAGGACTCACGAATACCTTTGTAACTAGAAAAGCTGTAAAAAGCAAAACCATGACAAAAGGGTCTCTGTCTATTCTAGGTGAATGTTTTAGAATTCTATACATACCACTGTCATCGTAGTAAATGCCAACATCTCCTGCTGTTGTATACATTATTTCATCCATGTCTGCAGCCAGGGCATTCCTGTGGTTTTCAGACAATGAAGAAAGCTTCTCCTCCAACACTTGAAGTACCTGAATTTAGAGAAATTGTAGCTTTTGTTTAACCTACAGTTCACTAGATAATTGAAACCATTGATCTTGTAAATGCCATAACAGTACAGTATTAACCAGTATTACCCCAATACATCTACTGAAGTATTTCTAATCCACATCGCCGTAAGATAGTCTATTAAAATAGAAATATTGTTCAGCCAAAATATATATATCTCCATCCATCCATCGATCCCATAGTATTTCCTTCTGACTGAAGAATGGTTAAATATAAAAAGTTACATCAACACAACATTTAAATGCACAAGAGTCAGGACGTGAAAAAGAATTAAAATACTCACAGTAACTTTAACTTAAATGTATCCTGTGCAAAATGGGTTAACACTCAAACTAATTAAGACAGAATATCCAAATTCTACACAAAAAGCTACATTTGAAGAACATTAACATTGCAAAAGTGAAACACTCAAGTCAGAAAGCATCAGTTAAGGTTTTCCTCAAAACCTAAACTCTGCTCCCCCCTTCCATTTAACTTTCTCTCTGCTTCCTTCTATCTATATTTAAGTTTTGTACTACACATCACTGTGGTATGCGAGTGCCCTTATGCTTTTATACATTACAATTGTCTCTAATTATATATTAATTGCACTGGGCCCTTGCCTCATTCAGTGCACAGGTCAGACAGGACAGTGGAACATGGTCTTTTTTGTCTATACACCATCCTCCAAATTTGTTCACACTGCGAGAGCGGCAAATTGAATTTGTCTTAAAACAAGGCCTGGATACACAGAGCCCAGGCCCCGTTCTCAATTTTCCACACCACGTTCACTGAGCACCATCCAACCTGTTATGATGTTCACCAACCTAGGCATCAACAACAAGAAGTCTACTACCTGGCCCTAACTGCAATCATTGTTTCACAGTCTCAGGCTGTGCCACCTTGGGTCACAAATGGTTCCTAATAATTGCTTCCCTTTCTCCTCCTTTGTTGGGTGGCTCCCCATTTCTTCCCCCTCCTCTGATCGTGAGTGGCTTCTTTTCAGTACTGTAGAGCGTCTATGAACACCTGCTGAACCCATGGAATTTGGGCTGGGAGGAGGAAGAGAAGATGCTCTCTTGAAAGAGCTCATTAGGAACAAGCTCACATTTCACTGCTACTTCCACTCAGAGGGAGAAGGCAAGATGGTCCATTGCCGCTACACCACAGTGGCATTAGGGTTCTCTCTCCATAGGCATGAGAGGCACCAGGCAGCCCAAGCTATTGGCATACTGTAACACAAACATACACCTGAAGCAGCTCCCCCCATAGGACACTTCTGGATCTGAGACACCTCTCTCCATAGGTGACCATGAAAACAGTCCCAGTGGTTCAAAATTCACACTGACAATTAAAACTGGCCAGTCTGTCTATATCCTTGAGGCCCTGATGCAAGATCGAGGTCTCCAGTTTAGGACTAGGTAGCTAAGTGGCAGTGTGACCTACACGGGATGGGAACCAGTTAGATGGGGGGATGCACAAGAAATGAGTTCTCCATTGGGCAGGTCTATGTTGCTCACCTAAAGTTTTGGCACCAGTGAATGGTACTGGTGGTCACAGTAGGAACTTCTACTCACTTGCCCCATGTGAATAGAAGTTTGCAAGACTGCCCCTGTTTATCCACCCTCTTCTGCAATGATTATATTTTTTAATCCTTTTTTGATGACTCACTGGACTCTTCTGGCAGTTGCTCCATTGTCTTAATGTTAAGAGCAATTGGACAATTTTTCTTATACAGTAACTGATCATGCCCTTACAGATTAGGCTAAAAGAGGACAGACAATCTTAAGACTAACATTCTCCTGATCTTTATTAAGGAGTCCTTCCCCAGTTAGAACTAACTGGTACTATTTGGTTTATTTGGTTTATTAAGCTAAACTTCACTGTAGATGACCGACAACCCATTGGCAGATTAAAGGGTGAAACAGAGATATTTTTCATTCAGTGTTGGAGATTTTAGAAAAGAAATAAAATACTCTTTACCTCTTTTGATACCAATTCCTTCAACAGATCAAGTTTACATTGAGACAGCAGCTTTGAAACAAGAGCAAAGGCCTACAAAACATAAAAATACATGAGCAAACATTCCACTAACTCCAGGTCAGCTCATTTTCCAGTAATCAGAGAATCAGATATCAGATATAGAAAAAGACTCATGAGATCATCTAGTTCCATCACATTGCTAGGGTAGGATTGTTGCCTCCAGTATATTTTCTAGTGTCTTGTTCCATTTAGTTTTAGGCAATCCATCTAATGGGACCATGGCCACTTTGCTTACAAAATTACTCCAGACCAAAATAGATTTCCCCCCCTGATGTTTAGCTTATGCTTTCCCCATTCTTAGTCTTTATCCCCTTTTACCACATCTCTCTCCATTCTAGAATGGGACAGCCTACACGTACATGAAGGGTGTGAATGCCTTCTCAGTATTCACACCACTCATGAGTATCGACTTTTTACACATCAAGAAAATCATAGTAGAATTGCCCTCCCATAAAGTTAGACTAATTTCTACTGTCCTTCCCTAGAAGCAGCTGGAAATGGCCTTCCCCGCACTATCTTTCTGTTGTGACTGTGGGAAAGCTAAGCTGAAGTAGCAAGTTTTATCCTTTGCTCTGAAAACAGCAGTCTGAGTATTCTCACTTCCTCCAAAAAAGTGGCAAAGCCTTGGGCCATCTGCCACGAAAACCATCTCCCCATTTCATACATGACAGCTTCACTTTTCCTACAAAACATAACTGTCAATGGAGATATATATCTTGGGTCAATTCCACAGGCCTTAAAGCTGAGACTTTATTATGACCTGTATTTTATGGGAAAGCCAGTACAGTGAGCAGTGGACCAGGTAGTTACTGATTTGTTTTGCTGTGGAAACACGGTGCTGCATTCTGGACCAACCGAGGTCAGTCAGTGAACTACTAATACAGGGAAATGCAATAGTCAAGTCTTCGGGTCACAAGGGCATGAATCACTGTGGCCAAATCATTCTGCAGCTGTATGGGGTTCATTCAGAAAAAAGCACTTTTAGCAGCCATTGCTATCCAAGTATCCAGCAGTAGTAAGGAATTCAGTAGAACACAGAGACTATGAACCAGCTTGAGTACTTGAGAGCAGGCTCCATCAAAACAGAGTGATGCTACAGTGGTAGTTAGATCTTTAAGATGACATATCCATCTTGCTTGGGTTCAACTTCAGCCAGCTGTTTTTCATCCATATGCTGATCTCAGCTAGACAACAAGAGAGCTAGCTGAGAGATGGTTCAGTTGGCATTGGAAGTAAATGAGATATGGGGTCATGTGTGTGCTTGTGGAACTTGAGTCCATAGAGTCATCATACAGTGGCTTCATGCAGATGTTAAGTGGGATGAGGAAAGAACAGAGTTCTGTGGAACTGCACAACCAAGTGCTCTGATGGCAGAGGAACATTCGTCCAGCACTACTGAGGGTGCAGCCTGAAAGGAAGGATTGGAGCCATCTCAGTGTTTTCCTGTTTACTGTTGCTATATCTTTAAAGTGGGAGAGAAGTGTGTGATCAACGGAGCTGGATTAAGACAATCTGACGTTCTAGGCAAACCCCACATGGCCCTGCCTCTGCTTGACGGGTAGTCACAGTTTCCCACTCAACACACACACAAGCTATCTGTGGGGGGCCACTACCTCTCCTGTTTGGAGGAATGAGGCCTCCCCCCAGACCACTTAGGCCGGTGGTTTTCAACTGGTCAGCACTACCGATCGGACTGTTAAAAGTCCCATCGGTGGCACTGCCCGGCTAAGGCAGGCTAGTCCCTACCTGTCCTGGCTCCGTGCTACGCCCCGGAAGTGATCAGTAGCAGGTCCTGCTCCTAGAAATGGGGGCCACGGGGGTCCGCGCGCTGCCCCCACCCCGAGCACTGGCGCCGCAATCCCACTGGCTGGGAACCAGCCAATGGGAGCTGGAGGGGGGACGGTGCTTGTGGGCGAGAGCCACGTGGAGCCGCTGGCGCACCTCTGCCTAGGAGCTGGACCTGCTGCTGGCCGCTTCCAGGGCGCAGCGCAGTCTGCAGTGCCAGGAGAGGCAGGAAGCCTGCATTAGCATCCCCACTGCTCTGCTGACTGGGAGCCACCTGAGGTAACCCTGTGCCCCAATCCCCTGCCCCAGCCCCCCCAAACCTAGAGCCCCCTCCTGCACCCCAAACCCTCATCCCCAGCCCCAACCCAGAGTCTGCACCCCCAGCCCAAAGCCCTGACCCCCTCCCTCACCCCAACCCCTTGCCCCAGTCCAGAGCCCCCTCCCACACCCCAAACCCCTCATCCCCAGCTCCGTTGGGTCACGGGCATCAATTTTCTTCAACTGCATTGCCAGAAAAAAAGTTTGAAAACCACTGATGTATGCCATACCAGAAGGAGGAGGAGTCAGCCATCACCTACCTAAATGGGTAGGGGGGGGATGTGTGGGGAGCTCCTCCTGACACCACCCAAACAAAGCCATAAGGAGGAGGCAGAAGCAAAGGCTACCCCCATCTGAGTCTTCTGCTGATATACTGTCAGTGGGGGGGATCTCAGAGAAGCAAGTTTCAGAGTTAGCATCATGAGAAAGTGGGCAGGTGACATTCACAGAGCTATCGGCAGACAGCAGTTAAATTTAGGCCATGTTTTCAAGGTTTTCTTCAAAACCATAAGAAATAGAAAAAAGATTTTAAAAAAAATTAAGTGTGAAAACTGAGATTCTATCATCATGCAATTCCAGGATCTGGAGCTCTACGGATGTGACTATGCCTTAAATCCAGCCCCAGTGATCAATGGTACCAAGTACCAGGAGAGATCCAATAATTGCATACAATTCCCATTCTCTCAGTCATTTTAGCTAAACTAGTTTCTGTTGCTCTGCTCTGAGCACCCTCCATTTTATCAGTACCGTTCCAGTAATGTGGCACCCAGAACTAGGGTTTCCAATTTTGGCTGAACGCATTCCTGGAGGTTTAATTTTATGATGTAATATTTAATTAAAGATTAATCTTCAATTCCTGGAGACAATCCTGGAGGGCTGGCAACCCTACCGAGAATGTGAATGCAATATTCAAAGTGCTGCTGCAATAAGAATCATATTGAATGGCCTCCTTGCCCTGTGACTAGGTGCCTCTGCAGCCTGAAATGTTATTAGTCTTTACTGTTGTCAAATTATACTGGAGTGCTGCATTTATGCCCAATACTGCATCACTCTCACAGATGTTTTGAACCTGTTTTAATGCCTCACAATACACAGGAAAGCCTGTCAAATTTTGACTCCTGGTTTAAGGGGATAAATGACAACTCCTATGGTGCCACTGTCACAGCACTAATATCCCTCCCACAGGGGTCTCTCTACTGGGACAATATGAACAAAACACACAGTTCATCCCAGTTAAACAAAGTATGTCCCCAGAGCCAATGGGCAGCAGTATTTAATGGGGAAAGGGGGAAAGAGAGAGATCAACAGGAAGTGAAGAAGCAGAGGGGAGCAGGTAGGGAGCAGTGAGGGATAAGGTCCAGGGTGGCCAGGTATGCCAGGGGAACAGTGGGGGTGGGCCCCATAACGGGATGACAGGAAGGAGGAAAGGGGTTTCACTGCATCTACTAGGTGTGTGTGTGGCAGGGCTCCTTGCATGATCGCACACAGGGCCAGGCCACAAGGCAAGGTGGTGAACAGCGCCCCTCCCTCCCTTTACATGGCTGGGGCAGACAGGGAGTCCCAGGCAAGGTTAAGGGGGGATAACGGGCCACACCCCTACAGAACTGGGAGGGGGAATTCGGGGCATCTTGGGCAAGGCGGGTAAACAGGCCTCCTGCCCAACAGAGGTCGGATGGGGTGTCTTGGGCAACGAGGAGGGTGGTTAATGGCCTCCCTCCCATCTACACAGCTAGGGGGTCCCAGGCGGCGGGGAGGGAGGGGGAGTAACGGTTGACATCCACACAGCTAGGGTGTCCAGAGCGACGGGGAGCGGATAATGGACCCCCCATAGCTGGGATATACGGGGACGTCTCTGGCGACAGGGGGAGGAGTAACGGTCCCCCCCCCACACACACACACAGCTGGGGGGGTCCCAAGCGGCGGCGGGGGGGGTGGTAACCCCCCCCACACACAGCTGGGGGGGTTCCAAGCGGCGGCGGGGGGGGGTGGTAACCCCCCACACACACAGCTGGGGGGGGGGTCCCAAGCGGCGGGGGGGGGGGTGGTGGGGGTGGTGGTGGTAACCCCCCCCCCACACACACACACACAGAGCTGGGGGGGTCCCAGGCGGCGGAGAGGAGGGTAACGCCCCCCCCCACACGCACAATTGGGGGGGTCCCAGGCGGCGGGGAGGGGGGTAACGCCCCCCCCATGCACAGTTGGGGGGGGTCTCGGGGGGCGGGGGGAAACGGCCCGTCCCAGGTGGCTTGGGGGGAGGTAACGGCCCCTCCTCACACCGGTTGGCGGCCCCGCAGTCACCTGCTTGGCGCCCTGGGTGAACTCCTCGACGCTGAACTCCTGGTCGAAGTAGGCCCGGATGAGGAAGCAGTAGAGCCTGGTGCGGACCCAGATGAAGGGGTTGGGGATCCCCACCACCACCACGCCCCGGCCGCCGCCCGGCCCCGGCGGACCCCGCTGCTGGCTCCGCTCGTCGCTGGCGCAGAAGCGCGCGGGGGGGCGGGCGCCGGTCAGGGCGGCCGGGCCCCGCGGCTCCAGCCCGGCCCAGCCGGGTCTGGCCGTCGCGGCCAGGAGGTGAGCGGAGAAGGCGCGGACCGGCCCAGGGCAGCGCCGGAGCCCGCTGGGCAGCGCCATCTTAGCGAGCCGCCCCGCCCGGTGCGCGCGGAAAGGGGCCTGGCTGGGAAACGGGACCAGATCGAGCCGGGCAGCCCCGCGTGCACCGGCCCGCCCGGAAGGGCCCCGAGCGCCCCTGGGTGGCGAGGCCCCTCGGCGGTTCGGGTCCCGGCCCGGGAGCAAACGCAGCTTCCCTCCCCGTGCAGCCCCGACGGCCGGAGCAGCGGGGCGGGAGAGCCCTTGTTTCCCGGGGGAGCGTGTGAGTGAGGCGCAGCCGGCCGGGGTGGGCGGCGACCATGGCGCAGCCGATGCGCCCCGTGGCCCGGCACAGCGAGGTCAGCAGGGAGCGCTTTCGGCAGGACATTTACCCGCTGGTGAGGCCCGCGGGGACGGGTGTGCTCGGGGCGGGACCCTGCCTCGCCCCGCCCGCGCCCCTGGATGCCGGAGAGCCCTGCTCGGGGCGGGCGCTGCACCCGGCCTGCGGCAGCTCCTGACTTCCCGCTCCGCGCTGGAGATGGCGGGGCTGGCAGCTGCCCAGGTGCTGGGTTCAGCTCCCGGCGACAGGCCGGGTGTCTGCGTCCCCTCAGATCCGGGGGCGGGGGTTGCACCTTCTCCCGGCAGCTCCCCTCTCCCGCCCCGTTGTTGTGTCACACACTGTCTCCCCTCAGACACCGGCCCCTGCTTGCCCTTCGCACTCCCCGCTGCTGTTCTCGGCATCCCCTGCAGTTTAACTACGTGAAACACCCTGTAAAACCGACCCTGTGCTGCCCCCTGACACCCTCCCAAGAGAGAGACCAGAACAGACCCCCAGCTCTCTTCCTTCCACTGAGTCCAAAATCAGCGCGAGAGATTTAGCTGGTCTGTGGAAATCCAAGTATAGCTAGAGGTTGGCATCCTTTCTCCTTGACTTTAGAGCCTCTTCATGTCCCCTTTACGGCAGCGGTCTCGCTCTTTTGACACAACACATACTTTTTTGATCCAAGATTTTTTGAATTTGAACAGTATCGAAGACCAAACTTTGACACCCGTTGATTCTGGGTTTCCTGTTTTAACACAGTTGGACCCCAGAGAGAGAAAGAAAACAACAAAAATCTAAAAATAACCCATGTTTTAACAACTGAAAGGAAGAGTGTACAAGTTAGCTTTCTAAATGATTCTTTAAAAAGAATGCAAACCAGAATATCACTTTTATGTAATACCCATTTTTAAAATTAAACAAAATAATGATGCCTCAGAGACTGTGAAGTGTGTTGCTTGTGTGGTATGTCAGTTTCTAAAAAGGGTTCTGATATTTTACAAATTCACTTACCTAATGGTATCCATTTGACAAAAAAAATTGCTCCTGTCTAAACAGAGATGTTGTGGTGAGATTAGATGGGGAAAGGAGGAGGAGCTGCTGCATAATTAGAAAAAATGGACATCCTAAGTATTTTTGTTGGCATTATATTTAACAGTGATGTGTGTGGTGTTCATATGAAATGTTTTCCTGGTAGTGGGATAAGTGAAAAATACTGGTGAGGGACAGATCCCATTCTATGAAGTTGCTGGCATAGATCTTGAGGAACTGGAACAACAGTAGCCTGGCCTGGCACAAGAAGACTGGGGAGTCCCCCTCACTAGGCGGAAAGAGGCTAAAGTACTGATCCTACAATGAGCTCCATGCAAATGGACCCTGCACAAAGCTCTGTTGTCTTCTTTGGATGCTCAGTGGGGGCACAGGGCTTTGTGCACCTAGAGCTCAGTGCAGGATCAGGACCCAAAGTTGGAGTATGGTATGGAGTAATGTCTTCTTTTAACCTATCCTCACAACAATCCCAGTTTGCTTATATCATGGTTGCATAGCTGTCATCCTGAAAGTACATTGCTCACTTCTCTGCCAGCTGGACTATGATGCAGTGATGAGCTCAGTCCTGGATGCCTGTGTGTCAAAACTCCTACTGAAACAAGTGGGACTCTAATTAATTAAAATTGGGGTATAGTTTGTGTTTGTTTTTTCTTTGTATGCTTTTGTTTGTTTGTTATAGCTACTGATGCAAGCCTGTCTGTTACTCCCTTGGAGTTTGGCTTGAAAATAAAAGGGGATAATTAACCTCATGTGTTCCTCCATCAAGCATGTTACATTAAAACCAGAAACTCATGAGGGCTATGAGCCAGCTCCACTCTGCTTGATCTAAAAAGTTATTACAGAACTGAGTTTGTAAAGACTGCATATATAAAGTAAATGAACTTCCCCAAACCCACAATTTGTAAACAGATTCAGCAAATGAGAGGAAACAGTTTGGGACAGTTCTGTACTAATCTGGTGGTTTGGTTCTTTAGGACTTTACAGTGATTCCACCAGTCTGGTCTTTTGTGTCTTTGCAGAGAGGCTCAGTGGAGTGAGCATTGGGTTGGGAGCAAGAAATTGCAGGTTTCTAATTTTATTCTGTCCCTGATATCCTGTGTCCCAGACCCCTAACCTCTCCCTCATTCAGTTTCCCTGACAATAAAAGGTGATAACACCTATCTCATAGGATTAGTTAAAGTTTGGGCAGTGCTTTGAAAATATAAAATGTATGAGTGTGAAGTGTTCTTGTAATTCTCACTGACCCCTTGCTCTCTAAGGTCCTGATCCAAAACCAACTGAAGTAAACAAGTCTTTCCGTTGATTTTAATGGACATTGGATCATTATTTACGCTTTGCCAGCACAAAGAGTACTTAGCATGAGTGGAAACATCCCCTTGCATAGAGAGCATCCCTGGTCAGTGTTAGAACTGGTGTAATATTGCTCCTGCTCCCAATATCTGGGTCAAGGGGGTGGACTGGGGGCATGGCCTAAGTACACTTTCCTACAGCTGTGCTCTACTAATCCTTTTGAAGAAGAGCTGAAGTTATATCAGGGCCTTGCCAAATCCTTCCATGGCCCCAGATATGGTGAATGCCAATGTTGGTTAAAGAACCTTTTCTCACACTCCATTCCTGCCACAAGCAAAGGAGTATAATTGAGAATCAGGCCCATGATTTCCAGGATTTTGTTTTCACACTCAGTGCACAAACTCATGGAGCCTCCTGGCTAATGTGCAACAGGTGTACATATTCAGTTGATTTGTTCTTGTACTTAACATGACAAATTAGTCCTGAATTTTTTTGTTGGAGTCTATCACCAATTCAGTGACAACATGCCATAAACTTGTTTTTGTTTACTTCTCAGAGAAAGCCAGCAGTGCTGAAAGGAATAGACTTGGGCACTTGCACAACCAAATGGACAGTGGATTATCTCAGCCAAACAGCAGGAACTAAAGAAGTAAAGATTCATGTTTCCACAGTGCCACAGATGGACTTCCTCAGTAAGAACTTTGTATATAGGTACTTTATTCCAAGGCTTCCTCTATTTTAAAGGGACATACCGGTAACTTTTAGAAACATTCTATATTGCTTTGAAGTTTTATACAAAGTATACTTTTCTATGTTGCCTGGATCTGTTGGTGTTACCATTCAGCAAGTTGGTGCTCTCTTGCTTTTTGTAAACGTATTAATGGTAATTACTGTCTATATTGCTATTTACTGTATTAACTAGATATGTTATAGAGCTTCTGTTTCTAAAGAAATGCTTTTGAATTCAGGTGCCATTGTCTGAAAGGTTGTTTTTTTTTAATTTAAAAAGGTAAAGATGTTTCAGTATTAGAAGAAATATTTCATCACAGTTTTGTCCTTCAGCTATGGCTTTGGAATTCATGGGTGTGTCATTATTCTCATTCTCTCTCTCTCTCTCTCGCTTTGGCCCAGTCCCAGATAGCAATTTTTAAACATACCTTTACTGTTCATGAAAGATGTCAGAATGACCAGGCCTTGAAAACTTGAGCCTGTATTCACAGATGAAGTACACTATAGGCTGTGGTAAATCAGATTTCCCCATGTTCTCCTGTCAATATACCCCACTCCTAACAGCAGAGAGGAGTTTTAAAAGAGTATTTGGGGGAAGACAATGAGGTGGTTCTTCAGATAAATGTAGGGGGCACCTCCCATGCATAAGAGGCAGTATGGGAAGAACTGCAAAGATGTTTGTTTGGAAAAATGTAAAAATGGGCAATGAAGACTGGTTATTTGCAGAGTGAATGTAGGAGTCAATGACTTGATACTGTATAAGAGTTGATAAGTAGCACAAGGATAGACTGTGAAGGGCCTAAAAGTGAAGATAAGTGGTCTGTTTTTGAAGTAGTGAAGATGAAGGAGTTAGTGGCGGAATCCAAAGAGAGGGGTTTGAGAGAAACTCTCAGTTTGTGACTTGCAGTCTGCTGCAGCAAGAACTTTGAAACTAAGCATGTCATTCTGATACCTTTTCAGTATTTGATTATTATATTATTAGAAGCTAGCGCTGCTCAGTACCTGAACTGCTTTGAATGCTGTTATGTTACAGATATGCTAGTTCAACAGACTTACGCTGGAGGGATGTCAGCAATTAAAAAACAAACAACTTCAAAGTTTAGAGCATGTGCAATTTCCATTGTCCTCAAACTATGGAATATCACACACTTCACCAGCCCTTTAGTCTGGAGACAGGTGACACAGAATGTCTAAGAATGTCCTAAGAAGCTCCTCATTAGATTTGTCCATGTCATGTAGTTTTCCAAAACATTCTTCAGAGTCTAATGCATCTCAGCCATTTTGTTGTTGTTCTACAATCGTAAAGTCTTAATTTAAATTGTCGTTTGCTTTTGTTTATTAATGAACCCAGAGTAAGTGATTAATACCTGGGGGAGTAAACAGCTGTGCATCTCTCTCTATCAGTATTATAGAGGGCAGACAATTTATGATTGTATAAAGCTTATATAGGGTAAAGAGTAAAATGGATGTATTTGGGGTTTGGATCCCATTGGGAACTGGGTGTCTGGGTGCTGGAGAGGTAACCTGCCGAGCTGTTTTTGGTTAAAGTCTTCAGCTTTGGGGGCGTGGCCCAGATCCTGAGTCTGTGTTGCAGCAGACTAGCGTGTCTGGCTCAACAGGGCAGGGTCCTGGAGTCCCAGGCTGAAAATGGGCTCAGAGGTAATTTCAGCACATCAGGTGACAGTCCCAAGGTGGTCTCTGTGACCGAACCCGTCACAGTACTACATGCAATTGTTTTGCTCCAGTATCAAGGAGGGCCAAATACTACAATATCTGTTCAGGCAAAGGTCTATTGAAGACCAGATCTTAAGAGACCTTTACTGTTTTATGCTTGTATTGACTCTGTACCAGGAGCAAACTTACGAAATGTGTATCTGTAGAAAACATTCTTGCAGTATCTGCTAAAGTTGTTAAAGAATTGACATTTAGGAGGACCTCCTCACCCTGTGAAATTGACAGTCATCTAGGGTTTGATTCTGCTCCCATTGGCTTCAGTGGGTTTGGGGTTGGCACGTAGGCCTGGACCTTCAAAAGTACTTAGGCACCTAACTCCCATTACCTATAACTGGGATCATATTTGCAATAGAGTTTAGTTTAGGTATCTAAATTAAATGCCATATTTTCAAAAGAGCTTGGCACCCAGCTGCTCCCATGAGCACAAGAGTTTGAGCACAACATTTTTGGATAGTGAGCATACTTGAAAATCTGATCCCAAATAATTATCTTTTTACAAGCTGACTTACAGCCAAAAATACTTGGATCTAGTGTAGGAACAATCTGGATAATAATGAAAGATTTTTAAATATGATTTTGATCTTGGCAGTTATTTGACATCCTGTTGCAAACAATTGTTAGTCTGTATGATGATTTTTTAAAAAACAAATTAAATCATCTGTCCTCCTACATTGTTATAGGCCAGAGACATGAATTTGATCTGGTACTAAGTATTGTGTGTCCAGTAGTTAAATAATTCATTGTTACATTGATTAGCATTATGAATTTTTATATTTATATTTCAGAACATTGCCTTTTGATGTGTTTGTACGGAGAGCAGCTGAAGTCAAACATAACGAGTACTTTATATCTGAGGTAATTTCCTTAAGGTGTCACATCTTCCTTCATTAGTTATTTGGTCAATATATTGAGATTTGGTTTAAAAAATATATATATTTTTTTAGCATAGCGCTTATCCTTAAAGTTAAGCATGCTTTGCTGGATTGGAGCTCAAGGGTTAATCATTCCTCATGTGTACTGTATAACTGACTACAGTGGGCTTGTTTGTGTGGCCAAGGACTACTTTATATGAGTAAAGGTTTCAAGATAAGGGACTAAGAAAACACATTAGGTTTAAAATAGCAACTATATATGTTAGATATTTTAAATGACATAAATACTCAAGTGATTATTTAAGCTATAGCAACTATCAGAGGTACAAATATAAAATACAGAAATGTTACAACATATTAATTGATTAAGTAATTAATGAGTAGATATCTGAACATAACTAGGTCCAAAAATATTGAATGGTTTGTGTGTTAATAGGAATTCACCCTCCCCCAAATAAATCTAGTTATAGAATGTTTACATGGGAGTAGGAGCTGGGTTGCTCCAAATGATTTTTCAAATATTCCTTCCATCGTTTATTTGTAACATGCAGTATGTTCTGAAATACATTGTTGTGATTTCCTGTGTCAGTGTTCTGAAGGGTTTAATTTCTACATATGCTCTATTACTGGATAGACTCAAAGCACTGTTGAAGTGGCTGACAATTTGTGATCTAAGTCTCCATATGGAGCAACATGTGTTTTATACCCTTAGATCTTTCCCTGCCCCCTTGAATTTGCCTGTTTCATTTAATTAGCATATTTTCACTTTCTTCCATTTCTTCAGGTAGCCAGCAGGGAGCAATAGAAGAAAGGGCAGCATAGCAGAATAGCTGAATTTGTAAATGGGATTTAGTTGTACCAAATTTTAATGAGGCTCTTCATTAAACTAATGAGATGGTCAAAGCTCTTTATGTTCTAATTCTTTGTTCTTGCATGCTAATGATCATTCGTGTTTGTGTTTGTGTTAAGGATGAGAAATACTACTTGCGATCACTGGGTGAAGACCCACGAAAGGTGAGTAACTTGGGACTGCAGGGCATGTGTTTCAGAGCAGCAGTTTAAAATCTTTAAGGGCTGTATTCTGATCTTTTGCCTTTACACAAACACACAACCTTTTTGTCTTGTAAATTAATTTAGGCCAGAAATTTTAAACATGAGTGCTTAAAGTTAGGCACTTAAATCCAAGCTTAGCTGGTCACCGAAGGACCAAGCCTCCATAAGAGGCTTTCTGGATTCCATACAGCTGCCATTATGATTCCTATGCCTCACCTGCCATCCCTCAGCTGTTGGCATAAAGCGATTGATCAGGAGAACAGTAGCATAACTGGGGTGTCCTGATGATCCCTGGCTGCAGTAGCGTCCCCTCACAACTGTTGTCCGCATAAATCAGAGCAGCCCTCAGGCTGTCCTAACTTATACTGGAGGCAGGACCAGCACCCAGATGGCTGAAGATTGTGTGCAGAAGGCCCCCTTGTGTCCAAACCCCCAGCAATGCTAAGTGCTCCTTGGCCACAACTGAGAATCTAGCCTGTATGATTTAACACAGTCGTGAGCTAATCCCCTGCTTTCACTTCAAATATATGATTTTTATCTGGAACATGAACTATATCCCTTTTGATTCAGGATATTGCAGATATCAGAAAGCAGTTTCCTTCATTAGCAGAAGATATTCAGATCCCAGAATATTTTGAAAAGGAACAGTTCTTCTCCAGTGTTTTCCGCATCAGCTCAGCAGGACTACAACTCTGGACACACTATGATGTAGGCAAACAATCTTTGTGCCTTTGTTGGTGAAATGTGGTGTAGATCTCATTACAGGATTGGGGTTCTAGGTTACAAGCCTTACAGGGGGCAGGAGCCTGCTGGCGGTTAGAGAGGAGCCTTGCATACTTTTGGGTACTAGGTAAATAATAGGTATTGTATATTTTAAATATAGCTGCTATTCTAAGGACATTTTGGTTCTCGGTTTATTTCCCTTGCCTCATATGAGTAAATATTGCAAAACTGGGTTTTTGGGTTTTACTCATTGTTTTAAATAGCAGCCAAGAATTAACAAACAAACAAACAAAAAAACCTCTCAACATTCCTGGCTTCAGTGGAGGGTGAAGCTACGCAGCGCCTTGCGGAATTAGCTTATTTTGCTAATACTTTGTTAATATTTAGTGAGACCCTTTCCTTGCTAATCTATGTGGTGAATTTTCATGGTCTTCTGCTGAAGTTAATATCACATGTATTTGTCTAGTAAGAGCCCACAATGTGATACCAGACAGGTTTAGATACAGGAATATTATGTTGTGTAGTTGAGCTAGTGCAAAACCCATTGCTGTTTGTTAGTGGCAGGTCAGCAAAATGAGGTAAGAAGGCTGTTGTTTGAAAGATGGTAAAAGCAGTTCTAAATATATTCTGCCTTATGTTTTGCTTTGCTAGATAGTCAAGGCAGTTAATTGCTTTGAATTTTTAACAATAAATCTTGTAAGTCCTAGTTTAAAGAAAGGGGGGGAAAAAAGACAAGTAAAAGAGTTATTAAAAAGAAATATGGAGAGACATTTTTTCCATTTATAATTAACATGTGCCAAAAATGTAAGATTAAGAGTGAAAATATGTCCTATGATTCAGATTTTTAGGGTAATTTGATATGCAGTAGCAATTTCTTTTTTTTTTTTTAAACACATACATACACAAAGCTTTTAATATTGTCTTTGTTTTCAGGGCATATTTTATATAACAGAATGATTATATGGAATATATATTTGCCCATTCTTCTCTTGTGTAACATCTGTCTACTATTTATGCTTATAGTATACTCTTATATTTTCAGATAATGGATAACTTCTTAATCCAGATAACAGGGAAAAAAAGAGTTGTACTGTACAATCCTCGAGATGCACCATATTTGTATTTAGCAGGTATGTTCTTGTCATACACATGTAATTGAGTTTGGTGTTCTCGGTTCAGTTTCCAGTAGGCAAGTGTCCCATTATATTTAAAAGCCTTTGTCGTAATTGGCAACTCTGTTAGAAATCTTAGCAGAGAGGCGACATTGACTAATCTAGTCTTTCATTTCTAACAGTAATCACTCCAAGTTAGTGTTGAGGAACATTGGTGGGGTAATGTAGGGGAACTTGTACTCCTGCTGCCCATGCTCTAATTGTTCTGTGGATTAATAAAGCATTCTGATCCTTAACTGCATAGGAATAGAGGGCTGTAACTAGGTTCTAGCAGAGTTCTTCTACTGTCTCAGTGAAACTTGGCTTCGGTGGCTATTATCGTCAGTGAAAACTCTTTCTGGTATCAGTAGGATTGTAGTTATACTTGAAATGTGGACACAGAGTGTCACATTCAACTCTGGTGGAACTCCGTTGAAGTCAATGAAGTTCCACCAGGGTTGAATTTGACCCAATAATTGTTATATCTTAGAGTGTTGTGTTAACTTACATTTGCCAGTATTAAAAGAATTTGTGAATGTTCATTATTTTGTTGAAACTTCTTTAGGCACTAAATCAGAGGTTCTAAACGTGGATAACCCAGACCTGGAGAAATATCCTCTTTTTATGAAAGCAAGGCGCTATGAATGTTCTCTTGAGGCAGGCGATGTGTTGTTCATTCCAGGTAAGTGACAAATTGCTCTGTCCCACATTATTTTTAATAATTTTATTTTGTGAATCCTCATTTCCACGTGTGAATTATATATGTATAACTCTCCATGCAATTCTAGATGTGTGACACTTTGCATATGTCCAAAATTATACTCTTCTTTGACTCAATGTACATATATTTTAATAGCCTTACTCTATTAAAATCAATTTGTCCCTTCCCTGACCTGGCTTCTTTAGATTCATAAGTGATGACAGAATTTAGAACAGGGAATGGGCACTTCGTTCTTCTGTAGCTCTAACGTTTTCTCACTGCAGAAGAAAGAGGCAAATGACATAATGTGCATTAGGGATGGAACAGTTAAGTCCTTAAATTTTTTTTATTACAAATTGTCAGTTTTGAAAATAGTCAGAATATTTTCTGTTCTAAGCTGCTTCTAACTTTCTGCAGCAGTAGCAAATATAAAACTGCTTGCTGTGCAAGGTGAAACAGCACCGGGGATCAGGAGCAGGTAGCTGAATTATTTCTCTTGGCCTACCCATCTTCTAACTGACCTCATCAGCAATTTTCAGGATCAGAACCTGAGATTTACTAAAGTATAAGAGGGAAGCAATGTAAAGGGCAATTCAAGTCTCTAGACAATGAACAAAGAGTAATCTGTTAATTACAAGTGATCATTTTAAACCCTAATCCTGGAAACACTGATGCACATGCTTACCTTTGCTCACCTAAGTAGTCCCATTGAAGTCACTGGAACTCCTCACTTGCTAAAGTTAAGCATGGCGGGTGGGGGGGTGGGGGGGTGTTGTGTGTGTTGTGCAATTCTAAGCAGTACCTAGGTCAGGGATATGGGGACAGGGAAGAATTAATATTATTTGTGGAACCATGAATTTTAACCACTTTGTGAAAAAAGTGGACCTTATTTTATAATTCCCTGGTTTTCAGCTGTGTTAGGTAGACTATAGCATTCCAGTACTGTTTCTAGAAAGACATCGTTGATACAGTTGCAAAGTCTTATCTGAATAAAAGTTTTGACTGCTAATAACCTTCAAGTGGAGGATAGGAGAAGAATTCTACATGAATCGAATTTAAAGTGATCTTATCTGTATAATTTTGTGGGGTAAGGTTTAAGAGTTTATTTTGAGTTTTCAAGTCGGCTTTCTCAATTCTAATCTACAAATCTTAAGTCATACTTCTGGTATCAAATATTAGTAAAAGCAGCCTTGAGATAGCTAACAAAAATTCACAGTGTAAGGGGAGCTATCTTTTATGATCTTGTAAACACTGTAGGAAACTTTGTGTTCTAGCAGAATCTTTAGGATGATTATCAAACCTTGATAAAATTTGCTGTAAAACATCTTAAATTTGTCTTTTACATCTTCCTATTCAGAATAAGCAGGCTAATATTAACAATGTTTGTGACTAATCCTGGAATATTAAATTGGAGACAGGATAACATCAGAAGGAAGACAAAAACAACCTATTAACTTGGTATTTATTTTTTATTATCAGCTATGGACCTGAGCACATGTAAATATCTAGATCCTTTTCACTGGTTCACATTCTTGGTGGGAAAACTTAGTATCACAATATAATTGTGGTTAGGGGACAAAGGGGAATATGATAGCGGTCTATAAAATCATGAGTGGTGTGGAGAAAGTGAACAGGGAAGTGTTATTTACCACTTCGCATAACACAAGGGACAAAGAATTAAGTCCGTTGACCCTGATCCAGCAAACACTTACCCACTTGCTTACCTTTACATTGACTTCAGTGGGAATACTCATGCATAAAGTTAAGCATGCTTATAAATATCTTCAGGAACTCATTGTTTGATATGCTGTAGCATATGGTGTAGTGAGTCAGAAGTACCTATACATAAGGGAATGTCAGTGATTATTTCTTATATCAGTTACATTCAGTTTGAGATGGTTCAAACATCTTTGTTGTAAATTAAATCAAGTTTTAAATGGCAGTTTATCTTTTTAGACTTTTTTCTTCCTACAGCTTTATGGTTCCATAATGTAATTTCTGAAGAATTTGGAGTGGGAGTGAATGTCTTTTGGAAGCATCTTCCTTCTGAGTGCTATGATAAAACAGACACTTATGGAAACAAAGATCCTACAGCAGCTTCCAGAGCTGTACAGATTTTGGACAGAGCTTTGAAAACACTGGAGGAACTGCCTGAGGAATATAGGGATTTTTATGCCCGGAGAATGGTTTTACGCATTCAAGAAAAAGCCTATAGCACTAACTATGAATAAACAGTCAACAAGTCAACCAAACTCCTCTGAAAGTAGGTAGAAGTACAGATATGGATACTGTACCTGAAGACACTTTGAAAATACTTTAATAAGAACAGTAGTGCTCATTGTTTGTGGATGAATGCTTATTTCACAGCCCATAGATGTTGTTTTAATAGATCCCATTTCTACTAATCCACATGCAGTATAGTCTGCTTGATGCAGCTGTGGGTCTCATCTGTACAAGAATAAGGGGACAATTTAAAATTAATTTTATATATACATATGCCCAAGTTTGTATTATTTAGAACAATCATTTTGTTTCCTGGGGGTAGTTTACTTTCAAACAACTATTTCAGAAAATAAATATTCCTGAATAAGACCTAGGGCATTGGCAATTTAAGTTCTGTTTTAGATCCTGTTGTCTTCTTCAGGGTGGCTATTGAAGAGAAAGTTCCAGCCCAAATGGGTTATTCTCTAGAGTAGTGAAGACTGCTGATCTGTGGGACTCACACCTATAGGAAAAGGCAAGCAACCAGCCAGGGTTAACTTGACTAGCTACCCCCCTTTCCTCTAATTATGGGATGATGAGAAGCAGCTGTGCTCTTAGCAGGACCCAGTCAGGGACAGCAGGTGTGTTCCTTGGTTCTCCTGAGCAGGAGAAAGGAGAGAGAATGCCCTGGCTGGCTTGTCTGGGATGTGTAAGTATGTATTTTGCTTACATTCATTTGTTTTGAGTTTGAGTAGGGTATAAGCTAAAGTGGCACCTGTAGATTTTTTCTTTTAATTTCCCTTATTTGGAATTATTTGCAGACAGATTGAATCAATACAAGCCCAAGAAGTGGGATATGTTAGAACCTAAAATGGATGTGAAATCTGGGGCTCCCTGCCATGCTCCAGATCAGCTGAGAGCTGTATTAGACCTGAGTATTGAAAGTTCACAAGTGCTGTCTCTGTCAAACCTATACAATTCAGGTCCCCTAAAAAGTCAGGGTGGAGGTTAGTTCAATTTCCTTTATACGAGGTGTGGAGTGAGAGAGAGAAGGGAGTGCTCAGGTGGCTAAGGTCAGCAATTCCTTTTGCATGTTGAGGAACCACTGGGCTCATAATCAATGCATAAACTACTTGCGGACTGGGGCCTTGTGATTTCTGGATAATTCAAGAGGCGCACGGTTTCCTACACCAACACTCAGTAAACAGGGCAGAAATAATGGCCGGAAAAACTCATGCAGATATTCTGATGCTTGAACAGAGTCAAACAAACATCTCTGGCTATCTTCATTTAAAAATATGCTCTCTCACAAGATAAGGCTTAGAGCTTAACCTTGAGCAGTCTTTTACAGTGAAGTATTTCAATATTAGCTCACTTGGATCTCTGGGCTGGGTTCAGAGGAGGCATACAGGGACTACTAAATGCATCTCCCTTAATCCCAGCTCAGACGGTAAAAGCTCAGTAAAGACACCATCACCTCTGAGAAGGTCCAAGTGAGCTGATTGCTCTTGGCATGGTTACTGCCCTTGTTCTGAAAGATCTTCCTCTTAATGCTTCTATAACTCAGTCCTACGAGCAACAGCATGGGAGCAGACACAGAGTATCCTTGTGGTGACATCACAGAGCAGGACATCATATCCCGGACACCCCCAGGAAAGCAAAAACTACAGGCAAAGTTTATGCCACTGTTTTTTTTTAAGGTCAGATTTATGCTGTAGCTTGAAGAAAAGGACCTGCCAACTTGCATAGTTTTATTATATAAGGAGCCCTGTCTCCACAGCTGTTGATCTTGCACCAAACTGAATCACTGCTAACAGTAGCCAGTTGTACAGTACTTGATAAATCAGGGTGAGGTTTTTATTCTACAGCTATGGGATTTGAGAGGAAGGCCCTGGTAATATTGTCATAAATATGGAATCAGTTGGGAGCACTTCAAGAACCCTCCACTAGTTGAGATGTACTGTGTGACTAGATGAATAGAACTAGCATCTGTCAAGTGGACTCCATTCCTGAGATACAACCCTATTGCTTCCTGATGGATGGAGCTATAATGTTGCTCTTGTTTTGTAAGATGAATAATAAGGGGACATCTGACAAATACGACATGCTGCCATTGTCCATTTAAATCTCTCTATTTTACTACTTACAGTGTAAGATAAATGTAGCTGAGGTTTTGTCATTTATCTGCCATTTAGATCGGTCTGATGCTTCCAGCAGTGTTGAGAATTGTGACTTGTCAAAAGCTGTTAGCAGGACTAAAGAGGTATGTGCCACTAAGGCACAGAAGAGGGGCTTCCTGCAGAAGCTGGGCCTTGCAACACTGTGCAGATTATTCATCTAAACCCATTTTTATTGGCAGCTGTAACTTAGAGAAAATAACTTCCCACCATGTGTATGGGCACAATGCCATCCTAATGAATAGGCATGAATGTAACCAGCCGGGCGATCTTGATGTGCATAAGTTATGCATACTGAGGGCAGAATTGCAACCTGAGAACACTGAAACACTTGATTCCTCTAAATTTCCACTTCTATAGTTAAAAGGACTGCACAGATATATGGGAGGGGGAGGGAGAAATTAAGATAGGATCTGTGCATCCAGGCACTGGACTGGGAAAGGGCTCAAGGACTCTCTCAGATTTGAGCAAAGGATCCCTGGAAAGGGTGTACAGAGCATCCTAGAGGCCTCTTTGGGAACTGGGGAGAAAGAGAAAGCAGTGTCAGATTAGGGGCCAGGCTCCACCACAGAACAGCTACTTCATTCTGCATCCACCTGTTTTCCATCCTGATAATTCTGGCTTCACTTGCTCTCAGCCAGCCATCAGCAGCTTTCCAGAATGCCAGCCCACAGAGGTGCAGGGGGCTGCACTGTTCCTTCTTCCTCCCTGCCCAGCTCAGTAGATCATTCTAACTTCTGCTGGCCAGCTATACCCAAAGGAGGAAGATCGAGCTTGACGTAGTGGTTGGTGTCCTCCTTCAGTCACCTGAGCCACAAAGTCATGGCTGAGGCCTCTAGGTGCCACAGTAATACAAATAATAATTGATAAGGAAGGAAGTAGCAGTCAACATCTTACTGACCTGTGAGTGTCACAGCTTGTAGGTAGGACAATAGTCTTATGGGAGACAGAGGAGGAAAGCCTTTGGGGCTGGGCAATAGAAGAGAAGGAAGGGCCCTGTGGATTTTAAATGCCCTTTCTCCTGATGTGGTCCCCACTGGTGGGGGTGTTAAGGTTTTCTAAGTACTAGTTGCTGTAGCATCTAAAGGCATGCATTAATAACGGCTTCTAGGCCACAGTTGCAGAGCCACAATTATTCAGGATGCAGTTTTGAAATATTTTTCTTTGGTGGTTTTCATTATAAGTAAAAATTGTAACCCCCCCACAAAATTGGGCTGAATTAATCCTGTATGTAACTTCATTGCAATCGAGGGCTGAGATGGCCCAGTGCGGAGTTTGAAATAATTCTCTTGTTTAGTATAGCATGAAGTTTGGGTCAGGGCACAGAATATTTTAATATGTGAACCAAATGCTGTAGTAAATGCAGCTATTTGTCTTACACAAAACCATTAATTTAAACATGCTGTAAACACCTTTCTTAAAGTGACACCATTATGTTTTTATATTTAAAAACAGAAACTGATGATGTCCTCTTGCTTCTGGCAACACTAACTCCTGCTCCTCCTCCCCTGCCAGTGTTCTGGTGGAGCTATCTAGGGATGAGCCATTCCCTCTCTATGGGTTCTGTAGTCTTCGGCCTCTCTACAGACATTGCCAATAAGGGTGCCAATTGTGTTGTGGATATTTGTCTAGCAGAAAGTGGTCTGAGATTACCCACAATTCCAGGCAGGTCAATGGAAAAGCTTACAGTTTACCACTGCTTGCATTGGCCCATTTTGAACTGGTATCTTAAATCCTCCTTTTTATAACTTTTTTTTTTTTTTATGAAGCAATGATCATTCCTTTTCTTAGGCCTATCATCTGAGAGCATTTCTTGCCATCTTTTCTTTGATGATGACATGACTAGTTGTGAAAATCCCAAAGCTACTATGTAGAAGTAAATTGAGCTTGTTTCACCATATCATGTTGGTGTAAAACTGGAGTAGCACAGTGGTGAATTAGGTCCAACATGTTCAAGGAAGAACTTTCAAGCTAAGATGATTAGTGACTATATATCACCTAAAATCACAGTTTCTAAAATAATATGCTTGGAAGTGGACATGTTAGTGTTGTGTGGGATTTTGGCCTTCCGGGACCCAAAGCAAAATGGAATTATGCCACAATAAACCAGAAAGTTCTGTGACTGGGTATTTGCCAACATTTTAAATTATTCTAACCTAACTACACAAAGAATACTAAAAAGAAATACTTCAAATAGCATATATAACAGCAATAAAGATGGATGATACTGTCATAACAGAAGGTGAAGTTGAGATAGTTAAATGTAGGCAACTCCCCAAAACACTAGTCAAAACTTGGCCACCCCCTTATGCTTTGTTACACTGCAACAACATTGGTGACTGACACATCTTAAATGTAACTGATTTTATTGCAAACCAACATCTGGAGAGAATTTAAAACAATATTTACCCTTGATAGGATTACAAAGGGCAACTCTTGATTTTAGATGATATACATTATATATTTTTCTTAGCACAGTTGCCATGGAAAAGAAAAATCAAATGAAAACCATGCATGTCAAAATATTAATGTCAGACGATTAGCATGGGCTATCTAAACTATCCGTCGTAAAGCACTGAGCTGGCTGAACAATGTGACACTTTAAAAATGAAATAAAAACCTCATGTAATGGAATGTCCAACAGACATTTATATATTCATCTCCCCTGCCTATCATTCTGGTATTAATTTTTTTCAATGGCTGGTGACAGGACTGGAGTTTGACCCTTAGTGTTACCCAAACAAGTCATGAAAACATTTAATATCAGAAGTAGACAAATAGGGTGAGCCCTTCTAAGTGCTTAGGATGAAACTCTACTTGCTTCACTTATACAACTAGTCCTGTTGTGGGGCTACTAGCATAAGTAAGGTAAACTGGATTTTACCATAGTGGCCCTTTTATTAAACTCTGTTAACAGTACCAATGTCCATTATTTCACCATTTCAAAAATAATTACTTGGCAGGTTTGTCGTTTACTCTCTGTACACAGATGTTACTTCCCAAATCCCTGAATGTGAATGTTTTTCCAGTTTAGTCTCTGGACATCTAGTAGATGCACTGCATAGGCTAAATAGGTTACAGATGCACAGCACCTAGGGTACGTCTACACTACCCACCAGATCTATTGGGGATTGATTTATTGTGTCTACTGTAGTCACGATAAATCGATCCCCAATCACTCTGCCATCCACTCCTGTACTCCACCGCAGCAAGAGGCGGAAGCGGAGTCGACGGGGGAGTGGCGTGCCATGAGGACGCGAAGTAAGTCGACCTAAGATACGTCGACTTCAGCTACGCTATTCTTGTAGCTGAAGTTGCGTACCTTAGGTCGATCTCTCTCTCCTCCTTCCCCCCCCCACCCCAGCCAGGGTGGACCAGGGCCTGGTGGCAGTGTATTTCCTACAATGTAGCTTATATACAAGGGCTCGACCCACAGGCCAACATCATTAATAAGTGCAAATTCTGTTAATCATAATGGCAAGAATAAATGAAATCCTACAATTTCCAAAAACTGTTTGCAGTGTAGATACATGTAAACTTCATCCAACTTATTTCTGAGACAGCTAATGGTGTGGGGGATAGATTCTGGTCTCTGTCTGCAAGGTTTGACACTTGTTACTCCCTCACAGAGAGACAGAGCAACAAGGACTGAGAACAGGCTATTTCTTTTTCTGGTGTTAACACATTCCTATTTAAATTTTAGAGCATTTTGGAAACACTAAGACAAAAGAACAGCTCGCTCATACAAAGCACCCTGCTGGTCCATATGGTACTATGCTCAGACAAAAATTAGAGGGTATTACCTGCAATAATGCATATTTGTATTGTAAATGACAATGTTTGCTGTGAAAGGATTTTTGTGTTTTAGAGGCCAAGCTTAAAGCTTTCATTACAGAAACTCAACATATTTCCAGCAATAATGGCTGGGGAAGGGAAGTTTTGCTAGAATGGACTTAATAACTTCATATGGTAGTCACTCCTTTGAAAATCCCTGTCACGGAGTGTACGGGAGTCAGGGGTGCTTATTTACCACATGAAAGTTGGCAACTGGCGTTTCTTATAGAGATAAGAAGCTGATAATATAATAAAGCATCTATAAGAAACTGCTGAAGGGCTGTGTGACCACATATAGAGATGAAGGTATTAATAGAGATAATACCTTATGGAGGGTTGCGATGCTTAATGTTTTCAAAGTGCTTTGAGTTCTTTGTCTGAAATATAGTGTAGAAGTGGAAAGGAGTGTTACTGTTCTGGGAGGTATCTTTTGAGAGAGTGACTGAAGTCAAGGCTACTTTGGAAGGATGAGAAAGAGCCTAAGAAAACACCACCACAGACCTGCCTATTTGCATAGAAAATGTTATTTGAACAGCCAGGAGAGCATTCCATTAAACTAGTCTGTACATAAATGCACCTGAGAACCAAACTGCTGTGCTGCTGACGGATAAGCCATTGCTGGACTAAGAGCATGTTTTCTAGAGAATACTTGGTGTGTGGGTGGGTAGAAACAAACAGGGAGCTGAGTTTTTATTAAGAGAGAAAAGATGTACTCCACCATAAAGTATCAAGTATCAGAGGGGTAGCCGTGTTAGTCTGGATCTGTAGAAGTGACAAAGAGTCCTGTGGCACCTTATAGACTAACAGACGTATTGTAGCATAAGCTTTCGTGGGTGAATACCCACTTCGTCAGATGCAAGCAGTGGAAATGTCCAGGGGCAGATATAAATGTGCAGGGAAGAGTCAGGCTAGAGATAATGAGGTTAGCTCAATCAGGGAGGGTGAGGCCCTCTTCTAGCAGCTGAGGTGTGAATACCAAGGGAGGAGAAACTGCTTTTGTAGTTGGCTAGCCATTCATAATCTTTGTTTAATCCTGAGTTGATGGTGTCAAATTTGCAAATGAACTGAAACTCTATTGTTTCTCTTTGGAGTCTGGTCCTGAAGGTTTTTTGCTGGAGGATGGCTACCTGTAAATCTGCTATTGTGGGGCCAGGGAGATTGAAGTGTTCTCCTACAGGCTTTTGTATATTGCCATTCCTTATATCTGATGTGTCCATTTATCCTTTTGCGTAAGGACTGTCCAGTTTGGCCGATGTACATAGCAGAGGGGCATTGGTGACACATTATGGTGTATATTATATGGCGAATATCTTGGATAGGGTTTCTTTCCAGAGTCAGGGCCAATGGGAGCTGTTGGATGCTAAACTCCTTTGTTAATCTAGTCCATGTTACCTTCTTGGAATGCGTTAACATTTCCATAAAGTGATTTCAACTGATCTTATTAACACAGTGCTTAACTTCCTAATATACTTTCACATTTGTGAGCCCCTACTGTGTTGAATAATTAAATTAAAACGACTAGAAAGCTCTCATTAGAAATGTTAATCAGAAACAGTGTGGTGACTAAGTGCCATTCAATTGGCACTAAATTCCTGCTTGAAGTAATATATTAGTAATGTAAATTATACTTCCACCCATAACTTTTCCTCTACTCCTGCTCCTCCCCCAATAACAAATAAAAGTTTAATTAGGGTTTAATAGTCAGACTTCAGTTCAATCGAAATAAAATGTCACCAGTCATTGTTTAAATCAATGTCCTACATTTCTGGCATTAAGTAAGTGTATTTAGGTTGTAAAGTCTATCTGAATCCTTAAATATTTGCTAAAGCGTGTTGCTTTTTGGAACACAATTTGGATGGCATTAACTCTCCCTCCTCTTCTCCCCCCCTCCCCAAAGCTGGGGGGAAATAACTTTCACTACTGACAATTTTTGGAAACAGTAACTTTTACATCACATACATTTTGAATTAAAATAAAAAAGAACACTCTGTTCTGAACTATGTATTTAGTCTATAGCTAACAACATTGGGAATCTGATTTAGGGCTAACTCCCCTTTTAACATTATGAATCAAGGTTTTCTGAGTTCATCCAGTAAAGTATGTATACTGTATATATGGCAAGTTTCTTGAAAAGGAAAACTGTAAAGGATGCAGTAGCTTCAACTACATAATTCCTTAAATATTAGGGACAAGATTGGAGAAAATAACCAAAATGAATTTCTTGTCCAATATGAGACGCACTGAATTTGTTCTCAGAAGGACTCAAACATATTTTACTTTTAACTGTGTCCCTTTACAATTCAGATATGATGAGAAAAACATTTTACTATCAGCTGGAGAAGAATAAAAAAGGCAAAACCTCATTCCAGGCAAATGAAAGGCACAATTATCTTCAAAAAATCCCAGATCACCCACTCCACCCAGTACTTTGCTTCCTTGTAAGAAGCTGGTGTGGAAAACCCCATCCTAGAATGCTGGCACAGTGAGCAACCTCCTCTTGATCTCTGCTTAGAGCTCTCACATCTAAGCTCCGATCTCTTTAATCTGCTATTTCAGTTAAATAAACTCACTGTACTTCCCCCAAAAGAACATGAAGGAATGGGGAGAGTATTAGAGGATGACGTTTTTTTCATTCAAATGCATCTCTCACAAACAGATGCTTCCTTTTCAACATTAAGAATAATGGCAATTATATTTGTACTGTGGTCTCTCTCTGCTTGAGTTTTGTTTGCGATAGGTAAGGTACAAAATGAGCGAAATCCAGCAGTAAGCAAACTAAGCTAATCACAGATCACAAAAACCTGCGGTACTTTGAAAAGATAAAAAGCTATCAGGATTTTGGATCTCAGTTGATAACAAGTAAATTGATTTACTAATACCATTATTTTGAACTTTTGGTGTTTCAAACTGGCTACAGAAGCAGGTCACTGGAGACATTATGCTGTTTGCAAATAAAGATCAAAACTCTCTCCAGGGTTCTTTAGTATCAGCACCTAATCCAAATTCTCAGGTTATTTCCCCCCCGCCCGCCCCGATATACCACTATTTGTTGAAGTTGACTCTTCTTTTGTCAGTTCTATCATGTCTGGCCAAAAGGGAAGATTTTTCATTTTGCTTAAATCAATAACCTTTGGGATTACATTGAGGCATCATTAAAAAAAAAGTAGATATGAAAAGGGAATTTAACCCCCCCTCCAACAATTTTTCAGGATTGCTAAAAAAAAAATGGATGCAGAGGAACAAAACAGAAACACAAGGATAAACTTAAGCACCCAGAACAAGACAGCGCCATTCTTTACTTATATTCCCACCCAGTATTTTCCTGAAAGTTGAATGCATCTCTTTAAAAGTACATAACGTGAGGTAAGCTGTCTTGTGGGTGTTTATGGAGGAAAGGTAAGAGATACGTAGCATGGCTAAGCTAAAATGAATTAAGATTTCATCTTGTAAATAGCCCATCTGGGTCCTGGTAGCAGAACACAGAGGTAGGATTAGATTGGATGTCATGTCAATCTAGTACTGAGCTACAGCAGCAGTGAACTGCAGTGCTACTTCATGCTAGCAGTAAGAATGAGTGTACTGTACTCACAGCAGCTGCAGAGGGCCCTATATCTGCAGTGCAGAGGCTGCACAACCCCTACATGTAATGAAGCCCAGCTTGCAGGGGTTGGGACTAGGCCTATAGATCTGTGATTAGACAGTTCCATACTCATCCTTCCCCCAATCCACAAAGGGTGTACAGCCAGGGAATTCCCTGGACAGTCTTTCAGAAGGAAACTGAAAAGATTGGGACTGTTTAGAAGAGACAGAGACGGGATATGGTAACAGTATACAAAATGATAAATGGTAGAGAAAGTAGATCTGAAACTTTATCCACCCTCTGCCACAAAATCAGAAACAAGGGTCATTCAAAGATATGGAGCTAAAAAGACTGAGCTGAAGAATCCACTGTGTGTGGAAGGTGGAAACCGGGAATAGCTGAACAAGGAAGGTGTGATGAAGAGTCCAGGATAGGAGCAGGGAGAAAAACCAAGACCCGGAGGGGGGGACACTGCAAGAGGCCTGCAACGTACATTACAGTATTTAGAAATAGCATCTAAATTATCACAATGCCTGTACTACTGTACAGTAGTTAATATCTGACCACTGCTCACAAGGTAGCTTTTCTCTTTAAAATGTTACAGTAGAACAAACTAGTATAGTTTCACAGCTTAACCTGCCATACCACAATTCCATCCTAATTTAAATTCAATTTTAGTACAAACCTACACTGTTACATTTGTACTTCTAAGGGTACGTCTACACTACAGAACTAGGTCGAAATTATAGAAGTCGATATATTAAAACCCGAATTAATGGAATCGATTGTGTGTGTCCCCACTAAAGAGCGTTAAGACCATGAGGTCGATTGTCTGTGTCCACAGTAGCGAGAGTAGCATCGACCTTCGAAGCATTGCATTGCGGGTAGCTATCCCACAGTTCCCGCAGTCTCCGCCGCCCATTGGAATTCTGGGTTGCGATCCCAAAGCCTGATGGGGCAGAAAACAATGGCGCTGGTGGTTCTGGGTACATGTCATCAGGCCATCAAACGTCCCTCCCTCCCTCCTTGAAAGCAATTTTTTTCGCGCCTTGTCTGCGTGCTTTCCATGTTTGCTACGGAAGGCTGCTCAGCTCACAATTACCGTACATCTCCAGCGTACGCCTTCACATTA
This sequence comes from Chelydra serpentina, assembly GCA_037349315.1. Lineage (NCBI taxonomy): Eukaryota > Metazoa > Chordata > Testudines > Chelydridae > Chelydra > Chelydra serpentina. The sequence continues at coordinate 31,950,995 of JBAIAC010000029.1, read as the reverse complement.
GGTCTAGTGGAGATTCAGTCACGGTATAATACGGGCAGAGGGATAGCTCAGCGTTCTGAGCGTTGGCCCGCTAAACCCGGGGTTGCGAGTTCAATCCTTGAGGGGGCCATTCCGCCTGAGGCTGGTAGTCGCGGGACTGCACAGCATAAGCTCCTTGCCTTCTAGCTGCAGATCGTGCACTATGCCATAAATGGTTGTGGTCGCGGGACCATATAGGAGAAGCTCCTTGCCTTCTAGCTGCAGATCGTACAATATGCTTGACATTACAGTGCTCCTGGCCGGCGGCCTTTGGTGTGGCTGGCCGGGGGCGCTTTTTTACGTTTTCTTTAAGGGAGATTCAGCACTGCCTGGAACACGGGCAGAGGGATAGCTCAGCGGTATGAGCGTTGACCCGCTAAACCCGGGGTTGCGAGTTCAATCCTTGAGGGGGTCAGTAGAGCTTATTGTACCATCTGCAGCTGGAAGGAAAGGCGCCTAACCCCTGCTCACGGCATATTGTACTATCTGCAGCTAGAAGGAAATGAGCCTAACCCTTGCTCCCCCCTCCCTCCGTGAAAGCACCTGAGGGGGGAGCGAAAAATCCTTTCGCGCCTTTTTTCGTGCGGGCGCCATATTGCTGCCACCATTGTTATCCACCAGCCGCTTCTGCTCCCACTCTGCTGTCCTGCAAACAGTGTACCGGGGGAAGCATGGAGCACGATCAGATCACCGCAACTGTTATGGCCGTTATGAACACCACGCGCATTGTCCAGGAGTATATGGAGACCGAGAACCGGGAGCTGCTAGAGCAACAGGAGGCGAGGACGAGACAGTATCAGCCTGAGGAGAGTGATGAGGACATGGAGACAGACCTCTCTCAGAAAAGGCCCCCCCGCAAGGTGGACATCATGGTGGTAATGGGGCTCGTTGATACAGTGGAACGCCGATTCTGGGCCCGGGAAACAAGCACAGAGTGGTGGGACCACATAGTGCTGCAGGTCTGGGATGAATCCCAGTGGCTGCGAAACTTTCGCATGCGTAAGGGCACTTTCATGGAACTTTGTGAGTTGCTTTCCCCTGCCCTGAAGCGCCAGAACACCAAGATGAGAGCAGCCCTCACAGTAGAGAAGCGACTGGCGATAGCCCTGTGGAAGCTTGCAACGCCAGACAGCTACCGGTCAGTCGCGAATCAATTCGGAGTGGGAAAATCTACAGTGGGGGCTGTTGTCATGCAAGTAGCCAGGGCGATCACCAAGCTGCTTGTACCAAGGGTTGTGAGTCTGGGAAATGTGCAGCTCATACTGGATGGCTTTGCAGCAATGGGCTTCCCGAACTGTGGAGGGGCGATAGACGGAACCCATATCCCTATCTTGGCACCGGACCACCAAGCCAGCGAGTACATAAACCGAAAGGGTTACTTTTCAATAGTGCTGCAAGCACTGGTGGATCACAAGGGGCGTTTCACCAACATCAACGTGGGATGGCCGGGAAAGGTACATGACGCTCGCATCTTCAGGAACTCTGGTCTGTTTCAGCTGCTGCACCAAGGGACTTTCTTCCCAGACCAGAAAATAACCGTTGGGGATGTTGAGATGCCCATAGTTATCCTTGGGGACCCAGCCTACCCCTTAATGCCATGGCTCATGAAGCCATACACAGGTAGCCTGGACAGTAGTCAGGACCTTTTCAACTATAGGCTGAGCAAGTGCAGAATGGTGGTGGAGTGTGCATTTGGCCGTTTAAAAGCAAGATGGCGAAGTTTATTAACTAGGTTAGATCTCAGCGAAACCAATGTTCCTATTGTTATCACTGCTTGCTGTGCGCTCCACAATATCTGTGAGAGTAAGGGGGAGACGTTTATGGCAGGGTGGGAGGTTGAGGCAAATCGCCTGGCCGCTGGTTATGCGCAGCCAGACACCAGGGCTATTACAAGAGTACAGCAGGGTGCGTTGCGCATCAGGGAAGCTTTGAAAACAAGTTTCATGAATGGCCAGGATGCTGTGTGAAAGTTCTGTTTTTCCCCAGTAATGAAAAGCCCCGCCCCTTCATTCGCTCTACTTCCCTTTACCCAAACCGCCCTGCCCTCCCCCCCTCGATCACCGCTTGCAGAGGAAATAAAGTAATTCTTGCTTAAAAATCATGCATTCTTTATTAATTCGTAAAACACAGAGGGGGGACTATGGTGGTAACTGACACTGTCTCCCGGGATAGGTGGTGGAGGAAGGGAAGCACCAGGATGGGTGGTGGAGGAGGGGATGAGGGAAGGACAAGGACACACAGCACTTTAAAACTTATTGAATGGCAGCCCTTTCTTGCTTGGACTGTTCTCTTGGCTTGAGTGGCTGGGAGCACGGAGGCCACCCAAACGCGTTCTTGGGCGTCTCGGGGATGAGGTTATGGGACTCGGGAAGGAGGGCTGTTGGTTACACAGGGGCTGTAGTGGCGGTCTTTGCTCAGGCGGCCTTTCCTGAACCCTACGCCTGTCCTCAGCCATAAGCCGGAGGATTTCCGTTTGATCCTCCAGTAGCCTCAGAATTGCATCCTGCCTTCTCTCTGCACGCTGATGCCGCTGTCTCTCTTCATCGCGCCACCTCTCCGCGCGATCAAATTCTGCCTTCCTGGACTCAGACAGTGTCTGCCTCCACGCATTCTGCTGGCCAGCCTCAGAGTGGGAGGATTCCATGAGTTCTGAGAACATATCGTCTCGACTCCTTTTCTTTTTACTTCTTATCTTCGCTAGCCTCTGGGATGGTGATGAAAGGGGTGGCGTTGAAACATTTGTAGCTGTGGGAGGAAGAAAACGGGAGACAAATGTAAAAGACACATTTTGTTTGAACAAAACATTACATATCACATGTGCATTTTGTCCAAGGTTGCACTGGGCCTCTTATATTGAGGGTCTGCCGGTTTGCTGTGAGAGATCACACAAGCAGGTCCGGCGGGCAACAGAATTCGGCTTGCAGACAGCCATGGTAAGACACTCTATAGGCTTCTTTAAGCATCACAACAGGCGGGAATGTTTTCAAACATCAACCCCCTCATTTCCCATAACAAACATCCCGTGGGCTGGCAATTTAAAACAAATAGCTTAGCAATTGAAAAGTTAGGTGGGGCGGCGGTTTTCGGGTTAACATGCAGGGAGAACCTAATCGCCCCCCCCACACACACACACCCAGGCAAGATGTTCGCTGTGCCCCCTCCCCCCACCGCGTGGGTCCCAGCGGGGAAGATTTCCGTTCAGCCACAGGCAAACAGCCCAGCAGGGACGGAGCCCCTCTGAATGCCCCCGTACTAAAATTCCCCTATTTCAACCAGGTTCCCATGAATGATATCACTCTTCTGAGGATAACACACACAGATAAAGAAAGGATGTTGCTTGAATGCCAGCAAAAACCGGGACCGTACGCCGCCATGCTTTGCAAAGCACTGATTCCAGACTACGTGCTGCTTGCCTGGCGTGGTAGAGTGTGTTACCACGGAGCACAGGATAAGGCTGCCCTCCCCAGAAACCTCATGCACAGGCTTTGGGAGCACATCCAGGAGATCTTTCAGGAGATGTCCCCGGAGGATTTCTGCTCCATCCCCGAACATGTTAACAGACTTTTCGAGTAGCTGTGGCTGTACTGGCCACGAATTAATCATTAAACACGCTTGCTTATAAAACATGTATTAATTAAACAGAGGTACACTCACCAGAGGTCCCTTCTCCTGCATCGAGCACGCCTTGGGAGGGTTCGAACTGTACTGGCTCCAGGGTGAGAAAGAGTTCCTGGCTGTCGGGGAAAAGGGCTTCTCCGCTTCCTTGCTGGGTCTGTGTGCTATTTTCAGCATCATTATCATCATCAGGCTCCTCTGTGGGTTCTGATGATCCACATACGGAGTCAAACCACATGGGAGGGTCTGTGCTGGCTGCACCTCCTAGAATGGCATGCAGCTCATCATAGAAGCGGCATGTCTGGGGCTCTGACCCAGAGCGGTTGTTTGCATCTCTGGTTTTTTGGTAGGCTTGCCTGAGCTCCTTAATTTTCACGCGGCACTGTTGCGCGTCCCTGTTGTAGCCTCTGTCCTGCATGCCCTTGGAGACTTTGGCGTATGTCTTGGCGTTTCTTCTTTTGGACCCTAGCTCTGCTAGCACGGTTTCGTCTCCCCAAACAGCGATCAGATCGAGTACCTCACGCTCGGTCCATGCTGGAGCTCGTCTTCGATTCTGGGACTCCATCATGGTTACCTCTGCTGATGAGATCTGCACTCACCTGCAGCTCACCACGCTGGCCAAACAGGAAATGAAATTCAAAAGTTCGCGGGGCTTTTCCTGTCTACCTGGGAGGAGCATTCGAGCTCAGACCGCTGTCTAGAGCGGTCAGCTGATGCACCGTGGGATAGATTTAGGAGGCCGATACAGTCGAATTGCGTCCTCACTAGCCTACTTCGATTCGGCAATATCGCTTTAAGCGCTAATTCTCTCGTTGGGGGTGGAGTGGCGAGATCGATTTTAAGAGCCCTAGAAGTCGATGGTAAGGGCTTCGTCGTGAGGACGGGTGCACGGATCAATCGAAATAACGCTAATAAATTCGACCTAAACTCGTAGTGTAGACCAGGGCTAAGGCACTAATAGAATCCTTGACTGTTTTGTGGTCCATTTAGTCACCTTTCACATTTAAAAAAAATAAAAGATGGAATAATTAAGTGAATACAAATACAAATAAGTGTTCAGATTGAATGTTTTAGTGGTATTTTTACACATTCTTACAGATGTTGATGCTATATCAGTAAAACAAAGGTGGATAAAAAAATTGCTACAGCTAAGTTTCCAGAGATTTAAAAGTACCGTATATACTTGATCATAAGCTGGTTCATTTATAAGTCAAGCCCCCCCAAGATGGGTAAGTAAAAATGGAAAATTTTTATGACCCATTCAGAAACCGCACCTGTAATTCAGGAGTCAGCAAACTTTGGCTCCTGGGCCATCAGGATAAGCTGCTGGCAGGCCAAGATGGTTTGTTTACCTCGAGCGTCCACAGGCACGGAGGTAAACCTAAGTAAACAAAGTATCTTGGCCCACCAGCTGCTTACCCTGGTGGGCCGGGACAGCAACTGGTGGGGAAATTTGGGGGGGGGGGGGAGGGGGAGGAGGGAATCTGGCAGTCAGGGGAATAACCCCTGTGACCACCCCCCCGCATGACCCCACCTAGCCTGGGTCCCCCACTCTCCCCCCATCCAATCCCTTCCCACCTTAACTGGAATGGGCCAGGGAAGGATGTCTTGGCCTTGGCTGCAGCCTGCTCTGGTGGGCCAGACCAGGTGGCATCGCTGCAGCATGCTCCCGCAGGCGGCATGGTCGCAGCCTGCCAGACCCGGAGCTGCAGGTGCTTCGGAGGGTGGGAGGAGAGCAGCGTGGCCAGAAGCAGAGACACTCTGGCCCTGTCTCTTCCCTTCTGGCTCTGCTGCCTCTCCTTGCCCCCTCTGTTGGGGGGAGGAGCTGTGTCCCACCTCTCCCTCTCTACACCCGTTCATAAGCTGACCCCCTTTTCTGATGCTTCCCTTTTTTACTAAAAAAAATTAGGCTGAGTATATATAGTATTATACACACTTCTACACTAAATAGGTAATGAGGAACCTTGACAGTTTCACAGAGCTGAATCTTGTTCTAAAGGGCATTTTATTATATACTGTTAAGAGAAATATTTTATTGTCCCTCAGGACAAACAGCAGACAGTCTTATGCCTTTCTTAAGTAAGCCACTATCACAACACTCAATACAAGCAGTACATAAACACAGATTTCCAGAAATCCACAATAAAGTATACCTCAAGCCAGTTAACTGCAGATTCCTTGTTTAATACAGTTACATTCACACTGAGGTGGTTTCCCCCATAAAAATATTTATTTACTTTCCACATTGTCTGCACATATTGTTAGCATGCACTGAAATGAATGACAGAGGCACAGTCCAATAGAACACTACAACTGGCTAGAGAAAGTAAAAATACAACAGCCAAAATATTTCAAATAAAAAAAACAGGGACAAATAGTAAATCTTAGAACAAGAATCACTCTTAAAGATGGAAACACATTTTATAAGAATGTTTATCTTCAAAGTAACATGGAAACTATAATATGATCAAATGTACTGGGTATTGTAAGCCACTTCTGTTGCACTGATGATTCAGATTTCCTTAGGACAACCATCCAGACTGCCAAACTGAGGGCACTGCCAAACAGTATAAATAGTTCTTCTCACAGGTTTGTGATATCCTCTTAAAGGTGAAACTTTCCACTTTAGCTAGCACTGAATATTGTTTTGAAATGTGCCTATTACAGAATAGACAATTCTCTTTTCTTTGTGTACCCAGATTAATATCTGCACAACTTTGGAAAAGTTTCTCCACTACACACACCACACCAGTAAGGAGCACAAGATGTATTTTTCAGTCTAAGTGTGGAGGATTTGCTTAAGACCTCTCAAGTAGTAGATTTTTATTAAACAGTCTACAAAATGTGTGTTTTGTTGTCTTTAAAGCATATATTTCAAATAGAAAAACCCCGATTCCCACTTCTTGGGTAGTTAAGAGTGCTACCAAGGGTAATCCTCTATTTTGGAATGTGTATATAAAGAAGGGTTGTTAAAAATTTATTGAAAAGATAATCAATGGGTAGTGCTGGCTAAAGCTTCCAATGAAACTTGAACAGCAGCAGAATCCGGATATCACATCCTTGTGGAAAGTTTAATGATTATGAATTCATTTTACATACTATGCGCTATAATTTTCTCCATTGTTTAAAGCACTTTAACTAATGTACAATTACTGAATAGGCTATTTTTTTTTGTTCACTCATGAGCAAACATTTAAGCCTATCTAAGTAGATTTAACCTTAACAGGTAGTTTTACTCTGAAAAGTGGCTCTGTAAAACACGGTATTTAGTGTGCAATGTTTTTCACTTGCTTCCATATCAATTGCGCTAAGTTGACAAGTAAAAGATTTCTCTAGAGTCTAGCTGGGATTCTTCTTTCTTGCACACCACCACCAGTAAAATATGTCCATGCCAAATTATGTTTGTGATATCCATATAACCTCAACCTCCAGTGGTCTTGCACAGGGGTAGCTGAGTGGAAATTAAACAATTGTGTGATGATGTATGATGAAAATAGAATCCAGCTCCTGCTTTCAGCATTGTAGAGCTAAAAGTAGGAAAAAGTAAAAACTGTCCCCTAAGCAAGCAGCTACAACCCCAAATAAGGAACGAGTGGAGTATGGTGCAATTTGTACATTATCACTTTTCAAAGTAGACCCACACTAACTTTTGGTAGTTCCATCTTCACAACCCAGGGTTGTTGTAACTCAATTGTTTTACACACTTCTAGACAAAAATATTTTTTCAAACAACCGTTAGTTCATCAACAGCTCTGTCTATCTTTAGGGTTATGATTTTCCAAGCCACGAATCATTTATCACCTGGATAAATATGAGAAAGACTTGTAAGGCAACAGATTCTATCCCTCACCCATCTTGTAGCAGTTTTGAAATACATTTAAATTTTGTGCCTAAACTAGCTGACAGCAGCCTTTGTACTTATCTAGTTTAGCACTTTGGTCAGAAAATAATTGCATAGAAAAATATGCTTCTGAAAATAAAGATGTATAGCTTTTTTTTTTTTTGGTGAAGTATACTAACAAACAATCATGGTTCTACAAACTAATCTTTCAAAATTCTTGTGAAATTAAGAACATGTTCTAGAATTTACCATACAACTTGCAATATACACCAGCATACAATATATTTCATGGCTTGATTTAGATGAACAGCAATTTGTTACAAATTTCAAAAAAGGCCCAACAGTTTCAGATCCAACTGGATTGACACACCTCACAGGTAACAGTTATAGTCAAATCATACGAGTTGTAAAAATTAGTCAAGTCTCAATATGAATAGGGAATGTTGAAACAATAGTAAACTAAACACTAGAAAACATTCTTCATCATTTTAAAAATTATATCTAAATGTTTAATATTCTATAGTCCCCAAATGAAAGGCTGCTCCCTGGCAGATGGTTAGCAATTAGTTAATGGAACTTCATAAGCACCTTGCCCTTTCTGTGGCTATTAGGAAGAATAGATTGGCACCATTATTCCAAAAGTAAATGTCATTTGTACTTCTACTTCATTTAGGTAAAGTTACAGAACTAGCAGATTTAAACTATCCAAATAATACAATTTGCATTGAAGTATATAACGAAGAGTGTTCCAGCTATCGTTTTTTCCTTTATGCCAAAAGCTAAAAGATTGCTGTCTTCTACTGGCAGAGGTCAAAATTAGATTTCCCAATAAAAGTGGCCTGACATTCAGAGGTACCGAGCACCTACAACTCCTACTGACAGCAATATATGACTTAGGAGCCCAACTTCAGGCAGCAGAGTTGAAAATTTTGGCCACAGAAATCAGTTTCAGATTAAATACAAACATTTTACACAAAAATGTCCATCTGTTATGTTAAAAAATACATCTATGTATGGACAGTTGTTACTTTTTTCCAAGAGTCATATGATCTCGCTTGCTATAGGAATATCAGCACAAGCATATAGGCTCTCTTGCTAAGCCCCTTCTTAAACCACATGAATTTTTATATATATATATATACACACACACAGATTAACACGTTATAATGGATTTAGTAATCTTCTTTAGAGACCATCAGCGCAAAACAAATTGTAAGTCAACATTACAAGACTTATAATGTCAAAAGTGCTTTTGCAAAGAATACAGTACACAGATGTGTATTGAAAGTCTCAAAATACTTCATGAACTCTGAAGTGGTTATCTAAGGAAGGGACTTCATCTGCAAAATGAAGCAGTTTATTTACTTGCACACCAAATTCTTCAAGAATCTGCACAAATTTCTTGTGCTCCTTCCCAATCCATGACCTCATTGTATCAAACACTTGGTAAGGTGTAACGTGAGCATGAACTGCAATCCCTGTCTCTGCAAATTCTTTCAACACTTCAGGGTCAGTAACCCAAGTATTGCTTCCTCCAGAGTGACCACCATCCAACCAGTAAAATGCTCTTATATTTTTTATAAAGGCATCTGTGTTCTTGTCCTTTTTAGCTTCTTTTAACTCATAAAGCAGCTGGTTCAAAACCACACAACCTTTACTGAAGCCAATCAAAGTAAATGATGCTTCACCTGTAACAGATGGTGTACCAAAATTCATAGCAGAATTATCAGAATGTTCCCAATTTCTCTCTCTCTCTGATACTGGACAGCCATTTGTAGTAGGAACAGATTTTGATTTACAAACTGCTATGGTTGCATCCTTGTTGAAATTATACATACTCTTTTGGGACAATAAAATGTTCTGGGTGATACTGAATGCATTAACTAGCAACGCATGAAGGTGTGTGAAAGCTCCAAAGTCACTGTTGTGTTCTGGTGCTCCAAACAAATTGCTTGCCACAAAATTATCATAGCAGCTGAATTTGTGCAGATGCATACGGGAACATTTTACAACCCAAACATAACTATTAGGGAATCGGCGAGCGAGTATGGTTGCAATGTTTTCTAAACTCCAGCACTCCCATTGGAAGTTTTCTGGATGGCAGGCCATAATGTCACGATAGTTCTGAAAGAAACAAGACAGACAATACATTAAAGAGTGCAGTATTTTTGGTGAGCAAAGGTTTAACTCTTGGTTTATTTCAGACTCTCTAGCACAAGTACTTATGGAAAGGGCTATGGCTGGCTGCTAGAGAGGGATACATGATTGTCTTTGGGAAAGTATGTCTGAGACATTCAACACCCAAGATCACAGGATGAGGTTAATCTCCAAAATGGGAAGCATGTGTTTTCTTTCTGATAAGTAAAATATGTAAACTTAAACAAGGCTTAAAGAAAAGATGTTGCTCACTGCACACATATAGCAAAATATTACTCAAATACAGCATTCAGTCTCCAAGTGTTGATTTTTATTGTATTCTGGTGAATTCCCACTTCAAAAAGCTAAGATTCTGTAGACTACAGATAACATTAAATTATATTCAGCCTCACAAAAATACTAATTCACCATTATTGTTTGACCTTAAAACTTGAAATGTAAAACTATTTTAACATTACTTTAAGGATAAAAAATGCAAAGGAAACTAATCAAAGACATCATCGATCTCGTTTCATTTTAAGGTACGTTACTGAAATTCACTTATATCCACCATGCTAACAGTGCAAACAAAAACTCCTCCCAGAACTATGGGTGGTCTTCCACAGTCCTATTTCTATTAATAGAATAGAACTGATTAGCTTTTCATGAAGGATAATGCAAGAGAAATGGCACGTGTCAGGGTTCCCTCCCCACTCTAAACTCTAGGGTAAAGACGTGGGGACCCGCATTCAGAGCCCCTAAGCTTATTTTTACCAGCTTAGGATAAATCCCCCAAGGTACAAAATTCCCTGCACCCTGAGAAATGCTTCTCGCTGCCACCATCAAGTATCTAACAGGAATCCAGGAAAGGAATCACTTGAACTTCCCTCCCCCCCAAAATACCCCCTCAAGCCGTACACCCCCTTTCCTGGGGAAGCTTGAGAACAATCTCCCAACCAATTGGTTACACAGTGATCTAAAAACCCACCCCCTGGGTTTTAACAGCATAGAAAACAGTCAGCTTCTTAAAAGAAGGATTTTATTAAAAATAAAGAAGGTAAAATCATCTCTGTAAAATCAGGATGGTAACTATTTTACAGGACACTATATTTCCAAACTCAGAGAGATTTCCCACTCTGGACAAAACCTTAAAGTTCCAGAAAACCATGAATAACCCCCCCTGCCCCTTCTAACACAGGGGATACACCAAGCAAAATTAAACAGAAATCTATACGCTATGCTATCTAAACTTACTTCAGAAAAGGGAGGTTTGATTTTCTGTAGGTTCCTTCTGTCTTCCCAGATCACTCTGACTCACAAAGACACACACACTAAAATCCTCCCCCCTCCCAAAGTTTGAAAGTATCTTGTCCCCTTATTGGTCAGATGCCAGCCAGGTAAGGTGTCAGTCTGGCTACCTGCATTTCTTAACCCTTTACTGGAAAGAGGATTTTATAGCACTGCATCAGACCCTCTCCCCCTTCCCTTCATATTTATGACAGCATGCAAATCTTGACAAGCCAGACCTAGTTTACAGAGCACAAAGTCTATGCTTCTTTGCACAGTCACAAATCTTAAAAGGTTAAAAAGCAAGATAAACTTGTGTTTGTGCAGTTTTTTTTTGCTTCATTCTGGTTAAGACAGAGGGAAAGGTTTTTTTCCCCTAACAAAAAGTTACTCTTCTACTTTCTTCACAATAGAAATATTGCAGTCAATAGGACTACTCGGAGACAAAGCTAAACACGTGGGTAAGCCTTTGCAGGATCAGGGTCTCAATCGCTTTGAGTCTCAGTTCCCCATCTGTGCAATAAATAATACTTCACTACCTCAGAAATACATTGAGTATGAATTTGTTAGTGACTGTAAACCACTCAAATGCTCCCAACTACCACAATAGGTAACTACAGAAGTCACAATAAGTTATTGTAACCAAACATCTCAATTATTGATGTCAGTGTCAAGAACTTTCAGGCCAAGAAACATTAATTACTGGTTTTAGGTAAGAGTTTCTGGGAAAGAACAAGCCTACTAGCCCTGGTTCAAGCAGTTTATAAACTTCACTGATGTAGCTTATTAGCTTCCAAATTTAAATAGTGAGACTTAACATTTTATAATGCATGGGGAGTAACTGTCAGAAGACGAGACAGTTAACGTCTTCTTAGTGTATGTGCAACTTGCCTCGGGTGCCATGTGACCAGGGTGCATCACTGAATTTGGTTTGCTAGTTGGATCTTTAGCTTGCCCAGGCACTGACGGGGAATTTGACATGAATGCTGATCCATGCCCCCCCATTAACTGAACGTTAGAGCTGAGAAACCAAACACTCAAGAGCCAGAAGACTACAGGAGCTAATTCTGCTCCACAGTTTGATTTTGACCATGTCCTGTTTCTCGTTAGATTTCACTAATGTGCGTGCATGTGTATGAAAATTATTTTTAAAAAGCTAATAAAATATTGGTGTGAAATCAAGGGGTCAAAAGTTAAGGTTGCTCTAGAATATTAGCAATTTACCCATACCTTATCAGTAATGTAATAAATCTATTTTCACTCTAATAAAATAATTCAATTGTACAATAAGTAGCTGTTCACTCTAACCAGAACTGCAGTGCGCACACTACATTGAAATGAAACAAATCAGTCATTGACTTTCACCCTACTTAACTGTAAAAACTCTCACTGTATCCAAATGTAAGTAGCTCCCAGTAGATCCAAGCACACAATATATTTAACATTGAGTTGCAATGCATACTATACAAGATAAGCACAATAATATTCCATGCTAATGGACAGGACTGTATTTATCTATAGCAGCATTTTTATAATGCTTGCCATAAGAACGGCCATACTGGGTCAGACCAAAGGTCCATGGAGCCCAGTATCCTGTCTACCGACAGTGGCCCATGCCAGGTGCCCCAGAGGGAATGAACAGAACAGGTAATCAGCAAGTGACCCATCCCCTGTCGCCCACTCCCAGCTTCTGGCAAACAGCGTCTAGGGACACTATCCTGCCCAAACAGCAGCAACAGTCCCAAGGGTGCCACTTCACAGCACGCCTTTAGCGTCCTACGTTGTATTGACTCCTGCTGTGGGGATTAACTGTTTCTGAGGGACACGCTGGCAGGAGCTGAGAGCAGCACGCTAAGCCAATCTGAAAATGCCCCAATAGAACGTAACAAACCCCCCCCCCCCCCCCGCAAGGGTCGGTCTAGCTTGACAGACTTTTATTAGTCCAGGGAGAACCGGGGCGGGGCGGGGCTGTATGGGGCGAACACACCTGGGGCAGGAGAGGGCCCCATCTCCGCCTCCCCGCCCCCGTGAGTTTGCACTGCGGGAGGGAACAGCCCGGGGCGGCGGGTCGCTCTGCTCGGACCCCCCCGCGGCGGCGGCTCCCCGGCCCATCCCCCCCCCGGTACCTGCACGTCCCCCGGGAAATAGACGACATGATGCCGAGGCGGCGGCGGCTGCTCCGGCGGCAGCAGCAGCAACAGGTCGTTGGTTCTGCAGGGGTCGGCGCCCGGCACCTGCGGCAGCCGCAGCCAAGGGGGGCTGAGGCGGGCGGAGGAGGAGCCGCCACCCGAGGGCCCCGCCCCGCAGGTCGCCGGGGCTCGGCACTGGCTCATGGCCCGGGCCAGGCAGAGGAAAGCCGAGCCGACCAGGCCCCTCAGCACCGAGGTGGCGGCGGGCGAGCAGCGCCGGCACCTGCTCATAGGAGCTGCCAGCCCCGCTCGCTGGGCCTCGCGAGGCGGCCGCAGCACCAGGCCACACCTGCCGCCTGCCTACAGCGCATGCGCGAGCAGAGGGGCGGTGCCTATCCGCTGAGATAGATTTCGGGGCGTGGTCTGGGGGAGCTCTCCCCCTATTGGCGGTTTCGCTTCCCGCGTCTTCTTGGAAATGGAACTGGGGAAAGACCAGCGTGAGAGGGATGATGGTGGACGGCGGTACGCATGCGCACAGGTCCTGTCAGCGTCCGAAGCCTTTTACAACGGTTATAACGGCTCCCTCCTAAGCGATGAGGCAGTACAAGTAAAAGCGCAGTGGGCAATAACCGCCCGTTGCTGACCCTGCAGCCAGCGCTCGAGTGATGAATGGGAGGCAGCCAGGCCCATGGGGTGCCCAGCCTGCCTGGGCCCGCTGCAGTGATGCACTGGCAGAGCGGTTCCACATCGCAATGCAAAGCAATGGAGCTGGGCTGGCTTTAAATGGCACCATAACCAGCCTTGTGGGGCTGCCTTACAGTAGTACCACCTCTCAGTGCATTGCCACAAGGCTGCGTTCAAGCAGCGGGGCGGCACAGCCCAGCGCTGGGTTACGATAGGATGATGTCACAGCAGAACCATGTTAACATAGTATGATGTCACAGTGCTGCATTGTGATGCAGTGCCATGTGAAATGAGAATGATGTCAAGCTATGACATCACAGCACTATGCCAAAATTGTTGCATGTCTCAATGTGATGTCATGGCCACATGTTGAAAAATACATGTCATGCAGTGTGATAGTATTGAGTTCAAATAATACCTTGTTGAGCCGCTATGTTATGGTGTTAAGCCCCTGTGTAAATCACGATTTCACAGACTGCATGGAAATCCTAAAATTGGCCCAGTACCGAGATTTGTCCAATCACAAGAAGGCAGAAGTGGGGAATGTCTGCTTCTGCCTCCCCACTGTTGGAAAAATCATGGTATTGGGTTAATTTGATTGTTGAGGTTAGGTTCCTGGCTGGCTGGCTGATAGGAGCGGGGGCCGGTGCTGACAATGTGTGGCCATTAGGAGCCCCAGCCTAGCCTAAGACATTTTGAAATTTGTTAAATTAATAGGGGACAGTGTAATGGGATGGCCAAACCCCACACTGGCCCAAAAGGGTTAAAGGACAATACTCAGCTCAGGTAGCCCCAGCCATCCAAACCTGCAGAGCATGCGCCAAATGGAGATGAAGCTTAAAAGGGAGCAACTCAGCTGAGATGAGGGAGAAAGATGGACCTGTTTATCCTGAGGGCTCCTGAAGAAGAGTGCTGAAGAAGCCTCCCTGTGAGGACGAAGACTGCCTGCTGAGGCCGATTGGGGCTGAAGGTTCACTTGTCTTTTTCTATCTCATGTTGGGCTTGCAGATGTAGGGGGAGACGGTAGGAAGTGATCCAGGGAGGCAGCTCCAGGGGCATGCCAGAGTGCCTGACGCTGTTTCTTATAGGACCCTGGATCAGAGCCTGGTGGAGTGGGAGGGCATGGGCTCCCCTGCTAACCATCCTTGTTGCAGGAGGGGCACAAGCCTCTTTTCCACACACGCCTCTGGTAAGGAGAGGGTAAGGATGTTGAAAACCCTGACGTGAAGATAAGCCACATGCAAAGGTTAGGAACTGGACTGAAGGCCTTTCCTGCTGGGAGGTGTAGCACTGGAAACTGGGTGTGCTAACCACTAGGAAACCTGGCTTTTTGAGGACTCTGTTACAGACAAATTTTCCTCTCCAGGGCATGGAAGGCATAGAACATAACATATTAGTGAGGTTTCTCTGTGTTTGGTGGGGGGAAGGTGACAGGATAGCACAGAGGATCTTTTAGAGAGTTGGGCAAGTAGATCCACTGGCTAGATGCTCTCAGAAGGAATACATCACTTACGGTGGGCTAATTCAGCCCATAGGTTGAAGTAGTGGCCATGGAGTGACTGTTCTGGGGCCTGGACTGATGGTAGATTCTGCCTCTCTTCCCGAGTGCACAATCCATATACATTTTGGGGCTTCTGTATACAGGAAAGGGGATTTTTTTTTTTTTTACTGTAATTTAGTTTCTTTGGCACAAACTGCCTTACATCCATATGCAAAAATTCTTTTCTCAATTTATCTGGTGACTTTATCCTGTTTTCATTAAACCTGCTTTGGAAGTAACAGAACTTTCAGAATTAGTTATAATGCTGTAAGGTTCAGGTGGATACATCCTAATTTTGAATTAGCTGTGCTGCTTCGGGTAGTCCTCGGTCCCACTATTATCCCACACGGCATTGCCTCACATTTCGATGAGCACGTTTGGTTATCCGTGTGCACTCTGCTGCTCTAGGGTCATCTTGACCACTTTCCTGTTTAAACCCTGGCACACACCTAAACACACCCCCTTGCAATTCCAGCTCCTGGCAAAGTCATATACTGAATCCAATATACCATCCATGACCCATGTCTATGTGGTCCCATTCTGAGGTCCTGGACTTCCTTTCCAGAAGACATGGAGAGGAGAGGGCATGTCCAGTCCATGTTAACAGGAATCACTGGAATGCAAAGATTTATGAATGGCACGTGCAGAAAATGCAGAAGGGGTACTCTGGGGCATGGCCCAGTGCTGCGCCAAAGCCAAAGAGCTCTGGCAGAATTACAAGAGACAAAAACAGAACTGCTGGGAATGCTCACAGCACTTGCACTTACTATGAGCTGCTGGACTGACTTTTTTCCAGGCAGGCCACCATGGAACCTCTCTATATGCTGGACACTTTGCCTTCCAGAAAGCGACCTGTCTGTTGCAGGTCCTGGTGAAAAGGCCCTTCCCTCAGACAGCCAAGATCTCTTCAGCCTGCCCAAACCTGAACAGCTGGGGCATTTTGCAAAGGCACCCTCTTTGGCTGCTCATATTTAGAAAGTCTCTTAACCTCTGCTTCTCACCCACCAGGGATGCTCTCTCCCTCGCTCTCAGATGTTGTGCACAACACAGCAAGCACCCAGGACACCTATGACAAAGGTAGATATTACTCAGAAACTTCCAGGCTTGTCACGAGACACCTCTACCTTCACTTCAGACTTTCAAGGATGCTCCACTGTCATTTTGCAGGTACTCAGAGGATAGTTAAACAGCTCCTTTCTAAGTGCCCAGTGAAAGGTTTCATAAACTAGGGAAGCAGAGGCCAAGCTGGGTCTCTCAGAATAACAGGAGCAATCAAAACACTATTAATGCCCAGAGAAGTTTTAGGGGCCAAAGTTCCATTTTTTTAATTGCATAAAACAGAGGTGAGTTTCTAAAGATCCTGGCATCATGGACCTTTCCAGATCAGCCCACGTTAATAGTGGTGAACTTACCATGGAGGTCACCAGGCTTTGTATCATCAACAGCAAGGAGTATTTCTCGATGGTGAACTCTGAAGCCTCCAGTGTGTGAAAGTCATAAGGTACAATGAACCCCCCTTAACAACCAGCAGCTATGGCAACCAGAGGCCACTAGGGGGAAGTAGATGCCTCGCCTACACAAGACCCTGAGCTTTTACATTGGCCTTCGCTAAGGCAGAAATCACTGTCCCAGACCAGTTTACACTGACCAGATAGCAGACATCCGAGGTCTGGCTACCACCAATCAGATGTTAACTGACCAGGGCTTTGTCTAAGTGTGTATAAAAGACCTGTAATTTCTGTGTAAATTAGAGTCCTGTACCAAGGTACAGACTCTCCTTTTTTCTGCAGAATAAAGTAACCCTCTTTCCTTATCCCTGTCTGGCTGTTATTGGCTCTCAGCTAGGTGGACCCGATATTTCGGTAACAAGTGGATGGGGACAAATAATAGGTATGTGGGTCCCGATAAAGGTCCCTATGCAATTCAGGAACCCCAGCAATGCAAATCCAAAACAACGTTCTGTGCATTGTCCAGCTTTACAATCTGGGGCAGCAGCAGCCTCTCAATAAAAGACTGCACCTCGATGAGAACAGCTTTGACAGTTGACTTACCAGCACCAAACTGGCGGCTAGCTACTGAGCAGTTGCTACCGGGCTTGGCGAGCTTCCGTGTGCTGCTCCATGCTGAGGGGAACTCTCATGTAGGTGTTTCACTGCTGCAGCTCTAGAGTAAGCTGTTCACAGACCTTAAGGAAAGTAGTCTTCTGCATCCTGAATCTTTGCTTCCACTGCTTGCATCATGAGAGTTCAGCAGCACTATTCTGTCCCACCAATTGGTGCTAGCTGGCCAAGCCCAGAAGTGGCACTCCATCAACTGAAGCTGCTCCAGGAAATTATCATGCAGAGCTAGCTGGAAAGTTTCCTCCTCCTCTAGTAGTATTCACATGATGTCATGGCAGTAATGCTTATCGCCAATTGCCAAGCCATTCAATTCATCTAAAGCCACCAGCCTCTGTGATTGCCAATACGTTTGAAGGACCTTGTCTCTTATTAATGATGATCAAGATTGTGGCGCTTAGCAGTGCTTCCTCCATGCTGCCTGATAGCAGTTGGAAAATGGTGCTGCTCTGCTAAAACCAGATGAATTATGGGGTACCAGGAAAGGAATCATGGGAGTGTCTGAGTTTAAGTACAAGTCCCAGATTTCTGTTAGGTTATGGTAGGTATCCCACAATGAGGTGTGAGGAAAAATCCCAGAAAGCATTGAGCCTAATGGTAGAACAGTGAACCATTGGTTATCTACCTAGAATACAGAGCAGTTATTTTGAAAAACTCATTCCATCCTGCGGGGGTGCAGTGATTTGCAAGGGAAGTAGATTAAGCCAGCATAAACAAAGCAGCATGGATGCACTTTTTTGCAATATTTATACCAGTTTAATTATAGTGGAAATACCTATACTGAAAAAAATATTTTCTATGTAGAAAAACCCTTATGGTCTTAAAGCACTCTGAGGTTCTTGAATAGAAGACAATATAGAAATGCAAAGTATTGTTATTCCTTTAGCCCAAACATTTAGCCAAATTTGGGGCCTTTCATGGTTGTTTCCCTTTGTATGAGAAATTGGTGGTAGGAGTCAGGTATATTCTTGGTGTAATCTTGTTTATTCACAAAAATGTACCCAAAGTCATTTTTCCCTGAATCCAGTAGAAACAAACAGCAGGCAGTTTCCTTGGATGAGATCATGACTGTATAAAACGTACTTTGAGTTTATGTCACACTGCTTACTAGGTATCTTCTTGCAGCAAGACACAACAAATTCATGTAGGTACAGAAAATCCAAGCTGATTATTAATATGCATATGTTACAGTAATAGAAATCTGCAGTATAGCAACTTAGTAACAATTTGAACACTGTTGTAGAGTAATCGTGTTCTGTAATTATGAATTCTGGACCACAGATTTTAAGGCAGTCTACTTACAGATATTTTGTTTGCTTTGTGGCTTTACGGAAAAGGGTTGAACTAGACAGATAGTCTAGAAGGATGAGAATTGCAATAGTGGTGAGAACAGAGGGATAACATCTGACTTTAATGTTATTTCATTTCTATCTCTACTGTAGCTCCTACAACTGTGTACTTATATTAACGACATTATTCTTTTCTAACTAGAGTGGATTTAGCATTTTGTTTTTCTGTTGCTGTGTAAGTGAAATATAAAGTACTGTACACAGATAATAATAAATCCAGACTGGTAAACTACAGTACATATTTCATTATCTCTTCAGGAGTAAATGGTGGGAGAATGGGTTATCTAGTGCATAGGGCTAGGACTTTGTAGTTTAGGTTCATTTTTTGTCTCTGCCATAGCATTCCTGTACGATTTTAGTAACTTTGTTTACCCTGTGCCTTCATTTCTCATCCGTAAAATGGAATAATAATTTCCCTATATAACAAAAATATTGTGTGGATAAAATGCTATGGTGATGAGATACATATAAGTAAGTAGATACAGGCTAGGTGCATGAAGGCTGCCTTCTGTTAACTCAAAGCAGCCTAGAAATAGGTATTCAAACTTTCTGCATACTTATTTAATCTGCGGCACATGGCGCGAGTCTTCTTCGTCCATAGGTCAAGAGGCTTGTACTTTTTGCCTTTGTAAAATGTCCTCAGGTTCTCTTTCTGGGTCTGGTTGATGACCGTCAGCACTCTGGCAATGGATTTACAGACAACCCGGATTTTGGACAGCTTGGAGGCGGCTCCCCCGGTCACCTTGGCCACCCGCAGCTGGGACAGCTCCACCTTCAGGTCATCCAGCTACTTCAGCAGCTCATCCTTCTTCTTCCCTCGCAGGTCACAGGCCTTGACCATGTGGTCATGGGCCTTGACCATGTGGCTAAGATCAAGGCCGGTAACCTGCGAGGGAAGAAGGAGGAGCTGCTGAAGCAGCTGGATGACCTGAAGGTGGAGCTGTCCCAGCTGCGGGTGGCCAAGGTGACCGGGGGAGCTGCCTCCAAGCTGTCCAAGATCCGGGTTGTCCATAAATCCATTGCCAGAGTGCTGACGGTCATCAACCAGACCCAGAAAGAGAACCTGAGGAAATTTTACAAAGGCAAAATGTACAAGCCTCTTGACCTACGGCCGAAGTAGAAATAGGTAGTTTCTGCTCATTGAATGTTTATTGGTGTGTCTGTCATCCTTTAATCAAGCTTTATCAGAGCTAAATAAAGATATCTTACAACTCTATTTCAGTTTATATTTGAAGTTATATTTGCATAAATTATTATTTTGCTTATTTATTATTCTGTATAATCTTCTGGTACTGAATTTTTGCATTGCAAAGTTTTTCCAGTTATGGATCACTTACATAACTTTAGAATCACCTTAGGTTAAAGTAACCATTAGAGAAGGCATTGATTGCTTATTGATTTAATCTACTGTCTGCCAAGAGTGAAAAAATACTACCTGCCATTCACACTTTTCTTTATGAAGAATAAGTCCATGTAGTCTCTAAAATTTGTGTATATTGATTACTAAGAGGTCCATTATCAAATGTTAAACTATTTGATTTGTCTATAATGTATATATTTTCCATACTGTATCCACTGGAACACTGGTGAATTTCTAAGGTGTAATTAGGAATGGTTATATCAACTCTTTTCCCTCTATTTGCAAGGACTACATCCAGGCGCTGCAGTGCCGAAGGTTTTGCATGAAACAGTATGTCTGACTAGACGAGGAAAGTTAAAGGAAAGAGAGAATTAGCTTTTAGGATTCTTCCAAATACAGTGGAAATGGATAATAATCTTAAGGCCCTGGCTTTTCATTGAACTGCAACATAATGAAATGCTTATCTATCAACACTCATTCAAAGAAATAAAGACACAGTAGGATTACAATATTGTCCTTACTCTGTGGCTTTTACACATAGAAAGCTGGAGCAAGATCTGTTCTGATTAAGGTTTAAAAGGTTAAGACATTTCCTAGACAAAAATAATGCAGCACTTTCCACATCAAGGCTTAGAACAGAAGAAATTGCTGTGCATGCCTGTTCTGGAATCATCTTTATCATGGCTGATCTATAGGTGGAGTGAGAGGTTTCCAAATCAGTTTTGAACTATCCTCTGAGACAAACAGAACTGTGAGGGGGTGAAATGGCACTAATTTTTTGAATGAGAGAGTAGTCCAGGTGTGTGTTTTGAGTTGGGTTTTTTTTCAGCTCTTAAAGTTTTATGAATGAAGATTTTTAAAATATTATAATAGAGGGGATTGACATGCAAAGAGGAAGTGATTAGGTTGATCCTGCAAATGCCACATTCCTGGGTAGTTCTTACATGATTAGCCCCATTGAAGTCTGTGGGGCTACTCACATGACCAAAGGTTTGCAGGATTGGTTCCTAATGAGTGAATGAAGTTTTTCAGTTAAATCAGGATCAAGGCAAGGGTAAACTATGATGACAGAGGTAGGCAGAGTTATGGTAGAAGAGTTTGGATGTCTGGCTGCGGGAACTAAGTTAATTATTACAGTACATGTGGCCACTCCATGTGTATTCAGTTATAATTAAGGCTGAAAGTTTGTCATGGAGGTCATGGAAGTTGCGGATTCTGTGACTTTCCGGGACTTCTGCAGCAGCCGGTGCGGCTGGCCTCGGGCCCAGCTGAGCAGCTCAGGCAGCCCCTGGGCCAGCCGCACCAATCGCTGCTGAGGCAGTCTCGGGCCACCGTGTCCCCCTCCCCCAGTAGCAGCAGGAGTTTGGGTGTGGGAGGGGGCTCAGGGCTGGGGCACAGGAGGGGTTGAGGGCTCTGGGCGGTGCTTACCTCGGGTGGGGGTTCCCTGGAAGCAGTGATATCCTTCGGCTCCTAGGTGGAAGCACAGCCAGGGGGCTCTGCATGCTGTTTCCACCTGAAGGCACTGCCCCCGCAGTTCCCATTGGCCATGGTTCCTGGATAAGGGGGATGGCACTTGGGGCGGAGACAGCGCGCAAAGTTGCCTGCCCACACCTCTGCCTAGGAGCAAAGGGAGGGGGATGTCACCACTTCTGGGGAGGTGCGGGCCAGGTAGGGAGCCTGCCAGCCTCACCAACCCCCCACCAAGCACCAGCGGGGTTTCCGGACTGCCCATGCAGCACCCGCGGCATCCCCCAGGAGGCCCTCCTGAGCATCTGCAGCACCCCTGGGCCACCCTCCTCCCCCACAAAATTTAGTCAGGGGTATATAGTACAAGTCATGGACAGGTCATGGACCGGGAATTTTTGTTTACTGCCTGTGACCTGTCCATGGCTTTTACTAAAAATACCCACCGTGACTAAAACGTAGCCTTAATTATAATTATAAAATCCATACTTGTGGATAGCAACCTAACAAAATGATTGTTTAGGCTAAATATCAACAAGAAAAGTCAACTCAAGCACGATGACCATGACACACAACAGCTGCTAATAAACCAATTATTTTTGATTCTATTGTAACCTTTTACAGAACATTTGGCAAAATGCCATGTGCTAATGGCCGATTTAAGGAGAAAAGGACCTTGACCACTATAATAAGATATATTTAAACTCCTTGTGTAAAACCATATTATTCTACATTATGGTTGCAAAATGAAGTCGTCCGAAGTCAGAGGATACCAAATTTAAGGTTGCTTGCTAATCTTTACATTGGCCTCTTTTGCTTATGCATTTCAATACAATCTTGAATTATGTGATCTCATACTATTATTTCTTCAGGATCTCTGCCTCAGGGCTGGTCTACACTAGCCCTGAAATTCGAACTAAGATACGCGACTTCAGCTACATGAATAACGTAGCTGAAGTCGAACTATCTTAGTTCGAATGAAAAAGCACTTACCCGGGGTCCACACGCGGCGCGCAGGCTCCCCCGTCGACTCCGCCTACTCCATTCATCGAGCTGGATTACCAGCGTCGACGACGGAGCACTTCCTGGTTCGATTTATCGCGTCTAGACAAGACGCGATAAATTGAACCCAGAACATCGATCCCGCGCCTCCGACCGGACACGTAAGTATAGACGTACCCTCAGTCAATGTGCAGGTTGGATGGTTCACAGCGAATGAGGCAACTGAACAATATTTATTTTCACTATTCAATGAGTGCACCCCTGGGTCATTCGCAGCACACTAAATGTGGTCTGAGACCTGGAGGAACAAGAATATGTGATTATGTAGTTAAAGACTCTTGTAAATGCATACATACAAGGTGGCAGAATTAAGGTTGCACAAGTAACCTTAACTTCATAATTTCTTGATTTTGGAGTGCTTCAGTTTAAATGTGTAGACCCTGATCCTGCAACTGGATCTACATGGTCTGATCCCTATATCAGCAAGGATGCCCACTGAAAACAGGATCAGGATCTTAATTTTCTTTTCATCCACTTTTTGTATGAAATCTATAGTGTTTTTTAAACAAAAACAATAAAACATTCCGTAATATAAAACTACTTTTTACAGCAGAACAGTGTCCTACACAAGATGGGTGCTCAGTGAGCCCTTATGGAAATGTACTATATAATTTGATGAAATGATAACCTTTCCAGAGGCATGTGTGTGTGTTTGTGTTTTTCCCCCCCTACCATCTGGTAGAATTTAACAGACATACCCCTGCTGTAGAATTCCACAGTGGCTAAAAAAATAACCTATAGAACAGAATAGCAAGTATATTTTTCTATAGGTTTCATAGTCATATATGTAGAACCCTATTAAATGTATACAGAACATTATTGGTTTCATCCCCATTACATTCTATAGTTTTTTTCCAAAAGAGAGGCAAGACTTTGTTTCATTTAATGCACAGTTATGTGTATTAAATGTAGCAAGGCTCCATAGGATATGAGTCCCACATGTGAATAGACCATACAGAATGAAGCAGGGCTATGCATTCCTAATTCAACTTCAGATACTGCGTGGAATAAGATTCCTTGTGCACCATATATATAAAAATTTAACTAACTTCCTTGTATGACTGTGAAGCGCCAACATTGTTGAAAGATTGTTTAAAAACAGCTGTCATTAGAACATTTTTAAGGCACATATTGTCCTCTCCATCTTGATGGGATCAGGGAATCCAAAGGTGGAGCAATATCTTCATTGATCCTGGTCATTACACCTTTGCTTTTGAAAAGGATCCTTGCTGTTTTCGTGTTTAATATATAACATTTTAATATTAAACACTAAAACAATAAGGATCCTTTTATATATAAAAATTATGATGGTAGGAGTCTCCTGAATGAAGATAGTTCTACTTATTGTGGAAATAGAGAGAAGTGCATGAGGAGAGAAAGACAGATAAGCCTTACAGAAAAAAATACTCAGTACTCTAGTCTCTTCTGAAAGTCTGCAGGGCACAGGCATAGTCTGTTAAAAATATTGCTGTTCTAGAAAAACTAGACAGTCTAATCTCATTGGACCATACTGTGAATCTCTATTCATTTCAGTGGGGAGCTCTGCTTAAAAACTGATGGCATGATTTGGCCCATTATTTGGATCTGGGTGATAATTATTCCCCATTGAAAAATATGAACTGATTTTTAGGGCTAAATGATTCCACTTCTGCTGTACCTGCATGCAATCCCTGGAAATATGACAGAAAATTAAAGATAACATATGCTAACTGTGTTACTACACTTGGAGGAATACTCTAAAAACACTTAAATTAAATACAAAGTAGTTGCATTGCAGAAAAGAAAATGTACCATAATGAAACAATAACCATTACTGTAAAAAGAGCAGGTTAAGCACCATCAAGGAATGCCACTTCCTCAAATGTAGATAAATTAGGTAAGGCAACATTCAGGGTTTCCAGCCAGGGAATTCTGGAGCACAGAGGTGCTATAGGCTTGCCTCCTCCATTTTTATAACACTAACAATTGAGCTTGTTTTCTCTTTTCCAGGGTTCTTGGAATTTTTCTCAACAGCTCCATTTTCTTCCTTTTTGGAAACTCTCCTACCTACAGCTTTGACTGCCGCAGGGAGTCAAAGGAGGAGGCAAGCCTATAGCACCTCTGTGCTCCAGCATTCCCCGGCTGATAAAATAACTCTTTGGGGGCCCATCAGCTATTGATGCAAGTTTCTCACTTTAGATCAGAGGTTCTCAAACTGTGGTCTGTGGACCACCAGTGGTCCGCGAGCTCTATGCAGGTGGTCCGCGGATAGTTCCCTCTAAGGTGCGTGCCTGGGCGGCTGCACACAAGAGAATGAAGGGCCGCCACCTAATTAGTGGAGCTGCGCAGGCGTGGCTCCACTAATTAGGTGCCTGGACCATG
Source organism: Chelydra serpentina (assembly GCA_037349315.1). Lineage (NCBI taxonomy): Eukaryota > Metazoa > Chordata > Testudines > Chelydridae > Chelydra > Chelydra serpentina. Next base: position 31,926,032 of record JBAIAC010000029.1, on the reverse strand, counting down.
GAGAAGATGCACATGTAAGGTGAGGTGGTGGCCTTGAGAGGGAATAGGGGGTAGGTAGGAACGGGCAGTGTGGTGAGAAGAGGGGGTAGGAGGAATTTGGGATGCGCAGGCCTGCAGCGGCCAGAGAAGGAGGCAACTTTCCATAGCTCCAGCTCTGTGGCTGATGAAGCAGGGGAGAGACCCCCCTCCTTCCCAGCCCCAGCTCGGGGGCTATCGCGGCAGGGTAGAGAGGGCACATCCATTGCATTAGAAAGGTATTAAAATATGAGTTGTGTTCTTTTATTTTTAGAACAAAGAAACATTTATTATTATTACCTTTTTTTATATAGCGCTTTTATCTAAAGCGCTTTACAGTAGTTAGCTAACAGCACAAACAACATTTGGAAAGATCATTAAATAGTCCGCCGAGACCCTCAGCAATTTTCAAGTGGTGCGCGAAAAATTTTTTTTGAGAACCACTGCTTTAGATAGTTTTCTGTCTATTTGCATGTTTCCTGCCCCCTTTTTAGAAAATGCTTCTCACTTATTCTACAGATACAATTATTTTAATTATAGGTACAGGAGCCATATAATGCCTTTAAGAACTTTCACTCCCTCTGAAACAGAAATCTGATTTAGAAAGAAAAGCAAAACTGACAATGGATATGTTGAATTAAATGAGGAGTAAGCAAACATTATAAACGATGGAAAATATATTTTTATATATATATATTTCAGTTTTGGTCTAAATTGCTATAAGAAACATAGGTTTATAAAAAATACTTTTAAACCAGCACTGTTCCTTTTCTGTTTTGAGACCTACAGTGTATTTACACTGCAAATCTCTTCATTTTTAAACTTTCCTCAGAAACATCACAATTTCTTAATGTGAAAAGTTTTTGACATGACAAACTAAAATGGAAACGTCAAACTTAGAAGAAAAACATGAACTCTCTGATCACCACAAGATGGTGCTGTGCAGTGTTGTTTGAATCATGTTTACCATACCATCCATCTGATTATTTATAAAGTAGGATCTTAGAAGGCTAGAAGGTGGATCTTAGAAGGTGGAACAGACCAGCAAGCTCTTTTCTTCTAAATTTAACAGATTAATTTAGGCAGCACCTCTAGGAGCTTTGCAATAGGGCTGGTTCTCAGTAGCTGGCTCTATGCCTCCCCACACAGCCAATACCATAGGGCTATCCTAGGCGGGAAGAGAAGAGGAAAGGCTACAGCACTTCTGTGCTCCAGCGTTCCCTGGCTGATAAAATAACACTTCAGGGGCCATCAGCTGCTGATGCAAGTTAAAGCATTCCTTAGGCAAGTTATACTAGTCTTTAGTAGCCTCAGGGACCAAGGGCGGATAAAGGTGACACACTGCCACCTTTGCCCTGTGCCTCCCACACCAAGCCCAGCTTGGGCAGATCCAAAGATCAGACCCATTGTTTCTTATTGCACTGATTCTTTATGTGCCCAAGTGCACACATACTTCCCCACCGCAGAGCTTTCTCACTTTCTCTTTGACCTTGTCTACACCAAGCTTTTCCTTAACATCTCACACTGTTGCTGCAAGCTCCAATGCAGGCCTACAAGGACCAGTGTAACCGCTACCCTCTTGGCCCTCCATATAGGGAACCTATAGAGCTAAACGCATGAATTGCCATAGCTTTAGCTAAAGCTCTGTAGCAACTCTTCTTCTGTGGATCAGCACAGAGGGGGACCTTTAACTCCCCTTCCCGCTTGTTGGTTACAATAGGTGGGAGCAGTGATGTAGACAAGGTGTGAGTGGCCCTTGGGATTTTAACTACCATTTTAACTTGATATCGTGATAAAAAGCTCGCTAGCTGATTTACACTAGTGCTCCGGTCCCACTTCTGCTAACACTGGTGGACTTGCACTGGAGCAACAGCAATGGTGGGATTTTTTTTTTAAAGCCTTTTAGTGTAGACACAGCAATAAACTATTATTTGTATTGCAGTAGAGCTGGAAGCCCTTAAGGCTTATCAGCTGCTGAGGGCCCACTGTGCTAGGCACTGTACACACAACATTACAAAAAGACAGTCCCTGCTCCAAAGAGCCTACAGCTCTAAGTGGCATATGCACACTTCTCCTCTGATCTAGCATCATCTAGTCATTAGCATTTAGTCTGACTGCACAGTCACCAGGGTAATAGGTTCCTGGCTACCCTATGTGAGAAAGGTCAGGTAGTGCTAAGGCTGTAGAATAGATCACACATGACAACGACCTCTCCTCTTTAGCAAAATGCTTATGACAAGTTTTTTAAAAAACAACAACACAGGTGCCTAAAATTTAGGCACATAAATAAGTGACCTGATTTTAAAAAACTACTTCAGTGGGGTTTATTGGATGCTCAAGCCACCTATGTTGGAAATCAGGCCACTTAGGCCCTCATTCAACACACACATGCAGGCTTAACTTTACTATTGTGAGTACTATGCATGTTTGCAGTATCTGGGCCTTATTCCTGCAAAGAGCCCTGGACAGATGGGCTCCTGCACCCATATAGACCACCGTTGAAGTCAATGGGGCTTTGTATCACTGTAAAGAATGGAATACATGGATATAGTTTTGGGTTTGAGGCCTTAGGTGCCTAAATATGAATTTAGGAGCCCAGCTTTATGCCCAGTTTGAAAATCTTGGTGTTAGCATATTCCTGCTCTTGCCTTGCCAGAAAGCTCTCCTATTGCAGTGGACCTATTTAAGTTCAAAAGCCCATCCATATTGTCCTATTTCTGGCTGGTAGATATGTGTACATCATGCAGAAAAGAAAAAAAAAGCTACTCCCCCTCCAGTTTTGGTAAGTGGTAGGTAGCAGGGCCAGCTGCACTTCATGTTGCTATGGGAGCAGCACAGTATTTGTTGGAAAGGAACCCAGTTTGCACTCAAGTCCCCCAGTGATCTGGGGAAAAAGCCACCCTAGAGTGGGTCAATATTGCTATCAACTATTTTGCTGTATGTATATGGACGGATTGCACGGTCCTCCCCACATGTCTCTATCTCAGCAGTAAATTCCCAGCCGGTCGCTGCAGCAAGGAGGTGCAGGGCGCGGGGTGAAGCTCCCCATGCCAGCCCTGGAAAACCACGTGCTGCCTGGATCCCGGCCAGGTCAGCGAAGCGGAGGCCGCTGGAGGAGGGAGGCAAGAGGCTGCTGATTGTGTTCAGACATTGTCCCCCCTTGGCAGGTTGGAGTCGATCGGGAGCGGGGCCCGGCTGCCCCGGGAGATGGGAGCCAGAGCCCTGGGCGGGAAGAGGCGGCGCCGTGGTAAAACAGCCTGGTTGAGCGGCCCCGGCTAGCTTCCCCTTGCTGCACCCGTGACCCGCTCTCCCGGGGTCGGCCGGCTGCGTCCCCCTGGGCAGCTGCGGGGAGCACGACGGTCCCTTCCCAACTTCCATCAGCGGGGCCTACCCCGGGTGCGGCACAGCGCGGAACTGGGCCGGTGAAGTTGGACAATGGCCGCCCCACGCCGGCAAGGCTCCGAAATCAGCCGCAGCAGCCCTTGCCCTTTGTAGGAGGAGGGCGGCTCCAACATGCCACCTGGGCTTGGGGAAACTTGGTTTTGGATCCAGATCTGAACTGCCTGGCCCAGAGCCTGTCTCTGTTTATAGTGTGTGTTTTAGTTGTATGGCATGCACCATACTGCTAACCCCAAGCATTCACAAATCATGTCAGGCTCCTAAATTTATGAGATTGTCTTAAAATCTCTCTCTCACACACACACTCACTCAGACACACACTCTCTCTCTCTCTCTCTCCTTTTGAGTTGTCGCCAGCTTTCTGAGCCTTTAGGATGCACTTGGCTCACAGTTTCTTTCAAGCCTTTCTCTGCAGCAGAGCTAGAAATTATTAACCGGAGGCAGAGATTCTCACATAATCACTTGATTCCAGGAGCTGGGGCTTTAGAAAAACACCACATATTGCAAGACTCACGGTAAAATTATCAAAAACTGGCAACATGGACATCAGCTGCAAAGCTGGATCTATGTTCTGCTGTGTCATTGACTTGCTGCTGGGCAAAATCATGTAACCCTGCTGTGCTTCAGTTCCCCATCTGCAAAATGAGGACAATAATACTCCCCTGCCTCACAGGGCTTTGTGAGGTTTAAGGCTCTGATCCTGGAAATGCTTAAGTTTATAAGTTTTGAGATCCTTGGATAGAAGGCACTATAGATATGCAAAATATTATTAACTGGTCTGTGTAAGCCTAAAATTATTATTGTATGTAAATTGTACGTATTGTATGTGAACGAATGTTCTGTAACTGATTCAGTTTTATTTCCAGTGGGGAAAAATATGAGCATGCTACATAAACAAAATACTCCTAGTTTCTCTGTGCAGCTGGTTATTTCAGTTCTTGCTGTGGAGGTAGATTTTCCAGCACCTTTTTGAGCAATTCTGGTCCAGGGGAAATCCAGACTTAGAATGAGAGGTGGGATCGTGGGAAATAAAGTCCTATATGTTGCACTGAAAGGGTATGTCTACGCTGCAGGTGGGAGTGAGTCTCCCAGCCCAGGTATGCAGACTCCTGCAAGTGGGGCTCCAGCTAGTGTGTTAAAAATAGCAGTATGGGAGTTATGGCTTGGCTCTCTAGCTTTGGGTGGGCTTGAGCAGCCCCACCAACTGTGTACAGACTGCTATTTTTAGCTCTCTTGTTCCATCCCCACTAGCTCCAGTCTACCTACCTGGATGGGGAGGTTCGCTTCTACCTGCAGTGTAGCCATACCCTTAGGGGATGCTCTAAATGCCAAATAAAACAGTTTAAAATATACAAACACAATGAAAACAAGTGAATGGCAGAAATTGTTTGCTTTGTAAAAGTAGTGCCGGCTGTTTTACCTGGTTACAAAGGTTTAGGGGGCTTTCTTAGTATGCAAGTATTCATATTTGTATAAAAGCTCAGGCCTAGATCCTGGAAGCTGATCCATGCGGGCAGACCCTGGCACCTGCATGGCACCCTATTGAATTCATGAAGGTGCCTGGATCCATCTGATTGGATTAGTTTGCAGAAGTAAGGCTTTAATTTTTATAGATTAATAGACTTTTTATTGTTTTCTATAACATGAAAATCTGCATTCTTATCTGCCCAAATCTGATGCTTCTCCAGGTTAGCCATTAACTTCTAATAGGGTTCACAAAACACTGCAGATCTGTCAGTGACAGTCACCAATACTAACTCAAAGTATTATTGCCATAGTATGGGACACACATTTTGTTTTTGGATGTGTGTCCATCATGACACAAACATTGTTGGCCAGAGTGCTTAGGAAAGGCCACAATAATAATGACTGACACTTGTGCAAGTGTAACGCTTTCCATGGAAAGGGCTCAGAGCATGCCATAAAATGTACAGTATGGCTAGCACGTTGGCCACATCTGAGGGCAGAACTTGGATTGGAGATATATATATATACAGAGAGAGAGAGAGAGAGAGAGATTTATATCTATCCATCTATATATAAAATCACTATACCTGACACTGAAAGGGATAGGGATAGCTCAGTGGTTTGAGCATTGGCCTGCTAAACCCAGGGTTGTGAGTTCAATCCTTGAGGGGGCCATTTAGGGATCTGGGGCAAAAATTGGGGATTGGTCCTGCTTTGAGCAGGGGGTTGGACTAGATGACCTCCTAAGGTCCCTTCCAACCCTGAGATTCTAAAAAAAAAAAAAAAAATGCAGCCTCCTCTGTTATGGAAGGTGGCAGCTGTCTAATTACATACAGTACTTCACAACTAAAAGAGAAGAACACCTACCAAGTAGAATACAAGCTTTAGACATCTATTCATTCTAACAGTTATTTAAATACTAATCCTTCTATGGTAGGTAATGAAACGTTTGAAATATATTGGTTCAAGGTGAAGTCATGGATGGTTAACTTCTTTAACCTACTGTCCCTTCTCTAACATTTTGTACCCAGCCTGGATAGTATTTCAGTAGTGCGTAATTCAGTTTATTCACCTAAATTTGGGTTATTGCTGATTATGCACTGTATGTATCTTATGACTTTAAAAACAAACTTTGTATTTGTGGATAATCTAAGCACTATACCCAGATGTGCAGACACTTTTTTCTTAACCTGTGTACTGTACAATTTTTTAACATTGGCTTTAATAAAAAATTTAAATCTGATGCCAATGAAGTGTGAATAAGCTTGTAAAAGGTCCTTGAGACAATCTGGCACACTCCTCAATCCCACCTGCACTGAAAGGCAAATAATTTCAGTTTTATGGCATAGTCCAGTTTTTAATAGCTTGAGTGATTGTGCTGAGTTTGCTGCTAAACTGATGATGTGTGCATGGCTATTGCAACATGTAATGGCTTCTCTAATAAACCTCAAGATTTCATTCCTCTTTGTGAAAAGAAGATGCTAAGGTGAAAATTTATGCAGCATTGGTTGCTTAGTTACCAAATAAATGTCTTTTTTTAAAAAGTATATGGGTTAAAAAAGAAGTCCAGAAATGAAAACATGAGCAAGAGTGAAAGCATGAGGATGAGCGAAGAAAATATTTTCTTATGTTTCTGTTTCAGGGAGTGAAAATGTCTTCCACCAAAGTGGGCTTTTGTCTGGCTGCCTGTTTACTAAACATTTCAGAAGCCAGAAAAAAAGATATTGTTGAGAAAATAGCTAAAGCTGCTCTTTATGATGAGAGCCGCAAACAGAATAAGTTGGAATGGGAGCATTTCAATATGATGTTTATTAAATTGTATGCTCTGTTATCCTGGAGATAAATTACTACAATCGTTTAACTTTTTCTGACGATGTTCTGACTTTATGGTCTTTTTTCTTTTTTGCTGCTTGGCTCTTTTTTCCTAATATTTTTCCAGCATGTTATATTTCTGCAGGGGGTACCAAACAAATAATCTATACTGGTGGTTCTCAACCGTTTCTGTACTGTGACCCAGAGTTACAAGAGAAAAAGGGAACACATGAAACTGGTTTGTGACCCTACCCCTCAACTTGAGAACCTATGACCTGTATGTCCTTATGTGGCCTGTTGTCATACAACATCCATTAACAGATACTTTTTGCTGTTAGCCTCATGATGGATTAGTAATACACTGATAGGTTTCAGTGTAGTAGCCGTGTTAGTCTATTTCCCTTAAGTTAACGATCCTCATTCACACCTGTGTGGCCATCTTGTTTATTACTTCAAAGGTTTTTCTTCCCCTGCTGTTATGGTTCCTCTCAATTAATTAGCCTCTTAAGGTTGGTCTATGCACCTCCACCTTATCATGTTTCTCTGACTGTATAAATATCTGTCTACTGTATGTTTCATTCCATGCATCCGATGAAGTGGATTCTAACCCACGAAAGCTTATGCTGAAATAAATTTGTTAGTCTCTAAGGTGCTACAAATTTTTCTTTCTTATTTTCGTTTTAGTAATACACTGTGTTTTTATAGCCCCTCCAAAGGAAGGGTCTCAAAGTGTTTACGCACTTGAGTGAACCACGTACTTCCTGTGGGATAGGTGGGTAGTATTATCCTTGTTTTAGGGAGCGGGGGAGACTAAGACTCAGAGACAGGTTAAATGATTTACTCCCAGTCATGCATTGAGTTAATGGTAGGGTGACCAGATAGCAACTGTGAAAAAACGGGACATGGGGTCGGGGGGTAATAGGCACCTATAGAAGAAAAAGTCCCAAAAAACAGGACTGTCCCTTTAAAAACGGGACATCTGGTTACCCTAGTCAATGGCAGATTCACAAATAGATCCCCTGGGCTTTACCTCAACACCATCCTTCTTCCCTAAGACTGGTGCTTGGGAAAACCTCTTAGCGGCACCCCTGGGGAGAAGGGACTAGGGTGACCAGACGTCCCGATAAAATCGGGACCGTCCCGATTTTTGAGCATGTGTCCCGCGTCCCGACCGACGGTCGGTCGGGACGCCTTTTGTCCCGATTTTCAGTCTTCTTGGGGTTTTTTTTTTTTTTGCTCTAGGCTCTTCCGTTTCTGGCGGAAGAGGATTCCGTGCCAGAGGATTCCAGAGGCAGATGTTCTTTTTTTTTTTTTTGCTCAACAACTTTCGCTGAAGAGCCTCTTCCGGTTTTTTTTGGGGGGGGGGGGGAGAAGTCCCGATTTTCGGGTCTTCTCATCTGGTCACCCTAGAAGGGACGCACAGTTTCACCTTTGTCTCTGTCCATTTTCTCTTTCCCATGCATTCCCTGCCCCTTATTTTCTTTTTTCCACCTTTCTCTCACATTTTGTATCTTAAATTTTTTGTTTGCACTTTATTTTATTTTTTGCTCCTCCCTCCCTCTTTCCTTCAGGTCTCTCTCCATATCCCCTAACTGTTCTGGTGAGCCTGGCAGAGACTCTCCACCCTCAGCCAGCTATTGCAAGCTCCCCTCTCCCTAGTTGTTGCAGTACAGCAGCACTGGCTTGGCTGATATCAGAGAGAGAGCAGGGTGTAGTACTGTGTAACACCCCTGGAGGAGGGGAGGAGAAGAGCCCAGGGGCGTCTAGACCTTGCAGAAGTCTGCCTGTGTATCTTAGGGGAAGTTTGACCCCATGATTTTGGTTGGGATCGGGAATACCTGGTTGATTAGCACTAATGTGGATATGCATATCAGATAAATATGTCCCTCTGCAGAGAGTCAGCCTAAGGCCTATGCATCACTTAAGTCCCATGTAAGCCCTCAAATTAGGGGGTTTGTGTAGTGCATAGATGTTGTGCTGGCTCTCTGCAGAGAGGTGAATTTCACCTTTGAGAAGAAATGTACCCATAGTTTGTTGGAGGAATGTGTGCCATTGAGAGGGTAAACTTTAGTGCAGTCAAAGAACTTTCTCTGGAGTCAGCTGTGTTTCATTGCCTCATAGCATCTTTGCTAATCAGATGCTTTTGTTGGGAACATGAACAAACAATACAGAATATGAGAAATGTTGTTTAATTTTCTTGGTCTGAGAAAATGCATATGTTATTATATGTATTTGTTTTAATCAAACCATTTATAGTAAAGCAGTTTGGTTGTTACCTAACAGGGGTTTTGATGTCTGGTCATAGACAGCATTAGCCCCACAGCCAAGTAACCAATGTATTAATTCTTAATGATGACATGTTTATATAGCAGCCCGAACACAGCATGGCATTTTTCATAGACTTTTAAAGAGATATGCTCTCTGTCCCAAAGAATTTACTGTCTACATACATGCATATTAATCATGCCACTCCATTGCATAGATTTTTAACCATTTTTTTAAATTCTCTTTCAAACTGTTTTCTGATCTCTGTGTTTTTAAATACTAGCTTGCATTTTGGAAGAAGATTGGAGTATCTGTGAAAACACCTGTTAAATGCTGAAGAAAACTCCTTAGGAGTTGATATGCAGCTGTAGTTTTTTTGCTGTTAACACAGAGAAAATGCCAGTTCTGGCTCATCGTTTTCGGAAACAGCAACACTTAAAGTTACCTGGCTCTGTGATTAAGTGAGTGTACAAAGAAATATGCGGCAGCCAAACACTGATGGATGGCTAGGTCTTGACACATAGTTTTATTAGCTTATTAGTGGCAACAGTTCAAATGGAATTATAGCTATTATACTGCATTACAAATATCAAACAATTTACTTCTGCTGAAATTCATGCTGACAGCTCTGTTTGCCAGCCATCTTTTTTTTTTTCGTATGGATATTCAGGAAAGAATGTTTTATTCTTTCAGCAATGTACTCAGTTGAATAGGATGAAAATGAGACTAAAAGCTTTTCAGATGGGAAAAAAAAACATGAATTTATTTTTCAGTCAGGAGCTATGTTGAAAAACTACTAAAATAGCAGGGTCTGTGACCTCATTTCTGGTTTTCTTTCACCAAAGAAAAAATAGGCGTGAGACGATAAGGAATGTACAGTGTTTAATTATTAAGAAAAGACATTTTTGTGTTTTTGTAATTTTTTCAATTAAACAAGAAAAACTTACGTGTGAAGTAGCTTCAAGGTGACTGATATCAATCAACATAACTCAGGAAATTCGATTAAAGCTGTTCTAAAGGACTCCCATTGATTTCATTGGACTTTGGATCAGGCCCTTTAGGCTAAAATTCTAGGCTGATGCTTAACCCATAACCACTTTGGTATTCTATGGTTTGTCTGGCAGTGGTAATGTGGATATGACTCATAAAATACTTGCATCTGTTTCTCTATCCCTCTGATTCTGGCCTTTTGTCTGAATGTTATAATTTATTCACCAGAGGGCCAAATTCTGCCTTCACATGCACATCTGCAGCTCTCATTAGCTTTGATGAGAGCTGCAACCACAAAAGATGAGGTCAGAATTTGGCCTCCTACTATGTCTTTGCACCATGGTTTTCTGTAATTTATACCAGGATCCTCTCTGCTGTAGCCTTTCATTCTCAAAAGTGTGTTGGGACATAGTTGGTATGAGATGCATGCTACACAAAATAAGGTCCTAATCCTGCAAATAGTTATCTAGCATAGAGTGTTAATGGCCTCAGTGTGACTCTGTGTTAGTGCTGTTTGTAAGGTGGGGGGCTAAAGTAGTATTGGATTCAAATGGAGTACAGCTATAGAGTATGGTCCTGATTGTGCAGAGTGCTTTCTGTGGGACGCTGATCCCACAATTCCCATTAGTGTCCCCCCAGCACTTGATGTCAGTGAGGAAGCGTTCAGGAGGAGGCATTGAGGGACTTGCAGAATCAGGCCTGGGAAGCTCACTCCTGCACCCTTATTCATACAAGCAGTCCCGTTGAAGTCAATGGACTATGTGCGTGAGGAACAGCCTCTTTGGTAGCAGATTGGAACTCCTGAAGGTTTCAATACACATATCATGAATACTCTAAATAAAGAGACATAATAATTTAGGCCCCTATTCATCAAAGTGTGTAAGGACATGTTTAAGTCTGTCCCTGTTTAGCAAAGCACTTAGGCCTAAATGCAAAGACAATGGGATGTCTAAATACCTTTGAGGAGCTGGGCCCTAAAAACTTAATTTTAAGCATGTGCCTAAGCCTCATAAAATTTGGCACGTTTAAGTGATTGATGAATCGGGGTCTTAAACATCTGCCATTTGATGTGTATGAAAAGTCTGAAATCTCTTGTTTTTCCACCCGCAGGAGAGAAACATTCTCAAGCCACAGTACTTAATATATTTTCTGATTATGATTACAACAGATCAGTCATAACCATAGCAGCTCCCATTAATATGTTAGGTAAGAGGATCTGTTATGTTGTTTAAATATTTTTACACTTCAAAAATCCTCTTGCTTTCTGTTAACTTTCAGATAACTTCTGCTTTGACTGACTGGGGAAAGGCAGGGCTCATCTCTGGTTTCCTGCCCTTGTAACTACCTGGAGGCTTCCTGAATAAGTTGGGAGTTGGAATTGTTCGAGCTGAACATTCTGTAAGTAGCAAGCCTCAAGCACACCATTTTTAAAATGGGAAAACTGCCTAATGATGGTATAAAGTTTCTTGGAAAATAACCATGTGAAATTTACCAAATTGTTGAGGAGATTTTCACACACACAAATGGATAGTAGCCACCCAGTTCTCTTTCATGCCTCTAAAAATCTCCCGCTAAATAAATAAGGTTTCTGTTGTTCCAGTGAGAAAACCAGTGGATCACTTCATGAAAAGAACTGTTACACTCAGGTTACATTTGGTAAGAGTTACTTGCAAGCTCAATTCTAAAATGGATATCCATTTTGTTTATACACTTCAAAGGAAGTTATTCAGAGCTTTTGATGTGAGGTTAACATGGATCTTGTTTGGATAACTGAAATAACTAAAAGTGGTATATATTTCTAAAGTTACTTGAGACTGATGCTTTCTTAAAGCTATATAATGCCATTTCTTTTCAAACAGAATTCGCTAGTGATTTCCTTGTTAGCATGATCAGACTTTTATTTATTTAGCAATTTGGTAAACTTCACAGTGATATTTTACACTAATCTTTACACCATCACCAGGCAGAATTTCCTTTTGTTTCAAAAAAGGATGTGTTTTTGTGCTTGTTACTTTCATTTTAATTACTCATACATCACAACAAGCTTAACTCTGAGCCCAGATGAATACCGTTCTTCCATTAGTAATCTCAGAATATAAACACAGCACAGTGCCCTTCTGAAAAAGAAACATAGAATAATATATGTTCTCATTAATGTCCCATGTTGATCAATTTCTAATGCTAGTTCACATACATAAGTTTACTATAAATTATATTATACACATTTTAATGAAACCACATATACAATATTATTCTAAAAGAAAAGAGCAATTGTAAGTACTTTTTCCAAAAAATTGTTGTACAAATACATCAATTGATAGTTCTCATTTAACAGTTTCCTTAACAATAAAATGCTCCTGGGTTTTTATTTTGTATAGATAAGATTATTTTGAGGAGAATACATTTCTTTCTTTGCCCACATAATATACACATTCTGACCAATATTAGATTTATCCTCTTGCCTATTAATTTCCTCCCTTAAGTGCTGTGGTTTTTTAGTAAATGATGTGATAAGTAAGTACATTGTTGTCACACAATACCCTTAACGTGTTTTTGAATTTTATTTTTAAATACAATGGCGAAATAAAATAAGACTCCTTTTTCCCCCTTAAAAAGGCGCTATCCAGATATTTGACATGTAAGTGAAAACAGTGTATTGAGTAGAAAACAGCATGAGAATGTTAAGAGCCAGCAAATATTACACATTTTAGCATTCAGTACTTCAGTAAAATAAACTGTTACCGAGTTTGGTCTGAAACCAAAAACAGCAGGATACAAAATTAATTGCCTTGTGATGAGATTTTTATTTCATTCCAAATGTTTTTTAGTCCATTTCTGTGTTTAATGCACAGCTTTCTTGGGGTAAGCACATTTCTAAGAGTTACAGGACCTTGAAATTTCGTCAACACATCTCTTCTAAGATCAGCAGGGGGAAATGGTGCTAAAGAATTAGAAAGAGATTATCTGTACCACTTTAGTCCTGGAGCAAGAAGCTAAGTGTAATTTTAACTTTCCTGTCTTCTTGTTTGGTTTTAAATTAGTAGTGTTTTCAAATAGAATCCCTTCATGTGATTCAGAACAGAAGTGTCCTTCTAACTAACCCTCAGTGCTTTATTCAGGTTTGACTGATCCCTAATTGTCTATTTTGCATTTGTTAGGCAACTGTGTCATTGCTGCCTGCACTGAGGCTTTCCAGTCAATTGATATGGCTATCCAGGAAGGAATCCATCCTTGCCTTGGAGCAGTGGACTTAGTTCCTATCTATCCTCTTTTGCATGTAGGCGTGGAGAAATGTGGAAAAGTGGCTCACAGTAAGTGGAAGTTTTAGAGTCCCAATTCTGCTGATGGGATTGACGAAGAGCAAGGATGATTTTGTTCCTTATATTCTATCTCTGGCCTTGTCTAGAATAGGGTTTAAAGGTACGTGTTTCAACTTCCCCATGGCTTTAACATGACCAGTTAAATTCTAGCATGTGCATTAAGCATGTGCGTAAGTGCTTTCCTGAATTGGGATCTGAACCAAAATGGGGTTAGATAAATTTGACTCTCACAGCCATGCAACTCCATGCTGAGTGTCAAAGCCATGACCTCTTGTGGTCAGCAATGCTTCCCATGACATTCTTTGCATTAGACAGAGTAGCTTGCTTACAAAGCATTTTGGGACTCTTTAGGGTGAAAATATCCTGTTCCATTCAGGTTCTTGTACCTTCCTTCATCACTCTAATATCTGAGCTCCTTTCTGAACTACACTGAACAATATTATTTGCATTTATCACATGTGATTTGTCGTGTGACGTTATGCTGGTAACTTGACAGTGCTCCTTTTCTGGCAGCAGTCTCTGTCCCTGAAGGCCTCGCCATCAAGGTGCTTCGATTGAGACTCGAACTCTTCCTTTGTGTGTCACGGCTAGAGTGGACACTTCAGGTAGAGATGAGTTTTTGATCTGTAGTAAAAGTGAAGTATGTACAAGGCTTCAGTGTTGGAAGGTTAAAATCCCTTCACGCTGGCTGCCTTAAATAACTGACCTGAAAGAAACAAAGCTGAGGGGAATGTCAAGTGACTTTGCAGACACAAGATACACATTAGTGCAAATCGAGCATATACTATCAATGTAAGTGGATTCCAAACTACAGACTTTATGCACTTTTTTATTACTCTAAAATCCCAGTGAAAAATCCAAATGTAACCACTATGTTGTCTGTTATACATCTATAGGAAAGCTTTTGTGATAACAATATAAGCATTAGTTAAACTACTGTACAAACAAGCCGTTCATTTTGGGTTAGGCTATTCTTGACACAGTCACTGAATGCATAATCTAAATATCCAAAGTCAAAACAGAACCACCATAAAAGCAATAGTTTGAAGTGAAAGCAAATAACCCTGAGTAAATGCCTTCAGACCACTTGGACAAAAATTAAACAGTGTGCATGGCCCCTTCAGGGCACTGTGAATTGGGGACCTTTAATCCTGGTGTAGGAAGTCTCTGTGAGGTTAGAGATTCTAATCTTTATGCTACCATTGCTGCTTATGGCCTTGTAGACTATGGAAATATAGTACTGGATCAGAGTGGCACTGGAACAATGGGTCATCATAGTGGCATTCAGTATGGATAGGGTGTGGATTCTGATCCTTCTGTTGTCATGTTATTTGTTTTTACTGCATTGGTCTCATTCAATTAAATCAAATCTAATAGTTTTGCTGTAAAGTTAATCATTGGTGTTATGCTTTTTAAAAAAATTTCTACAGACATAGCTGAGATTTTGACCCTTCGTGTCCCAGGATGCAGTATGTTTCTTTTTGGGCAAGCTGATCAACCTGAGAAACGAAGTCTGGTTCAGAGAAGAAAACAGCTGGGTTGGTTTAAAGGGAGAGATTTCAAGTCAATGGAAGTTAAACCTGATATAGGAGCTGTGCCTTCCCAAAGATATGGTCTAACAGGTAGGAACTGCATTGCTTAATACCTGGCTAAAATATAGAATCTGATATGTTTAAAAATGCTCCCTGTGGGCCAGGTCTGAAGCCCATTGCAGTCAATGGAATGACTCTCACTTACTTCAATGGGCTTTGGATCAGGTCCTGTAGAAGGGCCAAATCCTGAAGCCCTTTAGTCAGTTCATACTCAGGAGAAACTTCCATTAACCTCTGTACCTGAGTAACGACCTCAGGATTGGCCCTATAATAAAATTTATTGAGAAAATATTAGCAGCCGATTTAAACATATAGGGAAACAAATCTTCATAATGCTATGAGAATCCCAATGAGGGAATTGGTTTTAAAAAACCTGATTATGAGGAGAGTGTGACAGAAAGAGATTGTCGTAAGCATGAGAAGAAGCTTATTTTAAAGCTGTTGAACAGTTTTGTGGCACTCTCAAAACGGAGCAGACCCCTCCATCTCTTTTATGTTTATGAGTCAGGCATCACTTTCCATCTTTATTAATAAATCCACTTGGAACTGAAAGATGATGAAGACTGGTACTTATCACTGCTTTCTCAGACAGCAGCTCCCTGAGATGAAGCCCAGGGCTACACTCGGGGGGTGGGGGTCGATCTACGATACGCAGCTTCAGCTACTTGAATAGCGTAGCTGAAGTTGGCGTATCGTAATTGACTTACCTGGCCGTGAGGACGGCGGCGAGTCGATCGCTGCCGCTCCCACGTCGACTCCACTTCCGCCTTTTGATGAGGTGGATTTCCGGAGCCGACGAGGAGCGCTTTCGGGGATCGATTAATCACGTCTAAACGAGACGTGAAAAATTGATCCCTGATAGATCGATTGCTACCCACCAATCCGGCGGGTAGTGAAGACAAGCCCGAAATCTGAGAGAGAGACTTCCCTAAGCATTTGAATTCCTCTTCCCTGCTACTTTTCGTGATGGTCATTTAGAAATATGCAGATAACTTTGGCTAAATCATCAATTATTTTTTACATTTATATGGAAGTTTGCCCATTGATCATTCTGCCTCTAACCCTTGAAGGAGTATGCTTAGTGTTGAGGGTAGTCAACTATATTGTTACCTAGATGCAATACAAACAGCCAGTATTACAAGGCAGAAATGATTTAAAAATCAAACATAAGGGCTGTATTTTTCATACTAAAATGTATCTGTATGCAAGCTCTTGTGTGTATCAGATTTAATTTACTGGGTTATGCGTCGTCAGCTAAAAAGTGAGGAGGATAAGAACAAGAATATTCTTCCTTCTGGGATGTGAAATCCTCCATAAAAAGGGCACCTAGGAAACTGAATTTTGTGTCTGTATACAGGATGTTGGTGATTTGTGTTGGGGTTTAGAAAGGAACCTAAAGGAGTTAGGTGCTCAAGTCCCATTGAAAATCTCACCCTAGGTCTGTGCCTACAAAATACTTTTATTTGTATTATGATGATTATTTACTTATTTGTAAAGCACCAGCGCTTGGTATCTTCAGGGCAATTGCTCGATTTTCCCATTGATGCCATGATTCAGCAAGGTACATGATTCAGCATGTTCCTAAGTTTAAGCAGGTGAGTCATCCCATTGAAGTCAATAGGTCTATTCACACACTTAAAAGTTCTGCACATGCTTATGGACCTTGCTAAATCAGGCCCTAAGATTCTGATCCTATAAGCACTTTTGCTCTTTCTTCTTTTTATAGAGTCAGAGAGTTTAAGGCCAGAAGGGACTCCAGCCCATCTAGTCTGACCTCCTGTATATCACAGTCTGCAAACACCACCAGCACCCACACAACTAAACCTAACAACTGAAATGAGACCAAAGTTGTATTGCCCATGGGAGACTAGACTATTATGTGCTACAGACAGAGACTAGGAGGGAGCAAGGTGCACCAGTGTCCAAGGTCCCTTCAGTGGCAGGGAAATGATTAAAAGAGAGAGACGCAGATAATTTTGGCAAGTGACCCGCATCCAACGGCTTCAGAGGAAGGCAAAAAAACCCCAAGGTGACTGCCAGTCTGACCTGGGGAGAAATTCCTTTCCAACCCCACACAGGGTGATCAGTTAGACCCTGAACATGTGAGCAAGAACCAGCCTGCCAAGCGCCTGAGAGAGAGAATGCTTGGTGACAACACCTCAGAGCCCTGGCTCACCCTGTCCAATGTCCCATTCCCAGCTGTGTGGTCTTCAGAGGAAGGAGTTTAAAAAAAACAAACGTATCCAGACTTCATGGGGTGGGGGAGTGTTTAATCCCTTCCTGATCCCTGTAGGTGTCTGGCTGAAACCCTGAAGCATGAAGGTGACTAGTCCCATTGAGACTGTTCACGTGTGTAAAGTTGAATATATGCATAAGTGTTTGTAGGATTGGGGGCCAAGTTGGGACTTGTAGAGGTAGTAATAACAGTGGGAAACTTGGTGAGGAGTGTTGACACTGCTCTTTTCCTAACTTGAATCACTGCTGTGAATGTCACTTGTGTGTTATATTTATTCCCCCATTAAACCCCACTATATTTTTTCTCCACAATTTCAATGATTACATTATAAAATCAGTGCCATCTGTCCAGCTCCTACAGTGAAAAGTACAATAACACATTAGTCCACATCCCCACAATGTAGGATAAAAGTTAGTAAAGAAGCAGGTTTCAGTTTCAAGTTCCCAAGATGGTTTTTACAAACAAAAGTAGATGGTAGGAGAAGACTTTAGAAATAACTGTCAATGCCCCTCCTTTTGTGAATGTTTTATTATTATTATTTATTATAACAATAATCCCTAGCTTTTATATAGAGCTTTTAATGAATGGCTCTCAAAGTGCTTTACAGAGGAGGTCCGCATCATTATTCCCACTTTATAGATGGGGAAACTGATGTGCAGATCGGTGAAGTGACTTGCCAAAGCTCAGGTGAAGATCTATTAATAATGACTTTCAGGTCTATAAATAAGCACCATATTAAAAAATAACAACCAAACCCTTTTAACATTTATGCAGTCATTTAAACACTTAAGCCTGGTATGTTGACAGTAAATTGTGTGTGTGCTTTTTAAAATAGATCACAGAGTTGCTCCACCTCCCTGACAGGTAATCTAACTGATTATATTGGGCATCAGCGAGTGCTGCATCTGAACAACCTCCAGGCGGTGGTCTCACCCTTGTGAGTTACACATGATCCATGTTGATTAAATGGATAGACTCGTCACCCTATTCGTCCTGAACTCTGACAGTAAATTCCCAGTTGTGGAGAATTGTTGCAAAAGAAGACTTTAATTGTTGCTGCTTTTAGTTGAATCTTGATAAAGAATTCAAGTGACAAGTTGGGAGAGCACTTCCAAACTCTTGTAAGGCAGAGCGCATAGAGCTTGCTCTTGCTCCTGCTGAAATCAGTGAAACCATTATAGAAATGTATAAGCATGGTCAGATTTTCTGTCCTGTTTCAAGAGCTCAGAACTCAGCACTGCAATGAACTGAGATGGAAGGGCATCACAGGCATTGCTGTGCATGTGAGCAAGCCACCTATCATATATTGCTTCCGAAATTCCATCCCTAGAATTGCCATAATATATAGATAGCTTCTGTGATTATCTAGGGCAGGTGTGAGCTGTGGACATGTGTGCTTATCCTTTCGGAGTTCATTAGCATGATACAGCTTTATCAAACTCACGCTTGTGTGATGACTTAGAAACTCTACCAGAGGAAAGCCTTTCACAGTTCTTGCTTACAGAATGTATTGTAGGAGAGCTCTGAGCACATGCATGCAGGTCAGGACTAGAGCAGGGTGAAGAATACGTGTTTTGGTTTGCTGGCAACTGAAAAATTAAAAAAAAAAACTGGTTTCTGGTCAAACTAAAAAATTTTTTTTAAAAATTGGCAAATTGAAAAGTTGGGTAAAAAATTCATGTTGGGTCAAACCAAACATGTTTTGAGAATTTTTATATTTAATTTTTTTAAATACAAATTTGAAGGAAATTTCAAAAGGTTTTATTTTAAAACATCACGAACAATTCAATGAAACCACCCCAAATTTGCAAAATCTGCCTTTTTTCCCCCCGCTGACAATATCCCTCCCAGCTCTAGTCAGAACAGAAGGGGCACCAGGGTTGTTCCCAGAGCTCAGAACTAGCAGGTTTGGCTTTACTTTTGCCCCCCAAGTTTTACTTTAAATTTGGCAGCTGAACAAATTCCAAAATCTCTTAAGTTTCATTTGAGCTCTGCCTGCATGCTGGGCTAACGCACTGTATGGGGATGTGGGTTCTAAAGTACAGACATACTGTACGTTAATTAGTCCAAGTAGACCCTGCTGGTTCACTCTAAATGTTCCCTACTGCGCTTTAGCATAGTTTGAAATGCTGTATGAAACAGAACTAACTACGTTAAAGCATAGTAGGGAACATTTAGAACACACCAACCGGTTCTACACGGACTAATTAATGTGCAACGCATTAGTGGGCTTTTGTAATCATACCCCTATACAATACATATTACCCCTACGGTATAGGCAAACGGTTGGTTCCAAGTCAAGCAACATCAAGTGAGGTGCAGGAGCATACAGCAGACCGGGTTCACCTGAAGCTGTGCTTGAAAACCAGAACTACGTCCATTTTATCTGCTTTGAGGCATCACACCAAAGTTTTGCTCTGCTGTGCTTCAGATCTCTCTTTGGTTCTGCTCATTTGCATGCCAGTACCTAGTGTGTTTCCAGCTCATTTTTCTTCTTTAGAAGCACTGCAGAGTTGATCACGGAACAAACCGACTAGTTTGCTTTTTAGCCAGAGGGAGAGAGGAAAGAGCTCAGTGCTGTTTTGTGGGGTTTTATTTTTGTTCAGGCTGACAGTGAAGCAGTAAGATTAATCCCCATACTAACGTCCCAATTCTGGCAGTATGCTACGCCTAAATGACTGCCAAAAACCCACACGCAGCAGGAAGATGACAGGGTGGATATTTTCCATCCACCCAAATTCTGGCTCCCCCAAAATCCTGCTGAGCAGCTGCTCCACAGGCCATCCATGATAGGAGCCAGCACAGGGATCAGGGACTGTGGTCTGCATATCTTTGCAAACGTGCCATGGACTCTTCCTCCGTCTCATCTCCCCAGACTACAGATTATTCACTTGTGATTCTAGCAAGAAATAACTCATATTGGAATCCAATCACTGGCACTCTTTAATGTTCTAGTTCAACTGTCTTATGTCTAGTGGATGCCCTTCAAAAACCATTGGTGCAGTTATTGCCTGCGTGTGCGCGCACTGCAGGCAAGTCAAATTTTGGTAGATTTGGCTATGGCCATATCTAATGTGAGCAAACCCTCCAAAATGTCCCTTACAATGCTGTCAAATATTTCATTCTGGAGCACGCAATGTTACTATTTCCCTGTGGGCTTCTCCACAGCGTCCCACGTTTATGGTGGTCTGTTGGGGATTCAGTCCGTTACTTATGGTTTAATCTAGATTTCTTGAACCAAAGTTCCCTGATGCATAAGGCCTGTGCATGAAACCAGCTGGGTGTCCCTGCCCACTTACTACCAATTTATTTAATTTGAAAAACATCCTGGGAAAATAAGCAGAACCATTACTGAGTTATCTACTCTCCTCCAGATAAAATAAAGCTCTTTGTATACTTCTGGGGGAAAAGAGTACTCTCAGCACCTTTGACTTTATTGAGAATGACAGTGTTTGGATCCTGTTTAAGAAAAGTTATGATATGTGAATAATTTTCTGAGAGAAGAATACATGTTTTTCTTCTATGATCACTGCTTTTTATTTTTCTAATGGACTTTTCACCATTGTTTTGTCTGAATACATTTTAATTTTTGTTGCTCCAGACATGAGCCTGCCACAAGCATCTTTAAACCAGACATTAATACCATAGTTCACAGTCATTTCTGCCAGTGCCTAAACACAAATATTGCATTTTGTATGGGGGAAAAAATACACATCGGATCTTAATTAAGTGCGTTTGTTTTCTCTGTGCTTAAACAATCTGGCATAAAGAGTTTACATCACTATCAGCTAACTGTAGAGTTCTTTGTGGTACCAGCGGATCACCAGCTGCACTGTACATGATTCAGAGTTTTTAAAAAACAGCAAAATTGTCAGAGAGAAACATTAGGCTTTGTACATTTCCCTGATACATAAGTAGAGCAGGGAGAGATATTTGTAATGAATAATTTACCTGAATTTGGCCTTGTTTGTTGTTGTTTGCAGATTGGTCATAACCAGGCTGATTGTGCTGGGCTGCATTTTAATCTATAATAGGGCACTGGTTTGGGCATTGGGAGAGCTGGCTTCTGATAGCCTTGACCACGGACTAGCTGTGTAATCTTTGACAGGACAATTCATTTCTCTGTGTGCCTCTTTCTTCCCCCACCATTAGTCTGTTTAGATTGACAGTGCTTTGGGACTGTCCTGTATGTGTGGACTGCTCCTAGCACAGCGAGGCCCCCACCTTGTTGGGATCTTTAAGCACAACTGTAATACAAATAAATCATTCAAACTTTATTGTTACTTATATGGAGGGGAAATGCAGTCCTTGGATTGCTCAGGAATTGTTGAAAGCAACCATTAATGTCATTCTTCACGCTGTGACAGCTCACCTTAGTCACATGGCAATGTTTCCATTTCCTTTTTGGATGACAGATACACAGATAATGTGGACTGAACCTTTGCATAAATAAATATTAACATAAATATTTATGAGACATTTGCTTCTTGCAAACAAAAATTCACTCCTAGAGATTGCGGTCAACAAGAAAGATCCCGAATGCCATCAAAGTGAATTCCATTACCTTTAGAGGAGTTAGGCCAGATACACTTTAGTGCATCTACACCTAAAAATTGTATCAATCTAGCTATGTCACCTAGGACGGTAAAAAAATTTTGCATCCTGTATGATGTAGTTAGGTCAGTGTAACCTCCACCCTGGACAAAGCTAGATCAACAGAAGAATTCTTCTGGTGACCTAGCTACTGCCTTTCAGAGAGGTGGGTTACCTACATTGATGGAAAAATCCCTTCTGTCAATATAGGAAGCATCCATGCTATAGTGGCACAGCTGCAATGCCGTAGCTGTGCTTCTGTAGTGTAGACATATGAGAGCAGAATTAGGCCGACTGTGTGCTAAATGCCATGGTTGCTCAGGGAATGGTTGGGGGAAAATACTGGGTAATCCAAGCACCAGAACATGCATTATAAATATCAACTAAACATAGTCAGGATCTACGCAAGTGCCATTCAGGCTTATAGTGCCTGGTCATTAGGACATGTAAAGGACATGCCAAGGATGTTTGTTACATGATATTTGAAAATTGCAGTAAATGTGAAGTGGAACAAAATAAAATTCTAGCCCACTGAAAAAGTTGAAAAGAAGGGAGTGGAACAGCGGTGTCAGTGGATGAATGCAAACATATTCATCATTTTAAAAGCCATTTTTAGAGTATTTACAATTTTTGCTTTAAATTAGTATGCTATTTTTAATTTGTTGAATTTGTGCTTCATTATTTTGTAATATATTTAACCAGCAAAATGCATGTGAATGATCTTGTTTGTAGTGAAGTCTTACGTTTTTGTTTTGTTTTGTTTTACACTCAATTTTAGCAAGGTTGATTGAGGCACAAGGGGCTTAAATGGGAGGCATGGTCATAAGGGGTTCCCAGGTCCTACACAGTATCTAAAATCGCATGCTGTGTGACACACAAATTGCCCTTATCCAAGGTCACACACAGTGAATCTTGATCTGATCTAAGAATAGGCGCAAGTAGGATCTTGCATTCTAGTCCTGTGCTGTAATATACACTAAAGTATAAGTGTGTGTATGGTGGGATGACTGGAAAATTAAAATGTTAGGTTCAGCTGATAGTCCTCTTTTCCCCATGGATGGTGCTTTGCACTCGTTCTCAGGTGTGATATAAGTTTGGAGACAACCCAAAGATTCTTGTTCCATGGGCCAGCAGGGACTATCAAGAAGGAGATGCTCTCCTATTGCTTGGGGCAAGGAAAGATGTATATATGGGTTAGGTACCATATCTCTTAGTAGATGTCTGATTGTGCAGTAGCCTTAGAATAGGTTGCCTGCTTCTCCAGTCAGTAGTTAAGCATGGTATCCAGAACCACTGTGAGGGATAACTCTGGGACCCTGAAACTATGTGGGCGCTAAAATAGCTTGTAGTAGTCGCTGACTAGGAGGAGGTGTGGGCTGCCTGTATGTTGTCTTTTCAAAGTTGAGAGATTTGATCAAGAGTTGATCCATGGTTGACATTTTCTCTGTAAGAGCAGCAGCTAAAAAGCATCAACCTATCTCTAACCAGGCAAAAAAGAAATATAGATTCCATTTCTTATCTGAACTAATTTGCTTTCTGCAAGAGTTTGGGATAAATGTTTGATCCATTGCATTTTGAAAGAAGGAGGGAAATTTAATATTGATAAAATCAACCCTAATCTAATTCATTCATGCAGAATTCCCAAGAGTTAGACCCAGGGACCCATCATTAGGAGCTGAAATGTTCCTTCAGAATGTGGGAGTGGTGTGGAAGCATAAATGTGCCTAGTCTAGTTTCAGTAAACCTGTTTCTCTGTACATCAACGGGATTTCTACTTTTGCAGGCATTAGTGTAAGGGAGAAAAACAAAAGAAATGTTATTGAGCTGGAGAATAAAAGGAAAAGCTTAAGCACAGGGCCGGCTCCAGGCACCAGCTTGCCAAGCTGGTGCTTGGGGCGGCAGGTGAGAAGGGGGTGGCAGTCGGAGTCCCGCGGCGGCAATTCGGCGGCAGGTCTGCTCTTCCCGCCGCCGAATTGCCACCGCGGGACTCGGACTGCCGCCCCAGTCTCGCCTGCCGCGGCGGCAAAGTGGCAGCAGGTCCGCCGCTCTCCCCTTGCCGCTCCGGAATGGGACTGCCTGCGTCGGGGGCGGGGCCCCACCCCCGATGCAGGCAGACGTGGCGGGGCCCCACCCCCGACGCAGGCGTCGGGGGCGGCGCCCCGCTACGTCTGCCTGCGTCGGGGGCGGGGCCCCGCCACCCCTGCTTGGGGCGGCAGAATTGTAAGAGCCGCCCCTGCTTAAGCATAGAATTAAAATCAAGGAGCATAGAATTACAAAGATAAAATGAGTTTAAAATAATTGCTAAGGGGGCAAGGTCTGGCCTCAGATGTGCCTGCAGAGTTCTCACTGAAGTCAGTTGGAATCATTGGGGCACATTCAAGGCCAGAATCTGGCCTCAGATCATTATAAATATGAAAATAGATGCAGAGGCAAAGTCACAGGAATTCATAAGGAGGATTGTTCTGGTTGACTAATCTGTTTTTCTGCTGGCTATAGGTGTTGGAGCCAGCCCCTATGTGATGAATTGCAATGTGACTATAGACACTCAAGACATGGCTACAGGAAAAGATATAGCACGTGCTATCCGAGGCAGCAATACGTGTGGTTTAAAGGGTGTACAGACTATGGCTTTTCCCCACAATGGGAAAATTGAAATTGCTTGTAATGTGGAGAGCTTTGAAGAGCAAGACAATACAATGACCGCACATGAAGACTCTCGGTACATTTTGTACTGTGTTCTTGGGAAGACATTTTCTTATGTATCCCCTCAATCTATCGAGGCTCAAATTAAAAAATTGGCCAGCGACTATGGGCTAAATACTGCCAGGACAGCCTTAGTTGGATTTACTCCAGAGGAATGTAAGCTCTGTGCCGCATATGCATTAAAGAAAGGCATTGGAGAATTCTGGAGGATGAGAGGAGACATGTTCATGTGATGTTCATTTTACCTCAGCAGTTATGAATCATGGTATGTTGAAATTATGGTCCTTACCAATTAAAGAAACCCACATTATTTTGTTTATGTGGAGAGACACAAATGCATATTTGCAAAGTTGGGACCATTCCATGCTTACAGGTGTGTATTGATTGCCCCAATGATCTGATCAGTGGATGGTGTTGTATCCTACCATAGAAAACCAAAGACGGTTTGTCATACCTGATTCTAGGGATTTGTTGGTTTTAATGGGCTGTCTAGTGATCAAATGTTCCACTTCCTTGAGATCCAGGTGTTTGCAGGTCCCCATTTAGCAATAGTTTGACCATCCCTGGGTGCCAGCTGTTGGACCTCACATGTCAGTGTTCAAGGCTTCATTGCACTGACGGGAAAAATGGCTTGTCTGGAGTGTGGGGAAGTGGGGCCTTGAATGTGAGGGGACAGTGGAAGGGGTTCTTTCTTTTTTTGTCTGGGAAGATAGCAGTGATTAGAGCTGGTCAAAAAATGAGGAAATCTGTCACAAAATATGTGTTGTTTTTTCACTCATTTAAAGTGTTTGAAATTTGAATGCTTTCTGCCAATTCCAGCGGAGGGACTATGAAGCAAAGAGGAGTAACTGTAATGCCTCCTTATATACCTGGGCTTCAGCAGCATTTGAAGGCTGAGAGATGAGTAGCACTGGGTAGGATTGGAGGCCAGCACTTTGGCTTCATGCTGGGCAGTACCAGCACCATATCTGAAGATGCCTCAGTGACAGCCCCACATGCTCCCCTAGCTCCTTGGCTCATCTCAGCAGTGACAGGAAGGGATAGCAGTACATCCAGACCTCTGACTGACAAATGGGGGACCCTTGGCTAATGCATACAGGCCAGGGAACATGAGATGCACCAACCCTCTATGTGTGTAGTGGAGGACTGTCAGCAAAAGGTAGGTCTGTCACAGCTCAACAAAAAGAGGGACTGATGAAGTTTTACCTGATCTGGAAAGCTGACTGGCTGAATGTGGGAGCTTATGATGGAAGTTTAAAAAAGTCAGCTGGCCACTTCTGCACCATGGATGGCTGGGAGGAGATTCCCTCCAGAGTAAAAGGGGAGACTAGTGACAGGTCCCAAACAGGGGGATGAAACTAAGTGTTGGGAACTTTATTTCTTTCTGTTAATTATTAATTTTGGGGGAAGGAAAGTAAAAGTGTGATTTTGAAAATAATATCGAAACTGCAGAGAGCAATGTCAACCTGTAGGTTAACAGCAAGTACACACTTAGAAACGGGAAAAGCTATTGAATCTGGACTTCTCTATGGCCTCTGGAGCTCCATCTCAGCAGCCTCCAGCCATCAATGGCAGTGAAATCAGAGACCTATCTATGTTCTGGTAAAGGACATGGGATAGGAGGTACGGGTGACACTGTGTTGCAGAGGTTGTTTTTGGTGACCCACAGGGAGAGCAGTCACTGTCTGATTGAAGCTGGAGTTTAGACTTGCACCTGTTTGTCTATGGTTTAGTTTTAAATAACATTGATGAAAAGATATCTATTGTGAGAGAGAATTCACTCTCATTTCTGGGGTTTGAAGTTGGTGATCCAGACAGAAGCCAGGCTAGCAAAATCATTTTCCTCAAATGTTTCCATCTTGACAATATTCACCTTTCTCTCCTCCACATTCTATAAAATGCTGCTGTCAAAATCATCTTTTTTTTAATTTCTGACCACATCCTCCCCCTCTTTGAATCCCTCCATTGGCTTCCCTTTGCGCTGTGTATCTAGTGCTTGCTTCTTGTTCTTGCTTTCAAGGCCATGCATTGTTTAGTCCTGATCTGTATCTGAACTTGTCTTCTTTGCAGATTTCACTCACAATACTAGCCTGCTCCCTCATGCAGGCAGCATCTCAGAGATTTCACTGGGACTCCATGTGGGGCCAGAGGCCAGTTTGTGACCATTGACTGTAAGGTCTTTGAGGCAGGAATTGGGCCTTTTTCATGAAGTCCTGCTTTATTTCTACCAGCTCTTCAGAACTCTGGCTCTAAGTACATCAATTTCTGTAATTTAAGTTTTCTACAATTAAGAGATCGTAGCTGACCCATTACTTGCCTCTAACAAGACAACACCAAAAGTGAAAGTAAGTGGATGTGGCTGCCTTTCTTATAAATGACCCTTTTCATGTCCAACTTGATTTGCTTTGAACGTTCCTTATTGAGCAAAGAACATGTGCGGAAATATCTGGATGTTTCTCTCCCATATGACCGCTGCTTTGGCTTGGGCCACTGTACAGATCACAAACCAGATGAGCAGTTAGCCCTGAAAGAGCAAATTGTCTCAACTAGTGTAAGACAATTTACCTCACCTGAATTGCAATGGTCAATAGTGCAATGGCCATGCCATGATTCCAGAACAGAACACAGGTAGTGAGAGCTTCCACAGGAAGTCTCAGCTCAGTGTTTTGGGGGGAACCTCCCTGAAGGTTGACACTGTCCAGCAATGCCAGCTGACGTCTATTTAAATGGAAAAAAACTGATTTGTCTGGCGCTTGAACGACTTGTCATCTCACTTTCATTATGATGCTCCAGCATGCTCTTGGCAGTGGAAGCCAGTGATTGAAGCAATGCTTAATGGCACAAGACTTAAGAAAAAAGTGAATTTAAACATGTAGGTGTTGATCCCACTCCTCTTGGCTACTCAAGTCATTCTGCATATATTGCCAGAGTAGATCAAAATTTGGCTAATAAGTACCTTTCTCTTCTGTCAAGTATCAGAGGGGTAGCCGTGTTAGTCTGGATCTGTAGAAGCGACAAAGAGTCCTGTGGCACCTTATAGACTAACAGACGTATTGGAGCATAAGCTTTCGTGGGTGAATACCCACTTCTTCAGATGCATGCAGTGGAAATTACCACTCATCTGAGGATCTCAAAACACATTACAAAATAACTATCCCCACTTTACAAACAGGGAAACTTGAGGCACAGTGAAATTAAATGACTACACAGGCTACACAGCAAGTCAGTAGCAAAGTTTGGGATAGAACTCAAATTTCCTGATGCCTGCTCTCCCATCGGTATCCTGCCTAATTTTTTCAGGTCAGCGTTCACTCTTGCTCCACCACTCATCTTTGCTTGGATAGCAAACAGAGCTGAAATGTGTAGGTCTATTTTTTCCAGCGAGCTTTCTTTTTGTATATACCATGTATTCTATATGTACTTACACACATCAGTTTCCTTTGGGTTGAAGTAAGACAAAAAACACAGCTGGTACTGAATGTTTTTTTTTATGATGACATGCTTAGAATGCAAAAGGGAAAAGGACTTCAACATAAATTGGGTTAAACAAAATGAAAATGTTAAAAAAAAAAAAAAGTGCATTGTTCTTGCCATGAATGGAAAGCCTTGACCAACAGTAATTGGTTTCCACTGTCTCGGAAGTGGAGTCAGTGGTCAACAAAGGACCAGTATAATGGAGGTCTGTAAGAAATTTATCATTCCCTCTGGCTGAGCAAAACCAGACTTTATATGTTGTTTTGTTTGGTATAATTATCCTTGTTTTACTATTTACTTTGTGGGGGGAGCGGGGGTTTGCAAGGTTTTCATAGTACACTAGCACTGTATGTGCTAAGTCCCTGCTTTTGGGAGACATTCCGGACCTAGTCTTTATGCTGTTTACGTAACACTGTAGATGGGTAAGCTTATATGACAACTTCAAGTCTCATTCTGATCATTAGGGCCCCGATCCTGCAAGGAGCTCTGTACAGGCCCCATACTTCCACAGAGTCCCATTGGCTTCATGTGGGGTCAGGGTTCCACTTGTGCAGAGTTCCTTGCAGGGTATAAGAGTCTAGGCCAAATCATTGTCACTTTAGATGCTGCAGGTAACAGTAGGGAAGAAAAGTTTCTTTTTTACAATAAGTCTGTTTACTTTCCCGTTTGAGTGTCTGGCTCTCTCTGACTCACTTTTTTAATGTTAATGCCACCGATCGTTTTGGTCTTGCTTTTTTCACTCTATTAATCATTTTATTTTTATTTTTTACTTGCAGCCTCTGTTGTGCTGGGAAAAACTCAGCCTGGCTGTGGAAGCATCCTGGGCACCCAGCGTGGCATTAACTCCCTGACTAAGTTTTAAACTGGTGGTCAGGGTAGAGTAACTTGGCAAGGCCAGGGACAGAAGGCCCAGTCAGAATCTGGGAGAATGTACGAGAGACTTTACAGAACTAGCCACTTAAGACTCAGAAGGTTTTTGAGCATGCAGAGAGCGTGCAACAAAAGTGTCTGTTACAGGACTAGGTTGTACCTCCAGGTGGGGGTTTTCTGTTTGTTGGTATAAAACCGTTCTGTCTTAGTCTGTCTCTTTGTAACAAAATGCACTCTAAAAAACCCACAGCAGTTGAACTGGGAAGAGGAAACCTGTCAGGTGTAAGGACTGTTCTTTGTTTCTGGTGACGCAACTGATTTCCTCCCCTTACGCCCCAGTGCTGACTGAGCGCTCAGCTCCTGCATGGTACTGACCGCCCTGTCCCCAATCCAGCAAAGCACTTCAGCATTTGCTTAACTAAACTTTAAGCATCTGAGCATTGGTTTAAGTATTGATTTCAACCACTTGAACTCTCTCATATTCAGTCATCTGGCTCACTACTTCCAGAGTTAAATTATGTTTTATTAAACATTTGTTTTATCTTAAAAAAACAAACAAACCCTGTTACCTAGTCCTACTGCAATACAGTGTCTTTTAAAGACTCCTTAATGATACTGAGGTGCTTGATTTCTTCATAATAATCAATCTCTTTTGTAACTTATTTCATGAGCAAGGTTGCTTAGTATTCATAAAGGCAAGAGGTTTATAGCTTCTTTGTGGTTGCTAAATGATAACTAAAAATCTGATGGGAAAAGTCCTATAAAGGTTTATAGAAAAGAAGTCAGTAGAATTCTCTAAAATTTAGTAGATTCTAAAGAAATTATTTTTTAAAAAACTATAATATTTACAAGACAATGATATCTTTTCTATAGGGTTATGAACTATCCTGTAAAAGTTACTAGCAGGAATGTAACACTCTCTATCAAATTCTATAGGTTGGTTTAAAAAAAATCTGCAGAAAGGATATCTTTCCTGTTAAATTCATTAGTGGAGAAAAAATCATTTTTGGGAAGTCCAGACAATTCTGTGGCTACAACCTTAATATAAATATTTACTGTATAATATAACTGAAATATGAATCTGTCATTACAGAAGAGTCTAGAATAATTAGGACTGGATCTTCCTCTCCTATAAATTGTCATGCTTCCATTAGCTTTAATGGAGTGATGATAATTTACACTAGCTGAGGATTTGGCCCACACTGTACATTATAAAGGTAATAGGACCAAATCCTGAAATCCGTATTCTGTTTAACTTTGTTATTACTCAGATATATCCCTGTGGGAGCCTGGTGAACAAAACACAAACGTTAGATTTCTTCTGACAAATATGTAGGTTAAAATTCTCAAAATTGACTAATGATTATGGGTACCTCCAATTTTGGATGCTTAATGAGAGAGACTTTAAAGGGGCTTGATTTCCAGAGATTTCTCAGTAGCTACCCTTTGAAAACCAGCCCCCTTCATGATGTCACAAGCCCAGAAGCCATAAATTGAGGCATCCAAAAGTCACTTTTGAAAATCTTGGTCATAGAATATCATATAGTTAATTGTCTTCTGAAACCCCTGGAAGCAAATTCTGAATTCACTTGGTGCTTGTTTACTTTTCTCAAAGCAAGTGAAATCATCCCATAAACCTCAAGAGAGAGAGAAATCATATTTGTCAGGAAGACATACCTTCTAAAGTGGTGTTCAGCTTTGCATGTTCAGTGGTTTTCAGCTTCAAGTGTTGTGTAATGGTTTTCAGATGGAGGATATGACAAGATAACCCAAAGGAACATAGACTGATGTCCGTTTGTTGACAGCTTTGGTTGAAGTGGATGAAAAATAACATTATATACAGAACAGCTAATGAGAGAAACTTTGAAGGTGGTCATGATGGTTATCATTCATGTGATCTCAATAATTTAAAGCACCCTGATCGCCAGAGCTGGTGCTGTAGATACAAGTGGATCTTGTGTTAGACCTCCTCATTCTGGCAATAAATATGTACTGTACTAGATAGTCAGGTTCCTTCAGCAGATATGAAACAGAATTTATTGGGTGAGGTGTTTCTTTCTGCTCACTCCAATTTCAGTGCATTCTCATTCAAACTCTTGATAACAAGGTGCATCATAATTTGATTGTGAAAGAGCCCTAAATTTTACCTTCTTATTGCCAAAGAAATATAAGAGCGAAAGTGCACTATTTGGATCAAACTTTCAAAGGTTCTTTATTTGGGATACAGACAGTAAATGATTTACATGTATGCATTTTTGAATCTTGTGAATGCCCAAAATAGAGGGCACTTGAAATAAATTCAGATCTCTGTTGAAAAGTGCCAGATCCATACGGACATGCATATATGCAGCAGCGTCCTTCATTTTCATTGAAAATGACTCTGTCTCTTAAAGAACTTTGGAGTATGGGGGTTTTAGGACTTTTCAAATAGAGCTGGGTGACAATTTTCAAATAGTTTATTCACCAAAATATGCAGTTTGGGGGTCTACCAAAATGTTCACAAATTCAACATGAATTCACTGAATAGATTCAGCGAAAATTATTTTTTCGGATTGGATTCGCAAAGGGACTTAAACTGGTGATGTTGTCACCTCCCCCCTTGCACCGTATAGTTCAGTGGTTAGAGCACTCACCTGGGATCTGGGATGTTCAAGTCCCCACTCGGCCTGATTTGGAGCAGGGATTTGAATGTGGGTCTCCCACACTGCAGGAAAGTGCCTTAACCACTGGACGATGGTATTCTGGGGTTGGGCCCTTCTCTCAATCTCTCCTGCCAAAGCTGTTCTACTTTATATAAATCAATATTCATTCATTGGGCCAGAACAAGAGAGTCAGAATGTTCTGTAGCCTGATAGTCAGGGCACTCACCAAGGAGGGATGGCACCTGGTTCCAGTTCCTGCTCCAGTGAAAACTGGAGATGGGAGAATGCGGGGGTGGGAGAACAACAGCACCTCCTCCTGTGATCGTTTTGTGAATGGCGTTTCCAAATTTCCTTCACTTCTAATAAAAAAAGCAGTTAAATACCCCAACATGAAATGTTTGTGTTGTATCAGGTCAAATGAAACCCTAAGTTTGATCCCAAACAAAAACATGAAAAACATTTTGTTTCTCTGAGAAAACTGAAAAACTTTCATTTTGTGTTGATCTGAAATGAAATTTTTTTTTGGTTTGGCTAGTGCACAGAAACATCAATGATTTACACCACTCTGTTCTCAAATTCTGCTGCATGAAAATAAAAAGAACAGTGTTCAAGATACACAGATGGCAAAGATAATTTGGAGCAAGCAATTTTTGCTTTTCCTTCTGTTCCCACATTGTGAGCAGTCTACAACTTTTTCTAGCTTATTAATTATTCAGAATTATTCATCAAGTAACTTTTGGGGTTTTCATTCCCATTCTATAGATCGTACACAAGCAGTTCATTGCATATATCTGATCATTCAACATTTGAGCTGTTTATTTCTGATTGGACATGTAGGTTACATAGCATATTTCTATTACCTAATTGGATAAACTTTACTCTTAAAAAATTAGGTTTTCAGGGCAAATACTTGGTTCTAAAATTCTCACTGTACAAAGATTTCCCAATACTCACTTAGAATTTAGTTTTCATAAACATTCCTGCCAATAAACCCAATTGCTAGAATAACTGCTGGAAGTGGACACAAATTAATTTGTTTAACAATGCAAAGGTGTGTGTGTGTGTCTCTCTCTCTATCTTCTGGTGTAAAGGTAGAATAACCCCACTGGGTTCAATGGGATTACTCTGGATTTACACTGGAATAATTTATAGCAGATCTACCAGCTTCTTTTCAAAGGAATTGTAGTGATGCTATTTGTACAGTATTGTAAGTTTAAGTAATTCCACTAGAAACTAGCAGTTTTCCCTACCCTAAGGATTTGAAACCGGGGCCCAATCTTGCAACCTTTATTTATACAAGTAGTCTGTCCTTATATATGTGAGTAGTCTCATTGTCCTAGAGCTAACTAACTTTCTCTTTCTCCCCTACGCCTAAAACTGTAAAATCCTTTTTTTCCCCCCTTTAAAACTCAAATTTACCAGGTCACTACTTCATAATGCAGGCTAGTGCTTAAGATCTCCTAGGTATTTTGAAAAACAAGCAAACTAAAAAATGACTGAGTGATAATAGTCACAAATGCCTTGTTCACGTGCAGCTCATGGAAGCTGATTTTCAAAATTGTGCGACACTGCATACTGTTTTAAGCTCAAGCTTTTACCAAAAACACAAATGTCATTCATATTTTGAGCAGACTTAAGATAAATTTTTCTTTGCTCTTTCACACTGTAGCTATGTTTGTTGCATGTCATTACATGTGCAGAACTTGCTCTGACATGAGTGGAATAAGTATAGAGAACTCATCAGAAATCTGCAATATGGACTGGAGAGGAGGATTTTGCTTTCACCATGTACGGTATGGCTCTACAGCAATGTTAACAGGATAAATTATAGTGGGTCTTTATTTAAAAGTAACGTCCTGTCTCCTCTGCATGGACATCAGAGATTTCCTGGCGCTTTCTCTGTTTCTCTGGCAACTTGGCTAAAATTTCAATGTTGTGCAGCATGCTGTGTGTGTTGGTGGGCTGCTGTCCTCCACCCCAGAGGTGGCTACATTGTTCTTCATATATATATAGTCCTGAGAAGTGCTGAGTGCCCTCAAATCCCATTGACATCACTTGGAGTTAAGAGCACTTAACAGATTAGTAAAGCACTTTAGGCTGCTGCGGGATGAAAGGCACCGTGTAAATACTGTTAGTTCTATGGATGCTTGAAAGCCACCACAGTTTTACCAGGCTACAGTCTGAACTCTGAAGGATTGTTAGAATTTATTGGGTTAAAAAAAAGGAGCTTGATTTCTATGCTGCACCCTATCTGCTGGGTCAAATGCCTAGATAATAATTTTCTAAATGAGTACAAGCACCAAAACATGTATTTGTGATATACTGGAGGAGCCACTGCCGTGTCCTGACTGAAAAAGGGCTAAATATGGCTTTAACCAGATAAACAGCATGCTTTCTTAAAATGCCTTAATTCATACTTACACAAGCTTAAATGCATATTTACACAAGCCTAAATTTATAGTTGTCTCATAAAATGAAACGCCTTGTACTTAATTTTTTGTGTGCTGGGAAAACCGAGTCAGATTAAATGTAGCCTACATCTTATTTAACCGGGGAGTGGGGAGGATTTGCAGCTCAAAGAGAAAATAGAAAATGCACGATTGAGGCTGAGGTTTTTGTGCATGTGCGGGGGGTTCCTCACTACGTGGTGACCCTCTCTTTGGCCTCTGAGAGCTGGGCACAGCAGCTGCTGCTGGAGTCTGTCCCCACTGCCAGGGTGGCTGTGTGAGAATAAGACATTGTATACGAATTTCTCTTTCCCACACTGACTCCCACAGGCTCAGTATCCTGTCTCCACCATTGTGTTATTTTCTCCCCCCACAGCTGCCCTTTGCAGTGGTGTGAGATGTTAGCCACACATGGTTTTAACCTGGACTTTGAATTTCCAGACTTATCTGTCCATATTTCTAACATGAACTGAATTTTTGAAGGTAGGTGTGATGGGGTGTGTTCCCCACACTGGTCCTGCCAGAGCTGACTTGGACCAGGTGGGCCCAATCACCTAATTAGGTTGCAAAGGGGGAAGCTTTAGGCTGGAGGCAGCTAATTAGAGAGAAGCTCACCTGTGAGAGACAGGCGGGGTTTCTATAAAAGACAGGAAAATGGAAATCCAAGGGGTAGCAGGGAGAAGGCTGCAGTAACTCCCTGGGAGGAGTGTCTGGCGGGGTTGCAGAGACAGTTGCCTAAAGTTCCTCCCTGGGAGGAGGTAGAGAAGAGACTGGCAAAACCACAGGAGTAGTAAAGGTCAGGACGTATGGAAGTGGCTCAGGGAAAGGCAGCAAGGTGCAGGGAATGGACCTTGGTTGCTGTGTAGAGAGTCCCTGAGCTGGAGTAGAGAGTGGACCTGGGTTCCCCTGCCAGCCTGGCACTGTGAGGCAATGAATCAGAAGACTGCCTGAGACTGCTGGAGAGTAGAAACCTTGATGCACGCACCTCCCACCCTGGAAACCACGCCAGTGACCTGGCTGGAGGGATGAGTCATGGAGAAGACAGCTGCAGTTCCTGAGAGTGAGAGGGGGCTGCGAAGAGAAACTGATGGGGTGTAACCAGTGGAAGGGGTGTTGGCCTGATTGAGCTAATCCCCAGAACTGCCAGGAGGTGGCACCATCCAGCGGTAAGTAGAGCACCTTGTCCCAGTAGGGCCCAGTCCTGCATTGTCCTGTATCTTTAAGTTTCCTCAGCAGAGGTTATTGGTGCATCAGGCCCTTTAATAGAATCTTGTGACTAAGTATTTGGATTCCCTGTGTTTTTGCAGCCATGTCTATTGTGTTGCTGGCTGATGCTGGCATTGCTGCAGAACAAAGGAGAAAAAGGCCTAAATAAGCACAAGGCACAACCCTGGTCTCAGTGAAATCAATGTGGTATTTGGTGTTGACTGTGACAGGAGCAGGACCAGATCACCAGGAAGTATAGAAAGGTGAAGGAGGTTGGAACAAGACAGTGTCCGAATTAAACATGTGCCCCTATTTGCTTTTTGTTATCGTAACGTCACTAGTCACCCGGCTGAACCTTGTCCTAGCAGCAGTGCAAGAGCGTGTGGTTTGACACAGCAAAAGGAATGACAATTACAGTCATATTCTCCATCTTGGTTCCTTTAATCTACACCCTGTGGGGAGAGGCAGGGCTGGCCTGAATCACAGAAACAAAAACATTTTTCCTAAGCGGAGATACTGAAAACAGTCAAAACAGGTCAGGACAAATATAAACAGCTTATTTCATTACTGGATAGAGGCAATGTTATTTGTCTTTGTACTCAGTGACTCCGTTATGGTAAGATGTGCATCTCTGTGGCCCTTTCACTGTCATTTGTCTAGCTGACACTGGGTTTCGCCCTGGGTCCCGTGCACAATCTATGAACTGTGGTGCATGTTTGCAGGGGTTCAGAGTGAAGTGGGTAGGAACAACAGAATCCCTCTACACTGGCTATGCAGCTGTTCTTCAGCTGTAGCCTGAGGTCTCTAGTAGCCCCAGGGCTGCCGTGCCCAGGATATGTGGGGTGTGGCTACCAGAGCTGCTTGTGTATTCAGTCCAGTGCCAAGGATCAGCACCAAATCTATTCACCACCTAGGGTCTACGTAAGCCCCCTTGGAACTTAAACAGTGCATAGCCCTCACCCCGTCTGCAGAGGGCTGAGTTTAATACCTAATGCATAAAAATGGAAAGAATTTATGCACACTGTGGACCTGATTCCGATCTTACTTTAGTGCATCTCCCCAGACTTCAACAATTACAGCTGATTCACACTGGTGTAAATGAGCAGAATGAGGCCACCTATTGTTCTCCAAGTGCTGTATCTCCGTGAAACACGGAGCCTTGCAAATGCATCCCTCAAAAATCTATTCCCCCTCATCCTAGTCCTGGTGGGGGCTGTGTGGATGATACCATCTGGGAAATGTCACAGTGGATAAAAATAAATATACTTTATTGTTTAACACTGAAAGCCAGTTTTGGCGTCCTCCACTAGCCACATCTTTTAGAAGCATAATTGTAATGGGGTTCTTTGCTTTGCTAGACTTTGAGTGATACACTCCATAGTTTTGGTGTCAGAAGGATAACAGTGGGAGGGGAGCCAGCCTGCTGAGCTGATAGCTTTTCTATTTCCCTTTCTTCTCTAATTGTTTACCCCTTTTCCCGTTTATTTTGGGAGAAAATGGTAAAGAAAATTTAGTTTTACCATTGCCATAGTGGGTTTTTTTAATGAACTCCTTCCACTCCCAGTTAAAATGATGAAGAGTTTCCTCAATTTATTTACATATGAAGCCTATTAGGGCAGTGGAGTTAGATTCAGACAATATTCCAGTCAGGAGAGAGCATCCAGCCATAGAGTCTCATCAAGTCCCTACTGATTTCTTGACTTCAGATTCAGCACGTTTATACATCAGGGGCCTGATTCTTCATTCAGTCACACTAGTTATACCGTCTTGTAGCTTCACAGACTTCACTGGAGTTCCTGCTCTTTTACACTGCGGTAAATCAGAGGAGAATCAGGCCCTGAGTTATCAAACTTACTTGAGCAAATTAAAATAATGGGTTTCTCCCCTTCATTATGATCACGGATCATGTTTTCTTTCTCAGTGCTTACTAGTGCTGAGAATCGATATGACTAACACACAGTGACCTGTTACCTGCTGCTACCTCTGTTTCAGCATAAAACCCTGGAATTTGGGTGGGAAGGTGTGGCCCCCTCCCCCAGGGCTGCCAGCAGTGATTGGGCTGTGCCCACCGGAGAGACAAAAGCTGGAGCAGACAGCCAGTGAGTTCCCCACCTTCCCAGGGCTGGGCGGGTGGCAGGCTCCAGCCATGGGGCTTCAGGCTCTGGTCCCCGGCTGTACACTGGTGGGCTCTGGCTCCAAGGTCACCACCCCTATAATCCCTAGCCCTCGCTGCCTCCATATCCACCTCCCCATTCAGGGCTTAATTTGTCCCCAGGCTTGCCGAAGCTGAGTTAGTCTGCTGTGAAAAGTGATATTTGTATGTTTATTAATATCACTTTTCACAACAGACTTAGTAACTAGCAAGTCTTTAAAGGAAAGCAACCAAAAAAGCAAAAGACCTAAGAAAAAGGACAAGCATGTGCAAAGCACCATATTTGTGTTTCTATTCTATTTAGGTCCAGTAAAGAATAGAGACAACTGTACATTATTGAATCTGAAAAAAAAAAAAATTCCTACATAATTTACAATGATTGGGACATGGCTATGTGCATATTTATTTGTTTTTCCTAAAGTAAATTAAGTATTTTAGGAAAAATTGTCAGTGGCCACCAGCAAGAGTTGGTGGCTGCACTGTGAGGCCACAAGAAAATTTGTTGAGAACCCCTGTTCTAAGTCACCTGTCACTGTCACAGTCGGGTTATGGGTTGGGAGGGAGCTAGATGGATCTGTAATCACCTTAATTTTCTCATTCCTCTCCCTTCTCCCCCACTAGACCCCTCCCCCCCCCCCCCCCCCGCAAAACCAATGTACATTTCAGGGGAGGTCCTAAGTGGCGTTATTCTGTGCTCTGAGCGCTTGCTTTCACTGCTGCTGAGATGGTTCACTGTGGAGTCATGTACATTAGAGGGCAGCAGCTGGCTGCTAATGTAGGAGTCCTTGTTCCTTCATACATTCGCATTATCCCGAACTTGCTCTTGTCTTGCCACC
Source organism: Chelydra serpentina (assembly GCA_037349315.1). Lineage (NCBI taxonomy): Eukaryota > Metazoa > Chordata > Testudines > Chelydridae > Chelydra > Chelydra serpentina. Next base: position 31,888,013 of record JBAIAC010000029.1, on the reverse strand, counting down.
CAGTCGCTAAATGAGGATTTGAGTAGGGCTGCAGAACGTGCAGAAGAGCAGAGATGTCCTGTTTTTTAAAGAGACCCTCAAAGCTGTAACGATCCGCTTCCGTTCGCTTCGCAGTGAACACACCGGGCCAAATCCTGCCCTTGGGCCTCAACACTTCATTCTCTTGTGTTTCCTGCCAAATCTGGGTTCGTTATGCTTCCAGGTGACACATGAGACCATTCAAATAAATAAGGCTTAGATTTTCAAAGGGGCCACATGGCAGGAGTGCCATTTCAGATTTTGGTGAGGAGGAGCGGGGCAACTTTAACTGATTCCTGGGGCTACTTAGGCACTTGATCTCTAGTTTTTGACATTTTGTGGCAAGTCACTTAAGGGACACTGGTTAGGTTTAAAATGTTAATGTATATTCTTACTTTATTACTAACTCTGTGGAGAGAGAGACCCCATCAGGACTTCTGGGTTCTATCCCAGCTCTGGGAGGAGAGCAGGGTCTAGTGGGTTACAGCAGGGAGTAGATACATCTGGTTTCTATATAAGGGCATCAAAATGGCCGTGCTGGGTAAGATCAATGGTCCATCTAGCCCAGTATTCTGTCTTCCAATAGTGAGCAATGCCAGGTGCCCCAGGGGGAATGAACAGAACAGGTAATCATCAAGTTGCCCTGTTGCCCACTCCCAGCTTCTGGCAAACAGAGGCAAAGGACATGCAGAACATGATGTTGGCTCCCTGCAAACCCTGGCTAATAGCCATTGCTGGACCTATCCTCCATGAACTTATCTAGTTTTTATTGGAACCCTGTTACAGTTTTGGCCGTCACAACATCCCCTCGCAAAGAGTTCCACATGTTGACTGAAGAAATACTTTTTTTGTTTGTTTTTTAAGTCTGCTGCCTATTAAATTCATTTGGTGACCCCTAGTTCTTGTGTTGTGAAGGAGTAAATAACATTTCCTTATTCAATTTTTCTACACCATTCATGATTTTATAGACCTCTATCATATCCCCTCTTAGTCAGACTTTTCAGCTTGAAAAGAGATGTCTTTTTAATGTCTCATACAGAAGGTGTTCTGTACCCCTAATCATTTATGTTGCCCTTCTCTGTACTTTTTCCAAATCAATATATCTTTTTTTGAGATGGGGTGACCAAATTTGCATGCACTATTCAATATGTTGGCATACCATGGGTTTATATAGAAGCAATATGAGAGATTTCTCTTATTATCTATCCCTTTCCTAATGATTCCCAACATTCTGCTAGCTTTTTTAATTGCCACTGCACATTGAGCAGATGTTTTCAGAGAACTATCCACAAATGACTCCAAAAATCTCTTTATTGACGGGTTCAGCTAATTTAGACCCCCATCATTTTGTATGTGTAGTTGGGATTATATTTTGCCAAGTGCATTACTTTGCATTTATCAACATTGAATTTCTTCTGCCATTTTGTTGCCCAGTCACCCAGTTTTGTGAGATCCCTTTGTAACTCCTCGCAGTCTGCTTTGGACTTAACTATCTTGAATAATTTTGTATCATCTGCAAATTTTGCCACCTCTTTTTCCAGATGATTTATGAATATGTTGAATGAGACTCATCCCAGTACAGACTCCTAATGGACACCACTATTTACCTCTCTCCACTCTTACCTTTTATTCCTACCCTTGGTTTCCTATCTTTTAACTGAAGTGCCTGGCAGTGCTTTCAGGATCATCTAAGGATCCTTACTTTACTTTAATGACAAGCCTTTTGTTATCCTAATCACCTGCCTCTGTTTATAAACAAACTCCCAGACCCAAAGGCTGTGCTGCTCCCAGCTTCTGAACTCATCACATATCACACTTAAGCTGTTGCAGTTAAGAGCTCTGTCTGGGCTTGGGTGAGTAGACCTCCCCTACGAAACTCAGGGGGGTGAGGGAGGTGCTAGCACCCTCCCCTGCCCCCCCCCCCAAATGGCGCCCCTGGGCCACAGGGAGCTAGGTACCCAACTCTCACTGAATGGCTTAACTTCCTTAGATCCCTTTGTGGATCCCAGCCTAAAATAACCTACTTGGTTCTCTGCATCTTTGTCAGGTTGGGCCTGAGCCTGCTTCCACTGAAAGGAAAGGCAAAATTTGTATTGACTTCAGGGGGATGTGATTTGTGCCTTTGTACAGGCTATGTATATTATAGGCACACAAATCTGGTTTATATTTAGCGACTTAGATATCAGTGAAATAAAGTGATCAGATTTTTTTTTTTAAAGGCAGCATTTAAACAGCTACCACGCAGTGGCATCTGAACAGTTTCCCTATACTTAAAACAGACAACAGCACTGCCATCTCAGACACCACTCTGTGGTGAGTTTGCCAAGTTCCTTTTTTAATGGCAATAACTGAAAATCTCCCATAACTGCTTCTAAATTACACTGAAATATGCAGCCCTCAGAGCTTTAGAAAACACAAGTGAATCAGTGTCCTCAAAGTTAATGAATAAAAGAGCATTCCTGTCATCAACTTTTTATTAACTAAGCCTAGAACTACTTCTCTAGGGGCTCTTTTGACTTTTTTTTCCCCCCAAAATTTAAGTTGAACATTAGGTTAATGGTTACAATATTTCACTCCTTCCCTTGATTCTGGGTTTTCAGACCATATGGTCCCATCTTTAAGTAATTTTTCAACTGTTATATTAGACAGTAAAATAAAATTCAGAACAGATTTCCTTGGTTTTGAAATAGTCTTTTCTGTGAGTTTTTTTTGGGGGGTGGGTAAATACAAATCATAACCCTTCTGCTTCAGGTGCCATTACTAAAGCAGTTCTTATGTTAATGATTACTTACAGTACATGTTTCTCATGGGATTTAATGTTCAGTATGACGCTATCTCTTTATTTCACTAACTGAAATGTATTAATCTTTAAGATTTTAATCTCCGATATCCATGATACAATGACACATGCTGCAAATGACGGGAGGGGGGGACCCTATTTATAAACATTCAATACAGTATTCTTCATTAGAAATGATTACTTCATCTTATACTCAAGAATGCTACCTCTGGTTAATGCTATTTTGCTGTTACTGCTGTTGTGATGCTTAATTTTTAATGAAATTAAAATGTAGTTTCTTTCTTTATTCCTGGAAGATTTCACATTCAATTCCGTATGGAACTGCACAGGGGCAGCATTAGGTTTGCATTAGTGCTATTGTATGCATCTCATACTTTTTTCAGTCACTGAGGATTTAAAACATGTGGCCCTGTGACAGTTTAAATAAGGTGGGCATATAAATTGTATAGGTTTTACAAAGCTGAAAGGTATTAAATATATACTGGGGTTTTCTTAGTCAAAAGATGCTAGTATAGTATAAAATGAACAGATTAACAAAAGACATGTATAATAAGAATGAACTGCTATTGATGATGAATAAGAAAAAATGGACTCACCATTGATCTAGTCTTGGCGGTGGGATTTGTGCCAGTTAATCAGTCTAAGTATGTGATTCAAAATCTCCAATCGTGCATTAAAACCTGGAGGTTGGCATGAGATAATGGTTCTTAGCTAGAACCAAGGGTACTTAGCATCAATATTTTTTATTATTTTGTAAATTGTAATTCAGTCATATTCACTTAAGTAATATCCAATTTGTGAGCAAAAATCTGGATTTTTTTTTTAATGTAGTCAAGGATGAGGCAGCCTGAAAACACATGCTGCTTTTGCACTTAACTTCACGTAAGTACAATGCACCTATGTATAGTTGAGGGAGTATGGGACTTAAATATACACATGGGAAGCACCCACGAGGCAGAAACGGGAATTACAGAAGAACCTCAGAGTTATGAACACCTCGGGAATGGAGGTTGTTTGTAACTCTGAACAAAACATGATCGTTTCTTTCAAAAGTTTACAACTGAAAATTGACTTGAATCTTTACTATGCAGAAGAAAAATGCGGCTTTTAACCATCTTAGTTTAAATGAAACAAGCACAGACACAGATTTCTTACCTTGTCAAATCTTTTTTTTAAACTTTCCCTTTATTTTTTTAGTAGTTTACATTTAACACAGTGCTGTATTTTCCCTTTGTTTTTGTTTTTTGGTTGTGGTTTTGGTTTTGTCTCTGCTGTTGCCTGATTTTGTACTTCCAGTTCCAAATGAGGTGTGCGGTTGACTGGTCAGTTTGTAACTCTGGTGTTCATAAGCCTGAGGTTCTCCGGTATATGTGAAACTGGGGACTGTAGGATCTAGGCTGACATAGCTTACAGGGTCCTTTTCTGTTTTAAAACAACACATGCTGCTGTTGCCTCAGTGACTCGGAAAACTGAGAAATGAGCCACCTGGATTATCTTGTTCTTGTTGATTAAACTGTACGCTAATGAAGCATTTAAACAAAAGCATTAACTGAAATCAGTATTTACACCCCTGTAGTCAACTAAACCTTCCTTCGGGCCACAGTCCATCAGAAAAAGACAGGCTTTATGTTTACCAACCCACCATGCGTGGGATGATCACTTGGGGGAATTCCCCCAAAGTGTGCAGTAATCCTGTCATCCTGTGAGACTTTGTGTTCCAGCACACTTTTTTGAGCCATTCATTTGTCATCACCTAGCTCCTGGAATATACTGTACAACAATAAAATAGTATTAAGCCATGCAGAGTAGAGTGACAGAGAAGTCATTCCAATAAGGTTATTTAATGAGTACAAAAAACCTTTGTCAATTCAGAGTTGAAAGCTGAAACATTTTAATGTGCTTAGCGTAAATTGATGCCTTCAAAAGACGTAACTTGGGTTGTAGCATCTTCACCATCTGACTAATTTTGGCAGACACAATCCAATTTTCCTTGACCTTTCTATTTTACAATAGTAACAATCTGTATTTGGAGGGAATAGGGGCAGATTCTCAATGGGGTAAATTGTCATAGCTCCAGCCTGTGTTCCACCCCTGGATGAATGTCCAGAGTGATAGAAAACCAAAAATAACAACATTGGCTGACAAAAGGGCTATACTGAGATATTGATTTAAAACAATTTTTTTATAAGTAGAACTCATTGTTTTCAGTAGGGAGTTCTGCTTTAAAAAAGTGATATATACCCTACTGAGACTAAAGGGCCCTGTTAGTCTTGGAAAAAACATGGCTGGGGCTGTTACACTGCTAACTCGCTAGGCCTTCAATTAATGGTAAATGTGCTCAGTAAGAGAGACTATTACAAATAAAATCATGGCTATATTTTCCAAGAGAGGGGAACTGACATACTAAATGAACTTAGCATGTGACATAGCCAGCCACTTAAGTGGAAGACGTTTAAATGAGGATCTGTAAAAGAAATAGGCCCACTAAGAAAATACAACTTTGGTTTTCACTGTGACTAGTTAAAGATTGTTTTGCTTTTTGGAAGCCAATGGTAGCTCTTTGCTCCGTTTATTGGCGGGTGGCAATTCAGTAACTCTGCATCCTTCATAGTCAGTGAAAGAAAGGATTACACTTGTCGTCTTGCATGAAAGAGACCTGGTTTAGTTTGAACCCAAAATTAAAACTCATCCATGAGCTCACTGAAAACCTCTGCTCAATGTGAAGCTGTAGTCCATGTTAGAAGGATGGAGATTAGTAGGGAAAATATTATTATGCCATTATATATATCAAGGTTTGCCCTCACTTGGAATATTGTGTTCAATTCTGGCCACCTCATGTCAAAGATTTAACAGAAATGGAGAGTCTTCAGGATCACCTGACAACATGATCGGAAGGCAGGGAAAGTTTTCCACAAAAGGAGAGGTTGAAAAGACTGGAACTCTTCATTTAGAGCAGAGATGAATAACTCTGATCTGGTGATCCCTTCGGGACTTAAACTCTGTCTGTAAGAAGGTAGATGATAGACGTGCACAAAATAATGAATGGTATGAGAGAGGTCAATTAGGAGCTCCTATTCCCCTTTCTTGTCATACAAGAGGAGGCAGCCAATTAAACTGAGAGGCGGCACATTTAAAAGTCATAAAAGGAAATACATAACTAACTGGTGGAACTCCCTGCTACAAGATATTGAGTCCAAGAGTTTAGCGGGGATCAAATGAGGGTCAAACTTTTCTGTGAATAATGAGAACAGCCACAGAAACAGTAGTCCGAGTCCCGTGGCGGCAATTCAGCGACAGGTCCGCCGCTCTTCGCTTGCCGCCGTGGGACTCGGACTGCCTGTGTCGGGGGCGGGGCTCTGCAACGTCTCCCTGCGTCGGGGGTGGGGCCGTGGCGACTGCTTGGGGCGGCAAAATTGTCAGGGCCACTCCTGAATACATGTCACCACAGTTATTAGGCAACCAAAATACAAGAGTATATTTGAAACTACACTTATGTCAATTCACATTAAATTGATTTCCTAACTACATGCTTTTTCTTTAAATTTTTATAACTTGGTATGACACTATCACATTACATTCAAAATAAATGGGTGGTCTTGATTATTATAATATGTGGATTGAACATAAATTTCCTATTATGTACAGTAACATTATTAAATGTGTTAATTCAACGCATTAAATGACCAATTCTCTTTAAATTTTAGTGTTCAGCATATTTGTTTTGATAGTACATGTGGGAGCTGTGAGAACAGCCCAGCAAACCTACTTGATAAGTTACCACCGCAATTAAATTGTAGGGTTCTACAATGTTACATTTCCCCACTTGGGTTTTAATTCTGTTATCTGTCTTCAGTCAACCCTAGACCTCGCATATTTCAATATTAAATTTCATTTGCCTTTAGCTGGCTTGTTGGAGAGCAGGCTCAAACCCTGAATTTTAATGTGTGTTCGATGTCTTAACTTTTTAACTTGCCCATAATTTGATTCCCCCGTGTGTGTGTGTCTCTCTCTCTCTCTTTCCCCCCCCGGCCACTTACCCATGTTACACAGTGAGACAGATCCTCAGATGTAAATTGTCAGAGCTCCATTGAAGTCCGTGATTTGACTGGAGCTATGACAGCTGGTGCCAGTTGAGGATTGGCCTGTGTTGTGAACACTGACCCACTGCATGGCTCAGTTTGATATGTCTTCTCAGTTTGACATTGAATACAGCTTAGAAGAACATTCTTTAAAAAAAAAAAAAAATCTGACAGTCACTTTTTCTCCCACTTGTTTTGCCATCAGACCCTACAACAGTTAACTTGAGCCAATACCCAGAATGCTGAACCCAAGCAAAGCTTCCTTAATACAAATAATTACTAGAGTAGCAGTAGTGGCCAGAGGCTGCAAGCCAAATCAGAGCCCCATTGTGCTAGGTACTTTATGTATACATAATAAAAGATGGGGTCTCCCTCTGAAGAGTTTGCAGACTAAACAGACATGACAAAGGGACGGAGAAAGGAAGTATCGTTACCCATCAGACAGGTGTGGAAGTGAGACACCGAAAGATTGAGACCTGCCGAAGATCATCCAAGAAGTTTGTGTCACAGGAGCTAGGAATTTAGCCCAAATCTTGTGTCTCAGTCTAGTGCTTTAATGACAAGACAAAGAGATCACAGCTCTTTTGGAATTCATGTATTAACCGTGTTTCTATAGTGACTTTATAAAGTCAATAAATCCTGAGATGAAACAGGCTCCCAAAACTATAGTGTGTAGGAAAGCAATAGGGCCGGTCTACACTGCTGCTTAAGTTGATCTAATTTACGTCGTTCTGCCCAGAAAGCAGAACGGGGCCCACCTCACCATTGCTGGGAACCAGCTCCACAGCCGTGCTCTGTGCATGTGACCTTCAGCTACTCTCTGAACTCCCATTCCTGAGCAGGCTCACTGAAAAGCTCACCAAGGGTCACCCCCTAGATCCTGCCAAAATCCTGGACCCCTCCGAGTCAGACTTCAGGCCAAGGTAGAGAACAGAGCAACTGATCTGGGATTGTTCAACTCGCTCCTGGAAGAGGTCAGGATGCCCTTGAGCCTTGTTGCCTGGAGGAAAGAGAGGTGCTCAGATACCCTGGTGATGGACTTCAAAAGAACCTAGCTAGCTTCTCAGCTCGGTGCCCTTGCAGCTGCGTATACGATGCATACTTGTATATGTTTCTGTGTTAACACGGCCAATCTGTTTTCCCAGGCTTTTTCTGGAAGGGGGTGGGTGTTGAGTGGGATTCTGAAGCTGATGGCTGGGAGGAGCCATCTGTTGGCACACAGCCAGATTGTTAAATGTTTTTGTTTGATTGTTGTGCAAAATCTAAAACATGTGCTAAGAAACGGGTGATTAATGCACTTAAAATAAATGCATCAATTTATGGAAAATCTGGTCACCATGATTTGATTAATGCTCAAGAGAAAAGACAATACAACAGTAGCTAGCCAATTGTATTGCTTTGGGTTAAGCAATACAATTTAGAGGCCATGGACTAGATCCTCAGCTTGTGTAACCCATCATGGCTCAACTGAAGGAATATTTTGCACCAAGGATCTGGTCCCATGATCTTGTAACTGCTCAGTGTTCAGGCCAAATATTTGGGTTGTCTAATGCTTACAAAATTGTTTCTGCGCATAGATTGCGGCTCCAGGAAACATATCTCAAATTTCATACTTTTACCCTGGTGGATTACACTGAAGCAGGAGCTACTAGGAAGCATCCAAAACTATTTAAGAAAGAATACATGCTTTTATTTGGTGTCCAAATTCTGCAGGGCTCTCAGACAGTCATTTGTCATGAACAAACAGCCAACTCCCACTTTTCACCACTACATAAAGAACATTAGTATTCACTGTCTTGGAGATGAAAATAAAATATATTTAGTCACTGAGGTCCTGATCCAACTCCCATTAAAGTCAGAGGAAAGTTTCCCATTGACTTTAAAGGGAACTAAGTTGGGCATTGGCCAAAAACACTTCGTCTGGGAAATGGAGAAAATAATGTAGGTTGTTTGGAGTTTCTCAATGCAGGTACGTAGGACAAATTATAGATTTGGACTCTTTGGGGATTGGTCATGTTAATCTGTACTGTACTCATGTAATATTGAAAGAGCAAGACTTGGCTATGTGAGAGATTCTGCTTGAGTTGGTTCTTTAAAACTTTCATCCAAAGGGATTAAGGGAGTAAGACTTCCATTGACTTTAATGGGCTTTGGATCAGGCCCTTAAGTATTGAGAGTTAAGAGAGAGTTAAGAATCCAGTCATGTGAGTTCCTGCATTGGGAGATCTAAGTTTTTCTTCCAAACCAATTTAGTTTAAGGAACTCTTAAACCCTTCCCTTTACTTCCCTTGACCTACCATAACTAATTTAGGTTGGGCTTTTTGATATTCATCTCCTATTTATAGCATAATCCTTCCATCTGGAAACTTAGCACCAAGCCACAATATCGCTTTCTTCTTCTCCCACACACAATAACCACAAATATTAAACACTTTTAAGGCCTTTTTCTTATGTTGCTCACCACACATTTCAGTAAATCATTATCAGTTTAGACTCCAAAGGAAAGACAGAAATCATTGCTGGAAGCTAAAATTCTTCTGAGATTTTTATTCAATATCAGAGCAATTAGATGGAATATACTATTGAGCAGCAGAAAGGACTTTTTTTTGCAGTCTAAACATGTAGTACAATATCATTAAATATCAGAATTAATAGAGTATTTGCTGGAAGAGAAGCTTTCTGTCTTTGATTCATTTTTTTCCCCTTAAAGAAAACAAACTCTATTATAGTTCTGTAGATAGCCAACCATAGGATCTAATCCTGCAAACACTTCTGCACATGCTTAACTTTAGCCACATCAATTTAGGGCTGGTCCACACTAGGCATTTGCATTGGTTTAGCTAGGACTCTCGGGTTAAAAATCCACAACCCTGAAAGACATAGGTCAGTATATCTAACTCCCAATGTAGACAGCAATTCTTCTGTCAACCTAGCTACGAATTCCTCTCAGGGAGGTGGATTACCCCTTCCGTCGCCATGGGTAGTGTCCACACTGTGCCGCTGTAGCGTTTTAAGTGTAGACATAGCTTAAGGCATTGATTTCAATTGGACTACTCACAATTAAAATAAATGTATGTGTTTGCAGGCCATACTGTGTGAGTCCTTGATGCACTAGTTAATGAGTGTACTTTTCATATTGTGTGTTAATAGATTACTAATGCTTACTCAGGGCTTGTCTAAACCATTTCAGGGAGTTTAATTACAGGTATGGCTTTAGCTTACCTGGTGCAAATCTTAATATGGACATTATATCAGTTGAAAAATGGTTTTTTTATCTGCTTAATTTGCACCTGTAAACTTACCAATGCAAGGCTGACTGATAACCTGGTTTTAAATCAATATAAGTGTCCATGCATGAAGTTGGACTGGTTTAACTAAATCAATATAAATCGCACATTGAGTTAAATTGGTGCAATTTTGTCTATAGACTGGGTCTTGAAAAGTTTCCTCTGCTCAATTAGTAAACTCTTGAAGAAACCTATTTACTCAGGACATTCTACAAAAGAATCCCCGTAAGTCTAATGATATTTATTGATTTAATTGCTGCGTAATGTGGAACTAGTCTTGCTTAACTGGGACAGCTGGAGGTGGTTTAACAGTGCTTATTAGTATTTGTGTGTTTCATGCTGGTTTTGCCTGAGAAACTATCTGCTTCTCACTGCTTTTGTCCCATCTTAGCTGTGATATATGCAGAAAGTGTGTGGCATGCTTCACCACTTCCTATTCCTGGTTACTAGCTTCCTCCTCCCACGCTAGCTATGAATGCTAAACTGCTATGCTGGGCATCCCACCTGCAGCTGCTCCTGGCACTGGGTAGGCAATAGGTTCAGTCCATATGACAGTGCAAGGACTGCCTCATCACAACACCATGAGCCTCTGCAGTAAATTGACCGGCTCCCGTGACAATTGGAATGGAAAAGATGGGGGTTAATATGAGAAGTGAAGGGTGGATAACGAACTGGTTAAAGGGGAGACTCCAACAGGTCGCACTGAAAGGAGAACTGTCAGTCTGGAGGGATGTTACTAGTGGAGTTCCTCAGGGATCAGTCTTGGGACCAATCTTACTTAACATTTTTATTACCGACCTTGGCACAAAAAGTGGGAGTGTGCTAATAAAATTTGTGGATGACACAAAGTTGGGTGGTATTGTCAATATGGAGAAGGACCGGAATATCGTACAACATGATCTGGATGACCTTCTAAACTGAAGTAATAGAAATGGGATGAAGTTTAATAATGCAAAATGCAAGGTCATGCATTTAGAGACTAACAAGAAGAACTTTTGCTATAAGCTGAAAACTCATCAGTTGGAAGCAACAGAGGAGGAAAAAGACATGGGTATATTGGTTGATCACAGGATGGCTATGAGCCATCAATGTGATGCAGCTGAGAAAAAAGCTAATGCAGTCCTAGGATGTGCATCAGTTGTGGTATTTTCAGTGAGACAGGGAAGTGTTAGTACCGTTTTATAAGGCACTGCTAAGACCTCATCTGAAATACTGTGGGCAATTCTGGTCTCCCATGTTTAAGAAAGATGAATTCAAACTGGAACAGGTGCAGAGAAGAGCAGTAGCATGATCTGAGGAATGGAAAATATATTTTGAGAGGAGGCTCAAAGAGCTTAGCCTGGTTAGCCCAGTGGTTCTCAACCAGGGGAGCGCATATCCCAGGGGGTACACCAACTCATTTAGATATTTGCCTAGTTTTACAAAGCACTAGATAAGTCAGTACAAACTACAATTTCATACAGACAATGACTTGTTTATATTGCTCTATAAACTATACACTGAAAATGTAAGTACAATATTTATATTCCAATAGATTTTTTTTATAATGGTAAAAATGAGACAGTAAGCAATTTTTCAGTAATAGTGTGCTGTGACACTTTTTGGGTTTTTTTGTTTGTTTTTTGTAAGCAAGTAGTTTTTAGGTGAGGTGTAACTTGAGGGTACACCAGACAAATCAGACTCCTGAAAGGGGTATAGTAATCTGGAAAGGTGGAGAGCCACTTCTTTAGCCTAACCAAAGAAGGATGAGGTGAGATACAATTGCTCTCTATAAATACATCAGAGGGATAAGTACAGGGAGGGAGAGGAGTTATTTCAGTTAAGAACCAATGTGGACCCCAGAACAAATGGATATAAACTGGCCATCAACAAGATTAGGCTTGAAATTAGATGAAGGTTTCTAACCTCAGAGGGGTGAAGTTCTGGAACAGCCTTGAGGGCGAGGGGAGAACCTAACTGGCTTCAAGAGTGGGACTGATAACATTTATGGAGGGGATGGTATAATGAGACTACCTGCAATGGCATCTAGCTGATCTACGACTGCTAGCAGCAAATATCTCCCGTGGCTGGTGATGGGACACTAGATGGGGAGGACTCTGAGTTACTACAGAGAATTCTTTCCCAGGTGTCTGGCTGTTAGACCCTGAGCATGTGGACAAGATCCAACTGCTCATCACATTTAGAGTCGGGAAGCAATTTCCCCCCGGTCAGATTGGCAGAGACCCAGGGTGGGTTGCCTTCCTCTGCAGCATGGGTCACGGGTCACTTGCAGGTTTAAACTAATATAAATGGTGAATTCTCTGTAACTTGAAGTCTTTAAATCATGATTTGAGGACTTCACTAACTCAGCCAGAGGTTAGGGGTCTGTTACAGGAGTGGGTGGGTGAGGTGCTGTGGCCTGCGATATGCAGGAGGTCAGACTAGATGATCATGATGGTCCCTTCTGCCCTTAAGGTCTATGAGTCTGTTAATCAGAGATCCATTTAATCGTGACTAAAGTCCACTCATTGAGGTGCCTTGTTTAAGTGTATCCTACCGTACTTGTATGTGATGGGCACGCTAATTACTTAAACTAGATTAGCCAGAGTTCGACCTTAATTCTGCTCCCAGTGAAGTCAATAATATAAATTTTAAATCCTGTCCATATATTACTGTTATGACTATTGTCAGATTAATTTCTTCAAGAAAAGTATTGACAGTAAATTATTTTGTTGTATGTATTGGGCCCAGAAGCTTGTCTCCGGTATGGGATATACGCTGCCATGCACTGAGTGGACAAAGAGAAGCATCCCTTGGCTTATCTGATCAAGCTCAAACTTAAAAGAAATTCTGTGTCAAGAGTGCACGCATGGAAAATTTCCAGCGGAAAGGAAGACTGTTGAAAACAAACTCTCTGAAAAGGGACTGTGATCTCCATGGGGTTCCACGTTTCTTGTCTCGCCATGATTTCCATCTCAAGTGTGCTTAGTTTATAAGGGAAAAGCTCATTTATTCCCCCTCCCCCTGCACTGCCAGCCTGGGAAACTCAGGATGGGGTTGGGAAGTCAGACTGGGTTCTTTTAATTCTTGCACATCATTGTAAATTGTAAAGGTTCTGCAAACCAGGAGTTATGACTGTATCACTTAAATGTATGCCCTTTGGCACAGTGCAACCCTCTGCCTTGAATGGGCTTGCACAGGTATAAGTGATTGGAGCTTATTAAACAATTCAGGTGAAGATCCAAAAGGACTAGAAGATGCAACCCCCTTTCTTAGGCCCTGCAAGTGTTAGCAGGAATAAATAAAGAGCACTAAAACTGTTTTGTGTGTGAGAGTACACAAGGCCACCAGATCTGTGGAGTTCAAAAGTGTCATTTGTAGAGTATTTCTCAGAGCAGAATGGTATTAAGTTCCTCCCCTGTAAGAATGTGTCATTCAAAAGTCCCAGTGTATCCTACTGCAACTGCAGAGACTGAGTGGTGCAATGGTTCTGGGACATCAATAAAGTCTGTGGGTCAGATGCTCAGCTGGTGTAAATCAGCATAGCTTCATTGACTTCAGTGACCTATGCTGATTTACATCAGCTGAGGATCTGGACCTATGCGACAAAGTTATTCCTTGAATAAGTGGCTTTAGTAGGGTGACACCAGACATATATTTCCTTATGTATGTGAACAGATCCAATAATGGAGATACTGCAAAATAACTATTGATTGATTCAAAAACAGTCATTTGCGTATGGAGAGATTGCATGAACACGCACACTAGTACTTGAGTTTAACTGGCCTCAGAACTGTCAGAAACAAGTATCTATAAGCTCCTAAATAAACGATCTTCTAAGCCACTTTAATATAGGATTATTCACTCTTGACATATTATAAACATTAAAGAAAATTTAATGTCCATCTGGCCAAGAGTCTTTTGCCAACTGCTACTGCTACCAGCTGCAAAATACACTGACTAGAAGCCATCCAGCTGCCACACAGTCAGTGCCAAGAAGGAGCAATCTGCCAATGCTCCTTCAAGTGTCAGGGCTGGCATGCAGTCAGCACTAGGGGGAAGAGGTGCTATGAAACTGATCAATAAGGACTCTGGTTTTCAAGTAGTTGTGTGTGTGTTTAAATTGGTCAGCGAGTAAGAGAGGACAGTTGAGAGATGATTAGCTTTCCTGGATTTGCAGAAGCCGTCATGAACTGTCTTTTACTAACTTGGCACGTCAATGTCTATTCTGCTTACAGTAAAGCATTACGCTGTAGCTTATAACAGCCATGCAAACCTACAACACTTAAATTTGGTTCTCCTCCTTGGATGTGTTTTTGCTTACTGTTTCCTCTCTTGCAGGCTGCTTGTTCCAGAAACACAGCGAGAGTCCTTCCTTGGCAGCATTTTCAGACAATGAAATATTTTGGTCACTGCAGTGCTGGGTTCACTTGACTCTTTTCAGAATACTGGGAATCTTCTACTCTTCTTTAGGAAACCAAACTGCTTTATTTATCTCTGGGGACTCTGTAAAGGCCTCTCCAACTGCTCGGTATCTGGGAAGGTATGTTTCCCTGGATCTAGAGGAGCTGATGGAGAGCCTAGGGCTAACTATCTCTAAACTGAAATGAGACATCTCTTAGCAAAAACAGCTGAATCTTTCAGGGTGGGGAAAATACATGGTCTAAACTGGATACGGCTCTGAGATCATTGCACATGTTTTCATCAAGAATGTGTATTCCTGCAGGGAGAAAGCTGGTGCTCTCTAACAATGGATATTTATTCATTTAATTTACTTAGATTTATAAAGAAATCTATAGACATCCATTCTATGCTTTGGGCACCTGCTACATAAATTAAAATGCAATATAAATGAATGCTAACACATAAATTTAATATTGCATTCTAACTCACTTCAGTGATACAAGCAATGTTGGCTTAAACTGAAGGTCTCTCTCGTTTTCTTCTGTACTCCTGTATCTTCCAACTGCTTTAGGACTTGACTGGAAACTTTAGCTGTAAACTCTGCCTGGGAAAGTGTCACAGAAACTTTGGGACAGATTCTTAGTTAATCAGCGTAGTTCCATTGAAGTCAAAGGAACTATGCTGATGTATGCCGACTCAGAATCTGGCCCTTTGTGTGTGTGTCTGTGTGTATTCTAAATACTCTGGTTCCCCTTCCCTATTTAGGAACCCATCCCTTGCTCATCACCAGTAGGTTTAGAGTCACAGATTTCAAGGCCAGAAGGGACACAACTATCCAGTCTGACCTCTGGCATAACAGAAGCCATAGGATTCCAGCCAAGGATTCCTACAGGGGAGGGAATTATTCTTCGCTGCTACATACGTGAACATCATTATATGCACCTTCATTGGGAAGCCTGTGTAACTGTCTGCATTTAAAACTTGTGAAATGCCCAACTGTCCGCTGGGGTAATAAACTCTAAAAAGTCCTGAATCAGGCAGCTTGACGTGCTCACTGGTGAGAACGAGTTAAAGTTTTCCTTAAGACACATTACACGTCATAAAAAAGTTTTCACCTTCTTGGTAATCAAAGTAAATTGTCTCCTATTTTTCCTTCTGGAATATTTCTGGAGTCTAGTTGCATGAACAAACTAAGGTCCCAATTCCACAGTAAGTTCCTAGTGGATTGGCCACTTCATTTGTATGTGTTCCAGTGAAGGAAAACTAGGCCTAAAATCCCACCTCTGAATACCTCAAACCGAGAGGCAATTCATGTCCTGAGTTGGATCCAAATATTATGGCTTTCCCCTAGCTGTGTAATGGGCCAAAACACAACCCTGAATCCAAATGTTCCCAGACTTTGAAGAAGTTTAGATCTGAGTCTGAACTTTGATGCTCAAGCCCATCTCTAGTTTGTGACTGACGTATGATGGTGTTAAAACCAATTCCTATTTCACATTCACGCCTTCTCTTTTATTCTCTTTGCTTTGAGCCAGAGCTGGCACTAGGCAGAGGCAGACTAAACCATTGCTGAGCAGCTCAAGGGGGGGACCCCCATTTGCTTTTTTTATTATGTGGTGGTTGAGTAGGGGGAATAGCCTGCCCTCTGCTTTGGGCACTTGTTAATTCATTATTCAGGCTAAGTCCATCCAAAATTTTAATTTGGTTTAGTGTAGGCCAACAGTTTCCAAATTCTTTATAGCTTTTTACAGCATGTATTACATAACACAACTGATTTTATTATTTCTGTGGAGTCCTGACCACAGGGATTGAATGCCAGATTTTTTACCACATACTGACTTTGAATATATATACATATAATAGAATGTTCTAATAATATATAAAATTTCATTTTGATTATGCTTCTCACCTGAAGATCTCCTGGTAGACTAGTATTCTGATGGCACATGAGAAACTGAGGTACAGAAAGGATAAATGACTTGCCCAAGATCACACTGGAAATCTGTGGCAGAGCTGGGTCAAAAACTCAGGTCTCCTGACTCCTAGGCCATGGTTCAGCAGAGTTCTTAAGACCATGCCTATTTCCGGTATGTGAATAGTTCAACTGAAGTCAATGGGACTATTCCACTACTTACAGTTAGGAATGTGCTAAAGTAACTTGCTGAATCAGGGCACTAATTCTGTGCTCTGCCCATGATCCTAGTCTGTCAGGAGGATGGTTTTTAAAAAAAGGTATTAAAGTTAGACTTCTTTTAATCAGCAGATCCAGATAACTTGCATCAAAAAGTTTTTAAAATGCTGGCTGAGGAGCTCGCTAGACCATTAATGTTGATTTGGAATAAGTCTTAGGACACTGGCAAAGTTCCAGAAGACTGGAAGAAAGCAAATGTTGGGTCAATAGTTAAAAAGGGTAAACATAATGACCTGGGTAATTATAGCCCAATCAGCCTCATGTCAATCTTGGGCAAGATAATGAAGCAGCTGATACAGGACTTGATTAACAAAGAATTAAAGAAGGATGATCTAATTAATCACAGAATTATAGAAGATTAGGGTTGGAAGAGACCTCAGGAGGTCATCTAGTCCAACCACCTGCTCAAACCAGGACCAACCCCAACTAAATCATCCCACCCAGGGCTTTGTCAAGCCTGGCCTTAAAAACCTCCAAGGATGGAGAGTCCACCACCTCCCTAGGTAACCCATTCACGTGCTTCACCACCTTCCTAGTGAAATAGTTTTTCCTAATATCCAACCTAGACCTCCTCCACTGCAACTTGAGACCATTTCTCCTTGTTCTGTCATCTGCCACCACTGAGAACAGCTGAGCTCCATCCTCTTTGGAACCCCCCTTCACGTAGTTGAAGGCTGCTATCAAATCCTCCCTCCCTCTTCTCTTCTGCAGACTAAATAAGCCCAGTTCCCTCGGCCTCTTCTCGTAAATCATGTGCCCCAGCCCCCTAATCATTTTCATTGACTTCTGCTGGACTCTCTCCAATTTGTCCACATCCTTTCTGTAGTGGGGGGCCCAAAACTGGAGACAATACTCCAGGTGTGGCCCCACCAGTGCCAAATAGAGGGGAATAATCACTTCCCTCGATCTGCTGGTAAGGCTCCTACTAATGCAGCCCAATGTACCATTAGCCTTCTTGGCAACAAGAGGACACTGTTGATTCATATCCAGCTTCTCATCCACTGTAATCCCCAGGTCCTTTTCTACAGAACTGCCACTTAGCCAATCAGTCCCCAGCCTGTAGCAGTGCATGGGATTCTTCCGTCCTAAGTGCAGGACTCTGCACTTGTCCTTGTTGAACCTCATCAGATTTCTTTTAGCCCAATCCTCCATTTTATCTAGGTCACTCTGGACCCTATCCCTACCCTCCAGCGTATCTACCTCTCTCCCCAGTTTAGTGTCATCCACGAACTTGCTGAGGGTGCAATCCATCCCATCATTCATAACATTAATGAAGATATTGTACAAAACTGGCCCCAAGACAGACCCCTGGGGAACTCCGCTTGATATCAGCTGCCAACTAGACATCGAACCATTGATCACTACCCATTGAGCCCGACGATCTAGACAGCTTTCTATCCACCTTATAGTCCATTCATCCAATCCATACTTTTTTTTGCTTGCTGGCAAGAATACTGTGTGAGACCGTATCAAAAGCTTTGCTAAAGTCAAGGAATATCATGTCCACTGCTTTCCCAATATCTAGAGAGTCAGTTATCTCTTCATAGACGGCAATCAGGTTGGTCAGGCATGACTTGCCCTTGGTGAATCCATGTTGACTGTTCCTGATCACCTTCCTCTCCTCCAAGTGCTTCAAAATGGATTTCTTGAGGACCTGCTTCATGATTTTTCCAGGGACTGAGACGAGTCTGACTGGTAGTTCCTCGGATTCTCCTTCTTCCCTTTTTTAAAGATGGGCACTACATTTGCCTTTTTCCAATCGTCTGGGACCTCCCCCAATCACTGTGAGCTTTCCAAGATAATGGCCAATGGCTCTGCAATCACATCAGCCAATTCCCTCAGCACCCTTGAATGCATTAGATCCGGACCCATGGACTTGTGCATGTCTAGCTTTTCTAAATAGTCCTTAACCTGTTCTTTCACCAGGTTAATGCCAATCAACATGAAAAATAAATCCTGTTAAACTAACTAAGTTTGTCTGGTAAATTAATAGTGTTGATGAAATATACTTAGACTTCTGTAAGTCATTTGATGTGGTACCACATGCCATTTTGATTAAAAAACTGGCACAATATAAAATTAAAATGAACACATTAAATGAATTAAAACAAGGCTCAGAGGTCTCAGAATGTAATTGTAAATGGGGAATCATCATCAAACAGGTATGTTTCTAGTGTGGTCCCACAGGGGTCGGTTCTTGGCCATATACTAGTTAACATTTTTATCAATGACCTGGAAAAAAAACATAGAATCATCACTGAAAGTTTGCAGATGACACAAAAATTGGGGCAGTGGTAAATAAGGAGGAGGACAGATCACTCCTGTAGAGTGATCGGGACTGCTTGGTAAACTGGGCACAAGCACACAATGTGCATTTTAATATGGCTAAATGTAAATGTGTACATCTAGAAACAAAGAATGCAGGCCATACTTACGGGATTGGGGACTCTGTCCTGGGAAGCAGTGACTCCAAAAAGATTTGGGGGTCTTGATGGGTAATCAGCTGAAAATGAGCTCTCAATGCTGTGGCCAAAAGGGCTAATGAGATATTTGGATACATAAACAGGGGACTCTCAAGTAGGAGCAGAGAGGTTATTTTACCTCTATTTGACACTGGTGCGACTGCTGCTGGAACACTGTGTCCAGTTCTGGTGCCCATAATTTAAGACGGATATTGGTAAACTGGAGAGAGTTCAGAGAAGAGCCAAGAGAATGATTAAAACATGTCTTACAGTGATAGACACAAGGAGGTCTGTCTATTTAGCTTAACAAAGAGAAGGTTAAGAGGTGATTTGATTACAGAATGCCATGGGAAATGGGACCCAGCTTGCTTGGTACTTTTGACTACCATTATAAGACAACTTCATCCTAAGATCCAGTTTATCCTTCTAAAATGCTTACTGTAAAGAGAGGAGAGTTGGATCCAGGCTGAGAGTGCCACGGCTGGAAACATGGAGAAAACTAGATCTGTTGGTCACATGCAGGAACTTCTCCTCAAGGATTCCTCTGACTGAATTATTGCCTCTATGCGTGCTTCATGGCTCTCAGGATTGGTCCCTCTAAAGAGGGTGGGCTAGGGGAAGAAGAAGAATTGTGCTGCAGAGGGAGCTGAATTAGTACAGAGCCTTAGCAGATCTTGGGGGCATCTGGAGGTTTGAGGGAGTCATAGACTTTAAGGCCAGAAGGGACCTTCATGATCATCTAGTCTTACCTCCTGCACACTGCAGGCCACAGAACCATGCAACCTCTTCTTGCTTCTGCTCTGCCCCCTTCCCCTGAGGAATGCGTGTGTCGGAAGTTCCTATTTTGGGGTTGGCTGTATAAAGGATGAACTGTTCCTTAGATTGTTACATGGGTCTGTCTGATACACTGTACATGTGGGATGGCAGAATCCAGATACTTCTGTCTGTGAAACAGAGAAATGTTGTCAATTAAATGCCAAGAATACCTTGCTTTTTGGAAATGATCACCATCTGCTTGTGTTCCCGATGTAGGGGGTTCTTACCGGGAGCTTCCTGCTGTTTTTTAAAGTATAGCTAAACAGTGACTTCAGACTTGAATTGTAATTTTTTTGTGAATGAGGCCTGGACAAATTGCAAAATATTGACAGTTATTTAGTGCAATTCGGTTTTTAAAAACTGTATGAGTAATGGTTTCGGTTGGTGTTTTACAAACATCCCTGCAGGCACGTGAATGTCAGTGTTTGATGAATCAGCTCAAACCCCTACATTCACAGTGATCTCCCAGGCATTTTCAATAATTGCCTTATAAGCAAACCTCTAAATCTTTTGACTTACGGTGAGGCTATGTATACTGTTTCTTTAAATTTGTAGAAAGAAGAGAGGCAGAAAAGCTGGCTGGAGAAGAGTCTAGGCAGAAACTCCACAGTGAGAGAGAAAAGTGATAAGGATTATAGACTTTTCCTTATTCTGATAAAGTTCTTTGTCCAGCGTTGAATGAAAGCAACACTCCCTGCAATTCTTTGTCATTGTAACATGACAATAACATGTAGCCTTGGAGCATGGCTGCTGGCTTGAATAGAGGAAATATTATTTAACTATAAATTAGGACACTAATAATATATTAGATAATCTATACTGCAATTGTTTAATTCAAAGGGAAACAAGGAGGGGGGAGGGATAGCTCAGTGGTTTGAGCATTGGCCTGCTAAACCCAGGGTTGTGAGTTCAATCCTTGAGGGGGCCATTTGGGGATCTGGGGCAAAAATTGGGGATTGGTCCTGCTTTGAGCAGGGGGTTGGACTAGATGACCTACTAAGGTCCCTTCCAGCCCTGATATTCTATGATTCTAAGGAGTTGGAAAATAAGCAGAATCATTAGTGAAATCTGTCCAAGCCAGAAACATTTGTCCCAAACCCTGACCGCTGGAGGGCTGATACAATGGGACATGGGACCAAACCACTCCGTTTGAGTTTTGACGTTTGAAAAACTAAAACTGTGTCCAGTTTTTCTCAGCTCAAGTTGTCATTCGTTGTATAAAATGAGGAATAATGAACAGGCTTTGGGCTGGTTATTTGATTTTGCTGCAAAGTATCAAAGCTAGAGATGAGCCCTAACTTAAACCCCAGACCCAAACACCCTCTTGCCATGGTTGTAGAATCAGAATGCAGCTTCATAGTTCATAAATGATCCTTATTTCAAAACCCAGATCTAAGCACCCCAGACATTGTGCTCAGCATATGCAGCTTGGGGCCATTTATAGTGAAACCCGGACTAGCTGGCTGTATAAGGTAATGCATGAAGAGTTCTGGTACTATTCTACCATCTTGTGAGGACTGGTGGTAACATGAACCAAACCTGTTTATCAGCCCTTGAAGGTGTAAAACTAAGGAGTTGGAGACTCAGGGCCTGATGATGGGCCGGGTCTAATAATGCATCTAATAATGCATCTTGGTGATTGGAGTGCTGCTAACTGGCAAGATGTGCCATTATGGAACATAATACACACCCTGGAGAGATTTATTGCAGCTATAAAATATTACTTTCTAAACAGGAAATCCATTCATAAGCATTTAAAATTAGTCTAAGGTTACATTTCAGGAAAAACCACAGTATTAAAATAGTGAATTTCATAGTTTAAACCATTAACTCTTAAGGAAACCTTTTAAACAAAAGTCACATTTTAAAAAGCTGAGTGTAGGAGGCTGCGCTGGCCTTGTTTTCGACAGCCACTCCTGCCACTAGCCGTGCTTCTGTAAACCACTGACAGGCAACGAAGGAGACCAGCAAAATGTTTTAGGACCTGATCCTGCTTCCATGAAAGGAAGTGGCAACATTCCCATTGATTCCTGGTGCCAGTCAGCTGTTTTAATGGGAGCAGAAAAGAACTGGCAGATACTGTTAGAGGCTGTGGGCTCCTGGAGGCTTCCTATTTAACTACTTTGTAAAGGTGGCTAAAAATGAGAGGAATAAAAAAAAATTGTAACTTGTTTGCACTGTTAATTTTTGGATGTAGGGCCATGTGGCACAGGGAGGATGGATAGTCATGAGTTTAATATACAGGATTGTAGCTTGGGCAACCTGGAATTAAATCCGAGCTCCTCTGGAGTCGATGGCAAAACTGCCTTTGACTTCAGCGGGGCCAGGATTTCACCACTAGGGTCCATTCCTGACTCTGCAACTAACTCACTGTTGTGCTCTTGGCCAAATAACTAATCTCTGTCTGTTTCACCTACCATTTCTGTCCCTCATGGGAGTGTTGTGAGGCAGGCTGTTGTGTTTGCAAAGTGCTTAGCTATCATTTGATGTTAAAGAATTGCAGAGCATTCTGACTGTCAGTGATACGGCTTGCAAGTTACGACGAGTGTCATTCCAACCTAGAGAGAGCACTCCAGGAGAGCTGCTCATGAGTAGCCACATTGCGGGCTTCCTTTTAGCCAGTCCTGGTTGAAAAACAAGCAAACAAAAAAATCACTACACTGAATATTTTGAATGAATCTCTTAAATGTTTAAATATTTTTATTTTACTATTTTAAATCATTTTTTTCATTTACCATTTTCAAAATAAGAAGTATTTTTAACTGAATATTGTGGATTAGCTCAGTCACTGAGAATTTTTGTGTAAAAAAAAAAAAAAAAAAAAAAAAAAAATCCACTTCAAATGTGTAAAGACCCATTCATTTTCAAAAACTGCAAATGATGAATGAGAAATGAACATTTTGGATGAAATTTTCAACTAAAATTAACTCTCCAGTGACCAAGCCCTTAATTTCTCTGCCTCCGTTTTCCTTACCATAAATAGAGCTAATCTTCCTCGTGGGGATTAGTTAGTAGTGGTTGTCTATGGCGGTGCAGTATTGCCATCCCTACGAGTTCAAAAATCAGGAGCCAAACTCCCCAGATTGAGATTTTTAAAAATAAATGTTGGGTTTGCTTTATTTGCCTTCTTATTTTTGAACCTTAAATTCACATTTTCAATCTTTCCTCAGCAACCAGGAGGGCTAGCATCTTTTTATTAAGTGAAACCAGCGAAGGCTGGCACTTTAAGGAAAAACACCAAAAATTGCAAGACTTGTGAGAATTGGTAACTCTGTGAGTACTAAGTGCTATTGTTAGTAGAAGTTACATGAGACATAAGTGACTTTTTTCTATTGTTTTTCTAAGTGTATGTCCTCTGTTTGCACCACCACAGAGACATAGCTCCTGAGCAGGCCAGACCACTTGGTGCTGTGCCTCGTTATTCTAAAAATAAACCATCACTTCTAATTTTGTTTGTTATTTTTTCCCAATTAAAAATCACTTTTAAGATGAGACCCTATCTGCTTCCTCCAGGATGTAAATTACTATAGTACTAATTGATGTAATGCTTGATGCCCACCGCAGTGCTAACAGGCATTAAACCAAACAATGTATAGTTGCTTTTGGGGGTTGCTATTACACACCGAGAGTAAGAAAAAGGAAGGAACACTGTCTCTTTGAGGCGAGCACCAGGATTGTCCACATGCAAACGGTTAACATCTCAGTCCTGAAATGTTATTTAAGATCCTACTTGTTGAAATACCATAAAAGGGAACCACTTAGCAAAAAAAAGATGGATCAGGCATTTGAAAGATACGTTTGTTCTGCTGGCTAATAGAGCTAAATGAGGGTGATTGTGGTTTCTCTGCCGACATGGCTATGGAGCTAAATGTGGGACCACACAGAGTGATATAATATAAGCCACCTGATATCTAGCCTATGGCACTGGTATTAAGGCTTCTCATCGGATCACTAGTTCTCTGATAGACTGCTCCTCGCTGGAAGTTACATAGGCGGACCTGTTAGATAGTTTATATGGATCTGTCTGTAAGTTTGCACATGTGGTGTTGTGGCCTAGCTTCTCTTTACAAAGAAGACAAGCAGAGGCTCTAACTTGAGCCTATTTCTTTTCTATCTCCTGCTAAAGAGGTAGGAGAGCTGAAAAAGATCAATGTTAAAATTCAAGGCTGGAGTTTTCGAAGCCACCTACGGGGTTTGGTTGCCCAGGTCCAGTTAATTTTTGTGGAATTTGGATGCCCATATCCCATAAGTGGCTTTGAATATCTGAGCCCAGATCCCCAGGCTGATGTTGGGATCAAATGAACCTGCCGTTGTCTCCAAAGGCAGTTTGTTTGGGACTTTTATAATTAATCCTACTGGAAGAGAAAAATCACAGTGGCAATAGCTCAGCAATTCCCCTTCGTGCTAGAGGCTGCCAAATCAGCTCTTTAATCTGATAGTGAATTATTTAACCACCCCACCAGAGCCAACATAGCACAGGGGCTTTAATAACTTCTATTTATGTTCTAAATATATCCCCAGCAGCTGTTGGAGTATGAATAATTATTTCCACAGAGATCCTGCTCACATTCCTGTACTAAGCAAAGATGGGAGGAAATCCAGCACAGTGGGTACATTGCAGCCTTCTCAGCCTTAAAGGGATGTCCAGATCATAATCAGAATATTGGTTCGTTTGGGAAATACAGGATCATAAAATCCCTGCATGAAAGCATCTAAAAAGTCTTGGCCAAGTTCACCATTCTGCCCCCTCCCCGCCAGGTGAACATTATTTTCTATTATACATACTAGCCCTTGTCAAAAAATTTCAAGCACATTTTGTTGTCATCCCACCCCACCCCCAAATTTTCAGCATCAAAATTTAACGCCAACAATTGTCATTTGTTAGTTAGTTTTGATCAAGGTCGTGTGTGAATGTAAAGTTCAGGAGCTGTTCTGTTCCTGAATGGTTCCGCGTGTAGACGCGTGTGTAGGCTACCTGAGTGACTTATCCAGGAGTCGGTCCCTCCAGAGTGGGAGTTGGTGTTAGTGCTAGGATTGGCACTCAGGAGTTCCCGTCTAATCTCGGAGTCCCTGGCTCCTAGAATTACTCTTGGACCACCATCTCTCATACCTCTCCCCCATCGCTCTCTCATTTTACAGTTTAATGCAGGGTTGGTGTCCTCCTCCCCAGGACTCGTTGCATTTCCCCTTTTACACAATATAATTGAATCCGCCGCCTCCTGCCCTCGTCTCCTCAGGGAAGCAGTGTCCTATGGTGCCAAGCAATCTAGTGCCAGCCCTGCCTCTAAAACTGTCCCTGCAGATTTTGCTGGTGTGTTCATTTGCATGCACAGAAACCACATTTGGGATTGTTGCATGCCTAACTATCCAGGCACAACTTTGGACACATAACCAAACTATCCAGTGCCCTTTGGGGTATGGTAAAACTTTGCCACCTCTTGATGTGGTCACTTTGTTGCAAATGACTTCAGAAATCACCATTGCAGGTGATACACAACTTCAGCTTCTTTCCAGGAGCTCTAAGAAATGACACAATCGCCTGTTTTCAGACAGTCATATGAAGAGTTTATTTAAACAGCATGTACCATTGCCTAGTACTGTCTCTTGATTACCAGTAACCCCCTTTGGAATAACAGGCTTTGCTGAACTCCCTGCACTGGCTAGTTGTGAGGGGCATTTGATTTTCTGCAAAATTCATGTGAAATGCACGTCCCTATATTTCTACTGCTCTAAAAATACTCTAGGTATGTGCTCCATACATGTGCGGAGAGGAGAGTTCTGAGCATTGGGTGCTTGTGGGGTTAATTAACCTGGGCTGACTAAAAGGAAAATGCTTATGCTTTCTATGAATAGCTCCCAGGCTAATGTAGCCCAGGACCTAATAAACTTGGTGAAGTTTTTTTGGCTGATTATCAGTTTGTTTGAAAATGAAACTCAAAGCAACCCTTGGTGGTTGTGAAAACAGCTTTGAACCAAAAAAAGAAGTTTGTGCAGATCTGTGAGAACTGGAACTGACCTCAAAGTTTTATTTTTTAAATGCAGATTAGGAAAAATCTTAATGGAGAAACATAAATGCATTTTATCTCCCCCCCCACACACACACTCCCAAAATTATATGATCTGCATGGGGGAGAAAACCAACTAAAGAGGGAGTGAAAATGGACCCGTTGAGCTGAACAGCTCTGAAATTTTGGAAAGTGACGGGCTTGAAATCTTGATACAAACTAAACTTGAATTTCACAATTTAAACCTTTCTATAATGAACTGAACCTGAACCCCAATTCTGAATATGACAAACTTTAGGGGAAGATTGAAATCCCAAACAGAAACTGGATCCAATTTTGTGATGTAGGCCCATTGCTAAACTAAACGGAAATGCTCTTTTTCATCTACATGGCTTGTCCGCTCCTTCCAGGAAGATATCCCATGGTTCTCTCCTCATGCTCTCTGTCATCTTCCATATTCCCTTGTGGTTTTGTATCAGTTAGTTGTTCAAACATATTTATGACAACATGGTGAATACATTACTCCAACTAGAGGGCAGTTTCTCACACAAGTAGTCCAACTGAAGTCAATAGGTCAGGTCTGCTCATCATTCATAGTAAGGTACTAGGTGCTGTAGAAATGTGGAACAAGAAGATGGTCTCTACCCCAAAGATCTTAAAATCTAAATATGAGATTAAAAAAACCCAGCAGGTGGAGACAGACAGGAGAGCACCAGGCAACAATGAGGCAATATTGGGCAAGCAGTGGTCTCAGCACACTAGCTGCCTAATTGTTGTCAGGATTGTTTATAGGTATCCCAGCAAAGATTTAAGAAGAGATTTGAAGGACAACAATGAGGTGGTTTTGCAGATGTTTACAGAGAGCTCCTCCTACATGGGAGTGTCAGCAGGGGGAAAAAAAAAGATTTTGTGTTGTATGAACATTTAACAAGTGGGGAATGAAGGCTGGGAGTGTGAAGGTGAGTCAACACTGAAATAACCTATGAGTCCATAGCGTAGGTTGAGGAAGGATAGGCTGTGAAAGGCCTTGAAAGTAGAAGCAAAATGTCTTAACCACTTTCCCTATCGATGTTTAATCTGCTTTTATTAATGAGACATTTATATGGTTGACAATTTTAAACAAGATTAAAAAATATTTGTTTTGAACTCCGACTCTAGTTTTTGCCTGATTTCTGAGAATTCAGAATAATCAAGAAAAGTGGTTGTAATATTCCATTATATTCAGAAGAGGGCAGCATTAAACTTTAAATAAAAGGACTGGATCCACCTCAAAGGCTAACAAACGTAGAATCTAAACTCTAAGCATTGCAATTTACATGGGGTAGACACCAAAAGGTTTTCTAAACACAAATTTCCTGAACACAAACCCGATAGCTCAATTTTGTTAAAACCAGAATTGATTCTAAATTCTGACATTAAAACGAAGCAAATCCACAATCTGCAATTACAGGAGCATTTACAGTGTCACGTTATCTTTGCTTTGTACGTTGATATAATAGTTTGGCTTGTTAGCTTACTCACAATAGTGACACATTCACTATAGTGGTTATTCTAGCATCTTAGCTATTTAAGTGATCTACACTCCCATATGTTTAGTTTAGATAACATTACTTTTAAACAACTAAAGTTAAAACAAAATTGAAAAGGGCCAAACCCTCTAGTTCCCATTTGACTCACTAAGGGCCTGATCCAAAGCCCATTGAAGCCAGTGGGAATTTTCTTACTAGCCACAGGTAGCTCACACAAACTCTGATTAACCTACTCACACTGGATCCAATTGTGCAGTCCTTACTCGGCCATGGAAAGCCTCCTGTTGACTTCAGTTGGCTTTGGATCAGGACCTGAGTCAGATTACATGATTTGGTAAAACATTATTTTTTCCTTCAAAGTTCTAAAAAATAAATGGCCTGATCCTTTACTTGAACCTGGTGAGAATGTTTCCTGGGTGTGCACTGTGAGATCAGGTCCAATGCTAATTGTTTTAATCATCCGTCTTGTACCTCCATGTCACTAATAATGACAGCTGTTGATTAATTGCAGTTAACGCACTCAATTAACTCAAACTTAATCGTGATTAAAAAAATTAATCATGATTAATCGCACTGTTAAACAATAGAATATCAATTGAAATGTATTAAATATTTGTGGATGTTTTTCTACATTTTCAAATATATTGATTTCTATTACAACACAGAATACAAAGTGTACACTGCTCACTTTATATTTTTGATTACAAATATTTGCACTGTAAAAATGATAAACAAAAGATAGTATTTTTCAATTCACCTCATACAAGTACTGTCGTGCAATCTCTTTATCGAGAAAGTATAACTTACAAATGTCGGGTTTTTGGGTTACATACCTGCACTCAGAAACAAACAATGTAAAACTTTAGAGACTACAAGTCCACTTGGTCCTCCTACTTGTTCAGCCTATTGCTAAGACAAACAAGTTTGGTTACAATTTGCAGGAGATAATGCTGCCCGCTTCTTGTTTACAGTGTCACCTGAAAGTGAGAACAGGCATTCGCATGGCACTTTTGTAGCCAACGTTGCGAGGTATTTACGTGACAGATATGCTAAACATTCGTGCTTTGCCCCTTCATGCGTCGGCCACCATTTCAGAGGACATGCTTCCATATTGATGATGCTCATTAAAAAAATAATGTGTTAATTAAATTTGTGACTGAATTCCTTGGGGGGGAGGGAGAATTGTATGTATCCTGTTTTACCCGCATTCTGACATATATTTCATGTTATAGCAGTCTCAGATGATGACCCAGCACATGTTTGTTTTAAGAACACTTTCACAGCAGATTTGACAAAACGCAAACCTCACCAATGTGAGATTTCTAAAGATAGCTACAGCATTCCATCCAAGGGTTAAGAATCTGAAGTGCCTAGGGTAACCACACAGCAAGTGTGAAAACTCGAGACGGCGTGGGGGTTAATAGGAGCCCATATAAGAAAAAATCCCAAATATCAGAACTGTTCCTATAAAATCGGGACATCACCCTAGAAGTGCCGTCCAAAATCTGAGAGGACTGAGGTGTGGAGCATGCTTTCAGAAGTCTTAAAGGAGCAACACTCCAATATGGAAATTACAGAACCCGAACCACCAAAATAGAAAATCAACCTTCTGCTGGTGGCATCTGACTCCGATGATGAAAATGAACATGCGTCGGTCCGCACTGCCTTGGATCATTATCGAGCAGAACCCGTCATCCGCATGGACGCATATCTTCTGGAATGGTGATTGAAGCATGTAGGCTCTAAAGTTTCACA
Organism: Chelydra serpentina; assembly: GCA_037349315.1. Taxonomy (NCBI): domain Eukaryota; kingdom Metazoa; phylum Chordata; order Testudines; family Chelydridae; genus Chelydra; species Chelydra serpentina. The sequence continues at coordinate 31,858,688 of JBAIAC010000029.1, read as the reverse complement.
TTGTTTTATTTTTGAATGCAGTTATTTTTCGTACATAATTCTACATTCTTCTTCGAGTGCTTGCTCATATGTATTCCACTTAGGTGTGTGCGCGCGGCGTGCACGATCGTCGGAAGATTTTTACCCTAGCAACACTCGGTGGACCGGCTGGCGCCCCCTGGAGTGGCACCGTTAGGGGGCCCGATATATACCCCAGCCGGCCCATCGCCCTCTCAGTTCCTTCTTACCGCCCGTGTCGGTCGTTGGAACAGTGGAGAGCAGCTTGCTGACCTCCACATCCCTAGCACTCTTAGAACTCGCTTATCGTGTAGATAGTTTAAGTACTCTTAATTAGTTGTTAATAGTTATTCATAGCTTGTTGTTTTAGCTACTGTCATTAGTACTAGGAGATAAGGGGCTTCTCCCCTGTCTCCCTCCCGGTACCAGGCCAATGCCTGGCTCTCCGGGATTTAAGCCTTGCTCGGCATGCCAAAAGCCGATGCCCACAGGAGATCCACACACCTCCTGTCTGAAGTGCCTCGGGGAGTCCCACCTTCCGGACAAGTGCCGCATCTGTAAGTCTTTCAAGCCGCGGACCAAAAAGGAGCGGGACTTTCGTTTAAAGCAGCTCCTCTTAGAGGCATCGCTCAGTCCGATGTCGGCGCCGCAACGAGCCCAGGCACCGACTTCAGCGGCCTCAACGTCTACGGCACCGGAGCGCCCGAGCTCCGGGAAAGAACCCCGGCACCATCCTCCTCTGGCTGAGGCCTCGCAGAGCCGCTCTCTGTCCCCGAGAACGAAGAAGTTGGGAGGACCGACCAAGGTGCCGCTGCATACGCAGCCAGCTGCAGACCTGCCCAGGCCTGTTACGGCGCCAGCACCGTTGACTCCGGTACCGCAAGGACCGTTGAGTTCGGTGCCAGTGGCCTCTGTCTCACTTACTCCGGCCCACCAGAGGCCGTCGAGTCCGGCGCCGCCACCAGCACCGGCGCCGGCCCTGCCAACTCCGGCACCCGAGAGGCCGTTGAGCGCAGGTCAGCCTTTTCAGACTCCGGTACCGACGACTCCGGTCCCGCGAGGGCCGTTGAGCTCGGTAGCCGCCAGCTCCCCGGCCCGTACTGTGGTTGAGCTTACGCTGCCGTCCACGCCGGACACCTTCGCAGCGGCAAGGGACCTGATCCAAATGACCGATCCGGCACTGACCCCGTCTACGGTACCGCCGGTGCGGATCGTGACTTCACGCGGCAAACCGGCCATCTTCCACCCGGTGCCGCAGGCGGAGACCAGCCAGCAGCAGCCGCCGGCGTCTCCCCGGTACCGCTCGCAGTCCTGGCACCGGTCTCCATCCCGGCGCCGCTCGTACTCGCGGTACCGCTCCAGGTCCCCCTCCACGCGGAGGTACTCTGACTCTCGGCACCGCTCCCGGTCCCGCGGCCGGTCGACGCGCAGGTCACCGAGACGTTCAAGGTCCAGATCTGTGTCCCGGTACCGAGATCATCGCCGGTACCGCTCCAGGTCTCGTTTCCGATCCGGCTCTCGACACCGGTCACCATCCCGGCACCGATCTGGCTCTTGGTGCCGATCTGGCTCTCGGCACCGGACACCATCCCGGTACCGATCCGACTCCCGGCACCGGATACCATCCCGGCACCGGTCCCCGCCGAGGAGGCAGACCCTGGCCACGCAGACGTCACTGCATGGCTACTCTGCCCCACCCTGGCCTTCTCGCTCTGGATCCCGCTCCTCCAGAGCTGGCAGCGACCTCTACGTCGAGGACCGCACTGTCAGTGACCAGGGCCACCTGCCAGAGACCGGACAGGGTCAGAAGCGATGGCCCTTCTGGACCCCGATGGCCTATTATGAAGCCCAAAGGGTACCAACGAGAGCTCCCACCTCGACCACATTGGAGCGTAGAGCGCCAGAGGCTACAGTCTCCCGGCCTCCGCCAGAGGTAGGGGACACAGACCCTGAGCCCCCTGTCCTGGGCTCTTCAGCGGTACCCGCCGAGGATCCGCTCGCCCAAGGCCTGTCCTCCTCCTCCTCCCCTGATGAGGCAGTGGCGGGAGTGTCATCGTCCGGCCCGCCTCCTATTGATCTCAGGGACCATCAAGACCTGCTCTGCAGATTGGCCCTTAACATGGATCTCCAGATGGAGGAGGTTCCAGAACTGGAGGACCCGGTGGTGGACATCTTGACAACCGACGCCCCCACCAGGGTGGCCCTGCCATTCGTCCGTACCATACTGGCCAACGCCACATCCATCTGGCAGACCCCAGCCTCGATACCCCCCACTGCCAGGGGTGTAGAGAGGAAGTATATGGCACCCCCAAGAGATTTCCAATATCTCTATACTCACCCCCCTCCGTGTTCACTGGTGGTCCAATCGGTCAACGAGAGGGAGAGGAATGGCCAACAGGCCCCCGCCCCAAAGTCTAAGGACGCCAAGCGCCTAGACTTGTTTGGGAGGAAGATCTATTCAGGTGGGGGCCTACAGCTTCGTGCGGCGAACCAGCAGGCACTCCTGAGCCGCTACGGCTATAATACCTGGGTCTCCATGGAGAAATTCAAATAACTTATACCTCCAGAGTCCAGGCAGGAGTACAAAGCTTTTGTCGAGGAGGGCAAGAAGCTGGCCAGGACGTCGTTGCGAGCCTCTCTAGACATCGCCGACTCGGCAGCCAGAACTATTGCCTCGGGAGTCGCCATGCGGCGCATCTCCTGGCTACAATCCTCCACCCTCCCCGCAGAGGTCCAGCACACGATCCAGAACCTACCTTTTGAAGGTCAGGGTCTGTTCTCCGAGAAAACTGACCCAAAGCTGCAGACCCTCAAAGATGGTCGAACCATCATCCGTACGCTGGGGATGCATACCCCAGCGACGCAGCGCAGACCCTTCCGGCCCTTCGCACGACGTACCTACTTCCCACCTGCACCACGGCAGGACTTCTACAGGAGGCCGCGTGGTCGAGGGGGCAGGAGACAACAACCCGGTCGACAGACCGGCCAGCGCCAGGGCCCCCACAAGCCATCGTCGGGGCCCAAACAAAATTTTTGAAGGGGCGCTCGAGGCCGGAGTACCAGTTCCAACCGATCCTGTCCCCATATTCCTGAACCGCCTCTCCCCTTTCTCCCCGGCGTGGTCAAATATCACCACGGACCGCTGAGTCATACAAACTGTGCAAAGGGGATACCAATTACAGTTCGTCTCCCCGCCTTCATCCCACCCTCCCTCCCCGTCCCTCTTCAGGGACCCTTCTCACGAGCAACTCCTTATCCAGGAGGTACAGGAGCTCCTCACTGTAGGAGCGGTGGAGGAGGTTCCAAGGGATCTCAGAGGCAAGGGATTCTATTCCCGTTATTTCCTAATCCCCAAGGCGAAAGGGGGGCTACGTCCTATTCTGGACTTACGGGGACTCAACAAATTTATGGTAAAGTTGAAATTCCGTATGCTCTCCCTGGGCACTATTATCCCCTCTATGGATCAGGGAGACTGGTACGCCGCCCTCGACATGAAGGACGCGTATTTCCATATTGCCATCTACCCACCTCACAGACGCTTCCTGCGCTTCGTAGTGGGCCAGAGACACTTCCAGTTCACGGTCCTGCCCTTCGGCGTCTCAACGGCACCGAGGGTCTTTACGAAGTGTATGGCAGTGGTAGCAGCCGCCCTTCGGCGTCAAAGAGTTCAGGTGTTTCCCTACCTCGACGACTGGCTCATCCGTGGCAACTCCAGGAGCCAGGTCCAGTCTCACATTCGCACGACCATGGGCATGTTCAAGCGTCTTGGCCTCCTACTGAATGTAGAAAAGTCCACTTTGGTGCCAACACAGAGAATAGACTTTATAGGGGCAATACTGGACTCTACTCTCGCCAGGGTGTTCCTCCCAGAGGCTCGCTTTCAAACGCTTGCAGCCGCCATACGCAGCCTCCAAGCCTTCCCAACCTCAACGGCCCGCTGCTGCCTCAGCCTCATGGGTCATATGGCATCATGCACCTTCGTGACAGCTCACGCCAGGTTACGCCTACGGCCCCTCCAGGCATGGCTTGCCTCCGCATACCGGCCGCACAGGGACAACCTGGATATAATTCTGACGGTCCCACCGCAAGTCCTAGCCTCCCTCAACTGGTGGCTGGACCCCAGGAATGTGATGTCAGGTGTTCCATTTCATCCACCTCAGCCATCCCGAGCCTTGACTACGGATGCGTCATCCCTCGGCTGGGGGGCTCACCTGCAGAACCTCCAAACGCAGGGCCTGTGGTCAGAACAGGAGCTGACACTGCACATCAATGTCAGAGAACTCCGAGCGGTGCGTCTTGCCTGCCAAGCCTTCGCTCAACACTTACAGGGCCGTTGCGTCTCCATCCTTACAGACAACACTACGGCCATGCATTACATCAACAGACAGGGAGGAGCGCACTCCCTCCCCCTCTGTCGAGAAGCAACTCAGCTCTGGGACTTTTGCATAGCCCGATCCATTCACCTGGTAGCCTCGTTTCTCCCAGGGGTCCAGAACACCTTGGCAGACCGACTGAGCAGGTCCTTTCAAACCCACGAGTGGTCCATTCGACCGGACGTCATCCACTCTGTTTTCCGGAAGTGGGGGTTTCCCCACATAGATCAGGTAAAGCAGGAGCAAATACAGGACCCTTGGGGTAAGTGGCTGTCTGTAGTGTGTGTTTGGGGGTACTTGCTGTGTGCTGAGCTTGTGTCTGTCTGTTTGTTCATTTGTTTGTTTGCAGGACCGTGTGCTGTGGCTGGCAGTTGGAAGCTGTGAGCTTCTACACCAGGGGGCGGGGCTAATCAATCAGGGAGGCCGGGGCTTTATAAAGCCGTGCACAAGCGACCAGGGCGCTTTGCGAACAGGGGCTGCAAACAGGGGAGTTTGAGAGGAATTGCTCCAGGTAAAGCAGGAGCAAATACAGGACCCTTGGGGTAAGTGGCTGTCTGTAGTGTGTGTTTGGGGGTACTTGCTGTGTGCTGAGCTTGTGTCTGTCTGTTTGTTCATTTGTTTGTTTGCAGGACCGTGTGCTGTGGCTGGCAGTTGGAAGCTGTGAGCTTCTACACCAGGGGGCGGGGCTAATCAATCAGGGAGGCCGGGGCTTTATAAAGCCATGCACAAGCGACCAGGGCGCTTTGCGAACAGGGGCTGCAAACAGGGGAGTTTGAGAGGAATTGCTCCAGGTAAAGCAGGAGCAAATACAGGACCCTTGGGGTAAGTGGCTGTCTGTAGTGTGTGTTTGGGGGTACTTGCTGTGTGCTGAGCTTGTGTCTGTCTGTTTGTTCATTTGTTTGTTTGCAGGACTGTGTGCTGTGGCTGGCAGTTGGAAGCTGTGAGCTTCTACACCAGGGGGCGGGGCTAATCAATCAGGGAGGCCGGGGCTTTATAAAGCCGTGCACAAGCGAACAGGGGCTGCAAACAGGGGAGTTTGAGAGGGAGTTTGTAAGGGGAGTGCGAAGGGGGCAAGCTATCCTTGCCATTCCTAATTCTTTTTACCCAAACTAAAGGGAGAGGCAGAGCAACCAGGTGGCTGCAGACGGGGGAGTGAGTATCTGTTGAGGGGACAGTTTGGCACTTTGACCGTGTGCTAGAGTGTTTGATTTCCTGTTTGAAAAGTGTGATTTGGGAGTGCTTCATTGCAGACTCTTCTAAAAAGACTGTCAGTCAGCTGCGCACCAGCGGAGCAGCGCATAGCAGAGAAGCAAACAGGTGGAGTTAGCCTGGGAGTTTGCCTGGAGAGAACCTACTGAGGCATCCCCCTTGCAGGTTTCCCTGAGTAGCTTCTGCCACAAGTGAGGAAACTCTTCGAAGGAAGGAACTATGGATGCTGAGCGATCCGCTGTCGTGACCTGCACAGGATGTGCCATGTTTGTCTTTCTTCCACAGGATAGAAGCGACTTTGTCTGTACAAAGTGCAAGCTGATCTCCATATTGGAGGAGAAGATTCAAGGTCTGGAGAAACGAGTATCAACCCTGCATTCCATAAAAGAAAATGAGGAGTTCCTGGATAGACGTCAGGATAGGCTTCAGCGGGCGCAGTGTTGTGAGGATTCAGAGCAGGCTGCGCAGCGGGGACAGAAGACCAGCGAGGATAATTGGCGGCATGTGACCTCCAGAAGAGGAAAGAGTATGAGACAAGTCCATGTACAAGAAACGCAGATTCAGATGAGCAACCGTTTTCATGTTCTCTCCACAGGCACTAGTGCAGAGAGTGGAGTGAATGATGCATCTGAGGGAACAGAGCAGAAGGAGACTCCACTGATTGGAAGGCATGAGATGCACAGTCCTAGGGATGGGGGTTCCACGACCACCACTCCCAAGAGGAGGAGGAGGGTGGTGGTGGTCGGGGACTCTCTCCTCAGGGGGACTGAGTCATCTATCTGCCGCCCTGACCGGGAAAACCGAGAGGTGTGCTGCTTGCCAGGGGCTAGGATTCGTGATGTGACGGAGAGACTGCCGAGACTCATCAAGCCCTCAGATCGCTACCCCTTCCTGCTTCTCCACGTGGGCACCAATGATACTGCCAAGAATGACCTTGAGCGTATTACTGCAGACTACGTGGCTCTGGGAAGAAGGATAAAGGCGTTTGAGGCGCAAGTGGTGTTCTCGTCCATTCTCCCTGTGGCAGGAAAAGGCCGGGGTAGAGACCGTCGAATCGTGGAAGTCAACGAATGGCTACGCAGATGGTGTCGGAGAGAAGGGTTTGGATTCTTTGACCATGGGATGGTGTTCCAAGAAGAAGGAGTGCTAGGCAGAGACGGGCTCCACCTGACGAAGAGAGGGAAGAGCATCTTTGGAAGCAGGCTGGCCAACCTAGTGAGGAGGGCTTTAAACTAGGTTCACCGGGGGAAGGAGACCAAAGCCCCGAGGTAAGTGGGGAAGTGGGATACCGGGAGGAAGCACAAGTAGGTGAGTGCAAGAGGGGAGGGCTCCTGCCCCATACTGGGACAGCAGGACAATCGGTGAGTTATCTTAAATGCCTATACACAAATGCAAGAAGCCTGGGGAACAAGCAGGGAGAACTGGAAGTCCTGGCACAGTCAAGGAATTATGACGTAATTGGAATAACAGAGACTTGGTGGGATAATTCACACGATTGGAGTACTGTCATGGATGAATATAATCTGTTCAGGAAGGATAGGCAGGGCAGAAAAGGTGGGGGAGTTGCGTTGTATGTAAGAGAGCAGTATGACTGCTCAGAGCTCCAGTATGAAACTGCAGAAAAACCTGAGAGTCTCTGGATTAAATTGAGAAGTGTGAGCAACAAGGGTAATGTCATGGTGGGAGTCTGCTACAGACCACCAGACCAGGGGGATGAGGTGGACGAGGCTTTCTTCCAGCAACTAACAGAAGTTACTAGATCACAGGCCCTGGTTCTCATGGGTGACTTTAATCACCCCGACATCTGCTGGGAGAGCAATACAGCGGTCCACAGACAATCCAGGAAGTTTTTGGAAAGTGTAGGGGACAATTTCCTGGTGCAAGTGCTGGAGGAACCAACTAGGGGAAAAGCTCTTCTTGACCTGCTGCTCACAAACAGGGAAGAAATAGTAGAGGAAGCAATAGTGGATGGGAACCTGGGAGGCGGTGACCATGAGATGGTCGAGTTCAGGATCCTGACACAAGGAAGAAAGGAGAACAGTAGAATACAGAGCCTGGACTTCAGAAAAGCAGACTTTGACTCCCTCAGGGAACTGATGGGCAAGGTCCCCTGGGAGAATAACATGAGGGGGAAAGGAGTCGAGGAAAGCTGGCTGTATTTTAAAGAAACCTTATTGAGGTTGCAGGAACAAACCATCCCGATGTGTAGAAAGAAAAGTAAATATGGCAGGCGACCAGCTTGGCTTAACAGTGAAATCCTTGCTCGTCTTAAACACAAAAAAGCAGCTTACAAGAAGTGGAAGATTGGACAAATGACCAGGGAGGAGTATAAAAGTATTGTTCAGGCATGCAGGAGTGAAATTAGGAAGGCCAAATCACACTTGGAGTTGCAGCTAGCTGGAGATGTTAGGAGTAACAAGAAGGGTTTCTTCAGGTATGTTAGCAACAAGAAGAAAGTCAAGGAACGTGTGGGCCCCTTGCTGAATGAGGGAGGGAACCTTGTGACAGAGGATGTGGAGAAAGCTAGTGTACTCAATGCTTTTTTTGCCTCTGTCTTCACAGACAAGGGCAGCTCCCAGATGGCTGCACTCCGCAGCACGGTATGGGGAGGAGGTGACCAGCCCTCTGTGGAGAAAGAAGTAGTTCGGGACTATTTAGAAAAGCTGGACGAACACAAGTCCATGGGGCCGGATGCACTGCATCCGAGGGTGCTAAAGGAGTTGGCCGATGTGATTGCAGAGCCATTGGCCATTATCTTTGACAAATCATGGCAATCGGGGGAGGTCCCGGATGACTGGAAAAAAGCGAATGTAGTGCCCATCTTTAAAAAAGGGAAGAAGGAAGATCCGGGGAACTACAGGCCAGTCAGTCTCACCTCAATCCCTGGAAAAATCATGGAACAGGTCCTCAAGGAATCAATTTTGAACCACTTAAAGGAGGGGAAAGTGATCAGAAACAGTCAGCATGGATTCACCAAGGGCAAGTCATGCCTGACTAACCTAATTGCCTTCTATGATGAGATAACTGGCTCTGTGGATGAGGGGAAAGCAGTGGATGTGCTATTTCTTGACTTTAGCAAAGCTTTTGATACAGTCTCGCACAGCGTTCTTGCCAGCAAGTTAAAGAAGTATGGGCTGGATGAATGGACGGTAAGGTGGATAGAAAACTGGCTGGATGGTCGTGCTCAACGGGTAGTGATCAATGGCTCCATGTCTAGTTGGCAGCCGGTATCAAGTGGAGTGCCCCAAGGGTCGGTGCTGGGGCCGGTTTTGTTCAATATCTTCATCAACGACCTGGAGGATGGTGTGGACTGCACCCTTAGCAAGTTTGCAGATGACACTAAACTGGGAGGAGTGGTTGATACGCTGGAGGGTAGGGATAGGATACAGAGGGACCTAGACAAATTAGAGGATTGGGCCAAAAGAAATCTGATGAGGTTCAACAAGGACAAGTGCAGAGTCCTGCACTTAGGACGGAAGAATCCCATGCACTGCTACAGACTAGGGACCGAATGGCTGGGCAGCAGTTCTGCAGAAAAGGACCTAGGGGTTACAGTGGACGAAAAGCTGAATATGAGTCAACAGTGTGCCCTTGTTGCCAAGAAGGCTAACGGCATTTTGGGCTGTATAAGTAGGGGCATTTCCAGCAGATCGAGGGACGTGATTATTCCCCTCTATTCGGCACTGGTGAGGCCTCATTTGGAGTACTGTGTCCAGTTTTGGGCCCCACACTACAAAAAGGATGTGGATAAATTGGAAAGAGTCCAACGGAGGGCAACAAAAATGATTAGGGGGCTGGAGCACATGACTTATGAGGAGAGGCTGAGGGAACTGAGATTGTTTAGCCTGCAGAAGAGAAGAGTGAGGGGGGATTTGATAGCTGCTTTCAACTACCTAAAAGGGGGTTCCAAAGAGGATGGATCTAGACTGTTCTCAGTGGTAGAAGATGACAGAACAAGGAGTAATGGTCTCAAGTTGCAGAGGGGGAGGTTTAGGTTGGATATTAGGAAAAACTTTTTCACTAGTAGGGTGGTGAAGCACTGGAATGGGTTACCTAGGGAGGTGGTGGAGTCTCCTTCCTTGGAGGTCTTTAAGGTCAGGCTTGACAAAGCCCTGGCTGGGATGATCTAGTTGGGGTTGGTCCTGCTTTGAGCAGGGGGTTGGACTAGATGACCTCCTGAGGTCCCTTCCAACCCTGAGATTCTATGATTCTATGATCTCTTCGCGACTCGCGAGAACCGGAAATGCCACGTGTTCTGCTCATTCCAGGGTCGCTCCCCAGGCTCCCTGACAGACGCTTTTCTCCATCCTTGGACGGACCACCTGGCCTATGCCTTCCCGCCATTTCCACTGGTCCACAGAGTCCTACTCAAACTGCGCAGGGACAAGGCTCGAGTCATCCTGATTGCTCCAGCGTGGCCCAGGCAACACTGGAATACCACGCTCCTGGAGATCTCCGTGGCCGACCCGATTACTCTCCCTCTGTGGCCGGACCTGATCACGCAGCAGCACGGCAGGCTCCATCATCCCGACCTGCACTCCCTTCACCTCACGGCGTGGCTGCTGCATGGCTGAACCCGTCGGAGCTACATTGTTCCAGCCCGGTCCAGCACGTTCTGCTGAGCAGTAGGAAACCCTCCACCAGGTCTACCTACTCAGCTAAGTGGTAACGGTTTTCCCTTTGGTGTGGCACTCGGGGTCTCAACCCCCTGCAGGTGCCAATTCACACCATCCTGGACTACCTCCTCTCACTAAAGGAGCAGGGTCTGGCTCTCTCGTCGCTAAAAGTCCACCTAGCGGCAATCTCAGCCTTTCACCCCTGGGACGGGGCGGGTTCTGTTTTCTCCAACCCCATGGTTAGCAGGTTCCTTAGGGGGTTAGAACGGCTACACCCACTGGTGCGCCGCCCGGTCCCCACATGGGACCTCAACCTAGTCATCACCAGGCTCATGGGGGCCCCATTCGAGCCCATGGCCACTTGCTCCATGCTGTATCTCTCATGGAAAACGGCCTTCCTGGTAGCCATTACCTCGGCTAGACGCGTCTCTGAGCTCAGACCGCTTACGTCGGAACCACCTTATACGGTGTTCCATAAAGATAAAGTACAGCTCCGGCCACACCCGGCCTTCCTGCCCACGGTAGTGTCGGCCTTCCATATTAACCAAGACATTTTTCTACCTGTCTTTTATCCTAAGCCCCATGCCTCTAGGAAGGAGCAGCAACTCCATTCCTTGGATGTCCGGAGAGCCCTCGCCTTCTACATCGAGAGGACGAAGCCGTTCCGGAAATCGACTCAACTGTTCATCGCCGTGGCGGACCGGATGAAAGGCCTCCCCGTCTCTTCCCAGCGCATCTCGTCATGGATCACCTCGTGCATCCGCACATGTTATGACTTGGCAGGTGTCCCCACCATGCACACTACGGCCCACTCTACCCGAGCTCAGGCCTCGTCGTCTGCCTTCCTGGCACACATACCAATCCAAGAGATTTGTAGGGCCGCGACATGGTTGTCAGTGCACACCTTTGCCTCGCACTATGCCATAGTGCAACATTCTAGAGACGCTGCCGCTTTTGGTTCGGCGGTCCTAAACTCTGCTGTATCGCAATCCGACCCCGCCTCCTAGGAATGGCTTGGGAGTCACCTAAGTGGAATACATATGAGCAAGCACTCGAAGAAGAAAAGACGGTTACTCACCGTAGTAACTGGTGTTCTTCGAGATGTGTTGCTCATATGTATTCCAAACCCGCCCTCCATCCCCACTGTCGGAATAGCCGGCAAGAAGGAACTGAGAGGGCGATGGGCCGGCTGGGGTATATATCGGGCCCCCTAACGGCGCCACTCCAGGGGGCGCCAGCCGGCCCACCGAGTGTTGCTAGGGTAAAAATCTTCCGACGATCGTGCGCGCCGCGCGCGCACACCTAAGTGGAATACATATGAGCAACACATCTCGAAGAACACCAGTTACTACGGTGAGTAACCGTCTTTTTGTAAGTTCAACTCTCATGACAGATATCAGAGGGGTAGCCGTGTTAGTCTGGATCTGTAGAAGCGACAAAGAGTTCTGTAGCACCTTATAGACTAGCAGACGTATTGGAGCATAAGCTTTCGTGGGTGAATACCCACTTCTTCGGATGCATGCAGTGAAAATGTCCAGGGGCAGGTACTGAAGAAGTGGGTATTCACCCACGAAAGCTTATGCTCTAATACGTCTGTTAGTCTATAAGGTGCCACTGAACTCTTTGTCGCTTCTCATGACAGAGATTGCAATACAGTACTTGTATTAGGTGAATTGAAAAATACTATTTCTTTTTTTTTTTTACAGTGCTAGTATTTGCAATCAAAAGTTAATATAAAGTACACTGTACACTTTGTATTCTGTGTTGTAATTGAAATCATCATATTTGAAAATGTAAAAGACATCTAAAAATATTTAAATAAATGGTATTCTATTGTTTAACAGCACGATTAATCACAATTAATTAATGTAATGCCATGCAATGGGCCAAATTTTACCCTCAGCTACACCCAGACACTTGAACTGAGCCAATGCAGTTGCACAAGTGGAACAAATTCTGCCTTCCGTGATGGAGGCCTCTATTCAAAGCAAAACATTTAAGTATGTGCACCAGTCTCATTGGCTTCAATGGGACTTGGAAATGTGTTTAAGTGTTTTGCTGAAGAGGGAAGGACTATTGAATCAGGCCCAAGTCATTCGAATAATCAGTTCTAGTGTGTCTGCCACATCTGTACGGTGCTATAAGAGGTCCAGGGACAACAAATATAGCTGTTCCCCTCTTAAGAGTAAACTGTGTTCTAAACCAAGAGGCAGAAGGAGCTAGGAACACTGCAAATACCACTGCTCTTCTGCTGCATTCCTGAAGTGTTTGGTTAATTAATATTTATTTCTGGATGTATTTAAAGTTTTCTGTCTGGTGAAGACGCTGTTTCATTTTTGAGTTGATTCCTTTCTTAAAGGTTAAAGAATTGGAACATGAAGCTGTTGGGTTTTGTGAATCTGAAGGAGTGTAATTTAACCTTGAGTTATGTATCAAAATCCCCTGTTTCAGCATAAAAACTGCATATGTACCTATTTAATTAATAAGACCCTTAAGGTTTGTAAAGAACCTAGATTTATATATTCCATTAAACAAGTTAATTAGTTGGTAATTTCACCCTTGTTTGTAATGTACACAATTTTATGGTCAATAATAGTAAAATCTATGTAAACCATGCTCTTTATTAATAAACATTATGTGCTTCTGGCTTTCAAACAAAGTAATGGATTACTTGTTTCTCTTTCATGTCTGGCACTGTAAAATTCAAACAATGAGAATTATTGATTGAAACATTTCATGTGAAGTATGAAAACACTACATATTGTTTTATATAAAAATGACAAGATTTCAGCAAAGATACCGGTAGTCTAAAGAAAGCTGTGATCAGCAATATCAGAAAGAGCCAGGACTTGATGACTCAAGGGATTAGTATTGGTTATTTGTGATTTTCACTTCTGTGTTACGCCCGGTGTGGTGGCGTGCACCTGTTATCCCAGCTACTTGGGAGGCTGCGGTTGGCGGATCGCTCAGGAATTCTAGGCTGCTGTGCGCTATGTCAATCGGGTGTCCGGTACTACTGACAGCCTGGCCAGCGGGTAGTTGGAGGACTGGCTAGAACAACACATCTGATGTGTTGTGATTGGCGCTCTCTCTGTGAGGGCTGATGGACCGATCAGTGACAGTGACGTCTGTGTTACTGAGTTTGAATCCAACTCAGATTAGTAGTAACTAGAATTTGTTACCAGCTGATTGCTGTCAGACGGTTTCTGTGCAGTTCTCAGCGGACAATATCCGTATCACTAAAATGGCACTAATGGGCAATTCTGTTAACATCATTAGCTAAGAAGGTGAGGACTAAATGAACATGGAACTTCAGCTACCTGGTCCTTCTCCAGGTCAGGATTTGAAACAAAGTGGTGGAGCAGTGTATGAATACAAAGTAAGTGCCCTGGGGGTTCTACCAATGCTCCACTGTCCTTGCTCCAGTCCTGGAAAGTCTTGAACAGAAATTGCCCGTGGTGTTAGTGGGTTATCTGGTTGGGTTTTTTTATGCATATGTAACCCACATACCTCCTGGGTGTGGTGTTCTGTCCCATCTAGTGGCACTGAGACCACTTAGAGAGAAAGATTAATGAGTTTGATTGTTAGCGAAAGCTGTAGAGCACTTGGCCTTTAGCTCATGCCGTAGAGGCTCATGCACTAAGCTCCAGAGGTTCCCAGTTCAATCCTGCCTGCTGACGACTGGGGTCTGTTGGTGTTACACATACAAATGTCCAGAGATCCAGACTGAAACTTTAACTTGTGACCTAATGAGAATTTCAGCTTACATCTCCAGAGGAACAAATGCTAGTGAGCTAAGATACAACAGTACCTACTTCCCCAAAACATAGGATTAGTGAAATAACATGTCTGCTCTCCCATAAAGACCAATACAAACCAAGAGGCATGAATAGAAATGCCATGTATATGTGCTTATAAGTTTCTATATGAGCATTCTGGGATCTGGCATGGAAAATAAATGTCTCTTGTAATTGTCTGTGTTAAGATCATGTACAATAGTACATTGTTTCATAGCCTAAATCTTGAAACAGACACTGCAATTATTTTGATGATCTAATACAAAATGTAGCCTAGGTAGTTCATGTGAATATGGATAATTTTATTTCCCCTTCTCCTTCCCAATATAGAGCTGTATAGCAGTGGAAGGCTCTATCTTTCTATTGGCTGAAAACACAGTCGCTTCTCTGCAAAGAGTCCATCACACAAATCCTGACCAAAAAACAAGCAGAATGCCAAACTAGTCTGGAAAGCAATTTTGTTAACAATGATAAATCACTCTCAAAATGGAGTTGGCACTTAGCACATCCCTACCATTCCTCCAGGATCATTGTTAGAGCATCCAACATAGGTCCCAGAGGCACAGAGAAGCATGTTAGGGAAAAAAAACTAGCTCAAAACTACCTTTTCCCCCCTCTCACACCCGTTTTGAAGTGGAGCTGTGGGAGGCATCCCATGTGATAGGCTGGAGAAGAGACAACCTCTATATTCCTTAGCTTCTCCTCTCCACCCAAATGTATTTGGTAGATGTGGTGGGGCAAGGCCAGTTCCATTTCCTGTCTCTGCCCTTTCTCTTTCCCACAACAGTTCCCTGAAAGCCCTATTGAAAGCCACCCCCACACAATGCAGAGCTGATTAAATTAGGCCAATTAACCTGAAAGGATGCATCTGGGGGTGGAGGCGCAAGCTAAGGCTTGAAAGGCAGACTGAGGCTAGAATCCAACTGAGAAGGAACAGGCAGGGTTAATCTAATGCCAAGAAGGTCCCTTGTAGCAGCTTTCTGGGTGGTAGAGAGGGAGGGAAGGAAACCCAGGAGGGTTTAACTCTAATGGGCCCTGCATGGAGACGTGAGCACAGCAGGATGGGTGGGTGCCAAGCTCATCTCTTCCATGAGCTCCTCCCGCAAAGCAGCTCGACACCTGTGGAGCCTCTGCAAAGCCTTTTTTGCAACCCTTCTCCATGGGACCTCCACCCCAATGCAAAGCTGGATCCTGCAGGAGTAACATGTTTACTTACTTGTCCATAATAATAGCCAGTGCCTGGCCCTTACAAGGGGCTTCCTTTTTTAGACTTTAGAACACATGTTTTGTTCCTTAGGCATGCAGCAGGCAGGCAGTTTAAGAGTTGGGTATTCATGTTTTTTGTGGATGTTAATGGGCTGGACTTGTGTGATGGAAGGGTGTAAGTCTCTCTGGGCTTGACTATTCTCTGTATGTCTCTCTCTTTCTTCCTTATCTTTCGGCATCAATCTTCTCTTTCTCTAAAGCAACTTTCAAATGGAAACACCAAACTGACCATCCACAATTTAAAAAAGTCTCCCTCTTCCCAAACCTCTACCTGATCTCGTGGGCCACTTGCTCCCACAGATTTTCAACCCTGGCTTCCACAGTTGTAATAGGGACCATCTTCTATAGGGATCTAATAGGCACAGGACTGCTTCACTTCCATTGTAGCCCATGTGCTACCAAGACTGTATGATCCACTGGGCCTAGGAACATACTACAAACCTAGCGACAGCATAATTTCTCTAATACACAGTTCTTCTTCGAGTGATTGCTCATATGTATTCCACTTAGGTGTGCGCGCGCGGCGTGCACGATCATCGGAAGATTTTTACCCTAGCAACACTCGGTGGGCCGGCCGGCGCCCCCTGGAGTGGCGCCGTTAGGGAGCCCGATATATACCCCAGCCGGCCCATCGCCCTCTCAGTTCCTTCTTACCGCCCGTGTCGGTCGTTGGAACAGTGGAGAGCAGCTAGCTGACCTCCACATCCCTAGCACTCTTAGCACTCGTTTATCGTGTAGATAGTTTAAGTACTCTTAATTAGTTGTTGATAGTTATTCATAGCTTATTGTTGTAGCTACTGTAAATAGTAGTAGGAGATAAGGGGTTTCTCCCCTGTCTCCCTCCCGGCACCGGGCCAATGCCTGGCTCTCCGGGATTTAAGCCTTGCTCGGCATGCCAAAAGCCGATGCCCACAGGAGATCCACACACCTCCTGTCTGAAGTGCCTCGGGGAGTCCCACCTTCCGGACAAGTGCCGCATCTGTAAGTCTTTCAAGCCGCGGACCAAAAAGGAGCGGGACTTTCGTTTAAAGCAGCTCCTCTTAGAGGCATCGCTCAGTCCGATGTCGGCGCCGCAACGAACCCCGGCACCGACTCCAGCGGCCTCAACGTCTACGGCACCGGAGCGCCCGAGCTCCGGGAAAGAACCTCGGCACCATCCTTCTCTGGCTGGGACCTCGCAGAGCCGCTCTCTGTCCCCGAGAGCGAAGAAGTCGGGAGGACCGACCAAGGCGCCGCTGCATACGCAGCCAGCTTCAGACCTGCCCAGGCCTGTTACGGCGCCAGCACCGTCGACTCCGGTACCGCAAGGACCGTTGAGTTCGGTGCCAGTGGCCCCTGTGCCACTTACTCCGGCCCAGCAGAGGCCGTTGAGTCCGGCGCCGCCACCAGCACCGGCGCCGGCCCTGCCAACTCCGGCACCCGAGAGGCCGTTGAGCGCAGGTCAGCCTTTTCAGGGTCCGGTACCGATGACTCCGGTCCCGCGAGGGCCGTTGAGCTCGGTAACCGCCAGCTCCCCGGCCCGTACCGTGGTTGAGCTTACGCTGCCGTCCACTCCGGACACCTTCGCAGCGGCAAGGGACCTGATCCAGATGACCGATCCGGCACCGACCCCGTCCACGGTACCGCCGGTGCGGATCGTGACTTCACGCGGCAAACCGGCCATCTTCCACCCGGTGCCGCAGGCAGAGACCAGCCAGCAGCAGCCGCCGGCGTCTCCCCGGTACCGCTCGCAGTCCCGGCACCGGTCTCCATCCCGGCGCCGCTCGTATTCGCGGTACCGCTCCAGGTCCCCCTCCAGGCGGAGGTACTCTGACTCTCGGCACCGCTCCCGGTCCCGCGGCCGGTCGACGCGTAGATCCCCGAGACGTTCACGGTCCCGATCTGTGTCCCGGTACCGAAGTCATCGCCGGTACCGGTCCAGGTCTCGAAACCGATCCGGCTCTCGGCACCAGTCACCATCCTGGCACCGATCCGGCTCTCGGCACCGATCCGGCTCTCGGCAACGGATACCGTCCAGGCACCGATCCGGCTCCCAGCACCGGATACCATCCCGGCACCGGTCCCCGCTGAGGAGACAGACCTTGGCCACGCAGATGTCGCTACATGGCTACTCTGCTCCACCTTGGCCTTCTCGCTCTGGATCCCGCTCTTCCAGAGCTGGCAGCGACCTCTACGTCGAGGACCGCACTGTCAGTGACCAGGGCCACCTGCCAGAGACCGGACAGGGTCAGGAGCGATGGCCCTTCTGGACCCCGATGGCCTATTATGAAGCCCAAAGGGTACCACCTAGAGCTCCCACCTCGACCACATTGGAGCGTAGAGCGCCAGAGGCTACAGTCTCCCGGCCTCCGCCAGAGGTAGGGGACCCATACCCTGAGCCCCCAGCCCTGGACTCTTCAGCGGTACCCGCCGAGGATCCGCTTGCCCAAGGCCTGTCCTCCTCCTCCTCCCCTGACGAGGCAGTGGCGGGAGCGTCATCGTCCGGCCCGCCTCCTATCGATCTCAGGGACCATCAAGACCTGCTTCGCAGATTGGCCCTTAACATGGATCTGCAGATAGAGGAGGTTCCAGAACTGGAGGACCCGGTGGTGGACATTTTGACAACTGACGCCCCCACCAGGGTAGCCCTGCCATTCGTCCGCACGATACTGGCCAACGCCACATCTATCTGGCAGTCCCCAGCCTCAATACCCCCCACTGCCAGGGGCGTAGAGAGGAAATATATGGCACCTCCAAGAGACTTCCAGTATCTCTACACTCACCCCCCTCTGTGCTCACTGGTGGTCCAATCGGTCAACGAGAGGGAGAGGAATGGCCAACAGGCCCCCGCCCCAAAGTCTAAGGACGCCAAGCGCCTAGACTTATTTGGGAGAAAGATTTACTCAGGAGGGGGCCTACAGCTCCGGGCTGCGAACCAGCAGGCACTCCTGAGCCGCTACGGCTATAATACCTGGGTCTCCATGGAGAAATTCAAAGAACTTATACCTCCGGAGTCCAGGCAGGAGTACAAAGCCTTTGTCGAGGAGGGCAAGAAGCTGGCCAGGACGTCGCTGCGAGCCTCTCTCGACATCGCCGACTCGGCTGCCAGAACTATCGCCTCGGGAGTTGCCATGCGGCGTATCTCCTGGCTACAATCCTCCACCCTCCCCGCGGAGGTCCAGCACACAATCCAGGACCTACCGTTTGAAGGTCAGGGTCTGTTCTTGGAGAAAACTGACCCAAAGCTGCAGACCCTCAAAGATGGTCGAACCATCATCCGCACGCTGGGGATGCATACCCCAGCGACGCAGCGCAGACCCTTCTGGCCCTTCGGATGACGTCCCTACTTCCCACCCGCACCACGACAGGACTTCTACAGGAGGCCGCGTGGTCAAGGGGGCAGGAGACAACAACCCGGTCGACAGACCGGCCAGCGCCAGGGCCCCCACAAACCATCGTCGGGGCCCAAACAAAATTTTTGAAGGGACGCTCGAGGCCGGAGTACCAGTTTTAATCGATCCTGTCCCCCTATTCCTGAACCGCCTCTCCCTTTTCTCCCCGGCATGGTCAAATATCACCACGGACCGCTGGGTCATACAAACCGTGCAAAGGGGATACCAATTGCAGTTCGTCTCCCCGCCTTCATCCCACCCTCCCTCCCCGTCCCTCTTCAGGGACCCTTCTCACGAGCAACTCCTTATCCAGGAGGTACAGGAGCTCCTCACTGCAGGAGCGGTAGAGGAGGTTTCAAGGGATCTCAGAGGCAAGGGATTCTATTCCCGCTATTTCCTAATCCCCAAGGCGAAAGGGGGGCTACGTCCTATTCTGGACTTACGGGGACTCAACAAATTTATGGTAAAGTTGAAATTCCGTATGCTCTCCCTGGGCACTATTATCCCCTCTATGGATCAGGGAGACTGGTACGCCGCCCTCGACATGAAGGACGCGTATTTCCATATTGCCATCTACCCACCTCACAGACGCTTCCTACGGTTCGTAGTGGGCCAGAGACACTTCCAGTTCACGGTCCTGCCCTTTGGCCTCTCAACGGCACCGAGGGTCTTTACGAAGTGTATGGCAGTGGTAGCAGCCGCCCTTCAGCGTCAAAGGGTTCAGGTGTTCCCCTACCTCGATGACTGGCTTATCCGTGGCAACTCCAGCAGCCAGGTCCAGTCTCACATTCGCACGGCCATGGACATGTTCAAGCGTCTTGGCCTCCTACTGAACGTAGAAAAGTCCACTTTGGTGCCAACACTGAGAATAGACTTTATAGGGGCAATACTGGACTCTACTCTCGCCAGGGCGTTCCTCCCAGAGGCTCGCTTTCAGACGCTTACAGCTGCCATACGCAGCCTCCAAGCCTTCCCAACCTCAACGGCCCGCTGCTGCCTCAGCCTCATTGGTCATATGGCATCATGCACCTTCGTGACAGCTCACGCCAGGCTACGCCTGCGGCCCCTCCAGGCATGGCTTGCCTCAGCATACCGGCCGCACAGGGACAACCTGGATATAATTTTGACGGTCCCACCACAAGTCCTAGCCTCCCTCAACTGGTGGCTGGACCCCAGGAACGTGATGTCAGGTGTTCCATTTCATCCACCTCAGCCATCCCGAGCCTTAACTACGGATGCGTCATCCCTCGGCTGGGGGGCTCACCTGCAGAACCTCCAAACGCAGGGCCTGTGGTCAGAACAGGAGCTGACACTGCACATCAATGTCAGAGAACTCCGAGCGGTACGTCTTGCCTGCCAAGCCTTCGCTCAACACTTACAGGGCCGTTGTGTCTCCATCCTTACAGACAACACGACGGCCATGCATTACATCAACAGACAGGGAGGGGCGCACTCCCTCCCCCTCTGCCGAGAAGCAACTCAGCTCTGGGACTTTTGCATAGCCCGATCCATTCACCTGGTAGCCTCGTTTCTCCCAGGGGTCCAGAACACCTTGGCGGACCGACTGAGCAGGTCCTTTCAAACTCACGAGTGGTCCATTCGACCGGATGTCATCCACTCTGTTTTCCGGAAGTGGGGATTTCCCCGCATAGATCTCTTCGCGACTCGCGAGAACCGGAAGTGCCACGTGTTCTGCTCATTCCAGGGTCGCTCCCCAGGCTCCCTGACAGACGCTTTTCTCCATCCTTGGACGGACCACCTGGCCTATGCCTTCCCGCCAGTTCCACTGGTCCACAGAGTCCTGCTCAAGTTGCGCAGGGACAAGGCCCGAGTAATCCTGATTGCTCCAGCGTGGCCCAGGCAACACTGGTATACCACGCTCCTGGAGATCTCCGTGGCCGACCCGATCACTCTACCACTGTGGCCGGACCTGATCACGCAGCAGCACGGCAGGCTCCATCATCCCGACCTGCACTCTCTTCACCTCACGGCGTGGCTGCTGCATGGCTGAACCCGTCTGAGCTACGTTGTTCCAGCCCGGTCCAGCACGTTCTGCTGAGCAGTAGGAAACCCTCCACCAGGTCCACCTACTCAGCTAAGTGGAAACTGTTTTCCCTTTGGTGTGGCACTCGGGGTCTCAACCCCCTGCAGGTGCCAATTCACACCATTCTGGACTACCTCCTCTCTCTAAAGGAGCAGGGTCTGGCTCTCTCGTCGCTAAAAGTCCACCTAGCGGCAATCTCAGCCTTTCACCCCGGGGACGGGGCGGTTTCCATTTTCTCCAACCCCATGGTTAGCAGGTTCCTTAAGGGGTTAGAACGGCTACACCCATTGGTACGCCGCCCGGTCCCCACATGGGACCTCAACCTAGTCATCACCAGGCTCATGGGGGCCCCATTCGAGCCCATGGCCACTTGCTCCATGCTGTACCTCTCATGGAAAACGGCCTTCCTTGTAGCCATTACCTCGGCAAGGCGCGTCTCTGAGCTCAGAGCGCTTACTTCGGAACCACCTTATACGGTGTTCCATAGGGATAAAGTACAGCTGCGGCCACACCCGGCCTTCCTACCCAAGGTAGTGTCGGCCTTCCATATTAACCAAGACATTTTTCTACCTGTCTTTTATCCTAAGCCCCATGTCTCTAGGAAGGAGCAGCAACTCCATTCCTTGGATGTCCGTAGAGCCCTCGCCTTCTACATTGAGCGGACGAAGCCGTTTCGGAAAACGACTCAACTGTTCATCGCCGTGGCGGACCGGATGAAAGGCATTCCGGTCTCTTCCCAGCGCATCTCGTCATGGATCACCTCGTGCATCCACACATGTTATGACTTGGCAGGTGTCCCCACCATGCACCCTACGGCCCACTCTACCCGAGCTCAGGCCTCGTCGTCTGCCTTCCTGGCACACATACCAATCCAAGAGATTTGTAGGGCCGCGACGTGGTCGTCAGTGCACACCTTTGCCTCGCACTATGCCATAGTGCAACATTCTAGAGATGACGCCGCTTTTGGTTCGGCGGTCCTAAACTCTGCTGTATCACAATCTGACCCCGCCTCCTAGGAATGGCTTGGGAGTCACCTAAGTGGAATACATATGAGCAAGCACTCGAAGAAGAAAAGACGGTTACTCACCGTAGTAACTGGTGTTCTTCGAGATGTGTTGCTCATATGTATTCCAAACCCGCCCTCCATCCCCACTGTCGGAATAGCCGGCAAGAAGGAACTGAGAGGGCGATGGGCCGGCTGGGGTATATATCGGGCCCCCTAACGGCGCCACTCCAGGGGGCGCCAGCCGGCCCACCGAGTGTTGCTAGGGTAAAAATCTTCCGACGATCGTGCACGCCGCGCGCGCACACCTAAGTGGAATACATATGAGCAACACATCTCGAAGAACACCAGTTACTACGGTGAGTAACCGTCTTTTATGGTGTCCAGCTAGCCAAAGTGATTTTATGGCTCTCTATTTTCAATGGAAAACTGCCTCCTCTGAAGATGAATTCCCCAAAGCCAGCAACTACGTATTTACAGCAGCAAAATGCAGGGTTCCAATCACAATAGTGAGCTTCTGTCAAGGAAAAAAATCATCTCAATGTGCCAAATAAAAAAACCCACGCCTCCATGGATGCTTTGGTTGCTGACCATAAAAGCGAAAGCCTGCTGCTACTTAGGTGATGGATTTCTCTTAGTAGGCAGCCACCATTTTGTTTACAAGGAAATTTCCACTATTAGTATGTACACAAACTGCTTACGGTTGTTTGATTGGTTTTTTAGCAAAAGATGACAAAGGAGAAATGAGACATCTATTAGATTGAGGTAAGCAGTCTGTTACCACAGCTGTATTACTAACTTAGGTTTAATTGCTCAGCATTTATGAGATTCATAGTTTGTCTTTCTTGCCACACAATAGGCTGGGTAAGTTAAAGAGCTCTAAGTTTCTAAGGCTAGAGTTTTTGGGTGCCTGCCAGCACTGATCTGTTTAACAAACAAGCTGCAGGGTGCTTATTAGTAGGTTGGTTTGCAAACCATGAAGCCTCTGGGGCCAGATGCACTGATCAAATAGGAAATCTATATATCAGTGAGACCATTAGATGAAAAAGAGGCGCACCATTGAATATAGGCCACTGTAAATGACTTTTTGTAACTTTCTGTTGACCCAGCAGTCTAAATATTAAACATTAGTATAAGCAACATTTGTTTCAAATTGCTTCTCTTAGAATTTCCTGATGAGTGATAATTATATGTACTCAGTACTAAAAGAACAAGTACTTAATTGCTTGAAATAAATACAAATAATTAAATGTAACAAATGCCTATCTGCCGCTAAAGATGCTTATTCATTATTCATAAAAGCACAACAAAAATTAATGAATCAAGAACTACATAAGGCCAGATGATGAGTTCTTCTGTATCAGCACAGTTCCATGGAAGCTAAGATGATTTGTTTGGCTCTCCAAAGTCACTGGAGCTATGACAATCTACAGTAGCCAAAGACCTGATCCAAGGATCCTGCAAATAAAATTCCTTCACCTCAATCTCCTCATCTCCCCACTTCAACTAGAGGAGTGTCTTGTTTGTTTATTTGTAGAGTTTCACAAACTATCCCAACACATAATTTATTGAATGAGTTTACTTATGAGTTATCCATGAGCAGGCTTCAGTTTTTACTAAGTTGTTTGTTCCAAATTCTTTGATGAATTGTGGATGCAGCTGTATTTCATCCTATGAATTGCTCATGAATTATGTGCTGTAACTACTGCCGTGAACATTTTTTCTTTGTGCAGTGTGATTGGTCACCTCAGTCATATGGGACAGTTTCCAAGTCCCTATTGGATGCCCACCAAACTCTTGGAGCTTTCAAGATGTCTGCATGAATATTCACATTTCCCCTTTCCACAAATGTTCTTGTGGACAAAATTTTGCTCTTATCAATGTTTGTGAAAAGCAAATGAAAGAGGGTACAAAGACTAGTGAAGCAAGTTCAGTTTCAGTCATACAAATATTTGCAAATGATGCTTGCTTTTTTTCTCTGCCTTCTTCCCCCCCCCCCCCCCCCAAAGTATGCAGCCAGCTCTAATTTCAATTTCAGGGAAAGTCTAGTAAAGGAGAAAGGCCTTGCAGTGTACTTTAAAGGTTCCATTGAACCAATCAGGAGGAGAAGACATTAAGTTTTAGAACTAAGGACCTTCACTGAAAATCTAGAATTGTATGGCTAGAGCGAAAACAAAGAACTCTTTGCTGTAGCTCTTCACTGTGGTGTTAATTTCCCCCCTTTGTTTTCCTTGTGTGGTGTAGCTCAGGGCTGCCCTAAACATTGCTTAAGTAATCTGAAAGAAATGTGTGTGTGGCGGGGAGGGGAGTGTCTAGGAGCAGAAACTTTGGCAGCATAATTTGGGACCAGCAACTTTGGTAAAATGGTGCTTAAAATGCACCCCTCAGTTACCCAGCTTGGTTTTTAAAAAAAATAGCCAGGTCTGCAACTCCTTGCCACTCCCCACCCAAACTCTGAGCACGGGCACTAAGCTTTGCAAGCAAAAGCTGTGAAGTAAAATGAAAGGCAACTTGACTGCAATACTCTTGAAAAGTGAATGGGGGGAAAAACAAATAGGGAAGACGACCGTCCTTTTGCATGGTTGATATAATGTAGAATAGTTAGGAAAGGCTGTTAGCTAGAAACAAAGTCATTCTAACATGTAGTTTGCATGTCAGCAGAAATTAGGTATCGTTATGTATTGTATTATCATGGTGCTGACTTTGTAAATGAAGTCACTGAAGTGACTTTAAGGCTCCCTCACACTGCCAGAGTGGCATAAAGGGGCCTTAGTGTAAATGAGAATTGGCATCTAAGGGTATGTTTACATGCAATAAAAAAACCCTGTAGCACCAAGTCTGAGAGCCCAGGTCAGCTGACTCAGGTTCTCCGGGTTAAAAATAGCAGTGTAGACATTCGGAGTCATGCTAGAGCCTGGGCTCTGAGACCCTCCCCCATTATGGGATCTCAAAACCCAAGCTCCACCCCACAATCAACATGTGTGAGGAGCATGTGGGGTCACGTGTCCCCCCAGATTTGCTGCTTGGTTTGTACTGAGCATGCTCACACAGACTCAGCATACTCAGTAACACTGCTGAAGCCAGCTGCCCTCACTCTACCCCCACCCCCCACTATTGGCAAGCATGGGTCGTCTCTGCTCCACCATGAGTCCAAATGTCTACACTGCTATTTTATAGCCCTGCAAGCCTGAGCCGGCTGACCCAGGCCAGACACAGCCATACTGCATGTCTTTTTATTGCAGAGTAGACATACCCTAAGACAGTAAGTGGCACTCCATCAGCCAGACTCTCCTCTCTTTTAAACTCTGTATTGACTTTAGTAGAGTTAGTTCTGTTTAGGCCCAGCTAACAAGGTATGCAAGTGAGTGTCTAACTTTATGTCAATTGTCTCACATTGAAGCGCCCATCAAACTACTCATGTGCTTAAAGATAGGCATGTACTTAAGTTTCTGGCTAGATCATGGCCTTATGCGAAGTGTAAGTCAGAGTAGGATTGACCCCCAATGTCACCAGCTCAGCAGAATAAGAAAAAAATAGAACTGGCATTTTCAGAATGTAGTATTTAGATGTGCCTTACTCTTTGGTTAAGAGTATATTGGAGGTCAGAGCATCTAAGGGTTACATTCTCTTTTTGGTGGGAGTCTATTGTTTTGTGATTAAATTAGGGCTAGAGGCCAGATTAATAAATAATATGATGCACTTTTCAGAATTCTCAAAAGTCATTAGGTTTGATTAGCCTCATTATTCCTGTGCAGGACTGACATCTAAGAGCACAAACAAGAGCAAAATCTAACTAAAAAAGGGGTGTGTGTATGCAGGGCTGGTGCAAGGAAGTTTCACGCCCTAGGCAAAACTTCCTTGCACCAGCCCTGCACCGCCCCCCCACAATGCCACCCCCCCCAGCCAGCTCCCCCACCCGCAGTAGCTCAGCCTCCCCCCGCAATGCCACCCACCCCCAGCCAGTTCCCCCACCCACGGGAGCTCAGCCCCCCCCACCCACAGGAGCTGAGCGGGAAGCTGGGGGCAGGGGGGCGGCTCGCCATGGCTGCCCCCCGGCTCCCCAATCAGGCGCTGAGCGGGGGGGCATCGGGGCAGCTCGCAGAGGCTGCCCCTCGGCTCCCCGCTCAGGTGCTGAGCGGAGGGGCAGGGGGGCCGCCCGCCGCCCCCCAAATATTGGTGCCCTAGGCGACCGCCTAGGGTCGCCTAGTGGGTGCTCCAGCCCTGTGTGTATGCTGAAATATAGGACAATTTAAAAGCCCAGCAATGTACAGTGTAAGCATCTCTGGTTTTCAACCAGACCAGCACTGTAATTTCAGGGAAATCTCAACTGCCCTGTAATACCTTGAAATAGAGGTCAGTATCTCCACATATCCAAGAATTCTGGTCAAACTTGGGGCAGATACAGCTTTACATTATTCAGTGACGGACTCCACATTTGATTAACGTAATGTTTGGGGTGAGGGATAGGGGGGAAGAAGGGGGTGGACATCTGTCAGTCTTTACTTGGCCAAAGCTCTCACTGATTTCAAGAGGAGTCTTTCCAGACTAAGGATTGCAGTCTTTGGTCCTTAGTCTCACTCGCTAAGGACCAAAACCTGCAGACCCTGCCAAGGCATCCATGCTCCCCTCCACTTCAGTGAGCAGAAGGGAGTTTGTGTCCATGGATCCCGCGTGAGGTAAGGTGGCATCCTCACCTCCCAAATTCTTAGGAAGCCTCTCGTTTTATCTCCACAGGGTGGGAGTGGGACAGGGAGCCAGCAGGCCTCCCCCAGATGCTCTTGTCCTCTGCTCTCTATGTCCTTGGTGGAAGCCAGGGCAAGTGGCCTCCCTTTCCGTACTAAGGAATGGATGGGGAGATTCTTTCTGCAGACAGCTGGAGTCGTAGGAGACCGGCAACATGTCTGTGCTGGATCCATGCTGTCCAGGGACCAGTAGGAGCTAGGCAGTAATAAGGAGCCAAGGAAACTGTATGGATGGAGCCTTTCCTCCAGTGGATCCCTGAAATCCTGGTTCATTTAGGGGATGGAACTCCTGACCTCATGTGCATGTTGGCAGGGACAGCACTCTTCCCAATGGAAATATTACCAGGAGATTTCAAATTGAAACTCTGTTTCCCTTTGGCTATATGGGAATGGCCCACACAGAGGAATACTTGGTCTTAAATCAACAAGGTACGTAAGCCCTGGCTAGGTAGTTCAGACAAAAATGGGACCTGAGGAGAACAAAAGAATGGCCATACTGGGTCAGTAACTGTCCTTCTAGCCCAACATCCTGTCTTCCAACAGTAACCAATGTCAGATGCTTCAGAGGGAATGAACAGAACAGGGCAATTACCAAATGATCCATCCACTGTTGTCCAGTCCCAGCTTCTGGCAGTTGGAGGTTTAGGGACACCCAGAGCATGGAGTTGCATCCCTGACCATCTTGGCTAATAGTCATTGATGAACCTATCCTCTATGAACTTATCTAATTCTTTTTTGAATCCAGTAACACTTTTGGCCTTCACAACATCCCCAGTCAATGAGTTCCACAGGTTGACCGTGCATTGTGTGAATAAGTACTTCCTTATGTTTAAACTTGCTGCCTATTAATTTAATTGGGTGAACCCAGTTCTTGTGGTATGTGAAGGGGTAAATAACACGTCCCTATTTCACTTTCTCCCCATCATTCATGATTTTATAGACCTCTATCAGACCCCTCTCCCCTTAGTCATCTCTTTTCTAAAATGAGCAGTCCCGGTCTTTTTAATCTCCCCTCATATGGAAGCTGTGTCATGCTCCTAATCATTTT
Source organism: Chelydra serpentina (assembly GCA_037349315.1). NCBI lineage: Eukaryota > Metazoa > Chordata > Testudines > Chelydridae > Chelydra > Chelydra serpentina. The sequence goes on along the minus strand of JBAIAC010000029.1, from coordinate 31,831,222 downwards.
TGTTGCCCTTCTCTGTATCTTTTCCAATTTTAATATCTTTTTTTAATGGGCAACCGGAACAACATGCAGTATTGAAGGTGTGGGAGTAGCATGGATTTATATAGTGGCATTATGATATTTTACATTCTATTATCTATTCCTTTCCTAATGGTTCCTAATATTCTGTTAGCTTTTTTGACTGCTGGTGCACATTGTGAAGATGTTTTCAAGAACAATCCACAATGTCTCCAAGAGCTCTTTTTTGAGTGGTAACAGCTAATTTAGACCCCATCATTTTGGGATTATTTTTTTCCAACATGCATTACTTTGCACTTATCAACATTGAATTTCTTCTGCCACTTTGTCACCCAGTAATCCAGTTTTGTGAGATCTCTTTGCAGTCAGCTTTGGACTTAAGTACTGTGAATAATTTAGTATCCTCTACAAACTTTGCCAGCTCACTGTTCACTCCCTTTCCCAGATCATTTATGAATATGTTGAACAGCACTGGCCCCAGTACAGATCCCTGGGGAATCTAGCAACTTACCTCTCTTCACTGTGAAAACTAACCATTTATTCCTACCCTTTGTTTCTTATCTTGTAACCAGTTCCTGATCATGCAAGAATCATCTCTCTTAGAACATAAGAATGGCCATACTGGGTCAGACTAAAGGTCCATCTAGCCCAGTATCCTGTCTTCCGACAGTGGCCAGTGCCAGGTGCCCCACAGGGAATGAACAGAACAGGCAATCAGCAAGTGAGCCATCCCCTGCGGCCCATTCCCAGCTTCTGGCAAACAGAGGCTAGAGACACCATCCCTATCCATCCTGGCTAATAGCCATTGATGGGCCTATCCTTCATGAATTTATCTTGTTCTTTTTTGAACCCTGTTATAGTCTTGGCCTTCACAACATCCTCTGGCAAGGAGTTCCACAAGTTGACTGTGCGTTGTGTGAAAAAATATTTCCTTTTGTTTGTTTTAAACCTGCTGCCTATTAATTTCATTTGGTGACCCCTAGTTCTTGTGTTATGAGAAGGAGTAAATAACACTTATCGCCTGACTGCTTGGGAAAGTTATCATTACTCTCTTTACCACCATCAATCACAACACCACTTCCTCGGGGCAGCATAAAGTTCTGAATGGGGACTCTCCTTGCTGAAGAACAGTTGTCTTGTCATGAGCCACAGGTACATGGAGGAAGGAGGTTACACAAAAGAACAGGTTCAACCCAGACTACTTCTCCTGTCATGAACCAGCATCAGAATTGGGAGTGGGGGCAGTACGCTGTGGGGTTGAAGACACTTAGTCCCATATCCACCAGTGCACTCTAATGCACCCCAGACGTTTAGGCTCTTAAATTCCATTAAGAGCTTGATTTTTCAGAAGGGCTAAGCACCCGCAGCTCCCAATCATTTCTGCTGGAGTTGTGGATGCTCAGCACCTTTGAAAAGCAGGCCCAGAGCGCTGTATGGAACATAAGAACATAAGAATGGCTGTACTGGGTCAGACCAAAGGTCCATCCATCCCAGTATCCTGTCCACCGACAGTGGCCAATGCCAGGTGAAGGAAAAGGGCTTATTCTCCAAACGAGAGTATTAACACTCCCAGGAGTTCCATATGTTGCATGTCTGTAGGGAAATAGAAGGATACAAGCTCTTTTCTTCTACTAAAACCAATGGATTACAGATAGCTCTGTGAAATTGGATCAATGTTTTCATGAAAACAAATCTTCTTTTTTGAATTCATTCCATTTTGCTTTGCCTGAAATGCTCCGTTTGGCTGACGTTCAGCAGGGGTGTTAGGAACTGCTGTTCACAGAACACAGAGCAAACTCTCACGGCCAAAATTAAGAACAGTGCTGTCTTCTGTAAAGTTTTTAAAACCTAATTAAAGCAAATACTTTGAGATGATTAAAATGCACACACCATTTTTAAGATAAAAGTTTATTATAGTTGAAAAGGAAGCTCTATAATTTAAAATGGAAAGTTTATGAAGCTGCAGAATAAACCTCAGCTAGAAAGAATAACAGGTTTCAGATGTTCAAAATATCATACATTAACCCCAAATGATCATTCTATAACACCAGTTTCCTTAGTCCATGGCGCTGGAAGTTAGAACACCCACTCTGCTTAAAGACACAATACTTGCTACAATCAGCGGTTAATCACCCAATTCCTGTCCTGAGCCAAGACTCCCAACTTCATGATTTAATAAGACAATTATTGTATTTCTAATAAAATAAGTGATTGCTAGAACAATACACAATGAGGCTTAACAGCTCTGAAACAGAGAGCATCTCTTGTATAGTTGTGAATATTCCAGCTAATATATATATATTGAATATTCAAGTGTTATTTATTTAGAGTAGCTGTTGTTTAATTTACAGAGCTAAATTTATTTCAGTGGTTTCTATATAATTAAATACCAACCGACTAGTGGAAACATATTGAGACTTAACAATTATGTAATAAACGTCCTAAGTGACAATTAAGTGTGTTGGGGAGACAAATCTACAAATCTTTTATGGGGGCAAGTACTAAAGAGACAAGAGAAATTACTGTAATAAAAGAATCACTAGGAGTAAAAGGATGAAATTAAGAAAGTCAGTCTACTTTCTTCCTTTCTGACCGTGAGCTGTATTACACTATGTATTAGTCTCCAAGGGAAATAATTGGAACTCCATGCTTTGGATTCTTAAAAGATCTCTTCCTTCTATGTGCTATAGGTGAAATCAGCCAAAGCCCTGGAGCCCCTGGTAGAGAGTGCTCTGGGAGGGCCTTTCAATTTTGTAAATTCACTCCCCCGATTGGATCCACCGGAGCCAGATTTGTTAAATTTCTGAGCACACTGCAAAGTCCATCTCTTATCTCAGGTTACTGAGGAGCAAGGTGGGCTAAGTTGGGATGTTTGTATTAATGAACAGTCCTTTTGCATTTCCTTTTTCTAATGTATAGGATAGGCACCCAGGGCATAGGGTTTATGTGTATGTGTGTGGGGGGAGAATAGCTATTTTATTTGTATAAATTCAAATAAGCATATAAAAGCAGAGAGGGCAGAAGACACTAGACAATAGAGTGGAACACATCTTGCATTGGAAGAAGATGGACTGGATGATCTAATAGGCCTAATCCATTTCAACAGTCTGTGTTTTATGACCTGTGTTGGTCTCATGCTGTAGCTGTGAAGCTTTGATAAAGAGATCTTTTTCTACTAGTCTGTGTGTTTGGGTGACACTTTAATCAGTTATCGCTTGTGATGTGCTGTCAAGGTACATCATCTCAGCAGTGGCTGTGACATTCTTTGGTGGAATGTAAAGGGAGATAGTTTAAAGTGAATACAAGTGAAGATGTGATTCTGTGCACTGAGTACTTCATCCGAAGTTGAACAGCAGCTGTGGGGTGATGTTGCAAACCCCTGGTGTCTTCCCAGATCTGAGATCAAATCTGAAAGCAAAGGCCACTAGCTGACAATTCTGAAACCTAAATACATTCCTAGATGAAATGTAAACAAATTATCTTTATAAAATAGGAGATATATTCTAACAAACAGGTAAGAGTACATCCCACTGCTTCCGTACAAAAGCCCTCAGCAGGCAGATACAATCTAATCTACTCCTGCAACAAGTTATATGAATAAAAATAGCAGGCCAGGCCCTCAGCTGGTGTAAACCAGTGTAGTTCCATTGAGGATCTAGAGCAAGATCAGCAGCTATACTGGCTAGGGTCAAAGTTATGAGGATGATTAATTCTCCCGCATCAGGACGTAATCTACTCCTTAGCTGGGGCCAAGAAGAAAGTTGCTCCCGTGTTCTGTGCTGTACTACTGTAAAAATAGGAGCTCAGTGGGATTTTGTTACTTTCCTGGAAAGTTGTATTGGTTGCTGTCGGAGATAGGATGCTCAACTAGATGGGCCATTGGTCTGTTCCAGTGTGAAAATTCTTCTGCTGCAGAGCTCTCCTCCACTTGCCCTGGGTCATCAGGATTCTCTCGGTGTCATGGCAGGATATAAATAACAAAGATCTTGATTAAGGAAAGCATCCCTATTCAGGAAAGCACTTATGCACATGCTTAACTTAAGTAGCTGTTTAAGTCCCATTGAAGTCAAGGATCTTAAGCACAGGGCCAGTGCAAGGAAGTTTTGCGCCCTAGGCTGCCCCCCCCCCCGCAATGCTGCCCTCCCCCCCAAGCCAGCTCCCCACCCACGGGAGCTCACCTCCCCCCCCACACACAATGCCGCCCCCCCCCGCCATCTCCCCCCACCCGTGGGAGCTCAGCCTCCCCCCCCACAGTGCCACCACCCCCCTGCCAGCTCCCCCCGCCCGTGGTCGCTCAACCCCCCACCACCACCCGTGACCCGCCGGCCGGAAGCTGAGCGGGGAGCCTGGGGCAGCTCACGGCGGCTTCCCCGTAGCTCCCCGTTCAGGCGCTGAGCGGGGAGTCGGGAGGCAGCCGCCCGCTGCCCCCCAAATCTTGGCACCCTAGGCAACTGCCTAGGGTCGCCTAATGGGCGCGCTGGCCCTGCTTAAGCAGGTATTTAAAATTAAGCACATGCTTAAGTACTTTCCTAAAAAGGACCAAAGGCTTTCTTATTCTACCACTAAGTCATCAATCAACTCTTCAGCACGCCAGCCAGACACCCAGGAATATGAGGCTATTTATTTATGATGGGATGAAAGGATCTCACTCAGGGTTTGGAAGAGATGGGGTTAAAACACTGCCCTAAAAGCCACATGCCACTACAAAAATGGTGGGATTGTAATGGAATAGTCTGACATGACTATCAGGCTGCCTGCAGCCAATCAGCAAGAACAGGTACATCAATGAGGTCGGAATGGAGGAATGTGAAAAAACTCCTCTTCTTCCAAGGGGGACTATACCTAGAAACAGGAAGTGCATATGAGTGGGTGCATGGAAGAGAAGAAACGGGTACTCCTTCTGCTCTTTGGGGGCTGGGGCTGAGGAAAAACACCTCTGAAAACCTCTGGGCTGAAGCCTGTGACACTTTCTTGGGGTGCCCAGAACTGAGTCATCTTGTTACCACCTGCCTCGGCAAGAGGAAGATTTGCTTGTGCTTGACTGGATGTCAGCTCCCTGCCACCACCAATCTGTTCGCCATCAGAACAATCTCCCCAGGGCTCTGCCAGCCTTCAGACTGCCTTGCAGGTAACAGTAGCTTCACCCCAGCCCCCGAGCCTCTCTGAAAGCATTCCCCTTAGTATCCGGCCTCTGTCTCTGAACACTCACAGGAATTACCAGGTTTGCTGTCCCCAATGGAACATGTACACACAGCTTGACAGGTACAACTCAGGATCAGGTCCTTTATAACATCACAGCACTGAGACATTGTTATAGTGAAAACCATCCAAAGTTTATTATCAAAGATCAAGATTCAAGAGACACTCAGTGAGGATAGTGATGGAAACAGAAATGCTTACATAGAAAACACAAAGAATAACAGGCTTCTTAGAATCGATACTTAACTTTAATGGGCTAAAATCCTTGTCTAAAGTAGTTCCTTACCTAAAGCAATCTCCCAGCATCACCAACCAATGTGTGTAGAATCCTAATGGACAACGATGTGTCCTTTTTTTTTCTTCCTCTATTCCCAAAGTTCATTGTTTTGTCCCCAGAATCAGCATAATACACTGCAGTTTAGGTGCCGATGTTTTCCCATCCCCCGGTTTGCTCTGTCTGCAGGCGTGGCTTCCATTGTGCTGACTTACAGTGCTTCATTTACATAGCTGACACCGAGACAGGTGAATCAACTTCCTTTGCCTGGCTCAGAACCTGTTTCTTAGCCGTGCCTTGATGTAGACATGTTTAGTACTTATACGCAATTGCTTAAATATCATTCATACGCACCTCACACAATGACTATGAGGATCACTGTGATCCTGGCTTTCATTTAATATCTCACATGACATTCTCTATGGGTCAATTCTGCGACAGCAATGTGTTGAGTGTAGTGAGTTTGTCAGCCCGGTCAGGGATACTGCTATAGAACATGAACCCTTTGCAGTTGCCACTGAGGGGTTCTTAGGGTCACAGTCTATTAGGTCTAAAAGCTCTGAAGTACATATGAACAATGGTGAATGATTAACGATGATTGCTTCAAGTGGTGGGCCAATTGACACGCTCACTGCATCCTGCTTCTGCAGTACTTGGCTAGATGAGTCTGCATAACTTGTCCCCCTCCCATGCCCAGATGTCAAATCCAGTGTAAGAATTTGCCTGCTCACCTCACTTCCCACCCTGCAGAAATAGGAGACTTCTTATTGGCCTGTGTCTGCCATGCAGTTGCACTTCAGAGCCCCCTGGGGCTGAGAAATGCCCTAGAAAGACCATTATTTAGGTGGAGAAAGGCTGGGTCACCAGAGCAAATGATGGATCTGAGGGGTACTGTGTTTACAGTGGAAAGGGTTTGAAATATTTGTTTTAAATTAAATCCTAGATCTTGTCAGACAGAAGATTATATAAATGTCTGAGCGAAAATATCTTTACAGAGAAGATCAATCTCCTACGAAAGGAAGTCATCTGGGCAACAAACTCCAAACTGCAGCAGTTAGCATTAACTGTCCCACCATCCCGGGTCAGCTCAAGAACTCCTGAGAAGTATTTGAGCCACCATCTGAGTTGTTTTTCCCTCCTGGCTGATGAAAGACAGTGAAGAACAATTGTGCCCACTGCTAAGGGGAAAATCCTTGCCTGCTTCAAGGAAGCAACCCTGCCAGCCTTGATTATATGCTCCAAAAAGCCAACATTTGATGCAGAAAACTTCTCCAGCTATTGCCCCGTTCCCAGTCTCCCAGTCCTAGACACAATCTTTGACAGTATGACAAGCGGCTCCAACAATATGCAGCATCTGCTGACATCATGCGCAGAGATGACCCCAATGGATGACCTCCTTGTGGCAATGGACAGGGCCATCTCTCAATGCTGGCATTACTCAACCTCTCTCTTCAGCTTTCAGAGTAGTTGACCCCAAATGATATAACTGAGGAGGCTGCATTTGTGCTTGGCCCCCGCACAGGCAGGCAAAGAAGAAAAAGTCCTTTCCCTCTTCTGGCTGCTGCTCTCTTGGTGAACACTAGGGACCGAGTGAAGGACTTCCTGGACCAGAAGCATGCGCCTATTCAACTTGAGCTAAACTCTGTAGCTCAGGGCTGTAACAGAATCACATTGTTTGAGGATGGGGCAGGACGATGGACATGTGTAAGCCACTGATCAGTGTGTGTTACACACATGCCAGGAGGCACAACCTGGCCTTTAATGGGGGCTGTTGTGCCATCCTGTATTCTCCAAGATGAGCAGTGTAACACAGTCATCTGGGCAACAAACTCCAAAGCATTAACTGTCCCACCATCCCGGGTCAGCTCAAGAACTCCTGAGAAGTATTTGAGCCACCATCTGAGTTGTTTTTCCCTCCTGGCTGATGAAAGACAGTGAAGAACAATTGTGCCCACTGCTAAGGGGAAAATCCTTGCCATCTTCAGCTGTTATTTTTCCACAATCACTGTTTTCTCTCCTCACAGTTTTAATAACTCAAGGTAGGATTTTTATTTTTATTTTTGCATTTGAGGGGGATTTATTGTAGAACGTGAACACAGCATCTTATTGAAAGGTCAGATGTCAACCAAATTAGGCTAAATGGTTGGTATCGTTGGATAGCACTGTGGCTGAACTGCTTTGGGTCTGTTTGTCTGGCTGAGCCTGTAAGAGGAGCCCCAGGAACCTCAGCAGAATCCAAGCGCGCTTTAATTCAAAACCACAATGGGCAAAGTAGCAAACCTTGTTTATTCCATTTGTGTAACCCAATAGTATTAACATTGAAACTTTATAAGCAAGATATTGAACTCTTTGGTCCATGCAGCTCTGCTGGGATAACCCCTGAATGGATTTCTCGGTGTAGACAATACGCCAAGCCCCTTAATTTGTTTGTGAGCTGCAAAATATGGGAGTTTCAACAATGGTTGTTTTCTCTCATTGTGAGAAACAAACCACTCACTGTATATTGTGTTAACATTTGATTCCTGCTCCTACTCTGGATTTGGTTTTGGTTAGTTTCCCATTAGAATCGGGACTCGTCTATTGTGGCAGAATTACATATTGGTGGGGATCGCAGAACTGGTGGGATGTTAATATAGATATGATGTAAGGAACTTCATTCTGCACTCCTTATTCAGGCAAAACTCCTCCTGATTTATGGGGCCAACTCTTCAGCTGGTGTAAATTGGCTTTGCTCCAGTGACATGAGTGGAGCTTCACTGATTTACACCAGCTGAGGAGCTGGTCCAGGGAGTTTTTCCAGAATATGTCACCAATTTATTTTTGAATATTAAAAACAGCAGTAACTTAGCACTTACAGAGACAGACAGTCCTTTGTATGACCTGATAGAAGGCCATTTGCTGCCTAACTTCTCCCTATCCTCAGGGCCAGATTCTGCACATATATAATCTGGAACTGACGACACATACGCTTTTTGTCCTACAAACACTTACCACCAGCCACTGTGCTTAGCATGGCAAAGTCAATGGGCCTAGTCACAGCAGTGTGCATTTGCAGGATTGGGCTTTTCAAATGTGATCTCCTTGAGGTGGGATCCTTGTCTTTATAACTCTGACATGCCTGGCTCATGCTGGGTTTTTTACAAGCAGTAATCCAGAATAATCATTTGCAGACGGAGGGTTGAAGACGGTGTTCTCAGCAGTCCATTCATGCTGCCGTATATACCTCAGGGCTTGTGCAGGTAGAATGAACTCTCTAACTTGGATGAAGGCATAAGCAAGCCTTCCTCTTGACTTGGAGTTCTAATTCCAGCTGGAGAGTTTTAGGAAAGAATCAGTTGTTAATTCTCTGATGCCAACTCAGACGATCCCTTCTTGTGTCAGTTCCCATCTGGATAAGAGTTTTCTTAGTTCCCTTGATAGCTCTTTCACCCTCCATCTTTCTACAGGATCTCTCAGGTTCAGAATAATCTTTTCAGACCCCCACAATAGATGCTTTATATTTCTCCCGCCGCAAGAAGGTCTGTTTAGCTGGTGAGTCTGACTGGCTGTAAGTCCTCTCACATTCTCTAGTCCTTTTGTAGAGTTCTTGCAGTCCATAGAAAAGACTCTCTAAAGCACCAGTTTCACTGGGCAGGGGTCCACTCACACAGCTATCACTTCAGGATCAGGTCTGAATCACTTTAAGTTTGTTATACAAACTTTTAATCAGATGGAGCTGGAGAATTCCAAACCTATCCCATTTTAGGATGCACTTTTTAAACTGTAACCTAAGGTTACAATTTCCTTAAAGCAAAGGAAATTTATTCCATAGTGCTCTCTGATGACAAGGGGAGGTACCCATAGGAATTGGTCTTCCAAATCCTTCCCAGTAATTCTTATCAAATCTTGAATTTATATAAAGCCAACGTTTTCTAAAGCAATTTGCAAACTACGTGCACAGTGAGAGATGGGAATGTCCTTGAAGGACCAGGAAAAGATTAGTACAAATGTCTTTATTTTAAAAATGAAAAAAAGAAAAAAGAGGGACAAGATACAAAAATAAACTATTGCTCAGTTTAAGGAAGTTATCTGTACATTTACAGCACAGGCAAACACTAATATCTGGCCTAAAGCTTACTGCTAGTATTGGCTTTGTTTATAAGTCTCTATTTCTTTTAGCAGTACCTATATCTAATAAGAGACTTCTCAGACTATTCATATGAACCCTCTTCATCAGAGAAACTATCCATAATTCACAACCATAAGAACTTAAAACCACCTTTTCCATGCAAAATAACCCAAATGAACATACAGATGATGCCACAAACAGACCAAGTATCTTGGTAGCTCCATTTAATACTGTTATGGCAGGTTTCACTAGTGGTGGGATCTTACAGATAGTCTTCCAAGTTCCTTTTCTGAGTGTTCAAACAAGTGTTCAGTGCTGGGAAAACATGCCGTGTTGATGTTAGTCTGGATTATGGAAAATTGTGATGTAGGCCTGTCTTGACTTGAATAACTGGACATGGGTGAGGCCTCATTTCTTGGGAGACAGGATTAGAGAGGTAAATGGATCAGCAGGCTGGAAACAGAATGTCTGTAGTAGCTAAAATAAGGGGGAATACGTCAGGGCATCATTTACAATGGATAAGATAACAGTGGATAAGATAAACTTGAAATGTAAAATGAGTTAAAGAGTAAGTCATACATGGACAGTGTGTGGACAGAGCATACTGTACAGAGACTGGTTCCTGCAAAGTGACCAAGTCAGTCTCGAAATATGTGATGCAATGTATAGTAAATGCAGTGTAATTTGTAAATGTATATAAAGGAAGAGGTTTTGCTGTGTAACTCTGGATGTGTGGTATGCCCTGTATCCACCCTTCTCTTGAGTCTGATCAACTCAAGTCTAGTTTGAATGTATGCCAATAAAGAAACCTCAGTGACAAGTTGGCAGTCGAGCTGAACTCTTGGGAACTGAGTGGATAAGGTCTCAGAAGCTACCCCAACATGTGGGAGAAGCGGGCTCTGTGTAGAGGGAGCTATGCAGGTAGCAGGAGAGTTTTCTGTTTGCTTTGATCTCAGATTGAGTCAGTTCTTGAGGCAGAGTTGCTCCTAGGAACTGGACATTGTTGCTGAGATGAGCTCCTTGCCTGCATGCTGATTGATCACCTCTTTTGTAGGACTGGTGTACAGGTGTAAATAAAACAAATTGCACTTTGAATATACCCTGATTCTGAATCACGGATTTCTCCTCCACTGGGAAGCTGACCTGAAGAAGGGTTGTGACCCTGGTGTCAGAATGGGCCAACCACACAAACAGTCCCTTATTAAAATCACATTCTTTAAACTGATCACTCACAAACAAAGACAGTCTAGCAAAGAGGCCAGTTGGTACTCAACTACATTTCCCAGCAGACCCTGGGACCAAAGGGCAAAGTTCAAACTACCTTCCCAGTTATAAAAAGCTCCAGCTGGAGGCCATACTTTCATACTAGTGTGTTTCCAACAATGAGAAATAGGACACCCATGGTAAATAGTAGCTTTCCATCTCCCATAGTGTTTCATAAGCAAACACTTTACAATTCACAAAAGAATAATATATAGTTCAATGTATTGAATACCATCTCTCTCTAGGTTGCATAATTTAATATTAATTCTAAAATCAGCCTCCTTAATTATAGTATTGGATGTGAAAAAACTTTAGCTTGTATGGCAGGGAAAACTTTTTGTTTTTCATTTTAACATTTTCTTGAACTGGGCTGCAATGATTGTGAGGACTCTACAAATCACAGCTGTGTTTGGATATTATCTTTTCTGAGAAGCTTTGCATCATTTCTGCTGAGTTCACTAATGAAGTGTAATTTTCTCTGTATGTAATTTTGTATAATCTGATAATAATGCATATTTTTTAAATAGGCACATTCAGTAGGTTTTGGAGTGTGGTGTTAGTTTGAAAAGAACTTCCCAGTCTGCTGTGAATTAGTGTGTGTGGCTGAGACATGTAACAGTATTGTTGAGCTGAAGGATCACAAAATACTTTTCAAACACACAGAGTTCAAGTGAGTTAGTGTCAGTTGGGAATAGAGCACAGACCTACAGATTCCCAGTTCCTCTGCTCTAGCCATCAGAATGCTGGATCTTGGCTTGCTGTGAAGAGTAAGGAAATGGTTAGCTCGCTTGAAGTTGGGGAATAGAGTGTGGTTCAAGACCTTAGGTCTATTTCCTGACTTATACATCCATCCTAAGATTCTATTTATACCACACAAAAAATTAAAAGGCTTGTTTTCATGCCCCCAACTCTGAGGCTCCATTAGGGGCAGTGATCATTTGCTTAAAGCAAAGCTCGCCCCCCGCCCCCTTTCAATTTTTCTTCCCTTTCTGTTGGATCCCCACTTGCTTCCTTACTAGCCACAGAAGTGTTGATAGGACTCTCCCCATCAGCAGCACTGCTCTGTGATGGAGAGGAAGAATTTCTGTTGGACCAGCCCTTGCCAGACTATCAAGCAAGAAGCCAGAACAGAGGAATCTTTCACATGACAGCCTAGAGTAGTATCCCTAAGCCAGTCGGCTGATCCATATCCTCCAACATGCAGGACTGTTATTGCTGTCCTATGCTCACCATCTCATCTTATTCTCTTGTAAAAGACTCTTTTCTTGCTGTTTATTCTTTCTAATAATTATTATGAATCGTATTTATTATGGTATTGCCTAGAGGTCCGTGGAGACTGGGGCCCCATTGTGCTAAGCTGTACAAACACAGAATAAGAGACGGTCCTTGTCACAAAGAATTTACAATGTAAATGACTATAACCACAGATTAGTTGGCTAGCACTGCAGCCAGTTGTGTGACTGTGATGGGGCTTAACCCCCATCACTTGCAAGGCAAGGGAAATAACCCAATTTGTCATGCTCTGCACCTGGTGTGGGCAGGGGAAGAGTAACTAATTGCCTCCTGGCCAGAGGGGGTGGTGCTAGGCCTTATAAATAGATTGAGGGAGCTCAGCTGTAGAGGAGATTGGTCCCTCTGGTGGAGAAAAGCCCTGGGATTGGGTTTAATGGACAACAACCGAGGAAGAACACTAGGAGCAGGTTAGGCTCTTGCAGGGCAAGCCCTGAAGTAGTGCCAAGAAAGGAACTACATGGAAGATGAGAGGGGTGGGAGGCCTACTGATGTGAAGGCTTGTTCGGACGTTTATTCAGACTTGTTCCTGCTCCCCTGGAGGGGTTTAGACTTTTATGTGACCTGGCCAGAGGATGAAGCTACAGAGTTGAGAGAAGGTGGAAGTCTGAGAGAGAGCCCAACAGGGGGCGCTGGAGATGAGGGGGTGTCCAAGTCGAGGGGGTGCCCTAGAGGTGAGTACGTGCGCTTACAGTGACCTTTGCCCGTGTTACCAATCTCATGGATTAAATGTATTTCCTTTTTTAAAAATCCGTGTTTTATCAGTAGCTTTTATTTAGCATGATTTATAATCAAAAAGTGGGTAGGAAGGGGGAAGAGAGGGTGGTATCCCTAATCCTGATGAGGGAAACGAGTTTGTCTCATGAATGGCCAAGCCATGAATAAGTTATTTATATTTCACCATTCGTATTTCCATAAAGTTGTTATTCCACTGCAGCACATTACATATCCTATATATACCACATTGGTTTGGAGAGGGAAACTGTTATAATAAATGTTCAGGTTTCAGGCAAGCTGTGTTAGTTTAAGTTGGAGCCGTTTTAACTTGCTGTGTAGTTCAGCAGCGCTATGATGTCAATTTAAAACTGCTTTTAGTGCTGTCATCTGGAGGTTTCTTAAAAGTAAATGACATGTTCATTGCTACGTTGTTAGAGTTGGAACTGTTGTGACAGCTGTAGTTAAGGTTGCCCAAGACTGTGCTATAAAACCCTCTTTTCGGTTCCGTATAACTTTGTGAAACTTCCACCTTTAGGGCTGAAATTTTCCATACCTGGCCTCTGCCCAAAGGTGAGCTTATATGGAAAGTTTGAGCAAAAAATGGTTCTGTTGTTTCTGAGAAGGGAGAGAGAGAGAAACTCCTGCTTGTCTGTTAATGTAGAGTAAATACTGCTATCGAGGCATTCTTGGTGAGTGGTGCTTGGCTCTGAAATTTGCTCTCTTTCCTTGCCAGTGGAGCAAAGACTAAATTTGTTGACCTTCCATGCTGGAAGGTGAATTTTCTCTCTCTAACCCAAGGGAGGGAGACTATTGAGCGGAGTTTTGGAGATGACTGGGAAGTTATTTGCTTGCTTTGAGCCAACTTGTAAATGTACAAAGCACAGTGACATGTGCCTAGAGAGTGTTGGTAAAAGAACTACATGTATGAGGCCGAGATGTGAAAATGGATGAAGGGACACACAGGTCTGTCCATTGATAGTTATTCATGCTCACAATCTAATGCCACAACACTCTCTTTTTCTCACAACACTTGTCATTTTCAGGCTTTTGTAAACAGGATTTCCAAGAGCGCAATCAATGAGAAATTGCTCCACTTTCTGAGCATACCCTCCTGGTCAACTTGTTATCTGTGCCAGAACTTATATTGTCTGAGGGAAAAGTGCCATGGAGAGTGCTTTAGTGGAGAGTGTTCAATGTAATTGGTGGAAAGGACGTAAATCCCTAAAAGGACCGTGATTTAAAGAACTGGATTTCTGTCAGGTGTATAAAAGTTGGGAAGAGTGTACAGAATATCGCTAGCTTTCCTTTACAAATAAAAATGACTATCCTATGAGCTCACCCTATGCTCTGTTACCCTTTGAGTCAGGTCAGCCAGAGAATTTGAAAGAAAAACACCCACAGTTTTCTCAAAAGTATGGTTAAAGGGGAATGTGTTCGAAAGAAAGTCACACTCCTAAGGCAGCCGCAGTCTGTCTGAAGTTGCAAGTCGTGTGTTTGTACTGTTCTTTTGGCATTTCAGAGAGTGCATAGTTATTCCTGACCTTTGCCTGCTGCTCAGTGGAATGTCACTTGTCGTTTTAAAATAGTTTAAGGAAAATTCGGTGGCTACCTAGTTTAGGGTTTGCTCAGTAAAAAACCCCTATTGGCAATGCATGCCAGCTACCGGCGCAGTTGAACATACTACAGCGGAAGCATAGACAACGACCAACTGTGTTGATTGCTGGTTCAGCTGCACTTATTGCTAAATTTCATTGTCAGACATGTCTTTTTATTTTAAACAAATAGTTATTTATTCGTGTCTAGTTTTTATAGGGCACTTTTCATTCGTAGATCTCAAAGTGTTTGCAAAGAAGATATAGATCCCCATTTTCAGATGGGGAAACTGAGGCACGGAGAGACATGGCTCATGCAAGCTCACACAGCAGGCCAGCGGCAGAGTTGGGAATTAAACCCAGATCTCCTGAGTCTCCGTTCAGTGCATGAGATTGTCTTACCATGATGGTGCACTGAATCTTCTGATTGCTTTACGGTCACTAATTCATTAACTGATCTGTGAAGATGCTAGAGAACTAGACTTTTCTGTAGGAAGGATTGTAGCAACAGCACATGTTTCTCACCCATTTGCTCCCTCTCCCCCATGAACACATGCTCCCCCACCCTCAATATATCTCAGCCCTGACCTGTAGCAGCATCTAGGGATGAAGTATAGCTCAGCCACCACCATCTATTTATTTTTGGTTTCTCCGCTGAAGCTGCCAACAAGGATGACAATTAATTCCAATTATGACGGTGGCTTTTCTGTGGTAAGCTTCGGCATTGGACTGAGACCACCAACATGTTTCACACAGGCTGGCAAACAGCCCAGCAAATGGAAACGACTTTCAGTCCTGAACGTGCTGCGACTTGCCAAACTGCTGGGAAAAGCAGGTGTGAACCTAAACTTTCTGACGCGTGCTCAAACTGAGAAACTCGTGCACGTTTGTGTTGATCTCTGCACCTTGAAGCTTTGCGCTGCTTTTTTTTTTATTCACAAGTGCTTTAAACTGACATCTGAAATGTGAATGATCTCTGTGCTCATGAGCAAAAGAGATTTTTAAAGTGGCTTTTCCTGTTAACATAATATTATTTGTAACCAAGAGGCCGAGCCAAGAGTTACTGTGTGAAAGCATCTCTGCCAGGTAAGGTCACATTTCAGCAGGGCGTCGTTGGATTGCTTTTCACTCCTAAATGTGCATTTCCAAATGTAGCAGTGTGCAAGTCCTGGAGGATTTAGTGTAACATCTCATAAAGATGTTAACATTATTCGTGATAATGCATGGCCTTTGTTATAATTACAGCGAGTCCTGGGAAGGTTCAGCTATTTCATTAGCTGACTGAAAAAAACAAAGTCTAAAGTTTCATTAGAATCAGATGTAATGCTTGTGTTCCAAGATCAGTTGGAAACTAATAGGAATAAAATAAGTCATAATATCCCAACTGAGGCTGAACTGTGCTAATCATACTGTGGATCACGCTGCAGTGATTTGATATTCAAATATATCCTGTGGCAACTCCAGCCTCACATTGTAGTCCCCAGAAGATCTTGGGGGAGATAAGGGAATGCTGTGTCTACTTTGCTAGTGAGACCATAGCAGATGAGGCTCTTCTTGCCAACCAGGTGCCTGGTTGAGCGGCTGCTTTGGGACCATGCTTTTCTCATGGGCCCATTAGTTTCTTCACAAGGTTTAATAAATGATGACAGAACTCAAGTTCATCTCCCTGCTGCCATGACGGACTTTCTGAACGTTGACCAGTGCAGTGCGGTCTCCCTGAATCTGCAGGCAGAGACGTTGCAGAGTAGATATTGGGGTTCCATCCCCCATACTCTTATATAGAAGTGAAGCACAGCAACCCTGTGATATTAAATGGGTGCATGCACTTGTCCCCTTTTCTCCTCCCACTCACCCGCATAGCCCCTTGAAGCCCAGCCAAAGAAACACACAAGAAATACAATGTTGGTCAATATACTCAGTACGGATGTTGAGAAGTACAGTGCTTAGTAGCAGCGCCTGATGTCAGAGAAATAAGAGATGGAACTTTAGTTCCTAGTACCCCAGAAAAAATGATAACTCAAAAGACAACAGTGCTTGATGTTGAACTGGCTTTACCCCTTCCTGGAGAAAGGGCCATATGCTGTTTATACTGGGAGCAAGTGAAAAGGGTACGTCGCTGAAGGGGTTGTGAGGAACTCTTCCAAACTGGATTTCTGTGCCATCAGTTTCCACTTAACTGAGGCAAGAAATGCGGTTCAGGGTTGAGCCAAACAAACAAACAAAGTAAACAGATCATTTTTAACAGGGCTCTACACATAACAGGAGAGACAACTCCAATCCCCACTCTCCTTAGGCCAGCCATTATCTGCCTAGCTCACTTCCCCCCCGCCCCCTCCCATTGCAGATAGCTTGGATTCTGCCAGCAGCTCTCAGTCTTGGGGGAGAGGGGCGGGTAATTATCAGTGGTAGCTTGGTCCCCTGACCAAGAGCCCCCACTGAGGATTTGAATTGAGAGACGGCCAGGAGGCGAGATTGCTTCCTCCTCTGGCTGGTAATATCTCTTTCCTTCTGACCTCCTGCTCCCTCCCCTCCACACAGCAACCTTCTAGGCCCACTTACACAACCCAGAAATCCCCTACCTGAACTCTCCACCCAGCACTTAGCATCTCAGGACCGACCCACCCAAAGCTCTGTTTCTCCATGTGACCCCACCACCATCCCACTATCCTTTATAACCATAGCAAGAAACTGTGCCTGGTCTTGGGAGAATAAATGTTTGGGACCCTGATGTATGGCTGTGTGCTTACAAATTCAGGACAGGTCACTTCCGGCTGTTGGCAAGCTGTGCCCAATTTATGGGAACAGGAGTAATCTGTGAAACACCAAGGACCCTATACCCTGAGGTCTCCTTACAAATCATTAGTGTGACCAGATGCCTCTGAGACTGTACTAGCTCAACAACTCGCCACATCCTACCGCTTCATGGAGATCTATGAGAAGCTGCCCCAGTCACCTTGATGTTCTAAGGAACAAATTGTTGCCTTGGCGCCTCTGTTGCGTGGCAGCCAGACACCGCTACGTGGCCTGGCCGTGCTCAGCACACACAGAAGCTTACGCAGATCCTAACGGGCAACAGGGCTCTGCCCTGAGGTGGCTCTATAGTGCTTGTGTGGCGGGGCCCAGAGAATGGGCCACTCCAGCTCTGCCTCCCCCCACCGAGCACTGGGGACTGAATGTCAGTCAGAAGTACTGGATGTGCACACCTAGTACTCTCTCGTAGTACCAGTACAGAGCGGGGATGCTTCTCATCTGATCGGCAGTCAGAGGATGACATAAAGGTAACCTACACAGCAGGGGGAAAACTGGGGCTTGTCCTTTTTCTTGATGCTTTATGCTGAGTACACAAGGGCTGGAAGGGGGCGTGGGTGGTGGTGGTTGTGACGGTGTTCCCCATAAAACTTTATGGGGAGATGCTTATAAATGTATATATGTAACTAGAATATGTTTTATGCTACATGTGCCATGTAACATATCTCTGTGAAAGTTATGACCTACTGAATTTATTCCTCCTGTTTGTATGCATGTATCATTGTTGTAGTTGAAGTTATGAATATCGGTTGTATTTCTTGAGAAAGGAATGTGCAGGTTAAGTGCCCAATCAAGAAGCACTTAACAGACAATAGAACTTGCAGTCACCAATCCACATCTAAACTTTGCCAGGAATGTGGCTGGTCTGGAACTGAGTTGTGCATGTGACTGGTCCATGTGACCCCAACTCCATTTGGTAACTGGATGCTACATAGGGAGAGGGAGGGGTGTCCACCCAGAGGAAAAAATCTATGAAAACCCCGAGGAAACCCCTCCATTTTGTCTTCAGCTGGCTAAAGGAAGAAGCTCTCCACCCCCCAAGGAGACCTGAAAGAGACTGAACAGAGGACAAAGACATTAGGGGGGTGAGTGATTGCTGGACCCAGTGAGGGGTTTATCTGTACACAGGGAGATTAGACATAGAACTGCGTGTTCTCTTTTATTTTATTTGGTAATTCACCTTGTTCTGTCTGTCACTAATTGAACTCACTTAAATTCTATTTTCTGTACTTATTAAAATCACTTTTTACTTATTAAGTTTCCTGGAGTTGAGTTGTTACCTGGGGGAACGCAAACAGCTGTGCATATCTTTCTATCTTTGTAATAGAAAGCGAACTATTTATGAGTTTACCCTGTATAAGCTTTATACAGGGTAAAACGGATTTATTAAGGGTTTGAGCCTCCTTGGAGTTGAGCAGCTGGGTGTCAAAGGCAAGAGCGCTTCCAGGGGCCTTACAGTGGTGAGTGGACTTGGTTCGGACCTGGGTCTGTGTTTGCAGCAGATCAGTGGAATCTGGCTCAAAACAGACAGGATTCGGGAGTCCCAAGCTGGAAAAGGCCTGGAAGCAGGGGCAGAAGCAGCCTTGGCACACCAGGTGGCAGCACCAAGCAGGTCTCTGTGGCCCCAACCCGTCACAGTGGTTGTTTTTTAAGAAACAAACTGGAGGGAGGAGTTTCTGGTGATTTTTGTTTTGTTTTTTAACATTATCAAGGCAGGTCTTATGTACCCTGGGAGAGTCTATGATTGTGGAACTGCTGAAATGGCATCACAGAAGCCAAGAGTGAAAGTTGACCACTTGACAGGGGTCAGGGAAAGGATTTTTAACAGGCTGTTTACAACTCATGGTTTGTTTTCTAATGCCTATTTAACTCTTATCACAGGGAAGACCAGAGGTGGGGATCTTGAAATCAAGGGGGCATTCTGCTAAAACCCAGTGACATTAGAAATGAGGCATGAACCACGACATTCACGTCCAGCTTTTCCGCCTTCCTCCCTAAATTTCAGGGTGTTAAGATCTGGGAGTTTGGAGTCATGCCCTGGTTTAGCTCCATGGAGTCATTGGGGCCTTCATCTTTAGAGGGATCAGCCTGCCCTGAGCGGAATAAATCATGGAGGTTGGTACAAATTCTGGTCCGTAGGTGTCACTAACCAGTTATATGACCTGATCTGATACATATTGGAATAAATGGAAAGATTCCCTGTGGCTGCAATGGACTTTGGATCCTGGCCGCAGTGCATAGTGGCACTCTCCCACACCTCAAGTCTTGAGCTTGGGTTTAATAGAGAGAGCTTCCTTCTGCCACCTTTAGTCTTAACTAATTGAAAAAGGAAAAATCTCTGGCCAAAAGGAGCCAACTGCAGCAGAGCAAGCTGTGTCTGAGTCTCCTCTTCCTTTTGGGAGGATGGCAGGGCACAGAGCCAGCTTTAGCGGGTGCGGGGCCCCACGCGAAGAATGCCACCAACTTATTGGAGCAAAAAAAACAATGCCCCCTTGGGCGCGGGGCCTGATTCTGGGGAATCGGAGGAATCGGCTTAAAGCAGGCCCTGGCAGGACATGTGTGAGGGTTTAAATGGAGAGGTTACATAGGCAGCAGGTTGTGGGTATTACCTCAGCAAGAGTAAGTTCTGCTGGTGATTAGTCCGTGTGTCAGTTTCCTGCCACACCAGCCTGTCTTCCTCAGCAGCAAACTCCTCAAGGCAGTGGTCCCCAACCTTTCTGTGGCCAAGAGCACATTCATGTTTTCGGAAGAGTGTGGCGGGCACCAACAATTTTTCAAGACTTATTTAGTATTTATACATTAAATAATATTATTTAATTAATAAATAATTAAATAATAAAAGCATTTTAGCTTTTCTTTTTTAAATATTTCAAATCCCTCATTATGTCTTGTAAACAAGAGGGGCTCTAGCACCCGGCTTTCACCGTAGTATCGCAATGAACTCAACTAACCCAAAGTGCAGGTAAAGGGACCTTAGGGCAGGTTGGGAGAGAGAAGTGAGGGGGTGGGAACACAGCAGTGAACCAGCATGGGCGAGTCACGTGACAGAATCGATACTGGCTTATTCAGGCCATCATAGGTGCTTCATTGGAAAGTACTGCTGGCACAGGGCTTTTATCTCTCCTGCATCTCTGCGCATGGCTGGTCTTCATGTTGAGGCTACCAAAGACAATATAGCTCTGCCTGGGGGGAGGGAGGGAACAAGCCAAACTGGGAGGCATTGGAAGAAAAACATTTTGCTTCAATGTGTATGGTGGGATGGAGGAGAGGGCACAGTAAAAAACAAACAAAAAATAATATTCAAAAAAGGACCAGATAGTATGTTGTAGACTCCAACACGCACGCGCACACACACAACACTTTGCATTTGAATCTATAGGCATATGTAGATGTAGCATTCCCCTCAGTCAGCCTTCAATGTCACACTGGGTTTACACAGATATGGCAATTAAAAAAGTCACAGAATTCCCCCACCTTTCCCTCCTTTGACACACGCACACACACACACACACTATGTGAGTTTCTTTTCCATTCCCCCAATGCTTAAAGAGTTAAATACATTAGAATAGATATTATTGTATCCTTCAGTGAAGATGCTAAAGAAAAGAGATTCACCTCCCCTCCCCACCTCCTACAGTTAATAAGGACAACAGAGGTACGTTCCCACTCAGGGTTGGAATGGGTAGGTATCTGGTGGTACACAATGTCAGCACTTTATCCTAAACAGTGTAACACAGAGCTTGACACCACCACACTAGTGGTAGCACTTCAGAGAAGAGTACTGGCATCTCTCTTCCCTCTTCTCCCTGCCCCCACAAAATATCTCCTGCTTTGTGTAAAGGGATGTCCCTTCAGGTCTGCTACCGCTCTTTTCACAACAAGCAGTGTTGTAACTTTTGTTCCCAGCGCGCACATGCACGCACACACTGGCTATCACTGTGGATTATAGGTCACCCCATCCTGCCCAGAGTACTACTACACTGATGCTAAAAAAAATCCCAAACAAATCTTTCATTAAATACAGAAATTAAAAAGCAACCGTACAGAAAAAGCATGGAGAGAATCCGCAGCCCCGCGCCTGCCGGGGACAGAGATCACCGGCACCCGCAGCCTGGCCTGCCGGGGACAGAGAACTCCTGGGCTGCGGGCGCCTGTGTTCTCTGTCCCCAGCAGGTGCGGGGCTGCGGCTTCTCTCCGCGGTGCCCCGGCCTGCAGGGAAAGAGAACACCGGCGCCCACAGCCCCGGAGTTCTCTGTCCCCGGCAGGCGCGGGGCTGAGGCTTCTCTCCGCACTGCCCCGGCCTGCGGGGACAGAGAACACCGGCGCCCACAGCTCTCTGTCCCTGGCAGGCCGGGGCAGCATGGAGAGAAGCCGCAGCCCCGCGCCTGCTGGGGACAGAGATCACCAGCGCCCACAGCCCGGCCTGCCGGGGACAGAGAACTCTGGGGCTGCGGGCGCCTGTGTTCTCTGTCCCCGGCAGGCACGGGGCTGCGGTTTCTCTCCGCGCTGCCCCGGCCTGCGGGGACAGAGAACTCCGTCGTCCCTGTGTCCCCGGCAGGCCGGGGCAGCATGGAGAGAAGCCGCAGCCCCGCGCCTGCCGGGGATAGAGATCACCGGCGCGGGCGCCCATAAATGCCCCGGCGGGCACCATGGCGCCCATGGGCACCGCGTTGGGGACCACTGCCTCAAGGCTCTCCTAACCCAAACCTCACCTAGCTGGTAACAATCGGTGAACTTCAGCCCTGAGCTTCTCTGAGATGTTTCTCTGCAATGCACAGCCCCTGCCACGGTGCATTCACAGAAGATATTAAGTTCGCTGCTCTGTTAAAGAGTCCGTGCATCACAGCGTATTGATTTAACTGGGGTAAATACACCCTTCCCTTCAAACACAGCGCTGAATAGGTTTATAGTAAAAGTAAAACAAGCTTATTTTAACCAAAGAGCCTCGATTTAAGTGATACCAAGAGATAAAGGTAGAGATAGTTACAAGCAAAGAAAAATGAAAATGCATCAAGTAGTCTGAAACTTAGGCCATGTCTACACTACAGACCTATATTGGTATAACTACATTAATCAGGGTTGTGAAAAATCCACACCCCTGAGTGATGTAATTAAACTGACCTACCCGCCACTGTAGACAGCGCTATGTCGGTAGCTACCAACTCTTGTGGAGGTGGATTAATTGTGCCGACAGAAGAAGCTCTCCTCTCGGTGTAGTAGCATCTTCATTAACGCGCTGCAGCTGCACCAGTGCAGCTGTTGTAGCAATATATGTGTATCTTGGTAGATCAAAGGCTGCTCTTCAGTCTTTGTTCAAGATGCCTTATTTTTTACCCAGTCTCCTTTCCAGGTTTTTACTCACTGGCCTGGCTAGGGTCCATCACAGAGATCAAATTGCTTGGTTTAATTGTCTCCTGGGTGAAGAAGATGAATCTCTCTCTGTTCCTTATATTCCCAAAGGGATGTCTTTGTCTTACGAGTCAGGAAGGCTTGTTGGGGATTCAGTCTCCTGTGCCTCTCTGAGGTGCAGGAGTCATGTTAATTTTCTTTCTCTGGGGTTCAAGAACAGGATAGCCCTTGCTGGTTTAGCCTGATAGCTTAGTTTACTGCTAATGTGGAAATTTAGGTAAACATACATTCCTTTGTCTAGTACTGACCAGTTTAGTATCTGTACCTAGGCTAAGCTGACTTGTCTTAAACATCTTCTAGTGACATCACAAAGGGAATTCACAACTTCACAGAAAAGGCTGACACATTCATTTCACAATGACGTTAATAACCAGTGTGGTGATAGCTTTCCTATGGTAACTCACAAGGCATATTTTGTACAAATGTTATTGCAGTAGTGTGTGCCTGCAGGTATGCCTGGGGTCACAGTGAGGAATGCCCAGTGCTGGGACAAAGGGTTTGTAAGTCTTCAGACTTACCAGCTTCTGAAAAAAACATTTTCTTAAAGTGCATATTAGCGGATCCTGGAGCGGACTCTGATGTGCCATTGAAAGGCTGGGCCTGTGATAAAAGCAATTCCCTATAGTGAAATAGGTGTGACTAGGAGACAGATTAGAAGAGCCCTGGGATTGTAGTGCCAAAGAAGTAGAATCTAATTGTTTTGATCCTTGACCCCTTGCACAGAAAACACTGAAGTAATTACACTTAATACAGTATTCAAACCTTAATTGTGTCTCTGGTACCTATTCATCACGTGAAATGATACTCAGCCCAGAACTGAATCATTAAAAGTCAGAGGATATGAAATGGAAAATAAGAAGCAGAAAACACGACTGTCTACCAAATGACTTGGCTGTAAAAACTGGGGCGAACGTGTTGAGGTTTAAAATTATCAAAGCTTTCTTTGCAATATTTGCAGCACTTTGTCAGCCACAAATATGCTTCCCCACATAAGACAGTAACTGCGTTTCTTTGTGGCAATATCATTAAATGCAGCAGAAGGGAGGGTGTTGCCAAAAGAATATCAAAGTGTTGAACACAAACTAATGTTTTCTTTTTAATTCAGGAGGTTCCTTTTGGTGGTGGGTAGTTTTTTTTTAAAGGTTAGAATCTACTCTACACATCCACACTAAAACTAAGATATTGAGCTTTTTCTTGCCATTAAATTTGGTCTGTTCTCTCATTCCTCTCACTCCCTCCTGCAAATTGTGTATATGGGGCCGTTGGGAAGGGCAGGGGGGAAGTGTAGGTTGGAACATTTTCAACATGCTGCTGGCACCCAACATTTTATCTCCACTTTGTCTGATCATGTTGGCTGAGTCTCTTTCTCAAAGTCTGGCAGTGGCTGGACCATGGATGGAAGCTAGCTCAGGGCAGAGAGCACTGGGCTGATGATCACATTCTGAGGAAAACAACCAGAGGATATAGCAAAGACTACCACCATTGTATCTCTACTTGGAGTAGCAAGTATAAAACGATGAGTAGGACTGGAGAAAGGGGGTGAGGTTTCAGATGGGACCTAGCTTGGTTTGACACCTGGAGTTCAAGAACGCAAGCTTGTGGCTGGACTGCTAGGGACAAACACACGTAACACTGTGTACTCTCAGCATTTAACTCTGGCCTTTGTGGATGATCAACAAGATCTTTCCTACAACACTGCCTGCCTCCTGTATCGCTAATTGAAACAATAGAGGAAATGCTGGTAGAAATGCTTGTGTCCTTTCTACACTAGTGGTCCCACCATTGGACTGCACTGTGAGGGGAGACTTCACCAACAATGCTCCTTTACACAATCCTCCTGACCATGGTTCTGTGTATTCATGGCCTGTCTGCCCCCAGGTACTATCTATCGCACCTGAGCTCTGTAGGTATTTTCTATGCAAAAAGCCTATCAAGGAGTCCAATAAAGTACCAAGGTTCTGCCTCTACCTTAACTCCAGGATCCAGGCTACCATTCACTGACATGTTTGAGCCTCTTTCCTCCACAAATTACTTATCTTATTAATGCTGAAAAAATGTGGCTGCTTTACATATAGACCCATGCATAGTTCCAACCCAAGTATACAGTGAGCTATCTCACTGCAGGGTAACCACGTGGGCTGGCCATTTTCCCTTTAAAAAAAAATTTTTTTTAAGTGGTAGTGGTGTTGGCAACTCTCATCTGGAATATTTTAGGGGCGGATTAATCACTTCCCAGTTGTGCTGAACCTGAAACAAGACTTTCTGACTGAAAGGCACATAATTTAATTTTTCTGTGGCTGGATATTAAAACCACCAAGGAATCATGCCATCCAGCGAGGATGTTTTAATTTGGTTTAAAGCGGTTCAGTTTGGCACACGCTCCTGAGGTGGTGGGAACATTTATATAAAAATAATACACGTGGCCAGCCATTTTTTCTAAATCCCTGTTGCAGTGAGTGTGTTTTCATTTTGAATAAGTATTGACTCTCTCTCAATGTCTGTCTTGATCTGAGAAAAGTGAAAGTCAGGCAGTAACATTCATAGGCCTGTGTTTATGACATGGTTGCTTGCAAGGGAAACGCTCTTGATGTCACAAATTCAGTAATAGGATAAAAGAGACATTAAATGACTAGAGAAGTTACAGGTGGAAAAAATAGTCTCTTCCCAATGCAGGCTATAATACCTGTTGTCTCTGGAATTGAATTGGGAAAACTCTTCTTATTAAGAACTAAATTCAACTAGAAGTGACAAAGAGTCCTATGGCACCTTATAGACTAACAGACATATTGGAGCATAAGCTTTCATGGGTGAATACCCACTTCGTTGGACGAAGTGGGTATTCACCCATGAAAGCTTATGCTCTAATACGTCTGTTAGTCTATAAGGTGCCACAGGACTCTTTGTCACTTCTACAGATCCAGACTAACACGGCTACCCCTCTGATACTTAAATTCAACTACACACACAAATAGAGGAAAGCTGAAGTCTTCTGGTTGAGTCTAGGCCCAGGTCTACACTAACCCCTCCTGTCGAACTAAGATACGCAACTTCAGCTACGTTAATAACGTAGCTGAAGTCGAAGTACCTTAGTTCGAACTTACCTGTGGTCCAGACGCAGCGCGCAGGCTCCCCCGTCGACTCCGCCTACTCCACTCGTCGAGCTGGATTACCAGCGTCGACGAGGGAGCACTTCCTGGTTCGATTTATCGCGTCTTGACAAGACGCGATAAATCGAACCCAGAACATCGATCCCGCGCCTCCGACGCGACGGGTAAGTATAGACATACCCTAGGGCTGCACCCATGTAACTCTCCCCACAGTAAGTTGAGAGAGGAATAAAAAATAGACTCATTACATCATTGGAACAACCTGGCACTGGGGGGACAACTGATCCTGAGGCCAGGGCGACGGCTGAGAAATGGGTGCTGATTTACCCTTTTATAGAAGCGACAAAGGGTCCTGTGGCACCTTATAGACAAACAGACTGTTAGTCTATAAGGTGCCACAGGACCCTTTGTCGCTTCTACAAATCCAGACTAACACGGCTACCCCTCTGATACTTACCCTTTTATAGTTATCATGCACACCTGCACACCACAATCTTTCCATAGGCCTCTAAGAGGGTGAATTGATCATTTCCAAAAGGCTAAGAAGCTTCTGAGTAGAGCTGGTTGATAATTCCCAGCCAACGGTTGCAGGGGTGGGGTAGGGTTTTCCAACAAATGACTTTTCAAAATTTTGGTTAAAAAAAAAATTCAGTTAAATTGGGGGGGGGGGGGGGGGATTTCGTTGTTAATTTTTGTGTTGTTCTTATCCAAAAAGTGTGCTTTTAACCTAAAACCAAACATTTTTCAGTTAGAAAGAATTTCAGGTTTTCATTAAAAAAAAAAGGAACATGTCAGTCAAAATCTTGAAAAATATTTACCATTTTCTGACTTGCTCTACTTCTAACTATGTGCACTGAAGAAGCAAGTCTGTGTGTTAACAGAAATATTCTCAATAATTATGTGTGATAAGGGAAATGACACACAAGTAAATAGTTTTGTCAGTTTGAAAGGTTACCTCTTCATGAAAGTGCATCTTTCAACTCTGAATTTAAAGGTGATTCAAATGAACACTTTGGCATAACTCATCTACCTCTATAAAACCCCAGTAACTCAACTTCTGTTTCTTAGAAAAACTGCTGACATCTGTTTTTAAGCATTAGTATCTTTAACAGTGTAGGATTCTGACTCAACATTGGTGTCATGTTAAAGGATTTGTGCTGAGTTTATAGTGTAGTTTCAAGTGGTTGCATAAGTATTGGCATTTAACCCCGGCATTTTCCAGACGGCCAGCCAAATATGTGCTTAGAGGGATAACTGGTTGTAGTCATATAAATGGCTCTCTCTTTCTACCCTTCTGTTGTGGCGGGTTGCCTTCTGTTACTGACTACTCCGTTAGACATGTTCACATTGACATATCATTTTAAAATTGAATATTTGAAATAATTTGCTTCCCTGTCTTATCCTGTGCTGGAATCCAGATGCCAGGACTTGGTGGGGCTCATTTTTATTCCCACAAGAGGAATCAAGTGACTAGTGATTTTGTGTGCCTCATGTTTTAGAGACCTAACTTGAAGTACCTTAAGGGCCTGGGTTTTTTTGGAAAGCACTGAGCCCCCACCCTCTGAAAATTAGGCTCCTTTATGGCAACTTGAGCTGCAGAGCCAAAAATTGAAACACCCCACAAATCACTAGTGACTTCCAAAAATTTAGCTCTAGAGATTTTTCTTGGTCTAGGAAGACTCAGCTTTGACAGAGTTAATGGTGACATCAGGCCTCTTAAATAAAAGTCTGGTGGCACCCCAAATAGGCTTTCCAAGCACGAAAGGCCCAATCCTTGCTCTGGAGAGCTCACAGCTGAAAGAGGGACAAGTGAACAGACAACAGGTATGGGGGAGGGGAGCAACAAGTACACAGTTGCGTTATCAAATGTCCCACTTGTATACCAGTTACTCCTCAAGTATCACAACGTCACTTAACTAACGTGTATCTAACCAATATCACAGCAGCAATCCCTCTCCGGAAAAGGTTAGGGGCCTGGTGGACGAGCTCATACTCAAAACTATGTTCAGTGTCAAGCAAAATTCTGGACTGTCCCCCCACCCCCTCCGTCCCCTCCCCAATCCTGCTTTTTCAAGGACGATAACAGCTTCCAACAATCCAACCCAATTTATACTTCACGGGATCCTAAAACGAGATCCTCTTGTCTATCTCCAGGACATGACACTGGATTGTTCTCTACAGTGTTTTCTCAAGGAGTCTGTTCAGGCTGGTTTTAAGTGACTCAGTCATGGGGCTTCCACCACAGCCCCTGGGGGATATTCCACGGTCTAATAATATTCATGATTATGAATTTTTTCCTGATATCCAGCCTAAATTCTACTCTGTACATTTTTTTTTATCCTATTAAGCCTAATTACAGTTTTCCCTTTTGGATGCCTCCCCTCCCCCCAGTTCCTCTCCCATTTCCTTTAATGGTCAAGATCTACAGGAAAGAAAACCCAATGTTACATCTATAGAAACCATGATGAAGGGTTGTTTTTGCCTTGTTTAGAAAATGATGAGGCTTTTAAGGCTTGGCCAAACATCAGCATAGCATTTGAGCAGGAGCTGGGGTTTGAGATTAATGACTGGATTACATAAACTCTACCCAGATTGCTACCAAGAAAGCTAACAGAGAAATTGTCACAATATAGAACACCACATATGCACCTTTATTTTTCCTGTGGCTGCATGATCAGTAGAGATAGGTCCAACCACAAACTCTAGATATGAAGTAATGTGTGCTTTGGGGGAGTTCAAAAGTCTGGGTCCCTGTATTTGTATTGAATACATTTAAAGTGCTAAAAGGATTTACAGTCCTGTGTGCATAGTAATAACTGTCATCCTCAGCCTCCTAGAGGTGGCATGGCAACACTGAAGAAGACATGGGAGGGCTATCGTGATGCACAACTCGGTTAAAACTTGGAAACTCCTCTCACTACACCCAAAGTGTTGTCACTTAGCCCCAGAAGGATGCTGTGAAGGTGGGCTGGTGCTGAAGTGGGGCATGGGCCCTGCACTGGCCCTCTGCACAGGGATGCATTTCACCATCACGGAAGGCTGTGCTGACAGTTCTGGGTCCTAATGATAAAAACAAATATAGTGACTTGTTCTATATCTCAGAGTTCTCGAGTGCCTGTCCTTGTAGTACCACCCAGCATAGACCAGCCCAGGCACAGCCCCTGCTTCCCCATGACCCCCTCTGAGACATCCCTTATGGGGGGGAGGGGCAAGAAAGAGAGGGAAGAATGATGCTGAGATGGCCCACCTACATTGGGGATGAGATGAACTAAAAGCCTTTAGCTGCAAATACCTCTGGGTATCTTCTGCTACAGTTCATGATGTGATCCACGCTTAACACAGCTCAGGGAGTGATTTATTTGTTAGGGACCCTGTCTAGCAGGAGAAACCCTGAACTTCGGTCTTGGCAGCTCAGTGAAGGAGGAAGTGATTTTTCCAGTGTTTCATTTAAAAATGTATTTGTAAATGTTACGTTTATATTCCTGTATTCTGTAAAGTTGAGAATTCGTTAACCCTTCATAAAGTACGATGTATTAAAGACTCTCTGGCTCAGATGCTCAACTGGTGTATGTTGTTATAACTCCATAACAATTTATTTTAGTAACAATGGTCCCAACATGCTTAAAGTGAAGTATATCCATTGAGTATGTGCAGGATCAGGGCCTACTCAGTCCCAGTTTTCTGTCATTCTTAGGTCCCTGATTGGCCAAAGTTACCCTGATGTACCCTGATCCATTCCGGTTTAAAGATGCATTTTGGGACCAAAAACATCCTTTTGTCACTTTTGTTGTTGTTTTTAGGTGGCTCTAATATTCCAACTGTACAGATTTCTTCACTCTGGGAATTTGCAGTATTTTTGTAAAAACTCAATAACTTATTTCTCTTACTACTTGGTGCATAACTAACTTAGCACTTAAATACCTTAATTTTCAGAACGGTAGATTTAAGGTCCTGATTTCCCCCCTCCTTCCCCCCCCCCCCAATACAAGAGTCATGTGGGTAGATGCATGGAGCCTCCCTGACTTCAGCTTTATTGTGGGTTCCCATGCCTCTGAAATCTAATGTAATAATTTGGGCACCCAAAATTGGAAGCGATCTGTGACTATTTTGGTCTTAACCTCTGGCTATTTCGGTTGCTGCTGAACTCTTAAAGGCATACGCACCCGAATGTAATTTTTAAGCCTATAAACATTGTAGCGAATCCAATCAATGAATTAAAAAATCATAATTTAATGAATTTATTTTGGACCTAAAAATGAAATATTTTATATTTATGGGGATGTGGCTTACAGTTAGTGTCAAGTATGAATACCTAGATTCACTAAAACAAGAGGGTTGAATCTCAGCAGCAGCATTTCGGCCTTTCATCCTTTTGAGCAAGAGAACTTCAATCCAAGCCCATTTACCGTGTGTATCTTTAAGATAAGACCTTGAGACAGGAGGTCTTTTCTAGTCTACAGCTGGGCCAAAACTTTTTTGGAGAAAAACACAGATTTGGTGACACTGCAACATTTTGTGAATTCACGTCAGTTTGGCAGAATTGTTCATTTAAAATAAAACCAAAAAACTCGGAAAAAATCAAAATGCCTTGAGGTTTTTTTGGGTTGAAAAAGCTTCTCATTTTGAAATTTCCTTCTAATTACTTTTTTTCCACCAGGTTAAAACCATGCTCATTGTTCAAAACAAAACTTTGTTTCAAAGCATTTTGTTTGATTCCAAATGGAACTTTTTTCAACTTTTTGACTTGCTGAAAAATGTACAAGACATTGTTTTCAGTTCGACCTGAAACTATTTAACTTTTTTTTTTCAGAATTGCCAGAGAACTGAAAAAACTTACCCAGATCTTGTCCTGTCTTTTTGGCATGGAGGCTCTGTCCCTTCTTGTAAGCGCACGTATTTACCCAAGTGCCCACATGACCTTTGACATGAGGTGCCTGGTTTGCTACTGCTCCCCGCACAAGAAGTGACTGTTTTCAGTCACGTGATATGTGCATAATCTAGAAATGAGGATATAATGCCATTTTTAATACTCTCATCACCATGGTATCTGGGCACAAATATAAGCAACTTTGTAAAAGTGCTTTGGAATGAAGAATGCAATAGATGAGCAAAGATTTATTAGCACTATTTTTATTAGTACCATCTCATTGTTGTTATAGGTAGAATCCAAAGCCACAGAAGAGCATCATCCTATTCCTTAGAGAATCCGCTTCAGTTAATCATATTACAAAAGCAAACAGAACCAACATACATGCGTAGGCTGACCATATTTCCTTGAGACAAAAACGGGACATTGGGATGGCAAAAACGGGACGGGGAGACAAGGGGCAGCCGCAACAAGCCGCCCCTCGTCTCCCCGCTCAGCAGCTCGGCGGGGAGACGAGGGGCAGCCGCAACAAGCCGCCCCTCGTCTCCCCGCTCAGCAGCTCGGCGGGGAGACGAGGGGCAGCCGCAACAAGCCGCCCCTCGTCTCCCCGCTCAGCAGCTCGGCGGGGAGACGAGGGGCAGCCGCAACAAGCCGCCCCTCGTCTCCCCGCTCAGCAGCTCGGCGGGGAGACGAGGGGCAGCCGCAACAAGCCGCCCCTCGTCTCCCCGCTCAGCAGCTCGGCGGGGAGACGAGGGGCAGCCGCAACAAGCCGCCCCTCGTCTCCCCGCTCAGCAGCTCGGCGGGGAGACGAGGGGCAGCCGCAACAAGCCGCCCCTCGTCTCCCCGCTCAGCAGCTCGGCGGGGAGACGAGGGGCAGCCGCAACAAGCCGCCCCTCGTCTCCCCGCTCAGCAGCTCGGCGGGGAGACGAGGGGCAGCCGCAACAAGCCGCCCCTCGTCTCCCCGCTCAGCAGCTCGGCGGGGAGACGAGGGGCAGCCGCAACAAGCCGCCCCTCGTCTCCCCGCTCAGCAGCTCGGCGGGGAGACGAGGGGCAGCCGCAACAAGCCGCCCCTCGTCTCCCCGCTCAGCAGCTCGGCGGGGAGACGAGGGGCAGCCGCAACAAGCCGCCCCTCGTCTCCCCGCTCAGCAGCTCGGGGGGGAGACGAGGGGCAGCCGCAACAAGCCGCCCCTCGTCTCCCCGCTCAGCAGCTCGGCGGGGAGACGAGGGGCAGCCGCAACAAGCCGCCCCTCGTCTCCCCGCTCAGCAGCTCGGCGGGGAGACGAGGGGCAGCCGCAACAAGCCGCCCCTCGTCTCCCCGCTCAGCAGCTCGGCGGGGAGACGAGGGGCAGCCGCAACAAGCCGCCCCTCGTCTCCCCGCTCAGCAGCTCGGCGGGGAGACGAGGGGCAGCCGCAACAAGCCGCCCCTCGTCTCCCCGCTCAGCAGCTCGGCGGGGAGACGAGGGGCAGCCGCAACAAGCCGCCCCTCGTCTCCCCGCTCAGCAGCTCGGCGGGGAGACGAGGGGCAGCCGCAACAAGCCGCCCCTCGTCTCCCCGCTCAGCAGCTCGGCGGGGAGACGAGGGGCAGCCGCAACAAGCCGCCCCTCGTCTCCCCGCTCAGCAGCTCGGCGGGGAGACGAGGGGCAGCCGCAACAAGCCGCCCCTCGTCTCCCCGCTCAGCAGCTCGGGGGGGAGACGAGGGGCAGCCGCAACAAGCTGCCCCTCGTCTCCCCGCTCAGCAGCTCGGGGGGGAGACGAGGGGCAGCCGCAACAAGCTGCCCCTCGTCTCCCCGCTCAGCAGCGAGACGAGGGGCAGCTGCAACAAGCTGCCCTTTGTCTCCCCGCTCAGCTGCTCGGCGGGGAGACGAGGGGCAGCCGCAACAAGCCAGTGTTCAGTTTTTTACAAAAAAATAAAAACTATATATAGTTTATTAAAAACGGGACAAAATTGACATTTATATTAAAACAACGGGACGGTCGGGAAATATGAAAAAAACGGTACTGTCCCGTTTAAAACGGTACGTATGGTCAGCCTATACATGCGGCTACCTGACCAGTGACTGATATGGTGACTGTGAAGAAGTGAGAAAACATGTGTCCTGTGCTTTCTGCCCCTCTGGCAGAAATAGTCACTCACCAAGTTCCTTGTGCCATTGGCCCTCAGGGAGATCAGTGTGGTCACCTCCCAAGTTTTCCAGTTCAGACACATCTGCTTCGAGAGTGACAAATTAAAATATCTTAATTGAGCAGAGCCCTGTGCCGCCAGCCCACATGGCCTGCATGTGAAGCTGTGGTATTCTCAGGGTTTCAGCACATTCCTCACAGGGCACAGGGACAGCACTGTTTTAGAACTGACACAAGGAGGAGTTTCAGAAGCCTTCCAGGCAGCCAAGAGGCTGCAGGAAAAAGACACACTTCTGTGGGTTTCTGGAAAGTTTTGAATTGCCCTTAGTGGTCCTCATAGTTCCGCAGTTGCAGCCTAGGAAGAATGGCAATGTGCTCCTAGCATCTAATGTGCCTCTGAGCTAAAGGGTTGTGTTAGAGCCATTAGATGAGTACAAGGGCTACGGAAAACACCAAAAAACCTTATATGAATTTCCCTGGTTGCAGGTTGTGCAGCCTCCTTCTGGAAAATGCAGCCCACTGCAGCAAAACCAGTTCAGTGATATTGAAAGGGCTGTAACGCCTCGAAAATGTCTTTCCTTTGCAGGAAACATGCTTAGCATCACATTAAATGGTCCTGACAGCTCGCCGCAAGTTTTATGTGATTCACTGCCACATTGCAAAGCCCTCACTGGTGGCAGAGAATAGCTGCTCAGACACACTGTTGAATTCATTGCAGTTGATGCAAAGATTCTTTCAGAAGAAAAACATGCAACGGCCTTCATCTTAAAATGGTTTTAGTTCCTTTATTCCCGTAAAAAGGGATGTGCGCTGAATTAATCCCCCCACCTCCTCCATCAAATCCTCCCGAAGTGCTCCGCTGTGAAGCTTTTAGGATGTTAAGAAGCTTGTGAGAAAGGGCCATGGGTTGCCAGGTCAGTGGAAACTTAAGCAGTCTGTGTCAAAACTAAACTTGTTTGACAGGTGAGACCAAAATATCTTCAGCTTGTGTAAGGGAGCTTGGTGGGTTTTGGTTTTTTTTTATTAGTACTGAGGTAATTATTTGTTGCCTATCATTATATAGCTCCTTGAGGTAAAGAGGAAACTAGTTTTCTGAGAGAGAAAAAAGCTAGGGATTGTTGACTTCTAGTAACGGACAAAAAGTAATGAGAGTTCTAACGACCAGTTTACTGGGATAGAGGGACAGTATTCAGTGGACATAAATCAGTGTATACTTCTTTAAATTGTAGTCACATTATTTCATGTTACAGGTGTGTGTGTGAGAGAGAGAGAGAGAGAGAGTGACTTTCACACTTTACTAGATTAAATTTTGGGCCTGCTCAAGTGTTTACCATTTTCCTTCTACTAGATTATCTAAACTGTAAACTCTTTGGGGACAGGGACCTTATCTTCAGACCTTCCTTTAAACCAGTGGCTCTCAACCTTTCCAGACTACTGTATCCCTTTCAGGAGTCTGACTTGTCTTGCGTACCCCAAGTTAAAAACTTACACAATCAGACATAAAAATACAAATGTGTGACAGCACACTATGACTGAAAAATTGGTTACATTCTCATCTTTACCATATAATCATAAAATCTACTGGAATATAAATACTATACTTACATTTCAGTGTATAGTATATAGAGCAATATAAATAAGTCATTGTCTATTAACTTTTAGTTTATATTGACTTTGCTAGGGCTTTTTATGTAGCTTGTTGTAAAACTAGCTAAATATCTAGATGAGTTGATGTACCCCCTGGAAGACCTCTGAGTACCCCCAGTGGTATAGGAGAACCACTTAGTGGAGAACCACTGCTTCAAACTACCTAGCCCTCTCTTGGTGCTTAACAAATAATGGTGATAATAATCATCCTTCTTTAGTGGCGCTGTTCATTTAGATCACCAGTCCTGAAATGGTGCTTTTAGGGGTTAACAATGTTGAGTTCTATCTCCAACACTGCACATGTGATTAAATGACAAATTAAATGTGACTAACCATTTTCTACACTGACAAGGGAGTGCGGTAATAGCTTTTACTGGACCAACTTCTGTTGGTGAGCAAGACAAGCTTTTGAGTTTACATAGAGCTCGTCTCTCTCACCAACAGAAGTTGGTCCAATAAAAGATATTGCTTCATCTGCCATGTCTCTCTCATATCCTGGGACCAATATATTTTCTACAGTGACTGTTTTTACAGCTATTGGACCAAATTCCAGGCAGTTACGCATAGGAACCCATGAATTACAGCACAGCAACTGAGGGCAGAATTCAGTCTATTGTTTGACTTGAACTGTTCTACCTTGATTTACATTTTAGATTTTATTTTAGGGTCGGTCTACACTAGAATGGCTACAGCAGCACAGCTCTGGCATGACAGCTGTGCCACTGTAGTGTAGATGCTCCCTTCCATGAATGCAGGAGTTTTTAGCTACGCTGATGGAAGAATTTTGTTCTGTTGACCTAACTGCATCTACAGTGGGGGTTTAATTGACCTAACTACATCACACAGGGCAGGGCTGGCCTTCCCATGAGGCGAACTGAGGCGGCTGCCTCAGGTGCCAGACTGTGGGGGGGGTGCCCCTAGGACCCAGAGTTTAGGAAATTGTGTCTGCTGCTGGTGCATATGTATTCTCTCTGCTCTAGATGCACAGAGATGGTGGAGTACTGTGCTAGAGGAAGGAGGGCACAAGAGACATAACAGGCAGGCAGGAGAAAAGATGAGAGGGAATAACAGAAAGCAGCAGGAGCTGCATAGAGAGATAGGAGGAGGAGCCTCTTATGTACTTCTCTAGCACCCCCAGAAGCCTGGACTGATTAACACCAGTTTCTCAGGGAGCTTCCTGTTTCCTGCTGCTTCCCTGAACCCACTTGAGGAGAACAGGCAGTCAACTGAAGTAGTAGGAGCCAGTTATGCCCTTAAGACTCTGATATCTTCCCTCACTCAGGCCCTGCTACCAGCCTGCTTATTTGTCCCCTTCAATTGAGTGTTGAGAGCCACTATAGCTGGCACAGAACAGCTGTCATGAGTGAAAGAAGAAAATGCCCCTCTGGGGCAGCATTCAGAAAAAGCAAGCAAGCAAAGGAATCTTTTCTATCTAAGCAGGAAGGAGCTCTCCTGAGATGTTCACTGTGAGCCTTCCGGCCCCAGTGAGGATGTGAGTGGTGAGGAGATGCCTGATCTTCCAGTTAGTCAGAGTGCAGGTGACCTGGCAGCTACTGCAGCGTCCATATCTCCATCTCAAATGGCTATAACCATGCACATTCCTGAAGAAAAGTGTAGATCAGAGAAGAGCGGGTGGAGGCGCAAGAAACAGCTGCTGCTGAGTTTAGTTCCTTAAGGGTATGTCTACACTACGAGAGTAGTTCGATTTTACTTAAACTGAATTTGTGAAACCGATATTACAAAGTCGAACGTGTGTATCCACACTAAGGACAGTAATTCGAGTTTGTGAGTCCACAGTAATGGGGCAAGCGTCGACATTGCAAGCGGTGCACTGTGGGTAGCTATCCCACAGTTCCCACAGTCCCCGCTGCCCATTGGAATTCTGGGTCAAGCCCCCAATGCCTGCTGGGCCAAAAAATGTGTCGAGGGTGGTTTTGGGTAACTGTCGTCATTTTTCCCTCACTCCCGCCCTCCCTCCATGAAAGCGCCGGCGGGCAATCAGTTCGTGCCCTTTTCTAGTGATTGACAGCACGGACGCCACAGCACCGCGAGCATGGAGCCCGCTGCAGTCATCGCTGCAGTTATAGCCGTTGTCAACACCTCGCGCCTTATCGTCCACCTTTTTCAGAGGCAGATGCTGAGAAATCGGGCGAGGAGGCTACGGAAGCGCGGTGAGGATATTGACTCTGAGATGGGCACAGACCTCTCACAAACCACGGGACCCCGCACCCTGGACATCATGGTGGCAATGGGTCATGTTGATGCTGTGGAACGGCGATTCTGGGCCCGGGAAACAAGCATGGATTGGTGGGACCGCAAAGTGCTGCAGGTCTGGGATGAATCCCAGTGGCTGAGAAACTTTCGGATGCGTAAGGGCACTTTCCTGGAACTTTGTGAGTTGCTGTCCCCTGCCCTGAAGCACCAGGACACCCGGATGCGAGCAGCCCTGACTATCCAGAAGCAAGTGGCCGTAGCCCTCTGGAAGCTTGCAACTCCTGACAGCTACTGGTCAGTCGCGAATCAATTTGGAGTGGGCAAATCTGCTGTGGGGGTTGCTGTAATGCAAGTAGCCAATGCAATCGTTGAGCTACTGCTCTCAAAGGTAGTGACCCTGGGAAACGTGCAGGTGATCATAGATGGCTTCGCTGCGATGGGATTCCCAAACTGTGGTGGGGCTATTGATGGAACTCACATCCCTATCCTGGGACCGGACCACCAGGGCAGCCAGTACATTAACCGAAAGGGCTATTTTTCAATGGTGCTGCAAGCACTGGTGGACCATAAGGGACGTTTTACCAACATCAACGTCAGATGGCCAGGTAAGGTTCATGACGCTCGCGTTTTCAGGAACTCTGGTCTGTTTAGACAGCTGCAGGAAGGTATTTACTTCCCGGACCACAAAATATCTGTTGGGGATGTGGAGATGCCTATAGTGATCCTCGGGGACCCAGCCTACCCGCTAATGCCCTGGCTCATAAAGCCATACACAGGCGCCCTGGACAGTGAAAAGGAGCTCTTCAACTACCATCTGAGCAAGTGCAGAATGGTGGTGGAGTGTGCTTTTGGACGTCTGAAGGGGAGATGGAGAAGCTTACTGACTCGCTCTGATCTCAGCCAAACCAATATCCCCATTGTGATTGCAGCTTGCTGTGTGCTCCACAATCTCTGTGAGAGCAAGGGGGAGACGTTTATGGCGGGGTGGGAGGTTGAGGCAAATTGTCTGGCTGCTGATTACGCACAGCCAGACACCCGGGCGATTAGAAGAGCCCAGCGGGACGCACTGCGCATCCGGGAAGCTTTGAAAGCTAGCTTCCAGAGTGAGCAGGGTAACCTGTGACTATTACGTTTGTTTAAGCAGAAGCTGAACCTGCCTCCGTTTCTTTACCCAGTTAATGTTGCCTATCCTCTCCAATTACCAAACCCCTTCCCCCCCCTTCCTACACACCTTTAAAAATAAAATAAATGAAACGTTCATTAAAACCGTCTTCTTTATTAAGGATTTCTTTGTAAAGAGTTGAAACTGGGACGCATACTGCGGTCGGGGAGCGGGTGGAGTGATGGAAAGTATGCTTCCAAACTCGGGGAATGACAGGCTCCTGCTCCTAGAGCGGTCTGCAGTGGTGGACTGCTTGTTTCAACGGAGCCTGCCACCCCTCCTTTTGGGACTCTGTGTGTGGGGGCTATGTAACTTTGTGGCGGGGGAGGGCAGTTACAGATCCCCTGCTGTGTGGCTCTGTCATCCAGGCTACAGACTGCTGCATAAGATCTGTAACCACCCTCCCCCACCACAAACTCTCAGAGCCCCCCCACACAGAACATGAAAACCACCTCCCAGACTGGCCAGGGTGCCTAGTGGCTGCAATGTGAGTGTGACCTTCTGGTGGACCTGCCTCCCTGTCTGTACCCTGGTAAAGGCCTATCATCTCCAATTACAACCCCCGTTCCCCCCTTCAAACACACCGTCCTTTACAAGAAAATCAAGGAAACAGTACTTAACAGAAATGTAATTTTTATTAAGGACTTCACAGTTATGGGATGAAACTGGGACGGTGGCTAGAGGGGGGTGCGGTTGGAGGGAAGGAAAGGACCCATCAAATCTTGGGGAATGAGAGCCTTCTGCTGCTTGAGCAGTCCGCAGGGGTGGAGTGATTGTTTCCATGGCCCCTGCCGCCCCTCCGTCTTGGGACTTTGGGTGAGGGGGGATGGGACTTTGTGGCGGGGGAGGGTGGTTAGAGATCGAATGAAGCGTGGCTCTGTCCTCCTGCCTCCGGTCCTGCAGAACATCTACAAGGTGCCGGAGCGTGTCTGTTTGCTCCTGCATTAGTCCAAGCAGCGTCTGAGTAGCCTGCTGGTCTTCCTGCTGCCACCTGTCCTCACGAGCTTCAGTCCTTTCCTCCCGTTCGCTGGATGCTCGCCGGTACTGAGAGATGTACTCTCTCCGCTGTGCCGCCTGAGTTTAGGAACAGACCATAAGTTCCGAGAACATGTCGTCCCGTGTTCTTTTTTTGCACCGCCTGATCTGCGCCAGCCTCTGGGAGGGGGATGCACTGGTAGTGCGGGAGACACTCGCAGCTGTGGGATGGGAAAAAGGGAGTGAATTCCTCACAAAGATAAATGTTTGCGAACAATGACTATACTCTTTCCCTGTGAAGAAGACCATGCACACTACCTATCACATGTGCACTCAGTGCAAGGTCGAATTTTCTGTCTTTATATTGAGTGCCTGGGGTCTTGGTGTACAGATCACACAAGCGGGGCCAGAAAACGGAATTCGGCTAGCAGGAGGCCATGGTAAGCCGTAGACTTTTGGCTGCTGAAAGCTTAATTTACAGCAGCGCCCTCCTTTCACGTTCCAAGCACTGCTCCTGGCGTAGGCCAGTTCCTGCTGCCGGCAATCCGGCAAGCATGAACTCTCCCCCTGTCACACCCATGGCGCGGCTGTACCCGTGAACGGTCCCTGCATGCTGCCGGCGAACCGCTCAGCATGAACGGTCCGCCTCCCCGCCACCACCGCGTGGCTGGTCCCAGGAAAGATCCCTGCAAGCTTCCGGCGAACTGCTCAGCATGAACGGTCTGCCTCCCCGCCCCCACCGCGTGGCTGTTCCCAGGAAAGATCCCTGCATGCTGCCGGCGAACCGCTCAGCATGAACGGTCCGCCTCCCCGCCCCCACTGCGTGGCTGGTCCTGGGAAAGATCCCTGCATGCTGCCGGCGAACCGCTCAGCATGAACGGTTCGCCTCTCCACCCCCACCTCGTGGCTGTTCCCAGGAAAGATCCCTGCATGCTGCCGGCGAACCGCTCAGCATGAACAGTCCGCCTCCCCGCCCCCACCGCGTGGCTGGTCCTGGGAAAGATCCCTGCATGCTGCCGGCGAACCGCTCAGCATGAACGGTTCGCCTCCCCACCCCCACCGCGTGGCTGGAAACCGCCGGGTAGAGTTATTTAAAGGAACAGGCAATCAGTCCCCATACTAAAATTCCCCTAATTCAAACCAGGGCACCATGACTGATATCACTCTGATGAGGATTGCGGAGACAGAGAAAGACCGTATGCTGCGTGAATGCCAGCAAACACCGGGGCCGTATGCCGCCATGCTTTGCCAGGCAATGATACCGGAGTAGCTGCTACTAGCCTGGCGCGGAAAAGTTACCTACCATGGAGGAGGCCATAAGGCCGCTCTCCCCAGGAACCTGATGCAAAGGCTTGCACATTACCTCCAGGAGAGCTTCATGGAGATGTCCCAGGAGGATTTCTCCTCTATCCCCAGACATGTTGACAGACTTTTTGAGTAGCTGCACTGGCAACGACTAAAAACTAAAGCGCCTAGGGCAAACTAATCATGAAAAACCCATTGCTAACATACCATGCCTATTCTATTCAAAATAAATGTTTAAAACACTTACCTACTGATCCTTCCCCTGATTCACGGTCCGGGTTACCGCCTTGGGAGGGTTGGTAGGGGATCTCAGTCAGGGTGATGAAGAGATCCTGGCTGTTGGGGAAATCAGCGTTGAAAGCGCTGTCGACTGCCTCGTCCTCCTCATCTCATTCCTCATATTCCCCGTCCGTGAAAACCTCCAAGGAAGTGGCCGCAGATAAGACCCCATCATCGAAGTCCACGGACACTGGTGGGGTAGTGGTGGTGGCACCACCTAGAATTGCATGCAGTGCCTCGTAGAAACGGCATGTTTGGGGCTGGGATCCGGAGCGTCCGTTTGACTCTTTGGTCTTCTGGTACACTTGTCGCAGCTCCTTGATTTTCACGCGGCACTGCGTTGCATCCCGGCTGTAGCCTCTCTCCGTCATGGCCTTGGATATTTTTTCATAAATTTTTGCATTCCGTCTTTTGGATCGGAGCTTGGATAGGACGGATTCATCTCCCCACACAGCGATCAGATCCAAGACTTCACAATCAGTCCATGCTGGAGCCTTCTTTCTATTCTGGGATTGCATGGTAACCTCTGCTGGAGAGCTCTGCATCGTTGCCAGTGCTGCTGAGCTCACCACGATGTCCAAACAGGAAATGAGATTCAAACTGGCCAGACAGGAAAAGGAATTCAAATTTTCCCGGGGCTTTTCCTGTGTGGCTGGTCAGAGCAT
The DNA here is from genome assembly GCA_037349315.1 of Chelydra serpentina. Classification (NCBI taxonomy): domain Eukaryota; kingdom Metazoa; phylum Chordata; order Testudines; family Chelydridae; genus Chelydra; species Chelydra serpentina. The sequence goes on along the minus strand of JBAIAC010000029.1, from coordinate 31,790,205 downwards.
CCTAGCTCGGACTGCTGTCCAGAGTGTCCACAGAGTGGTGCACGGTGGGATAGCTCCCGGAGCTGTTAGCGTCGAATTCCGTCCACAGTAACCCGAATTCGACATGGCCATGTCGAATTTAGCGCTACTCCCCTTGTCGGGGAGGAGTACAGAAATCGATTTAAAGAGCCCTTTATGTCGAAATAAATAGCTTCGTTGTGTGGACGGGTGCAGGGTTAATTCGAGTTAACGCTGCTAAATTCGACATAAGCTCCTAGTGTAGACCAGGCCCTAGTCTAGATGATCCAGGACTGTGGACCCACTTGAGCAGTAGCCTGAGGGACTTCCTTGTACTGCATGGGCCGCAGCAAGTGAAAAACTTCATGTTCCCCAAAGACAATGAAAATAGAAGTTTCTATCCAACACATGGCGTGAAATCCCCAATGGTGACAAAGTGGAGAAGCAATGGCTTATGTACTCAAAAACCCAGAATGCTGCATACTGTTCTTGTTGCAAACTCTTCCAGTGTAATGTTCCAGCCATTCTACAGGTTCTACAGGAACAAAGGATTGGAAAAATCTGGCTATAAATCTGGCTTGCCAAGAGAAGGCAGCAAATCACCAGAGAGCATTCCATAGGTGGAAAGAGCTTGAGATGAGACTAAGGTTAAAGGCCACCATAGATGATCAGCATCAAGAGAAGATTGCATCAGAGTCTTTTTACTGGCAAAATGTTCTGAAGAGTGCACAGAAGTTGGCAGAGGAACTTCACACTGAAGCTATTTTCCCACCCATTCAAGAATACAAGAGTCACCAAAGAAGAAGGCATTTTGATTACGAGGCATGGGATAATCCCATAAGAGACCCCAACCAGGTGCTAGATTGTTGAAGAACATTTCATACAGCTCAAGGAAAACAGCAGTATATTTGGGATGTTGTATGATATTCCAAAACTCCTCACTATACCTGAAGAAAACCTACACTAGCAATGCAGGGCACTAGAGACAGTGACACATGATGACATGCGTGATATTGATGTGAGTGATTTAGGTGATGAACTGAAAGCCCTTTCAAGATACATTTCAGCAGGATCCACTCAAAGACTGTTCTGGAATATATGTGAACAAATAAGATGACCACCCTCTTTCCAAATGCTTTTGGTGCTCTGTGCATACTTCTAACATTTCCTGTAACAGTTGCCAGCGGAGAACGCAGCTTCTCCAAGCTGAAGTTAATAAAAACACATCTACGCTCCACAATGACACAGGAGAGGCTGGTCGGCCCTGCAACCATCTCAATAGAGCATGAGCTGGCCCAGACTGTGGACCTTCAGGAAGCAGTTCAAATCTTTGCAACCAAGAAGGCATGGAAAGCACCACTTTGATTATTCAAACAGATAAAAATGCCAGTGTTTACTATGCAGACAAGAAAAGTTACATTTGCTGTTCAGGCGTTTGAAAGTTGTGTTACTTAACATTTTTGAACAAGGCATTTTAAGTTGTTAGTTCTCCTTTATTGAGGTAGGTAGCAGAGCAGTTCCATGAGAGGAGTAGAACAGGAAGAAGGCAGAATTGAGACCTTTCAAAGTTTTGGCTCAAGTGAGAGGGTGTGGGGGTGTCATTTGAGCTCCCCGTCTCAGGTGCCAAAATGTTGTGGGCCGGCCCTGACACAGGGCACAATTGTTTTCCCCCAGTCCTGAGTGATGTAGGTAAGTTGACCTAAGTTTTAGATGTGGAACAGACCTTGAAATCACAAGTAGAAAAATCAAAGTAGGATGTATAGTTGCAGATATAGGCCCCAATCTAGGAAAGCCCATAAATATCCGCTAAATTTTAAACATGAACTTGAGTCCTGTCCTGAGCAAGCACTTAAGGGCTTAATTCTATAGCTATGCTTAAGTGCTTTACTGACTCAGGGCCACAAGCCATAAACACGATCATGGAATTGTTTGTAATCCTAGCCATGGCACAAAGGATCAAATTATTACAGAGGGATCAAGCTGTCGGGGAAAATTGGGCAGAAGGTCCAAACCATGGTACATTTGGCCTCCTGGCTAACTGGAAATTAAGAAATTAAATTATACAATATTGGTTGTCCTTCTGTTATTTCATGTAGTAATTTTTCCATGACCATATATCCCATACTTGACAGGACCGATTTCCCAAGTGGGACTAGAGTGCTGTCCATGCTATTAGGCAGCAGGTCCAGTGGCAATTGGGAGAGAGTGGATCTTCTTTTCTTCATGGGTGAAATTTCTCCATGCCATGCAGTAGGTATTATGAAATGGCTTTGGTCTGTCTATTTTGTTTGTTTGTTCTTGGGGTGGGATGTTTATTGTAAAATGGTGTGATGCTTTTATGGGGTACCTAGGACTGAGAGTAACCCTGTTACTCCCCACCTCCCTGCCTCCAGCTAGAGGAAGAATTGCTTATGCTTAACTGCATGTCCGCTCCCTGACATCACCAGAGCAATGCTAGCCCTCACTTTGCTTTGCAGGTTAACAATAGGTGCACCCCAGTCCCTGAGCCTCTTTGAGGTGTTCCCTGTGATATCCTGTCCCTGTCACTGGCTTATCACAGAAATACCAGGTTTGCTATCACCAAGGGGACAGTGTACACCTCAGCTTGTTTGAGCTGATCCTCAGTTGAATCATATATAGCATCACAGCACTGAGATAGCTTTATAGTGAAAACAATTGTTTATTCTCAGATTAAGTGATAGTCAGTAAGGTTAATGATGGGAACAAGTTACATATACAACAAAACCAATACACATTTCTAGAGATTAAACTTAATTCAACTCTAACAAGCTAACTACCTCACTAAAAACAGTCTAATCTCACCCAAAATCGTCTTGTAGTGTTTTGGGATCTTGTTTTCATGAATGTAATGGTACTGCTCAATTAATTACTCAGGGGCAGGGTAAAGAGGTGTCCTTTTGCCTTCTTGTGATATCCTCCAAATCTCATTGTTGGCCTCCAGAGTCAGGAGGACCCTCTGGGATTTATTCCCTGGAGTGCTGACTTCATGTCGATTTCACAGCCTCGTGTTGACTTCATAAGCAAATGGGGCTCACACTGTGTTGGCTAGCAATGCTTAATTTACATATGAACTGAGGCAGACTGGTAAATAGACATTCTTTGTCTGGCAGAAACCTGTTTCTCAACATTGCCTGGATTCAGACTTAGGAACATATTTTCACCACATACATTTCAGAGCAATATTAATGATCAATCAGGAGCTCTTTAATGACCAGAAAATCAAAAAGGAATCCTACAAAAAGTGGAAACATGGACACATTGCTAAGGAGGAGTACAAAGGAATAACACAAGCATGTAGGAACAAAATCAGAAAGGCTAAGGCATGAAATGAGTTACACCTAGAAAGGGATATAAAAGGCAATAAGAGGTTCCTTAAATATATTGGGAGCAAGAGAAAGATAAAGGAAAGTGTTGATCCTCTACTTAGTGGAGGAATGCTAATAACTAATGACATGAAGAAAGCCGAGGTGAGCCTATTTTGCTTCAGACATCACTAAAGAGGTTAATGGTGACCAGTTACTCAACACAATTAATATTAGTGACAAGGGTGAAGGAATGAAAGCCAAAATAGGGAAAGAACTGGTTAAAGAATATTTAGATATTAGATGTATTCAAGTGGGCAGGCCTGATGAAATTCATCCTAGGGTACTTGTTTCAGCTAGAGCCTTAATCTTGGAACCACTAGCAATTGGTAGGAGGATGGGGTAGGTCCCAGAAGACTGGAGAAGGGCAAGGATAGTACCTTCTTAAAAAAGGGGGACCAAGGGGAGCCAGGGAGCTATAGACCCATTAGCCTAACTGTAAAACCTGGAAAGATGCTGGAACGAATTATTAAACAATCAATTTGTAAGCCCCTGGAGCACAATACGGTTATAAGCAAGGATACAATTAGTCATGGATTCTGTGACTTTAACGAACTGCCCTGACTTCTTTTGGCTTCGGCCCCCCCACAGCAGTGGCTGGAGCGGGGGCTGGAGCGGTCATCCCTCCACGCCTTCCCCCATTACTTTTAGTAAAAGTCAGGGACATGTTGCGGGCTTCTATGAATTTTGGTTTATTGCCCATAACCTGTCCAGGACTTTTACTATAACTGACCATGACAAAAATTTTAACTTTAGTTATAAGGAATAGCCAGCATGGATTTGTCAAGAACAAATCATTCCAAACCAGCCTAATTTCTTTCTTTGAGAGGGTTACTGGCCTAGTGGATTAGGGGGAAGCAGCAGATGTGAGATATCTTGAATTGAATAAGTCTCTTAACACAATCCCACATGACATTCTCATAAGAAAACTAGGGAAATGTGGTGTAGATTAAATCACTATAAGGTAGATGCACAACTGATTTAATGACTATACTCCAAGGGTAGTAATCAATGATTCACTGTAAAACTGGGAGGGTGTGTCTAGTGGGGTCCCCCAGAGGTCTATCCTGGGTCTGGTACTAGTCAATATTTTCATTAAATGACTTGGATAATAGAGTGGGGCATATGCATATAAAATGTGCAGATCACACCAAGCTGGGAGAGGTTGCAATCACTTAGGAGGACAGGATTAGAATTCCAAATGACCATAACAAGATGAAATTAAATGAAGACAACTGCAAAGTACCTCACTTAGGAAGGGAAAAATCAAATGCCCAACTACAAATGGGGAATAGTGAGCTAGGTGGTAGTACTGCTGAAAAGGATATGGGGATTAGGGGATCACAAATTGATATGAGCCAACAATATGTTGCAGCTTCAAAAAAGGCTAATACCATTCTGGGGTTACTAACAGGAGTGTCGTATGTAAGACACGGGAGGGTAACTTTTCTGCTCTATTTGGCACTGGTAAGGCCTTAGCTGTAGTACTGTGTCCCGTTCTGGGCGCCACACTTTACTAAAGATATGGTCAAATCTGAGGTCAAATATGGAGAGAATCCCGAGGAGAGCAACAAAAGTGATAAAAGGTTTAGAAAATCTGACCTATGAGGAAAGGTTAGAAAAACTGAGCCTGTTTAGTCTTGAGAAAAGGAGATTGAGGGGGTGCCTGATAAGTCTTCAGACATATTAAGGGTTGTTTATAAAGAGGATGGTGATCAATTGTTCTCCATGTCCACTGAAGGTAGGACAAGAGGTAATGGGCTCAATCTGCGGAAATGGAAATTAGGGAAAACTTTCTCGCTATTAGTTAAGATCTGGAATAGGCTTTCAAGGGAGGTTGTGGAATCCCCATTGCTGGAGGTTTTTAAAAACGGGTTGGACAAACACCTGTTAAGGATGGTCTAGATTTACTTGGTCCTGCCTCAGCGCAGGGAGTTAGACATGAGCACGTCTCAACAGCCCTTCCAGCCCTATGTTTCTATGACTCTACCATCAATGTGATCATGGCTTTCATTTAAGATCTTACATGACACTGTTTATGGATAAATAACATGAGAGCAGTGTGCTAGGTGTAGTGAGTTTGTCAGGCCTGTCAGGAACTACTGTTACAGAACAGTGAACCCCTCACTAGCTGCCACTGGGGGGCTGCTTAGGGTCATAAATGGTAAGGGATGAGCTGTTGTAGCACATGAACAATGACAATTGCTAGCACTACTTATTCATCACTCTGAAGAGGTGTCAGTGATTCCTGCTGGCTTGTTATCCCCAGGGAAGGGTGCTCTGGGAGAAGGAAACTAGTGGCAGTTGTTCAACTGCTTGCTTGAATTGTTTCAAATGCAGCTGTGTTTCAATAGGTCCATTAGAATGGCTGTGCTGTTATTCTGTACTCTGGGGGACTCTCCTCCCATCCCAATGGAGAGCCTGCTGGGGGTGAGGCACTTACATGTGAGATGGGAGCAGGCCCGTGCACCCCTTCCCCTTTCCAATAATCTGTTAGCAGCAGCAACACCAATTCAGATATTTCTGAGGGTGTGTGGGAGAGGGATCCCCTTCCAGTCCCAGCTCATCTCCCCCGCTGCCTCAAGTTCTCCCCCTGCTGGAGAACCCTAACCCTAGGGCTGGGAGCCCTACCAATAGGATCTCTAACCCTAGCTCCAAGTATCCTACCCATAGGAACCCTAACCTGAGGTTGTGGGGCCCCACCCCATAGGAACCCTAACTCTAGGGAAGGGAGCCCTACCCATAGGATCCCTAGCCATGGGGTGGGGAGCCTACCTTTATAAACCCTAGGTTACCCACACCATGCATGAGCTGGTGACTCCAGGAGTCGAGTTCTCCGCGGACTCCCCTGTGCTCCCCCAGAGAGGAATAGACTCCCCGTGTGCCATGTCACAATGGGCAGAGGGGCAGATGGGCCAAATCCTGGTGTCTCAACAACTGTGCTCCAGATCACAATGCCACACGCTGATATTTGGCCCAGCTACTCCTCTGTCTGTATGGAAAGCTGGTCAGGTCAAATGGCAGTGGCGTTGTGACCCTGGAGACGCAGCGATGCACCGGACTGCAGCAGCCATCCTGACTCAGTACAGGGCCAATGCTTAAAAGCTGTTGGGGCATGGCTGTTGGTGCCACTGCTAATAGAGCTTGAGGCACTGCTAGGGCTGTGTTGATGGGGGTGGGAGGGGAGCTGCAGGGGACTGTGACATGAGGACCCCATCGACTTGACCTTAAATGGATCAGCCTTAGGGATGAACCCCACGTCATTCCAAAGAGAGGCAAATCCTGCCGCTCCTCGGAACAGTCTGATGGAGCATCTACAGTGGAGCAGCATTGCTGAGTGGCCCGGGCCTACTCTGGCTTAGGCTGTGACTACACATTTCAACATTCAAAAATGCAGCTTTAGCCACAGTCATGCCAGAAAATCCACACATTTATATGACCATTTCCACTGGCCTGAATAATAACTAGAAGAAAAAGTGCTGACTTAAGTGCTAGGACAGTTGCTAGCAGATAGAGCTAGCAAAAAAAAATTGGCTGAAATTTTGTTCAGCACAAAATGCAGATTCGGTAACACCAAAATGTACTGCAGATTTGTGTTGATTTTTGCCAAATTGTTTCAGTTGTAAACACCTCCCCCTCCCAAAGAATCAGAAAAAAATGATATGTTTCCATGTTTTGCTTTAAAATGACTGTTTAAACATTTTCCTTAATTTTATTTAAATTTTGTTTTAAATTGTTAAAATGTAAGCAAAACAGTTTGTTCGACCCAAAACAGATTTATTTACTTATTTTTTACTTTTTTGATTTGCTGAAAACTTGGAAATTTTCATTTTTGTTTCAGCCCAAAATTTACAAAATATATTTTTTGAACTGCCAGCAAACCAAGAAATTCATTTTTCACACAGCTTACCAGAGAGGAAAGAGAGGTCTCCTGAGTCCCAATTCAGTGCCTTACCAATGAGACAGTGTTTGGTTCTTGGGTCTACTGGAGAATTCCTGTGGGATCTTGGGCAAATCACTTAATCTCTTTGTTCCTGCTCTGTAAAACAGGGATAACAATAATTCCTTTGTCTGTTTTACTCCTTCAGATTGTAAACTCTCTGAGGGCTGGTCTTCACTATGGGGAGATTGACACTGCTGCAGTCGATGCAGCAGGGATCAATTTAGCAGGTCTAGTGAAGACCCACTAAATTGATGATGGAGCACTCTCCGGTCGACCCCAGTACTCCCCTTACTCTTCTCTCTTCAGAGAGCTGGAGTCGACCAGAGAGTGTCTCCTGTCGACGCAGCACAGTGAAGACACCGCGGTAAATCAACGTAAGCCACGTCGACTGTAGCTACGTTATTCACATAACTGGAGTACCGTAACTTAGGTTGATTTATCCCGGTAGTGAAGAAAAGCCCTAAGACAAGGACTCGGACTTCCTGTATTTATGTAGAGTCCAGCAGGGTGAGATATTGACCTCTGCTGGACCACCTAGGTATCACATAATAGGTACCTAAATAGATCAATTACATTCCACAGGTATTATTAACTTACCAAAAATATCAAGTTAGACTACACACTCTGAGGCTTTCCAAGTTGACTCATGAGTGGTTACACCTCCTGGTAAATTGTATTGTTACAGAACTGGCAGGAGGGAGAGAATGAGAATCCAGAATGGGAAAGGATGGGTATGTGTATTAAAAACACTGCCCCCTCCCCCGCCAAAACCTCCATGGGAGGATAAAGGGGCTGCTGTTCTCCCCAGAGCTGGTGTACTACTGAATTTGGGGGCACAATGAAGAAAGTTACTGCTGAGACATGGACTGGCTTCCTTTCATGTTTTAGGTGGCAAAGATGGCAATCGTTTGAGTGTCACTGAACAGCTTTTTGAATGAATACAAAGGAGCAGACGGTTCCACTTATTCCTGAAATTGGATGCAATCATATCTGTGAATCACACAGCAGAAAATCACAGTAATCTGCATTACAATACATTATTCTGCTGCACTACCTAACTCCAGTATACCACCACAGCAGAAACACTCCTTGCTGACCTGTACTGTATTTGCCTATGGCTTAGAGCTATACTGAAGCAATAAGCTACAAAAAGAAATGCTTTCTGCTGCAAAAAAAGAGCAAATTACAACAGGAGTCAGTCTCGACTAATGCAAGACAAGCATCATCTTGTTCACAGTTTGCATAATTAGATACCATGAATAGGGTTTTTTATTCTAAAAATACTCTGCCTTTGTTTAAACCATCTATTTCACTAACAGCATGACTTTTATACAAGCATTAGTGAGGTAGATAGGGCAGTGAGTGCAGATAAGGTATCTTTGAGTTAACACTCACAAATAAAATTCAATTTTCCTCCACCAGAGCACCCCAGGAACCGCTGCTCCTAAACTTCTGAAGCACTGTGGGGGTAATCACTGCTGGCTTGGGGGCTCTCACAACTGCTGCCTAACCAAGACAACCAAACCTGCTCCCCTTCTCCTATCCCCATCCCACTCTCCAAGGCCTTTGCTCTTATAAAGACAGGAAAAGCAAAAATCACCATAATCACCTGACTGGGAGGGGTCCTGGTAAAGATGTAGACTGGTGGCACTGAAAGCAGAGTCTTTCAATGCTAAGCTCTTCAGGCCAGGGGATATCTTTGTTCCATGTTTGTACAGCACCCAGCACATTGGGACCGAGGTTTCTAGGTGCTACCACAATACAAATAAATAGCGACACAGCCTTGAAACTAATCACTAATAACATTTCCATGAAACTAACTATTTGACACACACTGGTTTTGTTTTTTGCAGTATATAGGTTTATTTTATGGCTGACTTATTTTCCTGTTCTGAAGAATATATTTGATAATGTCACAGAGAAATCTCTAGGATAACCATTGGAATTTACATAGAAAAGAAAATCACTCTGAAAATGTGTATGCAGCACATTATCATAAGGTAAGGATCAAGGGTCTACATCAAGTAAAAATAGATTGGTTAGGGTGCAGTTTTCATTGCATTGCATTTCAAGGGTTTGTTTGCACACATTGACACTGGTTTAGTTGACCCCCGGTGTGGACACTCTATTTTTGGTTTAAGTGGCTTCATCTCAGTTTAGTTTAAACCCGTTACTAATCTGCTAAACTGAAACAAAGCCTAGTTTAAACCAAAATAACCAGAGTAACTCTGTGTGTAGACAAGCGGCAGATCAGATCATGCTTTCAGTCCAAGCTATTAAATAGTATTATATGCAATTATTCTATAACATTCATGATATGGTAGCACCTAAACGTCTCAACCAGGTTAGAACTGCATTGTGCTAGGCATGATCTAAATACATAGTAAATGAGAGACCCTGTCCCAAAGAACTTACAATCTTCAAGGGGGTTTACAGTCTAGAATAAGCAGATATAGACAGTGCCTTTCATCCCAAAATGCTGTACAGATTAGATACAGCACACAACAGTTTAGGGCAGGAAAGAGAGAAGAAGCTGCAGGAGGAATTTAGGAAAGCAGCATGTTACTAGCTAGCTAGAACTTGGCCAGGCCATCCGCGGTAATACTGGAGTTGGTTGAAACTCAGAATTTTCATTCCACGGGAAATTCCAACCTTTTGAAATGCCCTTTTCTCACAAATTGGGATGAAGAATCCAAATTTTGAAATTCCCCACAAAGCAATACTTATTAAAATATTTGTTTGGGTGATCTACATAATGCATTGTATTTATATCTAATCTGCATGTATTACAATTTATATAGTAAAAAAGTGGAAATGATAAAGACAAAACAAAGCCTGCTGAGTCTATTGAAACAAAATGTTCCAATAATATTTCATTGAAAATTTGGACGAAATGGAGCCATTCCCACAAGACGTCTTGATTTCATTGCATCAGCATTTTCCTGTGGAAAACTGTTCTGTCAGGAACATTTCCACCAGCTCTAGTTAACAACTTACTCTGTGGCGAGAGGCGATGTGTCATGGAATGTTTCATAACCTTTCTTTATATTACAGTAGCACCCAGAAGTCTGGATTACGTTTGGGGCCCCCTTGTGCTAGAGTCGAGGCATTGTGAAACACAGAAATAACACGTGGTCCTTGTCCTTGGTTTTTAAATTTCCACTGAAAGATAGCACTCCCAAGAGCAGCCTGCTGGGGCATGAGTTTAATACTGACTCTCCAATACCCAAGTTTACCTACAAAGGGAAAATGAAAAACCTGACCATCAGCTGACATCACCTTTCTGTTTCCATCCCCTCCGCCCCAAACATACACAGGGTTCTCTCCCTCCTGTGTGAAAAGAAAACAGGAGTGAGTACGGAGGAAGGAAGGCATTTAGGAATTGGCTTGTGTGTTAATTACTTTGTATATGGGGGAGGAATGAGTGCAATAAGAAATCTGTTCTTGAGATCATTGGTGCCTCTGCATTTGAGATGAGAGACCCTTAAAACTAAGATTTTTGCCTCTTTTCCCCACTTGTTCAGATTGGCTATAATCCATTTAGTTTATATGAAATCCAGGAGTTCTAAATCTATGGACTCTTGACCAGACATGATCACAGTGAATGTCAATGCATGCTTAGGGGAATTATCATTCATCAGTGTGGTGTGTATGCACAACCATTCTGTATATGGCAGCAAACTTACAAAAAGCCCAAAATATAGAATATTCATCTTTACCTCTGGACACTATTGCCAAAAATCAATTTACTGAACAACTTACTGTTAGGTTAACTGTATCAGCTGTTCTCTTTGGGTTTATTAGAAGCTAGTTAAAGAAATGGATTAATGACTTGGAAACCATTTTTGTGATGCTATAGTGCAAAAGTTTCTGTTTAATAATAGTGAAAGCCATCTGCTGTGGTATGCTTTGCTGGTAATAGCAATGGTGGAAGCTGTACTGTAGGTAGGACATATATTTTTACCATGTGGTGTCCAAATTTGCAGATTTGCGCCCTATTTTGTCTGAACGAGGCTATCCATCACTAATTGTCAAGTTTTTAAAATGAGAGTGTTTCATATCTAGCTAACATATGTCTAGTTTACACAAATGGACAAGATGTCTGTCTGTCAAGTTGTATACCTAACTTGTTTTCCAAACACACACCATCCCTCTACTGCTTGAATTAAAGGAGAATTTCTATAGCAGGGAGCTGTGCCAGGTTCCTCATTCTCTGAGGGCCACCTGCAAGGGGATAACATCATTCACTTTTGCACATCCAGCCAGTCTATTTCCTTGGATAGATTATTGAAAGCAACAAGGACAAAACAAGATCTCTAGTCTCAGTGCTTTGTTTCAGATTCAAGCACAGATCAAAGCACATGGATGTAAAATGTAGTAGGGGGTGTTTAACTTTAGAGACCCTTGTCCATTTGTGTTAATTAGACCCATGTTAGCTACATGTGAAACACTCTCATTTTAAAAACTTGACAATTAGTGATGGGTAACCCCGTTCAGACAAAATGGGAAACAAATCTGCAAATTTGGACACCACATGGTAAAAATATATGTCCTACCTACAGTACAGCTTCCACTATTGCTACTACCAGCAAAGCAGTGCTAGTTATGAATTATGGGTCCCATTTTTGACAGTGTAAATAAGGGAAGAAAAGAGATTGGGGTGGGGGCAGGGGTGAGAGATGCATGTATTCGAACATGATCAAGGAGGTGAAATGAGGTTCCTTCAGAGAGACAGACTTACCTGGCCCATCAGAGAAAGATACACATCCTAGGAGGGATTCTGAGGACATTCAGCAATTCTCAGACTGACTGTAAGAGAAGCTGTGGCAATGGGATGCTTGCTGAGCATCAGAAATCCCACTGTAATTCTTCAGTCAAGTGCGGTCTTATTGTTTCTAAATTGCTGACCGGGGCGACTGACAGGTCACAGCCTCACTATTGTGCCTTTCCTCTTTTAATTTTCACAAGCATTTTTAGTCTGCCTTAGTATGGCCGGGCTTTAAGCTAATAGTGATGGCATGTAGCTCCAAAGGCTCATCCATTAAGGTTCACTTAAGTTGTGGCAATATGGACTCAGAGGGGAAGACCAGGAATGTAACTCCAAACCTGGGCTTTAGCACAGAACTTCCTTTCAGGTCAATGGTAGCTGTGTGGCAAAAGACCCCTTATCTCCTTGAAAATGTGCAGCATAATGCCCATTGGAAAGCTGCTGATGGGTAGATGATGGTTTCCCTTGTAACTGGCCATTTGTAGATTGATGTTTCTTAGGGTTTCTCTGCCCTGGGATGTTTTGCATTGGTGTATCTGCATCGGTGCAAATGCCTGCAGCAGTCACACCAGGCCATTGCAAGTCACTTTCCCAACCTGTGCAGTGCATCTACAGTAAGCGTTTGCTCTGGTCCAGCACCAGTGTGGTTACATGGCTGCAGCTACTGCAGTGTCTAAACCCCCAATGCCGAGAAGCCTTTAGTCAGGAAGGACCGTGTGAGCTTTTCTTCCTGGCTCTCTAGGCATTTTTGTGTGACAGAAAAGCAGTTATTTTACCTGTTTAACTACATGATGCAAAAGCCTGTTGCCAAGAGCATCTTTTGTCTCCTCAGCCTAAGAATGCATTAATTGAATCCTAGACAATGTCTGTCCCAAGGGAGATATCTGTCTGAGGGATGTCTGCCATCTAATCATGGCAAGCGCTGAAAAGTAATAACTTATAAGAAGCAGAACCCAAATGCAAGTCCCTGTGTGGGTACTGCCGTGGCTATTCTTCCAGACAGGATTGGCTATAACCTCTGGAAGAGATCAGGACTGGGAGCATCAGTTCATTATTGTTGTCACTGTTGTAACATGAGAAGTCCAAGAGTTGGCTTCCTTGGTTTAAGCAACTAACTTGCAATGCAAAAATGGTCATGCTTTTCTGGTAAGGAACTACATTCTATATATTTTTCCAATTGGGAAAGAAACATTTTGTTTGTCCAGAGGTGATTTCTTGAAGCACCTTGAGACTATCTCCTCTCCCAGAGAAAGCCAAATAGTTTTTTAAGATTAAATTTCTCAAAGCAACTAGTGATTTTGTATGCCCAACTTGAGACTTCTTAAAAGGGCCTAATTTTCAAAGGTTGGGTGCCCAACACTTTCTGAAAACCAGACGCCTTTAAGATGTGGCAGGTTGGTCACAAAAAATCACTAGTCAGTTCTGAAAAATCTAGGCACCCATGTTTATCTTCTCGAATTGAAGTGTCCCTTGTTTTTGAAAGCTCATGACCAATCAAGACAGCTGTTGATTCAATTCCTCTTTATTTTCAAGCACCAACTTCTCCAATTGTAGGGGTGTAGTCAGAATTCGTTTTATAGCAGGGGAAGGAGAGGTAAAAAGAAATCCAGGCTAGAGTTGATCTATGGCCAAAGGTGACTTTAACCTACAGTACAATATGTTGGCTACTCTTTTCTCCTTCCCAGAAAGGGCAGATTAAAATTTGCAGTTAAACTTCTGATTTTCTGGTGCACATTTTAAACCTTCTGGGCCAAACTAATCACTGGTGTAACTCAGTTGACTTCAGTGTTAACTTCCAGGCTGCTCTCTACAGAAACATGTGAGTGAAATCCACTAAGCATGCTAACAGGTGCCCAGGATGGCTCTGTTCTCACCACCGCTGGAATTTCACTAGTCGAGAGGTGGGAAAGCTCAGGTGTGCACAGCTAGGCCCAGGGATCCATCAGGAGATACAGCGTAAGATACTCCACTCACGGGGACTTGCCTGTACTCATTAGGAAATTCTTGCTAAAATTCTCTGTGGCTACTGCCACCCCCACTTCACCTTGGTATCAGGGGGAGTGCTAGTGAAGGCAAAGCGCTGGTGGCTGCCAATGTGTTAAGCACTCTGTCATGCAGGCTTGCCTTGACTAAGGTTAGAAGACAAGGACCTTAAAATGCTAGCACCTGCCTGGAGCCCAGAGTACACTGACACTGCTACCTCTGGCAGTGGAAGCAACAGTAGGCAATCTGAACAAAAATACCTTAGCATAGCCACAGCCATGCTCTCCTTATTGTAGGCAGACCTTTTGATTTCATGGGTCTACTCTGAACAATTTCTTCCTTATACCCATGGATAGTGCTCTGAATTTCAAGAGTAAAATCATCCCTCATTCGCAGCTCCTGCTAAAGTAAGGGATGAGTGAAGTCCTGCTCTTGAAATAGATCCTGTGACAAAAGTTGAAGCCACAGGATAGGTTCTGTACAAACAAAACTCAAGAAGAATCATGCATGTTGTACTGAAAGCGGTGCGGGATCATTAGATACTGCTTTATTTCACATATGCATTGGAGTGGTTTTTGTATAAAATTATACAGCTTTATCATACAAAACACCCATTGGAAACAACTTCCATTAGTACTGCTATACTGTTACGAGGACAGTCATAACAAAGGATGGGCAAACTCGTTTGGCTTAAATTCAAACCCACTCAGACAGTACTGGTTTGAACATTCGACTTGTACTCGAGTCTTCATTTCATTTAAGACACTGGTGGGGGATGGGTAGGGGTGGACAGAGAGTGGAAAATAGTCGAATAAAAGCAAAGACTCTAGGGAGACCAGAATGGAAAAAATGTCAGTGTGAAAGGAGAGAGTAAAATGGAGTAGAGAAGGGACAGAGTGGGACAAATAGTGTGGGGAAAAAGAAGCAAAAATGGGGGAGATTTTCTACTGAATATTAACTATAGGTATAGGATGAAGGGTACCCATGAGGTCAACTTAGCTTTGAGGGTGGTTCTAATATAGCACAGACTTTTATTTTGCTATTAAAAAGCATGATTTGAAGAGCAATCCATTTTTTGCACCAAAAATGTCCCAAATTACAGGAAAAGAATCCTGTTCTACTTAATCTGGCAAGCCCCAAATTAGTCTGAATGCTCCACAAAACCTCAGACTCCAAGAGGTCCGCCCATCTCTACGAGTAACTTCTGGTCTCCCGAGAGGCTGATTATTGTATCAGGTTGCCAGGCTTCATTGTGTCTATCAAATAATTAGTTTGCATAGGGCCACAGTCTGTATCCCAGAAGCCTGTGCGAGCCTTCAAGTTCAGTGGAGGCAAAGATGGAACGCAGTTTTGTCCTGCCTTATTTTAACCCATCCCGTTGTTAACCGCATGATAAACCCCACAGTGGGAAGGAGCCCTAGTGGAAAGTGAATAACTACCGTATATACTCGTTCATCAGCCGAATATTTTTGGTAAAAAAGTGAAGCATCGGAGAGCGGGGGTCGGCTTATAAACGGGTCTACACCAAAATTTGATCATTTAAAACTCTATGGAATTATTTAATTGAATATCTAATACATTGTTGTTTTGTTTACCTGGAGCGCCCTCAGGCATGGAGCCCCTCAGCTCCCTGTGGCAGCGGTTCACCGTTCCCAGCCAATGGGAGCTGCGGGAAGTGGCCACCAAATACTCCAAGTAAACAAAACATCCCAACCCATCAGCGGCTTACCCTGATGGGCTGGGAGCCAAAGTTTGCCAACCCCTGAAATATAGGGTCGGCTTATGAAAGGGTCATACAGTTTTTGCTATTTTTACCTATCCATCTTGTGGGGGTCGGCTTATAAATAAATGGGCTAATGAACGAGTATATATGGTAAATTGTTAACATGCTCAGGAAGAGGCAAGTCCTGTACGGCCACGGGTGGTCATGGCTGCTTCAGCAGTGGTATGGGTCCCTGGCAGAGATCGACGCTCTGCAGCACCCCATAAGGGCTGACCAGCATGGAGGGACTGGGATAGTGGATCAATGATTCTGGAGATCTACTGGCTCCATCCCCACTCCTGAGAATGGAGAGACAAGTCTAGTATATCCTTCATTATAGGGCTCTGAGATTAATGACAGTCTAGTAATTAGGGCACTAGCTGGGATGTGGAAGGCCCAGGTTTCATTCCGTGCTCCACTCCTGACTTCCTGTGTTACCTTGGACCAGTGGCGTAGCCAGGTTCTAACACCAGGGGGAGCGAACACATAAAAAAAGGCGCCACCCGACCCGACCTGGGTGAAAGAACCCAGGCCAGCAGCGGGACCCCTGCTGGCAGGAGCCTGTGGGGGGAATCCTAGAGCGGCGGCTGGCTGAGCCGCTCAGCCCGCCCCGCTCTGGGATTCCCCCCCGCGGGTTCCTGCCAGCCCGGGTCCTTAAGCCCGCTGTCAGCCTGGGTGAAAGAACCCAGGCCAGCAGCGGGCTCTTGGTGGGGCCAGCGGGAGATGTCGCTCCACTTCCGTCCGTCTCCACCCTTTCAAAAATTAAAAAGGCCCCACTTTTGGAAAATGGGCTTAGGGGGAGCGGCCGCTTCCCCTGCTCCCCCCCAGCTACGCTACTGCCTTGGACAAGTCACTGTGGGCTTGTCTGCAATACAGAACCTTGGCCAGTAAGGCTATGCTGGCAGAGCCCTCTACTAGAGATGCAGCATACGTGACAGGAGTTCTCCTGCTGGCCTAGCTAAACCACCTTGCCCCACGACACAGCTATGCCCACAGAAGCATACTAACTACGGTGGCTGGGAGGTGAGGTTTTTTTTCCCCACACTGCTAGCCCATGTAGCTGTGCTGGCAAACCTTTGTAGTGTAGACTGAGCCGAGTCTGTCTGTCTGCCTCAGTCCTCCATTCTACAGATAATAACAAAGAGTCGCACTTCCCAGTCTTACTGAGGTGTTGTGAGGATAGACCCATTAAAGATAAAAATCTGATTAAGTGGGTTCTAGCCCATGAAAGCTTATGCCCAGTTAAATTGGTTAGTCTCCAAGGTGATACAAGGACTCCTTGTTGTTTTTGCTGATACAGACTAACATGGCTACCACTCTGAAACCTGTCACCATTAAAGATAGTGAGGTGCTTGGATACTATGGTAATGGAGGCCAGTTAAATACCTTGGATGGCTGATAGGCAGTAGCCACTGCATAGCAACTATGAGAGGATTCCTCCCCCGCAAGCTTTTGGCAAACTCTCAGGCTGTGCACTGATATGTTTGGCTCTATAGAAATATAAATTTCTTTCCATCAAGGCTACTCCAAGCTTAGTGACTATGGAGGAGGGGAGCATACAATTATTTTTAATACAATTAGAGGTAATTCAATTTCCATGTAGGGATGTTGGTGATCAGCAATTAATTACAATCAAACCATTAATCCATTCTGTTGACCACAAAACTACCATCTATCCCAATGGCTCCAAGATAAAGCAAAACTTTGGAGCCGGTTCAGTAATACAAGTAGAGCAAAAATTGACCAAACTGAACATCTAATAAGACAGCTCAAGCACCACCCAATGGTCTCTAGAAAATCGAATTCCAGAATAATTGAATTCCAAGTAATTTCATCCATTTGTGTGGGCTTCTGTGAAGTGAAAGATGGACAAGAGTTTTTATTTCATTCTGGCTCATCTAAAGAAATCCTAGACTTTTCCCTAGTGATCTAATTACTTTAAGTTTTCAATATGACATTTTATAAACTGTATGTAGGGACCGCCTGCTATTGTTGCTCTTCATATAACCTAATGGAAATTCTCGGCACAAGTCAGCAACTTGGTTTTACCACCATTCGAGGGAAACATTTTCCACACTCAATAAATGTGACTGGTTTCCTAAATGCCTGAGGATTACATACTGAAACTTTCCACTTTGTGCATCTAGTCATAGAAGCTGGAGATTTCAATCAGTGCTAGTTTGCAAAGCTGCCTTACACCAATTAAACCAGTTGTGGTATGGAAATGAGTTCCTGTATCTTCTACTGCCAGCTACGTTGGTTAAAAGGTTGGAGAGCATAATCCACAACATTTCCAAAAGGAAGACGTATCACATATTCCAGCATGCCTTCTTCTCTGGCTATTTGTAAAGTTACCGACAACTCACATCTGTCTACGCATGGCTTCCTATGTAATACGTTAAGAGTGCAATAATAGCTGATGAATTGACAGGGAGCAGAGGAGGCGGCAGTGCTGAGCTAAGAACGGAATGATGTGCCCTTACTATGATAAACTGATTCCATTCCATTAAATCACAAAGCTGTCTCCACTCTCTTCATCCCATCTGAGCGGCTGAAGAAAAATCCAATCGCTCACTGCAGCTGTCAGGAAATGATACTAATTAGTTTAATTTGCAATAACACAAGCACTTAACTCTCCAAATAATTTAAGTTAGTAAGTCAGTTTTTATATTATGACAATGACATGTTTAAGAGTCTCTGGAGCACTGATTTCTTTAACCTCTGACACTACTGGAGCACATCAAAAAGTGTTTGTCCTCCCCTATTATTCTAGTACCTGTTTTTGAAGGAAATTTGTTGATGAGAAACCATGGTAGTTTCACTTATGAGAATAAAAACTGGCTCATGACTTGTGATATTTTGCAAGTTAGTGTTGAGGAAAAAATCATATTTAAAATAAAAAATTCCTCCCCATGTTACAGCCTCTGAGATTATTCAAACTGACTACGTGAAATCTGAATTTTCTTTTTGACATTTATGCTCTTTGCTTAATTTTTGCACTTAACTGGGGAGAGAAGCTAGATCCGTAAGTTTTCATAGTGTTTCTCATCGGTTTCTTTTTCTGGCTTTCATGAACTAGAATGATGCTGCTATATGTAGGTTTCCAGTGCTGGTTTCAGGCTGTGTGGAAAACAGGCGCTTTAGCTTATGCATATGAGCTCCCCCTACTTCTCAGTGGGTGTCTGTTGATCCTGGGAACCCTCTCTTTCTCACACAGGGACTGGGGAAGCTTTTTTAAATGGGGTCAGTGGTAACCCATGAAGAGGGACCAGAGTGTGGCGTGTGTGTGTGTGTGTGTGTGTGTGTGTGTGTGTGTGTGTGTGTGTGTGAGAGAGAGAGAGAGAGAGAGAGAGAGAGAGAGAGAGAGAGATCAAGGGAAATTCATTGAAACCTCTTCAAAAAAGTTAGTATAGCTTGTGGATGTTGCAAGGTCTGAGCTGCTTCTTCTACTTGTCCCTGATTACTTGTTTGCATGTGAAGTCCATGGCGCTGTCTTACAGCTCTATTTTGGAGCTCATTTGCATGGGCAATTAAGCACCCAGTTACCAATGTTGCACTTTTGCATGCCTATTTGCAATGCACACCAAAATGCAGAATTTGCTTGAGCAGTTGATCACCCCTTTTTGATAGTTTGACTCTGTCATAGGCAACCCAACAATGCTCAGCAGTTTGGAGGTGAGTCGTGTGGCTAAACACCCAGGCAATGTTCTCTTCTCACTAAGTTTCCAACTTGGAAAAAAATCAGTTTGGGAACTCGGATGTAATGATGTACCTCTGCACTCATCATCTGTTGTTTTAGGGGATTGCAGCATAAGATCACAGAGGCGCTCTAGAAAGAGGCAAGGTCTTGTGGACTCCTCTGCAGGCTGCACTTTGCAGTTCTTTGGTGCGGCAGTCTGGGAATTCTGTAATAGTGTGACTTACTTTGCACAATGGAGAATTGGTAACGAATTAGACATGAAGATGAATAATACCACATTTTCCACAGATCTCACATTTTCATTTCTCAATATGCTACAGGGCGTGTAGTACTACAGTGCAGTTATGCCTCATTGGCCTTGATGTTTGGTCAGCTGGGTGGGGACAGTTGAGGTTTTTGGACTTGGGAGAAGTAGGAGGCAGTTTAAGCGTGTGGGATAAGCACTTTAGCTGGATGTATCTGATAAAATCAGCAACAATTAAATGTAGCATTAATAGGTCATCATTAGGCTTCAGGGTGAACAATCCATGAACATGAATGGGCCATTGCACATCTCTCAGAGCAATTGTTTCAAGCTGTTTGCAGGCTCAAAGACACTACTGCATCAGCTAACACACCATTCATGGTCCCAAGGACTTTTTTGGGGGGCGGGGTGGAGTTGGGAGGAGAACCTTTTGGGCAATAAACAACTTTTGAAGAAAATCTTAACTTCTGGAGCAGAATTTTGCACCAGGAGGGGCGGGGTGGAGTCTGCAGCCATTTCCATGGGGGGCTGTAGAATTGTAGAATACGCTGGCCCCTAGAAATAGACACAATAGGCAGGTTTAGAACAAAATTTACCCTTTACTCTGAACATTCTGGCTCTTATTGGGTTCTGTCAGACTGCAAAGAGTATATTTAAAAGCCCTGCTGTGTCTGCCATCGGGTTATTGTACATGTGAAGAGAGTTAATCACAATCTTTTCAGGATCTCTGCCCCTTTTTAATATATTGTTTAGAGACACACTTTCCCCAGTTTTCTGGTCCACACTTACAGTCCAGTGAGTATCTGGTAAACCCAAGTGCCAGCAACAGTGTGATAATTTTGAAAAACATATTGCTATAATAAATAGGAAAAAAAATTCCCTGTGACCAGAAAAGAAAATAAAGAAAACAAAAGTTAGTTTACTTTTAAAACCCCTAGAACTCTTCTTTTGTTCAATTTTTCCAAACTTCATAATTCAGTTTATCAACTGTCAATAACCAAATACATGTTTTTCTTTTCCCAAGAGCTGATTAAAGCTGTGGTCTCCGATAATTCATGGCATTCCATTGTATTTATTTCTGCTGGAATTTTCAGGCTGAACTACTGTAACTAATACGCCACTAACTCTGTGCTTGCAAGAGCCCTGACCTCTCGAATCCCTCCTTTTTAGCAGAAAATTGGCATAGAAAATTTCAACACAATAAATGCTTTTAATGTTTTCCTTTATCTTGAGCCAGAAATCCATATGTACCATCTAATTAAATTAGTTTGCCACCAGTATCAGGTTGGGTTATGGAGTTCTGAAGATGTAGCGATAGGAAAAGATGAACTATTATTTGCAGTCGACTAGCAAGAAAGGGAAAGACCAAAACCACAATCCTTTTGACCTCCCTTTAAAAATGGGATTACACAGCTTGACTGAATGTATACACACACACACACCCTGGTCAACATCCCTCTCAGATCTGGAAATGTTCCAATTTTTCACATCTAATTTAAGAAAATTCATAAAATGCTCTCATGGCTGACAAAATCATCATGGACATTATCGTCCAAATCATGGTACTAGCCTTTTAGACCTACAGAAACTGAAGAAAAATACCAGACATCCGACTCTGTGAATATCTTTTGCAAGCTGGACATATACAATTTCCTGTCTGGTCTCTGGTACCTTTTAAGACTATTGCTAATCACAAAGTCTTAGCTACTTAGTGTTGAGATATAAGATGGAGTCCTATGATGCGCTGAAACAAGAGGTCTGCACTAGGACAGTGCTTCGTGACATCAACTTAAATTGGCACCTGGACTGGGCATTATGTACAGCTGGGGTGGATTTTTCTATGCTCAGAATGAGAGACATTTTTTACAAGTGTTTTGTGGTGCTGTAGCCACAGAGCTTTTCTGGTGGTGGTGAGATATGATCCAACTCACAGAACAAAAGACTGAGATAACCCAGTAACTGATGCTAATCCTCTGTAGGTGCATGGAATTATATGACTGCTGCTGAGGAATGGAACTTTGTTCTGCGTGTGAAAGGAGAACCTACAACTGAACCTGGGTGGGCAGCAGATATCGCTCACTAGAGGGACTTCATTGGACAGGACCAAGAATGGTGATGTTCTGCTAATCTGTTCAATCAGCAGTTACTGATACTGTCCCAAACTGGGACACCCTTCCCATTTACTTGGAACCTCCTCCCAGTTAGCAATATGGGGAGGTCAGCTTGGTTTTAACCCACGTTCATCTCTTTGCAGCCTTTCAGCTGAGAAGCCCTGTACTAGATGCATATAATACTGCCATCAGTGCTTGGAAAATATGATCAACTGAACTTCTTGCTTTTAGATCCCACTAAAACACACAGGACTACCTGACAGCGAACACAGACAAATTCTTGTACTTACAAATTCCAAATACACAAATAAAAAATCCCCCACAAGAACAGTTCAAAGTTGTTTAGATTATTGGTTAGCATCACAAATATTTTTAAATGCGGAACTGACAAAATCAGTTACATAATCTAAAGGCATTAAATATTAAACAATGGCTATTACTAAAGGCAAAGGCTATAGTTTTTCTCTTAGTTAAACAATAAAATGAGAAGCAGAAAGATTTTTTTTTAAATGAAGTCTGAGGGCAGCAGCACAGTTATATTGAAATACACAGATATTCATTCTCTCTCTCTCTGCTGCCTTTTGAATAGGTTGTTATTTTAGTGCTATTCTCACACCATCATGAAAAATATCTTCTCCTAAAGTGAATAATTACCCACCATCACTCTTCAATCTCCTCTGATTTCTGAGATCATTTAATAATGAACAGATGAGCAGAAATTAAAAATAAAGGGCTCCTACCAATTTAGTACCCTGAATATAATGGACCTAAAATGATAGTTTGATTAATTGCCAGTGTCCATTATTTCCAGTTTGTCTATTTTCTATTACTACACAGAGTGTTATCTTGTTCTGTAGAAGCTGAAAGAGGAATACAGATGTTAGCCTATATAAAAAGGGGCTCAAGGATAATGTGGTCTGTCATGGTGTTTGGATTCACCTAGATCTTGACTTCATATGTGTCAAATGAACAAAAACAAAATGCTGGATTGTAATATTGTAACTTGTGAATTCAAAATCTGGATCAGAATCTGGACTTTCCTATAGTTCCGGGTGTTCAGACTTGCCCCCATTACAGAGAGAGGTTTGAGCGTGATCTCTCATCTGAACATAGAGCAGGGTGTCTATGGTACAACCTCACCTTCATTCAATTTCAGTCATCTCCTCTCCAAATGGACAGGGTTCGAGGAAGGGCAGCAGATATGATTAGAGGTGTGATGGTGGGTAGGACAGGATTGTTTTGTATGGAAAGAAGAGTTAAAGGAGGAAGGATATAGAGGTGTATACAACAATGAATGATACAGACAAGCCAGTCCAGTTTATTTTACTCCCAGAAACTCCCTCTCTCTTCTCATGGGATCTCCCACAGCAGCTGTGATCAAATGAGGTTCTTGAACCCACACCCTCCTGGTTTAAATGGGCGGGAGCTGGTATTCAGGGTGTTTTCAGTAAAGGGTCCTTGATTCTGGAGCCTGCTCCCTGCCTTAGTCAGTCTTACAGAGTCTTACAGGATGCATTGACCTAAAAGGCTTGTTATAAAATGCCTCTCGTTTCCCAGTCTCTCTGAGGCAGGCTGCATGTGTGGATTGAAAGGGGATTTTCTATGTAATGGGTGGGGAGATTTTCTTCTTGGGGAGATTTGATCCAATTAACTTGTTGTATGTATTTAGAAAAACGTACAATCACCTGAAGGCTAGTCAGGCCTTTTAAAAACTGAAATAAATAAATTGGACAAAATGGTGACAATCAAAAGGCAACAAATTAACAATGAGTGAGTACCAACAACAGCAGAATGATGTTGACAAATGGGAGGGAAATCAGAGAAGAAACATTAAAACGGCGTAGCGGCTGAAAGGATTGATTTTTATGAAGAAAATATTTTTTAAAAACCTAATGACCAGAGTCTCCACACCTGTCCTAGCCATGCGGGGTGGGGCCAGTGGATTTTGGTGAAGAACTCTCCATAGGTTCCTCCATGTTGTCCTATTGGGTGAGTGGGCTTCCCTGCCCAGTGGAAAAAGTCTGTCCACAAACTTGGAAGATCATCAAGGATACATGCAGAGGCCCTGGCCATCCACGTCAGCTCTGGTCCATGATTACACCCTGGCTCCCTATTATAAATGCTCCAAGGCCCAAGTTTTTTCAAAAGTGATTTCTGATTCTGGGGTGGTCAATTTTTCCGTGCTCAATAAGAGACACTTTGGACCAGTCAGTTGGAACTGTGGGTGCTCAGCACCTCTGAAAAGCAGAACACATCAAAAGCAGCTTTCACCTTTAATTCACTTGTCTGTAAAGCTGGAATAGTAATCATAGGCGCCGACTCCGTGGGTGCTCCAGGGCTGGAGCACCCATGGGGAAAAATTGGTGGGTGCTCAGCACCCACCGGCAGCGTCCCACTAGCCCCGCGCCCGTTACCGGAGCATTTACCTTTGCCCCGGACGCCGGGTGACATTGCGGGGCCCCACCCCCGACGCCGGAAGTCGGCTCCTATGATAATAATCACCTATCTAACAGGAGTGGTTGTGATAGCTAGACAGTTAACGGTGGTTAGAAGATAAATACGTTTTAAAAAATAAGCTGAATGCACATACAACTCCTTGTCTAGGGATCGAGCAGCCTCCCAACTCCCAGCTTAACTGAGTAATTATCACTGGCAAAACGTTTATTAAAGTTTGCAACTCAGTGCAGATCACAATACAAGTAGCTTCATCAGGATGCTCTGGGAAAGACTTAGCGGTTCTCAAACTTCATTGCATCACAACCCCCTTCTGACAACAAAAATTACTGCGCAACCTCAGGAGGGGGGACCGAAGCCTGAGCACACCCAAGCCCCACTGCCCAAGGTGGAGGGGACCAAAGCTTGAGCAGTAGCACAGCCAGGGCCGGAGCGCAGGGGGAGCGGCGCTATAAAAAGGCGCCTCCCCCTGTACTCACCCGGCGGCGGCACTTCGGCTTTGAGTCCTCACTCACTCCGAGTCTCGGTGGTACCCGCTGCCGAAATGCCGCCGAAGACCCGGAGCACCGCCGGGTGCGTGCAAGAAGCGGCACTTATAAAGAAGCCTCCCACTAAATAGCCCCACAGATTTCTGGGAAATGCAACATTTCCCTAAACTATTGGAGGAGCATATAGTCTCCCCAGTTTATTGTATGTAAACATGGGAACCTGAATATTTCACAGTATCAGCTCTGTTACTCTGCTGCAGGTAACTGGACAATATTTTTAATTGTATCCACTTCTTAACATTCTAAACTTAAAAACTTGCCACTGTTCAGTGTACTGTTTCAAACAGCTTTACTTACAATATAGCCTTCTCCAAGTTGCCCTGAGAAAGCACAGTACAGATGGGACAAGATTATGCTGTGACATTTTTTATGAGCAGTGGGAAAATCCCCTCAGGGCAATTGTTTGCTCTGCTGCACTCAGCCTTTTCAGGGCAAAGTCAACAGCCGCTGCTAAAGAATCTTTTGTTTTAGAATACATCATTTCCATTGCCGTGTAAAATGTCGAGTTGCATCACAGCCATCATGGAAGTATTTTCAACCAAAACAATTGTTCAGTGGGGTTTTTTTTTCCTGACCTACACCAAGTTTCATAATACTGAATTAAAAAAAATGCAGACTATTTGTGGGACTTCTTTATCCCGTTGCATAATATAAGAACAAGGGAACAATCAATGCAGTTGAAAACACATCTGAAATGTAGAAAATAGCCTTAATGCAACTGGAATTAACCCAGGGAACTCACTGCTGCAACATATGATAAAGCTTATTGGTTTTGGTTTGGTTTTTTTTAAATCTTGCAAACTTTAAAAACCAGTTGTGTTGAACCAGTTTTCAAACTGGTGATAAATTGCAAGGCACTTTCCCCAGTGTAGTAGATTGGCCTTGGGTGGCAAATGTTCTCCTCCTCTGCTTAGTCGAAACAGAACTCACAGCTGTTTACCTTTCACTTACTTGTCACAATTTTTTCTTTGTATGTTTGCTGATTCCCAAAGTCACTAGTGTTTAAAGAAAGGGCCTGTTTCTTTCCAGCCCGTCTCATACTTCAGTATGATCCTGCAGTGGAGACGTGCTCCTGAATATGACACCCCTTTCATTTCTGTGGTAACAGGTGTTGTAAATGCTGGATTATGATTTTATTGTAGAATTACATAGGGAGGATATGAGATACGGTAACTGAAGGCTTTGAGCTGTTAATAAAATGCGTAACTTTAATAAGAGCAAAGGGGACATGTACGAATCCTGGCCAGGTACACTTCCTTTTGCATGAAAGCTCTTTTCCTCCCAGCCCCCTCGACACCTTTGCCTCATTGTGAAAGCTCTTGCACACATCATGAAGGTAAAACTGGGTCCTTAATTCATTGTGTTTTGCCTAGATCTTGCATCTCCTGCAGAGCACAAGACCCTTACTTGAGGACCTGAAATAAGCTGCATGCACAACAGAGAATAAAGAGTTAGCCTTAATTCTGCATGTCTTTGATTTTGGTTTAGCATGGTGTTTGTGTGAGCCCATCCGTTTTTTTTGTTTTTTAATGTTCATTTACTTGGAAAACAAGCTCTCTGGAATTGTGGGAGTTGGGGTTAAAAATAAATGTTATTTACTTGATGGGCTATAAAAGCCCCAATATTATACAGTGGTTCTGGAACTAAGGGTGCTGGGGGGGCTGCTGCACCCCCAGGCTTGAAGTAATGATAACAAACACCAACTGCATGGTTTCCATCATCAGCACCCCCACTATAAAAATTGTTCCAGCACCCCGGATATTCTGTGGGGTATGTTGGAATTAGGCCCAGACTCAGACCGCATCCAGGCCAAGCAGCTGACTGAGCGGGTGAAATCCTAGTCCCACTGAAATCAATGGCATTTTGGGGGCCAAGGTTTCACCTAGTATCTCCATGGTGGGCTTAGAGGGATGGAATTTTTCTTCCAAGGAGAGAAAGCAATTATAGAGTTGGGCCATAAATACTGCTTCTGTCCAGTGGCTAAACATGTCTCATGTCCCCGCCCCAGGGGACCAAAGGATTCACATAGTGACAGACCCCCTAGCCCATGCTACACACTACACCGGAGGGTAGATCCATCACCTATGCAGCCCCCAGAGATCCAGCACTCACTCTTCTGTGTAGCAGCATGACCTAATTCTGCTTCCAGGGACAGTTCAAGAGCCCCTAAATCCATGTGCTGCTAACCACCCTTACAGACTCATCCTGGGAAAAGATGAGCATGTGCAGTGAATGGCGATTGTATGTATTTTGGAATGCAGTGCTCGTGAAATGGGCTGGTTTAAATGCCCTGGAAGATGAACTCCTCTCTGTACTCCACGGAACAGGCACAGCTGTGCGAGCACCCCTTCACTGCCTGGCCAGTCTGCCTTTATGCTAGCATGCTGTGACTGCCTTCAGGGATATGCCCATCCCTCAGTGCCCAGGCCCATTAAACCCTTGGCCTCTTTGCTGGTACTGGGGGTGGTGAATGCCAGTGTCATTGTTTCAGGTGCAGACACTTCCATTGGAACTGGACTGAGATTGCCAAACTCATCTCACACATAGGACATCACATTGTAACAGCTTTTGGGCCACTGGAAAACTAGGCTGGATTTGAATAGATCACTTTGAGATGAAAGACTCTAACAGTGACCTGCTGTTGAATAAAGGGATAGAATGGTGGTTGTTTTCTCTCTCCAATGTATACAAAGGTATTCATCCACAATGCTATAATTCCTAGGAGAATTTCAAAACACACACACACCCTTCACAGACAGAGGTTTTTAAGGCGCCAGGCTTTGTGGGACTCTGTCTCTACACAAATCCTTCTCACTTGTAGAAATGGCCCCACTGATTTTTGTTGCATGGCAAATTTAAACAGGAGCAAAAGGTTGTGTGAGCTCTAAAACCCAGATTTATAATTCCGTCAGGGACGCTGCTATTCAGTATATCATCACTAGTGGGCAGGGGCCCCACTCTAGTTGAGATGAAAAGATAAATCAGTTTGTTTGTGCATTATGCAGTTCCCGGAGTGAACAGGATAACGCCTGGTAATTAACTCTGATTCAGAAGTAATGTACTAGAAGGCACAATGTGATATGAAGTGAAATACAGGAATATGGCTATGGGTTTTTTATTGTGTTTATTAAATCTAAACCTTAGGCTAGATTTGTATTAATTTTACTCATGCCAAGGATTATAACCACAACTGTGAATACCAGGACCTTAATTCTTGTTTACTCAATACAGTGTTTAAAAATAGCTCTTGCAAACAAAAGGTAGCATTACCTTCTTCAGGATGTTTCTCCTAATTAACATTTTAAAGCTGATTATTCCCCCTTATGCTGTCTGCCCCCACCCTGCCAGTATATGCAATATATTGTAACTGAAGGATCCAAAGGTGCTTCTCAAACTATGGTCTTGGATTTCTGTCATGATCCATCCATCTCTTTACCTATGAAGGAGTCCTCCTGCAGTCGCCAGCTAAACCAGCTGTAGATCTGCTTTGCACTGCTGCTGTGGTGTAAAGAAGCTTTAGAGCAAGAGAGGATCTGGCCCTAGAAGTCACAATTTCTTGGTTCTCAGAGCACTGAGGCAACACCTTTCTCTGCAGAAGAAGAGCATCTTCTCTGTTCCACTCAAAAATAAGGGCACATAATTCCCATAAGAGTGAGTGGCATTTGTGTGTGTGTGTATGGATGGGAGAACCGATGCTGATAAAAAATTGTTAACAGAAGGTTGGAAAAGGCATCTGCTTCTATGACTTTCCCATTCTATCTGTACTCTAGAGGACATAGATGTCAATGGACTTTGCATGTATGAACTGTGGGGTACACGTATGGCTATAAAAAAGGGAATTCAGCTACTCTCTAAAATTAGTAGAATCATTAATAACAGTCATTTCCCAAAATTGTTCTTTCCAGCAGAGGAATTTTCTTCTCTCAGAACTTCTGTAAAAGTTGGATTTTCTTTCTCAGAAATACAAGTGCAAGCAAGCAAATTGTCCGTCTGTGTTCATAATATTTCTCTAAAAGGCAGATGTGCTCATTTAGATACTGATAATACCATTAAAAAGTGGTCAACTGTTCTGAAGGCCTTGAGGAACAAAGCCTACAATTTGACTGTCCGCTAAGTCATACGTAAAGGGATATGAAGGTTGGGTTATGTTTTCCAAATAATTGTAACAGTGCATTAACTATTTCTACGTAACCTTGACATAGTTTGCTTTATGATTACCCCATGGTTCTTAAGTCACATAACACTGCATTATTAGATGGGACAACTTCTCATGGTGTAGTCTTACATTCTTATTTGGGTCTTTCAGAATGTTGGGTGTTTCTTTTTTTAAAAAGCCAAGAAACGTCTTCTTGGGAAAGAGCAGAAGCTGTTACTTGTACAGACTTGGTATTTATAATTGCAAAATTTGGTTTGTATTATAACAATGAACATATTCTACCAATTGTAGCTTGGTATGCATTTGGGTCACTTTTTAAAGGACACTGTCAAGATTTTTAGGGCTAAAATGGACCTACCCTACCATGACCATGATCCTGTCAGAAACGTCTCACCATCAGCCATACTGGTATGTTCTTTCTTTCTTTTTCTTTCTTTCTTTGCAAGATGTCTTTTCAATATTCTGTGCCTTCACTAATGTAAAGGAATATTGTGAGGGACAATTTAGTGCACATCTTTGTGTAAGGATGTTTTGGGGACTGCCAAGCAGACCCACAGGTTACCTTATGAACCTAGTAAAGCAGACAACCACTGGTCACTGTAACAGACAAAATGACGGCTAACTGTGAGTTCAGAGCCAGAGATCAGGTTTATTTCAGCATAGATACAGAGTGCTATACCCCAGTTGAAGTATCAGTTGAGGTATGACCAGCCAACGATCTGGCTAGATATATACAGATACGGCTGAACGCAAAAACAAAGGCAAAGACTTAAGTCTCCATAAACTCTTTTATACTCAAGATGGCACCCTACTATCTAGCAACACCCATCTTCTCAGTTGATTACATAATAATTAACAATATCTATGACCAAATGTAAGATTCCACGTTACAGACTAGGTTATTAGCAATAACTAAGCTGTCAGTCTTAATAATTGACAGGGACTTTGGGGACTTTCCGTGTTTAGCCTGCTTATAGTTGGTGGGGTCATCGTGACCTCTCATTGTTACTCCATCCATGTTCTGTACCCAAGTATCAGGGATATTTCAAGAAGTGAAAGAACAGGATACATCGTAAGCCAAAAACATTGCTTTGCACTTCTTCCCAAAAAAGGGTTATTCAAAGGTCTGATGAACCACCCTAAACTAGGCCTACATTTATATTGATTATGTACTTGCTTATATATATTACTAACTAGTATGTGATATATACGAGCCATCAAATACAAGATTAAATACACTTGGGCCGTTGCTATTTTATATGAGATAAGTTTACCGAATCACGGTTTCACCTCCTTACACTCACTCTCTTATAGAAAGCAATCTGTATAACAAAGATCCACCCATCTAAATTTCCTCTCTGGTTTCAGTTGAGTGTAGCACTCTTCTATTTCTGTCCAAGCTATTGTGGAGTGTGGTTGCTTAGTGTTAAATAGCTGCCACATTTCACTCAGGAAAGGGCTGAATTTTGGAGGCATTTGAAAAGATCCTTATAAATAGAGTTATTAGTTACAGTGATCTGAGACCATTTGAGATTAAAGTATCTGTGTATTTATGAATAAATAATAACACATCTGCCATGCAGGTCCTGTTCCTGTAAGCTTTTGCCTCTGGAGTAGAAGAACATACACTGTAATGGCTGCAGTTTGCTGTCTTCCATTGACTTCAGCAGGGCTAGGATTCCACCCTACATTTTCAGTTAGACCATGAGGGTGTGTTAGTGAAAGGCAGAGTGAGTGAAGCTAGCTAGGTGTCTTGATTCACTCCACTGGTAGTCGTACAAGTATGTGTGTGTCACTATTCTGAATATTTTGAAGCTCATGTGCCCTCAGTACCAGAGGCTACATTTGGGGTTGATTTATAAGCCATTCTGGGTGGGGCTGGGTGATATAGCAGTCCTTCCATCTGAGCATGTCTATGTAACTCCCGTTTCAGGGTGTGCACACTGGATCTCACCTAGCCCACACATTGACACTGGGATGACATGCAGAATACAAGGGTTACCCACAGAATACAGTAATGCTCATTTTTAATGTTACTTCTTATACTTTTCTACAGACACTGGGACAGATTATTTTCTGTGGCTGAGCAAATAGAGCCACCAAGGAGCCAGCTACCACTCCTGGTGCTGCTCCCCTTTGCCGCTAAACACTCCCTGTTCCAAAAGAGAAGAGGGGGTGGGAGGAGTGGGGAGAGGCCAGGCAGCTGGTGCAGGACCCACTTCCACCACCTTCACAGCAACGGAGTTCCTCTCCACAGCAGGAGTTTTCTGCTGGCAATTTGCATTCAGAACCTAGCCCATTCTCTGGATTTGTCAGGAAATTCATGATCATTGTTCTCCAACTAAATCTCAGATTCACTGTTCTTGCTTGCGAGTTAAATAAGCCAATATATCATAGCTGCTGAAATAGTTTTCTGATACTTTCGTTCCAATCCTCTTCCCGCTCGTTCCTGTGGCTGCACTAACTGACAGGTTCCTCATCTTTTGCCCACCATTGAGTTACAGTGACTGACATAAGTCTGTTGGGTGAGAACATCTGAGCTTTCTCCACTAGCAGCTGTGGTCCTGCTGAGGCCAGGGGTCCTAGAGGTTGAGGGGGAGGTGTGAGATCTGAGTGTGGTGAATGGTTCATGGATTTGTATGAAATTAGAAATTAAAGACACTTATGGTTTCACTTTCCTAGAGGTAAGTAGGCTTCCACTTTTCATATGAAACCATTTAAGCTGACATCGTTCTTTAAATACACAACCAACAAGAAACCAAAACAGTTTCAACAAATGAAGTTCTCACGAAGAATGCCAGCCTGCAAAAACTCCACAATAAGCCGAAGCCATGTTTTTTTAATCAGAAATACTCCAAACAGCATGCAATCGTCTTATTTTTGTACAATGCTTATTACTTGTACACTGTCAGTAAAACAAAAAAAAATCCAAATTCCTGACAATCATTTTGAATAATTAACTATAGCCACCTGTTTAAACTGAAAGTCTCTACACCCTAAGG
The DNA here is from genome assembly GCA_037349315.1 of Chelydra serpentina. Classification (NCBI taxonomy): domain Eukaryota; kingdom Metazoa; phylum Chordata; order Testudines; family Chelydridae; genus Chelydra; species Chelydra serpentina. The sequence continues at coordinate 31,758,154 of JBAIAC010000029.1, read as the reverse complement.
CAGCAGGATTTTCAAAAGAACAACACGCCATAAACAATAGAGCCTCTACGCAGTCAGGATGAAACTGCATAAGAGGGAATCCAGCAAATGCTGTTTGTCCTGCTCCAGATAAATGATAATGGATGATTCCATCAGGACAGATATCTCACGCAGTCGTCTCTAACATGGGTTGTTGGGGATGGAGTCTCATTTATTCCCCCCTTGGGTTGCCTTGGCATTGCAGAATTCTCCAAGTCCATCAGAGGATCAACACTATGTAGGTCTTATTTCTTCCTTAACCGAAAGTTGCATGGAGCTATCCTAAACCACTGGATACCAGTCTTGGCTCTTAACCTGTCCCCTAGGACAGGTTCTGGAATGTATTCACAGCTGAACTGTATGCAGGTTACCATACACTCTGAGGAGCAAGGCTAAGTTTCTTCACTGGTTAGGCCCACACATTTTTCTTATATTTTATTTGAGTCCGACCGGTATACAGTGAGGATGGTAATTAATTTTAATTTCAACGATGTCATCTCTTTATTTGTGATTTCTGCAGCTTATGATCAGGAGGTGGGAAGAAATACAGTCAAGGTCAGAGAGACTTAACTGGTTGGCAGTGTTTGCCTGAAACCTATTCTCCCACCCCCATTAGTAGATATCACTTCTGTCCACAGGGAAAGGTTCTGTTGATGCACTTAGGCTGGAGTTTATTAACTCTCTGGATGTAAGGGAAGTGGAGGTAGCTTTCCGGGGTGAATGTGGGGGAGGACAAAGAGAGAGAGAAAGAGGATTCAGGGTTTGAGCTGAGCAGTCCTGGGGGAGGAACCCTAGAAGGAGCCAGACAAGGAGAAAAGATTTGAGTTGAACTTTACAGTATCTCATTATTGGTTTATGTTTTAATAAAACCAAATTTCAGAAGATGAATACATTTCCACTGTGGAATAAGAGCCTTTTAATTTGTATTTGAACAGATATAGCCAATACAATTCTGAAATCAGAGTAGGAAAGTAGGGGACCATCAGAGGTTTATTTCACTGTTGGAAACTCTATAACATATCAATTGCTAGTGCATTACACCCCTAAAAAACACATTTATGATGGATAAACCTTTAGTAAGTTGGCCCTTAAAAGGTACTTGCCATTGATGTTTGAAATTCAAAAGATTAAATGTGCAGCACAAGCCAACGACCTGATCCTGAAGCTACTGAAATCAATGGGAGTTTTTCCATTGACTTCAACAGAAGCAGGATTGGGCCCTGTTTTTGGAGCTTCATCTGCAGACATGATTGACTATTAATGCAAACCAGTGATGAGCTAAATAATTTTTCAAGCGCCCTCAATTCGAGAGATCAAATTGCTATTTTTTTCCCTAGCAAATTTCTCAGTGTTACTCTGAAAAGGCCTACAATATGTCTAATCCAAATATTTGTGTCCCATTAGACATTTCAAAACTATTCTAAATATGGAAAGTTTGTGGATGAATCCAAAACCAAATTAATATCTGAGAGCTTGAATTCTGCCTTGCATTTTGGAAATGTTTTCCCAGATTGTGGGGCAGGTTGGTCTGGAAGAATGCACAGAACTGGGAATTGGGAATAGCTGTGGAATCTGCCAATGACTGGCTGTGTAGCCTTGGGAAAATCACTTCAGCTTCTTGACTCGCTTTCCCCATCTGCAAAATGGGGAAATGTACTGAAGGTGTTGCATGGGCAAGGGCTAGGGAGAACTGTCTGCATTGGATCCCTTGGGCAACCCGCCTATATCCTGCCCCCTTGCATATTGGAACTCTATTGGTTCTACTGCCTCTGGGGCCCTCCTCACTCAGAGAGGAAGAGACAGGATCTGCCCTTCAGAATAAAGCCTTAGCAAGTTTAACGTTAAAGCACTTCACAGATATAAACAATGTATCCTTACATCTCTGAGGTCAGAAAGGAGGTCAGGTTGGATTCTTTTGACAGATGCAGAAACTGAGACAGAAGTTAAGGTAAGGTTTTCAAAAGTCCCTAAGTAACTTAGAGGCACAAATCTACTGAAAGTCATCCACACTTGTGTTCCTAAGTCATTTGGGCTCTGTTGAAAATCTCACTCAAGACTTGCCAGGTCTCCCACTTGCCAGGCCTATGCTCTAACTGTTAGAGCATGCTGTCTCTTTAAAGCATGAACTATACAGTCTCCTGCTCCACAGGATATTAATGAATGATAATAAATGACTGCTCATGTGGAAACTGTTTAACAGAAAACGTCAACACTATATCCCATAGGCCAAATTCTGTTTTCTGTTACACAGCTGCAACCCTATTGAGTCCACACCCACTGTTGGCCCCAGTCTAAGTGGGGTCTTGTTCTGTGTTGCTAGCACAGCTCTTTATCTCTGAGGCTGGGTTCCCTCTTGAAAATATAAAGCCAGCTCCTCAGCTAGAGTGCAGCAGCTGAGGATCTGCCCCATGGTAAACATGTAAATGTGCAGTGTGAGTTTTACTTGCTTTCACAACAGTTGAAGAAAAGGCATGTCTTGTAACGAATATTTTGCCTTTACTTTTTCTGTTCAGTTCTTTGCAAATCATTTTTCTGTAGAGAAGATGTTCCCCTCCTTTTCAATATTTGTTTTAAAAATTAGCACAAAAAAATCTTCCAATGCTGCCCCAATAAACACGAAGAGGAGTTCATGAGTACAGGTTACCGACACTTTACAGAATCTGATGATGGCTTAGTGCAAAGTCCATTCTGCATTTGGGATCAGTCCTTGGATAGGCACACAAAGGTGTGTTTTTCATTGTACTCTCATTTGATTTTCACATTTGGAAATGCAATCAGCAAACTCTGCCTTCCACTCACGGCACAAATGTCACCTGTCATCAACACATTTTTCTTTTTCCCCGGTACACACTACGTCATCCATCATCCCAACTCTCTCTCCTCCTCCCTCTTCATTCCTTCCTGCTGCTGTGTACATGCACCGACTAACTGTGATCAGGTAAAACAAGACAGAGAGTAAAAGCTGAGGTAAAGAGGCAAGACTCCTTTGCCCCCTCTCAGTATTGCTAACATGATCAGGATTCAAAAGTAGGTGTCAGGTCAGATGTATATCCAGCTCTGAGCTCTCTGTTCAATAGCTGTGGTGATGCCAAAGTCTGTTTGTACCTCTTTTTTCCCCCTTGACAATCCTTTCTTTTCATTATGGTCCTGATCTCACTTGCACCAGTTCTAAAATGTTTTAACTCCCTTGCAATCAATGGAATTTGCTTCTGATTTTCACTGTGTTAGGGAGATGGGTCAAGCCCTGTATTTCCTATAACACAATGCCAGATCATCAGCACATATAAATTGCTGCAGCTCCATTGACTTGAATAGCTTACACCACCTTAGGATCAGGCGCTAAATAGCTAGAGTGAAATCCTGGCACTACTGAAGAAAGACAATAGGTGTTTGGGGGCTAGGATTTCACCATTTAACGGCAGGAGGGAAGGGGAATCTTCTTGGGTACAGAATATCAATTTGAAACTGGTCATCAAATGTTAAGGAAATATTATAAGATAGGCTTTCCCCTAAAACATTGTAAAAACAAGCAAAATGTACACCCTATATTTACATGTTTGTTATACTTCAGTAGTTGATGATGCTGTGCAGAGATGGAGAACTAAATTACTAGATCAATACAGATCTAAATTCTGCTCTGTAACTGTGAGGGGCATGTCTCTATCTGAGATACAGTAATGCTGAATTTGCATTCCTCTCCATCTTCAGCAGATTGATACAAATAATACAATACTATTCACTGTTAGTGTTCTCCAGTAGGTACAGTGCCGAAGACATGTACAGATGTTTGCCCCATGTGACCCTATTTACTTTAGTGGGATTGACAAGATGTAAGTTGGCACAGAATTTGGCTCACTGAGCATCACAAAATTCCTTACAGACCCTCAGGCACAATACAAATATTATACCATAGACAAGGGAGGTCTTAGAGCGAGCTCTTAACATTACTTTATTACAGAATTTCTACCTCTGAGGTAGACCAATGGATGAGATCCAAGGCAGTCCTCGACTACATGACACCCTAAAGTTTTTCATACTATTCTTTGTGCTATCCTGAATTCTGCTCCTGTCATCTGTACTATCACTACCTAAAAGCCATGAGCACCGGTGACAACTGAAACTATCCTGCTGATTCCATTGGTACCTCCCTGTTTTGAGGAACCAAGGGGAATACGATGCATTTTAATAAACCGCATGTTCCTAATTTGGGTCTACTTGCCACCAGAGAGAGCTCTTTCACTGAGGTAAGGCATCACTGTGGGTCTGATCCTTTAAAGACAGTTGAGACTATCCCATTGACTTCAATGGGCTACGTGAGTTTTTTTGCAGAAAGGTCACTGAGTGTAAACTGAACTGCGTTCTCATGTGGTGCCTGTGATTCTGGGTTGAGGGCCAACACCAGAAGCATGGGGAGGAAGCTTGCACTTCTGATGCCCATGTTGAATGTGTTTTTGTGGATAAAAGGGAACTGCAGATTCCATGGCTGTCGAGCCAGCACCTTTTACAGGTAGTGAAATGTTTAGTGAAGTATGGGTTTTTTAAAAGACATTCAAGCACAGCTTTGGAGCCTAAAGAAAATGTCTGTGCTACTTCAGCTCAGCTCTGCATTAATGTTAGCAATAATGTCCCACTTCAGTAAGATACTTAAGCATGTGTATAACTTTAAGCACATCAATATTCCTATTGACTTCTTTGAAGTTAATGCAATCACTTACATGTGCTTAAGTACTTTACTGAGTAAGAGCTCAAAAACGTGTACAGGTAAAAAGTGATTCTGCAGCCCAGTTTAAGTCCCAGAAAAGCACATGATAGTGTAAGGAGCTTTTCTTTTATTTTTGGGATGAGGGAAGAAGGAGATTCATGCATGCTAAATTCATGCAATGGTAGCAGAGTAAAAGCCCTGGAAATTAATACCACAGTGAGGGAAGTGGATAGACACATATCCCTGAATACATTTGGTGCTGTTATGGTGCTATGAAATGTGAAACTGCTAAAATGGCCCACTGACTAATGTAATCACCTTTCAGAGAATATGTGAGAGGCATTTTGTCAGCCAGATGTAAACAAAGACTGTGTTTGAAATTCAAAACTCATCCAGAGTCATTTTTCTTTGAGTCAGTTTTTTCTCCCCTACTTCTCATTTTGGGTTTTGAAAAGATGGTCTCTTTAAAGGACAAACTATTTGTAATTAAAAAAAATCTTTATAAAATCAATAATGAAAACCACTCCACTTTTCCAGGAGCAAAGAAAGTACTCAATAGAAGCTGTATCCAATGAATTAGATACCAAGAACCTTTGGAAAACACTGGCACCATTTCTTACAGTAACATCACATGAGTAGCTAGAGACCACCAGGCCATATTGACAGTCACTCATCTTTTAAACCTATATACAAGACTAAACGGTACACAATCTCTTACTAATGATCTTACATTGACCTTTCACTCCTAACTCCCAAAGTGCTTTACAAACGGGTGGCATATGAACCCTTAGCTGCTTCACGCACAGAATTCCCAGGGAACTCTGTGCAGCGTGACTACAGCATTGTGACCTGAGACTGAAAAACAAGTTATACAGAGTGGTCAATTCATCTACCACTGAAATGCAGGCAGCAGCTGAGGTGAAATTTGGCAACTGTTTAACATGCCCAGCTGCACTATGCTGCAGTTTAAATTAAGAAGTGAGGGAATACCCTTTTCCCACTGAAAATGTATGGGGAATTTATAATGTAAAAATGGTAACTAGCCAGGGTGGAATTCAGCTAGGATACTTGGATTAAACACTTTTATACTTATGGACAATCCAGTGGTATCTGTTATGATCACATGTTATCAGGGCGTTAGTTTTACATCTTAGTGTTGAAAAAAAGAAGGAGGGGGAAAGAGCACCTCCAGCAGCACACTGGCCCCTAACCCCATTCAGTGGCATTGATGTTAAATTACCTCAAAGGGGAAAGTGCTGCTAATTGGCTCACCAGTATTTTCTCTACTTAGATAACCTAAGTCCTGCAAAGTTGTGGTTCACCAACTATTTCAAACCAGTGTGCCACTTAAAGCTTACTCTCTACCCATTTCACAGATGGAGATTTGAGGCACAAAGAGAGTAGGGTCATGTCTATACTGCAGTGAAAGGTGGGATTCAGCATGGCTAAAAATACCAGTGAAGATGGGACAGCAGAGACTTCAGCGTGGATTAGCAATGCAAATATGTACCCAGGGCCCCAATATGCTTGTACAGCCAGTGCTGATGTCCATGCTACTGAGTCTGTTTTCAGCATTGCTAGCTACATTAAAGCCAGTGCAGGTATGCCAAGCCATGCTGCAATCACACCTTTCATTGCAGTATAAACAGGCCCTAAGAGACTTACTCAAAACGGTGCAGGAAGCCCCTCACAGAGCGGGGAGTTGGACTTAGAGCTCCCAAGTCCCAGTCCAATAACCTTAATGAGGCCGTTTCTCCAGCAGGCTGTCCAGGAAGGGCTCTGGACTAGTGCTGATAGTAGTTTAACTGCTGCCAGTTAAGGGCTTCTTCCTGCCAGCCTTTCCAAGCTAATCATCCATTTTTGCTTAAGTCAGGACTGTGGTATCAGGCCCTAAACCTTAAGATTTTGGGGAAATGAGTTATGTATTATCCCTGACTCATAAACAAATGAAAGAGAAATCTGAGGCTGGCAATTACAAAGTTTCCCATGCAGCCTACCTCATATTTAGCTTCTTTATTAGCTGTTGTTTCTAATTTCTTTAAGGGAGCAGGAAGCCTGTTTGAGCCACAGTTAGTAAACTGTCTTTACAGAAATAAGGAAACTGTTAAAAGGGAGTAGCTGCTACATTATGCGGGTTACTTAATTGTCTTAATCGAAAATATATGAATAAAAATAGACCTCAGACTTCCTCTCCCTTCTTTCTTTTTCCAAACTGAAAAAGATCCAAGGCCATAATAAAACCAATGGCTGTTTATAAGCTGGGGAGGGGAGGGGAGAACAAGAACAAGGCTTTTTACACTTCATCTGCAGGGTGTCATAAGGCAATCAGCTTGGCACAGTCCGGTATTCTTCACCTGAGGCCCCGGGCTTGCTGGCCTTTGCCGGGTGTTATGTATCTGACAACACTATTATTTTAAACAGGAGAGACGCTCCATTGTGTTTGCTTTAGGGGAGTGAACAGGGGCTGGAAGTTCGTTGGAATTTTACTGTCAGAGTATTTCAAAAGCAGTTTAAATATGTGTGTGCACAGGCTGCAGGACAGGCTCATAAAAGCAGGCCCATATAATCAAGAGGGGAAATTGACAAAATGACATATTTGTTTCCCTTCCTCTGTCCCCCTCAGCTTTCCAAGCTGGGGTTCTGTATTGCTTTGCAGTGAGCTGGTGTGTTTGATTCCAGGGCAAACAGAGAGGTGCTGGGAGGGACTGGGCAACTGGGAAGGGCACCAGTCAAGGGGCCAGAAGATCAAGCATTGCCAGAGCGGCCTGCTCCTAGGATCTGCGTGCCCTGAGCGCAGAGTCCTGCAGCTCCAGAGCAACCTGGGTGCACCGCAGAGCAGACACAGCGCTAGCGCTGGGGGATCACACGATGGCTGGCTGGCTCCCCTTCGTGCAGGCACATGGAGCCATGGCGTGGTGGGGAGAGGAGGGAAGTCGGCGATCTATTTTTAGCCCTACACTTGCGACTGGTTTGCAAATATTTGTACGCGGTAATGCACAAGGCAGATGGTGCAGGCCCGCGCAGCTCCGCGATCTCTGACTCGCCCCGCACGTGGGCTCCCTGGTGCGTGCCCAGCTCTCGGCTGCCGGGGTCCCGAGCCTGCCGGGCACTTGGCTCGCCACCCGCGCCTGGGCTTGGCCCCGCAGGCCGCTCACCCGCCAGGGCCGCTAGCGGCCTCCACGCGGGCGCCGCCTGCTCCCCGCACCACAGGCAGCTTGTAGCTGATGCCCGCTAGGGGCAAGGGGAAAAGCTTCCCCTGCCGGGGGGCTCCGGGTTGACTTTAGGGGCCTGCCAACGGCGAGGGACGCAGGGAGCTGCCCGGTTCCCTCCTGGGGGGGATCCTGGAAGGCGCTGCTGGGCCTTTCCGAGCACGTGCAAACCGCCAGGCTGCCGGTCACCAGCACACGCCGTAATACCAAGCACCCCCGCCTCTGTCCCTAGCCCGCCCCGCCGGGCGGGGAGAGGGGCCGCGCGAACGGGCTGCGCTGGGAAAGAAGCCGGCGCCGCTGTGCCCGTTGACCGGTTGGCGGCACAGGCTAGTTCCGGGGAACGGGGCCCAGGGAAAGCAGGCAAATTGCAGGGGCTTCGGAGAGGCCCGGGGTGGAGAAGCGGGATGAGGCCGCTGATTTCTAGGCGTGTGGGAGGCCGACGCCGTGGGCCAGAGGAGCGAGGAGTGGGGTTAGGTGGGAACACGGCGCCTACGCGCCTGGCTCTCCACTGGGCTAATGTCCAGCTCCCCTTTGCCTGCAGCACTGGGGGGGGGGGGGGGGAGCAGCCAACCGCGCTGACCCCGGGAGCAGCCCGGGACTCCAGCGGGACGCGGAATTTAGCAGGCCCACGGGGCTTCCTACAGCCCCGCGTGGGAGCTCCCCCGGCCCAGCCTGGCGGTTCGGGAGCCCGCATGGCCTCATCGCGTGCTCCGGGTGGGGGCGGGCAGCTCGGCGCACACTCCAGGCGCACCAGGGCCAGACGCGCAAGTTCCTTGCGCCAGAGGTGACCCGCTGCGGGGTGGATTTGCTATAGGCGCTGAGTGAGTGAACAAATGACGTAGGCAGCCTGGAACAGCGTGGGGCCCCCGAAGAGGGGGGTGGGGTAACTGGTGAGGGGGGAGACTCCCGCTCCCCTTGGAATCACTAGCAAAATCCCCTTTGATCCAGGGAGGCAGGAGCTCCTGTGTGATGGCACCGCTGCCTCCTCCCAGTGAGCCTGGGCCCTCTCTCCTCAGGGTGCGAGTGGGGCAGGTCCCCTTGCCCGGGCTTGGCATAGGCAGCAGGGGGTAGATCCCCCTCCCAGAGCCTGGCAGTGGAGGTGGGGACGGCAGCCGTGCCGAGGAGGTAGCAGAAGGTGGCCGCCGGTTAACGCAGGGGGCTGGCACAGGGCCCTAGCTCAGGCTGCCGGGAGTGGTACCTGAGCTGGGCCCTGGGAGCTGCGGGCTGGCAGAGAGCTCTCGCCCCTCCTCATGCCTAGCCCTGCCCTGCTGGGCCCTGGGCGCCGCTGTGGAAATCCCAGCAAAGCGTCAGACTTCAGCACAAACCTGTTTTCCTCCAGCGAGGCGAACAGGTCTCTCTGTTCCCCGCCTGGAGCGGCTGCTACCCTGCCCAGTGCCAGCGGCCAGCCAGACTCCCCGGGCCACCATTATTTTCCCTCCTGCCGCGACGGGGCATCTGTAATCCGAGCGAATAAGTGACAAACTGGCCTTGAAACCCCTCGGGGGGACATGGTCCGGTAACAGGCTGGGCGCTTACTCCTCCGCAGGGAGAGGGCGTTTGATTTATCGGGTGGGGCGGCGGGCTTGTCACTCTTGAACGCCTGCGAAGTCCTGGCCTTTTGAAAGGCGTCTGGGTTCAAAAGCCGTGATAACAAAGGCGAGGCCGGGTGAGATGAGCTGGAGTCTGGCTCCTCTTGCCCGCGGGGATTCTGTCCCCTTTAACGAAGTCCGAGTGTTACAACCTGAGCATTGGGGATCTCTGCTAAAAGAGAGCGGGGGTAACTCCTCACCCACCAGCAATGGCTGAAAATCCCGAGCTAAGACCCGATCCATCCCTCTGCAGACCGCCCTCAAGCAAGACTCAGGATGGGGCTGGTAGAAACGAACGGCCTCTGGGCGTGGGGCGCAGGCAGCCAGGGTCTGATTCACTTAGTACCCAGCACGGGCACACGCAGTCGTGTTGCCTCTCCCTTTTGTTCAGACTGTGATATTAGCCAGGCCGTGCCCTGCTCTGTTCGCGACCAGTGCGATGCAGCGTCTGTCTTGCCGGTCACAATCCAACCCCCTACAATGACTATACTGACCCGCGCAGATATTGGCGCACCAAAGTATGTCCCTTACAACTGTGCTCTCAGGCCCAGGTGGGAGTTAGACTGAAGCACCGGAAGCCAAGCCAGGAGCGCTCGGGAAGCCATGAAGTGGGTGTCCTTTTTTCAGACCCGTGCCTGCGCTCTGGGCTGCACATTTCGAATGGAAAACGGGGATTTTTAAAGGCCTGATTCTGCTGTCACGCTGGTATGAGGGCAACAGGGTAAAACTGCCGTGAAAGGAGAATTGGTCCCAGTACAGGTCGGTGTAGCTATTCTACTCCCATAGAAATCAGTGGCAAACATCGCGCCGACTTTATAAGAGCAGGATCGGGTCCCATGATATGGGCTTCAAAATCTTTCTTTGGCCGTGTCGAGGTAGTGATATCTGAAGTATGGATTTGTTAGAGGAGTACATGTACCGTCCGTCGTGGGTCTGTGTTGATTTCAGGGTCAACGCAGACCGTGTACATAAGTTAGCAGCAGTGTCCCGTCCGCATGCGAGCAGACTGCAACATTTCCTATGTTCCAGTTAAGGTTCTGAACGCGAATACAAACTGACCAAGGACAGACAAGGTCCTGAATTCCCACTGGTCTGGATAAGGAGAGCAGGATCGCTCCCCCGCCCCAGCCAGGAAATTAATGACACACTATGACTCATCTAAACCTTGGCAGGGTAAATGGAACAGTAGCTTCAGTTAAGAACTGCGCCTTTTTGGTCACTCGGTGTCATCGTCTTAATAGTGTCGCGTTATGTTTACTTTGTTTGCTTTTGTTTATTAAATGTATATATATATAAGGCATAACGAGTTATCAAACGCATGATGCTGCTGTTGAAACGGAATTAAAAATTTATTTTAAAATCTTTTGGAGTTGTTCCAGTCTCTGACCAATACACCAGAATGCTTCCAAAGCGTGTAACGAGGCACTGCAAAACTTTGACAAAGAAAGTTGTATCACCTACATAATATTGTCTGCGGGTATTTTTGAATCTGCTCCCTACGCTCACTAACGATCCCAGCTAGCTGATTAAAGTGGAGTTACTGTCTATGTGTAGCAAGCAATTTAAAAAGTGTAACATCCTGGGTGTTGTCTTTTTGGAGATTTGAGACGTTGAAATACGCTCCGATTCCTCTGAAGAGAAAGGATGAATCTGATTAGAAATAGACTGACATATCTGGACAAACCAGCTGATAAATCAAGAGAAGTCTATCTTCGTTGTGAAGTGACTGAGGCGCTATGAAAATACTGGAGCTGTTGTTGTTTACATCTGGCAATGGCAGGACTCAATGTGTGCGAAGATCTTCCCAGGGAGAGAATAATCCGTGCAAAGAACTGCAGAAGCCACCAATTGTTGAGCAGATGAATTGATCCAGTAAATCAGTAGGGCCATAACACCCTTATGTATGCTAAAGCATGTGACACGATCTGAAAATGTGGTAGCTCCAAGTTACCACCTCTTTATCACTTATACGAGCTAATAGGTGAGGTGACTTTTACCTTCTTTGCTTTGAAGGAGGCACAAAGGAGCAGACAGGTAATTCCATGCTGCTAATTGCTATGATGTGATGGGCAGGGAAAGCTGAGGAGACTGAAAGGCTGGAGGAAACAGAGAGCGACTGAATGTGGAGTTTAGCTCCGAACGACCAATTAAGATCTCATTAATTTTGTAAATGTGGCTGGATATATTCTAGCAACTGTGACGAGTGGAAAACTGTCACCTAATCTACCCAGGGGTGAATTGATTTGTCGGTGTGATGTAATGTTCTTTCCTCTCTCTTTTTTCTCTTTGTTAATAGGATTACATCGTTCATTAACTTCAGTACTTTTTTAAAAAAAACAACCAAGCAGTTGGTACTGTGTGATTAGGGGACGGTAGATGATCATTACAGGGCGTCTCTCTTATTTCTAATCCTGGGGTGGGGAGATGGGGGGTTATTAATAACTGAGCGCTCAGCACTTAATTTTCGCAGGTCCTCCAATAAAGTTGCAATAGTTTCCAATTGCTCCCCCCCCCCTCCTTGGATAAAACTTATCAGATTCCACCCTTCAGGCTAAAAAACGTGTTTCATACACAATAACTATCGGAGTATTTACAGATAATTGTGAATGTCAAATACTCCGTCGTGCTGACAAAGCGCAGAGACCCTGCAGAGTTTCGCCTCCGGAGCTACATGGGACCCCCCTCCTTTGGGCCCGGGACTGCAGCGCTGCCGGGGAACAGCAGGGCACCAAACAGCAGCTTGGGCGTCGGATGGATTCTTTCCCTTTGCCCCTACAGAAGCCCAGCTCAGACAGGGCTGAGCCGCAAGCGTCGAGGTGTAGGAAGAGGGAGCTACAATCCCTGCTAGCGTGTCAGAGCGAGACGAACTAGCCGGCAGAGTTTCGGGTAGGGCATCGATTCCGGGAGATGAAACAGACCAAGCCCGCGGCTGCCCTGGGTCTTGAAGTGTTCGCCTAGTGACTAATATTTCCACGGGGCACATTTTAGGATCTGAAATGGGGCGAAAGCTCGCGGGCTGTTTTTGAGAATGAGCTTCCTCCTCCAAAGGAAAGTGTAAAACTTCGAAGGGAGCCTAATCCGGATCACAGTCTGTCTGGTACGAGAGGGGGTTCTGTTCCCCCACCATGCGGAGTATCTCTCCGTGTGTGTGCATGCAGTACATGACACTAAAGGCGTGTGTATACGTACACATACATAAGCCATTATATTTAAAAAACAAACAAACATGCCACCCCACAAACCAGGAGCCAATGCGAGATTTCAGGTGAGTGGAAGAAAAGGAAAATGACCTTTAGGATCCCAGATTTTATCTTTCAATTGAATAACACTGAGTAGCTCCCCAAACCCTCTGCTCGGGGGAAACAAGTGTGAGCTTGGAACTGCCTCAACGAACCCCCCTCTCCTGCTCCCTGTAAACCCTAATCGGGGGCAGGTCCGCTGAGGGGAGGAAACAAGGCTATTTCGCCATGCCTAGCCCGGGCAGAACAGGAGTTCCGTGTCATTGTCCAGCCTCGCAGATTTGCAAGACGGTGCCCAGCCTTCGTTTGCAATCACCTCAGGTTCAGCAATACCAGGCTCGGGGTCAGATCCTGCTGGCTTTACTCCCACTGCGGCTTGCTGTAACGCCAGCAAGATTTGACCCTTTCTATGGAAGGTGGCTTGGACGCCTTCCTCCTTCAGCTTCACCTGGAAACTTTGCGCTGGCTTAAAGTCTGCGTTCTCGTGATACACCGAGACTCGACCACGGGGCTCGAGGAAATGTTTGGACGTTTATTAAGTTGCAGGACAAACGAGAATGTTTATTTGATGAGCTTCTCGCCTGTATGTGCCTCCCTGCTCCTGGCATCACGAGGCTGAATGGAAACCCTGAACGTTTCACGCTGCACTTGTCTAGGGTTTCTTATAATGACAAATTAGAAACATCGTTCTGTTTAAAATAGTTTTGTAAAAAGGGGGGGGGGGGGAGGTGGGAAGCAGACTGTAGGGCCGGGTGGAATAAGGAAAAAGAAAAGCGGTAGAGAGCGGAATATTTCTCATCTAATACGATCCCTGAGTCGGAAGAACTGGCGTGTCTTGAAAACTGGAGTGTTGATCCAGGAGCCAGGCATATGAAAGCCCGATTATCTGGAGCACGGCTGATTTGAAAAGGATAACCAGGCTTTCTCCGCGTTACCACATCCTCTCATCCCAACTGATTTCCTCTCGAGGCCTCTCTCTTTGTGTGACACGAAGCAAAGTTCATTTCGCTAGACACCTACTTCTTTAAAAGGGGCAATTACCCGGTCAGCTCAGTGGCAGAGCAATCAAGGGTTCCACTGCGCTTCAAGTCTCATTAGGTTTGTTATAAATGGGGAGCGTCGGTCTCCGGGACCGGCAGTGTGTAAGCGCTGATTCTGTTTGACTTGCGAAATGGAAGTGCCTTGATTGGGCCCAAACCGCTGCAGGAGATCTAACTGCTTTAATTGAACCTGCTGTAAACAGACAAATCACATCTCGCACCACAAACCAGGACTCTGACGGGGTTCCCTTATCTGGCCATGGGCAGCCCCTGAGACCTAGGAGTCGAGGAGAAAAATAACCAAAACAAAACCAAAACCGATCTAAATCCAAATGAAAGTACAGTACATTGGAGCGCGGTGTGTTTTGCGGGACAGAGGAGGGCCGCAGTTAGCCCATTCTTGCTAAATACAGACAAGCAGCATGTTCTCTGCAATCAGTATCTAAACGTTTGTATTGAGCATTAACTGACCCTTCTCCTATAGCTTCTCTGCTATTGTACCTGTAAGGGAAAACATGCAACACAGTAATCGAGTGGAACCATGATTTGTGTTATTGTGTGGCTGTGGTATTTTAGTTTTAGTTGTCTAAAACTTGCCTGGGTTGTACAGAAGTGCAATCGAGTCCAGTTCCCTGGACTTATTAAGCTATCCATCAACAAGGGAGATTGTTTTTCAGTCTTTACAATTCAATAAAACCCTCTAATATTTATCTTAACTTGAAATTCCCTGACAAGCCTTCTGTGTATATTCAGGTCTGCAAGGTTAGCCATTTGCATGGAAATATACAAATACAGGGCCCGATCCTTCCGTCTCTGGGCACCCCAAACTCCCTCTGCGTTGAATTCCGCAAGCCTGACCCAGGCAGAACTCCCTTTGGATTTAACTGAGATCTTTGGGGGCGACAGGACGGAGGGTCAAAATCTACATTTTAAGCTGCGGTTTCTAATGTCTCCTTATTGTTCAGATCCCTCGGTTTTCTAGCAATATTGTCCTTGTTATGTCTGAGGAATGTATGAAGGAATCGCTAGGAACTAGGGGGAGTTCAGGTCTAATTGCTGCCGATTGTTATAAAACTGGAGGATCCGGAGGATGTTTTTCTGGTTGTTTTATTTGTGAGGGGGGGTGGGGGGGTTTATGGAAGGATCGGAGTGGTTTTGTTTTGTTGTGTTTGTTTGTTTGTGGGGGAAGGGTAAGCTTGGGTCTTGACGAAACTCAGAAACCGCATCCTGCAGGAAGGCAAATGGTTTTTTTTACTCCATAGTTTGAACTGATCGCTAAATTCGCCCGCTACAAGAAGCCGCTTTTGAGCTGGGACGCGCTTGGGTGCGGAGGAGGGAATAGAAGTGGGAGAGATTAATGCTATTTTGACGCTTATGGGGACGGTGTTTTGATGACGGGTTTGTCTTCTCAATCGCTGTATGTTTTCCATGTAAATTTGGTCTTTGGCTGCTGCCGCAACTTTGAGAAACTTTGGGAAAGTGCTGGTTTCCACGTGGGTTGAAAATGAGCTTCCCTTTACTTTAGGAACAGAGAGGGGGAGAAAAAACAACCACCACCTCTCACTTTTTTTAGGCAGATCATTACAGAAAGATAAAATACAGAGAGCTGCCATTAAAATGAGCCATGCCTCTGGGGTACAAGTGCTCAGCCTTGCACGCTTAAAATGTCTCGGTGAGACCTTAGTGCCTAAACCCCTCGGCGAATAAATATAAGAGTTACGTGACCTAACTAGAAAAGAACAGTATTCTCCACTGTGTAATCATCACCCTTGTAAACGCGTTTGGGGTAACAATGCAGATCTGAGCTCACTTCTGCGTTCATGTACGTATTTTTGTTTTGCGATTACTTACGGTATCTTTTAGCTGTAGATCATGGCCATGTGCTAGAGAAATGAGATTCATTTCGTTGTGTCGATAAAGTTTACATTCGAAACGGCAGCTCTTCGCATCTCCTATGTCTAGATGAATGTCATTTGAATTCCCGTGGCTTAGTAGCAGGGAGTTTAAAAGATGTGGTGTTTTGATTGCATTTGTCGCGAGTACTGGTTACATAACTTTTATTTTATCGCATGAAATAATTTTTCCTTAAACAAAATAAAAACAGTGCAACTTGTCATGAAATGATATACACTGTCACCTTAAATGAGAAAAATCGCATAGAAGATGACTGCTTTATTATCCATTCTTATCTTTTTAAACCCATACACATTTATAAAAGAAGCCACATATGACACACTAATGAAGACAAGCTTCCTAAATATATAATTGATAAAAATCAATCGACTAGCATGAAAATATCATAAAGCAAATATTCATATTTCGGAAATAGGCACGCTATTTAAAAGTGTAAATAACATTAAATATAACATATATAATAGAGTTATATAAAATATTAGAAAATAATTCTTAATAATAATGAAAAACGAAACAGTTTGAACACATTTAATCTTTGTACAATGTAAAATGTAGCTACCTCAGAAAATGTAAATCATTACTTTTCCCATTCAACTCGTATACAATACACTTATTATAATAATATTTATATTTTAAAGCGAAACGAAACTTGGCTTTTCAAACACGTTTGTGCTTTTGCTGTTAAGTTACTGAGAATCCATCAGTACGTGTATTGTGACAGATTACTTTTTTTTTAAATAAGTGACGTGCCAAAGTCAGGAAAAGGCGATCTCTCCAAATCAGGGGAGTTTTGTTATTGATTGAACCGGAGCAGACACGGGACTGGAAAGTCGCATGCTGGCCTATCTACAAAATCACGTTGTTTTTTTCAAGTAGCATTTTAGCGAGCGTTTCTACGAACTACGTTATTTCTACTTATAAAATCCCCGGCCAGTTTTTTCGTATGCATTTGTTTTGGGTAAAATTGTATTTGCACCAGTGCCAGCTGTATAATACGTTTGTTCCAGTTGTACAGTACAAATCCACAGTTCCCGCTCCATGCAATTAAGGCTAGAAGCACATTTTGTAATAATAAAGTCCTCAGAAGGGGGAATGTGGAGGATTGGGGGCAGCGTTTGCTGAGAATGAGCTGTTTAAAGATCTGACGCCTTTAAGGGTCTTTAGGTCTTTTTAAAATCCTCGCGGTATAAATTAGACCCCCCCCCCCCAAACAAACCCCCAAACCCGGCCATAGGAAAGTCGCCTTTAATGCTCGCATTTGCATGCTGTAATGCAGAACAGCCAGCTTATATCGCTGGACAAGGCCAAAGGCGGAGGGTCACCTTTCTACCCAGCATTCTAGCCAGGTGTAAAACGCCCTGTAGTTTTGATCTTTAGTGCTAAATACGCATATTCAGTGCTCCCAGAAGCTGCTGTTAATGCCTATCTCTGTTCCGCCTGACTGCTGCATTAATTGTTTGTGCTCGTACACTGAATTTAAAGGCTCAATTAATACAGTTGGCTAGAAAATCCTGCAAGTGAGATTGTCCCTTATGGGGCTGCTAGGAGTGAAAGGAGGCTGAAGGCAGCGTTGCTCTTTAAATTTGCTCCCACCACCGGGGCTGTGTTCAGTGCGCGAAGCAGTTTCTAGCCTGGTGCGGATCCCCCAACGGTGAAGAGTAATAGTTGCTCGAAGGGGAGGGTCACCTCGGGGCTTTATTAATTCACCTCTCTTCCGGCCACACTAGCTTAGGTTAAACCTGCCGGCCGTGCGAGGGATCGCTTTGTAAGACTGGGGATTGCAGGGAACACGGGGCCAGCTCTGGAGATGGGCAACGTTCACGGGGCTCTCCGGTGGAGGGCTTGCTCCTGAGAATCAGGAAGGAATGGTAGGGGAGAAAAATACAATCATGCACCAGGTGCCTTCCTCCCTTCCCCCAACCTCCCCCAGGTTTCCTCTCCCGCCGCCCCTCCCGTACACCTCTTGCAATGTCTCCCTGCTCCCCAGCACGGTGAAATCCAGTGGGCGCGCTCCAAGGAGGGGAGGGCGGGTGTCCACTCTCCAGTCGTTATAACCGGGCTGTCGGGCCACCAACCCCTGCCCTGGCTGCACTCTGACCAGCGAGGTGCCCCGGGGGTGGGTATTGGATGGACTCTGCCCGTGGGGAGAGAGGAACGACGCTGAGAGGGGAAACAAGCAGCACTGGGGGGCCTCGTTCGATCGCAGGTCCGATCGCGCCGCGGGGGCTCACTCGAGCTCGGGGCGGCCCCGCAGCACCGATTCCCCGGAGGGACCAGAGGCTGGCGGTCCCCCGGCCGGGGCACCATCCCGTGACCGCGCGAGGCGGCCGGCTCCTTGCCTCGCGCTTCCCCCACCGGCCCGCGCGGTGGCGCTGTTTGAAGCCGCCTCGGGGCTGCTCCGCGTGGGGGCCCGGAGCGGCGGCGCTGGTCCCGGGCGCTTAGCTGGGCCGGCGACGGAAGCAGGAGCCTCCCTGTGGCCGGTGACGCGGAGCGGGCTGCTGCAGAGCCGGGGGCAGAGGGAGCGGTGTAACGGTGCTGCTGCTATAACGCGCGAGGCAGCCCCTCCGCTCCCCCTCGGCCATGTGCCCCCCTCCCCTCTTCTGGGGGGTCAGCTGCAAACGCTGCCACAGCTATTCCTCTGGGAAAGGCGAGGCGCCAGGAGCACCAAGCTGCGTTGGTTTGTTTCTGGGCCAGAGGGGGCCTGGCTGCAGGCCGGTCAGTCACACCCGCATTGCTTTCCTGCCTTAAATCCCCGCCAGGCCAGGTGAGCCCAGCCCCCAGCATCCCTAAAATCCCACCCCCAGAACCTGAGTGTCTTTCCCCCAACATCTCGGCCCCGGCCTCCTTTTCCCCAGGCGACTTACCTTGACCACCCCACTTCTCTCACTCAGGCTTCTTTCCTCGCTTCCCCCTACTCTTCTTTTCCCTTCCTTCCCTCTCACCCTCCTCCATCCGCACTGTCCCCTTCCTCTGGTCCCAGCCCCCCCCCCCCAGTCTGTTACTCCCTTCCCCGATCCCCCACTTTCTACCTCTTGTTCTGGGCCCTCACTGCCCAATTCCCGCCCCAGACTTTTCCAGTCCCCAAATTGCCTCCAGATTGAGATCAAGGAGAGAGGGAGCGCCCCGCATACAGCTCGAGAGACGAGGCGAGCTTTGTTTCCCGTTACTTGTGTGGTTCGCATTTTTGCCTTTAACTATTGCCACCCGCGAACGAGTTTTAAGCACGTTCGTTCTCTCGCGCTCCGGGGTTTCTTGCTTCTCTCCTTTGTTCTCCAGCAAACACCGCCCGTTCCCTGCCTCCGAGCCCAGCAAGCTTTTGGCCAAGGCTTGCAGCCTGCCATCACCCCATGCCGAGTGCAACGTAGCCTCCCGCCCCAGGCTCTCAGCCCCGAAGGCCATGCGGGGCGACCTTGCTAGGTGCTCCGAGGATGAACAGTTCATGTGCACGATTAGCCGGCCCGTCGGCGGCTTCGTGGCCTTTCACTGCGCTCCGCTAGTGGTTTTTGCGGGTGGAGGTTTGGGCCTCTCCGGGCCTTTTGCCCTCCGAGAAAGAAACTAACCAACCGCTCCCCTTCCCACCCCAGCAACGGCCGGTGCATTTCAAGCGCTGTTGGCTTCCGCGCAGCCCCTTTGGCCCGGGAGAGCAGCTGAGATGCAGGGACAGGCCCTGGCTTCCGGCCTTCAAGCGGCGGAGTAAATAGAAAACGAAATACCCGCTGATTCTCCAGGGCAGGGCTACCCCCTGTTGCTTGCAGCCTGGCCGCCGGCTGCGGGGAGCCCGGGCGCTTCCAAGTCCGGGAGCAGGCGTTAGAGGAGTCCGAGCTCACAGCACCCACGAGAAGCCAGGGGGGAGATGGGGGCACAAGGCAGGGTCAGGGCAGCAGGGGCCTCTACAAAGAAAAAGAAAAACAAGGATGGTGAGGAAAGGAGCTAGATACCGAGAGATACAGGCAGCTCCTGGAGGAAAGAGGAAAAGAAGGAAACCGTATTGACTAGGAGTAATTTGCCATTCGATTGCCGGGGGCGGGGGGTGGGGGAATTTGCGAAGAGCAGGAATATTTCCCACTGTGATCCCAGACGGGGACAACATTTTAAATGCCGCAAACTCCGCGCAACCGAGCCCAGCAGATGAACAGCAGAGAAAGGAAGCGCAATAATTGTCCAGGAAAATCTGCAAAAACCCCGCCGCCTTTCGCTCTTTGCACGTCGGACAACGCTGGAACTTGAAATCGCGTGTTGGCTGGAAAAGTGACAGTTAATTAAAAACAAACCTTTCCACCGAGATTTGTGTTCAGAAAATTATTTGGCAATACACCACACGAGGATTTAAAAAACTAAACAACGAAGATTGTCGCAGGCTAATAAGCGCATCCATTTTGCATTCATCAGAATAAGTCCGAACAGAAAACCCCGGTATTGGAAATTGTTCTAAATGACGAAAAAGCAGAGGTTATTAATAAAAAAGAAGCCAGCTTGGTTTTTTTAATATTAAAAATGCGGTGGAAAGTAATCGCTTCCCCCCCTCAGTTGAAATAAAGACGTGAACATTTTGTACTAAAAAAAGCATATGTAATTTGAAACAGAAAAGGCCTTTATTGGGACATATTCTGTAAAAGAAAAATAAAGATAATGTATCTCAAAATCTATAAAGCTGTTTGAATAAATTAAAGTTTAAGAAACAGTAATTACTAACGAGCAGAATTTAAGTAATCGGTTCAGTTTTGCGTGTCTTTAATAATAATCCTCTCAGTTCCGTGTCACAATTATTACCACTCAATAATGCAACGTTTAAGGACTTTTATATATAGAAAACAAGTTTGCAGCTCTTGTTCTCCATATAACGCTCAAATGCAAAAACAAACAAACAAACAAAAAACAAAAAAACACTCCCCCCAAAACAAAAAACCAAACCCATAGAAGAAAAGAGGTGCAATGGATTAATTGAAAATAAAGCAATTGAAACGTATATATGTAAATGTCTTTAATTGTATGCATTATTCAACTCCCTCCACTGAGAGGTTTAATAATTTAGAATCAATAGTTTCCCTAAAAACTTTATAAAATATTAACAAATAATAAAATATTAATCGATTAACAAGCCAGTTGTATTCTTTTATAGGAGCTTTACTAGAGTCCTGTAATCATGCTGTTGACACACGTCTCTGATGTTAACGAAAGGATCACTGACAAAATGTAAATGAAGATCTTCAGACAGTGGTGTTTATAAAATAGCTCATTAATGAGCTTGGATTGACTCTGTCCATCCACATCATCAGATATAATAATAGTGACGAATCAGACAGGGAAGATCCTGGCTAAACCACTGGTATTTTTTTCCAGGAGTACTGAAGTCCTAAATCACCAATTCTTCTAACTTTCTGGCCATTGATCCGAAGGAATTCGTAGTTCAACATCAAAGGTAAGAATAAATCAACATTATTTAATTATTCAATAGTTGGTAGAGAATACGAACTTCCATATACAACCCGCAACAGCATTTTACGCAGTTTATTTTGTTAAGTTACACTAGGGTATTGAAAAAAGTTTGCTCTTCAAACTTCTAGGGTTCTTTTCTTTCCCCCCCAAACTTGTAATCTTTCAAATACGAAATCTGGCTGACATACTTCAGCTACTTTGCGTTAAACTCCTTCAAAAGTCTGCATTTTTCAGATGCATTGGCTTTCAGTCCTTCTCAAACAACTCATGCAAACTGTCCGAGCGACGGGTCGTTGCTCCGTGCCACGCCACTCTCCCTACCTTTTGCTCGCAGGAGCCTCTAGTTCTGGGTCCCACAAAGTTCAACCGGAGCTACGACCCGCCACCCCCACCCCTTCCATTTCTTCCTGACCCGGGGGCAGAGATTACACCCTGTCGAGACGCCTCGTAGCCACGCGGCGAGAGATCGCTGTTCTTCCCCCTCCCCTACGTGGGGAAGGAACCCGTCCTTCGCCCAAGCGATGGAAGCCGAGCAGCTGCTGCCTTTTCCGGGGTGGCGGAATCCTGCTGCTGCACCGGGACTGAGGGTGGGATTGATCTGGAGTGAAGCGAGTGTCTCTCTTACCCTGGTCAGAGCTCCGCCGCGTCTCACAGGCTCTCAGCCCCACTTCCTTGTACGGCCCAAAGCCCTTAGAGAGACACGACCACTCTGCAACCTATTAACATCGTCTGGAGGAAAGGAGGAGAAGCAATAGCAGCAGCAGCTCAGCTACCACCACCAGGCTGCAAGCTCCACACAGCCCAAATCCCCAAAGAAACGGCATTGCTGCTGCTCTACTTCCAAATGATGTTATATTAGACTACCGGCAGGGATTGCAAATATGGTGGCGATGGGGCTAGGAGCTGCTGCGATTGCTTCTTTCTACCAAGTTAAGATACTAGGATGGGTGTGAAGCTGTTAGTGCCGCTAGTTCTTATTCTTACCTCCAAATAATGTGACCCCCCCGCCCCCACAAGGGATTGCAACATTGGTGGCGGGGTTGAAAGTTGCTGCTGTTCTTGCTGCTTCTGCTTTTTCTACAAAGCCCGCCGAGATTGTCCTGTGCACGTGTGGGGTGGAGGAAGGAAAGGAGTTAGCTCTCGCGCTCTCCTTTTGCTCCAGGTGCTATTACTGGGGAACAGGAGCTGCTGCTTATTCTTGTCTGCAATCCCCTCTCCTCAGCGGGGCTGGGCATAGTGGACGGGGGTCGCCAGGAGCTGTTGCTATTCTTGGTTCTTCTTCCCTGTCCCAAAGGCAGTCACTGAACCCCTCTCCCCAAAGGGTCTGTGACAGGCCAGAGCCAGGGGAGCGTATGTGTTCTGTCCTCGCTGCCCCCGCAGTGAGCTGGGCTCCTTTCCTCTCCCACTCCCAGCCACCGGCTTCCACGAAAAGCCCCCTCCCCACAACCCTCAGGTCTCCCATGTGTCCCCCTTTAACGCGTTTCTACCCCTCTTTTTGACCCTCCGGCGCCACCGTAAAAGCAGGCCCACTTAAGGGGGCTCGGCCGGCCGCAATAGGCGCCGTTGAGCGGGCGGGCGAGTCGGTTGGTGCCTGTCGGAGCGTGAGCGGGGCATGGGGTTCCCGGCCAGCGAGCGGCGGGGACTCCCCGCTGGAGGGGGTTGGAATTTCTTCGTTCCACCTTAAAGCGGAGCTGGTGCTGCTGCCGCCTCGCCTGCTGCGGGGCGGCCCCGAGCTGCTCCCGGGCGGGGCAGGAGTTGGCGGCGCGGGTCGGTGTTTGCGGGCAGAGGCCCCCGCCGGGGCGCAGCCAGGCAGCGGCGAAGCCGAGAGGTCCGAGCGGGCCGGGCCGGCTCCCCCATCCCCTGCAGGCCCGGGACTCTGGGGGCTGCTGCCGGGGATGGGCGGGAGGGGCCCGGTCCGGTGGCGCGCTGGCCCCTGCCCCAGAGCCCGGCGCTGGTCACTGTCGGGGCTGCGGCTGCACCTTGCAGCCGGCGATGGCGGGGAGGCCGCTCCTCTGTCTGTGCCCGGGCTGCACGTGTCCAGGTGCCCCTGCCGTGGGGCGGGCGGAGGGCGCAACTTCCAGCCCAGGCCGTGCCCGGCAGCGACGCGCCGTGGGCAGGCGGCTCCCGCTGTCACTAGTCGGGCCTCTCTCTCGACGCTGCCCGCTCGCCCCCCTGGCTCGCAGCCCGGAGCCGCGGACAGACGGGCAGAGCGCCCGGCCCCGCCCCGCCTCCCCCGGCCTGCCCTTCTCTCCCCCGCCTTTCCACCCCCCGGCGCAGCGCCTGGCTCTCCCGCCTGTGTGCGCGCTCCGGGGGGACGTTCATTATTTATTTATTGGTGTTTAATTTCCTGCCAGGCGGGTCTCCCTCCCCACCCACCCCTCTGCAGGCAGCGGGGCTGGCTGGAGCAGCAGCAGCCTGGCTTGGAGGATGGGTGGGGGGGCAGGTGGGCTGCTTCTCCCCGCGCTGTACCTGAGCTGAGCTTACCCAGAGACTTTTATTTATTGGGGGAGCGGGGGGAGGGGAGGAAGGCAGGGGTGGGAGGTGGTTGCTATTTTGGATGCAAAGATCTGGGGACGGGAAAACCGCACACACACAGACACACACAGACACTGAAACCAAGGACAACCTCCCAAAAGGACTCACTTTGCCTTGATGACTCAACGCAACTAATAATCATTTCTCTCCTCTCGCTGTGGCGAGTCCCTCCTGCTCCTCCTGCTGCTGCTGCTGCTGGCAGAGGAGGGAGCGATTGAAAGTGACACATCGGGGGCTGCCGCCTCTTCACCGCGATCACAAGCGCCCGCTTCCCGGCTCCTTCTGCTGCCGCTTCTCCTCCCGCTGCCCGGGATAGTGGCCCCTTTAGACGCGGCCTCCCTCCCCTGCGCCACCCCCTCTCCCCCGCGATTGATTTTTCTCTGCGGAAGGTGTGAGAAGTCGGGCCTGTCTCTCTTCCCACCCCCCCCCCCCTCGGAGCCAGTCGCCTCGCCTCCCTTCTACCCCCAGCACTACCCCGGCTGCCCTCTGTGGAAGGGGCTCTAACTCGTGCCAGCCAGCTCTGCCCAAGAAGACCCCCTGACCCAGGACCTTAAAGCTCGGACTCGAGGAAAAGGGGGGGTGAGCTGGGTGGGGAGGGGGGAAGGAAGTCGAAAGGAAGACAACACGAACGTAAAAGGAGGAAACAAGAAAACTTTCCACCCTGGATTCTCTACTTTTGATCCATGGACAGAGCCCAACTCAGCCAACTTACAGACAGACTATAAGCAGTAAGTACAGCAGGAGCGCGCCCACCAGCCCCGCGTGGGTGAGCAGCTCGCCGCAGCCTTTGTCGCGAGGCGCTAGCTAGTTTTGTCTTTTACGATGTCCATGAAATAATGACGGCGGTGGACGGTGTTAATTGTGAGAGAAACCGCTCTGGCTGCAGCCATGCCCTGTCCCTTCTTGTTCCTGTGTCTGGGTGGCTAGTCCCAGGAACCCGTCCAGCAGCAGGATCGGGGCGCACAGTTCTTGGGGTTTCCTGTCTTGGTTTGTACTGCGTTGTGCAGTCAAACCTGCAAACCCGATCTCCTTTAAATAGCATGTGGGCACCCGAAACTGACCTGTCTTGCAAACACTAACGCTAGAGCGCGAGGTATGGGGACCGGGGGTGGGTGGGGGGAGTTTTTAGAGTGAATTTGAACTTGAGTTTGATTTGGCTCAGAGTATCAATGAACTACGAGGCTTGACCCGTGATGTTGATCAGAGAGGTGTAATCAAGATCCCAGTCGCATGTTATTTTGAAAAACTTGCCGACTTTAATGCACTTTTGCTAACATAGGGACCAGGTCATATTTGCACGTACCCCAGAGAATTTTTAGATCGGGTTGTTATCCTTGCGGTGTTTGCGCACTATTAGTTTTTAGAGTGAACTTCCGAAGAGAGATGCTGTCTCCGTATATCGCTGTATTAATTCACAATCGGGTCTTCACGTTACGTTGTGTCCGCGTGAATCGGGTTCATTCTGTGCAGGAGTTACTTAACACCTGCCTTTTTCAAAGTACCCAACTTTCTAAACTGCCCCACGAGACAGAAATGTAACGTGTAAATGGCTCCGGTAATAACATGGTTTGTGCCACTGAATTTCAAATGAGCGATCAACTCTGGTGAGCCGTTGTGTGTCAGTACTTGTTAGTTGCCTGTTCTTCAACCTATGTATTGAAGAACAGGCAAATACTCGGGTGTAAATACCTGGATTTCAAGCAATTTAGCTCTTGTCTACTATAGAGAATGAATTTGATTCTGAAAGCCGGGTTTTGATTGCTTTATTTGGATAAAGTGAGTGGACAATGATGATTACTATCTCTTGAACTCCCTGGTTATGCTCCCTTTACGGACCTCTGAAGTGTATATGTTTCTTTCTCTCTAGGTCCTTGTTCATTTTACTGTGATCTGCCTGTGGGAACTTTGTCTCCAAGTCAAAGTAGCATGGAGCGGAGAAGTGAGAGTCCCTGTCTAAGGGATAGTCCAGACAGAGGGAGCGCCAGCCCTGATGTCAAAGGTCCTCCCCCAGTGAAGGTGGCCAGGCTCGAGCAGAATGGCAGTCCTATGGGAACCCGAGGGAGGCCCAATGGCTCTGTGACCAAATCATTGGGAGGTAACCATCCAGTAGTATTAATATATACATAACAGACTGGCAGCTGAATTACAATGGCATAGTGTCAGGGTTCATGTTGATTAAGCTTTCTGTCTGGGTGTAGGATTACAGGAAGTGGATTGCAAATTGTCAATACCCTACTTGCCCCTCATCAGTAACTAGCAGCCTCATTTACTGTTAAATAGAAAAGTGGTTTATCCAGAAGGTGGCATTTTGTTGGGCATGTTGCCACTCTCTGCGAGGTGTTGGCAGGTTTATGTCACCGCTAGCAGTTTCTAGCTTTCACTGGAAAGCTTTTAGCTGTTAAACTCTATTCCAGTGTTAAAAGGGTACATGTAAGAGCTTCATTTCATATTGACTCTTTTCACAGAATATTTATTAAAAGGCCTTTTTAGTACCATAGTTAGTCCATCACTTTATGCCAACTCACAAAAGGCCTGATCCTACCCCTACTTATGAAAAATGGGAACAGGATTGGGACCAAATACGCCAAGCTTTCTGAATAAAAATTCGTTTGTTGAATACACATAATTATAAACTGACAGCGGAAGATCACATTAAAATTTGTATTGCATGACAGCCTTATTTTTAGAGGAGAAAATACAGTTTTACTCATGCATCAATAGATAATTATTAGCAAAAGACAGCATTGGCGAACACTTAACTATAGTTAACATGAACTTACTAGTGACTTAAAATATATCATGACTTTTTAAAATAATAATAATAATACCTTAACGGTTTTATGAATGAATTCTCATAAATGGAAAAAAACCCTGCTCTATTGAATTGCAATACACATTACTTGTAGCGTGTATATGCTTTATGGAACTTATATGAACAGTTATAAAATCTTTAGGCAGTTAACCTGTTATGCAGAGGACATAGCAAGACATAAACACATGGTAGAGATCAGTTTGTTTAACATAATTATTACAGATTAATTTTGCAGCTTTGGCACAGTTACTCTCCATAGAGCTTTACATTTCATAGTCGCCCTGCTCCATTCAATTTTGTGTTTATGGCATGTTTCAGTGACACGAGTGGCTGCTTTTTTTCAAGCAACTACTTACTCAAGCTAAACTCTCCGATGACCTCTTAAATGTCCTGCTTTTTCCTCTTGATTTTGATGACAAAATTGATGTAATGTAACATTACATTTAGAAAAACATCTTTAAAGTTTTGTAGCAGATCAGGTAATAAGAGAAAAAAATATTTCAAAGCAGGCCATGGACATCTTTATATTTAGTAAGAAATGTAATTATTTAATGTAATGTATGTTTGTGTGTTGTTGTTTTTTTAAATCTAGCCCATGATGGATACAAAAATCGAATCAGTTCATAATAGAAAGGGTCAGTATTAAGGACATTTGGAAAAAGATACTTTTAATATTGTCATCACATGACTCTGTACTGTGTACTTAATGTAACAGTTTTGTCATTATATGGTTGATTTAAACATCTTTTCTCAATAGGCTTTCTAATTGCTGAAGTTTGTTGACAGGCTGCAGCTTGTATTTTTCGAATCATAGTGATCTGTTTATTTACTTAATGAAGGGTATAAAAGTTCAGCAGTTTCTGGTGCTTTTGATGAATTCATCTCCATTTATTGAACCTCTTATTGTTTTTGTTCCTTTAAAGTATGCAAAGGGAGAAATAACTTTACAGTTAAAGACTTGTATTATACCAATTAGAAATTAATAGGAAAATAATTCATTGGCTAATAGTGGGATCCAACTAACTAACTTTGTCTGAAAATGCTAGAAAGTAAGTATTATAGCTATAGGTGCCTTTTAGAAGACTGAAAGACCGTGGCTTCATTTTAAAGAAAGGATTAGAACTTGGAACTAAAGTTTTGGAGATCTATTAAAATGCACTTAAAAAAAGGATGACTTCAAACATTTTGGAATATATATGTTGCTTTCTAATTGCAACTGTGCTTTGCCAAAGGAAGTTTACAGGGTTCTGTGATTATATTGGTGATTCAGATTGACTCTGGCCTATTGAAGTATGGAGTGTTTCATTCGGTTTAACATGAAGACTTTCCTTTCTGAAGACAAACTTTTAAGAGGTTACATTTTCATTCACTGCTGTCTGGTTTGTTATAAGCGTGATGTAGACTGGAGTGTTAAAAATGTAGGGAAATCATGGTGAATTTGTTTCCCCTTGGGTTTTTTAGACAGCTTGCCTGAGTGTCTCATAGTTTGAGTACCATAATACAGTTTATTCATTAGTTCTTGTTCATATTGAAAGCAAGAACAAAATTATTTTTGTCTGGATACTGATCTAGGATCTATAATACTCAATGCTAAAGTAGTTAAGGTGGATTTTTTTATAAGATAATGGCACTGTATAAGATTGATTTTTATTTTTTAGAAAAGCTTTCAGCTAGCATATCTATTTTTCAGAGAGATGTTTCCTATTTTCTTTTTAAGATTTGATGTTTATGAACACATTACTTTGACTCTGTGTCCAAGTAATGTATTTTGAATGCAAATGACAGTGTCTGTTGGTTTCAGAAGTTCATATCACTCCAAATGTACACTGAAATGGTCATAATTTTGTTACTTTAATTGTGACACTCAAATGTTGGCATTTGAAGAATACTTTTTTAATATATTAGTGTTTTAGAAAATAATATCCTTTCACGTACAAAACTTCGTGTCTATAAAAATAAGTTAATAAACCACTTTTCCAGTGCTAGTCACAGATGAAGACTCTTCAGTAAAAGCAAACTATATTGAAATGTTGCATAGTGAAATGACTTCCAAGACTTTAGTTGATGTGCTCGTAGTTTGATTTTATTTTGTAAGTTTAAAATGTGTTTTATAAAAAACTTGTACTTTTCAAAAAGCAAAATACTGTGAATGTTTTTCTATTTAGAGACAATTCAATTACAATCTTTTTCAGTTCTGTAGAACGTGTTTTAAGATTTGAACCCCAGAGCAAAAAGATGCTAACAAATCACATTTTGATTACTCCTATTTTCCCTTCATTTGTTCTATGTAGGTAAATGTTTTTTTCTATTATGCCCACTTTTAGTTAAATCTCAAGAATAAATATTCCTGTACACTTTAATTAAAAATGGATAAATTTAATTTAAATTATCTAAAGCTATGGCGAACCTGTTGACCTGCGATAACAAGTTTTATAATTTTTTGTGTTTATTACATTTTTTTTTACAATGATTTCCCTGAGAAAGAGAGAAATATTAAAGTGCACGGATGTTCCACTTTTCTCACTGAATTTTTCAGTGAGAGTATTTTACATGAAGTGCTGCAAACAGTATATCCGCTCTGCTAGAGAGAAATTTTGACTTCTGACTTTTTTTGTAGCTGAATGTACATAATTCAAAGGGCCATTATGGCAGCTGTAGTAAACTTGTTTAGGTCACAAAAAGATAAACATGGCTGTTTTTAATAGGGGATTTTAAAGTTTCTGTACTGTTTACAATGGTGTTCGTTTCAGCTGAAGGTGTTGGAGTCCAGTTTTGTTTTGCTCTGGCTAGTCCAACACTTTCCAAAATGTTTCGCCAGTTATCTAACCGGTCTGTTTTAAAGCATGTATGTAATAAAACAGAAGTGCTCAGATGTTCGTGACTGGCAGGTTTTATAGAGGGTCCCTGGGAAAAAAGGCTAATATATCTTTAAAAAACATATGAAGTCTGGGAGAGAATTTAGAGTGTGCAGGAGAACTATGGTGTTGACAGCTTTATATTCCTGTTGGGTAACATTCACTTACTAGAATTGGCGTCCCCTCTCAGTTAGTAATTCACTCCATAAGGATTTTGAAAAAAGAATGATTAATAGCTAGGACATTCAGATTTGCAAAATTGTTGATTAAGCCTGCAAACCTGTATGTAAATGGAGCTGTATTTGTATGTGTGTATTTTATTTCTAAGAAGACAGAAAATAAGTTCAGAGTCTGAGGGTAACTTAAAATATTAATATCCTAAATGTGCTCTTTAATTCTTCAATATAGAAAAATTAGATGTCGAACCCAAATAACACAATCAACTTTTAGGCAGGAAGCAATTGTACAATATTTGCTTCTTAAATGAGTTTGAGACCAGTTTAATAGCAATTATTTTTTTCTTCATTTTACTGTTAAAACATGCAATTTAATTTTATATTAACTTAATATAAGAGAGAACTTTCAAACAGTTGTAACTAAATTACAGGAGCAGTACTTAAATCTACCATATGGTTTAAATGCTTATAGGAAGCTACAAATATCAAAAATCCTCTTGATGCAGTGCGTTCTTCTATGGGTGTTCCTGATAATTTTATACTGCTGATTGTTGTCCGCTTTTTAACATTAAAGCTTAAACATTTTTTGATCTTCATAGGTACATTTCAGAAATCTGTTTGGCATTTCTCTCCGTTGAGAGAGATACTAAATCAAGTGTGATAAAAGTACTGTCTATCAAAATCAGTGTCTTACAGCTAGTTTTACAAAAGAATACTAGTTAATCTTTGTTATCCTATATCTGTTTCAAGGATATAAATACCTTGTTGCTCGGGGCAATGGGGAATCCATTATTATACAGACTGATGCATGCAGATTGATCATATTTGATATTATATTCTAAATTGTTAGGCTATCATTTAGAGCTGAATTTTATCTACAGTAACTATTAACATGTTTTAATTGTCTGCATAGAGAATGTTCCTTATAAATAGATCAGGTAAAATAAAGTAATAGGTTTTAGATGTTGTTCAAATCTAGGTGAAGAACATCTTAATACAGGTTGAAAAAGGTATTTTTGCTATGAAAAAGGGCTGAGCATGTCTAGGTATTGAAGTTATGAAAGCCGCAAAGCCTTATTAGACTACAGTGCATTGCCAATTCCCAAGCTATCTTATACCACATATACGATATAGTTGGAAAACACTACATTTTCTTTTGCTTTAATTCAGCATGAATTAAAAGAGAGAGCAGATTCTTAGTTTTGTGCATTACTAGTATATCACTGGGGAAAAAAACCCCTCATCTAATTTGAATAAGGAAAAGGGGACAGTGGTATCTCCTTGTAATGCAGATGTAGAGTGATTAATTGTTAGAAATGAGTTGCTTTTTGTGCTGAAAAAAGATTACTTTTCTTTCCTGATCATAGCTGATATCTTAAAGAGAATAAACTTAACAGGCACTCTTCTGGGGTCATCTAGTGTATCATCTGTATTTTTGCTGAGGTAGAGAAATAGCCCTTCTCTGTGTTTTCAATACTTGGTCTGTTATTAAACTAAAGATACAGTTGGTTAAAATATATATGCAATTGAACATATGCATTAAACAGAATATAGGGTATCCACCCATTCGGTGACCTAGGCATAATTTGATGGTTAGTGTAATTTTGGAACTCTTAAGTTCCATCTACAGAAAGCCACTGACCATTATGTATTTGAGACTTGAAGATTAGCTGTAATAAGATTTCTCCCCCACCCCCCACAACTGTTCAGCAGTAGCTATAGGCATCTTTTTTTCCCCTCCTCACAGTAAATTGCTAGATGCCATTACCTTCATCATGAGCCAAAGAAAAGAAAAGGGACCAACATCTTAGAAGAATTAACATTTAATTTCTCATTCTCTCTATAAACAGTGCACTTGCTGTACTTATAGGACAGAACCAATTTACTGTCAGTTATTTACAGGACATTTCTTTGAGATAAGGGCTGTCAGTGTGATTCTAACACACAGCGACCCTGGAGAATAAAATTGGTTTGATGCACATGGAAGGGTGGTAGGTCCATGCCAAAATAGCTGCAGTATAGGACAGCGGGGAGCTTTTGCTGCAGAAAATTAAATAGCTACATTTTCACAACCAAATTTAAACAAAGAGCTTAGACATCATCTGAAAAAGGAAAACAATATTAAACTTGACTGTTATGGATAAACTCCTTGTTTTTCTTTCCTAATAATATCAATATTCCTAATGAAATTATTTTGCTATGTGAAATATTTTAGCAAGATTTAATAGTAGATGAAAACTAGTTTTTCATGTTGTTGTTTGTAATAAAGTAGTCAGAAGCTTTCTGTGATCAGTTAAATGTCACACTTCATATTTCTAATCTGTATTTCAGACTTCCACATATTCTCCAATACCTTAATACACAACCCTTCATTTTCAACTGAGATTATAGTTTGAATACTTTTTTATGAAGTTACAAAAGTGCAATAACACTAACTTTTAATGCCTTCTGCATGAGCAAAAAGGGGCACAGTGGTATTTTGGACCTTATGTAAAGAGAAAGCTGGCAAATGCAACATATTTTCTCACTGAAAATGACAGTAAATGGCAATGTAAATTGGCATCTATGCTGTTATAAAATTGAGACCATTTGCTGCAGTATGTAGTTCACGTTCACAAAATTGTTGTGTGTCCTAAGTAAGCGAAATCTTGACTTTGTGAATGAACAATGATGAGGCCATTTAAGAATCTTTGGTGATGTGTGTGTAGTGTAAAGTATTAACATTGACAAACTGATTGTTTTGAACTCACTGTGGTCTTTTTAAAGTAGAAAGTTCTTTTGAAATAACTGAAAGTAGTTAAAACTAGGAAAGCTTTATCTCTATTGCAAAAGTTATAATTTGGTCAAGTTTGCTCTTCATTTACTATCTTTCTATGCATAATGAGCTTGAATTGGATCATTTATTTTGACTAACTCAAATTTTACAGGATTTTTCCTGCCTGTTGGTAACACTTAATGTATTTCAAGATCAAAGGCCCAGTCCTGCAAGGCATTAAGTATTATCAACTCCTCTTGAATTGATGTGAACTGTGGGTGCTTTGCACCACATGGACGTTGCTCAGCACTTAACTCAGTCAGTGTCTGATTTAGGCTCTTTATGTGTAGCTATCAAATGAGTATTCTCCTTTGGCAACACAAAATAGATGTTTTGAACATAGCAGAATGTATTAAAAATACACAGTTTTTGAGAGAAAAATGATGAACCAATCTTTGGTTCCTACTCTAGCAGCTATATTGCAACAGATGCGTTTTCACATTGTTCTATAAGTGAAACTGACTTAGGAACTAAAACCACCACAGACAAAAGCCAGTTGAGGATTTGATGGCTTCAGAGAAAAATATATTTTATAGCCTCTAGCCATGCTAAAAATGTTTCCTCCTTTATTTAGGCTTGGCAGAATTCAATTTTTGTAAATGACTGCAACAGAGAATTCTTAAAGCATTTTTTGTCTATTTCAGTTTTCATAGTTGCTCAAAATCATGGGTTTTCTGCATTTCCCTCTCCCCCATTTTTTATTAATTTAAAATTTTACAGTTGGATGAAATTATGGCGGGGGTCAGGCAATGGAGGGGCAGACAGTTATTATTTAATGACAATAAATGCTGATATTCAAAAATTTAAAGCTTTAATATTGTTAAAACACAAACTATCAGCTACGTATGTCAAAATATACAAAGTAAATATCCTTAAATCACAATCTAAGAAGTTCTCAAGCAGCATTTTTCTTACTTTGCCTATCTGTACATTTTGACCGTTATCAAAGGAAATATTTTTAATCGGTTTGTGTATGTATTGTGAAATTGATGTTTATCAACCTTTACCAATAAAAATTTAATCCTTCTTAGCCCACCCATATTTAAGCTCAGTGTGTGTTGCTGAATACTAGTCAGTTTAATACATATATATTTTGCTGCGTTACCTAAAAACCAATTTAAATGTATTAGTAGTACAAAATGCAGAAACTACACTTTCATCACAATTAAAAATGCAATTATTAGCCTGCCTGTGTTAGGGTCTTCAGTTCATTCACAAAGTCTTTACTGCACTTATACATTATATTAAAAACAAACAAACAACCCTTCTTTGCATTAAATGGCAACCGTGTTGACGTTGTTGCAGATTTGAAATTGAATTCTTACAAAATCTACTTTAAAAGTTGCTATGGCTACAGTAGCTTCTCATAAAAGCTAATTATTTGAAGCAAACACTTTGTGAGCAATTGTTCTTTAGTCTTTGTACTGAGGGAAAATATTGAATTAAGTATTTAGAATTGTACTTCTCTCAGATTAGAGAATGAAAGTTTTAATAATGGCTTGTCACTATAATAGCCATCTGAAAAGGTTCAGATAACTTCCCTTAAAGACTGAAATAGTTGATAAATAGGCTTATTTTAAACCTGGTCTAAACTAACATTATTCCCATCTTTTTTCACCAGAAAGTTATGAAAAGTTGTAACTCTATTAGCGAGCAAGGTATTTTAGAGACCACTAATGTGATAAGAACTTACAAGAAGTTTGTAAGATTCTTCTGTTTTTTTTTTTTTAAAGTGTACATTTAGAGTAAATGTGAAAATCGGTCTTGCTAACAGATCAGGACTTATGCACTCGTGAATTTTTCTGCCTGACACAAAGCTGCAAGGATGACTTACAGCGGTGTCAAATGATTGTAAATGTAAAAGTGGTGCAGTGTGAGCCATAGAGTTCTCTTATTTTCATTTGCATGCCGGAGGGGAGAGTGTGTGTCTGCACTAGAGATTTTAAACCTTGCGTCAAATGCTAAGTTGTTAGTAGCTGTTACACTCAGTTTTGTTAAGAAAAAAAAGTAGCACTATAACTTGTATAAGCTGTATGAAATTCCGTTAGGGATAGAGAGAAAATGAAAAAGAGGGACAGGTAGTTGTGGATAGGAGTTAAGTACATGTCTTGATTTCTGAATAGAATTACATGGATTCCAGTTTGTGCCTTGTTAGTCATGCTGCTGTCCCTGAGGTCAAACCAACACTTCTTTTTTCAGCGGGTAGATTATAGTACATGTCATATTAAATAGTCAGAATAATGAAATAAATTTGTCTGCAGCAATGCCAGCGAAGGTAAGAAGGTTAAGAGGAAGCCTTAAACCAACCCAACCCTACCATCCAACTACTTTTCATATGAAATCGATGCATCCTGCGCTTTGGCCATATACATATTGCATTTTCAAAGTGAAATATAAACAGCTCCCACTCCAGTGTCCTCCTTTGCCTATGTGTATGTGTTTTTTCTTTCTTTCTTCCTTCTTTTTTTGTATTTTTTATTTTTAAGATGTGCAAGCCTTTTCAAAAGCACTAGATCGGGCAAGGACTGTTTGTGGAAATTCTTCATATCAAAACCTCGCTTTTCATCTTACATTAGCCACAAGGTTACTTTCTTTTTCAAGATGCTTTACTTATTATATTAGCATCTTATGTGAAAGCAAATGTACTACTTCATCTATCGCTGAATATCACCCACAATTTGTTCATTTCACTTAGTGCTATACTGTCTAGAAGTTGCTCATTTTATCTTCATTTGGACTGAAGCTTCAAATAAGTGGGAAAGCTTAAGTAAAATACCATATATCCTAGTAATATAAACTCATGGAGAGTTCTTTTGTCATAAATATAACTGATAGGCATATATTGGAAATGAAGTAAGTTATTTTCCAAACCATAACTAGACTATATAGCCAAAATAATATACATTCATATTTTGTGCTATATTTTTAGTTTATATGCATTTCCTCTTTATATATTAAAAATTAAATGTGCACAGTTTTCAGGCTTGATATTTTGAATGAGTACTAAGGAATGAAGTTATAAATTATGTGTTATACATACTTTGGAGTAAAAGGTGATTTTTCATAATGTCTTTTCCTAACTTACAAATAACTTTGTTGCCATAATACAAACATGCTAGCAGAGCAGCATGATAGATGTCTCTAAGTATCGTAGTAAAAGAAAATGACTTGTATTCTGAGGCTGTGGATAGTTTATGTTGTTTTGGACCCATTTCCCAAGCAGTGATCGAAAACAGATTACAATAACAATTATACAGTCAGAAGATGCAATATCCATTTCTGCTTTAATTGAGTGAAAGAATAATAAAAACATCATTAAGAAAAATGAGGTGGACCTGTCATACACTCTACCAATTTTTAGACTTGGAGAAAATGCAGAGGAACTGAAATGTTTTTAGTTTTATTTCATCTTGTTTGTTAGCTGATGTTTATATTTATTATGGTAGAAGATCTTTGACTTGGGCTCTTCACAAGGGCAGATATGGATGAACGCCTAGTAACTGGATACTACTAAGATGCTAAAGCTAAGGTTAGGCATTATCTCTAACCATGGTTGATTTAATCGTAAATTTTTTTCTGTCACTTGTTTAATTCTCCCTTTTGTTACTCAATATGATTAGAGATGGTCGTTATCACATGCCACCCATGTAAACGTAGGGGATCTTAGAGGAACAGCCTCTAAGTAAGCAAGCAGTTGCATTCTGCACTAGGTGAGGTGCCAGTCCTTCCAATATAGTCCTGTGTGTACCATGTTGTAGCAATCCTTTCTGGAGAGCCCCCAAAGCATGGGTAGTTGATGCCTCCAAATCCACACAGTAGGGCTGGCCCAGCAGATCCTTTTCCCCTCTGGAGGTTGTGGCCAAATATAGCGCGTTGGTTGAACAAAATACATATGTAGTTGTGAAGCTCTGGTGGCTGTTAAATGGAATTCCTTTCCCTTGTGGCCTGTTTGGTAAAGGCAGGGCTACTGCTTAAAAACTGTACGGTACCAGCTCTTAAGAGAGCATTACTACAAAGGGGCTACATTTTAAACAGTGATAGTACTGCTGCTGCTGCAAAGGTATAAGATTTCCTCTTCACCCCTCGCTTTCCTTCCCTCAGCTAACACAGATCAAAGTACTGGCACCCTCCATGCGAGACAAACCAGACTGTGGTTGGACCCTCAGTTAAAGATGCTGAGTCATAATTTCTGATGCCCACTCTCCCTGAAGGCTTTTTGCAGGCAATGTGCTGAAAGAGAATGTGAATGGAGTAGATCAGCTGCTTCCTAAAAGGGACAGAAAGAACTCATCAGCTTCCCTCCTTGCCAGGGTGTGGATTCCTTCCTTCATTCACATTTGCTCGGTGTTGTCTGTAGAAAGGTCTCAATGGTTCTGTCTGTGCTTGGAAAAACTCTCTCTTGCTGACGATGGATTTCAGCAATGGGAGCAGCTGACCCGCTGCTGAAAGTGTAGACAAAGTCATACTGTGTTCAGGACTGTTTCAGTAACCAAGCTTGGACCCATATTGTTAACAATGAATTGACTTTGGTTTGCTCTTGTCCATGCTTCCTGCTAAACTGTGCCCAGCACCAGTTTAGCTGCATCCATGGTTGACACCCAGTCTCAGAAATGAGCAGTTTTTCTAGTGTAGACATAGTCTAAATGGCAATAGGGAAGAGGGCGCGAAGATCAGTCCCCTCTTTTCCTTGCTGCTGGAGTCTGGAACTGGACTTGAACGCAGCAGCCTTACCATAGCAGTTCCTCGGTCCCTCTGCCAGCTACTTCTCTGGTAAAGTGAGGACTGATTCTTCCTTTTCTCCCGTTCCCTTACTTTGCTGTTGGGATGGTGCACAGAGGGCTGGGGATCAAGGACAGGGAGAGCTTTAATAGTGCGTTCTAGTGAAGATGCCAAAACAAGTTGGAGAGTGTTACTTAACTCTTCTTCAGAAATGAAATCTAAAGCAAATAAGAAAGCTGTGCTTTTACGTTCCAAGCTATGCATTCCACTGCTAGGAGACTATGTAACAGAGCCTTCATTAAAATGTTTCTGCAAGAAGAGGGTTTTTACTCTAAAATTTATATAATATGGTGGCATCTACTAGTGCTGCCAAAGTCACAGGTGTATTCTAGTTTTAAGGGCTTTATAACACGGTCATTAAAATTATGCCAAATTCCACCCAGAATTAGAGAATCTAAGCCCCTAAAAAAACTTTAGTTGCATAATTTAAATAAAACATACAAAACCCAAAACTCCAGCCTTGTTTTTTAAGTTCTAGGAAGAAAAAGCAAATATCACTTAACAGCTTAAGATGCTTTTTTGAAAAATACCAATTTAATTCCAAAAGGGCTTCCTTCACTATTTTCCAGTGAAATCTTAGTACATTTTCCATTAATTCATATGGTAAAGTAGTGCTGAGCGGTATTTTTAAAAAGGAAATTGAAAACAACTTAGCTGTTTTATTTAGGAAGGTACTATAATGGATTCATGTTTGCTTTTTATTATTTTTTTTATATATATATATATATATATATATATATATATATATATATATATATATATATATATATATATATATATATATATATATATATATATATACACACACACGCGCATACAACTTTCATGGACATCAGTGCTTTCTGTTGGCTTTTTTTGTGGGAGAGAAGTTTTAGGCTAGAATAATGGCAATGATAATTTACATTTGTATGCTGCTGGTCTTCCAAGACTCTCAGAACCTCACAACACAACTTTGTGGTATGCATTATCATCCTTGCCTTACCGATGGAGAAGAGGAGACACACTAGCCTATGGGTATGTCTTAGGCAGTGAAGAAAATGCAGGCACAAAACTATGCTAAAACATAGGGTGGGGAAGGGAGGTGCCTGCTTAAACCAGAGGAGATGACAAACTCTGAATTTCCATCCTTTTGTGCTTACTTATCAGAGGCAGCTGAGATTCTTATTTGGGCTATAGGGTGATTGTGTGTCCCATGAACTACAACTTCCTATTGGGGATGCAGTAGGGTGAGAGGGGTATGGAGATCCAGCATTATACCTATTTTTATGTTTCTTTTTAGTTTAAACATGCCAGTTAAGTGTATTTTATTTGTATAGGCTTATGTAAAACTGGAGTATTATCGAATCATGTTATGAGTTTGGTAATAGGTTCGTGTCATGGCCTAGTGGCCTACAGCATTTCCTGTTAAACAGTGTAGCTATGTTTCACTTTGAAGAAGAATCCTTGGGCTGGTTAAACTGTCGGAACTGGGGGAAATTTGCGGTTATGCTAGTGATTGATTTGTGAAAATTCTAGAGCACAGGGAGAGTGGCGATGGTAGGGGGACTGATGCCTCAGAAGAACTGGAAGCTGCAAAATGATGTAAACAGTATGCTGTGGTTTCCCATCACCATTGGCTACAACACAATATGTAGAAGAGTATTTCCTGACTAGGGTTGCATTGAATACTGAGAGTTGGAGGGGAAAAAGGTGGAGAAAGGTAATGTCTGTACTCTATCCTCTCAGCTCTCCCAAAAAGGGAGCCATGCTATAGTAACTGAAAAAATAAATCTGGAGACTGAGATCTTCTTCTAGGCCAAATTTCAGTCTGGAGCAAATTTTTACAATTTGCTGGTATATAAACCCCTAAAGAGCAGGAGTTAACCAGTGAAATTCTGCCAGTCCTAGTACAAATGTCCATTAGCTCACAAGTAACCTAAAAAAGCTGGAGTGCCACATAAGCAAGCATTGTGATTGTGTAAAGATGAAGTTTTTGCCCTACTGAGCTAATTTTTATTTTCGGGCAGCACCATAGTGTTGTGATGGTCTTGATATAATCGTTAATTCTAATGTATAGAATTCCAGTTAGCCTCATTCCTGGATACATGTAGCGGTTTTCACATGGTTCCAAGTGGTTAGTGGAAAACAAGCTGCAAAGTAATTCCCCCGGTCCTCAGTAAAAAGATTTACAGTGAAAGAATTCTCTACCTCATAACGGGACTGTTGTAGGTTTGTGTTTGTTATTTAAAAGACTGAAGTACAGTCCATTTACCCAAACCAAGCTTTTATTGTAAACAGGTTAACTGCCAACAGCTTATATTCTGTCAAATGTAATTATATTTAAGATTTATGGATCACTTGAAAGCGATTCTGAGAGAACATGACTAATACCTGCTGAAGTTTTTGAGCTCTGTTTCTTCAACCCACGCCACTGTGCTGTACTATGTCCTGAGCCTGTTTCAAGAGAAATTGCTCTTAAGCACAAATAGTGATAGGTATGTTGCACTTTAGAAACAGTATCTTTGCATCTATTCAGTCTGTCATGTGTCCTAACTATTACATCTTTAATTGGACTCTATAGGGTTTTATGTGTAAGATCTCACATCACCCCCCAGCCAGAGCTGAGCAATGCTTTCAATAAAAGTGGGGTGAAGATAAGAATGGTGAACTGTCTTTTCTAAAGCTCAGTGGCCTCTCTCTGCTCAAAAAGCTATTTGGCACACTTTAGAATATCTGCATAATTATGAACTGGTTCAGCTAGTGAAGCTCAAATAGAAGTCTTTCCTGTTTATTAGTATTTGTGTGAGATGTTCAGTTCTCAGAATTGTTGTAGGGTCTTCAGATGATACCATTGTGGAGCTATGGCAGCCTTGCTGCTGAGCTTATCTTGTTGGTTGGTGTTGCACAATATGATTTTCAAGAGTGGAAATTATGCAGTTACACAGGGGACTAGGCAAATATGGCTATCACTTTGTTTCCATGGGACTGTGGGATGGAGCTCTTCAATGCTGAAATTCAGGTAGCGCTAAAGAATTAGGAACTGTTAAAAAGGTAGGAACCTCTAGAATTTAATTAGTGGGACTAGGCAGTGGATTCTAATGAGGAAGAGAACAGAAGAAAAGCTTTTTGCTATGTGAATTGTAATATGAAGTTGTTGAAGGGATACTGTCAGAATTAGCATTTGTTTAAAAGAAAGTATGGGGGAATTGGATAACAAATATTTTCACTGTATTTTTTTTTTTTTTTTTTTAATTGTAGCTTTCTCCTGAGATTCTGAAAGTGACTGACTCAAAAGAAACTGCCCTCTTCCTCTTTGCTGTCCATGTTACATGAAATGCCCCTCTAGAGGGAAAAGTACATGGTTGGTGGAAACCAAACCAGATTTAAGAAATCTTTCAATTTTGCTCATCTAGAACAATGGTAGTATCAGAGGGGAGAACAATTTTTTTTTTGTTTAAATATACTGTATGACCTTCATCAGAGGGAATTGTCCAGATAAATTCTGTGTTGCAGATGGAGTTGTATTGAGAGAGATTCTATCACGAAAATGGGGACCCAGTGATGAATGCCATCTTGTGCAGAAGTCCCAGTGAAGTCAATAGCAGTTCTGCATCTGGAAGGCTTGCAGGATTGGTCCCTCCATAAGACAAGTGTTGTATTGCAAAATGGAGATGCGGTCTCTCATCAGGGTATTGGTGGGCGTGTGTGTGTGTGTGTGTGTGTGTGTGTGGGGGGGGGGGGTGTAGTTAATTTTAGCTTCCTCTGCAGATCTGATACTATCTTTTTTCTGTACACTGGATTTGGGAAAGGTATGTAGTCGCACTCTGGGCCAAATTCAGTCCTGGTGTAATCAGGCTCAGCTCCATTGAAGTAATTGGAATTGTGTTTGCTTAACCCAGGGCTGAATTTGGCCCTCTGTGTTTGAGAGCGGCTTGCTTATTGTGTGGCCTTTGTTTAGAATCTCTACTAGGCAAAGCCTGCTTTCTTATGCAATAATGGAGGGTTTTCTGTAGTCTATTAAGTGTCAATAAATGCCCTGGTTTCTGAACATCAAATCATAGATGTTAGCTTTGTCGGTCTGTGAGGGAGATTACCTTGTGTGTGTGCTGTAAAAACTTTATTTTCTTCTTTTTTCATTTGATAAAAATCTCTCCACTATCGTATGATTTCCTTTGGGTTTTACACCACCATTTGATCTCAATTTTTAATAATTTTGGTGGGTTTAACTCCCAAAAGAAAACATGCTTGTGCTATGAAGTATTCCCACTAGAAATCTGGGAAGTCTTAAAACCTTGTGTTACTCAGAGCTGAGAACTTGGCTCCTTTATTAATTCTCTTCTAGAGAACCCCAGTACAGTAAATTTTTCCATAACATCATGCTGTTGAAATTAATCAAGCTGATGTTTGGAAATTGTTCAAATTAGATTAAATTAAATAACACCTAGACAGAGTTCAAAATTTTGCCTGATGAAAACAAATTTTAATCTGAAAAGACACATTTTATCGCATTCTACCCTTATTGGCTGATCTTTGTATTATATTTATTAGGATAAATGGTGCTTCCCATTCAGTGAGAATAGAGGGATGAGTATATATAGCATTTTTATTTAACATCATCACTAGCTCTCCACATGCTTTCTTTTCCCCCCCCATATGGAGACACCAAACGAATGGTGTTAGCATGCAAATGGACAATATGTGCAAGTCCAGTGACTATAGAGTACAATTTATTACTCACTTTGAGCACACATTGGACTAGATAACACTTGAAACTTTATAGAAAAAAACAGTGTAAGACTCAGCAGAATATTGTGCCTTGAAATAGTAATTTGAAAGGAACACAAAGGGGCTGGTCCATACACACACAACTTGCACAGGTTTAACTAAAAATATTTGTTTTCTTCAAATTGATCTAATTAAACTGGTGGAAACCCATGTAGACATTCTTAAATTGGTTTAGAACTCTGTATTGATTTAGTTCAATGATTTTTTTTTTTTAAATGACCTCAACTTTTAGTTAAACTGATGAAAGTTTGTACACCGATATAGCCAAAAACTACTTCATGAATGAAGACGACTCAGACAATTTCAGAAATACCTTCAATTTTTAATGCCCGCTCTCTAATTTTTATGGATGTATTTTATTTACTAAGGAACTGTTCAAAGCAGAATGAACTTGACAAGGAGGAGAAAGTGTACAGTAAAATGCAAATTGTCAGGTACATGATGTCAGAGGTGCTTTCTTTGTAGTCTCTCTCTGCACTTTAGACCAGGCTCAGAAAATAAATTGACTAGTTTGCCTAAAAAGTAAGGAAAGCCATGTGCAAAGCCTT
Organism: Chelydra serpentina; assembly: GCA_037349315.1. NCBI lineage: Eukaryota > Metazoa > Chordata > Testudines > Chelydridae > Chelydra > Chelydra serpentina. The sequence continues at coordinate 31,715,723 of JBAIAC010000029.1, read as the reverse complement.
AGCTGTACAACTCTCTGTGACTGGAAAGGGAATTGTGACATTTAAACCCCCCAGATTTGGAAAATGTACGCAGACATAAACAGTTATAGTCAAAGCAGTTTGTGCACAGTTGTCATATATTGGACTGTGATTTGGCCTCTGTAGAGTGTGGAGAGCAGCTTTTATGTACCTATACTGTCATGAAAGCTTTTGCTATTTTCTAGGATCTTGGTTTTTTCCTTATTTGTTTCAACTGATGCTATGTGTTCAGGGTCAAAGCACCATTTGAATTTATGTAGAAAAGCAACTAAGTTGTGGCATTTAAATAAATTAACAAAAAAAGCAGCTTAATATGAATGCCTTTGTGCATTCTGGCATTGCATTTATCCTTTTCAGAAAGGAAAAAATATTCCCTCTTGCCTCCAGTCCACTTCTTAAAACTATATGATTTTCATATACAGGGGTTATATGTCCTGCACCATGAGCTATAAAGAAGTGCCTTTGTAAATCTGGAAAACCAAATACACACAGTTTTAGGACCAGAGGTTTTCTTTTGTGTGTGGTACCTTCTGGATGATCAGAAATGGGAAGAGAACCAAGCAATGTTAAAACTAACCCAGTAAAGGCTTGTTTTGCCTTACTCCAGCAGTACCCACAAGGCTCCATGTCTAAGCTCACGCTCCCAGCTTTGTAAATATTGCTATAAGTTCTCTGACTGGGGCTGTTGCAGAGCATTGACTAATTTACACAGCTCTACTTTAAATCTGTGGTATTAGGGTTGAATATGAGACAGGTGTAATATACGTACCTAGGTGTGAGGAGTTGTGTATATCAGTCCCTTTGAGAGTGGCATTGGCTTCCAGCCGAAAATGTTTTCTTCTCTCATTTTTAATGTACAGTAAAAAATGTTAATTTATTCTCTCAGACTCTCAGGAAACAGGGAACTCTGAGGTAATAAATCTGTGGAAGAAACGATAGCTTTACTCTGCCCAATGCTAAATAAAGGGCAAAGCAAATGGTACTTCCTTGGAATGAGATTTTCTGGGGAGAGTTGGATTTACCATCAGTCTTTAGTAAAGTAGGATTAGTGTTAAAGTTTTAGAGGTTGTAGCCACAGGCAGCAAAACCCAATAGCAGTAGAGGATGTGGTAATTTGCCCTTTGCACCCCATTCTTGTTAATGTACTATTAGCAGCTTATTGTCATTTCTGCTGGGCCAGAAAGCTGAGACATGCTGTCCTTGGAAACCCCATCTCTGTAGCAGAGCTGCCAGCAAGCAGTGGTGGGAAAGGACCATTTTAAAAGCCAGTATTTGGGAGCATTACAGAGGATCGGTAATAATACTGTGGGTTCATCCTGCCACCCCAAAATTAAACTCTGAGCAATTCTACTTCCAGCAATTGAGAGCTGCTTCTGCAGAGAAGACGTAAATGATATTATAAATTGCATGGGGAATCAATATAACCTATATGTCAAGGGGGCGGATAGACAGGGTTGTAGCAAGAAAAGCAACCAGTAGGAGGATGCAACAGCACCTTTCTCTCTCTTATAAGCTTACATTCTCCCACTTGCGCTAATTTACCAAAGTGTAATTTATGCAGCCATTAGCATTGCGTCTGAATTTGGCCACTTGTTACTACAATCATCATAAACTTGTCTCACAACATATTAATAGTTACACCACAGATTGTTGGCATTACTAATGATAAATTGGGCATCAAAAGTACTATGACAAACCATATCTGAATAGAAACAGAAGATTTTCGCTTACAGAGAGACTGAATTTTGTTTGAACTAGTTGTGTGATTTACAGGCAACTAGGATTCAATCCTGGGGTCATAGAAGTTAATAGGAATTTTGTCACTGGCTTCAGCGGGAGCAGGATCAATTCCACAGCATCTTTCCAGCAAAGAAGCCCACAGATGGCTTTATGGTACATGTTCTTGAGTACAGTAAGAATAAACCGTTTGACTTGAACTTGCAAATCCCTTGGCCATGTACCAGAATCCAAGAGTTAAGAAATAGGTTATATTGCTCCTTGTCTTAACTATGGATGTTGCATTAGCAGAACTGCGAACTATTTCAGTTAAACATTTTTTAATTAAAACAAAATGAAACACAGCAATCTGATATTGAGAGGTTCATTTCTGAGCTTGTTACTATTGTAACCAACAGCGCTATACTCCTCAAAGGGAACCTGATCAGTGTTTAATGTAACGACTGAGAGTTGTGTACTTACATTTTATTTTTAAATGAGTTTCGTCTCTTGCACCAACAGCTGATAAGGATTTGAGTCCATTAGTTTTGCCTCCTATAGTTGTCATTGACTTCACTGTCTCCTGTCTGATGTAGGGCTGTGACTCTAAAATGGAATGTAGTTTTTTTCCCCAAGCAAATGCCTAAAGAACCAGCAAACATCAGTGTATAGAAGTGATCTTTAACTAAAGCTTGAACCGAACTGTAGTGGATACCTCGAAGAGGTTTTAATTGGCTTCTTAAGAAAGGAGAGTTGACTTCTTGAAATGCAGTTTTCCCTGTATTTTGCTTGAATGTGCAATACAGTAGAACAATGATTGTTCTCCTTAACATAACCTAAAAATAGCCAGTTGTTTTTTCTTTTATTTGCCATTAGAGAGAGAGAGCTATACTGCTGTTCTTTAGAATGAGCTTTCCCCTCACAATAATAGACCTAAAGGAACTCCTTTCATTAGACTTTATAGGTAGGAACTAGCTAAACCATTTTAGGCTGAGATACATCTCCAGCCTCACAATGATTTCCAGCATGTTCAGTGACTCACAAGTATATGTAGCCAATTAATAAACTTCTAGTAGCAGAGCTAATCAGCAGTTTGAAAAGGAAGGATGGTAACATTGTTACAGGTAATGTTACGTTACAGGTAGCTTCCCTAGTCTGTTTCAAACACAGGCCACACAAGTTGTAGCAGATGTAAACCTTTCAGGAATCATGAAAAGAACTTGCAATAGAACAAAATTAAACAACTCTTCCCAAACCTTCTCCCAAGTCTGGGCTGCTTTTAAAGTTCCTCTCCCAGGACTGCTTAGTTCATACCTAGATCCTTTCTAGACCACCACCCCCTCATGCCTTATATCATGGTGAGCTAATGAACCATCTGCCTCTGTGATTCGGCAGGACCAGATCCTGCTAACAGGGTGGGTTTTCCCATGAACAATGCGAGCCTGTTACTGCGTGTTTCTGTAGCCCTTAATATGGCAAAAGGCTGAGTGGTTTCAGTCTATACATGTATTAATGACCATACCCCATCCCTCTGGAGCACATAACTATGTATGGAGACCATGTTGGTCTTTTAATGCTCCTGCAGTGTTCATTGTGTGGGTAGGAGAGGGAACAACATTTAAATGTGGAATTCATGTATGGCTGGGTATAGGGAAATATATGGAATTGTAGCAAACTAGAGCTGGAAAGTCTTATTAGGGCATCTTGTTCATCCCCATGCCAATTAGGGATTGGTTCTTGCATTGTATTCTCTGGACTGTTATCTAGTGTGGTTTTAAATGAGTCAAGTGATGAGGCACCCACTATTTCTCTTGAAAGACTATACTGCAGTCTAATGAAAACCGGGAAGAAAGGCAGATCTCTGCTAACATGAGCCCTCCAGGAGATGTGTTAATCTGACATTTTTAATCAGAGATGAATTACTTATTTGTTCCTGTTCCTCTTTTACTGATGATTCTTTTAAAAACTTTTCTCACTTAGGTTTGATGATTCCTGTCTTTTGTGTGGTGGAGCAGTTGGACACCTCCCTCGAATACGATAACCGAGAGGAGCACGCAGAGTTCGTTCTGGTTCGCAAAGATGTGCTCTTTAGCCAGCTGGTGGAGACGGCGCTCCTGGCTCTGGGGTATTCCCATAGTTCTGCAGCTCAGGCACAAGGTATTCCACTACATTCTTTTTCATGCTCATTGGCATAAGAAAACTGCCCTTCATAGCTCCTGAGGTCACTGTGCAAGAGAATTAGTGGCAAACCTAGCAAGCAGTTAACTCAGTAGTATTTCTTGCAGCTGGGCTTGTAACAACCCCAAACTCTCTACCTGGTCTAGAAAGCATTTGATAAATCCTACTGATGTATGAAAGACTGGTATTGATCAATCAGAGAAAATGTTATGACTCTTTGTTCTTTACTGTAAGGCCCCAAGCTTGCTACCTCAAAGAACATTATTCAGAGGAGCCATGTAGTACACCTGTGTATAACTGCAGGACATTGTACAATATGTGCAAGCTATCTTTTCCCCCTCATTTAGGGCCATGACACATTGAACACCAGGTTATGTATTTCAAAATGGTTGTGCCACACCATACTTTGTCCCTAATATATATGTATGTATGTATTGGATTCCTTTTATGACTGATGGCTTATTCTGATTATTTAATGTTCAACCAATATCTATTTTGGCTTCCCTAGCATAGTGCTACAAAGCCTCTTGGGAAGCTGAATGTCACCCTATAGTTGTGTAGATGATTCTTCAGCAGTAGAGAAGAGGTAAAAAAAAAAACCTCCTTGAGAAAAAATTGAAAACCAAGATCCTGTTGAAATGATTCTCTCTGCATTTCAAGTGAATGGCTTGTATTGACTAGAGGGTAATGCTTACTTTTGGAAGCAAAATCCATAACTTTCAGCTCAATCTTGACATTTTTTAAAAAACCAGTGCACAATTAGACTAATTTAAGAATGGTTTTACTTGGAAATTTGGCTTTTTAGCTGCTTTAGACAGTATTTCCTTATTAAAAAAATTGAAATAAAAGGCAGCCAGGAGATTTCGGCTGCATTCAATGTGAACAGCAGCGGTGTTTGAAACTAAGTGTCCTGGAAACTAGGATATAATAATGTAGAGCTCATAAAGAAAACTTCTTTCAAACCAGTGTGATAATGATTCATTTCCTCTGTCAGCTAGTCTGCTTTTTGAGAGAGGTCCAGGATTTGAGTCCAAGCAAAACTCAAGCACAGCGACACTGACTTTTGTTACAAAACACAACAATAAAAGCAAGCAAAGAAGTTCGGGTTTCTTTCAAAACATTTCATGCCGTTTCAGGGACACTTTTCTCTGAATGTAAAGGTCACTGTATCCCACTGTTTCCATCCTGGTGAGCCAGCTTCCTGCTTGACAGCGCTATCCATCTCCGTTAACACGGTTGCTCAACATGTTTGGGAGCTAACATGTGGAACACGCTGCGTTAAGTAGCCAAGATTTGATTTTTGGCATCTATCGAGGGAAGGGGCTTCACTGGGAAGCCGCTCCAAGGAGGCGTGCCACTGCATGCAGTGACCCATACCAGCTGAGCATCTTGCTTGGAGAAACCTCTCTCTTGCAGTACCTTTCTGCTGAGGGCTCAGGCAGGAGAGGGACTCAAACAGGCTATTAGCCACTTCCCCTTGTGCAGTGGCTGTTGCATTTTTTTGCACTGTAGTCTTGGAAAATGAACAGGTTAAAGTAATCCTCTGTTGTTGGCTTGTGTGTTTGTGTTTTAAAGGGCTAGTATTCAAACCTCACGTATCAAATTGATTTAATTAGTTAAGAAATGGCCTCTCTTTGGTTAGCACTTTTCTCATACAAAGTGTTAGTGCCCACCAGTTCCTTTGTACTGTTAAACCTCACACATGAAAATTTCTTCCACTTTTAAGTACAATATCATAAAGCTTGATCAGCTCCTAGATCTCTTATTTATTATTGCTCTTATTACCTCACTCTGAAAAGCCAGTTTTGAATTGTACCATGCACACCATACGAATAGTGAAGGAACACCGAGTGTATCATTTGAGGTTGATTTTTTTTTTTTTTTGTATGAAGTCTGCTATAGAACAGATCGTTTGTGTGCAAGCTGTGAGACGTGACAGAGACATGAACATAGAACTAGTTGATCACCAAGACAGTTTAGATTCATGCTGAAAATGGCAGGATTTTGGTTTGTAATCAGTATTGGGGTTGAAACAAGGGGGGCTTTAAGGTGGCGATGTGAAGATTTGTCTTATAAAAAATTATAGTGCATCTGTTTGTTTTTCCCTTTCTGAGCCTATCTCAGCAGCTCTGCATCCGGAGAGACCAGCCCCTCCTTCTCCAATAATGACATGCTGCCAGTAACTTAGTCAACAATTGTGATTATTGGCGTTGATTTCTTTTTAAACAATCATTTTAGTTCTCTTTACCAGTGTTCTGTGAACAGGAAAACAGCTAATTTATAAGACCAATGTGAGAAGCTCAGCATTCTCTGATGCTTTTCTAAACGCAATAAAACTTTGAGCAACTTGCTCTGTAGAAAATCTCTGACTAGGATACTGATGTGAAGAGCTATCCTGACATATTCTAGTGGCAAAGTAAACATTAACTGGTTAATGCTTCATTATTGTAAAGGCAGTCTGTGCACTGATCAATAATCCAGCTGTGGGATAAGAATTCCAGATATTGTAATCTATCGGGTAGAAAAAATGTACATTGTTAATTTTTCTCTATTCTTGTTGCTGTCTGGTTCCAGGTTGTGACTGGCAAGTTTCATTTGATCTTACGAAAACTTCTGCTTGCTTTTAGAACCGCCCCCAGTAGGATCACTGTTCTCTTGGTATGTGTCTGTCATTGGAGGTCCAATTGGGGAAAAATATCACTTGTTTTTTGTGCAGCAAGTGTGAGACTACTTGCATCAGTTTCCATTGCTGTTTTCCCTGTAGCTTACTGATGTAGAATAAACAGTCTTGAAACAAATATACAGTAGGATGTACTGATAGAGGGTTTCTGAAGGTGGACCATACCTTATTGAAGAAAGCTTTTTCTTTCATCATCCCTGTCTATCCTGAGTTAATTGGGGAGAGCATTTTTATCCTGTAAGCTGTTGCTTACAAGCATTTTCCGTGGAGCCTTTTCCAGCTAACATTGGCCTTGTGAAAGGGGTTTCTTTCTGATTACAGCTAGTATAAGTAAGAGGAATAACTGCACTCATGTCAGTGGAGCTACCCCATGTACAACTGATGCGAGAGGAGAATTGGATCTACTTTGAAGAGTTGTGTGATAATTTACAGGTGTAGTGGTCTCTTCCTATTCCTCAGCAAAGACCACTGGCTAGTACTGCTCAGAGCTGTGTGTGCAGGTCTGGGTCCCAGCACACACAGCTGGATCAAAGTTCTTTTGATCAAAGCACAGATAATAATAAATAACAGGGTGGTCTAATCAGGTTTTGTACTGTCAAGACTTTTTTGTGTTTACAAAATAAACACTTTGATTTACTGGTAATATTCTGATGCTATAAATGAAACTGACAGTTATCAGCAATGCATTTTCTGATGGTTTCCTTGCCCTCACATTGTTTGTTCACTTTCTTCTTCTTTGTTTCTATGCGGTAGTGCCTAAGAACCCTGGTCATGGACCACGATCCCATTATGCTAGGTGCTGTACAAACACAGAACAAAAGGATGGTCCCTATTCCAAAAGGTTTGCAATCTAAATTGCCCTTACAATCTGCTTGCTCCCTAATCTTGTGAAGTTCATTAATTTGCGATGGGGTCTCCCAGTGATTAGTGCAGTTCTCCTGTATTTGTGCCCTTAGGTTCTAGGCAGATTGGCAATGTCCCCAGAACCTCAACTTGGTGGTTGCCAAATATGGGTGCCCTGGTAATGTAACACCTCTCTCTTATTTAAAAATAAACAAACAAAATACCCCTCCTTCCTGGCCTCCTCTCAGCAGCAAAATCATATCTTGATCTTTGATTAAGAACTATATCTGATTAAGTTAAAAGTAATAACCCCCTTTTCCCTTCCTCACTTCTCTTGGGGCATCTATATTCTCATCCCTGGCTCTCCTCGCTCACTCCCTTCTCAATGCTTTCTGATTTTGGGGGCAAGTTGGTGGGGGACTGGACTAAAGCACTCAGGAGTGTTGCGCGTCTGCACTATACTGGGCATTTTGCAATGGGCTCTGAAGTTAATACTAATGACAGCCTTGAAACGAATAGTTAAGCAGATCTGAATTCTGGCAATGATCTGAAGGGATGCAGAAGAAAAGTTTCCTTCTGAGCGCCTCCCTAAATTCTCTGGGTTTTGTAGTTTTCGGTGTGTTCCCATTTTTGCTTCCTTATGTTCTATAAAGAAGGCCTGAAAGATTTTCCTCAGGTTTTGGTTTTTCCTGTGTTTAGTATTTATTTATTAATAATACTTTTCTATTACCATAGTACCTAGGCGTTCCAGTCATGGACCAGGACCCCATTGTGCTAGGCACTGTACAAACACAGAACAAAATCATGGTCTCTGCTACAAAGACCTTAAAAGTTCATATCTTGTCTACCCTGGAATGCTTCATAGCAAGTGGAGTGCAGAACTGTATCCCAGGAGTTGAGGGTGAAAATCCAGCAAGTGCGAAGGCCAAGGAATTTTACTCAGCCTGTTTAAAACGTTTTTTGTTTTTTTGTTTACATGTATTTAATTCTAACCCCTAATGAGCACTTGGCTGAAGGGAGATCTTTGTTAAAGATTCAACATCCAAAGTCTTTCAGATAAGGCATGGGTGCTCCCAGCAAATATAACTAAGATCTCCCAGGAGGTCTTCCATCAAAATCATGGAAGACCATACTTGAGACTTCTGATGACCATGAATAACCTTATTTTTGGGAAAAAAATACATTTCAAGTTTCTTTACATGTCTTAAAGAAGTAGGAAGGGTCTAAATCCTATTTAAAAAAAATGTTGCAGGTTGCCTTTAAATCTCATCTGTGAATGTTACCTTTTTTGGTAGTCATTTTGCTGTTACACAAATACCTCCCGTGTCACTACCTTATGAACACATTGGCCACTACATTCCTTGCTTTGCTCCTTGCACAAGTTCTTAACTTTAAAACAGTGGTCAACACGTGTTTTTTGCCCCCCATCAAAATGCTGATCTGTGTGCAAGTTGCTTGTGGCACTGGCTCTCTGCTTCCCATTTATTATTCGCAGGATTTTTGTGATGGAACAAAAACTTCCACAAATAATCTGTTTTTTCTAGATGGCAAACATCTGGGTAGTATAAGTAAATGGGTAATTTATTAGTGTTTGAACAGCTTAAAGGAAAGTAACCAAACGGAGACCTGAATAGCTCAGCACTTCTGATGGCTGCTTTCCATCTCACATGCGGTTTGAGACTGAACAAAATGCCATGGCGTTCACAAGCAGAAGAGGAGGCAGGGACCAAAAGAAGAGAGAGCTGAGTGGCCGGAGCACATTTTGGTCACAGTAGAATACCCCAGCTTCGTTTCCTGTATGCTTGTGAGCTTTTGCATGTCCATGATGAGAATTTTAAACCAAGTGCTTTGAAATACACCATATTTTGATGATTGGTTTGAGGACGCTAATGAATCCTGAATTGTGTTTCAGTGGAGTGTGTATCATTTTGTTTGTTCCATACCAGTAATTGGTAAAATTCTGAATACGTCACTGGGAGAAAACATTAAAGATATTTCTCTGGGGTTTTTTTCTTTCTGTTTCTGAGAAATAACCAGAACATAATAGCAAATCTGCTCTGTTGTTTTACAAGGTTGTATTCCTTAAAGCTTTCCACTCTTTGTGCTGCAGGCTATATGCAAATAGATAAAACTTGAGTCCCACAGCTTCACCCTCATCAGAGAAATATTGTCACATTCTTTTAGTCAGTTCTGTAAACCCATGAACAAGATGCTGAAGAAGTTGTGACAGAAAAGGGGCTATGGCCTGGTAACCCTTAGAGCAGTATTTGAGGGAAAATAAACAAAGTTCACTCCAAAAGGACTGTATGTACTTGATTAAAAGCTCAGACCAGCTGTTAATAAATTCAGATTATTTTTGGTCCACTTCTCCCCACCCCTGCCCACAGTAACCTCTGGTATTTTTGAGGAATGTTGGGAAATGGTGTAAGGTAGTTTTTTATTGAACATTTATGTTTAGCCATCATTTCATTTTTCTAATGTGGGCCTAAATATTGGTTTAAAAGCAGCAGTATTTCCTAAAAAAGGGAGCATAATAGGCTAGATGAGGTTACCCCTCCCGCAGTTCAGGATAGGAAAATGAGGTGTGTTTAGTAGATATGATAGCTAATGTGTTAATAACACATTTTAAAACATCACTTAGCAGGTAGTGTTGGCAAAGACAATGGTGTTTGAAACACCTAACTCCTCCCCTCTCCAGGGTCGATCACATTTTTTAACAGTGGTCTGTATAGACTACAATAAAAGGTGCATTCTTAAAAAGCAAACATATTTTAAAATTCTAGTGTAGACAGGGAAGGTTGCATTTTAACACATTGGCTCATCAGAATGGTCCCTAGGCTCCCCTAGGAAGGCCCACCCTGACCAGCTAACATGTTAAAACATGGTTTCTTTCAAACATATCAGAGCTAAGATTATGTCTTTTGTTTCAGAAAAAGGTGGGTTGTTTTTTGTTTTTTTACATTAAAATCATTCAAGTTTCACATCAAGGTAGCTGAGACAAGGCATAAGTAGTTTTTACTTTGATGGAGCTAGTTAGGGTCAACCCTATAAACCCCAACTGGCGTTTACCTCAACCAGCTGCATTGAGGTAAAAATGACAGTGTCTTGTCTCCTTTAGGAATTTAACTAACTCGACATAGTGAGCTCAATAAAACACACCCCTTTTCTGTAGTGAAGGCTAACCCTAGTTTAGATAGATCCTTTGTCTACCCTAGTTGCCAAGTGGTGTTTAACAAAGTGTTAACATATTTTAGCAAATGGGCTGAGCTAGAACACTCCATTTTCCCAGCATAGACAGGGCCAATGAGTAATCTTGAGGCCACAAGACCAAACTCTGTTCTTAGATGTGTGTTTGCACTTTTCAGTGAAAGTATACTTAATTTTGCAATGGGGTGGGATGAGGTGGACTAGATAACCTCTTGAGTTCCCTTCTAGCCCTACCCTCTATGATGCTATATCTTATGGTAGAATTTGTCCCTAAGAGCTTTTCCATCACAGTTAAATGGGAGCAGGAAAGTGTTTATTTGAGACAATGGATTCTTTTTCGTGATACTAATGGACAATATCCCTTGCATGCTTATTCCAACAAAAATGATCACTTTTTGAATGAAGTAAGTGTTAGCTGAATTATAAAGCCATACTAATTGTAGAAAACAGTGTCAACACATTGCCCCCTGGCCCGTTCTGTATGTACAGTAATTTTCAGTTGCTTCCCGTTCTCACTTGGATATTCCTAAAATTTCCCAATAAGAGTTTAATTAGAGTAAGCTTAAGAGAGAATGTGTGTGCCATTCAGGATTCTTTGCTAAATTGCTTTCATACTTTGTTTTTATAATATATTTGCTGCTTAGCCACATTTTGGCCCTCTTCCTTTTTCTAATAAAACCCATTATGTGGGATAGCTAGTGGATAGTTCCTACTTTCACAATGATAATTCCATGCTAAAATGTCCCTTGGCACAGGGATCATTAACTGATGGCAGTTTGTCTGCTTCTCGGAGTCTATTCTTTTCAGCACTGTGTGAAGATTCTGTGGAAGAGTCTGTGGGGAGAACATTGACGAAAAAATGTTTATCTTGTGCTAAAACTGACTGAGAACAGATGACTGAGGAAGAGAATTTATCAAATAATGAACTGTATATATAAAAATCATTTTAAGATGTAGAGAAATACTCAGGCAGGATTATAGCATCATGAGAAAACTGGTGTTTTGTGAAACATTACCATATAGTAAGTGTTTCAATTATCACTATTAATATAAATTGATGCTATATAAACATATATCTCTATTATATATGCAGGATGTGTATGCAAACAATATGTGCATTGCAAACAGATTATTATTATTTTTTTTAAAAAGCTAAGCAGCTTTTTACATAAACATTATATAGATATGCAAAACAAAGGATTGTTATTCTGATAAATTAAACATGAATATGGGTGGTATTTCTTTTAGCCCCAAAATCTTTTTCTGAGCTATGAGCATGGAAAACAGTCTCTTCCTTTTCTAACTTAAAGACTATTCATTTGTGGGAAAAAAAAAAATAAAAAAAAATGCAGAACTGATGTGTCCTTTAAAAAAAAAAAAAAAATATTCACAGCAGTTACTAGTATTACCAGGCACCTGTAAAACAAAAATTACATATGCCAATTTTTTCTTAATGCCATCTTATTAAAGACACTATCAACACCATTTTTTTTGCATTTTCCAATTGTTAACACCCCCACCATAAATGTGTATGTGAAATTGAGAACCTAATTAAAATATTAACAGCATCTACAGTAATTTATCCAAAAGGCATGTGTTAATTTGATACACTAAAGAGTTTTATGTCGTCTTTTTTGACACTGTCAAAATATTATCAGTGGAACTGGTTGAACCTGGAAGAGTTTGATGCTCTATTATAAATTCTTCTGAAGAAGTGAGATGACTTAATTTCATATCTAATTACATAAGGAATTATAAATTATCTTTTTGAAAAGACCTATGACACTAAGTCACAGAATGAACAAATAAAACTGATTTGTTCTAGTACAAATTAAGATATATGGCAGTATTTTCATTACAAATGCCATTTGTATGTGGTGAATGTCTGAAAATTTTACAATATGATACAAACTGCTCTTCTATAGTGCAGCCATTCATGCAGTGCATCTTAAGGTGATTTACAACTCATTAAAAAAATAAAAGGCATAAAACAAACACATAAAGCAAAACCCCTTGAACTGGCTAAGCCATTAAAACACAAATATGTCTTGTACCCAGTCTTAAAAGTTGTGAAATCTGCCTTTTGGATCAAATTATGAGCTTGATTCTGCACTTTCTGCTCTGGGAAAGGCTGGTTGACTTCAGTATGATTTTTTCCTGCCCTGTGCCCACTCCCCCCGGCGGTGAAGACTGTGGGGTCAGGCCCAAGAATAGCATTCCCAATCTGAGTAATGTCACAGCTTAGATCTGAGAATGTATTTGAATCGGTAGAAGCCGTGCTTCTCGTTAGACGTAGGCCATGTCTACAGTAGCGAGCGTCCAGTGGCACAGCGGTACCAGTGCAGCTGCACCACTGTAAGCTCACTCGTGTAGCCGCTCTATGCTGACAGGAGAGCGCTCTCCCAGCGACATCATAAAACCACCTCCAAGAACTATGTTGGCGGGAGACGCTGTTCTGCCGACATAACGCTGCCCACACCAGCACTTCTGTTGGTGTAACTTATGTCGCCCGGGGTGTGTTTTTTCACACCCCTGAGCAACATAGGTTATACCAACAAAAGTGGTAGTGTAAACATGGCTTTATTTGGGTGATGGTTAGGTGCAGTGTAAAGGACGCTATTGCCGGTCAGGAAACCTGGGTTCTGTTCCCTGCCCATGCCAGTGATTTGCCTTGTTAAGGTAGACAAGTCACTTAAACTCTGTCTGCTTCGGTTCTCCACCTAAAATACAGACAATAGTATTTACCCTCTTTGGAAAGCATTTTGGGGTCTACGGATAAAAACTGCTACATTCTGTAAGTGCTGAGTACCCTGATGGAAAAGTCTGAAAATTTTAATACGAAATTATGATCTTTATATACATTTTTTTTCTTTTTTTTCCTAAACAGTTCTATAGGGAATTTTATCCCTGCTATAGAAATGAATGTTTAAAATAATCTATAGTAATGTTATTGTTAACCTGTATAGATGTTTAGAGTAATTCCTGTAGATCATTATTACGTTTCTAGTTAAGCCTATTGGATTAATCTGTATTAAATTCTCCCAGATTTTGCCATAAGTATATTATTACATGAAGAGCCAAATTCTTCCTTTTGTGAATTCAACCTCGGTGAAGCTAACAAAGTTATCCCAGGGATGAATTCGGCACTTGGTATAATCATGTGTGCTGTTTTTACAAAGTGTTGTTTTTTTTTTTATTAAGAGGTTTGCCAGTGTGAAGCTGCTTCTATTAAGCAGATTGTTCCCTCCAGATATTTTTTTTTTAAAAAGTGTCAGATTGGTTAAACCTCCAGATTTATTTAAAAAAAAGGACTCCGCAGTAGTAGAGGCTGTTTATAAAACCTAACAGGACAAAATGTTTAGGTAGTTTTTTTTTTTTTTTTAATTACCGTGCTTTCACAGTCCACATTGAGAGAGAGGAGAATAATAACGCAGCATGAATGGTGAAACGTGAATTAGATTTTAAAATACTTTCATGCCTAATAAACTAAGGTGTTCTGATTAACGTGGGTAGGCAATGTTTTTATTTTAATACCCTGTGTGGTATTTTTATCTTGTCTGTGTCCCTTTAACTTTGTTGTAAAGCCTAATTTTTATAGGTGCCACAGTACTTAAGCAGGAGAATACTTGGGTTCTGGGGATGGCGTTCTGTATTGAGAAGCAGAGTAAAAAAGATGTTGCAATATTAAAAAAAAAAAAAATACTGCCAGAGCAGTTTGTTTAAACCCTCTGTGCCAGTGATTTTATATTCATATTAAGGGTGATAGTTTGATTTTTGGAAATGTAATGAAAGTCCAGATTCAGGGGAGGGGAGTCAAAGTCCATCCAGCTGAAGGCAAAATTTGGACAGGGGTCCAGGAGCTGGCACAGAGGCAAGGTATCACGCTGCTAAAGCCCTAAGATCTGTGCAGCAGGCCACTCTGCGAGTTTTATGGCCGGAGAGGGTGATCCAGATCAAAATGCTCATCAGAACATCCCCATGGCTTCCTAAGCATCCTTCTGAACATGTGTTGTCATTCTGCTTTGGTGCTTAAGTTGGGGAGGAGGCGGCGAACAGAAGGGAAGGGAGTGAAGTTTCACACTGAAAAATACTGTCTTGATATTTAATCAACCGAGAATAACACTAGGATAAAATTAGTTTAGCCTTTACTCCAGGATAATGTTGAAAGAACTGACACAAATCCATAAAACTTATTTCAGGGATCCAGTTGTCTGGAAATTGCGCAACTCTATTTGAAATAAATGGCTCCAACTGATAGCAATAAATAACTTTTTTTTTAAAAAAAAGGAACTTTTTTTTCCCTCTGAGGATTACATAATCACTGTACTAAATAATACACTTTATGTGCTTTGTTTTCCTTTGGAGCACTTAGCATTTGTCTACATTTCTATCTGTCCACATGTCCAGAAACAACATGCAGATGAAAACTTTTAATATATGGACTGTATTCAGTTCTACCAAAACCACCTTATCTGATATGTGGCAAGATACGTAGTTACATTTGCTTTGTTAGTACTGTAGCTGTAGCATGCTTGCCCTATAGCAGATAGGCAATCTGTATTCCATGTATTTTAAATATAGAAGTAATTGGCTTATGACTGAATCACTTCTATTTCCGTAAAGCATCTGCCCTTATATGAAACTATGGAATTATTTATATTAGCAGTTCCTGTGTGTAATACCTAGATATACATGTAGAAACAATTAACATGCTCTAATTCGAGTTCAGACCACTGGGTCCGTCTTAGCTAGGTCTTGTGCCTTCAGCAGCAGCCAGTGCCTCCTTTCAGCATGAGGCCGATTACAATCCCTGCCCTGCCCCAAATCCTTCCAGAAGCATGCGGTGATGAGTTTACAGCCTGGAGTATGAGACCGCGTTATCCCCATGTTTGTAAGTATCGTATTTTACGTAAAAATAATGTTACATAAAAGAATAATTAGTGTTGCCAGCACTCGTGTTGCCAATTTCTGGTGTTTTTCTTAAAGCCCAGGGCATGTGACTAGATGAAAGATCTCCGCTTTTAATTTTTTTTAAAAAAAGGAGTTTTTGGGTATCTGAAACATATTATACCTTGTGTGTGTGAGAGAGAAAAATGCATAATTTTAAATAATTGTGGTGTGTCCAAACTCATTGCATTGACTCCAAATGTCATGGGGACCTCACTGCTGCCACTTTGTTCTGTTTTGAGCTCTGGGCATCAGAACTGAGGGTGGAGAATTGGAGAAGGAGGGTGTGGACATGGAGGCCCATTTGTGGTTCACTGTTCTGTGTCAGCAGCTCTTGTCAGGCCTGACATATTCACTACACCTAACACAATGTTACTATAATCTGTATCTAAAATGTGGCATCTAAGATATTGTGGGAAAACTAATAGCTCACTACTCGTTAATATCCTTGCATGATGTACGCACAGGATGTGTACAAAAACGTATATGCGTTAGAAGTATATTATTAAAATGTGTTTGGCCAGCAATGCATAAGCACAGACTGCCTTACACAAAGGAATGTGTATTTGATTCTTTGAGCAGCCCAGTCTTCAGGCAAAGACAATGAAGGTCCATTTTTACATATTAGGTAAACAAAGCTATCAAGCCAACAAGTGGAGGAGGAGACAGGATGGTGTCTGTGTCCCAGCAGCAGAGAGAAGCTTGGTCTGGGTTTTACTTTTCAAAGAATACATTGCATTGATTTACTGATCTATAACGATGGGGGGGGGCGAACCTCAAGTGATAAGCAGTTGAATCAACTGATTGTATACAGTATTACTGTATTATGAAAGTGCTTAGAGTGAGATCTTTTCTGAAAGCTAATGACACATTGGTGATTGATGATATTGTGAAATGTGCGTATTAACATGGCATGAGGCGATGTGGATACTAAATTATATTATGCTTTAAGGTCTGTGGCCAAACAGGGAGAAACAGGTTCCTTCCCAGACAGGAAGAAGGCAGCTATTTACCTGTCTGCTATGTAAATTAAGCATGGTGGAATCAAAACAATGAAAGCCACATTTATGTACAGGGGATAGAAAGCCCACAGAAAGGGAAAAACAGCATGACATCATCCTGCCTCTTGAAACCAAGTAATTGAACTTGGGAAGATATAAGTGAAGACAGACGCCATTTGTGGCATCTATCACTAGACAGACACAAGGGAACAGAGCTCCTGCAAACTGAGAAAGATGGGTCCTTCAACCAAGGAGGGGTTGAAGTCTCTGGAAACTGAATATAGGTGAGAAAGTGGCACAGGCTAAGTTTTGTTGCCAAAAACTGACTTTTGGCGACAAAAGAGTGAGTGCATACACATTGCAATGTGACTTTTGTCGAGAAAAATGTCTGGTTTTGTCGACAAAATACTTCCACCCCTACGAGAGACTTCCCCCCCCCCCCTTCCCTTTATTATCGACAAAGAGACAATGTAGACACCACGCATGCTTTAATAGTTTTATTTGGCCTCCAGGAAGTGTCCCACAATGCCCGTCCTGACCGTTCTGGTCAGCAGTTAGAACTCTGCTGCACTGCAGCCAGGTAAACAAGAATCTGCCCCCCCTTGCACACCCCAGGAATTTTAAATTCCATATCCTGCTTGTTGGGGAGGTCTCATCGTGTCTTCCCAGGTGCCCATGGCTGGCTATTGCACCAAATGCTCTCCTGCCTGGACCACAGCAGAGCTGTTGGATCTGATCAGTATATGGGAAGAGGAGTCTGTGCAGTCCCAGCTGCGCTTGACTCCCTAGGAATTGGGATACCTATGGACACATTTCTCAAGGCTTGTGTGAAAAGGGCTATGATCGGGACACGCTGTAATGCAGATCGAAGATAAAGGCGCTGAGGCAGGCATACCATAAGGCGAGAGAGGCAAACCATCGCTCCGGTGCTGCACCTAAGACCTGCCGTTTCTATAAGGAGCTGGATGCTATCCTTGGTGGTGACCCCAACCTCCATCACCAAGAGCCCCGTGGATATTTCGGAGGGAACAGAAGCAGCGGAAAGAGGACCCAACCCGGAGGATGAAGTTAATGATGAAGAGGTGGAGCTAGACGAGGACGTGGAGCTCCCGGCGGGGTCAACCGGTGGGGCAGGCAGCCAGGAACTTTTCTCCACTCCTGAGGTGCCTAGCCAGTGTCAGCATTTGTTCTCCGGCGAGCAAGAAGCAGGAGATGAGATGCTTGGTAAGTGGCTGTGGCTTGTGTAGTGCGGAGGTGGGTTCAGGGCATAGAAATGTGGAAGGCTGGCTATGTTTCTGTGAGCTGGGCATTTCCCCGTGTAGCTAATCGGTATGGTGGAATAGGGTGTTGATGCACGTCGAGATCTCATGGGAATCCTCCAGAGAGATCTTCAGGAAAGTTTCCTGGAGGTGCTCGATAATCCTCTGCCGCAGGTTGCGTGGCAGTGCAGCTTCGTTCCTTCCCCCAGTGTAGGACACTGTCCCGTGCCATTCAGCAATCACTTGTGCAGGTACTAAAGCGGCACAAGTGAGCTGCATATAGAGCAGGGGGAAGCCTCAAGTATGCAGTAGATGTACCCTGGTTTCCTTGCTTACCCTCAGCAGTGAGCTGTGTGCTAGAACGATCCCTGCCTGTGGAAAAGTGTGGGATAATTTTAGAATTATTTCTCTGTAAAGCTGCACTGCAACCCCTGCAAAGACTGTATGTTTTTCTGTCCAGGTGCAGTGCCCCCCACCTCCCAAAACTCACCATGTTTTGGGTGCTTGCAGAGATGTGTGCCTGGCAAGGGTCAGTGAGAAAGTGATTGATATGTTGCAAAAGGTGCATATAAGTGAAATGTTTCAATGTTGTGCTTGAATTTAACAATCCTGCTTCTGTGCATTGTCCCTTGTGCTTCACCAGATGTGGCCTTCAGGAACACCCCACACATCTCTGCCAACCATCTCTGCCAGATAAGAAAGAGGCCAAGATGCAGCAAAGAAGACATGTTCCGGGAGGTACTGCAGTGCTCCAGTGCAGAGAAAAGGGAACGAAAGGAGTGCTGGGAAGCCGAAAGGCAGGACAGAAAAGAGAATCCAGCATTTGCTAGGGATGCAACTGAGCAGATGATAAAAGTAATGGAGGAGCAAACAGAAATGCTCAAGTCTTTAATAATGCTGCAGAGTGAGCAGGTCCGGGCTCAACCTCCACTGCAGCACATGCACAATTCTTTACCAACACCTCCCCCGCCACTCTGCCTGCACATTCCTTTCCACTGTCTGGGACTCCTCAGTTTCCCCATCACTCCACCCCCTCGCACAACTTTCACTATGACAGCTGGACCTACGCACAGTTGTGAGGGTCTGCCATTTCCCAGTCCCTCCTTTCCCAGCAAGCATCTGTGTTTTGGTGAGTGTCACTGCTTTTTCTTGATCAATAAAGGCAAAGTTTTATAATGGTAAATCCTCTTTATTTTGTTTTCTACAAATTCACATGGCAATCACTACGAGTACACGTACAGGCATTTTAATCATTTTCTTACTGGGATATGCGGCCCCAAATGTCAACATAGCCTCCTAGGAAAAAAAACATGCATTGCACCATGAAAGCTACTCTAAAGATATACCTGCCTGCTGCTCATTGTCAAAGTGCTTCCTCAAAGCCTCCCTGATTTCAATTGCTGCCCTCTGGGCTCCTCTGACAGCCCTGGTATCTGGTTGCTCAAACTCAGCAGCCAAGGGCTGTGCCTCAGCGCTCCACCCCTGAGCAGACATTTCACCGTTAGATTCACAGAGATTATGCAAAGTGCAGTACGCAGCTATGACCATGGGAATATTCTCCTCATTAAGGTCTAACCTGCCATAAAGGCAACGCCAGTGCGCCTTTCATCTGGCAAAGGCACATTCAGCTGTCCTCTGGCACCTACTCAGCCTGTTGTTGAAACGCTCTTTACTGCTGTCCAGGTGTCCCATGTAAGGTTTCATGAGCCAGGGCTGTAAGGTAAATTGGGTTTCCCAGGATCACTATGGGCGTTTCCACATCCTCCACTGTAATCTTGTGGTCTGGAAAGAAAGTCCCCACTTGCAGCTTTCTGCACAGGCCTGTGTTCCTGAAGATGCATGCGTCATGCACCTTTTCAGACCACTCTGCGTTGATGTCTGTGAAACGCCCACAGTGATCCACAAGTGCCTGCAATACCATGGAGAAGTACCCCTTTCAATTGATGTGCTCTGTTGCAAGGTGGTCTGGTGCTAAAATTGGAATATGTGTGCCATCTATTGCCCCTCCACAGTCAGGGAAACCCATCTCTGCAAAGCCATCCACTATTTCACGCACATTTCCTAGAGTCAAGGTCCTTCGTAGCAGGATGCAATTTATTGCCCCGGACACTTGCATTAATGCAGCCCCAACAGTAGACTTCCCCACTCCAAATTGATTTGCGACTGGTAGCAGTCTGGAGTCGCCAGTTTCCAGACAGTGATTACCACACGCTTCTCTACCAAGAGGGCAGCTCTCATTCTGGTGTCCTTGTACCACAGATCTGGGGCCAGCTCAGCACGCAGTTCCAGGAAGATGGCTTTACGCATCCAAAAGTTCTGTAGCTACTGCTCTTCATCCCACAGCTGCATGATGATGCGATCCCACCATTCAGTCCTGGTTTCCCTAGCCCAAAAGCAACGGTCTATCCTATGCAGTTGCTCTGTGAATGCCAAAAGCAATGTAAAGTTGCTGCTATCCATATCACGCAGAATGTTGGGTGCCTGCGAGTCTTCCTTTATCAGTAATTTCACGATAAACTGCACTGCCAGGTGCGATGTCCTCATGACACTTAACAGAGCATAGGAGAGAAGTGCAGGATCCTTTTACTTGGCATCACCTAACCTGTGTCCTGTTGTTAATAAATGTGTTTTAGTTAACTATAAACCAACTCAGTGCTGTGTTTGTAGGGAATGCTGTATTTACCTCAGTTAAGTTGATAAGTTATGATGTGTTTTTCCCTCTTTAAAGGAACAAACAAACATTATTTCCCTGACCTGTCCAGGAGAGGGCTGGGCGTTACAGAACACACGGTTCTGGGAAAAATTGGGACTGGGAGTCTGTTGAGGTCACCTTGCTGGTTGTAACCAAGGCTCGTGGAAACCAGAGTGGGGCGGTGAGGTTGTAGACAGGCTGTTGGGGTCGGAGTTGCTGAACCAGGGCTGGCTGCATAGCACACAGACCCAGGGCGCGACCTGCATGCCTGTTGCTGACTCTGCACAGTTAAGGGGCTGTTTAATTGTGGTGTAGACTTCCGGGCTTGGGCTGGAGGGTGAGTGGGAAGGTCACAGAGCTTGGGCTGCAGCCCGAGCCTGAATGGCTACACCGCAATTAAACAGCCCCTTAGCCCAAGTCAACTGGCATGGGCCGGCCATCGGTTTAATTGCAGTGTAGACATACCCTGAGCCTCCCAGGCTGGGAGCTACAATAGCAAAGCGTTGTGAGGCACTCAGGGTTACAGGGTAAGAGGTGACACAACCCCTTTTGGGTCTGGATTTCATCTCCAACAAAATCTAGATTTGAAGACCCAGTAGTAGAAACCTCAGCATGTTTTTAAGTTATAAGGCTTATGTAGACCCTGGTATGTGCCTGGCCAATGGGCATGCTCAGACAATATGTAGTTTAGGGCCAAAATTTAGTTTTTTAAGAGAAAAATGTTAATCCAATTTCTGTAGAAATGCATTCATAAACCTTTGAAAAACTTCAGTGAAAAGAGTGATCTCCACTTTAAACACATTCTCTTCAGTGCTGGAAACTCAAATGCATCATCATTGTGCTAGGGTAGGAAGACCGGCAAATGATACTGAGAAGTCTAGTTTCAGTGTTCAAGGCAGGTGAAGTGAAAAAATTAACCAAGGATCCAATTGCACGTGGTGAAATATAAATTCAGTGTGTAGGTTGCTTTAATTTTAATAGTTGTTGGTGCTGTAACACGGGCAAGGAATTTTTGAAAAATTTATCGGACCAAATTTTGTTCTGAGTGGCACCAGTGCAAATAGAGTAACACCTTTGAAGACGGTGAAATGCCTTTGGATTTACATGGATGTTATTGCGAGCGGAAGTTGACCCGTGATTTTTATCTCTAGACCTATCCCAAGCCAAAGTAGTTTGAGCTTGTCTTTATGTTCCTGTTTGAAGTAAATAATCAGCTTTTATAACTTGTTTTTGGTTGACTTACAGCATTGGTAGCACAGCTGCAGATATATCTGGCTGGAGGTTTATAAACCTTGGTAGGTCCACTGAAGAGAGAACCATTTAGGATCTTAGACGCTGAGGACGTGAATGATCCCTCAGCAGTGTTCTGACGGGAGGGGCAGGGAAAGAAAGCAACAAAACTCCTTAATGATAGTGGAATAATAATGGAATGGGGTGTCGTGCACGTGATGAATTCACTGAAACCAATTTATGCTGGGGTATTTTTCCTTGTTTAGAAGCAGCAGTCCACAGAATATTTTCCTTTTTAGCATGTCCATAGTTACACAGGTGCTTGTCCTAACAGACTCTGCAAACACTCAGGACCAGATTGTGGCTTGGACTGAGCATATGTGAGTGCCTGAGAAACAGCAACCCAGATTGCAGTTCCTGCAATCCACTATGATCCAAAGTCCTCTCCAAAATTGTGGGGGAGAAGTTTCTGTGTGTCGCCTGTGGCTGGAAGTGTGGAGGGCGGTTAGGTGGAAGGCATCGGGGCTTGGTAAGCATATTTCTTGTATATACAAAAGCTGACCCAACCCCATGCCCTATCCCTTGGAGATGCCTCCTGCTGCAGGAAGGAGCAACCTTCTCGGAGTGGAGAAGTGTGTGGAGCTGGAGATCATCGGAAATAGGGCATCACAGTACCTGAATCCTGCGTTCAGAGCTTTCGTTTGGTTGGCGGCAAGGGGTGGCAAATTACATCCATAAGTTGTGTGTGTGTTTGAGGTATGGGGGGAATAACACATGCATTAAAATTGTGAATATTTGGGGTTGAAGTACTTGTGACGTTGGCTGCATAAAGGGAGACGCTGCCTGTTTATTTTCAGTAAGCTGGTTTAAAAAAAAGTTTTTTCATTAAAACCCACTCCATATAAATCTCTCTTACAGAAATGGTTTTGTTAGGCTCCTTATCAGAGGTTATAATGTAAAATTAGGCTTGAATGTCTAGTATTGCTCATTGATGAGGATGGTGTCCTCTTTCCTTTGGACTTAGAGACAGAGGTGTTCATTGCTTGAGTGTAGATTTTTAAATGGCCCATAAATGGTCAACTTCTTTCATTCAGTTATTTTTCATTTATTAACAGGATGATTATAGTAGGAAAATTAATCATGGGCTTTAGAAGTCATGCAGGGTTTATGATGTCATATGATGTCATTACAGCAATACACCGAATTGTAAAACTTCAGAGCGACCACCCTGTACCACTAGGCTGAATAATGGAGCATTCATTCATACCAAGTTGCAGCATAAAATATTCCATAGACTTTCTTAAAATAGAAAATGTGGTGTATGGGAACATGGAGTGCAAAGCTGCCCTTTTGAAACTGTAATCGTAGTCTGTACTAGGGAGTGATATATATTCAAATTCCCAGAATTCCTTGTGTTGGAACTGTACAATCTCTTCAAAAATGAGCGACTGAAAAATACCAGTTAGTTCTGGGGAACTTGTAAGAACAAATACTACAGGCCAAGTTCTGCTGTGTTTACACCAGTGTAAATCTGGAGTAGCTCAACTGAAGTCAGTTTTGCCTGGTGTGACTAAACGGGAGAGAATACAGATCTAGGGAGACTGAGTGACCAATGACTGCTCTAAACCACAGAGAAAATGAGTTTAGCAATCTTGGACTGTTGAATAATGATTCATTTTATAATGTGACCACAAAATGTAGCTGAGTCAGTAATGATTGCTTCAAACGGATCATGAAACTGAATGAGCGAGGAGGCTGGATTACATTTAGTAGGTCTAAGTGTCCGTTTCAGGCCAAAGGTCGAGGATTCTTGGTTAAGCTTTTGCTTGGGGTTTGGGAGGGAGGAAAGGGAGTCTGCCCGCCACAGAGGCAGATAAAAGTCTCACTCTTTAGTGCTTCATATCACTTAAGATGATTTTAACTACTGTACTGACACCAAAAAATTAAAGTCAACATTAACAGTCTTATGTACAATACTTACGCAAGATATTCATAGCACTATGGCAAAAAATATGTACCAGGAAGGAAGGAAGATAAAACAAACTTTTACGGAGATTCTTTGCAGACTTGTAATTACTTCTGCTGAATCTGGATTTATCGTTACATTATCAAGATGAGCTTGGCAACCCGGAAGTTCAACTTCTTACTATTATACCCCACGGGATAGAAAAGGACCATTGCGCTGGGACAAGTCTTTAAAACAACACGATGTCAAACAATGCATTCATGCTCGAGCAGGGAGTCCCCCTTTTGTTCAGACACTGAGATTTGTTGCAGGTGTTGCTAGGGCAAGATGGGGCAGAAAGTCCAATTTTGAGGTTAAAGCGAGATATTTAGAAATTAGAGGGAGACAGAGTTCGAGAGCATAAATTAATTTAGCGATGATAATTGCATTATTGCACTGTCTTGCCATGGAAATAGCTGTTCCTAAGGGAGTCTATTACAGTGTTAAGACTTAGACTATTACAGTGTTAAGAGTGTGGTTCTTTGAAAGTGCTTTAGCCTTTGTGAATGATCAACATCTGTCTTTCTACTTTTATTTACTTTTAAGTAATAAAGTTTAGGTCAATAGGAGCTCAACCCCGCAAGGTGCTCGAGCTTCCTCTGAGTTTTAATTGTCCGAGTGCTCAGAGAATTTGCTCATAAATTGAAATAAAGAATTAAACTCCCATTTGAATCAAGCAGAGTAGGTTCTCAGTAACTGTCTGATTGGGACTATAGATCTTGATGTATTTTCTCTAGGTAACTGTTCCTTTATTTCAAGCAAAATTGTGCTTTTCCCAAATAAAAATGGTATGGTCAGCTCTCAGGTGTAGGTTTTGCTTATTGGCTGCTGGTGGTGCAAAATGTCAGGTCTGTAGAGGACTTCCTTAGTGATTTAAGTTACTTGAAAGAAGAAAAGTGAACCCAAAGTTCCTTTATATTGCTTGTCTTAATGGGATTCTGCTATTTCACAACCATTTTAACCACTTATACTTGAAGCTATAGTCTTACTGCTATCCAGCCTTCCATCTGGTCTCCAGCAAAAGGTTAAACAGCGTATTTATAATCCAATAAGAAGAGCTGCTCAGAACAATTTTCTTTTAATGCTCAAAATCGGGGAGCTCTAGGTGCTTAAATATATATGTCTCTGTGTGTGTGGTTTTTATATAAAATAATATAATTTTTTTTAAAAAGCAGTGGTAAGATGTGGCCCTTAGACAGTTTTAAGAGGGTATGAAGACTAAAGTTCCTTTATCCTACACATGAAGGGAATGCTTAGATATGGAAAGAGAGAGCTCAAAGCCATGGTGTATAGATGGAAGATGTGGTATTAAATTGAAAAGTAATGGCCAGGATAGCATATGACTTGCAAAACCTCAAGCATCTTACTCATTTGACCTAATATGTAGAGTCCCTAGTCTGGATGGGACAGATCCTTGGAGTCCCTTAGATGCGCGTGTATTTTTGGTCAGTGGCTGATGGTGAGCTATGCTTTGGATGGTGAGGGCCATCTGGAGGAAAAATAAAATCAAAGCTTTCAGTGTGATGTGATTGCTGCATTGCTGCTGATGTTGGGAATGGAACATTCTCCTCCTTGTGTCCATCTGTAAATGAAAAATGCGCTACAAGAGCACAGCAATAGCTGGTCTAATGGCTAGAGCACAAGACAGGTAGTCAGGAGACCCGGGTCCCGTTCCCAACTCTGCCTCTGACTTGCTGTGTGTCTTTGGCAAGTCACCAGTGGTTAGTGCTGCTGGTCTATTGCGGGTGCACAAGGGCCCCCCGCCCCCCCCACGCCTCTGTGCTGGGGTGAGTTACGGACCCAGTCCTTGCACTCTCTGCAGCCATAGGCAGTAGATGCCTCAGAGTGAATGAAGCAGCATAAGGACAGGGCCATGGCTGCTGCTCCTTCCATGTTGGGCAGCAAGCTGAGCTGTCACGGAGGAGGAGAGGGGATTCCTTCTGGTGCGTCGCCTCGGAATCTCTGGAGGCATTTTGAGTGTGCTGGCAGCAGCTCCAAAGATGGTTTTGGGGGCTTTTAGGAACCAGCTTTTTGGAACTCGGCTCAGTGGGTCATGCCTGCAAATCCAGGAGTATTTCCGTTCATCCAGCTGGTTTGCAAAACTGATATTTGCATGTTCAAATGGTCATTTCTGCATGAGTTGGGTTACTGCCCACAGTAACGGTGTGCATTTGCCATCATTCAGTTTAGCAGGCGCAAGTATGAGGGGTTTCAGGTACACCGTACGTGCTGACTCTGAAAAATCAGTAGAGTAGAGCTGATCAGAAATTCTCAAAAATTAAAAACATTTTTCAGACTAGCTCAGGTCAGCTTAGTCAACTGGACCTGGGCCAACCCTGCTTGAAGGTGCTTTCTATGGCATAATATTTGCCAGTTACCATTTAGTCTAAGGCAGTTATAGTTATTCACTAATTTCCGCTCATTGAGTCGCACATGGAAGAACACTTTTTGTAGAATCTCATTAAAGGCAGAGACAAGATTTCTGCTGTTTCATAGTTCTTATTTGACAGGATCAGCATTCATATTATTTGCTATAGTGATTTTTTTTGTTTCATTTAACATTATTTAGTTGAGAAATTTTTCACTGTATCATCTCTATTAAACACATCTCACGTTTGTGGTTAAACTTAGGAGTTTTGAGTGGCCACATATTCTATCTGGCTCCTAGTACTGAGCTTTGGAAAGGAGGATTGAATGCTTTAAAATGTGGTTATCTGTTCTCTTACCAACAACGTGACTTATCTTTAGCCTACAAATCACAAAGAATCAAAATGATTTTAAAATAAAAAAAGGTTCATTGAATAGAGAAATGTTTTTCCATAAATGTTGCATTCTTTCTTTTTGAATAAGCAGACACATAAAACACTGTAGGTACACCCACAGCATTCATTCGTATTAAATGAATACGCTTTTTTTTATACTGGCTGTGCATGGTAAGTGAATAATTTCTGTCTTTAAATTATACATTTTTCCTCTGTGGTTACAACCAAAATTATACAGATTCCCCCATGTGGAATTATATCCTGAACTGGTCTCCCTGGTGGTATTTTTAAACCTTTCTCTAAATAATGTGCACTGTTTTAATTAAAGCAAGTAACAATTATCTTGGAGCTATTGGTTATGTCAGTTTGAGTTGCCACTTAAATTCTTTTCTTCTCACAATTAACGATATAATAATGATTTCTAAGGCAGTCTGTGATGGGAACTCTAGTCACATCACAGCAGACAGGTCATTATCATAGCAGGGGAAAGTAAGTATTTAATGTGGACCGTCCCGGGGGAAAGCATCAGGAAGAAGAAAGTAGCTTCCATTTCTTTTGCTATGCTGGGGCTGCTGGGTCCCCAAAATAGAACCAAAGCCAAGTGATCTTTAACTCCACTTGAGCCATCTATCAAGCACTTGTGAACTTTTTCTTTGTAATATCGCTTCAGCTGTATTTCTTACTGCTGCAAGGTCCCCCGTGCTGCTCCTGTTTCAGGCTTGTCCAGTAAAGGATTTCTCATCAACTAATAGCCATGATTTCAAATAAAATTTTGGTTGTAATAGGATCCAAGCTCAGATGTAGGATCATACAAGCAAAAAGTACACAGGGGCTTTGAGTGGAATGAAACCCCCCTCCCTCTGTATTTTTGTCTAACTTATGCCACTCTATTAAAAATAATTACTTTGGTTCCTTGGAGGGGAAGAGGCAGGATTTTTAAAAAAGTTTGAATCCAGTACTGAATGGGCAAATAAATTCCCGAGATTAGTTTTCATTTGAAAAGCCTCGTTTAAATGGTACCTTGATTTGAATGTCAGCCAGTTTAATTTAGATTATTGCTTATTACAATTAACCTGGTGTTGGGCTCTGCTTGTCTCATTAGCAACGTGGCTGATGATTATATTTGGAATCTTAGTCATCCCATTTAGACTCAGCATTTCTGGTCACCTGAGGGAGCTGACCCGCGCTACCAAAGAGCTATCCAGAAAGAATATCATTCTGGTGTACAGTGGTGATGGCTTGAGGAAGGCTCAGGATGGGATAAAAGATCATTTCCCATAGCAGAAGTAATGAGTTCATCTTCTTCATGCAGTAGAATACATCTAATCTAAACTGGCAGCAATAGAAGACTATTAGGGTTAAAATAAATGTCTGAATAAAATTCCTTATTGGTGTCACTAAGGAAACTGTACAATATTATAGGAGAAAGAACTGAAAAAATGGAATGCAACTTTCAGCATTTAGGCTTTTGATTTACATTTTCCATGTCACTCATCTTAGTGATATACACACGTATAGTTTCACTACTTGTGTGCATAAAGGCATTGAAGGGTTTATTTATATATAAAAATAGAGAATAGTGATACCATTATCCTGAAAAATGTAAATATATATTAATGGGAAACTGTCCAGTTGGTAAGATAAAAATTTAGGTTTGGTGGGGGAGGAAAAAGGGTTTTACAAAACCTAAAAATAAGTGTACTGTTTTTCCTCCTAATTTAAATTCAGCTTTTATTTTAATATATCAACTTCTGTACAGTGTTTGCTACCTTTAGTATGTCATTGTGAAAATACCAGAGAACCAGTAAGTGAAACAGCCCTTCCTGACCTCTTTATATATGTGTGTGTATAATATTTGCAGCTACTAAAGACATTACAAATTTTATGCAACATATTTATTCCTTCAAACAGTTAAGTATATATATAAAATCTCACCATGGCAAATTGTATTTAAAAGATATGCTTGCTATGGCAGCAAATCAAAATGGACTGTGTTGATAGAAAAATGAGATGTTCATTACTTTGTAATTTTGGGTAGGCCAAGTGCAGCCTGTAGGTTAAATATGGCCTGTAGATTTCTCCAACATGGCATGCGACAAAGTGTCCTGTGGCACCTTATAGACTAACAGAGGTATTGGAGCATCAGCTTTCGTGGGTGAATACCCACTTCTTCGGATGCAAGCAGTGGAAATGGCATGTAACTTTAATGTGCAGATTTGCCCTGTGGAGACTGCATATACCAGCATGCAATATTCCACTTTAATCCCAGAGGGCAGCCCTGCCGCATACTGGGATTGGTAGTCTCAGTGGGCTGTATTGCCCTATTATACAGACTGCTCTATTTTGCACAAATTAAATGACACCCTCAGGCTCCTGGCAATTTGCCTTTGCATCCCTCTATTGGGCAAAATTTGGTCACCTGTGTCACAGATAAATCACAGCTGTTATTTTAAGAGGCTCCCTCGCTGATCCCAATAGGTTAGACACACTGACGTCTGGCTAAAGTCTGTTTGTCCTGGATTTAAATTGTTACTTTCAGGACAATGTGCCCAGTAGCGGGATGGGAAGAAAAGTTGTGACTCACTCTAATAGAGTATAATTCTTTGCCTTTGGGGTGGGAGGAGGAGGTGTTAGAGGTTTGAGGTTTTGGGATTATTGTTGTTGTGCTTTTTGGAGGTGGCTGGCCAGAATTATGAGACAAAAGAAGTTTGGTGTGGGTGGGTGGGAAGGGAAAAGGAAGCTGAAAATTATGTGGCACGTGATTGGTGGGTGAATAGGATCTGACCAGTGGCAGAATGACTCTTCCACAGTAAGAGGAGAGGGAGTTCTCATCCAGGATTGGGAAAGTTTATCCAAACTCTGATGTATCTTCTTTGTGCTCCAAGAAGCTAGACATGAAAAGAAGATTTTTGCTTTGTACAGGAAGAGGGTCCAGGGGAATCACATTTTGTAACTGCCTCTCACCAGTTCCTTTGTCTGGCTTTGTGTGCCATATATTACCGTAATCCTCTATTTTAATAAATGTTGGGTCTGGTCCTGCTTCATTTGGCACTGACTGGCAGCCTTGATGGGCATTCTCAACAGAGAGGCCAAGGATTCAGAGAGACCAAGCTACCCTCTTAGCCCTAGGGGAGGTATTGGAGACATACTGGCAGTGATGTGTGGAGAAGTTTGCCCTGCCATTGCCCATTCTGCGCCAGTTTAGCTGACAAATAAAAGGATTCAGCCTCCCAGACTGTCAATCTGTTGTTTTCATACAAGCA
Source organism: Chelydra serpentina (assembly GCA_037349315.1). Taxonomy (NCBI): domain Eukaryota; kingdom Metazoa; phylum Chordata; order Testudines; family Chelydridae; genus Chelydra; species Chelydra serpentina. Next base: position 31,685,922 of record JBAIAC010000029.1, on the reverse strand, counting down.
ATGAAATTAATTTAACTACAGAATAAGTAAAGGAGATGAAAGATAAGCCAGCATTGTTGGCCCACCAAGAATGAGAGGAAGAAAGTAGCCTGCTGCCCATACTGTAAAGGTTAGACAGGGCTTCATTTTCTTTGGGCATGTCTACGCTGCATTTAGACACCTGCGATTGGCCTGTGCCAGCTGACTTGGGCTAAGGGGCTGTTTAATTGCAATGTCGACATTTGGGTTTGGGCTGGAGCTCAAACTCTGGTACCCTCCCACCTCGCGGGGTCCTAAAGCCTGGGCTTCAGCCCGAGTCTGAACATCTACACGGCAGTTAAATAGCCCCTTAGCCTGAGCATCGTAAGCCTGCGCCAGCTGACACGGGCCAGCCGTGGGTTTTTAATTGCATCATAGACATACCTTTTAGCAAACTGCCACTGAACCGCTTGTGAAGTTTCATTGTGAAATGCCCACCTAAACCCAGTGGTACCTAGAAAACATGTGCCTAGAAAACAGCAGCATTTGCCATTGATTATTGTTGACACCCGTAACTAACTCATTTTAGTCAGCGTTTTTGCCATCTCTTTGGGTGGAGGTGTTCTGTATTTATATTGTCATTGTATCAAAGGCCACCCAGGCTGGGGCTTCCTTGTGTGAGGCCTTGTACAAACATGTAGCAAATGATGACTCTTCTCCAAAGCATTTGCAATCTGGAAAACAAGAGTTGTTTTGTTTTATATCCGTGATAATCTCATTGGATTTTCATCTCCCATAAAACCAGCTGTTAAGTGGAAAGAAGTGGTGGAATTTCTATGAGATCTGGTTACATTTGTGGCCGTGCATTAAGATGTGTATGCGTGGTTCTTACCATTGAAGCATGCTGCCAATCAAAATGGAAACAGAAAAGCGGGAAGAGAGTGAGACAAAGCAAAGTTGGAAAATCTCCAGGAGGAGGGTTTGCATTAAAGGTGCTCTGGCAGTTTAAACTTTTGCAAGCAACTCTCAAGTGGAGATAATTCAAGGTCTTCTTGGCTTTGGAATTGTTATTGGGTAGCCTTTATGTATGCAGCTTGTTGCCTTTCCTTTCTTTTGGTTTTCTTGAAGAAACATTTATTAGAAACAATGCAAGAACAATTCCATCTAGTCTCTGAATAGTTATTTTATATGCCTCAAACGGTATTGTGGGGCATCTTTCCAATGTGAGAGCTTCTCCAAAACTTCTGACTGCACTTTGCAGCTGCCTTTTGTGACTCTACTGCTGTGAAGCAGCCAGTAACCTTTAGTCACCTAAAGTGCAAGAGACTTTGGGGCACTATAGTAAAGCCTCAAATTAACGTACAGATTCCTCTGGTGCACCATGTGTCCCTCCACCTGAGTGCAGTGGTGCCAAGTGCAGAGAATAGCTATCGGAAGTTCAACGTGAGCATAAATCAGATTGACCTATAAAATCGATCAGGCTGTGAACACTAGCAAACTAACTGAGCCCTCCTCTTTGTATTTTGGTTTGTCATGTGTGGTGCCCCATTGGTGCAAAGGTTTGCTCTGGTTTTTATGTGGAAAAGGGGTCTGTTTAGGTGATTAAACCTACTTTATGCTTGTTTGTATGTTCTTTCTGGGAAACATGTAGCCTAGACAGCCATCGTCCCCCTGCCACCCAATAGATCTGTGGAAACAGGTACCAGCAAAAAGACTTACTATTTATTATACATACTGTGGTAGCACCTTTAGTAGTAGTATTTATTAATTTTGGTAACACCTGTAGGCCTCAGCCAGTTATCACCTGTGCAGGATGCCATGGGAATCATTTGCAGCAACAGATGTTGTGCCTCACAGATCCTGGGGGTCTTACTGTGACGTTGCCACATTTCTGAGTAAGGCATCATCTGGACATCTTAGCATGGCGTAACCCACCAACAGTGTGCCATACTATCTGGTTTCCTTCCACATACAGAGGAGCCAGAAACTGGGCAAGTATAGGCTAAAATTGGAAGGGATGTGGGGAGATGATTGGAAATGGCAATTTGACCTCCTCTACCTCTTTTCCCTGAAGTATATTCATGGGTTTGTGGCTCTGTGCTTTCGGGGTGGGAAGTGGTGTGGGAAAGAAGGGTCAAAGCCAAGAGGCTAACCCCTCCTTCCCTTGCGTTTGGGCAGAAGGGGGGAGGAAGGGAGGGAGGGAAGCTATTGCAGAAATATACCTTGTAAAATAATATTGATACTGTCAGTGTTATCTTACCTGGAAAACTTCTCCACAAAGAACCACTGGTGAGGTTCCTATGACACATGGTACTTAAAGTGCCCATATTGTCACAAGCTAAGGGGGCCTGAGAGTACCATTGTTCTGGCTGGCAGCTTCAAGGGTTTCAGGTATGTGCCTTGAATCCTCATGAAGAAATAGTGCCCTTCACCATTGCACAAGGGACAGGCAGTGCTGCCAACACTTTTAATCTTATTGGGAGTCTTGCAATATTTGTTTTTCATAAAGCCCCAGCTCCTGGAATCCTGTGATTACATGAGACTGAGCTTTCATTTAAAGAAACATAACAGTAAGTTTCCAGCCCTCATAGTTGTGGAGAAAAGCTTAAAAACGTGACCCAAGTGTAATCTAAAGGCTCAAAGACCTAAAGGTAAATAAAAATGACCCCAAATTTATCATGTTAAAAAAAATCATGGTTATGTTTGGGTTTTTTTTAAGTCAATTGTAGTGGTCTGACTCATCATTTTTAAACACAAAGTTGGCAGTATGGATGTTGCCAAGAAGATAAAGGTAGTGCTGGGAGAAAATGGGCCAGTGTAGTGGGAGTGCACCCACAATATAACTGGAGCTGCTTTTTTTGATGCTAGGTACAATTACTGGTTGCATTAAGACATCACCTCTGGCAGTGATCTGCAACCTTTTCCTCTTTTTGTTTTTGCTTGATATGAATCCCAATGTAGTTGAGCCCAATAACCAGCAGAAATGTATTTACAGTTATCCTAAATGTAGAAGTATTTCGCAATTCCTTGGAAGAAAAGTGGGGAGGGGAGGAATCTGAGTACGAGCCCTTTTTAAAGTGGTATTTAGTGAAGGAAAAAATCAGCCCATAGAGTCAATATTGAACTTATTGTCACATTTCTGAAAGCTTAAAATACTTTCAAATTGGGGGCAAACTGGAGTTCTGGCAACAGGATCAATTTAACGATATTTTGAAAAGAAATACTGCACATTTGTAGGATTTGATTCTGTGTACCTCTCTAATACTGATCAATCTGCAAAGGAAAAGTGGATTTATGCCGTTTGATTTTGCTACTCTACAAGGTATGAGGAAGGCCTGAAGACTTAAAAAAGAAATCCTGCTTCTTTTTGTTTTGATTTTAACTGCAAATATTAGGTACATTGTTTTCTCAAGTTCATGAAATGTCTCATAGTTAATTCAGACCTTAATTGAAGGGGTTGAGATATTATATCATTAGCAAGAGAACTTCTCCGCAGCTGTGTGTCAGGCGTTTGAGTTAAATAGGTGGAAACAGTCATAATTCTAAGCAGTCAGGCAAAGACAAAAAACCAAAACCCTACAACATCCTTCCACACTCAGTTGTTCATATTTCTCTTTCTTGGTGCTTATGACATCACCCTATCAATTCTTCAGTCGTTCATATCACTTCCCAGAAGAAATAGGGAAGACGAGCTGAATTTCTAAGGTGTTTAAAAAAGAAAGGGGTCAAGATGGGGAGAAAGCAAGGGAAAAAAGTAATGTTGTGAAAAACCTTTAGACTATCTTTTTACATCATGAAGAAGCAGAAAAAAAGGGATGGCCACAAACACATTCCCCCATTAGTCTCCCCCCCCCCCTTTGCATTTTGCTTTTAAAGGGACTCCATCAAGCTCCATAGGCCTAAATTTTCACCAGTGTATAAAAGTAGGTTTTCTTTTACACTGCTTCTTCCTGACCTTGTACATCATCTTATTCTCAAGAACTGAGGGCTGTTGAATTCTTAGTTATACTTCTGGCTGCCTCTACAGAAAGACATTCTGGTATTTTATCTCTGCAATCTTAGCCTTGCTTTCTTCCCTCCATATAGTTTTATTGTTGTGAACAGGCAAGATATTTGGATTCATAGGAGTATTGCTCTCCTAATGGAGTCAAAACAATGTCAGTGGATTCAGTTTTAGACCTATTAGCCTCCACAAGGACTATTCATAATGCTCATTTAAAACATTAAAATGTGTTTAAAAATATTAAGCTGCCGTGCAATGTTAGTGCATTTTACTGCTCAATGGATCTTTTCCTACGTGAGATTTTTGGTTGCAACATTGCATTGGGCAGTACAGATGAGGGAATTGTTTGGAGCGCTTCGAAAACATCTAGAATTTTTTTTTAAATCAAGAATTTCTTCTTCCCCAAATAAAAACAATCCTCTTTCCCCCCCAAAAAGGGAGGGGACAAATTATCTGCTGTCTCTGCTCTTGTAAACCACAAATTAATAGTAAAATCTAAAAAAGGACTTTTCCAAGGCTTTGAATGCTAGGACCTGTGAAGATCTCAAAGATTGTACATTCAGGATCCCATGTTCTCCTGAATGTAAGAGGGAGAGGTAGCCACGTTGTTTTAACCGTATTCTGCATCTTGTTGACAGTAAACAGTTGAAGATTTAAAATAAAAAGGCCAGGGCAAAATTCTGCCTTCATTTACCCCCAGGCAGCTCCTTGCAGGTCATTAGGTTTGCATGGTTATCATTGAGGGCAGAATGTAGAGCTATCTAACATGGGACCTTCTGGGCATCATACTGCTGACAAGTTGCTATTAAAGAAACTGCTATCATATAATACGAAGAGGAAGAAACCAACATAGTGTCCCAGGAATGTGTTGACTGATTGAAATGCTCCAAAGCAAGACCATCAGGAACTGTTATTAAATGGCAGCCTGAGTCTCTGCACATGACAGTCTGTAAAGAAAGTTCTCTGAACAAAAGATATGATGAATTTGCATGCTAATGGCCACTGCTCTCATGAGGCCCTGACTCCAAGAGGTGCTGTACATCTGTTGCTCCCATTAGTCAGAGTTGAGGGAACTCAGCCCATCGTGGGACCAGACCTGAAAGACCCTAAATGTAGAAAACAGCGAGTGCCCAAAAGACAGCTGTGAAACTGAGGAAGATGCAGCACGTTGTACTTAATGGATATTACACTAGTGCAGCAATCTGGGCCTGACACCGAGGAACTGAAAAGTATTGGTGGAAACAAGTCTAGTTCCATGGCAAGGTATGAGAGGCAAGCATATTTTTTTAGGCTGTCATTGAGTGTAGCTCCTTCTCTTGGGAAGGAAGTTGAGGCACTGAGCTAATGTGAGTTATCGGGCATCTGCTAATATCAGTATAATATGATGACAGTAGATTGTCCATCATGCTTTTTGATTATTCAAAAGATCTTAGTTTCATGCCTTTAACACAGTGCTTTAGAGGAAAAGTTTTCTCTGTCACACAAAAGAAATGTGTGTGTGAGAGAGAGAGGCATTTCTTTCTCATTGTTGCAGTCCTTTACCTTGGTCCAAGCTAAGGCAAACTTATCTCAGAAATGCTAAAAGGAAAATATTGTGCCAGGCAAGTACTCTTACGAACAGGAGAAATTGACATACAAAAAAATCCGAACAGCTATTTCAGCAATCCAACCCCCATCACCATTTGTTATGTTCCCTTGTATAACAGTTTAAATAACAATCTCATGAAATAAATAACTGAACATCAGACATGTGTTTTTTCCATATTCTGACCAATATTTTGGCAGTTTTTCAAAAAGAATGGGAGTTTAGAAAATTAAATAAAGGCTTCTAAAATAACCAGTTTTAGAAAGTTTTATTGAATTTGCAGAATAATTCTCTTCTCTTTCTTTCAATAGAGTCTTTATTAATTTAGTCTAGTTACTTAGTGACTATATTAAATTAATCTAATAAAAGTCAGGGTTCTAACATAACGTTTCCCAAATGTGAAGCAGCATCTATTACATGAGACAAAACCTCTATACAACAACATATAAAGCCCATATATAGAATTACAAGGCATCAGACTGTTCAGTGTGTGTTATTCAAGTCAAATACTTCAATACAGTGTATTCAAGAGGAGGGGAATGAGCAAAACTAGCACTCAACAAACTAAAAATCCTAGCAGAGTCCCATATAGCAAACCTATTTTCATCCCTGAAAGCAGTCTAAAGTTCAGTAATTGAACCATATAACACTAGTGAGCTTCTATTGACAGTCTTTTCTACAAATATATATAATTTTATATAATTGCATCTATGTAAAATAGCCACATTCGTGTAGATTCTTAAGGCCAGAAAGGACCAGTATGGTAATCTAAACTGACTGTCTGCATGATGCATGCTATTTTCACTGTAGAATTCCCCTTACACATATATATTATTGTGTGCATAGTTTTAAAAAGCACACACTCGCTCGTCCCCAGAGCTGCAGGTAAAGCTAGTGGCAAACACATGCCTTTCAAATGAAGGTCACTTTTTTGTTCGCAACCTAAAGTAGTACATATCTAGTCAACTGAGATGGAGTGTTAATCATTCAAGAGGTGTGGGTGTTCCTGTTGATTTGTGGATGTGTACATCACAACATAATTGCAGAGTTTATTCCTGTTCTCTCACTGAATTATTTATTATGGTCTGAAGTGGGGGGGGGGGGTGTTTCTTTTGTATTGGCATAAACAAAGCATTATGTTTATTGTGTACTTTCAATCACTAAATCACCAGTATGTCAAAGGGATAATGCTGCTTGCCTCATAGGGACAATTAAGCCTTATGAGGCTTAATTAATTAATGTTTTATAAAGTGCTTTGGTATCCTCTGCTGAAAGGTGTTTTGGAAATGCAAAGGAGAATTATGCTGATTATTTTTTCCATCTATTCTCACCCCAATATGTCACTGATTCAAATTCAATAGAAAAATGTAGGCCCCCATATAACAGACTCCAAACGCAGTACAAAATCTGTTCAATTGGTATAAAAGCTTGAAGAAGCAGCTCAGTAATATAATACAAAAATGAATACAGTCAGTTTAAAAAAATGTGCTCATTGCTCGCTTTCTTCTTTCTACTAGAAAAGTCATTCCCTGCAATGGTTTAACAATAGTAACTACTGTAGCCTTTATGCTGCTATGTGCTCATGATGTACTGCAACCAGGCCACAGGCTAGAAATACAGGTGGAGTTATTATATACTGCAGGATAGTGATTGCCCATGAACTAATTTAAGGATAAATAATTCTATGTACTTGTTATATAGGACAGTCAGTTTTTAATTTCTTTAAGAAAGCACATCTGAACAACAGTAAATTACCTGCTATAGCATAGGGACAAGACTGCTCTGAAGAGGGTAAACAGATGCAATCAGCGTCACAAGAACCTACCAGTCTTTTCAGCAATAGAAGTAATGCTTTGAACAGAGACTCCTTGGCTTAGAGCAGTGGTTCTTAACCTGCAACCCAAGGGCCACTTGCAGCCCAGTCAGCACACAGCTGCGGCCCATGTGACAGCCTCAGGGCCATATAGGTAGTATATAGTGTGGGTGCGGCTCACATAACACATAGAAAGCTGCATATGCGGCCCACAGTGGTAAATAGGTCGAGGACAAGGTGGGTGAGGTAATATCTTTTATTGGACCAACTTCTGTTGGTGAGAGAGACAAGCTTTCGAGCTACACAGAGCTTTTCCTCAGGTCGGGGAAAGGAGAGCTTTTTCTTACTCTTATCTAAGTAATCCTTGCTTGCATGCGTAGCTCTATTAACTTCAATGATAGTACTGTACTTACATGAGGAAGGACTATTCATGTAAGTGAGGGTTGCAGGGTCTGGCCCTAATTGTGTAAATGGTCTAGAAAAGCCATAGCTAGTAAGGTGGCTTAGTGATTTAAGATGCAGTTTTGAAACGTCGAGACACATTCACAAGTTCAAATCCTAATAACATTGAGTCAGTCCGTCATTTTCTTGTGAATTAAATACATTGAAATCCAAGGCAAGTGTGAATCTTTTGGATGAGACTTTAAAAACTGAGCTCATTAAAGTTCCTGTAATGCTTTTTCTCTAAGCATGCTTTGCTGACGCCTGCGATCAGGACGGCTGTTGGTGCACCAACAGCTTGTCAAGCACCAAGTGTCTAGCCAAGATTTTCACTCCATCCACAGAGGGTCATTTGGCGGGCACCCCCTCCTCTACAAGTGGCTGCATTTTCAGTGGTGCTTGGTATGCAGTTTTAAAGTACTTTGGGATCTTTCTGAGTGAAAGGAGAGATGCAAATTTAAAACAGGGCTGCATAGCCTTATCATTCCTCAGTTCTTCAGCCTGCTACGTTGATCAGTAATAAACCTTGTTCAAGTGAGAGATGGCAACTTTTTTCAAAATCAAGCTTATGAGAGGGCCTGTCTACAGAGGGCAATGGTTTTCAGGAGCTAATCTTGAAAATGCTCCAGCGAACACATCTGACGCTATGTCTACACTACCGCAGTAAGTCAGCCTACGCTATGCAACTCCAGCTACATGAATAACGTTGACGTACCTTAGGTTGAGTTACCGCGGGGTCTATGCCATGGGGGGTCGATGGAAGAAAATCTTCCATAGACTTACCTTACTCTTCTCGTCAGGGTAGAGTACAGAGGTCGACTGGAGAGCAATCTGCAGTCGATTTGGGGGGGGGAGGGTGTCTTTACTAGACTCGCTAAATCGACTGCCGGTGGATCGATCTCAGAGCGTGGCTCCCTGCCGTAGTGTAGACCTACCCTCAGCCAAACAAAGTGGAGGGAGAATAACTTCTTAAAAACAGCTGTTGAAAAATTGTCTTCAAAGAAAACCATTTAAAAGATTATTTTTTTGCCCCCTCTAGCAGGCCGTTTCACACCAAACCATTTAAAGATCAGTTTTTGAAGGCTGTTCTGGCACACAGGTGGTTCCTCTGTGTAGACAAGGCCTCAAAATCTCCTCAGCTTGACCTAGTAACTTAGTGAATAAACTCCTGGCAATTAGCATTTGTGCACTGCTTGCCAACTCTCCACAAAAAGAGCCCCAGAGGGGTCATTGGTTTGTGAATGAGTGATTGAATTAGTTAATGGAAAAAGGTTGTGAAGTCGTAAAAGGATCTGCCTACAGATTTCTTGAGAGTTTGCTACATCTCTTCCTCAAACAGTATTAAGGAAGGAGGAATGTTGTTCCTGTTTAACATAGAGTATTTGTTCAGTGATCATTTATAAAGTGCCTCGCTGATTCTGACACTCTCTCCAAGTCTCCTAGGGTATGTCTCCGCTGCAATTAAACACACTCCCGGCTGGTCCTTGTCAACTGACAGGCTTCACGCTGCAGGACTGTAAAATTGCAGTGTAGACATTCAGGCTCAGGCTGGAGCCCAGGCTCTGGGACCCTCCTCTCTTGTGGCATCCCAGAGCTTGGTCTCCAGCCTGAGTCCAAACATCTATAGTGCAAGTTTACAGCCTTGGAGCCTGAGACCCTGACCCAGGCCAGCTGCAGGGGTTTGATTACAGTGTAGACATACCCTTCTGGCTCAACAGAAGATAAAAACACTATGGGATACAAGTGAAGTTGCATAATTAAAGACCATAACCTTAAAAATTGGAAATTAGGCCATGAAGGTATGTATCTAGGAAGATGATGCCTAGCTATCCTGGCGTTCCCCTATCATGATGAATGTCGCATTAAAAACACCTTGAAAGTGGTAACAAATGAGAAAGGAATCTCTAGCCAAACTATGGCTGTATGTACTGCTCAAATCCTGATGGGAAGTTATTTTGGGGAAAGAGAACTGGCATGCTTCAGAAACGAGCCAGCACAACATCCTACCTGCAGCACAACAGGTGCCTTAAATGCGGCTGCAGTGCCATGAACGAAACCCCTGTGGAGCCTGCTGAAGTGCTGGCTGGAAATCGTGGCTCCTGGCTAGCCTAGGGACTAACTCAATATATATTTTTTTAAATTTCACCCATCACATCACACCGGCTGAAAAAATAGCGTGCATCAGCGGTGCCGTAAGAAGGTGTAAAGGACTCACAGTAGGTGTTAACGTGCCAAGGCGTTATGGTAACACCTGTGTTTGTCTAATTCCAGCCAAAACAGTTTCCTTTCCATCTGTAGAGAAGGATAGAAAATCTACCTAACTACCAGTAGTAGCAGACATTTCCTGTAAAGCGATTTATATAGTATTTCCCATGATGCTTTGGCCTGTGGTTTTGCTTTGAATTTTCCCAGGTTGGGACAATTCCTCGCTAACTCCAGTGACCTCTACTGTCTCTTTGTCTATCCCCTGCGCTGCCAGCACCAAACACTTGGAGACGGTGTTCTCTCAAGGGGGTTCCTGTAACTGAACGAAGAATAAAGCCTCTTGTAAAATGTGACCAATGTAGATGTGACTTATAGGGCACATATGATGCTTATTTTTTCAGTTATATGGAAACTTGAAGTGATTAAAAATAGGAAGCCCAGTGTTCTGTGAAGCTGATATAGATTTCTGGATTTTTCAGGTGACTTTGCATTAAATTATTACATAGTATTAGAAGGGGCAAGGGAAGTTGGCAGCTAAACTGTTTCACTAGCATGTGTTTCACTCAGTGGACCCTTGATGCTCATTTCATGACTAATGTATGCTGTACTGTGTGCACTGCTCGTTGTCACCAGAGATAACATTAAGTAGACTATCCCCTGCAGAAAACCAGCTTTTCTTGGCAAGTGGAATATGGCTTGAGGAGCCAGCTCTGGAGACATATGATACTATGAATGAGTGCTGTGTGTTACTTTACTGGATCCGAGTCTAGGCACTATTTATACTGCAGAATATTCAGCACCAGATTGTTAAATCTTAATACTGAAACAGTGCATCATTTAAATGTTTTTGTTCTGTGTATGCCCCACTTTCAAGCATTGGATGTCAAGCAACAATTGTTAACTTTGTTTGTCTTGGATGAGATTCTACCCTTACCAAAAGCTTCATAACCTACTCTTGAAATGCTACCGAGTCTACACCAGAGTATCACATTGAGACTTTGAACTAGCAATGGTAATGGTCTACTCCAGCTTCCCTCTCAGGGACTGTACATGGTAATGGAATACGCTGTGAACTAGTTGCAGATCTATTTCCCAAGAAATCTATATGCACATATTGAAATGCTACAAGTGGGGAGAGTAGTTGTACCAAAATTATCCTACCAGTGTTATGCAGAAACAGAGAAAATATTATCATGGTATTAGCACTGTGCCAAGTATCTCATGCGGTAAAGGAGACCATTGTGCTACCATTTTCACAAAGCCATTGATTTGCCGTCTCATATCAAAGCTTCTGTAAAGGTGGTTAACTCGGTACATGGGGAACTGCATTAATTTTAGCATCATAATATCACCTCCGAAGATTTTCCAGTGAGTTTTCTTGATAGGCCGGGTTGTCGTGAGCCGTTGCTTTCTGTTTAGAAACACTGGTGTTGGATTATTATGAGAGCTTGCAGATAGATATGCAATAGTGTGGTGTCACCAGGTAACAGTGCTGTGAACAGTCATCTCTGCATTGCTTTTGATAATGTTCGCAAATTGCCTTGTTGCTCTCTTCTGGAGCCTTGAATGTGTGTGAATGGGCCAAAGACCAGGTCCTGAGTGCTGTCAATTTAAGTGGGAACAGGGGTGTTTGGTACCTTGAAGGACTGGGCCCAGAGATAAGCAAATTAAACAAAGAGGAAGCCGACATCTGCCCACTATGTTGTGTACCCGCACAAGGCAGGACTGTGCCTCATTATATTCCTAAAGTCTCTGTTTTCTGTGCTTCCCTGGAAGTCCATCCTTTGTAATAATTAGTAATTGTTTCTGGTAGTGCCCAGGGTGTGCTAGGCACTGTATAAACATTTAAAAGAAGGGAAAGTTTCTGCACTAAAGAGTTTGCACTATCACATGCGAACTCATGGTTTCTTGCAACAAGGCTATCTACTAGAAAGGGTTGCTGCTGTTACTGAAGGAGCAGAGGTATAAACAAGGACCTGGAAGACAGCTGTGCTATTTTCAGTCTGTGGTCAAGTACAGCGCTGTTGCTTTTTGCCAAAGAAAGCAACCATCTGCCTGGTGAAACACATATCTCTAACTACTTCATCGATTTCAAATGCTATTTGTACTGGGAATCACACCACAGTCAGGATGTAACTGTGTGCTGAGCCCACACACAGGAATTTTCTTGTTCAATTCAAAACCAAATCTTGTATTTACTTAAGGGTTGTGCAGGCTTTGAAATCAGGAGTACAGGGTATTTAAAGCTTGTCTTAACTTAGAAAGTGCAGGCTTTAGTGGGATGAGGAAAGGTGATGCTGTGTGGTGGGACGCATCCTTTGCTTCTCTATCATAATTCAAGAAACACGAAGATGTAAACAGCTCTTTGTTTACAATTCAAAATATATTCCTTCCCCTCCACTTAGGATCAATTGTCAGAAAGAAATAGCTTTGTGTTCAGGATTGCAATAAATCTCAGGGCAGGTTCTGAACACCCCGACCAAGTAAATAATCAAAAGGTTTCATAAACAGCTGATAGATGTGTGTTATATTTTTCTTTCCAGGAATAATCAAACTTGGGAGGTGGAACCCTCTCCCCCTCAGTTACTTGACCGATGCACCAGACGCGACAGTAGCCGACATGCTACAAGATGTCTATCATGTTGTGACATTGAAAATCCAATTACAAAGGTGGGTGTTTCTGAACATCTGTCCTCCTCTATTCGCTGAGCTGCTCCGTTGATCACAGCATTACTACAGAGATTAGCACATCCTGTCTTCATTAATTTCTGAGCTTTTGATGAAATGAAAAGGAAAATGAAGGGAAGGGTGCTTCACGATGCAGCTTTCTCGGTGAACCTTCCAACTGTTTTTACATTTTATTTTCTGAAGCAGTAAAGCCAGGGTGGTGTGGTGGGGGCAGAAGTGGGACGGATGGGTGGGTAGGTAGGTGGGTGGAGGGACTCCATCAATCATGAGGGATCTGAAGCCTTTAAACGGAAACTTTCTGCAACTCTTAATTTAATGGGTCCTCCAGGTCTGATTAAATGCTTAGCACATTGTATGTGAAAAATAAACACCTCATCTGTTTCCAGGATTCGGGTTATGAGGGTCTAGACTTTCTGCTAACTGTGGCTCAGACAGAATGGCCCAGAGAGCTTGTTGCCTTTTCTTTTGTCTCCAGTGGCCAATCCTAGCAGGGTGGGGAGAGCCTTCCTCTACTGCTCCCTCTGGTAATTTAAACTATTTCCTATTCTTGAACATCAGATGGACAGAGTGGTAGCTGCTGTCTGACAATTCCGCACATTCTTTTTATTTTATATATTTTTTTCTCTTCTCCCTTCTGGTCATTTAAAGAAGATGGAGGGTACAGGGCTGTTCACTGAAAAGGGTGGAGAATTCTCCAGATGGCTTCAGCAAAGTGCCCACCCCGTTCTTAAGAAACTCTGTTTAACCTAGGATCTATCTCACTAGATTAGACAGTTGCCCATCTGCCATAGTCCAGTGATCAGGATGCTTTAGAGGAAGGAGTAAGAAATAGTGGATTATTATGAAATAACTTGCCCACACGAATAATTATCATAATTAGGAGTGTCATGGCTGTTGTATCCAAGCACCAGCAATTAAATCCCAATCCAAAAACCTCCTGCAAAACAACAGAGGGTCTTGCTCCACTTTGTGTGCATGTATGCAATTGGCACTGCATGGCTGGGTTGACTCTGTGCATTACACTGGGGCTGCCTAGTACTTATGAAACTTATGGCACTGCATACTTTCCACCTCACTTACTTAATCATTGGCAATATTTTTCTCCCCCTAAGAAGCACTAAACACCCTAAATGAATATCCACCCCAGAACTATGAATCTGACACATGCCCTTCCTGGCTGAGGAAAAAAAAGTCATGAGCAGCAACTAGTGTCACTTAACCATTGAAATAGCCAAAATTTAACTCAGGAAAGGAACCTTCTCTTCCTGATTCAAACATGCAGTAATGAGACTGACACTGAAGAAATCTGGCCAACTATTGCTCAAACAACAAAATAAAATCTTTTGTTACCTAGCAAACTCACAGAGAAGCTAGCCACAGGCCAGTTATAAACTCTTCTAATTGAAGCTAATATATTAGACCAGGCATAATCTGGAGTCAGGCCAGGACATGGTATAGAAACAGCTTTAGTGTCATTGATGACACTGCTCTCAATGGGGTAAACATCCATTCTCCTCCTCCTTGACCTCTCTGCAAAATTTGACACTGTTGACCATAAGATACTGCTGTCTTGCCTGAGAGGTGGCAGGAGTCCTGGGTAATGTGTTAAAATGGTTTCTGGAGGAACACACCCAATAAGTAATGATGGGAAACTGCACCTCTGCCACTGAACCCTTCATCTGTGGAGTCCCGCAAAGATCAGATCTCTCTCCAGTTCTTTTCAACATCTGCATGCAGCAGCTAGGTGAAATGGTCAGACAGCATTGTGAATAATGTCACAAGCATGGAGTCAGGTACCAACAATATGCAGATGACACACAGCTCTACCTGTCCTTCACCACATACGACCACACTACGACCTCCAGGATGCCCCAATGCTTGGAGGTGATCAGCTCATGGATGAAGAATAGCTGGCTGAAACTGAACCTGAGCAAGGCAGAAGGTGTGCTGATAGGCAGAGGAAAGTGTCTCCAACTAAGTCTCCTTGAATGAAGTCATGTGCCCACAATTGGTCAATTCAGTCTGTAGTTTAGGAGCACTCTTGGATTCTTTGCCAACACCAACCTCTCACATAGCAGCTTTTATGAATAACACTCTGTCATCTCCAGTTGCCTCTCTTCCCTCCTGGTGGATAAAGACCTGGCCTCAAGTACTCACACCTTTGTCACCTCTTGGCTGGACTACAGTAATGTGATATACCTGGGCAGGAAGCCATCAGCCCTTGGGAAACTCCAGCTAGTACAGAATGCTGCAGTGCTTCTCCTCAGCAACACGAGCTGCTGTGAGAGCATCATACCCATCCTCTGCTCTCTGCACTGGCCTCCCAAAGATTATTAAGTCAATTTTAAGGTCTTGGTACTTATCACCAGGGCAATCAATGGCCTGGGCCCAGCATGTCTGAAAGAGTCTCAAGTTCTGAGATGAAGCCTCTGGTCAACAACTCCCCTCCTCAGGCGCAAAGGCACTTTCTAGCATAGGGGTAAAGCTCCTCTATGCAGGAGAGAGAACGGTTTCATGGATCAGTCTGAGACTGAAACAAAGTCCCCCAGGAACAAACAATTGTCACAAACCTCCCTGCCTTCCTCACTGACTGCAAGGCACATTTCTTTGACCTTGCCTACTCTAATACAAACACAGAGCGTATGTACTTAAAAAAACCCAAACAACCTTACCACAACCAATGCACCTGAAACGTAAGCTTCCCAAAACAGAACGCTATGAAAACACATGCAATTCCCCACCTGCGGAGAGAGTGAGAGTGACCCAGACGTGACAGACCTTAGGCACGTTGGGTAATGCACTGCTGAAAGGTGCTCAGATACTACGGGCAGGATATATACCAATATAGAACAGAATTCTGTTTTAGACCAAAGCCTTGCCCCTCCAGAATGACGGCGTCTCTCACTACTTAACCATGTAGTGTAATTTTTTTTCTATTCCAGCAGGAGCATCTATCTGTGCCTAAGAGGCTGCCTTTCCCAGTCATTTGTGTTGCCTGAATTAAGCAGAACACTTTGCACTCCTTCAGGCCCCAAAGGAAATGGCTCGGCACACATGTTACATCACTTATGTAGGCTTAGCTAGGGTTTGTGGCATGTGCTGTAATTCTCTTAATTGAGCACATGTCTCGTTGCGGGGGAATGGGGATGTAAAAAAAAAAAGATGCACTTTAAAGAAAGGTCTGAGCACAGGACTGTAAAGTGGGGATGTCTTCACAAAGATTTATGGTTGCACGACGAGAGCAGGTTTGCTTGCTGGTGATGTTTCCATCTGATTTTTCTGCTTTCTGTTTTCACAGTTGTTCAAAGTTGGAAGACTTGCCAGCAGAGCAGTGGAACCATGCCACAGTCCGCAATGCCTTAAAGGAACTGCTTAAAGAGATGAATCAGAGCACATTAGCCAAAGAATGCCCTCTCTCCCAGGTCAGTGCTTCTACCTGTATTAGAGGAATCCAGCTTCATAAGATCCAGAGCCAGTAACTATTTAGCAAGGTGTTTACAAGGGAAAATTCCAGAAATGTTCCTTTTTTGTTTTAATTAAAAAGGAGAAATTCTAATCCACTTGGGAAAATATCTCATTACTCTTTAATTGTGGTGCACTATTTGTGATGTGTTGTTGGAAGGAGATCAGCTGGTTTGTGACCTCAACTTCAAAGGGACCCCAAGTTCTCCATGTATATCATCTCCAAATTTTGTACTACCACTCAATACTCTGTATTGCAACAGCAGCTTATCCTCACTGGCAGGAGCCTGCAGCATACGTTAAGGACACGTAGTTTTCATCAGTCTCTGATTACAAAGAAATCTATGTCTCTCATCAGTGTGGTGCCAGTTTCTAGGAAAATACAACAAAAGTGTGTGTCTAAATAGAGAGAGAGAGAAACTTTATGCAGTACAACTCCGTCACTTGCAGTGAGGACACAACCATAGTTCAGACTCCTGATGAAACTGAGCTCTAGTTCAAATTTTTTACGTGAAGACTTGTATAAAGTTGGCAAAGTTAGCTGAGCACCCCTCTGCACGACCAAAAAGGCCAACATCCAGTGATTCATATTACCTGACAAAAAACTTCACTAGAACAGAGGCAGAACTGTTAATATATTGCTTTATATTGTCTTTTAAAAACATGAAAAAATGTCTCTTATAGTTAACCTCTTCCCCCTGCCCTCCAAAAAATAAACAAACAACCCCTGAATGCTAAAAACTCAGTTAATTTGGTAACACCAATCTGAATGTTGTCCTCCTGTTGCTTCCTACCTTCAATTTACAGATTAGAGACAGCCAAGCAAAACAAACTTCAGTCTACACATTCCAACATGAAGGTGTTCTGTTGTATAATAGAATGATGTAACCCACACCAACTTCTGCATTTTATATCAGGAACAGGAGATCTCTGATTAAAGTAGATTGTAAAAATGATCTTGTGGTTATTAGGTCTTTAGAGCTTCCATATCAAATTTGCCAGCTTATAAATTAAAATATATTCTTTTTATCTTATGAGCACCACAAACTCAACCTAGGATTCATAAATCAAAGATCTTTGATGATGATATGTCATAACCAGTGATAGAAATTTTGCAGGTCAAATTTGATCCTCCATTAGATCTATGCCACCCCAAAAAGATTGTAGCGGGACTCCGGTGTAATACAGGGCAGAGTTAGGTCCTGCAGCTGGTACTGTCCAGAATAGAATCTCTCTCAGCTTCCCATAGCTGCAGAGCTAACAGGATTAGAAAAGCAGTTTAACCCACATTACTTACTGAAGTGACTCTGAATATAAGAGTGGATGTGTTGAATAAGACGGTGTTACTTTTACAGAGTGGAACAGGGGTGGCCAACCTGAGCCTGAGAAGGAGCCAGAATTTACCAATGTACGTTGCCAAAGAGTCTCAGTAATACGTCAGCAGTCTCCCATCAGCTCCCCCGCCCCACTCCCAGTGCCTCCTGCCCGTTGGCAGTCCCACCAATCAGTTGCTTCCCCTCCTCCCCATGCCTCCCGCAATCAGGTGTTTTGCATGCGCTGGAGGCTCGGGGGGGGGGGAGAAGGGGAGGAGCGAGGGCATGGCAGGCTCGGGGGAAGGGGCAGGGGCCTTGGGGAAAGGGGTAGAGTGGGGGCAGGGCCTAGGGCAGAGCATGGGGTTGAGCAGTGAGCCCCCCAGGCACATTGGAAAGTTAGCGTCTGTAGTTCCAGCCCCGGAGTCAGCGCCTATGCAAGGAGCCGAATATTAACCTCTGAAGAGCCACAGGTTGGCCACCCCTGGAGTAGAACAACACTTTAAGTGTTTGCCTTTATATATAGAATGGGCACTGCAAAAGGAGAAATCTGATTGGCTAGCGAGGGTTCCAGCATGTAGGTTGGGGCTCTTTGGCTGATGGTAACAAAACTAGCATATAAAAATTACATTTCAAGAAGTGAAATTGGATGAGATACCTGCAATTCTCAGGTGGAGGAAGACTGGTCTTCAATCCTATGTGTCCCAGTGCACCTGACCTGTACCACTATCCAGTATAACTGAACGCTGAGCCATGTTATGTGGTGGCATTCATTCACTGTTTAGGGATGTTTTCCATCAGTTTCCATATGGGAATATGGCAGTTGGCTTACCTCTCTATAAACTCATCCTGACATACATTAGCAAGATTACTGATGGCAGAAGAAAGAATCTCTATCCTGGTGATTATGCAGAGACTAAAGGTACAGAGACATCCTTTTGTGGGTTCTAATTCAGCAAAGCATTTGCACACGTTTACCTTTAAGCATGTGCTTAAGTGAGTTGCTGAATGGCAATGGAAACTGGACCATAATGAATGCATTTCTTGCATTAGAACCACAAAAAGTTGTAACCTCTGTTGTCGTGGCTCCCAAAATGTAAAAGATACAGTGGAAGGTTGTATAGGAGCTGTCTATTGCCATTATCTGAATTTGCCTTGAATACAATTCCTTCTCCCAAATCAGTTTTTAAAAAATACCACACCAAATGTGAAATGTCATTACAACCCCCTTGTGGTTAATATATTATTGACAGCAGCAAATTACAGAGCTGTCTCCTAGGAGTCAAACTGCGGAGTAAATGCTGCTGTTTATTAATGTGTTCACAGTGCATCAAGTTTCCCTCTGTACAGAAGTGGAAAGGGGCAGCACAGGGAGCTTTCTTTTTTCTCACCAGTGACTATGCTCGAGCTCTTGTTCTTGGTACATGAGCTCTTCTTGCAGCCCAGATGGAGATTCTGATTGCCACTAATGGACAATGTAATCATTCGCTTTGATTTACAATTGTTCTGTTTTTCCTGCTAGGTGTATTATGTATTTGCAGCTTAGACGCCCTTAGCATAAGGCTGCTGTTCAAACAAATAAATCCCAGTTAACCAAGGCAAGGTATTGGGGGTGGGGTGGTGGGAAAGGAAATCCAATTATTTCTTCACTTCCATCTTTGCATTGAGACCTCTATCTTCCAAGTGTATAGTGCTAATCATTCCAGTATTGTTCATGTATTTTGCATACTTGTATAAACTTAATTTCCTTGTTGTGGGTTGGTGGTTTTTGTCCCATAGCTTTCTCCTTTTATTTTAAGTTATGACATTATATCTTGTTTATGTGAATCCTCTGCTAGTTCTAGTGTACGTTATCAGGCAGATGCCAGTTTTCTTTCCACATGGATGTGATGAAGCTGTCCAGCCACTGGGGGTAGGAAGAGGAATTTCTGCCCCTTTTTTCTTCCTCAGAACCACCACAGCTACAATCTTAGTAATGCCCGTTTATTGTAGAGCTGTGAGAGCTTAAAGAAAAACCTGCTGGAAAAATAAGCTCCTTAGAGCTGTCTTTTATAAACAACCTTTCCCATGCTCACCAGGCTAAGAAAACTTAACTCCAGTTACTTTTAAAAATATGAATTATGCCTGCTGCAGTCTTGCTCCGGTCTTCTTCCAGCTGAAGTTTCCACTCTGTTATGCCTTCAAAATGCTCCTGTTTCCTCAGGGCACCTAGAACAAGCATGGGTTCATAGGGAAGGAGGTGCTGCTGTCTGTTATGGTACTAGGTTTAGGTCTCAAAATATGAATTTTAATTAGAAAATTGAAGCTGAGTTTTGGCGACTAGAACATGCATTAAAAAAAATAAATTCCCAGGCCTTATTTCATAGCTACTTCGAGTCTCCCATAGTGCAGCTTAGTGGTATTCAAGTGGAAATGTGAAAGTGAAAGGGAAGAGAAACCTCTGTGTTTAAAGTGAATTCATACCTGACTGAAACTAATCTGTGTCATCCAATCTTCCTTACGTCTCTCTAAAGTAAATTCTTCTCAACTTCCTAAGACCCCCAAAACTCAAGGGGTCAGGAAAACGGGAGTCTTTTGAGGTTGCAACAGAGTAGCAGACTGGGCTGAATAAATGCAGAATTGATCCTGAATAAGGTGGGATTTTATTTTTAAAGCACTGTAAAAGTGGAGTAAGCCAGAAGTGAGCCTAGCTAGTAGTTTAATGGCTATGGATAAGACCCCATTTTACACATGAACTTAGAGGGGCCAGTGTGCCAGAGTTGGAACCTGTGGTAAATAGCTTGCAATTGCTTTGAGGTCATGCTCTCTCTCTGATCTCCTCTACTGTGCAGAAGTGTCACAACAGGTGCCAACATTTCTCTGAAACCTGGCATGACTGTAGGCATAGAAAATGTGATTTCAAGAAAGGATGCTTTGGCTCACACATCTTGTTAAACTTTTTGGGCTTTAGAGTGAATGTGTGTGTATAGATCTATGTATCTTTATATAAATGTAGATATACACATAATGGAATGAATCAGCTCTGGAAGAGTTTAAAAGTTATTAACAATTATTTACTCTGTAAAACTGAGATAAATACCAGTAACAAAACTATGTTCCACCATATGGCCAAAAGTGCCCCAAATGTAAAATATTTGTGTGTGTGTCAGGTGCTGCAGAGCAACTCTACCTACTATCTTCCAGTTGCTTTGTAGCAGTAGTTGCCAGAAGATACCTGCAAAGAGTGGGGATGGTGGTGAAGCACTTTGAATCTTTCAGCGGTACCACATTTTGTTGTGGCCCTTGGTTACTTTGATACTGCAGTGTATTTAGTTTAATCCGCTCTGAATAGCACTGTTAATTTTTCTGTTGAGTGATTTTTCACACAAGAGCTAATCGCACGTTTCTATAAATTATATTAATTTAACTTATTTGCCTAACTGTTGTTCTGCAGCAAGTAGCACGGATGTTCTCCAGTTCTTGGCAGTGTGGTCTTGTTGCAGTTGAAAGCAGAGCAGAAGCATCTGAAAAGCATTATTTGGATTATGCATGCTCATCTTACCTTTAGAATCTGGTTCTTAAATCACAATTGTTCTTACCCCTTGTGTCTAATGTGTGAGTCCCCCAACGTGTCACTGTCTGTAGCTATGCTTTTAGTATGAAGATTCTGTGACATCACAAGCATAAATTAAAATGACAAGTCAGTGGGAGCTGGAGACAGGAGTCTTGGTTCATACAGCATCTTTTTTGCATTATTAGTGAACCAGAGTAATCATGTCTGGGGATGTAGAGTGGGAAATACATCCAATTTTGAATCCTTCACAGTGACTGCATTAGGTTTTGAAAGCACACATGGGTGATCAATGTGAGCTTGCATGTCATTGACTATCTCTGGAAAAGAGTTTTCATTGTTTTTTTTAACACACTTTCTGTCTTCCTCTACTTCCAGAGTATGATTTCATCCATTGTAAATAGCACATACTATGCCAATGTATCAGCAACCAAGTGCCAGGAGTTTGGGAGATGGTATAAAAAGTACAAGAAGATTAAAGGTAAATTAACTTCAGTTATTGTTAATTTCCAAGCCAATGAACTGTGTTTGACTGTTTGGAAATTTTGTTTTAAGTAAGGGTGATGATAAGCCTTAATAATATTAGTGAATTTGTCTGCAAAGAGAGCACAGTTGTAGCACACTGGAAATTAAATCCAGCTCATTATGAACAAGGATGGTGTGAAAGAAAAGATTTTTAAAGAAAACATGCTAGTTACATCACATTTTAGATTGTAATTGCATTGAAAGGATCAACTGTGTGTGTAAGAAAATGAAAACATCTTGGAAAAAAATCTGCTATAGAAGATCTGGATGGTAGAGTTAAATTGCTATGTAAATCACCTTCATCGTATTTTATTTATGAAAACTAAAAACCTGTCTTCCTACGTTAAATGTGTCCTCGCTTTCTGTTTAAATACGGTTAAGTGTATTGCTATTCCTGCCATGTCACATCATCTGGAATTTAGGTAGCAGCAGTGCATTTGAGACCAAGTTGCTTGGAGGCACTGGGCTAAATTCATCCCAACTATTCCCATTTGTACCAGACTGAAAGTGGCCCATTATTTTTATTATATGAAATGGAATTATGTTAGTTGGTGAAATACTAATGTCTCATACAGGAACATTATTCTATATAGGTTCTTATAATGCCCTTGTTGTCATAATGCCTGAGCATCTTCCAGCAGCACATTAAGTGACGTTACTAACATCTGTCATGTGTAACTTGTTCTTTCTCTTGTCCTTTCCTCACGGGGAGAATTGTGTGTACAATGATATGTTTTGTTTTGATGGAGTTTTGTTTTAAATACACACGCTGCTGTGTATTTGTGTGAGACAAAGTATGGCTGAAGAAGTGCGCCTTGTATTTCAAGGGGGAGGTGGTGAGGTTTGTGATGGTTCTTTGTTCCGCAATCTTGGACCGACCCCGAGTACGCTGTCTTCTGCACAGACGAGATTTTCCCTTATGGTAGAAAGTTCTATTTTGTCTGAAGAATGGAGTTGTTGGCCAGAGTCTTCATCTCAGAACTTGAGTCTCTTTTAGATTTGCTGAGTTCAGGCCATTGAGCACCATGAAGATAAGGTCTTAGATCTTAAATTTGACTTGATATTCTTTGGGAGTCAGTGGAGAGAGCAGAGGACAGGTTTGATGTGCTCATGGTAGCTTGTGGTTGCTAAGAAGATGCATTGCAGAGTTTTGTTTTAGTTAGTTTCCTAAGGACTGATGGCTTCCTGCCCTGGTATATCACATTATTTTAGTCAAGATGGTGGGTGACGTAGATATGTATAACCAAGGCCAGGTTATCATCTGCCAGGATGGGTTGGAGTCTTCTAGCTAACTGGAGATGAACACTGGTATGTAAGAGTTTAATGTCGGCAAAGAATTCAAGAGTACTCCTAAACTACAGACTGAATTGACCACTCGCGAGTGTGTGTCTTCAGCTAAAGGAATTGTACAGTTACTGCAAACTCTTCAAAATGCTTTTCTCTGCCCATGAGCATATCTCTTTTCAACTGCTCTTCATCCACCAGCTGATTTCATTCAAGCACTGGGCCATCTTGGTGGTATGTAACACCAAATTTTTAAATAAGGCTCCAGAGGTAATCCTGGCAAGTACAGGCTGATAAGACTAACCTCACTGCAAGGCTAATTGGTTGAAACTATAGTAAAGAACAGAATGATCAAACACACACAATATGTTGGGGAAGAATCAACATTGCTTTTGTAAAGGGAAATCATGCTCACTAGTCTATTATAATTCTTTTGAAGGTGTCTACAAGCATGTGGACAAGGGTGATCCAGTCGATATAATGTACCTGGACTTTCAGAAGTCTTCGACAGGGTCCCTCACCAAAGACTCTTAAGCAAAGTAAGCAGTTATAGGATAAGAGGGAAAGTCCTCTCATGCATCAGTAACTGGTTAAAAGATAGGAAGCAAAGGATAGGAATAAATGGTTAGTTTTCATAATGGAAAGAGGTAAATAATGGGATCCTCCAAGGATCTGTACTGGAAATTGTGCTATTCAACATATTCATAAATGATCTGGAAAAGGGGGTGAATAGTGAGGTGACAAAGTTTGCAGACAATACAAAATTATTCAAGATATTTAAGTCCAAATCTGACTGCGAAGAGTTACTAAGGAATCTCACTAAACTGAGTATCAGAGAGGTAGTCTGATCTGTGTTAGTCTGGATCTGTAAAAGCGGCAAAGAGTCCTGTGGCACCTTATAGACTAACAGACGTATTGGAGCATAAGCTTTCTTGGGTGAATACCCACTTCTTCAGATGCATGTAATGGAAATTTCCAGAGGCAGGTGTAAATATGCAAGGAACAATCAGGCTAGGGATAACAAGGTTAGTTCAATCAGGGAGGATGAGGCCCTCTTCTAACTGCTAGAAGAGAGCCTCATCCTCCCTTTGAGGTCACCTCAACTGCTTGAAGAGGGCCTCATCCTCTCTTATTGAACTAACCTCGTTATCCCTAGCCTGATTCTTGCTTGCATATTTACACCTGCCTCTGGAAATTTCCACTACATGCATCTGAAGAAGTGGGTATTCACCCACGAAAGCTTATGCTCCAATACGTCTGTTAGTCTATAAGGACTCTTTGCCGCTTTCACTAAACTGCGTGGGTGACAAAATGGCAGATGAAATTCAGTGTTGATGAATTCAAAGCACATTGGGAAAAAATCATCCCAACTATACATACAAAACGATGGAGTTGAAATTAGCTGTTACCACTCAGGAAAGAGACCAGAGTCATCATGGATAGTTCTCTAAAAACATCTGCTCAATGTGCAGCAGCAGTCAAAAAATCTAACGATGTTAGGAACTCTTTGGGAAGGGATAGGTAATAAGACAGAAAATATCACAATGCCACTATATAAATTCATTGTACGCCCACATGTTGAATACTGCATACAGTTCTGGTCATCTCACCTCAAAAAAGTTACATTAGAATTGGAAAAGGTTCTGAGGACAACACAAAACACTGTTCAGCTTAGAAAAGATATGACTAAGGGGGGATATGTTAGAGGTGTGTAAAATCATGAATGGTGTGGAGAAAGGGAATAAGGAAGTGTTATTTACTCATTCACAAAACACAGGAACTAGGGATCACCCAATGAAATTAATAGGCAGCAGGTTTAAAAACAAACATATGTAAAACTTCTCTTCTTCACACAATGCAGTCAATCTGTAGAACATGTTTCTGGGGATGTTGAGAAGGCCAAAAGTATAACTGGGTTCACAAAAGAATTAGATAAGTTCAGGGAGGATAGGTCCATCAATGTCTATTAGCCAAGATGGTCCGTGACTCTACTCCATGCTTTGGGTGTCGCTGAACCTCCATTTGCAAGAAGCTGGCAGTGGATGACGGGATAGATCACTCGATGTATCATGTTCTTTTAATTCCCTCTGATGCATCTGGTTCTGGTCACTAGCGGAAGACAGGATATGTGGCTTGATGGATCATTAGTCTGACAGCCAATGAACTGGTCATTCTTATGTTCATATTTTGTATAGGAAAGGTAAAGCTCTATGTCATTACGTATTTCTCGCACTTAAGTCTGTGTCGTGTTCATTTCACCTACTGGCTGCATGTAGATGTTGAAAAGGAATGGAGAAAGAATTGATCCTTGTGGGACTCAACAAATGAAGGCTCTAGTGGTGGAGGCATAGTTTCCCATCAATATGGTTTGGATGTGTCCCTCCAGGAAGGATTTAAACCATTTTAGTACATTCCAGTGGACCTCTGCCATCTCTCTCAGGCAAGACAGCAGTATCTCATAGTCAACAGTGTCAAATGTTGCAGACAGGTTAGAAGATGAGAATGGATGTTTGCTCACTATCCATTTATTGCAGGAGATCATCGGTGGCACTAAAGCTGTTTCTGATCATGGCCTGGCCTGAATCTAGATTTTGGGGGCTAGGATATTAGTTTAAATTAGATGTTTGTAATTGACCTGTGGCTAGGTTCTTTGTGAGCTTGCTCAGAAACAGAACGTTTGACACCGATCAGTAGTTGGCATGAACCAATGTATAAAAGAGAGAGGGTTTCTTCAGTATCGAGCTCTAGAAGGGAAGATTCCTTCCCTGAATTGGAATGCATTGGCTATTTCAGGCATGACTTGCACCAGAAGCTCAAGACTTTTTTTCACCAGCCAGAAAGGGCATGTGACAGATTCACAAATCTTGAGTCGGGACTCCATTATGGTGCCCATAACTTCTTGAGAAGTGAATATACCAAATGTATACTTATTCATGAAACTCCAATCTTTAAAAAAATGTCTGCAGTTTTTTGCTCTTAAAAATCAGAGCATATAGGATGTGGAAGACTGCTCATTAATTCATTTAAGGCAAAATATAAACCCATCATAGTCATGTAATACTGCAGCTTCTTTAGAATTGAGAATATTTGTATCTTGCATAAGATATCAGGGCAAACACTGATTTGATCGGTTTTCCTTTTGATTTATGTGCCTATTTCCCATTAACTGTGGTGTGGTTACATGTGTGCATGGAATATGGAAGATATACCTGTAAAAAATCAGACCTCTATTGTGTCCAGCGATTATGTTTTCGGTTAAAAATGTCTGTGGAGGAGATTAAAATAGCTGAAGTAAAAGTGTAAATTAAGATACACATCTTCTCATCTTGTAAAATTACACAGGGGTCATCTGCAAATTTTGATTTAGACATCTACTGTATCGTTAATATTTACCATTGTGCAGGATGAATTGAATAGTTCCTTCTCACTCTAAATTACCATCGCGTGGCTCAGAAGTGTTTTCTTTTCTGTATATGACTCTTAGTAAAAAGATTTTTTTTTAAAGTGCTCTTGGCTGAAACAAATCAAAGGAATCAAACAGCTTCAAGGTCATTTAGTGGATCGCTGTTACTTACTGTTGCAGGAGAAAAGTTATGGGCTTGCTATTTCATCAGGCGAGGGTGTAACGCCAGCTCCAAAGGCACTGGAAACCCTTAACTGGAGTGGTTCTCAGTGTTGCCACTCCAGACTCCCAAGTGTTTCTAGCACACCACATCTTCCACTTTCTTCCTTTCTTCAAGCATTCAGTTCTTCAAGCGCTTTCTTTTTTTTAGTTAGTAAGTGCACAGTTAAATCGTTAAGTACAGTAAAAGCAGAGCGAGACCTTGATTTCAACCAAGAGGTCAAGGATCCAAACCTGAAGAGTTTGCCAGATAACTGTGTATGTGCACGATTTAAAGAGATTCAGCTAGTCGTTGCTGTTTGGAAGAGTGTGTGTGTGTTAGGAGGAGGAGAACAGAGAAGGTTAAGGTATGTGTGAAGTAAACACAAGCTGTTGTAAAACAGTTCAAGTGGTGTTGATTCATCAACCAAACAAGTGGGAGGGAAAACAAAGATCCATGACAGGTACAGTTGGGTATGGAAAATAAACAGCGATGTAACTTCATTGCAATAATCTCTAGCACCATCTGAAAGGGAAGATTTCTGCACTTAGTTTGGTGCTTTTAATTTCACGTCTCCATTTCTTTGTTATGATTTCGTTTCTATCTTAGTTAGTGGTTTGTACAGTAGAACTCATTTCATGTGTGAAATTAGTGAGTTTGTAAACATAAATCTCCACACATCCCTTTTCATAAAAAGCAAAAAGTTCTGTTTTTTAAAAAACTGGATATAAGCAAAAGTTAGCATTTAGGGTTAAATTTTTCCCTGGGATATCACTGTGAGGCATTGGGACCAGCACACAAACATCCAAGGCCAGATTTGGTTAGTAAATGTAAAAAAACAAAACAAACAAAACAAAACAAAAACCCAAACAAGCAAAAAAAAAAAAAATCACATGCACCGTGGTAAATGCAAAATAGGAAGGGGCTTCTAAATTACTATTGACGTTGCAAACTAAATGCAGTCTACGGTATTTAAATGTGTTTCCTATTATCTGCTAATGTCTGTTTTAATAAAACAGTGGGAACTAAATGGTTGCTTCTTAATCAAAACCATGATTTCCTAAACATAAGCTATGTGATTCTGTTACAAATTGCCACATATAGATAGATCTCCTAGGTCAAACTTTTTCCCTTTCTCATAGAAATAAATAAACAGTAAAATAATTATACACTCTGGGAGATCAAAGTAAATATGACTAAAGCAATGCAAAAATAAAAAAGTCCTCTGGAAAAAAAGAAGAAAAGCATCAGGTTGCAGAGTATATAGTTTATGTTTAAATAAATATAAGAAAGTGAACAATCAATAATTTGATATCATTAGCAACAGATGTCAAAACTATATACAAATGGAATTGTATGAAATTTGAAGTTAACATTCTTAGTGTGCATTCTGTTGAGCTTACTGAAAATACAGCTACATTATTTATGCTTATAATTTTTAAAAGTTTTCAGTTAGTTCAGCTCAAAATGTTAATTTTCTCTTGTGTAAAGGTCATGATAGAATAAGGTTCTGCTTGACTCTCCTACCCCTGTCTACCAGTCCCTTTAAGATTTGAAGAAATTCACAGTTTACTCAGTAGCACAGGAGTTAGTATACATACCGATAACTGGAATTTACTAGTGTGAGAACGGAGATTTTTCCATCTTTTCCCGGCTGTTGGTCTAGCACTCTGTATGTATGTTTGGGGATGGGTGAATGGGACAGTAGGATGGAAAAGATCAGGAAAGATCTTTCTAACCTGTTTGGTGTATACGATATATACCAGGGGTCTCAAACACGCCACATGCGGCCCGCGGAGTTATTTCCTGCGGCCCGCCATAGGCGCCAACTCCACTGGCAGCCAAGCTCCAAACATTACTGAGTGTTTATATTTTATTAGAGCCCCTCTTTGCATTACAGTTTTTAAAAAGTTAATACATTGACTTTTAATAGAATACTATATTACTCTTCATTTTTTTCATTTTTGACTATACGTTTGTATCATTGTATGAAAAGGTTTCAGTGATGCGGCCCTCGGGCCAATTTACTAGTTCTCATGTGGCTCTCGTGGTGATTTGAGTTTGAGATCTCTGATATATACTGTGTATGTCCGTGGTTCTCAACCAGGTGTCCGGGGGCCCCTGGAGGGCCGCGAGCAGGTTTCAGGGGGGCCGCCAAGCAGGGCTAGTATTAGACTTGCTGGGGCCCAGGGCCGAAAGTTGAAGTCCCACTGCATGGGGCTGATGTCCGGGGCCCTGAGCCCTTCCACCTGGGATTGAAGCTGAAGCCTGAGTAACTTTGCTTCCTGGGGGCCCCAGGCAGTTACACTGCTTGCTACCCCGATGCTGGTCCTTGGTTTTATATGCAGAAAACCAATTGTTGTGGCACAGGAGGACCGTGGAGCTTTTATACCATGTTGGCGAGGCCTCAGAAAGAAAAAGGTTGAGAACCCCTGGTGTATGTAATTGGGGGAAGAAGGCTTATATTAATACAGTTCTAACTTTAAAAGTTGGGAAATGAGAAAGTTAAGGTTCTCAGTAACTTTCTCTTTGCCATATAGCACATATGTAATAATTTAGTTATAATATTTGGCAGTTTAATTACCGATCAAAACTATACACAGGATATGCAAGATGGAGTGAGTTAATGTTACTACATTTATCTTTTATTTAACTTTTGATTTTAATTTTTCACTTTTTTAAGGTTACAGGACTACTTCCTCATTTACACTGAGGCCCTTTTGCACTACCCTCATAGTGGAAAGAGGCCTTGAAGTGGATGTAAAATTACCCCACAGGCCCTTTGCATTCCCAGAGCAGAAGAAAAGGGCCTCATGTTCATGAGAATAAGGCCCACCGTTTTTAATGAGGATAACATGTAAATCAGACAGCAATGACCTAGTCTTCAGAGGTACTGAACACAAACATCTATGGAAGTTTACGGAAGCTATGGATGCTCCGACCCTTTGAAATTTAGGATCTGAATAATTAGTTTAATATTTCTTAGCAGAATATAATATGAATGAAACCCAGTCTTTGGTCCAAAAGTGATGAGATTTTCTGTCAGTCTTCTCTGTGTTTGTATCAAAATCCAGCGTAAATGTTCTCTTCCGGTCCATATGAAAATAAAACATAAAGTTTGTTCAAATGCATTGAAAGGCAAAAGCATTTATCTGCAACGAGTTAAAGCAGAAATAATTCCATTTGCAGTATTTGCTTTGTTTTGTGCATGATTCTACAACATTTAACAGACTTAGATTCTCTGTAAAAATTAAAGAATACATGCATAAAACACTCTGTGTGTGTGTGTGTGTGTGTGTGTGTGTGTGTGTGTGTGTAAACAGACAGAAATATTTCAAAGCAATCAAAAGCATTTCAAAGGAATAAAATTCATAGAAATAATTCATTGTCCAGTGTCATTTTGGTAATTTTTTGCTAATAGCTGAAAGACCATCTGTTTTTAAAAGATATATTCCTTTCCCAAGGTTAATTTTATAGGAAAGACAATCACTCCTTCACTACTGAAAGTTGGGGTTTTTTTTTGTACTGTGAATATTTTCCCTTTGCTTGAGAATTTGGGCTCATGCTGGGGGGAGAGAGGGGATCAACAAATATGATGTGACCTTAAAACAAGCTAAAAACGTCTTTTGTTTGTCTAGATAATAAGAATCATCTTTATCCCTAAGATCAGAGACCATCTTGATGTAAGTTCAGAGATGTTGGCTGATGGTCTTTTTGTGAAGTGATGAATCGCTTCAATATAAACAAATTATTTCTGATTTCAGTAGGTCAGGAGCTAGCTGTTGCAGGAAAGAGGATTACATATCTTCCTTAAACTAAGGATAATCTATGTCATCTTATCTTTTTGGATCTTCTGTGGTTTTCAGATATTGTTGTAGGCTCTGTTATTTTTTGAAAACTTGTTTACAGCCTCAGTCAGACGGACAGATAATCTGTTTTTTGACCAGGGGTCCTTAGTAGCAGTTGCAGGATTAGAGAGTTTAGAAGCAGCAGCATTTGCATGAGTTTCCAGCTTTTCTACTCTCAGGCTGACAGAACCCAGTTTCCCATTCAAGGCAGCAGCTGCCGAGGGAACACACTGAAAATTCCTATTACTTTCTTTAAGAATTATTTTGAATTGTTCATCTGAAGCAGGTGTTTGTAGGAGCTTCTTAGAAAGATGGCAGTTCTTTTCCATCCAAGATTTTTGCTTTAAATTAGCCTATGTAAGAATGTTTTCTTTGGACTTCTACATTTCGGATGGCTAGTTACACTCATTATCAATTTAGATACTTAAATAACTTATTTAAGAATTTGCAGTTTCTTGGTTGTACTTTAGTTGTTGATCTGGAGCTAAGCCAAAACGAGGCCTTTCAGTTCAGCTGATGGCTCTTCCTCCTGCTATGAAAATCTGAACCTTTTCTTTTGTTTACGTTTGTACCTTCAACGCTGAGATTGAATTCAATAGGGTTTTTTCTTTTTTCTTTTTTAAAGAAAATGAAAGAAAATAAAGAAACTATCGGTCTTGATATTGTTAGCATTTCGATGGCCCACGGAGGCTTTGAAAGGTCACAGCTCATTGAGGGACGAGCTCACATCTTTAATGCTGTTAAGCTGTAGACTCTTTTCTGCCATACTGCTTTGATGGGACAGTAGGGCATTGGTTTACATTGAGACTGCTGTATCTTTACAATGGAAAAAGATGGAGTCTTCATTTTAAAAAAATCAGAGTATAGAACTAACAGAACAGGCAGGATACAGCAACCATTATAGATATCTGAAAATTGTCTGCACCTTTTCAAAGCCACATTTTTTTCTCCTGTCCGTGATGTTACGGCATTTTTTTATTTTTAAGGACTGTGTTGTGTGTGTTTCAATGAGACACAACCTGCCGAATGCATTGTATTCCAGAAGCCCATAAGCAGTGGCCTTTGTGGCTGTTAAGCAGCATGGAGAGAATTAGAACTGGCTGAACTATTTTGAAATTTGAATTTTGATGAAAAAGACGTATGTGGGAATTTCAATTTTGCAAAATTTCACTCCTATTTTTTGACTGCTCTAGAGAGAATGGGAAGTCCTTACAGCTCCCAGTGTGTTGTCACTGCTAGGTGTCTATGAAAAATTTTAACAGATGCTCACTAAGCATGCTCAGAAGTGAGTTGTCAATTACTCACCTTTTTTGTTTTAAAACTTTTACTTTCCAAATTAGCTAAGAGATACTTTCTCATTGTGGAGCAGTCACATGCTAAGACTGGAGTTTTGCTCAACCGTTTTTGAATTATTGGGGAGCAAAGTAAAAAAAAAATCCCCCCCCCCCCCCCCCCGGTTATCCCAGAGTGTCTTATTTTTTCAGATCTCTTTTGTGCCATTCTACAAGTTAAATAGGACACCCTGC
Source organism: Chelydra serpentina (assembly GCA_037349315.1). Classification (NCBI taxonomy): domain Eukaryota; kingdom Metazoa; phylum Chordata; order Testudines; family Chelydridae; genus Chelydra; species Chelydra serpentina. Next base: position 31,654,122 of record JBAIAC010000029.1, on the reverse strand, counting down.
CGTTCGAATCCAGTATTTATAACTATGTGCAGTCTAGTTCACAGGCAGGATATGCTAACTGTAAGTTCATATGATACAGAGAGGAGCTTGACATGCCAGTCAGCCTGAATAAAAATGAAGATGAAGAACAAACATTGTCAGAATAATTTTACAGAAACAGCTAATCTAGATGGACCATTGTTCTTGTCCCGTATAGAAACGCCAATGACTGTAAAATTATTCTGAGAAACTTTTGTCCTGGTAGTTGCGCATCTTCCCTATAATTAGGCAGTGATCTACCATGGATGATGCACCTCCCAAACCATACCTGACCAGTTGTGCTGTGGGTAGAGATCACTTTCTGAGTCCCATTGCTAGCAATCATCAGGGGAAATGGATCACCCATGTAATTTATTAAGAGACGCATTGAAAAACGTCGGATAACTGGAGTGCTGAATAAATATAATTCAGTGACAGAAATACATTTTGTATAATCTACAATTCAGATGATCAGGATACAGCAATGCTGCACTTTCTGTCCCAGCAACGGATGTGGTTATTTTCAAACTTAGTCTAGAGTTCCTTTTGCATTCTCATTTTCACCTGATGCTAACTTTCTCAAAAATCCTCCTTTGGGGCTGTAATTTCCTTAACTGGCCTGAGACTGGAAGTTGGTTTTCGGTTTTTTGTTAAGTGTGAGGAAAATCCATTCAACCATTTTTTGAATTATTTGTGACCAAAAAAGTTTTACGCCTTTTTTAAAATTTTTTTTAAAGGGGGCGGGAGGACTGCACATAGTTATAAATACGGGATTCGAACGGCAGTGTGTCCTATTTAACCTGTAGAATGGTGCAAAAGAGATCTGAAAAAATAAGAGACTCTGGGGTAACCAGTGGGATTCAATGGGTTGTACATTTATAGGGTGGAAATTTGGTCTAGTATGTTTAAACAGAATTGAAAGAAACACAGTGTATTATCCAATACACTGTGAAATCTATGGGAGACTTTCCATTATTCCAGTTGGATCAAACCCTTAGTGAGAAAGAGAGAACGGCGGTAGAGTCTCAGCGTCTTTTGTAAATATGCTGATGCTTGTGGAGCTCAGAAATGAAGACTGTACGGAGGCTTGGCTATGGTGGGTTGGTCAGTAACATTAGTTCACCTTGTGCCCAGTTCATCTTGGGTACTAGTTGCACAGAAGCCTGGTGTTAATTCAAATACACAAATAATGAAGTGGGGGTGCGTCAGAGAGAGAACTAAGCACTGCACAGTCAAGAACAGACAAATGTGTTCTCTGTTTGGTGTTGCCATTAGGCTAGGACAGAGAATAACCTTACTGCCTCTCCCTGTGCCCCACCCCCCATTATTACATATTTGCTATATAGCTGTTGTTGGGTTATTTGCATGTTATGAGAGTGGAGGCAGAGAGAGATTGTAAAAGTTAAAACTTATTATCAAGGCTGGTTCATTCTGGTAATCTGCATTTTCTCTGAGCCTGTCTATCCCGATCCTGCAAGAGCAAGTGGCCTGGCCAGAGAGCAGACAGTAAATGAAGGGCTTTGGTAGACACTGAAGATTAGATGTTGAATGAAAATGAGGCTCCTCAAGCTAGTCCCCTGTATTGAAGTGGCTAAGTGGGTTGCGATAAAAAGAAATAAGTAATTACAGTAATTATAGATGAAAAGATATGACATTACCACTTTAAAGGCACCTCCTGTGTTCTGGAATGGTTCTGTTATTTCCAAAGAGTTGGCTTATAATTATGAAGAGAAAGCAGCTGGGTAGCCTCTGGATGTGCCACGGCAGCACGGGCTCCTCTAGGAAGAGGGTGGTTCTGTGGCTTAATGTGTTGGCCTCCCAACAGTAAAGTCATGGGTTCAGATCCTGCTTCAGTGTTTGCTGACACCTAAACCTGCATGACTGTGACTGTAATAACGGCATGACTGACCTTTATGGTTCAGAAGTATTGCAGGGCTTAATGTGGTGCACTAGCAGAGCAGTGTGTGGAAACTGGCCTACTGCAATCTATAGCTGGCTGTCACGAGGGCCAGAATCTTTGACTTTTACGATCATCAAATTGAATCAGGTTTTAAATTAAAAAGTAGAATGAAGACGAAAACCACCAAAACTCTGAAATGGTTCCACTGAAAAACAGCAACATGGCACCTGCTATCCTATGATGGTGAGTTTAAATCACAATTGAAATAAAGCAGTTCTGTCTATTCTTTTTCACAACCTCCTCCTCCTCCATTACAGTGGCTGTTTTTCAGAGATCTCAGACAGAGTTTGTAGCCCCCCTGGAATGGAAAGGCCAAGGATTGAATGGGCCTTGGAAGATGATCTACCATTTCCTCCTTAAAGGAGGCTTACCAGTGTCAGGGTTGTAATGTGTTGGTGGGGAAGCATGTTAAGCTTACCCTGTTGCTCTCTGCGAATGAATTGAGGAATTTGGTAACTAGAGCTGGCAGTCAATTCCAGTGTCATTCATAAGCCCCAAATGCACCACAGGCTGTTTGTGAGAATGTTTCCGTTGACAGCCAAGCAAAAATAAAGTGGGGGGAAAAAGAGGGAACTGTCTCGCTCTTCGGCCTAAAAGCATCTGATTTAAATCTATTCATCTTTTTTCATTTGAATGGAAAGTCCTTTTTCATGCTATTGTCTGCTTCAGCTCTTAGACTGTCCAAGATGGATTCAGGTAGACGATACGGAGAGAGTATCAGAGGGGTAGCCGTGTTAGTCTGGATCTGCAGAAGCGACAAAGGGTCCTGTGGCACCTTATAGACTAACAGAGGTATTGAAGCATAAGCTTTCGTGGGTCAATACCCACTTCTTCGGATGCAAGCAGTGGAAAACGGAGAGATGTGCTTTGGTTTGCTCTTCCTCTGCATCCAGGCATCTTCCTAGTGAAGCTGTAATACTTTGACGCACACAGTAATCATTATAACAGGAGAAAGGAGCATAGAAAATGGACAGTTTGCTGCACTCAGTTAGGGGATCATGTTGGTCTGTGGTTGTTTTTGGTGTTTGGTGACTTTGTAGGTCATAAGAAATGAGGGACAGAGACTACAGTTGGTCAGGAGTTTTTTGACCAACTGTTTTTTCACCAGAAAATACTGACTTGTTGAAACTGAAACTTTTTGCAGAAACTTACCTGTTTTGATGAAACTTTCCTCAGGTCCAGGATTGAGAGAGAGGCCTCCGTGCCCCAGAATAGCCAGTAACGCGGTGCTTGGGGCACTCATCTGGGATGACCCAGGTTCAGCTTTGATTTGGAGCAAGGACTCCACTGCGGTGTCAATAATAATAATAATAATAATAATAATTAATTAAAAAAAAGTCTTGGTTTCATCCCGTTGCTGAGCAAAAACAAAAGTCAAACACATTTTTCGCGAAACTGAATCACTGTTTTCTGATCACCCCTAACAAAGACTTCCCTGGAATGGTATGTGAGCTGCTTTTCAAGCTTTGTCAATGCACCTTAGCGCCTCCTGGGCTCAGACATCTTGAATCTGGCTAACTGGTGTAATAAAATTGAAAGGGTGTAGGCCAGAAAGTATTGCATTTTTATTTACAAGAACTCTTTAGGGTAACGAGCTTCATAGCTGATATTGCATACCTGCTTATTTAAATAGCCAATATGATATGGGGACAAAGGGCACATTACAAGACAATATGAGAAGGACAGATACATGCTAGGGTAAGACTGTGTGTGGAATGCGTGGAAATCGGACAACGCAAATGGAGGATACCACTTACCTATATAAAATGTGAGGCTGTGTATTGATTGATATGGCAGTGCGAGGGCATTCAACGTCATTATTCATATGTGGGGCCCTCTGTATATTGCCTTCTTTTGCTCATAAATTGCCACGGGGCTGCTCTTTGTCTGAGGATAATACCATGCCACCATTTCAGCATTCTCACATTGACTTCACTGCCTGGGTTGGCCCTGCAGTGCCCCTACTGGCCACGGCTTGAGATGTGATATTGGGCAGGGAGGAAGGTCTCGGAGGTGGCACAGAACATTCTCTTTCTCAGGTGCTTGGCTGGCTGGTTGTTGCTCACATATTCAGTGTCTAACGGATCACCCTATGTGGGGACAGCAAGGAATTTCTCTCCTGGTCAGATTGGCAATGATCTTTTCAACCTTACTCTGCAGCATTTGGGTGCAGGTCACTTGCCAGGATTATCTGTGTATCTCACTTAGTCATTTTCCTGCCATTGCAGGGGCCTTAAGACTGCTGCTCCTTGGTGCCTCCTATTCTCTGCCTGTGGCACATAGTGCTCTAGCCTCTTGTGCATTGTAATACTTTGCTCTAATTTCAGTTGGGTTTAGTGGACAGGTGCTGGGTGGTGTTGATGGCTTGTGATACACAAGCGGTCAAACTAGATGCTCTGGTGGTCCCTTCTGGCTCTTTGACTGAGAGCAACTTGGCAGACAATATGGGTAGTATTGTTAGAAAGTGAGCCTGAGGGCTGGTCCACACTGGTCGATCTAAGATACGCAACTTCAGCTATGTGAATAACGTAGCTGAAGTCGAATATCTTAGATCGATTTTTAAAAGTACTTACCCCGGTCCACACGGCAGCAGGCAGGCTCCCCCGTCGACAGCGCTTCCTCCGCTCGCCGAGCTGGAGTTCCGGTGTCGACGGGGAGCAGTTCTGGGATCGATTTATCGTGGCTAGACGAGACGCGATAAATCGATCCCAGAACATCGATCACTACCCGCCGAATCGGGCAGGTAGTGTGGACGTAGCCTGAGACTACAATGTAGAGGGAGTTGGATAATGCACATTTTTTCCATGCAACGTGATTGTTAATGGTGACTTTTTTATTATTAAGGCAGCTAAAGTGACTAGAATCTGGTTTGTTTATGGGGGACATGTGTATTACTGTACAGCATAAAATGATGGAAAAAGGAAACTGATAATAAGGGGAAAAATACACCCAAGGAAACGAGTCAGATGATATATTTGTATTCTTGTAGTACCAGCTAGCACTGCAAAGGTTAACAGCCTGGCAGCATTTTCATCTTAAACTTTACTGTTAAAGGGGTTTATAGCTTGGCACTTAAACCAGGTCTGGGTGGAAACTTGGCAAGTAAGGTTCAGCCCAGGAAAGTGAATTTTATTTGTTACTAAATTTTCAAAAATATTTGGTTACCTTTAAGTTTTTGGTGTTCTTAGAAATTCACCGGATTCCGTGCCTTGTTCTTTTGCACTCCCCTAACTACAAAATTGCTTAGAGCTAAACTCAGCCTGCTTAAAACTGAGGTAAATTCCACTGATGCCAATAGAATTGCTCTGAATTTACAGCGATGTAAATGAGGACTGAGCTTGGCCTTTATTTTCTCCTCTTCAGCAAAAGTACTTTGGGTGTTTGGTCTCTAGCAAATACTAGGTTTATTTATTAATTTTTAAAATGGATTTGTGGAAGATTAATTCATGCTGGACAAGTGGCTATTGCACAGGTTCTATAATATCTAAAAAAGCTTTTGTAAATTATATGTACATATCTGTATTAACATTGTTCATATTCCATAATGCAAATTTGCATTAAGACAGATATGGAATCAGAGAATGATACAGTAGGACCTGGTCCTGCAAACTCTTACATGAATTGTCCTTGTGCTGTAGCCCTATTTCATTAATTGGGACTAGTCTCTTGAATAAGGGTAGGCAACACCTCGTCCATAGACTAGATTGTTGAAAAGAATTGAATAACAACTTGTCTGTGCAATATGCTGCAATTGCTGTAAAAAAGCATGTGGTTTTATTTTCAAAATATTTTTTGTGTTTTGAGGGGAGCGGGTCAAATTTTTTAAATGGAAACATGTTGATTTTCAACCACAATGAAAAATTTCACACACAATTCTCATTTTGGTCGAAATGGAATTTTTTGAAACACTGGAAACCCAAAACATTTCAGTAAAATTATTTAGTTTTTGATAAAATAATTTTTTGTTTGTTTGTTTGTTATTCAGAGACTGATTTTTTTTTAACCAAAAGCCGAAAGGTTTTCAGGTTTTGGTTTTTCATAAAGATTAAATAAAAATGCAAGAAATGTCACACAAAAATAAATGGCATGGTTCATGCAGCTGTAGTATTTAGTACTCCTGTGAGGTGCTGGATTGAGATCTCTAGAGTTTGAAATCCTATGTGTGTACCCAGAACTTTTCCACACTGTCTCACCAGTGTGACCACAACCCTGCTCATGAGGGATTAGCTCTAGGGGTGAAAAGATTGTTGATTCCCCAAGAATCAATAACATCATATGTTTGATTCAGAGAAGAACAGGCAAGATCCCCAATAAGCTGTTTACCTGAATATTAACTATCTAAAGCTTCAAAGCCTTATATAAGATAAACAAAAAATCTTCAAAGCATTGTGCAAACATTATTGATTACACAAGTTATAATATTATTGTGACATCCATGAGATAAATCTTGGCTCATTATTTGCAGAAAACATTCCTATGATGAGTCAGTAATTTCTAGGTATGTGATACTAGGTCCTGGAACACTTTAAATCACATCATATATATATAAATGCATCCAGACTGGCTATAGCTAAGTTTATTGAAAACTTAGTTACCTCTGAGCCAGTGTAAAACTATGGCCTGGTATGTCTAGGTGAATTCATACAATCCTGGTCATTTTATTTGTATGGGGTACAAGACTTTCATTTGCAGCTAGAGTCCTTATGGTGGGACACGCTGTCCTTCATTTCTTAATAATTGCAAATTAATTTTTTTTGTAAAAAAGGGTAGCTGCTGGCAGTTTTATAGGGAGGCTAATGTAAGCAGTGGCTGACACTTTGAAACATTGAAAAAAACCATGGTTGTTCTTTTTGGTGGTGTATTTGCCCATGTGTCTTTCCTGGAATCCTAATGTTTCTGCAAGTAAAGCTTGTAGAGGTGGGAGTTAATAATTTCACTGTCTGATACGTTAACCGTGGCATTCACTGACTTTTATTATATGTACTAAAAATAGTCAATTGTAATAACTGTTATATTAACAGTCCTTCTGTAAGTGCAAATCAGAATCACTGTAAAAACATTTTATCTTTTAACAGTGGAAAGAGTGGAAAGAGAAAACCTATCAGACTATTGTGTTCTGGGTCAGCGTCCCATGCACTTACCAAATATCAACCAACTGGCAACCTTGGGAAAAACTAATGAACAGTCTCCTCACGGCCAAATTCACCACAGTACTCCAATCCGAAACCAAGTGCCAACATTACAGCCAATCATGAGCCCTGGTCTCCTGTCTCCTCAGCTCAGTCCACAACTGGTAAGGCAGCAGATAGCAATGGCCCACCTGATAAACCAACAGATTGCTGTAAGCCGGCTTTTGGCTCACCAACACCCACAAGCTATCAACCAACAGTTCTTGAATCATCCACCCATCCCTAGAGCTGTCAAACCAGAGCCAACGAATTCATCAGTGGAAGTCTCTCCAGATATTTACCAGCAAGTCAGGGATGAGCTGAAGAGAGCCAGTGTGTCCCAAGCTGTCTTTGCGAGAGTGGCATTCAACCGCACCCAGGTATCAATTTTTATTCTATTAAATAAGAAGAGCAGAGGGAAAAGGTCATAACTTTACAAGGTTGCATGGTTGTTGCAGGTCATGACAAGAAACATACCAAGGAAATATCAGCTTCTCTTTTTCTAATCTCATTTTATTGTCATCACAGTTATAAATCTTTCAGAATTTTCAAGTTCAGTTAGATGATCAGTCTTGGGTGCTATTAAAATAATTGCAGTGCGCAGGGTATATTCTGTGTAAAGTAATATGAATTTCACTTGCAGACGGGGAATGCCAACCCTCACTACTGGGATACCACTTCATGATAAAATAATTCAGTGGGCCTGATTCTCTGCTGCTATATGCAGGGATGCCCCCAGAAATTTTCCCTGTGGTTCTCACTGTCAATCCCGGTGGAGCCGTCCCCGCTGCAGTTGCCTGACCTTCCTAGTCCGGGCCATGTTCAGGCCCTGCTTTCCAGCCTGACCCGTCCCCATCACTAGTCTACCTGTCCTTGAGGTGGGGATATGTGCTACTGGAAGTGAGGAGGTCTCCAGGAGGCGCGGGGGAGAGAGCCGGTGCCAGAGCCATCCCCACAGCAGTGGTGAGGAGGAGCCCCTCCACTGAGTGAGTGTTGTTGCCATCTGGTACATGGGAGTCGCAGCGACGCTCAGGGTTGGCCCCGCAGCCCCTCCCTGAGTGGTGCGGCAGCCCTCGTGCATCGGGTTACAATGGCACTCACTCAGTTTTGATCCTGTGGCACCTCCATCACAACGGAGGGGCTGTGGGGCCTAACTTGAACAGCATGATAACCCCCCCCACACCAGATCACAGTGCCACTCACTCAGTTTTGGCTCTGTGGCCCGTCCATCCTGACAGAGGGGTCATGGGGCCTAACCTGAGCAACGCTAGGACCCCCATACACCAGGTCACAACGCTGCTCACTCAGTTTTGGCCCCGTCACCACTCGTCATGAGAAAGGGCCACAAGGCCTAACTTGAGTGGGCAGTGGGGTGGCCAAGGCTGCTCCTCCTTGCCCCTGCCCATGGGATGTACCGTGCATAATGTGTACAACTGTGGGCACCAGTGGTGATATGACCACCTTTGACTGTATCTCTTGTTAATTCTGGGTGCAGAGCTAGGTTAGTCAGCCATAGGAAGAATCCATGCCAGTGCAGGGTATCCCTGGTGGTGTCAGGCCAGCATAGCAGCTCCTGTGCCTCGTCTCTGCTTGTAGCTGGTGTCGGGAGCATGGCTGGGTGAAAGCACACATCGTTGGGATGATCCCACACCCTACTGATGTCTGGCTCCCTTCAGGCCATTTGCAGCCTGCTCATTTTACTGCAGATTTCAGACTGCTCCAAATGATACTGGGGGCTGGGTTGGTTCCCATCCAGATGAGATTCAGGACTTGGGGCTGAAAAAGGCAAGCTTTGTGCCTCCCCATGAGCTGCCCCATGTGGTTCTTGTGTGTGTATGTGCACACTAGGGTGACCAGATGTCCCGATTTTATAGGGACAGTCCCGATTTTTGGGTCTTTTCCTTATATAGGCTCCTATTACCCCCACCCCCTGTCCTGATTTTTCACATTTGCTGTCTGGTCACCCTAGTGCGCGCACATAGGCTATTTCATGATATGCATGGTATTTATAGTAACCAGTGTGTGTATCGATTACAAATATTGACTAGTTGCAATGGAGGTATCAGTAAAATATTCCTCCAGGGAACAAAAAGTGCTTGAGACCATGGCCGTGGGCCATATGTACAATGAAAGGGAACAGTCTTTCTCTGAGGGGCAGTTCTTTAGTGCTGTTTCCTCCACAGCCAGCCAGTGTTTGGCATAGTATCCCTGTATTTTGATCTTTCTCTCGGTTCCTGCCTTGCCAGTTACTTGTTTTTGTCCCTCCTAGAGCTTCCCTAGCTTCATATCTGTCATCTCTCAAATCTGCCTCCCTTGTCTCTTCCGTGAACTCGTCTTCATTGTCGAAACCTTCCACAGCTGCTCCTGCCTGACTGGCAGGAAGAGGGACGTTATGCCCCATCCCCTTCTGCCATCAGCCTTCTTGTTGTGGGAGCCGGAGGAGTCTTTGGGCTGGCGTCAGACCTCATTTCCTTGCCGTAGCATCTGCCACTGATGCTGATATTGTAGTGTTTGTGGGGGGCCCCAGAGCAGTAGAGGCGAGTGGGTGAGTCTGATGGAACTCTCAGAGCTGGCTTTCAATCCTGCAGATGAATAGCCACCAGGAGAGCCGTCTGCCATTTGCAGTAGACCATGTTTGGTAGCATCACATTAATGGTCTCTTTCATTAATGCATAAATAATGACAAGATAGTATCATGTGAGTGCAGAAAACCTTCTCACCTTTATGCTAGCGCCTGGAATACCTGAATACATACATGTCCATGAAGGGCCTCCCATGCAATTGGCATGGAATAAATGTACCATTCTCATACAAAACATGGATCTCCAACCTGTATTATTTTGTAATAAGACTGAAGGAGTGTAGTGATGACAGGGTTTCATGTTTAAAAATACAGCACGAACTTTATCTAAATAGCCCGTGTGAAGCTCTAGTTCAGCTTTGCAAACAAGACAAAACACGGACAAGCGTATGTATTTGTATCACCCCGTCTCCTGGAGGTCTGTGCCACACATTGCACAATGCCTTTGTCTATTCTCCTGGAGTAATGATTTTCTTTGGCACGGCCATTTTGGAAATACCATGTTATGAGGGAACTAATTAAAGTATGGAGCACATTTTTATTACTTCCCTTCTGCCAATAAATTCATAAGATGGCTACACCCAGCAAAACATGCACTTTCAGTCAACATGACTTTGAGTTCTGGGATTAGCCTTGAGGATATCAAATGAAAACTACACAGGAATGTCTGAGTATTTCCCTTTCAAAATGCTGCTTTTAATTTGGAAAAGCTTTTCATCCTTCTGGGATCATAACCTGTTGTATATAAAGCTCAGTATAATTAAGGTAGATGGTATTGACAGAATGACATATTTTGAACTTGAACAAGAGGTCAGCAGTAATACTGCCGTTGCTGATTCTATGACTGTCACTGAATGTGAGGCTGTGTTTCAGCAAGATTGTTGAAGCTGAATGGGTAGTCTGTGGTAAACCAAAACCTGATTCCCAAAATGTAAAGTTTCTTGTAGATTAAATTGGCCATTTTTAGATTAAATTGACCATTTTGCTATATCATGTAAAGGGTGACCAGATTTTGACATTGTCAAAATCCTGAGCTATGCATATGTGTCCTCTATGGAGCGCTGCAATGTCAGATATCCAGAACAGCAACAGAAGGGCAGGCATATGAGAGAGGCCAGTCAGGCCCTTTCCAAACAATTGCACAACCTTTGCATATTGCCCATATCATCTATTAGCATCTGTGGTGGAGATCCTACCACAGTTTCCTGTGGGATTATTTGAAATCTGGAGCAATTCACCTGCAGAACATTTCTTCACTTTCTTGTGGTGACTTGGGAGAGGTCCAGTGAATTTAAGACACTGGACTGGGAATTGGGAGACTTGGGTTCAAGTCCTAGCTTGATTGCCAACCTGTTGTGTGACTTTGGGAAGTCACATCTATTAAAATTTTCAAAAGCATCTAAGTAACTTAGGACCCCAAGTCTCATTTTAGACTTCCAAGTTACTTTAGATTCTACTTTGTACATTTTTACTGTCTTAAAAAAAAGCATAATAACTAATATCTTGTGGGTTCAATGTCTTCATGCATGTCTGTCATTCAAACCAGATGCCACCCTTCAAATCTGACCATGCATCTCTGCATTCCAGTACAAAACAAAGCAAAAAAAGTGGCAGCTAAAGCCACACTTTTGCTTGGGTTATGGAAAACATCTCCAAAATTATTGTAATGAGTGAAAAGAAAATACTTGCTTTTTTTCATTAGCTGGATATTTAATGTTAAACACCTCAGAGGGTACTGGATATAACAACGTTATGACATTTCTCCTCTTCTATATCACTTTGCATCTGAATGAAAAACTAGCCCAATGGTAGGGTCAGTTTGTTCTCAGAGTTACAACCTGGCCTACTGCTATTCGGTATGGTCACCATTTTGTTGCGTGCCGACCCAATAGTTGGTTCCCATGTGCTTCCAAGCCAACCGAGTCTAGTCACTGCTTTTAGATCTGGGGCTCTATAGGGCACGGTCCCAGACTTGGACCTCTTGTCTGGAACCATTCTTTAGGAGATGTGGTGTTACCACCCAGATGCCCTCAACACCCCCTTTCTCCCCCAACCCCCACCAGTGTCTGAGATTCTTAAGTGGAGTTTATTTTGTTGCCATGTGCTCCGTGGAGATTCAATCTCATGCATTCAATCTCATGCATGCCCCAAGCAGACTCTTGTGCAGAAAAAAACACTGTTCCATGGGGTCACGACAGCAGATGAGAGACAATCAGAGTTGATGGCTCTAGATTACAGTCTTGATGGCTTCTCAGTAATACTCTTCCAAGGGGGCATCAACCACCTTTCCTTGGCAGGGCTCTGTCTGGAATGTTGTACGATATGCTGCCCTCAGGCAAGTTTCAACTTGTTGTTAGCACATAGTACAAAATGGAGATCATAATTTGATGCAGACACATCCCGCCCTGTCACACTTAGACATGCGTGCTCAGCTCCTGTTGAGGTCTGTTTTCAGGTCGCTCTAGCATTTGGAGACCTTTTGTTTTAAATGTCTTTCTTCCTCAGATGAACTCACGAATGGATATTATACAAACGGTACATTTTACATAAAGAAAAATTAAATTTCATGCTTGACTTACAGTCACCCGGACGCCAGTGTCATGTGTTACACAATCCATAACAACCATCCCAAAAGAGGCAAGTCTTTAACATCCATAAACAAAAATTAATATAATGTCAGCCTGACTGTCCGTTAGAGTGCAGGATCTTAACATTAAGAAGGCCACTGGGTGTTGGAATTAGTGCAACAGAGCACTAGGCTATGGCTAAACAGCCCGCGGCAGTGGACACCCAGTCCAGGTCGACACACTCAGGTTCACAGAGCTCATGCTACGGCCCTACAAATAGCTGCATAGACGTTGCAGCTTGAGCTCTGGCATCCGGGGGGGCCGGAGGGGGGGAGGCAGGGTGGACTGGGCTTCGGAACTCAAGCTCCAGCCCAAGCCACAGCTTAAAAGCACTGTCTGGGCAGCTTTTTGTAGCATGGCCGCGTGAACTCTGCAAGCCTGAGTCTGCTGCCCTGGGCTCGGAGGCTCGTGGTCACAGGCGTCCTCAGTCTGTGTCGAAATACCCCAGGGCAAGTTACTTTAACAGGAGTATTTTGCCACATTTTGGTGCCTCTCTGTCCTTTGCTTTTAATTCTAAATCAAAACTTCTTAGCTCTGTCTTTTTGTTTTCCCATTGGTCAGAGACCAATGTCTCGAGTAATAGCCACCAGGTGAAAAGAAAGGAGAGGGGTTCAGATAGTACCAGACTCACTAGTGGTGCACAAGACATATCCATGGACATTCTCAAAGGCTCAATAAACATCACAAAACGAAAATAAGACAGAGACTGGGTCCTCACCTCCTGTCACCCTGCCCCCCCACCGCGCCTCCCAAGGCTTGTGCGTTAAGGCAGAGCAGACCCAGCCCACTGGCATGTCAAATAGTGAAGTGTTCAGATTTGTTATATTTCACAAGGACCCTTGACCTTAAAAACTAAAGGTTTGTTGTAGCAATTTTTCTGTGTGCATTAAAATTCTTGTACCAACTAGCTAATAACTGTATTAATCACCAAATCATGGCCCAGTGTGTAATCTTTCTACAGGGTGGTTATGTGCTGTACATTAACCTATAATTAAGGATAGCTTCATAAAATATGTACTGTGAAGCTTGTTTAATAGATAAACTATTCTCTAATTTATTTTAAAGTCCAATGACCTACATACTCAGATGCTGAAAACCCCCTCTTACTAACATTATTTCTCCCTTGAGACCTTCCATCTGAGCAAATCTGTTAAATGAAGTAGAGGAAGCTTTGATCCAAACTAGGCTAAATCCATTGGAACAAATGCCTGACACATATGTGTGTATGGGAGGGAGAAGGTCAGAAAAGGAAGTCAGAGGTAAAGTCACGTGATTCAAGTAACTTCTAAAGCTTCTCCTAAAACTTTAAAGTTCATAGCTTGTTTGAGACAGCAATATTTGCTTAAGCCTCTGGCTATGTTATAATCTGCGTACCAGGCAGAACACTCCTTTGCAGCCCTCACCACAGATTTTTGTTGCAAATTCTGCATTTGTCTGAGCACCTAGAGCACCCACTGAGGTCGACAAAAGTTTTGCATGTGACAGCGTGCAGAATAAGCAATAGCTATCTATACTGTGGATAAGAAATCTGCAGTGAGTATTTAGCAGCAGCAATTTGTTCATTCTACGTTGCTCATGAGGGGAATAATTTTTAATTGGATTGAAAGATCTGAAATTAGTGTATTTAGCAAGTTTATTCTGAAACAACGTGCATCAGATACCCTCAGAAAGTGTGACTTGCTCTGATTTCTGATTAATTCCTTGGGCTAATTACTGTGCATTCTTTTGTTTTATCTTTATTGAATCACAGTAGTAGTTTGAACACACCTTATTATCATTCTGGGTTCATTATCGAGTATGCACTAGAACCAGGATGGTGTTCTGAGGCCCACAGAGAGAAAATAATAATTATTACTAGTTTTAATTATAGTCTGGAATTCTAGTAAGTCGGGAGTTCCCGCATAAGCTTCAAAATACTTAATTTGGTTGTGCACAAAACAATGTTTTTCAAAGACCTTCTTACCTCGGAACCGGTTAGCCGTGATGGGAGCTCTGGGTGAACACTGGGAAGAGATTTCCCCCGCCCCCCCTGCCCCAAGGATGTACACAGCCGTAGTCTTCTCTGAAAGTGGTGCTGGTATTGTAGTTCATAACTAGGACCCTACCAAATTCACGGCCATGAAAAACACATCGCGGATCATGACATCTGGTTTCCCCCTGTGAAATTTGGTCTTTTGTATGCTTTTACCCTATACTATATAGATTTCAGGGGGGGAGACCAGTGTTTCTCAAATTGGGGGTCATGACCCAAAGGGAGTTGCAGGGAGGTGTCAACGTTATTTTAGGGGGGTTGCGGTATTGCCACCCTCACTTCTGCGCTGCCTACAGAGCTGGGTGGCTGGAGAGTGGCGGCTGCTGACTTAGGGCCCAGCTGTGCAGGCAGCAGCACAGAAGTAAGGGTGGCAATACCGTACCCTGCCATCCTTACACTGCGCTCTAGCTGCGCAGCTCTGAAGGCAGCACTGCTTCCAGCAGCAGCGTAGAAGGAAGGGTAGCAGTACCGCAACCCCCCCCCCCCAATAACTTTGTGACACCCCCCACAACTCCTTTTTGGGTCAGGACCCCCTACAATTACAACACCATGACATTTCAGATTTAAATAGCTGAAATAATGACAGTTATGATTTTTAAAATCCGATGGTCGTGAAAGTGACCAACATGGACCGTGAATTTGGTAGGGCCCTATTCATAACTACAGAGGTGGACTGTGATGAGATCTTATCATTCAGTACCCACACTAAAGCTGAGGGTGTGTCTATGCTGCAAAAAACCACCCTGCAGCAGCAAATCTTAGCGCCTGGGTCAACTGATTCAGGCTTATGCTACGGTGCTAAAAATAGTAGTGCAGATGTTCCTGCTTGGGCTGGAGTGCAGCCTCTGAAACTTGGTGGTGGGGGGTGTCTCAGAGCCTGGTTTCCAGCCCAAGTGGGAACATCTACACTGCAATATTTAGCCCCGTAGCACAAGTCTCACTGCCGCAGGGCTCCCTTTGCAGTATAACCGTACCCTGAGAAATTCATTTTAGCAAAGGACTGTGGGTACATAATATGACTCTGTTTTAACTTGAAGAAATTGGGGTCTATATGCAATAACTCATATTAGCATGACTGGAAGTTTCAGGTGTGCACAGAGATGAGAAACCACAATGGGCCCCTACACTTCTGCACTTAGTTACCTCCCGCCCCGCCCGCCTCCTATCCCCTCAGCAAAATATCCACATGCCCAAGGGGCCACACAGGATAAATGGAGGGAGGATCTAGGCTGTGGAGAAAAGGTATTCTTGCTGTTAAGTCACTGGACTATGATTCAGGAGACATGAGTTCAATTCCTGGCTGTGCTATAGATACCCTGGGTGGGTCACTTAGTCTTTCTGTGACTGTTTTTCATCTGTAAAATGGGGATAATAGGACTGCTCTGCCTCACCAGGTGGGTGTGAAGTACAGTTTGTTAGTTGCTCGGATACTACAGCAAGGGGGCCCCTCTATGTATCTAAATAGATAGCATTCTGCTTAGTGTGGCTATCCCCCCTAGGTAAAGGCAGTACTGTTCCTTCTTTTGCTATTATGCCAGGCCTGGTAGAGGCGGGGCTACAGGTTAGCTCAGTGAGGAATATTCATCTTTCTACTCAGCTCCCTGGAATCCCTAGCCTGAGTTCCCTTTCAGAGCTCTGCTGTCTTCTTGGCTAGCTGGTCCAGAGGCCTGGGAGTTAGGAATGTGCAGCAGGGCTGGCCTTACCATGAGGTGAATTGAAGCGGCTGCCTCAGATGCTAGACTGTGGGGGGACACCACTAGGACTCAGAGTGTAGAAAATTGTGTCTGCTGCTGGTACATATGGATTCTCTCTGCTCTAGGTGCACAGAGATGGTGGAGTGCTGTGCTGGAGGAAAGAGGGCACAAGAGAAAAAGGCAGGCAGGAGAAAAGGTGAGAGGGAATAACACCAGGAGCTGCAGGGAGAGAGAGAGGAGGAGGAGTCTCTTATGTACCTCTCTAGCACCCCCAGGAGCCTGGACTGATTAACACCAGTTTCTCAGGGAGCTTCCTGTTTCCTGTTGCTTCCCTGAACCCACTTGAGGAGAACAGGCAGTCAACTCAAGTAGTAGGAGCCAGTTAGGCCCTTAAGATGCTGATATCTTCCCTCACTCAGGCCCTACTGCCAGCCTGCTTATTTGTCCCCTTCAATTGAGTGTTGAGAGCCACCATAGCTGGCACAGAACAGCAGTCATGAGTGAAAGAAGAAAATGCCCCTGTCGGGCAGCATTCAGAAAAAGAAAGCAAGCAAAGGAAGCTTTTCTATCTAAGCAGGAAAGGAGCTCTCCTGAGATACATAGACATAAATGTTCACGGTGAGCCTTCCGGCCACAGTGAGGATGCAGGTGGTGAGGAGATGCCTGATCTTCCAGTTAGTCAGAGTGCAGGTGACCTGGCAGCTATTGCAGCATCTATATCTCCACCTCAAATGGATGTAACCATGCACATTCCTGAAGAAAAATGTAGATCTGAGAAGAGTGTGGTGGCAGCACAAGAAACAGCTGCTGCTGAGTTTAGTTCCTTAAGTCTAGATAATCCAGGACTGTGGACCCATTTTAGCAGGAGCCCGAGGGACTTGCTTGTACTGCATGGGCCACAGCAAGTGAAAAACTTCATGTTCCCCAAAGACAATGAAAATAGAAGTTTCCATCCAACACATTACTGGCATGAAATCCCCAATGGTGCCAAAGTGGAGAGACCATGGCTTATGTACTCAGAAACCCCAGTTGCATACTGTTTTTGTTGCAAACTCTTCCAGTCTAATGTTCCAACCACATTGGGTTCTACAGAAACAAAGGACTGGAAAAATCTGGCTAGAAATCTGGCATGCCATGAGAAGGCAGCAAATCACCAGAGAGCATTCCATAGGTGGAAAGAGCTTGAGATGAGACTAAGGTTAAAGGCCGCTAAAGATGATCAGCATCAAGAGAAGATTGCATCAGTGTCTCTTTACTGGCAAAATGTTCTGAAAAGGCTCATTGCCATTGTGAGAATGCTTGCTACCCAAAACCTAGCACTGCGTGGCACTTCAGATCAGCTGTATGTGCCAAATGATGGAAACTTCCTTAAAATTGTGAGGTGATGGCTGAGTTTGATGACGTACTCTAGGAGCATCTAAGAAGAGTCACCACCCAAGAAATGTACACCCACCACTACCTTGGAAAAACAATTCAAAATGAGATCATACAGTTACTGGCAACAAAAGTCAAACAGAAGATTGTGGCAGATCTGAAGTCAGCAAGATATTACTCTGTTATTCTGGACTGCACACCTGACATCAGCCATATGGAGCAAATGACTTTAATGGTGCATTTTGTAACAACAACAGAACCTAGTGAAAATGTCCCTGCAATGGTGACTGACAGAGAGCATTTTCTAGAATATATTGACATTTATGATACTACAGGAGCTGGTATGACAAATGTGCTTCTTAAAAAGCTGGATGATACGGGAATTGCGATAGCGGACATGAGAGTTCAGGGCTGCAATAATGGTGCCAACGTGAGAGGAAAGAACAGAGGAGTGCAGACACGGATCTGAGAGATAAACCCTCGAGCTTTTTTTGTCCCATGCAGTTCTTATTCATTGAACTTGGTGGTCAGTGATGCAGCATCAGCTTCTAGTGAGGCTGCTGAATTTTTTAATGTACTGTATCAAAGCATGTATGTATTTTTCTCTGCATCAACTCATCTATGGCAAATTTTGAAGCAACATCTGGGAATATCCTCTCTCACACTGAAACCACTGAGTGCCACATGATGGGAAAGTTGAGTGGAGGCGATAAAGCCTATCAAACACCAAATGGGGAAGATAGATGATGCCATAGTTGCCATTATGGAGGATAATGCTATGACAGGAACTGTTCATGAGAGAATAATGGCAGAGGGAAATGGAATCACAGAAACATACATAACATCAAATTTCTGTTTGGCTTAGTGTTGTGGCATGACATACTGTTTGAAATAAACATTGTAAGCAAGAGACTCCAAGGTGTTGACCTTGATGTATCTGGAGTAATGGAACAACTGGACAAAGCAAAGTCATACCTACAGTCTTACCAGTCAGATGAGGGATTTCAAAACATTCTGAAGAGTGCACAGAAGTTGGCTGAGGAACTTCACACTGAAGCTATTTTCCCACCCATTCAAGAATACAAGAGTCACCGAAGAAGAAGATATTTTGATTACAAGGCACGGGATAATCCCATAAGAGACCCCAAACAACAATTAAAAGTTGAATTTTTAACCGGTGCTAGATTGTGCAATACAGTCAGTTGAAGAACGTTTCATGCAGCTCAAGGAATTCCGCAGTATATTTGGGATGTTGTATGATATTCCAAAACTCCTCACTATACCCGAAGAAGACCTACACCAGCAATGCAGGGCATTAGAGACAGTGTTGACACATGATGACATGCGCGATATTGATGCGAGTGATTTAGGTGATAAACTGAAAGCCCTTTCAAGATACATTTCAGCAGGATCAACTGCAAAGGCTGTTCTGGAATATATGTGCACAAATAAGATGACCACCCTCTTTCCAAATGCTTTTGTTGCTCTGCGCATACTCCTAACACTTCCTGTAACAGTTGCCCATGGAGAATGCAGCTTCTCCAAGCTGAAGTGAATAAAAACACATCTATGCTCCACAGTAACACAGGAGAGGCTGGTTGGCCTTGCAACCATCTCAATAGAGATGAGCTGGCCCAGACTGTGAACCTTCAGGAAGCAGTTCAAAAGTTTGCTACCAAGAAAGCACGGAAAGCACCACTTTGATTATTCAAACAGATAAAAATGCCAGTTTTACTATGCAGACAAGAAAAGTTATATTAACTTTCAAACGCCTGAACAGCAAAGTGTTACTTAAAATTTTTGAATAAGGCATTTTAAGTTGTTAGTTCTCCTTTATTGGGGTAGGTAGCAGAGCAGTACCATGAGAGGAGTAGAACAGGAAGAAGGCAGAATTGAGACCTTTGAAAGTTTTGGCCCAAGCGAGGGGGCAAGGGGGCGTCATTTGAGCTCCCCGCCTCAGATGCCAAAATGTTGTGGGCCGGCCCTGATGTCCAGACACTGTCTTCACTACCTGTTGTTCACAGGAGTGGTCTTGGGGACTTCAGTAGGACTACTGCTATGAGTCACATGTTTCAGTCTGGTTTATAGTGCTTTACATCTTAAAAGCTGTGTATGTGGTACATACTAACTAATTCAAGTGCCCTAAGGGCAAAAGGTTTTCAGTGTTCCATCAGCAACACCAAGCTATGCAGGCATCCCAAATATCTGTATTTTAAAATAGGGAAAGCATATGAATAAGCATGTTTACGTTAAACCAAACTGTAAGTAGAAAGTTGCTGTAAAAAGAGGCATTCGTGGTAGCTCTTGCATTTTTTTCCTTGCTTGTTTTAAAAGATTTCAGTATTTCATATTTTGGTGTTTATTTACAGCCATGCAAATTCTTTGGAAAATAAACAAGGAAGGGTTGATAAATGGTGCAAATCCACCATTCCTTTACTTCTTGGAGACCGGGGTTCAAATGGGCACTGGGTGAAGCTGCTGCCATGAATGAAGTTAAGTGTGGGGCAGATGCCACTCGTACACATAGTTGGAGCTGTGGGGTGTGTTTGTATGTGTGTGATTTTAAAGCCAAAGCCTTCTGAATGGTCAAAGGTGAACGAGAGACTTCAAAAGGCTTTCTGCAGAAGACAAGAGAAGGGCAGAATGCCCCTCGGAATGCACTGGGAGAGCAAAGACTTAGAAAGGATGGTGACGGGCACTCTAGAAATCCCAGGCAAAGGCATTCTTATTCCGCAGTAAGGGCATCTACAAGGAGTTATTCCAGAAGATCTGTGCCACTTCAGATTTACATCCTACCTTAATCCGGAATAGCTGTCAGGTGGAGACGTGCCCTAAAACAAGTGGATGAGCTCCCTTCAGGGCTGGCCTGAGGTTGCCGGCTGTTGTGGAAGGTGAGGCTGAGCCATGGCCAGCCCCTCTGGTGATGCTATGACATCATCCCTTGTGTGTACGGAGCACGCTTAGAATCTGGCTCTCTTCAGGGCAGGAAGTTCCTTGCACCTTCTTCCTTAGCCCCCATTGCAAATTCATGCAGATTTACTCAGTCTGAAGTTTCTGCAAACTTGATATTCAAATCTCAATCAAAATGTTTATGAGGCTGAAGGCTGATAATGCATTTCGAAATGTACCGGCACAGAAGGTAACAATTGTGAGAGGGAGATCCTTTTAAAAGAAACTTTTGGATGAATGAATTATCCTTTCATTCTCTGGAAAGTTTCCCGACAATTTCAGTTTTGCTGCAGTGATTCCTAATGGTTAGAACTTCACTGGCGAGGGAGTCCCCAGATGACCAACAGGCAGCTTGACTCCAGAACTGAGGTCTCTATGGTCAGCATAAGCAGAATAAACACAATACATCCCCCTTCTTTAATGTCTCTTTCCGTTCAGCAAAGGCAAGACGGAGAAACTGGGGTTCCAACCAGGAAAGCTGCCGGTGCTGTAAACAAAAGATCCGCTCCATATTACAGGATCCAGCAGACTCAATTAGTAGTCTAGAGAACTGTTGTTCTCTTTGCTCAAGGGACCCCCGATGGACTGAAAAGCCAATAGACCAGACAAATGTATTCTGTTTGAGTCTTTGGAAAAAAAAAAAGGCATCTTTTTTTGCCAATGTTTTGACACAGTAGCCAAAGCTAGTAAAATTTTTGGGCGAGTGGCCAGTGCTTGTTTTACTGAACAGCCGCAGAAACTGGGAATATCAGTGAACCTGAGGCTTTTTGAATGAAACAGTCATAGTGCCAGATACAAAGAGAGCTGGGGGGGGGGGAAAAAAAGCAAACAAGCATCTTCGTGCTGAAGAGGCTACTTATGACTTTCTTCCCAAAGAACAACCTCGCCCCCTGCTTCTTTTTAAAACTCTTTAGCTATGAATGGGAATAATCAGCTTTCTAGTTTGAAGATTTGACTTGCCTATCTCTGCTAGCAGCTGATTGGCTGTTGCCTGAAGATAGTTTTGGGCAAAAGGGATCTAGAGTATAGAGGGAGTGGAATTCCATTTCATTGAACTTGGGTGTAATGAAACTCCATTTGGAATGAAATAAAAGGAAAAGTCCCAGGTAGTTTCAATGCATTGTGTTGTGCAGAGTGGAAAGTGATTAAGGCATTGGGTTGAGACTCAGAGCCCTGGGGTCAGTGCCTGGCTCTGCAACAGACTCCTTGTGTGACCTTGGGTAAGTCCCAATCTCTCTGCCTTGTTTTCCTATCTGGAAAATGAAGCTACCTCACAGGGGTCAGGAGGGTCTATTATTCCTGCCTCTGAGGAGCTGAGATACTACAGTGGTGGTGCATAAGGTAAGAAAGTTCCAGTTATACCAAATCTGCATTTATATTGAAGAGCTTTGAAAGGAAAAAATAGCATCAGTATGGGTCCAATTCTGTTCTCATTGAACTGAATTGGCAAAAGTCTCATTGATTTAAATGGCAGCAGAATCGGGCTCTATAGTTTGAAATATGTTTTGTCACAATAACTTCCGTGTATATCTGACTGTGAGCCAATTCCTGCCCGCTTCCTCTTGTGAGTGTCTTTGCCTTGACTTAAGTGGGAGGAAGACTAGCAGCATTTAATCCTCTGGCTGCTATCTGTTTAGACGTTCATACCACACTCATTGCTGTGGTGTCTGCACCATTCTACATAGAGTTTCAATTAGGAAGGGCCTGTTTTTGTTTGTTTGCAAAGAAAACTCTCTCTCATTGCCTGAAACCTTTTCATGCTGCCTGCTTGTTTTAGTCTTGTGTGTAATGTGGCACAAGCAGCGTTTTGTTGTATGCACAGGAAAGAAGGCAGTCTGTAAGGGAAATGCTTTAATTAATAAATTGCAGATTTTTGGTACATGGGATATTTGTTCCAACCGTGGGTTTTGCAGTACCCAAAATTTCAGTTTCAATTAACTTAATTGTATTCAATAGGCTGGATGAAAAGATCTTAAGTAGTATGTGAGTCAGGCTTTCAGAATGTGTTCTGCAAGAGGCTGCTCCTGGCTACTCAGCTGATACACAGGATTTCTGATCCTTGGAAACAAATGCATAGATATACAAAGTGTGTGCTGTGTGTCTTGCTCCCTTTCTGGGTTTTTTCTTGTATGTCATATAAATGGCACAGCATTTGCAGGTATTCTCTCTTTTTTTTCCTGCCTCCTTTTCCCCCAGCTCCAACATGCAGATCCACATGCACACAATGTCTTCCCTAATAAAAAGAGATACCATAATAAAAAAGAGGCTTTATTAAACTAATGCAATAACACCATTTTCTTGAGAATTTAAACATTTCATTTTTAATAATAAAAATCAAATTGACATTGTTACACCCTGAATGTGTTTTATTCAAATCAGACTAAATGCCGTCGCTTCATGCCTAAGCAGATATCTCTCGAGATGTATGCATTTATAGCATTAGTTAAATGAGTTTTAAGAATCAGGCTTGTATAAGGACTATAGGTAGTGAATCTGGGAATCAAGATTTAAAAAAATGAGGAGCTGATGGAATGTATTCTACTTCTCTGGTAGGTCAGGGGCCAACTGTGCTCTCAGTTATATTGGTATAAATCCAGAGTAACTCCTTTGCAACAATGGATTCAGTTCATTTGGATTTACAACGGTGTGAGATCAGAATTTGTCCCATTGGAAGTTAGAAGAATTGTTCAAGTGGCAGGGTATAAATGTAACATTGCATATTCTCAGCTATGAATGAATGAATCTTAGTGCTGCTCGGTTTGCAGAAGCGCTCAGAACTTCCATTGACTATCCAAACTTCTTCGATCTGCAAAATTGAACTGGAAAAATTGCCAGGGTACAGAGATGCCAAAAAAAGGAAAATAATGAAAATGGCCTTCGGTCCTCAGAATCCTGAAAATCCATAAGGAACCACTTCTGTACACGCTATTGCACAGATATTTTTGTCATTTGTTGGATGCTTGTAGGCTAGGGGAATGGTCTTTTAAAAACCATTCAAAGTATCCCATTCATATAACACCCTTGTTAATGGTCTGTTCGGCACAGCTGCCAATAATATAAGTGTTGCCGTTGGAGAAATGTCACAGCAAAGACTTGTCTTCACATGAAGTATACAGAATGTGAAATTCCTTTATAAGCCTGAGGGCTGATAAAAATGACTTGTGAGAGGTTACAGAAGGACAGTGCACCTGACAACATTCCTTTTCTATCTTTGGATTACAGGTAGTAATAGTTTATATCTAAAATGGGTCATTTTAGCATTGTAAAATCACTGCTGGATGCTATGGGGGTAAAGGTTCAGCGTCACCCACTAGGGATGAGTTCAGCATTCTCATTCATAAAAATGGGAGTGGCGTGTCTCAGTGCCTGCCCTCTTAGGTGAAAAGACTCCTCTCCCCCCAAGTGTGGAGGTGTCACCGTTGCTAATCTGTGAGATTCAGAGACTGAATTTGAATAAGCACCAACACTTCTGATGCTTACCTGAATCTTATCCAGACCTGCCGGGAAGTGGAGCTGGCTTGCTCATGAGATTTCCAGGTATTACATGGGTCTGATTGGGCTTGAAATGCCATGACAGCAAGTTTTTTAGGGTATGTCTACACAGCAACTAGCCTCCCTCGGCTGGCCCCTTGCCAGCCGACTTGGGCTTGTGGGGCTCTGGCTGCCGGGGTGTTTCATTGCTGTATAGACTTCCTGGCTTGGGCTGGAGCCCAAGCTCTGGGACCCTCCCATCCTGCAGGGTCGTAGAGCCCGGCTCCAGCCCGAGCCCGGAAGACTACACGGCAATGAAACAGCCCCACAGCCCGAGCCTGGCGAGCTCGAGTCAGCTGGCACTGGTCAGCCACAGGTTTTTCTTTGCTGTGTAGACACACCCTCAGTTATTTCAGCACTTTCCATGCTGCTCTCATCCGAAGCCAGGAAGGGCAGAGTTGCACAAAAAAGAAAAAGTAGCGTGAAAAAATTATCCAAACTTTTAAAACCCTGTCTCAGAAAAACAGGTTTGGGATTTGCCCACACTATTCACTCCCCACAGGCTGTGGCGCGAAAGGGAGAGGCTTTGGTTGCCCTGCGTCTTGTTTGAACCTTTTAGCATTTGACTATCTGTTTGCTCCTGTGGCCCTATGCACTGATTTGGCCCACACGCCAATTTAATTTCCACCTTCAACACAAACTGCTTTTGAAATGCTTTGCTTAAAAAAATAGGTTTTTTTTTCCAGCCAGTGACAATAGAATCATTCTTTCCATTGAGTCCTTTATCAGTTACAGGTCCTGATCCAAAGTCCATTGGGAAGACCGCAGAAAGATTCCTATGCACTTCAGCATTGGATTAAGTCCATAGGTTGCCTGGCAATTAAAGGTTACAGTCAGCTTCTATTGACTGAGCCAGGCAGACCTAAATCACCACCCTTTCCAGTACCACCTTGGTTCACATGCGCCCAATCCCCTGAGGTGTGGAGCACCCACAGCCCCTGTTGCCTCTACTGTGGGCATCCTCTCTTACCAAACACCAGTTTGCCAATGGCTTGTCCACCGTTAATTACAGGACTTCCTTTTGAGGTTCCGTGTGGAGATTCTGTCGGTAGCAAAACCAAAATAAAATATAATTGCGAACAAGGCTCCATAGGACTTGCGCAAAATATTAACTGTCTCGTTTTTTGAAGCCAGTAGTAAAGTTGTGTGAACTAATTCTTAATTAGCAGAAAAAGACACTGACAAAATTATTCTAGATTTAAATACCTGCAAAGTTTTATATTTTGATTGGAAATATGCTGCTTTTTCTACCTCTGTGTTTGTTTTTTATAGTCAGTTATTGGCACAGTGTGTAATTAACAAATAAAATACAGTGTCTCGTATAAGCCCCAAATGTAAGCCAAGCTGTGCACATGTATGATACCTGGTCTCCGAGAAGGTGTACAATGTTGTTTATGAGCAGGGTCTAAATTTACTGTTACATCTGTTTTAATCACTCATCACTTGAGATGGTTTTAAACCAATAAGCATTATGGTGGAAAAAGAAGCACAATTTCTGTCAAAATACCCACTTTTACAAAGTATCTTTAGGATTCTGTTTGATGGAAGAATATCCGTTTATTCATTTAAGTTCAATTTAGACTAGACAGGCCTTGGAGTGTCCCTTTAAGTTTGCATAGCTAGTTACTCTACAAATTGCCAAGTGTGAGTGTATTTTTTTTTATATGGGAAATGTATGTATGTTGGAATGAGCTAATTTAGCCATCGGAATTTTATAACAAATGTATGAATGCTGTGGGTTTCCCTCCTTAGCCCCCTCTAGCAGAAACATAATTTGCAGAAATGAAAACAGTCTTTGGCTAGCTTTAGGCTTTTCTCAAAAATAGAAACACTAGGGTTTGTCTGGCTGGGCTGCTTTCCTCACCACACACCTGGTGTATATCATTTTAAAAAATAAATTATGCCTCATTAAATTACAATTAAGTGAAATCACGATCATTTGTTTTTCTGGAAGGAAGATGTTTTGCATACTGAAAGCCTAATTTTTTGCAGGTGACAAAAAGGCTGAACAGATTATTTAGTATCACTTTATTTTTTATAATGTTGCTTGCTGGTTAGTTTGTGTATACTCTGGTAGCTCAGAATTATATTAATGTAAATGTTATTGCTCTCAAGATATTTTATTGTATTGTCTTTTCTGTCACTTTGCAATCTATCTGGCATTGTTTACTGGTGCACTGCATCACAGCGTTCTCTTCAATCTTAGAAGGAAATGGGATTTCCCCCTCTGATTTAGTCATTTCTCATGATCTGTCCTGCTATTCACATAGCATAAGGCTACCAAACATCCACCCTCATCTTTCGAGATGGACTGAGCCTCAATATAACATTTGTTCAGCCAAATTTCCCACATGCACAAATGTGACTGGGAATCAGTGTAAATAAAGAGAGCTCAACTCCTCAAAGTTGGAGCTGTGTCAGGTGGTGTGCAGTTACCTTGATTGCTTGCGCAAGTCTGGAAATATGCATTCCAAAGTTTAGGGACCGGCAAAGCCACTTGTACATGCAAATACCTGATTAAGTATGGAGTCAGTGACTGCGCTTGTAAGGAATTGCTGGTACACTTTTGTGTATGTGTCTAATCTCAGTTTTTTACAATTAGACCATAAATTCAGACCTGCTGGGGGGAGGGAGTGGGAAGGAGAAAGCAGTGCAAGCTGTCTTAGAGCAGTCGTTTTCAAACAGGGGTCCAGGGCCCTTGGGAGGTTTCAGGGGGTCCGCCAAGCAGGGCCGGCATTAGACTTTCTGGAGCCCAGGGTAGAAACCAAACCCACCACATGGGCCTGAAGCTGAAGCCTGAGCAACGTAGCATCACGGGGCCCCCCTGTGGCATGGGGCCCTGGGAATTACCCTGCTTGCTACCCCCTAATGCTGGTCCTGGCTTTTATATGCAGAAAAACAGTTGTTGTGGCACATGTGGGCAGTGGAGTTTTTATAGCACATTGGGAGGGGTTGTGGCTCAGGCAGAAAAAGGTTGAGAACCCCTGTCTTAGAGTACATTCCTGTTGCTCACAAGTTTCTTTTTCAAATCAGCCTGGTGCTGGGGAGGAGAAGAAAGGGGAGCATAAGGGAAAATCCCCAGATCACACAATATTTTGGAAGCTGAGGTTTTTTTAAAAAATTTGTTTCTGGTATATCCCCCAAACAGCCAGAGAATCAAGAGTTAGGGAACTTATAAAATTGGTTATTTTTTTATCCTATTTGGAGACTCTAAAGGAAAACTGCAGGAACTGGATATATCTACCTTGAAATGGCAAAGGGCTGAGGTCAAACCTCACAGTTTAGACCTCTAGGACATCCATTCCTCTTTCAGTTAATCTCTCCCTGGGCTTGTTAATCTGGAAAACTTTAAAAGCATTTTGAAATGTCCCCAAACTGTACAGTCTCTAATAAATGGTTACAGCTATACCAACTACACGATACATGATGCTGTCAGTGATTTCAGTGGGTAACCAAAGCAAGAACCATTATCATAAAACCAAAGGGTCTTTGAATTGTTCCGTAGTGTGGATCTCATCTCAACAGACTGGTTGCCTCACAGACCATCTTCCATGTCTCATCGCACGGCCTCAATCCTCTCCCATTTGCAATGCCATTGCACTTCTGTGGCAGCTATCACAGTGGCTTACATACTAAAGTAATATTAGGAAAATGTATTTTTAGCTTCTTTTAAGGAGAGACATTGACCAGTCAGCTCTTTGGGGACCACCAGTGGTCTGTGGACAACAGTTTTGCGGTTTCTGCCATAACAGATCATGGTTCAAGCATACCTCTTCTGTGTATGTTCTGGCAGCATGTGAGCAGATGTAAGCAGACATAGGGGTGTTTTTTTTCTAGACTGTTGGTTTTGTCAATAAGTGTAGTGAATAAGGGCAGTAAACACTGGAAAATATTGGCTTTTGGTCACTGGTCAACTGTCTTGGAAATGTCCAACAACGGTATTGGGGACTATTTGATGTGAGGGGAGAAAATAAGCCAAGAGTAAATACTTCAGGTTTTCTAGTATGTGGCTGCATGACAAGAACACTGAAATAAGTTTGACTGTAACTGTAATGTGATTTCACTGGGCCGTGACTGTAAAGTAACAGTGAGGTATATTTTTGACAACGGTTTCCACACAGTTGTTTTTCTGAGGTACTCCAGTTTCCCCCAGTATTTGGTTGGTAAATATTGACCCTTTAACGGTGATGGCTTTAGGTAAGCTTCATTAGCTATGTAATGGAATTCCCAGCAGTAAAGATTTTTCTCTCGGCAGTATTTCTGGGAGTAATGCTTCAGTTTGATAGATTGCTAGGTGGGCAGGGTGTATGAATGTTGTGGGACAGAGCAGCCTTTTTAATACTTAGAAATCTCCAACTCTGAGCCTCTTGACTGGCATGCCCAGTGCTGAATTATACCTCTTCTCCCTGTGAGTCTAAATCTTCTCTGCTTCTTGCTTGTACGTGAATAAATTTAAACACAGATGTTGAAGGAAGTTACCATAGTACCTTGTGGAAGTAAAACACACATCATAAGCCGGTGGCACATATAATATGGCCCTGTAGAGGACAGTGGTACATCCTATACGATCTAATAAATTGCCTTTTGTCTTAGGCCCTGATCCTGCAAAGCACTTAGGTCTGCGCATAGTGAAATTGACTTCAAGGTAGTGCCTACAGTGATGCATGGGCTTAAGTGCTCTTGTTGATTTTAGGGCCTTATTAAATAACACTTTTGTGTCCCTAAATCCTCCTGAATTGAGGGCCCTCTGCTATACTGGCTACCTGCTGGCATGAAAGTGTTTGTAAACACTGGAGGAATGTTATTCATGAATTAATGTTTGCATTGTGAGGTCCATGATGTTTTAAATGATGCAGCAAATAAAGGGTTAAAGTAACCAGTCCCTGGAGAGAGGTTCTAAAGCTTTCATATTTGCTGCATTCTCTCCTATGAGAAAAAATTGTCCAGACTGAAGTGAATGGACTGTAACATCAAAACCCAGCCAAATGCTGTTTTTTTTTTTTTAATAAACCTCCTGTGCTGTTTAAATGTCGGAACTAAATTTACCAAACTTGGCAGATTTGTAAAGATGAACAGGACTGCCAAGTGTTCCCAGCTTCAAGCGGGGAGAGGGAGAGATCTAACCGTTCCTAAAATATTTTCAGGAGGCACCTGGCGGTAATTGCAGTTTTGCCGTTCTGCCCAGGCATCTACCTTTCTATCCAACATCTCTGCGCTCAGATTGTTATTAGAGCATTAGAATAGGATATTCCCAAAATAAACCACCACAGCCCCCAGAAGACAAACACTTTCCTACAAAGCGTCCCTTCTGGGGAACCCTTAAGAATCTGATGTAGGTTCTCAGCATTGCAACCCGCATGGTTACACCAAACAAATTAAAAAAAAAAAATCAACACATGACTTGGCTTTTTTTTTTTTAATTTTTTGAACCAGGGATTGCTGTCAGAGATCCTGCGTAAAGAAGAAGACCCTAGGACAGCTTCCCAATCCCTCCTGGTAAACTTGAGGGCAATGCAGAATTTCCTCAACCTGCCTGACACAGAGCGGGATCGTATATATCAGGACGAGAGAGAGAGGAGTATGAACCCCAATGTGAGCATGGTGTCTTCGGCAGCCAGCAGTCCGAGTTCTTCCAGAACCCCCCAGGTAAGGCGCAACCCCTCTTTAACTGTTTTTCTTTGGCTTGAGATCCTGCACATATCTTGGAGAGGGGGCTTCTTAGTATTTTCCTGTCTGTTGTTCCCTGCACCTAGATGTGTCTTGGAAATTTCTTCTGTAGGGTTTTGGAATTGCTGTTAAGAGGCGTTTATTGGCTGTCAGCAAGGCACTGTAACAACTTTAGCTATGATCCATGCTATAAATACAAAGAGGTATTTTAGTACACGAGAGAGGATACATGTGCTGTGTATACGGATTAATGGTGTATGTCCACTATATAGCTACTACATGATGAATTATGGAAAGAGCCACGTTTCTAACTTACGTCCTACGTTGTTAGTGTCTATTACAGTGGGCAGGGCAGAGAGAAGAGTTGGCCCTGGGTTCATGTGTGATTTGCGGTGAATAAGAGTGTGTGGCTGACAGAGTACATGGGTCCCAGTGAATGAGAATCTCATCGAAATAAGTTTGCTCAGTAGTCTGCCTCGTCAGAGTCCTTATTTTAGAAGTTTACATTTGTAATCACTTACAAATATGGAGATGTCAGGTGGGTGGAGTGTTGAAACAGAAGATCACTGTTTGCCATTTGCCACCAACTATTGTCTGATTGACGTAGCTTCAGATTGCTGTACGCTTTTATTGCTGCTGTGTTACCACCCACTTTCCTAATTCCCCATATAAAATGCTCATCTGCCACTAGAAAGAGAACGTGGGCACACAGACTGCAGTGTATTTTCCCCTGCTCCCTGACTGAAAATAATCTCACAGACATTCAGGTTTCGGAAAAGGGGTGTATGCTTAGGAGACTATGATTACAGCAAATTACTGTTGTCATCACAACATTTGCATAGCTTTAATTTGAAATTCCTCACTGCAGAGCTAAGACAGCTCAGTTCCAGCATTTAACTTGATTCAAAACTTTACTAGTGAATGGGCATGTATCATCATCCTACTTTAGTGACTGTAATATTTTGAAGTCTGTAAAGCATCTGAGTTGTAGTTCTGTGTACACGTTATCTGTGCTTCTAATCTTATTACTGGGTACTTTTCATATTTGAGAGCTGTAGCCTGGATCCTGAAACTCTCAATCTCGTTGTTGGCAGTAACGTAGCACAGACAGATTAGTTATAAAGACAGGATTTTGTTTCTGTAGAAACAATTGAGGTCGCTCAAATACATCCTGGCATTTTAATATACTTTATACGTACCCATTACGTAAAGGAATTGTTATTGCAGGTAATTTTCTAGCATACTCTACTCACACAAATTTTGAAAATGAATTTTGTGTTACAAACCCAGGTCATTGGCCTAACTAACTATTATCTTCCCAGTTTCTATCTCATGAAAATAAGGATTTGTCAAGACAACTGTTCTATCTGATACTTTAAAACATCATAACCACACGTGTTTCTGCATTAATTACTATATTAAGGCTTTGCTCATTCACACAAATGTTCAAGTAGGATAAATTCCACAACTAGAGTTATGTATGAGCACTCTGGCTCCGGGGGTAGGTTTCAGTGCAGTTCAGTGGATCCTGGGAGTTGGAAAACCAGAGTTCTGATCATGTCTCTGCCCCCAACCTGCTGGCGAAGCCACTTCACCTCTTTGCCTCCTTTCCCGCATCTGTGAAATGAGGCTAATGGGTAACACCTTCTCATTTAACAGCTCAGCATTGTTAGAAAATCTGATTATAAAAGTTTAAAGAGACAAGGTGGGGGAGGTAATATCTCTTGTTGGACCCACTTCTGTGG
The DNA here is from genome assembly GCA_037349315.1 of Chelydra serpentina. Classification (NCBI taxonomy): domain Eukaryota; kingdom Metazoa; phylum Chordata; order Testudines; family Chelydridae; genus Chelydra; species Chelydra serpentina. The sequence goes on along the minus strand of JBAIAC010000029.1, from coordinate 31,622,776 downwards.
GGAAGAGAGAAGCTGTTGCGCTTGCACGGAGCTCTTCTTCAGGCCTAAGGCGAATTGGAGGCACCCCTGGCTCACTTTACTTTTTGACTTGAATGAGGCAGCAGGGTTTTTTTTACATATTTGTTTTATTGATGAGCAACAGTGATACATAGAGCTTTGTGCCCTCAGTGCTTGTCTTTTCCTGAGCACACCGGGAGCAGCTCCTCACCCTGCAGAGGGCCAGCACAGTGTCTGGGCCAGGGCTTTGGAGCGGGGCCCAGAGCTGGAGCGTGGAGCAGCTCCGGAGCAGTGGAGCTGCAGGTTTTTGCCTGGAGCTGGAGCACAGCTCCAAAGCCCTGATCTGGGCACCAGTGAAATCCCACTTCAGCACTCACCAATGGCAAGGCATGCGGTAGGTACTTCTGGGAAGACCTGGGCACCCCTGAAAACAAGGCTGCTGACCAGCCCGTAGGCAGCACATTTTACTTTGCTTCCCATATACATCGTATTAGCCTGGGTGAGGCCAGTGTCTTCTTGATCTCCTGTACAGTGATTCCTGCAAGTGCAGCCTCTCAGCCGAGATGTTCTAAATAGCAAGTAGAGGGGCCTTGGACATAGCAAAGGTAGCTAGATGGGAAGAATTGTACTGTCCTTCTAGGAATTATGCTACAGTGCTAGAGAAGTTGATTTAATGGCATTTTGAAACATCGTTTCCATAGATACCAGTCTCCTGAGGCAGTAGTTCTGGGAATGATTTTTCAGTGTGGAGGGTTAAACGAGAGGGTATCGTCAGCTACTATTAATATGGAATAAGGGCAGTGGGGGGTTGATATAACGGGGAGGGGGAGTTAACCACCCGTCTGTAATTCTGCGCTGGTGATGAAATCCCCACTTGGGGTGTTTCCTTGGCATGTTCCGGTATTGTTCAGGACCAACGTGAGGAGCAGAGTACCAGATTAACTCAGCAAAAGGATCTGAATGCTTTGAAAACAAATTCTGAGAGTTTAAAAGGTTGTTGTGTGCATTTGGCCCGCTCTCTGCACTCTGTTTTACAAAAGAGTAAGGGATGCAGCAATAACTAACAGGACTTAAGAGCTCTTACATTGTTGCTGCCCACTTAGCCGCTTCCTTTGCTTATTATTTGCATCGAGAGATTCCAATAATGGCCAACTTTACGGTAGCATCAAGACTATTTTCAAACCTGGGGGTCGAAAGTTAGGCACCTAACCCCCTCAAGATTTAAGGTGTCATCCAAAGAAGTCAATTGGAACTAGTGGGTGTCTTTAGATCTTTGACTTCAGTGGGCTTTGGATGGGGCCATCAATGAAGATTTCTGTGGCGAGGAAAGGATTTGGGGTGGGAAGAGCTATGAGGAAGAGAAGGGAGGGAGCTCAGAACATTCTGATTGGCCTAGGTAACCTTTCTGTTAACATACAGACATTTGGGCAGTTGTGTCCAGCTAAGAATTGACACTAGAAATGAGCCTGAACCAAACCCTGTTATAACTACCCCCAAACTCCGGGGAATTGCGGGTATAAAGGCAGGGACCAGCTGCAAAGGTTTACAAGGGGCCAAACCAAAATCTGGGAATGGAACCATACACTCAGAACTTTTGGGAAGATTTGGATCTGGAATGTGTTGTGAGCTTTGCCACTTGAGCTAATTTATTTCTCAAGCCCTTTGCACCTCAGTTGCAAACAGGCAATTTATAATTGTGACATTCATCCTTTCGTTAAGGGCTCTTCCTGTCTGGTGCAGGGATTCCAGGGTGAGCTGTTTCAGAGTTAAAGCCTAGTTTAGATCAGCTCTAATAGCTCTGCTATTTAGCCTCTGGAAAATGAATGAAATTGGGCATTCTGAGGAGCTGATGCTGCTGACACAGATTACTGAGCGTCCTACTGTAAAAGCACCAGTGGAAGGGCATGTCGCTCTCGGTCTGTTACTCGTCAGTAAAGTCTTAGTACTGCTGAGGAGGTTAAAATAAAAATCTTGCAGCAGCCTGGTGGATTGCATTGGTACAAACCTTTTAGGGTTAGCCCAGCCTGGGGAAGGGCTGGCATCCTTCGTTATTGTCCTTCATTTGTCACAGAAGCTGATGGGAAATCATTCAATTAAAAGGAGTGCAGTAGAATACACAAAATCGCAATGTGAGTTAAGGAGAATGAGGGCGGCACATCAAAGGCATGCCAAAGCCTGGCTTTATTAAATGATTTTTTTTTCATTTCCACTGATTTCCTAGGTGAAATTAGGTGACTGTCTGGCTAGCATAATGATGGGAAACCATACATACTCAAATGACATACGTATAGCTTTAATAAAGAATGAGGGAGACTTGAGGGAGTGCATTAAATTGAGTAATAATTTATTATTTAGAGACCTCTACCCATTTACTCATTTTTTCTGGGAGAATTGGCTCTTCCTCCAAGGTATGCCATTTTTAGAACAACAAAAAAGAAAAAGGCATAGCCCCATATAGATGCTGCATTTGTAGGCCAGCAGAACAAACTAGTTGTCTGCCTGCAGTTGAGAGCCCCAGCTACCTATTGCGTCTTTGAGCTGTTCAATAAACATGCTGAGAGAGAGAGAGAAAGGGTAGACAGGGCCCTGCACGTCCTATAGGAATGCATTGCAATTATTTCCAATCACAATTAACCTGATTAGAATAATGGACAGGAAGTGTCCCTCTGTAGCTAATGCAGTTTGGCATCAGCTGACTGAAATCCTTTGATAATTTCTGCACAGATGGCTGGGCTGAAAGCAGCACTTTTTTAATTATTATTTTCATGGTCTCTTGGTAGGCCAAAACCTCAACACCGACAACAGACCTCCCCATTAAGGTGGACGGCGCCAACGTCAACATCACAGCTGCCATTTATGACGAGATCCAACAGGAGATGAAAAGGGCCAAGGTGTCTCAGGCCCTGTTTGCCAAAGTGGCTGCCAATAAAAGTCAGGTGAGTGGTTTTTTAAAAGAGCAAATTCTGGGGCTGGGATTAGACCCTTCTCCTTCTCCCTCCCACCAATAAAAATACATCTGTTTCTGCAATAATAATAATCTCTGGGGAACCTGTCATGTTTCGTCTTTTGCCTCCCGGCTGGTTTCCTTTTCCTTTTAAAATAGGGTGGAAAAGGGACCAGCTCATGATCCCATGTAGTTAGTTTTGGTTTTGTACATATTGGGGGCCCTCTCACTCAGATGCACACACCTCCCTCCCCACTGGGGTATGTAAGCTAAAATTTCTGGTAGTGGAACAAGGACCCTCCAAAAATCCTCCTCATTTGGGAGATAAATTCTTTATTTTTCTTAATTGCTTAACTCTGGGAAACCAATGGGAAACTTCAGCTGAGACAGATATTTCTTGTTTTATATGCAGTATATACTTCCTACAGTATTGCCTTTTAAATAATTCACTGTCGGTCCTTGCCATTGTACAAGGAGGGGTTGGGGAAGAAGGGCTAACACTTAGTTCACTTGGGCTAGCTCTCACCTTGGATGCAAAAAATGCATACTGGGGAACTCAGAGTGGGGCTAAAAGTCTTGCAGGAATCAATGAAATGGAAATTTTATCCAGCTGTTTACAAAAAAACAAAAAAAACAAAACCCCAGCCAGAACAGTTTTATGGAGACAGAGTTTGGTACAGGGCGGACAGTGAGTATGTTGGTGACTATTAAGAAGGATATGTTTAAGTCTGTGTGAAAGGGGCAGTTTTGTTATGAGATAGCATCAACCTCTGTGTGTAGGGGGGGAATTACCCAGGCACACACTCTCTGCTAGTTATATTTATATATCTATATAATATAGATATATATATTTTCCTTTCCTTCAGGCAAGAAAACAATACTATTCAAACCGAAGTAAAATTTAAATCTGATGAAAATGTTGAAAGGCATCTAAACAAGGCATTAAAAGCCATCAATACTGTTCTAAGAGCCATACTCTTGTATGTATTTGTATCCTGACATAGGCTGAGTCCTTTCCCCTTTCTTCATTTTCTCTTTCCCTTCTTAATTGTTATTTCCCTCTGCTGTCTTATGTGGAGGTGCTTGGGTTACAGCTCACAACCCCCCAGAAAACCCAACACACACACAGGCACAATATGAAATACATAAAAGGAAAATACCATGGAACCCATTTAAACTGTTAAATGCATAAAAATCTCATATACCACATGGCAAAATATAATGAGAACTGGAGCTGTTAAACGAATAAAGCTGTTAAAAGCATAATGCCACTTGGCACAACTACTGTGCATTTAACGGTTTTCCACTGTGTAATAAATGACATATGTGGTAAACGTGCAGTAAATATAAAAACTGCACAATTGATTTTGCAAACGTGCCCCTTATTCTTTGATTCATGCAAATATCAAAGTTACACACGCAGTCCGGACAGGCCAGTTTTTAATAAGGAGCTTTTAGCACAGACTGAAAGCCAGTCTCTCTGAGGTTTGGCTCAAAATTGCCTGCAAACTTCCTGTCATTTTACCCAAAGGAATCTTGAAATAGAGGCACCGAACCACCCAAAAATAATTCGGGTGGCTCACCAGCATCAGTCTGTGCCAGTTCAAATGCTTAAAGTGAGCAGCAACTGAGCCCTCCCCTGGCAGAACTGAACACCAGCCATTCTCCTGAACTGAAAATAAGCCCATTCCTGTCCCACTTGAAAAAGGAAAAAAAAGGCGTAAAGTTGAAAGCGTGAAGCAGAAGGTTGAAAAGAGGACCCATGAGTGCTCTCGTCTGGAACGAACTAAATGTAAGGTTGTGTTGAACGTCCCCCACAGCAGCCAGTTCAGAAGGGATTCTGATCTGATGTTTGTTTTGTTTCACAGCCCTGCCAAGGCAGCATTGCTGACTCCCTGTGGTGCTCCAGCATTCACCATGCTGAGAGGTCCTAGCTACCATGACATGCTGCCAGAGTGTGGAACTGGCTTACGCGGGGCACTGAGGGGTGGGGACGAATAAGTGATTGTCAATGAAATAGAAGTGTGTTGCACCTCCTCTTTTCCTGAAGACCCTTTACTGACCACATCCATAGACTAGCTGTGTGCTCCAGTAAGATTCCCCAGCTAATGTGATGTCAGCACCTGCTGTGTGGGTGACGTTGAACACAAGTTGGCCTGAATTCGAGGGACTGGGAAAAAAAGGAAAGCAAATGATCGGTTCACTCGTGTGGGATGTTCCCTTCCCTCCCCCCTCACGCGCTGTGGGTCTCTCAGCACATAACCTTACATTTGGTTCATTTAAGAACTGGCAAAGGGTTTCACTCTGTGTAGCCTAACTCTGCTCTTGTTGAATGACTGTGAGTGTTACCATTGATTTTCATGGGAGTAATGACACTCTCAGTGCTCTGGAAAATCCCTATATTTGCAGGGGGAATAATGTTTAAAAGAGAGAGGAAAGAAAGAGAGAGAGAATATTAAAGGAGAGTCTGATTGCACTCTTCTCCAAGGTTCATTCCTTTGCTGTTCTCCCCAGGTCAGGCTTGCTTTGTAGTGTTGCATAAGCTTCCCCTGTTATTTTCCCTCTTCCCCAACTCTGACCACTGGAATCAGTCCAGTTCACTAGTAAGGCAGTTGCTCTTGTTCTTTCAACAGCAATACCTATGACTCTGAGATCTTCAGAGTGTTAACTGACAGAAAGTATCAGACAAGGAAGGATGTTCTGACATTTAAAAAAAAAATTCCTTAATATTGAGCTGCCTTTCACACAGCCAAGAGCCAGCGGGACCCGTTTCTTTTGGAGGAAGAGTTGGTACCCAGTGAAAGTGGCTACTGTAATTGGGATTATCCACTGGTGGAATTAATTGGCCTCTAATTTAATACTCATCCATCTCTGTTCTTAAATCCCTTTGCAGATTAGGTTTAGCAGCTAGAGGAGTGAGGGTTCTTAGGAGAACACAGATTGTGGTGTTTGGAAATCAGGGTAAATGAAAGGCCCGGGGCTTCAAAAAAGGAAAGGTGCAAAGATAATGTGGTGATAGTCCTCTTTAAGGGATTTAACCCCTGTAATGATCTCAGTTCTGAGACCATTAATCTCAGACTTTCTACTTAACAACCATTTATGTTCATTATGTGTGTATTTTTATCTAAAGTTTGATCCTTTGCAATTTAAATATAGGCATTTATGGCCTGATTTTCTGACGTACGAGAGGCCAGTACCTGCTTTCACTCACACCTGTGTAAATCAGGAGTAACACAACTGAGCATCTCTGACTTACACCAGTGTAGCTAAGAGCAGAATCAGGCCCAATATGTTTATATGCTTACACTGTTTTAAAAACATAAATAAAACCCAGGCAAATTAAGTACAAAAAACTATGCTAGTGACGTTGAGATGAAATGCAAGGAAACTACTGCAGGCCATGGAGTGTTTCTCAGTGTTTCCCATACCACAGCCCTCTTTTCAGTACTGGAAACTCCTGCCACCTAGCTGGGATTTATTTGGGACCCCCTTCCCATTCAGCGATATGGCTAGGGCAGCTGTGAGCCCCAGATTGAGAACCCATGCAATAGGGCAAACACAGGCATGTCTACACTGCAGCTGGAGGTGTCATTTCCAGCTTGGATAGACGTACCCGAGCTAGCATGCTAAAAATAGCAGTGTAGCCATGGTGGCACATGAGTCCGATCCCATCTGAAACTCTACGTGCGTACTTGGGACAGCTAGCCCATCCTGCTGCCTGTGCAGCCTGTCTATTCTGCTATTGTTAGTACGCTAGTTCCATCAAAGGTATCATGTATATGTTTACCCGAGAAGGAAGTTACATCTTCAGCTGCAGTGTAGACATAGCCTAAGGCTGCCCTCACTGTGCTGCAATCCTCCTCCGAGAAAGGATCACAGATCCCATAAGACCTAGGAACAAAGAGGCTGAGTTAAGGACACTGGGGTATGGTTCACTCCAGAAACTCCTTGCTTTTATTATTTTCTCTCTCCTCTTCAACTCTATGATGCTATATTTAGTATGGTAAGGTGTGTTTCTCATTTAAATAATTATAGATGTATGTCATACACCTACAAGTCCTATAAGTGAGCATCTAATTAGCTGTTAATGAATATGCACAACAGGTCACATATATCCTACAGTGTAATGCACTGGAAGGATATGTCTGTACTCAGAAGTTCATTTTGTGTGTGGGTGTATCTAGGTATATAGTGCTTATGAATCTCAGTGTCTGATGCACACCCATTTGATTCATAGTTTGGTATTATTCTTTTACAGTACCATAAGGTCACCTGACAAACATAAAAAGATAAGCCCCTGAGCCAGTGATCTTAAATTCTCTGTGTACCTTTAGGGCTGGTCTACACTAAAGCTGTAAGTGGACCTAAGTTGCACTACCTCAGTTACTGTAACTTAGATTGACTTACAGCTGTGTCTACACCGCGCTGTGTCAATGGGACACACTCTCAGGCGTACAGACATCAACAGGAGAGCGCTCTTCCATCAATTTAGCGGGTCTTCACCAGACCTGCTAAATCGACACTGCTGCGTTGATTGCAGCAGTGCCGATTTAGCCGTAAGTATAGACAAGCCCTTAGACACCAGTGTCTTCCCAACAATCTTCTCTACAATCTGTTTAGGCACTTATATGGTCCCCATTACACATAGTAACTGAGTACCTCACAGACGTGGTGAATTTATCCTCACAACTTCGTGAGGTAGGGAAATATTATCCCGATTGTACAACTGAGGCTCATAGATTAACTGATTTGCCCAAAGTCACCCAAAAAATCTCTGGTAAAGGTGGGAACCCAAGTCACATGAGTTCCAGTCCATTGTCTTAACCACTGACTAGCCTTACTCTCCTACAGGAGAAATCCTCGGTGTTGTGCTCTTTTGAACTCTGTGAACCTAAATACACAGAATATTTCAATGTCCCTTTTATTCAGGAATACAGTACCAGGAACTGCAAAAAACTTCATTTCTATTAATCTAGGAATATGCCAGGATTTTAAATTACTATATAAATCCAATGGTTTAGTCTGAAATTTTGGAAGAGGAAAAAATACTGATCGGTTTTCGTTAGTAAATTCAAGGTATAAAATGATTAACCTTGAACTATAACAAAATGCGCTGTGTAAAGCTTTTAAAGTTCAGTTGACCTCCTCATCAAGAATTCATTGAAGCCCATGACAGAACTCTCCATTCTAGTTAGTCTTTTATCCATTTCAGCTTTCTTGATTAGGTTATCTCGAATCATTAGGGGGTTTATTTATTTTAATAGACACTTATTGGATTCATGGAAAGAGAGTTTGGTGACTAAGAAACAAGAGCTGAATATTATCTGGCTCATTTCGCACTGCGGAAGAGTCCCAGCCAAGTGAAGAGAAGAATGCTTTCTGCGCTTCTGAAAGTTTGGTCAAGGGACTTCATGCGATTCCCTTTAGAAAGTGATCTTTCTGTGGCTAATAGCGTAACTTTAAAAAAAAAATCTTTCAAGACATACATCAAATGTTGCTTTTTTTTGTCACATATGTTGACATTTTCTGCACTGATGATGTGGGTGAGGAAATGGCCTTTTACATTTATTTTGAGAGGAATCTTGAATCACTCTCACTAAAAACTCTTCATTTGCCTACTCATGCATTCACAGGAATCCCTGGAAAATGTCAGTGTAGAAAATTCTAAAATTATTATTTTTTTAAAAACTGAACACAAGGAAGCACAGAATCAGTGTAATTACAAGCCTGCAATAAGGCCGTATCAGTGCTATAAAGCATGTCAGTATCCTGTGCATGCATCTATGCTGTGTCTAAATAAGTTACCTGTTTCTATTGTGGACATCAGCAGACATACGTCTATGAATGTAGCCACTGGCTTCAAGCCGATATGTCTAAGTCTGGACTTTTCACCTAAGCTTTCTTAGCTCTTATATTGTCTACAAGTTGGGGCTCTGCCTGCATAGAACATGGGGGTCTTTGTGTGCACCCTCTTAAAGCTTTTTAAACCTAGCCCTATCTGCCTCTTGATACCTCTGGCTTCTGTTTTGCTTAACCTCCTCCTCCCTCCCCCCATGCTATGTTAAGTATTATAAAAGTAAAAGGGTCAAGCCGCTAAAAAGGGATCAATGATAAGTGACAGCGAATAGGGCTTACATTTGTTGAACCAACTAACCCATCCCTCAAGGGGATTCCAAGTGCACCAAGCCTAAATGCTTTAGTGTAGCAGGCGGGCTGTTCCTTTAACAGCATAAAAACACAGTGGGAAAGGCTGGCCTCCTGCAGTATTTTTTTTTGTTTTGCTATGGAAAATGTATTTGATTAGGGGAGAGAGAGACAGAGAAAATAGGACATTAATATGATATTATTTGTTTTATCTAATAAAATGCCTAGAAAATCTTCATCCTTTCTGATTGGAACAACAGCAAAAATAGAGGCCAGCTCTTCTCTACAGTTTCTTTTAATAAGATAAATTGGGCAGAGCTCTAAATGCAAGTTCAGGCTTTGGGGTGAAAGTAAGGAAGTTATTAGCAGAATTCCTTGGTAACCACAAGTACTGGATGTGCCTGAACATGGAGCCTAAGCATCCTTCAATTGTGTTTTTTCCTCCTCTTATTTTTAATGGAAGACATTGCCCTGTTTAAGAACTTCAGAAGCAGACATTAAAGGCCAGATTCTGCCAACCTTATTCACCTTGACTAGTATCAAACTCCCTTGGTAACACCGATGAAATCAATGGGTATGCTTGCACAGTAGAGTAACACTCAACATGTGCATAGGCAGCAGCATCAGGAGCTCGGGGATGAGAAATCTATGTAATTTTTCAGTCTCTCAGTAGGTTCGTTTAAGCTGGCTTCACTTGTAAGCACACTGAAAAGTAGCTCAGACATTCTAGGCGAGTGAGGTAAATGAGGACGGGGTAGAATCTCCCTTTTGGTTTTTCTAATTTTTTGTCCCCCCCATCCCAATAAATCAAACCACAGATGAAAATCAGCATGAACTGCTGTATCTCTGTGAACGCCTGTATCCGCATTTCTTAAATGAAAATAATTCTGGAAAGCTCCATGTAACGTACACAGAACTATACAACCACCATAAAAAAACCCCAAAACAACAACAACAAAACCCACCAAAAACCCAATTTGAGATTTTTAACAGAAAAAAGGAGATTTGTTTATTAATAATTCATGAGTTCTCATTGAACATGCACGAAGAAACGGTGCTATTCAATAGAGAATACTGTCATCTGTCACTGTTTTATTTGACATTTACACTTTTTTTTTCTTTTTGCCTGGTACTGCAAAACTTCCTTGGATGGCACGCTAAGATTGTCTAAATGAAAAAAATCCAAAACCCCAGTGCAGACTCCTCATCTTTACCTAGAGAGGGTTTACTTGCAATTATAAAGGGGTGAGTGTGTATGTGTGTGTGGTAATAGCTTAGTGTTTTCTGACATATTAGCCATGCTACTACCTAATAACAGATACTGAAGATGGATAGATAATCCCCAATAGATAGGCAAGTGAATGAATGCTTGAATAAATAGAGGGATAGAAGAAGAGCGGGCGAAAGAATAGTTTTGATGTAGATAAGTGTACAGATGCAATAGAGGGTGAAGGGGAGGGGGAAACAAATAATGACTGTTGTGAAGAAAGCTGACACAAATAAATTGCCATTGCTGATGCAAAATAAATATTTATAAATGGCATCAGAGGGAAATCCAGTAATATAAAACATGAGCGTAAACAGGGCATTTAGCACAATGACAATTCAGAGTTAGGAGCACCTTGCAATTTCTTGCTAATATTAGGCTCATGAAAATCTTTCTGCTCTGTAGGTTAGTTATTATTTATAAAAATCACAGAACCAGCTGATACATTCATAAGCTAATTATTGTAGCAGCTGGGTACACATGGTGCAATATGTCTGAGGCTGTGAAGTATCACAGATTTCTTGGGGCCTGCTGTGGTGGGGGGTGCTGTTGAAGGCTAGATCCCTTAATCTGATCAGCCAAGCAAATACTTTGTGGGGAAACTGGATTAATATTCCTCTAAATACCATGAATGTGCTTTACCTTCAGAAGTGGGCTCCTTTAAACACGCCATTAGCGTATCTCCATTGGGGAATTGAGGAGTTCTCAGGTGTCCTAAGGACAGGGTCTTTGCCTTGTGCCTCCCTTTGCCAGAAATTAATTTGGTTTGCTCATGTCTGCACACATGGTCACACTGCAGTCTAATCCTCTTCCTAATAGCTCCAAGGTCAGGACCTCGCATGGTGCTGGGCAAATTGAGCCCCATACTTCTTAAAGACTAATGGCAGAGAGCACGCAGTCCATAATGAGGCCTGTAGTGTTGTTCTAAGTGACTGTAATGAGCGCAGATTATCAGTGCCTATAAATCAAAATGCAGCAATGAATGTTGTGCTAGACATTCCAAGTTTCATCTGTGGCGATGGTACCACTCAGCTGTCACCTGTCTCATTTCAAATTGGGGCTTCCCACAATGCAACTCCTGCCACCATCAGAACAGCAGGTGTTCTCGTCCTTAAGGTCTGTATCTCTCAGAACTCTGTCTTTTAACAGATGTACGTTTTTGTTTTTATTTTCTGTTTAATGATTGGTCTTCATGCTACAGCATCCCTCGGGAGATGTTAAACATACCTGCTTGAAACATTTGAAAGAGTCCAGTTGGAGACTTATTCAGATCAGTAAAAAGGATGGCGAAATAGGAGCTTATTTTTTCCACAGATGCTTTATTTTCCATTTCAGAAATTGTTTCCTTTGTGCAAAGGAACCCCTGAGAAAATACTTTGGGCCTGGAAGATTTTTTCTTTCTTTCTTTTTTAAGACACAAAGTTTTGATTGTTATTTTGGATGGAGGGGAACTGTATTAGAAATTCAGCCTTCATCTGACTCTGAGCTTAGCTAAATACCAAGTAAAATACTTTAAAAATATATATATATTTCCAAGCAAATTATTAGATATCTTGTTTTCATCTCTTCCCGGCCCCCCCAGTTTATTGCAAGAAAAGATCAGGTCTGCACAAATGTGGCCTCTCACTTGTAAAAACAAGGCAGTGTTGTGTTACAGATTAGTTTATAAATCCCCAGTGGCTTCACAGTTCAGTGCCTACAGCTGCTGCAGATGGGCCTGGGTTTTTGTCTCTTCGCTGTGCTGCAGCCGGCAGTTGAAGGAGAAAATGGAATGATCAGGTTATTAACATGTAGGCCGTGAGGAAGAGGCTGCACAATGAGAACAGCTGGTGTTGCTGTCTTGGCTGATGCAGCGGAGATAATCAAATCTTCCTTTTTTTTGGAAGCGGGGGGGTGAAGGCAGAAGACACAGTGGAGAGTTAGACAAACAACACTTATGATATTATATGAGGGTTTTATAATGCACATTAGAAGTCATCACTGGCTTACAAGTAGTTATATAAAAATCTTTCCTTTTTTAGGAAGGATTGTATAGGGCTTTAATAAACCTGCACATTACGTTTTCTTTGGTTACAGCTTGGAAATATGCAACCTGGGATCAGCGCTGGCCTACAATATTTTGGCACCTGAGGTGGGGAGCTTAAATGACGCCCCTATTCCCCCCTCGCTTGGGCCAAAACTTTGAAAGGTCTCAATTCTGCCTTCTTCCTGTTCTACTCCTCTCATGGTACTGCTCTGCTACCTACCCCAATAAAGGAGAACTAACAACTTAGGGTACGTCTATACTTACCTCCGGGTTCGGCAGTAAGCAATCGATCTTCTGGGATCGATTTATCAGGTCTTGTCTAGACGCGATAAATCAATCCCGGAAGTGCTCACCGTCGACACCGGTACTCCTGCTCCGCGAGAGGAGTACGCGGAGTTGACGGGGGAGCCTGCCTGCCGCGTGTGGACCCGTGGTAAGTACCTTGTAGTTCGAACTAAGATACTTCGACTTCAGCTACGTGAATAACGTAGCTGAAGTTGCGTATCTTAGTTCGAACCGGGGGGTTAGTGTGGACCAGCCCTTAAAATGCCTTGTTCAAAAATTTTAAGTAACACTTAACTTGCAAACGCCTGAACAGCAAATGTAACTTTTCTTGTCTGCATAGTAAACACTGGCATTTTTAATCTGTTTGAATAATCAAAGTGGTGCTTTCTGTGCCGCCTTGGTTGCAAAGATTCGAACTGCTTCCTGAAGGTCCACAGTCTGGGCCAGCTCATGCTCTATTGAGATGGTTGCAGGGCTGACCAGCCACTCCTAAGTCATTGTGGAGCGTAGATGTGTTTTAATTCAGCTTCGAGATGCTGTGTTCTCCACTGGCAACTGTTACAGGAAGTGTTAGAAGTATGAGCAGAGCAACAAAAGCGTTTGGAAAGCGGTTGGTCATCTTATTTATGTAGATATACTCCAGAACAGCCGTTGGAGTATATCTACATTTATCCTGCTGAAATTTATCTTGAAAGGGCTTTCAGTTTATCACCTAAATCACTCGCATCAATATCGCGCATGTCATCATTTGTTAACACTGTCTCTAGTGCCCTGCATTGCTGGTGTAGGTCTTCTTCAGGTATAGTGAGGAGTTTTGGAATATCATACAACATCCCAAATATACTGCTGAGTTCCTTGAGCTGCATGAAACGTTCTTCAACTGACTGTATTGCACAATCTAGCACCTGGTTAAAGAATTCAACTTTGAATTGTTGTTTGGGGTCTCTTGTGGGATTATCCCGTGCCTCGTCATCAAACTGTCTTCTTCGGTGACTCTTGTATTCTTGAATGGGTGGGAAAATAAGCTTCAGTGTGAAGTTCCTCAGCCAACTTCTGTGCACTCTTCAGAACGTTTTGAAATCCCTCATCTGACCGGTAAGACTGTAGGTATGACTTTGCTTTGTCCAGTTGTTCCATTGCTTCAGATATATCAAGGTCAACACCTTGGAGTCTCTTGCTTACAACATTTATTTTAAAAAGTATGTCATGCCCCAACACTAAGCCACACAGAAATTTGAAGTTATGTATGTTTCTGTGATTCCATTTCCCTCTGCCATTGTTCTCTCACGAACAGTTCCTGTCATAGCATTATCCTCCATAATGGCAACTATGGCATCATCTATCTTCCCCATTTGGTGTTTGATAGGCTTTATCGCCTCCACTCGACTTTCCCATTGTGTGGCACTCAGTGGTTTCGATGTGAGAGAGGATGTTCCCAGATGTTGCTTCAAAATTTGCCATAGATGAGTTGATGCAGAGAAAAATACATAGATGCTTTGAATTACATTAAAAAATTCAGCAGGCTCACTAGAAGCTGAGGCTGCATCACTGACCACCAAGTTCAATGAATGAGAACTGGATGGTCCAAAAAAAAAAAAAACCTCGAGGGTTTAACTCTCGGATCCGTGTCTGCACTCCTCTGTTCTTTCCTCTCATGTTGGCACCATTATTGTAGACCTGACCTCTCATGTCAGCTATCGCAATTCCCGTATCTTCCAGCTTTTTAAGAAGCACATTTGTCATACCAGCTCCTGTAGTATCATCAATGTCAATAAATTCTAGAAAATGCTTTCTGACTGTCACCATTGCAGGGACATTTTCACTAGGTTCTGTTGTTACAAAATGCACCATTAAAGTCATTTGTTCCGTATGGCTGATGTCAGGTGTGCAGTCTAGAATAACAGTAATATCTGACTTCAGATCTGCCACAATCTTCTGTTTGACTTTTGTTGCCAGTAACTGTATGATCTCATTTTGAATTGTTTTTCCAAGGTAGTGGAGTGTGTACATTTCTTGGGTGGTGACTCTTCTTGGATGCCCCTGGAGTACAGCATCAAACTCCGCCATCACCTCAACAATTTTAAGGAAGTTTCCATTGTTTGGCACATACAGCTGATCTGAAGTGCTAGGCTGTGGGTAGGAAGCATTCTCAGAATGGCAATGAGCCTTTTCAGAACATTTTGCCAGTATAAGAGAGACTGATGCAATCTTCTCTCATCTATGGCGGCCTTTACCCTTAGTCTCATCTCCAGCTCTTTCCACCTACGGAATGCTCTCTGGTGATTTGCTGCCTTCTCATGGCATGCCAGATTTCTAGCCAGATTTTTCCAGTCCTTTGTTTCTGTAGAACCCAATGTGGCTGGAACATTAGACTGGAATAGTTTGCAGCGAAAACAGTATGCAACTGGGGTTTCTGAGTACATAAGCCATGGCCTCTCCACTTTGGGACCATTGGGGATTTCTCACCAGTAATGTGTTGGATTAAAACTTCTATTTTCATTGTCTTTGGGGAACATGAAGTTTTTCACTTGCTGTGGCCCATGCAGTACAAGCAAGTCCCTCAGGCTCCTGCTAAAATGGGTCCACAGTTCTGGATCATCTAGACTTAAGGAACTAAACTCAGCAGCAGCTGTTTCTTGCGCTGCCACCACACTCTTCTCAGATCTACATTTTTCTTCAGGAATGTGCATAGTTACATCCATTTGAGATGGAGATATGGATGCTGCAGTAGCTGCCAGGTCACCGGCACTCTGACTAACTGGAAGATCAGGCATCTCCTCACCACCTGCATCCTCACTGTGGCTGGAAGGCTCACCATGAACATTTGTGTTTATGTGTATGAGGAGAGCTCCTTCCTGCTTTAATAGAAAAGCTTCCTTTGCTTTCGTTCTTTTTCTGAATGCTGCCCGACAGGGGCATTTTCTTCTTTCACTCATGACTGCTGTTCTGTGCCAGCTATAGTGGCTCTCAACACTCAGTTGAAGGGGACCAATAAGCAGGCTGGTAGCAGGGCCTGAGTGAGGGAAGATACCAGCGTCTTAAGGGTCTAACTGGCTCCTACTTCTTGAGTTGACTGCCTGTTCTCCTCAAGTGGGTTCAGGAAAGCAGCAGGAAAGAGGAAGCTCCCTGAGAAACTGGTGTTAATCAGTCCAGGCTCCTGGGGGTGCTAGAGAGGTACATAAGAGGCTCCTCCTCCTCTCTCTCCCTGCAGCTCCTGCTGTTATTTCCTCTCACCTTTTCTCGTGCCTGCCTGTTATGTCTCTTGTGCCCTCCTTCCTCCAGCACAGCACTCCACCATCTCTGTGCATCTAGAGCAGAGAGAATACATATGCACCAGCAGCAGACACGATTTTCTACACTCTGGGTCCTAGTGGCGCCCCCCCCCCCCCCAGTCTGGCACCTGAGGCGGCTGCCTCAGTTCGCCTCATGGTAAGGCCAGCCCTTCCTGGGGTACTTCCTGTTCTCTGCATTTAACATAGATCTAGCTGTCTATCTTTTTTAGGTATTTTAAGGTGCCTGTCAAAATGGTGTCTAAATGCCGAGTTGCAGCTTGGAAATGATTAGGTTATAAAGCTACTAGGTAAAATATTTTGACAAGAGTCAGTAAGCCGCGTTGACAGCATCCTTGGCGTTATTTTCATTTACTCCATCATTTGCATTGCATCTTCTCATGCGCAGGCACAAAAAAGAAATCATATCCTCAGTGCTAAGTAAGAGACATCTGTCTGCAGGTGTGAACTGAGCCAACTTTCAGATCCTCGCAGGTGCAGTTATAGTTAACCTGCACAGGGCCCAAGGTCACAGACAGCCATGCTCAGTGCACACTCGGGGCCAGGTGTGTGAATGCCATTAATAGGCCTTGTTGTTTTGGCCTGTAGAATTCTTTGTTTTACAGTTAGCTGCTTTCTTGGAGTGCACACTTTTCACTCTCTGGGAACCGTTGTTTCTTGGCCCTTATGGAGAAGCCTTACAGTATTTAACAGAGTGCTAACTTTTCTATAGAATTTCAAGCTAACCTATAGACGTATATAGCAGAGATATCATTATCCAGTATTACACTCTATGGGTTGGTTTAGAAATCTCTTCAACAGATATCATTGTCCATAGATTTTTAGAGTAATTCCTACAGAGCCCTATCTGTCTCATTCTTATTAAATTTGATAGGATTTTTCCATAAGGCTTAATCTTCCTTTATAAAACAGGCATTTGATTATTTACACCTGGTCAAGTTTTATTTTGGGATCTGAATTGGAAGAGTGGATGTTATGTAGCAAGAGCTAATCCAAGGGTTTTTACTTGTTGGTATTTTTTATCAAAAGTTTTCATTTATTGTGTGGGGACAAAACTTCTGAGTTGGTCCCTAGCAGATGTCAGGGGCCACACCCACCCTCCCCTTGCTGTATTGCTAAGTGTTGCAATAAATCAGTGGTTCTCAACCTTTTCCAGACCACGACACCACTCCCCTTGCTGTGTATTGCTAAGTGAGGGGGGTGTCGTGGTCTGGAAAAGGTTGAGAACCACTGATTTATTGCAACACTGGTTTGCCACAGTTAAACCCAGTTAAATCTCTGGAAATCAGAGGGGCTTCCATGTCAGATCAAGGCAGCAGAACTTGAGACAGTGCATCAGCAAAGCCTGCAATAGAGCTGAAGTTCATTTCACATCTTTTTCATCAGTGCTTGGCAAGTTAACTACTCTAAGCCTTTTGGTGCAGGGATGGCTGTGTGAGCTGCTCCGCTGGAAAGAGAACCCAAGCCCGGAAAACCGCACCCTCTGGGAAAACCTCTGCACCATCCGCCGCTTCCTGAACCTTCCCCAGCACGAGAGGGATGTGATCTACGAGGAAGAGTCCAGGCATCACCACAGCGAGCGCATGCAGCACGTTGTCCAGCTCACTCCTGAACCTGTGCAGGTCAGAGCACTAACCTCCCTTTCAATGGTTCTTTGTGTTGCAACAGCTGTCCAAGGTAGAAAAGAGCAACTGGTTCCAGCTTCCAGGGGGCTTGCAGGTTGTGTGTGTGTGTGTTTACCAAAGAAGAGGTCAAAACAAACTACTTGCGCTGGCAATAAGTGAGGGTAAGACTCAACAGGAAGAAGAGCTGGTGGTATTTTGGGGCCAACCTAATATAATTTTTTGTGATTTAGTATTATGGCTCTCAGTTATAATCCAAAGTATGTTCCTCCAGAAATTGAAAACAAATTTCTCATAGAGTGTATGCGTGTGTGTGTGTTTGTGTAGCTGGAAAGTGGACTGGGAACTTGAGTAGATGGGCTCAACCCACAAAGCTCTCACAGCTTCTGACAGGGATTCTCTAACTATGCTCCACTATCCAAAAATGCTTGTAGCATCCATCATTAGAAAGAGACAGACAATACTACAGAAAATATGGGGTGTTGGGAGGAGAGGTGGTGCATGAGTGGGTGTGTACCTTGTGAAGTGGTCTAAAAAGTAAAACATCTGGAGAAGCTCTGCTTGAGAAATATCTGCTACATGTATGTTTGCTGAAACTTGATGTGTTCTAAAACTGAGCAGGGTGAACATTTCCTTGAAAGCAGAACTTCATTTCAGAACCTTCCTCAGTGATATCTGCATGTTTGTAGACTCCATTCTTGACTCATGCCCTAGATTTTGGTTCTTTGCAACTTTATATTAGCCTTGTCTCAGTTGTTCTTAGTGAAATGAGAAGATGTTCTACTGGTAAATAGACACACACATGCGCAGAAAAAGAAGGGGACTGAGTGAAATACTACCAGACTTTCATCTCTGAGGTCCTTGCTTCAAAACATAAATGAAAATGAGTAGTAGATATTTATACACATCACAAAACCAAGTCATCTGGCTGTCAAGAGAGGCTCAGAACTGAGACAGCAACATGTAGCAGATCAGGACTAATGTGAAATGAGAACTGGAAAGAATCGTAGAGTACTTTCCCACCCTACACTCCTCATGCGCCCCATTACCACAGGTAAATTAAAACTAGTGCTTTACGGTCGTATGGTATGAGCCAACACTGGGGGAGGGGGAGGTATTATCATTTGTTCTGCAGTCATGTCCAAAACCCAGCAGGACCAGTGAGTATCAGGGACCATTGTACTAAGTGCTGTTTTATTTAAAAAAAAAAAAAAAACAACCCAGGAAAAATAACACTCCCTCCCACCCCAGTGATCTTAAATCTGGTTTAAGATATGATGTTGCAAATGAGGCTAAAATGATAGGAGGGAGTGTTGGTGGTTGGTGGAGGGAGGAACAGTAGAAAGAATCATAGAGGCTACCTATGTGCACAGCTTGATGACTCCAAATCATGTTGAAAACGTTTTGTTTTTTTTAAGAATAATGATCATTTCTCCACATCACCTCTCGATCTAGCCTTCATTCTTTTGGGGGTCAAAGCAGAAGTAAGTCTTGAGGAGGTCATCAAAAGAAGAGAGGCCTTACAGATTAGTTTGGGGTCAGCTTTTCATGCATAAGGTATTGCGCAGAAGGAACCGGAGATATTTGGGGGGGTAGTGGACAATGGTCATTCAAAGCTAGTATTACTGGAGAAGCAGGATAGAAGAGATGAGAAGAAGCAGTTAAGTAGGGAGGATCAGATTTGCCAAAAACCCTGAAGCTGATGAGAAGAAGCTTGGACTTGATGCAAGGAGATCCAATGGGAAGATTAAAAGAGTGGGTGATGTGTAGATCAACAGGCTGGGGAGATGATCTTGGCACCTGCCTTTTGTGTGGATTAGAGGAGGGCAACGTGAATGTTCAGGCGAACCAGAGAGGAGGAGGTTACAGTGGCCAAGGTGGGGCTTGGCTAAGAATTCTTACTGATTGTACCAAAAGGAAGGATCGCATCTTAGAAATTGTGGACGAAGAAGTGACAAGCTTTGGCCTAGCCTGAATGTGAGGGAAGCAGGCAGAGTCCAAGATAACCACCAGGTCATGGGTGTATGTGAAAGAGAGGAGGTGGTATTGTCAACCAAAGCTTTTCAACCTCTGGTGGGTTTCAACCCTTCACTTGCTGTTCCTTTGCCTCCATTGAAGTCCACTCCATCCAGCTCTTCACTTCATCTCCCTCTAACTGGAATAGTCTATTGTTGCAGCCTCCCCTTCCCCCATTTTACCTGATGTTGATGGTTTGCTCTTTCTTCTTCTCAACCCAGTCTGTTACTTTTTATCCTGGGCAACCTGAATTTCCACTTCAATTTTTCTGATTCTGCTGCCTTTCGAGTCATCTCGTTAACTTCTTTTACTTGATTTCCTGCACATTGTCTTGGTCACTTTCTTGGTCTAGTCATCACCGAAGAGCTTACTGATTTTTTTGATCTCTGAATTTCCTTTCTGACTGCTGATTAATAAGAGTTCATCATTCATTCAAGTCCACCTTGTAACTCCTTTTCTGATTTCCAGTCTATTAAATGCTCTCGTTTTTCTCATGTTCCTTCTTTCCCTGCCTTTGCTCCTGCTTTTCAGCTCCCTGATTTCTACTTTCAGCTTTACCCTCTGTTCTGTTACTGGATTCTCTGCTCTTTTCGAGGACTGCTTTGTTCATCAGTCGAATCCCCCGCCTCTCCACTCAATCCGTGTTCTCTACTTCCGTTCCTGTTCCTGTGCTTTTGAGTACCTCTGCAGGCAGTTCTGAGACTATTCCCCACTCTAAGTCCATTCTCTCTTCTTTGAATTCTGCCCCTTTTCTTTCCAAACAACTTCACTTCTCCCTGGTCAATTTTTGCCCTATCCAGCCACATATAACTTTTCAACTTTTGACTTTCTCCTTAAAACCTATATCCAGCTTTCATCTTCCTCTCTTCAAAATATAGATAAGAACAAAAGGGAATTTTTTTTACCAACCAGGATTCAAGTTCTCCAATCTCACATTTGCATAAAGTACCCTAAATGCCCAGCATCAGAGGGCCAGGGTTCATTGGCACCCCATTCCTCTCAGATTGTAAACTATCTGGGGCAATGAACTGTCGTCTTACTTATTTGTAAAGGACCAAGTTCACTTTTGGCACTGTATAAATAACAATTCTCAGCAAAGCTAGATGAATTTGTATTTAGCAGAATTTTCTCTGTTTAAAAAAAAACAGTTGTGCCGGAAGACTACCAACTTTGTGTAGCTCTTAACTGTGTTAGCCACACAAAGGAAACTGTTAGTTTCAGCTGAGTTTTTCCAATTTATAACATCAGATTTAAGGACCTGAAAGGGACAGTTCAAGATAAATTTTCCCTGAGTTGACTCTAGCTTTAACCAGTGACCTTGATAATTTAGCCTGCTTTCAAAACTCTTCTGCACATCACTTTTTTTGCATAGTGCACGGTGTCTCATCTGAGTGACATGTTACACTGCATTGCAATACGATGCGTTTGTATTTGTCAGCAAGTTACAAAGCCATGGATTAATTATTTATTAGTCAAAATATGAAAAATGAAGAAAAATAAATGGAACCAGCTGGCAACTGCATATAGCAAAACTCTGGAGACTCTGGGATATGGTTGATACATTAGGTTTGTGTTTTGGGGGTGCCACATTTTAAAGGACTTTGTTTGCCCATCCAAAATTCCCAGTTGTTTTTGGAATGGCATGCTACAAGACACAGACCTCCACCGGTCCCCTAGTGTCAAAAGAAATTCTGGCCAGAGTGGGTTTTGGTTTATTTTAAATCATATTTTCAGTCTCTGCTACTGAAGTTATTTTCAACAGCCAGATTTGATTTTGGCTTTGCTGTGTGGGTCGTTCATAGGCAATTAGCTTTGAAGAATCAGTGATGGCTAGTATCAGAGATGTAAA
Source organism: Chelydra serpentina (assembly GCA_037349315.1). Classification (NCBI taxonomy): domain Eukaryota; kingdom Metazoa; phylum Chordata; order Testudines; family Chelydridae; genus Chelydra; species Chelydra serpentina. The sequence goes on along the minus strand of JBAIAC010000029.1, from coordinate 31,601,336 downwards.
GCTGGGGTCCTCACACTCGCAGTCATGGGAAATTTTGTGACACTTTACATAAGGGTAGGGATCTCGGGCCCAGGAATCCTGGCCAGACTCCAGCTGGAGTAATTACATTCTGCCTATCTAAAATTCCCTCTCTGGTGTCAGTTGGAAAAGCTAGTCTCACTTCCTCCGAGTAGCAGTTTCTGGTGCAGAATGCCTGCCACATTTCAATTCTGAGCTGGCTGCATTTTAGCAGTGGGTGAAACAATCCTATATCTACTGCTACAGAAGTACTCTGCTTTGCAGGCCTTCGGGGTGAAAGGTGGTATGTAAATGTATGTTGTTACCACTCAGCCTTGATGCCAAGGTGATGGTCATTAAAGGCCAGAACAAGTGACAGCATTGTAAATATAAGACGTGCAAAATGATAAAAATCTTAAGTGTTTACAAGGCTCCCAAAGGAAGGTCGTGCGTAGTCATTCTTGCATCTCTAGTTTGTTTAATTTTTCTTCCGTCTTCCTTTTAAAAAAAGAAAAAGGAAAAAAAAGAAAAGGTTTTGCTGTGTGGCAGTCATTCGTGTTCAAGAATTGAGATACGGTGCAATTGTTCTAGCAATAGCATTGCCACATGGCAATCAGAGTTTGAGATTGGGCTTAGTCCCTTGCTTCCCAAACTGAGAGCCAAACTAAAAGGAGCCTGAGGAAGAAATGCCTCATGTCATTGGCCAGCATCTGTGGCTTCTGGATTGATCCCTCTGCTGCTTTCTTGGGATAGCAGGGAGAGGGCAAACTATACCCCTTCTGATTAAATAGGATGAAGTCCCTCTTCATGGCAATCGTGACCCTATGTAGTGCAACCCCGCTCGGGGACAGAAATCGGGGCAGAAGTCAATAAACAGATACAAGTTTTTGAAAAAGCAACCCTTTAAATTCAGTTACTTGGCTACTTGGAGTAAATTGGTGACTGTGAAGGCATTGGGTTCTGTCTCATTTACATGTTGAGTTCATAATTTTGAAACTCCTCTACCGTTCAGGGATTGAATGCCAGTGATCACTGGTGGTTGACTTCTGCTCTGCAGTATCAATTTAAATCCACTGGATTGTGTTACTCCAGATGTACAGCGGAGTAACTGAGAAGAGAATTTGGCTCTTGATAGTTTAAAAGGATTATTGCCGCAGTTAGATGCATTAGCTCCTTTGGGGAGGCTGCAGCAGTCCCTGACCATCAAGGAGACAGTTGACATTTCTATTTTGCATGCTATTAATGTGTAACTTTGTTTTATTCCTCTTTTTCTCTCTTCCATTGGATTCTCCCTGACACTGACATATTAAGGCATTTAATGGAGTTCTTTTCTGTTCCTCGAGTGAACTGTTCTAGGGTGGAATTTACTTCAGAAGAAATTTTCACTAACACGCTTGATGTAGTAGGAAGCATTTTTATACCAAAGAGCCGATAAACCCTAGGCCCCATGGAGCCTTGCGGTATGGCTGCATTCTCTGGCAGCATAGGGGGCTAAGGAAACGGCCAGGAAGACCATAACTACATAGATCTACTGGATACATTACATGCATAGTGACCATTTTTGTGACTGGTCACTGCAATTATCAGGGCCATGTAGTGGCTGCCTAGGTGTTCTGCTTGCCATGCCTCTGGGTGGAGGGGGATTAATCCTCCAGCCCTATCTTTCACTTAGATCCCATGAGCCTTTGAAACCATGAGTCCTCAGCTAATCTCTTCCCTACAGAAGCATACATAGCTACCCTTCCATAACATTCAAGCTAACAAGTGACTAGAGAAGCTTGCCCATGCTGAAATTTGGGGGTTCGCTACTGGGACACAGTAATTCACATTTCTCTCCTTTCTGCCCTCCCCCAAGGTGACCATTCTAGAGAGCAACTTTCTTGCCCGGTGCTTTAATATAGGGCTTAATTCATTGTTAATTGCTGGGGCAGAGAAACCTGACTCAGTTGGGAGAATGATGAATCAAGCTGTTGTCTCTAGGGTGTCAGGATGGATAAGCAAGTTCTCTAGAGTAATGAGCCACTCCTGCAGCAAAGCACCTGCTATTCAAAGAGCAAGGCAACCTTGCATTTCATTTTTCGTATAAGCTGTCAGATCTGCTCAAGCTCATAGCTACATATTGATTTAAGTGTAGTCAAACATTGACTTTAAAGAAGAAACAGGAATGTATGTCACGTGCTTCCTGATACACTGCTACTTTTGTCAAATTATTTTGTCTAAGGATATCTTTTTTCTTCTCCAGGAGCTTTGATTTAGACAAATCTGGCAATTTATAATATTTCAGATCATATATCGTGGGGGAATGTTAGTAAATAAAACAAGGTATAGTGGAAAGCTGTCCTTCAGGAAGGTCTTTTTGTATTGGTCTGTTGTTTGGAGCACTGAAAACATCACAGTGTCTTTTTAAAGACCCAGGAAAAATGTATCACAAAAATAAAGGAGATCTTTTTACCATTTTGTGGGAGATGCCACAGGACAAATGCTTTAGAAACTACAATGGAATATAAAACATCAGAACATGAGTCACCTGTAAAAATGGGTCAAGGCAGAGGAGGTGGCAATCCATGAAACCCTAATCTCGTATTCTCTTTATAGAAGTAATAAAGAAGGGAATGAGCACCACAATAATGCAGCCTAATTAAATAATGGATTTTAAATGGCACTAACACTAGAATACACAGGTCAATCAATACATACGATATGCAGATTAGAAGAAAAAGAGGTAACCCAATGGAAAATTCCTCCACTTAAAAATAATACGAATGAGTAACTCTTAGCCAACAGTAAGTAGGAGGAAAAACCATGGCAATATTGTTCCTTCAAGGAAAAGAGCATGCAGAGTACGCTGCACCGTGATCTGCACACTCAGTTTGTCCACAGATGGATCTAGGAAGGGCAGCGGTCTTCACATACTTGACAATTTAGACAAAAGCCACTTTCCCATCCCAAACTAACTTTTTGTGCGACTTGTGCTTATGAATTTCCCCAGACATTTTGTGTCACATGCCAGTTCTACTCCACTCTTCTGCATGATTATACCCTCCTGTTCCTGTGTTCGCTTCAGCCTCTTCCTACAGCATAGCTCTCCAAAACATACCAGAAACGTCAGCCTCTAATCCCGTTCAGTCCTTGCTCCAAATGGGAATGAGGCCAGACAGATAAAACAGGCTCTACAAGCCTGAGTGTACTTGAGCAGGCTATCCTGTATCTGCAGCGTAGCGGTAGTTGAAAGCCTAGAACCTTTATTTGAGCTGGCACATTTATGTTGAGTACTTGGTGTATTTAGGTGCTGTTTGACCTTGAGCTGTGGGGATAAATGTGTGTCAAATCGTAATCTGTCAGGTTTGGAAACAGTATCTAACCCCTGAATGTTACCTGGAGTTGTGTGTGTGTGTGTGTGTGTGTGTGTGTGTGTGTATGTATGCAAGCAAGCGTGTGTGCACGTGCTGTCTTCCATTTCTGTATCGCCCTCCAACCTAAAAAATTTAAAAACACTTTGAAAAATGTCTAACTATATGGTAAATAAAGACAAGTTTGTATCACTGCAGTGTTAAAATGATACAGTTAAAATCAGAAAAAGTCAGCCCATTAGCATTTGCAAATGCTAATATATCTTAATATGTTTGTTTCTCCCCTGGCAGTTGGGAAGGGAGATAGGGTTTTCTCCATCCTGTAGCATCCCCCTGTGTGTGTCCCCATCCACTACTGAGTCCCTCTTTGTTCCCACTGCCCCAGCGTGTGTGGTGTCTTTGAGAAATTGGTTCATTTCTTCCTCCTGGCATGAAACCAAATCCTCCATCAAAGTGAATACGGAACAAAATAAATGCTGCTTTCCCCATATCGGCAACACCTAGCTTCTTTAGAAGAGCTGCTGCTGCAGTGGGAGGGTGGGACATTGCACCATCGTCTTGGCTTCTTTCCGTTCTGGCTAAGCGCCATGTTGTGGGGAGAGGGAGCCGGCCATGTATCCCCCAGACTGTACCCTCTGTGTACAGTAACTCCCTTGGGATCCGTCTCAGCAGCACAGAAGTTTCAAAAATACTCTGGCACAAAGCCAGTGAGGTTTGGACTCAAGTTTTCCAGAGACTGAGCACAATGGCCCCTTGTGGCAGGAGGGCAGCAGTGCAGCAAAAATCCCTGCTCCTGCAACACCCAAATCTGTTTTTGGGTACCTGGGCATGTAAAACTGTTTGCCCTGAAAATGGGGTGACTGCTTTAGACATTTTGGCCTTGTTGACGTGGAAAGCGGTGTGTGTGTGTCTGTGTGCGTGCGTGTGTGTGTGTGCGCTCACAAAGGCTGGTTGGAAAGCTTGGAGCCCTCAAAGTGGTACTGTTGTTTCTCTTTACTGCATTCTCTCTGGAGTTCTTATACAGCTCTGTTACTCAACTCTTCAGGAATCACAACCTCTCTACTTGGAAAAGAATTGTAGCTCTGCACTGTGGTTTTACATCTTAATGAATGTTTGACCACTTCACCTTTTGATGAGCACCATTAGAACATTTTTCTGACAGTCTACAGTAGCTCAGAAACATTGCCCCAGTGAGGCTTGCATGCATTTTGACAAAGCCAACAAGCAACACATAACAGACAATGAGCCCCTTATATTAGACTCTGAGGTATCCGATAGAGTTTCCTATGATTGATAGTTATTACAATTGCAGTGGAAAGCCACTGAGTTTTTACTGTTCTAGCCAAACCTACCTACTGCGCCTTCTCAGCTGTTTCTGTTTAGTGTGGATATCTAATGTGGCTGAAAAGTGCTGCTGATTTTTATTAAGTTGAAGTCTGCAGCTCCCCTTATAATGATAGTAAAAGCAATTGAAGGGAAACTGCCTTAGTTCTGAAATTAATTTATTTTATTTAAACCTAGAAGGGGGAGAGCAACAAGGCTGGATAGTTTTGCCATTTCTGAGGTTGCAAGTTCAGTCTCTTCACAGTGATCTCCCTAGAAGCAGTGCTCACCTAGTCAAATGACCTTGTACCTTTAGATTTCTAATTGATCTACTAAATTGTAAATCCGGCTCTTTGGGAGCTGGTGGGCTGGGAGTTTTCAGTCAGTTGTACATCAGTGTAGGAGAACTGGGGCTGGTGTAGGTGAATTGAGGTGGCTTGTAAGCAGGAGAGGAAGCTGGGAGGTCAATATCAGCATTTTATATCACCTGGTCTTCATGGTTATACTGCTAAACAATATATGGGATACAAGCAAAATAAGCACCATTAAAACCTGTTTGTAGATTAATTTAATACTCAGAGAGACAGGAAATTGACAGCACTGGTCCGAACGGCACGTTCCCTGAAAACTGCTCTGCTCAGTTCATGTCTGTTCTACACTGCACCATCTCAGCCGTAGGTCCCCCCCCACCCCACGCAACTTAGCCAATACACTTCCACCTGAACTACCTTTAACCCTCTTTTTCCCAGTCCTGGGGTCCCCATACATTCAGACGGTCGCTTTATTCTGAATGATGCAGTGGTAGGAGGATGTGTGAACGGGGCCACAAGCGTGACCATTACGTTCACTCTTAACTTATGAACTTACACAACAGGACGAGACACAAGTGTGAGGGTGAAGTGCTGTTGGACCTGATGCCCCACTTAAACTCCTCAAATTCTAGTAGTAGTTTAAAAAAATTCTCTTTTTTCATTGTATATTAGTGTTCCCTAAGTGGTCTCTCTTACCCTCTCCCAGAAGTTATAAAATAGCTGGCTTTAGAGCTATGCAGATCCGCGTGGTGGATACTTCTAGGACACTGGCCTTATTAACCTGAACTTTCAAGTGGGGACCCCTCTTGAGAGTAAGGCTCCCTTTTCCAATCCCAGTGCAGCTGGCCTCTTCTACAGTGTAAAGATATGCAAATTAGTGTGACTGGAAATGATAGACATTGGGGAAGAGAAAAAAAGGACACCCATCACCTTTCCTGTTATGAAACAGATCCCATCTGATTGAGGCAGGGTCCATATTGAATGTCATCAGCCAGCTGCTGGTTAGCAGAATTTCTGAAGTGTGGTCAGATGTCTGGCTGCCCTGCCCTCTGGTAACAACTGCAGCTTTTCCCCAGCCTCTTCCTCCTGCAGCCACAGAAGCCTCACTCTTGTTTGAGTATCTGTCTAATGCTGGGTATCCAGTATCTGAGCATCTCACAGTATTTATCCTCACAGCACCCCTGTGAGGTAGGGAAGTGCTATCATCCCAGTTTTGCAGATGGGGAACTGAGGCACAGAGAGATGTTCAAGATCACATAGAAAGTCTGTGACGCAGCAGGGAATTACACCTAGGTTTCCAGAGTCCCAGGCCGGTGCTCTAACCACTGGGACATTCTTCCACTTCCTTGATAGTGGCTCAAACACAACTATACACACATTGCAGGGGGAATCTTTCTGCTAGTGTATACAATATGTTTGTGTAGCTTGTTTTTGTATATGTACATATCAAAATGGGAACTGTTTTTTGTACATACACTATTCTTACATACAATATCTATAGAAGTACAGTAGCACATTTTTTTTCTCACATTCATCTACACTTACAATATTTCAAAGAATATTCCAAAATATCTTAGCACAGACGGGAGCGTGAAGCTGCCTGCTAGATCCCTAGCTGCAGAACAACAAAGGCTACATTATAAACCCAGATCAAACACATGACTTTAATAAAAGACTTTAAAAATAATTAGTTAATTTATTTAGAAAGCTGAAAGTCTCCATTTCTGATCATTCTTATCGTCCTGAAAGGAAGTAGGTGCCCAGCTTCTGCCTCTTTTCAAATGCTTTCCCCCCTCTTCCTCATGTTTTGAATTATAAGCTTGTGTGTGTGTGTAGAAATATTATGTGGCCTGTGTGTGTGTAGATGTGTATATGTATAAATATAATGTGGCCTACATTTTCGATTTGGAGTTCCTCTATTTTGAGGTTTTGAGACACCTCCTGACAGGAAAAGCTGAACACCCACCTTCCAAAAAACCCCCAAACCTCTACAAGGTGTCTCAGGTTGGGCACCCAAAAACGTGAGTATTCAAAATCACTTGCCATTTCTGGGAAAACAGAAAGAGACACACACACACACACGCTCACTCCTTTGGCAAGAAAGATGTGGAAAATCATCATATTTGTTTGGGTTTCATAGACCTAGTTAAGACCAAAAGACAACCCCCAGTTTCCAGTGGTTTATTGTGAATAACCCCAGGACTGTATCGTTGATAATTACCTTTGTACCAACATGGTAGAAAATCATTTTGACACCCATTGGGGTTTCTGGTTATGTCTGTCTCTGTTTTCTGCATTGGGTCTCTGCTTTTTCTTGTGTGTCTGCTTAATTAAGCCGTGCCCATATTATGTGTTTCTCCTGAATCCAGAGTTTAAGGGGCTAGTAGGAGGAGACAGAACTCCTTCATCCATGCCCCAAATTTCATCCACACTGAGGGGCATTCCGCAGAAGTAGTCTGAAATTGCACTAATTTAACTAGGTGATTTAGCCACACAGCTGTCACTGATTTTATTGAGAGCTGGGTGGCTAAATCTCCTAGTTGGGTTTGAAAATTTCAACCTTCCTGACCTTGTTTCAGATGTAGAAAAATATGGCAGCCTGGTTGCCTTCATGCTTTTAGGAAAACCTAGTACCTATTTGCTACAACTTTTCGCTTTCAGATATTCAACATATTACAAAAATCCACTGGAAATATGGCTGTAAAAGGGTATGAATTAGTTATTCTACTTCCTTTGCATTATGAGATACAACAGTTAGAAGAACTGTGAATCTATCCAGTTGTATAAGAAAGAAGCTGACATGCTCAAATTCCAAGATTTAATGCATCCCTTAAAAGATGTGTATGGACAGCCCTTCACTAGTTAAGTGCTAAGTTATTATTACTATTTATTATTTACTTCCTCGGCTATTTTCCTCGTACTGAAGAAGCAGGAAATATTTTTGTTGTTTCATTTTGGAAGTGAAATAAATGTTTTCCCTGTGGCATTTGAAATTTTAATAATCCATAATAAATAAAATCATATCTAATAACATAACTGGTTTCACTTGGCACTGCGATCTTCTAGATGCATTGCAACTGCGGAAACATAAATAGTTACAGCCTTCGAAAGCCCAGTTCCTATTTGCTAAATATACTTGGCTTGCTTTAAATTCCTTTGTGTGCAGTCATTAATACAATCCTCTTTGACAGCATTTAATTAAAGTGCTTTTCTCTATTAAATTCATTAAAACTTTTTTTTACATACAACTGTTTCCCAGACACTGAATGTTAAGGACCTGTAGGCCTCTCTTTAAATAACTTCTGTCTCCTCGTTGTAAATTGTTAATTAAATTTAACTTAGACTGTTTAAGATGGCTGGGAAAGGAAAGCCAGATTTCAGGATATGGTCCCAATCATGTCTGTGATTTTTTTTAATACATTTTTCTGTGTAGCTATAGACTGTATATCATATTGTTTATGAACATTGCTGTGCATTTAAGCAGGAACAAAATAAAGAAATAACCCAAAGAACTAATTTTCATTCCAGTTTTAAATTTTGCATATTTTTTAGTACAGTTCCTTAGCCTGAGAGCATTTGCATGGGCGGGAGAAGAGAGGGAGTAGTTCAGTATTAATAGATTATTGACAGTTTAATGTCTTGGCACCTAGACAGCCCATAAGGTATAATAAACAGGAAGCTGTCTGATGTGAGAGCAGTCAATAGCATATTCAATCAGAACCTTTCAGTTAATTGCTGGTTGACCTCAGAGATTTCCTGTAGGAAGTACTGTCTTTACTTTAGAACTAGAAGAACCAATATGGTTTTCAGATTTTAATCTCATGATCCTTTTTCTTACATTGGCTTGGACAGTGGTTTTTTGCATTGCTCCAATATGGGGCATTGGAACTATACTAATAATTTTCTTTCACCTGAAGCTTTTTGAACAATGTTTTGCACACTTGGGACCCTTTTGAGTGCACTCTTCCGTAGCCGGGTATTGCAGAGGCGAGAAAGGTTCTGTTATTATAAGATTGGTCATTAAGGGGCTTTAGGCTAGACCTGCATTCCTTACTCAGGCAAAACTCCCATTGACTTCAGTGGAAGCGTTTCATGAGTTAATAAGGAGTAAGGACTACAGAATTGGGCCTTTCATTTAGTTGATAAGCAAGGTAAGGTAGCCGTCTGGGGTCAAGAGAGTTACAGAAAACAGAGTCTAACCAGGGTCGGATTTCTTCAAGCACATTACATAAATTAGGCATTGTTTTGGTACACGAGCATATTAAAAATAATTGGCCTGCCTTTCCTAGGTGCTAAGCACCACAGCTCCCAATGATTTCAATAAAAGGTCACTCGGCACCTCTCAGAATCATACCCCATATGTTTTACAGGTGAACATTGAACACTAATTTGTGTGCTGGTCTTTACAAGCGCAAAACAGGTCTTGGTTTGTATTTAGTTTCTCTAATTTCTGTACTTAGCTTCTCTAATTTTTTTCAACTGTGTATCTTGATAAGATCTAGATAAGCTACAAAGGCAGGCAGGCAGGAAGCAAGCCACAAGGGCATTTTCTGACCCTGACGAACTGTAAACCATCTGCTCATTTGGGGAGGAAGGCTGCATGGAAAACTCGGTTGGAAACTCTGCAATGTTTTTTTCTCCAACTCTAGACTTCCAATGTGTGTGCATTCCTCATGTGAGATCGCATGTAAGTGAATGGCTGCAGTCCTGGTTTGAGGCAAACTGGTTTGGGTCTCTTCATGACAATGACTGCTCTAGTCTCCCCTGGAAGCTTTTGTAGCAGGGCCAGGTTCATTTACATTTCATTCAGTCAAGAGACTTTTTTTGTCTCTAGATCTTGTTGTGATTATGTCTTTAGCCACTTATCATGCACTTCAAGCTTTTCCTTTGCTGAAAGAAGTACTATTGTTTTTAAACTATAATTTTCCCTTGGTTTTGATTCATTCCTTTGGCTGGCTTCTTTGCCCATTTGCTTAGCGAAAACCTCTTGATGCCACTCTAGAGGCCAGATTCTGTTCTCACACTGGCTTTACACTAGTGAAACACCACTGATTTAAGAGGAGTTACTCCTGATTTACCCTGGTGTAAGTGAGATCAGAATTAGGACCCATATCTCTATATAGCAGGGCTCTCTTGGGTGCTGCCTATAAATGCATGGGTTGCCTAAAGAAGAACAAGGTTGTGAATTTCCTAGTTTCAGGCTTATAGGAGGGATAAGGGAAAATAATGGAAGAAGATGACCCCTTTCCTGGAGTGTTGCAGCTGATTATAGTAGTCTTGATTTATGCTCTAACTGATTTTAGTGGGAGATGGAACAAAATCATGGTGAAATGCTACAGAGCCAGTATACCGGTTCCAAGATACATGCTTTGCCCTTGGGCAAGTAACAGCAACATATATGTGTTTAACTCTGAGAAGTTGCTGGTCTGAAGATGTTTTAAATAACTTCCTAGTTTCATCAGTACTTCTAAGCAAACTGATTATCAGTGCTGCATGGACTGAAGGACTCCCACATGGAAGACGTATGTATTAAGTTCCTTTTATAAACTACATTACTACTTATTCTTTTGGGTCAGTTCTTCCTTTTGTGCAGGCACACAGCCCTTATACATGCCAACAAAAGTTATAGAGGAAGCACAATGGAAGACTAGATCCTCTTGCCATAAACTTCCATTTCTTGGTACAAAATGATGTAAATAAAGGATCTTGCACTTATAGTGCAAAGCTAAGGCTCCGCTTACGGGGATCTCCGCAAAACTCCTTTTAGCCTCACCATATCCCTGTAATGTAGGTAAGATCACATGTAGTAAGTAAACTGGGGCACAGAATGGTCAGTCGTCTTCTCCAAACGAGTCAGTGACAGAGCTGGACAAGAACTTGGAGGTCACGACTCCCACTTGTTCAAGCCACTAGTAATTTCTTAGATTATGAGGCCAGAAGGGAGCATTGTGATAATCTAGTCTGACCTGTTGCTTGGCACAGGCCTTCCCTGAATTAATTCCTGTTTGCAGGAATTAATAGCTCCATTGTATAGGTTGGGAACAGAAGCCCACAGATTAAGTGACTTGCCCAGGGAAGTCTTTGGGAGATCTGGGAATTGAACCCAAATTTCATGAGTCCTAGTTCAGTGCTTTAACCACAAGACTGTTGTCGTGGTACTTACACTGCCTTTGAATACCTTTACCTGCCTTTACATCAGCCATCCAGATCTATACTGAATTGTTTCAATTTTTTAATCTAAAAGAGTGAAGTGCATTTTATTTTTCAATTGCATTTTTGCCTACTTTTCTGAACAGAAAACATCTGTACTGCCATTATTGCACAAGTGCAAACAATATAGGAAACCTTTCCTTACAGCTTGCAATTTACAACATCCGTCATCTACTATAGGAAAACTAGCACTGGTCATAATTAGTGTCCAGTGAAAAATGGCAATTGAAACAAGACTAGCAAAATCAGATAATCATCCAGTGTTTTCAAGACTTCCACACCTTTTCAAGATTGAAACGCAATGGCAAAGGATCTTTGTTATAATTCCCCAAAATCTGCTGTCTTCTGTCTCATAGTCCCTGGAGAACTCAGCACTTTGATCATTTGACTTTATTTACCCAATTTTAAGCTAAGGGTATAATAAAGCGTACTATGCCAGTTGTGTGTGTGGTAATGCTGGCTATTTTGCCTTTTACCATGGCAGTTGATTATAATGCGGTGTTTAAGACTTGCGTTCTAAAAAAAGGAATATTTGTACTTTTATGTGTTTGATTCACACAGTACAGTTTGTTCAAGTCCTGTTATTAAGTGCATTGGTGGTTACGTCTAGAAAGCAAAAAACATGCTGAATAGTGTTTTATCAGCACAAATCTACTATTTTCACTAACCATAACAGGCAGGTTCTTCTGACTTCTGAGTGCCCCTATTGTAAAAATTAACAGACCAGTTGGATATTCTTGGAACCCCAAATAGCCATGTGTGAGGACTAAAACAGTTCGATGGGACAAATAATTACCCGCCAGAATAAAATGTCTAATCCAAACATATCGTCCTTCTTCTTAATCTAAGTAGCTGGAAAACTGCATGATTATAGCGGCGCCATTTGTGCCACCATAGTTATGGGGTTTATAACTTGACCTTAAACTTTGCTCTAGGCTGGAATTTGGCAGAAAAGATCTCCCGCAGGCTAACGGCAAATCCTTTATGATGTGTGGAATAGAGAAGAAAATGAGTGGAGTGGTAACTTTTTGAGATACAGAAAGTACCAAAAATACGTCAGAAGTTTAGATGCATTTTTGGATGACTTTGACTGAAAAAGTGGCTCTGTTATTCAATATGATGGTTTTGCCGGCTTTCAATTAGGGATGGGTGAATTGCTTTGGATAAAATAAGAACCAACCCAAGTCTTTGCCAAAAACTTGAACCGCACCCTAACCAAATTCAGATGGAAGGACTCTAAGTACAGAAGTGCCCCAAAATGCCATCGCCCACCTCCAGCTAGGCAGGAAAGAGTGATCCTTCCCCTTGAAGGCGGTTCTGGCTCTGGCAATCCAAGCATTTCTCACCTTCAGACTCAACTATTGCAGCTCCCTCTTTCTGTATCTGAGGGTGGGTCGACACAGACACTACAGCTTATATCGAATGCAGCAGCTTGCCTCTTGAGCAGGAAAACAACCCCAGAACCACCCTACTCATGTTTTGTGTTCTCTAGTGACTTCCTGTTAGCTTTTGGAGCCAGCTCAAGGCCTTTGTCTAGAATTGTGTTGGCCCTCAATGAGATGGTGTCTGGATGCCTCTGGAGCAGCCTCTTCATTTGGCACCTCCTCTTGCATTAGTTGGCAGTCAGTAGTGCCCAGAATGCAGCCCCCTTCAGCGAAGGGCCCTTTATTGTGGAAGTCCTGCTGTACCAGAGAGGAAGGAACCCAAGCCTGACATTGGTGGCAGTTTAGATGCTGTGATGATGGGCACCCCAGAGATACCTGAGACGGAAAGAAGTGAGCAGTGACGCTCCCCTCCCCCAATTGCTTCTCAGTTCTTCTCACCACTTTACGTGTAGGCTCTGCCAGGCTGTTCTCACAATATTTGCAATCTAATCTGAAGCAGGAAATGCCAGAAATCCTGATAGGAAGCTGTCACCTCAGAGGTTTCCAGGCCAAGTTCTCAGACTCAAGAGCCTTAGGTATTTAGAGTGCTCCTCTATTGGGCTAGTCCAGGGGTGGCCAACCTGTGGCTCCAGAGCCACATGCGGCTCTTCGGAAGTTAGTGTGAGGCTCCTTGTATAGGCACCAACTCTGGGGCTGGAGCTACAGGCCCCAACTTTCCAATGTGCCAGGGGGGGTGCTCACTGCTCAACCCCTGGCTTTGCCACAGGCCCTGCCCCCACTCCACCCCTTCCCACCCCCTCCCCTGAGCCTGCTGTGCCCTTATTCCTCCTCCCTCCCCTCCAGAGCCTCCTGTACGCCACAAAACAGCTGATTGGGAGGTGCGGGGAGGGAGGGGGAGGCGCTGATCGGTGGGGCTGCTGGTGGGAACGGGGCGGGGGAGCTGATGGGGGTCTGCTGACGTATTACTGTGGCTCTTTGCCAATGTACATTGGTAAATCCTGGCTCCTTCTCAGGCTGAGGTTGGCCAGCCCTGGGCTAGTCACTGCAGCTGGCAGCAAATGACTATGTGTATCTCCATGTGCTTGTGATGGCCACTGCACTTTGAGGATGACTCATTACCGATGGCCGAGTGAGGCAGTGTTTTCATCTTTAAATCCCTTCCCGAGTTACAATAGGGAGAGGGCTGCCTTTGCCGTGCGGGGGAGCCATCAGAGCCCTGCTGGCTGAGACACGTGCAGGGAAAAAAGCGCATCCACCAGCTGCAATGGCCATACCGCATCCCCTGCCTGTGCTGCCCACTTTTTGGGCTGATTCCGTCACCCTCTTTCAAATGAGAGATTGCAGCCACCGTGTGCTACAACCCACGTCCATAACAAGGCCTTTCTGCCATCAGAGACCCTGCAGCCAGGTTTTCACCAGCAGAAGCTGGAGTGAATCTGGCCTGTTTTCCACATAGTAAGTATCCACATAGTAGGTATGTGATGGCTCCACCTGTTGGGTAAACAATGTTGTTTACATAACTCTCACAGTGCAGATAGATATTGGCGAGGAGTGTGTTCTCTTTCACCTAAAACTACGATACAATAAACCGAAAGATCTGGCTTAAACCAGAAAGAGATGGGAAATTCAGAACTAATCCAGTGAGCATCAGCTTGAGCTCATTTATGTTCTACTATAAAATCAGCTAGTTCCCATGCACTGCACGGCAATGAAAGTTTTCTCCGTGTTTTCCTGTGACGAGTTTAGTTAGTGTAACAGAGGAAAAGTCACCCCGTCCAGACACCCGTGAATTACTTTGCAGGTTCAGGGTTGTAATTTTTTTAAACGTTATACTGGCAAAATAGTAACTCTTGTGCAGCCACGTGCTGTCTATTAACCTAGATCAGGAAGGGGAAATAAGCCACGCATTATTGGAAAATAAGGTCATGATTGTGGTAAAGTAATGGCAGAAATTTTTCTCTTTTTTTAAGACTGATTTGTAAACATTCTTCAAACAACTGTGAAGACAGTAATTCTATGTTTTAAAAAAATCCCCATGCCCAGATGTTTTTTATAGTAACCATAGACCTGTCCAAATGTTATCTGGTCATCCCCAGTTGTCACTGTGAGTCATATCACACATGTAGCCTCTTAGCAGCACAGTGTAATCAGGCTGTAATTTATATTTTATCTCCAGTGATGATAGCTTTTAAAAATGTTTTGTGGTGTATTTGCTCTTTGATGCATGCTAAGCCCCTATTAGCATTAATGGGAGCAATGTGTGCTAGGAGGGGAGAGTACACCTTTTTTTTTTTTTTTTTTTTTAAGGCAACGAGATTAATTGAATTTTGCTAACACGTTACACTTATCACTTCTGATGTGATGGCAAATGCAGTACACTACTGGACTTTTTTCCAACTCATATTTTTTTAAGGAGGATGGAACAGTTCATTCCTTTGTCTCCCTTATCTATAAATGCAATTAAAGTTTGTTGCTGCTCTAATTAAAAAAAATTAAGAATACCACAATAGCTCAGTCCTTCATTTCTTGTCTTCTGGAAACTGTTGGGTGCACAATGAATGCAGGATCGATCCCTTGTTCCAGCAGCTCGGTGTTTGTTCTGTCTCTTGCCATTTTTTTTTCAATCACTGTTTATTTCTTGCCCTTAAGCAACATGACTGCCATAAAGCAAAAGGAAGCATATGGAATGTATGCTGGGAAGCTGTTGAAATGAATTGCACTCAACTAGTTCCTCATTCCCATTTAGAAACTGGGCTTGTACTTGAGTTTGGGTTCCTTGTGGAACGCATTTTTCCCTATCTACCTAGCTCAGAGAATTAATAAGTTGCAGATGAAAAGCGATATAGAAGGGCTGTGTGGCCGCGTTATTTATTTATTTTTCAAATTAGCTGCTGTCTCTTTGCAGCTGCAAAGAAGAATTAGAGCTGTTGGTTTAAAGATCATTTTAACCAACTAACCCATAAAGATTTATTTGGGCCCTGATAAAAGGAGTTGCATTATATATCACAAATTGTATGATTATCTTTGGTGCTGGTGTTTACTCTTGTGAAGCAATTATTAAACTGCATTTAAAAAAAAATACACGAGAAATGCCACTAGCATTTTGGTTACAATATTAAAGGAAGCTCAGACTAAAACTAGATGAAAGTGAACATATATATCCATGTCAGACTTCCTACCATTTTGCACGCTCATATTGATTTCTTTTGACATGGTCTTCTTTTATTGAACACCACATTTTTTTTAAAATCCCTTACCCATAACAGTACCTGCTAGGAGCAATTGTAAAAGGAAACCAAAGTATATTAAACCTGCCTGAAGTCAAAATGTAATCTAACACCTGTAGTCTGCAATTTGTCATCACTTCATAGATACTTTTTCTTTTTTAATAACAGTTTGGATTTTCCTGACTTTTGACCTTGGGATACTGTATAATCTAAGAAAAGCAACGGAACTAAACTACAGTCTTTAACACAGCTTTATGGTGTCAAGATGTAAAATCACAGACACGTGTATGAACCCAAAGAAAATACTTCATTTGGAGCTGTAACTAGTGCTGTGATATTTATCTAAATGAGTAAACTTTGCAAGGTGCAAAAAAACAAACAAACAAACAAAAAAGTCTCGCCACTGCTTTAAAAGGAACAATTTGCACCTGTGCTCATTTAAACTTCTATTACAGTTTCTCATGCAGACATTCCTAGAAGCCTGTAAAGTGTCTCAGCACAGGAATTCTGTCTAATTAATGCTTTTTGCCAGGGTGACCCAGACTGGAAATCCTGTTTGTGTGTGGTTTTGTTTACTGCAGTGTATTGTTCTGGTCTAGTCTTGTACAATTCAATGTATTAAGCTAACTCTTTGCAGTCTGTGGGCAAGATATGTAAATACAGAGCTGTGTGTGTATACATCTGTATGTGTCTCCAATGGATTAATATAATATAGCTAGATAGTACATCTTCCTTGGCATGACTTTTGGCTGGCTGGTTATAGTAAATGCTAGCATGCTAACGGTTAATCCAAGCCTTGGGGAGTGGGATACCCTGCTTGTGAGGTGTGAGGGTAAGTAGCCACTGACAGAGCAGCATGGGAACCCTTTGATTTCAAAGTTAAGTCTTGCAAATGCTGATTATGAGGCTAATCCAAAGCCCACAGAACTCAATGGGAGTCTTTCCATTGACTTCTGTGAACTTTGGATCAGGGCCAAGGAAAGTAGCTGTTCTGAAGTGGATGCTTAATGTATCAAGTTGTGAATTGAAAGTCCCATGAAGGACCTGGTCCTGCTCTCAGTGAAGTTGGTGACAAATCCCACTGACTTTAATGGGAGTAGGATCAGGCCCAAATGTCTGTAATGGATGCAGGATGTAACTGGTCTAAGTGTGTGTGTATCACTGTTTTGTAAAGCTCTGGTAATCTCTTGTATCTTTCTAGCATTAGGGTTTCATGGGCCCAAGTAGACTAAAATTCCCCATAATCAGCATCGTAAGAGTTCTTGATGCAACTACACTTTTTGGTTGTTTAGGATAGTATTATAAATTCCGGGTACAAGTTGTTTCCTGGCCCAGGAAGTGCTAGGGCTCTTGCCAAGGGGGGTATTCTTTCCTCTCAGGAAAGAGAAAGCAAGATCCACTGAATCTTTGCTGCCTCTGACTTCATATTACAGTAGCTTTATGGGAACTGATATTGTCCAGGGTAAGCCATCCTCAGAGCTTCCAGCTGCTCTGAGTCACTTCTGGCAATATAATCCCTGCAGAGAGAGAGCCTGTATGTAGAAAATTTACTGTCTTCTCTTTTGGGAAGGTAATCTTATGGCACAGTGACAGGGATGGCTATGAGGATGAGGGGGGATACCTAATGATAACTTCAACAATTTCTGAGAGAATGTGTTAGAAGTAATGATCTCACAGACTAATTCTCTTTGCTAAGAAGGAAACAATTGAACCACATTGTAAAACAAAGAATTTGGGGTTTTGATGACACAAATCATGTAGAAATGTGGTTCCTGTTTCTAATCAGTTGTGACAGTTATATAGACAACAAAACCTGTTTTTCACAAAGTAAGCTTTGTTAACCTTTAGCTAGCTGGCAGACATTCAATGCACAATGCAACACATACATATATTTATTCGATTGTCTTATTGGGGGGTGGGAGAGTACATGTTCCCTTAATCACCGGCCATGTTGTCATCTTTAGCTCTAGATGGGGAGAGAGTGGGGTGGAAACGAATGTTAATGAGATAATGAATCTAGCCAAAATTGAATACTGTGCTGCTGGAGAACTGTAGTTAAATGGAGTTTGTTGGTTTGTTTCTATGGGACCTACATCTGGTAGACTTCATTTGAAGCCTGTTTTCTCATCCAAAATCATCTTAATGGAGATGGGGAGCAGCTACCTGTAAAACAGAGCAGTGGTCCCTACCCCCACCCCAATATTTCTTTGCTTTAGATTTTAAAAAGACCACAAAACCTTAGCTTTATGACAAGTAATCCAGCTCACTCCCGTAATGATATACTACATTATATACTTTCCTAAACTTAATCATTCAATATCTTACTTCCTTCCCTGCAGGCATGTACCATTATATTTTACACATGGCTCCCAGCTGGTTTTCATTGTGGCCTTCAAAACCTATTTCAATACTGTGCGATTTAAGACTAGTCACTCTATCTTTTTAAGTCAACTTCCATCGTATCAGCTTTTTGTACGTTTTCTGTCGGCAGTGGCTCATCTATGAAAAGTGAATGTTTGTGTGTGTTTAGAGTACATGGGAATAAAGCTCTTTTTCATGCGGCATCTTTCGGACAACGTCCCTTCTACAATGGCTTCGAGTGTAATACTGCTTTTACAGCTCGAAAATTAAATCTATCAGACGGACAGAAAAGTAAGTCCTATGAGTAAGGAGTGAGATGTATATCTTCAAATTAGTTTTGAAAGTAGGTGGAGAAGTATTGTGGGGCAAGGAGACAGGAAGTCAGCTCCAGAGGCCAGAAGATGCAGAGAAGGAGGCGCTTACACAACTTCACCCACCATTGGTGTTTAGGGACAGAGGAGAGCCGTGCTAGAGGAGCAGGAGGAGAGTGGGGGAAGGAGACCTGTGAGACAAGCGTGGAGCAAGTCAGTGGAGAGTTTTAGAAACAAAGGGGGAAAATTTGAACTGAATCCTTCAGTGAATATGGGTCCGTGGAGATGTCTAAGTAATGGGGAGGCATGGTCATGCTCCTGGGACAGGGAAGAGAGGTGTGTGGGAACAGACTCTGTAAAGTACATGTGTGTCTCTTGCCACCAAGCGGATGACTAGTTTTATTTTGAAAAAATGTGTTCGCTGCATATGTCTGTCTTCTCTGTACCCTCTCTCCACAGCCCAGCAGACACTTCATGCATATTCTTCTTTGACAGGCCACCGATTATAACTTGCTACCTGTACACATGTGTAGACACACATGCACATACCCCATGCTGTAGCTATAAAGAGAATCTGCAGGGATGCTTCTATTCTGTAAGTGAGCCAGAACAGCATTAACCAAAAATCCAAGAGTACATAATGTGGTGTGCAGAACACCCAGTAACGTCCATTGGAATTTTGCATGGAAATCAGAAAAATGATGACCCTAAATTCTGGAACTGGAACTACAATAAACTATATAGTTTCCTTTGTGACAGTGTAGTGTGCAGAACAGTAAATGAAATAATCGAACAGTAGAAATCGACTAGTGCATTTTATGAAGCTTGTCCAAAGGAGTTGTTTACAAAATTCTCACTTAAGTAAGAGAACTAGACGATTCGTCTGTTTCCCAGAGAAGTACAAACTTCTGACTAATTCAAAATAGGTTAATAACCTATGGAATCAGGAGATACAAAATTGTTTGTTTTTTATTTGTATTTGGAGGAATTGCAGAGTGTGTGTATCTGTCTGTGTGTATCTCTATTTATATATGCGTGTAATACCACTACAATTTGCTGTTAACACCAGTCTATATTCAGAGTAATTCCACTGAAGTCAGTGGGGTTATTGTAGATTTACACTGGTGTAACTGAAAGTAGAATTAAGATTTTGTTATTTAAGAAGATATTAATTCAGACAAAACTCAACCTCTTTCTAATATATTGCACTAATAAGCCATGGTCAGCATATTGCCTTCTGGGCAGGGTAGGAAGGTTGCTCCATCTCAGAAAGGGTTAAAAAATTTACGCTGTATTTATCTTTTTTTTTTTTTTTTTTGCACAGCCCTCTCTTTGGTGATTTGATTGCTTTGAAGATGCTGTAGGCATCCCTTCATTTCCTTCAAATTAAACCTTTTACTGCTGCTGATCCTGTATTGTTGGGGTTTTTTCATCATTATATTTGATTGGAAGTCTTGTATCATTTTTTAGATGGATCACTTCTCATGCTGTTTATTGAATGAAAAAAAAAGAGACGGTTACTCACCGTAGTAACTGTTGTTCTTCGAGATGTGTTGCTCATATCTATTCCAATTAGGTGTGCGCGCGCGGCGTGCACGATCGTCGGAAGATTTTTACCCTAGCAACACTCGGTGGGCCGGCTGGCGCCCCCTGGAGTGGCGCCGTTACGGTGCCCGATATATACCCCAGCCGGCCCAACGCCCTCTCAGTTCCTTCTTGCCGGCTACTCCGACAGTGGGGATGGAGGGCGGGTTTGGAATAGATATGAGCAACACATCTCGAAGAACAACAGTTACTACGGTGAGTAACCGTCTCTTCTTCTTCGAGTGCTTGCTCATATGTATTCCAATTAGGTGACTCCCAAGCCATTCCTAGGAGGTGGGGTCGGATTGTGAAACTGCAGAGTGTAGGACCGCCGAACCAAAAGCGGCGTCCTCCCTGGAATGTTGTACTATGGCATAATGAGAGGCGAAGGTGTGCACCGATGACCAAGTCGCTGCCCTACAAATCTCTTGAATTGGTATGTGTGCCAGGAAGGTGGAGGACGAGGCCTGAGCTTGGGTGGAGTGGGCAGTAGGGTGCATGGTGGGGACACCTGCCAAGTCATAGCATGTCCAGATGCATGACGTGATCCAGGACGAGATGCGTTGGGAAGAGACTGGAAGACCTTTCATCCGGTCCGCCACGGCGACGAACAGCTGAGTCGTTTTCCGAAAGGGCTTTGTTCGCTCGATGTAGAAGGCGAGGGCCCTACGGACGTCCAAGGAATGGAGTTGCTGCTCCTTTCGAGAGGCATGCGGCTTTGGGTAGAAGACCGGTAGAAAAATGTCTTGGTTAATATGAAAGGCCGACACTACCTTGGGCAGAAAAGCCGGGTGTGGTCGCAACTGTACCTTGTCCCTGTGGAACACCGTATAAGGGGGTTCCGAAGTAAGCGCTCTGAGCTCAGAGACGCGCCTCGCCGAGGTAATGGCTACGAGGAAGGCCGTTTTCCAGGAGAGGTACAGAAGCGAGCAGGTGGCCATAGGCTCGAATGGGGCCCCCATGAGCCTAGTGATGACGAGGTTGAGGTCCCAGGTGGGGACCGGGCGGCGAACCAATGGGTGTAGCCGCTCTAACCCCTTGAGGAATCTGCTAACCATAGGGTTAGAAAAGATCAAAAGCCCACCGTCACCAGGGTGAAAGGCCGTGATTGCCGCGAGGTGGACTTTTAGCGACGAGAGGGCCAGACCCTGCTCCTTTAGGGACAGGAGGTAGTCTAGAATGGTGTGTATCGGCACCTGCAAGGGGTTAAGACCCCGAGGGCCGCACCAAAGGGAAAACCGTTTCCACTTAGCTGAGTAGGTGGACCTGGTGGACGGCTTCCTGCTGCTCAGCAAAACCTGTTGGACTGGGCTGGAACAACGTAGCTCAGACGGGTTCAGCCATGCAGCAGCCACGCTGTGAGATGGAGAGAGTGCAGGTCGGGATGATGGAGCCTGCCGTGCTGCTGCGTAATCAGGTCTGGCCACAATGGTAGAGTGATTGGGGCGGCCACTGAGAGCTCCAGGAGAGTGGTGTACCAGTGCTGCCTGGGCCACGCCGGAGCGATCAGGATTAAGCGGGTCTTGTCCCTGCGCAAGTTGAGCAGGACTCTGTGGACCAGTGGAACTGGCGGGAAGGCATAGGCCAGGTGGTCCGTCCAAGGCAGGAGAAAAGCGTCTGTCAGGGAACCTGGGGAGCGACCCTGGAGTGAGCAGAACGCGTGGCATTTCCGGTTCTCGCGAGTCGCGAATAGATCTATGTGGGGAAATCCCCACTTCCGGAAGACAGAGTGGATAACGTCCGGGCGAATGGACCACTCGTGAGTCTGGAAGGACCTGCTCAGTCGGTCCGCCAAGGTGTTCTGGACCCCTGGGAGGAAAGAGGCTACCAGGTGAATGGAGTGGGCTATGCAAAAGTCCCAGAGATGAACCGCTTCTCGGCAGAGGGGGAGGGAGCGCGCCCCTCCCTGTCTGTTGATGTAATGCATGGCCGTCTTGTTGTCTGTAAGGATGGTGACACAGCGGCCCTGTAAATGTTGAGCGAAGGCTTGGCAGGCAAGGCGTACCGCTCGCAGTTCTCTGACATTGATGTGCAGTGTCAATTCCTGCTCCAACCACAGGCCCTGCGTTTGGAGGTTCTGTAAATGAGCTCCCCAGCCGAGGGATGACGCATCCGTGGTTAAGGCGAGGGATGGCTGAGGTGGATGGAATGGAACACCTGCCAGCAACTTCCTGGGGTCTAGCCACCAGTTGAGGGAGGCTAGGACCTGAGCTGGAACCGTCAGAATCAGGTCCAGGCTGTCCCTGCGCGGCCGGTATGCTGAGGAGAGCCATGCCTGGAGGGGTCGGAGGCGTAACCTGGCGTGAGCTGTCACGAAAGTGCAGGACGCCATCTGACCGAGGAGGCTGAGACAACAGCGGGCCGTTGACGTTGGGAAGGCCTGAAGGCTGCGTATGATAGATATGAGAGCATGAAAGCGAGTCTCTGGAAGAAACGCCCGGGCGCGAGTGGAGTCCAGTACTGCCCCTATAAAGTCTAACCTCTGTGTTGGCACCAAAGTGGACTTTTCTACGTTCAGGAGGAGGCCGAGCCGCTTGAACATGTCCATGGCCGTGCGAATGTGCGACTGGACTTGGCTGCTGGAGTTGCCACGGATAAGCCAGTCGTCGAGGTAGGGGAACACCTGAACTCTTTGATGACGAAGGGCGGCCGCTACCACTGCCATACATTTCGTAAAAACCCTTGGTGCCGTCGAGAGGCCGAAGGGCAGAACCGTAAATTGGAAGTGCCTCTGGCCCACCACGAAGCGGAGGAAGCGCCTGTGAGGTGGGTAGATTGCAATATGAAAATACGCGTCCTTCATGTCGAGGGCGGCGTACCAGTCTCCATGATCCATAGAGGGGATAATGGTGCCCAGGGATGGCATACGGAACTTCAACTTTACCATACATTTGTTGAGTCCCCGCAGGTCCAAAATAGGACGTAGCCCCCCCTTTGCCTTGGGGATTAGGAAATAACGGGAGTAGAAACCTTTGCCCCTGAGCTCCCTCGGAACCTCCTCTACCACTCCTGCGGAGAGGAGCGATTGTATTTCCTGAATGAGGAGTTGCTCGTGAGAAGGGTCCCTGAAGAGGGACAGGGAGGGAAGGTGGGATGGAGGTGGGGAGACAAACTGCAAATGGTATCCCTTTTGCACCGTGCGTATGACCCAGCGGTCCGTGGTGATCTTCGACCACGCACGGGAGAAAAGGGAAAGGCGGTCTCGGAACAGGGGGACAGGATCGACTAAAACTGGTACTCTGGCCTCGAGCGTCCCTTCAAAAATTTTGTTTGGGCCCCGACGATGGTTTGTGGGGGCCCTGTCTCTGACCGGTCTGTCGACCGGACTGTTGTCTCCTGCCCCCTCGGCCACGCGGCCTCCTGTAGAAGTCCTGTCGTGGTGCGGGTGGGAAATAGGGACGTTGTCCGAAGGGCCGGAAGGGTCTGCGCTGCGTCACTGGGGTATGCATCCCCAACGTGCGGATGATGGTTTGACCATCTTTAAGGGTCTGCAGCTTTGGTTCAGTTTTCTCTGAGAACAGACCCCGACCTTCAAACGGCAGGTCCTGAATCGTGTGCTGGACCTCCGCGGGGAGGGTGGAGGATTGGAGCCAGGAGATACGCCGCATGGCGACTCCCGAGGCTATAGTCCTGGCGTCTGAGTCGGCGATGTCGAGAGAGGCTCGCAGCGACGTCCTGGCCAGCTTCTTGCCCTCCTCGACAAATGCTTTGTACTCCTGCCTGGACTTCGGAGGTATAAGTTCTTTGAATTTCTCCATGGAGACCCAGGTGTTATAGCCGTAACGGCTCAGGAGTGCCTGCTGGTTCGCAGCCCGGAGCTGTAGGCCCCACCCTGAGTAGATCTTTCTCCCAAATAAGTCTAGGCGCTTGGCGTCCTCAGACTTTGGGGCGGGGGCCTGTTGGCCATTCCTCTCCCTCTCGTTGACCGACTGAACCACTAGGGAGCACAGAGGGGGGTGAGTGTAGAGATACTGGAAATCTCTTGGAGGTGCCATATACTTCCTCTCTACACCCCTAGCAGTGGGGGGTATCGAGGCTGGGGACTGCCAGATAGATGTGGCGTTGGCCAATATCGTGCGGACAAACGGAAGGGCTACCCTGGTGGGGGCGTCAGTTGTCAGAATGTCCACCACCGGCTCCTCCAGTTCTGGAACCTCCTCGATCTGCAGATTCATGTTAAGGGCCAATCTGCGTAACAGGTCTTGATGGTCCCGGAGATCGATAGGAGGTGGGCCGGAAGATGATGCTCCTGCCACTGCCTCGTCAGGGGAGGAGGAGGATGAAAGACCTTGAGCCAGCGGGTCCTGGGAGAGGTCCTGGTGGGGAACCACCGAGGAGTCCAGGGTTGGGGCCTCCAGGTCTGGGGCCACGACCGATGACTGTGGTAGGTCAGAGACTTCTGGGGGAGGCCGGGATACCGTAGCCTCTGGTGCTCTAGGCTCGGATTGGGCCGAGAGGGAGGCTCTAGATGGGACCCCTTGGGCCTGATGGTACGCCATCGGGGTACAGAAGGGCCATTGTCTCTGGTGGTGAGATGGCTCCTGTCCGGCATCTGGCCAGTGGCCCTGATCACCAACCGTGCGATCCTCAACGTACAGGTCGCTACCAGCTCTAGAAGAGTGGGAGACGGAGCGAGAAGGCCAAGGCGGTGCAGAGTAGCCATGGAGAGTGGTCTGCGTGGCCATGGTATGTTGAGGTGCCGGAGATCGGTACCGGGAACTCGATCGGTACCGGGATCTGGAACGGTACCGGCGGTGGCTGCGGTACCGGGAGCCAGACCTGGATCGGGAATGCCTCGGCGAACGATAATGATGCCGATCGCCCGGAGATCTACGTGGTGACCGGCCACGGGACCGGGATCGGTACCGGGAGTCGTCATACCGTCGCCTGGAGGGGGACCTGGAGCGGTACCGCGAGTACGACCGGTGCCGGGATGGTGACCGGTGCCGGGACTGCGAGCGGTGCCGAGGAGACGCCGACTGCTGCTGGCTGGTCTCAGCATGCGGCACCGGGCGTAGCATGGCCGGTTTGCCGCGGGATGCGACGATCCGCAATGGCGGTACCGAGGATGAGGTCGGTGCCGGATCAGTCATCGCAATCAGGTCCCGTGCTGCCGAGAAGGTGTCCGGAGTGGACGGCAGTGGAAGCTCTACCACGGTGCGGGCCGGGGAGCTGGCGGTTACCGAGCTCAACGTGCCTTGTGGGGCCGGAGTCGTCGGTACCGGAGCCTTAGAAGGCTGTCCTGCGCTCAACGGCCTCTGGGGTGCCGGAGTCAGCAGGGTCGGTGCCGGTATCGGTGGCGGCGCCGGACTCAACGGCCTCTGCGGGGCCGGAGTAGGTGGCACAGGAATCTGAGCCATGGGCACCGAGCTCGACGGACCTTGCGGTACCGGAGTCAACGGTGCTGGCGCCATACCAGGCCTGGCGTGGTCTGGAACAGGCTGCATGAGCAGCGGCGCCGGAGTCGGTGCTGGTCTGGTGCCTGACTTCTTCGCTCTTGGAGACAGAGAGCGACGCCTCTGCGAAGTCCCAGCCTGAGGCATCTGGTGCCTGGGCTCTTCCCCGGAGCTCAGGCGTTCTGGTGCCGTTGATGACGAGGCCGCCGGGGTCGGCACCGGGTTCCGGTGCGGGGCCGACATCGGACTGAGCGAGGCCTCCAAGAGGAACTGCTTTAAACGAAAGTCCCGCTCCTTCTTGGTCCGCGGCTTAAAAGCCTTGCAAATACGGCACCTGTCTGGAAGATGGGACTCCCCGAGGCACTTCAAACAGGAGTCATGGGGATCCCCCGTGGGCATCGGCTTCTGACAGGCCGAGCATGGCTTGAATCCCGGAGAGCCAGGCATTGGCCTGGTACCAGGAGGGAGACAGGGGAGAAGCCCCTTATCTCCCGCTACTATTTACACTAACTACAACAACGAACTATCAATAAACTATTAACAACTAATTAAGAAATACTTAAACTATCTACAAGGTAAACGAGTGCTAAGTATGCTAGGGATGTGGAGGTCAGCGAGCTGCTCTCCACAGTTCCAACGACCGTCACGGGCGGTAAGAAGGAACTGAGAGGGCGCTGGGCTGGCTGGGGTATATATCGGGCACCGTAACGGCGCCACTCCAGGGGGCGCTAGCCGGCCCACCGAGTGTTGCTAGGGTAAAAATCTTCCGACGATCGTGCACGCCACGCGCGCACACCTAATTGGAATACATATGAGCAAGCACTCGAAGAAGAAAAGTCACTTCCAATTCCAACACGAACAAACTGAGTAACTCATACTGTTTCTGGATGCTTTTGTACCTACAATAGCTGATGCCCAAGTTGTGATAAGCAATCTTTCTTGAGGCTTATAGTATGCAGCTTTCTGAAGTTCATATTGTCAGTTTGTTTATGTAGTTAAACCTTTTGCTGTTGACTGCTCTGTGTTTTAGAATGCCAAGGTACACAACTATTGGAGACTGTTCAGGAATGGTCTGTGAGAGGACATACACTGGGCCAGATCATTATTATCCAAAAATATAATGACTGAAAATCTCCTAGAAACAAATCCATGGACAAAATAAGATCCCCAAAGAGTAGTCTAATTATTCAGTTAGCTGGAACATTATGCTTATGGTATTGCAGGAAACAGGCATAACAGAAAATGCAGCTTTTTAATTTTGGTTTTGTCTTTTTTTTTCCCTCCTAACTAATGCAACTGCTCTGATACCCCATGTGTTTGTATGTACAGAAATGGAACTCTGATCCATTGACATTGACTGTGTTCATTCAGTGAACACTCCTCCCTGTAGATGGGTCCTGTCAGAATTGTACCAACCTGCATTTCACCAGGCTGACAACTGCCTTTTAATTTCGGAGGGCAGCCCTGCCACGGGGCTGCCCTAGTGTTTTTATGCCTAATGGAATTAGGATGTTGAAGTACTGTAGTTCTCACTTTTCTGCTGATGCTAGCATGCCACAATGGACCACACGAGCTTTCTGTTATTTAAAAGTGGTGAAGCGAGAGTGCCAGGAACATTCATTTTAATTGGTCAACGTTATTTAGGCCTTACCACTACTTTATTGCTCAGTGCATTAGAGTTCTCCACCACCAGCAGTTACTGTATGATTACAGATGTGATTTTTGCATCTTCTGGGCTGATTGTTGGTATTGTTTATTTTTTTAATCTCTATACAAATTGTCTGTCTGTCCAAACAAACAGACATATGAAAGTGGGGGTAGAGTAGAACCAATCTAATTCAGCACCAGATTTTGCCTCCTTGAGTCACAGTGAGTAGTACCTTAGTTGTCGAGTAGCCAAGTTGATTTCAGTGGGACAACTCATGGAGTAACATGAGTAAAGGTAACATAATCTTTCCCTAAATGTGAAAGTGCCAATCTCAACTCACTTTTCAGCAATAGTTTAATAGCAGCACATTTCTGTGAGGTGTCGTATTAATGAGGGTAGGTCTATACTTACGCGTCCCGTCGGAGGCGCGCGATCGATGTTCTGGGTTCGATTTATCGCGTCTTGTCAAGACGCGATAAATCGAACCAGGAAGTGCTCCGTCGTCGACGCTGGTAATCCAGCTCGACGAACGGAGTAGGCGGAGTCGACGGGGGAGCCTGCGCGCCGCGTGTGGATCCCGGGTAAGTGCTTTTTCATTCGAACTAAGGTACTTCGACTTCAGCTACGTTATTCACGTAGCTGAAGTTGCGTACCTTAGTTCGATAGGGGGGGATAGTGTAGACCTAGCCTGAGACTCCGTTACTTTTACAAAATATGTTACTGTACATTTATTAGTGTAGTGTGAAGTTATGATAAATAAAACATGGCATTTGGTCAAATAAATGTGCCCACTGAAACCTTTATGAGAGTGGGTCTTTGTCTGGCTAGCTGGAAGAAAAGGGGCATTGCCCCTTAAAGGTCTCCCTTACAGCAAATGAAAAGGGGAAAAGTTTACAGGGATGGGCAGGAAGCAGTTGGGGCTAGGTTAGAACAAGAACACTATGTTGCCCTTCCTACTGACTGGATGAGTAGGGTGTATTTATACCCATGTAGCCCAATAAAGACCCTCTTGACCTGGATTGAGCTGGCAGTAGGGTGATTATAATGTTACAACTTTCAGGGAAAGTGTGGGACCCTTAATGAATGGGGGAGGCAACCTAGTGACAGATGTGGAAAAAGCTAAAGTACTCAATGCTTTTTTTGCCTCAGTCTTCACAGACAATGTCCACTCCCACACTGCTGTCCTGGGCAACACAGTATGGGGAGGAGGTGAGCAGCCTTCTGTGGTGAAAGAACAGGTTAAGGACTATTTAGAAAAGCTGGACATGCACAAGTCCATGGGTCCAGATCTAATGCATCCGAGGGTGTGAGGGAATTGGCTGATGTTATTGCAGAGCCATTGAACATTATCTTTGAAAACTCGTGGCGATTGAGGGAGGCCTGACCAACCTGATTTCCTTCTCTGATGAGATAACTGGCTCTGTGGATATGGGGAAAGCAGTGGCTGTGCTATATCTTGACTTTAGCAAAGCTTTTGATATGGTCTCCCACAGAATTCTTGCCAGCAAGTTAAAAAAGTATGAATTGGATGAATGGACTATAAGGGGGATAGAAAGCTGGCTAGATTGTCGGACTCAACGGGTAGTGATCAACGGCTCAATGTCTAGTTGGCAGCCAGTATTAAGCGGAGTGCCCCAGGGTTCGGTCCTGGGGCCGGTTTTGTTCAACATCTTTATTAACGATCTGGATGATGAGATAGATTCACCTTCCGCAAGTTCGTGGATGACACTAAGCTGGAGGGGAGAAGTAGATACGCTGGAGGGCAGGGATAGGGTCCAGAGTAACCTAGACAAATTAGAGGATTGGGCCAAAAGAAATCTGATGCAGTTCAACAAGGACAAGTGCAAAGCCCTGCACTTAGGACGGAAGAATCCCATGCACCGCTACAGACTGGGGACCGACTGGCTAAGCAGCAGTTCTGCAGAAAAGGACCTGGGGATTACAGTGGATGAGAAGCTGGATATGAGTCAGCAGTGTGCCTTTGTTGCCAAGAAGGCTAATGGCATATTGGGCTGCATTAGTAGGAGCATTGCCAGCAGATCGAGGGAAGTGATTATTCCCCTCTATTCAGCACTGGTGAGGCCACATCTGGAGTGTTGCATCCAGTTTTGGGCCCCCCACTACAGAAAGGTTGTGGACAAATTGGAGAGAGTCCAGCGGAGGGCAATGAAAATGATCAGGGGACTAGGGCACATGACTTACGAGGAGAGGCTGAGGGAACTGGGCTTGTTTAGTCTGCAGAAGAGAAGAGTGAGGGGGGATTTGATAGCAGCCTTCAACTGGGAGGGGCGGGGGGTTCCAAAGAGGATGGAGCCAGGCTGTTCTCAGTGGTGGCAGATGACAGAACAAGGAGCAATGGTCTCAAGTTGCAGTGGGGGAGGTCTAGGTTGGATATTCGGAAACACTATTTCACTAGGAGGGTGGCGAAGCACTGGAACGGGTTACCTAGGGAGGTGGTGGAATCTCCATCCCTAGAGGTTTTTATGGCCCAGCTTGACAAAGCCCTGGCTGGGATGATTTAGTTGGTGTTGGTCCTGCTTTGAGCAGGGGGTTGGACTAGATGACCTCCAGAGGTCTCTTCCAACCCTAATCTTCTATGATTCTATGATTTTTCTATGTAGGCGTATATTTGGCGAATGTCCAGTGCAGGTACTCAGTATGGAAGGAATACAGTTAGCTGATAAAATGGATTGGAAAAGGATTTGAAGGAAATCATCCTTTATGGGAGCTGAGCAGGGGAGCTTGGGGCTCCTATGTCTTGTCAGTGGGGAGATGACCCCACTTCCTTCTCTTGGTTCCTTTAAGGGGGGCTGAGGAAGAGGGTTTAGGGCACCTACATCTTGAACAGCAGGGAGCTGACCCCCCTTCTTCCTGCACTGTGCAATTTGTTGCCGAGTACTCCCAGATACTATACGTGAATAAAGCTGTAGCCTAATTAAACCATATCCATGGCCTCCTGTCTGTCTTCTGGCGTGGATGGACAATGAATGAAGGTCACTCTGAGGCAAATACCTTAATACTTGTTTTCTTGTATGCTCAATTGGGGAATCCACAATGGATCCGTCTCTTCCAGTATTAGTTTGAATTAGCAAGGTTCTGCTCAGTGTGTGTGTGTATGTGCTATATCCTGGCTTTCTCAGGGAAAATAGCTATCTTTATATAAAATTCAGTCTGAGCCCTCAACAAATTTCTATCATTTTAGTTCTTCTAAACCATTTTAATGTAGGGTTGATTTTAACGATACTGTACATGCAAGATGTTTTGAATATTTAAAGCAAAGACTTGAAGGATACTTTTCAAGTGGGCAAAAAGATTTCCTCTTATTTTGTGAAATATCAGGCCCATATTGATTTTGTTAGCTCGGTAACTTTGAGTTCTGATCAGTATTTCCCTGCATTCTGAAGAAACCTCTGGACAAAGGCAGCTTTTAATCCTGTGGGATTTTTTTTTTGCCAGTAATATCTCCTTTATGGACTTTGCTTTAAAGAAAGCATCTGTAACTCCGATATAGTTCTAACAATGCAATGGAAGTTTCACCTGAGGTAATGGCTGAGTAAGGCCCTTTGAGTAATTATAAATGGCTGTTAGGATTCTATGGGAATTACAGATGCTTTCTTTAAACCTACCTCCAAAAAGTAGATATTATAATAGTGATGAAAACCCTTTAGAGGGTCAAAGACTGTGTTTGTCCAGAGGCTTCCTTAGAATGCAGGAAAATTAATTATTTGAACTCAAGGCTACTAAATTAATAAAATTAATACAGACCTAGTGTAGTGAAACCTGTTCAAAGAACACCCTTCACAAGGCAACTTCTTATCTTCAGAGACTTTCCCAAAAGTATCCCCTAGCCCAGTGGTTCTCAAACTTTTTTTTTTTTCACAGACCATTTGAAAATTGCTGAGGGTCTCGGCGGACCACTTCATGATCTTTCCAAATGTTGTTTGTACCGTTAGCAAACCATTGTAAAGCGCTTTGGATAAAAGCACTATATAAAAAAAATATAATAATTAAAAAAAAATTTGTTCTACAAATAAAAGCACACACCTCATATTTTAATATTGGTAGTCTTACCTTTCTAATGCAGTGGATGTGACCTCTCCTCCTGCTGTGGCAGCCCTTGAGCTGAGGCTGGGAAGGAGGGGGTCTCTCCCCCACTACAGCAGCCACAGAGCTGAGGCTGGGAAGGAAGGCCATCTCTCCCCAGCAGTTGTAGCCCTGGAGCTGGGAAAAGTCACCTCTTTCTCTGGCCGCCACAGCCCTGCACGTCCCAAATTTCCCCCACCCCTCTTCTCACACCACTGCCCCCTCCCACCTATCCCCTATTCCCTCCAAGGCCACCACCTCACCTTACATGTGCATCTTCTTCGGGGTACAGGCACCTAATTAGTGAAGCCATGCCTGTGTGGCTCCACTAATTAGTTGGGTGGCCCTTCAGTCTCTTGTGTGTGGCCACCCAGGCACGCACCTTAGAAGAAACGATCTACGGACCACCTGAATGGAGCTCGCGGACCGCTGGTGGTCCACAGACCACAATTTGAGAATCTCTGCCCTAGCCATTCTGGTTACAACACTACCCCTCCTTCACTACAAGGTCATCATCTCTTTTAAGCAGCTGAAGTTTGTCTGTCCCTTGAGTGATTGTTTAAGACCGTGATACTCAGACCTCAGTGGTTCAGGAGCCAAATTAGCAATCATCATTACCCCAAAGAGCCACAGTAGGGTGAATTCACTGTTTAATTCATTCTCTCTCTCGCTCTGTGTGTGTGTGTGTGCGTGTGTGTGTGTATATAATATATATACAATAAAATTCTCACAGCAAAATGACTGACCAAGTGTTCTTAACCATCTGTAGTTGATAAAATAATAACATAGTAAAAGCATCCTGATTGGTTAATAACTTAGATTGGTTAATAGTGAAATCACTTTGTTTTAATATCATGTGCTGCAAAGAGCTGCAGGAGACCCATTAAAGCGTCACTTGCTGCTCGCGAGCCTCAGTCTGAGCATCACTGGGTTAAGACAAGTTTCACTATGGTTAAAAAAAGGAAAATATTGCTATGTCTATCTGAAAAATTTCATGATATAAGTCTTTATTTAAAAGCAATTTTCATACATTTTAATCCAAATCATATTCTTTGTTATGAGGCAGCATGTAAACCAAGATCTGATCCCCTCATGATAGGCACTGTACAAACACATACTGAGAGACAGTCCTTGTCCTAAAGAATTTACTATCTAAATAACCAGGACAAAGATTAAGAGGGGAAAGAGAGATACAAAGTGGTGAAGTGACTTGCCCAAGGACCATCTGGCAGAGGGGGAATTTAATCTGCTGGGGATAGAACCAAGCTATCCTGAATCCCAGTCGACTCCCATGTCCACTGGCTTACAATGCCCCCCAACTTAATTTCTAGCTCTGGCCATTTTACTTGGGCTTTCATATTTTGTCCTTCTGAATCTTCATTTACGGTGCAGTTGCTTTGTGGAGAAGAAAGGGAATGGAGAATAAAAATTCACAAGTACGTCTGTATACTAAAGGGTAAAATAAAACCTTGTCTAAATTCTGTTCAACTGCTGCATATCTCAAGTGGCCTTTTTAATCAGAGGGCTGGCCACATTTTTGAATTGTGCAGAAAGTACATTGAATATGTGTATATGTTTAATTATATAGGTCCTGCATAGACAGCAGTCCCAGCCTGCAAAGGAAAACACACCTCCAAGAGAAGAGGCCCCACCTCCACCTGCTGAGGACAGTTGTGCCAAAAAGCCAAGATCCCGCACCAAGATATCCTTGGAAGCTTTAGGCATCCTTCAGAGTTTTATCCATGATGTAGGCCTGTATCCTGACCAGGAGGCCATTCACACTCTGTCCGCTCAGCTGGATCTGCCCAAACACACAATCATCAAATTCTTCCAGAACCAACGTTACCACGTAAAGCACCACGGGAAGCTAAAAGAGCATTTGGGAACAGTGGTTGATGTGGCAGAGTACAAAGATGAGGAGCTGCTGACTGAATCGGAGGAGAATGACAGTGAAGAAGGCTCCGAGGAAATGTACAAAGTGGAACCCGAAGAGGAGAATCCAGACAAAAGCAAGGCAACTCCTTCAGAAATTGACCAGAGATAATGTGAGCCCGTGATACAGAAAGCAATACATTGATCCAAGGATTTTCTGTTAATTTTTATTAATTTGTTTTTTTTTCTCTCTTTGCATTTTTGTTGTTGTTTCTGTTGCACACGATCGTGTGAAAACTGAATGAATTCAGCATCGTCCAATCAAACATCGCCTTGACACAGACACTTGAGTGTTACACTTCTACGTTTGACTGAGATAATAGTTGTAATCACATAGGATTATGCCTGTTTTAATCTTGCACTTATGAAAGGGGCATCTAGCAAGTTAACAGGAAGAAAAAGACCTATGAAATCAATGAAGGAAAATTTACAGCTGTGTGTGTGTGTGTGTGTGTGTGTGTATATATATATATATATATATGCATATATATATATATATATATATATATATATATATATATATATAAAATTGCATGGGACAAAACTTTACAATCTGAAAGTATAGACTGTGAAATGAGTTCTTTAAAGATGAAACTTGTTTATGTATTAAAACCACTTCACAATGAGTTGCTTTGGCTTTTTGATAACTGCCGCCTGCTCTCAGGGTGTGGTGACTATTTTTGAATTCCTATTTATTTTCTATGTTTATCCCTGATTTTTTATTATTGTTATTATATGGCTTCCTATCTGGCAACTTGATGGGTAATTTTTGAGGTATGTATTTAAAGACATAAATCAACACTGCCAAAAAAAGAAAAGAGGAAAAAAAGAGAGAAAATGGAAAAAAAAATCAGGGCACCTTAAAAACAACTACTATGTTCAAGTACTTTAAAACACAGTGCACACTTAAAATGATACAGCACGTTCCATTATTCAGACTGCCCTTTCTGTAGTGAACAGATGAATTTTCATGGAATTCAAAATGAGTAAAACTGAAATTCAGTGCATAGAAGACTTGTCCGTTAATGAGGTCTTGATTAAAAAATAGCATTTTGAGATTTGATGTATGGAATTCATACTATGAACCACGTTTTACTGTGGAGTTTATTTACTTGTTCTCTGTTTCAATTCTTAAAATTTAAACATGTATGCCTTTTATTTGTTGTTGTTGTTTTTCATTTTTATTATTATTTTTTGATTCAACATAAAGTCAAGTTAGGAAACTAGAACATCAAAACCCACATGGGTAGAAAACTGTCCAGTTAAATTGATTGATAAAGGGGGTCTCTCACTCTTGGCTTCCCTTTCCCCTTTTATGTCTATTAAA
Source organism: Chelydra serpentina (assembly GCA_037349315.1). NCBI lineage: Eukaryota > Metazoa > Chordata > Testudines > Chelydridae > Chelydra > Chelydra serpentina. The sequence continues at coordinate 31,566,891 of JBAIAC010000029.1, read as the reverse complement.
CTTGGGCTTCCTTTGTTTCATGCACATTATTTCAGTGGTACTAAGCGCTTTCAGCCACTGGTCTCACAAGCAGTAGCCCACATTCAGTGCATGGCAGCCCTGATGCGAACACATTTTTCAATCTTCCTGCAGCCTAGCAGCTCTAGGTAATAAGAATGAGTGGCGATATCCGTGTAGTCACCTTCTTGTCATACATTGAAAAATTTTCCCAGACACCTATCATAGCAATTACATTGCATAAAGCAGAACTTATGCTGACTGACTCTTCAATGGTATGAGCACTAAAGCTGCAATCTACTATAGTTTCCAACTGTTTTGAGGCATCTTGTCGGGAGCAACACCAGGTAGCATTACTTTTCACTTCCATGTAATGATTTTCAAGAGAAGACCTCACCGTCACTACTATTGCAGCTGGACTTATTGCAGACCCCTTCTAAACCGCAGTCAGAACCATATCTGCAGGGTTTCTTTTTTGTACGTGTTGTGCTTTTATGTAACCTTGACAAAGACCTCATGCAATATCACTTTGAAAGTTATTTTCTGTTTACTACACCAGGCATTGTAATATAACTGTTAATACTATTTATATATTTGAAAGGTATAAAAAGTAGGAGTAAAAACAAAAAACAAACCTCTGTGTTGATATTTACTCAGAACGTACAATATACAGGGAGAAGACATGTTGCAATACAAGCTAATTCTAGCTGCTCAGTAACCTCTGGAGTTTTTAAAGGGACTTTTTCAAATAATGTTTTGAAACATAACAGTATCTCTGCATTAATTTTATGTACCTTTGCAAAATGATGGTGGTTTGCTTAATTAAGCCCTTCTTGCTCCTCATTCTTTATTTCTGTAGTATGCTGCAGCTTTAATCAGAAGGTCAATGGTTGCTGCTTTATGTTCTTTGAAGAGTTACTCTTTCAAAACTGTCTTCTTTTACTGTTACTGAAATCGCTCCATCTGTGTAAAAGGAAACTGATTTTTGCCCTTGCAAGGTTATTCATCTGTTAACGGCATCAACATTTTGGTATCTTTTACACTTCAACCAAAAATTTTATTAGGTATTTTTTCAATGCTGAGTCTTGCCTTTTATTTTTAATTTCACTGCCAATTTTGCAGTGGTTCTAAGTGAATCTGTGGGCATTTTAGCCTGTGGTCTTGCCGGAACTTTGCGAATTACAATGCATATATGTCTATTTATTCAGTATCCATCATATAATATCTATTTGGAAAAAGAAACTTTTCTTGTAGTGCCTCTTAACAAAGCACAATTTTCCGCCTTTTTTGTGAAATAAAAAATAATAAAAAAAATCAAAAAACAAATTGTGTTTTATTGCGGTATCAACAATGTGAATAAGGATTAACATATTGTAAATGTTCTTTTTTTCCATGTAAATCAACTTTATCTTTGTTATCACTAAGTGATAATTAATTTTTAACTTATGTGCATTGTTAGGCTGTTAGAATTTTTTGGTTGTTGAAATAAAACGCATTCAATAAATATGACTTCATTTGTCAAGTAATTCACTGGGCCTTATTTTCTTTCTCTCTGAGATCAAGTGAACCAGGCCTATGAAATCAAGGAAGAATAAGTGTTCTTATTTTGGAAATAAGATTTGATCAGAACAGCATTACCAGTCATAACAGATGTTTGCTAAATCCATATGAGGCCATTGAAGTCAATGGAGCTTTAGCGAATTAGAGCAGCTGAGAATCTGACCCATTATGTTCCTGGATTTTTACTGTGTGTATATACACACACACACACACACACACATCATCTGTAACAGGATGAGAAGGGAGGGGCATAGATGCACTGCCTTTCAACCAATTGGATCACAGTATGCAAAATGAACTCAAATGTATAAAGATATTTGTCAGCCCGCTCCCGTATTTCACTGGTGGATATTTCTGTTTATAATTAAAAAGCCACAAATGACTGCGTGTCAGGAAACTTTTGGAACACACATGTCCATGGTTAATGGACATAAAAAGAAGCTTTTATTATATTTATGGCAGGGCATCCTACTGAGTGTCTAGGGGAATGCCTCAAGGATTGATGTATCTGTGGAAATGTGTGAAAATGATTTTTTGAGGGAATGCAGATAAATGGAAAAAATTGCTCAAAATTCTTAAGCTAACAAAGTAGCGAGTGCCTGGATTCCATCCTAGCAGACAGAATTTATATTGAACTCCAGACTTAACAGTCCTCGCTTGCTTTAAGTATTGCCATTTTCCCCACCCCCATTTTAATTCTATGGCAAGGATGCAGCGGATCTTCCCTTAATGACTCATTTACATTCCACACGAACCATCGGCAGACTTCCCTGTTTAAAAAAAAGACAATAGATAACTGTGTCTTATGATACCCCACCACCTGTTTGTCAATTGAATGTTGGAATTTCATCAGAGACCAAGTAAAAACAACTGTATGTTAAATTAATGCTGCTTCACTTGGAAGCTACTCACACAAGCACCATTTGGTTATGTTTTGTTTTTCTGGCACACATAATTGCTACTTTTCACTTTATTCCACTTACCTTTGAATGAACCCTGGGGCCTTTTTCTCTCTACAATGGAAGTAATAAGTGCACAGCAATGCTGTACCTACTGACAGACACCACCACCACTAACCAAGTCTCTTCCATGTCAAAGCCACAGCTTGCCTCGTACCTGAAAAGATGCATCACTCAGCCAGTCTTCAGCCCAGCATTAGGGACTGATCGTTGCTCTGAACTACCAGTGAAGTCCTCATGCATAGCAGCTGCTGGACCAGGCATTGGGGCTTCTGCTGTCTTCAGTGGCCTTTGGGACCTGATTCAGCAAAGCACTTCAACATGTACTGAAGTCTCCTTATTCAGCAAAGGATCAATGGGATTTAAGCATGTGCTTGAGTCCTTTGCCGAAGTGGGAACTTGGTGGTCCAAGGTAATGAAGTTCTTAGAGCTGGTTTTAAATTTTCCATTGAAATCAAATGTCAACAAAATACAGAAAATGTTTAATAATTTCCCTCCATTTCCTGATTAGGGTAATTTTGAAGATCCTGCAAGATGCTGAGTGCTTTTATCCCCATTTAAACCAATGGGTGCTTAGCACCTTGTAGCAGGCAATCAAAGAAATAGCAGCATTAATGTTTCTGTCTATCCTCTGGACCTCTTTATACGCACACTGTATTTTTTTTAATTTGAAGAAAAAAAATCTTACAAACATATGGATACTTCTTCCAAACCCTTAAAAACAATCATTTAATAGCTGCTATGGTAGAAATATTTCTATTAATAATGCTTCTATTTCTCCACACATTACCTGCTGCTGCTGTCTGTTAGGCATGTTTTAGTCTTCCAGACATATGTATTTCCATTTAAAAACCTATGTAACTGAAAAAATAAACATTTAAGATTTTTTAAAATTATGTACAACATACTGTCTATTCCCTACAATTCATCATCATTCAAGTATAAATATACACCCCATCTCCTCTTTTGTATCCGGAAACCAATGAATCTCCTTAGATTAGATTGATTAGCATCCCTGATTGATCAATGTTCTCTTGACAAGCTGAACCTGTTGGACATGCAGGAGTAAAAGCTACAGCACCCAAGATAAGTTGGAAAATGTGCAAAATGTCATCTTAAAATCACAAAGAAGTCATTACAAAAAAATCTCCATTTACAGTATAAAGTGCACTGATTAATTAAAGATGCAGCTTTAATTTATTTATACCCATTAAAAAAACATACCCGTTTTAACACAAAATAACACAAGCTAAGTCAACCAAAGAAGTGCTGGCGGGCTGAATATTAGAGAATAGGAAGTGAAACAAGGCCAGTGTGAGGCAGAACATGTAGAAACCTTAAATCCTTGAAACCTTTAGCAACATCACTGGAAGCTAGTAATAAACAATGCACCATGGGGAGAGGTGCAATTGACATGGTACATTATGAGTGTGGGAATGCTGACTTTTTGTGCTCCCTATCTGAGATCTTTCTCTTATTTATCCACAAACAGTGTGAAAGGTGTTGCAGCTCATTCTCATTCAATTTACATGAAGCCTGCATTCTCTGTCCTTGGCTGTGGTGCAGATCTCGGGAAACTTGCCAGACACGGTATGTGTGAAGGATTGTAAGGGGGTAGAGGAGGAGGAGGAAGGCATTGGTCCAAATAATGATTTAAATAGCTTTTCTCCTTGATTGCTTTTGAATTCTTTGCTCATTGGTGGCCAGATTCTGATCTCGGCTACATGGAGATAATCGGGAGAAGTAGCTTATTGAAGGGAGTGGGGCTATACGGCATGTGAGGCCAGTATCAGGCCCTGCATCTGTAAACTGAAGGGCCAGTTGCTCAGCTGGTTGTCCGTCTCCTGTCTGGCTTTGGCCATATGAAATGCTTCCCATGCACATGCTGTTGAACAGCTTGTCTCAGACTAGGTATCCAGTATTATTATTATTTATTTTGTTTATTATTCATGTTACTATAGTACATATGGGCCCTAATCACAGACCAGGATCCCATTGCACTAGGCACCATACAAACAGAACAAACAGACGATCCCTGAACCAAGGTATGTCTACCTGTTTTCCAATCCTGTAGACCTTATGCACACATGTTACTCCTGTGCAGGAGCCTCATTTCTGGAAAACACTTAAACACATGCTTAAGTCCATCCATATTCAAGACAGATATTTAAGTGCATATAGATTTTAAGGCCAGAAGGGACCATTAAATCATCCAGTCCAACCTATATATCGGAGGCCATAGAATTCCTTCGTAACTCCTGCATTGAGCCAAATCACTTGTGTTTAACTGAAGCATGTCTTTTAGAAAGGCATCCATTCTAGATCTGACGACATCAAGAGGTGGAAAATCCACCCCTTCCCTTGATAGTTTGTTCGAAAGGTTAGTCACTCTCACTGCTAACAACTTGTGTCATGTTTCAAATTTGAATTCGTCTGGCTTTAACTTTAAGCCATTAGTTCTTGTTATACTTTTTTCTGTACCTAGTATTTTCACCCCATGAAGGTACAGTCCCGAACAGAGATGCTGCCCTGAACTGGGGCCTTCATGAACAAGTCAATTTTTTTTTCGCTATTTTAAGAAAAAATCATTTTGTATTTACGTATGAGCCAGGCCTTCTCCTCCCTAGGTAATGTTTCAGGGTGGTAATGGAGGTACGAGATTTTTCTGTAAACATTTTTAGCAGAAAGGGGTGGGGAAGGTATTTTTTAAGATTCTGGCCCATGAGAACTGTAAGATGTTCCTGGCTATTTTCTATTATTAGTATGGCTTGTTTTAAAGAATAGATTTGAAATGACTTTTTTGTTTCAAATCATTTAATTAAAAAAAACCCAGAAAATTATTTTTTGGGGGGGAGGGTGGGGGATGGGGTTTGAATGAAACAAATATATTCTGTTTCCTTTGAAATTTTTAGAAAAGATTTCCCATTTTTTGACCAGCTGTAACTAATAGTTTCATGTGGAAGGGTAAGAAAGGTATGTGGGGGTATCTAGAGAACTCATGGTAGATGCAGACGTAGGCGGGGAACTGTGGAAGACAGATAACTCATTCTGTATCCTAGGACTGGACTGAGGCTGTAGTAACAGAGTACATCAGCAGCAAATGTGCTGGGTGCCAGAATTGGCAGAATACATGTGAAAAGACAGTGTTGAGGTAGAAATTTTATCTCTATATATTCCTATAGAGATAAAATGATCTTCTCTGATCCTCAGTGTGGAGCGGAGTATTTAATAGAGACCCAGAGCCAGGTAAGCTATTGGGGAAAGCAGATCTGAGGAGGCTATTTCCCCTCCATTTCTTGCACTAACTCTTCCTATCCAATAAAAAATAATAGAAAAGCATTTTAATTTCTTGGGCAATGTCCAAAATAGCTTAGCAGCTTTGGAATTTTATTGATAAAGGCAGATACCATATACATTCTGAAAACAAAACATATTGGTGATAGCTGACCATTTAATTATTAGCTTAATTGTATTTATTATTATGGTAACGCCCTATGGTCCTAAGTGGGGTCCCATTGTATTCAGCATCATACAAACACATGAAAAACAGAAAAGCTTATAATCTAAATGTAAGTAAATAGCCAGCAGTAGGTGGTGTGTTTGTAAATGATGGGTGACATAAACCAAAGTTTAATGGCCGGAGGGTAATTCAAGCCCCAATCCTGTAATGAGCTCTGGGTGGGCAGACCCCCTGCATTGTCCGGGAGCCCATTGCAGTCAATGGGATGCTATCTGCTTGGACCTCATTGCAGGAGCAATGCCTTGGGTCACTGCTTCGGATGTGAAACAGCTAGGGCCTGATTCTGATCTCATGATTGTGGTGTAAATCAGGAGTAGCTCTGATGAAGTCAGTGGAAATCGCATTAGTGTAAAATTAATGAGAGATCAGAATTGGGGCCCTAATCTTCCTAGAACTATTGTTCAAATTCCAGCAGAATTGAATCAGCCTTCTGCAGTAGATATATAACAATGCATTTGGATAATTTAACTGTGGAATCCACAGGCCTGCTTCTGACCTTTCTTATCCTGATTTTAACTCCACTGACTTCTCACAAGCCAGTGTGAGAGCAAAATCTGCTCCAATGAAATTATACCAGGAATGAATTTGGCCCATTGAATCCCAGACCTGGTACCGATCTTTCAGAAGAGACCTTACAAAGTGGGGTCATGTCTCTTGTGTGTGTGGTCAGTAAAGGTTCCACGCCAATTTCTATAATGATGACAGTTTGAATCGGTCCTTTGCCAACTTTTACCCTTCTCTCCTGCAAACCAACTCCACTTCTCTGCACTGTGGGGCACTGGGGCCTGTTTGCCTGTGAGCATGCACCCTGGTTTGTACAACACCGTGGGTTCCTTCAGGATGAAAGGGCTTATACAAATGTAAAATAGTCTATTACCACACACAGCAAACAAATCATCAGGGACGAAACAAGCAGCAAAACATACTGTTCCCTGTGTGAAATCCTTAAAAGGAATACATTAGTCTCAAGTCTGTTAAACTGCTGTCAGCATGTCTGCGGCTGCTTTTTGCTTTCACATGTGTGCTGCTTGTCTAAAAAACTGACATTTTAATGGACACGCATAATGTTGGGAGGATTGGTATGGCAGGACTGTTAAGTATAAAGTTAAATGCTGACATTATACTAAAGGGCCAAACAGACCTGTAAGAGCTTTGGTAAAAGCTGTTTCCTATTTCAGTCCCTTTGATCTCCAGCGCTCACTCTTTTTCATAGATCATACTTCTCTTTATGCTGCAGAACTGTTGAAATAGCTTGAAATAGTGCTATAATCAATGCCTCTCCCTCCCCCTTCACAAATGAAACTGATCTGACCTGTCTTTGCACAAAATAAGCAACAGTTGCAAACAGGAAATAAAAGTACAGTGTGCTACTTCGTTGGGTTTTTTTTTAAAAAAAGCAAAAATAATGTAATTGTCTTAGTGTTACAATAAGGGGAATGCTCAGAAAACCAGAGAGTTATATTGAAATGAATCTGCAGTAGATAATCTAGGCAAAATTTCACCCACACATTCTTTACAAATGGAGACTTAAATTACAAACTGTCTCTGTATCTTAATTCCATCCAAGTTAACGGGGATTTTGCCCTGGACACCAGTGGGAGCAGAACTGAGTTCTTTTTTGGCTTTACATCTTGGCAAGGAGTTCCCCAGGCTCAGAAGGACGGATATCTTTAATTCTCTATGGGGTCCCACTCACCCAAGGAGATGAAAATAAGTGCTGCCACAGCTTTATAGGTAGGGGACTGTAACAGGCTGGCCTGCCCAGAGTGGCTACCCCAGCCCTATTCAGTCAGCCCCACCTGTGCAGTAATTAACTGCCTCTCAGTCTGAGCGGGGTGGGACTAAGGGGGTCATGTGTTACTATGGCAAACACCTGGGCCTCATGATATAAAGGCTTAAGAGACAGCAGTAAGAAGCAGCTGTGATAGGAACCACAAGGCGTAGTGTAGGCTCCTGTAGGAAGCCCTGAGATAGGGCTTTTAAGAAATAGGGAGGCTCTTGAGAGAAGCTGCTGGAGTTCCTGAGGTGAGGCAAGTTGGGGGGGAACCTGTGGGTCAAGAAAGCGAGAACCAACTTTGGGTGGATTAGATATTTTGTTTGGGGGTTTAAACTGGACTTTTATTACCCACGATGGGGATTGATATTTAAACGCCAGCTGACCGGGGCACTAAGTCACCGAGAAGAAGACTGTGGCTGAAGCACAGTGGCTGAGAAAAGGAAGCACTCGAGAGAAGAATCCCTGCAATGCTTTTGCCCTGTCACCAGGGATACTGTGGCAGTGAATGGAACTGCTTACTGGGGCTTTCAAGGGCAAACACGTGGCCTGCCAGACTGGTCTGTAACTCCCTCAGCACGGGGCTAGAGGTAGCCATGAGGGCTAGCAGGAAAAGCAGCTCTCAGGAGGGTATGTGTTAAAGTAGGCTATGCCTTGTGGTGTTTGCTTATTGTTGTTGCTTTTTATGTTACACCTCTCCTGTATGCAAAGCAAAGGCACTGTTGTCATTTTAAAATAAGGCTGAATTTGATAAGCTGAAGACTTGGTAAGAAAACATTGGCACGGTGTGCCCAGTTGTGCTATTGAGGGGCATAGGCAGGGGTTTGTTTTTGTTTTCTTTTCCAGTTCTATCCAGTGCTGCCACCGCATGGCACTGGCTGGCCTCATGGTTGGCAGGCTGTCCACATAGGCTATGCACCCATTGGCTATGGCAAATAAATTGCCCTCCACTAGCAGAACTGATTCCATTCAACCCTCATTTTTGAGGTACCACAGCAGGGCAGTGTGGCGTGATTGTGAAAGTTTGCCTACCTACAGCATCAAGGTGAAAGACGTAAAGGCAGAATTAATGCTACTAGCACAGACCCACCTTTGGTCTTAACTCACACTGCTGTATGCTGCAGCCTGTTTAGAGGACATGACTGCGGGGCTGGATTTATAGCCTTAAATCTGATTTTGCATGGGATTAATTTTGACCCTTAGAGCGCACATTTTACAAATTCATTTGTTGTGTGGAGATCAGGGCTCCATGGAGCTTGCTCGATGCTGCTCTACAGCCAAAATGCTTCTGAAATAAATGTAGTCAAACTTTACTAATTCTGGGTCACTGAGAATGAAAATGATGCTTAACATTGTTGATTGGCTCTAGTTTTCAAGACATGCTATTGGGTCAGTATATACGACCCTTGACTTGGGAATGGTGGAGGATAAGTGAGTTATAAAGGGAAGGGATCTCAATTTAAACCAGAAATGACTAAAATACATCTTTGACTAAATCTATGAATAAATCTATGACTGGGTTTGGACAGTACTTGCTTTTTAGGCAAAACAATGAATGATGCAATGTGAAGCTGGTATTGCGTCATACATGATATGAATTGCATCATGTTATTCCTAGAAGTCATGGATGATGCAATCATAACGAAGCTTACATCACTCTGCTGAACAAATTGCCCTATATCAGCTCTAGAAATCATACAGGGTTGTGCTCTCTTATTTGTCAGTGTTTGATTTTGCAAAGGGACACATTTCTGTTTAGCCAAAGTGAGCAGAGATGCCTCGTACTTGTGTGAACAGTGCAGATAACTTCTGCTATGTTTGTGGTGAAGTGACCTTTGCATCACAAAAGTGCAGTATAACCGCTATGGTTAAGAAAGCCTATCACCTTTATTTTGGCTGCAAAATTGGAGATCAGGACAAGAGGTGGGCCCTACACATATGCTGCAACACTTGTGCAACAAATCTTCGCCAGTGGTTGAACAGGAAAAGGAAATCTATGCCTTTTGCAGTGCCAATGATTTGGAGAGAGCCAACAGATCATACCAGCAATTGTTACTTCTGCATGGTGCCTCCAGTTGGGAAAGGTGTGTCAAAGAAGAAAAAGTGGACTGTGCATTATCCAAACATTCCATCAGCTATACGCCCAGTACCCCACGGAGAAGGACTGCCGGTTCCTGATGCACCAGAATCATTCTCACTTGAGTCAGACGAGGAAGAGGATGAAACTTCTGGTCCTGAACCATCAATGTCACAGGACCCACATTTTCTCCCATCCTCCTCCTGTGAACCACACCTCATAACACAAGGTGAACTGAATGACCTTGTCAGGGATTTGGAACTACCCAAGAGTAAGGCAGAGCTTTTGGGCTCCAGACTACAGCAGTGGAATCTCCTGGCAGGTGATGGTAGGGTTTCCATGTTCCGTGACCGTCAAAAGGATCTTGTCCCATTCTTCTTCATGGAAGGTGATCTTGTAGCCTGCAACAACATCGATGGTGTGATGGCAGCCCTCAACATCGTTCACAATCCAGATGAGTGGAGACTGTTCATTGATTCATCGAAGACGAGTCTTAAAGCTGTTTTACTGCATAATGGCAATGTTTTGCCATCAATTCCAGTTGGTCATGCAGTCCATATGAAGGAAACCTATGACAACATGAAACAACTTTTGAGGTGCATAAACTATGACCAACATCAGTGGCAGCTTTGTGGCGATTTGAAGGTTGTTGCTCTCTTGCTTGGTCTGCAGACTGGATACACAAAGTCCTGCTGTTTTCTCTGCGAATGGGATAGTCATGCAAGAGATTCCCACTACATCAAGAAAGATTGGCCAATCCGACAGTCATTGGCGCCTGGGAGGAAAAGTGTTCAGCATCCACAACTTGTTGAATCAAGGAAGATTTTGTTACCACCCTTAGACATCAAGCTGGGTCTGATGAAGAACTTTGTCAAGGCCATTGACAAAACACAAGCAGCTTTCAAGTACCGCCGTGGAAAATTTCCAAGGTTAAGTGAAGCTAAGATAAAGGAAGGTGTCTTTGTTGGTCCTCAGATTCGTGAACTTCTTCGAGATGATGCATTTGACCATGCACTGCGTGGCAAGGAAAAAAAGGCACGGAAAGCCTTCCAGTTAGTGGCGATAAATTTTCTCGGAAACAACAAGGCAGACAACTACAGGTTGTTGGTGGAAAACCTCCTCAAGGCATACAAAAGCCTTGGTTGCAACATGTCACTAAATATACATTTTTTGCACTCTCATCTAGATTTTTTTCCCACCGAACTGCGGAGCAGTGAGCGACGAGCACGGCGAGCGATTTCACCAGGACATTGCAACATTGGAGAAACGCTATCAGGGCAAATGGACTATTGCTGGACTGTGACAAGAGATGCTCCATTTAATGAATACAAGAGACAAGCCAAGAAGCGCCGAGTAGACACTGAATAGGACTAAACTATGTACATTATCGTTTTTTGCCTTTTTGTTTCATAATAAATTTTATTTATATAACCCCTTTGCTGATTTTTAAAGTGTTACATAAACAGGACAGGTGAAATAGTATCATGTAAAGCAACCATAAACACATGAAAAGACCTAGGTTTACAATTTATGGTTAAAAAAGACGGTTACTCACTGTAGTAACTATTGTTCTTCGAGATGTGTTGCTCATATCTATTCCAATTAGGTGTGCGCGCGCGGCGTGCACGATCGTCGGAAGATTTTACCCTAGCAACACTCCGTGGGCCGGCTGGCGCCCCCTGGAGTGGCGCCATTACGGTGCCTGATATATACCCCAGCCGGCCCAGCGCCCTCTCAGTTCCTTCTTGCCGGCTATTCCGACAGTGGGGATGGAGGGCGGGTTTGGAATAGATATGAGCAACACATCTCGAAGAACAACAGTTACTACGGTGAGTAACCGTCTTTTCTTCTTCGAGTGCTTGCTCATATGTATTCCAGTTAGGTGACTCCCAAGCCTTTCCTAGGAGGTGGGGTCGGATTGTGAAACTGCAGAGTGTAGGACCGCCGAACCAAAAGCGGCGTCCTCCCTGGAATGTTGTACTATGGCATAATGAGAGGCGAAGGTGTGTACCGATGACCAAGTCGCTGCCCTACATATCTCTTTAATTGGTATGTGTGCCAGGAAGGTGGAGGACGAGGCTTGAGCTTGGGTGGAGTGGGCAGTAGGGTGCATGGTGGGGACACCTGCCAAGTCATAGCATGTCCGGATGCATGACATGATCCAGGACGAGATGCGTTGGGAAGAGACCGGGAGACCTTTCATCCGGTCCGCCACGGCGATGAACAGCTGAGTCGTTTTCTGAAAGGGCTTTGTTCGCTCGATGTAGAAGGCGAGGGCCCTACGGATGTCCAAGGAATGGAGTTGCTGCTCCCTTTGAGAGGCATGGGGCTTTGGGTAGAAGACCGGTAGAAAAATGTCTTGGTTAATATGAAAGGCCGACACTACCTTGGGCAGGAAGGCCGGGTGTGGTCGCAGCTGTACCTTGTCCTTGTGGAACACCGTATAAGGGGGTTCCGAAGTAAGCGCTCTGAGCTCAGAGACGCGCCTCGCCGAGGTGATGGCTACGAGGAAGGCCGTCTTCCAGGAGAGGTACAGAAGCGAGCAGGTGGCCATAGGCTCGAATGGGGCCCCCAAGAGCCTAGTGATGACGAGGTTGAGGTCCCAGGTTGGGACCGGGTGGCGAACCAATGGGTGTAGCCGCTCCAACCCCTTGAGGAATCTGCTAACCATGTGGTTGGAAAAGATCGAAAGCCCACTGTCGCCAGGGTGAAAGGCCGAAATTGCCGCGAGGTGGACTTTTAGCGACGAAAGGGCCAGACCCTGCTCCTTTAGGGACAGGAGGTAGTCTAGAATGGTGTGTATCGGCACCTGCAAGGGGTTAAGACCCCGAGGGCCGCACCAAAAGGAAAACCATTTCCATTTAGCTGAGTAGGTGGACCTGGTAGATGGCTTCCTGCTGCTCAGTAAAACCTGTTGGACCGGGCTGGAACAACATAGCTCGGACGGGTTCAGCCATGCAGCAGCCACGCTGTGAGATGGAGAGAGTGCAGGTTGGGATGATGGAGCCTGCCGTGCTGTTGCGTAATCAGGTCCGGCCACAATGGAAGAGTGATCGGGGTGGACACCGAGAGCTCCAGGAGAGTGGTGTACCAGTGCTGCCTGGGCCACGCCGGAGCGATCAGGATTAAGCGGCCCCTGTCCCTGCGCAATTTGAGCAGGACTCTGTGGACCAGTGGAACTGGCGGGAAGGCATAGGACAGGTGGTCCGTCCAAAGCAGGAGAAAAGCGTCTGTCAGGGAACCTGGGGAGCGACCCTGGAGTGAGCAGAACGCGTGGCATTTCCGGTTCTCGCGAGTCGCGAATAGGTCTATGTGGGGAAATCCCCACTTCCGGAAGACAGAGTGGATAACGTCCGGTCGAATGGACCACTCGTGAGTCTGGAAGGACCTGCTCAGTCGGTCCGCCAAGGTGTTCTGGACCCCTGGGAGAAAAGAGGCTACCAGGTGAATGGAGGGGGCTATGCAAAAGTCCCACAGATGAATCGCTTCTCGGCAGAGCAGTGAGGAGCATGCCCCTCCTTGTCTGTTGATGTAATGCATGGCCGTTGTGTTGTCTGTAAGGATGGTGACACAACGACCCTGTAAATGCTGGGCGAAGGCTTGGCAGGCAAGGCGTACCGCTCGCAGTTCCCTGACATTGATGTGCAGGGTCAATTCCTGCTCCGACCACAGGCCCTGTGTTTGGAGGTTCTGTAAATGGGCTCCCCAGCCGAGCGATGACGCATCCGTGGTTAAGGCTAGGGATGGCTGAGGTGGATGGAATGGAACACCTTCCAGCACCTTCCTAGGGTCTAGCCACCAGTTGAGGGAGGCCAGGACCTGTGATGGTACCGTCAAAATCAGGTCCAAGCTGTCTCTGCGCGGCTGGTATACTGAGGAGAGCCATGCCTGGAGGGGTCGGAGGCGCAACCCTTTCGTGAGCTGTCACGAAAGTGCAGGACGCCATGTGACCGAGGGGGTTGAGGCAGCAGCGGGCCGTCGACGTTGGGAAGCTCTGAAGGCTGCGTATGATGGTTATAAGGGCCTGAAAGCGAGCCTCTGGAAGAAACGCCCGGGCGAGAGTGGAGTCCAGTACTGCCCCTATAAAGTCTAACCTCTGTGTTGGTTCCAAAGTGGACTTTTCTACGTTCAGGAGGAGGCTGAGCTGCTTGAACATGCTCATGGCCGTCCGAATGTGCGACTGGACTTGGCTGCTGGAGTTGCCGCGGATAAGCCAGTCGTCGAGGTAGGGGAACACCTGAACTCTTTGACGACGAAGGGTGGCTGCCATACATTTCGTAAAAACCCTCGGTGCCGTCGAGAGGCCGAAGGGCAGAACCGTAAATTGAAAGTGTCTCTGGCCCACCACGAAGCGGAGGAAGCGTCTGTGAGGTGGGTAGATTGCAATATGAAAATACGCGTCCTTCATGTCGAGGGCGGCGTACCAGTCTCCATGATCCATAGAGGGGATAATGGTGCCCAGGGAGAGCATACGGAACTTCAACTTTACCATACATTTGTTGAGCCCCCGCAAGTCCAAGATAGGACGTAACCCACCTTTCGACTTGGGGATTAGGAAATAACGGGAGTAGAAACCCCTGCCCCTGAGCTCCCTCAGAACCTCCTCTACGGCTCCTGCGGAGAGGAGCGATTGTATCTCCTGAATTAGGAGTTGCTCATGAGAAGGGTCCCTGAAGAGGGACAGGGAGGGAGGGTGGGAGGGAGGTGGGGAGACAAACTGCAAGTGGTATCCGCTTTCCACCGTGCGTAGGACCCAGCGGTCTGTGGTGATATTCGACCACGCACGGGAGAAATGGGAAAGGCGGTCTCGGAACAGGGGGAGAGGATCGACTGAAACTGGTATTCCGGCCTCGAGCATCCCTTCAAAAATGTTGTTTGGGCCCCGACGATGGTTTGTGAGGCCCTGCCTCTGACCAGTCTGCCGACCGGACTGTTGCCTCCTGCCCCCTTGACCACGCGGTCTCCTAGAGAAGTCCTGCCGTGGTGCGGGTGTAAAGTAGGGACGTTGCCCGAAGGGCCGGAAGGGTCTGCGCTGCGTCGCCGGGGTATGCATCCCCAGCGTGCGGATGATGGTTCGACCATCTTTAAGGGTCTGCAGCCTCGGGTCAGTTTTTTCTGAGAACAGACCCCGACCTTCAAATGGTAGGTCCTGAATAGTGTGTTGGACCTCCGTGGGGAGGGTGGAGGATTAGAGCCAGGAGATACGCTGCATGGTGACTCCTGAGGCTATAGTTCTGGCTGCCGAGTCGGCGATATCAAGAGAAGCCCGCAACGACGTCCTGGCCACCTTCTTACCCTCCTCGACAAACGCTTTATACTCCTGCCTGGACTCCAGAGGTATAAGTTCTTTGAATTTCTCCATGGAGACCCAGGTGTTATAGCCGTAACGGCTCAGGAGCGCCTGCTGGTTCACAGCTCTGAGCTGTAGGCCCCCCCCTGAGTAGATCTTTCTCCCAAATAAGTCTAGGGGCTTGGCGTCCTTGGACTTTGGGGCAGGGGCCTGTTGGCCATTCCTCTCCCTCTCGTTGACCGACTGAACCACTAAGGAGCACGGAGGGGGGTGAGTATAGAGATACTGGAAATCTCTTGGAGGCGCCATATACTTCCTCTCTACACCCCTAGCAGTGGGGGGTATCGAGGCTGGGGACTGCCAGATAGACGTGGCGTTGGCCAATATCGTGCGGACGAACGGGAGGGCTACCCTGGTGGGGGGGCGTCAGTTGTCAGAATGTCCACCACCGGGTCCTCAAGTTCTGGTACCTCCTCGATCTGCAGATTCATGTTAAGGGCCAATCTGCATAGCAGGTCTTGATGGTCCCGGAGATCGATAGGAGGCGGGCCGGAAGATGACGTTCCTGCCACTGCCTCGTCAGGAGAGGAGGAGGACGATAGACCTTGAGCCAGCGGATCCTGGGAGAGGTCCTGGTGGGGAACCGCTGAGGAGTACAAGGTCGGGGCCTCCAGGTCTGGGACCATGACCGATGACTGTGGCGGGTCAGAGACTTCTGGGGGAGGCCGGGATACCGTCGCCTCTGGTGCTCTGGGCTCGGATTGGGCCGAGTGAGAGGCTCTAGATGGGACCCCTTGGGCTTGATGGTATGCCATAGGGGTCCAGAAGGGCCATTGCCCCTGGTCTTGAGATGGCGCCTGTCCAACATCCGGCCAGTGGCCCTGTACACCAACCGCGTGATCCTCCGCATAAAAGTCACTACCGGCTCTAGAAGAGTGGGAGACGGAGCGAGAAGGCCAAGGCGGTGCAGAGTAACCTT
Source organism: Chelydra serpentina (assembly GCA_037349315.1). Taxonomy (NCBI): domain Eukaryota; kingdom Metazoa; phylum Chordata; order Testudines; family Chelydridae; genus Chelydra; species Chelydra serpentina. The sequence continues at coordinate 31,550,735 of JBAIAC010000029.1, read as the reverse complement.
GAAGAGCGGTCTGCGTGGCCATGGTATGTTGAGGTGCCGGGGATCGGTACCGGGATCTTGATCGGTACCGGGACATGGAGCGGTACCGGCGGTTGCTGCGGTACTGGGAACCCGACCTGGATCGGGAACGTCTCGGCGAATGATAATGATGTCGATCATCCGGAGATCTACGCGGTGACCGGCTGCGGGACCGGGAGTGGTACCGGGAGTCGTCATACCGCCGCCTGGAGGGCAACCTGGAACGGTACCGCGAGTACGACCGGTGCCGGGACTGCGAGCGGTGCCGAGGAGAACCTGACTGCTGCTGGCTGGTCTCCACGTGCGGCACTGGGCGTAACATGGCCGGTTTGCCGCAGGATGTGACAATCCGCAATGGCGGTACCGAGGATGAGGTCGGTGCCGGATCAGTCATAGCAATCAGGTCCCATGCCGCCAAGAAGGTGTCCGGAGTGGACGGCAGTGGAAGCTCTACCACGGTGTGTACCAGGGAGCTGACGGTCACCGAGCTCAACGGGCCTTGTGGGGCCGGAGTCGTCGGTACCGGAGCCTTAGAAGGCTGTCCTGTGCTCAACGGCCTCTGGGGTGCCGGAGTCGGCAGGGTCGGTGCCGGTATTGATAGCGGCGCCGGACTCGACGGCCTTTGCGGAGCCGGAGTAGGTGGCATAGATATCTGAGCCACAGGCACCGAGCTCGACGGTCCTTGCGGTACCGGAGTCAATGGTGCTGGCGCCACACCGGACTTGGCGCGGTCCTGAACAGGCTGCGGGAGCAGCGGTGCCGGAGTCGGTGCTGGTCCAGGACCCGACTTCCTCGCTCTCGGTGACAGAGAGCGACGTCTCTGAGAAGTCCCGGCCTGAGGTGTACGGTGCCGGGGCTCTTTCCCGGAGCTCGGGCGTTCCGGTGCTGTCGATGATGAGCCCGCCGGGGTCGGCACCGGGTTCCAGTGCGGGGCCGACATCGGGCTGAGGGAGGCCTCCAAGAGGAGCTGCTTTAAACGAAAGTCCCGCTCCTTCTTGGTCCGCGGCTTAAAAGCCTTGCAAATTTGGCACCTGTCCGGAAGATGGGACTCCCCGAGGCACTTCAAACAGGAGTCATGGGGATCCCCCGTGGGCATCGGCTTCTGACAGGCCGAGCAAGGCTTGAATCCCGGAGAGCCAGGCATTGGCCCGGTACCGGGAGGGAGACAGGGGAGAAGCCCCTTATCTCCCACTACTATTTACACTAACTACAACAAAAGAACTATCAGTAAACTATTAACAACTACTTAAGAAATACTTAAAAACTATCTACAAGATAAACGAGTGCTAAGTATGCTAGGGATGTGGAGGTCAGCGAGCTGCTCTCCACAGTTCCAACGACCATCACGGGCGGCGGCGGTAAGAAGGAACTGAGAGGGCGCTGGGCCGGCTGGGGTATATATCAGGCACCGTAACGGTGCCACTCCAGGGGGCGCCAGCCGGCCCACCGAGTGTTGCTAGGGTAAAATCTTCCGACGATCGTGCACGCCGCGCGCGCACACCTAATTGGAATACATATGAGCAAGCACTCGAAGAAGAACTCTACTATCTACACAATATACATAGACATAAAATGTAAAAACTTAAATATCTTAGAAACAGTAGCCAATCAGTTGTTTTAATTGTCATATTTGAATTCAGCACATCAAAATACATACTAAATAGCACATTTTATCTTTGAAGCAGACGACTTCTCAAAAACTGTAGACCAGTGTAACATATGCATAGCAAGGGAGACTCTGCCCCAAAAGAACTTGCTGTTAGACGGGAAAGAAAGAAGGTGGGAGAAAAAGAAAGTGCTATTATCCCCCATTTTACAGATTGGGAACTGAGGGACAGAGAGATTGACTTGCCTGAGGTCAGACAGGAAGTCTGCGACAGGCTGGGAATTAAACCTATATTTCCCAGAGTCCTGTCCAGTGCTTTAATCCCAGACCATTCAGCCACTCAGGGAAATCCCTGTGTTATAGGGGATTGTGTGGGCACTGCACATTCGAATGCTGCTGGGAAGCTCATACAGAAATAGCTTCTACATTTCCTCCTTGGAGGTGCAGCGTGAGCACAAGCTTAGACTGGCAGCCAGTGGGAAAGGGGTCAGGACCAGGGCCCACTACCGCACCTTTGAGGTTCCTCATGCCATTGACAGTACCACGGCTCCCCCAGTGGACTTTCAGGAAGCACAGAGCACCCAGAGTCTGGCTGCCTGACGTCCAGATGCAGATAGAAGAGTAGGCTGCGCCTTCCACCCTCTCCTCAATGCTCACATCACTGGGGAAGAGGAGCCAGAATGGAGCCCTTGAAACAGAAACCACCACCAATATGGGCTGTAATGCCAAACTGTGTAAGGGACATCTCATGCCATAGCCCTTAAAAAGCCTTTTCAGCATGGAATGGAGAAAACAAACTGCACCCTGGAAGTGAGGGATCGAAAGCCCACAGTGAGTAACAGAAACACCCTTTTTAATCATGACTAACTTGGAAGGTAGCTGGAGTTATTAACTTAAATGCCTAGAGATGAAAAAAAACATGGGTTGTCAATAAACAGGACACAAATGATAGAACAATTATCCCATACAGCAGGCTGACTTCCAAATCCAACAAACTCCAGTATGATGTGGGTGGATAAGCCACATTCTTGAGGCCTGCTTTACCGCTGGCACCAAATACCTCAGCTGGAGGGCCAGAGGGTGGCCTCTAGTGCCACCACATTCAGAGCTGTAGATCAAACAAATCTACAATAGTCTTCATACAACGCGATGCCTCGCATGTCACCCAACAAGGAAAGCTGAACAAGGGGGCTGAGGGCAAACCAAATCCAAGTGCTCCACGCCCATCCTCTTTAAACTCAGCACCGACTCAGTCTGAAGAGAGCCCCGAGGAGCTGAGTGTGAAGGTCGGGGGGCGGAGGCGGAGACGTTGAAACTCTGCCATGTGACCAGCTGAATCCTCCCAGGAGAGAAGCAATACAACAAGGACTAAGATGGCGACTCACTGAATTTGACATTAAATGTCTAAGGCATGATGCATCCTCTCAAAGAAAAGAGAACCAACCCCCCTGAGCCAAATTCAAATGGGAGGCTAACATGGAGGAAATTTGGGTTTTTTGTATGGTGATGGCTCCAACAGAAATGAGGGTCCCATCATGCCTGGTGCTGTTACAGTCTCTTACTTGGTGCTGGCTCAGCACTGTAGAGCTGGCAGCGTAAGTAGACAGGACAGATAACAGGTTGGAGGGACAAACAGAAGCTCACGGAGGTGAAGGGCCTGGCAGAAGGTCAGTGGTGATCTGGGATTAGAATGTAGGGCTCCTAAATCCCAATCCAATGCCCTAATTTTGGGACCATGCTGCCTCCCAGCTTTAGTTCCTCACCAGCCCGTCCCACTGTGTCCTGTTAGTGTGTTACACTAACGTAGATTTGCTTACAAGAGCATGTCAGTATGACTCTCTAAATTGGTCTCTGGGCTTCTAATTCTATGCAATTTACCTCACCTTTCACATTTCCTCTGAAATTGGCCCCTTAGTCTCTCCCTAGTGGCAGCATTAGAAATCAAGGAATGCATTTTCTGCTTGTGTAATTTAGTGCTACTCCAGTGACTTCAATTAAGCGAAATCAATTTATAGCTGCAGGGAGTTTGGCCCTTAGAGCAACCCACCTGAAAATCTACCACCTCTTTAAAATCCCAGGGCTGAATCCTGATACCACTGAAGCAATTACAAAACACATTGTCTTCAATGGCACCTGGATTTGGTCCTTTAACTGAGCACTGTATACTTTTATTTCCAAAACTTGAGGACCTTTTTCTCCTTTCCAGAATACTGAATGCCTTTAGAAGGTGGAAGCCAGCATTTGGGGAAGGGTGGATTCATATTTGATGGACTCAGTCTTTTAAAATTACATTTGGTCATATAAATAATATCTCTGTGCTTGTTGTCTTTATGGAAATACCCTTAATTCCAGTTGGGACATCACACATTGATCTAAATACTCATCTGTGCTGGATCAATTTACATTAGGAGATGACTATTCTTGTATTGCTGTTCATCATATTGAAAGAAGTAAATGTTTAGTTACAGGCTAAAATCATTAGACAAACGTCTGCATTTTGCTGTAAGATAGTCAACAATGCAGCCTATGCCTTGGACAATTTTCAGCTATAACTCCTAAAAACTATTTGAAGATATCATCCCCCTTCCACACGCCCTTCAGTTCCCACTTCAAATAGCTCCTTTGCAGTGTCCCACTTGCTCGGTACACTGACAGAATGCTTTCTACTGAAACACATGAGAAGGAAATGATCAAAATCATAACATTGCTGTAATGGAAGGGGCTTTTTGAGTTCTGTTCAGAGTCATGTTTCTGAAAGGGAAACCTCTACTTTCACCAGAAGGCTACCTGATAGAACGTGACAGTCTATATGTGGGAACAGATGGAAAAATGTGGATTGCGTCGTTTGAGATAATGATCTCACCCATGAAGAAACAAAGTGGTTCAGGGAGTGTTTGTACAGTGCCTTGTTCCTTAACCTCTTAATTTACTGCAATACTGGACAGCAAGGGACCTTTAGTAACTTTTTGACAAGGGAAATGGACTTTTCGTTTGGACAAAGCGCGTATCTGAAGAGAGACAGGCTGTGAGCTGGAAGACAAAGCATACTAGGGGAACTGACTGCTCTTGCAAGGCATCACAACACTAGGACTTAAAGGAGTACGTTCTTAATCTATCTGGACAGAGATAGGGCCACAGCCATGGGCTGTGTAGGGCTGCCTAACTCCCCTGTTTACAGGAAAAGTAAAGGGGAATCTCTGCTTTCAGTGACTAAAAACAGTACACTTCTAGCTCTTGGGAATATAAACCCACAGAAAGTGATCATTAGGGCTGGGAGCTCCCTGCTGATCTTCCCCTAAAGAGAACAGTCACCCAGGCCTGGGCTCTGGGGCTAGGAATAGCAATGGCCCCTTGAATTTAAGGAAGACCACAGATAACTGTATGGGGGAGTGCCCAAGCTATGGCTGCTGAAAGCTTCCTGACACCCTCTCACCAGAGAGAGAGTTCTCAAAATTGGTGGCCTAACCTGGGCACTTTAATCCAGGGGAAAGGTGTGTTTAACTTTATACACCCTCACTTGAACATTGTGGCCTTCACTCCTCTGCAGCCACACTGGGTCAGACCAGGGTCCATCTTGCCAGTATCCTGTCTCTGACAGTGAGCTGTACCAGAGCTTCAGGGGGAGCGTACATAACAGGCAATGATGGAGTGAGCCACCCCTGTCTTCCGCTTCTGGTACTCGGAGGTTTAGGGTCGCTCTGCTCATGAGGCTCTGTCTCTGATTTTCTTGGCTAATAACCACTGATGGACCTATCCTGCATGAACTTATCTAATTCTCTTTTGAATACAGTTATATTTTTGACCATCCCCTGGCAATGAGTTCCACAGGTTAATAGTGCATTGTATGAAGAAGTACATCCCCTTGTTTGTATAAAACCTGTTGCCTATTAATTTATTGGGTGACCCCTGGCTTTTGTATTGTGGGAAAGGGAAAATAACACTTTTTTTTCTCCACATTGTTCATGATTTTATAGATCTCTATCCTATTCCACCCTCCCCCCCCTTTCGGGTCATCTCTTTTGACATGGATGGGAGTTAGGCTCAGATCCTCACACACATCTGGGCACCAAAGTCACTTTGTCAAGGTCCACATGGGAAGTCTGCGACAGAGCCCAACTCTCCTGATTTCTCTCCCCCCCCACACACCCTGCTCCCCCCATGCCTCCAGTGCCGTAATCACAAGACCATCCTTCTTGTTTTCTTATTGTTTCCTTTGGCTTCAGACTTTGTCCATTCATGTTCCCTGCCTCCAGATGTGCAATTTCTGCCCTCTTCGGACTCTTGCATTGTATAAAATACTGATGCCATTCTAAATAATAATCCAAGGAAGGAATAATGGATATTAAGAAATTGAGCTCTAATGGTATATTTAATAAACGGAGACCTCTAAACAGTTGAATCCATTCAGTTAATTGCTTATTGGCTCTATTGAGTGATTATATCCACCCTAGCTCTATCAAGTTCAGCAGCCCCTCATCTGGTCAATTAGCTGTTGGTGTCTAAGAAGGGAAATTCTGAATTTTTTTTCTTAAAGTCAATGGGAGTGTTTTGTGTAAGGATTGCAGGACTGTTCCCCATGCTGTGCTTTGAGTTCTGCAAGACAGTCAGGGCTATAAAAAAAAAAAAAAGCCTGAATCCTGCAATCTGATTTAGTCAGATGGACTCTGGCATCTGTGAGGAGCCCTACTGAAGTTAGTAGGATATTGTGAGAATGGAAGGGTCCACCCATGTGAGGGATTTTGAGGTGGATCACAGTCCATTCCTTAGACAAAACCACTGGCATATTAGTTCAGCAGAACCTCAGCTGTAGTCACGTTGGGGCTATTTCGCAATCAGATGGATCAGTCACCACTCCCTGTAAGCCTAACCCCATTACACTTCTATTGCTTTCTACGCCCTTGGACAAAATAAAGCATTGCCTGGTAGCAAATCCCCTGCCCAACTGCTAACCATTGCCACTGTGATTCTTGAAGCATCATCCAGGCCAAGGTGGATCTGAAACTTAACTGACTTGGTCTGGTGGCTTTTCCTGATGTGGAACAGTAAGCTCTCAATCCTGCATTCAATGCTCTTGCTTGCTAAAGGGCTCCAACACTTGCATTGCAGTGATGCAGCCCCTCTAATGATAGTTGGTCTTGTTCAGAGAATTCAATTCAGGCTTTAAAACCCCATCAAAAAGTTAATGACGGCCCATTTAAATACAGCAGTCCCTGCATGACTTGGGAGAGAGAAGAGATGGAAAAGTTATTCATGTCCCATCTGTCTGGAACTCTTGTCCCTTCCCTCCAACCTACTGAGTCACTCACTTCCACCCTTTATATCTCACTTAAATTTTCCTTTCCCCTTTAGCTTATGATTAACCGGCACTCACACATTGCACCATAAAACACTTTGCAGAGGGTATTAAAGTTCCATAGACAAATAAAATGTATTGCATTGTAAAAACAGATTCACAATGAAATACACACACACACACACACACACACACACACACACACAAAATCTAGCAATGCAGCATTAAGATGGTAAGGTCAAAGCCCTCCAAAGTCAGGAAATTCAGTGCCTTGGCAATGTTAACTTGCTAGTGTTACACATGTTGTCTATTTTATGGTGTACACTCATTGCAGAGTAAGGTGCTAAGGTTTGTGCTTAGCAAGGGAAGGAGGAACAGCCAATACTGTAACCTGTGGCTGAGTTAACTTTTTCAGAGGAGCAAAAGTGTTGTGGGGCTGACCGCTGAAAATGTTCAACGATGAATAATCGTGTAACTATATTTTCAGTGGGCACAAGACTTGTTGTCTGCCCAAACAAAGGCAACGCTCAGTGAGTGGGCCTGGGGTGTGGCCATCTACTTAAATACACCAGTGCCACTTCAGCATCTGGGGACAGATTCACTCTTCCCTCTAAGCTGTGCGCGTGTGCACACACACACAGATCCTAAACCCCGCACACATGGCGAAACACTGTGCACACATTTGCACAGAAGCACAACAGTTTGCACAGAAGCAAATTTTCGCGCACACGGCCTGTCAAAAATTAGAGGGAACATTGGACAGATTGTATCTAGGTGATGCTTGCAGACCCCTAGCTGAGAAATCCCTAGCATGCGGGTGCTAGCAAACCTCCAGGAGAGACTTCTATTTGAGAGAGAAGTGTTTTCCCTGCTCTCCTTGCAATGTGTGGTTGAATAGAAAGACTGGCTTATGTTGGACTCATAGATAAGAAACTTTATAGATTGTCAGGCAGATGGTGGCCTATACTGGGCAAGCCTTGGGAGGGGAGGAAATGGCTCTACAACACCTCTTGTAGGCTCAGAGAGAAGAAACCACAGGCTACAGGACAGAGTGGAAAGAGGGGAGTAGGCAATAAGCCCATCCTGAAGACAGCTGTGGTAAGCAGGATCTTAGCACTTCTTTGGGGCTGCTTTGGGAGGGAGGTCATGGCGGGAGGAGGGGCAGGCAGATTGCAGGAACTTTGCCACTCTGCAAATACATTCTCTGCTTGTATTAGGTTAAATTCCTCCCCTGTGTGAAGAGGCTGCACAAGACCCTCATAAGTGGTGCACGGGCTTTGTGCTGGTCTTCTGCGTAAGGAGGAATTTCATTAGTTACTGAGCAGGGGTGGGGCTGGAGTGCCCTTTAACCTCAAGCCCTACATTAAGTGTGAATGTGTCTGAGGTATGGGGGAGTTGACCCATGCTGTGCTAGTGCTATGGATGAACAGAAGATTAGTCTTCAGGGCTGTCAATCCAGCAGTTCTCCATAAAAGAGACTTTCACTTTAAAAATACAACACTCAGGCTACTCTTCATAGCCCTGTAGAATTTCATCCAGCTCCCAGAGGTACATAGAAGTCATTTTATTTAATTTTTTAACTGTTGGTTGCTGCCCATTTGTGCAGTTACCTTTTTATTCAGGTATCATTAGCTTCCTAGTTACTTGAACACTAATCTGCCTGTACTCTATGGGTGGTGTGTGGCACTCATTCACACCAGTGCCAAGGCAGATGAACGCCACTGAAGTCAATGATGTAACTGAGAACAGCCCTGTACTTATTGTTATTGTCAAAGGTCTTGATCCTATGTCTGTTGAAGGCAATAGTAAAGTGTCCATTGATTTCCACAGTGCAGGGTCAGGCACAAAATGTGTAATAGCCTCGTCATCCAAAGGTCTAAGCCCCGGAATGCAGTGTCGGGTCAAGTAGATGAGACTTGCCAATTGTATAGCATGTCTTTTTCTCCTCTGATACACTGGACATATGGATTGTAAAATGGCTAGTCGCTCACCTTTAATCAGCACAGGAAAGTTTTCATGCATTATCTCCATGTATAGTGGGGGGAGAACAGGTTATCCTAACGAGCTTTATGCAGAACTCCCATTGACATCCCTGGGAACTTCTGCTTAAACCCAGTGGTACAATACGACCCAGTGTGTTTATTTTTCTGTACCTTCATTCTGTTGGGCATCTTGTAGTATTCTTTAAGACTTCCTTTTCAAGAGGGTTTTTAAAAATGATTATATACATATGCATGCAGTGATTGCATAGCTACCCTTGTATGATGTCTAATGAAATTAGCTTTTCGCTTGCCCCAGGACAACCTTTGGAAATAAGACAATAGTCTCAGTTATTTCCTGGAGTAATGTTAATGATTAACTTTAAAAAGAAAAGCAATTTTTTACCTATACTATCTAATTTTTTCTAGTTCTACACAATTGGAAAAAATCTTTTTGTAATATATTGCATGTAAAAGCTTAGCTGTGTAACATTACTGTGCAGATATGTTTGATTACAGAAGAACTACTATACTCTAAGAATTTAGGGTTGCCAGCTGGCAGTAGTGATCATGTATATAAAAGCTGAAATTGAGCCAGAAAAACCTGGGTTCAAATCTGTCTCAGATGATTGTACAAGAGAAAGATTAACCTGATATCCTTTTTTTGGATAATAATAAAAAGTGCTTGAGTATTTATAGCAATAAATGTCTTCCATATGTGTTGACATTGTATCTATTGGGTGCATGTATCGGAGATAGTTATTGTTTTACTTGAAGATACTGTTCATTATAATTATGCTATAGGCAGGACTGAGGTCATAATAATTAGTGGGCCAACGCTTATGGACATGCTTAACTTTACTCATGAGAGTAATGCCACTGACTTCAATGGGATGACTCACATGAACAAAGTGAAGCATTAAGAATAACATTTTAAAAGTACCTAAGACTTTTGAAAATGGCAATCTTAGGTACTTGGGGCCATATTTTCAAAGGTTGTTTAGGGACAAAATGATGAAGCTATGTGCCTAGTGGGATTTTCAAAAGCACCTAAGCAGGTTGGGTGCCTAACTCCTGGAATTAGTGGTCCTCCTTGGGCACTCTTGAAGATTCCTTTAGGTGTCTAAATACCTTTGGAAATTTTGGGTCTTAGGCTCCTAAGATCCAGATTTTCAAAGGTATTCAGGTGCTCCACACTCATTAAGACCTAAATCCTAATGAAAATAATTGACTTTCAATTATACTTAAGTTCCTAAATGACTGTCCTATTTGAAAATGGGACTGAGGCTCCTAAATCACATGGGTACTTTTGAAACCGTTGCCCTTAGTGTTTGCAGGATCAATGTCTACAGCTGATCCTGAGAGGTGCCAAGGCACCTCAATTCCCACTAAGGTCAGTGGGAGTTGTGTGCGCAGTACTTTTCCAGAGAAGCTCCGCAAGTTCCAGTATCAGGCTGTTCTCTAAAACATCTTAATTCAATGTGTCTCAGTTAAAACATCTTCAGTAGATGACCGGAGAGTGGAACTTTCTGGTTGTTTAGAAAAGTCAGCAAGATCTGTAGTCGCCGTTTCACATTGTAATAAAAAGGGCTATAAAAATAGAGAAAGAGGGACTTGACCAAAGTTCCAAAGTTTTGTATTCCCTTGAAATAGAGGTAAACCCGCCCAGACGTCTTCTTTTTAAATACTGACTGCTGCATCTGTTTTAAACCAAAAATAATACCTTTTGATTGGAAACATTTCAATAACATTATTTGTGCATTTTATTGAGGCGGAGGTTGCAATTATTAGCGTCACCAGGAATTTCAGACATTTAAACACAGTCTTTATTTCTCCAGAGCAAACCACATCCCTGTGCAATTATTCTTCTATCTAAATGCCTTCAAACCAAACCCTAAACCCAGAGTTGACATTTGTTGGTGGTGGTCCCTTTACAAACCAGCTCTTGAGATGTAAATATGAGATGAGCAACCTCTGAAGAGTTTGGAGATTGTGTGTGGGGGCGTGAGAGACAGCAGGATTGGGGTTAATTGTTCACCCATGGGTAGGACCTGCATTGTGTTTGCCAGTTTGGTCAGGTACAGTAGTTTGGACTGTCTGGTTGAACCAGGCCTTGAGGAGATTAACAGAATAAAGAAAAGGGTTTGTCTGGTCATGGAAAACCACTTCTGCAGTCACATGATCTTTTTATAGCTTCTCATTAGGAAACAAACAATACAGCATCTGTGGCAGAGGAGGGATCAAACAAACTAGCAGGAGCGAGGAAAAATAACCCACCAACCCCTTCTGTACTTTAAAAATTCACTGAATTTTTCTTAAAAGCTTTTATCTAAAAATAAACAAAACCAACCCTTGTATACTCTATACATTCACAAAAATCTATCTTTAAGTTATTAGGGCCTCATTTATGCTGTGGCCTTTTTACATCAGTGTGAGGGGGCTGTGAATTCAATTCACATCCACTTTAAGGCCTCTCGACACTACCAAAACAGTATAAAGGGGTGCCAGTGTAAATGAGAGTCAGGCACCTAGTTTTTGGGATGAAGGTTTGTATATGGAGGGGGACGGGGACAGTAGGAGAAAGGTCATTCATGTTGCAAGCTGTCCCTAGGAGGCTGCTTTTGGAGGGCAGAAGAAGGGATGTAGGTTTGTTTAATGTAGACACATTGGACTCGTAATGGTGTCAATGAATGCAGAATCTCGTCCAAAGTCAGTCAGTGGTGTTACCCCAAGGGGAGTAAGGTAACGCTTCAGAGAGAAAGTACTAGAGAAATGGGTGTGTGTGTGGGGGGGGGGGGGGGGGGGAAGATAGAAAAGGAAAGCCCCTTTTCTCAGAAGAGCAGACTCGGCTCCCTCCCGGATCTGTCACCAGTGGATTTAGCTTACAATAAGGGTGTCCCTCCCTCCCTGTGTGATGTAATTAAAATGAAGAAAAGACAAGGTAATATGGTACAACAGGTAAGTATATTAAGGGTAACGGTACAGAGAACTGAAAAAAACGAAGGGAAGAAACTCAAACTTAACCATACAGTGATTCAGTGACTGGCTTTAGAAGCTTGAAGCTCAGACCCACAAAACCTCCCTTGGTATTCAGAGAAACAATAAATAAAACCCCAATACAGAAACCTTTTCCTATGATTTAGGCGCAGTGGACACAGCATACAGAGGCGAAGCCCAGGACCTTCTACTCTCCGGCTGATTTGGAGCCTTCGAGGAGGACTACTGGGGAGTCCTGACGACTGTTGGATTTTGTTGCAGGCAGGGAGACCCTCCGGGATGATGGACACCAGGAAAGCAGGACCCTCCAGAGGTAAAATGGATTCAGTTTGCTGTGGCAGGGATAGTGAGGACAGGCCTCTCCTTCCTTAACCTCGCTGCAGGATAGATGGTACTCTTCTCTCTAGCTCTGGAGTGTTAGGAAGACCCCATCGTGCACGTGCTGCCGCTGGAATGGACAGCCCTGCCCAGGTGCTGAGCAAGTCCTTATATAGCCTTTTTGGCGGGAAAAACTGGTTCAGTCCGGTTTGAGCCAGGGAAATCCAGTGTCTTTTTAACAGTAAGCTAGCCTGCTTACAGAGATGGAGTCCGAGAGTCACAGATGATATACTCCATATTGGATTTCATTAAAACCAGTGATTTACATAACCTTTACCTTATACACACTATTAAAACAGCTAATTAAACACATTTAAACAACACCAACACAACATTGCTTACTAACAGTGGAATGACTTCAGCTTTACATGGGATTAACCATGCAGAACTGGGCCCAGTTCTCTCTGAATGCCTTTCCTTGTTTGAAGGTGGTGCTGTCGATGGTATTACACAGAAATGTGGGACCCTAAGGTACATTGGATATATTATACCTTGGTTTGCACCCCAACCAAGTTTACCATTTTAATGCATTTTTACTTTTACAAATATACAAAAAAGAAATGAGAGCTAGAAAAAATCCTGACTAGATCAGCCAGTAAATCCCTGGGGGGGCGGGAACGGGAGCATGGATCAGTGTTCATGCCACTCTCCCCATCAGTACCTGGTGCTGGAGAAGCTAATGATCCAACCAGCGGACCCAATTCGGTGATTTAATTCTGGTCACGTGCCACTTGAGGCATGTTGTGTATATGCTAAGACGAACTACATCCCTCATAGACAATTATCTGTTATGGTAGTACCCACAGCTAAGGGCCCCATTGTGCTTGGTGCTGTAAAACCTATAGCAAAGAAACAGGGCCTGCCCTAAAGGCAATATTATCCCTATTCTCCAGGGCTAGGCTTCTCTCATTCATAGGAGCATGGAATTTTTCGGTGCTGGGATATCTGACTCCGAAACTGTCTGGCCCTCCACTCTTTCTGCCTGTTTTAGGGACAACTAATAATGGTAGTATTATACTCTTGCTCTTATACTCTTCACCAGTATCGTGCAAAACACTTTACAAAGGAGGCCAGTATCATGATCCCCATTTTACAGATGGGGATATTGGGGTGCAGAGATGGGTGAAGTGACTTGTCTGAAATTGCCCAGCAGACTAGTGTCCGAGCCAGGAATAGAAGCCAGGTTTCCTGAGTTCCAGTTCAACGTGTTAGCCACTAGGCCATCTTCTTTCACCTGTAGCTTTCCTTCTACCAAATGGGAGAACAAACCAGCACTTTCCTGCACTGCTGCGCAGAGAACTATTCAGAAGGTGCTTATATAGACCTGAATTGTGATCTCGGGTGTTTGCCTGCAAATCTCATTTAAGTCCATGGAAGTCATGGGTCCTCAATGGAACTGTCATGACGTTTAGCTCCATTGACTTCCTCTGGAGCTTGAGGCCACTCAGCGCCTTTGTGAGGTGTTCAGCATCAGGCCCATTGTACATAGATTCATAGATTCTAGGGCTGGAAGGGACCTCGAGAGGTCATCGAGTCCAGCCCCCTGCCCTCATGGTAGGACCAATTACTGTCTAGACCATCCCTGATAGACATTTATCTAACCTACTCTTAAATATCTCCAGAGATGGAGATTCCACAACCGCCCTGGGCAGTTTATTCCAGTGTTTAACCACCCTGACAGTTAGGAACTTTTTCCTAATGTCCAACCTAAACCTCCCTTGCTGCAGTTTAAGCCCATTGCTTCTTGTTCTATCCTTAGAGGCTAAGGGTAGGTCTATACTTACGCGTCCCGTCGGAGGCGCGCGATCGATGTTCTGGGTTCGATTTATCGCGTCTTGTCAAGACGCGATAAATCGAACCAGGAAGTGCTCCGTCGTCGACGCTGGTAATCCAGCTCGACGAACGGAGTAGGCGGAGTCGACGGGGGAGCCTGCGCGCCGCGTGTGGATCCCGGGTAAGTGCTTTTTCATTCGAACTAAGGTACTTCGACTTCAGCTACGTTATTCACGTAGCTGAAGTTGCGTACCTTAGTTCGATAGGGGGGGGTAGTGTAGACCTAGCCTAAGATGAACAAGTTTTCTCCCTCCTCCTTATGACACCCTTTTAGATACCTGAAGACCACTATCATGTCCCCTCTCAGTCTTCTCTTTTCCAAACTAAACAAACCCAATTCCTTCAGCCTTCCTTCATAGGTCATGTTCTCTAGATCCTTAATCATTCTTGTTGCTCTTCTCTGGACCCTCTCCAATTTCTCCACATCTTTCTTGAAATGCAGTGTCCAGAACTGGACACAATACTCCAGTTGAGGCCTCACCAGAGCAGAGTAGAGCGGAAGAATGACTTCTCGTGTCTTGCTCACAACACACCTGTTAATGCAGCCCAGAATCAAGTTTGCTTTTTTTGCAACAGCATCACACTGTTGACTCCTATTTAGCTTGTGGTCCACTATAACCCCTTGATCCATAGCTGTCATCCAGTCAACCTCCCCCCCACCCGCCATCTCAACCTTCTCTATCAATTATCGTAGCTTTTTTTCTAAGTTACTTAACACTGTTTGTATATATATTACAATATATAGTGTAATATTCTTTAGGTTTTATAGTGTTTCCTGGTGACTGCCCTTCAAAATCATAGAATATCAGGGTTGGAAGGGACCTTAGTAGGTCATCTAGTCCAAACCCCTGCTCAAAGCAGGACCAATCCCCAATTTTTGCCCCAGATCCCCAAATGGCCCCCTCAAGGATTGAACTCACAACCCTGAGGTTAGCAGGCCAATGCTCAAACCACTGAGCTATCCCTCCCCCCCCATGATATATGATGCAATAGATTTAAAGAATCCATTTAATTTATAAGCAACTCTCTCAAAAGCTTCCAAGTTCCTCAAAATAATATAGCAGAACATAGAAAATGTATTGGATAATTCGCAAAGGCAAAATAGTATCCTGATGAACATAGCACCCAAAATTGTTCTGCTTGCTTCACAGACAATGGCTGGACAGGCCTCTGTCCCAAAGAGCTTACAGCCTACATAGGCATCATGCAGACAAAGGATGTAAGCCAAATAAGCAAACAGAGTTATGTCCCCTTGGACTCTCTCAAATTCCTGTCCATCCTCAAGCTTGCCTAGACCAATTTACACTTCCCACACAAAGAACCCTCTGCCCTCATCCGCCTCTCCACACCGAAACACCCAGCATCTTCTCCACACGGTCAGGGCCTTCCTGTTAAAATCACTCACTATGCTCACTCTGGATGTCTCTCAGTGGGAGCTGGAGCAGGCAAGTGAGATGACCATGATCACTGCTTTTTAAAAATCTTTCCTATCTGTATCCTTCCCTGTGGTCCTTCATCTCTGTTCTCCGGCAGCAGGGGCTCAGTGCTGAGGGAACTAAAATTAGCTGTGTGATCCTGGCAGCTATTGCTGGGTAGGCTGATCACCACATTGCTATTTCTTGGGGAATCAAGTGGGAACTGGTAGCCACCTGACAACACTCACATGTTTTTCTGGTGCCTGATAGTTCTCTAGGGTGGTGATTTCAATGGCCTTTTCAGCATTGTATAGACAGAATTCCCTTCTCTCTTTCTACTGTCGCATTACTATGTTGAGCAGGCTCCCAGGGAACATGGTGTCTTGAACAAACCTAAGGAGACACTTTTTGTTTGTTTGTTTCTGATCACTACTGCTGGGGGTAATCAGCACTAATGAATGACTGGATCAAAAGGTTGAACACCACACTTGGCAAAAATGCTGGGTTTTAAATTGCTGCCATACAGGGCCAAGCAGGCTCCTGGCAGCGGCCCATGTGTTGTGTTTTAAAGGCAGGCTGGTCTTGAGTATACTGTCAATTAAGGGCAACAATTCAAAGTGATTCACAGCAGATGATGCCAGCCTGTCTCTTGATGGAGCACACTCTTGCCCTATGGCTGCAGTGCCACGAGCTACAGGTGCTGCACAGACTGCCAAGCCTGGGGCTAGCTCGCAGTTACGCTGTCAACCTCGTTTGGATCTAATGCTTTCTGACAACTGTCTACCTGTCATGTGGTGATGGGCAGAAAACCGCTGCAAAATTGATAGGGTCTTTTGGTAGAAGAAAAACTTCTAATGTAGGGAGCTGGAATTCTGGGCCCAATTCCCTCTCCCTTCACACCCACGTAAATCACAAGTAATGCCTTTGAGGTCAGTAGGCCTGATTCTCCTCTCATGTGCCCTGACTTTTTCACCAGTGCAAGCAGAATCAAGTCTTTGTGTTTTAACTTTCTGGATCCACTTGGGGAAAATCTGACTAGCGAACCTTAATCTATAACTCTTTGGAACGTAATACACTGTCTCCTCAGTTTTTCCAAGGTTCACTAGGGTTCTCTGCCTTTCCTTAGCATACCCCTGACACAATTTTCTTTCTCCAGAGTAGAGTTTGTAAGGGGTTTATATTCCATCTTTAAAATATTTCCAGTCTTTACAGTGTTTTTAGCATAATCAACCTAACAGCTGTATCTGAATAAATCAATAGAGAGATCAATAGATGTATTGTAGAATAGAATGTTTTTAATATACCTTAACTCTTGTACTCAAGGGTCCTGACTCTGATCAGCCCTTTAACAATATAAATCTGTAATAACACCCTCCACTTGTGCTAGATCAGCTTGGGTGAGATCAGAGTTTGGGCTTAAAGCATCCAAAAGTGCTTTGAAAACCAATGAGTTTGATACAAGCAAAAGCGGATTAGACTAGACTGTATTTGAACTAGACTGTCAGCTACCTGGGGTGTAAGGACTGTCTCTCCTGTCTGGGCTTGGTGCTCAGTAAATAACCAAACTGTAAATCCCTGACCAGTTTTGCTGCCAGATTTTGTCACTATCTGAGTCAAGTCCTGGTACAGGACCTTGCACCTATTGGTTTAAAGGTGAGTAGTGCCAATTTAGCCATGTGGACTAGTGATAAACATGTTTCCTCCCTCCATATCCCCTTAGTTTTGAAAATGGGTATGACGAAAGCAGATTCTTCAGGAATATTCACAAATTTGTCACCTGGCTAAGTGGGGACACTTTGGTCAGTGTACCTAAATGAACTGGGCCGGACCCACAGCTAGTGAAAATGAGCAGTACTCCATTCTCAGCAGTAGAGAGACACCCCTTTACACCAGCTGAGGGGCTGGCCTGCTATGACCTCATAAGATGGAACATTGCTCACAGTGTGTGTAGCGTATTCCACCGTAATAACACCCCCCACCCCTTAGATGCACTAAAGAACACAGACTAATGGTGTCAGGACTGAGGTTGTGGCATAAACGACCTCAGTCTTCCAGAATTCAAGCCCCCGCAGTAGCTCTGACCTACATGCTGTTCACTGTCTCATCTGTGGGCTTATCTGGCTCCTTAAAGAGCCCATAAACCCATTAGCTCTGGGTAAATGATCCCTAGGCTGTCTTTATAATTAAAACCAAAAGGCGTACAGTTATCCTGTGCTATCAGCAGCATATCAACCAAACTTGTCTCAAAATGTGTGTTCAATTTTTTTTTATTAAAAAGCATAGGACCATATGTAAAACATTATCACGCATCTTTATGAAATTAGCAGAACTATTTGAACAACCATTTTGTCCCCATCAAAACAGGGCTTTTTTTTTTTTTTTTCATACTGTATCGGAAGGTGAGAGAGTACAAGGAATGCTTGAGGGCTGAGATGGGGTGTTTGTCAGCCTGGGAGATAGTCTTGGGGTAGAAAGCTATTGGTTGTTACTAGGAAGCAGATACCATCTAAGCAGATTAAGAAATGCTGGCAATTAATATGGTGAGGAATACTTCTGAGAGATCGGTTTGCTTTTAATTCTGAAACACGAGGTTTCTCTGTTTTGGTCTGATTACTTAACTATGCTCCTCTGGTAATTTTCACATTTTCAAAAGTGGTAAAACTTCCATTCACTTTAGTGGGAACTGAATTTGGTAAACGCTGAACTCTTTACAATCCCAAATTCAGTTCCTACTAAAGTGAATGGAAGTTTTACCACTTTTTGAAAATCCCATCATTTGTGCATAGAAACATATGGTATGTGTGTGAGAGAGAGAGTGTCATTGTTTGTTGCTTATAAACTTTGAAGGTAGCATTTTTCTGGTGAACCTGTTTAAAACTGCACAAGTAACATTTAGCAGCCGTGTGTGTGTGACATTGCTTCCTTTGAGTAATGATTAAGGACCATTTAAAAAGATGCATTCAAATAACAGCAAGGGTTGAGGGAAAATATCGTTTTAGATGTAAAGGTTTTTTTGTCATTTAATGGGCAATTTTAAGAAGATTATCTGTTTAGCATTAATCAGAAGGATGCATTACCAGAATTACAAACCCCTCAGATGGACGCCAATGCTGGCTTTTCATGACGTAGAGATTTTTTTTTTTGTAGGGACAGAATAGGTTTTTATTGTTTGCTTGTTGCTGTGTAAATGTCTGGCTTTGGGGCCATTAAAGGGCAATGGGAACATCTTCAAAGAAGTTGGCATTTAAAGCAAATGCCAAGGTTTCTTACCAAGCTCAGTTACCAGCCAAAATTGAGCATTTAATGGAGTTGAGCTGCGATAAGGAAAACAAAACTGAGAATAAACATGAAATCATTTGATTTAGTCTGCTTAGTCAAATTGAACAACAACAAAAATCCCTTGATTGTCAGATCTGAATCAGCAAATATAAAAAACCAAAGACAGTCAACCCTGCACTTACAACCCACTTGAGGTTTTCACACTGACAGCTAGTCACTATGTATAAATGATCCTCCCACTGTTGGTTTGTACCACTTCATATTTGTCTGGGTCGTGGAGTATATTCTGGGATATGGCTACATTGCTAGCCTTTCATGCTTAAATTGATATTTCATTGAACAAAGACACCAGTACTTTTATTGTGATAAATATTTATGCTAGAAAATATTCTGGGAGACTCATCTAATAGTAGTATAGTCAAGTGAAGAATTTCTCATGTAAACTTGGTGCCTTTCATGCTCATTTTCTAGCACCAGAATGAGAGTAACTCTCTTCAGTAGCTCTGTTGGTTGGATCCCAATACCACATACCTTATGTCTCCAAATGAATTCAGTGTCTTCATATGCATTTGTGCAGTTCCTAATGCAATAGGATCCCATTGGGTCTTGCAGTGTTTCCATATATTAATGATGAGTTTTTGGGGTGCATAAGGAACATGAGTCAGAGCTTTCGTTAGCAAAGCAGAGCTTCCTTCATTGTCAGTAGAGATGTGTTGGTTTCAGATACCCAGTGATGCACTTGTAAAAAATGGCATATCTCCATTTATTTATTTAATCTCCTAGAACTGGAAGGACCTTTCAAGGTCATCGAGTCCAGTCCCCTGCCTTCACTAGCAGGACCAAGTACTGTCCCCTGACAGATTTTTGCCCCAGATCCCTAAATGGCCCCCTCAAGGATTGAACTCACAACCCTGGGTTTAGCAGGCCAATGCTCAAACCACTGAGCTATCCTTCCACCCCGTACTGATAGATAAACAGGTATAGGTAAGTTCCACTGTCAAAGTAATGTATAGTAGACATGTAACTTTCTCGCATGTCAGGATGAAGTCTGTTTCACAACCTGTAATGCCAAATCCAAAGAACTTTGGCTGAGTAGAACTCCTGAACAAAGACAATTGGTGAAATCCCAAAAATACAAAACCTAGAGCTCAGAAGAATTGGGGTTCAAAACAGCACAGACACATCCAGATAAGCCGCTAATTGATCAGCTGACAGAGGTGGAGTGCACAGTGTGGGTGCAGAGCCAATGCACAACTTGTGAATTTATTCACTGTTCTGTTGCCTTGCTTCAGCTCTAGAAAATCAGCAACTGCTAGAAACAACTTCATGCACCCCGGTTTAGGTGTTAAATCACAATAACATGGCAAAAGACTGCAAGAAGGACCAGGGCATTTCTCCTCCACATTCCCTACAAAAATACCCTTTGTACCTGTTTCTGGCCATTTTAACATATCTGTATTCATACCAAGAGAAAGTACTAGGGGGTTGGTTGGTGGTTTAAAATATGGGGCTCCTTCCCCCCCCACACACACACACGCATGCACACACACAAATAAGAGTGGGGAGGGGTGGGAAACAAAGTCAGGGGGAGTGGGGGAATAGGCAAACGGTAACTGCTTCCCATTGGGTGTCTGACTAATCAGGGGCGGCTCTGGTTTTTGCCGCCTCAAGCACGGCAGTCAGGCGGCCTTCGGTGGCCTACCTGCGGGCGGCCCGCTGGTCACGCGGATTCGATGGCATTTTTGTGGGTGATCCGCCGGTCCTGCGCCTTCGCCGTGCTCGCTGCCGAATTGCCGCCAAAACTGCGAGACCGGCAGACCTCCCGCAGTCAAGCCACCAAAGGCCGCCTGACTGCCGCCCTCACAGCAACCGGCAGGCCGCCCTCCACGGCTTGCTGCCCCAGGAACGCACTTGCTGCGCTGGTGCCTGGAACCGCCCCTGTGACTAATCCAAAGTCCAGGGAAAATAATCTGAAGATATGTAAGAATGCACATAAAATACAAAGCAAAAGTTTGTGCGTATAGAACATGGGACCTGCCATATTGGATCAGAGCAGTGGCCAGGCTAGTCCAGTATCCTGCCTCCAACAGTTACCAATACTAGATGTTTCAGAAGGAGCCACAGTGGACAATTGCTACAAAGTGGAGCACTATGGCCCCAGACGGCCCCTGGCTGTCCTTAAATAGCAGCTGTGCTAGTGGATGGGAAGCTTTAAGTGGCAGCTTTGAAAAAGGTGGTTGAACGGCAGCGATTCATGTAAACGGACATAGTCCAACCAGAGCTTGGTCTTTGGCATCCCAGAGAAATCAAGGGTAGGGGAGAAATTAAATTATCCATCATGAAAGTGTAGCAAAACTGACCAAGTGCAGGGAAAATCAATGATTAAATCTAAGGGATAAATCCAGACCCTCCCCTCCCCTCCCCTCCCATCTTGAATGGACCCAGAGGGTACCAAGGGAGTGGAACTGTTATGGGATGGGAAGTAGAGTTTTGTGGGGACACAGTGGATGTCCATCCCATGCCCACTTTGGAGCCATAGTTGATCAGGGTCTTCCTCATGGCAGTGTGTGGGCGAGGAGGGGACCAAAGGAAGAAGGGGGTTGGTGGGTTGGGAGGAATCATTCAGATCTGGATCTTCCCCTCCATAGCCTTGTAGGGGTGAGTAAGGGAATGTGGCGACTGCTCCAACCATTGGGCTCTGCAGCCACTCCATGATCCCATTTCTTCTTCCCTGATGCATCTGCCATGCACTGGCAACCTTCAGCTGCAGCACTAACTTTTTACAGGTTTCAGAGTAGCAGCCGTGTTAGTCTGTGTCAGCAAAAAGAACAGGAGTACTTGTGGCACCTTAGAGACTAACAAATTTATTTCAGCATAAGCTTTCGTGGGCTACAGTCCACTTCATCGATGGCTTTATAGCTGAGAGGCAGTGGGAGCTGAAGTGCCTCCCCAAGGCTATGCCACCAAAGACGACGACTCCCAGTTGCAACAACCTTCCCATGTGATGACCTGTGTCTAGCTCTCTAGGGGGTCTGAGTAGGGGGATGGGTTATCTAAAGGTACTGTGGAGGCAGGTTACCCTCACTTTCTGTTGCATAGAAAGAACAAGATTTGTACACTTGCATCTAGGAAGAATGGCTCACTTCATTGAGGCTTCATAACTTTGGCTTATCAAGTAACTTGTAGTTTAAAATATCATAGCCCCTAAACTTCTTGCTGCTTGGGTGTGGGTGGGCCGCAGGCGAGGTGTGGAAGTCACTCTAGCAGTGAAGAGGGTAATAGACAGTATTCTGATATGCTGTGTGTTGGCTTTGGAGCTGCTTGGGGTGGAGATATCCGTTTGGAAAACTGGCCAGTGTGCTGTTGCACAAGACCTGTAACTAACATTTGACAGCCACTTGTCCACATATCAATGGGTAATACGAAGGTGGTGATACGCCCCTCTTTACAGGTGAGTCAGGCCCTTTGTCCTTCCAGTTTTATGGCACTGTGAGTATTCATTCAACTAAAGTTCCCGATTAGGCATTTGACTGCTAGTATAATATGGAATACTGATGGATTATGAAATGCCTTTGTGGTTTAACAGCTAGGTGATACACACTGTGTCAAATATTATAGACCGACATTTTCAAAAACTGTCTACAATTATTGCTCTTATTAAATATACAGTGCTGCTATTTAAAACGTTACTGATGTGCGTAATGACTTTTAAGGTCTAAGACTTGACCCTTCCCCTACCCCCCCCCAAAAAAACACACTCTCCAGGAATGGGGCTTAGGTGGTTTGTACTGCCATCTTCTGAAAGGAGAGAAGGGGACTTTAAACTCCAAATGGGGACGTCAGAGCAGCCTCTAGACATTCTTTTGATGTCCACTGAACTTGGAGAACTGAATGGTGCCTGGCCCTTTCCCACTTCAGGAGTGATCACAGTCTGAGTCAGTCATAGGTTTCTTAAGTGTGCGCTGGAAAATACTTGCCGTATGTAACAGCGTCGGACTCACCCGGCGGCGCCTCCCACTGGTTATCCAGGGAATTGCTCGTCCAGCCTCCGGAGAGCCCTCTTCTGGCCGGTGATCTGCCTAACCACTCTCTGGCCCCCGTGTCCCTCCCAGGACCCGGTGCCCCCACTGGCAGTACCCCACAGCCTTAATTCTAGGGTCTCCCCCTCCCCAGGGGACCCCCAACCCACTATCCCCACCTTGCCTCCGTTGTAAGCTACTGCCAGTCACCAGCTAGCCCCCACACCCTGGGGCAGACTCAGTAGTGTAGCCAGGTCTTGAGCACAGGGGGAGCGGCGCTTTAAAAAGGCACCTCACCGCTCCCCTGTACTCACCCAGCGGCACTTTAAAAGGCCGGGGCTCCAGCCGCTGCAGAGCCCCAGGCCCTTTAAAGTGCTGCTGCCGGAGCTGCGGCAGCGGGGCTCCAGCGGCGCTTTAAAAGGCCCGTGGCTCCCCGTGGCTGCAGGAGCCATGGGCCTTTTAAACGCTCCGCCCCCCCAGCTCTGGCAGCGGGGCTGGGGGGGGCCTCTTTAAGAGGCCCATGGCTCCCCGCAGCGGCAGGAGCTGCAGGCCTTTTAAAGCGCCATCCCAGTGAGGCTCGGGCGGCGCCTTAGCACCCCTTTTCCTCACGGGGGAAGCAGCCGCTCCCCCTGCTGCCCCCCGGCTATGCTACTGGGCAGACTGCAGTATAAGCCACTCATCACAGGCAAGGTTGGGTTTGGACCTGCTGCCTCAGCCTACCCATGGGCTGCCCCTGCAACCCCAGTACCTGGTCTGGCCTTACCAGGCCTGCAGCCTGGGGTTTTCTCAGGCTGGAGCTCCCAAGCTCCCTTAGCCTTTCCCCAGCCCTGCTCCACTGCAGGTCCCTGTTTAGCCCTTGCAGCCAGGCCCTTCTCCCTCTACAGGCAAAGGGAGACTGTTTGCTCCAGGCCCACTGCCCTTTTATAAGGGCCAGCTGAGCCCTGATTAAACTGGCCGCAGCTGTGGCTGCTTTGCCAAACAGCCCAGCTTTCAGCCTCAGCCCTCTCCCAGGGCTGTTTCCAGCCCCTCAGGGCAGGAGCGGGGTGCCACCTCGCGACACCGTACTAGAGAAAGATCAATGTGCTCATGGAACCAGATTCTGCCTCTCACCTGTGTGAATCGCACGTAATTCCAACAGAGTCAACGTAGTGTAATTATTGTGGCTGGCTGACATTTTCCCAACAAAATGTTTTTACTGAAAAATGGGGTGTCAAAACAACTTTGTATTCACCAAACAGTTTTTTTTATTTTACATTTCATAAAATTCTTGAATTGTTCATTTCAAAATAGAGGGGAAATTCCCCTTTAAAATATAATTCCCTTCTCCACCCATGGCTGAAAAAATGTAGGTTTTTTGTTTGTTTGGTCCAAAAAAGGGGGGAGGGGAGAAATGAATTTATGAATGAAATGAAAACCGTTTTTCTTCTGAAAATGTTCCTGGTGGGAAAGAAGCAAAACAACCAAATTTTGGAGCAGCTCTAATTACAATGGTGCAAAACCAAGCGTGAGAGTGACCAACAGGCACAAGGTTCTAATCTACTGGTTTAGGCCGGATTGTGCCTTTTCACCAGAGAAATTTAAATTTTCACTCTGACTTCAGTGGGTTTATTCTGGTGTCACTGAGAGCAGAAGTAGCCCCTGAGTCTAGGGATAAGGCCACACGCTTTCCGGGCATGTCTGTTCCTGCTCTAATAACAGGACGTGGTCGCCTTTACCAAAAAGATGTTGTGGCTCTTTTTCAATTCTCCAAGTGTTGAATCTGTTTTCTGGATGGGGTTTTCTGAGAATGGCAGCTGCTGCCATATTGCACAAGCTGGCATGTAACCTTGTAGCAGGGGACTCCTCGGGCATGGAGTTTACCCAGTGGTGAGCAGTGGCAGCACAAGGTACCAGTGGCAGTATTGGCACCTGCCCTCCATAGGGGGCGGTTGGCCAGGTTGGCAGAAAAATGCAATTTGTGCCTCCTTGCACCAGCAGGAGTGAATCTGGCTTGCTCTTTCTAAATGTGAGCATGGCAGGGTGAAACACCAGAAGAGAGAGAGACATTGAATCTTCGCCAAAACTCCTGAATTTCCTTTTTCTTCAGATTATTTAAACTGCTTGATCCAGCTCCCGGTGAAATGAAGGGGTCTTTTTCCCACTGACTTTGATGGCACATGATTTGTTGTAAGAATATTGAAGATGATACAAAAATCTGTTTTGTTCTGTTTTGGTTTTTTTCTGGAGAGATCAGCATGATCCTTTAGGCATTTCTTTCAGTGATACTTAGTTGCTCATCTACTTTTAGCATTCCACCAAAGAGAACCAACACAGGGTACAACACATAATCACGCAACAACATAAAAGCATGGGGCCCGATTCTCTACTGCGTTGCATCTTGTGCAGACTGTGGGTTTACAGGTAATATCCTAACAAACTAGAATACCATTTTACCATCACTTTGCATGGAGTATACATGGAAATGGAGAACCAGGTCCATTATCTGCTGTGCTATTGTAATTTGGGTAGCTTGTGTTGGAACACCTTTAAATGAACTTGATATTTTATAATAATTATTCGATAAACCTAGAAATAAAAAGCACAGTAGTTTTAACATTCTGTTGCAACTGAAGCAGGAGAGTTTGTCCAGCGCTGTTGGACCTCATGAAGAGAAACCTCCTAGCAATATTTAAACTGCAATAATAGATTTCATTTAAAATGTATTCGGAATACGCTACTGACTTAGAAAGAAAAGAGGCATCAGGAAATTATCTCTTTCATTTGAGTTTATTAGCAATTGTGTATAAATGCATGCTCAATTGCAGCTGAATTGCTGTAATTTATTACATTATACTTTGAACAACTGGTAAAAATGTGTGTATATATTTTGAGATGAGCCTGAACTAAAATCCCATGTTGAACATGCCTAAATATTGTGGAAATTTGGATCTGGACCTGAACTTTACTACAGAGAGAAGAGCTAAAGGCAATCACCACCCCAATCCCCCTGTTCTGAACATCCCTAATCTTTGAAGGAGTTTGGATCCACGCTATGCTGTGTGGGCCCAACTCTGGAACACTATGAAAGTGACTATAAACTATGAGGCTAGCACATCACTTGAGATTACCATGATGTCGACAGAATTCCTTGAAGTTCAAATAGTTTCTACTCCAATTGGAACCCTGACATATTTGTAACTTCTTCATTCTTCACAGTTCTCCTATATTTTTATTTCCGGGATAGCACAAGCTATTACCAAGAAAAACGTGTTCCCACTAACCTCTTCCTCTCGCTTGCTTGCTGTTTTTTTGGTTACAATTATGATTGTTTGTGAAACAGATTTTTAAACCTATGATTAGGTTTGTTTCATGCTTTTAAAAAACAATAGCAATACTGTACATGCATTTTGGGATATTTTTACATCTGGACTGATAGGAAAAATAGTTGAATACAATTAATGCTCTCCAAGACACTTATCTTTACAGGGGGAAATTATAATATATGTGGCATGTACACAATTGTGATGGGGTATACAAATCTCACGCTGGGCTCGAAGGGACTAAAAGGCAATACTGGGACCAGGGAGCCCCACCCCTTCAGGCCTGCTAAGCATGCTCCACCTGAAGGAGCAGGTTAAAAGGAGCTCAGGAAACTCAGGCAAGGGGTAGTGGACAAACTGCAGGAGAGAAGACTCCTTCTCCAAGGAAGCCAGACAGAAGGTGAAGCCTGAAAGGGGACCACAGAGCAGGTAAGGCCCCCAGCAGCATCTTTCCCAATCCCCACCCTCACTTCAAGAAGCAGCAGGTCTTGCAGGGCTCTGCCCTGGGACTTTGTGACGCTATTGACTGTTTGGACTACAGGAGCCAGGCCCCAAACCGAAGGGGCACATAGGTAGCAAGTAGTCCAGGTTGGCAGACTTGGGCTCTCTGGGGAGGAACCTGTCAGTGTTACTTTCCACAGGGCCCTGGGCTGGGACCCCCCCATCATACCCCCCTTAAGGGCAAAGGCCCCAGACACAGTGGGGAGGAGGCCCAAAAGTTCCTGGCCTGGAGGCAGGGACATGACCGAGCTGCCCCTTCCCTGACAGCGAGACACAGAGTTGGAGATCTGGTGCACTAACTACCAGGCCACCCACGCCTCCTGTCACAAAATATATGGGGATGTGATTTAGGTTTTGAGTGGGGTTTTTTTAAAGGCACAAATCAAGCTTAAATGTCTAAATCCCATTATTGGCACCTAATGGCCCTTTTTACCTGTGCAAATCCTACCCATTGCATCCAAGGGAGTTGTATGGATTCCTAGATGAGGAAGCGTTTCAGAGGTGCTCAGTAATGACTTAACTCTGCTCTCCTTAAGGCCAAGGAGTATGGTCCCATTTAAGTCAATGGTATAACTCTCTGACTTCAGTGGGAGCAGATATTGGTCAATGCTAAGAGCCACCCATTGTGGCTATGTATTCCAGTTAACATTGACATGATCTGGGATCAATGCTACCATATAGTGTCTGTCTGTGTGTGTGTGTGTGTGTCTCTCTCTCTCTCACCACAGTGCCACAATAACTATGTTCTTTGAAAGTGCAGATTTGAGAAACAAACTTATTTGGGGAACTTTCCAATATAGTGAAAGGCTGGGAGTGCTGGTTAAAGTTGTACTCTGTGCTGAATCTATTGGCATCCCTATAAAAAAGGGCTAAAGCCTGAATGTAGCATGGACCGTGGTTTCTCCCAATGATATATTAAAGTAGTCCTCCTATGAGGTGTAGGGATAGGACTTGTGATTTGCTGCAGATTCACAACTCTGCATTTCAATAAAGGATGCGAAGGTACTTAGTGAATGTAGACAAGCTTTCAGTCCATTTATCAAAGTGCTGTCAGTCCCCACTTCAAGGCAGGTGAAACAATAATAAATATTGAGCACAAGAAAGTTGATCTGTATCCAGGGCATTTTTAATGTTTTTTTTAAAAAAGAGTCCGTGTGAGACCCTTTGGCTCTTGCCAACTCTTGTTTTATCCATGGTTAGAAGCACTTAAGAGAGAGTCATAAAAAAGTCATATGCACATCGTGTAGAATTTTCTATCCTTTATTCAGATAGGACAAATATATTGCATCTTTTTGTATCTAGATATCAGCTTTTCACTGGATCCCTCTCCTTTGTGTTCATGGACTCATCTTGAGTTACGGCTGGTTGGTTTAAAAATACTAGTTTTCAATACAGTAAAGTGTGAATACAACTTGTGACAGAGTATAATAAAAACAGCTAGGAAGTGACAAAGAGAAGCAAAATCAAAAGGCAGCATGGAGCCAAAAGACTTGCATATATTGAAAAGAGATACAATGGACTAAATTCAGATTTGGCATATGGGACACAGCTCCCTTGGAAGTCTGTGGGTCAAGTTCAGCTGTGATTAAATAATGGTATAAATTGCATACAGCAGGTTGGAAAATGGGTTCAACTGGTAAAATAGTGTAGCATGTAGCGATTTGACTGTGGAAAAACGGCTCTCAGTGGACTTCCATTGTGGTTGCTGGGTTCTTAACAGCTCTGAAACTCTGGCCCCAGGTGTATAAAGCTGGGTACCCAAAGTACAGGGTACCCAAAGTTAGAGACCTTAGAAATTTGGCCCAATATCTCTGCTGACCTATGGCAATAGCTCAACTCAAGTAGAACAAGGTTGTCATTCTACCTGGCTACAACATGCCTAAGGACAGGCAGGGTGGTCCCGTGATTGCCTGGAACATGGCAGACCTTAGTGCAATTCCTTACTCTGACACAGATTTTCTATGTGACCTTAAAGAAGTTGTCTTGTTTCTCTGTGCCTCAGTCCCCATTTAGAAAATGGTGATAATCAGGTACTCTCGCCTCATAGGTAGGTTGAGGATTAATATACTAATAATTGTGAGGTGCTCAAATAGTCTGGTAATGGGGGGCCATATAAGGAGCTTAGATTGTTCAAAGGTGTAGTGGAGAACATAACCTGATTACATGGAAGTGATTAGGATAAAACCATAGACAGCTGAAATCTTTAGTCTGATTAGGTCCCATCTATACCCCATTTTATAATCCTTTTACAAGTCAAGCCATGGGACCTGGTTATGGCTGTAATATAAACATGTAAATATGTAAATGAGCTCATATAGCCACATTCTTCAAAAAACAAAGCTTTGCAAAAAGAAGCTCCTAAAATCAACTGCCCCTTTTCAGTATGTGTTAACTTTCTTCCACCAGGGTGAGACCAATGACTTTCTAATGCCTTCCCTAGGCTAGCTCAGAAGTTTATTGGCTGGGAGAGCATTATGACCAGACTGTATGTACCACTGGGCTTCCAAGCCCTATTGGCTCCTTCGGTGAGGGAAAACTCTGATCTCCCATTTGGTAGAGTAGGTTGGTCCTAATGTGTGTAGTTTTGAATTAAGTTCCAATAACTGAAGAAAAGTATACACCAACGATGTGCTCCCATTAACTTGCACTTAAAACGTTCATGTTTAAAAGGTGGTGTGTGTGGTGGGCCTTTTTAGAGCCTCTTAGGGCAAGGCAGAAGTTAGAAGAACTTGCTAAAGAAAGCAGAGTCTGTAATGCACCAACTCATTGTTATATATTAATCTGCTCTTATTAAGTGTTAACTTGACCAATCATATAGACCTCTAAAAGAGGCTGGAAAAATCTGAAAACCAAACATGTAAACAACTAGTGGGATTGTTTTATTGGAATCATTAACTGGATTGCAGTTAAATCCTATGTTGTCATAGCTGTTTTAAATTAAGCTAGGAAAGTTGTCATCTGTCTCTTTTTTTCATTTGTTGCTCTTAGGACATAGTGAAAAGTTGAATAGAATGATTTGAATCTACATCTATCTAAAAGACCTTGTATTTTTTATATTTGATTTATTTTACTGAGTAACAAGTTAGATGTTCTGGTCCTGAGGCTGGGAGTTTAAGGACCTGATCAGGGAAACACATGCTGAATATATCTCTATTCAAGAGAACATGTATGCACATGCTTAAGTCCCATTGAGTTCAACGAGAGGTAAGTTTACCATGCACTTAAGGGCTTTCCTGAATTGGGACCCTACAGAATTAGGTGCCCAACTCCCATTGCATTTCAATTAGTTGGGTTCCTAACTCCTCCTTTCCTTTAAAAATCCCAGCCAAGTCTACCACACTGCAGTTGGACTGCTAGGATGACACAGGTATAATACAATAAGGAACGGTGAAAATATGCTATTATAGGGTGTAGCAATTGTATTGCTTTAATGGTGAACAACAAGCCAGATTTGTGTCTCTTACTAGCAGCTTTTCAAATACTGAAGTCAGTTAGAATAAATATGTAAAGATCCACGAAAGTAAAGAGTTAAACTTAATGGCCAAATCCTCGTCTGCACTGAAGTAGGGGAAAGGCACCTTTGCTCCTTTGAGGGCTGTTCTGTTGTTAGCTGGAGCAGTTGCCTAGGAACTGTCTTATCCCAGGATCAGCCACATTGCCTTGACTTCTCTGTGCAGCTCTGGGGTATAGAGAATGAGTGACACAGAACTTTATTCATCCTCAGCTGCCCCTTCAAGACTGCTTTGTGTTTTAGTACTGCAAAGCACCCAGAATGATGCTGAGGATCTGGCCCCAGGTTTAAAAGATGCTAAAGAGTATAGAACACACTTTAGCTACTATCCTGCCAATGGGATGCTAGCTTTCCAGCTTTGACAAGTCCTGCTTCTCCTCCCTGCAACTTCCACCTTAGTTTCAAGGAGAGATTCCATGTTGCCCCTTTGCGAGCTTTACATGATCAACTTGTGCTTAAAGTTTCAGAAAAGTTTTTCTCCTCCCCGCCCCCAAGCAAAAAGGAAGCTGCTTATTTCAGCTTCTAAAGTCACTTCAGAGATTCTGTGGCCTGACTGGTGATTCTCAGATGAAGCATGTGTTTGGGTGGCTCCCAGAAGGGCTATAAATTCCTGTCCTTTTTCCATGCAGGACCACCATACTTCTCAGTGACGGCAGTGATTGGCTGAGGGAAAACACTTCATTTTAAGGGATAACAGTTTCCTTCTTTTGGTACTTTTTTAGTCCCCCGCTCATTTCAAATGAAACTCTATAGAGCTTACTTATTGGGCAGGATACTGGACCGCCAACCACTGTCTACTTTCAGATTAAACATGTATGATTTGCTTCTCTTAAAAAGCTTGCAAGCATGTACTGGGAAGCAGTAGCAGGTGTGGAACGGGAAATGTCCCCTCCCCTCATGGGAAGAGATAAGCCCAGCTGTCCCACAGATGTGGTTTTAACAGTCTTTCAGTGCTTTTTAAAAAATAGGAGTTTTTTCTTGTTTAATGGTTCCAAACTATCATAAAACAAAATGAAACTTAAGCACTGTTAAAATGATGCAAATTATTTGCACCAGGGTCCCAGCTGAGATCAGGCCTCATTGTGCCAGGTGCTGTATAAATGCATATTAAGAGACAGTTCCTGTCCCAAAGATTTTACAAATGCTGTGGTAGTGTGTGTGGGGGAAATATGAACACAAGACCTCCAGCCTTTAATCATTCTTAAGGGAATATTTGAAAAGAAATGAAATGGGTGATTAGTAAATGCTCCACCAATTAACCAGTGAAGTCTGATTAAATTAATTACATAATAGGTGGGGGACTAGGAATATTGCAGCATTATCTAAAAATTCTTTAAGGGAGACTTGGCAAAATCAGTAACCTAAATAATGGGTGTGGTTTTATCAGAGCACTAAAATGTGACTTGTTCCAATAGAAACCAGGCTGTATGATATTTCAGCCAGGGATGAGTCAATTTGTAATGGTCTCTACTTCTGAGACAGATGCTCCTATGGAATTTACCTGATACTGATCCAGATCAGTCTTTAAAAGTTTGTTCTAAAGAAAAATCTTAGGGGTCTCTGAGCAGGTGGGAACATCTGGCTCTCCAAATACATTTTAGTGACCTTGGTCCAGATTCTCAAAGGTACTTTTTGTGCCTAACTCCTGTTGATTTCAATCTGGCTTGAATGCTAAAAAGTCTCCTCTAAAACAAGGTGACTTCATTTGTAATTGGTCAGGTATTAAATACATTCTACATTATACTGAAAACGACAGAGCATCTTATCTTCTGTATTCCTTGGGGCAAGAACTGTCTCACAGTGGGGGCCTGATCTTGGTTGTGGCTTCTAAGTACTCTTTTAATATAAATGTTAAACAATAATAATGAATACACTTAAACAAAATCCCACCTGCTTTTTCCATTGTAATCCATGGAAGTTGTGGGTGCCCAGGACATCTGAGGATCCGACCCAGAGGCCATTGTGCCAGAGCAATATACACTGTCCATACATGCCATCAGAAAAGGGCTTTCCATTCAGCTCAGAACCTATTATTCACTTCAGTGTCTAGACTTTTCACAGAGGTTTGCTCACCTCAGCTGAAAACCGTGGTGAGCGGAAGGAAGGTGTTTAAAATGCTGCATGGGGACTCACAAAAGCTGGATAAGTCAAAAGTTGAAATATTTGTGTTTGGGTTTTCTGTGCATTTGGGGAATATTTTATTGCCTGATGCACCATTGCCCTCTTAATTCTCCTTTCAGTTCCTTCCTTTAGTGCTAGAATCGAGGGAAGAAAAAAACCTTGAAAGTACCAGTGAGCCCCCCAAAAGTGATGATCTGCTGCCTTTCCCACGCTTTTATAAACAAGCTGTGGTGAGAAGCAGTGCTATAGTCTAGCAATCCCTCTCCCTTCTTCCCTAGTTCAAGCACTGACATACTCTTCTAAGCAATAACCCAAACATTTATAAATGCTTCCTCCCTGATAGAGCTACGTGAAAACCTTTGCACTGAGAAACATCAGTTTTTTGCTGCTTATTTTTCTCTCTTTTTTTTTACAAGTGGAGTCAATTCCTCCCCCCCAGGGGATATAAATAGGAGCCTGACCCAAAACCATTCATCTAAACAACCCCAAACATTGTGGCTGTTCAGAATCAATGCAAACTTGGACACACAATGCTCTCTCTGCTTTTTGTCATAGAGGTCGTCCTAGTTCTCTGACTCTTCATTTGGGGCAAATGTGTTCACATCTAATTCCACCCAGGACAAAATACCGTACTTTTTGCTTTGGTGTTGGGGGGGAAGGAATTATTCTATGATCTAAACAATGAGATTTGAGTAAATACTTGAATTCTCCATAAAATCATCAGTCTCTAACTTGCAAAACAAAAATCAATGGGCCAAATATCCAGCTGATGTAAATCGACATAGCTCCATGGATCTGGCCCAGTATGTTCACCCATCACTGACCATGGGCCTCTCCAGTATCCCTGGTTCCTTCCTTAGCCCTTTTTGATGCTTGTCTCTAATCCCCATGCATCAAATTTAAAGTTATAGGCCTGATTCTCCTCTTGTTGACTTCCATGGAATTAATCCTGATTTACAGTGATGGAAGAAGAATCAGGTCCGTGAATATGTCTATGCTTTATTTACAATTGTGATCATGCAAAGAGATTTAATCAACACATTTGCCATCAGTGCTGGAGTTTATTTTACTCCTAATGAGTGGTGTCAGATTTAATACTACTGGAGTATACATTAAAGTGTGGTTTGGCTCTGAAAAGGGACTCTGCAAAAATGGCATTGTGGGGTTTCATGTTTATTGTCTCTAAACAATAATAACTTCCAGATTAAATGCAAGAGGTTTACAAGTAAAACTATTTTTTTCTTTCTATCAGTCTGGGAAACTCCGTTTGGGAGTGTCATGTCAACCTGGTTCTTTTCTTGCAGCATCATTGGTACTAAGGTTCTGCAGACCTAATTCTGCTGTCTGTTACACCTGGGCAGCCACCCCATATTCAAATGAAGCCCTTATTGGCAACTGCTCAAACCCATTGCCTCAAATGGATTTGCCAATGGTAACAGATTACACCTGTAATTGTCAACAAAACTAGCTGCTAAACGCCAGTCTACAAGATGGAACCGAATCCAGCTCCCGCTCTTTAGTTGTGCTGTCTCCACAGGGCAAAGAGGAGTACAAAGACTTTCTTCACTAAACTAGAAAGGGTGAAATTCATCCCTGTCCAGATAGCCAACAGAAACCAAACCGGGCTCAAGAGGGACGTAAATGTGGCATGTACCTTTTGCTGCATCTCTGCAGTAGGGTGAATTTCATTATCAGGAAACAGGTCTGTTGAGTAAGATTCATAGATTCCCAGGCCAGAAGGGACCATTGTGGTCATGTAGCGTGACTGCCTTCTAATACAGGCCATAGAACTTCCCCACAATAATTCCTAGAGCAGAGCTTTTAGAAAAACAGCCAATCTTGATTTGAAACATTGTCAGTGATGGAGAATCCACCACGACCTTTGGTAAATTATTCCCCTCACTGTCAAAAATTTACACCTCCTGTCCACTCTGAATTTGTCCACTTCAGCTTCCAGCCATTGGATTGCGTTCTACCTTCTCTACTCAATTGAAGAGTGAATTATTAAACGTTTATTAAAATTAAATTGTTCCTCATCTAAATAGGTTCCATAACTCTTGTTTCTAGCACTTTGAATTCACCCGGATGCCAGTTTTAGTTTTAGTAGTAATATGGCAAGAATTGAAAACAATTGCCCACTAATGACTGCTCATTTTTTACTCCCTGTGGCAGTATGTGATGTATGCAGACACAATGACATTCACCCAAGTCTGAGCCTCCACTCGTCCCAAACAGTTGAGTCAGCTGTAATAACTCTCCAGGTGGGATTTTATCTTTGCAACCATTCCAACAGGCTTAGATAAAATGGTATAACCCTCACTAGCGGGGATGCGGTTATATTGGCATAAAGGTGCTTATCTCTGTAGCTTATCCTCATATGGAAAGGGGAATAAGCTCTACCAGTATAAGTCACCTTTTATATCCGTACAGCTGCATCAATACTGGGGCTTGTACTGGTATAACTATTTTGGTTTAAAAGCGTTGCCAACCAATATAGTTATACCAGTAAAAAAACTGGGTAGACCAAGACGTAGACACTTTCCACGAGGAGGAAGTTTACTATGGAATGGGGCAGTGTGGTTCTCATATTTAAAACTCCCCGTATAGTCACCAAATAGTTATTTAACGTGTGTGTGTGTGTGTGTGTGTGCGCGCATGCCATCTAAGTGAATCTAAGAATATATACTATGTAATGTACTTTACACACAGTACAAAAACTATAAAAATTCAATCATGGGGTGCAGTATGATGAAATATTTTAAAAAGGATACTGTTAGTCTTTTGTATGTCTATGTTTATATATATATATATATATATATATATATATATATATATATATATATATATAAATATGCATTTGTTTTAGTCATTTGGTCAGTTACTTTTCATCTACTTTGTATATCCTTGAGATACTTAATGTAAGATGCTTATTTAAGCCAATAGTGCCTTTCTGGATAAAACTATAAATGCATGGACAATATTCTCTCTATATATTGGCCAAATTTCTCATTCATTTATTACTGGGCTATATGTCCAATTTAATATTCTGTGAGCTGAATTCTTAATGGGGGTGTGGGGTTTTTTTGGGTTGTTTTGTTTTTAAAAAAGTAAATTGTAGAATATAACACCATATATAAAGGAAATCAGAACCTTTGTGTTACAGCTGTGGATCTGTCGGTCCCTTATACAGTAGTTGTCTAACATTTGTCTAACATTGACAACTAACAGTTGTCACAGATGCTAATGCTGTGTGCCATCCACAGGGAACAGTTTGACTTATTGCATACTCCCATTTAATAGACTTAAGCAACCTGAAGGAAAATTAACATGAAAGTTAATTTTCAATCTTTGACATACTCCAAAAATGTTAAAGTCCATCCAGGCTCTGTGGTGCCAACTAACTGCCCTTTGATCCAAAGGAATCCTGTGTTACATTCTGGCTAACTCACCTTCTATCTCATATTAATGTAACCCTATGAGTTCCCTGGCTCCAGCAATATCCTATTCCAAAAACAGAGGAGAGAAATTGTCCCTGGGTTTCAATCCTAATGGGTTTTTGAAAGCCAACAGACATACAGTGAATGTTGAAGTGTTTAGGGGGATGCCACTGAGTTGTGTCATAATGTACTGTTCTGATGTGAGTGGTATTAGTTCCTGGATGCAGGGTCAGTTTGATGGAATTCTAGAACATGGAGGGAGGATACAAATATATGTCAGGATTAAAAATAAATGGTGTCAAGAAACCATTCCATTGTGGCCCAGCATCTCTGGCTTTCTCTGCAATGCATTTCACATTTGAGTAGAAACCACCCTTAAGTACTATTGACTCTCAACTTGCTGCATGAATGTAAATGGCTACGGTTCCAAGAAGCTTAGGTGATTCTTTTTGAGGTATTAAGTGACTAATTAACTAGAACGTTTTGTACTTGATGTGGAATAGTCAAGTAGGTCAAGCTGCCTCTTGACACAGTGCCTTGATTTAAAAATGTAACACATGATATTCACATAATTGTAAAATAATTCTGTCCCCCTCAACAGATAATTGGCCCAAGACTCAATTTTACTTTGCTATAAAATCTATCCTGACAAGAACTCCCATTTGGTATAGCATGGGCAGTTAAATAAGAGTCCAAAATGTGAGCGTTGTGCTACTATAAATAAGAATGGTGGCCTCCATTGTTAGCTTTCAACAAAAGTTAATTCCATCTATGGTACTTACTTGACCCCCATGACCTCACAATCTTTAGTGTACTTAGCCTCAGCACCCCTTGAGATAGGGAAGATCTACTGTCCTATGGGAATAATCTTTACCTATGGAGAACTGATGCACAGAAAGGTGAAGCGAATTCCCAAAGGTCATATAGGAAGTCTGTGGTGGAGTAGGGGAATGGCACCCAGCTAGTATCTGAATCTCTGGTCCACTCCAACCCAGATCAGAGAATAGCCACACAAATTTAGTTAAACACAAGGTCCCATCTCTCAGAGAAGGAGCCAAGATGCAAACTTCATGGGAGAACTGCATGCCTTCAAACTTTGGGTGATCTGGGGCTTTCACTCTTCCAGCTTTCTCCCACTGCTGTTGATGGCAGCACTGGGGAAACTTTCCTTCACTGAAACAATGCAATTCTTCAAGAAAAGGTTCTCCTTGACTGAGTGGGAGTTGGAGTGAGCCCATTTCTAGCTCTGGATTTTGGATCCAATGGGAGTTAGAAATATCAGTGAGCAGATGCACAATCCAACCATCTCAAGTGTGGGTGTGAAACTTCACACATCAAGGGAAAGCAGCAAAATGTGATTGGACATGTTTTCTGAAAGGGTGAAAAATGTCAGTGAATAGAAATAAAAGTTGTGTGGAGTGGCACTGGGACTGGTTGGGGGGGTGGCTTAAATTCACTAATGTGGTTTGAGGTCAGTTACATGGTGGCTAGATTCTCATTCCTTTACTCTGCTGAATAGCACCTTACTCCACACACGATTCCATTGTTTTAACTCCTGGAGCAAGGCACTGTTCAGTGTGAGTAACAGGGTCAGAATCTGGCTGACAATTGGCATCATTCCTCTCCAAACAAGAGAACCATGTCAAAGGAGGGAAGTGATCTGATTCTCCATTTACTTCCCTCTGCTCTCCTACACCTAGGGGTTACTAGTTATAACAACCCCCACCCTTAAAAATTTAAAAGTTCTATCTTGTGGCACAAGCAAGAGTGGGTAGGGAATGCTAAGGAAAGACGAGAGAATGATCTTGCAAAATGAAAACCGGGCAAGGAGATACAATCCCTTCATTGGGATCTGCTCTTTCCTCTCCACTCTAGGCTAGCCAACCCTAATGCTGCAGGAATAAAACTGTGGTCAAACCCAACCAAGGGAATCAAAGTGTAAGGTGCAAACGAATGGCAGTGCTGCAGTGAGCTGCCCTAGCGTGATGGAAAAGTCTTAACAGGTTCAGGCTGACCACAGAGAGGGGGCAAAGAGAGAGCAGTCGCTTGCACTAAAGGCTTTTTGCATAGTAGCATCCACGCCTCTGCCTACGCTAACAACTGTCAGGCAGTGGAAGAAATAGATGACGAAGCTGTTGTGTGGGCAATGGCTGCAGTCACAGCAGGCAGATGCTCCAGCAGCTCAACAAACCAAAGTTCAAAAGCACCATGCCAGGAATTAAATCGCAGAGGGAAATGCAGTGACTTAAGGAAGTGCAAGAGCCCAGAGGGAGCCTTGCATGCAGCTGTTTTTTTGAGGGGAGTGAGGACGATGACAGAGCGGCCCTGTGCACTGTTGCCAAGAAAACTGAAAAGCAAAACCTCCATGGTGTGGGAATTTATTTCTCTTTCAATCCAAAGGAAAGCCGCAATGCAGCCTGATGATCGTGTGGTAGGGGAAGGAGGATGCACACAGGAACATCTGCTCTAAGAAGTCCCTTGAAAAGTAACCATGCAGTAGCGTGGGAGAAACATCTGTGCAGTGTGAAGTAGACATCAACTCCTGCAATTCAGGCAGGTTGAGTGGAGGAACCCAAAGGACACTGGAGAAACTAGGAGCAAGTCAGGAATGGGTGTCCCATTGATTGCCTACAGGGACTGCCCAGGGGACAGCAGTGTTCCAGGCAAGAAGAGCTGTTACGTCTATGTGCCCACCATCCAGAGCACTGACTTCTCTAAGCGCTGTTTGAAAGGGATGACTTTTTCAATCAAAAACCACACCCCAGACAAAATTCTTGCAGTGCCCTTGACTCTTGTAGAGGCAGCAGGCTTTTAGTAATCTGCAACTTTAGTGCATTACATATCCAGTCGGATCTATTTTGCCATCTGTGTGGAATTCTTAAAGCAGCAGCGTCTCCGGCTTTGAGAACATTTTGAAATGAATATGAATGCTGGTATATGGACCGGTGATCAGTGTTTCCTCTTTAATCCATTTGGGCAAGAAGCCGAGATTTCCTGTCCCCAGAAGTGAATCTTGGCAGAAAACGCACTGCCTGAGCATTCAGAAATCCTGTGTTGCAGTGAAGATGTTCAAATTAAGTCAGTCCTTGCAGCCTAACTCACTTGTTAATGGAGAGAATAGGACCAAGCACATGCTCTATCAAGGATGGGGAGTTGGTTCATGTGTGTGGGTATTGCACCCTGTCTTAATTTGATTACCAATAACTTTGTAACTAAATAGAAAAAGCAGGAAAACCTGCCATGATGTATTAAGCCAAAGTCTCCAGGCCTTTCAGACACCCCTTGATTGTCTCAATTTACAAGACTTGCAGTTGCAAAAGAACTGGCTGCTGTCGTCATTTCAAGGCTGGCCTAGATCATCATAGACAGTCTCATGATATTACATTCTGCCTACTTAAATTCCCCTCCATTCCTATTGGACGTGATTGTCATCTTGTGTCTGTGCAGTGTTGCTGTGTGTATTTTACTAGGCATGGGTGAACAGATAGAAGGATGTACACATCTCCTGAATACAATTCCATTTTAAAAAGAATTGAGACTTGAAAAAGCTTGGCTACAGAATTGCCATCTCTACCCCAGAGTGACATTAATGTATCCAAGAGCATAATTTTGTTGCTCAGAAAAGCATTGTACACACCCAGTGAGGTAGGAATCCTTTCATTGAGTGGTATAGACAGTTCCATGTGTAAGATGTCTGGGCAGTCAGTCTTTTTGAGATGCTGGAGGAGAATTCAAGCTCCTTAAATTGCTTCTAAAATACTAGTTAATTAGTTCTGTTCTCCACCGAGCTTGATTCCCAGTTTTCAAAGCCTATTGATTAGTGGTTTTACATTAAAACATTCTTAATAATATGATAATACCACTAGCAACAAGCTCAAACATCCAAAAATAATGAATCTGGTCCTCCAGACTCCTGCGATTTAGCTTAAACATCACGTGAGGAAAAACCAATACAGGTTAGGTTACTTATTTTCCTTTCTGATTTTTTTTTTTAAGCTGTAGGGTGCACTCATCACCTTTTCAGACTTTTCTTTGCAATCAGGAAGACTAGAAACTTCACCTGGGGAATCTCTGCTTTTTATTTAAACACAAGTGTTTGCAAGACTCCAGGAGCTGGGGCTTTAAGAAAGCCACCAAATATTGTAAGATTTGTGCTAAAATCTCAAGTGCTGGCAATAATGTAATATTCATTCAGGTGCAGCTGACAGCTGGGGATCGGATCCTGCCGGCTTGTACTTCCACCAGCAGTCCTGCTGATTATTTGGGGAATTATTTACATGAGGAGGCATCAAATAGCAGAGTAATGGACCAGTATTAGGACCTGAAAGAATAAGGGGAGCAGAGTTTGGCCCATTAGATGTCTTGCTGTTTATTTTTGATCTCTTGATCTTTTCCTCATGGCTGTTTCTGTTGCAGTTGGATGGGGAAAACTATTAAGCTGTTGTAAAATTACCTTAAATGCTATGTACTGAGAAGCTGATTGTGTTTCACTACCAGCTTCCTTCCCATGTATCCCATTCATCTGCACCCTTGAAACAGTTACTCTGGAACTGGCTCCCAGACTGTGATCTGGTGGAAGGTATCAAGAGAGGATGCAGGGCCAAAAGACTTGTCTTCTCCTCTTGAACGGTGGATGCTCCCAACTGCAATGTGTAGCAGTGTGTGCCTTGGGTCTACTGGAAGGTAAAGGGGAGGGAGGTGTGGCAGGCACTTACGATAAATGCTATGGAATATCTTCTGCTGCCCACCTTTCAGATGTTTCCTCTGCAGGCTTTTAGTGCTTCTGAGCTATTGTCACGGATCAAAAGACCTTTGATGGTACATCTGCCATTAAGACTGAAAAACAGATATAAAAAATGAATAAACATCATACCCTGACGTGGCTCCCTGAGCTAAGTGAGGAAAGTGAATATTTATATTTAAATGAATGTAGTGCTCATGAAAGGGTGACAGACACCACTGCTGTCTGGTACCTTTCTTTTTGGGCCAACTTCTGCTGTGCGACATGAGTGTAAATCTGGTACACAGAAGGAGTTTTCCCTTCTCACGAGTGCAGGATAGGGCCCACTAGCTACAGAAGAGGAGCAGCAATACAAGATTCCTGTGTACCATCCCATTCCTGACCTGCAAGATCATTTGCTGAGACGACTGTTTGATGGATGCCTATTTACTAGGGTAAGGACAGGATTCAATACCACTAACTGGATGTTTTACAAGTGCCTAGGACAGATTTTGGGAGACCCCTGCCAAAGTTCGTGGAGGCCATTCATCAGTTAGATGGAAACCGATTTTTAGTTGCAACTTGCCTGGAGCAGATGTGAATTGATAGTCAAAAAGGGAAAGCTTTTGCAGTCCAATATCAGTCCCTTCAGCCATCTGTAGTCCCAATGATGAGCTAATTCACACTTCTTACTAAGAGTACGTCCATACTTACCGGCTGGTTCGGCGGCAAGCAATCGATCTTCTGGGATCTATTTATCGCGTCTTGTCTAGACGCGATAAATCGATCCCGGAAGTGCTCGCCGTCGATGCCGGTAATCCTGCTCCGTGAGAGGAGTAGGCAGAGTCGACGGGGGAGCCTGCCTGCCACGTCTGGATCCGTGGTAAGTACCTTTTAGTTCGAACTAAGATACTTCGACTTCAGCTACATTATTAACATAGCTGAAGTTGCGTATCTTAGTTCGAACTGGGGGCTTAGTGTGGACCAAGCCTAAGACTCCAATTTAGAAGAAAATCTGCAGGTATACAAGGCCTGAAACATATTGACAGCACAAGGAGGACCAGGTTTTGAGAGACCAGCAGTGGGACCCTGCCACTTCTGTATGCTGTGGTGCAGGGGGAGGGATTTGCAGGGAGGGACGGGCCAGCTGAGGGCACAAGCAAGGCCTGTGGAGACAGTCCCCAACTATGCAGCTCAGTTGGTCATGGCCCAACAGTCAGCAGTTGCCATTACACTCCCCCTGGTGCAGTGGCAATTTCCTGGTTCTCTGTGGTGCAGTGGGAAAGGATTTAATTCCTCGGGGACCCCATGATGATCCCATGCACAAATGGAAGTTTGCGGAGGACTGGGCTTTGGCAATTGGGGCTGCTTGCATTGTCTTTAGCTCATGACTTCACTAGTGATGCACTAATCCCATTTGTATGTGACCAATTATCAGATAATACATCAAACAATTTTTGCTTTGTGGAACTACCTTTGATGGGTTAGGTCATAATCAACTGCACCTGTACTACCCCTCTGTGCC
The DNA here is from genome assembly GCA_037349315.1 of Chelydra serpentina. Lineage (NCBI taxonomy): Eukaryota > Metazoa > Chordata > Testudines > Chelydridae > Chelydra > Chelydra serpentina. The sequence continues at coordinate 31,508,804 of JBAIAC010000029.1, read as the reverse complement.
TCCATCAAGGGCGCACCTACTTTTAGGGTTCTGACTCCCCAACTGTCACCTCTCTTGGGTGGAGACCTGTGTCTCTCTCCCTTTTCTGACTGCAGTTTTTCCAGGCTGCAGATTTCCCTGCTTGCACTGTGATATTCCCAGCAAGCCAGACTGCCTGAACAGCCCAGTGTCTGCACTTCACTCTTTTCAAAGGCTATGACCAGCATAAGTGACCCTATAGGCCTTTCCAAGCAAGCATGTTTATTCTTAAGGTGAAAGCATTACAGAGAACATGTGAAAAGAACCTACCCTTATGTTAATGACTTACTAGAGGTCACCCATAGTCTTGTAGGGCCTCCATAAGCCAAAGTTCTTCCAACCCTTTCCAGGAAGGATTAGGGCCCCTCATGGACAGGCGGCCCTATCTGTTTGTTGGCTCAGAAAGAAGGCCTTGAGTCAGTTTAAACTCAGGCTATTTTTCCAAAAGTACTTTTTGTCTATGGATCTCTGGGGAATCCATTATGAACCAGTCTAAGCCAGCCTATCCAGGTGGCAGTGCCTCTCTGGGGGCATTACAACCGGGGTGAATTTGCCTAATTAGCCTCACTGTTCTTAGTTCCTAGAGGGCTATGGTTACCCTTCCCCATGGAATGACATATATAGTCCCTGGCCCACAACGATACATAAACTTAATACAGTAAGAGCTCTCAAAGATAATGCAGGAAATTGCCATATCTTTCATAGGTCACATTCTGATCATTCTTGCATTAGTATACATCTGTAGTAACATCATTGATTCGGTGAGAAATGTGTACCAGTGTATACCATAAAGATGGTCAAGAACCAGAATTTCTGGGGAGGGGAACGGAAAGGATAGCATTCTGAATAGGAACAAAAACTTGAATTTTGAAATTTCCTCACAAAACGAAAATTTATTTTTTTTGATCATGTCTTGATTCATTTCATTTAGACTTGTATTGCATTTTAATATTAAATATATATTCAATAGGATATATGCATAATATATAAATATAATATTTAAATGAAATTAAAGTAAAATATTTTGATATAAAAGTCTAAAAACACTTAGATTTTTCCTGTCTACATTTAATCAAAACTGACATGTTCTCACAGAAAGTTTAGATTTCAAAGAAACTGCATTTTTCAGTAGAAAACTGTTCCGTTAAAGATATTTTTGCCAGCTCCAGTGTCCAGTTGCAGTGATCGGAACCTGTCTCAGTACCTTCAACATCCACTGTAGGGGAGTGTTTTGTTGGTTTTACTTACTCTTGGATGATATGAACACACCATCTTTTTTCCCCTTCCTCTTGCATTGTATATTTTAGGCCTTCGTTGTAGTTTCTGGAAGCTGCCAGCAATGGGTCTGTTGGGTTTTTCTGAGCCAGACAGATTGCTTGGTGGCTCTCTCACAAATGGTATCTTCAGGAGAAGCCTTTCTCCTCTGTGCCTCTGTGGGACGGAATTTCTGCCTTGGAGACCCTTTCTGCACTGCATGTATGTTTACGTGCCACCCAGTTCTGTCCACTCACAAAAATTGCTTCCAGTGTAGGTGCTGGTGCCTGGCATTTAATCTGCTACTTGCTGTGCTGAGGATCAGGCAGTGTTGTGGGGATTCTCAGTCTCGTGTGCCCCTTTAATCACCATCTTTCCTTCAACCAGAAATAGCGAATGACTGTTGGTGCTCAACTTGAGGGCACCGAGTTGGACCTGATTTTCAGAGATGCTGAGCACCTCAACTCCATTTAAAGTCAATGGGAGGTGCAGGTGCACAGCACTGCTGAAATCCGGCCCAAGGTGCCTTATGGTGGTCAACCAAAACCTGAGGCCCCTCAAAGCCAGAGACTACTTATGGGCCTAGTAAAATATTTGAGTTTTCTGACACTATAGGGAGTTCTTGTTTACGGGTGAGACTGTGAATTTCTTCCTTCCACCCCATCTTCCTCCCCCCCCACTTACTAATTTACAGCTAGAATCGGCTACTGGATCACACTGAGGAGAGCCCGACTTCTCAAACAATTCCATTGAAATCAATGAGGAGTAAGGAGTACTTGGCATGAGAGGGTATCCGACTGTGGATGGTGCAATAGCAGGAGGTGCGACTTCACCATGTGTAGACATACCCGAGCTAGCCTCAATCTAGCTGCATCAAAGCTAGCTCAAGTAACAATAGCAATGAACATAGGCAGCGGCATAGGCTGGCCCCACTTGCTTGGGACCCTGAATGTATTCATATATGAGCAGCCACTACTTGTGCTGCTGCTCTTGCTTCACTGCTGCTGTTAGTTGAGCTAGCTTTGATCTATCCAACCTGGGTGTGTCTGTGTGCTGCAATCACACCACACAAGTGCAGGGTAGATGTGTCCCCATCTCTTTTCCAGGCTGGCTGCTCCTGGGCAATGCAACCACATGCTTCTCCTTGCAGACCCAGCCCTCTGTTCTGAAGCAGGCATGACTGCCTAGGAAGGAGCCCTGCGGAAAGAGATCTGGGGGCTCATAGCAGACCACAAGCTAAATAAGAGTCAGGAGTGTAACACTGTTGCAAAAAAAGCGAACATCATTCTGGGATGTATTAGCAGGAGTGTTGGGAGCAAGACACGAGAAGTCCTTCTTCTGCTCTACTCTGCGCTGATTAGGCCTCAACTGGAGTATTGTGTCCAGTTCTGGGCGCCACATTTCAGGAAAGACATGGACAAATTGGAGAAAGTCCGGAGAAGAGCAACAAAAATGATTAAAGGTCTAGAAAACATGACCTATGAGGGAAGATTGAAAAAACTGGGTTTGTTTAGTCTGGAAAAGAGAAGACCGAGAGGGGACATAACAGATTTCAAGTACATAAAAGGTTGTTACAAGAAAGAGGGAGAAACAGTGTTGTTCTTAACCTCTGAGGATAGGACAAGAAGCAATGGGCTTGAATTGCAGCAAGGGAGGTTTAGGTTGGACATTAGGAAAAACTTCCTAACTGTCAGGGTAGTTAAGCACTGGAATAAATTGCCTAGGGAGGTTGTGGAATCTCCATCATTGAAAATTTTTAAGAGCAGGTTAGACAAACACCTGTCAGGGATGGCCGAGATAATACTTAGTCCAGCCACGAGTGCAGAGGCCTGGACTAGATGACCTCTCGAGGTCCTTTCCAGTCCTATGATTGCAAGTTGGAGAAAAAGGTATTAGGTGACACCAGCTGCAGGTTTGGCTTCTGGGCTGGAAAAAATCCTTCCCTATTACTCCTGCTGTGTGAGGTGGGATAATCATGTGTTGGGCTGGCTCTAGTTTGAGAGTGAGGGCAGTTATCCATGACATAGGCTCCCTGAGAGATTTTATTTTCCTAATATGGACATGACTGCAAATATTTGAGGCACTCCTCCTCTTCTATAGCTATAGACCCTATGGAGGTTAATTATTTAGCTTTCTTCCCCCCCTCCTTACTGTACCTTTGTTTTATAGAGAGAAAAGCACCCTCTTCTCTTTCCCTTCCCCAAACAGAAACCTCTTTGTGGCAATACTAGTCACAATAAGATTTTTGTTAAAGTAAATTAGCACCAAATGAGAAAATAATGCATATCCATGAGCCAGGAAGCCAGCTATTAAATTCCAGTAGTTTGGCTCCTCTCTTTGTGGTATAGTATAATTAGGCAGGCCAAAAAAGAATTGGAAGAACAACTAGCAACAGACACAAAAACTAACAGCAAAACCATTTTTAAGTACATGAGAAGCTGGAAGCCTGCCAAACAATCAGTGGGGTCACTGGATGATTGAGGTGCTAAAGGAGCATTCAAGGAAGACTGTCTTTGCAGAGAGGCTAAATCAGTGATTCTCAAACTTTTGTACTGGTAACCCCTTTCACATAGCAAGCCTCTGAGTGCAATTTCCCCCCCCCCCCCACACACCCCCCCTTATGAATTAAAAACACTTTTTAATATATTTAACTCCGTTATAAATGCTTGAGGCAAAGCGGGGTTTGGGGTGAAAGCTTTCAGCTCGCGACCCCCCATGTAATAACCTTGGACCCCCTGAAGGGTCCTGACCCCCAGTTTGCGAACCCCTGGGCTAAATGAATGCTTTGGATCGGACTTCACTTCAGAGGTTGTGAGGAAGGTTCCCACACTTGAGCATGGTAACAAATCTGAGGAACTCTCCCAGATTGAGCTGTCAATAGAGGAGGTTTTGGAACAAATTGGTCAAATTAAACAGTGATAAGTCACCAGAACCAGATGGTATTCACCCAAGAGTTCTGCAGGAACTCAGATATGAAGTTGGAGAACTACTAACTTTGGTATGTAGCCTATTGTTCAAATCAGCCTCTGTACCAGATGCGTGGAGGGTAGCTAATTTTTTTTTTAAATCAACGTCTCCAGAGGTGATCCTAGCAGTACTGTGCAAACGTCAGTACTGGGCGAGAATTATCAGATAAATATATGTTGGGGTAAAGAAGCAACTTTTGTAAAGGGAAAACCTGTCTCACCAATCTATTAGAATTCTTTGAGGGGGTCAACAAGCATGTAGACAAGGGTGATCCAGTGGTTACAGTGTACTTTGACTTTCAGAAAATGACTGACTAGGTCCTCAACAAAGAATCTTAAGCAAAGTAGATAGTTGTGGGATAAGAAGGAACGTTCTCTCGTGGATCAGGACCTGATTAAAAGGTAGGAAACAAAGTGTAGGAATAAATGGTCAGTTTTCACAGTGGAGAGAGAGAAATAGCAGGATCCCCAGTGACCTGTACTGGGACCAGTACTGCTCAACATATTTATAAATGATATGGAAAAGGGGGTAAACAGTGAGGTGGCAAAGTTGTCAGATGATACAAAGACTCTGGTTCAGGATTCTCCTGCTGTAGAACCCTAAGAAGCATACTGTGCTTGAAAAGAAACACAAATCCTGGCAAGTCAGGTATATAAAAGTATAATGAGGCAGGCCAAAAGAGAATTTTGAAGAGCTGGCAGATGTAGTAAAATGTTGCTTGCTTTTTTTGTTTTTGTTTGTTGGCTTCTCCATAGTTTAGTTTGCCAAGGGATGCTCCTAAATACCCAAGTTCTAAAAACTATCCACTTGTTGGCAAGAGTGTCTGTTCTCCTGCACATCAATGTTTGGGCCAGGTCTAAAATTTAGACCTAGATTATTGCTGTGATATAGTAGTGCTAAGTCTGAGTCGGCATCTATAAAGGGATCTCGCAAAACTGTGTGACTGGGCAAGAAAATGGCAGATGAAATTCATTGCTGATGAATGCAAAGTAATGCACATTGGAAAACACAGTCCCAACTATACATACAAAATGACGGGGTCTAAATGAGCTGTTACCACTCAGGAAAGAGATCGTGGAATCCTCGTGCCGTCAAAAAAGCTAACGGAATATTAGGAAAGATAAGACCGTAAATATCCTAATGCCACTATATAAATCCATGGTACACCCACACCTTGAATACTGCATGCAATTCTAGTCACCCCATCTCAAAAAATAAATACTAGAATTGGAAAAAGTACAAAGAAGGGCAACAAAAATGATTAGTGGTTTGGAACAGCTTCTATCTGAAGAGAGATTAAAAAGACTGGGACTGTTCATCTTAGAAAAGAGATGAGTGAGGAGGGATATGACAGAGGTCTATCAAATCATGGATGGTGTGGAGAAAGTGAATAAGGAAATGTTATTTACCACTTAACATAACACAAGAACCATGGGTCACCCAATGAAATGAATAGACAGTAGGTTTAAAACAAATGTAAGGAAGTACTTCTTCACACAACAGAGTCAACCTATGGAGCTCTTTGCCAGAGGATGTTGTGAAGACCAAAATTATAACTGGATTCACAAAAGAATTAGATATGTTCATGGAGGATAGGCCCATCAGTGGCTAGTAGTAGAGCCCTACCAAAGTCATGGTCAATTTCGCTCTCTATAAAACAAAGGTACAGTAAGGAGGGGGGGAAGAAAGCTAAATAATTAACCTCCATAGGGTCTATAGCTATAGAAGAGGAGGATTTTTAAAATAGGATTTTTAAAATGGTCAATGTCACTTTTTCAGATATTTACATCTGAAATTGTATGGTGGAGTAACCATGAGGGTCCTGACCCAAAAGGGGAGGGGGATTTACAAAGGTGTTGTAGGGGAGGGTCGTGTGATTGCCACCCTCATTTCTGTACTGCCTTAAGAGCTGGCCTCTGAAAGCAGCAGCTGTGGCGCTTCCTGCAGCCAGGGGAGGCTCCCAGATGTGGGTCTGATCTCCCCCTGAGAGTGGCTGTCCAGGGGAAGAGGAAGTCCCTGTCCCTCCACAGCCCCAGTGGGACTAGCAGCTGGAGCCCGGTGAATGGTAGGAGCCCCTGGCTGGGATGCCCACAGCCGTACCCCTGCCACTCCCCTACAATCGCTAGATTTCACAAGGGCGATCTGATTTCACAGTCCATGACGCGTTTTTCCTGGCCGTGAATTAGGTTGGGCCCTAGCTATTGTCCAAGATGGTCAGGGGTGCAAACCTCATTCTCTGGGTGTCCTTAAACCTCTGACGGCCAGAAGCTGGGAATGGCAACAGGAGATCGATCACTCGATAATTGCCCTGTTCTGGTCATTCCCTCTGAAGCATCTGGCATTGGCCACTGTTGGAAAACAAGACACTAGGCTAGATGGACCATTGGTCTGACCCTGTATGGCCAGTCTTATGTTCTTATATTCTGATGTATAGAGCGTGATTGCACTATGGGTTTTGATCAGAACCAGTAGAAGAGTATATAGACCATCTCTTGGAAACAAAACAAGGGTTTTTACCTTGTGAAGTATAGCACAGAACCTGCCGGTCACGTCTCCACCTGCAATGTCCTGGAGTGTTCAGAGCCAGGGGTCTGGAAGTGCAGAGCTCCATCTAAACTTTGAAGCTCACACCCATTTCTACAGATGAAAATGAGTAGGCATCTTGTTAGGCATTAATGACCTGATCCAAAGCCCACTGGTGCTTCTCTGTGCCATGCCAATACCTGTGCTAGGGTATTGGCATGGCACAGAGAAGCACCAGGATTTGGGGGCAGGGGAGCACAAAGTGTCTTTAAAGCCACCTTCATATACAGCCCTACCTGCTCAGACTCAAAACTCCAATGAATGGTGAATAGCAAATAATGAACCACACATACTCCTGGGGTAAATATTTAGCCAATATAAACCTTCATGCTAAAACAATTGCTCTAATCCTCACTTGTCGTCTGCAGCTAACTGGAAGATAGGAGGCAGCCTTATTCAGACTGCAATAACAATACACAACGTGAGCCGCAAAGCAGAGGTGAAGCTGCAGTGAAACCTCAAAGCCCAAGCAGAACACTGTGGCTCCTGGGGGCTGCGACAGGCATCACAGGCAGAAAGTCCATGTCAGTGAGTCAGAAGTTAGACTACAGGGAAGTACAGCAGAAAAGAGGGGCTAGAACTACGTACTGGGAATGCAAACCACCAGAAGAAGCACAGTACTGATGAACAAGCAGGGTGCCAGGGCAAGAGAGATACAGGGACAAAAACCCATCTGGGACCTTGTGGAGGTCTGTTTATTGTCTCAGTATCATATTTACAAAGATTTTTTTTGTAATTGCCAACTTTGCAAACTGAGCCAATCCGTATTGCAGCTAGCACTGACCTCACCAGCAATGAAGGTTTTGCAATTGAAACGTAACTACCAATTAAGCATCAAATCCAGTTCACTGTCCTAGAGCTGTATTAGCCAGCAGGATTAAAATGTAGCAGACTTTTTTTTGTTACTGAAGTCAGAGGCACTGGGACCAGATTTCTAGGGCAGGACCGACTATAAGACACTTTTCCTGGAAAATCCAGGATGTAGTTCAGCACCCACAGAGAATAGTTTAGAATTAACTTCAGTAGGTTTTGGATCAGGTTCTCCGTGCAGCTGAGCAGTGCTATAGATGTGCTGCATTGGAACCAGTTTAAAATGGGGAGGAGGGAAGGTTGAAGTGGGGGGGGGGGGAAGAGAGACACTGGTGTGGCAAGAGGACTGTGTCCCCCACACTTTCCCCTGCTCAGTGCAGATAGGGAGTATTGCACAAATCAGCTCAAGGTAAAAGGAATGAGGAGGATAAGAAGCACAGGGAAAGCCAGTCCGGTGTTAATGGGAGTGCTGCTGCAAAGCTGCGGCATATCTTTGGTCTGGTAGCAGACGTAAGCCCAAAGAGGGGAGTGCACAGATGTATGCTGAGAACTGCACTTGAGCCATGTCTCCTCAGACACGTCCAACCCTCCACACACACACACCCTCGCCGCCTTGGGAGCATGGGGGTCAGTGTGCAAAGAACTTGACACACTAGCCTGATCTATGCTTAAAAATTAGATTGGCCTACCTGTGTGTGTCAGTGCTGTGAAAAGTTTTGCTCCTTGAGCATCACAGTTAGGTCGACCTAACCTCCTCTGTAGGTGTGGCTAGGCTGACCTTGCTGCCACCTCTCGGAGAGGTGGATTAACTACATCAATGCAAAACCGCTTCTGTCAACATAGGAAGTGTCTGCGCTACAGCAGGGTCAAGCAGGGCTTGTGTCCATGTGACTTACCCTGGTTTTGCAGTTGCGCAACTAAATCAGTCTAGCTAAACTGGTGCAACACCCCTGCCCCTACTACAGCCATGCCTGCACTCCATTCAGGGGCGGCTCTAATGTTTTTGCCGCCCCAAGCAAAAAAAACCAAAAACAACCCAAACGCCGCCCCCCCCAAACAAAAAAACCACCCGCCCACCGAAACAACCCCCCCACCTCTCCTACCCCTGCCTCTCCTACCTGGAGCACCCGTGGGGAGTGGGACACACCCGCTGCCCCGGCCGGGGCGCCGGTGGGGAGGGGAGGGCGGGGCGCCTGCCGCCCCACTCCCCCTGCCTGGAACGGAAGAGTTTTTTTGTTTTGTTTTTTTAAACAAACCAAAAAAAAACCCTGAGTGCTGCCCCGCCCCAGGTGCCGCCCTAAGCACGTGCTTGATGGGCTGGTGCCTGGAGCCGGCCCTGACTCCATTTGTGCACAGGATTGTACCTGGTGCTAACCCGTGTGCTCATGTGGAAATTCCAGCCACACTTGCATTGGGGTGCTTCCTGCTGTGTGCTGCATAAGGACTTGCAGGTTTGAGGTCCCTAAGAAGAACAGGCAGGAAGGCACTGATGTCCTTTAAACAGGTAGAGGTCTTCATTCTATTGATTTTGTGTGTCTTGACATAGGCGAGCTCGAAAGTCCATTAGAAAAATATCCTTGTTCCTTGAATTAGGTTTCCTAAGTAAAATGTTTTCAAAAAGATAATTGTGGCCAGAGAGGTGTGTGAAAAAGCCCAGGTTTGGATTTGAGTTTTTACAGTTTGAATCTTTCCCTATAATAAGCAAAATATGAGCGCCAAAGTTCAAATGCCGATCTGGATTTGCCCCACGTTTCTGAGTGTACTCTGATGCACTTGGCTACATAACTGTAAGGCTGTTTTCTGGGCACCCATCTAATCCTATGGGATTGCACCTTAAAGGTTAAAGCAGACCCGTGTATCGGAGCAATGCTTATGAGGCAGATACGCCTGTTAGAGTGAGAGTGCGCTTTCTCAGAGACCTTTTCTATTGTCTGCTTTCCTCTTAAAGTGAAGCTCTACTCTGAAAAGAGAGGAAGGATTGTCCAGTGGTTAGAGCTCTAAATCAGGATTTAGGAGACTTGGATTCAACTCCCTTCTCTTTATTAGACTTCCTGCGTGATCTTGGGCCAGTTGTTTTGTCCGTGCCTCAAGTCCTCATCTGGAAAACGTCAATATCAGCTCTTCCCTACCTCCCTGAGGTGTTGTGAGGATAAATACATTAAAGACTGCGAGGTGCTTGGACACTGTGGTAATGTGGCGCCATATAAATACCCAAAATAGAAAAATTACTATGTAGAAATGGCACCTTCTTGCCCAACTGATCTATTCTTTGTGCATGTTTGCAGGGACAGCTGCTTGGTTTAGTGAAAACAATCCATTTTAACTTCTTTTTACTCCGAATAGCCTTGCAGAGCCAACACAGCTAACACTCAAGTATGTGCTGAATTCTGTTGTTCTGTATGCTTCAACAGACTTGTTTGCTCAGCCCCGATCTGTTAGTCCCATGCAAGCCTCTGGACAGTAGTGGGCCATTGTTACGGCTGGTGATGCACAAGGTGGAAGGAACCCATATTCACCGTCAGACCTGGGTTGCCTTGGCTGGACTGGCAGTGAGAAGCACATAGTTTTACTTTTAAACTGAACATGTCTGAATCACAGAGATGCGATGAACATGGAGCCCCATAAGGCCATTTTACAGATTCACAAGTTAAATCAGGGCTGAAAGAACCTTTTAACTTTTTCTGCATGGGGAGGGGGGAAGCAAAACCTCTCTAGATCTGAGCTGAAATCCTGACCCATTTAAGTTTTACCATTGACTTGAACAGTGCCAGAATTTCACTCCCAGGGTTTTGGTTTACACATTCTAGAGCTAAAGGGCCAGCTTTTCCCTTATGTTAAGGGCCTTTGCACCTCTCTGCAGTGCTAAGCAGCCCTATAGCAGGAAGAACACCCCTGCTTGGAGAGGCAGCTGGCAAAAAGGGTGTGAGTTGGGGAAATGGTGTAAGAACAGGGCTTCCCAGTATTGTGGACATTTCTGGTGGTCCTAATGACCGTTGGCCACTAGCATAAATTAGAGCCGCCATCAGGCGGCTCTAATTAGCTCCACAGGACCATGTCTGTGCAGAGTCATCCCATGATCTAGGAATTGTAGGAATAAATGTAATCCATTTGGGAGCACAAGGTCTGAGTAAAGCATTAACATCTGAGTTAACCCAAACAAAATCAGGAATACTAATGCTGTCGACTTTGCCACTTTCTTTGGGTGTTTTAGTTTTTACATTATAGCTAGAGAGCAAACACAAATATTAGTTGTCTTTCTCCTATTAATTATTGTTAAAGATTTAAGGGATCAGAGACTTTGAAATTAATGCCCCATTTTATGTGGGAAAGGTAGGACTGTACACCTACACAGCTGTTGTTCGTTCTGCCTGGCTGGCTGATCACAGTCACTATCCTGTCTCCCTGTACCAGCACTCTACTGATTTACATAAGGAGAGTTATCTTGGCCATAGGAAGATTTAGAATGAAGGGTGTGTATGTGAATGAAAGCAGGTGTAGATCTAACAATTCACTTGTGAGCCCTGCTGTTGCAGGCCTGTTCTTTGTGAATGTGTAAGATCTATATGTTCGCTTATTCTTCACATTGTTCTCTTTTATGTTGTACATTTAAAAAAAACTTAATAATAGATTAACCATCAAATAAAGCTTTGAGTCCTCTAAACACAGGCCTCTCTAAAGGGCTGCTCTGTTCTGCCAGTGACTCTGAAAATGGCATTGTGAGGTTCCAGGATTCAATCTTTCCCATTCCATATTAGATTGGCTCATTTTACAAATGTTATGATGCACTTTCTGTCTGACAGCCCTGCAAACTTACCCTGGGATCAAGAAGTCAAGATGAGTGCTTCCCTTCTTGCACATCATCACCTGCACTGAAGAGCAGAGAGGGCAAGTCTACCCTCATTTATACCATTGTCCAGGTGTACTGAAAACCCAAGATAGCTGGACACCTCTCTATTATGGGTAACAATGCACAAGAACAAAAGGACCCAGCTTGACCCTCACAGCCCAGGATGAGTTGGCTGGCCTTGCAGAGACCAGAAAAGAATTCTGTGTACAGTGAGCACCTTTGATATGGAGCCACTGAGAGACAGTAAACCCGAAACCCCGCGGTGCCATATGTCCAACGTCCCTTTTCAGAACAGAGCAGCACTGTTAGCTCCTTGCTGAACTAATCTACTTTCTCTGTGACACTAGCCGGTTTCAAATGACTGTTGATTAATACAGGCGAAACTCATGATTTCTGATGGACTGTAAGCAAAATCACATCCTAACCTGCCATTCACCCTGGAAGGCAGGAGGCACATGCCATGTTGCCAACATGTCCTATAGGCACATGTGTCCAAGGGTGAAGAACAAGCAGGACTTGCCCTCTATTCAATGTTGAAATGTAGTGCATTTCCAGAATCCGCTCTTTGAACTAGTAGAGAACAGTCTGAAGGCAGCCCCAGCTACCCGGCAGGAGAGCATCACCTGGCAGTCAGCAGGTTGGCAGAGCGCTGGACAGCACCACTTGGCAGTGAGCAGGTGGACAAAGCAGCAGGAAAGCATCACCATTTGCTCTGTGACTTGACATTAATTAGACCACTATTGGAATCCTGCACACTCTTTAAAGGCCTTCTGTGCCGAAAAGTGTTACATTTACCGTCAGCCTGCAAACACCTTCGTAAATGACAAACCAAGCTGGAGTTTTCCAAGCAGTGTTATTTTCGTACTTACCAGGAGGATTTCCAAGCCATGAGAGCTACAGTGCTTCTAGGGTGAAGTTGTCTATAGGCAGAAAAATATTGCTTGAGATATTGGGGAAAGTCCTGTTCACAGAGGGAGCGGTGTTCATTGTGCAGTGGTGTTATATGACTTGACAGTCAGGACCAGGTTTTCAAAGTGGCCTCCATTTGTCCACGAATGTGTTTTCAGGCACTGTGTACGCAGGTGACATATTGTGTCATGCACATGCAGATATTAGTTCTGCACAGGCACATTTTGAAAATTTGGTGCACAAGAGATCAAGGGCTAGATTTGCAGAAGAACTCACTACTACAGCGGGGTGAAGAACTGAGTTTTCAGTTCACTGGCAGTTCTGACACGTTAAAAAACAAACCTTGTTTTGAGTCAAACCAAATGTTTCATTCTGAGATTTGTACACTTTTTTTTTCAATTTTTAAAAATCAAATTAAGGACATTTTGAAAGGAAAATTTGTTTCAAATTGAAAAAATAAAAAAACCTTTTTTGTTTTGAAAATGTCAAAATGAAAAGTTTCCTTTTAAGTTTGTTTTCTTTTTTTACACAACCAATTTGGTGAAACCATCACAAATGGGCACAACATTTTTAGTATCACCAAAACTTTTTTTTTGCCAAAAAGGTTCATCTGTAAATTTTTGTGTAGCTGAGCTCAGTACCAAACATGCTGAGCTCAGTTGAAAATCTAGCCCCAAGAGTAGTAGTAAGGAGAGAAGACTGCAGCTATCCAGACTACATTTAAATGTGAGAGTAAGGCAAATATAAGTGATCTTAGAGTCTAGACCCAGGAGGATAGGTTGCATCATGCCCCTGCATGGATGCCCAATGTTGGGCAAATGTCAAGAGCAATCCTTGTGCTCACTGGAATGCTAGGTAAGCACCCCCAAGATATTACCTAGTGGAGAAAGAAGGGTGTGGTCATACAAATGCCATCACCTCTCACAATCGTGATGATGACGGGTTGTTTATGGGGTCTGATTCTCGATGACACCTCAACTTAGCCTCCACTTATGAATGCATGTCTTTGCATCCCTCTGCATTCACTTTTTGTACAGGTTCATATTCTCTACTTTTGGAAATCAGGCCCATTCAGTACTGGCTGATGTTGAACTGGACATTCAGGCTGGAGAAATTCAACCTGAGCTACTATAGTACCCCTATGGAGACTGTGGAAAGGTAGGCCCAGTCCTTGGCTGGTGGGAATAGGAAGAGCTTCACTCACTTCAGTGGAGTTCTGTCAATTGACATCTGAGGATCTGGCCCTACAGCTTGGTTCTCTCCGATTCTCTCTTTGACCTGTGTATAGAGAAGGGTGGAAAAAAATTAAAGAGGAAATGGACAGAAAGAAGAATCCGTGTGATAGAGTGCAGTGCTTTGCTGTGGTGTTGGGGATGTCCTATCACCTTCCGTTACTAGAAATAGTAGTGGTATTCTATGTTAGTACCAAATCAAAGAAACAGAAAAAGAAACGTCTGTCTTGTACATGGTGAGGAAATGAGGGGATAATTTCTTTTAAAGTGTAATAACACCTAGGCTTTATAATGCTCCCAACTCAGGCTTGACAATTCTTCTGATAGCCCAAATACTATAAATTTAGTTGAAGATAACAGAACAGATGGGGGAAACATATGGTTTGTAGGTAGTGTGTGGTGGTTGATATTTGTGGTACATTAGGGGAATTTATTTTATTTTCTGTTTCCTAGTATAACTTGAGATACTTTCTCAAGTGAATTCTCTGTGCCTTTAGGCGAGTTTAGGGTTTTGCAGAGTTCTGTATTTATTGTAGTGGCAGCTTTGTTCAAACCGAATCAGCCATTGCTTTGCTGGTGTCCTCTACCCTTTCAGCCTTCAGTGCTTGTGTACGGTCTCATGCAGCTCCCCTTGGGGTCAATGGAAGGCTTTCTATTGACTTCGGTGGGAGCTGGATCAGGCCCATGAACGGCCCAATCCCTTATTCCTTTGTGCACCTAAAATGCCCATGGATTAAAAGCGTCAGTGGGAGCTTGGCTGCACAAGCAACAGGACTAAGATCCCTCCAAAACTCTTCATGGGTGGGGCTGTTACACTTACAGCCACCATCATCCTGTGATTTTAATTATGCAACAAGAGTTAGATACCAGGAGAGACAATTTAGAGAGGGAATACAGGTGTATTATACAACCATATAGTGGTAGTGAAGGGAACTTCAGGCAAGTGAAAATCTACACGGCCAAAGCTTGTTTTCAGATGCATGAGGAGGTCTCCCGTTCCTTTCAGTGAGAGTCTTTCACGTGCATTGAGGGTGGAATTTGGCCACTGGTTTGAGGGGGTGGGTTGTGCTTTAGCACACACACAGTATCAAGCCTGATTTCTTACAGTGGTTGACAAATAAGAGGAGATAAAACTCAAACCAAACTGAATTTAAACTTTTGGAATTTTTGTGCCTGCCTCTGAATTCCCTCTCACAACATAGGCCAAGGTACTGAAAAGTAAAGCCCCCTTCTCCCCCCCATCTTCACTGACCTTGCTGGAGTCCTACCTCCGTAGTCTCTCATGCATTCTCATCTGTATCTCTGCAGTAACTGCCCCTGTGCTCTCTGTAGGTCAAACACTGGACCTCCTGAGTATGCGTGAGGGTTTGCTTCATTGTTTATATCCGTAAACTAAATTAAGTCCACTTCACCATCAAACTGGCATGTCTTCCTTTCTGCTCTGAAGCCACAATCATGATCCTGGACTCCTTTACACTTTCAGTACCATTATAACAGTGAAATTATCTTCTCCAGGCCTTGTTCAGTTCTTGCTGTGATCCCTGCTTTGGTGAGTTTGTCTGACATCTGCTTGTAGACTCCCTGTTTTTTGACAACGCAGTTAAACTGAGCCTGGATCAAAACTCTTCCTCATGTCAATATCTGTCTTCACTTTGAGCTTGTGGTGAATAGCTGAGTGATCACTTACTGACATGGACAGCAAGTGAGTCCATCACTCATACTTGCTCTGATGTAAACACTGTCGAGCAATTACCTTGTGGAATATGTAGCATAGAGTGTATGAGACACAACTTTGCCTGTAACAGGAAGTCCAATGCTGTGTGGGATGGCCAGCCACAGAGAGAAGTGGATGTTAAGATTGATTGAACTGATTCAGCTGAGATGGTTCAGACTTTGCATCCATGGGGGAGGGGAGAGGAAAGAGAGAGAGTGTATACTAGACACACCTGTTATCACTCTCACAACTGATGCTGAGTTTAGCCACTGAGGACGGGTACAGATCAGTGAAAAATTTGCTTCCAAAGCAGCCTGTGAAAATATGTAATGTGATGCAAAGCAAGGACTTGATCTTGCAAACAATTACCCATTTGAGTAGCCTGGTTGGGAATGATCCAAAACCCATTCAGCCGAACCAAAAGACTCTCGTTGACTTGAATTAGTTTTGGATCAGACATGATGAGTTCAATGGGGCTACTCATGGTTATAAAGCTACTCGTGTGTCAGGGTTTGCAGGATTGAAGATCAGATTTCAATTGGGCATGAGCTCACTATCAACTACCAGTGCGGATGGGCCTCAGGCAAACCAGTACATATGGACAGGGTTTTCTTTAGTAATATAATCTGGGATTAGCAGAATTTTAAGACTATGAAAATGTGTATATGCTGATCAATGAAGATCCTTAACACTGGCATCTCCCCCTTGAGGCCAGACTTGAAAATTACAGAATTGTGAGGACAGAAAGACTGATCAAAAGAATTACTTCACACACTGGGCTGGGAGTAGATTCTCCCTGCCACCAGTTTTACACTGATTGGAGTTTTACAGTGGTATAAGGCAGTGGTTCTCAATCAGGGGTCCGGGGCCCACTGAGGGACCGCGAGCAGGTTTCAGGGGGTTTGCCAAAGTAAACCAGAGAGCAGAGCCGGAGTTAGACTTGCTGGGGCCCAGGGCAAAAAGCTGAAGCCCGAGCCCCACCAAGGGCTGAAAGTCAAAGCCAGAGCAATTTAGCTTCACAGGGTCCCCTGTGGTGTGGGGCCTGGGGCAGTTGCCCTACTTGTTACCACCTAACGCCAGCCCTTACTTTTAATCTACTGGATTTGCAGAAAAACAATTGTTGTGGCACAGGTGGGCCGTGGAATTTTTTTAGCATGTTGTTTTTGGGGGGAGGGCGAGGCTCAGAAAGAAAAAGGTTGAGAATCCTTATTATAAGGGAGAGGAGAATCTTAGCCACAGAAAACAAGAGGTTATAGTGAAACAACAAGAAGTAAGGCTCTGAAATGCAGGAGCATATTTTGGTCTGAGAAACCATCCCAGTCTCTCGACACTGCGGTATATGTATGTACTGTATGGAGCTGCTGTTGTATGGTGCCCAGGTGGAATAATTGCTAAAAGTCCAAAATTATGGCTCATAGTGAAGGGGGTGATGGAAGCCCTTTCATCTGATTTGAGCAAGCTGAGCATTGTGAATCTCTGCCTAGGGAACCCCAAGAGATAATTGGTTCAGGTCATATGATGAAGATGAGTCTTCACTAGCATTCCTTGGTACCAATGAAACCAAAGCAGACCTGAAATATAGGTGGCTAAATAGTTGTCTTGATTTTTTTGGAGGTGTTTAGCCTAAAAATCAGGCCAGTTATTTTAGGTCCCTCAATGTGGATTTATGTGTTTTAATTTGAGGCACCAATTTCTCAAAAATTTGGTCCAAGTTTCCTCAAAACAAGTGGAGGAAAATAAGGACGGGATACAAGGCCCATTGAAATAAATGGAAAGCTTCTTACTGACTTCAATGGGCTTTGGAGCTGGGTCTGAGTGAACAGAGTGCGTAAAATTGGGCCAAGGTGAAAAGTCCAGATGTGGATGTCAACCATCTCATAGGAACAGAGAATGGCCATACTGGGTCAGACTAAAGGTCCATCTAGCCCAGTATCATGTCTTCCGACAGTGGCCCATGCCAGGTGCCCCAAAGGGAATGAATAGAACAGGTATTCATCGGGTGATCCATCTCCTGTTGCCCGTTCCCAGCTTCTGGCAAACAGAGGCTAGGGACACCGTCCCTGCCCATCCTGGCTAATAGCCATTAATGGACCTATCCTCCATGGATTTATCTAGTTCTTTTTTGAACCCTATTATAGTCTTGGCCTTCACAACATCCTCTGGCAAGGAGTTCCACAGGTTGACTGTGCGTTGTCTCAAAGCTTGAGCTTGTGCAGATGTGAGGTTTTAGTTGGGTCAGTCCTTAATAGGACTTGGAAAGGTCTTGTCACTGTGGAGAGGTTCACTGCAAAGTCTTTGGCTGAGTGAAATCTGCAAGCAGGGTGAGTCTTGCTGATTTTTGCTTGAATGGAGAGCCTTTCAACATACAGCTTTTTGCGAGTGAATTGTGATTTTTATAAATGACATTTCACACCAAGCATAAACTCACAGGAAGAGAGTGCTCCACAGGTCAAAAATTTTAAAAGTGATTATTGAGTTTAATAGTATTTCACACAAAAAATTCCACTTTATAAATGGTTTTTCTCAGAGAATGTGGAGATAGGGAAATATTTCCCTAACTAGTCATAGTCTTTATGTGAGATGTGTTTTCTCAGCTGCAAGCCTGTCCTTTATTCCTAAACATAACCTTATAATTAAAAGGATCTGACAAGCGTGTGTATTCCTAAACTCTGACCCAATTAACATGATTGGTTGTTCTTGACTCCTAGTCTCCATTTCACTGAATTTTACCTGAGTAAGGTGGATCTAATTATTTGTTTGCTGCTGACAGGATTTCTATACACTTAGTTAGCAGTTCAGTGAAGAATTTTAAGGTAACATGGACTCTGATTCTGCTCTCACTTATGCTGGTTTGTATAACTCCAGGTGGAGGAGAATCAGCTTTATAATCTCTAAACATCACTCCTCTCAAATAATTGGCAAGGATGGGCTATATAACCCTATTACAGAAATTTAATTTGTGGGACTATGCAGAATGCCTTGCATCTCATGTAGCCTTTAACGGAGACCTGGTTTCCTCCATGTTTCAAGAACCACACCTTGCTGAGAATATACATGTACACTGGTGCCAAGTGGCTGCACTGAACTATCTTTCTGATTTGGTAACATTTGATGCCCACTTGGCACTGGTGTAAGTGAATGCACAAGGTACAGGGCATGGAGAATCGGACCCATTAGGCTTGGATCTCCTCCCCAGTGTAAATCGGGAGCAAACGGAGTTATACTGGTGTAAAACCAGTGCAAGAGCAAGCAGAATCAGGCTCATCAGTTTTGTTTTAGACAAGTAGTAAAAACAGATCTCCAGCCACCTAAATGGGGAAAATGGTGACAGAAGGTGCAATAAATAGCTCTGAATATAATGGCTTGAAACTGAGCTGGCACACTTTGAAATATGAAATACATTAGGCCAAGGATTCTTCATCCTCTTCATTCTGCAGAGTGCTTCATAAAGGAGACATCAGGGACCCACATCCACTCCAACAACCCAATCCCCTAGATTGGTTCCCAAAACATTTCATTCTGCCAGCCACCTGGAGGGGCTCCATGAACTGCTGATGGTCTATGGACCACAGTCTGAGAATTGCTGCCCCAAGCTAGTCTGTAAGTACTACCCATTGGATCTGACCGGTATTAAATAAGCTCTGCAAGGGGAATCCAATTATTCCTGAATTGCAACAGACCCCCGCTGAAAATTAAAAATAAACTATTGACCACAAGAGCGATGGAATTAAAGCCTGTCCATAATTGAAGTCCATTATTACTAAGGATCGGGCTTTTTGTAAACACAGCCTTTTAACAAGTGTGTTTTGTTTGGGTCTATTTATATTGATTGTGCATGGGATATTCAGTAGTATATGCAGTTGTGTGCACACACACGGGGACACAGAGAGAGAGAGCCTGATAGCAAGCGGGTGGGGCTTTCCCCATTTCCCTTGGGAGATTGTTTCACAGCCAGTCAGACCTCTGGGACCGATTGTCCCTGTGAAAGTCTCCACAATGAGCAGCACCTCAACCCCCAGCACTGCCACTGAAGTGAATGGGACTACCTGTGCTACCCAAGGTGATAAAGGGTGTTTTTCTGGACCTTTGTTACGAAACTTGTCCTGATTTTTTTTTTCCAGTTCAAGTTTTTTCCTAATGTCTCACTAGTCTTATAACTGCATCTCATGGTTTGAAAGGAGATGAGGTTAGTTGGAGTCGTTGCCCGATAAGGCGGAGAGGAAGGGGAGGAGCCATCAAGGAGACGGAGCCTTCTGGAGAGAAGGGTGGTGGTGGAGTGGAAGTGAAATGCTTACTGAAGGCTTTCTTGCACCTTCCCCTGAAGCAGATAGCCCAGTATTCTGTAGGAGAGACAATCCTGGATTAGATGGACCACTGGTCTGGCCTGGCTTTGGCAATTCCCATATCCCTATGATTCCAGATACCTTCGCTGTCAATGAATTTGTGTATAAAATGAATCTGACTAAAATATTCGTCCCACTCTAAGGCGAAAACAAGATAAATGGGTAACTGAAATACATTTTAAGGATGAAATAAAATGACAGCTTCCCAGATGTATCTAGATGCCTAATCCCCTTCTGTAAAATCAATAAAGCACTTCCCCAAATTCCTCACAATATAAAAACAGCTATAAAATTGGGTGTGTTACAACCTTTAAAATCTGGGTTAGAAGTTTTCTGGTGTTGAGTAAATAAGAATAGATTAAAAATAAAACTAAAGGCAATGCAACAGAAGAAAGAGAAAGGCAGCTACTGCACTATGGGAACTAGGCATTAGATCTGAGAAAGCAGGAAGATAATGAATAAATACTAAAGGGGAACCTTTGCTATACTCTACTTTTAAAAGGCCCAATCCTGCGGTTCTTGCCCAGGTCTGCAGGATAGGGCTCCATGTTTGTCATTAGAAGTGTGTACACAGGTTTAACCATGGATTTTGTACTTTTATGGCTGCTCTTTGATAACATAAGAGAAAAATTAATCCTTTATAGCCCACTATTATCTGCTTATAGCTTATTAAAGATATAAATGCCAGCAATTTAAATGACTCTCTATTAATTTGTCCTTGAAAAAATATAATTTATAACTAAAAGGACAACACAAGGAACTCTTTATGAAACACTAGTGCAATGTTACCTGGGGCAAGTATTATACAGTTAGAAATTTTAAGCTATCAACTATATTTGGGCAAGGTTTACATGCAATGATTATCTTCTCTGTCGAGTAATATGGATGAAAAATATTTTATTGCTAGCTATTATGAACTCTGCAATCTCTAGGTAGAGATTATAATAGACTAAATACAGTGCACTATCAATAATCTTAGTTAACATTTCAGCAGTATTAACTCAGTATGCTGATAGCATCTATTGCAGATTGAATGACAATCAAAAGTATACCACAATTAATATTAGGAATAAACGGTCAATTTTCACAGCGCAGAGAAGTAAATAGTGGGGTCCCCCCGGGATCTGTACTGGGACCAGTGCTGTTCAACATATTCATAAATGATCTGGAAAAAGGGGTAAACAGTGAGTTGGCAAAGTTTGCAGATGATACAAAATTACTCAAGACAGTTAAGTCCAAAGCAGACTGTGAAGACTTACAAAGGGAACTCACAAAACTGGGTGATTGGGCAAGAAAATGATTGAGGTATGGAACAGCTGAGGCGAGATTAAAAAAACAGGGACTGTTCATTTTAGAAAAGAGATGAGTGAGGAGGAATATGACAGAGCTATAAAATCATGAATGGCGTGGAGAAAGTGAATAAGGAAATGTTGTGTACTCCTTCATATAACAAACAAACCAGAGGGTAACCCAATTAAATTAATAGGCAGCAGTTTCAAAACAAACACAACACATAGTCAACCTGTGGAACTTGTTGCCAGGGGATGTTGTGAACAGGGGCGGCTCTCACAATTTTGCCGCCCCAAGCAGGGGTGGCGGCGCCACCCCTGACACAGGCAGACGTAGCGGGGCCCCGCCCCCGATGCCTGCTTGCGTCGGGGGTGGGGCCCCTCTATGTCTGCCTGCGTCGGGGGCGGGGCTCTGCCCCCGATGCAGGCAGTCCCAGTCCGCTGCGGCAAGGGGAGAGCAGTGGACCTGCCACCCCATTGCCACCGCGGCAGGCGAGAATGGGGCGGCAGTCTGAGTCCCGCGCCGGCAATTCGGCGGCGGGAAGAGCGGACCTGCCGCCAAATTGCCACTGTGGGACTCGGACTGCCGCCCCCTTCTCACCTGCCGCCCCAAGCACCAGCTTGGAAAGCTGGTGCCTGGAGCCAGCCCTGGTTGTGAAGGTTAAAATGTGTACTCCCCGATTTAAAAATAAGAATTAGATACGTTTTTAGGGGATAGATCCATCGATGGTGATTAGCCAAGATGGTCAGGGATGCGACCCTATGCTCTGGGTGTCCCTAGCCTCTGATTGCCAGACGCTGGGATTGTATGACGGGATGGACCACTTGATAATTGCCCTGTTCTGTTAATTCTCTCTGGGGCACCTGGCACTGGCTACAGTTGGAAGACAGGACACTGGGCTAGATGCACCATTGGTCTTACTCTGTATGGCCATTCTTAAGTTCTTTTAATTGCATACAATTTATATTTATGAAAAATAATTGTACAATCAGGTACACTGAGTGAAGAGCTAATGCAGCTGAGGATTTGTTTGGCTTCTTTCTCCTAGACAGCAGTTAGAGCAATCTTTCTTTATGGTGTTGACTGAAACTTCCATTTAATGCCCCTTCTTCAGTGGGACATAACCACATGCTTAATGCTCTCCTGAATAGGCATGGTGCCTGAACCAGACCTAGGTTTGTTCTCTGCACTAACATGGCTGACTAATTTTTCAATATTTGTCACTAGGGTTCCTTCAGTGTGCTTCCACTGCCATCAAAGTATGTTGGTGTTGATCAGCTTTAGTATGTAAGGATTCCAGAAAATCTCTGAGTTCTCATGACTAATGGTACAGGAAGCAGATGGGAGTAAGTGGGCAGTCCTTTAATGTGGTCTCTATCCCAACTTGGAAAATCAGCCACTTCATTTAAAATAGTCCTTGCTGAGCTGGCCTCTTTGGCTGTGCAAAGAGCTGGTTGGGAATTTTCTGCTGACATGTTGTTGTTTTCCCTCCAGAGAAAATGTGATTTCTGTAAAATTGAAAACGTCCATGGCAAAATGTTAGTGTTTGCTGAAGGTTTTGAAATTTTCTGAAATGTTTCAGGTCAGGTTGACCTGATTCAAAATGTTGGGTTTGTTAAACTGAACCAAAACGTTTAGCTTTGGCTCAGCTGCTGCAGTAGTTGTAGTTCAGGTGCTTCATGCCCTCATTTTCATCAATGGGCTGGGCTTCTGGCCAGAGTTCATCTCCCATCATGCATTGCAGTCTTCCCTCTGGTTGAGCTGACCCTGTACATCATGGAAGTTTCATGACAGCAATGCATCCTGGGAGATCCAGTCCAGCTTGGGTGAGGAGGAAGAGTGGGGGGCATGGGGAAGAGTGGGGACCCAAGGCCCCTGAGCTATGACAACTGCAGCAGCTCAGGCAGACACAGATTTATGTCAAACAGATTTTAAAATGAAGCGTTTCTATTTGGGAATGTCGAAACACTTCATCAGAATTGGAAATGTTGAGTCAAAATGTTTTGACATTTCAGAACTGAAATTTTTCAGTACCGTTTGTTCTATGAAAAAATCTTGATATTTCGTCTTTATGACCCAATTCAAGAGAGAAACAAATTTTGAGACACGGGAATTTCTGGGGGGGGAAGGGGAGGGGTGGAAATTCCAATTTTCAATCCACTCTAGTTGTAAATTTTTTTTTATATCATGTCAAGTTTACTTTCTTGAAGTTTAGCTGTGCTTACTCAGATTCTTAGGCTAGGTCTACACTAACCCCCCCTGTCGAACTAAGATACGCAACTTCAGCTACGTTAATAACGTAGCTGAAGTCGAAGTCTCTTAGTTCGAACTTACCTGTGGTCCACACGCGGCGCGCAGGCTCCCCCGTCGACTCCGCCTGCTCCGTTCGCAGAGCAGGATTACCGGCGTCAACGGGGGAGCACTTCCTGGTTCGATTTATCGCGTCTAGACAAGACGCGATAAATCGAACCCAGAACATCGATCCCGCGCCTCCGACCGGACGCGTAAGTATAGACGTACCCTTAGAATTAATGGGCAGGTTTCTTTTCTGGTGTGGAGAAGTTGAGAAATATTTGACACAAATGTTTTTGAACTTGCCTGTTCTCTTTTCCTGTCCTCAATCAGCACTGGTTTTGAGGATTGCTTTTATATATTTCCCACTAAGAGTTCATTTCCATTATTCTTGGCATTCTTTTAACGGTCTATGGGCTGATTCTGCAATGGGAGTTTTGCAAGCATAAAAAAGCCCATACCCTACCTAGGTAACTTGGAAATATATATAGATTAGCCCAAGCTGCAAAGTAAAGTTCCAGATCTGAATTTTTCCAAGTTTGAGTTGTTCATATTCAGGGGTTTGGTTCATTCAGGCCTATTTCTGCTAAACAGCATAAAACACTACACACACTTGTCAGCTGAGATATCTCATTTGGGCTTGACAGTTACAGTGAAAGTCTGTTTTTGTACCGTTAGGTCTCTTTTAGAACCTGACCTGGTCTGTGACCTTCCTGTGTGCTTTCCTCTGGCTCTGAGTACAGGCAGTTCCATCTGGGCAGTTGTGGACTAAGCAGTGAGTTATTTACCTTAATAACCTTGTTCTTATTGTTACCTATGCCTGGGTGTCTGTTTCTCTAGTCAAAAAACTGAGTTCTTTCCAAAACCAGGTCCTCAGCAGGAGAAAATTGCCATAGCTCCAAAGATTTGCATCAGTTGATGATTTAGCCTCTGAGCTGTATCATGCTGTTCAGCATCCTGTGTCAACTTACTGTGTTCTGTCTCTGTTCTGCAGCAGCATCCTTTTTCTTTTTTCATGGTTTCAAAGATTCCAAGGCAAAAAGGGACCATTGTGATCATCTTGTCTGCCCTCCTGTACAGCACAGGCCATAGAACTTCCCCCCAATAATTCCCAGAGCGTATCTAGCTTCAACTCCCAGCCATTGAATTGTGTTACACCTTTCTCTGCTAGCCTGAAAAACCCATTATCAAACATTTGTTCCCCATGCAGGTAACTTATAGACTGTAAACAAGACACCCCACAACCTTCGCTTTAAGCTAAATAGATTGAGCTCCTTTTAAGGCACATTTTCTAATCCTGTAATCATTCTCATGGCTCTTCTCTGAACCCTCTCCTATTTGTCAACACCCCTCTTGAATTTGGGTACCAGAATTGGACACAGTATTCCAGCAGCAGTTGCACTAATGCCAAATACAGAGGTAAAATAACCTCTCTGCTCCTTCTTGAGATTCCTCTGTTTATGCATCCAAAGATCACATTAGCGCTTTTGGCCACAGCATAGAATCATAGAAGATTAGGGTTGGAAGAGACCTCAGGAGGTCATCTAGTCAAAGCAAGACCAACCCCAACTAAATCATCCCAGTCAGGGCTTTGTCAAGCCGGGCCTTAAAAACCTCCAAGGATGGAGAGTCTACCACCTCCCTAGGGAACCCATTCCAGTGCTTCACCACCCTCCTAGTGAAAGTGTTTCCTAATATCTAATCTAGACCTCCCCCTCTGCAACTTGAGACCATTGCTCCTTGTTCTGTCATCTGCCACCACTGAGAAGAGCCTAGCTCCATCCTCTTCGGCACCCCCCTTCAGGTAGTTGAAGGTTGCTATGAAATCCCCCCTCACTCTTCTCTTCTGCAGACTAAACAAGCCAAGTTCCTTCAGCCTCCTCGTAAGTCATGTGCCCCAGTCCCCTAATCATCTTCATTGCATCATACTGGGAGATCATGTTTAGCTGATTAACCATCATAACCCCCAAATCTTTTTCAGAGCCCTGTAAGTCCCCCCATTCTGTAAGTATTGCCTACATTCTTTATTCCCAGAGCTATACTTTTACATTTAGCCATATTAAAATGCATATTGCTTGCTTACACCCAGTTTACCAAATGGTTCAGACTGCCCTGTATCAGTGACCTGTCCTCTTCATTATTTATCACTCCCCAAATTGTGTCACCTGTCATCTTTTTATCAGTGATAATTTTATGTTTTCTTCCAAGTCATTGATAAAAATGTTAAATAGTGTAGAATCAACCCCTGTTGGACCCTATTAGAAACACACATGCTCAATGATGATTCTGTGTTTACAATTACATTTTGAAACCTATCAGCCAGCTTTTAATCCATTTAAAGTTGCCATGTCAATTTGATATCATTCTCATTTTGAATCAAAATGTCACGTGGTACCACATCAAACGCCATATAGAAGTCCAAGTGTATCACATCAACACGTTTACCTTTATCACCCACACTTGTCATCTCATCCAAATAAGATACCAAGTTATTTTGAGAGGCTCTATTTTCTATAAACTCACATTGATTGGTATTAATTATATTACTCTCCTATGATATTTTTTTTAATGGAGTCCTGTGTCACCTACTCAATTACGTTGCCTGGGATCGATGTCAGATGAACATGCCAATAATTACCTGGGTCATCCCGTTTACCCTTTTAAAATATTCCTATGCATTGAGGAAATGGGTCCATGGGACAGCACTGGATGTGCATTTTGCTTTACACGCTAATATTTTTTCTAACTGCAATGCATTGTACTGGACTGTTGCCATTTCCTTTAAACATGTTGTGGTCAAAATCTCTCTTCCTGAAGACACGAGGGTTGAATTTTCAAAGGAGTCTATAGCGGGAAGGACTGCTGCTATGACAGCATTAAATGTTCTTTTAACCTCATTTCCGGTTAATGCTGATGGATCAATTACCTGCAGTGGTGTTCTCACTGTGATTGTGCAAGTGGATGTTTAAGGTCCCAAGCCCCCCTATTTTTTATTCTAACGGACAAGGCTGGGTGATGGATATTACTGAGCAAGTGATGGGTGTTTTGATTGCCTGTGCAGTCACTGTATCACAAGCCTGTAACATGTTGCTTTGTAAAGCACCTTTGAGTATCTTGAGTCTGATCAAAGCTGTGTACAGCTGTATTATGTTGTATCTGCTTTTGTCCAAAAGAGAACTAGCTTTTGACACAGAGCACTGGAGCTGTCCAACCCCCTTCAAAGCTGAATGCACCCTGAATTGCTACAGAGATGATTGGCAGCAAGAACAGTCATTAACTGCTGCAGTGAAGGGGATTCTTAACCTGCCTACCAGCACATACAATTATATCTGCCACGGCTACCTTGGAAAATGCACTTGTCAGTTAAATACATTCAAAAATTCTTTGTTGACCAGGCAAAAGGCAGACCAAATCCAGGTACCAAACAGTCATAGCTAAGCTTCTCCACATAGAACTACAGAGCAAGAGAAGTGAAGGGTGAAGATTTGAATGTTGTCAAACAGTTTATTTGGTGGCAGTGCCTTAAATCCTGCGGTAGGAGGGAATTCCCAGATGAAAGACCTGACGCAGCAAAAGCCAGTATCTGTCGGTGCTGGGGCCGGTTTTGTTCAATATCTTCATTAACGATCTGGAGGATGGTGTGGACTGCACCCTTAGCAAGTTTGCAGATGACACTAAACTGGGAGGAGTGGTTGATATGCTGGAGGGTAGGGATAGGATACAGAGGGACCTAGACAAATTAGAGGATTGGGCCAAAAGAAATATGATGAGGTTCAACAAGGACAAGTGCAGAGTCCTGCACTTGGGACGGAAGAATCCCATGCACTGCTACAGACTAGGGACTGAATGGCTGGGCAGCAGTTCTGCAGAAAAGGACCTAGGGCTTACGGTGGACGAAAAGCTGAATATGAGTCAACAGTGTGCCCTTGTTGCCAAGAAGGCTAATGGCATTTTGGGTTGTATAAGTAGGGGCATTTCCAGCAGATTGAGGGACGTGATTATTCCCCTCTATTCGGTACTGGTGAGGCCTCATTTGGAGTACCGTGTCCAGTTTTGGGCCCCACACTACAAGAAGGATGTGGATAAATTGGAAAGAGTCCAGCGGAGGGCAACAAAAATGATTAGGGGGCTGGAGCACATGACTTATGAGGAGAGGCTGAGGGAACTGGGATTGTTTAGCCTGCAGAAGAGAAGAATGAGGGGGGATTTGATAGCTGCTTTCAACTACCTGAAAGGGGGTTCCAAAGAGGATGGATCTAGACTGTTCTCAGTGGTAGAAGATGACAGAATAAGGCGTAATGGTCTCAAGTTGCCGAGGGGGAGGTTTAGGTTGGATATTAGGAAAAACTTTTTTACTAGTAGGGTGGTGAAGAACTGGAATGGGTTACCTAGGGAGGTGGTGGAATCTCCTTCCTTAGAGGTTTTTAAGGTCAGGCTTGACAAAGCCCTGGCTGGGATGATTTAGTTGGGGTTGGTCCTACTTTGAGCAGGGGGTTGGACTAGATGACCTCCTGAGGTCCCTTCCAACCCTGAGATTCTATGATTCTATGTTCTCATTTGCCAGTAGCTTTCTCCCAAACAAAACAGGATGGGGAAGTTGCTATGAAGAAAAAGGTACATGGGTGTGGGGGAGCGTGAGAAATAGGTAACCTCTTCTGCTCCCTCGAGTAGCAATAAGCCCTTGAAAACTTCAAAGTACTATACCAAAGAGAATAAAATGAGCTTGGTTCATCTAGTATCCACCCCACTCAGTTCTTGACAGTCTGAGACTTGGATTTTATTCTGTTCATACAGATGGCCTCAGGCCCCTTGCCTCTGCATGGAACTCTGAGGATCCACATTTCAAATTGGGCTCCATGACCTATCCCATGGAGTGGAAATCCTGCCTTCCTGACAAGGATTTCAGTGCAAATATTTATCCGTTCCCTTTTCCCTCCCTGGCTCCCAATATTGGGAATGATGATTTGGGCCCATAATAATACTTTAGCGCTTTGTAGTCACAGATCTCAAGGTGCTTTTACCAGGGTATGTATCATTACAATGCACTACAAATGCCCTGGCACTACCAGCTGAAATGAACCAGTATTTAAAATAAAAATCCATATTCTTATTTTATAAATGTGTATTTTATGCTTAGAATCAGAGCACCAACTGGGGGACAGGCCACTTTCTGGAAGTCAGTGACCAGCTGGAGTTAGAAGCTGTCAGTGGTACCTGAGGCCATCCACGCTCTTAGCAGGTATTAAGTTCCCAGGAAATTTCCTGGCTCCAAGTCTGTGTTGCTTAACTGATATTGCTGCCTTCGAAGTGAATTGGTAGTACTTAGGCATCCTCTTTTTGTATATTCAACTTATACATAGAGCTGGTTGGGAATCTTCCATCAAAATGATTTTTTTTGGACAAAAAATGCAGTTTCCACAAAATGTTGTTGTGTGAAGAAATGTTGATTTTTTTTTTGCCTATATTTTTTAATATTACAGTGGAAAAATCAAAACAAAGTTGGTTCAAATAGGAATGTTCTGGTCTGTCAAACTCAATTGAAACATTTTGTTTAACATCCAACTAACCTGAATCTGTCTACCTTAGCTGTTGCAGTGCCTCATGAGAGTCAGAGTTCAGGTCCCTGATGCCTCCATTCTCCTCTGAGAACTGGGCTCCCTACCTGGACTACATCTCCCGTTTTTCACCATGACTTCCCCTCTAGTGGAACTACCATGGTGGGCTGTGCTATCACTGCAGCAGCTGAGGCATTCTCAGCCCAATATCAAACGGAGCCAAAATGGAAAGTTCTGTCATAGCTGAATCAAAAATTGTCAGTACAATTTGTGCTGTGAACAGGTTTGGGTTTTTTTCTATTTTTCAACTTTTCATCCCAGATTGGGACAAAAATGTTGAAATATTGGAATGCTTCAAGAGACACATTCTGATTATTTACACTATTAAATGAAGTATGCAAGTTCTGTTCCATGGTTTGGATCATAGAACTGCTCCCCGTTACACTGCAATAAATCCAGTGTCTTGTAACTATATTAATTTACTCTAATGGAATTACTCTAGTTTTACACCAGTGTGAATGAGATCAGTATCTGGCCCTTTATGTCTATATTCAGATAATAAAAGTCATATGAGGGTCTCACTAAATATTTGGCAAATCCAGCAAAACAAGCCCAATAAACTATGCAGGACATAGTTTAATTTCCTCCACCAGCATCTGGGTTCAGCATTATAATTAGCAGCAGATTTTCCTGGGATATAGCAAACAAAGATGTTTATGCTGAATAGCTGTTTGTTAGAGGAGGAAAAAAAAGAGGGACTTATATTAATGGAATCAGTCCATATTTTTAGCACAGGTCCTTAGCAGCTAGGGACAAATTTTTCAAGGTATTAAGGCACCTAAAGTTACAGATGAGCTTCTATTGGGATATTCAAAACCACCTAGGCACCTTTGAATATCCCACTAGGAGCCAATCTGCAACTTCAGATATCTTCAAACATCTAAAAATCTGATCTTAAGCCTTCCTGCCCCTCCTATTTGTTGCTTTTCGTGCAAGAACCCTCTCTTCTGATTCCGCAACATGTGGGTTAAACAAACTTGCTTAGATGTATCTCCTAATTTGGCCCGTAGACTTTACCTTTCTTTTTTCTGCATCTTGAATGCACCTCAGATTAGTAATTGGCAAACCTCAAAGTGTTTGGAATGTGGACTCCCTCAGACAATCATCAAAACATTTGGATACATATCCAAAGCTGACCTGGCAAACTTGGGTAGGGTGTATCATGGGAACTGGCTTCCTCATGGTATTTTGAGACATGCATTTCCAATCAGGGCTGGAAATGAGATGGGGGGAAATTATTCAGACATCTCAGAATCCGAGAAGGTTTAGTTTGATTTCTGCTGTAGAAATGGACAAAGGTCTGGGTGTGAGAATGACAGAGGAAGCTTGCATCTTTCTTGAATTCAGTTTGCTTCCACATGATCAAAATATAGCCCTATGTCCATGTGGAATGCACATTCTGTAGTTTGATCTTTTCTCAGAATATATTCGAGTCCTAATGAATTCATTAGAGGGGCTAGAACTCGGCTAATGGCAAAGGAAGGTTTCATTCACTTCTAATTTAGAGATTAGCAATATCAGCCAGGATAAAAAGTTTAGTATACTAGTGTAGTGAAAATGTGCCTGCCCTCTGTACTGAAAACTTTCAAGCATGCATCCTGGTGTTATTAGTTAAGCAGTAATTAAAATGATCATTTAACATTTTCTCAAACTGTGCCAGAAAGAGGATTGCTTTCCATTTTGCACAGCGTTAGTGGTGCTGCCTACTGAAAATAGTTTCCAACATCTCTTGTTCTGAGCTTGCCCTCAACCTGCCCTAGTAACATAGACAATCTCTCATGTGTTCCTTGTTGCGGGTATATAGAAGGTACTTAATGAGCTGTCAATGCTGATTACACATATTGAAAAGAGTACAGGTTACACGCAGTAGGACCTTATAAAGGGGCCCCAAAACTGTATCCACTTCCTAGAAATTTGTAATTACTGCCTGATAAACTACTGCCCTTAACTACATTCTGTGTGACACCCACCCCCCCCCACTGAAATTAGCAATGGAGTCAAGCCCCAACATTCAGATCCAAATCTGGATGTTGGTCATCCCAAGGGTCAGGGTACTTGCTTTTAGGATTTTTGTTCACCCCATTATAAAGGTAAGAACTTTCATTTTGTACTATGATAATTTTGATCCGAGTTCTGAATTGCACTCCTGGAGTGGGGTTCAAGTTTACCTTTAATTGAAATCAGTGGGCTTATATGGATGTAAATCGTGTCTGAATATAGCCAAATTTCTGCAGTTAAAGCCTGATCCAAAGCCCAAAGACAGACTTTGCATAAAACAAACTGCTATGGTTTTTTATTAAAAGGTATTAATATTTCATTCACTTATTTCTTAAATTTCCTGAAAGTCCATCACTTTGAAATTAGGAGAGCATAGTGTCTGATCCCATCAATCAGCTTGTTATAGTATGTTATGATATAGTATAGCTCTGAACCAAGTTATAATAAAGTTCTACTCTATCTGAATATCTCTAGCTCAGGCTTTTGAATGGTATGTAGTTAATACATGGATCTACAGAAACTCATCAGTAAATCCATGCAATATGAACAAGGATCTAACTGGTTTCTTTTCTACAGCGTATCTGTAAGAAAAGCTTGTGATAGAAGCAGAACAGTGTTGTTTTGTTAGTTAAAACATTTTAATTTAATCCCTGGATCACACTGGTATTTTCCAGAATACAAACCAACTAAATGTTCAGGAAAACATGCATCTCTCTCTGTGAGTATATAGCTGCAGTTTCCATAGGATTAATGTTTAGTTTATTTTTAAATAATCCTTGAGCATTTCTTAGTGATTTATTACATGCTTTTCAGACTTTAAACCCAAGGGCCAGATCCTCAACTGGTGTAAACTGATGTAGCTCCACAATAGAGCAATGCTGATTTTCATGAGCTGAGGATCTGGCTGATGGTGTTAAAATGGCTGGTTAATCCAATGAAGTGTAATAGAAGCAAATGTAGGTTGGGGATGTTTTCAATTCTTAGGCTGTTGTTGCTGTTCTATTTATAGACAACTGTCTGTTTCTAATGGCTGTTTAAGAAGTTGAGTACCCTTTGATTATTTTGTAATTACTGAGTCACTGAGAAGTTTGGTGGCGCATTTCGGTTTGTGCAGTGTCTGGAGTTCTGAGATTCCTTTGGTTCTTGCCAGTCTGGCTTGAGCGCACAGTACAAATCAAAGGCTCTGCAAAAGGATTGGCATGTGGCCCACATTTTAACAGTGAGGTTATCTCATGGGGCCCTCTCCCCACCCATTCGTGATGGTGTGATATCCCAGTGGCAATTACAATTGTTTGTGCGTTGCTAGACTGGTTCCTCCAGGTTTCCAGTTGCTCCCGCAGGCAATGAAAAGCCTAGACCTTGTAGAAGCAACTGAAGACGGGAGAAGGCATGCTTTGTGGACCACCAGCAAGTGTTCTGTGTCCATGAACCACAGAATGAGAATTGTTGGGTCTCATAATAGACTTGCCTAGCTGAATGAAGGTCAGTTCTGCATGTGAGTTACCCTACTGGGTATATGACAAAATTAATCTCTTTACTGGGGTGTTTCCTGAATGGAGTATATTTGTATTCTGGCTTTTAGGAGGGGAGTCTTTTTTTTTGTTCTTCCAGTATTAAATACTGCATGATTTGGATTTGTACATGGGCCAGGGACACTGTCAGGGAGATATTTTTAAAACCTCAAAAATAAATGAAAACAAAACTTTCATTCTACAGCATTTTTTGAAGAAATAACATTGATTTAATTAACTACTCTTCGTGTGTGAGTGTGTGTGAGTGTGTGTGTGTGCGTGTGTGTGCACGTGTGTGCGCTTCACCATGCTGCACTCAAGCCTTTGCTAAGTAACACTGTTATTGCTTCAGGTTATGCCTCTCCCTCCTGTTTTGTTACTCATGTCAGTGAATTATGTCTGAAATCAGATCAGAAACTTTTATGTCAGGAACTTTGGGTGAAATCTTTGTCCCACTGAAGTTGATGGAAATTTTGCCATTGGCTTCGGTGGACCCAGGATTTCCCCTTTTATCTTCTCACGGTATTGGTCCTGTGACCTCTAGCACACTTTGGGGCACTGTAAAATAATAACATTAGAAATCAACACTAACCTCTGTGGGTGAAGGGGTTGGGCTGGAGATGTGAGGTCACACCCTAACCCACCAGTCATTTTCCTTTGGGGCCATGGCAGCACTACCAGCTGCTCTGGTCAGCTCCCTCCTTGTGTTCCTTCGGGCTGCCTGCTTTGGGTATGTCTACACTGCAGCTGGGATCATGTTTCCCATTGCGAGTACATAGACATGTGCTAGCTCTGCTTGAACTAGTGAACTAAAAATAGGAGAGCAGCTGAGGTGGTACAGGCGGCAGCTTGTGCTAGCCACCTGAGTACAAACCCACCCAGACCCCCCCTGGGTACCTACTACCTGGGTACCAGGGAGGAGTCGCCTGTGTTCTTTTTCCCCATGGTGCAAGGCAAGCCACAATTTGGCCATTTGAATGTAACTTAATCTTTTCTGCCTTCTCTTTCTCTCTATGGTGCAAAAATAGTCTCCACAACACATTTATATCCTCCAGGAAAGACAACATGTGGACAATGTTGCAAAACTCCAGGTGGGAGCTGTGGCTGTCGTACAGAAATGACATATGTAAAAGTTATCAAATATATACAGACGTGTTTGAAGGAGAAAGGTGTGATTTCAGAGAAAATTATCCTCCATCCCATTAGACAAATAAGAAGCCAGCCTGCCTATGCCTATCAGGGGCTCTCACAGCAGTGTGTTAGCTGGGGTTAATCCTGGAGGTCTTTGCACAGAGCAAAGGAGACCCAGTAAAGAGGTGGCTCTCCTGCACAGGTAGGAGTATCGCTATGTGCAAGCACAACTGAGGATAAGTGCTAGCTGTAGCCTGCTGTACATGGCAATAGTAACCCTCGAGCTACCTGTGAGCCTACTCCCATAACACCTGGTC
Source organism: Chelydra serpentina (assembly GCA_037349315.1). Classification (NCBI taxonomy): domain Eukaryota; kingdom Metazoa; phylum Chordata; order Testudines; family Chelydridae; genus Chelydra; species Chelydra serpentina. The sequence goes on along the minus strand of JBAIAC010000029.1, from coordinate 31,474,973 downwards.
CACGGGATCCAAGTTGTAGTTCAGATGTTCCCATGCTCCTCCATGGACTAGGCTATCTGGCTGGACTACCTTTCCCATGACACACCCCAGTAGGGATTCCTATGATGCACCCATTTACCTCCCAAGGGGAGTGGGGGTGGAGAATCATGGGAAATGTAGTTCAGGTGTCTTGTGCTCCCATTCTCCTTTATGGGCTGGACTCTCTTCCTGGACTACAGCTCTCATAAAGCTCTTTACAGCACCAGTTTGAATAAAACATGTTGGTGTTTGGGCCAATTATTTTTAAAATTTTTTTTTTGGGGGTGGGGGCAAACTATTCCACTGAAAAGTCAAAATTTTCCATGGGGGAAAAATATCTATTTTATGACCAGCTGGGGGCCTGATTTGTTGACTTGCTCTAATCCCCACTGTGTCAGGGATTGTCTGATTGCAGTGTCCTTTGTCCATATTTGGTATCAAAGTCCTCCACTTTCACCTTCCTGTGGCCTATAATCAGATCCAGATCTAGTAATTGGCAAAACTTCCATTTACTTCAATGGGAACTAGATCAGGTCCTTAATTTGCCTTGTCCTGTCCTCAGTGAAGATTTCACCCTTTTCATCACAAATTTTGACTCATTTCAGCTACTTACATGTCTGCACAATGGGGGAATGAGCTGGTCCCCTTAAACAAAAATCTGAGAGAAAGTGTCTGGAAAACGGGGGACCCACAAGAAAAAATATGACACATAGGTACTTGACTGAACAGATGAAGTGAGTTGTTATAGCTACTTGAGTTCTAAAAACGGTAGAGGATACCGACATGGTGCCACTCCTACTGAAGAATTCACACGACTGCTCTCGAAATTCTAACATTGAGGAAACACCTTTCTCCTATTTTTAAATTCAATGCACATAGGCTTCCTCAGCAAAATCTGTGTAAATCATCCTGTCTATTAAAGAGACGAGCTCTTTCAAGTGGTCTGAAAAAAAACTCATACTATGACTTGTCCCCCCCCCAAAAAAAGTATGGATTTCAATTCACATACAATACTTGAAATATTTCCAGCTTTCAAGTAAGCGCTCTGACTCAGAGTACGTGTAGGGCATAACTAGCATGGAGAGACACCATGCAGTTGTAACATCAAACTGGTAACATTTATTAGCTTCATGTACTTATATGGGAAATAATGACTCCTCAGATACTGGATCTGTGTCTTGGTATCTGGAGAAGCACTATTTATTATTAAACGTAGGAGTAGGTTTCACGTACGTGTAGTTGAAATGTTTAATAGCAAAAAAGGCTGCTATATACTGAAATGCTTAGTAGACATTACCAGTCTGAAGAAGGCTGGCTCATTAGGTACCTGATCTAAAGCCTATTGATGCCCCTGGGCATCTTTCCATTGACACTAATGGACTTTGGCTCAGGCCCCAAAATACTTGTGCATGAAAAATTGTTTGAAGATCTTCATCTGTTCCCATTTTATTTAAATGGTTGTGTGTTAGTATAGCGTGGAGTATAATAAGGCCTGAGGTCCTCCCTGAAAAATGGGAGTCTAAGCTCCAGACCGTGTTGTTTTTAAAAAAAACAGTTTAATGGTAAGGCTTTTCTTGGTGGGTTATTTGCACCAAAGATAATCTATCCAATGACATCCTGGATAAGCAACCCCTCAGGATGTTTCATGTGGTGAGATACGAGTGAGTCTCAAATATTTGCAAGATTAAGATCATTCCTTAAGTAAGGGCCAAATCCTGGGAATGGAGCGAGCCCGTGTACAAGGACTCCTGGAAATAACCTCTGCAGCAGTGTGAGGGAATCCTCAACTTTCCTCAGCCAGGCTGCTGGAGAAGCTATGATGCAACCACTACAAAAGGCCACTCATTAGTATTGCAAGAGTTCCTAGAGGCACAAAGTCATCGGCAATCATTCAAAGTTAGAGCTCCACAATCAACAACGAGGTTCGAAAATGCAACAACACTTAAGATTCTAAGAGCAGTATTATCTCAGTCACGTAGCACATCCTGTATATCTACAGCCCACGTTTTCTAACGTACAGGATTAAGCTCCAAGGTTCAACAAGAATGGAAAGTCCAACACGTACAGCATTTTCAAAGCCCCAAAGCTAGAATGCTGCTGTCTGAACTGCAGCTTTAGAACTTTCTGACTTTTTGAGGTTTGTCTACACTGTTTTTTATTGTCTTACTGTGACATATATTTTACCCTGTTTTTTAAAAGAATGGATAAGGGGATGCATGAGCTTAATAACTGGTATTTAAGTGGTTCCACTTAGCCCGTTGGGGGTGACATCTTAGGCCCTGCTCCTGTACCCACATGAACAGTAGCAGTGCCAGCTTCTTTGCTCCCCTAGGCGGTGGTGCCTCTGGGAGAAACTGCCGCTGAGGTCCCCGGCGGCCGAAGAAGCTGCTGCCAAAATGCCACTGAGGACCCTGGCGGCTGAAGAAGGTAAGAAACGGCGAAATGCCGCCCCCCTGAATCCTGGAGCCCTAGGCGATTGCCTAGGGTGACCTAGTGGTAACGCTGGCCCTGCACATGAAGGCACAGAAGAAAATAAGGTTCCAGGAGTCAGACAATAGCCTGGGATGGAGGAAACCCAGGTTCAATTTTCTGCTTCCGAGAATGGTCAGTGTCATTTTACAGACTGGGAAGTTGAAGCACAGAGAATTGCTTAAGTTTCCTAGCAGCCAATTAGCAGAGCCAGGAATAGAATCCAGGTTCCCAGTCTAATGCTCTGTTGTCTAAGCCATGCTGCTTCTCACCTAATACTGTACTAAGCTGAACAGGTTAGGAGATGGTTGAGTTCCTACTCTTACTACTCCAATCAGTCTTCTACGAGATTGGGTCCATAAAGCAGCAGCACACCTGCTAACAGTGTGACAGCTGATCTTTGCAACTGAGAAACAGGCATTTTTCTATAAAATGAAAAGCATAACATTTGCGAAATGCAGCTGTAAGTGTGGAGAGAAAATGACAGGGCCCATGATTTTGGTTTTGCCTATGATTTTTTTCCCTGTTCCAAATGCAAAGGAAAGATTGGTTAGTTGGTTTGTTTGATGGACGTTAATATGTGTAACTGAAACAGTTACAATCCTCCATTTGCACTCTGTCCAAGCAGCTACCTGAGACCAACAGACTCTGGTCTTGTCAGGAAGGGCTGAGAAAACTGGCAGAAATGTCTGAGGGGGTGTGAGGTTAGTTAGGCTGCTAAAAGGGGTTAGCAGATGCCTACACAACATCCCAGAAGTGTCTTTTCAGTGGCTGAGAACTCCCTTCCCTCCTTTCCTCTGCCACATTTCCCAGTCCCACCCACCAAAGATTGGTTCTCTGCAAGGACTCAGTCCATGTCAGGTTTCTGCTGTTTTTGCATAGCCTTGTTTTTTGTTTTTTTTTTAAAAAGGCATGATTAGATTTTTCCCATCCCACTCTTCTGTAACCCAGAAATGACTGAAGGGATTTTATTCAAACATTCCCCAATAATAATAATAGTTAATGATTCATCTTCAGACAGAAACCAACTATGGAAACCAGTAACCCCCAAAGGCAAATATTTCTTAAAGTTACGAGCAGGAGGAAAAAAAAGTTATAGGTATAGTGCAAATGGTTTTGTAACCTTAATGGCAGATGTTACTAACAACCTGCTTAAAATATGAATGTATTTCTTTTTTTTTTTAAACATAGAAGAGGAATATATTCCCAGTTGTGAACAGGTTGAATAGGAATATTTGGGAGGTGAAGAGACTTGTCTCTCTTTTTTTTTATATAAATCAATAGAAAAAGCAAACCAAGTGCTGTAGTTTTAGATTTATTGGTGTAAGTCTAGCCCCTAGTGGACAGCAGTCCATGGTACAAACCAAAACACAGGGCTAGCATAGGTACACCTTTGAACAGCTGTCAGGTTACATTCCAAATGGCAGGAGACAAAATAGGTTTTAGGACACATTCATCAGCAAATGGGACCATTGTGGTGATAGAGTTGGTGCAGATACGGTAAAAGTTAGCTAGCAGCTTCTGTAAAGTCTCTAAATGAAATTCTACCCCACAGCCTTTGCTCTTGTATTCTATCAGGAATGTCAGAGAAACTTTTCTTACCGGTCTTATCTGTCACACAATTTGTGTTGGGCTCACCATTCCTCCCCCTTTGAATTCCGTGTCAAGGATTCCAGGGGAAAGAAGAGAACCAAAGTCTCACACTTATGCAAAAACACCGACGGAGTCGTTTGTAATGAAACAAACTGGTGTGGACAAGGGTTCAGCAGCTAAAAACTTATCTAGAAAGTAAGATCAGAGTGAGGGAGTTAGAGCTGTCCATTTAGCGGAGAATCCTGCCATTTCCTCCCAGGTCAGCCTGTCAAGGTTCAGCAGAGCCCTTGTGTTTCTGCTACCTGAGAAATGTAGGATTTTTGGACTCCACATGGGGGTTCCACACCAGGCAGGCGGGCTCCATGGCAGCTCCTACTCCCAGAGTGTTTAGTGATCAGGAAAGGTAGGCTGAGGGTCCTCTGCTCTGCAGAGGGGAAGCTATTGCAGCTTCAGGCTTGATGGAAGAAGCTGTGCTGCCTCAGGAGGAGCCGGATTCATGCAGGAGATGATAATCCTTGAAAGCCAAATCAGAGAGCTCTTGTTGTGGCTGGAGTTCTAAGTCCATTTCCTAAGGGAGAGTCGTCAATAACATTTTTTTTCATCCTTCTGCTAAATAGGCAAGTCGGAACACCCAGTTGACCATGTCACCTCCTAGATGAAAAGACAGAACAGCGTGTACTGATACAAATATGTTAAGACAACAGCAGTGGTTAAATTTTATTTATTGGTCCTACAAGGTTCTGAGCATGCCCAGCTCCCATGGCTTTCAATGGGAGTTCAGAGGGCTCAGCACCTTTCCAGATGACGAGGTCCAATATTTTTAGGCGGAAGCCACTTTTACTTTCCCACCAGAGGCTTCCTTTAAATGAAGCCCTTCCTTCAGCCAGCCATCAGTGCAGATGTAGAGAGCCCTGCCATCTCCCTTCCACTGCCTAGGAGGGCAGCAGGCATTTCAGAGCCTGTGATCAGAGGACACTAGCTCTGCAGAGGCTTCCACAATGGCTGTATGAAGCCAGGCGTTCAGGGTAGGAGAGGAGCAAGGCTTGTGGAGCTGCCTCTGTGTCAATCCACCAGTAATTATCCCCAGCGTGGGTGGAGGAGTGGCACAAGGGCTGGGCAGGCTATAATTAAGCCAGGAGTAGCAACCAAGCAGCAGCCTGGAAAGAAGGAGTCATCTCCTTTGACCTTGCAGAGGTCTGCGTACCCCACACACCATGTCACTGGAGATGATGACGGAATCTTCTAATCTCAATGGGAAAAAATGGGGGCGGGGTGATTCTGATGAAAATGTTTGCAAAAAATAATGTGCCCCATTGCTGAATCGCCCCCCCAGCTGGGACCAGGCTTTGTCCCTGTGCTCGCTGCAAACTCTTCCGAGCCGTCTTTGAAAATAATTAGTGGCACAGGCAGCTTTGAAAATCAAGTTTCACTTTTCTTTTTTAAAAAAACATTTCCCCCCTAGTACCAAACACGATTAGAACATAACATGGATTAATTGCTCTGCCAAATGTCATTCCTAGAAATCAAATCTGTTTTGCGACATATGAGTGAGTGTCTGAATACTCCAAAGCCATTAAAAATATCTGCATAATTTTAAAAGCTGCTAAATGTTGTTTTCTCTCTTTCTCTTTTTTTGGGTGTGTGTACAGTATGGTATTTTACTCCTGTGATGAGAAGTTGAATGGCAAGTTAAAGCCAAATGCAATTTTTTTACACCGTAGTCATAAAATCTTGAAAATGGAGTTCACAGTGGAAATGCCACTAGGTTTTAAATTCACAATTTGGCATCCCTGATCCATCTTTGCCAGGTGAAACTCCTGATTTTATTGGGATTTTTGTCTGAGTAAGGCTGCAAAATTTAGGCTGAAGTATTCATTTGTTTAGATCTTTAGAAATCTAAACCGAAGTATCGAGTGCAAAGAATAAAATCCACACTGAATTGCCTACACAATATCTCAGTAGCACTTGCCCAGCGTCATAACCCCCTCTCCCGATGACCTGTATCTCACAACTAGAGATTGTCTGGTGGAGGCACATGCTTCCATCGGACAACCCTGAGTCAACTGAGCTGAAATGTTTCACGGCCACATGAACGTTTCAATGGAATTGACGACAGAAATCAGGCAGGCAGGCTTGACAGTTCCTGCCAGCTTGTCCGCCCACCCGACTCCTCGGCAGGCCACCTGGCTGAGAGCATGGGAGCTGGCGCTCGGGAGGTTGCTCCTCAGCCTTATGCACTTGTCTGCAGCTCCCTAGCAGTCAGCCAGGTGGGCTGCTGTGGAGTCAGGGCTCCCCCACTCCATAGGTAGCCGGCTCCCTGACTTCACGGGTAGCTGGCTCCACAGGCTGCCCAACTCCACAGATAGCACCTCTCCAACACCATGGGTTGCCTAAGGAGCCCACAGTCTTCTTATTATCCCCAATTGTATATGAGGCAGACAGCCATGTTTTAAGCCACTATTAAGCCATGGCCTGTAGTGCAGAGAGTGTGATGGGCTACACTGAAGCAGAAATACCCAGGAGGAATTCTGGGTATGGTAGGAGACTCCACTCTACCTTCCATGACTGCACTGCTGTGAAGGGGTACTGATAGAGCCACTGCTCTGCCCTTTAAGCAGCCAGCACAAATACTGGTGCTAGAAGAGACTTTGTGCTCTGTAATGTGGCAGACTTTGGGGGTTTGTTGGGGCTCCAAGTATTACGTAGATTTGGGTAACTTACTATTAAGTTAGGGACTCTGAGAAACTTACTTTCTAAAACTGAATTTGCTAAATGAATGCACCTCGCTGACCTGGAGAGTCATCAGCCACGAGTTAGCCAGCAGTCTTCAGCGCCACGATCCAGAACCTCTTCTGTGGGGCTTAAAGGCCAAAATCAGCCTTTTTTTAATCACCTGCTTGGCCCTAGTGTTTGTAACCCAGCAGTGTATTGCACGCACTATCAGGGTCGGACAGTCTCTCTCACTGTGTGCAAGAAAGAGCAAGAGAGAGCATTTCCTTCACCCTTTTTCTGTTTAAATTCTGAGCATTCCAGCCAGCAGCTTCAAAAACTACAGCTGATAGAAATTTTGGGACCAAAGACTGGCTCTGTGTGTGTACAAATATAGTTTTTGTCAAAAATTAATAAAATTTGGACTTTTTAATGAAAACAAATGACTTTTTTTGTTGAAAATTTTCATTTCACAGGTTTTAATTTACTTTTATTACAAATTGAATTTTTCATTTTGTTTTGGAACCAACTGCCAACTTCTGGTACCACAACAAAAGGCGGATTTCAATTTTATCAAAAACCAGATTTTTTTTCATAGAAGAAAATTTAAAATTGTATTTCCATAAAAAATGAACCTGGACCATGCTCAGAATATGATTGTTACTAGCTGAGTCACTGGTGTAGTATGGACCTCAGGTGGTGTAGTATATAATTTTGGGCAATTGGAGGTCAAATACATATCTGATTAATCTATTTTATCATTTAAATACCAAATAAAAACATATCCAACATGGTTTCAAGTTTCTAAAAGTTCACCCACCTATGACATTGGCTCTTAAACTTGCACCTCTGTATGAGGGGGCTAAGAGGTGAAGTTTTTGTTAAGCCTTAGCTCGATCACTTCCTCTTCTGCTGTAGGATTTTCCTTTAGCAGAATACCCACACTGCCTCCCTTTCTGCTGAGGGATTGTTACTGCACCTGTGAATCTTTAAATTAGCCACAACTGGGGTGGCTGGGACCTAATAGCAGGCAGTTACCAGGAAGAAGACTGCTGGAGAGATGGAACACTTGTTACCTTCCCAGCAGGTACGAGCCTCTGCCTTCATGGGGAGGTGTTTTTTCTCCCCACCCAAGTTTAGATGAGTTAGAGTTGTGTTGCACAAATGAATCTTTCATTTAGAGAGAGAGAAAAACCACAACACCTGCTTTCCTTCCATTCCGGGGGAGGCTTGAAAAGCAAGAAATTGATAGTGACCTACCTTTCACACCCCATTTGTACTCTGTTCTCTCACACGCACCCCAGGTGTGAAGGAATCCTTGGTGCAGACAAGGAACAGCAATTAAAAGTGGAACATCTCCAGGGTTTTGGAGAGCAGAGGAATGAGCTCTTCTCTGCCCACACCAGAAGCTCTGCTTTCAGAGAGCTCTAGTTTCCTTCCAACATGGTAGCTGCAGACTGCCTTTCTTGCAGCAACTTGGGAATCTTTCTTCCCTAGACCCCCCCAGCTGAGAAGAAACAGTTTCTTAAACAGAGAAACCACCCTGATGCAGGTAGCCTTATTCTCCTGACTTGGAGTGTGTCCCTTTTATGATAGGTGTTCTGGACACTGGAAATAGAATAATTACCTGTTGGCTCTGGTGTATCAAGGCAGTCTAGATTTAGGGTGCCCACTGTTTGCCTTAATTTATTTTCATGGTGCTCCCTCACTAGGTTACAGAAGACTGCAAGCAGATGCCTCAAGGCCCGCCTCACCTCTCCACCTTTGTTCTGGGAGGGTATCCTATCAATTCCTGTATGCGGTGGCTCTTGGTAACAAGGAGATAGCATTGTCTGGGGTCTCCATGGAGAGTTCCTGTCTTGTAGACAGTAAGAAATGGAACTCTCAAGGTTTATTTGGTTTATACAGTACTCTGGGTACTCCTGTATCCAGCAAAGGGTGAGAGAGAGACAAGGTAGGTGAGGTAATATCTTTTATTAGACCAACTTCTGTGGAAGGCACAAGTTTTGACTTGATATAAATGGCATTGGCACCCTTGGTTTTAATACTCAGAATACTGGAATTATAGTTGCAGAATCTAGTGCAATGATGCACTTTCTAGTGGAGGGTGAGTCCCACATAATTCAAATCCTACCCTGCATGTCAGACTCCGAAATAACAAACCTGTTGATACATTTACCCATCTCCCTTCTCCTCTCCAAACCACAAGCGAAAAAGCACATTGTGATTTAGTCTTTTTAAGACTTCTTTACTCCTTGGGTTAGCCAGGACCTGGCCCCTGTTCTGTCTCCTCTGTGCTACTCAAAGCAGAGTAATCAGCTGGTGGGGGTTTTCCCAGTGTTGAGGAATCCTCGGATGGGTAAAGCTGGCACAGCAAACTCAGGGCTAGCCTTCTAGTTTCTGTGTAGGGAGGGTGATGCAGAACTCCTGTGCTCCAGCAGACTGTGGCTGGTGGTCCCTGAAGGGTTGTTATAGCCATGTGCACTCTAGGGTAGTCCTGGGCCAGGCCCAGAATCAGTTTGGGGGAATATAAAGATATTGTAAAGGCACCTTTGTTCATCCCCTCACAGGTCTTGTGGCAAGCAAAGCTCAGTCAAACTGAAGGATTGAGCCCTTTCTTAACTTTCCTTAGCACGCAGGTAGCATTCTTCTTGTCTTCTCCAAACATAAGTGCCTCTGAACACTATGAAACAATTCAAGTCAAGAAAACCGGGGGCATCCAGCTGAATTCATTTAACATCTTCCTCCATGGGACGGGAGGAGGGAATAAGCAACACATTAATGAAATCTTCATCTGATGCTACGTTCATATGTGTTGCAAATGGCAGTGCAGCTAGAAAAATGCAAAGGGACCTAGTGAGAGTACCAGAAACATGGACAGAAGATGACAAAGTGAGATTCAGCTTGAAGACATGAAGGCTGTAAATCCACTTGAAGGAAGACACGGGGGCTGTATTAATGCTGAAAGACATGAAAGGGAGCAAGTGAAAAGCAAATTACAGATGGGCTTGCAATTCAATATGGCATTAAAAATGGCCAGTGCAGTTTTGGGTTCCAGAGATGATATGTCCTGGGGAGATAATCCTACCTCTCTGTCTAGCTCTGGTGCAACTGCAGCTGAAGTGACACATTTAAATCTGGGGATCTCTATCAGAAAAAGTGGAAGGAGCTCACAGAAGAGCACAAATATGTTTGGGGAGGTCTGGGGAGAGAGAACCTTCCCCGAAGAGTCGAAAGGCTAAATATGTGTAAGTTGGCTGAGAGAGGGCAAAAGGCATGACCACCCAAAGGACAGGGGGAGGGGAGCCCCACAAGTGGGGCAATTTGCCCTGGGCCCCGCAGGGGCCCCCACAAGAATATAGCTTTTACTCATCCGGTGCTTTTACAGACGGGGCGGCACTCCGGGCTTTTGGTGGCACTTTGGCAGTGGGTCCTTCAGTGCCACCGATAGTGAAGGACCCGCCGCTGAAGACCCAGAACGCCGCCGGGTGAGTAAAAATTTAAAAGGTGCATAATTAATTAAAGGGTCCCCGAAACTGCTTTGCCCAAGACCCCCTGAATCCTTTGGACGGCCCTGAAAAGGAGAACATACAGCTGCACAGATATGAAGGGCGAGACTAGAAAGTAGGGAAAGAAATGGTTTTGATAAGATCACAGAAAAAATTAGGTGCTTCAAAGTGTCAAAAAGTCTCTACCTCCAAAGAGGTGTGCAAAACAGGACTTCAACCCTCTGTGCACTAAAACCAGGAGATCCTGCAGCTTAGTGTAGAAGACCTGAAAATTCTCTAAAACTAGTTTAAGTGCTATCAATTCAATCATTGAGAGAAGTCTCACATAAAGACTCAGTGGCATAGCTTCAGAAATAGAGCATGTTGGTAGTGTACAAATATAGTGGTGATGTGTGAACTCCAGTGTAGTCCAGGGATATGTCTACGCTGCAGTAAAACACCTGTCGTTGGTCTGTGTCAGTGACTTGTGCTATTGGGGCTCAGCCTGCAGGGCTGTAAAATTTCAGCGTAGGCCTGGAGCCAATGTCAGCTGGCACGGGCCTGCCCGCGGGTGTTTTATTGCCGTGTGGACATACCCTAGTTGTCTATAGACCCTCACTGGTTCTCGAGACCCCCATCAGATTAGGAGTGAGTGCTCTCAGCAATAAGAAAAGGGTTGCATCACACTGGGGAAGATGATGGGATTCTTTGCATGAGCTGGGGAGGTTCTCTGTGTGAAGTTAGCGCTCTGAATTTTCACTGTCTTTACAAGTTCACAACTTGCACAGAATTCGCAGCTACTAAGGGCTGGTCTACACTAGCTCCGAAATTCGAACTAAGATACGCGACTTCAGCTACGTGAATAACGTAGCTGAAGTCGAACTATCTTAGTTCGAATGAAAAAGCACTTACTCGGGGTCCACACGCGGAGCGCAGGCTCCCCCGTCGACTCCGCCTACTCCGTTCGTCGAGCTGGATTACCAGCGTCGATGGCGGAGCACTTCCTGGTTCGATTTATCGCGTCTAGACAAGACGCGATAAATCGAACCCAGAACATCGATCCCGCGCCTCCGACCGGACGCGTAAGTATAGACCTACCCTTAGAGAAGGATGCAAAGAAAACAGATAGAGATAGGCCTCTCCCAGCCTCTAGGCTCTTCCCCCAAATTCAGGAGGTGCTTAGATATGGAGCCAAACTTGGCGATTCAAGCCTCTCTCCTTTTTTTAATATCTGGGGAATGGAGCTGAGTTTTTTTTTAAACTGGTATTTCCCAAGAGGATGTTAAAAACATACTATACCTCTCAATTACTCTATGGAGTTAGTGGGAAAGTGAATAGTATCGTGCCCCTCATACAGTGTAATGTTTGGTCTAGTGACTGCATAGTGAGAGTGTAATGCAAGAAGTGAGGTAAAAGCTAGTTACTAGGAGTTTGTGAAGTGGTTGCAAATAGCATTTTTTCTTTAACTGCTTAGTCAGATTTCTACCATGTTTTTTTAATTTGCGAGTGTATACACTGGGATGGTGCCTATTGTGCAGGTTGTGAGGTTAGCAGAGCTGGGTGCTTGGTAACTTTGCTGTGCCTTTTATTATATTGCAGCAGAACATAGCTCAAGGATTATCGCTGGCAGTAAAGGACAGCCAACACTGATGTGTATAAACACTCCCCTGAGTGCCATGATACAAGGTTTGGAAGGGAAGTAATTGTGTTAGATTTCGGTTTCAGTGGAGGCCTGATAAGATTACATTGGAGATATTTTACTTTGAAAAGTCTGATGTGATCCTTAAAAAGCAATAAATATAGCACCTCTGCTGTGAAGCTGGATTGTCATTTTAGAGGCACGCAGAATTCTATTTTTTCTTGGTTGCTCTGATGGCAGAATCTTATTACTCCCAAACAACACCAAACGCCCTTTGACTGAATGGTGAAGTGATTGGAGAAGAACAAAAAACAAAAGGAAAATGCTGTTCTTTTTAGTCTTTGGCTATGCTTGCCTGATGCCTTCACAAACCAGCGTTGACTTCAGTGCTTCATTATATGGAAGCATAAAAGGAACCTATATTGAAGATAACTACTGTATTAGTGACTAAGTGATACGCTTGTATCTACGTGCGCCGTACTGGTGCACTGTTCAAGCCCATAGAATGAAGAGAAGAACTCCCTTCTCCCCCAGGCCTGAAGGATGGAATGGCTTGCAGTACAGCAGTCCATACTGGTCTGTCTTGATCTGACTGCAAATCCCCAATAGAGATACATCTAAAAGTTTCTGGCTTTAATAAGACAAATGATTACTTGGTCTGAACGGAACCTTACACAGTAATATAATGCATGAGTGTTCGTGGGATTGAAATGAGGTCCACGATGGCATTTGTAGCATAGAAGCAATGCTAATTTGTCATATTTTCCTTTCAGAGCTTTTCTTTTTAATGAATTTCTAGGTCAAGATTTAAAAAAAAACCCAACCCCAGTGATTGTGGGTGCCTATATTTTCCGTGCCCAATTTGAGACACCATAGAGAGGACTGATTTTCTGGAAATGTTAAGTCTCCATCCTCTGAAAATTGGGCTCCTTCACAGGGTTTCAAACTCCCTAGTCACTTTTGAAAAAGTTGCCCGAATATCCTACTAAATAAAGAGATGTTGGATGAAGTAGTGCAGTTCCTTAATTTAAAGATCAGCCCAAAGAGGATACTAATCAACACCAAAGGGTTAAAGTTGTACTAAATAGCCGCCTGACCTACCTTTTATCATACTACCTGTAGACACAGATTACTGCCATTAAAGAAGATCATTTGTCTGTGTCCTGCAAGAGGGTGTAGCCTTTGATAATAAAGATAAGATGATGCTAAGATAAGCAAAGAGCTATCCTGGTTACTACTTATTCCTTGCCTTCTTTTATGGCCATCACGAAGGTAAGGTGCTGTTACAAAGCAGCTAATAATTAGTTAATTATGAACTTGGAAGAAGAGGCATAAGAAGCTTTGAAGCGTTACATAATAAAAAAAGAAGGCGACTCATTTAGACTTTGGACAACATATGCTTGCTACTTCTAGAACTCTGTTGCAATAATTACTAATAAAATAAATAGATGGCTAACCAGCAAACTGATAATTAACTGATAGTTTCTGCTGAGCACTAGGCAATCGGTGAGCCTGTCTGAGGACTGGGTGTCCCTGAGCCAATCCACACGACATGAAATGTTTATAGGAGACAATTGTGCCCTGAGGGCTCCATCTTCTGTGAGAGCTGCCAGAGATGTTATTCAGTGCTTATGTCTTCCAGTGAAATTCAAATCTATAATTTAAATAATCTGAATGTTTGAACCCTATCTGCTGAATAAACACACAAAGGAAGTCTTTAGACCTGTAATCACTGACTTCTTAACAGGGGCAGCCTTCTCCAAGCCAGACAACTGCAAACAATTAGGGAAATTAGTGGCTCCAGCCCCACCATCAGGCTTCATGCTTGTTTATAATTTAATCGAAGAAAATGTCAAAACAGTCAAGGGTTGAAAGAAACAAGATGCATTTTTCAGATGAAATTAAAACTGCCAGGCTGCAATATTGGGGATGTTTGTTTAATAGCGTGTGATCCAGAGCATGGATCTGATTTTCGGGAATTTATAATAATCTGTATTTTGTCGTGTGCTGAGAAACATGGGGCATCATGGTTTTTCTCAAAGGTAATGCTCTGCATTAATGCAACAGCATCGCAATAACACTAATAATATAAGAACTTACCAAATTCTTGGGTAAAATCTCAGTGTGGAGGGGACTAGTCATTGCACACTTAATAATTTACCAGGTAGGCCAAAGCCATAGCTCCTAATCAGGCAGCTGCTGCTGCACAGAGTCAATCTGATTTTCTTCTGTTTGATTCTCTCCCACCCCCCTTCATAAATATTTCTGGAATTATTTTTGAAAGACAATAATACTTCTTGGTTTGAATATACAGTTAGCTTTTTATTTGACTTTACAATTAATGATTTTATTGGAGAACTAAAGGTTGAATGGCCACTGCATGGGGGCCAAAACCAAAAAATCGCTTGCTTTCTGGTCTGCAATGCAGAAAGCAGCCTGCCTCTTGACACATTGGAGACACACTGGGGCTGGATGTTTCCATCTTTCCCACTGCAAAAATACTGCCTCGTTTTTGTGCTCTGGAAAATATAGAAGCTAAAGGACCTTTCTGAGACATATCAGTTGTTCTGCACAGTCTGCAAAGTGAGACCCCAACTCTCCTGGAAAAGTCCAAAGGAGAACCCTAACTGAATCATGCCTGGCTGCCCCCACCAAAACGTTTCTCTCAACAAAACTGGGTATATCTTTTGTAAACACGTATATACATAATAACAGACAAGCAACCATGTAACACAAGGCTGTAATTCCATTGCGGGGTTCTGGCAGAGACATAAACCAGGAGGCCACCGCTCAAATGTTTTGTCACTAGAACTCCCATGATGGAATTAATAGCCTCATTTGTTTATTTTCCCTGTAATATTTGGCTGCCATTCGCTGTCCACCTCTTTCCCCATTACACTTATCCATCACCTCATTCATATACGCACTCCATATCTTGGCGCTCTGATCCCACTCCAGCCCCAGACCACCTTTTCTGCTTTATCCATATCCATCACTTCCTCAGATGTCCTCTCCTGCTGTTTTGGCCCATTCATTGGCCCATGTCACCTCTTCCACTGCTGTGTTTTTGTGTCTTCCTCCCCACTGATCTGCCACACAGTTGTAAAGATAAAAGGAGAGAGCAGAGGCCTTGTTACAACTTATATACACCTGCAGACACTTTAACCACATATTTGAGTTGCTTATTGGTCCCAAGAAAACATGACCATAGTAACACCATGCTTGTGCAATGGAAAAATCATCCTCATCATTATGATAAAGCAATAGTTACTACAGTATAGCAATGCTGATGCACAGCTATAGTCTGTCCTACTGGAAATGCCATAAATCTGCCATAAACATGGGGCTAAAGTGCACTCTGTTACACCAATGCAACTGAGAATAACTCCATTGTTTCACTATAGAGTAAATATGCATTTATGAAGGGTAACTGAAAGCAGACATTGGCCCAGTAATAGTATTGCCAGACTTCATGAATTACAGGACTATTGTAGTAATAAGTATTAGACCACAGTTCTCTTTTCCTTAACAACTACGCAGTTAGTTACTATGGCATAGATGGCAAAGGTTCTGAGTAAAATGTCCTTTACAATTGCACAGTGCCTACAAAAACGTGAATGGACTTTTTAAAATAATAATAATAAATAATAATAAAATGGACATCATTTTACTTGTTCCACTACCTCATTGTCCCTGTTAACTTTCCCCTTTAAAAGACCAAACAACCTGATCACTTATCCCATTTGTAAAACGAGGAGACTTCCTGGATTCACTATTTTAGTTGTAAACTCTTTGGGGGCAGGGACTTTCTTACTATGTGTATGTAAGGTACTTTCCACAATTGGGCCCTAATGTTGATTGGGGCTTCTAGGTGCTGTTAGAGGAAAAATAATCTAGTTTAGTCTAGAAAAGCTAGCAAAAATTTGACTTCTATTCCTGTCTTGAGAAAGCCACCACAGCCACATCCAACACACCAAATGTGAAAGCAATCATCAAAGCCATGCAGAATAGCTATGCCTTTGAAAGCTTTATGAAAGAAGTCTCTTTTCAAAGTCATGTACCATCCTCTGATAACTTCACTGGAGAGTGGGAAAGTATTCAGGAGGGGTAAGTGGACCTGAGGCTGTTGAGAGTGGGTACTCTAAGTAACAGGTGACAATTACCCAGTTTTTAGGTTCCTCCCCCGCACTTACCTGATATCTTTAAAAAAAATATTGTCATGCTTGTGCAAGATGCTGACTTGACGCTGTTAGTGACCAAAGTCTTCTCTTCATCCACAGAAGAGGTTCAGGCCAGGCACAGTGCAAGCTTCCTAATCCGCTCACTGGCCTACTAAGGTACCTCCTCTCTGGTCTGGAGGAACCACCTTGAGGGGAGATAAGATAGTTTTATTTTACTTTCCTTGAGGAGGCCCTCTGCTGTAGGGAAAGCCCCTACAAAGGGTGCTTCTGGGAGCAGCCATGGCAAGTTGAAGCCCTGACAGAATCGCTTCAACCGTGTCATGGAGCCCTGGAGAGCACCCAATCCTGCAAGTCAGTGTGCTGCATCTGCCCATGGAGGTTAATGGGACCTTTGTCTGCCCATGGAGGTTAATGGGACTCTGTGCAAGGCAAGAGTCTACCCTTGGATTAGAAGCGTAATGTGGAAGCTTTGAACCTTCACATGAATGGTCTTGTGCCCCAGGCAAATCTATTAAAATATGGGGTGTGGGAGGAATTAGAGCCTATTCTGTGATGGGACAAACCCCTCTTTTCAACATGAGGACATGTGCAAGGCTACAACTGGCTGAGGTTTCTCTGTCACCACTAGTTGGGAGCAGAGAAGATTTTGCTTTTGTTGTCGTTTCTCATTCCAGTCAGAAAGAGAGAGCGGCCAGAAAAATCTTAGCATGTGACCTGTTTCAAGAATCTTGTAAATGATTTGCTTTCATGAAGACAGTGAGAATGGAAAGGCACCTTATCACACAGCATAAATATTGAGAAATGCCACTGATACTTCACTGTAATGGGCTAATTATTAATTGTTTGGTACTTAATGTTGGATTATGATAGAAAGCATTTGATACCAAATTATGTTAAAATGTGTACTGTAATTACTGCACTTGTAGAGGATTCCATTGTCATGCAGCATTAATTTTAAAGACTTGCATGAATTTTTAATCTTAACAGATACAAACCTTTGAATAGCCAGTATTCCTAAATATACTATATGCTCTAGGAAGTCTTTAACTACCGTACATACTCGTTCATAAGCCAAATTTTTTTTAGTAAAAAAGGGAAGCATCAGAAAAGGGGGTTGGCTTATGAACGGGTGTAGAGAGGGAGAGGTGGGACACAGCCCCTCCCCCAACAGAGGGGGCAAGGAGGGGCAAGGAGAGGCAGCAGAGCCAGAAGGGAAGAGGCGGGGCCAGAGTCTCTCCGCTTCTGACCATGCTGCTCTCACCACAGCCTCCGAAGCAGCTGCAGCTCCGGGGCTGGCAGGCTGCGGCCGTGCCGCCCATCCCGGTCCTCCAGAGCAGACTCTGGCTGCACCGCCCAGCCTGCCGGAGCAGCTCTGGCCAGGCCAGAGACATCCTCCCCTGGCCCGCTCCAGTTAAGGTGGGAAGGGATGAGATGGGGAGAGTGTGGGGATCCCAGGCTAGGGGTGGGGTCATGTGGGGGGTGGTCACGGGTTACTTCCTGGACCCCCAGCTTCTTCCCCTCAAAATTTCCCCACCAGTTGCTGTCCCGGCCCATCAGGGTAAGCCGCTGGCGGGCTGGAACACTTTGTTTACTTAGGTTTACCTCCGTGCCTGTGGACGCTCGAGGTAAACAAACCGTCTCGGCCCGCCAGTGACTTATCCTGATGGTCCAGGAGTCAAAGTTTGCCGACCCCTGAATTATAGGGTCGGCTTATGAATGGGTCATAAAAATTTTCCATTTGTAGTTATCCATCTTGGGGGGGTCGGCTTATAAACGAACCAGCTTATGATCGAGTATATATGGTATATCTTTCGGATCTAAGGTTGGAAATAATTACAGTTTAGAAGAAACTTTCAATAATTCTTACATTGCTTGTTTACAGATGCAATTTACTTTAAAATAACTTGACGAATGCTCCTGAATATTCCTAGGTTCATGTGGCAAGAGAGAACAGATGGAAAAAAAATGTACAAACTCCTAGAAGCTTGTGCCCTCTGATACTTGTTGTTAACCTACAATAATTACCAAACCCAGGACGTGCAGCAGGTGGGATTTTGTAAAGCACCTGAGTGACTTTGGAGCACAAGTTCTCCATTGAAAGTCAGTAGGATCTGTGCTTTTCCCTCCATGATATTGTGTGGATCTATTTCCCTCCTCTCCCCCAAATGGCCCTGTATAACTGAGCTTTCCATAGCAACTTGGCGTGAGCTTGTGAAACAATTTTTCTGGGTCCATCCAAAATTAACTGCCCCACTCAGCCCTATGCATAGTAGTCTGGCCTTATGATTTGGGGTTGATCAGTAACACACCTCTGTTTGGACGCCCTGAAAAGAACTAATCTTCTCACACTCACTTGGAGTGTCTTGGCTGGCTGTTTCTGTTCCTGTGGCTGTGATGCAAAGCAAGGCCAAACTATTCAAACTTGGATACCCGTATTTAGGGAACTAAATAAGTGCCCTGATTTTCAGAGGTGCTGAGTACCCACAGCCGCCCATTGAATCCAGGGGTACCATAGGTGCTCAGCAATTTGGAAAATCACTTTCAAAATCTTGGCCCCAAATACCTAGGTCTAAATATTTGCTTATGTTTGTTATTGCTATTATAGAATGGGAATTGAGACAGAGAGGTAGTGCTCTTAAGGGCAATTATTTACAGTTCTTCTGGTTCATGTAGCTGGACTTTGTCTTAAATACCAACTACGCATGTTTTTGTTATCACCCAGAATGTCTGGCTTGTCTTATTGATTAGGCTGTATCTGTCACTGGGTGACTGGCCCCTTAAAGTGGGAGACTCCCCTGGCTCTACCTGTGACTCAGCTGCCTCCCAGCTCAAGCAGTGGTGCTGGGGTAGAGGTGTTGGGGGTGTCAAGTGATGGCTTGAAGAGCAGCTGATCCTTCAAAAGCTGGAAAGAGCTCTGCTGAGCTGGAGAACTGCTGGGAGTAGATAGATTCCCATAGGGAGCCTTGCAACAGGGAAAAGCACCTGGTTCTGAGGTGTCTCTCAGGCAGATGGCTGGGAAAGTGAACACTGTAGAGAGCAATAAAGCTCCTGCAGGAGTCCTTGGTCAGGTACTCCTGGGGGAATTCTGCGCCAAAAAAATAAAAATTCTGCGCACAATATTTTAAAATTTAGCATATTTTATTTGTCAAAATAACACAATATAACCATGCTGGTTTCAATTATTTAGGTAATTTATTTAAACTACAATGCAATGGATGGGGAGTGGGAGCATTGGAGGAAATCTCCAACCCCCCTTGCCTAATAGTAATGTAGCTAGGTTTGACGCTTTAATTCTAGTTATTAGTTATTTCTAGTCAACAAATATATGCAACTATATGCTTGGTGTTACATTATAGGCAACTGAAGAGCAAATGAGGGCTGGGGAATCAAACTCACAATTTATATTGGCTACTGACCATCTCCAGAAAGGTCAGTAATGAGCAGTTCATGGAGCACATTTTTGATTAAGAAATTTTTTCAGTCCAAAAATATAAACCAGTTCTAATCACTAAAGCACCATAAACATTTATAAGGCCATACTATCCTTTACACCACTCTGCCCATGTAAAGGAGCCTTGAAACTTTTACACCTGTTTTATACTCCTGGGAAATTCACAAAGACAATGGGAACAATTCACTAAGAGGGCAGGCTGCTACATTCTGCTCTGCCTGAGGGGACAGCCTCCTTAGAGACACCTACCTCCTTAGACACAACCTGAAGCCCTGCCCCTCCATGCCGAGTGTGTTGCAATAGTGAGCGAGAGAGACAGAGCCTCTCTCTCTCTCTCTCTCATGCATGACTGCCCAACCCTTCACACAGCTCCAGTAGTGATTTACTTCTCTACTAGCTGCTCTGGGTGCCTGAACCGACCTGCCTGTGCTGCTAGGGAGAGGCGTGTGACTGCTCTTGTGGCTTCCCTTTGCTCCCCCATCAGAAGTAATTTTTCTGTGGGGAAGCAAAAAAATCTGCGGGGGACTTAAATTCTGTGCACCCTCAGGGCTTGTCTTCACTACCCGCCGGATCGGCGGGTAGCAATCGATCTATCGGGGATCGATTTATCGCATCTCGTCTAGACGCGATAAATCGATCCCCGAACGCGCTCCCCGTTGACTCCGGAAATCCACCTCGGTGAAAGGCAGAAGCGGAGTTGACAGGGGCGCGGCAGCGATCGACTCGCCGCTGTCCTCATGGCCAGGTAAGTCGATCTACGAAGCGCCGACTTCAGCTACGCTATTCACGTAGCTGAAGCGTATCGTAGGTCGAACCCCCCCCCCCAGTGTAGCCCAGGGCTCAGTGACACAGAATTCCCCCAGGAGTAGTCTGGGAACAGACCTGGAAGGGGCTTGATAGAAAAGAGGGAAAAGCCTTTGGGAACTGAAGTTCACGTTGGGCAGAAGAACTTTATTTTGGTATTTTGCCTCCATTTTCTGTTTATCTAATAAATTTTTCCCTGAGGCAAGGTCCTGAAATAGACTTGGATGCAGTATTGATCCTTCCTTAGCTGCCGAGAGCCCACAAGATTACACTGTTGATAACAACAAGCAAACAAACACCTACGTTGAGAGAATGATACTTTTGCAATGTGAAGCTCTCAAGTCAGAAAATGCTAAAGTGACGTTTGAATGTGCATGCTTAACGTTGCCCCCCAATGTATGCATTGGAATGATCTTCAATTATACTTCATAATACCATTTCCCCCAAAATGCAATAGCATTCCTACATTAAAAATGTAAAATTTCCAGACACCGGGGTGGTGAGTGTAAATTTTCCTTCCAGAACATTAGCATTAAAAAAAGAAACCCTATCTCAGACTTTCAGGGAATGCAAAGTTAATTTTGCATCTCCACAGCAAGCTTCAGAGTAGCATTCAAGTAACAGTCTTAGCTTCTCCCCATCAGAGTTGAGTTGTGACTATAGCAGTCATCCACTGATTTTAAAAGTATTGAAAGATATTATTTTGCTGTTCAACTGAAGAAAATCTTTCAGCCACATTCTCAGCTGGTGGAGCTGCACTTAACTTACACCATCTGAGGAGCTCATATTTTGTGTCCAGTTGGCCATGTTTAAGCAAAAACCCAACAAAGTGGTGGTTAAACTGTTGACTTTGTTTATGGGCTCCTTGTCCAAATCTTGATTATGAATCTTTGGCCTAGAAGTTTACTTGAAATGATCTGTTGGTAAATAACAGCATGGTAAAGTCCACAGCGTATAACTGTAGGCATCTGCATTTTTGTGAGCTGGTTGGAAAAGCTTAGCTGAAAGGCAGAAATGAAATGAAAATGTTTGTGAATTGGTTTCTGGCTACCTTCTAGTAACATTTCAAACATAAGGAGCAAAGGAATGGCACTGTGGGTTCTTTCTGTTTTGATGGATTACTTAGCCATGCACTTATGTACTCAGGGTGTCTTAAATAATGTAAGACACCTTAAGAAAATATATAATTGTGTGTAATTTGTTGTTTAAGAACTGCTTTTTCCGTTTGAACTTCTAACTCCTGAAAAAGGGAACAGAGCACGGGCTTGCTTTGAATTTGAAAGTGGTTTGCCCTGTGTGTGCACAGTGACAGAATGTGTAAAGCTAGTATTTTGGATGTGTGTATGGAAAGTGACCCTGTGATGGAGAGTGTTTTGAACTAAGCTTGTTACAGCTAATCTTCAGGGAGCCCAGTTTCTACTGTAGAATTACAGTCACTTTACTTGATTTTCCTGGTGACAGTTCAGTGTAATGAGATGCTGCTTTTTGTTCTCATTTGGTTCCCCAAATCAGAGTTTTGGCTTTTGTTGTGACTTGGTTATTGGTTTGTCCAGGCTTAACTGTATTTCCTGGGTTTCTAACTTCTCTGTTGTTTTACCTTGTCCTTCTTGAAAGGTATATTGTTGCTCCTTTTCAACCCCTGAGTGGCTAGTCAAATTTCAGGGCCCTGGGGATATTCCAGCTAGAAGTAGAAATTGATTTAGTCTGGTATTTTCTTTGATGCAATCTGGTTTATTCACAAGGAATGTGCAAAGTCCTGTCTGAACGCTGGAGGAACCAAACTGAAAAAGGACCAGTTGTCCACTACAGACCTATATTGGTATAACTTTGTCGCTCAGGGGAAAAATCCATACCCCTGAGCCACAAAGTTATACTGACCTAACCGCCCATGAAGACAACACTGTGTCGATGGGAGAGCTTCTCCCATCCACATAGCTACCACCTTTCAGGGAGGTGGATTAACTATACCAACGGGAGAAGCTCTTCCATCGGCATAGTAGCATCTTCACTAGAGTGCTACATCAGTGCAGCTGATGCACTGTAGCACTGTACATGAAGTGCTGTAGCACTGTACATGAAGACACATCCTTAGCTTCCCAGCCCCGAAGCCTGTTTAGCCCACAGCCCCAAAAGTGCTCTCTCGAGTTGTTCCCAGGTTCACACTGTGCTCACAGGCTCCTGCTTGGCCTGCTTGCTTTTTGCCTTGGCCTCTTTCTGTTCTTGTCTGTTCCCAGTTTGTATGTTCTCTCACATGCCTGGCGGAAGACCCAGAGGAACTCCCTGCTCACCTGGCATTTCTGGGAAGATTTGGTTAGGCCTTGTTTGGCCCCTTAAGTGTTCCTTACAACTATCTGAAGTGCATGGCATAGTCACACATTGATTTGAACGTGGTTTTAACTAACCCGTACCAAGGTTTCGCCTAGCTCATAACAATGTACTCAAAATACAGATATGTACATTGGAGTGAAGCTCCTCTCATGTCAACTTCCTCATCTGGGAAGTATCAACATGTTTTGGGGGTTTTTTGAGTGGGGAGTTTTTCTTTTAAGAAGTCCCAAAGTCTGCAGAAAATGAGCAGTGTTTCTGCAGATTGTAGGAAGCTGCCCCAATCTAGTGGACCTTAGTCAGTGGGAAGGATACGCTACCTTAGTCATCTGACTCTAAAGTCTTCTGTTAATTTCAGTCCCTGTCCACCTCCTAAGGTCGCCTGGTTGAACTCTGTGGACCCTCCGGGTCAGGACTTCTCTCCTACAGAATGCACCAGACACTTTGGAGTGTGGGACCTCTCCTGTCAACTTCCTAGTGCTAGCAGGATTGGGCTATTCTCCAATGATCTGCAAGAGGAAAGGTTGCCAAAGGGGAGCAAAACAATACATCACTTTAACTACCAGATGCTGTTAGATGCTCCTGTAGCTGCCATGACCCTCTTTTTCTGGTTGGGAGATAATGACCCTTTCTCCTGGAATGGACTGCACATCTATCGTCAGTACCTTTCTCATTTCGTGGTTAGATTACTGCAATGTGTTCACCAGTGGCCTCATCAATTAACCCAGGAACTGAATCTTGTGCAGCAAGAAGCCACAGCCTGCTTGTTAAGCAGCATACTTTACAATGAACATACAATAGCTGTACTCTGGATATGTACAGGCTGCCTGTGGGTTTCTGAGTAGATTTTAATGTCTTCGTTTTTGACCGATAAAACTGTAAATGGCGTGGGCCATGCCTACCTGCTACAGTGCCTCTCTCTTCCTCTGCCATACTATTGAGCTAGAGCATCCCTCATGCCATCCAAAAATGTTGTCCATCATTAACAAATTCAGAACATACCTAGCCTGGGATCTCCAAACTGAGGCTGCCCTTTTAACTGGGGACAACGTTCAGTCAATACTACCTGGAATCCAGGGCATCTCAAAATTGCAATGTCAAGCTGAATTTAGCTAACAAGCTACCAAAATTACCCACTTGAGCAGAAACACAGGAGAGGAAATTTCAGCCCAAAAGAAGTTTATGAGAGACTGAAAGAGGGGGTTGCACTTACTGCTTATCTGCCTCAGTTTCCCATTTGTATAATAGGGGCAATAATATTTTCCTAATTGACAGGGGTATTGCAAGCTTACATCCATGCATTCCTGGAAGGGACTTGTATGCTGTGGTGTTGGGTTTTCTGATAAATTGTTTAGGAGACCACTGAGTTATAAACTGCTGGGTTCAGCGTAGTGTTTAAGGAGGACTGGCTTTGCTGGGCTTCAATGTGAACCACTTCAAATTTAAAAAAAAAATTCCAATCTCCACAAATCGAATAGCTTAGATTCAAGGAAACTACAAACTGAATATCTCTTTTCTTTTCTTTTCTCCACACCCTCCTCCTCCAGCCCACAAACTCTCCTCCAAATGTCGGCACTAGGCAGTATTGGGCACTCAGTCTCAGCTGGCTGCAGCTATTGTTTGACTTTGCAGTGATGGGAAAAGCCATTGCTTTAGTCACTGTATTCATTTTGTTCGCTATTTTCTTCTCTCCTCCCATAACGGATTGGGGAGCCTGTCATTTTCTCAGGATTAATTTACCCAGCCAAGGTGCAAAACATCTGTTGCACAATTCTTCAGTTTTTAAAGCCAGTAAAGACACGTCAGTCAACAAATCTTAATTTTCCAGTAAAAACTCAAAAACCTCCTGAGGTGTTAACCCTTAGGGGTAAAAGCCACAAACCAGTTTGGCCTAGCTAATCACATTCATCTCCTTAGCCAGTCTGGGGAAAGGATTCCTATGGTTAAAACCCCACACTGTTTTATTTACTAACACAATAAGGGAACAATAAAAAAAATGGGTTCTGGGTTTTTTTTAAGCCTAATCTCTTGGTTTTTTTGTGTTTTTTGGTTTTTCTTTTAAAGGACGTGACCCTTTCACATAAATCCTTTTCTTACTTTCCTATTTTTTCCCACTAAATAATAGTCCCACTGTGGATTGCATGAGACAGCAAACAAATAATACTTTTTAACCACCACCCACAATAATTGCCTTTTCAGTAAACATGTGATTCTCTTATTAGGGTTATAATGAAAGGACTATCCACCCACTCCCAGGAGAAAAGGCAAACCAGCATTGGATCAGATGCTTACAAAAGACAATAGTGAACAAATAGTCTGCAATTAATAAGCTTTCAGTTTCTGCTGAGCAAGTCAACCTTGTCCTGGATTGATACAGAGAGTCTGAACTAGAACTCCAGGATGGTCTGCTTTTCACTAACATGGGGTCGTACATTCTTGCACAGGAGCAAATTCTCCACATTAAATGTGACTGTGCACACTTGCCCACAAAAACAGAATAGAACGGCATTGTGAACTGGTTCCAGGTCTGTGTAACTGCAGTCGTTTAGTAGCTTGAACAGACACTGAGGTAGGGGAGAAAAACTTCCTCCTGTTTTTTTGGGCAAACTATTCTATGGCCTAAAAGATCTCACTGACTGGAAGTCCAGTCATTTGGGACATTTAAAATTGGACTGGACAAAGTACTAGCAAATATAGAAACAGAATCATCCTAAATTACCAGGAAGATGTCATGGATGACATAACTGGTCTTTTCCAACTCTATTATCTAGGACTCCCTGATGATCTCTGCCTAACGATGTGACAAGGCAAGGACAAAACTCTCTGGGCCTCTGTTCTTTGGAGTGAAATCTTAAAAACTTTTTGATTAGTACAGTTCTCCACTCTCCTAGTAGTCTTTAGGACATGATAGAACAGATTCTCCCTGGAATTCTGGCAGTATACCCCGTCTGAAGAACTCACCCAAACTCTGTAAGGCTGGTTCTTCTGGGCAGGAGAATCCCAGTCCCATGAAATGGATTACAGCGAGATCCAGTATACCCGGGGAGTCCCACAGTCTATTGTGCTGCAATTGCTGTGCACATGTGCACTTCCCAATAATAAAACTGAAATTATAAACAAGACCAATTTTCATGAATATATGAGCAAATATGAAAATGCTTATTTCATGTATCTTATAGGACATCATTGAGGTGACCTAGGAAATACTAGCTCATAAAAACTGTTGAGTATGTATGTCTAACACAAAATGCATGTACAGTAACCTCAAAGCAGCAAGAATTCAATTCTAATAGAATCATTTACCAGTGTGAAATGAAATTATTTTTTCTTGTTTTTATATTAGGTGCCAAAGAATCCAAGGTCTCAACCAGAGAACAGTTTGTTTAGTTTATATTTGTTCTCTTACAAACTTTGAAATGAAAATGTCTCGCTGCTGGAGTCAGAACAATCACAGGAAAAATAAAGAGCAATAAGTGATTTAAGATGCTTTTGAGGCTGATTCTCAGTGTTATTTCCTAGTTACATAGATAAGGTGGGGTGTTTTTTTTTGCTCTTTTTAATTTTGGATAATTATTTTTAAATCCTATTGGAGTTTTACTTTTTTGATAGCTTGCTGTGGTTTGTAATAAGGGTAGAGTTATTGTGTTTGGACAGTTCTATGGTGCTTATTGCATAGTATCTAAGCATCTTGTTCTTTCTCTATAGATTTTATCCTCTTAACATTGCTGTGGGGCAGGGGAAAGTATATATTACCATTTTACATGTCGGAAATCGAGGCACAGAGATTGACTCTGGGATTTTCTAAGGGATTTAGGTGCCCAATTCCCATTGAAAGTAGGCATCCAATTCCTACTTAACTCCCAGCCTAAGTGACACCACTAAGAACCCCACAGCAAAGCCAGGAATGGAACATACATGTCCAGAGCCCTACTCAGACATTTAACCAGAAAGATGATCATGTAATAGAATATCATTATTACCAGTACTTAGTTGATTTTTAGAGGATCAGGAGCAGAGTGCATGACAAGATCTGAACAAAAACTAAATCCATATTCTCAGAAATAAGCCATTCAAAAAACACCGGACCGAAGGAAATAACACAGAAAGGCAAGTGGGACTGGAAAAAGGGAGTCCAAAATGATCAGATACGTGACAAGCCACCCTGAGCAGAAAAGTCTGTAAGTGAGAAACAGAAACTCTTAGGCAGCCATCACTGCGCACGGTGGGGTTAATCTAACATTTAACTTGTTTCACCACTAGGTGGCCATATTGCTCGTTACTCACTTTAATCCGATGTCTGTTTTGTCTGTCTTTAGGTCTGAGCCCACTCACATTGAAGTCAATGGCAAGCCTCCATTTCAGTAGAGTTACCTGTGTAGCCAACCATGGCACCATATTTGGTAAAATTATTTGCTTAAAACCCCAGCTCCTGGAATCCTGTGATTATCCAAGAATCTCATCATTTGTTTAAAAACAGTATTTAGCCATCATAGTAGTGGAGAATAGCTGGAAAACTTTATTATTTATTATATTATTGTAGCACTTGGGAGCCCCAGTTGTAGACCAGAACCCCATTGTGCTTGGGGCTGTACAAAAACAGAACAAAGAAGACTGTTCCTGACCCGTGTGCACCCTGATGGCTCAAAAAGCAAATAAACCCAATCTTTAATTTTTAAAATAATTTCATGATTTTTCAGGGACTGACTCATGATTTTTGAACACTTGTGGTTGGCAGTACTGAGCTATGCTGGTGTGAAACTGAAGTAAAGCAGTGAATTGGGCCCAGAGTTTACATGCACTCAGTGTGGCATCCTATCCTCCTAGTGGTACTTGGATCACATAGAGAAAGTGATGAGGCTGCTCTAGCCTTGGGTAAAAAAGCTGGATCTTTTAGCCCAGGCAGTAGAGGCTCACGCTTTAAGATTCAGAGGTCTAAGATTCGATCTCTGTGGCCATTGACCCACCACAAGGCACAATTTTACATTAAGAAATGCTTCTGAAACTGGGTGCTTTGAGCTGTAATCACTGAGTAGAATAAAGCTTCTCCATATGAAAAATGTAGAATTTTTGTGAGCTTCTGGCTACACTTTTGCTATAGCCAGCATCCTTACACACAGCTCAAAGGAGGCAATAATAATAAACAACCTAGTGACTTTTTCAAATGAAACTTGCTATGCTCTTCTTCTTTCTTGCCATTTCCCTATTTGGGGTTAGCAACTTGTATAGACTTCTTCCAAAACTCATGATCATATGCTAGCCTATCGTGCACGCTGATCTTTCTGAGGTCCACTGATATCGGGGACATGCATCTAGTCTTTGGTCTCCCTCTTGGTCTTCTTCCATCCATTATCATTGCAAGAGCCATCCTACCGACATAACTCTCCAGTCTCCCCTGGATATGCTCATACCAACATAGCCTAGCCTCTCTCAACTTATCTTCAATTGAAGCAACCCTCATTAGGCCCAGTGCAACCTCATTTCATTTCCTATTATGGAGTATCCACCCACTTGAGTATCTCAACATCTTCATTTCCATGATGGACAACATACTCCTTTCGTTTCTTGTGGCTGACTGAGTCTCTGTTCCATACAAGAAGATGGGTCGAATTGGAGTTTTTACTTTATTTGCATCTTTTTGTCACAGAGAACTGGGGTCAGCTCCTGCCATTTGCACAACACAGCTATAGTACAAAGTCTGACATCTTGCAGAAGGGCACCATTATCAAACCCCATTGATCCTAGGTAGTTAAATTCTTCTAAACTTTCGGCTTGCGATGTCCCTATGGTCAGTTGTCCTCCCTCAATTATCATAGCCTTGGTCTTACCAGTGTTCATTCTAAGCCCAGCCTGCTCAAAACTATGTTGTCACTGTTCCAAGTTGACTTGCAGGGTATTGCACTCTTCCACACACATCACTAAATCCTCAGCGAACAGCATGTTCCAAGGCAGCTCCCTTCATACAGTCTCACTTGTCACATCCATGACAACTGCAAACAAAAAGGGCCTCAACGCTGACTCCTGATATAGGCCAACATTTACTGGACATTCCTTACTGTAGCCACATTTAGTTTTGCCTGCGGTAGTCATTCCATCCTATCCTGGATAAGACAGACACATCCTTCTCTGTTGCAAACTCCATCAAACAAGTTCTCTTGGTACATGATTGTATGCCTTCTCCAGGTCCACAAAGGCCATACTCAGTTGCTGTCTCTTTTCTCTGAACTTAATGAGGATTCATAGCACAAATATGGCATCAGTTTGTGCTCCTTCCCAACATGAATCCACACTGACCCTTCCAAATTTCAAACATTCCACACAGATGCTTTTTAATAATTTTCTATGAAACTTGTGATGCTGTTTGTGAAAATTCAAGATGGTTTCTTGGACCATTCCAACAAAATTTCAGTTACTAGTGATTTGCTTCCTCTACTCTAGTTTGAAAGGACACCACTTCTGCTTCTTATCAAGGTTCTTCAAAGAAGATAGCGTGTATTCGCCAACCACGGAACCATGATGGTAGGTGTTTGAAATATTGTCAACATAATAAAAGTTGACTATTCTGTGCTAGCAAAATCAGATGACACACAAGATGAGCGATCTGTAGAGGAAAGTCCCGGCACACTCTCATGCAAAACACACATGTGCATTCACTAACATTGATACACATGATTTAAGATGTTAGAAAGGAGGTTTGAACATCTGGTCACTTCATTCTAGTATTTCTTAATTTATAAGGGTATGAAAATTTGAACATGATATTTTAGAAAGTTACCAGTCTGATAAGACTCTCATTCCTCTTGAGTGAACATTGTTCTTGTGACTATGGTATGAAACAATTATTGTATCAGCTGTGCCTGTGGCTCATTAGCAATGTACATTTCGGAGTTGAAAATCTAGTTCATTTCTGACATCAAAGTCAGTGCATGGGTCACAAACTCTTTGCTACTGCCTGATTCAGAAGGCTGCATGAGATAAGTGCTGTATCTCCAGGAGAGAAACTTCTCCCAAATATTATATATGTACATTTTGAAGAGGGGAAGTGACTTTATTTTAAAAGTTGAAACCTTTGAATATGTATAACCATTTTGCATACTATATATGGCCTAGTTTGAAGCTTACTTTCACTTCTGCCTTTTCTGTTTGAGACTAGACTGACTAGAGGGGCAGCAATCTGTACTCTGCTAGGAGCAGAGTTGATCATGTTTGGCTTAGTTCAAAACCAAGTGAAGCTTTGCTGTATAGGCTACTTGATTAGACAAGCTGAAGTGAGGAGAGCTGGTTCTGGTCCAGATGAAATGAAGTGTTCAGAAAGTGTTAAAGTCTAAATGGGTCAGAGGATCAGGATGACCTGATTGATCAGGGTGAGCAGCACTAACTTAAATTGGTTATGACCGCAGTAAAGGATGTCCACAAATGAGTCTTTTTCTCATCAGTGAAGCTGTGGGTTCTGGCTCCTTTGGCTAGTGGTACTGTGTGTGTGTGTGTGCGCGGGCGCGCGCAGCTGCAACACCGGCATCCTCATAACGGTGCACTGAGGAGTTTGGTGATGACAGGGCTGATGTAGGCAGAATGTTTCAGCATTAAGCAGTGTTCTTTATGGTCACAGCGAAAGGATACCATGCGTTCAAACTCTAGAAGGTGCCCAGTGTGGGTGGGGCCATTGCCATGACCTCAATCTAGCTAGCCACACTGGCTTGGGACCATGAAGCAGTGCTGAGCATGTTAGCAAGCTCTCCCCCTATCTTTGCATTTAGGGAGTTGTAGCGGGGTGATCACCCCGCTCAGGCCTGAAGGGGTTAAAAACAGCCCTGGGAGAGGTCTGAGGCTGCGAGAGGGCAATTGGGGAAACAGCCACAGCTGCGGCCACACCCCAATCAGGGCCCAGCTAGCCTTTATAAGAGGGCAGTGGGCCAGGAGGACGCGGTCTCTCTCTGAATGTAGAGAGGGAAGGACCTGGCTGCCTGGGAGCTAAACAGGGACCTGAGGTGGGGCAGCGCCGGGGGAAGGCCAGAGGAGCAGGGGAGCTCCCGCCTGGCAGCGACGCTGACTTCCGTCAGCGTCGCTGGGTGCTGACGCCAGGCCCCGCCCCCGACGCCGGGTGATGTCACGGGGCCCCACCCCCGATGCCGGGCGACGTCGCGGTGCCCCGCCCCCGATGCCGGGCCCCGCCCCCGACGCCAGGTGATGTCGCGGGGCCCCGCCGCCGACGCAACGTCGCCCGGTGTCGGGGCCCCGCAACATCGCCCGGTGCTGCGGTAAGCTAGGCACGGGCCCCGGGGCAGGCGGGGAGCTGCCGGTGAGTGCAGAGCACCCACCAATTTTTCCCCGTGGGTGCTCTAGCCCCGGAGCACCCACAGAGTCGGCGCCTATGCCGCCTGGAAACCCCCCCAGGCTGCAGGGCCTTATGCAGGGCCTAAACAGGTTCTGGGGCTGCGAAGGGGCAGCCCAGGGCTAGGTAAAGGCAGCAGGTCCAAACCTCCCTTGCTTATGATGACTGGCTATTGCAGACTGCACTCTGCCCCAGGGAACGGGGGCTTGATGATGACTGGCAGTAGCCCATAGGATGAGGCAAAGTGGGGATAGTGAGTTGGGGGTTCCCTTGGGAGGGGAGACCCAGACTGAGGGGGTACTACCAGTGGGCAGCACCCCAGACAAAAGGGCACCGAGGTCCGGGAGGGAGACAGAGGCTAACAGCGAGCAGGACAGCGACCAGCAGAGGGCGCTCTGGGCTGGAAAAAGCTAATTCCCTGGGCAACCAGCAGGAGGCGCCGTGTGGGTGAGTCCTGTACCGTTACAGGAGTGCTAGCAGCAGCATTCTCTCCAATTTCTGTGTGGGGATGCTGGAGCTGAGAAAGAGGCTCCCTATTCCCGCTCCTCTTCCCTTTCCTTCCTGCCCCCAGTTAGTACTTTTTCATGAGACAAAACCTTAAAGTAACTTGATAGCTGTGCAGCTTATGGAGCTAAGAGAATTATCACGTCCTATTTGAGACCTGTAAGCAGACATTAGTTCCAACCTTTAAAGGAAGAAGACAAAGCCTCGGCTACATAGCATACAGGTTTAGAGCCAAGCGTAGCAAGGGATGATTCTGTGCAAACTTGTTGCCATGGCTCTGACAAGAGTCCTCAGAGCTGACCTGCAATTCCTCCCCTTTAGCAGTTCCTGCGCAGAGACTCACATTGTGCCATGTAGGTGGTAGTCTATAGACAACCTCTACAGGAGAGCACGGTGAGACGCTAAACTCTAACCCAGTTTTTGTGAGATGGATGGATAAAGAATTGACCCTGCCACCTACACTTTTAGATTAAAAGGTAAAATAAAAGCATTGCTACATGGAAGACTGAAAAGAGCAAGTCAAAGCAGACAGAGGGTTTCCCTACCCCTGTACCTGTGGATTTCTTCTTTATAAAATAAAGAGAAACAGAGCCAATGGTTACACTGGAAGTCCAGATTTCTGGGTGTCTGTTGCTGCTCTATCACTGACCTGGGACAAGTAACTGAACCTTTGTGCCTCAGTTTCCCCATTCTGTAAAATGGGGATAATAAAAACAAGAATATTCGTGTTTGGCTCCACGTGGATGTTGTGAAGCTTAATCCACTAATAGTCATTAAAGACTTGGAGATCCTTGAATACAAGTGTTTATAAAAGTGCTAGTCTATACATTTATGAAAGAGTATTTTAAAAGCTGCCATTTAATGCCATGATCACCTCTGTATCTTGTAGATAAATAGGAATCTCAGACTTCTCAGGAACACACCTTCTGGATCAGTACATCTTGTTTCTGGCAGAATTTTATTATTTCTATGGCAGGAACTTGTACTCCTCCCCCATCCTTGCCCCATTACAAAATTAAACCAAACTAGAAAGATAATTCTGTGACTCAGAATAGTCAATTGGGGAATCATTAGCTCCCGTTTAGGGTCTATAGCTTTAGGGTTTGTAGCCTAATTCTTTCCTTTGAGTTAATTAAAATATGTTTGAATGTGACAGACATTTCAAAATCTCCCTGCTATCTAGCAGGAAGGGTAATTTTTTTTTGTCATCCTCCATCAAGTACAGAGGCTCAGAGCTCTGAAGAATTTTACTACAATGCTGCAAGGTTGTTTACCTTAGCTCCTTCACAAAAGATAATCCAACAAATTACATTAATTATAAACCAATATGTTCTGTTCAATTCCCTCATGAGCCAAACCTGGGTATGAGCATCTGCTCTTATTTTCTGAGCTGGGTTTTGAGGACAAGATTCACAACAATGCTCAATCCATAATTAACAGAAAAATTAAAGATGCAACATCCCTTGCATCCTGCTTTTTGAAACAGTATGTTTAAAAAGATACATGCACTGTCCTGGCAGTTTTTATTCAACATAAAAAAAATAGAATAATACTCCATTGTTACCCCTGGTGAGTTTTTGTTTGTTTAAAATATTTACATTTGTGTTAGGCATAAAATAAACATGAAAATATTTTCCATAAGAAAAAAAATGAATCATAATTTCCCAGTGTGCTACATATTTTTTCTTTTCAATTGTGCTTCCCTCTCCACCCTCCCTTCTGCGATGACCTCTTTTCATAAAATGTGGCTTATTCTGTATTAAGCATATTGTTCTCGTTATGAAAAAAAGGACTGTTTGAGATTCTTATTTTTTTTAGAGGGGCATATTTTTGCCCCTTTCATAACAGGAAACAAAAGAGAATGTGACAATTTGATCTGTTTACCAAAGGAAAAGTCATTAATGAAAATCCCATTAGTGTGATGCCAAGTTCTCTTAGCTGTTTACCATAAACATATTTATAGAATCATATTCCAGACCCATGTCTAAGAAGGAAGGAATAGTGGCCGTGTGATTAAGGCACTAGTCTGGCTCTTGAGATCTGAGTTCAATTTGCACCTGGGCTTTCAGACTTTGGACAAGTCATTTAATTTCCGTGGCTCATTTATTTCTCCCATCCTCTGTCTTGCTTATTAGAATGTAAAGTCTTCAGGGCAGGGGCTATCTGTATGCACGCTGCCTAGCACAACGGGGCCCCAATCTCTGCTGAGGTCTCTAGATGCTACCGTAATAAGAATAATACATGCGTGTATACACCACACAGTATCTAATCAACCTTGCAACTCTCCAGATACAGGACCAAATTCTGTGCTGATGTAAGAGAAATCACAGGGTGCTAATCAATGCCAGATTAGACCCAGATAATATACTGGGAGCAAGTTGTCGTTGTTTGATGGGTTGCTGCTATCAGGTTCTCTATCACGGAGGAACTAGGGTGACCAGACAGCAAATGTGAAAAATCAGGACAGGGTGTTGGGGGGGGGGGGTAATAGGAGCCTATATAAGAAAAAAGACCCCAAAATTGTGACTGTCCCTATAAAATCGGGACATCTGGTCACCCTAGGAGGAACAGAACTTCCTGTTAAGTCAAGGTCTCTTCTGTGAGTTTCCACTGTTTTGTTTGTAACAAACAAACAGTGTTAACAGCGTACCATAGCAGTTGACTCACTGAGAGATCACTGCAGAGTCCATTTTCATTAGTTATCTGAGATCTCAAGCCTCACCTTTGCCAAGCAGTCAAGTCTACTTTACGGCTAATGGATTTGAAAATCCAGGCGGAGTCCTATTCCAGCCACATTACTTGTGCCACCAAATTGTGTAACAGCCTCTGCGGGCTTGTTTGTTCTGCATTACATCCAAAGCCTTGTTTTAATGAATAAATAATTGACAATGAAACAATAGGAATTCATTAACCAAAAATATCATGGAAAAACTTAATGTGTGGGGAGATGTTTCTTCCGGAGAAAAAGCTGCCATTTTTTGAAAGCAACATTACGGGCTATTTAACCCCTTGAAGTTAAAAGAGCTCCTGATTCTCACCTGTGGCAGTCGTCCCATTGGGGCTACAGAACTGATCAGGTTCTGCGGGGAAGAGTGTGTGGAGGGCATTCACTTACACACCTTCCAACTTCTCCAACAAATGATGCAAAGACCCACCCAACAGCTTCCTTCACTACACGGCCCTGATTCATTTCCAGCGCACATTCTATCCTCTGCACTGAATGAGAGAGAGTCTCCTGGAAAAAAATACTATATGATCACGTAACTACAGACTGTATCATGATGCATATGCACAGGGGGGCTAAATGAAGGTTGCATGGGCAACCATAATTCTTGCATTTCCTAACTTTAGAGTACTTAATTTTGCAACCTTAACATTCTCTTAGTAATGTAATTTCCTAATTTTTTTAACTGCCTCCCTCTCGCCCCCCCCACCCCGAAAATTTCTGTCATGTGGAACCATATTGACCCTCAATGTGAGTCATCAGTAGGATTTGGACCATTGCATCTATAGTAATCTTCTCCTACTTGAGCTTATTGAACAACTGGTAGCAGTAGTAGGCTATGATCCTCTCTGTGAACTACAAAGGAATGAGCCAAACATTTTGCTAGTGGATTTCATAGCTATTTGCTAACAACAGATTATTGTAGAGACTCAGGATTTCTGGATTCAATTCCAGGTTCTGGATGGGAGTGTGCTCCAATTGTTATAGAACCTTCTGCCCCCTCCTTCTCCATCCTTAACTTGGTTCCTGTCCTCCCTGCTCCTGCTCCTCCTCCTCCTCCTGTGCATATATATCCCCACACAGATTCCCTGCCTTTCCACCTCCCTCCTCACAAGCCTCTGACTCCCATGGACTCCTTTCCTCATGCTCCATTTCCCCCATTCCTCACTCCTCTGTGTTCCAGGCAGGCTGGTTCCACCTTTTCCTCCTTGCTGACTGGGAGCCAGTAGAAGTGTGCATTGTGAGCACAGGTGACAGTCTCTTGGATGGTAGTTACTGTGCCAGAGGCATGGAGCAATTGCAGGGAATGTCTTGTTTCAGCTCCTGTAGCTCAAGGCTAGTGCATGCTCAGTGCAGATGGAATCTTCAGAGATTTTAGTTTCCCCAAACTCTGACAAGTCTCTGCTGAACATGTGTGCACTGAGACTTTTCACAAGCTTATAACTTGGTCACGTTTTCATGGGAATGGCAAAAGTCCTTGCTCCATAGCGTGGATGTGCTAGAGTGTCTCACTGAAACAGTTGTAAGAATTTTTGTATTATGAGAAAAATAATGTATTTTCTCCTAATCTTATGTTTCTAAACAAGAGTTTCAAGTAGAAACTGTCACTGGGAGGAAAGAATCCAGACCAGAAAGTGGGGGGTCTGTGTGTTTTCTTCATTGATCCAGAGATCTAGACTTTTTTGGAAGCCTACCATGTCTTGAAAGCAAGAGCACTGTAAAGCGTTTTTACATTATTGAGTTTTGGAGTTATTTTCAATGATTGGGATATTGGGTTTCTATGCCGTACAGCTGCCTTAAGAGTTCTTATTTGCTCAAAGTTTTCTTTTTGTCTTAGGATAAAGTAGGAAATGGGATCCTGTTCTTTTAAAAAAAAATTATTCATAGAGAAGGCAAAGTATTAGCTACATATGGTGTCCTTGTTCTGGAGTTCCTTCACTTACTGAAGAATTAACTGGCATATCTATATGCTAAAGAGTTTAATAAAATGAAGCAGCATTTATTGAATGATTTTTGTTTTTATTTATTTACAAAGTGCACCAGGATATTACTCACTGAGGCCAAGTCTGATTTTTATCTGAGGTCCTGGCCTAGGAGGGGCCAGGGAATATTGAACAGGAACAACAATTAGAACACCTTAAAATAAATTTGTAAAGCAAATTAAAACTAAAAGTGGAAACAAAAAACAAAAATAAGCTGTGGTCATGTATTAGTATGAATGTAAGGCTGTGGCCATGTGTCCGAGGGTAGAATTGGCCCTATATGATAGTATAGACAAACAGTAGTGGTGTGCCACTTGTTATCTGGCCCCTGGGGAAAACACTGGGAGAGACGCTGACCTGACTTTCACCCTATGCAGCACTATGATTTCGGGGGAGAGGGATGCACTGGTATAAGTTGGAGCAGAATTTGAACATTATTAGTGTGTGTGCGTGTGGTGGGTGGGGGGGGGGAGTGTTTGTATTTTTTTTGTCAAGTCCTGGTTTCAATGCATATCCACTGTGGATCTTTTATTTTCCTCTCTGACCTTTCTAAAGTGCCTGTGAACAGTACCGGGTTGATAGCTCTAGGAAATAAGTTCCTCTAACCATAGAACAGATGCAGCCTAGTGTTAGCAGCACTGCAAGGTCTCCACACTGCTCCACAAACATGCCGCATCCCTCACCTACAGCCAGTTTAAATGCACTTCCAGGGATGAGAAAGTAGTTCACTCTCTAGCTGCTACTAAGAGCTGAGACCGCCCAGTGTTTCATTTTGAATATTAATTAATATGTTTTTAGCCATTATGTAGCACCTTTCCCCTCTGGCTGCACAAAGGAGATGGAAAGTTGAATCCAAGCTAGCTATTATAGACCCTTTTCATAGGGGAATTCCCAAAATGCATATAGCCAGCTCTGTGTCCCCTGCCTCTGGCTCCCTTGGCAGACAGGTATGGCTGGAGTGCTCTGAAAATTAGGGGAATCCTGCTGGGGGCTTTACTTTCAGCCCTGAGGCTGCTCTAGATTATGCCCCTGAGACCAGGAGGCATTCAAAGATGATGTAAACCATTGTTCATCCTCTCCTCAGGACCTGCACTGAGCACAGCCCAACCAGACCTAAATATCTGACTCCGTGTCTCAAGCTGGGCATCCAAAAAATGGAGGCCACTTCTGAAAATTGTTCTAGCTGTCCATTTCCCACAGAACTGTTTTGCCTGCTCACCTTCCTCTCTCACCTCTGTCCCTGTTCACACATCTGTTTGGTGTCTCCCCATCTTCTTGTTAGAAAAAGCCCGATGTCATCATTTATAACTAGGAAGGAAACTTCAGACCTGGGGGAAAAAAACTCCAGACAGTACAAAACACAGTAGCCTGGCTGCTGTGGAGCACAGTGAAAACCAAACCGTGGTCCTCCATTTGCTGGACCAGTACCTTTTTATTAGAAAATCCCATTCAAGGTCTCTGTCCTAGTACATTCAGCCCTGGTGATTAGTCCTAATTACTGAAGAGAGCTCTTCATGATCTCCCTACAGTCCACTGGACCTGTGAACATCTTGAATGATATGGGAAGATTTGATTGTGGAAGATGGAACTTCCATGGGAATAAGACCTTGAGATCCTATGCTATAGACCTCATTCCTGCAAGAGACCAGGATAACCAAAAATCTCACAGTGTTCAGAACTAAATGCCAAATCGTTTCTCTCGCACTCTTGCTCTCCACTACCTATTCATGTTTACTTCTACTGGTGGGGAAGGAAAGAGTTTGATTTTTCTTTTATATTGCTTGGGAAGCACTCAGACACTAGAGTGATGAAGCCTGTTATATGTGTCTAGGCAGATACCCATAAACAACGGACATTAGGAAAGACATTGGTCTTGTCTTTGGTTACCTAATTATCCCCAGAAATACTTGCCTAAGACAGTTGGCCCTTTCATTTCCTTCCCTTAAGAAACAGTGGGAAAGAAAATTGTAGTATTTCAGCCCATTGGTGTAAAGTTGCTTTGTTTTGAGAAAGCTGACCATAACTTGTCTGAAACCAAACCTGTCCGTTTTGGCTTTCCACTCCTTGTTAACATAAAGTGAAGACGACAACAACTTGTAAATTGTAAAATTTATGAAAATAAAAATGGATGAATATTTAATGAAGCCTCATGAAAAGTGACTTAATTGCTCATATATTATTTATAAATGTGGGAAGCAATTTTATCATGTTTTTACCTTAAAAACAGTCACCGTGAGCCACAGCAGCTGAGCCCCTTTCATCGATTACTTCTGTGTACATCCAAAGCTTGTCAGCAGGGAGGCGGGAAGACGACAAACCCTCTAGAACTGATATTTCTCCACTAACTAAGGGGTTGTTCTTGTGCCTATTGAAGCTAGTGACAAAACTGCCATTGATGTCAGTGATGCAGGACTAGGACTTAAGGGTCAGGTTCTGAAAACAGCCGAGAACTTCCTCAACTGAAATTGGACTTTGGGGCTTTGAGCATCTCGCAAGAGGTTTACAGGACCTTGTAGAATTGGTTCCTTAAAAAGACTTATGGGCCTTTGTGTGTGCTTTAAAAGTGCTGCTAAAATTTTCCAGGGTCTTTTCGACCTCCATGGAACTTACTAGAAAGTTTGCTTGTGTTCTAGATGTGAAATTCTAAGAAATTTAAGGCAACCTGTGAGATCCCTCATTAACCACTGACTTAAAGTGAACTTGCCCTTTGGATCAAGCACTGAAATCAAATTTATCCTCCCTTCTGGCTGTACCCAAAAAGAATTATTTCTCCAGTCCCTGGCCCCTCCATCAAAATTGTACACCTATCTTAAGACTTTGTGGATGTACATTATCATCCTGTTTGATATAGAAAGTCAAACAACAATCAGGAGACGTGATATAGTGATTTATGAATATGAACTGTTAATGAAACAAATTGCCCTTTTAGTTTCTACTGAGACATTTTACATATTGTGCTAAAAGTTTACTACATTTGAGGTGTATGAAATATTATTCAACCTGATATATATTTAACATAGAAAACAGAACCGAACATTACAAAAAGCCTTTAATACATATAATTCTGTGTAAACTAAATCTCTTAATTGACCTTTATCATATATCACTAGGCGATGATAAATGATTTATGCCTGCAAGACTGTAAGCTTTTCAGGGCGGGTACTGTAATTTTCAAAATGTGCAGTGCCAAGCATTGTCAGTGCAAAACAAATAATACCCAGTTTGCCTTATTGCCCAGAGCTGTAGAAAGATGTGAATTATGTGGTCTAAAGTTCTCTACCAGCGTAAACAGAATTCACCATTGGCATCAATAGGAATTACTTTGGCTTAGAGAGGGAGGAATAGCTAGCATTTTGCATATCGCTGTGGACGGATCCTCCAGAAGTGGATCACAATTTTATTTTTCAGTTTTAAAATGAAGGAACAACATCAGGACCTTGATGTGACCTACTAGAAAGGGGAAAGTTAGGGATATAATGTGGCTTTTGAATTTACAGCCACGCTATGGTGAATGCACCAGGACAGTGACCTGTGAAGAGCACCGTCAGAATACTTTTTGGGGCAGCATTGAGCAGTTCTTGCATTTTCCTTTTTGGAGATGCAACATGTATTCTTATCCATCTCAGACTCAGATTGCAGCCAGTGGAGGTAGAGGGAAACCAAGCGTACATGCCACCCTGCCCATCTCCACTGGATATTGTAGCATTGCAGGTGGCATAAAACTCCCCTACAACTTGTTCTCAGGCACTGGGATTTTGGCTGCCCCAGCAAAGGTGCAACCATTGGGGGATAGGTCCTGGACTCCTCTGCCTCTGTATGCCCTCACCCAGGGCTAGCAGATGGAATCTGGTGTTAACATTTTGACTCTCAGAAAAAATAAGAGATGGCTCAAAAGTTGTCAGAAAACGTCCAAGTAAATTAACAGCTGGATAATTTTCAGTAGACAGATCACTCCGTGAATATGTCCTTTTGTCTAGTCTTTTAGATAGATTAATTTAGCTTTATTTCTGGAACTGCCCTTGTCATCTGGAGAAATACATTCTTTTCCTGTAATTTATTTGTGCAGACAGAGATTTGGGTAAAAGAAATAATGTATGACCCCTGCCGGAAAACAGGATTCAGTAATGATTGTCAACATAATGTAAAATGCTTCCATCTCTGCACCACTAGGTGAGCACTTGAGGAGACATCTCAATAAGAAATGTAGTTCCAGGAAATAATGTAAGATTCAAAGGTCATCCTACCAAAGATTAACTTTTGATAATATATTAAAATTTCTTTATATATCTTTAAAATATAACAATCGTCATTGAATCGGAGGAAATTGAAAACATGTTAAGTAACCTTCAACTCTTTCACATTTGTATTGC
This sequence comes from Chelydra serpentina, assembly GCA_037349315.1. NCBI lineage: Eukaryota > Metazoa > Chordata > Testudines > Chelydridae > Chelydra > Chelydra serpentina. The sequence continues at coordinate 31,434,386 of JBAIAC010000029.1, read as the reverse complement.
ACATCATCTCCAAGAGTGACATTTTACGTTACTATGGAAACAAATTTGACATTACAACAACACATTTATTGCTGGGTCACTGAGAAAAGGAATCTGAAATTAAAACAAAGGTCAAAATATTTGACCATCTCACTGATACTATACAACGCATCACGTTCCTTCAAAGGTATGAAATACAAAGTGTCATTGTTCAAAAGCAAGCTCTGGCTTGGTTTAGTTGTTGGAAATGATTTTTAACAGGCTGTGGCAATGGTGTATCGTTCAATGAAACATGCCTGAACATCTGTAGAATATTTTAAAGTGGTCATAATTGTTTCTTGTCCAACTTTGCTTGATCAATTCATATTCCTAAGATTTTTTCTGTCACAGGGACTACATAGTCATAATTATCAGAGGGGTAGCCGTGTTAGTCTGGATCTGTAGAAGCGACAAAAGGTCCTGTGGCACCTTATAGACTAACAGAGGTATTGGAGCATAAGCTTTCGTGGGTGAATACCCACTTCTTCGGATGCAAGCAGTGGAAATGTCCAGGGGCAGATATAAATGTGCAGGGAAGAGTCAGGCTAGAGATAACGAGGTTAGCTCAATGAGGGAGGATGAGGCCCTCTTCTAGCAGTTGAGGTGTGAACACCAAGGGAGGAGAAACTGCTTTTGTAGCTGGCTAGCCATTCATAGTCTTTGTTTAGTCCTGAGCTGACGGTGTCAAATTTGCAAATAGTCATAATGACAATTCTAGGTAAAATCTACTCATCTTTCTTCTGCAGAAGGTTTAAAGATAGAGGTCAAAATTTTAATTTATATTCAGCTAAAATTCTCATGGTTGTTAATTGGAATTTTGCCTAGGATTTGGCCCAGACAATATATTTAGTATAAAACATGAAAACAAATAATCAATTTTGAGGTTTAGTACCAGCATGTGAAAAATAAATAAATGATACCACACTGGCCCTCTAATTTTAATGTATTGTTCTGAAGTCTGATCTCAGTTACTCTGGTGTAAATCTGTAGTCGTTCCACTGACAGAAAACTGATCATTTTGAAATCCATGCAGTTATTCTGGGTTTACACTGGCCAGAAGTTGGAATCTGGCCCTGAGGTGAGAACTTCTCTTTGTGACTTAGAACAGGAATTAAAAAAAAAAAAAGATTTGGCATTTACTGGCTGTCCAAAAAACTTAGAAAAACACTAGTTTTATTTTTATACTTTTTGAAATCTCCAGTCACTTTCCGAATTGTATTGAGTGTGGGGATAAAGGAGCATCATAAATGTATTTCATTAGCAAATTATTGGGGTGAAGTTGCTGTATTCTCTTTAATTAGGTACTATTGCTGCTCTGCCTTACTAGCATGTTGTCCAAAGATCATGAAAGGGAGAAGCTCTCAGCTCATACCAATTTCAGAAACATGTTTAATTACTGTACTGGGATGCATTGTCATTGCCGTGTGTGGGGACTGGGAGGAATACCTTCCATCATTATCAATGGACTAGTCATGTGATTGAATCCTCAAGGATCGCAATGAAAACTGACCTATTTAGATTAACACTGCTGTTGCTAGTCTTATACCTGCCTTCAAACACTGAGCTACATTTTCACTTGTTTTATAATAAAATTAGATTTGTTATTACTGTTGAAATAAACCTTGAAAAGCATGTTTAGGTTGGGTAAATATCGTGGATAATACTGGTTTCAGTGTAGTAGCCGTGTTAGTCTGGGTCAGCAAAAAGTGGATAATACTGTTTTCGAAGACCTTATCTCTCTCCCTGTTTTTTCATAGTGAACTCCACTTTGGGCCAGATTTTGCTGTCTCTTCCATCTGTGCAGTTCTCTTGACTTAGCTAGGATTTCAGAAGTATAGATGAGACTAGAAGTTAGCTCAAGGGGTGTCCAGTGTACCAGAAAAATATAAAGTACCATGAAATCTGCAGCAAGGAAGGGAAGAAAATCATAACCAATACATTCAATGTAATAGTCAATGTGGAATAAAAGTTGAGCCAAGGATCTTGGATGGGATCCACAAAGGGTCTTAGGCATTTCAGTGCTCAGTGTCACGGCACTTCTGAAATCCCAGGCACCACGCTGCAATGCATGAAGCTGAGCTTTGTGTCTAGGTCCCCTATGCAGTGAATGACACCTTCCAGTGTGATCCACAAAGGCAGAAAGCTAGGCAGGGAGTCACTTAAGATAGCCAATAGGAGATGCTGCCGAGAGGGGTGCGAGCTAATCCCTGCTCCTCTCAGGGATAGAAGCACCTCAGTCAAGGCTGCAGTCAGGTGCCTATCTCTGCTTAGTGATCTGTGAAAGGGAGCCCACCACCTGGAGCCAGATGGCTTAGGTGCCTAAGGCCTTCTTGGGGGGGAGTGAGTTAGGCACCTGCCTTGCTCCAGACAAAGCAGCCAGAGGAGGAGGTGCCACCCACCTTATGACATTTAGCCCAGTGGTTGGAGCATTTATCTGGGATGTGGGAGACCCAGGTTCAATCCCTGCCTCATTGGGAGAAAGGATTTGAACAGGGGTTTCCCACCTCTCAGGAGGGTGCTGGTACTACTGAGCTAGGAGATACTCTTATGTGTGGACTCTGTCAGTCTCTCCTGTTAAAGCTGTTCCACTGTGGATAAATAATGAAAAAGTGATGGGAGCAGGCGGACTACAGTATGGGTCTACTGCCTCTTACTGGACACCAGAGACATTTCCTCTCTCTCTATGGCCCAATGACTGTTCCACTGTGGATAGTCATTGGGCCCGACAGAGAGAGAATAATTTTGTAATCCAATAGTGAGAGCACCCACCCGGGAGGTAGAAGAGCCTGTGTCCACTTCCCTCCAATCGTGCTTTTGTTGCAACAGCTTCAACAAGAGAGAAGGAGGGAAGTCCCCATGAGACTATCCCCCAGCTCAGTGGTTAAAGCACTCTCCTGAGAAGTGGGAGACCACCATTCAACTCCCTTTTACTGGCTGGTGTAGGGAGGAGATTTGAACTTGAATCTCCTATGTTCCAGGTGAGTGCTCTAACCACTAGGCTAAAAGTAAGGTAGATGGTGACACCATCTCCTCCTCCAGGAGCCAGATTTTGAGTGGGACCCAATCCAGTAGGTGGCCTCTCAGCATGCCTACCGGCTCAATCCCCGCATTCAACTTTGGCGGACACAAACACCTGTCTTCCTCTGGTTCGTGAATTACTCTGGGGCTTAGGCTGGAGATAGGCAGCTAGAGCGCGGCCATAGCTCATGTGCCCCAAGGCAGAAACATAAATGCTAAGTGCAGACACCTGCAGGTTTCAGTCGGAGCTTTATGGATCTCAGTGGCACCTAAAACTGGGGCTTAGGGACCTAAATCTGGGGTTAAAGCACTCAAGTACCTATGTGGATCCCACCTCTTGCACCTAAGTGTACAGTGCAACAGAATAGATCAGTGTTTTTGGATGGTGTCTTCCACCTTTGGAGCATCTCCTATACATTTAGAAAGCAATGAGTTAAATGCTGGCAAAGCTGCAGCTGTGCAGCAACCATGGAGCTCACTAGATATATATTCAGCTGTCTCTGGTACACAGCCTTGGACATTAGAGCCTGTTTTATGGAGAGGGAATGTTGCCCAGGACACTCGGGTTATCTGCTACCATCTCTCCGTATGTTCCTTAGGATTGCTAACTTGCAATTTGAACAGACAGAAGTTGCAACATCTCCTCCAAATCAGTGTGTATGGTAAGGAGGTAGAGAGACTCCTGAGATTGTGTCTGGCTTTATGAACTGAAAAAAGCCAAACAAATCTTTGAATTTAAAGACAATAGTTAATATTTTAAATGAAGGACATGCTAAGTGTAAAGATAACAGAAATGCCTTCCTTATGGTTTGCAGGGTTCCCCCCTCACACACTCCTTTACACTAAGCTGAGATACTCTCCCCAAATTGTCCTTGGTGAAACACCTTTGACTTCACTGGAGTTACACAAGGGATGAATTTGGGCCATTGTTCTTGTCTACACAGGGATAAAGACTAGAATTATTAACATACTCATGGGCTAGTGTACAATAATATGCAGTACAAATCTGCATGATTTTAAAAGTGTAATCCAAGTTGGAATCCCCAATTGTGTAGAATGCTTACTAACGAATACCAGTGTGGTGATTATTCATAATCCAGAAATTATTTGTTTGGCAGTAGCACTTTAAAACCTGTTAGGGATAGGGGCGCACTTATGCAAGGTACTGAACATACAGATAGCTCCTCTCATGTTAATTTTGTTCAAAATATGTCTTAACACATTCTGGAATTCTTAGGCCCCAGTCGTGCAAACATCTAATCACATGCATGATTTTAAGCACATGAGTAGCTCCATTATAGTCGATGGGATTACTTGAGTGTTTTAAAGTTATGCATATGCATAAATCTCTGCAGGATCAGGAGCATTGTAATAGTTAGGAATTTTTAATACATACTGCATAGTCTGACTCCCAAATTTGTCATTGCTCAGTCATCAACTCAGAACAAACAAGTCACATTCAGTTACTGTCTGATCTTTATTTTAAAAAGGGCTTTCTTACACATATTATTTTTATAATGGTTGGTTTCTTTTAGTCAACCAGATTGTTGCTTAATAATGTTAGGATGTGATACACAATGTTCAGTTAATCTTTCATAAAAGATTGTGGCATTTGGATTCTTCTGTACTGAGCTAAAAGCACAGACAGCTCATTATGACAGATCACAAATATTAAGTCCTAGTGGCTACTAATGGATCAGTTTTAATCTGTTGATTTATAACACTCTGTATGTAATTAGGGTAAGTGTATCTGAAACAATTTTATTGTGGGTTATAGGGGTTGGTAATATTCAGCCTTGACTAAACAAAAGTGTATTCAAAGGAGGTTCCAGATGATCAGAGGATTTTTTTAATGCAGCAGATAGGATCTATTGAATAAAACAGCCCAAAAGCTAATTACTTGTGTTCATTGCAAAACCGTAAAAGAATCCACTGGCTGGTTATAGATTCATAGATTCATAGATTCTAGGGCTGGAAGGGACCTTGAGAGGTCATCGAGTCCAGCCCCCTGCCCTCATGGCAGGACCAATTACTGTCTAGACCATCCCTGATAGACATTTATCTAACCTACTGTTAAATATCTCCAGAGACGGAGATTCCACAACCGCCCTGGGCAGTTTATTCCAGTGGTTAACCACCCTGACAGTTAGGAACTTTTTCCTAATATCCAACCTAAACCTCCCTTGCTGCAGTTTAAGCCCATTGCTTCTTGTTCTATCCTCAGATGCTAAGATGAACAAGTTTTCTCCCTCCTCCTTATGACACCCTTTTAGATACCTGAAGACCGCTATCATGTCCCCTGTCAGTCTTCTCTTTTCCAAACTAAAGAAACCCAATTCCTTCAGCCTTCCTTCATAGGTCATGTTCTCTAGATCCTTAATCATTCTTGTTGCTCTTCTCTGGACCCTCTCCAATTTCTCCACATCTTTCTTGAAATGCGGTGCCCAGAACTGGACACAATACTCCAGTTGAGGCCTAACCAGCGCAGAGTAGAGCAGAAGAATGACTTCTCGTGTCTTGCTCACCACACACCTGTTAATGCAGCCCAGACTCATGTTTGCTTTTTTTGCAACAGCATCACACTGTTGACTCATATTTAGCTTGTGGTCCACTATAACCCCTAGATCCCTTTCTGCCTTTCTGGTTAATCGGAACTTGTTCCAATTTTTTTTTAAATAACAAAATTAAAATGTGAATATGATGCTATAGCTGGAATTAATTACACCTCTACATTTCTTTTTACATTAATGACTTAGAACAAACTTTAATAAAAATGGAAGAGCTTGATCTTGTAGCTCTGTCTGAGTAAGGCGAGGCGTGTTGAGCCCTGGGTGAGTGAGTTTATTTGGACATCAAAATACAGAAAATGTGTATGCTCAAACACACATATCTAGGGTCTAGATCACGGCTGGTTTGTACACAGCCATGCAGGAGTGGTGGGAAGCACTGGGGTTGCTGCCAAATTGCTCCACAGAAGTGAGTAGGTAGGGGCAGAGAGTAGGCAAAATGACTCCACTCTGTGATCTGGCCAGATGATCTGGCTGGGTGTGTAGGGGAAGGAGTATGCTGCGCACCCTTTAAAGCCTGTTGCAAATTACGCACTCTTCTTGCCCCAACTCCGAGCCACTGAGGAGCTCCCAGTGCTCTTCTGGCCCAGTTCCTTACAATGGGCTATGCCTACCAGGTAACAGGTAGCCCTGTTTAGGGGCAGATCCTCAAATGGCACATTGAAGTCACTCCACTGAATATCCATTTTTATTTGTGTATTGACTTGAACCCCAGAATGGGAGTCATGTTGAAGAAAGGAGGCAAAGTGTAATGTTTAGCAGTGCACCTTCCCTCTTTTCTAACCCTAAACCTAAATGCTAAATAGTATATTAGTACCAAATAGAAGTAGGAGAACATCTGGCATGAACTATAAAACCGAATCTGAATGACCTTCTTTTACAATGAACATGTTAGATTGTCAGCATTAGCAGGGCCGGCGCAAGCACTAGGCGACCTAGGCAATTGCCTAGGACGCCAAGCTCTTGGGGGCGGCATTTTCGCGCCCTCGGCGGCATTTTGGCAGCGATGCCTTCTTCCCTCTTCGGTCCGTGGCGGCATTTCGGCGGCAACCCCGCCTTTTCTCGGCGGTGACTCCTCCTCTTCTTGGCAGCATGTCGGTGGCGACTCCGCTGCGGCGTCAGGGTTTTTTTTTCTTTTTTCTTTTTTCCTCTTCGCCGCCTAGGGCGGCAAAAAAGCTTGCGCCGGGCCTGAGCATTAGGTATGGGCCCACTGTTGGAGTAAATTCTTGCTTGTGCAAAGCCTGACTACCTAGGCTTGCCACAGAATAGCTTAGCAGCTCAACAGCTATGCTCACAGTAACGTTTCATGGCCTGTAGCAGCCTCTGTGGGTGCAGCCACTGTATGGAGAACTGAGAGGGAAGTGAACCGGTCATGTCTCATTAACCCCTCTGTGGGCATGCTGTGGAGGTTGCCACAGAGCTGTGTTCCCCAGTCCACAAAGGATAAGGATGGAAAGGGTTGGTTCCCTTCTCCTATGCATCAAAATCACACAAATGTTGGGCCTTTGAGGCCTGTCTTGGGTCTGAGGATTTGGCTCAGAGAGAGTATCAAAACCAGTCTAATAGCAAGGGGTCAAAACCTTGATGTAACCTTTCTCCTGCCTCAGCAATGGCATACTGCACGCGATGGACATTGGCACCTGCTTTGTGGGTGCGTTCTTCTGGGGGAGTGATGGGAAAGAGAGAGAGGAGGGAGAAGGAAAGAAGTGGAAAAATTAGAAGGAAAAGGAAACTTATGTGCCCGTTTGCCACTATTTGTATAACACCAATCTTCATACAGTTCTAGTCATCAAGGGGGCTGCTGTTTCACTCTTCCAGGAAAATACCAGTCTGTTTCCATTTGCAGCTGCATTAATAGCAAAATTCATATACACAGTAACTAAGGGCTCCATAGCCCGGGGGAGCTGAGGGAAAGTCTTCCTTTTTTTTTTTTTTTGCCAAAGGACTTTCAACCCAGTCCAAAAAGGCCCAATCAAAAGAATGTAGGGTGAAAGGGTCCTGTAAGTGTAAAATTAATGGAAGACAGACACTTCACAGGTAGGGCCTCCATGGTTCCGACAAAATGTTTTCCATTGTGAGAAAGAAGTTTGAATCCGAAAGAATATTCACGGTTTTATTCTTATTTTATGGCACTCACAAATACACTAGGTGTTTCCAGAACACAAACAGAAGATGAGTCCTAGCCCCAAAGAGCTTAAAATGGAAGGCCCAGATCCTGCAGTTGCCTCTGCCCCAGAGGACCCCTGCACCTATGCAGAACCCCATTGAAGTCAATGGGGTTCCATGTGCGTTGGCCGGGGGTTGCCCAGGAAGAGGCAATTCTAGGATCATGGGTCTAAAAGGTGAGCTTGGGAGACAAGTGAGCCTAGAACGTACCCAGAAAGGGGGTGGGTGTGAGGGGTATCTGGTTACACAACCATGGTCATATGGATGCTCACATAACGTACACCACGAGCACCCCAAAATTTTTTTTTAAACAAAAAGCATAAAACATTCCATTTTTTTGCAGGCAATGCCACAGAAATGAGAGGTTTTTAGGAGGGATTTTATTATGGCAAGGGTAGATGATGCAGATTGCAGGTGACAGGCTTCCTCAAGTGTTTCCAAACACTGCCTATGGCTGCAAGGAAAACAAATTGTTTTCAGGAGGGAGCTAGTTATAACTGGATCACCCACAAAGTTTGGTCTAGTAATAAAATGTAACAGTCGCTGCTGTGCCCTTCTCAGAAGGTAGCATCTCTGATTGTCATGAAACATTCTCCCACATTCACAGAAAGGCACACTATTTGGAGGACAATGTGTTTAATAAACCACATGGTGCATTTAAATAAACATGGTTTTGATTTTTTGTTTAATTTGCAAAAACACATAAAAGCTGAAGTGTTGGAAGGTTTCTGCAGACATCAGGAATCCGTGTTTTTGATTTGAAAATGGCTTGTCACCCTGCATTGGATGTAGAAGGTAAATAAACGCTGTGTGGGTACAGGCCTAATAGGAAATGGGTGTGCCTGCACATACTCAGAGGCTTAGAATGTGGTCATCATGTTGCACTTGTCCTAACCCAGCTTTGGCACAAGTGCCGTGTATACGTGGCGTTCTGGGTTGAGGTTGTGCCTCATTGTTTGAAACAGGCCCAAATGTTCCTGACGTTATTACAAGAGAAATAGAAAACAGGAGGTTGTTGGCTGTTTTGTTGCTATTTCGCTGTGCGACTGGATGCTGGCACTGGCAGCAACCTCACTCAAATTCCTTTGTTAATGGTGGAAGCTGAGTCGGTCGTCATAGTGACACAGGTCTCGCTATTTTCCAATGACAGTATTTGCAGTTTAAATCTATGTGGGGTTATATGGTATCGCTTAACAATAAACCTGTTTGTTTTTCAAGAATATGTTCTTTCTTACTTTTAAAGATTAGGCAACCCTAATTATCTCGCCGTACCTCTGGGCCTTTGAAAGTGCATTTGTTGAGTCATTTTTGTCCGCATGGACAAAAAATCTATTTTATCTATTTTTGATATTTAATGGATTCCACAGTGGCTTAATGTTCTAGTTCATAAACCCAGATTAAAAATACAGTATGGATTTGATGACCAAAATATGCTGTCTAATTGGATTTTTGGAAATATTCTCGAAACCAGTTTTTTCACCTTTTCCTAATCCTCCCTGCTTCCCTCACTAGAGATAACCGGGGTTCATGGTCTAGAGTTTGTTAATATTAATTTTCCAAGTACCTAAACGTAAATGATGGTAAAGGGCAGCCATGTAGCAGAGGGAAATGTGTGCATAGGGGAGAAAAATGAGTCAAAATGCCCCCAAATCTGGGAAGGGAGGGATTGGGCTCTCTCTCTCCCCTCCCCTCAGCCTCCTGGTATCATGAAAGTCCCTCTGCAAGAGATCCGCAGGATTGAGATTCCACGAGTCTGGAGAGCAAATTCCAAGGGGCAGGGAAAAGGAGACAGGTGATTTGTTCAAAGGAAAGGGCATGGCTCGTTAAAATTAGGAGAGCCCAAAGATTTGGTGGGAAATCTCTGCGGATCTTGGTGTACCTTTGTAGAAGGCCTCAGCTTCCTCTGGTCTGCACTTAAAACACCATTTTTGAGAGGAGTTACTGCTATTTATTCTGGCCATGCTCCTTGTTCCCCAGCAATGTGACTTTTATTCAACTTACTGTATGTAACTCATGGAGTTTGGCTTGAATATCTTATCCTTCTGTTGATTTATCAACAGCGGTATGGCAAGATAGCCCAATCTCTTCTTTGCTCCAGATTCTCAGCTGGTATAAACTGGGACAGCAGAGATTTGGCCCAGTGCCTTTTGTTAATTTTTGACTATAGAAATGACTGACTCCTCGGCTTAACTCCCCTCTGTTTTTTCTTTCAAGTACTGTTGGTTTCACGGTATTTAGTAACCTTGTTTTAAGATACGGTGGGTTGTATTTATATCCTTTTCACTAGGACACCCCCTATCTTTGTTTCAATTTTTTCACCGCCCTTCTAAGAAAAAAATGAAAATAAAAGCCTTTTCATTCCACTAGTTCCTTATATCTAGTAAAACACACTGTAAACCATAGTTGCTCCTGATCATTTCCGGAAGAATGTATGATTATGTTGACTGTTTCCTTTTTGGAAAAAAAAAAAGATTGGAAAATGTCCCCCTTTTATTTAAATCACCAATGTTGGGCATAACTGGAAGCTGCATCTTATTTCCTTTGATGAAATGGTAAACTAGGATTGTAGCCAGCACCTATAAAAGTGACATTAGTAGAGTTGTAAGAGTCTAATGGTTGGGAGTTTAAACTCCATGTGTAACATAGTAAATTTTACAATCCAGATTTTCAATGTAAAAATGGAAATGAGATACAACGAGCAGCTCCCCCAGGGTAGCAGTATAAAATCTACAGTAAATTCTTGCTACATAAAAAAAGCATAGCTAGTTACTAGCTACTGTAATAAGGAAGAGTTTCCTAGCTACCTTATTCTGGGTTGTCTGTATATATGAGACACAATAGTTTTGGCACCCATGAGTGGTAGTTAAATATTGCTTCACTGTTTCTCCGTATAAATGTAGAGTCCACATATTTTTCTGCTAAATAAGAGCCAGATTCTCCTCTTCCACACCAAAAAGGGGGAGAGATGCTCCAATAATAGTAAATTCCATATTGGACACTATCTACCAATCAAAACCCTGTGAATCTGCAATTTAAGCAGCAACCAGTAGGCACGACTTCAGAGAACCAGGATGTCCCATATAAGGAAGAGGCAATGTTGACCCAAGTGCTGAAAGAGCTCCACCTTTTATGGCCCAAGGAGACTCCATAAACAGCAGATTGTCTCTAACCTCTCCCATTGGGGAGAGCCATGTTGTGCTAAGCACATAAGTAAAGTGAGGCTCTATGGTTTTATCAGATTATAATGGGAAACAGGCCTTACTTGGAAACTGGTATACTGGCTTTACTGGTTATACTGTCAAGCTGTAGTCTAGTTGCAACCTGGTTGTATTGGCTATACTTGGAATCTGGTATACAAGTGGACTGAGGAAAATTGAGCGAAACTGGTACATGGGGTTTACTGGTTATATTAGAAAACTAGTTCTGCTTTGTTTCTTCTTTATGAAAGAGGTGGTTCTGCCTAGTGTATCATTTTCCCTTTGGAACCAGTATGCCAGCAATGTAAGGCTATAGGGGAATTCTGTCTATCTAGGCGCTTAGTCCAACCTCATGATTGTAGTACATGAACAAATTTGTGTTTGAGTTGGTACAGAGACAGAAAAGGAACACGACTTAGACCTCTCCTGTTATAGGACTGCCTGAACCCGTGGTGAGAGGCTGCCCTAACTTGCATCCCTGCTGCTGTGACCCCAAATTATTGACCTTCCATGTAGCCTTGACATAATTCAACACCTGTGTGTGTGCTACATTAGCCTTGACAAGGTGCACGACAAGTGCAGGAATGAGTTGTGTGCATGCACAAATTTGCATGTGCATACGGTTGACTAAGTAGAGCCAAATGTCTTAGATTTTTCCCATTCCTACTTGAATGATTATAAAAAGTGCTATTTTTGAAGACTTAGCAGTCTATTATACATTAGACAGAAGGTTTTAGGAAATAGTCAATGTGGGATGTACTGGAAGGAAAAGAAATCAATCTGTGTATTTGCCTTTTAACTAGTTGGAGACAAATTGGCACACATTTTTGGCACATTAAGGAATTCTGCCTTTTTAATCTCTGCTATGCTCTTATAATATGAATTCATATCCTATTTGGGCACTAAAAATCAGTAAGTCACTGACTTAAGTTTCTGGATTTAAGTTGTAATCACTTCGAGATCATAGTCAATAATTAGGAGGCTGGTTGCTTTGAAGGAAAGCAACAAAAGAACCTATAATGTCATTTGTAGCACATAACTGTAACCACACATTTGTGAAGGGAACTCTCAATGTAATAGAATATCTATACTCAGCAGTCTCTACAAACACATTTCTTCAGCCAGGAACTTCAGGATGATCTTGCAACTGTATTGAAACGCATGTACCACTTAGTACCGAAAAGACTCCGCATGCTGATGTATATGTTCTCAGCATATTCTTGGATGGAGCTTTTTGTCCTCTCACAATGAAGTTAACTCTTTTGTAGCCATTTCATTTCCATCCCTCTCCTCATACTTGATACCTTGTTTAAACTACAAATTCACGATGATGATTTTGTTTTATTATTGGCTTATTTTCAGATAACTAGCCTAAATCAGCCCCGTCTCCATATGTTTTCTTTCCAATAACCAGCACCCTTCTTTCCCAGGCAGACATCAGGGACACTATTTTATATATGAGTACAGAAAATATGCTCAGTACTGTGCAAAACATAGAATAAACACCACTCTTGCACCAAAGACCTTCCATTTAGGGTAGTGCCTGGCTTAAATCACAAGGGACTTTTGTTCTATTGCAAAAGAAGTGGTTGGGTTTTGTCCTGGCCTGAATGTGTGGGGAGAAGGAAAGGAAGAGTTACAGATGACCCCAATGCTGCGGGCATGGATAGCTGGGAAGATGGTGTTGGCATGAACAGCAATGAAGAAAAGTGGAAATGGAGAATTCAGAGAAGAGGAAATTGAATAGTTTAGATTTGATTGTTAAACTTGATTTGTTGGCGTGCCACCTCGTCTGGTGGAGGACACAGTTTGACATGTAGGACTGGACAGTAGGAGACAAGTTAGTGGTTCATTTGCGAGTCGTAGAGCTGGTCAAAGTTTTTCAGCAGAAAATGCAATTTTGTTTAAATTGAAATGTTTCATGGGAATCTATAGATTTTTCTTGGTGGGGGAGCGAAGGCAGAAAAAATAGTTTAAATTCTCATTTTCTTTTGATAATGTCAGTGTTTAGTTCTTACCTTTTATTAAAATTAATTAAAATAATTAATTTTATTATATATATTACTGTTCTGCCATTATAGAAATGAAGCATTTTAACCTTATAAAAATAATTAGACATTATAGAAATCATTTCAATGGTCCCAAATCAGTTTTTTTTTAAATTTTGGTTCCATGGGAATCGTCAGAATTTCCTGCAGAATGGAAATTCCAGTTTCTTAACAACTCTAATCATAAGTATGGAAATGATACCAGAACCTGAGGGAGTGGCTATAGTTATTCATGGCTAAGCTGTAAGTGAAAAGAGATGAGAACCAAGGATAGAGTCCCACAGAGGAGAGAGGAGGGAGAATTTACATCCCTCTAGGGCCAGATGGTTAAATATACTTGTGTGGGTAGCCCGATTGAAGTCAATGGAACTACTCCCATGGGTAAAGCTAAGCACACGCATGCTTGCAGGACTGGAGCCAAAATGACCTGATATATCTCATTCATCTCTAGTTGCTGTGAAATGACCTTGTCTGCAGCAGGGTGGATCAGTCTCTGGTCTTTCCTTCCTGCAGCATCGGTGCCCCACTTCAAGTCTCATGAATAAACACTTAGTCTGCTTCATTTTATGTGAAGTCCAGCTGTCCCCATTCTTTGAAGTACCTTCTCTAGCATTAACAGATGTTCAGTATCACTTTGCCATTGTAATGAGGATGTCCTTGATCTTCACTATGACACACTGGGTGCACTGGTTATATTACACTCTCCATTGCTCTCTGGAAAATGCCAGGTTTCGAAGGTGTTCCATAAGGCATTCTATTTTACAGGGAGAAATCCTAATGAATATTCATCATGGTTACCGACATGTAGTCCTCCTCCAATACAGAAGGAGGAGTGTTGGTCTCCCACCAAGCACTACCTAGTGTGCAGAGTGAGTGGAACCCAGGACATGCCTTGGGACATGGCCCTTTGGGCCAGGGATGCCAATCCCATTCCATGGAGAGGGCAGAATTCCCCTTTTTCATGATGGTCCCTGTGCTGAGATTGAAATTCCGAAGTCCATTCCCACACTTAATCTACAGTGAAGCACTGCTGATGTCACTGAAAGGTTTACACAAAAATCAAAGGAAGAAAATGACTTTTATTTAGAACTTTAAGTTATTCTCATTATTTGCTAAGTCGCATTCAGAAAAATCTCCTCAACTCTAGGGCCACTGCTATTTCTTCTCTGAGTTCCCGTCCCCCTTCTCCTCTTTTCACAGTTTCTCTCCCTTTTCCTTGTTTTTGTGTGTCTCCTTTCTTTATGCTGTAGGTCCTTCCCTACATCAACTTCCAGTTTTCTCCCCTCTCTGGTTTTGCTCCTGCTCCTTCCCCAATTCTATTTGATAAAATGATCAACAGTGAAATAGTTAATACTGATATGTAAAGTGTCACCAATAGGCTTTGCAGTTGATATGCCAATCAGGTCAAATCCAGAGCTATTGCTTCAAGTTGCCTGCAGGCTCAGGAAAACTACAGGGCCTTGATTAAACTTACTTTGCATTTGGAAGGTGAATGTTCCATTCTTGAGGGCTAGAAACTTTTTATATTTTACAGAACCTGAATATGCCCTACAGGCTGCTTAAGTGCAGCAAGCGGGCTTCATCCTGCCCCTAGGCAAAATTTTAAGAATTCCGCTCTGGATAGTGCTGCCAGCCTTGTGATTACTGAGTGCAGGTAGCTGCATATGAGCTGGAGCACTAATGCATCTTGGCTTTTATAATGTTCTGGAGATCACAGATGCACTTAAATGCAAACCTGAGGAACTGGGACTAGAACACTGGTCCTACTGTATTAAATCACATGCCTTTCCCACTTGAACTGAAGGGGAACTCCCTCACCCAAGTCTAGTACTAGGTCCCATATTCTTTCTATAGGCCGACCATTAGATGGCAACATACCTCACAACAGACAAAGCCTGTACATCATAGTGGCAGCATTATGCAAATTACAACATAACTCTAGTTGCACATTTATTAGAGACAGTGAATTGCACCTTGCAGAATGGCTCTTTGCATTTGGCGCCTAGATTTGTATTCTCTTAAGATTCAGAAATGAAAGTGTTTTGTGGTTTCACCTAGTCACTACCTGACAGCTGAGAGCATAAAACAACAAGTACAACTACAAAACAGCCATTCCTGCTCAAGAGACACCCGAGTTCGGAGTTAAAGATCAGGCGGGAATTACACTGGCAGAGCTATCTGGAAAAGCTTGTGTAACTGTTCTCTGCGTAATATCCACCTCTGCACTGCATGATATCCAACTCACTCCTTTGCTTTAATGTCTTCACTGTTCTAGTATTTAAATTAAATTCCCCCATAAACGTTTTGGAGAGGATTCATATGCGTCAGGATATTGGTAAAGGTGATAGAGCTTTTCCTCATTAGGACACCAGTTAGAATCCAGCTGAGGTCATGGGAAAAAAAATAGCACTGCCTGGTTGAGCAATGTATCTAAAATGGGGTAATGTTCTCACTCTTTTTTTCAGTGGACAAATATCCACACTGCAGAGCTGTCTTCAAAACTTCTTCCCAAAGCCCTTTGGGGGAAAGTTAGTTGTACTAATCCAGAGCCATAAGAACAACATCTATTCAATGTAACGAATACTCCCATACCATGACATCGTTTTGGTAGGCTGAGCACAGGACCAAGGATTGGGTGGGCCTGGGGGTAGCTTAAATGCTCTCATCTAACTCCTGGAAGTGATCCCATCATTAGAGATGTGTGCACTCTACTAACCTTCATGCTGTGTATATGTTTTGTGGCGAGAAACTTCAGACCCCAGTGTTGTCAGTTCAGTACTTGTCAGAAGCGCTGTATTCACTGAAATTGGAGAAACGCATACGGGGTTTTATTTGGTTGTTTTACCCTTTCACTGCTGTAGAAGGTGTTGAAACTAAAGCTGCAAACAACGATATAACTCCAACCTCTGAAAATGACATGATATTGTTTTATTGTAAGCCTGGTAATAAGAAAAAACATGTGTTTGATTCACTGTAGTTTCTTACCTGTTAGATTAATGTCCCATGCCAGGGAAACACAGCAAGAGTTTGTCTGACTTGTTTGGCAGGCGGGTTTTCCTGAGTTCTCCTGTTAGATTGCACTATTCTAATATGGCTAATGGCCACTCAATTTCTAAAGCTAGCTGGGACTGTGTTTAAACCCTTTCTGTATTCCTTCCTCCCACCTGCTCTATTCCTGCTCCCTTCCCACTGTCTATTCTGCATTTGGATTGTAAGTTCTTCAAGGCAGGGTCCTGTTTTATTCTGCATTCTGTGTTTTGGATGCCATGAAGATTATGGAGGCTTTGGTTGCATTTCCATAGTTAAGGCCGAGTTCTGTTTTGCACTTAACACAGGGTTTCAACATGAGTGTGATGTAGGAAATACAGAATATCGTCCCAAATTTGCAACACTTACTCTTGGAGTACAGAATGAATTTTCTGAGAATTTACCAGTAAATACACTAATTGTTTTGTTAAAATTAATTAAAAACTGGGTCCTTTGGGGGGGAAAAAAGCTAACATCTGTCAGTTCCTCTTTTTGTCCCAAATGATCTTAATAATGGAATAGCAGACACTTCAAACTTTCTATCGAGTTAAAATCCCATGCATGGGCTGTATTTGAAAAAACTAGGTTGTAATTAAGCTAAGGCATTAATGATTGTTGTATATAATTGTTACGATGATGATATAGGCTACAATTGGGTCAGGTCACCAGATCTAGTAGCTCTTAAATTGGGCCAATGCAATATCTGAGAATTCCACCAATTATCACCTGTCTTCTACAGCTAATGGGCATGCAACAATTCTATTGGTTGTCATAAGTCTGTGGTACGAAGAAGACTGTATACATGTGTCGAGTTCACTGGTAGATTGCTTTGCCCCGCTGTCACTCTCCATGGATGTGATGTAGCTACTCGCTACTTTGGACATCAGCACTTTAAAAGCTCCCCATTGCATTGATGTCTCAACTCTACCCCACAGAGAGAGAGAGAGCACTGCCAGGGGAACTGAGGCAGGAGCAGATGGGAAGCAGAGGCCATTGGGACTCAAGGACTGAGCTCCCCTTATCCCTTCCCCCCACAACACTTTACATAGTACCAGTCTCACTAACACAACCCTCTAAACCAGTAAATCAACAACTGCAAATGAAGGGGCATATTCACCAGTGCACTTCAACTTCTCTAGCAATGCAGAACGGCTGTGAATCCAGACTGACTGGCTTGTACTCTGTGATTGTAGTTTGTAGTGACACTGTGGCGGGGTGGGGGGGAGTTAAAGTGGTTTGGGTGCCGAACTCTGCATTTCCACACCTTAATGTGCCTGGATTGCATTTTAGTGTAATCTTCACTCTGAATTTCTTAAATTTATGAACGCTTGGTAATTGGAGATAACGACAGCAGCTGGTGAATGGCAGGATGCTGGTCAGTGGTTAAGGCCCCACTTTAACAGTTCAGGTTGGGTCATCAGTTTAGACTCTAATCCTCTAATTTAAAAAGGAGTACGCCGGAAGAATTGAGTTCCATAACAATAACAGTGGATACTGGATTTAAGCCACACTTTGTAGTTTAGATCCAAAGAATGTAATTCAGGCCCATCTCAAATGTGATAGAGATCTGATTTGGCTTGTGGAAGCACCTAAGACCCCTAGTCTTAGACTAGAATCCTCTTCAGGTAGGAGCTGTACAAACACAGTACAAAATGATGGTCCCTGCCACAAAGACCTTAATGTGGTTTCAGTGGTTTAAACCTTGGTTTCAATTGTTTAATTAAAAAAAAAACCCCACAAATAATAGCTGCTACCGTTCCAAAGACTCAGTATACGAAATGTTATGGATTATATAAAAGTTTGTGGTTTTTTTCCTTTTAAAGTAGAGTAGGTTTCCCGATTGGGGAAAAGTAGCCAAACTCTACCCACAATCCCAGATTAGATGGATTTTATTGATATGAGCAACTGTGAAATGTTACCACTGTTGCTATTCGGACAGTCATCTTTAGGCTGCAGTGTCAACCCCCCCATTTTGATGAATGGGGGCAGCTCAGATATATCTGAACTACTATTTCAGATTAAGACAACAGTTTGGCATCACGTCCACACTTTGGAAGGTTTCCTTCATACCCAGAAAACCCAGAAACTTGACACCAGCTGAAAATAGTTGTTTGCCTTCCTTTTATTGGGACAACTTGCATCCATAAAATTTGTACTTATAATTGGTTTCCTCCTCCTAAATGAAGTGCCAGTACCTGGCTGTGTATTTTGCACTTCTAGCTACCTGATTTACTCCCACAATAAAGTAGCTAGAAGTGCAATTACTTGGCTTTATGCCTTCAGTTCAACTGTGGGTGTAAAATTAAGGCAAAGATTTTATGGGTGGCAATTGCTCCTGCAAAAGGGGAGGTGGCCCTTTTATAAACTTTGCCATCAACGTCTGAAATGGTGAGCTGAAAATCTACAGGGGGACTGCTAATGCCACCCTAGTAGGGCTGGCATCGTCTCCCAGCCATTCCCACCTCACTGAGACCCCAAGTGGAATAACAAAAGAAAATGATCTTAAAGATGACTATTCCCAAACATCACCCCATTCTCCTAATCTCCTGAAAATAAGACAATGAATTTTCATGATGTAATGGGAGAAAACACTTGTGACAAACTTCACTCACCCACCCCCAAATAGATTCATAAACCTGCATTGAAACACCCATCCAAATTGGGTTTATTAATGGAAACACTGACAGAACATAAACTTTAGTGGTGCTACCATACATCATTATTATAATAGCAGAACACATGAAAAGTTGGAACAAAGCCATGGGTGGGGTGCAGTAGTGGTAGGTTTTATAGGATGCCAGATGCCACGTGTATTGAAAACTTGGTAATAAAAGTCCATAAAAATTATCATCTTCAACTTATTTGAAAAAAATGAGTCAGAGTAAACAGGGAAATGATGTGAAAATATGTTTTATGCTCGTTTGATTGAATAGGGGCTCGTATTTGGAACTAGGGTCATTCTTTTAATGGGAGCTTTTTTCAGGGGGAGAGAGGGAGAAGTTAAAAAAAAAGAAAAGGGAAAAAAAGAGAACCCACAACCCACAATCCATTTATATACTTCCTACAATGCCTAGCGCTGTGTCTGTGTTGGCAAATACTGTATCCTTTTTCATTCAGCAACATTTTGCGAAGTTTTCTTTCCAGCCTTCAAAAGGTTCTGAGCTTTTATACTTCATATAAATAGCATTTAAAAACCACATTTCCATCTCTTTTTAAAAATGTGCTAAATGTGAATGCAGAAACAAAGGGAAATGAAAATGTGCTTTGATAAACTAAAAACTCGTTATAGCTCGTTGCCAGTGTTTGAACAGTCAGGGCCCTACCTACAGCACCTTGCCTGTTCAGGGGGGAATGCAGCAAAAGGACTGGGTGCAAAAGTCTCTGGGTGGCTGGATACTGCTGTTCCCCAAATGCAGTTGTTTAGTACAGGTAATTCCATGGGTTGAACTTTGGTATGCTGGGAAAACTCAAAAGGCCAAGTTCTGTGCTTAGTTATTCCCATGCACCCCACTGTGGTCTGTGAGATTCTGGGCTGCTCTAACTTGTTCCATCTGGAGGGGGCTAATCAACTAGCTCTTAAGGGAGCTAATCCACTAGCTCAAGAGGACCAGAACACGGCCTGCTCTGACCAGGCCTCCCTCCCATTCCTGGCATGCACCTGGAATCTGTGTTACAGTAGGGGCAGGAGCAGATGGAAGTGGTACAGAACCATCCACTCTGCCTTATGTCTCCTGGTGATTCCGGTATTCGAGGAAAATCCCCAGCTGCCCTGTTGTGACAGGTTCCATTCCTCTCGTGGAGAGGCTGAGGATCTGACCCTATGGCTTTATACTGTTTTACTTCTGTATTTTTCTTTTTTCATTTTAACTGTGTTCTTCCCCCTGCTCCCTTAGGGGAAAAAGGGTTACAACCTTGCTTGAAGGGAATACTTGCAAGGCATTAATCTTTTTCTATGGATTAAAAGTAATTTGGTCCCCTGCAGGGCTTTATGGATGTCTGATGTTCCATATGCCATTCCTGGACTTTGTGACGCTACAGTTGTAAAAAGTCCATTTAGGTTTACTACAATGGCATGACGATAACTTGCCCCCTAATTACACACAGCATGCCACCCTTTAGGTTACCAAGTGCAGATGATTCTGTGCCCATACAAAAATCACCTCAGTGTGTACTGGGTTGTCTGTTTTGCATACAGCGGTCCATATTCTGGTCTCAGTTAAGATGGTGCAAATCAAGAGTAACTCAGCTGACATACACACACCTATTTAGACCAGATTTTTGTCTCAATTATGCCAGTATAAGTTGTGAACTGTGCGTGTGTACAAATGCACAGCTATATAAAATATGGCTTCTTTCCCTAGGATCTTTCAAGAAATGGGGAGGTACCAGGTGCATTGGAGGGAAATGTTGAACAAAGGGCTAGGAGTGCCACACCAAGGGTGGGGAAAGTATCTTGGAGTGCTTGTAGAGAGAGGGAAAAAAAGAGAGGTTTCAATATTTGTGCATCCTTACTTCTTACACCTACAATATCATGTCCTGAATACAATGCCATGGAAGAAATAAGAGCTGTGCTAAGTTATTTTTTTAATAAAAGTGATGAAAACTTAAACCAATGAAATGTAAAGCATGTTGGTGGCAATGACCGCAGCCTACTTTACCTTGACCAAAATAAATATAACATTCCTTCAAGGTAATTAGCACTGTGACCTCCATTACTGAATCTGCAGATCCCTTCCTACTAAACACCTCCAACTCTGGCAAATTGCCAGTCTTCTGATGCATAAATGTAAATAATATTAAGGTGCTACGTGTATACTGCTGTAGTTATGACTACCAGCAGTAATGAGTGCAGAGCACCAAAATATGGAAGCCTCTACAGATTCTGTAAACAAAGTTCCCTCATATAAGATGCAATTCAGCAAAGCACTTAAGTATGTGCACAAGTTGCATTGACTTCAGTAGGGTTTAAGCACACACTGAAGGATTTGAACCCCCACTCTGGAACAGACTTGGAATGGACTTTTTCAACTCACCAAAAGGTCTGAAAAATTTCAGATTTGGTCCGACCTGAGGTGGGTTTTTTTGTTTTTGTTTTTCTAAATTGCCACAGAAGAATCAGTTATTCACCCAGCTCAAGGATCCTATCAGAGTACTCTCTTTTGCAAACTACTTCTGTCTTCGGGGAGGTTTTCAGAGTTTCATTCAAATGAATGAAATGTCTAGACCTGAGCCATTATCACGCCACATAAGGAAAGAAGATACTTCCCTGACCTGTTGGCGAGCAATTTGTAGTCCAAAACCTTGTTTCTCTTTCCAACAGAAGTTGGTCCAATAAAAGGTATCACCTCACCCACCTTGCGTCTCTAATATCCTGGGACCGACACAGCTACAACTCTGCATACCTTGGTGTCATTAAACATTGAAGAGTTAAATACACCTGTGGGAAAGGACTGAAGTCATTCTAGAATTATATGATTTCCAGTTGTCTGTTTGGACTACACAGATAGTTGTTCTGTCCCCTGCTATGCTGGCTGTCTAAATATAATAAAAACAAGCAAAAAAAACAAGGTTAAAGTGGGGACTGGCAATTCTAGAACTCTTACTGTATCTATAAACTGACAAAGCACTAAAAGGGATCTGAGATAAAGATTTGCTATATTATAGGCAGTTAATTGTAACAAAGGTCTTTTTTTCAAAGTCTTTCACTTGTAAGTAAGGTGATAAGTCAAGTGTTCACTGTCCTAAATGTTCAAATTCACAACTTGTATTCAGCTCAAAATAATACTCCAAAGGCACAATGTACTATCTACAATGCACACAGCCTCTTAACCCTCCAAGCACCGGTCTTAACTCGTCTAATGGAATTTATATTTTCAAAAGTTTCTTTTGAAGCTTATCTGTATTTTTTTAAAATATAAGCTGAAAGCATGTAATGAAAGGTGTAGTTTGGCAGCCCTAGCCTGTAAAGCCAAGGCTTTCAAAAATAGAGGTATTTTGGCCAAGATTTTCTATAAGTGACAGACAAAAGTCCTTATTTAGGTGCCTAAGTGGCCTGAATTTTCAAAGGTGCTGAACTCCCACGGTTAGAGCTTGGGTTTGTTGGGTTTGTTGGGCTTTGGCTGAAGGGCTAAAATAGCAGCGTAGACATTCGGGCTCAGCCTGAAGCCTCGGTTCGGAGACCCACTCCTCTCATGTGATTTCAATGACAGCCTGGGCTCCAGCCCAAGCCCAAATGAACACCCTGCAATTTTTAGTCCCGCACCGGAGCCTGTCTCAGGTGACTTGAGCCAGATCTTTTATTGCAGCGTAGACGTACCTTAAAGAGCTTTGAAGCCTTTTAGTGGAGGAGAAAAGGCTTTCTCTAAACTTGCCATTTAATAGCGCTGTCTTTTTAGAGGGAGAAGAAAAGCTATTCGAAATTTTAAAACCATTTCACTTTTCCAGTGCGTGTTGTTAAACACTTCTTGTTCTCCCTCCTACTACCTGGGTTTCCTTCTAGGGCCTCACAGTGTGGAATAGTCTGTAGTACTGGCTAGACGAGCTGGCATCATTCATGTTGTAAATGAGAATCATAGACAGAGAAGACCCATGTGGGGGGAGGACTGAGTGAGGGCAGCCGGCTTCAGCAGTGTTACTGAGCTCAGTACAAGCCAAGCAGCAAATCTGAGGGGGAAGTGACCCCGAATATCCACTCCCCTCTCCCTCCTGCATCACCTCTGATTCGTAGATCTTAATTCTATGCTCCTGGAAGAGAAACCATAGTACTAATTAATAATAAGCATTTATAAGTAAACTATTAATGAAAAATAATCCACACTTATTATTAATGCTTTGCCAGTAGAGTTGATAATAAGAGTTGCTTATTATCCAGCAATATTATTTCACTGTTTACCAGAAGGGCTGGCTGGAAATTTGAATGTGGAAAGTGGCTTCAGAGCCCGTGCTTCAGCCTGAGCTGTAACTTCAAAGTGCTGTCTACGCAGCTATTTTTAGAGCATTTATGTGAGCCTTTTGACCCACACTCGGAGGCTTGCTTCTGTGGGCTGTGTAGACATACCCATGATGGACCCGGTTCTGCAAACGGCTTTGTGAGGTCAATGGGGCCCTGAAGGTATGGGGGTCTATGTGTGTTGAGCAGCTTTCAAAATCAGGATCTGTGTGTTTCTATGAACAGTATCTCCCTAGCATTTTGTGTGTTCTCTCTGGTCTTGGATTTCATTTTTCTACATAATCTGCTAGCACTGCATTGTCCTCCTGGCAATCTAATGCCATTTGTTACTGTTGACTCAGAGTTCTCGCCTCCATAGCCCCTGCCATGCGCTATTAAACTGTAACAAAGCTTCATTTCAGGTATCATGATGAAAAAGGGACAATCAGAAAAGACTAAGTTGGACATGTGTAGCCCATTCCCACAGACTCAGGTGTGCACGCTCTGTCTATAGGCTGCTGCCTGGGAAAATGATGCCTCCTGACCAATAGCATGGAACAACAGTTTTTGGAAATTAATGATTGTTATATTGGATAACAGAGATCCCACTGTCCACTGTACCTTCCACCTCTTCCTCTTTTTCATTCCGCAGGCAATCAGTTAAAAAGGACAAGACACTGTCAAAATAACAAGACTAACTTGCAGCAAATGTGACACGTAGTCTTGCAATATCTACTACTAATTCTATGACAATCTCCTGCCTTTAAAGGAGCGTGTCAAGTCAAATAGAGCTGGGTAATTAAACTAAAGAGGGGTGAGGAGAAAACCCAGGCAGCACACTTATGGGTAATGGTTAGCTAATAGTACCTGCTCAAGAAACAAGACCCTAGCTTACCATTAGCTTGGTGAAATATGCTAAAAACTTCTCCTCACATAGTCAACGATGAGCCAGATCCATCCCTGGTGCAACTGCTGACCAGAACAGGGCAAATGTGGCCCATTGTCTTGACCAAATCACAGATCCACCATGTGCCAAACTGAAGTGAGAATCCATTTTCATTTGTTATTAAGAGCTGGCTGGAGAATTTCCTTCAAAATGGACTTTTGGTGAATGGTGGGATTTGTTTTCTCCTTTTGCCACCAGCTCCATTTGTTAACCATTGCGGTGCTGTCTTGAATCTTTTCTCCTCACTAAGAGTAAAAGATTGTAAAACAGTAAATTTAGAGCGTGTGGATATTGGCAGGCTTAGAGCCGTAGACTCTGAAGCCCTTTATCAGCAGAACAGGTGACTGAAGCAGCTATGTAAACTTCTTCACACAGTTTCTCAAGTGTGCCACTACTGTCCTGGAAGGATTGTTCCTAGGGGTGATCGGGTAGTCAGGTGTCACACCCACTCGGTATTTGGTTCCTCTGAGACTGCCAACAAAGTTACAAATTAAGACCAGTTGTCTTGGTTGGTTTTGGTGATGTGGATCCTGATACCCTGGGTTGCAACCAGGCTGAGACATCAAGTCATTTCACATAAGACACAATACAGCCATCAGATATTTACCATTTGGGGGAATACACACCTGGACTGAATTTGATCCAGTGAGATTTTAAAAGGCTTTATATCCCAATACCCATTTTTTTGGACCATTCAGTCTTCCAAACAAAATCATGCTAATTATTGTATCTTGTTAGGTAATGACTTGAGCTACTTCATCAGTTTCAAACAAATTACCCGTCTGCAATCTGTTCATGCTATGGAGAATCTCTCCACTGTATATTTTCCTGTAGCGTAACAAAAGGATTAGTCAAATGCAGGAAAAACTCTAATCAAGTCATAACTTCAGAGTACCGTTGTCAATTAATCTTTCCTCAAACAATAGTATCCTATACAATGTGAAGCAGCCATTTGTTGCATCACAAAAATAGCAATATCTGAATATTCTGTGCATTAACATTCCATTATAAAATATGTGTTCTGGAATGCAGTCGGAGGCAATGTATATTCTGATCCATTAGCCTTGTAGGCATAATTAAAAAAATATATCAACACCAATCTTCTCAGCCTAACCACATGAAAGTGACACCTCATGTTTCACAACTGCATTAAATATAGTAAAGCAATTGTCCTTGACTGGAGGTACAAGTTCCTATGTGACAGTGCATTCTTTACAATTATTTCATCATAAAGGTGTTTACTAACACTATTTTGCTTGCATCGATTTTTAATAGCATTCTCTGGGGAGCAATTTCAAGTGAGAGTCTAAGAAATTGTTTTTCTTCTTGTGTGTATATCGACACTTGTGTTTGTGAGCATTTTACTATGTCTTTGTATGTGATATTACTGTGGTCTAGTAGGTTACAGGAAGATCAAGAGAATAAGTGCTTGTCTCTAGACGCTGGTAGAAAACTGAAAATCTGTTTTCATGAAAAACTTCAAAATTTGAAGCTGTTTTCATTTCAAAGTTTTAGAACGTAAACCATTTCCCCATTTTTTGTGATTTTTAAAAATTATATATATTTCAAAACTATGGTAAAAATGGCCACCAGATTTTTTTGTTTGCTAAAAACATGATTTGGGGGGTTTTGGTAAATCAAAAATTTTAATGACCTTTTCAATCACATTATCAATAACACTTTTAAAATTTTAACAAACGAAAAAGGAACGACATTTTTCATGAAAAACAAAAAAATTGGACAACACCGTCAATGTTTTGAGGGAGAACATTGCTTTTGAAAAAAGAACATTTTTCAGTGAGAACTTTTCTTTCAAAAATTTTTTGACCAGTTCTGTTGTCTCCTTGAGGACACTTACTAGAGTATCAGCTGCTGAGGCCTTTAAAAGCAAGCCTTTTGTTTTTAAATCTTGGAAGGGCAGCATGGTCAAGTGGGGGTAAGGCACTGGCTTGGGAGTCAGGAGACATAGCTCTGTGATTGACTTGCTCTGTGAATTTAGGGAAGTGACTTAGCTTCTCTGTGCCTTACTTTCCCTATCTAAGGTTCATTTAAAATTAGAGATGTACTTGAGTTGCAAAGTTTGGCTACATATCCCCCAAATTCCTGGATATTCCCAAAGTTCAGACCTTGGGGATTTATTCAGCACGTTATAGAAATAGAGACAAGATGTGAAATTGGGAATCTGATCCAAACTTTCCCAACATCGGAGAGGTGTTTGGATTCATCTCTATTTAAAATATGTGCTGTTACTTAAGGAATGCAACTTTCACCATTTCCAGGGATGTGGAATATTTAGACTTACATTGTTTTGATTCAAGGGATGCTGTATAGCTCATAAATAAAAACAAAATAACATAATTGCACAATTAAGAGATTGAAATGACCTATTAGATTATTTTTGCAGGGCTTTTCCCTACAGTACATTTTCTAGTATCTTTCCTTCTGTTGCTCAGATTAATAATTTAAAGCCTGAATCAGAAAAGTAAAACCATTTAATTTTTCCATTTTAACATACATCGGTTACTTGTTGCTTTTGTTTTTAGGAGAAAAATGCAGGGATTTTCACAATTGGTTTTTGGGAAAAATTCCACATGGAAAATTCCACGTTTTTTGAAAAACAGTTAAAATGTTCAATAGAAAACCAAATTTTTGCCCTAAAGCCTTGTGTCCCTTTAAATACTGACTCCCAGCAAGGGGAGAACAGCAATGCAGTGGCTAAATCCATCGCAGCTGGGGCTGTACTAGAAACTGCAAAGCAACCCTAGTGCCATTCTGCAGCCTGCAGGGGGGGATTCCATAGCCAGCTGAGCTGAACTTCCCCCGTGAAGCCCATTTTCTGAGGTTTGGCACAAAGACTAAGATTTGTCTCTGAGTCCATGACCTCCATAATTCACCCCACTCTGTACGCAACTTAATTTTTTGCACTGACTAGGTTTGCCAACTCATGTCTGAACCCAGCTCTTCCAGGTGAAATATAGTTCAAGAGCTCTCACTTTTTGGAGGACAAGTGAAAAGCTATCATTGGCCCTAGAAAAAGATGTTAGCTTCTGTACCTTTCACAAACTGCCACATCCATGGTTCATATCTTCATCATATAAGAACTTATCATAAACTATCGCTTAATTATCAAGCAAAAGGACAGACACTAGAGCAATTGGGTTTCACTGTACAATTTAGCTTGCGTGATAGCTGTCAAATACTATTAAAAATGGAAAATTCATCTCCCCCTCCCCTCTTTAAACCATCTTCATAAATTCAGATTAAGTTAAATGTTATGGAAAAATTGTCACCAGAAAACAATTACTCCAGGCACAAAGCCAGTGGTCTCAAGGTTAAAAAGGTATTTAAAAAGACAACAAAAATACTACTAGTGGGTACAAATATTTTGTAGTAAGGCACAAAAATCCACACAAAAGATCAATTATTAATTACTAAAGTTTCAGCTTATTATTTATTTAGTCAGTTTACATAAGGGTTGAAAAGAGAACAAAAATTAAAGATTTTTCTTTCTGATTCTCGGTGCTTTCCTTGCTGTAAAACAAAGCCTTTAGGGCCGTTAACTCAGGAACCAGGGAGAGGGAACTAAATTCTGTCCTTGTTGCCACACGCCAAACCCCACTGAAGTCAATGGATTTGGTCAGGAATAACAAGGGCAGAATTTTGACCTTTTTATTTTTACATTGCTGAGAATATATTTGAGAATTGTACTGATGGAGATTGTTTCAAGTGACCATTGAGATCTGGATCCAGATTTAGGCCAAAATGCTCAAAAGTTGGAGACTAATGTTAGGCCTGTAAACCCATATGTAACAGCCTAAATCAGTGGCCTGATTTTCAAAAGTCCTGACCACATTGCAACTCCAAGTTCAGCAGAAGCTGCTGGGTGCTCAGTGCCTTGAACAATTAGGCCCTGATTTAGGTGCTTGGCCGCAAGTTTTCAAAGTCTGAGGACAGAGTTTTGGTTTGGTCCATTATAAAAATGAGGACAGTTTGCAAAATTTGGATCTAGATTCCAGGTCAGATTCCAAATGCCCTCCAAAATGTAGGTATGCTTTATATCAGGCTTATTGTTCTGAAGACAACTTTATTTATTGCTATAAAATTATTTAACTCTGAGATAAATCCTGCCTTCGGATGCACATTGAAGTTAATGGGAATAGTCTATGCACATCCAAAGACCGAATTTGGCCCTGCACTTGGAGTTACAGGTCCTTGATGGATCATCTTAATCATGGGAGTAGCGCCAGATGTTTCTGAGGCTGGAATTCAAAAAGCATGAGCAGCACAGCAGCTATGAAGTTTAATGAAAAACATTTCTTCTCCCTTTCCAAAAATGTTAATTCCTTTTCTTGTAATGTACGAACTAATGTGATGGTTCAGTGCATCTGTGGACTAGTTAACAAAAGTATCCCACATTCCACCACTAATTGCTCCCTCTGAAGCTGTAATGCAGGCTGGGGAGCCAAAGAGAGGTGCAATCCCAATAGCTTTGCTAAATGTTCAATTACACTGTCCATTATATCAGATAATGGATGAAACCCTAGAATGCAGAAAAATTCCAGAGCTCTCCCACTCCCATACTTTCCCCCCAGTATTACTCGTATTGGCATGAGTAAGGTTCTAGGATGGATCTTGGTAGTACAGCACATTCCATAAACTCAATACTTACCCCAGATACAAATCTCACTCGTAAATTGCTGCTTGCCTGACTCTGCTCCCAGTGAAGTCCTTAGGACCACTGATTTAGCAAAACCAAAATTAAGCCAACACTGAGCACTTTAGATAATCCCACTTTACAAGATCAGAGTGTGATACAAACATTCATCCCTTCAACAGTGCTGCAAGTAACCGGGCATTTTTAACCCCAAGTGGGCAGACTGAGACGGGAAGTGAAGAGACTCACCCAAGGCTACACACTGAGTCTGTGGAGGAGCCAAATTAGAATTTGGGACTGTCTGACTCCCAGCCCCACGCTCAGACCTCCATACCATGTGGTCACCTAGGAAAAGTGATGTTTCCTCCTCATGGAAAGAGGTCTGCAGGATAAGCAGCAACATGTGCTATGCTAGAAGGCATGATGGTAAAAAAGCTGTCTGACAGAGTTAATGGACTCAGTTGAACTGCCTGACATGTATTATTTACTACATTCTGGCACCATAAAATGTCAGCAGCTTGCACACAATGAACAGGAAAAAAGGTTCTGTATCTGATTTATTCCATGAACACTAAGAAGGTTTTGTATCTGATATATTAACGTAGAGTGAAATTAATTCTACTGAACTTTGATCGGCATTGATTAAACAGGTCACATCTAGAGTACCCTGCATATGCCATTCTGAACATACTGTAGCATATACAATATACTATAGATTTTTCTATTAAAAACATCAGTCATTTGGAATCAACAAAAGTAATTAATAAAATTTTAATGGCTACACAGTATAATTCTATGAAGGCTCATGCTAGGATGAAATAATACCCTATATTGGTCTTGAGCCACAATGAATAATACAATTATTTTTATTTTGCAAGAGGTCACAACAGAAATGTTTGAGATTTTAAGCTGCCATAACTATAAATTTAGCAGAAAGTAGGCATTTAATGATAGATTTCATTGCTGTGGTTTAGGTTTTATTTTGAATGTTTGTTTTGTCTTAAAAACACTAATGCTGAAATGTTGTCTCAAATCTTTATTTTCAAATTACTTATTATATTGCCATAAATGATAGGGTGCAGTAAAAGCCAGATTTAAAAGGAGGCATATTTTATTTTCTCATCTTTCTATAAATAGCGCAACACTTTTATGAAACAAGAATAATAAAAAAAGTTCTTTTTATATGACTAAAGTTGCAAGTGCAGAATTAATGGCTTTCCTCCAAGTGGCACAATGGACTGGTCCAAATTTAGGAGCATAATGGTAGAGGTTAACTTTGGGAAGTCCATGTAAAACTGTAATCTAAAATTCCACCACAATTACAATGTTTCTACTCAAATAATAGTTAAGTCCATGGGGCGAGTGCTAGCAAATACCTTGTAAAGATGTTCTTATGGCTTTCATTGTTTTGATGCTTTTGCATTTTCAGCATATGTTATTAGAAACAGCAAAAGACCTGAGCCATGACCCATGACTGTGGGTTACAATCAAACATGAGCACTTGGACAAAAGTAAAGGGTGGAGCACTTTGTTGATAGTGGAGAATAAGATGTGCCACGTTTACAAGATGACAAGTAAACAAAGTTCATGGGAGACTTGTTGAGCATAATGTAGCCAAAACTGAAGCTACCAGGGTATTTTATCAGGGCTGCGGCTGAGCATATTCACCTGGATGACCTGACAAGAAATCCAGGGCACTGGTAGGTGTTTTGTAATCATAAACATGCGTGCACATATTTCTGATCCACTCATCCGTTCTTTTCTGATGATCAGGCAGGGTTTGGGAATATACAAGAGTGCTTTCCCCATGTGTAGGATTCCTGTAAGCTTCAATATCCCGCTAGCTCATCACAATAATAGAGCAGAAGGGAGTGAGGGGAGATGGTGTGACCTACACACATCCACCCCTCAACCAACCCAAATCTGCATGGGTAGGTTTTTTTAGGCTTACCAGCCTTGGCGATATTCCTGTGAATGGTCAGAGATGAATGTACATATTAAAGCCAAAAAGGCTGCTGAGTGTTTCTTTAACTCATCTTCTAGAGGGACTGTTAGTGAGCCCCATGTTAGGATGTGTAACATTTTCCATTGTAAAATACCTTGTCTGAACAGCATCCCTAACATCTGCATTGTAGAGCGAGCTGGAAATGTTGTCCCTGCAGAAAATTTTGACTTTTCAGTGAAAAATTGAAAACACTTAGAGAAAAAGCTCTGAAGCTGACTCTATTTCCTATATAATGAAGGCCCAGTTAATGCTGCCTAGGTAACGCTTTTATGAGCCCATATCCCATAGTACACAACCATCCTACACATATTGTTACTGGAGGGGCAGTAATAATCTGCCCCTAAGATGTAGCTGGGTCTGGGAATGTACACATCAGGCCATGTCCTGGAGAGCCCATTCTGTGGCTTTAGCTACAGAGAATCTGCAGGGCATTGACTGTATGGGTTCTGAGAGAGGCAGAAGTGGGGACCACCCCACCTTTTCACTGTTGGTTGCTGCTTTTTTCCTCACTTATGCACATGAGGAAGAAGTGGCCTGAATTTGAACCACAGACCATTTAGTTCCACAAGGACAGAGAGGCAGAGTCCCCATATTTCCCTTCATGACCTTTGCGCTCTCATTTGAGATGAACCAGAACTATACTTTCCTCTGGTAACTACGTTGTTGTGCGTTCATTTAGCTCGCACGGAGTAGATCTTCTCTTCAGCCACAACGTAAGTGCTTTTCCACCACTCTCTGTTACCGGCCTTGGATGACCATACCCTGTAATGTTAAAGCGTGTAACGTCTGTGGTTCCATGTGCTGTGGCTCTACCAGCCTTCCTTGGTGTGCACAGTGCCCCCCAAATATTCATCTGCACTGCCGTAGTTGGCGGGCTGTGAATCACAATTTCATATTATACAGGGGCCACAGATATCCCTGAGTCATCTCCCTCTACTCTGCATAGTAGAAACACAGCAGTTCTGCTGACTCTAGGGGGTTGTGCCTCAGTGGGGGCATATATGGGTTATCGCCTAATGGGGGTGCAGGATTTGCTCATTAGTTTCAGATGAGAATTCACCCTCTCATTTCTGGCAAGGAGAATATTTCTCTGCATCCTTCTTTTATCGCCTCCTGCAGCACAGTCAACATAGCAGTATTTCTGTGTTCTCAAGTGTGACCTACTTTGGGGGGATTGGGTGGGTGGGGGAGGGGAACCTGTTTAGATAAAAACTCTGAACTGAACCAAAACTTTCTCAAAGTCAGGGCTGGCCCACAACATTTTGGCACCTGAGGCGGGGAGCTCAAATGACACCCCCATGCTCCCTCGCTTGGGCCAAAACTTTGAAAGGTCTCAATTCTGCCTTCTTCCTGTTCTACTCCTCTCATGGTACTGCTCTGCTACCTACCCCAATAAAGGAGAGCTAACAACTTAAAATGCCTTGTTCAAAAATTTTAAGTAACACTTAACTTTCAAATGCCTGAACAGCAAATGTAACTTTTCTTCTCTGCATAGTAAACACTGGCATTTGTATCTGTTTGAATAATCAACGTGGTGCTTTCCGTGCCTTCATGGTTGCAAAGATTTGAACTGCTTCCTGAAGGTCCACAGTCTGGGCCAGCTCATGCTCTATTGAAATGGTTGCAGGGCCGACCAGCCTCTCCTGTGTCATTGTGGAGCGGAGATGTGTTTTTATTAACTTCAGCTTGGAGAAGCTGCATTCTCCACTGGCAACTGTTTCAGGAAGTGTTAGAAGTATGTGCAGAGCAACAAAAGTATTTGGAAAGAGGGTGGTCATCTTATTTGTGCACATATATTCCAGAACAGCCTTTGGAATTGATCCTGCTGAAATGTATCTTGAAAGGGCTTTCAGTTTATCACCTAAATCACTCGCATCAATATCGCGCATGTCATCATGTGTCAACACTGTCTCTAGTGCCCTGCATTGCTGGTGTAGGTCTTCTTCAGGTATAGTGAGGAGTTTTGGACTATCATACATCACCCCAAATATACTGCTGTGTTCCTTTAGCTGGATGAAACATTGTGCAATACAGTCAGTTGAAGAATCTAGCACCTGGTTAAAGAATTCAACTTTGAATTGTTGTTTGGGGTCTGTTAAGGGATTATCCCATGCCTCGTAATCAAAATGTCTTCTTCTTCGGTGACTCTTTATTCTTGAATGGGTGAGAAAATAGCTTCAGTGTGAAGTTCCTCTGCCAACTTCTGTGCACTCTTCAGAACATTTTGAAATCCCTCATCCGACCAGTAAGACTGTAGGTATGACTTTGCTTTGTCCAGTTGTTCCATTGGTCCAGATATATCAAGGTCAACACCTTGGAGTCTCGTGCTTATAACATTTATTTCAAACAGTATGTCATGCCACAACACTAAGCCACACAGAAATTTGAAGTTATGTATGTTTCTGGTGATTCAATTTCTCTGTGCCACTGTTCTCCCACAAACAGTTCCTGTCATAGCATTATCCTCCATAATGGCAACTATGGCCTCATCTATCTTCCCAATTTGGTGTTTGATAGGCTTTATTACCTCTACTCGACTTTCCCATCGTGTGGCACTCATTGGTTTAAGTGTGAGAGAGGATGTTTCCAGATGTTGTTTCAAAATTTGCCATCAATGAATCGATGCAGAGAAAAATACATAGAGGCTTTGAATTACATTACAAAATTCAGCAGCCTCATTAGAAGTTGACGCTGCATCACTCACCATCAAGTTCAATGAATGAGAACTGCATGGGACAAAAAAAGCTCAAGGGTTTAACTCTCGGATCCATGTCTGCACTCCTCTGTTCTTTCCTCTCATGTTGGCACCATTATTGTAGCCCTGACCTCTCACGTCAGCTCTTAAAATGCTGGAAGATACTGGAATTGCAAGAAGCACATTTGTCATACTAGCTCTTGTAGTATCATCAATGTCAATACATTCTAGAAAATGCTCTCTGACTGTCACCATTGCAGGGACATTTTCACTAGGTTCTGTTGTTACAAAATGCACCATTAAAGTCATTTGTTCCATATGGCTGATGTAAGGTGTGCAGTCCAGAATAACAGAGTAATATCTTGCTGACTTCAGATTTGCCACAATCTTCTGTTTGACTTTTGTTGCCATTAACTGTATGATGTCATTTTGAATTGTTTTTCCAAGGTAATGGTCTGTGTACATTTCTTGGGTGGTGACTCTTCTTAGATACTCCTGGAGTACAGCATCAAACTCCTCCATCAGCTCCAGAATTTTAAGGAAGTTTCCATTGATTGGCACATACAGCTGATCTGAAGTGCCACGCAGTGCTAGATTTTGGGTAGCAAGCATTCTCATAATGGCAATGAGCCTTTTCAGAACATTTTGCCAGTAAAGAGACTCTGATGCAATCTTCTCTTGATGCTGATTATCTGTGGTGGCCTTTAACCGTAGTCTCATCTCAAGCTCTTTCCACCTATGGAATGCTCTCTGGTGATTTGCTGCCTTCTCATGGCATGCCAGGTTTCTAGCCAGATTTTTCCAGTCCTTTGTTCCTGTAGAACCCAACATTAGACTGGAAGAGTTTGCAACAAAAACAGAGTACATAAGCCATGGCCTCTTCACTTTGTCACCATTGGAGATTTCATGCCAGTAATGTGTTGGATGGAAACTTCTATTTTCATTGTCTTTGGGGAGCATGCTGCTTTCTGTTATTCCCTCTCACCTTTTCTCCTGCCTGCCTGTTATGTCTCTTGTGCCCTCCTTCCTCCAGCACAGCACTCCACCATCTCTGTGCATCTAG
Source organism: Chelydra serpentina (assembly GCA_037349315.1). Classification (NCBI taxonomy): domain Eukaryota; kingdom Metazoa; phylum Chordata; order Testudines; family Chelydridae; genus Chelydra; species Chelydra serpentina. The sequence continues at coordinate 31,400,054 of JBAIAC010000029.1, read as the reverse complement.
AGCAGAGAGAATACATATGCACCAGCAGCAGAAACAATTTTTTACACTCTGGGTCCTAGTGGCACCCCCGCCCCCAGTCTGGCACCTAAGGCGGCCGCCTCAGTTCACCTCATGGTAAGGCCAGACCTGCTCAAAGTTCAAGTTCGTTTCACTCCCTCCCCCCTCTTTTTTTTTTTGCACCTTATTCTTTAGTTTTACCGTCCCCTGCCAATAGAGAAAGTACTGAGATAGCGTGAAAGAAGCTGCATTGGTTGCCCATCCATCTTGACTCTAAGGAGGAAGCATTGAAAATCATCTTTAAAAATCTGCTCTTGTGATCTGCAGCAGTCAGGAGCATCAGATCTTTCAGATAAGTGAGTGAATGCAGGTTTCTTTGAGTGGTTAAAGTGATGCTTCAGACTTCTAGTTATGCTTTGGTGGCTAGCCCGTAAGTGACTGGGATTCTAACGAGGTCATTCCCAAACTATCTCCGCTAGAAGAGGTGAATGAGCTGCATGTGCACTCAATAAATGAGAATTAATAGAAGCAATTTTCACTGACTTCACTAAAGTTTTTGGCCAAAAGCACTGTAGGCGTTTGCTAACGAAAGTAGGTGGCCTGTGCCTCAGCCCATATACTGTCACGAAGACAAAGAATCACTCAGCGAGGCATCAATCTGTTTCTCTTTGCAGGGCTGTCTCTTTCCCCCCCTTTGTCAGTCAAAGGTGCCAATGTCTCTTCCTCTCCCTCCCCCCTAGTAGATTGGTGTCAGTCATTCCTGTTTTCTCTTTTTATTAATGATTTTGCATAGAGATGTCATTACTGTTCTATACATTTGTATGCAGATGGCACGACTGTGCATTTTAATGGCAAATCTGTTTCTCACATAACGACTGAACTGCAAAAAGACTTTGACAGACTGGTTCCAGGAAAACAAACTGGTTTTAAATGTAGCAAAAACTAAAACAATGCCTTTTGGCTCTCCTAATCATCTGAACTCAAATGATGATTTTTCTTTGAAGTCAGAAATCTTCAGGAGAACCGTGGACAAACTTTTACGTCTTGGGAGAGAGCAAGTCCCAAGTTTAAGATTCAAAGGATGCTGTCAAGCATGATGGGTCAAATTAATCCCTGGTCCTAACTCAATGGAGTTACACCAGGTTTGAATGTGGCCTGTTAATCAGACACTGGGACTAATAGGTGGATTGGGTGCGGCTGGGATGAAGCCAATGGTGTCTTAAAGTTGTCCAAGGTATCAGTTTCCTTCTTCTCAATGTTCTGTATATATTAAACTCAAAGGACTTGATCCTCCATTCCCTAGGTACCAAAATCATACTGAATAAGGAGCAGGATTCATGGCTTTAAAAAAATCTATCTGGGGAAAGAATTACAGCGATGTAAAACATTGCAAAACTGAAATATTCCATGCAAGGTCCGAGAGTCGCAACAAACAGTGTTTTCCTTGTTGAACGTGCCATTTTCTATGCTGGGTGCAACAATGTATAGAAATGGTGGTGATAGGAAATCCAATTGTAAATAATAAACACGAGGAAGGACAATGTATGTTACTTGAGAAGCTCAAAGTCAAGTCTGGGAACTGCCATATAATCCCAAACTCCTAAAATTAGCTCAGGTCCCTCTAGAGTCGAGGTGGAACTATTGCAATCACCAGACACTAAAGATGTGTTTAGACTCAGTTGCTGACAGGGCTGCAGAACACAGGTTTTCCCATTGTTCTGAATTTTCAGTAGAAGGCAGCAGCTCTGTTGCTGCTCCCAATCTAGTTAAATCCAATAGAGTTCAGATTCCAATCATACATGGGGTTTTCTCCCAGTTGCAGCTATGCAGACTGTAAACCTCTGATTTAATAGGGCAGCACTTCAATGAAATTGCAAAAGATGGGGGTGGAGGGGAGGAAATAAGCACTTGTTGAAAGCGTCGGCTCCCTCCCTGTCTTTCCAGTGCAACTACGAGCAAGCGTCAGACTTTAATCACGTGGTCATTGACCACAGCTGCATTTTATATCAACCTCTGCAGCCTGTGTGTAGGATGATAAACATAAATCAGTGAAGAGCTGTTTCAAGAACAACAGTGTATATCATTAAAAAAGAATCATTTAGCAGCATTCTTTCATGACAAAGTGTTATGTCATTTTTGTTTCATCATAAATAAAGGGGACATTGGATAAATTCTTGGCACAATAGGGCAGCTGCCAAACGTGAATGTGGTTTGAATTTATTAGAAGTGATTGATTATTATTTTTATTCACCATGTTAAATGGAAAGCATCCTTTTGTGGGGTGACAGTAACTTCCCTTCTCCCTCTCCATCCCATGTCCCTGGTCTAAAGCAATGCACAGGTGAAAACAATTGTGCTAATATTTCACACTGCAATTTCTTTTAAGTTACTGTGGTTGTATTTTTTCTGTAAGGAAAACTGCTCTTTATTTTTTATGCTGTATTTCTTTTTTAAAATTTGAAAAAACAAAAGTTTCAGCAAACCAAGGAGGGCATAGATGGAACATAGATGTTGAAATATGTGAAATAAGGTCAAAATGGATCAGAAAGAGCATATATAAGTACCAAAGGAAGTGGTTATCTGTGTATATTAAAAGCTGCACTAGTAATATGAGCTTAAATATTGCAGGAACCTCTGATGGGTTTACTCAGAGTGTAACTCAGAAAAACCTGACATTGCTACTTTTTGTAAGTCTCATTGCATCCTGTAAGTAACAACAATAATGTTGTGTAGCTGTGAGAAACTGTCTCAGACTGAGGTGAAAATAGAGGAGGTTTTGGACAAATAAATAAATTAAACAGTGATAAGTCACCAGGAGCACCAGTCTCTGTACCAGATGATTGGAGGATAGCTAATGTGCTGCCAATTTTAAAAACAAGTTCCAGAGGTTATCCTGGCAATTAGAGGTTGGTGAGCCTAACTTCAATATGAGGCAAATTGTTGAAACAATAGTAAAGAACAGAATTGTCAGACACATAGATGAACATAATTTGTTGGGGAAGAGTCAACATGGTTTTTGTAAAGGGAAATCATGCCTCACCAATCTATTAGAATACTTTGAGGGGGGGGTCAACAAACATGTGGACACTGGGGATCCAGTGGATGCAGTGCATTTGGACTTTCAGAAAGCCTTTAACAAGGTCCCTCAGCAAAGGCTCTCAAGCAAAGTAAGCTGTCATGGGATAAGAGGAAAGGTCCTCTCATAGATTGGTAACTGGTTAAAAGATAGGAAACAAAGGGTAGGAATAAATGATCAGTTTTCAGAATGGAGAGAGGTAAATAGTAGGGTCTCCCTGGGCTCTGTACTGGGACCAGTGCTGTTCAGCATATTCAGAAATGAATTGGAAAAAGGGGTAAACAGGTGGAAAAGTTTGCAGATTATACAAAATTACTCAAATTAGTTAAGTCCAAAGCAGACTGTGAAGAGTTACAAAGGGATCTCATAAAACCAGATGACTGGGCAACAAAAGGGGAGATGAAATTCAGTATTGATAAATGCAAAGTAATGCACACTGGAAAACGTAATCCCACTTATACATACAAAATGATGGGGTTTAAATTAGCTGTTACCATTCAAGAAAGAGTGTACAGCAGCAGTAAAAAAAAAAAAAAAAAGGGCGAGGGAGGGTGTGTGTGCGAACAGAATGTTAGGAACCATTAAGAAAGGGATAGATAATAAGACAGAAAATATAATATTGCCTCTCTATAAATCCATGGTACACCCACACCTTGAATACTGCGTACAGTTCTGGTCACTCCATCTCAAAAACATATATTAGAAATGGAAAAGGTGCAAAGAAGGGCAACAAAAATGATTAGGAATAGTAAACAGCTTTCATCTGAGATGAGATAAAAAGACTGGAACTACGCAGCTTGGAAAAGATATGACAAAGGGGGATATGATAGAGGTCCATAAAACATGAATGGTGTGGAAGATGTGAATAAAGAAGAGTTATTTACACCATCACTTAACAGAAGTATCACACTGTCTGGAGTGGCTCATGAGCGAGAATACCAACCTCAGGGCAGATTGTTAAGAAAACGGCACAAATCCCAAATTAGTTATGAGTTCCATAGTTAGCTTTCACCAACCCAGTAACAAATGTAAACTCGGGCACTATACAGCCTGAACACAGGATACAGATATTATAAGCAGGATTAATACATGCAGCATTCTACAAGCATTCCATAAAGTTGAATAATGCTAACATCTATTTTAACTATACTAACCCACAGGTGAGCCAGACTGGTTTCCAGCTATGCATTTGTCAGTGTTCAGTAAGGCCCAGGGCCTTGACATGAGCTGGCACCAGGTCTGCCAGCATCACATTGCCAACACAAAACTGATGTAGGACGGGTTGTCACTGATGCTCCTGAATACACCCCAGCGACCCCCTCAGTCTTGCTAAGGTGTCTGGCATTACATTTTCTGTCCCCTTGAAATGAATTATGTCTTTGTCATGTTTCTGCAGTGCCAGACTCCAGCGTAGTAATCTAGAATTGGTCCCTTTAGCTCGGTGCAACCATATTAGAGGGGACTGATCTGTTAAAACCTTACTTTTGTTATTACATGTATAAGGTTTAAGTTGCTTAACAGCCCAAACGAGGGTGTAGCATTCCTGCCTGATGCCAACATAGCTCTGGTCAGTGCAGGGAGGGAGGTGTCAGTTTTTTACTCAAGAGACAGTGGGATGCCTCTTGTCCTCGACCCCATCCTACATTAGTACTGCACCTAACCCTGTGTTAGAAGCACCAGCACACAGCACAGAGGGTTTGCTGAAGTCAGGGCTAGCTAAAACTGGCTCTATAAACACAGCCTCTTTTATGTCCTTGAAGTCTTTCTCGCAGGCCTGTATCCATACCGTCCATTAAACCCCTTTACAAACCTTCAGTAGGAGCTGGCCAGACCAATCAAGGATTGGACCTGATTCTTGGTTTGTGGGGCAACTCTGAATAGCTTCTACTTTTAAAGGGTCAGGCGAACAAATCCACTGCCCACCCTCTGTCCTAAATAACATCTCTCTTCAGGTCCCCTACCCCCTTTGCACTTGGAGACCTTGACAATGAGGTTGGCTTTCTTACGCCTCTGTAATACAATTCCCACGTGGTTCAAGTGGTCTTTCAAGGAGTCACTAAAGACAGTCATCAAAAGTCACTAAAGTCATCTACATAGACCTTGGCAAAGGTCCGTAATCCCTGCAACATTTCATTGACAAGCCTTTGGAAGGTGGTACATGTATTAATAAATTAGTCCAAAAGGCATCACTTTAAACTCAGGCCAGATTCCACTATAAAAGCTGATTTCACCTGGGCAACAGTGTTTAAGGGAATGCCCTCAAGCCAAATCCAGTGTGCTTATGAATTCTGTACCCTCCAGTAGATCCAATATGCCTTCTATCTAGGGTATAGGTGAGGTTAGGTGATAGCATTTAACCTCCTAAAGTCCACACACAACCTCCATGGTTTTATCTCTTTTAGGTACCATCACAATAGGAGATGACCAGCAGCTTTTTGATTTAGTAATCACCCCCTTATCCAGCATGCTTTCCACTTCCTCCTGATTTTGGTTCTGCATCTCTCCCTTAGCACGATATGCTTTGCTATGAGCAGGGGGGAACCCTGTCATGTCAGTGGTATGTACAATCTTGTCAGTTAAACTTGGCCAGTTGGAAAATACCTGCCTGTGGTGTCCCAAAATGTTTCACATCTCCTGCTTTTGGGTGGGGGTCAAGCCCTCCCACATCTCGCTGCTCTCCAGAGGCATTTCTTCCTCAGACTCCCTGAATAAATCAAGTAAGGGGGCAGCAAACGTTCCCCCATCCGCACAACAAATCATATTCACTGCCATCTCCCTTTCATGGTAAGCCTTCAACCTATCCCCTGCCTTATATCATATGTGATCTCATTCATTCTTTCTATCACCTCAAAAGTACCTTCCCATCCATTTTGTTCTTCCTCACTGGAATCAACACTAACACCGAATCACCTGTGTCAAAAGATCTTTCCTTGCAAAGCCTGTCATACCAACCCTTTCGAAGTACCTGACTCCTTTCAAGATTTTGCTGGACTAAATCCATCAAAGCCTTTCAATTCTCTTTAAAATGAGTGACATACTCCCCATAGGCTATCCTGTCTTCTCTGTACTACCTTCCCAAGACCCTCGAACCAAATCTAGGGGTCCTTTCACATGTCTTCCAAAAAGTAGATCAAAGGGAGAAAAGCCAGTAGATTCTTGGGGAACACTTCTATATGCAAATAATAAACAAGGGAGTAACACATCTTAGGGCAGGTTGACACTAGATGCGCTACTGCATCACTGCAGGGTGTCTGGTGAAGATGCTCTATGCTGACGGGAGAGCGCTCTCCTATTGGCATAATAACTCCACCTCTGTGAGAGGCAGAAGCTATAGTGATGGGAGAGCATTTCCCACAGACATAGAACCAGTGTAGACAGCGCTTAGGTCGCTGTAACTTGTGTTGCTCAGGGAGGTGTCTTTTTCACACCCCTGAGTGATGTAAATTAGATTGAGTTAAGCGGTAAAGTTGACAAGCCCGTAGTCATTCTCTTGTCTGGTAACATGCATCTTCAACATAACTTTCACTGTCTGTAGCGGGGTGGATACCCCGCTCCTGCCCTGAGGGGCTGGAAACAGCCCTGGGAGAGGGCTGTGGCTGAAAGCTGGGCTGTTTGGCAAAGCAGTCACAGCTGTGGCCAGTTTAATCAGGGCCCAGCTGGCCCTTATAAAAGGGCAGTGGGGCTGGAGGAAACACTCTCTCTCTGCCTTTAGAGAGAGAAGGGCTTGGCTGCAGGGACCTGAGCAGGTACCTAGGGTGGAGCAGGGCTGGGGAAGGCCAGAGGAGCTGGGGAGCTCCAGCCTGAGAAAACCCCAGGCTGTGGCCTAGGGTTAGGCCCATCTAGGTACTGGGGTTGCGGGGGTAACCCACGGGTAGGCTGAGGCAGCAGGTCAAACCCACCCTTGCCTGTGATGAGTGGCTTATACTGCAGTCTGCCCCAGGGTGCGGGGGCTAGCTGGTGACTGGCAGTAGCCTATGATTGAGGTGGGTTGGGGTCCCCTGGGGAGGGGAGACCCAGATCTGGGGGGTACTGCCAGGGGGCAGCACCCCAGTTAAAGGGGCACCGGGTCCTGGGAGGGACATGGACCAGAGCGGTCAGGCGGATCACAGGCCTGCAGAGGGCGCTCCAGAGGCTGGTGAGCTAATTCCCCGGAACAACCAGCAGGAGGCGCCGCAGGGGTGAGTCCAACCCTGTCACACTGTCCCATTAAATCTTCCCACCAGACCATTAGTTTCTGGGTGAGAGGGAGAGAGCTGTATGTGCGTCACTCCACATTACTCCCTCCCATAACTTTTAGAAAACTACAGACATGAAATTTGCACCATGGTCTGACAAGATTTCCCTGGGAAAACCTATTCTGCTCAAAATGATGAATAGGGCTGTAGCCACAGTCTCCGCTTCTCTATTAGATAGAGCTGAGGCTTCAGGGTTCCCTAGTGGCAGAGTTCATTCTTAGCGGGGAGTTTGTCTTCTTCCCTTACCAAACTTTCATTGAGCAAAATGATGTGGGATACGGTGTGCCTCCAGCCCTTACAATTGATGCCATTTACCTTAGCACCCATAATAAATTCTTCACTGCCTTCCCAAGTCTCAGACCTAATATAGTTTGCAGGGTCCTGCACCTTCTGTACTGCTGCCTTTGGGACCATGATAGTGGCATGCAATTGGAGGTTGTGGGTGTGGATTGTGGGGTTATCTTAAGTTCGGGGCAATTTGATTTGATATGGTCAGAAGCCCCCTGGTGCTGGCAGACTACCTGCCTTCCCTTAAAATAGGGGGTTTTGATGCCTGGGATCCCTTGGTTTTTATTTTTTTTAAATCAAAGTTGGGGTTAGGTTTATTTCCAGACCCTTCCTCCCTCTTACCGGGGGGGGGGGGGGGAAGAGCGGGATTTCCCTTTCCCCGTGATTTGCGCCCACCACGATCCCTTAATTCAACTTATTCATCAGAAATTTCTGCAGCCTCCAAAGCTGTGGAAGGCATTTTTTTGTCACAAATGGCTGCCTTTACCTCATCCGTCATTATCCATAACAATTGTTCCTGGGCTATCAGAGCAAATAGTTTTAAATAATCACCTTCAGTCCCTGCCCCCATTATCCATTTTCTCATAAAATTATACATGTTATGCACATATTCAACATGAGTGATATTGTCAAACAATTTAAGATTTCTTTACTTCAGTTGATAGGACTCAGTGGTAATCTTAAACCGTTTCAGTACATCTTCTTTAAATTTCTTACACACCATAGCATCACCTTCCTCCATATCATTAGAAAACTTGTCTGGCTTTCCCAGCTAATCTGGTTTGGAGCATTGGCATTCACAGACTTCAGTTGTCCCACAGGCCCATAGGTAGCTAATTTTTAATGTCAGGCTCTAGCCAGATGTAGCTCTGGGTAAAATTTTCAAAAGCACTTGAGTGACTTAGGAGCCTACATTCCATTTTCAAGAGCACCTAAATTCCATAGAAGGCCAATATTCCTATTAAAAGTCAATGGGACTTAGGTTCCTAGCTCACTGAATTTTGAAACTTTCCCCCTTAGCTACATCTTATACCTGTCACTATTGTGTATGTGTATACACACTCACTCACTCTCGAACCTCCCTTGTACAGAGCTAAGTGAAAAACAGCCATTTAAGTCAGTAAGACAGAGAGAGGGCCACAGAAAATGGTAAGTTCATTCATTATGGATACTTTTTAAACAGAAAAACCTGGTGCTAGAACAGCTCAACTTAGGAATCTGGAGGAATGTGTGGATTTCAAATAATAGTTTTGGTTCTCCAGTCGCTACCAATAGGGATGATTAGAAACATTATCCCATCCACCTGACCTGCAAGCCAATGGCATGTCAGGTACTAGATCTGGGACAATAATTTATTCATTGAATGTACTTCTCTTCGTGTTTGTGGAATATTCCTGAGCACATAATTATTTATCCAAATTTAGTGTTTGATGAATTTTTCACACACTTTCTTTACTCTGTGGCTTGGTATTCAATTCTCAGTCAAAATCTGAGTTACCTTGCTTTGCTGTGATTGGTCACAAATCACATGCTTTTATTTCTGTTCTTGAATTGATGCTGAACTTAGCTCTATTCTAAGGTTTCTGGTGCAAATGGTCGTGGACAGTAAATCTGAAATTCATTTGCGGCAAGCACCGTCGTGTCTATAAGCTTAAACTTTGCTTTTGGTGCTTTCCTTCCTCTGCTCTGATAATGGGAAAAAGGCAACTCTGGGTGGCAGTTATCCATGCTAGTGGCTTCCTTCCCCCCCCCTTATCTGCATGTAGATGATCATGAAAGAGAGTTGGATATTTCTGCTCACATCCTTCTTGATCTAGCAAAAGGGCTTGTACCCTGGTCCAGGCAGTTTAGCATCAGGTATTGGTTACTGCTGGAGGTAGGATGGCAAACTTGAATGACCAATGGTTTGGTTGGTGTGGCAATTCCTATATTTTTATAGCTGAATGGCTGTCGTCTTGTTTATTGAACAAAGTCAGTCTGATCCTATCACAAAATGTCAGGAGAACAGGATTTAAATAGAATGCTACTACTGTTTGCAATGTCATGTGCTGTATGAATTGGGCTGAGATCATAGCTTGCAATGCAATGTATTTTCTTTGGAAGAACATCTATATTTATAAATTCTACAGTATAGTAAAATCCTGTGTGTGTGTGTGTGTGTGTGTATATATATATATATATAAGTATACGTGTGTGTGTGTGTATATATATGTATGTGTATATATGTATATATAAGGTTCATCCATATTTCTGCTTAGCTGAGCCATCTGATGGCTATCATCCAGGAGATTGTGACTCAATGGAATATTTTCCTGTCAGTTTAATTAAACTGAGGTACAAGTAGGAGGATGATGTGACGACGCCGAGTTCTGGGGAACAGTCATTCAAAGATCATGTTAGTTCCGAAAGGAGGGGTATCAGGATGTGTTGTAAGGAAAAACTGGCAACCCACAGCGTAGGAGTGTGTGTGTGTGTTTGGGCGGAAAAGCATAATGAATGCACAACACAGGACTGGAGCTTGTGATGAATACTTGGATGACAGTGGGGTTACTGCAGAAAGAAGGAAAATTCAGGAACAAATATGGAGGTTCTGACTGTAGAAGCAGATGGGGGGAGGGGAGGCAAGGGTGGAAACTCTGGCCCCCTTGAAGTCAATGGCAAAATTCCCACTGAGTTAGTGGGGCCAGGATTTCACCTGTGGATCCCAGGAAGCAAGGCAGTTGGGTGTGGGGTGAGGGTAGGAGGAGAGAAACAGACGGCAGAAAGAACAGCCTTAGAACCCGCTATTTGATGAGTGAGTGTTTGGGTGAGAGGCTTGCATGGCTAGTGCAGATTCTCTCTATTAGTCAAGGTCTTCGGTTTCCTCGCTCTCGCTCTGGCATCATTCACCAGCATTCAATTCACTTCTGCAAAAGGCCAAGAACCTCAAATAACTTCCACCAAAAGCTTCTTCACACCCTTCCATTTCAGTTACAACAACAACAAGCAAAATGTTTTCCAAATTAACCCACAGGCTAAAGGTTTCTCTGTCGGTAGTTTATGTGCTGTAGTAGTTGCATCCGTACAATTCGTCGGAAGGATATGAACTCATTATTTCAAAATAACTGTTGGAGAGCTCGGGAAATCTTTCCACTTTGCTCCTCGCAGAAGTACAAACATCTTGGGTCAGGACAACTGTGGATTCCAGAGAGAATAACTGCATTAAAATTTTAACAATTTTGTGACCCTAATGCATGCATGTTTGCTATTATTTACAGAAGCTCCCTGGGATGATAAACATGATATAAAAAATTTAACCACAAAAAAAAAAGTTAAAGAAACATTATGGCACTGACTAATCCCAGTGAAGCAAGGAAATTCAGGACTCAGCAAGCTCCATCTGTAGTGCTGCAGATGCTTTTCTTCATGAGGGGGTTGCAGAATATCAGGTGATCTAACATGACATTAATTTTCTATTACGCAGAAGCAGAACCTAATTCTTCTTTGTTCACATTAGGTTCACATGTACCTTCAATATTTGTTCTCTGTAGCATGTTTTTCATATTGTAAATCCTGTAGTACTTGTGTAGGGGGAAGAGGAAGGAAAGAATCACACAACCCCTTGGTCAATAGCATCCCAGAATCCAATGGTGGCTCAAACCTGCCAAGTGTTGCTCATGTGCTCCTGGTGTCACTCTCTCACTCACGACAGCTGAAATGTCATCCAGACGCAGGGCTACAGGCAGGGAACAAGATTTCCCCTTCAGGTACTTCTCTTGTACAGTAGAAGCTGCTTCAGGCATGCTGAGAATGCTGTCAAGACTTCCTTCTTCTCAGTGCTCTCCTTGCTGGCCCCTTCACTTCCAACTGACACTCATTGTGGCCCAGCGGGTCAGGAAGTGGACAGGAACAGGTATCCAGCACTGTTGCCTGCTGGTCCTGAGCAGCAGCACGTCCAACCCACAGGGGTCAGCCATGATGTGGAGCAAATGGAATTACAAAGAAATTCAGGGACAGGAAGGACTGAGACAGAGGCTGGGCCACTGTGGGAAGAGGGCCAGTGAAAAAGTAAAGGGGGAAGAAAGGACAAGGGGATAGGTAAAGAGAAGCAATGGTGAAGACAAGAAGAAACGGGAGAGAGATTGTGACCAGAAGAAGGAAGAAAAGAGATGCTGCAGGGCCAAATAGGGAAAAGATGGTCTTGTGGCTAATGCACAGGACTGGGAGCTAGGACTCCTGGGTTCCCAGCTCTGCCAGTCACTCATCTTGGGAAGGGCACACCACCTTCTGTGCTTCTGATAGCCTTCTTTAAAATGGGCAGAGTAATGGTGAAAGCACCTTAAGATCCCCAGATGGGAGCACTGATACACCATTATTAACTAGGGAGAGGCAGGCTGAATCAGAAAAAGCCGATCATTTCATGTGCTCACATCTGCAAATGTATTGCTCAAGGAGCTACTTAGGCCTTCAAGGTTCCTGTAATTCGCCTTAGCTGCATGTGCGCTCGTTAAGAGCGCTTCTGAAATTGCCCCTCGGTCTGTTGTGGCTGTCAAGCTGTTCAGGACCATTTGTACTCTTCCCCCACTGGAATGTGCATTGTTTGGCATAGCAGGCCCTGCCCAGCTCCTCCACCTGGAAAAGCTATTTCATTACACTAACAGCTGCGAAAGGCACATGGAACTGGGATGAGGATCCACTCACCTTACTCTGTGTCCCCCTCATCTTTCTGTGCAAGGCAATTCCCCAGCGGCCCAAAACACAGAACTTACACTGCATTGCCACAATGCACTGTGCATTTCTGACCCTGCAGATGGTCCAGAGCATAAGAGATTTATATACAACAGCTGATCCAGCAGAAGCTAACAAAACCACACAGATCTTCACCATGAATTTCCTACACAGGGAATTTGGGCCGAGAAGACTTGGTGAGTGTGAGCAAAACAGGCCTTAGTCTGGGTACCAAGTAAGCTATCTGCACGGATATGAACCTTAAGGCATTTTTGGTTCCATTCATTTCAGTCTTAGGGCTGGTTTTCATGCTAGTTCCCCTTCTAGCTGTAAGCGAGTTTTAACAAGGAAGTTGGCAGGAGGCTTTTTAGATGTGGTTTAAGTGTCAAATATGATTCCCACAAAACACCCAATTTTATTTTTATAATTATTACTGAATGCAGCTGCAATTACTACAGAAAAAATTGTAAAATGTCATGCAATCTCTGGAGAAAATATTAAAGGAGGCGTGTTTGACCAGGTTTGTTGCGAATAGAAGCATGGAGGATGCTAAGAAGAACAAATTCGGTCAATATTCATACAAATAAAAAATAGAGTTGTCAAAGGATTTCTGAAAGTCCAAGTGCACTGTATCTACTGAATCATCCTTGTCCACACGTTTGTTGACCCCCTCAAAGAATTCTAATAGATTGATGATTTTCCTTTACAAAAGCCGTGTTGACTCGTCTCCAACAAATTGTGTGCATCTGTGTCTGATAATTCTGTTCTTTCCTATAGTTTCAACCAATTTGCCTGGTACTGAAGTTAAATTTACAAGCCTGCAGTTGCCAGAATCACCTCTGGAACCTTTTAAAAAAAATATTAGGACAAATATCGTTCCTCAGATGAACAACTCCCACTGAAATCTAAGCGAGTTGTATGCATGTCTACAAGGGAAGAATCTTGCTCTTAGTATGCAATAAAAACAAACTATTCATTGACAGCAGACTAATAAACTATTATTCTTGATCACTGCATTTACCTGCTTAACCAATCTGTAAGTTCATATGGTCCATAGGCAGCTATTCCAGCCAGACGAGCCAAAAGGAAATCCAGGCTCACCTCAACTGGAAATCATTTTGTGAATTACAGTTATCAGGCCAAATTCTGTAGTTGATATAAATGTGGAGTAACTCCAGTGACTTCAGTAGCGATAGTATGGATTTACACCAGTGTAAATGAGACCAGAATTGATCCAGTATATACAAATACATTAAAAAATTAGTTTGTCTGTGCCAAAACTAGCCAAAGTTTAATTTTTTCTATCATTTAAAGAAAAGCATCCAAAAACAGTGGTGTAATGAACTAAAGAAGCTTTGCGTTCCCAGGGGAATATTGGGAAATATTTGTAATCCAAAAAGAGAGAAGAACTGCAGAACATAACGCATACCATTGTACATTGCAGCAAACCAATATATTACATGTTAATAAGAGTCAATGAATCTAAAATCTATGTGCCATTTTCTTCTAAGAGGGAGGAAGCCAGCAAGACATGTTGGTGTTTTTTGAATATGTACCATAAGAACACAGCTAACAGAATTCTCAATGAGCTGTAACTTCAGCTACAGAATTTTAGGAAGGCCTACATGGCAGGTCTTTGGTAATTGAGTACAGTAATCATTTACACATCTACTCTAATCTAGTCAGTGGAAAAGATGAGAAATGCCACAAAAATGGCGATATTAAAAATCAAAGCTTATATTTTATGCAGAAATGTTCTTTGCACAATACAGCTATACTCCAGCCAAAAACACAGTCAATTTTGTTATCCTACAGCATAGTATTGTATTTTAGGCTGGACATTTACAGCTCATATAGATTTCTAAGTAAAGTAATACCAGATGATACTTGATATAAAGGACCAAATTCAGAGATGATGTGCACGGTATTATATGCTCCGATGGTAAGTGGTATAATAAGGGTGGTTTAGACTATGGGACTTTATGTTAGGGTTGGATACAGAGGGGCCAGAAGAACTTTTAAGATGATGCAAGACAAACTGTATGGGAGGTCACTTTATCTTGTACCCTCTTATTAATTGCTTTACTTCCTATTTCTTTTCTGGCTCCTTGACAGGTAAGTTACATGCAGTGTTGTTGGAACCAACATGGCTGCAGGATATTCGAGAGACAAGGTGTGGGAGGTGATATCTTTATTGGACCAACATTTGTTGGTGAGAGAGACAAGCTTTTGAGCTTACATAGAGCTCTTCTTCAGGTCTGGGCAAATAACTTAAAGTGTCATTGCTAAATACAAGATTTGAACTGACTGTTTTGCATAGTAGTTAACACATAGTTTAAGGGACCATTTGAGGTGAAGTAGCCCATTAACAGCTATAAGGAGGAAAGGAAGGGGAAGGGAAGAAAAGCTGCTGGGGGAAGAGGTGTTGTTAGTGGGTTACAGATTGTTGCAATAAACCTTAAATCGAGTGTCTCTGTTCAGTCCATTATTTTTAGTGTCTAGCATAGTTATGAATTTAAGCTCCCAGGCTTGTCTTTTGAAAGTTTGGTGCAGGTTTCCTTTGAGGATGAGGACTGATCGGTCTGATAGAGAGTGATGGCACAGGTGATATGGTGCTTTTTGTCTTGTATCGTTTTCCTATGTGAGTTCATTCAAGAGCTCAGGGATTGTCTGGTTTCACCCACACAGTAGCTATTGGGGCACATAGTGCACTGGGTGAGGTATACCACATGTTGTGATAGACATGTGCAGGATCCGTGGATCTTGAAAGATGTGTTTGGGGTATTGATCATTGTAGAAATGGAGATATGTCTGCAGGTTTTGCATCTGTTGTTCTGGCAGGGTCTGGTGCTGCTTTGAGTTGGTGTGTCCTGGTCTGTGGGGAGCTTGCTTCTGAGGATGAGCTTGGAGAGGTTGGAGGGCTGTTTGAAGGCCAGAAGAAGGGATTCAGGAGAGATTTCTTTCAGGATGGCATCTTCACCCAGTATGGGTTGTAGTTGTTTGTATGAGTTCCAGTGTGGGGTGGTAGGTAACAACTAGGGGTGTGTGGTCAGAGGGGGTTTTATTTCTGTAGTGAAGCAGGTTCTCTTGGGGTATTTGGGTGGTCTGTTCCATGATGTGATCTACTTCTCTGGTGGAATGTCCTTGTTTGGTGAAGACATTTTTGAGTGTGTTAAGGTGTGTATCCCGCACTTTCTCCTGGAGCATATTCTGTAGTATCTGAGTGCCTGGCTCTAGATAACAGATTTCTTGGTGTGTTTGGGGTGGTTACTGGATCTATGGTGATCCATGGGTTTCTTGTATATAGATGCCTGTCGGGTTCCGTCATTGAAACTGATCGTGGTGTCTAGGAAGTTGATGCTAGTGTGGGAATGTTTCAGAAAGAGTTTAATAGACAGGTTGTGGTTATCGAAGTTGTTGTGGAAATCTATGAGAGAGTTTAAGTTGTCTATCCAGAGGAGGTAAGTTACAGAAATTTAGACTACATTACACCCACTTATTCACATCCAACACACATCTCCTAATTCATCATCTTGGAATTTGGTTCAATTTCTGTGGCTACTTACTTCGTAGGGATGAACTGAAACTTCTGGAAGGAACTAAATGCTGTGCCTCTACAGAACCTTCTGTTGGTATTGTATTTGATCTGCTATTCTTTTGGATGAGCTTCTTCAGTAAGACCATTACTGTACTTCCAATGATGTACAGTGAAACCCCGCTATAATGCGATAATTGGGGTCCAAAAAATTCCATCGCGATAAATGTGGGGTCGCGTTATAGGGGGGTTACAAAAAATTACCGTTTCAAGCCGGTCTCTTCTCCTCTCGCCAAAGCTGGTCAGTTTCAAGCTGGTCAGTTTCAAGCTGGTCTCTTCTCTTCTGGCCATAGTGGAGAAGTTTGACCAGCTTGAAACTGACCAGCTTGAAATTGACTAGCTTGAGTTTCAAGCCAGTCTCTTCCCTTCTTGCCAAAAGGGGAAGCGGAGGTGGGGAGGAAGGGGTGGGGGGGAAGGAACAGGGGAGATGGGGAGGAGATGGAGCCAGGGTTGGCTCCAGGCGAGGAAGCACGCTCTGGATGCTTTTTTTTTTTTTTTTTTGCTTGGGGCAGCGGGAGCCACCTTATGATCGCGTTATAGCTGAATTCGCATTATGGCGGGGCGCGCTATAGGGGGGTTTCACTGTAATTCAAAAGGCGTGCCTTCCTCCCGCTGTGTCAAAAACCTCAATTGCCTCCTGGATCCCCAAAAAACTAAATCATACCTTCCCCAGTAACAAAATGCCCCAGCTTTCCACTGTCTAGCTGTCAAAATGTCCAGTTCCTCTCAGACACTTGCCTTTCTGCCTTGTCAATACAAAATCTGTGGCTCTCTGAAAACTGAGTATTTGGGAGCTGCATCAAATAATGCACCGACCGCATTGTTCAGTTTCCTACCTAATTCAATAAAATCCTCTCTTGCATTTAATCTCCCTGTGGCCACTGCAGAATTTCTAATTCCCTAGATACCCTGGGACCCGTGCTGTGGATTGTGTGCCCTGTTTGCTGGGGCATATGTGGAGCATTGCTAAGTAGATACAATTTGTATGGTGTTTTTTTTTAAAGTGCATCTGGCTACGAACTTTTCTGCCAAGCTGCATGTGAATTTAAGCATCAGTTTCCCTTCAAAAATGGGATTATAGTGGGAATGTTGGCAGGGCCCTCACAACAGAAGGACTGGTGGGTGCTGCTGCTGCTACTGTACATAGTTGTTGTTGACATATTGAATTTTGTGCAATAAAAATAAAACCCTTGGTCAGAAGTGTCATGAAAGTTTGACTCTGCTCTTTAATTGCTTATCATCCTTGAAGATGCTTCTTGGCATTCAGAAACCAGTGAATCTGTTTCCCATTTCTTTAGGCTTTATAAATACACCCTGTTTATATTAAAATGATAGACAAATATACATAAAGCTGGAAAACATGACCACAAACTTTTTCCTTCTTGCAATGCACAAAAAAACCCCAAAGACACTTTTATTGTTGCTAAACTTTTGCCCTTGACTGGTAGAGCCTTCTTTATGTTTTAACAGATCCAGACATCCTTTTCATGTGGTCTTTTGATGTTCTATATTTTAGATTGCTTGTGGCTTTTAAAAAATTAAAAATAAAAGGAAAGAGTAGGCCCGCTATACAAACCTATCTCATGGCAACATTTTTTTTGAGAGTCAAAAGTATCATGGTTTTTAAAAGGAAAAGCATTTCCTCTTATCCTGGGAAGTTGAGTCAAAGGTTATTTATAAATGAGCATCTTGCAAATAATTGTGATATACTGGGTGTGAAAACTGTATAGAAATGATAATAGGGAGGAAATACCTTTTGTCTGTTTAGACTGTAGGCTCTTTGAGGCAGGGACTATCTCTTATAATGTGTTTGTCTGGGGCCTAGTGCAATATACTCCCAGTCCTGGATGGGCCTCTAGGTGCTATTGTGATATAAATAATATTACTGCCTCCTTCCATTGCACAATCTCTGTTTTTACAGGTTTTTCATCCCTCCGTTGTCACAGCACACATTTCCCTATTAGCATATCATGAGTCAAATTCTTCCCTTGGATGTGTCAGAACATGTTGCAGTCTTCATACATCAGTAGGAACTCTCATGACAGAATTTAAATCCTATGTTTCTCTAGCTGGGCAGAGAGACAGAGCCGTGTCTTGTTGCTCATCCCCAAGAAAGGGATAATATACGATATTCCATATAAATGAGATGCCACAGCTCCTCTCTTCTGCTCTTTATCTCATTCATTAAGGCTAATAGTTTGATTATTCACCTTCAGTCATCTCACTAGTCTCTCCCTTCTGACTTCTTTTAACTAGTAATTGCCTGCTCCTGGTCATCCATGATAGATCTGCCTGGAGAATTTACACAAGCTACCTCTCACTGTCCCATGTCACGTGATACATCCTCAAAACCACAGATATATCCAGGTGCCTTTAGTTTGCGCAAAACAAGATGGGGGACTGTGCGAGAAGGGGAAGGGATCTGTAGCCCAGGAACTGGCAAGGTTTTCATTTTCATCAGGCATGTGACCATGGTGAAATAAATGTTAGTAGTCAGAAAGGGAGCAAGTACTTGGCAGATTTAGAGATGGCTACAGACAACATGCTCTAGCAAGGCAGTCTTGTAGCAGAAAAGGCTTGTGGCTTAAGAAGAATAATCTTTAACAGGGTTCAAAAGAGAACTAGATATATTCATGAAGGATAGGTCCATCAATGGCTATTAGCCAGGATGGGCAGAGATGGTGTCCCTAGCCACTGTTTGCCAGGAGCTGGGAATGGGCAACAGGAGATGGATCACTTGATGATTACCCATTCTGTTAATTCCCTCTGGGGCACCTGGCATTGGCCACTGTCAGAAGACAGGATACTGGGCTAGATAGATCCAGTATGGCCATTCTTATGTTTCATTGAGCAGAACAGGGCCCCCAAGATGATTTACTGACTAACTACATCAACCCCCAAACTTCATTAGGGAAAAAAGCCCAGCTAGAAAAAGTGCAGTTCAGATATATGAAGATGTGAGAGCTGTAAAGACACCCACCTGAGAAAAGGGCTAAGGCCAACATTGGATTACAGGTTCAATCCTATATTGAAGGGACGTGCAGTCTTCCAGCACTTAAGTTACTGTAGTGATACTTGTAATCAAAATTGCAATAAGGTCTTGACTCCATCGCTGGAGCTCTGAGTAACAAAGGCTGGTGTGAGTTGTTTGCTTTCAAAATCAGCAGGCACCAAGCTATTTTGGGCCTCACAAAACTTTGCATAGATATGAAGGCACATTTGTAAAATAGGAACTTTTAAAATACAGAAATGAATGGGAAGGTGGTCAGGTTTTACTTGGTCCTTGCGTTTAATTAGCTATCTAAGAAAAAGTCACAGATCAGCATCCCTTTGCCAGACATAAAGAATGGACACACTCAAAAGGGCATAATGGGTGTAGCCAGATATGGGTCTGACCTGTAGAGTTCTGATTTGGATCCAAACTATCCCCAAGTCTTGAGTGTTGCATCTAGGGGATTGTGTTGGGCACAGCTCTAGCTACATCCGCTTTGAAACCTTCCATTTTCAGTGAATGTAATCTGAGAAGGCAGTGGCTATTCAGTTCCACTTGCATTCGGACACTGACATCCTAGGCAGGGACTAGTGCCTTCCCCTGGAATTCAGACTGCACTTGCCCCATGTCAGTAATGATCTCCTACTGATTTTAGACAGTGTTCATTGGTCATTTGCTTATGATGGACCTCTCAACAGCTTTTGGTATGACTGGCCATGGGTTATGTTGGTGCCTAAGGGATGTGACTGATGTGTCTGCCCTCCAGTAGCTCCAGTCATACTTAAAAGGCAGGCGTCAAGATGGCCAGTTGTGTTATGCTGTCCCCCAATGTTGTTCAACAGATACATGAAACCACTTTTGCAAGGTTATTTGTAAGTGGAAGAAAGTGTATCACTAGTATGGCTATTGGTAGACATTAATATACTGGTATCTCCTCCTCAGTGGACCTTGTAAGTTCTGTGTTCTGAAGGAATCTTTGGATGATATTGCCAGATGGATGTGTCAGCACAAACTTCTCTTCAGCCCTGTGAATAAAGGAGTCATGCTGCTAGATAGAGGTAATTATTTTACCAGGATGCTCTTCCTTTGTTTGTAGTGGGAAGGATTGTACAAAGAAAGAAGTAAGGCTGAGAGTCTTGGCAACACTTTTGAGCGTGCCCTTTCCATGGAAAGTCATGTGTTAGATGTGGTACCAAAGCCTTTTTTGGTTGTGGAATTTGCGCAGGCTGTGGTTGTCCTTTATCATCCCATGGTGACCTCTCAACATCAGCTCATGCCTTTCTTACCACAAGACTTGATTACTATAATTCCCTCTGAGCAGGGCTTACAGCACTGTCTCTAGAGCTTGCAGCTTGTTCAGACTGTAGCAGCCTGTTAGCTCACTCATCGGTGGGAACAGCCATCATTATATAATTGTATTTTATGTTCCTGGCCTTCTTTGAAACAGCATTATCACTTCCCTCCTTTCTGTTTGTCTGTTTTGCTGTCTAAAAACTGCTTTCTCTGATCATTTGTACACTTGCTAAAAAGGACACTGAGGCTGATCATGAAAGATTTGTAATAAACAGTTGGAAAGCAATACAAAAGAGCATGAAAAATAAATGTTGATAATCTAGTGCTGGGATGGAAATATTTCAAGTAGACTCAGAGAGAATACAAGAGGTCTCTATAGCCTTATAAAAGGCTTTGGCCCCCTGAATTAACAACTATAAATAATGTGAGCCCCAGATAAATATTGGAAAGACAACCAACCAAAGTGTTTGGCTGTTATCAGCCAACCAGACAGAGCTGTCCAGTCACCCAGTAAAATGCCAGTGCAAGTTGTCTTGGCCCATAAATATTCTGGGAGGAAATATCCTGTCAAATTAAAATCCTGGGAAAAGCAGTCATGTCAGAGGTTGAAATATTGAAGCAATATTTTATTACGTCATGCTGCCTGGAATTTCTTGAAATTTTGATGACCATTTTTTTCATTTTTTTGGCAGCTGTATTATTTCATCGTTGTTGGCACACTTTTGTCAATCTTGCCTTATAAGGGGATAGTCAATAGGCGGACCATAGGCCAAATCCAGACCTCCAGATGCTTTTGAACGGACCCCAAAATCTGTTTATTTACTTGTTATTAACATTATTGTTGTTATTTTTTCTGGGGTCTGGATCTTGACTATACTTTGGCCAAGAAATTTCAACCTTGACAAAAAATAATTGACTACCCCTACCTTATAAAATGGAGTCATGGTAGGGACTCCCTAGTTTTGGTTTTTGTAACTTGCTTTTCATTATATCCAATTTTGAACCTCCTAAAAATAGCCCTCTTTTCCGCTTGACATATCTGTGTGTTGTTTGTGTCCAATGGAGGCATTTTGGAGGAAAGGTTCAGGTCATTTGATGAGGCATTTTTGAGAAAAGGAATTTTGAATAATGA
Source organism: Chelydra serpentina (assembly GCA_037349315.1). Lineage (NCBI taxonomy): Eukaryota > Metazoa > Chordata > Testudines > Chelydridae > Chelydra > Chelydra serpentina. The sequence continues at coordinate 31,378,739 of JBAIAC010000029.1, read as the reverse complement.
GATGTTTCAGTTTTTTTGAAAAGTCTCTTCAAGACAAGTTAGTGTAGAAAGTTCATATTGGTTTTATTCTTTCAACCCAGGAGATTTCTAGGATGATGTTTTCAAAAGCATCCAGTGTTGGCCCAACTCTGCTCCCATTGACGTCAATGGGAGTTTTGCCACTGACATCAGACTGAGGTTACCGTTGAGTGCTTTTTGCAACAATCCCATCCTTAGTTCAGAGGAAATTTTGAGTTAAAGCTGGGTGCAAAACGCTAGCTTCCTTATGGGACTACAACCAATCATTCTGGTTACGATGGGCCAGCATGCACTTTGGAGCCAGATGCCCACAAAGGGGATGGTGCAGAGCTGCCCCTCTCGGGGGACCTCAGGAAGGGGTAATGTATGAGGAGACAATCATGCTTCAAGCCCCTCAGTGCACAGGCCTGGCTGGTGCGGGTTGCTCTCTGCTGTGCACCTGCCACCTACAGGGACCAGTGCAGAAGTGGACAAGGGCCAGGGCTCTGTTCCTCCCCATCCCCTTTGGGACAGTTTACACCCCTGAGGGTGCAAGGTTGTAGCCGTCTCTGTGCTCCTCTGCCCCTCACATGGGGTGGAGGTGGGATGTGAGGGTCCTTGAACCCTCCTACGCCCTGTACAACTAAACAAGTGGCAGGGAGAATGCACCCCTAATGGCTTTTGACAGTTCGAGCCCACCATGTCCCAACAGACATTTTAAACATCACCAATTTCCATCCCTTCCATCTTTCTCTATTACCTTCCCTCACAGCCCCCTCTGCCAATTAGAGACGCTCACCTCTTGCTACTTTCCATTGCAGCCTTCAACTCTCTGCTCCTTCCTGATTTACAGGCGTCCTGAGAGTTGGCCCCTTTGACAGCAAGAATATAGCTTTCAGACATACACAACTAGTTTGTTAAAAGGCAATACAGGCTGCCCGAGGCAGGGCAGAAGTGCAGAAGGAGATGTAGGTGAGAGAGTAGCTACCTTCATTGCCAAAATGTTATTTAGTATAATTGATGCAGAGCAACAGCACGATCCGGCTAAGCAATAAGGGAGGAAGGATGGTCTAGTTCAGAGGATACTGGGACACAGGAAGGCTCTGCCATAGACTTTCTGTGTGACCTTGGGAAAGTCACTTAATCTACCCTGTGCTGCAATTCCCATCTGTAAAATGGGTACAAAACTACTCTGTTGGCAATGCTACAGTCTGTGTTATGCAGTAGGGCAGACTAAATGATCATATTGCCCCCTCCTGCAGTATTGCCAGCCCCAGTCATTAAAAAATCATGAGGCAGACCCTCCCAAATGATGAGATTGGCTTAAAACTCATGAGATTTAAAAAATAATACATTTGGGGCTCTTATCACTTGCTGTCTGGTTCTTGAGTGTTCGTATTTTCAAGATTTTGTCCCCAATCATGTGCTAAAACTTTTTGTTTTGTTCATTAAGTATGAATGCTGGAGTGTAAATTTTATTTACTCAGCTTTATTTTAATGGAAGATGGGGTTTTCAGATTATCACATGACTCCAGCAGCTGGGGCTTGAAGAAAAACACAAAATTTCGTGAGACTCGTGATAAAATCGCTAGGGTTTGCAACACTACTTCAGGCCTTAAAATGCAGGTTAAAAGTCTTCCACTGAGACCTCACTACAGGGATGTTGTGAGGTTAAAATCCATTACTGTTTGTGATGTGTTGATATCCTGTAGCGCCATCTAGCTAACTTTCAAGTGGAGTTGGTCCAAAATGAGAAAAAAAATTTGTGAAAGAGATGTCTTTTTCATTTGAAAATTTTGCTTCTAAAGATATGCAATCTTGTCTACCACAGATGTCTTTGCATCTTGTCTCCTCTTCCTCTACTTTTCTCCCTCTCATCTTTCCTTCTTTTTTCTTCCTCCTTCCCTCTCTTGCCAGAGATTAAATGTGTCTGTGTGTGGCCTGTGAGCTTCTAGCCTGCTAGCAAGTGTCCAATACAATTCATTTCAAACTCAGCTTGAAATATAATTTACTTCCCCATTTTCATGGCCGGTTGGTGTCTTTGTTATAATTATTTCACAAGCATTTTGCCATTTAAAAAAAGTAATATGAAAATAAAAAACTGCAGTGCAGGAGACAAAGGTTCTCTTGTGCAATTCTTTATCATTTCAATGTCTTATTAACAGCGTTGGAGGTATTTTTAAAGTGTTTGTTTAATCCAGCTATTCAGTAGTCTCGAGAGTCAAGGCTCCTGCATTAGTGCTGCGTTGATGCTCAATCGAGCTTTACACTTTATAGGTTTTGGCACAGCAGCGAAACAGAAGCCTTGATGTTTGAGACTAGCTGCCCACCCAGAGCAAATATAAATTTTGATCAGTACAATAAGCATTCGCCATTTAGAACGTCAATAGCCAGCTTTTTAAAAATCCTATTATGTTTCTGAGTGCTGTGGGGCAGGATGGCATAGGGGATGTTGATGGGATACAATGGATTTCTCACCGTTAAGTTGCTGGTTCAAACCCAATGGAGATGACTGATGTGAAAATGTCAGTGCTGTCTGATGACAATTCAGAAGTCTGTATGAAATGGGTTGTTGGTCTCAGTCCATTTCGTAGTAGACAGGCGTCTTTATGCCAGTTAGCAGGGTTGCTGTTAGTCTCAGCAGAGACCTGGGGCTGAATGGGCCCAGAGGGAAGAGTGAACCACACCTTCACCCCCAAAGTTGTCATTCAAGGTCAGGTCTGAGGATCATGGGGAAAGTTTGTACTGTGACCAGTAAAGAGACGCTTCAGTTCTAACGCGGACATTCAGGCATATTTCAATAACCAATGGGGTAAAATGAATCCTTCCTCTCTCATTGCTGTGTTTTGTCTAGCTTTCTCTTTTAATGTGTGACAAGGTCTCCTTTGAATCATTTTTCTGGTTACGTTTGATCCAGAGGAAAGCTACTGTTTTAACCCCGTCAGGGCTCTGTGCATATGTGGGGCAATTTTTTCAGTTCGTAACTCCCGTGCAACCCCGTTGGTGTCGGTGAGTTTGCATAAGTTAGGGTGACCAGATGTCCCAATTTTATAGGGACAGTCCCAATTTTGGGGTCTTTTTCTTATATAGGCTCCTATTACCCTCCACCCCTGTCCTGATTTTTCATATTTCCTGTCTTTTCACCCTAGCATAAGTAGTGCATCATGGACCAAATCCTGAGTAAAAAAAAGCAAATCTCAGCAGCTTGCAACTAACTGTATGGCATGGTTTGGAAGAGTGATGGATAAGGCCTCCTGTCCTATCCTCCTCTAATGGAGGAGCTTCCACTACTCACTTTTGTCCTCTGGTAGGTGGGAAAGCTGCCATGGGCAGCTCCTCTGAGGTGTGGGATCCTTGGTAAGGGCTGTGCTCTCTCTAACTCATTTATGAAGTGCAAGCTCGATGTTTCCACTAGGCAGGTGCATGTGCACCTTCTCGATTTGACCCATATCCCCCTGTATCCCAATGAGCTGTCGCTTGCAATGCCATGGTCAACCTTGTGGCACTAGTGTGCGTGGACAGAGCGTGGCTCACAAGGAATTAAACTGGTTTTTTTCCATTTACCCGGAACTCATGCAAATGCTAGTAAAGCTTAAATATAGGCCTTGTTTTGAGAGATCCAGGTATACAAAGTAAAACACAGTACAGTGCAAGGCCTGATGATATTGTGGGTCCGATTCTGTGCTGTTTTGCACCTTGAACGGCCATTTACGCCTGTGCAAAGGGGGTACAAAAGGCTGCCAGATCAGAATGCTCACCCTTTCCGCACAGGTGTGACTACGCCTAGCAGTGCCAGGCAGTGAAAATTCAGCCTTGATCTTCTCTTGATAAATTAAAAAAACAACAGTAAGATGTGGCTTAGTTTTGTATCTAGATTTACCTGAAACAAACACTTAGAAGTTTTCTGTCTTTAATGTATCACAAGCTTTAATGATGGTCTTGTTCTTAAAACTCTGGACTGTGACTCAGATCAACTGGGTTATGTTATGCCATGAACTATGTGACCTTAGGACATCATTTATTCTCTCTCTGTCACAGTTCCCTGCCTGTACAAAGGAGATTGTCTTGTCTATTGAGGTTTTAAGTTCTTCAGGGCAGGGATTGTCTCTTACTAAATGTTTGTACAGTACCTAGCACAATGCAGCCTCAAACTTAGTTGAGGCCTTCTGGAACTACAGTGATAGGAATAAATTGTAATAATTTGGAATGCAACTTTTTCTCTCTCTTTTTTTTTTTTTTTTTTTTAAGTGAAGAATTGTGAAGCTGTTCTCTGCTCTTCTTCAAATGGAAACAGGAAAAAGCCAAGAAAGCTGGTAAATTTTTATGTTTGGATTTAAATGAACTTTCCAGAATACCTCATAAATCATTCCGATGCCTGCATTAATTTAAAAAATAGTCCCAAAGTCCGAGTGCTTTCTGCCTTCAGTACTGACACAACATGTGAGGTATTACAGGTTGCGAAAGAAATTCCATTGAACTTTCTGTAGAGGCAAATTGGGGTGAAGAACATGCTTTATATAGAAATGATTCAAGTGCACTGGGAACTTCACAGATGTTGATGAGTTAGTCTTGTGGGCAATTCATCTGTAAGGTGTAGTAGGGTGGCATATATGGAGTGTGTGTCTGTGTGTGTGTGTGTGTGTGTGTCTGTGTGTGTGTATATATATGTGTATGTATGTGTATATATCCAAATCCAGACACACACTTTCAGTTTAAACTCAGGCCTCAGTCCTGGAGCTGCACCTGTGTGCAGCCCATATAACCTGTCTGACTTTCCACTGCAGAAGCGGCTGCAAATCTCAAATATTCATAAGTTATTCCAAACTTAAAAATAGAGATTCTTTTCATATTAATTATCTGAATGACAACTTGCATCTGAGCCACCTTTGGTATAGATAACCTTTCATTTATAGCATGGATTATCTTGCCTAAATTAGGAACCTTTAATAACATTCATAATTTATCATAAGGCTTATGTGATAATGATGGAAACTGATATAAAATGGGGAATTTATAATGCTGGATTAGTCTTATGAAACAGTACCGTACCTTCATAAAGAGTCCAAAGAGCAATTATTATGTGTGTTTGACTGGCACTGTAAAGTTGTTAGTTCAATCATCATTGACCAATTACTGCTTTATTATATTTTCTTTTTCTTTTTATGGTCCGAGAATGGCATTTTTCCCACAACCAGTCCTTGAGCACAAAGACAATAACAATTAAAAGAAATATTTAAAACCTGGCTTTTATCTGCACAAGGGGACCCATCCGTCACTATAAAGATCAGTTTTGCGTACAGTTGTATTTCAATAAGAGCGCCTCAAAACTGTTTTTTTCCCCATAGTAAAAAAGTTTTGATTTGTTGGTTTTTTTTTAAACTCTCTCAAGGAAAACTGGTGTTTTACTGACGTGTTTGAAAATCCTGTAGTTCCTAGTGACCTTATGTTTGTTTAAACAGTATGTGTTTACAGAGATGTGTGCGTGATAAGGTTGCATATGACACTGATTACAATCCAGATAAGAATGATTATTGTGGTCATTAGGAACGCACTTGGGTGGTATCCAATATTAGCAGCCAAAAGAAATAGAAACGTTTAATACTGTGTGAAATGCTTATTTAACCCGGCGAAAGGCTGCCCCACAAATATGGTCTCTTGGTGGATTTAAGCCTCAGGTCCTACTTTCGGTAGCTTGGCAATTATATGTGCTGTGAGTCAAAGACTGGATCCAAAGCCACTGAATTAACCGAGTGTTTACAGCCAAGTGACAGAATTAGGGCTCAGCTCCTCAGCTGTAATGAATAACATTGACTTCAGTGGCGCTGTGGGTAAGTCTGCACTCCAGAGCTATATCGATGCAGCTGCTGGTGAAGATGCACTATGCCGACGGGAGAGCACTCTCCTGTAGGCATAATTACTCCACCTCTGCGAGAGGCGGGAGCTATGTTGGCAGGACCGGGGGCTTTTTCACATCCCTGAGCGACATAAGTGATATCGATTTAGGCTGTCGTGTAGATCTGCCCTGTGTTGATTTTCCCCGGCTAAGGAGTTGGCCCTTGGTATTTTTTACAGAGCTGTTCATGCCTCTTGAAAATACATTTCTAAAATACAGCACTTACGGCGACAGTTACCGCCTGCTTCTCTATCTCAGGCATGTGGCTCAGTGTGTCTTTGTGGAGCCGGGGGGGTTGGAGCGGTGGAGGAGCAGCACAAGCTGCACCCTGCCTTTGGGAGGCACCAGAGCAGCGGGAGCTGCACAGCAAGTGCAGCTGTAACTCCCCAGGCTGCTCAGCTGCTGGCACGCCGCAGGGCAGGTCTCCATTTGTCCATTTGTGCTGACCTTTCCTTTGTCTGTCTTGTCCATGTAGATTGGAAGCCCTTTGGGGGCAGGGACCATCTGTCACAGCATGTGTACAGTGCTTAGCCCTGATCTTGGGTGGAACCTCTAAGCACTCCTGGGATACTAGTTAAAACAGCCTCACCCTTGCCCAGCTTACACATACCCTCTCTGCAGCTCCTAGCACTGCACCGAGTGCTAGCTAGGACTCTTCCCCCACCACACTCCCTAAGGCAGCCTGCCAAATTTTGCCTGCGCCCAGTGGTGTGTGGGAAGGAAGGGTACTCTTCCCACTCTCCCCTTCCACGCCTGTGCAAGGAGGGGTGTGAGTGTGTGTGTGTATACGTGTGTGTGTGTGGGAGGGGAATTGGCTCATTAACCTGGTCTTTAAGGATCCAATCTGTGCTGGGTAGTTTCTGTGATGTCTCAAACAGGTATTACAGTAACCCTGCAGGTTTTTGGAAAGTCTTGAGGCTTTTTCCTGTTCATGTTAGGGGGACAAAAATCTAGGCATGAGATAAGCCCTGGAGAAAAATCCCTTTGCTGCCATGGGCCGGTAGAATCTAGGTTTGCAGTGGTGATCAATCTGCAGGTATATGAGAACATACATGGGGCATGGTACATTATATCGCTCCCTTTCAGAGCCTTGTCAGAAGTGAACCAGGTAGGGAACGAAGTAACTTTGTACACATGCGATGGCTGGCTCACATGTGGCGCGATTAAGGCTTATCCTTGACATACCCCGTCTCCACCCCCTAATACACTGCATGGGCAGTAGAAGACAGGGGTTTGCAAGGAGTGAGCTGCCCCAGTGTATCAAGTGCTGTAGCCACTGTCACACGTGGTAGCCCGCTGAGCTGGAAGTGGCGCAGATGTGGCTTGTGACAGGGGATTTGCATTAGTCGTGTGGGGTTGTAGCCAGAGACCTGATTTGGCTGCTCAAATAAACAGACCACAATTAATCAAGTGTGAGTAGGGACAGTTGAACTCATTTTGCCCTACCAATCTCGAATCCATTTGGATAGTCTGTTTGGCATTACTGGGGTTTCTGCTTTGGAGAGCCTGTGAAAAGAGGAGCAGAGAAGGAGGTTGGAGGGAAAGAAAAAAGTGCCAGATGAAGCAGAGTGGACCAAGTGAACAAACAAATGGAAAGGCACTGGAGGGTTGGAGTGGGGGAGGGATGGTGGGAAAAGTAGCAGCAAATGGACCAGGTAACATTTCTAAAGAAGAGTCATACATAGAGGTAGCTGCTTGTCCCAGCCTAGCTTTGGGAGGAGTCCCTTTGCCCCTAATGCTGTACTTACGTGGCATGAGCTTCCCTTTTGTTTGTAAAGGAATTACCTTTGGGGAAAAGAATATTTTAAATTATGGGGTGGGGAGGGGAAGATGAAATGAACTGAAGAGGCCTGCAAATCCAGGACATTTTTCCTTCCCTTATGGGGCAGCCTACAAAATCTGTGTGTAAACTGCCTCTATTCAAACCAGGCTGTGGGCCTGATTCTCCATTCCCATGCACTAATTCTGAGGCCATTCGAGTCAAGTGGATGCACAGCTGGGGTTGCAGAGCAGAGAATCAGGCCCTGTAAGTCTAAAGAACTCCCAACAGGTGGCATCATTTGTGCCCATCTAATTTCGGCCAAAGGAAGTTCCCTCCCCAGAATTTCATGTTGTAGAGAGGGACTAAGGAATGCAGTGGTGATAAACTGTCTCCTGTACAGCCAGCTCACTGATCATGGAAGAAAGTAAGGAAGAGACACGAGAGTGCCAGTAGACACAGAACATGCTTCCTCTATCTATATACCTCTCCTTTCCTGTCCATGCTGAACTTGGTGCTTTAATGGTGTGGAGCATGAGCTTGTTGTGGTTAAGACACTGGCCTGGGATGCAGGCAACATAGGTTCAATTCCCAGCTCTGCTACAGAAGTCCTGAAGAAGTCATGTTGGCTTTCTGTGCCTTGGTTTCCCTCTGTAAAATTGGGATGATCCAACTTCTCTACCTCCCAGGATATTGCGATCGAACATGTTAAAATTGTGGGGCACACTCAAGATCACAAGGGCCATGTGAGTATCTAGGTAGATATACATTAATATTAAAAGCGTGTGTGCCCAATCAGTAGAGAAGGCTGTGTGTGTCCTGCCATTGTAACACTGCAGAACACACCATATCTTAGATAATAGGGTTCATTATGGAGGAGAGAGATCAATATATTTCCAGAGGAAATATTAATATCAACATTAATTCTGCTTCTTCTAAATTTCAGAGTCTGACAAACTAAAATAATCCCCTCCACCCCTTCACAGTGACTTTATTCACCAGAGTGGTTTTACTAAGCCCTCTCCCTGGCTTTATTTTTTAAATGACTTAATCAAAGGTAATTTGAGTACTCATTTCTCTATCAATGGTTGTATTTAAAGAGGGCTTATCTGATTTCCATCACCAATTACAGGCTCCCATTTCTTGTTTCTGTCATCTTGAATCTGACAAGGTCCTTGTTTGATTTGGATAGGAAGCCAGGTCTTCTTATAACACTAAGGAGACTGTGACACACTTTCTGGTGTAAAATTATATCTCAGAAATGCATTTTTTCTGGTATGAAATGGGGAGGGGGCAGAATAGGGTGGTCGCTGCCACTTCTCTTGGAAAATAAATTCTAACGCTGAGATAGCAAATATTTCCCTGAGCCAACAAGGTGGGAGGGAAATTATACTATCCAGGAATATTGCCATTAAGGGGGTTGAAGTCAGAGGTTAATGTAACAGGAGTTGGTCTAGCCAGAAAGGTCAAGAAAGGTTGGCCTCATAAGTACAGAGCTATTTGGTGACTTTTAACTATTTTTGGTAAGAAAAACATCTCTGCCTCTGTCTTTGGGAGACAAGGGACAAAGGCTGAGACTCCAGGGGGACTGGCTGCTAGAACTGATGGCCACATTAATGAAGTAAGGAAAGAACTTGGCCCAATGTCATTAAAAGTCTGTCCTATTTTACTCAGCTGCTTTTTAACCTGGTTGGGTATTTTACTAGGCTTGGTTATTTGGTCAGGGTAGGTGTGGGCAGAATGTAAATTCATATTAAATACTTAATTCACCTAAATCAGAGTCTCCGTTGCTTGCACTAAAGCACTGAATTCATTTTGGAACAAGGTACAATCTTCAGTGCACCCTTGAAAACACTGGAAATCGAAAATAAATAGTGTCAGAGGGGTTAGAAGAGGAATCTGCACATCACATTTCCAATGTCACTAAGATGTTGATTTCCTCTTTCACTGCCCCAGCTGCTGTTCATAATAATCCGGTCCTAGGTTGCCTTCCTCTGTACAGTGTGGAGAGGAGCAAAGCAGTCGAAACATGAGCAGAGTGCAAGCCTCACTCACAGCAAGGGGGGTAAAACCTATCTGCCACGTTCCCTTTGCTCTCCCCAGGAAACCAGCAAAGTCCCTCGTGTATAAACTGTGCAGTTGAGGCTTTGCTGGTTTGGGGGCTGTGTGTGGCTCTGGGAGCAGTGACTATATTCTGTGTAAAAATGCTTATAAATGTTTGCACTGCTCCTTGCAGCATTAAGTGTCTCTGTGTGTGACTTCTCCTGCAGAGAGGGGCATGATGAGTGGCCATGACACGGGAGCCAATAGCAGCATTGTTTTCAAGTTGCATTTACTGTGGAGATAGCATGGAGGGGAGCATTCTCTGGGCAGATGCCCCAAGATACAAGAAGGTGAAACCAGACCTCCCTAAAGATCTTGAGGCATCTGCAGGATTAGAGGCCGTGACCCCTGTCACTTCCAGGGAGGCCCTCATCTCGGCAAGACAAATCAGTTGAACTCTGTGCACAATCAACCCATTGCACAGACCAGAGCTTCAGACTTTTTCATAGTGTGGACTCATCTAATCAGAGAGAATGTCTTCTGGACCACTTCCCTCTTGTTCATAATCACACCACATCACTACGGTGTAATTACATAGAAAAGGTTCTACATCTGAGACAACAAAGAGCTGAAAAGTCTCTTTATTTAGACAGATACCTTATCTATTGTTCCTTAAATTTGTTCAGTGAAATCTGTATTAAACTATACTGAGACAAATTTTCAAATCTCTGCACAACTGAGCTGGGCCAAAGCAAGTGAGGGTGAAGGAGAATGACCTCCTACCTAACATCACATGTTAATTATGATGTGTTTCAAAGGCAAATACCTCTGAAAATTGGTGACATAGAGATTATGATGCTCCTGTTAATTCTCCTCTGGGGTAATGTCATGCTTGTTTTTAAGAGGGCATCAACCCAGATGTACTTCTAATTGTTCTGATTGTTATAAAATGTGAAAGAGCAGCCATGGTAGACACACCTTTATCTTGATGTAAATGGCTCACGGACCTCACACAAGCTCCATATTAATCACAATAATAGATGGCAAACTTTTCATTCAGATTAATGCCTGTACCTCATTCTAAAAGAAGAACCACAATGGAACTCTTCAGTTTTTCATTGTGTTATTGATTGTTTTTACATAGTGATACATGGTTTCCCAATGCACAGACCACTTCACACATAACGTGGGGTTATGTTTCATGTTTTTCTTACACTTTCCTTGTTTAGTTTCTCACTTCCTGTGTGTTGCACATTCTACTTGCTATATTACCCATACTATAGGAAATTCAACATATATTTTAATTAGGGTGTGTGAAAGGTTTGTTAAGTGGTTGTTGATGGCCTCTTTCTTTTCCCATGATAGGATCTGTATCTAGTCCTAGGCTTTATGATTTGGGGTCTGCACACCCCACAGCCGGACCGCAGGACAGATATTGGAGGGGTGCCTTGTTATACCAAGAATTAAACTTGGTACAGTGAGCTTGATTAAGTTTTGCCATGTGGGGTCCCCATAAAACAAACTACTGGCAGAAGGGAGCCCTACAGAAATAGCTTAGGAAGCTTTAACTTCCATGCTTTGAGTAATTACACTGGTCTGGACTTAATGCAGAAAAGCTCTTTAGTGCAAACATTAGAAAACAAGTGAAATTCTTTATGATCTGAGATGAAATGATTTCATCCAGGATAAAATTTAAAACGAGCAAAATCCTAATGCTTGATTGCTCTGGGGATAATATTTCAAGACTCGAATCATTCTGTTTTAAAATACCTCAAGTTTACAATGACAAATCTATGAAGCACTAAAAATCCTACTCAATCAACTCTGGTTCTTGAAATGGCATCTGCCTTTGAGCTATAAAAATAACAGATGATTTTTTGATAGCTTATCAGTTAACAGACTGCTTAGTTAGGAGAGCACATTTTTATGCTAATCTTAGGGCTGGGAGGAGAGAGAGAGAAAACACAAAGTATTATGTTGTATCTACTTTAAGTTCAACCTAGCTTTTGGAAAAGATCTGTCCTCTTCTAGGAATTGCAAGACACACACGCTTCTTAACACTTAACTGAACGTAGACTGAATTAATTTAAGGTGTAAAGTATTAATATATTTAGTTTTAACCATATCTCTTCTGAATAATGCAGCAGATCCCTGATGCAAAATGTGCACGAAGTGCTGTCTGTTATGGCTGGTATGTCTCCTCTGAAAGGCCAATGGAATGCAGGCAGATTGCACTGTTGTCCTATGAATGTTGCAAAAGCTGTTTGTCATCATGATTGCAGGTAAACAGGTACTGGACAAGAATGCAGGATTGAAATAAACCTATTGGCATTGTTTTGCTATAATTGTCTGTTATACTGAGACAAATTTTTGCACAACTGAGCTGGGCCAAAGCAAGTGAGGGTGAAGGAGAATGACCTCCTTTGATTGTAATTTAGAAGAGCTAGAAATATACAAGAAGTCTACTTTGGGAAGAGCATGGGGAGCAAGCTGGAAGAGTAGAGAAGATGCCCAATGGAAAAGCACTAACATACATCACACAGAAGTGGTCAGAATTGATAGTAGGGTTGCCCTGGAAAAAAGGCTGGAATTTATCAGCGTAGCAGCTTTCATTTTGGCAAGCTGTTTTTCTCCAAGACCAGAAGGTAGTTTTGAAAATGGGATTGTAACTGATCCATGGTTAGCTGGGCACTTTTGAGATTGTCACTATGCTGCGCATTGTGGCCTCTCAGAATTTCATAGCTACAGCAGGGACAGAATGCAAATCATCCTCCCACTTGATGTTAAGGAGAATCCTCACATATAACACACAGCTAAGCAACTGTGATCCCCTCCAGTGGTAGGCACCAGTACACATACACAAGGCCAGCTGAAGTCTAGGGATATATGATGTGGTATATAAACCCCACACCAGTGATGAAGGGGTAAAAGTTGCTGTGGGCAAGGCTGTCTCCGCAAGGCTTGCCCCTATCAATCACATCAAGGACTTTAATAACAGGACGTTCCTGAAAGTTGCTGGGCAGCTCTGGGGGAGATCAGATGGCAGCTTTACAGCTCCCAAAGGAGACCCCTGAAAGCTTTCAGGGGACCAGCTAGATACTAGCCCTCCCTGTGCTTACAAGGCGACTATGACTCTGGTTTACTGTCTGGGTAAGACAAGTTCAGCAAGCGCCACAGCAAGCTGATTAGACAGTTGGTGCTGCTACTTCCGCCCCTCTCGGGGTTAGAGAATCTAAGGACTTTTCAGTGCCTGTCCAGTAGGAGGTGCCCATCAGCAGCTTGAGAACAGTGACAAATGGAGAAAAGTGGGCATTTGGTTTCCTCTGACATAAGGGGAGCTGGGAGGAAAAGAAAAGACAGTTACTTATACCCACTGACCGTCTAAAAAAGATGGACTCGGACAGGCCTCTGAAATGGCGGAGAGGAAGCCAACGGCTATGAGCCCCCAGCAACAGCAGCTGCTATAACAATTAGCTACACAGCAGCAGCAACAGATGGCGCGGCAACAACAACATCTGCTAAAGGAAATAATAGCAACAGTTAGTCCAACAAATATCTGTTTTCAAATTGACCCAGTGTGGCTGGGGGCCCCCAACAAATCTGACCACCCTAGCCCAACCCATAATGATAAAGTTAGCAAAAATGGGCCCAGATCATGACACCAAGTCCTTCCTTATAGAACTGGAAAGGGAGGCTTGGGCAGCCAAGTGGCTGCAGGAACATTGGGCCACCCTGCTTGGCCCCTTTCCTCACCAGACCCGCCTAGGCAGCATACTGAGAAATGGACTCGGATGCGCAGGACTACCCAGAAGTCAAAACAGCTATTCTCAACTAGTTAGCTATTATGGAAGAGACCCACCCCTGGCACTTCCAAGAAGAGAAGTGCCCCCAATAGCATGACCCTGAGTGGTGGCCCAGGGCTTGAGGGAACATTTGCTGGTGCTGGTTGAAGCCAGAATCCCAGACAGAGGTACAAGTAGCTGAAGTTGTGCTGGTGGAACAGTTCACACACACACACTACCTGTTGGGGGAAGGGCCTGGTTGTTAAAACATTGCCCAGAGATGGTGGTGGAGGCAGTCCATCTTGTTGAAAATTACATTGCTTCAGATAGCACTGGGGAACTATGTACAGAGAACAAGAGGACCTGACCGAACAGAGCCCAGGACCAGTCGAGGGGAAGGACCACCTTGGAGTAGGCCCCTAGAAACAGACTTGGGGCAGCAGGGAATGCCAGGGAGTGGGGACACGTCCCAGGGTCCCTGGAACACTACGGTCGTCCAGAAAGGGATTTCCTTGTGTGAAACCAGAGACTGTTAAATGCATTGGGAACACCAAATAGAGGCTCCCAAATGACTCCTCCAGTGAGAACTGCAAACCCCTAAAACAGAGCCCAGTGCTCCCAGAGCCCTACGGGTATGCTGCTCATGCTGGGACTGCCCCATTTGGAATGTAATTATGGGTAAGTATGGTCAGCCAAGACTTGATCTTGGAAGGATGGACTGGCCAACCTAGTGGTGTCTGTACAAATCAATGGGAAAAGGATCAACTGATTAGTAAACTACGGCTTTGAACAGACCCTGGTATGGGAACAATTAGTCAGACAAGAAGGCTCTAGTGTATGCGTGATGATGTGAAACCCTACCCACTATGAAACATACAACTGATATTGGGGAGCTGTACAGCCAACTGTCTTGTCAGGTTGTCCCCTATTTAGCATACCTGGTTATAGTAGGCAGAGACTGGCAGTACTTATAAGAAGCGCTAGCAGACTGTGGGAGAGTCCCACAAAAGACCATCCCCTTTTGGCAGTCAGAGACAAGGGGTAGGTGAACAACCTACCTAAACAAAGGTCCTTTGGGTATGGAACCCACTGCCTCGGGTCTTGATGATGATAGAGACCGATAGAGCCTAGCACCAACAGTCTTGCCTGGAACACTGACTTTGTACGAGAATAGTGAGCTTAGCTGAGCCTTTGATCAGATCACTGTGACAAATGGCGAACTACTGAAGCCCCAACTACTGAGTCAGGGCCTCATTTTGGACTCTGGGGTGAGTGGATATACCATGTTGAGTGAGATAAGCAGATGACCCCAATTTCTGGTCCCCTACCATTTATAAGAATGAGGTGATGAAGCAAATCCATGAGATACCGTGTGCAGAGCACCTGGGGAAGGAAAAAACGCTCACCCAAATTGACACCCGTTTTTATTGGCCAGGTATCCATAAAGATGTGAGCGGCTGTTGTAGTTCCTGACCAGGGCGTCAGTTGATGGCATCCCCATGGCACCTTTCATTCCATTTCCCCTCATAGATATACCTTTTGAAAGATTAGGAATAGACTTGGACCATGGATCCAGCACATTTTAGTCATCCCAGATTATGCCACACAGTACTTCCAGGTCATTCTACTATGCTCAACTAATGCAGCCACCATAGCAAATGAACTGCTGAAACTGTTTTCTCAGTTGGGAATCTCTAAAGAAATCCTGACAGATCAAGGCTCTAATTTCATGTGCCAGTTGATGAAGGAACTATACAACCTATTGAAAGCTAAAATACTGTGAACATTAGTTTACCATCCACAAATGGATGGCTTGGTAAAACTTTTAAATCAAACATTAAGAGAAATGTTGAGAAAGTTTGTGAATGTGGACTCCTGACATTGGGAACAACTACTCACACTTCTGCTATTCACCAACAGGAAAGTCCCTCGATCCTCCGTGGGCTTTTCACCTTTCAAGATCTGGTATGGAAGACAATCCAATGGCACTCTAGACCTATTGCGAGAATCCTGGGAAATTCAGGACCCTCAGTGGTCATTCATGATCCCGTACATTCTCAAGTTATGGAGACAACTTAGAGAACTGGGAGCATTTGCCAGAGAAAACCTTTTGCAGGCTTAACACAAACATAAGAGTACAAGAATGGCCATACTGGGTCAGACCAATGGTCCATCTAGCCCAGTATCCTGTCCTCTGACAGTAGCCCATGCCAGATGCTTCAGAGAGGATGAATAAAACAGGGAAAATTATTGAGTGATTCATCCCCTGTTGTCCAGTCCCAGCTTCTAGCACTCAGAGGTTTAGGGACATCCAGAGAAAAGTGGTTGTGTCCCTGAGCATTTTGGCTAATAGCCTTCAATGGACCTATCCTCCATGAACTTACCTAATTTTTTTTTAATACAATTATATTTTTGGCGTTCATAATATCCCCTGGCAATGAGTTCCACAGGTTGACTGTGTTTTGTGTGAAGAAGTACTTCCTTACATTTGTTTTAAAACTGCTGCCTATTAATTTCATTGGGTGACCTCTGGTTTATGTGTTATGTGAAGTAGTAAATAACACTTCCTTATTCACTTTCTCCACACCAGTCATCATTTTATAGACCTTTTTCCCCCCCTTAGTCATCTCTTTTTAAGATGAACAGTCCCAGTCTTTTTACTCTCTCGTACGGAAGCTGTTCCATACCCCTAATCATTGCTGGGTTTGGGCTGAATCATGGCTGCGGCTGAGATCCGGACTGTGCCAAAATTTGCCAAAATTTGGTCTTGGCCAGGTTTTGACCAGAAATGACTGTGTTCAATGGTGAGTTTCAGCCAGACCTGAACCAGAAGATAGACTCCTTTCAGTTTCAGATCTGAGCCAGAAGCTAAATCATAGCGGCAGTGTGGGATGCGTGGACGTGTGGGGACAGGATATAAAACGCAAAGCTCTGCGCAAGGCTCTTTGGGCAGTGGTTATTTATTGCATGTAACTAACAAAACTAGAATTGGTGCCTTGCCTCTTTAAAGGCAAAACCAAAGAAACAAACCAACGTCTTGAAATGTGAGTATGTACAAGATGGGAAAAGGGACTTGATTTATTTCAGCTTGTGGGTTTTCCAGCCCACGGGCATCCCCCACTTTCTCCTTGAGCCCATCACTCTGGTTCCTTTTGAAGGAGACTGAGCAAAGTCACTGATCTCCCACCAATGACCCTGCCCTAGGAGATTGCAGGTTCCTGCAACAAGGTGAAGGGGTTGATGTCCTTCTGTAGAGAACGATTAATCTTTTTCTCCCTTCCACATCACAGGTAGGTTTGGATTTGGAGTCCAATGTGAATTGGCTGAAATGCTAAGAGTTTAGATCTGGAGTTCCAGGTTGTTTACTATGTCTCCAGTGAACTTAGCACAAGACTCACAGTCTAACGCTTGCGCGAGTCACAGGCTCGAACGAAAGCCCACAGCACAATGAAGGTGAGGGCTGGTGCGCGCCGGCTGAAGTGGGATCCCGAGGCCACTGATTCGCGGAGGGTGCACCACCGGCCCATCTCGCCCGCCCCGTCGGGGAGGTGGAGCATGAGCGTACATGCTAGGACCCGAAAGACTGTTATGAATGTTACTTTTAGGGATGGGAAGACCGTTAAAAAGGTTCATTTCAGCTGAGTTAAGCATTTTGTATTGGGATATTTATCTGAAGCTTTCCTGAACTGTCCAAATTTCATGGGTCTTCAAAACTTGAGAGACCAGATTCCCCTCCCATGAGACTTCTGGTAGTTTCTGCTTCTACCCCAAGAGCAGCCTTTTCCTTACAGCACATTGGCCTTTCTAGGCCTGGCTGGGACCTAGAGATATATGTGATTGGGGTGAGTGGGAGGAAGCCATGGGAGAAAAAGTTTACTGAACTATTTTCAAACATAACCAAAGGTTTAACCAATCTTGGGGTCAGATTGCGATGGGACAAGGGAGAGGGTTTATTATGCCATCCAAGCCAATTGGTTAGGTACCTTACAAAGGGGTTTCCATTCATAGAATCATAGAATATTAGGCTTGGAAGAGACCTCAGGAGGTCATCTAGTCCAATCCCCTGCTCAAAGCAGGACCAACACCAACTAAATCATCCCAGCCAAGGCTTTGTCAAGCCGGGCCTTAAAAACCTTTAAGGATGGAGATTCCACCACCTCCCTAGGTAACCCATTCCAGTGCTTCACCACCCTCCTAGTGAAATACTGTTTCCAAATATCCAACCTAGACTTCCCCCACTGCAACTTGAGACCATTGCTCCTTGTTCTGTCATCTGCCACCACTGAGAACCATCCTCCATCCACCACCAGCTCCATCCTCTCTGGAACCCCCCTTCAGATAGTTGAAGGCTGCTATTAAATCCCCCCTCACTTTTTTCTCTTCTGCAGACTAAATAAGCCCAGTTCCCTCAGCCTCTCCTCATAAATCATGTGCCCCAGCCCCCTAATCATTTTCGTTGCCCTCCACTGAACTCTCTCCAATTTGTCCACATCCCTTCTGTAGTGAGGGGACCAAAACTGGATGCAGTACTTCAGGTGTGGCCTCACCAGTGCCAAATAGAGGGGAATAATCACTTCCCTCGATCTGCTGGCAATGCTCCTACTTATACAGCCCAATATGCCATTAGCCTTCTTGGCAACAAGGTCACACTGCTGACTCATATCAGCTTCTTGTCCACTGTAACCCCAGGTCCATTCAGAGTGATGGTAACTCCCCCGGTGTTCTGCACATCAGTATAGTTACTCAGTCACACTGCAATGTTAGATTTATTCCTATTCATAATTTTAGATCCGCTTTATCTCCAAAACAAGGAGACTCTGTCTTTCTTCACAGAAACTGAAGTTTACTTCACCGCCCGCTCCACCCTCCCCCGCCCCATACCACCAGAGGACCTTTTTAGGCATAAGATTATAAAGGCCTGCAGCTCCTATGTTGAATGGAATATGAAAGAGATTAACATAAAGTCATTGTTTAGACATAGTAAAGTCTGAAATTCAGTTTAAGTGGATTGAAACTGAAGAGAGAGAGGGGTTTCCGAGCCTTTGTAGCTAGAAAGAAGGAAGTCACTCAGATTAAAAACAGCAATAATACAATGTGTCTGTATGATAGAAGCAAGTGCTCTTGTAGAAATGAATTCAGTACAAGAGGAGGTGAAAGAGTGTTTTAATGCAAGTTTTATAAAATCCGTTGCAATATGCACATGTGATAGCAGACAATAGGAATGACAATAGGTATCCACAGAGAGATTATATTAGGATTGGATTGATAGTACCTGACCATATGTGGCTGAGAGAAATATTATTATTAAGCGTTTGTGATCTCTCTGCATTTCCCACGTGACTTCATCCTGTGTCAGTTAGATATGTGTCAGTTAGATAAGACAGGTCAAACTCAATGTGTGCCAAAAACCTTTATACCACTGCTCACAACCATATGTTTTGTTTATGCCATGTGGTAGTGTGAAAGTTATTTTGGAAAGTATTTTTCAGAATGTATTGGTTTAAAATGTTTGTTTCTTTAATAGTTAAGGGATTGCATTCACCCCTGTCAAAAACCGCTTGTCAAAGGAGGCAGAAGGGGGCGGAGAAAGGAAAATGTCAGGGAGCTAGTAATGATTGACTGATTCTCAAACAGCCTCGATCCCAGATCTGGCATAATTTAAGCCTGGTCTACAAAATTTCATCAATAATTTACTGGTGCAATCTAAACCAGTATGAGTCCCCTCCCTTTCCCATCCTTGCTGGCAGAGTGGTCAACAAGGCAGTTTAGACAGATTCTGGCTTAGGAGCTGCTGCAATGAAGGCAGAGACTCTCTATCCCTATATATATTTGTGCATATATATGCATATATCCACATATCACTAGATCTGGTTGGACATTAGTATTTTCTATGAAAAAACAGGGGGCAAATATTTTTTTCAAAAACTGTATGTGGAAATTTTCTCGTTTTTGACACACACACACACACACACACACACACACACACACACACACACACACACACACACACACACACACACACACACACAAACCCCAAACAAATAACAAAAAAAAAACCCAAAAACCAACCCTACTAACATTTTTAAGTTTAAATTATTTTCACTTTTTGAAAAGCAAAAAACTTGAGGTAATTTTAGGTTTTCTATTGAAACAGAGAATTTTCTGTGAAATTTGCCTTTCCTAAATTTTGAGTGCTTTAGTTTGCAATCTAAATAACATTCTTTTGATGTAGTTGTGTGCGTGCATGTGTGTGTGTGAGGATAGCATCACAGTGACAATAGGATGGAGAGTTGCTGTTTGAAGGGAAAATGTGGGATGGAGGGAGAATAAGAAGGAAAATTTAGTTTTATTATATTTCTATATATAAGGTTGCTACAAGGAGGAGGGCAAAAATTGTTCTCATTAACCTCTAAGGATAGGACAAGAAGCAATGGGCTTAAGTTGCAGCAAGGGAGGTTTAGATTGGATGTTAGGAAAAACTTCCTGTCAGGGTAGTTAAGCACTGGAACAAATTGCCTAGGGAAGTTGTGGAATCTCTGTCATTGGAGGTTTTTAAGAGCAGGTTAGATAAACACCTGTCAGGAATGGTCTAGTTTGTACTTAGTTCTGCTTTGAATGTAGGGGACTGGACTAGATGATCTCTCGAGGTCCCTTCCAGTCCTCTGATTCTATGATTCTGTCTATAATCTAAATCAATGAGGGATGGGCAAAGGCTCGATAGGAACATTATAGGATGTAAATGAATTGAGAGAATAATTCTGTCAGTATCTCTCTTTTAGATACTATCTGATGGATGTCATAATGAGAAGGAGAGGGAGCAAGGACTTACACAGTGGAGCATCAGACATATATATATATATAACATATCTGAGCAACTGTGCGACCTTACTACTTCACCTTAATTTTTCCCAACTTCTCTGTCTTACACTCAGACCTGTCGTTTCTTGTAAACCTTTGTTGCTCTTTTGGGCAGGGACCATACCTGTAAAGTGCCCACCTGACGTTGGGCACTGAATAAATATGATTATGATAATACTTATATGTATAGTTAAGCACATAGAGTAGATCTTTATCCAGAGTACTGTGTACAGTAAGTATACACTGGGTATAAGAGCATTCAAGGAGGAATAAAGCTGAATTATCTCATGTTCCACAAATGAATATTTCGCTCTTACTGGACTGAATACATTGCCCTCAAACACAGGAAGGTGTTGTTAGCCACTGCTGTTGTCAGCAGCAATCCTCATCAACGAATGAACCGAACTGAAGAGAACAGAAAATTGTCTCTCTTGTTCCCCGTCCCTCCTCTTCTGAATGAGCTGTTAAAAGACCAAGGCAAGCTGTTGTAGAGCTACCACAAAAAACAAAGAGCTCTCAGCTCAGGGTGTGTCCAATGGGTTGGCATGGAGCGACAGCCCCCACATGGAAAAGTTCTGTCACCCCATCTGAGATATCACTTAACCGTGGCAGCTCTCCAGAGGCAGAATGGGTCCCACCTGTTTGCAATGTGTTTAGCTATTAATATTTATATAGTAGTTCAGGGGAGTTAAAAAAAAGGATAAAATCCATCGAATTGTATGTCATCTTTGGTGCTTTAAAATAATAATAATAAAATCCCTGCAGTAGGGGGAGGAAGGAGTGATCCAGTTTCTTGCTTGAGCAGGAAGAAATTCTGCTACCCCTCAATGTTCAATCCTAGAAATAGCTCTCCACAAAGCATGTAGTATCTGTGTACTGAGCCCCAGCTACCGACCAATACTCCATCTAGGCCCAATCCTGAGAGGCGCTGTGTGCTCACGAGAGGGGATCACTGTCAGGACCTCAAAGGATTGGGGCTGTAGTGACCACGTGATCTGACCAGTGAAGCTAGAAGAGAATTCTGCAACACACAACCCAGGAAGAGGGGAGTAATGTGAAATGGTAACAAAAGAAAATACTGAAAGATAGGAAGGGTGGTTATGCTCTGTCTGAATCATAAAATATGTGCAGTAAAAGGCCCTTTGTATTCTGCAGCAAGCTCTACCAAATTGCACAAGGCGTTCAAGTTCCAGTGGCTGACTGAAAATTCAGCAGCAGCCTTAGGTAAATTAAAAAGGAGAGGTATATAATGAATTAAATATTCAGCACGGGAGATCAAGGTTCAGTTCCCAGCTCTGGTATTGACTTCCTATGGAACCTTGGGTAAATCTTGCAATCTGTGTTTCAGTCCCGGGGATAATAATAACCCTTTGTCTTTTCTATTTAATTACAGTTTCTTTGGGGTAGGGGCTGTCTTTTAATGTGTACGTATAGTGTCCACCCTGGCGGGGCCCCAGTGTCACCCCTGTAATACAAATAATTAATATTAATAACATATTGACTTCCATAGTCCATTGACTTTGTTTGTACAAAGCCTAACGTAATAGGGTTTCGATCTAGGTTGGTGCCTCTAGATAGCTAAGCAAAACAAATAGTAATAATGTAAGTTGTTTGGTGGCACCATGACAGATATTTGAACCAATCAGGTACTTCTGTTTGAGTCTATTTCAGATGCACAGAAACAAGAATGCAGAGCTCATGCTACATCTGAGATCTGAGGATAGATAATATACCATGCTGGCATAAGACCATAAAAACATTAGTGACCCATCAAAACTATACATTATACAAATGCCTTGATTCTTTTGTATTAATAACAATTTTATTGGATTTTATTTTTTTCTAGCTGAGGAGACTCTAACATTCCAATTTAATGTTCTGATTAATGAGCGTAAACAATGCTTTTAAGATACCTTTTACCTGTGTATAATCAAGCTATCTAGCCACCAGTAACTGCAAATGTCACAGATTTCAATGGTCTCTTTGGGACTTTTAATCTGTTTGCTTTTTTAAAGGAGGTGATTTTATTTTTACATTAAGGAAGCATTAGCATCATTAAATGGGCTCCCACTTTATGATAACTGCAAATGTCACATTGATCCAGAAAGATAAGAAAATGTGCTCATCTTTGGAACAATATTCAAAGCAAGAGCAGGCAACCCACACTATTTGCATTAAAAAACAAATTGTATAAATGCAGAAGATTGATGTGCCATCTGTTCATGTCCTTCACTTTTCTGGCTCCGCTGTGTTGAGATATTTTTATGGAATAGTTACGTTTATTATTTTGAAAATGAGCCACAGGTTAAAAAAGTTTATGATGGGTAATATAAGTTGAAGATACTGGTTTACTGTATTTCAGGTATAAAACCTGGTATAAAAATTAAACTCTCTGCTATCAAATGAACTACAGTGTTCTGGTTTAAATGTTAGGATCCTGGTAAAGTGCTTACCTGCGATACTAAGAGTTTAAGAAATGGATCAAAACTATCTAACAAATCTGTTGTACTTCTCAGTAACCAGAGGGGAATCCAGGAAAGCACAATGTTTAAGAAATGTGCTGGCTTGCTTTTCCACCCACAGGTAAATTATCTGGGTGGAATTCATGTAAACAAAGGGATACACATTACATTTTTAAACAAAACATGCTCTTAAGCTTGAGTTACGGTTGTGAATAGATTGTTGAGTTGCAAAAATTAATTGTTAGAATGTCAGTATTTAAAGAATTTGAAACGGAGATTGAAAATAAAACTGAAACAGTAACTGAAAAAGTATAACTTCAGAAAGTTTAGCAATATGTTGTTAAGAAAATATACCAACATCTCTTACACTCCTTGCTTATTCTCTACTTAATAGTAGTTGATCACCAATAGCTGCCACATTACATGTCTTCCCTTTTGCCTGTATTAATTATAATAGTATGTTTTTCTGTTCTGCGACTGTATTTATTTATTTGCATTACACAAGTACCTAAAAGGCCCGACTGAGGTTCTGGCTCCATTGAACTAGACAACGTACCCACACATAATAAGAGACAGCTGTCTGGCGGCTTCGCGGTTTCTGGGAGGGAGAGGGGAGGAGCGGGAAGCCATGCACACAGGGGAGGAGGCGGATAAGGGGTGGGGCCTAATGGAAGGGGTGGAGTGGGGGTGGGGCCGGGGGCAGCAAGGGGGCAGGATCAGTGATGCGGCCCTCGGGCCAATGCACTAGTCCTCATGCGGCCTTCGTGGTAATTTGAGTTTGAGACCCCTGCCCTAGATAGAGAGGGTGCAATGGATTTGAAAATGGGTAGAAGTAATTATTGTGTGTGTGTGTATCTGAGAAATACTCAAGTCCATTGGGACACTGCTTGTGGGGAGCAGTGTTTGTTGGTAAATGTAACAATTTCCTATTGACAAGTTATTCTGGTCAAGAAGTCAAGTTAAAAGCACATCACACTATGCTCATTTTTAAATGCTTTAAAATCTTTCTAAATGCAGGACATTGCACCTGGTATTTCAGATTTTTCTGGAGAGGATATTCACATTCCCTGATTCTGTTTTGCTACTACTCCACAGTTTTGTAAAGTTGTCCCTTTTTCTGTTTGTCCTACCCATAGGTCTGAGTTAATTTAATTAGCTACGGGCCTGAGTTAATCATAACACACAAATGACTCACATTGTATACACACAAATAAAATATTGCAATATGTGATACAATTACATTTGTAAATGTCATGGGAAATTCTCGTTAATCTGCATTAACTCATTTACTTCTATTGAAAGAATAAGGAGTATACACCTAAAAGCAGAAAGGCAAACAATGATTTAGCAAATCCTGTAGCAGAATTTTCCAATGCACTTTTATTACAGGAGTGTTTTCTAAGATAGTCTTTCTTAAATCCTACGAATGGCTTTGTGGAACAGGATGGAAATGACTATTTTAGA
Source organism: Chelydra serpentina (assembly GCA_037349315.1). Taxonomy (NCBI): domain Eukaryota; kingdom Metazoa; phylum Chordata; order Testudines; family Chelydridae; genus Chelydra; species Chelydra serpentina. The sequence goes on along the minus strand of JBAIAC010000029.1, from coordinate 31,354,481 downwards.
CACAGTAATTCTTTCTTATCGGCTTGCATATCACCAAGAGGCAAAAATTATTTGGTTCTCTGATGCTGTACGCTTGAATCCTTGAGTCTAATTCTCTGCTTTTTGCATATCACATAGGCAAAATTCAGTAGCACCATACACTTCGTTTGTGTTCATTTTGCTCAGGTGCAAATGGCTACACAGGATCAGGGCGTGGGAATGCCCTGACTATAAACTAATTTGAGCATACTCAATGCTGAGGATCATCAGTCTTCATGGAATCAGATACCATATCTGAGGGACTGATAAAATACATTGTGACTTAGCCTAACATTTTTTAAACCTAATTTAGACTAGCTCGTTGTTGTTTGTTGTTGTAGCACCTCAGGGCCTCAATTGAGACCAAGACCCCCTTGTGCTTGGTACTGTACAAACACATAGTAAGACATAGTCTCTGCTCCAAAGTGCTTACAGTCAAACCAGACAAGGCAAACAAAGAGCAGGAGGGGAAATGGGACAGAGAGGTGAAGTGACTTGCCCAGGAAGAAAAATCAGGTCAGTGGCTGAATTCAAAATAGAAGCCCCATCCACAGGCCAGTCCCCAATCCACTGCCTCTCTAAGCACAGGCAGGGAGAGATTTTACGATAAAGGCTCAGTGAGCTGCAGAAGTGTTCCCAGTCCTTTCTTTATGGCTGGGGAGTTCAGTTAGCAAGTGCCGACCAAGCTGCCCGTCCCATCCCTGAGCCTGCAATTTCCTCAGAACAATCCAGTTTTGTATCTAGCATTAAGAAAGATGTCATTTATGTCAGTTGTAAAGCAATGACCATTCAGAGAGCTCTTTTATTTTCTAATGACAATTATTTGAGGTTTCGTCTTTGTGCGGGGATTAGCATCGTTACTATAATGTAGATGCATATAGTGTCACAACACTATTTTTTACAAAATCCACTTATGACTTTGCTTCTCTGTCTACCTCTTGAGAGTAACAGTTCCAGAGTATCCATAATTTGTGCAACTATTGCACTTCTCACACTTTCTATAATTATGGATCATTTACATAATACATAATTTTTAAAACCCCACTGTCAGCTAGAAGGGAAAAACCATCTGAAGCTGCAGTGTCATTGGAAGGATATATTTGAACGCTGTGGGAAAGTAACATTTGTGTTTATCTGATCGTACATTCACTTAGAACAATGGTTCCTCAAGTGGGGCCCCTGGGGGGTCCGCTGGGAGTTATGCAGGGGTTCACCCCTTCAGCCAGGTCCGGAATGGTCCAGAACAACATTCTGGCACTTTTGTTCCATGGAGGATGCCTTTTTGAGATTTGCTCCTAGTTGCTACCAAAATACAAATAAATATGAATGCCACATGTTCCCAAATAGGATTGTCCCATTAAACCAGGATTTATGGTTTACCCATAATATGGTTATCTATTGTTTGGATTACTTATAATGCAAATTACATTTGTGGTCCTTGTATTGAAAAGTACTTGAATTTTACTTGAATTTTTCTAATATTTTAAACTCCTGATTTTGTACCAGTTTTGGGTTTCCCATGAGCCTTGTAGAGTCAGTGTTTACCTGCACTAGGAAAATGAAATATATTTGCCTAAAATCCAAGGCTACTCTTAGTTACTTTAATTTCAGTGAAACTTCATTTGTATAAAGGAGCAGAATTCCCCCAATAAATGTTGTTTAACATGTCTGCAAGCAGTAGGACTGGGATTTTCAAAACAGCTCGGGGGAGTTAGGTACCCAACTCATATCTGGTTTCAATGGCAGCTGAGCACTTGGCTCTTGGATTCTTTACAAATCCCAGCCTACATGTATATAGCATCCTTACAAAAAAGCAAACAAAGAAAGGCAATGGACATGTTCTAGAAGTGCTTTCCTTGTAGAATATTATGCAAATAACTATAATGTATCAAATACAAAATATTAAATTGTGAAAAGGCTGTGCACATCTTGGGGTTCTAATGACACCCAAATGCTGTCATTGTGATTATCTTCATTTCCTCAGAACTTCTTGGGAAGGGATGTCTACCTTGATAACATACAGCTAGGCTGTATATTTTCCTTTCACTGTCTCTGAACATTATCTTCCACAGCATTAGCGAGAGCAGACCCTGGATCAAAGATAATACCATCTGCAGAAGTAATGGTGACTCTAGGCATGACCCCACAGGTGGGATATCAGTGATACTTATATATGTGCTTAAGTGCTGTGCAGGATCAGAACCAGAGTGCTCAAAACATTCTTCACAGATCAGAAAAAGGGGAGTGTAGCGGGGTGATCACCCCGCTCCGGCCCTGAAGGGGTTAAAAGCATCTCTGGAGAGGGCTGTGGCTGGGAAAGGCTGATTGGGGAAGCAGCCACAGCTGGGGCCACACCCCAATCAGGCCACAGCTGGCCCTTGTAAGAGGGCTGTGGGCCAGAAGCTGGGAGTCTCTCTGTGGCTGTAGAGACAGAGGGCCGAGCTGCCTGAGACCAAGGTACCTAAAGAAGAGCAGGGCTGGGGGAAGGCAAGAGGAGCTGGGGAGCTCCAGCTTGATAAACCCTCAGGCTGCGGGCCTTGTTAAAGGCCCAAAAAGGGTACTACTGGAGCAGTGCTGGGGAATAGGGCAAGAGGAGCTGGGGAGCTTCAGCCTGGCAACTCGGGGTTAGGCAGAGGCAGCTGGTCCAAACCCCCCTTGCCAATGATGAGTGGCCATTACAGACTGCAGGAGGCGCCGCTTCGCTACAGGAGATTTATGCCACTGCAAAAACACTTTATTTGAATGCCCTCAATCTCATTGGTGGATGACCTCAAGGGCAGGGAAAGGCTGTTCTGCATAGGGTGTGTTTTATGTCTGATCCCAGAAAAACCACATAACAATTTTACTGGACTTTGTCACAGAAAATAGGTTCCAAAGAGAGTGAGACAAAACTAAGTCTTGGAACAAGAAAAATCTAGCATTGGTTTATATAGTCTTCTGTGGGAAACCTCTTGGGCTTCGCTTTTAGTCAGTGCCAGGGTGTGGAAATCTAGCTTTTGGTAATGAAAACCATTATTTATGCAACACTTAGACCGCAACACTCATTAACTCAACAAGACGAAGACTGTTCCCCAGACGATGGAAGTTAGATTTTCAGTGTATTGTTGTGCCATTCCTTTGCTGTTTATGCAACGGAAGATGTTTGCATATTATATTTGTCACAGACAAATATGGGGTATCAGATGTAGTGGTATTACTTTAAAATAGAATTGGAAAATTCAACTAAATATGCTCAGCTCCAGAATACTTTTGACTTTCTAAGTTTAAATTCCTGTAACCTTACAAGAATGTGGTGTGATATGAAAGTAGGTGACTCAGGATTGGCAAAGGAATACCAAATTTCTTAATCCTAGATAACGAATGCAAATCAAAGCCAGCTTGATAGTGTCTGAAAATCATGATTACTTAATTTTTTTTCCTGGACTGTGTGAAAAGAGTTGCTGGTTAGTTCCTCATGAAAAGGTGAATATTTCTGTTTGTTTTTTTTAAATCACAACTGAAACTAAGGAACACACCTTTCTAAAAGCCTATCTTTATTTGCATGCAAAATTTGCACATGCAAATGCAGCCAAACATGTGTTACATAGAAGATAACTTCATGGACCAGGAATCTAACTGGAAGAGAAGCCATTATTGATCAACTAGTTAGATCTGTTTGTAAATGACCTAGCACACTTTTGGCACAGTGAAAGAAAAAGTAGTAATCAATAGGAAAATAACCAAATGAGAACCTGAAAATAATAAGGGCGCTTGGTATGAATGATCATGAGCTACTCAAAGTCACCATACTAAAGACCGGGTTAATTGAATTTGGTAGTAGAGTGGTATTAGACTTTAGGAAGGCAAATTCTGAGGAATTTATTTTTTAATTTAAATAAGGAATCTAATAGATAATGAATTAAGAAATCTAGTGAGTAAAGTGCAATAGAAGGAAGGATTAAAATCCATTAATGTGGAAGAAGACTAGGTAATCCTAAAAGATACCACTATTTAGGTAAAACAGACTAATTCTGTTCTTATATGTAAAGTAAGATTTTGAGATATGTAGTGACAAAAATGTAAATTTCGATGCCTTTCAAGATGAACTTTTTGCCAATTTTTTGGATGAAAATGATGCGAAATAAAGTTCAGAATGTAATTATGGCTCCTCACTGAAGAGTTAAGGGCTTTTGAACAAAGTGTTCTGCTTTCAGTGCTGTCGGAATGCCAGCGAACACTACTGCTTTGGCTCAACAGCTCCATAGACCCCCTGTGTAGCCCTTCTCAAAGGAGCAAAGGCACTGTTTAGCCCATTGTTTGTTAAAAATGAAACCGCTCCACTGCTGACTATGTCTAGTACACTCTGGAACTGAGACCATTAGTGGGGGGACTGGTGAAGCTGGGACTAAAATGAGCTTTTTGGAGCAGGGGCTGTCTTTTGGCTTTGTGTTTGCACAGGACCTAGTACAATGGGACCCTGGTTGTTGCTTTGGGTTCGTAGGCACGACTACAATAGAAATAATAGTCAGTAGCACCCTCTATGCAAATCTTTGCCCATTTTAAGGACTGAAATGCAGCTGAAAGAAGGTTGATGTTCTGAACTGTTTGGATGAGTGTCTTTTCATTTCTTGTTTCTGGAGCCAGAGGTGGCCAATCACAATAAGAAAGCTTGTTCTTGAGAAATGTCCAGCCTAACTCAAGCAATTTGACTAGTAAGAATGAGCAGTGAGACTTTTGGATGCTTATGTGAACCTGTGATGTCCTCCCATTTCTAACACTGAGCATACCTGAACAGTTAATATTGTGGACTCCACCTCAGGCCTCATTATTGCTTTCTTTTCCTGTTGCTCACGATAAGACAAATCCTTGGCAGGGGTAAACTGTCACTCCACTAACTTCAATTTGGTGCTACCCCACTTTCCACCAGCTGAGGATCTGGCCTGAAGTGTACATTTCTGAGAGAAAGATGGTGCACTGAGTTGTAGTGTGAGAACCTGCCGAGTTGACTTTGGATCCTTGTTTTTGTCTGAAATACGCGATACAGGTAACTTATTTTAAAAAACAATTTAAATTAAAATAATAGTAACTTCTCGGAGAGACAAGGTGCGGGAGGTAATATATTTTATTGGACCAACTTACACAGAACTTTTCTCCTTGTCTCTCTCACCAACAGCAGTTGATCCAATAAAAGATATTACCTCAGCCACCTTATCTCTCTAATATCCTGGGACCAACACAGCTACAACAATACTGCATAGTAACTTCTCAATCCTCTATGATGTTAGGCACCCAAATATCACTGAAAGTCACCTGACTATTGCGGTAGGCTCCCTTGACAATCAGCCTTAGTGACAATGCCTCTACAAAGCATGGTGAAGTTAGGGTAATAGCTATTGTCATGCTATCCAATTGCAGAGTCAATGTTGGAAAGTTTTTAAGAGCTGACACCGTTCGGGATAATTTAAAAAAGTATCAACTCTCTAACTAGCTAGTGTTTTTACCTGCTTGTAGAATAGATTAATGCAAGCGTACTACTACACCACTCACTACACAGGGACTGCATACCGGGCCATATGCTGCCCACACTGCAGAGACACACTAGTGCAAGGACTTTCCGAGGCTGCTTAGCTGAAGCACACCTGTGCTGCATTACTTCTCAACCAATGCTTTGGTTTGTTTGTTTACTTTCTGCATTTGTAGGACATTTTAAAGATAGGGGTTAGATCCCCAGCTGCTGTAAATCCACATAGCCCCGTTGGCTTCAATCGACCCATGCTGCTTTATCCTAAGCCCTGGTCTACACTACGAGTTTAGGTCGAATTTATTAGCGTTATTTCGATTGATCCGTGCACCCGTCCTCACGACGAAGCCCTTACCATCGACTTCTAGGGCTCTTAAAATCGATCTCGCCACTCCACCCCCAACGAGAGAATTAGCGCTTAAAGCGATATTGCCGAATCGAAGTAGGCTAGTGAGGACGCAATTCGACTGTATCGGCCTCCTAAATCTATCCCACGGTGCATCAGCTGACCGCTCTAGACAGCGGTCTGAGCTCGAATGCTCCTCCCAGGTAGACAGGAAAAGCCCCGCGAACTTTTGAATTTCATTTCCTGTTTGGCCAGCGTGGTGAGCTGCAGGTGAGTGCAGATCTCATCAGCAGAGGTAACCATGATGGAGTCCCAGAATCGAAGACGAGCTCCAGCATGGACCGAGCGTGAGGTACTCGATCTGATCGCTGTTTGGGGAGACGAAACCGTGCTAGCAGAGCTAGGGTCCAAAAGAAGAAACGCCAAGACATACGCCAAAGTCTCCAAGGGCATGCAGGACAGAGGCTACAACAGGGACGCGCAACAGTGCCGCGTGAAAATTAAGGAGCTCAGGCAAGCCTACCAAAAAACCAGAGATGCAAACAACCGCTCTGGGTCAGAGCCCCAGACATGCCGCTTCTATGATGAGCTGCATGCCATTCTAGGAGGTGCAGCCAGCACAGACCCTCCCATGTGGTTTGACTCCGTATGTGGATCATCAGAACCCACAGAGGAGCCTGATGATGATAATGATGCTGAAAATAGCACACAGACCCAGCAAGGAAGCGGAGAAGCCCTTTTCCCCGACAGCCAGGAACTCTTTCTCACCCTGGAGCCAGTACAGTTCGAACCCTCCCAAGGCGTGCTCGATGCAGGAGAAGGGACCTCTGGTGAGTGTACCTCTGTTTAATTAATACATGTTTTATAAGCAAGCGTGTTTAATGATTAATTCGTGGCCAGTACAGCCACAGCTACTCGAAAAGTCTGTTAACATGTTCGGGGATGGAGCAGAAATCCTCCGGGGACATCTCCTGAAAGATCTCCTGGATGTGCTCCCAAAGCCTGTGCATGAGGTTTCTGGGGAGGGCAGCCTTATCCTGTGCTCCGTGGTAACACACTCTACCACGCCAGGCAAGCAGCACGTAGTCTGGAATCAGTGCTTTGCAAAGCATGGCGGCGTACGGTCCCGGTTTTTGCTGGCATTCAAGCAACATCCTTTCTTTATCTGTGTGTGTTATCCTCAGAAGAGTGATATCATTCATGGGAACCTGGTTGAAATAGGGGAATTTTAGTACGGGGGCATTCAGAGGGGCTCCGTCCCTGCTGGGCTGTTTGCCTGTGGCTGAACGGAAATCTTCCCCGCTGGGACCCACGCGGTGGGGGGAGGGGGCACAGCGAACATCTTGCCTGGGTGTGTGTGTGTGGGGGGGGCGATTAGGTTCTCCCTGCATGTTAACCCGAAAACCGCCGCCCCACCTAACTTTTCAATTGCTAAGCTATTTGTTTTAAATTGCCAGCCCACGGGATGTTTGTTATGGGAAATGAGGGGGTTGATGTTTGAAAACATTCCCGCCTGTTGTGATGCTTAAAGAAGCCTATAGAGTGTCTTACCATGGCTGTCTGCAAGCCGAATTCTGTTGCCCGCCGGACCTGCTTGTGTGATCTCTCACAGCAAACCGGCAGACCCTCAATATAAGAGGCCCAGTGCAACCTTGGACAAAATGCACATGTGATATGTAATGTTTTGTTCAAACAAAATGTGTCTTTTACATTTGTCTCCCGTTTTCTTCCTCCCACAGCTACAAATGTTTCAACGCCACCCCTTTCATCACCATCCCAGAGGCTAGCGAAGATAAGAAGTAAAAAGAAAAGGAGTCGAGACGATATGTTCTCAGAACTCATGGAATCCTCCCACTCTGAGGCTGGCCAGCAGAATGCGTGGAGGCAGACACTGTCTGAGTCCAGGAAGGCAGAATTTGATCGCGCGGAGAGGTGGCGCGATGAAGAGAGACAGCGGCATCAGCGTGCAGAGAGAAGGCAGGATGCAATTCTGAGGCTACTGGAGGATCAAACGGAAATCCTCCGGCTTATGGCTGAGGACAGGCGTAGGGTTCAGGAAAGGCCGCCTGAGCAAAGACCGCCACTACAGCCCCTGTGTAACCAACAGCCCTCCTTCCCGAGTCCCATAACCTCATCCCCGAGACGCCCAAGAACGCGTTTGGGTGGCCTCCGTGCTCCCAGCCACTCAAGCCAAGAGAACAGTCCAAGCAAGAAAGGGCTGCCATTCAATAAGTTTTAAAGTGCTGTGTGTCCTTGTCCTTCCCTCATCCCCTCCTCCACCACCCATCCTGGTGCTTCCCTTCCTCCACCACCTATCCCGGGAGACAGTGTCAGTTACCACCATAGTCCCCCCTCTGTGTTTTACGAATTAATAAAGAATGCATGATTTTTAAGCAAGAATTACTTTATTTCCTCTGCAAGCGGTGATCGAGGGGGGGAGGGCAGGGCGGTTTGGTTAAAGGGAAGTAGAGCGAATGAAGGGGCGGGGCTTTTCATTACTGGGGAAAAACAGAACTTTCACACAGCATCCTGGCCATTCATGAAACTTGTTTTCAAAGCTTCCCTGATGCGCAACGCACCCTGCTGTACTCTTGTAATAGCCCTGGTGTCTGGCTGCGCATAACCAGCGGCCAGGCGATTTGCCTCAACCTCCCACCCTGCCATAAACGTCTCCCCCTTACTCTCACAGATATTGTGGAGCGCACAGCAAGCAGTAATAACAATAGGAACATTGGTTTCGCTGAGATCTAACCTAGTTAATAAACTTCGCCATCTTGCTTTTAAACGGCCAAATGCACACTCCACCACCATTCTGCACTTGCTCAGCCTATAGTTGAAAAGGTCCTGACTACTGTCCAGGCTACCTGTGTATGGCTTCATGAGCCATGGCATTAAGGGGTAGGCTGGGTCCCCAAGGATAACTATGGGCATCTCAACATCCCCAACGGTTATTTTCTGGTCTGGGAAGAAAGTCCCTTGCTGCAGCAGCTGAAACAGACCAGAGTTCCTGAAGATGCGAGCGTCATGTACCTTTCCCGGCCATCCCACGTTGATGTTGGTGAAACGCCCCTTGTGATCCACCAGTGCTTGCAGCACTATTGAAAAGTAACCCTTTCGGTTTATGTACTCGCTGGCTTGGTGGTCCGGTGCCAAGATAGGGATATGGGTTCCGTCTATCGCCCCTCCACAGTTCGGGAAGCCCATTGCTGCAAAGCCATCCAGTATGAGCTGCACATTTCCCAGACTCACAACCCTTGGTACAAGCAGCTTGGTGATCGCCCTGGCTACTTGCATGACAACAGCCCCCACTGTAGATTTTCCCACTCCGAATTGATTCGCGACTGACCGGTAGCTGTCTGGCGTTGCAAGCTTCCACAGGGCTATCGCCAGTCGCTTCTCTACTGTGAGGGCTGCTCTCATCTTGGTGTTCTGGCGCTTCAGGGCAGGGGAAAGCAACTCACAAAGTTCCATGAAAGTGCCCTTACGCATGCGAAAGTTTCGCAGCCACTGGGATTCATCCCAGACCTGCAGCACTATGTGGTCCCACCACTCTGTGCTTGTTTCCCGGGCCCAGAATCGGCGTTCCACTGTATCAACGAGCCCCATTACCACCATGATGTCCACCTTGCGGGGGGGCCTTTTCTGAGAGAGGTCTGTCTCCATGTCCTCATCACTCTCCTCAGGCTGATGCTGTCCCGTCCTCGCCTCCTGTTGCTCTAGCAGCTCCCGGTTCTCGGTCTCCATATACTCCTGGACAATGCGCGTGGTGTTCATAACGGCCATAACAGTTGCGGTGATCTGATCGTGCTCCATGCTTCCCCCGGTACACTGTTTGCAGGACAGCAGAGTGGGAGCAGAAGCGGCTGGTGGATAACAATGGTGGCAGCAATATGGCGCCCGCACGAAAAAAGGCGCGAAAGGATTTTTCGCTCCCCCCTCAGGTGCTTTCACGGAGGGAGGGGGGAGCAAGGGTTAGGCTCATTTCCTTCTAGCTGCAGATAGTACAATATGCCGTGAGCAGGGGTTAGGCGCCTTTCCTTCCAGCTGCAGATGGTACAATAAGCTCTACTGACCCCCTCAAGGATTGAACTCGCAACCCCGGGTTTAGCGGGTCAACGCTCATACCGCTGAGCTATCCCTCTGCCCGTGTTCCAGGCAGTGCTGAATCTCCCTTAAAGAAAACGTAAAAAAGCGCCCCCGGCCAGCCACACCAAAGGCCGCCGGCCAGGAGCACTGTAATGTCAAGCATATTGTACGATCTGCAGCTAGAAGGCAAGGAGCTTCTCCTATATGGTCCCGCGACCACAACCATTTATGGCATAGTGCACGATCTGCAGCTAGAAGGCAAGGAGCTTATGCTGTGCAGTCCCGCGACTACCAGCCTCAGGCGGAATGGCCCCCTCAAGGATTGAACTCGCAACCCCGGGTTTAGCGGGCCAACGCTCAGAACGCTGAGCTATCCCTCTGCCCGTATTATACCGTGACTGAATCTCCACTAGACCTAATGTGAAGGCGTACGCTGGAGATGTACGGTAATTGTGAGCTGAGCAGCCTTCCGTAGCAAACATGGAAAGCACGCAGACAAGGCGCGAAAAAAATTGCTTTCGAGGAGGGAGGGAGGGACGTTTGATGGCCTGATGACATGTACCCAGAACCACCAGCGACATTGTTTTCTGCCCCATCAGGCTTTGGGATCGCAACCCAGAATTCCAATGGGCGGCGGAGACTGCGGGAACTGTGGGATAGCTACCCGCAATGCAATGCTTCGAAGGTCGATGCTACTCTCGCTACTGTGGACACAGACAATCGACCTCATGGTCTTAACGCTCTTTAGTGGGGACACACACAATCGATTCCATTAATTCGGGTTTTAATATATCGACTTCTATAATTTCGACCTAGTTCTGTAGTGTAGACGTACCCAGTGAGGAACTAATCTTATACTCGCAGTACACTCTCTGATAGAAAAGCATTAATTATTTAAAATCTGTACTTTCTCCCTGCCATTAATGATACTGTAATCAAGCTTCTGTCGGTTATTTAACCTTCATGATCATGCCCTGCCTGCTCCTTTAGAGTTTTACATGTTTTGGGGGAAGGTCCTGCTAGCAAAACAGTTTATTCATAAACTACTGATATTACAACATCATCAAGTTATTCATGCGATAGTGTTTTCTCAGCACTTCCTTATCCTCTACTGTGTTCAATAGAACTACTCACATGTTTAAAGCTATACCGATGGGTACTTTTTTGCAGGATCGGGGCCTTAGTATGCAATGTTACTGGGCAATAATCTTATGGTATAACCACAAACCTTGATTGTCTGTTTAATATCTCAGATGTTTCAATTTGCATTTCATTAAAACTTGGCAAAAGGTTATCAACTCAGATCCAAAATTCTAACAAAAATTGTTCTAATATGTAAAGTAAGTTTTGATTTATGGAGTGACAAAAATGTAAATTTCTAAGCATTTTAGATAATTTTTATTGCCAAACTTTAGACTAAACTGACATTTTAAAAAAAATGCAATGTTCTGTTCTTTATTGTGGAGTAAAGACTTTGGAAATTGAAATTTTTTACCCACATTTACGAATAATTCTTCCTAGGAAATATATAATATGTCTCTATTGATGATATCAAGAGAAATTTCTATAGTAAGTAAGAATAATTTTAATATGAACAGTGCAAAGATGGTGGTATTTTTACTGTGGTAGAGCTGTCTGTGAAAAGCTCTGTAACAATATTTAATATTCCCACAAAAATTGCCCTTGAAATTATCACCGAATACACTGTATACATTTCAAAGGGCTTATGTATTATAAAATTTGACAAAGCATTATTATGTAATATATACATAATATTTCAAAAGTGGTGATTGATTCCACAGTAAAAATACCTTTCCAGCCATTGAAGTAAGAGGATTTACTTTGACTAATAAGGAGAATAGATTTACTACATAATAAGTTTACTGTTGAAAATCAAAATTAATGGGATGCATACAGCATATACATAATTAAAATTTTAAACAAGGAATATACAACAGCATTCTATTGTGTGTGCATCATATTGAGTACAAGATATTGCACAGTAAGATTAAAGTTGCTACATCATCCTAGGTGTTAACATTGTACTGGGTTCAACCTATATATTAATTTCACTAAACATTATTTTCTACCTCTATTTATAGATTTATCTCTTTATATGGGGGGATGGGGAAAAACAATTAGTCATCTCTTAAGGGAAGCAACAGATGATTCCTGAAGAAGGCCTGAACAAATGAAAACAGCCCTTTCAAAGGATATTTCACAAAGGAGGCACCTCAGACAGGTCCTTGAGCCAAGCCACTAAATACTCTAGAATTTAATTTAATAAATGTACATGACCTCATGGGTGCAATTAACCAGAATTAAGTCTGCATAAAGAGATGGAAAGCCTGGCTGGACAGTTGCTGTCAACCTGTGAAAACGCAGGTGTGATGATTCTTGGAGAACTGAGCATTATCTTGTTACCTCCCACCGCTAGCAAGAGGCAATCTGGCCTGTGGTGACTGAGTACTAACTCCTCAACACCACCAGTCTTTCAGCCACTTAATCTGGGCTATGCCAGCCCTGTCTTCACAGGTTGCAGGTTAACAAAAGGTGCACTCCAGCCCCTGAGTCCTTTTGAAGCATTTCCCTTTGATACCCAGCCCCTAACAATGGTTACTCACACAAATCCCAGATCATCTGCCCCTAAAGGACCAGTGTACTGCAGTTTACCAGTTTTACCTTCTGAACACACAGCACTTCTGACCACTTATACTAAAACAAAAATAGGTTTATTCAAGAAAGAATGGAGAGGTAACTAGAAACGAGAGAGTGATGGAAAAAAATGGTTATGATATACAGCAAAATCATAAAATGCAAACTAGGGCCTACTCTTATTAATGGTTACCTTTCATGGCTAATGAAGTAGGTTCCTCCACTAGCAAAGTTCTGTTGCAGAGCTGGTGGCTTCACAGGAACCAGGATACAACTTTTCACAAAACACCGCTGCTCGACAAGATGTCTCCTCAGTGAATGGATCCAGAGTGAATTCAAACTGGAACAGATGCAGAGAAGGGCTACTAGGATGCGCCGAGGAATGGAAAATGTACCTTATGAGAGGAGACTCAAAGAGCCTGGCTGGTTTTGCCTAACCAAAGAAGACTGAGAGGAGATATGATTGCGCTCTATAAATACATCAGAGGGATAAATATTAGGGAGGCAGAGGAGTTATTTATGTTAAGCCCCAGTGTGGATACAAGAACAAATGGATATAAACTGGCCATCATTGAGTTTAGGTTTGAAATTAGATGAAGGTTTCTAACCATCAGAGGAGTGAAGTTCTGGAACAGCTCTCCAAAGGGAGCAGTGGGGGGCAAAACTCCTCACTGGCTTCAAGACTGAGCTTGATAAGTTTATGGAGGGGATGGTATGATGAGACAGTCTACTATGGCATGTTGCTGATCTGTGACTGCTAGCAGCAAATATCTCTAATAACCAGTGATAGGACACTAGATGGGGAGGGCTCTGAGTTACTATAGAGAATTCTTTTCCAGGTGTCTGGCTGGTGGGTCTTGCCCACATGCTTAAGATCTAGCTGATCACCATATTCGGGGTCAGGAAGGAATTTTCCTCCATGTCACATTGGCAGAGACTCTGGAGGGTTTTCGCCTTCCTCTGCAGCATGGGTCACGGGTCACTTGCGGGTTTAAACTAGTGTAAATGGTGGATTTTCTGTAACTTAAAGTCTTTAAATCATTATTTGAGGAGTTCTGTAACTCAGGAGCAGGTGGGTGAGGTTCTGTGGCCTGCGATGTGCAGGAGGTCAGACTAGATGATCATGATGATCCCTTTTGGGACTATGAGTCTATGAGAGTGCCTTTCCGTGCTGTGTTATACTGAACCAGTCTTTTGTCTTTATTTATAGGTGGGGTGATTGTCTGCTGTAATGTTCCTTTTTTTACCTGCAAGTAGCTGCAATTATTTGCAGTTGTCTCTGATGGTTTTCCACTGAAAGTCTTGGGATGGAGCAAGGCTAAACAATTGAGCCTTGCATTGAATCACTGGCTAATCAGGGTCTGGTGATAACTCCCTCCTGCTTGAATTGGCCATCACCAAGTCATATTATCCCCTGGTGACTACTCCAAGTCCAGAAAGCAGACTTTCAGCATAGATACATTATTCCTTAATTATTACCTGTACATACATCTCACAATGATTATGAATCTTGAAGTTACAAACTTTCTGTAGATGCCTCGCATGTTACTCTTTATGGCTAAATATACCACAAGACCTGTGTTTGGTGTAGAAGGTTTGTCAGGTCTGAGATGAGAGTTGCTTGCAAAGAACAGCGGGACCTTTGTCAAGGACCCTCCGTGTCACTGCAGGCCACCTTGTCAAATGAATAGATAACTGGGTGTACAGTAAGTGGCAGTGTATGTAGACAATGAAGAAAAAAGAGCTGAAAGAAATTCCCTTGACAAACAATAGCGCCAACTACGTAGGCATGGGGGAAAATCCAAGCCCCATTTGAATTCAATGGCAAAATTCCCATTGAGTTCAATGGCCCAGGATTTCACTCCTAAATTATCTTTTCCTCAAAAAACAAGAATAAACGTGACTCTCATTTGAAGCATACATTCCATTGTGCTTCTTTTATTTAAGTTTTTAAAAATTAAACTGACTTAAACACCCATCCTGCAAAAGAATTATGCCTGTGCTTAACTTCATGCATTGTGAATAGTCCCATTGAACACAACAGTGCATAAAATTAAGAATGTGCAATAAGTTTTTGCAAGATCAGGGCTTAATACTTAGTCTTATGCAATAAAGTCACTGTTTACTTGGAAAGAAGAATATGAAAGAATCATTGGGATCACTCAGCTGACATTTGCCCCATCACCATTATTATTAATAGTAATATTACATTTAGTAAAACGCATAAGAGCACCCCCAGTGTGATCAATATGCTCAGAAGAGAAGAGTCCTTTGTCAGCTCAGTTTCCATCCGGGCCAGCAGCTTGACCTTCTGCATTGTTATGTATTATTCATTTTTTAACATGTATATTGTGGTCGTGCCAAAACACCACAATGGAGCCCCAATGGGCTAGGTGCTGTACAACATATAATAGCATCCATAATTATAGTTAATTTAGATCTCAAGATAATCTTTCACATCAAAATTAGAAAACTGATACCTCTTTCCAGCTAACATTATTTGTAGTTTTCCCTAGGAAAAAAAAATGCTAGAAAAAAATGTAAATACCTAATTTACAAAACAAAACCCCTGAAATTTAAATTTAGATTTCAGAATTTCCTTTCAAATATCCAAAACATTAAGATAAGTTTTCCATACAGTTCTGCATTGTTGTTGTTGTTTATATAGATAAAACAAGCAGCAGGGAAGGGGGAGCGTCTGTTGTCTATAATAACGGTAATGAAAAGTCTGAATTTTGCCAGTTGCATCATCTTGAGTATCTTTTTCTACCAAAAGATTTTCTATTGTGATGTTAATTTTAAATTTGATTAAATTTTGACATTTCATGCAATTTATCCAGCTATAACCCATCCCATTAAGTGCATTGTTCTGGAGGGAAAATATAATGTAATGTGGATTTGTGCCTTTTTATTGTTATATGGGGAAAATACATAAATTGGACACTTTGCAAAAAAAATTGTGATTAGATCAGCTCATAGTGTAAATCTCAAGGGGCCAAACCTTGCTGACTTTACCCGTTGGCACTGTTCACCTGCATAAAACCTGAAGAATTTGATTCAGATATGCCCCAAATTTGTTAATTAAATAGCTGTCCATTTGTATTTTGTACTTAAAACTGACTAGAGCTGTTTACCCGCAGCAGTTCCCATTCCCAACTGGAACAAAAAAAGTTGAAATACTAATTCACAAACAGAAAACGTCTGAAGTTTTCGAATCAGAAGGGCTGAAACAGAAAAATTGACATTTTCGATTGAAGACAAAATTTCATTTTTAATCGATATAGTTTTGATTTGAAATGAGATTTTTTTCCTTTTGAGTCTCCCAATCAGGTAATCAGAATTTTTTGTCATAATTGGCACTTGCTCATAGAAAATGTCAAGTGTGAAAAACTAGGCTGCCCAATGCGAAAACGGATCCGTCAAAAATTGCTGACCAGCGCTAATGCAAATACTCTGAAGCACAAGGAGCCCAGACACAAATAGAGATGGGTGCTGTTATAAGGACCTAGGAAAGCAGATGCAGAATAGTCTCCATGGGGGAGTTGTTATTGTTCTAGTTCTGTTGCTGTTAATCCGGGTGCAGTGTCCTCAGAGAGGTTTATTTGAGTCCAGTGGTTAGCATACGTCAGAACAGGAGGGGGAGCCCCCTATTTTTATGGTTATCACAGATTTCAATCTGATGTGGCACCACTTCAGTTTGGGGTGACAATGCAGCAAGAGGAAGGGAATGGGGACAAGAGGAGAAATGTATGCAAAAGCAGTTCATGTCCCCAAGTAGATCTATGGTGCTGATATTCCCCACCCCCATTTCTATGAATCCCAGCATTTGGACTTCTCCAGAATGAAGAATCTTTAAGGCTATATACATATATTTTTCTAAGTCTGTGTGCGTGCATGTGTGTGTGTATATATAAGAAAGAGGTCTAGGGATTTCTCCTCTAGAAATGTCTGCAATACCAGCTGCTTTTTCCTGAATTTTAAAAGATTTCAGACATTAGAAAATTTAGACTGAAAGCAAAGTCTGTGTGTTTTGTGGCCTTCACCTGCCTTTCCCCCCAGAAGGGAGAGGGAAACAGCAGGAATTGGGGGTCATCTCCTTACTCATCTTACCAAGGAAGGAAGAGGAACAAACCAAGCTCTGGAAGAGAAGAGATGATTAGGTCTCATCCAAGCCTCTCCTCTCTCCTTCCCCCGGCAGGTGCTGTTGCTCCACCTACTGGTGCGAAAGGTTAGGATATCTGGATGGTTCTTAATTAGGCTTGCTCCTACACAGTTTCCTACGTGGTGGGTGCTCACTTCATCACCAGAGAGCTGGGGAGCAGAACTTTCTCAAGTGAAGGAGAGGAGTGGAAGTTGTGCTGATCTCCCTCCGGACTTTGAAGACATGTTGAGTTTTGAAGAGCAGCTGTTCTAGTTAGTACAAGGAAAGAGAATCCATTTCACAATCTTGTGTGTGTGTGAGAGAGAGAATTAGAAAGGGAATCATTTTATTTTATCAGCAAAAAGATAAAGAATGATCAAACCCTCACACATACGCACACACATTGCTGCAATACATTATTGCATGGACCCCAATACTGCAAACACTTATTCACTTGCTTAATTTCAAGCATATGAGTACTCCCACTGACTTCAACAGGGGTACTCAGATGCTTAAACACGCGAATAAGTGTTTGCAGGATTGGGGCTGTGATCTGTAAAAGTAAAATTCAACTTTCACTGACATGGAAATCACAACTAGAATTTTTTATGTATCACAGAGAAAAAACAATCTCTCAAACCCTAGTTTGTCCAACTTTTTTCCATATAAACGGGCTTTATTGCTAAATCTCCTTTATTACTGTTTTGAGCCCGTGAACAAAGCTATTACATTAGGTAACCTTCTTACATGTGATCTGCTTATAGTAAAAAGTATTTTCAAAAACTTAAAAATCTTGCATCTTAGTTACTAATAGGTAAAAACTAGAACCTCAGATAAAATTTCAGGGACTTCAGCTTCTAAATCCAGGCATATAAACCCATAACGTCTGGTTCCAGGTCTGATTCAAAACCAGAAGAGGCTTATTTTTCCAGTCGGGGTTAGGCATGGCAGAAATCACATGATATCATCCGATCTTATGAGATTTTGCCCTAGGTGTGCTTAAAATCTCATAAATAAGGGTTGTGAGATTTCAGCTGCATTGAATCTGAACCTAAACCAAAACTGTAGCTGCAATTTGAACTCAAACCCCAAACCTTTGCCTAAATCTAATCCAAATCTACATACTACTTCCTTGGTTCACCTCTAATACATTGGTAACATGAGAGTGAGGTTTAGATATAAGATAATTTAATAAATCGATTGCATGTGATAATGTACCCAGTTACAACTGTCCAAACTGATAATCTATCAGTATGGACATTTCACTATGATTTGGTGATGTCTTTGTCAGCATATGGTGAGTACTGCATGCTGAATTATTGTTTGCATTATTTCATAAACAAAAGAATTAGAGTTTTAAGAAAGATTAGTATGCTTTCCCCTATATTTGCTTTAATTATAAGTACACTGTATCCAAGTACTGATATAACTTTATTGTATGGAAGTCTTCAAGAAAAACAGTATTTTTGTGAAAGATGATTGCAGTTTCAATAGCAACTCCCTCTTATTACTTAAAAAACATATATTTAACCAGATACCATGAACACTAAGTTTAGTTTGCTTGGCAGCACTTCAACCAGCTCTTTTATAATCTTTCTATTTAACGTCCCAAATAAGCTGTAATTCGCTGGACATGCTGAGCAGTGACTATACATATCCTATGTTTTAACGTAAAAGTATAAAATTACAGAGATTTGATCAATTATTTTCAAAAATGTACATCCATTGAAATGGTGTAGAAGAGAACCACATTGGTCTTCATTACATCTGAAATCTAAACTTGCTGGGAACCAGGGGAAAAAAAAAGATCTGAAAATAACTGGTTTTTGGGGGGTGGGGAAATAGCTTTTCTCCTTGCCACACTGAATGAATTCAAAAGAAAGTGGCTAACGCAGCATTTCTTAATAACAAACCTATGGTGCTTTTTACCGTTTCATCTTTAAAATTACAAATGTAAATCCATATACTCTGTTTTATCACAGGATTGCTTGAACCTGTGTGTCTCTTTATCTCGGACAGCGTATGTAGTCCCAGAGCCCCCATTACTGAAATTGAGTGGCCACCTATTTCCAGGGTCACCCAAATCAAAGACTGTGATAAACGTCATATTATCTTCCGTTAAGATCTTCTCATCCATCCAGGCAGAGCTGAGAGGAGTTATGGAAAAATGTGGGGCATTGATCTTGATCAAATGTGTTTATTGTTTTTCCTCCTGTCTCCTTCACAAAGGAGAATGTTTTAAAGACACCATCTTTAAGTGGCCCATCAACGAGGACAATGGACTATGAAAAGGCTTGGCGTTCCTGGGGACGCTCCATACTGTTACTGACTCATGGATGCTGCGATACTACAGAGTCCGGTGGTCTTGTCACTTGATACTAAACATTACCTGGGACTTCTTGGAACTTTCCACTGGGAGGGAAGGGTGGGTCAAGTTTGGGAAACAAAGGATTCTCGCCTTATGTATATCCTATTTACGGGTGGGGAGGAAGGCAAATGGGATTCCTCCTCTCCATGGCCTGACTGCCCAAGAAGAGAGACTGCCAAAGCCACCTGAAAGGAAGACGGGGTGGAGTCAAAACTGAGACAGAAACAGAAACTTTGCAACCTGCCTAAAATAACATGTAGGGTAAGAATTACATTTTGTAATTGGTTTCTTAAGTATATTGAGCTTAGCTTGCGTGCTTTGTTTTATTTCTTAGTAATCTGCTTTGTGCTGTTTATCTCTTATATTCACTTAACATTCACCTTTTGTAGTTAATAAACTTACTTCTTGTTTATAATATAACCCAGTTTATGTAATTTTTAACTGGGGGAGGGGGCAAGAAGTTGTGCATATCTCCCTCCACATGGAGGGAGGGGGTGAATTTCATAAAACCTTTGGGTTTGTACCCCATAAAGGGAGTGGGCACCAGTGTGTTGGGGCAAGCCCCTAAGGCTGAATCTTTCCAGAGCGGATCTCTGTCTCTCTGTGCAGCTTGGTGTGGCCCTGCCTGTGTGCTTGACTGGAAGAGGCTTTTGAGCCTAGCCCAGTAAATCCAGGTAAAGGGGACCCAGAATAGGCTGACTCAGTGGCATCCCAGCACAGCAGGTGACACCCCAAAGGGCCCAAACCCCATAGTCACAATCTTTACAGTGATGGGGGCCATATAAGTATCTTGGATGGATTATTGTTCTGAGAATAGTCAGTCACATTCACAATGAACCTTTAAAGAAAATAGCAAATTTCAAAAGAAATGTGAATTTGCCTTAGATTCCTGAATGGGTGTAAATGAAATGCTGGCCTAAAGAGGATCGGCAGACTCCTAGGTGACTGCAGTACTACATATAGGTCAGTTATTTTGCTTTCTCAGCTTAGTTATGAAATGGTGTTGAACTTTTTAATTTCTGAAAGAATAATTCTAAAACTGGTTCTTTCTAAATATAACAGCCGTTTCAGTGATAATTAAGGCAACATTTAAAAAATAAAAGACTGGGACACTTGTGTAGTGATTTTTTTAGGGTCTCAAAATACCCCTGCCAAAGATGAAAGATCACTTTTTAAAAAAAGTGCACTGGTGTCACGCCTGCCAGCTTCTGATTCAGCAGCGACACGTGTGTATTTCTCAGAGGGCAGGAGCTTTTCCCGTTAAACTCATGCAGAACTGTATCATGTGAAACATCAAACACGTGTTAACATGCATTCTGGACTTGTCTAAATAGAGGCGTTGCACCAATTTAATGCCAATTGATTCATTTAAACTGGTTGATACAGGGTGATTGGCTCCTTTACAAGGAAGCAAGGTCTAGTGCACCTGTGACTAACTACCTGCTGCCCAACTGAACTTATGAGAAGCACTGGGGCCTTATAAAGGGCAAGACAGCAGCAGGTGAAGGATGGCTACCCACTGACATCTCTCAACCCAGGGAAATAAGGATTATTGCTGGAGGAGGCTCTGGCAGAGGCTGCAGAAAGCACAGGGGTCCTGTAAGAGACCCTGAATAACCAAGGGAGGGCCAGGACAGGAGCAGATGGGGGATGCCTGCTGACTTCTCTGATCCAGGGAGCAAGAGAGAGTTGAAGAAGGCTGAGCTCTCGTTAGGAAGAGTTGGGATTGGCAGCTTGGTGAATCATAGAAAATTAGGGTTGGAAGGGACCTCTGGGGGTCATCTAGTCCAACCCCCTGCTCAAAGCAGGACCAACACCAACTAAATCATCCCAGCCAGGCCTTTGTCAAGCTGGGCCTTAAAAACCTCTATGGATGGAAATTCCACCACTTCCTAGGTAACCCATTCCAGTGCTTCACCACCCTCTTAGTAAAATAGTTTTCCCTAATATCCGACCTAGACCTCCCCCACTGCAACTTGAGACCATTGCTCCTTGTTCTGTCATCTGCCACCACTGAGAACAGCCGAGCTCCCTCCTCTCTGGACCCCCCTTCAGATAGTTGAAGGCTGCTATTAAATACCCCCCCACTCTTCTCTTCTGCAGACTAAATAAGCCCAGTTCCCTCAGCCTCTCCTCGTAAGTCATGTTCCCCAGCCCCCAGATCATTTTCATTGCCCTCCGCTGGACTCTTCAATTTGTCCACATCCTTTCTGTAGTGTGGGGGCAGAACAGACTGGAACAGAGGAAGAGCTCCAGGAGTGGCTGGAGATGCCAGAGCTGAGTATGAGCTTTTGTGCTGTGGTGATGGACTTTATTTTGGGTCTTTGAAGATTGTTTTTAACTGTTGGTTGTTTAACTAGCCCCAAGCCAGGATGATGATAGCCACAAGAAAGCATTTGTGGAATTCATTAAGAAGCCCTTAGAGATGGGAAGACTGAAACAGGCCTCTGCAGAGTCACTCGAAACCAGCAGGGAATGCTACAGGGCACACACATCCTTTTACACCAGTGTCACTTAAGAGCGTGGACTCTCTTATATTGGTTTAATATTGGTTATCAAATTTAGCTTGTTCTCATAAATCTACCAATGCAAGTTTAGTAGATATAATCCAAGTTTAAACTGAGATTTTTTTTTTTCTGAACAGTAAATTCACAGACAAATGCAGTTTTTAATTTGATTTTTTTGTGTGGCATTGAAAGTATTTGTGAATTTGGATTGAATGTGGAAAATGCTTGTTGCAGAAAGAATCATTTTTCTACAAAAATAAAAGTCAAAATGGTTTGTTTCAGGAATTTTGAAATGAAACATTTTGACTTTGTTTCAAAACATTTTATTTTGACCATTTTGAAACAAAATGTTTAAACATCATTTGGAAATGGTATTTTATTTTGAATACTTTCTTCTGAAAAAAGAGAACTCCCCAAAAAGGCTGGAAAACACCCAAAGCAAGAACAAAACAAAAAATTTTGTTTTGGGAAGAACAACTTTTGGCACCTTTTTGAGAAAAAACAAAATTCAATTTCAGTTCAAACCAAGCTGATTTTTTTCTTCCTTTTTTTTTGCTTTGGGGGGAGGCCCGAACCAAAATCAATTATTTGCTCAGCTCAATATCTGCATCACACTGAATGCTCATTCCACTGAATTTTGTTCTTTATAAACAAAGCAACTCCTGCTTTTTATAGCAATATGTCTTGAAGCAATGTTTTGTAGAAATTAAAAAAGCCCACACAGTTTGACTGATGAAATGAAAAACTGGGACATTTCTCCTGAAGGAAGGTCCTGGGACACTGAGCTATCATATGGGAGTACGTCTGTCCCAGTATAAGTGGGACATATGGTCACTTTAAGGATGATAGGCCAAAGCAGTGCTGTCTCTCCCACAAATACCACTGGTTGAAGTACTTTTGTGTCTGGCATGAAAATAAGTGAGGGCCGTGAGGTTCTGTGAGAAAAGAAAGTATTTGGGGTAAATGCCAGAGGGCAGTTGTGCAGGTCAAGATATGTTAATAACAATAACTCTGATCTAGCACCTCCTCCTAGAAGATCCAAAGGTGCCCTTTATTAATAGGAATGATTGAGCCTCACACCAGCCCTTTGAAGTGGGTAGTAGTATCTTCATTTGACAGATGGAGAATCTGATGCAAAGACGTGGCATGAATTGCCCAAAGTCACATAGCAAGTATGATGGAGACAGAGCAATGGAACCCTCCTATCAAATCCCAGGGCCATGCCTCAGCCAGGGCACATGCTTTCTCTCGAGCACTAGAAAGGCGAAGGTCCCTGGAGGAGGAACCGTTGCAGCATTGACAGCATTGACCAGTCTGTGGTGAACATTATGGGTATGTAGAATATGAGGCGACAGGAGGCTGTGGGTGGGGAGCCCTCCCTGCCCCTCTTCGATAATGTGATGAGGGCTCTGGAATGAGGACAGGGTCAGCTGCAACTGATTGAACATTGACTGCCAGTGTGTCTTGACACCTTAGTTTAAGGACAACTGCCTAGAGCACCTTACAGTGTTCAGTATACACAGCAAAAGGTGACAGGTACACAGAAGCAAAATGTATGCCCCTTAAATGTACGGGCTGTGCCTCTCATTACAAAATGACTTTTCTGCTGATGGATATTTCCTACAGTGTTTGTCAAACAGTAGGTTCATGGCTTTGTCAGGGACAAAGTTATTAAGGACATAAAACGCCATCTGGATGATGCTAATAAACATAAAACCTAACCTTCAGATACACTGCTGCAGTGACCAGACCGTGCCAGACCAGATTACCCTCTGTTTGTGTTAAAATCTGAGCCCTGGTGTAACCCTTTTGGCTGCCCAAGCCTTGTATATCTTACTCTGAAAACCTAAAATGCAGTTATTTCAATAAGACAAATTAGTGCTCCCTCCCTGTCATCTTTCTGTCTTAAAAGGATTGGTTTCCCAATTAAGTTTCTTTTTCTGTTTCTAAACAGTTGGTGGCTTGTTTTAAAACTTTTATTTAGGATTTCTGCTTGTCAGTATAGTTGGCAATTCATGTGGTGAGGGGGAAAAAAAGAGAAAACCTCATGCCCACTGAAATGTAAAAAATGTACTGGGACGTTTCTGAACTTGTTTTTACAAGGAAATGATGGGATTTTCCATACACACAAAAAAACCCCTCTGTGTGCTATATGAATAATCTACTAAACCATTCAAGATTAGATTCCGACCCCCTGATTTCTGTTGAATAGTCCTTCACTACCTGAGTGCTCCCTCTGAAATCAATGGGACCTCTTGTGGAGTAAGTTGCTACTCGGAATGAGAAAAGGATCAAGATTTGTCCCCAAGCCATTCAATGTTCGAGCTGGTCAAAAAATTTCCAGTGGAATAGGTTTCCACCAGTAAATGCAATTTTGTTGAAACTGAAATGTTTTGTAGGAAAGTGTCAATTTTGACAAATTCTTTGATGGAAAATTATTGAAATGAATAATTTTGACGTTCTTGTTCCATGTTGGTGAGGTAAAATATTTTGGTTCAATATTATTTAAATTTTGCTCAGTCTTGTGTTATACTCAAATATTAATTTTAATATTTTATATTATGTTTTGACTTCATTGCAGTGAAGCGTTTTGATATTATTGAAACCAAACTTTGGAATTTCTGTTCCTCAGCAAATGTCAAAATATGGACTTCTTATTCTGACTTAAATTTCAAAATGTTAAAATTTCCCACAGAACAGATATTCCGTTTTCTGACTTGCTCTATCAACCGTGTAAAGTTAAGCTGTGACGACCTAGAACTCATCCCAGTTCTGCTCTGCTGCTGGGGTTTTGGGGGGCGAGGGGTGCAGCAGGGGAGCATGGAGAGAGAGACTGTCCATGCAGCTGCCTAAGGATTGCAGAGTTGGGACAAGGATCTTCTCAGATTCCCATCTTGTGTTACCTTACTGGGCTATGCTGTCTGCACACTCTGCATGCCTGCTGGTCCTGTTGTAGGGAGCACATGTAGATTCCTCAACATCAGTGAAGCTATGGAGTTAGGATTTTAATTCATTTTTGCACCAGGTAGCAGCATAGGGCCCAAAGTGAGTTCTGAAAATGTCTCCCCTTACTTCAAGGTCTCAATCCTCCAAACCAGTATGTACATAACTTTATACCTCAGTCCCATAGTGTTAAATAAGCATTCTTCATGTGAATAATTATGGATGTGCGAAACTGCTTGCAGGATTGGGTCTGTCTCTGGGGAAATTACAGCAAGTTAGAACAGTATAGGGGACTTTGGGGAAGTTATTTGTATAATAAACCCTTCCAAACTCTGCACTCTGGAAGGTCGTACGCTTTGTCTGTCCGAAGTGCTAACTGGATGATTGTGAGGTTTTCTCTGATCCAAAAAGCTGTAGTATTATTTAGAATCTGATTTTTGAAGTCTTTTTCCTCTTGAGATATTGTGGTACTGCAGAAAGCTAATGTATCTCTTTTCTTCTTTATGAGCATGATAATCTGTTGAGTGAGTGTGTGTATGTGTGTGTGTGTGTATGTATGTGTGTATGTATATATATATATATATATATATATATATATAAAATAACTCCTCACTTAAAGTCGTTTTGTTGTTACGTTGCTGATCAATTAGGGAACAGGCTCGTTTAAAGTTGTGCAATGCTCCCTTCTAAAGTCCTCTGGCAGCTGCCTGCTTTGTCCACTGCTTGCAGGAAGAGCAGCCTGTTGCAGCTAGCTGGTGGGGGCTTGGAACCAGGGTGGACCGGCCGCCCCCCATCAGCTCCCCGCTCCCCTAAGTTCCCTGTGCAGCAGCCGCCCAGCAGGCTATCAATTGCTATCAGTTCTGCTGTCCCTTCCCCACTGCCATGTGCTGCTCCTGCCCTCTGCCTTGGAGCTGCTCCCTGGAGCCTCCTGCTTGCTGTGTGGGGGGAAGGGAAGAGGGGGACTAATGTCAGGGTGTCCCCCTCCCCCCTGCTCCTGCACCACACTTACCCCATCTTCCATAGAGCAGGAGCTTAAAGTCGCATTTTTCAGGAACATAACTACAATATTAAGTGAGGAGTTACTGCGTGCGCGCGTGTGTGTGTGTGTGTGTGTATACATACATACATATATACATATAACACCCTCATAATTTATTTTATGTTTTGTTCAAGTTTTGAAAATGTGCTTAGTTTCGTCTATTTACGTTAACTTGATTAGAATAAATAAAATTTGATATTTTGCATAGTTTTTAATGTAAAAACAAAAACAAAAAAGAGGACTGATTACTTAAGTAAATTAATGACTGGCAATGGTGGTTGCGATTAAAAGGCCAACATCTGCTCACAAATAGCATGCCGTTATTATGGTTATTTCTGATGCTAAATATGGGGGAAATTGTTGTATCTCAGATACTGATGATATGTGATAAATGCTGGCTAATGTTGATATTTTAATGATGATGACTGCATCTCCCCCCTCAATGTAAAACTATGCAATGAACAAATCTATGGGCCAGATTCTAATACCTTTACGCACACTGAGTAGTACCTCATTCTGCAAGGTTTCTCACTGAAACCAATGGTACATTTAACATGAGTAAGAGCATCAGAATCTGTCCCATTGTTAACAACTGCATCTTCACTGACCTAGGCTTGACCGCACAGGCCTGTTGACAAATGCAGATTCTGATACCATTCAGCAGGACTTACTTTTATTCACGTAGCTCTGAATCTATTGGAATCTGACCCAATGGTAGCCAGTCATGCCCTCTAAATATGTATGCACTGTGACGGGGCAAGGCCAGAGGGCTGTAGGAAAGTGGTAAGGAACCAGTATGTTAGCCCCAGGCTAAACAAATCCCTGATACCTTATGGCAGTTGCTCCAGGTTAATCAAGACACCTGGGGCCAATTAAGAACTTTCCAGAAGGCAGGGAGGTTGATTGAGACACCTGCAGCCAATCAGGGGCTGGCTGAAACTAGTCAAAAGCCTCCCAGTGAGTCAGTGAGGCGCGCATGTCAGGAGCTGTGGAAGGAGGTTGCGTGCGAGGAGCTGGGAGCAAGAGGCACTAGGAGCTGAGAGTAAGAGGGCGTACTGCTGGAAGATCCTGTGGTGAGGCTAAAGAACAGTATTTTTCTTCTGAGCTTCTAAGTGTGTTCATTGTGTTGGGAGGAGTCCATGGGGAAGTAGCCCAGGGAGTTTTAGCTGTCGTGCAGTTGTTCCAGGAGGCACTCTAAACAGCTACAATACACAGGGCCCTGGACTGGAACCCGGAGTAGAGAGCGGGCCCAGGTTCCCCCCAAAACTCCCAACTCCTGATCAGACACAGGAGGAGTTAACCTGGACTGTGGATTCTACTAGAGGGGAAGATCTCTGAGGCAAGCAGAATCCACCAATAAGTGCAGGACCCACCAAGGTAGAGGAGGAACTTTGTCACAGCACAGAAGTGATTCCAAAGGAAGAACAAAGTATTGGAATGACAAACTTTTTAAAGCAAAAATGAAAATTACTAGTGTTAATGCTATGCAAAATGGTGCTTAAATTAATTTTTCTTCTGAGCTTCTAAGTGTGTTCATTGTGTGCCTAATTTTAATATTTGCCGTAGATCATGCTTTTGTTACAGAATTTTAAAAGTTGTTTTCCCCCAGAATTAAAAAGCAAAGGTCTATATTTTCTGTCTACTCATCCTGATTTACTAATTTAATGACTCTGGTGATTTGACACATGCACACAAGATCTGCACAGAAGAAAGAAATAGAGAAACACAAATGTGTGCTGATAGAGGCCCCAACCATTTTGTTAGACTCCATGCAAACACATAGGGTATGTCTACACTGCAATTGCAGGTGGGATCTGCAGCTTGACTGGGTATATTCATGTTAGCTTTAATCTGGCTAGCTCGCTACAAGAGCTGTGAAAACATGATGGCACAGGCTTCAGCATGGACTGTGCAAGACCTCCTGATCTCCTGGGATACATACGTGCATCACTAGCCCAAGCTACTGTGTCTTCACTGCTGTTTTGGTGAGCTAGCTAAATTAAAGCTAGCACAGGTATACTACTGAATTCAAACATTTTTGGTTTTCTATTTTTCACTAAAAAGTCTACGTTTTCCATGGAACATTTTTATTTAATTTTGGTAGACATTTTCCATGGGGGGGAGGGGGCAGGAAGGCCCATTTTTCTGACCAGCTCTAATTGTCTGACTCTGAGACCGGCTCTTTCCCTGATCCATCAGAACTTGGACTTGTTGACCTTCAGGGTATTCTGGAGAATTTTCCCCGGGAAAGGTGGAGGAGTGGAAAGGGGCCAGCTGGGTGAACGGGAGGTGTTATGACGAGGGCTGAGGTCATTTACTGCATATGGCAATTTTCTTTAGCACTCTTCAGTTGTTGGGCTATTGATCCGATAGACTATTTGAATTTTTGTAATGATTCTAGTGATGCCTAGGGCTTTTATGTTTTACTAAAATGATAAATGTTAGGCCAAATCTTAAGATCTTTGCTAAGGTTTTACTCAGTCCTTGCTGAGCCAAATTCCTGTTAAAATAACTTTATCTCTTACTAACCCACTAGGACATAAATCATGAAGAGTCACAGAACCCTGAAGAGTTAATGACATCCCAAACACCTAAAGCTGCAACTCCTACTTTGTTTTAGGTATTTGTGATGTTATCCACCCTCGCAAAACCCAGTCTTGGAGAATAAACAAACTAACAACCAGACAAACCTTCATTTTCTTTTCAGTGGAATGTATTCGATATTAGAGTATTTTGTATTCAGTTATTTCTAAAAGAAGTCCTTTTAGTTCAACTTGAATTGCATTTTATGGTGTGTGACTTAATCCATATCTGAAATGTTAGTGTCTCTTAAAAAAAAAAAAAAAAAAAAAAGGAATTGTTGTGTCAAACAACTTTTTTAGCACCAAAATTCTTTTTTTCCAGTCTTTTATTTCTGCATTAACTTAGAACATGCATTATACTGTGATCCAGTGAAAAGAGCATGGGGCCAGGTGTCTGGAAACCTGGAAACTCCTGTTGACTTCAGTGAAACCAGGGTTTCACCCACGAACGCTATTCCCAGCTCTGCTATTGATTCAGTATGTGACCATGGACAAGTCACTTGACCTTCTGTCTTTGTTTTCACCATCTGTAAAATAAGGATAATGATATTTTGAAAGTCCTTTGAGATTTACACATCAAATGTTGTATTAATGACAGGTAATAACTGTAATGAGAGCTTGGCAAGAGCTTACTAAGGTTTATACATTGTGAACTAATGGTCATTAAAAATATTTGAGGGTAACAAACAGAAGCAAGTCATTTGAAGCAAAATGAACTTCTTGAGTTTGGTTTGGACCTGATTCCAAGGGGATATTGATAATTATTAAATTCCTTCCGCAAGTGCAGAGTTCACAATCAGTGGATTTTATACTTTAGGTAAGAGAAACAACCTGCATTTCTATCTGTTCAGTTCTAATTTGAAAATGAATCAGTTTTGTGTTTATGGAGATGAGACCCTACCTTTGATTTACCAGGATTTTGAATGTGACATTTTAGTAAGTACACACGTAACTACACACAGAAGTTGCACCAGTTAATCGACAATAAGTTTAAAACTAATTTTGTTGAACCTCTGCAGACTCCTATGTTGGACCACTTATAGGAGACAGAATAGAGTCTGGGAATAGAGTTTGCATCCCCTGACTCCCAGTCCAGTTCCCTATCTTCTAAATGCTGCTCCCGCCTCTGTAGTTCAGTGTCCAGTATAGACTCTGAAACATACTAGAGTATTCACCAGTTCATTCACAGAATCAGATAGTTGTTAGAGCACAAAGTGAATGATAGTAGTTTCTACAGTTTAACCCCTTCCTTTTCTGCCTGTGCTCTAATATCTCTAATGCATCTTCAATAGCTCCTTATGAAGCCATAACGTGAAGATTGCTATTGTTTTTTAATTCCACCACCACTTTTGAGGATTTGATTCCTCCCTATCTGGAGAAGTTGTTTTCTGTGTTGAACGAAGTTTATTTCAATTTAAATTAATTAGTTTGTAGCTTCAGTAATAAGTATCCACCCCCTTGTCTGTGCAGCATCCCTTCATGTCCTTATACCAAAATTACATCCCCTTAGTTTTTAAAATTTTCCATGTGTGGTGCAGCTATGCATTCTCTCTGGCACAAATTTCCAAGGCTGTAAAAAAGGAACATAGCATTGGTCCTGATGAGTGAGACTATAGACAATTTTCAAGGTCAAATTCTGCAGCATACTGCCGTCTTTTGTAAAATGTAGGCAACTATTAAGGACCTCAGTCATTTGATAAATATTTAAGACTTAAGAAGCGGGAACTGTAGAGTAAATAGAGCCTTATGACACTGATTACCATGAGAATTTGGGGAAAAAAACCAAAACAACCCTCAAGTAATTTTAATTATTTCAGTTGCGTGTTCTCTGCAATTTACTTTTCACTTGGGGAAAATCCTTCTCCATTTGGAAGTAGTGAACAGGATGTGGAGTTTTCCTTTTCCACAGCCCAATCTTCCTCTATTAAGCTCTTAAATCCAGGAGTGGGACTCTCCTGGTGCAAAATGCATTTGCAGTAATGGATTTGTTGGCACCTTGTAGAGCTGGGGGACTGCATGGAATTGCCAATGTGTAGAAGGAAAACAGATCTATCATTTCTAGTTTCTTAGCTGACCCTTAATCATGTAACATGGAAGGCAGATACCTTTTTGGGGTAGAACTAGATTTTTGCAAACTGTCATTCTTTTCTTCCTTCTAGAAGAACTTGAACGACATTTTAGGCCACTCAATTTAAACTTCTCTTTGGAAGTTTGATTTTTTGATGAAAGCGTTATTTTCGGGGGTTTTTAAGTGTATGGAAACCCGTTGTTAGCATTCTGCCATTACACTGAAGGGAAAGTTGGGATGATTTCCCTGCCCCTTAATTATCTCTGAGCCTCCTTATAGGATGGGTGAAAAATGTTCTGTCATCTTTTTCAACAGAAAATTGAGCTTTCACCTATACTGTGTTTTCACCAAAAATGATGTCTGCTTTCCATGGAAAATTTTGATTTTTTTCATCAAAAAACTGAACATCTGAATACCAAAAACTTTCAACTGAAAATTTTTGCCTCAAAACAAACTTTCAGTGAGTAAAAGTTGAAACACTTTTTGTTTAGATATCTCTGATCAAAACATTCCAACATTCCCAAATTGAAATATTTAACTCAGTTTGACATTAAGCTCTATCCACCTGAGTTGCTGTGGCCCTCATGGGGGTTGCATTTCAGATGCTTCATTCTCTTGTACGGGTTGAGCTCCCCATCCAGAATACATCTTCCACGATGCAGCCATGTGACTCCATGCTGCATCTAGACCAATCAGCAATTGTGATGCATCTTAAAGTTTGTTTGCCCCCTGGTGTTTCCTCCTGCCCCAGTGATAGCTATGAGGAATTGTTTGTGGGGAAATACATGAATATAATTCCCCAGTCCCTCACTACTTCCCTCTGCTTATCCCAAAAATGTAGTGGGAGTTCCCTTGTTCAGATATTGGCAGCACATAACTGGCATGATTTTGCAAAGGTTCCCATGATGATTAATATTTGATAGTGAATGACAGCACTTCTACCAGATAAAATGTCCCTTAAAATGGTGTTAAAGATGAAAAAGAAAAAAACAATGAGTAAAAAATCCCCCTCACAATACTGTTGTAGATATCAAAAAGCTAAGCCCTGAAAACCCAGGAAATTCAGTTGGCACTAAATTTAAAAGAAACTTAAACACTTGACAGTATGACCATAGAGAGGGTATGTCTACACTGCATCTGAGGTATGATTACAGTATATGTAAACATACCTGAGCTGACTCTAATATAGCTAGCTGGGGTACCAATAGCAGGGAAGCCACTGGACTCATGGTCATTAGCATGGGCTAGCCCCTTGAGTACATGCATGCCTTGCTACATACTTGGGTGGCGAGCCTGTGCTGCAGTCCATGATACTATGGCTTCACTGCTGTTGGTATCTGAGCTATCTAGATTGAAGCATAGATGTACCTGAGCAAGCATGCTGCTAGCACACCTCTGATTGCAGGGTAGACATACCCATGGTTACAGCACCCCACCAGCCA
The DNA here is from genome assembly GCA_037349315.1 of Chelydra serpentina. Taxonomy (NCBI): domain Eukaryota; kingdom Metazoa; phylum Chordata; order Testudines; family Chelydridae; genus Chelydra; species Chelydra serpentina. Next base: position 31,322,786 of record JBAIAC010000029.1, on the reverse strand, counting down.
TCACTATCATTCTTATGTGATATCTAAGCATCATGCAGGGGTTGGAGGCACGGGCAGGGTTTTTCCAGGATCCCATGCATGGGGCCAGGTAGCATCAGGACACAGCACACGGAGGGAGCAAAGAGTTCTTCATTCCCTGGGATTACCTTCTCCTCCCCCCACCACAATCAGCCTAGTCTCTCTAACTCCCCCTCCCCCAGGGGTCCCCTCTCAAGTCCCTACCTTCTCTCCCATCTCACCTTCCAAAGTTCCATTCTTCATTCCCCAATTTCTTCCCCTTGTTTCCCCAAGTTCCCCTCTCCTGTCCACACCTTATCCTCCACCTCTGGGAGTTCCCTCTCATTCTCTGATCCTGGAGGACTTCTACATTCTTCCCAAATCCCAGAGAATAGTAAACAAATAGGCAAGACACTTCCCACGTTAAAGGAGCTGGCTTGTCTAGCCTGATCTCTTCCTACTCTCTATGATTCTAGTCCATGAAGCCAAAGATTTCATAATAGGCCTCTCAAGTATGGAAAATGCCCTGTGCTGCCGAGTGTGCAAAGGGCCATCTATTGGTGTGAAATATGGAGTTCTATAACATCATTGCTGAGAACGTGTGGGTTGGGAAAAAAAACAGAAGACACTAGGGAAAATTTAAAATATATGTAACTTTTGATTAAGTAGCAAATAAACATCTTTAATTCAGCAGTTATCAAATTCTGAGGGGGAGAGAAAAAACAAACAAACAAAACCCTCTTCTCCTGCCCTGTTTTACGCATAGTAATTTGTAAGCAGATCAGCGACCCCATCAGAAGTTATGCCTTAGACTAGAAGGCTAGAAAATAAGTCATTGGATGGGAGCTTAGGCTCTACCTCCATGACACAATAGGTGGGAAAGATTTTAAGCCTCCATGGGAGAGGTGTGGTATATTCATCTCAAATAGGTAAGATGGCACTTCATTAGATATAAATAATGATTGGTAACCCTCAGTTAAATGCTGTTCTATTTTTCAGTGGATGAGACTTGCCCAGTGACAAGGTCAGTGTTGTGATTTTATACTAATGTCTACCTGGAGCAACTATTTTCTTGTTTAGTGTTTATTAAATGCACAATGTGTGGAATAAATATGCCAGTTACCTTGCAATAAAAGGTAAATGTTACGTGAGACAGAGGGCGAGAGAGAGTGGTGTCATGCCACTATTAATCTACTATCCTGGAATGATAGTTCCTCTTGTTGAGAGAAATTGACTTCATATTAGTCACCAAGTTCATGCCTTCTTCAGCAAGTTTAATGTGCAAAAGAATAGCACATAGGGACACATTCTGTAGAATGAAAGAAAAGCGGTGTTAGGGGAAATGATTCGCGAATCAGATACATGTCTTCAGTTCACACAAGTTAATTATTTATTGGAAGCATAATTTTTACATATTTTCCCTTTTTTTGAAGAAAAAAGCTTGTAGGATGCAAAGATTTCATAATGCTTCCCATTTTCAAACAATTAGTATGACTGGGAGAAATCTCAGAGATAAAACCAATACACCGCAATTGTTCCCCCTCTCCCTCTTCCTCTTCCACTTATATCATATCCTTCAGAAAGACATCGCTGAAGTTGGATAAATTAATAGAATAATAATGTTAGCCTAGGGCCAACTCGGTGGGTGCTCTGGGGCTGGAGCACCCATGGAAAAAATACCTGCAGGCCAGCTCCTCCCCCACCCCTCCCCACCATCTCCCGCCCGCTGAGGATCAGCTGTTCAGCGGCAGGCAGGAGGCGTTGGGGGGGGTGAGGGGAAGGAGCATGGGCAGGAAGAGGCGGAGCGAGAGGAAGGGGGCAGAATGAAGCTTAAAAAGATGGGGTGATGCCTGGGGGAAAGGGTGGGGTGGGGGAGCACCTCCCAGGAAATCAGAAAGTCAGCACCTCTGGATGTTAGTATTCATTATGAATGAATTCATTATGAATGAATGAAATCAGGATCAATCTCTGGCATAGGCATTTTCTCAGACATGTTATCTTGATGGTCAGGACTTGGGTGAAATTCACCCCCTGCACAAAGCCAAAGTAAAGGCACTATGCAGGAGTGGAGTGGGCGGGTTGAAGAAAATTCACCCCCTACATATAGGCAGGGGTCAGGGCTCCTTTTTAGCCTCTTCACAGTCACTATGACCCCCATTTGCCTCTTATGCTGGGCTTTTTTGGCCACTAGCTTCACCTATTTGTGAACCCAATGAGCCTGATTTTCCCAGCGCCCTATACCTTGTGTATTCATTCACAGCACAGCAAAGTGGCAGTACAATGGAGAATTAGGTCCAGTGTCTACCTCAACCCCTCCCCAATGTCCCCACACACACTGGGCTAGCAAAGGGCCCAGTTCTGCCATTTGCAAGTGGTGGAATCCACTAACTGTCCTCCACCTTCAGAGAACTACTCCAGTACCCCTCAGTGAATGTCATCTATTGTGAGTCATGGCATATGCAGTTACAATCCGACAGCTGCTTACCGGTTAAGGTACTGATCCTGTCAATACTTACGCATCATGTACCTAGCTTTAAAGACATGAGTAGCTTCATTGAAATTGATGGGACTGTTCATGTGTTTTAAGTTAAACACATACGTAAGTGTTCATAAGCTTGGAGCCTAGTTTAACAAGTGCCATTTGCAAATAGCAAGAGAAACCAAATCATCCCATCGTAGTGAAATATGACATACTCAATAGTTGTATACAAATATGTTTGGATGTTGACTGGTGTTTGTAGAATAGGAGAGAATAGCTTGGAAGTAAATGATGTAGGTTTTTCCAATATTTGAATATGCTTCCTGGCCTGGCCCATGCTTGCCAAAATTTGGCTATCATGTCTCTCTCAAACAAGATGCAAGGGATAATTGTTTTTAGCATAAATGTAATTTTTCATTTGATATAAATATAATCTATTGTTTAAAAGGTTATCCCCAAGTATTTTGTTATACATATATATGTCATTAGTACACAGATCTTCATTGTGAAATGGTTAAGGTTGCCACACACATACTATTCCTGACACACAACCACAAAAGCAAGGAAATGAAAAGTTGTCAGCTGAAAGCCCTCACCTTGTACGCCATCCACAATCACTGATGTTAGCACTGTAATTACTGTACCCACCAGAAACCTAATCCTGACCCCTCAATTCTCCCTTTTGCTCACATCCCTTTTATAAAAATGCCCACTACTGATCTTGTTAGTTGTAGCTGTAGCAGGTTGATGTATTAAAAAAATCATGGCATTAAAACCACAGAAGACCGTACAGTTGAATTTTGATTCCCCCCCCCCCCACTCAGTTTTAAAAAAACCTGCAATCCTGACCAGCCAGGTTAGCATCAGCCACTGTCTAACACATTCAGTTTGGTTGGTTGACTTGAATATTGCTGTTGTAACACTATGCCTCTGTGCCCTGATATGCTTGGAACAAGTCTCAGAGACGAAATATGAAATTTTGGAATGATCTCCACTGTACGTGTCAGCAACACAATGCGATGAAATATAATCGAGCTACGGTTTAATAATTCTAATCTCAGCTAAATTCAAACTCATCAGATTGAGAAAGTGTGTCAGTCTCATTTGCCATGTGTCCTTCAACATTTGCTTTATCGGGGTAATTATTTGTATGTAAGATGATTAACCTGACAATAATGTAGATTGTCTGACATCAAGCAGAACAAACACACTGGGGTTTTATGATGTTCAAGATGCCAAAAGTAAGGTTCATAAAGTTTTTTAAGTTAAAAATTCCTAACATGCAAATCATTTTTAAAATTACTTTAATAAATTGACTTCCATATTACAGTGAAAAAACTATCATTTCCGCTTTTATTTTTGAAACAGTAATAACGAAAGTGCATGGCACAACCTTTAAGGAAGGGCATATATTAGGCTAAATTCTGAACACAGATCTATAAGAGAGGGCAGAATTTGATGCTCTGGACCCACTATATGCTGAAAATTGTTACTGTATTTAGCCATTATCAGTCTGCAGCATGGACAGTTGTACTACTGATCTAGATAACATATTCTATAGGTACCTGTTATGTATAAATCACAAAACATATTACTGTAGATGTGCAGCAGAAGATTTTAGAAACTTACTAACATTATTGCTTTTATCCCTCTGAAATTCCCAGAGTTCCTAATGTCCTGTTTACCTTCAGGGACAATATTGAGGGCCACGTCCTCAACTGTTATAATTTGGCCTAGATCCTCTAGCTCGTATTAGAGCTATGCCAGTTTACATCCGCTGAAGAGATCTGGCCCTTTATGCTTAGGCCTCATCCTGCAAACTGCTCCACAGGGGGAGGCAGCTGTCTGAACCCGCCCACAGAAATTGTTGATGTCTCTGTCGAACAGCTTGAAGCAATAGGACCTTAATGTTTAGAGCCATTACAGTTTAGTACAACGTGTAAAACACTTCAGCAAAATCACAGAATTTTTACTTCACTTTTTTTTCCAACTTTACTATGTTCAAGTGATTTGGTTTAGTAGCAGATTCTAATTTGGGCAGGGTATGAAGGGACATGAGTTTTGTAGTGAAAGGTTTGTAAGCCGGGGCAGGTCTAAATGCAAAACTGCCTCTCTAGAGGACATGCGCAGAGTTGGTCTGAGTGAAGTTCACACCTTAAAGTTATTGGAAGAACCGTTCAGGAAAGGAAAGGACACAACGGGAGTTGTAAAGCATGGACACATAGTTGCTGTGAACGCTAGTAACAGCAATGCAGTCCCGTATCGGGCCGCAGAGCTGCACATTTTCCCTTGGCGCAAAATCCTCCCTAGATGCATTTAGGGCATGTCCACATGGCCCCGCAGTGCGGACTATGGAATGTGAGATGCAAGGCGGGTGAAAGTGTGGCGCTGTAACTGCCCTGCGTATATCCCGATAGTACAAACGAAAAGGTACATCGTTCACATTAATGTTGCAGGACTACATTAACGTGAGCTAGGCACCTTTTGGTTCATGCTAACAGGGTCTACACAGGGCAGTTATAGTGCAACATTTTAGCCAGCCCTGCGACTCACATCCCATAGGTCCCCACTGCGGGGCCGTGTAGACAAGCCCTTAATCTTCAGAAAAAATGGCATAACAATGGCTAGCAAGGGGACTTTTGGAGATGTTGGGCCAGGTCTTCAGCTGGTGTAAATCATCAAAGCTCCATTAAATCCCAGGCAGCTATGCCGATTCACACCAGCTTTGGATTCTGCCCTGGTTTTGTTTTGGTTTTGTTTTGGTTGTGGGGTTGTTTCGGGTTGTTGTTTGTTTTTGATTAAGCAGTGCTGGTTTTGCATCTTTCTATCTGACACTGAAAATATGTTAATTAGCTGGCTGTTAAGGAGGGGCCTAAATACTACAGTCTTATTTATGAGCATTACTCTGTGTGTGTGTGTGTGTGTGTGTGTGTGAGTGTGTGTGTGAGAGAGAGAGAGAGAGAGACGGGGGGGGGGCAGGGGAGGGAAGAGAAATGAATATCAGGCAACAGCTGGAATTTAATTTAATAAATGCTCCTAGTGGATGGAGAGCTGACTAGTGAAGTGAATTACTGGCTTTTCAACATTGAGATCATGATTCACATTCAATCCTGATCAGGGAAAGAGAAAATCCTTCTGACTAAATAAATGTAAGGGGTCCTAAAGGAAATTTATTTGGAGGTAGGTCAGTTCTATTTCTGGATCGCCGCATGAAGATTATGCCTTCCAGCCCCATTGTCTGTTCAAAAAGAGGTATTACTGGTGAAGCAATATAGAACTGCAGTATTATGATAGCACAGTATTGACTGTGGTTAAGCATGCAATTTCATTTCTATTATAAACCAAAATTTGACAAAATCCTATCAAACAATTCTTCTCTCTCCAACATACAATGTAGACGATGGATGCAGAAAATAAGGGTGAAATTCTGATCCCATTGAAGTCAAAGGGGCCAGGGTTTCACCCAAGAGGTACTAAGATGTATTGAGGGACACAGCTGAAGGCGTCACCTTAGTTAGTTTTTTCTCTCTTTAATCGGGTACTATTACATGTATGGCCTCTGGGAAGAAGTATTCCTAAGAGGATAGGGGCATGGGAATTGGAAGGATGCTCTGTGCAAGGAAGAGTACACAACGATGGGTGTAGGAGAAGGTAATGAAGGGGAGTTGATGCTGGCATCATTATCCATGATGGGGTCAGAGATATGAACCAAATCAGAGTTGTGCAGGGCCTTGAAGGCAAGGGTGTGAAGTCCAATCTTGATACAATTGGAAGCAAAGGGGGTGATCTGAAGAGGGCAAATACATGTTTCAATTGATGGGTGAGAGATGATTTTGACCACTTCATTTTAGATGAATTGGAGGGGAAAGGTACAGTCTGCCAGTAGTCCTGATTCTCCATGGCCCTGCGTCTTGTGTAGTTATTTATACCCATGTAAAGTGGGCGCAAAATGCTACCATTTTCATTTGATAGCATTTTACATTCCCTTTGCACTACTGTAAAAGACAACACAAGGGCCAGACCACTAGGTCAGCTCTGATTCAAGCAGCTCAGAAGCTCCAGCACCAACATAAGGGAACATGCCATGTCTCTAAACCTAACAGAAACACTGCACACTCCTACAAACAGCAAAACACATTGAAAGCAGTTAAGGAAATGTCCAGTTCAGGGTATCTTCCTTTGTCATATTTTACCCATGCACAGCATGCTTACCACTTTCACTGACAGACTCTATAGATAAGCCACCACACCTCCAACATGTATAGTAACACAATACACCAGAGGTGCCAAACATAAGGCCCGTAGGCCAAATCCAACCCACAACATATTCAGAATCTAAACTTTCATCTTTTTTCTAAAGTAAATTTCGTAATTTTAAAGAAAGCCTTCTCAAATGATCAGAGTGGAACTAATGCTGCGTAACGCAGACAGCCTGAAACAGAGAATGAGAGTGTGAATTTCCTGGTGTACCATTTATATCATTGGAATGTTAACACTAAAGCGTAATGACACCTTAATGTAGGTTCTAACCACATCGGTGCTTATTTTAGGGGTGGAATGGGGAAGGGGTAGGGAGTGAAGCTCTTGGGTGGGGGATGGGGAACATTGGGAGATACTTCAGGGATGGAAATTCAGAAAGGAAAAAGGAGAAGACCCACAAAAGACAGGAAAAAGGGAGTGAGAGAGAGAGAGAGAAGGGAGGATGGGAAGGCAGGATTAGCAGAGGGCTTGGGGGGAGGGGGCATATCTTCTCATTGAGCAATATGGAATGCAGCAAGAAGGAACTGAACAAATAGTAAAGTGTGAGTTTAGTTACTACACAAAGGCCATGTTGATCACGGTGCAAACTTCCCATTGACATCAGTCGGAGATCCGCTGTAGATTGAGCGGATTATGGAGCTCTACATTTTAACCCTGGCCAAGAGACGATAGCTAAAAATAGAATTAAGCCCTCTCTTCAGAATGAATTTGATATCCCTGCAAAACACACACTAGATTTCTCACCCTAGTGCTATAATGGAAAAGCTTAACTCTGACCTCCGGGACCTCAATGCTCACGTATGTGTGACGTGTTCAAAATTACAAACTGTCACTTTAAATATCCTACTCCTGCTTCCAGGCTAGGGGGCTCTGTAGGGCAGTGTGTGGTCAGAGAGTCAGTCTGCAGAAATCTGGCCTAGAGTAAGGTGGTGCCTCCTTTGAGGGAGCAGCCTGTTTTGTCTCTTTCTTTTGGGGCTCTTGTGTGTTATTGTTCAGAAATAAAGTATTGCTGCGTTGCAGCCTTCCAGCAGAAGTTTTTGTTTTTATCAAGTTGCTGTATGTGCGAGCCATGAACATATCAATCTGTTAGGTCATGCACCGGTAAAGCATATGATGGGTAGAGAAACCCCACCCCCGCACAAGAGGTGCCAGTGACGGACATGTGAAGTGGGGTGGAGGGAATGGAAGAGAGGGAGGATGGCACTGGGAGCTGGAAGGGGGAGACACAGAAGACAGCTGAAGGAAAGGAATAAAGAAGGCATGACCCAGAGAAGAATCAGTACAATAGTACTAATTAAAATCTTTCTGATTATCCTATTTCCTTAATTAGTACTGCATTCTGACTGGGCAGTCCACCTTCATTCATCCATCACTTACTTTCCATACTCTCCTACTCTGATGCTCGAGTCATCAACAGAAAAGAAAAGAAAAAAGAGGGCTTTCCAATACAGGTTATGTATTTATTTATTTTGCCAGAAATTTCCAAAAAGAAGTTTGTTTATTAATGTCTTGCCATTTAAAAAAATATTTTTGAAATAAAATAAAAATGGAAAACCATTAAAAACTGGAAAAAATCTTTAGGGGGAGGAAGCCATTCTCCAGTCCCTCCCTTTCCCCCCCCAAAAAAATGTTTGATGGAAAATTATCTACGAGCTCTCTGGTGCTCCTAGCACTGCCACATCTGTTCCTTTTATTTAGTGTGAGATAAGTGATTGGCCACCTTAAGAAGGACCATGCCCCCAAGAACATACAAGGCATTAGCTTGAAATCAAAGTAGTTCAAGAAAGTCAAAATACCAATTCCTGCCTGAATTCCAGATCTGTGTATGCCTCATCCATGGCTTGAGGTGAGGCATTGCTTCCCCTCCCTCAGTTACAGAAAACCAGGTCAGGTGGGAACTAGACACTCCTCCGTAAAGGAACAGTATTAGCCTCTGCTGGCCGAGATGCTTAACGATCATACTCAAACACGCTGGGATTCATGTGGAATTTCACCTAGAAAGATACTTGTGAAACTGCAGAGGTCTGTTGTTTTTTCTGGTCCAGCCTCAAAGCTGGCTAAATGGCCCATTTCCACCAGCTTTCTTTTATGTGCGAAATTGTTCTTGCTGCGCTATGTGCTCTGAATTTATTACTCAGTAGCAAGGGAGTTGGACTGTGTTCCATCAACTATCTTGAGGGGCTTTTATGACATTTACATGTTTGCTTCTCTTTATGTAAGCTACACATTCCCATGCCTGCCCATTTAGGGCACATGTAGCCCTCTCAGTGGTAAACTAAGAGAAACCTATTGGGGGAAAACTGGAGTTTATTACATCAGCGTGAGAACACAACCGCAATGCATCCACTTCACTCACTGCTGGTTTTCATTTAGAAGACAGGAGCACTTAGCATTCTCATGCTCAGGACTTTCCTAGGAGAAAATCTCACTGGGATGCATCTGTTTTCAACCATGATGCTTACCCTGCTTCCCATTTTAAAATTCAGGTTATTTCTGCAGTGAGACTTTTGTATGAGTGTATAACACAGGCCATTATGCCATATTCACCAGAGTTGTAAAAATCAAAATGACTTTATTTTTGACCCCTGAAAATATCTGAGATTCCCATTTGGCTTGAATTTTCCCCAGTCTATAGTATGATGCTGTTGCTGAGCATACGGTCCTAATAGATATTCAGTCCAGATGTTAGTTGTCTAATATGTATCCTGGGCTGCTGTGCTTAGCAGCGTATAGAAAAGCCGGTGACGCAGTTAAATAAGGAACATGCACATTCCAGTATTCTCACTAGTTTACTAAACTTAAGAGTTCCAGATTGCGATACCTCCGGTTCTGTCACTTTGAATTTCTGGGAAACGTTAAGAGCGTGAAACTTGCTGTACATGTGACATGAAGTAGAGAAGCCGGGCCACCCCAGATCTGATCACAAAAGTGAGCCTGGGAGTTCTAATGTGCTGGCTTGTGTATCTACATAGCACGGCCATCCACTAAATGCTGCATGTGAGAAGTGCTCAGGTGATTATACCTGGTTCATGTCACATAAGCTAATGTGGCTGCTCCTGCAACTCACTTGACAAAAGGCGCTAGAACTTTGGAGAGGGAGTTTTTAATGCCTCACACTTCCTATATGCAGACAGTGGGCCCGAGACTCACCTCATTTACTGTACTCTTTGACACTGCATGAGCTTCAGTGGAGCTATTCCCTGACATGTACTGGTGTGAGTAAAGGGAGAATTGGATCCGGTGTCTGTGTGCTAGATGAATGTAGCCATGTATGATCAGAGTCAGCACTGAGTCATTCTGATTTAGACCCAGCCTGACACACTTTCCCTGCCTTTCCTCCCATTTCCCCGGTCTAGAGTTAAGTAGTGCAAAAGGGTGCTTATCAGTACTGGATCAATGCTGACTAATTTAGGTTTTAAAGTCAAGATACAATTTGGGCTGAGTCCACTGAAGTTCTTCCTAGAAGACAGAAATAGGAATCTTTACTTAACTGGTATGTGTCTCACTGAGATTCACTCAGTGCAACAAGTGGTAGAGAATCATCCACTATAAAACTGCAAACAAATCAATTGCTTGACCTTGATCCCATTGAAGGCTCTGGCAAAGCCCCACTGATTTCAATGGGCACAGAAGCAGGACTTAAGAGGAAAGAAGATAAATAGAGTCACTATTTATAATTCTGAAGTGCAAATGAAACTTATTTCAGCAGGGAAGTGAGCAGCTTCTAACACATGTACAGGTAGTATAGCCCCTCTGTTTCTCAAATAAATCTGAAGGGAATTTGTTGACAGTTCAGAGCTGAGTTTATTGGCTGGGAAGTCAATAAAAAGGATTAATGTTTAAGATGAGCAGTAAATCTTGATTGCTGTGTTCAGCAATTAAATTAATATTTTAAGGAACAGAGACAGCAGAAGCTGTGGATCTCATACAAAAATGTTGGTGAAGGTCTGTGAAAAAGATTTTTTTTTTTTTTTTTTTACTCATGGATGGAAATAATTTAATCCACATGAAGAAAACTAAGCTGTGGCTTTTTCCCCCATTGTCATGTAGAGAAAAGAAGACTTTGACCTTTTTAGGAACAAAAAGGAAAGGTTTTCTTTATTAGAAGTTCTCTTTAGTGATTAAGTACAAGTGTGTTACTGTGTTAATCCTCAAGGTCTATTTTGCATTAAACCTCAAGGTCTATTTTTTATTTATGTTCAGTTGCTGATATGCCAGTAACATACACACACGATGATATTTGCACTTCATCAGGGATGGTAACCTTGTTAAAAAATTGTGGCCTTGAGAAGTAAACAAAGGTTAAGTGCCATATAGGACCATCAATCCCTGTGTACATGCTGTTGGACACTGTTTAATGAGGATGCTTGCAAATCCTAGCTCCACTTGTTCACTAAGGGCTGGTCTACACTAACCCCCCAATTCGAACTAAGGGCTGGTCTACACTAAACCCCCCTGTCGAACTAAGATACGCAACTTCAGCTACGTTAATAACGTAGCTGAAGTCGAAGTCTCTTAGTTCGAATTTACCTGCGGTCCACATGCGGCGCGCAGGCTCCCCCGTCGACTCCACCTGCTCCGTTCGTGGAGCAGGATTACCAGCGTCGACGGGGGAGCACTTCCTGGTTCGATTTATCGCGTCTAGACAAGACGCGATAAATCGATCCCAGAAGATCGATTGCTCGCCGCTGAAGCAGCGGGTAAGTATAGACATACCCTAAGACTGTGTCTTCCACTGCAGAGTTAATTCGAGTTACTCCTTTCAAGTTAGCCTAGATCAAGTGGGAGCAGCCATACTGCAAAATAACACTTGAGTTTTACATCCAAACTGGTGATCCACTCCTCCTGTGTGTCATTAGGACTCACACATATGCCATGGTTCTTTGTGTCTCAGTAAGCTAAGCCACTGTGAATTCTCTCTCATTGAATTGTGGGCCTTTCTGGGCACACCGGGAATTGTGGGAAGGCATTGGAGGACTAGTGGCATTTGGCTAGCGCTAACCTGCATTCCCAGGTTTTAATAGCTGTGTCATTCTACCCTGCCCAGAGCAGATCTGGAAAAGACGGGTTAAAATGCCAGCCCCTGATGGTTTCTTCTCTGCATGAACACTTCTGCCATTGGAGTTGCAACAGTGGGACATTTTGTGGAAAAATGCTAATGTAGACAGGTTGCTGGTCAGCGCCATGTGTGAGGAGAGTGACTCATTGCCCCTCCTCGTTCTCAACTCTGGGTGCGTATGGAGGGAGCAGCCTCTGCACGGCACCAGTGTAGATACTTTCATTGTTCCTGGCCCTGGCATGAATGGAGGAAACTATCTGTACCCAACATCACCTCCCCCAAGTAGATGTTAGAGAGAAACCTGGCCCTATACCTGGAAGTCTTTTGTGATAACTCACTTAGGGTACGTCTACACTACAGAACTAGGTCGAAATTATAGAAGTCGATATATTAAAACCCGAATTAATGGAATCGATTGTGTGTGTCCCCACTAAAGAGCGTTAAGACCATGAGGTCGATTGTCTGTGTCCACAGTTGCGAGATTAGCATCGACCTTCGAAGCATTGCATTGCGGGTAGCTATCCCACAGTTCCCGCAGTCTCCGCCGCCCATTGGAATTCTGGGTTGCGATCCCAAAGCCTGATGGGGCAGAAAAAAATGTCGCTGGTGGTTCTGGGTACATGTCATCAGGCCATCAAACGTCCCTCCCTCCCTCCTTGAAAGCAATCTTTTTCGCGCCTTGTCTGCGTGCTTTCCATGTTTGCTACAGAAGGCTACAGAAGGCTGCTCAGCTCACAATTACCGTACATCTCCAGCGTACGCCTTCACATTAGGTCTAGTGGAGATTCAGTCACGGTATAATACGGGCAGAGGGATAGCTCAGCGTTCTGAGCGTTGGCCCGCTAAACCCGGGGTTGCGAGTTCAATCCTTGAGGGGGCCATTCCGCCTGAGGCTGGTAGTCGCGGGACTGCACAGCATAAGCTCCTTGCCTTCTAGCTGCAGATCGTGCACTATGCCATAAATGGTTGTGGTCGCGGGACCATATAGGAGAAGCTCCTTGCCTTCTAGCTGCAGATCGTACAATATGCTTGACATTACAGTGCTCCTGGCCGGCGGCCTTTGGTGTGGCTGGCCGGGGGCGCTTTTTTACGTTTTCTTTAAGGGAGATTCAGCACTGCCTGGAACACGGGCAGAGGGATAGCTCAGCGGTATGAGCGTTGACCCGCTAAACCCGGGGTTGCGAGTTCAATCCTTGAGGGGGTCAGTAGAGCTTATTGTACCATCTGCAGCTGGAAGGAAAGGCGCCTAACCCCTGCTCACGGCATATTGTACTATCTGCAGCTAGAAGGAAATGAGCCTAACCCTTGCTCCCCCCTCCCTCCGTGAAAGCACCTGAGGGGGGAGCGAAAAATCCTTTCGCGCCTTTTTTCGTGCGGGCGCCATATTGCTGCCACCATTGTTATCCACCAGCCGCTTCTGCTCCCACTCTGCTGTCCTGCAAACAGCGTACCGGGGGAAGCATGGAGCACGATCAGATCACCGCAACTGTTATGGCCGTTATGAACACCACGCGCATTGTCCAGGAGTATATGGAGACCGAGAACCGGGAGCTGCTAGAGCAACAGGAGGCGAGGACGAGACAGTATCAGCCTGAGGAGAGTGATGAGGACATGGAGACAGACCTCTCTCAGAAAAGGCCCCCCCGCAAGGTGGACATCATGGTGGTAATGGGGCTCGTTGATACAGTGGAACGCCGATTCTGGGCCCGGGAAACAAGCACAGAGTGGTGGGACCACATAGTGCTGCAGGTCTGGGATGAATCCCAGTGGCTGCGAAACTTTCGCATGCGTAAGGGCACTTTCATGGAACTTTGTGAGTTGCTTTCCCCTGCCCTGAAGCGCCAGAACACCAAGATGAGAGCAGCCCTCACAGTAGAGAAGCGACTGGCGATAGCCCTGTGGAAGCTTGCAACGCCAGACAGCTACCGGTCAGTCGCGAATCAATTCGGAGTGGGAAAATCTACAGTGGGGGCTGTTGTCATGCAAGTAGCCAGGGCGATCACCAAGCTGCTTGTACCAAGGGTTGTGAGTCTGGGAAATGTGCAGCTCATACTGGATGGCTTTGCAGCAATGGGCTTCCCGAACTGTGGAGGGGCGATAGACGGAACCCATATCCCTATCTTGGCACCGGACCACCAAGCCAGCGAGTACATAAACCGAAAGGGTTACTTTTCAATAGTGCTGCAAGCACTGGTGGATCACAAGGGGCGTTTCACCAACATCAACGTGGGATGGCCGGGAAAGGTACATGACGCTCGCATCTTCAGGAACTCTGGTCTGTTTCAGCTGCTGCAGCAAGGGACTTTCTTCCCAGACCAGAAAATAACCGTTGGGGATGTTGAGATGCCCATAGTTATCCTTGGGGACCCAGCCTACCCCTTAATGCCATGGCTCATGAAGCCATACACAGGTAGCCTGGACAGTAGTCAGGACCTTTTCAACTATAGGCTGAGCAAGTGCAGAATGGTGGTGGAGTGTGCATTTGGCCGTTTAAAAGCAAGATGGCGAAGTTTATTAACTAGGTTAGATCTCAGCGAAACCAATGTTCCTATTGTTATTACTGCTTGCTGTGCGCTCCACAATATCTGTGAGAGTAAGGGGGAGACGTTTATGGCAGGGTGGGAGGTTGAGGCAAATCGCCTGGCCGCTGGTTATGCGCAGCCAGACACCAGGGCTATTACAAGAGTACAGCAGGGTGCGTTGCGCATCAGGGAAGCTTTGAAAACAAGTTTCATGAATGGCCAGGATGCTGTGTGAAAGTTCTGTTTTTCCCCAGTAATGAAAAGCCCCGCCCCTTCATTCGCTCTACTTCCCTTTACCCAAACCGCCCTGCCCTCCCCCCCTCAATCACCGCTTGCAGAGGAAATAAAGTGATTCTTGTTTAAAAATCATGCATTCTTTATTAATTTGTAAAACACAGAGGGGGGACTATGGTGGTAATTGACACAGTCTCCCGGGATAGGTGGTGGAGGAAGGGAAGCACCAGGATGGGTGGTGGAGGAGGGGATGAGGGAAGGACAAGGACACACAGCACTTTAAAACTTATTGAATGCCAGCCCTTTCTTGCTTGGACTGTTCTCTTGGCTTGAGTGGCTGGGAGCACGGAGGCCACCCAAACGCGTTCTTGGGCGTCTCGGGGATGAGGTTATGGGAGTCGGGAAGGAGGGCTGTTGGTTACACAGGGGCTGTAGCGGCGGTCTGGGCTCAGGCGGCCTTTCCTGAACCCTACGCCTGTCCTCAGCCATAAGCCGGAGGATTTCCGTTTGATCCTCCAGTAGCCTGAGAATTGCATCCTGCCTTCTCTCTGCACGCTGACGCCACCTACTCTCTTCATCCCGCCGCTGTCTCTCTTCAGCCCGCCAGTCATTGTCCTCAGCACGCCACTTGTCCGCGCGATCAAATTCTGCCTTCCTGGACTCAGACAGTGTCTGCCTCCACACATTCTGCTGGGCAGCCTCAGAGTGGGAGGATTCCATGAGTTCTGAGAACATATCGTCTCGACTCCTTTTCTTTTTACTTCTTATCTTCGCTAGCCTCTGGGATGGTGATGAAAGGGGTGGCGTTGAAACATTTGTAGCTGTGGGAGGAAGCAAACGGGAGACAAATGTAAAAGACACATTTTGTTTGAACAAAACATTACATATCACATGTGCATTTTGTCCAAGGTTGCACTGGGCCTCTTATATTGAGGGTCTGCCGGTTTGCTGTGAGAGATCACACAAGCAGGTCCGGCGGGCAACAGAATTCGGCTTGCAGACAGCCATGGTAAGACACTCTATAGGCTTCTTTAAGCTTCACAACAGGCGGGAATGTTTTCAAACAGCAACCCCCTCATTTCCCATAACAAACATCCCGTGGGCTGGCAATTTAAAACAAATAGGTTAGCAATTGAAAAGTTAGGTGGGGCGGCGGTTTTCGGGTTAACATGCAGGGAGAACCTAATCGCCCCCCCCCCACACACACCCAGGCAAGATGTTCGCTGTGCCCCCTCCCCCCACCGCGTGGGTCCCAGCGGGGAAGATTTCCGTTCAGCCACAGGCAAACAGCCCAGCAGGGACGGAGCCCCTCTGAATGCCCCCGTACTAAAATTCCCCTATTTCAACCAGGTTCCCATGAATGATATCACTCTTCTGAGGATAACACACACAGATAAAGAAAGGATGTTGCTTGAATGCCAGCAAAAACCGGGACCGTACGCCGCCATGCTTTGCAAAGCACTGATTCCAGACTACGTGCTGCTTGCCTGGCGTGGTAGAGTGTGTTACCACGGAGCACAGGATAAGGCTGCCCTCCCCAGAAACCTCATGCACAGGCTTTGGGAGCACATCCAGGAGATCTTTCTGGAGATGTCCCCGGAGGATTTCTGCTCCATCCCCGAACATGTTAACAGACTTTTCGAGTAGCTGTGGCTGTACTGGCCACGAATTAATCATTAAACACGCTTGCTTATAAAACATGTATTAATTAAACAGAGGTACACTCACCAGAGGTCCCTTCTCCTGCATCGAGCACGCCTTGGGAGGGTTCGAACTGTACTTGCTCCAGGGTGAGAAAGAGTTCCTGGCTGTCGGGGAAAAGGGCTTCTCCGCTTCCTTGCTGGGTCTGTGTGCTATTTTCAGCATCATTATCATCATCAGGCTCCTCTGTGGGTTCTGATGATCCACATACGGAGTCAAACCACATGGGAGGGTCTGTGCTGGCTGCACCTCCTAGAATGGCATGCAGCTCATCATAGAAGCGGCATGTCTGGGGCTCTGACCCAGAGCGGTTGTTTGCATCTCTGGTTTTTTGGTAGGCTTGCCTGAGCTCCTTAATTTTCACGCGGCACTGTTGCGCGTCCCTGTTGTAGCCTCTGTCCTGCATGCCCTTGGAGACTTTGGCGTATGTCTTGGCGTTTCTTCTTTTGGACCCTAGCTCTGCTAGCACGTTTCGTCTCCCCAAACAGCGATCAGATCGAGTACCTCACGCTCGGTCCATGCTGGAGCTCGTCTTCGGTTCTGGGACTCCATCATGGTCACCTCTGCTGATGAGATCTGCACTCACCTGCAGCTCACCACGCTGGCCAAACAGGAAATGAAATTCAAAAGTTCGCGGGGCTTTTCCTGTCTACCTGGGAGGAGCATTCGAGCTCAGACCGCTGTCTAGAGCGGTCAGCTGATGCACCGTGGGATAGATTTAGGAGGCCGATACTGTCGAATTGCGTCCTCACTAGCCTACATCGATTCGGCAATATCGCTTTAAGCGCTAATTCTCTCGTTGGGGGTGGAGTGGCGAGATCGATTTTAAGAGCCCTAGAAGTCGATGGTAAGGGCTTCGTCGTGAGGACGGGTGCACGGATCAATCGAAATAACGCTAATAAATTCGACCTAAACTCGTAGTGTAGACCAGGGCTTAGACCAACCAGCCTGTAAAGATCTGTTACCCAAGCTTTTACAACACTTAGCTAAGCTTCAGGTTTGGTTTATGTTTTGGGTGAAGTTCTTATTTTATCTAAACTAAATCACTCGTTTCAAAGGGTAAACATAAACTAAGCTACTCTAACATTCCCTGGACAAATCAAAAGTGTTTGTAAAAATATAAAAGCTTGGAGTGAGAGGCGCCACAAATATCCTGAGCACTGGCAGTGACCCACAGTGCTCTCACTGATATTGTAGCATCCTGGCACAAACCAACTTTTGAGATAAGCGAGTGATCTTGATATTTGTGCTTGAGGATTGTGGGTACCAGTGTTAGACACTGGGTATAGATCCTGTGGGACCTCCTTTTTCAAACATGGGTCTCTTTATAGGTTGTAAGGCCAAAAGGGAGCACTCTGATAATCTAGTCTGATTTCCTGCATATCCCACACCATAGAATTTGTCCCCATTATTCTTGAAGGGAGACACTTTGTAAGAAAAATAATGACATGAACACTATCAAACCCCAGTACGGACTGTTAATAAAGAGGTTGAGTGAACCCCTTCAGATTAAATCAAAATTCACCTGAATCTTCCCCCCCAAACCAAACACAATATGTATCTGAGGATCCAAAATGTTCAGCTTGCAGCCATTATGCCTCAGACCTCCAGAGAAAGGAGGAGAGTAGCAGCATCTGGGTATATTTGTGCACCAATGGGCCTGCCATAGAAGTGTCATAATTGGTGTCTATTATCTACATTGTGGAAGAAGCTTGAGTTTTGGAAGAATAAGAAGTATTTAGACCTACAAATGCTGTTATAGGACAAAGAAATGTATGAAATGGTACAAACCTGGGAAAAGAAGACAGGATAAGTCATCCAGAAAAAAGAGCAATGGGGGAAATGAAGAGGTTCCAAGTAAGACTCTTGACAGAAGCAGAATGCATAGAAAAGTTTACATTCTATCAGAGGAAAGCAAGCTTCTTCAACCCTCCTACAGAATTGGACAGATTTAATCCAGTGTTGACACTATATACAAGAAACACCAAATCCAAAACAAATGAGCTTGTTTTCATTTGAATTGAAATATCAATGTGTTTCTTTCCCTAGCTATTAATGAACATCTGCATCCGGAAACACTCAGAAGATATAGAGCTTTTATTTTAAAATGACTTTGTCTTTTCTTGTTGTGAAGACACAATGTAAACTGTGATAGAAAATTATCCTCAGCAGTAAAGGTGAGAACATCCCCCATCACAGCGTATTCATTGGAATGAAGTGGCTCCCCCTTCTCCACTGCAGCAAACACAAACTTCTCATCTTTCCTTCACGGCCTATCCTCGCCCTGCCTTTCATCTCCAATATGCTACCCAGGTGTCGACCCCTGCGTCCGCTGTGCCAGTGGTGCCAATCTCCAGAGTCTGCTTGTTAAATGTTCAAACAAGCACTTTTGTGCATTCTCCCAGGTTTTCCCTCAAATGTGGGAGCAGTCCCTGGTAAAACCACAAAGCCACCACATTGTCCTTCAAATCCTTCCTTAAAATTCTCCCCTCTGCTGTGATGCTCACCAAAAGCAAAAACCCCTCAACAATGGCTGAACAGCTGGTGAGCTCTGAACATTGCTTTTCATGCTGACCAGTATTGTCTCATTGTTTCTCTGTGATCCCTCCCATCTATCTGTTGTCTTGTGTCATATACTTAAGTTGTAAGCTCCTTGGGGCCAGGGCTGTCTTTGTTATGGGTTTGTGCAGCCCCTAGCAAAATGGGGCTCTGGTCTATGACTGAGCCAGCTAGATACTACCTCAATACAAATCATAACTAACTTCACAGCCTAATTCCTGCCATCTTAATGCTAACATTATTAAACACAGGACATTTTTTCCTTGTTTTTACAAACCAGGAAATTAAGTGCATTGAGGCAACACTAGGTCTATACAGTTGAAATCACAGAAAGTCAGAAAATGCACCAGTGAAGGTTTTCAAGAGCAACATTAATTTCTTGACATTGCACATATGCAGCATATTCTATTCCTGTTTCGGTTCTGATTTAGTAAGTCACTCAGTCTTTTTTTAAATTTGTTTAAAAGCTCAGCTAGGAACTTGACAATTGTCATAATGATGAACACCCTGGCCACTTGCAAATTAATGATGTCAGCTAAGCTAGAACTCAGCTAAAGCCCAGGCCCCCACTCGCTCAGTTAAAAGACAAGCCTGAGGGGCTTTGGTACACAGTGAAGTTGTTCTGAGTCCATCCGGTAGAGGACAGTGATACAGACACACGAGCCATTTCAGTTCTCTGAGCTTTTATTGTCTTGACAAGCTGTAGCAGCGATGCCAATGTGCAAGAAAAAGACAGACCCCGCCGGTATCAGTCCGAGGCAGGAACAACCTGCCCCTGTAGGATTACTTACGGTGCTTGGGGTCTCATCCCTTGTGTCTATTTGTGAGCACTATCCATTCCTCATTCGGTGGCAGATTATCACGTAGGGCGATGCCGTCTCTCCTTTTTGCTGGATGTAGGGAGCTTTTTCCTCATCACATTTGGATGAGAAGCCATTTATAATTCCTGAGAATTTGAGGAAATGTCTTTCTCAGCCAGTCTTGTATTTTACACAGCAGTGCATTATTATTTATTTGCATTGCAGTAGTGCGCAGGAGCCCTAGGCATGGATCAGGGCCCCGTTGTGCCAGGTACTGTACAGACACAGCGGAAATCTTTTAGGCTCTTAGATCATTGTATTAAATTACAGTTTACAAGGTGGAACTGATGTGCTTTGAAGGAAGTGCCTTGTAGTCTCCATTAGCTGGGTGTTGGCTGTGACACTGCATGTCTAGGGTGAAAGGGTATAAAGTATTGGGAAATGAGGATCCCTGAATTCTGAAGGCAATTTGCATTTCCCAGCTCCCTCTTTCTCAAGCTAAAAATGAAATCATATGATTCAAGGGAACCATTTCAGTGAACTGTACTGAACGCGTTGCAAGGAGGTTGTAGTATTACTTTCCCCAAGTCTCTGGTTCTCAAATTGTGAGGTGAGATGAAAAAGGAGATTTTTACTTTGTCAACCATCAAGCTAGTTACAGTCAAAAGTATAGAGCAGGTATGCAGCAAAATATAGTTATACTGAACATCTTCCAAAGAGTTTGCTCTGGCAGACTCGCCGAGTTTCTTTGGCTTTGTTTATAACAGAGTAACAACAAGAAAAAGGAAGTAGAATTGGTCCTTGCTACTTCCAGCCTTAAAATTGCTTTGACAATTTGAAAGCTCTTCATTTTCACAGATCTGAAAATGGGTTGTATGTTGTTAAAACCTCACTTTCTCAAATGAATCCAAACATGTTTTTTTTCCAGTCCCTCGTGGCATATCAACCATGTTCCGCATCAGTTCAGCTGCACCCCACTGCTAACACCCGTTGTTAGTAACAGATCATTTTCCCAGTCTAGGCAAGTCCCTAGAGTGTTAGGCCTGTTTAATATGCTCTGTCCATGCAAACAGTTTCCATGACCCCCATTGAACACTTGGATTGTCTTTGTGTGCATCCACCTACCACATCACTGCAGTTGAAACTCAGCTTGTTGTTCTGGCTCATCGTAGGGTGGCCAGGTATCTGCTTTTTGACTGGAAAGTCCGGTTGAAAAGGGGACCTGACAGTGTCCAGTCAGATCTACTGACTGGACACCCGAAGTCTGATTACTGCATGCAAGGGAGGCAGGGAGGTGCCAGGTCATGACCTGCACCAGCCCCTGCTCAGCTGGGGCCACCTCCTACCTGTGTCAGGCAGCTGCAGCTCCCAGCACTGGCTCCACAGGTGAGTCCCTCCTGACACGGGGTGGGGGGAGAAGGGAAGAGCAGCGAATGGGGGCAGGGCCTTGGGTAAGAGATGGGATGGGCTGGGACATCGGGGGAAGAGGCGGGGCAGGGGAGGTTCCAGCACTCCAGCTGGAGTGTCCGGTTTTAAACATTACAAAGATGGCACCCCAAGGCTCATGTCAAGCCTGTAGCATATCACAGTAGGAAGTTGGGCCTAGATCCTCAAAGGGATTTAGGCATCTAAGGGTACGTCTATACTCACCCGTCGCGTTGGAGGAGTCCAATCGATCTTCTGGGTTCGATTTATCGCGTCTTGTCTAGATGCGATAAATCGAACCAGGAAGTGCTCCCCCATCGATGCTGGTAATCCTGCTCCACGAACGGAGCAGGCGGAGTCGACGGGGGAGCCTGCGCGCCGCGTGTGGACCACAGGTAAGTTCGAACTAAGAGACTTCGACTTCAGCTACGTTATTAATGTAGCTGAAGTTGCGTATCTTAGTTCGACAGGGGGGTTTAGTGTAGACCAGCCCTTAGGTGCCTAAATCCCTTTGAGGATCTGAGCCTTATTGTTTGAAGGCCTGATCCTCAGTGCAGGGCGATAGACTAAATGAGCCCTTGAGGTCCCTGTTAGCCCTACCTTTCTATGAAGGCCTCTCATTGACTCCCATAGGCTTGAATCAGACCCTGAATGTCTTACACTCCCTTGTCTTAGGTGTCTGCTATGTGTGGTGCACAGACTGCACATGTTCCAAGGCTTCCAACTTTGCCCAGCACATGCATTCCAGATAACTGAGGTGCTTGATGCTTTTATTTAAAAAGTATGGCTCCTTGTGAATCCTCCCAGAAGTGTACATTACATCAAAGTTCAGAGGATTTCATAACTAATTAATTCAGCTTCAATCTTTTGTGTACGTTTCTAGGTTATCTTCTTTATTTTAGGAAATCCTTTAAGCATTTCTTGGAAAGACGTAAAACAACGTGAGTGACAATGAGACAAAGATAGTATGCCCTTTCAGAAAAATCCTCCTCATGCTTATTTAAAAATTAGGCTACAGTTTTTCAGAGAGAAAAAATGTGATGGGCGCAGCATATTTTGATGTGGGGAAAATACAGTCCAGATTTTGAAGTTTGTTTTTTTTAAAAAGGGGGTCTGGCAAATTATAAATTAGGATAATAATTCATAGAAGTAATAAAATATCCAGTTTTTATTGCACCATTGAGAAGGGTATTAAAAAGCATCTGGGAACTTGAGGTTTGGAAAGATGGGCCTTGAAAGACTTGGTGGGTTCAATATTAATGTAGAAAATATGGCATCTGAAAATGCATGGAAATCAGCAAATAGGGCTCGATGTGGTAAAGGACCAAGCCCTGCTGTGAGGTGCTGAGTGCCTTCCACACTACTGATTCCCAGGGAACTCGAGGGTGCTCAGCCAACCTGGGGAGTAATTTGTGCCTGGTAGGATCGAGCCATAAAGAATATCCTGTGAACACTTCAAATGTCTGCTGAGCAAACTGGCAGGAACCAAAGTTATTCCAATCACACACTGGATGAAACTCAACCCTAGTGCAGAGGGCCTCACCTTGGCCCTCCGTCCCTGCCCAGGGGTCCAGTGAGGTGAGCAGGCAGGCAAGAGTGCCTCCTCAGATGGAACTCATTTCCATGCCAACCTCTGTGGGCACTATGTGGAAGGTTACTATGGGAGCCAGGCCTGAAGTGGGGGCGGGGCAAGGATCTACATTTATGTAGATCAGTGGCCCAAGCACCCTGCAATGGTTGTATTTTTGAGTCTGGTATTTGTTTAGATTTGAATAACTGAGGTCTTGTGGGAGCTAGTGTCCTTATTTGTCATCGTAGTCTTGTGTGTGCTGGGGAAATGAACCCTTATTAGTGATCAGAACTGCTGGGCCGCATGCCTTGTGTGCTGCTGATTGCCACAGTAATCAGTCGCATTGCTTGTGGGTTGGCTTTGAAATCTCTGTGAATTCAGAGTCAGGTTAGCAAATAACCTGAATTTAGGAGATAAAGCTAAGTCCCCTCCTCGCTTTTGCTGTGACCTCTCTAGCATGTTAAGATCTTGCATTTGGAAAGGAATAGATCATGTTGGCTCCCATCATTGTCACTCAATGTCTGGATCATCTCAGCTATGGTATGTAACCAAGCAAGCTATTAGGGAGCTTCCATTTGTTCTTACAGCAGGGGATTGGGGTTTATTTACACAATTATTTTCAAATACATTTTCCTACCCAAAAGATTGCTAATCACAAAAAGTCTTCTATTGGTGTTTGCTCCCTAATATGTCTAGTTACAGTGGCAATAAACCTCAAAAGGTGCACAGGTGGTGATGGATATCCAGGATTTACCATCAGCCAGATCATCACTGGAGAGCAAAGCACATGTCAAAAGTCAGCACCATAAAGTGTGTGGGGGGGTGTCAATATGGGCACAGAGTGCTAGAAAAGCATTTTAGGAAGTCTAGACCTAGTGGATTTTATGGCTTTTGTTCATTCCTGTCACTTAATGTGGTTGGAAGGGATTCACTTATTGCATTTCCTAGGACAGAATAAATACTCCTTGGCTTTCTGGCAGTCATTTTTGACAAAGGATTCAAGAAGCTGCAGCTGTGTATGTGTCTGTCTCCCCTCCCCCACTTTATTACAATGCGTGTTGTTCTGAAATACTCAGTTCAGCTATAAACAATCTACTCGATCAACAACATGCTTTTGCACTTTTTGAAATGGTGCTTTGAGGCAGATAAATGAAAATAAGTATGGCAGCCTGCCAGTAAAAATTCTGCAAACTGTATCATCACAGGGGCACTGACTAAGACAGCACATTATTTTATTTACTGTAGAATCTGAAAATCCATTTCTCCCCATACAATAGCTGTTTATTTTCTCTTTGTTTGATGTTTGTGCTAATCTTAGCTGACACTTTTAGCTAGTAATGGTTCACAAGCTGTTCAGCTCAGTGTTTAAAGAGCCACATCATCTAGCACTTCTTTCTGGTTTTAGAAGTCTGGTGTCCCCTTCAATGCCATGTGCTATCAAGACTATAGGAAGCTAATGTGCTGATGTCTCAGACACAGGGAAAGTGCTATTGTGTCTTAAAAGTAACATGGTGGTGCTATAGATTAAAGGTAAAGCGAACATGTCAGTCATGGTATGTGAGGAAGTACATGACCTGAATGTTTTGTATCCTGGGAGAAATTGATTTACCTTGTTTCTAATAGAGTTATTCTTTCTAGGCACTGACATCAAGGCCTTTCACGCATTTAAGTTAGTTGTCTGACTTGCATTATGCCATTCATGCTAACTAGAAAACCAAAAGTAAACAAATGAGAAGTCATTCCTGCACGTTGAACTCAACTTGGTCCTGCTGGTTTCTAAAAACCTCAGTGTCTGCTCTGATTATGCTCAAATCCACCTCCCCAAATCCTATCCTCACAGGAGTCAGTGCTCTGACATCACTCACCAGAGCCGGCTGCAAAAATGTATTTCATGAAAATTGTTTCAATACTTTTTAGGGCTGTTAAGCAATTTAAAAAAAATTGCAATTAATCACACTTAAACAATAATAGAATACAATTTAAATATTTCTGGATGTTTTCTACATTTTCAAATATATTGATTTTAATTACAACACAGAATATATGTACAGTGCTCGCTTTATCTTTTTTACAAAAATGTGCACTGTAAAAAACGAGAAATAGTATTTTTCAATTCACCTAAGTACTGTAGTGTAATCTCTTTATCATGAAAGTTGAACTTACAGATGTAGAATTATGTACACAAAAATAATTGCATTCAAAAATAAAACAGTGTGAAACTTTAGCACTTACAAGTCCACTCAGTCCTACTTCAGCCAATTGCTCAGACAAACAAGTTTGCAGTTTTCAGGAAATAATGCTGCCTGCTTTTTGTTTACAATGTCACCTGAAAGGTGAACGCCTGTTATGGTTGTAGCTGGCGTCGCAAGATATTTACATGCCAAATGTGCTAAAGATTCAAATATCCCTTTATGCTTCAACCACCCTAATGACGGATTCTGCTTGATAACGATCCAAAGCAGAGCAGACCGATGCATGTTCATTTTCATCATCTGAGTCAGATGCCACCAGCAAAAGGTTGATTTTCCTTTTTGATGGTTCGGGTTCTGTCGTTTCCGCATCTGAGCGTTGCTCTTTTAAGACTTCTGAAAGCATGCTCCACACCTCATCCCTCTCAGATTTTGGAAGGCACTTCAGATTCTTAAACCTTGGGTCAAGTGCTGTAGCTGTTTTTAGAAATCTCACATTCGTACCTTTTTTGCATTTTGTCAAATCTGCTGTGAAAGTGTTTTTAAAATGAACATGTGCTGGGTCATCATCCGAGACTGCTATAACATAAAATATATGGCAGAATGCGGGTAAAACAGAGCAGGAGACATACAATTCTCCCCCAAGGAGTTCAGTCACAAATGTAATTAACGCATTTTTTTTTAACGAGCATCATCAGCACGGAAGCATGTCCTCTGGAATGGTGGCCGAAGCATGAAGGGACATACGAATATTTAGCATCTCTGTCATGTAAATACCTTGGAACACCAGCTACAAAAGTGCCATGCTCATGCCTGTTCTCACTTTCTGGTGACATTGTAAATAAGAAGAGGGCAGCATTATCTCCTGTAAATGTAAACAAACTTGTTTGTCTTAGCGATTGGCTGAGCAAAAAGTAGGACTGAGTGGACTTGTAGGCTCTAAAGTTTTACATTGTTTTGATTTTTGAGTGCAGTTATGCAACAAAAAAAATCTACATTTGTAAGTTACACTTTTACGATAAAGAGCTTGCACTACAGTACTTGTATGAGGTGAATTGAAAAATACCATTTCTTTTATCATTTTTACAGTGCAAATATTCATAATAAAAAATATTATAAAGTGAGCACCGTATATTTTGTATTCTGTGTTGTAACAGAAATCAATATATTTGATAATGTAGAAAAACATCCAAATATTTAATAAATTTCAATTGGTATTCTATTGTTTAACAGTGTGATTAATCACGATTAATTTTTTTAATTGTGATTAATTTTTGACTTAATCGCGTGAGTTAACTGCAATGAATTGACAGCCCTAATATCATTCATTTGGAAACCACTGGAATGAAAAGTATTTTGTTCACAAAGATTCAGTTTGGAAAGTTTTCATTTTATTTTTTATTTTTTGTTATTTTGTTGTTTCACTTTTCTTTTTAAACCCTTTTTCCCTTTTAACCCACTTCCCACACACCCCCTACTTCTCTACTCTTTTTTCCCCTCCATTTTGCCACCAGAAAAAGGCAAGTAGGAGAGGGAAGAAGGAAACCCCAAAATAAAAAGAACCAAAACAACAAAAATCAAACTCTCATTTTCCAATTATAAAACAATTTGTTGGTAAACATTTCTGAGGTTAAAAAACATTTTTCAACAATATAAATTCATTTGCAAATTTCTGACTAGTTCTGTTTACTGATCTACCTACCTATATTTTAAGAATTCCCATTCTCCTTTAAGTAGGAGGCATCTCTCCCATAGTAGGGCCTAGGGTGCAGAATTTCCTTCCCAGTGCACATCTGTCTCAGCCTATCCCATCCCACAGTCCAGGAACTTGTTTGTGTTGGTCATCTGGCTGTTACTTTTTGCCCTCCTCCCCCTTTGCAGAACTTTTCCCCATTTTCTTCCTTGCAAATAGTACCCCTTCTATTTATTAATCTGGTTTTTAGTTTAGAGGGTGGTGCTGTTTTTTTTTTTTTAAGCACAATGTTATTGTAATGGTGTATATATTTATTACGAGTCATGGCAAAATACCCCATTTGCTGAAGGGGTTGCACTTCATTAAGAAAATAAGTCTTACTGTTATTCTCACACGCTGAGAGCAAGACTAATTCATTTTATACTAATGTATTTCTATTTTGCTGTAATTCTCCCTACAAAAATTAAGAGCTTTGCATATTTCACTGGGCTGGGGATATACTTAGTGTAGAGTGTTAACACTCAGATGTTTGTAAATTAGAAAGTTTTAGGCGACTGTCTTCTTTCAGATCTCTTTTAACTATGTTTTCATTCAGAAAATGCACTTGCATATAGCAGCATCCACTATAGAATCATCATGTAGTGTGCTAATGAAATAAAGCTATGATATTACATCAAGATACATTTCACAATTCTACCTATATGGTTAAAAAAAGAAAGAAAAACAACTTAACACATTAAATCAGAGAGAACAGAGGTTAAATAGCAGCTGATTATTCAGAAATATAGAAAATTTTAGACATCTGTCACCTTCTGAAAACTGCTGCATGTACAAAACATCTTTGAAAGCCATGATCCATAGCCTACAGAGAACATCTGTTTGACCCTTTCTGCTCAGGGAGTGAATCCACAGCAGAGATTCTCCAAAGGAGAATCAGAAAGGGAATATTCCTGGAAAAAATTCTGGTGTGGAAAGTGAAGATCTCTAGGGAAGCACCAATGTGCAATTGGCACTTACCAGGCAGAAAAGCAATGCATAGCCTCATCTTGGCAGCAGGATAGGTGGAGAGGAGAGTTATTAG
Organism: Chelydra serpentina; assembly: GCA_037349315.1. Classification (NCBI taxonomy): domain Eukaryota; kingdom Metazoa; phylum Chordata; order Testudines; family Chelydridae; genus Chelydra; species Chelydra serpentina. The sequence goes on along the minus strand of JBAIAC010000029.1, from coordinate 31,295,217 downwards.
CAGAGAAGGGTCTGGTTAAGCTTCATTATAGAAATTATATTTTTATTTGTTATTTAGTTTTTTTAATTAGTTGGTTCAGTTGATTTAACTGTATGCTTCTAAGATCTGCCTGCAAACGGATAATGTAGATTTCCATCTGAAAAATGTCCATAAATAGAACATATGGAACTGCTAAGAGCTTTTAAAGTATATATCCCACCAATCCTGCTGCCAAAATCAGTGTATATATGGCTTTTTATGCATTTGTCTGCTTTAACTTAGCTTGATAGCCATTCAGAATAAGGTAAAGCTGGCAATTGCATACAAACGTACATGCATCAGACAAATACGCTGAGATTCTCAAAGTAGTCTACAGGATTGAGACACACCTCTTTCTTTAATTTTAAGAGGAGGAGATGTCTAAATCCCCTAGACTGCTTTGGAAATCACAAAGGACTCTTACTGAAGATGGACCCTTCCTATTTTTTATTTTTGCAAAACATTTATCCATTTCCACTCTCAGTCAAATCTATGTCAGAGGAGTTAAAAGGTGGGTTCTTGTCTTCAACATATGTTCCTTTTTATAGTTCTCAGATAATAGGCACAAATGAAGTTTTGAGCATTCTGATTTGTAATATTATTAAACACTGATAAAGCTCCCAAAGCAAACTCCAGACACACAAAGCAAAACCCATTACCGCTTTAACTATACCAGGCTAGTTACTTCAGTACAACCTTTGTGTGTAGACAAGACCTTAGACTGAGATGATTACAGGATGCTTACAGTTATAGGATGGTTAAAGTGGTTTGTTACAGAAATGATTTGCATCAAACCCTCTTTCTCATCCCACCAAATATGGATGGATTCAGATCTGGAGAAAAGAACAATATAAAGACAATTCCATAAACTACAGTAACATGATCCCCAGTGCATGCACATGTCTACAGGAGACTACTGTCCTCCAGAGGGTCCAAGTAGTGGACTAAATTGTCAAAAAATATCAGCAGCCACCTTTCCAAGGCCTGATATGGGTCCAAGGAGGCAAAGTCATCCCTTGTAGTGCCAGAATTCTGGTTCCTTCCAAAGTCAAAGAGTGCTTTCCAAGGGAATGTGGTGTCAAAAGAGATGGAAGTAGCCATTAGCACATTGTATATGACAATGCTGGTACGTAAAGTAAACCAAAAACAAATACATTACTGTATAAGATCATAAAAAGGAGTGTACTGAATAACTTCTATGGGTAGGAAAAAACACCGCTGTCCTCTCTTGTCCTTGCCAAACCTCATAAGTGTGAGCTGCTAATTAAAAATAATCCTCTGCCCCCTGAGGGAGGGTGCTGCTATTCCCCATTGTACAGATGGGAAACTGAGGCACAGAGAGGCTAGGTGACTTGGCCATGGCTCACACAGGAAATTGGTGGCAGAGCAGGAACCTCAACCTAGCTTTCCTTTGTCCCAGGCTAGCTCCTGAACTACTGCTTAACACGTACAAAGGAAGAATGTTTCCAATGGAGTAAAAAATTACATGAAAACAGTGGACGTTTGGTATTTCTGCTTCCATTCCCAGTCAAACCCAGAGGTGCAGGAAAATGAGAAATAATGGGGAACTGAGTTTGCTAAACTTTCTGAACCGCAAGGAAGTTCAACCAAGCTTTGGTTCAGTTATTGGACAATGGATGGGTTTGTTCTGTTTGTTTCTCAGTTGAGGGTGGGGTGGGTTATTTTATACAAAATGGTTGGCTCATCCACTGTATGAAGGCTATATCAGAATGTAATATACAAGAAAGCAAAATGACTATATATATATATATATATATATTAAAAAAATAGTATGTTTGGCACGTTATGCAGCATAATAATCTGAGGCCAGTGGAGGGGGCAGCATCTGGGTGAGCTGAGGGAAGGGTGGGAAAGCTAGAGGCAGGGGTGAAAGTACGTCTAGCGACTTACTGGTACGGGGCTGGGGGCCAGCTCTGGCCCCTGGAAGGGGCGGGGCCTCAGGCAGAAGGGGTGGGGCTGAGGGGGTCAGAGCCCGCCCTGTAGGGGCTAAGTGCCCCCTCTCCTTCCCCCTCCTCCTCACCCCCCCCCCACCACCACCAGGGTAGCAGCAAGAGCCGGGGGCTCCAGGGGCTATTTAAAGGGCCCGGGGATCCCCTGGCTCTACCACCCCGGGCCCTTTAAATAGCCCCCAGAGCCCCGCTGCTACCCCGGGGCTCTGGGGGCTATTTAAAGGGCTGGGGCTCCACTGCTTCTACTGCCCCAGCCCTTTAAATAGCCACCAGAGCCCTGGGGTAGCAGCGGGGCTCCGGCGGCTATTTAAAGGGCTGGGGTGGTAGAAGCAGCAGGAGCTCCAGACCCTTTAAATAGCCCCTGGAGCCCAGCCGCCACTAACCCAGGGCTCCAGCAGTGGGAGCCACAGGCCCTTTAAATTGCTGCCTGGGGAAGCCGGGCCGCCCCGGTATGGTGCACCAGCTCTTGCCGGTACGCCGTACCGGGGCATACCGGCCTCCTTTCACCTCTGGCTAGAGGTATCGTTGGAGTCCATAGCATGGGAATTTATTACCTTTTCTATGAAACAGCCTCTCAGGCCAGGGGTAGCCATGGATTAGAGGCATTTTTAGTAGCACAACTCCAGCATAGCCATGCTGCCAGAAACTGGATACTGGGGAACAAGAGCTAGTGAAGAGCCATGTGGCCTTCCACAGATCCAAGCAGTCCCTGAGAATCCACTAAGTTTGGAGCGAACCCCACCCCCTTCCTATTCCCCCCCCCCCCCCCCAGATGAAATGCAGGGAAGGGAATCACCATCACTTTTGGGGAGACGTCCTCTCCTAGCATCCCCTCCCATGGGTGGAGCATGTGGTCCACCATCCTTATGTGGGCAAAACTGCCACTGAAGTCAGCTGGAGCTAGGATGGGATGGGCTGAGAGTTTGGAAATCTCTATGCAGTGAGAGGAGAAAATAGCTCTACATTTTCACTTGAGTACTTCAGAAGTTTCATGCAAGCTTCATCCTCTTAACAAGCCCTATGCTAGCAACTGCTTCCTGAAAAGAGTACCGTGTGGCTTTGATGAGTTACTCATTAATACTGTTAACATGTAAAAATGTTAAACATTAAATAAGGCAAAATAAAGTTATGAAATCAAAAGGGATTGTAGCGAAGCGAGGACTCACCAGCGCGGCACCTTCTGCTGGTCATCTTGGGAATTAGCTCTTCACCAGCTTCAGAGCGCCCTCTGCTGGCCGGTGTCTCACCTGCCTTAGGCCCCATGTTCCTCCCGGATAGGGTGACCAGATGTCCCGATTTTATAGGGACAGTCCCGATTTTGGGGTCTTTTTCTTATATAGGCTCCTATTACCCCCCCCCATCCCAATTTTTCACACTTGCTGTCTGGTCACCCTACTCCCAGACCCCAGTACCTCTTTATCTGAGGGCTCTGCCCCAAGCAGTACCCCCTCACTCTGGGTCTCCCCTCCCTGGGGAACCTCCAACCCTCTATCCCCACCTTGCCTTAGTGGCTACTGCCGGTCATCATCTAGCCCCCGTTCACTGGGGCAGACTGCAGTCTGTTATAGCCACTCATTGGCAAGGGGTTAGGACCTGCTGCCTTTGCCTATCCTCAGGCTGCCCCTCTGCCACTCCAGTACCTTTTCATAGGTTTCATCAAGGCCTGGGGGTTACCAGGCTGGAGCTCCCCAGCTCCTCTTGCCCTTTTCCCCAGCCCTGCTCTGCTTCAGGTACCTTACTAACAGACAGCTAGCCCTTCTCCCTCCAGGGCTAGAGAGAGACTTCTCTAGCTTCTGGCCCCCAGCCCTTTTATAGGGCCATCTGTGGCCTGATTGGGGCATGGCCCCAGCTGTGGCTGCTTCCCCAATCAGTCTTTCACAGCTGCAGCCCTCTCCAGGGCTGCTTTTAACCCCCTGTTCTTCAGGAGTGGGGCAGGTGCCCCCAGTAGCGTAGCTGGGGAGAAGTGAGGGGGAGCGGCTGCTGCTGCTGCTCCTCCACTGAGCACAAGTAGCACCTTTTACATTTTTTGATGCCTTTTAAAAAGGGGAGCGGAGCTAAAAAAAAGGCCCCTCCCCCTTCTACTCACCCAGCGGCGCTCCAGCTGTTCAGCGGCACTTCGGCGGTGGGTCCTTCACTCACTCCGGGTCTTCGGCGGCACTTTGGCGGCGGGTACCACCGAAGACCTGGAGCGAGTGAAGGACTTGACGCCGAAGTGCCGCCGGAGAGCTGGAGCGCCACCAGGTGAGTACAAGGGAGAGGCGCCTTTTTTTAGCTCCGCTCCCCCTGTTCTCTGCACCTGGCTACGCCACTGGCTGCCCCACTACAGAGATGTTTATGCAGAATACAAATGAAGAATAGCATCTGAGGACTCTGCTGGCTTTTCTAATCCATGCAGTTTCCCTTTGTTGTTCCTTTCACTTTTCTATGCATCAGGATGGACTTGGTGTCCCCAGCATACAAAGTTCTACCTTAAAAGCATGGGACCGCAGTGCACTGATTTCTGGGTAGAATCTCTGTGGAGGAATGAGGTTCAGATCTGGGGTTGGGGGAATCCTATATATTTTAGTTGTGAAAGGGAGCAGCACATTCACTTTATGCATCACCATGCTACAGGAGACGCGTCTCCCATTTAGCTCCTGGGAAAGTGACCCCATTTAACTCAGCAGTAGTTGTGTGCGCATATCCAAGGGCACTATTGGGCCCAGTATTTACAATTAATAGTAGTGACTGTCCTATCACTGACTAAATCCTACTTGCCTTACTCAGCTGAGTAATCCTGCTGCTTTAATGGCTCTCCTCACTTGCAGACAAGTAGCATTTGGCCATATATGTTTATCGAACAATGCAAATGCTGCTGCAAGGGCTAATGTTCATTAAAGAAATGAGCCCAGGGGCACGTATTGGATCCTCACATGCCCAGAGAAGAATAAGCTGCTCTCTCTCTCTTTCCTTAACAAAAATGTTAGGGAAGGACAGTGAATAGTACTAGTGATTTTAAGGAAGTGGCACTTGAAGTAGATTTCTTCAAGAAAGCAAAATTAAGAAACCATAAGATCAGGCAGTCCTTTAGGCTCCAAAGGGAACTGACACAAACAAACGTAAATGGAGAGTGGGATTTGCCATGCAGTGAGCACATTAAATCTGATTGCTGGAAATAAAAAACAGGTGGAGAGATAAGACATGCATGCCTGATGTTGATGGAAAGCATGTTTGTGCCTAATACATTGGAGAAATTGTTCCAGAACAGTTCATCCATGTGAAATTATGACCTCTTGTAATATTGCCATGGTCAAAAAGACCTAAAAAGATGTGCTGAGTAAATGCTAGTTGTACAAAAAATAGCTGCCTGGGGGTGATGTTAAGTCACAAGAGACAGTTTTCCCAAGATTTCAAGAACTGTTAGCACTCAGGTAGGGTGGGGGGAAGTTCCTCCCAATTTTCTATATTCTCTCCATGTTCTCTGGCTGGCCCACCAATGCTATGCAAAATTTCACAGGGGAACCCCAAACCTGCTGAACCTGCTGCTTGGGGTTTCTTTACCAATCCTAAACTCACTCTAAGGGTTCACTCCATTTCCCAGAGGTTCACAAAGTTTTGGATGAACTGTGGGTCCTATTTTGGGCCACCTTCTCTTATGGTCTCTTTCTTCACAACAGGCTTTGTCTTTTGCTATAGGCTGAAAGCAGAAAGGGGAGACCTAATGGATCGCAACCCTTTCTTCAGGGAATAATCTCTTTGCTGGAAGGAGGGGAAGGACCAGTCCTCCCCATCATCAGTCTTGTGGCAAAACAAGTCCATCCCAAAGAAAGTATCTCCAGGGGAGTGAACAGCATGGAACTTTCTGGGGTGTATCAGGCTCCAGAAGAAGGCAAGTAGCTATAGCAAAAGCAGTTGTTCTCCATACAGCCTTTGGGGGGAAGGGGGAAAGAGGATGGGTGGGCAGGCAGGCAGCCCACCCCCTGAATCATTTCCAGTGGGCTTATTTTACTGGGCCTCCTCAGAGATTTAAGGTAAAATGAGCAAGCAAGCCAGCTAATCCCATGGCCATCCAAAAAGCTGGATGTAGGGAAAGCAAGAATCATAGAATCTCAGGGTTGGAAGGGACCTCAGGAGGTCATCTAGTCCAACCCCTTGCTCAAAGCAGGACCAACCCCAACTAAATCATCCCAGCCAGGGCTTTGTCAAGCCTGACCTTAAAAACTTCTAAGGAAGGAGATTCCACCACCTCCCTAGGTAACCCATTCCAGTGCTTCACCACCCCACTAGTGAAAAAGTTTTTCCTAATATCCAACCTAAACCTCCCCCTCTGCAACTTGAGACCATTACTCCTTGTTCTGTCATCTTCTACCACTGAGAACAGTCTAGATCCATCCTCTTTGGAACCCCCTTTCAGGTAGTTGAAAGCAGCTATCAAATCCCCCCCCCCAATTCTTCTCTTCTGCAGGCTAAACAATCCCAGTTCCCTCAGCCTCTCCTCATACGTCATGTGCTCCAGCCCCCTAATCATTTTTGTTGCCCTCCACTGGACTCTTTCCAATTTATCCACATCCTTCTTGTACTGTGGGGCCCAAAACTGGACACAGTACTCCAAATGAGGCCTCACCAGTGCCGAATAGAGGGGAATAATCACGTCCCTCGATCTGCTGGAAATGCCCCTACTTATACAGCCCAAAATGCCGTTAGCCTTCTTGGCAACAAGGGCACACTGTTGACTCATATTCAGCTTTCCGTCCACTGTAACCCCTAGGTCCTTTTCTGCAGAACTGCTGCCCAGCCATTCGGTCCCTAGTCTATAGCAGTGCATGGGATTCTTCCGTCCTAAGTGCAGGACTCTGCACTTGTCTTTGTTGAACCTCATCAGATTTCTTTTGGCCCAATCCTCTAATTTGTCTAGGAGACAGCTGCTCCTCCAGCTGCCATCTCCCCAGCAAGGGAGTTAGACCACTGCCATCTCCCCAGCAAGCAAACAACAGGACATAAGAGAAGAGGGCTCTAACCTGGAGGGAGGAAGGAAGTGCTGAGGGAATGGCAGGTGAGTTTCAGGTTTTGAGCCTGTCTAGGAGCTCCACGGATACCCAGATCTACCTTCCCCCGATGCCAGTGGGAACTGCAAGCAATTACAGTGGGGCAATATCCCCAAAGTGTGGCAGCCCTGTAGAGCAGCTCAGGAAATTGACTTGGGGGGAGGGGCGGGGGACGATTAACTGGCAAAAAGTTCATTAAAACTCTTCTGATTATGAAGTGGAATTGAATACTTAAAAAAAATGCAGTGTGACACCGTGCAGCACTGCAGCTGAATTAATCATGAATGAGGATAGTAATTTTTAATTTTTGTGCGCATGAGAAAAACAACTCAACAGATTTGACAATTAGAGCAGGGTAACAGCATTGCATGGCACAATGAGAAGTAGTTTTTCCCAGTGGCTTTTGGGAGGGAGCTAAGCAGATGTGCTCAAATATTTACAAGTGCACAATATTCACATGCTCTTCCAATGCTGACCCTGCTGATTCGCAAAAGTCTGCTTCAGTCTGGAGACCAGCTACTGTGGTGACACAGGATATTTATAACAAGGTAACACAGAAGCATTACCACAAGTTTCCATTGTTCCCAGTGAATTGCACTGCATAGTTACCCACCACTGAGCATATTGAACATGTTGTGGCAAATTAACAAAGTGCCCTGCAAATCCCCAGACAAACTCTTCTTTTTGGCTCAACACTATTAAAGATTCTGTGGGCCAAATGGGCCAGGAGTGAAACTAGGAAACTAGCAGTATCATTGCTCCTAGGTGAAACTGAGGGGAGAATCTTAAAACAATGGGCTTGCACAATTGTAAATGAAGGCAAACTTTGGCCCAGCACTGGAACTTAGTTAACGAATCTGATGTATAAGCCAGAAGAAAATCTAGCTCGCTTCCTCTCTTCGCTGTGTTCTCTCTGCGGGGCTAATAGATAAAAGGTAGTAAAAACGTACTTATTTTTTGTCACTCGCCTACATCTGTTGACTGAGAAGATACAATTAATATGTGGTCACTTTCCAGAATAGATCCATACTTTAATGCTGACTGCCATTTGCTAGAATCGAGCTATCCATTCATACTGCTCCTATCACAGCGCTGGCTGAGCACCTTTATTTGTTAGCAAATGCAAAGGCAATGGAGGCCTCAAACATTGTAGCTGCTAGTTATAGATCTGCTGACTAGGTACTATTTATTATTTGTTAAGCACTGACATGCAAACTCCATGACCAAAATATAGGTATACGCATAAAAATACCATACTGCCCAGATTTATTGCTTCAATAGTTTGAGTTGTGAGTGCTGTGGGTGAATGTATGTTTGCTTCCCTGGGTATCAATAAATAATAATACCTGCCTATCTCAGATAACTCAACTACAGATTGTAGGACACATCTGGATAATATAAGGAATGGCATAGACCTTTGCTCAAGAGTCAGACCAAGTCTTTTGAGGGTCAAGGTAAGTTTGCATGACTCCCTCCTGCTCTCTGAATTATTTTTCATTTTGGGGGCATCTCACACACCATCTCCTGCCCCTCACCCCCATATATTTTGAACTAAATTACACCTTATATGGAAATTAGTGATAAACCTCAGATGCAAAATTTGGCTATGGATTTCAAGCTCCCATTTCCTGTGGTGGTTTCTGGATCTAGGGTTTTGGTTCAGGCCTACCTATAATAGAAAGATTTGAACATGGCACTCATTGACACTCAATTTAGCACATGCCTTCTGACAGGATTCACATTCAGACCTCAGGTGACTTGGCTCCAAGTGAAAACATCATTAATACTAACAACTGCACAGAGTGGGGAAGGTGGCATGAGAGAAAGAAGAGAATGGAGGGGAAAAAGCGGGGAAAGAGATCAGAGGGGTAACAATAAAAGGGGAAGATAAAAGAGGAGCGGGAACCCCATTTTTTCTGCTCATCTTTTCTCCCTTCACTTTTCTTATCTTTCACCTTCCCAATTTCTTTCTCCCCTCCCTTTTCCCTTGTCTTTCTATCCCTTCTCTTCAGAAGCTGTAGACTCCCTCCTTGCCAAAAGCCTCAACCCCCTTCTTCCAGTATTATGTATATAGCCCCATAGGAATGCCCATAATTTTATACGCTATTTTACAGGTAAAAGTTAAAAAAAAAAATCCCTTCCTACCTTGAGGAGCTCAGAATCTAAAGTTGGCCCAATGACTAATCCAGTTGTCATGGTTACTGGGCCAGCTGTGCCTGAAACTCCTTTTTGTCCGTCTCAGGTGCACCCCTCTGGGGACAGGTTTCACTATCTTCCCCCTCTCTGTGTGGAACCCGCAGCCCTAGTACTCTTACACTGGATCTCTTGGCTTCAGCTCCCCTGTTTACCAAGCATGTTAACCCAACAGGCTCAACTGGGTTAAGCATCTCTAAGCACTTTACCTCTGGGAGCCTGTGCCTGCATCTGATTAAAGCGACAAAAAATCCAAACCAAACAAACCCCACACTCTACTCCTGCAAAACACCGTAGCATTTATATGCCAAAAGGAATGCAGAATCTAGGAAAATGGGTTAAAACAACAGAGTGTCTTATAAGTACATTTCCTTACCCAGATATGGGAATGAGCTGGCCCTACCTGAGCTTAACCTCTCCATCCATAGCTCAGGTAGGACCAGCTCATTCCTATATCTGGGTTGGGAGAGCCAGCCTGCCTCCTACAGTACTTGTCGCTCTCTCTCTCTCTATGGGTCTCCTTTCATCCCTGACAGTGCTCACTGATGCTCCCTGGGCAATCCTCAGCCACTCACCCTCCACCCACTTCTAGGCCAGCAAAGTATTCCCTTTGATTTTAGGTTTAGCATTGGGAAGAATAAACCATTGTAGCCTGGATGGAGGGTATTTCCCAATCAGTACCTTCCTCATCATTTCCTTAAGGACCTGTGGCCTTCTTTATGGTAGCACATTATCTTTGCCATTGTTTACTTTCCTGTTCATTTCTCTCTCACAGCCTCCTTTGATTTAATTCTGTGCCTTCAGGCATGATAATATCACACAGGTAAACTGGGGTGCGTATGATGTATATAGATATATAACTCCCTCATTCTCCACACCACCTGAGAGCAGACAAGGAGGGGAACAGAAGGAGGGGAACTCAGCTGTTCTGCGGGAAGCAAAGGAGACCTAGAAAGCTGGCTACAACTTGGATTTCATGGATATTACATATAAAATGCATGAAGGAACGAGTCCTGTTATGATGGAGATTTATCTTTAAACCTTTCCTCTTATCTATTTTACAGTGTGAAATGTCAGCAGGTGTATCCACTACAGCTATTCAACTGAGAGAGGACCAGATCCTCGGTGGAAATCTGAATGGCTCCATTGACATCAGTGGAACTATGCCAATTCACAGCAGCTGAAGATCTGGCCCATGGATTCTGATTCCGATTTCACCCACGGCAGTGTAAATCAGGAATAGCTCGGCTGGAGTTACCACAGTGCAAAGCCAGGGTGACAGCAGAGTTAGACTATAAGTTTATATGTCTTACACCCACACTACTGTATATCATAACAGTTTGAGTGGCAAATAGATATTGTTCTTTGTCTGTACAGAACTGACTATGTGTAATTGATAAAGTTAAGACACAAGCGTGCCAGCTAGTGATGCAAGTGACCAGTTGTTTATTGCCTTGCTTTCCTCAAAATGAACCGGAAGAAAAATCAAGTCTGTTCAATGCAAGTTGTAGTTGGGGAGGATTCAGGTAAGCCAGCTGGCAAGATCAGTTATGGATGGTGTGGATACCTTAGGGCAATGCCTGGATAGCTGGATTGGTAAAGCTGAAATGCTCTATGTCTCATTGAAATATTGACAGTTGCAGCAGTCTCTTTACACTGTTCATCTGATTGCATAATTGCTTTCACAAATTAAACAAGAACAATGGTGAAAATATGTAAAACATCACATGGGCTGAAATGCGGTTCAGGCCTGGAGTGAAGAAGAGTTTGGCGTTCTGTTCCAACTCCCTGTTGATTTCAGCACGAACATGACTCTCTCTGCTCACAGGCCAAGAATGGTTTCGCAGGCCAGGACTGAGATGCATTATCAGTCTTGTGGTGGAAGGATCCCTGGCTTAAACCTGCGTGATTAGTCCCTCAATTTCAAAACCACTCCATTCACCTACACAAGATGGTTTGTTTTGGGAATCCTCCTTTCTTCCCCATATTCACACTTTGAAGCATGCCTGGCACTTGAGCTCATGGGTCTTTCTTTCTTTCTTTCTTTCTTGCTTTCTTGCTTTCTTTCTTTGAGAATTTGTCAAATTTACCAGGCTAATCAGTAATTAGGGCTGCTTAACCAAATCAGCTGAGGAAATACCAAAGAGCCAGATCATACTCCTGGAGAACAGTGTGTGTGGTGGACTTTTCCACATGCAGATTTTTCCTCCTTCACTCACAAGGGTTCTGTGCCTGGTGTGGGGGGCACACAAGGAGAGGCAGAGGAGCCAGAGATCAGCAACCAGTGGTGCCATGACCATGTCCCCTTACCCCAAGCCAGGGGCCTGTGACAGTAGCCAGGAGTGGGTGACAGAGGAGCCACTACACCGGCTGTATATGCCCTGGTGTTTTCCTCATACCAGGAAACCTCAGGCAGCTGGATTCACCAGCTTTACAGCTTCTTTGCACTAGACTGTGGTAGGGCCTAGGATTTGGGCTGTGGGTATTTGTAATTCTCTCATGTTCTCTCTCTCTGGGACAGATTCAGTTAAAGACACAATAGCCTGATCTTAAGCTTAGCCTTGGGAAGACTAAATATTCAAGTGTCAGTGGAGCTAGACCGGGCATATTCCCCAATCAGCAGTATCCTCATTGTTTCCTCAGGGATCCTTGGTATTCCTTGTGATAGCATCTGATCTTTGCCATTGCTTCATTTCCTGTTGGTTTTTCCTTTTACAGCCTCCTTTGATTTAACTCTCTGCATTCACGTAGGAAAATACCACACAGGTGCATATGCTATTTATAAAAAATAAATACACATAACTTGGTACCAAACTAGATTAAATACAGGGCCAGATCCTCAGCTGGTATAAACTGACTGTGCTCTGTTGAAGTCTGTGACGTTATTGACAATAACTGGGACCGTATAGATCATTGTTGCAACCAAGGTCCTGTAGTGGCACCAAATCTTATATAAAGGGGGTCAAATGAGGTGTCTAAGACCAGGTTATGCTTGGCTGGTTGTGATTATGCCATTTATATGAATGTATCAGTTTTGTAGTTGAAGTTATGAATATTGACTTTATACTGTCTATATTTCAAACTGGGACTTTGCTTCTGGGACCCCAGACAAGCTATCAGCTCTGCTAGGCCTGCTTGATGGCCCATTAAGGACCATCAGCGATACAATGGACCCATTGAGAGAAGGCAGACACGCCTGTGACTCAACAAGGTATGCAGGGACTTGCCCATGTGACTCCCGACTCCATTTTGCTGTGATTTTCCACAGTAAGAACAAAGAGGTGTCTTTAGAATCATAGAATATCAGGGTTGGAAGGGACCTTAGTAGGTCATCTAGTCCAACCCCCTGCTCAAAGCAGGACCAATCCCCAATTTTTGCCCCAGATCCCCAAATGGCCCCCTCAAGGATTGAACTCACAACCCTGGGTTTAGCAGGCCAATGCTCAAACCACTGAGTTATCCCTCCCCCCACCTGGAAGGGACTATAAAAAGGAGCTGCCTCATCTCCATTTTGTCTTCTTTCCTGCTTCTTGCCTCTGGAGCGATTTTGCTACAAATGGAAGCTCTGAACAAAGGACTGAAGGACCTATCCCAGCTGTGGATGTATTCCAGAGACTTGATTTGAACCTGCAGTTTATTCCATCTCTGCTGCAAGCCTGAACCAAGAACTTTGCCATTACTGTATGTAATTGATTCCTATTAACCAATTCTAGCTCTCACCTATACCTTTTTCCTTTTATGAATAAACCTTTAGATTTTAGATTCTAAAGGATTGGCAACAGTGTGATTTGTGGGTAAGATCTGATTTGTATATTGACCTGGATCTGGGGGCTTGGTCCTTTGGGATCGGGAGGACCTTTTTTCTTTTACTGGGGCATTCGTTTTCATGACCATTTGTCCCCATAATGAGTGGCACTGGTGGTGAGACTGGGAAACTGGAGTGTCTAAGGGGATTGCTTGGGATGACTTGTGGTTAGCCAGTGGGGTAAAACCAAAGTCTCCTCTGTCTGGCTGGTTTGGTTTGCCTTAGAGGTGGAAAAACCCCAGCCTTGGGCTGTAACTGCCCTGCTTGACGCAATGTGTCCTGAACTGGCACTCTCATTTGGGGTCCCACCAGAACCAGCATCGTTACAAAGTCCATGGAGTTATGCTGATTTACACCAGCTGGTCCCACCTGTAGAGATGGACTTCATTCTCAGGCAAGGGAGAGGAGTTTTTGTTTCTCATCAGATAGATGTTGTTGTGGGTTTTTTTTAAATAGCTTATAAAATTATGATAAGATCAGTTAGGCCATTTAAAATGGATAATCTTAAAGTGATATTAAGGATGGAAATGGGACTATCTTGTATGCTTTAATGGCTCCCTCACAGGCTGTTCAATGTTATCAAAAGGTGATTTTAGAAGTTTGTAATACACATGTTCCTTTGGGGAAGATTAGGATACTTGGTGGGAGTCACCATCCTTCTGCTACCTCCAATTTACTGTGCTCTAAGAGAACTAATTACATTGGATGTATTATAACTCTAGAACATCAGATTTACTTTCTGATCTCTTGGTCAATGAAGAGATTTGTCATGTTTGTTCAAAAGTCAAAGGCTGTTTATTTTATTCAAATATTAGCCTACAAGAAATTAGTCAAATAAGACCTGAACCCTACAGACACTTAGCACATGCTTAACCTTGCCTTCCTGAGTAGTTCAATTGACTTCAAAGTAAGGTAACACACATACATGTGTCTTTACAGATTCAGGGCCTAAGATTTCTATTTATTATCTTATGTATAAATTAATTAATTTACAATTTCTTCTTCTACGAAGCTGTGCATTGGCCTTTTCTGAGGGACTCCATAACTTCATTGTCACTCCCAGCCTCCATCCCTAGTGTCCCTTCCTGCCTGTTGTTGCATAATTAACCAGGGTGCTCTCTGATTTTTGTCCTATACTTTGAGAGTTGGATCTATACTAAACAGACTTTGCTTTGTTGTAGGCACCTGTCATGCTGTCTTTCTTATCTTCTATTGTATAAGCCCCTATTTCCTTCTCCATTTCTCACATAACCCCTTTTTTCCTGATAATAATGCTAACATGGGTTTGACTGGTCTGGATCCAAGCATGCATTTTATGGTTCATCACGAACAAAAAGTTGTACAATATTTCATGTGGGCTACATCCAGCTGTCTCTGATTTTAAATTTGATACATGTTCCTTGTAGCTACCCCCCCTCACCCAACTGTGCTTCGATAAACTGAGGGCTTGTCTAGATGAACAGTTGCTGTACAGTCAGCTGAGGTGCAATTCTGCAGCACACTAGCCTGCTGCTCACTAACCGTCTGTGCGGGCCTTGCTTCTACGCACTAAAAGTGCCCGGCTTTAAAACAGGAGACGGTCAAAGCACACTAGGAAGCAGGGTCCACATGGATAGTCCGTGTGTGGCTGACTAATGGGGGGCAGATTTACGCTCCAGCAAGCTGCACGCTGTTTGTCAAAACAGCCCTTTAAAGGCCAAGATTTTCAAAAGTAACTTGTGGTTTTTGAGTGCCCAATTTGAGATGCCATAAAGTGGGATATTCAGATGCTCAGCACTGTCTGAAAATCAGGCCCACTGAAGTTGGGCTCCCCAAATGGCTTTTGAAAATCTTTGTCAAGGTTGTTATATCAATTTAAAAATATCATTATAATATTTAATTGCCCATCTTCATGAAGGGCATATTTCCGCTATGAATATTATGTCTTGAAATGGTCTTCACACACACACACATATATATATATATATATATATATTTCCTTGAAAGTCAATATGATCTATGTGCCTTATTTCTATAAGTACTGAGACAGTCCAGTTTGGCGAATAGTTTGGGGGGAGGGATAGCTCAGTGGTTTGAGCATTGGCCTGCTAAACCCAGGGTTGTGAGTTCAATCCTTGAGGGGGCCATTTGGGGATCTGGGGCAAAAACTGGGGATTGGTCCTGCTTTAAGCAGGGGGTTGGACTAGATGACCTACTAAGGTCCCTTCCAACCCTGATATTCTATGATAATAGTTGATTTGATTGCACTCACCTTTTTCATTCAGATTCCTGAAAGTCAACTGGCACTCATTGAAAACAGGGAAAACATACCTTTAACTGCCGGTTTGTGGTAGACTGCATTTGTGAATTAGAATTCACCTCAGCAGGTACAAGAATGTAGATGCCAGTTTGGTGATAGATAACATCTGGGTAAGAGAATTCAGCTGTACAGTTATTAATTTATAGAAGAAAGTCAGCAGGAGGGACTGCAAAGGGCAAGTATTTCCCCTCTTTGGGAAGAGCTCTTACTGTCACATTGTATCAGGTCATGTTGGATTAATATCACAAGCAAATAGTTTTATATGTTTTGTACCATGCAGTTAAAAGCACCAGCTGTTTAACCTCATTGTTGGAGCAATAAATGGCTATTATAGTTGATGCCCATTTGCTAATATGCTTTCAGAACAAAGTATAAATTAATTACTACAGTCAGTACCATTCAGTAGGAGTTCCGTTTCAAGGTTTCAATGAAAGCTTAATAAGAACAGGAGTGGCCTTTACAATGTATGGATCATGATTACTTTATATATCTATTTTTTAAAAATCAATTCTTTTTGCCTAGTTTTGTAGAAAAAATATCTTTGTTTAATGATAACCTGACAATTGCTAGAGGTGTGAATTCACTGGTATGTAAGAGGTGACGAAACACAGAATGTGAAAGGTATTCTGCAAAACTGTCAAGAGAGGCAGACTGTTGCGATGCAAACAAAATATGTTGAATTAAATATGAGGCATCTAGGAGCTTAGCGAAGATGACAGGTTTCATTGACTTCAATGGGAGTTGTCACCTGATTAAGGGTGATGGGTTCAGACTTTCGTTTTTGCTTGGCATGTGTTTACCAGATTTAGAGACCACATTTCTTATTGTAGGCCCTAATCCTTGCAATGAGTTTTATTGATTTCAATAGGGCTATATAATCATAAAAGGGCCCGCTCACCTGGATTGGGGTCATTATTTGTAATTTCAACATACAGCATTCACTCATCACTTTGGCTATTAGATGCATTATATCTGTTTATTTATGCACTCTTTTATTAGGAACTTTTATCGTCCCTGTTTAGGAGAGTGCTGAAATGATGTTATCAGTACAAATATTCCAATTCCACACGTTTTTTGTAGCCGAACAAAGTCTACTTGCAGTAAAACAGGGCAATGCAGCACATATGCAAGATTCCCATGTAAAGGTGGTCTATGGTCCAGTGGTATTTTCCAGTGGATTCTTAGGGTATGTCTACACTACGAGAGTAGTTCGATTTTTCTTCAACCGAACTTGTGAAACCGATATTATAAAGTCGAGCGTGCGAATCCACGCCAAGGACATTAAATCGAATTTGAGAGTCCACAGTAACGGGGCAAGCATCGACATTGCAAGCGGTGCACTGTGGGTAGCTATCCCGCAGTCCCCGCTGCCCACTGGAATTCTGGGTGTAGCCCCCAGTGCCTTCTGGGGCCAAAAATGTGTCGAGGGTAGTTATAGGTAAATGTCGTCATTCGACCCACACTCCCGCCCTCCCTCAGTGAAAGCGCCGGCGGGCAATTAATTCGCGCCCTTTTCTGGTGATTGACAGCGTGGATGCCACAGGACAGCGAGCATGGAGCCCTCCGCGATTATCGCTGCTGTTCTGTCCGTTGTCAACACCTCGTGCCTTATCGTCCACCTTTTCCAGAGACAGATGCAGATAAATCGGGTGAGGAGGCAACGGAAGCTCCGTGAGGACATGAACTCTGAGAGGGGCACAGACCTCTCACAAAGCACGGGACCCCGGCCCGTAGACATCATGGTGGCAATGGGGCACGTTGATCCTGTGGAACGGCGATTCTGGGCAAGGGAAACAAGCACTGACTGGTGGGACCGCATAGTGCTGCAGGTCTGGGATGAATCCCAGTGGCTGCGAAACTTTCGGATGCGTAAGGGCACTTTCCTGGAACTTTGTGAGTTGCTGTCCCCTGCCCTGAAGCGCCAAGACACCCGAATGAGAGCTGCCCTGACTATCCAGAAGCGAGTGGCCACAGCCCTGTGGAAGCTTGCAACGCCTGACAGCTACCGGTCAGTCGCGAATCAGTTTGGAGTAGGCAAATCTACCGTGGGGGTTGCTGTGATGCAGGTTGCCCATGCAATCGTTGACCTGCTGCTCTCAAAGGTAGTGACCCTTGGAGACGTGCAGGTGATCATAGATGGCTTTTCTGCTATGGGATTCCCAAACTGCGGCGGGGCTATTGATGGGACACACATCCCTATCCTGGGACCGGACCACCAGGGCAGCCAGTACATTAACCGAAAGGGCTATTTTTCTATGGTGCTGCAAGCACTAGTGGACCATAAAGGACGTTTTACCAACATCAACATCGGATGGCCAGGCAAGGTTCATGATGCTCGTGTTTTCAAAAACTCTGGTCTGTATAGATGGCTGCAGGAGGGTGTTTACTTCCCGGACCGCAAAATAACTGTTGGGGATGTGGAGATGCCTATAGTGATCCTCGGGGACCCAGCCTACCCGCTAATGCCCTGGCTCATGAAGCCATACACAGGAGCCCTGGACACTGAAAAGGAGCTCTTCAACTACCGGCTGAGCAAGTGCAGAATGGTGGTGGAGTGTGCTTTTGGCCATCTGAAAGGGAGATGGAGAAGCTTACTTACTCGCTCCGATCTCAGCCAAACAGAAATCCCCATTGTGATTGCAGCTTGCTGTGTGCTCCACAATCTCTGTGAGAGCAAGGGGGAGACGTTTATGGCGGGGTGGGAGGTTGAGGCAAATTGCCTGGCTGCTGATTACGCACAGCCGGACACCCGGGCGATTAGAAGATCACAGCGGGACGCGCTGCGCATCCAGGAAGCTTTGAAAGCTAGCTTCCAGAGGGAGCAGGGTAACCAGTGACTGTTACGCTTGTTTAAACAGAAGCTGAACCTGCCCCCGTTTCTTTACCCAGTTTCTGTTGCCTATCCTCTCCAATTACCAACCCCCTTCCCTCGCTTCATTCAACGCTTTAAAAGTATAATAAAGGAAACATTGTTTATTTAAACCGTCTTTATTAATGATTTCTCGGTTAAGGGTTTAACCTGGGACGCATACCGCGGTTGGGGAGCAGGTGGAGTGTTGGAAAGGAAGCTTCCAAACTCGGGGAATGACAGGCTCCTGCTCCTAGTGCTGGACTGCTTGTTTCAAGGGAGCCTGCAACCCCTCCTATTCGCAACTCTGTGGGGGGAGGCCGGTGTGACTTTTTGGCCACAGATCCCCTGCTGCATGGATCTGTCATGCAGGCTATTGCCGGCCGCAAAAGATCTGCAGCCACCCTCCCCCACCAGAAAGTCACAGAGCCCCCCCCACATAGAGAACATGAAAACCCCCTCCCAGAATGACAAGTGTGCCTAGTGAATGCAATGTGAGTGTGACTTTCTGTTGAACTTTTCCCCCTGTCTGTACCCTGGTACAGGCGCCTGTCGTCTCAAATTACTAACCCCCTTACTCCCTCCCCCCAAATCAAACCGTCCTGTGAAAGAAAGTCAAGGAAACAGCACTGTACAGAACAAACATTTTTATTAAGGGGAGCATAGTTTTGAGATGAAACTTGGACAGGGAACTGGGGTGGGGTGCGGTTGGAGGGAAGGAAAGGACCCATCTAAAGTTTTGGGAATGAGAGCCTTCTGCTACTGGAGCAGTCCGCAGGGGTGGAGTGATTATTTCCACGGCCCCTGCCTCCCCTCGTTCTAGTGACTTTGGGTGAGGGGGGGATTGGACTTTGTGGCAGGGGAAGGCGGTTGGAAATAACATACAGAGGGGCTCTTTCCTCCTGTCTCCTGTCCTGGAGAACGTCTACCAGGCGCCGGAGCATTTCCGTTTGCTCCCTCATTAGTCCCAGCAGCGTTTGAGTCACCTGCTGGTCTTCCTGCTGCCACCTGTCCTCGCGAGCTTCAGCCCTCTGCTCCCGTTCGCTGACTGCTCGCTCGGACCTCGAGACGTCCTCTCTCCGCTGTGCCGCCTCATTTCGGGAACAGACCATCAATTCTGAAAACATGTCATCCCGGGTTCTCTTTTTGCGCCGCCTGATCAGCGCAAGCCTCTGGGAGGGTGATCCACGGGAGGGCGGGAGACACTCGCAGCTGTGGGATGGGAGAAAGGGAGTGAATTCCTCAGAAAGATACATTTTCCCGAACAATGCCTATACTCTTTCCCTGTGAATAAGACCATACACACTACCTATCACATGTGCACTTACTACAAGGTCGAATATTATGTCTTTATACTGAGTGCCTGGGGTCCTGGTGTACAGATCCCACAAGCGCTGCTGGACACTGGAAATGGCTCTCTGGAGACATTGGTAAGCCGTTGCCTTTGGACTGCTGAGAGCTTACTTCACAGCAGTGCTCTACTCCCATGTTTCAAGCACAGTTCCTAGCGGTGGCCAGTTCCTGCTGCTGCCAAAACCGCTCATCTACAACGGCTCGCCTACCCTTTCCCCCCTTCCGCGTGCCCGTTCCCGGGAAATGTACGTGCCCGCGAACCGCTCTGTTTGAACGGCTCGCGTACCCTTTCCCCCCCTCCACGTGGCCGGTCCCGGGAAATGTACGTGCCCGTGAACCACTCTGTTTGAACGGCTCACCTACCCTTTCCCCCCCTCCGCGTGGCCGGTCCCGGGAACTCTCCCTGCTTGTGCACCGCTAAGTTTCAATGGTTAGCCTCCCAGCTCCCACCCCGCCGCATGGCTGGAAACCGCCGGGTGTCGTTCTTTAAAGGAAAAATCAAGAAGTCACTATACTAAAAAAACCACTCATTCAAACCAGGGCACCATGACTGATATCACTCTGATGAGGATTACGGAGACAGACAAAGACCGCATGCTGCGTGAATGCCAGCAAACCCCGGGGCCGTATGCAGCCATGCTATGCAAGGCAATGATACCAGAGTACCTGCAGTTTGCATGGCGCGGAAAAGTATCCTACCATGGAGGAGACAATAAGGCCGCTCTCCCTGGGAACCTGATGCAAAAGCTTTCACTGTACCTCCAGGAGAGCTTCGCGGAGGTCTCCGATGGGGATTTCTCCTCTGTCCCCATACATATTGACAGACTTTTCGAGTAGTTGCACTGGAAACGACTCAAAACTAAAGCGCCTATGGCCAATTAAGCAATACAAACACATTGCTAACACACCATGCCTATTCTATTCCAAATAAATGTTTAAAACACTGACCTGCTGATCCTTCGCCTGGTCCGGGATGCTGCCTTGGGAGGGTTCGTAGGGGATCTCAGTGAGGGTGATGAACAGATCCTGGCTGTCGGAGAAATCAGTGGTGAAAGCGCTGTTGACTGCCTCGTCCTCCTCCTCTCCTTCACCGTCCGCAAAAACTTCAGACGACGTGGCCGTAGATAAGACCCCGTCGTCGGAGTCCACGGACACTGGTGGGGTAGTGGTGGCAGCACCACCAAGCATAGCATGCGGTGCCTCGTAAAAACGGCATGTGTGTGGCTGCGATCCGGAGTGTCCGTTGGACTCTTTGGTCTTCTGGTACGCCTGTCGCAGCTCCTTGATTTTCATGCAGCACTGCATTGCATCCCGGCTGTATCCTCTCTCCGTCATGGCTTTTGAGATCTTCTCGTAGATCTTCGCATTCCGTCTTTTCGATCGCAGCTCTGAAAGCACTGACTCATCGCCCCACACAGTGATCAGGTCCAAGACTTCCCGATCAGTCCAAGCTGGGGCCCTCTTTCTATTCTGCAATTGCATGGTCACCTCTGCTGGAGAGTTCTGCATCGTTGCCCGTGCTGCTGAGCTCGCCACGATGTCCAAACAGGAAATGAGATTCAAACTGGCCAGACAGGAAAAGGAATTCAAATTTTCCCGGGGCTTTTCCTGAGTGGCAGGTCAGAGCAGCCGAGCACGGATTGCTGTCCAGAGCGTCCACTGAGTGGTGCACTGTGGGATAGCTCCCGGAGCTATTAGCGTCGAATTCCGTCCACAGTAACACAAATTCGACATGGCCATGTCGAATTTAGCGCTACTCCCCTCGTCGGGGAGGAGTACAGAAATCGAATTACAGAACCATTTATGTCGAAATAAATAGCTTCGTAATGTGGACGGGTGCAGGGTCAAATCGAGTTAACGCTGCTAAATTCGACATAAAGTCCTAGTGTAGACCAGGCCTTAGACTATTATGCTATAAGGTCCTCATCCTGCAAACACTTGTGCACATGCTCCAAGTTAATAACACGGATAATCCCATTGAAGTCAATGGGGCTGTTTATGTGCTCCAAGTTAAGCACCTATTTAAACGTTTGCGGTATTGGGGCCCTTATCCAGAGATTATATAAGAATGCATGTCACTTTAAATATGTGAATAGCCCCATTGAAGTCAACAGGAGTATTCACACAGTTGCAGTTCTGCATGTGTTTATGAACCTTGCTGATAGACAAACAAAACCCAGGATCTGAATTCCGTGAAAATTGGAAAGTTCAGATCTTCAAACTTAGTAAATAAGAAATAAAGACAAAATAGAGTCTAGGAGGAACAGTCAGCTAACTCCCACCCTTCCAATGAACTAGTTTTTTAACAATAACATTTCAGTAATAATCCAAACTGGTGTCAACACTAGTGTTTCAATTGAAAGTCAATGGGAGTTAGATGTCTAACTGAAAGTAGCCATCATATTATTAGTTCTAGCATCATGCAGTAAAACAAACTGAGAAGTAAAATAAACATCCAATATCCTAAGTACTAACTGTGAACCACTGGCATAAACCATCCTACCATTATGAAGAATGATGAGGGGGCAGCAAATTACACCATGGAAGTTTCTGGGTTTGCGCAGATATCACTGGTTGGACCATAGGCCCAGATCCTCCAAGGTATTTAGGTGCCGAACTCCTATTGTGGTTCAGTATTTCCATTCTGCACTCCTTGTGCAGTTGTACCTGATATTCCCATCAACTATGAGCTCAATCCCCACTCAGCCAAGAACTTACTGATGTAGAGCTTAAAAAAGAAAATTAATAATCATAATAATTTTTTTAATAATAAAAATTATTATTATTATTATTATTACAACAATAAAATTTACTATCATCATTGGCTGGTGAGAACCCTGAATAGGTGCAACACACCAAAATAAATGATTCCACCAGTTGTTCCATATATATTACAATCCTATTCTTGCACACATCTCATGAAAGTATTCTAGAGTTGAGCACAGAAAAAATATACCATCTTCCCAATGTTTAGCAAAAGAAAAATTATCACTGCTCAATGGCTTGAATTATATAGTGGGCTCTGACTACTACCTGTTGGTTGAGTCTTGAGTCACACAGTCAGACATTTCTGAAACATTCACCATTTGGGATGAAATGTACATGCTATGTCAAAGCCAATATGGGCTTTCGTAAGTGTGTGGACCCTCTTCCCCCAACACACACACTTTCTATTCTAAGCAACTCTAAACACACTTCTTTAGCGAATTGCTGACAGGACACATTATTTTATTGCAAAAGCATTAAAAGAGAAGGTGGCAAATATAATTGTGATAATCACACTACTACAGGAGCAATATGGCCACAGACATTTAGACAGGGATACTGCAAAAATGGCTGAAGATAGAAACTTTGAAATGTGTTATGTCCATGAAGACCAACACATACTTGCTTTGAAGAAAATTTGTTTTTTTCATCAAATTCATGACCATTTGGAACTGTCTACTGAGTAAATACAAAGAATATTTCTTTGTCTATAGGTATGCAATTAGAGAGGTGCATAGAGCATGTATGTGGTTTTGGCTACACAGCGCTGCAGTCCGGACTACAGAGTGTGAATTGTAGAGTGCTGTAAAGCATTGCACTCTACCTGCCCCTTGTAGAGCCTGCTGGCACAAACTATAAGATACCTTGTTCATGTCGATGGAGTCCCATTTTAGACAAGGTCTAGCTGAGATAGGTAGATTGCAACACTTTAGAGCACTCTGCAATTCACAACCCAATAATCCAGACTGTGGCACCATGTAGACCTAGCTTGCGTGTGTTTGTGCACTGCAGCTAGTTAAGTATGCACATTCTTGAACTTGGAGACGTCCAGGTGAAATACTGGCCCTGTTGAAGTCAATGGTAAAACTCCGATTGACTCAAAAATATTAAACTGACAATATGGAAAATGGGACCAGCTGGGATCCCTTCCCAGCCCTGCAGAAAGGGAGGGAGGAGAATAATCAGTGTTGGAAAAAGAGACAAATTAGGAGTCAATTGGCTTAATGTCTAGGGTCACTCGACCGGGACTTCTATTCCTAGTTCTTTCAGTGTCCTGGGCAACTCATTTCACTTCTGTCATTCCTCCATCCTTTGTCTTTCTTGTATATCTAGATTGTAAGCTCTTCAGGTCAGAGATTGTCTTTTATTATGTGTATGTGCAGTGCTTAGGACAATGGGACCATGATCTCAGTTGGAGCCTGTAGACTGTAGTGTAATATAAACAATAATAATGTAACAAGACCATTAGGATCACAGTAGCTAAAGATGGGAAAGAATTATTAGATCATTGAATCCTCTAATGGCATCTTGACACTGAGTTGTGCATTTTATGTCGTAGGATTGAGTTAGGGTTGATGTGTGATGATAATGAGCTGTGATCAAATGATGCAACTTTCTGACTGGAGCTGGGCTTCAACGAGAACACTGGACCTGAATCCTCTTCAGCTTTGATGCACCCCAAATTGGGAGCCAAAACTTCACAATTTGAACATATTTCTGTAATGGGCCTAGAACACCAGATCTAAACTTATCCAAACTTTGGAATTTTATCCAAGTCAGCATCTGAACTGTATCTGAATCTTTTGTTGGTCATGATAGACCCACCAACACTCAGTGTATTCTTGTGGCATCACCAGATTAGACAAAACTAAGAACTACTGGAAAGCTACCCAGAAAACACTCTGATCTCCCAAGGTTTCCAGTCTAAATTCCAAATCCCAGAGGTCTAGAACTGAATAAGATTTGTATAAAGTGCTGAAGTTTTGAATCCAAATCTGAACAGATCTTTCATTACCAATTCCAGTTTCAGCAGGTAGAGAGTTTGGAGTCTTTTTCTTATTATTCCTCAGTTAAGGTCTCCTGTTCTAGTAGCCTGCGATCATGCTAGTAGGACACCTTTCCTGTGTATGCAAGAACTATTCTAGCACCTGCATCAAAAGCATTCTACTTGGTAAAACAAGCCTGTTTTCATCTTGTGGTCTTTGCCTTATTCTGGCTCTTATAGCATCACTCACAGCTGGATCCTCTGAAGGTATTTATAATTTTTATTTAAAGGGCCTTTATGGTACTTGTTTAAAACTGAAATCAGATTAAGATTGGCCATGTGAATTGGCAGGTTATTCAAGAATGAAAATAGTACATAGATACATGGATTCCAAGGCCAGAAGGAACCACTGTGATCATCTGGTCTGGCTTCCTATATGTAAGGGGACTGTTATCCCCTTACTAACATTCAGAGCTCCCAGGGGCAATGAGGAGAGGCCAATGCTCCAGGTCAGCTCTGATTGACAGCGCAGGCAGGCGAATCAGGCAGTCGGGAGGTCAGGGTGGATCCCGTCCTCCGTGGGAGCTGAAGTTGCCTGAGTCAGAGTGAGTGGGGCTGAGCTGAGGAGAGGGCAGAGGCCAGAGCTGAGCTGGGCCAGATCCAGAGGGGCCAGAAAAGCAGCCCAGAGACACAGACCTGCCCTGGGAGCAGAGGTGCAGCCCAGGGAGACAGACCTGCCCTGGGGGGAGAAGCTGCAGCAGCCCAAGCCAGAGGGGCCAGGGCAGCAGCCCAGGGAGCTGGAGGCAGAGCAGCAGCAGCAGCAGCCGTGCTGAGGCAGAGGAGCTGGAGCTGAGGCAGAGCGGTGGAGCTGGGGCTGGAGCAGTCCGGAGCCGGGTGCGGTGAGCAGCTGGGGAGAGCGAGGGGGACCCTGGGCAGTGGGCCCAGCACAGGGAGACGCCTCAGCCAAGAGGCCCTGCAGGCCAGACTTGCAGGGGGATCTAAACCCCGACGGGGTGGGGGCGATGCTGGGAAGAAGGGTCCCGCCCTGCGAGCGTGTGGCCACCGCCAGAACAAGTGTCCAAGCCACAGCGTCCCTGCAGCACAGCCAGGGCCTGAGAAGGAGCCTGGGACTTGCAAAGGAACAGACTGAACTGCCCTGACATTGCAGAGACACTGTTGTGATGTTCCCTGCCACAGAGCGGGGTGATGTGTTTTCATTAGCCTTTCCCATTTTTCCTTATTCCTGTTAAAAATTAATTGTTAATTAAATAATTTGCATTTGCTTTGAATCGTATGCAATGATCAGTGGGTCAGGGAAGCATCCTGTGCAGAGAGAGTACCCCAGAGTGGGGACACCCTAGCCCCTGACCTAGGTGACCACAGCAAGGTTGGGGGTCGAGCCCCCCAGGAATCCTGGGCCCAGCCTTGTTGGGGTTACGAGGACTCTGCCAGACAGGAGAGAGCAAGGGGAGTCCTCGAGGGCAGGGAGGCCTCTGGGGTAAAGGAGGTGGGAGCGAGGACTGAGATCCTTCCACTAGCCCATTTCACCGGGGTAGTGCAGAGACGAGGAAAGTTCCCCACAATAGCGGGACTATTCCCCCGCTTACATATATAACACAGGCCATAGACCTTCCCCAAACAAATTTCTAGAGCATAACTTCTAGAAAACATCCAATCTTGATTTAAAAATTGCCAGTGATGGAGAATCCATCATGACCCTTGGTAAAGTGTTCCAAAGGTTAATTACCCTCAGCGTTAAAAATGTATGCCCGATTTCCAGTCTGAATTTGTCCAGCTTCAAATTCTAGTCATTGTTCTACCTTTCTCTGTTAGACTGAAGAGCCCATTATCAAATATTTGTTCCACCTCTGGGTACTTATAGACTGTAATTAAGTCACCTCTTAGCCTGTGCTTCGTTAAGTTAAATAGATTGAGCTCCATGAGTCTATCACCGTAAGGCTTGTTTTCTAATCCTTTAATCATTTTCGGCTTTTCTCTGAACTTTCTCCAATTTTTCAGCCTCCTTCTTGAATTATGGACACTGGAACTGAACACAGTATTCTAGCCAAGAATTCACATGTATCATACAAGTGAGCATAAATAATCTCCTTAATTTTGCAGTAAGGAGGTTTATGAAGAGCATTTACGTGTTATACAACAGTTGTTAACACATTGTTGCAAAGTCCTTTCCGAACAGCATATGAAAACAGCTGTTTGGATTACAGTAGATTACAAATGATTCCTTGTCTCTTCAAAGGCTGTTGGTTTTTAGGCAGTATAAAGGTGGCTGTTTGAAAAATATCTAATGTCTACAGCATGCACATTGGTTACCTTTGGAAGCTGGAGCACAGAGAAATTGTTAATTTGGTCAATATAAAAAATTTCTTCCTGATGTTTTGTTTGTGAACTCAGAAGAAAGAAAAAGAGATATTAACTCATCTAGCTTTAATCTTCTAGTATTAGTCAAATCTGCACCTGAAGTTGCCTGATAACTTAATAGGTCATTTGATTAAAGTTTATTTAACTTTTCTTTTTGAATATGTACTCTGTGAAATGAGGCAAACTACAATGTACATTTACTTGAGTTACACACACATCTTGGCAAACAGAAGCAAATGCTGAATCGTTGAAAAGAGCACTGAAAAACCCTTATACTGGAAGGCTGAGGGATCTCCAGGAAATCATAAAAACATAAGAATGACGATACTGGGTCAGAGCAAAGGTCCATCTAGCCCAGTATCCTGTCCTCTGACAGGGGCCAATGCCAGGTGCCCCAGAGGCAATGAACAGAACAGGTAATCATCAAGTGATCCATCCCCTGTTGCTCATTCCCAGCTTCTCGCAAACAATCAAGTATTCATTCTCTCATAGTTGCTTATTTCATTTCTCAAAAAATGTTCACATTAAATTAAAAAAATTTTTTTTTTACAAGCAGTGAAAACTTTACATTCAGATCCGTAGGGCCTGCTTCTCTTCTCATACTGTTGGAATCCCAGTGACTAAAATGGAGTTAGGGATGAATCCTGCACGGTGGTAAGCATTGTGGCCCGGATCCACAAAGCACTTACATGCTTACTGTTAAGCACATAAATAGTCCCATTGGCTTCAAAGAGACTCTTCCCATGCTGGATGGGGACCAGAGCACTCAGTGACTTGCAGAATGAAACCCTTACTCCTGATTTACACAAGGGTATTTGAGAAGAAAGTCAAGCCCATGACAATTAAATGTCTCTATAGATTAAACACTGCTTGCCTTACTCACACAAATCTCCTAGAGCATTAAGTGGGCAGCATGTGGCCCTGCTACTGTACTTCAATTTAAAACAGTAATAGCTATACAAGTCAAGCCAGCTTAACTGCAAGCCTTCACTGTTCCATTGAAATTGATACTATAATTGTTCCATACCCAAATGCACTGTGCATGTGTATTACTCAGCAGTATGTACAATTTCTTATATTCCCCTATCCATATCTGTGGGCCTGATCCAAAGGCCACTGAAGACGATGGTTAGCTGAGCTACATTGAGTTACGCCAGCTGAGCATCTGGCCCATGTACTCCACTAGAATCATGCACCGGCATTTTTAGAGGAAGAAATGGCTTTAACTCCTACAATGTAATTTCTTTATTTTCAAAGCTGTCCAGTGATAAAACGTTTGTTTATTGTTCTGGGAGCCCTGTTTATGAGTAGAGTGATGATTTTAGGTTTTTTTTCATACAAATTAAAGCCATTGGTTTATTGCATAATCAGTTGGGATGGCTGACAACCGATGAAAATGTTCTTAACAAAACCAGGACTCTCAGAAAGAAATCATTTTAATTTTCACCCCAAATTGTATGCAGCTCTCCATCCCACTAACTCCACTGTTTTTATAAAGATACTGTTTACACAGATTTAATCAGTGGTGTCACTGGGGCACAGCAAAACCAGCAATGTGACCTACTGAGATTCAGCACCAGATTGCGATTTACAATCAAGGCAGCAAGAGTCACTGAAGTGCATAGCTCCCGCCCCAATTACTAATTAATCAGACCCAAAGAGGTCTCCATAAAAGGCACAGTGCTCAGCTGTGAGTCTATAAATTCAAAAGGCACCTCTCTTTTTAAGTAGGGAAGGTGACCTATGAAGATATACATACTGCAGTTAAGAGCCAGTCCCAAAAGAAAACATTCCTGCCAATGCCAAAGTCCCCCACCCCCGTTTTATTCTTTTTTAAAATATGATTACAATAAGTCAGACTGCAGTAAATCCTAGCATTGCTATAAAATCAGATGTTGTTTGGTTGAAATCAAGTGGCTAATTTGTTTTCCTGAGTTTGTGTGTACACACTTTCCCCCCTCAGTATGCTTGTTTCTGTAAAAAACAAAGTGACAATGGATTCTCTGTTGCGTTTTGTTTTGGCTAGCTGAACGTCTTAGGTCAGGCAAGTTTTTACAAAGGTTATGATTATTTATGAGTTCATCCTAAATTCTCTATTTTTATAATGATTGCAAAGCACTTGTAGTGAATAACTTTGCTATAAGCTCAAGAGGAGACCCTACGCATTGATCTGAAGGGTGCATTATGATAAACTGATCTGACCACCTATCTTGCAATCAGATTAGCTAACATGGAACCTTGGACCTGTACAGAGCTCCATCATCTTCAATTAGGCTCTGCATAGGGACAGGGGTCTGTGTGATAGGATTCAATTACAGGCTCAGGGCCTAAATAAGTAAATCCCCTTTAATTTTTTTTATCAGTTCATGCAATGCAGCCCTGTGTACTGCAGAATGCCAGGATTAACCAAATACTGTTTGTCTTGCATATTTAGTTCCAATGTTTCCATTGGGGTCCTTTTGTGTTACTCAGAATTTGGCCCCGTGTGCAAAAGAACATTAGAACATAAAACAATTTAGAACACAGGTAACAGAAGCTCAACTTCCCATCTGGCAAACAGCCACACCATGTTGGCACAGATGAGAGGGGTCTTAGATGCCAAAATCAGGGATGGGCATTTATTGTAAAGGTCTTGACAGCTAAAAGCTAGCTTTTCTTTGATTTTCAACCTGTTCCAAAAGTATATGTAGACAGCCAAATTCAGCACGGGCGTGAGCAGATGCAGCATGACTGGTTTCAGTGGAGCTGCATCCACATATGCCAGAAGTTAACTTAGCCCTGGCTCTCAACATGCCAGAAATGTGACATGTTGCATCCCAGCCTCCCTCCCACACAGACTGCCAAAAAATGTGATGATGTGAAATGGACAAATCAAGATCTAATCAAGAAACACGGATGAGATTTACTGCAGAATTTTCTCTAGTTGTCCCATATGGTAAGTCCAAATTTAAATGTTCAGAAAATTCCAATTGGTTTTCATTTGGAACAGGATCAGGTCCTTAATTTTTCCTGGCTGCAATAGAGAAGTAGCAAAATAAGATCTGATCCTGCAGCCCTCACTCAGCTGCTTATGTGACCAGCCCCACTTAAATCAATAGAGCATGTCACATGAGTAAGGGTTGCATAATATGGCTCTTATTCTTTAACCGGAAGGGAGGTTTGTTTCTGGATGGCCCAACAATAAATACACTTTGGGTCAAGTGTGGTTTCTCTGACTCACACAAGTGGTGCTAGTTCCTTTAGGGGCCAGCCTGTGATTTCACAGTATCCACAGTAGTGACTGTGGCCTTAACCATTGAAAAATTGTCTGAGAGCAAACTGTGGTCTTGTGACTTTTGTTTATTTCTTTAAAGATCCCAGTGAATGCAACCTTGCTCCTAACTGTCTGCTCCACCCAGAAAAGTCTGTCCACAGCTTCCAACAATCTCCAACTTCCATTCCATGTACTTAGGGCCTGATCCAAGGCCTATTGAACTAATTACAGAGATTTCCATTAGTTCAACAGGCTTTGAATCAAGAGCTTAAAGAAGCCACATACTACAGCATTTAAAAACAAAACAAAACTGTGACAAACCGATAGCCTTACTCATAGATGATGTATTTTTAGCCTCATCTTTCTTTATCATCTTAGCCAGATCTTTACTGTATTTTGAAAGATTTATTTTAAATAGTTCAAGTCAAAGGGAATAATTGTATGGTTAATATATATTCTTAAGGAAACATCAAAATATGAATTAGATCATTCAGAGTTCCACTTCTTTAGTTGGTTTGTTTGCGTTAAATTCATTATCTTGTTATTTTTATGGTCAGATTGATTCTGTTTTGTGCATATCTTTAAAAGTAAAATCCCATAATTTGATAATATAAATATAATATATGCCCTGAGAGGAAATCACAATATATCATTGGAAGAGGAAACCACACTGTATCATTAAACGATGTTGTTTCAATGTAAATAGCGTATTTCTATTTTGGAAGCATTACATATTTATTTTAGGAGGGGATTATATAGATTCATTTTTAAGTGCTATAAATAATAGGGTAAGATCAAATTGGTGGTATTTTTCTAGTTACTTTGTCAAATGCATGACTGTTCACATTACATGGGGAGGGAGTAAAAACCCTTGCACTTTTCTCGCCCCTCGGTAATATCACAGGGAGCAGAACGGCACATCTGTAAATAAATGCATCATTAGATTCTCATCAATTTGTAAGCTTCACTTGATGTATGGCTAAAATAATCCCACAAGGATAGCTAAGGAAACATTTGCTTCCAAGCACACACATCATAGACTAGAGGAAATACTGTTTCAATGAAGATTTTTGCAGATGTCGGATATATCTTTTTACAACAGTCCACATGAAGAACTATTTTAAGTACATTGCTACGAATATATTCATTAGCTGAGGAGCTCTGGACATATTAAAAGAACATAGTAAAGCAACTAATGATGCACTTGAGCGGTAACAGGTTGTCATTAGAGTAGCATCTGCTCTCATCAGAGTTAATTATTCAGTTGCTTTGTTTTCCAGGTAGGTGTCTGGTAGAATTTAGCAGAATCTTAATTAAAACACATTTTCAAACTCCTTGGATGCTCATCTCATCTAAAGAAATCAAGACAATTTCCACCATAAACATCAAGCTTCAGTTGAGCCATCAAATGGAAGAAGGAACTCAGGCAATGTAAGTTTTAGACATTAACCATTAGAATGCTAATGGAATGCAAATAACTGTAAAATTCTGCTGTGATAAACTAACCTGTGCCCTGTTCATATCCCAATAACCAGTTATGGCACATAGTCAAGTAACAAGAGTACTAATAATGCATAATTACTTTCACTATATCGTACTATATTATTTAAAATCTGAACAGTAAAGGTACAGCATGTGTGTTTGTGCTTAGGAGAACACATATGTACATGGCTCCATACTAGTGTAAAGACATACTTCTTTGATTAATCCTGCTGTCTTATTGATATCCTAGAAAACTGTGTCATGGCAGTTTGTGTCATGGCAGTTTGTCTGAAATGATTTTGTGTTATAAACCTGTTATTTCACAATTTTTTTTCATTCACCACACTCTCTCATGGTCAGCATTGAAGAACTTAGTGTTTTCCTTCAAGGGACTTTTTCTCCTGGAAATTAAAGGAAAGGGGAAGTATGAGACCTCTGGATACAAAAAGAGTAAATGGCTGCAATATTGATGTAGTTATGGGTGATGTGCTGCCACTATAGTAACAATGGACACCCCATAGAAATTTTCTCCCATAGGTCCCTGTGTTTTCTGAGAGGTAGGGAGGGTCTGGGGGAATCTATTGATAGGTCTTCACTCTTAATTAAAAACTCTCTCATAATTATAACCAATTAGGGAAGCAACCCTATATGCTAAACAATTTTAGATGAAAATGCTGCTGCACTTAGAAAAGTGACGCTGTAAAGATGGCATCCCAAGATCTCATGTTTGTTGTGTTTCAATGATTCCATATCAAACAAGCTCAAGTTAACAGTAAAACAATATTTTTTTTCTAGCTGCCAGCCTTGCTAACTCATGCTTGGATCTTAAAACTCAGACTGTTTTCTGTGGTGTATTTAGTTATGTTACTCTTATCTTTGGGGGGGGATTAGGTACTGCATCTTTAAATCTCTAAAGACCCTGCTGCCTGCTGGCAGGCAGGCTTTTTTATGAACACCAGTGCAGAAAATCATAGGAGAAACACACACACACACACACTTTCTTCATGGAAAGTTTACTTTGGTTCTGCTGGTCTTGCAATCTAAAATAAGTCATTCAAATAGAAAGTATCTCTTTGCTCTTTTGTGAATGGAAAAATATAACTAACAGGTTAATTTTTAATGGTTAGTATAATTTCACAGAATTTCCTAATGGGTCAGGCAGCAAACCATTTATGAGGCAGAAATAACAGTTTGGTATTCCCAAGGTATGTCAACACTTGGAACTGGGGAGCTGATTCACAGCTGGAGGAGACATACCTGCACTAGCTCTCATCAAGCTCATGCACTAAAAATACAGGCAGCAGCAAGTGGGGGGAGCTAACCACCATGAGTTAGGGTGACTAGATAGCAAGTGTGAAAAATCAGAATGGGAGTGGAGGATAATAGGTGCCTATATAAGACAAAGCCTTGAATATCGGGACTATCCCTATAAAATCAAGGCATCTGATTACCCTAGGCTGAGTACAAACCTGTGCTGACCCCTCAGGGGCCTGCCACATCTGTCCCAGGAAAAGAGCAGTAGAGAGGTCTGCCAAGCAGGCTAGAGTGGCTGCAGGGAACACAGCCAATGAGAGAGGGTACAAAAAGCAGCCAATCAGGGCTCAGCAGGCCCATATAAAAGGTGCTGCAAGGCCAGTGTGAGTTCAGTCTGTTAGCAGGGCTCAGGGGAGCAAGAGGTGCTCAGGGGAGCAAGAGGTGCTCAAGGCTGGCTGTAGGCGCTGTAAGGGCTAAGGCAGGTAGTCACTGGCAGGAACTGGGGCAGTGCGAGAATTGTTTTTGGCTGGCTCAATTAAGACAGGGTATGGGGAAATGGCCCAGGGAAACAGAGCAGCAATTACTAAAGGGGTGCAGCATGAGGCTGCTCTACTTAAAGGGTCCCTGAGCTGGGACCCAGAGCAAGAGGTAGGGCTGGGTCTCTCCCCCTTTCTCCCCCCCCCCCCCCAGCCACAAGGGGGAAGTGGTTATCGCCTAAGAAAGGGAATTAGAACTATAGCACCCCTGGGAGCTGCACTGAAACTGATTCAGGTGGGAGTTGTGGTCAGAGTTGTGGTCAGCCAAGAGGGGTCACTCAGCAGGAAGGGTAGGGTCACTCAGGACTCTAGTAAAGGCAAGGAGTCTCCAGAGTAGGAGACTTGCAACCTAGCTAGACCAAGCAAGGGTACTGTGATGGGCCCTGCAGGACTGGTTAAAGACTGAGCCCAGGGAGGGTTGCAGAGAAGGACACACCAACCGAGGGCACCCGATGGCCCTGTTGGACTGTTTTAGAAGACTGGGCCCAAGGAAAGGGGCTGAAGGACATTGGGGATATTTTGGATTGTGTACCCTGGAAGGAATTGGTTTGTTTCACACATGGGCGGAGTGTGACTTGGCTGGAGGGCTGAGTCACTGAAGACCCGCCTGACGAGTGCAGCAGCTGACGGGGAGCCATGAGTGGAGGAAATTGAAAAGAAAGTACAGGGGCATGCATGCTTGGACCAGAAGGCGCTCACAGGAGGTGAGTGCACCCCATTACATTTTGCCATGGTTATGTACCCAGACAGCTAGCCTGAGCTCTTGTGGCTACACTACTATTATTTAGCATGATAGCTCTCCTAGGGCTAGCATGAGTATGTCACCTCTAACTGTAAACATCCCCTCAGAGTGTTTCAGTGAAGGAAATACCCATTCCCATTTCATTTTGGCTCCCACACTGGAAAAAGCCTGTGGAAAATACAAATACAGAGATATTTGGTTTCATTTCTGTTTCTGTTGAACTTGAACTCTGCTGCGTGTGTATTCAATATTATTTATTGGCATATAGTTTATTGGCATACAATATGCTGTGTATACTGTGTTTTGGGGAGGGTGTAAATACAGCCTCCCCAGAACACTCATGTATACACATTGAGGTTATATCCACATGATAAATTAGTTGTAAGTGGCATATTTCATGCATCTTTGACAATCTCGCCAACCCTCTACCCACCAATCCAGCTCCTTCCAACCAATATTCCATAATTCAGAGTAACTTCAAACAAATATTGTCCAGTTCCCTGAACTGTGGAATTGTCTCCAAATCACCAGACTCCTTCCCCACCCCAGAAACTGCATTGCTACAAGATATTGGAATTGACATCCACCACATTCTGATAGAAAAACTATTGCAGATAATTTTTAGACATTATAAAAATTAATACATTTTCTTCCAAGGCCTGACCAGCTGAACCCTTTTTTTTTTTTTAAGATAACCTGGATTTTACAAATGAAAAATAGATTAAATAAAAATACCACTAAAAAAATTACATATTTTCCTACTGTTTGTTCCACTCTATGCATCTGCTGAAGTGGGTTCTAGCCCACAACAGCTTATGCCCAAATAAATTTGTTGGTCTCTAAGGTGCCACAATTACTCCTCGTTCCTTTTGCGGATACAGACTAACATGGCTACCACTCTGAAATCTGAAAACTTTGTTGTTGAAACACCACTCCATGCCATGACGTATTGTGCAAGTCTGTGTTAGCATACGTTTGGAATGACCTGCATAACTCAAGTGGTTTCATCATTCATGAGTAATGCAGTCATCCCAAACTCAAGCCATTAGAACCTTTAAACAACACCATCACCTATTCTTTCTTTCTCTCTCGCTGACTACTATATGATAAAGCGGATGGATGGATGGATAAAGCTGGGGGATGATGAATGTGTCACTCATGAGTATAGTGCCCATGTTACTAAAGGGTGGCTTATAGTGCTATCACTTTAAAACTGTGGGATCCTGCATCAAGGGAACTGAGAAGACCCACCTTAGCAGATGGTTGCTGCCATTTTGGATTTAGTCTGCCTGAGGAACAAGTCTTCTTTGTTGTGGATGCTTTTAAAGCTTCATTGTACATAGAAAAATACATAGTTCAGGCTTGGTGCTTAGATGTGCTAGTGTGTGGCAACAGAAGTCTTTTAAATCTTTCAGAAAGGTTGCCAGGATTTGTTCCTCTGAGGGAATCAAAAATGGAGCTTGGAATCTTGTAAACCCCTCTGGGACTCTGTGCTTTGTTCTGTGGGAACGTGACATTTTGAAAGTATTAGTCTGGTAGTGCTCTTGCTTCAGCCATTAGAGTGTTTACTGTAAAGAGTAAAAAATAAAACCAGTACTTGATTCCTTGATAGATGCACACTTCATTTGTTTGATAGGACTGGGGTGTTCTAATTATTCTAAAGAGCAGCTTCTGTATAACCGAGGTAAAAGTTTTAATACAAGTATAGTGTAAGTGTGCATAAAGTTAGTATGACATGTTCTGATTAAATTAGGCTCTAAAGAGATAGTAACAGCTGGGCTTCTGGAAAATGAGTTCAAGCTTAAAGGATGATGTGGGACCAAATCCTCAGCTGATGTAACTTGCTGTATCTCTATTGACTTCTGTGGAATTACCCCCAATTTATACCAACTGAGGATCTTGCTCACTGTTTTTATATAAGGAAAATATGTATATTTCCAGTTTTCTGTGTGATACAGATAGAACAATAAAACGTATGCTGTAAGGAAATCAGACAGTCAAATAGTCATTGAACAGTCTACATATATGCACATATACTCAAATATAGTGGATTTTGTATGTATGTACACTTAAGTGCAAAACTCTGTTCAGCTGTAACTATGGAGTCACAACCAATGACTTGAAAATAAGAAGATAGCTGCCAATGCCATCCTGGCCAATCCACTGGGAATTGAATCAGGGACTCCTGATCCAAAAGCACAAGTTGCTGCAGCTTGAGCTAAATAGCCAATCCCTGTATTTAGGAGCTATAATAGACTTGACCCCTTTGTGGGTCCAGCAAAGAGGTGAGCTCGTAATACACATTGACCAATGGATTACATACTACCCTTAGACAGAGGAAACTTGTCCTGAATGTCAAAGGCCCGCAACCATTTGAATACTGGCTGAGCCCTCATTTTTGTGGTGCTGATACACCAGGGAATAAAATGGGTACCTCCAGATCCGAAAGCAAAACTATCTATGGCTTCAGCTAAAGAGCGTATCTCTTTAGCTAGAAGCTATAATAAAGTCACATCCTCTGTGAATCAGGCCAAGGTAATTAAGTCCAACGCTGATGGTGAAGAGTTACAGGTGGATCTCTCAAAACTGGGTGACTGGGCAAGAAAATGGCAGATGAAATTCAATGTTGATAAATGCAAAGTAATGCACATTGGGAAAACCTAATCTCAACTATACATACAAAATGATGGGCTCTGAATTAGCCATTACCACTCAACAAAGATCTTGAAGTCACTGTGGATAGTTCTCTGAAAACATCTGCTCAATGTGCAGCAGCAGTCAAACAAGCTAACAATGTTAGGAACCATTAGGAAGGGATAGATAAGACAGAAAATATCATAATGCTACTATATAAATCTATGGTTCACCCACATGTTGAATACTATGTGTAGTTCTAGTTACCCCATCTCAAAAAAGATATATTGGAATGGAAAAAGTGCAGAGAAGGGCAACAAAAATTATTATGGATATGGAACAGCTTCCATAAGAGGAAAGGCCAAAAAAGACTGGGGCTGTTCAGCTTGGAAAAAGATGACTGAGAGGGGATATAAAGTCTATCAAGAATGGTGTGGAGTGAATGCATAAGGAAGACTTTTATGTATGCCTTCACATAACACGTGAATCGGGTCATACAATGAAATTAAGACAGAAGATTTAAAACAAACAAGGAAATACTACTTCACATAATGCAGCCAACCTGTGGAACTCATTGCCAGGGGATGTTGTGCAGGCCAAAAGTATAACTGGGTTCAAAGTAAATTTAGATAAGTTCATGGAGGATAGGTCCATCAATGGTTATTAGCCAAGAGGGTCAAGGACACAACCTCATGCTGTTGCTGTCCCTAAACCTCTGCCTGCTAGAACCTGGGACTGGATGACAGAGGATGAATCACTTGATAAATTGTCCTGTTCTGTTCACTCCCTCTGAAATATCTGGCACTGGCCACCGTCAGAAAACAAGATACTGGACTAGATGGACCATTGGTTTGACCCAGTATGGCCATTCTTTTCTTATTCTTAAAGAGGGACTGCATAACACACACTAACCAGTGGGTTACAATATCATACTCTGCTCCTGTGACATGAACTGTTTAATATAGGACATAATCAGGTATAAGCAGCATCACCAGTATAAAAGGTGCCACAAGCTAAAGTTTTCACATGTTGTATATATGAATACAAACATACAGCATGGGCCTGAACTATTCCCACTGCAGTCCATGGCAAAACTCATTGTGTCAAATTCTCTGCTGGCATGACTTCAGTGGCCTTATGCTAGCGGAGAATTTGGCTCACGGACTTCACTGGGAGTAGGCCCATAGCGTATATGCTTGCATCATAGAGTTTGAAATGTACCTCAATGTTCTTCTGTGTCTGAAATGGCACATGTAGTCCTAGAGAAGGGCTCAGCGGAAATGCAGCTAAGGTGGGTGGGTCAGAAGGTACAGCATAAGAGGAGGCATGGAACTAGAGAGATGGAACATGATGCCCAGCAAAGGTGTGGGTGAAGCTTCTGAATACCAGCTTGGGTGGGCTTTATTCCTCAAGTCACTGAATGCAATGATCTTCCCTTTTCACGTTCGCTCTCTGGTCAAGGTCACTACAGCTAAATAAAACAATGGATCATTTGTCCACAGTTTCATGACTCCTCCACCCAAAACAATAAGTACAACATAAGCGTATTAATCCTGCTCTGAAAAGTGACCCCATAAAATGGCACAGTGGGGCTCCATGTTTGTTTGGTCTCAGTGGTTCCAGATCAGATGCACGAGTTTACAAGTAAAAAGAGGTTTCCCTCTAACTATTAATTCTGTGAACTCAGCCTTGCCTCAGTCAAGTTAGATTCTTTCCTTCCTGCCCGTTTTTTCCAATAATACAAATTCTAGAGGCCAAATACAGTCTCTTTGTACATCTGTGTAATTCCATTGTCTTCCAAATATGCCCTCACTAACCCAGGTGTAGCTGACTGGAACTTAATAAACCTTTCTGTTGTAGGTGAACATGGAGGAATGGAACTCTGCTGATTCCCCACAACTGTGCTGCCCATACAGTGCTAACATGAGGAACAGGTAGCAAAATCTGATTTATTTATTTTTTGTCACAAAGGGAGCAGATAAGATTCTGAAACAGATAAGTTATAGAGCCCTCACTCTACATGCACATAGCATTAACATGGAAGGGCCAGCCCTACCTCACTATGGAATTTATAAAATGGGGGGTGGGCAGAGAGGCAATCTGTCCATTCTGCCAGAGACCCCTGGTTGGCTAGAGGATTGGGAGAAAATTCCACCATGGACTACCTACTTCATCCCTGCCTCTCACTGGAGGAGAGGAATACCACTCCAGAGCAGAATTCAGCTGTGCCTAAATGTTTGGTTGCCAGGCCAATTATCTCGGAGCCAGTTGGCTACCACAGGGACAATACTGGGAGACAGCTGAGGGTTTAGGCAATGAGCAAGTGTTGTTGCTGGTGAGGAGGGAAGCAGGCCCAAATATAGCTTGACCTTGTAGCTTGGGGATTGATCCAGGGAGGAGGCCTGGATACAGCTGTAGTCCAGCTGAAAGAGCCACCCACCGGGGAAGCCCAGACCTGCACACGGTAGATGCCTTGTGATACAACAGACTAGGAGTCACTATTCCAGGTTTGCACCACACCTGAGCACTAGTGACTACCACAAGGAGAAGGAAATACCCTATTCTAGGTCTGGACTCTGTCAGGTAAGACAGCATTACTCTGCATTTTTAAGCATTGGGGACTTAGTCTGTTTGTATTATTGTGAAATTCCCCACAGAGGCCCCCAAACGGTCTCTGCCCAAATAAAATCATTGGTGCTACATCTGAGTGGGGTAGCTAGTTCTGTGGTTAAGTCTTGCTTCCACAAAGGATGTGGAAAGGAGCAATTGGGGCTTTCCACCTTTAGGCGGAATGGGATTTGGGGATAGTGAACTGGGATACCCCCTGACACAGTTAAGAAGGTGCCATTGTTATATTGACTCTAACTCCCCACTCTTCTGTGTGAGTTGTACGTCAATGTAACTCACATTTCGTTGGCTTAACGTCAGTGTAAATGTGGTGCGAAGGGATGGAGAACTGGCCCCTTAAAGACTAGACTAGTTCAAGACAAAGATACTGCTGTAAACTGTGTTCATATTGCAAAAATAATCTGTCATGAAAGACAGACATACACTGTATCAAGTAAAAAGCTCTGCCCCTTAAAGTTTTTGCTTGCATGATCCCAAACTGTACTTTGTCAGTGATAGCTTCCGCTGCCAACAGTGCAGTAACTCCAGTTGTAGCTGCAGCCTGCGATATAGAGGCTGGAGTAAAACCTTCTTGGTGACATTTTGCTGTGTGGGAAAGCTTTTGGAAGACGCTCTGATAATTCAATATGGAAAGCAGGCTATCTTAGCCATGTGCTATGCTGACTTGGAACACCTCCTGCTTGGAGAAGATCCACTGGCAAGTGCTGCAAGGCTTGAACTGTCAATTGAGTGTTTTATTTTAAATGTGTTCTCTCTGCATATACCAGAGTTATTTTGAGACTTTGCCTTCTGGGTTGATACTAGATAGAAAAGCCATCGTGTATCAGCATAGGTGTACAAATAGTTCAAGTGCTTAGGGGAGTTGTGCATGGAGCCAATTAAAAAGTAATGGCCGTATTTATTTGGAGGTGTGAAATAAAAGGTATAAATATCAGTCACATCCACTTTTTGACCAAGATTATTTGGTAAAATACCAAGAATCAGAAAAACCCAAACCAGTCTTTTGGGGTGGTTTTTCCCCCCCCTTCATAGAAGATTAGGGTTGGAAGAGACCTCAGGAGGTCATCTAGTCCAATCCCCTGCTCAAAGTTGGACCAACCCCAACTAGATCATTCATGGCAGAGCTTCCACACACACTGAATAAGGAGCACAATGTAGCTGTGCTGCCCCAGGAACACCCAGCTATAACTCAGTCACAATTTGGTCTTGGTTCTCCTCTTGCTTCTGCTGGGGAATTAATCTGTATCATCCCTTTCCCTAGTGCAGATTTCTTGGTTTTGTGCACCAGCTTAACTAGGTTAGCCAGTGTGTAGGGAGGTGGAGTCCAAGCTCCAACCACTGACCATCACCCCCAAAGCTGGGTAGCCCACGTAGTGACATAAGGCAGCAACTGGCACCCTCTGCATGTGCATGTAGGGCAAATCCTGCTGGTATCTTATGAGGTGGTAGTATTTCTACTGCAGTAGTGCCCAAAGACCTTAGTTGTGTTAGGGGCTGTCTGAACACATAAGATTACATTCTAAGACAACAATCAACACATGGAAGATAAGAGTGAGAGGGATGCAATCAAAATTCATACAATGATTATTATATAACTTATTTCCATAGATTTTTTTTTTAAATATGAATAGATAGAAATGACTGTCAGCTACATCCCAGTCTATACTTGATTAGTTGGCTACTGATCTGTAAGGCCTCAGTGAGGAAGAGGGTCTTGAGGAAGTATCTAAAAGGGGCCAGGATAGCAGTCTTGTGGATGAGATTTGGAGAGGGCATTATGTACATGGGACAGCATGGGAGAAGGCACAGAGATGATTGCAGGGGAAGTGAACAAGTGGTTGGGCGAGCTAGTGGCATAGCCAGAGAGGAGGAAGCAGGGTGTGATGAGGGTAAGACAAGCAGATAAGAGGATAAAGTTTCCACAAGTCAAGTTAAGCCCTTGGCCAGCCTATGCCCTTCAGTATGTCCAGAACTGTTAACAGGGCCAACGTCACCCCCTTGCCTGAACAAGGGCGAGGTGCAGGATTTTGGCTGCTTCCCGAACAGGAAGGCAGAGGGAAGGTCTTCTACTACCCTTCTCTCCCCCCCCCCCCCCTTGCACTTTTGCACTAGCAAAGGTGGGGTCAGAATACAGCCCTTAATTTCCAGGGACAATTTTGTTTTCTTAGCGAAAGGCCTTTATCAATGTGCTGCTTGATACCTGCCTCTCCTTGCACCTGGTGCATTATCACTAATGGTGAGTAGTCTGCAGCCCTTACACAAGGAGAATGTCCATTACTTTCATGGGAGCATGACAGGACCGACTGTGGCTTAATGTATGGTGTTTTATACTATATTAATCCTAAAAAGAATGGAATGATACAGACTGGCCTATACACTGGTTTTTCTCCCCGCTCTACGGTGCCATTCATGATTGCAATCAAAAGGCTTGATACCTCATGAAGGAGTTGTATAAAATCCATAGCACCGGTGAAACTTCTGCAGCTTTAAAGGTACTTAGCATCCCTGTGCTTGTCCATTTATTTTAGCTTCTGTTCATTCTACTGTATTTATTAGCCAGAGGTCAAAGCATGTAACTTTTCCATTGTGCAACAGAGACTACAGGCAGCTGAGTCAAAATAAAAGCTTGAACCCAGGGGGGGAAAAAAACGCCACTTGATTATCTGACAGAAAAATAAAAGCATTAACAACTATGCAGGCCAGTGTCTGCCTGCCTTCTGTATGCCAGATTTCAGCTGCTTGTATTTTGTACGTCTCCTAACACAAGTCCGTTATCCTGCTGGGACAGATGAACTGTTTGTAAGATCAGAACCAGAGTATCAAGGGGAGAGTGTGACTCTGTCTTAGGTGTAGAATCACTTTGTTCTGCATGTGACCATCCAACGTTGTGTACTAGCTGAGCATGCTGAGGGGCTTAATCTGTCTTAGTTACGCAGGAATCGATTGTAACTTTTGGGCATAGCTCTGAGCAAAGGCTGCTCCATCCCATGACTAGCCTCACGGGGCACTGGCTCACCTGAGTCACCCTCAGGGCCGGCGCACCCACTAGGCGACCCTAGATTGTTGCCTAGGGCACCGGGAGCCGGCGGGGGCGCCTTGGCCGCGGCTGCCGTCCGGCTCCCCGGCTGAGCCGGGAGCCGGCGGGGGCGGCTGGCCATGGTTGCCGGGAGCCGGGGGGATGCGGGGCGGTGGGCTGAGCTGCGGGGGGGGGGGGGGGGGAGGGGTGGTGTTAGCTGGGGGGCGGGGCGCAGGGCCAGGGGAAGGAAGTTTCGCCTAGGGTGTGAATTTCCTCTTCTGCTTGCTCTGATGGGAGCAAGCAGCACCTTGCAGCACCTTCAGTGGTGGCTCTGCCATGAGTCTTGGTCAGCAATGCTATGCTCCCCCCTTCCTTGCTCCAGTTTGCCTGCTAAAGGGAAGGAGTAGTGTGGCACACTGCAAACACTTACCCCTGTGTGCCT
This sequence comes from Chelydra serpentina, assembly GCA_037349315.1. Lineage (NCBI taxonomy): Eukaryota > Metazoa > Chordata > Testudines > Chelydridae > Chelydra > Chelydra serpentina. Next base: position 31,252,591 of record JBAIAC010000029.1, on the reverse strand, counting down.
GGACCAGTGCATAAGAGACTGGCCTGGCCAATATCCTCACTCCCTTCAAGTCACAGACTAGGCGCTGATCGCCTCCCCACTAGCTTCCGTGATCTGTATCTGTTGCTTTCCTTTGGTCTTAGTAAATTTGTATTACTTGAGTAAATATAACTAATAAAAAACAATGGCCTTTGGCACAGAGCATCCTTAGACAGGAAATATGAAGTTGGGCCTTGAAGACACCTCATACCAGCCCTGTGGTGGGGGGAAGAAATCAACTTCAGCAAAACGTTCCTGATCTCAGAAGCTGCTTTCCTTAGCCTCAATCCTCCTTGGTGTTGCAATTTAATGTGCTGGGGGAGAGAAGGGGAGGGTGGGTTGGTTTGCTTGGTGTTTGTCAAATCAAACTTGAGCCATATTTCTTGAGCCTATTCCTCACTTGATCACTTCATGCTATTCCCCACTTGAAGAAGGCTTTTTTCTGGCAGTCCCTCAGCCTACGAGATGCTAAGATACTGCAGGCAGCCAGAAATTAATGGGCTAACTGCCATACAGAAAACAGGCAACATCTTACTCCTTATTTAATCAATATCAACAGACATATTATCAATTACATATCAACATGCACATTTATTTGTAACTCCTCAGTAAATAATCCCATTAGGCCAAGTCCCGTGGCTCCTTGCACAGAGAAGAAGTCCAAAAATACAGTAGGAACACCACGTTTCTATAGTATTTGTGAGGGGAAAATAGAAAATGCCCCAGGAAGGGGAGCTCCTAGCTCTGGGGCAGCTCACCCCCCACAGGAGCGTAGAGGGGAACAGGGATTGCTGCAGGAATGGCATGGCAGGGGCCAGTAGATTTGTGATCTGCATAGATTCACTGCACCATAGCTCTGTGTAGACAGGCAGTGCTGTGACCACAGCGAGACTATAGTGGTCTGTGTCCTGTCTCTATCTCCACACCACTGTACAGTTTCCTCCCTGCTTATTCTTGGGCTTTGCTTGACAGCTTAAGATGTCCTATTTAGTGATAATAGGACATAAACTGTCAATGCGCAAGTATTGAGTTAGTCAGTACTGTGTACCACCTCCAATAATCCTCAAGGAATTGAAATGCATTGCAGAGAGATCTGTTATAAAGGCAAGAATTAGCACTGCTATAATCCTTAGGTTGAAAAATCAAGGACTTGTCTTCCATGAGGAGGTGCAAGAGCCTGCAATTGTAGACTCTGGTGCAGGACCAGGGCCTAAGATCCAACTGCAGAACCAAATCATACCTTCAGCTCCATCTGTACTAATGGCTTGTAGACATGGGGATCACACAGATATAAGTGAGAGGAGAGTTTGTTGACTGTGGGGCTGCCCAGGTGTCCCTGAGGATTCTGCACAAGTACTAATGATGCTGCAGGACCCAGAACACAGCTTGATTTTTTCAGTCTCTAGATAATGTTTTTTGTTATAGCTGTGAGTTTACAAACCAACAAAAAACCCTAAGCATCCTTTTTGCTTGTAAACTGAGCAAATCTGATATGGAGTCAGTGCCATTTCACTGAGAATTTCCATTCCATTCCAGTGCCATTTCACATTTCAAGAGAATAATCCCGTATGTTAGTTTTACAGAGCCATTTTTGGAGTAGAACTCCACTGTTGCAGTCTCCGCTGATAACCACTGTAAGAATGAGGAGCCATTTAATATTAACTACACAAATTTTTCAGTATTAACAGCCTAAGGCCACCTGTTTTATTTTCAGGGCTCCTGTACTTTATGAGCCCTTGATAAATGTTAATAGCGATCTGTATTGCCATAGAACTGACTGACCACACCCAAGATGAGGGCCCTACTGTAGTAGGCATTCTACAAGTACATAGAGACAATCTAAGGATCCCATCCTGCATTGTCATTTGTGCAAGTGGAGTGCTGCACCCTCACCGAGCCCCACTGAAGTCAATGCACTCTGCACGGATCACAACGCAGAACCAGGACTTTCTGACAAGACAGACAAAAGATCTGGTGAGGGGGAGTATTATCCCCATTTCACAGATGGGGATGCAAGGCCCAGAGAGATTGTGACCTGTCCCAGCATGTGGCAAAACCAAGAACTGAACATAGATCTCCTCAGTCCCAGTCCAGTGCCTTAACCCCAAGGCCATCCCCCCTCTAACTGATTTCTAAATACCTATATTTGAAATTTTAATCCATTTTCAGCACAGCTTATCAATGAAAATAAGATGATATGGCATTTTATGCACACATTTATATAGAGAGTGACCAGACAGCAAGTGTGAAAAATTGGGACACTTTTTTTCAGGGGGGCATAGTTGTGTATATAAGACAAAACCCCTAATCTCGGGACGGTCCTGATAATATTGGGACATCTGGTCACCTTAGTTATATACTCCAGTGACAAAATATTCTTCCTCCAATATGCTCTAGATTTAGTACATTCCCAGCATATGATAATCATAAGCATGCATAAAAACAAAGGAAAGGTTAGCAAAGTCAAAACAAAATGCAAAAGGCAGCCAGATTGCTGAGAGAATTCTGAGACCTGAGGTTTTTTGCACTTGAAGATCTGTGCCCTTAGAGGGGAAGTTGGTGTCATCACTTACTGACTGAAAAGAAATATCTCTTGGCTGTGTAGGTAGCCAGCCGCCAGTTACATTTCCTCCTCTCCAGACAAAAGACAGTGGCTGGCAAAGGCAAAAAGGAAACGAAGAATAAAACCTAATGGGAGACAGAAATAATATAACACAGATTGAAAATCTCTTCTCTATTTATTTATTGAACCACAAAGAAGAAAAACCTGCAGCATGTTCAGCTAGAGAGCTGGATGACAAGCTCGCAAAGGAATTCCAAGTTAGGGCTGAAATTCTGTCCTTATTACAGCCCTTTGTACCAAAGCATTGCAGCACATTATGGAAGGGCTGCTCATAATTCCATAGTGAAAACCTGCACTGACTTGCACTTAGAGCAGGAATTTAACCCTTCGTTATGTATGAAGACTAGAGTGAATCCTCCCCAAACTTGCTGCTCTTCCTCTTTGGGCACAGAATACATTTTCTGAGAATTTTCAAATGAAGCCATGTATTAATTTGAGTTAAATGTTTGATACAAGGTGCTAAACTTCTTAAAGGGCCCCTTTAAAAATTAATCTTAACTCCCAAATTATCTTCTTAATGGAACAATAGAGACCCTTCAAAATAACCACATATACAAAACTCACTGAACTCTCAATTCAAGATATATAAATATTTAGGATTATTGGTCGTTCTTAATTGTCATTCCTGTTCATAACAGAAAGATTCTCTTTCACCAGGACCTGACCCAAAAACCAGCCCTCTTCCAAATTTGCTACCATCTCCTATTGCTGAGTGAAGCTGGAGAGATGCCATTAACAAAAAATCTCTCTTTCAAAATGGTTACCACTTCTCATTGTTCACAATAGAAGTGAAGCCAAATTGACTTAGCTGGCCCCTGACCAGCATTTAAATAAAATAAAATCCGAAGGGAGGATACTTCAGTCATGCCTCTAGCAAGGTCTCTATTGCCACCCCCTTCAAATCACACCACTTCACACTGTGCTCCAGAACCCCTACCATGTTTACCGCTGTGACACTTCTCTCCAAGGGAGGGTGGAAGGGACCTGCACTCAGACTAGGGGGAAATAGCATGGGAGTGGCCAATGGACTAGAACTCTGTGATGGCCAGAAGGAGGCAGTGTGAGCTGTGAACACTGCTGCTCCTCAAGGGTGGCTGCAGTGTGTACATTTCAGGAAAGAAGTCTGACATTTTCCAGTGAGGTGCTGTTAATCAAAGGTTTTTTGGCAAAGGATTCTGTGGGAGCCACTTGTTAAAATAGTCATACTTCTCTGGGAGAAAAAGGATGAGGAGGAACCAGGGCTGGCATGTAACAATCACTCCCAGGGAGAAGAGGTAGACAAACTGGATTCCAAATGAGACAAAGTGGGTGTGGGGAGAAGAGGTTTCCTTCACTGATCTCTCAGCCTTCAGGTCAGAGGGAATGAGAGAAGACGATGCCAAGAAGCGTAACAGAAGCCTTATCTCTTCAGGTGGTAGCCCGAAGAGCACACGAAGGAAGGGAGTAGGACGAAAGAGGCTGTGTATCAAGCAGGGCTTGTAGAATTGGGAGGAGCAGAGCCTGAAGAGCAGGGCTGAAGGAACATGAGAGTGTGAGAGGAGGAGAGTAAGGATACCAGTTTGGGCCCGGACTGAGAGAGAGGTCACCAGAGGTAAAAAGGAAGACCGACAGTATGAGGTAGAGAATAGAAGGGGAATTGTAAGGAGGACAGGAGTAGAGGAGACAGGAAAAGGAAGGGTGGAGATGTTAATGTGATGTGGGTAGGACTGTGAGCGATGAGAGTGGGGGGCAGGAACCAGAAGACAACGATGGGAGGGCTTGCAGTGAGCAAGTGACAGAAGAAGAAAGAGGAGACTGACCAAAAGGCCATTTCTTCTGGAGGCCTGTGGTATGAGCCAGGGAAGAGAAGACCGTACCAAGGACTGCCTCAAACCTGCTCTAGGTGGTGCCAGTGGGCTTGTTATGGGCAGAAGAATTGGTGATGGCTGCAGTCACAGACCATGGTAACCAGTGAGCTCTGGTGCGAGAGCACTGTTTTTTCTGCTTCATTCTCAGATGGAGACAAGGAGAAAGCTAGCACGATGTGACCAGAGAGTCATCTGCAGATCATCAGCAAATGCTGGGAAACTTATTAATAAATTAAGTCCTATGACACCACTGTTAAGTACTATTTCACCCACTTATTGCTTGCTGGGTAAATTGTTCAAGGTCACACTAGGTCAGTTGACATGTTGTAGGTCAGAAGGAATGGATCACTCAAGGGATTGGTCATGTGACTTAGAACCTTTCACTTTTAGGTCACTGGTCTAAATCCAACCCAGGATCCAACTGAGGTTCCCAGTATATTCTGACCTGTTCATTTACTTTCCATTTGAAAACTGTACAAACTCCCACCATAAACAGCCTGAAACTAATTGTGAACCTGAGTGCACCTTGCTTGCTCTCCATCTGGAACTATAGATAGGCATTAGTGGAATGATAAAATGCTGTTCCTCTATACTCCAGTCTCTTGTTTCACTGGAAAAGTGGTTAGAGTCTCTGGGGAAACAGATGCTCAAGCACCCCATTCACAGCATGCACCCTTAGGCCTAAATATGTTATCTATTTGCTAGTAAGCAAAAGAAGCATTAAATATTACTGACAGTGATGAAGTATGGCAGGGATCACTTTTACCACAACGCGTTGTGTTTTTCGTACTTCCTTCGCTGACTGGTTAGAAGGGTCAATTAAGAGGAGATTATTAGATAAGACCTTTATGTAGTTCGCTGCCCCGGGATAGCCACACTTCTAGCTGGCTAGCAATTGTGGCAAACTTCTTAGCCTTGACGATGGAGCTATCTAGAGTGGTAGCCAATGGAGAGAGAATACCAACTAGCGTCTGATTTTCAGAGATTCTGAGCACTTGTAATACAGGCCTATCCCTGCCCATGTTGTTGTTTAGCAAACACCTCCGACTATTGCGGCTAACTCCAGGGTTTCAGTCTCATGTCCTGCTGGTGCTCTCTGCATGGCATCTCTCAGCTTTTTAGTTATAGGCAGAGGAAACTGGTTCTTGAGTCCTAGTGATTTTCTCCTCCATCTGAAGTCCCCCCTGAATGTTGATCACTCTCTCCCTTGCCTCCCACCACAGTGGATAGGGTGAACTAGGTTAGATAAAATAACCTACTAGGTAACATACCTATAGAGCAATAGAGATGTCAGCCAGGCACCCCGGGGTCTGTCTTGCACCTCTCAGCTTGGCATAATTTGGAGAAGCCGTAATATGAAATGTTCATGAATACTGGATATGTTTTAATCAGTTACATTTATTTGCTAGTGAGCAGAAGAAGCAGTAAATATGATTGTACATCAAGGATAACTTTTGCCACCATGTTTTGCTTTTTTGAAAAAAAAATATCTAGCAACAATGCTCATGTGGTTAGCAGGTGAGCTATCAGTTCTGTGGGACTGCGTCTGGGACCTGGCCAGAAAGAGCAGAGAAGCTGTAAGTGGCTTGGCTATAGCAGTAGACTTGGTGTAAGCTCTGGCTTCCATCTGGTTGACCTCTCCAGGTCAATCTTTGGTGTCTAGTAAAACAAATCTAAGTATTTTCTGAGGAGCTGTAGGAACCAGGTTTTTTTTGTTTTGTTTTTTAAATGTGTAAACTGCAAATACTTGGCTAGAGCACACAGCAGTGTACTGCTAGGTTTTCTTCTCTCAGACTGCATCTGTCCTTGAGGCAACAAGAAGCAGCACTTTAGTCAACGTGTGCAAATATATATTTACTAGAGTAGGCCCAGAAGCGTTTTTCAACAACTTTCTCTGCCTGTGTTGCTAACACAACATGGTACATGTTTACCAAGTGACCAGCTTGAGCAGAGTCACAAATGTTTCTCTTTACAGTGAAAAGTAAGCAGGGAAGGTCTAAATGGCAAGCATGGCTCCAATGTATACATTTGTCACAGATCTAATGTCAAGTCAGCAGAGGCTCTTTGATGTCACATAAACATGTCATTTTGAACTGACTCAGTTTTGCTGGCATTTCATCAATGAATGCACAACAAACAGCTCCAATTATGCTTCATCACTGTTTAACATTTACCTCTTTAAAATGCCCATCCATTACCAGCAGGGTGGTTTGCAATGTTTAGTCTCTGGTAAAGATGGTATTCAAAGACCCTAAGCCCTGAGGCAAATTCTCTCTCTTTCTCTGTTTAACCCACTAGTTCAATTACTGTGTGGTTACAATGAATTCCTTCTGAATTTTGTATTCAAACATATATAATATTTAGACAGTTTCAAAAAGATACATTGGAAATCTCAATTAGAAAGAGACACATTGGAAACATGGCAATTTCCTGTTTAAGGAAGCTGGGGGAGGAACTAGTTTAATCAAGTATTATTTTATTTGCCCAGTTTTTACTTATATCTAGAGTCCCTTACAAAATCTTACTCACCCGAGTAAACTTGACTCACATAAGCACTCCAGTGAAAGTCAAGGACTTGCATAAGTAAGGGGGATGGACTTTTAGGGGGAAATTTCCAACAGCACAGAAAGCAGTTATGTGCCCCACTCCCACTCAACGTCAATAGGCTTTGGATACCTAACTCTCCTTTATGCCTCTGAAGATCTCCCTTCAAGATGAAGGTGCCAGTTCAGCAAAGCACAGTAAGCATGCGCCCAAGTCCACCCATCTTCATCAAAGCACTTAAGCAGATGCTTACTTTTAAAGTCAATGAGAATTAAGCACGTGCAGAAGTGCCTTGCTGAATTAAGGCCCAGTTACAAACCAGACATTTGGGTTATAATAATATACTGGAAAGAACGTTAAAAAATTATTTGAATCTTCACTTCCATGCTATAAAAATACAGCTCTTTAGCTAACTGGGTGGAGACATGAGATAAATTATATTACATATAGGTTGTTTCATGTAGCTCTGGATACTAATAATGCATAGTTTGAAATAGTAGTACTACCAAGTGCTGTGCTTACGGAAAATAATACATGCATTCTGTTCCCTTCTCTGCTAGTAGTTAAAAAGTAATGAGTCCTTTTATGCTTTCTTTACATAATAAGCTCCAGCCAGAAAACTGGATGTTTCCTAGTCAATAAAATAAAAAGAAAATCTCAATATTAAATGAACAAAGATGAAATGGAGTAAGTCTTAGGTTGTTGTGGTTAACAGTCAATAAGGAAACCCAGAGTTTATTTGTTCTGCTAACTCAAAGAACATTAAGCTGTAAATTTCTAACTCCATTTTATTTTAGTCTTTGAACTCAATTCATGAAAATTTGCCTTCCATTGTTTGGTGTCTTGTTCAGTTGTTTTAAAGCGCTAGTCAGGTTAAGGATTCCAGGCGTACTCTTGCTAAAAATCCCACTGATTTTAATGGGAGAAGCACTGGGTCTTTCATGGACTGCACAGTATAAGTGGTATTGCAATACTCAGGAACATTTTTTTTAGAAGGATAGAACTGAAGGCCCGATGCTGCAGTCCTCATATAGGCAAAATGAGTGGGGCTTTGGTTGGAAAAAGGACTGCATGACTGGCCCCAGGAGATGGGTATAAGGAGAGAAATAATCCAAAGGGGAAAAACAGGCATTGAGTGCCTGAGGGTAGAGGTGGATAAAGCTGTTAATGAACACACTTCTGAAAGCCGAACTGCAATAAGGATTTGCAGGGCCAGCTCTAGGATTTTTGCCGCCCCAAGCAAAAAACTTTTGGCTGCCCCTCCCCCCCATTTTTTTCTTGCTCCCCCCACCCCTGCCTCAACTCCACCCCTTCCCAACCCCTTCCCCAAATCCCCAGCCCCGCCTCCTCCCCCCGCACGTGCTGCATTTCCCCAACCCCATTGCTTCCTGTGGCCCCCCACAACCCCCTGCCCTAGCTCACCTCTGCTCCGCTTGCTCCCATGAACATGCCGCCGCTCCACTTCTCCCCACTCCCTCACCTGAGAGGGAGAGGGGAGAAGCGAAGCGGTGGCACGTTCGGGGGAGCAGGCTGAGCGGAGGTGAGCTAGGGCAACGGGGGCGCAGGAAGTAACGGGGGGTAGAGGAACAGGAACCGCTCCCCACCCCAGCTCACCTCTGCTCTGCCTCCACCGCTCGGCTTCTCCCCCTCCCTCCCAGGCTTGCTGCACGTGAATTGCGTGTGGCAAGCCTGGGAGGGAGGGGGAAAAGCCGAGTGATGGCAGCCTGCTCAGGGGAGCAGGCGGAGGCAGAGCAGAGGTGAGCTGGGGCAGCGGGGGCACATTTCTAGGGGCGGCATGGCCAGTGCTTTAATGCCACCTCTAGAAATGTGCCGCCCTAAGCACCTGCTTGTTTTGCTGGTGTCTAGAGCCGGCCCTGAGGATTTGATCACTTTCTGTTCACCTGTCGGAAAACATTTGTAAGATCATGTTTTGTTTATATGAATGTTTAGGCAAGTGCTGAAGTAGGGCATTCATCAGCAAATGAACCTATTCCCACTAAAAGTGATCACTTTAGGTCATCTGAACAAAAAGCATGCCTTATGACTTGGTTGACAAAACACAGTTTGAACAGTAAATTCTGAACATTAGATGCAATGGTGATGGGCATGGTATGTAATTTGCAATATTCATAGACAGTTGAAGATTTCATGATTCTAAGGAAATGAAGGAGTTAGAGCAGCAGAATAAGGACAATGAACCCCCAAAAAGAAGACTTTAACAAACTCAGAGAGCTGGTAGGTAAGGTTCCATGGAAAGAAAATCTAAGAGAAAAAGGACTACAGGAGAGCTGACAATTTCAAAGAGACCGTATTAATGGCACAACAGCAAACTATGCTGGTGTGAAGGAAAGATTGGAAGACTAGTAAAAGGCCAATGTGACTCCATCAGGAGGTCTTTAATTACCTGAAAATCAAAAAGCAATCCTACAAAAAGTTGAAATATGGACTAATTGCTAAGGATGAGTACAAAAGAATAGCACAAGCCTGGAGGACCCAAATCTGAAAGGTTAGACATAAAATGAGTTACTCCTCTCAAGGGACATAAAAGGCAGTAAGGAGAGATTCTATAAATACATTAAAGGCAAAACAAAGACAAAGGAAAAGTATAGGTCCTCTGCTTAGCAGGGAAGAAGGGCTAATAACAGATGACAGCAAGAAGACTGCGCTGTTTAATGCCAAATTTGTTTGTCTTCATTAAAAAGGTTAATAGTGACCAGATACTTAATATCATTAATATAAACAACAAGGGGAAAGGACTGCAAGCCAAAATAGGGAAAGAACAGGTTAAAGACTATTTGGATATGTTAGTTGTATTCAAGTCAACGGGGCCTGATAAAGTTCATTCTATGAGCTAACTGAAGCAATCTTGAATCATTAGTAATTATCTTAAAGAACTCATGGAGGGCGGGTGAGGTCCCAGAGGACCAGAAAAGGGCAAACACTGTACCTTTCTTTTAAAAGGGGGATAAAGAGGACAAGGGAAACTATACACCAATCAACCTAACTTTGATAACCGGAAAGATACTGGAACAAATTATTACACAATTCAATTTGTAAGCATGTAGACAATAATTGGGTTATAAGGAATAGCCAGCATGGCTTTTTCAAGAACAAATAATGGCCAAACCTACCTAATTTCCTTCTTATACATGGTTACTGGCCTAGTGGATAGGGGGAAGCTATAGACGTGACATATCTTGATTATAATAGAGCTCCTGGCATAGTCCTACATGACCTCCTCATAAGCTAACTAGGGAGATGTGGTCTAGATGAAATTATTCTAAGATGGCTGCAGAACTGGTTTAAAGACCATACTAAGAGTAGTTATTAATGGTTCACTGTCAGATTGTGGGAACAGATCTAGGAGGGTCCTGTGGAGGTCTGTTCTGGGTCTAGAACTAGTCAATATTTTAATTGACTAGAATAATGGAGTGGAGAATGTGCTTACAAAATTTGTGGATTGACACCAAGCTGGGAGGCATTGCAAGAACTTTGTTAATTTGGAGAATTGGGCTAAAATCAACAAGATGAAATTCAATAAAGCCAAGTGCAAAGTACTACTCTTAGAAAGGAAAAATCATATGCACAGCTACAAAATGGGGAATAACTAGCTAGGCTGAAAAGGATCTGGGGGTTATAGTGGATCATAAATTGCAGGAGTCAACAATGTGATGCACTTGCAAAAACGGCTAATATTAGTCTATCATTCTAGGGTGTATTGACAGAAGTGTCATATGTAAGACACAAGAGGCAATTGTCCTGGGTATTAGTGAGGCCTCAGCTGGAGTACTATGTTTGGTTTTATGTGCCACAATTTAGGAAAGATGTGGACAAATTGGAGAGAGTCCAGAGGAGAGCGACAAAAATGATAAAAGGTTTAGAAAACCTGAATTGTGAGGAAATGTTTAGTCATGAGAAAAGAAGACAGAGGGGGCCCATAAAATAAAAGTTGTCATTTCTGTTAAGGGCTGTTATAAAGAGGATGGTGATCAATTATTCTCCAAGTTCACTGAAGGTAGGACAAGAAGTAATGGGGTTAATCTGCAGCAAGGGAGATTAGGTTAAATATCAGGAAAAACTTTCTAACTATAAGGATAGCTAAATTCTGAAATAGACTTCCAAGAGAGATTGTGGAATCACCATCATTGGAAGTTTTTAAGAACGGGTTAGACAAGCCTGTCGGCAATGATCTAAGTTTACCTGATCCTGCCTCAGTACAGGAGGGTACATTAGGTAACCTCTTGAGATCCCTTCCAGCTCTAACTTTCTATTATATGAATGTGAATAAAAAAAGAATAGAATACTGATTATTCACTACAAGCGGTCAGTGAACAAGCCCAAATGTTATTAACAATCATTTGACCAGTAGTATTTAACACAAACAAGGTCTAAATAACTTTGATCAATTTGCAAAGAGAAGAGGCAAATTTGACACATACAGTTCATTGGTTACCTAACCTGAATTAATTGATTGTGCTGATCATTAACTGTATGCACCTTCCAAACTCCATATAAAACATTTATATTTATTTATGTATTTGTTGATTGATAAAACGCCCCTTAAATCTATATCTGTGGAACTTTTTAAGAACCCCCCGCGCCCCCATAGCTGTTTTTGGGCCCAGTCGGGCACCCAGTTGGGTGAATAACTTGTCCAGCTCTAATGTATGGTGAACAGCTGGAGGCAGAAACTGCTGTCACATATACACATTAGTTAAAAGTTATTGTGGGTTGATATCCCTAATTTATCAACGTTATTGAGGACTTTGTAACCCTCCTAAATTGTTTGCATTTAAAAATTCCTCTAATATGGAAGCCGGGAACTGTAATCCCTGAGAGAAAGGAGGATAAGGACCTGATCTAAAGCCCACTGAAGTTAATGGAAGGACTGCTAATGTTTTCAATCTGGTTTGGATCTAGGCGTGGGTGACTAAAAGTTACAGGTCACTTCATTTTTGGTAATGGAAACCTTATTCTTAACTCTCTTTTCATTTTTAGTTTGGGGGGGATAATTTGTTTTAACCTCTGCAGTGCCTCTGGTTACCCCAGACCTGTTCTATAGCCCACTGAAGCCAATGGGAAGTGCACTGAGCCCTTGGTCTTCTTTCTTACACCTCGCAGTACCTAAAACATTCAGGATTCCATTCAGTACAAACCCTCTACCTGACAAATGATTGCTCATATAGGGCCAGAGCCTGATACCCTTACTCACTCTGGGGTCCCCAGCAGTTGCATTGATTTCAGCTGGGCTACTTGGGGACTTCGGCGCTACTCAAATTGTGTTAGGCAATCTGAATCCTGACTATAATTCTTACTCTGTGACTAATTCTGATTCCATAACAATAATAGCTCATCATTATTATTTGTTTGTATTAAGGTAGCCCTCAGAGGCCTCAACTGAGTGCTAAGCATTGCATATACACCTAGTAGTAGTCTCAGCCCTAGAAAGCTTGCAATCGAGACAAAGGGTTGGAGAGGTAGCAAATGGACCACCATGTAAAACTGGGGATCCGAGCATTTAAAACTTTAGATCCTAAAAGATTTCACAGCACTTTACAAAAAGTGCAATGCAATTTTTAGGGTCCATTTCTCCTTAAACCATTGACTGGCAGCCAACGCATTGAGACCCTCCACATTTTCACATTATTATGTAATAATCAAAGATGACAACTTGCTCTATAAATCAAAAAAAGTGACATAAGCATATAGTAAAGGATCTCCGTGCTTTTTGACCTCTGGCATCCACTGATAACATATTGCAGTACCTCCCTCAATTAGACACACAATTTAATCTTACTTAACTATGTCAGGAGCAATTTGGATATCTGCAGTGAAATAGCATATACTGTACATGACAACAATTTAATAATAAAAATAGAGGTTTTAGGAAGTTAACGAATACAGAGCTGGTCCTTTGTTACTAGAAAGAAAATGGTTTAAATCCATCTTATTTAAAATACATCTGGTTAATTTAAGTTGCTCAAACTGAGGTCTGTGCATAGGCAGTCAGATAGTTTATCATGAGCAGTCATGCTCAAGTAGCCCTGGAGTCCTATGAGTGAGCTGTTACTGAAAACTAAGATGGCTCTTACCACTTAGAAGGTAGTCTTAGCAGAGCTCAAATAAGCTGATGTTCAGCTGTTGGAAATACTGTGTAAATAGCCAGTGGAAAAAAATCATAACATCCATAACCAAGAATGGATTACTCCCGTAGAAACGTCCATGTTTCAATAAAACGATGTACAGTCAGTGTAAATGACCAACACTAGACCCCAGCAATGCAAGCTGAATGTACACGAGTGGCATGACTATCACACCCAGGCTTATAGTGCCTGAACTGAAAATCAGCCATCTAAAAATCCCAAGAATTGAAAGGCATTTGAAGGAATCCTTTGTCTCCACGTCGAGAAGGTTGCATAGTTTTGTGAATTTCTCTTAGTTTAACTTACAGTCTTTCCCTTCATTTCCATGAATTTTGGTGCAGGTTCTAAAATTAAAAGTGTCATCTGAGGATTCTTTTTTTATTTCTTTCCTCAATTATTATATATAACAAAGCATATAGCTACATTGTCAATCAGTCACACAAGAACCAGATTTTTTGAAAATACACTCTCAGCTAGTGTTGTCAGTGAGCAAGAGGGCACAGTGAGATGTACAATACCACTGACACAAAAACAATCCTGTGATAAACACCAGCTGTTCTGGTTATGAAGACGCATACACACCTTAAACCAGAGGGGATATTGTAGGATCCTAGGTACGTCATAGCCTAGTAGGGTGACCAGATGTCCTGATTTTATAGGGACAGCCCCGATTTTTGGAGCTTTTTCTTACATAGGCACCTATTACCCCCCACCCCGTCCCGATTTTTCACACTTGCTATCACACCCTGTAGCCTAGTCCCACATTCAGTTTGATCGTCAGTATGGCAATGGAAAATCAGGCCCAACATGCATTGCTATGTGAAATAGCATTAGACGTGTGCTGCTGTAGCTTACAGTCATTGTTTAGTACTATCCCATGATCCTCTCATACAACAGTGTACATGGTTCCCCTTCTAACTCCACCCACTTCTACCCAAGCCATATGTCCATTTTATTTTTATATAACCAAACTGGGGGTGTCCCGTGTACTGCCAGATGTATTGTTTTCCATCCAAAGGCATCATACTGACATTGGCTGCAGGGGAAAGGAGGGCAGATCTCTATTATGTTGGAATGACTCTTTGCTCTGGAACATGAAGCACATGGGAGCATATGGCTCTCTGGTTTGTTTATTTGTTGTTTCTTTTGGTTTACTGTCACAAATATTTTAATTATCCCATGGCTTGCCATTTCAATTATGCATGGTCTCTGTTTCTTTTTGACTCGGGGCAGCTGTTGAGTTCTCCAGATTTAGGGCTCAAATCTGCTCATCATTATGTGAGAGCACATTGCTGTCCTCTAACATCAGCCACTGTGCCTGGGTGGGTATGTGCTAGGATGGATGGTCTAAAATCAGTGTGCATTCTCACTTTGCAAGGCAGGATTGAGCCCTAACACTCATTTATGGCTTACGAGCCTTTAAAGAATCTTGGGAATGCACTGAATAGAGTTGTCTCACCCAGGGAAACAATCTTGTGAAAACCAAACATTCAAACACTGAGCAGACCCCAAAGTCATATGGTTGACTTAAAAAAAAAAAAAAAAAAAGCATGAGACTTTTTAGGTCAAATAAAAGTTGGGTTCTCTATTTGCTTTCTTTTTTCTGAGCCATTAGATTATGCTCACTTCACTCTTTCAAGGCTTTCCCCCCAACCATGAGGACTAAAAACCTACCAACTCTTTTTAAAGAAGCTGAGACTCTCAAGTAATCACTTGACTTCAGCGGCTGGGGCTTAAAGAAAAAAAACCCAATCAAAATATTGTGAGACTTGCAATAAAAGCATAAGAATTGGCAACACTTGGATAATTTTCTGTTGCTGCTGTTAAATGTGTTAGGAACTATGGCCCCAGTTCACCAAAACATTGAAATATGTGCTTAAATCCAAGGATGTACTTGAAGTTAAGCACAGGTATAAGTGCTTTGCTGAATAGGGACGGATGCTGAATCAGGCCCTGTAGGGGTGCACTGAGTGAGAGGAAAATAACCCTGTATATTTTGGCTTTCATCTATGTTTTTCCTTCATGATAGAAACTACAAAATGCAGGGAGAGGGAGAGAAGCAAAGATTCCAGCAATATCCCACCTAAGTGCTATAGACATTTGTACAACATACAGCTGTTTCTCTTTTTAATTTGGAGTAATACAGCCCTCACACACAGGGTGGTTGGTTGTTCCTACAAATAAAAGCCCATGGCTCAAAGACAAAATATTTTGAAGACAATGTACAATAAGAACTTGTAATCCATGTAAAAAGCTGTTTTATGAAATTAAGCTGGAAATATCATAAGTGGGAAATGACCACAAAATAAATAGGAACCTTTTAGAAAGACAGTAAACATGTGTTATTTATTTTCCTGGTAAATAGAAGTGGCAGATTCAATCAGCAAGAAACATCAGATAGTTATGACCATGTTAATCACATTAAAAAGTTCATACGTTTTGTTAATGGTGCATTTAACAGCATTTGCCGTTTAATATTAAGGGAAGTGACTAACTTGTATTTATCAATAAACTAGAACTAAGATGGAAGGGTTTCTTTTAATATGGGAAGTAGCACAACGAGCGAGAACATGTGGTTATCTTTTGCACTCTTTGTAAGTGGATGGAAATAAATACAACCAATTGCGTCAGAAATATTTCAAAACTATCAAATGGTTCCAAAGCATGTACTGTACCACTGTGTACTGAGAGAGCCATTTCCATGCTTGCCATTAACAAAGGCTTGTCAACATGCCAAGCAAACCTGTTTTATAAAGCTCTGTCTCTGCCTACATGCTCTTTAAGCTTTAAAATCATGTTCAGAACCATTTGTGTTAGATGTGAATTGTGACAATGGGATGGTTATATAATGGCCAGCTGAGGTTAAATCCCTACATAATGATCAATGCTTCAGTTTTGTTACCTAACTGCTAGAGGAATACTGGGGGAAATGACATGGATGGCATATCTCTGAGCTTGGGCTTTGTCTGAATGATAATACTGACCAAAGAAAAGCATATGAAATGTTTGTTCATCTTCCCCTATATTCTGGATGCGGTATAGTTCAACTTAAAACCTGCTATAGGGTAACTTCACGAGTTACACGAGATAAAAGGCAAGCTCCTATTAAGCAGATGTATAGATTTTATACAGTGAGCTAGTGAAATATATACATTCTTATAGCTAAATCACTTACCTCCTCGCCCTCCAGGACTCCCCGACACATCACCCTTTCTTTGCTTAGTGTGTGGTCTGGAGGTTGAGGAATTCTAATAGCTTGGCAATAAGATTAATTTGCCCCTGAGTGGAACACTTAGTTGTAGCAAGTAGGGGAGAGGGTTCTGTTTGAGGGAGATGGAGGGTGGGGATATACAAGCCAAAATAAATACAGGGAATACTAACTGTAACAAGGAGTTAGACTGATTTATGATAAGAGGATCCTGCATGTTGCGGAGGGTATCACATGTGGTATTAAATACAGGGTGCATGTATTGTA
The DNA here is from genome assembly GCA_037349315.1 of Chelydra serpentina. Lineage (NCBI taxonomy): Eukaryota > Metazoa > Chordata > Testudines > Chelydridae > Chelydra > Chelydra serpentina. The sequence goes on along the minus strand of JBAIAC010000029.1, from coordinate 31,235,941 downwards.
ATAACACAGACATACGTTTCTGGGGGGAAATCTGGGACTGGAGGTGTGTTGGGGTCACCCTGCAGTATAACCAAGGCTGGTAAGAGCCACATGCGCAGACACAGCTGGGAGTGACTAACACACTGGAGGCTGTTTGTGAGCAGTTCAAGCTGGAGGCTGCAGCAGCAAGGTGTTGTAAAGGGTACCCCAGGTTAGAGGGCAGGGGTGACACCACTACTCAGTCTGGATTGTACCCTGGAATGTCACAGGAGGACAATTACTCTTCTGGGGAGCCTTAAATTATGGTATGTCTAGGCCTCATTTACCCTTATTCCTCTCTGGGATGGGGCATGCGCTAATTTCAGTTACTTTGAACCAAAGGACTGAAAACCTGGTAGAGGCAGGGCAGGATTCCAGTGCTGAGTTGCTGACTCACTGTGTGACTTGGAGCAGTTATTAGCCCTCCGTGTGCCTCAGTCAGCCCAGGTGCAACATTAGGTAGAATATTACATGCAAAGCATCTGGTACTCCCTGTGATTTTGTGTGTGTGTGTGTGTGTGTGTGCGTGCATGCATGCACATGTATATATTTTCAAAGAAACTGCATGTGGACACACACATGTAGATATGTGGAGAGAGACTGGATGGCTTGGGGAGCTGGTGATCAGTTACAATACAAAGCCTTTCAACTCTGTCACTTGTTTGATGCCCGCTGCACTCTGGACTGGCTGAAGGAAATTAACTGATGGCAGTTCAGTAATATGTATGAAAATAAATTTGTTGTTTCTAGTGAGCAAGTATCCACATCATAAAACCCATCCTAATAATTAACCGCCATAAGTTTGTTGACAGTCTTAGCAGAGAGGTCAAGGACAAAATGCACAGACTGAACTGAAGATAACAGAACTTACCCTCTTATTTACACAGGTGGTCTCTGCAGCATGGTCAGCCATGTGAGGGGAAAGTCACGCCATTACCTGTAAAGAGCACTTTGGCTGTGATGCTGTCAGTCAGCCACACTCCAGAGTTACTAAATTCACTCATGGAATTCTTACAGGGATAAAATGCATCATGCGAATGGGGAATATATATCCTTTTAATATCTAAACAGACCATCTTCCTTCAATCAGGCATATGAAACCTAGCAAAACATCTTCTGACAGGAGTAAAAAAACATTCTATAATTAAAACTTAATAAACTCCAGAGTAATGACAAAGATTTTACCAATGTGGATAAAGAATAAAACTTTAACAATGTGCAACCATACCAGTATCCTTATGGTATGAAACTTTGTGTTATCCAACAGTTGTAGAGCAAGGGGAAACAATTCCAGAAGAAATCAGAGAACAGTGAGGGATGGGGTGCCAAGTAAAACTTTGTTCTTGGTTTGGTTCTAAGCCGATGGCAAGATAGCATCTTCAAGGAATGAGTGAAAAAATCTATTTTTATTATCCCTCCTGGAAAGAATAACGTTTCCATAGCCAGAGTAAATGCAATTTCTTATGTCCATTTGCTCATTGGGCAAAGGAACTGGGTGTATAGGATCCTTCTAGTATTCAGACCCTGAAAACAGAGTAGAAGGAATCTTAGTGCAGTAAATCCCTGGTTGCATGGTGTCTTGCCCTGCATATGTAGGAAAAATAGAGCCCTAAATCTTTAAGATAAGTATATGATGCACATATTATTGATGTTATAAATTGGCACAATTCAGTGCTATTCTTTTTGCTTACAGACTTTGAAATACCATTTCCAAATAACACAGACATAATTATGGAAAGTGTTAATTATTGCGATTGACAGAACCATGAAATGTTTTTTCTGTCATGTGCTGCTAAATATGTAATTACAGTAGAGAAAGGGTTACTGTTAAAAAGTATTATGCAGCACTATTGTAGCCATATTGGTCCCAGGATATGAGAGACAAGGTAGGTGAGGAAATATCTTTCATTGGACCTCACCTAACTATTCTCTCAAAAAAAAGTATGATAGCAGCTTCTCAACTAAGTCATGTGAAATATTTGCTCTTAAGTTCTGAACGTCATTTTATGATCTTGTTTACCCTGCTTATCGCATACTGTGGGCTAGGTCTTCAAATGGTGTAGATTATTGTAGCTTCATTGACTGTGATGGATTATTATTTCCATATATTATTCTATTACATAAAGGTGCTAGCCCCCTTCTGCTAGGTGCTCTGTTGATATACAAAGAGACGTCCCTGTCCCGAAGAGCTTACAGTCTTAAGTATAAAATGGGAGACAGCAACTGGCTACAAAAAACAAATGAGAGGAACAGAAGATAAGAATGAGATGATTATGATCAGCAAGATCAGCAGTGGTTATAGCTCACCAGCTGCCTAACCATTTTGGGTTTTGGCATGAGTGTGTTAAGGAAGGATTTGAAGGAAGACAATGTGGTGGCTTTGTGGGTTTTTATCAGGAGATTCTTCCATGCATGCCAATTTACGCCAGCTGTGCTAGTGATTCGCCTCTGATCTAAATCCTGAAATCAGTTTGTGGCCAAATACAGAATGTAACTATGTTTGATGTGGGAGAGGTGACCCAAAAAGGACCGAGGGATGAATGTCAGTAGGTGTCGACCAAACCCTGCCTTATTCCCTAACCAACCTGTGCACTGAATTGGGCAGAGATCCTGTATTAAAAATAGCATGTGGTCATGTAATCAAACTATGCCCACTCTGTGAACCTACACACATCAACGTTCTTTAGGCGCTATGGTAGAAGATGGTTAAGGAGCAGGAGAGAAGGTTGTAGATGTCTTTGGTGGAGGCATGGGCCTGGGACACACACAGGGACTGCTGCATTCGGGTCACATCTCAAGTGTGTCCACAACAAGGTGTTTACCGCTCACCTGTAAATTCCTGCCCATGTTCTGAGGAACATGAGCATCTACAGCACGTGGACAGCTGCTGAGCCCCTTAGCAGCACAGGACCATATCTTATTCAACATAAGAGCACTAGCTGGCTGCAGTTAGGGCCAGCAGAGGTAGGCCCAATTTGGGGCATTTCACAGGATCCACTTGCCGGACCTCAACAAAAAGTGCTTCCAGAAAGAGGTGCAGGAATATTTATCCTGAATTTTTGCTAAAAGAAACAACATGCTGGATCAGATAATGCTTGTGTATGGAAGTGGAGCAGATTGCTCTGCTCCCACTGCAAAGCAATAATGCCACCTTGTTCCCAAGATAAACTTAATATGGCCCAAAATGTTCCCAAGATAAACTTAATATGGCCCTTGTTCCCTTGTTAAACTTAATATAGCCCAAACTGCACTTCCCTTTCCACTTCCACTTTCTCTATCACTTTTGACAATGCCACCATCCATGGGTGCCAGGTTTGTATAATTTTTGGTGGTGCAGAGACATCCTGTCCATGGGACGGACTGGGGCAACCACCCCAGGTCCCATGCTTTGGGGGCCCCCACACTTCAGGAGGATGAGGGGTCCAGGGCAGCCTGGGGTGCTAGCGGGGGGCCTAGCACTGGCAGCAGTGAGTGACCTGGCCCCAGACCACCCCACTCTGCTCTGCCCCACCCCACTGTCTCCCGGCATCGTTCGTGGGAGGGGGCGGAAGCTGGAAAGAGGCGGGGCGGGGATTTGGGGGCAAGGGGTGGAATGGCAACGGGGAGGGGACAGAGCAGGGGTGGGAAGAGGTGGGGCGGGGGCCTGGGGGAAGGGGTGGAGTGGGGCGGGCTGGGGCTGGGTCGCTTGCTGGTGCCGGCGCCAGGCCCCTCACTGAGCCCCCAGGCCGCCCTGGACCCTGCGTCCTCCTGAAGCGTGGGGCCCCCCAAAGCACGGGGCCTGGGGTGGTTGCCCTGGTCTGTCCTATGGATGGGACGGCTCTGAAAAGATAAGCCCAAACATTGGTGGAGCTGGGCACACGTTCCTGAATACTGGTGGAGCATGAGCACCACGAGCCCATATAACTCGCCGCCTATGCCCCCATCCTCTTGTTTGATCAGGACCATAACATGGGTGTCATCTATGGTTTCACCCTTTCTCTTGCCAGGCTGTGTGTCTCTCCATATAATTTCCAATATCCAGTCTTTTCTCTGTCCAAACATTCATCCAGGTGCTCAAAATCTCATCATTACTGCAACGTCTTTCTCCCTGGCCTCCAGGATACCCACATCACCTGCTGCAGTCCAGGTGGGATACATCTCCAGAACTTTGATCTCTTCCAGGGGCCTGTAAAACAAATACTGTAATAACTGGAGACATAGAAATCACATACTGTAAAATGAAATTAGCTTTCAGGTAGCAGTAACTGAAAATGTCAAAAAGCTGTGCTGCTGCTCCTCCTTAGCATTTATCTGCCACTTTAGATATTCAAACATGCAGCCATAATTATTACTCTCACAGAGGGCTGTTGATTAGTCCTAGGCTCCTTGTTTGTCTTATAAAACTTCAATAGGATGTGGTGAGATATAATCAAATACTAATATCTCCGTTCCCTGGAATCATTATAAGCATGTACAAGGCTACCGCCTGTGAAAGGCAGGACTAAGGTTTGTGCTAGCCCCACTTTATAAATGGGGAAACAGAGACAGTGACTTGTCCAGAGCAACACAGGATTAGAATGTGCTCGAAGCCATGCAGAAGAGGTGGGACTTGAATACCATAATTCCAACTCCCAGGCCTGTGGTTCTTCTATTAAACAGTTTATGCTTCCCCTGTCGGCATGGTGGTAAGCTTCTCCAGATTTGAATATTTCCTACTTTACAAAAAGTCCAAAAGCCTTGAGCAGCAGGGAAATCTGAAAATCTAGTATAATGCTTGTAAACCAAATAAAGGCAATTTGAAATCTGAAAGGAATAAAGCTTTTGAAGGTGAAAGTTTAAAGTGAACCCTGCTGATTATCTAGGACTTTATAGATTCATCAACAAACAAATAAAAATTGTTTACTGGCATCAAATGTGTATGAACTTTATTGTTATACAGCCTCTTAACGGCTAGGATCAGCCCTTAGTGACAACTGCAGATTTAACTGATTCCTGTCAGTGATAAGCGAAAGGAGAGAAGTTAGGGGTGACTTTGTACAGTAGCATAGCTGGTAAAGAATTGTTCGGGTGCTTTCATGTAAGATAGGCAAGTTTGACCTTGGAGTTTCTGGCATATCCAGGTTACTGAGTTTTTTTTTTTTAGTTTTTTTTTTTTTTTTTAGTGAATGAAGAATTTGTGACTGCTGATTGCTAGGAATGGACAGTATTTTGATACACTTATAAGAATGCTACAAGTTCGGATCAGAGCTGGCGCACTAGCCTTATGAATCAGTCCTGAGGTGCTGTCGCCAGTCGGACAACTGCATGAAATTGCCACGAGGGCTCTCGCGGGAGAATTATTATAGATGATGCCCGGGGGCAGGACTTAGCAGGTGGTCCAGAAAGAAGTGACAAGCAGGAGGTGTGTGCGGAGTTTCCGGTCTAGCTGTAGCAGCTTTCTGCCTGCTTTCATATACAGGAGAAGAACCAGGAAAGGGCAAGTGAGTGGGTAGCCCATTGCTGCCTTCTCTTCCCAGCTGTGAAGAAGAGAAGTTGAAGTTGCCTCCCAAGCTGCCATAGAGGAGGAAGTATGAGTGAGGAAGCCCAGAAGCCCCTGCAAGTCCCACAGCAGAAGCGGAATGGTCCTGCAGAGGGGACCAAAAAGACTAGTAAATAGAAGACATTGGATGGGGAGGGCTACATTGTGATGTAGTAACCTGCTCTGAGCAAGGGGCAGAATGAAGCTGAGCTACCCCAGCCATAGAGCTGGGAATGTGCTGACTGTGAAAGGCCCGAGTCATGCCCTGCTTTCCGCATAGAAGTAATCTGCTACGGCTCTGTACCAGGAACGGATCGTTTCTTCCTCAGCACTGGCCCAGCTCTGCTGCAGGTGCATCATGGGGAAGGGAGTCCGGACTCTGCTTGTTTATTGCTCACCCACCAGCTTATCACCCTGCACTGTGACCTTCCACATAGAGAGCCCCACAGACAGCTTGCCTTGTGCCTCCTCCCTCCCTGGGCAGCAGCATCTGGGCAGGTCACAGTCTGGCTGTAAGTAAGCACTGCTGTCAATTAGTGTGGTCACTGGGATGTGACCAGTTCACTTGGTCACATCCCAGCTCCAACAGAAATCCCTTCTTCCTACTTCTGGGGCCTGTTGGAAGCTGAAAAATCCTATGGCTCTCTTCAAATCAGGTCTTCTGGCCAGCGTCCCCTTTCTCAGTAAAACCGGTTACAAGGTCCAAAGCATTGTGTGAGCTTCCTAGACGTTGTTCAGTTTGTCTGTTTATTGCTACTTATTCATTTGTATGGTGGTCGTGCTGGGAGCCCCAGTCTTGAACCAGGACCTCCTGGTGGTAAGCGCTGTACAAAAGACACCTCAAGTATGTAAAGCTCTAATTTAAACAAAATGCCGGCCTGTTTTGTAGGGAAACTCAAAATTATGCTAAATTCCAGACTGAAATAATGAAAGAATACTTGAAACCCTCCCGTGGAAGCTCGGTCACATTTAACCCTACTAGTTTTTTCTGTGTGAACTTTTGAATGACCTTTTAAAAAAGAAGAAAAATACTCCTATCAAATTGTCTTGATTTTCTGAAAATGTTAAATTATTTTCCTTTCCTATAGGCTGGTATTTGTCATGTGTCACTCACTGACTTTGGCCACTGGTAAATTTCTGGCTATTACTTAGGCATAAAGAGCAGAAAGCTGACCTTCAAAATTACGTGCTGTTAAATGACTGAGGAAGAAAAAACAAAACAGTAGACTGAAGAGGTCCTAATACGGAGGTTTATTTTCTGCATATCTGGACTATGTCTCTTTGCAGAAATAAACAAGCTCTTAACTCAGAAGTCTCTGTGGACAGAAACATAATAGATGAGGGAAAGATGGTTGTATCCCTTTGCTTAGTCAGTCCGCATGTGCAATGGTAACTGTATTATCAATGAGCTACAATGTTATTACTTTGCTAGAGTTGGCAAATATACACATGTATTAAACCAAACATTTGTCATTAGAAATATTGCAGCCCATTATCTAACTACAGTAGCTCAGAGTCTTAGTTGCAGCTAAAGACAGTAGCGTGGCCAGGGTGAGAGCAGGGGGAGCGGCCGCTCCCCCACTGAGCAGAAGCAGCGCCTTTTTTGTGCTCCGGCCAGGGGTGACTCTCACAATTTTGCCTCCCCAAGCAGTTGCCGCAGCCCCGCCCTCAACGCAGGCCGCCCCGGATGCAGGCAGTCCCGGTCCGCGGCGGCAAGGGGAGAGCAGCAGACCTGCCGCCCCATTGCCGCCGCGGCAGGCAAGAATGGGGCGGCAGTCCGAGTCCCACGGCGGCAATTCAGCGGCGGGAAGAGTGGACCTGCCGCCGAATTGCCGCCGCGGGACTCGGACTGCCGCCCCATTCTTGATGCCGCCCCAAGCACCAGCTTGGAAAGCTGGTGCCTGGAGGCGGCCCTGGCTCCGGCGCCTTTTGCTCCTATGCTGCAGCTGGAGCAGAGCATTTTTTTTGCTCCCGGCGCCTTTTTTTGCTCCTGATGCTTTTTGCTCCTGGCGCCTTTTTTTAGCTCCACTCCCCCTGTGCTCTAAACCTGGCTACGCCACTGGCTAAAGAGAGCTTACTGCAGCTAAGAAGCCACCTTTGTACTGCCCTGATCTTGAGGCCAGTCTGCACAAATTAGTGTAGCCTTTAGGTGTCTTTAACTTGTGCTGTCTGAATATGACCCTAAGGGGCCTCGATAGCAGACAGAGGTCAGTGGGGATAAGAACACGCCAACCACTCATCCTTTAGCAGTCGTAGTAAGAAGAACGATGAGGTGCATTTAAATGTAACTGGATTGTTTGTCATAAAATCTTGCTGAGTTTGAAGATCCCTCTTTGAAGAGCCGTTCTAGGTGTACTCAGTCCTGCCTGAGTGCAAAGGGGAGGGTCTGGGGTTGGGCTAGGTGACCACTTGAGCTTCCTTCCAGGCCTACATTTCTCTGATTCTGTTGTATTAGTCGCTTAATTATAGCACATGTCATCTAGTTTGATAACTAGACTCCAGATTCAGTGTGGACCATACAATAAATAGAATGTAGGTTTTAGGTCTCCATATATTTATCTTTACTCTTGAAGTCACAGCTTTTAAGTGGCATATCCTGGAGTGAATTATTATAAGGTATCTCCTTGCTAATGAAGATAAAAGCCATATGAGAATCAAGCTATCATGTGTTTCATGCATAAAATTTCAGATTCTTCTGTACCTCTCTAAGGCTTTTTTTTAACCCACTTAATTTTATTTTGAGATGAAGTAAATGGCCAGCAATGCTGATATGCACTAACTGCAAAGCTATTGCATTATAATACCATCCATTATTATAAGCTGAAATGCTTTGGTCTAAATTCAATTGTTGGGTTTAGTGTGTGGGTACTGGGTGGTGTTGGTGGCCAGTGATTTATAGGTCAGACCAGATGACCTGGTGATCTCTGCTAGCCTTAAATTCAGACTTTAACATGCATAAATATAATCTTTTCTTAGATCTTTCCTTTAGGCGTGCCTTTGTACTGTTTACTCACCATCCATTACATACCAAATGATTGAGTAACATAGATCATCACTATAACATAGTAACTGTATTGTTTCCAAAAAAAGTACTAAAGTTGTTTGTTAAAAAATGCTAATTTTTCATGGGAAACATTGTAAAATTATGTTTTTGTTCAAAATTCCTCATTCAATCATGACCCCTCTTCTTCTTCCGGCTGAAACTTGTTTAAGTCATCCAGGAAAGAACTTGCATCCGCTGAATGAGGCTGGAACACCAACCCTAGCTAGCCGCAGATTGCTGACACTGACATCATGCTGCCATTTCTGAGGTCCAAATAGCCATCTGGATAGGAGGAAGCCCCCATGTAGAGCAGGAAGCATGCACAGCGATTAAGTTGAATTTAGTCTGCCAAGATCCCTTACCTCACGCTAAGGACTATTGCTTATCAAATTATTGCTTTGTGAGCAAACTCATTATTCAGTTAGATAAAGGGAAACTCTTCCACAAGGAGTAGCACTCTGTTGTTTGTATGTTTGTATTGCCTTAAAAGAGGCCAAATTAATTTGGGGAAATTGGTGTGAAGAAATTGGCTGTGACCTTGTTTTAAAGCCATATTGAAGCTCACAATGAAGCTTTATGGTCACTCAAAATATTCCTGGAAATAGGGTTTTATTATGGAAATGCCGATGTAGTCCTAATCATAGCAGAAATCACTAGATGGTGCTGTTTTACACATAGTTACCCAAGTTCTCTTGCTAAGCGTGTGAGCAAATGTTCTGTCTTGGGAAGAAAACTTGTGTATTGTTGGTTTGGTTATGCAAGGCTCAGTGTGGAGGGAGGTGTGTAAGCAGCAGGAAGTTTGCACTCTGCCAGGGTCTCTTATTAGAGCCAATTCCTGAGGCAGAGTTGCTCCCTGGGAGCTGGGCATTGTTGTTTAGGCTTAGGTCCCTGCCAGAGAGGATTGCCTGCATATTGTTGGACTACCTGTGTTCAAGGACTGGTGTACATGTGTCTAAATAAAACTAGTTTCACTTAGACTATACACAGTATTACCAACCCCGAGCATTCAAAAGTTACAAGTCAGGCCCCCCAAAATTATTAGATTGGTTTAAAATCAGGAGTTTTTAAAAATAATAAAAATGGAGTTCTTTTTCATTGCCTTCTGGTTTCTGAGCCTTTGCTTCACATTTTCATGGTTTTCTCTGCAACCTTGAGATCTAGAAACTTTTTTTTTTTAAAGAAAGATGAGATTCTCATGTAATCTCTTGATTCCAGGAACTGGAGATTTAAGAGAGACAGCCAAAATCATGAGATTCTTGTTACAATCACGAGAACTGACAACACTGTACAGTAGAGCCTCAGCGTTACGAACACCTTGGGAATGGAGGTTGTTGGTAACTCTGAAATGTTCGTAACTCTGAACAAAATGGTATGATTGTTGTTTCAAAAGTTTACAGCTGAACACTGACTTAATACAGTTTGAAACTGTGCAGAAGAAAAATGCTGCTTTCTCTTTACATTTTGAGTAGTTTATGTTTAACACAGTAGTGTACTGTATTTTTTTATTTTTTTTGGTCTCTGCTGCTGCCTGATTGCATCCTTCCGGTTCCGAATGAGGTGTGTGGTTGACTGGTCAGTTCGTAACTCCGATGTTCATAACTGCAAGGTTCTACTGTATAGCCATATATCCAGTCACTCTACATCACTGATTTCTCCACCATTAGGAAGACAACCTGCAAGACCCTGAACACCTGTTACTGGTCAGCAGTTTGAACATATACAGGGACCCACACAAGTGCTCCACAGGGAATGCATGACTTAAAATCCCAATTTGGGAAGGACATTTATTATTAAAATGTTAAATCATCAGGATTCATTTATCCCGGGAGGATGCCTGTCCTGTCAGGTCATTGTTCTTGTGACTTTCTGGCTGGACTTCCTAATGTTTCAGCCTGGTCTTCTTCCTGCAGGCAGCAATTCTGAATTATCCTTTGGCAGCAGGGCAGCTGGCTCCTTTGTCACCCTCTCGCCTGTCTGCAAATCATCTCCCTCGCTTTTTCTGTGATGAAGGTAACCGCCACGGTGTAAACGTGTAATGTTAACTGGTCTTCTAGAGTATTACCTCAACCAAATTACAGCAGCAGCAAAAGGCCTATCAACTCTGCTGTTGAGTGTCCTGGCCACCTTAATGAGATGCTAACTTCAAAGTTTACATGGTGCCATTTCAATTTTTAATGGTATTTCATTGGCAATCTGAGACCGAAATGCTCAGCTGAGGTAATACTTTCATCTCTGTAGGGCATGTCTTCACTTGAAACGAAGGTGTGGCTGTAGCAGGGATAGGCCTAGCCACGCTAGTTTAAATCTAGACAGGATGGATAACAATGGTGGTGCAGACAGGGTAGAATGGGCTTTCAGCCACATTGTCCAACGTTGGCAAATTAACTTCAGGGAGGTTTGTGGCCAGTGGGTGGGGCAGGGCTGGGAGCAGGGCATTCTTGGGGGCAGGGCTGAGATAGTGAGGATAAAGGGTTGTGTGCCAGCAGTTGGTGCCGGAGGTGGGGCATTCCCCCTTTCCCGGACCCTCTGGTGCTCTCTATGCCTTCTCTCCAAGCCCCTCATTGATTTGACCCCAACCTGTGCCCCTCGCCCCTTACTGGTGCAACAACCCTGGCCTGTGTCCCATGCCTTCATCCTTGCCAATGTAATTCCCCCCAGCCTGGGACCCACCCACTTGCCCAAAGTTTGTAGTGTAGACATAGTCTGCAACTTGTTCCTCATTAGATACTATCTGTGCTGCCTGAGGACCATGGCTTTGAGAGGGATACATAATTTGGGTGTCCCTTTTTGACTGAAAGCCAGAGCAAGATAGTGAAGTTTGTCGGGATTCAGTGGTTCAGCAGGCATTACTGGGCCCTATTTCTAACCAGAGACTGTTTTTATCCATGGGAGATAGTTTTGTTTTCAATGTTATATTTGTTTTTGTCTTTTCGCCCGTGCACTAAGATGGCTCCAGCCATCAGCTCAGCGCTGTGGCTAGGCATCTATGTATGTGTACTCAATGCGTGTAGAAATGAATATATGGTATTGCAGTGTAAATAAGTGGAATCATAGTCAAGAAGAACTTGTGCGTAGAGACCTTTTGAATTTTTAAGAGTTCAGTGAAATAAGAACTTTACTGCTTAAGTGCAAACAACTAGAAAAATGCATTTTCAACAAGCACCCAATAAAACTGTATTATTACTTCCTGTGAACAGGAAATCCTTAACTCTGGGATATCATCTACTCTTCAGTGAGACTAAGCTAATAAACAAGTAGATAATTAACAAAGGCAAACCAGAATCTCACTACCAGTGACTCCATATTACAAAACCTTCTGGTTTTAATATTTGCCATGTATACATGAAATAATTTATTGCTCTTTCAAAGCAGTTTCAACTGTTAAACATTTATTGGTTTGCTGAAGGAAATAGGAAAAAAATTCTTTCATGTGAACATTAGTTCTTAATTTTAACATTTCCTTATTTTCTAACATGGGATTTGATGTGGCAATAAACTTTAGGAACTTTTCTAAGTGGAAAAATATTGTTAACAGGTGAAGGTTTTCTTACGTGATTTCTAAACTATCAGCTAAAAATGACATCATAATTAAGCATCTAGAATGATACTACATTTGTGTAACAGAAGATTTGGCCTCTCCTCTATTTCAGCTATGAAGAAACTATGGATAATATTTGGTATGATTACATCTGTATAAGCAAATCTGGAGAAGAACATTCTGCTTCTCCAAATTCTGTTAGAGCCCAAACTTTAAGAATTGTGCACATACAAATAATCATTTGCATAATTTGTACATGCAGGAACTATACATGGAAAAGACCAGCCCAACAATGACATACAAGTGACACTTTCCAAAGATTATCTGGTCATTTCTGCATGGAATTATTATTACACATGCAGTCACAGGAAAGCCTCATCTACACTAGCAAAATTACCCATGACCACCAAGGTATTGGGAACAGTTGAAGTTGAAAATGGTTTTAACTGCAAGTATAGCTGAAGACAAAAAGTTCAGCACCATTTCAGAAACCATTGTTCAAAGATACAGTTTGTCCTTGGCTACATTTCCAACTAACATGTTTAGCACCCGTTTGGTTGCACCTGTTGCCAGCTGTGGGTAATTTTCAGTTGGTAGAAAATGTAGCTGTACATGCAAATTATGCATATGTGTTTTGTGCACACAATTCATGCTTGTGAAATTCTGAACATTTAAGTCTCAGTATATCTGGACTATGTTTAATGATTTTGTGGCAAAGACTTATTGCTTGACAGCATTTGTACACCCAAGATATTATACAGCAATGTCGTCAAAATACAGCCAATCTATTTTTATTTTCAGAAAGCCATGCATAGTGTCAAGTCATACTGCACCTTTCATTTATTTTGGAAGAGAAAACACATGTAGTGATGACCTGTGTTATGTGAAATATTATCACACAATCAAAACACCATGCATAACTCTGCCTTACCACTCTCAATTGCACACCATGTTCCAGTTGCCATAGTCCGTCAGATTATGGCATGCAAAAATCATATGCCTTCTTGTGACATCACTGCTGTTGTTTGCATATAATACATTGCTTCCTGTAAACGTAAGAATTACTATAAGCCATGTCTGTATAAATCTCCTTTTACAAGTCCAGATTTTAAATACATAAGGGGATTTCACTGATGCATAAAGACTTGATATGTGGAATATACACAGTAGGCTTTTTTAAAAAAAAATTTATACCTTAGTTTTGAAATGAAGCATGGATATAGTTCTAAAACAGTATGAAAGAAGCTTTGACTATAAGCAAAATGATTTGATTCTGGAATAATTCCTATGCTGCGCTTTCAATTAGAACCATGACTGGGAGAATGTGTTCAGCACTATCAGTTTACACATGGTGTTCCAAGTTGTATTCCATGCTAAAGGCTAACCCTGTCTAGAGCCCAAACCTGCATTCTTTTCACACCCCAAACTCCCACTAAGATAATATGTGCAGCACATGTTTGCTGTCTTTGTTATGTTTCTTGTGTTGATATGTTCAGAAAGCTTTCATTTAATGGAGCCATAGAAAAGTGATTACATGGCTTTCTTCCCTAACCTTATTTTATTAATAGTGCTGTGGGATATATAGAGAGAGAGAAAGAGAGAGAGAACACACAGAAAAGCCGCTGCATACTTTTGAATAGAAAATCTAGCAATTTCTTTGTGGTGCATTTAATCGTCTGCATTTTTTCTCATGTTGACTTTCACTATTATTAAGTAAAATTAAAAATTAGTGAGGCTGAGGTAAGAATTAGTGTTTGTAATTAAATTGTCTCTCCCATGGCTAGAATAAGTTTGATGTCAATTTACAATGAAGACTCCTTTTTGCAGCACTTAGCTTTCCAAGAAATAGTGTAATGGGAAACATTTGCTGCATTAAAAAGAATATGGTAAACCATGAATACCTACAGTTTGAGTCCTTTCGTCTCAGTATTGATCTATCAGAGTTGATTTTGTTGTATTTTTCTATTTAACATTTTTATTGCTCTAGTTTCCCAGCACATAGCAATTGAATGACCGCTGACTTAAGACTGCATAATTCACAGGCACAGTTCCTAAGCTTTCCTGCAAGGCAGAGTACAGGAAGCTATCACAGCATCTCCTGGTGGCAGGGGGGGCTGGAAAAATGTTCATAGTGGGGGTGGTGAGAGGCATTGAATCAAACTGTAAACCCTGTATAAAATGGAAACCACTCAAAGCCAGGGGATGTGGCAGCACCCCTAGTTTCAGCACCTATGTCTGGTGGGCTCCCAAATCCAGCTTCCCCTGCAGCTGAATGACACTGTGATCAGTTTTTGTTTGACAATGCCTGTACACTTTTTGTGAAAATTCACATGCATCGGGATTTTGTATGCACAAATCTAGGGTAGGGCAGTTTTGGACTAATGTATATAGCCCCCATGGAAACAGGAGTTTTTGTACACAAACAAGAATTTGCAATTCATTACAGCTTGTTTGTTATTCTTCTGTTTTAACTTTCCATCACCTAGCCAGGTGGCAGAAACAATACCATGTGATTTAAGTTAACCCTCACACCAGAAATACGAAATATCAAACAGTTCAAGTGAACACTTTGTAATACCCAATATGTGACCAAATTTCAGCTTCTCTGTGTAATAGGTTTTGCAAATACCAATTACCATCTCAGAAATTAGGACTCATCTGTGAACAATTCATGAACAGAAAAGTGATATGTGTCAGATAACTTGTTCACAGTAGATAACTAAGCCAGCTGTAGAGGCTGGGATGCTGTGGGGTGGGAAGAATTTACCTTTAGTGTTTTTCAGTAACTTAGAAAAGGTAATTAAAAAAAAGTGCTGCATCCAAGACACTGTTTAAAAGGATCATAATTCTTAGCTTCTTCTATCCTTCCATTTTTCAAAACTCATCTTGACTTCTAATGTACTCAGGAATGGTTTAGGAAATAAACATTTATATAAAAGATATTTCAAAGCCTTTATACTAAGGATTTAGGTGTTCATATTCTGTACACATCCTTCTCATGCAACTAAACCAAGAAAAGTGAGGAATACTTGCATGATTGGCTGACACTATATAGTACTGACAAAGGGTCCCGTGGCACCTTACAGACTAACAGAGGTATTGAAGCATAAGCTTTCGTGGGTGAATACCCACTTCTTCGGATGCAAGCAGTGGAAATGTCCAGTTTTACATAAAAAATGTACCCCTCTGATACTATATAGTACGTGAATCTCAAGATCACATTTCATTTCAGAACAAAAGTCAAACGAATGACTCATGCAAAATGGTATGGCTCTTTCTGTCAATTTAGTAGAACTCTGATATGTCTACAGTCATTGGAAATGGCTATTTGTAAATACAAAGCAGAGGGAGAGAGAGCAATACTTCACCAGCTGAAACTGATTTGCTCTACAACAACCCAGTAGTCCTCAAACTTGTCAATTCATTCAGCTGGTTAAGACCTCAAATCCATGTAAGGCCTCTAACCTGTTAATTATTTATACATGAGTCTCTTATTTCATCTAGCCTTATCTTCACCAGGTTGCCTTTTCTAGAAATGTTCTCTATTGAGCAGGAAGCAACACATTCTGCAAGGGGATTGAAAGAAATCAACTGCATATTCTAAATCATGTAATCTCAGCCTTTTTTCTCTACTGCCACCTATTGCACACTGAAAAATACATAGTGCATTGGTACTCAGTATAATACTTTAAATGAAAATTGTGTACCTCAACAGCTCATCTGACTTCACTTTGCTAAAGTTGCAAATATGTGTTAAAGGCTATACTAATTGGTATTTGGAACATAACTCTTATTAATAAATCTATGTTAAATGTACATTTAAAACACTCATACCAAAATATTTTTATGTAAAATATTTAAAAGCATCCAAGTCACTTAGGAAGCTAAATTTGATTTAGGCTTCTCCGAGACTGAGGTGCTTTTGAAAATGTTGCCCCTTAGAACAATATTATTACAGATCATTCATATAGGCTAAAGTAAAGTAGTATAATAGAAGGAAAGGAAAGTAATATATTAGAGAGTGCAGGAAGCAAAAATTACCAAGGATGTAGTAATAAGTAATAAAGGCACCTAGTACTACAGGTAAGAGTTGGCACTGTACAGTAGCAGGTGGCTTAGTGGGTCCCTGCTTCTAAATATCAACTCATCGATACTTAGCTGGAATATGCATCAAGTAGTCCAACTTGAGGTCACGTATTTAAAATTTGCAAAGCAAATTCATCTTAAATCAGAAGGGTTCTGTAGCTCTAGTTGTCCCTTGGTAGCAGTATGACGTCTGTGACATGATGAGGACAGTACATTCATATGTTCTAGCACATCTGTGAAATCTCCAAGAGCCTGGAAGAGTGAGATTCTGACCCAGATTGTGACCAGCCCCCATGTGTGTAAGAGAAGGGCAGGAAGCTGAAAGGAGCCTCTCACACCCTATTGTTGCCTCTTCTCTGGCCTTGACACAATGGTGGTCCTTGTCCTACCTTGAGAGCAAGTAGTGCTCAAGAGTTGGGGATGGGTTATGGGCTGCATCCAGTCCCAGAATGGTACACCAGCTGAGCTCCGCCTCTGCTCATGGAAGCATTGTGCTTCACATCTACCCATTAATTCCAGGGGTGAGGTTAAGTGAGCATGCAACACCCCTTACTTCCAAATGTTGGGCAGCCCACATGGAGAAGTAAAGCTTCCTCCCCCTTTCTCCTGTCTGTGGGTGTGCAGACCAACTTTCAGTCTACTCCTCACTTATCATGCCCAAACATTCACTAACACCCCATTTCAAGTAGCTTTTTAAAATTGTAATGTTCTGAGTGTTAGATTCAGGCTGCACTGACTAGTTATAGCCTTAAACACTAGGTTGGCCCAGACAAGAGATGAGATGTAGGTAGGAACGACCTGCACCGAGCCTTTCAAACAAGGATAAGGCGTTTGAATTTGATGCAGGGCCTATGAAAAGAATGGAAGGGAAACATGGTCAGAGTGCTGAGAGAGGGAGAGGAGTTTGGCAACAGTCTGAAGAATGGAGAAGAACACTGCAGCAGTGTAGGCAGGAGTATGCCAATTCATAGACAAAGGTTTTGGCAATGGGAATAGAGAGGAAGAGCAGCAGGGTTGTGTAACAGCTTGATATGCAGGGCAAGGGAAAGAAGAGAGCAGGGTGACACCACGATCGCAGGGTAGAATTATGGATCACACTGGAGGGGGAACTGTCAAGTCTTTAGTATGGAAATATGAGAGGTTTGGTTTTCATCACCTGCTTTCTGAGCTGGTGGTAGATCAGCCAGGAAAAGCTACCTGTGAGACTGCTGTAGATGTGGAGCTCAATTGGAGACCTGATGGGCAGACAGGTAGATTTGGGAGATAGTCAATACAGGGTGGTTGAAACAATGAGAACAGATGAGATCATACAGAAACAAAGTATATAGAGAGGAAATGAGACAGTGCTCGGAGAAGCAGAAACAATTAAGCAGAGTCTCAAAAAGCCAGAGAGGAGACAGAGTGAAAGAGGATTTGTTGAATGTAGCAAACAAATTGGGGAGAATAAGGATGGAGAAGATGCCCTTGGACTTAGCCAGGAAGAGCTCATTGACGAGTGCTGTTTAGTGGAGGAGGTAGCAGCCCGACGGCAGAGGGTCAAGGAGACAGCTGGCTGTGAGGAAGTCAAGGTAATTGGAGTGAAGGATGTGCTCAAGTAGCTCTTAAGTGACTAGGACAAGGGAGGTGAGTTTTGAATGAGTTATTTCTCATTCTGTTTTACACACTGCTTTCTTCCTCCTCCCCACCCTCGGAGGAACTAATCTTTGAAAAGGAGAACCTTCTGCTCTCACTGACAATTTTTTTAGCTAGATATTGCCTATTCTTACCTCTTTGGCAGTAGAAGTCACTGCAACTGACAGATCTTGATTACAGAAATGTGCTAAGCAGATTGGTGACATCTCAGTATAGCTGACAATGGGAGGTGAGCAAGGCAAGCCTATATAGACTAGCATAGCCCAAGGGGAAAAAAAGAAGGGCAGATAATGCAAAATGTGCCAAAAGAGAACAGTATAAAATGAGCAGAGAAAGTCTCGTAATGCCATCTTAAAGTGGATATTTGAAACATTTGAAAATTTAAAAATCACCTATTTTCAAAATGTACTTGAATAGTGTCATCCTATTAGAATACTCTGTAAGTCTACCACATGATTCAATTCCCACTGAAGTCAATAGAAGTCTTCTATTGAATTCAATGGGAGATTGAGTAGGTCTTTTGTGATTTACACAGTGCTAATCATATTCATTTGAACTGAGACCAATGCGAGTTGAGGGCACCCAATGTCTTGCAAGAGGCACTCAGCACCTTATAAGATTGAGTCCTATATGAAATTTGGGTTGACTGAGGCAAGACCCATATTCCAATGAGTTGAAGTCCCTGAAAAAATCTGTCCTGGGGGTTTGTCTTTACAGATTAAGTTTCCTGGCTCACCCTTGATGAACACTTTCAAGGACTTCTCTGGAAATTTTTGAAAACAACCTGTGCTTCAAATTTATGTAGCTGTTTTGACCTAGATCCTTGGTTATGGCACAGTGCCCCTCAGAACAGGGGGTGCAGTAGTGGCCTTTACACGCTCCCAGTGCCAGTCTGTCTGTGTGCTAGTTCTCAGCACCACTCTAATTTATGCTGGCTATCAGCATCCCCAGAGGGAAATGTGGATTCAGGGTCAGAAGGACGTAAGGGAGCGCCGGTCATACCTACATTTTCTCCATTGTGACATCATTTGTACCCCCGCTTCCTGCTGCTGGCATATGAGCCACTACTTACCCTTTATGTTTGGGGGGGTTATCCTCCTGTGGCCAGCTACACTGGCTTTACAGTCCACTGGTAGGGTGAGGCAATGCAAAGCAGTCAGACTGCATCCCAAAGTCTAGGGTCTAGTGTATACCTTTGCCTAGGCAGCTACTACTGTACTCAGACAGGAGACTAAAAAAGTTAAAAAAAAGGAATGGAAACCTGATAATTAGATCTTGTGTATGCTCCCGATGAGAGGTGTCCTATGCTAACAGGCATTAGGTATGCCCCTCCTCTCAGCATGGCACCTCTTCTCAGTATGCCAGTGAGAGAGAGAGGAAGAAAATGTGTTTTGATCTTGCCTGTGTGTCTCTCTCCGTTCAGTTTGTTTTGCAAATATCCCTTGTCCAAAATTCTCAGCATGTGCTGCAATGGGTGGAGTTTCTGCAAAATAAGATCTTGTTTCTGAGCACTTGCAACTCACTGAAATCAATCCAGGTGCTGAGCTCCTCCCAGGCTGACGTCCACTATGAGACAGCACACATTGGATGGTGTGTGGTCTTCTCTCTAAAGCAAATTTTCTGTGAATTAAGTCGTTTAATAGGTTAATTGATATGTTTAAGTCTAGAGATTCATGAATTAGCATCAGAAAAGTCATGGGACTGAACAGATCAGCTCTGTGAATTAACTAATGAGAGGCACAATTCTGCTTGGTTTGAATATCTGTGATTTTATTTTAAAATGTGCTGTAAATATAAAGGCTGATTCCTCTCTCACTGAGACTCGTTTTCCACCACTGTAACCCCACTGATCTCACCAGGGTAAGTGAGAACAGAATCAGCCCCATGTGTTTCATCAGAGTTACTGTTCAAAACGCTGCAAACACATTTAATAATCACTTTCTGTGAAAGGGCTATAAAGAGCTAAAGAGTAATTACACGTGCTAGCCGAGTATCAGCCGCAGGAGTGGATATTTTCTACTCATTCTTTTCTATTAAGAGGTCATCTCTTCTCTCCAGAAATGCATTGTATTTATACAAGACGAATCATGTCACACATACAAAAGAGCCAGAAGAAAGAAGCACTTTGCTATCAGTAGATGTGATGTCTAGAAACAGCAGCCTTAAAAGGGCTAGGTGTTCAAATGGATGTGTTAAGACGGACACAGTGGGCCAAATCTAGTATGAATATTATTATTTTAGAGGGCTCAAAGGTGTGCTAGGCACTCCATAAAGACAGACAGTAAGACTGGGCCCGATTGTCCTCTCAATTACACTAGTGAAACTCCACCAACTTCAATGGAATTATTCTGGTGTGAGTGGAGAATTAAGCTTTATGGTACCTGCTCCAAAGAGCTTAGCATTTTAAATACTTCAACTGACTTCAGAATTGGAACCATCTGAGATAATGTTGTGGTCTTGTTCCAGTAGATAAAAATTCATTTCCTTCCTGTTCGCTGCTCTGTTTATCTCCATCCTACTCAGCTATTTCATGTGTGGTGATAATATTGTAACAACTTTGGAACAGCACCTCCTATTTAGGCACTTGAAAATCAATTTCTTTAGGAAAATTGGGTTTTTAAAAGACACCAAAATACCTAAAGACCCATATTTTAAATGTAATTTTTGGACAAAGAAATCAGTGATCCAACAAGATGGACACAATGCATCCGTACAATGGCAAAAGGACACGCAAGAAGACTAAACAACAAATATACATTTAAAACTTTAAAACAAAGGCCAAAAGAGATTGGGGCAGAGGCGTGGGAAGTGAGAGCAAAGATAGGAAAAAACACCATGAAAAACAGACTCAAAATGATAGAACATGTGACAATTAAAGACCATCCATAATACATCTTACATGAAAGACAATTGGAAGCCTGGTGCTAGCAGTGTGTATCTGACAGATTATTGAATTGTTTTTTAAATACGTGAACAGTGTAATACATCGTGGCCTTAGGGTAGAAAGGAGTACAACTACCATTCAAATTCTTATTTCTTTTCTAGAATGCCATGACAGTACCTGTTTTACAACTTTGTAAATACTGAAAAGTCATTCATCTATGTCTAAGCTAAAACGACATTACATATTTTCTTTGATTTATTAGTAAACTACTAAGTAGTAACATTAAGCTTTTAGGAAAAAGATTAACAACGTTGTGCGGTGGTAACCTGTCATTTTAATTTAAGTAAAAGCTGTTGAAAATGCTCACTCTTTGTGATGGAACATGCAAAATTCTTTGCTTAATGGATGTGGAAATGGCATTAAATCCCTTTTGCATCAGGACATTAAAAACATGTTATTTGGGGGGTTGGTTTTTTGGTTTTGCATCTTTGTTTTGAGAACAAAGCAGAAAGTTTTTATTGTTCTTTGTGATTCTTTCTCCTCTTCTTTGCAATAATAGCTAAAAATGCAATACACTGATCCACAGCCTGAACTGGTGTTAATTGTTAGAGCTCCATTGAAGTCAAGCCGTCCACTGGAGTGGATGAAACGGTGTTGATTTGTTGAGCTTCTGATGCATTGCTTTTACAAGAACTATGCATAACCTTTATCAGAGACAGCAAAGTCAATTTATCTTGTGAAAATGAAGGCAGAGTCGTAAATCTGATAGCATCTCTTCCAGTGGGCTGGACACTGACAATGTACATCATCTACACTGTAGTATTTACATTTACTGCAGTGTCTATGATTTAAAATGGGAAATACTTCAAATGCCGCGGTAAATATAATGGCGAGTGTAAAGCCCCGGTCCTACAAGACAAATCCCTGTGCCTAGGCAAAGGCCCATGAACCCAAGTGAAGTGAATGGAGCTCTGTAGAGGCACAAAGGTCCACATGCACAGGGCAGGTGTCAGGATCAGGGCTGCAGCATTCTATGGATAACGATGCACTGTGTATTTCTCCCACCACTCCCCAAAGCAGACTCCATAAATGTTTGTTTCACCCACAATCATTATTCCATAAAAACTGGACAGTTCCATATTTGTCTAGATCAGTGGCTCTCAACCTTTCCAGACTAGTGTACCCCTTTCTGATTTGTCTTGCCCCAAGTTTCACCTCATTTAAAAACTACTTGCTTACAAAATCAGACATAAAAATTAAAAAGTGGCAATGCCCACTATTACTGAACAATTGTTTACTTTCTCATTTTTACCATATAATTATAAAATAAATCAACTGAAATATAAGTATTGTATTTACATTTCAATGTATAGAATATAGAGCACTATAAGCAAGTCATTGTCTGTATGGAATTTTAGTTTGTTCTGACTTTGCTAATGCTTTTTATGTAGCCCGGTGTAAAACTGGACAAATATCTAGATGAGTTGATGTATCCCCAGGGGTACACATACCCCTGGCTGAGAACCACTGGTCTAGATAGTGTTTATTTTTGCAAACCACAGCTACCTGTTTCCTGGTGTTTGTCAAAGCAGACTTTGTTGGTACAATATGAACATAGAGAAAATTAATCCGATAAGAATGTCAGCATTTATCTAACACAATTAAAATACCCAAGGATTTTCTCTTGAACTGTGAAAAATTACATAAAAGATTTGATCACACTTTCTCCACTGAAATAATGATGACAGCCCCAGAGATTAAACGATAAACTCATTTGATTTACCAGCCTGAAAGCATTGTCCTCATTCTCCATTGCCCTGCACCTTGTGTAGCATTTACTCCAGTGCAAAATGGATGTGAAATGCTGCCATTCTCAGCTGATAACGTTCATGCCCATTTTGCATTGGGCTAAATGACTATGCAAGATGCAGGGCAATGGAGAATCAGCACCACAAAGTACATAAAAAGAACTTGCTCTGAAATCAAATGCAATCAGACTACGGGCTAGTCTACACTGGCAGCGCTTTAACATGGCTTGTCTAGTCACAGCAGAGCGCTGGGAGAGAGCTCTCCCAGTGCTCTAAAAAACCCACCTCCATGAGAGGCCTGGCTCCTAGTGCTGGTGCACGGTTTACACTGGTGCTTTACAGCGCTGAAACTTGCTGAGCTCAGGGGGGTGTTTTTTCACACCCCTGAGTGAGAGAGTTGCAGCACTGTAAAGTGCCAGTGTAGACAAGCCCTTAAAGGAATGTTTTCATGCAAAGTTTAGGTGGAATGGACCATGCTTCCAGAGCCAGCACTCTCCCCATGAAAGCAATGATCAGCTCTTCCCAGTTCAGCCAATCCAGCCCACAAAAAACTTGATGTACACTTACAGATGAAGTTGTAAAAATGATTTGTGCAACAAGAACCCACATCCAAAAAGCATAACTTATAGGACACACACACATTGCCCTTAATTGTCCAAGAAAAGCAAAAGCAAAAGAGAGGAAGGGGAGTGCATTATCCAGGTATATAATATAGCAATATTAGGCCCTGATCCAAAACCCACTACAAATTAATGGGAGGTTTTTGCATTGACTTCAGTGCCACTTAATGTGGTGATGTTATAAAAGAAGTGTCAATACAACATACAGGGCAGAGCATATTTTATGTTGCAGATAGGAAATTGTAATGCTGACTTTAGACTAACACAGCAGCAGAACAGCTGGAAAAATAAATTTGGTTAGCTAGAATAGAGATCTATTTATTGAGCCTTTTTCCAAGAATATATGCATATCAGCGCTGGGATTGGTCTCTAAATTGGGTGGGGAGGGAAGAGGATCTGGTGAATTCAAATTGATGCACTACTTATTCCACAATAGTAATTCAATTAATGATTTTATAGACCCTGTGTTGTGTTCTCAGTCAAATGGAATATAGAATCAAGCAAATTAACTTAGTTTGGCAGTGCAGAGCAGCAGAGCCTCAATCTCAACAAATGCATAGCAAAATCTAGCTTATGCTGTCTGCTGGTGAGAGCAGAGTGTCTTGACATTTGGAGCTTCATTTCCAGGACCAATTTCCCATGACAAGGCCATGCTAATCCTTACACTGCTCTTTCAGCATTCAGCACCTTGATACATGCTGCTGTTCAACAGCAAATAGACAGGACAGTATATATATTACATACTGCTACAGAAAAGGATGCAGAATGGTTTCTATTATAATCCCTTCTTTCCACAACTTCCTGAAAAATAAGCCCTATGGACTGAAACTTTCCAGACTCAGTCTTTGCCCAAGGTTGAAAGTGTGAGCAGAATGCTATCAGTTGTATTTGAGTTTTATGAGGATAAGAAAAGACACAATTTCCCCATTTAAAAAAACTGTAATAACTACATATTTTCAGTCAACACAACAGCATACCTAGTGCTTGAAAGCTGGTGTGGGTATAAACTCAAAAACGTAGGCACAGGCGTAACTAAACAGTTGAGTGATTCTATGGATTTCACTGGAATTACTCGTGTTTAAACAAGCGTATGCTTAGGTGATTTGCTGGATCAGAATCCTACTTGTCTCTGAGGATTATTGCCTTGGTGCATAAAGATGGATTTGAATTAATAAAAGTTAGGATCTTTTGAAAACTGTGCACTAAGCAAGTACAGTAGATGTTGTAAAGCATATGGGTAGGCACTCTTGGATGTGCATGGATATTCAGCAAGCAAAGCACAAATATGCTACTGCTAGAGGAGAGGGAGTAGTTGCAGTGGGAATGGCAGTAGAAGGGGGAAGAGCTTTCCTTTTCCTCCACTTAACATGCTCTCCTGGGTCCCAGGGTCACTGGGTTTTGTTACTTTTGCCAACCTTCCCAGCAACCCCTTAGGATCCACATTTTATCATGTCATTTTAAAACATTATGGGTTAAATCCCACTGAGATCATTTGAGCCAGAATTTTTCCTATGGGTCTAATTCAGCCCTGGACTATGCCATTGTGATTCTCTCAATGGGAGTTATTCCTGCTTGAGAACAGAGATTAATTTGGCCGTGAGTGAAGTTTTACTGTAATTCTATCAGCCATTTATTGAGAGCACGAAGCATCTGAGCATGAGCAATGAGTATTTGGCTTCTTTTGTGAACTGATGCTCAGTTTTCATGGCAACAATGCCAAACTCTGTTGGGTCACGCAATGCATGCCCTCAAGAATTAGTTTTGTTATATGCATACATATATACACAAAGGCCAAATTCTCATCTGGTGTAAATTGGCTGAGCTCTATTGAGATCAATGTTCTCGGCCAATTTACCCCATCTGAGGATCTGGGCCAGAGAGTTTGGTGGATATTTGTATATATGAGCTATACATATGTAACCATATATACTGTACAAATACAATATCCTAAAATATAAAGAGTAACTATGTTAGTCCCCAAAGGGACAAGAAAAAGGTGACGTTTTCTCATATTGAAACATATATCATTAAAATTCTATGTTTAATTTTAAACCATAAGCATGTGTAAGGCACCCTAATTAATTCTGAAATAACACACTCCCTGGGTCACACAAAGGATGAGGCCAACAGCCTCAAGGCATTTATCTCACATTTATTCTTGACTTGCCAACTTACTGACCATTGTGTCCTCTGCATATGAGTGTTACTCTGAAGATTTCAAATTGTAGTTTTACTGGGATGAATGACAAGAGCTATCCTTGATCTCAAGGACAATGCACATCCAAAGGACTGAATTTTTACAATAATGTCAGCTTTATATTGTAACACTGATAACTACCCTATTGCCACAGGGCCTGATTCAAAGATCAGGGAAGTCAATGGATCAGATTGCTAATGCACAAATGCATCTTGGAACTTAACCTATAAGGGTAAAGAAAGGAAAAATGGTGACTTTGCCCATGTACATGGGACATGGTCGTATTAATGATGTTTACTACTGAGACACATTTGATTATTTTCTTTCTGTGCTTATTTTCAAGAGAGCGATAGAGTTCGCTTTATTTTGTTCACATAAGCCAGACCTTCAGTGTCAGTGCCTGAAACGAATTACTGTTTATATTAGAAACTTAGTTTAATAAATTAAGTCTCGTCTATGAACTGTCAAAGTTCTTATAGTCTGCAATTCATATATAACAGATGCCTTTTCCATGACTCTTAACTAGAAGTGGCTAACATGATTGCTTCCTCTTTGCCATTACTACATTCTGTAGGTTTAGTTATCTACTGCCTACAGAGAATTAAAAACAATTTAAAAGGGCATCTGGTATAAAGCACACTAAGGCACAAAAAATTCTTTCTATATACAATAACTTTCTGTTTAGGTCAGAGAATTATTCAATAATTGGCACTTGTTTAAATAGACCATTCAGGATCAGTTTGGTTTTGGTTTTCCAAAGATTGAGTTACAGAACTTTTTCTTTTCAAACAAGCAGTTTTTTCAGTCCTGATTTCCAACGTATTTGTGGCATCGCTGTGATTAAGACTAACAACTAATTTTTGTACAAGAAACAAACACATTTTTCAAAAGTGCCATTAATAATTTAGTCACTTTTCCCCCAGATTGTTTATAAATTATAAATTTTAGTTTACTCTGTCCTAGTTTATATAATACTGATAAAAAAGGAGAGCTAAAGGCAGTGATTTCTAACAGACGAATCCGATGTTGAGGTGGTAAGGATGAGCCTATATATTGTTTATGCCAGTTTCTTAGCAGACATCATTTAAATAGATGAACCCAATAATCTCTGACAATCTAGATTATTGTAAGACTATGTTTCCACTGTTTACATTTTGCAAAGCACACTTACTTCAGGAACAGTTGCCACATGAAAAGTTAATAATGAAGCACATCTATAAGGATAAAAATAATGCTCTGGAACACTAATTCATATCAAGAGTTATAAGTTCAGACATATGGAAATGTCTTTCTGTAGCGGGGTGGATACCCTCTCATGCCCTGAGGAGCTGGAAACAGCCCCAGAATAGGGCTGAGGCTGGAAGCTGGGCTGATTGGAAGCAGCCACAGCTGGGGCCAGTTTAATCAGGGCCCAGCTGGCCCTTATAAGAGGGCAGTGGGTCTAGAGCAGACAGACAGTCTCTCTGCCTTTAGAGGGAGAAGGGCTTGGCTTGGCTGCAGGGACCCGAGCAGGTACCTAGGGTGGAGCAGGGCTGGGGAAGGCCAGAGGAGCTGGGGAGCTTCAGCCTGAGAAAACCCCAGGCTGTGGCCTAGGGTTAGTCCCATCTAGGTACTGAGGTTGCAGGGGCAACCCACGGGTAGGCCGAGGCAGCAGGTCCAACCCCCTTTGCCTGTGATGAGTGGCTTATACTGCAGTCTGCCCCAGGGCGTGGGGGCTAGCTGGTGACTGGCAATAGCCTATGACTGAGGTGAGGTGGGAATAGTGGGTTGGGGGTCCCCTGGGGAGGGGAGACCCAGATCTGGGGGGTACTGCCAGGGGGCAGCACCCCAGTTGAAGGGCACCGGGTCCTGGGAAGGTCATGTGGGGCCAGAGCGGACAGGCGGATCACTGGCCTGCAGAGGGCACTCCAGAGGCTGGTGAGCTAATTCCCGAAGACAACCAGCAGGAGGTGCCGCAGGGGTGAGTCCAACCCTATCCCACTTTCCTATATATATTTTAGGTAATTCCTTTGCCATGTTATGCTTCAATGTTTTTCTGTTTTAAAATGTTTAATCAGAGAACCTTTGAATCCACTAGTTTTTTGTTTTGGTGGGTGCACCAAACAAAATTCAATCATAAGGAAAGACTAGAACAGCTGCCCAATGGAATTTTCATTGTACTCCCTGGAAATATATTAAGATTTTAATAAAGGTAAGTCTATTATGGTAGGAAGTGAGGCTAACTTTCCTACATTCCAAAGTCTGTCCTAGTCTGTGAAATGAAATAGCTAACAGAATAGCATGAGCTGTAGCTGGTCCTGCTGCAGGTATGTTATCATTTTGACACAGATCAGTTAATTCATGGTAGATGAAAAGAATGACTGTGGTATATATTGGGCAAAGCCTGCCATTAAAAACACTCAAATCCAGATGTCAGAAATATACAGTACTACAGTATCTCATTTACAGTCACAGTCCACTGCCTATGCTGTTGTCTCTAACCAGTATTTTATGAGTGGCTCAGCTTGTAAAGCTAATTGATTTGCAATGATGGGTATATATTTTGGTGAACTATTTTTTTCTTTATCTGGATTAGAAGACGACATTTATTTTAAATTACTATTATTTCGTATTTACTCCGGTAACCTTGTTCACAACCCACGTTCAATATAATGTCCTTGAGCTAAGTTGTTTCTTATCTAAAACACCAGTGTTATTGCTCTATTACATAAAACCACTTCCTCTATTAACAAGATGTCCTTTTAAGACAAGTGCTACATGGCCGGAGAGCACTGGCTATACAGCATCTCTACATGCATGTGAGCTCAGCCACAAGGCTGCAAGTGCTCAGCAACCCCTGTTTTGTTTTATTTTTTGAGGGAGCAGGGACGGGGAGTCCTTCACTGTTGTAGAAGGTGCTTGCTCTTTTTGCAGGCTATATATGGTACATAGCAAAACAGAAATTTAGAAACTGGACCAAATCAATGGCCCATCTAATCCAATATCCCCTGTC
The DNA here is from genome assembly GCA_037349315.1 of Chelydra serpentina. NCBI lineage: Eukaryota > Metazoa > Chordata > Testudines > Chelydridae > Chelydra > Chelydra serpentina. Next base: position 31,207,626 of record JBAIAC010000029.1, on the reverse strand, counting down.
CTACAGCAGCCAGAACCAGCTGCTTCAGAGAAAAATTTGTGCTAGGCATCCCTAGGGAAGTTCCTGCCTAACCCCTAATACCTAGTGGTTGTCCTATGCCCCGAAGCATGAAATGTTTCTGGCAATTAAAAATGTATCCTATCTAATGGATCTGTGAATATTCTTATTATTCATATAAATGTCTAATACCTGACTGAGTCTTGGTAAGATCTTGGCCTCAATATCTTGTGGTGGTCAGTTCCCCTGGTTCATTCCACATTGTAAGCTCTTTTAGGCAGGAACCTTGTTTTGTTACTGTACATGCTTGTTTGAGACAGAACACAATGGTACCCTAATTCTCATTGGCATGGTGCTGTGATCCAAAAATAAATAAGTAAAATATAATAAAGAAATGTATAAAATATTTCCTTTAACCAGTTTTAAATATATTAACTTGTAATATCAATTGGGTGTCTCTTTGTTTTAGTATGAGATGGGGTAGATGGGAGCTCCCTACTTTCTCTACATTGTAAAGTAAATTTCCTTGAGTAGATTAAACAGACCAAGATCACATTATGACAGACATTTGATAATAAGAAACTATATTTATCAAATGGAGATTGTCTTGTTAAGGCTTGATTTACCTTGCCTCAGACCAATCATTTTTACACATAGAATATGTGTGTGTCAACACCAGAGGTCCTCACACTGCCCGGGTCCTGGCCACCGGTCCAGGGGGCTCTGCATTTTAATTTTAAATAAAGCTTCTTAAACATTTTTAAAACCTTATTTACTTTATATACAACAATAGTTTAGTTATATATTACAGATTTATAGAAAGAGACCTTTTAAAAACATTAAAATGTATTACTGGCACGCGAAACCTTAAATTAGAGTGAATAAATGAAGACTCGGCACACCACTTCTGAAAGGTTGCCGACTCCTGGTCTACACAGTATTATATAAACTAGGGAATTACAATCTAGATGGAATTGGTATAAAGTGGGTGCACAACTGGTTGGAAAACCATTCCTAGAGTAATAATCAGTGGTTCACAGTCAAGCTGGAAGGGCATAATGAGTGGGGTCCTGCAGGGTTCAGTTCTGGGTCCAGTTCTGTTCAATATATTCATCAGTTATTTAGATAATGGCATAGAGAGTACACTTATAAAGTTTGCGGATGATACCAAGATGGGAGGGGTTGCAAGTGCTTTGGAGGCTAGGATTAAAATTCAGAATCATCTGGACAAACTGGAGAAATGGTATGAAGTAAATAGGATGAAATTCAATAAGGACAAATGCAAAGTACTCCACTTAGGAAGAAATAATCAGCTGCACACATACAAATAGGAAATGACTGCCTAGGAAGAAGTCCTGTGGAAAGGGATGTGGGGGTCATAGTGAATCACAAGCTAAATATGAGTCAGCAGCGTAATACTTTAAATAAATTTGTTAGTCTCTAAGGTGCTACAAGTTTTTCTTTCTTATTTTAGTTTTGCTGACACAGACTAACACGGCTACTACACTGAAACCAGCGTAACACTTGCAAAAAAAAGCAAACATCATTCTGCGATGTATTAGCAGGAGTGTTGTAAGCAAGAGTGTTGTTCCACTGTGCGCTGATTAGGCCTCAGCTAAAGTATTGTGTCCAGTTCTGGGTGCCACATTTCAGGAAAGATGTGGACAAATTGGAGAGTCCAGAGAAGAGCAACACACATAAGGTCTAGAAAATATGACATATAAGGGAAGATTGAAAAAAGTGGGAGTTTTTTTTAGTCTGGAGAAGAGAAGACTGAGAGGGGACATCAGTTTTCAAGTACATAAAAGGTTGTTTCAAGGAGGAGGGAGAAAATTGTTCACCATAACTTCTGAGGATAGGACAAGCAGCAATGGGCTTAAATTGCAGCAAGGGCTGTTTAGGTTGGAGATTAGGAAAAGCTTCCTAACTGTCAGGGTAGTTAAGCACTGGAATAAATTGCCTAGGGAGGTTGTGGAATCTTCACCTTTGGAGATTTTAAAAGCAGGTTAGACAAACACCTGTCAGGAATGGAATACTTAGTCCTGCCTTGAGTGCAGGGGACTGAACTAGAAAACCAGTCCTATGATTCTATTATCTAAAATATCTAAATATCTCTCTCAATGGATTTCTTAACACAAAATACAGAGCATACAAACTAGGATTATGAAGTTAGAGGTGAAGTCATCTCATAGTTAAAAGAGGTGAAGTCATCTCATAGTTAAAAGCTAATTCTCCTTACATAAAGGTACAATACAAATATATTATTGACTTTTTATAAGAGTAAAATAATTCTTCAATAATTAGCACAATGAGAAATCTGTCAGAGCAGCATTTTTAGTGCTGGATCTTTCTTTATAGTTGTCTCTGTTGTCTGCAGTATTGCTCCCATTGAGGTCATTGGTAAAATTCCCATTTGCTTAAATAGTGTAGGGTCAGAGTAATACAGATTGTATTCTTCTTGTATTTCTAGCAACGTATAATACGGGCACACGGTTGATACTAAGAAAGGCACTGATTCAGCACGTAGTCTCACTGAAGTCTGCTCCTGTGCATATGGTGGCATGTACTTAAGTACTTTGCTGAGTGGGGGCCAGAATTTCTCACATTGATTATTGTACTGTTTCTATAATGAAAGGCATTCCACCCTTACATACATTATTGATAATTAATAGGCCTGTTCCACTCAATGTGTCTGATGTAAAATGAGATGATCAGTTTGAAATGCTGCTTTCAAAAGCAGGCAGTTCATTATAAATATTTTCTCTTATTCCATTAATTTTAATTCATTCAGAAAACTTCCTCCACCTTCTAGCTATATTTCTCTTTATTTTCCAGAGCTACATGATTTTCTTGGATTTGTATTTATTAATCTACATTTCTTTCACTTTTTGTAGGGCTGCTTTCTCCTATACCTTATGTCATTTCTCTCTGTTTTGTGATCCTTTCCTCCTTCAAATTGTTTGGTGCTCTCTTTAACTTTGTGTTTGTAATAATTTTTTATTATTATGTTCTGGTCTTTTTTTTTTTGTCTTTTACCTTTTATTTTACTGTCCTCCCCTCTTCACAATGCTTTAATTTTGGAAGCCACTAGCTCGGGCAATTTAAATACATTTAAACTTGCCAAAATATTCTTGGATGGTCACTGCAAGAGAATGATACTGTATTGAACCTAAATCTGACCCTCTGCTACACTGATTATATGGCTGCCTGTTCTGTGCAGAAAAAGCAAGCACCTCTAAAGAGACAGGTTTCATTTTATCTTCAGAGGCAGCTGTCATTCTCCTACAGTCCTTTATTTTTTTTAATTAGTTTAGTGAAATAGTGTCTGTTAATTCCAGTCTTGACATTGATCTTTGCACTCCATTTCTTAAGCTTAAATTCCATAGTCCTTTAAAACCTCAAGGTCCATTGCCTTGGGTTACTTTCTTTGATTTACTCTATTATGTACTCATTAAAAATATTCTTTCAGCTAAACATACATGGGCCTTTCCATTGACTTCAATGGCCTTTGGATCATTGCCGATGTACAAACATTCTAAACAGCACTAATGTTTTAGCTAAATTCCCAAGTGATTGTCTTTTGAACCATACATTTATCTTTCAAATGTACCCTCACAAATGAAAACCTCTTTATGACAGCAAAGTATACTAGCCTTGGGTTACACTATACTGTACCTCAATACTCTACCTCGTTTTTCAAAGGTTTCTTCCCACTTGAAATCATATGTGCAGAAGATTCAGATGTAAAAAAAATTTCCAGCCAAGCACTCAGATGCTATGATCATGGGTGCTACAGAAAATGTTAAAATAGAATGATCATCGCCACCATTAGGTTATTCATTCACTCCCAAACTATTTTCTCATGTCTATTGAGCAAGTGGAATGTATTCTGATGTATTCATAAGGGGCAAAATTCTGCACTTCTTACTCAAGTAATATACTCATCTCCTTCCATAGAGGGCTAGATTAGGATATTCTTACTCATGCTGAATAGAACCTTATTTAGGCTGACCATATTTCCTTGAGCCAAAAACGGGACATTGGGATGGCAAAAACGGGACGGGGAGACGAGGGGCAGCCGCAACAAGCCGCCCCTCATCTCCCCACTCAGCAGCTCGGCGGGGAGACAAGAGGCAGCCGCAACAAGCCGCCCCTCGTCTCCCTGCTCAGCAGCTCGGCGGGGAGACGAGGGGCAGCCGCAACAAGCCAGCGTTCAGTTTTTTACAAAAAAATAAAAACTATATATAGTTTATTAAAAACGGGACAAAATTGACATTTATATTAAAACGACGGGACGGTCGGGAAATATGAAAAAACGGTACTGTCCCGTTTAAAACGGTACGTATGGTCAGCCTAACCTTATTCCATGTGTGGTTCCACTGAAGGCAGAGCATAAGGATATCAGAATCTGATCAAGTAAAGACTGAGGGCCTAATCCTCCAAACACTTATAAGCAGAACGGGGCAAAAGTTTTCATGCAAATACTTTTCTCATCAAAAAATGCAGATTTGGGTCTACCAAAACAATTTGCAAATTTGGGTCCATTTTGGCAAATTATTTCAGTCAAAAAACTAAAAGAAAATTCAAAAATGTCCAAACGTTTCATTTCAGAACTTGTGAAATGAAACGTTTTGACTTTCTTTTGGAAAAACATTTCAATTCAGAATTTCCCTCATTTTAAATTAAAAAAACATTAAAAACCATGTAAACATCCTCAAAATGTAAACAAAACTCTGTTTCAGGTTGAACAAAATATTTTGTTGAGCCCCAGTGAATTTTTTTGTTTCAATTTATTGAAAAAATAAACTTATTTTGGGTTGTTTCAAAGTGAATTTTTTTTTTCAGGGTAAGTGTCCAAACCGAAAAAGTCAATTATTTGCACAGATCTACGCATAGGTAACTTTACTGAGTAATTCCACTTGCTTCAAGTGGAAATACTTCCTGGATTAAGCTAACTGAAATTCATATAGCTCTATGTACCTTACAAGAAATTCTATTGTACAGCATTTGCTACTACTAAACTTTGTTCAGTCTTTTACCATGTGCATCTTGAAAAACAATATCGTATAACTGGCAGATTTTTCTTGGCCCGTTTGCTTTTTTTTTTCTTTACCCCAAGTCACTTATTTTAATGAAAAAACAAATCTTACTTGACAGTAATTTAGAATAACCAGTCTCCTGTCTTTTATTTTTTGTATTTTTTTTACTTTAACTTGCCTACGTTTCAGCCTCATTATATGCATAAGCAAGTTCAATATCAGGTTTTTGTACTCATGTACCTGCCCCTCGAGGTTTTCTCTGTTTGCAGAGTTTGGCACGTTTCTCATGTAAGAAGCGATTCATCCAAAGGTACTTGTTATGGAATTGTTGTAAAGTGTAAATCTATTCCTGGTTAGCACATATTTTTTCTTTGGAAAGAGACACAATTTACACTTGACATAGGCTTAATTGCTCCCCTTGAAGTCAGTGCTAAAATTCCCATTGACTTTACTGGGAGAAGAATTATGGCAATTGTGAGCATTTGTGAAAATCCCACCCAGGGTGTTAAAAATACTCTGTAAAATTCCCAGAGGAGATGAGGTTTATGGCCTGACCTTCCGAGGTGCTGAGTACCCATAGCAGCAATTTAAATCAATAGGAGCTGTGGGTGATCAGTGGCTTAGTTGTGGCTGCCTAGACTGCTTAGAAAGGCTACAAGCTTATAGTCAATAAACTGTTTAGACAACATTATGGGAGAAGTAGGAAAGCTCTAAGCTAGGAAGGAATAGAGATTAGTCAGTTACTCACCCTGGTGGCCTGAATCTCTGTGTATTCAACAGCCAACACCTCTGAAATTCAGGTCTTTCTTTGAAGGGGTCAACAAACATGTGGACAAGGGAGATCCAGTGGACATAGTGTACTTAGATTTCCAGAAAGCCTTTGATAAGGTCCCTCACCAAAGGCTCTTACGTAAATTAAGTTGCCATGGGATAAGAGGGAAGATCCTTTCATGGACTGAGAACTGGTTAAAAGACAGGGAACAAAGGGTAGGAATAAATGGTAAATTTTCAGAATGGAGGGGGGTAACTAGTGTTGTTTCCCAAGGGTCAGTCCTAGGACCAATCCTATTCAACTTATTCATAAATGATTTGGAAGAAGGGGTAAATAGTGAGGTGGCAAAGTTTGCAGATGATACTAAACTGCTCAAGATAGTTAAGACCAAAGCAGACTGCGAAGAACTTCAAAAAGATGTCACAAAACTAAATGATTGGGCAACAAAATGGCAAATGAAATTGAATGTGGATAAATGTAAAGTAATGCACATTGGGGGAAAAAATAACCCCAACTATACATACAATATGATGGGGGCTAATTTAGCTACAACTAATCAGGAAAAAGATCTAGGAGTCATCGTAGATAACTCTCTGAAGAAGTCCATGCAGTGTGCAGCGGCAGTCAAAAAAGCAAACAGGATGTTAGGAATCATTAAAAAAGGGATAGAGAATAAGACTGAGAATATCTTATTGCCCTTATACAAATCCATAATGCGCCCACATCTTGAATACTGCGTACAACTGTGGTCTCCTCATCTCAAAAAAGATATACTGGCATTAGAAAAGGTTCAGAGAAGGGCAACTAAAATGATTAGGGGTTTGGAATGGGTCCCATATGAGGAGAGATTAAAGAGGCTAGGACTTTTTAGCTTGGAAAAGAGGAGACTAAGGGGGGATATGATAGAGGTATATAAAATTATGAGTGGTGTGGAGGAAGTGAATAAGGAAAAGTTATTTACTTGTTCCCATAATAGAAAAACTAGGGGCCACTCAATGAAATTAGTGGGCAGCAGGTTTAAAACAAATAAAAGGAAGTTATTCACACAGTGCACAGTCAACCTGTGGAACTCCTTGCCTGAGGAGGCTGTGAAGGCTAGGACTATAACAGGGTTTAAAAGAGAACTGGATAAATTCAAGGAGATGAAGTCCATTAATGTTTATTAACCAGGATGGGAAAGGAATGGTGTCCTTAGCCTCTGTTTGTCGTGGAGGTGATGGATGGCAGGAGAGGGATCACTTGATCATTGCCTGTTAGGTCTACTCACTCTGGGGCACCTGGCATTGGCCACTGTCTGTGGACAGGATACTGGGCTGGATGGACCTTTGGTCTGACCCAGTACGGCCATTCTTCTGTTCTTATGTCTTTAGGCGCAGATTCTCAAAGGTATTTAGGCCCCTAACTCCCATTGATTGATCGATCCCTTACAGTCTTTCTCTTTTCAGTATATGAACTATTTTTTTAAAAGTGAATTCATTGTGGGTAATTTAGTATGCTTTTTGAGAGTCTTACAAACACACATTCTCCTCATACCCGGAATATGCTGGTTTCAGTCAGAGGCAGAAGCAGGAGCTGTGATAGGCTGTTCATTTTGTATATGTATAATTTACAGGTTGCAAAGTTTGAAATGAGTTTAGTTACTTCTGGATGCTTCTCCAGATGAAAACTTCAAACTTGGGGGGATTTACCTTTCACTGGCAACTCACTAAATAAGTGGCTTAAGAGCCATATGTTTCAGACAACACAACAGAGCTTTGAATTTTTTTTTACATGAAAAGCTACAAAACTCCCTGTCACAGTTACAGGGCCTTGAGCCCTCAATGATCTCTCTGGGCTGGCCCACACTAGGGGGTGGGATCGATCTAAGATACGCAACCTCAGCTACGTGAATAGCGTAGCTGAAGTCGAAGTATCTTAGATCAAATTACAAACTACTTACCTCGGGTCCACGCGGCGCAGGCAGGCTCCCCCGTCGACTCCGCTTACTCCTCGCGCCGAGCTGGAGTTCTGGAGTCGACAGGGAGCGCTTCTGGGATCGATTTATCATGTCTACATGAGACATGATTAATCGATACCAGAACATCTATCACTACCCGCCGAATCAGGCGGGTAGTGTGGATGTACCCTGAGGTACTGCACCCACCTCAGGTGTTAAGCCTCTTGCTTTCACCTGTGCTGAGGTGGAATCCCATGATTCTCATTGTTAAACCAGGTCTTGTGCTACGGCACCCTGAGTAACAACCATGATTTCTCTGCAGGCCTGGACACCTGCAAGTCTTCCCTACAGGAGCTGGAACTAGGCAGTTTTTTCTTAGAAGTGTTGTTTAATCTTAACAGCAAAGCAGAGGAGAAAAATGATTTTAACACCATAAAGCATCTATACACACATCTATCTTTCCCCAGGAATAGCATCCCCTAGCAGCTTAGAAAGGCCCACTACTCTAGACTCCTCTTGCAGGGCCCATCTGTTTCTTTCTGTCTGCATGTTGAAAGAACAGGAGTGCTTGTGGCACCTTAGAGACTAACAAATATATTTAAGCATACGCTTTCGTGGGCTACAGCCCACTTCATCGGATAAAAGTGGGTTCTAGCCCACAAAAGCTTATGCTTAAATAAATTTGTTAGTCTCTAAGGTGCCACAAGCACTCCTGTTCTTTTTGCGGATACAGACTAACATGGCTGCAACTCTGAAACCTGTCTGCATGTTCTTTCTGAACTTCTAACTGACAACTGCCCCACCCCCTTTCTAGAAAGTGACATTTTGACTGCTTAGTGTCCTTTTGATCTGTCAGTTCCGTGCCTTGGCAAAACAGAGCTTTGTAACTTGGCCAGAGCTAGGAATTAGCAGCTTCACAGCTAATAGTTTAGATGTTGGTTTTTTAACCTTCTGACCTGTTTACCAGGAGGTTTATCTGGAATCATTGTTACCTTCTTCCTTGTTTCCTAACAGCCCTGTTACCTAACTAAACCACCAGCACACACCGTACACGTTCTGAAATAGTCATACAGTAAATATTTCCCATTCTCCGGTCACATACAGTATTCCTAAATTAATACAGATCATCCCCCATGTCATCCACACCTACTCACCCACCCTTATGATGATGGTGACAAAGTTAATAATCTTTTTCTTGCCCATCAAACCAATATACTCACTTCAGGGAAATAGTAGAATTTTGCAAGAGTGTTATAGCATGTGACTAACTTAGGGTCCCAATCCTTCAACTGTTTATACATGCTTAACTCTACTCAGGTGAGTAGTCCCACTGGACTTAATGATTGCTTTTCATGTGTGTAAAGTTAAGCTAGTAGGGGGGAGGAGGGGAAATGTGGCGTGCCTTTGGGAGTAGGCAGGGGCGGGGATTTGGGGAGGGGGTTGGAATGGGGGCGGGGCAGGCAGGCACGAGCATCCACCAGCACCAGCTAAAGTCGGCACCTGTGTTTTCAGCTTCAGATAAAGACACCAATTACTGCTCCCCACCTGGAGTTTTGCCGACCACACTTATCATAGTAAAAAACAAGGTTGTCTCTTGTTTGTTCTGCTTCTCTTAACTAATATTGTTCACTGTTTACTAGGCCTCTGACCAAGCTCTGGATTTTGGGCCTGTGTCAGGATTTTGCATACACAGCACATGGACTTTGGCCCTTCAGTTTATTTGTTCTTCTCTATCTGTGGCCAAGCATATTTTACTTCATAGTACATCCTTCTGTGCTTTCTTATCCAGATATTAATGTTTGTTCCAACTGCTTAGTAAGTACCTGGAGTGCCAGAGTGCCAGGGCACTGTTTGATCCTGAGTATGCAAAGGATTAACTCCAACTTTCCCTTTCTCTTCCCTTTGCATAGATGGTCAAAGAAAGGGATATAGGCCCTGATCCAAAGCCCATTAAAGTCAAAGGGAGTCTTTTAAGACTCTACCGCTACAAGAAAGGCTGTTTGAGAAACAAAAGGAATGCCCGGAGCAAGGCAAAATTCCTTCCCCAGGATTTGAGGGATGGGTGGATTGCTATGTTTGTTTGTTTTTATTGTTACTAGGGCTTTCGATTAATTGCAGTTAACTCACGTGATTAACTCAAAAAATTAATAGCGATTTTAAAAAATTAATCATGATTAATCACAGTTTTAATTGCACTGTTAAACAATTGAAATGTATATGCCAACTGAAATTTATTAAATATTTGTGGGGGTTTTCTACATTTTATAATATATTGATTTTAATTACAACACAGAATACGAAGTGTACAGTGCTCACTTTATATTTTTGATTGCAAATATTTGCACTGTAAAAATGCTAAACAAAAGAAATAGTATTTTCCAGTTTAACTGCACTCAAACAAAACAAAGTAAAACTTTAGAGCCTACAAATCCACTCAAGTATCAGAGGGGTAGTCGTGTTAGTCTGGATCTGTAGAGGCGACAAAGAGTCCTGTGGCACCTTATAGACTGACAGACGTATTGGAGCATAAGCTTTCATGGGTGAATACCCACTTCGTCGGATGCAACTCTTTCTCGCAGAAGTGCCCTCAGTCCTACTTCCTGTTCAGCCAATTGCTAAAACGAACAAATTTGTTTACGGGAGATAATGCTGCCCACTTCTTATTTACAATGTCACCAGAAAGTGAGAACAGGCATTCGCATGGCACTTTTGTAGCCGGCATTGCAAGGTCTTTACATGCCGAATATGCTAAATATTCATATGCCCCTTCATGCTTCGGCCACCATTCCAGATGACATGCCTGTATGCCGACGATGCTCATTAAAAAAATAATCCATTAATTAAATTTGTGACTGAACTCCTCGGGGGGAGAATTGTATGTCTTCTGCTCTGTTTTACCCGCATTCTGCCATATATTTCATGTTCTAGCAATCTCGGATGATGATCCACCACATGTTGTTGATTTCAAGAACACTTTCACTGCAGATTTGACAAAATGCAAAAAAGGTACCAAGATGAGATTTCTAGAGATAGCTACAGCATTTGACCCAAGGTTTAAAAATCTGAAGTGCCTTCCAAAATCTGAGAGGGACAAGGTGTGGGGCATGTTTTCAGAAGTCTTAAAAGCAACACTCCAGTGTGGAAACTACAGGACCCGAACCACCAAATAAGAAAATCAACCTTCTGTTGGTGGCATCTGACTCAGATGATGAAAATGAACATCCTTCGGTCTGCACTGCTTTGGATCCCATCAGCATGGACGCCTGTCCTCTGGAATGGTGGTTGAAGCATGAAGGGATATATGAATCTTTAGCACATCAGGCACGTAACTATCTTTCGACACTGGCTATCACAGTGCCATGTGAATGCCTGTACTCACTTTCAGATGACATTGTAAACAAGAAGTGGCCAACATTATCTCCTGCAAATGTAAACAAACTTGTTTGTCTGAGCACTTGGGTGAACAAGAAGTAGGACTGAGTGGACTTGTAGGCTCTAAAGTTTTATATTTTATTTTTGTACATCATTCTACATTTGTAAGTTCAACTTTCATGATAAAGAGATTACACTACAGTACTTGTATTAGGTGAATTGAAAAATACTATTTCTTTTGTTTTTTATAATGCAAATATTTGTAATAAAAATAAATATAACATGAGTGCTGTACACTTTGTATTCTGTGTTGTGATTGAAATCAATATATTTGAAAATGTAGAAAACTACCATTTATTTAAATATTATTGGATTTCTCTTATTGTTTAACAGTGCGATTAATCACGATTAATTTTTTTAATCTCTTGTTACTCTTTTTTGCCTGTTTCTCTTTGTTTGGCTGTTATTACAATACAAAGATTCTTCCCTGCTGAACAGACCCTATTGACTGTTGCTGCCTTTTGTTACTGCCCAGTCATCCCACTAGTTTATACTATGACTATGCTCTCTATCTGCCAAAGGTGACAGTACACACATGTCAATCTATCTTTTATTTTATTTTTTTTAGAGAGAGCTTGTTTGTTCTCTTTTTTTTTTTTTTAAATAATAATACTTTGGGCTTGCACAGACTCTTATCTGAGCCTGTTCTCTATTACCCTGTCAATTTCCTAACGACTCCCCATATCTAAGTGTGATTCTTCTCCTCACCTCATTTTCTTGGTTTGGAATATTATCTATCTTGTGGACTATACAGACGTATTCCTTTACAGCTTTCAATTATTTCCTACCCACTGATCTTTTTTTCCTTCTGTCTTTGCGATGAATAGGATTTGGGTCTTTTGCAAAAGGATCTGACGTCCACATTCCTCAATCTTGAGTTCCCTCCTATTTGCTTCAAGGTCTTTAGCTTCCGCAAAGATGTGTCATCTGCAAAGCTGAGGTGGCTCAGGTGCTTGAGTCCTTTTCTTTATTCTCAGAAACCTTGAAAGTTTTCTCCAGGCAGAAGGTGAAGAGTCTGTTAATTTCACACTTCAAAATGATCTTTGCACTCTATTTCTCATGCTTAAATATTATTGTGCTATCCACATAGATGTTTTAGGGTACTCAGAAACTATGGGGCTTCTGCTCCTTATCCAGTCTTTCCACAATTCTTTTATTTCTATTGAGTTAAAGCACTTCTCCTAGTCCCTAAAGCCATACAAAATGACTGGTGCACTTCTACCTCTCTGTTCACTGTGAGAGAATCAAAGAAATATGTACATATTAAATAAATAAATCTTCACAATGTTACATTAAGTAGAGTAGGATTATAGAATGCTATTCTGTCTTAATGTCATGTTAGTGACCTGCCTTCACAAAAGCCAAGAAATGTATAGTTTAGGAAGAAACTTCATCCTCCTCAATTACCTGTGTGTGTGTGTACACATATGTATAAAAGGTGGGGGGGATCACACATTGGCATGAAGTAAGGAAAGTCTGCCATCCTCCACTTTGAATTCCCTACCCCTTGCTGTAGCCTTTTGTCCATAATTTGGAGAGGTAGAGACTTTGTATGATTCTATTTAGAAACCAAAATGATTCTTTTGAAGTTGCTCCTGTCTCTTGTGTGGTGATTTTGGCCCTGATCCTGCAAATACATGTGCTTAACTTTATGCATAATGAGCAATTGTCACTGAAGACAACAGGCGAAATCCTGGCTCCATTAGAGTCAATGGGAGTGTTGCGGTCACCTTCAGTGGGGCTGGGGTTTCATCCAGCGAGACTACGCATGTGCCTAAAGCTAGGCACATGCATTTTTGCTGGGTCCTTATTGAGATATATTTAGATTCAAGTTAAAAATCACCCATAAGCATTTATTTAAATTAATCAGTTAAAAGGTATATTTGTGGCCTGTATATTAATACTGTATTTTCTGTGTCTGTGCATTGTTTACTTGGAAAAGTGGAATTCAGTGCACTGGGCCAAACTTAGCCCTGCAATTTGGATTTTCCATTGACTCCAATATATTTTTAATACTCACTTAGGGCATAACCCTGGAAACACTTAGAGGTTTACTTATATGCGTAAGTCTTTTGGGGATCGGGACTTTAGGCACTTTAGAAAGTGAATGTTTTGTGGGACAACGTGAGGTCAGGGGATTTATTGAATGGGACTAGGTGATGCCATCGGATTTAGCTATGGAGCAGTGTTTCAAATATGAGCTAGCAACAAGCATAATGAACTTGATCCAAGCCTTGTCCCAAAATCTCTGCACAGTTAGCAACATCAGGTTAGGGGTGGCCAAGTAGCTGAGGTGTTTGCCACTACAGTATTCTTAATGGATTTTGGATTATGGGAAATGTGACAGACCTTATGGTGTTAAATGTGTGTATTATTGTGGGCGAGGACTGTGCGTAACCTCTCTAGGGGGAAGAGATGACCAATGCTGCAACCCCCTGCAGCATCTTTGGGTTCCATTGAGAACCGTGGGAGGTAATTGAGCAAATTCACTCAGGTTGTAACACCTCCAGAGAGGTACTGCCACCTGGAAAGGCTGGCATGGCCTGGTTCAAACTGGGTTCCCCAGAGACCAACAGACAAAGGCCTTGGAGGGTAAATATCTTGAATATAAACGGACTCAGGGCCTTCTTTCTGAGCCACTAAATGGACAGGCTTTTCTGTCCAAGGGGATCACTCAATCCTTCCTGGGAAGGGTTGGAAGGATTTTACTGAGGCCCCATTAGACTGATGGGTGACCTCTAGTAAGGTGTTAGCATGCATGCATGCATGTTCTTTTAGTGCGTTTTTTTTATTAGGGGGAATACAGGTGCAGTTGCCCTGAGTTGTGACTTGAATTATGTAATTAAGAATTAAACTTTTCCTCTTTAAATTAAAAAGGAGAGAGATGCTCAAAGGTGGCCAGATAACTGGCCATGCATGATTTTCGTTGTCTGTTTTCGTTGTCTGTGACGAGATGACCAGTTTTGCTAATCTATTTATTTGTTATCCATTTGATAGATTTTTATGTACAGATTGAGGTCTGTGGATCATTCCTTAACCTCTTATAGAGATATCCAATATATTCTGTATTAGGGACTTAAGCTTTGTGACTGGTTACACTGATCTACAATTTTTGAGAAGTCGTCTGCTTCAGAGATAAAATGTGCTATTTAGTGTGTATTTTGATGTGCTGAATTCAAATATGACAATTAAAACAACTGGCTACTGTTTCTAAGATATTTGAGTTTTTACATTTTATGTCTATGCATATTGTGTAGATAGTAGAGTTTTAATCATAAATTGTAAACCTAGGTCTTTTCATGTGTTTATGGTTGCTTTACATGATACTGTTTCACCTGTCCTGTTTATGTAACACTTTAAAAATCAGCAAAGGGGTTATATAAATACAATTTATTATGAAACAAAAGGCAAAAAACTATTATGTCCATAGTTTAGTCCTATTCAGTGTCTACTCGGCGCTTCTTGGCTTGTCTCTTGTATTCATTAAATGGAGCATCTCTTGTCACTGTCCAGCAATAGTCTGCAAGCATTGATGGCCTCCATTTGCCCTGATAGCGTTTCTCCATTGTTGCAATGTCCTGGTGAAATCGCTCGCCATGCTCGTCGCTCACTGCTCCGCAGTTCGGTGGAAAAAAATCTAGATGAGAGTGCAAAATATGTATCTTTAGTGACATGTTGTAACCAAGGCTTTTGTATGCCTTGAGGAGGTTTTCCACCAACAACCTGTAGTTGTCTGCCTTCTTGTTTCTGAGAAAATGTATTGCCACTAACTGGAAGGCTTTCCATGCCCTTTTTTCCTTGCCACGCAGTGCATGGTAAAATGCATCATCTCAAAGAAGTTCACGAATCTGAGGACCAACAAAGACACCTTCCTTTATCTTAGCTTCACTTAACCTTGGACATTTTCCACGGAGGTACTTGAAAGCTGCTTGTGTTTTGTCAATGGCCTTGACAAAGTTCTTCATCAGACCCAGCTTGATGTGTAAGGGCAGTAACAAAATCTTCCCTGATTCAACAAGTGGTGGATGCTGAACACTTTTCCTCCCAGGCTCCAATGACTGTCGGAGTGGCCAATCTTTCTTGATGTAGTGGGAATCTCTTGCATGACTATCCCATTCGCAGAGAAAACAGCAGTACTTTGTGTATCCAGTCTGCAGACCAAGCAAGAGAGCAACAACCTTCAAATCGCCACAAAGCTGCCACTGATGTTGGTCATAGTTTATGCACCTCAAAAGTTGTTTCATGTTGTCATAGGTTTCCTTCATATGGACTGCATGACCAACTGGAATTGATGGCAAAACATTGCCATTATGCAGTAAAACAGCTTTAAGACTCATCTTCGCTGAATCAATGAACAGTCTCCACTCATCTGGATTGTGAACGATGTTGAGGGCTGCCATCACACCATCGATGTTGTTGCAGGCTACAAGATCACCTTCCATGAAGAAGAACGGGACAAGATCCTTTTGATGGTCACGGAACATGGAAACCCTAACATCACCTGCCAGGAGATTCCACTGCTGTAGTCTGGAGCCCAATAGCTCTGCCTTACTCTTGGGTAGTTCCAAATCCCTGACAAGGTCATTCAGTTCACCTTGTGTTATGAGGTGTGGTTCAGAGGAGGAGGATGGGAGAAAATGTGGGTCCTGTGACATTGATGGTTCAGAACCACAAGTTTCATCCTCTTCCTCGTCTGACTCAAGTGAGAATGATTCTGGTGCATCACGAACCGGCAGTCCTTCTCCGTGGGGTACTGCGCGTATAGCTGATGAAATGTTTGGATAATGCACAGTGCACTTTTTCTTCTTTGAAACACCTTTTCCCAACTGGAGGCACCGTGCAGAAGTAACAATTGCTGGTATGATCTGTTGGCTCTCTCCAAATCATTGGCACTGCAAAAGGCATAGATTTCCTTTTCCTGTTCAACCACTGGCGAAGATTTGTTGCACAAGTGTTGCAGCATATGTGTGGGGCCCACCTCTTGTCCTGATCTCCAATTTTGCAGCCAAAATAAAGGTGATAGGCTTTCTTAACCATAGTGGTTATACTGCGCTTTTGTGATGCAAAAGTCACTTCACCACAAACATAGCAGAAGTTATCTGCACTGTTCACACAAGTACGAGGCATCTCTGCTCACTTTGGCTAAACAGAGGCATCTCTGCTCACTTTGGCTAAACAGAAAACTACACATGATTTGAAGTGTAGTTGCTATCTGAAAAGTTACCTTATTTAAAATTCTCGCTGTAAGTGTCATACTTATGCTCTCCCCATAATTTTCATATCAAATGCATGCAGTCAGTTGAAGATAATTTTAACTGGTGGTGACCAAAATGCAGAGCTGTTGAAGTATCAGTGAAGCCAGGGAAGGAAGGTGAACGGGATCCCTAAGAAGTGTTATAGGTAGCTAAGAGGTCAGTGGTATCAGACAAGGCACTGAGGTTGAGCAGAATGAGAGAGAGGAGCAATGGAAGCCAGACCAGACTCAATCAAAACCACTTGATTTGAGGGTCCTAGAGAATGTGGATGAATAACAATAAGTGTTTCCAATTTTTTGCTAAAATGGAAAGAAAGGATGGTAAACAAGAGATGAGATCTATACTAATCTGGAAGTGCTGCCTCTGCCCTCTGAGTCACCAGTGAATTGTTCAAGGTTTCATTTGATAGAATCTGGACATGGTGAAAGGTTTTTCTAAGTGGTGGCAATGAAAATCATGCCAGTTTTGCCTGTGATCCCTTGTACTTCTCTACATTTACTATAGGCAATACATTGAATATGGCAAAGACTGAGATTAGCTAACCACAAATCTTAGTTAATTATCTGTTGCAACTGACAAAATCAACACTTTGCAAAATCAAACACTGACAAATAAGAGAGCACGACACTGTATGATTTCTAAAGCTGATATAGGGCAATTTGTTCAGCAGAGTGATGGAAGCTTTGTTATGATTGCATCATCCATGACTTCTAGGAATAACATGATGCAATTCATATCATGTATGATGCAATACCAGCTTCACATTGCATCATTCATTGTTTTGCCTAAAAAGCAAGTACTGTCCAAACCCAGTCATAGATTTATTCATAGATCCAGTCAAAGATGTATTTTAGTCATTTCTGGTTTAAATTGAGATCCCTTCCCTTTATAACTCACTTATCCTCCACCATTCCCAAGTGAAGGGTCGTATATACTGACCCAATAGCATGTCTTGAAAACTAGAGCCAATCAACAATTTTAAGCATCATTTTCGTTCTCAGTGACCCAGAATTAGTAAAGTTTGACTACATTTATTTCAGAAGCATTTTGGCTGTAGAGCAGTGTTACTTGTATCATATGAATTTTTTCATCATATCAGATTACCAGTGGTAGGTGTATCATTGGCCATTGAGTTTTTCAGGGAGAGGAAGATTAGAGCAAGAGCTCAGCGGGCTTTTCTTCTCCAGTTTTGTACAAGAAATAGGATACTATTTGGCCACTTAACATGGATCCTGTCTTAAGAGGCTAGTTTTCTTCCTCACTGACACAGAGAGCAAACGCCAGATTTACTGCCTAGTGGATTTTACAAACAATTGTTTAGATTGTAATCGGTTACTTAGATCATAAACTCTTCAAGGCCTGGACTCTCTTTGTGTGGTGTTTGTATAGCATCCAGCACAGCGATCCTCGACAGAGCCCATAGACACTGCCACAGCACTAATACTAAACTGTTTTCTTGTCCTGCTCCCATAAATAATTGCACAGGCACATCCACACATGGTCCCAGTTACAAACGGTGTTGCCAAGTATTTGTCAGACTCATTAAACAACCTGAGTGTCAAAGTCATGGCCACGGAGAGCTTTTTGGGACCCTGGGCAAAAGCTGAAACAGAGCTCCTCCTCTTCCCCCCCCACCCCCACCCCCGCCTGCCAGCCCTTCCAAAAAAATTACTGTTGAGGGGAGGTGGAGAGGATTGGAAAGAGCCCTATCACCGTGCCTCCGTGGGTTACAGCTGAAGATGCCAAATTCAGGATGAACTGCTGAGAAATGGGGCAACTCACCCCAAACGGGTGGTTATTCTTCCATAAGATATACCAAGCCAGTAACAAAAGTAAACTTCTGCCTCACCACACCGGTTAACTTAACAAGAAGTCATAAATGCAGTCCCCTTAGCACTCGTTTCACCACCCAGACACTGGATTTTATGATGAGTGGTTTATTTAAAACCAATTTAATCAAACAAAGGGTTCTTCTAATCCCAAGAGATCAGCCACACAGCCAGGTCAATACATAACTCAGATCTTACCCAATAATCACGCTGTTACCAATCCTTTAGTATTTAATATCTAAAGATTCTTTTATAAGAGAAAAGAAAGAGGAGAGAGTTAAAATGGTTAAGGAAATCAAATACATACATTCATTGCAGAGTTATTGTATCAGGTTTGAAGCAGTGTTCCCTCTAATTTTTTACGTCCATATACGGAATGAATTATGTTACGTGCACCAATATAGAGGTGATGTGACACATCACCTTCATATTGGTGCACATAACAAAATTCATGTAGTGAAGGTGTAGGGTGACCAGATGTCCTGATTTTATAGGAACAGTCCCAATTTTTGGGTCTTTGTCTTATATAGGCTCCTATTACCCCCCCCCCCACCCTCTGTCCCGATTTTTCACACTTGCTTTCTGGTCACCCTGTGGGGGTGGGACCAAGGGGTTTGGAGTGTGGAAGGGGGCTCAGGGCTGGGGCAGAGGGTTAGGGGGGCGAGATGGGGGGGTGAGGACTTTGGCTGGGGGTGAGGTCTCCCTGGTAGGGCTGGGGATGAGGGGTGCAGGAGGGGGCTCAGGGCTGGGGCAGAAGGTTGCTGTGCAGGGGGGTGCAGGCTCTGGAGTGGGGATGAGAGGTTTGGGGTGCAGGCTGTCCCAGGGCTGCAGTGGGGAGAGAGGACTCCACCCAGCCCTCTCACGCCACAGCAGCTGGGAGCTGGGGGAGAGGCACCTCTCCCCGGCCATGGCAACTCCTGTAGGGCGGGGCTGGGCTGGGCCTGGGAAGGGGCTCCTCTCACCTGCAGCTCCAGCTGGCCTGGGCCAGGCCAGGCCGACGGAGGGGCTCCTCTCTCCCCAGCAGCAGCAAGTCCAGGGCAGGTTTGTGTTGGAGCCGGGGGAGAAGCGCCTCTGCCCCGGCCGCAGCAAGTCTAACAGTGGCAATATTAATGATGCAAATGGCCATGTTTCAACCATACAGTATTACAAGCCCACACCACGTTCACCCAGCAACAGTAGCCCCTGTCCCATGGGACTATCCTCACCTCCTCATTCCGGGCTTCGCAACCAGGCATACGAAGTTGCACAATGCCACTCTGGTTTCGCCCAGTTGCCCCTCCATTATGATCGAGGCAGGGCCAGGCCAAATTTCAGTGAGTGGCACTGTGACCCTACATGCCTAGGGCAAACTGCCCCTTTTGTACATTCCCCCCACTTTACCCCTGGCAGCCCTGGCCAGGGTTCTGTGATGAGAAAGTGTCACGGGCAGGTAAACGCATCCCACGCAATAATATCTCCAGTACCAGGAGCACATAATGAATCTACTCATCTCCCATTTTCTATCATCATTCACCACAATCTCTGACAGTCCTAAATGGCAACAGCCCTTCTGTGACCTCTGTGGGTGACCCATGCGCTGTCAGCTTATACACCTGGCTGTGACACATGTATGGGGTGGGGGAGTTCATAGGTCAGCCGACCTTAGATGTGATAACCCTACCCCACCTTATCCTCTGCTCCATATTCTTGTACTGGAATGTGTACAAAGTGTATTGAGACAATTTTCTGCTGCTTAAGCATCTCTTCTCCTGTGTTCCTGTCTTCCCCCTCCTCCTTACTGCTGATCATACCTATTTTGTATTAATGTTTTTCAAGACAGCCACTAATTTTAAAACATTCATAACCCTCACACTCAAACATACACAGTTCGCATAGTGCTTCCCTTGAGGTGTGGCTTAAGCCCTCTTCCCTTTTCTCTCTGATATCCCCCATATTTGGAGCAGTTTGAGTGCATTGGAAATTGGTTAAAATGGCAAGCTATCACTATCTGAGTCAGTTAGCAGACAGCCAACCTGGAAAGATTTTAAAATAAGGGGGAATGAGGTGAGTTGTCTTGCTGCCACAGAGAGCAGTCTGTTTTCTCTTTCTGTTTTGGGGTTTTTGTGTATTATCACTCTGAATTCCTAGAAATACAGTAGTGTTACATTTCAACCTTCCAGCAAGAGTATTTTATGTTTGCATCCAACTTCTGTGTGCGTGCTGTGAACATAACAAAGATCACCCCTGTCCTCGCATGGGCTGGGTCTTGAGTTCTTTTTTTCTTTGTGGCTAGTGCCTCCTCTCAAAGCAACCTCTTACTGTGACAGATACACAAGGTGCTGCCCCTTGAGAAAATCAACAATACTAGTACCAGCTGGCAAGGAATGTAAAGCCCAGATGACATGAAAGTAAATAAAACAACCCCAGCAAAGGAATGACAGACCAAAAATAACTGTATAATGGAGGCATGACTTTACTGGGGACAGAAAAATAAGTTCTGGGAAAGGGTTAAGGTCAAATAATAAACACTTATAAATAAGCTAATTCCCCATTTCCTAACACTCGGACACTTCCAAACCCCACCTTCCTACCTGCAGCTTCCCAAGGCTGTTAGCACAGCTGAAGTTACATGTCCTGAGATATAGTGTTAAAGTGCTGTGGTATTGACTGGCTTGAACAAATGCCTTCTTACCTTTTCTTCACTCCTGAGTGAGACAGGGTTCTATCCAGACCCCAGCTTGGTTCCTTGGTCTGCAATCATCCTGGGGTCTTTTGGGAGCTAGTGCAGGGTGAGACGGTTCTCTCTCTCTCTCTCTCTCTCTCTCTCTCTCTGGATGCTGGTCACTTCAGTGCTGGAGCTGCCTGATCCATGCAACTAGTCTCAGAGCAGTAGAAATATTCCCTTTGGGGGAAGCTGGAATTGAGCAGGGACTCCCCCCAGCCGTGCTGGCTCTCTGCCAGCTTCCAAACCTGAACTGTCATTTTCTCTGTGCCCAGTGGCTATGTAAGTATTTATACAAAGTGAAACAGCCTCAATAGAAGACACAGTTAGGGCACTCTCTGGCAACATGACCCATCAGACAGGGGCAATTGAACCTGGGTCCCCCACGTCCCAGGGACATGCCCTAACCACTAGGCTAAAAATTGTACACTGGGTGGCCCCTCCACTTCTGGTCATTTTGTGAATAGCACCTAAATCTCTTTCCCCCCCCCCCCCCTCCAAAAAAATTAACTGAACCTATTTGGTGAATTCAGTAATAGTGTTGGGTTGGCTGGAACTGCTATTTTTGGTGAATAAACTATTCATCTGAAAACCATTGTCCAGCTCTACTCCAGTGAACTGCCTATTCAAATCACCCTAGGCAGGAAGCCCCACTATTGGCCCCAACAGGGACTTCTCATTTCTTCTGTCCCCACTTCTGATTCTGGGCATGCTGGCAAAGAATCAGAGAGCTCTGGTAGCCTTCTTAGTTGTAGTCCTTTCGGTAGAGCCCCTTAAAGGCTCAGAGTGGAGCTCCAGAAGCTGGGGCATGGGGGAATATATTGGGTGGCCGGGCAATGACTTCCAGTAGGCATGTGCATTGGCATGCGAATGTGTTCACACACACACACACCTATATTCGTATGAATGAAAGCACCTAGCAAACACTCATGCAGATAAAAAACGTGTTTGGGAAGACTTTTCCCCAGATGTTTTTCAGCTTATATTTTTCATCAAGATGAATTGGATTTTTGTTTTTCTGCCCAGGTTTCTAATTTCTGTAGGTCCCTCTATTATAATTTCTCCAGCTTTCTGTTGTTCACAGCTCCCCCATGTTAGTATCATCTGAAAACATCACTAGCCATTCTAGTAACAGATTAGTAACGAATATGTTAAAATCAGAGCAGTCGTATCAGCCTGGCACCTGCTTCTAACTTGCTGTTTTCCTTTTGTTTATGGGCTTTTGGCTAGTTTCTGGCCCACGTGACAGTGTGTCTATCCGAGCCTGTTTGCTTTAGTGCCCAAAATCGCATGTTATATTAAAATCTAAGGCCAAGATTTTCAAAAGTGACGAGTGGTTTTTGATGTGCATCAATTATTTGGGTGCCCAACTTCAGACATCTTAAAGGGATCTGATTTTCAGAGAGCAGTGGATCAGCACTTTCTGAATATGAGGAGTTTTTAAGGTGCCTCAAGCAAGGCACCGAAAATCAAGGCACATTGAAAATCTTGGCTCAGATATACTCCAGTTAGTGCATGTCCCATTTTCCACTAACTTTGTACTTCTGTGGGAGGAAAAATCAAGTTCCTCTGGCAAGACTTTTTCTTTAAAAACTCATTCTGTCCATGACTCATTGTCCCATTATGCTCTGGAGGTTTAGGGATAGTCTTAACATTTCTTTTATTGTTTTACCAGAGGTTGGGATTTATTATTGGGTTTGGATTGTGCCACAGTCCCTTCCCCTGCATTGCCATGACCTCTGATAGTCCTGTACATGGAGGAAAGAAAGCAAATATGGAGAGAAAGAAAGGTCTAGTCATTAAGGTGCCAGCCAGATACCTGGCTTCAATTCCTGCTCTGCCCAGGCTATTACCTTGGGCAAGTTATTTAGGGTGAAATCATGGCCCCATTGAAGTCAATGCAAAACTCATTGACTTAAATAGGGTGAAGAGTTCACCTATCTTTCTGTTCCTAATCAGTAAAACAGGGCTAATAGTGTTTCCCTACCTCACAGGTGTGAGCATAAATGAGTTAAAGATTGTGAGGTGCTTACATAATACAGTAGTGGCGGGGGGCATAGAGGTACCTTACATAGTTGGAGAGTCCCTGAATGGCTGCTCCATCTACACACACTCACACACACTCACACACTCTCTCTCTCTCTCTCTCTCTCTCTCTCTCTCCATGCCACTACAGGGCGTAAGTGAAGCAAAACCCTTTGTTTGGGCCCCCTGTGGTGAGCTACTTTTCATCAACAGCACATAGAGGAATTTGTAGTTAGTGTTTGGTTCTCTTCTACCATTTTGATTGTTACCTCCCAGATCGATAGGGTTTTCCCTGCATTGTTTGTACACCTGTTTAAATACTCATTATTCAGACTGGCTGTGCGGCACCTTGACTTCCCGCACCCTCCAACATACCAGTCAGAGCAGTTGCCTGAGTCAGTCTCTCGACCAAGTTGCTCATGGAACAGTGCAACAACCGCCCTTGACTCGTACCTGATTCCTGCCAGATTGAAAGTATTTGGTTTGGTTGGATCTTATTGTAAATAGCAAATGTGCACAATGCATGTTTAACAGTTGTAAAAAAACCACCCATGTGTAATATGAAAAAATGTATTCATTTGGAAATTAATGCTCAATTTAAAAGAGAAATTCGCTGCAAATACATTTGCAACAAGATTCAGTTGAGTCATAACCTTTCATTCCAAAAGAATCCACGTGCTAAATCAAATCTGATTTGAGGATTCCTCATGTCACTAACAGAACTTTTTCACTAGCTGGGAGTGAGATTTGTACTATGTCTTAAATATTGATACACCTGTATTACTGTGGATCCTAATGCAACAGTGTAAAAAACCGAATGCCTTGGTTTTTACTAATTAAATGAAACCCATAGTATATTCCTAACACAGAATAATTTGCACTGCTTCGTTGGTGGCTTGGTTGCAGCATCATGAGCTACAACACAGGAAACCTTTGTTCAAGAGTGGGCTTGGATCTCTTGTTTCCCTGTTCAGTGGAGGTTAAGCACACTTCACAGATGATAACAGCTATATGAGTGGCTCTCAAAGAATGGCAGCCACAGTTTTGGCTGTATGGAAGGGAGCAGACTGCAGCTTCAAAGGAAAAATTGATGGTACTGAAAATAGTGAGAGAGCTCATACAGCCATTGCTTATGGAATAATTGATCATACTAAAAATAGAGCCTTCAGTTTGGACCACATACACAAAGGGAGCACCCATACTTAGTGTGCCCAGACAGGGAAGCCACTTCCAATATAATAACTTTTAGCCTGTGTTTATTACCCAGGGGATTATCATAACAGCACTGGCCAGGGTTTTCCAGAGTGTGCTCAGTGTGAGGGCCGTAATATTGTCCCTACTGCTCATTCATGGTGTGCCACACACTTCCATCCTTCCCACTGCCAGCCTGTGTTATTCACTTCCATTGCCAGTTTTGTGTATGAGCGGGGGACGATACCACACCCTCTCTCTATAATTACCATACCTCTGGCTCTGAAGGGGCCACCCTTCACCTGCCCCCTTCATAGTGGGGCAGGTGAATTCCCGTTAATCACAAAATAATCAAAACACGTGCCTAAATTAAAGTAGTAATGTGGAAAGTGGGACTTGAATATTCTCAAAGCAGTGGGACCTGATCCTGCAAACACTTAATATTGAGTGTATGGTGCTTACTACTATGAGCCTTCCACTGAACTCATGGGGTACATCTAATCAGCAGTTAAACACCCACAGCTGAGCTGGGTCAGCTGACTTGGGCTGTGAGGCTGTAAAATTGCTGTATAGATGTTCGGGCTCAGACTGGAGCACAAGCTCTAGGACCCCGCAAAGGGGTCAGGCTCCGAGCCCAAATGTATACACAGTTGTTGCATCCGACGAAGTGGGTATTCACCCACGAAAGCTTATGCTCCAATACGTCTGTTAGTCTATAAGGTGCCACAGGACTGTTTGTCGCTTCCACAGATCCAGACTAACATGGCTACCCCTCTGATACTTTACACAGCAGTTGTTACCCCCTAGCCCAAGCCCTGAAAGCCTGACCCAGGCCGGCCATGTCGCTGGTCTTTTATTCCAGCGTAGACATACCCAGGGAGGCTACTCACAGTAGTAACCACTGTGGTCAGCAGTAAGTGTTTGCAGGATTGTGCACACTTCAGGGAGGGACCTGTCTTATTTAGTATCTGTAAGGCCACCGAGCAGAATGTTGGTGCTATATGCATAATAATATCTCTAAAAAATTCAATAACCACCCCCTTGCGCACACACACACACGCACACAACCCAAAAGCGCAACTAACATTACATTTGCCGCTATCACATTGTTCCATCTGGTTGTGTGTTATATCCCTTTCCCTTCATCTTATGTCTGTTTTAGCAATTAGATTGTAAGATTTCTGGGGCAGGGACTCTTTGATCCCTACATAGATTGTAACAGTGCTTAGCACAAAGCGGCTGTGTTCTTAGCTGGTCCCTAGGCACAACTGTTATAAACATGATTATGAATAATATTGATGAGCCTCTGTACAAAGAGCATTGCTGTTTCTAAGTATAAGTGAAGTGCTCCTTTTTATTTCTCAGTAACAATTATGTTAAAATACATTGTTAAATAGAATACTAATGCCTCGCTGCACTGTGTGTCATTTGAATATGAGCCCTGAATGTATTCGATTTTTTTTTTCTTTTTGTAATCAGGAAAAACTTCTCTGTTTCATAGCAATGTTTGGAAATCTGAAGCCAATCTATTGATCATTTAGCAGAGCTTATTAAATGAGAGCCTTGGTGTTTATTCCTCTACTCCAGGGGGTTTTAAAAAATGTTTTCCAAATATTATTGTGTGCCATAAGGTCTTTTCCCAGTGCCAGTTACTTCTCTGGTTCTTGGATAAAAATAATGAATTCTCTGGCAGGCTGAATATGGAACAGCCATTTCTCTCTCCCGCCACCCAACACCTGCCCTGTGGTATAGGCAGGTCTCATTTGTCATTGAGGCAGTTGAGTCAGCAGGCCCCAGGCAGATGGGAGCCTCACTGTGGGTACAGCACCTAGCACCACAGGAGACAGTGCCTGCCCTGAAGAGTTCACAGTCTCAATTGAGATCAGGTTCATCTTCATCTCACAAAGAGCTGAGCTTGTGTGATTGTTTTTGCCTTAGATTATTTACAACAATAATGCTGAGTAGGAAATGGCAGTGATAGAAAATACTATTTATATTAAAGAAAATTCTTTTAAACATTCACTTTTTTTCCTTGTGTCCTCCGTTTTCAAGCAGTTGTCCATATTTAGATCTATGTATATGGAGAGCTAGTCTTTACCTCTCCTCCTTACCCTAACTCTTTTCAACTATACTAATTCATTTACTAACCTTCCTACTGCTTCTCATTCGTGTGATATAATTCTTCTCTTGCCAGGCCATCTCCTACAGCCATCTCAATATTTCCTGGGATGATCTGTGTTTGGGCCATGTGTGTATTCTGTACAAAAAATGCAACGCTCTCCCTTAGACATGTGATTTATTAATTCAACCATGAATACTTCACGGTGCTGACTGACTTTTAGTTAGAAAGGGCATTAATAGCCCATAGCTCGGGGAGGGGTATGGGGGAAGGTTTTAATCAATGTTGGAAATGCTCCAGCGAGAGAGGAAGGATGGTCTACAGTTAAGGAGATCTGGGGTCATTTGCTGGCTCTACCCCAGAATTCCTGTGTGATGTCGGGAAAGTTTCAATCTCTGTGTCCTAGGTCCCAACCCAGGATTGTAACTTTCTCACCACGGGAATGGAGAAAAGAGCCATGAGGATCATTTAATCAAACAAACGTGCGGTGCTCAGCTCCAACAGTGATGAGTGTCATAGAAACTCCCATAAAATCAGTAATCCTCCAGGATGAGGCCAGACTCTTCCAATATGCAACACTTCTGGTTAGACACACGATGCAGAACTTTTGTTTTTGGAGGAAGTGTTTACAGTGTTAGGGACTAGGACCATGACTCCTGGCTTCTAATTCCAGATGTGCTACTGAAGTGCCGTGGGATTCTTCTAGTTTTCCAAAGATCAGCCACCTTCTGCCGACGTGATAACTTTATGCTCACAGGGCCAGATCCAAAGCCCAGTCAGGTCAGGGGAAAAGGCGTTGATTTGAATGAGCTTTGGGCCAGACCCCTACCAAGCAGTGTCCAATGATTTTCAGAAAATTGTGAAACCATTGATACCAGACACTCAGAATATTAACCTCTTCTGTCGGTACTATTGACTGGCTCCACTGCCATCATTTTGTACCTCCAGTGATCCCTCACTTCTCCCACAGTTCTTGCTTGCATTCATCTCGTTTCCCTGTTTACTGTTTTCCTGTCCTGTCCTATCCTCCTTTTGAGTTGCTGTTATAACTGAGCTGCACTTGCATCCCACCTTCTCTTCTCATCCAGTTTTCACCAGCTGTTGCTTGTCTTTATTAACCTCTCCTAAGTAAAGGTCCCTACTTAACCCACTTCTCCAGCTTTATTTTCTTTGGCCTCATCACTGCTCTTGTGGTTGCTGACAAAGTTTCTTTGCAATATCTAACAGCCTCTCTGTGTCTCCTTCTCTGGACTGGTCAGCAAGCCAGGCTATCAGTAATGTGTGTCATTCACCAAAGTAAAATTACATGTGTACCAAAAAAGGCCAGCATGCAGACAAATTACAGTACGCAGCAAATTGCTTACTTGTATAGGAAACCAAATAAAGCTTACAATGTTCCTCCCCTCCCAAGGTAGGTGTTGAATTCAACATATTAAGACTAAGAAATCTTATTATAGCTAAGGGGGGGATGTCCAAGCATAGTTTCAAAGAGTCAGTAATTATTGCTCCGGATCCTGGGGGGTGGTGAAGCCACTTTGTGCCATACCGCCAGCAGAATTAGATCACGGATTTGGCATAACTGGCCCTGGGAGGATCACACCAGTGAAGGGTGAGCCACCAGGCCGAGCAGCTCTGGTGCTTCCCTGCTCCCAGTGTATAGGGAATGACTGTCCGAGAGCAACAGGATGTAACCAAGGCTTCACTATGTCTCATTGATCCTTAGTTGTCACGTCAGCTCCTTGGGGCCATCGGCAGCCTGTATGCTTTAGAGCAGACCTTAGGTCCATGAAATGAGGCTAGGGGACCATCCTGGCAGCCAGTCAGCCCAGGTTGTAAGAGAGTAAAGGCGACCTGCATGATGTGCTCCTTGGCCAATAGGTTTGAGGGTTAAGGGTTTAGATTTTTTTTTTAATTTTAACATTTCTTTAACAATTATGGATTTGTCTACTATTGCTACAATGTCCTTGAGTCCAAAGCCAGCCCATCGGAAACTGTTGCCATTTCCTGTGCCAGGGTCTCGCTAACTGAAGGGTCATGACAAATCTAGAATAATAGTGACTCACCCGAGGCACTCTGTGGTCCAGATCATAAGACTTGGGGGCAAAACGGGTGAAAGCAGCTTGTAAATCCCATTGGCATTAGGGAATCACTGGGGTACCATAAAGCAATACTAGCTAGCTGGCGCTTTGTCATGCCCGTTCAACTTCCCTACCCACGTAGGGGACATGCTGGTGCAGAATGCAGCAGTGTAAATTAAAGCAACCCTGAAGTTGCTGTAACTTGTATTGGAGCAAAATCCGCTCCCGGCTCCAAGCAAACCCCAGGAAAAAGAGACCCAAACTGACTTTAAGCCACCTTTGTTCCCCACTTGGGATCCTGTTCTGAGAGCCGTTTGGCATGGATCTGCCCCCATGTTTTTAATTTTTCAAGTTGAAAAAGACCCCTCGTCACTATTTTACCAATTTAATCTGACATCTAATTTGCAGACATCCCAATTTAACCTTCCTTCAGTGTTTGTTAAAACATGTATTTATTTATGTTTGGGGCACATGTATTTCAATACAAAGGCTTCCTACTTTCTGCAAGTAAACCAACCTATTGCTTTTACAGGTAGATGAGCTGGTTTGTGGCTATGGCAGAGCACAAATGGCTAATTATGGAGCAGAGGGTTATAGCCTTACTCCAGTTTAATAGCATCTTACTCTATAAGTAGGCCCAGTGTCCTCCCTGGAGCTATTTGTGGAGTAAACTGCTATTCATTGCTAGGGAAGAATGGTCCAGTAGTTGGAGAACTAACCTGGGATTCAGTTGCCTTCTCTGGCACAGACTTGCTATGTGATCTTGAGCACTCTGTGCCTCGGTTCCTGCTCTGTCCTATTTTACAATCTTACCAATTGCTTAAATACTGCGCTAATGGGAGGCATATTAGTGCCATAGGTAGAATACAGGTATCAGGCTTTGGCCATATAACTGCAGCATAGTATTTTAACTTTGTTCATCAGAATCAATATCGTATGATCAAACACACAGCAGCTATCTCCAGAAATAGTTTTTATATTCATGAAACAATAATGAATCCAACACTGGCATTTTTTTCTCTTCGCAGGGGAAAGTGTTTATACTTCTGAGGTACAATTGAAACTACGCTCTTTGTCTCACGTTGTATTCAAGATTTATTGCCATTTACAAAGCATCATGCAAAGAGCAAGGGTTAATCTGTAGTGGTTTATATTTATTTTCATTAAAATTATGGATGGACCGAGGCAGTTCAGAAAACCTTGCATAGCTGAACATTGGGGCATCCATATGCATATCTGAGTAGACCCAGCATTCCATGGATGGGTCAAGTGTAGCACTTGAGTGAAAACAAAAACCTCACATAGAAGTTAGTGGAGCCATTCATTCTGATGGCAAGGCAAGAGACAACAGCACAGCTTCCCAGGGAGACTCTTGGAGCACTTTACCAATACTAATTGTTTTCATCTCAGAACACCCCTGACACCCTGACTCTAAGATGTCCACTCTGACCATTCTGACCACACTAAAGACTTAAAGGAAAGAAGTCAGAACCTAAAATAACCATAATTAAATAACTGACAGAAATGGTTGATGTCGCTTTTATACTTTCTGTGTACAATGCTCATCTGTTTTTAGCTCTAGCGGAAGCCTAACAATGGAGCACGCACTATGAGCAAAATTTGGGCTGGAATTTGTGAGGCTGCTTATTTCAGAAAAATTTCAGATGGCAGAGTGCAACATGGAGTCCTCTCCTCCCTCTTCCTCCTGGCCAGGCCTCAGCCCTTTTCAAGATCTTCCAAAAACTGCCAACTAGAACTCGCATCCCATGAAAATACTGAGATTTGGTGGGGAATGGGAGAGGAGTCCCAAATTTGTGACAAAAAGTCAGTTTTGAAATATTTCATTAAGCTAAATTATGAAACATCTTTTGTTCCAGGTCAATTGAAACATTTCATTGAGATGAATTAGAAACATTTCATTTTGATTTTGACCCTTTTTATTTTTATCTATATATTTAAAGTGAAACATTTTCATTCTGTAAATTCTGGAACAGGACAGTCTGATACGATCAAAATGAAAGTTTGTTGAGATCGATATGATTAAGAATTTTGATTGGAATTGCATTTTCTGAAGACATTTTCAACCAGCTCTGTAGCTGAGAAGTTGGTGTTTAGGCCCTGTATCTCTAATCTACAGGTTGAGCCTTGAAGGTGTATTACCCACACATCTTAGCATAACATCTACATGTTTTAGCATCTGTGTGCTCTGTGTATCCTGGAAGGAGGATAAGAGATTGTACATGGTCTCTATCCTACTATAGAAAATGTGCTATCATTAGAATTATTAACAATATTCCCTATGTCATCTAAGGATCTTGTCACTATTTTGTTGCCTAGCAGTAATAAGCATATTCTGTGACCTGTTCTCCATCTGGTTTATTTTTTAAAAAATAGCCTCAAATAATGTATGATTTTCTTGTCTCGTTGAATAGATGGATGTGTTGAATCCACTGGCATTTACCCATCATGTAAATAAAATCATTCTGGAAACCACTAATAATTGCGGGAGGAGGGGGAAGAGGGATAGCTTAGTGGTTTGAGCATTGGTCTGCTAAACCCAGGGTTGTGAGTTTAATCCTTCAGGGGGCCATTTAGGGATCTGGGGCAAAAAAATCTGTCAGGGGACAGTACTTGGTCCTGCTAGTGAAGGCAGGGGACTGGACTCGATGACCTTTCAAGGTCGTTCCAGTTCTAGGAGATTGGCATATCTCCATTTATTATTATTATTATTATTTATTAATCAAGTAAGCAATTTACTTACCTAACAGTCTGACCAAGACTGCATTTGCACATTTACTGTGACTGTTGCATGCAGATTTCCTACTAGGTCATCTAATAGTCAAATTCACTTTCAGTTAACTGCACCAGCACAACAGTGTTTATTGAATATACTAACATTCGTAAATCTTAAAGCCAGAAGGGACCATTATGATCATCTAATTCTTTTCACTCAAGTCCACAGCCAATAGGTTACAGTGGAGGAGGGTGATGGAAGACATCTAAGACACACCTAGAGAGGAAGATCCTGGTGGAAATGCAGGGAGAGCCAAGCCTGCAGAGCCCAGTGGACATCCAAGCCCACTCTGACCAGCCTGGGGTCCTTGGAGCAGTGGAAAACTAGACTGGATCTGAGAACAACGAGGCTTCTTCCTCTGCTCTAGGGGCTGTAGCTCCTCCTCTGGCTGGTGGCTGCAGACATCACTGCATCACTTCCATTCAGTTCACATTTTCAAAGTTTTTCTTTGCAAGCAGGAGGGGGTAGAAACATTTTTTGTTAAATGAAAGCTGCGGTTCTGATCCCATCACTGCACCAACCTGCAAGGAAACTGGAGAGAGGAGCCTGCATTGCCGAAGCGAAGAGTCTGAAGGAGGCACCAGAATGTTACTCTGTGCAGATGGTTAGGAATGCTAAGGTGCGGGAAGAGCAGCTCCAGCAATAGTCACTCTAATAAGGAGCCAGTTTTGTTTAATAGAAATGGAATGTACTCCTGTAACCAGTCACATGCCTTCAGGCTCATACCCATGCCTTACCCAAAGCTAGGGCTGGATTCTGTCCAAACTTCACTGAGGGGAGATCAGCTGAGCACACTTACAGTGAACGCCTAGCATGAGTAACGTCTCATGTTAGTCTCTCATGAGAGTGGTAGGCATTGCATTGTGGGCGGAGCTGAGAATACCACTCTCCTTTTCCCAATTCATGGGCTGCTTTTGTATCTACATTTGTTATTACCATTGTCTTATATCTCATAGCTTTGTTAAGCTTGACTACAGTATATAATAAATGAATAACTATGAAGACAAAGTCCCAAAAGAAGATTGTTGTCTTTTAAAGATTTTTCCTTTAGCTTCTTAGGCACACAGAGTAATCCATGATTTTTTTTATTATCTATTGGTGGAACTTGTTATAAGAAATACATTCCTGATGGTTTTTGAGTACTTCTTAAAAACGGCCAGCTGGGTTGTAAAGGGTTATTTTCCTCTCCATAAAATATTAGATGCAACAATTAATATATCTCCTTGTATTTCAGTTATCTCTTCCTTCTTTTATTGAACACAAAGCATTAAGCACCTTATTTACCCACCACTGAAATAACATAATGGTTCAAGAATCGTCAAGTACATGTTCACCACCAGAAATAAAAAAAGCAGCTCTTACAAGGGGCTTGCATAACTGTTTGAAAAATAATTATTGGTGTTCCAACATCTTTGAAAGCTATTGATGTGCAACAAGAAGAGACACTCACAATATCAGCTACAATGTAGTGTGTGTCCTTCAAATGATAAAGTAAAAGGGAGGAAGTGTGAATTTTGTCTTTGATGTGATCTGGCAATAGCAGTCTTCTCACCTTATTGCTTTCCTGAAAAGAAAAAAAAATACAGATGAACAGAGAACTGAATCACATCAAACCCTTGAATCAGTGAATGAGAGAGTTCTGTTGCAAACATTAATAAATTTATCCTCACAATACAGCCGTGTGAAGTGGGAAAGTTTCTACTAGCCTGGGATCTATGCAATACCTATTTTAATTTGTTAAGGTGTAAATAGCTTTGTGTTTCAGTGAACACATGCCTAGCTGTTGTGGCTGCAAAGTAAACCTTCCAAGTATTACCCAAATGTAGAGTTGTTTCCTTGAGTCTCTTCACAGCCTGCAACAATGGCTTGAAGAGATGTGAACTCCCCTGTTAATCTTATTAGGGCTGGTCTATATTAAGAGTTTATATCGAGTTTAGCAACGTTAAATCGAATTAACCCTGCACCCGTCCACACAACGACACCATTTATTTTGACATAAAGGGCTCTTAAAATCGATTTCTGTGCTCCTCCCCGATGAGGGGATTAGTGCTAAAATCAATATTGCTGTGTCGAATTAGGGTTAGTGTGGATGGAATTTGACATTATTGGTCTCCAGTAGCTATCCCACAGTGCACCACTGTGACCTCTCTGGACAGCAGTCCCAGCTCGGATGCTCTGGCCAGGTACACAGGAAAAACCCCGGGAACATTTGAATTTGATTTCCTGTTTGCCCAGTTTGAATTTCATTTCCTGTTTGGACATCGTGGCGAGCTAAGCAGCACTGGTAACGATGCAGAGCTCTTCAGCTGAGGTGACCATCCAATCCCAGAATAGAAAGAGGGCTCTAGCATGGACAGAACGGGAGGTGTTAGATCTGATAGCAGTCTGGGGAGATGAATCCATTTTATCAGAGCTACGATCGAAAAGACGGAATGCAAAAATCTATGAAAAAATCTCCAAGGCCATGACGGACAGAGGATACAGCAGGGATGCAACGCAGTGCCGCGTTAAAATTAAGGAGCTGAGACAAGCGTACCAGAAGACCAAAGAGTCAAACGGATACTCCGAGTCAGATCCCCAGACATACCACTTCTGCGCTGCGCTGCATGCCATCCTAGGGGGGGGCTGCCACCACTACCCCACCCCTGTCCGTGGACTCCGAGGATGGGGTATTCTCATCAGTCGCTTCCTCTGATGTTTTTGCGGACGGGGAAGATGATGAGGGAGATGTTGAGGATGAATTGGTCGACAGCGCTCTGCAGGGTGATTTCCCCAAAAGCCAGGAACTCTTCCTCACCCTGACAGCGATCCCCTGCCAACCCTCCCAAGGCGGTATCCCAGACCATGAAGCCGGAGAAGGCACATCAGGTGAGTGTATCTTTTGAATTGAAAAGACATGGTTGTAAAGCAATTGGTTTTTAATGGTTACTTTGCCCTGAGGACTCGGGATGCATTCGTGGCCAGTAGAGCTACTGGAAAAGTCTGTTAACATGTCTGGGGATGGAGCAGAAATCCTCCAGGGACATCTCCATGAAGCTCTCCTGTAGGTACTCTAAAAGCCTTTGCAGAAGGTTTCTGGAGAGAGCAGCTTTATTGCATCCTCCATGGTAGGAAACTTTACCATGCCAGGCCAGTAGCAAGTACTTTGGTATCATTGCACGGCAAAGACTGGCGGCATACGGCCCCGGTGTTTGCTGGCATTCAAGCAACATCTGTTCTTTCTCTGTCTGTTATCCTCATCAGGGTGATATTATTCATGGCTACCTGTTTGAAATACGGGAATTTAATTACGGCGACATTCAGAGGTGGCTGTTTCTACTGGGCTGTTTGCCTGTGCCTGAAAAGAAATCCTCCCCGCAGTTTCCAGCCACGCGGTGGGGGCGGGGGACCCTTCACGCTGTGCAGTTGGCGTTCGGCTAGCAGGGATCTTCCCTGATACCAGCCACGCGGTGGGAGAGGGGGACAGTTCACGCTGAGCGGTTGGCGGTCAGCTAGCAGGGATCTTCCCTGATACTAGCCACGCGGTGGGGGCAGGGAGGGGGACCGCTCACACTGAGCTGTTTGCAGTCAGCTAGCAGGGATCTTCCTTGATACCAGCCACGAAGTGGGGTGACAGCTAAAGCGAGCATCCCAGAGAATGGGATGACTGGAGTTGCTTTGGTTTCTGCCACTGCACGCCAACCCGCAAAGCGCAGCACTAACTGGCCAACTCAAGGAGCTTTGCTTTGAACGGGAAAGGAGGGCGCTGCTATTAATTAAGGTTTCAGAAGCTGGAGGTGTATGGCTTACCATGGTCGCCTGCTTGCTGAATTCCGTTGCCCAGCCCTGCTTGTGTGATCTGTACACCAAAGCCCCAGGCACTCAATATAAAGATGCAAAATGCGACCTTGTACTGAAAGCATATTTGCTAGGTACTGTGAATGATGCTGTTCACCGCAAAAGAGTATATGCATTGTTCTGTAAAATGTATCTTTAAAAAAAAATTCACTCCCTTTTTTTCATCCCACAGCTGCAACTGTTCCTAGGCTTCCCCTGGCATCTCCCTCCCAAAGGCTGTCACAGATAAGGCGGAGAAAAAAACACACACGCGACGAGATGTTCTCTGAGCTAATGCAGTGCTCCCGCATTGAAGTAGCTCAGCAGAATCTGTGGAGGGACACAATTTCCTAATACAAGCAAGCGGGCAGTGAATGGGAGGACAGGAGGGATGAGCGTGAGGACAGGAGGGATGTTCGAGATGAGAGGTGGCGGCAGGAAGACCAGAGGGTGACAAAGGCGATGCTTGGGTACTGCGGGAGCAGACTGACACGCTCCAGCGTCTGGTGGATGTTCTGCAGGAACGGAAGCAGGATGACAGACCGCCACTGCAGCACATCTGTAACCGCCTTCACCCCTCCCCAAGTCCCATAGCCTCCTCATCCAGAGTCCCCAAAACTCGGGGGGAAGGCTCCGTGCAATCAACCACTCCACCCCGGTGGATTGCTCAAGCAGCAGAAGGCTGTCATTCCCCAAGTTTTGAAAGGGCCTTTCCTTCCCTCCTTCCTCCACCTCTCCGCCTGCACCCCACCCTGGCCACCATCCCAGTTCTCTCCCTTTCTTCCCAAATCTTGAATAAAAAATTGTTTGTGAAACAATGGTGCCTTTATTTCCTTTCAAAGCAAGATGTGCTCAAAGAGGGGGAAGGGGAGTTGGACGGGGGTTGGTAATTAGAGAGGATAGGCAATATAAACAGAGTAAACAAACAGGGGCAGGTTCTCATCAAGGAGAAACAAACAGAAGAGTCACTTGTTACCCTGGTCAGTCTGGAAGCTAGTTTTCAAAGCTTCCCTGATGCGCACTGCGTCCTGCTGTGCTCTTCTAATCGCCCTGGTGTCTGGCTGTGCATAAGCTGAGGCCAGGCGATTTGCTTCAACCTCCCACCCTGCCATAAACGTCTCCCCCTTTCTCTCACAGAGATTGTGAGCACACAGCAACCAGCAATAACAATGGGTATATTGGTTTTGCTGAGGTCTGAGCGAGTCAGTAAGTTTCGCCAGCACCCTTTCAAACGTCCCGATGCACACTCCACCACCATTCTGCACTTGCTCAGTCAGTAATTGAACAGCTCCTTACTACTGTCCAGGGTGCCCATGTATGGCTTCATGAGCCAGGGCAGTAAGGGGTAGGCTGGATCCCCAAGGATCACTATAGGCATCTCCACATCCCCAACTGTTATTTTCTGGTCTGGGAAGTAAACACCTTCCTGCAGCCGTCTAAACAGACCAGAGTTTCTGAAGACGTGAGCGTCATGAACCTTTCCCAGCCATCCGACGTTGATGTTGGTGAAACGTCCCTTGTGATCCACCAGTGCTTGCAGCACCATTGAAAAGTAGCCCTTTTGGTTAATGTACTGGCTGCCCTGGTGTTCTGGTCCCAAGATAGGGATGTGAGTTCCGTCTATAGCCCCACCACTGTTAGTAGATGGCTTTGCTGTGGTGGGATTCCCTATCACCTGCACATTTCCCAGGGTCACTACCTTTGACAGCAGCAGCTCAACGATTGCTTTGGCTACTTGCATCACAGCAACCCCCACAGTAGATTTGCCCACTCCAAATTGATTCGCGACTGACCGGTAGCTGTCAGGCATTGCAAGCTTCCAGAAGGCTATCGCCACTCGCTTCTGGACTGTCAGGGTTGCTCTTATCCTGGTGTCCTGGCGCTTCAGGGCAGGGGACAGCAAGTCACAAAGTTCCAGGAGAGTGCCCTTACACATGCAAAAGTTTCACAGCCACTGGGATTCAGCCCAGACCTGCAGCACTATGCTGTCCCACCAGTCTGTGCTCGTTTCCTGGGCCCAGAATCGGCGTTCCACAGCATGAGCCTGCCCCATTGCCACCAGGATGTTCATTTTGCAGGGTCCTGTTCTCTGAGAGAGGTCTGTGTCCATGTCCTCGTCACTCTCGTCACCGCGCTGCTGTAGCCTCCTTGCCTGCTTTCTCAAGTTCAGGTTCTGGATAAAGCGCACGATAATGCACGAGGTGTTGACAACGGCCATAACTGCTGCGATGATCTCACCGGGCTCCATGCTCGCCGCGCTATGGCGTCCGCACTTTCAATCCAGGGAAAAGGGCGTGAAATTATTGTCTGCCATTGCTTTCACAGAGGGATGGGGGGGAGCGACGGTTGAATGACGACATGTACCCATAACCACCCACAACATATTTCTTGCCTCATCAGGCAGTGGGAGCTCAACCCATAATTCAAATAGGCAGCGGGGACTGCGGGAACTGTGGGATACCTACCCACAGTGCACTGCTTGGAATGTCAATGCTTGCCCCGGTACTGTGGACTCACATCGCTGATTTAATGTACTTAGTATGGACACACACATTCGACTTCATAATATTGGTTCACAAAGATCGATTTTGATAAAATCGGACTCCAGTCGTAGTGTAGACATACCTTTAGGGTGTTAACTCTAATGCCCAGTGATGATACTTCAAATTTCCACATGAACTCTTTCACTGCTGATGATTTTACTGAGCAGAATAGGGTAGGTGAAGCCCACTGAAGTGGGAACTGCTGGAGGGAAGGACTTATCTTCGTCTGTGAAGTGCCTAGCACTCTGTTGCTGCTACAGCAGTGACCCAAGCCATGCTAACTGGAAGGAGAAGCAGAGGCAAACCAAGACTAAAGAAATAATGTAACATTTTTAGAACTTTGTAGCAGAGAACCCAAAAATTGTCACAGGAGTATAAATACGATAGACTCTTACCAAGTACTGACAAAGAGTTCTGTGGCACCTTATAGACTAACAGATGTATTGGAGCATAAGCTTTCGTGGGTGAATCCCCACTTCTTCGGATGCATGGGATTCACCCACGAAAGCTTATGCTCCAATACGTCTGTTAGTCTGTAAGGTGCCACAGAACTCTTTGTCGCTTCTACAGATCCAGACTAACACGGCTACTCCTCTGATACTTACCAAGTACTGACTACTAACTATACTAACTATAACTGTAAATTACCACCTCATTAACCTTGGTGGGCTTGTACACACTACTCTGTGTGCCGTTACCACTAAATGCATAGTTATTAACAAGAAGAAAAGAAATGACTCAATGGTATATTGTATCACTTCAGAGAAAAATCAGTTTTTCCTCTCCTTTGTTGTATGGCCAACTCCACTCTTGCTGTCCTATCCTTTGGTTCTCTCTGGCTTGTGGTGCTCCTTACATTCAACATTCCTGTGGCTGTACTCCTTTTCACCAAGTTTATCCATGAGCAGTATTTCTTCACCTAGCGGCCCTCATTTTTCCATTAGATACCTTTGAACTATATTCCTTCAACAGATGTTCAAACAGTCATTTTCCCTGCCAGGGGCGAAAGTAAATTAACAGACTTACCGGTACACAGGACGGCCAGGGTCCAGGACAAGGTGTGTGCGGGGGCAGTGCTAGGCCCCTGGAAGGGGCGGGGCCTTGGGTGGAAGGGGCGGGGTTGGTGCCAGACTCCCCCAGCCAGCCCCTCAGTGCTGCCCACCCTGTGCTGCCCAGGGCTCTGACAGCGATTTAAAGGGCCCGGGCCTTCAGCCACTGCCAGGAGCCCTGGGCCCTTTTAAATCGCTGCTGGAGTTCTGGGGCTCCAGCGGCAATTTAAAAGGGCAGGGGCTCCGGCCACTGCTGGGAGCCCGGGGCCTTTTTAAATCGCCGGGCCCTGGAGCAGCTGGCCCTTTTGCCCCCCACGCATCATCGGCCCTGCCCGTACAGTCGGCTGTGTACCAGTGGCCACTTTCTTACCAGTACGCCGTACCAAACCATACCAGCTTACTTTCACCTCTGCTCTCTGCTCATATACTTCTGGTCCTTTTGCAGTTGGGGTTCTTGTTTGCTGTTTTCAGGACCTGTTTTCATCTAATGCAGCTTTTTGATCAATTCCTTTTTTCACCAATTACGTTTCCTTTCAGATTTTTTCCCTTGATACTCTCCAGGACAGCTGTAGATTTTATCTCCTGCTACATGCCTCTCTAATAGTGTCTGCCCAGTTCTATTCTTTCTGCTTCTTCTCACCTGGAACCATTTCTATTTTCCTTCTCTTTCCTTCTTCTCTCTTCCCAGCCCCCTACTTTTATTCTCATATTGTTTTATCACCTCACCTCCTATCCCAGCTCTGGTTAATCCACTAACTCAGCATCTCGATTCTTCTCCTTCCCTCCTCCTTCTCTGTATACCTTCTCTATATACCTTGTCTTGCCTTCTGATGTCATCTGAGCCCTTTCCCTACCTTGGGCTACTCTCCCCCTGGCTATTCCCATCCCAGGACAGCATTCCATGCTGCTGCATCACAGCATTTCATAGCACCCAGTGAACTCAAAACTGCAGCAGTTGCTGGTGCTGAGGGCAGGGTTACTACATTACCTTCATAGCAGCCCAATGCTGTTCCATCTGGGGCGCTAATGTTTTAAGAAAAAAAATATCTTTGAAACAGGTTGTTTTCACTAGCATTTTTAAAAAAGAATTTAATTGAAACATTTCTAAGGTTGGTAAAACTCTTTTTTTGGTACAAAATCCAAATTTTGGGCCAAAATCAACCTTAAGATAACCCTGTTAAGAAAAATTCTGTTTAGGTGCAGCCTAAGGATTATTATTATTGTTTTCAGGCTTTGTTCAGTCATCTAATTTATGAATTCAAGCACTACCTGAAAACCTGGGCCCCAGTTCTGCACTTTTAAATTCAACCTGCCAATACTTAAAGCACCACAGTAACTTTGCCAACCTCAGTTGCTAAGTGCCTGCAGGATTGTGGCAAAAGGAATCTCACTATTGACTTCATTGGTCCCCACGTTTTAAATAGAAATATAAGGGCTTAAACTTTCAAAAGTGACTAGGGCCTCAATTTGGAATGTGTAACTTAAGGGCATATTAAAGGGGCCTGATTTTCCAAAAATGCTGGGAGTCCCCCCATTTCTACGGCTTTGAAAAATCCAGGCATGTATTCAATAGAGAAATGAATCCTTCAGCTTTGTTAACAGCCTAAATTTTCAAATGCTGATCAAATAAAAAGTTGCATACAAGTGAATAAGTATTTTTCTCAGATACGTGTAGAAATTTCTTTAAAAAGTAAATCATGAAGCTTTCTCCCTCTACGTAAAACGCCTTTATACAGTAACACACTGAAGAATGCAACTGCAAGAGTCACCAACGGAATGGAAGATGATGGTGGCTCATGAGTGCCCCCTAAAGTTCTTGCCAGATACAATGCATATCAAAGAATGGCAGAGCCAGGCTATCAAGTCAGGTAATAATGAAAGACTGGCTGGTAGCCAAACAGTAAAGATACCTTGATAGTGAAAATTGAATGTAAAAGCTTAGAAAATGTCACCAAAAGGTTTTTAAAAGCAAAAGATAAGGAAAGGCAAAAGTCTGATTATCAGTTAAAGGCAAACAAATAAAAAAGACACTTCCTCTACCACTGAGGTTACAGCAAATAAGACTTCCACGTACGTGTTTATTCCACTCAGTACATGTTCTATGTAAGGATGAAACAGTTGTCAGTAAAGTCTGATTTCGTCCTCTGACATTCACTGAATTAATAAACAGCATGAAAAATATCTCTATTTACTGAGAAGGAACAGGGCCGGTGCAAGGAAGTTTCGCGCCCTAGGCGAAACTTCCTTGCACCAGCCCTGCGCACTCCACCCCCCCCCCCACAATGCCACTCCCCCAGCCAGCTCCCCCGCCCGTGGGAGCTCAGCCTCCCCCCACTCGCAAGCGCTCAGCCTCCCCCACCACCCGTGGGAGCTGAGCGGGGAGCCTGGGGCAGGGGGATGCCTCGCAGCGGCTGCCCCCTGGCTCCCCGCTCAGTGCCTGAGCGGGGGCACTGAGCGGGGGGGATCGCGGCGCTGAGGGGGGGGGAGCAGGGTGGCTCGCGACAGCTGCCCTGTGGCTCCCCGCTCAGGCGCTGGGCAGGAGGGTGGCTCGCGGTGGCTGCCCTGCCGCTCCCCGCTCAGGCACTGGGTGGGGGGTGGATCGCAGCGGCTGCCCGCCAGCTCCCCACTCGGGCGCTGGGCAGGGGGGCGGCTCGCGGCGGCTGCTCCCCGGATCCCCGCGGCTGCTCCCCGGATCCACGCTCAGGTGTTGAGCGGTGGAGTAGGGGGGCGGCTCGCAGCGGCTGCCCCGTGGCTCCCTGTTCAGGCGCTGAGCGGAGGAGAAGCAGGGCAGCTCGCCGTGGCTGCCCCTCGACTCCCCGCTCAGCGGCTGAGCGGGGAGCCGGGAGGCAGCCGCCCACCGCCTCCCAAATCTTTGCGCCCTAGGCGACCGCCTAAGGTCGCCTAGTGGGCGCGCTGGCCCTGAGAAGGAATACTCTTCTTTGCATAAAGCAGCCAAACACCTGTGTCTCAGGCTATTGGGATCAACATTTTTGATAGGCCATAGTTGCAGATTAGCAGGAATTTGAAGTTTAGAAGAATGGAACTCATCTTTGGATCAAAAATTATATTCACATCATATTAAAATTTAGCGCGCTGACATTTTTCAGACTGTCAGTCAAACGAGTGCTTAGGAACACATCTCTGCACCAACCTTAACATAGTGGCATACACCTACTAGAGCCAGGAAATTCAGTTTTAAGGCTAAAATTCTGTGTTGATTGGCACCATTTTTTCCCCCACAATGTGGCTAGGTGCTATAGTGTTAGCTTTCCCTTTGAATTTCATGGTTTGTAACCCAGTATTAATGTTATTTAACCATGAATTTTTTATCCACAGATTTCTGCTTTTAATATTTTCTTTTTAAACCGTACTTCTTAAATAATGGCTATTAAGGCACAGTACTTACAGCATCCAAGAAACTGGGGAAAGCTCCTTTAAAGTAATTTCAGTGACTCAGGTGGTCATGTGTAGACAAATCAATTTTATTCAGACTATCCAAAATACTCATTAATTAGAAATGAAGTCATTTCCCCTGGCATTTATCAAATAGGAGGAAG
Source organism: Chelydra serpentina (assembly GCA_037349315.1). Classification (NCBI taxonomy): domain Eukaryota; kingdom Metazoa; phylum Chordata; order Testudines; family Chelydridae; genus Chelydra; species Chelydra serpentina. Next base: position 31,165,493 of record JBAIAC010000029.1, on the reverse strand, counting down.
CCCCTATGTACATGCATGCCTGCATACACACATATTCAAAACCCAAATAATTATTTGGAATATTTTTTTTTGTATTCCCACACTTATATACGTTGTTTGACCATGTTTAGCATTAGTTTGAATCAATAAAATAAATATATGTGTATGTGTATTTGTGTATGTAAAATTTAAATTGTGTATTCTGTCCCTGTTTATCGTATATTGTTGTATATGGACATTATTCACCTGAAAGCCTAATTATTCTGTTTGGCTAACTCTATATTTTGTACATTTCTAATTTAGAACTTGTTTGGTATTTATCCTTTTTCTGCTAATTTAGTAATCATTTTGTTCACTTAATAGCACACTAGCTACCCAATAGGTTATGATGGCTCTGGAATTGTTAGTCACAGAAACACATGTATGTTTTACAATTTATAAAGCAGATATTTAACCTGATAGGTAGTCATAGTAAGATCTCTGAAGGGGTAAGTATAGTCTATCATTTCATTTTTCTGTTTGACCTAATAAACAATATCCTGTGTTTGCCACATATATTTAGATGCTAAAATACTTAAAATATTTGTTGCAAAATGAGTGTATAATAGAGCACCCTAATACATAAGCCAAAGATTTCAATAAAATAGCCTGGCTTGTTATAAGAACTTGGATAAAGTAATCCAAATTTTGGAGAGCAAAAGCTCACATTACAGAACAGTACATCGCAAAAAAATAATAATAATAGTGTTTCCATAAATCAGCTAATCAAAGCATCTCAGACCTTTTTCTTCATCAATCTGTATGTAAATGAGTTATTTGGTTAAAGAATACACCTACACTGAAATCTCCCATGAAAAAATTCTGTCCAAGCTTAAAAGGCCAGGTAATACATTCAGGTGTGGGAGGAGGGAGCTATAGCAAAATGCTAACTACAGCTGTGGTGTGAATTGTGCTGTTATGGTAGAGTTCTATCCTGTGAGGCACTGAGCTACTACTGATGTCAGTTGGGATTGAGAATGCTTTTCAGGATTGGACATATAGGGGCAAATTTTGGCTCTGTTGAAATCAACAGAAAATTTCTTGACATCAAGTGGGACTGGTGACACATCTTTAATGATTTATGCAGTCACCGTCACCAAGATTGATCAGTCCATCAGCCCTCACAGAGAGAGGCCGATCACAACACGTCAGACATGTTGTTCTAGCCAGTCCTCTAACTACCTGCTGGCCAGACTGTCGGTAGCAGCGGACACCAGAGAGGCATAGTGCGCAGCAGCCCAGAACCGCTGAGCGAGCCACTAGCCTCAGCCTCCCAAGCAGCTGAGATTACAGGCGCGCACCACCGCGCCAGACCCTGATTTATGCAGTAAAGAAGCGTAATACCTTTAAAAAACATCTGGTTTTGGTTAATGTACATTATAGAAAAAAAATATTAATTATATTTTTCTCTCTGTATGGAGATAGGTTATTTTGATTATCCAAAAATGTCAACATACAGAAAAAACCCACACTTCCATTATACGCCTCTAATTCCAGTGCTACCTTTTTTTATTTTCTTATAAAGAAAACTGAAACCACCCCATAAATTAGCAGGAAAACCATAAATACTTTTTTCGTTAACCACAAATGGCTCTTTTCACAAAGAAATAGCTCACATATGTCCTAAATATGTTCAGTTTCATTAGGCAGCGAAGGCACTGTGGATTTGATAGTTTATTCAAAAAGAAAACAAGGTGCACATATGCACAGTGTAAGTTTACAAGAATGGGTATAACTGAGACATTTGCGGATTGCAAAAGAGAGATGCTTGGGCATGCCAATTAAATGTAGTAACTTCATATATCATTTCCACCAGAATTAATAATACCTCAGCTCTTTTCTTCCATAAATCGCAAAGCACTTTACAAAAAAAAAAGTCACTATCATTATTCCCATTTTAAGAATGAGGAAACGGAGGTACAGAGGGGTGAAGCGACTTGCCTGAAGTCACCCCTTGCACTACAATTAGCCAGATTAATGTAAATTTTGGTCTCACCATAGATTACCCATCCTTCACACACAAAGGAAACAATTTCTCCCTAGAGCAAAGGACAGGCTAGTATATTTTTTAAAACTATATCTGTTGTTACAGCAATTTCATGTCTGGGAGTGAATTAAATAAAATGACTTGAGTTAGCAGATTGCTGCAAAATGAACGTTCATTCTAGCACCAAACAGCTTGATTCCCTTTTTATCCACGTTTTATCCACTCTGGTCAAAATTAATCTTTGATCAGAGGGACAGCACAAAGTTTATGCATCACTTATATCCACATAATATGGTGTAGGTGGCACTTAGCCTTGAATAGTCTATCTCTGTAAGCGTGAAAGCTTGTCTTGCTCACCAACAGAAGTTGGTCCAATAAAATATATTATCTCACCCACCTTGTCTCTTTGATATCTGCACTAGTGTCATTCTGAATAAACATGGGTTTTGTTCACACAGACATTTAAGGGCCGGTTGTTCTTTGTCCCAATGCTCCTCTTTGCAAACAAAGGTACTCCTCAGAACTGGTCAAAAATGTTGTAATTTGAAATATTGGTGAAATTTCAAAATTCCCTCTAAAATTGGGGTGGGGGAGGGGGAATTCAGTGAATCTTTTGTAATTTTTCCCAGTTTATAGAGTTGGTTGAAATGTTTCAATGGTTTGAAAATTCATATTTTTGAATGTTGAGAACATTTTCACAAAATGCCCTTTCTTTTGAGCAGGTCTTGTTTTCACTATTGACTATATGTTGTTTAAAATGTTTCAGTCATCTGAGCAGAAACAATACCATCTGATGTAGATGACACACCAACCCCACCTTTCAAGTATATTTAAACAGCACCCTTGTTCACAATGCAATAACCTTGTTGTGGGGGGTCTAAAACCAAACTTTTAGTCACATTAAAACATAGTCTCAGCAAGTTAAATCCTGCTTCATCAAAGTTAATGGGAGTTGTGAGATCGATGTCAATAGTGCCAGGATTTCACCCATATCCTATTAGAACTAGTTATAGGAAAACTTTTTAGTGATCTGAAATACATTTGGCTTATTTTAATTAAATTACTGGTGGAAGTTGCATTGTTCCTCAATTCCTGTCACTTTTCCTAAAAGACAAGTAGCATTGAGAACATTTATACTATGATAAATGTTTGATTTCTTGCCACATGCACACTAATGATTGCATTTGAAAATACCTATATAAACTTGGCTTTTTTGAGCTACCACCTACCATACTGCTGGAACTTGGACACATCTACAGGTAGCAAAGTGTTATAGTCAATATTTGATTCAAAATTCTAACAATTCAAACTTTTGCCAATTTTGAGTTACATAATCCTTCCATGAAAAATGTAAAAGAAATGTTGCATTTTTTCATATATGTGAACATTTTAAAGCTTTGCAAAAAAATGTTTTTGCATCATTCTGAATCCAGCAAAAAATGTTAATGTGGCTTTTGGAGGTACATTCCTGAGCTGGACTAACTGAGTTTCATCACATGATTGAAATCAAACGATATTTCTTTGGCAGCTTATATTGTGGCATCAAAGACCCAGTCTGGATCCCACCTCTAAAGCGTGAGCCCTTCTCAACTGCACTCAATACAAGTGACATTCTGTGATAAAATGTGCAGCCCCCACAGGAAATAAATGCCACAGAGACCTTTAAGTGGGGCCCTTACAAGTCAATATTTTTAAAAGAGACATGCTAAATTGGGCATCAAAGAATATCAAGCACATGGGTAAAATTTACATGGCAAAGTGGCCTTTCTGAGATGGAATAATCATTTATGTTTACAGGAAGGAATTGCTTTATGAAAATATTCATATGACAGATTTTTCATATTATCTGTAGCACAAATCTAACCACAAGTTCCTTAGTACAGAAAAGGAAACCCATTTGGAAGGATGAATGATCGGGAAATGCATTGTATGGCTAAAATGTAACCAGTGAAGTGTAGCAAAGAATCTTAAACCCACTTAGATTTGTATGCTATATGAGCAATCAGTTTAAATTGTGGTGGCTGTACTGTATAAATACACCTGTTACTCTTAGTCTGCTACAATAATGTTCACACAGAAAAGCAAGATGTACAACCACGACAGCCATGATCTTAGCCAATACCAGAAATTGAACCAAAGATTGCATGAGTTTCAAAAACTTGAGCTAAACGGGCTCTAACAGTTCTGTCAATCAGTGCCTCCACAATACACTGAATCAAATTCATAGCATGACTGAAGTTATCCCTCTCACGGTCCACAGCAATGTCAATTTTTTGTTGAAGATATTTTTGCTACAAGCAAACCACTGCACGTCCAATATAACCACCTTTACAAAAATAAGGCATAAGATCCTGTCAGCAGAGCTTTTACTCTTTATATCACCTGCTTTCTTGGTGGACAACCTGTTCTCAGGGTTTTCTGGGCTTAAGCTTCCTCTTGTTTAGATTTTGCAAGGGGTCTAGGGTCTCTTTATTCATCTGAACCTGAATGCCTGATCCTTCAGTGGACACACACTCATAGCTCACAACTCGCAGCCTTGGTCTACACTAGCGGGTGGGGGGATCGATCAAGGTACGGAACTTCAGCTATGTGAATAACGTAGCTGAAGTCGACGGACTTAGATCGACCCACCACGGTGGCTTCACTGCGGTGAGTCGACTGCTGCTGCTCCCCCATCGACTTCACCTGCGCCTCTCGTGGCGGTGGAGTAGAACGGGAGAGCGCTCGATTTATCGCGTCTAGTCATAGACAAGCAGAAGGATGAGAGCTGGTTGAAATTGTCTCTTTTTCACTTAAAAAAAGAAGGGAAGATTTAAACATTTTGATAAAATTGGGGGTGGGTGGGGTGTTAAAAATATATTTTTGAAAACCCAACATTTTTAACTAATTTTTTTGTTATTGAAAACAGTTTTTTTGAAGATCAGTTTTTTTCCAGTTTTGTTTTTTCATTTTGAAAAAACAAAACAAAATTCCAGGATAAAATAATTGATTTTTTAAAAACCAGCTCTAATAAGAACAGAAGGTGGAGTGTGCCAGTGATTTGATTCTGGGAGGCAGCACCAGACAGAAAATAGGGGGGTACTTTATTTTATGGTTTGTTTCACTTCACCTACTGATTTTTGGGCAGGGGTGATAGAGAAATAGACATGTCAGAAACTAGCACATGTCATCACTCTGGCTTGCCTGTGGCCATATTGCAGAGCAGGGGCATGATGTGTGAGACTCCAGAAGGGTCATGGACTGGTTGCCTAGCAGGCAGATGCATTCAGGGTATTTGTTGGCTGACTACATACAAAGGAAAACTTGGGCGGGAGAGTCGCATAGTTATGCAAGGGCAGGCATACTTGTACCAGAGCTCCTACAGGGCTTGATCCAGGACCCACTGAGGTCAATGGAAAGACTCTTATTCACGTCAGTAGGCTTTGAATCAGGAAACCTGCCTCTAGTGTGTCACAACTTTAGTTGGTCTTTCTGTCTCCCCCAGTCACTGGGGCCACATGAACCATGGAAATTAAGCATGTTCAGACAGACGGCTGCGAGATTAAAAGCACTGCTGTTATCCTAGTAGGCCTGCACATGCCCATTCTCCTCCCACAATTGAATGCCATGTATTCTTTCACCCTTTTTTTTTTAATCCCCAACACTGTACCCACAGCTGGAGACTGGATGCCACGCCTCCCATTCCCATCAGCTCAATGATCTTTGGGAAGGGGCATCTGCCTTCCTACTCCTGACAAGCCTTTTGTCTCCAGCCTGAAGGAGCGAAGATCCCCAAACGCTTCTTGTCAGGAAGGAACTCGGCCTACAAGTATTTCAGGTAATATAGGTGGCACTATGTTTATTTAAAACAATAAACTTCTGTAGCAGATCTGGCTAGTGATAGTGATTCTTTCATTGCCAGCATGATGTGGCTGATTAGAAATCATGGCACCCATCGGAATCTGGAATCACGGAAGATGGAAGATCAGGAATCACACAGATTTGCTGAAATGGCAATAACACTATCACTGGGGTTAAGAGTGGCATGTAAAGAGCTACTCATAAGAACCCATTTGTGATGCACACGGAGACATTTCATTGGTCCTACAGACATTTCATTGGTCCTACAGACCCCAGGAACAACACTGCATATTCTTGAGCACCATCTGCTGGCACCTTATCTATTAACTATTACTCCTTGCATGTATCGCTTTTGTAGGGCACAGCTTTTGACCCACTCAGGCAACATGCATGAATGAGACAGTAACACACTGGGTGTTATGACATACTACATACGTCATACTACAGCTGTGAATTTTTTTAAAAACATTCTTATTTAAAATTAGTATTGATTTTAAGCTGGTTGGGGCAGGGACTGTCTTTTCATTATATGTGTGGGCCGTGCCAAACACAACAGGGGCTCTGATCCCCTACTGGGGCCGGAGGGTGCTATACCACAATACAAAGAGGATAAAATAATAATAATTAATAATTAATAATAATGCATGTCTGGAGGGGCAAAGCAATTACAAAATCATATCAAAGTGCAACCCATTAAAAATCTCTTGGACACTGTTGTGAAAACAATCAGTAGCGTTTGGATGTCTCCTAGTGATTTCTACTGAAATTAAAGGCTCCCCCTCCGTCCCATCCCATCCCAAATGTATTTGATTAAAATGTTTATTTAAAATAAGCTCTCAGTGTATTTTACAGTAATATTATGGTGGCATTTATGTCTAAAGCATCACCCCCGCTTTAGGCCTGTAGAGACTCCCCACCAAAGCTAATGCTGCATGGGTCAGCATCACCATAGGTAAGTTTTCTCTCCAAAGGCAAAACACCCCTAATAAAGGGGAGGAGGTGTGAGGTTAGCAACCAGTGAGGGAAGATATGGGAGCAGGGCCAAGCTTGAAGTGAAACTGGGGAAGACTGAGAGCATCGCAGATATACAGGACTTTGCCTTGGCGTCCAGTGAGCCACCTGAGGTCTGTGGGACAATCCCCACGGCCATTTCCATAGGGTGGGGCAAGCTTCTCACTTCACCCTCCCATCCGCAAACACTTACCCTCTGATAGACGCTCTCCAGGGAAACTCAGAGTGCAAACACATGGGATTTCTGTACATGCTCATGACAGGGTGAATATTGGCCACAGTAAATCCCAGCTGTCACCACGTAGCAGGTTCTTCCACAACCATGAAAACAATGTTTTTAGTTTTCTTATGAAAAAATACCATTCTCTTCATACACTGCATATACTTCCAATCTGCATTAGTCACTGAGAGGGTATTGGGGATATATTAAGGGGAAGTATTATACATAGATGTGTCTACCTACCATCCAGGCACAACCCCCTACATTTTCAATATGACAGGTGGGTTTAGTTCCATGACTCACCATAATCAGTGGAAATTTATGAGATTGACCCGCCCCCTATGCTATAAGATTTTAAAGATGTGCCCTGTGTCACACATGTAACTATTCAGGTGGGGGCGGGGAATGGGGGAAGAATTACATATTACATGCATAGTTGCATGGTTTAGTTTGGGGGTTTGCTCATTTATTTTGCAAGTCAAAGAGTAATGTGCCAACTTCTTCAGGATTTACCATGCAAACGTTGCCCAGCTCTGAGTTTTGAATTATACCAAGTAGAATAAAACTGGGAAAAAATCATCATTGTCAGTAGAACTGTACCAGAAACTAATGTGTCCCCTGGAGTTCGGAGTTTGTTTAGGCAAAGGCCTTGCTGAATTTAGTGCTGTTGAACACACACAAAGTTTGGTTAGGACAATGCTAAAGCAGCTCGTTTCTCAGATGACTTTTACCTTATGGCTTGAAGTGCTATGAAGACTTTGGTGATGGTTGTTATAGAAAGCCCTAAGATAGATAGATGCTTACCAAGATATTCCCTTTATAATATGGCTGGACTCAGAGAAAAAAAGGACAATTTATGAGTTCGTAATCACAAAAAGGTGGTTTCATAGAATTTATTTATTTTGAAAATCAGCATTTCAGAGAAATTACAACAGCCCAGGATTTACCGTGAGTTGCCTCATTTAAATCACTTATATGGAGCACATTCCTTAGAAATAAAGAAAGCACATTCCTAAAATATACAGGGAACAGTTTTCTAAGGAGCTCCAATGAAAGGATTTGTAAGAAATGACTCCATTATTATTTGTTCACGGTATAAAGCCCAGTTATGTTTTAGACAGTTTGGCCGTTTGTGTTTAAACAGCTGATTTGTGGCAGAAAGGCAGTTGTAAAACAGAAAATCAGATGCGCTGCATAGAAATTCCTTTACAAGAATGACTGAAGACCAATAACAATCAGAATGTATACAGCGACTTATTTTTTCTAAATACAGGCATTATATTAATAATGCTTTTAGATGTGCACTGTTTGTTTCATAATCGTTGTGAAATACTTTTGAGTATTCTTACCCCTACCAAACAGAGTCTAAGAAAATCCCGTTGCTACTAATAAGAATTCAGGAAGCATGGAGTTAAATAAGTTTGCCTTTTTTCTATATCTGAACAATTGGAATCAGCAGTTTGCATTATTTTAAAAATGAATGCTTAGAATCAGCAATTTTCTTTTTCTTTTTTTTAAAAAGATCTTGAGGGTTTTTTTTATTTAAAGTGGAAAACTACATTAAGTGCAAGGCACTCAACAAAGAAGCAGTCATAAAGCCTAAGTATTCTTAGAGTTATAAAATATGTCCGTTGTGGCAATTCTACTGCCAACAATGAAGTTTTAAGCATTAATATGCCTTCATTGCAGTTTTAATGCCTTAATATTGACTCTATAGCTCTTTTGGGTAATTTTGCTTTCTCTGGTACTTGAAAGGTGATGATGTCAGCGTTCTTCCTACTGATTCATATGCAGGTTGATGAAGCTGAGTTATTTATTGAGTTCCATTATATTTTCTATAAACATTAGTTCTCAATAAACAGAGACATTTAGCCGAGGGTTTATTTATTAAATAGGTACTGTACAGATGGTTTTGCCACACATGATGTGCTGCTGAGGATATTACTCAGGAATAATCAGCTGTGTTATAGCTTGGCTAAATTAATAAGATGATAATGATGAAATTGATGCTTTTGAGCTAGGCTTGGTAAATGGTTTTTGCATAAACAAACTGATAAATTTGAGAAGCAATTACTTGCTTGTCAAAGATAAAAACACAACAGGGCCCATTTATAGTTAGGTCCTATTTATTTTTAAAGATTGTACCAGATTTTATGTTTAATACGCTGCAATTAAAAAATAATACTTAAATGAAGAATAATAAAAAAAACTAACTTTCTGAGTTCTCCTTCAAATCTGAAGATGCAGCATTGCTCGGTTAGACAGCAAGTAAACTTTTTCAAGGCTTTCGCTGCATCTAGAGAAAAAATAATTGGTTTATGAAAAATGCTGTCTTGAGTTGTGCTACAAAGACTGTAAAAATGTTTTCTTTGTCCATGTGTGTTCCAAACGTAGGCTTATTTCATACAAAGAAACTCCACCTCTTATTATGTGTTAATGTGAATGCCATTGTATTGATCACACGTACGCTTTTCATACCAGGTCCCAGTAAAATAATTCTAATTAAATGGACATGCTCTTTATGAATATGAAGAATGATCATTTTACACATCTCCTAGAAAATTAATACATTTACTACAGCTTTATATACTGGACAGAACTGAATTGGCCCCGAGCAAACATGTTTATTCATAAGAAAGCAAGCGGACCAATTAAACATAGTCATACAGGTGCCATGCTGGAGATGGTAGCCGAAAGCTGTGAAAATTTTTATTTTCGACAGTGAATAATAACACTTTACAGTTACAGTATATAGTGGCTTCCAACCTGAGGATTTAAAAGCACTGAACATGGATTTAGCCTGACAACATCCCTGTGAGGTAAGTATTATTATCCTAATCTTACAGATATTGGGGGGGTGGGGGGGAGGAGGAAATGAGCCAGAGAGAAGCTAAGCAAGTTACTTGGGTTACACAGTGAGTCAACAGCAGAACCAGGCATAGACTCTAGATCAGTCCGTTTTTCTAACCAGAGGTGTTAGGGTGACCAGATGTCCCAATTTTATAGGGACAATCCCGATTTTGGGGTCTTTGTCTTATATAGTCTCCTAGTACCCCCCCATCCCCTGTCCCGATTTTTCACATTTGCTCTCTGGTCACCCTAAGAGGTGTGTATACGCTGCTGTCCGAGGTGTGACTGCAGCTCATGTAGGTGTATCTACACTAGCTCCAATGTGGTTAGCTGGAGTAAAAATAGCAGTGCAAATGCAGCAGCACAGGCATCCACGCGGGCTGTAGAAGCCCACTGTGAATCCTGGATACATGCTCGAGTTGCTAGCCCCTGCAAGGGTCTGTGCCACCATGTTGTCACTATTTTTAGCTTCACTAGCCAGATTAAAGCTCACGAAGGTATGCCTGCCTACCCAGCGGCAATCACCTCCCTACGACTGCAGTGGAGACATAACCCAAGAGACTCTTTCCAGGGACATGTTTAATTGACGCTCAACCTGTGTGGGGCTGCAGCCTTCTCCATGTCACAGGCACGTCACCCTCTATTTATATCAATGGGAATTACACTTCCGTAGCAAGGCATAACAAGCCTTGTGTGAACTGCACACACCCACTACTGTGGTAGGATACATACTAAGGAGTTATGTCATATTTGGCCACATTGAGAAGAAGGGCCAGCACTTCAAAGCAGAGACTCTCCTGTGAGATGCAGCAGTCCTTTAACTCTATCAGTGCAGTGGCAGGTGAGAGCACTCAGTACCTCTAACGGGCCCAGTCCTGCTTACACTGATTGCCAGGCACAGTTCATACTACCATAAGTAATCCTGTGGGGCTGACTCCAATGGAACTACTGATGGTTGTAAGCACTATGGCCCGATCCAGCAAAGTACTTATGCACAAGTTTTCAGACTCCAATTCTCCAAAGACCTACTCACATCTACCCTGATACATGCAAGTTGTCTCCCTTGAGTCTGATTATTCACATATATAAATGTAAGCACATGCACATGTCTTTGCAGAATTGAGGGGTGGGGTGGGAGGTTGGATAAGCAAGAATAGATTTACTACCATTACATTTTTTAACATATAATAACTAACATCTTTTGGCAAACCTGATAGTGAAATATTAGCATGATTTATTACATTACCGTACTTATCTTGGATGAATAATTTCTCATCTTTCTCAGAGCAATCTAAAAAGAATTTTAAAAAATTGTGCAATGGGACCTCAAACTCCCATTATGGAAAAGTATCCACAGTTTCTTATGATATACTGATGACAATAGAGTAGAAAATGTGTACAAATCACAATGGATTCAGGTGACATCAGTAATACTCACTGTCTTTTACCAATCAGACTGCTTAGTGATTTTTTTTTTAAATTAACAACAATTGCTCCATGGGATTAATTGCAGCCACAGCCTGACAAAAGGAACAACTAGGTCTTTGGGTGACCTGCAAAATTAGAAAAAGTTCCATATATTGTTTTCATGAAATGAATTTTTGCAGTTGTATTCAATGATGTGGTGAGATTTAATAGTATAATTCTTAGTTTTCTGCTAATATCACCTGGGAGACCTAGATGCCTTTGGTCACAACCTGGCAAAGCCTTTATGCGTGTGAGTAATCTGGCTGAAAATGATGGGATTACAAATAGGAAACACAGGAATTGCCATCCTAACTAAGATCCATGGCCCATCTAGCCCAGTGTCCCAACTCTGGCAATAGCCAGCATCAGATGCTTCTGAGGAAGTTGCAAGAAACCATGCAGTAGGAACATGCTTCTAATGAGTCTACCCTTGTGTGTAAATATTTGCTGTGTTGCAGCCTGTTACCTCACCCTGTCTTCTACAAATTAACCTTCATTCATGTATACGTTTGGTCCATGATATCACCTGCTTTACTGAAAATTACTGAATGAAATGGGTAGACAACAGTTTCTGCTGTAGTAAGAAAATTATTTGGCTGTAATTTTGGCAAATAACACGTATATATGATGAACAACTTTTCTTACGTGACTGAAAGCTTGTCTCTCTCACTCACCAAAGTTGGTCCAATAAAAGATGTTACCTCACCCTCTTTCGCGCTCTAATATCTTGGGACCAACATGGCTACTGCACCACTGCATACAATTACTCACGTCTGTGCTTGCAGGGTAAGGTTCCCATTATCAGAAAGTACTATATTGTGTGTATACAGAACTAAACTACACAGAAAAAATCTTATGATCTTTTGTTTCCTGTTGCTTCAGTTTCAAACTTTGGCCTCGCTGTAGGTGCTACTAACAGAGAAGCCAATTGTGAATATAAATTCTGTCATGCAGAGTTCTCCACTGGCCCACGTCCACCACACTTATTTCATGTCAGACACCAAGCAGCCCTCCGATGGTAGCAGGTTCCTGTCAGCTGGATCAGATTAGAGCCATTCTCAGATGGAGCTGTTTCCGACTCCTGGTGACAAATGAAATTGTGTCCCTTCTGGTCCCCCACAGCACCTTTTTTAGTTCTATAGCTGTGTTTGCCTTTCTCTCTCTCTCTTTCTCCCTTTTAACTTCTTACCATTCACCCAGGAGTGCAGTGGTTTTATTGCCTACTGGAGTGGAATGCAGAACAACACTAATTTGATGGCAGAAAGTGAAAGTAAACACATTCCATTTTCTGCTGCATGGTAGGAAAGAAAGCAGCACTCCTGTGTATATGTTCCACTCCAGCAGGCAGAAAAAATATTGTAGACATCAAGGGGCTAATGAGTGCTACTTGGGTGGCTAAAAAGAAGGATTTGTACAATTAAAGGTGACTAGATCTCTACCATAGAATGTTCTTGGGATAATTTTCCTGCATCTTAAAGAAAAGAAAGCAAAAAGGAGTTAAGTGGATATTGAAAGTCATTTTGTTCACATGCAGAATAAGTATATGCACAGTTTGAAATCTGAAAAATTCATTAATAGTAATATTACAGTAGCATCTAGAGACACTAACCCTGACCGGGACTCCATTGTGCTAGGCACTGTACATACACCTCATAAGAGACAGATCATGCCCCAAAGAGTTTAGCATCTAAATAGACAGGGAAGCGAGAGAGTGGGGGAAATGGGGTATTAGTATCTCTGTTTTGCAAATGGACAATTGAAACACAGAGAGATTAAGTGACTTGCCCAAGGTCATACAGGAAGTTTGTGGCAGGCCCAGGAATTGAACTCACGTCTGCAAAGTCTAGTTCATTGCCTTAACCACCAGACCATCCTTTTTGAGTCTGTTTAAATAAACAATTTAAATAATCTCAATATCTCTCTCTCTCTCTCGCTTCATAAAAATGCTTAGCTACATGCTTAGATTGGCATGCACATTTATGAATGTTCACAAACACTTGTGAAATGTGTTTGTTGGTTGTGGAAATATTTGAAAATGTGGAAATACATGAAAGTCCATATCATTATAAAATAACACCTATGGAAGTGCAGAATAATTTCCCTCACTGGGAGACTTTAAAGGGGGATGGTTACTTCATTGGGCTACCTCCTGAGGTGTCCATTTAGTCTAATTAATGTGAATTGCAAAGGCAACTGCTTAATCAAGACATTATTTGCAAAATGCTGGTTAGCAGTTAAACAGTCAGCAGCTACGTTGTGCTTAACCATGTTGTAGTTAAGTGTGAAATTCTGAGTTCCTGTCTTTTAGGATAGGCACGTTTGAAAATCCTAAATGATTTAAGAATATGCATCCTATTGAAAGTCAATGGGACTTTCAGGCACTTCTGAAAATCCCACCCTTTATACTTGTTACCGTTATTATGACACTACAGAAGCTTTAAAGAGAGATTAAGGGCAGGGTTTTCCATCAGCACTTAGCATTAGCTTATTCTGCTCCAGTCAAAGTTAATGTTAAAACTTCTATTGACTTCAACAGGAGGAGAGTTAGTTTTGTAAGCCACTGGAGATGATCTTGCTCAAAATTAAACTGCATATATAGCAATGAGTCAGTAACTATGTCAAATTTCTAGTGGAGATGCATTTCTACAGGGTTTATGCTTGGATTATTAATGGAGCCCCAGGGAATTAGGTGTACAATTCCCATTGCATTTCCCTTGAAAATCCTAGCCTTACACTTTGAAAAAGTTTCTTAGCAAAAGCAAATCAGACATGGTTGTGTTTGAAGGAAGTATTAGTTTAACAATACTTGGTTAAACATACAGAAACAGAGTAGGAGGAAGCAATGCAACAGTCACTCAGCAACATCTAGAATTCTATAAATCTTACCACATTTTTGATTTGTAACACTTCAGAATAATAAACTAGTTTATTACTTAAAGTAGAAATCCTAATGCTGCATGTTGATATCATAAATCATGTGATTATAATTAATACCAAAGGAATAAGCAATGATTAGGCTGTGACAGACTGATGATGTCCTGTATTATCCTGAATTGACTTTACTGAATTAAGTTAATCCTTACTGAAGTAGGGTTAATACCTTTGGGGTACATTGTATTGAAAATACACATGCTTATGTACTATTGTGACATTGTACGGAACTTGTGGGAAAATAAAATTAATGCAATCTCCGGAAGGGATGAGGAAGTTCAAAGGTCTTTCTGGACCAATACATGTGAAGTGGATTTCCTTAGGAAATACCTGGAGGTGAGTGGAATACAAATTTTCCCCCTCCAAAGTCATATTTTTGAAGATGGGGAGAGAGACCCTCTGTATACTAATTACCTGCTTCTGGAAACGCCACAGAAAAGACCCCAGGATTTGTCTAAAAGGGTGGGCTAAACTTGTTCTGGACTGAAGCTGTGATGAACTTGTAACCACAAGGACTTCCCGGGGAGCGGGGGCGGGGGGTTGCAGGACTTATACTGCCTGAACCCATGTTTGGGGTGATCTCTGGTAAGCTTGTTATGGTCTTTTATTGTTTTTATTTGTTTTCTCTGTAATGCTTTTTACCTTAAGAATAAAGGAGACTTGCATGGAAAACTCCATGTGCTAAATTATATCTGTAGCAATCACTCTGTTCTCAGTCTCTGAAGAGGAAACAAGCCGGTCGGTTTAGGCAGATTGTCTGAGCTAGGAAATACACAGTGAAGGCAGGGAACTGGATAGCCTTGAGGTACCCTGGTCAGGAGAGAGTAAGACATGAGTCTCCACTCAAGAGAGGCAACAGCTGGTGAGTCAGAAGTCTACAGTGGGTGTCCTTGCTGGACCACTGAGGGGAAATACAGGTGCAGTTGCTCTGAACTGTGACACAGGCCATTACTATAAAGCATTAGCCTGAACGTCAGTGTGCAGCTAAATGTCCACCAGAAACTAACAAACGTGTCGGGGTTATAAATGCAAATTGCAAAACCACCTAATGTCACACTTATTAGGCGGTTATAAAGATCTAAGTGAACGATATTGCCTGTCTTGTTATTACTAAATGCCGGCGTGTATATTCAGAGCAATTAATGTGAAATCAGTAGGCCGCTTCTGTTGCAATACCCTGACACCGCACCCTACTTTTTTTTTCTATTTATAATACTTACATGGATCCCACCCCTGTAGGGCCTGCACACCTCAGAATACCCATGACACAGGAAAGTACTATTAGCCTCATTTTACAGCTGGGAAATGAGGCACAGAGACACTAAATGACTTGCCCACGGTCACACACAACATGTGTGGTGGAGCAAGGAATGAAGCTAATTGTCTTCCAAGTTCTAGGCTAGAGCCATAACCACTCTAGATGTCCTGCCTCTCTAGATGTGAAACACCTTCAAAGCCACCAGCTCGGGTCCCTAACTGGCCTGTTGAGTGATAGAAAGCAGTTCCTCCCCAGAAACTGATTTTGCTATTTCTACAGAGAACTTCCAGGCCCTACCTGCCTGAAGACCAAAAAGCACTAATGCAGGGACCAAAGGGAGGTGTTTTTCAGCCTTGTACCTCTTCTTTCACCCTCTGTCATAGCCCTATGAGGCTTGCAGCAGTGGGGAACACCAGGGCAAAGGACTGCTCCGGCTGTGGTCCCTTCTGCCCCCAGTCCACCCTCAAATGCTTTCCTAGGTCCCCTCTGTGCTGGGGCCCCTGGGGTGAGGCTATTCATTGGTGAGCCTAATGCCTGCCCTTTAAGCTGATACAAAAGAGCCATAGAGTAGCAATGATTCAGGCACCAGTTCCTGAAAATCGAGAGTATGTCTGCTTCATTCCAAAGCCCCAGACACCCTTTACTTCTCCCCACATAGGAACATGCAGCATTTCTTACCCTTAATGGATGAATGGATTTTTTTCCATCTCCCTAGGCAGCACCTCCCCTCCCACAGTTTAGATTCTGTTCCTGTTCTTCTCCTTCAGCATGTGGAATACACTTCATCGCAGACAAAACTATGCACCAAAGGGGATGTTTGATGTAATCTTTGATGCCTGCGTACACTGCACCACTTTGTGTTGAGATGCCTTCAAATCCAATCTCCCAACAGAATAGTCACTTGACTTTTGAGAATGCTAAGTACAATGTTAACCAAGATTCCTTTTTATCTAGATGGCCCTATCGCCATAGTGGCTGAAAACTTCCCATGTATTTAAAAACAGAAATAAAAACAATCTCATGCTTTTCTTTCCCAGGAAGAATAGCTCAATTAGTTTTTTTAGGCCTTCTGGTTAAGAAATTAATGGAGGAAAGCTACTTTGAACACCTGAATTTTGCATTACGTTCTAAAGACGACTCCATGCGGGGATTTGAATAACAGGGCAGATATCTTGAACTAGACTCTGTATTCTCAGGGGAACCAGTTCACAGAATGGAGCACTGGGGAGAAGTGTTCTTGGCAAATGGTAGTACTAAGAACATAGACTGCGCCTGCATTTCAACCTGTTTTTCAGGTTTGTAGCTTTCTTCCTGGGTATAATGAATGTGTGAACTATGGCCAAGTGTGAGTCTGATCGATTTGCTGAAGGCATAGGTAACTGGAAGTGACATCTTACTTTAGACCCTGCATTCAGAGGTGACTAGCGTGGGTCAAAAATCCATGTGATTTTTTTTTTGGTCTTTTTTGAATGAAAGCTTTTTGCGCAAAACATTCTATTTTCACCTACATTGTTGATGTGTGGGACACTGAAGAAATGAAACCCTGGAAACCAAAAATGAATCTGTTTTTGCCAACTGAAAAACAACCTGTTTTGGAGTTTACTTGTCAAAGCTAATTTTATTTCAACTTTTTCCATGAAAATACAAAAAAAATCTGCAAAATATTTTGAATTTTTGTTGTCAGTTTTTCCACACAGAATAAAATCTGTTTCCCAACCAGCTCTAGAGCTGGTTAGAATACGACCACTCAGTTGCTCAGCACAGATCATTCCAACCATCTATTAATGCTAATGCCAGCGACAAGTCAGAAAATGTAGGGGATGAAAACTAAGTTTACCTTTGAATTTGTATTATCGATTAATTGTTAAGAAGTTTCCTGAGAAGAACCAAGGAGAACCTTTCCTGACTGAGTAAGCGGAGAAAAGATTTCCGTGCTTTATTTTGAAATTTACAAACACACGTTTACTAATAAAAATGAGTCTTTCCTGAATGGCAAAAACCTCACTCTAGGGCTATGCAGTCTCTCACTAGAGGGGTATATGTGCCCTCCTGGGATGAGACGCTTGGTTTTGAGCACAATACCTTAGTGGCTGCTATCTATTTAATTACCAACTGTTACCGGATGTAAGAAGTACATAGTTTTTGTATAGGCTGGCTGCACAAGGGTGAATGTGACCCTCTAGGAAATCACTAACTTTGCTTTACTGGGCAGATTGCCTCATTGTTCTGACCACTGTATAAGTAGGGCATTATGCAACAAGGAGTTTATCCTACTTGTTGTAATACAATTTTTGTCTTGCTAGCTATGACAATGTTGTTAATAATTGGGACGGGAGTTGCTGCAACCAATAGTGAAGATACAGTTTCTTAGTTGTTCTTATTTAACATTATGAAGGAATTTTTCTTTATAAACAAAAGCCACAGATTATTTACTTATTGTACATGTATTAGTGCAGCTCTCTGGGTGGTTCTTGATGGGGCCTGAAGCAGAGATCCTCTGACTGCAAAGCCAAAATTGAAGATCCAGCAGAGAGATGCTGCATAACACTAGAATTTCAAAAGCGCACCAGGCCAGATTTCCAAGTACTCAGCACCCCCAGTTACAAACAGATTTTCAAAAAAGCTCAGTACCCAGTGCCGAAATGACAGCTGAGCATTTCTGATCATTCTGGCCATAATGTACCTGTCCAGTTTAGGCACAGCAAATCAGAACTTCTTTGTAAACAAGAAACTGGCTAACAAGGAAGCTGTGTGTGAAGTTATTTTTGCAGCTCATGCTCTAATATGTAATCAGAGCTTTTGTTCCATGGCTTGCACATCCAAATTAATTAGAAATTTATATGACCAGAAGTTCAGTTCAGCCTGCATTTAAGGCAGAGGCCATTATTGTTCATGTTTTTGCTCGCTTCATCATGGAACAATTATCAGCCCATTTAGAAAATGCAAAATTTGTTTCTATTTTAATAGATGCTTCAAACCATAAAAATATCAAACTGCTTCTTAGTGTTGTCTGCTTGAAAAACCTCCTAGAGGAAAACAAAACACTCAGTTCCCCATGCACTGGGAGTGACACTGTTGATTGACTTTCCAGAAGGCTACATGTCAGGCATTAGTGAAAAGTAAAAGACTGGAGTCAATGGGGACAGGCAAAGCTCACATGGTGCTGAAGGCAACAGCATATTTTCCTGGGAGCTGAGGGTGGCGTAGGACAGCAGTAAAGACAGCCAGGCATCCAGGGAACGAGAGCAAGAGTAAAAATGGAACTACAGATGATGTTTTTTCTTTGTTATTATTATTCATTTATATTAATATGTCTATGCTCAGTAATCAGCTTTGTTACAGGTGACTGTATGGCCTTAACCATAGCCACACAGTGTCCAGTGAATTCTTAGCTACGTTTGCAGTTTTATCTGCTTCCGAAATGCGAAGTCAATACTAAAGGCAATCTACAGCAATGGTGGTGAGTTTCTTTGGTGGACAAGGTTGGACAAGGTTTTTAACCATAGTAGGTCACAGCAGCACATGTGGTTTACCAGTAAATCTTGCAGGGAGCAAATGACTTCAATCCCTTTTAGTAAAATAGGTCATGGAGAATGGAGTCCTTTTGTCAGCTTCCCCACTTCCCAAGCACGAGGGAATCTAACCCTAGACCCCAGCATCAGGTGTTGGGGCCCTCCTGATGTTTGGCAAGCCAATAAGAGCATGTCATGAGGACCATCCAGACCATCCACCCACCCCCTGCTGCACAAACATGTCTGGAGCAGAGCAGTGTGAATCCCCCTCCCCTTGTTTTCATTTTTTTAATGAGGAAACATAACAAAATCCCCATTATCACTAAAGTGTCACGTGATCTTTAAGGACCACACACCACGTGGCTCCTGGTGCTACATCTCATGGGGAAAAAAATGATCCTGCTAGTCCTAAGGCTAGGCCACTGGTTCAGAACAGACTCAGCGAGGGAGGGAGCAAGAGAGCACATCCTATTGAATCTCCAGCAGCACTACTTGCCACGTCTTGGCATTCCCCATATAACCATTGACACCCCGCCCAAACCTGTGAGCTGCAAGAACTGCCAGGATCCCAGCATAGGGTTGCATGGCTGCAGGCATAGGGGCAATTAGGCATCACCTTTACATATAGTATATTCCAGCCATTCGTACTTCCATCAGCTAGGAAGGGGACTTGGTGCGGAGGTGAATTTGCTTACCAGCGTTGGGCTGGGTTGTGACTGTAAGCAAAGGGGTGGTGTGCAGCCCACACCCACTCAGGAGCAGCCCCAGCATGGGAGGCACTCTGACCAAGAGGCACACCTCTGAGTCACCAGTCCCTCCTGGCTTCCTTCTTGCTACCAGGGGAGTAGTAATTTGTTACAGCTAGTCTATACCAGCAGGAAATTACTACACATGCACCTGGCCAGAAAACAAGGGAGTGGGGGTGGAGCCAAGACTATGTGCCTCCACTGCTATTCCTCACTTACCTGCTCTGGGGAGGTAGCAAGCAGGCAAGCAACCTGTGGCAGAGCTCCAACCTTGTCCCCGTGTGTCCCGCACTTCCAGGCGGTTTGTACTAGCCTCAGAGGCTCACTGCAACCCTCCACGTAGCCCTTCTCTCTCTAGGGCCAGGGTTACAGTCTACTGAGCCCTTTTCATTATAAGCCAGCCAGGAGGTTGGTGAGAGAACTCCCACAGTCTCTGTTGTCCCGTCAGGCTTATTCCAGAACAGTTTAGCCTCCTGTCCTGACAGGGGCCTGTCTTCCCCTCCCAGGAGGTGTTTCTGTAGTGGGGGGTTGAGGGGATCCCGGGCCCACCCTCTACTCCGGGGTCCAGCCCAGGGACCCTCGTGGCAGCAGCTGTTGGCAGCCGACCTTTCACATAGGAATGCCGTGGCATAGACAGGTTTGGACTAATTCCCCAGGCGCACATTCAACTGCACTAGGCTTTAATAAAAGTGAACTAAAAGAAATGGAATTCTACCATGTGGCATCAGGTCAGCAGCAGCAGCACTGGCACCTTTGCCACGCAGACCTCCGCCACGTGCACTAATGGACTACTCAATAGCAGTAGCAGGTTGTCATCTACTTAGGGAACTAGAGGGGAATGGGACATTTTCCTATGAGCTTCACAGATATTTGCTGACAGCAGAGGAATGGAGAGACTCAGGAATTTCTGATTCTTCTCTCCTTTCTCCCCTCATATGACCCCTTCTGCCCCAGTCCCTCCAACTTTTACCCACCCCCATCTCCTTGTTCCAGTCCCATTCTTCTCACCTAACCAGTAGCAGTCTCCACTCCTTAAGCTTCTCATCCTGGGTCCAATCTCCTTGCCCCGCAACTCCTAGGCTCTCCCCTTTCACTCCTCTTCTGATCTCTCGCTCCCCGACAGTGGCCTCCAGACCCCACCTCCACATTCCCCACCCCCACTGGCTTCCATGCTGGGATTCTGTGCCCCTGGGCTCCTCATCCAGGCTCAGCATCTCCCTGGTTCCTTTTCCTAGTCTCTTTCTTCAGCCAGTCCCAGTTCTCCCCCTGCACCACAACTCATCAGATCTGTCTCCCCTCTTCCTTCATCTTCTTCCCCCCACACCAACAATTTTCAGTCCCAGTCTCCTTGTCCAGATGCGCTCAGTCTTCCCCGCTCATCCACCCTCAGTCCCTCCCTTCCGCGCCACCTACTGGCTACCTATTTCTCCATTTCCCTCCCTGGTTTCTAGTCCCAGTCTCTCCACCCAGCTAGTATCAGTGTTCCTCACCCTTTCTTACAACTCCCACTCCCCGTCACTCTCCCCACCACCACCAGCAAGACTGGTTCTTGTCTCCTCTGCATTTGAATCAGGCAGCTTCCTCTTCCATGCTTGGTGGGCCCATGGAGGCAGTCATTGACAGAACAAGCATGACAGGATGCCTGGACCTGGCCCAGCCTGCAGCAGCCATGAGATTAAAATTGTTGGAAAGTCCTTCTCAGGCCCCAGCTGGAACATGCGCAGTGTGGACCTGGGGAATTTAGCTTTTAAAGTCTCTACTAAGTGTGTGTACGCTGTGATTTTTTTTTTAAAGGTTTATGACTTTGGGCAGTTTTCACAAGGCTGGCAAAAGGCACATCTCTGACACAAAGGTCACCCTCCTGCCCCATTTCAGGTCCCTGCTCCAGAGCATGGCAGTGTTGGAGCTTTTCAAAGAAAAGATTGCCACAATTTTTAATATAGGCAAAACAAACTATTTTGCCTTAGCCTTGTTCTTGGAAATGCCTGAACTGCTTTGGCAGAAAACTTTAAAAGAAATGAAGCAGGCACCTGGCCTGTAAGATTTCAGACCAAACGGTTACAATTTGGTAAAGTTTAAGCAAATTAAAAAAGGGTCTTAAAATGGGAAGTGACTGATAACCTTCATAGGTGGCACTGCTGCAGATAATACATATGGGAAGGGAATGCAAAGCTGTGTGAGAGGAAAACAAACTAATGGACAAACTGGGAAGAAAATGGGGTATTGGCTTAATCTCATCACCATAAGAGGAGTTGGGACATTGATATAATTCTTGGCAGAAAGGAGCTCCAGTAGATACAGCAACTGTGAGCCTTTTGGGGCCCTAGGTAGTCGTGTTGGCCCAGGACAGAGTGAACGAATGGAGCCATTACTCTGCTGATGGGCACTGATGTGGAGCCCTGAAAGCTTGCTCCCCTCACCCCTGTGAAGAAAAAGCACCACTCCATGCCCTAGAGCGTCCGTTAACCCTTTTAAGGGAGATGTAAGACCAAATTTCACCTGAATGGCTCCTACTGGCTTTGTAAGATGGAGGCTTCCTCTGACTAACATGGCAAAGCTGCTCCTACAGCGCCTAACCTGCTCCAATATCTCCTGAAGGTTTGCAAAATCTTACCTAAAAACACATGCAAGTGTCCCATCCCACCCAAGGAGAAGGCAGCACTGCACTGTCACCATACAGAGAGAGTGGAGAAAACCAGTTTCACAGCTTTTGCTCTTGTGTTAACCTTCTGTCAGAGCTCCTTACAGGCAATCCCTGCTGAACTGACTGAGGGAGAAAATCTGGTGGGTATATATGTGCCAAACTTATCTCTCAGTAGAAATATTGTTTTACATTGCTCATTTTGGGCCTGGTCCCACCACACATTGTTTATTTTCAGGCTTTTCTACAATACTCTTCATCAGAGCTTTTGAGTTTCACATAAATATTAATTAATGTATCGTTGCAACACCCCTATCTATCTATCTATCTATCTATCTTATCTTATCTTTCTGAGGTACTTACCTGGTCCCCAGCACTGTGCTCTCAGACCACATCACAATCTTTAATGTATTTATCCTCACACCACCCCTAAGCGGTAGGGATGTATTATTATCCCTATTGTCCAGATGGATAAAGTAAGGCATAGGTAGATTAAGTGACTTTCCCAAGATTGCCCAAGAAGTCTGTGGCAGAACCAAAAATATGCCCCAGATCTCCTGAGTCTCAGCCCCTTTTTTTAAACCATATGACCATCTCTGCCTCACTAATGGGTCTACTCATATGTGCAAGGAATAATTACTAGAGTAAGGGCTGCAGGATCCAGCCCTTTCATTCAGGATTTCTATCTACCTATCTTCTGGTTACCATTTGCCTCTTGTATCAAATGTGCAAACCAGTTTAGACCCTGATCCTCAAACACTACATGTGTGAGTACATTAAGTTCAATGAGACTATACACATACCTAAGTGTTTGCAAGATCAGGGACTACTTCCTTAAATTAAATATCCCAATATACTGTAAAGAAAGATGCATGTTTTAAAAAAAGATTTCTCTCTTTTTGGGAACTGAGATAGGGGTTTCCTTAGGAATTTCCACAAAAAGAATCATTTATGAAAATAAATTGAGTGTGCAAAAATAAAACCACTGACACCAGGATCTGGCAACTCACAATGACAGCCCCTAAGCCTGCAGCTACTGCATTTGTGCACGTCATCAGGAAATCACCACTTCCAAGAACAAAGAATTAATAAAATAAAAAGCAACTCTACTTTGCATTATTAAACCTAGAAAATTAACAAAAGGGGACCTCAGATAGACAATTTATTAATATGTAAATAGACCAAGTCAGCAATCAGTCAGTGTGCGGCATAATTGAATAAAACATACTAATTACATTGCCATGTAATGATTGCCTTTTAGTTTAAGGTAAATATTTACAATCTTTTTTTCATTTGACTTTCACATGTAACAAGAGCATCTCCATGCAGACTCTGGATCAGAGTTTTCCAGCAACTTTCAGAATATATGTTCCCACCATTATTCATCTACATTCTATTTTAAGTGAATCAGTGAATTTAACCTCTCTGTCTGACAGCTGTACGGGGTTGGAATTGGACAAGGTATCTATTTTAACAATGTAAATCCAAAAGGCACACTTTGTTCCAAATGCAGCCTTGTTAAACTCCTTCATGTGTCCTATTCTATTTATTTTGTTTTACTGCTCTTAAGCACTATGGATATGTGTAATATTTTAGTTTTATAGGCTATCGCGTCACATCTTTCTCTCTTCTATGCCCACCTTGCCTAACTATAGAGGTTGTTCCCAATTGTATTACTCAGCTCCTGACTCTACTGAACTCCTCCCCACCATAGTATCAGCAAGCAATGTTACTATCACCATTGTACACGTGAGAGGTCTCTAATCTAGGCTATGCAGACTCATGGCAGGTGAAAATATTTAAACTGAACAAATCAGTGCTAATCAGTCAAATCTTTGTAGCATTCTGCTTGTCACCTCACCACTCTACATCCCAAACTGCTTCCTATCACAGGAACACATGCTCGCTCTGATATCCAAGTCGGACCTTTATCCTGCCAGTTAGCACCCCCTCCTCCTAATAGACACACCATACTTACTGACCATGTAGCTTAGTCTTTGTTCTTGTTGATGATTACTGTGCAGACAACACACTCATCTGGCTGTGTCAAGAAATTGCGTACAAATGAAGCTATGTGCGGATAAGTAAAATACTTTTGAATAGAGCCTTAGGAGATAGAAGAACATTATTTTAAATTATCTAGAACATAAAAACTAAGTGAGGATTTGGCAACCTTGCAGCAAAAACCTCAAAACCAGTTATTTCTTTTAAATAAAAACAAAAATGAGAAACAGTAACTATTAGAAATCCCACCTGGTGCTTTTTCTGTGTTAATGATGCTTCTTAAATTGCATGTGGGTAAATGGTAATTTTGTCTCACACCATTAAAAACTAATGGAACCCTTGATGATAAGAAATGCCATAGCTAGCTTGTTGGAAAACGTTTAATTAATAAAGTAATAAAATTATTGTTAACTAGTGCAGTTTCCCAGAGAATTCAATGGGATATAAAACAGATAAAACATCCTTGAGAGTTGGTACAAGAAATAAATGCTACTATATAATATGATACAATATAAAATTAAGCTGGTATGTGTCATACTGAATTAAATTAGCTATTGTACTAATAAAACATCTACAGAATTCTTTCACTAGAAACCTTGGGAAAATGAAGCCAGGAGCATATTTCTATGACCAAAAGAAAATTATTTTTTAAATCTAACTTTGGATAGAAGGGGAGGTAGTTGTTGTTACGTTTACAGGAATTACCGTACTGTAAACATACACAAAAAGATGCATCATTATTAATTATGATTATTATTATATTCAGTGGGAGTCTTCCCATTGACCTCAATGGGCGTTGAATCAGGTGCTATCCACACTGTATGTTAAATAAAGCCTCCCAACTGTGGAATGTAGCATAACCTTCCATAATATAAAAGACTCAGCTAAATACGGGTTGACAGGTCTAATATAGGCCATTCCCCCTGCTCTGTTTGCTACAGTAGGATGTTCTTTATTGCATCCAGTTCAGTTTTAAATTACACCAGGGATGGCCTAGCTTGTATCACAGTCCTCGCTATTGCTGCTATTATTACTTAACATTTGTACTGTGGTAGTGCCTAGAGGCCTCAACCAGGTTGGGATTCAAATACGTTAGGTGTGCACAAACAGCTAGAAAGGAACAGAACCTGACCTGAAGAGTTTACTAGTCCGTAGTCTAATGGAGTTCATTAGGAAGAAATCTTACCTGATGATTCCTCTAAATTCTCCCTTGACCATTTTTATTCTCTAGGGAACAGAAGTGCAGTAGGCTTGAGAAGGGCAAGCTTGGGCATGAGAAGCCCTGTCTCCATGCAGCAGGTGAGGCAGCACCCACCCTTTCTCCCGCCCCTTGAGGTGGCAAAAGTTGCATTGCACTATCCACTCCTTTTAAGAGCTGCTAGGAAGGAATTTTCCCCTCACTACCATACTGGCCTAGGTAGAGTGGGATGTTTTTGCCTTCCCCACAGCGCATTCAGGGAAGGCTTGTTATGGTGAGGCGGAAAGGGAGTTAGGCCACATGTCACAACTCATTATGCAAGTGCGGGGCGGGTGTCCCTTTCCAGGTACGCCATAGGGAAGGCATCCAGTGACCAGATAAATAGCTTGGTAGAGGAATTAAAAAGGAGGTGCTGGTTAAAGGAATGGAATGGGGGGAGGTTTGGGGCTCCTATGGGGGTAATGGCAGGGAGCCGATCCCCCCTTTTTTATAGCCCACCATAGCCCTCCTACGAGCAATGGGTTGGCTGGAGGACCTGGATGGAAAATGAATGAGGGCTGGCGGACATCCCCGGGTAGTTATTGAATGAACATGGATTTGCCAGCACTGTACACTTTTATCTGCCAGGTAGTCCCAGACAGCTAATAATAAAGCTGTGGCCTGATTAAAGCCATATCAAGTGTCTCCTGTCCTTCGTTCAGAATAGCCGAACAATGACTAGATCCAGTCCAGCAACCACTCTGTAATTCAGTCAGAAATAGTCATCAGTTTTCTTGTGTGCGCGCACACACACACACCCCACCCCATCCCCTTATATTCATAGCTTTACATAGACTCATAAATGTTAAGGCCAGCAAGGACCATTAGATCATCTAATCTGATTCTGTGTTTAATACAGGCCATAGCATTTCACACAGCTACCCCTGCACTGAGTCCAAATATTGTGTATTTAACTAAAGCATATCTGCCATAAAAACATTTAAAAATTCCTCTATATTGGGAAGAGATCAGCTTCTGGAGAATGAAATATGTGGCAGGAAACAGGGCAGAGAAAGGGGCAAAAAACAAAAACAGATTTCCAGACATCTAGAAATGGTACCCATAGAAATTAATGGCACAGGCTAAATTTATCCATACAGTAACTCCAGCGACTCACAAATTGAAATGAAATGAATCATATAGTAATTGTATTACTCATCAATACAACATCTGCATGGCTGTAGCATTAGCATTGTATCAGATTCCGCATTTCATAAAAACATTTATATTGATATTAAGTATATACTGGCCAAAAGCTGTTCATCTCTCCTGCAATGTGTTTAATGACAATGAACTCAATGGAATTATTGTACACGGTGGATGGATTTGGCCCAATGTGTTCAAAATGCAGCTAAAACTTGGCTCAAATTTAGCTCCTGTGTTTGCACTTGATATGTTCCCCACCTTTCTGTTGGGAAATAACCAAGAGTGTTGTGGGGGGTATACAGGGAATTGCTATATATTCCCTTTTTCATTTTGGAAACATGCATAGACACTTATGGGGCAGCTGTGATTGCTGAACAAACATATCAATTTTAGGTCCAATATGACTTGGGAGGGAGGGGTAAAATCAGGCTTATCATGAAAATTCAGATGCGGTCTTTGAGATGGAGAGACTACCGACACCCCCAAAATAATAATAGTAATCCCCAGCAACTATGCTATTGCACTAACGGAGATAGTATTACATTTTTGTATGTAGAATTGACAAGTTATTTCTGCTCAAGAACAATTCTTACAAAATTTAGAATGAAATAGGGGCAAAATACTGCCAGAGACTTAATGAATGAGCTGTAGACACACGGATCAACCAGCCAGAGAGAAATAAGAGTAAGCCATGTGGAATGATACGTAAAGTGTTCGTTTCAAAGGCTGTCTCACTATTGAAACTTGTAGCTTGAATCGGGTGCAAGCAAAGGGCTTCATCTCAAGAATGTACTGCTGTCTGTCAAAATTATTTTATAAAAAATGACATGTTTTCTTTTGGCAGATGGGAACAAGGCTTGGAGAACAAATTTTCAGAGGCAGATAAATTGGTTGCTTGGAAATATGGGTACAGAGAGAGAGAGAGAGAGAGAGAGAACCTGTTGAGTATCTGCATGTGCTAGTAGAAAGCAAAATGAGACCACAGTACGGCCAGCACCTTTCCTCAAATACATTCACTCCAATCTAGCATTCAGCCTCCAGGGACAATACAGCTCCCTAGCCTACATCTACTGGGTAAGAGCCAAACAACAATTCCCACCTAAGATTTATTTTAGATACCATTGACATTACGTTGTCTCCACCTTATAAAATGTCCCTGGCGACTGTTTTACAGCCATGGGAGTTTACCAAAATGGAGGCCTTCACCTCTTTCCTCCTGGCTGCCAAAAATTCACTTGCCTGCAAGTGGAAATGATAATTACTCTGTAGCCTCCAATTGATCAAAATCTTAATGCTGTTTACAAAGATGGGCAACTATAATTCTCTCTCATGTTACATAAGGGAAAACGGAAGTGCAGAGCTGTTAAGTGATTTGCCCAAGGTCACAGATCTCCTCACCTCTAACTCAATGCTCTATCCACTGGAAAATGTTGCACTCCTTTAGACCCCTAGTTAGTCCTGGTCTGGGGGGGATGAAGAAAATACAAGACTCCAGCCCCATCTGTGCAGCCAGTTTGGGATTCTAGCCCTGTCAACTCCCCTCCACTCTCAGCTCTCCCCCACTCATCAAGCAAGAGTAGGCATGGGACTGGCTAACTGTGCACAGCAGTGCATGTAGGGCAGCTACCGGCACACTGGAAGGTAAGTGTAACTGCTCCCCAAAAACGCATTTTCCATCTATTGCTGAAAATCAGCCAGAAATCAAAAGTTGGCAATATGGTTTGACATGGGACATTTTTCACACAGCGCTAGCAGAACATCATCTCAGAGATCGTGCCCCATTACCTTCACGACTGAAACTGTCAATCAGGGATGAAAAGCAACAAAACAGTCACTTGCTCCCTTTTGTGCCATGCATCAGTTCGGGTCTAGGTCCTGTTATAATTCCAAAAGAAGAGTTGTGAAGCAATAGGACACAAAGCATATTTCCCTGAACTTGTACAAGGGTCCCTGATATCTGCTGCATGATACATTTTAAGATCCTAGGGTGGTTAACAACAACCTACAGAGTTGAAGATCTCCTGATACAGGAGTGGTCTGTAGATAAGATGTCTGTCTATATACATAAATAGATAAGCTGCCAAGAGACGGTGCTTAAGAATATGTAACATAGTTCTTGGGTTTTGTAGGACCAAAGTCTTCTTGTGCACTGGAAATGTCATCAGCTTTACGTGGAGTTCTTAACACCTTCCTTCATTGTCAAACTAAAGTATTGGACACAAAAATTCTTTATCCTATCTCCTTTTATCTTTTAGGCGTCCCTTTGGAATTTTACTTCAGGAGAAACTTCTTCCATTTTCCTTTGCATAAAGAAAGAACATTAATTAGAAATATTTTTGAAAAGTCATAGAAAATGAAAGACAAGTGTTAGAAAATATTCGTATGAAAGGTTAATATGCCCAAGCCCTCAAATCCCTAATCATGAGTTTGATGTAATATTTGCCCTAATGGAAAATGATAACTGGCAGTATTCCAAAGCAAACCTCTAAGAATGGAGCAATGAAACAGGATCAATGGTAGCTTGGCATTTAACAAGCGCGGAGACAAAGAGAGAACTGCCACCTGGGATAATAAAGAATTAACCACAAACTCTTTTTTCTATTAAGCACAAAAAACTCTATTAAAATAACCTAGCCCTCTTAATTATTTAAAGAGTTGTATCATGTTTTAGCTATGCCGCTTCCATATGTGTCATTTGGAATCACACTGCTAAAGTCCTGTGTAGTCAGCCTTCCAAAATATACCCTGTAATGTAAGAATGTCCCCGCTGGGCTGAGACTCACGAAACTTGTCCACTCACAAGCCCTGCAGCAACCATGTGCATACATTGTTTTCCCTGAGTCAGTGCAAAGTCCTTCCTCATGCTGCCAAAGTGTGTTGGAAAAGGAAGCGGACACTAGCATGGTCCTGCCCACAGATGAGCATGGAAGGCTTCCCTCTGAATACTCAATGGCCTCGAAGAGGCAAGGTCTGCTTTGGCGAGAGCATTTCGAGCACATATTTCTGCTGCAGTTGGCAGCAAGTGCTAGAGGGTGCTCACCTATCTGTGCTACGTACTTGTAATGTGTCTTTCACCACAGTCTCCGGCTGCCATGCCTTTTTTTGCTTTGCTTTGTAGCCCAGCAGGAAAGTGTGCCACACCTCATTCCCCCGAGCCATCCTCCCACACAGCCAGTTCTGCTCACCGCTGCCCCAGTGCCGCACACAAATGCAAAAGACCTACCTGACCCCAATTTCACTTTGGAACTGAAAGCCTCACCACGACGGTGTCTGATTGCTCTGACTTGCCAGTTGGTTGGAGGAATGCAAAGGAAAAGCTGGCATGCTGAATAGCCGGAGGGTTTGATCCGACACTCACTGAGGTCAGTGGCAAAACTCCCATGACTCTGCTGGTGCGGGATCAGGCCTAAGAAAGCTGGAGTCCCTCCTTTGCAAAACAATCTGAAAAATTAAAGAAAAGTCCTAGCAATTCTTCAGGGGCTGATTTTCAGAAGGGCTGAGTGCCAACACTGCATTTGAAGTCAGTGGTAGATGCAAGTGATCCCCACTTCTGTAAATTAGGCCTACCGAATCTTAAAAATCACCCAAAGGCTGTGCGTAGCATGATCTAAGGCCCCCGTGGCAAGCTGTTGGTAAGACTGGATGTAAAAATAGGTTTTTGATGAGAACTAATTGTTAACAAACCATTTTCCCCGTATATACAAACTGCTTTTCATTCTGTGATGATGTGTACATACATAGCTGAACTTTGTTTCTATAAATCCCTGTGGGAATCCTGCACATAGTTAGCCGATAGAGTCTTACATTAGCCCTAAGAATCAATTTATTTTGTAATTTTCTCTCACCTTGTGCCTGCAGTTCAAGCCAATGGAGGGCAAGAAAGAGTCTAACCGTACTACATAGCATTATAGAGGGATTATCGAGACACACTGAGTGTACACAGGAAATATGAGTTATTTGGTGACAACGTAATTTATTATTTTTTCCTCTAAAAAAGTAACATACCTAATTTTCCTTTTATGGATGGCCTGTAGGTCTGCAAGAGCTGGTTATGATGATAAACCCCAAATGACTTTCATAAGCCAAGAAATTCGGAACACTCTGCCCTCAACTCATCTTGTGAGCCTAGGTATATAAATTTGAAATACCTAGGCTCACAAAATTGTTTTATAAAACAAGCTATTGTTCGTAAAGCATTTTTTTAGAAACATACTAGGGATGTCAAGCAATTAAAAAAAATTAATCACGAATAATCGCGCTCTTAAACAATAATAGAATACCATTTATTTAAATATTTTTGGATGTTTTCTACATTTTCAAATATATTGATTTCAGTTACAACACAGAATACAAAGTGTGCAGTGCTCACTTTATATTTATTTTTATTACAAATATTTGCACTGTAAAAAACAAGAAATAGTATTTTTCAATTCACCTAATACAAGTACTGTAGTGCAATCTCTTGATCATGAAAGTGCAACTTACAAATGTAGAATTATGTACAAAAAAAACCCTGCATTCAAAAATAAAACAATGTAAAACTTTAGAGCCTACAACTCCCATCAGTCCTACTTCTTGTTCAGCCAATCACTGAACAAGTTTGTTTACATTTGCAGGAGCTAATGCTGACCATTTCTTGTTTACAATGTCACCTGAAAGTGCGAACAGACGTTTGCATGGCACTATTGTAGCCGGTGTCGCAAGATATTTACATGCCAGATGTGCTAAAGATTCATGTCCCTTGATGTTTCAATCACCATTCCAGAGGACAGGCGTCCATGCTGATGCACATGATGCTATCTGCTCAATAACGATCTAAACAGTGCAGACCAACACATGTTCATTTTCATCATCTGAGTCAGATGCCACCAGCAGAAGGTTGATTTTCTTTTTTCGTGGTTTGAGTTCTGTAGTTTCCGCATCAGAGTGTTGCTCTTTTAAGACTTCTGAAAGCATGCTCCACACCTCATCCCTCTCAGTTTTTGGAAGGCACTTCAGATTCTTAAATCTTGGGTCGAGTGCTGTAGCTATCTTTAGAAATCTCACATTTGATCTTTTCATTTTGTCAAATTTGCAGTAAAAATGTTCTTAAAATGAACATGAGCTGGGTCATCATCCAAGACTGCTATAACATGAAATATATGCAGAATTTGGGTAAAACAGAGCAGGAAATATACAATTCTCCCGCAAGGAGTTCCGTCACAAATGTAATTAATGCATTTTATTTAAACGAGCATCATCAGCATGGAAGCATGTCCTCTGGAATGATGGCGAAAGCATGAAGAGGCAAATGAATCTTTAGCACATCTGGCATGTAAATAACTTGCGACACCGGCTACAACAGTGCCATGCGAATGCCTGTTCTCACTTTCAAGTGACATTGTAATTAAGACATGGGCAGCATTATCTCCCGTAAATGTAAACAAACTTGTTTCTCTTAGCGATTGGCTGAACAAGAAATAGGACTGAGTGGACTTGTAGGCTCTAAAGTTTTACATTGTTTTGTTTTTGAGTGCAGTTATGTAACAAAAAAACTACATTTGTAAGTTGCACTTTCATGATCAAGAGATTGTACTACAGTACTTAAATAAATAAATAGAGATATGCCAATCTCCTAGAACTGGAAGGACCTTTCAAGGTCATCAAGTGCAGTCCCCTGCTTTCATTAGCAGGACCAAGTACTGTCCCCTGACAGATTTTTGCCCCAGATCCCTAAATGACCCCCTCCTGGATTGAACTCACAACCCTGGGTTTAGCAGGCCAATGCTCAAACCACTGAGCTATCCCTCCCCAACTTCTATTATGTGAATTGAAAAATACTATTTCTTTTATCATTTTTACAGTGCAAATACTTGCAATAAAAATGATAATATAAAGTGCGCACTGTACACTTTGTATTCTATGCTGTAATTGAAATCGATATATTTGAAAAATGTAGAAAGCCTCCAACAATATTTAATACATTTCATTTGGTATTCTATTGTTTAGCAGTGCGATTAATCACGATTACCTTTTTTAATTGCTATTAACTTTTTTGAGTTAATTGCGTGAGTTAACTGAGATTAATTGACAGCCCTAAAACATACATATAAAAGAATTGTGCTGAGGTGTTTGTTCATATTCTGTAAAATAAAGATCACTCAATTGTGTTGCTTCTTACAATTTTGCAGTTTGTGAGATATAAAATACATGAACAGGGTTAATTATTTAAATGTATTTCTATTATGTTTTGTTTTTTTATTTTGAAGTTCTAAATTTATATACATAGATACGTACAATTTTGTGCATGGTAAAATCATTAAATTCTAAATTTTTATATTGATATTTATAAGAGCAAAAGAGAGAGAAAGAGAGAGTATCATACTGTAATGATGCATTTACTGTAGTTGTTTCCTGGTAGGTCAGAGAAGCCTTCTGTTAATTTCCTAATATATGTTTTGAAATATACCAATGAAGATTTTTTTTTAAACCTGGCATTGAAATAGCAGCACATCTGCCCCAGCATTTGTAATCTCTACTGAATTCAGTGCAATACTACTTCAGGTGCAAAGTACAGTCAGAATGGATCTGAGGCTGCCATTAATCTCAGTAGATGATGACATCTACCATGTCAATGCATCCTTGGTGATAGTTATCCATGAATCAATGACACAATAAACTGCAAGGCTCTTGGAACCATAACATCTCCTTTGTTATTTCTCATAGAGGGGATGAAAGGAACAGAAACTGAGTCCAAAGCTGCTGGTGGGAGAACATGAGGGGAATCGAAACACAAAATAGGAAGGTTATGGAATCAGGGGACCCTTAATATAGGCAATATCAAGCAATGAGACTCTACAGAGATTGTACTGTAATATTACTAGGAGTCATCAGGGGGTAATACTACAGACAGTCTTACACATTCTGTTTAACTGAATGTATAGGCAGTTAGACCTTGGAGAAATTCTGGTTGTGGGTTGTGATGCAGTTCTTTTGAGCAGATATATTTATTATTAGTGAAAGATTTTTCTCTCTCCCAAAGTTGTCCTGACTGCTATCGAGGTTCAAAGCGGCTACCCTTCACGATAGCAAACAAAAACACTGCAGGTGTCAAACATATTTCTGAAGTTAATGCTTACGGTGAGGACTAACTGAGGTTTTGTCTACATGGCTGGAAAAAAAGGTGGTTTTTTTTACCATGGGATAACTAACATGTACCAACTACTTTGCTATAAAATCCTACTGGAGACAAGACATAGTTTTGATCATGAGGTATAGTAGGCGAGATCAAGCAGAGTTGGAGGACATAGTGTTGACCTCACATAGCAATCTTCAGGTAAAAGCTACAGGTGCCTTGTCTCCACTGGGATTTTACACTGAGAGAACTATCGTGCATTAGTCATCTCCCTATCTTCTTTAAGGCAGTGAAGATTTGGACAACCTCTTACTCTCTGCCATCAGAACATCTTCCATAGTAGAACCAGACACACAATTAAATATCTATGTTATCTTACTAGATGGACACCTTTCTGGTTTAGCATGTTGATTGGTACTTTGGGAATTACTAATTCACAAATGAGCACTGGTACAAGAGTGCTGGTAGTGTGGCTCCCCCATGAGCCATGTGGCCATGGGACACAATGGATGCAGGAAGCTCCTCAGAGGATACGGACCATCCTGCAGAAGAACTTGTCTTTCCAGGATGCACCAAGATTCACATGATTTTCACATGGGTTAAAATGATCAAGCCTTTTGCCCAATTTGTGCATGACCAAACCCCATCCTCTGAGTTACATGGTATAACAGAAACTCTGCAGCCTCTTGCACACTGATATTTCCACCTCAGTTAAATTGCACATTTCACTATGGCAATGTAAAATCTAAAAAGAGAATCTTAATCCACCAATTATTGACCCAATAGACTGACATTGCTCCTTTTCTTTATGCCAATGAAACTTTAAATCATGTTATATTTAGAAGGCATTCTGATCTAACTTTGTTCATTAGCACATAGGGAGACATTAATCATTTATACAGAGTAATAAAATGTAACAATTCCTTTGATACTTTCTTATTATCAAGACCTTTAATACTCAATTTGACAAGATAAATTATAAGAGCTCTGAAGAAGCTGTTCTAGTTTACTGAGTCAGTGCTCATTTGTGAATTAGTAATTCCCAAAGTACCAATCAACATGCTAAACCAGAAAGGTGTCCATCTAGTAAGATAACATAGATATTTAATTTTAAATATGCAATTGTATTTACACATTAGGCCAATCAATCATGCTAATAAGAGCTTATTTAAAAAAATATTCAGTACTATATGTATAATACACTGAGCATGCCCTGTAAGCATGTGAATTATAAATCCTTATGAAAAAAAGCAACTGCAAGTCAGATAGGGTAAATTTTACACCTAAATTTCTCTGCCCCTTTCAACTTCTCATAAACATTTTTGAAAATAATAGAAAGGGACTCTACTCCACAATGTTATCAACTAACAGCCTTCAAAATCTTTCAGCTAAAATCAAAGCTGCTCTTTGAGCTATGCCAGTGTGAAACAGGAGTGTTAAACTCCAGCACCTTTCCCATGATCTAAATTTAAAAATGCCTAAGCAGAGTTAAACTAAATATTTATAGTTTAAAAAGAACTATTCCAATGCAAGACCTTCTATGTCAAGTACCAGCCCAGATCAATTTGTAAGATGAGTAAAAAAAATAAAGATACGTTTAATAAACTATTGTAAGCTATAAACCCAGATCTTGGAAACATGTTGTGAGCAGAGATAAACGTATATTTGGTTCACACGCTCCTAAAACTGTAGTGTCATAAAAGCGGGGGGGGGAGCATTCTTTAGTAGGTAAGAATTCTTAGCGTTCCAACAGTTATCTTCACATTTAAATCAAATTAAATCCCTATTCCAGTAAGGTTTATTGCTGAATTATACATTCTTATTTGATTTATTAATCACAGTTTGCATGCATATTAGAAAATATAATTTTTCCCATTATTATATAAAGTATCTCAAAATACTCTTGAATCTTATAGTTCTTACAGATCTTTTCTTTATTATATTTTTGGCAGCACTTTCCCAGCATCATATTTTCAAGACCTTGCTTCCTAACTGTTATCGTACGTCTCATTTTAGCCTAGAATTAGTACTAGTCTCACAGTTGATCAGTAGAGTGCCCTTGGACAGGGCTGGCTCCAGGCACCAGCTTTCCAAGCTGGTGCTTGGGGCGGCATTGAGAATGGGGCGGCAGTCCAAGTCCCGCGGCGGCAATTCGGTGACAGGTCCGCCGCCATTCCCGCCGCGGTGGCAGGTCCGCCACTCTTCCCACCGCCGAATTGCCGCTGCGGGACTCGGACTGCCGCCCCATTCTCGCCCGCTGCGGCGGCGATTCAGCAGCAACTGCTTGGGGCGGCAAAATTATTAGAGCCGCCCCTGCCCTTGGACCACAGAATCATCAAAATTATCCCCTGGGCAGCAACTATTGTTCCGCTTCAGTTTGTGCAGATACCTAGAGTAGTTTCCTAAGTTGACTTTTTTGTACAGTTGAATGAGTAATTCCCAGTGAATCATTTGATTAATTTTGCAATATTTTTCTGTTTGTGACTTGTCTACAAACAGTTCCTCCAGCTCTTGAATTTATGTAATGTCTGAAAATATTCTCAAATTGCTGATGTAAATAATTCTTGGCCTACAGACATTTTGTGAAAAGTTAGTTGCAAACATATGCAATTCAAAATTCATGTTGTGTTGGCTAGTTATGCAAATCATGCAATCAGGAGACAAACAATACCACATGACATGTATAACTAGCCAATGCCCTGCAGAGTCAAACTTTAAAAAACAAACAAACAATGAAAGATATCATTTGGAATAGCAGCTGAGTGCAAATGTGCTTTTCTTGAGTATTTCCAGCAGTGAAGCTCAAGTGGTTAAATGTTCAGGTAGATCCAATTTCTTCATTGAATATGGACGTCAAGGTTTGTAGAACAGTGACAGCATATGAGTTAGAGTTGGTCAAAAATAATTGAATGAATAAGCTGATCAGAAAGTTGATTGAACAAAATATAGAGAAAAATCATATAATTAATATGATCAATAATATTTTACTAGCTCTAATTACAAACAATGATAGAGACTCATCACTTCCAACTGAAATGTTTCCATGTAGAATCATAGAATATCAGGATTGGAAGGGACCTTAGGAGGTCATCTAGTCTAACCCCCTGCTCAAAGCAGGACCAATCCCCAAATCCCTAAATGGCCCCCTCAAGGATTGAGCTCACAACCCTAGATTTAGCAGGTCAATGCTCAAACCACTGAGCTATCCCTCCCCCCAAAGACAATATCTGATTCTAAAGGCTGTAGACAACATACTAGCTGAAGCTACACTAGCCCCTTTTCCTCCAAACTTCCCACCATTGCTACCACCAGTTCAACTCCACTAGTAACTCTGAGAGCTACTGTACACAAGCTTCCTGCAGCTTCCAGCATTTTTACCACTTTCTAACCCTTTTCCGAGCAGAACTAGGCAACATGAGAATCAAATCAACAGCAGCTCCCACTGGTGCAGCTGAACAAGTGTAGCAAGGTTAGAAAATTTGAGGGGAAAGGGTAGTGTAAACAAGGCCAGAGCGTGTCAAATCCTGGTCCCATTCAAGTTTTACCATTGATGTTAACAGGTTCGGGGTTTGGTCCAGAGGAGGGTAAAAAGGCATGGAAGAGCAAAATGCCAGAGTAGAGATGTAATCACTTAATGGCTGACTGCCTCTACTCATTATATAGAAGAACAGCCTTTAGAATCAGATGTATCAGTACATAAAGCTGCAATGTGTGTGTGTGTGTGATCCTATGCATACAACAGTATGCATGTTACACTAGCCCTGTGCTACCTGGGAAGGTGGAAGAAAAGTGTAAGTTTCCTTTTCTCACAAATACAATTACAGATGACAAAATTTAAATGCATTGAGAAATCAGTCTGTACAAAGAAGCAAAAGCACTGTAACAAGTAGCGTATGTTTCTTTTAGAAAAATGTTCTTTATCTCACAGACAGAATGAAGTGTGTGGCATTCAGATGGTAAAAATTTTACACACTTTCATGAAATACTAAAGAGGAAATGGGGAAAAAAAGCCCATGTCACTTTTTAGCTAGTTTGGTTATGGCTGCTTATGAGCTACCATAACATATGCACTTTCCCTTTTGAAAATGTATCAACATTGTTATTTTGGAGGTGGGATAAACTCTTATTCATGCATATCTTATGTTTTAAAGCCAAGAATGCCTGAGATTCTACACTGGATCTGCACATCAGATGCATAAGTGATGAGTGACAAGTGACACAGAAACAGAAAATGTTCTGTGTTATGATGAATAATAAACACATACAATTTATGCAGAAAGAGTCTGGAGATGGTATCATGCACTTTTTCCATCTAAAGCATGTGAGTCTCTTAGAAATGGCTCCAGGTTGAAAGGGGAGTTCTTTCAGTAAGTAGACTTTAGGGGTTACCAATTATTGGTTTGGGGTTATATTATTGATAAAACTACAAAGCAGTGCTGTGAGCTAATCAGTTATTTATAAACATTCTATCCACTCTTTGGTTCTCTCAGTTTTTGTTAGACAAAATACTAGTAATGAATCTGCTCCTTTAGATTAGGCTAAAACCAGCAGAAAATAGCAATGACTAGATTGGGTCCGAATTTTGCATTTGAATTTTTTTCTGACCAAAAAGGCTGTTTTCAAAATGAAAAAAATTACTGAGAAATGTTCATTTCTTTCTAAATTTTCTGGGGGGTTTTGACAAGAAAAACATTTTTTTTAATTATATTTGGTTTTGGTTTAGTTTTGGTTTTTCCTTTGATAACTGAAAAATGTCTATTAAAACTTTTTTAAAAAATTTAAAATACGTTTTTCAAATTTTTCACACAAAATCCTTACCCTTTTCCAGCCAGCACTAATAATGAGATAACAGACTTATTACACCAGAGTTCCATGAGCAATCACTTATGTTTTTAACCCTTTTGGAAGTGGTGTGGACACTTTGGAAGAGCACCCATTTGTTTATTTTGCTATTTTGTTTTAACCCACTGACTTCAGCACTGCGCCACCTATCAAAGACTAAGCCTAAACCCACTATTTGCCTGGGCAGGTGCTGGGAGGAAGCACAGGGTAGCTTGTACTGGCTATAAATGTTGAAAGGGGTAGAGTTCATGTATTGTTGTTTTTGTCCTAATCCCCTTTCCCACTGTCCTTTATCCTGAGCTGCCCATACCTAATAAAGCCCTGTTTACTGTTTTATTACCTTGAAAATTGTGACAAGCTATTTTATTTCTGTGTGCTCTGACTGATGCGCCACTGCATGAGATTGTGTGATAAATATTTCCCCAAGGGACAAGCCCTCCGTGTTCTCTGCACCAGGAGGGTTTTCCCTGGGTGGAAGCACAAGGCGCCTTTATAGGTGAACCCAGGACCCATAACCCTGAGGAGAAAAGGGGGAAGGTGAAAGCCATCCCTCAGGACTGGGGTTACATGTTTAAAGAACAGGCTTTTAGGCCTAGATCATCAAAGCTATTTCAGGGTCCCTTCTGTGGGCAGGTCATAGGGGAACAACCTCCTTGCCATGTTAGTGTTCTACAGAATTTTATTGTCTGAAGGGATTTTTCTAGCACACACAATCTGCTCTTATTCCCCAAGGCGGAAGAGACAATTTTTTCTGTGCCATATTCTTGTTATATGATGTGAGAAATAAATTGATATTTTCGCAAATTCGGAACTAATGAAGCCTACTGAATCTCCCCTAGTTTAGAAAGGAAACTAGAGGTAGTTGCAGTGCTTCCAAATTTCTCTAGAAGCAAATGGCATTAAAGGGAAAGAGACAGCAATTAGTGGAGCCAATCAGGATCATGGTCCCATGGAGAAAGGCCTGAGAAGAACTGAGGAAGTAGCTCAGAATTATGCTCTATTAAATATAATCTATGTAACGAGTTTTCTTTTGGTATATTCATTTTCCATAGATAATCCATTATGTTCAATGTAACAAGTGTACCCTTAAAAATAGCCATGATTTAAGTTCAGTAAACTTCTGCACCTACTCCATTCTCCTGATTCTAAGCAAGTTTTTCGTTCATTTCTTACAGCACCTAGACTGTACACAATTCAAACACAGGCATTTCAAGAAACCGACACATCTGAATAAAAGTTGAACTAAGAGAAAAAAATGCATATGCTGTAACAAAAGTTTTTAAAGTGTCTAAAAGATGGATGTATAAAACAATCAAACTCCTACTTTAAATCCTTCTCCAAGCTATATAAATTGTACTGTGACAATTACCAAGAGCTGCAAGATTAATAAACAATTACCATAGTAACTGCACCATCATAGGAAAACTGTGCTCATACATTTTTAAAAGATAAATGGAAATACAAGACGATTGAAAAAGTCTCCTACTTGTTTTATTCCTAGAAGACAAGAGAGATAGGTCCATTAAAGAATCCCTTGAAGTAATTTTTTCCTCCACCAGTTTCCACAACCATACTTAGTACATAATATATATAAGTTGTCCAAACTAGTAAGGTCCATCAGTTAAAGTACGGTTCTACTGTAGAAAACATCTGTGCAAAAATCGCACCTTTTTACCCAACCGCTCTGCTGACTGTGTGCATTCCGAGTCATACCACTTTACTACTGTGACAATTTTTTCAACTCCTTTTTATTCCAGCAAGCATTGCAGAGCCACAGTGAGTGAGGGTCTATATCTGCTTGTGCACCCTCAACAGACCTGTTTACTAAGTTCTAATTAGTTATACTGTGCAAACCCTTTGAAGACAATGTGGGGGGGGAGGGGGAAGAGGTGCAGAATTTGGCTGGTAGACCATTTTTATTGGCCACAAGGTGTGAGAAAAGCCCCCCAGAATGCATTTACATGATTATCAGTTGGGGGAAGTCTTATTTGTGTTCTCAGTACATTTGAGAGCAAAAGTGGAACCCCTATCATGCCATTTTAACTTGCTACTGTATTATTTTCTGATATTTTGAAAAATTTTACTTCAAAATGTACAGTAGATTCCTGTACTGCTAACAAATGTTACAGTGCGCACTACTACACATTTTCCACAAGCATTGACTTGAATTTATAAATGAATTCCCTTCAGTTATCTTCATGTCCTTTTCCTTTCCACTTTCCATAAACATTAAAGTGACACACTGGTAGTTACACCAATGACCCACCTTTTCAAAAGTCACTAGTGATTTGGGATGACTTATTTCTAAGAGCCCAACCTGTGACACGTTAAAGGGACCTGATTATCTGAAAGTGCAGGGCACCTGCCCACTAAAAATCAGGTTCCTTTAAGGTTGATCAATGTGGGCACCAAAAGCATTAGAGTCATTTCTGCAAATCTGATTGTAAAG
This sequence comes from Chelydra serpentina, assembly GCA_037349315.1. NCBI lineage: Eukaryota > Metazoa > Chordata > Testudines > Chelydridae > Chelydra > Chelydra serpentina. Next base: position 31,124,220 of record JBAIAC010000029.1, on the reverse strand, counting down.
CAAATGTTAATTTCCAGCATGCTTGAGTATTCACACTAAATGTGATGAATGAGATGGGAAGTTGATTTAACCCAGGAGAGGGCAAAACCCTTTGGGCCCTGACACTGAGGTATTTAAGTGAGACAGACAAGGATCTAGCTGCCTTTTTTCAGCTAGGATGACACATCCCTATGCAGTTAGCATTTGTCAACAGCTGTAGTGATGGCAAAAATTAGTAAACAATGGATGCAGTTCATACATTCATAGATTGTAAATGCAGAAGGGACTAATGTAATTATCTAGTCTGACTTCCTGCATCAGACTTCCCTGAATTAATTCCTGTTTGAAGTAGAGTATATCTTTTAGAAAAACATCCGATCTTGATTTGAGAATTGACCACAACACTTGGTAAGTTGTTTCGATGGTTAATTATCCTCACTGCTAAAATTTTGCACCTTATTTTGAGTCATAATTTGTCTAGCTTCTGCTTACCACAATTATATCTTATTATACCTTTGTCTGCTAAATTGAAGAGCCCTCTATTATCAAATTTTTGTTCTCCGTGTAGGTACTTACAGAGTTTGAGCAAGTCTCCCCTTAATCTTCTCTTTGTTAAGGTAAATAGATTGATCTTATAAAGCATGTTTTCTAATCCTTTAATCATTCTTGTGGTTCTTCTCTGAACCCACTCCAATTTTTCAACATCCTTCTTGAATTGTGGGCACCAGAACTGGACACAGTATTCCAGTCACTGTTGCAATGCATTTGGTGGGTTCTATATGCTTAATTCAATTTGAATTTGCCAACTTCTTACACTGACCTCCAACTAGGGTGACCAGATGTCCCGATTTTATAGGGACAGTCCCGATTTTGGTGGCTTTTTCTCTTATAGGCTCCTATTACCCCCCCACCCCCGTCCTGATTTTTTACACTTGCTATCTGGTCACCCTGCCTCCAACAACCTTGTCAGAAAAAAAAAATGTTTTTCTTTAGTTGTTCCCACTGAAGTGTAAAGTGAACATAATCTTGGAGCAATATTTCTGTTCTGCACATCAAATTTATCTAGCTCATTCATGTGGTACCTACCAAAACATGCCATTGCTTATTCTCAAAAGACATCGTCTATTAAGTATAATGTACAGAGATACACTCCAAACTCATCAAACAAGAGATGGGAAAACTGTGCACTCCTGCCCTCCCCACCCCGACACCATCAGCTCACATATTTTACTCTCACGGCTGAAGATTTTGGTTGAAAGCTTCAGCCATAATTTTAAATCTTAATCTAGATCAGAACTGCATTTACCGCATCTTGCAATTGCTCCTAATTTTTAAAAAAATCAATTCAAAACAACATTATTATATATCAACCTGTTGATAATTTTGACAAGAAAATTACTCAAAAAAGGCACAAAGTTAAAAAAAGGTAATATCTAACATTTGGGGCAATATTCTAAAACATTAGGTGAGCCCTCTAACAAAGTTTGAGCCACTCACTTTTAATAATTTTCATGATCTGAAATAATATTCCCTCTTACACTGAAGCATTCCTTAAAGCACTCTAATACTTAGGAAAGCCATTAAATTCTTGTAGATTGAAGGTAGAAAAATAAATTGTTTGTATTTTAGACCTTGAATGATCTTTCTATACCAATTTTAGAAAAAAAAAACTACGAAGAATTCTGCAATTTTAATCTCCTCAGTAGATTCCTATTACTAAACAAGCAGAACGCCACGGTACAAATGTAGATGTTACATGTCATCTTGATCTGCTGCTTTTTTCTTTCATTAAAGCTTTAATGCAGCAATTATGGCTACGTTGCCCTATAAAAAAAGGAAGAGGCAGTTTACTTTAAAAAGTGAAATTGCATAGCCTACTATTTAATTATACACAAATGTAAATGGCCTATTTTTCCATAACTGGTTATTACAGCACTGTTTTACTTTCTGAGTTTTCACAATCTCTAAAACCTACAACGCTTCCTGCTATATAATTGTTTTGCTACATTATTGTTTTCATCTTATTTTTTCTTTTAATGTGAGTTCAGCGGGATAAATCTTGGTTTTAAGCCAGCCAGTACTTCATCTACTTAAGCTTTTATAGATGAAGATTGCTGTAATTATCAGAATACCCGCTTATTTCTGAAGTATTATCTTGGCAACCTGCTGGCATTTACAACCAATTAACAAGCTTTGCCCATTAGTTGCATAAGGGGTATCACAGAGTAAACCCATTGTGTGCTAATTTTCTATTTTAGATAATCAGTTTGGCCATCCAAAATGGAAAAGGGAAGAAAAGAAAGGTTGACACTCAGTGGCAGACATGTAGAAATTATTACGTGCCTCCTAGAGACAAAGGTATCCAGCAACTCCATGATTGCTTCACTGTCGTCACCACTGGGCCTTAAGTATTTATTCCCTTTGTCTCTTTGGGAAGATAAAATATAAAGTACAGCTTCAGCAAAGTAATCATGTCTTCTTTTTATTTTTTAAACAGACCGACTTCTTCTCTTGTGCCTGTAATTTCACCAAATTATACAAGTGTTACACATGATTAAAAAAAAAAAGAACACTGCCCGCTAGTAGAAAAGGTAGCTTTCAAAGACCTCCTTTTGTAATTAAAGGGAAATAATGGGCTGGGCCCCCTCAAAATGTAGCCCCTCTAAGTTATCCCACACATGCTGCGTTTGGTTAAAGGAATATGTTTTATGGAGTTTTATTCTTCACGTCAGTATTTTTAACCAGTCTCTGATATTCATATATAGGTATTCTGATTCTATTCAGGTTCTTAGGCCATGCCCATCACCATGATATCTGATCACCTTCCAGAAGTGTCTTCAGCCATACAATTAGCATCTTTCACGTGTTGTTCTCTCCTTTCTCCAATCCTCATCCCAGGGGGAAAAGTGTGTGAGCAATATTGTTACAAATCCTGTATTGTATTTTATTTATTTATTGTATTTTATCTCAAGGTGGTTGGGAGTTTTCCATCGGCATTATTTTCCAAAGGTAAATTTACTTTTTGCAAAATAAAAATTTTCAATGGGAAACTTTCAACTTCCTGTTGGAAAATCATTCCCAGCTCAACGGCTCCACCACTCCTCGGCAGCTGCTGGTGTTCTCGCGGCTCTATGACTCTTGGCAGCCCATAAGTCCTGATGCCCAGGCTTCTTGGCTCTCAGCACCCCAGAAACCCTGACTCCCAGGCTACCTTTGTTGCCTGGCTTCCTGCCTGGTCGCTACTGGGGCTCCGGGCAGCTTGGGGAGTCTTGTAGATGTTTTGAAAAGATTGATATGAAAATGTCATGACAACTTTTTCAGAATTCCCATTTGGTGGGAAAGTTGGGGTGTATAGTGAGGCAGAAGGCTCCACAGAAGATAGCCATACACCTCAGGGAACACCGGACAAGGAGTCAAGAGCCTTGTGACCTATTCTCTCCGACAAGCTGCTGTGTGACCCTGGGTGAGTCACCTTGCTGCTCTTCCCACCTTTTTCTAGTTAGACTGTAAACTCTCTGAGCCACAGATTGTCTCTCGTGCGTGCGTGTGTAGCACTGAACAAAATGAGCACCTCTACATAAATAATAACAAAATGATTATGCCAGAGACAGGGGGGTTTGAAAACGTAAATGTAAATAGAATTAGATGTTAGACCTTGCTACACACTCCTCTGTTTTGTAATCTGGATAGAAACTAATCAGTTTAAAGACTTCAGCACAATCCTTAAAGCCTGGTTAGATCCCATCTATGCTGAGATTGGAATGGTTGAATGGTTCCAGCTGTAAAACGATAGGAAATGTATTTTATACAATGTAGAAAACTGTACAATGACATGTTTTATTTTCCTCCTGTGGTTTAGATTCATATTTTGCCTTAGTATAAGTTAAACAAAATTAAGACTATGATTATTCTTAGAGGATGCAGCCATTAAAGGAAAAGACAGAAAATGCTGAACTCCTTAAAGTCATAAAGAATTATCAACTGTGCAATTAGTAAAGACAGAGCATGCACACTGAAGTCTATTAAGTCATAAATGAAGGAGAAAAATGTTGTGCTTGGCAATTTGATGTGTATATTTGGATTAATTATTTTAAATTAATTGCTATTGGCTACAATCATTAGAAAATTAAAGATGTAAGGTATGGCAATAAAAATGCTCCTATAAAACAAATCTGGTTATACAGCCAAACCATTTGTTTAATTATTTAGATTGAATACTAAAAAGGAAGAAGTAATAAGGGCTGCCTAGCAGAACAGTTCAGAGGTTGAAGACTGATCCAGCCACACTGTGGCTCCCTTGATTCAGAATCAGTGCTTGACTACTTTGAGGAATGTTAATTCTCTGCAAGGAACATTAGTCATATCAGAACAATTCTCAGTCCCACCAGGAAAACACTGGCAAGCTTAGAGGGTGCAAACTTTCCTTCAATAAACTAATGCAATGCTGGGTACTTTAACTCCCATAGATTGCTAGGCATCACTTCTCCCTTCTTCCCCCATTTCAAACTACGCAAGTGGATCACTGTGCTATGGCATCAGTATTTATAGTACATAGTCAAGAACAAAGCTAAACATTTCCAGGGAAGCCCCCTCAATATAAGACCATTGGCTCTTTCCTTCATTATGGCTAAGAGAAAATTATTGTTGAAATAAGAAACCACGTGATAAGATTCCTCAGTTCCTCACCCCTCCAGCACGGCACATGCGCCCTTGAGAGACAGTGTTTTATCAGAGGGAGAACATTTTTTGTGAGAGTCCCTTATAAAGTATTGTCAGCTCACCAGTGCATCTGTTCAACTAAGTGCTGGCCAGAGAGTTCTGTAAGTACCTGTGCACACAACGGCTGAAGCAGCCTGGGAAAACCTGCCCTCGCTCCTATTGCTATTTTAGATATCTTCGGACCCTTAATTACTCTTTCTTCCTCTGTTTGGCTGTCTTCTGGAATGGGGCTGCTTACTGCAGAAGATCAACATCATACTGCATTAGGACATCTCTGAGCATGGACAGTGTGGTGCTTCCCAATGTCATTACCAAAAACCTGATTAGTGGCAACTGGAGTCGGGGGACAAAGAGACTTTGATCTTGGGAAACAAGCAGTGCAGAAGGGCCCTTTACACATTCTACAGCTACTAGAGAGGAGACACTTTCCTCCAGGACTGTAAGCTCCATGACTATTATTATTGTTATTATTAAGCATTCACATATCACCATAATTTTGTATGCCACTTTGCGGAGGATAGAAGACATTGTCCCTGCACCAAAAAAAAAAAAAAAAAGCTTACAACCTGCATTGGACCAAAAATGAAATGGAAGCTATCAGAGAGAAGGAAGGACTGAGGCTTAAAACATTTGTATAATGCTAATGATGCTGACGTCCTGATAATATTGAAAATTGAGCATTAGGTAGGGCTAGAGCAGAACAAGGCTAGTGGGACAAATTTTTGAAAGACCAGGCCTTCAATTTCCTGTAATGGTGTATTAGCCACACAACTGCCATTCACAATCAGAATGTTCATTTGTGCAAGTCCCCCTTCAACTTTCATCGGGTACAAATGAAAGAGCAGAGTAATGGATATTCCTTTAAAAAAAAGACTTTTTTAAAGGATCTGTTGCTGCTGGGACAATACCAATACTGCACTTTTCCATACTAGACAGACATGAGAAAGAACATCCTAATGCACCAGAGGGACAGAAATGGAAGGCATTGCTATATCTTTCCATTTGGGCTAGCTCCACTTTGCTCAGCTGCTTAGTTTCATTTACATTCTTGACAGTACAAGTAAGGACCCGTGATTTTCTCATCTAACATACACCCCGTCAGGGTATCTTCTGCCTTTGTATTTGCTTTGGATATTGGCAATCCTGGCAGATGCCTGATGGCCCAGAAGCAGGCAGAGAAGAGTGAGGAAATGAAAAGAACTAACACAAACCAACAAGTTTCAAGTAAACAGAGAGTGTCACTCTCATGACCTGTCAGACTCTACCAAAAAATTGAGGAATGTGTTAAAGCATCCCACAAAAAGCATCCACTTGCCTGGCTGGATCTTTTTGCAGCAGATCCCATTTGCTGGTGATGTATGCCTGGATTCATGAGACCTGCCTAATCACTAAGTATTGTTGGTCAATATTTGTAGGTAAATTAACAATTTAATAATTCTTTCATATTCTCTGTTAGTGCCAAATCCTGCAAATACTTAATCACACAATTAACTTTCCTCAGGTGCTTATGTATTTATAAGTTTGGGCCTGTAGACATTCACTCTTGGCAAACTAGTTGGTTCCTCCAGAAATTGACTAATTTCCTAAAGGACTGGGGGCTAGTTAACAACTGCTATGGCATGAAGGGAAGAAGGCTTCTTGCTATCCTGTATGGTAAAACCCCTATAGAAATATGAATGAAAACAATAGGTTTCAGGAGAAATTACTCTAAAACCCTATATAATTCCACAGAGAATGAGAATGATACCCCTTCTGTAGAATTTTTAAACTAATTGACTGTTTAATTTAGAACTACATTCCTGCTATGGGATTCCATAGGCTGGCATTATAACTCTTGAGGAAAAAAGTTCTCATTCTCTATTCTGCTCTAGCAGAGCTTTCCCTAAGGAAATGGAAGGAACATCTTAGGAGTTGGCGTGAGACCCAATGGGTCTCCTCTTGCCTACCCTGCACTGCTAACATGACCTGCCTTTATTTACTGCCTGTTCCTGTGCTCTTTTTCAAATGGCAGGGGAGGAGGATGGCAGTGGAACTGGCAGGTGAGGAGGAGCACAGTGACAAGGAATGCTGGGGTAGGAGAGCTCCTACCAGGGTCTCTAGGTTCAGGACTGAGGGTCATTGGGCAGGATGAGGGACACTTTTTCATTTTGTGATAAGGTATTGTGGGGTGGGCGGATGGGTTAGGCTGGTGGGAGTATAATCATCCCACGTGCTCAAAAGTTAAAGACTCTAGGTTGGTCTTCTAGTTCCACCTTTTCTTTTTTATTCACAAACACGGGTAGGGTGATGAATATAAGGAAAAACTTATTTTTGGTGGTTCTTTTAAACATAATCTTAAAAGTAATGTATGGCCTTGAACCATCACAGCAAATAACGATTTGCCAGGCCAAAACAATAAATACCTTTATATACAAAACTCTAAAAGATTATGGTGACACAAACAATTAAACATAATCTTCCTTAGATATTTGTACAGAGCTCCCATACTATGGAAGTAGCATGAGTGGTGGACAGAGGGCAATATATGGCTTATATATATGTCAATTCAGTTACATTAATTTGCCATGGATAGCCTATAATTTTACTATAGACCTTGTATAGTACTTATGTACAAGAATCAGGTTAGCATTCTGCATTAGAAACACAAATACTTACCTCAACATGGGTGTTGTGAGACTTTAATTAATGTTTGTAAAGTCCTTCCAGATTCACAGAAGAAAGGTGCTATAGAAGCACAAAGTACAGTTATTTCACTGCATACAAAAGAGGAGGTGAAAAGAAATGTCTCTTCCTTACACATGAAACTACTGACCCCAACGTCTGCATTAAAATAAAAACAAAATATTAAGAAAGAAAAGAATTCTGACCATGAACCTACTTCAGTCTTCCTCTGTGTCTTTTTCCTGTGATTTCTGGTTGAGTGAAATAATAAACTATTGCATTGCTGTAAACTCTTTGTAAGTAGATTTGACTAAGACAACTGAGTTCAGTGCCAGCAGCTACACCAATCATTCTTTTAAATGGAAATTTACCGTCTGCTGCTTCACATGGAAACTATACAGAACTATTTTTCACAGCTTGTTCACTGAACAGATTATCAGAGGGGGAAAAAAATAAAAAGGCTTCATTTTCTACAGATCCCAAAATTTCAGTGAAGAAAATCTTGGCAATTTTCTTTTGAAGTGAGACAGATTTTACTTTCACATTGATATAGGTCATTTAGCAATGGTATCATCTTCCAAACTAAGGGCCCAATTCTGCAAACAGTTCTGCACATAAGTAGTTTAACTCACATGTGTAGCCGCATTTGATTCAAGGGACTTATCCATGTGAGTAAAGCATAAAGCTTTATAGGATTTCTTCCTAATATAGAAACACTACCACTTTGATTTAATACAATTTTTGAAGCCTCTCAAGCACTTACATTTTATTTAGCATGTCCTCCAAAGGCTACAGGTAAATGCTCATGAGTCTAAACTCATACAAACATGAATGAAAACAAATACTGTTATACCAATTATGCCTTTTTGCTAAATATTACCTTGACACAATTTATATATGGATTTTAACTCAGAACTCCTGCACCCTATTATATTTACCAGGTGCCTATAAAATATTCTGGTAAAGTGGCCTCCTTGCAATATAAAACAAGAAAGGGAAAGAAACAATGTGTTGGATAAGCTAAGTCTTTTCCATACCTCTCTTCAGATGGTCCCTCCTCCTTGACCTTGCATCAGCCCTCAAGTAGAGACGCTACTTAATTCTCCTAAAATACAAGAAACATCACATCTCTCTCTTACCTCAACAAGATCCTAATCCAAGCACTGTCATGGAACACAAAGGGAAAAATCAGAGTTCAGGCTCCTGCAGGTATTTTGAGACCAAAGGAAAGTAAAAAAGCAAAGAAAATGGTTGTGTACCTAATTCTCCAGCTAACTTATCTAGGGCTAGGATGGTGCAATGAGGCACAATCCTGTGCTGGAGGCATTGAAGAGCTTACTACCCATGTACCCGAGCCGGTCCACAGGCTGACATTTAGAGGAGAACAGAGCTATGGCCCACCCTCAGGGGTCTTGAGAAGACAGCAAAGGGGAAGGATATTGGAGAAGCAAGCCTGACTGTGCCTTTTTTGAAGGCCCAAGGAATATTCTGGAAATCATAATATAAGTCTGCCTCAAGGTTTGATTTAGTTTGGATGTATAGTGTTCACGGAAGAAGGCCCTTCAGAAGGGGAGCAAGTCAACAAGTTTAAAGGACTATCAAGATCTCTTCCAAACAGTAGGAAGCCTAGGATTTAACCTATGCTGCCATGTGGCAGCGTTTTGCTAAATGCAAAAGATAAAACTGTTAGGTGATTATCCCACCAATGGTAATGTTTATTGCATGGTCAAACTGATCTTTTCAATAGTGTGTTTACTTTTTCTTCCCCATTTGATTAGAATGTGCATAGTAAGAAGAAATTAGGTGTAGCTACCCTCACAGACTGGTCAATATACATTTGAATATTGCTTTTAAACTGACTTTGTCAATCAAATATTGCTCTGCTCCATATCTAGGAACTATTGCATTCACTAGCTTATCAGCTGCTGCTTCTGCAGTTGTCTTGGTTCGTAAGGAAATATAGTAGGGGTGGGGGAAAATCCATGTTTTATTCATCCAGCACAAAACAGAAGTCATTTACATCACCCAAATCAAACTTTCATTTTTAATCTGAGGTTAAGCAGGGAAAATATTCTACAACTATGGAAGAGATTTACATAGGAGAACAGGTATTGCACCATCATCTGAGCAGGATTTGTTAGCTCAACTTCTGAAGCATAAGGCTTCACGAACCCATACATGGAAGCTCTATTTTCCACCACATAAACAGACAGGGCTAGTTTCAACACTCCACGTTATTTACTATCAAAGGTGCAGCCTGGGTTTGGGAGCAGTACACAGCAGCTACTTGGAATTCTGTAGTTTGGCAGAAATGTCTTCTTGTGCTCTCTCCCTCAACTTTATTTTGGATGCCTCACATCCTCTTTTGACAATGCCACATTTATTTGACATAATGTGGCTCTGGCATAATCAGACTCTATTGTATCTGCTTATGTTAGAGATGTATTAGTTCAAGAGTCTTTTCACAACAAGATCTGCGAGAAGGACAGGTCAAAAGAAGGGACCTGCCAAAGCATAGGGACTTAAACTGAAGCAGCAGCTGTATGACATCACAGTCTTCCAAGCCTAGCCAAAAACACAGACATGTTGGGGAAATGGCTATTCTGAAACACAGGGCTTTTTGTAAAAATACTTTTGCTTTAGTTAGGCATCTTAGGGCAATTTTTGGACTTCATATTCTTTGAGCCAAAGTCTGCACAAGATTCTGAAATCAATGGGATTACGTGGGATTTAAGTCAGTACAAAATTTGTCAATCTGTACTTGGGCATATTGGGCAAATTTTGCTATTCACACTGAACAGAATTTAGGCTGTTGCTGTTAGCTTTCATTTCCCCCAAGTTCCCTCCACCCCCATAAAATAGTGTAGCCAGAATAGGACTTATATTCAACAAAGGATGTATTTGTGTATTTACCGTGATTGTTGCTAACATCTTTATATGTGGTGAATCTATATATTCTATTCAGTGGGTCAGAAAACACAAACACTAGGCTCCTCAGAGCTGAGTGTATTAATCATATTGCATCCTTTGATCCCTATTTATCAACACACTGATTCTGAAATTCTCATTCTTAAAGGGCATATAAAGCCTTCCATGGTTTTACATTATCTTATATATTTATGCTTCTCAAGATATATTCTCTTGCCAACTCTTTACGTTCTTACATTAGTCCCTGAGCCCAGACATCAATGGGTGGCTGACCAGGGCTTTTCACATGATGCTGCTTTTATCAGGAATGCTGTTTTAGATGCTTTCAGGGAAACGCTTTCTTGGTAGTTTTAAGAATGTGGTTAAATTTTTTTCATTCAAGATGGCACTTGAGCTCTGCTTTTCTTTAAATGTATTGCTTTTATTATAAGATCTTAGCTAGTAATTTGCCTTATAAATGCTAATGTGTTGTGGGGAAAAATCCTGATTTGCCCCTTTGTCCTTGGATACCTTATGAGACGCAGCAGGGTCCTGCAAGGCAGATTGATTTTCTCTTTATTGTCCACAATAAAAAGTTTCTTCAAAGGGGAAGAAAGAGGTGCAAAAAGAAGTCATGCATGCTTAATACTGAAGAAAAGCCTGCTTGCACTTGATACACTGGAGAAATTTTTCAAGAACACTTCATCCTCATGTAGCCATTGCCTGCACTTCTGCCAAGGTTAGGGAGACCTTGGGTTAGCTGCTCGTTGAATACTATGTACTGGTGTCAGTTTTAACATGGTCAGCTGACTACTTAGAAGTTTTTTCTTTTGTTATTTCCTTTTTCCGCTTGTGAATATGATGCATCTTACAGATTTGGGGCCTGATTCTGGAACTGCTCAGTAAATAGCTCTCCCATATCACACACATTGCAGAGCGCTTGTAGAACTGGGACCTTTGATTGTACCCTTCCCCCATCTTTCTTCTGGAGTTCCACACTGTTATTAGTTTACTAGCATGGCACCCAAACATTGGGCTCTTTACGGAATACAGAGTGATAGAGGGGGGCCTGCCCTGCAGGGCTAACAATCTAAGCTAAAATTGACATCCAGGTGAGGGTGACTGCAAAGATAAGGTCCAGTTCTCCAACCTTACTCAATTTGAGTAGTCCCTTAAGTTATGAATAGTCCTGTTGATTGCAGCAGGGCTACTTGCAACTTAAGGTATTGCTCAACATGAGCAATGAGAGCAGAATATGGCCTCCTTTGTACTGGGGGGTTGACAAGAGCCAAAAGCCTAGGTAGTTTTTAAGAGAGATGCGCAAGCTACATCACATTATTTTTAAAAGGAAAAAATTGGCTATGTCTAGAATGCATCGTAAAAAAATCCATTTGGCCAGATCCTGAGATGGTGTAAATTAGTGTTACTCCATGGATTTTGGGGGAGCAGTAACAGTTTACATCAGTGGAGGATCTGGTCCACATATAATTGCTGAGGTCCAGGCCAAGGCAGGACTATTCAACCAACAACCAATGCCAGACAGCCTCTCCAAAGCATTCCTTTCCCCCCGACCACACACACAGAACCTATTTTTACTTCTACTGCTGAGTCCTACCACCACCTCACCCTCCAGTACACTGGCCCTTCACCTTGAATCCTCCCACCAGCAAATCTTTCCTCAGGCCTGAGTGCAGCCAAATCATGAACTCAGATGGGCTGAGTCCCCATTCCCATAGGCCTGAGGAGCCCTGGCTCCTCTCTAGAGTTGGAAAAATAGCAGAGAAAACAGAAGACATAATGAGTTCAATCCCAAGGAAACTTTAATGGCACTTACGCCCAATATATTAACACACCTCACCACAGCTACACTGACATCTCTGGCTTGGAGTGTGTGTAATGCTCTGGGAGGAGCTGCTGCAGCAGAAATTCTCATGCTGACAGGACATAAAAGGAAAAGAGGAAATAAAATAACCCCCCCCAAGAATGTTACCAATTCACTAACTCTGCAAATTCATCCCTGCCCCCCACCCCCAAATAAATGTTAAACTCCAAGCTACCATCCCCTGGTGCCCCTACCACCAGCCATTCCCACAGGGGACCACTCCCACAACTGTGAGATGGCAGACGGAGTGGGGAGCTGGCTGGCCTGGAAAGCCATACCCCAGAGACCCACAACCCTCATCTGTGTCACTGATCACTCAATGCCCATCCTACAACCATGTACTTTTGACCTCTCCCCCCATCTCTCTGTACTCCCTAGTGCTGGGATTAGACCCAGGGAGGATGGCTAGTGACACTGCCCAACCCCAACCCCCTACCCCTGAGGTATTGAGGTAGGCAGGAATAGGGGAGGGATGGTGTTCAGCACAAAGGGGGGCAGATAGGAAGCCAGCTAACAGCTCATTCTGACCCCCTTTCTAATCCCTGCTGGTGGACTGGTCTCTGCTCTGCAGGGCGGAAGAGCTTGTGCAGGGTGTGGTAGAGTCAGCCACAGGGCCCCCAACCATTGTCCTCTGTAGCCCCTGTTGGTGGGAGGCAAATATAAGCACGGTCAGTCCTGGGAGCTTGTCCAGAACTCCGCAGACTGAGTTTCCAAACCTAAAACAATCCCGGGCAACAACCAAGAGCTGGCAAGTGACAGCGATGGCCCGGAATTGGCATTGACCCTTTGCAGTCTCACAAGACTGAAACACAAGGACAAAGTGTGTGAACCAGCCTCCTCCTCATTAGTTGCCAACTCCTGTGACTCTTGCTAGTGTTAGTGTGTTTATTAAAGCCCCATATACTAGAATCAAAAGTTACAAGAGAATGCCATTGTTCATTTGAAAAAAAGAAAAAACAGCAAATTGCTGGCCCCCACGATTATGGAGAAAAGCTTGAAAACATGAAGTTAGTATGACTAAATACTCAGAAAGCAGAAGGCAAATAGAAAGAACCCAAATTTAAAAAAAAAATTAAGTCATGATTTTTTTAATCCTTGAGGTTAGCAATACTGTCATTAACAATAAGAAACAATTTAGGAAACTTTGTGGTTTCTCACAAGGAGTTTTTCCTGATGCCTTCCTTAGAAGGGAAGTAGTTTTGGAGGGTCATGGAAGGGACAGGCGGTGTGACACACACACCCAAAGCCAGTGAACTACATGGACTTCAGTTCCCATCTCCAGGGATCTTTTCCAGCAGCCAGAAGGCCCTGTCTCCACTAAAAGCACAGCTCCATAACCAGGACTGCTCCAGAAGAGGCCATTGAGAGGGCTTGCAGCAGGAGCTAATGCTGATTTGAAATGCTGGAATTCATGGCGTTGTCAGGGGAGCTTGTTGTGGGGCGCCGCGGTTCCCAGACTTCATTTTCCCCACCTCTGGCACAACAATGCAGCCCCACAAATGGGAGCAGAGGGGCCTAGCTGGGGTCAAGGAGGGTACCATGGGGCCAACATTTTTTTCATCCAAGGTTCCTAAAGATAGGCACTTAATTCTGTATCATATTGTATTGGTAATCTACAAAGCAGCACCCAAGAGCTCTGAAAAAGTGAGTTGTCTATAGCTTCCCTTCAGAAAAAGACTGGACCTTGTGCCAAATGAAGAAAAATCTCCGTGGGTTACAACCAAAATACCAGTCAGTTCTGTTCAGATGAAGCACACTACCTCCGGCCTTCTCTCACATATTCACAACATTCACTTCAGGAAAGGGCCACTTTTAATTTAGGAAATATTTTAATATTGCTCAGTTCCCTGTAGATTCCTAACTTGAATGTTGTTAAACTTTACCACAAATACACAGCAGTAGCTGCTGAACAGGCATTCCAAGAATTGGACAGTTTTTAAAAATTCCTTTAGAAAAGCAGGGTTTCTCCCCTTCATATGTCTCTTGTTTGAGAGCACAAAAGCTAAGGGCTTGATCCAGAGCCCATTTAAATCAATGGAAAGACTAGTGTTGACGTCAGTGGACTTTGGATCAGACACTAAAAGAATAGTTTGTTTTATCTTATTAAACACACGCAAGTTATTTTTAAGCCCTCTCTATTTTGAATGTTGTCATTCCCAAATGTTTTTGTTTTACTTGGAGCAAAAAAAAAAAAAAAAAAAAGCGCAGAGAAAGGGAAACTATTCTATCATAAGCATCTTATATGGCAACCAACAATATAACAAGAATAAAAAAAACCCTAACTTTTTCACATTTTAGCAAACTTTTCAATTAGGATTTCTTCCTGGCTATTTAAATATGTCTAAAGTAATGGTTTTCTGTAATTTGTACTTTTCCTTTGGAAACATACCATGCTATTGTCAGCTTTAAAAAAGAAGCAATTTTCTGACTTTTGAGATTGAGCAGGTCAGGGAAAAATTACCACTGTGGGAACCCTATAATTAAATAGAAAAATGCAGCTGCACTTATGAGAAACTAAAATTAAGTTTATTCTATTAATACTTGATTCTGGAATGGTATTTGGTATTTTCAGGCAGAGGCTTCATTTAAAGCCACACCTCACCTGCAGCATGTTACCAGATGCATAACTATTTTCCAAAGCAACAACACGTATGCATGATATGGTGCATAAAAATATATTGCTAATTGCTTCTGTCCAAAAATTAGATTAACTGCAGCAGGATATTTGTTTACATATATACCTCTCTTTTTTTGTCCTTGTATTGGTATTTTCACTTCTTTTTTGTACATTTTTTAAAGAAAAAAACTTGAACAGGAATAAGATTGAAAAATAAATACCTGTGACTCTAGCAATATTTATAATAAGTGAACAGGAATAAAGTATTGTCATACACTTTTGAACAAAATTAGACTGTACATCTGAATCAGCATTCAACAAAACTTGACATGTTGACAAAATTTTATATCATACTACAACCCAAAAATGTTCAGGATGTGTATAAAACAATCATCTAAATCTGTTTGCATGTTTGCAGATTAACAGAAACAGATTTTGAACAAAATCCCATTTGAAAGATCTAAGGAATATTTTCCTGCTCCCCAAATTTGATTAAATTAAAAAATCTAAAATATTTAGAATGAACAAAAGTATCATAAACAGAATGGATCCACTTTGAACAATTTGTGAAGCCATTATATTGACTAGTCATTTTAATGAGATATTTTCTAAAAATGGAGATGTCTCCTAGAAAATACATGCCTAAAAATTTATAAGATGTATCTAAAATTATAAAGAATTGAAAAGAGTCAAAACATTTTAAAAAATGCAATATTTATCTTGTTTTAATAACAGTAATAATTCACTGTCTTATTTTTAAAATTGCAGCTGGATAATGAGAATTCAGGACTTTCGCTCTTTAAGTCTTTCTCAGTTTTGCAGAGGAAATAATGCAATATTCCACAACTTTTTCTACTGCATGATATCACAGAAATTATTTAATACAAATAAACCTTAATATGTTGTACTGTAATTTGCAAATTTATATTTTCCCTAAAATTTCACACATTCCCAAAGCAGCTTTTTAAAAAAAAAATAGGAACTGGATTTTTGGATCCCCTTTTAGTGGTCAATTTTAGCTTCTTATCTATTATGGAGCAAGTAAGCAAGCACACACATTATATAAATATGTATATACATTATGTGTTATACATAAAGAAACTGAATCCTGGCTTTAAGTGCAAACTCAACTCAACCTTAATTAATTGTTTGTGAGTGTATCTGTAGATATAGATATAGATATATATTGTTTGCAGGTGTGTATATAATATATCCACATAGAATATAACGAGGTTCATGCAGAAATATTGCATACAAAATGAGGACGGGATTTTTCTTTCAGAAATGAATTGTGAGCTATGATACAGTTGGAGAAAAAGACCACTTAAATTGTATTGTCATGTGCGTATCTTGACTGATAAGACAAGTGAGCTAAAAACTGTTAGCATAATTATTTTGAATTCATGTATACATCTTGCTTTCTCTTCTGCTTGTTTGGTCAGTGGGATGCTTGTTTTTTGCTGCATGCCATGGTGCTAGAATTCTATTTTCCAGCTATATTTATGACACGGAGAAAAGGAAAAGTGATCCATGAAGTTCCTATTTGCATAAAATGCCGAAACATCTGTCACAAGCTCCTTGTTGGGGGCGTTAGGCATCAGGAGATCTTGTAGTCGATCATCTGCTCTTAATAATATTAGTCTCTGTTGCTGTCAATAGGAACCTATAGTGAGTGTCTGGGGAGGCCCAGGGATACATTTGCTCAAAGAAGGAATATTTACTATTATTATTTTTAAATGGGAGATTACTTACCTTGCACTGCCATCCACACAAAAAAAAAAATCAGTTCTACCCCTCCATCAGCAAATGCACTATTCTTTCCAAAGCTACTTTCTTTATAGATATGGTTCTTATAAAGAAAATAATGATCAGGTCTCCAGTAGACAGCAGAATTTGCTAAACTTCGGTTAATGAATAATCTGTGGCACCAGAGCTAATGTTAAGAAACATGCTTCTGCATTGCTAGATCAAGTTTTAATTTCAATCGCATATCAAAGCAAAAGGGTAAGAATGGTTTATCTGTGTTTAGAATCAGGAAAACCTTTGTTCTGTTTTTGTGTATATTACATATGTCTATAATCATCAGTATCAGGTAGGGCAGCAATCATTTATATAGAGAGAATATAAACTCAGTGAAATGTAACTTCAAAACCAGAATATTTTAAAACCAGAATAACTATGTCAGCTCAAGTAAGTGCTATTTTCAGAACCACGAAGTAATACACAAGATTCATATTTCTGCATGATACTTTGCTCCTTGTTTATGTACTACTTTTTTAATGACCTAACTTTGTATGATTTTAAAAATGTAGAGCATGGGCTGAATTCTGTTCTTATTCACACCACTGTAAATCAGAAGTAATTCCTCAGAAATCAAGCCAATCTATCAAACTACAGTATGTATTTCTAACAAGGCTCTCGTCTAATCTATATTATGTAATGAAATTATGAATGTATGCCCAGTGTAAGTGAAAGGAGAATCAGGATCTATATATTTAATTGTCATCTAATTATGTCACAAATATCTTTGAGATGATCAGCTTGGCAAGATCCTTTCTACCACCAGCATCTACAAGACTTCGGGTTTAATATCATTAATATCTCATTTAGTAATTAGTATTGTCCTGAAATGTACACTGTGCTGACAGCTAACCCGTGGAACCATGCATGTCTATCTGTTACTTTCCCCATCCCTTCTCCACTCCCTCCATTTGTTGATTTCACACACTTGGGGTGCCTGCCATAACTCAGGGAATGTCTTACTGTGTGTTTGTACAGTGTCTGGATGAGTCCCCAATCCAATTAAGGCCTCTGGGTGGTTCTGTGACACAAATACAAAACAGTAAGAGCAACAGAGCCTCTCAAGAAAGTAAAGTTGTATAAAAAGTTTCTCTGGCACTGGTTCATCAGCAAGCAGTAATCAGCTAAGATACTACTTTGTAATTTTTCTGTTTCATAAATAATATAGGAGTTTACTAACAGGAAGTTTGTGGGACGCAGCAGTAAACAGTCTAGTGATCCATCTGTTATTATGGAATCCAAGAAAGCTGAATCAGGATCTTTCCAAGTGGACTATTTTAGTTGTTTATGAAATCAAAGATGTTTGGGAAACGAGTATTTAAATCATTATTAACAAAAAAATAAAAGGGGCCTGTATTTCCTTGACTCGATCGGACCATTGTCTGTGATTTTACTCATCAGTCTGAGTGTTTCAGTGGCTATAGAGGGTTTGTAATTAAAGCAAACACAAAAGGCAGTGCAGTTTTAGCAAATATTAAATGTTCAGATGACGATCAAAAAGAGACTCTTCCTTCTTAAACATTAACACTGTAAAGAACTGCTACTAAATTTAAAAAAAAACCCACATGTGTTAGCATATTTGTCAGAGATTTAATGTTTATCAGGGAGTTGAAGGTGGGTTTTTTTGGAAGAAAGAGCATGATGGGGAGAGGTTATTCTGACAGTGCTTCTGTGCCAAAGATAGAATAGACTCAGGGGAGGTTGAAAAAGAAATACCTTTTCCAGGGACAGACTGTTGTATTGGCATTCTTCTCAAATGCCTTTCTTTCACCCTTGATATGTTGCTTAGAACAGAAGGCTAGAAAGAGAATGGAGGCATGTGTGTAAATTAGTCACCATTATTACAAAAGCAAGATTTCTTCTGGGGAGAGACAACAATTTAATTTCACATCAAAGATTACTTATTTGTAGCAGTAAAGGTGTATATACAGGGCAGAAAATTGTTCCAACAAGTTAACTTTTCAAAAGCCAAATATGGGGTTGTATCCATCATCAAGGAGAAATCATTGTGTTTTTAACATTCTAATAAGAAAATGCAGTTCTGTTATTTTTCAGCCTGTTCTAAGCATTGTTAAAACCTACACAACACTTGGTTCGGGAAAACTCTATGATTTTATTGAAATACTCTATCAAAAACAGATCAAGTAGAAAAATAGCCTGTGATTAAGAAAAATTAGATCACTTTTAATAGGATATAACTGTGTAGTACGATGAATAGAACCATAGCCTGTAATGTAAAGAACTCCTGCTATAACAAATAATGTATAGATCTGATACTTGTTTTCTTTCCATTTCGCAGTCCTATTTAAAGTCTTTACAATAACAGCATCCACCCAGATGGGTTTTGAATAAATTTTGAAGAGCAGAAAAATACTCATGTGGGGACTGATACCAAGACACTTGTGCACATGAGTAGCTTTGGCTTCAGTGAGTCTACTCGTGTGAGTAAAGTGACTCCATTTACATCTTCAGGACAGGGCTCACAGCGAGTAGGTACAATGTTATTGCAGTTCAACCTTCTCTCCAATGTTTGTGCCATAACTTTGAATTCTTCTCCCCAACCCTTACAAGAGTGCCATCTTCTGACTGTCCATATTAACAACATCCGTGCATTTAACTGAAATCATTTTGTTTTACAAGAGTAAAAGTGAAAAACAATCAATCAAAATGTGCTCGTACCAAAAAATCAATCAAAAATTCAATAATAGACTAATAAGCCCCAAATCAGGAAAACATCCCCATTCAGGATAGCACTTAAGCACGTTTGAGTGCTTTCCTGAACCGGACCCTTGGTCAAATTGTTGCAAGGTTTTTTCTGCAGTCATAGGACTATCATGCAATGACTTGAATGTAGTTCTGACAATGCTCAGAGGGTATAGAATTGCTCATCCTTCACTGTCTCCAAGACAACAAAAAATTACTGTGGAAAACAACAAGAAAGTTCTCTGTGCAACTTTCTGAGAGAAAATGAGTAAAAAATGGGCTTGCACCTACCCAGAACATTACCTTTAACAGCACCATAAATGAGTGCCAGTATTTAAACATTAAAAATATGAAGCTTAAAGTAATGTAATACCAGTATCTCAGGTTTATAGGTCTCAGTTTTCCATTTCTGCAAACTGTTCTCAATAAAAAGAAAACACACCTTAATGCCATGGAAAGCTGTATGCTATACGTTGTTGTGCAAAATGTGGATGCCATGGCAATAAAACACAAGAGACAGGACGGTGGCAAATTAAATAATCTTTAAAGTCATATACAGATGGGATCCTGGTTATCTATCTATTCCTGATATCTCAGCTATTGAGATCAGTGGAGATCTTCCAGCTACTAGTCCCCTGGTTTAGCTGGGCCGCTGGCTTGGCATTTGCAAGCAGAGGCCCTTGTATCTAGTACTTTCCCTCCTCCTAGGTCCAGCAAAGCTGGAGTCAGTTGATCTTCCTGGCACACTAAAAGGCCTATCTGGTAGGGGAAATGGTCACAAGAGATGGGGAGGATTCATAAATCCTGGCTCATAGATGGAGTAAAAAATCCAGATTTGTAATTGGTTTATATTTTGATGTGTTTGGTTTTTAATGTAAGTGCACATGGGGCAAAAGACTACGCGCATGTTTTAAAAATGGAAACATTCTGCAGAAATCAACAGGCTATATTGTATCAAGACTTGGTGGGTTTAATCAAAGCCAGGGCATATGCCAAAATGGTAATCGTACCAAGGGACCCTCACACATCCCCACCTGCATGTTCCTCTCTACGGCCTGCCACTGTGCCACCAACCCTGCTAGCAAAGTTTGGCTATCAAGATTGATGATACCACAGTGATGATTCCCGTCATTTGCAAGGCGGCTGGGGCAGTTGCATGGCAGGTCACACGTCCATGAATCCCTACAAAGAATTTAGTCATTTTTACCTCAGCCCATTTATAAAAGCCAAACAAGTTTGCTACCAGCACATCCTTAGAATAAACGTGAAGTACTTCGCAAAGAGATTTGGTGCCCTCTGGTGGCTATCTGCAGATATTACCAATCTTTGTTGAATTTATACCAGAACGTACCTCTCTCAAAAAATTCCGCCTAACAGAAAAAGCCACCGAGAAACAGATAAATCAGTAGCCTAGAAATGCCTCCCCCTGTTTTTAAAATATTAGAAAAAACACAACTCTTTTAAACTTGCACATGGAGTTTTGAAAGATCTATATGACATTCTACACTCCAGCTTCATCTTCTTTCTAAAGCAATACAGGACAAGGGATTACCCTCCTCCTTAAGTTTATATTTTGGGGAGAGACTTCTTTGGAAGGCATTATACTAACCAAAGGATGAAATGTGTTTTTATTATTATATACTATGAAAATTTGTCACTTTAACATATTACCAGAGAGAGAGAGAGAAAAAGACACAGACGCTAAAAGATCTGCCACAAAAGTGACAATAAGATCTAACATATGAGCCTTTGTGGTTTTCCTAATTTCTTCATAAATGAAATAAAGGATATATATGACCATTCTTAAGAATGCACCATAGTATCACAATATAATATTACATTATGTAAGTACTTCCAAACCTATACATTTTTATAGGACAACAGTACCTTAGTGACCAGATGCTTGTAAGATTTAGACATATTCAATATTATTTCTTAAAGCAATAGAGGCAGTTTACCAAAAACCTATGCAATACTTTTAAAAGCTCAGAATCTTCTACGTAAATGATACATAGACAAAGGGGATTTGACTAATCCATGTCCTGCTAATCTTCACTCATCATTTCGAAGTCTGGAAACATACTTCTGAATCGTTGATATGTGCTAACTATCTGGATATGTAATGTCAACTACTCCACAGAATCAACTCTCCCCACATACATTAGAGAAAATGGTCCAAATGGCACTGCAACTCTTCAGTAGGATGTTTCAGGCATATGTGCTGGGATTGTAATGCAAGTCAATGCGATTAGGCATTTCCCCCTGACTATCTGCATTCATAGCCCTGCTGGGTGCTGCAAGCGATGTCTCCACTAGAAAAATTGAGCCCTTCCTTTGCTTTATTTTGATAGCTGTGAGACTTGGGATTGCTGCCAAAAGGTCTGATTTTGTGAGTATCTGGTTCAAAGAAGTAGGGGACAGCCTTAAAGTGGAGAAAGGAATTAGAAATAGTCACTTCATCTTAGTCCCTAAACAGCATTTACTTCTTTTGCCAAGTCTAACGTATGTGCCTATAAACCAGAAAGTCTTTGATCCATATTCATGTGTGGTGTTTTTATCTGTGTGGGAATTGTTTCTGTAGGCCATTATCTTTGTGTTTTGGGGTGGAAGGGTCTGTTTCAATTTCCTATTTACTGTATTTATTTTCATACTCAACTGGGTTCACTACCTCCTCAAAAAACCCAGTGTTTCCAGTCTCTGTTTTATTTCCCTATAAGGAAAACAGCAAAAAACCAAACCAACATAAAGTGTCTATATGACAGAGAGTGAGTGAGTGAGCGCACAGTGTGAACTCATATACTGCTCACAGCTTGGCCAATCCTGTAGAAAGGCAGGGAGTTAAAGCTGCAGTTCACAGACAGGAAAATAACATCTCCCTTATATTTACACCCCAGGAAGAGAGAATTGAGGCAATGCTGCAGAAGCTTATTGGAACCCCTCGGAGATCTCTCTGCCCAGAACTTCAGATGAGTTCTGGGGCCTGAGCGCTTAACTCTGCCATATAGTTTATTACTCATGAAATGTTGGTCACCCCCATACTCAGTGACACTGAGTTTTTTTGTGCATTCTCATTAGTTGATTCTGGCATAGTTACCATCCTGTTCACGGCAACCAAAAATCATGCAAAAGGAGGAAAGAAATGTGTTTGATGAATCTGAAACTTGAGAGACTAATAAAATATTATAAACAATTGATCAAACAATAGTATTGAATAGGCTGGGAAATGTAGCATTTCACTCCTTGCTAAGAATCACACTAATTGGAAGGAAATATCAGTAAGACCAGCTGGTATTATCAAGGGGGCAAGAGCCCTACAGGGAAGGCAATTCAGTTGGGCAAAAACCCACCAAAAATCTAGAAATCAACCAAGCTGATACAGCTTTAAGAAAGCCGAGAAAACCGAGAGGTGTGCTGCTTGCCAGGGGCTAGGATTCGTGATGTGACGGAGAGACTGCCGAGACTCATCAAGCCCTCAGATCGCTACCCCTTCCTGCTTCTCCACGTGGGCACCAATGATACTGCCAAGAATGACCTTGAGCGTATTACTGCAGACTACGTGGCTCTGGGAAGAAGGATAAAGGCGTTTGAGGCGCAAGTGGTGTTCTCGTCCATTCTCCCTGTGGCAGGAAAAGGCCGGGGTAGAGACCGTCGAATCGTGGAAGTCAACGAATGGCTACGCAGATGGTGTCGGAGACAAGGGTTTGGATTCTTTGACCATGGGATGGTGTTCCAAGAAGAAGGAGTGCTAGGCAGAGATGGGCTCCACCGGACGAAGAGAGGGAAGAGCATCTTCGGAAGCAGGCTGGCCAACCTAGTGAGGAGGGCTTTAAACTAGGTTCACCGGGGGAAGGAGACCAAAGCCCCGAGGTAAGTGGGGAAGTGGGATACCGGGAGGAAGCACAAGTAGGTGAGTGCAAGAGGAGAGGGCTCCTGCCCCATACTGGGACAGCAGGACGATCGGTGAGTTATCTTAAATGCCTATACACAAATGCAAGAAGCCTGGGGAACAAGCAGGGAGAACTGGAAGTCCTGGCACAGTCAAGGAATTATGACGTAATTGGAATAACAGAGACTTGGTGGGATAACTCACACGATTGGAGTACTGTCATGGATGGATATAAACTGTTCAGGAAGGATAGGCAGGGCAGAAAAGGTGGGGGAGTTGCGTTGTATGTAAGAGAGCAGTATGACTGCTCAGAGCTCCAGTATGAAACTGCAGAAAAACCTGAGAGTCTCTGGATTAAATTTAGAAGTGGGAGCAACAAGGGTAATGTCGTGGTGGGAGTCTGCTACAGACCACCAGACCAGGGGGATGAGGTGGACGAGGCTTTCTTCCAGCAACTAACAGAAGTTACTAGATCACAGGCCCTGGTTCTCATGGGTGACTTTAATCACCCCGATATCTGCTGGGAGAGCAATACAGCGGTCCACAGACAATCCAGGAAGTTTTTGGAAAGTGTAGGGAACAATTTCCTGGTGCAAGTGCTGGAGGAACCAACTAGGGGAAAAGCTCTTCTTGACCTGCTGCTCACAAACAGGGAAGAAATAGTAGAGGAAGCAATAGTGGATGGGAACCTGGGAGGCAGTGACCATGAGATGGTCGAGTTCAGGATCCTGACACAAGGAAGAAAGGAGAGCAGTAGAATACAGAGCCTGGACTTCAGAAAAGCAGACTTTGACTCCCTCAGGGAACTGATGGGCAAGGTCCCCTGGGAGAATAACATGAGGGGGAAAGGAGTCGAGGAAAGCTGGCTGTATTTTAAAGAAACCTTATTGAGGTTGCAGGAACAAACCATCCCGATGTGTAGAAAGAAAAGTAAATATGGCAGGCGACCAGCTTGGCTTAACAGTGAAATCCTTGCTTGTCTTAAACACAAAAAAGCAGCTTACAAGAAGTGGAAAATTGGACAAAGGTCCAGGGAGGAGTATAAAAATATTGTTCAGGTATGCAGGAGTGAAATTAGGAAGGCCAAATCACACTTGGAGTTGCAGCTAGCCGGAGATGTTAGGAGTAACAAGAAGGGTTTCTTCAGGTATGTTAGCAACAAGAAGAAAGTCAAGGAAAGTGTGGGCCCCTTACTGAATGAGGTAGGGAACCTAGTGACAGAGGATGTGGAGAAAGCTAGTGTACTCAATGCTTTTTTTGCCTCTGTCTTCACAGACAAGGGCAGCTCCCAGATGGCTGCACTCCGCAGCACGGTATGGGGAGGAGCTGACCAGCCCTCTGTGGAGAAAGAAGTAGTTCAGGACTATTTAGAAAAGCTGGACGAACACAAGTCCATGGGGCCGGATGCACTGCATCCGAGGGTGCTAAAGGAGTTGGCCGATGTGATTGCAGAGCCATTGGCCATTATCTTTGACAAATCATGGCAATCGGGGGAGGTCCCGGATGACTGGAAAAAAGCTAATGTAGTGCCCATCTTTAAAAAAGGGAAGAAGGAAGATCCGGGGAACTACAGGCCAGTCAGTCTCACCTCAGTCCCTGGAAAAATCATGGAACAGGTCCTCAAGGAATCAATTCTGAACCACTTAAAGGAGGGGAAAGTGATCAGGAACAGTCAGCATGGATTCACCAAGGGCAAGTCATGCCTGACTAACCTAATTGCCTTCTATGATGAGATAACTGGCTCTGTGGATGAGGGGAAAGCAGTGGATGTGCTATTTCTTGACTTTAGCAAAGCTTTTGATACAGTCTCCCACAGTGTTCTTGCCAGCAAGTTAAAGAAGTATGGGCTGGATGAATGGACGGTAAGGTGGATAGAAAACTGGCTGGATGGTCATGCTCAACGGGTAGTGATCAATGGCTCCATGTCTAGTTGGCAGCCGGTATCAAGTGGAGTGCCCCAAGGGTCGGTGCTGGGGCCGGTTTTGTTCAAAATCTTCATCAACGACCTGGAGGATGGTGTGGACTGCACCCTTAGCAAGTTTGCAGATGACACTAAACTGGGATGAGTGGTTGATACGCTGGAGGGTAGGGACAGGATACAGAGGGACCTAGACAAATTAGAGGATCGGGCCAAAAGAAATAAGATGAGGTTCAACAAGGACAAGTGCAGAGTCCTGCACTTAGGACGGAAGAATCCCATGCACTGCTACAGACTAGGGACCGAATGGCTGGGCAGCAGTTCTGCAGAAAAGGACCTAGGGGTTACAGTGGATGAAAAGCTGAATATGAGTCAACAGTGTGCCCTTGTTGCCAAGAAGGCTAACGGCATTTTGGGCTGTATAAGTAGGGGCATTTCCAGCAGATCGAGGGACGTGATTATTCCCCTCTATTCGGCACTGGTGAGGCCTCATTTGGAGTACTGTGTCCAGTTTTGGGCCCCACACTACAAGAAGGATGTGGATAAATTGGAAAGAGTCCAACGGAGGGCAACAAAAATGATTAGGGGGCTGGAGCACATGACGTATGAGGAGAGGCTGAGGGAACTGGGATTGTTTAGCCTGCAGAAGAGAAGAGTGAGGGGGGATTTGATAGCTGCTTTCAACTACCTAAAAGGGGGTTCCAAAGAGGATGGATCTAGACTGTTCTCAGTGGTAGAAGATGACAGAACAAGGAGTAATGGTCTCAAGTTGCCGAGGGGGAGGTTTAGGTTGGATATTAGGAAAAACTTTTTCACTAGTAGGGTGGTGAAGCACTGGAATGGGTTACCTAGGGAGGTGGTGGAATCTCCTTCCTTAGAGGTTTTTAAGGTCAGGCTTGACAAAGCCCTGGCTGGGATGATCTAGTTGGGGTTGGTCCTGCTTTGAGCAGGGGGTTGGACTAGATGACCTCCTGAGGTCCCTTCCAACCCTGAGATTCTATGATTCTATGAAAGTCACTCACCATGAGGGACATGAGATCTCCTAGATCCTCCCAATCTGGATTCTCCTATGGTCTCACCAGGTGTTTCTGTCTAAAGAAAGGATGACGAGTGTTAGAGTAAGTGGAAAACTCTCATGGCAAGGGAACTTGCTCTGTTCTCCAGGGTATAGCATACCCTACTGTTCAGGGAGCCAGGCTGAGGGAAATCACGGGACCATTGACTTTCTTATTACATGCAACGGGTGACCTAGGTTTGATCCTGCAAGGTTCCAAATGTCCTTTATGCTCCATGACATCAGATATTGCCAGACATGAGGAACCAGCAAGTGTTTTGCACGGAACAGAGAGTGACTGCTTTTGAAGACTGAGAAGTGCTAACTATGGGTTCACTCATGAATAAAGATGAAACCATGATAAAATAAGTTGTTCCAATGCTGGTAACACCAGCAGTGGAAGAGACAAAATGACGGCGTGTGTCCTGACCAGTGATATCCACTTAATGACTTCACCTTGGGCCCAGTCAGAACCAGCGCCTTCTAGGCCCCTGAAATCTGCTTTGGACCAACCGTTAGTAATAAGGGTATCTCCATGAGCTTCAGTCAAATCAACAATGCAATTTGGGCAGAGGAACTATGTATGCATAGGGTGGTGGAACAAATTTCAGGCCCCTTCTCCAGTGATCAGGGAGAGCACTGGGCAGCAGCCAGGACCTTACACAAGGTAACAAGCCAAGCTATGATCCATCCACCCACCTCCCCAAAAGAGGGAGTTTAGGTCATGGAATACTCCTGATTGTGCACTAAGTGACAATGCATCTACCAATCCTCAAACTAGTCCATCCAAATAAAGCAGGACTGGCGCAGACTTCGCCTCTGTATCCCATAAATCCCCTCTGTGAGCTTCCCGTATCCAGGGTGACCAGATGTCCCGATTTTATAGGGACAGTCCTGATATTTGGAGCTTTTTCTTATATAGGCGCCTATTACCCCCCACCCCGATCCCGATTTTTCACACTTTCTATCTGGTCACCCTACCCGTATCCAGCAGCCCTGCCCAATCGAACTGCGCTGGCTCCCATTGTCTTCCAAGCCTCATAAACCCAAAGAGCTGAGAGCAGACAGACTTTGCTCTCTACTGCAGACTCCAACCATTTCTCCCTGATGGGCTGGGTAAAATTCCTAGTCCTGTAGTGACTTAGGGGGGTTTTTTGTTGTTTTTTTTTCATTTCAGAACGGTCTTTTAATAGGCTTCGTAAAGCCAGAGAACTGAATACAGGAATTCCTTCACCACTTCAAATACAATACCAATGGAATTATGCGCATTTCTTCCAGTAAAAAAAGGACAATATAAACAAACATTTTGAAGAACCTCTTGTGGAAAGTTTTTGCAAGTCTTAGTTCTGGGGGCTGTTACATTGTACAGTGAAAATACCTTTTTTCTGCAGATCGAACTTACAAGTCACTTGTGTCCCTTTAGATATACCAAAGGCTGCCACGCATTTCACCCCTCAGTTAGCAGATTTTTAACTGTGTATAAGGAAATTCTCCTCCTTCAAATCCCTCCTCCTCTAGTAATGATTTTCCACACCATCCTGCCCTAGTCTCATCTCCCTTGACAGGGCCCCCTCAGATGATTAACAGAATGTGTTACTGATCAAAATGTTAAAAGCTTGACTATCTACAACTATAAACACACACAATTCACAATGATATACTCACACAGAGGACTGTCACTCTTCTGAACCCTCATGATGCTCCAGATAGTCTGACATCTCTCCCTGATAGCTGAAAAGAGAGAATCAGACTATGTATACACTGCACACCACTAGCGGTGGCATGTAGGGTACATGTAGCTACACACACCACAATGAAAACCAGGCTTGTGTCTACACTGCAGTGTACACGAAAGGCTCTGGTGGGGAGAAAGCAGTGTAGAAAGGCTCTGGCATGTCCCCCTTCTGGAGCCTTTCCCCAGTGCCTGCCCCCTGCCAGAGCCTTGCCCTGCTGCCAGAGTCTTTCCCTGCAGGGGAAGGGCTCCAGAGCAGGTCCCTGCAATGGGAAAAGACTCCAGCAGTGGGGAAGCAGCGGGACACTACGCTAGCAGCATAGAGGGGCAGGCACTGCTTGGGTGTGTAGAGAGCCGTGTAGGGTACCTATCCTAAGTTTCTGGCATGTCATGTACTTTATTCACTTAAGCGCCTTCTATACTGCTATTTATACCTGTGCTGTGGGGCATGCAGTGAAAGTACTTGACACACCGCCATAAAGAGTGTGCAGTGTAGACATACCCTAAATGATAATAAGTGATCATGGCTTAACCAAGGCATGGAAGGTTCAGATCCTGGCTGAACTCCATTGGAGTCAGTGGCATTTACACCAGGGATGAATTTAGCCCTGCAACACTGTACTCTGCGAGGCACCCTATGTGTTCCTCATATGCCCCCCCTCTTTTTGATAAGGCATCTTCTAACTCTAGTTTAAAAATGCACCATGGAGCAGGTTCATTCTCTGACCCTGCTCCTGTTGCTGTTATTTTTTGTGAGACCCAGCCTAAGGCAGGACAGTTTGGATTCTTGAGTCTAGGGAATTTCATAAAAGCAGCAAATGGAGGCAAATTCAGAGCTGTAGCATGAAAAAAAATCAAACAAAATATTATATTAGAAAAACTCTGACAACTTAAAATTCCAGCCAAAAACGGACTTAGGGAATCTGTACAAACCATCATAGAATCATAGAATCTCAGGGTTGGAAGGGACCTCAGGAGGTCATCTAGTCCTACCCCCTGCTCAAAGCAGGACCAACCCCAAATAAATCATCCCAGCCAGGGCTTTGTCAAGCCTGACCTTAAAAACCTCTAAGGAAGGAGATTCCACCACCTCCCTAGGTAACCCATTCCAGTGCTTCACCACCCCACTAGTTAAAAAGTTTTTCCTAATATCCAACCTAAACCTCCCCCTCGGCAACTTGAGACCATTACTCCTTGTTCTGTCATCTTCTACCACTGAGAACAGTCTAGATCCATCCTCTTTGGAACCCCCTTTCAGGTAGTTGAAAGCAGCTATCAAATCCCCCCTCATTCTTCTCTTCTGCAGGCTAACCAATCCCAGTTCCCTCAGCCTCTCCTCATAAGTCATGTGTTCCAGCCCCCTAATCATTTTTGTTGCCCTCCGCTGGACTCTTTCCAATTTCCTTCATGTAGTGTGGGGCCCAAAACTGGACACAGTACTCCAAATGAGGCCTCACCAGTGCCGAATAGAGGGGAATAATCACGTCCCTCGATCTGCTGGAAATGCCCCTACTTATACAGCCCAAAATGCCGTTAGCCTTCTTGGCAACAAGGGCACACTGTTGACTCATATTCAGCTTTTCGTCCACTGTAACCCCTAGGTCCTTTTCTGCAGAACCGCTGCCCAGCCATTCGGTCCCTAGTCTATAGCAGTGCATGGGATTCTTCCGTCCTAAGTGCAGGACTCTGCACTTGTCCTTGTTGAACCTCATCTTATTTCTTTTGGCCCGATCCTCTAATTTGTCTAGGTCCCTCTGTATCCTATCCCTACCCTCCAGCATATCAACCACTCCTCCCAGTTTAGTGTCATCTGCAAACTTGCTAAGGGTGCAGTCCACACCATCCTCCAGATCGTTGATGAAGATATTGAACAAAACCGGCCTCAGCACCGACCCTTGGGGCACTCCACTTGATACCGGCTGCCAACTAGACATGGAGCCACTGATCACTACCCGTTGAGCGCGACCATCCAGCCAGTTTTCTATCCACCTTACCGTCCATTCATCCAGCCCATACTTCTTTAACTTGCTGGCAAGAACACTGTGGGAGACTGTATCAAAAGCTTTGCTAAAGTCAAGAAATAGCACATCCACTGCTTTCCCCTCATCCACAGAGCCAGTTATCTCATCATAGAAGGCAATTAGGTTAGTCAGGCATGACTTGCCCTTGGTGAATCCATGCTGACTGTTCCTGATCACTTTCCCCTCCTTTAAGTGGTTCAGAATTGATTCCTTGAGGACCTGTTCCATGATTTTTCCAGGGATTGAGGTGAGACTGACTGGCCTGTAGTTCCCCGGATCTTCCTTCTTCCCTTTTTTAAAGATGGGCACTACATTAGCTTTTTTCCAGTCATCCGGGACCTCCCCTGATTGCCATGATTTGTCAAAGATAATGGCCAATGGCTCTGCAATCACATTGGCCAACTCCTTTAGCACCCTCGGATGCAGTGCATCTGGCCCCATGGACTTGTGCTCGTCCAGCTTTTCTAAATAGTCCCAAACTACTTCTTTCTCCACAGAGGGCTGGTCACCTCCTCCCCATACCATGCTGCGGCGTGCAGCTGCCTGGGAGCTGCCCTTGTCTGTGAAGACAGAGGCAAAAAAAGCATTGAGTACACTAGCTTTCTCCACATCCTCTGTCACTAGGTTCCCTCCCTCATTCAGTAAGGGGCCCACTCTTTCCTTGACTTTCTTCTTGTTGCTAACATACCTGAAGAAACCCTTCTTGTTGCTCCTAACATCTCCAGCTAGCTGCAACTCCAAGTGTGATTTGGCCTTCCTAATTTCACTCCTGCATGCCTGAACAATATTTTTATACTCCTCCCTAGTCATTTGTCCAATCTTCCACTTCTTGTAAGCTGTTTTTTTGTGTTTAAGACGAGCAAGGATTTCACTGTTAAGCCAAGCTGGTCGCCTGCCATATTTACTTTTCTTCCTACACATCGGGATGGTTTGTTCCTGCAAAATCAATAAGGATTCTTTAAAATACAGCCAGCTTTCCTCGACTCCTTTCCCCCTCATGTTATTCTCCCAGGGGACCTTGCCCATCAGTTCCCTGAGGGAGTCAAAGTCTGCTTTTCTGAAGTCCAGGCTCTGTATTCTACTGCTCTCCTTTCTTCCTTGTGTCAGGATCCTGAACTCGACCATCTCATGGTCACTGCCTCCCAGGTTCCCATCCACTATTGCTTCCTCTACTATTTCTTCCCTGTTTGTGAGCAGCAGGTCAAGAAGAGCTTTTCCCCTAGTTGTTTCCTCCAGCTCTTGCACCAGGAAATTGTCCCCTACACGTTCCAAAAACTTCCTGGATTGTCTGTGCACCGCTGTATTGCTCTCCCAGCAGATATCGGGGTGATTAAAGTCACCCATGAGAACCAGGGCCTGTTATCTAGTAACTTCCGTTAGTTGCTGGAAGAAAGCCTCTTCCATCTCATCCCCCTGGTCTGGTGGTCTGTAGCAGACTCCCACCACGACATTACCCTTGTTGCTCCCACTTCTAAATTTAATCCAGAGACTCTCAGGTTTTTCTGCAGTTTCATACTGGAGCTCTGAGCAGTCATACTGCTCTCTTACATACAACGCAACTCCCCCACCTTTTCTGCCCTGCCTATCCTTCCTGAACAGTTTATATCCATCCATGACAGTACTCCAATCATGTGAGTTATCCCACCAAGTCTCTGTTATTCCAGTTACATCATAATTCCTTGACTGTGCCAGGACTTCTGGTTCTCCCTGCTTGTTCCCCAGGCTTCTTGCATTTGTGTATAGGCATTTAAGATAACTCACTGATCATCCTGCTGTCCCAGTATGGGGCAGGAGCCCTCCCCTCTTGCACTCACCTACTTGTGCTTCCTCCCAGTATCCCACTTCCCCACTACCTCGGGGCTTTGGTCTCCTTCCCCCGGTGAACCTAGTTTAAAGCCCTCCTCACTAGGTTAGCCAGCCTGCTTCCAAAGATGCTCTTCCCTCTCTTCATCAGGTGGAACCCGTCTCGGCCTAGCACTCCTTCTTGGAACACCATCCCATGGTCAAAGAATCCAAACCCTTCTCTCTGACACCATCTGCGTAGCCATTCGTTGACTTCCACGATTCAACAGTCTCTACCCCGGCCTTTTCCTGCCACAGAGAGGATAGACGAGAACACCACTTGCGCCTCAAACTCCTTTATCCTTCTTCCCATCGCTGAAGAGCTGTATATACAGGAAATCACACAAAGGAAAGGTTGATTAGTACCCATGAAAACTTTACAGTTGCACACCAGTTCAGATCTCTTAATACATTTTGTGTGTGAGGAACAATTACAGCAACATGACCTTGGGCCCCCTTCCCCACAAACTCTGGATATAATTAGGCCCAAAGCTGTAGGTTTTCAGCTCTTCTCATCCCCTCAGCCGAGATGCTCTTCTCTCCCTGAGCTGGGGGAGAGTGAAAAATGAACATACTACTAACCCATAAAACAAAATGAAATTGCCTCCTTCTTCAGGGAGGCTAAAGGGGGTAAGTCAGCATCTGGCCTTGTGAGTTTATTTCCACACATTAAGAAATCAGATGTAAAACTCAACCGGGCTATAGGGTTGCAGTTCAGCCAGAGGTATCAGAGAAACCAGCAGCTCATCTCTAAAACATGAGCTCGAAAACACCGGCTGAGTTATTCCAGCATGGAGCAAGCCCCTGGGCCTTAGATGAGAGAGCCCCAAACACCAACTAAAGTCAGCCAATTCCAGGTATCCGATTCCTAAGTTATAAACTGTCTTGGTCCTTGGAGCCACTCATCTGATAGTGATTAAGGGCCCAGACCCTGGGAAGGAATCCCATGTTTAGGGCCAAATACATCACTAACTGATGACAAGCTCAGTTCCAAGTTGTTGTGTGGACAAGACCTTAGGAAGTGCTGCATCTCTGCCCAGAATTTCAACCGACTGTGCTCTGGGGACTGGGATCTTAGCTCTTCCCTAAAACGTGCTCATTATACATGCACTAATGACACACACACACACACACCTGCTCCTTTACACACATACATATTGTCACAGTTACTCTGGGTTTGGTGTCCATTCTCTTTACTTGACTCTTGCCAATTTATTGTCTTGTGTCCTTGGTGACTAAAATCATTTTAGAAAAGGAAAGAAGATGTATTTTGTGAATTGGAAATTCAAATGAAAAGGTGTGGGGGTCTTTAAACATCAAGACAATTAAGTGGGCTGGAAGATTTATGATCTCATTCTTTGCTAAGAGTCAAAACGATGAGAAGGAGGCAGCAATAGGAAACCTCTGATGAATCATTAGGACAAACAGGTGCCAATGGGGTATGGGTGGGACATCTGCAGGGGCACAATTCCCCTTGGCACTGTCTAACCCCTTGAATGAGTCTAGAAATCAACAGCCAGACTGATATAGTGTTAGAAAGATCACTCACTACGTGAGGTAGAAGATCTTCCATATTGCCACAGCCCCCCTAGATCCATGCCTTCACCAGGGATTTCAGCCTAAATAAAGGATTAGGAGTTATTGGTGTACAGCTCCCTAGAGCAAATAATGCACTAGCCCTTGGTGTGGGCCCAGGAGAGGCAGACACTACAGCGCTGTGCTGGGAGCCAGACACAGGGACATAAAGGGGGCATAGACAGCCTTAGGAGGTGGGAGTGATCCTACAAGGTTCTTAGTGCCCTCACATCTCAGTGACATCCGTGGGAGTTGAGGACACACAACACGTCATAGGAGCAGGCCCTCAGAGAGCCGTGTCTGCAGCTAATGCCAGATACGAGGGAGCAGTGTCTTGCACCAAGCAGACAGTGACTGATTCTGAAGCCCAAGAAATACCTGGGGAGAGGTGCAGTCCCTCTTGGACACACCAGAAGCCTTGGGAAAGAGAACTTGCCACTCGGATATTCAAAATATTGGCACCCGAGAATAAGAGAAGAAAACATGAGTGAGCTTCTCCAAACCCTACTCAGAGATACTCCATGGTGACAAGAGCTCCCTCCAACTCGGTTTCTCTTTTCAGGGACGGCACAGGGCAGCAGTTCAGCATCCCCCTGGTAAATACCCACCGACCGGACTGCAACAGGCAACATGCCCCCCTACACTCACACCTCCTAGGGGGATTTACAGCCACCAAAAAGGCCCCATCCCTTCCCTTGGCTGCTCTCTTCCACTGGGCAAGCCACAGCATACACTTAGCCCATCTCTGCAGCCCAGAGACCCCTGCATGGGATATCCACATCCAGCTGCACCGTGCATGCCCCGGCTTCTGTTGTGTGTCAGGGTCACACACCCTCCTGACCTGGAAGGAGACCTGATTTTCTCCCTGCCCCCAAATCCTGCAATTTCTGTCTAATGAGTTGGGTAAAACTGCTGTTCCTGGGCTGGAACCAGTGGGGATTTATAACTGTGTTCTGAGCCCTAAGGAATTTCTCCTCCCTCCGATCCCACCTACAGATCCTCATCTTCCAGTTGCACCTTTCCATACTCATCTCTCACCTAACATGGCCCCCTCAAATTATTAGCAGACTTTATGAGCTGATAAAATTTAAAAGCTGCACTATGCAAAACCATGCGCACCTCGGGATACTCACACTAGGGATTATCACTGGCTTCTGATCTCTGATGATGCCTCAGGTAGTCTGGCGCCTCTCTCTAATAGTTCAAAAGAAACAAATATAAGTGATCCTGGACTAATTGGTGCATGATAATTGTAGGGATGACAGGTCAAATTCATCTGTGGTGAAACTCCACCAGAGGCTTGCAAGGCTTAATTAATCATAGAATCATAGAATCATAGAATCTCAGGGTTGGAAGGGACCTCAGGAGGTCATCTAGTCCAACCCCCTGCTCAAAGCAGGACCAACCCCAACTAGATCATCCCAGCCAGGGCTTTGTCAAGCCTGACCTTAAAAACCTCTAAGGAAGGAGATTCCACCACCTCCCTAGGTAACCCATTCCAGTGCTTCACCACCCTACTAGTGAAAAAGTTTTTCCTAATATCCAACCTAAACCTCCCCCTCTGCAACTTGAGACCATTACTCCTTGTTCTGTCATCTTCTACCACTGAGAACAGTCTAGATCCATCCTCTTTGGAACCCCCTTTTAGGTAGTTGAAAGCAGCTATCAATTCCCCCCTCACTCTTCTCTTCTGCAGGCTAAACAATCTCAGTTCCCTCAGCCTATCCTCATAAGTCATGTGCTCCAGCCCCCTAATCATTTTTATTGCCCTCCGTTGGACTCTTTCCAATTTATCCACATCCTTTTTGTAGTGTGGGGCCCAAAACTGGACACAGTACTCCAAATGAGGCCTCACCAGTGCCGAATAGAGGGGAATAATCACGTCCCTCGATCTGCTGGAAATGCCCCTACTTATACAGCCCAAAATGCCGTTAGCCTTCTTGGCAACAAGGGCACACTGTTGACTCATATTCAGCTTTTCGTCCACTGTAACCCCTAGGTCCTTTTCTGCAGAACTGCTGCCCAGCCATTCGGTCCCTAATCTGTAGCAGTGCATGGGATTCTTCCGTCCTAAGTGCAGGACTCTGCACTTGTCCTTGTTGAACCTCATCAGATTTCTTTTGGCCCAATCCTCTAATTTGTCTAGGTCCCTCTGTATCCTATCCCTACCCTCCAGCGTATCAACCACTCCTCCCAGTTTAGTGTCATCTGCAAACTTGCTAAGGGTGCAGTCCACACCATCCTCCAGGTCGTTGATGAAGATATTGAACAAAACCGGCCCCAGCACCGACCCTTGGGGCACTCCACTTGATACCGGCTGCCAACTAGACATGGAGCCATTGATCACTACCCGTTGAGCACGACCATCCAGCCAGTTTTCTATCCACCTTACCGTCCATTCATCCAGCCCATACTTCTTTAACTTGCTGGCAAGAACGCTGTGCGAGACTGTATCAAAAGCTTTGCTAAAGTCAAGAAATAGCACATCCACTGCTTTCCCCTCATCCACAGAGCCAGTTATCTCATCATAGAAGGCAATTAGGTTAGTCAGGCATGACTTGCCCTCGGTGAATCCATGCTGACTGTTCCTGATCACTTTCCCCTCCTTTAAGTGGTTCAGAATTGATTCCTTGAGGACCTGTTCCATGATTTTTCCAGGGACTGAGGTGAGACTGACTGGCCTGTAGTTCCCCGGATCTTCCTTCTTCCCTTTTTTAAAGATGGGCACTACATTAGCTTTTTTCCAGTCATCCGGGACCTCCCCCGATTGCCATGATTTGTCAAAGATAATGGCCAATGGCTCTGCAATCACATTGGCCAACTCCTTTAGCACCCTCGGATGCAGTGCATCCGGCCCCATGGACTTGTGTTCGTCCAGCTTTTCTAAATAGTCCCAAACTACTTCTTTCTCCACAGAGGGCTGGTCACCTCCTCCCCATACCGTGCTGCGGAGTGCAGCCATCTGGGAGCTGCCCTTGTCTGTGAAGACAGAGGCAAAAAAAGCATTGAGTACACTAGCTTTCTCCACATCCTCTGTCACAAGGTTCCCTCCCTCATTCAGCAAGGGGCCCACACGTTCCTTGACTTTCTTCTTGTTGCTAACATACCTGAAGAAACCCTTCTTGTTACTCCTAACATCTCCGGCTAGCTGCAACTCCAAGTGTGATTTGGCCTTCCTAATTTCACTCCTGCATGCCTGAACAATATTTTTATACTCCTCCCTGGTCATTGTCCAATCTTCCACTTCTTGTAAGCTGCTTTTTTGTGTTTAAGACGAGCAAGGATTTCACTGTTAAGCCAAGCTGGTCGCCTGCCATATTTACTTTTCTTTCTACACATCGGGATGGTTTGTTCCTGCAACCTCAATAAGGTTTCTTTAAAATACAGCCAGCTTTCCTCGACTCCTTTCCCCCTCATGTTATTCTCCCAGGGGACCTTGCCCATCAGTTCCCTGAGGGAGTCAAAGTCTGCTTTTCTGAAGTCCAGGCTCTGTATTCTACTGCTCTCCTTTCTTCCTTGTGTCAGGATCCTGAACTCGACCATCTCATGGTCACTGCCTCCCAGGTTCCCATCCACTATTGCTTCCTCTACTATTTCTTCCCTGTTTGTGAGCAGCAGGTCAAGAAGAGCTTTTCCCCTAGTTGTTTCCTCCAGCTCTTGCACCAGGAAATTGTCCCCTACACGTTCCAAAAACTTCCTGGATTGTCTGTGCACCGCTGTATTGCTCTCCCAGCAGATATCGGGGTGATTAAAGTCACCCATGAGAACCAGGGCCTGTGATCTAGTAACTTCTGTTAGTTGCTGGAAGAAAGCCTCGTCCACCTCATCCCCCTGGTCTGGTGGTCTGTAGCAGACTCCCACCACGACATTACCCTTGTTGCTCACACTTCTAAATTTAATCCAGAGACTCTCAGGTTTTTCTGCAGTTTCATACTGGAGCTCTGAGCAGTCATACTGCTCTCTTACATACAACGCAACTCCCCCACCTTTTCTGCCCTGCCTATCCTTCCTGAACAGTTTATATCCATCCATGACAGTACTCCAATCGTGTGAGTTATCCCACCAAGTCTCTGTTATTCCAATTACGTCATAATTCCTTGACTGTGCCAGGACTTCCAGTTCTCCCTGCTTGTTCCCCAGGCTTCTTGCATTTGTGTATAGGCATTTAAGATAACTCACCGATCGTCCTGCTGTCCCAGTATGGGGCAGGAGCCCTCCCCTCTTGCACTCACCTACTTGTGCTTCCTCCCGGTATCCCACTTCCCCACTTACCTCGGGGCTTTGGTCTCCTTCCCCCGGTGAACCTAGTTTAAAGCCCTCCTCACTAGGTTGGCCAGCCTGCTTCCAAAGATGCTCTTCCCTCTCTTCGTCAGGTGGAGCCCATCTCTGCCTAGCACTCCTTCTTCTTGGAACACCATCCCATGGTCAAAGAATCCAAACCCTTCTCTCTGACACCATCTGCATAGCCATTCGTTGACTTCCACGATTCGACGGTCTCTACCCCGGCCTTTTCCTGCCACAGGGAGAATGGACGAGAACACCACTTGCGCCTCAAACGCCTTTATCCTTCTTCCCAGAGCCACGTAGTCTGCAGTAATACGCTCAAGGTCATTCTTGGCAGTATCATTGGTGCCCACGTGGAGAAGCAGGAAGGGGTAGCGATCTGAGGGCTTGAT
Source organism: Chelydra serpentina (assembly GCA_037349315.1). Lineage (NCBI taxonomy): Eukaryota > Metazoa > Chordata > Testudines > Chelydridae > Chelydra > Chelydra serpentina. The sequence goes on along the minus strand of JBAIAC010000029.1, from coordinate 31,086,248 downwards.
GAGTCTCGGCAGTATCTCCGTCACATCACGAATCCTAGCCCCTGGCAAGCAGCACACCTCTCGGTTTTCCCGGTCAGGGCGGCAGATAGATGACTCAGTCCCCCTGAGGAGAGAGTCCCCGACCACCACCACCCTCCTCCTCCTCTTGGGAGTGGTGGTCGTGGAACCCCCATCACTAGGACTGTGCATCTCATGCCTTCCAATCAGTGGAGTCTCCTTCTGCTCTGTTCCCTCAGATGCATCATTCACTCCACTCTCTGCACTAGTGCCTGTGGAGAGAACATGAAAACGGTTGCTCATCTGAATATGCGTTTCTTGTACATGGACTTGTCTCATACTCTTTCCTCTTCTAATGAGCATCTGTAAAGTTCTCCAAGCCCCTGGGAGGTGCTTCAGAAAGCAAAGGACTATCATAAAGTGGGGCTGACGGAGGGATTTGAAGAGAGGGAGGGTCTGGGCAGATAAGAAGCTAGACTCAAGTGCAGGGCTGCATGAAAGTGAGAAGGCATCGAGGTGAGAGTGGGAGATGGAGCATGGAGGCTTAGGTGGAGTGTAAGGAGCAATGGGGGAGAAGGGAGGAGGAAATAAGAGATGAGAGGGAGGCAGGGGGAGTCTGTGAGGAGCCTAGGAAGGGATAGTTAATTTCTCCCTAAATCTCATCCTGTGGTTCGGTACCTGGAAAAAGTGGTGGCTCTTCATCTCCTTATCCTCCTGCTCCCACCACCCCAGTGCTGCTGCACTTAAACATTGTGTAGAGGGTCAGGACAAGCACTTTCCCCTGCGCAAAGGATCCATCTACAAGCAGTCCTTAACTTTACGGTGTTCGATTTAGGACGAACAGCACTTACAATGTTTCTGAATTGACACCCTGATTCGAATGATGATGTTGGTTTCAACTTTACAATGCTTGGTCCCGCAATGGAGTGGATTGCAGTTCTGGGTTACGACATTTCTGCCTACGATGCAATTTGCAGGGACCAATTGTGTCGTAAATCCGAGGACTGCCTGTACTTCCCTGGCTCTCATGCATGTCCCAAACTCAACAGCCCAGTTCTCGGCGGCAGGGGGCCCATAGACAGAGAGAAAGGCCTGATCCCAGCTGGAGAAGAAGGTGCCATGAGGCCTGCAGGGTCCACACACACCCCAGCCTCAGTCACTGCCCTCCTATCACACACTGTAACTGCAGGGTTTGAACCCAGCACCAGCAACACCAGTCTCCCACCCTTCCCCCAAAAGAAAGGAGTGACCCCTTCAGCAGTGAGCGAGTAGCAGGACATTTGAGTCACTGGGTCTCACAGTGGGAGACTGGGGAACAGGCCCCAAGGCAGCCTATTACACTTAGAAACAGCACGTTCTACACCCGTACTGGCTGGCTCCTGCTCCTCTATTTCCCCCTCCCCCTCCCATTGTACTCCCCCATCAATACTGGCTCATGTTTCACAACAACCATCCTCTGGCCAAGGAAGGGGGCTAAACACCACCCCACGGAGGCCCCAGAGAAGATGCATCCAATTCCTGGAGTCCAAGGGCCCAAACTCTCAACCCCGACCTGACAGTTCACTTTCCTACCAGTAGATGGCCCCAGATGGAGATGGACCTGAGTCACTCACCTTTCTAAGGGCACCAGACATGAGCTTTCCCTCTCCTCTCACCCTGATCATTATGGAGGTTGCCTCTGCTGAGAGGGACTTGGGGCATCGGACCTCTGCCCACTCTCCACCGTGATCTCAATGTCGTCTACAGAGAAGGGGTCCTGGGATCAAGGAGAAACCAAAGACACGGCTGAAACTTGGAAGGGAATGAGGTTATTTCACTAACATATTCCAAACAGATGAGATGCATTTTCAAGCCTGACCCTGCTATGTCCCCACTGAAAAACAAATAAACCAGCTGGCTGTGTCATGTTTTGCTGGGCTTGGGTGGCTTGTAAATGTCTCCAAACACCAAAGAAAGAGATGGCCCCAGCATATGTGAAATGTGGGTGCAATTAAAATGTAAAATACTCTGTCACTAAGTAGAAAAGCACCAACCCTCCTGGACCCTTGCTGTGGAGGTTCCTGGTTTGTCTGTGTTTAAACCCTCGAGTGATGATGGCTACTTAGCAAACCCTTGGGAATCTCCTCTGAATCAAAGAATCTTAAAAAAAGAGTCTTAAGGATTCACTGCTCAGGTTCTTGCTCTGTTTGTTTAAACCTCAGTGGGAGTTCTGCCTCTGGCTGACTTCAGTGGGCTCAGCATTGTACTGTATTCCAGATGCATCTGTCTATTTTTTCCCCTAACCATCTCTCCTGCTTGCACTACAGTCCCCAGCTCTGCTACTTGTGGCCTGTTGTCCAGAAAAGCTCCCACTGGCTGCAATGGGCGTTGGATCAGGCCCTTAATCCCTAGATAACTGATACCTGCCTTGGTGAATCTCTAAAGACTGAGGCAAGGTGACCTGGCAGCACTTTCCTTGTCCCCAATGAGCTACCACAGCCATTCCTCGGGGGTCCCATCATTTTGACTCTCTCTCTCTTGTCCACATATCTCTTTAAGCTTGTATTGCTCTTTGTGTGACCATCAGGGGCAGGAAGGGGGTTCAGTCTCTGTGTCCCATTCAGTCCTTGGCCTCTCTGCTGACACTGCCAAAGAGGGGAACAATTAGTGTTGATGATGATAGTGGGTTTGTGCTGTGGATACTTCTCTGCTAGGACATTTTTCATTGTAACAAACACCGTCACTTCTCTACTGACAATAGCAGGAAGATGGGTTCAGCACCAGCCCCATAAATCTCTGGCCATAATTACTCTAGTTTCCCTAGTTCATTTGGAGAGTGAAGAATATGTGGTAAAGAAACCTTTAAGAGTAAAGATCTAGCCAAGCAATCAAAGTCCCAGGAGCTCATCACGTACTTTGCAAATGTAACCCCAAGGAACTTACCTTGGGTCCTGAGTCTCTGTATGCTTGTAACGCTGCCCCTAGAAGGAAGCGGGGGCTCAACGGAGACTCTGAGTGCACTAGGCAACCCAGACAGAGAGGAAAGACACTATTTGAAGCAATTGGGCGCCTGTTGGCTCACGGGGGTGAACGCTGGATGGCCACCAGCATGCCTGCTCAGAGGAGGAGCAGTGTTTGAGAGAAAGGAGGGGGTTAGAGTCAACTGACTGACAAGAAAAAGCCCGGGAAGAAGAGCCAGTCTGACCAATAAGGAAGATCCTTAGAGAGGAGACTGCCCCCAGGAGCACTGTGAGAAGGGAAAAGCCATTTTGGAGGAGTCTGGAGCAAGCCACTGAAAAGGTAGGACTAGCTGTGGTGAGCTTAAGAGTCCCAGGCCTGCATGCAGGGTCCCCCTGAGAACTGGCCTCTGGGTACCTGGAAGCAAGATCCCTCAGCTTGGTCCTTTCCCTGCTCAAGGTGACTCCCAGTTTGCAGAGTTTTGTTGGGAAAACTCTCTACCCTATCAGGCTGAGTTAATCCTTCAGCTCTGTAGAGAAATCAGTACATGGCATGTACTGCTCTAGCTACTAGTCCAGGGCTGCCCACCTGCTGTGAGTGACCTGAGCTCTAGGGTAGGAGGTTCAAGTTTTATGACAGTTATTGTTATTTGCACCTGATCCCTGCAGTCTTTTATGGTGAGGGTTCATCTCGGGAGCAGAATCAGCCTGATTCCTGTGTGAAGAGGACACCTGCCAACTGAGATTGTCAGCCTCTCTGCAGTTGCTGAGGAGTCCAGATTCATCTCTGAACCTGTCGATCACTCACAGAGTGTGAGTGCACCACCTTTTGCTTAGATGGTCAAGGGAATTGTTTGGGAGACCTCCCAGTCCACGAACTGTGTCCTCAGACCAGGGGGTAAGGGCTTGGGAATTTTATTACCTTCTGTCTATTAAACCTGTGGAAGGACTTAGCATCTTATCCTATGTGAGAGACTTTTTGGCTGTACTGAACCAAGTCAGCCAAGTTGCTAATTGCTGCACAGAAGATATAGTCGTCACAGATCTTCAAGGGCTCCTACGAAGTACCTGTACCAATGGGACACCACATTTTACTCTTGCTTTATCAGGTCGCATGACTGGGGAAATTCATGGGTATTATCAGCGTGGGGAGGGCACTGGTGACATCAAGAGCTCTATTTTACCCTATTGCATTATATTTATTTCCTGTTTAATAAAATTACTCTGTTGAATATATTGTGTGTTTGTGTGTTATTCCTTCGGAATCTCCAATTATCTGGCAGTAACGAGGTGTTACCCTGTGGTTAGAATCTTCTTTCCAAGGTGTCCTGGTGATTCTGCCAGGAAGGAGTGAGGGGAGTGGAGGAACTGTCAAGTAAATTCAAATGGGAAGAGAATAAGGAAGTTGCATCCTGCTGAACTGGAGGTGAGATCCAGACAAACTCAGGCCTCTCCATTAAAATCCATAAGGAGATCGGCACTGAAGGAGGTAACCGGAAGAATAAGGGCACTACACAAAGGTAAAAAGCTGGGAAACAGAGCTCAGTAAAATGCCTTAATGGGATTTCCACAGCACTGAAGTGATTGAGGAGCAAAAGTGCCACTGAAAATCATTGGAGCTGAAGTGCAGAGATGACTTCTCTTGGGCAACATCAGTGCGTTTGAAAATCTCACTCTTTTCCAGTCCCTGGAAAAGCCCTTTCTGAATTCAATACACACTGTCAAGGCATCAGAAAACCGTCATGTAACAGAAATTTGCACCTGATCTGAAATTTAATATACTCACTTCCTGTATGAGTCTGTATTGTAGAAACGTCTCAAATCCCACACACAAAGCTAGTGCACGCCCAAGTCAGAGGCAAATTTCACTCTCTTTTTTCCACCTGAAAAAGAATAGCGTGTTCTCCTGCACTTACCGCTCCAACCACGAGCTAGCTGAGAATGACTCCAAGGCCCCAGCAGTCTGTGGCCCTAGAGCATGGTTCCCCTCTGAGGACCTCTAGAGCAATAGTGTCATGGGGTGCCACAGATGCAATGTATTACCTTTAAACCACAACTGGGCCCATCTAGTTTCACACAGTGGTGGTATTACATGCCCATCCTTTGAACAGAACAAGGCATATGGAGTGTCAGCTCACATGCTCTAAGGGTCAAAGCCGCAGAGGAAACCCAGCTCTGAAGGGACATGTTTCCCTTGAGAAAGCTAATTCCCACCCATGGATTTGTTTCAATCGGAACTTGTGAATCTTTAATAGCCCCCAGGGACTATATCAATGGAAGGTAGAATCTGGGCTCTTTTGGTCATATTTCTACATCCCTATTGTAGTTATAGTCCCTTCCCTGACAGTCCATGTCTCTACAACACTCTGCACCTGGCAGAAGGTAAACAGATCCCCATCAAGAGCATACTCTAGAGAAAGCACACATGCTCCTGGGTAGCCCTCAACAAGCTGGACCAAATCCAGGTACCCTCTCCTGACTGACAGACTCCAGTACCTGCTTCTTCCACATCAGGCTGCCAACACCGAACAAGATCAGAGCCAGAGTTATAGTCAAGAGGAGTACATTCTCTCCAGCATTTGTCTACTCTGTGCAAATGGCAAAGCCCAGAGAAATGCATTCAAGTAGGGGCTGGATCACTGTCAAGTACTGGGGCATCAGGAGCCACTTGAACCTTCGATTTCATCTTGTAAAATTAGCCCTGGAAATGCCAGGCTGGGTCCTTCTGCAGTACTCACCCAACAGGGCAATGTCAAACATGCAGTCTCTTTCATTAGTCAGTTCTGAGAAATCTGAAAGCTCCAGACAGTAACACTGGGCCCTATCCCCCTGCTCCTTTAACACCTAGAAATGGCATTTCCCTGCAGCCCCTGTGTATCCCAACCACAGATTTATTTCCCATTCGCCTTTCTATGAGGTCCCCATCCAGTAGCTCTGACTTCTTCGTGGTTTTCAGAGCTACCATTTTCCTCAGAGGCTTGTACTCCACCGGGAACACCTGCAGAAGGCATGGGTGGGGGGAGTTAGTCCCACAGCTGAGTGTTTGCTTTTGAATGGCCACTCTAATACGTTTTCAGGGAAATGGACCTTTCTAAACCCGTCTTTCCCCAGAACAGCAGAAAATCAGCAGAAGTGCCAGAGCTGCAGGGAGACACTCTGAGATCTGCAAGATACAGAGTTAGTGATGAAAGGTTTAGAGTGTCCCAGCAAACTGCAAATTGGGGAAAGAAACCATAGACATGGCCAGATAATTCTGCAGTTCTTGTCACCTTCCCTGCTGCTCAGATTCCTGGCCTCACTCTGGGGATGCTGGCTGCTTCAACGCCGCAGGAGCTGAGAAAGCAAATCACTTTGATTCCTTACTGACTAGGAGTTTCTCTGTTTCTTACAGCTGGTGGTTTGGCTCATGTGGAAGCATCTCCACTCTCATGGTGCAGTGGGAGGGGGAAACTGGCTGCAACCATTTCCTTATGAGACAGGTCTGGTTTGATTTATCCAATGATAATGATAAATGAAACAGTTCTTTCATTCTTTACATTTTAGTTGGAACATGGTTAACATCCCCAAGTAAGCCTATAACTCAATTCTAATTTGACTCAGTGCAGCAGTTCCACCTCCAGGGGGCAGGAGAGTGATAAACTTTCCTAACAAAGACATTTCTGACATTGCCTTCCAAAACAAAGGGCAATTGCACGTGAAAGGTGAAAGGAATAATTTGAAGAAAAATAACCTGTCTAGTGACTCAAAAACAGACTACTATGCTTTTAAATACCAGGCTCCAATCCTGCAAAGATTTATGCATGAGTTTAACTTTGAAATCAAATGGACTATTTAAATGCATAAAGCTAGGCATGTAAGTAACTCTTTGCAGGATCATGACCTATATTTGACAAAGCAGTTCTGCCTTTAATTTCAAGCCAAGAAAATACAGCTGGGATTCCATCTTTCCCCTGCTACAGTTGATTATATGAGCATAAAATAGTAAAAGGAGACCAGCTCTCTAGCCGAAGGAGCAGAACTGAAAACAGTTTGTATTTTATCATCATGCTATTTAAACAGTGGATTAACAGGTAAAATTGCTAATAGCAATGACTAATAATACCCAAGTATTTGATTGGGAGAAGCAAGGGTTTTTGGTTTGGTTTGATTTTTTGTTTTGTTTTTGGTCTCCATCTCTCTATCCCTTCCCCTGAAAAGATCATTTGTGAGCAGGAAAATGTGGGAAAACACAAATGGGTAAAAAATTAATAAGATACTCTAATCTTTTTGTTACTATAAATAAGAGAAAACGTGCACAAATAATGAATTGCCTCATTGCTACAGAATCTTTAACCCTGCTGTTTATGTTGGCACTCAGGTGCCAGAGAATTCAAAAAGGCCCATTTATAGGAACAGTGGATTTAAAGTAATGGAGTAGGTTGGTTATCCTTTCAGCAGAAAGTGAGAGAAGAAATTCCCATGAATCGTTGCTGTTAAAGAGCAGGCTGGGGTCTGTACCAGTGCTCCTCAATTTATTAACTCTACTGAGATTGGAAATAGAGACTCTTTTGCCTGAACTGCTGTAATACAGGCCCAGAAGGAGTCATTATAATAACACGGCAGGACTACTGAGACTTCTGAGGCTTGCTGGCCTGAATTTGCAAAAATGACTTGTGATTTTGGGTACTCAACGTTCAGAGGGTGAGTGCTTACTTTCTGGAAACCTGGGCCCTTTAAGATGTCTCAAGTTGAGCACCTACAATTGAAGCAGCCAAAATCACTAAATCTTTTGAGAAATATAGGTCAGTCTTGGCTATATATCTATGAACTTATTTTAAACTTTCCATTTATCATTAATTGCAATTTACACTCTCAGTCCACCTACACATTTTAGTTCATATAAATAAATGGATTCCAACTAAGAAGGGTGATGCTGACTAAGCCTCCAGCCCTCTTAAATATAAATCTATATTATATCCTGTCAAAATGGACAACAAGAAATAGTTTGTAGCATGTTTATCAGGGTACACATCTGCCTTTTCCACACACACCAACTCTCTAAAGAGACTAAAGAATTCTATAACAGAAAGCGGTGCTGGTCATAGACTTTGTCAAAGCAATATATCAAATACATCTAATTAGTCCTGTTTATCACAAGGTACTTGAGAACTTTTAGCCCATTGCAAAATGCCAATTTTCAGTAGTTAAGATCTTTGCCATGGCAACCAGTTCATTAGTGAACCATACGCTAGTGTAGAATATTAGAAATAAGTTCTGGGAGCCTAGGACGCATCAAACCAGTTGAATCAGATATTCTGTCACTTTTATGTTTTGCTCGTAAAAGTATTTCTGGTGCAATTGCTCAGTTTTCAATACATCAATAACGATGCACATTTTCTTGACAGACGGAACATGCAGAGTCAGGCTTTCCTAGTTTTATGTTTTAACAGAAGTAACAATATATTCTTATGCACTACAGGCTTTCAAGAAGTCAACATAAAATTGCATCTCTTGGCAATAAGGTCATTTAAGATGGAGCCATACAGAATGATTATCCCTGGACCAATACATCTGTGGCACAATCAAGGAAAAACGGTTGGTATGCTGGAGTTAGTCATACAGTATAACAATAAGGGAGCCAGACTAAGAATGCTGAGGATTTTCCATTCATTGTTGTCCATGGGGCTATTAATTACATAGTGATGGAAGATTTGATATGATCATGAAATAACTTGAGTGACCTAGGAATAGAATATAAAATGGGAGTGACACAGGTCAACTTCTTAAAGAGCATCTGAGGAATGTTCATAGATTTTAAAAGGACCATTATGATCATCTAGTCTGACCTCGCCCTGCATAGCACAGGCCATAGAATTCCAACTAGTGATTCTTGCAGTGGAGGGTGTTATTCTCTCCTGTTACATAGAAGATAGAGAATTCAGACCAGTACTAATTATCCACTATAATCCCCTGTTTTCTGTAGCTTTGGGGATGAATCAGGTTGTGTAGTGAATGAGGCTGTTGTCTGTAGGGTCTCTGTATCATTAGTTGCAGAAGCTGGAAGCTGTCTAGTTCTTTTTTTGAACCCTGTTTAACAAAAAGTTGTGACCGCACTGAAATTTGCGAGCTAAGGAAAACTCAGGCTAAAGCTCTGAACCTGCAAGCTGAAGAACCCCATACCTGCATGGAGCCCCAGTGAAGTTTAAATCATGATGGTGAACAGTGGTTCCAGGGCACTGCCCACCAACAGCAAACTCCATCACGCTAGGGCAATCCTCAGGAGATGAAACGCCATCAGCTTCTATCCCCTTTGAGCCTCCAGACCCATCCAAGCAGGGGAGAGGGCCTGACCACAGAGTTTAACACACACACACAGCTGCTTGCAGGAAAACTTATATTATCAGGGTATATTAAAATAATCACAAATATCCATAATTTTCTTTGGACTTTTCCTTCCATAGGTCATAACCATTGGCATTTTGCCATTCAGATGAAATTACTACTATTTATTGAGAAAATATATTCTTTTAAAAGAATGTTAGTTATCATTACAGCATATACAGTGTAATTTATAGGGTGTCTTATTCATTGGTAGTAACTTTGCTGTCAGATAGAGTGGGATGAATTTGTCTGTACTAATAAAAGCAGCAAACTTTTCTTTTATTTTCACTTTCTGAAGAAAATAGTCTGGATTTTTTTTTTAAAGCACCGATTTAGGTGGAAGATGTTTAAGTCCCTAAAATACAGCAGATTTAGCTTTGTCCATTTTGATCATCTCAAGACTGTATGAACATCCCTTACCCGTCATAATGTGAAATCAAAATTGAAACCAGATGCAGTGACAAACATTTTCCCTACCGGTATTATTAGAACAGTGCAAACTCTCCTGAAGAGGAAAGCACCAGTATAAAGTAACCAATATCCTATTAGAGTTTCAAAGCACTCAGAATCGTGGCAGCTGTGTAATACCAGTGTAACGATGCTGGTTCTGGCGGGACCTAACTGAAAGTGCCAGTTCAGGACAAATTGCTTCAAGCAGGGCAACTACAGCCCAAGGCATAGGCGCCGACTTCGTGGGTGCTCCGGGGCTGGAGCACCCACGGAGAAAAATTGGTGGGTGCTCCGCACCCACCGGCAACTCCCCGCCCGCCCCGGACCCGAGGCAAACTTACCGGCACCGGAAGACGTTGCGGGGCCCCGCCCCCGACGCTGGGCAACGTCGCGTCGGGGGCGGGGCCCCGCAACGTCACCCGACGTCGGGGACGGGGCCCCGCAACATCACCCGGCGTTGGGGGCGGGGCCCCGCCCCCGACGCCGAGTGACGGCACCCACGGGCGGAACCGGAAGTCCACGCCTGTGGCCCAAGGCTGGGGTTTTTCCACCTCTAAGGCAAACCAAACCAGACAGACAGAGGAGACTTTGGTTTTACCCTACTGGCTAACCACAAGTCATCCCAAGCAATCCCCTAAGACACTCCAGTTTCCCAGTCTCACCACCAGTGCCACTCGTTATGGGGACAACTGGTCATGAAAACCAATGCCCCAGTAAAAGAAAAAAGGTCCTCCCGATCCCAAAGGACCAAGCCCCCAGATCCAGGTCAATATACAAATCAGATCTTACCCACAAATCACGCTGTTGCCAATCCTTTAGAATCTAAAATCTAAAGGTTTATTCATAAAAGGAAAAAGGTATAGGTGAGAGCTAGAATTGGTTAAAAGGAATCAATTACATACAGTAATGGCAAAGTTCTTGGTTCAGGCTTGCAGAGATGGAATAAACTGCAGGTTCAAATTCAAATTAAGTCTCTGGAGTACATCCACAGCTGGGATGGGTCCTTCAGTCCTTTGTTCAAAGCTTCCATTTGTAGAAAGGTTCTTCCAGAGGTAAGAAGCAGGAATGAAGACCAAATGGAGATGAGGCAGCTGCCTTTTATAGTTTCTTCCAGGTGTAAAGACACCTCTTTGTCCTTACTGTGGAAAATCACAGCAAAATAGAGAGTCTGGAGTCACATGGGCAAGTCCCTGCATATCTTGTTAAATCACAGGCGTGTCTGCCTTCTCTCAATGGATCCATTTTATCGTTGATGGGCCATCAAGCAGGCCTAGCAGAGCTGATAGCTTGTCTGGGGTCCCAGAAGTATGGCCCCAGTTTGAAATACAGACAGTATAAAGCCAATATTCATAACTTCAACTACAAAACTGATACATACATATAAATGGCATAATCCTAACCAGCCAAGCATAACCTGGTCTTAGACACCCCATTTGACCCCCTTTATATAAGATTTGGTGCCACTACAGGACCTCGGTTGTCACAATGATCTATATGGTCCCAGTTATTGTCAATAACGTCACAACCAGTAATTGACATGTGCCATGTTCAATGAAAAAATATTTATTTCCCCTTGAAACAGCTAGATTTGCTTTGTACTTTATTTATTCCAGTAGGGGGCCACAGACATCAGGGCATGGCAAAAACTACCAAAGCACCTATTATGAAATGCTGTCATCTGAGATCGTGAGAAGTCTTCCATTACAAGGAGTTACAGAGACACTGCTATGCCAGTAACAAGTTGTCTCTACTCAGCACGAGTTTAAAAGGACACAACCAAGTTCCATTTATGCCAATAAAAAATAAAATTAGAAACCATAAAACCAGTAGGAATGTTGACACCATTTTTTTAAAGTCGCAGTGAAGACTGGTAGTTGTTAAATCAACATCCCTCTGTAGTGTTTGAAACCCAAACATTGCAGCACTGGTAACCTAAAAGCATAACTGACTATAAACATGTCAAAACCTTTATTTTCATTTCTCTCTGCTTTGACACTAAAAAAAATATAAAGAAACAAATAAATAGCGATGAGTGGATTTCTGAAATTCTTGCACTTGTAACAATGTAATGTGCTATTAGTAAAGAGGTGTTTACAGTATGTGGGGCTAGATCCTCACCTGGTGTAAAGTGATGGAGCTATGCTGATTTTTACACCAAGGACCTGTCCTATGATTTGTTTAGGTCTTTTTTTAGATTGTAAATTGTTCATGGCAGGGACCTTGAATGAAATCCTGGCTCCACTGAAGTCAATAATAAAGCTCCTATTTCACCCTTTTTCTTCCTGTCTGGACAATGACTAGCACACTTTGGGTTACACTGTACATAAAATGACACTTAAGTGAGATGAAACCTACCGAGGTGCATTTTAATAGTAGATGACTGAGTGTTTCCTTAAGAAGGAGAATCTCCTTTGGGTAGCCAAGACTTGGCTGCCTCAGCCCAACATGGGTGCTTGCTCATTTTGAAAGACACCAGGATCACATAGACTGCCTAAGAATAGGGCTTAAAACGTGGTTCTGCTCTGAAAAGTGAAGCTAAAAATAGTATTGTGGGCTCCACTCTTGTTGTGGCTCTTCTTTCCAGATCAAAATTACAAGTAGAATTATATTTCTACACTAATGGCCAGCCCATTGGAATTTGAAAGTCCAGCTGGGTTCTTTCTGGCGAATGCATCAGCAACAGTAATATCCATCTACAAATGAAGCCTTGTTAACAATTCTGTCGATGGCATACAAGCTGAAACAGAATCAAGCTCAGTGTCTCCTAGAAGTACTGGCTCAGCAGTATTAATCTCACTTGTTAAAATGTACTTTGGGCAATTAAATCGGCAAATAGGATTCAGATAATACTCTGGGAGCAGACTGGTGGAGTAAGAAGGTGTCGTTTTTACAGTGTCACTTTCTGCCCATAGACATAAGTTGGATTTTAGGAATCAGGTTACATTTCATTAACCATCTTCTCCAATCTGGTGTAAGTCAAAAGTAATATAAAGAAACAAGGCTGCTTCCATTTGCTGTTACTGGCCAGACCAACACTATCAAAGCGAACATGTTACCCAGAAGTAATTATTTATTGGATGGATTCTTGCTGGCAGGTTCGTCAGAGTGCTGGGTCCCCATGCACACGAAGCCCATAAATGCATGTATAGTTTTGGTGGCCCCAGTTGCTCAGGACTCGCAGTTGTAGGTATCCGAATCGATCTGCGTTTGCTTCCTGAGTGAGGGAAAGAACCAGACGTGTGAAAACTCATTGGTTTGTTCCTTAGGAGATGTTTCACTGCATCTGCTCCCTCTCCCATGCACTCATGTAAATAAGTGCAGGGCATAATGGGTTTGGCTGGAGGAGGGGTTGAAGTAGTATCCCCCCTCTTTCCCCCTTTGCTCCATCAAACTGCCTCCAACCTCATTCTACCATACATGTGACGAGAACATAGTGATGAATATGGAGCTGTCCTGTAATCATTCATTGGTACTGTATGTTGCAGTGGCGTAGCCAGGTTTAGAGCACAGGGGGAGCGGCGGCGCTATAAAAAGGCGCCTCCCCGCTCCCCCTGTACTCCCCCTGGCGGTGCTTTAAAGGGCCCGGGGCTCCAGCTGCTGTGGAGCCCCTGGGCCTTTTAAATCTCCGCCCAAGCCCGGCTCCGGCAGCAGGGCTGGGGGGCACTTTAAAAGGCCCGCAGCTTCCCGCAGCAGCAGGAGCCGCCGGCCTTTTAAAGCGCCCCACCCAGCCCGGGTCCAGCTGGTGGGGGGGGGGGCGCCTGAAAGGGCCCGTGGCTCCCCACAGCGGCAGGAGCCTCCGGCCTTTTAAAGCCCGCCCCCCCAGCCCGGGTCCGGCAGCGAGGCTGGGGTGCTTTAAAGGGCCCATGACTCCCCACAGGAACCACGGGCCTTTTAAAGTGCCCCCGAGCCCCGCTCCCGCAGTGGGGCTCGGGCGGCGCCTTAGCGCTGCTTCTCCTCACAGGGGGAGTGGCCGCTCCCACTGCTCCCCCCCTGGCTACGCTACTGGTATGTTGGCTTGGTTATTGGGATGTTTTTTGAATGACTAGCTTGGGTTGACTCACCCAAGCAGGAAGGAGAAGAATGGCTCCAGCCCCCTCTCACCAGACATTTATGAGTTGTTAACGGACAATGCCAGATTCTAGCTCCGGTGTCCCACCAGCCTATGAACTGGTTTGACTAGGAATGGCTAAGGCCCATAAACACATGAGAATAAAAAAGTAGCAGGGTTTAAAGAGGGCCACTCTCGAGAAGAGGGAGAACCCACAGGGGAAAGCAGACCCAGACCCAGAAGCCCACTGGGAGTTTCTGGAGAAATGAGGCCTGCCTAGGTTGCCATCATGGGATGGTAGGAGTCATGGGAAGGTAGATGTGTGTAGGCTGGGGGTTTTCTCTAATGCTTTGTTCCTACTACTAAATAAATACTATGTTTGTTTTAAGAAGATTGTTTGGTCACTATGTACCTCTGGTCACTGGTTCCCAAAGGCAAGAACCAGAGGGGCCCAAATTCAGTCAGCCCTTCAGGGTAATAACAGTTGATCCACGGGGTACTATAGCATGGGATAATTGCAAAATCACACTCTGGGATAGGTAAAGGCACAAGGCCTGACACCAGGGGGGGTGCACTCGGAGAGAGACCAGAGAGGGGACCGAGGGGCTGCTAGCCCTGTCACCATGACAAATATTTGTCAGCATCATGGTTGGATCAAATGAAGCAATACATTCTTCTTCCAGTTTCAACTCCAAACCGTACCTCCAGTTTGAATGTTTGGCCGGGGAACCCTTCTTGATCATAGACAAACTGCCCTAAGAAGGCGCCTTCCTGCTCTCCAAAGCCTTCTTTCAGCCCCTAAAAGAAGAAACAGGAAGGGGATAGAATTTCAACAATTCCAGGGCCAGAGACAAACAACATGCTGATCAAAGGCTACTGCAAGTGTGCCACAACTCCCACTGTGTGATCAGCCCTCAGTACCAACCAGCTCTGGCATGTGAGCGAGCAACAAGCATGCAGAGGTCAGTTTCTTTACAAAGGTAAGAAAGTTACTCACATAGATGGCAAAGTTCTTTGGGGCACTGGATATCTCTTCTGTCTGAGAGTCTTCCTTGGCAATATGATCCAGTGTGACAGCAAACGGATGGATGACTCTGGATAATTTAACCACGACATAGCCACGAGATCCATGCAGGGCCCAGCAGTTCCCTGGGGTGTTATCCCGCTGGAACCCATACATAATATAAAATAGCAAATTGCATTTCAGACATGTCCAGATGACCTGGTGGTCCCTTCGGACATTACAGTTTGTAACTCTCTAACTACATGACCGCCATATCACAAGCAAAATATTCTGGTGGCAAAGAAATTCCAGGATGTCAATGTCCCTGGCAAAATATTAAAATGGGGAACAAAAAGATTTTTTGTTGTTGTGAAGGTCACAAATCGGAGCAGATGGGCTGCTGGCATTTTTAATATCAGGTCAATTAGAGCTTTTCTGGGAGTGCAATGGGATGGTGTTGAAAATGCCATTGATGGACCTGTGTATATATACACCCCGGAGCACCAATATAAACACACACACACACACACACACACACACACACAAATGAAGCAAGACACACAGGTAGGTTGTGAATAAAAATAAGTAATAACCATGAACTGGTTACCTCAAATCATGATAACAGTCCAAACAGCAGATATTTAGCAGCAGGCCCTGAGTAGCTGCACACACTCAGTGCCGTGCACACCTACAGAGCCTTAACCAGAAACAGAAGCACTGAGTTCAGGGAGAAGGATCCAGGAATAGGAACAAGGAGCAGGCTGCAGGAAGCAGGAAGGCGACACGCACACCAGTCATCACAATTTCCTTCTCTTCTCCCCAAAAGCTCAGCGGTACCTGGGCAGAGGCACTAGCCATAGGTTATGCCTCTGATGCATTTCAAGGGGAGGATGCTGTTGCTGCGGCACAGCTTCTCCAATCGGCCACATGACATCATCATACGCAGAAAATCGTCCCAATCTGTTCCCCTTGCGGCAGGCAGTGCGTCGTGGTGATTAATGCCATGTTCTCCCCAGAGTAAAAGCGCTTATCGCATTCCGTACCCTGCAGCCACGTCACAAGTATCGAAACCGCGGCCAGACCCTAGCCTAACAGACACTGCTTGTCCAGGATAGAATGCCTGGAATCTTGCCTGGATACGCTTGTTAAACTCATATTTCCTCATCTCAAAAGTCAGCTTCAAGGATGGCGAAAGGGTGGGCTGTACCTTTTCCATTAGCATAGACAACTTGGTCCTCAGAGGCTGGCTGAAGAGCCAGGAGAATGGGGTTTCCCCAACACTTTTATGAGATGTATTCCAAATATCATATAAAGCATGAGTTAATGGAGTATCCAGTATGCAGGGAACATACTTCTTCAGACTCCCATGCAGTCTCTCCACTACCTTATTTCCTTGGGGATGGTACACAGCTGATTAATAATGTGTTGTACCAATACCCATCAGAAAGCATTCAAACACTCGTGATATGAAAGGCATCCCCATTAACTGAAAGAAGGCTTTCTGGCAGGCCAAACATAGCGAGTCAAGGAGTTAGGCAAGAAATTAGTTATGTTAATGCCTTGTGAAATTATGAATGCAAAGGCATAACATGAGTAATATTCTATAACAGTCAATAGCGTGTAACCGTGCAATGCAATTGTGAGGCCAGTAAAATCCACTGCAATGGTCTGTCTGTGACTGCCGGTTGCAAAGGGGATGAAGAAACAGTAGTTCTTTGCTGATCATCTGCCTATTCTGGGTGCATCAGAGCATAACAACCTGACCCACTATTAGCAATGCTGGGAATTTTTAAAGCCATTTCCTTAGTGCAGACAGGACCTAAGACAGTAGATCTATGTCTTTTCCCCGCAACAAAGACTATCATACAAATTGCCTCGGATGCTCTGCACCTAGATAGGTCCAGAATAATAATAATGCTTATCCATATTTGTGAATTGCTTTGCAATCTGCAAATGGAAATGCACTAAGTATTATTGGCCACATTCTCAGAGGGATAACCAAGGCAGAATGACATTTAGTGATTTGGCTGGGGCAATTTAAGACGTGGGTTCCACTCTTAGGTCTGATACTTAATTGTTTATGACTGTCAATACTTTTTTACCAGTCTTCATAGTAAAGGTAATCTGTGGTACCTGTACATTTGTGGTTAACTCATCTACTATCCTGAATCTGCATCTCTTGTGTAATGTGAATTGATTGGGACCAGTCAGTGCCAAGGCCATTATTAACTTGACCTCAGTCACTCACTACTTCAATTCAGTCTCATTTAATTGCACAAAATAGAACATGAAATATTTATTTAAATAAGTGATACCCAGTTCAGTTCTCAAATCAAAAGACTTCATTTACAAAACCCATTAAGGTTGCTAAGTAACAACAATGTAGGTTCCATCACTTTGCAAAACTTAATCATCTAAAAAGCGAGGAAATGCATAGTTAAGGACATTGCTGCCCACATAACTATCACATTCTTACCAAATATTAAGAAATATATACTGCATCACAACAGCCTTAATTCATACCCATAATAATGGAAGTGTGCCTACATAATTTTATAATATCAGTCTTACAAACTTTTCTTGTTATGCTACATATACAAAGTTATTCTAAACAAAGTTATTATAACTGTGTATTTCTTTGTTCTGGATTAGAATGTGTCTCTATGTGTTTTCTCAGCAGAAGATTTATGATGCCCTGAACTAGAAATTAGCTTGCTTTTTAACAATTGACTTTTGTAATTGGTGCAATAGGCAACCATATTATCACTTTAACAACTTTAACGTTATTTTTAAAAATGCAGGATTTGTTTTAGTGTGTTTGTTTTGGAACGAAGTGAAATATTCTTCTACATTATTCTGGCTTTGTTTTGATTCAATCCTGGTCTACGGCTTAAATTTCAGAACTATTTTGATCCCTATAAGGCAAAATATTTGAAAAGGGCCTCAACTGTTCTTCCCTTCAGTCCTTCCTCCTCTGCCTTGCTTCCAAGACCCCAGTTTGAGAATACTGTGTTTCCTTGGCAACTAGGAATGACATAAAACACCCAGAGTGGTACAGGGAGATGCTATATTCAGTGCCGCAGCGATATTCTAGGATAGGAAAGTAGACTGGCTTCCTCATTACAAAAGCCTCTCTCTTCCTAGACCATCAATTTGGAAAGACTCATCCCTTCTTAACTGTGGGTAGAGGTAGTTTCTGTCTTTTTTCTAGTGTCCCTATCTTGAGACAGTTGTGAGCCTGGTCTCTTGAGAACTTTTTGGTTTTTAGAGTAATATCCTCATCTGAAATGTCAGCCATTAGCTTTGCATTTGGCACTGTGATAGCTGACACCTCGTTTAGATCTCTTAGCAGGTCCTTCTTCCACTCACATTGCTAATGAAGACAGCTGATCTAATCCGCAGGGGTCAATTCGCTCAGCTGGCGACTTATGTTTTGTCTGTTACTGGACTGGGGACTCTGCCTTCACAATATCATCTGAGGACTGGTTGAGGTGGTGGGGGAAGGGAAGATCAAGCCACCAAAAGAGAACAAAAAGATGCAGTTTCATGGCATTCCTACCTGTAGAATCACATCTGGAGATCGTGAGTATTCCCAGCAGAGTCCAAGCATACAGATATGCGCACCTGTCTTGTAGCTTTCACTGTATTTCACAACAGAGGCACCTGTAGATATTACAGCATGTGTGAGAAAGTTTTACATCCAGACATACCAGAAGAAATAAGGAAAAGCTCCAAAATAAGTTGCATTTGGACAGTAGCATATGTGCACCAGACAGATATGCAATTCCCTAGTGTATACAGGGAATAGACACTGAAGTCTATTCTTGTGATATAACTCTTGGCTATACTAATAAGAACTAGGCTTGGGCATTTATCTTCCATTCACCCCCAATTAAGAGCATCCTTCACTATGGAAGAGGAGAGAGCCCATTTTACTTACAGATTATGCTATAAGTGAATTGGGATACACTAGTCAGGCCACTGGGGGGAGGGATAGCTCGGTGGTTTGAGCATTGGCCTGCTAAACCCAGGGTTGTGAGTTCAATCCTTGAGGGGGCCATTTAGGGATCTGGGGCAAAAATTGGGGATTGGTCCTGCTTTGAGCAAGGGGTTGAACTAGATGACCTCCTAAGGTCCCTTCCAACCCTATTCTATGATTCTACTTGAGTTTGGCTTACCCAATGACTTCAGAGCAAAGTCCTCCCTCTGGATGTGGTCACTGGTGCCCTGTATCCAACCGTCCACTGACCCGACAGGATGCTATGAAGGAGACACCAAGTGAGGGAACGCTGCACAGAATAACACCTAGGGGTACCTGAACGGACACATCCCATCTGAGTTTAGACAGTTATTTTCCAGGGTCTCTGCTCAACAAGTCAGCAATGATGCCTACACTGCAGCACAGTACACAAATGTGGTATCCATCAGAAAACCCCCTAAAAGGATTCTTTGCCTTAGTCCTAGTGGACAGATCTCCTAGACTGTCAGCATAATTGGTGCTAATTAGCCTCCTGGTTAAGAGCTGGAGCTTGGATTGGACTTTCTCTGTCCTGTGCTGATCGGCTGTTTCTTCCAACCCTCTCCTTCCCTCAATCTCTTCACCTCAGCTTCACTCCACTCCTGTCCCTCTTACCCCAGCCTTGGCCCTCCTGGCTCCTTTTCCTTCCATGTCCTCTCTCCCTTTACTTGGTTTTCCATTTAGCTTATCTCCTCGTAACTAAACCCACCTCCCACGAAATAAAACACAATGTGGCACTATCACCATGTTTGCCACCATCGTATCATTCACTCTGATTGTGTGTTCTCCCCCTTCCCCCACACTGTGGCTATCTTCTCTCTGTATATTACAAACTCTTCGAGGAAGGGACTGATACTACTCTGTTTGTATAGAACCTAGCACCCTGGGGCCCTAATTTGGGAGTCCCTAAAGCACCACCCTCATAGGCGGTGAGTTATATGGGCCCGTGGTGCCCGCTTCAGGGGAACACAGGTCCAAAGTGGACTGGGGAGTTAGCGGGGGGGGGGGGGGGGGGAGTCTAGCACTGGCAGCAGCAAGTGACCTGGCCCCAGCCCACCCCACTGCACTCTCCCCCAGCGGCTCCTGACATCACTTGGGGGAGGGGATGGAAACCGAAAGGAGGCGAGGCGGGGGCTTGGAGGAAGGGCTGGAATGGGGGCAGGGAGGGGGCATAGCAGGGGTGGGCTAGAGCCAAGTTGCTTGCTGCTGCTGGAGCCAGGACCTTCACTAACCCCCCAGGCTGCCCTGGACTCCACGTCCGCCTTAAGTGCGGGGCCCCCCAAAGCACAGGGCCTGGGGCGGTTGCACCAGTCCGTCCTATGGACAGGACAGCTCTGCTTGGGCCCGTTCTGGGCACCACCAAAAATTACACAAACGTGGCACCCATGGCATCAGACGTGATTACTAACAAACACGATTACTAATTAACAACAACAAACGGGACTGAATGAGTCACATGAACTAGACTCCTCTGTCCATCCAACACAGATGTGTTCTCCAATAGAAGGGTGAGATGGAAAGGTATGTGGGGGTGGATAGCACTGCCATTGCCCAGGCTATTCCTCTTCTGTGAATAAATAGGACTCCAGCCTTAAGGACCTGCCCTCGTGCAAAGGCCCTCTAGCATTTAACCAAAATTAAACCAATATAGTGCTAAAGAAGTTATTCTAAAAACCTATAACATTCCATAGAAAGTTATTCCCTTTCTATTGTTTTGTTTGAGTCCCCTACAGAATTCAATAGCAGGGCTATCCTGTACTATTCAATTCTATAGGATGGCTCAAAAAAGCCCTCACAAGCTTATTGTTTTCTAGAGGAATTATCCATAATGGTGGGTTTAGTACCTTCACTTTTAAAGTAAATGTAATGTAGATAAAAGCCATCGTGTAGCAGTAGGTGAAGTTATGACACTAATAAAAAGAAGCTCAAAGCAGTGGCATTTGGGCTGACATGGATGGGCCACGGCTGTCCCCAGGCAGTTTCCACGTGCCTGAAAGCCCTGTAAACGTATTACCCACGTGGACTTAGGTCCACTTTCTAAGACTAAAATAAAAAGCAACTACACATGGTCTGGTCCTCACTTTCTTTGCCCTCCAACGCTGCTGTCCATGGGTCTTCGCTAGAGTCGCTACCTGGATCTGCAGCTCAGTGATCTGCCCTCGGAAGCTATCAATTTCCCACTGAAGGTGTTGCTGAAGAATCTCATTTTGGTGTCTTTATAAACAACAATGAGCAGACATCAGGAAATGCCATTTCAGACTAAGCTGTCACACAGTGTGCGAGCTACCCCCACCAGTGGCACAGAGAGGGGGCAGAAAGAAGACACCTTAGCACATAGGTGGAGACAGACAGAGAAGGTGAGCCACAAAGGTCAGGATTTCAGGCCTTCCACACCTCTCTGCCCGTCCCAGGCCATTTTCTTCAATGTAGACTTATGGGAAGAGCTGTCTCCAGTGAGGGTGCTTTCTCCAGGGCTCTCATTCTGGTCTCTGAAGTAAGGGGCACTAGGGTAATGCCCTCAGTGTGCCCCAATGGCAGGCAGCAGAAAGTGATAAAGTTTCCCTTTCCCATATGCACGTTAGTACTTCCCTTTCCCCTATGTATGGAGCACATCCTGCAAGTTACCACAACCAGGCCTTGAAGCAGGAAGCTCATGGTCTCTCAAGGCGGCAACTGCACCAGGTGAGCCAAAGGGAGACTCTTCCTGGGTCAAGTAACAGAGAAGAGAAGAGAAGAGAAGAGAAGAGAAGAGAAGAGAAGAGAAGAGAAGGGCTCAGCTAGAGCTCACCTCTCCCTGATCTCAGCCAGTACATACACCTCCCACACTGCAAAGCTTCCAGCCCATACACCACAGGTTATGCATTTGAGAATTCAGAAGAGAAACTTGAACTAGGGTCTGTTGTGTCAACCCCACCACAGCACAAGCTGCCAGGAGACCAGTCAGAGCTCCTGGGACTGTAGTAACCACGTGGGTGCATCACCCTTTTCCACGTAACCCCAAGTTATGGTGAGCAAAGCTCACTTCAAAGAATACTTTTTACCTGAGCTTCAACTGCATCTGCTGCTTGCAGGTCTCAGAGGGCAAGCGAAAGCCATGCACAAATGCTAGAGAGGAAATAGCTAGGTTAACAGTTTTCTGCATGCATCAGCAGCTGTATATATATGGTGCAGGATTATATAACTGTACATAGCACTGTTCACATTCTAATAATCATCACAACACAAAGAATGTACATTTCTTTTGGTTTAGAATAAAAGTGCTCTGAAAAGTTGAATACACACAAATTTTAGCTGACAGGTTTTTTTGCTTTCCTGGAAAAGAAGACGGGGAGGGAAGACTCCCCAAATAACAGCAACCCCTAGAGTCAATATATTTATCTATTAAAGCGGGACTAAGGGATTTTAAGTCAGAAGTAAATGCCAGAGTTGCCCAGCCCAGGTACTTTTGGGAGAATGTTGACCAGAAGCGGGACATTCATAGTTTCTAAATCCAGAAGGAACAATTCTGATCATCTAGCCCTGCATAAATATAGGCCATAGAATTTCATCCAGTCATCAAGCTCCTATCTTGTGGCTGAGCAACAGCATATTTTTTTAGAAAGGCATCTCTAGTCTTGATTTAAAGACCTCAAGTGATGGATATGACAAAACAGCCCTTGATAAATTGTTCCAGTGATTTATGACCCTCACTGGTAAAAATCTGTGCTTTATTTCTAGCTTGAATTTATCTGGCTTCAGCTTCCAGCCACTAGATCTCGTTATGCCTTTGTCTGCTAAATTAAAGAGCCTTCAACTCTCAGAAATCTTTCCCCTATGATGGCACTTACAGACAGTGACCAAGTCACCTCTTTACCCTTCACTTTTGATAAGCTAAATAGATTGAGATTCCTAAATCCCACACTGAAAAGCAGGTTTTCTAAACCCTGAATCATGCTTAAAGCTCTTTTCTGAACTCTTTCCCTTTTTGAAGTGTGAGCATCAGAATTAGGCACAGTATTCCAGTAATGGTCTCATCAGTGCTGTATAGAGAGGTAGTGTCATATTCTCTGTTTATAAATCCTAGGATTGTGTTTGCTTTTTTAGCCAAAGCGTTACGCTGTGCACTCGTGTTCAGTTGGTTATCCACCATGACACCTGAGTCCGTCTCAGAGTCCCTTCTTTCCAGGATACGTGGCCCATTGCACTCCTCAGACAGAGGACAGAAGTGTCACCGCTGCCCCTCATCAGTCAGATACAAGATTTACAGAAGAAGGAAAGAGAACTGGATTGGTAGGGGATTATGAGTGTCTTTCACTACTAGTTTGCTCATTTACATCTAAGTTTGGTCTAGCAATGACCCAAAATCATTACCGTCTATCAACTATGTGGTAGCAGGCCAGCTTCTAGTGGATAAACATTGACATCACAAATAGCACTCTTGACAAGGAGCCAAGAACTGAACTGGCCCAGGAGACTAAAGTGCCCTCTCACTTACAGAAGCAGTTCTTTTGGGTAGGGAGTAAGACCTTTTGAAAGGACAATCTACATTACAGCTGCTGACACTACTTTCCCTGTGGGTGAGGGGGAAGAAGGAAGAATTCATTTTCCAGGTCTTTCATCAGCACCGAATCCAATATAATAAACATATTTTGAAAGGTGAAGACCCAAAGGACTCCAGTTTTAAATGGCCTTAGCCAAAGGCCAGGTTTTGGCATGAAACTAAAACAATTCCTTGACAGATAAGAGGAATTCTGATTACAGCAAGAAAGTTTAACCCTGACCTTAAATCCTTTCAAGCACTCACCAGAAAAGATGCCCAACAGGAATATCATTGCCAGAAAAGCAACCCTCTTCATCACTCGCCTGGACTGCTCCTCTGTGGGGGGGAAAAACAGTCCCACATGGAAATCGGTGCAATGCATTCTTTATTCATCTTTGTCATTAGAACTGGACCAGCAATAGAAGTCTGTAATCAGAGTCATCCTGCAGGACACTATGCCACTTGCTTTGGTGTAGGAGACCCATCCCTGGCATCAGTGAGGCGCCTGGGGACTCTTTCAGCTTTGGTCTGGTAGCTGGGGCTGGAAGAATGGATTTCACAGTGGCTAGTGGCTGCACAGTAGTATCTGAACAGAAGAGTGCAGAACAGAATCTCAGCGTCCACTTGTCTTAGCGGCTGCAGAGCAGATTGTAATGTTGGTAATGGGACAGATGCAGCCGGACACAAAGGATAGCTATTATTCCTTGCTGTTATGAGGGAAGGACAGTGTGAGGGTGTTAGGGCAAGGCTATGAAGCGGATAGGGAGAAATACAGCTCCTAGAGGAAGCCAGCAGGTTTAATATTGAAGCTTTACTTCTCAGACTGGTTAACTCTGAAATCCTGACTAGCCAGTGATTTTGTGAAGGTCCCCTTGAAACAAGAAATACCCTACTGGAACTGACCTATGGTCCATCTACTCCAACATACCTAACGGGATCTGCCCTTGGTTGTGCAACACGGGGGGATTGTTGGTGGTGTCTACCAACGTGCCGGTTTCAGGAAGACATTTGCTGGAGCAGCTGCTTCCTTCATGCAGCTCTGTACCTGTTAATTAGATAAATGTCACTTCAGTAACACTAACTAAGGGAGGTGGGAATTTAGATTGCAAATCCCTTTGGGGCAGGGTCCTCGTGCTGTCATTCTTCTCTGAAGTGCCTAGCACACTTGGGGTATGATTAAATAAGCAAAGGTAATAAAAATAATTAATAACAGCTGGAAAATCCAGGGAGGAGAAATGCGAAGGTGCCTGGTGTTGCTCTATTACTGGACACAAAATCCAAGAGGCCATGTGAAGGATGATAAACTCTGACCCCGCTCTACACCACTGAGATGTATTTAGCACTAGCCAGAAACAGGTTACCAAAGCAGGGCATGTTCCACTTGAAAGGGTTTTTCTTTGTATCCAATAGTCACACAATTGCATGCTGTACAGATTTTATAGCTGCTAGAGCCCTTATCAATGAAACAAATCCATTTGTCAACATACTTGTCAAGATCTGTCCCTGGTTCCAACACATCATGGCCCCAGCATTAGTGCCTACCAAGGTGTTGCTTTGAAGAGAATATCGGCTGATGAGACTGTTTCCCTGCTTCCGGTCTGCACTCATCATAGTAACATCACTTCATTAATTCAGCCTCCAATTCAAACAGGAGACATTTTCTCCATCCCTGTATTTTCTTGGTCTCTCTTCTACATTATAGCCAGAGGAACAGGTAGCATTAGCATATCTGGCTTGCTATCTTACTTACGGCTAGGGTGACCAGATGTCCCAATTTTATAGGGACAGTCCCGATTTTGGGGTCTTTTTCTTATATAGGCTCCTATTACCCCTTATATAGGCTCCTATTACCCCCCACCCCCGTCCCTGTCTGGTCACCCTACTTACGGCCCATAGTTTTGTTAAATGCACAATGTAATGGGCCAGATCCTGGAAACCAGCTCTTCTACACCTGGGTTAGTTTGAGGTGAGGATGCAATTGCAAGCCATTTTGTGGCCACCTGATCCTTGGCAGAGCCAGGGAGCCTGACAATTTAACGGGGAACCTCCAAGCCTCTCAGTGCCACTTCAGGTTACACATGCCTTTCATCTGCACAACACCCTTGCTCTGGTTTGCCACAGGAGAAAGACAGAGAGATGTACAAACTAACTGCAGGTAGGCTGCTCTGTTGAGTCTTCTGCATCACTGTTGCTGTGTGGACAACGGTCCTTCTCAGGTCTGCTATATCGTTTCAATCGGGTGGCACTAGAAGAGTGCTTACTCTTGTTCGGTCTTTTGAAAACCCTAAGGAAGAGAGGAGACCATGATGACAGGGACCCTCTCCAAGGAAGGTGAAGACTGTGGTATCCAGTGAAAAAATTTGCATTTCCCCTCATTAAAGGGCATTAGCCTTTATCCATGCACACTCCTCAAGGGGAATTCTCTTAAGGAAGACATGGCACTGAGATCCCAAGTAGACAGTAGACTGTTGCTGAATGTTCCAGGGTCGATTTACCTTGCTACAGAAGTTCTAGGGCTATCCCAGACAGTACACATCTTCTTTACCACCCAGAATTTCAGGTGCATGCTAGTTTTCCATTGATCATAATGTGATGTCAACATTGGTCTGGCTCACTGGTAGTTTTTGTGCTACCAAATAAAAAGCCTTCAAGCCAACAGACAGTGATTATCATTGACAGGAGTATCTGAGATACTACGGTTAATTAATTCCTAATCTAAGCGTTAAAACAGTGGTATCTTTGGTACTACCGCATAGTAACCCAGGGAATGTTGACTTTTTAATAGCAACGACTGTAAAATAAATGTAGAACCCTTGCCAAACGGGTGTAGGGAAGTTATCAGATTCCTTTTTGCCACATCCAAAAATGTCTTCCACACCAGGGAAATGGGATAGAACCCCTGCAAAGAGGAGCTCATTTCAGACTATCAATTTGTACATGGTGCTCACACTTAAAACTTATGCTGTTTTGTCTTAGACAGTGTCACCGCCATATCAGCAATGCTCCTTTATGAATCTAGGGAACACAGAAAACATTAAGGTAAAATTATCTAAAAGCAAACCAAGATTAAAATTTTAAACATTGCCCCTTTGGCAGCTGTGAGTATCAACTCCATAGCTCTGTCTGGGTACTGCAAATGCAATAGAATTTTACTAATGACTTTCAGAACAATTCCAAACGAGTGGGGCCTGCATATGAACAAAAACAAGGATAATGTATCCCAAAGTGTATTTATAGTAGAATCCATTAGAAAGTTAACATTTGCCAACGCTTGCTGTTGGTACATGGGGAACTCTGTGGTTATCTCAGCTAGCATTCTTTGCTAACTGTTGACAAAGGCTATCTTTCTATAATTCAATATTTTTTTTATTTAGCTAAACTGGGTAGTTTTATTTAGGATAATTCATGATATACTTGTAAATGTATGTTGTAAGCATAATGAAGTCCTAGTTATATGAGACCTCATTATATCACTCTGTTATTCAGTGTGTGATAGATCTCTAGCTTTTTGTGTAGAATATAAAGTATCCCATCCTAGGTTAGCTGACTGAATGGTTTAGCTCTATGGCCCTTGACTAACTATGTCAGAGGTTATGGGTTTCAGTACCAACAGGAAAATAATCATTTGGCCTCTTCCCCCACCCTATCTGTACCCATCAGACTGTCTTTAAAATGTTAGGTTCATGACACTAGAGTAGGGGGGATAGGAAAGAGAAGGAAATGCCTTCTCGTGGATGGGCAAGAGAAGAAACATTTAAATAGTTTTAAATCCTATAAAAATCAGGGTCCCAGCAAGTTGAATGCCAGTGACTCTCCTTGTACATTGCATTCCCTTACCCCTTCTCTGCACCCTATCTTTACAGGTTGTACTCTCTGGCTGGCAGGGACTGTCTCTTCCTATGTGTGTCTGTATAGTGCTGAGCACATTTGATGTGCCACTGCACTATAAATGAGACGTGTATAGTCTATAGAGCCTGGTTGTACAGCATCTGCAAGACCACTAATAGCAATAGCATGGACTGAAATACAGAGTGGATACAGTGAAGTATTTTCTAATACATTTCTTAAAAAACAACATATTCTGACAGCCATAAGGCCCCCTCATACCTCCTCACCCCTGTTTCTCGGTAGATATTGGGCTTCTGCTTTTGAAGGCTGGCCAGTCTTTTACTGCGCCTTTCCATTGTATTTCCTCCAAAGAAACTGCCCTGCTCAGCCTGGGAGAAAAATATCGGGATATTTTAATTAGTTCAGTTTTCAAAGCGATCAATACAAACTGGCTTTGATCAATGAGGCCTATAAAAAAATGTAGGATGACAAGAAACATTGTTAAATATAATCCAAAAGCCATTGAAGAGGAGATTACAATAGACTCATATCAAGGTAAGGAACAAAATGATAACGCTTCATCTTTACCTGCAACATTATAAGGCTTCTGGCATTGGTTAATTGTCTTACTAGTGGGCTGTAGAAAGAATAATTAACAGGCAGTGTCTGAAACAGAGTACAGTGTAGCAATGGATACTAACATACCTTTATTTATTCTCCAACAGCTGTACCCCAGCATTATTGCTGGCACTTTGGTCTAGATTCTGATACTACTGAATGCAAGGAAGGGTAACTGTGATGGGTTCCCACTCCCCAGGGTGAAACCTGAAACTGGGGTACCACTGAGCCCTCTGTCTCACCAGCCTGGGCTCACTCTCACATTGTGCTGCTGTGACAAGCTGCAGACTGCTCCTGGTCCTGCACTCACACAGACCTGTACACAAGCAGGGACACACCCAGCTGCAGTTTCTCCCCAGCTCCACAGCCTAGGACCCCAGAGCTGTACCGTCTTGCTCTGGTCAAAAGCCTGAGCAGTCAAGATTACCCGCCAGTCCGCCCCTCCCTGAATGTGAAGAGGACAATGCACCAGCCCCTGATCCTCAGCAGATTTTCCTTTACACTTTAAACACCACACTGTTATAGGTAAAAAATATAAAACGAATGTATTAACAACAGAAAGATAGATTTTAAACGATTATAAGTAACAGCCTACAGATCAAAGTAGATTACCATAAGAAATAAAACAAAATGCAATCTAAGTTCTCTAAACTGGATAGGATTTGATTCAAGCCATGTCTCACCCTATGAGATAGTACAAACAGTCCACCAACCTTCCATACACAGGCAGGTTTCCTTCTTTCCTGCCTGGGACCCCACTTTCCTTATTCAGTCTTTGTTCCTAAGGTGCTTTAGGTGCTGTGTTGTAGGGGGAGTGAGGCCCCTTGGTGATGTCACTTCCCTCTTTTATAGTTTCTTCCATAGGGAGGGAACTTCTTCGTTTCAAGCCAAGCCCCCAACAGAGTTTATGGACAAATACAGGCACTAAAATGGAGTCCAGTATCACCTGATCTAGTCACATGCCCTGGCATGCTTTGAAGAGTCATGGCAGCCATTACCTATATTTTGGCTGAAGTGTCCATAGGAAAGATCATCAGGTGAGGATAAGCTTTTCCCATGGCCCATTGTCTTTGCTGATGAGCCATTACCTTGGATAGCCCCTTCACAATGTGCTGGCTAGACTAGATGTAAATGAACTTTGTAGGTGTTATCCAGGAGCAAACACATTTGAAATACAGATGCATAGTCAATATTCATAATTTCAGATACAAAAATTATACATGCATACAAATAGGGTAATCGTATTCAGCAAATCATAACTTTTCCATTGATACTCACATGACATATTTTGTACAAGATGCGTCATAATTATGTCATAAACATATCATAATGATACCACTACGGTGAATATGGGGTGCAGTGTCATAGTAACATGCTTCATAAGTAGCTCCTTTCATTTGATTGGGTCTACTCTTGTTGAATAGTACCCTACACCAGGAGTAAGGACATCATAATTTGGCCCTTTGGGTGTATGGCAACATGACTGGAAACAACATAAACATTAAGCACTGAGCCATGTAATTAAACAACAGATATTTTCCCCTTGCAGGAAGCTCCCAAGAACATATCTACCCAGGGAACACTCAGGACAATAAAGCCAAATTAACTAACGTTATAATATTAAATTGCATTAGTTAAAGTGCATTAAGACCCATGTGTGAAAGTTCTCATTCATTTGCTTTAGCTTAATTCAATGAGTGCCCCTGTGTAGACATGCCCAAAGTTTTAAAAGTATTAGACACTAAATTGATAGGAGGAACAGAAAAGCCTGAGATAGAGGTGAGGGCCCAGTCCGGTACTCACATAGCGGTATGAAAGTTTTTCCACTGATTTCAAAGGATTTGGGACCAGGACCTGAGTGAAGCAAGTCTCTGCTCCTAATAAATTTCATTTCCTTCTGGGAAAATACAGGCACACAGTAAAAAGACTGACCCTACCTCAGAAAGCTCAGGCTGGGATTTCTAAAGGAGACTAAGGGAAAGAGACTCCCAACTCTGACTGGATTTCGATGGGCTTGGGGATATTGTCCCATTGCATCGCTTTTATCCTGGTCCTCATGGGGCACCTCATTTAAATTGTAAACAGTTCCCTGGCAGCAGCTCTGAACGGTCTCCAATACTGCCTGGCAGGGGTCGCCATCACGTTTCTCTTGCTATCTGCATTTGAAAGGCATCCAATAGGCACCATCAACAATGATGAGTGTCATGTCGCATCACAGGGCCAGATTCTGACATCGTTTACGCTGGTGTAAATCCAATCACTCTATTCAAGATCAGGAGAGCTGAAAAATCAGGCCATTTTTATTTAGATGCCTAAATAAGGCATCTTATATACATTTATATTATAAATGTCCAGAGGCAGACTTTTATATCTGCCTCTGGACATTTCCACTGCTTGCATCCGAAGAAGTGGGTATTCACCCACGAAAGCTTATTCTTCAATACCTCTGTTAGTCTATAAGGTGCCACAGGACCCTTTGTAGCTTCTACAGATCCAGACTAACACGGCTACCCCTCTGATAAATAAGGATTGAACTATCTCAATTTAGGCTCATTTTTCAAAAGGTTTTAGCATTCCGGTCCAGTAAGTGTAGGATGATTGTGTAGCCCTGAACTCTACAAATGTAAGCCCACTGCAGTTTATCCTTTGGGTTTCATTCCTTGTATCTGTACCCCAAATATTTCGTTACCCTCCTTTCCATCACCGTAGCCAGAGTTTTGGAAATAGTGCTGCTCTTGCACCTCTCCTTCCTGTTCTCTCTCGTATTATCAGTACGGGCAATGCAAGAGAGCAGCCCCATCAGGCTTGCAATTATGCCCTCCTCTATCCTGCTCTTGTTCCCACTGCTTCCAGTTGTGTACAGTTGAGTAAATTAAATAACTATTTTACATAAAAAGGCTGTAATGTTCTTACCTTGGAGGAAGCCTGAACCTTGTCCCACTGAGACCAGTAGTTAAACTTCCATTGAGTTCAGTGGGACAGGATCAAGCCCTTGGTCCATTATATAAGTCTCCGTTCTTTGAGGGAAATTATTGCATGTATTGTATATTGCTGCAACACAGTGTGCTCTTTGCATACTTCAGTAGTGGTATCAGTCTCTAATGAAATGGCTCAACAGTAAGAAAAACTAAATGCTTTGTATGACCCGTGACCTCACAAAGACTCGCCAGTGTAATGTTCAGCCAGGCATGAGGTCACACAGCAGCTGACCAGTTTCTATCCCAAAGCACAATAAAAATGATACTCTTGTTAAAGAGACTTAACTTTAGACAAATAAAGATTTCCAGTTTGTTCTGCTACAGACAGTGGTATCCTCATTCCCCACTAAGTCTCTAGCTTATCAGAGAATGTGATATGAGTCCGTATCACAAATTGTGCATATGTGTTATATCTTCTTTCCAACATAGTGTCATTCGCACTTTCTACCTTGTGTAAACCCTTCATAGATCTGTTTTGTAAAGCCCTCTAGAAGAAATTTGGATGCATTATATACCATATGCACCACCTGTCACCCACCTGTAATTGAAAACCCCACTACCTCTGTGCCTACTCCTCCAATGCAACAGATGCATGAGGGATGCCTGCAATCAGCACTGGATCTAGAGCAAGAAGTGACATGTTATGAGCTTACAAATGAATGGGGAGACAGAGATGCCCTTGGTGCACAGCTACAGCCTCTTGCCCTTAAGAGAGTCCAATTTGTATTGACAAAGAGACAAGCTGGTTATCAAGAAATCTGAGTCTAAGTACAGTAAAATTTTCACCAATTCTCATTAATGACTGGGAAATTGAATGTTGTGAAATAGCAAGTGAAAACTGTTGTATCCTTGGGGCAGCAGGTTTAGGAAGAAATCATGTGAGACACAGAGCTGTGAGCCACGAACGCAGCCATTTATTTTCACACACACTGAACTAACCAAACCAGCCACTATCCCCTAATAATCACTCAGTTGCCATAGCAACAAGGTGCTATTACCATGACAACCAAATACACAACATATTCCTCCCCCCTTAATAAGAACATCCCCTAAATAAAACAAACACTAAACTAGAGAAGGAGGGTAGACTGCCTCCATTCCTGGCTAAACCCCGGGGATTATTTTGCCCCATAACTGTGGGTTCGATCCAGCCATTGAGGAGGTCTTCTGTCTCTACGTGGATTGCAGCGGACTCCTGCTGTTGTTGCACCCGAAAGTACCGTGGGTGCAGCCCTGACAATGGGCTCAGGGTTCATAGCGCAAACGGGTGAGGAGGTGGTATCAGCTTGTTCCGGGCAAGGGGGTATCTCAGCCGCTGGCAGTAATGGAGGAGAACAGTCAGGAACAGGTGGTTCTTGATTTGGTGTCTTACCAGAAGAGATGAAGTCAGACAACTCAACTGAAGATGTGTCCTGAGGACTGGCATGACCTGGCAACAGCTGATCTACATGACGCCGCCAGGTGAGATTCTCTGCAGTCCAGACTGTGTAGGAAACAGGTCCTGTTTGAGTGATGATCATGGCAGGGACCCATTTAGCTCCAGAAGTATAATTCTGAGCCAAAACTGACTGCTAAAGGTTCTGTCTTTTGCTCTGGGTGCACATCTGATGACTTGATATTGCTGCTGACGTTGCACAATTTGTCTGGGTTCAGAAGGTTTCAGCAGATCAAAGCAAGTGCGTAGCTGTCATCCCATCATTAGAAAGGCCGGGGATGCCTTGGTTGTAGCATGAGGTGTGTTTCTATAGGACAGTAAGGTGTCCAGATGCTTTTGAATGGAGTGTTGTCCCCTTGCTGATTTCAAAGTTTGTTTCATTGTCTGCACAAATCTTTCAGCTAATCCATTGGTGGATGGATGATATGGTGCTGAAGTGATGTGGTGTATCCCATTTGCCTTCATAAAATTTTGAAACTCCTGAGAGACAAACTGCGGTCCGTTGTCGCTCACAAGTTGTTCTGGCAGACCGAAACAACTAAAGAGTCCCCGTAGTTTCTGGATCGTACTCTCTGCAGTAGTGGACTGCATTATAGAGACTTCTGGCCATTTAGAATGGGCATCTACCACCACCAAGAACATGCTTCCTTCAAGGGGGCCAGCGAAGTCAACATGAATACGTTGCCACGGGTTTTCAGGCCAGTCCCATGCATGTAGGGGTACCCACTGGGGTGCATTCCTGACACCCTGACATGACATACAAGCTCTTGCCTTCTCTTCAATAGCACTGTCCAATCCAGGCCACCAAAAATAGCTTTGTGCAATTTCCTTCATGCGCACTATTCCACAGTGACCGGAATGTAGCTGTTCTAACATCTGTGATCTCAGTGGTGGTGGGATAATGACACGTCTCCGCACAACAAACAACCAGATTGGATCGATAACTCCATCCCCCTGGACAGGTAGGTAACAAAGTCGGGTGACACCGGAGAGGTTCGTCGAGATTTTCCATGCATCAACAGGTCCATAACTTGGGACAATACTGGGTCAACACGAGTTGCCTTCTTTATCTGAGTAGCAGTGATGGGTTTATTCTCTACGTGTTCAAAGTAGAAGATTTCCTTTTGGGCAGTATCTTGATGTTTGACTGGCAAAGGCAACCTTGAGAGACCATCTGCATTGCCATGCAGAGTGGATTTCCGATATTTGATTTCATATGTGTGCGCTGAAAGTAACGATGCCCAACGTTGCATACGACTAGCAGCTAATGGGGGAATGCCTGTGTAGGGTCCAAAAATCGACGTCAGAGGTCGATGGTCTGTAAGAAGAGTAAACTTCCACCCAAACAGGTACTGATGAAACTTCCGAATTCCAAAAACGATCCCCAATGCCTCACGTTCGATTTGGGCATAGTTTGTTTCTGCTTTGCTTAGAGTGCGTGAAGCAAAAGCAATAGGTCTCTCTTCTCCCGAAAGCATAATGTGTGACACGACTGCTCCCACTCCATAAGGGGAGGCATCGCAGGCCAATTGTAGGGGTAAGGATGGATCAAAGTTAGGACTTCAGAATTTAGCAATGCATCCTTAGCCTTGTTAAATGCAACATTACAGGCTTCAGTCCACTTCCAGGTCTTGTTCTGCCCAAGGAGTTCGTGAAGTGGTTTTTAGCAGTGTGGCTAACTGTGAGATGAACTTTCCATAATAGTTCAATAGTCCTAGAAACAAGTGCAGCTGGCTAACATTTCGAGGCAGGGGAGCCTCCACAATAGCCTTAACTTTTGCAGGAGCCTGATGAAGACCCACAGCATCAATGATGTGTCCCAAATATTCAACAGAGGACTGGAAGAATTCACACTTGTCTTTGCAGACTCGTAGGCCATAGTCTTTGTAGGGTAGCCTCTAAATTCTTTAGGTGATCCTCATCATTCCTTCCAGTGACCAGGATGTTGTCCAGATGGCACTGAACTCCTGGCAAGCCACACAAGATCTGGTCCATAGCCCTCTGGAACAGGGCGGGAGCGACGTTATTCCGAAGGGTATGCGACAGTATCGATAAAGCCCCTTATGAGTCACAATAGTCAACAGCTCTTGGGACTTTTCATCGATGTGCATCTGTAAATACGCTAGACGCAGATCAATCTTATTTAACTTTTGTCCCCAAGCTAGGCCCGCGAAGAGGTCATCGATGCGGGGAAGCGGGTATTGCTCTGCACACAACACCGGGTTGACAGTGACTTTAAAATCATCACAAATCCGGAGGGAGCCATCTTTCTTCACTGTTGGAATGATAGGAGTGGCCCATGGGCTATGGGTAACTGGTATTAGGACTCCATTGGTGACCAGGCACTCCAGGTCCGCTTCAACTTTCGGCCTGATGGCATATGGCACAGTTCGGGCTTTCAGATATTTTGGTTGACTGTCAGGTTTAATGTTCAATGTCACAGTGATTCCCTTCATACTTCCCAGATCCTCTCCAAAAACAGCAGCATGTTTCCTTAGTATAGTGGCCAGACCGGTTTCTTCTTTAGTCATTTGGTGCACTTCTGCCCAATTCAGCTGAATCTTCCCAAGCCAAGACCTACCCATTAAGGCTGGGTAATTACCTCTCACCACAAACAGTGGCAATTTAGCAGCCTGTCCATTGAGCTCCACCTTAACATCAGTAGTGCCCAACATGGGCACAGTTTCTCCCGTATACGTCTTCAGAACAGTTTTTGTTGCCTTAAGCGGAAGATGCTGTAGCTTTTCTTTATACACAGTCTCGGAGACCAGCGAGACGGCTGCACCGGTGTGCAGTTCCATGCATATAGGTTTGACATCCAACAACGGGGTGACCCAGTATCCATGTGAGCCCACTGCCAAAGACAAAACATGCAGTGGCACTTCTTCTTGCGATGAGGTGTCACCTTGGTCATTCTGGGTCTGCTCTAGGGTATGCAGATTTCCCTTTTTGATCAGCCAGACCACAGGCCTCTTTTTCTTTTGTTTACAGCAGGCACACTCAATGTGTCCCTTTTTGTCACAGTGTTGACACACCAGGTCCTTACACCAGCATTCTGATGCCTGGTGACACGACTTACCACAGAGGTAACCTGACTCTGCACAGTTTTGAGGGTAGGTT
The DNA here is from genome assembly GCA_037349315.1 of Chelydra serpentina. Classification (NCBI taxonomy): domain Eukaryota; kingdom Metazoa; phylum Chordata; order Testudines; family Chelydridae; genus Chelydra; species Chelydra serpentina. The sequence continues at coordinate 31,050,938 of JBAIAC010000029.1, read as the reverse complement.
CTTGTGACACCTTATGCACCTTAGGGGACGCACCGATGTATTGCGCCTCCTTTGTAGCCAGTTCCATGGAGACTTCAATATTAACAGCCTTCTGTAAGGTAAGCTGAGTCTCTGTCAATAGGCGCTTCTGTATAGCTTCACTGTATAGGCCACACACTAACCTGTCACGCAGGGCATCATTTAACATCTCCTTAAATTCGCAGTGTTCTGCTAGCCTTTTAAAAATTGCTACAAATTGTACAACTGTTTCATCTTCTTTTTGGTCTCTTTTGTGGAACCTATATCTTTCAGCAATTACCAGTGGTTTTGGGGGAAAATGGGACCCCAGGATTTCCACAATGTCACTGTAAGATTTAGTCTCAGGCTTAACAGGGTGCAGTAAGCTGCATAGCAGGGAGTAGGTCTTAGCCCCTACAACACTTAAGAATATTGGCACCTTCTTCTCTTCTGTAATGTCATTTGCAATAACAAAAAGCTCAAAATGCTCAGTATACACATGCCATTGCACTATATTCTCCTCAAAAGGTTCCAGTGGCCCTGTAAGTGTGTGTAGCCATGGTTTTAGTTTCAGGTTTCACAGTCAGTGCAAACAAGCCAGTTCTCACCCCCTTCCAACAGCTAAAAGATTTGGGTAGGTTTTTTTTTCTTGTTACCTTGACTTCTACTTCCTTCTGTTGCTGGGGCAGCACAGGGATCCCATCCTCGTCGCCACTTTGTTGTATCCTTGGGGCAGCAGGTTTAGGAAGAAATCATGGGCGACACAGAGCTGTGAGCCATGAACGCAACCATTTATTTTCACACAGGCTGAACTAACCAAACCAGCCAAAACTGGCTGGGCTATCCCCTAATAATCACTCAGTTGCCATAGCAACAACAAGGTGCTATTACCATGACAACCAAATACACAACAAAAACAACAGTGGAAATGGATGACAACACTTCATCATGCAGTAGTAAATGGTCTGCAGTATATTTTATAAAAGCTATTAGGTCTTAGTAATGTGAGACCTCACTACAGAACTTGGAGGGGTGAGGAAGACAACAGTTTTGTGCACAAATCACAAGGTGTGCAGAGTAACAACCATCTGTTCCAGTGTATTTCTGATGCTACACAAGAGAACGTGTAAACCTCTAAAAGGTGACAAACCAGTAAACACACAGAAGAACATTTTTAGTGTTTGGGACATTAGTGGTCTTATCGCTGGGATACAACCTAACCCCAAGTCTTTGCCAGGAGCTGATTCACAAATATTTATTTTTCAAAAGTTAGTATAAAATTTAAGTTAATGCACATCACTAGTTTGGGATCTTAAACTCTATGGTCCCCAATTTTCCTCTCGTATGCACTGTTGTAGGTCAGGAATAACTTCATGGAAGACAAAATGTTCCATTGATATAAACCCAGTGTGAAAAGAGACTCACGCCTTTTTCATTTAATTTTATGAAAAAAGGGTTGGCCATTGATCTTTAACCCTTTGTGATGATAGGGATGGCTCTGAAATGGCCATCAATGATTCCTTCACCTGCTGCAAATAGTGACCCTCAGCATGACTACCACAGTAAAAATAAAATCTTCATCATCACACTATTCTGCAGTTGCCACCTGTGTTTTAAATGCTATCTTGTAGTCACCATCAGTGAGTATGAATATCATGTAGGCTTTACACTTCTATCACTTGAGGCTCTCAAAGTGCTTTACAAGTAGCGAAATAACCTGAACACCTAAGCACGACAGGCAAAGATTATACCACAGCATGTTCAGTCCACCCCTAAGAAACAGCAGCCACCTCTTGGGTAGAACAAAATAGCTGTTTAACAGTGCACAGCTGCATTTCAGAACAGTTCGGAACAGAACACAAAAAATAATATTATACCCAACAGAAATCTCAAGAGGAATTTATTTATACAACATCTAAAAATACATAAATTGGCTGAGTGAGATGGGTCAAGACACCAGGGCTAAAACTCTTTTCAAAGAGCCATAGGATCTTTAGGGTTCATAATTGCTGATGAAGTTCTTGTTTTCCATCACAACTGAAATATTACTGATATGATCTGCCTTGTGATGCTCAAATACCACTAGGTGCCATAACTACCTTGGTAGATTGATTCTTGCATACAAGACCTGGGCGTATTTTTAGATTGCTGGAACTACTATATAGAGGGGGTGGGGTTTAAAAGAAGAAAATAAAGACTTCTGAGTTTAAATGAATTAGTGCAACAGGAAAAAAATAGATCACAAAGCAGCAATTTTGATCAAGTCACTAGCAATTCCCTTGTTTGATGTGAATATATCCCTTGTATGTAAAGTAACCTCTTATACCACACCTCCAGACATCTCAATTTTTACTAGCATCTAATTTCTCTGATGGGGCAAGGGACTCAGTCCTGGAGTTCTGCATCTTATAAGTATAAGCAGATGCTCAAAAAGAGCCAAAGGAGGAATAGCAAGAGATATAATTAAGAGTTCATTTCACCAAGAAAGCTCAGCTCAGTTGCAGCTTTGGGTTTTCAGCAAGTTTTCTATCTTTCTTGCAAACTTCACAGCTGAGTTGGTTTCATAGCTTAAGAAATGGAGGCAATTAGTGGTACCTTAGCGTTCATTTTGGTTTCGAGCCAATCTTTGGGCAGTGAAATTACAGAAAAACGGAGCTATGGGACTGAAACAATGCTTAAGATACCTAGTTATGGCCCCATGGATATTGGTGAAATGAGCAAGTCAGCTTCAGGCGACCACATCTGGCAGCTGGGAAGGTTAAAGACAACCAGGTCAGAAAAGGCTGTCAGAAGCAACCTTCATGCCAGCCACAGCACTGTGCTGACTGGCTCTATCTTGTTTGTAGCAGGCTGCCATTTTAGGATTTTTCAATCAGCATTTCCCACTTGCTGCATTATAGATCTTCCCCTGGCAACATTAATCATTTCACTGCTCAAATGCCTCACCACAACGTATGGCTCTGCACCTCCAGCTTTTTTACCAGGTGCCAGCAGAACCCATCATTACTCTGCCTGGGGTTATCCAGGTTTATAAATCTGTATGGCAACAGCTTTCCAGTCACATGAGTGATATGTACCATTGGTGGCTACTTTTAACACGTGTTGCATTTTGTGTATTACATTGCACCTACTGAACCAGCACAAGGGGGAATGTTAGGAGTACTCGAATGCGATACGCCATGAAAGAGCCATATTTCTCAAACCCCCAAGCAACAAGAGCAGAGGGCCTTATATAATGCTGCAGTACTGGACTGAAGTGGAGCAAAGAGTATTATTAGGGGCTGAAAACCACGGTATGGGTCTGACCAGGCCCTCACACTAATTAGTCTTCCCTTTACTGCCTCTTTTAAATCGTATTTCTTTTAACCTTCCATGTAACTCTCTGAACAAAAACAAAAGTGCTGCAATGCATCCTGCTTGCATACAGCCTGGCAGACACTTTAAATTAGATCACATTGCTATCGACCTTTCAACCACATTAGGCCTGTTTCAAGACACGGCACAGAAGCCTGAAACACTTCTTGCACCCATTTTACATCAAGTATGCCTGATTTACACCAATTTATGTGACAGTTGACTCAGGATCAAGCTCACAGATCTGAGTGCTTTACCAAGCTATGCAAGGAAGTCAAGGGACTTCCTTGATTGTTCACAGCTGATTCTGATTTTGCAATCAAGTGTGGAGGCCTGTCAGAAACAACCCCTCGCTCCACTCAGCGAAAGTTTTAGACAGCTTCACTTTCGGTTAAAAGTTACTTATGTGATTTCCATAATGGTTGTGCACAAAACACCTAACACCTCCAGCCTCCTCATTTTTTCACCATTTTTCTTCTTCAAGTAAAGCAGCAATCAGCTTTTTTATATAGAACTGTTAGTAATCAGCTAGTCAATTCCAGATGGGGGGAAACCTATCAGAACAAACATTGCTGATTGAAAACACAGATAACCCAATGAGGAGTCACAATAACATACTGCCATATTTAAAAAAGAATCACCCTTTACTGATATATGCACACAAGTCAGGAAGCATTACCCCTTGATGTGTATTACATTAGATCTGAGCAACCTGCCTACCATTCAGTAATGCAATCTAACCAGTGCTTTTAGGATATCTGTAGCTTTCCATTAGTGTGTGTGTGCAGGGTCTGCATGTAGAGGAAGACAGCGTGTGAAAGGGAGAACTGGGGAAAGGAGACCTCGCTAATAAATGGTAGTGGAAAATAAAATCAGCTGATATCCAATCTGTCCTACCATCCCCCAACAAAGCTACGTTTGGAGGTTCTTCTTGATTACCTCATTCAGTCCTGACAAGACAATGGCCCAGCGCACCCTTACTGATGGGTAAGGCACGGCTCATACTAAATAATGAGCAATTTTGCCTCAGTCTTTAATGAGGCTAATGAGGCGCTTAGGGATAATGGCAGCATGACTAATGGGAATAAGGATATGGAGGTAAATATTACCATATCTGAGGTAGAAGCCAAACTTGAACAGTTTAATGGGAGTAAATTGGGGGGCCCAGATAATCTTCATCCAAGAATATTAAAGGAACTGGCACATGAAATTGCAAACCCATTAGCAAAAAATTTTAATGAATCTCTAAACTCAGGGGTTGTACCATTTGACTGGAGAGTTGCTAACATAGTTCCTATTTTTAAGAAAGGGGAAAAATGTGACTGCTGCTTTACTTGAAGAAGAAAAATGGTGAAAAGATGAGGAGGCTGGAGGTGTTAGGTGTTTTGTGCACAACCATTATGGATAACTACAGGCCTGTTAGTTTGACATCTGTAGTATGCAAGATCTTGGAAAAAATTTTGAAGGAGAAAGTAGTTAAGGACCTTGAGGTCAATGGCAATTGGGACAAATTACAACACGGTTTTACAAAAGGTAGATCGTGCCAAACCAACTTGATCTCCTTCTTTGAGAAGGTAACAGATTTTTTAAATAAAGGAAACGCAGTGGATCTAATCTACGTCGATTTCAGTAAGGCATTTGATACAGTACCACATGGGGAATTATTGGTTAAATTGGAAAAGATGGGGATCAATATGAAAATTGAGAGGTGGATAGGGAACTGGTTAAAGGGGAGACTACAGCGGGTCATACTGAAAGGTGAACTGTCAGGCTGGAGGGAGGTTACGAATGGAGTTCCTCAAGGAGCAGTTTTAGGACCAATCTTATTTAATCTTTTTATTACTGACCTCGGCACCAAAACTGGGAGTGTGCTAATAAAGTTTGCAGATGACACAAAGTTGGGAGGTATTGCCAATTCAGAAAAGGATCGGGATCTCATACAGGAAGATCTGGATGACCTTGTAAACTGGAGTAATAGTAATAGGATGAAATTTAATAGTGAGAAGTGTAAGGTTATGCATTTAGGGATTAATAACAAGAATTTTAGTTATAAGTTGGGGACGCATCAGTTGGAAGTAACAGAAGAGGAGAAGGACCTTGGAGTCCTGGTTGATCACAGGATGACTATGAGTCGGCAATGTGATATGGCCATGAAAAAAGCTAATGCGGTCTTGGGATGCATTAGGCGAGGTATTTCTGGTAGAGACAAGGAGGTGTTAGTACCATTATACAAGGCATTGGTGAGACCTCATTTGGAATACTGTGTGCAGTTCTGGTCTCCCATGTTTAAGAAGGATGAATTCAAACTGGAACAGGTACAAAGAAGGGCCACTAGGATGATCTGAGGAATGGAAAACCTGTCGTATTAAAGGAGACTCAAGGAGCTTGGTTTGTTTACCTTAACCAAAAGAAGGCTGAGTGGAGATATGATTGCTCTCTTTAAATATATCAGAGGAATAAATACCAGGGAGGGAGAGGAATTATTTCAGCTCAGTACCAATGTGGACACAAGAACAAATGGATATAAACTGGCCATCAGGAACTTTAGACTTGGAATTAGACGAAGATTTCTAACCATCAGAGGAGTGAAGTTCTGGAACGGACTTCCAAGGGAAGTAGTGTGGGCAAAAGACCTATCTGGCTTCAAGATGAAGCTAGATAAGTTTATGGAAGGGATGGTTTGATGGGATAATATGATCTTAGTCAAAGGTCAATTAATTGCCACCAATGGTAAATAGGACCAATGGTCAGTGATGGGGTGTCAGAAGTTACTACAGAGAACTTTTTCCTGGGTGTCTGGCTGGTGAGTCTTGCCCACATGCTCAGGGTTCAGCTGATCGTCATATTTGGGGTCGGGAAGGAATTTTCCTCCAGGGTAGATTGGGAGAGGCCCTGGAGGTTTTTCGCCTTCTTCTGCAGCATGGGGCACGGGTCACTTGCTGGAGGATTCTCTGCATCTTGAAGTCTTTAAACAATGATTTGAGGACTTTAATAGCTGAGACATAGGTGAGAGGATTATTCCAGGAGTGGGTGGGTGAGATTCTGTGGCCTGCATTGTGCAGGAGGTCAGACTAGATGATCATAATGGTCCCTTCTGACCTTAAAGTCTATGAGTCTATAATTTTGTCTGAAGCTTCAACAGCATTTCTGCCAAAATGGAGGATTGCACTATCTTAATAGGGTGTTTGCAAAACACACTGCTCACATCAAGCCCGTAGATTCTGTTCTTGAAGGGCTGGGCGTGTATGTCATGTGACTGACCTTTGAGGAGAGACAAACTTTTTCTTCAAAATCTCTTGGCACGGTTAGCTTCCAATTTGAGTACAGGAATGACACCAGTAGTTTCCTGAACCTGTTTCAGGCCCTCTCAGACTGTTTGTCAAAACGCTGGACAAGCTGGAGAGGCACACAGTCTTCTCAAAAGGGAATTTTGTGCTTTTTGCAGGAAACTTTAAGCCAGAGGGCATATGGGACTAGGTTTCCAGGTCCCTATAAGCTTTAGGTAACTCCATGAGGGAGGTTATGCCAGGGCTATCAGGGTTGTCAGAGATAGCTGTGTAGTGGCCTGGCACTCACCAGAATACACCCAGATTTAGAAGTGCTCTAACGTAACAAGAAAGAAAGAAATTTCACTCTTCGAGCAGGAAATAGGGAGGCATTTTGGTTCTGATTTGTATTTGTCAGGCAGAGGGCACATTCAGCCTAAGCCTAAAGATAGTACTTCAGTCTGCCTGGGTATTATTTATTCTGTTTTATGACACTGGCACACACAAAACTCTATTTAAGCAGTTCGGCAGATGCTGCCTTCATACAAAAATATACAATCCGTTCCTGAGAAAGTGGCAGTATTTCCAAGGAACCAGCTGTGTTCTTAGGTTCCTTGGAAATGTGGGTTTAGGGCTATAACAGTGTTGTTATCGACTTCCGAACAAGGCAATGTAGATATCCTCAAACTAATCTCCAACTACGTCAGCAACCTGCAACTGGGACTTGAAATCACTGTGCAGGGATAGACATGTGGAAACAAAATGGTCCAACTCGGTCTAAAGAGACTTGGCAATACTGATTCAGGTGATGTCACTGTGACACTGGGTGGCAGTGATCAAAAAGGGGCACACAATTATAATAGCATTTTGTTTGCTAGGGAAGGCCTCGCAGTGCAGAACCTGAAACCCTGCGAGTCTGTGGATTTGCCCAGTGACTCATTGCACAGCTATTCTCAGACACTGCTTTCTCTAACTTGCAGCCAAAACGCAGCTACTTCCATTCACAGCGCTTGCCAACATGCTGCATGACAAAATGGACAGCACTTATTATAATGAACAAATTCTGCACCAAGTCACTAAGGGAGGATATTAACAACCACGCAGCCATTAGTTATTTCATCTGGTTTGCAAATCACCAGATACACATAGTTGATCTTCACATGTATAACTCTGCATATTAAGATAGCTAGCTATGGAACGTTTTGATGAAAAACAGTTATTTTCCATGTAGAGTCTCTTCTTTCAGTGAAATATCTTAGCAGCCTTATGTTCATCTCATGTATTCATCAGAGGAGTTTCATTATGTATTAAATAGGACAGTATGTCTCATTTAATAATTATTAATCTGACAGAATTACAGATCTTGGATTGATTATATTTAACTGTTTCATACACAAGATCTATAGCCAGTTCCTGGTACAAACTACAGTGAAGTTAATATAAGTAAATATTGTACATGGCATACACAAACATGATTTGATATTGAAGTTGGTACTCAATTCATCTCATTTTTTCTTTACAGTATAAATGTTTTATTTAAAAAAAAACCCACATTTAAAAATAAGCGTTTTTCCAATCAAAAAATTGATGGACATTTTCAACCAGCCTAAGTGCCATGTAAGACCCCAAAATATCTCTTCAGTGGCACATAAGCCTTGTGAAGTAGTGCTGACATAAGCAACTCCCTTTCAGTTTTATTATGTTCACTGTACAATGATCTATTGATACACATGACAGGAGAATGAAACATCCATTTTACTTGCTCACTCATGACTGGGCCATAACAAATCCATATCAGAACCTATTGCTAGCATGAGTTCTATTGTTCCTTAATCTTTTATGTCTGGTACTGTGCAGATTTTCGGATAGTTTGGTTTATGTTAGCACAGTATATCAGAGAATTTGCTCCATAAATAGCAAACTTTGTCTTTGTGGTCCATTTGGCTCTCTCTCTCTCTTCAGTCCTCGGTTGTTGGCATATTTCTGTTTCCTCCTTATGAGCACTTTGAGATTTACTGATCAACGTATAAATGAGACCCTCCTGAGTTCCAGATTGTACAAATCATTTAACTAGCATCACACTGTTTATTGCATTGCTGTTAACTGCTCCCTTAGCCTTATGTTTCCTCTGAATGTTGTGACAAGCGCCTTTATATGCACAAGATACTCACGTGGCTTTGAAACATGTAGCAATAATATAAACAACAGGCCACGCTGGGTTCATTGAAGGATCTAGGGATGGCCTTGTGACTAAAGCACACAACTAAGAGCCAGGAGAAGGAAGTTCCATTTTCATTTCCAATCACAGAAGTGCAAACTAGATTGCGTTGCCTCCGGATTAAATCGAGATTTGGAATGGCTCGGCCATTATGTTAATTGAATCTATTTCCCTTAAGTTAACGATCCTCATTCACACCTGTGTGACCATCTTGTTTATCACTTCAAAAGCTTTTTCTTCCCCTGCTGTCATGTTTCCTCTCAACTAATTAGCCTCTTAAGATTGGTCTATACACCTGGACTGTATCATGTTTCTCTGACTGTATAAATGTCTGTCTGCAGTGTGTTTCATTCCATGCATCCGATGAAGTGGGTATTAACCCACGAAAGCTTATGCTGAAATAAATTTGTTAGTCTCTAAGGTGCTACAAGTTTTTCTTTTTTTTCTTTCTTATTTTCGAATCACAGAAGTGTGTATGCATGGGCAAATTCCTTAACATCTCTATTTTTCATCTTCCTCCTGTGCATAACAACAAGGATAATACCATTTCCCTCCTAAGAGTATTGCAAGGCTAAATCCATGAACAGCTATAAAGCACTTTGAGCTCCTCAGATTAAAAGTACTATATAAATGCAAAATATTCTGATTCATCAGCATTATTGCTGAGTGGCAGATGATTCCCTACAAGGCGTATTTACAATTTCCCCATTGTATAACTTCACAGGGTTAGAAAAATATTGTGAGTATAGGATTTCACTTAATAGGCTAGGTTCCAGAAGAGATTAATCTGTCCCTGACCTTTATTTTCAACCTTGTTTGTCCTCTAGTTATGGACATAAATCACATAATCTGACGACACAAGGATCATTGAGGAAATCCTCAGCTCTATGTTTTAACTTCTAGGCCTGTTGCGATGTTTCAGTGCCAGTTTTTAGCTACATTCCTTTCTGGAATGGTTGCCTACAGAGGAGCTCTTATTGGTTTGTCAGCAAATTACTTGGTGTATAATGAGCTGCCCAGAGAGTCATTTCCAAAGTATTAGAACTCTAAATAATGGAGTACTATTGCAGAATGGACTAATGAACAAATGCTCGGAGGTTTGTAGGTCTCGCTAAAATGCCAAGTTTCTGCCAAGTCTAAGTACCGAAAACGGAAGATGTAGAGAAAGATCATGATAAGCACCACAATAGATGCAGGATAGTGCACCTGAGATAGCTTGTTTCTTAATTAAAAGCCCACATTTTAATGTTCAATAATCCCCACATATGCAACATTTAAAATAGGAGGAGAAAAGTGTGCTGAGCTCTTTTGAAACCAGTGGCCAAGATTTCCATAAGCCAAATCCTGGGGACCTCCAGTTTTGGGTGCCCAGCCTAAGGCACTTTAAAAAGGGCTGAGTTTTCAGTAAGTGCGGAGCACCTGTTCTCTCAAAGTTGGGCCACTTTAAGGGGTCTCAAGCTGCAGCCCCAAACTTGAACCACCCACTATTACGTGTTGCTTTTGAAAATCTTGACCCGTGTGTTTAAAAGAATTAAGAGCTAAATTTATTTCTGGATGCAAGCTCTGTGGCACCTTTGCACACGCAGGGATGGGTTCAGCTCCTGATTCAGGTTAATAGCAGCCTCTGGGTCTGTCTGAACTTACTCCTGACTGCCAACAGCTCCTATGGGCTGGTCCATCAGCTATGAAAAGCTGGGCTAGAGGAATTCCCTGGCCATGCCTCCCTGCCTAGCCCTGCCCCGGGGAACACAGGGATGGGCACAGACACAACTATCTCAATCCTACACCTACCCAGGACTCGCCATTGTCAGGGAAATGCCATGAAGGCCGGTACAGCAGCTTTACAGCCACTCTGCACCAGCAGAGCCAGTGAAAAGCTTCTGTGGAGTAACTGTGAGTCAGGCCCCAATAATCTGTAGTAGTCACGTAAAGAAATATTTCTCATTTAGACCAAAGGAAAATACAATTAGTTTAAGAGCTGCCAGTTTCCTCTTCAGTCATGCTCTTCACAATAAAAAAAAGAAAAGAAAAAAAGTCCAGCTTCTCCTCCACAAAAAGCCTATTGAGAAGTTAGGAATCTATATGTGGAACCTTTAGTAGTATTAGGAGTTTGGGCAACTCAACATTACACACCCAGACACAAACAGCCACTGCATAGGCCACCAGCAGTATTCTAGTCAGCTAGCACCTCAAAATTGCAACTTGTGGGGTGAAGTCCTAGTCCCATTGCAGCCAGCAGGAGTTTGCCATTGACAGCAGTGGGGCCAGGTTTTCACCCTTGCCATCAGGGTAATAAACTTTGATCATTTCGAGAACTACACCATCAACCACCATTTTAGGGAGAGAGAGAAAAAAAATGACTTCTGTAAATTCTGTAGAGATATTGCTCTTTACAGAGAAAAATGCAAGAAGTGGCTTCTTCATCTAAAGTAGGGGTCTCAAACACGCGGCCTGTGGAGTTATTTCCTGCAGCCTGTCATAGACACTGACTCCACCAGCAGCTAAGCTCTCCTCCTTCCCCCGAGCATGCTGTGTCCCCGCTTCTCCGCCTACCTCCCAGCACTTCCCACCACCAAACAGCTGTTTGGCGGCGTTTAGGACTTTCCAGGAGGGAGGGAGGAGGAGCAGGGAAGTGGCACACTCAGGGGAGGAGGCAGAGAAGAGGGGGGGTTGGGGCGGGGATTTGGGGAAGGGGTTGGAATAGGGGCAGGGAGAGGGCAGAGTTGGGGCTGGGACTTTGGGGAAGGGGTTGGAATGGGGGCAGGGAAGGGGTGGGAAGAGGCGGGGGAGGGGCGGGGCCCCATGGAAGGGGTGGAGTGGGGGGCCAGGCAGGGGGGGCAGTAATTCTTAAAGTAAATGCATGTTTTGTCATTTGAGTGAGGTGCATTACTGAGTGTTTATATTTTATTAAAACCCCTCTTCGCATTACAGTTTTTAAAAAGTTAATACATTTGACTTTTAATAGCATACTAGATTTCTCTTCATTTTTGACTATACTTTTATATTGTTGTATTAAAAGGTTTCAGTGATGCAGGCCTTGGGCCAATGTACTAGTTCTCATGTGGCCCTTGTGGTGATTTGAGTTTGAGATCCCTGATCTAAAGCTTTTGAGGCTACAAACTGTGAACATAATTTTTCCATAATTCCTAAATTAGTAGTATCTCCTGCAATGTGCCTGCCATTCATGCAAGAAATGTGTGCCCAGATCAGAAGACAAATGGACTATGCAAAGGAGGTCATATGGGTAGAGGTGGACATGGAATATTAATCCAATATATTTTAAAAAATTCAACTGATATAATTCTGTCCTTTTAAGGGGGTAGTTTGGACATACTTTGCTTAGTTTTTGTTCAGTTGTGAGGTAAAATCAGTTAGACTGTCACTCTTTAAAAGATCACATGAAAAGGAAAAGTGGGGGGGGAGATTGTGCCCTACATTTTCCTTGTTCGTCATGCACAAAGACAGCCTGAAAGGTTTGGGGATTTGTTTTGAAAGGTTTTTGTACTTTAGAAGCACCATGAATATCAGATCTTGCAGTTTCTGGAGATCTGCTTGGAGTAGAGAGAGGAGTGGATTGGAAACTCTCAAGCCTTATTTGAAGCGTGGGGCTGTTAAATCTTTAACAAAGAGCTAGTTCCCTTTAACAATGAATGAAAATTACAGTCCATCAAGTTTCACTTTCCTTGTTACCTTTGATGCAATAATCTGACTACATCTCCAGTTGTCCATCACTTTCCAGAAAAAAATAAAATAAAACAGGATACGTACGACCTGGATTTATAGCACAAAATACAACAGGTGAAAAATATTGCCCATTTTTATTATTTTGTGAAAAGACACAATAGTTTAAACCTAAAAATATATTTTCTCCCTGAAGCATGTTCTCTCTCTTTGAACAGTCTAACAAGTGGGGAGAAGGAGTGAAACAATCACATCTATTTAATTATGAGTTTATTTGACAAGACCAGGCTCTATATTTCATCAGTATTACATTCTGCTGTTCAAGTAATTTAATAACCATTCTGTGCACTAGGCTCCTGCTGATGTTGCTTTGAGTTTTACATACTGTTCAGCAACAGAATCAGGCTCGCTGTGTTTGACTAGCCAAAGGACAGTTACCTGTTCCATAACTGGTGTTCTTCGAGATGTGTTGCTCAGGTGTATTCCACCGTAGGTGTGCGTGCTCGCCACGTGCATTGGTGCTGGAAGTTTTTCCCTTAGCAGTATCCATAGGGGGGAGCGCCGGTGCGACCCCTGGAGTGGCGCCGCTATAGCGCGCTATATAGGAGCTGCACGCTCCCCCCACCCTCAGTTCCTTCTTGCTGGACCAACTCCAACAGAGGGGAAGGAGGGCGGGATGTGGAATAGACCTGAGCAACACATCTCAAAGAACGCCAGTTACGGAACAGGTAACTGTCCTGTCTTCTTCGAGTGATTGCTCATGTCTATTGCACAGTAGGTGATTCCAAGCAATATGTCATGGAGGAGGGTAGGAGTTCACAACTTGTCTGGCTGGAGCACAGCTCTACCAAAGCCAGCGTCATCCCTAGCATGGGAGACGATCGCATAATGCGAGGTGAACATGTGAACCGAGGACCAGGTAGCGGCCCTACAGATGTCCTGGATAGGGACATGGGCTACAAAGGCAGCCAACAAGCCTTGTGCCCTGGTCGAGTGCACCCTCACGATAGGCGGTGAGGGGACCTTCGCTAACTTGTAGTATGTGTGAATGCACAAAGTGATCCACCGGGAAAGCCTCTGGGTAGAGATTGGTTGACCCTTCATACGCTCGGCTGAGGCAACAAAGAGTTGCGGGGACCTACGGAATGGCTTAGTCCGATCCAAGTAGAAAGCCAGCGCCCTGCACACGTCCAACGTATGGAGGCAGCGCTCCTTGCCCGAGGCATGCGGCTTGGGGCAGAGGTCAGGGAGGAAAATATCCTGGTTCATGTGAAAAGCGGAGACCACTTTAGGAAGGAAAGCTGGGTGTGGTCGGAGCTGGACCTTGTCCTTGTAGAAGACCGTAAAGGGGGGGTCTGAGGTCAAGGCCCTGAGCTCCGACACTCGTCGGGCTGACGTAATGGCCACGAGGAATGCTACCTTCCAGGAGAGGTGAGACCAGGAGCATGTGGCCAGGGGCTCGAACGGGGGCCTCGTGAGGCGAGATAACACCAAATTCAGGTCCCACTGTGGAATAGGGGTCCTGGCATATGGGAAGGACCGGTCTAGGCCCTTGAGGAAGCACCCGGTCATGGCATGCGAGAAGACCGAGCGGCCCTGGACCGGCGGGTGGAACGCCGATATAGCCACCAGGTGCACCCTGACAGAGGAGGGAGCTAGACCTTGTGTTCTAAGGTGGAGGAGGTAATCGAGGATAACCTGGAGCGGGGCGTCCCTCAGGGAGGTACCCCTCTCGCCCACCCACCTAGAGAACCTGGCCCACTTCGCCAGGTAGGCCCGGCGAGTGGAAGGTTTCCTACTTTCCAGGAGGATGCTCCTGACTCCTTCCGAACACATAGTCTCCTCCACGTCTAACCACTGAGCAGCCACGCTGTCAAGTGAAGGGAGGCTAGGTTGGGGTGAAGGAGGCGGCCCCGGTCCTGGGACAGGAGATCCGGTCGGAGGGGTAGCGGATGCAGAGGGGCCGCCAGCAACCCTAGGAGAGTCCCGTACCAGTGCTGCCTGGCCCAAGCTGTGGTGATCAGGAGGATGCGGGCCCTGTCCCTCTTTACCTTTTCCAGGACCTTGTCTATGAGGGGAAAGGGAGGGAATGCATAGAAGAGCTGGCCCGACCATGACAGGAGGAAGGCATCTAAGAGTGCACCCTTCTCCAGCCCTCCCCTGGAGCAGAACCGGTGGCAACATCGGTTCTGTCGAGTCGCAAACAGGTCTACTTGGGGAGTGCCCCAGGCTCGGAAGAGCTGACCTGTGACCTCCGAGTGGAGGGACCACTCGTGTTGGGAGAAGAAGACCCTGCTCAGGCGATCGGCCTGGGAGTTGTTGATGCCCAGCAGGTGGAAAGCCCTGAGGGAGATGTCGTGGGCTATACAGAACTCCCATAGGCTGAGGGCTTCCTGGCCGAGAGCCGAGGACCTCATCCCTCCCTGCCTGTTGATGTAAAACATCGCGGCCGTGTTGTCCGTAAGGACCCTGATCGTTCTGCTGCTCAGCCGCGAGCTGAACACCACAGAGGCCAAGTGGACTGCCCTGAGCTCCTTGACATTTATGTGTAGGGATAGCTCTGCGGCCGACCACAGTCCCTGGGTTTGAGAGTTCCCTACGTGGGCTCCCCAACCCAAGTCCAACGCATCCGACACCAGGTCTAGCGACAGGGGCTGGTCCCGGAAGGGGATCCCTTGCAACATATTGGTCGGGACGGTCCACCACTGAAGGGAGGTTAGCACCAGACCCGGTACCGTGAGGACCTTGTCCATACCGTCCCGAGCCTGGGAGAATTCTGAGGCCAGCCAGAGCTGGAGAGGCCTCATTCGAAGTCTGGCGTGGCGTACCACATACGTGCACGCCGCCATGTGGCCCAGGAGCTGTAGGCAGGTCCTGGCCGTGGTCACGGGGAACTCCGTGACCGTGGCTACGAGCCCTTTGAGGGTCTGGAATCTGCCCAGGGGGAGAGAGGCCCTGGCCTTGGAAGCATCCAGTAGAGCACCAATGAACTCTATGCGCTGGACCGGGACCAACGTCGACTTGGCCTCGTTTACCCGAAGGCCCAGATTGGCACAGGTAGCCAAGAGCAGCTTCAGGTGGTTCTGTACCTGCGACCTCGAGTTGCCCTTGAGCAGCCAGTCGTCGAGGTACGGGAATAGTTGGACCCCTTGGCATCTGAGAAAGGCCGCCACAACCGCCATACACTTTGTGAACACCCGAGGTGCGGTGGAGAGGCCAAAGGGGAGGACCGTAAACTGGTAGTGGTCCTGCCCAACCAGGAAATGAAGGAAGTGCCTGTGTCCTTCGAATATGTGGATGTGGAAGTATGCGTCCTGGAGATCCAGGGCTGCATACCAGTCGCCCGGGTCCAAGGCAGGTATAATCTTTACCAGGGAAACCATGCGGAATCAGTATTTGACCGTGAACCGATTGAGACCGCGCAAGTCTAAAATAGGCCTGAGGCCCCCTTTCGCTTTCGGGATAAGGAAGTAACGGGAATAGAACCCTTTCCCTTGGAATTCCCTTGGGACTCCCTGTATGGCTCCGAGACTGAGGCGCCGGCCCACCTCCTGCTGCAGCAGGGGTAGATGTGACGGGTCTACCGTGCTGTGCCCGGGAGAGGGGCGGGAGATCGGGGGTGACACGAACTGGAGCGTGTAGCCCCGGGCAATGGTACTCAGGACCCACCGGTCCGAGGTTATATGGGATCATTGAGAAAGGAATGGACGCAAGCGGTTGCTGAAGGCCAACTTTGTCGGAGGGTGCTCTCGGGGTTCACCCGGGTACCCTCCTGCCCCCAGTCAAAACCGCCTCTTGCCCTGCTGCTTGCCCCTGGAGGGCCCAGGCTGCGGGGCAGAGTGGGACTGCCATTGAGGTCGCCTCTTTTGTGGTCTGGACCTCTTATAGGCTGGCTCGTAGCATGGTTGGGGCGCCTGGGCGGGAGCCTGCGGCTTAGGCTTTTCCCTAGCCAGCTGGACATAGAGCCCGAGCGTTTGCAGGGTGGTATGGGAGTCCTTCATGCCATGAAGTCTCACGTCCGTTTGCTCCGCGAACAAGTCCTTGCCGTCGAACGGAAGATCCTGCATCACGGACTGCACCTCCAAGGACAGCCCCGACAGGAGGAGCCACGACAGCCTGCGCATGGACGAGGCGATGGATCGCGCCGCCGTGTCCGGCGCATCTGATGCCGCCTGCAGAGCAGCCTTCGCAGCGGCAGCCCCCTCCTCCGCCAGCGCCTTGAACTCTTTGCGGTCGCGCTCTGGGAGGGAAGGCTTGAATTTTTGTAGGGACCCCCACAGGTTAAAGTCGTAGTGACTGAGTAAGGCCTGGTGATTTGCCACCCTGAGCTGGAAACTCGAGGACGAATAAAACTTCCTTCCAAATGAGTCCAGTCTTTTTGAATCCTTATTACTAGGGGTAGGACCCAGTTGACCCTGGCGCTCCCTGTGGTTTACGGATTCCATGACCAAGGAGTTGGGCGCCGGGTGGGTGTACAAGAATTCGTATCCTTTCATAGGGACAAAATACTTGCGCTCTGCCTTTTTGAATATGGGTGCAAGTGAGGCTGGCGTATGCCAAAGGGCTTTCGTGATATTGACAACCCCTTCGTGTAGCGGGGGCGCCACTCTGCCCGGTGCCGAAGACGAAAGGACATTGAAGAGCGAGTCTGAGGGCCCTTCCATCGCCTGGAGGTTCGAGGCGACTCGCTTCAATAGCTCCTGGTGAGCCCTGAAGTCCTCCTGCGGTGCGGAGGGTGGCGGGACCGCGACCTTGTCCTCCTGTACGGAGCTTAGTGCATCTGCTGGCACCGCGGGCTCAACGCCTTGCTCGGAGTCCGCATGCGGTGCTGAGGACCCGTGGTCCGCAGATCTGCCTCTTGGAGCCCTGGATATAGTGGCCGAAGGAGCCTCAGATGCCCCTGCAACTGATCGAGTATCCGGCTGGGCGTGTCCCGGGGGGGCAAGGGATGCACTGGCACCACTGTCCCTGCCATGAAACCCCCTGCCACTGACCCTGCTGCGGCACCGGCGGCACCAGCTGGTCAGATCAGAATGCGGAGGCCCTTGAGTGGATTGCGGCTGGCGTGAACGCCGTCCGGTCGGTGCCGTGGGAACGGTAAGATCTACGGCGCCGACGATGGCATCTACCTCGGGACCGGGACTCCAACGACGAGGAACGGTACTGTCTCGAGCTACTGCTCCTTGAGACGCTGCGACGCCTATGTCCACGACGGTGCGGAGTCGGCGACCTCTTACGGGAGTCGTGTTCCCAGTGCCTCGAAGAACAGGAGCTGGAGCGGGAGCATCGGCGGCCGTGACGGGAACGGCTGCGGTAGCTCCGACTTGATTGGGAGCATCTACAGCGCCGGTGCCTGCCGTGTTGCGACTCCCTGCTCAGTCTTGAGCGGTGCCCGGAGCTCTGATCCGACGGCAGCCTGCCCGAGAGCCTCGCCATCAGTGACTGTGGAGGCTGTGGGCTATGGTCAGACCGGGCGCTGAGGGGCGAGCGACCCCGTGAGCGGTCTCTTGACTGGGATCTGCGCCTGGTCAGAGTCGACGGCCTGGAGCCCAATGACATCTTGCCTCTGGATCGGACTCCCGGTGCCGGGACTGCCGGTACCTGGAGCGTCAGCAAGTCCTTGGCCACCTGGAAGGCCTCCGGCGTTGAAGGCATTCGAGCGTCCGGAGAGGCCTGCGTCGACGAAACCGGGCTACTCCGCTCAGTGTGAGTTGGAGCGCTGGGGTCCTGGGGAGAATTAGGACTGCCGCACACAGGTCTAGCCTCTCCCTTATCCTTGTCTCGACGACGATGCGAAGACGGTGCCTTCCTCTGCCTACGTGACGGTGAGCGGTGCCAGCCACTCGAAGGCGCCGGGGGGTCTCCGCGCACCGAGGACAAGGTACCAGGTGCCAATTCTGCTTGGCGCACCGGGGTAGGAGCCAACGCGGACTCCATGAGGAGGGCCCGGAGTCGAATGTCTCTGTCCTTTTTAGTTCTTGGCTTAAAGGACCTGCAGATTTTGCAGCGTACAGAGTTCTAGGAAAAAAGGCTGCAGCAATGAAGCTGGAGCAGAAGTTCCGACGCACCTACACTGGCAGCAAGAAGGAACTGAGGGTGGGGGGAGCTCGCAGTCTCCTATATAGCGCGCTATAGCAGCGCCACTCCAGGGGTCGCAGTGGCGCTCCCCCCTACGGATACTGCTAAGGGAAAAACTTCCAGCACCGATGCACGTGGCGAGCACATACACCTACTGTGGTAGAGACCTGAGCAATCACTCGAAGAAGAAGCTGTGTTAGGAAATGACTGTACACACATTACTACATGTTGTAATGTAGTAGTTACGTCTTGATATGAATGCCCTTTAGAGTTCCTTGTTTGGCATAGATCATTCTGTCCTTTTAGGGGGGTAGTTTGGATATACTTTGCTTTGTTTTTGTTCAGTTGCACGAGGCATTCTCAAACGTTATTGTCATTTGACTACACCTGAATACACAAATGGACCATGTGCTCTCATTCACAAGTATGCAGACAATCACATAACATGCTTGGGGCACCCACAGCAGTTGTTTACAAGGAACAGTAATATTAGGAAACTATTCAGGGGATGTCTAGCTTCTTTCAATGCAGTTGGCAGCTGGAAACAAGGAGGGAGCGAACACCATGTGATCTGCCAGCTCTCCATGGGCCCACCAGCAAGTGCACCATAGACTTCTGGTGGCTGACAGATCACTGTCTGGGAACCACTGCAGTGGTGCAGTGATCAAAAATTCACTCGAGTGGAGTTAGGCAGATACTTTAGATGCAAGTCTTGTTTGGAGGGACACGGCTGTAGGGTAGAGCAGCAGGTAGTAGCACAAAGCACAGTTAGCTACTGCCATCCAGCACCTGCCAGTGCAGGTAGGAAAGCACAAGAAGTGGGTTTTTTACCCACGAAAGCTTATGCCCAAATAAATCTGTTAGTCTTTAAGGTGCCACTGGAGTCCTCGTTGTTTTTGTGGATACAGACTAACACGGCTACCCCCTGATACTTGACTGTATTTCGGGCGCTCCCACCTTCACTCCTCAGGCCACAGCAGTGACCCATTGATAAGTTGAGTGAAAAGGGGCAATGCAGTCCCCAGGAGTGTGGTTTTGTGTGTGTGTGTGTGTGAACAACTCTGTAGCGTGAGGACATAACCACAAAGAGCCATGCCTCAAGCAGCAACGAGACAACTCCCTGACTGAGAAGTGCCTCTCTTTGTTAAATTCCCCAGCAACAAATCATGGCCCTCTCTGGTAACTGTGAAAGACCAGGAATTCTATAGTCATGCCACAAACTCAAGCACTTACCACACTGCTGGAGTAGTTGAGAACAAAGGGAGTGCAGACTGGATAACAGCATTAGCATGAGGAGCACTGAGTAACGGAAAATCAGGAGCTTGCCTAGGGTGAAGCTGGCTTGCCCCTTCTCTCTCCTGTCTGGTCGGCCTCAGGCCACATCTGGAACACAAACAAGAATTGGCATTCTTGGAAGGCAAGAAAAAAAAAGTTTTGGGTCTTTATGCTGGAGCTAGCATCGGCCATACCAAGCAGCTCGCCTTTCTTGTGGGAGGAAAGGTGAGGTCTATGAAAAAAAATGAGGTGTTGGAATAGTCAGTTTCAGAGAAGTTAAATGTGGCACAAACAGAGACATGGTATTCACCCACAAATTTTAAATGTACTGGGGAAGCATAAGGCTGCCAACATTTTGTATTGTAATAGAATTAGCCTCACCTTACTGCAAATGCAAAATGTCTTTAAAAAACCAAAGCCTTTGAAATGGAAAAGACAAAGAAAGGCCTTGTTATGCTGTGCTCCTTGTAGCTGACAGGTACTGAGAACAAAGAGGTTAGGAGGTCTATATGTTGTGAAAGAGTCTGCCAGTCACTGATGTTTCGGCACATAACCAAACCAATCATTATGATGCACTTCTAGCACGAGAACCAGTCCTTTGGTTTTGCAGTTTGAGCAGCCATCAAAATACTGGCGGCTCAAACTTTTTTATTAAAGAAAAAATATTGTTCCAAACACCACTGCCATGCTGGGTTTGTAAATGAAAGTCACATCTCTTTTTTTCCAGGGGGCCCATGCCCAAAGAAACTGAGGATTCCGGCTCTGGAAAAAAGAAATGCAAGAAAGGAAATGCCAGTGGTTCCTACTCACTGTAAAATGCATCACTTGTCTCAGCAAGCTTGATTAAGTCTAGAGTCACTGTGAGAACATACCATTTACATTGTAAGCCTGGAACAAAATTTTTATTCCTTCCCAAGACAAAGGGATTTCTGATTACGATTTCAACCATTTGTACTGTTTAAAAGGACGAAGGCATAAGGGGCCCAGCACAGATGTCAGAGTTGGGGAGTGTCTATGTGCTGAGAAGAGGGGGACCATCCCACCTTAATTTAACAGATAAACTAGCGAGATTACCTCTGACTGAAAGTGAGGGGAAAAGAGGCACTAATTACATTTTACAAAGCAGCAGCCCTGCACTAGCATTTTGACAATCTGGATTGTGAGGTGAAAGATAAGACATCCTCATTCTGTTGTAAAACCCAACAGAGCTGCATGCCAGACAACAATGAATACATTTCATAGTCAATGAGCTGGCAAGCTGCGAATTAATTTGGCAGTGTTGTAACAAGCTAATTGACTTTGCAGCACTGTGTAGCTGGACAGGTTTTTGTTTTCTTAAAGGGAAAAAATAGCTATAGGAGAGATTTTCCAAAGGCACACATGAGAGTTAGATATCCACTACCCACTGACTTCCAGTGGAAGTTGTATGCCTAAACCAAAGGTACAAGGAATTCTAGGTTTTTAGCTGGGGTTTCAACCTACTCATCTATGGCAATATTTCCTTTGGTATAAGCATGCTCCCAAAACTTGACACTTCCTACTACAGTTCCTGCGTAACTAATAACGCATCACATCAAATTAACCATGGATAGAGTCATTTAAATCTATTACTCATTTTAGATACATAATGCTCTCTCTCTTGGCCACTGTTGTGGCAGCCAACTGAGCGCCACAGAACCAATGGGTCGAGTTGACCCAGCTCTTCAGTGGTTCTCTCCAGCAAACTTATTCCACGTCAACACATGTTTCTAGTCTCCTGTTCCATGCTAAATCATTTTCTACGTCCTGGCTCATGACTGTTTACAAAAAGTTGCTCTCGTTTGTGATTTTCTTAGTAAGGAAAATGTAGACAATGTTATATGCGGCTCAGTGAAATGCGCTGTGATTAGACTATCTTGAATACATTAGGAAAGAGTTATACAGAGTTACAAAGATGGATGTGGGGAAAGATTTAGGGCAGCATTATTCAAAAGACATGGATGACTTAAAGCTATGATTATGATATTACTATAATTAATTATTATCATAATAGCTAGGAGCCCTTGTCCAGGACCAGGACTCCATTGTGCTAGGCACTGTACATACACGGAACAAAAAACAAGGCACCTAATCCATATTTAAGTAGCTAAATATTTTTCCCAATTTTGTTTCCAATCCAGGAAAGCACTTAGCACGTGTTTAAATCCACCCCCTTTCAAGACAGCTCTTGAGCGTGTGTTCAAGTACGTGCGTAAGTTCCATTGGCATTCAAATAGTCAAGTGCTTTTCTGATGAGAATCTGGGCCTTTCATAGGGTTTCCAGGTGTCCAGTTTTTTACCAGAACACCCGGTCAAAAAGGGACCCTGGTGGCTCCAGTCAGCACTGCCAACCGGGCCATTAAAAGTCCGGTCCGCTCTGCACAGCTCCCGGAAGCAGCACTCCGGAAGCATGTCCCCACTCCGGCTCCTAGGCATAGGGGCAGCCAGGGGTCTCCACGTGCTGTCCCTGCCCCAAGCACCAGCTTCGCAGCTCCCTTTGGCCGGGAACTGTGGCCAATGGGATCTGCAGTGGTGGGACCTGCGGACGGGACAGAGCGCAGAGCCACCTGACTGCGCCTCCATGTAGGAGCTGGAGGGGGGACATGCCACTGCTTCCATGAGCCACTTAAGATAAGCGCTGCCCAGAGCCTGCACCTGACCCTTCCCCCCATGCCCCAGCCCTGATCCCTCTCCTGTCCTCCAAAACCCTCAGTCCCATCCTAGAGCACCCTCCTGCACCCCAAACCCCTCATCCCCAGCCCCATCCCGCCAAAGCTCTCACCCCACCCATGCCTCAACCCCCTGCCCCATCCCTAATCCCCCTCCCACCCACCGAACCCCTCAGTCCCAGCCCAGAGCACCCTCCTGCACTCCAAACCCCTCATCCTTAGCCCCACCCCAGAGCCTTCACCCCCAGCCACAGCTCTCACTCCCCTGTGCCCTAACCCCCTGACCTATTCCTGATCCCCCTCCCACCCTCCAAACCCCTCAGTCCCAGCCCGGAGCAACCTCCTACACCCCAAACCCCTCAGCCCCACCCCAGAGCCTGCACCCCCAGCCAGAGCCCTTACACACCGCCACACCCCAACTCTCTGCCCCAATCCAGAGCCCCCTCCTGCACCCCGAACCTCTCAGCTCCAGTCCCACCTGGAGCCTGCACCCCCAGCCAGAGCCCTCACCCCCTTCTGCACCCCAACCCCAAGTCAGCCCGGTAAAAATGAGCAAGTGAGTGCGGGCGGGGAGAGCGAGCGACAGAGGATGGGGGGATGGAGTGAAGAGGGGTGGGGCCTCGGAGAAGGGGCGGGGCAGAGGGTGGAGCAAGGGTGTTCGGTTTTGTGCGAGGATAAAGTTGGCAACGCTAGCATTTCAGAGGTTCTGAGAACCCATAATTCACACTGAATGAATGTAAATCAAAAGTATCTACTAGAATGGGAGTTGTGGGTGCTCAGTGCCTTTGAAAATCAGAACATATATTTAGGTGCCTTAATGTGTATTTAGGTGTCTAGCTTTAGACACCCACATTTGGCCTCACTTTCTTCTTCTAGCCTCTGATCCAACAAAGCACTTGCACATGCTTAAGTGGCTTAACAGGGATGACATTTCTCACATACACAAAGTTACTGATATGTTTAAAGTGCTCTGCTGCATTGGGGCCATAAAGTTTCCAATTTGTTTTAAACCTGATGCTGAAGCAAAGCCAATGCTGCATGCTGCTGGCCCTACTTTTTAACCTTAGATGTCACTCTTCTCTATATATTGTGTATCACTTGCAGGAGCAGACAGAGGTGTGTAAATTAAAGGCATCTCAGCAGGCATTAGATAACTACTATACAAAGATACTGTTTAGGGATTTTACCTTGAAAAGCAAACGCACCACAGAAAAAACGGAAAACCGCCCAGACCCAATAAACAGCAGCCTTGCACAAGGTATCCTTTATGGATAAATCGTCCAGCGTTTTATAGAATAGAGTATCTTTTATATAGGCCTTTTTGGCCATCCTGTAAAATTGAATATAATTCAATTATATCCCTGCTATTGAATGTGGTAGAGTGGTAAAAAAGAACTCCATAGAAAGAATCGTATTCGTGATTAGATTTCATTAATTTTTAGAGTAACTCCTCTAGAACTCCACTGGCTTCTTTCCTATTACATTTTAAAGGAATATTCCACTTCATAGGAATATTCCACGAGCGATGGAAAATTCCCCTCCCACAACAGCCCCCAGAGGCTTCCTTCCCTCCTATGCCAAGCAATGAACCAGAGAGTCCGGCCCTTAATTGGTAAGGGCCAAATTGTACCAGGCCCCTGCAGCCACATTTTGTTGCTGCACATTTACACCCACTTCTGACTTGTGTTTCAAAGGTCGATGTCCCCAAAACATTATCGATCTCAAACGAAGGTCATTCGGACATAACTGGTTTTGAAACTTTTACCCTTCAGAAGACAGGGAAAGGACAGGATCTCTCCAGCATTGTTCCATCTTCTGTTAGGTTAACTGGGGTGTGTCCATCCTAACTCGCATGCATTGAGCCCCCTCCATTGCATTGCGGATGCATGAACAACAGCGCACTGGCTTTGCTTTTCTATGCCAAATTCGTTAAGAAAAAGTGATGCCCAGTGATGCCTCCACTTTCACAGAAGCCTTTTCAGAGATAGTGTTTGTGGCTGCACATTTTATCAGGGATGCAGTTTCTGCATCTATAGGCCATCCTGCAGCCCAAACTCTGACAGCCTGCCTACTGGACTCATTGTTGTTGCATCATTGGCAACAGTTTCCTACAGACAGAAACGTCTTTAAAAAAGGAAGCCAGACATCCTGCCTGGATTATTTATGTCATCCTGCAGCTCTAGAGTTTCCCTATCAGATCTACTACCAATGATTATCCATAATGTTTCAGTATCAATGACCTCAAGCACTAACTATGGTATCTTCTGGACAATTTCCTTCACAGAATGTGGTATGTTCTTCTGCTAACTTCGGGGCTTTGTTACAAATACATGTATGATGCTAAAAACATCTTGCTACCACAGGTTCATATTCCAAACAAGTCTGCTGGGCTCTACCTGTCTGGGGGGGTTCCAAAAAACTTACCTAGACAGAGTTTGGCAGCACTGCTGTGGCTAAGACTCTCACACATTCATAATCATTTTGTTTTTTAGGTACCTATGGTCACCAGTATTGAGGTTCCTTAAAAGAAACTATCTAAGATTAAAATTATAGCAGTAAGATAGCATAGCTATAAATATATCCAAGATCTTGGCAAGCAGAAAAGACACCGACAGGTCACCAAACAAATAGAAAACCTTCAATTTCCCCCATGATTTCTAGTGAGAATATTATTATTTATCTGCATTGCAATAGTGCCCAGAAGCCCCACTCATGGATCAGGACCTCATTGTGCTAAGCACTGTATAAACACAGAACAAAAAGACAGACTCTGCCTCATGTCTTATACTTAGATTGTGAGTGCTTTGGGGCAGAGACAGACAGATAGATGGGGAGCACAAAGAAACAAGAGGCGATACTGATCAGCATGACATGTAGTTCTCAGCCGACCAGTTGCCTAGCCATTGTCTAATTTATTATAAATACAGCTCTTACTCCCATTTCTTAAGAGGGATGCAATCTGGTTAGCTTCCAAAATGTACAATACAATGGAAGGCTAGTCCCATACAGTATCCTTGGTGGATGATTTTTCAAAAAAATCTACAGTGTTGGTTTAAAAATCAAAAAACTATTGTAGTACATAAATGTATTGCTTTCTTTCACAGCAGCCTACAAGTAATTAAATTGAAATATACATATGGGCATCCTGTGTGGGATTTAAAAAAACAACAACTATGCTTGTTGATTTTAAAATGTACACAAGATCATCACCGTAGAAATGGAAAAGTAATACAAATAATGGCCAGAAAAATGCTTACAGATGAGTGACCTAGCCTAAACCTAGTAGTTCAAAAGGAAAAGACTCCAGATACATAGGATTAAATTCTTTTGAGGAGAACGTTGACCATCTCTTACTATCTGTTTTTAAATGATGAATTAAGAGAAAATCTTTATGGAAATAGAGTTGGCCATTAGCCACATTTTGCAATGTGACACTCAAGACAGTGAGTTAGATTTCATAGGATCAGGGTCCCCTATGTTCATGGAGTAATTCTTCTCCCCCACAACTCTGACTTTTGATTCCCTATATACTGACCCACCACACCATAGAGAACTCTGCCACCATAATCGTTGCACACAGTGTAAAGGTTGCCACTCCAAAACTCAGATGTTTGGGTTGGAGATCATTTTTCCACCGGCAGCATCTTGCTTCTTTAGATGCTCCACAGGCATGAGTACTCATAGGTCTTAAATTACCCATTCAGGTTTCCTATGTGCTTGTGTTACTGTGGGCTTGGCTCATTCATCAGAATGCCAGTTTAACGGCATGCACTAACGTGCGAGTAGTTACTGGGCTGAGAACCAATTCCTGGGCAAATTCCTCAGAGGATGCCTGGACCCTTTTATAGTGTTTAAATAAAAAGTGTCTCATGATTAATCTGGAAAGCATTTGAATAGTTTGAACATGGCTTGCCTCAAGACTTGCCCCCCACATGACCGTAATGCATTGTCATAACCGTAGTTTGAATTTATCTCATAGCATGTGATTTTTAATTATGGATTCAATAATAATCAGACGGTTCCTAGTGTACCATGAAAATTACGACTCGCACAAAAAACAAGTACGCTTTAACCTTCAAGGGGAAATGCAGCCCCCTACATACTTGGTATTAATCTTCAGCTCGTGATTAAAGACTTTGCCCTGTAACTTTAATTACAGCACTGTTCTTGGAAATGAGAAATTGGACAGCAGAGAAGTCTGGTGCTGAAGTGCTACATCACTTTTGATAGAATAAGAACAAAAGTTCTGTTTATGAAAAATACATTACAGTGCAAGGCAAAAATGTAGCTGGGCTCATTCCTTTTCTAAAATGAGAGGTGTAGTGTTCATTAGAATGCATTTAAAAGTTGTTTTTGAACACTTAGTACAAGGACCAGCCCCAGCTTTCAAGTGCAAAGTAAATTTGGTAGGGGCCTCAAGTAGCACTCTGCTGCTTGCATAGCATATAGGGAGGAGTGGATGGGGGAATAAGAGAAGTTTGGAAGAGAGTATAGGGACAGAGGAGATTTTCATAAGAAAACGAGGAAGGATTTAAGCATTGGACAGGGAGGGGATTGATTAGATCAGTGTACTGTCATGAGGCAATTGGAGAGTTGGATTCTTTAGAAGGGTGGGGTGGGAGATCATGGTGAGCTCACGGGCTTGCATGATCCTAGCTGTCTTGAGAAGGGGTTGCTGACAAAAAAGAACAGGATCTTATGCAACACCACACTGGCCACAAGTCTAATGGCTGTACTGACCAATAAAAGTCCTGCTGCAAGGTAACTGGTACCTTTCTGGCCCTGCAGGAAACGGATTCTCTACCACCAGCTTTGAAATCAGAAGACACTGTACTCAGGACAGTTGTGCTTTTCTGTGAGCCTCACTCACATTCTTTTTTCCACTAGGACTTGAAAAGAGTCATTTCCACATGACTGGCTGCAGCAAGTGGGGGTATTTCAGTGTAGGGAAAGGATTCATCTTTATTCAAGAGGATATTAAGAAACTCATGGAAATTCATAACAAATATCAACATAAAGCCAGCATTCCTGATGACCCTGGAACTTCTAAAGCTGCAGGAGGTTCTCAGGGGGAAAAAAAATCTCTTATACACGGACATGCAAGCTCTACTATGGCAGCCATACTGTGGATACAACTCCACAGCTACTATGCCAAGGGGGAAGAGAGCCATTACATTTAAAGGTCCTGCTGGGGCCATGTATCTTCTGTTCCCAATGACTTCAGTGAGAGTACTCAGCCCCTCATGGCTTACGAAAACTACATAATCCTGTAGGCGCATAGTCATTTCCGTGCCTGTCTGAGATTTGGGGGATGGTCCCTTTTGTCTTGGAGATCCGCCCCATTTATGTTGCATTACACTGAGGTGCAGCTGACAGCCATTAGAAAGTCAATTGTTTCTGCAGTGAGCTACATGGAGTTTACAGAGTCTTCCCAAGTTACTCTGGCTTTCCCCAGACAGTAACTCTACAGACCAGAACTCCACTTTGGTGGATATATCGCGTGGCACCTGACCAGCAGTAATTCAGTCTGGCATCATGCCCTGTGAAGGACAGTTTTAGAGCAAGGTAGTGTGATTTCCTGCACCCTGCAGTATTCAAACCCAACAGAATGCATGGCCAATCGTTCTTACATGGGCATTGAAGGGAATAAGTGAGAGATGAAGACTCCAAGTCTGTCATCTGTGTATCCCCACAGATAAGCCAGATGGCCGATGGTGTTGTGATGCCAAGAGTTAGTTCTACTATACGTTTTTAAGGCTCAAATGCGTTCTCCAGACCCATGCAGCAGTCACCATAGAGAGGGAAAGGGGTTAGGGTGGGGGCCATGGCCGGTTGGGTCACATGCTACATGGACCCAATCGTCAAGTCTCCTACATGGCGGCAGCATGGTTGTGGGTACTAGAATCACACAGATACTGCAGAGCTGCTTTGCACTCTGGCTCTAGGTTGGGCTTGAGCGGGAGAGAAGAGGAGAATTCCATGTACCTGACTGGTGAGAAATTTGCCCTATTTATGGTAAAATCAGAAAAAGATGACAGCCCAAGAACCAGAACTGCAGGGGAATAGCCTATGGTGGCAATGCAGCAAAGGAGATCTAGCTGCCTACAACACACTCATTGCCACAGCAGCCAAGTGCGTGAGAAAGCAAGAGACTAGAGAGCATGTGTGATGGGGTAATAACGTAACACGGGGCTACAGTTTTCTCTTTGGGCTTTTAAAGAGGACATGAACATTGTTTGAGTGCCAGGTGGGAATGAACTGTTCTGAAATGGCAGATAAAGCCAGTCTATTTGTAAGTCAGGAACTCAAGCATGACCAGTAATATGAAACTATATTATAGACTCCCCTCTCTAGCAGAGTATACACGATACTATGTGTACAAACATGATGGGAAAAATGTGTAACTTGCAAAAGTTGCATGGAAGTCCTAAGGATGGTCATGTTAACCAGCAAATGTTATGTTCGGGGTTTTTTAAGTTTAATACAGACAAATAATGCAGGTGCTCCCTCTCCAGTTTTAACACCATCCACAACACAATATTTGATTACTTTTTATAGCATTCACCTTTTGGAAGGACACTAGTAGTTTTTGCTCTACATTTTAGGTTTTATTTTTGAAAGCAGGCTTTGTGAAAGCTATGTTTATAAAAATGTTTTGATGTTTTCAATTTTAATTTCAGTAAAAGATCATTTTCTGGATTTTAAAAATCTACAGTTTACAATTATAACATAGGCCTAGAGAACCTGAATGTGAAATTAACTAGAAACTGGGCAGTCCGAGGGCCTGGTCCATGGACTATCCAATGGCAATCTTTCCACTGATTTCAATAGCAATTGCCATAGGCCATATATGCATTGCCAAAGCCAAGAAAATTGCAAAAAGTAAACGAACAACGTGAGATGCAAAGAGTACATTGGGTTTATTTTAAATCTTTCAATTTCAAGAATCAGAGATGTTGGTATCACAAGAAGAGAAACTATCAGGGTTTTTAAAATTCTGAAATCATAACTAAAACCACTCTAGTCTGCCTGTAGCCCTTTCCTAGGTTACGCAGACCCTTGCTTGCCTCTCACTCACTCTCTTTCTCTCTGCACTGTTTTATTAAACCTAATTTTCTATGTTTATTCCCTAAAGGTCTAGCCACTTTTATTGTGTTAACCCTGTGAAGTGGCAGGGAGGGGGAGGAGGAGGTCAATCTCCTTCTGTCAGTTATGTAATTCTCTCTCTCTCCTCCCTCTCCTGAGCATTTGGGACACAAGGCAGACTGCCGCAGACACTATCCATGAAGTGGCAGCTGAATTTCCTCCAGACAGGTGAAAAATGAGTCTGTCAGAAGGTAGAACATGCACACGGTTTGTTTCTTCAGGGTTTCTGTGCAAAGTGCTTGGCTGACACACTGAGCCCTTTTATTTCGTAACAATACGCCATTAATTTAAAATCGATTGTTTAGCAAAAGAGGAAGTTTGCTTTACTACCCAATCCCAGTCACCACCTCTGTTGATTTATGAGTTGGCTTTAATATGGGGAAGTGTCCCCACTTGGAGAAATCAAATAAAGAAAAACTGTGCAAGTATAAACATCCCTGCTCTAAAGCCCCAGCCCTGCAGGGTACTGACTGCTCAAAGTTCATTGGCCTCAAGAGAAGCTGAAGGCATTCAGCACTTTAATAGGACACAGCCCAAATTGAGATGGAGAAGACAGGAGACAAAGCAGTGCCATTGGCTGGCTGGCTGGAGGCAGGTTGGCATGTACCCTCCCTTGGAACACATGTAATGATGCCAATTATGCTGTCTAAAAGCAAGACGTTTGCTTTTCTGAAATGTCTTTAAAGCAGACAGAAACAGCCTTGGCAGGGATGTCTTTGCAACATCCCTAGAGAGAGAGGAACTCCAGACGCTGGCAATTCAAAACCTGCTGTTTTGCACTAGAACTCTGATGTACAAAGTGGCAAACAGATATGAAAGTGAAAGGATTTGCTGTCACTAGGTGTTATAAGCATTCATACCCTTCTTTAGTTTGACTGAGAATGTGGGCTTGGGCTCATTTCCTTAGTTTGATTTAATTTTATACACCTGGCTGGCAATGCCCCCTTTTAGCAATTAAAGCCTCTGTTACAGGGTCCACTCACCACTAGGTTGCCTCCTCCTTGAAGCTCTGGGGATTAGCTCCTTCCAGGTGCTGAGCCCTCCTCTGGTGATCTCGTCCTCTGGTGACCCGTCATCCTCTTACTCTGCAGCCCCTCTTACTCCAGGAGCAGCAACTTGCCATTCATGACTTGGCCCTCCAGCCAGGTCATTATGGGCCTCTCCTTCCATGGCAAACTGTCCCAGGCAGTCCACTCTCCACTGCCTGGTCTGTGCCACTTCCCCAGTGGCTGGTAGGGGAACCCAGGCCCACCCTCTACTCCGGGTTCTAGTTCAGATGCCGTCTCTTCAGCACTCAAGGGTCACACTATCCCATGCCTTGCTGCTTTTCCCCAAAGCCTTTCCTACCTTTCTTGCCCCCCGGGTTTGCCAGCCAAAACTCCCGGCTCCCAGGGAGTAACCGGAGGCTACTTACTGCTGTAGCCCCTAAACACACCTCCCTCCTCCCTGGGAGTGACTGTAGACTACAACTCTGCCGAGGCTAGCTGCTCTCAGCTTCATACAGGCCCTGCTTGTTCCCATCCACCTGAGCCTCATCTAATTAATCCCTGCTCACTGGCTTCTCCTCCAGGTGCAACTGGGGCAGTAAACTGGTCAGCCTAGCCACCTTAACCCCCTTCCGGTCTTGTGTGGGGTGGACACCCCATCCCAGCCTCCCATATGTGCCCAAAGTAGGGCTGGGCAAACACTGCCAGAACTTATTTCCCAACATTCATTTACGTTCTTGAAAAGCTTGTACTTTGACAATGCTTGTGCAGCCTGTGAGCGGAGTGAAATTCACCCTCCTGCAGAGGCCCAGCACATGGCCTAGACATCAATTAAGACCCACTTAAGACCTCAACTTTTTACCCCCTGAGTGATTCATTGTAAGGTTTTTCCTGTAATGTTCACTGGAGCAATATGCACAGCTAACCAGAGCAGAACATAGTTTGGCATAAAACAAAAATCAGGATCTGTTCACAAATTACCTGTGACCCAGAAGCTCAGAATACACGGTTCACTATGGATGTCCAAGGCATCAAGTAGCCCATGTCCTGTTTTAACTAAAACAGAAGTCATTTTAAGTCACTAGTCTAGGAAGGCCAGGGAAGCAACTCCACCTAAGCTGTGAGTTATGTGCTCTAAGCAGCACAGAATTTTACTCCCGATTTTCAACAGTGCTCACCACCCAGCAGTTCCATTTGTGACACTTATGCTCAGATTTTCAAAAGAAGTTTATGTCCCACATGCCCAGCTCTTCTGAAAACCTGGCCGCCTGTGCTGGTACCTAACCCGGAGCGGAATTCTTTTTAAAATCTGGCCCAGATACACTTCTGCTACAATTTCTTGTCAACTATTTTGACAGTAGAAGACAGTCGAGTATACGGTCTGCCTCTCCTGGTGTGAAATGTTAGCAGTAAGTAAACAAAGAATGTGTTACAAATTAAGGGCTAGAACTTGCACACAATAAGGCACCTCAATCATTTTACACGTGGGTAATCTCATTGAACTGAATGGGATTCCACATGGAAGCAAAGTTGCCACTGTCTTTGCAAGATCAGGGCCTAAACAATTTGACTTACTCTGCAGCCAGGTTAAAATGTGGCCCATTTTCTCTCATTCTGCTGCCCTTGTTTTAAGATATTTGGGCGAGGTAAATGCATGATAGAAAAGACTAATTGCAAAGACATCTCTTTCCACACAGCTTCAGCATGTGAGCCTGGGCTCTGGCAGCAAGTTCAGAAGAAGTGAAGCATCCAAGTTCTTTTCCGGTTTGTCTGAAAAAACGTGATCCATGCCATGCTTTGTTTGTGTTAATTCATTTTCATTTGGCAGGCAAGACAAAAGGGTTCCTTCATTTTCAGCTAAAGCTTTTTTGCAGAAATAGCCAGGCGATCAGTGCAAGCAGAAAAAGGACAAGCTTCCACAACCCCAAAGCAAGTCACAGTTGATGCTTGAAACAACTATTTCATTTCAGGAAGGAGAACTTGGCCAGAGGAAAGCAAGGAAGAAAGCAGCACATTCTGCTCTGCTTAAGAGCTTCCCAATGTGCACACCACGAGGTTTCCTTGTATGTTGTTGTTGTCATCGTCATCATTAAGCTGTGGACATGTGTCTGCTTTTTTGCTTTCTAAAATATTTTTAATTTAAACCAGTTGTGCACCTACCTGCACTATCAGTGTGAGGGCACTGTAGAAAATTGAGTTTAGCGCTATCAATAAACGCAGCAGGGAGAGAGAGTAATTAGGGCTAGAAAGCAATTAGTACCCTGATGCTCTTCAGCAGCAGTAACACAGGGGTGCTCAGTACAAGCGCACGTCCCTGGTGCGGCTAGCACTCAGGCAAGGCCTTGCTCCTCCTGAAGGGACAATTAACAACGCTGTGGCGCCCAGTCAATGCAGGGGCACTGTGGAGAGGCAGGAAATTCAACACGGACAAAAAAATAAAAAGACCCTTAAGTTTATTAGAAAGGTTTTTCCCCTTGGGGTTGGGGCTGAACTCCCCATGTCTCTCCGCCCTTTGCTGTTGGCCTGCAGGGTTTCTTTTAAGCAAGGACGGAAGCACTAGCAGCGCAGAGCATGCCTGGGAGGACGAGCAGAGGGAAGGCTCTTTGGAAACTACTAAATGGCCAGCAAAGCCGGAAGAACCAACCCAAGCCAATACACCTTCTGGCTGCAGCTAGCTGTAGCTTTATTTTCCGCTCCAGCAACATCCTTCAGCACAGAAGTGACAGTATTAAACCTGTCATCCCTAGCCCCAGAGCTGCCACTTCAGCAAGGGCACCAGGTGACAGGGAGCCTCTTTGTCTCAGCTGTTAGTTCCATTAGCTACCATGCTCTGGAATACTGGTGAGAACATATATAAACAGCTGTTTGCACCATAAACTTTGACAAGCCTTCCAGAGCAGGGGACACACACACACCCATCATTGCTATGTCAGAGAGAGTTTGAAGGCTGATCGCTTTCATGAGTAAATATGAGAAGACCGTTTAGGTTTTTCCATATTGATGCCATCCTGCCAGTGGGCCAGCAGCACTGCTAGGATAGGAGAGGCCAGGCTCGGGAAGATCTCTGTAGGACTTGACTCACATACTAGATCATCACACACATGCAGGACAAGGAGCAAGACAATCTTTAAAACCATAAGGGCCAGGCCAACAATTGATGTAAATTAGCTGAGCTTTATTGACTTCAGCACATAAGCCAACATATCTGACATCAATT
Organism: Chelydra serpentina; assembly: GCA_037349315.1. Lineage (NCBI taxonomy): Eukaryota > Metazoa > Chordata > Testudines > Chelydridae > Chelydra > Chelydra serpentina. Next base: position 31,017,033 of record JBAIAC010000029.1, on the reverse strand, counting down.
TTATGTGTATCCATTTAAAATAGTGGATATTTTCTTTTATGTAGGGCAGTTTTGTACCTTAAATGTATTGTAGTCCAATTTGTTATGGTGTATTATGTTAGCGCCTAGAGGCTCTGACCAAGATCAGGGCCCTGGTGAGCTAGATTCTGTACATACACATAGCAATAGTCACTGCCAGAAAATGCTTGCAACCTAACTAGAGAAGACAGATTATGGAAATGTTATTATTACCCCCCTTTAAGAGAGGTTCAGGGAGATGAAGTGGTTTACCCAAAGTCATGCAGGAAAGCCGGGAATTGAATGTAGGCCTCCCGAGTACCAATCTAGTACCTTCCCAACAAGACAAGCCTTCAGCTCTGTAAATTGTTTCGGCTGAGAATATTGTTCCCCATATGACCACTTGGCAGTTTCAGTCTCATTGGACCCCCTTAATACAAGAGTGTAGGGGACAGGAAGGAATAGGAAACCTCAGAACTCTTTAAAAAACCTGAAAGTGTATCCAAAGAGAAGGTGAGACTCTCATGCAAGAGCACAACCCGGGCTTTTAGCTGCTCCTTTGCAGCAAGTCATTTGCGTCAGACTTCAACCCGTTGTTGCTCATCACAGAACTTTCCCATTCAAATAGGCCTGCTAAAGTCAGCTGTGATCATAACTTCTCTTTCCTGCTTCTGCCTCATCTTTTCAAAGTACGTTTTCCCTGTGGCTCCCTGCAGAGCAGAGATAAGCATCCCCCTGCAATCCTACCTTTAGCTGAATTCATTGTACTCATTTGAAAGTGCCAGTTGTAATTTTTTTTTAACATCTGACCTACTGACTGATACTGAACACTAGGTTCGGTGTAATCTCACCTTCATTATTTACCTCTTTATACCCATTCAGCAGCAAACAAAACAGATTAACCCCAAAATCCTTGTCAAACTCCTTTCCCCCTACGCTCATTTCTTGACGTTTTAAGATTCTCCCCCCATTATGATCATTTTTACGATGTGAAAGCACAAACCTTTCTGCAGGTTTGTCATGGGCAGAAAATGTGTGTTATTCCTATACTTCTGCCTGGTTTGCCTACTACTTATCAGATGTGGTCTAAAAACCTGGCTCTGTGGTGCTGTTATTTCCATAGCATTTCAAAAGAAGGAGGTATCTGTTTGCTCAGAAAATTCTTTTAACAGATGTGCAGAGCAAATTAATGGTTTGAATACTGCATTTTCAGCAGACAAGTCTTTGAACAGTAAAAAGTCTGGGGTTTCATAATAGCTCGACTGCTCAGATTACTCCTGCTAATAATTTGTTAAAAGGATGTAGGACAGACTTCTGGAAGGCATATTGATCTCTTTGAATCAGCAGCCTATCATCCAAGATAATAACCCTGAAACAGCTTGGCTGAAGCTGCCAAGTAAAAGTCATTCTTTCAAATAATCACATTCACGGGGTCAGCAAAGGATATTTAAACCTTCGCATTTCTGTTGTTTTCCATATGATCACTTCCCCCAGGGGAATGCAAATAAGTTTAGATGGGAATAGCTATCCTCTCTCCCCAAACAATAGTTAACAGTGCATCAGATATCAGTGCATCAGGCACCTACAGGTAGTGGCAAACTAACACCAGAGTCAAGGCTGGGCGGTACAATGTGGAAAAGAGTTGATTTTTGTTAAAGATGTACCTATGTACATTACCTCTCTCCAACCATCTGCTCCGTATATTTGCAGATATCCTGTAATGTCCATCAGACATTCTAAGCAGCTCTGGAAATCCTTACTGGGTTAGCTGTGACCTTCAGATTTCATGCATCATGGAGTTTCCACAGTATCCAAAGCTTGTAGTATATTTTCAAGGAAGCCCTAGAGTAAGAGAGATTTGAAGGCAGAAGGTAGATCAGGGCTTTGGTTCCTTCTTTCATTGCATTAAGACTACAGCTGGGCAAAAAAATGTCCGCGAGTGGTAAATTTGCCCCCCAAAAATGCATTTTTCAGAACACCAAAACTATTTGTGACTTCAGGTCAACTTCAGTGAGTAGTTTCAGCAGGAAAAAAAAATTCAGCAAAGTTAAAACATTCCAAACTGTTTTGACATTTCATTTCAAATTAACATTATTAAAATGAAATGTCATCTCAAAACAATATTTGAAATGTTTCCTTTGATCCAAATCAATTGTTTGCATTTTGGTTAGAAAAAAAAATCTGTTTTTGTTAAAAGTGAACTGATGATTTTTTCCCAGTTTTTTTCAGTTCTGCCACCAAACTGACAAATCCATTAGTGACTCAGCTCTAATTAAGAATATTAAGAGTAGCAGACTGGAAAGAAACTAGTCCTCAGCTTCAGGATACAAGGCTCTTTTGTTTACGCACCCTGTCCGCAGTAGGGTGATCAGACAGCAAGTGTGAAAAATCGGGACAGGGAATGGGGGGTAATAGGAGCCTATATAAGACAAAGCCCCAAATATCGGGACTGTCCCTATAAAATCTGGACATCTGCTCACCCTAGTCAGCAAGAGTAAGGACTGTGCACAGAACTGATGAATAAGCAGGGCTGACTCATTCTGGGCAACGCATCTTGCTAACTCCAACCAGGATATATTGGGGTAGGGTGAGGGCACTCTAAGTAGACTGATTCTTGCTGGAAACCTTGGGAATAGCAGTGTTACCAACCCCAAGACCTCAAAAAACATGGGTGAGGGCACCAAAACTTATTTTTAAACCAAATAATATATTTTGGATTCTTTCAATTTGCTGTCTGCTTTTGAATTTTGGGGGCACAGTTGGGTCACATTTGCAAGCTTTTCTCTGCAAGCTTTTCTCTACAAGCTTTTTTCTATAAGCAGAAGGGCTTTTTAAAAAAAAATGAAAAATGAGATTCTCAGGGACTCCAAGGGCTGGGGCTTTGAGAAAAACACAAAATGTGGCAAAAGTCGCAATAAAATCCCAAGTGTTGGTTGCCCTGGAACAGCCACGCTTAGGGAGGACCCTTAGACTGAGGTTTATGTTCTGTTGTTGTATAGAGAGTTACCAGTAAAGCCAGACCCCAGGAAAAGGGGGCAGAGGGTGTGTAGAGGCTGTTTGGTGGGTGCTGGGAACACAGCATCTACTCACCAGTAGTCAGCGAGGAGTTGTTCCTTTGGTCATGGATCTTCCCCTTCAGAGTGAATCAGAGAAAGAGATTGTCCTACTCTGACCCTTAATCTAGTCTGTTGGGAGTGGATTCAAAGGCCAAGTGCCCCATGTTTCCAAGCCAAATGGGTCCAGCCACTCTGTCTAGCCCTGCGATTTTGATGATTCAAACCTCTTGTCTGAGCCCTTCCTTGGGACATGAGACTGCAGTCCAGCTGCCCTAGGCTCTCCCCCACAGTGCATCTGACCTCCTGAGTCCCACCAGTCACTTACACAGATTCCCACCCGGGCTGTGGCCACTCTGGGCATTCCTTTGGGAACAACGTGACGGGAAGCAAAGACCACAGGCTCAGCCAAGGAATTTCTTCCCTTTACTTTTAAAAAGTGCTAAAGAGTTATAACCCTCTGAAAAAAACAACATGAGTCCTAAGACGCTCCCCCCCTAGTCTGATATCAATCCTTCTGAAGTTAGTCTTGCTTCCATGTGGCAATGGTCAGCGCTCCCTGCTTAGAGAAGCAACCTCCCTTAAATACAGCGAGCTGGCACCCCCGTGCAGAAAATCTATTATTCCATGGGTTAAACCATCAGGTGAGAGAATCAAATACGATGGTTCCAGATTGCTCTGGGACAGCTTCTCAGTGACGGTCCTTCAGTGAGGTGTCAAGCATCTTTCCTGAGCAGGGCACCTGTCTAGAGTACATTAAAATCACCTGCCTTGGGCAAGGTTAAATAGGTGTTCAGGGCACAATAGAAAATGGAGGTTTCAATTTGGTACAGACGTATCTCACTCTGTCACCGTGGTATTAGCACCATCCAGAAAGTTCTGCTGAAGGGTGAGTGGTTGCCAGTTCTTCCTGACTTTAGTAGCCCCGGAAAGGTTTCCACACTCCTTAGCTAATCTTTCCATAGCAAAGGAAGCGGATATTTGTCACATCACTATCTGAGACCTCACAGGAAGCGTGTAGCATGCCCTACCTCCAGGACACTCTCTCATTTATACTGAGCCTTCTTGTCTCACTTGCACCGGTTTCACATCTCAGTGAAGTTCTTTCTGGTTTACACAGGTTTCAGTGAGTGTTGAAAGCGTCTGTGATGATGGGACAGGCCCCTGGGGTTGGTACTTGACATGATTTAGTACAAAGGTGGCCACCTTTATGGGTCTCTTATCCTGCAGCCTCATGGTTGTTCTAAGTTGTCTTTGCCAGTAACAGTCCTCAATGGACAACTGTGGTATCTGGGTTTGGGTACAGGCAGGGGGCCCGATGAACTGATCAGATGCATCGGCTCTAGGATTCTCAGCCTGTGGGGCACACCAAACCCCCTCTTGCCCACCTGTGTCTTGTCAAAGCAGGCATTGGCTGCTTTACTTTCTCCACCTTTCTGCTGCTGACAGGCCTGGGTTCCCTCCCCTATGTGGCACTGCCTTGCACTACTCCCTGCCATCTCTGTGGCAAACGGCAGGGAGCAGCCCCATGTAACAGGGGGCAGAGTGGGAGAAAGAACTAAAAGGGAAAGAGAGGAAAATACTCATAGGAGAAAAGCCCATGAGCAGGCAAAAAATAGATGAGGTGGGGGAGATAGAAATGGACACAAAGAGGTGTGGCACAGAGTCATGGAGTCACCGGTCTCCTGGGAGTGACCGGACCCTCTTTAGTGCGCTGGGCCCCAGGACTCACACATTTCCACAGGGGCAGGCCTATGGCCTCCAAGACTCTACTGGTGGCACCAGCATGCCCTATCTCTCTCCATGGCTCCCTACAGCAAATCTAGCCAAGCCAAACTCCTGCAGGAGGCTTGTTCGGTGCCCCTCCAGGGGGCAGTGCCCTCAGTGAGTATTCACAGAAACACAGGCAGCCTTTGGAAATAAGGTCACCTGGCTACAGATTCTGAAAAGTCCTTAGGTTAGCACAGAGGGGCAGAAGTTAAAACATAGTCCACCCTCGTCAAACCAGTGCCCTGATGGGCACACCACACTGTGATGGACTCCATCTTGGGCTCTCCTCTCTTCCCCATTTCTTCCAGTCACCTGACACCTTGTTTTCCAGTTTACAAGTCCCGCCTGCTGGGGTTTCCTGCTGTTAGGGATTGCTTGTTCTGTTGTTGGGGCATCTTTGTCTTGCTGGACCCTCTGTAGATTTGGGACGGGTTCAACCAGCTCTTTAATGACTGTATTCATTCCCTCCAGACAGCAAGGTCTCTCTCTCTCTCTCACACACACACACAAACACACACACCCCTACCTTTAGTCTCCTTTGCTTTTCCAGGAGAAGTGGTAACCCTTTGGCACCCACTGGTTATCAATGCCAAGTACCGTGGGAAACTGAGGCATGCCTAGGATTTATACAAATACTACAGAAAATTCCCACTTCTTCACACATGGCAACCACACAGAGGATGAGAGGAAATAAGAGAAAGACTCAGGACCTGATTTGTCACAAAAACAGGAGTTCCAACCAAAACCAGCTTTGGAACAACTGTGTTAGTCGAAATAGTCAGTAACTACACACAGTGGAGGGAAATTCAGTTGTTCTGAAAGATAAAAAATTTCCTCATCATTTTCTAGAACAGGCAGAAAATGAAAGAGGATAGAATAACTTCACAAAGGGCTTTGTCAGAGAGTCTCTGAGAAGCCGACAGCTCTGCAACGCATACATAATTTACAATCTGAAATATTCATTTTACTCAAACTGCAGATGACTCTTAAACTGAAATGAGAGCCTTGAAATGGGCATGAACAAATGATAATTTAACCCAACTAAAGCAATTTGTAATGTAAAAGATGGCCCATTATCTGGAGGAGAAATGCAGAAGGAGAGTACATTACAAAATAGTCCCGGAAGATTTTAGAAGTTGTACAATTGTTTATTCATATTTGCATAAGGGTATGTCTACACTACGAGAGTAGTTCGATTTTACTTAAACCGAATTTGTGAAACCGATATTACAAAGTCGAACGTGTGTATCCACACTAAGGACAGTAATTCGACTTTGTGAGTCCACACTAACGGGGCAAGCGTCGACATTGCAAGCAGTGCACTGTGAGTAGCTATCCCACAGTTCCCGCAGTCCTCGCTGCCCATTGGAATGCTGAGCCAAGCCCCCAATGCCTGCTGGGCCAAAAAATGTGTCGCGGGTGGTTTTGGGTAACTGTCGTCAGTCAACCCTCACTCCCACCCTGCCTCCGTGAAAGCGCCGGCGGGCAATCAGTTTGCGCCCTTTTCTACTGATTGACAGCACGGACGCCACAGCACCGCGAGCATGGAGCCCACTGCGATCATCGCTGCAGTTATGGCCGTTGTCAACACCTCGCGCCTTATCGTCCACCTTTTTCAGAGGCAGATACTGAGAAATCGGGAGAGGAGGCTACGGCAGTGTGGTCAGGACATTGACTCTGAGATGGGCACAGACCTCTCACAAAGCACGGGACCCCGCACCCTGGACATCATGGTGGCAATGGGTCATGTTGATGCTGTGGAACGGCGATTCTGGGCCCGGGAAACAAGCACGGACTGGTGGGACCGCATAGTGCTGCAGGTCTGGGACGAATTACAGTGGCTGCGAAACTTTTGGATGCGTAAGGGCACTTTACTGGAACTTTGTGAGTTGCTGTCCCCTGCCCTGAAGCGCAAGGACACCCGGATGCGAGCAGCCCTGACTATCCAGAAGCGAGTGGCCATAGCCCTCTGGAAGCTTGCAACGCCTGACAGCTACCGGTCAGTCGCAAATCAATTCGGAGTGGGCAAATCTACCATGGGGGTTGCTGTGATGCAAGTAGCCAATGCAATCGTTGAGCTACTGCTCTCAAAGGTAGTGACCCTGGGAAACGTGCAGGTGATCATAGATGGCTTTGCTGCGATGGGATTCCCAAACTGCAGTGGGGCTATTGATGGGACTCACATCCCTATCCTGGGACCGGGCCACCAGGGCAGCCCGTACATTAACCGAAAGGGCTACTTTTCAATGGTGCTGCAAGCACTGGTGGACTATAAGAGACGTTTTACCAACATCAACATCGGATGGCCGGGAAAGGTTCATGACGCTCGCGTTTTCAGGAACTCTGGTCTGTTTAGATGGCTACAGGAAGGTATTTACTTCCCGGAGCACAAAATAACTGTTGGGGATGTGGAGATGCCTATAGTGATCCTCAGGGACCCAGCCTACCCGCTAATGCCCTGGCTCATGAAGCCGTACACAGGCGCCCTGGACACTGAAAAGGAGCTCTTCAACTACCGTCTGAGCAAGTGCAGAATGGTGGTGGAGTGTGCTTTTGGACGTCTGAAGGGGAGATGGAGAAGCTTACTGACTCGCTCTGATCTCAGCCAAACCAATATCCCCATTGTGATTGCAGCTTGCTGTGCGCTCCACAATCTCTGTGAGAGCAAGGGGGAGACGTTTATGGCGGGGTGGGAGGTTGAGGCAAATCACCTGGCTGCTGATTACGCGCAGCCAGACACCCGGGCGATTAGAAGAGCCCAGCGGGACGCACTGCGCATCCGGGAAGCTTTGAAAGCTAGCTTCCAGAGTGACCAGGGTAACCTGTGACTATTACGTTTGTTGAAGCAGAAGCTGAACCTGCCTCCGTTTCTTTACCCAGTTAATGTTGCCTATCCTCTCCAATTACCAAACCCCTTCCCCCCCTTCCCACACACCCTTAAAAATAAAATAAATGAAACATTGTTCATTAAAACCATCTTCTTTATTAAGGATTTCTCGGTAAAGGGTTGAAACTGGGACGCATACTGCGGTTGGGGAGCAGGTGGAGTGATGGAAAGGACGCTTCTAAACTCGGGGAATGATAGGCTCCTGCTCCTAGAGCAGTCCGCACTGGTGGACCGGTTGTTTCAACGGAGCCTGCCACCCCTCCTTTTTGGGACTCTCTGTCGTGGGGCTATGTGACTTTGTGGCGGGGGAGGGCGGTTACAGATCCCCTGCTGTGTGGCTCTGTCATCCAGGCTATGGACCACTGCATAAGATCTGTAACCGCCCTCCCCCACCACAAACCCACAGAGCCCCCCCACACAGAACATGAAAACCACCTCCCAGACTGACCAGGGTGCCTAATGGCTGCAATGTGAGTGTGACCTTCTGGTGAACCTGCACCCCTGTCTGTACCCTGGTAAAGGCGCCTATCGTTTCCAATTACCCACCCCCTTCCCCCCCTTCAAATACACCGTTCTTTACAAGAAAATCAAGGAAACAATACCTAACAGAAAAGTAATTTTTATTAAGGACTTCACAGTTATGGGATGAAACTGGAAGGGTGGCTCGGGTAGGGTGCAGTTGGAGGGAAGAAAAGGACCCATCAAATCTTGGGGAATAAGAGCCTTCTGCTGCTTGAGCAGTCCGCAGGGGTGGAGTGATTGTTTCCACGGCCCCTGCCGCCCCTCCGTCTTGGGACTTTGGGTGAGGGGGGGATGGGACTTTGTGGCGGGGGAGGGCAATTAGAGATAGAATGAAGCGGGGCACTGTCCTGCCTCCGGTCCTGCAGAACATCTACAAGGCGCCGGAGCGTGTCCATTTGTGCCCGCATTAGCCCAAGCAGCGTCTGAGCAGCCTGCTGGTCTTCCTGCCACCACCTGTCCTCACGAGCTTCAGTCCTCTCCTCCCGTTTGCTGGATGCACGCCGGTACTGAGAGATGTCCTCTCTCCGCTGTGCCGCCTCAGTTCGGGAACAGACCATAAGTTCCGAGAACATCTTGTCCCGTGTTCTTTTTTTGCGCCGCCTGATCAGTGCCAGCCTCTGGGAGGGGGATGCCGGAGTAGCCCGGGAGACACTCACAGCTATGGGATGGGAAAAAGGGAGTGAATTCCTCAGAAAGATAAATTTTCACGAACAATGAATATAGTCTTTCCCTGTGAACAAGACCATGCACACTACCTACCACATGTGCAGTCAGTACAAGGTCGAATTTTCTGTCTTTATATTGAGTGCCTGGGGTCTTGGTGTACAGATCAAACAAGCAGGGCCGGACAACGGAATTCAGCTAGCAGGAGGCCATGGTAAGCCATAGACTTTTGGCTGCTGAAAGCTTAATTTACAGCAGCGCCCTCCTTTCACGTTCCAAGCACTGCTCCTATCGTTGGCCATTTCCTGCTGCCGGCGATCCAGCAAGCATGAACTCTCCCCGTGTCACACCCACGGCACGGCTGTACCCATGAATGGTCCCTGCATGCTGCCGGCGAACCGCTCAGCATGAACAGTTCGCCTCCCCACCCCCACCACATGGCTGGGCTCGGGAAAGATCCCTGCATGCTGCCGGCGAACCGCTCAGCATGAACGGTTCGCCTCCCCGCCCCCACCGCGTGGCTGGAAACTGCCAGTTAGAGTTATTTAAAGGAACAGGCAACCAGTCCCCATACTAAAATTCCCCTAATTCAAACCAGGACACCATGACTGATATCACTCTGATGAGGATTGCGGAGACAGAGAAAGACCGTATGCTGTGTGAATGCCAGCAAACACCGGGGCCGTATGCCGCCATGCTTTGCCAGGCAATGATACCGGAGTACCAGCTACTAGCCTGGCGCAGAAAAGTTTCCTACCATGGAGGAGACAATAAGGCCGCTCTCCCCAGGAACCTGATGCAAAGGCTTGCACATTACCTCCAGGAGAGCTTCATGGAGATGTCCCAGGAGGATTTCTCCTCTATCCCCAGACATGTTGACAGACTTTTTGAGTAGCTGCACTGGCAACGACTAAAAACTAAAGCGCCTAGGGCAAACTAATCATGAAAAACCCATGCCTATTCTATTCAATACCATGCCTATTCTATTCAAAATAAATGTTTAAAACACTTACCTACTGATCCTTCCCCTGATTCACGGTCCGGGTTACCGCCTTGGGAGGGTTGGTAGGGGATCTCAGTCAGGGGGATGAAAAGATCCTGGCTGTCGGGGAAATCAGTGTTGAAAGCGCTGTCGACTGCCTTGTCCTCCTCATCTCCTTCCTCATCTTCCCCGTCCGCAAAAACCTCCGAGAAAGCGGCCATAGATAAGACCCCATCGTTGGAGTCCACGGACACTGGTGGGGTAGTGGTGGCGGCCACTCCTAGAATTGCATGCAGTGCCTCGTAGAAACGGCATGTTTGGGGCTGGGATCCGGAGCATCTGTTTGACTCTTTGGTCTTCTGGTATGCTTGTCGCAGCTCCTTGATTTTCACGCGGCACTGCGTTGCATCCCGGCTGTAGCCTCTCTCCGTCATGGCTTTTGAGATCTTCTCGTAGATCTTCGCATTCCGTCTTTTTGATCGCAGCTCCGAAAGCACGGACTCATCGCCCCACACAGCAATCAGATCCAAGACTTCCCGATCAGTCCATGCTGGGGCCCTCTTTCTATTCTGCGATTGCATGGTCACCTCTGCTGTAGAGCTCTGCATCGTTGCCAGTGCTGCTGAGCTCGCCACGATGTCCAAACAGGAAATGAGATTCAAACTGCCCAGACAGGAAAAGGAATTCAAATTTTCCCGGGGCTTTTCCTGTCTGGCTGGTCAGAGCATCCGACCTCAGACTGCTGTTCAGAGCGTCCACAGAGTGGTGCACTCTGGGATAGCTCCCGGAGCTATTAGCGTCGAATTCAGTCCACACTAACCCTAATTTGACATGGCCATGTCGAATTTAGCGCTACTCCCCTCGTCGGGGAGGAGTACAGAAATCGATTTAAAGAGCCCTTTATGTCGAAATAAATAGCTTCGTTGTGTGGACGGGTGCAGGGTTAATTCGAGTTAACGCTGCTAAATTCGACATAAACTCCTAGTGTAGACCAGGCCTAAGAGTGCAAGAAAAAATTCACTTTGATTGAAGGCAGCCTTATTAACTAAGCTTTCCAGGACCCAGAAAAGTTCCACTCTAGAAGATGCTGGGGGTTGGAGGTGAACAATCATCTCTGCTTCCGGGAGACAAACTGCATATGATTTTAACAACTCTGTGTTCCATTCGGCCTTGTCAAACAAGAGACTCCTACGGTCAGCTCTCTAGCCATCTCTCCTTTTGCTTCACTGGTCACAGGCCATCTGTGACCCGAGGTGATCTGAGGGAGCTAACCCTGGGGCAGGGTATTTAGGGAACTATTAATAGAAAATATCAACAGTTCATTATAAAATTCCTATCATGACAGAGAGCACCAGTCCTCTAGCCTTCCTGGAAATGTTTCTCAGTCATCGTGAATGGGGGAGGTCAAGCCACAGAATTCTGCTCTTCCAAAGAAATTCATCCTAACCCAGGCAAATTAAAACCTGATGGTCGACTTCCCATAAAAGGGAACTATTAAAAGCATAGTCCCCTCCCAACTGGGAGGTCAGGGACATGCCGTGTGAAACCTCACGTTACACATGTCCCTCCAGTTTGACTTGTACTTTTAAATGACCAATCAACTGCAAAGTGATGGGTGAGAGGGGATTGGTCAAGGCTAAGCAGAAAGAGCCAAATTCTGACAGGCCCTTCCACATATACTCATGCAAATAGAACAGACCAGAGGAATTACAGGGCACCACTGTCTGCCTTCCAGTCCTGGATCCACCAAAACCACCTGCCTTGGGCAAGGTTAAATAGGTGTTCAGGGCACAATAGAAAATTGAGGTTTCAATTTGGTACAGATGTATCCCACTCTGTCACCGTGGTATTAGCACCATCCAGAAAGTTCTGCTGAAGGGTGAGTGGTTGCCAGTTCTTCCTGACTTTAGGTTTCAGTGTAGTAGCCGTGTTAGTCTGTGTCAGCAAAAAGAAAACAAGAAAAATACCTGTGGCACCTTAGAGACTAACACATTTATTTCAGCATAAGCTTTTGTAGGTTAAGAACCCACTTCATCGGATGCATGGAATGGAACATACAGTAATCAGATATTTATACATTCAGAGAAACATGAAAAGGTGGGAGTGTCTATATCAATGTTAAGAGGCTAATTAATTGAAAGGACCTGTTATCAGTAGAAACTTTTGAAGTGATAATCAACATGGCCCATTACATTACAGACAGTTGACACAAAGGTGTTAAGAGATTTTTAAGGAGGGGAAATAAATTCAATTAACTGTAATGACCGAGCCACCCACAGTCAATATTCAAGCCTAAGGTAATGGTATCTAGTTTGCATATTAATTCCAATTCAGCAGTTTCTCGTTGGAGAAACTCTTAACACCTTTGTGTCAACTGTCTGTAATGTAATGGGCCATGTTGATTATCACTTCAAAAGTTTCTACTGATAACAGTTCCTTTCAATTAATTAGCCTCTTAACATTGATATAGACACTCCCACCTGTTCATGTTTCTCTGAATGTATACATATCTGATTACTGTATGTTCCATTCCATGCATCCGATGAAGTGGGTTCTTAACCCACGAAAGCTTATGCTGAAATAAATTTGTTAGTCTCTAAGGTGCCACAGGTATTTTTCTTGTTTTCTTTTTCCTGACTTTAGTAGCCCCGGAAAGGTTTCCACACTCCTCAGCTAATCTTGAGTTGATCCTAGGCAGAGTCTCCATATTTCATGGTGCAGAGGGGCAGCCCTAGATGAGGATTAAAGATGCAGGGAACATGCTTTGTGCATTGTAGTGTGTATTCCCCTGATCCACCAAAAGCCATCATCCATTCTCCCCCGACTCATCATGAGTGGAAAGAATATGCAAAAAAGAAGCTGGAGGGGCCCTAAGTGGCCTAGAAAACAGGTTGCAAATTAGTGCAATAAAAGCAGGGCCAAATACTCACTCACCTGCACTGTGGATGCTTTGCACCAAGCGGCCAGAAAGCTGGGGTTGCTGGCCACGGGACTATCACCCCATATGTGCAGGCACCCTGTGGTGCCAAAGGATCTGTTAGGCTGGTTCTACATTAGAGCAGCCTGCACTGGGAAGCCAGCCAGACACAGTCAGCCCAGGACTTGGGGGAGTGCAAAGGTGGCTTACAGCTGGGACCAACAGCTTTAAGCTGGGACCTTAAAGGTGGAACCAACACAGCTACAACAACACCGCATGGAGCACAAGATTGTGCTTTATGTTGACAGTGCTCTTGTTCTGGTCTCTAAACCAAACGATTCTGTATCTAACCTATTAAATCACCTCTGGGATATAAAAGCAACTGGCATAAGTCAGAAATTCTTGAGCAAAAGCAAACATGCTCATGGAGGAACCTCTGATCATCAGCGTGTTAGGTGGGAACCCAAACATACAAAATATTTAAGGATACCCGTCCCCAGTGAGATGGAGAATCTGGTCAAAATTAATCTAGAGTCTGTTTTAGCCAAAGGAGTGAGAAATTTGGGCAAATGGAAGACCCTGACCCTTTGGTGGAATATTAATATTATCAACATGAATGTGCTTCCCATCCTGAGAGGTCTCCCAGTTAGTATTCCTCCCTTTTAGTTTAGGAAATGGAATGAAATTTTGAAAATATTTCTTGCGAGCAAGGAGGGCAGCCAACACTGGCTTCATGTAAACTGCAACTCTCAGTCCAATCCGGAGGCTTCCATTTCCCCAACTTGCAGCACTATCAGACAGCCTTTATCCTTAGCTAGGCACCACTGGAGCTCCAGAACATCACACAGGAGACCCCGCTCTGGCTACTGGTGGAATGGGAGTTGGTCCATCCCTTCCCATTGGCAGGAATACTGGGTTCAGCCTATTACCATTTTGATCTTTAAATGTTCCCTACAATATTGGCTGTCAAACAAACATGGGCCAGCTTGGCTAGAAAATCTAAATTCCACCCCTTCTCAGACATTGATGCTGCACTTTGGGGAAGCCCATTGTTGAAAATCAACAAGAAACCATGGATGTGGCAAGAGCGGGTGGATAAGGAGCTGGTTTGGGACTGTCAAATGACCTCAGAGGATCGGCTTCTGCCATTTCAAACACCACAACAATACAACCCTACCTGGCCCAACTGCATGGTATTACCTACAACTTATGGACCTCTTGAAGGATCTATTTGGTCTTGATGCAGTGGGAGTGCCAGCGACACCAATGTGGAGAAAGCTCCATAGATTCACCTAACCAACTGTTGCCTGCTACAATTTCCTGGCCCAAAACACCCTTCCTAATTTAGATTGCCTGTGCCTGGTCTGAAACAACGATTGGTGTAGATCCTTGAATGCTAGCCAATACAGAAAGCAAAACACAGCCCTTATCAGATCACTCTTACAAGTTCCTATTGTTGAGTTGCATTGCCCCTAATGCAGTGTGTCCAGCGGCTGGGACATCTAGGGTGACCAGATGGCAAGTGTGAAAAATCGGGACAGGGGGTGGGGGATAATAGGAGCCTATATAAGAAAAGGACCCAAAAATTGGTACTGTCCCTATAAAATCGGGACATCTGGTCACCCTAGGACATCCTAACATATATAGAGAGATGTTCCAACTGGTGAAGTTCAGCTTGCACCGAATATCACCACCCCAGATCCCACTGCTGGTGCCAACATCTTCCAGGTGGCCAGCTTGCAGCACAACAGGACACTCCCTTTGTTGCAGAAGGCACAGGTTCAAGACCCAAAGCAGGGGGCAAATAGCACAGAAGCCTAGAAGTGGATGCTTCTGAGTAGGACCCCAGTTCAGAAAGGTACTCAAGGGCATGCTTAACTTTAAACACGTGAGGCGTGCCACTGAACTCAATGAGCTGATTCAACACCTACCCACTTTGCCCAATCGCAGCCTATGAGTGTGCTTTACACATAAAAACTTCCAAAAGAATTGTCCCCATGGGATGCCCTGCAAAACACACCAGTGGTCCCATTTCCAGAGCAGTCGGCAGGAGGACTGTGGGGTTGCACTGTGAGGACCACCTGTAACATGTTGGGCTCCCGTCCATACTACCACGGACTCAGCATGAATGGTGAGGTTCTCAGGGCTTTCCCAGAGAAGGGGCTAGCGCAGCAGTTCTTGGATCACTTAAATGTTAGGAGCATTTTTGTCTTTGGAAAGAGTATTACAAGCCTTCCAGGAGCCTTCCAGGTGAAATGCCAACAATTGTTTTGCATAGTCTAAACTTTACTTTACTGTACAAGGTTCACGAATTTGAAACAGGCACTTCTAACTGAAAGTCACAAACTACAAGCTCCATCAGCTTCCCCCACTGAGGAATTCTGCTGTTAAGCAAGAACATTTGTATTCCTTGTTTAAATTCTATATTCCAGAAACGGGTTTTCGACCTGTTATATAACAATCTTCATTAGAAAGAAAACATAACAGCCATTAATCAGCTTAAGCTTCGCATGGTTCTCTTTAGTCTGTTTCCTTTTAAAGGAAAGCTTGCAGTGTGTTTACACCCCATATCGAAATCTCCCACTAGAAGGCTAGCTCTAACTTAGTATTACATTAAAGACTGAGTTTGGAAATTATACTAAGTTGAGCTGCTCAGGCTGGGGAGGAAGGGTACGACAGTGGTTATGGAGCTAACATGAGTCTCAGGAAACCCAGGGTCAATTTCATGCTCTGCCATAGATTTCCTGCATGACCCTGGGCAAGTCATTTAATTTCTCTGTTGCTCAGTTCCTCATCTGTAAAATGGGGACGGTAGTACTTCCCTTCATTAGAAGGATGTTGAGGATAAATTACATTAGAAGATTGTGAAGTGCTCAGATTTATGGTAATGAGGGCCACAGAAGTAGCTGATAGATGTCATCAGATATCAAACTCACTCAGACAGGATCAATGTTCCTTGACACTCAGAGGAGACCTGCAAGACAAATGCCCTGAACGCTGTACTCCTGCATGGCCATTGCAAGAAGAGCTTATTTCACGATATCCTTCCCTCAGAGTCTGTACGGAATCAGCACGTCAGCCTGGATTCCACAGTACAATACCTGAGGCACCTTCCTTCAGAGAAAGCATAAAACTGAGTACCTGACCCGTGCATGGTTAAAAAAATTCCATAAACACAGAGGGATGAGCACCAAAGTATTATTTTAGGCTTATGCACCTAGGCCATGTGTGTACTGGGACAATGTCATTAAGCGCCCATCTTTCACCACACTGGATTTTGTTATAGAGAATTTGCTATTCAACATCAGGTTTTGCTGGAATGTTTACCACATTCGTTGTTTCAGCTTCCTGCTACGGAGGCTACGGAGGCTTCCCACGCAAGTTGCTACTGCTTCTGCCAAGTACATTTGTTTCCACCATCACCATTTCATTACGTTCACTCTCCCTGCTTTTCTCTTAGAAACCGGCTGGTAGCTCAGCTCAGTAGTTCTTGCCACAAAAACTATAACCAAGCACCTTGCTTGTTCAGCTTCCCATGCACTGATGTGTTTTAACGAGATCTGCAACCCCAGGATAAGGCCTCCCCATTTTCAGTGGAGGAAATACACCCGTGCAAGGACCCAGCAGTCTGTGAGATGGGCTATAGCACGGACAGTCAGTCCCATGGAAAGGGCTAGCAGCTGTTGGGGGAATTGGAACCTGCAATGTGGAGGCTAAAGGGTCTTTCCTGCCCTGCAATGACTGGTCTTTTGGGCCCTGCTATGAACATCTTCCTGGATTTCATAACAAGGTCACCCATCTATGTGGTTTAATCTCAGTAAGATTGCCTGCATGTTCTCATCGTTACAGGCTGTTTACGCTGTCACTGTGTGAATAACGTTGTTTTGGGAAGCTAAACTGCTACATCGCTGTTCCTTTGTTGCAGCGTGACTTTTGGCAAAAATACCTTTTGTCCTTTTTCTGGCCGCCTGCTTCGGATACGTCTCATTTGCTCTGATTTACCATGCTCAGCAAAGAACTCGGCTGCTTTTCTTCAGCTTCACTGAGCTGAAGAAGGAACTCCTGCCCACAGCACCAACTCTGTCTCAAGTCTGGATTCGGTTAGAGATCATTTCCGTGACATGGTAGCTTGTCTGAGAATAGCAGCTGATTTGTCAGTCTGCGGGATCTTGAACCTCTATTTATCACCACATCTGTGTCAGGGGGAACACTGAAGTGAGGAATGTTCTCTCTCTCTCTCACGCATACACACACCCCACCGGTCCAAACGTTCCTAGACCATAGCCTTGTTTAGTGACAGGATCATATCTGTACTAGGGAATAGGAAGGGAGAACCAAACTCTTTGCATCACTCACAAGCTAGGATTTAAACCTAGATCTTCAGTGATCAAAGGTTCATCTGCTGTGCTCCTCAGTAGCTCTCTGCAAAGTTTCTTGGGATTTTCAGCCAGTTCGAGGATTGCTTAATACAACAGGTAGCTCCAGTAAACTGATCTGGTGGGAAGATTAACACACACACACAGTTTTATATTTATATTCTGGTCACGCCTTTCTTAGCCACCCTCTAACCTGGGGAACCAGGACACGTTCTGTGTACACCCAATCTGTGGTGCACAGAGAGCTCGCACTCTTCACCTTGCTCTGGCAGCTGTCGCCTTGACTGGGGACCAGGAGTGCACCGGAGAGGCTAAATGTAACAATACTCTATTTCCAAGAGCTCCCCTGACCCTCACTTTTGAATAGTGCACTGCAAATTGCTCTGATTCTCAATATGGGGATACACAGAGCTAAAAATGAGGTTTTTTAATAACATTCTGTTTCACTGTGAAATTAACACTTTTAATACATCGACATGCTCAGACGAATTGAACAAACGTACCAGTACAGTTCTACTGCATCACTTACAGGCAGTCTCTGCAGCTCTCTTCCACACACACTCCTCGCATTTCCCAGGATAGGGTAAGATTCTCAGTGTGTTCGGCTGTTTGAATGCAACGGGCCAATGGGGAGCATGTGTACGAAATACGTTGATAAGTTTCCATCTGAACCTAAATAGGTTTGTCCTTATTTCTGCAGGGAAGGTGCTGAGGTATTCTGCTAACAAATGGTACCCATCTTGAAGTCAAACAGTTCAGGGGAACACACCTGTCTCAGCACATTGAGCCCTGCCATGTGGCATAGGTACACAAGAGTAGACACCAAACTGTTTTCTCAGAGCTCTTTCCATTGTCAGCCGTATTGTGCTTTAAAGGGCGATCCCAGTGTTTGGCCAGAGTTTTAGCTGTGCAGACTGTTTTCGCTTTGCAAATGGGCTCCCTTTGCAAGAGAACATTTAATATGGAGTGATTTTGAAATAAGGAAAAGGGAACTGAACTGTGGAGTGTGTTTTGAAGCAGGCTGCTATCGTCTTTCTTTCTACATGATCCTTCATCCTGCTACTCTTAGTGAATGTAGCGTATATGCAAACCTCTCTGTATTTCTTCCTGACTGCATTTTCTGGAGTCTAGAGTCTCATCAGTCAGCAGGGAGTTCATTTTAGTGAACTCATCAGTGCTCATTAGAATTATACAAGCTGAGCCCTATGCATCCTTAGGTGAAAGATCCCTTTGTGTACAAAATGAGGGAAGATGGTCTTATGGTTAATGCACATACTGGAAGTCAGTAAATCTGGGCTGCCTCTCTCAGATCTGCCACAGACATCCTCCATTACAGAAGGCAACTAATTTAATTCCCTTGAGCCTCAGCACCCCACCTATGAAATGGGGGTAATAATACCCACCTACTTCATGGGATATCAAGAGGCTAAAATCATTCATATTTTAAAGATCTATAGCATCTTCAATCACCGGATTTTAAAGAAGCGCAAAGTTCAGGCTCAGATCAGTGGAGTTACATCAAGGATGAATTAAGTTGATTACATACATTTTGAGTTTTGTGAACAAAGCTCTGACCAGCCCCAATGTAAAAGTACCAAGCAGGATGCATCAGCCATGTGATAATCCTGACTGAATCATGAATAGTGAAGAACAGGGGAAATTCAAAAGAAACAAAAGTTCTCCATGATATTTTTCTTTACAAAAAAACCCCATTTTTCAACTGAAAATGTTCAGCCAGGCCCACTCTCCTGACCCACTCACCAAACATGGATGCACAGGACTCTCCAGGGAAGCCCCTCTGAAGTAGGCATTGCAAACATCAGATATATGAATAACCTGCCTTATTATTTGCACAACTTCCCACTCTCCCCACACACAGGAAACAGGCCAGCTCCACTATATCTGGAGCCTTCCATGGCCGTGGAGGAGAGGCAAGATCTGCCCCTCATTGCAGTATTAATGGTAGCCAAAAATAGACTCTTCTTGCTCCTCTTGAATCCTAATTAAAGAAGCATAGTATAAACTCTTGATTACACTAGCTGGTGAATGCCTGAAGGTTAGTCTTCGCCGACATCAAACACTTATTTGCAAGTCAAAATGAAATAGCATTGAACAATGCCTGAGATTAAATGCACACCCCGACGTAAACACAGCATGTACATTTTTATCACCTTTACAACCAGGCAATTGCAACTGGTCGTTGCAAAGTAGGGTCCAATACTGGAAGACAACAAGCACCATATGTGAGATGCTGAGCCCTGACGACTCCCACTGCGATGAGTGCAAGTTGAGGGGGCTACGCACTGAAATCCTCTGGCAGCTTTCCAAAGGTATAGAGCGGCTTTCTGGAGCGTATCATGCAACTATCTTACTACATGGGTAATTACGTTATGCTTCATAAAATAAGAATATAGCTTGACAACGCTCCGTAACTTATCAGCTGTTTTAAGACACTGGCCCAAACTCAGCCCATAGCAGCAGGCTTACATGTAGGAATTCAAGCCAATCATTGCCACACCTGGAAATTCAAAATAAATAAAGCAGGTAACTAACACAGTCACTGTGCAATTTGCAATGAGTCGTGGGATTTAATTTTGTTGGTTTGTCTTAAATGTATGCATCCATCAAAGATCAGTTTGTAAAATAAATATATGGCGGCATTCCTCAAATTGAGAGCTTCATTAAATATAGGCCAATTATCAAGGAACTTTATGTCACATTTTTTGCTTACTTGTATTGACATCATGGGTCAGATGTGGATGTAGATCTACATTAGCCATATGACGAAGCAGATGGGTCACATCTTTACCTGGTGTAAATGAAATCAGCGGAGTTATGCCTGTTTATACCAGCTGAAGATCTGGCTTTACCACTTTAAGACGCTATTATAGACTAGTTATTTTAAGTTTCTCTATAGTATTTGCAGAGGTACCAATACTGTTGTTACTCTCTTTGAAGAGGAGGCAGCATTCATTAGAATTCTGCTAAGAGCCTATTTCAATCGGGTATAGATCTAAAAGGGCTTGTATTCAGAAGAATTTCCATTGCTTTCCCTCACCTGCTAGTGTGATGATGGTATTGAATCACACATCTGGATTTCATTAGGATAAGAAATCTAGAAAATCCAACCTGTCCTAGCAATAGAAGGATACTAGAAAAAGTCTGGTTACCATCTTTCAGGTTCCTAAAGAGAGAACACTGCCGGAGGGAGGTGGAGGGGAGTTGGAGGAGGGGGATGTACTAGAGTACAGGAGTTGAGCAGTACTGGAGGAGATATTTGGGGGTTTTGGAGGGGGGGGATGTACTGGGAGGGGTACCTGCGGGTGCTGGAGGGAGTATTTGGGGGGTGCAGGCGGGGTGCATGTGTACTGGGATGGGAGGGGGTGTTTGGAGGGCAAGGAAGGGGTACCTGCGGCCTGACTCTCAAGGTGGGAGGCAGTGTTGTTCCCTATCACAGTAGCAGGGCGGCCCAGGACACAGCACTAGACGTCAATCAGCGCCTCCCTTCAGGCATCTCCTCTCCTCCTCCCTTCCCCCACCCCCCGGGCTGAGAGCCAGGGCCTGCGTGGGCGGGATCTGGCAGCTACAGCTGCAGCGGAGGGACCAATTGGGATGTGGAGCCAGCTGTTTCTGAGTTGCATCATCTGCCCCGCAAAAACCCTGGACATTTCCTCTTATTTGAAAAATCTGCCCGGCCAGAGGATCAAGGAGGAGGAAATGTCTGGGAAAACCCAGACATATGGGAGCCTGTGACGAACTAGGACTGTTGTTAAGGTTTCCCTGAGTCCTGTGTGGGTGCCTCGGTTTCCCCTATGCAGTGCTTGAGTATCTAGGTGGCGGGACAAGGGTGCATGATTGTTACAAAGCCCTAGAAGGCAGGTGTGGGCAGGGGCCTGGACACAGAGAATGGCCCTGTCTCCTGGCAACAGATGGCCCGGCCCCTCCCCTGCAAAGGTGAGAGATGAAGGTGTTGGAACAAAGGGATCAGGTGACCTCCTGGCCCGGGAAGGAGACAAAGGAGAGGGGAGGGGCTGGGGAGTTGCAGTTTGGAGCTGGCCGGGGGAACATGGAGGGAGGCGCAGACAGGGTCTGGCCTCCCTGGCCCCCTTTTGGAGCTGTGGGGTAAAACGCAGGGAGCCCCAGGCTGGGGTCTAAGCTCCCTGCCCCCCGGAAGGGCCCGACTGAGGGGTCCTGGTTGTACTGACAAGCTCTGTTTGGACTGTGTTCCTGGCATCTCTAATAAACCTTCTGTTCTACTGGCTGGCTGAGACTCCCAGTGAATCCGGGGAAGAGGGGTGCAGGGCCGGACTCCCCCACACTCCATGACAGAGCCTTATGGATGTTTTTAGTCTTAGGCTCTGTCTATACTATGAAGAAGAGATGGGATTCCCCGGCTCACACACACACACTAGAACAAGTATAAATAGCGGTGTAGCCCTGGTAGGACAGGTGGGGGTGGCAGAAGCGGGGCTTAGACATGCCGAGTATGTACCCACTGGTTTCAGGCAGGTTTGTACTCAGCATGGCTCAGCCATGTCACTGTCACTAGCAGGGCTAGCATGGCTAAAGTGCTATTCATACATGCACTAGTGCAAGGATGTGTGCACAAGCAGGGGAAATCACACCCCTAGCTCGGAAGTCCACACACACAGCAGGTGGCCCAGTTCAGCCCCATTAGAGGGGCACTGGGAATGGGCAAGTGGTGGGGTGAGACCACTGTGCAGATCCTTCAGTCCAATTGCCCCCTAGGGACAGGAAGCACTCGGATTCCAGGGGCTATGCCAGCCACATGGTACATCGTGACTCCCTAGTGCACTTTAAACAGCACGACATTAAAGGGAACCTCAGCGCACATCAGCTGGGTCTACATGGACCAATTAACGTGCAGCACATTCGTGCACTTTAGAACTCACACCCTCATAGAGAACATTGCTGCACATTAGTCAGTACCGTGCACATAACTGCATAGTGCCGACCGACATGAGCGTCAAAGGTGAAAGTTACGGGCCTCTTCACCGAGTCTCAGTGCTTCGATAAGACGGTTACTCACCGTAGTAACTGTTGTTCTTTGAGATGTGTTGCTCATATCTATTGCAATTAGGTGTGTGCGCGCGGCGTGCACGATCGTCAGAAGACTTTTACTCTAGCAACACTCGGTGGGCTTGCTGGCGACCCCTGGAGTGGCACCATTGTGGTGCCTGATATATACCCCAGCCGGCCCAGCGCCCTCTCAGTTCCTTCTTGCTGGCTATTCCGACAGTGGGGATGGAGGGCAGGTTTGGAATAGATATGAGCAACACACTTCGAAGAACAACAGTTACTACGGTGAGTAACCGTCTTTTCTTCTTCGAGTGCTTGCTCATATGTATTCCAATTAGGTGACTCCCAAGCCTTGCCTAGGAGGTGGGGTTGGAGTGAGATACTGCAGAGTGTAGTCCAGCGTCCTCCCTGGAATGCTGAACTATGGCATAGTGAGTGGCAAAGGTGTGCACCGATGACCAGGTTGCTGCCCTACATATCTCCTGTATAGGTATGCGCACCAGGAAGGCGGAGGACAAGGCTTGAGCTCGGGTGGAGTGGGCAGTAGGGTGCGTGGTGGGAACACCAGCCAAGTCATAACACGTCCGGATGCACGACGTGATCCAGGACGAGATGTGTTGGGAGGAGACCGGGAGGCCCTTCATCCGGTCTGCCACGGCGACGAATAGTTGAGTCGTTTTCCGAAAGGGCTTCATCCGTTCGATGTAGAAGGCGAGGGCCCTACGGACGTCCAAGGAATGGAGTTGTTGCTCCCTTGGAGAGGCATGAGGCTTCGGGTAGAAGACCGGCAGAAAGATGTCCTGGTTAATATGAATGGCCGACACTACCTTGGGAAGGAAGGTCGGGTGTGGTCGCAGCTGTAGGTGCTGGGAGAATGCTTGGCAGGCAAGGCACACTGCCCGCAGTTCCCTGACGTTGATGTGTAGGGCTAATTCCTGCGCCGACCACAGGCCCTGTGTCTGAAGGCCCTTCAGATGGACTCCCCAGCCGAGCGATGAGGCGTCTGTGGTTAGGGCTAGAGATGGCTGTGACGGATGAAATGGCACTCCTTCCAGCACCTTCTTGGGGTCTAGCCACCAGTTCAGGGGAGGCTAGGACCTGCGATGGTACTGTCAAAACCAAGTCCAAGCTGTCTCTGTGTGGACGGTATACCGACGAGAGCCATGCTTGGAGTGGACGGAGGCGTAATCTGGCATGAGCGGTCACGAAAGTGCAGGACGCCATGTGACCGAGGAGGCTGAGGCAGCTGTGAGCAGTCGAGGTTGGGAAGCTCTGAAGGCCGCGTATGATGGCTACGAGGGCCTGAAAGCGTGCCTCTGGCAGAAAAGCTTGGGCGAGAGTTGAGTCCAGTACTGCCCCTATAAAGTCTAACCTTTGGGTTGGCTCCAAAGTGGACTTTTCTACATTCAGGAGTAGGCCGAGCTGATTGAACATGCTCAAGGCCGTCAGAATGTGCGACTGGACTTGGCTGCTGGAGTTGCCGCAGATAAGCCAGTCGTCGAGGTAGGGGAACACCTGAACTCGCCGTCGACGAAGGGCGTCCGCCACAACGGCCATGCACTTCATGAACACGCGTGGTGCCATGGAGAGGCCGAAGGGAAGAACCGCAAACTGGAAGTGTCTTTGGTCCACCACAAAACGGAGGAAACATCTGTGTGGTGGGTAGATTGCGATATGGAAATACGCGTCCTTCATGTCGAGGGCAGTGTACCAGTCTCCAGGATCCATAGAAGGGATAATAGTACCCAGGGAAAGCATGCGGAACTTCAACTTTACCATACATTTGTTGAGTCCCCGCAAGTTCAAGCTAGGACGTAGCCCCCCTTTTGATTTGGGGATTAGGAAATAGTGGGAGTAAAATCCCTTGCCCCTGAACTCCCTTGGAACCTCCTCTATTGCCCCTATGGAGAGGAGCGTTTGCACCTCCTGAATTAGGAGTTGCTCGTGAGAAGGGTCCCTGAAGAGGGCCAGGGAAGGAGGGTGGGTGGGGGGGGGAGACAAACTGAAAGTGGCATCCGCTTTCCACCGTGCATAGGACCCAGCGGTCCGTGGTGATATTCGACCACGCACTGAAGAAATGGGAAAGGGGGTCTCGGAAAGGGGGGAAAGGATCATGAACTGAGACTGGTACTCCGCCCTCGGCATCCCTTCAAAAGTTTTGCTTGGGCCCCGACGATGGTTTGTTGGGGCCCTGGCTCCGGCCAGTCTCGCGACCCGGCTGCCGCCTTCTACCACCCCGGTCACGCGGTCTCCTCGAGAAGTCCTGCCGAGGTGCGGGCACGGTGTAGGGGCGCTGCGCGATGGGCCGGAAGGGTCTGTGCTGCATGGCTGGGGTATGCATCCCCAGCGTGCGGATGATGGTGCGACCGTCTTTTAGGGTCTGCAACCTTGCGTCAGTTTTCTCTGAAAACAGACCCCGCCCCTCGAAAGGTAGGTCCTGGATGGTATACTGGACCTCCGGAGGGAGGGTGGAGGACTGAAGCCAGGAGATACGCCGCATGGCAACTCCTGAAGCTATTGTCCTGGCGGCTGAGTTGGCTATGTCCAAGGAGGACCACAACGACGTTCTGGCCACCTTCTTGCCCTCCTCAATCAACGCTGAGTACTCCTGCCTGGACTCCTGGGGTACAAATTCTTTGAATTTTTGCATGGAGTTCCAGGTGTTGTACCCGTATTGGCTCAGGAGTGCTTGCTGGCTAGCCGCTCTGAGCTGAAGGCCCCGCCCCCCGAGTAGATCTTTCTGCCAAACAAGTCCAGGCGCTTGGCGTCCTTGGACTTAGGAGCGGGTGCCTGTTGGCCATTCCTCTCCTTCTCGTTCACAGATTGAACGACTAGGGAGCATGGTGGGGGGGTGAGTGTAGAGGTACTCGAAGTCCTTCGGGGGCACCATATATTTTCTCTCCACCCCCCTGGCAGTGGGGGGTACCGAAGCTGGAGATTGCCAGATTGAGGTGGCGTTGGTAAATATAGTCCATACGAACAGGAGGGCTACCCTGGGGGGGGCGTCGGCTGTCAGGATGTCCACCACCGGGTCCTCAAGCTCCACCACCTCCTCGACCTGCAGATTCATGTTGAGAGCCAATCTGCGCAGTAGGTCTTGGTGGTCCCGGAGATCGATTGGAGGCGGGCCTGAAGATGATGCTCCTGCCACTGCCTCGTCCAGGGAGGAGGAGGACGACAATCCCGAGACTAGAGGGTCCTGGGGTAGGTCCTGGTGTGGAAGTTCTGAAGCCTCCACGCCCAAGGTCTCCGGGTCTGGGATCTCGGCCGATGATTGGGCTGCAGGGCCTGAGGCCTCCGGAGGAGGGCGGGACACCGTCGCTTCCAGTGCCCGGGACTCCGAATGAGCCGACTGGGAGGCTCTGGAGGAGGCCCCTTGGGACTGATGGTACACCATCGGAGTCCAGAAAGGCCACTGCATCGGACCTTGAGACGGGTCCTGTACCTCGTCTGGCCAGTGGCTCTGGCCCTCTACCACATGGCCCTGGTCCGTATAGTAGCCACTATCGGCCCTAGAGGACTGAGAGGCCGAGCGGGAGGGCCAAGGCGGAGCAGAGTGTCCTTGAGGGCTGGTCCGCGGAGCCGTGCTGTGCCGTGGCGCCGGGGATCGGTGCCAGGACCTGGATCGGTACCGGGACCTGGATTGGTACCGACGGCTGTCTCGGTACCGGGAGCCCGACCTGGATCGTGTATGCCTCGGCGAGTGGTAGCGAGGTCGATCGTCCGGGGATCTACGCTGCGACCGGCCGTGGTACCGGGAGCGGTACCGGGAATTGAAATACCGTCGACCATGTCTGGAGGTCGATCTGGAGTGGTGCCGCGAGTACGACCGGCGCCAAGAAGGTGATCAGTGCCGGGACTGCGAGCGGCGTCGAGGGGGAGATCTAGGCTGATGTTGGCCGATCTCCGCATGTGGCACCAGACGTAGCATGGCCGGTTTGCCATGGGATGTGATGATTCTCAACGGCGGTACTGAAGATGGGGTCAGTGCCGGATCCGTCATCGCGATCAAGTCCCATGCTGCCGAGAAGGTGTCCGGAGTGTACGGCAGTGTAAGCTCTACCTTGGCGTGCACCGGGGAGCTGGCGGTTACCGAGCTTGATGGACCTTGTGGTACCGAAGTCATCGGTACCAGAGCCTTAGTTGGCGGCCCTGAGCTCAACGGTCTCTGTGGTACCGGAGTCGACAGGGCTGGTGACAGCATCATCGGCGGCACCGGACTCGACAGCTCCTGCGGAGCCGGAGTCGGCGGTGCAGGCGTCTTAGCCAAAGGCACCGAGCTCAACGGACCTTGTGGTACTGGAGTCATCGGTGCTGGCACCGGGCCAGGAGGCTTGGCGCGGTCTTGAACCGGCTACGGATGCAGCGGCGCCGGAGTCGGAGCCGGTCCCAGACCCGATTTTCTCACTCCTGGAGACATTGAACGGTGCCTCTGAGGGATCCCGGCCTGAGGTGTTCGGTGCCGGGGTTCTTTGCTGGAACTCGGGCACTCCGGGGCCGCTGGCGCCGCACCTGCTGCCGAGGTCGGTACCGGGTTGCGGTGCGGGGCCGACATCGGGCTAAGAGACGCTTCCAAGAGGAGCTGCTTCAATCGAAAGTCCCGCTCCTTCTTGGTTCGAGGCTTGAAAGCCTTACAGATACGACGCTTATCTGGAAGGTGGGACTCTCCGAGGCACTTCAGACAGGAGTCATGGGGGTCCCCCGTGGGCATCGGCTTCAAACAGGGTGAGCATGGCTTGAATCCCGGAGAGCCAGGCATCGGCCCGGTACCGGGAGGGAGACGGGGAGAAACCCCTTATCTCCCACTACTATTTACACTAACTACAACAAACAAACTATCAGTAAACTATTAACAACTACTTAAGAAGTACTTAAAACTATCAACAAGATAAACGAGTGCTAACTACGCTAGGGAGGTGGAGATCAGCTAAGCTGCGCTCCACAGTTCCAACGACCGTCACGGGCGGTAAGAAGGAACTGAGAGGGCGCTGAGCCGGCTGGGGTATAGATCAGGCACCGCAACAGCGCCACTCCAGGGGGCGCCAGCCGGCCTACCGAGTGTTGCTAGGGTAAAAGTCTTCCGATGATCGTGCACGCCGCGCGCGCACACCTAACTGGAATATATATGAGCAAGCACTCGAAGAAGAATCAGGGAGTTCTCAGTAATCTGGGACACAACACCAGGCTCCATCTAAAAGCCATAGATGCTGTTCCTCGAATCTGTGGACCCGTCCTACCCTCACCATGTGAAATGTCACCATAGCACTGCCAGATTCTGCAAATCCTGGGGCCTCAGCAGCATCCAATCTCACATTCCCTGCGACGGCACCACATTATGCTAACTCTAGACCAATTGCTTATACTTCCTGGCATGAGGTACGTATCAGGGATACATTATTTGAGGGAAATTCTGTCTTTGGTGGTTCCCAAAATCTGTGTCAGGAGCGGATCTTCCCAGAATGTGAAATCATGTCAAGGTCTTGTGAGGCCCAGCAGGTCTCGAATGCTGCCGAGAACCAGGACACCCTAGACTCTTGGATTGGGGCAAGGGACAACACAGCACAATCAGTCAGAAACGGACTTACCAACGTCAGAACACGCCCTGGTAAATTGTTTCTCTGCCTCTCTTGCAATCACTGATTCTTCAGTTTTCACATATGGGGAACATCAGCTGGTCATTGTTGCTGTGGCTGTTACGAAGTCAGAGTTCGTTTTGTTTATAGGGTACTACTATCACCTCTCTTGGCTATTGCATGCTACTGCTATGACTACAAGATATGAAACCCCTACTGCTCTTCCTGCAGACACCCTTCTCCATCAGCGTGCAGCACAAATAAGCTTCAGCTCCAGCTGCCTGAACCATACTTTTTTATCTAGTTTCCAATTGTATTAGGTGTAGCTGGTCCACCAGGGCCCCTCTGAGCAGGCATACAAAAACTTCATTTATAACCCCTAGTTTTCTCCAAACAAGCAGGAATAGTAGTTTTTTCTCTTTCTAATCTCATCCAAATACTATATATATATCAAGCATCTTATTTAGCTACATCTTCTGCTGCCACCTGAAAATTAATTCTCGACCTGGTATATTCAATCTCTTCTAATGTTCTAACATCTTGATTACACTCAATTAGGGCCTTAACCACAGAGGGTCAATCAGGTTGATTTTCAGGACTAGTACTTTGTGCAAAAATGATCAGCTCTGTCTTAGAAAGAGAACATCTAGCTGCATCGTAAGTGTAAGTATCTATGATGCTCTTAATAGCCTATTATATCATTTAACTAACAGCAATTTTGGGACTACAAATGCCAGACTTGAAGCAGATGATTAGTTAATGTGTCTCAACTTCGATCTGCTTCTACTGCCAGAAACTCTAACAACATTGTCTTGAGCAGGATTCTGATCTTCTGCCTCTAACCAACTGACAAGCTTCTTACACACTTAGAGCCACATCCTCAGTTGGAGCAAATCAGTGTCGCTCCATTGCCGCCTTCAATGGAACTGGGCTCATTTACACCAACTAAGGATCTAACTCTCAGACTGGCCAAGATCCCAGTACTAATGTGTCTTTACCCTCTCCCTTTGAAGTATGTCTAAATGGTCAGCATTCAGTTAGCACAATGCTTTTGCACATATCTCTTCCTTTTGCAGCTGGTCCACAGCAGTGCTTAGTTTGTGCCGGGGCTTAGTCCTGGCACCTCTGGACTTGGCAGTTCATAGGCCCGGCACCTCTGGACTTGGCAGTTCATAGGTCCAGCACCTCTGGACTTGGCAGTTCATAGGTCCAGCACCTCTGGACTTGGCAGTTCATAGGCCCAGCACCTCTGGACTTGGCAGTTCATAGGCCCAGCACCTCTGGACTTGGCAGTTCATAGTCCCGGCACCTCAGTTAGGAAAGTAAAAAAATTGCTTGAGCCCTGACACCTCTTTCATTACAAATTAAGCCCTGGTCCACAGCCTGTCTACAAGTGATTTTCACTGGAAAATCAGTCCAGAAAGACACTCAGAACTGAAAGTATGGCCATGACTGCCAAGCACGAAGAATTGTTCTTAACCTTCTAGGAGACCCACTCAAACTTTTGCTGAAGTGCTCTTTCCAGTGGGAATATATGCAAAACCCATCTTTTACCAGTTCATTATCAATGCAAACTTCCCTGATGCGATATCTGGTGACACCACTTCGTACATCTGATGTTCAATTAGTTCCCTACATGTTCCCTAGCACGCTGTATCTCAGGGATGCTTCTTCCAAATCAGGACTTTAACCTATACAGAGTATCTCAAGTCACACACACTTTCCCTGGTATATAATATGTCCTCATATACCATCCTTTCCCCAGTCCATTTTTCTGTATTTGAATCACTAATTCTCAATCCCAAGGAATGTGTCTGCTACCACAGTCTGATTTTGTTCTGTCTTAGTAAATTAATGGGCACACAGTGAAAGATTTAACAGGGGAATATCTTCCAGCACTACTAATAATTCAAACTTGGCTTTATAATAATAAATTTTCCTTTTGGTGTCCAAAGGACAGCTAACTGTTCTGAGCAAACAATTTATCTGTCAAATAGAACTCTTTACTCTGAATGTGAATTGTCTGAACAGAGAATGATTTTCACAAATGTGTTTGAAATTGTCCCATGAAGTTATTGATGCACATATTTCAGCCTATTTATTGCTCACAAACTGTTTGCTGAGTATTTGAAATTCATGATTTTTAATCTGAGCGGTTTAGTTGGGCATATAGTTCATATGGCATTTTCAGTTCCTCAGCTGATAGCATGGAACAAAATCAGGTTTCTGGTGCAAATACTCATGATTATAAATTCTATGCTCACCTCCACACATATCCTGCAATATTAGTTTAAAAAGCAAATATTCCTGTCTGGAAACTGACTCACTAGACATCTTGTGAAAATCAGACGCAAAAACCAAAATCTGAATCTAAGCAAAATTAGTTTAAAAATTCAAATGACTGTTCCTGAATAGCGTCTTATGGTGTGCACCCACTTCTGATCCTGAAATCCTTCCACACATGTGACTTCAGCAATACTCCCCAACCCACTTTGGAAATATGTTTCCACATATTGGATTTGGTGATTGCAGGAAACATTATGGGGTGACCTCACAACTACCCTTCCCATTATATCATTCACTTTGTCAGCCCTGCCAATGACCCTGTGGCATTCTGATACCTTAGGTTTCCCATACTCACTGTGATATTAAGGGACCCAAACAATAGACTGCGGAGAAGAAAGACAAGGGGAAAAGCTTCAACCTCAAAGCCCTACCTCATTGTCTTTGCTTATAGCAGCCCCTTCTTCATAAACCCTGAGAAGCTGTCCAGTCTGCTTTGCCCTTGTTGCCATATAATTCAAAAGAGGTGACAAGGAACTTCAAGAAAGCTACTGTGAAACTTTGGCCAGAGTCGGACACTAAACAACTGCTGAGCTGCTGGGGTGGGAAAAGCGAGAGTCCATATAAGTTAACAGGCACCTGCATTCCCACTCCTCCTTCCCCTCTGCTCTTGCTCAGCCCTTCAGCCTAGAAAGATTCCCCAACACACACAAGCGGTGTCTACTTAGAGCTGAGATGTGATTTGCAGCTGAAGGAAACATACCTGTGGTAGCTCTGATCAAGCTACCATGTTAAAAATAGAATGCAGCGTGGCCGTACTAGTGACAGGAGGGGCTAGCTACTCCTAGTGTCTCAGAAGGGGCAAGCGCAGGGCCGAAAGCCTGTCTCACCACCCGCCCTGCTGCAGCTACGCTGCTATGTTTAGCACTCTAGTTCAACAGGTACTAGTACCGGTATGTCTCCCCAAGCTAGAAATTACACCTCAGTTTCAAGTGTAGACATACCCCTGCTCTCCCCCCTCAGCAGCCATGTTGCTTTTAGGCAGTGTTCTTGGCTGGTCCAGCCAGGGAAAAGACCTTCTAGTAAATCTCACCATGGTTAACAGAATACAAGAGCTGGCTCTCCACAGAACAATGGCACGGGGAGAGCTGAAGAGGATTCCGCTCACATAACCCTGAGCACAGTGCCTCTTTCACTCTGCTGCCTTTCTAGGGATTAGCTCGGAGAGAATAATGAAAGTTCCAGATACTGGTAGGCAGGAAAACCCCCAAACCAAAGTTCTCTGATATATAATTTCTCAACCACTAGGTGGCCCACTGCTGCTATCAGGCCTCCCTGCAGAGAGAGTGAGAAATCACCCAAGAGTACCAAACAATGGCATTTTTACCAGCCCAAATAAAATCCGTTTACACTCGGGTATAATGCAAGACATCCAGGGAAACCTAAAACATGTAAAGTGTGGTAATAGATGACAAATTAAGAGACGCTACTTGTTTGGCAGCTTTAATTCAGCTCTTTTAGTTGGATTCAAGCGTCTGTATTGCAAAGGTGCACGCACAATAAAACACCAGCACATATGAAGAGAATGGTCATTGTGACACCCTGGCACTCCAATATTCACCACTGTCATGTAATTAGGATATGTTTCGTACAAAGTATGTCTTGTAAGGTGTCATTCTAAAAGTCTTGATCTGTTAGACATTAATATCTCGTTGGATTGTATGTGCTATCATCATATGTGAAGTTATGAAGTTTGGCTATGTATGTGCTACTGAAACATGTTGTGAGGTTGAAAACGTCCACAGGCAGCCTTTCAGGTACAACAGGAAAAGGCCAAGCAATGCTAATGGCTTATTGAGGAAATGCACACAAGCACAAGGATTACACCAGGAACTGTGTACAATAGAAACCTCTCAGAGATAGCCCTACACCGTGGGAACTGTTTGACCCAGGTCACAGCAAAAAAGCTTTCCAGCAAGTGGGAAGAAGATATAAAAGGGGGCAAATGACATCATGATGGGACCTCACTCTTCCTACAACACCACACACCTGGAAACACCTGAGGAACAAAGACTGAACTGTGAGAAGTGATGGTCCCAGGCTAAAGGAATGTCTAGACTGTGTATGAAAACCTGGGAAACCCAAGCTGCAAAGCCAAGGCAGCTTGTGCCTTAACAATCTGCCAGCCTGTTATAACTCAGGGTGAGAATCTGCTAATTCATATCCTACCTATCTAGTATGTTAAGATCAGTTTGCAGTTTTGTTTATAGGTAATCTGCTCTGATCTGTTTGCTATTACTTATAATCACTTAAAATATATCCTTTTGAAGTTAATAAAATAAGTTTCTGTTTTAATCCAAACCAGTGTGCGTTTGACTAAGGTGCCTGGAGAAAATCTCATCGTGGTTACCACAAGTGTGCTTGGACCTCTTCACACTGAGCGGGAAGCGGACCGGGTGTTAAACCAATATACTGGCCAGATTTGACCAGGGCAGGATGGTACTGCTCTGGGGTCCTAGGCTGAGATGCTGGTGGTTAGAGACCCTGCGTGTAACTGCAGCTGGGTGTGTCCCTACCTGTGTGAATGCTGGTGAAAGTGCAAGCTTGGAGGGCTTTATACCTTTTCACAGCAGCACAGTGTGAGGGGAAGCCCAGGCTGGTGGGTCCGGGGGCTCAGTGGTACCCCAGTTCCAGGTGGCACCCTGGTGGGGGGAACCCGTCACAGTTATAATTGGGATTTATTTCCTACAGGCTAAATCCTGCTATACTTGCTCAAGTAGGACACCCATTGACGTCAGTGAACAAACCTTCTGGAAGGGACATTATTGATCTCACAC
Organism: Chelydra serpentina; assembly: GCA_037349315.1. NCBI lineage: Eukaryota > Metazoa > Chordata > Testudines > Chelydridae > Chelydra > Chelydra serpentina. The sequence continues at coordinate 30,984,133 of JBAIAC010000029.1, read as the reverse complement.
CCAGCAATTAACTTCTTCACCTGCTTTTGCCTCCCTTTTTTATTGATTTGCTTTTATGGCCACAGCTTTGTTTTGTTACTATACATCAGGCATCAGATGCTTTTCCCACCGTACGCACTCAGACTCACACTACTTTAGGAGGAAGCCGTAACCTGTGAAAATCTTAGCATCTCAAAGCTATTCCTGAGCGTCTTGGACTTGGGGGAGATTTGAAGGGACCTAGGATGAGGTGGTCATTAGTCATTGCATCCTATTTATCCCAAGCCTCTCAGTCACAGTCTCTCTACCTCTTTAATCATCTTTTTTTCACTATTCCTTCCCTCCAACATCTCTCTTGTGCAATATGAACGCTGAGACTAGATTTTTCACCCTCAAATTCAGCTCCCTTCCACACTGAAACATGCTGCACACAATAGAGTACAAACTAACTTGTGAGCAGTGACTTGTACAGAAACAGATGGACAAATAGCACACTTCCTGATACATCTTCTCACTGAAACGAGACCGTGCTGGGTAAGAGTAGCGCTGACGAAGTCTCATGCCTTTATATCTTGGTGATTCATCTTTTGACCAATTTTTCCTTAGTCTTCTACATCTTCCCATAACTCCTCTAAAGGAGCCATGGTCCAGATCTCTCCCTTCTTTTCCCATCTATTCTAATGTACCCAGGTTCAGTCCCAGTGCAGTTACTGTATCTCAGGGACTTCCACTTTCAATTTGCTTAGTTCACAAGTAAAAAGATGGGTTTTGTTCCAGGACTCTGTCTGCCCCGCAGAGTCAGGCTGTAGTCTTCATCTTGTGAATCAGCAGCAGCAATAAATTAATTGTTTTCAATGGGGTTGAACAATCTAACTGTGGGCAATATTTTGCCCTGCAGTTGGAGTTTAATTAACAATTTTATTAAAGATCCACAAGCCAGAAACAATCCAGCTCACTCCCCCATAGCTATTTTGTCTCTGTTGGGCTAAAACTAGGTAGTAAAATGTTATTTTAGTCAGTAAAGTTGGCAGATATGGTGCTGAATAACCACAAAGAGCAGAGCTGTTCAGTCATAAGGTGCTATAGTCACTTTCCAGTGTAGAACTACACCTTCATCGTTTTTCAAATTATGAGTCCGGCTGATGGACTGAACAATTTCCCCACATAACTCTTCAATGGACTTGTATTCTGACTGCTCACACTCACCTGCTTTTCCAGTCAGGCTCCTCCTAAACAGAGAATTTTGACTAGCTGCAGATTGGATAGGAGATATAAGCATAGCCATTCCATTAGTAATGTTCTTTCCCTTTCACATTTATTTCTCATTTCTCCTAAGAGATAAAAAGCAAGCTCTCCAGAAGTGAAAGTCTGGTGCACAAAATTATTATACCACCTTTAGTGCCAAGTACCTAGACAAGTTTTCACTCTTTGCTATTATTCTTTCCTCCTATATACCTAATTTTACAAGAAATAAGACTGAGATATAGTAGTGACAAGTTCATTACTGTTGTGACATCTTGTGATAGGTCTATTGTACATGTCTGTAAAAGTAAGATACGGTACCATCACCATATCTAAAATAAGTGCTGGTGAAGAAGAGAGCTCCCCTCCATAACCTCTGCCTTCAGCTTCTTTTATAAAACATTTTAGCTTTCAGTGTCTTGACTGATGACATTGTCTATTGCTCTGGGAATGGGACAGATTCCAAGGAGGTTATGACCTAATGTTTTAATCTGAAGGGACAGAACGAAGAGACGGGTTATTATACAGGCAAGCTCTCTCTGTGCATGCAGTTATCTGATTACTATATTTAGGGAAATGAGACTAAAAAAGGAGGGACATGCAGGGATCTGACATTAGGCATGAGATGCATTTGTATTTGGAAGCTGTAAGACTATTTTAAATAGCATAAAAACCATGGGCAAATAATATAGAAAAAAGTCACAGCGCCATGTAAGGCTTTCATTAATGTTAACCTGATCGCATGTGACGAGGGCACATGTTAATTTCCATTGGCTGAGCCCAGGAGTAGGGCAACATGTGCGTGAAAATGTGGTAAAAAATTATTTTGATTAAAAAGAGAGAGAGACTGCAAGCTGAGCACCAGAATGCATTAGCAGATGTGAATCCACCCACAGTTTTGGATGAACTATAGACTTTGGTTTTACACAATAGCCAGAACTAACTGCACATATTGATACATTACTATCCTTAGTATATTAGAGAGACAAGGTGGGGGAGGTCATATCTTTTATTGGACCAACTGCTGTTGGTGAAAGAGACGAGCTTTTGAGCTTACACAGAGCTCTTCTTTCGAAAGCTTGTCTCATTTGTATTGCTGCTGGTTATGCTAGGCATGATCCCTCCACATCCCTTTCTCCAAGGAAGAGTTTTTATTACACTGTGCGGACATAAGCTTTTAAGAGGATGAATTAATGAGCAGAGGCAAATGAGAGAAGGGCCTGGGCAGGCCTGGGGATTAATCTCTTGGTCCTATACCTATGGGAGAGGAAGTATAGAGGCTACTCCAGCTATGTGAGAAAGCTCCACAACTGTTCTACATCCTAAAGAAGTGGGAGGATTTCTCTTTCCCAGCACCCTCTGCCCAGCACCCAGCCTGGCTACTTGAACTGGGTTTAAGATTTGTCCTTTAATTTCCAGTACAATTTATGCACACTAAAACTGTTATGAAAGATGGATGTACATGTGATTAGAGGCCTTTCCACCAATCTTCTGTCCCTGCTCCATATGTGTAGAGGAAGTTCAGCATTGTTGTATAGTACCTGCTTTTGCCAACTTCAACTTGTAAATCAAGCTCTTGTCTATATTTTACCACCGATGCAATTTATAAAACCAGAGAGCGAGGAAAAACTTCAGTTCTTGAAGAGGTTTCAAATTGACTTTCAAAGTGAAAAAAAATAAGGCTGTTTTCATTTTAAAAGAAAATAGCACAGGGAACAGAGTTCTCTTCCAAAGAAACCCTTCCCTTTACATAGATCATTCCTAAAAGAAGTTGTGTTCATAGCTGGCATAAAGTTAGCTTAACAATTTTTGTTCCATTTGACACTAACCTCTGAGCGCCAAGTTCTGTTTGCCATATACATAACTCCTGTTGAAACTGATAGAACAGAATCTGAAGGAAGAATTTATCCATGCATGCTTATAACATTAATTTGGGCAGGGGCTATTTATTCCTTGACTGGCACCCAAAAGAAACCCCCACCTGAAGTCACACAAGGAAACTATAATACAAATATATATACACAAATCAAAGACCTAAATGACTGGTTAACATTGTGTGTGTGGGGGGGGGGGGGGGGGGGAAACTATACCTGGTTCTTACTGTATATAATCAAGTTTCAGGCACCTGAGTTATAATCCTTTAAATAATGGGCTTCAAGACAGAACAGAATTTTATCATCTACAACTCACCCAAATTCTAACATATGCTCTTAATCAGTTTTCAGTGTTTGCCTTCTGTGTAAAATCACTTAAAAAACATGGGTTAAAGTTGTTTCATAGCTTTACTCTCTCAGTAATGTGCAACATGAACATTATAGTGTTATTAAGAAGTCAAAAATAACTTAACACAGTAGCTATATAAGATTTTCAGACGGCCAAACTTTCAACAATTTACCTTTTGTTAAGTTCAAAAATTAGCACATTTGTTAATCAAATTAATTTAAAAAGTAGCTTTTCAAAATAAAAGCAATGCTTTAAATAAATATAGTCTTTTATAACCATAGAACACTGAGTTCTGTTAGAGGTAACACAAATACTACACTCAAGCACAATACTGAAAAGACTGAAATGAAGACCATGAGAATACATGAGCGGGACCCTATTAAGGATGGCAGGATAAGGATTCATTTGTAGGCCTGCATCTCTTCTGTGTACATTAAATGACAGTACAGTAGCATAATGGAGTTAATTCTCAAAACTACCATAATGATTTGTTGTGTCATGACATTTATAATTGCTGCACAAGAATGCTGGTGTCCTGTTTTTTCAAGCCATTTCTCTATGCTATATCTTCAGCAATTCTGCAGTCTTACTTCAAATCTCTAGTACAGCATACTTCTTAAAACTGACACACTGTGGCCAAATCCTGCTTACCTTATTCACCGGACTTAAGTGGGATCACTGGTATGATAAGGCAAGAAGAAATGAACCCATTCTTGAAATTTCATATAAAGCTCACAGTTTGTGAAGTCCATAACCTTCCTTCAAATATTGGCATTCATGAATATTTCAGAATTACTGAAGATTGCTGTCATGTTATTTTATCATTGATGGATACTCACAATTCTCACTTCATAACTAGAGGGCAGAAGCTGTGTTTATTATTAGACAATTTAAATGCATTTCTGCAAACATCGCTGCTGTTCTGCAGAGCTAAAATGTTGCACTGACCTTCTTGAATGAAATAAGTTAGCTATTTCTTACATTACTATGTATTATCTGAATGTATTTCAAATACATGTATTTCAAAGACTAGCTAAAATTCTATGAAATGTCCATCTGAAATCCAATCAGGAACTATCTAGAAATTCAGTTTAATATTTCATTTACTTATTTTTAATTGATCATTAAAAATGATGTTTAGGATTTGTAGCAATCCATTAATTTCACCCTTACAACAAATGGTTATTTGTTAGTGAAATCTGTTTTGTTTAATTTAAACAGAATATATTAAAAGTTGTAAATTAAATGACAAAGGCAGGAAAGTCAAACGAAGCACAAAATTGATACAATAAGTAGTCTATTTGTTTTGATCTTCAGAATTAACATGTCTGTTCAAAGATGACAAAAGAATAAATTAGTAATGGATAAAGCAACTCTTCAACGGGCTTTTCTAGGATTCCACACACACGTTCTCTCTCTCTCATTCACACTCCCCACCCACTCCTCGGATTTATTAGAAATTTCACTACTAAAGAGCTTAATTTAGATAAATTAACTGCATTCAAATACTGACATTGTGAGACACCCTGCAAGAAGGCATTCCTGTGTGAAATTTTAAATGCTTTAAAAAAATAGTTTAAAGTTATTGAAATATATGACAAATATGACAGCTCTGCCTTCTCTCACAGCCTGCCATTCTCATCCCCAGTATCCTTCTCCTCTATTGCCTCAAGGCATCGTTTTGATTTTGCATCCGCATTTCCACTTCCAGTTTTGCTCAGTCCACATGACAAGCAGGCCAGTTGAATCTGCTTCATATTCTCTATGGCTTCGTTCTTGGCATTCTTCAACAGATCTCCTTGTCCCTAAGAGCATATAGAAATACACAAAGAAAAAAAGGCATGAATAATATAGATTGTTTAGAACTTAAAGTGGAGCAGCTGTTCTCATGTCCTCGTTAAAAATATTTTTATGATGGAACACAGTTCAAATTCATCCAGCTCAGTTTCAGTTCCACAGTGGGGCCTACTATTAATTTCAGCACAGACAGAAGGGAGTGAGATAATCTGGCAGTTTTTTAAACACACCGTACCTTTAGCCAACATAAAAGGCAGCAGATGCAGTCATAACAGTGAGTTTGGTGGGCTGGGCCTGCAGATTCAATGTCTTCTATACTATTAATTTGAGAGACAAGGAGGGCAAGGTAATATCTACATTCTGTTGGTGAAAGAGACAAGCTTTTGAGCTTACACAGAGCTCTTTCTTCAGGTCTGGCAACAGAGGGTGGTCACATAAAAGATATTACCGCAGTGACCTTGTCTCCCTAATATGAAAGGTCCAGCATGGCTACAACACCGCATACAACAATGAAAAATATTTATCATCGGTAGAGGCAGGGCTGGCTTTAGGCCGATTCCCCCGAATCAGGCCCCGCGCCTAAGTGGGCCCCGCAACGTCCATGTCTTCAGCGGCAGTGCTTGAGCTGCTGCTGTCTTCGGCGGTGTTTCGGCGGAGGGTCCTTCGAATTGGGCCCCACGCTTCCTAAAGCCGGTCCTGAGTAGAAGGATTTTATAGTCATTTATGACTTGTTCTAGCTAGTTCATTGTTCTGTGGACAACGTTCCAAACTTGCTGGAGGCGCAGTGTATTAAGGCGAAGCCTTTGGGAGTGCAGAACCCAAGGGCCCCATCAAACCACAGCAGCAGTTTGTTAAGCTGATCTCAAGGCAGCAGCATCAGTGGAAAGACCCTTTTCCATATTAAGGGGGAAAAAAACTTGATTTAATAATAATGAGCTAGGAGTTCTCTCAAATAGGTGAGAAGTCAATACATTATAGTAGGCCTGCCTGTTTATACCCAGGCCAGTGACAACCCTCACTGAATCAATAGAAGATTGTTCTCTTCAGATACGTTACCAATGTATGTGCTGGAATAGTGATTGTACAAAACCACCACCACACTGCTACTGCCAGTGGCTCCATTACTCCACTCTTTGAAACATTAGATCTTAAATGAAAATGTTTAATCATCCCAAATTTTATAGGTGGGGTAAATTGGGGGGAATTTTAGTACTAATGAAAGCCTTCTCCCATAGCCGTTAACACCCCTTAGTCATAGCTGGCTATCCAGTCCTAAGCCTCTCCTGTGTTTATGAGATGTGCAAACGTTTCTATGCATCATGCTGAATCCACTCAACCCATTTCATCCGTGACCTTCCAGCAGACTAACATGAACCCAGGATTTGATGCACAAAAAACTTCTTTTATACCACGTCAAAACACTCCAAAGGTGAAGTCCCCTACGTTATCTCAGTCCAGTTTTTAAACATCAGAGAAAATGTCGATCTTCAAATATAATAAATTGTGCGTCTCATTCTTTGTCACAGACACAACGATGAACAATTAACATTTTTGAAGATTTCAAATAAAGATAAATGCACTTAATGGTACCTACACTACAACATAGAGAGGCCACTGAGAAATCAGAGTTAGAGAAGTTACCAAATAAAAACGATGACAATCATGCTACCAGACTGACACCTTTTGACTGCTTAGCAGACTTACAATTGCCTCCCCGCGAACATTACAAATAAAAGTAATCTACCAGCAACAACACCCGCGTGTCTATATATTTGTATTAATTATTTGATTGCTACAAATGCAGAGTGTGGATACTCATAAAATTTTGAAAATATTTATCCCCCTCTGAAAGTGTATAAATACATAATTACAACTAGATAGCTGTTTTTAATTTGAGAACAAGGAGAATTAGGATACCAAAAAAGTGCACTTAACACAGTCAGAGCTACACAGTATAGGACACATACACACTTATAATATCCTTGCCTCCTTCAAACAGTTTTGCCCAAAAGGGAGTGGGGGTGTTATATGGAAGTTCTATTAATATGCTAACATTTAGAAGTTCTGAAATGAATATTGATATTTTAAATTATGTGAAGTGACAAGAATGAGAGACTGGTGTTACAAAATAAATAAATAAAAGCAGGAGATTCTGCTAGATATTAAAATGAAGGGTTGTCACGAGCTTGAGCTGATCTTCTTAATGTCAACATCAAACCAAGTATAGCTTTAGGTACATGATTGCATACAGCTGTTTATATTTGCATTCAAAATGAAAAGATTTCCACTTGCTTTTCTTTTAAATCCATTTTACTAGTTACAATTTTCTAAAACGATTAAGCAGAAGTTATGCCAGATTGCAAGCGGAAGTTCCTTTAAATATATAAGGAAAAACTGAAATCTGTAGGATAAAATTTATGAACATGTCCTAAGTTGGGGCATAATGGTACCTCAAGCTTTCAATTTTCTAAAGCATCGCCCACATAAAGGGCCATATCATTTTCTAGTGTAATTCTGGCATCTCTCAAGACACAGAGATGCCAGTCCTCCACAGATAGAACTATAGATGATTTCTCTGGGATGGAGGCTAAAGATTGTAGTCCTATGGGTGAAATTGAGGTCACACTGAAGTTAATGAGAATTTTTTGCCATTGACTTCAATGGGATCAGGATTTCACCTCAGGGGTTTCAGTGTGCGTGCATCTTGAACCAAATCCAGTCATAAACAGCCTTTCCAGTGCAGATTATTACGGTTAGGAGTAATTAGCATGGAGACAGATCTGTATGGGTCACATGGTAACCAGAATACATTGATGCTGCTTTTCCTGCATTACTGTGTGCCCATGAAAAGCTAGTTATGTATGTGGAGCCAAGAATTTAGTCGTAATACATTAGTTACTGGACAGCAGGAACAAGAATTGGGTGACATGTTTAAAAGCTGAGCAGAGTCACCAGAGAATCTTGCACAGTAAAAAGGAAGTTCCCTGAACACTTTTCAGATACATGTATAAGTGAGCCCTAAATAATGTGTTTTTTCAGCTTTACATCTTGCCCATTAGCATCCACGAAACTCAGAATCTCAGGGCAGGAGATATTTTAATGAAGATTTAGGGGGAGATTTTTAAAGGCGGTTAGATACCTAAATCTGCAGATAGGTGCCTACTGGGATTTTCAAAAGCTCCTAAATCCCCTTGAAATCAATAGGATTTAGCTTTCTAGGCACCTTTGAAAATCTCACTAGCTATCTGCACCCTTAAGTGCCTAAACATCTTTTAAAGATCTGGTTCTTACTGACAATAACAGCATCTCTATATCTAGGCAATCTCAAATGCCATATATGTTGTGTGAGTTCTTATAGGACAAATCATATGTAATGGGCTGGAACCCAGGGTCAGGGCCCTGCATATCTTCAAAGGGTGATGACCCCAGCATCCCTTGTGGTATTCTAAAGGCACTAGATAGATATGGGTAAGTAAAAGGCTGTCATGAGAGTGATACATCATAATAACGGGAAAGCACTGCACAGCTAACATTGCTCTGCTTCTGCCATTCTCCAGCACTGAAACAGGCAGGAGTTAGCCCACAGTGGTGACCTTCCAATGCAGCATGGTACATAACTTTGCACATGGTATTGTTTCAACCCTGGTAAACAAAAGCAAGAAACAATGGTAGCTGGCAGGGTTCAGCACTGGTAAACATTGGGAAACAATGGCAGTTGGAGCTGTCAGCTTAGCCCAGTGCCCGAGAGCCTGATTGCTTCATTTCCTGATGACATGGACTTGTCCTGCTGTACAATGTAAGTTACTAAATAGATGCTAAGAATCAGATTTAATAAAAAGCCCCACTAAGTGTAGCTGTGTGCTATTCCTTATGAAGCACTGAACTATAAAGAGAGAGAAAGCTCAATCTGACAGTTATGGGAATATGCTGATAGATATACTTAGAAGACTGGAATCTGGTGAGCAGCAAAGGTTTAAAGAAGTCAGTAAATAAAATCTGCACCACATACATTTCAGAGAGGTGTGATTACGCTTTTAGGATGAAGGTTGATCTTGTAGTTAAAGGCACTAGGATTGGGATTCAAGAGATCAGGGTTAAGTCCACGACACTGCCCCAGACATTCTGCATGACTTGGGAGTAAGTCACTTCATCCGTTTGTGCCTCAGTTACCCTATCTGTGAAAAGGAGTGCTGTGGGGCTAAAGTCATTGTTATTTACAGAGCACTAAATTACTACAGTGACTGGACCCTATCCGGGTAAGTACCTAGAGAGATGGACTAGTGGCATCATCTGAGACCTAATGTAATGATTTTTTGGTACCTAATAATTATGCCAAAGTTGATGTCATGAATGTAATTTGAAATAGTTTGTTTTGAATGGGATGAAACATCTAGGCTCTACAATCTTCATGCCCCTGCAATACAGCCCCATCTAATACTGATACTTGGCAGATTGTTACAGATTCAGCCATAACGGTGTCAGTCTGCCTGATGTCACTGCTATGTATTAAGACTACAATTCCTGATGTAACAGTTTTAAATATGTATTAGTACTTCACCCTAACCATTTTTTACAATGTTTGTATTTGACTATTACAATCTGCCAATAAGAAAGGCCTCAATTTTAAACAGAGCCAGGCAGTGTCTTGAAGGTTATGATTTGATTTGTATCCAATATAATTGTGTGTGTATATACAAAAAAAAAAGCTATAAAACTTTAGTTCAAAATTAATTTAGTAATTTGGTTTTTACCACCTTTAGGCTACATTTTTACACAACATATGATCTGAGGCTTCTTTTTGAGAAAAGGAGGGGATCCCAGTTTCCTTGGAATTTTTTTTTAAACAGCTGGTTCATTTGAGCAAGCTGAGGAAGCAAAAATGACTTTGAATCATCTGTCACAAGAAAATTAATGACAAATATCCCTTGTGACAGTACTGTCATAACTCTAAAGATACCATCAAAAATTTTCTGTGGGCATGCTCTGTTTGAGAAGCCATCTGTTTGCTTTGAAAAACTGACTGTGAGCATAATCCACTTATGAAAAATGTCAGCAAAATTGTGTCAACACCTTAACAAATTAAATACTGGAAAGAATCTGGAGTAAATTTTAAAAATATAATTAAACTGAAGTGACCTTTATAAATCAAAGTCATTGTCATAAGCCCAGTGCACAGAACAATTCTCTTTACTCTCACAAACAAAGGGATCATTCTCTCTCTCAGACAAAGAGAAATTGTATTTGTCCATTTTTGGCATCTATCTGTCTCCCTTCTGTTATTGATATCAGCAGCCTCTCTGAAAATAAATATAATAAGTGGGAAAAGGTTAAATTCATCATTTGGTAGGATACTAAGTAAAGCTAAAAGTGATTAATCAAACATTTTAGTAGGAAGTTTAATCAAGACTTGAATTATTCTTCTAGGAATAAAAGTTACAGAATATTAAATGTGATGTTTCATATGCCTAACTACAACTAACTATGGAATTCTGACATGAATTAATACTACTGTACAAACAGTACAGTATGTCAAACTAATATCTTGAGCCTTTACTCTGATGGACGAATATTATTTAAAATGCAGAGAGATCATTTTACGTAGCTTTAAATGTTGCTCTGTTTCAATGTCATTATATAAAAGGCTTCAAGTAGTGTATTAGCCAGACTAGAAAGACACTAGCAATAACTAGAGATGGGCAAAATTGTGGGTTTCAGTTTTATAAAGCCTTGGCCTTTTGTAAAGTCAAACTAAATCAGGTGAGGCTCAGATCCAAGCTCTATTATATCCAAACTCCAGAATTTGAGGGTGTGGTGGGAGGAAGACGCTAAAATAAATGGTTTCAGTTTGGGCCCATTTCTAATAAACACTTCAATTCAGATCCTGTTAAACAAATTAACCTCTGACCTTTATTTAATAGTGCCTTACCGTCCTTTGAGCAGCCACTATTACTGATCATTCAGACTCTCACAAACTGATTACAGGCAGTCCTCTCCCCATTCCCTTCGTATTGTCAACAAAGAATGTTATGTCAATATTCAAGTAATTCTCTGCAGTAACATAAGCAGACTACAAAACGGTCTTTGCAGTCGATACCTTAAACTTGTTAAAAAGTGCACTGAGATTTGAAAGGCAAAGAGATCTTAAGGATGGATTTACCATTAAAAAGGAAAATCTTGAACAGCTGCATATTGAGTATTACGATCTCTATGCCTTCCAAAACTGACACTGTTACTAAGCAGACTAAGTTGTTGGCTGCTAGGGCCATTTTATGGTCTGTTTATTGTTAAAGCAGACATTTGCTTATCTACTGATGAACACATTCTTTGACAAATTATTAGAGGAGCTTTATATAATCAATTTCTAAGGGCCTGAGTAAACAAACAATAAGTGATTTGATTTTCCCCCCACTACCCATCTCACAGCATGTTAATACCGTATCTTTGACTTTTTCACAATAAGGAGTAAACTGCTTGCATATTGCTATTTAATCAGACAGTAAAATCGCCATCACAGAACCCAAGATTGGTTGGCTGAAGAAAGTCCACTGTTAAAAACCCAAGAATGACAGACAAACCATCATAGTATTGTGTCAGATGTATTTATACTGCCAGATGTACACAGAAAAAGAGTAACTCAGTTAAAATTGTGGTACAGATAATCAGTGGTGAATGAGAGCTGAAAGCAAAAGGTCCTATAGAAGCATCTGTGATATTTATAGATTCTGTGCAGACACTGAATTTACAGCAAGGGTTCCATTTTCAAAGTGTTCTATTGGGGATTTAACTGTGTTTAATTATTACTGGGAGAGGTGCATCGTTAAATCACCAAACACTGTTTTGAAAATTTACTCCTAAACAGTAAAGCCTTCAACAGACTGGTTAGGCCACTATTTTTAATTGCTACCAAAAGCTGATATTATTCCACGGCTTTTTTCAAAGTCAAATGTGGGAAGGTATTTGTATGAATTTGATTTTAATGAATTCTAATTTTAGAACAGAGCACAATTTATTCAGAACTTCTGTGGAGCATTCTTGGGTTTCTGCAGATATTATATTAGTATTTTAAACACTAAGATATTTACTTCATTCTCTGTAATACAGATTGCGTTGTACTTGTTAAAACACAACAAAAATCTTTAGGCAGAAAGAACACATTTGTCTTACAAAGACGTGATATCTAGAAAAAGGTTGAGCCTGGATTATTCCTAGGAATAAGGGTTGCAGAATCATACCCTGGCTGTTGATTTTATGTTATGTAAGAGTGACTAGGTTCTTGCAAAAAATAAAAAGGCAAAGCTTATGTCTATGACTACTCTCATTACCATAGTATCTAACACATGGTATTGTATAGGCAGTACCCAAGATTTCTTATTAATATCAATGTAACAGTAGCACTTTAAATTTAGGTCTTACTCCTATACCATTGATTTCAATGAGAGTTTTGCCATTGACTAAAAGGGGGGTAGGACTGGACCACCACTTCGGCTTGTGTACAATTTTGCATGCCAAACTGAGCTGCACTAACTTGTTACATTAGGTTCAGTATGGCACTGAGCACAATAGACCTGTATCTCAGTATCACAAAGAAGGGAAGGCTCTTTCAAATAGTTGAAAAAATAAGACTCAGTGATATTAATAACTAGAAGGAGTTTGCAATTTTTTTCCCAACTACTGGGAGCTGAGATGCACATCAGCTTGCCTATTTCTTTCCTAACCTTTGAGAGTTTTATAAAATAAACAAACAATCAGGATACTGAAGGGTACAGGATTGATCAAACTGATTAAAACATTACCATGTGCACATTCATATAGTAATGTGAGCTAAAGATATTCCCATGCATGGAAGGGCTTAACTAATTAAGATAATTACATAAATCATATGATGTGTAGTATAATCTCACAAGAGAATGAACCTGTAAAGTTTACCATAGAGAAAATCCAGCCAATGAAGGGCAGTTACCATTGTATGAAGTGTTGTATCTCTGTAACCAAAAGCAGGAAAGAGAAACTATACATGGAATATATATGTTTTCTCTGAGGGTTTTGATTACTGTCAGCTTGTAAAAGTATGGTCAGCACAAAGCTTTTTGAGTGCAAGGTTATAACAAAGGGGCTGAATGGTATAGCAAGCAATTAGCATGTTATTCCTGCACATTTTTAAAATACAATTGTAGTTTCCAGCTCTGTCCCCTGAAAAGATGTAAGAGAAAAGAATGGCAGATGAAAAGCATGATTATAACATGGGAGAATTCATATATCACATCTGTACAGGCTACTATTTACATTAATAAAACAGAAAACTATAGTTTGTTTTTAAATGCATGGTAGGTTATAGCAAGTGGGGTAAATTATGCTTCATGTTTGAAGTTTTTTTTAAAAAGTATAAAAATTGCTAATGAGTAAGTGTAGACTACAGAAGGGAAGTGGGATATTTGGAAACTAAATTAGTTAACAATAAGTTAACAATAAGAAATTGTGAGTTAACAATAAGAAATTCACACAGTTACACAAGATGATTATAGACACAAACTGGAACATTTGCATGTATTTTAATTACATATGAAAATAAATAAAATCCGTCATCCCCCAAATCTCTCTTGATCCAGATTTCATTCGTTGACTGATTTCTTATAGGTACCTCGACAGGGATGAATCTGAAGGAAGCCAAGCAAGAAATCTCTGATTTGATAAGATGTGGGCTTTTAAAATGGTAACATCTAGAGATGAATTTCTCACCTCCTTGCAACAGGCTACCAAGTTAAGGTTGGGGTTTTTTAGAGCTATCAAATTATTTAAAAAATTAATCGCGATTAATCGCACTGTTAAACAATAATAGAATACCATTTATTTAAACATTTTTGGATGTTTTCTACATTTTCAAATATATTGATTTCAATTACAACACAGAATACAAAGTGTACAGTGCTCACTTTATATTTATTTTTATTACAAATATTTGCACTGTAAAAAACAAAAGAAATAGTATTTTTCAATTCACCTCATACAAGTACTGTAGTGCAATCTCTTTATCATGAAAGTTGAATTTACAAATGTAGAATTATGTACAAAAAACTAAGTGCATTCCAAAAAAAACCAATGTAAAACTTTAGAGCCTACAAGTCCATTCAGTCCTATTTCTTGTTCAGTCAATCGCTCAGACAAACAAATTTGCTTACATTTGCAGGAGATAATGCTGCCCACTTCTTGTTTACAATGTCATCAGAAAGTGAGAACAGGTGTTTGCATGGCACTTTTGGCCAGCATCACAAGATATTTACGTGCCAGATACGCTAAAGATTCATCTGTCCCTTCATGCTTCAACCACCATTCCAGGGGACATGCTTGCCCATGGTGATGATGGGTTCCGCTTGATAACGATCCAAAGCAAAGCGAATCAACACATGTTAATTTTCATCGTCATGAGTCAGATGCCACCAGCAAAAGGTTGATTTTCTTTTGTAGTTTCCACATCGGCGTGGTGCTCTTTTAAGAATTCTGAAACCAAGCTCCACACCTCGTCCCTCTAAGATTTTGGAAGGCACTTCAGATTCTTAAACCTTGGGTCAAATGCTGTAGCTATTTTAGAAATCTCACATTGGTACCTTCTTTGTGTTTTGTCAAATCTGCCATGAAAGTGTACTTAAAACAAACAACATGTGCTAAGTCATCATTCGAGACTGCTATAACATGAAATATATGGCAGAATGTGGGTAAAACAGATATGTAGACAATTCTCCCTCAACAAGTTCAGTCACAACTTTAATTAACGCATTTTTTTTAATGAGCGTCATCAGCATGGGACCATGTCCTCTGGAATGGTGGCCAAAGCATGAGGGGACATACGAACATTTAAGCATATCTGGCACCTAAATACCTTGCAATGCTGGCTACAAATGTCCCATGCAAATGCCTGTTCTCACTTTCTGGTGACATTGTAAACAAGAAACCGGCAGCTTTATCTCCCATAAATGTAAACAAACTTGTTTGTCTTAGTGATTGGTTGAACAAGAAGTAGGAATGAGTGGTCTTGTAAGCTCTAAAGTTTAACATTATTTTGTTTTTGAGTGCAGTTATGTAACAAAAAAAAAGTACATTTGTAAGTTGCACTTTCACGATAGACAGATTGCACTATTGCATTTGCATGAGGTGAACTGAAAAATACTATTTCTTTTATTGTTTTTACAGTGCAAATATTTGTAACAAAATAATAATATCAAGTGAGCAGTGTACACTTTGTATTCTGTGTTGTAACTGAAATCAATATATTTGAAAAGGTAGAAAAACATCAAAAATATTTAATACATTTCATAGATTCATAGATTCTAGGGCTGGAAGGGACCTCGAGAGGTCATCGAGTCCAGCCCCCTGCCCTCATGGCAGGACCAATTACTGTCTAGACCATCCCTGATAGACATTTATCTAACCTACTCTTAAATATCTCCAGAGACGGAGATTCCACAACTGCTCTGGGCAGTTTATTCCAGTGTTTAACCACCCTGACAGTTAGGAACTTTTTCCTAATGTCCAACCTAAACCTCCCTTGCTGCAGTTTAAGCCCATTGCTTCTTGTTCTATCCTCAGATGCTAAGATGAACAAGTTTTCTCCCTCCTCCTTATGATACCCTTTTAGATACCTGAAGACCGCTATCATGTCCCCTCTTGGTCTTCTCTTTTCCAAACTAAACAAACCCAATTCCTTCAGCCTTCCTTCATAGGTCATGTTCTCTAGACCCTTAATCATTCTTGTTGCTCTTCTCTGGACCCTCTCCAATTTCTCCACATCTTTCTTGAAATGCGGTGCCCAGAACTGGACACAATACTCCAGTTGAGGCCCTAACCAGCGCAGAGTAGAGCGGAAGAATGACTTCTCGTGTCTTGCTCACCACACACCTGTTAATGCAGCCCAGAATCAAGTTTGCTTTTTTTGCAACAGCATCACACTGTTGACTCATATTTAGCTTGTGGTCCACTATAACCCCTAGATCCCTTTCTGCCATACTCCTTCCTAGACAGTCTCCTCCCATTCTGTATGTGTGAAACTGATTGTTCCTACCTAAGTGGAGCACTTTGCATTTGTCCTTATTAAACTTCATCCTGTTTACCTATGACCATTTCTCCAATTTGTCCAGATCATTTTGAATTATGACCCTATCCTCCAAAGCAGTTGCAATCCCTCCCAGTTTGGTATCATCTGCAAACTTAATAAGCGTACTTTCTATGTCAATATCCAAGTCGTTGATGAAGATATTGAACAGAGCCGGTCCCAAAACAGACCCTTGCGGAACCCCACTCATTATACCTTTCCAGCAGGATTGGGAACAACTTATAACTACTCTCTGAGTATGGTTATCCAGCCAGTTGCACACCCACCTTATAGTAGCCCCATCTAAGTTGTATTTCCCTAGTTTATTGATAAGAATATCATGTGAGACCGTATCAAATGCCTTACTAAAGTCTAGGTATACCACATCCACCGCTTCTCCCTTATCCACAAGACTCGTTATCCTATCAAAGAAAGCTATCAGATTGGTTTGACATGATTTGTTCTTTACAAATCCATGCTGGTTATTTCCTATCACCTTACCACCTTCCAAGTGTTTGCAGATGATTTCCTTAATTACTTGCTCTATTATTTTCCCTGGCACAGAAGTTAAACTAACTGGTCTGTAGTTTCCTGGGTTGTTTTTATTTCCCTTTTTATAGATGGGCACTATATTTGCCCTTTTCCAGTCTTCTGGAATCTCTCCTGTCTCCCATGATTTACCAAAGATAATATCTAGAGGCTCAGATACCTCCTCTATTAGCTCCTTGAGTATTCTAGGATGCATTTCATCAGGTCCTGGTGACTTGCAGGCATCTAACTTATCTAAGTGATTTTTAACTTGTTCTTTTTTTATTTTATCTTCTAAACCTTCCCCCTTCCCATTCGCATTCACTATGTTAGGCATTCCCTCAGAGTTCTCGGTGAAGACCGAAACAAAGAAGTCATTAAGCATCTCTGCCATTTCCAAGTTTCCTGTTACTGTTTCTCCCTCCTCACTGAGTAGTGGGCCTACCCTGTCCTTGGTCTTCCTCTTGCTTCTAATGTATTGATAAAAAGTTTTCTTGTTTCCCTTTATTCCTGCAGCTAGTTTGAGCTCATTTTGTGCCTTTGCCTTTCTAATCTTGCTCCTGCATTCCCGTGTTGTTTGCCTATATTCATCCTTTGTAATTTGTCCTAGTTTCCATTTTTTATACAACTCCTTTTTATTTTTTAGATCTTGCAAGATCTCGTGGTTAAGCCAAAGTGGTCTTTTGCCACATTTTCTATCTTTCCTACCCAAGGGAATAGTTTGCTTTTGGGCCCTTAATAGTGTCCCTTTGAAATACTGCCAGCTTTCCTCAGTTGTTTTTCCCCTCAGTCTTGATTCCCATGGGACCTTACCTATCAGCTCTCTGAGCTTACCAAAATCTGCTTTCCTGAAATCCATTGTCTCTATTTTGCTGTACTCCCTTCTACCCTTCCTTAGAATTGTGAACTCTAGGATTTCATGATCACTTTCGCCCAAGCTGCCTTCTACTTTCAAGTTCTCAACGAGTTCCTCCCTATTTGTTAAAATCAAATCTAGAACAGCTTCCTCCCTAGTAGCTTTCTCAACCTTCTGAAATAAAAAGTTGTCTGCAATGCAGTCCAAGAACTTATTGGATAGTCTGTGCCCCGCCGTATTATTTTCCCAGCATATATCTGGATAGTTGAAGTCCCCCATCACCACCAAATCTTGGGCTTTGGATGATTTTGTTAGTTGTTTAAAAAAAGCCTCATCCATCTCTTCCACCTGGTTAGGTGGCCTGTAGTAGACTCCTAGCATGACATCACCTTTGTTTTTTACCCCTTTTAGCATAACCCAGAGACTCTCAACACTTCCGTCCCCTATGTCCATCTCCACCTCAGTCCAAGTGTGTACATTTTTAATATATAAGGTAACACCTCCTCCCTTTTTCCCCTGTCTGTCCTTCCTGAGCAAGCTGTACCCATCCATACCAACATTCCAATCATGTGTATTACCCCACCAAGTTTCGGTGATGCCAACGTCATAGTTGAATTTATTTATTAGCACTTCCAGTTCTTCCTGCTTATTACCCATACTTCTCGCATTTGTATATAGGCATCTAAGATACTGATTTGATCTTGCCTCCCAGTTTTGCCCTGAACCTCCTATCTCTTTGTCATTAGAGCCCACGCCCCCTCCTATTTCCGACCCATCTCTCCATGTTCTCCACTTACCTGTGGGCTTTGCTCACCTGTCCCCGTCGAACCTAGTTTAAAGCCCTCCAATTTCAATTGGTATTCTATTGTTTAACAGTGTGATTAAAACTGCGATTAATCGTGATTTAAATTTTTTGAGTTAACTGTGATTAATCAACAGCCGTAGGGGTTTTTTGTTTTTGTTATTCACCTTTTCTCATTTGTTTGCAGGCACTCCACCTGAGAGTGGCGTAGTAAGGTACCTGAGAATAACAGTGAATCTTGGGGGACTCCTTTCATCCCCCGGTCAAAAAGAGATGGTGGCTGCGTAAACATTTGTGTTCCATGATAGTTTTTGTTGTAGTTTGGTGGGTTTTTTTAATTGCTTTGTTGTTCTTATTTTTAAATACAGACACTTGGTTCCATAATTTATTATTAGTCTCCCCTAACACCAAGAGTGTGCATACATGCGTAATCACGCATAGTTGGACAAAAGAGGAGTTTAGAAAGTGAAACCAAACTGACTGTCATTCCCCAGGAGAAAACAAAGCCCAGAACCTTAGAGATCTGATTTAAACCTCTTTAATTAATGCAAAGTGTTTTCCTGAATGACTAAAAGGTAAAAATAAATGAAAAATCTCAAGCTGTAGTAGTGCACCATAGATTTTAAAGTAGAGCGCTACAGAAATCGGTGGGGAGTGCTTATAAATCAATGGCACTACATGGTTCCTAAGCTGCTCTCTCTCTCTCAAGCAGCTTTTTTTTTTGGTATAACAAGAGTTGGCTTTTAAAAAAAAATACCTCTGGTTTCTCTTTCATCTGGGTGTTTAAATTAAATTACCTCATATCAGACTGTCAAGAGCAATGAACGTGAACATCTACCATCTGTACGTGCTAGAGCAGGAACTTTCTGAAATAACAGCATTAATTTAATGTTTTCAATATGCTGTGCAGTTTGCGGAGGGGTGGTATTTGAGAGAAAGAGAGAGAGAGATGGGTATTAGGCCTACAATAGTGGACAGTTTGCAAGCACAAAGATATCTTTGGGCTATCTCTGTTAGCACTTCCACGCTGGAAGTCTGGTTGTTCTGTGGTGAAAAGTTTGAAATAGAGAAGGTGTTGCTGGAGACCACCAGTGCCCCAACTGATGCCAAAGAAACCTCAGATCACTGCAGAAACTGAGGGACTGTTTATTATTAATACACTGCTGTGCAGTATAACTTAAAACTATGTGGCTGGAGGTGTGTTCAACCCATATGAAGTCAGGAGGACTGATTCACCTACCCCAGTGCAAATCAGGAATAACTCCATTCAAGTCAATGGGGTTAACAATGTAAAACCGTAGTAAGTGAGAGGAAAATCAGGCAGGAAGAGTGTAATTTTCAATATACTTGCACTCTGCCTCTCTGAGAAAAAGTCCTGATGCAGCAGAAGACAAATATGCATTTGATAGTATTGTAGCGAAAAAAATCCCTGAAAAAAATACGTGACTTTGGAGTTTTGAAAAGGTCCCTAGACTGAACTCTTTGGCTCTTTGTTTATAAACACATTGTTAACTTAATCAACTCAGAACTCTCTCACAAGTGTGTGTTATTTGGGCAGTATCGTGCTCCCACTAAAGCCAATGACTAAATTCCTACTGATTTAATGGCAACAGGATCAGATTCTTAATGATGATGTATCTAGGACCTGATTCTACACCAGTTGAGTTAACTGGAATTTTGCCACACTGCAACAGATGCCTGTTTAGTCTCTGTAATATGCCTGGATACATCCCTAATATGGAGTGGGAATACTCGCTAGGGAAAACACACAGTGGAGTTTATAGCCGGTAAGTGGATCAGTCTAACTTTAATTGCACAAAACTATGGATGTTCTTACTGAATGTTAGCTGTATGGAATAGACTATGCAAAGTTACAGTCATGCAAATAAAGACTTAATTCCTATTTAGAGCAATGGTTAAAATATATGTATGTAGCTGTGCTTACATTTTAGTGTTAAGTGAAAAACCTAATTATACTGAAGTACAATTACTTCAGCCAGAGTGCTGGACAAGTAATGGAACATACTCATATGGTGCTTGTTCATATATACAGTTCCCTACACACTGACTGGGTCTGGGTGTCTGGTTTGCTGCAGAGTTATTGCTGAATAACCATGCCATCTGCACATTCTTGTACTCTGATTGGCTGACAGCCATCACCAACTAATTAAAGTGCAAAAGTTTGCAGAACTACTATTTACCCTGCAAAGAGTTTTCAAATCTCCCTACTTTAGCACTATAATCCCTCTGATTTAACTGCTCCCCTGCTCAATTTTCAAACTGTTTCTAGCAAGAAAAGTGTGACCTCAGCTTTGTATTCTCTTCAGCTGAAGCAGAAAACTCCAAAATTTACATGAAGGAGAAGGGAAAAGAAAGTAAAGCCGTCAAACTGCTGGAAGGGCAAATGTTTTTAAAAGACGTTTGAATAAATGCCTTTGAACCATTTCCTTCCGTCAGGTCAAATCCTGTTCCCACTGACTTCAATGGGAGTTTTGCCAATGACCTCAATGGGAGCCGAATTGAGCCCTTTTCTCTGATCACTTTCCTTCCCCAGAGGTCAGATTATTCATAGAAAAGGCCTGTTGACCATTAGGGAGGGAGCAACTGAAAGGAAACAGTGAGGGAAGAAGGAAAATGAGGAGGGTCGGAAGAAGGCATAACAGAAGATGAGAACTCACAATGAAAACTGAAAATATGGGACAGAGTAACTAAGGGTAGGTCTATACTCACGCGTCCTGTCGGAGGCACGGGATCGATCTTCTGGGTTCGATTTATCGCGTCTTGTCTAGATGCGATAAATCGAACCAGGAAGTGCTCCGCCGTCGACGCTGGTAATCCAGCTCGACGAACGGAGTAGGCGGAGTCGACGGGGGAGCCTGCGCGCTGCATGTGGACCCTGGGTAAGTGCTTTTTCATTCGAACTAAGATAGTTCGACTTCAGCTACGTTATTCACGTAGCTGAAGTTGCGTATCTTAGTTCGAATTATGGGGTTAGTGTAGACCAGTCCTAACTAAATACAACAAAAATAAACGTGACCCAAGGAGTTCCTTTATTGATTGAATTACTCGTTTCCTATTGACTTCAATAAAACCTCAATTGCTTAATATAAACTAAGTCAAATTTCCAATCTGTCACAACAGAGTGCCACAAAAAAATGGGGTCTTTGCAGCAGAATTCAGTTCAATCTTGCTTCAGAATACACAGGGCCTTGGTAATAATCCTTAACAGTAATTTGTGGCCTTGGGGAGCTTGTGCTCTTTCCACCACTCGTTAAAAGTCCAAATCCAGGGCTGACATAAGTGAACTCCTGAGCTCAATGGTGTTGTACTATATACGCCAGGTCTGAATTTTGATCAATGTCTTTAATAAGGAACAGAATTATGTGACCTAGTATGGACTAAAAGTATACAATGTCATGCATGTGAAACACTTTTCTTGAGACCAACTAATGGCAGGTTTAAAAGGATCTCCCCCTCCCCCCATTTAGACATTTCTGTAAGAAGAAAGAAAAAGAGGAAGACTTTGTTATCTACTTCTTTTTGAGGTCAGTGGAGTCCTTCTGGATTTGTACCCCTTTAACTAAGAATTGGATCTCAGACTATAAATACTTCAAAGTCCTCAAAAAGGAGACTGCAACTGTCTGTCAGAGTGTACTATTTTTCTGGTTCTGTAAGGAGTTTGTCTCTTTCTCATTTGCTAGTACAATACAATAGCATGCACAACACTATATCACATGTTCAAAATACAGTATAAAATACAATGTAAAGTGAGAACATTCAGGGAAGTTAAACACAGTTTTCCTCTGTTCTTTTAATTTGGAGCGAATCACATCAGTTCTGCCTGTCAAAGTGGGACTTCTACCCACCATGGGTATATATAATTGAAAATTCAAGAAGAGAACAGACTACTGTACAGCCCTGTTTCATCCATTTCTATGATCCTTATTGCTTGTGCCTTTTAGTTCTGCTCTCACTTGACTCTTTCACACACAGCATATCTGACGTAAGCAATATCGCTTTTTTTTTTTTTTTTGGTGGTCTAAAAATAAACAGATGCTGCCAGGCCAGTAGATAGTGTATCTTTGCATAGACTTCTTTTCTGCCAAAATACTCATCCTGAAAAATGACCTATTAAGAAAAGAAAGAACCCGGAGCTCATGTATATTCACCTTCATGTACCTTATTTCACTTGACCTAGTTTAAGGAAAACAGTAGTTGTCAAGGATACAAGTGGAGTTTCCTGCCACTGCTTAATTGTTTTTACTGTAAAGCATACTTCAAACAGAGAACTGAAATCTTTTGATCCAGTTAGCTACTCTGACAACTCATGTACAAATTTTCCTGAACACCTCCCATCTTTAGGGCTTACAGGAGCTGCCAATGTACTGGGTGGCTCAGGGACAGCAAATGTAAAATAAAACCCTGCTTGTTATGGAACATTCAGAGCTTTTTGAAAGCAGTATGTGGATCTCCCTTTCACACAGCAAACTAGTTCTCTTCCTAAATCTTACCTAGGGAATCCATGATGCTGCCAGTCACATATGACATGAGCAAGCTTTTACTATAGAGTCACAACAGTTGGTCACTCATTACTATTTAAATACATAAATATTACCAATCAGCTAAACATCACTTTTTTTCATCCAAAGATCTCAAAGCACTTTACAAATGTGGGTGAGCATTGTTACCCCACTTTACAGACAGGGTACATGGAACCAGGAGAGGTAAAGTTAAATGGCCACGGTCAAAGCAAATCACTGGCTCTTGGATGCAAAATCAGGGCTCCTAATACTTATGCTCAGAGCAGTATAGAAATAAGCCATGAAAAGGGTGTGCATTGTGAGGCACTAGGCCTTTTCTCTATGTCTTGACATCTCCTCTTTAGCCTAGAAGTTTCTCTGTTCTTTCAATAGCAGTTATACCACCCACCTCTCTATAAAACTGGAGATGATTTTTTGCAACTTTTGCCATTTCGTGTATTGTCCTGTCCTTCAGTTTTTCACTCTGACGAAATTCGGTGAAACAGATTCCCCCCTACCCTCCAATAGAAAACTGTCAAAAATTCAGATTTTTAGCTTCTAATTTGGAAGCCACCTTTTTCTCAGCATCAGCCCCTTTTTGAGTGAAAAGTTCAGCATTCACTAATCCATGTTCCAATTTGAAATGTGAAAAAAACCCTCAAATTCTGCTGGAAATGTGTCTATTCA
The DNA here is from genome assembly GCA_037349315.1 of Chelydra serpentina. Taxonomy (NCBI): domain Eukaryota; kingdom Metazoa; phylum Chordata; order Testudines; family Chelydridae; genus Chelydra; species Chelydra serpentina. Next base: position 30,960,416 of record JBAIAC010000029.1, on the reverse strand, counting down.
ACTCCTTACTGATAGTGATTTGGCATGCACTGATTTCCAGAAATAGACATTCTTCCAGGGAAGGGAGAGAGAGAGAATGGTCTTGTGGTTAAGGCAGCGGGTTGGGACTCAGGAGATCTGGTTTTAATTCCCAGCTCTACCACAGACTTCCTGTGTGACCTTGGCCAAGTCACTTACATTTCTATTAATGTCAGTGAGTTTTGGCCCTCTGTGCCTGAGCTGGAGATGATAAAATGGGGATGATAATACCCCTGATCTTGTCTGTCTTCAAGGCAGGAACCCGTCTATTATGGTATGTTTATATAATACCCAGCACAATGGGGCCCTGGTCTCCCTTGGGACCTGTAGGTGATACTGGAATACGAATAATAAGTACGAAATTAAAAAATGGATTCTTACTGTCGGTGAAATAGAACTGAAATACTTTCAGAAAATACAAACTAGACAGACAACTACCTGGATAACTTGTGGTGAATTTTAGGCACCAGCCCCAACATTTTCAAAGCGGAATGTGGTAACACTTAGATAAATGAATGATGAGCATGTTATAAACACCAGTTGGTTAGAGACATATTAGTCACTTTAGTCCTATTCATTTTTAACTGGAGCTGCACGTGATGTTTTGGAAACAGCGTTGGGAGTTACTAGAGACACTCATGCAATGAGATATCGAACACGATTTATTTTAGGCAACCAATGGTGCTGAAAGAAAACCATATCTCTCAGGTGAGAAACTTGTGAGCTTTCCATTGAGCTAACTTCAGTTTCTGTCATTTTGTTGATCCGCAGGGCTTGTTCCTTCATGGAACTGAATCCAATTAGTGAACATTTGTTTCCCACCCTCAGGGAGCACTTTATTTTGTAGGCATTGACAGAGTACTTGCATAACAAAGGAGGGGTGGTTATCCTTACATAATTTATAAGAGCTCTTCAACTGTACATTAAACTGTACAGGGAGGTTGCAGAATCTCCATCATTGGAGGTTTTAAAGAGCAAGTTAGACATACAACTGTCAGGGATGCTCTAGATAATACTTAGTCCTGCCATGAGTGCAGGGGACTAGATGACCTCTCGAGGTCCCTTCCAGTCCTACGATTCTATGATTATGTGCTGACAATGGGAGGAGTGGTTGTAATCAGCAGAAAATGTGCAACAAAGATAATAATTGTTAAGAAAACAAACTTTCTGATAGGCAGCAGAACTTCCATTCAGACACCACTGAAGATCTCAGTCAACAGTTTCAGACTGGTAAGAGTTTAATATGAAGTTTCTGGAAATGCAACCAATTAGATTTTACAAGAGAGTTTTCGTAAGTTAAATAAATGCACAGGATACTGATGTGTAAATAACACCCCAATGAGGTCCCTGGGAGTACTGTAGTACACCAAGATCTCTCGAATATTTCAGTAGCATGAACCAAAAAGGGGAGGGCAGTGAAAGGTGCTTTGTTAGGATACCTGACCCCGGGGTTGCACTGAGCACATGAGCCATTTCCAAGAGGAAAGGGTCTGATCAGGGTGTCGCTGTGCTCCAGCAACCCCTGCCAGCATAATTTAAAACATTTTCCGGTATGGTAACGTCATTTGGGGTGTGATTATTTTATGGCATTTTATACTGGCAAAAGCCCTAACTTAGACAATCTAAAACAAAGAAAATCTCACTCTCTCACTCCCATAAAAGTGTTTTTGCTGGTATAAACTGTGTCTACACCAGGAAGGTTTGCCAGTATAGCTATACTATGCTGTACTGTACCTGTATACCTTAGAGAACCCCAAAGGTGGCCCTATCTTGTGCTGGGGGGTGAACTGGAATTGGCTAGCCCCAGATTCAGAGAAGCCACCTTTGCCCCCACCTGCACATCTCGCACATCAGGCACAGCTCAGTCATACCCAAAGCTGGGGGCCCTAGAATATTAATTCAACACTGTTAAGCTCTTCAGCTATTTAACAAATGAGAAGTCAAAAAGACTCCCCAGGCATGTTAATTTCATCTCCATTCAAACAATAGGAAAGAAACATACCTTAGATGGGGAAGACAAAATCAGTGAAGTAATAATTATTTTTAGCCTAAGTGAATATTCTAAATAATGAAGGTTAAAATATATATCAAATCATTTTGAAAATGTAATGTGCCTTTTCAATAATCAATAATCTTGTAATTAAATATCTCTCTTCAGAGATAAAACTGTAATTTATGCAACAATAGGACTCTTCCAAGTTGTATAAAGGGACAATAGGAATTTTATAACCAATAATCAATTCCTGAATAGATAAACTATAAAGATAATGCTGCATGATAAGTCTGTCCTAGAGAAACCAAAAGGATATTTGTCTTGCTGGAGGGCAAGAACAATCATTCTATTTGTATGTAGTTTAAATATGAAAAAAGCCAGATGACATCAATCTAAACCCACATTTACATGGCACACTTTGGGATAAATACAGCTCCCTTTTTATGGATACAATGGACATCTTGCAATAGGGCTGGTGGAGGTCTGTTGAGTATCAGAAGCATACCCACATTGCATGCTAATGGAGCCTTGCTTCATGGGGGTCTCCCTGTGTGCTAAACATCAGCCTTTTGTGGTTAGAGGACACACTACTATGCATATCTAACAGCCATTCCCACCCACATGACAAGGAAAGTGCAAGCAACATCAAGGATCTTCCAGATCTCAGGCTGGAGTAGGGGCTGTGGTACAATGCTACTGCCAATCCACAGGCTCAGAGGGAAGTCAAAGCAGATGATTCCTTCCTCTCAAAAACATACCCTGGTTGTTTAGGCTATGCCTTAGAGCCAGGATTTTAGCTTAATGATGTTTTTGGCGAAATCTTGAAGAATCCGTACAAGAGGTTGCTCTTTTCCCTTTTCTATATATGAATATACCTATTGACAGATAAAAACAAGTTTTTGCTGAATCTTATACCGTCATTACAACCCTTTAAACTCATCTGGATGAGATAGTTGCTGCCAGATTGGCACAAATAAAATTCCTGACTCCCACACTTCCAAGCTTCCTTTAATTAACACACTGCAGGTGTACAAGAGTCTTTGATGTTCGTGTCCCAGATGAAATGTCACTATTTTAAGAGAGAGAGAGAGTTGTGACAGAAGCTGCTGACGTTCTTCTGACACCTAGTTAGTATATTCATAACCTCCTCCATACGAGAGATAGAAAAATGATAATGACCTAGTTTTTATACACAGGAAATTCTCTTCTATCAGGGAACCATCTATACCTTATTCCATTCTCTCCTCATTTTCTCTTCCGACCCCTACCAATTTTCAAGTGAAGTTCTACTCTGACAAACATGTACCTCATTACTCAATAGCTCCCTCTATGTACCCAGAACATATCTGCCGACTTTTCAAATAAACTCTTAGCACTTTATAGACATGTTATTGCTGCAGAGTCAACACAGCACTCGAGAATGAGCTGGGTTCATCAGTACCCATTGTCACCTTGGCAAAGACTGTGCGACAAATGTAGGACTACACTACCTGGAACAGAGCCAGCAGCAAGACCACCCCAACTGTAGCTACAACCTAGAACTGAGGGATGGTCTATGGGCATATGGAAGAAATGTCATGGAGATGCAGCAAGGAAATCAGGGGAGCAACATGGAATGATGGATTGTGGGTGGTGACTATAATACACAGAAGAGGGAAACAGGAGGCACACTTTGGGTGTTTCTTTGAGGGAAGGAGAAGAGAAGGTATGTTACAAGGTTCCAGTACCGTGAGCTCTGCTATGGGAATCCGGCATAAAATTACAGAGTAATTGTTGCCAGCTCATGTCAGCAGGGAGATCTTATTAATTTCAACCAGGATATGAAAAGGTTTGGAGAATCTCTCTCCGGTATGGATATTTTGTAAGAATACCCATTTGTTTATTTTGCTATTTTGTTTTAAGCCAGCCAATGTCTTCAGCGCTGCACTGCCCATCAAAGACTGACCCTAAACTCACTATTTGCCTAGGTAGGTGCTGGGAGGGAACACGGGGTGGATTATACTGGCTGTACATTTCCGAGGGGTAGAGTTTATGTATTGTTGTTTTGGTCTTTTATTATCCTAATCCCCTTTTCCATTGTCCCCTATCCTGAGTTCCCCATGCCTAATAAAGCCTCCTGAGAATTATGACAGATATTTAATTTCTGTGTGCTCTGACACTCTGCTGTATGGGACTGTGTGTTAAATATTTTCCCAAGGGACATGCCCTTTCTGTTCTCTGCACTAGGACGATTTTCCTTGGGTGGAGGCACCAGGAGCCATGATAGGTGAATGCAGGACTCATAACCCGGAGAAGAAAAGGGAGAAGACTACAGCCATGCCCAGGGCTGGGGTTACAAAACTTGGGGGGATTTTTAGATAGGCAAACTGTAACTAACCAGTAGGAATTTAGCCAGGGCACCTGAAATACTCTTGTAAAGCATTGCATTGGAGTTTTACCGGTCATGGGTTCTCAGCAGTTCAGTTATTCTTTTCATCCAAAACCAAAGTATCCCAGGCTATCCTGCAGCATCATGCTGAGACAGTGGTTCACTACAACCTCCCAGTTCTGCCCACTGAATCTTACATTGCTTCGTGCAGCACCCAGGTTTTTCTTGGGGTTCTTCCATCCAAATATGGACCAGAATGGCCAAAACAGGAGCTGCTGGCCCATAATGACTACTAGCATTTAATGTATATTTTGATGTTAACTTTTAAAATGGATAGGATAGTTTTGCCAATGATTTGTCAACCCCTATGTGTTTTCTTGGTTTTTAAAGCTATACAATTAGACATCTGTTTAGGCAGGCTGGTGCTGTTTAAAAATTTTGACAGCTCATTTGTGATCTGATACTAAAATTGGTATCTACATACAACAGATCAACACCACAATAATCTGACATGCTGAACACCTCGATTCTAAAGATGGCCTCATGTGAAGAGGCTTTTTGCAAAATAGTTTTATACTGAATGTAGCTGTCTAGTTAATTTTACGAGGTACTTGTGAAACAGAAAATACCATATACAGTATATCTGTTCCCCATTTCTCAGACTATTCATGACTGTTATCGTATCATATATGCTATGTTACTACATACCTAGCCAATATATATTGTAATATTAGATCTATAGTCTTTTGTAATGTGGCTTAGCACCCAAAAGGAAAGGCACATCATTAGACTTCTAATCAGCTCTGGCTTAGCTCAGTCAAAGAAAGCCAGGCTGAGAGAAGATTTTTCACTTCATCGAATGGCATTTCACAATATGCCACCCTCTATTCATGGTCCCCTGGTTCTCAAATGTCTTCCTTTTTAGTCCCACAATTACCAACATTCCACACACTTTTGGTGGCCCTTCACTTAGGTTGTTGAAAATGATTTACATAAAAAAAGAGAATCATGGAACTGAGGCTAAAAAAAATTTCATTTACACTAAAGGAAGGAGTCTGTCACAGGGTGAAACTGGCCCTTTCAAAGGCCAGAGCACCTGTGCCTTATCAGTACACTCCCATTTGGCCAATTAACTGATGGCACCTTAAAAGAGGACACTGGGGCCCTAAGGGAAGAGAGAATCAGTGAGCCGGGTTGCCTGGGAGGAAAAGATTAAGTAGAAGATGAAAGTTGCTGGAGACTGTATGTAGTTTCTAAGAGAGGTCCGAAGGCAGGAGAGCAACTGAGGAACTTACCAGCTGACATCTCTAGGGCCAGAGATTTGGACCCAGAGGAACCGTGAGAGGGCCAGGGGGCAGTGAGGGCTGCTCCCCTGGAAAGGATGCTCCCAGCAGAGAAGCTGTCGGGGGGGTGGGGCGGATCTAATGGGGAAGAGCAAGATTACACTCCAGCTGGAAGGCTTAGAATAGCTGTCCAGGGCCTGAGGGACAGAAGAAGAATGACAGAGACCAGGCATGGCTGAAGGTGCCAGTGTGTGGTATGTGGGGCATTGAGGACATTTGGACAAGGTTTTAATAATAAATCAGCCTTAGGAAGGGGTGTTATTGAGAGAGGAGAATTTGCATTAAGTTCTTGGGTTATATCAGGGGAAAACTCAGGCAGGGTGCTGCAGAGCATCCCCTGGCCAGCAGGGGGGGAGGGCTCAGGAGGTGGTTGGCCCTGTTACAGAGTCCCACCGCATTTTAAATTTTCTGCATACATTTCTGTCGCTCACTCATTTGGAGTCCTCTTGTCCTGCATTTGGGTCCAGACAGGTTGAGTTATGCACCCTCCCTCCACAATGCCCCAAACTCAAGGTGATTTGCTGCCTGAGTTGATACTTATGGTTACAGCCATACCAAATTCACAGCCGTGAAAAAAGTTTCATGGACCTTGAAATCAGATCTCCCCCGTGTGAAATCTAGCTCCGACCATGCACCATGCTCCAGCTGCTAGTCCCAGAAGGGCTGAGGAAGGACAGGACTTCCTCTTTCCCTGCATGGCTACTCTCTGGGGGAGATCAGACCCAACTCCGGGTACTTTCCCTGGCTGCAGAAAACTCCATGGCTGCGCTGCCTTCAGAGCTCAGGCTTGGGCTTCAGCCCTGCACGGTGGGGCTCAGGCTCTGACTTCAGCCCCACTGCAGGTTCAGGCTCAGGCTTCAGCTTTCTGCTCTGGACCCCAGCCAGTCTAACATTGGCCCTACTTGATGGACCCCCTGAAACCTGTTCACAGACCCCAAGTTGGCTGCGGACCCCCAGCTGAGAACCGCTGGCATTCTGCATGAATAACTAAAATCCATTCTCTGTTTTAGTGATCTAAAATCCTTCTGAGCGTGTGTCAGATCCATATAAGTGAATAATGTTTATAATAACCACTTTCTTTCCACTGAAGGTCAGTGGAAATACACCCAGTTACCCGAGGGCTGAATTTGGCCCATTGTTTGAGAGCTGCATTTTCTATCTGAACTCCTGTGTATGCAAAATCACTTCCAGCTAGTCACTGAAATGTGCTCCAGTTTCAGACAAATATGTGAACAACTGATTAATAAGGGATAAAGTCTCCCCTTTTTCTCAAACGATGCTTTATTTTTGTGACCTCAGGCTTCAGCCACATAAGTAGTATATGACCTAAGATATCCTTTTGGAATATTAAAATATCATGATGTTGCAACAGATCTGAATGTGTGCAGCTGTTGCCTGCCGAGCAAACATAAATTGTTCCTCTTTTCAACAGACTGTTCCTCTTTTCATGCAGATATAAGATCAGATGAAGTTCTTCATACATATTTTAAATATATGTGAAAATTTAATTTACTCCAAATCTAATTCATGTCTTGAAAATTTCCTTGGCTAAAAAAAATGGAGATATTGTATAAAACACCACTTGGCTTTAAGATCTCACATTAATAGGATACCTAGATTGACACTATCCTGCTTGTTTGAGAATGTTGACTACATCCTTCCTGGAGCAACTTTCCTGTAGAATGGCTGGCAGCCAGGAGATACAGGATATTCCAGTTGATTAACTAGTACCTTGGAGAGACTGGAACTACAATCACTTTACCCGGAATATATTGTTAAAGTAACTTGAGAACTTTCCATGGCTAGATATATTGACTCCAAATCCATGGAGAAAAGTGTCGTAAGTAAATAGAATCCTGCAGGAGCGCTCTTGTACAAAGCTAAAAATAGGAGACATGGAAAGCTTAATGCTGTCAACAACAGAAAGGGAGAGCTTGTGGAGGCATTCACAAACCTAATCAACAGAAAGCAGTGTACTTTAGCGAATACAATAGGACTCCATTAATCTAGTAACATTTGTTATTGTAGATTTACAACATACACTCATTAAAATCCCTGTGCATGTGTGTACATGAAGGCTGGTTACTTGTAACTAGAGTTCTTTAAGATGGTTCAGCATATTCACACACTGGTACAGTGCCACCTTGTGGTGCTTTACTGTAGGGGTAGAATCTTCTCCCAGCAATGTTCATTGCCCACAGCCCCTCCTTTGGTGTCTCCAAATGTCCTGACAGCCAGGCTATATAAGGCATGGAGCATCCCCTAATACTTCAGTTCCTTCCACCACAATGCCAGAGAACAATAAGCGACTAGGACTCTGACAAAGAGGGGAAGATGGGTGAGGAGTGTGAATATGCAGAGCTATCTTGAAGAACTCCAGTTACAACTAAGTAACTTTCATCTCGTCAAGTGGCTCTGCATATTCCCACTTACAGGATAGATTGATAAGCAGTGCTGAAAATAATGTGCAGGCGAGACAGAATCCTAACTGAAGAGAGACTGCAGCACAGCTCCACCAAATTCAACGTCTGTCCTAGAGGCCAAGTCCAAAGCATAATGCTTAATGGAAGTGTGAACGGAACTCCAGGTAGCAGCTCTGCATATCTCCACAGGAAGGACACACTAAGGCAAGCAAAAGAGGATGACCGGAAAGGGCAGGACAGAGGGTGCACAAGTACTCTGAGGATGGAGGAAAAGGAGAAATGAGTTAGAGGGTCAAGATATACTGGTATTATGGAAAAACAGCAACTTTGGTGTTGCTCATCAAATGGCTGGTGTTCTTACTTAAGATCTAAATACTGTCAGATGTCACCGAAATTCCTTGACAACAATGGGATTAACAAGGGGTAGCCTTCGGTAGAAGTTATTCTTGCAATCATGCTTCAATATACCAAATGCCCCCCTGGCAGTATGCTCTGCTTCTTTCCATTGTCCACTCAGTAGCATGCCAAGCAGCACAGCCAGGCTTCCTGCCTATCAGTGGGAATAAGACGTTAGATGGAAATAAATGCAAAAAGAAAACCACGTTAGAATAATGCCCAACATATTTCTATTTTTGCCTCATCCGATAAATCCTAGAGAACTGTTCTAAAATAAATCCTAATTCAGATTAAGATTGTTTTACAATAATGCAAAATGTCCATTAAAAACGTCCACTCTGCATATTATAGGACTTGGAATAAGGATATGAATGGCCCCTATTGCTTCACGGGGATCAGTGGAGACTCCCCGGCTGTGTGATACAGCTATTCATTAGAATCCAGCTGCTTCTGAATTATTCAATAATCATGGTCAGATATGCCTCTATTTTCTGAAAGAAAAGTTATACCTCAGAGAGATGCTAGATTTAGTTTAGTTGGAATGAAGGAAAAGAAAGAACATGGCTGTCTGTGGTTCCATATTCATTGCAAAAACCTAGCTTTTATCTCTGCAAGTAACCTGGGACTGCACAGCTGGCTTCTGACACCAAAGGCAGAAAGCTGGACACTGCTGTCCTTGCAAGCAATAGAAGAGAGATTACTCTGGGCTCTACTGTCACAAATGACAAGAGTATAATTAAGAGAAAGGTAATTCTTGGTAACATCTCTAGACTAGCCATTTGAGCACTATTTAATTACATTAAAAATGCTTTCCCCAGAAGCTGACATTAATTATTCCACATCATAAAAGCTTCCCCCCTTCTCCAGTGCTCACATCACAAAAATGTGAACAAGGTACTGGCTGAGCAGATTTCTGGGACACAATGGGAAAGCTGCAGATAAGATGCATGCATGTGTGTGTCTGAGGAGATGACATCATGGATTCCGCTCTCACTGAGAATGAATTGCATTTGCAAGTTAATAATTCAATGCCTTCTGTCTTCAACAATCTTTCTCTTTAGTAGGTCTAATCGTTTAAATACAGGCTAATTAGCAGATTCACTGATGGGTAGCTGATGAAATGGTCCCTGAAGATCTAACCACCCAACATACCATCCCTGCTATGACAAATATATAAACCAGGAGCACGGGGGAGACACACACAAATTAATATTTGGAAACCTGAAGAGGACAGCATAATCTTTTGGCAGCAGCAGTAACATATTAAGGTGGGTGGCAGCATGAGTCTATGAAAATTGAAAACGGTTTAGTGCACAGCTTGGTTTAAAATCATTTGGTTTTTCTTCTGGATAAAAACGGTAAATGCCACTACCTTCATATTCAGAATGCTTCATTTACAAAATAAGTCATGGGTATACAAAATACTTGGCTATTTAATCATCAATAAGCAGGCACGTATTTGATATTGCTGTTAATAGGCTTCATATTACGTTCATCAACAGCATCAACAGAGGAACGGATACCCAAATAAAGTATGATAGGCAGAGGGAGACAAATCTATCCCAGGTATAATCATTGACTTCAACAGAGTTACACTAGGAATTAATTTGGACAAGCACGAACAACTTCGAGCTTTGCTTGGACGATTTAACAACCCCTGTGGATAGTGGGCCTGATCCTACAGCTCTTATTTGGGTAAAAATCTCACTAAAATCTGTGCTATTTTTGTCTGAGTAAGGAGCACAGGTTCAGGGCCACAGTTTGTGGTGCTTTCTGTAGAGCAGGTTGTATCAGAAAGGTAATCAAACTTTGTCTAGAACACACACTACAGTCGTTATTTTTTAAGCCATTCTCAAAATTCACAGGTGTGACAACTCAACTATTAATTCTGAGATTCACCCAGTCAGTGTCACTGAAGCACCCACCGCATCCACTGGAGAGCTACTGGGGCAGTACATCAGAGGATGCAGTGGGAGCAAAAGGAGAGGGGGCTACTTCAACAGTGAAAAAGAGGCCCCTGGAGAGACAGCAACTCTATGAAGGGTCAAGAGGAAGCAGTAAAAAGGAGACTGAGCAATTGGTGTGAACCAGACTGAAGGAGCAGAGGGAGCAAAGGAGCCTGTGGTGTGTAGGGAAGAGGTGCAGCACTGGCGGGTGGGAGAAGAAGAGGGGAGAATGTCTAGCACTGTGGGAGAACTGCAGCAACAATGGAGGAAGTCTGAGAAGAGCGAGAGAAGCATCAGCACTTTGGGGAAGGCAGCACAAAGCCATATGAAAAACTCCATTCAGAGAACATTAGGGTTGGACAGGGAAGTACTTGAACATCAGAAAATACTGAAGAAAAGTTATGAGCGCCTGAAAAAAGGGGGTTAGAATGGAAACTGCTAAGCAATCTTAACTAAAACGGTGGTGCCACTCTCACTATGATAAAATTAACAATTCCACCAAGCGGGTCTGGTGAGTGTGGTTTACTGTGTGTAGCCACTGGAGCGCTCAATGAAATTCTTAACACAGAATTTACTGTTTCGCTGTTACTTGTTTATTTTGTTGGAACTCAAATAAGTACAGAAAGGGAAATATAGACACAGAGAAGCTAAGTGCTTTGCCCAAGTCACACAGGAAGTATAGTGAGAGAGCTGGGATTAGAAACCAGAACACCTGACAACCATTCCTGTGCTCCAGCTGGAAGAACATCTGTCACTTATTTATGTTGTGTACATTCAGCATTAAATATTTCTGACATAATGTGTCTGACATTATTTTGCATGACATGAAACCAGATAAGATGCAGCCTCTGAGGGTATGTCAATACAAGTTGCAAATAAGGCTGTCTCTCTACTTATTAGGCTGCCACTGAGTTGCATAACCTATTTCTACAAACACTTTTATGTTATGGCAAATAGTTTGTCCTCCTACTGGGTATTATTAATATATTATTAAGTTTATATAAAATAAGAAAGAAAATGTTGTATTATTTTGGTTCGTTCTTATTAAATACCTCCTAGAAGTACCCCTGGCATTTTTAAACAAGAGGACTGCCCACAGTGGTAATTTTTATAAAATATACATTAATCTTAAACTCTAACTATTTAATGATTTTGCTAAAGGTGATTTTCTTAATGCATCCCCTCTTGCCTCTTTGCATTCAAAACTTACCTATTTCAATAAGTGTTTATATTAATTCAATATGCCTTTACCTCACTAGTCAAACTCACTAGGGAAAGGCTATTAATCATCTGACACACAGAAGAATACAACAGTACCAGCTACTGCCCATGGGTAACTCATGAAAACCTCCAGGCAGAGCAGACTATTGCCAAGTATATCATGGCTCCTAACAACAGCTAGATCCTAAGTAGTATCCTTACACTGATGTTTTAACATACATTTTCTAGATCAGCTCATCCAGTTTAAAGAAACTGATTTTTGTTAGCTACTGTACATATTTTTTAGTTCATAAATGATTATATTCATATCTAATCAAACATCTTTTTATGGAACACCATTAAGAACAGACAGATGGATGAGGCTGCTGATTTGGGCGGGGGAGGGTTTCTGGTCTCCTTCTAAATAGACCCTTAAATGATGCTTGCATGGAGGCATGAAGAAATGAGTCAGTACTGAACAAAAGATACAAGCTGTAACGAATGAATAGGTTTGTTATTTGCAGGGTCACTGATTTCCAGTGCTCAGCAGAAAAAAATCAAAATGGCAATTGATTGCCTGAAATTTGACATCTGGTGCAGGGTAGAAAATAGCCAAGTCTTCCAGGACATGACTTCATTGCTGAACCTGTCCTACCTCAGAATGAAAAAGGTGTCTCCCACTCACTTGCACCACAGGACACTAAGCTACAGATCAATCTCTACTGTTCATCTTTTAAGCACATTACCAAATGGGGTTTGCACTTTCAGAAATGAAAAGCAGCTTTGATGTAAAAAAATAAATGAAACATGGCAATTAATTAGTCCATAACCCGGGTTAAATTATTTTGGTAGCTTTTAAAATAAACCATGTGCCTCAGCTGCTTTACTTTGAAAAACAGCTACTGCATATGCACAGAAATTACATTTTGTAGGGAATTTCTCTCTCATACTCTAAATCTGTCTTTATTAATCCTGGCTGAACCTCAAAAGTTTGAAGGTTCAGTTTTGATAAGCATCTAAAAGTTCAAATGTGTATAGGGGCACAGGAACTGCCGTCCTGGATCAGAACAGCAGTCTATCTAGTCCAGTATCCTGTCTCCATCGGTGGCCTATGTCAACTGCTTCAGAGGATGGAGTAAAACCCACATGATGGATACACAATAATATGCACACCAAGGCTGTTCCTTTCTTAAATCCAAGCAGTCTGTGCTGGGCTCACACACTGAAGCATAAAGTTTATATCCCTTACAGATGTTTTTTCTGTCTAATGCAAGTGAAAATATTCTTATTATTCATATAAATGTCTGTTCCTTCTTTTCAGTCCCTCTGAGCTCTTGGCCTCAATTATGCAAAGTGTAAAACAGTCATTTCCTTCCACCAGTTTTAAATTTGATGTCTTTTAGTTTCACAGGGGTCCTCTTAACTGAGCCTATAATGCTCCCATTACCCACTTTGCCTCCTTTTTATGGCTGGCCAAAATGCATAATGAACCTCACTCATCATCCAGCCACACCCTAACCCTTCCATTCCACCGGAAGTGACCCCTCTCCCCTTTCTAATTCCCCAAACTCTCCTTTCCCACCACTACTTTCTGCGCTGTTTCTCTTAAGAACATGTGTATCCTCTCTCCACTGGGTCAAAGTGTATCACTTACTGCAGTTTTGGCTAGCACTCTCCAGCTACCCACTCACTCGCATCTGTAACAAGAAACTCTGCAGAAAATGACATGTACTGCTTTTGGAATGAAAGTAACAGGGAGTGGCATGCCAGGATCTCAGAGTCCACTATCTCTGATACCCCCATTTAAACAGAAATAGAGGGAGGGAGCATCTCTGAAGGCCTGAGGGGACAGAGTTTAGTCTGTGCAGAACAGGCTAGGGACTGGTAGTTGTGGAGTGGCAATTTGTCTGAACAGCAACAAGTGTTTGCTTAAGGGGATGGACAAATGAGAGTCCTCCTCCTCCACTCTCCCAATGTCTGTTGTGATTCCACAGGATTCCATCTTTGGCCAACTCCTCTTATTGTCTCATATTATCTCTGGATCATCTCATCCACGCTCAAGGACTCAGCTAGGTACGGAAGTGCTATTATCCCCATTTTACAGATGCAGAACAGAGTCACAGAAAGACTAAGAGCTTGTCTACACTGCCCCACACTTCAGACTATGAGTGTGTGTCTAGCAGTGTCTGAAAAGGAATCCATTAATGCAAACTTGGAACTTTTTAGTTCACACCTGCAGTGTCCACATAGGGAAGTTACGGTGCAGCACTGTGGTACGCACTGCTATTCACTCCCCCACAGTCTAAACTGCGGGGCAGCATAGACATGCTCTATTTGATTTCTCCAAGGTCAGGGCCGGCTCCAGGCACCAGCCAAGGAAGCAGGTGCCTGGGGTGGCAAATCTTAAGGGGCGGCATTCCATCCATTCTTGGGGCGGCACTCCAGCCCCTTTGGTCTTTGGCGGCTCTCAGCTTCCTTCTTTCTTCGGCGGCATGTTGGCGACAGCTCCTTCAGTTCCCTTCTTTCTTCGGCGGCACTTCGGCGGCAGCTCCTTCAGTCCCCTTCTTTCTTCGGCAGCAGCTCTTCAGCGGCACGACCTGGGGTTTTCTTTTTTCTTTTTTTTGCTTCGCCGCTTGGGGCGGCAAAAAAGCTGGAGCCGGCCCTGTCCAAGGCCTCACCTGGAGACTGTGGCAGAGCAGGGAATTGAACCCAAGTCTCAAGGTAGTGTTATAATCACTGGACCATGCCTCCTCTCATTCAGATAAATCCCTGCTCCCCAGTTTGAGGTGCAATTGGAAATAATTTATAAATCCCATTCAAACAAAACATTGTCGTAACATAACTTTATATTACCAAGATATAGTCAATCCATTACTTTGACCATCCAATTTACACACTGTAATTCACTGTTTCCTGCTTGTCTATCCTTGCCTGACGTGTGCACAATTTAATGAACTGTATTTCCTTTTCTGTTTGGGAAGTGCTGAGTACGCTATGTGCGCTGCCAGAAATAAATAATAATGTCTTACCGGACATAGTTTGCTGGTAAGAGTGTTTGATTAGGATTTCTTCTTTTCAAAAGACAGGAGGCTTTTATAGTTCTAGGAAATATGGGCAGTTCCATCAATTTATCATGCAGATTTCACTCGCCTCTATACTCTTTTGTTTTTTCATTCAGAGGTATACAAGCCTTCTGTAGTTCTAACAGGGTGTCTTTCAATGGGGGGGAGGGATAGCTCAGTGGTTTGAGCACTGGCCTGCTAAACCCAGGGTTGTGAGTTTAATCCTTGAGGGGGCCATTTAGGGATCTGGGGCAAAAAATTGGGGATTGGTCCTGCTTTGAGCAGGGGGTTGGACTAGATGACCTCCTAAGGTCCCTTCCAACCCTGATACCCTATGATTCTATGAATGGTCTCCGGGCTGATTCTATAGATTAATATAGACACAAGCCCAAAACTAATTCTTGGAGACAAACACCCTCAAGCTTTGGGCAAGTCCATAATGAGATCAAACTTTATGTCTGGGATTCATCTCTAGATTTTACATTTGTTTATTTATTTTGCCATTCAGCCTGGTCAAATCCATTTTCCTTGTTGCTTTATCTGCCCCTTTACTCCTATATTGGGATATTCAATTCTACCATGTAGTAGTCATTACTAGAGCTGTGTTAAATTTTTCTAACAAATAGTTTATTCGATGAAAATGTAGTTTTGGTTGACACAAAACTATTTGTAAACTGGATACAAATAGTTTCAGCCATTCACAATATGGCCAGAGGAAGAGGAGGTAGTACTATTGCTACCTTCTTATATTCTTTAGCCCAATAGCTAGGTCACTCACTCACATGACATATGGGAGACCCAGGTTCAATTCCCCGCTCTGAAACACACCCAAAGTAGACTTGATTCGACCTGAATCACATTTTTTGGAACCGCAAACAAACCGGAAAAATCAATTATTTGCCCAACTCTCAAAGTTATGCATTTAGTTCCCAAACTCACTTCCTGGATTTAACTTCTGCATTATGCTAAAGAGAACATCTCACCTGTGGGCTCTAAAAATCCAAAATGTTTCTTCCAAACATGTTCCCAACATTCCTTTTAACCAGTTAATATGGGGATAGCAGAAAAAAAAGAACCCATTGTTACTACTGTATCCACAGATTTTGACGAATCCTGCACATCTCTCATGTAACAGTCCTGCTGACATTAGTAAAAGTATTGTCTGAGCAAGGAATTTGCCCTTAACACACAATTAAGGATTGGGCCCTTAATCGCTTAATATAATTAATTCCTTATTCTCATCTGATTTAGCATCCTTTAGTATGCTCCTACCATTACAATGGTAGCCCTTTCCAGCTAATTGAAGGTACAAGTCAATAACTCCCCTTTAAATCCAATCTTTACTGCTTACCTTCAGCACAGTGATATTCCATGCAAAACTTTCAATGGCTTTGCTTAGTTTTCTTCCTTTCAAACCTTCCTTTGCCCCAAGGTTATGAAGTTCTTCGTGGAATTCCATGCCTAAAACATGGATTGGTACATGATTTAGTATATGATTCAGTTATACCGCAATTTAATTTTTACTCAAACCATTCACTGACAATCCCCAGATTTCCCCACACCTGTTACTTCCTGAATTTTCATTTTATTTCCTCCCATCCCTGCCTCTCAAGAACCTGATGCTCATCTTTCAACTGCAGAGGACTGGGTGCAAAAAATATTTTTTTAAAGCCCAGTTGACAAAAGACGTTTTACCATCTATCTAAAATAATATAGTCCTGTTTATTGTTTAATCTTCTACTTCTAATACTCACCTTCCACCTTTTGGGCTCTATATTTGTTCCTTTATTTTGCTGTGTGCTGCCATAATCACTGGTAGACAGTGTGAGGCAACTGTCATTTCTCCAATGACTCTGCCTTTATTCTGCATTGCTGGCAATATCACTGCAGAACTCAATCACTGGTCTCTGTGTCTCCCTTCCCCCATTGTCTCTGTCTTTCACAGACAGGTTCATGTCTTGGAAGGAAACTCAACAGACATGAAAGATATCTGTGTAGCACAGTGCACCAGGATTAGATTCACAACTTCTCATTAATCTTAATAGGAGTGTAGCAGGGTGCTGGTGCAAAAGCACCTAATTAGCCCATGCCCAGTCAGCTCCAATCAGGGGAAACAGATTGGGGCTGATGGAAAAGGCCTGATGCTGGCCTGAGGATTGGCAACACCTGCTGGCCTGAAAAGCCAAGGGCTATAAAGGCTGGGAAGGAGAAGTCAGTCAGGGAGGGAACTGGAGGCCTCCTAGCTGAAGGATAGCTTGGCTGGTAAAGAAGGAGATTAATCCTGTAAAGTTGTATATAGTTAGACACTGGTGGTCGGATAACCCGTAGTAAATAAAGACACGGGTGTTGCACAACCCTGAAGCTTCTCTGAGTCTTATTGGGGGCAGCAAGTGGGCCCCAGGAAGAGGGGCGGGTCGTGGACCCTGTTACAAGGAGTCATAGAGAAACAACATAGCACTTCACACTGATAAATTATTTCATAAACTCTACACTGCCTATCCTGGGATACTATTCTTGCAGCCGGTGGAACAGAAACTTTGAACCACAGCCTTTGGAATCCTGTTACATTTCACTGCCAGTTTCTGTGGTAGATATGGCAGATCCATTGCTGTTCAGAAAGTCTAAGCACACATTTCACCCTTCAGATGTGTATTTAGTCATAGAAGTTAGAGATGGAAAAACTCTTAATGGGGCCATTTAGGCCAGTGGCTCTCAAAGATTTTCATACTGTGTGACATTTCCAGAGTGCAAGCAAGGGTTAAGGGACAAAATGAAAACAAACCCACCTTAATACAGTGAGTGTAGCTGCTTGGTTACAGCCCTTCAATTTGTACCAGTGTTGTTCATTTCCTCTCCTAGGAAATTTTACTTTCATTAATACCAAATCACCCCATAATGCCTGCAGCCCCCCACTACTCTAATAAATTAAGCTCAGTTTGCAGTTGTTTGGTTAGTCTTCCCGTGTGTTTCCTACATCTCCAATTTTGGTGTCATTCCCTAATTTGAACTAATTGACAACAAAGAAGCATCCAACAAGGAATGGCACAAAACTTTGCAAAGAGGGGCTAATTCATTAATTATTTTTGCAGATTAAAAAAGCCTTTTGAAAGCCTGGAATGGGTTTAAGCTAACAGGAACCATCATTGCCAAAAGACTGACAAATCCTTCCCCCTATGATTGAAGAGGCTTTGCAGAGCACCAAGAAGGGTTATAGAAGACAATTTGGAAGACTGGTCCTGGCTGGACAAGGAGACTGGGAGCCAGGGGCAGACACTGGGAAAAGGAGGGGGACAAGTTGAGGAGGAGAGGACAGAAAGGGTCACCTTTGGGAGGAATGGGCAGAAAAGTCTGTGTCCACTAGAGAATAGTCCCCTCCAGAGCCTGGAGTGGACACCATGATTTCTGAGACTCACCATTCCTCTGCTGTCAGCCCAAATCTGTGAAACCCACTGACAAAGTGTCTCATCCCCCGCTATGGATGGTCCACATAGAGCATTATGCTATCAGTTACTCTGTTAGCTATCTGAGGTCTGTGCAGTGGATCTAAAAGTGCCATTTGATGACCAAGGTAGGTGCTAACATGATGCCAAATGATGCAATTTCTTGTATTTAGTTTGCTTTTTAGGAAATTACACATACAAAACAAAAAAAACCTCTATTAAAAGAACATCATTAAAGTTGCAAAGACAAGCACACAGAAGTTAGGAAGTGCCTCTGCAACCTTAATTTGGCCCTCTTTTATGCATTATGATAATCTTTAATGATATGATCATCATACACTATTTTTCCACAGGACCCTGCCTCATTCAGCGCGTAGGATGGACCTGATCTGGGGATGTATTTGGGATTTTGTAGGAGGAGATTTGCCTGTAGCACTTATCTTTCATTTCTTACAGATGTTGGCAAGTGTGTACATAGGAGCTGACTTCCGTTGGCTCCGCTGGGTGCATCGGGGGCGGGGCCTCGCAACATCGGCAGGCGTCGGGGGCAAAGGTAAGTTCTCCGGTAATGGGCGCGGGGCCGGTGGGGAGCTGCTGGTGGGTGCTGAGCACCCACCAATTTTTCCCCGTGGGTGCTCCAGCCCCGGAGCACCCACAGAGTCGGCGCCTATGTGTGTGTAGTAAAGAAGCAGGCAATTGCAGGGAGACAAAGGATGGTCTCATGATGAAAGCAGTTGAATGAGGCCCCAAGAACTGGATTCTATCCCTACCTGTGCCACAGAGTTCCTGTGTGATGCTAGACAAGTCACTGAAACCAAACTTTTCACAGGTGCCCACTAACTATTTCTAATTTTCTGGGTGTCTCACTTGAGACCCTGGGGTCTGATTTGAAGAAATGCTGAGCACTCATAGCTGCAACTGAAGTCAATGGGAGCTGTGCTCTGAATATATATAGTGCTATATAATGCTAAGGACTCTGAAAAAACAGGTGCCAGACATCTAAAATTGGACACCAAATGAGTGGATACTTTTGGCCTTAAACTGCCTATGCCTCAGTTCCCCAGCTGTAAAACAGACATAAGATCCCCTCACCTCACAAGGATGTTTATAAAATTAATGAATGTTTGTGAAGCATTCAGATGCTATAATGATGAGCGCCACAGAAACGCTCATAAGAAAATTAATAATTGTGTCTTCAGAGCAGGGTTTGAACAGTGTGCAGTAAATAAAACCTGGGGCCACACACTGAATGAGGAGAAAACAAAATATTGGACAGCTGCTCATTCAGTAAGCACCATCCAGTCTCTGTACCCCCCCGAATGAGGCGGGGGTCCTGTGGAAAAAATGGTATTGATCATGTAATTAAAGACTGTATCATAATGCATACACGCAGGGGGGTCGGGGAGGGGAATTAAGAGTTGCACAGGTTGCCCTGGAGCGGTGAAAAGGGAACTTGGGCAGGGTGGACTATCAGATCCGTGAAAAGCAGTAGGAAATAAGGGTCTGACTATATTGCAATTAAACTTCCGTGGCTGGCAAATGTCAGCTGATTCGGGCTCCCAGGGCTCAGGCTAAGGGGCTATTTAATTGTATTGTATATGTTTTGGCCCAAGCTCTAGGACCTGAGTCCAAATATATACACTGCAATTAAACATCCCCTTAGCCCTATCCTGAATCAGCTGACATGAGCCAGCAGTGGATTTTTAATTGCAGTGTGGACACACCCCCTAAGGGACTGACTCCTCCTGTTTTACACACAGAGTTCACAATTATAAACTCATCACTAACTTCCACACACTTTCTTTGATGTGCACAAGTAGCTCCTGCTAACCTCATTCAGAGTAAAACACAGGCACAGAGTGGGAGATGCATCCTAAGTAGTAAAGTAGTCAATGCAGAATCCACTCATAAATCACAACTGATCATTCCAGCAAAAATATTAGCTGTGAGAAGCTACGGTACATTACTCCAGAACAAACCTGCGAAGTTCCACTTAATTTTCCACTAATTTTAAGGCTATTTTTGAAGTCTCTGGGCCCCATTCTGTTTCTGGTTATTTCAATAGAGTTACTCCAGAACTAGACTACTGTAAGTGAGAGAGCATCATTTCACACCTGTGACTTTCCTGTTGAGGATTTTACTGTGTGTATATTTCTATGATACTGGAAATAGTCAGTAATTATTTTCTGCAGTCTCCTTCATTCAAGGTTGTCCCAGCTTGACAGCCCAGCTCAAGTGATGCTTTTGACTAAAATATATATTTAAATAAACAAATCTCATGCCCATCTGATGGAAGCCACAATTCAGAAAGTTCACATGGGGGAAGGATTTTCTTTATGCTCTATGGAAATAATGAAATGTATATGGATTTAAAGATGTTAATGAAAATTAACATTTGTTAGGGACACATTTGAAAAACAAAACAGTCTCACTGGTGGTTCTAAATGGCTGAAATAGGCTACAACATTAGCACAACATCCAATTCTGAGTCTCAATTCTGGTGACCAACCACAAGAGTGCTGAAAAGTGATATGATTGTCACTGTACTGGCGAGGCCTGGAAAGAGTAGTCTGGATTTCAATCATGGGGCAAAAGGCAAAAAACCAATTCATTCTGTGAAATTTTTCTCTACTAAAGACGGAGGAATTAAAGGAATTTATTACAGGGCATTAATTATATTGTTTATTTAAGGAGTATAATAGACGTGGCTCTGGTCTCAGTAGTTTAACAATCCAAAGGCCCCTTCCTGCAAACACTTATCACAGACAGTAGTGTTTACTGCAGTATGTAGTTTTATTGAAGACTACTTATCAGACTCCAGCTGAAAGCAAAGGCTACATTCAGTAGTGAGTGTTTGCAGAACTGGTCCCTAAGGCCTTGTCCATATTAGCAAAGTAGGAATGGTGTAACTAAATTGTAAAATGAGCATTTAATTGAAAGCCAAAGATGCTTCTCCCCTTTGTACTCTGCTCTAAGAAAAACTATGGCATAGTGTATAGAGTTACAACACGGGATAGAGTTACAACAATGTGCATAGAGAATACAACAAAGTTACCTGCTTTCTGACACTGAACAATCTTGTCATGAATGGTGTCTGCTGTTTCAATAAGAAACCTGCTCTCCTGAATCATCTGTCAGAAAACAAATGAAAACCAGGTTGCTATTACCAGGCTTTAGTTAAACATCTAGCTCTCAGACAAGTTATTAAGAAGGTACCATTTTAAAAGAGCTCTGCTGCGTAAGGCTAAAAATATTATATCAGTCAATCATATCAGATCTCCCAATTCTGTGTCAAGGTAAATGACAGTTGCTCAGGAAATGTTTTGTTGCAGAAGTCAGAGAACAGCTGTTTTACATCAGCTAGACATAATTTTAAGCAACATAAAGGAAACAGAAGTAGTGTCAAGAGAGAACAGAGCTAGCAGACAAACACTAACTTAAATCCACGATTGTATCTGAAAATGAAGCCTTTCTGTGCTTACTAGTTTTTTTTTTATTTGAATGAAATCAAAGAATTAGAATTATGGCCCTTCAGAGTAAATACCTAGCAAAAACTTGTATTGACCCATTAAGGGCCCTGATTCAGGAAGGTATTTAAGCCTCAGGCCCAATTATAGTACTCAAGAGTTAAAAAGATTTAACAAACAAATCAACCAACCAACAAACAAACAAAAGTAGTTGACTTCAAACGGATCACTCATACCTTTAAAGTTACATATGTTTAAGTACCTTCCTGTTCCAAAAAGTTTCAAAAGCCCAGTCAAGCAACTGAGTTGTTTCAATGCTAACTTTTGCAAAATTGTGAGATGTGGCATGTATATCTGTTACAGGAAGGAAGAACATGTACAAAGATAAAATACATGTGCTTGAATATAATCTTATTCTTACTAGTATAAATCAAGAGTAGCACCACTGAAAGCCAATCGAGTTAAAACAGCATAAAACCAATGTAAATGAGATAAGAATCAAGCTGATAGTTTCATAGGTTTACATCCTGCTGCAACATAAGTTATGATATGCAAACATGGCCAAAATGCAACTGTTTTTTTTTTAATTCTTGTGTTCAGTTGTGTGCAATATGAAAGAATTTTATGTCCTGATCCTGCACCATTGACATCAATGAGGACCTTGCTTCCGACGTCAGTGGGCATAGAATCAGGACTTTACAGAGAGGCTCAACGATCAAACATTCCCCTGTTCCTCTCAGTCTAGACTATCCCATGCAGCACAAAATCTCACTTTCACTGCACACTTGAAGCATTTGAGCATTCCATGCAGTTTAGAGCTGCACAGAGCACTGAGTATACGAGGCAGCATATGTGGGCAATTCACATGTATGATTTAAGGAAATAGTTTTGTCAAATAAAGCCTGCAATCTACATGAAACCTAGCATTCGCTAGACCTGAGAAAATACTACTTTTTATTACAAGTTAGTTAATATTTTCAAATACGGAAAACAGTTGTCCTTACGCACCTATAGAATTAATAGTATGCTGAATAAGACTAAAGATATCATTAAACTTAATATCCCTAAAGCAGGCGACAAAAAGGCTGGGGAGAGAACAGAGTTAAGTTTCTTTTAGAAATAAAAACAACACATACTAATTTATACAACAGTCTTGCCTAAAGGCTCAAATCAGGAGGGCAACCAGTTGTGCTAGGCCATGTACAAATACAGAGTATGACAGTCCTTGCCCTGAGGATCTTATAATCTAACTGAAGAGAAGACACTGCAAGTGGGTGTAATAAACAGTAGGAAGCACTGGGGAAAGGAGAACAAGGGAAACAATGAGAATGTACATTAACATAGGCCAGATACACGCACAACTAGATTTTGCCAGGAGGGGAGTTTGGGCCAATTCATCCTTGATTTAATTGACAGTGGGATGATTTTGACCCCAATGATGTTAAAATACAATGTAACTCATTTCAATAACAGAGAAATGTTTACAAGG
Organism: Chelydra serpentina; assembly: GCA_037349315.1. Classification (NCBI taxonomy): domain Eukaryota; kingdom Metazoa; phylum Chordata; order Testudines; family Chelydridae; genus Chelydra; species Chelydra serpentina. The sequence continues at coordinate 30,937,271 of JBAIAC010000029.1, read as the reverse complement.
TATTTAAAAGATATTGGTAATTTATTATGTGTTAATGTTTCAATTACAGATCGGTCTGAATTAAAATCCTGATGGCCCCAGCTAGCTCCTATCTATAACATGTTGTGCCAAAATCCTGGACGTGTAAGTCCCAATTTTTATATTATAATTATATTATATGTTGAATTAGACATCTCTATGTCTAAATAAACATATAAAAACTATATTAATACAAATATCTCGCTGCTTTGACATACGCAGGACACCAAGGAAACAAAATCCATTACTACCTGTATTCATATAGGGGAAAAAAAGCTTGATATAGCTTCAGGTGGTAAAATTATTTTTTGTTAAAATATGCCTCCTGGACTCAAACTAGTTTCAATAGTATCCAACGCCTTTCATTCTTTATTACTTGCTTGTTCATGCATCATGTTGATTTTTTCTCTTTGATTTTTTTCACTTTTCATCTGGGAGAAAGTGACAATTTCTACCAACCCTCTGGCTTTTCTACACCATTGCACACAGTAATCCTGCATTAAAGGAGCCTTTCTGCTGCCAGTTACGAATCCCAGAGTGTGGTCTCAACAATGGAGAGAGCAAAAGTCTTTCAAAAAATTGCACCTGACCACTGGCCCAAGATACAAAAGAAGATTTGCATGTATTTTCATGGATGAAACCTGGTAGAATTTCATCAATAATACTCAGCACTTATACAGGCCTCATTCAATAAGGTGCTGAGTGTCTCCACTGAGATGCTGAGTGCCCTCAACTCCAACTGGTGTCAACAAATGGGGGTGGAGGATGCTCAGCATCCCACAGGACTGCCAACACACTGCTTTACAAATGACTGGCCTGTGCTCCAACTCCTCCTTGGCATTAATTTACTAATCCTCACAACACCCCTATGAGGCAGGATTCAGATTAAGTACTGATATGCCCAATTTAAAATAGTGAAACAGCAGAAGAGAGGCTAAGTGACCTGCCCAAGGCAAGTGTCAGAGATAGGCTTGGAAGTCCAGAATTCTTGGTTCCTGGTCGTGTGCTCCGATCTTTTAAGCATACCTATGAGGCCTTCACATAGCTCAGCATCCTCTACATGTATAAATCCTATCATCAGTAAGACCTCAGAAAATTGCATTGATATGAATGTCCTGCAAGCCTTCAATTTCTATATAAAATTATATAAACTATGAAAATTGATTGCCTTCTGCCACTGACTGCACCTCTTCATAGGAGATGATGGTAGGATTATGCTCAGACTATCCAACAGAGATATCGAATAACAATTACAACGGTTTTCATGGGGAAAGCTACAATGAAAAGTCAACTTTCCTTTATTGAAATACCATATAGAGCAGTCTCCAGCTCTCTTGATGCTGACAGTTGAATCTTGCTGCTGTCAACACCCCCAGGATAAAACAATGAAAACAGGATTGCATAGTAGAATTGAGCCTGTTAATGTTTGCAATCCTGTCTGTAATTTTCATGTAAAATTAAGCAGCCTTTGTCCCAGTGGAACAAACATGAGAAGGCAATTTAGATTTGAGAGCTTCCCCAATACACTTGATAGGAAGTAAAGGAGTAACTTCTCTACTTCTGCACTGAGGCGAAGAAGAAATAATCTTTAGTCTATAAAGTGATGTTCCTTTTCAACGGTGGGTGTTTTTCAGAAAATATAAAGTATAATCCATCAGGGTATTTACATGAATTGACCAATTTAAAATAAATTTTTCAAATGTCATTCATCAATCATGATGTTTGGATTCTTTTTTTATTTTTATTGTTTTTTTAAATTTCTTATTGTGACATACCAGGGTATATTCCAGACTAATGAGCAAGGACGTCACCCCTGCCCGGCCCCTGCAACCTGGGGTGCCTTAACATTTGTTCGGATGGGCCTACCTGGGCCGCTCACAAACAGCCTTCCAGCATGCAAGCCACACCCTGAGCTTCTGTGTTTAACTCCAACCTGCCAGTCACACTTTGGCTCTCACCAGCTTTGGTTATAGTGCAGGGTGACCGCAGCACACTGCTAGCCTCAGATTTTCCCCCCCAGAAACATATGTTCTGTACTGCCCAGCCCTCTCCTGGACATTACTGATCTCTTGAGTCCATTATTCCTGTACGGGAATAATATGCACATAACTTGTCACCCCAACAGGAGTTACCCAGACACTTCAACTTGAACACACTGGATCAGATAAAATACTAAAACAAGTTTATTAACTACAAACAGATAGATTTTAAGTGAGTACAAGTAATGAGGCATAAAAGTAAAAAATGATTACAAGAAAAATAAAGATAAGATGTTTAGTAATACTTAACTTATCAAACTACGTCAGATTCAAGCACAGTTTCTCATCACATGCTTTCAGCAGTTTTACTGACCAAACCCTATAGGTCATGACCTTCCCCCCAAAGTCCAATGCTTGCTTCCTTTGTTGCTTCAAGTGCAGTGAATGTGATGGGCAGGGAGAGAAAGAAGGGGGTGTTTTGGAGTGTCTGACCCTTCTTTTCACAGTCCTGTCCCCCCTTTGAGAATCATTTCCAGCTGGGAGCAAGGCAATAGGAAATATGTGTGGAAGGGAACTTCGTGCTGTTTCTTTGCTAAGATGTAGATTTTTTTTGCCCCTGACCCCTTTCCTTCCAAAGAATGGCCACTTATCAGGTAACTGTCCACCAGCCTTGTTTACACCTGGTTGAGGAATTTAATTTACCTTAGTCTCTGAGGAACTGGTTTGGCCACTCCCCAGATTTATCAGGAGAACATACTTTCAGTCATGATCTGAGCTTATGTTTATAAGTTCACATATAATGTGCATTTTGCCACATTATCAATCAGCAAATTATGAGTTATTTAAATACCACCTCACAAAGCATATTTTGTACAAAGATTATTACAATAATGGGTAGGGTGTGAACACAGGGGTACATTCTGTCAAACTTGTCTTAACAGACACTGCCACAGCAACGATGGCGTTGCCCTTCCCACCTCCATTTGGTGCTTTTCAATTGCAACTCAATTGGACCAGAGGATCTGGGACTATTGCTCCAATGAAAGTAGCCCCCAGGATGAAAGTTTCTATAGAAACCAATTCTGGGAGAAAGATACGAGTCCTTTGGTAAAATGCTTTTAATGGGACAAATGGAAAAATAGTACAGGAAACACTTTTAAACTGAAGAAATTAATGACAGGCTGTTCAAATTGATGGAACACGCAAGTGGCTAAGCCCCAAATGTAAGTTTGTATTTAGTAAGGGGGTGGAAGATATAAAAGCAGTATGCACATGTTAAATTTTTCAACAAAATAGATTTTTTAAATTTAAACATTGCTCAGCAATGATGGAAATAGGAAGGCCAAAATTCTGTTAATCTCATTCACCTGAACTGTCCCATTGAAACTAGCCAGGTTTCTTAGACTCATCGAGTTTAAGGCCAGATCATCTAGTCTGACCTCACCCAACTGCTCCTGTAATAGACCCCTAATCACTGGCTGAGGTACTGAACTCCTCAAATCATGACTCAAAGACTTCAAGTGACCGTGAATTCACCATTTACTCCAGTTTAAACCTACAAGTGACCCATGCTTCAGAGGAAGGCAAAAAAAACCCCACCAGTGTCTCTGCCAATCTCACCCAGGGGAAAATTATTTCCCAGCCCCAAATACGGCAGTCTGTTAGACCCTGAGCATTTCAGCAAGACCCAACAACCACATGCCTTGGAAAGCATCCTCTGGAGTAACTCAGAGTCCTCCTCATCTAGTGTCCCATCACCGGTCAGTGGGGAAATTTGCTACTAGCAGTCGCAATTCGGCTACATGCCATTGTAGGCAGTCTTATCATACCATCTCCTCCTTAAACTTATCAAGGATCAAGGATGTTCTAGAACTTCACTACTTTGATGGTTAGAAACCTTCGTCTAATTTCAAGCCTAAACTTGTTGATGGCCAGTTTATATACATTTGTTCTTGTGTCCACATGGGCGCTTAACTTAAACAACTTCTCTCCCTCCCTGGTAGTTGTACCTCTGATGTGTTTATAGTACGATAAGTAAGATTTGGTTCAAACATAACAGCACTATGGTATGTAGTAAATGAGAAGCAGAAAGTGAAACTGACAGTGAATGGAAAATGAAACTGACTTGTCTCATTTCACTGTCTAAATTGAGTGAAGAGCAATGACTTTAAAATCTAATCCACTTCTAGCCATCCATGTCGGTTAACTTTACTTCACTTTTAATAAACTCAGATGCTAGTAAGATATTTATCTTAACAATAATACCTGAATTCTTTGCCCATATAAATATTATGTCTTGTATGTATTAAGAGAAAATTAATTGGAGAATCAATAAAAACAAAGGATTTCTTTTTAGAAACTACACTGGTACAAATTATTTCTTTGTTCTTTATACATTTTTCTGTAAATTGAAAAAGTAAGAGGAAATTATTGTGGCAGCCTCACCAAAAAAAGTGAAAAATTAAAGTGCTACTCTCTCTGGGAAGATAAATGATACAGAGGGATAGTTCAAAAAATCAAATAATAAATATTCCAGACATTAAATAATAGAAATCAACAACAAACTAAAAAGGGAGAATTTTTTTTCTCTCTCTTATCGCTGGAGTCGGGAGAGAAAGTTGAGAGAAAAGCCCTGCAAACTCTGTATTCTTGAATGCATCTTTGTCAATGGCGAGTTTTGCCCGAGGAGTGCAAGCAGAATCTTGCCCTCCCTCTGCAAAAATATAATCTACTGGTCGAACAACTAAAGTGCAAATTGAGTTAATGAAAATTTAAATAGGATTCTCTCTTTTAACATCAAGCATTTCTTGCAGGCATTTAGGACAAGAAACAGCCAAGCAAGTCATTGTCTGCCAGCAAGCCTTATAAGAAGTGGGGATATCTAGAAGATGCTGACAGGGCTAGAAAAGGGATACCAGTTATGTACAATACCATGATATCTATTCCAATGTACAGCAAATTCAGTTTTCTATATGTTGAGCATACGCACAACACACTGTGGTAGTAAGTATGCCTATGAAGAATGCCGACATCATTTGGGAGTGTAGCGGGGTGGATACCCCGCTCCTGCCCTGAGGGGCTTGAAACAGCCCTGGGAGGGGGCTGTGGCAGAAGAAGGCAGCAGGGCTGATTGGGGAAGCAGCCGCAGCTGGGCCACGCCCCAAACAGAGCCAAGCTGGCCCTTATAAAAGGGCTTCTAGCAAGGAGCTCAGAGAGTCTTTCTCTGCCTTTAGAGAAGGACCTGGCTGCAAGGGCTAAGCAGGATACCTAGACTGGAGCAGGGCTGGGGAAAGGTCAGGGGAGCCGGGGAGCTCTGGCCTAAGAAAACCCCAGGCTGCAGGCCTGGTAAGGCCAGACTGGGTACTGGGGTTGCAGGGGCAGCCCACGGGTAGGCCGAGGCAGCAGGTCCAAACCCCCTTTGCCTGTGATGAGTGGCTGATACTGCAGTCTGCCCCAGGGCGCGGGGGCTTGATGGTGACTGGCAGTGGCCTAATACTGAGGCGAAATGGGGATAGTGGGTGGGGGTTCCCTTGGGAGGGGGAGACCCTGAGATTAAGGCTGTGGAGATATTGCCAGGGGGAAGCACCCCAGAGAAAGGGGCACTGGGGTCCTGGAAGGGACACGGGGCCAGAGTGGTCAGGCGGATCACCGGCCTGCAGAGGGCGCTCTGGAGGCTGGATGAGCTAATTCCCTGGACGACCAGCAGGAGGCGCCGCAGGGGTGAGTCCCGACCCGCTTACAGGGAGAGTTTGAAATATAACAGTAGGACTGCAAAGGGTCTGAATACAAATATCCTGAATTTTAGTTTGATATTGCTCTTTGATTGTTTCTTTACAAATATTTATGGAAAAAATATTGTGCCTGAACTGTAAAATTTTGGGGCTTAAAAATGAATACAATCACGTTACAAATCAGCGGAAATACTTGCTTTTTTGTTGTACTTTGAGCATGTCTACGCTACAAAATACCGAACGAAAGGCAACCTAATGGTATTTCATATTAAGAGCTCTGATATCATTCAGGGCCTATTTTGCAAGGAATGAATGTGACTGGGGGGGAGGGGAAGATAAACCAAAAATAAGACTGGAGGAAGGAAAGAGAAAGATACACAGATGGAGAAAGATGTACACACAGATGGAGAGAGAAAAATATTGAGAGAAAATACTAAAGGAAATCTAAAAATTGCTTTTACACACTACACCCATATCTAGATAAAAATATGCAACCAAACTCTAAAACCAAATATCAGTACAAGTTTCCATACATAGTTAATTTTCACAAGTTGGACCAAATTCTGCTTTAAGTTATGCTTGACATCAGTGTATTACAACATTCGCTTGGCAGTGAATACTAGTGAAGTTAGCCACCCCGCTCATTTTTATTTGTTCAGAGCTGTCTGAAAAATGATTCGTTGGTGCTGAAATTGCCTCAGTTGAAAGACAAATTTTGTTGGGAAAGTCTGGAAAATCTGTTCGGCCATTTTTGAATTATGCAAGTGAAAAAGATGTACCTCTCCCATTGGAATAAAAGACTATCACACTTGTGTCCACACAGATAATTCAAATAAGGCTGAAATTTGAAGCGTGGCACATATACAGGACAGATCTTCAGCTGGTATAGATCTGCATTTCTCCACTAACTTTAATGATTGATGCTGATCTGTACCAGCTAAGGATCTGACCTATAATATCCATTTGGAAGTGTGTCAATGACCAAGAGTCTGAATCTGAAAAGAAAAAAAAAGTGTGCATTTCCTGGCTTTAAAAAAAAATTGTTTAACATTAAAATTGCATTAACATAATATCTGCATACAAACTGTGTGCAATATATCTACTTACTGTTCACTAACATTTTCTCTGACATTATCCCCTTTCTCAGAAATCCCTAATCCCTCTCTCTTGAAACTTGCTCCTTTACTATCCCAACCTTCCCTTTCTGAGCAATATCTGGAAAAAAGTTGCTTTTTTTCACCTAACCAACTATTCCAAAATAATTTCCCATACAGATGTTTGAATGCTGAAGAAGAGCATTCAAAAACATTTGTTCAAATTCCAACTGGCTTTTTGGTCAAACCATCTTTGTACCTCTTATTATTTGTTATTCATAAACATTTGCACAAATGTCTGAGGAATGGGATTTTTGATTGAAGTATTTGTATCCGCCCAGGAGCAGGGGTATCTGTGTGCAGACAAGAGGATTTGTTTGTTTATTATTTGCTAAATGTAACTTTTGTGTTTAAAAAGCTTCAGTCTTCCAATGAGGGAGGAAAAACAATACCGTGCGACTTAGGTGAATGTTTACCACAAACAGCCATGGCTGGCTCCAGCCAACCAAGCATGTGCTTGGGGCAGCACCTTCTAAGGGGCAGCCAATCTTGGGGCGGAGGGCATCGCTCAGGGTTTTGGGGTTTTTTTTACTTTGGCGGGGTGGGGCAGCAGTCGGGGGGGGTTGTTTCGGTGGGGCGGTGCTCGGGGGGGGTTGTTTCGGTGGGACGGCACTCGGGGTTTTTGTGGTTGTTGTTTTTTTTGCTGGGGGGGGCAGCACTCGGGGTTTTTTTTTGTTTTTTTGTTTTTTTATTGGGACGGCAAAAAAGTTAGAGCCGGCCCTGCAAATAGCTAACAGTTTAAATGAACTATTCACAAGCAGCCAAAGGCTCAAATCTGTTTGTATAAGCTATTTTGCAAGTACATATGAATACTGAATGCAGACACAGAAATCAGAATCTTTTTTAGAACAATTCACAACTAAAAAAGTGCTAAATTATTTGTATAATTATTTGCAATGAACAATTCAACCATCTCTATTTTCCAGCTTAGCTTCTGTCACTTTCACCATGCCAAATATTTCCCTTTTAAATGTGATCAACGAACTTTTAAATTAATTTGACAGGTTCTAAAATGAGCTGCATGCTGCCCACCTCAAAGAAGATTGCTGTGACAACCTTTGAAGAAAGTGAGCAAGCACAAGTGAAGGTGAAAATGAAGAAATCCAGGAAGTTTCATATTACATGAAAAAATCTGAATTGTAGTTTTACAAATGAAACATTATATTATACCACTGTAGGTGGGTGAGAATTAGTGATAACAGGGGGATCAATTGATCATATATGGTAATAACCAAATCTATGAGTAAACTTGGAAAATAAACAGCTATAAACCATGCTCCTGCATTTTCATATATTCTTCAAAATGGATAAATTAATTTTTCTGCCAACACTTCATCTAAGTTTCTTGCTTTTAGTTGATTCCATCCCTTTTTCTACTTTGTAGATCTCTTATACACCCTGGATTTCTTCAGAGGATTCTTTTTCTTCATAAAATGTAGAATTAAAGGTAAGTTCCACAAAACTATTGCAAAGAGGCCATTTTTTAAAAATGAAACAAATATGAAATTCCTCTGGGAGACTCTCAAACAAAATGTTAAGGTAGCACAATTTGAAACATCCTATGTCCTTTGTTTCTGGAACTGTAACTACTTTTCAAGGTTCTATAATAATTTAAAAAACACCTAATTGTCCAGGAAAAAGCAAACAAACCACAGAAAATGATCTTTGTCTAGCATGTCTGTTGACAAAAGAACAATCCAATATAACAGACAGCTAATTGTTTTCAAGATCATTGCTACCGGTCTCAGAGCATCTGCATCTTCATTCACGTGGAATAGCCGAGCTGTCTATGCCTCATTAAACACACTGACAGAGTTTACCATTTTCAGGGGGAAAAAAATATGTTCAGATGATAGGTTTCCCCAGAAAAAATACAACACTGGTAGCATTTTTTTAAATCAGAGATTAATTTTCATAACATCCATAACAGTTCTACTGTTAAAGCAATTAAAAAATACACCTCAAACATAAGAGATGTGCTACATGAAGGTATTTGATAGACAACTCAGTGTGAATATGAACCAACTTTTTTGGGGGGGGGAACAAGTCTCCAGCTGCGTAAACCCAAGAGTAGTCCTTTGAGGTTAATGGACTACTTAGGTGAGTAAAAGATTAGAGCAAGTGTCTGCAGAATCAGTCCCTAAGATCTGAAATCTTCTCCATTAAAAACCTATAAAGGTAGCACTTCAGCATATCTTTTATTAAAAACATACACAAAATATTTTACATGGTGTTCTGCCAAAGTCTCCCTTTGTTTTCAGTGTTATGAATATGAGCCCTTTCAGTTGAGAACTGCTGGACAACAACAACAAAGATTGTCCCTTTCTGCTCTATTAATCTCCTTATCTCTTAATTTATCCCTACATGTTCCTTGCATAACTTAAATTCAGAGTTCACTAAAGCTTACTAGTTTGGGTTCGCTTTTACCGGCATAAATATACACAGGCTCCCATTTTTCACCTGTCACGTGGACTGACACTTCCTCTAGCAGAAAGAAATTTCTTAAGGTTAACAACCACTTCTCTATTAAAAGGAACCACCACCTGAGTCATTACAAATGCCACAATAAAGAGGGGTGGCATTTTTCACTATCTCTTCAATAAACACTTTAATAACTTCTTTCAACAGTTGAAGGTGTAATCCCCACACACAGACACTATATTATACTTTCAAATATTAATGTTGAGATACATTGTTTACTCTTTCATCAAGAGAACAGATTTCAATATTCTGCATATTGACATGATCTAAAAAAGAAAATATGTATTGAGAAAAACTTTGAAAAATAGGGACTTATTCTTTTTTGAAAGGAATTATATTTGAACTTTTTAATCATCATCCTAAAACAGATGAAGTTGGGGGAAAATACTTTAGGGAAATATGTGGACTCACTAACCAAGATCCTTTTTTACTTATTTCATTCTGTCCCTTTTGTATGCTCTTAATCAGTTTTCCGTCATGAAGAATTTCTAGACAAAATTTTCCAATGGTTTATTCTAGTATTATTTGAAACATACCTTAAAACAAAAAAAGCATGAGAGCAAAAATACTGTCTGTTAGGATCTTGTAGAATTTTAGCTATTTACTGCATAAGCCCCGGTGTGGTGGCGCGCACCTGTTATCCCAGCTGCTTGGGAGGCTGCGGTTGGCGGATCGCTCAGGAGTTCTAGGCTGCTGTGCGCTATGGCAATCGGGTGTCCGGTGCTACTGACAGCCTGGCCAGCGGGTAGTTGGAGGACTGGCTAGAACAACACATCTGATGTGTTGTGATCGGCGCGCTCTCTGTGAGGGCTGATGGACCGATCAGTGACAGTGACTGCATAATCTAAGCTTTCACTAAAAATAATGAGTTGCATTAGTCCTTTCCACTGCTAAAATAATGCTCCCTGTACATCAATATCTTGCTACCCTGTAGCTCAAGCTTTGCAGAATTTTATCTCCAGCCATATAATTCACTACAATCAAACTTCAGGTAAATGAATACAGACAAATCTATTGCATGATTAAGGGCCAAAACTTGCTTATCTTATGCATATGAATAACCCCACTATCCTCAATGGGACCTCTCTCAAGAGTAGCAGAAGCATGAATTGGCCCACCATATTTCAAAATTATAACACAGTAATAAAAACACAGTTATAAAAGCTCATACCAGATCGTATGCAGCCATAAGCTTTTTCTGCACATCAGGCATGGTCCCCAGAGGCTCCAGGTAAGGGAATGTATCTTTCATATAGACAGTGGCAGAGGGAGTATTGTCACTGTTTATGAGTCGTGAGGACAAAGTCAGGATGCACTGTTTCAGACTGGCAATTGGAGGGAGTCCACAAAGCTCTTTAATGGACACAATTGCATTCTGTGGGGAAAAAATGGATTTGCATTTACTGTAGCTCACCATCCCATTCTGGTTTATAAAAATAAGTCAACTAATGCCTCTTACACACACACACACACACACACACACACACACACACACACACACACACACACACGGTTTTGTGAGCATTTGGAAAATTCTAAGAATAAGTTTGTCCCTGTGATCATACTGTTTTGCGGTCATTCAGAATACGGTGTCAGTGAGGATAAGAAACTCATAAGAATTAAAAGATAATCAGTAGAGAGTAAAATAAAAAAGGGTTGTGACCTTTGTTGCTTCTTTATGATTTTTATAGAAGGCCTGAAAAAATATTTATCTGCATTTTTTTTAAATTTAGGAATATCAGAAATATAAACTCAACTTCCCTGATTTTGCTGAAGGGTTCAAAGGGTTGGAGTACTCAACCCTTACCTGATTGGGGGAGGGGGGATTTACTTTTTCCACAAATAAAACGTTTATCCCAAAACGTTGTCAGCAGTTTGTGTTAGGGCTTGTCCACACAAAGAGTTACTGCACGGCAAGCCACTGTAAGTATCTACAGTGCACCAGCTTGCCGCACCTTAACATCCCATGCGGACACTGCTACAGCACAGTGACATTTCTACTAAGCTGCACTCTGGAAATTTCACTGCGCTGTTGCAGTGTCCATACAACAAGCTATTGTGTGGCAAACTGGTGCATTGTAGATTCACACCCTGGCTTGCTTATCAGTAACTCGCAGTGTAGGCAAGCCCTAAGAGTTGTGAAAAAATAAAACAAAAACGAAAGGGCCAGATTCTCAAGTCCAGCTCTTCTGTGCCCAATGCAGTTTTATGCTTTCTGTTCCTGGTCCAGCATCAGTCTGTCCTGACGCACCCTGGAGCAACTTGAGGGCTGGTGTTAGTGCCCCTGGCTGTCTACCACCCCAACTGGATGGTTCAGCAGCTAGAGATCACTAGGGTCAAGATGTGCATGTCTAGAGATACCCAGCCTCATCCCCTTTAACTCAGATCTATGCCACCTGCAGATTCCCCCATGCTGGGGGAATGCTCAGACAGCCAATCTGCCAGCCCCACAGGTGCTTTGCTCCGGCAGGACAGCTACAGAGCAGCCAGGATCTGGCTTAAAGAATTTTAAACAGTCTGACTAAAAAGCTCTTCCCCTCAAGTGCTCAGTTTTCAATCTCTTATGTCATAATTACACCAGTTCTCTAATTGTCCATTGACCTCCAGCAAACATCAATTGGAAAAATCTGATGTTTCTCATGAGAAAAGCAAGCAAGAGAGAAATCATTGTCTTTAAGGGCTGCATTGTGGATCAGAAAAAATAAAAAAGGGCACAAACATTTCTTCTCTTTCATGGGTCATCTGTAAGAAAACCAGGTGACCCAGGTCAAACCTAATTAAAACTCTAGAATTTATGCAGAAGTCAGCAGATATGTATGACTTGTCCTTGTGATTTACCTTCTTCCAATTCATATTATTGTTGCCAAAATCCACAAAAATCCCAGTAACAAAACATTGTAGCAACCAACAGAACACAACTGTTACCATAGTGCATTTTAGACCCTGTGAGGATACTAAAATTTGGATCCACATCTGATCTGCATCCACAATAATGAACTTGTGACCCGCACTTCACCTTTTATATGTATTCGCATCTGCACCCGCACCCAATTTCACTGTTAGAGCCCTGTGTGAATACAAAAATTTGGATCCGTATCTGGTCCGCAAAGAGAGTAAACAGCTGCAGATGCAGATATCCGCAGATATAAAGTGGATATCTGTAGATTTGCAGGACTCTCTATCTTTGCAGGTCAGGTATCAGAAAATGTTCAAATAATTACGAGAGGCTCTTCTGTTAACCACATATATTTGAATGGTACATTAGAAAATAAAATCTGTTGTCTGGTTGTCATACAAAGCATCTTTGAGAACAAGATCTAGAACCAAAATGTAGTTTTTGAACATACGCTAATACTATGTTTAGATCAGGTTTATAAATTATTTTCTGGTTATACTACTTAGTGTATACAGCTGTGATCTAATATTTATTGTTACAGAATAAAGGAATGTAAGGGAACAGAAGATGGAGTCAGAGGTTCAAATTAGTTATTTTCAAGGCCTGCAAGGAAGAAAAGCCTGGGAAGCGTTTTCCATTCTTAAAAATATGATTAAGATATTCCTCTGAGAGTGATTTATAACTTATGTCATTTTGTAAACCTTTCCAGCTGCCAAAACTAAATTTGCTTTAGACTCTGTCCAGAATTGCAGAGTCAGTGAAGTAATATAAAATGTGTTCTTGTCCTGTTTTCCAGGGATAAATTCCTTTGCTTTACCAAGGAAATAGCTATTGTATATTATCCTATATAAATAAAATTCTTATTGTTTAACCTTATTCAGTTTTGTTTTTCTTTGGCAGTATCTACACCACAGATCTGATTTTCTCCTAATAGAACCAGTGAGAATGCATGAAATTAAGCACAGAGTGCAAACCTGCCATGCTGACTCACGTTCTGAACCCACTTCAGTTTCCTCCCGTCCATTAAACTTTTTCAGTTGCACACTGGGTGTTTATCCCACAGTTCCTGACACATCTATAAGCACTGGATTCTGGGACTATGGCATAGTAGCAGAAGGTCTATCCATTTCAGCCCAAAACGTGTTAATGCTGTCCACATTGCATTGAACCAGTTCAGACTAAACCAGCATTTAGCTAAAAGCAAAATGTAATCATGTTAAATGTATAGAGCATTTGCGTATGGGGAGAAATGTGTTTTAGGTAGGATCACATAGTTCTTAGCAGAATACACATCTGTAATGTAGACAAGACTTTAATGACTCATACATTTGGGTGTTTCTAGGCACGCGCACGCACGCGCACACACACACTTTTCTCTAGTTAGCAAGACAAAGGTAAGCTGACATTCTTCAAAAAGGAGACAGGATGGGATGTCTCTGGCCTAGAGATACAAGCTAGTCCTCAACTCAAATCTCCCATTTAGCTAAAATCAGCAGAGTGGGTTTTGATTATTTTGTTTCTTTTAAATATTTTTCAAAAATTAAACAGCTGCTTAGCCTGACACCTATATGCTAATTAACCTCAGTATATATCAAGCTTTTGCATTTAAACTGCAAGGGCTAGATATTCCTTTTAGTTATACAGGTATAATTTTGAAGCAAGTCCATTGACTTCAATGGAGTTACACTGCTGTGACTGAGATCAGAATCTTTACCTAAGTGTTCAGTACAAAGCAATAATGAAGTAAAAATGTTCATACCTGCATGTTTTCCCTCATGTCAGTGGCCTCTCGTAATGGATGCACTGCGAGTTTAAAGATATCATCTATAATCTTAAGGCTTGTGTTCCTCAGCATGGTATACTCGCTTCCTTTCTTTCCTATTCTCACCGACAGACTGCGCTTTTGTGCTTTTCCTCCTCCACTTCGATTAGTTATTGCAATGTGAACAAAAAGTGTAACATGCTCCATGATATCTCCAACAAAGGAGCGCAAGGGTATATGTCGATATCCAGGCTGTAAACATTCAAGTGGTATGGTATACTGGCCTATAAACTCATCACCAATATAATCATCATCCAAAACAACAAAACGGATCATGGCAAGTTCTGGTAGATTTATTTGGAACTCAAAACTTTCATCAAAAATAGGATTGTCACTGTTTTGCTGAACAGTTTTAGTTCTTAGTTCTGCACAGTCTGCAGGAATTCCATGAATTTCTATGCAAACATATGGATCTATGACATCCCCTTTTGCACAAGCTCCCTTGGGCTTTGGAAAGTTCTGACCACTGATAATTTTAACATGTAGAACTTGAGGAGAGACCCCTGGAACGATGCCCTTTGTATTTGCACTAAAGTAAGATACTTCATCACGCATAACAGAAGGTCTAAGGACATAGCCACAGCCCCCATTCTGTAAAAACCAGCCAGTATGTAGATCCATCATTGGTCCTGGAGTCTGATAGTTCATTGCCACTATTTGACAACCACAATTCCAAAAATCTTGGGGATTTAAGTTACTAGAGTCTATCCTCATAACACTTGGGTATATCCTAGACAAAAATTTCTTGTTGTAATTGACAAAGTCCTCTGGATACTCATTTGCAATTCTACTGGCCTCTGCCTCACTGAAAGAGCAGATTTCCCAATAATTCTGACTTTTCATAGATACCACAAAATCTTTGTACTGGACAGACTTGCATATCGATACCAAATCAGACAACTCTCTGCACAGCCAGATCAGCCTTGGTTCATCCACATAATCTTCAGACATTCTTCGAGATATTTCAGCCTCTTCATCTTCATCAGTGACTTCTCCTTCTAATAAATCCTGGTCAGAGGGAAGCTTCTTCCCCTTCACAATGATCTTCATTTTCAATTTCTCAGGTGATGGAAGGTAGGCTTCTGATGGTAAAGGTGCTTCTGTGTAGAGTTTGTTTCCAAAAATCTTCTTCATATGTTGAACCACTACTTTTTGTTGTTGTATTGAGCAGTGGTTACCCAAGCAGAGAATGAGAGGATACTCTGAAGTAATGAAGGCTAATTTGTTTATTACCTCAATAACATTTCGAAAGGCAAGCGGTGATGTCATGCTATTACGGTTACAAATGATGGGCTCACTATCTGGACCATCACAAACATCAAGTTCAATACTCCTACAATTCATTTTTAAAGCCCTGACATAACCATTGATATCAGCTGGTCCTCTAAACTGGTCTTCTATTAGATAGGTATTGTGAGATGCATTGATATAGTAATGTGATAAAGGCTGGGTCATATCCTGGACAACTTTTCTGTGCACAGGGTCAAAAATATCACATTCTGGGGACACCAAATACTGAGTAAATCCATCAATTGCAAGAAATCCCTTCAACCGTCCTTCTTGAGAAAGTTCATACCTGCGGATAATGTCTAGACACATTTCTTCAGTTATATGAGCAACTCCTTGCTCAGCTTCTAAAAAAAGCATGAGGTCGTTAGCATCTAAATATTCTTTGTTTTTAGATATCTGCACTAGTAAGAAATAAACTTCAGGTCTTGTGCAAAGTTCGCTGAATGCTTCACAAAATTCCTCTTTAGTTACTCGAGTTGTTAGTTTTTCTTTGCTTTTCTGGATTTCCTTAAATTTTAACCTAATCTTTGATTCCTTTAGGGTAGGATTAAGCTGTTTGATTAACTCTACAGATGTATCTTCTAACATTATTCCATTACCATCAACATCTGCAGCTTCAAATACAGTTTTTAGCCACACAAACCGTGGGGTATTCTGGCTGTTTTCCATCAAATCCAGAGGTTGTTTGCTACGAGAAACCAGGTACCGTAAACCTGACACCCAAATGTTGGCCACATCAGCTGAATTGGCAACCAGGTCAAGAGACTCATAGTTCTCCCCATGAATTACAGAGAATGCACAGTCTTCACTAATCTGGTCTGCAAGTCCATTGTTCCTGAATGTTTCGGTGTTCTTCCCTAGTCTTATCTCTTTTACAGCAGAAATATCAAGCTTAGCCTTGTCAAGGTCTTTCTTGGAAGGTTCCCAGCGAAGCGCTTGCAAGTCAGGGTCTAGAGTAAAAAAACGATTATAAATGCGGGAATTTGGACGGACTTTCTTCAGTTCACACCCAGCCTGCATAAAGCTGATACAGTCACTAGCACTGCTTATTTTCTTCTCTGATGGCATGCTGCTGAAGGACACAGTTTTCTTCCTTCCACATTTTTGGTTGGAAGGATCCTGTAAAATAATTTAAAAATAATTAAGTACATTTTCTTTGGCCCTTTGACAAGTGTATATATAATATACAAAGCATAGCTACTTTAAATTTGTTTGATCATCAAAACATAAAGCACTATCCCTTCCCATAATTCAATTCTCTACTGGGCTATAGAATAGAACTACACAGTGTCTTGCTTGGCTGCAACAACATAGCTGTCACAATCACTCCTGAGAAGCATATTGGGAGAAGAGGAGTGGTGGACAATCAAGGTACCTGGAGGAGTTGGGATTGGGGAGGATTCACTGAGCAGTGAGAAGCTTCACAGTTATGGAATTAGCCTGGAGGGTTGCTACGGGGATGAAGGGAGTGGGGGGAGAGCCTAGAAGAGCCTGGGTGGGGTGAGGTAGAAGGAAAGCCTGGGCAGGTGGGAGATGGCCCTGCCCTCATTCTGACCCACTTTCCATTCCCCTCCTTCACTGTTGCCCCTCTCTTGCCATATCTGGTGTTCCCACAAAGCCCCAGCTGCTGGCGGCAGGGGAACATGGGAGACTCGCAGCGGTCACTGACAGGAAGGTACGTTTGCAACACCGCAGGCTTCAGAGACCAGCCTGGGAGCACGAGCCGAGCGCTCCCTGACGGCTCAGCGACCAGAAGGGAAAGAACAACAGGGCTCGCGGGCAGAGGCCAGGGTAACATCGCATCACCCGAAGCCAACCTGGTCATTCAGGGGGCCGGGGAGCCCTCTGGGCTGGCAATGCTGCGTTCTCTCCTGGCCCCCAGCACGGGCTCCCGCCGGCTCCTGTGCCCCGTCGCGCCCACCTCAGCGCCACCCTACGCACCAGGAGGGCGCCAACCTTCCCTCCCGGCTCCATGCTGCCTTGTCATGGGAAGGAGGAGGAGAGGCCAGCCAGGTGGGAGGCAGAGAAACTGCCTAGTTACCTGCTCAGCAGGTGCCACAGCAGCCCCAGTGGTCAGGAGGAGCAACTGCAGCCCCAAAACCTACTGCTGGCCCAAAGCCAAAGCCTCAGGAGAATTAGTACAGAAAATATAACCTCTCTATAATCCTTGAAGGTCACAGGGCCTGATTTTCAAATAAGGCCTCCATGTTTGAGTGTGCTATTTTGTGCCCACAACTTGCCAGTAGAGAGAGCATGAATGAAAGGCAGGCATAAAACTATTGGTGCAATTCTTCAATGTTGCAAAACTGCGCCTTCCAAAACAATGACCTAGTTTGAAAACCAGGCCCATATTTCTTGCATTGTAGATCTGACTGGAAAACCAAATACTCAGTAACATAGTATCTTAAGGATCCCACCATGGTTCTAGATGACTTTACCTGTTAAATTAAATCCTAGCATATACTGCTCTGTAAGCAGTATAAAAACTAAGTACAAATGTTTGCATTCTTGGGTTAGCTATTTTGAGGAGGTACGTCATTGTTAATGTTTTCTGTTTTGAAGTATTTCTCTGTGCTTTATTGTCCATCTTATATACAGCACTCTCCACATTAGCCCATTCAATAACATCTGAAGTGTTATTAAAGAAATACAACAATCGTATTCAAAGCCAACTGGGAACAATTACAAAACCTCTAAACTTTAGTATTAAAAGGTCTTTAACTAATCTGTCAAGGCAATGAATTAAAACTTTTAATGACAGGCAAAATTACTCTAGCCATATATTGTAGCATTTAGTATGCTAATTAGGATTAAAATAGGGAGAAAGAAAGTCAATGAACCCAGCACATTAGTTCAGCCTTTTTTTTTTATTTCACCTGCACATTTTATGTTCCTGAGTCATCATATTGCAATTTAATATTGCTGGTATGAAAATCTGTAAGCAACAAATGCTAATGAGTATAAATGAATGCAGCCAATTATACAGTAGTTTGTATAAGAGCCTTTTCTTTCCCACTTTTAGATTTTTAAAGAAAAAGTTATTTAAATTTAAAACATTGTTTGTGGTTTTTAGCAAAATCCATATGAAATTCCATATCTCACTTTTAGCAGAACAGTGCAGATTCCAAACCCAGGAACCTGAACCTACTTCCAATGATTTCAATGGAAACAGGAAAAACCTCATACAGCGTTGCCAACTTCTGCAGTTTTATGGTGAGTCTTGTGGTATTTGGTGTCTTTCACCCAATGATATTAATAGGCAGCAGGCTTATAACAAGCAAAAGGAAGTACTTCACACAACACACAGTCAACCTGTGAAACTTGTCGCCAAGGGATACTGTGGAGGTCAAAACTATAACTGGATTCAAAAAAGAATTAGATAAGTTCATAGAGGATAAGCCCATCAATGGCTATTCGCCAAGATGATTAGGGATGCAACTCCATGCTCTGGGTGTCCCTAAGCCTCTGACTGCCAGATGCTGGGACTGCACGACAGGGGATGGATCACTTGATGATTGCCCTGTTCTGTTTATTCCCTGCGAAGCATCTGGAATTGGCCACTGTCAGAAGACAGGATACGAGGTGAGATGCACCATCGGTCTGACCCAGTATGGCCATTCTTACATTATGTTCTTAAAGCCCCAGAGTCTGTAATCAAAACATTGCATGAGAATCTCAGCTTTCAATTAAAATAAAAGATAAGTTTCTAGTCCTCATGGTTGTGGGGAAATGGTTGAAAACATTAAACAAATGCACTATAAAGGCTCAGAAACCAGAAGGCATATGAAAAGTACCCAATGTGTGTGTGTGTGGGGGGGGGGGGTGTTTTTTTGTTTTTAAAAAACTCATGATTTCTAAGCTAGTCTGAAAAATCATGTCACCACCAAAAAGATGAATGTTTGGGGGTAAGCAATACCACTCATATTAATTTCCAAAGAATTCAATTTAAAGTCTTCTTAAATAAATACAGTAACTGAGACATTTTTGGACTTTGAATCTACAGCAATCTATGATGGAGGTACCCTGGGCCAGATCCTCAGCTGGGGTAAATCTGTCACACTGACTTCAGTGGAGCTACACTGATTACACTAGCTAAAGATCTATCATTTTGTCTTTGCCAGAGAGGGCAGCAAGATCTGTTACACAACATGCTCATCAATTGGCTTCTGTGGAAAACACACAAAGTTGTTTATTTTTAGTTGTGAATGGCTGTAGTTTTTGATGACAATGATAGCTTGAATAAAACTAATTTAGTTTAGGTAACAAAAATAATGGGCCTTCCTGGGACCATTGAGTGCTGCCTTTAATGCTTGCTCTTAATCTTTAGAGTTTATTGCAGAGAGTTTTTAGTTGGTGTCATAGGCAATTTAAAAATTGTAGAAAAATAGTGTTTCTTCTCCATGAAGGACTTTTTCATATCTGTTTATCAAGTCAATCAATTCAGATCTAATCCTGGGGACTAATTATGTAAAACGAGCAGGATTTGGATGTTATTGCAACTGATATGATTATTTTAATTGACATTAATGACTAATCACTCTAATCTACAATACAATACATGGAGAAGAAAACTGTGCAATTTGCAATTGTAAATTGATCCAAGAATGAGCTCATAACCACTCCAGGTGTTCCTTATTTGGTCACTATTATATGATTTCTTTGTAATGCTTTTAAAATGAAGCCTGACAAATTTGTATATAATTTCAAGTTAATAAAGCAGTTTTCATTTCAAAATGTAATAATCAAAAACATATTTATTCAAGTTTTGCAAACATTAAATGCTAAAGAAAGTGTGCCCTTAATCTTTTTTAAACTATAGCTTTATTAAATCTCAGGGAGAGGACATATTTTCTTCTAGAGGCACATGCTTACCTAACATTAAGAAAAGAATCTAGTTTACACTCCTCAGTTAGTGGTGGAGCGGGTTCCAGTAAGGACATTTCGGTGAACTATCTATTTTGTTGTTCCATAATTTGTTTATTTAAAATAAAAAGAGCAAGATTTACTAACAAATCAGCCTGCTTCCATCTGTAAGTAAGCATGAAACAAAGATTCTCCTGATAATTAGATTTTTATTTCACCAAGCTGAATAAAAGCTATTTAAACAAAATAAAATCCCAAAACAAACAAAATGTGTTTCTTCTCAGAACAAGCCAGACCCTGGCCTCTGCTCTTTCACCTTTACACTGCTCTAGTGGGGCAGCTAAGGATTCAATCAGTGTGGTGTAGCCAGCTCCAAGCCCTCCTACCTCTCAACCCTAGGGGGATGATATAAGATGGAACAATTTAGAGAAGCCTCTGGACTGCTCTAAGTTATGCAAGTGGTCAATCCAGTCCTGCCTGTCCCAGAGACTGGAGAAGAGCAAGGGGGCCTGGAAGCCAACGTTGTTTCCGCTCAGGTCCAATGTTGAGTTTAGCTAAGTTAGATCCAAGGCTCAGGACCAATATAATTAGTTACTTTCTTACTTTATATCTCTAATAAATTCAATGTCTATGTTTTATTCTTCTAACAAACAACATTAAACTACAAATACTTTTATGCTGCAATGTCTCTAATGGCTATAACTCCTGATCTGTGTCACCTTTCACTCGGAACTAAATACAGGAATGATTATGAAAAGAACGAGGAGTACTTGTGGCACCTTAGAGACTAACACATTTATTTGGGCATAAGCTTTTGTGGGCTAAACCTCACTTCATCAGATACATAGAGTGGAACATACAGTAGGAAGATATACAGATATAGATATATACACAGAGAATATGAAAAGATGGGGGTTGCCATATCAACTCTAAGAGACTAATCAATTAAGACACGCTATTATATTATAATGATTATAGACACCTATAAAGCTAAAAGATGCCAAGAGCTTATGTGTATAAATAGCAAAACTGCTTTCTTGTGCTAAATGCCAAAGGTATTCATACTGCAGACTATAAGGAAACTCTCCATTGTATTCACCTACAGAAGAACAAATCTTCTCTTTTATTAATCCAAAACACTCAGTTCGAAAGCACAATGTGATGTTCCACTGAATCCTTGAGATTTAGAGTGTGTCTTTCTCAGAGACCTTAGATAAAGCAAAATAGATCTTTGCAGGTAGTAAGCACAGTAGGACTTCTATTCATCCCTCACCTCAGCCATCTCAACTGCTGGCATTGAATTTATGATGACAAAGAAAGAAGGACAAAAAAGAAAAGGTTTGCCTAGTCAAAAATCCACATAAAAATAGAATACAAACCAACCACCTTTTTACCAACAACCTCACTGTTTGAGACCTCACCCTGAAATTCTTATATTTCAAAATCAACACCTGACAAAGAAGAAATGCTTAATTCCAAACAAGTTCCCACTGGTTCCTTAGCAGTCGTTTTATTCCTGGATGGCTATAGCATCCACACTGCTGGTGAGATTCACCCTAACCTGTACAAGGCTCTCAGCACCTCTTAAATCTTATAGTGTGCTGTGTATTCAGAGCTGCTGGAGGATCAGCTGTGCAGAAAGACCTTTCCACTCCTCGCATGCCACCAAGGAGCATTTGTACCAGCTTCACATAAGCCAGTGTGGAGGGCTCCAATGGGAGCAGGTCAAGAGAGCTGCCACAGGATTTCCAGCAGCCTTAACACAACAGGCCAGTGACACGGAGAGGCTACAAGCACTTTGAGTCCTTAGGGCAAGAAAAACAGCCAGAGAGGGGGAATGCTGTCCCCATCTTGGGGACAAATTTCATCCCCAAAGCCCGGTCCACTTTGCTCCACAACAAGCCTGATGACTCAGGCTTTATCCAATGAAATGAATGGAATCCTATGAGAGCACAGAAACTGCTCATCTCGAACAACTCTACTATAAAAGCTTTGTAACAATCAGTACACCAGTGAACTCCTGCAGTTATTTCCATGCACCAGTGTCAGGTTTTTTCCTTCAGACAGTTCACTGAGTCAAGTTTGACTTGGTCAGTAGTAATTCTATCTTTACCATCTCAAGCATAATAGCAGCAGCTAGTTGCCGTAACATACGCAGCTCTGCGTGACTTCTCAAAACAATGTATTTTTTCCTAACTATAGGCATACACTTCCTCTACATTTCCCCCCATTATAGATCCAAACTCACCTTAGTCCCACACAAACCAGGTGTTCTCCCTTTTCTTATTGGAAGGGTGTCACAAAGCTGAGGGGAATCAAATCTCATTCCTCTGGGTGTAAACCAGGGGTCTTAAACACGCGGCCCGTGGGCCACATGTGGCCCGCAGAGTTATTTCCTGCGGCCCTCCATAGGCGCCAACTTCACTGGCAGCCAAGCTCCAAACATTACTGAGTGTTTGTATTTTATTAAAACCCCTCTTTGCATAACATTTTTTAAAAAGTTAATACAGTGACTTTTAATAGAATACTATATTACTCTTCATTTTTTTCATTTTTGACTATACTTTTGTATCATTGTATGAAAAGGTTTCAGTGATGTAGCCCTCGGGCCAATTTACTAGTTCTCATGTGGCCCTCGTGGTGATTTGAGTTTGAGATCCCTGGTGTAAACTGACCTCTGCAGGATTCACACAGATCTTTTTCTTCCCTCTGTACAGCAATACACACTAGACTAGGCAGGTGTATTTTGGGAGGGATGGGGAGTTACAACTTCCTCCAAAGGATCATGTATTGGCTACTACCAAAGGAAGAATGCTTGATTTGATGGTCCAGAGATCTGATTTAGTATGTCAACTTTTAAAATGCCATGCACAAACAATGAATCCTGAATATGAATAATTGTAAGAAATATTAGTTACAGCAGAACCTCAGAGTTACGAACACCTCAGAAGAAGAAGAATGGCAGACGTGTTGTGATCGGCGCAGTCTTAACGACAGCTGAAGTCCGATCGATCCAGGTGATCCAGGTGACTATGCAGAAGAAAAATGATGCTTTCCCTTTAGTTTTTAGTAGTTTACGTTTAACACAGTACTGTGCTGTATTTGCCTTTTTTCTTTTGGTTTGGTTTTTTTGTTTGTTTTGTCTCTGCTTCTGCCTGATTGCGTACTTTCAATTCCAAATGAGGTGTATGGTTAACTGGTCAGTTCATAACTCTGGTGTTCTACTGTATGTTTAAATGAATTAGTCCTTGATAGTTTCATGCTTTCTGAGCTGTTTTGCTTGTGTCCCTTATTAGGAGTGTTTGTCTCTACACTGTATTCGGATTTAAAATTAGTCTATACAGCACTGTGTCTCTAGGAAAATATTTAAGATAATTGCCTGGGATCTCAAAGGCAGCTATAAGATCCACATATATTTGACTATAGATATGTTTTGAAATCAAAAAGAAGAATACTTCAAAGCTTCTTTCTATTGAAAACATACAGTTTCAAAGAATGGAGAACCAAAACACCAACTGCAAAGTAGTGTTTATAAGCACTGCTGATTTTCGATGGTTAAAAAACCCCATAAATAAATTCAGATCAACTGAACTGATTCATCTTAAGTTTTCACATTTTGTAAAAGAGAAAAGCAATAACTTATGGAGATTTCCCATCATAAGAGCCTTCATGCAAGACAAAAAAATGCAAGTGTACGGAACACTATTTAGGAAAAGTCACTATTCATAACTAGTGTGTGTACAGCTTACTGAGGGCACAGAGGAAAATCCTATATTCACTATAGGAAGTAAGAATACTTTCAAAGTACCAACATTTTTCAAAAGTTTCCACAGATTTGTGTTCCTCAGTTTTTTGGGTGTCCAACTTGACGGCCTGGTTTTCAGAAGGGAAGAGTTCCCACAATTCCAGCAGCAGTTAAAAAGAGCTGCAGGTGCTCAGAACCTCTGAAAAATCACACCACAGGCATCTCAAGTTGGGCGCCCAAAGACTAAGGCACCCCAATGAGTGCATATTTTTGAAAATGTTGGCCAATACCTTCTACTACAAAACAGATTAAAACACATGGGTCTGAGTATGTCATGTATAACTGTTTACTTACAAATGAAATAATGGTTTACCAGATGCTGACCCATCATAACCTCTTGTTACTATGAAATGATGCCTTGTCCTTTTATGACCTATCTCTGTGGTGTTCTCTTTTGTAGACTTTTCTGAGCAGGGAATTTTTCTGTATAGAATATTGAGTATTACTGAACTCCCAATTTGTCTTTTGATAGAATCCTTATCTATAATTATTGCAAAGGCTTAAGAATACCTTTTAAAATGCATTTAAAACATTTGTATCATTTAATTAAAAAGTGAAATTATGGCTCTAATGTTGAAAATGCCTACATGTTGACACTGCCCTTAGAATTTGCTTCACATTTGAGTGAGAATAGTAGCTAATGGAAAAGGAAGGGGGGACAAACGTTGTAACTTCATAACTTCCAGCCCAGAAGAGGGCAACTAATGTGACATTCCATTCCTAAAGAAAGGGAGCAGAGTTTGGGTTATGCTCCTGATTCCAAGTTTTGCTCAAGGATACAAAACAAGAAGCATAGATTTTCAGAGATGGAAAAGTTCTACTATCTAATTGAATCCATCCATCTGCAAGGGCAGGATTTAAAAGTTAATAATAAGATTAAGCGATTCAGCTTCCTACTACTGCTGTGCAGTAGATATGGCAAGTTATCAAAATATAATAGAAGGAGAAACTGATTCACGTTAGTTAGGTGAGCTGAGATTTAGAACCTGGGTCTTCTCATTCCCAGGTCTGCACAATAACCATTAAACAATGATACCTTAAGCCACAATCCTAAAACTTATGCCCACGTTTAACTTCAAGCAGGTGAACAATCCTACTGAGTTCAGTGAAAGTTGAGTACATGTACAAGTGTTAGCAGGATCGGGACCTTAGTTTGCAACTGATTGTCTCAGAGGGAAAAGGCTGCTTCAGATCAGATTTAAGCTGGTTACCAGAATAGAAGAAATTCTATTATCAAACATACTCTCCTCGTCAGAAGTACTGAGTATGTAAACCTTGAAATCAGTGAGTCACTGGTAGCTGTGGAAAAACTCCACCCTACCCAGCCTAACCTCATACCAACCTCTATTTTGCCATTTAAATCATAGCACTAATAGAAATAATTACAAGGAACACACACATACACACACACACACACACACACACACACACACACACACACAAAATGCCCCCTCCTCCCACCAAAACTAATAGAACTGAAATTGTCAGGTCAGATGTCAAGAACTAGTGCAGTGATACTGATCGGACAATAACCCTACACATGTGAATCCCAAGCTCATAAACTGCTTTAGCCAGAAATTAAACTATATCAAATGTATCTAACATGTCAATAGCAATTAAGCTTCTTTTAAGAAATACAAAAGAGCAAAAGCATCACTAACTGCAGACACCTGAAGTCCTTCTAGAACTGTAGGGCCTCTGCTGGGAGAGCTGACATTTATTGCTAAATCCTGAGAGCTAAACTTGGTAAGTACAGTTAAGACCAATCTGCAAATCCACTTATCTCTCTCAGAAACTAGTAGCATTTTCACTGAATGATCTTGCTGTTAAAAGAAAAGCCTTATTCTAATCTCTCCCACTTCCCAGGAACATGGGATCTAAAGTAATTCAAAATCAGTCTCCTCTGTCCTTCAATTATATGGTGATAAACTGAGCATCCTGAATAGGGTGACCAGATGAGAAGACCCGAAAATCTGGACTTCCCACCCAAAGCTGTTGAGCAAAAAAAAAACAACCCGGAAAAACGAAGAAGACCGGAAATCGGGACAAAATGCGTCCCGACCGACCATCAATCGGGACGCGGTCACCCTAATCCTGAATAATACATAGGTTATGGAATACCTTGTGATTTATTTAATCAGCAAACTGGTTAAATAAAGCAAGTTAAGTTTTATTTGGAACTACTGCAGGTGCTCAAGTGGTATTCAGGATACAGATTAACTCCAAAAGCAGACTTCAAAGAGAAACTATTGAACTCGAATTGATATGCAAACTAGATTGCGTTGCCTCCGGATTAAATCGTGATTTGGAATGGCTCGGCCATTATGTTAATTGAATCTATTTCCCTTAAGTTAACGATCCTCATTCACACCTGTGTGACCATCTTGTTTATCACTTCAAAAGCTTTTTCTTCCCCTGCTGTCATGTTTCCTCTCAACTAATTAGCCTCTTAAGATTGGTCTATACACCTGGACCATCATGTTTCTCTGACTGTATAAATGTCTGTCTGAAGTGTTTCATTCCATGCATCCGATGAAGCGGGTATTAACCCACGAAAGCTTATGCTGAAATAAATTTGTTAGTCTCTAAGGTGCTACAAGTTTTTCTTTCTTATTTTCATTTTGCTGACACAGACTAACACGGCTACTACACTTAATACTGGACTTTGTGAGGCTTAGGTTACTTGGTCTCTCCCCAAAGAATCCTGCACACTCCTGTCCCTCCTCCCCACCAGATTGTTGATCGAGAATTTTCAAGGAAGATCCTATGGCACAATATAATGGGACTCAGCCATGGGGCTATCATGAGCAGTATATATAGCTTCAAAGAATAAAAGTGCTCCTCATCATGATGGTTAGATTCTAAAGTGTCCCTTTTAAGTTTCAGCATGGTAGAACAACTCACACTGTATACTGCTCTTTTTCAAATAGTTCTGAGTGTTTTAAATGCTTGAGAACAATCATTTTCATCCTGGTTTATCAAGATCCAGGACACAATCCTCATTCAATATCCCAAGTGTGTCATGTTGGTCATTTTTTTCACATAGCAGAGTTAGCTGCACCAGAAATACTGAGATGGGTATATGGACTTGATATAGTTCTACTGCTCAAATGCCATTCAATCACTATGCATTATTGCCTGGTGACAATTAAATATATATAAAATATACATATATATACACATATACATATATAAAAACTGGCATATTGGGCAGGATCAGATCATTTTATAAAGGTGAAAAAAATGTTCATGTTTGAAATTTGCTTTCAAATGCACCCAGCACACACAACTACCTGCTTGTTTTCAGCTCTGCTTTGTGGTCATTTTTGGAGTAATACACAAAGAAACCATCAAGAATCAAAGCAAGTAGGTGAGATGGTTAGGAAATTGCACACTTAAATAAATAAAATAATAATAATAATAAACACTTTGTCACCTGTGGTACTCAAAGCACATTGCAAAGGTGGATAAACATTAGTTTATTTGTCTTATAAATGTGCAAACCAGAGCATATAGAGATTAAGTGACCTGCCCAAGGTGACACAGCAAGTCAGTTTCAGAGCTGGGATTGTAGCACAGGTCTCCTGAATGTCGGTCTTGTGCTCAAGTCCACTAGACCACAGCTGTCCCTTATGAGAGAGAGAGAAGGGGGAGGGGGAGGCAAAACTGACCAAATACTAGTATATTTAACTTCTGAAATTCAAAACAGATATGCATTAGCAGGGAAGGATTCATACTCTGAACCAGAAACAGACTTACAGTCTCCAGAGAAATATCCTAGAATGGCTCATTTCACAGATTTCATCAATTTTCAGTATGGTTGCTGTTACGAGAATGAATTAATGGGCAAAGCTTTCTGTCAAGTTTGTGCCAATTTTGGCAAATGTTGTCTCTGGAGATTTTAAATATCAGACACCTATGACAGTAACAACAAGGAAAGCAAAGAAAAAGACATAAAACCAACTGATCCATTGTTATGATTGTAATGAGACTGAGAAGCAGCACAGATCATCCACCTTCAAAAATCAGGCTTAAGGACAGAATGATACAATTCCTACAGTCATCTGCGTATATGCTGCCAAATCACACTCCTGGACTAACCTGGAGAATTCAATAGCTTGTGAGAACAGATGTTAATGCTGAAGGCCCACATCCAGCCATCCCCACTGACACAAAATTCCTTCCGTCTTCAAACGTTTGCCTGAGTACAGACTAAATAAGGACTACGGGATTTGGTCCAAAGTTCAACATACTAAGTCATGACAATACAAAAGTTCTCTTTATCAAACCAGTCTGGCACAAAACTGTGTGTTTCTCTAACATAAATTAAACAGATCAAGAGTATCAGACAGGCAGACGCACAAAAACACTTGGGGCAGATTTTCCAAGGTATTTATGTGCCTAAATATGCAAATAGGTGCCTTGTAGGATTTTCAAAAGCAGCTAGGCACCTAATTCCCACTGAAATCAAGGGGAGTTAGGCACCTAGGTGCCTTATGAAAATCCCTCTAGGCTGCTATCTGCATCTTTAGGTGCCTCGATGTCTTTGACAATTTGACCTTCGGCTAATTTAATTGTTCACCCAGTTCCACCCGGATTCTCTCGCACACTCACCGTTTTGAAAAAGCAAGGACCCTAGATAAACGTTATATTAAGTATGAATGAAGGTGAAGGGAGGGAAGGGGAGGGTATCCTGGGGAGCGATAGCAGCATTTACAGTAGCCTTCTCTGCACACCGAGGGACCAGTTAGACAAAAAAGAAGGAAAGACACCGAGGAAGGTGTGTCATCAGGAGCTTAATAATGGCTTTGTAGTGAGCTTCTCATGAAAAGGGGAGGAAATGTCATTCCCCAGAACGGCCACCCTGAGGGAACAGAAGAATACAGGCAGGATGCAGACAATGACCTAACAATTCTGAGATGCTAAATAGTCCCCACTGGAGAAATTCAACCGGAGACAAAATTATAATGGCTTGTCTGCTTTCCTCTGCCCCACCAGCACTAAAACCCCTTTGAATTTCATCGGAGGACTAGAATGATGGGGAGAAAAAAGAGCAGGGGAAAACTCAAGAGCAAAATATTTGACATAATTTATTTGCTGTGTCAAAAAAACAACCCTCTAATGCCAGCGTTGTTCAACATGCTCAATCCTACCTCGAGGAAAGTTAGAAATATTGTTGGACAAATTATGGAGAAGAAAAAAGAGCAGCACTTTAGAATTCCAACTGGAAATGCTTTCTAGAAATAAGGTTTCCATAAGGCAAGCACACTTACTTTTCCTGGGTGTTATAATACTAAAACTAATCATTTCATTTAGACCCAATCCTGCAATCAGACGCATGTAACTAAAGTCAATAGGCTCCAGGCAGGCACAAGGGTCCAGAGAGTTTTCATTTATATATATATATTTATATTTCTTTCATTTGGTGTATAGGTTGGAACTCCCTGTAATAATGATATCACCTAGGGTCTCATTCTGCCACCCCTGTTCATGTAAGTAGCACTTGACTCTGCAAGAAGTCTCATTAAGTCCCCTGGGGTCCATGGTGGAAGGTACTGTTCAGGGTGGCTCAGGGTAGCAGAATCTAGCCCTTCCTTACTTATCACGCAGTTCAACAAAGATCTACAGAGAGATAATAGATACAGTTGCTCTGTGCGTGCATGCAAACCCCTGTACAGCCCCACCAAGGGGCTTACATGTTACAGAGGACTTTGCGTAGCTCCTCAGATTTTCACTCTTGCTGAGTAACAAACCCTTGACTTCATGTATAGCGGCAGATTTCCTACTAGTTATATTTAAATATAGGCTTTTCGTGTGCAAGGCACCAAAGGTGAAATTTACCTCCAGCACTCACAAAGCCTAAGAGAACAGGCCTGGCAGAGAACTCTGTGTGATTGTGTGAAGTCAGATCTATCAAATCCAATCAGGGGACAGGCCCTGCTCCTCCATGCAACTCTGTGGCGATTTCAGAGCACTGGAGACACACTAGTGTGGGTTCAAGTCTCTCCTTTCAAACCTCCCTTCACAATCTCCTCAAGAACCTAGAACCTTCCCTTGCAGAACCTTGCCCCCTCACTCACCCACTCTGCCTGGGCAGTGCAAGCGTTAAGTGGTGGAGGGAGCCTTTGGTGCACCCTCCCCTCTTGGGTCTATTTCTCCTTAAAAATGCATAGAGCAGAGAGTCTCATAGGACATCAGTGCTCCACTGGTAACAAATACGCCTCCAATTACTTCCTAATGCCCCTCCACAGTGCTCTATTATTCTAAGTCGGGGTGGTAAACTACAGCCCGGGGGACCACATCTGGCCCTTCAGATGTTACTACAGCCCTCGAGCTCCAGCTGGGGAGTGGGGTTGGGGGCTTGTCCCACTCCATGCGTGCCGTGGCTCCACAAGGCTTCCAGAAACAGCGGCATGTCCCCCTCCAGCTCCTATGCGTAGGTGTAGCCAGGGGGTTCCGCTCTGCACGCTGCCCCCACCCCAAGCGCCGCAGCTCCCAGTGTCCAGAAACAGCGGCCAATCGGAGCTGCAGGGGCGGCGCCTGGGCACACCTCCCCATAGGAGCTGGAGGGGGGGACATGCTGCTACTTCCAGGAGCTGCTTGAGGTAAGTGCCACTCAAAGCCTGCACCCCTGACCCCCTCCTGCCCTCCGAACCACTCCATCCCAGCCCAGAGCACCCTCCTGCACCCTAAACTCCCCATTTCTGGACCCACCCTAGCTCGCACCCCCAGCCGGAGCCCTCACCCCCTCCCACTCCCTAACCCCCAATTTCATGAGCATTCAGGGCCCGCCATAAAATTTCCATACCCAGATGTGGCCCTTTGCCCAGCCCTGTTCTAAGTGCTCCATTTGCTCCCATTTGTAATTATTAAAAGTCTCCCAAGGCCAGCTTTTCAGGCCATCCTCTCGATGACAGGAGTCCTGGGAAATGGCCCGAATAGCTCCAGATACTCTAACAGCATATAAAATGAAGACAAGGTCACTTTTATTCTTCAACTGTCCAAGAAAAACAGTAACGGGAGGCCGTGGAAGGGTGACAGATCTCAGCACTAGTGTCCTCAAGGTCTCCATACCAAAGATCTTCTTATGTTTATAGATTCTTATTTCTTTACATTGATACTAAAATAAAAAGGTTCCTCCATTCAAAGCCCGAGGGGCCCTGGCACAAATCGCAAGAAGAAAAAGATAAAAATTAGCAGCTTACCTAACAGCAGCCACAAAACGCTGCCCCCTACACAACTCCCATCCCTCAACACAGACATACCCGCTACCAAATCCTCCCCCTGCAAAAGCTCAAGCAAACAGATGTACCTTACAGCATGGCCTTCAGGTCAATTTCCAAGGAGGGGGGTAAGAGGGAGGGAGGGGCTTGGTTCAGAAGCTGAGGGCTCCTCAGAGAGAATACTGTACCCCACACTCCCCCTCTTGTAAATGAGAGGGCTTCCAGCTCAAGCACCTCCACATGGCACAGGGAGAGAGCTGGCCTCTCAAGTAGGAAGGTCCCAAGTTATTTAGGACTTTATAGGTCAAAACTAACATTTTAAATTCAATCTGGAAACTAGTAGGCAGCCACTGTAAGTCACGGAGCTTGGATGATGAGTTTCCCGCGGAGAAGCATTGTTTAACATGCTGGACACTGCATTCTGCATCTAATTAAGTTTCCCGACTGATAAAAGGCATAAACTCCAGGAAAAGTACACCGCAGTGATCCTGGCTTGAGTCGACAAAGGCCTGGATCGTGGTAGCAAGTTCTGCATCTGAAAGAGTTAGTCAGAATCTGCTAACCAGGCAGAAATAGTAAGAAGTGTTCCTGCCACCACTGCTATCATGTTGTTTAACAACATTTATTGAAGAGCGAGATCTAATCTGTAATTTATTTATGAAATTGGATAAGGGAATGTTCCCTAAAGTTTGGTGACCTTAATTCTGGTGCTAGATTTGCAAGCCAGCCTTGCTAGAAACATAAATTTATTTTATTAATGTACTAAATTCACAAATCTAATCTAAATGAACAGCTGGGTTATTCTCCCTCTAGGCATAATAAACTCTGCATGTTTTGAAATGTGTAACTTTTATTTCACAAATATCTATTTGCTTTCAGTACAGGCATAAAGCAGAAGTGTTATGAACCTCAACAAGTAGTCTGAATAGTCGGCAGATAAAATAAAGTAGATCACAGATCAGGAGTGGAAAAACACAGAAGAATCAAGGTTTCAGAGCCATTCTAGTGGTACAGGGCACCATGGCTCGGGGGCACTAGAGAGAACAGAGCCTGTATGTAAATGTAAAGTATTGCTAGAAACCTGTGCTTACTCACTTAGGTACATCTTCACTTTCAGCTGGGGGAGTCATTCCCAGCTTGAGGAGACATAACCAAGCTAGCTCTGATTGAGCTAGTGGGCTAAAAATAGAGCATAGCCGTGGCCACATGAACAATGGAAGGAACTAGCCGGTCCAAACATGTACCTGACTGAGATCTTAGGCATGTACCTGGGGCAGCTAGCCCCTCCTGCCATGAGAACTACATTCTATTTTTAGCCCTCTAGATCAATCAGAGCTAGCCTGGGTATGTCTCCTCAAGCTGGAAATCACACCTGAAGCACAGACATACCCTTAGAAGCTTACAGTTAGGGTGTTACCCTTGATGTAAAAGCTATTGTGCTCTGGGGAATGGGAAAATGAGCACTACAATAACTGCACATTTCAGAATAACTTTATTGCTTTTTCTCTTGCTAATCAGAGATCCCAAAATGGGCACAATGAACACAAAAGAACACCTCAGTGATGTTCTGAAAAGAGAGAGACTGGGCAATTTCCCACCATCACTAGTTGTAATAAGATTTGGAAGCGGTCTGCTACATCAGCATTGAATGTGCTGTAGAAATAATCCTAGCTATTTGCAAGAGATAAAGAATAGTAGTGAAAAAATTTCACTTGTAATCTACAGGGAAATCTACAGGACTAAAGATGTAAATACTATAGAAAGGCGATCCTTATATTTTTTTATTCTCTTTATGTATTGAAATGCACAACATTGGGTCACACCCACTCTGAGGCAAAAACCCAAACATAAATGGAATAGATTAAGTCCACATCTTCCTTTGTAGATTTTATCCATAATCACCTTGTTCTTGGAAGCAGCATTTACTCTTCCTTAGCACTCTCCGTACATCCCTTTGAAATGGTATATATTCTCAGGCAATCATTCATTCAGATATGGGGATCCAGTCAGATTAAACTCTTTCTATGGGTCTGATCCTGCATTTCTTGACCAGGCAAAGTTGCCACTAAAATCAAAGGGAGTTCTGCCTAAGTAAGGTTTGTGGGAATCTGACCCTATGGTATGAAGGAGGTTCTTCTTCTGATGAGACCTTCATATGTATTAAACTGTAATTAAAAAACACCCCTTAAAACTGAAATTATTGACATGAGCAGAGGAGTTTTGCTTAAAGATGTATGGCACAAGATGGCCTAGAGGATGTAGGCAACCAAGAATCTGTTCATGTCTGACCTGCAATCCATTTATGTATGACAACACACTCTCAAATTAAAGATGATTCAGGGCTCTTCAGAGTCAGAATTCTACCCATCCTAAACAAATGGAGTCAGAAAGAAGACTATACTGGTTAAAAAAACAAACCATGGCTTACAGGGGAAGCAAAAGCACCTCTAAAAATCAATGTATAACAAATGGAATGGGGAAGTTCATAACAATTAATATAAGTTAGAAGCTAGGAATTGTAAAAAATTGATAAGGGAAGCAAAAAGACAAGAAGAAATTAATGACTAGCAGAGTTAAGGACAATAAGGAGGTTTTTAAGTATATTAGGAACAAAAGGAATTCTAATAATTATATTAGTCCATTATTAGATAGAAATGGTAGGACTATCAATAATAGTGCAGAAAATGCAGAAGTGTTCATTAAATATTTCTATTCCATATTTGGGAAAAACAAATGATGTATTCATATCATGATGATGAAATACTTTCCATTCCAACAGTAACTCAGAAGGATGTACAAAGTACAAAGTACAAACATCAACTACTAAAGCAAGACATTTTTAAATCAGCAGGCCCAAATAACTTGCATCCAAGAGTTTTAAAAGAGCTAGCTAAGAGGCTATGTGGACTATTATCGTTGATTTCAACAAGTCTTGGAACACTGGGGAAGTTCCATAGAACTGGAAGAAAGCAAATGGGATAACCCGGATAATTACAGGTCTGTCAGCCTGCCACCAATCCAGGATAAAATAATGGAGCAGCTGATACGGGACACAATTAATATAGAAGTAAATGAAGGTAATATAATTAATGCTAATCAACAAGGGTTAATGGACAATAGATCTTGTCAAACTAACTTCATATCTTTTCTGGTGAGATTACAAGTTTGGTTGACAAAGTCAATAGTGTTGATATAATAAACTTCTGTAAGCCATGGGAACAACTTGATATTGAGGGCTCTTCAATCTAACAGACAAAGCTGCAACATGATCCAATGACTAGAAATTGAAATTAGGTAAATTCAGACTGGAAATGAGGCACAATTTTAAAATGGTTAACTAACCACTGGAACAATTTACCCACCGGCAATTTTTATCAAGACTGGATTAATTCAGGGGAAGTCCTAAACCCGGTGTTATACAGGAGGTCAGACTACATGATCACAAAGGTTTCTTCTGCTTTATAATCTAGGAAACTATTAAGTAACTCTGTTCTACACTTTTCAGATGAAATGGTCAAATATGATGGTGTATGCTGCTTTTGTTGTCATGACACTGTTATTATTCAATTGGGCCTGAAATAAGATGGCCAGTTTACTTCACTTGGATTCTTACAACAATCCTCCATGAGTAAAGCATGTAATCCAATAAAGCACCCAATCTCCAGAGCATATTATTTTAAACCCTTTTAAATCAATTTAGCATAAAAATGACAAATGAATAAATAAGCTGAGTAGGTCATCCCCAGCCCTTAAATGCATCACTGATGCACCAAAACCCAATGAAACTATAGAATCAAAATAATTTTGTAATTCTTATGTCATTTATAATTGAAGAGGAACTGTAAATTATTAAATAGATTTTAAACAGAACATATAACAGCAAATTAAACATTTGTGCAAGCAAACTTTGGTTGTTTTAGCTTGTCTATAATATATGTAAGAAGTGAAATCTTGCCTCAAGCATGGCATTTACAAAATTCCCAGATTTCCATCAGAAAAAGAAAATGTTCAGCACATCTGATTTCCACAATTGGAGGCATAACTACACCTTTAAGAAAAATATTTATCAATTTAGGAGTGTGTCCTTGAGATATAGAAGTTTTTATAGGTGGGTGATACAGACCCTCCTGAATGGTACACATAGCATCTCCATGGAAACACAGGGATACAGATCCTCCCTGCATCACTTATCTGAGGGATTAGCTGTTTTTATTTTCAGTTAGAAGAAAGCCATAATGAGTGGGGGGCAGGAGGGGGTGGCTATTCACACAGAGCACCTGGCAGGATTGGGGCCTTACATTTTTCAGGATGCCCAAACTGTTTCCCATTTACTTCATTTACCACCCACTGTTGACAAGATTCCTTACAGAAATAGGTTTAGAGAAGGACTGCTAATTGTTTTCAAGTAATAAAAATATATCTGAAGTATTTCCCCTGTATATGATATTTTTTCTTCTCTTATGTGTTCAAAGTGCATTCCATACATTCAGCTCATTTGTACTTTCAACCTCTCTGTTTTTAATATATACTCAGGCTGAAGCGTTATGCTAAAATTACATATAGACGTGTGTCCGCCATTTATAATCACAGTACGAAGCGTAGTTAAGGAGTCAGGGAAGTAGTTTTGCATGTCAGCCTTTGAAACACACTACTGTAACATGATAAAGGGATCAAGAACTGATACCCAAACCCAAAATACAAATGACATAGTGACAGCATAATTCATCTAAACTTCTCCCCTATAGGTAATACTCAGAATTCCCTTGTGACAATGACCTGATGAGTCCTCAGGAGTCAGTTGTGGTAGCCGCCCTCACTAAATGTGAATCTAATAGATAGGCATATGCAGAGTTCTTACTAGCATGAGATCAGGATGGCTGCTTTATTCATGATGACCAGCAAAACTATGCGAGAGTTATGCAGGTTACTCCAAATGAGTGCCAGTAACCCTTCATGACAAACCACCCCATCTAGAGCCCATTTACTTAAAGAAAAACTATTTTGCAAATGTTTTAGTGAGGTGCAAAAAGAAATATTGAAGCATTTATTAGTATCCACGCCCTGGTAAAGCAGGCTCCCATAGAGGCAGTGTTGCCTAGTGGCGAGAGCACTGGCCTAGGACTCTGGAGACCCGGATTCCATTTCTGGCTCTACCACTGACCTGCTGGTTGGCACTGAGAAAATCACTTCACTTCTCTGTGCCTCAGTTTCCCCATCTATAAAAATGGGGATAATGATACTAATCCTCCTTTGCAAAGTGCTTTGAAATCTACTGATGAAAAGCACTATATGAGTGTTCGCTTCATGAGTTCAGCTGTGCCGGTGTCAGAGGAAGAAAAATTGGTTCCGTTTTATAAAAATACAGTGACTGATTACACTGTTATTAGACTCCTTTTCAGTTATATTAATTTGTGGTATTACCGGTATTAACAAGCATAAACACTATTTGCAGTGTAATAACAATGTAATTAATCTGTCTATTATCAAACATAAACATCACATTCAAATAATACATTTTAAAACAACTCTAAAAGCAACCTCAAATAGATTTTGTACACATAAAAATACTATTACCATAACATAAGATATCGCGAAACCTTCCTGGTCTAGAAACAAGTGCTGTGTGCCCTACTGGAAATTGGGAACTCTTCCGCTCCCACTTCTGGCTCTAAAAGGCTGCTAGATATCAGATCAGTAAATATTGTCAATATTGCCTGTGTCAGGCTTTGGACCTGTAACATCAATGGGCCTTAACCACGTCCTTAAAGCACAAACCTTTGGTTTCTATGCCTGTGAGGTTCACTTAGCCAGGATTCATTTTATCACCTTTTAGGGAGATTATCTATAAGCAATATACTTGCCCATCTCATCAAAAAAAAAAAAAGGCAAATAAACAAACAAACAGATCTAGTGCACAATGGAGTACTATGATGAGATACCATTTACATTCTTGTGTGCTATGCCATCAGCTGAGTCCCTGCAACTGAGTAGCATCCATCCATTATACTTGTGTTCACAAATGAATGCTTTGAAGCATTCAGCTAAACACCATCATTACAGAACCACTCCTTTCTGTTTAACATATGTAGCCAGAGTACGCAGATGTTGAACTGATTATATCAGCCAGAAAAAAACCTATGTTATGATGGTACTTATCCTCCACTAGCTGCATATTATTTCTATATTTTTGCTCTTTTTCCAGAAGAAATCATTTGCAGAGACTCATTTATATTCTTGTCTGACAATCAGAACACTATTAAAGGACACTAACTGAGGGCTGGTCTACACTGTGGGGGGGATCGATCTAAGATATGCAACTTCAGCTACGAGAATAGTGTAGCTGAAGTCGCCGTATCTTAGATCGAATTAAATTTACTTACTGCGGGTCCACGCGGCGCAGGCTCGCTCCCCCGTCGACTCTGCTTACTCCTCGCGCCGAGCTGGATTACCGGAGTCAACGGGGAGCGATTCTGGGATCGATTTATCGCGTCTACATGAGACGCGATAAACTGATCCCCAGAAGATCGATCGCTACCCGCCAAATCGGGCGGGTAGTGTAGACAAGCCCAAAGTGGTTAGGACGTTAGCTCTGTTTGCTTTCTCCTTTTTAACCAGTGAATGCAAGCCTACTAGCTAAATTATGGGCCTGACTCAGCCCTCCTGGGTTTCAATGGAAAGGCTCCCACTGACCAGTAAGAGGAGCATCACACTTTAAGGCTTCAATCCTACAAAACACTTCCAATGTTGAATTTTACAAACATACATGGGCCTAAGCCAACTATAGTTTAAAACATGGACCAAATGAGTTACTCAAAAATATCCTTATGAATTATACTTATACTTAAAACTATACTCTACTCCGTGCTGATTGGGCCTCAACTGGAGTATTGTGTCCAGTTCTGGGTGCCACATTTCAGGAAAGATGTGGACAAATTGGAGAAAGTCCAGAGAAGAGCAACAAAAATCATTAAAGGTCTAGAAAACGTGACCTATGAAGGAAGATTAAACAAACCCAGTTTTTTCAGTCTGGAAAAGAGAAGACTGAGAGGGGACAAAATAACAGTTTTCAGGTACATACAAGGAGGAGGAAGAAAAATTGTTCTTCTTAACCTCTGAGGACAGGACAAGAAGCAATGGGCTTAAATTGCAGCAAGGGCAGTTTAGGTTGGACATTAGGAAAAGCTTCCTAACTGTCAGGGTGGTTAAGCACTGGAATAAATTGCCTAGGGAGGTTGTGGAATCTCCATCATTGGAGATTTTTAAGAGCAGGTTAGACAATCACCTGTCAGGAATGGTCTAGGTAATACTTAGTCCTGCCACGAGTGCAGGGGACTGGACTAGATGACCTCTCGAGGTCCCTTCCAGTTCTATGATTATATAGGAAACCAAAAGATATGCATGCCAAACAAGCATTCCGATGGATAAATTACTATGTAGCAACGACTAGAGAGGCAGTTATTTTCAGGCACCACAACAGAACTGAAGCAAAGGTGTTTATTAAAAATCGCTTTTTTAAACATCATAAACCACTTTTCCACAGGAAAAACAAAAACAAAAGAGAACTCAAATCTCCATTCATCTGGTCATTTAAAATACATTATGATTTGCAACAGTTATATAATATAGTGGTTGCTCATTTAGGCCATGATTTTGTGAACACACTTACACACCACAAGTACTCCCAATGGGCACGGTGTTAGTTTGCTAATTATGCTGAAATATATAAGTATATATGTTCTTTTAAAGACTTCAAAATTAAAAAATATATATCAGTGCAGTTTCCTTGAAGACCACAAGCAGAAACACTGAAAAACTTTGAGCTACTTTATTTCGTTTCTTTCAAATGACAATGGGAAAAGGTGAATTTTTTTTTTATTGAAAAGTCTTTTTCTAACTATAAAAGAACAGAATTCAGCGTGTTAACTTTTTGTATTTTTTCAACAGTTTGTGTTGGCACTTTTAGTCTTATTAATTATACCATCTTTAAATCTGTTATGTGCAGTAATATATTGTGATTATAAGTGTTTTAGGACCAGAATTACAGTAAAATATTCTAATGAAAATATGACTTATTTCAGAGAGATTTTAATTCGAGGTTCAAAATACTGAAGTTTTAGCCACCAATTTCCATCATGAGCCTTATCCAAAAATCCATTGAAAACAGGGATAAGACTTCCATTGGCTTCAGTGCGCTTTGGATCAAGCACAGTTTTAGCTGCAATTTATAAAATTATACACGTTTTTCCCCTATACGAAACTCAAAGGGAAAATCCTATGAATGTAAATTTCATTTCACCATATTTTGGATGTCTCTCTTTTTGCTGGAAGGCTAGTAGAGGCAGTGGTTTAAAAAAATAAATTTTCTAAAAGCTCTGTCATCTGCTTTACTTTGTGGATTATTTTTCACTTTTCAGGCTCTCAATGAAATTTCCAACAGCCATTTTCCAGCCTTAACCCTAAAGCAAAATGTTATTTAACCTAAGGGCAATAAACCTTTATATCTTATTAATTATATTGTTGCAGTCATTGGCAATGCATTTAATCAAATTTCAATATAACAAGGCTGTACTGAGAGAACTGCCTTGTCTTGCCCAAGAGAATTTATTTGCTTGTCTTAATTAAGTCTCTTTTCTCAGTTGTAGAAAGTGGTGACTACAGTATCTGCCTTATATAACAGCACAACATTACCCTGGGTTATTTAGGTTGATTAAAAAGCATTGTATGACTTATGCAATGTCATTTCTAGCATTTTCTGCATGATTATAAAATCAAAACCAGAGAAAATATCAAATGCTGATAAACTGAGTAGACAGTGTATTGTTGTGCACTGTGAGGTGTGCATATGTTTCATTCTTGTAGTTCAGCAACTGGGACAACAGTAATGACCAATGGCCAAACTCTGCTCTCAGCATAAATCAGGATGAATTCTGTTGAATTCAGTAGAGTTGCATCTGACCCCACCTATCTATATATTTGATACACGGAAACCCAACATAATTGATTGCATCAAGTTTTCTGCTAAGCCCATTTAATTTAAAAATTGGGAGGCCGGAGGAGAGGGCAAGACAATAAGGTAAAACTACATGATTTATACACAGGAGTAAAAAAAAAAATCTACGCAGAACACGATAGACAACAAATTTCATAACTTATTAATTTCAGTGGTTTCATCCCTACTGTTTTAGAATTTTTAAATCAATATCAAAGTTAATGGAATGAACAAAATGTACTAGAGCTTCTTCTGACAAGACAATCAGAGGGATTATATTGATTGAGGGGAGATAAACACCAACTCTTCTTAAGTAATGAAGACTACAATATTTTTTGAATAGGTAGTAAAAAAATTAGTACATTTCTAACTCATTTTTCAAAGCCAATTAATTTATCTGTCAATGAGTTCTTTCATTACTACATAAATGGAGACATATCTCAAATACATGCATAATTTAACTGAATGTTTTCTATTGATCAGAGTGCACTACTTTATCTGAGAAAATTGATGCTACATTAACTCCTTAATGAAAAATGAATACCGTGTCCCAGTGATCGTTTACAATCCTTCCATATGCCTGCATCCTAAAATCGCTCACGTGTGCACGGCTTTAACTCCGGCCCCATATATAGCACACCAACACACACGCAACGTTGCAGATTTCAGTTCTGCAATTTCTACATTCAAATTACTAGCAAATTTAGAATACAATACAACATAGATCACATGTTCATGCAAGCTTTCCAAAGCTGACAGAAAACACGCCTTCTTGCCATCACTGATAAACCTGACACCGCACTTACATACACACACCAACACAAACCCATATACAACATTGCATGCAATGCAATTTATGAAAGCCATGCCAACCCACCATTAATCAAAACATGAACATACCAACAATGAGGTAATAATTAGCACCATTTCAGGACAACTACATCTCTATTCCCCCTTTGCGGTCCACCAAGGGCACCCACTTTAGGCTTTCTGGCTCCCATCCATCATCTCTGTGAGGCAGAGACCCACGTCTCAGTCCCTCCTGACTGACTATTTTAAGGCTGCACACCTCCCTGCCTTACCCTGAAATAGGCCCAGCAAGCAAGTCTGCCCAAAAAGGCTAGTGCCTGCCAGGGCTGGTGCAAGGAAGTTTCATGCCCTAGGCGAAACTTCCTTGCACCAGCCCTGTGCACAACCCCTCCCACCCAGCTAACGCCACGCCCCCCACCCCCATGGCAGCCAGCTCCCCAACCCACGGCAGGCGGCTCCCCACCCCCCCACGCCCCCCGCGGCGGCTAACCCCCCCACTCGCTCAGCCCCCCACCTGTGGGCCGCGGAAGCCCCCCCCCGCCCACAGCGAGCCTCCCCCTGCCTCCCGGCTCCACGCTCAGCCGCTGAGCCGAGTGTGGAGCCAGGAGGCAGGAGGCAGCTGCGGCGAGCTGCCCGCCGCCAAGGGCGGCAAAATGCTGCCCCCCAAATCCTGGCGCCCTAAGCGACCGCCTAGGGTCGCCTAGTGAAAGCGCCGGTCCTGGTGCCTGCTCTTGACTTTCTCTCTGAGAGCTATGGCCAGTGTATTACACACAGTGCTAGTTACCACACAGCTCCTCCTAAGCAAGCACATTTATTTTTAAGATATAAGCACCACACAAAAACATTAAAACAATAAAAGAACCTACACACATGTTAAAAAGCTTACCAGAGGGCTCTCTCCAACTACAACCTAGGGCTCTGGTAGGTTTCAGTCCTTCAAAACCCCCAACTAGGTTTTCCCATGGTTACAAATTCATCTGTCGTGGACCCAGAACCAGAACAGAGACTGGGCAGATCAGCTATTTCTTTATATGGAGTGGGCCTTTGATCTTGGCTTCTGTAACAGGTAATCAGCAGAAAATGACTCTCTCCTCAGGGCTGGGTTTTCACATAACTGGAATAGGGGAATTTGCATTAACCTCTCCCTAGAGATTCCTCAGGAAATCCACTTCGCACTTATTGTATCAAGAGTCCATATTTGTCTGGTACATTTTCAGTACAGGCTTTTGTACTCCCAGGCTTCATGTCTGTCACATCTTCCCCCTAGTGAGGTTACATATAATCCTAGCTCACAATAATACATAAATTGAATACAGTAAGTTCTTCCAAGGATATTACAGGAAATTGTCATATCTGTCAAAGTGTAGACAGCATGTCCACCAACAGCATTTAAGCACAGACTTACTTGAATTCAATGAGATTTAAAACACATGCTGATCACACCTTGGAAAATCTGGACCTAAGTAACTTGCCCAGGGTCACACAGGAAGTCTGTGGCAGAACAGGAGGCTAACCCCAGATCTGCTGACCGCCAGCCCAGTGCCTTAACCACAAGACCATGCTTCCTTTTTAAGACCTTATTATACATGAATGTGATGTCATATCTGTTTAGTGAATCAGCTGAACTGCGGAAATAGATCATCATCCCTATAGTAGAAATAAGCTGAATGGCTTTGTATTAGTAAAACAAGACTTTTCTTTGGATGTGGCAGAACTACAACTGCACATGTCACTCCTGCACACCCACTGAGCTGGAATGCTTATGAAGAGGTATCTTAAGAGCGCACACCTCTGAGGAGAGTGAAGGATCACATTTTGAACCACAAAGAGGATTTGAAGCAGATAAGAGGAACTAATACATACTACTTTTTTGAATCCTACTAAGCTCTCTGCCTCAATGATACATTTTGGCAATGAGTTTCACAGATAAATTACACAAAATGTAATAACTATTTCATTCTATCAGTTTTTCATTTGTTGCATTGATCTTGCATTATAGAATCATAGGGTTAGAAGGGACTGCAAGGGTTATCTAGTCTAACCCCTGTCTAGTCCTGTGGCACCTTATAGACTAACAGACGTATTGGAGCATAAGCTTTCGTGGGTAAATACCCATTTCTTCAGATGCATCTGAAAATCGACTGCAGGTAGATCAAACTCAGATGCATCTGAAGAAGTGGGTATTCACCCACAAAAGCTTATGCTCCAATACGTCTGTTAGTCTATAAGGTGCCACAGGACTCTTTGTCGTGTCTACAGATCCAGACTAACATGGCTACCCCTCTGATACTTGTCTAGTCTAAGGGTATGTCTATACTTACCCGTCGCGTCGGAGGCGCGGGATCGATGTTCTGGGTTCGATTTATCGCGTCTTGTCAAGACGCGATAAATCGAACCAGGAAGTGCTCCCTCGTCGACGCTGGTAATCCAGCTCGACGAGTGGAGTAGGCGGAGTCGACGGGGGAGCCTGCGCGCCGCGTCTGGACCACAGGTAAGTTCGAACTAAGGTACTTCGACTTCAGCTACGTTATTAACGTAGCTGAAGTTGCGTATCTTAGTTCGACTGGGGGGGTTAGTGTAGACCTGGGCTAAGAGAAGATAGGAGAGGCTGATTTACCTTTGCTATAACATTCATCTATCACAATGATATGAAGAGTGTCTACTTTAGTAGGGTTTTCTAAATCAGTGGTTCTCAACCTTCCCAGACTACTGTACCCTTTCAGGATTCTCATTTGTCTTAAGTACCCACAGTTTCACTTCACTTAAAAACTACTTGCTTACAAAATCAGACAAAAATACAGAAGTGTCACAGCACACTGTTACTGAAAAATTGCTTACTTTCTCATTTTTATCATATAATTATAAAATAAATCCATTGGAATATAAGAATTGTACTTACATTTCAGTGTGATACTGAGCATGTTTTTCCACTAGTTCCCCGGGGTGCCCTATGGTGGCAGCCCCCAAGCTACTGCCTGCTTGCTACCTGTAGATGCCAGCCCTGCATTTGTGACTCCCCAAACCCATCCCATGACCCCCTCAGGGCTGCAAGCCCCAAGTCGAGAAACACAAATCCAGATGAGTTGAGTACCCCCTGGAAGACCTCTGAATACCCGCCCCCCAGAGGGATGCGTACCCCTGGTTGAGAACTACTGTGTTAAATAACTGGTACAATACAACAATCAAATTAGTTTCACAAGCATACCATGCTGACTACATTAAGGCAATGCTATGCTGCCAATATTGTAACCAGAGACTTTCACACAAGATAAAGTCCCTCAACCTGCAATAAAACCTATATCATACGGGTGCAGGCACAGTAGAGTGGAGGGGAATGGGCCTGATGAACCTAGTCACTTGTTTTCCTAGTTAAACAACAAGGCTCTTTCATAACCAAAGACGGGGAGCAAGGCTTGACAAATAAATGCATTTTAAGTGCACATCCAGGAAATGTTTATACTTTGTTCTTGAAAAATGTAAGGAGAGAACATTGAGAGTATAGCACAGTGTCCAAACTGTAATTTGAAATTGTGTGTGCATGTGTGTAAGAAAATATCTATACACAAACTCACACTCTCTACTCTTTTAGGGGACCCTCTTATAGCCTTCCCAGGGACATTTAAAAAAAATACCTGACACTTGGCACAGTCTGGTCCATTCCAAAGGCAAACATTGTCCTCTACATAAATATTTTCATGAGCCCCAGAGAGAAGTCATCTCTGGTAGGGATGAATAAAGGAGTGGGGACGAGAGTGAATTCCATCAGATATATGGAA
This sequence comes from Chelydra serpentina, assembly GCA_037349315.1. Lineage (NCBI taxonomy): Eukaryota > Metazoa > Chordata > Testudines > Chelydridae > Chelydra > Chelydra serpentina. The sequence goes on along the minus strand of JBAIAC010000029.1, from coordinate 30,892,434 downwards.
ATCAGCTCAACCTCCCCTTCAATTTGGGGGTAGAATTTTTAAAAAAGGATTATGTACTAGACCTTTCCAGTATACCGCTGCTGTAAGGATTAATCAGATGCCAGTTTTCTTGAAATTGATATGCACATTTACATTAGCTCAGTCTGCATGTACAATTTCAGTTCCCTTTCATTTTTCACGCCAAATGATGTCAGATTTTAATTAAAATGTTTTAACTGAAAATTAAAATGTCAATAGTGATGCACAGATGCTGCTGAACAGATTTATCATGTCAGTAACATAAATAAAAAACAAAAGAGAAAAGAAATGGGAAAAAGCCAAAAGAGCAAAAGTGTCAATTGATATTCTACTCAGTCATTATCAGTGACTGACCAGAACACTGGTTGGATGTAATGGGGTTTCGATCAGGCCCTCGGCACATATCCCCTTTGCACATCCCCCCTTGGTGCCAAAAATGGGCTTGCAGCATCAAATCCATGACTGGCTGAATTATATAGCTCAACCAGGGCAGGGAAATGTAAAACGGAAAAGAATCTAATATCTGTATGTTATTGTGGGTCTACTATAGGTTTCTGGAGGATCTGCCTAACTTTCCTCACTGATCACGTAAAAGGTTGCCTCTCAGCAAAACTGAAACCTTGAATTCTGTTTTTAGTACTTAACTGGGTCACCAGCTAATGAAAAGAAGCTCCTGGCAGCAATGTTTGCTGTCCTCATTCAGCCTCAAAGGGATCCTTTAATGGATGACACATTGTTTTAGTCAGGCCAGACCCTTGGATGGCTGAAATCAAGCATCTGGTGAATTACATTGTGCTAACCTTTTGCGGACAAATATATTTTCCTGTCACTAAACTCTTCTTCTTCTGCACTTCTTTTGCTTTCATCGCCACAAAGAATTAAACCAGGATATCAAAGGAAAGTTCATTATGCTTTATTATCAGTAAAAAATACAGGAACACTTTAGAAGCTGGTGCTTTCTTGTCAGCAGTTGTGTGTCTGAGTTCATGGAGAACATTTCCCAGAACACTTCACACAGGGCCATTAGGTTCTACCAACATTTTGTGTGAGATTTCCAATTACTAGTGGAATGTTCTTCTGTGGTCCCAGTGAGCAGTTCATTAATGATAAGGATCTAGGTATGTCCATGTCAGTGCTCTTCCTCAGAAAAGGGTTATTTCCCAGTAGCTATTATTTCCTAATTACTTTAAAATCTACAGGTGACAGATTTCCCACCACCACCACCTTTCCCTACACATCATTCCAGCCATTATGATTAAATTCTGGTCTTGTGGGGGACCCCTTTTTGATGGCTACATTTAACATCTCCAAAAACTAACTAAATAAACAAGTCCACAGGCTTCAGCACCAGAAGTGAGAAAGGATAAAATGTGTACCACGGTGTACATTTTCAGGAGGCAAACCCCTGCCCCATTATGATCAAAATTATTCAAGCTCGAAATTGCTCTCAACAGATTCCAAACTCTGTTTCTGCAGTTTAGAACCATATATCACTACATCAGGGATCGGCAACCTTTGGGACACGGCCCGCTGGGTAAGACCCCTGGCAGGCCGGGCCGGTTTGTTTACCTGCTGCATCCGCAGGTTCGGCCGATCGCGGCTCCCACTGTCCGCGGTTCGCCGCTCCAGGCCAATGGGGGCTGTGGGAAGTGGTGGCTAGCACATCCCTTGCCCCACGCAGCTTCCCGCAGCCCCCATTGGCCTGGAGCGGCAAACCACGGCCAGTGGGAGCCGCGATCGGCCAAACCTGTGGATGCGGCAGGTAGACAAACTGGCCCGGCCCGCCAGGGGGCTTACCCGGCGGGCCGCGTCCCAAAGGTTGCCAATCCCTGCACTACATACTTGTTAAATTTTCAGGTTACATCCCTTAAGGTCTATTCTGGCCTCATTATTACCACCTAACTTACAAATTTTTAATCTGTAAGGATACAGACTCTCCAGTCTAGGTTAAAAGGCAGGGGGTCATCAGCATGAAGTGAAGCCTTTAGGCTCCTCTCCTCTAAAGCTAATATTTTTGATCCAGAGCTCTTTCAGTGTGGTTATAAAGGAGTCTGGATGAAAGATACCTACAATGGGCCCGATCCTATGTTGTCCCAAGCTCCCTCAAATATCCTCTTAAGTCAATTTGTGTTGTGGGAGCTCAACACCTCGCAGGACCAGGCCTTTATTTATGCTGTTGACTGTTTAAGGAGAGGGGCCATTTCTGCATCCACAGTTGAAGTATGTTCTATATGGCTTCTTATGCCAACGAGGTGTTTATTGTTACTTAGCTTTCCAGCTGCACATTAAGTAAAAAGACAATAACAGTACAGTACTCATGAAATTCTGCAATGCCCTACCACATGGTTGTGAGTCCTTGAGTAGACAGAAGAAGACATGGCTAGCTACTGAAAAAAATAAATTATACAGGACAAGTCATAGTAGAGAGTGAAAAGAACACTTAGACATATAAACCTAAAAACACAAATAAAGGAAAAATTCATTAAAACATGGAGCATCCAAAGATAAACCTAACGTACAGATATTATATTCAAAAAGGAACAAGCTAAATAGCCTTTGGCCTTAGAGATCCATTTTAACTTGTCCCTTGTTGCTAAGAAATAACACCTAGAAACGGGAGCTTTCATTCTCCAGGGAATACTTTGAAAAACATTTCTGGTGGATGAAGGGAGGGTGGTTTCATCATTAATGCTGACTTTGGGATACCCTCTGACTTGATGCAGATTTATGATTCAGGAGCTAATGGCTCAAGCACAATGTCTGACAGTCTGTTTCAGTGTTCTCAATTACTAGATTTATCATACTTCCCATCATTCCTAAGGTTTTTTAACATTACTGTATCTGTCAGCTGATAGGAACCAAAATGATTTCTTTGCAATATAAAAAAATATTAAAAGAAAAAGAATATTAACCAGTGCTGTGATTAATATTATATAATATGCAAATTCCAAGGAGCTGAACTATAATATATATTTGCACAGAATGATTTGCCTGAGGCAGGACATTATGGTGAGAACCATTTCTCATCCTTAACCGAGTCTTGCTGCTACAATATAAAATGGATCAGCTGTATAAAAGGACTCAGAATAGGAGAGAAAGAACATAATCTAATTTCTTCTATTGTCTCCAGTATGTTGGCATCGGTCCATTTGCCATTCCAGGCCCTGATGTCTGACACATTCTGTGCAGTCACGTATTACAAATTCCTGGGAGCATGGGACTTGATCGGCAGTCCTCACCTTTAGATAAGGACAGATACCAAACAACAAAGTGGCTCGCCCGGGAAACAGAATGTTGCTGAGTGTCAGAAGAGTGAGCTCCAGTCATCCTCCCTACAGACCAGCACAGTAGTCGGCAGCCCTTGGAAGCAGGATACCAGCAGCCCCATGAAAAGGAAGATGGAGAGACCTGGTGTGCAACCATCTCACTAGTGTTCGTGATATTGGCATCACATGTTGGGTCCCAAAATTCAAAGACTCCTCCCCCAAACAAACCAACCTTTTAAAATGTTCATTTTATAACAGGGATGAGGCCCTCCATTCCCAGTTCTTTATGCACCCAGTGCTGATATAGTACAGCAGTACTAAGTATCTGTTCACATTCACTGATATTGGGTGTCCCTACTGGGCTTCACTAGAATGATGAAGGGCTGGTACATCCATTTCATCATTTCTAAACCATTCAGCACTTCGGACTAAATGGGACAATTCATGTTATACATTTCAGTTGCCAAAACTTTTAACAGAATATTAAACAACTTTCCAGTTTGTTTTTAATTGCTTAATAAGCAGCTAATAGATTCCTTGCTTTGGTGCTTGAAGTTCCAAGGGGATTTTGAGACTAAGAACTAGCACAATCACAAATTTCTCATTTAAAAAAAACTGGTCCTCTTTGCATTTTTTCTTACCATTAACATGAGACCTGCTCCTGCATGCTACTTATAGCTACTCTCTGCAAATGATATAATTGTATGAGCCAGTCAGCAGGTTGCTGCTGCACGTATGCTAGAACACCCTGAACAAATGAGAAAACCTTTGGACCATTATCCAAGGGAAAATGAATGGTTTTGTGGCTAAAGCCCAGGGCTGAGAGTCAAGTGATCTGGGTGACATTTCAGGCTCTACAAAGGATGTGACGTTGGCCTATTTGATGGTATCACAGAGATCACCGCTGCAGGTACATGCCTACTGAGTGCCCTGGAGGTAAACCACAAGACAGAGTGGTTGACAAGGAACCTCCTTGGGACTCAGGAGATCTGATTAAATGTCCAGCCCTGTCACAGACTTCCTGAGACATGCTGGACAAAGTCACATGATCTCTCTTCGCCTCAGTTCCTCATCTATCAAGCAGGAGTGACATTCCTCTACAACTCAAGAGTGTTGTAAGGATAAATTCACTGATAAAATAAAGTGATGGGGACCCCAAAGACATGCAAACAGGGCCTGATTTTCAGGAGTACAGAGGACCTTAAACTAACTAAAGCCTATGGGAGTTTTGGGTATTCAGCACTTCTGAAAACTCAGGCCCTTACAATACAGCCACATATGTGCACCTCTTAGAGAGGTAACCATGAAGATGATGTGTCATGGAGAGCTTTGAGCCAGCCCTCCACACCATGGTGGATTTAACCATATATGATTAGCTGACTTCTGACTTCCATGTGGATCCTTTTCACACTGCTCCATTTAACTTGGATGAATGACACAGTAAATATTGGTGGCTGCGCACTCAAAATAATGCTCTGGCTAACAGACCTGGAACACAATAAATTGAAGTCTACCACTTCTGCCTGACCAGTTAGAATTCAACCAGCTGTAACAGAAGTTGAATGCCTGGGCAACTTTAGCGAAGTGTTAGTCCCCATGCATTTCAGAAACATTTCTGGAAACAGATCACAAACATTTGTATTTAGAGTGGTCTATGATCTGGCTTCTTAAAATTCATCTATTCTTCCTTCAGACAAATATTACCTAACTCTGCCTTCTGTTCTTGCCTTCATTTTAAATAATTCAGTCACCACTGTAGGAGGCCATTTATTCCATTCACTTTGCAACAGAAAACCCTTTTCTCCTGTTAAGCTGTAGACTCTGGAGGGTTATTTCCTCTTTTGTGCCTTCTTCATTTCAAGGCACAGTGTAGGGTTTAACCAAGAAAAAACAGGCGACAACTGTTCTTGCTTAAGAAAAGGAAAAGTCAGTTATTCATAGAGGGCCTGATTCTGATCTAACACCAGTTCTATATTAGTGTAATCCCACTCACTTCACCTGCTACTCTAGATTTACCCCAATGTGGGGGAGAGATATGAAAGTGACCCGGTCTGTAGAGGTGTTGTGCATTGTTCTACAGTAGTGCAGTGTGACTAAACATGAAAATGTTAAAACCATGTTTTCTGATAAACTTGACAAATCATGTGACGCCATTACAGTTTTATAGAAGAAACATTTTCAATTGCATTGATTAAATTATGACTAATGATTTGGACCTACAGACAAACCTCTAATCTCATCATCACTAATGACCTCCTGAAATAGGATGGAGGAAGTCAGCATCTTAGGGACAAAACACATTAGTGAACCCCATTTCATCAGCCTCATTGTACATGATAAAACCAATCATGGAAACAAAAAGATTGCTGCAAGCAAAGGCCCACTGTGCACATTAAATTACTTAAACCGCCTTTTGTTTTAATCATCCCTTTAATCACTGAGCTTCCAAGCACCACTAAACTTTCAGTCGATTATTTTTAATCAAGAAACATCTTATGTAAAACCATTATCCAACATTCTGCGTAGCCACAGGGAAATGTATTGAAACATAAGCTATTCAACCTATAATCATCTTGCTAAGCCAAGCAGCAAGCACTCTGGACCTTCCAACTTGTAAGCAGTTTATGAACAGCCTGCAGACCAAGCTATTAAAAGTATAGCAACATTTTTGATGATGTATTCAGCTCCAAGACCTAGTGAGATTAGGGTGACCAGAGGGCAAGTGTGAAAAATCGGGACAGGGGGTGGGGGTAATAGGTGCCTATATAAAAAAAAGCCCCCAAAATCAGGACTGTCCCTATAAAATCAGGACATCTGGTCACCCTAAGTGAGATAATCATACTTTTCTGTCCTCTTCCCCACCTCCTTCCCTGAAGCGGGTACTGGCCTCCCTCCAGAGCACTACCATGGGTAAGAGACAGAACCAGGGATGGGCGGAAGGAAAACACATTCTTTGTAGGTAGGAATTTATGAGGCAGTATTGTGGATCTGATTTTCCCCTCACATCTGTGCCCCTGATTGGCTGAGAGAGGGTCTCTTCCCCTGGATGGACCTAACCCATCCCCAGCTGACAACTCTGTTTCAAAATGCCAGAGGAATGACTGCTGGAACCTTGCTCGGGAGGCAATAGGGGAGGGAAGGTAGCTGTGCCCCTGGATTCTGGAGACTGTTCCGATCCCTGGCAAAATGTAGAGCTACCCCAAGAACTGGTACAATTTAAACTCTGCTGCAGCAGTGCTCTGTGGGCCTTTGACCAGTCCAGCATAGTCAGAACGCAGTACACTCCAGTGCACCCGTGACAGCCCTGAGTCATGCCCCATGCGAGGGGGACAAAGGTGTCATGCCGTCCCTGCTCAATACCTCACTTTGGGGATATTCTCTAGTGGAGAGAACCACTGGAATTATGACTTCTGTGAGCTGGAGCAAAACCCAGCCTCCAGGAAACACAGACCCTTTGTGGGACTCAAACGCTGCTGGCACTGAAAGGCAGCTGGCTGAGAGATAACTTCTAGTGTGTACAGTTACAGCTGTAACTCAGTTTAAAGCTCTTGGTGACTGGCCTAGCTGAGATTCTAGTCACTGTTTGTTTTGTTTCTGATCTTCACTTTATTTTGTACCATATGCCACAGAAACTTTGTATTGAACTTAAGATCGATGAAACTGGACATATAGACTGTTACAGGTGGGTCAGCTACTGGGGGCACCCTTGAAATTAGGGACTTCTGACCATTCGAGGTAGAAGTGGGAGGGCAGATTGGTTTGGGCACATGGTCAAAACAATGAGAGTTGCAGTCTCCCTGCCCACAGGCTGTGAAAAGTAGGGTGACCCTATTTCCCTAAACTGAAAACGAGACACGCAGGGCTGGCCCAATCCCCCTGGCGTTGCCACTCCCCAAACATTCTTCTGCACCCCCAATTGAGCCAAGCAGCAGAGATGGGGGCAAAGGGGAAGAGGAATGGCTATGGACTGGGATCTGGGCAGCAAAGTAGGGGGTGTACGTGTGAGTATTTTGGGGCTTGGAGCCAGGAGATGAAGCTATTGAACTATGATCCAGCTACTGGTGCAATGCCACTTTGGGGGCTGGGATAGCAGGAGGCAAGAAGGAGCCTATGGGAGAGACCAAGGAGACTTAAGATGGCAACTCTGGGGAGGTCGGGGAAGGCCGGGTTGTGGCAGAAACGGGTGACCGGAGGTGCACAAAAGAGGCTGGTTGGGGCAGCCGGGGTGGAGAGGGCTCCGTGAACTGGCTGGCCCCACTGGTTTCATGGAAACCAAAGAAGAGAGTTTGAATTAGGGCCCCAACAGCACTGCTCTCTGATTGGATTGGACTGCAGAATAAGCATGTGACATCCCATTGCTCCCTGATAGGAGGGGCAGGGCATAGCAGAGACACATCAGCCAGGATCCTGCACAGCCTCTTAGTGGGGGGTGGGACACGAGACTTGGGCTCCCCACACAGGTTGTGGTGACGTCTCCCCCAAAAATGTCGCTGCTTGACTCCCTGAATGTTCCTCCACCCCCCCACCCCCTCCGCCAGAGGGGTGTTTTTTGGGAGGGGTGTTGGCAAAACTGGGCATTTTTCCTGTTTGCTCTTACTCTCATCAGCTGGCAAGAACAAATGGGACAAATGCCCAGTTTTGCCAAAAAAGTCAGGACGTCTGGGACAGGGCTTACAAAGGGAACTGTCCAGCCAAAACGGGTTGTGTGGTCTCCCTATGAGAAAAGGGAAATGGCAAAGAATTCAAGAGGTGCTGAACAACACAACAGGTACAAGTGCAAGTCACAAAAACAAACACTACATTTAAAGTGACCTGGGCAACGGGAAACAAACAGTCAGTCCAGTGTAAGTTCAGGTGCTCTACTCCCCCAGAGCCTCCCTGACCATTTTTGCGAGGGTTTTCAGTCACAATTTCCTATTTTTAAAAATGTTTCTCTCTTCCCAGCTGCTGTGTGAAAATCCCAAACAAGGGGAGACAGTGCAACTGACTATTCCCTACATGCTGTCAAAATCCACAAACTAAACAACTTTAAAAAAATATTTGTTCTCTACTCTCTCTCAGTTATAATTATCTTAGATGTTCTTTGAAACACAAGTAGGTAAAAAAAATTGCTAACATCAGGGGATTTTTTTCTTTTAAATTGAGGGTGTCCCTTTAAATGAAGTATTACCAGAAAAGCTTGTTAAGGAAAAAAATTGTAACTGATAGTGCCTGAGCAAGGATCTGCAGCAGAGTTATCTTTCTGAATGCTTTCTTCTTTCCCCTCTTATTTCTTTTAAATACTTGTAGATTTATGCACTTTTCAGTCTAATAGAGACTCATGCCTCATTCATTAACTAAACATCACCGATACAGTTTTATCTATGAAGTTAAATGGGAAAAATACACAAAGCAATGCTTTACATAAACCACAGCAGGCTTCTTCTCCTCACTAGAAAACCATATAACATACCTGACAGTGATTGGAAACAATGGCCACCGCTTCACTTATAACAAAACACCAAATTAACATGGTTCCATCACAAGTATGTCACTCACATGCCATTAACCAGCACCCCAAAGAAGCATCCTACTCAGTCAGGGAAAAACTCACTTCCCGCTAGCATCTTCTGAGTAGTAATAACAGCCCCTTTGCCAGCAAAGATTCCCCCAGATGTATCTAAACGGGAAATTGGCCAATGCCAATGGCCGGTGCTCAGGGTGGGGGCAGCGTGAGAAGCCCCGTGGCCCCCCCACCTGGGAGTGGGAACTGCTGCTGGCCACTTCCAGGGCGCAGCGCAGTGTCAGAACAGGTAGAAACTAGCCTGCCTTAGCCGGGCAGCACCACCGACGGGACTTTTAATGGCCTGGTCGGTGGTGCTGACCAGAGCCGCCATGACCCAGTGCCTTACATTCTGCGACCCAGTACTGGGTCGCAACCCACAGTTTGAAAACCACTGGCCTAATGCATTAAAAAAAATAACTCTCTCTCAGAAAAAAAAATCAGTCACGTAACTGTCCTCTGGGAAGGTCCTCTGTCTTCTTTCTTGATGATTTAATCCTCAGTGTTTAGAACACATTATACCTGCAAATATCAAAATCTCTTTTACACAAAAGGAGAGAGAGTGTGTGTGTGTGTGTGTGTGTGTGTGTTGGGAATATTTATACTATAAATACATAGGCCCAGACACTAGCACTCCCACTCATACTGAGTGAAATCCTGTCCCCATTGAAATCAAAGCAAAATTCCCACTGATTTCAGCAGGGCCAGGATTTCACCCATGGAGTAGTACCTTACTCTACATTTAATCCCGTTGTGGTCAGTGGAACTACTTATGGAGTAATTAATTCACAATGAGAAGTGGGCATATAAATCCTTTAGGCTGCTTTGAAAATCCCACTTACTGTATTTAGAGAGCCTGGAAACATGAAGTTAAAGTTACCCTTAAAAAATGTATTAGGATACAAAATGGTCACCTATATTTCTGACATCCTGACAGAACCAAAATCTAAGAAACAAACCTGACCTCAAACAATGTAGATTTTTAACATGAGTGACTTTGAAAACTGAGAAGTAACTTAAAGACTTTGATCTTCATAAACTGGCTGTATGTTGCTGTAGCCTTTAAACTACTATTGCAAATTGCGTCTTCCTTCTTTCCAGCCATCTTCAGATACAAAAAAAGGACAGATTTGTATGTCTTTACCCAGTGTAAGTACATTCTGAGCAATCCCTCAATAGTATATGGATTTTCAAATGTGAGCATGGTATACGCTTCAGACGTAGCGCAAGCACCTTAGTCTTGATTTTCAGTTGACTTCACTGGACTTGTGACTGCTAAGTATTTGTGAAAAACTAGGCTGATCGCTACCATGTCTGGACCTAAAAAAAACCTTTAAAGGAGCAAACAAAAACTGAGTAGCTTACACACTGAGGCTGCAGAGCTGGTGGGAAATCATTCTTAAGAATCTCAGATAGGCACCTATGTTCTCCAGTGTCTGATTCCACAAACACACTTGGTAGGTTTAAGATGTCTGCAGCCACAGACTATGAACTTCAAGTTCTTAACACTACTGCTTTTATCAAAAGGTCTCCATCTGACATGGAAGGTGTAATGGATGTGTAGGAGGGGAAGCTGGCAAAGGGCAGACATAGTGTAAAGGTTACTTGGGTGACTTTTGGTGGGTATTTTCAGGTTTTCTAATGCTTGCTTGTTTTGTAAATATAACCTGAACGACCAATGTTCTGAGTAATGTTTGTTTTTCTTTATGAATATTGCATTCTCTTAACAGATTTTTTCTTAACCATAACTCCAATTTAAAGTTTGTTTTTGACCCTGGAAATAAACTTTAAGCTCTAACAAGCCTGTATCAGTCATTAAGTTTCAAACTGTGCAAACACTGATTGTGGTTTTTTCTATTTATATTTTATGATCTGTTGTTACAACAACCAGAAATGTTGTATTATAAATATATTACATGGATTAAGAACTGAGAATAAACTGGAGGAAAAGAGTATCTACCCACATATGGTAATAAAATGAAAATCACAGATTCATGGATTTTAAGGCCATCGGGGACCATTGTGATTACCGCCTGCAGAACACAGGCCACAGGATTTCACCTAAGATGAGTTGGGTTTTTTTTTCCCCCTTTCTTTGTAAATAAGAAGAAAGATCTTAGAAATTAGACCTGGCTTTATTTATTCCTGGTACTCACCTCTCAGTGACACAATGAAGACAAAGTTGTTCAGAGGATACATTTCATTCCTCATTTGGAGGGACAAAATCACAGACTCATAGAAACGTAGGACTAGAAGATAATCTCTAGAGGTTATCAAATCCAGCCACCTGTGCATTCAGTTAGCTCCAAGTAAACCTAGAGCAGTGGTTCTCCACCAGGGGTGCGTGTACCCTTGGGGGTATGCAGAGGTCTTCCAGGGGTACACCAGCTCATCTAGATATTTGTCTAGTTTTACAACAGGCTACATAAAAAGCACTAGCAAAGTAGTACAAACTAAAATTTCATACAGACAAAATTAGAAAAGTAAGCAATTTGTCAGTAATACTGTGCTGTGATACTTTTGTATTTTTGTCTGATTTCGTAAGCAAGTAGTTTTTAAGTGAGGTGAAACTTGGGGATACACAAGACAAATCAGACTCCTGAAAGGGGTACAGAAGTCTGGAAAGGTTGAGAAACACTGACCTAGACCATCCCTGACAGCTGTTTGTTCCACCTGTTCTTCAAAACATCCAATGATTGGCCTCTCCCTTGGAAGCCTATTCCAAAGCTTACCTACCTTCATAGTAAAAACGTTTTTCCTAATTTCTAACTTAAATCTCCCTTTCTGCAGATTAAGCCCATCTTGTCCTACCTTCAGTGGACATGGAGAACAATTGATCACCATCCTCTTTACAACAGCTCTTAAACATATTTGAAGACTATTTATCAGGTGCCTCCTCAGTCTTCTTTTCTCAAGACTAAACATGCCCTGTTTTTTTTAACTGTGTTCCTCATAGGTCCAGTTTTCTAAACCTTTTATTATTTTTGTTGCTCTCCTCTGGACTCTCTCCAATATATCCGCATCTTTTTTAAAGTATGGTGCCCAGAAATGGACAGAAATATTCCAGCTGAGGCCTCATCATTGCCAAGTACCGCGGAACAATTACTTCTGAATGATATTAGCCCAGAATATTAGCCTTTTTCACCACAGCACCACATTGATGACTCAGATTCAATTTCTAATCCACGATAACCCCCACAGCCTTTTCAGCACTGTTACCACCTACCCCAGGGATCGGCAACCTTTGGCATGCGGCCCGCCAGGGTAAGCCCCCTGGTGGGCCAGGCCGGTTTGTTTACCTGGCACATCCGCAGGTTCGGCCAATTGCGGCTCCCACTGGCCGCAATTTGCCACTCCAGGCCAATGAGGGCTGCAGGAAGTGGCGCGGGCCGAGGGATGTGCTGGGCTAAGCTTCCTGCAGCCCCCATTGGCCTGGAGCAGCGAACCACGGCCAGTGGGATCCGCGATCGGCTGAACCTGCGGATGCGGCAGGTAAACAAACAGGCCTGGGGGCTTACCCTGGCTGGCCACGTGCTAAAGGTTGCCGATCCCTGACCCACCCAGTTAGTCCCCATTTTGTAGTTGTGCGTTTGATTTTTCCTTCCTAAGTGTAGCACTTTGTACTTGTCATTACTGAATTTCATCTTGTGATTTCAGATTAATTCTCTAATTTGTCCAGGTCATTTTGAATTCTAATCCTGTCTTCCTAAGTGCTTGAAACCCCTCCCAACTTGGTGTCATCTGCAAATTTTTATACATATTCTCCACTCCATTATCCAAGTCATTAATGAAAATATTGAATAATACCGGACCCAGGACTGTCCCCTGCAGGACACCACTAGATTTTCCCTCCTAGTTTGCACCATTGATAACTAGTGAACAATTGATAACTACTCTCTGAGTATAGTCTTTCAACAAGTTGTGCACTCACCTCATTGTATTTTCATCTAGATCACATTTCCCTAGTTTGCTTATGAGAATGTCATGTGAGCCTGTCAAAAGCCTTACTAATGTTTTTGGCAAACTCTCTTTGGAGACAAGGTATTTCCTTTTTATAACAACTCATTTTGTTCTACAAAGACATTAAAAATTTAAAAGATAGAAAAAGAACATGGGACCAGTGGATCCACCACGCACAAGCCAATTCACAAATGTATATGCATAATTGTTATAGATTTCTAGGATGGCCCAATCTGACTAATGAATTATGGGGCAGATCTCTGGCTGGCATAAATTGGCATACATCCATTTCAATTTCAACCAACTTTAAGGATGAGCTCCATTGTCCCTCTGTAGATCCTTTTGGAGCGTTTGATATCTAAGGACCACCCTTATTCACATGGAGTAGTGTCTTATTCTACAAGTCGTCCCATGGAAATCAGTGAGCTTGCTTACAGAGTAGGGTACAACTATGGGTGGTTAGCTAAGATGCTAAGCTTTTATGGTCAGTTCCATTCCCATCTGACAGTTTGTTTAAAGTGGTGGTACATTTTTTAATGCATAATTGCATGCAACATTAGAAAAAAATAACACAGAGAGAGAGCATACAACATTAATGATATAACTAGTTGAAGTTAAATATCTTGGCTGTTTTATTATGGTGAATGAATTCTACATACCAAAATACCCATTTAACCAATTATAGCAGCACATGTATAGTCTGCTCATTTATATTTTATAAATCAAAGACAGTTTGGAGTGGACATATGCAATTACACTCATGTTAATAATGTGGCAACTTTTTTGGTTTATGAATATAGAGTATTATCCTGTTCACAGTGATGTTAATTGCAAAACTCCCTGTTGCTTTCAATGGACAAATAAAATCGGTGAAAGCTTCTAAGGGGAAAAAACAGCTTCCATTCAGCTTCCATTCCATTCCATGCGCTAAGTTCCAGACTGCAGCAAACTTTTGCGGCTCAATGATAATCTATTGAAAAAAACATGCTTTTGAATGCAAAAGCTCACAGAACCATAACAGTACTCTCACTGCATAACTCAGCACTAGTATAATGAAGTGTATAATGATTTAATGTTAAGATTTCAAAATGACCAAATGGAACGAAATCATCAATTTAGATACATTTCTCATACATCAAGCTCATGCTTTGGCAGTGAGGCAGTGCCTGTTCTCCCCAATGGAAGTCACATGACATTATAATTCATCGGAGGCATTTTGTTTACTTAGATCATAGAACTTAAAAGCACAGGTTCATAAATATCAGCCACAGCACAGAACTCACACGTGAGGCTCAATACTCATCTTTTTCTAAAAAATTTTTAAAATGAAAACCCTGAAGTCACTGTCCACCGAAGGCCAAAGTCTGCACTTAGCTAAAGCTTCACAACCCTTTTGATGCTGGTGTTTTTTCAAGGCTCTGAAAGCAGAATTTGGCCCTATAAGGGCAGCACAACTTACACCAGACATCTCGGTCCATCTTTGCAGATGTCTGTTTGCATATCTGGCTGTGGGTTTGGGTTCCATATCCGTGCTTCTGCCAAGTATGGTCAGTGTTCAGACCCAAACCTATATCCATTTATGGGCCACCATTTAAAATATATTTGTCTCTCCTGGAGCTATTCAATTCAAAATGAATTCCTAGCCATTTCTTACCTGACATAACATAAACCAGAGATTAACATTATGTGAGAAATAAGCTTAGGCTGAACAGATTGGGGTCTGAATTTAGCTAGTGTGCATGCACAGTACAAAGAGGGAGCAAAAGGGATGGTACACTTGTCCACATTTTTCACAGGCAATTTTTAACTTTAGCCATCTCAATGTACATGTATTCTAACAAATCAAATTTTACTCTCAGTTACACCCAGGCAACCCCAAATGACTGAGCACTTTGGCCAAATATATATGTATTACTCCCGACAGGTAAGTTTTGCAACATAGATCACAAATGTTGTGATATCCCAGAGAGCTGGATTTTGTACTATTATTAAGTTAACCGAAGTGAGTGTAAAAATCACACAAAAGCAGACAGTTCCCTGGCAGGGGCTCCTGCTTATTCTTGAGACACATCAGGTCAAATTGGGTTGGACAGAGTAGGAATGCCTAAACTATTAGGTGAGCTACTATTTGGTGGAAATTATTATTAGACATATGGCTTGGAGTAGTTATTTATCCTCAACAAATACAGTGGGCCCTCTTAAGTTTCCTTTTCATTATTTACTGCTATGATTAATAGTAGCAAATATTTATGTTATGGTAGTGTCTAAAGG
The DNA here is from genome assembly GCA_037349315.1 of Chelydra serpentina. Lineage (NCBI taxonomy): Eukaryota > Metazoa > Chordata > Testudines > Chelydridae > Chelydra > Chelydra serpentina. The sequence continues at coordinate 30,877,377 of JBAIAC010000029.1, read as the reverse complement.
CCCAGCTGAGACGAGGGTCCCTGTGATGCTTCGCAGGGGTACCTGTGGTTGTGAGGCACCTCACCTCCACCTACCCTTAGCGTGAGGAAGTCTTGTCTGTGTCAGTTGTGGATCAGCTCCCTGAAGCCATCAGCCTCTGGCAATAGGGTGCCAACTTTCTAATCGCACCAAAACAAACACCCTTCCCCGCCCCCTGCCTCAAAGCACCATCCCTGCCCTGTCCTTTCGCCGATGCCCCATCCCCCGCTCACTCTACCCCCCTCCCTCTGTCGCTCGCTCTCCCCCACCCTCACTTTCACTGTGCTGGGACAAGGGATTTGGGTATGGGAGGGGGTGAGGGCTCTGGCTGGGGGTGCAGGCTCCGGAGTGCCCTGTTCACTAAATGCTGGCAGAATTCTCAGATTCTTACTCCCAAAAGAAAGAGGACACATCAACTTACTGGTTTTAATGTAGGATCACCACATAACACACAGCACTTAGATAGATTTATAGTGAAAACAGGAATAAGTTTATTATCAAAGAACAGAGATTCAAATGATAAGTAAGACTATCAGAAACATGGTTACATATAAAACAAAATCATAACACGCTTCCTAGAGCATAATCTTAACTCACAAGACATCCCCGTTTCCCTTGGGGTAGTTTATCCCATGTCCTTTCCCCAGCATTTTCAACCAGTTTGGTTGAGTTTTCTGTTGTTCTTACAGACTGGAGAAATATCTGGGTGTTCATCTGTTTATGTTTTTAACTCCAGCCTCCACAATCCATTGATCAGCATTTTGCTCAGACTGTCAATGGGCATCCATTATGAACCACACAATCCGTAATTTGCACACGACCAGACAGACTGAGATATATATCTTTCACCCTGCCCGCCAGGAGTATGTAAATTATCTTTCAGTGACTTGCCTCAACTCACAGACCTAGAGAACATAATTTTTAGTATACATTCATAACTTCATATTTTTCCATACTTACATCTCACAATAATTATGATAGTGTAACACATGCTTTCATTAGAGACCTTCCATGCATTCTTTGGTGGACTATTATATAGATGCCAGATACAGGGGATCTCTGTAACCCTAATGTATCCCTGTGCCCTCTGCCAGTTGGAATCAAGAGGTCTTGAGTCACAATCCCATTGTGCTGGGTGTTGTCTCCTTTCAGTTTGTACAATCCCTGTCCTGGAGGGCTTTCTATTGACCCTATTAGTAGTATTCCCATAAAAAACACACTTAATAAAAGGAAATCTTTAAGGTCACTCACTGTATACATTTGCTTATCAGTTATGTTACCATCAGATAGTAACTCTGTTAAATATAATTTCAGTGCATTATTGGGAGCCTTTATGTATAACCATTTAATTTAAAATTAAGTCTTTATAACAACAGTGGTTTTCTTGTTCCTTACTACCAGAAGGATAGTTTATTTGTTTTAGACATTTGCAGTCTCAGCCAGGGGTTATTTTCAAATTGAACTACAAAAAGAGTTTGTAAAAATGAAAGTAAATGTAATTACAAAATTGAGTCTATCAAGATGTGCATTACTCTGGCTAATATTATCAAACTCCATTCAGCTGTAATCTCCCCTGGAAGCAAAACAAAGTGAAAAAACATATTTGTTTAAAGCTCCTTTAAAGTTTTCCACTCTCATGTATTCTAAACAAAAGGTTCAAGGTCCCAGTGGAAAGAGTAACAAAGCCATCAAGACTTCATCAAGGAGTGTGTGTGTCCTGCATTTTCCCATGAATCCACTCTCCTTAGACAAACTAGCCTGATGATGATGAACTGTGGGAGTGAAATGTCCTGACTCATTTGTAACTACTGCTGAAGCTCAGTGGGGATGTGCAGCTGAGACGCTCTCACAGAAAACAGCTAATTTGAGGAGGAGGAGTGTGTTTAATATTACCATTCTCAGCAGTCTCCATACACCGTACACAGCATTTGTGCTAAATTTAACATCTGTAGTAGATCATCCAGAAAAATTTTAAACTGACAGATACATACTGTACAACCTTTTATTTAATTAACAAGATAAAAATACTAACTGAACCTGCATTTGGTTCATAGCTTCTGATGACATTCCACATTGTCAATTTAACCCTTTCCAGCACCAGGTAATTTTTCTGCTTAGAGTTAATCATCAAAACAAGACTAGTGAGACCAAAGCAGATCTACCAGGAGAGCAGAAAGGCCTCTCCCAATAACTCGAACCATCTTACTATGGTCTGAGGCCAACTGGCATCATTTATTCAAATGCTGTTGTTTCAAGTAAATGGATGTGTCAATGAGGTGTTCTGAATACTTTAACAAGAGACTCCCATTCTTCTTAGCCTGCATGTGTCAAACAAATGGCCAAGGATCTGCAGCGTTTATTCCTTTTTCCCCTCCATTTAGAAAAAAATACCTTCTAAATATCATAACCAAGGAAGGAGACAGACAGTTTCCGGGCATACAAATCAAGGGTCCCACCATACTGAATGCCCCTGATTGCCAGCTACACACACTGAGCATGTTGGCAACATAGCACAGAATTCAAGGGGTGCAACTTGACAGAGAATGGGTGAAACTTTAGAGGGAGGCATGAGGTCTGCAGCAGGCCAAAGAACAAATATGCAGTCCAGAGGGATGTAAGGGGAGAATACCACTGCACATGTCCTCCTCCTCCATGATTAGGGTCAGCCCCTCAGTTGAGGATGGGTTTGGTCAGCCCCTCATGTAGGTGTACAACCAAGGGAAGGCACAAAGAGCCCTGTCTGATGCATGTAAGGGCCAGGCAGAATTACAGCCCCAGTGCTCTGAGAAGTGCAGGGATTGTTCCCTCCCCGTCTGCTGAGGGGCACACAGTACCTCAAAGAGTGTGAGTGAAAAGGCAGGGCCATGGCTCCATCTCGTCACAGCCAGTGGAGTGCTATCTATGCTTACTATGGGCTACAGCTAGTTGGCATCATCAAGCCATTGGATCGGGTTGTGCACGTGGGGAGAGTTGCAGAGTGGAAGACAGCTTGACAAGAGCTGGTAGGTCTTCCACTTCACACTGCTGGACAGCCTTTTGGAGATGAGGCACCTCAGAGATAAACTGTACTTCCAGGAAAAGGGCACACACACGGCCCTATACCATAATCTAACTTTCCTATTACTGCCTTCAACGTTCTCGAGGGAATGGCAAGACAAGGACTTTACAGTCTTGTCTAAAGTGGCTTTACTGTAACTACTGTTTACTATACTTAGTAGCTGCCTTCCTTTGATTGCATTTGATTTGCATTTACTGTAAATTTTGAACACAGAATGCTTCTGAACACTGCTTCCTGTGGAGGAAACATCTTTTAGATGGAATCTAGCCTCTTAAGACCTGAAAGTTAAATTCAGCATCTGAGCTCAGGTAACTAGAGACCCTGTACCACAGAAAGAAACGGCCCATAGAAAGGACCTGGCAATTTAAAAATAGACACGTACTTCTCAGACAGCTATTAATGCTTTATTTACTCAGTTAAGCATATGCTGCTGGGCATCCAACTTGAAACTGATATAAACACAATTTGTTAATGAACATAGTTTAAAAGTGTTTATAAAAATGGATTGCAATGAAATTATACAGGTGTGACAGAGTGGAATTTGGCTTGCTGTGAGTTAGGTTTTACAAAGACTCCACAACTCCAAGGGGCTGTTTTACAGGAAATGCTGCCCATGGCTTTCTACTTCTCTTATAAATTCACCTTCCTCTTCCAGTCATATATACAGCTTTCCTGAACGGCCAGATTCACTGGTACGGCACGGATGCTTTCTGTGCCCTGGCAGTACTGGATATTTGAGGATTTCCTCTGGGCAGGGGAACACTGGTTGCTGTACAATCACTATAGCTGCTCTGCCAGCGCCCACTTCACAGAGCATGGCCAAGGAAAAAGAGGCATGGCTATGCTATCCCTCCACTAAGCTGCTCCAATGCCCTTTAGGGCCTGTGAATCACCCGTGCAAGACAGAGGAGTCCTCAGGCTGGACAAGTATTGGGATGAAAAGCCACTCCAGTAATCTCCAATATTTACTTACAAACCACAAGTCCTTTGTGCAGAACACTGAAACTGCACACTATATTCTTAAAGGAGTCAAGAGGCTCCTTTTCAAAAAAGAAAAGTCGATTTTTGAAATAAAAAAGTAATACAACTTTCTTAGTATTGTGCAGTAGAAGCAATTAGAAATACACTGGGAAAATATTGTGGCTCGGTTTTCCAGCGAGTGTAAATTGACAACGTTTAACTGATTTACAACTAAGAAAAAAAGGAGAGGTAGCCGGAAGACAATTTTCAAAAAACATTTATGAATATTTATAAAATATGTATTTGAAATAAATTATTTGAAGTTTGGAGGAGAATTCCTATTTCCCCACTTAAGCCTTCACACTTCTCAATTCTGATTTTCAAACAGGTAACCTGGGATACAAGGCCAACAAGAAAAAAGTCAATGACAATGAAATCTCCAGTGAATTATTCCTTTCACTTCCAGCTGAGATAAAATTTACAAGCTCCGTTCTTGTAACAACTACTGTGATTTCTCTTCACTTGATCCATTACCACTTTTTAATGACTTGTAATAAGAACAAGACACATTTTTTCCATGTTTAAATGTGTAAGGTAAGAGGCAAGGAATAAATATTTCAGCAACTACAAGGCCGCTTCTTGAAAACCGGATATATTACAAGACTCCTTGGAGATGCAGAACCTAAAATCCACTCCTTGACTGAACGTTTTTCTAATAAGCTGTTTCTTGCTGCTCAGAACAGTGAAGTGACAACAGGAAAATCTTGAAGAATATCAGATCAAAACAGGAAGAGTTTTCTTTACCACAAACTACCTTACCGCACAAGCTGTTCAAAAAGAAAAAAGTGATCAGAAGAACTTCACTTAAGAGAAACACTAATCTGCCAACGTCAGAAGTCAGAGTAAATTGAACTCTATAGCAATTTTGGTGAAAAGAGGGTTTAAAATGCTCTGTGACTCTTGAGCAAGTGACTATCAGAGTAACAAAATATTTTGATAGATACACCGAGATTCAGCAAGGGCCAGATTCCCTCTACCCAAAGTCACATTGAGTAAGACCTTACTCCACAAGCTTTCCTCTTGATTTCAATAGGACTAGTCACCTGGCCTAAGCATGCATCTCCCTTTATTGGTAACTCCAAAACACCACCACAACATAAGCCAAAAATTCATCCCCCATTTTGGGCATTCCTAAGATTCCCTTCTAGTGGCACCCTCTGTCCAAGATGTCTAGTCCCCTCTAGCTCAGAGAGACTTCCGCCACTTTCTATCATGACTGGAGCTAATGGGACACATTTGTGAACATAACTCAGCTGTCATTGCCATGAATTTTGAGGCAGAGTTTTACCACTTGACCCAAGGGTAACTCCATGGAAGAACGCTGCACATTCTTATACAGTTCTCCAGGCTGCCTCCTTGTTCCAGACCCTATTGTTATTTAAAGCATACATTTTATAAATATTATTTTTAAGATGATAGATTCTGTAGTTTCTAACTGGACTGTCTGAGCTCCCTTGCATTGTACTTCCATCTGGAGAGAGACAGGCATCCCAGTATATGCTCTCCCTTTATACCAAGGTTCCTGCTACCATGACAAAGTGACTTGCATACACATTCAAAATATGCCCAATGACTTCTCTCTACACCCCTCTTTTCCCCCCACTACGAGACCATTTCCCATTTCAGCAACATCCCATGTGAGAGGCAGCTAGGCAATGGTCAGAACACCATACAAGCTAGCAAGGGTGCCCAGACATGACACATGACTGACCCTCATCATCAGGTACTGAAATCTCCTTGCCACACACAGAACTCATTAGTGACTCAGACTCACCTTGAAGGCTGTATCCCCTGCAGGGAAGCATAACGACTTGGTGGCAGACACAAAGCAGGATTAGTTCTGAGCCTCAATAGATTACAGATGTAAAAAAAATTAAGCATATCCCAAGCAAAGTGATGCTATAACCAAGTTATTTGCTATCACTTATTTTCCTACTGGAAACATTACGAACAGATTCTCAGAGAGTGTAAATGGTCAGAGACACCTATCTGACAATTGACACCATCTGAGGATCTGGCTCATAAATCCTAATTCCACTTTATACAAAAGGATGATACATTGCATTAGGAAGTATCCACTTTTTGTACTGCAAGCTATTATTTTATTACGATATTGCCTAGGGACCTCTCTGAAACACTGTGCACCCGTAGAATAAGAGAAGTCTCTTACTCAAAGAGTTTGTTGATTAACTGGCTAAACTTATGAGTGAAATTACACATCAAAAGCATTACACAAGTACACTGCATTATAATTGGCGTAGGGCATACTATCACAATTCTATTCTGACCATTCCATACACACCGCTTTTGATTCGCCCCCTCCCTCCCCCCAATGAGACTCACCTTTCACAAGAAACAACTTCTAAGGATGATACAATCTCTGTTGCAAACTGGAAGGGGAGCAATGATCATTCCTAGAATGATTGTTAATTACTACTGCTGTTATGTTTGTCAGATGACTAGATCTGCTCTGATATTCAGTACCAGAGAGGTTATCCCACAGTCTGAGATCCAACATATACTTTCAGTGTCTTTAGCTGTTAGAGAGAGCTGGCACAGAGCATCATCATTTTACCTCGGAGTCCTTGTGCCTGTGTCTATATTAAGGGTTTAAAGTCATTAACTGAATTGGTGTATGCATCTCTCAGCCACAAGTCTCTCACTAATCTCAGAAACAGGAAATGAAATAAGACCATTAAAATAAATTGTGTTAAGCCACTAGTCAAAGTACTGGACATTTCTTCCCAGAACCTCTGAGCTCCATTTAACATCTCAGGAAAACATATTTGGGGCTTTGGGTATTCTTTCCCGAGGATCAGGTTTCCTCCACCTCTGCCCCATAACATCCTCGACCTCCATGTCACAGAAACTTTTCCAGTGACCAAAAAAGAGGAGAATGCAATTCCCTCCAGAGCTCAACTGATTAGTACCACTCCGTTTGCTGCCTAAAGTGAGCTGTGCTCTCTCATCCCCTTCTCAGAAATTGAGCACATGGTCATTGAAATACACCTAGCTCTTACAAAGAGAGCTCAGGGCCCAAACTTGGAATCACACATGGCAGCGCAATGAACTGCCATCAAACCACCAATGTGTGCACTGGAGTGGATAGATCCCACAAGGATCCAATATAAACTCTCCCTTTTACAATGTCTGTCCCAAGGATGGTACCCGAAATTTCCTCTTATTCTGGGAGGTGCACCATTCTCTTTATGCTCCTCTTCCCAATGGTCATCTTGACAAAAGCGACAAGCAGCCATATCCGAGGACTTGTCTTCACGTACAGCACTACGGTGGCACCGCTGTAGTGCTTCAGTGAAGATGCTACGACACCAACAGGACAGCTTCTCCTGTCAGCATAGTTAATCCACCTCCCTGAGAGACGGTAGCTATGCCAGTGGGAGAAGCTCTGCTGTCGACATAGCACTGTCTACATGGGTGGTTAGGTCAGTATAACTACATCACTCAGCTATAGGTCTGTAGTAGAGACTTGGCCTTAGACTAAAACAAAGACTACTCAGTGAAAAGCCGCTGTTCAGCCTCTGAGGAATTCCATTAGAGCAGATAGCCATTATTCCCACTCAACTCATGATGCTGTATAGGGGTGAAGAGTACAAAGGTCACTCCCAAATCCCAATCTTGTGTAAAGTTTAGGGTAAGCAGCTCCAAAGACACAGGGAAGACGACAGAGAGACCATTTTAAAATCTATAATATTTGACAATATTAACCTACCCATTTAATTATTACAGATGTCTGTACTGCAAAACAAATATCACCCCAGATTCCTTTTTATCAATAAATATCTTAGAGAAATGTTTTCCAGGCTTTCTGTAATGAAAACAAAAAATGCTCCTGAACTCTCCTCTTTCTCACAGAGAGAAGCCACCTCGTTAGAAGTGATATTACAGAATCTAAAAGCACTAGAAATCAAAGACTGAGTGTATCAAGGCTTCTGTGGGAGAAATTTCAATTAAATGCAGTTTGGGATTCTTTTTTTCTACTCCCACTTCACATTTTCCCCTCCATTGTTCATTTTTTTAAAAGTCAACAATTACACATTTTGCCCCTGCCAGGACCATTTCCCTATGTTTTATTAAGACTGCAGATTTCTTTTGTTCACTGAGCACATCCTCAGGACTGCATTTATTACCTAGCCTCGATGGAGATACTTTTTTCTTCATTCTACTGGCATTAGCATCAGTTTCTAATACCATCAGTAGTTCAGATCTCCTCCTAATAGAATAATCTTTCTTCTTCTTTTATTCCTTCTCACGCTTGCTGTCTTTGACACATTCATTTCTGGATCTCTGCATTCAAGTTAACTTGCAAAGAAAAGAAATGAGAATAGATTCAGTAAACATCTCTCTCTCTCTCACACACACACACATACACGTGTTAATGCCTCACTGAGATTCCTTTTCAAATAATTACATCATATCCCACTTACTATCCAATTATTTTCAGGTAAATCTTTTCTGTGTAAAACCTCCCCCCAAGGTGTTGATTAGCTACACATTGCTTGGTTTACACAGCCTTTGTTTCCGGTTTGGAACTGTTGGAGCTTCCTCAGAGGTTAGCGGCTTAGCAGCAATCCGCGTGTAACCGCGACAACTGTTTGATGAAGGCGAGGTGAATGGTCACAACCACAAGTGGCCATACAGAGCTTGCAGGCCAACACATCTAGACAAGCCTCTGCACAGAATAAACTCAAAAACCAGAATAGCCTCCAGACATATGTAACAGGTGCTTTCAAGGCTCTGAACCCACTAAAGTCAACTTAAAAACCAGTGGGTTCCAGACAGCTTCCTAAAAAAACCCAACAGTACTGCCCTAGGCAGCACAATGTCACTTCCAGCGCTAGGAAGGGACCTTCAAGGCAGCTGCAAGTTTTATTTTAAGGAAAATGCTCCATCATCTAGCTGACTGCTTTAAAACAGATTTAAACAACAACAAAGTTCCATCAAAGTCCTTTCTCTCATAATTGTTCACGTGAACTTCTGTCTGAAAATCAGTCTCTTGAGCCATCCAATCTGAAGTAGCAAGGACTGAAAAACAATGTTTAGTAGGAAGACACTGAGCTTATATCCTAAATGCTTCCCAAGCTTACTCTGTTTCATAACATCCTGTGCTTGGACATGTTAGGTATTTCATGGCATCAAATGCTAAAAGAAAATATTTAGCATCTCCTAAACCTTTTACAAACATTAGTTGATGTTTCATTTTAAAAGATGGGGAAACTGAGGGACAGAGAAGTTAAGAGAGATATTTGATAATCTGGGTGGCTAATATTAACCACATAAATCCATATGTCAATGGGAGTCGTGGGTACTCAGCACCTTTTGAAAAGCAAACCACTTATTTATATGCCGACATTTGGCCGCTTGAGTTTGAAAATTTTATCTCATGCCACTTGCCCAAAACCACACAATGAATCAGTATCTGAGCCAGGATTAGAATTCGGCTCCAGTCCCATGCTCACACTTCTAGACCTCATAGCTACTCAAGATTCATCTGTAACACATTAGCTAGATCAGGGAAGTTGTAGATATTTGTAAACTGAATTGAATAAATAGGAGCATATGATCTTACACTCTCATGTCTTCGATGATGTAGCACTATGATTGATGCTTGTGTATATGATTTCATCCAGCCTTAAACAGTTTTATTTTAAATATCATTTGAACATATGCAAAAAGTGTTGATTTATTCTAGTTGCAACATGAAGCTGACATTTATGAAATGTCAAAGGACTGAGTTCTATTTTGTGGCTAAGTAAAGACTGCCAATAGTTCTTTGCTTTTTTTCATCATTCCTAAATTTTGTCTATCATTTTGAAGGAGTGGGAGTTATCTTCTACTCCACAGTAACTCCGTATCTCTGATTTGACAACAACTGACTTCTGTACAGCAGAGCCATGAAATTGAGTTTCTGCGCTCCTACACAGAATAGAGATGTTTTAAAACTGTAAAATCTAGATATATTTAAAAATGTACTTAGGCACCCAAGGTAGCACATGAGCCAAACTTTTGAGTGCAGTCAGGAACCAGTCACCCCTCTTCAAAAATATTGTATCACTGACCTAGAACACAGAGTCAAACCAATAACTCTCTTATATCGCCCCCAATTTGGGCATAGGCTACAATTGTTTTTATGCATGGAAAGCAACAGCAACACTCAGTTGAATTACATTTCAGTATAGCGATGGAGGACTGTAGTCTAGTGATTAATGTGGGGGACTCTGAGTCAGGCCTCTTGGATCTATTCTCGGCTCTTCTGCTGACTGATTTGCATGACCTTGAACTGGGCACTTAAGCTCTCTGTTCCTAGTCAAGCCCTCTGTATTAAAAACATACCTATTGGTACATCAGTAATAACAGGGGTGTTATGAGCATTAATTAATGCAGAACTGCAAGAACCTTAGATGAAAAGTGCTACAGAAGTGCAAGAGGGCTTTATTATTGTAGATTTCCTTTACCAGATGTATGCCACGAAAAAATAAATCACGCCTTGGCAACCTCTCACTCTCTCTCCTCCTCTGTGGAACTTTTCAAACCACTTTTAATCTGCCATTAAAACTATATATCAGTCCATAGTCTTCCACCGATATAGTACTCTAGCTATTAATATTTCTGAGGTTTGTGACGGTATCACTCTCATAACAGTAACCTGCAAAGCCAGTTCTCCCTTGAGTGGCATGAAAATAATTGAAATTTACAGTCTTAACCAGCCAATGATGCAGAGCTTCCACCTACTGCTGGAGCTGCTGCTAAAAAACAAAATCATTCTAAATAGAGAGGGAAAGCGTTACCGGGGAATCGTTACAAATGTGTCCCCTATTTGTATCTTGCTCCTCTAGGTAAACAAAGTTTGCTCTTAAAATTCATACTGTTTAAAAATTAAATGCTTGATGTACAGTACATCTAATTATATCTTCATGCCTAAAAAGAGTTCTTTTGCTGTGTCAATAATATATTTTTCAGCAAGATGGAAAAATAATAATGTATGACGCTTTAGAGTCAAATTTTGCTACTACGTCCCCTGTGCAACCACACCAAAGAGAAGCAGGGTGTGACTGGGAGCAGAAATTAGACCTAAACATTTAAAAATATTCAAAAACATTGTGCCATTTTATCAAAGAAAATTCCATTAGTGTTGAGGTAAAATTTGACTTTTGCCATGGACTTCCCAGGGACCAGGATGCGGCCTTTAAGTATATGGTAAAAATGGTAACTCCAGTTCTACTCTCAACATGTTCCTTTGAACAGGTGAGCTCCTTAGTTGCTTCCCATCACTAAACCAGTTGATAAGTATCACTGAGCCTTTATTATCAGCTATAATGAAAGCAATTGTTCATCTCTGAGCCCAAAGAAAACACAGGAGAAGAGCAAACAATGACAGTGTTACCCTGGAATGCCCATTATGCCATCAGAAGCCAGAATGAATGATCAAATCATCATGTTAGGGACTCCAATTAGCAAAATGAGAACAAAAGGGGCAGCAGCACTTTGTGGATTTCAGCAGCATGACAAGGTTTCAAAAATGCAGTATGGACCATTTACAAATGCATTCATTTTACCCAAAAAGGAGATAGATAAATTAAGCTGACTCAGTATTCCCTGTACATCTCTACACTTACTACCAGAAATACCTTGAGTTCTCCACGTACTGACGCTACCTAATTGCACATAATTATCTAAGGCAACGGGCAAGTTTTTACAACAGCCACTACAGTAGAATGCCACTCTTGAACAGTTACTGCTGTTCTGAGAAACATAACAGACCCAGCAATTCCCAGTGAAGTATAGGAAATCTGTCTCAAATCAGATGATTCTTTCAGAAGAAATGTTTTAAGTCCAACCACTGTAGGTCACCAAGTGTCAGATTCACCATGGGTTAAGGCAGGATAAACTCTGGCAAAGAGGCAGATCATATATCAAGAGACAATGCTGAGCTAACACCTTCAGTTATATCGTGGCATGAGGGATGTAGCGGCCAGTGTAGCTTAAAGAAATCAGATGTGCTGATGCAGCGGCTCCTGCCCATGGAGTTCCTATGGTGCTGCAGCAAAATTAAACTAGTCCACTCCCAAGCAGAAAAGCCAAGGGAGGAAAGCAGCAGTAAAGCCACTGCTCTCCATGAGGTCTTCCCCGGCACAGGTAATTCATACCACTATGCATCAGCAATCCAATATACTTAAATGTATTTATATATAAATGTCAAAACACAAAAGGGACCAGATTCTGCCTTACCACCCTTCAGTGGGATTGCACGGAATACAAGGCTCCGTCCACACTAGGAAATACTGCTGTTTCAGTGATCAGACCACCATGATAGCTGAATTGGTGCTGACCTTGGGTTAGCTGTAAGTGTACACAAGGACAAACCACAAGCAGAACTGGATCAGCTAACTGTGGGTAACCATTGGTTGGAGCAAGGAACTTATGTGATCAAAAGGGTGCAGAGCAGTGGTAACAACACAACCCTTTGTTTTTATTACAGTTTCTCCTGCAATGGCAATTCAATTGGCATATTAGAGTCAAATGCTTTGGCATGGAAAAGACAGTTTCCAGCTGAGATTTGAAAATAGATAGAGAGATACAGGATGACTGTTCCAGATTGCAGAAGATGCACAGAAGAAGGCTCTTGCCCTAACAGATGGCAAGACTATGTAAAGGGACACAGGAAAAAACAGTGGTAAATGACTGGAAGGGCCAGGCCCAGGGTATGTGAGGCATACTGGAACCTCTGCCCGCTCTCACCTCACCCTTCTCCCCACAGCCAGTGCACAGAAGGGAGACCCTGCACCTGCCCAGAAATGCTCCCAACTCTCCATTAACCAGGTACTAGATTAGAGTTTTACAGTAATTACTCATGCAACGTTGTAGTTATGTTCCTGAAAAATGCGACTTTAAGCAAAACGATGTTAAACCAATCCAATTTCCCCATAAGAATTAATGTAAATAAGGGGGTTAGGTTCCAGGGAATTTTTCCAGACAAAAGACTATATTATATATATATATGTATATACACACACACAGACAGACACACACACTATAAGTTTTAAACAAACAGTTGAATACTGGTACACAGCGATGATGATAGTGAAGCTTGGTTGAGGTAGAAGAGTCAGAGGTGGGAATTTCCCAGGGAATGCCTTACTAAATGAACTAGCACTCCACTGAGCCCTCAAGGGTTAACTCTCACACTCTACAAGCCAGCAGGAAAGATGCCCTGGAGGTTTTTCGCCTTCCTCTGCAGCATGGGGCACGGATCACTTCCTGGAGGATTCTCTGCATCTTGAAGTCTTTAAACCATGATTTGAGGACTTCAATAGCTGAGACATAGGGGAGAGAATTATTCCAGGAGTGGATGGGTGAGATTCTGTGGCCTGCATTGTGCAGGAGGTCAGACTAGATGATCATAATGGTCCCTTCTGACCTTAAAGTCTATGAGTCTATAAGCCCATAGACAATTTTAAAAACGAGGCAGGCAATTTTGATCCAGATATTGGAATGAATGGGAAGCCCACTGTGGAGATCATGGCATAATGTACATTATTCTTTTCTAAGAGCAAAACTGTAAAACAGTAGGAAATGCCTGTCTGACTCATCCAGAGACTAAGGGTAGGTCTATACTTACGCGTCTGGTCGGAGGCGCGTGATCGATGTTCTGGGTTCGATTTATCGCGTCTTGTCAAGACACGATGAATCGAACCAGGAAGTGCTCCGTCGTAGACGCTGGTAATCCAGCTCGACGAACGGAGTAGGCGGAGTCGACGGGGGAGCCTGCGCGCCGCGTGTGGACCCCGGGTAAGTGCTTTTTCATTCGAACTAAGGTACTTCGACTTCAGCTACGTTGTTCACGTAGCTGAAGTTGCGTACCTTAGTTCGACAGGGGGGTAGTGTAGACCTGGCCTATGTGAAATTGCAGCGTTCAGAAGAAGAAAAAGTCTGAGTAGGATTAGGAGTATCCAAATGAAATTTGCTGATTAATACTGAGTTCTGTTAGGCACTGAGGTGTTTTAAAAAGATTAAAAGCATGAGCTTTTCAGTCAGGAGAACCAAAATAATTAAAAGACTCCTAGTTTCATTATGTGGTACAGCACACAATTACAAAGATGGAGTTTCCTGTCATTAAAACATACCATTCTCTGAGTATGTACTTTCTAACAATAACATACATTATATTAGAGAGTTACATTCTATATGTGACACTGGATATACGCTAGCCTTTTCTGCAAAACAGACTAACAGACACTGGATAATATTCTAACTATCAAGCAAATCAAGCTTTAAGCCTTTTTTCTTTATGGTTTCTACTTAATCTGTCAGGGCATATTCAAATATGTGCATTAATTATCTCATTGTGTTGACATAGTAATTCCACATACAGTACTGCAATGATCGATCAATGTATTATACAGCAGTATTCTAAGGAACTTTGGACTAACTCCAAGCTAAAACCCAATGCTAAGTAAAAGTGAATCTCAGAATCTTTGCCCATTTTAGTGAATTTCACCCAGTATTATAGCTAGCATGGGGAAGACCTTCTATTAATAGATATTATGGAAACAAAGCTAAAGTAAGTTCAAAAGGGAGACTCGTTCTTTTGGAGGTTTATTATTATTTATATTGTGAAAACACTCCAAGCCATGACTGAAGGCCCATGGTATTATGTGCTGTACAAATATATAAGAAGATACAAACTCCAACCTAAAGAGGTTGTAATTTATAAAAATGAACCTTCAAAGCAGAGTGAGCATGGCTGTGGCAGTCATGTGGCATATTAGTTTCATGTCTTTTTATAAAATAAATATTCATATTTGTTTATATATTTGTTTTGTTCACACATTAGAACAAAATCTTGGGAGCTTGGGGAACACATGAAGTTGAAGTGGGGGACCGGGATGGTTGGAATAAAGGACAGCAAATTACAATAAGGAGTGAGTGGATGAAAGGAGAGGGAAACTGCGGTATGGAAGTAGGAAAAAGAGGGGATGGGGTGAAGGAGTGTGAGAAGCATAATGGGAAAGGGAGAAAGAGGCTGTGTAGCTGAAGGGTGGCAGTAGGAGGAGAGGGGTGTGGAAAAGGGGAGTCAACCACCAACAAATGAGAAAAAATCCAAGATTCAGAACTGAATGAACAATGCTATGAAGGCTCCGCCCAGCAGTTAAATCCATTGTTGTTCTGTAGAGGTTGGCAGATCTGGTTCCTGGGATGGTCCCTCTGGGCTCAGTGGAAAGGATCAAGGGGACTGGAAAGCCCTGACTTACTTCTAGTCTAGCTGGAGCCCTGATCTTCTAGAGATCTCCATAATCCGCCCCTTAGGCGCTTCTCCTAGGTGTGGATGTTGTTCCAATATGGAGAGCTGGGGACAGAGGGAGGGGTTTTGTTTATGAAAATAATAAAATAGAGGACTCTTCCCAATGGCATAAAATATATCTCATTAATAGACCTCCCCTGTCGGCCATGAGAGATAGCAGCTTCTCATTTAATGTCTTCTGCAAAATACAGCTGCAGGCACATTGCTTGTTTGAATCAATGATGTTAACCTTCAAATCCTATGAGGCCTGTTAGCTCCGTAACTTTATTTCTCAGATTTCCAGACTAAAACTCATGCCATGTTGTTTACCTGATGTTCTATTTACTCCTAATGAGTCTAATGTGAACATTACAATTCTTACAGCCACGAACACAGCTCGCAACCAAAAACAAAACCTGTTTTATAAGCTAAGTTCCCTGTATGTGAGATTTGTCAGGGGAGGTTTATTTATCCAGAGAACACTGGAATGGAGAATGAATTTAAACTTATTTGAGTTCACTAAACACCTAATGAGAAAATTGCTGCCTAGGGTAATAAATGGTAACTTGTTATTACAGATGAAGAAAGCTGGGCTTGTTCTTAAATGCTATTTCAGTTGCTTTGGCCATGGTACAAAGGACTTGCACACTATTTATTTAGATGGGAAAATAATGGGATTTGTATGCTCTGCAAGTGTGTAAATGTCATGCTTATCCCACTTATTAAAATACAATGTCATATAGGACAGGATCCTTTTCCCTTTGAAGTCAAGGGAAGTTTTGCTATAGATTTTAATGGGAGCAGAATCAGACTCAAAATCTACCCTTCCCAGACCTCTTTTAGACAAAAATGGCAAAAAGATAGAGCAAAAGAGTGGGGCACTCCATTCTTTAACAACTAACCAACTGTGTCTCCTTTCAAAAAGAAGAAGCACACTGTCTCTATCATAACCTGGGACCAACACAGCTACAAACTTTGGAAACAACTGCAAAAAACTTTGGAAAATATAGTTATTAGTATGAAACCACGGTCATGACTCTGCAGTTAGGGTTACAAACAGGTCTCATTTTAAGCCATATTATTTTTAGCCCCTTATATAACCTTATGCATTTGAGTATTCAAGCCAACCAAGCCCCAAAAAGACAACATGAAAATGATCCAGTTTTCTATTTGGCTTGGAAACCAAAAACTTACTTTGTGCCATCGCATCATCATACCGTAGTACAACTGAATGGAGGATAAAGTCTCAATCTCGGAAACACATGACGACCACAGGAGACCATTCATCCATTAAGGTAATGGAGGGAATTTAATCCTAGCAAGCTTCCAAATTAATTTTAATATTTTTTGGCCTTTATCTCACTATGTAATATGCAAATACATATACACAATCCCAGCAATTGGTGCCTCCTCCAGCACTCATTACTAAACAATCTATTCATTATTACATTCAGTGTTTTGCTATTAATACATAATGACATAGTGTGGTGTTTAGATGTTGCTTACAATTATTAGAATTGGGAGCACTGGCTGCTGGGAGTCTGTAAGGACAGGAAACAGGAAGGAGGGAGGAGGGAGTTGAGAGGCTGAGAGAGCTACAGAGGGTGCAGCAGCAACTTAGTAAAGAGGTTTCCATTTTGGAATAAACACCTGTTGAAGTTTGTGAGTACCTTGCATGATTGATACAACATTTTGGCGACGAGGATGGATCTTCTGCCTCTGAACCCACCTGCACCCTTTCTGCAAAGCCCAGGTGAGCCTCCAATTGCTTTTACTGTCTGGATCCATATGTTTGAGACTTATCTACTTGCAGTCAGTGCTACAGAGATTTCTGAAGTAAGAAAGCGTGCTCTGCTAATCCACTGCCTTGGAGCAGAAGGGCAGCGAATATTTTACACTTTTCCCCTTGCAAATGATAAATATGAGAATGCACTCACTGCATTAACGAATTTTTTTGTGCCAAAAGTGAATGTAGTAGCTCATCGCTACAGATTTCGCCAGTGTGAGCAGAAAACAGGGGAGACTATAATGCAGTATATTGCTTCCCTGAGGAGTCTGATTGTAACTTGTGACTTTGGAAATATGGCTGATGAGATTATTAGAGACCAGCTTATTGAGAAAACAACCATGCTTCGTGTAAGAGAACGCTTACTTCTAGAACCAGAACTTACACTAGAAAAAGCAATAATCATTGCTACTCAGATTGAGTCAGCAACAGCTGAAGTCAAAATAATGAGCATGGATAGAGGAGGCACAGTACAGGCTGTGACTCCTTTGCATAAAAACCCACTATCGCTGCAGACAAAAGATTACAAGAGGAAAACTAATAAAAAACCACCAAATCAGCAAATGCAAAATCCTGTAAAAGCATGCTTTCGCTGTGGATCCTCACAACACCTTGCAAGCTACACAGGATGTCCTGCAAAAGTAGCCCAGTGCAATCATTGCAAAAAGATTGGGCATTTTGCTAAAGTATGTTGCAGCAGCCAGTTCAACCAACAGGTGCATGCAGTTACAATACCAGATGTTACTGTGCTAAGTGTGGACAGAATCACTACTGCACATATTCCAGAACAAATAAAGTGCACTGTAAACATTTCCACGAAATCTGCAGGCATATCACACTCTATTCAGCTAATGTTGGACACTGGCTCAGCAGTATCTATACTACCTGATTCCATCTATTTGCAATACTTTAAAGATGTGCCTCTTACTGAACCCAAACTTCACTTGGTGTGCTATTTGAAAAAACATATTCCAGTACATGGCTGCCTGCCAGCAATAGTTACTTTTGGTGATCGCTGTGTAACTGCAGAGTTCTACATTGTCCACAAAGGCACCCCTATCCTTGGCAGAGATTTATTGGCTGGTTTAAATCTCAGGGTAGTTAATGGACAAATTGATCTTCCTCAGCAAAGCACTCTTGCGGTACACACACCAGTTTCAGCGTGGACCCAACACCAGGTTGAGGAGAAACTCGGCTGTGCTTATGGGTTTCTGCATAAAGTTATAATGCGGAATAATGTGATGCCTGTACGACAGAAGTTACGGCGCTTACCATTTTCAGTCAGGGACGCTGTCTCAGAGGAATTTAGAAAACTTGTTCAAAAGGACATTATTGAAGAGACTGACTCCTCGGAATGGGTTTCACCTATAGTAGTGACGCAGAAGAAGTGTGGAGGCATTCGCCTTTGTGTGGATTTAAGGGAGCCAAATAAAGCTATTGTGATTGACAGTCATCCTCTCCCTCACATAGAAGAAGTATTTGCAGAACTCCGTGGAGAAAAGATGTTTTCTACTCTTGATTTGCAGACTGCATACTACCAGGTTATGTTGCATGAAGATAGCAGAGACCTCACAGCATTTATTACACATGAGGGACTATTTCATTTTAAACGTGTTCCATACGGTCTCGCATCTGCCCCAAGTGCCTTCCAAAAAATGATGTAATTGATTCTGAAGAATCAACATGGAGTTCAGTGCTATCTGGATGATATTATCGTGTTTGGAAATACTTCTGAGGCGCATGACAATAACCTGCAGTCTGTACTAAACTGCATCAGCAAAGCAGGCCTCAAGCTCAATAGATCCAAATGCAAATGTAGACAAACTGAACTCTCCTTTCTGGGGCATACAATTTCACAGGCTGGACTAAAACCTGATCCAGATCATATCCTGGCAATTTCAAATGCTCCCCCTCCAACAGATTTGCAAACCTTACGTTCCTTCTTGGGTCTTACCTCCTGGTATGCAAAATTCATTCCCAATTATGCTTCTGTCATTGAACCATTACGAGAATTACTATGGGGAAGTTCAACCTTAGTGTGGACAACGGATGCACAAGCTAGTTTCGAAACGGTGAAAGACTTGATTGTACATAGTCCAGTACTTGCACTATTCAGTCCTGCATTGCCCACAATTGTAACTACTGATGCTTCTGATTATGGACTTGGGGCTGTCCTCTCACAACTTCATGAGGACAACACAGAGAGGACTGTTGCATTTGCTTCACGGACAGTAAGTAATGCCGAGAGAAAATATTCTACAGTTGAAAAAGAAGCACTTGCTTGTGTCTGGGCTACTGAAAAATGGAGAACTTACCTGTGGGGCCGCACATTCAAGTTGCGCACAGACTACAGCCCTTTGACGACGTTGCTCACCACGAAAGGACTGGGAAGAGCAGGATATCGTATTGCTAGATGGTCTGCGAGACTACTCTCTTTCAATTATGAACTGGAATATAAGCCTGGAAACCAAAATGTGGTAGCTGATTGCCTTTCTCATCTGCCTTTGCCTTCACCAGATAGTCCACCGGAGGATGAGGAGGTAGTAGTTGCACTTATTACAGGCACTCTCACTGCAGTTACAAGAGAACAATTTCAAGCTGCTTGTTCAGCATGTCCAATTCAACAAAAACTACGGGAATTTCTGACAAAGAGATGGCCCAGTAACCCTAAAAACCTTGACCCAGTTTTGCTGCCTTATTTTAGAGTTTGGGATGAACTTTCTTTGCTTGATGGCTGTGTGCTACGAGGTACACACCGGGTCCTTGTGCCAGAAGAATTACAGTCAAAACTCATGCACCTGGCACACGATACTCATCAAGGAATTGTCCGAACCAAACAACGACTACGGGATTTGTATTGGTGGCCAGAGATGGACTCTCAAACTGAAGCACTCACTTACCAAATGCATGATAAAACAGCAGTGACATGTACCCCTCCATTATAGCCTGTTCCTCTTCCTGAATCTGCATGGGAAAAAGTGGCAATTGACATTGTAGGACCCTTTGATTGGCTCCAATTGACTGCCGGTATGCCATCACTTTAATAGACTATTTCAGTAAATGGCCTGAGGTAGCGTTTACATCGCAAATCTCTTCTGCTACAGTAATTAAGTTCCTCTCTTCAGTTTTTAGCAGGGAAGGTAACCCCAAAGAACTGGTTTCAGATAATGGTAGTCAATTTACTTCCCTGGAGTTTGAAACTTTTCTAGCAGAGAGGAACATTTTACACAGAAGGTCATCCCTATACTACCCTCAAGCCAATGGGGAAATCGAACGGTTTAACAGAAGTTTGAAAGAGAGTTTGCAAACGGCTAAACTAGAAGGGCGATTGTGGATTCCCTTCACTACTGATTTCTTGCAAGCATACCGGGCTAGACAACATGCCACAACGCAAAGATCACCCGCAGAGTTACTGCATGGGAAACAGATGAATACTAAACTGAATGTTGCTGGATTGTTAAAGGCACGACCTGATGCCCCAAACGAGGATGATGTGAGAAAAACAGTTGAACAGAACCAAGCAAAGTCAAAGGCTTTCACAGACAAGTGGCGGGGTGCTAAAGAACCAAAGTTTGAGTGTGGTTCCTTCGTTAGAATACGAAAACCTGGAATTTTACGCAAAGGGGACCATAAATTTACAGCTCCTCTTAAAATCATAGAGAAGAAGGGACCTTACACCTATCGACTTTCTGATGGGCGGGTATGGAATGCTTCTTATTTTGCACCTGCCTATGCACCAAGGGGAGATTAT
Source organism: Chelydra serpentina (assembly GCA_037349315.1). Lineage (NCBI taxonomy): Eukaryota > Metazoa > Chordata > Testudines > Chelydridae > Chelydra > Chelydra serpentina. Next base: position 30,856,445 of record JBAIAC010000029.1, on the reverse strand, counting down.
GCCAACACCCAGTCTGCATTGGATGACTTCACCGTAGCACCCACACAACAAGACATTGCACTGGAACCAGGGCTTGAGAGGCGGCCTGTCAGACCCAGACGACCACCTGTCTGGACTAGAGACTATGTTATGTAGTATCTACAGTGTTTTCAGTGTAATATTTCTGCCAACAGTATAGTGTCTTGTTTCATATTTGTTCCTGTGGTTAGAACAACAATGTTACTTTAATTGGGAGAGTTTCTTAAGAGAGGAGGGAATGTGGTGTTTAGATGTTGCTTACAATTATTAGAATTGGGAGCACTGGCTGCTGGGAGTCTGTAAGGACAGGAAACAGGAAGGAGGGAGGAGAGAGTTGAGAGGCTGAGAGAGCTACAGAGGGTGCCGCAGCAACTTAGTAAAGAGGTTTCCCTTTTGGAATAAAGACCTGTTGAAGTTTGTGAGTACCTTGCATGATTGATACAACACATAGGCAATGTCATCTTCCTTCAGATCAGGATATTGCATTATACGGTTGACATCAATAAGGTTAAAAAGGCATTTTTGTCTAGTAGTCTTTTTGAATGGAAGTACTTTTGTCACAATTCATTATAAACACATACACACATACATAAGTATGAATTGACCAATGCCTATAATTCATTAAAATGCAACAAAATGCAAGTTTGATATGCATTTCTATTAATCTGAACCAGAACTGATTTAAAGTGTCTTATTTTAATTATTATTTCACTGTGCCTTGTTTAAATGTGCATTTCTCCTATTAAATTAAATAAAGAAAAGGCACATCCCCATGCTCATGTTAAAGGCCATACACTGTTAAAGTCCCAAGCGTCACAGATGTCAAATGTGGAGAATACAATGCGTACCTCCAAGACAGGTAAGAAATACATAGTTGAAGTGCAGAAGTCAGATGAGAGAATCTCCTGTCAGAGACTACACAGACTGAGGCACTAACTATTCACTTTGAAACGCTAGGTCAAAAATCTGTTAGCAGTCAGAAGTGCAATGATTTTGATTGTCTCCATTTGGTCCCTCATGCCCATTGGTCAGTCTCACAAAAGGTACCACACAATTTGGTAGAAAATTTAATCACAATGATTGGTTTCTGCCCAAGACCATCCCTAAATAACAACAGACAGAACGTAAGAGGGTCAGGAATGAAGTGCCTTTGCAGAGCTGTGAGGAGATGCTTCACTGATCCACTGATTTCTCTTCCTCTCTTTCAAGAAGAGTGCAATTTAATGGTTTTGTGATTAAAATGAATGAATGAATAAATAAGTCTCTTGATTAATACATCCAGTATTACCTCTAGTTGGGAGAGAAAGGATCATTTCAGCGACCATTTGCAAATCAAGAGTTTCAACTTGACAGTTTTTAAAGGCATGAAAACCATGAAGCCCCCAATGTAATACGAATATGCCCTGGCACCAAGTAGCGATAGACTTCAGTAATGTGCTAAAGACTGACTCCCCCTCTCTTTCTCTGTGGCCAGCAGAACCTAGAGTGCTGCAGAGGCCTCATGTGACTCAGAGGCAACCTCCTGCTGGCTAAGTTAGGACTAATTTAGGAGCAATATTGACAACCTGCCAAGAGAGGCATGGCTAGTCTGCCACAAAATGCTGGCAGAGCTGTAGGGCTTCATTGGAGGGGGGCAGGCAAGGAGTAAAAAAGTTAACTCTTTGCACAAATACAGCTATTTCCTCACATTCACATGGATGAAAGTGTCATTTTATTTTACCCAAAGGTTTTAAATCCTATTGGTCCTTCATATCCCGTGATCTCTCTCTCTCTCTCTCTCTCTCTCTAATCAAAGTCAAAAAATCCTGAGAACAGAGCAATTTTTGTAACATGGAAAAGTTCATCAAGAAAAACAAGAGCAAAAAAACAGGCTTAAATTGTTGTTGATAGGCAAGGAGCACATGAAAACAAACACAGGAAAACATCTGTACCCAAACAGGGATGTGAAGGCATGTGTGAGCCCCCACAGATGTAATTACAGCGGAGTTCCCATTCCTTAAGAGGAGGAACCTCGGCCAGGTGGAGTCACTGAGGGATTTTGTTAAGGAATGGTTCTGAAAAGATTCCAAAAGCTGCCCACTTTCACCCTTCCTCTCCATGGGCCCCACTTCCAGCTCCAGCCCTCCCTCCACAAAAGCATTCCTAGAGAGCTCCACTTCTATCAACTTTGCACCTGCACGTATTTTCTCGAGAGCATGCTGTGACGGTGTACCCCATAAAACTTTATGGGGAGATGCTTATAAATGTATACATGATATAACTGGACTATGTTTTATGCTACATGTGCCATGTAACATATCTCTGTGAAAGGTATGACCTACTGAATTTATTCCTCCCGTTTATATGCATGTATCATTGTTGTAGTTGAAGTTATGAATATTGGTTGTATTTCTTGAGAAAGGAATGTGCAGGTTAAGTGCCCAATCAAGAAGCACTTATCAGACAATAGAACTTGCAGACACCAATCCACATCTGAGCTTTGCCAGGAATGTGGCTGGTCTGAGAAGGAACTGAGTTGTGCATGGACAGGTGACTTGTCCATGTGACCCCAACTCCATTTGGTAACTGGATGCTACACAGGGGGAGGGAGGGGTGTCCACCCAGAGGAGAAAATCTATTTAAACCCCTGGGAAACCCCTCCATTTTGTCTTCAGCTGGCTAAAGAGAGAGACTCTCCACCCCCCAAGGACACCTGAAAGAGACTGAACAAAGGACAAAGACATTAGGGTGATTGCTGGACCCAGGCTAGAAGGAAGATAGCCTGTTTACTGGACCTAGTGAGGTTTTTATCTGTACACAGGGTGATTAGACATAGAACTGTGTGTTCTATTTTATTTTATTTAGTAATTCACTTTGTTCTGTCTGTCACTACTTGGAATCACTTAAATCCTACTTTCTATACTTATTAAAATCACTTTTTACTTATTAAGTTGCCTGGAGTACGAGTTGGTACCTAGGAGGGCAAACAGCTGTGCATATCTTTCTATCTTTGAAACAGAAGGCGAACCATTTATGAGTTTGCCCTGTATAAGCCTTATACAGGGTAAAACGGATTTATTAAGGGTGCGAACCTCTTTGGGAGCTGGGCACCTAGGTGTCAAAGGAAAGAGCGCTTCCAGGAGCCTTACAGTTGTTAGTGGACTTGGTTCGGACCTGGGACTGTGTTTGTAGCAGATCAGTGGAATCTGGCTCAAAACAGACAGGATTCGGGAGTCCCAAGCTGGAAAAGGCCTGGAAACAGGGACAGAAGTAGCCTTGGCACACCAGGTGGCAGCACCAAGCAGGTCTCTGTGACCCCAACCCGTCACACATGCTATCAGCTCCAGGCTTTCCCAGCACCTTTTCCCTACACTCAGGTGCAACCTCCCCATTGCCTGAAGACCCTGGTAACTGCAGCCTTCCCCAACAGGCCAAGAAGCCTTCTCCAGAAGCATTCCTCTATAATTCAAGAGCTCTACTAGATGAAATCATTTCAGCTTCCATGATTTACGCTAGCCTGCAATGAAAATGCAAGGAAGATTTAGAATATAAATAAATGGCAGTAGCCTTCTGCAGGATGAAGTTAAACTATTAAACTCACTCCAACTGGGGGCAATAAGTTAGAGTCAAAATAGAGTCCTGGGGTTTAGTTCCATCCGTTAGCAAGGTATCCTCTGCATCCAAAAGATGGCTTTCTAATTCTCAGAAATTGAACTGCAGCTGCTAGGCCTGAAAACATCTGCTTCTTTGGCACAGCGTATGCACATTTAAGTAACAGAACATAAGCACAACCACTAGCAGTACAGTAGACTTTCACATTCTGCCCCAGTTTGTGCTGTGGAATGGTATGCCTATAGACAGTCTGATAATAGATGGTCTGCATGATAACAGGTAGATTATAGCGACATAAAACACTGCCAGCCAAATGGCTCAAGTAGCCAAATGCCATTAATCACTGACACACATCCTGACTCTAAATGCTTCCCATTGAACTTTTCTGAGCCTTTTACAGTTCAGTTTATTGTGATCAGAGCTTGGTTCCAGAATCTACGGGCATGTCTACATGGCGCCAGCAAAGCGCACCAGAGGGAGGTGGTTTGTAAAGTGCGCCAGGCTACAACTGCCATGTGTAGCCCCAGCTGCTGTTAACATGCACTAGTTTCCTTTTAGAGTTAGAGTGCAACATATCAGAGCACTGTACAAATTACACCCTTCTGGTGCACTTTACTGGCACTGTGTAGACAAGCCCTAAATAATCCACTGTGCACAGCTGCAGTGTTCAAGCTGTCATTCTTACTAGCTACAGGCTTTTCTGAATGTTCACACACACTTACTTGTGTTTACTGCCCTTCATTGTACCCAGGGGCTTGGACTCGGATCCTCAAAAGGTATTTAGCCACCTAACTCCCACTGATTTCAGCAGGAGTTAGTTGCTTCAATACCTCTGAGGATCTGGGCCGTGGTGCATTACACATGTTAACAAGTACTGCTAATTTTTCTTCTTGTCCAACAAGGGAGCTTAACTGATGAGTTTGATACTGTCACTGTATTTCCATGTAGCACACTGATGCTACTTCAGAATCCTGTACTACAAGAGAAGAGTGGGCTATTTTTATTTTTAGCATGCATGTGGCAAAGCTTTTCAGAACAACTGGTCACTGGAGAAGATCTTTTTGCTCTTCACTCAACATTGTCCCTTAGGTGCCAGGAGCTGTACTTTTTAGGATGCTGCCTTTAGTCCCCCCTGTGAATAGCAATACAACATAACCAGTCTTTCCTACTGAACTGCACTATGTTAAAAAGAGCATCTACTCCTCATTACAACTTGTAAGGCTGCCAGACTATATAAGTTTGTCAGTGTACTGGAAAAGGAGTACTTTACTGGATGGCTGAATCCTTTCCATATATTCACATATCCTCTATCCTGTGAGTCGACTCCAATTACATCTGATGAGTCAACTTCTAGTGACAGTGTGATATTTTAATAATTACATATTTGTACACAAATCAAACAGCAGGGATAAGAGGCCCTTCATTTTCTACATAACAGCCTCAACTTCAGAAAGGCATCAGAGACTTTTTATCACAGCTCTTCCTTCCCCAACACATCGCATACAGCGGGCTCTCTCTTAGGTCTTGTTAATATAAGGAGATACTGTCCCGCAGGATCAGTTTGTTTCTCTGTCTTCCCCAAACTACATACAGCTCCGTGTTCCTCTTTCTTTCCCACAGCTATTGTTCCACAATCATGTTGCAGGAGTTTTCATAGTATGGACTACATCTCACATGGCCCATTTTCCCTCCCACTTGCAAGTTTATAACATCTGTGTGACAATGTCAGCAAATGCTTACAATGCTTACAAATAAAAGTAATGTTTAGGAAAGAACTTCATGTATTTTTTAGCTGTCTTTATTGTGACAGAGCAGTTGGAAACAAGGAAACGGGCCAGCACCGAGGGATCACTGGTGGTTCACAACCCACAGATTGGCAATCACTGAAGCTGGAAATACAGATCCCTAACCCAACAAAACCTGGAAATAGTCAGCCCATTTACTTTAAAGAGGATGAGACTGAAGTACCACTTTAAACTATATACTATTAATAAACTAAAATCTGGTGTAAACAAGACAATTCCACTGAAGTCGCATCCTGCCCCTCCTCCCAGAAGGTAGGTCTTTTTATTACTATTACCAGTTTCTACTACAGATGTGTCTGAACCCAAACATCCCCAAATTTGGGGATTATTCGGCTTCAGAGGCAAATCCAAACTGTAACACAGGCAGGGCCAGCCCACAACATTTTGGCACCCGAGGCGGGGGTGCCTCAATGCCCCCTCACTTGGCACCCGAGGCGGGCGTGCCTCAATGCACCCCAATGCCCCCTCACTTGAGCCAAAACTTAGAATGGTCTCAATTCTGCCTTCTTCCTGTTCTACTCCTCTCATGGTACTGCTCTGCTACCTACCCCAATAAAGGAGAACTAACAACTTAAAATGCCTTGTTCAAAAATTTTAACACTTAACTTTCAAATGCCTGAACAGCAAATGTAACTTTTCTTGCCTGCGTAGTAAACACTAGCATTTTTAGCTGTTTGAATAATCAAAGTGGTGCTTTCCGTGCCTTGTTGGTTGCAAAGATTTGAACTGCTTCCTGAAGGTCCACAGTCTGGGCCAGCTCATGCTCTATTGAGATGGTTGCAAGGCCAACCAGCCTCTCTTGTGTCATTGTGGAGCATAGATGTATTTTTATTAACTTCAGCTTGGAGAAGCTGCGTTCTCCACTGGCAACTGTTACAGGAAGTGTTAGAAGTATGCACAGAGCAACAAAAGCATTTGGAAAGAGGGTGGTCATCTTATTTGTGCACATATATTCCAGAACAGCCTTTGGAGTTGATTCTGCTGAAATGTATCTTGAAAGGGCTTTCAGTTCATCACATAAATCACTCGCATCAATATCGCGCATGTCATCATGTGTCAACAGTGCCCTGCATTGCTGGTGTAGGTCTTCTTCAGATCTAGTGAGGAGTTTCGGAAAATCATACAACATCCTAAATATACTGCTGTGTTCCTTGAGCTGCATGAAACGTTCTTCAACTGACTGTACTGCACAATCTAGCACCTGGTTAAAGAATTCGCCTTTGAATTGTTGTCTGGGGGTCTCTTATGGGATTATCCCGTGCCTTGTAATCAAAATGTCTTCTTCTTCGGTGACTCTTGTATTCTTGAATGGGTGGGAAAATAGCTTCAGTGTGAAGTTCCTCTGCCAACTTCTGTGCACTCTTCAGAACGTTTTGAAATCCCCCATCTGACCAGTAAGACTGTAGGTATGACTTTGTTTTGTCCAGTTGTTCCATTGCTCCAGATATATCAAGGTCAACACCTTGGAGTATCTGTCTTACAACATTTATTTCAAACAGTATGTCATGCCACAACACTAAGCCACACAGAAATTTGAAGTTACGTATGTTTCTAGTGATTCCATTTCCCTCTGCCATTGTTCTCCTGTCATAGCATTATCCTCCATAATGGCAACTATGGCATCATCTATCTTCCCAATTTGGTGTTTGATAGGCTTTATCACCTCCACTCGACTTTCCCATCATGTGGCACTCAGTGGTTTCAGTGTGAGAGAGGATGTTCCCAGATATTGCTTCAAAATTTGCCATCGATGAGTTGATACAGAGAAAAATACATAGATGCTTTGAATTATATTAAAAAATTCAGCAGCCTCACTAGAAGCTGATGCTGCATCACTGACCACCAAGTTCAATGAATAAGAACTGCATGGGACAAAAAAAACTTGAGGGTTTAACTCTCGGATCTGTGTCTGCACTTCTCTATTCTTTCCTCTCATGTTGGCACCATTATCGTAGCCCTGACCTCTCATGTCAGCTATTGCAATTCCCATATCTTCCAGCTTTTTAAGAAGCACATTTGTGATACCAGCTCCTGTACTATCATCAATGTCAATAAATTCTAGAAAATGCTCTGACAGTCACCATTGCAGGGACATTTTCACTAGGTTCTGTTGTTGTTACAAAACGCACCATTAAAGTCATTTGTTCTGTATGGCTGATGTCAGGTGTGCAGTCCAGAATAACAGAGTAATATCTTGCTGACTTCCGATCTGCTACAATCTTCTGTTTGACTTTTGTTGCCGTTAACTGTATGGTCTCATTTTGAATTGTTTTTCCAAGGTAGTGGTGTGTGTATATTTCTTGGATGGTGACTCTTCTTAGATGCTCCTGGAGTACAACACCAAAAGCAGCCATCAGCTCCACAATTTTAAGGAAGTTTCCATTGTTTGGCACATACAGCTGATCTGAAGTGCCACGCAGTGCTAGGTTTCGGGTAGCAAGCATTCTCACAATGGCAATGAGCCTTTTCAGAACATTTTGCCAGTAAAGAGACACTGATGCAATCTTCTCTTGATGCTGATCATCTATGGTGGCCTTTAACCTTAGTCTCATCTCAAGCTCTTTCCACCTATGGAATGCTCTATGGTGATTTGCTGCCTTCTCATGGCATGCCATACTTCTAGCCAGATTTTTCCAGTACTTTGTTCCTGTAGAACCCAATGTGGCTGGAACATTAGACTGGAAGAGTTTGCAACAAAAACAGTATGCAGCATTCTGGGTTTTTGAGTACATAAGCCATGGCCTCACCACTTTGTCACCATTGGGGATTTCACGCCAGTAATGTGCTGGATGGAAACTTCTATTTTCATTGTCTTTGGGGAACATGAAGTTTTTCACTTGCTGTCGCCCATGCAGTACAAAGCCATGGCTTAAATGCTTTGCTAGATCAGGCATTATACTTCAAGAGTGAGATCCTCAGCCTTGCTCTAGTCCCTTTACACTGTGTAAAGGGAGTGGAGCAGCGTAAAGGGGCCCTAAAAATCCCATTTCTGGCTGGGGAAGATTCCCCCTGCACAGGCACTGAGGAAGGCAGCCAACAACCTGCCTCCCCTGAAGACCCCCTCACAAACCCTGGCACAGAGGATGTGCCCAGGCAGGACTGGGGACATGGCCATAGCATATAGTGCTGCAACCCATAGGGCAGCCCATGGTGGCCTCCAGGGCAGTCTACATTACACTTGTCACTCCAGCAGACCAGATTAGTTTCAAATCAGAAGGGTGAAAAGGCGGCTGAAAGCTACTGCAGCACCTCATCATTGGGCTGAGAGTTCTGAGATGCAGCTCTTAGATCCTACTGGCTATCATGGAACAAACATGTCTGTAAAAGGATTTGGGGCCAACCCTGTACTCCTTATGCAACACGCCCACGGAAATCCCTGGGAGTTGTGCCTGAGCAAGAACTGCAAGGCTAGGATCTTCCATTTTTGTCTAATGAATTAAAAATCTCTCTGGCTTTTCCTATGGTAAAATAAATGGTACCAGGCATATCTCTGTTACACTTCAACAAAATGCCAACAGGTAGATTAAATGTCTGTGAAGATCAATCTGCCTCTTCAAGACACTGAATGTTTATTAAGGCTTGAACTTCAATGCCTATAGTAACAGGCTATAAAAACTGTCAGCAGAATTTGTGCTGGAGTTGCTAAGTGTAAAAATAGCATAGCAGTTAAGTATGTGCAAATTCTGTTTATAATATAGCAGCCCCAGGCAAATACACTGCTATTAGCATTTCAAAAATAGGTTCAGAATGAAAGGGAGCTTTAAAAATACCATCATTTTGTTGTCTCCTAGCACCCATGCTAATAGCCTTTGTTTTTAATGAAAAAGAATCAGCACGAAAGCACAAGGCATCAGCCTCTGCTTAGGTAATTTAAATTGCTCTAATCAAATGAAGCGGGCCTTGCTCCACTACTCGCTTATGTTGCTTATAAATTCAAGAGTTCAATTGCCTGAGGAGTCGCTCAGATTTTGTGTCTGGGTAAATAACATCCACAGTCTGAGCCCTGATGCACCATCCAGATAAAGAAACGGTGTCTCATATAGCCCTAAATGTCCCTGGGTTAAAAACTGAATTTGCAGTTGGGTGGCACCAGCTTCCCGGTAACACCTCCCAAGGTATGTCTACACAGGGATAAACAACTGTGGCTGGCCCGGGTCAGCTGACTCAGGTTCACAGGGCTAAACAACTGCTGTGTAGACATTCGGGTTCAGGCTGGAGCTCAAGTTCTGGAACCCTGCAAGGACGGAGGGTCTCAGAGCTCGGGCTCCAGCCTGAGCCTGAATGTCTACACAGCAATTTTTAGCCCGTCAGCCTCTGCCCCATGGGTCCGAGTCAGCTGACCCAAGCCAGCTGTGGCCATGCCTGTGTAGACATACCCCCAGAGAACCTCTCTTTAAGGAAACTGCACCACACTTCACTGAGGTAAATATTATTAAAAATAGGTAAATTGAAGTACAGAGAAATTAATCACTGGGAACTTTGCTACTGCTATCAAATGTACGTGGTAGGCACTCAGAAACTAGAGTGATGGGTCACAGTATAAAACCACAGAACAGATACGAGTCTGAGATTGTGTGGAAAAAATAGTAAGTGATCATGTAAAGAGTGTATCATAATGTATACATACCAGGGAACGGAATTAAGGTTGCACAGGCAAACTTAAATCAGGCATTTCCTAACTGTAGAGTACTTGATTTTACAACCTCAATATTCTTTTCATTTCGTTTGTTGTATGTAATAAACATCTAGGGCATGTCTACATACACATTTACTGCTCAGTAAGCTTGTGTGTAAATGCACAGCACTCCAGCGTGCCACGCAGTAACCCTGCTACTGCACACTGAAAGTTCCCTAGTACGCACTGCAATGCATACTAGGAATTAGTGCACAGCAGCAGGGTCCCCATGACACTTAGTGCACGGTACTGGTGTGCAGTAGGTTTACACCCCAGTTTGCCATGCAGTGTTTGTGTAGATATGCTCACAGTGTTTTGTTTCAGCTGTTTTACAATAAACACATTTTTTCTGATCCTCACACTATTCTTTTTAAGTAGTCAGTTTAGACCTGCGGCTTTGTGAATACTGCTGCTAATTCAGGTAGTACACAGAAACTCTTTTTAGCTAAGATGTAAAAAGCCTTGCTAAAACAGATACACAAAAAAGACCGTGTTTATGACAGAGCTGATAAGAAGAGCAGTTTTCAGGAGAAAGAATTGACAAATGACAGTGGAGATCCAAAATTAGATGCTTGAAATGAAACACAAGGAATGAATCTGGCACAACACCAAAAAACTTCTGATGAATTCTAAATATAAGGCTCTTTAAAAAGTAACTATCCCATTTTTAATCTGTCAGGCTAATTTCTTCATTGTAACATCACTGATTCTGAAATATACATTATACCTGTCTATCTAAATTAGGGATTTCTATAGAGCTCTATTTCTATTTCTGAGCATTTTACTACTTATTTATTATCATTTTAAACTATTCCATTTCATGATATGGCCTATAACCATACCCAAAAGGGTTTAGAACAATGTTTTGCTCCATGGCTACGAAGAGGTTACAGCAGTTACAGGCAGAAAGAGGTTTCAAAGATTTAGGAATATTTTTAGACACACATTTTATGAGATCTCTATGCCACAAGTGCCTTTTGACCTAATGTTTCTAAAAATGATACAGAGTGGGATGCTTGTAAAAAGAGTTTTTACTACTGCTTTCTTTTTCTCACAGCATAACAAGCTAAGAAATGTAACAACACTTAGCACTTCTGTAGTGTTCTTCATGGTCAAAGAATCATAGAATCACAGGACTGGAAGGGACCTCGAGAGGTCATCTAATCTAGTCCTTTGCACTCATGGCAGGACTAAGTATTATCTAGACCAAAGAAGTTAAAGATTACCAAATTAATCTTCACAGCAGCCTTATCAAGTGTTGGATGTAAAGTCCATTGAAGTCCATGGGAGCTTCTTTGCAGACTTTGGATCAGATCAGTCCTATAGTAGGTAAGTTATCATTCCCACCCCCACCTCTCCCATCAGGGATGCTGAGACAGAGAACTTAGTTGACTTTCCTAAAATGATAGAATCAGTCATGGTAGAATCAGGATTTAAAAGTACATTATCCCAAATTTCCAGACCTGTGTTCAAACCACTGGACCACACCTCACTAAGGGTAGGTCTACACTTACCGGCTGGATCGGAGGCGTCGGATCGATGTTCTGGGTTTGATTTATCGCGTCTTGTCTAGACGCGATAAATCGAACCAGGAAGTGCTCCCCCGTCGACGCTGGTAATCCAGCTCGACGAACGGAGTAGGCGGAGTCGACGGGGGAGCCTGCGCACCGCGTGTGGACCCCGGGTAAGTACATTTTCATTCGAACTAAGATAGTTCGACTTCAGCTACGTTATTCACGTAGCTGAAGTTGCGTATCTTAGTTCGAATTGGGGGGTTAGTGTAGACCAGCCCTAACATTTGATCATGGAATCTAATTGTTAATTTTTTTTAAAAAGGGCTCAATTTTGTAAACACTTATACCCATGCTTAACTTTAGTACTGGAGGTAGCCCATTAGGGCTTCTTAAATAGTAAAGTTAAGCACATGCATAGAAGTGTTTGCAGAATCAGGTCCTGAGTTAATATAAATTAACTCAGGCCTACATTTTCAAAAGTGACTAGCAATTGTGGGTCTCTCAATTTTAAGGTATGCAGACACCTTAAAGGAGGATAATTGTGAGTAAGTGCTAAGCAGCTGCTCTCTGAAAATCCAGCTTCTCTAAGATGTCTCAAGTTGGCCACCCAAAATCCCTAGTCATTTTGGAAAATGTAGGTCTGAGACCCAGCTCCTAAATCAATGGAAGTTAGGATCTTAAAAGCCTTTCAGGATCTCGGCTTAAGTCTTTATATGTGACAACATATACCTTATTTGTGTAAATTGGGCAAAAAATGTCAGCCCTCAGATACACATTTCCAAGTCCTGCTGACTTGATTTGCAATTGCGTTTATCTGACAGCAGAATTTGGCTCACTGTGCAAAATGATAAGCATATTTTATGTTCTCTGCGAAGTGAGTGTGTGCTGTATGTCTCATCAATGGTAAAAAGAATTGCACAGGTGTATTGTGATGCACTTGCTTATACTGCAGCTTTTTATTTTATTTATTTATTTTTGAGGTTTAAAGCAAGGGAGAGAAGCAGAGGAGTGGAGACATGGATTTTAGTTGAGTCCTCTGCATGTCTGCACACATACAGAGAGCAAGGCAGGACAACTTAGGCCATGTCTATGCTAGTATAACTATACCAGTGAACCCTCCCAATATAGACACAGCTTATACTGGCAAGAGTACTTTTGATAGTTCCTGGACAAAATAAGTTACACTGGCAAAGGCAGCTCCCAGAGGCAGGGCTGGCTCCAGGCACCAGCTTTCCAAGCTGGTGCTTGGGGCGGCATCGGGAATGGGGCGGCAGTCCGAGTCCCGCGGCGGCAATTCGGCGGCAGGTCCGCTCTTCCCTTGCCGCCCCATTCTCGCCCGCCGCAGTGGCAATGGGCGGCAGGTCCGCCGCTCTTCCCTTGCCGCCCCGGACTGGGACTGCCTGCGTCGTGGGTGGGGCCGCGGCAACTGCTTGGGGCAGCAAAATTGTGAGAGGCCTTGTGGCTGACGCAGACAGTGGGAGTGCAATGGGAAGAACTGCTTCACCCTCTAGCTTGTCAACCTAGTGCCAATCAGGGCAGCGGGGTGGGGCCCTGCCCTCACTCCACAACCGCACACCTCAACTCTGGGGTGTTAACACTGTTGCCAGTACTTGAGTCCCCTCAGCCTGGAGCAGATGGAGGTTACGTTTGCCTGACTTCTATACAGGCATACAAGGTAAGGAAGGATTCTTTCACTTTTCTCATTTCCCACCTCCCAGCCATCCTTTGCCAGCGGCGTTGGAACATTTTGTATAGTAGGGGTGCTGAGAGCCATTGAACTATACTGTAAACCCTGTATATGAGGGAAACCACTTCAAGCCAGGGGGGTGCAGCCGCACCTTCCAGCACCCCTCTCCTCTGCACACCCTGACAGGGCTGGGCACAATCTAGGCCAAAGTAAATACCATTGTACAGTATTTGGGATTCTATTTGAGGATTTCCAGACTGCTTTCATGTCCGGCTTTTTAAATGGCCCTCTAAACAATGACTACATAAAGTTCTGAACCGAGCCTCACAGAGGTATGCCGCTGAACGTTTTTGAGACTAACTTCCAGGGTTTTTCAAAACAATGCATTCTGTTAATGAAATGCTCTCTCGAGCCCTCCCAAAGACTATGGTTGATGTGCTGCATTCCAGGAAATACAGCTCACTGTGATTTTAATCTACATATTGGCAGGCCAGGACTTTTTTCTTATCCCTTTTGTAAAAAAAACACAGCACTAGCAAACAGTATGTTACTCTATTTATGATTTATATCTGAGAAGTAAAAACAATATTAAAAAGAGAAGGGTTGTGCCAATTTTTCCTATGCCACTCACCCTGCCTTGCCTCATTTTTCTGCTAAATTCCTGTGAGTGTCCTTTCTTATATCAACTACAGCTGCCATCACATCTGAGCTAATCTTCTTAACTCACATAAAAATACTCTAAGTGCCTAACAAAGCAAATCACATTTTGTTCATGTGTGTCCTTTTCCAATTCCATTACCTGTACAATACCTAATTTTGAGCCCAACCCTTACTCAAGAGAGAGGTCTTTATTCACAGAATACTCTCCTTGAAGTCAATGGGATCACTCACAAGAGTAAGATATATGGCCCCGATCCTGCATATGTGCTTAAATTTACAGATGTCTTCACCTTTACCAATCTGCATGCCCCCCTAATGCCAACAACTACATGCATTCAACACATGCAGAAATTTTTGCAGTATCGGGATCTGCTTGTGTAAGGGTCCCAGGACTGAGCCATTCATAGAGAATCATAGAATCATAGAGAATCAGGGTTGGAAGGGACCTTAGGAGGTCATCTAGTCCAACCCCCTGCTCAAAGCAGGACCAATCCCCAATTTTTGCCCCAGATCCCTAAATGGCCCCCTCAAGGATTGAACTCACAACCCTGGGTTTAGCAGGCCAATGCTCAAACCACTGAGCTATCCCTCCCCCTTCCATTGTAAGATACCAAAGGCAAAGACCTCATTCTCCTATGTTTGAAAAAACAGTGCACAAGGAGCTTTAAAAATACTAAATAATAATAATACATTTCAAAACTTTTCTTGGAATTTAGCTACTTTTCTTGAGCCCAAAGAAGTTACCTACTTTATATTTATTGTTTGAGCACATGTAATAGATACAAAAGAGTGGCGGTTCTTAATTTTCTATCATTATGTCTTATATCATATGTCCTGAGGAGAATACAATACAGGGCTTGGTCCAAGATCCTATTTAGCTTTCCAGGACCATAGTAAAAAGAGTTTCTGTATCCTTAACAAAATCATGAAACCTACACCCACTGTAATCACCAAATTTTCTTTATTGGCTACTAGGAACTTAGGACAGAGAGCCTTAGTTTCAAAGCCTGCAGGTGCTTGCAGCCGGACTTGAACCAGTAGGTATAAAGCTCATATCAGCTCAGCTGTTAATATAAGCAACTTCATCATTTCTCTAGAGAGTCTTTGGCTCACAAGTGGTTACTGGATTAATTTATTACCTATCAAAGAATGTCACCGGAATGCCTCAGCAATCTGGCACATTTGAAAGGGCAGCGTTCAACGAATGTTCAAGCCAGCCTCTAAAATAAGGAGACGACAACTTGTTTCACATCCCTCTGAGCCCCCCTCAGCAAATGCATTGTGGCAAGTATTGTGAGCCTTGTTTAGCAGATCAGAAGCGTACTGCATCTTACCATCATCAATGGGGCAAATTCACCCTTGGTGTAAGACTCCACTTACATTAATGGGGTTACACCAGAAATGAAGTTGGCTGTTCTGCTCAATTATCTTTACAATAATATTGACTAACTCTTGGTTCCTGGACAGCATATGGAATCACAGCAACATTCACATGTCACAGACCAATACTTTTGTGCACAATTCAGCTATCATGGAGTGGTGGAGTTTCCACTTTTTTCTTCTCAATTTTATGTCAACATTTGAGTGCAACACTGAAAGATTTCACTTGTCAGCTCTGCACCTTGCATTAGCTTCCCGCTAAACTTTAACTGCATTCATTGCTTCTGTATACAATGGGCCTGATTCTCCACTCTGTTGGACTGGTGCTATGCTAGTCAAACTCCATTGACATCAATAGTATCACACTGATGTAAAAGCGGTGTGATGGAGTGGTAAATCAGACCTAACAGCTTCCCACTTCCTCACTAGTCTGCGCACGCTGCATGGTGCTGACATACGCTCTTTACTGTCCAACTAAACCAACAGCTTTGAAAGTTAAAAGAAAACTGGGGCCATGTTGCTCCAGCGCACCAGTCTGACATTTCACAGCATGAGAAGCATTATCCCCCTAGAATTCTTCTTTGCAGCCAAACTAGTCTAACATGCATTTTGCTAACTGGAACTGGAGCAGGAAAACAAATGCCTCATTTTCCAGCTTTGTGGGTGAGAGAACTATAAGTGAAGATTATAATGCCGGACACTGACAGCCTTAAACCAGCTGCCTCAGGAATCTGTCAAGAACTTTGCTGAAAATATGTTCCTCATTTTAGCAACGGAGCTAAGACTTATCACACATTTGCCCACCTTTATTCAAATGAAGCTCCTTCTAATCTGACAGCTCAGGCATTGTCAATTTCATCCAGAACAATTTACAAACTTGGAACCTAATCATTTGATCAATCCCATTGAAGACAATGGGACTATTTGCAATGACTATGGACCACTTTCGTGGGCTGGTAAGAGTTTCAGGAGTTTGTTCCTATAAAGGAAGTTGAATCCTCCAATAAAATGCAATGTTTGGGTACAATACCATATAGCAGTTTAGGATACAGTTCTACTTAAAATTTGGCTTTTAATAAGTCATACATATGCTGAAATGGCTCCTCACCCAACTCCCATATTCCATATAAGGAGACTGAATACTACATATTTGGGGGGAAAGTGAGTAGTTAAGCATGTTGATGTTTGTATATCCAAAGGGCGTGTCAGAGGGAATGGGGAGAACATGGGGGCCCCGGGCTGGGGGTGAGGAGGAGTCACATGGAGGGCCAAATGGGGATGTCACATGCCCCCCCCTTGTGTCCCTCCCATGAGTGCAGTACTGGCAAGAAATTATTCCTACTTGCACCACTCTATTTAGGGGACATATTACAGACTTGGACGGGGGGAGGTGACAGAAGGAGAAGCTTACGCTAATTTTATAACCTGTAATTTTACAGTACAACTTATAGCCTCAGCATTCAACCTTACGCTGTGACCTTGATCAGATCTCACAAGCTCAGCAGAGATGGTCCAGGTCAGCTGAACTGTAAAACCACTGACCTGACCACTGACAAGCTCATGGCACTTTTTACAGCAGTATGGATGCTAAACTCATCGGCCTTGCAAAATCCAACTCAAGTACTGCAATTGCATTTTACTCACTAAGTTCCTCCTGCAATTTCCTCTGGGAAATGTAATTTTCTCTGACGTGTCCTAACATATTGCGTGGGATTGTTGAGCGCCATTAAACAGCTGCTGTGTCATCTTTTCAGTGCCAAAATGAAGAGATCCCCATGACTAATTCTTTATATTTTCAGTGCTATTGGGTGAAAGATGTCTGAATTTTAGATCATAATCATCATCCCATGAGTTAAGAAAGTGACCAGCAGTGGGATACTGTGCCCAGAGCTGCGTGGTGCTCTATAATCAATGCCCATGGAGGAATAATACAGATAAAACATTTTTAAATCTCTGAGCAAGCCCACCTTCCGGAACTCCCAGGACAGGGGGGGCTGACACCTCAGTGCTGTGCGAGAACCTACACCTCCCATCAGCCAATACCAGCTTCAAGCTGCCAATTCCACCCTCCCACTCAGATGAATATTGCTTTGTGGGCAGCTGCTGGTGTGCAGAGCTGGCCATCTTCAACTGGGAGAGATGACCAGCAATGTCCAGGAGCAGCCAACATGCAGGTACAGAGCTCAGGGGAGACAAGAGGGGAAGCCGTAGGAAACGGGACTACAAAAGGAGGAAAGCCATGGAGATTGAAGAGGAAAGGAGAAGAAGCAACATTTAAGCAATAGCTTCATGTGCATCCTGGTGGGGAGGGGTGCTATGTGCCTTCTCATTAATTTGGGGGCAGGGAGTGGCATTCCCTCTGGCACTTCTAAGAAGAAAATAACCTAAAAGCCACCCCAACTGTACACAGAACCATCCATTCAGTGGCCCCCAGACTCCCACCCCCCAGCTTATTTGGAGAACTGTCCCTTGCAAAACTGTTCATGGTGGCAACTCTATTACATGGACTCTGTTCAGATGGAGGAAATCCAAACTAGTGGCCAAAAGCATTTGTGTGATGCAAAGGGAGCCGCTGAGAAAGAGACAGCGAGATGTCACAGGGCTTGTAGTGCCATATCTTGGGAGGACTCAAGGTGGGAGGGGAAGAGGGAGCTGTGGATCCACCCCTATTTTAGCCTGACAACATTAGCACTGTCATCAAAGTCCTGGATCAGTGAGACATAAGAAGAGGGATTTGCTTTGCAACAGTGCTTGATCCATGTCTATATGGCAGAAATAATGTAATGAGCTCAACTCTGCCCTGGTTTACCCTCCATGTAACCCCATTAGTTTAATATCATTGGACAAGGTGTAAGTGGGAGCAAAATGTGGCCCATTTTATCAACTTTGTGCAACCACACTGTAAATAGTGCTCCAGGACTAGCAAAAACACATCCGTGGGCCTGCTCTATTGCTGACTTTAATTCAGCACAGGAATACAAAGAGTGAAAGAGATATTTTTTCTTTCATATTATGTCAGTGCTGCTGAGTGGTGATAAAACTATATTACAGTAGCTCAATTCCACCAGTTTCTGGAGTTACAAACATGATTTACAATTTTACTATTTCCATAACACAGGCAAAGTTAATGCAGCCCATGTGGTTGATACAATGATGCCCACAAGTACCCAGACAAAAGTGTTTATACATTATACTTTGATAAATGTTTCTTCATGCATACCCACATATGCACACACACACACACACACACATATATATATACACACACACACACATATAATATATACATCACAGTATGTAAATATGCATATTCATATATAAATATAATTATAAATATGAGAAAGAAATTGCATGCTCTTCAGGAAAGGGACAGTGTTTTCATGTGTGTTTATTTAGTACCTAACAGAATGTAGCCTCCATCCTGACTGAGGTCTCTAGATGCTAACATAATTTAAACAATAAATAATAGTGATAATAGCGCTATAGGGAATTATAATATGCAGTACAAAAACAAAAAGCAGAGGGCTCACCAGCGTTCTAACTGAACGATTTGGCCTTTAATTTTTCTAAACTGTGACATTTAAATTAACATCATTTCCATGCATCACTTCCTTAAATCATTGCACCAGCAAGCCGTTTTCTGCATGAGATAGCTTTAACCTGCGAGTCACATATTTATGTCTTATAGAATGATCTGCACACATTAGTCAGCTAACTTTATAGAGTATTTTGAGAAACTCAACGCTATTTCTGAATAGCTATTACCAAATAATGAACAGCTATGTGCTTGCCAAGTCTTAGTTCCAGCTGAACATTATTTTTTAACTTAATAATGCATGATTCCTACCAGAGTTATCCAGACAGGAAAAACGTATTTAAATAATATGGAGATACAATAGGGTGTGAGCAACACAAATATCTGAGGTTTATAAAATAATGCAGCTGTGTACCAACACCCCCCCGCTCCCCAAGAACTCAAAAGAATTCTCTTTCTAGAGCATCTAACCCCTTGGAATTGCCGGCTTCAAAACACAGAACTGGGTTATACTCCTAGGAAACAGAATGGGTAATTCATCTGATTAAAAACAAACACTGTTTTGAAGGAGCCGTGCAATTTATCGAGGGCAAAATTCACATACCCTGAATAAATTCCAGGTCACATAGGAGGGACTGGGAAGAAAATATCTACCCCCCACCCAACCCTCCCATCCCAACTGCTACTTCAGATGCATGTGCTGGTTGTGAGAGTGAGGGATTGTCCTCCAGAATTGCTATCGGCAGGTCTGGTTAGGGCCAATGGATCTGCACCATCACCAGTAGCGTAGCCAGGGGAGAGCAGGGGGATGTGAGCAGAAGCAGTGCCTTAAAAAGGAAAATACGGAAGAAAAAGGCCTTTCTTTTTAAGCGCCACTTCTTGCACTCACCCGGCGGCACTCGGGGTCCTCAGCGGCATTTCGGCGGCGGGTACCACCGAAGACCCGGAGTGAGTGAGGACCCGCCGCCGAAGTGCTGCCGAAGACCCAGAGCACCGCCGGGTGAGTACAGGGGGAGGCGCCTTTTTATAGCACTGCTCCCCCTGGGCTCCGGACCTGGCTGCGCTACTGACCATCACCAACCCATCAGCCTGTTCTCAAAAGGAACCCTTTGCACCTATCCAGTATAAATCCTCTCTTCAGTACAAATGTGGGAGTGTGGATAACCACCATCACCTTGCAGGTACTCACCTGGCAGTTCACACCATGGAGCTTAAGTGAGGACCTTAGACAGGATCGCCACACACGGGTGCATTTCTCTGATTTAATAGGCATCATGCTTGCTCAGTTGAAACATTCCAAATGTTAGCATGGGAGTGGCCTGCTTGAGAGACCCACCACCACCACCACCACCACACCATACCTACTGCAATTGAGAATCAGCAGGGGTGCTCAACCTGGAGTTCCTCCAATCTAAAAGAAAGGGAGCTGATGGCAAGGCCAGTGAGCAGCAGGGCTCCCTTAGGAACGTAGTCCAAAACCATTCACATTCGAGACACAATGCTCATTAGAGGGCCTTTGGGGAAGGGGGATTTTCATTCAGGTGCTATTATGAGGGAAGACATATCCTTCCCCTCCCTCCCCTGCACCTCACCCCCAGTTATAAGGCTGAACTAGCAATTGCTATATATGGTTGAGAATGTTGCTGGCCGTAGCCTTTATGTTCATTTATAGTTTTAAATATTTGTTTCAAGGCGCCTGGAGTGTACAATAGGCGCCTTTGTGTTAGTTTTCTAGATCTGCAAAAATAAATAAAGTGTCAGATCCATCTTTCGCAGCATGCAAGCAGCAAGACTCCCTCTTGCTCCAGAAAACTTCCTGTCTCACTCCTACACTACAAGAATAGTGGAGAATATCCAATCAATTTAAATAGGTAGAATGCAAACCTTGTTCATTCTTCTCAGCCTTCTATCTCACCTACAAGATTAGGAATGTTTGCATCTCTGTCATTTACAAAACTGCAAGCAAGCTGCACCTACTGGTATCATTAATATAATCTGTTCCTTCGAACGCTTACTGGCTTTTATCCTCATCTGTCCTCTTTATTTTTCTCATGCGTGCTTTCAGGAGCACACTCAAACCCAGTGGCATGCAGAAGTAAAAGTGAACAGCATTCTTTCACTGAAGCCAATGGGACTACTTACATGTCTAAGATATAGCAGGGTTTAACATTTATACCAATAAAACTTATCTGTACTATCTGAGACTAAAGAAGAGAACCTTTCTAAATGGTATTTCATGAAAACCATGCTATCTGGGAGCTATTCTGTCCAGAGTGATGTCTCCCTTTTTTCCCTTCCCTCGTTCTTTATTACTCAAGACATTTACAGATAAAAGGATTATTGCTTCTTAAGAGTATATCTGCTCTACTTGCCAGTCCCACAACTGGGACAAATCCTGCTTCCTTTAGTCACACAAATAGTCTTATTGATTTCAGTGGGACTATTTGTGCAAGACAAGCAGGATATGACTTCTGCTCATAGTCCTCTGTGGGTACGTCTACACTGCAATAAAAACACACAGCACCAAGTCTCGGAGCTCGGATCAATTGACTGGTTTGGGCTGCGGGGCTAAAAATAGCCATGTAGAAGTTCAGGTTCAGGCTAGAGCCTGGGTTCTGAGACCCACCTTCCTTTGTGGGGTTTCAGAGCCCAGGTTCCATCCAGTCCAAGCCCAAACATCTACACGGCAATTTTTAGCCCCTCCGCAAAGATCGGCAGTGGAAACAGACAAACTCTTAAGAGACCAAGTTCCTGCTTTCATGTGGCTCCTTAGAAATAAAGGATGAGACACAATAAAGAACAGAAGACAAACAGAACTTTTTCCCCCTCAACAAAATGTTTTCCATCCGTTTCCAGAAGATTTCAACTGCTCTTTAAATCGTCCGAAAAAAATCTTACCCTTTCTCTAATATTTCCTTTTCCTAATGCACAGAATAACCTTAATAATATCTTGGTAGTTGAAATCTTAAACATGTGCTGCACTCTAATTCTGTTTTCCAAAAGCATCGCCATGATCCAAACTCAGTGCTCCTGAGCCCTAGCCACTGTTTTATTACACTGTTCAACTGGCTGCATTTAAGTAATATGTTGTGGGAAGATAATACATAAGCTAAAACTAGCATGTCAAATCTGTCACACCAGATGGCAAATCTGGAATCTCTTAAGGGGCATTACCAAAAACGTTTTTATACACAATATGGGAGGTAAATCCTGAAAGTTACTCAGATAACTTTTAGTTTATAAGAACTGCAAGAATATTAAAAATATTATTTCTAAAAAATAAAAGCACTTTCCACTATTGGTTCAGATTGTAACAAATAGGCAAAGTCATAATTTTCTCACTACTTCCTTTTCATGTATATAACTTCTAAGAGATAAATCTAGTGCTTATAAACATAAAGAGATTAACAGTACAGTCCTGAATGCTGAACTCCTCTATTTAGCCATAAGCCACAAAAGTTCTACATTTACAACTGTTATAATACTGTATTCTCTCTGACTTGGAGGCTCGCTCTTTCTATGTATACTTCAGTCTGGGCCTCTTTTGAACAAACATTGGAAAGTAGCCCAAATCTGGACAGTTGGGCACAGCAATATGGTGTATATTCCAGGCCCCTATAACACTATTCTCACATGGCCACTTCATTCTGAATTGTTTTTTAATTAGCTAAATATTTCCCTGCCATAGCTAGAATGGGCTAATTCCTCAAGAAGTGATAGACTAATCCCCTGGACTGCCCCAGTGTCCCTGTTCTGTATTTCTTGAAAGTAAAGAAAGAGGTGAATTTGCTATTAATCTTTTTAACACCGTCCACATTGTGTTAGTTTAGTAATGACCAATGCCATTAGGATGAAAAATGACATCTCCACTTCCAACATAAGAGTTACTTCATTGTATAATTTATGACACAACGAAGATTAACACAATTTTTAACACACTAAACTATTATTTAAATGTTTTGACATTTAAAATAGTTTACAGTTTTATTTTATTTTTAATTGTGAAATTTGACATTTATTTTAAAGCTTTATTTTTTCTGCTAACCAGGGCTATGCCATATAGTTTTCTTAATACAAGCATCTTGTCAAATATGGTAGTTTAGGTCACATATTTTTACTTTGGAAGTTGTCCTGTTCTTTTTAATTAATATCATTCTGGTAGTTTATTTAAAGCTTTAAATCTTGCAGCACAGGTTTAATCAGGTGTGACTATTTACAGTAATTTATTCCTCATTTAATTATGTATGGGGCATACAGTGGCTTTACATTTCCAGAAGTGAAACCTTCATCTTAAAACCTCCATGATCTCCAAGATTTCAGGCAAGTTTTGGTGGGGCTTCCAAATAAAAAACAGCTCACAAGATACCCACACACTGAGAAGCCCTCTGCTGTGTGCAGAAGCTGCAGTTCATTCCCTGGCTGCTGTATCACCTGGATGTAGGCTGCCAGGTGACCTCACCCTGCTAGTGCCAGGGCCCTGGGGAGGAGGCAGAGACAGCAGCTGATAAGAATGGGATGACTAACCTATGGAGGGGAATCTGAGAAAGGTAGGGAGATAGAATGGGGACATGAGGATGAAGACATTAAGGGGCTGAGGAAGAGAATGGGGCATGGTCTGAAAATAAAGAGACTAAGGGTCAGGGCTGAAAAGGATGGGGACAGAAGGGAGGTGGCCAATGAGGGGAGGAGAAATTATTTGCAGATATTCAAGTTCTCATTGAGCAATTTGCCTAAAATGGTGCTGCACGAAACAGAGCAGCTATGCTCTGGGTTATCTGCTAGTGAAATCAGAAAATACTTTTGGCTGAGTTTATCTGAAATAACTGAAAACCAAAACACTCTCTAATTAACATAACATTACCAGCTACCTGATCTGAGTGATTTCCCTACACACCAGCAGAGAATTATCAAGATGGGTCTGAGACGCTTAAGGAGCTGTCATCCATTCCATTTAGAAAAATAAAATCTGCTCTCATATTTCCTCGTTCTCCCTCACCTCTCACTTTCCTTTTTATTCCTTCTTATAAACTAAATGTATTTATTTTGCTGATGCTGAGGGAAGGAAACAGTCTTGATCACTTAGAAGTTTATTTGCTCCTACTGTTTAATTCCCATATGAAGTTATATTCCTTAAAATATGATGTCAGCCATTTCCATAGCTGCTAAATATGACCTCAGAGGACTGTGAACAGTGGTAAATAAATGCTAAAGGAACAAAAGATCTTGTATTCACGCAAATCTTCCAAATTAAAAAATAACCACGAGAGATGAGCAATACAGAAAATACCAGCAGAAATAAAAAGTTGTCATACAAAGTTTTGAAAGTGTACCTGGAAGTGTCAGTTGGTCTTTTAAAACATTGAACACAGAGCAGTTGTTCCAATCATTTTACATAGCCATAATAGGACAAGGGTGGATAAATCATTATTTAATTTAAAAATCAGATATTATTTAAATATCATTTTTAAACATTTAAATTCAATATTTTTCTTTTAAAGTTATTAAATTCAAATTTATTTTAAATATGACAAGTTATGTTAAAACCTAAACTTAGAATAAGCTACCAAAATCATTTAAATTAAAAAAAATTAAAATTATATCAAGCAGCACATTTTCAGCCAAAGTTTTAGCCAAAGAACTGGTGGAAGTCACTGGCTAAGCTTGTGGAACCAGAGTTTATTGAAGTGCTAAACCAGCTTTTGACAGCAGTAGCTTCTTCTGCAGGTGCAAAGAGAATATTTCCTTCATTTTGGTTTATTTAGCTAGTTCAGTTCAATGACTTGTTCACTCAAAGTTGAGAAACTCACTAGGAGTTTAAAAAAAAAAAAGCAGTAAAGCTTGTTTTTTTCTTCCAATCTATCAATAAAAACTAGGTGTGACAGGATGAGATAAGAACATAAGAGCGGCAGTACTGGGTCAGACCAAAGGTCCATCCAGCCCAGTATCCTGTCTACCGACAGTGGCCAATGCCAGGTGCCCCGGAGTGAATGAACCTAACAGGTAATGATCATGTGATCTCTCTCCTGCCATCCATCACCACCCTCTGACAAACAGAGGCCAGGGACACCATTCCTTGCCCATCCTGGCTAATAGCCATTAATGGACTTAACCTCCATGAATTTATCCAGTTCTCTTTTAAACCCTGTTCTAGTCCTAGCCTTCACAACCTCCTCAGGCAAGGAGTTCCACGGGTTGACTGTGCGCTGTGTGAAGAAGAACTTCCTTTTATTTGTTTTAAACCTGCTGCCCATTAATTTCATTTGGTAGCCCCTAGTTCTTATATTATGGGAACAAGTAAATAATTTTTTCTTATTCACTTTTTCCACACCACTCATGATTTTATATACCTCTATCATATCCCCCCTTAGTCTCCTCTTTTCCAAGCTGAAAAATCCTAGCCTCTTTAATCTCTCCTCATATGGGACCTGTTCCAAACCCCTAATCATTTTAGTTGCCCTTCTCTGAACCTTTTCTAATGCCAGTATATATTTTTTGAGATGAGGACTCCACATCTGTACACAGTGTTCAAGATGTGGGTGCACCATGGATTTATATAGGGCAATAAGATATTCTCCATCTTATTCTCTATCCCTTTTTTAATTATTCCTAACATCCTGTTTGCTTTTTTGACTACCGCTGCACACTACGTGGATGTCTTCAGAGAACTATCCACGGTAACTCCAAGATCTTTTTCCTGATTAGTTGTAGCTAAATTAGCCCCCATCATATTGTATGGATATTTGGGGTTATTTTTCCAATGTGCATTACTTTACATTTCTCCATATTAAATTTCATTTGCCATTTTGTTGCCCAATCACTTAGTTTTATGAGATCTTTTTGAAGTTCTTCACAGTCAGCTTTGGTCTTAATTTTCTTGAGCAGTTTAGTATCATCTGCAAACTTTGCCACCTCACTGTTTACCCCTTTCTCCAGATCATTTATGAATAAGTTGAATAGGATTGGTCCTAGAAATGACCTTTGGGAAACAACACTAGTTACCCCTCTCCATTCTGAAAATTTACCATTTATTCCTACCCTTTTGTTCCCTGTCTTTTAACCAGTTCTCAATCCATGAAAGGATCTTCCCTCTTATGCCATGACAACTTAATTTAGTAAGAGCCTTTGGTGAGGGACCTTGTCAAAGGCTTTCTGGAAATCTAAGTACACTATGTCCACTGGATCCCCTTTGTCCACATGTTTGTTGACCCCTTCAAAGAACTCTAATAGATTAGTAAGACATGATTTCCCTTTACAGAAACCATGTTGACTTTTGCCCAACAATTTATTTTCTTCTATGTGTCTGACAATTTTATTCTTTACTATTGTTTCAACTAATTTGCCTGGTGTGACGGGTTGGGGTCACAGAAACCACCTTGGTGCTGCCGTCATCTGGTGTGCCAAGGCTACTTCTGCCCCTGCTTCCCTGCCCTTTCCAGCTTGGGACTCCGGAATCCTGTCTGTTTTGAGCCAGATCCACTGATCTGCTGCAAACACAGACCCAGGACCGAACCACGTCCCCTAACAACTGTAAGGCTCCTGGAAGCAACTCAGGAAGTGCGCTTGCCTTTGACACCCAGGTGCCCAACTCCCAATGAGGTTCAAACCCTTAATAAATCCGTTTTACCCTGTATAAAGCTTATACAGGGTAAACTCATAAATAGTTCGCCTTCTATTTCAAAGATAGAAAGATATGCACCGCTGTTTGCCCCTCCCCTAGGTACTAACACGTACTCCGGGTAACTTAATAAGTAAAAAGTGATTTTAATAAGTATAGAAAGTAGGATTTAAGTGATTCCAAGTAGTTACAGACAGAACAAAGTGAATTACTAAGTAAAATAAAATAAAACACGCATATCTATGTCTAATCAAACTTAACACAGATATAAAAACCTCACCAGCTCCAGTTTTCTTCCTTTCACAGGCTGTAAAACATCTAGCCTGGGTCCAGCAGTCGCTCACACCCCCGATTGTCTTTGTCCTTTGTTCAGTCTCTCTCAGGTATGTCCTTGGGGGGTGGAGAGCCTCTTTCTTTAGCCAGCTGAAGACAACATGAAGGGGTCTTCCAAGGGCTTTTATAGCCTTTCCCCCACTCCCTGTGTAGCATCATCTTACCCTGGAGTTTTGGGATCACATGGGCAAGTCACATGTCCATGCACCCTAACCAGTCCAGCCAGTTGCATTCCTGACCAGGCCCAGATGTGGATTGGGGTCTGCACCTCCTATTGTCTGTGTAAGGGTTTCTTGATTGGTCTCTTTACATGCACATACCTTTCTCAAGACATGATCCCAGGCTCTTACAAAGGCTATGTACAAAACCAGCAAATATAAAACCAATATTCATAACTCCAACTACAACAATGATACATGCGCACAAACAGGAGGAATAGATTCAGTAGGTCATAGCTTTCACAGAGATATGTTACATGGCACATGTAGCATAAAACATATTCCAGTTACATCATGTATACATTTATAAGCCTCTCCCCATAAAGCCTTATGGGGTACACCGTCACACCTGATACTAACGTTAGACTTACCGGTCTGTAATTGCCGGGATCACCTCTAGAGCCCTTTTTAAATATTGGCATTACATTAGCTATCTTCCAGTCATTGGGTACAGAAGCGGATTTAAAGGACAGGTTACAAACCATAGTTAATAGTTACGCTATTTCACATTTGAGTTATTTCAGAACTCTTGGGTGAATGCCATCTGGTCCCAGTAACTTGTTACAGTTAAGTTTATCAATTAATTCCAAAACCACCTCTAGTGACACTTCAATCTGTGACAATTCCTCAGATTTGTCACCTACAAAAGACGGCTCAGATTTGTGAATCTCCCTAACGTCCTCAGCCGTGAAGACTGAAGCAAAGAATTCATTTAGTTTCTCCGCAATGACTTTATCATCTTTAAGTGCTCCTTTTGTATCTCGATCGTCCAGGGGTCCCACTGGTTGTTTTGTAGGCTTCCTGCTTCTGATATACTTAAAAAACATTTTGTTATTACCTTTTGAGTTTTTGGCTAGCTGTTCTTCAAACTCCTTTTTGGCTTTTCTTATTACCTTTTTACTCTTAATTTGGCAGTGTTTATGCTCCTTTCTAGTTACCTCACTAGGATTTGACTTCCACTTTTTAAAAGATGCCTTTTTATCTCTCACTGCTTCTTTTACATGGTTGTTAAGCCACGGTGGCTCTTTTTTAGTTCTTTTACTGTGTTTTTTAATTTGGGGTATACATTTAGGTTGGGCCTCTGTAGCGATGCGGGCTGGCGCCCCACCACCCCGCAGAGTGAAGCACCGGCCCAGTGACCAGAGTGGGTGGAGCCAGGAGGCTCTGGGCACACCCCGCCAAGAGACAGGCCGCGACCTGGAAGGAGACCAATGCGACCCGGAAGTATAAAGGCGGGCCCTCGGAGCTCACTTGAGGAACAGCCACCGGGGAGACCAGACGCCGCCAGCTTAGCTCACGACTGGGAAAACCCTGCGGCCCCAGGGACCCGCCAAGACTGGCCGGACCTGCCAAGCGGCCCCTACCCGGAGGAGTGGCCGGACCTGCCGAGTGACGGCGAGTCTGACGAGGAACCCATGAGGCTGGGAACCGCTGAAGACATCCCCTGGACTCAGGTACCACCCGAGGGGGAGTTAGGAAGTGGCCCGGGGACAGCCGACCCCAGTCTGGCTGCACCGTGGCCAGAACCCATGTCAGTGTGTTGCGGCCAGGATCCCCACTGACACAGCGGCGGATCCTTTGCCGCTGTTAGGGCCCCGGGCTGGGACGCAGTGGAGTGGGTGGGCCTGCGTCCCCCCTGCCACCCAACGTGTGGGTGGCAGTCTCCCCCTCTCCCAGGTTCTCCAGAGCTAGGACCTGGGCCATAGGCGCTGACTTTGTGGGTGCTCCGGTGCTGAAGCACCCACGGGGGAAAATTGGTGGGTGCTCCGCACCCACCGGCAGCTCCCCACCTGCACCGGGACCCGCGGCCAGCTCCCCGCCAACCCCGGGGCCTGCCGCCATCTTACCGTAGCACCGGGAGACGTTGCGGGGCCCCGCCCCCGACGCTGGGCGACGTTGCGTTGGGGGTGGGGGCGGGGCCCCGCAACGTCACCCGGTGTCGGGGGCGTGGCCCCGCAACGTCACCCGGCGTCGGGGGCGGGGCCCGGTGTCGGGGCCCCACAACATCACCCGGCGTCGGGGGCGGGGCCCGGCGTCGGGGGTGGGGCCCCGCCCCCGACGCTGGGCGTGAGCTCCCACCGGCACCACAGGAAGTCGGCGCCTGTGACCCGGGCTTGCCACCACCTACATTGATTGCTCAGCCCCTGCTCGAGGGCCTGAGCCCTGAACTACTTATTGCCCCGCCCTGACCCAGGGCCTGGGCCTATTGAACTCTGTGCTCAGCCCCTGCCTGAGGACCTGAGCCTCAGACTATTTACTTACTTTCTGCCCACCCTGACTCAGGGCCCGGGCCTAGCCTCTACCGCTTGCAGGACCCGACCGGAGGCGTTCGGGCCCAAGACTAAGGATTCCCCAATCTAACTAAACGGGTACAGTGAGGCGGGCTGCCGCCCCACCACCCCGCAGCAGACGAAGACCCCTACAGCCTCTATTATGGTGTCTTTGAAAAGTGTCCATGCAGCTTGCAAGGATTTCACTCTAGTCACTGTACCTTTTAATTTCTGTTTAACTAACCCCCTCATTTTTGCATAGTTCCCCTTTCTGAAAATAAATGTCACAGTGTTGGGCTGTTGAGGTGTTCTTCCCACCACATGAATATTAAATGTTATTATATTATGGTCACTATTTCCAAGCGGTCCTGTTATAGTTACCTCTTGGACCAGATCCTGCGCTCCACTCAGGAGTGAATTGAGAGTTGTGTCTCCCCTTATGGGTTCCTGTACCAGCTGCTCCAAGAAGTAATTTAAAGTATTAAGAAATTTTGTCTCTGCATATCATCCTGAGGTGACATTTACCCAGTCAGTATCAGGATAATTGAAATCCACCACTATTATTGAGTTCTTTATTTTGATAGCTTCTCTAATCTCCCTTAGCATTTCATCGTCACTATCGTTGTCCTGGTCAGGTAGTCGATAATAGATCCCTATTGGTATATTCTTATTAGAGCATGGAATTACTATCCATAGAGACTCTATGGAACATGTGGATTCATTTAAGATTTTTACTTCATTTGATTCTACATTTTCTTTCACATATAGTGCCACTCCTCTCCCCTCCTCCCCCTCGCTCAACCTGTTCTGTCCTTCCGATATATTTTGTACCCCAGAATGATTGTGTCCCATTGATTGTCCTCACTCCACCAAGTTTCTGTGATGCCTATTATGTCAATATCCTTCTTTAACACGAGGCACTCTAGTTCACCCATCTTATTACTTAGACTTCTAGCATTTGTGTACAAGCACTTTAAAAACTTGTTACTGTTTATTGTCTGCCCTTTTCTGATGTGTCAGATTCTTTTTTCTGAGAATGTTTCTTGTCTGATCTGGCCCCTACTTTATCCTCTTCCATCCTTTCCTCCTGACTAAAACCTAGAGAATCTCTATCAATAGACTCTCCTCTAAGAGAAGTCTCTGTCTGATTTTTAACAAACACCTTTTTCTTATGTATCAGCACATTTAAGTTAATTAAAAACTCACTAAACAAAATGTAAAATATTTGTGTGCATTTTAAATTGAATTCCAATTTCCATCCAAATGCAGCTTCACACAACCCACTAGTAAATAAACATGTCATTCATCATTTTCTAACATAATAAACGTAACAGTCTAAATAAATGTATGTTACGCTATTTAATTGCTCAAATAAATGAGCACAGATACAGTGTATCCTTTTGGTTAGCAAAAAAGAAGCACCAGATTAA
Organism: Chelydra serpentina; assembly: GCA_037349315.1. NCBI lineage: Eukaryota > Metazoa > Chordata > Testudines > Chelydridae > Chelydra > Chelydra serpentina. The sequence goes on along the minus strand of JBAIAC010000029.1, from coordinate 30,825,714 downwards.
ACCAACCAATGAGTTAGCCTTTCTTTAGGGAAATAACTAAAGTAGCAATGCAAAACAAGATTAAAAATAATTATTTAAATCAAGGTTTCTTGTTTTGAAGTGGGAGCAAATTAAAGCACACCAGAGAACTTTTAGTGTGCAGCAGAAGGGTCCACAGACAGATACGTAGCATGTGGAAGGCTAATACTCAGTGTATTTGCACCCCTGCTTACCATGCACTCATTGTTCATATCAGAGTTGCCCGATAAACATATACTATATCAATTATATTAACAGTTTAAGTGACTTGAGTTGATAAAGCTTTCTCTAGAATCAGTGGATTCTGATGGTCATACATTCTATGTATATCAGCTGAGAAATTCCTCTCTCATCAAGAAATCCAATACTAGAGGAAACAGCTACCCATGCTGGGTTTGGGTTTTTTTTAAAATCAATGCTGATTAATTATCTCAATCTGGAAAAAAGTGATTACTCCTTTGTATAAAATAAAACACTGAAATAACCCAGTTCATACAATAAATGAAAACAAGACAAAAGTAAAAATAATTACTATGGATCTTATTTTCCTCTCTGACTCGGACAAAAGATAACCACTTTAATTCAGGTTTGCCAAGCACATCTCCCTAACACAACAAAGGCATATATATAGTTTTCTATTTAGCGGGTTTTCATGTCTGTCATCAGAGGTCCCGAATCTGACTTTAGTCCATATTAAAAAAGCAGAAACTGGGACCTTTGTTCAGAATAGGCTCCAAGATGCAACAACAGGAAGCTAGAATACCTTCTTCTTTTCTTTTAACAGAATAGCAAGGGAATGAAAATGGTCAATTTGGATAAAAATATGGTTTAAACTTATTACCTTGGTTGATTAACATTTAAATAAGCAGTATTTTCTCCTTTAAGAAATGTTCAGAATTCACACAGATACAGAAAGGACAAAGCTACTTATAAAACACCCATATTTTTCCTCTTTTTACTAGACTCGATGCACAAAACTTCTTTCAATGCTAAGGCAAAAGTATGTGTACAAGTGTAGGAGTTCAGATGACTTTCTCCCACTAATTTTCCATACTTATACTTACTGTACTCAGAAAAGTTACCTTTGCCTTATAATTCCATTATCTAACTCTCACTCAGTGCTATCCAATGTGTGAAATTTTTGTAAACCATGATTTCATTTACTTCTTTACTAATACCACTTTCCTTGTCGGACAATTTCCCCATCTGTATAACGGTAATAGTGATATCGACTTCCTTTATAAAGCTCTTTGAGACCTACTAATCAAAAGTACTATATAAGATCTAGCTATTATTTCAGTCTGTACAGTAATTCTGTGACTTCCCCGTAACTGCCTACGCTTTTCCACCAACACAATCTTCTTACAAGTCATGTATCTGGTCCTCTTCTTCCTTTGCTTTAACTCTTTCCATATCTAAAACCTGCCACGCATTACCAATGGACCTCCCACAGTCACTAATATTAAAGAGAATACCAACCAGTCCATACCACGGTATCCAGCTTTTACCTCAAGTGGCAGCACTGCCAATACTCCCCACAGTCACCTCATCATACCGGTCAAAACACTTCCCATTATGCCTTTACCTTCTACTCAGCAGCTTCTTTTTCCCCTCCCCTTTTTGAACCAGGGTAGGAAATCATTTTCTATTGTGCATGATGATGAGCTGCTGTTTACACAGGTGGAACTGCTGCGATGTAGCTGAACACATGCATCATACACGCATAGTATAGATATGAATGTAAATAAAATGTGAACTCCTTTACTCCTCTTGTAATATTCCCAATGGAGGACATGTGAGTTTCCCTGTCTTGTCGATCTAAATTCACCACCTGTATTTTAACTAACAGAAGGGCGTGCAGAAGCTAACACAAGAATAACTCATGGGGTAGGACCCCAGGGACAGACTTTGCACCAGAGACCCGCTTTCTGTGATGGAAAGCCATCCTCTTCACTTGAAGAGCAGGGGGAATGGTAAAGGACAGCAAAGCCCAACATGCAGCTAGGCCCAGCACACAAAAAGGGCCCAGTAGCAGGCACCCAGTACAAGTGACTCTCCTCCCCTTTGGCTGAGTATCCTTATGGCATAATCTATATCGATAACTGAAGTGACTTGAATGGCGGCTCCCTGTGTCACCTTGGTTGAGTTTAGCCTGCTAAATGCAAACACACTTGAAGAGCTGACATCACAGAAGCACAATTCAGAGTGATAGGCAGTCTCGCCAGAATAGTTTGAGTCAATTCCCAAGCCATGACATGGTCAATGGCAACAAGGCTCTATTCTTTAAGCAGGTTCTCGCTAGACACAGCTACGAAGAAGGCACAACATGTCTAAAATGTGCTATCTGGCCATGCCAGGCCTGGTTAATGGGTAAACATCCCCAGGTCTGTTTAGTGAGTTAAATATAACTTTTTCTTAAGTGTAGTCTTTCTTTTATATTCAAACAACAGATGGCTGCACCTACAAATACTACACTTAGGTGTAGATTGCCATCTACAATCCACAATGATTTAAAGTGTTGCCACTCAATTACCTAAAAATACCAATTTCCAAGGAAAGCCAAAGTTGTCATACCAAAGGCCCAGATTCTCCCCCTAGATGCCTGCTGAGACGTGACCCTCTGCATGGAGAAGGGATCTCAGCTGCCTTCAAAGCATCATCCAGGCCCTGCAGAGTTGCTCTCTACATTACCTAAGATGTAGGTTGGGGAAAGGAGTGGAGGCTGTGTAGCTTGGGAAAAGAGTGGGCGGGCTGGGCCAGAGAGAATCGCATTTTCCCCTTTGTGGCCTTGGGAAAAGTTAATCAGGAAAGATAATACAGCCGGAGAGTTATCTCTCACAACCTGAGGCTGTGGGTTTGTCTACACTGCAATGTAAGCCCAGGTTAGTGGGACTCGAATCAGAGGGCCCTGGGTTAGAGAACCCAGGGCTTGCGTGTCTACACTGACTGTCAACTCTAAGTTAAGAATCCTCTAACCCGGGCTTCTGGTGTCCACACTGCAGCACGCAGACCTGAGTCAAACCAACCACAACCCAGACTCTGTAGCACCCTCCTTTAGCACCCACTAGCCCTTTGACCATGGTGTAGTGTGGAACAACTTGGACTGTCCACCCTACATGTTACAGAAAGTTTGAACAGCCTGCCAGTACATCCTGCAAAGCAGCCTGGTCTGTGCACTCCCAGCTACCAGAGCTAGAAATAAGGAGGAGGCATCATTTGAAGAGCTTCTCTTGCTTGCACTTTCACTCCTGTTTTAGGAAATGGGCAGAGCTTCCATGAGATGCTGGTGGACATTTCGGCAATGTTTTCTGGCCCACTCAAGACACCTGACAGAGCTTATGATGGAGGAGGAGAAAGGGGAAGAGGATACAGACAAGGCTGACTCAAACTGGGTGATGCCGCTCAGGACACTCGCTATAGCCCCTGATGCCTCCTGCATAGACCAGTGCTTCTGGAGCAGGGTCACAAGCACAGACTGGTGGGACCACATCACCTGGCAGACCAGAGATGACAAGCAGTGGGTCCAGAACTCTCACAAGAAGAAAGCTACATTTCTGGAGTTTGCCCCACCCTCCAGTGTAAAGACACCCAGAACCGATTACTGTGGAACCCCACTTGAGACCTCTCTCCAATCTGACATCATTCCATTAATAGTTACTCTTTGTTTGCGGTTGTTTAACCGATTATGTATTCACTTAATGGTAGTTCTTCCGAGCCTGAATTTCTCCAGCTTTCTTATCAGAATGTCAGGTGGGACTATGTCAAAAGCCTTGCTGAAGTCCAGGTACCTTATGTCTACTGCATTCCCCCTATCCACCAAACCAGTTACCCTGTCAAAGAAAGGTTATACTCAGTCTAAATCAGACAAAAATCCCATAATTCATTCCCATTCAATTTTTCCTGTGTTCAATGGGAGTTCTGACTGAGCTTAAAATAAAAATCTCAGAGTCTGATTTTTGCAAATATTTATGAATGACAGTAACTTTTCTCATGTGAGTAGTCCCTTGTGCATACAGGCATGTTGTCTCAGCCACAAATAAGGACTTGACATTTTATGGCCTAATCCAAATCCCACTGAAATCAACAGGAGATACTCCTGTTGGTAATTGAGATACTCCTGTTGATTTCACTGGGAGCTGGATTAGAATCTTAATCCATGGTAGGGACAAAACATTTACCAATAGGACTCTTACTCTGGTCTATATCAACTTCTAGGTAAGTGTACTTTACAATTTAATTAATGTGGTTAGATCTAGCTTTTCCAGCTAATGGAAGTAGAGAAAAGAAAAACAAATCAAAGTAGTGACCAAGTCTGATAAAGACAGAGAAACAGAAAACATCTGCCCGCTTTCAACTGAAAAAAAGAAAGGAGTCCTGAGAGGTCGTGTGTACTTTAAGAATATTGATTTGTTCTCACTCTGCCACTCTTGTCAGTTCAATCGCTGCATTCCCATTTGTATAAAATATCCACTCAGCTAAAGTAATGTTACACTTTTTGTTTAGATGTCAGGTTAGCTTTTGTATTTTGTACAGTACCTATACAGTTCTCTGTGTTGTGCAGAAGACAAAAGAAATGTTTCCTGCCCAACTTTTACAAATGTAGGCCCCACCCAGCTATCAACTGTCTGCCCATATGCTGGCAAAGCCCCCCAAAAATAATCTAATCCTGTGAGATGCCCAGTGCCTCTTTTTTGCTGGCTGCACACCCTAATGCCCAATGATGTCCATCAGCAGCTCACAAAACAGTGTCTTAAATGGGGACAAAATAACACAGACTGCTCTTATCAGAAGGAAGTTTGTAAGCTTTTTTTCATAGGTGTATTGCAGATGAGGTACACAGAAAGCAATTGCAGGCACCGATATTGTTTGAATACCAAATTAACTAAATGCAAAAGTTACATTAAAACAACATCCAAAATTGAAAGTGAATGAAAATATGGGCCTGCAGCATCCGCGCTGCTGGCGAAGATGCTGGAGTCAGGTTAACAAACAAACAGTTTGATTTATAGAAGCCAGGCAGAGATTGCAGGTCTGACAAATAAGCAAGTCATCTTTCTACTTGAAAACTGTATACATTTAATCCATAAACCACTGAAGGACAATGAAACAGGGATTTCCACAATGCCATTTTCACAGAGGCACTTAAAGAGCCCTTCTGGAATGAACTCTAGCCATTTGCTTTAGATATTACAGTAAGCTCAGAACAGCTCTTGCAGTGTTTCAGGAGTGCTGCAATTAATACATAGGCACATTGGAATGAATTAAAGCACATTGGAGTGAAGTACACCAAGTGATAACCATATATGAAGCAAAGGTCCTGCTTTTATACAAACGTCTCTACTATTAAACACAGGAATTAAAATAACTGAGCATTTGGCCCAATACGTTTAAAGAGACAATTCATCTGAAAAAAACGTCAACATCTTGGCTTCTTTGGACTTCACAGTAGAAGTTCATGGGATGGGACATATGGGATATTTCCTTAAAAACTTGCACTGGCTCCTAGGGTGACCAGACAGCAAATGTGAAAAATCGGGACGGGGGTGTGGGAGTAATAGGAGCCTATATATGAAAAAGACCCCAAAATCAGGACTGTCCCTATAAAATCAGGACATCTGGTCACCCTACTGGCTCCAAGGGATCCAACTTATTATAATGTGACAAATTCAAGCATGTGCCAAGATGTTATGTTAGAGAATCTATTAAAAAACCAGTGGTGTTCATAGCTCCTCTGTGATAAGACCCCTGGAGGAGACGTAGTGAAGTCAATAGAATAAACCTACCCTAGTGTTCCCTGGCTTGGTTGCCCCTAAATCTTACTCCTTGCAGCAAGAATTACCTGCACGGGGAGGGGAAATACACGAGGCTACAGTCAATAATTATATAGCAGTGTCCAAGCTAAAAGTTCTTAGGATCCACGCTTGGTCTACTCATGTGGCTCAGGACACTGAAACTGAAAAAATAAAGTAGACTTTAACAAAAATCAGTACGTTTCCAGTCCATAGTAAAACTGATGTGCCTAAAATGTAAATTTTCTAGAGTTATTTTTAGTTGGAACAGATGTTGAGTAGAGTAGAGTAAAACATACATCAGGAAAAATATCATCCACTGTTAACGGAATATTCTCACTACCAGTCATTTCATTGGAGCATGAACATAAAATTGTGGCAGACATAGTAGCCACAATTCAGTACAATGTACCCACAGCAAGACATTAATTTAATCCATCTTTCACAACTATATTTTCCTATTGCAACTATAAATATTTAAGTAGTATAAAAGTCACTTGTTCTCTATTTCATTCATCTGAAGGCATGCCAACACTACAGAGTTTAAACTTGCAGTATTTATACCCTGAGACATTTACATGTTTAATGTAGATAAATCAGTATTGCCAATGTCAAGCATTCAAAAATCATGAGTCATAGCCCAAAATATGATGAGATTGGGTTAAAAATCATGAAACTTTTTAGATTCTTTCAATTTGCCTTCTCGTTTCTGAGCTGTCAGGGTGCACTTGTTTCACATTTGCAAGCTTTTTTCTGAAACCATGAAACTTTTTAAAATGGAAGCTGAGATTCTCATGCAATCTCTTGATTCCAAGAACTAGGGCTTTAAGAAACCCCCCAAAACTCACGATAAAATTGTGAGAGTTGGCAACACTGAATTGTTGACATGGTTTTCTCTGTCTCCATACATGAGGGCAGAACAGAGTTCAAGAACAGAGTAAGGAAAATTGGTTACTCTGTTTTAGAGGGAAAATGAGAAAATGTGTATATTTGTATTCATTATTTGTCACTCCTTTAGTCGATTCTAGTTTTTATGAGCATGAACTTCTAAAGATAATAGTGTTGTAAGTGTACCCGCAAGCAACTATGCATGTGTCATAACAGTACACAAGAGAAAAGTTCTGTAGTTAAAGTGCATAAAGTCTGGGTAAAGTTACCCAGAGCCCCAAAAGCATGTCGTTCTCAGCTATGTAGTTACTTAATGTATGCAAGGGGGGCGGTACAAAATCGGGGGGAAAAGACTCAACAGCTAATGGTATAGCACAGGGGTCGGCAACCTTTCAGAAGTGGTGTACCGAATCTTCATTTATTCACTCTAATTTAAGGTTTTGCGTGCCAGTAATATATTTTAATGTTTTTAGAAGGTCTCTTTCTACAAGTCTATAATATATAACTAAACTATTTTTGTATGTAAAGTAAATAAGGTTTTTTAAAATTTTTAAGAAGCTTCATTTAAAATTAAATTAAAATGCAGAGCCCCCTGGACCGGTGGCCAGGACCTGGGCAGTGTGAGTGCCACTGAAAATCAGCTTGTGTGCTGCCTTTGGCACCCGTGCCATAGGTTGCCTACCCCTGGTATAGCACATCTGATGTGTGGAGACAGGGTACAGGCTTACCACCTCCCATTCAGCACAACTCTCTATCTCCAAGGTCTGCTTCTCTTCTCTTCTCTCTCCTCCCCAAAGCCCTGCTGGAGGCATCCAACTCATGAATGTTCTTCTAGCTCTAGGGTGAAATCCTGGCCCTACTGATGTTAATGTGATTCTCTCTTTTCTGAGGGTGGAGGAGGGAGATGGGGAATTTTTCCAGAGTGGTTCAGGATTGGTCCAGAAAGAGCTAATATTCTTTTATCAATAGCTATACTCTTACCTCTAACTAATTCCCACCACAATTTTTGCATAGCAAGATTTTTCTTTAATGCCATTCATTAGAAATGTTCTATGGACATTGAATATTATCTCAACAAAATGGTCTCTGGAGTATTTTCAGAATAAAATGGCCTCAGGTCCTCCAAGCAGATTGTGTATAAAATTCTACACTTGGAATTGCTTTAGCATAATTTGGCAATACTTCTCTGAAAAAAGAAAATTACCCAACAAGTGGCCTATTGTTGTGACTTCTGACTTTCTTCGCTCTTTCAAAATAAAAGCATCTTTTCTTGGAATAAGGCTACTGTCTATCAAAGGACAGTTCTGTAATGGCAATATTCTTAACAACAACAACAGGCACTTATATATGACTTCCCTCTCCAACTGCTTCACAAACATTCATTCATTAAGGCTCAAAACACCTCGCTGAGCTAGATATGTATCATCCCGGTTTTTATAGACTAGGAAAGAGACAGTGCGTCTGTCTACATTGCAATTAAATACCCACATCTGACCTGTGCCAGCTGACTGGGGCTCAGGCTAAGGGCCAGTTTAATAGCAGTGTAGACACTTGGACTTGGCCTGGAGCCCGGGCTCCAGTTGCCTGTGAGGAGGGGGCGGGGAAGCCCGAACATCTACACCATAGTTAAACAGCCCCCTTAGCCTGAGGCCCTTAGCCCGAGGAGGCTGGCATTTGCCAGGCATGGGTTTTTAATTGCAGTGCAGATATACCCAGTGAGATTAAATGACTTGCCTAAAGTAACACAGGAAAGTCTGTAGCAGACCTGAAAACAGAACCCAGGTGTCCTGAGTCCTAGTCCTGTGCTTTAGCCTCTAAACTAAGCAGTGAACTTAATCACATGGCTAGGTGTTCCCTGCTTTCCTAAATTGGGACAAAAGCACTGTAGCCTGGGGATAACCTGTTCTGAAAACATCTGCAAAAAATACATTTCATCAGCACCCATGTTAACTGGATATATTTTATGGAGATATAGCCAGTGTTTACAATACTACAAAGGAGTTCTAGCCATCCAGATGGTTTTCTCCTGAACAATAATCTGTTAGCTAAATTTGTCCAGAGAATGCTACCTACCTTTGATAGTCAAATTCAAATTGACATTGATATTTGATCGTTCCCCTAGGCTCCCACAGGAGGCCCAAATCTACCATTCAGACACAAAGGTGGAGGTCTTAAGTTACCAAGATCTTCTTGAGCTTACCATGATATTGGTCATTCCAATATCTGATATTTTATTATTGGTCTGTTTTTTTAAATGATGATGGGCCATTTTATGCATACTTATCTTGAAGACAATTAGATGTGCCATCTGTATCTTCCTTTCCTCCACTAAGTTAAAACATTTTGGCACATAAATTTCAGCATGCACAATCCTCATTAAAAAGATACATGGTGCAAATGCTTCTGTAACGGCACAAATGGTGGAAGTCTGTAGGAGGGAGATGGTACATGAAAAATTTTACAAAGGCCAACCAACTGGTGGTCAAGGAACTTATTTGCTAAAGCACTGGATAATATACAAGACACTTAATGGACAACTCATAATTATATGACTAACATATCAACAGAAGTGTCCACATGTCAACTCAACGCCAAACCCAAGAATGATCGCAATACACTGTTCCAGGCCAACATGAGAACAGAAGCCACTGCAATCTTACTTCAATGAATGCCACTCAAAAACCTTCCAGACAGGTTTCCAAAAGTTATATCACAGGTGGGCTGCCAAAAAAGAGATGCTACAATGCACTGGAGGCTCATGAGAAGCCAAGCCAATAGCATCTGAAGACTAGGTGTCGAACAAAAATTAGTCATCACTTCTGACACTTCTCTCAGATCAGCCTCAGAAGAACTGATTGAAAGATTCTGTTTCAATGTTTCAAAAGTCCTACTAGTAATAAAATGTTTATCTTCACAAAGCTCAATATCTCTGAACAGCTTTCACCATACTGGTTTTATGACTCTTTGCCAAAAAAAAAAAAAAAAGGCAGCCCATTTGAAATATTGAATGACTGGCAGGAATACAAGTGGCCATTGACTCCTCAATACTATTAAGAAGCACAGCACTGTGAAGTGGTATTAGGCAAGGTTTTACACAATGAAATCCAGCAGCATATTAGAAGATGAAGTTTGGGTCAGTTGCTGTGATTAGTAATAACATGAAATTAAAGGAATTCTGGCCGAAATTACATTGAAGAGGATGTATGCTCAAGAGAGCAAGTCTGGATGCTATCTTAGAGGCAGACATAAAAGTTATCCAACTTCTCTTTGGTAAAGACCTAATTTTCTTTTTATTTTGTTAAAACTTCCCTGTGACTTGAACTGAAAATATTGGAACAGCTGACAGATGTCTGGTTGTGTATGTGTATTTCCACTGCCACAATACTGTTAACTTCTACAGTCTGCATCCATGTACAGCCTCTCACTTTCATAATTTCACAGAGAAACTGTGAACAATCAGAAAAATCAAAGACTCTGTACACTTTGTAAAGATCATAAATCACGATAGTTTTGCTCTAGCAGGTGAAGCAGCACTTACATATCCCTAACAACAAAGATATCAAATATGGGCATGATCCAGAGCCAATGGAAAGATTGCCATTTCTTTAATGAGCTTTGGTTTAAGCCCCATAGAAGCATCCTTGTTACAAAGTAAAGGCCCACTACTTTATATTTTGGTAAATGAATCAAAATCTCGCTCTTTCTTTAGACTAGAGTATGCTGTATGCCACGCCATTAGAATGTGGGAGTTGAGAATCACACATGTAGCCTCACATTTTAGAGTAAAATGAGACTTGAGCTTTAAAAATGGGAGGTAATACCTTTCTCTGAGGACCTCACACTGTGGTTTATATGGCACCAGAGTACAGATTTATGAGATAATAGTTTAAACATCTAGGAGACCTGTGTATACAGAACTCGCTGTACTTGAAATCCAATTTGATTTCTTATCATTAGTGAATGCAGAAACAAAATTCAGTGAGTGTCATGAGACAGAGTAATTTAGACAGTCAGACAGTGTATTCCAGAATAATTTACCTCTACCAGTACTAGAGCAGCAGAGATATTGCATCTTAGGAATGATGCTCATTGCTGAAGCTGATGAGACTTTGCAAAGCACTTGTCAAACCATTATTTGGTTCTAACCTGTACAATTAGTTTTAGCAGCGGCACTGGAACACTTTGTATAGTGGGGGTGCTGAAAGCCATTGAGCCAAACTGTAAAACCGTATATGATGGAAACCACTTCAAGCCAGGGGGTGCTGCTCCCATTACCCCAAGTTCCAGCACCCCTAGTGAAAGAGAGAACATCACAGACAGAGGAAACCTTGAAGCAAAAACAAGGAGGGGAGAAGTATCTACCTTTTCATCTATTGAAACTCGACAGTGTGAGAGGGAGCCTGGTTTTCTGATTAATAATCTTTCAATTCTAGAATAATACAACGTCAATGACTAAGACTAGCTGTTGATGACACTCTACAGTAAATTTCATGTTCTACACACGTAAGACAAAGCAGAGATAATTAGGTGGTAAAGCAGATGGATCTGTTAAAACAGTTGAACACATCAAAACCTTTTATAGTTGGGCTACAAACGGCTTCCTTCAATTTACTTAAAGGCATTATCTATTAAGTGCTTTTTAAATTTACTTTAATGCTTTCATAAAAGCAAAAGTATATGATATTGCAACAAAAATGCAACCAGTTCTTTCTAGTGTCAACTTAAAAGCTCTAAAAAACAGGAATGCAAGCTGTCATGAGGCTGGAAACTATGAAAACATCAGACGCCCTATTACACTCCATTTCATTGTTAAGCATGGCAAGTACTGTGCATTTAAGCTCTTTAAATCAACACTGTGGTATAAACATTAGTATATTTGTTTTTATGAGGAAGTTTCTGATTTATTCCTGGGGTATTAGCAATCTTTGTTTAATAAAACCTATTTTTAGAAAATCTTTCATTTAACGTTAACATTTTTGTGGATATCAAACAACAAAGAAAAGGTTTGAGAGGTGTGCGTGTATAGACGAGAAATAAATATTCAAATTCTAACCATTGAATCTGAATAATCTCTCTGATTTGGATCTCTCACATTCCCATTACAGATATACTCTGTTGATAAAAATCAGATCTATGCTAAAATCACTAATGTTTTGTAATAACACAATCAAAACATTTACTTTCTGCATGTAATTGTGAAACCTTGCACATTAGGTGGCATTAACATTGTTCAGATGGTGACATTTTAAATTTAAACCCCTACAGTTAGTTTACCTTTGACTTCTCTGAAACTTTTTGGCACCAGTCCTACATTCTTTGTTCATCTAAAACTCCCAATGATTAGAGTGGGAGATTTGGGCATGCAGGGAATTCTCCATCAGTCTCTTTATAAACCCTGGAATAGACTATTGATGATGAAACCAATAATAGGCTTGATCCTGCATCACTCAAGTTAATGGGAGATTTCTTCACTGATTAGATGGGAGCAGGAGCAAACCCTATGTGCATGACAAGATGTGTTGGCTAGTGAAAGGCAGTCACTTGCACTGATGCACAAAAGGTCAAATTGTTCAGTGGAACTACAACCACAAGGGAGGTGAATATGATTTGGTCAAGCGTGTGCACCAGTCTCCCCAGCTAGAGGAGTGATATGCTTTCTCTACAAAAACACCTCCTGCTTCTAAAGAGTGGGGGGAAAGTCAATGCTAGAATCTTCGGTAATCCACCATCACTTCAGTCTTTGGGCTTGTCCACATAGCAAGTAGGTGAACAGCAAGTCAGGGTGTGAATCTACAGTGCACCAGCTGGTGCCGTGTGGACATGGCTGCCATGAAAGTCCCAGAGTGCAGCTTAACACAAGGAACAGAATGACTGTCATAGCCTATTATGTTAACCATTGTGAAGCTCAGGAATCATTCTCTCTCCCCTTCTGTTTTCACATGCTCCTAGAACTTATGTAGCATGATGATTAATAGCTTGCTGTCACAGCTGTATATAAATGGGACAATAAAGACTGATCACTGTGGGTAAATATCTTTTAGTTGCTGTTAGGTTCAAAAAGCTGTTTCTTGAAAAGTTAGAAACTGATTTCTTTAATCTACGGTGAAGTAAGTCTATGTCCTTGACCCTAAGAATAGTTAACAATAATAGTAATTTTATCAAAGTGCCCAGTTGAAGCACTTGCAATGTTTCACAAGCTGAGGAGGTGTAAAACAGGGGCAGGAGGGTTTAATCATTATAAAGATCGTAAATCTCTTATATAATTTACTGCCTGAAACCTAAAATAAACTGCAGTACAGTTCTGCACAGCCAGAAATGGACTAAAAGATATTCCATTGTCAATTTGTACATTCAGTATTTCCTTCTGACTCTTTAAAGGATTGTAACTCTTAAATCCCTAGTGGCATCTTAAGTAATACGGGCAAGACATTCATGCTGTTTTTATTAGTTTCGACTCAATCTGGGCTCTTTTTCAGATGTCTTCCATCCTCAAAAATCCTTAGGAAATTCAATTAGCATGCCTAATTAGTAGTTTTGGCCTCACTCCACACATTGTAGAAGGAGCAGACCTAATCACACACAGCTTTGCCTCTATATTTTCTCAACCTTTGAACATACTCTGTGCAGGGCCGGCGCTTCCACTAGGCGACCCTAGGCGGTGACCTAGAGCGCCAGGATTTGGGGGGCAGCATTTTGCCGGCGGCGACTCCCGAGGAAGAGCTGCTGGCGCTGGCGGAGGTGAGCTGCTGCCACGGAGGGATGGGGAGCTGCCGCAGGAGGGGGAGAGGCTGCCGCGGCCCGCGGGCGGGGGACTGAGCTGCTGCGAGCAGGGGGCCGCTGCAGGCGGGTGGGGAGCCAGCCGCCGTGGGCGGGGGGAAGGCAGCTGCACCCCACGGGTGGGGCAGCTGAGCCACCATGTGGGGGGGGGTTAGCTGGGCGGGGGCGCAGGGCTGGTGCAAGGAAGTTTCACCTAGGGCATGTAACTTCCTTGCACCAGCCCTGACTCTGTGCATCTAAATTCTTGAGAGGGAGCCAGAAGCAGATTCTGTTACCATTTTGAGATGCATGGCAGCCATATCACAACACTTTGTACATCTACCCTTCTATGTCCACCTCCTTTTTGCTTAAGTGAAATGTTAATTTTGATGCCTGAAATTCTTTTCCAGATAACAATTTCTCTTTTCTGTGATACCTGAAATTCACTCTCGAATGAGCTCTCTAGCTTCAGTTATGCAACCACGGCAAGCCAAAATGGAAGTTCATTTAACCTTGAAAGATGATAACTCAGCAAAGTGATGTGCTGCAATCTGGGTGATGTATTAATACCAGAATGCAGTTTCATGACCATTCATGCCTGTTTTCAGGGTTTCTTATGAATGTAAAGCAACAGACATACATAATGTCCAAGCCCAAGTAGGAAGAGCCACTGTAACTGTGCAGTATAAAGAGAGCCAGCCCTAGATGTTACAGAGGATAAGCATCTCCTCTCCCCATGGCTGTCTCCTGTCTGCCATGTCTTTATGAACCTCCCTTCAGAGGTGCAGCAGAGGTGTACCTTTCCAAGTGGGAAATGAGGGAAGAAGAAAAAGCAATTTAATCTCTGCTGTGGAGCCAGATGGAACTACTAACATCAAACAGGTTAGGATTTCTGGCTGACACGCCATGGCTTCGGCCTCCTGGAGGTGGGGAGGCATATGCAGCCACAACAACAGTTCGGTCTACAGTGAGAAATAATATGTTACTTGATGATCACATGACACAATATTGGGAGAGAGAACGCAAAGCAACCATCACATTTTGAACATCATCCCCCCTTGGACATACCGATGGGCTGAGTTGTGCTGACAATGATTCAGCAGCAGTTGTGTTTGAAGCGTGTTTTAACATACTCAGCAAGCTGCTCAGATGCAGTACGATGCTGTGGGTGAAACAGCACTGGAGAAGCTTTTCCACATCAAAATAATTTTGCCAGGACTGTCAGACTAAGAATGAATCCTATTCCTTTACTATTACAAAGCCAACATTTCATCACATTAATTTGCTTTCACCTGATTTGCTTATTGATTACATCTTCCGCAAATGGTGAATATTTGATTAGACACATTAGCCCACATATACTTGAAAACCTCCTGAGACCAGACCCTCTGTTCTGGGCAAGTGCTGAGCTGGAAGCCCCGTACTAATAAATTATTATTTATTTATATTTTAGATAAACCCAACCAGTTTGTTCCTTTCATTATTGTTTATTTTGATACTTTTCTTTGACAGTCTCTTGACTTGCTGTACCAATACAAGGTTAGTAAAGAGAGCCAACGTCATTTTAGGACTTAAACTATACTCGGCTCTATTCCCAAAAATATTGTCTTCCTGTGATTAAACCAAGGAAAGAGAGGGTTGCGAGAAGACATTCTATTTTCTCAATAGGTGAAAGCAACACTGTATTGTTATTTATATACTAGAGTGCCCTAAAGTGTACATAATGCTGTAGTGAGGGTGAGCTGTACCAAACATTAACAAGTCCCGGCCTTAAAGGCATGATCAGATATAACAGCACAGTACAATACAGAACCCAGAGAGAATGGTCTGCAGTCACTAAAGCAGAAATGAGATGGGTTTTCAGGAGTTTTATTTTTTACGCATAACAGAGAAGCAGCTTGATATATAGTAAATGAAAGATTATCCTCATTCCCCTGCATGTCCTCACCAGTTCCTTCCATGACATATCCAGGGCCGGCGCTATAACTAGGCGACCCTAGGCGGTCGCCTAGGGCGTCAGGATTTGGGAGGCAGCCGGCGAGCCGCCCCCTTGCCTCCCAGAGCCGGGAGGCAGCTGCGGCGAACCACCCCCCTGCCCCACACTCAGCCCCTGAGCGGGGAGCCGGGAGGCAACCGCAGCGAGCCGCCCCCCCCCCACCTCCAGCAGCTGAGCGGGGAGCCGGGAGGCAGCCGCGGCGAGCCACCCCCTACACCCCGGCTCCACGCTCAGCTCCCGCGGCCTGGGCAGCATTGGCGGGGGGGGGGGGCGCAGGGCTGGTGCAGGGAAGTTTCCCCTAGGGCGCGAAACTTCCTTGCACCGGCCCTGGCCATATCTATGTATGCTTGGAACAGACACAATGATGGATTTAAGCAGCTAGGGTGACCAGATGTCCCAATTTTATAGGGACAGTCCCGATTTTGCGGTCTTTTTCTTATATAGGCTCCTATTACCCACCACCCCCGTCCCGATTTTTCACACTTGCTGTCTGGTCACCCTATAAGCAGAAGACCCTAACTTAACATTGGGGAGGGGTGCTATCTGCTCCCATCTCCCCAAAGCAGGCATGTAAGTGGGTCCAGTAGAGAGGTTACAGGACTGCTTCTATTCCAAGTTATGGGTTACATAGAGTCTCGTCTGCCTACTCTTAGTATTCACCTCACTCAGCTGTATATTCTCACCCTCCTCCCCACGACAGGTCCCGAAAGAGACCTCAGTCTAAGACTTCAGGTCTCCCCTTTTCCCGTAGGCCCAAGGTTCGCCCACAAAATCCCATCTCTCTTCATTCTGGGTGCTGGCCCTTTTGGCCTTGTCTCCACACTGGGCACAAGTTGAGATGAACTAAACATTCATACCAATTGGAATATTAATAAGTCTAAATCCTATTTAGAAGGCAGAAAAAAATCTACAAAGCCTCTGCCAATTTGGCCTTGACAGGAAAAAAATTCCTTTCTGACCCCTAAATCGGCAATTGGTCAGACCCACGGCATCTCAAAGAACACAGTTCATATATACCACAAAAACAGGGAGGGAGAGAGCTAGAGGCTCCAAAAGACCTGGGAAAGAATTTAAATTAATGCGGGGGGAAGGGGAGTCAATCCACTCCAATCTCTCTAGCTAGTCAATAGCAGGCTGAGAGCTCATGGGAGAAGGGCCACCCTTACATCCTTCTGGCATGCACTCCCCCCCATTTCACTCCCCTCCCCCCCATACCGTCCAGTAAAGTTTTCCACCTATTGAGCCGGGTGGGGAAGCAGTGTAATCATGGAGAACTAATTGCAGGATTAATGTGGAGACTCCTGTTATTTGTACTGCTTCTCTAGGTTCTTGTACGGCACCCATCAACAGCGTCTGAGCATCAAAAGTGGTGTACGTAGCACTTTATGCACAAACAAGACAGTCCCTTCCCCAAGTAATTTACAGTGTAGGTTAGAGAAACATCACGGAATAGGGAGGGATGGCAAAATGCAAGGAAGTGGAACAAGAGAGCTTACACAGTATAAGGCCATGAGATTACTTATTTTCATGTTGTGAGTATCATGCTATTTCCTATTCTTAGAACGTTAGCACAAGACTGGGGGCCACTCCCATCCTGTTATGTTTACTGTATTAGTATGGGGAACCCTGTTCCCATTTGAATTTATTTCCGTTTTTAAGGCAGTTTTACAAAAGCTATTTTTACTAGTTTTTACTAAAAGCTATTTCTCTCTCTCAGCCCTGGTCTACACTACGAGTTTAGGTCGAATTTATTAGCGATATTTCGATTGATCCGTGCACCCATCCACACGACGAAGCCCTTAACATCGACTTCTAGGGCTCTTAAAATCGATCTCGCCACTCCACCCCCAACGAGGGGATTAGCGCTTAAAGCGATATTGCCGAATCGATGTAGGCTTAGTGAGGACGCAATTCGACGGTATTGGCCTCCTAAATCTATCCCACGGTGCAACATCTGACCGCTCTGGACAGTGGTCTGAGCTCGAATGCTCCGCCCAGGTAGACAGGAAAAGCCCCGTGAACTTTTGAATTTCATTTCCTGTTTGGCCAGCGTGGTGAGCTGCAGGTGAGCGCAGATCTCATCAGCAGAGGTGACCTTGATGGAGTCCCAGAACCGAAGACGAGCTCCAGCGTGGACCGAGCGTGAGATACTCGATCTGATCGCTGTATGGGGAGACGAAACCGTGCTAGCAGAGCTAGGGTCCAAAAGAAGAAATGCCAAGACATATGCCAAAGTCTCCAAGGGCATGCAGGACAGAGGCTACAACAGGGACGTGCAACAGTGCCGCGTGAAAATTAAGGAGCTCAGGCAAGCCTACCACAAAACCAGAGATGCAAACAACCGCTCTGGGTCAGAGCCCCAGACATGCCGCTTCTATGATGAGCTGCATGCCATTCTAGGAGGTGCAGCCAGCACTGACCCACCCATGTGGTTTGACTCCGTATGTGGATCATCAGAACCCACAGAGGAGCATGATGATGATAATGATGCTGTAAATAGCACACAGACACAGCAAGGAAGCGGAGAAGCCCTTTTCCCCGACAGCCAGGAACTCTTTGTCACCCTGGAGCCAGTACAGTACGAACCCTCCCAAGGCATGGTCGATGCAGGAGAAGGGACCTCTGGTGAGTGTACCTCTGTTAAATTAATACATGTTTTATAAGCAAGCGTGTTTAATGATTAATTCGTGGCCAGTACAGCTACAGCTACTGGAAAACACTGTTAACATGTTCGGGGATGGAGCAGAAATCCTCCGGGGACATCTCCGGAAAGATCTGGATGTACTCCCAAAGCCTGTGCAAAAGGTTTCTGGGGAGGGCAGCCTTATCCTGTGCTCCGTGGTAACACACTCTACCACGCCAGGCCAGCAGCACGTAGTCTGGAATCAGTGCTTTGCAAAGCATGGCGGCGTACGGTCCCGGTTTTTGCTGGCATTCAAGCAACATCCGTTCTTTATCTCTCTGTGTTATCCTCAGAAGAGTGATATCATTCATGGTCACCTGGTTGAAATAGGGGAATTTTATTAAGGGGGTATTCAGAGGGGTCCGTCCCTGCTGGGCTGTTTGCCTGTGGCTGAACGGAAATCTTCCCCACTGTGACCCACGCGGTGGGGGGAGGGGGAACAGCGAACATCTTGGATGTGTGTCTGTGTTGGGGGGCGGGTGTGTAGATTAGGTTCGCGCTGCATGTTATCCCGAAAACCGCCTCCCCTCCCTTTTCAATTGCCAACCTGTTTGTTTTAAATTGCCAGCCCAAAGGATGTTTGTTATGGGAAATGAGGGGGTTGCTGTTTAAAAACAATCCCACATGTTATGAAGCTTAAAGAAGCCTATAGACTGTGTCTTACCATGGCTGTCTGCAAGCCGAATTCTGTTGCCCGCCGGACCTGCTTGTGTGATCTCTCACACCAAACCGGCAGACCCTCAATATAACAGGCAAAGTGCAACCTTGGACCAAATGCACATGTGATATGTAATGTTTGGAGCATTGTTCTCTAATATGTGTCCCCAACGGTTATTTTCTGGTCTGGGAAGAAAGTCCCTTGCTGCAGCAGCTGAAACAGACCAGAGTTCCTGAAGATGCGAGCGTCATGTACCTTTCCCGGCCATCCCACGTTGATGTTGGTGAAACGTCCCTTATGATCCACCAGTGCTTGCAGCACTATTGAAAAGTAACCCTTTCGGTTTATGTACTCGCTGGCTTGGTGGTCCGGTGCCAAGATAGGGATATGGGTTCCGTCTATCGCCCCTCCACAGTTCGGGAACCCCATTGCTGCAAAGCCATCCAGTATGAGCTGCACATTTCCCAGACTCACAACCCTTGGTACAAGCAGCTTGGTGATCGCCCTGGCTACTTGCATGACAACAGCCCCCACTGTAGATTTTCCCACTCCGAATTGATTCACGACTGACCGGTAGCTGTCTGGCGTTGCAAGCTTCCACAGGGCTATCGCCAGTCGCTTCTCTACTGTGAGGGCTGCTCTCATCTTGGTGTTCTGGCGCTTCAGGGCAGGGGAAAGCATCTCACAAAGTTCCATGAAAGTGCCCTTACGCATGCGAAAGTTTCGCAGCCACTGGGATTCATCCCAGACCTGCAGCACTATGTGGTCCCACCAGTCTCTGCTTGTTTCCCGGGCCCAGAATCGGCGTTCCACTGTATCAACAAGCCCCATTACCACCATGATGTCCACCTTGCGGGGGGGCCTTTTTTGAGAGAGGTCTGTGTCCATGTCCTCATCACTGTCCTCAGGCTGATGCTGTCCCCTCCTCGCCTCCTGTTGCTCTAGCAGCTCCTGGTTCTCGTTCGCCATATACTCCTGGACAATGCGCGTGGTGTTCATAACGCCGATAACAGTTGCGGTGATCTGATCGTGCTCCACGCTTTCCCTGGTATGCTGTTTGCAGGACAGCAGAGTGGGAGCAGAAGCGGCGGGTGGATAACAATGGTGTCAGCAATATGGCGCCCGCATGAAAAAAGGCGCGAAAGGATTTTTGGCTCCCCCCTCAGTTGCTTTCACGGAGGGAGGGGGGAGCAAGGGTTAGGCTCATTTCCTTCTAGCTGCAGATAGTACAATATGCGGTGAGCAAGGGTTAGGCGCCTTCCCTTCTAGCTGCAGATGGTACAATAAGCTCTCCTGGCCCCCTCAAGGATTGAACTCGCAACCCCGGGTTTAGCGGGCCAACGCTCATACCGCTGAGCTATCCCTCTGCCCGTGTTCCAGGCAGTGCTGAATCTCCCTTAAACAAAACGTAAAAAAGAGAATGACCAGAGTCACTCCCATTTATGTCCAAGCGCCCCCGGCCAGCCACACCATAGGCCGCCGGCCAGGAGCACACGAATTTCAAGCATATTGTACGATCTGCAGCTAGAAGGCAAGGAGCTTCTGCTGTATGGTCCTGCGACCACAACCATTTATGGCATATTGCACCATCTGCAGCTAGAAGGCAAGGAGCTTATGCTGTGCAGTCCCGCGACTACCAGCCTCAGGCAGAATGGCCCCCTCAAGGATTGAACTCGCAACCCCGGGTTTAGCAGGCCAACGCTCAGAACGCTGAGCTATCCCTCTGCCTGTATTATAGCGTGACTGAATCCCCACTAGACCTAATGTGCAGGCGTACGCTGGAGATGTACGGTAATTGTGAGCTGAGCAGGCTTCCGTAGCAAACAGGGAAACCCCGGAGACAAGGCGCAAAAAAGATTGCTTTCAAGGAGGGAGGGAGGGACGTTTGATGGCTTGACGACATGTACCCAGAACCACCAGCGACAATGTTTTCTGCCCCATCAGGCTTTGGGATCGCAACCCAGAATTCCAATGGGCGGCGGAGACTGCGGGAACTGTGGGATAGCTACCCGCAATGCAATGCTCCGAAGGTCGATGCTAGTCTCGCTACTGTGGACACAGTCAATCGACCTCATGGTCTTAATGCTCTTTAGTGGGGACACACACAATCGATTCCATAAATTCGGGTTTTAATATATCGACTTCTATAATTTTGACCTAATTCTGTAGTGTAGACGTACCCTCAGTTACTGATAACCATTCGTTCTGATTTCTGATAACGGGATCAAGAGACTTTGTTTACGGGTTGTAACATCTCATTCCTCTTTCCAATTTCTCTATAGTTTCTAGGACCAGGGAAGAAGAAAAAGGCTGGAACACAGCCACACTAACAATCTGCTTGATTTACTCCAGGCCTACAGTCTAATTTTATATATGCTTAGATTAACCAAGGGCTTGACTCTTCAACTGTCACCTCACCACTATGACAACTACTCTTTTTTTGTAATAAAGTTATTTACAAGCAGTACTGCGAGACTTTACCATGATGCAGCACTTTACGATTAACAGTCATAAAGCAAATATAAGAAGGATCCAGCTGATATGAACCACACATGTAAAAATTTTAATGATTTTTAAAGCCTGTAGCATTTAAAATCTATTACGTACCTCTCAAGAAAACATAACAGGCCACATTAAACCTTGCTATTTAATCCCATTCACTTCAATTGACTTATACCAGAGATGAATTTGCTTCATTGTAATTTTACAAAATACTCCCCGCACCAGCCCTTTTCACTGACATCAGTATCCATCATGACCCCGATGGTCAGTCAATGAAAGCCTCCAACATTTAGACTGTAAGCTTTTTGAAGCAGGGGCCATCTTTTTGTTAGGTGTTTGTACAGCACCTGGCACAATGGAGCCTCGATCTCAAAGAGACATCCCTAGGCATTATATATAGTTATCAACAAATTCAACCTGGAGGTATGCCTATATAATTGTACATCAGTATCCCTTCCATTGAATAACCATCTCCAACAAACCCATGGATAAGTTAATATTCCAAGACTACAAAGCCTAAACAAATTATGCCTTCTAGAGAAACTGCCATCTTTCACTGCAAATGCTACCCATCTCTTTGATATATCTTAACATTTAGATGTACTGTGCCACATAATTAATAGAGGTTATTTATCTGAATCTACTGGAAGAATACAGAGTGCGCCAAAACATGGAATGTCACTGTAGATATAGAAAGCCAACTACTTTTCCAAGGTTTTCCATACAAATAATTAACACCAAGTGTTTTAAAGAAATTTTCTGCTGAGTTCATAGTTCTGCTGAGTTCATAGTAGCAAACGAACTGAAGATGCAGGACCAAACATGAACTGAAGATTGCATTTTTTGGTGTGTGCTTTGAGGAGGAGATAAAGGTGTTGATTTCAACCTATAAAGCTCTAAATAGTTTGGGATCGGGTTACCTGAGGGATCATCGCTCTCTTCATTGAGACACTTAAGCAGTTGCAATCAGTGGAGATTAATGAAAGAGAAATGACAAATGAAAGCACAACAGCATTTGTGAGAGTGTGATCAAGTTCACACATTTTCTTCCCCACCAGTCCATTCTTACGAATGCTTAGCAGGCAGTCTATCTTTCTATCTATCTATATCTGCAATCTAAAAAGCCAATTTGTTTTATACCCACACATGCAACAAACTCAAACCCCTCCCCAAAACAACCCACACACAGGAAATTAAGAGTTAAGGTCAAAACAACATCCTTAATTCAGCCAGTTGTGCACATGCAATACAGCTCCTGGGTACAGAGGGGAATATTTCTGAATTTACACAGCTTTACACAAAGATGGTATGTGTATAAGACCAGGGACAACGGTGTCAACTAAAGACTGATGAGTAATAAGCTCCACATGTCCAAACTTTCAGGAAGGCCTCCAGTCCTTTTTTATGTGGCCACAAGAGATGCATAAACCCCAGGAAGCTGCATACTACACCATCCCAACCAGTACTTGTATCAACCAGAGCTTGCGTACACATGTGTGCACCAGGACTCATCTGCTCCAAGGAAGCAAGTAACTGAAGTAAGAGAAGTAAGTTACCTTCGTCCTTAGGCTGGGTCATGGAGGTTAATGCAACCCCACTGCAAAGGACCACAGTTAATGGTAAAAAGATCAACGTTGGGTCCTTAACATTAAAGCAAAATAATGATATCTTGGGGTAAATCACTAGAGCTTGCGGGGGGCAGTTCCCTCAAAAACAAGAGACATTCCCTCCTAAATTGGGACAGGTTCCAAGAAAGCAAGAGCGGCATGCTAAGGGAGGAGCATCTCTACTACCATGTTGATGATAATCTCCAATACACAGCACACATGATTACATCTCCAAAACTCCACTACTCGCTCAACTGCAGTAACAGATTTCTAGACAAACACTCTGCATCTAAGGTTACATCGTGGCCCTATACTTACATGCTGAAACAGGTGATGGCTCAGTAATCTGAGAACCACTGAGGCTCATTAAGTTTTCCCTGCTCATTTTCTTCTGACCAGGACAACCAAAAAGCTTTCTCTGAGCGGCTTTTAAGTTTTTCTTTATGGCCTTGATTTAGCAAAGCATTTACACACATGCTCAATTTTAAGTATGTGCATGAATTCATCCCTATTCAGCAAACCACTTAAGAACATGGAATTTAAACAAGTACTTAAATGTCCAGTTGAAACAGGGACTACATGCTAATGATTTGGCAAATTCTATGGGTCTGCTTACCATAGCCACTACGTCTCAGTGGGCTATACTACCGAAGCACCACAAAATGAACTAGAGAGACACTCAACCTCAGCACCATTGCCTGGCATGGATGGGGTTATGCATGACTGGTCCAGATTTTGAATGATGCATTTGTTCTGAGTAGCGTGAGAGTGGGATTTTTACAAGCATTCAGTATTGGCCAGACTTGGCTCTCATTGACTGGAATGGATCACAAAGTGAAATGCACTTTGTGGATTGGATAACATTTATAGTTTATAGTTCAAGTGCAAGACAATAAAAAGCTTTTATGTATCGCTGGGTCACTCCATTTGTGTGTCTTTTTTTGTGCTCTCTAAACTGCAATATGTTTTTTTTTTTTATGAACTTACTGGCATAAAAGCTAGTGCACTGATGGTTTATTACCCATTCTCCAATCCAGAGAGAATTCATTCCTGTTATCATACTGATTCATCAACTCAATCCAGTGTTAACAGTCCCCAGCCACAGGCCCTAGTAACCTAGCCATTTCACATAGTTGTACCATGTCAAACGGAAATCTGTTTCCTGGAATTTTTACAAAATTAAGATTTTCACTATAAAAGATCCATCTAAAACTACAATTTAAACCAGCTATTTATTCCTCTGACACTCATTTGATTGTGGATTGGAACAACAATCCCGTTTAGTATTCTACATCTGAATTAACTGTCTTGGGGACTGTATAAGAGCAGAAATAAACATAGCAAATCATCATCATTTACAAGTGTTCTTGCAGAGAGACACTGAAAGGAATTGCAGAATAAGTATTGCATACCACTTTCACTAGTTACCTTTTGCAGAACAGAACATTCCTATGCACAACCCTCTACTACACTTTGCATTTCACTCCTCCTCACTTTCAAATGAAAATAGGATAGAATTAGAGACAATCCTTTCTCCTTCAAGAAATCTAGTTATCAAAAAGTAGCACAGGGAACTAGGCCCAAACCCAGAGTTTGGGCGTATCTTTCCTAGTCATGTTTAACTTTACTATCTGAAGTTTTCAGGGCTGGTTTGTTTCATGGACAGTAATATCCTTAAAAACTTGCCAACTGCAATACAGCAAATAATTCTGAAGTTGCACTGCCTCAGGAGTAAGCCTCTGGCCTCAGATTCCTTCCCTGCTGCCCCCTAGCTTCAGAGGTTGGAATATTAACCTGCTATTGGCCTTCACAGTAGCAGATTACTTGCCCCCCGCACATAGCATTCCACCAGCTCAGCAGTGCTGGCTGGCACACTGAGGGGCATAAGAGTCAAGGTCCTGGCCCATTCACTGGGCGGGTGAATAAAAGATGCACAGCAGTTGCTTACCCTGTATGCTTCAATCCTAGGTCTGGGGAGGCCACATGGAGTATGGGGCTCTTACTGGGTAGCCCAGGCCACAATCTGGCTCTTAATAAGATTATTTCAAATATCTGCTATATCCCTATGGAAAGCATAGAGAAATATAGGAAACACCACATACTAAGGTAACTTTATCTAAACATTTGTAAGTTTTTGGAGTATGACCACTCTATGTCAACTCACTCATGCACAGTGATGGAGAAACTCTCTATGGGAAAGATTGCACAGACAGAAACTCTTCTGCTCTGAAAGAAAGAGACCAGTTCTCATCAAGTACCAAATTCTACAGCCTACCATAACATGGGACTGGAATGGAGATTTCCATTCACAGGGAGAAAAAACATCACAATGCTTCTTGTAGGCCCATTACAGAAGGGCAGCTGGATTAAATCTACAAAGATGCTAACTCTTTGATATACAGTTCCAGAGAGTAAAGTATTTAAACACCCCACAAGTAAAGCTTATATACTGAGAGCATAAATCATTAAGATAAGAAATTTGGATCTAGTCCATTGGGAGTCTCTAATCCAAAGTAACACCATCCCCAGGAAGTGCAATTCCCAATACAGGCCCCAGTCCAGCAAACTAAACACATGCCAAACTGTAAATCTGTAATCCCATGTAAGTACTTGCTGAAACTGGACCATAACTAAGGAAAATGTCACAGACCACAGAGTCCACCACTTTGTCAGTACAGTGGAACCTCAGAGTTACAAACAACCTTCATTCCCAAGGTGTTTGTAACTCTGAAATGTTCATAACTCTGAACAAAATGTTATGGTTGTTCTTTCAAAAGTTTACAACTGAACATTGACTTAATACAGCTTTGAAACTTTACTATGCAGAAGAAAAATGTTGCTTTTAACCATCTTAATTTGGTTACCATGGCAAGGAATAGGCAGCTATACAAATGTTATATAGATACAGCCTGGTCCTACACCCATTAAAATCAATGGAGAAGTTTCCACTAACCTCACCAACAGTGATGCAGGATAATGCCCATAGAGCCAAATCCTATCTGCCTTTTGCAGGTGAAAGTCCCATTGAAGTCATTTCCATGGAACAATTAGATTCTGTTCCTCAGAAATTGACCAGATGACACCCATGCTGCATGAAAATCCTGCATTCAAATCCTATGCTGAAAAGTGTACAGAAAATTAGCTGCTTGATAATGACCAGGTTGAGTGGGTAACTGGGAATGATCTACATATCTTTAAACATTGTATTTCAAACAGAATAATTGAATCATAGGATTGGAAGGGACCTCGAAAGGTCATCTAATCCAGTCCCTTGCGCTCATGGCAGGACTAAGTATTATCTAGACCATCCCATATAGCCAGTCATCATCACTTTCTATGTAATACCGTTTCCCTCTGCTCTTTGTCTTCTGTCTAGTTAGACTGTAAGCTCTTCAAGGCAAGACCAATGCTGTCTTTTAAGATCTGTACAGTGCCTAGCACATAGTGAATGTTACCAGAAACAAGTTAGATAACAGTAGTAATAATGAAAATAAGGTGGTTCCAGTAGACTATACCACTGCCTTGAGTTCCAAATATCATGCTAGACACCAGTTTCAGAGAAACATCTGTAAGTAGATTGTCCCACCATTAACGCAGCTATGCAGAATAACAGAGTGAATATTTTTCCCATAAAAAAGCCAAACCAATTATGAGCATGAGTTCCCATATTATGGCACAGTTTGAAAAATCTATTAGTGAACGTATCTT
Source organism: Chelydra serpentina (assembly GCA_037349315.1). Taxonomy (NCBI): domain Eukaryota; kingdom Metazoa; phylum Chordata; order Testudines; family Chelydridae; genus Chelydra; species Chelydra serpentina. The sequence continues at coordinate 30,799,109 of JBAIAC010000029.1, read as the reverse complement.
CAGGGTATTTAAACCTCAAATGAGCAATTTCCCCCCCTCCCCCAAAATAAAAATTTACAATGTGCTTTTAAAAAATAAAACTTGCTTTATTTGGTGGCTAATGCAGAATTATAATCTACTGCTGTCATAATAAATATTGTGTTGCTGTTTTTTTTCCAGAGTATATTTCCCCTATTAACCCCATCCCCTCTGTGATGGTGCTTTCATTAAGGAATTAATTTCCCCATCTGCTGGCCTGACCGAGCCTGGATATAGGCCCACCATTTTCCCAAGGCAATATGATAATTGGTAGGCATATGATAATATTCTAATGGCAATCCCATACCTATTGTAAAATGACAGCTATTGGTGTCTGAATATTGTCTTTCTAATCAATGTGTATTTATTTACTATGGGTCCAATCCTGCTATCCTAACACCAACCAGATTCACATGGATCCCAGGAAGGGATGTGCCTGACGAGAATTTCAGTTTGTAACTCATGACTTTAACAAATACAGGCCAAACTGTGCTTTGTTTAATCTATAGCCCCTTACAATTTTTCAACTCAGAAAAAACATTTTGAGTTTCACATCACAGTCAGGTTATGAGCAATTATTATGACATCTGTGATCCTGATGCATTTGATACGGCCTGCACAAGCGACAGAGAGATGAATGTCTAAAGGATCCTGCAAGGTGACCTGCATCCAAACCTCCCACTAATGTGGTAAATGAGTACTCGAAATGAAGGTCAGATTTGCAGAAGTTTATGCCTGTAGGAAGCTCTAGCATTGCTGTACTACTACTGCCTGCGGCATTCTCATTATACCGAAAGGAGAATGCTGAAAATAAAGAATTTCACACCACTCTTTTATGCAGTGTTGTTGTAGCCATGTCAGTCCCAGGACATTAAAGAGACAAGGTGGGTGAGGTTATATCTTTTATCGGATGAACTTCCGTTGGTGAGAAAGAAGCTTTCGAGCTACACAAAGCTCTTCCTCAGATCGAGAAAAGGTACTCAGAGTGCTACAAGATCAAACAGATAGTTTAGCACAGGGGTTCTCAACCTTTTGCTGTGAGGCTCCCCCAGCATGCTACAAAAACTTCAGGGCCCAGCAGGGGGAGAGGAGGGGAGATATGAAGAGGGACTCAGGGCCTCCGGCCACCGGACAGGGCCTCGGGCGTAGGCATAGTTTGATTTCTATTGGGGGGGGGGGCGCTCAGGCCAGCGCCACATGGCAGGGCCCAGGGAGGGAACGCCACCTCCACCCCAACTCACCTCAGCAGGACACCCAGTCTGTCTGGGTTGTGTGGGGGTGGGGTGCAACCAAAAATTATAACTCAAAAGGTAGGGGTGGCTCAGCTCAACAAAGTTTGACACCGGCTCATAGTGCAGGCAGGAGGTAGCTAGGAGATGTGTGCAGGAAGGGGAGGTAGCTCAGGGTGCAGGGAAGGGAGGTAGCTCAGGGCTTTGTGCCGGGAGCCCAGGAGGCCCTCGCCTGCAGTTGCTGCTGCCAAGTCCTGAGGCCTCTGCCGGCCCTGGAGCCAGGGTCCCCCGCCCGAGCGGCTCTGACTAGCTGCCCAAGCAGTCAAAGGGGGCTAGGAGCTGAGGAGCAGCCACAACCCTGGGGACCAGCAGCAGGAGATGGGGGAGCTCCACGGCTGCCCGCTCCATGGCACCAGCCAGAGCAGAAGCCGCCCTGCACTGCCTGGCTCCAGCTTCCCACCTCCAACCTGGTCAGGGGGCTGGGCCTCTGTAGGGGCTGGAGGAGAGAAAGAGATGGGGGAAGAGTGTGGAGTTGCTCCTGGGACTGCCCTGCTCTGGGTAAGGCACTGCAGTTTGAGGGACAATGCCCCACATATCCCTGCCCCCAACTCTGCCCATGGGCTCAGGGCTTCAGCCTCATGTGGGCCCCAGGATTCAGCCCCACGGCTCCTGGCTTTAACCTCGCAGGGGCACCAGGATTCAGGGGCTCTGGGCTTCAGCCCTATGGGGGTCACTAGGCTCAGGGCTTCAGCCAGGGTTTGGGGCTCCGGGTTTCAGTCCCGCAGCTCCAGGCTTTACCTCTGGGACTCAGGGCTCTAGTCTTCAGCTGCAGAGCCCTGTGCCCCCCCTGAAATGGCTTGCAGACCCCCCCAGGGGGCCATGGACTCCCAGTTGAAAACCACTGGTTTAGCATAAGTAGTTAGCACATATTCTAAGGGACTGTTCAAGGAGAGAGAAAGGGAGACGTGTTATGGCCTATATTATTTCCAAATTGCTTTTCAAAATAAGCCAACCATATGAATGTAATTTATAAAAGCTTGAGTCATAATGTCACACACCATTCATCATGACCTATCAGTATAAATGAAAATCACTTTTAAACTACTGTGAATTAGCTCCCCTATCCCTGAGCCAAGAAATGTTATCCAAATCTTAAAGTAACACTCCTCAAATATAGCCAGTTACTCCAGGCTAAAACCTAGCCATTCTTTTGTCTCACTGTTACCTATTATTTCCTGACTGATCATTGATGTCCTTTAAATGTGGATCTGAACACTATAAAAAGGAGAAATATTTTATCTAATGAATAAAACACACCAATTATCAAGCCTGAGCAGTAGTTTCAGTAACTGCAAGATTAAACAACATGCGCTAAATTCTGCTCTCATTTATACCTTGCCAACCCAAGTGAAGCCACAGATTTTGCACAGGGGTAACAGTAGAGATTCTGCACTCTATAACTTGAGTGAAATTGTGTTTAAACTATGAATTTAAAGAAGCTTTAGAACCACCAATTCAAGTTTGTCTTTCAAAAATGCAGTCCTTTAAAGAGTTAGGGACACATTCATGTCCTTGGTCTCTGCGAATGTACCAGTGAGAGAGTTTCAAGATCACTTTTAGTCACTTCCATGAACCTCCTTCCAGTAAGTCACCCTTCATTTACACCTGCACCCTCAAGACTTTTATTCCTCTCACAAAACCATGTAAATCCCCTAGCAGCCATGGGAATGACTGACCCACATCCTTTAAATTAAAAATGCAATAAACGGACAAGTCAAAGATCCTCTCGGGATTAACAGACACCAGAAAGCTTATAAACACTGTGACAACTAACCAATATTCCTCAACAGAAAAGCTATTAAACACATTTCAATACATTACAGCCCACTAGAATCCACGTTTTCAGATGCTCCCATTGGTTGGCATGCCTCATGCATAGAGATTTACACATTTTTTAAAAGTAATAATGGACATTAAAAGACAGTTTTTTCACACCAAATATAGCAATCATGACTCAAGCCCCATGGCCAACTAAGCACACCCTATGTCCTCCCATCACTCACCCAACTGTACAATAGGCTAGGCTGGTGTCACGATTTCTAGCTTTCCGCAGGCATTCAAAGTATGCAAGTTCAGGATTAATATTGTGGTTCCCATCCTCTGAAGACCCTGGTATGATTTATAAGAATCTCTCAATGAAGGAAAAGTGACAACTACGTTTCTAGATGAACCCTGCCCGCTGAATAGTTAGAGTCAAGAAACAAAAAAGACCTTCACTCATTACCATTGACAAGCAAGATTCTGGTACCTCTACACTGCAGTATTTCCTTGAAAAGGAAATAATGGGAGTTCCACTCACCACAAGTACACCACCTTGTGGTTGGGTCTGGGAATTAGCTTTTACCCTATCTGGTGCCACCTTCTGTCAATTGCTCATGCTGTGGCCCCTCTCCATGACTAATGTCTGAGAGACTGTTGTCCCCTTACTAAAACTCAGTGGGCTAACTCCCAGTGCCAAAAGAAAGGGGAAGGGGCGATGGGAAATCAGGACCCTGAGACTGACAGTCCCCAGGGGCAATGGGGAGAGGCCAATGCTCCAGGTCAGCCTAATTGACAGGGTGGGCAGGCTAATCAGGGAGTCAGGAGGTCAGGGTGGATCCCGTCTTCCATGTGAGCTGGAATTGCCTAGGTCAGACAGAGTGGGGCTGAGCTAAGGAGAAAGCGGGGACCAAGCTGAGCTGGGGAGCAGAGCCGTGCCAGAGCCAGAGAGGCCAGAAAAGCAGCCCAGGGAGCAGATCCTGTGATGGAAGCAGGGCTGAAGCCACAGAGCCAGGGACACAGTCCAGGGAGACAGGTTTCAGAGGGGTAGCCGTGTTAGTCTGTATCAGCAAAAAGAACGAGGAGTACCTGTGGCACCTTAGAGACTAACAAATTTATTTGGGCATAAGCTTTCGTGGGCTAAAACCCATTTCATCAGATGCATGGAGTGGAAAATACAGTAGGAAGATATATATATATATATACAGAGAACATGAAAAGATGGGGGTTGGCATACCAACTCTAACGAGACAAATCAATTAAGGTGGGCTATTATCAGCAGGAGAAAAAAAAACTTTTGCAGTGATAATCGGGATGGCCCATTTCAAACAGTTGACGAAAAGGTGTGAGTAACAGTGTGGGGGGGAGGAATTAGCATGGGGAAATAGTTTTAGTTTGTGTAATGACCCATCCACTCCCAGTCTTTATTCAAGCCTAATTTAATGGTATCCAGTTTGCAAATTAATTCCAGTTCTGCAGTTTCTCATTGGAATCTGTATTTGAAATTTTTATTGTTGAAGAATTGCTACTTTTAGGTCTGTAATTGAGTGTCCAGGGAGGTTGAAGTGTTCTCCGACTGGTTTTTGAATGTTATAATTCTTGACGTCTGATTTGTGTCCAATTATTCTTTTGCATAGAGACTGTCCAGTTTGGCCAATGTACATGGCAGAGGGGCACTGCTAGCACATGATGGCATATGTCACATTGGTAGATGTGCAGGTGAATGAGCCCCTGATGGTGTGGCTGATGTGATTAGGTCCTATGATGGTGTCCATTGAATAGATATGTGGACAGAGTTGGCACCAGGCTTTGTTGCAAGGATAGGTTCCTGGGTTAGTGTTTTTGTTGTGTGGAGTGTGGTTGCTGGTGAGTATTTGCTTCAGGTTGGGGGGCTGTCTGTAAGCGAGGACTGGCCTGTCTCCCAAGGTCTGTGAGAGTGAGGGATCGTCCTTCAGGATAGGTTGTAGATCCTTGATGATACGCTGGAGAGGTTTTAGTTGGGGGCTGAAGGTGACGGCTAGTGGCGTTCTGTTACTTTCTTTGTTGGGCCTGTCCTGATGACTTCTGGGTACCCTTCTGGCTCTGTCAATCTGTTTCTTCACTTCAGCAGGTGAATGCTTTTAAGAATGCTTGATAGAGCTCTTGTAGGTGTTTGTCTCTGTCTGAGGGATTGGAGCAAATGTGGTTGTATCTTAGGGCTTGGCTGTAGACATTGGATCGTATGCTGTGATCTGGATGAAAGCTGGAGGCATGTAGGTAAGTATAGCGGTCAGTAGGTTTCCGGTATAAGGTGGTGTTTATGTGACCATCGCTTATTAGCACTGTAGTGTCCAGGAAGTGGATCTCATGTGAGGACAGGTCCAGGCTGAGGTTGAGGGTGGGATGGAAATTGTTGTAATCCTGGTGGAATTCCTCAAAGGCTTCTTTTCCATGGGTCCAGATGCTGAAGATGTCATCAATGTAGCGCAAATAGAGTAGGGGCGTTAGGGGACAAGAGCTGAGGAAGCGTTGTTCTAAGTCAGCCATAAAAATGTTGGCATACTGTGGGGCCATGCGGGTACCCATAGCAGTGCCGCTGACTTGAAAGTATACATTGTCCCCAAATGTGAAATAGTTGTGGGTGAGGACAAAGTTCAGCCAGTGACATTATCGGGGATACTGTTCCTGACGGCCTGTAGTCCATCTTTGTGTGGAATGTTGGTGTAGAGAGCTTCTGCATCCATAGTGGCTAGGATGGTGTTTTCTGGAAGATCACCAATGGGGGGAGATCCAGGAAGATACGCAGGGAGAGCAGACCATGTGCTGGGAGCAGAGCTGCAGCCCCAGAGCCAGAGAGACAGCCCAGGGAAAGCAGATCCTGTGCTGGGAGCAGGGCTGTAGCCCAGAGCCAGAGACACAGCCCAGGGAAAGCAGATCCTGTGCTGGGAGCAGGGCTGTAGCCACAGACCCAGAGGGGCCAGAAAAGGAGCCCAGGAGGCTGGAGGCAGAGCAGCAGCATCAGTGCTGAGGCTGAGTGGAGCCGGAGCTAGAACAGTGGGGCTGGAGCTGGAGCAGTCTGGAGCCGAGTGCGGTGAGCAACTGGGGCCAGCCAAGGGGGGATCCTGGGCAAAGGGCCCAGGGCAGAAAGACACCCCCAGCCAAAGGGCCCTTGCAGGCCAGACTGGGAGGGAGATCTTAACCCGACGGGGGACTGACGCTGGGAAGAGGGTCCCACCACTCAAAGCCCAGAGGTGTGTGGCCACCACCAGAGCAAGTGTCCAACCCACAGCATCCCTGCAACACAGCCAGGGCCTGAGACGGAGGCCTGGGACCTACAAGGAACAGACTGTGAACTGCCCTGACATTCCAGAGGCACTGTTTGTAACATTCCCTGCCACAGAGCGGGGTGATGTGTTTTCCTTTAACCTTTCCCATTTTTCCTTATTCTTTGTTAAATTAATTGCTGATTAAATAAATTGTATTTGCTTTAAATTGTATGTAATGATCAGTGGGTCAGGGAAGTGTCTAGTGCAGAGAGAGTACCCAGGAGTGGGGACACCCTAGCCCCTGTCCTAGGTGACCACAGCAAAGTTGCAGGTCACGCCCCCCAGGAATCCTGGGCCCAGCTTTGTCGGGGTTACAAGGACTCTGCCAGACAGGAAAGCGTAAGGGGAGTCCTCGAGGGCAGGGAGGCCTCTGGGTAAAGGAAGTGGGAGCGAGGACTCAGATCCTTCTGCTAGCCCATTTCACCGGGGTAGTGCAGAAGCCAGGAAAGTTCCCCACAATAGCGGGCCCATTCCCCCGCTTACACTAAGGCTATCTCCTGGCCCCTGGCAAGTTCACAAAGCCTTCTGAGGTAACAAAGTCCCACCCGACAGGCTGTCCAGATGCCATCTCAGACACTCTTCCATCCCATGTCTCCAGGTCCTGCGCCATTTTCCCAGTGGCTGCTAGGGGAACCCAGACCCTCCCTCTACATTGGGTTCCAGCTAGGGTCCCTATAACCAGCAGCCACGGACAGTACAGTCCCACTCCTTGCTTCTGTTTCCCTGGACTTCCTCCTATCCAACCTCTCTCAGACTTTCCTTCCCATAACTTCTCTGGGTTTACCCTGCTTTCAGGGGTAGAACCCCAGGCTTATTCTCCGCAGCAGGTTTCCTCCACACCACCTCTCAATTGCCAGGGAGTGACTGCAAACTCCCTTTCTGCAACCCCCTTCCTGCTCTCACTTCTGGGCTTTATCCTATCCCAGCTCCTTGTCCAGCTGGGCTTCATTAGCCATTAGGTCTTATCAAACCCTGGTTCCCCCACAGGTGCAGCATGTAAAGTTAATTGGCCCCTTCTGGCCCTCAATAGCTTGTGTAGGGCCATGTTATGGCAGACACTGTAGCGCACCATCTGTTGGTATGATAAATACCGACTGTCTAATGGCAATCTCTGTATTAGTTTATCTAAGTCCATCCCACGACCAATGCTGGATTGCTCCCTACAGCACCATTTTCCAGTATTTATCTAGTACTAAATGTCCCAAGTGATTGATCTGTTACTACTTCCCTAGGGAGAGAATTCCAAAGTCTAATTATTCTCAGTGCCTAAAGGGAAATTAAGTTGCATCACCCCCTGCCCCCTCTACCTCAAAAACTTTAACTTGATTTTCCCTTTTAATTTCATCCATTTGTCTTCATCACAGACCCATGGAAGTATAAGCTGATTATAATCAATACGTCCATGAGAAAGACTGTAATCCATTAGTAAGCAATATGCAACCCCCCACATTCAATTTATTTATGATCCTGGCAAGACATCTGATCAAAATTATTCTCAGCCACTTTGGTTAAAGTTAGGCTTGACCCACAGTCTGAAAAACCCAATAAGTGATACACTAAACAGCACACCCTGATGTACTTCGCTCCAGAGACTTGTTTTCCTTCCCATGTGGATCACATACAGAACAGATTTTATCTGTCACTGCAATTTGCTTTAGAAACCTTGGCATCACTGTAGCCCCAGAGTAAGGTGACTATAGAACCCTAGCTCTATTAGGCCACTCATCACAGGGAAAATATGGGAGGGGGAGAATCAAACTCCCCTCCTCCATGTTTAGTCCTGTATGACTCAACATGATGCATGAGGAAACAGTGCTAGGGGAGTGCATGACAATCTGTAACTGACTGAGTTAAAGCACTAGAATGATGAAAAGAATGCATGGGACCGGTTTGCTGCCTTCACTGTCAAATGATATACCATAACATTTGGTCTCTCCATTTACAGTGTTTTACATTAACATGAAATATGCCAGATGGATCAATTACTGAATTATGTTGTAAAATTAACTTTTCCACAGGTCCTAAGTAGTTTTGTAACAGGCTAATAGCAATGTTTTACAGTAAAAACAATGTATTTCATATAATGTCCTTTATCCAAACTAGACTGTATAAATGTTTAGCGAAATTCAATAATGCAGCTACGGAGTTAAACTATAAGATAACAAGAGAAGGAGAAAACCAAATTAAGTGGTTCAGTCCCAAAAAGAAAAAAAAAAACATATCTTCAGCTAAAAGTTGAAATGAGGTGGAGAAATTCAGGATGGCTGTTTCCAATGGCAGGAGCTGTAGAGGAGAAGGCTCTTTCATCAGCAGTCACAAGATGGGAGGATGGGGTCTCAAAGAGCTATCTACCCCACACTAGTTTTCCTCTGAGCCCTGAGATGTCTTCTGTTTATGCCCTCTTGTGTCATCTCCCTCGGAGGTTCTCCATTATAACAATCCACTCTGTAAAGGAGGAACACTGAATGCAGTTCCCTGTTTAGTCAATATATACCTTTTGTATACTTCAGCTATTTCCTCTAGCGAATGTATCTGTGGCCAGATTGGCACCTAGGGGGCAAATTTGGCACCTAAACTCAAATCCTGCAGTGCAAAAGGCTGGCTTCTTACAGCATACTTTACATAGCTTAATTACATAAAGCACATTTTAGTCAATAACCACAATGACGACTACATTTATACAGCACTTTCCTGTACAAACTGCCTCTAAAGGAGTCACTTCACCCACCACTTACACAGCAAAGGTTGAACAGAACACAGCAAGAGCAGACCGCTATTCAGGACCAAATGAAAATGATTCTGGCCACTTTAAACAGCAAGTGAAGTATTTAGGTAAGCAAAATATAAACACTCAAGTGGAATGTGGTCAGGACACTCTGATTCGTACTTTTATGCTCATGTAACGTGCCAAGGGATCCTTAATCACCATAAGTGGAGAAGACCTTGATTTTAAATTTCATCCAAAAGACAGCACTACAAACAGCACAGTGCCCTCTAACCCCACTGAAGTAACAGTGCAGTACTGGCACAGAAGATAGGGATTCAGTGGAAACCATTCTAATACAACTTCATGCAGAACCTACGGGGGTTTTTTAGGTCTGACCCAATTTAATGAGAGTTCCAGCAAGATGACAGGATGGCTCCAGGCTAAAACATACTTGAAGAATCACTGAATTTCATAAAATATTCATAAATGGACCACCTTATTTTAATTCTCATGTACTTTAAAATGAAAAACACATGGGCAGGCCTACACTGGTGTATATTTCAGAAGACTCCATCGAAACAGAACACTGATCACCTAGACATTCTAGTATCTTGATAAAATATCCTCCAAGAAAGTAATATACTTAGTATTACCTCTCTAACAGTACCTCTTCCCAGACTATCACAGTTATTCTGAAGAGTCTTTAATATAAATGAACAAATTTTGCTTTCAGTTACACCCACAAAACTCATGATTTCTGTGGGGTTTCACAAGTGTAACTGAGGTCAGAATTTGGCCCAACACATTGTTTTTGTTAACAAGGCTCCCCTTGCTGAAAGGCAAATTCTGAAATAGTTTATGTATTATAGCACATTTATTTGGAAACCAAACATGGGAACATAGTTCCAGATTAAAGGCCTCAGGGAAACTGTTGCCAGGAGAGTTATGATACATTATGTTGCATTGGTGTGAAATACTACAGTCATATGTATCAATTAATACTAAAGTTCACACAATGACTGAAAACATTACAAAGCAATAGCAACATGCAAAGCAAGCTGCTTTTACTGGAATTGATACCCATGGATCAGTTATTATTACAAGGCAAAGATTAATTCCTTTTGCATTTAACAATTCTCTAATGACGGTGTGTGTTAACACTGAATACGTCTGTATTCATACACAATTTGTCTCTGCTTTCAACAAGAAATGGGCCAAAACCAGAAACAAACGTGAACCACTTCAGATTTCAAGGGCGAGGGATTCAGGTTTGATTGCCAGGATCCAAACACACCCTTGCTCTTTGGATTCCAGTTTGAATTCACACCCAGAGGGGGATTAGTTTTCCTGCTCAGGTTCAGACGGGCCAAAATCATGCTTAGAACACTCAGTCGTGGAGGATTTCTGTTCTCTCTTAAAGGGCACCAGCACAACCCAAACTGAACCCTAGCCTAGATCCAGGCCAGCCTTACCACTGAATCTTAATCAAAACCTAATCCAAACTCAATCTCTTCAATTTATGCTGAACACATTGGGGGAATGCAGATTATATATCGGGGTGGCCAAACTGTGGCTCGCGAGCCACATGCAACTCTTTTACTGTTAAAGTGCGGCTCGCGGAGCCCCCCAACCCCTCCCCCCATTCTCCACCTACCAGACTGGGGGGTGAGGAGCTCTGCCTTGCAGCAGGGTGATGGGGTAGGGGCTTCTGCCCAGCGGGGAAGGGGGTTCTGGGATTCAGCTCTGTGGGGTGCACCTGCCAGAGCTCGGGGCTTCAGCCCCAAGCCCCATCAGGCGCCTCCTGCAGGGCTGAAGCTCCAAGCCCCAGCCCCCGGCAGGTGAGTCCCAGCTCTCGAACTTCTGAAGACTGTCGTATGTAAGTTTGGCCACCCCTGTTTTGGATTGTAGCATTATGTTCTCTCTCTCTCTCTCTTTCTCTCTCTCTGCATGAAGACGTAGGATATTGCTCCCCATTGGGACAGCTGTAAGGAGAGTTTCTGATTGCACTGTCCCCAGAACCCGCTGAGCGGTCTTTCCTGAGTCTGCATCTCATGGGTAGAATGGCTACATGAGCTTCTGCTACAGCTGCATTCCCACCAACTCTTTCCCATTGCTCCTCTGGCAACAAAAGCCAGAATTTAGCCCTGAATGTATCCAGTGATGTTACATCTCCCTCTGTTTTTCATTTTCTCACTTTTTTCTTCCTTTCTGCTGAATGGGATCTAGTTTCTTTATGGTTCTTTGCTGAACTTTTCCTGCTAGACTTTAGGGTTGCCAACCCTCCAGGATTGTCCTGGAGTCTCCAGGAAAATAAAGATCAATCTCTAATGAAAGATTATGTCAGGTGATGAAACCTCCAGGAACACGTCCAACCAAAATTGGCAATCCTACTAGACTCCCACTTACGTAGCGGCTCTGTAACTCCTTTTTAGCAGATATCTTCTGCAGCAGCTGTTGTCAAGGAATTTCCAAGAAAGCAATAATCTCTTCAGTCATGTTCCTCCTATTTAGCTACACCTGGTTCTGGCATCTCTGTGTTCATTAGAGTGAGGATGCAAACAGTAGCCGATGCCTGTTTGGTGGTAATTGCATAGAAGAAATCCGTACTTTCAGTTCTATGCTTAGCAGGAGTAACTCCCTAAGCCGGTCGGAGAGAACATTCTCATTTCAAAAGATCGATATTACATTTCTCTTCACTCAACTTTTCCGACTATTTCAGAAATGAAGCAAATGTAAATTACCCCTCCTTGTCCTCCTGGCTTTTTCTCCTTTCCTGCTTCCTTTCCATTCTGTTCCTCTCTTCTGTGTTTCTCTTTTATTTCTTCTCCTTCACTTTTCATTTCACGTGGCTCACTTGGGTGTCAGTCAAATATTGGCAACTTGCGCTGCAATGCCATGTTATTCCCTTAAGGGATCTGTTTTTGTTGCCCAAGAGCAAATTGTGTGGCCCAGCCTGTGTGGTCATGCAGGGGAGCAACAGGGTATAAGAGGGCCCTGTTCTCCTTGCATGGGCTACACATGCTGTGGTAAAGCACAGAGGGAGACCTAGCCTCAGATGAGCCATTGCATTCTTCTGCCCCGAGCGTGTGGGCGGGAAAAGGCAAGGAATGGCTTCGCCACCTCCAGTGCACCAGCTAGAATAGCTGCACTGGCACAACAGGGGAAATAGGCTATGCCTGTGCCAGGGAATTCTTGCTGCTGGGCTCTCCCCACAATCCTCACCAGCTGCAGGAAAAGGGGGAAGGGGGAAAATCTGCCTTCAGCACTGCCTCCTGCCCAAGGACCCTGGCAAAGTCATGGCTTGGCCCTAAATAATGCAAGCCTCCTTGGATCAAAGGGAACCTTTACATGTTTCCTTTTAAAATTTCCCCCACTTCAATTATTGTTTGCTCCTTTCAAGTGAAGGTTCTTTATACAGACTTTGTTCACCCTTATGTGAAGCTCTATTATGTTTGTGCAAACAATTCAACAAAAATCCGGCAAGGTGGTTTTTTTGTTGGGTTTTTTTGGTAAAAAGCCCATGTAAATCTGTTTTATGAAGCTATCCTATCCACGTAAAAGCCAGAGACGCAGCATAAAGATTCTTGGTCTGTATCCAGGGAATAATGAAATCTCCTATGTGGCATTCACAATCCCTTTATAGTCTTTTGTGGTTGAAACTTTAGATCAGGGTTAGCCTACCTGAGCCTGAGAAGGAGGCCGAATTTACCAATGTACATTGCCAAAGAGCCACAGTAATACGTCAGCAGCCCCCCCATCAGCTTTCCCCTCCCCCCTCCCCCCAACGCCTCCCACCCGCAGCCCCGGAGTCGGTGCCTACACAAGGAGCCGCATATTAACTTCTGAAGAGCCGCATATGGCTCCAGAGCCAAAGGTTGGCCAACCCTGTATATCTGGGAAGGGACATTTCTGGCCTATCAACATTGATTAGGCCCCTTTCAGGAAGCCAGTGATCTTTTCAGGGAGCTCGGTGAATTGGCCAATGCTGATACACCCAGGCCTAAGATCACTTTAAAAAAAAAAAAAAAGTTTTAGAACTTCTCCTCCACCCCCACAAAGGGAGTGTTAGAAATAAGTTTAAACCTCCTCTAAAAACTTAATAAGAGCACAGTAATATGCAAAGATGCATTAACAAATTTATTAACATCGCCTCTCTCACAGAGAGAACAAAGAGTCCTCTGACAAATAAATAATAAGGAAAAGGATATTACTGACTCTGACAAAGAGACACTGATGGTTGATTCAGTTCCAAAGAGCCTGATAAAATGCTACAGTACACAGAGTCCATAGATAGAATAATTTCTTTTCCATTTCACGTCTCGTCCATTTCATGTTATACAGACCTTCAACCCCAGATGACAGATGTAAAACATTTATTTCAAGACACATGTCCTTGTAATATACACCAATAGGAAAACACGATTGAGTCTTAAAATGAACCAAAAGTATAGGGTTTTCTTCATTATTAAATAAGGATTAAACCTTTATAATTTGAGGCATTTCCCTTAAGCATTTTGATAAGACACACATAGGCCCTGATTCAGCAAGGTATTTAAGCAGGCATGTAACTTGAATACTCCACTACCTTCAGTAGGATTAGCCTACAAGACTAGTGGAGCATAAATCACATTTACAGAAAATGAGGCTTCCCCTCTGCTCCCTCCCACTACCCCCTCACCCCAGTGGCCCACTTCTGAGACTATAGCTTGAAGGTGCTTCATATCTTGCTGTTTGCATAATGTTCCACTATAGAAGGCTCTGAAAACGCATGCCTGCTCAGAACAATTGTCTGAACAGATGATGTAACATAAGTAACAATGCTAAAACTGTGCAGGGTTTGTACTGTTCAGGTTAAATCTCTTTACTTTCTGAAAGTTGCCCATTTGCAGGACATGGGCTGTTTATTGTTTGAGAAAACAGCAGAAAAAGAAGTGGAAATGTTTGTAATTCATATTCCTGCCCTCCAAAACTAATGTGTTTAGAAAGATATGTCTCTGAACATCACATTTGCTGCTAAGCTATGGAGAATGCTCATTTGGCATTTGGGTGACCTCAACACTCTGAGGCCTGGTCTACACTAGGACTTTATGTCGAATTTAGCAGCGTTAACTCGATTGTACCCTGCACCCATCCACATTATGAAGCTATTTATTTAGACATAAACGGCTCTTTAATTCGATTTCTCTACTCCTCCCCGACGAGGGGAGTAGGACTAAATTTGACAGGGCCATGTCGAATTCGTGTTACTGTGGACGGAATTCGACGCTAATAGCTCCAGGAGTTATCCCACAGTGCACCACTCCGTGGACACTCTGGACAGCAGTCTGAGCTCGGATGCTCTGACCAGTCACACAGGAAAAGCCCCTGGAAAATTTGAATTCCTTTTCCTGTCTGGCCAGTTTGAATCTCATTTCCTGTTTCGACTTTGTGGCGAGCTCAGCAGCACTGGCAAAGATGCGGAGCTCTCCAGCGGAGGTGACCATGCAATCGCAGAATAGAAAGAGGGCCCCAGCATGGACTAATTGGGAAGTCTTGGACCTGATCGCTGTGTGGGGCGATGAGTCCGTGCTTTCTGAGCTGCGATCGAAAAAACGGAATGCGAAGATGTCATAAATATAAAGGGAAGGGGAAGAGGGTCGGATGCAGTGCTATAAAATCCTCTTACCAGTAAAGGGTTAAGAAATGCAGGTAGCCAGACTGACACCTGACCTGGCTGGCATCTGACCAATAAGGGGACAAGATACTTTCAAATCTTGGGAGAGGGGAAGGTGTGTGTGGCTCTTTCTCTGAGTCAGGGTGATCTTGGAAGACAAGAAGTACCTGCAGAAAATCAATCTCCTCAACCAGTCATCTTCTCACCAAACCTCACTTTTCTAAAGTAAGTTTAGTCAGCATAGCGAGTAGTTTCTGTTTGTTTTGCTTGGTGAGCTTTCCCTGTGTTAGAGGGAGGGGTTATTCCTGTTTTTTCTGTAACTTTAAGGTCTTGCCCAGAGGGGAAATCCCTCTGAGTTTGGAAATTGAGTACCCTGTAAAATAGTTACCATCCTGATTTTACAGAGATGATTTTACCTTCTTTGTTTTAATAAAATCCTTCTTTTAAGAAGCTGTTTTCTATGGTTCTAAAACCCCAGGGGTGGGTTTTTAGATCACTGTGTAACCAATTGGGTTAGGAGATTATTCTCAAGCTTCCCAGGAAAGGGGGTGTACGGGCTTGAGAGGGTATTTTGGGGGGAAGGGGAACTTCAAGTGGTTCCTTTCCCGGATTCCTGTTTAAAGCACTTGATGGTGGCAGTGAGAGAAGCATTTCTCAGGGTGCAGGGAATTTTGTACCTTGGAGGTTTTAACCTAAGCTGGTAGAAACAAATTTAGGAGCTCTTCATGCGGGTCCCCACGTCTTTACCCTAGAGTTCAGAGTGGGGAGGGAACCCTGACAGAAGATCTACCAGAAGATCTCAAAAGCCATGATGGAGAGAGGATACAGCCGGGATGCAACGCAGTGCCGCGTGAAAATCAAGGAGCTGCGACAAGCGTACCAGAAGACCAAAAAGTCAAACGGACACTCCGGATCCCAGCCCCACACATGCCGTTTCTACGAGGCACTGCATGCAATGCTCGGTGGTGCTGCCACCACTACCCCACCAGTGTCCGTGGACTCCGATGATGGGATCTTATCTACGGCCACGTCGTCGGAGGTTTTCGTGGACAGTGAAGATGAGGAAGGAGAGGAGGAGGACGAGGCAGTCGACAGAGCTTTCAACACTGATTTCCCCGACAGCCAGGATCTCTTCATCACCCTGACTGAGATCCTCTACCAACCCTCCCAAGGCAGTAACCCGGACCAGGAATCAGGCGAAGGATCAGCAGGTCAGTGTTTTAAACATTTATTTTGAATAGAATAGGCATGGTATGTTAGCAATGGGTTTTTATTACTTAGTTTGCCCTAGGTGCTTTAGTTTTGAGTCGTTTCCAGTGCAACTACTCGAAAAGTCTGTCAATATGTATGGGTAAAGAGGAGAAATCCCCCTCAGAGATCTCCACGAAGCTCTCCTGGAGGTACTGTGAAAGCCTTTGCATCAGGTTCCCGGGGAGAGCGGCTTTATTGTCTCCTCCATGGTAGGAAACTTTTCTGCGCCAGGCTAGCAGCAGGTACTCCGGTATCATTGCCTTGCAGAGCATGGCGGCATACGGCCCCGGTGTTTGCTGGCATTCACGCAGCATACGGTCTTTCTCTGTCTCCGTAATCCTCATCAGAGTGATATCAGTCATGGTGCCCTGGTTTGAATTAGGGGTATTTTAGTATGGGGACCGATTGCCCTTTCCTTTACATAACTCTAACCGGCGGTTTCCAGCCACGCGGTGGGGGCGGGGAGGCGAATCATTCAAAGAAGACTCGGTTCACAGGCAGCAGGCAGGGACATCACCCGGGACCAGCCACGCGGTGGGGGCGGGGAGGCGAATCGTTCAAACTTAGCGGTTCACAGGCAGCAGGCTGTGAGCTTTCCCGGGACTAGCCGTGCGGTGGGGGGTGGTGAGGCGAACTGTTGTAGCTGACCGGTTTTGCCGGCAGCAGGAACTGACCTGTCTGTGTCCTGAAGCCTCAATAAAGAATCATTATTATATTCTTCACAGCTGAGGCTTGTCTGCAGCCTGAGCCCATGCTTGTAGAAGCCACTGCAGGGCCTCACACTGATCCCTTGGGCACCTCACTGGGTACCTTCCCCAATTCTACAGATGCTGTTTATTGCTATCTTTTCTTTTTCTTTCCTTGAACAGTTATTCACCGTGTTTTTAATCCCTCATCATAGTGCTTATGCCCCAAGCTACTTTGAATTAGTTACTCCAACAGGATTCTGTAAGACGATCAAATGTTTTATTGAAGACCAGTTAAGTTACACTCTTCAACCTCTTAATTTTGTAATTCGATCCAAAAAGAGTGATCAAGTCTGCCTGGCACAATTTGTTCTTTATAAAAACTCAGCCTGTTTATTGCTTCTTGATCTTCTGCAGAACTCATCTCTTGTCTTAAGGGCAAAGTGCCAAAGACCGCTTTTCTACAGTACTCTAAGAGGCCTGTTGATTTTCCAAGCCCTTTCAATCTGAACATCTTTTTCTCTCTCTTTTTTTGGAGGAGGAGGGGGAAGTGCGGCAGGGGAGAAATCTTTGACATGTTTAATATATTAACTATAGCTGTTCACCATCGATTTTAAAATTGTGCACTTTATACATGGCTAATTAGTAGCTCCTCAGTAAACAGCTGTATAAAGAGATATTCTTGGGTGTGATTAAAAGATGAAAGTGAAAAAACATCCTTCTTCCTATCCTGGTGTCCTATTATATTGTTTGGGTCTCTGCATCTTTTCATTAATTGGCATGAATACAGTGAGTTTCAAGCACTTTTACATTTTTCAGTTAGGCAATAAACATTAATGACAAAATTGTCCCTTATCCCACATACCTGTGCAGAGGAGTAAGTGGGTGTAGGGTGCCCCCCAAATTGCCTTCTGTGGATTAGGTTGCTGCCAGGCCACCGTGTGTAAGGACAACAGCATCCACAGGGTTGCGACTCACCGTCCGATTCATGTGGTTGTGGAATGGTGGGCAGAGACCTTGCCTCGGACCCCCTTGGCACACTGGACAGTGCAGCTGGGCTAATGCACAGATCAGTAGCAAATTACTTTCCTCCTGGAGCAAAGAAGGAGAGCCAGAGAGAGAATTCATGATTTCCTCTCTGGTCGGCTTCTGCTATGCACTGTCCCTCGGGCCTTTAAAACTTTTGCTGACATAGAAATATAGGCCAGGGTTTTGATTTTCTTATTCCACATTTCCATACCAGCAAAAGCCCTAGTGCAGATGCAGTTATACTAGCAGAAAAGTCCTTCTTCACTATTTAGTTTGCTGATATAGTTTATACCAGTTTCTCAAAGCACTCTTTTGCTGATATAAGACGTGTCTACATTAGGAGTTTTTACCAGTATTGCTATACCTGCATAGCAATATTGGTGAGCATTTTCTAATGTAGATTAAGTCCCACTCTATCTTACCATAAAGATTACTTTACAATGTAATCCTCAAGTTGGAAAAAGTAACAATAACCTTTTACTAATGGGGAGGGGGAGCAGGGTGTTAATGAGGTGGAAAAAGAGTCTTCCTTTAGGCAATCTTTTCCCAAAATATAGTTAAAATTTTGAACAAAAAGAGGTCTATTCTCCTCTCACTGTGCACACAACTCTTATTGATATTAATTAATATTATTGTTCATGTACTGAAGTGAGAAAGGCCTTCTCAGAATGTTAACAATGCTCTTAAAAAAAAAAGAAAGAGAGAGAAATAATCCATTAGAGAAGTTAAAAGTACTACAAATTACATCCTTGGCAGTAATGTCAGCATGCATGCTCAGCACCTTTAATACTAATTAAGGGCATCCAAGTCTGAGGCTTGTTTAGTACGTAATTTATCTTGGGTTTTTGCTTTCATGATTAATAGGGTCAGGAAAAATTGTTCAGTGCCAATAATGGCTTGTGTTAACCACAGGGAGCGCCACTCAACTCTTCTCTTCACAGTCATGGCTACGCTAAAAAACAAGCACCATTTACAGTGTTTCTGAGTGCAGAGCCCACGATGGTTCATCTTGCCAAGAGTCGTTCAAGCAGTGTAAGTGAGCGATATGTAATTTAAAAACAAAATGCTTGTTCAAATTAAGAGTTTATCTGGCAGCACATTTTACATTTTTCAAAATTAATCCAGAAGATTTATTTTTCTCACAGCTATGTCTGTTTGATTTACTGCAAGATTACAGACCAGATTCTCAGCTGGTGCAAATGGGCACATCTCCAGTAAAGTCAATGGAGCAATGCTGATTTATACCCACTGAAAATCCGGCCTATAGAATTTACACCTGCTTTATATGTTTAAACGGTTAGCTGTACATTTTTATGCAAGTTACACTTCTAGATAAAACATTTCTCCATGCTGGGCGAAAGGAAATACATGTGCTGTATAGACTGTTCCCTTTTCTATCTCTAACATGGTCCTATTCATTAAACCTTTCTCAGAGCTAACTTTCAACATCTGCTATGGTCATTTTCTCCCAAAAATGTATGAAGACTACTGCAATTGCTGGAACATACAATACACTGATGTTGATCACAGGAAACATTATGATCTCCATAGAAATAAAGCCATTTCATCTCTTCCCTTGAAACTGTATTAAGGTCTCCTCACCCACGCATATCCGAATCATGAGACTCAATCCAATGGGAATAGTATGTCTACTCAAAGTAATTCTTTCCTTCCAAAGACAATTCATCAAATCAAGCCAGCAAAATCACTAAACCAAAAACAATCCTATGAATGGCTCTTCTCTTCAGTAATCCAGTAAAGATGCACAATCTATACACATATTCAACATACCGTCAGTTTACCCAGTCAGGCAAACAACCTCTACTAACTGCAGGCCATTCTTGTTCACTTAAGGGAAAGGACCAAACCAGCACTTACTCATTCCCAGTTCATGAACACTGAGGGCCAAATTCAGCCACCGAGGTAAGCAGGTGCAGCTCCTGTTGCTTTCAATGTTATTTGTAAATGCTCATGCCTACACTAAATGCAGTCCCAAACAAGTCTTAATAGTCTATATTCAATGCAAGGCACATTACCCAAGTTAGCTTACGATAACATTTGTGCCTGCTCAAAAAAAAAAAATATATATATATATATATATGCAAAGTTATATAGCAGTATAGCAAAACCCCACTTTTTCATAACATATGTTTCATGTGCATAAATATTCTGCCATTCTTTGCAGCACACAGCAGCTGCAAAAGTGCCTGATGCCTGTGCTTTTATATGATATTCACCAATTTGCAAATTACACTTGGTTTTAATGTGACTCTCTGAGTCCTTCTAGGAAATTATGTTCTCTACCAACAAGCTAAATGGCTCACTGTCAAACTGCTTAAGGCTATGGAAGTTAAAATCTATTCTGCCTACTCAAACCCGTTCCCATGTGAGATTTGTTTTTAAGAAGTGTTGAGCCAGATCCTCCACTCGTGTAAACTGACGTCAATGGAGCTACATCCATTTATACCAGCTGAAGATCTAGACCATCATATTCAATTGTGATTTCTAGTGAGAACCTATTTCTATAGGTTCCTATAGCCTCCCTTAGTTCAAAGCTTTCTTAACAAATAACTGGTTTTTGTTCTGGGGGGGAGGGGTTAAGTGATTCAAAACCTTTCTTATTTTCCTAAGGAGAAAAAAATATATCCAATGCTTCTCTCTCTTCAAGAGTTAGTCACAATGCTAATTTTGGCATGTTTTCTGGATATTTTACAGCACATTCTCAACTGCATTATGCAATCATTTCATTGGCTTCAACTGTTTCACTTGGCAGTCAAATGCGTTATGAAATGTTATCTCTTGGTAAAAACTGAAACTAGAACAAGGCTAGACTTCCAGAGGATACCTAACCCTAAAATCAGTAGCAATGTGAAAATAGATGTCTTCGTTTTGGAGATCTGTTCCCTCTGTTTCTCGCTCGCTTGCTACTTGAACACTTTGATATCAAACTGGCACATGCTTTCTAAAAGAAAATCACTCAATGGCAAGAACTGAATTTTATTTACTGAAAAACTTTATACAATGGTGAGGCAAGTTAGCATCCAGATTACTCTGTGCACAGCACAAGATGTCAATGCATGACACACAGAAAGTCCCTTTGTCCCTAAAGGAAGCTTTTAGTAGGAATAGTCATGTGGCAAATAGCATACAGTGATGACAATTATTCTTTGCTACCTTGTAATAAATCATGTGATGTAACACATTGTGCTCCAACAGAGTAGAGTACAAAGAGAGAGTCTAAATTTACAGAACTATTTTTCAATCTCTAATTTACAAGGACTAAAAATGCCCTTAATTTTGCTGTAATAGGTGCAATTATACAGCTTTTGTATAGGAACCTTAATCAGAAAGAGAAACTTTATACAGTACTGTACTTAACATGTTCACACATACAAGCTGCATATCTATTTTCAGTGCCTTCTCCGGTCTTGCCTTGAATATTTCCGTAAAAATCTAAGCCATAAACTTCAAAAGTTATACTCTACTTACTATCATAGTCAGTTTTCCTTATACTTGGGCCTGGTAGAATTTGATTGTATTTATTAATATATAATTTTAACAGGTAATATTGATATTTATTTTTACATATTTTTTCTACTTTTATCTATTTAAATTTTCACAGTTTCACACTGTCAAGGCTCCCTCCCCACTCTAAACTCTAGGGTAAAGACGTGGGGCCCCGCATGAAGAGCTCCTAAGCTTATTTCTACGAGCTTAAGTTAAAACCCCCAAGGTACAAAATTCCCTGCACCCTGAGAAATGCTTCTCTCACTGCCACCATCAAGTGTTTTAAACAGGAATCCAGGAAAGGAACCACTTGATGTTCCCCTTCCCCACAAAATACCCTCTCAAGCCCGTACACCCCCTTTCCTGGGAAGTTTGAGAACAATCTCCTAACCAATTGGTTACACGGTGATCTAAAAACCCATCCCCTGGGTTTTAAAACCATAGAAAACAGTCAGCTTCTTAAAAGAAGGATTTTATTAAAACAAAGAAGGTAAAATCATCTCTGTAAAATCAGGATGGTAACTATTTTACAGGGTACTCAATTTCCAAACTCAGAGGGATCCCCCCTCTGGACAAAACCTTAAAGTTACAGAAAAAACAGGAATAACCCCTCCCTCTAACACAGGGAAAGCTCACCAAGCAAAACAAACAGAAACCTACTCGCAATGCTGACTAAACTTACTTTAGAAAAGTGAGGTTTGGTGAGAAGATGACTGGTTGAGGAGACTGATTTTCTGCAGGTACTTCTTGTTTCCCAAGATTACTCTGTCTCAGACAAAGAGCCACACACACCTTCCCCCCTCCCAAGATTTGAAAGTATCTTGTCCCCTTATTGGTCAGATGCCAGCCAGGTCAGGTGTCAGTCTGGCTACCTGCATTTCTTAACCCTTTACTGGTAAGAGGATTTTATAGCACTGCATCCGACCCTCTCCCCCTTCCCTTTATATTTATGACACACACTATTGTGGGTTTTAATCTTTTTTTGTTTGTATAGATGTATATTTTCATTTATTTATATTGTGGGAAATTATAGGCAGCAGACAATTATTTAATGACAGTAAACACTGAGATTCAAAAAGTTAAAGCTTTATAACCATTAAAACACAAATGGTTAACATCGCATATCAAAATATACAATGTCAATATCCTTAAATCAACCTCTAATAAGTTCTCAAGCAGTATTTTTTCTTACTTTGTCTATCCGTAAATGTTGATGATCATCGATGGAAAGATTTTTTTCCATCAGTTTGTGTGTGTACAGTGAAATCGACATTTATCAACATTTACTGATGAAAACCTGATCTTTCCAAGCCTCTTTATATTTAATATGACATGATCATAGATCAGAGTGTTTCTTGTTAAACAGAACATTAGTTTAGCTGGTGTTGCCTTAACTAATATGCCTGAAGTCAAATATGTGCTGCACTTTCCTTAACTTAACCCTATGGTGCTTGGCCACCCAAATAATTTTCATCAAGCAGAAAGCTCAAAGAACACAAGAATAGCTCATTTTTGCTGGCTGCATGAAAGCTGTGTATCTGAGCTGAGGATGCTCCTCCCCCACCATACCAATCAACATTACAAGCCAGGCAGGCTATGATATCCCTGGGGTAGTGACCTAGGATATTAGGCTGTTTTGAAGAGAAGGCAAACCTTTCAAATTAAGAGGGACATTTAGAGATCAAATTTTCCTGTGTGCTCTAAGCCTCTCAGCCGGTCTCCTTTATGAGAGCAGCATGGTCTAAATGATTAGAGCACAAAAATGGGAATGAAGACACCTGGTATTCTGTCCGGGTTCTGCCCCAGACTTCTGTATTACATGGAGAGTTAATTTTCTCTTCTTTACTGTAAACTGAGGTTAACAACACCCATATTTGTAAAGTGCTTTGAGATCTTCAGAAGAAAAACACTACATAAGTGTAAAATATTATTTTTAATAAAGGCAACATGTGACTGATTGGACCTAGCTAGGTAGAGAATACGTTGGAAATATCAAAGCCAAGCCAGTTTGTTCACAACACTCTCTTTCCTACATAGAGAGATACTCACAACATAATAATGAACTTTTCAATAAACCTGAATATCATCAGATGTGTAACAGTGATCTTCCATCTCGCCATTTTCCACCCTGAATATTCAATCCAGTGTGTCATCCTGCAGCAGATACTATCAACTATAGAATCATAGAAATGTAGGGCTGGAAAAGCGCTCAAGAGGTCCTCTAGCACAGCCTTCCTACACTAAGGCAGGGCCCAAGTTAGAATCCTTCCCGTTGAATTTTACTCGGTAGTCCTCTAAACTAAGTAAAATATCTGGAAACATTTTACATAGTGTAAACCATGAATATCACATACTGACCCTTTGCTCATTCTTGGGTAGTCTTCACTTAAACTATTTCCCCCTCTTCTTCTATATATAAAGGACAACATACTCCACTTGGACTCTAATATTTGGGCACCCTAATTTGAATGCCCCCCTACTCAGTTTGAATGTGTAGAATGTCAGTGAACTTAGACGGCTCATCTGATTTGTGTGCACAGCTGTATTTTGAATGCACAAATCAAATTGCAGGGAGGGTGTCTAAATGTGCATACCCGGAATTATAGCGTATTTTTAGAAAGTTGTGAATTTCACCCGTGTCTATTGACGCTAAAATTGTCTAACACCTTACCTGCCTTTCCTATCAGCAGTTGCAAAAGTGACAGTTTGTACATCATCCTTCTTATCTCTTGACACACCTAAAATGAAATAGTACTTTAGATCACCACAAGGATCTAATATTACTATTCTTTTAGCAAAATGGACTACTTTGAATAACTTGGATCTTCTCTTGTCTCCACAGCAGTTGGCACCCATGGACATTACAGTCTAAGGAGGACATTACCTTGGTTAGCTTCAGGGCTTGTTCAGCAGCTTCTAACATACCAAAGGGGAGAGGGTAATCTTAGAAGGCAGAGTGGAACAGCCACCTAAATGGCTGGGAGAAAACCTTTAACAGCATTTTTTTCTCCTTAGTCCCACCTAATATTCTGCATTCCCCCATGGTCATGACTGGAAGGGTGAAGTAAAAGCCCACTGGTAGATAAGTATTCCCACTAACCCCCCCCCCTCCCCCCCCCCACGAAATAACTAGTACTTTTTAATACAATGGAGAGTGCAATTTTCTGAGTAAAGCGCAGTTAAAAACAGTGCTCCTAAAAACACAGCTAAGAATGCTGAACAATGGCTATTCTACCTATTTATGGTCATATTTCTCTCTACTGCCAAATACCTAGGGAAGCCTTTGTAAGTCTTGTCTGACAGCATGAAGTATGCTTTAAATAGTAGAAAATTCAGTCTTTAAAACAATGTAGTTGAGGTAGATAAGAAAGGGGGAGGACTTAATACACAGCCCTAGGGAGCTGAATACGACTGCAGATAAAATCTACAGTGTAACAGCACAGCAATCAAAATTACTGTCTCATTTTTGGAACTAAAGGAAACTATTGTTCTCTTTTCAATGGCTGCCTTCCATTTTCAGCATGTTCATTTTTTAAAAGAAATGCTCCGGAAAGGCTCTTAAAAATAAAATTGAGCTAATTTTTGGGCTGTGCCTCAACAGTCCAATCCTGCGAACACTTAAGTATTCTTAAATGTACTTAAGTGTATTGTCACGCATAGGCTCATTGAAATCAATGGGAATCTGCATAGAAGGAAAATTAAACACGTCTGTAAAGTGTTTGCAGGATCAGGGCCTATATGTTAGCAACATTTTAATAGTCTGGTTCATTTTTTAAAGAGTGCCCTCTCAAATGCTCTAAATATACGTACACATTAAATTTTTAAAATAAAAATTATATTTAAAACAGAGAAAATTATTAGTTAAAACAAATGTTATTGTCTAGGCTGTTTAAACAAAAAAAAAGTACTGGGTAAGGGATCTGCAGTGCTATCCTATAATGGACATTTTTTAAAACATTGATTAAAAAAGTATGGCTCAACTAGCATATGGGTCGCAAACTGTATTTAGGTATATACTATTTTTTTAATAGTCCTTCAGACTATTAGTATTTTTGGTACTAGACATGTTAGTGACAAAACCCATATAGGGGTACATTCAGTGTTACTTATACTGTCCTAGATTTTCCTCTCTGAAAACTTTTTGCATAATACCGTCATAGCATTTGAATTCATTCACTCATACATTCTTCAAAAAACCATTGAACTCAGGTAAGGATCTTTCCCCTGCATTTTGCATAATGAACAGCCCAGAGGAAGGATAATTAGGACCATGAGTACAGACAGACTACCAGTGCAGAAATGGTCAAGTACCTTCAAAAACAAGGTTCCTGTGGCTAACCTAACAACTTGCTGAATGGGGTACTTTGGACCCCATGAGAACATGCAGCATTAATGAACACACACCCTAATCCAGAAGTGCGCAGAACCCAGTGGTTTCTCCCCACTTTTCAGCAGAAAATTAATAAAGCAGATTACTGTAGTGAGCTCTGCTATTACTAAAACTTCACTGTTGTGCTCCGATACTATATGTGCTACAGAATAATTACTGCTCTAGTAGGAAGAATGGCCATATCTAAATTTAAAATTACACTTGTCAAATAAATGAGAAAAGTACAGTTTGTGATCCATCAGTCTGGCTTTTTTCTTGTGTTTGTTTAATTTGCTCTTTCATTCAGAAAATGCAAAACAATTGCAACAGATCTCCCAATCATTAATGCGAATTAGGAAGGTTTTATTGTTCACTTTATGCCTCATCCCTACAAAATACCCATTGAAAAGCATGGCACATATCAGACAGAAAAGGGCTTGCTAACCTTAATACAACCACTAATGGGCCAGTCCAGTAGCACCATGTGCTGTGCTGCAGGAGATATGGGTTTGATTTCTGGGCCTGGCTGACAAGAGCCATGTGTTTGAATACAGGATGCTCAGTTCCAGTGCAGACAGGAAGAAGTTTCCTCCTAATGCTCAGCTACTGATCTCCAGACACTAAAAAGCAATGTCGGTTGGCTCAGAAGGGCATTACTTCCAGTCCTCTTTGGCCCAGAAGATAGTGACCACAAAGAAAGGCCTTGAACCCACTTACAGTATGAGCTCTGTACAATATTAACCACTCATACTAGTAACAAGTGCAATATCTTAACCCGTTTATAAACTGCCCATATGCTATCACTGCCTGGGAAGAGATGTTCAGTGACATAAGGTTGAAGATATATTTTTAAAAGTTCCACACTCACTACAACAGTACATGTATCTGGGGATGAATGTATGAAGGGGGAAAAATCCAAGCCCAAGATGGTTGTTAATTTGGCCGATCCCATTTAAACATATTTAGAGTTTTTAGAAGTTAAGACAAGGTATTTACACCAGACACATTACAGTACCCGTGCACCCTCGGGATGAAGTGATATCCAAAAATTTGACACAGTTCTTCACTTTCAGGAGATCACACCCAGGACATGTGTCCTCCTAAAGGAATGCTGGGAAACTTAAAATTAGACACAACAGCTTTGTATCGTAGGCATGTGTGTGCACGGAACATCGCGCCAGCTCACCCACTCTCCCTGACTGCCCTGTTCCTGTGAACAAGCAAGGTACTGGCCTTGCTAAGAGTCTGGCATAGCAGCCACTGTGTTGGAGGAGTATTAATAGCTCTTCCAAGAGCTAAAGGAAAAGATTAGTAAAGGCACATTACATGTTTTGCCTATCATCCTCAGTGACATCCTCCTGAGGAAAAAGGAGGTTCTTCAGGGCAGCCCACTGTCACTTTTACAGTGTCAGCTGTATCTCTGGCCCCTCTTCAGGCTCTCTTATGTGCACCCTTTCAAATGACAGGCCCTGCACCCTTCAATTCCTCTCAGGGTGGAATTCTACTTTTCTCCCATTCACATGCAAGGTCCCCAGGCTACAGCACTCCTGTTCACTTCCCCACAGCCAGTTCTATGTGCAAGCAGGCAGGGTGGCTGCCCTCAGCACCTTCTTCTACAGGACACTGGACCAGTGCACCACTCGGCTGAGGGTTTTTGTGTTTGTTTTTCCTCCAGTCTAATTGATCAGTTGTTTTTGCTTCTCTGATTGGGCAGCTGTTTTTTTCTTTTACTCTGCTGATTGATCAGCGGTGGGTCATTTTATTGTATTTTATTTTGGCTTGGACAGGGGGAGGGTGGGGATGGGAAGAGGGAGAGGGAGGGAATATTTTCTGCCCTTGCCAGTAAAACTGACTAGGACTGGTCCTGCACAAACTGTGATTCCTCAGCAGGTCCAACTGAGTTTAGCTCATGCCAGAGACTTCCCTTCGGGAGCTATGGCCAGGAGGTAAATGCAGTGACTCAATACAGCTTCTTCAAAACAAAGTATTTTTTTATTTATTCATATGAACTCAGCATTCAGAGAAAAGGGTTAAAACAATAAAAAAGCTGATACACATCTTGTTTTGTCTTAAGCATGGACTTAGTATTTCACTCAAAGCTTAGGCTCACCCAACGTACCCCAGGTACCCCGCTTCTAGGGAACTGGATTCCATCTGCTTCCCCGCAGATACAGCCTTCTCCTGTTTTTAATTTAAAGGGTCTATTTTTTATCCCTTTCCAAGTTTCTTTGTCTGCCCTGGGTCTCCTGAACCTGGTCAAACTGGTTTATGCACCCCACCAGAGCGGGGGAGGGAATCAGGGATAGGGAATCAAAGCAATTGTTCTCTCTGCATTGTCTGTTATGTACTAGTGATTGGGTTACCTAAAGCCACTGTCTGGCTCCTGGGGAAGTGAGATGACTCCTGCAGGTGTTAACCCTTTGAACCCATGTAGCAACCAGCATAACCACCACCACATAAACAGAGGTCCACATAATATTCACAAAAATAATACAGATATTCCCCCATATCCTTCACACCTTCCTTTCTCCCCCTCATCACCACCACCTTTACCTAGAGAGAGTTTCCTCAATAGGCCATCAGCACTGTTTTGAACATCAACCAGAAGACATCTGCTCAAGAATTTCATTAAGTGTTGTTCTTAATACTCAAAGCACCACCTCTGCAGTGAGCTTCCAGTCCCTGCCAGTTTGGTGGATTCAACGTTTGAATTCAAGCATCTTGTATGGCAGCACACTGCATTGCTAAAAATAATGCTGAGCTACCTCAATGATAGCCCAGCTATTCTTTTAACAGGGTGAACTTCATCCAGCATATTACAAACAAACAAACTCAACTCTTCCATTGGTTGTTGGATTTTAATTAATTAATTTGTTTAAGAGGATCTCAATGTCTCTACAGGGCTAAGTTCTGCCCTCAGTTATACCAGTGTACATTCAGAGTAACTTTGGACCACATCCTCAGCTGGTTTAATCAACACAGCTCCAATGAAGTCAATGGAGCTGTGCCAATTTAAACAAGCTGAAGTTCTGGCCCATTGTCTTCAACAGTAGCACACTTGAAGACAATGAGTCACCCCACATTTAACTGAGCAGAATTTGGCCTTAGTATTTTGATTTAGTGAAAATGAAAAAAGAAGTAAATACATTCTTCCAAAATCTACTACTGGACCCTTTAAATGATTCCCTTTGCACTTTAGTGGCACAAACCTAAGATCAGTATCTGCTATGTGATATCCTCAAGATTGAGCTAAAGAAGGAAATAACTTTCTTTTCTTAAGCCATTTAATGGTGTGTTGTGGAAGACTGAAGAAAAATGTAACCACAGCAAGTTTGTACAGTAGTTTAACGAGCCAAGGGAATTAATTATAGATCCTGCTGCACGCAAGTGCCCACAAGAATAGCTCCCCTCAGCTGTTAGTAAAGATTCTAAAAAATCACAATGAGGCTATGTTATAAATATAAAGGGAAGTGGTTAAGAAAGCTCTGACACCGTACTATAAAATCCTCTTACCTATAAGGGGTTAAGAAACTCCAGTAACCTGGCTGACACCTGTCCGGGCTGGCATCTGACCAATAAGGGGACAAGATACTTTCAAATCTTGGGAGGAGGAGAAAATGGTTTTTGTATGTCTGTGCGATCTTTCTGTCGGAGACAGATCAAGGAAGCAAGCAATCCAGCTCCTATAGAGTTAGTAAGTAATTTAGATAGAAATGCATTAGGTTTTCTGTTGTTTTTGGCTTGGGAAATTTGCTGTGCTGGAGGGAATGTGTATTCCTGTTTTTGTTGTACTTTTCTATAACTTTAAGGTTTGCCCAGAGGGGGATCCCTCTGATTTGGGAAATTGAGTACCCTGTAAAATATATACCATCTTGATTTTACAGAGATGATTTTTACCTTTCTTGCTTTAATAAAATCCTTCTTTTAAGAACCTGACTGTTTTCCATTGTTCTAAGACCCAGGGGTTGGGTCTTTGATCACTTTGTAACCAATTGGTTAGGAGATTATTCTCAAGCCTCCCCAGGAAAGAGGGTGTATGAGCTTGAGGGGATATTTTTGGGGGGAGGGGCATTTCAAGTGGTCCTTTTCCCTTGTTCATGTTTAAATCACTTGATGATGGCAGCAATTACCTTTTCTGAGGGTACAGGGGAGATTTTGTACCTTGGGGAGTTTTAACCTAAGCTGGTAGAAATAAGCTTAGGGGGGTCTTTCATGCGGGTCCCCACATCTGTACCCTAGAGTTCAGAGTGGGGAAGGAACCCTGACATGATGGCAGAGAGGTGGGATATATTGAACCAGATTTGAACCAAAAGCACAGGCTGAAGA
Source organism: Chelydra serpentina (assembly GCA_037349315.1). NCBI lineage: Eukaryota > Metazoa > Chordata > Testudines > Chelydridae > Chelydra > Chelydra serpentina. The sequence goes on along the minus strand of JBAIAC010000029.1, from coordinate 30,769,211 downwards.
GATTGTCTGTTAGCTGAAAGCTGCTGCATGACAAAAGGATTTTTTTTTTTGTTAGCTGGGAACAGCTGCAGGCAAAGGTATCAGAAGCAAAGGTATCAGATTACAGCACAGCAAATAGGGAATTCCCAAGCCATTTTTTTTTCTCTCTTACTCCCCGGTAACAGAGAGAGGCTAGAATGACAGACAGGGATGGCCAAAAAGAACTGGAGTTAGCCAGACAGGAAGAAGAGAAAGCCAAAGCAGCTGCCCACAAGAGAGATATGGAAGAAGAGAAAGCCAACGTGGCTGCCCACAAGAGAGATATGGAAGAAGAAAAACCCAAAGCGGCTGCCCACAAAAGAGATATGGAGGCAGTGAAAGCCAAAGAAGAGGCAGAGGAAGCTGCCCACAGAAGAGCTATGAAGGCAGTGAAAGCCAAAGAGGAGGCAGAAGCGGCTGCCCACCAGAGAGCTCTGGAGGCAAAAGAAAAAAAAATGGAGGAGAGGGAAAAAGAGAGGAAGCATGCACTGGCGATAGAGAAGGCAAGGGCTCAGCAGAATATACCAAACAACCCTAGCAATCCTTCTCCAGGTACTGCTTCTCATCCCAGAAAGTTCCCCACCTACACGGCAGGCGATGATACCGAGGCCTTCTTAGAAAACTTCGAAAGGGCCAGCCTTGGGTACAGCATCTCTACAGACCAGTACATGGTAGAACTGAGGCCACAGCTCTGTGGACCTTTAGCAGAGGTGGCGGCTGAAATGCCCAAGGAACACATGAACAGTTATGAGCTTTTTAAAAACAAGGCCAGAATCAGAATGGGGCTAACACCCGAGCAGTCCCGTCGGTGGTTCAGAGCCCTAAGGTGAAAACCAGACGTGTCATTTACCCGACACGCCTACCACATTGTGAAAAATTGGGATGCCTGGATATCAGGAGCAAGTGTTAAATCTCCAGAAAAGTTGCCCTTCCTAATGCAAATGGAGCAGTTCTTAGAGGGTGTTCCTGAGGAAATAGAAAGGTACATCCTAAATCGGAAACCCAAAACTGTAATCAAGGTGGGGGAGATTGGAGCCAAATGGGTGGAGGTGGTAGAAAAGAAAAAAAACTAGTAGCAGTTGGAGCGAATATCAGAAGGGGCAACCCAAAACAAAACCCAGTCAGCGGGGGCAACCCAAGGCCCCACCTACATCCCAAGGAAAACCCCAGACACCTTATCGCCCCACCACACCAGTCTCCAGCAACCCACCTCATCCCAGTGACCAGTCAGCTGGGCGATGTTTTAAATGTAATGAGCTGGCATTTGAAGGCCAACTGCCCCAAGAACCTCAATGGATTACAGTTCATTGCACCGGGGTCACATCAAAGGTCCTCAGGCTCAGATGCCTCCCAGATACCCTCAGAGCGAAGGGAAACTGTGAGTGTGGGCGGGAAGAAGGTTACACTGTGGAGGGACACTGGAGTGCAGGTGTCAGCTATCCACCAGTCCTTAGTGGACCCCAGCGTAATAAACCCAGAGGCCCAATTGATGATTCAACCCTTCAAGTCCAACTCTTTTGATTTGCCTACAGCCATGTTGCCTGTCCAGTACAAGGGCTGGTCAGGAAACTGGACTTTCACAGTCTATCCCATTCCCATGCTGCTGGGGGAAGACTTGGCCAACCATATAAAGCTAGCCAAGAGGGTGGGAATGGTCACCCGCAGCCAGGCTAAGCAAGCCTTCACACCTATCTCTGTTCCTGAGACTGGCACCAGGACCCTGTCTGTGTTACCAGAGACCCAAATGGAGGTGGTGGAACTGGATACCCTGCCAACGACTGCAACAGCAGTCGTGGATCCAGTCGCAGAAACCCAACCAAAGCCAGTCCCGAAACCGGAACTGGCGAAGCAACCCACACCAGAACCATTGCCAGCACTGAGTCCAGCGCTTGCAACCCCGTCTACAGCTCCAACACCAGAGGGCACCACCGAGCCTGCACTAGCAGCACCAGATAACCCTATACAAAAGGCTCAGCCAGAGCCTGAAATACCACATCGTGCACCAGCAAAGAGCGGTTCACAGTCAACGTAAACAACCCCATCACCTGCATCGCTTCCAGAGGGACCCAACCCAAGTCCACAATCCAGTGAGGAACTAATGTCTCCAGCATCAAGGGAACAGTTTCAGGCCGAACAGGAAGCAGATGGAAGCCTCCAAAGAGCTTGGACGGCAGGACAGAGCAACCCACCGCCTCTCAGCTCTTCTAATCAATCGTGGTTTGTTATAGAAAGAGGACTTTTATACAAGAAGACTCTTTCTGGTGGACACCAGGAAGACTGGCATCCTCAGAGACAGTTGGTAGTTCCAACTAAGTACCGGGTAAATCTCTTAAGCTTAGCCCACAATCATCCTAGTGGCTATGCTGGGGTAAACAGGACTAAAAAGCAGTTGGGGAGGTCATTCCACTCGGAGGGAATGGGCAAGGATGTTTCTACCTATGTCCAGTCTTGTAAGGTGTGCCAAAGGGTGGGAAAACCCCAAGACCAGGTCAAAGCCCCTCTCCAGCCACTCCCCATAATTAAAGTTCCATTTCAGCGGGTAGCTGTGAATATTTTGGGTCCTTTCCCAAAAAAAACCACCCAGAGGAAAGCAGTACATACTAACGTTCATGAATTTTGCCACCCGATGGCCAGAAGCAGTAGCTCTGAGCAACACCAGGGATAAAAGTGTGTGCCAGGCATTAACAGACATTTTTGCCAGAGTAGTTTGGCCCTCCGACATCCTTACCAATTCGGGAACTAATTTCCTGGCAGGAACCATGAAAAGCCTCTGGGAAGCTAATGGGGTGAACTACTTGGTTGCCACCCCTTACCACCATCAAACAAATGGCCTGGTGGAGAAGTTTAATGAAATTTTGGGAGCCGTGATACGTAAATTAGGGTTTTCACCATTTAACCTTGTGTATGGCCGCGAGGTTAAGGGGCCATTGGAGTTGGTGAAGCAGTAATGGGAGGGCTTTATACCTTCTCCAGGAACTAACATTCTGGACTTTGTAAGCAACCTACAAAACACCCTCCAAGACTCTTTAGCCCTTGCTAAAAAAAACCTAAATGGGGCTCAGGAAGAGCAAAAGGCCTGGTATGATAAACATGCCAAAAAGCATTCCTTTAAAGTAGGGGACCAGGTCATAGTCTTGAAGGCGCTTCAGGCCCATAGGATGGAAGCATCATGGGAAGGGCCATTTACGGGGCCAAGGGCACCTGGGAGCTGTTAACGATCTCATAGCATTCCCCTCAAGCCTAAAGTGTACCATGTTAATTCTCTAAAGCCTTTTTCCCCCAGAAAATTAAAGGTTTGTCAATTTACAGCCCAGGGAGAAGAAGATGCTGAGTGGCCTAAAGGTGTTTACTACGAAGAAAAAAGTAACGGTGGCGTAAACCTCTCAATGACCCTCGGACATATGCAGCGCCAGCAAATCAAGGAGCTGTGCAATAAATTCACACCGATGTTCTCAGCCACCCCAAAACTGACCAAACGGGCATACCACTCCATTGACACAGGTAATGCCTGCCCAATTAGAGCCCAACCTTCCCGAGTGGTTCCTCATGCCAAAACTGCTATAAAATGGGAGGTTCAGGACATGCTACAAATGGGTGTAATCCACCTCTCTAGCAGTGCATGGGCATCTCCAGTGGTTCTAGTCCCCAAACCAGATGGAAAAATATGCTTTTGCGTTGACTACCATAAGCTAAATGCTGTGAGTTGCCCAGACAACTATCCAATGCCTCGCACAGATAACCTATTGGAGAAACTGGGCATGCTCAGTTCATCTCCACCTTAGACTTAACCAAGGGGTACTGGCAGGTACTGCTAGATGAATCCGCCAAGGAAAGGTCAGCCTTCATCACCCATGTCGGGCTGTATGAATTTAATGTGCTCCCTTTCGGGCTGCGGAATGCACCCGCCACATTCCAAAACCTTGTAGCTAGTCTTCTAGTGGGATTGGAAGAATCTGCAGTTGCCTATTTTGACAATGTGGCCATATTTTCTAACTCATGGGCCGAACACCTGGAGCATCTCCAAAAGGTCTTCAAGTGCATAAGGAAGGTAGGACTAACTGTTAAGGCTAAAAAGTGTCAAATAGGCCTAAACAAAGTGACTTACCTTGAACACCAGGTGGGTCAAAAAACTATCAACCCCCTACAGGCCAAGGGAAATGCTATCCAAAAGTGGCCTGTCCCAAAGTCAAAGAAACAGGTCCAATCCTTCTTAGGCTTGGCCGGATATTACCGGCAATTTGTACCACACTACAGCCAAATTGCCGCCCCTCTGACCAACCTAACCAAAAAGAGCCAGCCAAATGCGGTTCCGTGAACTAATAAGTATCAGAAGGCCTTTAACCAGCTTAAAGCAGCACTCATGTTTGACCCTGTGCTAAGGGCCCCGGACTTTAACAAACCGTTCCTAGTAACCACAGATGCATCCAAGCGTGGTGTGGAAGCAGTTTTAATGCAGAAGGGGGGAAGCTGTTTGCAGCTGAGGTTGGAGCAGATCAAAAATTCCATCCTGTCGTGTTTCTCAGCAAAACGCTGTCTAAAAAGGGAAAGTCACTGGTCAATCAGTAAAAAAAAAAATGTTACGCCATTGTCTACGCTCTGAAAAAGCTACATCCATACGTTTGGGAATGGCATTTCAACCTGCAAACCGACCATGCTGCGCTAAAGTGGCTTAATACCGCCAAAAAAAATAACAAAAAACTTCTTCGGTGAAGTTTAGCGCTGCAAGATTTTAATTTCAAAATACAACACATTTCAGGATTCTATGACTCAGCACCCTGTTTCAGAGACCTGGCCAATTGACTGAGTCAGGTGAAAAAGAGTCACGTGATCACCCACAGGCAGGCTACTCATCAGCGTAAGATATACAGTCAGAAGGAAGGATGTGGGAGCAGCCTTCCAACCCGGTGAGTGGTCTGGTCGGAGATTCCTGCAAGGAGCAGAGGCAGAAGCTTTAAGGAGAGGCAGTAGGAAAAGCCAGGTTGCAGGTGCTGGGTTTTAGGAAGGAAACTACAGAGAGTATCAAAGATTCGTTTTGAGTTGCATTGTCATTGAACTTGTTAATGAAATAAAACCCTGAGGAAAGGGAATGAATTTCTGTCAGTGCTGGGAGCTTTAGCTGACACACTGGCTGGTGCATTGGGACCTTACAACCCTCACTCACAAGAGGTCATAAAGGAACATGAATTTTAATTTTAGGCAGCTAAAAATAATGTTGGAAGATATGAGACATGAATCACACACTTGAGAACAAATGAGGAAAAAACTACCTAAATGTAACTGATGTAAGAAATACAAAACCAAAAGTATTTGCTAATTACAAACTAGGGAGCAGGGTTGTTTTTCTTCCATTGAGTACACACAGTAATTTTCCAAATTTTTAAACCACATTAAAATAAACAATTAAACTGTTCATATTTCAATTTGACAATTTTTTTACAATTTCATAGTCAACTGGTAGCATTAACTACCTTGTCACATTTCAAACTTTAACGCAGATTGCCTCAGTACCTGTGAAATAGTCTTTGCTACACACAACTAGAGAGTAAATGTGACATTTCTCTGTAAACTATCGTGGTGACATAACTTTCATGAAATGAATTAGATGAAGTGCAAGTATTTTTATATGACTCATTGCCAGTAATGAGTTACTGGAACTTTGTTACATTTTCCAACAGTGAGTAACTAAAACCAATTAAGTTAACTAATTAAACATTCACCTAGAAAGTAACAGTTACATTTAATAAAGTATCACTATTAATTTCTTGGTTGACTGCTAACCATAACTGGAATATTACCAAATATTTCATCTGCCTAAAATTCCAAGGCTGCCTACACTGTATGAGCCCTCTGACTTTTTTTTAAATGGATATGTAAAAGCGATCTAGTAAAATCCTGCAACACATAGAAAAAAATTTCTTTCTGGGAAAAAAAAATCACTAATTAAATAAAATGGCGGGTCATTTCTGCTTCACAGTTTTTCAAATGACAAGACACTTATGAAGTAACTGTTGCTGCTGCCAGGCAACCAGATTCCCATTGTAGCCCATACATCATACTGTTGCATTGAAAACAAATCTGTACTGTTGCAGACTTTCCACCAAACAACTTCAGTATAATCACTTGGGAAACGTAACATGAATTTCTGCTAAGAAGATCCTCCATGCAACATAGCGCTGTACTTCAGGGTTTCAAGTGTGGCTTTTTACGCCAAAAGCACATGTTAGAGGCTGGGGAGGGATTCTGGTGCAGCAAGACCTGGAGGTATTCTTTTGACTGCTTCCATGCTGAGACAGCTTAAATAACCCCCAGGGAGCGCTAGGGGAGCACACAATTGAATGGCCACAGACATACATTGCGTGCACATCACTATGCTGGATTTGATTCAGGCGCTGGAGCTGAAGCCTCATTTCTTTTTAGGAATCTTGTCCTTCAGACCTCCCCTCCACCTTTTTTTTTTTTTACACTCCAGTATGTGAGGATTAAGGGCTTCCCCTTGTGGCCTCCCCCTCCACCCCCTGACCTTTGTGCATCCACAAACGCCTAGCTACAATCTGGCAAAAACATCCCAATTCAGCAAATAACTTAAGCACATGATTATCTTTAAAGCTCAGGCCCAGAGTGCTTTGAAGTTATTCACATGCTTAAGTGATTTGCTGGATCAAGCCTTAAGTGTCCTCCCCCACCATGAAAAATACACAGCTGGTAAACTTTTAGTGAGAATTGCTTTTGGCAAAAAGTCTAAGGCTTTATATCTCAATTCCACCCAGACGCCACCCCCCCCCCCCGCCCCCCGCTCACTGTCCAATAACAATGCAACATTGGAAAACATAGTATAAGAACCAATCGGACCAGCCTCACTTGCCATTTTTAATTCCTCTCCCCTGCTACTGTGCACACCCATCCATAGGCTGAGCATAAATTGGACCTAACTGTGCGGGGGGTGGGGGACATTGGGTTGGGTTTTGTGCAAACCTTTATTTAGGCAGTCAATCCAGATTTAGAATAATTTGGATGTGATACTTTCCTGTTCACTTCTAATCTCTGGCAACATATTCCTCTGATATTTCATTTCCACAGATGAAAGTGTTTAAATAGAAGAGACTATACCAGTCTGCTATAGACGCCTAACCTTCCAGGAAAAACACACTCTGCAAGATCAAGGCTCAGATCCTTACCACCTATAATTTCTCCTTTCCAACGTGCAGCCTAACAAGCTGAACTAAGCTAAATTGAACGTGGGAAACAACAGCAAGCTATTAAACATTCCCAGAGCCTCTACCATGTACTGTCAGTAATTTCATTAGTTTGAATTTTTTATACCTATTGAACAGTTTGAGGTTGCCAAAACGGTGACAGTCACTTAGAAGTACTGGCAAATGTGTTTGGTGTGGAAAGCAACATCTGTATGGTATGTAACAGTTCCATTTTGTTCATCATATTTTTAATTCATCCACCACACACACACACACACACAAAAGTCTGTACCTCCTTTCTGAGTCCTTCCTGTACCATCATATGTCACTACGGGCAACTGCATCTGTATTCCCTTTCCATGGCCCCTCAAGGGAACCCACTTCAGGTTTCTGGCTCCCAGACATCACCTATCTCAGGCAAAGACCAGTCTCTTTCCTCCTGCCCAGGGTTTTATGGATGCACAACTTTCTGTATTACACTGATATCCCCAGCAAGTCAGTCTACTTAAAGATCTGTGCTCTGCCTTAAAGGTCTCTCTGAAGGCTATGCACAGTGTTTGCCAGCAGTTATAAATTACCACACAGCTCTTTCTAAGCAAGCACATTTATTCTTAAGCCAAAAGCATTACGGAGAAAAATATATAAAAACAACAGATTTAAACACACCCAGAACATACTAAGAGTCACCCATCAGTCTTCTGAAGCCCTAGCAGGCCAAAGTCTTTCCAATCCTTCTGCAAGAGTAGGGTCTTTCCTTGGAAAGAAGGACCTATCCATTTGCTGGATGAGAAAGAAAGGCCTGTATCTGTTCAAGCTCATCTCTTTATACCAAAAGCCCTTTCTTTGTCTGCTAGTCTCTGGAAAACCCAGCTTGAACAATATGCAAGCCATGCCCGCGGTGGTACCTCTGTATGGTGAATCACTGAGACCAAACAACTCTAATCACCACCACCACTGTTTATAGTTCCTGTAGTAGCTGTGGTAGCCCTCCCCTATGGAGTAGAATAGAATCATACATAAACCATTCAGAGATTTAATACAATATGGTCCTCAAAGATATTGCATAGAATTGCAATAGGTATCACAGTCCCTGTGCATATTCCTCCAGCTGTCCAACAGCACACCTGGTCTGGCAGACACTCCGGTTTCATTCTTAACCAAAATCCCAAAAATCTCCATTATTCCTAGATAACTAGAGAATATGGGGGTTGTTGAATGCTGATGAATCTTGGCATTTTTTATAGATTCATTCCATTTAATACCTAGTAGTTTTCTAAGACATTTGCTTTCAAAGGCATTGATATGTTAAGAGAAATGGCACATATATGCTTATTATCTATGGTATACAGGAGGTACAACATGTGTTAGGGTGGAAACAAGATTTGTTGTGCCTCCTATATACACAACATATAATCATGTATGTGCCATTTCTCTTAAACCAGAGCACAGAGTGACTAAATTTGAAAAAAATCAGTGGAAAATATGGGATGAGGCAATAGTAACTAGCAATTTAAGAACCTTTAAACCCAAACAATTACCTTATATGGTAATTTTTAAATTCCCTTTGGCCAAAACTTCATATACATAAGGGTTCATAGAGTACAACACTGACTTTTAACTTCAAAATATATGAGAAAGTACAAGGAAGTGCTAGCTCTAAAGATTAGATTTTTTTTACATTTTCTAGGCCTTCTGAACATACAATGGCATATAAATTACAACATAAAGGACAAATAAAAAGTTAAATAACCCTTAAGGGATGGATGGATTCTCATCCGTTGCTGTAGTCAATACAGCCATACTGATTTCTATCAGGTGAGGACCTGGTCCTATGTCTTGTTTAGAATTACTTGGTAAATCACAAGATTATCCTAGAAAGTCGTGCCCCTCCTTAACATTCTGCAACTGTTTCCACAAAATATATTTGAGGTAAGATTATAACATCCATCTCTTGGGTCCTCCCGCAGTCGTCCTAGGCACTCTTTTTCTTTCACCTTACTCTATCCATCATCCAGAGAGTTTTTGCTTGCAGAGGTTTTCCCAGCAAACATATGAGACGATCAATCAAGTTACCTTGAGGTGGTGTTCAATCAACTGCTCACTGGATCTTTGACACCGTTGGATAGTTTGGGCCATTTTAAGCAATGTAAGTGCCAGCATGGTTAACCTTTTGATTTTTCATGGTAGACTTCTGTCTGGTCTGAAGATACTAGGGTGGTTTTAGTGGACCTATGTAGGAGGGATCTGATCATGCTATAAGAAGCCTTCACTTCTATGACACTGGTTCAAATTACATTCAGGTTAAGAATGACAAAGTAGTTACCATTTGATGTCTCTTCAGTGGTAACAGTAGTTTAGTTCGATAAAACGTATGAGAAATGGGTCATTTTTATTTCTCTTTACACCCTGACAATGGATAGAAACTGGCTGTGATGTATATGTGTGCATGCAAACAGCAGGAGATTGCCTAATGGGGATAGAAAAGATCCAGTTTTCTCTTCCCTGTATTTAAGCTGTGGATGTCTACAGCACAGGACCACAGTTTTAAAAGGAAGGGGCCATGTGACTTTAAACCAGCTAAATGAAAGGGGGAGGGATAGCTCAGTGGTTTGAGCATTGGCCTGCTAAACCCAGGGTTGTGAGTTCAATCCCTGAGGGGGCCATTTAGGGATCTGGGGCAAAAATTGGGGATTGGTCCTGCTTTGAGCAGGGGGTTGGACTAGATGACCTGCTAGGTCCCTTCCAACCCTGATATGCTATGGTTCTATGAAAGGTAGCCTTCCTTCAGGCAGTCCCCAGCGAGTGCTAGCTGCTGACTGGGACAGGACCCAGGGGCAAGAATGAGCAGAATCCTGCATGATTTCCCAAAAGCAGAACAGGGAACCACTGATGTATATCTAGGATAGAGCTTGTACAGACGCTGTAGAGCACTGGAGTTGGCTAAAAAGCTTGTTTGCTCTGGGGTTTTGTTTTTTTCTGTCTTTGTTTCATTGTGAAACAAGTACAAATCTTATTGGAAGGAAACACTGTGCAAAGCAAAGAACACTTCTTAGTTCGCCGGCTCCGGAGCAGGGTGGATTGCTTCAAACAGAGATTATTCACATCAATGATTTGAATCAAGATTTCTTGTAAACCAACAGTATTTAAAAATAAACATACCTTGATTTACATGGCAACATGTCTTTCTTTGTGTAATTACTTTCCTAAAGAAAAGTTCATTCTGATTGAAGGGGAACTAGGATACGTTCAGAATTTGTTCATGTAATGGGTTGGCTTGACTTAAAATGCTGTATGTTCACGCAACTTTTCCATTTTTGCATACGACAAAAACGGTAATGTAACTAAGGCACAAGGGGCTAAATTTTCAAATGCACCCCATGCTAACAAGTGAATAACTAATATGAGTAAGGGGAGAGGATTTGGTCCTATATTATTTTCCAGATCTATTGGGTCATCTAGCCTTTCTCCTATGAGTGCAGGATTCTGTATACTATATATTTTCTAGTGCTTTCTCTAGTCTAGTTCTAAAGTATCGGAAACAATGGGGCTTCCACCATTTTCACTCTAAGTGAAATGTAACACATTTCATTCTCTAGCTCTTCTCTTTCTGATGTTAACCAAAATGTTACACTTGCTTCATTTTATCCTTTTACTCCTACAGTAAATTACACTCTTGTACCTCACTAAGGCCCCAGTCCTGCAATCTGATCTGCGTGGGCAGACCCTAGAGTTGCATAAAGCCCCACAGACATCAACATATTACATTCACTGGGGCTCTGGATGGGCACAGAGATACACCCACACATATCCCACTGCAGGCCTATTTAATCTCTTTCCTTCTTTAGTGTAGCTCTTCAAATGGAGATAGACTTATACCTCCCATAGTCATAGCTTAGCCAAACTATCCATGCTTCATTCTTTCTTCACCATTCCCTCCGGCCTTTTAATATATATTTTTGCTGCTCTTCTCTAAACTCCTTCCAGTTTGTCTACATACATCTTTCTAACAGTGAGTGCCCAGAAGTGAAACCATATTTTAAATGCAGTCAGCAGAGCTTTATAGAGCAGGGTTATAAACTACAGACAAAGTCTTGTTTAATTTGTTGTCTAAGATTCACCTAGGTTTCCTTTGCTAATATTGCTTGACAAATGACTCACCCTAATTAAATGTCTGCTTTGGTTATTTATGCCCAAACATTTGCCTGGCTTTGCCCAAGCTAAATTTCATTCTGTTATTTCTTATGAGTGTTTTTAATTTCTCACAATCCCTTTCTTCATTATTTCTTTGTCCCTAATGGTGTAGGCAACACCTCTCTACTTAGTGTTGTCTGTAAATAGACCTCATTCCTACACGTTGATCTGCAGGGACAGATCTCTGTGCATGGACCTCAATGGGTCCAGCAGGTTGCCCACAGGGATCAGCTTGCTGGATCAGGGCTTAATTAGCATGCTGCTTACTGACTTTCCCAGGTCATCAGTAAATGTGTCAAAGAGTAGACTGAACACCAATTTCTGTGGCACCTCTTTATACATATCCCACTAAGCTTGCAATATCACACTTCATCCTATAACAACATCTGCAGAGACATGCAGCATGACATGAGCAGCTGTGGGACGTTCAGATGGAAGTCCACCTCCCCCCAGAGAAAAATGCAGATTCTGATCAACCAAAATATTTTATGAATTCATGTCCAATTCCCCACATTGTTTCAGTTTAAAAAAAATCCAAATAATTTTGTTTTTACATTTTCCTAAATGAAACTTTCTAGTTTGCCAAAACATTTTAAGAAATTTCTTTCGGGTTGATATTTGGTTCAGTCAGCAAACTGAAAACATCAGTTATTCACTCAGCTCTTGTGACAGGGTGATTCACCATATTAGAATATTTCTTCCAATGCATTTACACGATCACTGTGCGCCCTATTCCAGTGCAGTACTGGCACGCTTAAAGAGCAGTACATTCTTCACACCTTTAGTACTCAGATTGTTTATACAGTGCCCAGGGATCATCACTGGAACTCTCATGTTTTTTACGGGCTTCCCCTGGTTACAAGGGTTCCAGTTCTCATCTCTCACCCGTGTAATCCGTTTCAGTCAGTGGAGATGTCAGCATACTGTTAGTGAGGAAGAGAAATGGGTCTATGGTTTCCATTGTCTCTGAACAGACACCGCTATTATATACACAGCGCTCCCAGTAGAGCTCTCATAACTTCTCTTCTGGTTTCATTTGAAAATATTTTATTTTTGCCAGTTTCCAGGGCATGTAATGCTGGAGTCCTCTTTCACTTAGAGGGCTCATATCAACAGAATTGGGAAACTATCTTGCTATCATCTCCAGAACCTCTCAATATTACCCGTGTTGCCTTGTATGCAGTATGCAGAGACACTTGTAGCATGCCTTCGTCATGTCCAAGTGAACTATTGTAGATCATTGTCAAATGGTCTCTCCCCCTGCATTCCCCTATTGCTTCTGTCAGTCTGTGCCGAAGTTCCCTGGCCACACAGACAGCTGCATACGTCCATACTTACCGGCTGGTTCGGCGGCAAGCAATCTTCTGGGATCGATTTATCGCGTCTTGTCTAGAAGCGATAAATCGATCCTGGAAGTGCTTGCCGTCGACGCCGGTAATCCTGCTCCGCGAGAGGAGTAGGCGGAGTCGACAGGGGAGCCTGCCTGCCGCGTCTGGACCCGCGGTAAGTACCTTTTAGTTCGAACTAAGATACTTCGACTTCAGCTACGTTAATAACGTAGCTGAAGTCGAAGTATCTTAGTTCGAACTGGGGGCTTAGTGTGGACCAAGCCAAATCAGCTGTCCTTGGCTGCTCTAAATCAGTGTACCTCCATTCAAGTCACCACCAGAAGATCTGGCCCTGAGTATGTAGCTTCTTTGTTATGAGAGCTTAACAAGATTCTCCAGAACAGGAAGCAAATGGACTATAGATGCTTTTGCTCACACATAATGCTGTGACTAAATCTCCCCTTTTATCCTACTTCTGTAAACATTTAGTAGCCCATACTCCACAAGTTAGAATCTATGCAATCTATTGATTCTTTACCACCAACCATCATCATGGCATCTCATCACCTTCCACCTTCCAGAGAGTCAATAGCAAAGTTCTGTCACTTCTCCCTTTTTGAGGTAAAAACTCTGCCTGGGGTAGGGTTTTTTGGACTGAGCTTTGCTCTTTAAAAAAAAAAATTAAATGATATTCATTTCCTTTTGCGTTTCAGTAGGGGCTTAGGGGTAGCAGGGGCAGTGTTGTCTCAAGGACTAATAATGATTGTTTCTCAAATTCTGAGCACATTTTACTTTTGTTTGCTTCTCACCTGTTGAACTCTTTTCTTTCATAGCTTACATGGCGACAGCATTATTTAATTCTAGTTGAAATATTCCCAAGTTTTTAAATCAAGTCTGAAGACTCAGATATATATGGTTGCCTTAATTATCACTGATGTTTTTTAGGTGCCTCTGGGTGCTGCTGTGATGGATGCTACACTGAGTATGTGAACATGAGCAATCAGATTGGATTTTGATCCCAGGAAATAATAAAAGAGCCACTGAAAATGCACACACAAAAACAACAAGTTCAAGCCACATGAATTTTGTCACTGCACTGAATTATATCAGAACTATATATCCTGTTTAACAACAATAAAATATGCCTTGAGAAGAAATTTTTTTCCTGAGTGCTCCAGTAAACAATCCAGGCAACAGTGTGGCAACGTTGTATTATTCAAGCAACATACAGAGGACTACAATACATGAATTATAAAGTCTCTAAAATATTTTTTAGCAATCAGGTTCTTTTAATACAGCCTGTGAAATGCAAACAACAGTACCAAGGGAAGAGCTACCAGGGGTTCTCAAACTGGGGGGTCGGGACCCCTCAAGGGGTCGCGAGGTTATTACATGGTGGGGGGGTTGCAAGCTGTCAACCTCCACCCCAAACCCCGCTTTGCCTCCAGAATTTATAATGGTATTAAATATATTAAAAAGTGTTTTTAATGTATAAGGGGGGGTCACACTCAGAGGCTTGCTATGTGAAAGGGGTCACCAGTATAAAAGTTTGAGAGCCACTGAGCTAGACCTTCAAAACCGAAGGGTTAGCGTGTTAACATAAGAGATGTTTTGTGCAGACTTTGTGTGGGGTGCACAGGAAATTATAGTAAGAACTGGCCACACCATATTTATAACTCCCCTCCCCAGCATCAACTCTATGGAGCACATTAGGTGTCTGCAAAGTTAGTTCCTTCCAACCCAAGCCTCTTGTGTTAAATTGTAAAGAGAAAATAATAATCAAAGAAGACAAAGGAGGAAAAACTGGGGAAGTAAAACCACACCACCACAGATTGATAGTGCTTATTGTGTACTTCAGACTTTTGTTTTTGCCTCCTTTGTCACAAGTAATTCTTCTGCGAACACTCGATTGCATATTATGATACAATGGGGACTTTAAAATGAAAGACAAACTGTTGTTATAACATAGTAAAAATGGAATGGGATCATTCTAGCTTATTCTACTTTCAATATAAACATTTAGGTAACAAAAAAACTGACAGGAAGATGGGGAAGCTACACAAACAAGTAGTAATATACATTAGCCACTCCTGAAGAAAGGAACCATGATTCCTCTCTTTATTTCACTCTCTTCTTTAACCTGCTGAGAACCTATAGATTATCCATGCCTCTCAGAACACATAATATTCATCTGAAGAAAGTATCATTACAGGAATCAGGAAAACCATTCAGAGTGAAGGCCAAGATTTTCAAAAATTCATCAATTCCAAGGCCACAAGGGACTATTGTGATGGGCTGTAGAACTTCCCCAAAATAATTGCTAGAGCATATATTTTAGGAAAACATCCAATCTTGATTTAAAAGTGGTCAGTGCTAGAGAATCCACCACAACTCTTAGTAAATTGTTCCAATGGATAGTTACTCTCACCATTAAAACTTTAAACCTTATTTCCACTCTGAATTTGTCTAGCTTCAGTTTCCAGCCATTGGATCATGTTCTACCTTTCTCTGCTAGACTGAAGAGCCCATTATTAAATATTCGTTCCCTATATAGGTACTTATAGACTGTAATCAACTCACCCCTTAGCCTTCTCACTCACTCAGTCACTAGAAGGCATGGCTCTTCTTTGGACCCTCTCCAATTCATCAACATCCTTCTTGAATTGTGGGCACCAAAACTGGACACAATGTTCCAGTAGCAGACGCACCAGTGCCAAATATAGAGGTCAAATAACCTCTCTGCTCCTACTCAAGAATCCCTTGTTTATGCATCCAAGGATCACATTAGCTCTTTTCGCCATAGTGTCACACTGAGAGCGATATGTTCAGCGGATTATCCACGACAAATCCCAAATCTTTTTCAGAGTCATTGCTTCCCAGGATAGAGCACCCATCACATACATATGAATTATTTGCTCCTCTATGAATACATCTACATTTAGTTGTATTAAAATGCATATTATTTGTTTGTACCCAGTTTACAAAGAGAACCAGATCTCTTTAAATCAGTGACCTGTCCTCTATTATTTACCACTCCCCTATTTTTGAATCACCTGCAGACTTTATCAGTGATGATTTTATGTTTTCTTTCCAAGTCATTGATAAAAATATTAAATGACGTAGGGACAAGAATCGATCCCTGTAGGACCCCACTGGAAGCACACTAGCCCTGGGGGCATTCTGTGCCAAAAAATTAAAAATTCTGTGCACAATATTTTAAAATTCTGCAAATTGTATTTGTCAAAATAACACTACATAATCACGCCAGTTTCAATTATTTTGGTAATTTATTTCAAAATACCTGTCAGCAAGTATGTCTGTAACAATACAGACACACACAAAAATTCCCCCAGGAGTAGAGAGTTAAAGAAATACCTATGACAACCCAGTTCCTGCTTCTCTGCCCTTCCTCCCCAGAGTGCAGCTGGGGGGGCAGACACCCACAACTTCTCCCCCCCACAGCCCAGCCATGGTCCCCCCAGCCAATACAAAAGAACCCCTTTCCCCCCTTGCCCAGATACCTGCAATCCACCCAAACCAAGCCATGCCCCTCCAACCCAGACACCCACCCCCCTTCCCCTCAGAGCCCCAGGGATCCAGAAGGAGAAACAGCCTGATGCTTGGTCCGAGGTTTGCACAGAGTTTCCTGCATGCTGCCCTCTCCTTCCGTCAGGGAAACAGGGATCTGCAGCTGCCAGGAACCCTCTATCTCTCTCTCCCTCCCCCCAGCAATGACTTCTACGTGCAAGCTGGGCTCTGCCAAGTCCAGTGGGTGTTCCCCGAGGTACAGAGCATCACACCAACTACATCAAATTTATGCTCCTAAATGAACAATTCCAGTTCCTCCTGGTTTGTTACCCAGGCTCCTGCCATTGGTGTGTAAGCAAGGAGGATAGGATTAAAATTCAAAATGATCTGGACGGACAAACTGGATAAATGGTCTGAAGTAAACAAGATGAAATTCAATAAAGACAAATGCAAAGTACTCCATTTAGGAAGGAACAATCAGTTGCACACATACAAAATGGGAAATGACTGCCTAGGAAGGAGTAGTGTGGAAAGGGATCTGGGGGTCATAGTGGACCACAAGTATGAGTCAACAGTGTAATGCTGCTGCAAAAAAAGCAAACATCATTCTGGGATGTATTAGCAGGAGTGTTGTAAGCAAGACACGAGAAGTAATTCTTCCGCTCTACTCTGCTCTGATTAGGCCTCAACTGGAGTACTGTGTCCAGTTCTGGGCGCCACATTTCGGAAAGGATGTGGAAACATTGGGGAGAGTCCAGAGAAGATCAACAAAAATGATTAAAGGTCTAGAAAACATGACCTATGAAGAAAGATTGAAAAAACTGGGTTTGTTTAGTCCGGAAAAGAGAACGGACATGATAACAGTTTTCAAATATATAAAAAGTTGTTACAAGGTGGAGGAAGAAAAATTGTTCTTCTTAACCTCGGAGGATAGGACAAGAAGCAATGGGCTTCAATTGCAGCAAGGGAAGTTTAGGTTGGACATTAGGAAAAATTCCTAACTGTCAGGGTGGTTAAGCACTGGAACAAATTGCCAAGGGAGGTTGTGGAATCTCCATCATTGGAGATTTTTAAGAGCAGGTTAAGCAAACACCTGTCAGGAATGGTCTAGATAATTAGTCCAGCCACGAGTGTAGGGAGACAGTTGGGAGATGTCCAGGTAATCTCCACGCCGGATTTTAACATTGAGAGGGAAGAAAACGAAGTAAGAAAGGATATAGCCGGGGGTAGGAGAATGGACATAAGGAGGAAGGGCAGAGTGGATACTAGTCTAACAGGTCATACTGGCAGTACAATGTCCATACCAAAGTGGGTAAAGAATGTGAATGAGGCCAAACAGCAAAAATTAAGATGTTTGTACACCAATGCGAGGAGCTTAGGTAACAAAATGGAGGAATTAGAGCTACTGGTCCAGGAAGTGAAACTAGATATTATAGGAATAACCAAAACATGGTGGAATAAAAGTCATGACTGGAGTACAGGTATTGAAGGGTATGTGCTGTTTAGGAAAGACAGAAATAAAGGTAAAGGTGGGGGAGTAGCATTGTATATCAATGATGAGGTAGACTGTAGAGAAATAAAAAGTGATGGAATGGATAAGACAGAGTCTGTCTGGGTAAAAATCACATTGGGGAAGAAAACTACTAGAGCCTTCCCTGGGATAGTGCTTGGGGTGTGCTATAGACCACCAGGATCTAATTTGGATATGGATAGAGACCTCTTTAATGTTTTTAAGGAAGTAAATACTAATGGGAACTGTGTGATCATGGGAGACTTCAACTTCCCAGATATAGATTGGAGAACAAGTGCCAGTAATAATAATAGGACTCAGATTTTCCTAGATGTGATAGCTGATGAATTCCTTCATCAAGAAGTTGCTGAACCAACAAGGTGGGATGCCATTTTAGATTTAGTTTTGGTGAGTAGTGAGGACCTCATTGAAGAAATGGTTGAAGGGGACAACCTTGGCTCGAGTGATCATGAGCTAATTCAGTTCAAACTAAATGGAAGGATAAAACAAAAATAAATCTGAGACTAGGGTTTTTGATTCAAAAGGGCTAATTTTAATAAATTAAGGAAATTAGTTAGGGAAGTGGATTGGACTAAAGAATTTATGGATCTAAAGGCGGAGGAGGCCTGGGATTATTTCAAGTTAAAGTTGCAGAAGCTATCAGAAGCCTGTATCCCAAGAAAGGGGAAACAATTCATAGGCAGGAGTTTTAGACCAAGCTGGATGAGCAAGTATCTCAGAGAGGTGATTAAAGAAAAACAGAAAGCATACAAGGAGTGGAAGATGGGAGGGATCAGCAAAGAAACCTACCTTATTGAGGTCAGAGCATGTAGGGATAAAGTGAGACAGGCTAAAAGTCATGTAGAATTGGACCTTGCAAAGGGAATTAAAACCAATAGTAAAAGGTTTTATAGCCATATAAATAGGAAGAAAACAAAGAAAGAAGAAGTGGGACCACTAAACACTGAGGATGGAGTGGAGGTTAAGGATAATCTAGGCATGGCCCAATATCTAAACAAATACTTTGCCTCAGTCTTTAATGAAGCTAATGTGGAGCTTAGGGATAGTGGCAGCATGACAAATGGGAATAATGATGTGGGGGCAGATATTATATCTGAGGTAGAAGCCAAACTCAAACAGTTTAATGGGAGTAAATCGGGCAGCCCAGATAATCTTCATCCGAGAATATTAAAGGAACTGGCACATGAAATTGCAAGCCCATTAGCAAAAATTTTGAATGAATCTCTAAACTCAGGGGTTGTACCATTTGACTGGAGGATAGCTAATATAGTTCCTATTTTTAAGAAAGGGAAAAAAAGTGACCCGGGTAACTATAGGCCTGTTAGTTTGACATCTGTAGTATGCAAGGTCTTGGAAAAAATTTTGAAGGAGAAAGTAGTTAAGGACCTTGAGGTCAATGGCAATTGGGACAAATTACAACATGGTTTAAAAAAGGTAGATCGTGCCAAACCAACTTGATCTCCTTCTTTGAGAAAGTAACAGATTTTTTAGATAAAGGAAACGCAGTGGATCTAATCTACCTTGATTTCAGTAAGGCATTTGATACAGTACCACATGAGGAATTATTGGTTAAATTGGAAAAGATGGAGATCAATATGAAAATTGGGAGGTGGATAAGGAACTGGTTAAAGGGGAGACTACAGCGGGTCATACTGAAAGATGAACTGTCAGGTTGGAGGGAGGTTACTAGTGGAGTTCCTCAAGGTTCAGTTCTGGGACCAATTTTATTTAATCTTTTTATTACTGACCTCGGCACCAAAAGTGGGACTGTGCTAATAAAGTTTGCGGATGACACAAAGTTGGGAGGTATTGCCAATTCAGAAAAGGATCGGGATATCATACAGGAAGATCTGGATGACCTTGTAAACTGGAGTAATAGTAATAGGATGAAATTTAATAGTGAGAA
The DNA here is from genome assembly GCA_037349315.1 of Chelydra serpentina. Classification (NCBI taxonomy): domain Eukaryota; kingdom Metazoa; phylum Chordata; order Testudines; family Chelydridae; genus Chelydra; species Chelydra serpentina. The sequence continues at coordinate 30,749,516 of JBAIAC010000029.1, read as the reverse complement.
GTGTAAGGTTATGCATTTAGGGATTAATAACAAGAATTTTAGTTATAAGTTGGGGACACATCAGTTGGAAGTAATGGAAGAGGAGAAGGACCTCGGAGTCCTGGTCGATCATAGGATGACTATGAGTCGCCAATGTGATGTGGCCATGAAAAAAGCTAATGCGGTCTTGGGATGCATTAGGCGAGGTATTTCTAGTAGAGATAAGGAGGTGTTAGTACCGTTATACAAGGCATTGGTGAGACCTCATTTGGAATACTGTGTGCAGTTCTGGTCTCCCATGTTTAAGAAGGATGAATTCAAACTGGAACAGATACAAAGAAGGGCCACTAGGATGATCCGAGGAATGGAAAACCTGTCGTATGAAAGGAGACTCAAGGAGCTTGGTTTGTTTACCTTAACCAAAAGAAGGCTGAGGGGAGATATGATTGCTCTCTTTAAATATATCAGAGGGATAAATACCAGGGAGGGAGAGGAATTATTTAAGCTCAGTACCAATGTGGACACAAGAACAAATGGATATAAATTGGCCATCAGGAAGTTTAGACTTGGAATTAGACGAAGGAACAGCCTTCCAAGGGAAGCAGTGGGGGCAAAAAACCTATCTGGCTTCAAGATTAAACTAGATAAGTTTATGGAGGGGATGGTTTGATGGGATAACATGATAACATGATTTTAGTCAAAGGTCAGTTAATTGCCATCAGTGGTAAATAGGACCAATGGTCAATGATGGGATGTTAGAAGTTACTACAGAGAACTTTTTCCTGGGTGTCTGGCTGGTGAGTCTTGCTCACATGCTCAGGGTTCAGCTGATCGCCATATTTGGGGTCGGGAAGGAATTTTCCTCCAGGGTAGATCGGCAGAGGCCCTGGAGGTTTTTTGCCTTCTTCTGCAGCATGGGGCACGGGTCATTTGCTGGAGGATTCTCTGCATCTTGAAGTCTTTAAACCATGATTTGAGGACTTCAATAGCTGAGACATAGGTGAGAGGATTATTCCAGGAGTGGGTGGGTAAGGTTTTTGTGGCCTGCATTGTGCAGGAGGTCAGACTAGATGATCATAATGGTCCCTTCTGACCTTAACGTCTGTGAGTCTATGAGTCTAGATGACCTCTCAAGATCCCTTCCAGTCCTATGATTCTATGATCTCTGAATTGAGAAATTTATTCTCTTCATGTCCTTTTGCTCTCAATATCTCAACTTCGTGCTGAGTGCCCATATTTTCCCTCTCTTTATCCTCCCTTTTTGCTATTAGTTTAACACCCTCCTGACTACTTTAGCAAGACTGTTCCCAAGGAGTCTGGCTCCCCTTCTACTCAGGCAAAGGCCATCCAAACTATACAGCCCTCTTTCCCCACAGGAAGTGGACCAATGTTCCACAAAACCAAACGTTTTCCACCCTATGGCACTTGCCTAACCAGCTTTTAGAATCACTTTTAGAATCTTCCACTTTCTATCTTTCTTAGCTCCTGGGAGAGGAAGAATCTCAGAGGAGATTGTTCTTCAGCACACTTCCCAGCTACCTGAAATCATCTATTATCTGTGAGATATCCTGTGATGCAATGTTATTAGTGCCGATATCAACTAACACCAATGGATCCTTGCCTGTCTATCCAATCTTGGAGTGACATTTCATGTCTTGGGTCCTGGAAGGCAGCACACCATCCTGTTGTCAGCTTGTCCCTAGAAGAGAGATTTCAATTCTTCTGAGTACAGAATCTCCAACAAGGATCAGTCTGTCTTCCTTGGAAGGTTGGAGAACTCTTTGTAGGCAAGCTTGATTTTCATACTGATTGGGCTGAGCTGCCATCCAAATGTGTGTCCCATATATCCTTCCACTCCCTTGGACCTGCTGGATCTTGAGCAATATCTTTCATTAAACTTCTAGCTGTGTGGAATTCCTCCTGCTTCTCTTTTCTCTGGTGGTCACAGTCTGCTTATCCTTGGTCTCCAGCCATGTAGAAAGCCACAACGATCTCTTGCCTGAAGTTAGGCTCCTAACTCCTAATTTGAGATCCTAAATAAGTGTGAGCAGGTTTTCAGAAGCAGTAAGCACCCAATTGCCTCCAGCTGATTTCAGTGGGTCTATTTAGGGAGTCATATACTACTCAATCTAAGTAGCAGTGCCAGAATTTGACCCTTAGCAAACTATGGTAGAACTTTGAAGCTGACCGTGCATTGATTTCAGTGGGACTACTCATGTGAGTAAGTGCTGTATAAGTTGTTCCAAAAATTTAGCCCTTAAATAATGAATTCTAGAAAAACTGGGATCTCAAGGGAAAAATAAAATCAGAAAATAGCTTTCTTCCCTCTGCTAATCTTGTAATATAGCATTTGAACAACACATTACACTGCTCTACAGCCAAAATGCTTCTGAAATAAATGTAGTCAAACTTTACTAATTCTGGGTCACTGAGAACGAAAATGATGCTTAAAATTGTTGATTGGCTCTAGTTTTCAAGACATGCTATTGGGTCAGTATATACGACCCTTGACTTGGGAATGGCAGAGGATAAGTGAGTTATAAAGGGAAGGGATCTCAATTTAAACCAGAAATGACTAAAATACATCTTTGACTGGATCTATGAATAAATCTATGACTGGGTTTGGACAGTACTTGCTTTTTAGGCAAAACAATGAATGATGCAATCTGAAGCTGGTATTGTGTCATACATGATATGAACTGCATCATGTTATTCCTAGAAGTCATGGATGATGCAATCATAACAAAGCTTACATCACTCTGCTGAACAAATTGCCCTACATCAGCTCTAGAAATCATACAGTATTGTGCTCTCTTATTTGTCAGTGTTTGATTTTGCAAAAAGGGACACATTTCTGTTTAGCCAAAGTGAAGAGAGATGCCTCGTACTTGTGTGAACAGAGCAGATAACTTCTGCTATGTTTGTGGTGAAGTGACTTTTGCATCACAAAAGCGCAGTATAACCACTATGGTTAAGAAAGCCTATCACCTTTCTTTTGGCTGCAAAATTGGAGATCAGGACAAGAGGTGGGCCCCACACATATGCTGCAACACTTGTGCAACAAATCTTTGCCAGTGGTTGAACAGGAAAAGGAAATCTATGCCTTTTGCAGTGTCAGTGATTTGGAGAGAGCCAACAGATCATACCAGCAATTGTTACTTCTGCATGGTGCCTCCAGTTGGGAAAGGTGTGTCAAAGAAGAAAAAGTGGACTGTGCATTATCCAAACATTCCATCAGTTATACGCCCAGTACCCCCACGGAGAAGGACTGCCGGTTCCTGATGCACCAGAATCATTCTCACTTGAGTCAGATGAGGAAGAGGAAGAGGATGAAACTTGTGGTCCTGAACCATCAATGTCACAGGACCCACATTTTCTCCCATCCTCCTCCTCTGAACCACACCTCATAACACAAGGTGAACTGAATGACCTTGTCAGGGATTTGGAACTACCCAAGAGTAAGGCAGAGCTTTTGGGCTCCAGACTACAGCAGTGGAATCTCCTGGCAGGTGATGTCAGGGTTTCCATGTTCCGTGACCGTCAAAAGGATCTTGTCCCATTCTTCTTCATGGAAGGTGATCTTGTAGCCTGCAACAACATCGATGGTGTGATGGCAGCCCTCAACATCGTTCACGATCCAGATGAGTGGAGACTGTTCATTGATTCATCGAAGACGAGTCTTAAAGCTGTTTTACTGCATAATGGCAATGTTTTGCCATCAATTCCAGTTGGTCATGCAGTCCATATGAAGGAAACCTATGACAACATGAAACAACTTTTGAGGTGCATAAACTATGACCAACATCAGTGGCAGCTTTGTGGCGATTTGAAGGTTGTTGCTCTCTTGCTTGGTCTGCAGACTGGATACACAAAGTACTGCTGTTTTCTCTGCAAATGAGATAGTCGTGCAAGAGATTCCCACTACATCAAGAAAGATTGGCCACTCCGACAGTCATTGGAGCCTGGGAGGAAAAGTGTTCAGCATCCACCACTTGTTGAATCAAGGAAGATTTTGTTACCACCCTTACACATCAAGCTGGGTCTGATGAAGAACTTTGTCAAGGCCATTGACAAAACACAAGCAGCTTTCAAGTACCTCCGTGGAAAATTTCCAAGGTTAAGTGAAGCTAAGATAAAGGAAGGGGTCTTTGTTGGTCTTCAGATTCGTGAACTTCTTCGAGATGATGCATTTGACCATGCACTGCGTGGCAAGGAAAAAAAGGCATGGAAAGCCTTCCAGTTAGTGGCAATACATTTTCTCGGAAACAACAAGGCAGACAACTATAGGTTGTTGGTGGAAAACCTCCTCAAGGCATACAAAAGCCTTGGTTGCAACATGTCACTAAAGATACATTTTTTGCACTGGTCATCTAGATTTTTTTCCACCGAACTGCAGAGCAGTGAGCGACGAGCACGGCGAGCGATTTCACCAGGACATTGCAACAATGGAGAAACGCTATCAGGGCAAATAGAGCCCATCAATGCTTGCAGACTATTGCTGGACAGTGACAAGAGATGCTCCATTTAATGAATACAAGAGACAAGCCAAGAAGCGCCGAGTAGACACTGAATAGGACTAAACTATGTACATAATAGTTTTTTGCCTTTTGTTTCATAATACATTTTATGTATATAACCCCTTTGCTGATTTTTAAAGTGTTACATAAACAGGACAGGTGAAATAGTATCATGTAAAGCAACCATAAACACATGAAAAGATCTAGGTTTACAATTTATGATTAAAACTCTACTATCTACACAATATACATAGACATAAAATGTAAAAACTTAAATATCTTAGAAACAGTAGCCAATCAGTTGTTTTAATTGTCATATTTGAATTCAGCACATCAAAATACATACTAAATAGCACATTTTATCTCTGAAGCAGACGACTTCTCAAAAATTGTAGACCAGTGTTATACAGGAAAGGAAATGCGCACCCCAACAACCACAACCACATGTAAAAGCCTATCATTTTTAGAATGTGGCACTAGTTAATTTACCATTTAAAATATGTTTGAACACCCTTGTCAAACATAAAATTAACAAACATTGAGGTGAATTCTAAAGGGTAGCTATCGTGTTACTGTGAGCGTTCTCCACAGGCTTGGAGTAGGGGGGAGAGAGTAAGAATGTCATTACAAATAAAAAAAGCTGAGTCAGATTAAGGTCTCTTTCATTCCAATGAAGCAAAACTTGACTGCAGCTTGGCATCTGCCATGCTCAGCCCCTCGGCAAAGCAAACAGATTTTATTCAAATGCCAAGAAGCAAGGAGTTTGCAGAAATAATACACACTCTGCACCCTCCAAAGCACATGTCTGATTAAAGTGCAAGAGGAGAATTTTCTGGATATAGATTAAAAAAAAGTTACCAGTGAAAACTACTCTGTATAAATAGAAGTGAAAGCTCCTGCCTAGCAGCAATTCAGAGCCACAATAGCAAGAGTTCCACAGAAATTGCTAATCCTCAGTTTGATTCTGTCCATCTTACTCGGTTTGGGTATGTTTTCACTGCAGAGTTAGCTGTGATAATTGACACCTGAGTTAGCCTACCTGATATAGGCAGCCACAAGGCAAAGCCCTACCCAGATCACTGCCTCACCACTGGTGCAGCATTCATCTGTGTGTGTTGCCAGGACTACTGGGGGGTATATCCTATGGTTCTTTGTGCTACAGTAAAGCTGAGCTGCTCTATGATTCTTTCTCTGTGAATTGTGGGGGAATTGGTCCATCCTTCTAGAAACACAGAGGGAATTGTAAGTAGGTGTTGGAGGACTATCAGCATACAAGTAATTTAGCCTGCATCCTCACGGCAAAGCAGAAGGGTTACCGGGACCAAGTGAAAGCAGAATCAGGGCTCTAACCCACGTCCCCAGATGAGCCCGCTACACTGAGTTGAAAGCACCTGTCATGGTGACAGGACAAGTTGCGCCTTAAACCACTTTTCAGTCCCCCTTGAGTGCACCCCTTTGGTAACAGGTTTTGCTACCTTCCCCTCTCTGAGTAGAACCATGTACTCCTATCACTCTTCGACTGCGTTTCTGAGTTGCAGGCCTCCTGTGATATTATGACAAGCCCAATTGTATTTAGTATCTATAAGCCCTCTTCATCTGGGAGCATATGACTGACTGATCAGAGTGACTCAGAAACAGATTATTCAAAACAAAGCATTATTTATTCACCCAAAGGTACTACACAGAACACAGAGCAAAGCGATACAACAGCAAGAGGCCTATTCTCCTGGGTCTCACCTAAACTTTATTCTTTCCTTGCAACAGGCCAGTAAACTCCTCTCAGCCCAGACCCCCTGCTCCTGCAGCATTCTTTTACGGTCTGTCAGAAACCCATCTCCCTGTGCTGCTGCCAGCTCACCCCCTTTCTCACTAAGCCAGGGTCTTTAATAGTTGAGTGTCCTTCTGATAGGCGCCGACTCCGTGGGTGCTCCGGGGCTGGGGAAAAATTGGTGAGTGCTCAGCACCCACCGGCAGCTCCCCGCCAGCCCCGGGGCCCGCGCCCAGCTCCCCGCCAGCCCCGGGACCCGCGCCCAGCTCACCTCAGCACCAGGAGATGTTGCGGGGCCACAGCACTACTCCACTTGAGTGAGAGGTTTTGGGAGGGCTAGGGGCAACATCCAGATAAAAGCTTGGGCTAACTTTGCAGTGAAGACCTTTGAGTAGAACCACACTCTGTAAGCATAACAAGATTACTGGGGCAATCTTCTGGGGTTGCCAAACTGTGAGTTACTGTGTTATCTCTCTTTGGCCTCAGCAAGTGAGAGTTTTGCTACTGCTAAGCTGTGTGACAATTTCCTGATTTATCAGCTTGTCTGCCTTACCAGCAAAATCTTCAGGGCTCTGCTAGTCCAAATCTTGCCTGGCAAGTAACAAAACAGTGAACCCCCAACTCCTGAGTTCCCCAGTCTCGTCTCCCTGCACACTGTCCAGCCCTCTGTCTGGTGCAGCTGGGCACACCTGGCATGTTCCAACATCCCATTCCCCTGAACGGAAGGTCCATAGTTACATGTTCCCGAACACAGGAACATTGCAGCAAAAGCAAAGACAGCAAAACAAGCTGGGCCCAATTTTGATCTTACCTGGACAGCTCATATACAGGAGGGAAAAAAATACATTGCCAGCTAAAGCTCAGTGCCCAGTAAAAACAGGAAAAAAGTTTTTACAAAACAGTTTCCATTTCTGTTTAATGCATATCTTATTCACATTGGTGTGGCATTTAGTAAACTGTAGCAAACAGCTTTAATGGGGCTGGGATTTATTTTTCCTGTAGAAAACAGACAAGAATCACAGATTTTACTCCTTCTGGCTCCTCTTTGGATCCGTAGCATCCCACTACGCAAGGCAAACACTAACAATAATACCCCTACCTCATTGTTAAAAAGAGGCTATAACCTAGTTGGATTCAGCGTATTACATAAGAGACTGATTGTTTCAATTTTATTAGAGATGTTTTGTAGGAAAGCTTTGTATGATTGCTTATCTACTAATCTTACAAATCTTTAATTTTCATTTCATATAACATCCACTTTGCATCACAGTTATTGATGGGAAAACAGGTTGAGGAGGAGAAACAAGGAAAATAAAGCTGAAGAGAGATGCACAGCATAATACAATACAGACCTATTTGCAAAGTTTCTTTCCTAGTGACATTCTAAATAGTATTTAAGCAACAGTTGGCCTTTCATCAGAGAAAGCCTAAGTTATACAAGCTCTTGAGAAATAAAGTAGTGGAATCTAATCAAATTGTTAATAAAACTCAGATCATAGCAAAGAATCCATTTGTGCAAGAGGAACAGTTGTGTTTTCCTCCAGACAGTGCTTTTATGGTCTGTTAAGTCAATGGGAGTCTTTCCAGAGTGTGGATCAGACACTGAGTGCTCTTTTTTTTTTCCTGCAGGGTGAGGGAAGAATCAGGATACATGCCTATGTCAGCACCGTCCAGAAAAAGCCCCTGCTTTTCCTTCAGTCCCTGTTTCATGGCCACTCTTCTACTGGAAGAGGAGATGAGCCCTTTGGAATCCTTATATGGCACTGCCTAACTGGCTAGATAGATTTGCTGTTGAGTGAGGAAGTACTCTCACTTCCCTTTAGTCTCAGTGAGCCCTTGTTAATACTGTCTAATAACTAACAAAATAAAGCATTGTCTTCTCAGGGTCAAACTCAGCCCTGGTGTAAGTTGGCTTCTTTGGGACTAACATGCAGTCACAACAAGCCAGCATTTTGTGTTATAGGTGAGGATCACTGGATTATTAACAGAACTCCATACGGTCCTCCATGTTTGTGAAAAATGTCATCTGAGGTATCGTAAGGCCTCATTTCCACGAATGACTTGACATCAGACAGCACATTCACCCAGATTTTGAAATGTTTGTCCAGGTCTAATCGTTACACTGATTTCAGACCTACGCTTATCCTACTGCTGAACTGAGCCCAGGTTTGTACAACTGGAGTACCAATCAGTGTAGCCGGCATCCCTCTGATATAGTAAAGCAAGTATACAAGGAGTAAGTAATGTACAATTACAGAATGTGGTAGAAAACCCAGTTATTTTTGGCACTATGAAAAATGTTATATTGCAAAGTAAGAACATAATAAATATTTAAAACTCCATAAAATATTTTCACTGCCTCCTCTAGGTTATTAAATGAATGCAGCCAAACCTTTGTGAATAAAGCATTCAGTGGTGCTATTTAAATATAAATAGCTCATCTCACATGACTGCATGATGTCATGTGCGGCACTATGTAGCACAGATTTCCAAACTATGGGTCACGACCCCCCCAAGACATTGGAAAAGAAAGTGTGAGTGTGGGGGGGTGGGGAATGGAAGAATGCCTGAATGTGTCCCCGTTGATGGCACTCTCATCTCACAGACCTGGCTGGGTTTGGCTCTTTGCTCCAGGCATCGTCACCTGGCCCCTAATGCACAGGATCGCAACGCCAATCACTCAAATTTGACTGCCTGCCAGTCCCATCAGGGGGGTCAGGCCAAACCTGGGTGATACTGCAATGGAACCCAATGTACCAGGGGCCAGGTCACAAGGCCCAGAGCAGGGGGTCTATGCCCAGCCAGCCCCACCGGGCAGGAGCAGGCTTGCTCTGAGATAAATTGCCACCCCGAGGCCTGCAGCATCCTTTTTTTCCATGTTTTAATTTTCCAAATCCCCACCTCTCAGAGCCATAGAGTTGCATTAATAGAGGTTGTGGCATGAAAGTTTGGGAACCACTGATGTAGCGCATCCGAAACTCTATAGCTGAAGACAAAATGTCCCACAATGTCAACTTACACATCTCTTTGATTGTTCAGCTTGTGATTTTGGCTACATAAAATATGAGAGGAAAGTATGAGAGACAATAAGCGCATGCAATGGAAGCACAGTTTTGTTACTCCCTTCACCTTAAAGCATGATTTGGAAAACTATAGCTTGATCGCTTCAGGGTCTTTTTCTGACTAACTAATCCATGTTCAGACTACAGTAACAGACTCTATTCAAGAGACCAAATTCTGCTCTAATAAAGTTAATTCAGTCCCATGTACAAGAGCAGAATTTAGCTCCGTATGCACTTTTTCCACAGAAGCTGACTAGTTAATCTCTAACTAATAAAAGGAATTTAACTCGAGTTTGTGAGGACCACAGTCTTTTAAGTGGAGAGAGAGAGAGAGAGATCTAGAAAGGGGAAAAAGAGCTAAAACAGACCACATGGGCAATAGTTTAAAGTCTATGCAGTTCTTCACACTAGAAAATTATTTCATTATCTTCAATCTTTCTAAAAGCTAAAGATCTGTAGGACTCTGAAGTCTAGGCATACATTATGATTCCAGACACCAGATCTAAGTCTTTAAAGGTCTGATTCATGATCTACTGAAGTAGAATCTATCCTAAGTTATTTAGTTTCATTTAATTAGGGCCAAATAACAATTAATTAAATAATACTTGCTTAACAGAAAGGCTAGGTTTATGCTGAGATCTACTCTTTTACTCTCTGTTTTTATGATATTATCTCAACCGATGGGCTAAATTGCACCTCAAAATGTACAGCTGTGTGGTATGAGGGGCATACAGGAGCACTCCTTGGGGGGTGGGGGAGGCTGAAACAGACATTTCTTTGTGTTTCTAGGGAAGAATGGATCTGCCCTTGTGCCAGCCAGGAATCCTGGTCTGGTAAATAAGTCAAAGCATAAAAATCACCCGATGCCTGAAAAACATAGTGTGGGACACTGTAACAAACTCAGCTTCTTTCTGATACATGCACAACTCTGAATATTATCTTTGAGCTTTTTGTTTTCCCCCATACGCCACCTGTGAAGAAAGATAAAATAGTCCCAGGCGAAAGAGCTGTACATCTTCAAGGACAGACTAAACCAAGCGGCAGTATGAAGATGTTATTTTCACAGATGTCTTTTTAGCAAAGAATTAATCTTATCTTGCTCCTATTCCCACACAGTGCACTCGTGTTTTTCAGTCTGGGTTCTATTTCTGAGCAAATAGCTGCTCTCATTAACATCTTGTTGCCACAGGGAAAAGTCAATAATATTTACAATCTACTTCAAGTAGTGTCCTGTAACTATTTTAGTTCAGTACGTACAAGTATGTTATTGAAAATATTTTTATTACTTCATTTCTTTTTAAGGAGATTTAAACAGCCAATATTCTAATTCAGCACTTCAAAAGCATTTTAGATTGAGTATACAAGGCCCCGATCAAGGCATAGCAACTACAGACCTGTGTCTGAGGCCCCAACTTCTGAAGTCATGTCAGTGATGACTTCAGAATCTCAGCTTTCACTTTTTCACAAAAGTTATGTTTCTAGCCCTCATGGCGGCAAAGCAAATCTTGAAAAGGTGACATGAGTGTAACTGATGCAGCAATGTCTGTGAGTTTGCATAACGCTGGAAACAACAGCTCAGAGAGGTGTTAAGGGCCCCATTCATCTCAGGGGGCTAACTGAAACTCACTGCTTTGGGGAGGTGGGGACAGGTCCCACCAGCACCATACCTGCAGGGAATTATGTGGCAGGTATGGGTGCACTCTCAAATGCAACAAATTTTAATGGGAATGTCCTATGTTTCGGCTGAATCAGAAATCAGTTTTTGGTTTGGTTACGTCTGGTTTATAGAAGTCTGCAAAACAGGTCCCTGTTCAGCCCAGGGCTACACTAGGGGAGGGGGGTCGATCTACGATACGCAGCTTCAGCTATGTGAATAACGTAGCTGAAGTCGGCGTATCGTAATCGGCTTACCTGGCCATGAGGACGGTGGCGAGTCGATCGCTGCCGCTCCCCCCGTCGACTCCGCTTCCGCCTTTCGATGACGTGGATTTCCGGAGCCGACGGGGAGCGAGATCGGGGATCGATTAATCGCGTCTTAACGAGACGCGAAAAATCGATCCCCGATAGATCGATTGCTACCCGCCAATCCGGCGGGTAGTGAAGACAAGCCCTTTAGAGTCTCTCCTACTGCAAATATTTAAGGTAAGAACTATGCCATAAATTTCGCTTATCCCTGACCCATGAAATGATAACTTCACAAAGAGAGTCATGAACATTATGACAAGTTTATCATCATCTTTGGGGAACAGAAATGTCCAGTCCCCACTCATATTAGGGCAAAATATTTAAATGTATTATTTGTATTACTATAGGGCCCCACTGTGATAGGTACAAAGAGAACAAAAAGACAGTCCAAGAGACAGACACAGACGGACACGGGAGTACCAGGAAACATGAGACAACATTGGTCAGCATGATAGGCAGTAGTTTCAGCACACCAGAGGGCCAACCACAGTCAAGGTTTTTGTAGGCATCATGACAGAGGAGTGTTCTGAGAAGAATGAGGTAGCTTTGGGGATGTTTATGGGGAGCACTTTCCCGGTATGAGGGGCAGTATGGGAGAAAATACAAAGGTGCTTGTTTGAAAATTAAACAAATGAGTAATGGAGGCTGGCATCATGGGCGACTCAGAGACAGGAATTGACATTTTGATAGTGAATGAGAGATGACAGGAAGGGCAGGGATTGGCTGTGGAGAGCTTGGAAAGTGAAGATAAATAGCTTATGTCTGATGTAAAGAGAAGTAGAGACCAGTGGAGGAATCAAAAGAGAAGGCTGACATGATCCAAGCGATGAGCTATGAAAATTATCTTTGCAACAGCACTCTGAATGGATACAAGAAGGGAAAGATTGCCTATGTCAAGACCAAAGAGAAAGACACTGCGGTAATCAAGACTGGATACAACGGGAGCCATGAGGAGAGTTTTAGCCATGTGGGTGGACAGGATAGGTCATATTTCAGAGATGTTATGCAGAAAGAATCTGCAAGATTTAGAGGTAGCCTGGATGTGAGGACCTAAAGAGCGGTCCAAGTTGAAGATCACGCCCAGGTGGATTATGCACCTGCAAAGCTTAGGGGCTCCAATGTTTCTGCATAAGTTTGTTTGTTTGCAATATTTTTAAGTGGTAACATATTTAAATTAGAGACAACAGCGTTCAATTCTTAGAGGTGAAGCTCTGAAAAGGAAGCAGGATGTTAGCTGAGCAACTTATTATAAATGGTACCCATGGGGCTACAGTTCCTGACAAAAATGCTTTGAAGCTCATCATTTAATTATCTGAGCAGCTCCATTGTTCCTGAGTCAACTGATGTATCACTGCACTTTTACTGGTAATTACAACTAAAACAGTTCCCTACCCACCACAAAAAAAGTGTGTACACACACACACACATATATATAAGCAATTAATTGTTGCATGCATGAGAATAAAAATAATTTGTACATCTGGAGATCAAATAAGAAAGCCACAGTACTGTAACTTCAAAGTGTTTCTACTGCAGAATTTTTGTAAAAAGACATTTCCTCTCACTAACCCCTAGTTAAATGTGCGCCAGTTGAGCAGAAACTCCAGCATCAAAGAATGAAACATCATTTTGTGTAGGTCTCTGCTCACATGTGAGTATACATGGATAAGGACACACATCTAGGTTTCTAAAAGTTTATCAGCTCCATCTTATCCTATCCTAGAGCCACTGAGGCCAGATCTACATTAGAAACTTTTGCTGGCATAGCAATATCAGTTAGGGGTGTGATTTTTGGTGACATTTTTATATTGTCAAAAGTCCTAGTGCCTAGATGCCTAAAAATCCTCTTGCTAGTATAACTTACTTACTTCATTCAGGGAACTAGTACACATTATACTAGCAAAAGCACACTTTTGTAAATATAAACTACATGTATATTAGGAGGGTTTGCCAACATAGCTATACTAGCAAAGCTTTTCTGGGGTAGACTATGCTTGACTGTCTCAATCTTCGAATCTTCTCTTTCAACAGGTATAAAGCAAGTTTTTGAAAACAACATACGATCCTTGTAGCAGGAACACCCTTTGCCTGGCTCACTCTCATGGCCAGACATGTTTTTGGAGTGCTTTCTGTCTGCCCCCTCAGGAGTGCTGTATAGTCTTTTTCAGGGTAAACATCAGCCCTCCCCTGATACTTGGTTAGTGTATATACTAGCCTCCTTTTGAAAGCATTTCCCAATTGGCCAGGAGAGAGGAACACCCTGCCCACTCTATGCTACAGGACTCCTAATCCCAGGCTCTTAAAGTAAGCATCCTGGTATCTTCCCATCCACCTGCTTACCTCTTGGGACCACCTCGCCTTTTTGGGTTTTGGACAGCTCCTGAGCCTGTGCTCATACCAATATCCCTAAGATGGCGTCTTCTGACCTCCCTTAGGCTTAAAGGGCCAGTACACACTATTATGATACTGTTGGTTACAAAAGCATGCTGGGTAAGAGGTTCAGACAAGGTCTTATTTATCTAGAGTGAAAAGCATTAAAAAAATATTTACAGAATGTTAGAAAAGGCTGAAAACTAGAATACCAAAAGCAGCCCAGGCCTCTAAGTTTATTAGAATAGTTTTCTATTTTGTCCCAAATCTATGAGAGGTGGCTCCAATGTTTAATAACCAAATCACTGTGCCGGTGGTCCAGCATCTTAGCTGCTTCAAAGACTCTTTCTGGGATTTGTAACTGTGAGCAAGTGTCATTCCCACGTTGCTCTAAACGTCCACCTACTTGGTTGAGACAAAATCCCACTCCCCTTCTGGTGTTTGGGGTATTGCTGGCAGTACTGTCCCAGGATTAATCATCCTCTGGACATCTGTTCCTGGAATGGTCTATTCTCTTCCCATTGTTCCATAACCCAGGCATGCTGCCATTCCTGGAATTGTCACTGCTACTTCCAGTGGCCCATAACCTGGATCTGCAGCAGTTCCTGTTGGGCGGCTGCTTGAGCCTCCTGATCCTAGCAACTGGACAACTCTACAAGGCAAGGTTATTGCAGCAAAAGCCTTCAACTCTGTAGCACCTCAAGGCCTTTCCATTTAGCAGGCATTTTGATCCCTGTACATCTATAGCCTCTGTTGTTTCTTAGGTCTTTGCAATGTTCATAAACAGTTTCAGATAAGGTAATAACTGCAGAAAAGCAAAACAGATTAGCTAGGTCTTTACACACACAAGGCGGGAGCCATAACAAATTGTTCTTTCCATCAATCTGACTTTTAAACCAGGGAAGAGACATTTTCAAAGTCAACAAAACAAAACTTTTCAGTCCATATTACAAGTAGGGTACATAAAAAGGCCCTCTTCTCCTTTTTCCTTTTCCTCATGCAGCGCTGATCTCAGCATCTGTGTGTATAGCTGCAGCTGAGAGTTTCCCTACCTGAATGTGTGCTGGTTAAGTGCAGTCTGAAGCCTGAGGAAGGGCTTGGCTGGCTTGCCTCAGCAATGCAGTTTAAAGGGAGCCCAGTCTGGTGGATCAGGGTGAGGCGGGCTCAGTGGTACCCCAGTTCCAAGTGGCATCCCGGGGGGAACCCACCACAGCCTGCTCTCATCTCTACACCCAAACAGCAGAGTAATTCTTCAAGAGCTCTGCTGTCAGACTCCTGTACGATTTCTTTCGTGTCTCCACACATGAATGCAGCAGGCTCACACGCAGGAGGAAAGCACTTTGCACGATTATGCATACACCTTTAAGGTTCTTTACAGGGCCGGCTCCAGGCACCAGCCTAGGAAGCACATGCTTGGGGCGGCACATTGTAAGGGGTGGCATTCAGGCCAATCTTAGGGTGACAAATTCTGCTCCTCCCTTTTTTCTTTTCTTTTTTTTTTCTGCTTCGGCGGTCTCCGGCCAGGTTTGTTTGGTTTTTTTTGCCTGGGGCAGCCCTGGTTCTTTACAGCGCTCACCTCTAGCTTTGTCATTTTGAGTTTTAAGGTGCATATAGGTCAAAAGATTTTTAATGTGTATTCTTGACATTTTGGTCTCAATTCCCACCAGAAATCTGGAGGGCTGTCCTTGCCACATAGCAAACTCCTCTAGCATAGCTGATTTTAAACAGGATATACAGTGATGTGAACCCATTATTTTAAATGAGAATCAAGTCCCCAGTATTCGTTACTGAGGAAAAACAATGCAATTGATCTCAGCCACTACATTCAGTAATGGCACAGCAAAGCATCTGTTGATTAGCAACTCAGCATTATTTCCACTATAAAGCTTTGTTCTGAGGGAGCTGTATTTGCCAAAAAAAAAATTTTGTTTCAATTACAAATTCATTGCCAACATTTTTGACAGCTCTCCTAGAAGAATGACCAGAGATTAAAATCTAACAGATGGAGAATCAGACTAAGTAATAACAAGGTATTCTCCTGATGAGGAGTGCTTAAGATTTGGGAAAGCAGCACTTGGTATTACTGAAAGTTATATCTGGCCCTAATCTGAAGAGAAATAAGTTTCCTTTAATTGAATGAAAGAAAATGGAGTTCCCTATTACTTTAATTATTTGCCAGAAACTGAATATTAACAGTCTTCCTCTACCCCCTACAAACATTCTCCATCCACAAAAACAAATATAAAACTTGTTGATACAAAAAATACAAAGTATGATTGTCTCCCAAACATTTTAAAATCCTATTCTGGGAGAAGACAAAGTATTAGCTTTGGACACAGCACTAATGTCTATTATCCGAAAAGGCAATTTAGTTTTCCTGTCTTATAAAAAAGAAAGTACAGTTGTAAAACCTGGAAACAAAAATAGGATGTAAAGCATCCCTAATTATAATAAAACCCACACTTAACTCTTTCAGACCTGTCAAAAAAGAGAACCCATCAATAGATTTAAATTCTCAGACACAGTCATGCTGATGAAAGGTGTCAGACTCCAACAGGAAAATGGGGAGCTCCCATTTCCATGCCCATTCAATCAGTGGGCTCCTTCTGGGTACTGAGTGGGAACTTTGCTGGCAGTTTCCGTAGACTAGGTGGCCTGGTGTGTGCATTATTTGTCCCTTAGAAATTGGATTGTGACCAGCAACTAATTCACCATACACTAACAATCAACCTTCTGAACGGGGCGGAAACGGAACTTTCAGCCTAAAGATAAAAGGCCCATCCAGGAGCCATGCACTCCCCAGGGTTCTTCCATTTGGAATAACTGAAGCATGAAAAGGACACTACAAACAACTGTCATTTAGTAGCAAATTTAAACATCAGAGCTTACCGTTGTGGATGTTTGTATACCTTACTAAGAGATCTTAGACAAGGAATTACCCACTTGTACTGTAACCTCCCACCTATGACCATACTGTATGAATGGAAGCTACCAATTACATTTATTGCATTCAGAAAACCTGACAGGGATATGAATATTCTTTCCCTCACCCTCTGAATTAATGATAGCAGATTAACATTTGAATGCCTGTGTTATGAAAGGAATGAATTGACAGTTGATGGCACCTCCAACAGCACACGATCGCGCTTACCACTTCACTTTATCTGCATTGATCTCCAGGCAGTCTTATTGTCATTTTTGTGCTCATCCAATCCTCACAGAGGAATAAATTACACAGGGCAGAGTGTGTCTGAACCAAGACTTTAGAAAAAAAAACATACACTGCTACACCAGAACACATATGGATTAAATGTGCATTCAACCGGAAGAATATGCTGGT
This sequence comes from Chelydra serpentina, assembly GCA_037349315.1. Taxonomy (NCBI): domain Eukaryota; kingdom Metazoa; phylum Chordata; order Testudines; family Chelydridae; genus Chelydra; species Chelydra serpentina. The sequence goes on along the minus strand of JBAIAC010000029.1, from coordinate 30,732,515 downwards.
AAGGAAATAGGGAAATAGACATTCTAAAATGTAGCTTGTTTAAATTCATATAAAGCTTTTAGTGTATCAAATACTCTCTCGTTAAAGATGCTCCAAACCAAAAATCACTGGGGTTTCTGATCGTACAGTAAGTGGTGCCCTGCTGTGCTTTGAAATTTCAGAAGTTATTAGTACACAACAGCCAGGTGAAGGGCACAGTGCTCAATCAACGGCAGTTGCGAGACAACGATTAATGGAGAAGGAAAATCCGACAGCAGCAGATATACAACTCACATTTCTAAGACCCTTAAATGACATGACAAGGTTATTAAACCCCTTAAGAAGTGCAAATTGCACAACACAGTTTTCTGTTGTAAGTAACATGACGACTGCTGTTTCTTTTTTTTTTAAACTACCACCACCAATAGGGAGTCAACTATTCAAATTGCCAGAGAGAAGTTGAAACCTCCTGAGCACTGCAGCAGGGAGCTCCACAACCAATGCAGGAGAAACTGATGGCTGTATCACTTAGGCCTCATCTCCACTATGCTTTTACTGAGGGATAAGGAGTGCAAGAGGGAACATAGAGAGGAAATCAAATCAGTATCTTAGATGTCTGTATACTAATGCAAGAAGTATTGGGAATAAACAGAAAGAACTAGAAATATTAGAGAATAAACACAACTATGACATAATTGGAATCACAGAGACTTGGTGGGATAATACACGACTGGAATATTGGTATAACAGGATACAGCTTGCTCAGGAAGGACAGGCAAGGACAAAGTGGAAGAGGTGTGGCTTTGTATATCAAAGATGTATACACTTGGACTGAGGTTGAGATGGAAATAGGAGACGGACTTGTTGAAAAAGTCTCTGGGTAAGGATAAAAGAGGTAAAAAATAACAAGGGTGATGTCATGGTAGAGAGGGTCTACAATAGACTACCTAACCAGGAAGAAGAGGTGGTTGAGGCTTTTTTTAAAACAACTAACAAAATCATCCAAAGCACAGGACTTGATGTTGATGGGGGACTTCAACTACCCAGACATCTGTTGGGAAAATAATACAGCAGGGCACAGATTATCCAACAAGCTCTTGAAATGCTTTGGAAACAACTTTTTTATTTCAGAAGGTGGAGAAAGTAATAGGGGAAAAGCTTTTCTAGATATGATTTTGACAAATAAGGAGGAACTGGTTGAGAATTTGAAAGTGGAAAGCAGCTTGGATGAAAGCAGGGCTGGCTCTAGGCACCAGCCTAGGAAGCACATGCTTGGGGCGGCACATCGTAAGGGGTGGCATTCAGGCTAATCTCAGGGTGGCACATTCCGTTCCATTTTCTTTGCTTTGGTGGCACTCCGGCCGCTTTTTTTGGTGCCTGGGGCGGCAAAAAAGCCAGAGCCAGCCCTGGGTGAAAGTGATCATGAAATGATAGAGTTCATAATTCTAAGGAATGGTAGGGGGGGAACAGTGGAATAAAGATAATGGATTTCAGGAAGACAGACTTTAGTGAACTCAGGGAGTTGGTAGGTAAGATCCCCTAAGGGGAAAAACAGTTTGAGAGAGTTGGCAGTTTTTCAAGGAGATACTATTAAGTCCACAAGAGCAAACTATCCTACTGCACAGAAAAGATAGGAAGTATGGTAAGAAACCACCCTGACTTAACCAGGAGATCTTCAATGATCTGAAATTTTAAAAAAAATACAAAAAGTGGAAACTAGATCCAATTACAAAGGATGAATATAAACCAACACCACAAGCATGTAGGGACAAAATTAGAAAGGCACAAAACAAGATTAAATTAGCTAAAGACAAAAAGGGTAATGAAAACATTCTAAAAATACATTAGAAGCAAGAGGAAGACCCAGGACAGGGTACGCCCTGATAGGTCCTCAATGGGGGGGGGGGGGGAAGGAGGGGATGAACAACAATAAACAGAAAGTGTGGAAATAGCAGAAGTGCTAAATGACTTTGTTTCAGTTTTCACCAAAAAGGTTAGTAGCGATTGGACGTCTAACATAGTGAATGCCAGGGAAAAGGAAGTAGGGTCTCAGGCTAAAATAGGGAAAGAACAAGTTAAAAATTACTTAGACAAATTAGATGTCTTCAAGATACCACGGCTTTATGAAACGCATCCTAGAATACTCAAGGGCTGACTGAGGAGATATCTGAGCCATTAGCGATTATCTTCAAAGACACATGGAAGACCAGAGAAATTCCAGAGGACTGGAAGAGGGCAATTATAGCGTCAATCTATAAAAAGGGGGATACGGACAATCCAGGGAATTACAGACCAGTCCTCTTAACTTCAGTACCTGGAAAAATAATGAAGCAAATAATCAAGGAATTAATTTGCAAACACCTAGAAGAATATAAGGTGATAAGCAGTGGCGCAGCCAGGTTTAGAGCACAGGGGGAGCGGCGCTATAAAAAGGCGCCTCCCAGCTCCCCCTGTACTCACCCCGGCGGCACTTTAAAGGGCCCGGGGCTCCAGCCGCTGCGGAGCCCCCGGGCCTTTTAAATCCCCGCCCGAACCTGGCTCTAGCAGCGGGGCTGGGGTGGGGGCGCGGCACTTTAAAGGGCCCGTGGTTCCCCGCAGTGGCAGGAGCCGCGGGCCTTTTAAAGCGCCCCCCCAGCCCGGGTCAGGCAACGGGGCGGGGGGGGCGCTTTAAAGGGCCAGCGGGTCCCCACAGCGGCAGGAGCTGCCGGCCTTTTAAAGTGCCCCCCTCAGCCCAGGTCCGGCAGCGGGGCTGGGCGGGGGGGCGCTTTAAAGGGCCAGTGGGTCCCCGCAGCGGCAGGAGCCACCGGCCTTTTAAAGTGCCCCCCTCAGCCCGGGTCCGGCAGCAGGGCTGGGGGGGGGGGGCGCTTTAAAGGGCCGGTGGCTCCCCGCAGCGGCAGGAGCCGCGGGCCTTTTAAAGCGCCCCCCCAGCCCGGGTCAGGCAGCGGGGCTGGGGGGGGCGCTTTAAAGGGCCAGTGGGTCCCCACAGCGGCAGGAGCTGCCGGCCTTTTAAAGCGCCCCCCCACCCCGGGTCCAGAGGCGGGGCTGGGGGGCGGCACTTTAAAGAGCCGGCGGCTCCCCGCAGCAGCAGGAGCTGCGGGCCTTTTAAAGTGCCTCCCGCAGCGGGGCTCGGGTGGCGCCTTAGCGCCGCTTCTCTTCACAGGGGGAGTGGCCGCTCCCCCCCGGCTACGCTACTGGTGATAAGTAACAGTCAACATGGATTTGTCAGGAACAAACAGTGTCAAACCAACCTGACAGCTTTCTTTGACAGGATAACAAGCCTTGTGGACAGGGGAGAAGCGGTAGATGTAATATATCTTGACTTTAGTGAGGCTTTTGATACTGCCTCGCATGACCATAACTGTTTGGAAAATCATTCCCAGAGAGTAGTTATCAGTGGTTCACAGTCAAGGTGGAAGGGCATATCAAGTGGGGTCCCGTGGGGATCAGTTCTGGGTCCAGTTCTGTTCAATATCTTCATCAATGATTCAGATAATGGCATAGAGAGTACACTTATAAAGTTCGCAGATGACACCAAGCTGGGAGGGGTTGCAAGTGATTTGGAGGACAGAATTAAAATTAAAAATGATCCAGACAAACTGGAGAAATAGTCCAAAATAAATAGGATGAAATTCAACAAGGACAAATGCAAAGTACTCCACTTAGGAAGGAACAATCAATTGTACACATACAAAATGGGAAGTGACTGCAGAAAGGGATCTGGGGGTTACAGTGGATCATAAGTTAAATATGTAACCGTTCCAAAAAAAAAAAAAAGCAAACATCATTCTGGGATGTATTAGCAAGAGTGTTGTAAGCAAGACATGACAAGTAATTCTTATCAAATTGAAGAAAGTCCAGAGAAAAGCAATACAAATGATTAAATGTCTAGAAAACATGAGCTATGAGGAAAGATTGAAAAAATTAGGTTTGTTTAGTCTGGAGAAGAGAAGACTGAGAGCAGACATGATAACAGTTTTCAAGTACATAAAAGGTGGCAAGGAGGAGGAAGAAAAATTGTTCTTGTTAACCTCTGAGGATAGGACAAGAAGCAATGGGCTTAAATTGCAGCAAGGGAGGCTTAGGTTGAACTTTAGGAAAAACTTCCTAACTGTTCAGGTAGTGAAGCTCTGGGACAAATTGCCTAGGGAGGCTGTCCTACTCTAAAAACACAGCAGGAACAAGGCACTTCCATTATACTGTGAGGTAAACTAAGCATGATCAACCTCCCCCAAATTTGTTATCTTGCTGTAAAAACCAACCAAAAAAACCAAACCACACTTTTTAAAGCAATGAAGACAATGCCTTAGACACTGTTATACTTCAGCAGCCAAAAAGTACATACTGTCTGTTGACAAGATGACAATGTTCTGGACATTTCCACCTTGCTCCACACTAGAAACACATCCCCAAGAGTGGGTTGGGAGACTCTATTGTACATCATTTACCTCTGGAGATCCAAAAAGGAAAAAAAAAAAGTTACAAACCACCTTCCCTCCCCCCCCACCACACACACACACACACACGCCCAAGAGCAGATAACGGCTGATCAATAGCAAATGAGACAACCCAAGTTACTAATCAAATAGTACCATATAATAGGTGTGTAGACTATGCAGTAGTTAGTGGCCTCATTTTAAGCGTGAATGTTGTGCGAGTTATATAAAAATAACCTGTGCAACATGATTCCCGCTGAAATTGTATGTAGTCAAAGGTTGTAAAAGCCAAAAGGAGGGTAGAAACTGTAAGAAAAAAAGACTCCTTCAGCACAAATCAGAAGAAGTCTGATGCGGGGACAGAAAAATATATTTTGCAGTATTGCTGCCATCCCTTCTGGCAGCTCTTCTTTTACACAGCCAGCAGCACCTCCACAGCAGAGAGATAAATCTTATAGGAAGATGATCTATTGTACAGTGGTAGCAGTTAAAGTTTTCTGTGACCTTTTTACATAAAGCGTTACCAGATTAAGAGGTATTTATTTATTCCCTGTACATACAGGATGACATCCGCTCCACCCACCTGGAGTCCAAGGATTTGGGCTCTGTGTGTCTTGATACAAAGCAGCTGGGGAATTGAAATCCATGCCAACACAGGACGGGTGCAGGGAAGCTATGCAGCTGCCACTGGAGACTGTCATTGAAGACTGAAAGCTGAAATATCAGCTGTAGCCTCTGTGCACTAGACACAGGGGGAACTAAGGCCACGAGATCTTGTGTACAAGTAGTTCTGCTGCCCCTCTCTTGGGTCACTCTTATTGCACCTTTCTGAAAGGAACTGGCACACAAACTGTTCGTGGCATACAGAGGGTGCAGGCACCTCTGTGCAGCCACTCCATCGGCACAGTCCTCATCTCCCCCACTCCCCACCCCATGAGCCCCTTCAGAGTTGAATTGCTGCGGAGGGCCTTGAGGCGGCTGTCCCCACCAAGCGTAAGTGTGGCCCATAGAGAGACCACTGTGAATCATTAGTCCCTTACCTAACAGTAAAAGGATTAAAATAAAAACAAACTGCACCCTCTGGATTGGGGAACTCAATCAATACAACTGAAGAACCTGCATTTCTGTCACCATAAGCAATCTCCTTTTCCATTTTTTTTAAATAAATGTCGTCAGTGCAAGGAAAAAGGTTCACCCTGCCCTTTGATTCCAGTTTTCGTATGTGCTTTTCAGAGTACCTCAGGTATCATGAGCAGATAAGACCCCAGTGCAAGAGACCCTCCTTCAGAACTCTCTAGTATAGCGCAACTAGGAGCAATTACTTCTGGGTACGCTGCAGCTTTTCTTAGGCTCTCTCTACACTACCACTTATGTCAGTATAACTTATGTTGCTATGGGGTGTGAAAAAGCCACCCCCCTGAGCGACGTAGTTATACAACCTAAACACCAGTGTGGACGAGGGATGTAAAAGGTTCACCAGTAAGCAACAATCTTACCAGTTAACCCACCTTAACCGTTAACCCTAGGCTGGCCAGCCGGAGCCGGCCCAGCCACTTAATCAGTTAACCATTTAAACGACATTTTAATCGTTTAAACAGTTAACTTTTTAAATGGTATTTACATCCCTAGTGTGGACAGCGCTATGTCGGTGAGAGATGCTCGTTGGGGGTTGATTAATTCAGTCGATGAGCGAGCTCTCTCCCATCGGCTTAGAGCGGCTCCACTACAGAGCTTACAGCGGCGCAGCTGCATTGGTGCAGTCACTACCGGCTCTCTAGCACAGCCACAGCCTTAGGGACTGAACCCAGTTTGGCTGTGTTTTGCACTGGAAGAGCCAAATCACATGCCTCACCCCATAGCTCCAGCGTACATTATGGCACCAGTGGTTTCACTATTCAGAGCAAGGGAATGATCAGGTTGCCCATGCATGTAACTGACAACCAGGAACTCCTGAGTTTACTCCCGTCTCTGAGACCTATTCCCTCTGGGACCTTGGCAAGTCATTTCACTTCTGTGCCTCGGTTTCCCCATTTCCACAACACGAGAAGAATGTTTACCCACCTTTCAGGATACTATGGGGATTAACTAATATTCATGAAGTGCTTTGAATACGGAAAGCACAATAAGAATGTGAAGTATTCTTATTATTTCTGCCCTCCATGTTTTTTTGTTTTGATCATTTTCCCTGGATCTCCTAAGGCTCTCGTGTTTGCAGAATTCACATGAATGAATTATTTTGCACAGAAGAATAATTAAAGTCACAAAAGTAGCTCAGCTGAACCTTGCCAAAATTCTCTTAGGATTTCTTTCAGTAACACATTAGTGTTAGTGACCATTTAATCTGCCCTCCAGCTGATGGCAAAGTAATATCACTTACTAGAGTAACAAGCCATATTGGTTAGAGAACTCCAACAACAGCACGAAATGACTAACTATTTTGGCTGCATGCTGACACATTAACATAATCCAAAAGCAATAGGCTAAAGAGTAACTTCCTTTTACAGCAGTCAAGAATTGAAGAGGCTGCCTCTGAATCATGCTGTTCCTTCAAGCTGCACTAAAACATTCATAATAAGATGTGAAGTTGAACCAAAACAAATTGTACCCTACCAGCATCTCAGATCCCAACATCGAAGATAATTCAAATGCGTTCAAGCCAGCATACTCAAAGGTTTTATACAGCAGATTTGCAGGGCAACAATGCTCTACCAGTAACCGTGGTGTGAAGATGTTTTGACAAGAAGGCACACAAAATAAAAGCAAAAAGTAAAGGTTACACTCTCCTTTCAATTGTAGCAGTACAGCCCATTTAAGTCAACGTAAAGGAGAATTTGGCCCCACTTGTTTATTATACTGGAATCCACAATTTACTCAATGTTCTAGCCCCTCCTAGATTCTGTAGCAGGGAATTCCGTGATACTTTACTCATGAACATTCTAGTTCAGCAACCAGATGGGCATGTCTGCTTTGCTACATAGCTAGTGGGATCACATAGGTGTAACTAAGAGCCAAATTTATACCTGAGCTAGGCATACTGGCCCAGATTCAGGAACACACTTAAGCATATGGTTTTAAATCCATCCTCTCTCAGGGAAGCACATAAGCATGTGCTTAACTTTAACATGGTTCTGTGCTTTCCTAAACAGGGAAGTTCTCCTGAGTCAAGGCTTAGAGGAGGGGTGGCCAACCTGTGGCTCCAGAGCCACATGTGGCTCTTCAGAAGTTAATATGCGGCTCCTTGGATAGGCACCGACTCCGGGGCTGGAGCTACAGGCGCCAACTTTCCAGTGTGCCGGGGGATGCTCACTGCTCAACCCCTGGCTCTGCCACAGGCCCTGCCCCCACTATATCCCTTCCTGCACCCTCCCCTGAGCCTGCCGTGCCTTTATTCCTCCCCCTTCCCCCCAGAGCCTCCTGCATGCCACGAAACAGCTGATCGGGAGGTGTGGGACGGGGAGGCGCTGATTGGCAGGGCTGCCGGTGGGTGGGAGGCGCTGGGAGTGGGAGCTGATGGGTGGTTGCTGACATATTACTGTGGCTCTTTGACAATATACATTGGTAAATTCTGGCTCCTTCTCAGGCTCAGGTTAGTCACCCCTGGCTTAGAAAATGTTACTACAGACGCAGACAGCACAGTAAAAAACAGTTTTTTTAAAAAGACGTGTAGAAGGTAGCCAGAAATAATTACCAAAGACATCCATGACTACTAAGCTAATATCACACGGGGAAAACTTATTTGGGCTTGTGTGCCGCACAGGGCAACTTAGGTATATGTCTGCAAAAAAACACAAATCCAAAAATCAAGCTATAACTGGCATTAAATTTACCTCATCTGATAGTTGGTCTCTTGGTGCCTCACCCTGTTATTCACCAAACATTCCAGGCATGTCCCCCTGCTCAGTTATTCTCACACTTCATTCATTCATTCATTCATTCAACTCAGCAAAGCTTCCAAAAATAAAGAGTGGCATGTATTTGGGGCCTGATCCAAAGCACAGTGAGATTCTTTCCATGGACTGAATGGGCTTTGAATCGTGCCCAGTGAGGAGAGTTACATGTATTATTATGACCTCATCATGCATTTCTTACTGTGACAAAACTCCCATTGGCTTGTCTGAATGTGAAACAAAATCTGTATGGAACTAAAAAATGTAGAGAACTTTACTTCAATTCAGAACAAAACTTCTATTAATATTTCGCACTCAGGTGCATACGTTTAACCTTAATTTCAAATGGCTGGTTAAAATAAAGTTGACTAGATGTCTTTAAAGCTCTTACTGTTTGTTATACATACCAAATCCCCTGACATGAATTTGTGGCATATTTTGGCATATGGATGTGGAGTTACAATGGACGCTTTGATCAATAAAACTTATTAAACTTTTAAAACAATGCTAAGTTAGAACGTATGAACGACTGAATTCAATCACTTATTCCACTAATAACATCACCACAACCATGCAATTCCAGCTAAGATTCTACTATACTAGGAATCTTAATTCACTACTCTTACCAAATTCGTTTACTATATCCACACAGATGAAGTGAAGATGTGTAGAAGGAATAGATGGCACCATGAAGATTCATGCTGACATGTTATCTTACATTGACAATGTATGTATTCATTGCATTAATTTATAGAATACCTATGGAATTAACAAAGCAGCTATTTACAACTGAAACTGATTAGAACTAAAGTGGATTTTTTTTACAACAAGAAAAATGGGAAGCACCCAATTAGATGAAGTTTAGCAATTAAAAGGAAATAGGGGGAAATTATGTTAATTGCACAGCTGTTGATCTGCACCAAGAAAGACCAGCCATTTTTATTATGTGTGTTATGTTAGTGCCCCCAAGTCAGTAGAAATTATAATTCCTCTACATCCCACTATGGCCAGTCAACCAAAACTTTTAGCAGTAGCATCTAACACCAGAACAGATACAGGGGTGGATACCCATATGGAAAATTAACTGACGCTACTAAAATAATACACCAAGCCTGTAATGATGTGGAATGGCATGCGACAATAGTCAGCTGGCTGCCTTACACAGTTTTGAAGGGATAATGTGACTTGACTGAGGGCAGTCTTTTTACCCAAGGTAGCCTCCCTCATGCAGTCTCGAACTCAACATCATGCCTTAGAGATAGATAAACCTTTCTTAGGCCCCTGAAAAGAACAAAAGGTGATTGACTCTCTCATTTCCAGAATGCTTTTAAAATAAATCATGTCCTCCTTAGCTAAGCCAGACATGTCTGGAGATACCAAATTTGTCTGGGACACGAGCATGTCTTAAATAGTGATAGAAACATGGAAATAATGTCTTCATCACAACCTCTCTTTTTCGCAATGTTTTGATTTTAGGTACATTAAACAAAACCTCCAGGTATCTTGCACAATGTCATAATTTTATTTTGACTGTTGAAAAGACAGCTTTGGAAATCTGATACAAAACAGTTCAATTTATTTAATACTATGTTGCACAAACCAATAATTTTAAAAAAAAAATTCTGTAGAACACAGGACTGTGTGTCATGCAGATAAAGCATAGAACAGAACAACTAGTATTTCTGCTACTTTTAAGTTATATGAACAAAAATATTTCTGTAGTATTTTGACAAACAGATGCAGAGCAGAAAATCTCTGTGATTAAGACAAAACGCTACAGTACGGACCAGAAACTTTATCTTTTATTAAAGATTATTAAAACACTTAGGAGCTCTTGATTTCTAAGTGTCATGAATTTAAGTACAACTTTTTAATTCTAATTTTCATACAAATGCAGTATGGATGAGAAAACATTACAATTAAACCAAATTAAAATTCAGTTTTGAAAATTAAGAGAATGAAACTATGGAGAACAATTACAGCTTTTCTTTCAGCTCTATTTACTCTTCTTTAATTTGGTAAAGTGTGTTATTGGCAACTTCTCAAATTTTATGTTGGTTTTACAAGTAAAATTAAACAACTTTAGGTAGGTATAAATACAGCGTTGACTGATGCAGCATTAACTGATATTTAACAGGAAGCAACCAATTTTATCACCACCACTAAACTGTTTCACACCCATTAACTTTTTCATAAATATACAGAGAGGTTGCTATTAATCAAATATTAATCACTAATTACATTCATTTCCAGTTTGTCAAAGAATTAGCACTCACTTAAGTGCGCAAAAGACTAATTTGTTGTAGTTTGCAGGCATTGATTCCACTAATGGTGGATGCATGTTTTTTGTATAAGTGATGTGAGCACAGTCATGGCCTTCCATCAACAACTGTCACCTATCTACAATATATACACCATGTCTCACTTTTCTTCCAAAAGAAAATTGGTTGGAATATGTCATGTGCATTCATGCATGCGCCTCCCTATAACAATTGTTTACATGGCTTTGGATTTCTATTTTACCAGACTTGTATAATTTAAAAGGTTCATTATCATTTGAATTAAGGGTTTACACATCAATAACATGGTGCTATTTGAATACTTTACATTTAGAAGTTCACTTAATTTTTCAACTAATGGAATAACTCATCCTTCCAAATTGCAGGGGGAGGGGAGATAATTCCAAAAGCCCCTTCACCACATTCCACCTTGAATTCTTTCCCCCAAGACCCCTTACTCCTGCTGGTCTCTCTTTCTTGCCCATTCTTGTTTGTGCACATCCCCGTACCATTCAGTGATTCATTTTCCCCCACACTTCTCATCTGAGTCTTTCCTTCCTTCCTTTTATTTTGGGGCGGGGAGGGCAGCTCTACCAGGATTCCCACATTTTCCTCCCTTTACTTCGCCTCTCAACAAAGGACCAGCATCATACTGACCCTCTATCAAAGAGACAGCTCCCTCCCTACCATGCCCATCAAAACTGTTCCTTAATTCACATAAGCAAGGTATCTAGTGTGATATATACTACGTAGCTCTCTATTCACACTCACCCCAAAGCAGTACACACTGCCTTGACTGGCCATATCATGAATTTAGATGTGTTACCACTAGACCAGTAAGCCAACCTCCCTTTTTGTTTGTCTCTCTCTAATCTCTGGTCTTTTGTCTCCCCATCTCCCTCCCCTGATCCCACCATTAATTCCCACAGGGTGCCCCCAGCAGGTAGTGGAAGATTATGCCCATTCTCTGGAATAATGAACATATCCTGAAGCACCACCAAGAGAGGAGAGGAATTGTCGAGGTTCATAGAACCTTCATCAGTTTCATTCTGGTCCACCGAACATGACTAGGTAGAGGCTACGTGCACAAGCAAGAGAATCCTTCCTCCTAAGATATTCGTACAATTTTAAAGATATGGATATCTAAGACTGTAACGAGGTCATACTCACCTCTTGCGAATGACACCCTGGCCGAGTGTGTGTGCCTGCCCGTCTTCAGTGACTCACCCCTCTGGTCGAGTCACACATGATAAAAAGCAAAGCAAACCCACAAGTCCAACAAGGGGCCTATTTCAGAACCCTCTGTAAGGTCCTTCGATCTGCAACCCTATCCTGGGGCTCACTCTTCAATCAGTCCAGCAGGGCCTATCACAGGACCCTGGCCAAACTGTCTCTCAGCTCCTTCTGGAATTACCCCTGCTCTTTTAGCTGTCCAAGCCCTGATGTGGTGTCACATCCCCCAGGGCTCCCTCCCTGGAGACTCTTCACCTCTCTGAGCCTTTCTGGACCCAGATCTTCAGCTGGGCCACTAAAATTGTTCAGTTCCCCTTCTGCGGTGCATTGAGATCCAGGCCACTTTCCCTCTACTCTGGATCCAAGCCTAGGAACCCTATAGATCAGGGGTGGGCAAACTTTTTGGCCCGAAGGACACATCTGAGTATAGAAATTGTATGGCGGGCCATGAATTCTCATAAAATTGGAGTTGGGGCGTGGGAGGGGGTGAGGGCTCTGGCTGGGGGTGCAGGCTCTGGGGTGGGGCTAGTGATGAGGTGTTTGGGGTGCAGGAGGGTGCTCTGGACTGGGATAGAGATGGTTGGAGGGTGGGAGGGGGATCAGGGCTGAGGCAAGGGGTTGGGACACAGGGAGGTGGCTCAGGGGTGCAGGCTCCGGGAAGTGCTTACCTCAAGCGGCTCTCGGAAGCAGTGGCATGTCCCCCCTCCTGCTCCTACATGGAGGCATGGCCACATGGCTCTGCTGCATGCTGCCCCTTCTGCGGGCACTGCCCCTGCAGCTCCCACAGTTAGAGAACCGGTGAACTAGATGGACTAAAACATAGGAAAGGTCAAGCAAGAGAGCTAGTTATTTCTTATAAGAACTATTTTTCCCTTTCCAAATTTCTGACTTCTCAGAAAAAAAGATTTCTGTATTAGTACACTCTAAAGCCCCCGTTCATGAAAACACTGACATTTAGCATAGCTTCTGTAAAGCCAAGTACCCGTTGAAGTATTGACCTGAATAAAGATGTCCTTACGCCCAGGCTTAAGTGCTTTTCTGAAGTGGGGCCCTGGTAGCACTGTAACCTTGGGACTTTCAACTCTTTTCTTTTAAAGTCCCAAACTTAACATCTATACTCTCAGGATCACAGGCTGCAGAACTGTATTTTGTTTTATTTTCATATATACAGATTTGTGATTAGTGCCTTTTTCCTCAGCTTCCTGCGAAGAGGCTGACCGATGAAATGAAAATGAATAGGGTCACAAAAGATGCAAAATGGGCTCTCCAAAGTGTTACATAGACAGAACTTCAAAACTTCAAAAACATCACTCACACCCCATGTTCAGCCTGCTAAGCGTTTCAACAACGAGCCACCACTGGAATCAGGGAGAGACTCTCCACCTCACCTGCAGCCAAGTGCCATAGTTTTCCAAGCAACTACGTGAGAAAGAGAAGGTGACATAGCATCCAAGGACACCACAGCCTAGCTCAGGAGAGTGAGGGAAAGCTGGCCCTAAGCAAAATACTGTGGCTCCACACCACCCAGTGCTCCCACTTTGCTGAAGGAATCCTACCAACATCAGCCACCCAAGCGTTCGGGTTACTGTGCACCAGAAGTGCAGTGCAAAATGGCCCAAATGCAGGAGAGATTCAGGGTTCAGGCAAAGGGCTAAACTGTGTCAGGGCCAGTGTGCTTCAGTTGTGAGTACTGTCCTGGTGAATATAACTCAGTGTCAACACAACAATCACAACCAAGACACATTGATCTTTATAAGTTGATTTGTGATACATGTTTGTTTTCCACAAACCAGGATAAATAAAGCTCTTGACCTCCTGGCTGCCTCTACAATACTTCATGGAGGCAGGTACCAGGTTAACAGAGAAGATTATCTGTCGATGATTATCAGGCTTCTGCAGCCCACATGATCTTCATATGGCTTGGAAGCCTGAGTGTGGAGACCACTCTCGCAGCTTCTCTTGCTGATGCTTTCGTGTGGCAGACAAGTAGCTTTTTATTGACTATGCCCTAAAATTGTCTCTTCAGTCTTTAGTGATTTTCTTTCTCCTCTATTCAAGCCGGTCAGGGGAAGGAAGGAGGAATAACACATCTACATTAATTCATGGTGTAAAAAGAGTATCTAATTAACACAATATTCAATTTACACTATTTACCCTGTTAGAAAATCCATTTTAATTAACCTGTTTGAAGATCATTTAAAAGCACCTTAGGGGAAGAGAAGAACACCCGACAGATTCCAGTGCTAGACTTTAATTAGTTAATCTATCAAACCATCTTGGAATGGGTACAGTAAATACACTACAGCTGTCATCAGTGGCAGTGTGGCTTTGCAACAAAGGAGATAATATAATTAAATCATATTTCATACACACTTCCTACACTATGGCTAGATTATGCCTTTGGGGACAGTCTGGAGCAATGGGCAACTGGGGATGTGCACCACCCCAGAAGGAGCACTAGGAGGCACTGTGCTCATTCAGTGCTTCTTTGTTGCACTTGGGAGCACAGGAGGGTGGGTATGGAGGCTGTAAAATACAACATCTTTTAACAGCCCAGCAGGTCCAGCTTCCCCATTGTTCACAGACCACAGTCCCAGCTGACACTGAAACTCATGTAGTCCCATGGAGTGGATGGACCACAACAGAGCTCAGTTCCGTACCACACAGAGGCTGTGCAATCGACCTGTATGATCTCTTCCCGACTCCTTGGCAGCAGATTTACAGCAATTCTGCTCTGTTTTGGCCCTTCTGCAGCTACCAGAGATGCATGCCGGAGGCCAGGATTTCAGAATATGAAATAAGAGAAGAGTGGCCATAGCTCTATACATATTATATAGGGTCTTTGAATGTTTTTAAGTATATGGACAAAATCTAGATAGGACTGTATTCAGCAAAAAGAAGTGAAAAGAGATCTACAGACATTGGTACATCCACAAGCCATGTTTTTTTTAGCTGCAACATGTTCTCTTTTCTCGAAGTTCGTTTAGTCATGGCAGGGGAGGGAGACTTTGTGTTGTTTAATAGCAGTAACTAGCTTTAACATGCTTTACACCCGCGCTTGCCCTCTTGTTCAAGACATTCCTTTAATAGTTGGAACCTCAGTCGTATGGAAGAGACAACAGTCGCTTGCCTACAAGTCAGAGCTGGATGACAAGAGGGGGAAAATAGGAGAGCCTAGGAGTGTAAAACTCACACAATTGGCTGTGCCTATCATTCTTTTTAAAGATTTTTACATTCCTTAAAAATTAGGATTTTTTCAGACTAACGTCTTATATATCAGATGCCTACACCAAAGGGATGGGAACATGAAAACGCGAACAAGTTACTGAAAATGCACCAATAAAGAAAAAAATATATATGAAATGTATAAAAGTTGGTTTTGAAGGTACAGATACAAATTCTTGGTGGGTTACAATTCAACCAAAGGAAATGAACAATGAACTCAGACTGAACAAGCAAAACATTTATCTTTAGTTTGGGAGGTTTTTTGTTTGTTTTTTGAAATCCTTCTGGAAGCAGTCTTCCCTTTCCTTCTCAGCACAGAACATTAAGTTTGCACAGACGACACTGCATATGTAGCCCAGTGATTTACCGCATGGTTTGTGCCTAACTTATTAATCACTAAACACCATGTAACTGCATGTAAAGCATACATGATGGACTTAAATCTCTCAATTTACTTGTTATGGGAAATATTAACATAACCTGGACACGCACACTAGCTTTCACAATTTGACTCATTGAGGAAACTGATTTACCCTCATGTGTATTGCATAGGAGCTTGAAATGTGGTTGGGGAAAAAGGCATGTGTGTGAACTGGAGAGCTAAATCACATTGGGCCTGATTCCCATTTCCATTAAGGCTTTTACACTACTCTGGTGATGGAAAGCAGCCTTAAAGTGCATGTAAATACAAGAAAGCCCATTGACACTACAGCAGTTCACATCCATATAGAAAATTCCATTTTCACACAGTGCCAGAATCAGATGTCTAGGAGATTTGATAGAGAGCCTTCAAAACACTTTCAAATATACTCAAGGGTAATTATTTATTATTTTCCCTTCCTTCCCAGGAAAACAATGCAGCCAAATCCAAAACCAGACTGAGAAGGCTGATAAAACAGGAAAGTCAGCATGAGAGCAAGTAGGGTTAAATTGTACCTGTTGAGGAAAGTCCTTTTTCAGCCTGGTTCAGAGAAGCACTGCACCATGAAGGCATTTTGCTTCAGGGAGGCACAATGCCTCCTGGAGCTCTCAGGCTGAGCTTGGGGGTAAAGAGTAATTTGCTACCTCACTTTAAAAAGGTGCAGTTAGCGTAGGGGGCAAAGATGTGACAGCTCCACTACTCACACACCCACGCTCATTCCAACAAGTTACTTTCAAAATGGGCAAGGAGGGAAAACAATTGGGTAGCCACATACTATCATGGGTACCTCCTATTTTTCCTGGCAGGAACCCATGCCTCATTCAGTGCACAGGACAGACATACTCTGCAGTGAATGAGACAGTTGTCTGTAGGATTTCTGCCTTGTCTATTGCAGAATTTGAAAGGTGTACGGTGTGAATGAAGCAAGAGATTGCAGGAAGAGAATGAATGATTTCGTGGTTAAGGCTGTTGAATGCTGCCCTGGAGAACTGGATTCTATCCTTGTCCTGCCTTTGTTTGTTTAATGGTGATGAAATTACTTCAACCAAACTTTTCACAGGTGGACACTAATTGCATGTTACTCATTTTCTGGGTTTCTGATTTGAGACCCTGGGTGGGGTCTGATTTGCAGAAGGGCTGAGCACTCATAGCTGCAAATGATGTCAATGGGAACTGTGCTTCAAACCTATGTGCTGTATACTGCTAGCTACTCTGAAAAATCAAGTCCTAGACTTCTCAAATTGGGCACCCAAAATGAATGGAAAGTTTTTACCTTGGTCTCTCTGTGCCTCAGTTCCCCAATACATCCTCAGCTCACAGAGGTGCAATGAAAATGAATTCATTAATGTTTGTGAAGCACTCAGATACTATAGTGATGAGTGCCACAAAAAAGCCTATGAGGACATTAATAATGCTGGCTTCAGTTCAGGGTTTGAATAATGTGCAATAAATAAGGCCTGGGGCCACACATTGAACAATGAGGAGAAAAAATATTGAATAGCTGCTCATCAAGTGAACACCATCGCTCCGGTGCACTGAATGAAGTAGGGATCTGGTGGGGGGAAAAGTAGTATGTGATCATGTAATTAAAGACTCTCAGAAGGTATACACACAAGGGGACTGAATTAAGTTTGCACAAGCAAATCTTAATTCTGGCATTTCCTAACTTTTAAGTGCTTTGCAACCTGAATAATGTTCTTTTAAGGTAGGGGGGGTGTGGGTGTTGGTGTGTGGGTGTGTAACTATAATACAAACTTTCTATTTCTCATCAGAGGTTTAAACTAAACAGAATGTTGTGATAGTTATGCAAAACACTGTGGGTCTGATTCTGCCCCCCGTGGTCAAACTGAGTACTGTCTCACTTTGAGAGTAGATCCAACAGGGTGCAATCACAGGAGTGATCCCCTTGCCGCCTGATATCTGCAAGGCTGAGGGAAGAGAATAAAGCAAATGAAATGGAACCAACAGGGTTGCTCTCCCTGCCCCTGCAAAGCAGCCAGAGAGTGGAAAAAGGATTAGGAAGACACACCCTCCAAACCTATCCAGTTTCCAAGATGGGGAGAAACAGCCTCCCTAAACCTCATGATGCTGCTGTTGCAATGCTGCGTATATACATGTTGATGCTGAGTCACAAAAATGATTCAATGCCATGATGCAAAAATTGTGATATGTCAGGTGATGCTAGTCAATGGCAAAAATCTCAGCAAGCCTAAGTGCCTCTATTCTAAAATATACTTACTATAGCAGGAGTGATGGAATATAATCACCTGCCTCAATCTGTATTGTATGACTGTATAGCATACAGCACAGTCAACTTGAAGTTTTTACTGCATTAGCCTTTGATCTCTGAAAACAGGTGAAATATAATCTCAAACCAGACATGAAATTAATTTGGTGAACTATTGATAATCTTGCCTAAGCAAAAACAAACCATGCACAGCAACGTCAACATGTTTTTTTAACTTCTTCCACATTTTCTCTTTCAAAACTTTAGAGAAAATGTGTTTAAATAAGCCTGGACATCAAGATAAGAATCCATACTTTTGAAAGGCTCTTGCAGTTAATTTATCCCTTCACTTACACAGGTATGATATCTTTCTCCAGAGCTTTCATTCATCAGTGGTCAGATATAAGTCTAATTGTTCAATTCATCTAATTGGTATTAAAAACACCTCACCAAACATGCTTGTGAAAATCTGTGGCAAAACTGACACATTTTCAATATGAGTTTAAACCAAAAAAACATCAAAAGAAATTCATTAAATGGACTGATCCAAAGTCATGGAATCATAGAATATCAGGGTTGGAAGGGACCTCAGGAGGTCATCTAGTCCCACCCCCTGCTCAAAGCAGGACCAATCCCCAACTAAATCATCCCAGCCAGAGCTTTGTCAAGCCTGACCTTAAAAACCTCTAAGGAAGGAGATTCCACCACCTCCCTAGGTAACCCATTCCAGTGCTTCACCACCCTCCTAGTGAAAAAGTTTTTCCTAATATGCAACCTAAACCTCCCCCTCTGCAACTTGAGACCATTACTCCTTGTTCTGTCAAGTCCCTTGAAGTCAATGAGATTCCTTCCATGGAATTTGGATGCAGACTTAACTTACTGTACTCTGAAAAAATATTAATTGAACCTGAAATAATTTGTACTTTTCAATCTATATTGCTCTCAGTTTTAGTAAAAAGAATTTAGGTGCGTGGTTCAACTCCAGGGCAGTTTCACCACTCACACTTAGTTTTACACTTGAACTTGTCAACAATCAATATTCTTCCACCTAAAACACAATTTTAAACCAAACTCTTGGGGCAAGTTAAATGTTTTAAATCCCAGAATAAAGCAAAAGCCATTAGGCAGTGTGCAGTAACCCAACAGTCAGTCTAATTTCAAAACGCAAGTAAAGTGCTTTTAGTCTGTTCAGGCTTCTCAGCACTAGAGCTGTCCATTTCTGCCTTTGCTGACTACTTTCCACAGTAATTTATAAAGCAATACAGGCTGAATTTTGCCCTTTGTTACACCTGAGCATTCCCAATGACGTCACTCCATACAACCTCACTTTGTGATCAGAAGTACGAAATGGAACATAAATGTTTACAAACCCATTTCCTTTACCCAAAAGGGAAAACAAGCAGAAAGCTTTCGTTTTCCTGCTCTGTCAAATGCAAGTTGCGGGGAGGGGGAGAAGAGACACCACCTGATAAGGTGCACACCATCACTCATTTTGTCCTGAAGCACTGTGTAAGGGTGTGTGACAATGACAGATACTTCTTAAACAAGGTTTGATCTCAAGAGGCTCTTTGGATAAAATATTCTGAGTCAGTAACTGAACCACCCCCACATACATTTGTATGAAGTGCATGGCAGCACCACACTATGAAAACTCTGTCTCCTAAACTGTTATTTGGCAAGCAGTCCATGGACATATCAGGATGCCTTTTGTTGCGTCCACCAATAGCATGGAGATACAAGCATAGTTCACATGTTACTTTAATGTTATTCTTTGCATCAATACGTAGATACATTTAATTGGCCTCAGGGGAACAACCTGGTCTCAATCCTCATATATTCCCCATTAGGCAGCAAACCTTTTTTAAAAAATTCAAAAAGCCAACTTCAGCATATCAAAATCTAAAACCACAGCAGTCTCTTCTCCTCCCCCACAGACATAACCACATCCCATCTATAGCCTGATCTCCCAAATCTCTTCATCTGACAGAATCACATTCTCTCACACACACACTGCCAATATAGCTGTGCCCTTGACTAACTGTGTCTTGTGGACCAGAGTTAAATCTATTAATTGGAGTGTGTAAGGTGAATTTTCACTTGTCAATACTGGTCATTAGTAGAATGTATGAGCTGCAAGGCTAATAGAATATTTATGGAAATTACCCATGTTATTTCCAGTCTTTAATGCTTAGGGGTTGGGTTTTTTTACTGGTGATGGTGTAGTAATGCATCTTGCATAAGTGTTACACTAAATTACCTCAGCATCTGGAGCACCAAGTTAATTAATTCTTAGTAAGGGAAGGCCGGGAACCTGCTAGTGGCCCCTCCCAAAGGGTCCCAGACCCCTGGTTGAGAACCACTAATTTAAATCACATTGATTTACGTCAGTCCACCCTGGCAGAGGGACCAAAGACCCTGCTTCTGAAGAACTTTGGAGTCTGCTGAAAAGGCATCTTCTCTCCTCTCTCTCCTCTCTCAAGAAGACGGACATCTGAAAGCTTTTGCAGCAAACGTAAAATTTTAGATCTCTGCTTTCCACACCCAATCTTTGGTAGACCGCTCATCAAAAATGAAACAGCGATTTTGTGTTTATATTAAAGTAGACACAAGTAATCTACTGGAAGCCAAAATGTCTTTCCTAAGATTTTCACGGACACTATGGTAAGATTATTAATTATTATTATTATTTGTATAATGCAGGGTATAGTGCCCCATTCTTAATCTTAACATCTTCCAGTTCATGTTGCAAGTGATTCATAATAGCATGAAGTTAAAAGAAAATAAAGAAATAGATGGATAAGATAGTAATTAGAAGCTACTTTAGCAAGACATTTTATTCCCACATTAAAGGCAGACAATGCTATAGCTAGGAGGACACTATCATGTTGCTATCTGAAACGTTCTTACCATCTCTTCTCACAAGTAACTCCTAAAATTACTGTCACAGGAAGAGATTAGGGATTTTTATTTCTATTTTTCAGTTTGTTGGCTTTGTGAATTTGACAAACTTTGGTTTGTAGTCAGTATCACTCTTGCCCCTGTGGCATATTAGTCTGTTTCCCTTTTTGTTTTGTGTGGGTCTTTCACACAGCCACAAAAAAAGGGAAAACGTTTTAAAATAGGATAATGTGACTGCAGAAATACAAAAATTGATAGGGTGACTCAGATGTGGGTATAGCAACTGAAATAACTTAATTCCGTCTTTTATTCTGTTCTTAAGATGCCTCTAGAAACACCAAATTCTATTCGATAATTTTCCTTGTCAAAGTATCTTTAAAAGATAAGATCTCAATAATGAAGGGCTAAGAATGAAATGTAAACAGGTTTCTTATTGTTCTTTTTACATTGTGTGTGGGAGTTGTTATATCATTTTTCATCTCAGACATTTGGAAAAATTAAGATCAAAATGTCTTTCTTGGAAAGCAGTGAGATTTTTACCATGTGTGTACAGTACACATGCCTTAGCTGCATGAATGCTTCCAAGAGACTGGCTTTCTGCCACTTCAGCACTTAATCCACTATAATAATTTCCTAATTAAATTATACTGTAATTGTGATACATTTCAGAACACTCTTGAAAAAAATGTTACCGAACATTCAATATCTGCTCCAAAATTATTAGTCACATTTCTCCCCAAGCAAATCAAATTATTTTTAATGTAAATTTTTGGAATAATTATTTTAAATGTCTAATTTTGCTCATTTCTCCATATTATTGCTCTTTGCTCCTTCTTTTGGCAGACCTACTGAAGGAACATTTAGGAATTAACAGTTCTCTGCCACTGGAAATTTATTCTTCATGGCTTGTAACACAAGAAACAGACAACTGATGGAAACTATTGTCTGAATCCCTCTGAAGCTCGGCTGGTCATTATCCATGGAGCAATCTCAAGGCATTAAAAACAAACTGATTTTTAATAAGACAGAGCAGTGAACAAGTTCCCACCATTTTCATAATGGTAAGAAAACTGTTGGGGACCTTGCAATGCAGGCCAACAAGCTGGACAGCTTGTTAGGAGTTTGAGCCTATAAGGGACCTGTGCCTTAGAGAGAGGCGGTGTAGGAAAAAAGCAGATTCTGTTTTCTCTCTCGTTCCCACAAAGGCAAAATGGCAGGAGCAGGGTTTATACAGGAGCGCTGTGTTAATAATCACTGAAATATCTGCCATTCAGAATTAGTTTTGGTGGGACTGTTTTAATGATTACAGGAACATGTATACTATTTTGCAGAAATACTTTATTGTCTTGCACATATACATTTAAATTAGGACTCAATTTCTGAATATAACCACACAGAAAAGGAGGTGAATTCATTTTCATTCCCACAGTTTCATTTCACTTCTATTGAAAGGGCTTTACCCCAGAACAAGTCAAAAAGTTTTGGGCATCTGTAAGGGTTTTGGTCGGTACAACCTTACCATTTGCATTTCTACAAGCTTTTTACTAATATAAAATCTGTCTCCTGGAGGAGGACAAAAAAGTAACCATCTCATTTTAGTTCATTTCCACAGATTTTATGACCTCATGTTAACATGATACATTTAAGAGTTAAAACCTGTTGCATGAACTAGGTTCTCACCAGGCGTGATTCCAGTACATATTGTTTCAGAATATCCCCAGGCCCCCAGATGCCAAAAACTAGTGCTGATTCATTTGGTTTCCTCCATGTCAGTAATGTTGATCCATTTTACAAAGTTCCGTTTGATTTAGCTGACGGGAACGAAGCAGACATCGCTAATAAAAAGGACTTCAGAGGCATGTCATATAAGAGAGGAGTAATTAGTTAGAATGTTTTGGTTGTGTTATGGAAACGGAATGGAGGCACTTTCCTGCCTTATTACAGTATTTATCAATAAGTCAAATTCAGAAGATATTGACTTGGTTGTAAGTTGCATGTGGCTCTCAAAATACCCAGGTCTTGGTCCACTACTTTTAGAAGTCGGTGTATCTCTGGTACTTACACGGCTCCCATTACCACAGTCTCTGAGCCCACCATAATCTTTAATGTATTTATCCTCACAATGGGTAGAGAATTGCTATTAGCCCCATTTTACAGATGAGGAACTGAGACACAGAAAGACGAAATAATTTGCCCAAGGTCAAACAGGAAGTAAGTTGCACAGCAAGGAACTGAACGCAGCTTTCTGAGTCCCAAGCTAGTGGCTGAACTCTGGGTCATCCTTCCTCTCCTAGTATGCTTCACCTCTGCAGGTGTTATTACTTTGCAAAGGCTTAGAATCACATCCTGCAAGGTGCTGAACTCCCTGAGCTCCCCTTGACTTCACACTCTTGTTTGTTCCTGAACTCCTAAACCAATATTGTACTCCAAGTTCATTCCGTCTTCAATATTAGTTGTTTAATAATCTAATTAGCTGTATTAAACCAAAGAGAGCAAGCACGTCTATTAGTGAACATCATATGAAAATAGAATTCTGTATACCTCAGGCTCCATAATAACATTTACTTAATTAAAGAATAACTAAGTAGTACTCACATATGCTAATTTGGAAATTAAACCATTCACCAAAGCTTCTCCAGTCTTTTACTGACATGGAGGTTTCAATTTCAAAAAATAACACTGATTAAACTTGGGCATGTGCTGCTAGATTTAAAAAAAAAATGTATTTCATCACATAATTATGCATAGATATAGGACCAAAACATTATCAGAATCGTGATTAACATCAGACTTTTCCCGTTTTACTATGGCAAGCTATTTCTGTTCTCTCTCAAAAACAGCATGTAACACAGGGATAGAAAACTAGGTGCTGATGACTTTGTCCCTGAAAGTGCAACTGACAAAATGCAACATCTTCCGCCCAACATCAAGAAATGAAATATTGATTGCTTGTTACCATATCATAACTGAACTTTAAGAAAGAAAATATGAGGATTTTTTTAAAATAAAATTCATTTTCTCTTCTTTTTCATTAATATTGCTTATGCACCTGCAATGGACATATTAAGGAGATTCACTCTGCATGATAAATGTATCTAGTTAAATTCAGAGGATTTCAAGAATCTAAAGTGTTTAAGAAGTGCATCTTAATTTGCCTTTTGAAATGATATATACACAGGAAAGGCCCAATAGCCTTGCAAAGGTATTCCGTGCTGCTAGGTAGGTGATCCGGATTAGAAACAACTTTATTTTAGCTCCCCAGGCATTATGGGTTGGACTAGATGTCCTCCTCGGATTTCTTCTAACCCTAATCTTCTATGATTCTATGGAGGAAGCACCCAAGTTCTATGATAAAAACAACTCTGCTCTTAAGATGAAATTCTCCTGTGTGGGCAGAGGACCAGCATAAAGCCTATGCATCACTTATATTTTATTTAAGACTTCAAAATAAACCAGATCAACCCTGACAGTAGCTTTGATAGACATCATTCATTCGATGCTCCAGGACAAATGATCATGGATGGTAGCGCCACAGCAAGAGACAAGGATCCTAAGTGAAAGAACAACAGCAGCTGATGGAAGCTTGGGAGTTGTATCTTGTGCATTCTTAGTTGTATCCTGTGCATATCCTGGAACTGGAATGTAATAGAAAAGCAGACTGATTTACGTGAGCCAAGTTACTGCGTTTCATAGTTCCATATCTCCTTGTATAGAGGTTTTCAAAGATGATAGAACATGCACAGAGTCCCATATTTCCTCCCAGTGATGAGAGCATGGAGTGAGTGGCCTTTTCAGCTGGCTTTAGTAAATACATTTTGCTTCACATCTTAGTCATCATTTTTAAGCTTTACAAATTAAACATAAATACATTACTCATGAACGTGAAGGACTAAGGGCACCACTTTGACCCAGGCAGATTGTGAGCAAACTGAAATAGAGAACAGACACTGCCTTCTGTCAAGTTTGTCATCAAGATTTCTTAAACTGATTAGACCTTTGTTAAGAAATGGTGACTAAATACAGATTTGTTGAGGAAATGTTATTTGCTGTTTGAACTGTATTTTCTGAAATCATGCTTATCATAGGAAGGGCTGGCCTATTATAAAGGTTGCTTGACACTTCCCATTATAAGACCCTGTCTATTTTCAGTTGCTTAAAACTTTGCCAAACTTTAACCATTTGGGCTGAAATTTTCCACACTGGGTGTTTACCTCAGAATGAATTGTTTAGGAAACTTTCAGCCAGAATATAGTTTGGCCATTTCTGAGAAGAAGGCAGGGAAAAATACACTGTGTTTTGCCTATGTTCAAAAATTCTTGTGACTTTTTTTGAAAAGCATATGCACAAGAGAACTTTAATTCTGGCATTTCCTAACTTTTGAGTGTGCAATCCAAACAAAGTTCTTCTATTGTCGGGGTGTGTGTGTGTGTGTGTGTGTGTGTGTGTGTGTGTGTGTAATATATTGTTAGATGTGTGTTCATTTTCTATTAGAGCTCATCTCATCTCACACGTTAGGGGCTAACAGCACTATTCTGCTATCCTTGTAAGGTGCCTTCACTCATAAGGCTAACCAGTGGGTATAATCATTGGAAGATGAGTTGCAGAATCCGGCCCTAGGGCCTCTGTAGACTATTTTAGGATTTGCTTTTTAAATCGATGAACCTATTTTAGGTCTGCTCCAGAGATGCAGGGGGGCCCAAGAGGCTGTCTATTAAAGCCATGCAGTTTTAAGATTTGCCTACTTCCAGAAAACACAACACCAGGCCTCATTCTCCACTGCCTTGCCCTTTGTACGTGGGTGTAAAATGGCCACAGAAGGGACAAATCAGTGCGGACTCAAAATCTATTGTCTTTACATTGCAGAACACATAGCAGAAGCGGATACTGGCAAGAAACAGAATTGGTAAGCAATAGGTGGGTGGATCAATATGCTCATTTTCCTCCACTATTTCCATTTCAAGTGTCAGTTTCCCAAAATGTATTTAATTTGTACTATAAATTTTGATTCCCAAACTGCTGCCATGCTGTTCAACAAAACAGTCTGCATATACACTTTTAAGAGGAAATATTGCACCAAACCCTGCTGAAAGCAGGGGCCCTGCATAAAATCTGTTGCATCTACATTGGCTTCTGGATCTGAAATAAAGTGGTATTTGTCTGCCTGGGTCCAATGATAAATCAGATGCAAACCCCTTGCTATTTATCTTCAGCCACCAAGTCTACATCGGCACCCATCCAGCAGCAGCAGCATGCTGACAGTGTTATCACTGAAGGTTTCTGTGGGCTATTTATCATTGTTATGATAATATCCCTATGACTCACATTCAAAGCCCACTGTTAAATGGAGAAACCCCACTCTGCCATTTCTTAAAAACAAATTCTTTGTGATTTCTCCTGTAATAAAAAAATGGCAATTAAAAAAATACATCAAGAATGGAAGCAGCCCTTTCTAACATGCAAAATACGAGCATCAATGGAAGCAAAGAAGGAGTCAGTCTACAGGCTAAAATGGAACTAGCCCTGCACAGATGCACAAGGAGTGGGCCAAGATGTAGGAAACCTTCTGCCCTTTGTGTGTCTGTCTGGAGGCTACTCATAATCCTAGTCCAAGTACCAAAAATGCCACGGAGTTAATACTAACTAAATTCCCCAAAAGGAGTGTGCAAGGGTGGGTCATGACTGCACACCTTTTCTAC
Source organism: Chelydra serpentina (assembly GCA_037349315.1). Taxonomy (NCBI): domain Eukaryota; kingdom Metazoa; phylum Chordata; order Testudines; family Chelydridae; genus Chelydra; species Chelydra serpentina. The sequence continues at coordinate 30,706,237 of JBAIAC010000029.1, read as the reverse complement.
ACCAACAACTGAGCTGGACCAGAGCAGGGTCGGGTGGGGATGGGGAGATGCACTGCATTACTGCATCCAGTAAAAGGACGCAGCAGGAGACAATGCTCCTGAAGGTATTATGCCCAAGTCAGCACATCTCCCCCAAGGTAGGGCAGCTCCACAGTCCGACCTTACGCAGAGGTACATGCCACAATCTTCTCCTATATCTGCAAACCAGAACTATACCTCTAGCACAGGGTGATCCTACAATGAAATACTGTACACACACCCCTACACACGAGATCTAGTGCAGCAGGTTCCCTGTAGAAACTCCAGAAGTTAAGGATTTTCTTCAACTGGAGCTTCAAAAGGTTCAGCTGGCCACGTTAGCCCTGCCCTTCATCTTCTAAGTTTTATTAACAAACTATATTGTTTCCTAGTATTTCCTGAGTCTGATTCTCCACTGCTTCACACCTGTGCCAAAACGAGTGGAAAGTAGCTGTCAAATGCTACGAATCTGATCTGGTAGCTTTCTGAAGTGGGCAGTGGGGGATGGAGGCGCGGAAACACACAGGCCCACTGACTTTAAAAACAGACAAGGAAAAGAAAGCTTTTCCAATAGGAAATTCAAAATACTACATGGTAAAGAGGAATAAGAGTGTCTTAATTAGCAAAATCAAATGGTTCATCTGTGATAAACACAAATTGTCGTAACAGTAAAACAGCCTTAAAAGAAACAGTCCAGGCTCAAAATCTACTTTCTGCCCTTACTACGATAATAAAGAAAAAGCCTCCAAAAATACATTACCCACCCACCAAAAAGCATTACTCGCCAGGGGCGGCTCTACGTTTTTCGCCGCCCCAAGCACAGCAGTCAGGCGGCTTTTGGCGGCATCCCTGTGGGCGGTCCGCTGGTCACGCGGATTCAGCGGCGTTTCTGCGGGTGGTCCGCCGGTCCCGCACCTTCGGCGTGCTCAGCGCTGAATTGCCACCGAAACCACGGGACCAGCAGGCCTCCCCACAGGCGCGGACTTCCGTTTCCGCCCGTGGGTGCCGTCACTCGGCCCCACAATGTCTCCCGGTGCCGGTAAGTTTGCCGCAGGTCTGGGGCAGGTGGGGAGTTGCCGGTGGGTGCAGAGCACCCACCAATTTTTCTACATGGGTGCTCCAGTCCCGGAGCACCCACGAAGTCGGCGCCTATGGGCCTCCCGCAGGCATGCCGCCGAAACCACAGGACTGGCGGACCGCCCACAGGCATGCCGCTGAAGCCTGCCTGACTGCCACCCTTACAGCAACCGTCACCCCGTCCCCCGCAGCTTGCCGCCCCAGGCATGCACTTGCTGCACTGGTGCCTTGAGCCGCCCCTGTTACTCGCCCCAGATGAGCAGCGTTTTACAAGGTTGCCAGGGAGTAGGATTTACTGCCATGGCTTTATTTCTAATCGTCCATTTGATTGCTCTGGGAATGTGATAAAAATGGCAAATAAATATTAGTTAATGGATTGTCGAATTAAACCTGTTATAATTACAAAAACTGTTACAGCTTTCCCATTAGTTTACGGTTGTAAAACTATACCAACTCTCTTTGACCCCATCCACATACGGACGTAAGGCTACATGCACAATTTTCCTTATTTGGAGTATACGTGCGTGAAGCAAATAGATCAACCTCAGCTACATTCCACGCCTGCCCCTCTTACCCTATTCTCCCCTTTGCTCTTTCCTCCTCACCTCTTTCCCTTCAGCATCTTCTCTCCCTTTGCTTTTCTTTCCATTTAGCTTATCCCCTAACTAACCTATTGAAAATAAAATCATGGTGCTAACATATTTGCTGCTTCCCCACTGTCCACTCTGTGTGTTCTACCCCTTCCCCCACCATCCTGTGTCTGTTCTACCCCTTCCCCCACCACTCTGTGGCTGTCTTGTCTATTTAGACTGTAAGCTGTTCAGGGTAGGGACTGTTTACTACTTGTGTTTGTACAGCACCTAGAACAATGGGGTCTCCAGGCGCTATCATAATACAAATAATAAAACGTAAGAACTGTAGATTTTTGCAATGGACTTGATCTAATATGAATAGATAAACCCCTCTGCAAAAAAAAAAATCTACAATTCTTATGATTATTTATCATTAGGGCCCCACCAAATTCACGTTCCATTTTGGGTAATTTCACAGTCATAGGATTTTAAAAATCGTAAATTTCATGATTTCACCTATATAAATCTGAAATGTCACGGTGCTGTAATTGTAGGGGTCCTGACCCAAAAAAAGTTGTGGGGGGGGGGGTCACAAGGTTAGGGGGGGGGGGGTTGAGGTACTGCCACTCTCACTTCTGCACTGCTGCTGGCAGCAGCAGCTCTACCTTCAGAGCTGGCCAGCTGGAGAGCAGCAGCGGCTGCTGACCAAGAGCCCAGCTCTGAAGGCAGAGACACTGCCAGCAGCAGTGCAGAAGTAAGGGTGGCATGGTATGGTGTCGCCACACTTACTTCTGCGCTGCTGCTGGTGGGTAACTGCCTTCAGAGCTAGGCACCCCACCAACAGCCGCCGCTCTCTGGCTGCCCAGTTCTGAAGGCAGTGCAGAAGTAAGGGTAGCAATAATGTGACACCCCCCGCTAAAATAACCTTGCATTGCCTCTGCAACTCCCTTTTGGGTCATGACCTCCAATTTGAGAAACACTGGTCTCCCCTGTGAAATCTGTATAGTATATGGTAAAAGCAAACAAAAGACTGGATTTCACAGGGGAAGACCAGATTTCACGGTCCGTGACACATTTTTCATGGCCATAAATTTGGTAGGGCCCTGTTTATCATCTGTACTATGAGCACAGATCATTTATTATCTGTACTAGGAGCTAGGGTGACCAGGTGTCCGGTTTTAGACTGGAACACCTGGTCAAAAAGGAATCCTGACGGATCCGCTCAGCACTACTGACCGGGCCGTTGAATATCCGGTTTGCGGCGCGACGCCGCACCATGGCCCACGCAGCTGCTGAGTCCAGAAGCAGCCGGCTCCTAGCCTTGGAGACTGCTGGGTGGATTCCGCAGGGGAGGAACTAGCACCACTCATGAGCACTCAGCAGGCAGCTGTTGAGGGGTCGCGTGGTGTGCACCTCTCCTGCTGCAGCCTGGCCCTCTTCCCCTCGCACTCCTTGTGTGGCTGGGCTCGCGCTGCAGCGCGTGCCCTGCTGTGAACTGCGGTCTGTCTGTCACCCCATCACCAGCACCCAGGAGTTCGAGGTATGTGTATCCCTGTCTCTGAGTGATGGGAATGGGGCTGCACCCCCATCCCCCGTCATTTCATCCCTCCCCATCCCATCCCATCCTGCTCCCCACACCTACCCATCCCAGCCCTGTACCCCTTACAGCACTCTCCCATCCATCCTCTCCACCTCTCAGAGCCACCACTCCATGTCCTTCATCCCCCCACCCACCCACAGCCCGGCACCCCATTCACCTCCATACACTGCTGCACTCCCATTATGTCCTTATACACCCCTGTTCCCCCCACATCCTCATGCACCTGTAGACTTCTGCCTCCCCCTGTATCCCCATCGACCCCACATACCCCCCACATCCCCTCCTTTCTCCTTCACTGCCCTGTCACCCCCACCCTGCTCTCGTCCTTGGCCTCTTTCCCTCCCCATCCTCTCTCCTCCACCCCACCCCCCATTTTTTCCCCTCCAGTACACCCTCCTCCCTTCCCAGCTGGGTGATTTAGGCAGCCCCTGGAAAAGTGTATGAAAGTGTCTCTGTGTAGGCAAGTGTGTGCATGCATGCATTATAAGAGACTGTGTGTCTTTGTGTATTGCTGCGTGTGTGTATACCTGTGTGAATAAAATTTGCAGCCTAACTCTTTGACTTTTATTCCTTTTGCTGGCGTGCACACAAAAAAACTGATGACATAAAATATGTGTGTATTTATTTCATAATACGTTTTTAAAAGAGAAGGGAACTCTAAAAGAAACGTATTATTTCTTAAAAAGTGAATGTTGTTGACTAGTAATTGCAGAAGAGCCAATGTTTCATACATTTCTCCCCACTTTTGTCTAGCTACATTATAAACTCTTTATTGCAGACTCTCTCTTTTTATGTGTATGTCCAGCACCTACCACCCTGGAGCCCTGATCTTAGTTGGGGTCTCTAGGCACTAAACAACAATTGTAATAATAAATACAGGTGAGTCACATCTTAGGTGCATTTAACATGCGCTAATTCAGCTTTCCGCGGTCGGCAAAAACAGGGGGGAAAAAAGAAAAATAACAATTTAAAAACTGCATCTGTAGTGCGGGCGATTCCGCCCGCCATTCAACTCAATGAGCGTTTCGCTATATGGGATTTTGGCTTTACGCGCTAACCGCGGAACGGAACCCCCGCGTAAGATGAGACTTGCCTGTAATGTGGAAGTATATGTGTTAGTGCATGCTAGATGTGTACACAGGAATACACGTGTGTATCAACATGTAGGTGTGGGAATCAGTTTCGACAGATTTATTTATATAGGTATCTGGACAGGTGTGCATTTCTGTGGTTGTGCTCTATTGATTTGTATTTGGGCTTCAGAAGTGGGCCTTTAATGGACCCATTGCAGCTGTGATCATGTGTGATTTTAATTCCACACAAAAAACAACTTAAGTGAACAAAAAACATGGAGCTGGTTATGAAAAATGGGAAGAAGGGAGGGAAAGAATCATGAAAACCTTTGTGAATTTTTTTTTTTTTTTACATTACCCTTTTTCACTATTTTGCTGCCAGCTCTAGCGTCCTGTAACAAATAAAACCTGACCTTAGCATAATACATCTGTCAAAACAATAAATATTCCCGTTTGGGCCTTCCAGTGAAAATGAGCAAGTGAGAGAGGGTGGGGGGAGAGCAAGCGACGGAGGGAGGGGGGATGGAGTAAGCAGGAGACGGGGCCCTAGGGAAGGGGCAGGGCCTCAGGAAAGGGGCGGGGCAAGGGTGTTCAGTTTTCTCGAATTAGAAAGTTGGCAACCCTACTAAGAGCACCTATAGGGCCATTGTCCTTGGCACTCTACAGGCTAAAAGACACCACTCCCTGCCCCGCCCTAAAGATTTTACAGTCTAAATAGAGAAGACAAAGGGCTCAGGGGAAGGGGAACAGAGTGACCAATGGATCCAATTCAGATGTCCATGGCAGACCAAGACTTTCCTTAACTTCAGACTCCAAGAGTGGAAAATCCACACCTCTTTATGAGCAGGGTCCTTAGTTTTGTTGACTTTTCTTTTTTAGCATGTTACAGATCGAGCTGGAGGAGGACAGAAAGAAAACCCACAGATTTTCTCACAAGAATATGACACACGGTGTTCTCCTCTGTCAGGAAAGGAGGCGGCTAATTTCATTCCAGCAGATAATGCAGAAACCTAGCCTGAGGGACAGAACTATTAGAATTAACTAGCTGTTCAATAATTAAGGAGTTTCATAGGCCTGCCTCTTAAGTTTTGTAACATGCCAAGCATTCATAAAAACTTTAACTCTCCTCTGAACTAGTGAAGATTTCTAGGAACATTAGGGCTCACCTAATGGTAAATTTAATACTGAATTATAGTAGAATTCCTGCACAAGTCCCAATTACTTTAATAATACTAATTTACAAATCCTAAACTTACAAATCCTAATGCATGCTAGTACCTGCACTTTAACTCCTATTAGGCCCAGAACACATTATTATCCTTGAAATTAACATCTGGTGAAGATTAATTTACTTGAGTATTTATACTATGTTCATACAGTTATATCTGTTTTAAGACTGATGATTGTTTAAGGTTGAGCCTTTGACTGGTGATGACTGACCCTCAAAAGTTGGAAGATCAGATTTAATTTCAGGTATGCACTCAAAGCTCTTGTTGCTTGGCTTAACTGTCTGAAAAAGGAGACTGAAAAATGTTATGAATGGCTCATGAGAACATAACCTGCTGTGGAACATTCTACTTCCCATCAGGCTGGAAAATAGCTTGGGGCTAGTCTACACTTACCAGCTCTGTCGGACGCGTCGGATCGATCTTCTGGGTTCAATTTATCACGTCTTGTCTAGACGCGATAAATCGAACCAGGAAGTGCTCCCCCGTCAACGCTGGTAATCCTGCGCCACGAACGGAGCAGGCAGAGTCGACGGGAGAGCCTGCGCGCCGCGGTGTGGACCGGGATGAGTACTTTGAAGTTCGAAATAAGATACTTCGACTTCAGCTACGTTATTTACGTAGCTGAAGTCGCGTATCTTACTTCGAACTTCAGGGCTACTGTAGACCAGCCCTTGGTAATAGACACTCTCACAGCATATTGGCACTTCTAGTTCCAGACAAAACATGGGCAAAGCTATATAATAAGTGTGATGGGTTGGATCACAGAAAACCCCTTGAGAACTGCCAACTGATGTGTCTAGACTACCTCTGAGCCTGTTTTCCCTGGCAGTTTGGGATTTCAGAACCTTGCCTAGTTTGAGCCAGACACACTAGCCTGCTACAAACATAGACCCCGGTCTGTACCACGTCCCCTAAAAGCTGCAGGCTTAACTGAAAACAGCTTAAGAAGTGTTCCTGTCTCCAACACTCAGATGCCCAGCTTCCAATGGGGTCCAACCCCCAAATAAATCAGTTTTACCCTGTATAAAGCTTATACAGGATAAACTCATAAATTGTTCGCCCTCTATAACACTGATAGAGAGATATGCACAGCTGTTCCCCCCCCCCCCCAGGTATTAATACATACTCTGGGTTAATTAATAAGTAAAAAGTAATTCTATTAAATACAAAAGGTAGGATTTAAGTGGTTCCAAGTAATAACAGACAGAACAAAGTGAATTACCAAGCAAAATAAAATAAAACATGCAAGTCTATGCCTAATACAGTAAGAAAGTGATTACAGATAAAATCTCACCCTCAGAGATGTTCTTTTACTGACTAGCCTCCTTCTAGTTTGGGTCCAGCAATCACTCACACCCCTGTGGTTACTGTCCTTTGTTCCAGTTTCTTTCAGGTATCCTTTGGAGGTGGAGAGGCTCTCCCTTGAGCCAGCTGAAGACAAAATGGAGGGGTCTCCCAGGGGCTTAAATAGACTTTCTCTTGTGGGTGGAGACCCCCTCCCCTCTCTCCTATCCAGAATCCAGCTCCAAGATGGAGCTTTGGAGTCACATGGGCAAGTCACATGCCCATGCATGACTGAGTTCCTTACCAGCCAGGCCACATTCCTGGGAAAGTTCAGATGTGGATTGGCATCTCTAAGTTCATTGTTAGCTTAAGTGTTTCTTGATTGGGCACTTACTGAGAATAGTCTTTTCTCGGGAAGCTGACAAACTGCTTCACTGAGGCTACTTAAAATTAAACAAGTACATAGCCAATATTCATAACTTCGAATACAAAAATGATACATGCATACAAATAGGATGAATATATCCAATAGAACATAACCTTTGCAGAGATATGTTACATGGCATATCTAGCATAACACATATTCCAGTTATGTCATATTTACTTTCATAAGCATGTTTCCATAAAGTATTATGGGGTGCTACGTCACAACAAGCACTATCTATGAGGGTAGGACAAGTACTTCAGAATCTTCACAGAGGTCTGGGTTTCACTGTGTAATATGGTAGACGTTCAAGAGAGGTGGAATACTTATTCTTTCCAAACCAGTTTGCTTATTTCTAGTTAAGAGATGTTATTTCTTCACTAAACTAGCTTGTTGCTTAAGACAGTGGTTTTCAAACTTTTTTTCTGGTGACCCAGTTGAAGGAAATTATTGATGCCCGCAACCCAATGGAGCTGGGGATGAAGGGTTTGGGGTGTGGGAGTGGGCTCAGGGCTGGGGCAGAGGGTTGAGGTGCAGGGTGAGGGCTGAGGGGTGGGGCCAGGAATGAGGGGTTAAGAGTGTGGGAGGAGGCTCTGGGCTGGGGTGCAGGAGGGGAGTCAGGGCTCTGGGCTAGGGTGCAGGCTCTGCAGTGGGGCCAGGGATGAGGAGTTTGGGGTGTAGGACGGGGCTCCGGGTTTGGGGGAGCTCAAGGCTGGGGCAGGGGATTGGGGCACAGGCTTGGGGCATGGGCTTACCTCCCGCTGCTCCTAGTCAACGGTGCGGCAGGGGTTTTAAGGCAGGCTTCCTGCCTGTCCTGGAACCACTGACCGTGCTGTGCCCCAGAAGCAGGTGTGGCTCCTAGGTGGAGGAGCGCAAGTGGCTCTGCGCGGCTCTCACCCGCAGGCACCACCACCCCCAGCTCCCACTGGCCGGAAACCGACCAATGGGAGTGTGGAGCTGGTGCTCGGGGCGGGGGCAGCACGCAGAGCCCTGTGGCCCCCCTGCCAAGGAGCTAGGCCTGCTGCTGGCCGCTTCCGGGGCACAGCATGGTGTCAGAACAGGTCGGCCGCCAGGGTCCCTGGATACTGAGCAAAGTGACCCAGTGCCTTGTGTTCCGCAAGCCAGTATTGGGTTGCGACCCGAAGTTTGAAAACCACTGGCTTAAAGTAACCATAACCTTTTTTCAGACCTGTACAAGGGCTCTGTGAAGCTCGTCTCTTCCACCAACAGAAGCTGGTCCACTAAAAAAAGATATTACCTCACCCACCTTCTCTCTCATAAAAAATTAAGACACTTTTTTCTATCCAAGGCTGACCTTGCCTTTTCCAGTACAATACAGGTGTAATCAGTGTAAGAGGTCTCAAGGCCACAAAATGGCCAGTGAAGCAGCTTAAATGACTTTTTTGGAGTTGTGGGGGTAGGGAAGGAAGAGAGCAAGACAACTCAGAAACAATAGCTGAAAGTTATCAACCTGCATTTCCCTTTCAAAGACAGTCACCTTCCAAAGCTTAAAAGGACCAAAATGTCATGGAAAGCAGCTAAGGGTAACAATGATTGATGAAGTGTTAAAAAAAATTTTTAATGTCAAGTACTTCTCTAATAATTTTTCTCACTGGTTATAACAACTTCTAGAAAGTTTGAGAATAAAAATCTCTCTCTTCTAAGGTCCTATCCTATATTGTACTGAGCACCTTCTACTTCCATTTACTTTAATGGCTGAGAGTGGGACTGCACATCTCTCAGGAGCAGGTCCTAAATATTTTATACTTCATCATGTGCCCATATAGCCACTTTTTTGGTAGGACTACTCATCAGTTTTGTGCTCCTGGCATTAATTTGTTTGTAAACAAAACACTGAAGCATTTATTCTGGGACTGTGAAAAAACCCACACATATCGTCCGTTATATGTGGACATTTCAAACCTATAAATCGAGGAAAGCAGGTCACATTCTAAGCCCACAGTCTTACCACTACTCTTCAATATTCAGAAATATTAAGAGAAAAATGTATATGAGCATTAATACCCAGAAATCTCACTTAAGAACTATTACAGAGACTTGAGGTAAAATCCTGGCCCCAATGACATTAATGGGAATTTTCCAATTGATGATAATGGGGCCAGGAATTCACCTTTAGAATATACTAGATAAAGCTTTTATTCTCTGTTATATAGTTTGTTTACATGCAGCTATCAGAGAATAGCTAAACAAATGCAGCTGCTGACAATTAGGTCTAGGCGCATTGATTTAAAAAAAAGCTATGTTTATTTGCGTGTTTTCTCCAGATTTTCTTTCACCCCTGCCTCAGTCAGTCATCCACACAAATACAGTGCCGCCTTACATAGCTACATATTTCACATGTTTAGTAATTTAACTCTACAAAAAATGTACTGCACTTGCACATAGGGTGACCAGACAGCAAGTGTGAAAAATCAGGATGGGGGGGAGGGGGAATAGGAGCCTATATAAGAAAAAGACCCCAAAATTGGGACTGTCCCTATAAAATCAAGACTTCTGGTCACCCTACGTGCACAGATGATTTTTAATGAGTACTAATTCATTCAAACGAAAACCAGTTTTCAATGAAACAGTCCAGGGCACATCTCACCTCCATGAGAACTAGTTCCTTGCCAAATTTCAGTTTTCTATCTTTTATCTATTTTTGCAATGCATCTGTTGTTGGAGGCTGGGGAGGTTGGTTTGGTTGGGTTTTTTTTGTGGGGGGAGGAAGGGGTTATAATCACAAAATTCATTATCATTTTTTTTAAAATTGAGTATTCTCTCCTTCCCTCCCACCCCCATCCCCACCCCCCTCTCCTCATACTCAAGTACTGTTTAACTTTTTTTTTATTCAAATTTTTTTTTAATTCACATTTTTGGGCATAGACGAAGCCAGAAAAATTTCAGTCCAAAAAGTGAACGTTTCAGAAAGTTATATGCAAGTTAGATCAGGATTACAATGGAAACATTTATGCACTCCATCTAAAATGATAATTGCCATTATAATGAACATGAAAGCATTGGTGCCATCTCTGCTATTGCCACGTTCTGAGGACGATGCATACAACACATGGAGTTTAATTTGACTTTATGTGCATATGCACATAGACTTTGTTTTGTAGTGAATCTACACATAGCTTGGTGGATGGATACTGCATATAAAATTCAGCAACACACAAAGGTATACTGAGTTCATACTGTGTTTATTGCTGGTTGCATACGTTAAAGCTGAGCTCACGGGTATAGTGGGAATAGTAAGCTATGTGAGAGGTTTTATAGATGTAACTTTAGTGCCTTCATGACTAAAGATAGAGTCTGCTTTGCAGGCAGCTCCATCCAAGAAAAGGAGTGTGTACTGTGACAAAGCTCTATCCATGTCTCTGTGGGTCCCACGTTTCCTGGCAAACTTCGCTAGCCTCAGAGGCTCACTGTGACCCTCCATGTAGCCCTTCTCTGTCTAGAGGCAAGGGTCACAGCCTACTGAGCCATTTTCATCATAAGCCAGCAAGGGAGGTGAGAAGAAGCTACCCTCCCTTTCACAGTCTCTGTTATCTCCTAGTCTCAGTGATTAATTGGGAGGCAAAGGGGGAAGCCTGGGCCCTCTCTCTACTCTGGGCTCCAGCCCAGGAACCCTAATAATATCAGCTATGGTAGCTGACTTTTTAGAACCCATACAATTTCCTGGCCCACTTCCCCACAGCAGCCCCCACTTCCTCAAGATCCACTTCACCCTTACCTCAGGGCCTCCTTCCTTGTGCCTGATATGGTTTCTATTGCTCAGTCTCTCCAACAGCGCGGCTTCCTCCTACAGCTCCTGACACACGTGCCCACCTGAATAACGGGGAGGCTTTTAACTAGCTTCAGCCAGCCCCTGATTGGCTTCAGGTGTCCCAGTCAACCTAGCTGTCCTCCCTGCCTTCTGGAAAGATCTTAATTGGCCCCAGGTGTCTTAATTGACCTGGAGCAGCTGTCATTTGCTTATCCTGGTAACAGGGATTTGTTTAGCCTGTGGCTAATATATCTGTCTCCCATTACTTTACTATAGCCATCTGACATTGCCCCATCACAGTAGGAACATGGAAGGGAAACTCCTTTCCACTCCAGGGACATCTCTTCCATACCCCCTGGAGTAAACACACACACACACACATGAATAGTACAATGAATATAGGAAAATAAAATATTTATTCACAGAGGGATAAATGGAGAAAAAACAATAGAGGAAGATGTAGGAATGGTAAAACAGGGTTATACTCCACACGAGGCCCCACGGGCCCTGGTACCACAATATGAAAGGAAAGGCACTAACAATGCATCTACCTTCAGAGTTCAGGAATCCTGGGAAGGGTTCCAGTCTGGCAGGGAGTCCTGGGTGTTCCTGATCATCTTCGATACCAGTAAATTTTCCCCAACAAACCTCACAGGTGCCCTCTTCTGCTGCTCTCTGCAAACACCTCCAACCTCCCTCCTTATTCCCAATGCAAGGTCACAAGCCCAAGTACTCATGGCCCCCTACATCTCTTGGCAGCAGTGATACTGGGACGAGCTCTCATTTCTCCTTCTTGGGTGATTCCTCCCTGGCATGGCGTTCCCACTGGCTCCTGTCCTTGGGCATCCCAGTCAGACACTCTTTCCTCCCAGGCTTCGGGCTGGCTCTCGGCTGCTTCACTATCTGGGGGTCTCTCTCTCTCACACACACACACACACACACACACACACACACACACACACACACACACACACTCTCCCTCTCTCCACACCCTGCACTAATCAGCACTTCCTTCCCCTAAGGACAAGGTTTGAAAGGGCCCATGCTCTCTAAAGCTAAAGAGGGTTACATAGACACACGACTTCTATCCAAGATGTAGAGTTTGTACATTTTGACAGAAGATGCAACTACTGGACTTGTATTTCTACCATCTGCCTTCAAACAAACTAGATCAGCGATCGGCAACCTTTGGCACGTGGCCCGCCAGGGTAAGCCCCCGGCAGGCCGGGCCGGTTTGTTTACCTGCCACGTCCGCAGGTTCGGCTGATCGCGGCTCCCACTGGCCGTGGTTCACCACTCCAGGCCAATGGGGGCTGAGGGTAGTGGTGCGGGCCGAGGGATGTGCTGGCTGCCGCTTCCCGCAGCCCCCATTGGCCTGGAGTGGTGAATCGCAGCCAGTGGGAGCTGCAATCAGCCGAACCTGTGGACGCGGCAGGTAAACAAACCGGCCCGCCAGGGGATTTACTCTGGCAGGCCGCGGGCCAAAGGTTGCCGATCCCTGAACTAGAGTCTCAAAGTCAAGCTGTGGAAATATTGTATTTTAATCTTATTCATCTTGTCCATTGGGGAAAAATTATTTACATTATGCTACTGAATGCTCTCGTTAGCAGAATGGATACTGCGGTCATTGTGATGTCAGTGAATGCTGTAGGTCTGAAAAGTAGTGGTTTTACTTGCTGCTTGAATATTTGCAGACAATCATTATACTCTTTTATGCTTTGATACTTCAAGAATTCCCCCCACCAACATCATCATTTTGGGACAATGCCATTAGGAATTCACAATCTTGAGTGAGTGCAGATGAAACTTTTAAAAAGGTTAACCTATCAGAATTACACCATTTTGGGTGACAGGTTCAGTCCAAGTTGGCCCTACAAACACCTACTTTGCCTGTAAGCAGTCATTGTAGCAACCTAGCTGGGGTTTGTTTAAATATCAACTCAGCTAGCAAAAGTCCACTTAAAAACTGATTTACCTGTTTTATTTCCTACCTACACTTAATGTTTGTTAAGGTGTCCCAGACTAACACTCTGTTCTATCAAGTTTCTTCCCCCAGCTAAGAGAAAGTAAAGAAACTAACCAACTTTGGACATAACCACTTTTTCCTAAACAACTCCTCTATACTCTCCCTACTCAGTTGCAATGTGAATGCATATTATTACACAGGTCTGATTCAATGTTCATGGAAATCAATGGGAATCTATACACTGACTCCAATGGGCACTGGATCAGGTCCTGAGTCAGGAGATGGAGACTACACTAGTGGTGTTCTGTGGCCTGCAGAAGCTCTAGCAGGAAACACCAAACACAAATGCACTTGGTCCCTTCCTCTCCATTGACTATTGACAGCAAAATGCCTGCTCCAAAGCACAGATGTCTTAAGGTTTGCCTACTTGAGAACCCTCAGGCAAGTTAAGACTAATTAACTAAAAGTGTGGGTATTAAGCTAAAGCAAACTAAGACCACTGTACTTTTGAATGAGATCATCCACATAGAACTTAAAGCACTTTAACTTCACACCTTTAGTTAATTCATCTTACCTTTCCTGGGTGTCCCCATGTAGACAAGCCTTTATAGAGGGGCATCACCAAAAGTGACTGAACAGTGGAAACTGTACAAAAACTCCAAAGCAACCTGCACAGAGGTGGGGGAAGGTGGGTGAGTCTACTTTTTTTATTTTTTGTTCCTTTGTCTGAAAGGACCTCCTTTGGGGGGAGGAGTTAAGATTTTGGGGGTGCTTTAATATTTTTCTTTAACCTTAGAAATAGCAAGAATATAAACTCTTGTCACCTCTGCATTTTTCCTAGTGGTCTCAGTTAAACAACCCACAGATGTGAACTAAAACTTCTGTTGATCTAGTGGAGGTGTAGAACCTTTAACAAAGATTGTTTCTTCCAACAGTTTGAGAGTGAACATAAACTGAGAAGGGAAACCCCACCAAGAATTTAAAAAAACCCCAACATTTGCTCTTTCAATTAAATCAGGTTTCACTGTATCTAATGTCAAACACCTGTAAATTCTCTAATCATCCATAAACCACTCCAGGAAAAACAAGGTAGGTGATACCCTAATTTCTAATGTAAAAACAAGAAGTAGCAGTAGACGTTTAAAAACAAAATGTCAGGCTCTCTTTGCACAATATCAAGAACCAAGACAGGACACAATCCCAATTTTTAATACCTTCTGCAGGTCCTCTCCATGAAGCAGTTCTACTTAAAATAACTTTTATATCTGTCTTCCTTAGCCCCTTTCCTGCTTACAGGTTTCTCAGAATTCCATTCATGCTGTCATTTTCCCCTCCTAAAAGCTTCCCAGTAATCATTCCGCCCTGTTGTTCTGGCCAGCTGAACGTGGCTTTTGGAGAAAAAGAACAAACTGTAAAAAGGAAAATGAAGCAATGACAGAAATTAGAAATATAAAATCCTCTGTTAGGTCATCTAATCCATTCCCTAAGGGTCAATGGAGGTTAGTTCCTTTACTAGAACTTTATTTAGTTTCCCAAACAATGGGGTTTTTCACCCCTTCCCATGGGAGATTATTTCACAATGCGATAGATGTAAATGTCAGGAAGTTTCTCCTAATCTTCAGCCTACATTTTCAAGCTCTTAGGTTTATCCCAGAATTGTGCTGTGTTTAATAATTTAGTTTGCATTGATCTGAGTTCTAAAATGCCCAACAGCTCACTATCAAAATTGCACTACAGGTAGTGAGGGCCCGATCCTGCAATGAGCTCGGCACAGGTCGATAAAAGATGTTCTTCTCAATAACAGAAGGTTTTTTTAAAAAAACAACCCTTCTTTACGAGTCTAAACTGGCCTTTGAAATAAAGTTTATTTGATTCCAGAGTTTAATCACGATTATCTGACATGAGGTTTCACATGGTTTTCAGTGTTCCAACTTTCTCATAATATCTGGTGTTCTTATTAATGCCCCAGATCCTAGGGTCAAGTAATTATGTGAGAATCTCAGTTTTAAAAAGCAAGTTTCTAGCCGTGATGGTTGCGAGGAAAAGCATGAAAACCCGACCAGAGCATAAAGGTCCAGAACTCATAAAACAAACAAAGGAACCTCACGTTTACTGTTTAAAATCTCATGATTTTTAAGCCAATCATGATTTTTTTGCGGCCCGACTTGTGAATTTTAAGCACTTGATGTTGGTTTTGTCCTGGTCTGCACTGACCAGCCTCACGTCAGCTCACCCAACACTAGACCATTGTATCTGAACACAATATAATCTAGGCAAGCCCTAAAATGGCACTCTGCCTTCCTCCCTCCTGCTATTACCGAAGGCTCCTGCATGCAGGGCCGGCTCCAGGCACCAGCCTACCAAACACATGCTTTGGGCGGCACCTGGAGGGGGGCGGCGCTCAGGGTTGTTTTTTTAAAAAAAACATACTGCGCCCCATGGCACTCTGGGAGAGCTGGGCCGCCCGGAAGAGCCGGGCCGCGGCCGGGCTCGGCACCCTCCCCGCAGCACTCCCCACCGGCGCCCCGGCCGAGGCAGCGGGGCCTGCCCTGGGCCCGCCACACTCCCCGGCCAGGCAAGCGGGGCCTGCCACGGCGGCCCCATGCTCCCCAACGGCGCCCCGGCCGGGGAAGCAGGGCGGCGGGTGCGCCGCGCTCCCCGCCGGCACCCCGGCCGGGGCAGCGGGCATGCCGCCCTCCTCACCGGCGCTCCAGGTGGGGGGGGGTGTTTTGGCGGGCGTGGGGGGGGTTGTTTTGGCAGGCGTTGGGGGGGGGTGTTTTGTTTGGGGGGGGATAGCGTTTGGGGTTTGGTTTTTTTGGTTTTTGCTTGGGGCGGCAAAAACATTAGAGCCGCCCCTGCCTGCATGTGATGTAAGAGAGCAGAAGCCCTTACCTCAAACCAGGAAATGAAGGCAGGGTCTGGCGGACAGGGGGTAAAAGTCTAAGAATTAATCAAAGCTTTCAATTGCAGTGATTTGCAAATGCAAGTTGGGAATTGACATTTTGAAGTCTGGTTCTATTTTAAAAAAAAATACAGTAACTCTTCACTTAAAGTCATCCCGGTTACCGTTGTTACGTTGCTGATCAATTAGGGAACATGTTCCTTTAAAGTTGTGAAATCCTCCCTTGTAACGTCGTTTGCAGGCTATCAATTGCGGCAATTCAGCTGTCCCTTCCCCCACTGCCATGTGCTGCTCCCCACAACTTCTGCCTGTTTGCTGTGGGGGGGGGAGGGGAAGAAGAGGGGGGCTAAAGTCATGGTGCCTGCTTGCTGTGGCGGGGGGAGAAGAGGGGAACTAATGTCCCCCTGCTCCTGCATATCGCTTACCTCATCTTCCATAGAGCAGGGGGGACACACGAGGGAGGGAGCTGCTGCCTTAAGCAGAAGCTGCAGCTGTGGGGCTTGCTGATCTAATTAACAAGGCAGTGTACTTCTGACCCCACTCTTGATACCTAATTGGAAATGTGCATC
Source organism: Chelydra serpentina (assembly GCA_037349315.1). NCBI lineage: Eukaryota > Metazoa > Chordata > Testudines > Chelydridae > Chelydra > Chelydra serpentina. The sequence goes on along the minus strand of JBAIAC010000029.1, from coordinate 30,689,754 downwards.
TCTATCTCTGAAACAAACAGGTGTGTGTCTCTGTCTGCCCTCCCTCCTTTCCTGCTGCCTTGTAGAGTGTGAGAGTTAACCCTTAAGGGCTCAGCCAACTGCTTAGTTCAGTTAGGCATTCCCTGGGAAATATCCCACCCTCTGACTCCTCCACCTCAACCAAACTTCACTATCATCATCGCTGTGTACCAGTATTCAATTGTTTGTTTAAAACGTAGTGTGTGTGTGTGTGTGTGTGTGTGTGTGTGTGTGTGTGTGTGTGTGTGTGTGTGTGTGTGTGTCTTTTGTCTGGTGAAAAAAAATTCCCTGGAACCTAACCCCCTCATTTACATTAATTCTTATGGGGAAATTGGATTCGTTTAACATTGTTTCGCTTAAAGTTGCATTTTTCAGAAACATAACTACAACGTTAAGTGTGGACCTACTGTATGGTGCCGAATTCTCAGGTGGTGTAAATCAACTTACTTCTCTGGCCCATGGAGCTCTGAACAGGGCTAACCTCTGCAGACAGCTCCCATCTGCAGTAGTGGGCATGGCCGTGATGCCCATTCAGCAGGACATGAGGCCCAGCGACCACGGAGAGCCTGAGGATCAGTGGCACAATAACAGAAGGGAGAAAAAGGAGAAGGGACTTTTTCCTCAGGTTTTTAAGCATTTTGTTGATGATGGCTGCCCCTCACTGCAGCTAGAGAACAAAGTAATTCTCATTGATGGTCATCCCAGATGTCATATGGGTTTGTCCCACTGACTCAAGGGGAAATTTCATTCAAATCTCAAAATTCATTGGTGTAGAGGAGCTTCTTACACTCCCTACCCCATACCCCCCAAAACAGGCAGTGTGACAAGTATCCCATACTGCCATTAGTGGCCCAACCCATCCAATGATTGCTCAGTCATTGAAAGAGAGTTGCTGTTGCTCAGAGAAATTTTAATTCACACTGCAAAATGCATCATAACTTGTAGAGGAGCATGCCACACAGCATGCCACACAGCAGCCCTCCAATTCAAACTTCTCCACACCCTCTACTTACCACACCCCAACCACGCATAATTAGAGGTAGCTACACACTGGGGAAGATGTCACTGCTCAACAATTTTTCCCATCTATATGCCCACACCCTCCAATTCCACAACATTCTCATAGTTTTACTCCCCTCTGGACCAGTAGCAAAAGAGGCCTACACTGGTAATGTAAACCACCACAAGATTATACTCACTGGCCTACCACAATCTGCCCTGGGACACAGTTGTGAAGTCCCAAATTGCATGGGAGTAACTGAGGGCAGAATTCAGCTCAGTGAATCTAGTTTTGTGGTGACTTACATTCCCAATACAGTGGGGATTGTGGGGGTGTAATAGGGTTGCCAACCTTCTAGTTGCATAAAACCGAACACTCTAGCCGCGCCCCTTCCCTGAAGCCCCGCCCCCCACTCACTACATTCCCCCTCCCTCGGTGGCTCACTCTCCCCCCACCCTCACTCACTTTCACTGGGCTGGGGCAGGGGGTTGGGGTGCGGGAGGGGGTGATGGCTCCAGCTGGGGGTGCGAGCTCTAGAGTGGGGCTAGGGATGAGGGGTTTGGGATGTACGAGGGGGCTCCAGGCTGGGGGATGGGGCCGAGGGAATTCAGAGAGAAGGAGGAGGCTGCAGGTTGAGATGTGGGAGGAGGTGAGGGCTCCGGGGTGGGGCCAGGGATGAGGGGTTTGGGGTGCAGGAGGGGGCTGCAGGTTGAGGCAGGGGGTTGGGGTGCAGGAGGGGCTGAGGGTGGAGCCAGGGATGAGGGGTTCAGGGTGTGAGAGGGGGCTCTAGGCTGGGGCAGGGGATTGAGGTGCAGGGGGATGAGGGCTCTGGGATGGGGGTGCGGGTTCTGAGATGGGGCCAGGGATGAGGAGTTTGGGGTGCAGGAGGATGCTCTGGGTTTGGGGGGGACTCAGGGCTGGGGCAAGGGGTTGGGGCTCAGGGTGGGGGCATGGACTTACCTAAGATTGCTCCCGGTCAATGGCGCAGCAGGGGGCCTAAGTCAGACTGCCAACCTGTCCTGGCATCGCACTGCGTGCACCCCGGAAGCAGCCAGCAGATCTGGGTCATAGGTGTGGGGGGCAGGAAAGGAGGCTCCATGCGCCACTCTCGCCAGCACGCACCACCCCCCCAGCTCAGCCAATGGGAGTGCAGAACCAGTGCTCGGGGCGGGGGCAGCACGCGGAGCCCAGTGCCCCCGCCCCGCCTAGGAGCCGAACCTGGTGGCCGCTTCCGGGGTGCAGCGCGGTGCCAGGATAGATAGGGACTAGCCTGCCTTAGCGCCGCAGCACCGCCGACCGGACTTTAAATGGCCTAGTCGGCGTTACTGAGAGGAGCCACCAGGGTCCCTATTCAACCAGGTGTCCGGTTGAAAACCTGGTCACCCTGGGGTGTAGCCAAGGACAGAAGATGGCCCCAGATATACAGCAGTCATGTCCTTAGAAATCCATTACCATGATTAGACTGTCTAATCCAAGAGCAAAGCATTCCATTTTTCGAAGCATTCTAGTGCATATCATGTCATTGTGTAGCAGGATATACTAAGCTTCTGTTTACATTACATAAATTGTTTGACTGGGAACAAAAAACAGTGCAAAAAATTTTTCCCAAGAGTTATTTTTGTTCTGTATTTACAGATTAGCACCATTCAGTGTCAATGACAATGCTGTTCTCCCCTTCTTGTCCTGCTGCACAAAAACGACAAACTCTGGATTTACAGCAGCGGCATTTCTCAAAAGGTCAAATTTACCCTCTAGATTTTGGCTTTACTAGTATTTCATATAACAACAGTATATAAACCTCAGTCTAAGTTTTCTCTCCAAGCCTAGATGATATTGTTGTTCTTATTACAGTAGCACTAAGAGGCCCCTAGCAAAACAGTGGCCTTATTTTGCGAGGCACTATTCAAACATAAAGTAAGACAGCCCCTGCTCAGATGAGCTTACTGTCTAAACCAGGGGTGGGCAAACTACAGCCTGCGAATCCCTGTCATGCTCACCTCTCACATCCTAGAGGAAGCCACACCAGCCACAATGACTCAGCAAATTTACTCAGTCTATATTCTCCTAGTGTAGATGTAGCTTATACCAGCAAAAGAATGCTTTTGCAGATACAGCTCATGCCAGTTCCTCAGAAATGTCATGAAATAAACAATTAGAAATCAGACCCCAAACTAGGGTGACCAGATGGTCCCGATTTTATAGGGACAGTTCCGATTTTGGGGTTTTTTTCTTATAGAGGCACCTATTACTCCCACCCCCGTCCTGATTTTTTACACTTGCTATCTGGTCACCCTACCCCAAACCAACATTACTATGCTGACAAAAGTTTATAGTACAGACATGGCCTCAGTAGCTTTATGCAAGGCTTTTAGTGCTGCATCCATAAATGGGGTTTAAATCCTGCCACCTTGTCACACTCTTACTCTACACTGTTTTAGAAAACATTTTTTGGGAGGGGAGATTAAAATTAGGGAGTCTAGTGGTTTCTTTTGCCAATAGTTATTATCAGCTTCTTTCAGTGAAGTCTCTAACAGTGCAATTTTTCAGTATTCATCTTGTACTTGTATATTGCCAGGAAAACAAATCCTTTAAATCTAATCTGTGATTTAGCTTGATTGAAACATGTAACAACATTTTCAAAGCACTCTCAAGATGCACTATAACATCAACTGACCGTCTTTTTTTATTAATAGTCCAAATAGAAGCTTTTATTAACTCAAAGTGCTTTAATACAAACAGTATCAAAGTCTGAACATCTGAAGGATTGTATTGTTTGTGTCATACTTGCAAAGTTTCTCCACTCTCCCCACATGCCAGAACTGTAATGACAAGATGAAGGGAAAGAGGAGAAAACATTGAAACTTCCCCTCAGCTTTAAGAACTGACCATGCTCCTAACTCTTATAGCAAGTAGTAGCCACTGGGACTGTTAGTAGAGCAAGGTCTCACTTGCCGTGAGTAAAGATGGCACATTGAGAGCCTCCGTGAATAAATGAGCTAGAATAATGATTCCTCCATTGTTGATTTGATCAACATTTACAAGTCATGATAACCTTATTTGGTTTAATTTCTTTTTATCAATTTAGACAAAATGGTTAAAAACAGTAGGATAAACACCAGGGGCCAAATTCATCTCTAGTGTAACTCCACAGGCGACAATGGAATGTGGGTTGAATTTGACCCATTGACTTCAACTGGATAGTGCAGGTATCATCAGTAAGCAAGCTCAGGTGAGGGTGCTGGTTCTAATCTCTCAGACTCCTGTCATTTTTGTCAAGGAAGCACTGCATCAATGCACAGATGACTCAGAATGAAAAGTGGACCATTTTAGGGACTTTGGCCTGATGGCACGAAAGGAGTTATGTGCCTTAAGTCCCTCTTCTAGGTGCCTGAGTCCCAGTTTTGGAATCACTGAAATGCTCAAAACTCCCACTGAACCCTGCAGGCATCTAAATCACTCCGGGCCTAAGTTTTCAGAGTAAAAGTCCGCGAGGCGCCTACGTTTCTGCCTCTGGGCATGCCTCCCTCTAGGCATTCAGGTGCCTGTCTCCTGCCTGTCTCAGAGCAATTCACAACCCAGGGAAAGACAGGCATTTGGCTGCCCAAGTCAGGTGCAGGGCCCCATCCAGTAGACCTGGTTAAAGGGTACCTACTGGACTGGGCCCCTCAGATGAGTTCACAGAAAACAACCAAGGGGTGCAGAGTGCATGAAGCTGCTGAGACTACGTCTACACTATAAACTCACTTGCTCGCTCGGGCTCAAATGACTCAAAAAGAATGAGAGCACACAGACATACGAACGATTCAGTAGTCTGGAGGCTGGAGGATTTACCTGGAAGGTGGGAGACCCAGGATCCAGTCAACCCTGTTCTAATGACTCTTTTCTTATTTATCCAGAGTGCAACAGCTTCAACAGGAAAGACTGAGGGAGCCCCACGTTACAAAATCCCATAGCCAGGAGCAGCTTTAACAATTTTGCCGCCCCAAGCAGTCGCCACAACCCCACCCCTGCAGGCAGACGTAGTGGGGCCCTGCCCCCGACGCATGCAGACGTTGCAGGGCCCCCAACGCAGCCAGTCCGAGTCCCACGGTGGCAAGGGAAGAGCAGCGGACCTGCTGCCGAATTGCCGCCGTGGCAGGCGAGAATGGGGGGGCAGTCTGAGTCCCACGGCGGCAATTCAGTGGCAGGAAGAGCAGACCTGCCGCCGAATTGCCGCCGCCTCATTCTCGATGCGGCCCCAAGCACCAGCTTGAAAAGCTGGTGTCTGGAGCCAACCCTGCCCATAGCCCAATGGTTAAGAGCACCCTCCTAAAGGTGGCAGATCCCTGTTCAAATCCCTTCTCCTTCCTCCCCCCAAGATGGAGCGGGGACTAGAACCAGGGGTCTCCCACCTCTCAAGAGAGTAGCCTAACGTCTGGGCTACAAGTTATGAGGGAAGTCCTCCTCCCCCTTACCAGCCTGCTTCTTGTTAACAGTGTAGGTGCCCAGTGCCAAGAGAGGCTTTGCCGCTGAGACTCCCAAATAAGATAGGTGCCTCCCTGCAGCCTGGACTTAGGGACTAATCTCCAAGATGACGCGGCGCTTAGCACACACTCCTGTCATCAGTATCTCCCTTTGGCTATCTTAGGAGTTCTCTAGCTAGCACGCTGGCTTTTGTGAATCGTATTCTAAGGTGTCTATTTCTCCCCTTTCACTGCATAGAAACTTAGGCACCTCGCTCAGCTTTGTGGATCACAGTGATTTTCTAGGTGCCTAAAAGTTAAGTGTTATGACACCCCTTTTGTGCATTGAGGCCTTTGTGACTACAAGGAGTTCTGTACAAGTAGTGAATCTTGTAACTTCCAGAGGGGAAAAAACTTTGAGCATTGCATTAGAATCAGAAGAATGGCAATGTACACAAGAAGTTATACAAGAAGTTCTGCAATGGCTTGTAACCAAATCACAATAAAAATTCTATGCAGAATATAGCATTATCCCAGTAGGGATAGCATAAATCAGACAGGTAACAAAGCACTTTAGAATATATTGTATAGACCTGTTCCAAAATAGCATATTTTTAGATAATCAAGGTAATTGGGAAGATCACTAGTAAGCCAAATATTAAATTTCAACCAGAAGCAATAACACTTGCACAGAAAATGCTGAGAAACAGGATGAGAAAAGCCAAAAAAAACTGGTTTGACTGTTATTTCTAGTTGGGAAATCTCTCATAATAAGGGCATCTTCTGACACAAATTGGTTACCACAAGCATGGTACTACATGTTGGAAATGGTAAAATTCAATCTTTGAAACAAAGAATCCCAAGAAATTCATGTTAATTTGGCCGTGCTTCTTTAATTGTTCTAATAACCATCCTCAAACCAATGAATAACCAAAAATTGTAAATAGGACTTTGGTGTTGTTTCTTAATTTTAAATAATGTGCTGTTCTGCAGCACCACAGAGTAATTGAAAAAAAAGTTATACTTAAATCATTTTAACAAAAGTGCCAGGGATATTGGGTCTGTCACTTGGAAATTAAATAAATGTTGTTAAAATTGGATACTAGTATGTTCTAAAACTATGTAAATTTTTTTTTATTCAAAAGAAAGGGAAAAAAATTACTACTAGTGATTGTATGTTACTACTGTAAATTATTCTATTGTTCCTTTTTGCTGATACAGTTATTTATGTACTTGGATTCCTCGTGTTTAAAAACAAAAGACATGAGAGTTTTTAGATGTAATAATACTCAGGGGGAGGGGGAAATAACCTGAAGAAATGAAACCTAAGGCCAAAGAGCAGAATTCTCAACTTCTTACTATTGTGTTCTAACACAACCCCAGATGATGGTCAATTGGCCTGCATAGATGGGCCCTAAATGTAGCATAAAATGGCAGTTATCACAGGTGTTGCAATAGCATGTGTCATATCTGATAGCATGCTGTCTATGTATGGAGGGTAGGGTGACCAGACAGCAAATGTGAAAAATTAGGACAGGGGGTGGGGGGTAATAGGAGCCTATATAAGAAAAAAAGACCCCAAAATCGGGATAGTCCCTATAAAATTGGGACATCTGGTCACCCTAATGGAGGGAGACCTGCCATCGAAGGCCAGGAGGGTATTTCTGAAATGAACTTAACATGTGATGTGATCTGTGCAGGTAATTAGAGTAAGTTTATTTTGGTGGTTAGTTTTACAGGTCCTGATCATACAAATCAGTGAAACTGAGCTCAGCACAAGTCTGGGGAATGGGGAAATACAAAGGTAGCATTAAGCCATCTTTGTGCATCTCTGGACTCAAGAGCCTTCCTTGCTTATGCTCGTGGAAAGGGTGGCATCAGAAACACTATAGCAACTATGACAGGTTTCACAGTAGCAGCCGTGTTAGTCTGTATCTGTAAAAAGAACAGGAGTACTTGTGGCACCTTAGAGACTAACCAATTTATTTCAGCATAAGCTTTCATAGGCTATAGCCCACTTCATCGGATGCATAGAATTGTTCCATTCTATGCATCCGATGAAGTGGGCTATAGCCTACGAAAGCTTATGCTGAAATAAATTTGTTAGTCTCTAAGGTGCCACAAGTACTCCTGTTCTTTTTATAGCAACTATGTCACACTGGGGAAATCCTCTTCTGACCAACTGAGCCAGGTTTAAACTTGTTCTGTCAGGCCAGAGCAAAGCAATGCCTACTTTGGCCCTGACCCTGCAAACACTTAGGTGTGTGGTGGGACTACTCACGGTAGTGAAGTTAAACATGTGCATAAGCATTTGCAGGATCCGGGCTTTAATGGGCCCCAGGATCTCACCCACAGTGTACAATTTGTTCAGGCAAGAGTTGTAAGTGACAAAGATCATGAAGGTGAAGTCCTTATAGTTTCATATACCAAATGGCATGGTCAATGAAAACATGTTTTTGTGAATGATTTCACGTTTAACCAAGTCCTACTTGTACACAATCTTCCACTGCTTAGGGTTTTCCTAATCCTTTTGACCATGTATTCACATTTTTAGGTGAGATTATTTTTAAATGAAACCTCATTTAGGAAACACACATCAGATGACATGCCATACCAAAATAAAAGCCCCATGAGTGACTGGATGGTCTCATCGGATACAGAGCCTTTGGAGGCTAGAATAGGTCACTGATTCAAATGCAGCCAAATAAAGTAAAATAGCTAAACTGGCTGTTGGCTGTTTGGTGTCCTTAGGGAAATAGATTGGTGGTCTCAATCCAGCTACTGGCGGACATATGTCCACATACATAAATCCACTTCTACAGCTGTTATTTATAGGCACACTTGTTGGAAGTCTTGGAACAGAGACCAAGGACTGATGGGGTTGGAGAGTGAATTACCTCTTCTATGTAGGGTTGCCACCTTTGAATGCAAAAAAACCAGCAACTCCCCAAGGCAAGCCCACTGCAACCCCAACCCCCAATCACAAGTCAACTCTGCAAAACCCCCATCCCCCCGCCGGCTTCACGTGACTCAAACCCTCTCTCTCTCTCTCACACACACACACACACACACACACACACACACACACACACACACAAAATGTGATTGTGTGTTGGTGGGCAGACAGCAGCTGTACTTTCAACAGTTTTGATCTGTTATCACAAACTGCAGAAGTGGGAACACTTAGCGGGACACAGAAATTTTTAACATTAGATATCCTAGTGTATTGCGATAATAATACAAATCTTTAGACCCACATAAAAAAAAACTTGGCAGATTAAATTATTTTTCTGGCAAGTGGCAAATCCATTTTAAAAAAAAAAAGCCAGGCAGTAACCCTACTTCTATGCAAAGTAGGGAGTTCTTCCAGATAAAGGTCAAGACACATTGATGGGGCAGCAGGAGCAGCTTGCATTGCTGCTGCTCTTGATGTACCTGTTTCATGGTTATGGTTTCCGGGGCTGTCAGTTGCATAAGTACTAAAGTAGAGTAAAAGCTTCCTAAATAATTTTGTTAGCGGTCACTAAAAAAGGATATTTTTGTTTGGTAACAGAAGTGAGCTGTCTGAAATTTCTTTTCAATTGGTGTCCTTATTAAACCTGCTGAAACAATATTTGCCAAGAAAAAAAATGTTGGTTAATTTTTTGCATCCATTCTCAAATTATATGTTATGTTATTCAACCAGCTCCAGTCTTCACCATTGTTTCAGTGGAAGAAAATGTGGGAAAAATTTGTCAGTAGATCCAAAACACTCAGCATTTCAGTCATCTTTTACCCACCGTGTGATATTAAGGTCTAGCCCAGGGTTTAGAAATAGTGCTCTGCATTTCTACACTAGAGCTTGGCATTGAATGTAGGTCTCTCTCTCTCCCCCACCCCCAACTCTACCCCAGCAGGAGATTGGTTTCCTCGATCATTTCCAAGCTCTATGATGCAATTTCTCTTATTAAAAATGCATCTCTAAGTCAGACGTGTGGGGTCAGTCATGTACTCCCGACACTGAAACAAGGAGTTCCTACAAGTTTCACCCCCAAGGATGCATATCCTTGCACAGAGGAATGGAGAAGGACTAGATGATTTATTCCACAGTTGCCAACTTTCACGCGGTAAATAAGCACCCCAACTTTCACAGTAAGCCAAAAAAAAACTAATCCCATTTCAAAACAAGGCCAAAACAAACCAATCCCTACGAATCCCAACACTCTATGTGACTATATCCCCCTGCCATGCAGTCTGGGACTTTGGTGGGCCCACTGTGAACTCCTCTCTCCCCTCTTACCCCTACTTGCTGGGAGTTGATTAAAAAAAAAAAAAAAAAAAAAAAAAGCAACAAGCAGCAAGCTACAAGCCAAACAAGCAATAAGTTACAAGCCAAAAACTAGCCAACAAGCAACTCACAAACCAAAAAAAAGCTCAATTTCAGTGTTTTTTCCCTGCCGGTTTGGCATGTCTGATTTATTCATTCATTTTCCCATTTGAAGAGACAAAAGGCCCTCACCACTCCACCACTATCCCTGTAATAACTTCAGGGCTCACATTAGAGACTGTCCCAGGATGGACAGCTAGCAGTTACCTAATCTCTGTTCAGTACAGTGGCTTTCAGCGGTGGGAGATGTCGTCAAACGTCACCGGCGAGGTGCTCTGCTCTGTTCAAAGTTGATAACAGTCGGCTGCATGCGTGTGTTCCCTCTGTGTGCTGCCCCAGCTCTGCGCAAATAGCTGACACAGCAGACTCCGAGAGAACCCCCCCAATGACCACAGACTCTGATACAGTACGAAGGCACCCGGCCAGGTTTATTGTCAAACGAAGCACAGTAATAATTTCCCCTGCAGACTCTACAGGACATACTACGAATATGTGCCCTCTGACAATGGACCGGCTCAGTCAGTGGTGGGACTCTCCACTGCCTCTTAGGCCAGACAAGGACACCACCACAGGGATGTGTTCTTATACACAGGTACAAACAAGTTACACATCACTCCTGACGTATTGAGGTGCAACCCCTCTATGCAGTAAGGTGCCGCTTCTCACCTTGTATATGTTGGTTCGAACAAAACAACTCTATCCACCATATTACCCTTTTGCCCCTGTCGTTAGAATGGGTCAGCCTGTTCCTTGTTATCTGTGTGGAATGTGCAAGTATTGGAGTGTTCTGGGACCATCCTAGCATATGTTTATACTGTATCTCTAGTGTCCAGTACCTTTTAGATATGTATATTTTTGCAATGTCAGCCCTTTCCTTGCCAGCTTCTGTGAGCAGGGCCTGCCTCTAGCTCACAGCTTAATTTCGCTTTATGTTAGCAAAGTTTTGACCATTACTTTAGTTCAGGCCTCAAGCCTCATACCGGGCCTCTAATATAAGGGTTTATGTTTCAGGGCCTCATCTTACTACAGGAGACTAGTTTTTAACTTTCGGCACCAGTGTCCAACAGTCCCCAGCACATTTATCAGGACTGTCAAAACCCAGGTGTTAAGAAACCCAGTATATTTCAGGCCACATTGGGACTGATGGCAGGTCTGAGTCAATATACTACTGTACCAAGTCTTGATTTGGGGAAATTAACTTCAAGGCTATAGATACTAAAATAGTTTAAAAGTGACATTATGTGCTTGTCAAAGGCCCAAGAAGTCAGGAAACAACCAAAATCAAAGACACATTTGATTTGATTCTCTGAAGTGAATGCTTCTGAGAAGCCAGGAAATGAAGATTCTAGCAGGGGATTTGTAAGATTCCCTTTATGACACAGCTGCATAATCCCACTGCACAATAATAATTCCGGAATGGGGGGGGGGGGGGGAGGAAAGAGTCCAAAAACCAGCAAGAACATAAAAATTCCAACAGAGCTGACTGAATCATGGGATGGAATCATTTTGGCTCTGCCAAAGAAAAGGATATTTCTGGTACTTGACTTTATTGAAGCTGTACAAAACAATGAAGCTCGAGAAGTCATTCCACTGAAAATGAAGGAATCAGATTTCGTACACACGCCACTGAGATATGGCTGCAGTTACTGACTACTGATCAGAAGCAGTATCCAATCCTTCTTCCATTTCTTGTATTAATCAAGATGGAGCGAAAGAATCCCCTTACAAAACAAAAAGTATCACTCAGACCCACACCAAGCTAAATTGTGAAACCATTTGTTGCTATTGCAGTAGGTAACAATGATTATATGTCACACTTATGATTATTATGTAAACGCCCCAGTAACTTCACTGAATGGAAACCCAGACACATGGGTTAGCAGACAAGATTTTCATGCCATGCTGTAAAATATAGACTATACACAGAATGTAGCTGCAGATATTGAGCTAGACAGGGTGGGGGAGACAACAAGACTTAGAAGTCCAGGACAGAATCTCACCCAAAGAGAGACAGACAGAATCTGACATCCTGGATGCCGGGCTGGGAACAAATAAAAGAAACAAAACAAAAAAACCACCACTAGACAGTAAACATCTGATTAAATTTGTTGGTGTAAAAGCCTTCACCTCTGAAGATTCTGCTATCTCTCCGTCTTGTAGATGCCCTTTCCTCTCAGCTGAAAATATCTCTGCTGCCCTGCCTGCACCTGTGAGTTTGTCATGACCTCTATTTTTTTTTAATTTGAGCTTTACAACTATGCCATATTTTGGAAGACAGCTTGTACAAAAAACACTAAAGCTATTCTGTATTCCATAGTGGCCCTTTAAAATCTTCAAGTAGGATTTTCTAAAGCACTCAGTCTTGGTCTTTTCCCCCTGTTTTACCATTGACTTCAAAGGGAACAGTTAGGCCAATACTGAGCACTTCTGAAAACCCCATTCTTTGTCTCTTTTGAAAAATATGTACATCAGAGTGTCATAAAAATGCTGTAGGAACTTTGAATCTGGGATTTCTTATTATGAACTTAAAATCTTAAACCTTAACACTGCATTAACAATTTGTTTGCATTCGATTTTTAAATAAGATACAGTGGCTAAAGCAATAATACATGGGTAAGTCATTTAAACAGTAACTCCTCCATTATATTAATTATACAACTATCCTACGAATTAAAAATTGCAGAGTGGAGTTTATGCATACAAATTAGGATCATTAAGGAAAAGATGATCAAAGCCCTTTATTTTAAAAACTCTGCATTAGATTTAATGCACTGCAATTCAGAAATTATTATATTAAGAAATTATTTGGAAACAAGTCTGAGGTTACACAATGTCCCCTTTACCAGTCAAGAAATGATGAAGCAGAGAAGTTCAAGGGCACAAGCCTTCATGCTTCAGTCAACCATTTCCATTTATTATTACTGGCCAACCTTGAAGGGATTTATACTCAACTCGATTGCATCCAATCAAACAGAGACATACAATGTTCAAAAGTTATCGTGTTACAAACAGGCAATTTCCAAAATTTCAGGGACTGTTGTAGGCATCAAAAGTCAAAACTATTGATTTTGGGGACAAATCAGCACATTGAAAAAGGGAAAATGGGGGATAGTCATCTGTTGACGGCACCCATAACACCTTGCATCGTAACAATACCTCTGCACATCCCTCCAGTTGGGGGAAAGAAGGTTTCAGCCTGCATACCCAACCTAGTCAGACATTGTGGCAGATTCATTCAGTGATGTCACCATCCTAGGTTTGTGACATTACCACTGGGTAGTGTCTTCACTGAATGGACAAGTCAGGAGGAGAGGATGAGGCTTTGATTAACATGCACATACTTTGGGCTTAAATCATTCCCTGCTATGGAAAAGTTGTGAGAGGAGAAAAGTCGCTCAGCAAAGTCCCAAGTTTAAGCTTGGTTTCACCAAGAGAGATGTTGTCATTACCCTCTAAATTCACAGATGCCCCACGATCCACAGGGAAATCCACACAGCTCAGGGTGTCTACCAAGTCCTCTGCTCTATCACCCTGGTCCTCTTTTCTTCAAAATAACCCATACACCCCGAGGAGCCATGCTGCTACTGCATGCCCACCCACGTGCCTCTGCCTTACTCACTACTATCTATTCCCATGCAGATGCTACAAGACTTAATAGTGATGGCATTATGTCCCGCAGACGTTTGACAGGGCTGAAGGGAGATGCTGCTGCCTAGACCAGCTGACCATCAGCTCCGCCCTCCCCTCTGGACAAACAGCTCCCTCCCGCCACCCCAGCCTGTGAAGTCACAGGCAGGCTGGTAACAAATGGGAGCTTGCAGGACCTCTGTGTGGGAACAATGCCACAGGCTCCTCTCCACCACCTACTTGAATGCTTGCTAGCCATTTTTTCCTTCCCTCCATATCTCACGGCAGAGGGTGTGATGTAGCCCTAGGTAAGGAAGGCAACCAGACAGAAATATAAACAACAAAGTTCTCTTTGAGCAAGATATAAATCCCTCATCATATCCAGTCATCTAATTAAGCAGTAAGGCATGGGAGGAAGTAGCTTTCTGGGGGAGACAGCTGCAAACCTCTGGTGTATTATACAGCACAAATCAGACTAAGATATAGAAAGTAATACAGAGAAATCAGCAAAGAGGAAAACATCAATCACTATTATCATAAACACACTATGAAGCTTATCTTTAAAGCTAAACAACCACTTGAGAAGGGCAGTAATCGTCCACTAATGCAATGCCTGGATTATTTTATTGCTATTGATCACTAAATCATTGCTTAATTTAAAAAAAAATAGAGGGGGAAAAATCCTTCAGCATTCACTATTTATTACTGGCATAACTGACATCATTACCAGACAGTTTAAAAGCCCTGTAATGTACCCAGCCATCTAAAGTCATTTCACAAGGATATTTAACACATTTAAGACTCCAGACAGCAGAAATATTGATGAAAAGGTCTGCTCTGGCCTTCTTCTAAAAGAGATTTAAGAGGATACTTGCAGTTGAGGCAAAACCTTGAAAAATATTTAAAAACTATCTTTCCCACATACAAATTGTTATTACCTTACCCACATTACCTTGTCTCCACATAAAAACAGACTATTGGCTATGCCCCCATGCAACCATAAATCTATCCTTGGGCGACTCAAATTTTGAATGATACCATGATGAGTTCCCTAAATAAGCTGTTAAAGCCTTAGTTAGCAACAAACATACGGTGGAAAAACACCAATGGCAGCAGTGTTAAAATACACTTGAGGAGGAGGAGGAAATCACCACATCTGCAACAGTTGTGACTCAAGTAAAATCTGGTTCATAAACTAATTAAGCAAAGAGGCAAGGATTCCTAACTATAAGAATAGTCAGCAGTATAAAGAGCCATGAGCTGCATAGCACATGGAAATCTATTCTCCAGTTTTATCCTCTTGCATATCATCCCTCCTCCAGATTCACATTCATCCATTAAATTACTCTACTGAAGCATAATAATCACACAGAGGTATGCAAAATGAATGCCAAGCCACAATTCACAGCCTCAGCTAACACAGCCTATCAAGGGGGGGACACAATTTTCTGTAAATGAAGTGCACTGCTAATTACCCCCACAAGAATGTTTTAAGCGATATAATTGCAAAACATTGCATTAATTCAATGGTGCAGCTGAGATTTTACAAAACACACAAAATCAGAAAGTTTAAAGTTGAGGTTCTCACAAATACTGTATGCACTGGTACATATGTGGTATTTTCTATTGACCAAATCCTGAAGTTCTTACTCTATGAATCCAGTCCACATTGCTGATCAATTCCCTCTCTCTTGGAAGACTGGCAATTGCAGGTATACAACACACCTCTCACCATGTGGCCCTTATTTAAGACAATTGGAGTTTTGCCAAAAGACCTGAAGGATTCTGAATAACTTTTCTGCCTTAATATAGTATGGGTCAAATCCTACTCTGATGCAACAAGCCAACAAAGTGAAGATAAACAGAGAGGCTGGCCTGTGAGTCCTCTCTGCAATTAGACGTATTGGCATAAGACAAGATTCTGCACTGTGGGTTACCACAACAGTGTGGAGCGTACTTTTTTGCTCCTTTGAGCAGGAGTGAAGTGCATGCTGACCTGTTGATGGATAGGACTTGTTGCCGATTGTCAAACCTGCCTGGGGGTACATGCACACCCCTTTTCCAGCAGGCCAGGCTCCTTGGGATGTAGCATAGGCTCCTCTTGATTAGCTGGGGACACTTCCTGACATACTTTTTCAAAAAGAGATACTTCTCCATGGCTGCTTGTGCAGAGAGAAGGTGGCCTCTGCTCTTTCTTTCCTCTTCTTAGTGCCTGTCTCCACACAAATTGCTTTAGTTAAACTGGTGCAAACCCCTTTGTGGACACACTTATATTGGCTTAAAACTGTTTATGTGTGTTTAGTTTGCTTCTGTCAACATAAACCAGGTTTAAACTCAATTCAAGATTGTCCAAAACACAAAATTCTACACTGATTTAACTAAATCAGTTTAAAATCATACCTTTAATTAAACTATTGTGTTTAAGCCAGGCCTTACACATCAGTACAGTAAAGAGGAGAAGTTAACCCAATAAAATACATGCAATGTTGGCAAGTTATTTTACAGTGGAAGTCATAAGCTTGAATTTCCACCATAATTTCGCATTGCCACAGTTTATTGTATTTCATTTCCTGGTGTTTTTTGTTTTGTTTTTTGCTATTTATTTATTCTTTAAATAAAAAGAAACAAGTAGTTCCACTTTGAAATAAACATTGAAAGAGTTACCAAATTTAGCTCATCTACCCTTCAATAAATGGAGTTACCACACTCCAGATTTACATCATACAGTAGAATTTGGCCCATGAAGTCCATTAAATGCAAAATGTGATGCGAATTTCAACATATAATGTATCACATATACTAATACGGATGCTATGATTTTTGAACATATAATCATTTAACTAAATGGAACGGTGTTAGTTGCAACATTTGGCTATGCAGATACACTGTGCAAATACTGTTATCCTTGCATACACCTGGAGAACTGTACATTCGTGCTGTGGTTTGTGATATGGTTTGGGGATTGGTCCTGCTTTGAGCAGGGGGTTGGACTAGATGACCTACTAAGGTCCCTTCCAACCCTGATATTCTATGATTCTATGATATGCCATTTGTGGTGTACAGTATCACTACCACCCTGAGAACAACATGGGTTACAGTTACAGACATTCTGCAGTCCATGTCATATACATGTTTATGGATTGCAGCACACCTGGGCTAGGACGTAGGCCAGCAGTGGGATTGCACGACATAAATGGTATTTCACAGATGGGTCGTGTCTGTCACTTAGTTACCACTTCAGCAACACACTACAAAATGCTGCTGTGCAAGTTAGAAAAGCAATTTTTATTCTCGTTAGCTGTAACACATAATGGACCAAGCCAGTGAATAGAACACTGATTATATCACTCCTTCCATAATCTGGACACTTCTAAACAAGATGCCAAATGCATTTTCATTACAACATGGTTCTGAGTTTATACAAGCTGAGAGGTGCTTATCTTTTGAGATGTGAGAATGTTGCTCGGAGGAAAATAGGTGGTTCTCTCTCTACATAGCAAGAAATGTAGTAGCAGGAATAATTTCTCTTATACTGCCAATTTCCTTTTGGAAACTAAGCAACTTCAGAGAAAGCACCTCAAGCCCTTGTAATCAGGGGCGGCTCTAACAATTTTGCTGCCCCAAGCAGGGGCGGCGGCCCCACCCCCGACGCAGGCAGTCCCAGTCCGCGGCGGCAAGGGAAGAGCGATGGACCTGCCGCCCCATTGACGCCGCGGCAGGCGAGAATGGGGCGGCAGTCCGAGTCCCGCGGCGGCAATTCGGTGGCGGGAAGAGCAGACTGTCCAATCAGACTGCTGCCCCATTCTCGTCAGCCGCCCCAAGCACCAGCTTGGAAAGCTGGTGCCTGGAGCCGGCCCTGCTTGTAATGGATGTTCTCTCACAACATATTGCAGCTCCTTTGCCCAAGCAGCAGCAGATTTCAGGGCCTTGCAGGAAATGTTCATGTTTGGAGGAGAAATCAGTGATGTAGAGTCAGGATATTTTCTTACTGTAATAGTTTATTTTACAAATTGTACACAAGGCTTGTTTTCTTGAACAGAGAGAGTCACACATTGCACACAAGCAACTCCCTTTTGCAGAATCTTCAGTAAGGCACCACAGTCCCATCATCTAGGAGCAGCTCTCTTGGGCCTCCATCTCTCCCACACACTTCTGGGATCTCACTACTTAACCACACTGCTCCCTGTTCCTCCCTCAACCTCTGGGCTTTTCATCTGGGAAAACACCTAGACCAAAGCTGTCTCAAGATGGCCACAAAAGGCCATGAAAGGTGAGCCTGGGCATCAACCCTCCCTTCTGTGCGCGTGTTTCACAACACAAAGGAACCTCAGAAAAGGTTCAACTGCCCAGGCCAGGGAATCCACACAATCCCCTTAATAAGTCTCTGGTTACAGAGAAAATTTCATCCTGAGTACTAATATATCAATAACTCACAGCACATATGACATTAGCAATTGTCATCATAACACTATCCTTTATGCTGACATATGGTGGGATCTTCATTTTAATGGATTAACGATCTTTTCATATGAATACAGTCTAGTACAATTAATCTAAATATAAGTCCTCACATGTAGTGAAAATTCTAGCTCAAGAAGCTTTAAATTAGCAACCATACGTGTGCAAATGTTTCACATCACATGGAAAAATCCATCAGAAGGGAAATATGGAGGGCAAGTTACTCCTGCCAAGGCCGACTACAAATTAAAGCTCCTGAGAACAGTTGTAGAGCCACATGCTGAAGGATATAGAAAGAAGAGTGACAGCTTTTCCCTTTAACTACAGCTCTCATTGGTGCTCCAAGAACATTATGAGGAGGGCTGTGGCAATGGAGACTCTCACCAATTTTAAGCAGGATAAACTATATTACCTTGTGCTATGCCCACCCATTTGGGGGCTGCTGCTGAGGATCCATGCTGCAGAGCTCACAGCTAGATTTGTCCCTTTGTGTCCACCCCTTTCCCTTCGATCAAAAGCACTGAAGTTTATAGTTACCTAAAGGCCTAATCTTGCTCCTACTGAAAGTCAATGGCACAATTTCCTCTGACTTTAATGTGAGCAGGATCACACCCTGAATCCAACAGAGACGGTCTTCAGTGCAACATTTTGTGCTTCCTCTACTGTAAACTGATTTTGAACTCAGTTCCAGATCCACATTGTTTTTAAACTGAATTGCATGTCTGTATTCTCCAAGGGATTTTTTAAATTCTATTTTTGCCCCTTATTGCATATAAACAGAAAACTGATGTAATTCCTTTCTCATCTTTTCTGCCCCCAAGACCACATTGCCTAGTAGATTGCTTGCAACTCACAAGGAGTAGCACTGCGATACCAAGCCTCACTGTAAGTAGCCCAGCCTTCTGCAGATGTCCTGAAATCCACATGATATCATACCGTTCATTGATTAGAATAGTCATGCTCCCACCCCCAGCTAACCACGTCAGGGTGCAACCCTCTTCCCTCCAATCCATGTGCCAATCTGTAAGAAATACTGCACATTATAAATGTATTGTGTTTCCTGGCCCTTACACGGGTTTTCTCAAGTAAGGGCAATATAGCTCCTGAAGTGGTTCATACAATATATCCTGGGGACCGGATTCTGACAACCTTACTCGCACGGAGTAGTCCTTTACTCAACAAACATTCCAACTGAAGTCAATAGGAATTCTTGCAGAGTCAGTTACAGTCCTAAATTAGGATTTGACCCAGAGACCATTAAAATCAATGGAAAGACTTCATTAACTTTAACAGGCTTTGGATCAGCCCTTTACTGGTTCACTGAGGCAAAGGTCATCCTGGCATATTATATTATGTATGAGTCAACTGGACAAAAATAAACCGCACATTAGGTGTGCAAGTGTCTCCACCTCATCCATAAAACCATGGTTAAAGTAATGCAACGGTATTGCATAACAATGGAATTGTAAATTGCAGTTCTTGTATAGCCATAAGCACACATAAATAGTAAGTGTATTTGTTTTATAAGCTGCTACAGTTTAATAAATGGTTACCTTTTTCCTCAAATATGATTGCAACACTTTTTTTTGAAGTTATTATTTCTTCTAAGTTATTGCTGAAAACAATCCCAACAAATCTATTACTGTATTTCTATTCAATGTTGCTTAGGTTTAAAAATCAATACAAGTCAGTCAAACAAATCTTGCACAATTCAAAACGGGTAATTTTATAGCAAAATTAAAGACATTTTAAACTTTCAGAAGCTGTTGTAGAAAACTTAAAGGCAAAATTAATGGGTTCAGTGATAATGTATTTCTGTTGCAAAATATTAACCAAATCCCGCACCCACTGACATCAATGAAAAGTTTGCCATTATTCAATGGGTGCAGAATCTGACCCTTCATGAGACTGCTAAAAATGTTGCTTTAGGGAGAGACAGCCACTGTGAATTACAATGCTGTGGTATAGATTTCACATTCTGGCTGTATATAGGACTTACATTTTCTAACAATACATTTTCAAAGTACAAGCAATTTTTAATAGCATTAAAAATGGCACTTTTTCCAGGATGCAGGTGTAAAAATTTCCTGCAGCAAATGACTATTTACAACAGTGACATGAGGATTTAGGTGTTGCATACAGCATAAGGTCCCAATCCTATAAACTTTCCATGGACAAAACTCCCATTGTAATCAACACATTTTTATGCATCTTTCAGGATTGGGCCCCAACTATCACAAAACAGAAATACTTTTCAGAAATATTTTTCATAAGTTTATTAAATTTCTCCAGCCAATGCACATGTAATTTTGATAAAATATAAAGAATTTACAGTATATTGAATAACCTGGAGGTGTGTCATACTCCCTTGCAATATAATTTTTATTAAACTATTAGTTAAATTAATTTAATAAGGCTTCTATATAATTACATTTGGAGAAAGAAAAAAAAAAAAAGAGATCTTACACAGCAATTCTTTTGTAGAGCTCTCTTGATAGCTCCAGCTACAAGAAATCAGCAATCACTTTGGCTGAACAAAATGTAATGTCTAAGCAAGTATCTATGAAGAAGATCATTACAAAAATTAAATAAAAAGAACTATGAAAACCAAAGCACATGGTCCTCCCTGCTCCCGCTCCTAGCTTTTTAAAACAGAATTCAGTGCAATAATTGAATCCATCTACATTTTGAAATAAGATTATCTATCTGTATTCCATTTTACAAGTATGTTGGAGGGAAATTAATAGCCAATGCTAAACATAACTACAACAATTAAACTACATATTGATATATATAGAAAACAATTTAGGCTGGAAAGCTGCAAGAGTCTAGCCTATTCTCTGTGCCTCTCAGGCAGAGATTCTAATTTCTTGCTCTGTATGAAATAGCCTTCTGATATTATTCCACAGAGGTGGAACCCACCCAGAGGCCCAGTGGCCACAGAAAGCTCCCAGTGGATGGATGGCTAGCTGCCCTTGGAGCAAGTACAAAGCAAGGGGAATTCATCCAGTACTACTGCAGAGCCGAGCACGGGGACCTGAGGGGCGGGGGGGAAGCTAGGTCTGACCTCAGAGCAGGTTAGAGCTATTTACAGGCTCCCATAATTTGCGCCCACCCATCCCCACACTGCCAGAGCCCCTGTGAGCCTTGCAATAGTAGGGAACCACTAGGTCACAGGCCTGCTTCCCCAGGTACACTTCCTTCCACTCTCCTCTATCCCACCCCACTCTCAATGTACCTCCGAGCACCCCCATACCAGCGGCAGTACAGACCTGGCTCTGCACCTGGCAGGGGGGCTACAGTGCAAAGGGAATTCACCAAGAGGGGGTTGCAGCCACTTTGTGCCATGAGAAAATTTCCCTGAGAGTTCAACACCAGCTCTGCATAAACTCATCACCGGGGTTGGAGCAGGCCACAAGTGCAGCCAGTAAACCAGATTATATGGATTCAATTGGCTCAGACACCAGCATACTGCTTGCAGCCTTTGCTATAGGCCGGAAGTTGAAATAGCAGCTAGGGAGAGGCTGTGGAGTTCCCCCAAGTACTGCTATGGCAGTGGTTCTCAAACTTTTGTACTGGTGACCCCTTTCACATAGCAAGCCTCTGAGTGAGCGCCCCCCCTCCCCCCCTCCAATAAATTAAAAATACTTTTTTTATATATTTAACATCATTATAAATGCCGGAGGCAAAGCAGGGTTTGGGGTGGAGGCTGACAGCTCACAACCCCCCATGTAATAACCTCGCAACCCCCTGAGGGGTCCTGACCCCCAGTTTGAGAACCCCTGGGCTATGATATGGGGGCTGAATATTTCATTAAACAAAATGCCTCTCTGCAAAACAAAACACCAAAAAACACCTGTTATTGCATTGTGATGTGAATTCCGTCTGAAAAACTCAGCCAGTCTAGGGTTCTCTCTATACCATATGAGGTTGGCTATCCACATATCAATGACCACACTAAGGAAGTCTCCATGTTATTGACTTAATCTGCAATTTGTAAAAGTCAAAAGCCATCTGTGGGCTAAATTAATATTAAAAACAGTTGCATTATGTAAGCAGATGCAGACTTTCCTACAGAGTACAGAATTGGAACACCTTATTCTCTAGTCACAAAGAAAAGTTGTCAGGAATACTTTGCACTGGATTCACAGAGTGATGCTTAAGCTGCCTGGCTATGTTTGACTGCTCTGAGCGCAGCAAGAGGTTCCATAGTCTTCTCTCTCAATAAAGAGTGTTTGCTGATTGAACAAGATACCTGGAGGATTAAGAATCAAGCCTTCATGATTTAAAAACCCTGTTTGACATTAAAAAAAAAAAAAGAATTGTAATATAATCCCCCATAGTTCTTCAGCAAAGACATCCCTACTTTTTACATAGACTTTATAACTAGGTTTCTCTATACCTGTTGTGTGTTGTAGCGTACACTAGTTAGTCACTGCTGAATTTGGCCCAAGTGCTTTAATCAGAGGTTCACTGCTCACATTTGGGATGAATTTGGCCCTTTGATGTAACAGCAGGTCTTCCTTCAGAGAGTTCATTAACTTCAATAGGATTACATGAAGTATACATCAGCTTAGAATTGACACTATGGGTAAATGATGGGGGTGGGAAAGGAAGACGGCAGCACTCTGAAGACTATATATACAAAAATTGATCAGCGTGCTGTCTATACCCTTGCGCATATGAACTCAGAATGGTCAGTGTACACATAAAATTCTGTCCCAGAGGAAACAAAGGGGAACTCCCGGTGTAAGGAATTCTTCATTTATTGATCAGTCTTCTGTCCATTGTGCCAATTTTGTTCATTTGAGCCACTAGAAATAGCATAATTTTAAGCACACTTATGTTTGTGTGACAAAACCAGATTCCCAATGGATAATCTAATACATTATCCCATGATGGCTCATTGCCACAAACACACACCAAAAATGTCTAATTATAGTAAGGCCAAATATTACAGAACTCTGTCAAATCATGCTTTCTCTCACCAAAAGAGGCAGAAAAGAATTTTTGAAAAGCAGTTATATTCGATGGCATGTAGCATGCGTATCAGTACAAAGTTAGGCATGCCAGAACAGGCAATGAATAACGTCTCGGCCATTTTTTCTTCACTCAGAGGCCTGTTAATGCCACAAAATGCTGCAGCCCACCCTCTCATTTTGAGTAAGCAATTTCCATTCTGTTGTGTTTTCTCACAATCTGGAAGTGATAAATAAAACGAAGACATCTGTAACTTACAATCAAAAATAAGTTACCAATGTACTGGAATCGCTTAATGAATTTTCCATAATGAAACTGCCATACGTACTTTTAAAAAAATACATATAGGGATACTAGTAATTCATGAGTTTATAGATACAAATTGATACAAGAAAAATCCCAGATCTGTGCACCTTGGTGGAAATTGGGTCTACAAACTAACAAATCCCTGAGTTAGCTGAAAGTTGTGTAAATGTAAACAGCTATCGAATCAATAAGGAGCTATCTGATGACTGTTCGAGGCACTCACTTCAGATGGCTATGTATCTGATACATAGATGCCAAACCTCTCATGCAGCCCCAGGAAAGGAGTCTTTGGTCCTGATTCTCCTTTGCCCTGCACTTTGGTAATCATTTGCACCTGTGCAGAGAAAAATCAGGATGGAAGCATTTTCAATGATTACACAAAGTGCAGGGCTATGACAAATCAGACATCTAGAGACTCTGGTCCTTAGGCCCTTGGAGATGATAGTGAAAAGGCAGTGCACAGACTGTGGCTGACTGACAGCCAGGAGCTGAGTCCAAAGGAGGAGCTCCTAACTACAGCTCCAATTTGGAGCTGCCAGTCGGGTAAAGACACCAGGTCCAACAGGATGAAGAGTTCCCTGGGTAGCTGGGGTGAAGGAAACAGACCTCTCAAAATATATATTTTTTAAGATACTTTTTTCAGGGAGTGGGAATGTGACAGTTCAAGTGATAGTCCAAGGACCCTCTCCTTTTCTTCTGTAGCAACTCAACAGGGGTCATTACATCTTTGGGGTGCAGTAATCCTATGGGTTCTGGGTAGAGGAGAACATTGCTGGATGTGAACAGCTGTTTCAGGAGCATGGAATTCATCTGCTTTTTCCTTGTGTGGCTCCATACTACCTGCATGTGGAGCCACTCCAGGCCATGCAATCGCCAGGCCCAATCTGCTGAGAATCAGCTGGCCCTCTATGGAGCAGGCTTAGGTGGGATTGGATGTCTTTACAGAGAAATAAGTGATATGTAACCATGAGTCAGGATTTGGCCCCAAGGACAATCT
This sequence comes from Chelydra serpentina, assembly GCA_037349315.1. Taxonomy (NCBI): domain Eukaryota; kingdom Metazoa; phylum Chordata; order Testudines; family Chelydridae; genus Chelydra; species Chelydra serpentina. Next base: position 30,665,560 of record JBAIAC010000029.1, on the reverse strand, counting down.
ATTTCTTGGACCTTCTGTAATCTGATCAACTGCTAAACTCTTTTAGAATTAAATAATTAACAACTCTTACAAATTTACACCAGCGTGCAAAATGGCTTCAATAGAGCTACTCCTGACTGGTGTAACTCAGAGGAGACTCAACCCCACAGAGTATATATTTATAACCAGAACTGTTTAAAAGTCTCAAAACAGGTCACTTGCACCAGGTAGCTTCCAAAACTTTGATCCACATTATCCAACACATAGGGGCCAAATTCACCTCCAGTCTAATGTCAGTGATTTAAATGGCATTACAGCAGGGATACATTTAGCCTATTTACCTACAATCATTTAAATAAGAACCTGTTAAGAGCTTTGAGAATCACAGCAATGACCCTTTTAACTTCATCAATTTACAAGCTAATCATGAACTAAGATCAAGTGGAATAACTGTGATAATCTCAGTACTTATGATTTAGGGGGGAAATTATAAATTTAGTTCTATTAGCAGTAATTTTCAATTTCTAAAATTAAAAAAGATCTAAAGAAACTAAATGATCTCTACCCTAGAAAACACGGTTACTCACCGTAGTAAATAGTGTTCTTCGAGATGTGTTGCTCATATGTATTCCAGTTAGGTGTGCGCGCGCGGCGTGCACGATCGTCGGAAGATTTTTACCCTAGCAACACTCGGTGGGCCGGCTGGCGCCCCCTGGAGTGGCGCCGTTAGGTGCCCCGATATATACTGCAGCCGGCCCATCGCCCCCTCAGTTCCTTCTTGCCGGCTATTCCGACAGTGGGGAAGGAGGGCGGGTTTGGAATACATATGAGCAACACATCTCGAAGAACACTATTTACTACGGTGAGTAACCGTGTTTTCTTCTTCGAGTGCTTGCTCATATGTATTCCAGTTAGGTGACTCCCAAGCCATTCCTAGGAGGCGGGGTCGGATTGTGATACAGCAGAGTTTAGGACCGCCGAACCAAAAGCGGCGGCGTCTCTAGAATGTTGCACTATGGCATAGTGCGAGGCAAAAGTGTGTACTGACGACCATGTCGCGGCCCTACAAATGTCTTGTATAGGTATGTGTGCCAGGAAGGCAGACGACGAGGCCTGAGCTCGGGTAGAGTGGGCCGTAGTGTGCATGGTGGGGACACCTGCCAAGTCATAACATGTGCGGATGCACGAGGTGATCCATGACGAGATGCGCTGGGAAGAGACGGGAAGGCCTTTCATCCGGTCCGCCACGGCGATGAACAGCTGGGTCGACTTCCGGAAGGGCTTTGTCCTCTCGATGTAGAAGGCGAGGGCTCTCCGGACATCCAGGGAATGGAGTTGCTGCTCCTTCCTGGAGGCATGGGGCTTAGGATAAAAGACAGGTAGAAAAATGTCTTGGTTAATATGGAAAGCCGACACAACCTTGGGCAGGAAGGCCGGGTGTGGCCTGAGCTGTACTTTATCCTTATGGAACACCGTATAAGGTGGTTCCGAAGTGAGCGCTCTGAGCTCAGAGACGCGTCTAGCCGAGGTGATGGCTACTAGAAAGGCCGTTTTCCATGAGAGATACAGCATGGAACAAGTGGCCATGGGCTCGAATGGGGCACCCATGAGCCTGGTAATGACTAGGTTGAGGTCCCATGTAGGGACCGGGCGGCGCACCGGTGGGTGTAGCCGTTCTAACCCCTTAAGGAACCTAGTGACCATGGGGTTGGAAAAAACAGAACCCGCCCCGTCCCGGGGGTGAAAAGCTGAAATTGCCGCTAGGTGGACTTTTAGCGACGAGAGAGCCAGACCCTGCTCCTTTAGTAAGAGGAGGTAGTCCAGTATGGTGTGGACCGGCACCTGCAAGGGGTCAAGGCCCCGAGTGCCACACCACAAGGAAAAACGTTTCCACTTAGCTGAGTAGGTGGACCTGGTGGAGGGTTTCCTACTGCTCAGCAGAACGTGCTGGACCGGGCTGGAACATCGCAGCTCCGACGGGTTCAGCCATGCAGCATCCACGCCGTGAGGTGAAGGGACCGCAGGTCGGGATGCTGGATCCTGCCGTGCTGCTGCGTGATCAGGTCCGGCCATCGCGGAAGAGGGATCGGGTCTGTCACGGACATCTCCAGGAGCGTGGTATACCAGTGTTGCCTGGGCCACGCTGGAGCAATCAGGATCACCCTGGCCTTGTCCCTGCGTAGCTTGAGCAGGACCCTGTGGACCAGTGGAACTGGTGGGAAGGCATAGGCCAGGTTGTCTGTCCAAGGATGGAGAAAAGCGTCTGTCAGGGAGCCTGGGGAGCGACCCTGAAAGGAGCAGAACACTTGGCATTTCCTGTTCTCGCGAGTCGCGAAGAGATCTATCTGGGGAAACCCCCACTTCTGGAAGACAGAGTGGATGACGTCTGGCCGAATGGACCACTCGTGCGTTTGAAAGGACCTGCTCAGGCGGTCCGCCAAGGTGTTCTGGACTCCTGGGAGAAACGAGGCCACGGGGTGAATGGAACGGGCTATGCAAAAGTCCCAGAGCTGAGTTGCCTCTCGGCAGAGGGCAAGGGAGTGTGCTCCTCCCTGTCTGTTGATGTAATGCATGGCCGTCGTGTTGTCTGTAAGGATGGAGACACAGCGGCCCTGTAAGTGTTGAGCGAAGGCTTGGCAGGCGAGTCGTACCGCTCGGAGTTCTCTGACATTGATGTGTAATGTCAGCTCTTGCTCCGACCACAGGCCCTGCGTTTGGAAGTTCTGCAGGTGAGCCCCCCAGCCGAGGGATGAGGCATCCGTAGTCACGGTGCGGGAAGGCTGAGGTGGATGAAAGGGAATACCTGACATCACATGTGCGGGGTCCAGCCACCAGTTGAGGGAGGCTAGGACTTGCGGTGGGACCGTCAGAATCATATCGAGGTTGTCCCTGTGTGGTCGGTATGCGGAGGCCAGCCATGCTTGGAGGGGCCGCAGGCGTAACCTGGCGTGGGCTGTCACGAAGGTGCATGATGCCATATGACCCATGAGGCTGAGGCAGCAGCGGGCTGTCGAAGTTGGGAAAGCTTGGAGTCTGCGTATGGCGGCTGCAAGCGTTTGAAAGCGAGCCTCTGGGAGGAAAGCCCTGGCGAGGGTAGAGTCCAGAATAGCCCCTATGAAGTCTATTCTCTGTGTTGGGACCAAAGTGGACTTTTCGATGTTTAGTAGGAGGCCGAGACGGTTGAACATGTCCATGGCCTTGTGAATGTGGGACTGGACCTGGTTGGCGGAGTTGCCACGGAGGAGCCAGTCGTCGAGGTAGGGGAATACCTGAACACCTTGACGCCGAAGGGCGGCTGCTACCACTGCCATGCACTTTGTGAAGACTCTCGGTGCTGTTGAGAGGCCGAATGGCAGGACCGCGAACTGGAAATGTCTCTGGCCCACTACGAAGCGCAGGAAGCGTCTGTGAGGTGGGTAAATGGCAATGTGGAAATACGCGTCCTTCATGTCGAGGGCGGCGTACCAGTCTCCCTGATCCATAGAGGGGATAAGGGTGCCCAGGGAGAGCATACGGAATCTCAACTTTACCATAAACTTGTTGAGACCCCGTAAGTCCAGGATAGGACGAAGCCCCGCCTTTGGCTTTGGGATTAGGAAATAACGGGAGTAGAATCCCTTGCCTCTGAGATCCCTTGGGACCTCCTCCACCGCTCCCAGAGTAAAGAGTTCGTGCACCTCCTGGATAAGGAGTTGCTCGTGAGAAGGGTCCCTGAAGAGGGACGGGGTGGGAGGGTGGGAGGAGGGTGGGGAGACGAATTGCAATCGGTATCCCCCCTGGATGGTATGTAAAACCCAGCGGTCCGTGGTGATATTCGACCACGCCGGGGAGAAGGGGGAGAGGCGGTTCATAAACAGGAGTGCGGGATCGGAATGGACTGGTACTCCGGCCTCGAGCGCCCCTTCAAAAATTTTGTTTGGGCCCCGAGGATGGCTTGTGGGGGCCCTGCCTCTGGCCGGTCTGCCGGCCGGGTTGCTGTCTCCTACCCCCTCGACCACGCGGCCTTCTGTAATAGTCTTGACGTGGCGGGGGGGGGAAATAGGTGCGTCTCACGAACGGCCTGAAGGGCCTACGCTGCGTCGCGGGGGTATGCATTCCCAGCGTGCGAATGATAGTACGACCGTCCTTTAAGGTCTGCAGCTTAGGGTCTGTCTTCTCTGAAAACAGGCCCTGCCCGTCAAAGGGTAGGTCCTGGATAGTGTGCTGGACCTCTGCTGGGAGGGTGGAAGATTGCAGCCAGGAGATGCGCCGCATGGCGACTCCGGAGGCGATGGTTCTGGCAGCGGAGTCGGCGATGTCCAAGGAGGCCCGCAGCGACGTCCTGGCCAGTTTTTTGCCCTCCTCCACGAAGGCTTTATACTCCTGTCTGGACTCTGGAGGTATAAGCTCTTTAAACTTGTCCATCGTGACCCAGGTGTTGAAAGCATAGCGGCTCAGGAGTGCCTGTTGGTTCGCCGCACGAAGCTGTAGGCCCCCTCCTGAGTAGATCTTGCGGCCAAACAAGTCTAGGCGCTTGGCGTCCTTTGATTTCGGCGCCGGGGCCTGTTGGCCGTTCCTCTCCCTCTCGTTGACGGACTGGACTACCAACGAACACGGAGGGGGGTGCGTATACAGATATTGAAAATCCCTCGGGGGGGCCATGTACTTTCTCTCTACCCCCCTGGCAGTGGGGGGTATTGAGGCTGGTGTCTGCCAGATAGATGTGGCGTTGGCAAGGATAGTCCGCACAAAAGGTAAGGCAACCCTAGTGGGGGCATCGGTCGTCAGGATGTCCACCACGGGGTCCTCCAGTTCAGGGACCTCTTCTATTTGGAGGTCCATATTCAGGGCCAACCTGCGGAGCAGGGCTTGGTGGTCCCTTAGATCGATGGGAGGTGGACCGGATGATGATGCTCCAGCCACTGCCTCATCAGGGGAGGAGGAAGAGGACAGGCCTTGGGCGAGCGGGTCCTCGACGGGTACCTCTTCGGGGCCCAGGGGTGGGGGCTCCGCTTCAGGCTGCTCTACCTCTGGCGGAGGCCTGGAGACTGTAGCCTCTGGAGGGCGGGAGACTGTAGCCTCTGGCGCTCGACGCTCCAACGTGGTAGAGGTAGGAGCTCTTGCTGGTACCCTCTGGGCTTCATAGTATGCCATGGGGGTCCAAAATGGCCACCGCTCCTGAACCTGCCCGGTCTCTGGCAGGTGACCCTGGTCGCTGATGGTGCGGTCCTCCGCGTAGAGGTCGCTACCAGCTCTGGAAGAGCGGGATCCAGAGCGCGAAGGCCAGGGCGGGGCAGAGTAGCCATGCAGTGACGTCTGCGTGGCCAGGGTCTGCCTCCTCGGTGGGGTCCGGTGCCGGGATGGTATCCGGTGCCGGGAGCCTGATCGGTGCCGGGATGGCGTCCGGTGCCGTGAGCCGGATCGGTACCGGGATGGTGTCCGGTGCCGGGAGCCGGATCGGCGTCGAGAGTCGGATCGGCGCCGGGATGGGGAGCGGCGTCGAGAGCCGGATCGAGGGCGGGACCTGGATCGGTACCTGCGATGATCTCGGTACCGTGACACGGATCGGGACCTGGAGCGTCTCGGCGATCTGCGCGTCGACCGGCCGCGGGACCGGGAGCGGCGCCGAGAGTCAGGATACCTCCGTGCAGATGGAGACCTGGAGCGGTACCGCGAGTAGGAACGGCGCCGGGATCGTGATCGGTGCCGGGACTGCGAGCGGTACCTTGGAGACGCACGTGGCTGCTGCTGGCTGGTCTCCTCCTGCGGCACCGGGTGGAAGATGGCCGGTTTGCCGCGTGATGTGATGATCCGCACCGGCGGTACCGTAGACGGGGTCGGTACCGGAGCGGTCATCTGGATCAGGTCCCGCGCCGCTGCGAAGGTGTCCGGCGTGGACGGCAGCGGGAGCTCAACCACGGAGCGTGCCGGGGAGCTGGCGGTTACCGAGCTCAACGGCCCTCGCGGGACCGGAGTCGTCGGTACCGGAGCCTGCGGAGGCTGACCTGCACTCAACGGCCTCTCGGGTGCCGGAGTTGGCAGGGCCAGCGCCGGTGTTGACGGCGGCGCCGGACTCAACGGCCTAAGGAGGGCCGGAGTAAGTGGCACGGAGACCACTGGCACCGAACTCAGCGGTCCTTGCGGTACCGGAGTTGGCGGTGCGGGCGCCTCGACAGACCTAGGCTGGCCTGGAGCTGGCTGCGCATGCAGCGGCGCCTTAGTCGGTCCACCCGACTTCTTGGCTCTCGGGGACAGAGAGCGACTCTGTGAAGTCCCGGGTAGAGAGGGACGGTGCCTGGGTTCTTTACCGGAGGTTGGACGCTCCGGTGCCGCAGACGTTGAGGCCGCCGGGGCCGGTGCCGTGGTACGGTGCGGCGCCGACATCGGGCTAAGAGACGCCTCTAACAGGAGCTGCTTCAAACGAAAGTCCCGCTCCTTTTTGGTCCGCGGCTTGAAGGACTTACAAATACGGCACTTGTCCGGAAGATGGGACTCCCCGAGGCACTTGAGACAGGAGGCATGCGGATCTCCTGTAGGCATCGGCTTCTGGCATGCCGAGCAAGGCTTGAATCCCGGTGAGCCAGGCATTGGCCCGGTACCGGGTTGGAGAGAAGGGGAGAAGCCCCTAATCTCCAGCTACAATTGTCACTGAGTCTAACAACAACTATTAACAACTAATTAACGGTACTTTAACAGTACTCAAACTATCTAAAAGATAAACGAGTGCTGTAAAGCTAGGGCTGTGGAGGTCAGCGAGCTGCTCTCCACTGTTCCAACGACCGACACGGGCGGTAAGAAGGAACTGAGGGGGCGATGGGCCGGCTGCAGTATATATCGGGGCACCTAACGGCGCCACTCCAGGGGGCGCCAGCCGGCCCACCGAGTGTTGCTAGGGTAAAAATCTTCCGACGATCGTGCACGCCGCGCGCGCACACCTAACTGGAATACATATGAGCAAGCACTCGAAGAAGAATGTACGGTTCCTGAAAAACAGTGAACCACATTATTACATATACAGAACTCAATGTTATTAATACCACCAAGCTCTTACACAGCATTTTTCCCAGTCTGTAGATCTCAACGTCCTTTACAAAGAAGATAAGTATTATTATACCCATTTTACAGCTGGAGAAATAAGCAAAGAGAGAGAAGAGACTTGTGCAAGGTCACCCAGCAGGCCAGCAGCAGAACCATGAACTGAACACAGGTCTCCTAAGTCCCAGTCCAATGCCTTATCTGCCTGGGTATATGGCCTCCCTAACAAAATATTTGCTAGACTGAAAGATTTAAAAACAAGACTTTGATTCCAAACACCAATTCTTATAGTAGCAATAAATGGAGAGTAGAATACCTTTTTTAATGTTTCTTACTTTGAAGAATTTAGTGTTTTGCAGAAGTTATCTTAACCTTTTGACCCAGCTGGGGTAGTGCCTAAAACTGTATTTTTATTCCATGTCCAAAATTCCAGCAAGCTGGTCATATGGGAATGAATAGTGTGGTGCCAAAAAAAAAAAAAGAGTATGCTCTTAAACATGGATTTGAAACATTTATATCAATTATCTCTCTATTTCTTTGCAGAAGATATTCAGGTGTTGCCAAAAATTAAGCCTACCAGGTGCATACAAGAAAATAAAAACATTATGCTAATCTGGTGTGCGAACTTGATTAGCAAGATGTTTCACCACAAAGGATGCATTACTGGCTCCAACAGAGAACAAAAAAATGTCCATTAACTCAAATGAAATATTTCTGTTGCAGATGGACTTAATCTCATTAGACCGGTAAAATGCATAAAACGTTGCTGTAGGAAATACTCTGCTGCGCTGCTCAAATGTAAACAATTACAGCTTTATTAACTGCTGCTTAACGTATTTAGTAAGCAAAATAAAGCATGCCTCTGCTGATGCCCTATCCCTGAGTGCCAATATACCAATGGAACATTATTATATCAAGCACTATGCATCTATTGCAATGGCCTTTGGTCACGTTACACACATGAAAAACTGAAACAACCATTATATACCACATTGATATTATTGGCAGAAATAATAGCCATCTCTTACCAAGCAAAGCCATCAAATGGGAAAGTCTACATAGTCTCCACCCAAGATGAAACAAGTGCTTGGTTAAAAAGATAAAGACCTGCACATTCAAGTTCTGGCAGAACACCAGATGGACTGGGTTCTTTTGCTTGGGTCCCTACACAGAAGGCATCCTTTCTCCAGTTCTCAAGAGGTCAAATTTAGGAATGGCCAATGGGACAGCTTCAGCTGATCTCAGCTATCATGATGTTGCACAGATAAGCACTTCAAAGAACAATGCTATGACCCATTTCAGCACAAAAGCTACAGTGGAGACCATGAGCAAAAGGTTGCTATACATAAAAAATTAACATTACAAATACTTAACCAACTAAAGCAATAAAAACAAATTTACTATAAACTCTTACACAAGTAGTGCACCATCCAGACAACTCTTGAAAACCCTGATAGCTCACTGAAGTTAGTGGACAGACTCCTGGATCAGGCCCCACATTGTCTGAGATGCCACAGAGAAGAAGGAATATAGGGTTCTCATTATAGTAGGAGTTCATTCAGGGAATTTATTACTTCAGTGCAGAACTGGTCTGAAACCAGTTTTTCTGTTCTGAGGGAAATTCCAACTTTTTTGGGGGGGGGAATCATTCTGAATCTGAAATGTCAAAATTTAGTGGAGAACAAAAATTTTTTAAAAAAAATTATTCGGGCCCATCAAAACATTTCATCTGGATAACATCAGAATGTTTTGATATGGTAAAAATGCTTCATTTTGACTTTATCATTTTGATTATACTTTTATATTATATTAAAACTGTAAATATTAAAAGTAATATTTTACTACAAGTCAAAATTAAATGAATCAAAAGAAGGTTAATATGTTTCTTTGTCTATATCAAAATGTCTCAACATCCCACTGAAAAAGTCATCAAAACCAATACATTACAGGGACTTATTTGGATTTTAATGAAACTACATTTTCTGACAGAAAACTGTTCCATCTAAAAAATTTTTGACCAGCTCTATATCAGTGTGAGCTTTGCCGCATTAAGGGCTGCAGGATTTGGTCCATAGCGTATGTGTTCTGATACGACTCTAGATTAGCCAAATACTGGACATAAGTGATGAGATGCATCCCATACCTCTCTAAGCACATATACCATGCTCACTACCATAGGATTTGAGACCCAAATCTTCAAAGCTATTTCAGTGCATAACTTCCATTGAAATCACTAGGAGTTAGACACCTAAACACCTTTGAGGATCTAGATAAGAGTGCCTAAAAAACAAAACAAAAAAGCACCACACAACCACTATACAATTTGGCATGAGAATTCTCTCGAACTAAAATACTGCTTACTGAAAACAATGTTATTACCACAAATATATAGAAAATGCAGAATGTATTTACATAGCCTTAGTTTTAGGAAAATATCAAAGTTACCATAATCTGGAATTACCAGGCAAGTCCCTGCCTGAATCATATATAACAAACAGCACCTCCAGAGAAATCCTACTGACTTTCAGGGGCATTACTTTCTGCATATACATCAGCAAGTCACCTGCCAAAAGTAAATCTTGAGCCAAGATGGGTCCTATAAAGAGACAAGAAGTCAAACACAAAACTAGTGTAAGTAGATACTAAACCACTTCAATAATGTTGCACTGCAGTGCTTTCACAAATTCTGAATTTGGCATAGCTCCCCAGCAACTCCAGTTCATCAGTTCAGGTTGTTGGGATATATGGACTAACAGTGTAACATCACAGATATTGTGAACAAAGTATACAGATATTCACAGACTGCCCTTAGCAGCCCAAAGAGAATATGTGAAGTACTTTTTCTTTTATTATAATATTTAAAGAATTCTTGTTATTATTAAGCACCTAAAATAAAACAAATATATTAAATAGAGCACAAATGGCATGAGAATCAGTCATGCACTAATTCTCCGGAGTCTAATTGAAAAGTAAGGATGTTTATAGAGTTTGTTTCTAAGAGAGTATTTTACTGACCATGCCGGAAGACTTTTTCTGTCTTTTCAGATTTTTTTTCCCCCCTTGTTAACTTTCTCACATTGGTCTGAACATTAAGCAAGTGATGGTACAATCACTATATGGCTATCAAAATTTACTTCTAACAAACTTTTTCATATTTAGACTTTTAGCAAAAGGCATCTAAATCTAAAACTTACTGTACAAGCCGCAAAATACGTTACTAAATAATTCCAGTGACACAAACCATCATGAGAAATGTAGCTTTCCTTTTTAGTAAAAGTTTTTCCCTCAGATATCTTCATGTTGCAAACAAAGATGTGACAAATATCTCAGTTGCCTCACCACACTATCTTCAGAGCATAAACTGAAAGAAATTAAAACCTTAAATTCTTTTATCAGAGGTTTATAAGTTAAAAATGTCCGTTGGATAAATATAGCTTCCTGAAGTAAAATAGCCATAACCATATTAGCCAGCCACTTAAACAGTTTTCCTGGATTTGAAAATTGCCTGCAAACTACTGAAGGCAGATTAGGAAAAAGACCAGCCCGGCATATCATCTGTGCAAGGACTGTCAGACTGAGCCTTAAAGAAACATCTGTAAGTATGAAACAGACCAAGGCAATGTTTGAAAGTATCACATTGAAGTTAGGAGAGGTCTTTCAGTGCCACAATGACTAAGGAACTCTGATAATATTGTCCCTTTCTCCTCCCCCCTCCTCTGGCTTTATATGCAAAGTCCATTTTTATCAATATAACAAGGACCTATGTCTTAGATTAGGACATCATTAGACAAAGATGTTCTTCCATTATGGGGAAGGGGAAGAAATACAGTTCCAAAAGTACACAGTTAATGTAGGCAGAGCAGGGATATATGTTTGAGATGCCTCTGAGGAACGTCTTTGCAAAAAGTTGAATAACATTTCAGTAAGAGATATACATGGGGATTACATAAGTGGACAATCTTCCTATCAATTTATTAAACTATTTATACTTCCAATTTCCAGAAGGAAAATAATAATAATAGCTGACTTCACTGAGAGTTCTATGCTGAGAAGCCTTACAGGCTAGAGCACTAAATACTAAGAAGGGATCTCTCCCTTTTTAAACTCTATCTTCTGCTCTCCTTACTGAGGAAGGGTAGGAAAATTGCAATTATACTTTCAATCTGCAAACAATTAATTTTGATTTAGCCCTGAATAATTCACCAGAAGGGATAAAAATTATTGAAAGCATCTGAGAGTAATTTAACCAATGTGACCCTGGGCAAGTCCCTATGCCTCTGTGCCTCGTTTCCCCTTCAGTAAAACAGGGATAGTAATACTTCCTTTATACCATGCTGTGGTTTTTGTCTGTTTATAACTGTAAGCTCTTCAGGACAGGGACTGTCTCTTATTATAGGTTTTTACAACACATAGCGTAGTTGGGAGCTAATCTCAGTGGGGCCCCCTAGATGTTACTGGTTTTACAAATAATAAATTACCATGACTTTTAACCAGTTACGAAATTAGTAAAAAGTATTTCTCTCTTGCTCTCCAAATAATGCCTCATTTGTTACCTGTGCACACATACTAAATCATAAAATTACTGATGTTTAGACAAATAATCTTTTGTTTTTAATTCTTTTGTTTAAAGCTTCTCAAAAGCTTAGAATTATAATGAAATCTGAAATATCATGCACACGAAAAAATCAATGGGAGTTGTCTGCTTTGCAGGCTCTGGCCTTTAACGTATGACATAGTATTTCACACTTGTCTTTTGCCAAAGGTTATATAGAAGCAGTATAGAAACATAGGTCCTTACTACTCCTTTTACACATGGGGGGGAGGGTGTGAAGTGGTGGGAGGTTGGCTAGAATTCCTCCTTGCTTCATTTCATCTTTTTCTTTCCTTGTTGAAATTCAGGAAAGCAAACTCCCTGGCTATGGACCTGGTCACAGCATGATTATAATTCTTATTAAAGTTAATTGTGAAGTAGAGTGGCTGAATACAAATAAGCCTCTTAAAGCAATGTCTCTGAACCTGTCTACAAAGTTTGGACTCGCATAAAATTCTCCCAAATAAGCTTTGATAATGATTTATGAGATCTATGGGTGAAATTCCCGATATAAACGATTATACCATTGATATTGGAATCAGAACTGATTGATTATTGGAATCAGAACTGATTTAAATGAAAGGACTCCTGAAAAGATAGGAGGTAGATGTTCAAAAGTACAAAGTCAATTATTTCTATTTCCTATTTATGTCTTTTTAAAATTCCCCCCCATCATCTACAGCAGGGATCGGCAACCTTTGTTTACCTGCCGCATCCGCAGGTTCAGCCAATCGCGGCTCCCACTGGCCGTGGTTCGCCGTTCCAGGCCAATGGGGGCTGCGGGAAGTGGCGAGGGATGTGCTGGCCGCTACTTCCCACAGCCCCCATTGGCCTGGAACAGTGAACCGCAGCCAGTGGGAGCTGCGATTGACCAAACCTGCGGACGTGGCAGGTAAACAAACCAGCCCGGCCCACCAGGGGGCTTTCCCTGGTGGGCTGCGTGCCAAATGTTGCCGATCACTGATCTACAGAGTTGTGAATAAGAGGTTAGCAACTTAAAATTTGAATAAAAATAAAAACTATTTTCCTCTTTCTCTCTCTAAATGAGAAAGAACATGTCCAAGGACAAATATTCAGACCTTATACACACTGGATATTATCCAAAAGGGTTCATATCTTACTTACAATACAAGTCTAATTTAATTTGCTATAGAGATTTTTTTTTTAATGTAAAACTGTACTCAATTCTTTAAAGCAAATATCCTTTGGAGGTCAAACTCAGGTTGTCAATTTTGGTTGGATGTATTCCTGGAGAAATCACATGACATAATCTTTATTTAAAGATTAATCTTTAATTCCTGGAGACTCCAGGACAATCCTGGAAGTTTGGCAACCCTAGGTCAAAACACTCCACTGATGCAAGCAACTCCACTAGCCTGCATGGACATGCACCCACTTTTGCTACCTCTGAATTTGACACAGAGATCCAAAAGGTGACTACAAAAACTAATTTTAAAAGAGTGTACTTTGACTACAGTAAAGGTGGATGACTTGAACACTCCTAGTTCAGTCGGACTACTCATGTGCTTAAAATTAAGTATGTGTTTAAATGCTTTGATGGATTGGGGCCAAAGTGCTCAACCCCTGAAGAATCAAGTCCTTTCTTTGGAGAAAAAGGAAAGTGTTCATCTTAGAGCGTTGGAGTACATACTCAAAGAACCATGACCCTAGTCCATCAAAGCATTTAAGCAGATGTGTAATTTTAAGCACCCGAATAGTCCCAGTGAATTCAACTGATTGCTTTTAGCTAATGCTTATAGAAAGTTACATACATGCGTAAATGCTTTGCTGGATTTGGACCAATTTAATGCAGATTAGTAGTTTACATTGGAATATTTCAAAGGAGCCTAATGGAGTTAGGCATTTAACTCCCTTACACTGCCTTGGGAAATCACTACCTTAAAATCCAACTCTGAATGCTTCATTTATGAAAAAGAATGAAAATATGAAGTACCTAGAGCTAAGCATAAATGTTTGTTATTGCTCTGCCTTGGGCTAAATTTTGTCCAGTTTTTGTTCAAGTACACAAGAATGAAGGGTGCCAGGATCCTCCCCCTGCACAGGGGTCAACCATAGTTGAAGTCTTTTTTTCTCACCGAAGTGCAAGGTCTACTTCTGACTCCTGTCTCCTCGAGTCCTAACCAGGCCAAAAGAACCAAGGAAACATATGGATATCATTGACACATATCTATTAAACACGCTTTAGTGTGCATCTTCAACTCTCTCATCTGAACTCTGCCCACAAATTCATCTCTCCAGGATTCATTGTGTAACTTAAATATTTACAATGAGGAACCACTTAATTCAGTATATAAAAAATAGCAACTCTCTTTCCTTGAGATCTTTCTTAAAAGCTAAACTGAGTATATAAATAGAACCTGGGAGACTTCCCTACCAGATTACAACAAATAGATAGTCAAGGATTTTAGAGTCAAAATTGAACCTGTTAATTTAACTGTAACAATGAAAATGCGAAGCTGACAGTATTGTCTAGCAATCTGGAATGCATTCAGCTTTTAAACATAATTTAATTTATTTGTGTCACTGCATATTTTTCTAAGCAAGAGTGAGAGAACTATCAAGGTTGAACCTATTTAATTCTGTTTTCAAGTTCTTCACAAATGCTACATAAAAATAAAGATGAGTTGCAAAACAGAAGACTTTATTGCTATTTCAAAACTTGTCCTATTGTGAAGTTAGCAAACATTACCAAGAACCATACCAAAAAAATGCAATTTCAAATAAGAATTTTGAGTTTAAGCCCACTTGCAAAAATGTTGCATTCAACTGAATAAATTTCTATTGAAATCAATGTCAAAATTTCCATTGTCTTCTGTAGGTGCAGGCCTGGGCCCTTCATCACATGAAATTAGAAATCACGTGCATTTTTCAAACAAGGTATTTACATTGTTGTTTGGTAGTAACTGTTGTTGGTCACTGTGACGGGGCAAAGTGGCCCCGCACTGGTACTGCAGGGGTTAACCCTTCCTTCCTGGCAGAGGAAGGTGAGCCCTGGGTCGGGACCTGGTGGAGAGGGCGGGCCTGGGTCCCCCTACTACTCTGGCCATTAGGCTGCACTTTCCCACCGGGGAGAAGGAAGGCCATGGACTCTGGCCATTGGGCCACACTGCCCTGATCCTCGGGGCGAGTTATATGGACTCTGGCCGTTGGGCCACACTGCCCTGATCCTCGGGGTGAGTTATATGGACTCTGGCCATTGGGCCACACTGCTCTGATTCTTGGGGCGAGTTGTAAGGACTCTGGCCGTTGGGCCACACTGCCCTGATCCTCGGGGTGTGACACACGGACTCTGGCCGTTAAGGCCCGCTTCCCCGACCAAGGGGCGAGCAAGAGGAAACCGGCCATTAGGCCACAACAGGACGCCCTTAAAGGGACGGGCGTGGGGACTTAAGAGTGGCGAGGCCCCGACACCTCAGCCACCCCTGCCACAAAGGGGCGCTGCGGTGCCGGACCCATCAGTCGCATAAAGTGACCAGAATTCCCCATATTCCATTACTTTCACTTCTGCATTAATAACAGTTTGTTAACAGCACTACTGCTTTAGGGTCCAATCCTGCCACCCACAATCTGGTTTTAATGGGAGCACATACTTTTGGCTACAATGGGACTGCTCACGTGAATAAGGACAGCATCAAGTCCCTACATTGGAAATAGTATCTTGAAGATGTCCACTTTCATGTGATCATTAACAAAATTAGTATAAACCAATTTAATCATCTTAAGTGTGTGCCTATAGCCCACTCTATAAAATCTTCCTTTTATCTGATAAACCGATTGCATCTGTGTTGTTTCTAACCAACTGTTTTTCTGATACTTTCGCAACAACAACTCAGGTCTTTTCTTCTTTTTATCCAAGTTCACATCCTGAAAACAATCTTCTTTGCAAAATCCACAAACCACAAAACAACAAGCTACTGCAAGGTATATGTTGCCCAGATATACCACCCATGCCTCTGTAGTCTCTACCCTTAGCATGTAGAAGGCTTGGAAAATATACACGTATTTACACAAGATTTTACACAATCAGTTCCATTCCATACAAGTGCTGAAGATGCCAGTTTGGAGCAAACACAAAAAACTAATATATATAAGAATAGACTGGCCACTGTATGTACCTTAGAAACAGAGTGTGAATATACAGTGTATTATCTGTGCCCAAAGCTGTTATATGTGAATGGTTTGTGCTGTACCTGCCTTCCCTCATTCCTAGATCTGCTAAAGGGAGGGTAGAAGCTGTTTCTGCTGGTAATGTAGAGCGAGGAGGGATGGCTGCTATATCTCCTTCCCAGCTAGCTCAGCAGCCACCCTGACCCATCCCCCATTTTTCTCCCCCACTCCCCAGATTCTTGCCTATTCAGCCACTCAGCACAACAGCAACAGATTAGCAGCTGACAGTGACAGAGGGGAGCTTCAATTGAGATTTGCTGAACAAACTAAGAGCTTATATCGGTCCCTAGTCATCTCTCTCTTGCTTCCTTTTCACCTGGATACAATTTTGGGTGGGGGGAAAACAAAGTCAGTTGTCCTCTGCAGGCTAAAAGCCGGAGGGATAGGTCCATTCCCTAGTACTCCTCCCTTCATAATTCTATTTATGCTCATTTTAATAAGGTGCAATGTTGCTTCTCCTATTTGTTTCTGCATCTATACATTTTTCATTCTTACCTGAAATCCATCTATTCCTGGATTGCTCTTAATTCTTCAGCATAATTTACCCTAACAGTTAGAAAAAACACCTTCAAGAAATGAGAAGTTGAAAGTCTGCTCTGGCCTCTCAAGCTTTTTCATAGTACAGACCACATTGTAATATAGAGAGTGCCTTAGGGGCCATCTCTTCCCATTTTGTACTGTGTGGGCCACCTCTCATCCCATCCCAGGCACAATCATCTCTAACCATTCAGACATCTGTGGCATCTACAACAGCGACAACATGAAAGAGGCATATTAGAAAAGTTTTTAAGCATCTTTTAATGCTAGGTAGCGGAGGAAAGAATGAGAAGATCCAATATTATGTGACCAGCCAACGCTCCACAGGCCACCACCAAGTGATCTGCAAACCATCCGCAGTACCCACACCACAGGTTGAGAGAACCACTGGAAAAGGGAGCAATGGAAAGCTGAGAACTGGGTAAACATATCCCTCAAAATTACTAGCTGGGGGGGGGCTGACTGGCTGAAGCAAGTGGGAGACTTTCTGTGCTCCCCGTTAACTGCTCCCAACAAGGCACCCTCTGCTAGCACCCCCCTTTCCAAGAAGGGAGATGTGCTTGTGCAGAGAAACCTCCCCAGTGCCTCTAGGTGACCGTGCACGCCCTGCTCGGATTCAGGGCAGCTTCTTAACAAGGGGCACGTGCCACGGGGTCCACGCGCGACCCGGACACACGCGTGCTCCGCCTCCGCCCCCCGGCGCAGGGGGCTGCCCGCCTTACCTTGATAATACTGCTCCTGCGAGGCGTCGCCTTGGCAGCTTCCAAGAGGCTGGCTTCGGGATCCGCGGCTGCCCCCGCCGAGGTCCCCAGGCTGCCGGGAAAGCGCTCGGCGGCTCCTGCCATAGCCAGTCCGCTCCGGCGCTCCCGTCTCCTGCCTGGAGCCACCGCAGGGATTTCCAGGGATACCGGCTCTAGCCACAGCGCGCCTTCCTCCTCGCCCTTGTGAGGAGCCGCGGGCAGGGCAGGACCCGCTCGCTCTGCCATCGCCCTCCCGAACGGGCTCAACGCCCCGCGGGGCACGGGCCGACACGGGGAGGGGGACCACGGGGATGGGGAGCGCGGATCTCCAGCCTCTCCTCCTAGTGCAGCGCGGCGGCGGCAACTTTCTCAGGAGGAGTCATTGTTAGCCCGGCTCCTTCTGCAGCGGGAGGTGGCCATGCAGCCCCGCCAAGGCAGCAGCCCCGGAGGCGCAGGGGAGGGTCTCCCGTGCAGCAGGAGGGGAAAGGGCGGGCGCACGCCCCGCTTGTGCCAGGCAGAAAACAAGGGACTGGGCGCGTGTGCAAGGCGGCGGCGGCGGCAGGGTGCGCGGGCTACGCGGCAGCCCGCCCGCGAGCAGGAAGCGCCGCGGCTCTACTCCTCTGTTGTGACAGAGCCAGGCGTGTTTTGACAGGCCAGGCTGACAGACAGGAAGCCGGACCACTTAGCACAGGAGCAGCGTTTCCGATGGGGCCGGGGGCGCCCAATAGTAGTCGCCGGGGGGTGTGGCCATGGGGCAGAATGGAATGTGGGCTCTGCTGGGAGTCCCAGCGAATGGGTACATACAACTATAGATCACACATATACACACACACACAACTGTAGATCACACACACACGAAGTTTTGAAGTGTTATCAGGGGCGGGTGAAGAAGGGAGGAGGAAGAAGTCTAGTTGCCCCTGCAAGCCAGAAATCCAGTCAGCGCAGCCTTGCTTTCAAAGCAGAGCGTGCATCTATGCTGTAGCAGTCACGTAAGGAGAGTAAGTACCCAGGAGAGAGGCATGGTTTAGGGAAGTTTCGGAGTGTGATGACGCCAAGTTAAAGAGAGAACAGAGGAGAGAGTGGGCTTGTATTAGAGTTGTGGTCATCAAAGCGTGAATGGCTAAATATATAACTACAGGGACGTTTCTGGGATGCTTTGAAATTTGACCATGTCACGCTAAAGATACGCTAGTGGGGGGGGGGGGGTGCGGAGAAAAGGTTCAAAATCGTGCAAATTAGCAATCCCAGTAAACGCACATTTAGAGGCGTTTGGAGGGGGCGTTATGTTCACGGTGCAGGGGATGATCAGGGCGGGTGCAAGGTATGAAACAGCGCTGTCGCTGAACTGGATTAAAAGTGAGACCGTTCAAAACTATCACTAAATAAACTGTGTACGAAAAAGGAGGCAGATACCGCTATCGCCCAGGCTCATGTGGTACCCCCGTATCAAGTTGAAGAGTGGAAGGGGAGGCCTGACTCAACAGTGTTCAGCTTGTCAATGTAAATGACCGCGTAGAGCAGGTCCCGGGTGTACGGCGAGAGGCGAAAGGGGACTGGGGGCGCGGAGGGAGAGATTCTCACTCTCCTGTGGGATGTGCGTGGTGCCTCACCTGTTTTCAAATATATTTGCCTCTGTCACCGCTTGATACAGCAAAGCACCCGCTGTAATTCAATCCATGCTGCCCAGGCCGTTCACAAGGGCAACAGAGGGGGGATGCAGGGAGTGGGCTCCTGATGCGAATCTAACTCATTAATGCTTTCTCCCTACAGAATAAGCGCTTTGACCTGGCCCCGCTGCGCCTCCGAGAGCAGAGCCTGCTGCTCCCAGCGAAGCCAGGGGGAGTTTTCACCTTAGACTCCAGTGGGGAAAGTTTCTGGCTGCGGGAGCCGGGGACTCCGCCTTGACCTTCTCGGTTAAGTCTGTACAGAATCAAACGGCGGCAGCCACCGCCGCCTAGTCTCTGATCAGCGGAGAGAACAAGGCGGCGCTGCAGAACGCTACGCGCGGGGACATTTACAACGCGGCTGTAGGAGAGTAGCTTAGCCCTCGCTAGATCCGCTAAATCCAGGCAGAACCGCTGTGATGCGTTTCAGCAACAACAGCGCCCTCTAGCGCCCATCCATAAGACATTCCGGGAGCAGAGAGGCGCCTGCATGAACCAGTCACTTATTTGCCCCAAAAGCCAAATACTGCAGCCCTACTCCACAGAAGGTGCCCTCTATGAACTGTAATAAAAATACAGGGAATAATTCAGACCGGAACTTTGCTTGCCTCTGGTTTAGTTCCGTTGTTGGAAGAAGGGGCAGAGCTTAAAGCCTGGCTCTAGGTGGGTTACTGAAGCAAAAGGTTCAGCTAAATCTATTCCCTTAGCTCCACAGGAAGCCCTCCACCCCCTACCTCAAAGCCCCCCTTCACCTCTTGAGACCAAAGGAGGGAACTCAGTGCCAACACCTTCTGTCCAGCTGTCAGAGAATCAGTGGGGCAGACCCTGCCTCTTAATGCAGAAGGTTCAAGCTGCATGGAGGAGTTCATAGAGGCCCTAGTGTAAGTGGGTGCAAGGTTTGTGACCTAAAGCATGTTGCACTCATACCAGCTCTAAATCTGACCCCTAAAGAATTGCTACAGGATTACAGTTTATTTTTAATGGTGATCATCATGAGCCAATAGCCCAATGAATTTCTGGTGCCTTCTAGTAGTATCACATAGGAGAAAAATCCTTCAATAAATGCAATCTGAAAGTACCGGGCAGAGTCCAAAATACATATTTTGCACACAAGAGCATTAGTTTGGGAGTTTTTTTAGTTTATTGATATTACAGCAGTGCTTGAGGGCTAATTGAGAATGAGGCCCTACTGTGCAAGGCATTGTATAGACAGGAGCATGGAGTCCCTATCCTAAGAAGCTTACAATGCAAGTGTAAAAGAGTAAGGGAAAGGGGTATAACATACAAGCAGGGTGAGCATCAGGTTAATTCCAAAGGGCTGTTTTTATTAAGTATTGGGGTAGGATTTAGTTGGGATGGGATTATTTTAAAAGGACAAAGGAAAGGAGGGGAATAAGGCAGGAGAGAAGAGGATGGGAAGGAAAGAGTGTATGATGCAGGGCAGTTGGAGTGAGGAGGTGGAAGCAGATAGGTAACCAGGGCCAGGGAGAGCAATACCCAGAGTCCAAACCTCAGTGAGTCTAGACATAAGCATGTTGTTACTGAGCTTATCAGAAAGCTCAATTTCTCTCCAGCTTCCTAAACTCATTTCTTAATTAATCAGCCCCTTGGGTCAGGCATTTCCTGACACTTAAATGACTAAATGGGGAAATGTGAGGGTTGAACATCTTTACACCAGCCAGTTATTAATTGCCATTAAATGCAGATAACATAATTCCTATTAAAAAAGTGTGACCTTAATACATGTAGAAAATAGAGCCTTGTGCTTTGCTCCATGCAGAAGTCATAAAATATACTAATTTAGGGCCAGATGCAATTCCTGCTGAAATTTCCACAGACTGCAGTGGAAGTTGGATCAGACCCTCAGTCAGCTGACAAGCCTTTTCTATGTCATCACATACACAAACAAATTATTCCAATGAGAAATCCCATCAGCTATAAAAAGCTTTTTTATATTTATAATATAAAATGGTGAAGGCTGGGAGAAAAATGGTGACAATACGCATCCCATGTTGCAATGGTGTTGAGCATGTGAGAATGTTCTCTTTCCTTTTGAGAGTAGCTCCAATAGCCTGTGTTTGTGCTGTAATAGAGAATATAGGATGCTGCTTTCCCCCTACCCAGGCAAACAGGTCACAATTTCAATCTAGTAGAAAGTCATTGTTTAGCATTTTGAGCAGATGACTGGGAATCAGGAGCTCCTTACATGGCACCCCGGTGTAAGGATTATAGAAAGTGTTCAGTATCACAGATAGTTTGTTTTACAATTAAAACAGAATGAAAAGTTAGCTACTCACTTTTTCAAATTAGGAACATGTTCCTATATTGCAGGTTCTCTTAAGATAGATATTTAGTATTTACTTTAGAACAAAAAGGATTGTCAGTTCACAACTTCCATCTGCCATGCTTTTCTGGAACCTGATCTCTAGGTCATCTCTTGTATGTCTATTGTATTTCAAGCCTCTTCCACCACTAAAGGATCTTAATATTGTTATGCTGGAAGGTGTTGGCAGCTACTAACAAGCAGGTCTCTGAGCAATAAACACCACAAACTTTGTCAACGCTGATTCTAACTACTTTCATTCAGATGAAATGGAAGGAGCAATTAAATGCCTCCTTAAATAATAACTGGAAACAATAGGAAACCACTGCCCAAGTTACTGGGCTGCAAGGTGAAGCTAAACCATGTGGGCTGAGGGGTTATGCTAGGACTGATTGCAAGTACAGGGGCTAGGGGATTGATTGGTTACAGCTAAAATGAAAGAAGCAGTAATGAACATGGCCCTGGAAGGAAGGTAAGAACCAGAACTTCTTTTTGGGAACAGTACTACCTGTTCGTCTCTATTATGTCTAGGGGAACAGGATATGGTATATATTCTCTATAAAGATAACACCAAACAACTGACTATCAATTTCTCCTCCTAATAGAAAAAACCCAGCAAAACCCCAAATGTTCGCCAATGACTCCAGCCAAGGGGAACAATACATTAAGAGACTTACATTTCACAGACAATACCCATCTTTGTATATTGTGTTATGTACAGATTTGCAAACACACAGGCACACACAAAGAAAAGGCATGTATAGAGCCATCATTAGCATTGCCACTAAACTACAGTTTTTCCATGATCACTACATCAGTGGATGAATCCCACATCATGACACTATATAACAATTATGTTACCATATTGTGATATTGTATTGCAATGTTAGTCTAGTGGGATACAAAGGTAATAAGCTGGCCCCATTGTCTAAACAATCATCCTTACATGCAGCCCATATGTATGAATCCAGTTTAATTAGTAGATTATCTGTTAAAAGCTATATGGTCACCCTCAATAACAATGGCATGTAAAGAAAAAAAATAGCTTTCCCTCAAAAGGTATTTTTCCATTTTAGTGCTGCAGCACTATTTGTTTTCAGCATAAGTGTTTTGTCATCAAGAGTCATTGGGTGACTTATAGAAGACTGCACTAAAACTGAAGTAGAAACACCCATTGTTCTCAGAAGGAGCTGTTGGGTGCTGAACTCTTTTGAAAAGTCTGACCCATACAAGGGTATCAGGTTTCAAACTAGAGAATTCATTCAAGCTAAGACAGGGGTGCTGAGAGACCAAATCTACCTCTTGTGTTTTGAACTGCGTGTGTATGTGTGAACAGAACACAAGTTTCCATACACTGCTTTTTAATTGCATCCCTCTACTTACCGAATCCTTGAAACAAGGTCAGAATCTTAGCTTGTGTAAGTAAGCCAGTTTAAAATACAGCTGAGAATCCATCCCCAGATGGCAGAACCATAGATCTACATTGGAATTTAGTTTCCATAATCAAGTACTTTCATATTTAGAGATTCACCATAAACATAATTTTAAGGTAATGCCCCCTAAAATGAAAAAGTGTTCTGCTGTCAGGATGGTGCCCCTATGGTGATTGATTGAGTGATAAAAGCAGACAAGAACCTCTCTTATGGTTCTTGAGCATTTATTTTTCTACATGGGGAAGAATACACTGTGAGATCTTCCAAGTACTGATTTGCCATCAGTGTTAATGCATAGCTCACTTTAATGTTGACTAGAGTTATACAAGTGCATCTATGAGAGAAGAGGTTCTTATCTATGTAATTGTTATGGTAATAGAGCACTGGTTATTGTTTATTTTCGGTCTTTGTAATATGCTGCATATGAAAATGTTTTTAAAATGATATTTAAAGATTTTCCTACAAATAAACAATGTCACTTTATTGTACGGCAAGCAATATACTTTCAGCACCTAGGATATCTTGCAAAAAAGTTATACCCTTGACATTTTGTCTAAATATTGATCTAATTCCCCAAGTGAAAAAAAAAAACCCACAGCAAGTTGAGTCAATCTTTAAAAGTAAATATAGACAAATGTCATGATTTAAGACACTTAAATCCTGTACTACCTCATTTTCTTAAATTATAGTCAATGCTTGCTAAGTTGTTTGGTGGGAACTTACTGGTAACTTAAGTTTTCTAGTTTTGGAGAGAAAGCTAACTTGAATGATAGTTCTGGAAAGTTTTGTTATGGATCCTTTTAGTTATAAAATTTTATTACCCTCTAAGTTTTCCACAAAGGTACTTTATTTGTAAAAATTGTATGCTCAGAACCAGACGCTGGGATGTGCAGTTTTGAAAAAGCAGTCCATACACTCCAATTATGGCCTGATGCTGCCAATTCTTATTCAAAAAGTAGTCCTTGACAAAGGTATTGTTTTCATAATTAAGTGCTATTCATGTGAGTAAGTGAGCAGAATCAAGCCCTCAATGGTAACATGCTTGATATGTTATAGTTTTTATATTACAGCAATGCTCAGAATCAGGAAACCATTATATCAATCCCTGTACAGACTTCAGTCTGAATCCTTGAAACAGGAATATGCACATGGAACCACATTGGAATCATGACTCCATAGATGTATTACACACAACCATCTATTGTTAAAAGAATATTAAGATTGCAAAGTCAAGAGCTCAGAAATCCCCTAATTAATACATATATAAAAAAGGCTTAATTAAGACAGTCTGCCACTAGACCCTAGACAACCATTAGGATTGCTATGGGGGTCCAGCCACTTTCATCAGGCACACTCTCAGGGCACAGACCTATTGACACCTCCTTCCCAAGTGTTGGAACCTGCTGTCCAGCCACTTAGCCACTTTGGGTACAGCTCTGACCCTTCAGTCACTCCAGTAGTTAGACACATCTCTCTCTCAGAAGTCTCCTAGCACAGCAGTTGTGAAGCAGTCCATAGACTGAACAGAGTGTGGGTGGCTATCAACTTTATGCTTTTGAGATAAAGCACTGGAGAGTGCAGACCATACAAAACAATGAGACGTCCTAAATTCAATGTCCCTCACAAGCTCATGCTTCTTTGGTGGTGGTAACCACCTGTGTTCCATCAGCCAGGCAGGGTCCTTTGCCCCCTTGCCTTCCCTGCCTCTGCAGCAGCCTCCCTCATCTTAATCTGATGGGGGGGGGGGGGAGAAAGTATCTATCCTTATAGCTCTCTTTATAGATTTTTGCTGGGGTCATCTGCTTCTTTTGTTCTGCCTTTTGATAATTTTCCATTACTCCCAACCCTTCCTCCACTTCAGACGAGAGGAGGGGGGAGGTGTCTTCTCCCAGATATAGAAAGACTATTGTCCCAGCATATTCCACTTTGAATAGATGGATTGTTAAATGCTGATCATTAACCATAATCTCTGGCCAAGCAGAGACATGACAACCCTGCTAACTCAAGGGGGGATCCACATACCTATAGTGACAATAGTTTCATGGTACAATTTCATAAAATCATCTAGAAGTGGTACAGACAAACCACCCCACTTTGTCACAGTCTGACAGGATCACACACTTTTTCTCCCCTCACAGGACCCCTGCCTCATTCAGCACACAGAATGGGTCTGCTCTGGGAATGAATTAGAATCACCAGTGATGGACTGTCTTTAGAAGCCTGGCTTCTCCTGTTTCCATCCCCAAATCTCAGTCTCATTCTCCTTGCCCACCCACATGCAGTATGTCATTCTAGTTCCAGGCTCTCCACACCCTATCTTCCAGTCCCAGTTTCTGCCCGCCCTCCTCCAGGCTCTTTTCCCAATCTACTCCCATCTCTGTGCCTCCCAAATCTGGCTCTTAACCCCACTGGCTTTGAATCAGGCAGCTTCTTCCTCCATGCTCTTTGAGCCCCCTAGGAGGGCCACTGAGACCATAGGAAAGTCAGAATCCCCACTCTCAGCTCTGGTACTGAGACCTAGGCACAGACCCTAACTAGCATGCAGCAGCCCAGAACTGCAAGTACAGGGAAAACCCTGCTCATAGCCAGGCTGGAGCATGCCCAGAGTAGAGGAAGTCTTCAGGGAAAGTTAGCTACTAAAATCCAAGTCTCTAGTGATCATGTGCAAAGTGATTTTTTTCAAAAGCTTATAACTATGCCAAATTTGGGGCCGTTTTCACAGAAATAGCAAGACACATCCCTGATATGAACACCAACCCCCTGTCAAATTTTAAATCCCTTCTCCAAGTCATGGGGGTGTTAGAGCTCTTCAAAGAGGAGGTCACCAGATTTTTTTTTTAAGTGGGTAAAACATTTTTCCGCTATCACCATTATTAGAAGTTGATGAACTGTTCTGGTTAAAAGTTTTCTAGAAACATTCAGTCTGAAGGATAGAATCATAGAATATCAGGGTTGGAAGGGACCTTAGGTGGTCATCTAATCCAACCCCCTGCTCAAAGCAGGACCAATCCCCAATTTTTGCCCCAGATCCCTAAATGGCCCCCTCAAGGATTGAACTCACAACCCTGGGGTTAGCAGGCCAATGCTCAAACCACTGAGCTATCCCTTCCCCCCACATACTAAGTAGTCATGGTATGTAATATTTCACCCCAAATGTAACAGGGTCTTAGAATGAGACATGTCAGGTAACCTTAGTAATAGGTAGTGCTACCATCTCCACCCCATACTTTTCTATTTACACTAATAAGTAAAACTTTCCTAACTGCTCCCATCTTCCTCCTCAGCCTAGCTATTTAAGTATTGGTTGATTGCTTGTAGGCATCACAAAACAAAGGGCCTTGAGGAGGGATCTGGAGGAGAAGATACTAGTCTTATAGACCAGTACTATTAAATATCATTAGGCTTAAAACTGAAGTGATTGCTGCTTAATAGGAATGTTCATTCCACTTAATAAGAACACCTTCAGGTGATTTTGTGCATCTGTCTCATACAGTTTAATTCCTCTAACCATTTCTAGGATCTCTTTAGCGCCAATACATGTAGAAAATATAAGAACAGCTGTTCCTAGCATGCTCTTTCTGTGATAGAACAGTGCTCTTGATCACATGGGGCATAGTATGGCGTTGGAGACCTTATATCCACTTTCAGTCTTGGAATAGTCTCTCCAGCCTGAGCAACTGAGACTAAGAGACACACACCCTTTCTAGAGTCTCATTTATTAACTTTTTACAGAGTACAAGACACCTTTCCTTGTTAGCCCCTCAAGTCCAACCCTCCTTCTAGCTCTGGGACTAAAGCCAACAAGCACCTTCTTCCAAGAAAAAGAAGTCACCATCCTTCCTCCTAAAGGGAAGTTACTAGTCAAAGTCTCACTTTCCTTAAACTAGCAATCCCCAGCTCTCCTCCCAGAGAGAAGTTATGCAAAACAAACTCCCACTCAGATAAGAAGTCCACAGTTTTCCTCCTGAAGCTGGATTACACTTTAAGCCAGTTGTAGCCCTCAGCAAGCTTCTTCTCAGGTAGCTACTTTTTTTTACTTACCCTTGGCAGCTATCAGTTTAGGGAAGTTAACAGGGCACAGTCCTCTTAACAGAATCTCAGAAAACAACTCTATCTAGGATACCTTCCTGGATCCCAACAGGGCCACTCCATAGCCTTTTATCAGATCCAGGTGCTCATTAGTAAGTTAACTACCACCAAGTGGACAATTAAGCCCAGATCCAAAGTATTTAGATTCCTAACTTCCACTGATGTCGAATACCTAAATACCTTTGTGGATCTGGCCTTAATTGCTTATAGGTGGACCCTGATTCCACTTAAAGGCACTGGCCAACCACCATGTGTCATTTTCCTTGGCAGCTACATATAGTTGGGATTTCATGCCAGGTGTCTTGCCTCTGCCCCAGTAACGAGTCTAAAAGCAGTGCAATCCTTATCCCAGTGTAAATGGTGACCCGCCCACTGAGTGACTCTATTCAGTAACTGAGATGTACATGTCTACATGGTCCCCACACACACACTTTTTGAACATTTGGGCCATTGTGGGCTGTGCAGCTCCCCAGAAAGCAGCGTTATTGTTAAATGGTGTCTTCTGCTAATCAGGAATTCCTCTTATTTGGAATGAAAGATTGACCAGTGGGTGTCCCAACAAAGAGGATTCTACTGTATTGCACTAAACTGTCACTAATAATACTTTAAGATTTGTCATTAGTAACTACAATAACTTTTGCTTTTATGAGTATGTTTAAACAAAGTCTAGAAAACAGAATGTTCCATAGCAGAGTAGGCTCTATCCAGGAATAGAGATGACATCAGAGGGAGTTCTGTGGGTGTGTTAAGGCACAGTAGCTGCCTATTAACTGATAGTCATAGCACCACTGTTGTGTCTAGACTGACAACACTGTCAGCTCTCAGAGGTGTTTTGTTAATGCCCACATACATTCAGATGCAGTCAAATTTATCACATGCTGCCCTAAGCACTGACAGGCATGTTAGAGCATATGCACAATAGACATTGCCCCCAGGAAAGATTTTTGCCCAGCCAGAATTCCTTCTGGGAGCTCTCAGGCACCAGTTTCCCCTGTACACCATCCTTAAAAAGAGCACAGAGTACTTCCCTCTCCTTGCCCAGTAGAGCTCCGCTATAGAATGATGTGGAGGTGGAGCTATGGCCCTTGCCTTACCATATCCTGCCCCTTTTCAGGCACCCAGCATCCCAACAGGCACAAGGAAGGGTCAGGCCTATGTATTCCTTCAGGATTCTGGAGAGCTCCTGCACAGAAGTACAAGGGGAAGGGAACTTGTGAACCAATACTGAGTCTGGCCATGTTTTCTAAAACTGAGTGTGACGAGCCTATGTCTTTAGGCAGATGGCAGCCACTTATGAATTTTATTGGAAATTTATTTTAAGATGTGTGCAAAATGTTCACACCTAATTGCTTCTTACAGATGCACATTCAGCCCACGTTCCCTAATCCCTCACAGAAGGCATCCTAGGAACAGAATTTAAAAAATCATAACTGAAATCAGAACATGAAATCCCAAAAACAATTTAAACTCCCCTGGTGTTAATTGTACAAGAGAAGAGGGATTATAAAGAGATTTAAGAGAATTGCCAGCAAGGATATAATATCTTTGATTTTAAATTTCTTGTTGCTTTAATGCCTGCGTAAGAAGAGATTGTTAGAATAGGTGAAAAGAAAGGCTAAGGTCTTGTCTAAACTACACTTTTCCAAAAATGTCACACCACTCATGTAGTTTCACTGGTGGTAGCCACTGCGGGAGTGCTAATTTAAACAAGGTGTCAGCATTTTTACCACTGTGTTAGCTAGATAATTTCTGAGTAGGGTTGACTGGCATGGTAGTTAAAATACTGGTGGGCAGTCTATACTAACACTCCCACTATTGCTACTGCTGGAACTATACCAAGTGAGAAATTTTAGCTATAAAAAGCTAGAATAGACTCTCTAAATCCAAGGGAAAACAGAAAATTACAGCTTCCCTGAGCAGGTTTAATTTATGATGCCCATTTTCCTCTCCTTACTTCCATGTATGGGGGTGGGGGGAGTCCTATTTTTATGCAATTTCACCCTCTCTCCCTTATATTAGTCTTGTGCATACATTCAAACTCACTAGCAGAATTTAGACAGATTGAGGTGTAAGAACTATATATACTCTACATGATATGTAGTTCTCAATCCCAATGACAGCAATCCCATTCTGGTGTTCCACATGTAGAGTACACATCCATTGAGCGGTTTCTGTGCATCTTGAGAACAATATCAGGCTCTTTAAAGTTCTGTGAAGACCCCAGACACATACAGTAGGGCAAAATCTGTGTTAGATTATTATACCCTGTGAGCTGGATGTCAGGTCAAATCCAGTTTAAATTACATATCACTACATTCCTCCAAATATCTTGATGTAGGCGAGAGGCAAGAGCTAAAACTATTATGAAGCTTGCTGCAACCAGAGCTAGAGACTGCATTCTGTAAACTGCAGGGAAAAAGCAAGAGATGAGTTATAAATATGGCAAAAATAAAATTCCTCTTACCCCTCCACACACACACTTCAATGATCTAACAAAACTTTATTCTAACTAAGATTAATATGGGGGGAAAGTGCTGATATTACATAAAACCCCTTTGAGTTAAAAAAAAAAATCTGTCTCCTCCCACCTGATTGAGGCTAAGGGGAATGCTTATGATTTTAATCCTGGTCCTTGGTAATCAGTAATGATGGATAAGGAACTACAGAAACAATTTAAATGGGGATAATGATACTGACCTCCTTTGTAAAGCTCTTTGAGATCTATGGCTGAAAAGTGCTAAGAGCTAGCTACTATTTATTTGATCAAAACCCATTTAATATTATATTTTTAGTGTTTGCTAGACTGCTATTTTAAAGGTGGATACTGAAAAAGAGAAACATCTAAAACCAGATATCCAGTTCTTAGGTTGCAAAATGTGCTATTTTCACCTCTACAATTGTAATTTCTCTTCTTCAGCATGAAATTCTACATTCATTTTAGCACATTGGCATGGAAAGTACTTGTAGGTCAGTCCATACAAAGATACTGATGTGGATGTTTTTTTCCAACTGTCTACATTTCATTTCAGCTTTTTTTAACTTCTATTGGGTAGTTAGCTCTTGTAAATAAGAGGTGTAATTATAGCAAAGGGCTATTCAGCATAATTAATCACAATTTGATACTTCTGTTTGAAATAATTCAAAATCTGGAAGATGAGTCATGTGATTATATGCAGCTTTCAGGGAAAAAGATGAAAGGAAAAATAAAAAGGAAAGGATTACTTTTTCATTTCCATGTTTATTTTATTATATATCTTATATTATGTATGTATACACATACATACACCACAATTTCTTTATTTCTAAAACAAAAAATTTACATTTCTCATTATTTTTTACCACATAGAAAGATAGAATAGCATACCAGAGAGTGAAGATGACAGAAGTCTATAATAATTTATGCAAGGTTTCCCTCATAAATGTAGCCAGCATATGCAGCTCTCTATCTGAACCCTAAACAAATGCATAAGAACATAAGGACGGCCATACTGAGTCAGACCAGTATCCTGTCTTCCAACTGTGGCCAACACCAGGTGCCCCAGAGGGAATGAACAGAACAGGTAATCAAGTGATCCATCCCCTGTCACCCATTCCCAGCTTCTGGCAAACAGAGGCTAGGAGTGCTATCCCTGCCCATCCTGGCTAATAGCCATTGATGGACCTATCCTCCATGAATGTATCTAGTTCTTTTTTTAACCCTGTTATAGTCTTGACCTTCACAACATCCTCTGGCAAAGAGTTCCACAGGTTGACTGTGCATTGTGTGAAGAAATACTTCCTTTTGTTTGTTTTAAACCTGCTGCCTATTAATTTCATTTGGTGACACCCTCCCCCTAGTTTTTGTGTTATGAGAAGGAGTAAACAACACTTCCTTATTTACTTTCTCCACACCAGTCACGATTTTATAGACCTCTATCATATCCCCCCTTAGTCATCTGTTTTCCAAACTGAAAAGTCCCAAGATTATTAATCTCTCCTCATACAGAAGCTGTTCCATAACCCTAATTATTTTTGTTGCCCTTTTCTGAATCTTTTCCAATTCCAAGGGGATAGAAATGGAATAACATTTTTAATATAAATACTAAGCACTAAACAAGAAAAAATATTAGGGCCACAATAAATTGCATTGGTTCTTAGCATTTATGTGGCATTTTACTTCTTCAAAGCACTTTACAAACATTGGAAAAAATCCTGCAAGGTGCTAAGCACCTATAAATCCCACTGAAATCAATGGGAGATTAAAGTTGTCAGCCCCTTGCAGATTAGGGCCCAATACCTAATTAACTAAATTAACAATGTGACTCTCAAAAATGGTTATCAAACATACAGAATGTTTGACCAGATATACAACACCTTGTTTACAGTGAGCTTCTTTTCTACCCAGCTAGGGTTGCTGAAGCACGAGAAGGTGGAATGAAATCCATACAACCCCATACTAAAACATGGGTTGAGCTGGGATTAGAACTCAGAATCATTATTTTAACAGATATTACATCAATCTCTAAACAGGGGCTCCTGATTTTAGTTTACAATAAGGTATCTTTACACTCTTTGGGAAAACACAGTGGCCTTAAAGTGAGTTTAAATTACGGTTACACTGTCAAAACTAAAGAGACCTTAAAGTGAGTGTAAGTGAAAACAGAGTCTTATATTTTTCTAAATATATCCATCTTGAAAATATTCATCTTTTCCATTTGTGTTTCATAATACATCCAAATTATTCATACTCTCCTCTACCCAATGTCATGCTATTAAGTTTCTTATTCAGTGAACCATATAAAACACAATATTATGGCAAATTACTGTATTAGAATCTCTAAAAATTAATTTATCACAATTAGATTCAATATCAAAGGTATTGTAGAATAAAGTAAACATAATAGGGTGCAATGAAAGGAAGATTAAACCAATCAATTTTGCATTTCAACAACAATTAATGTAAATTAAGAGCCTAGTTGGAGACTTAAGGCCAGATCCTCAGATGGTGTAAACTGATATAGTTCAATTGAAGTCAATGTAACTATGCTTATTTACATCATTTGAGGATCTGGTTCTCTGCAATTGTGTTTAAGATCGACCTCATCTCTTTTTAATCCAAATAGACCATTAGATTTGAACAATAGATTCTTATTTTGGGGATGGGATCCATACTTTATGTGCAGGTTTTATTGCTTCTGGTGTAGAAAGGGCATTGCCCTTTTTAACATGGCTTTTGTACATAGGTCTTCCAGTGCTTAGAGGTAATTGGGAAAAGGACTGATGGCCTTTGTAATTTTTGTCTTAACTGGTGTTGATGCAGATGCTATTATATTTATTTATCCCTTTCTCTTGTGGATCTTACTAAAAATTTACTTCAATATCTTCCTGTGACAATTAATTCCACAGTTTAATTCCTTATTGAATAAAGCAGTTTCCGAGAAGCTTTTTAGGCTACTGGTCCCCAAGAAAGATTAAAAAAATCTTCCCATCTGGAGTGGAACATTCTTTGGGATCTTGAAAGGGATTAGAGGTAGGCCAGTGAGGGTTTGTAGAGAGTTATTTCTTGTAGTCTGTGCCATATTGATCATTACTCTTAGGGTATGTCTACACTTAAAATGCTACAGTGGCACAGCTCTAAATCAGTACTAGATCAACAGAAGAATTCTTTCATCAACCTAGTACTGTGTATGTGGGGACTTGCTCATCTTAACTACACTACTCAGGGTTATGGATTTTTCACATCCCTTACTGACATAGTTAAACCGACCTAAATATCTAGTGTAGGCAAGGTTATATATTCTTAAATTAAGATTTAAAAAATCTAAAATAGTGTCCTTGTACTATCAACTTTGAATTTTTAAATCTAATCTCTGGCATCCGGGACAGGTTTGTATTATAAATTAGTTATCATCCTGGCATGGTTTCCAGGGGTCGTCTGAACCAGAATGTTTGGATGCTAAATGCATCTTTGATTACAGAAGTCTGACATCAAAAACAGCAAGTCAGCAGCCTCCCTTAAGCATTAACCATTAAGATCAAGAAACCTACTGTTCCTTTCAATCATCTGTTGAGTAAACACAGCTGCTAGGTGGGAACAAGATGGGAGAGGAGACCACCGAGTAACTAGACTACACTGAGCAGAATATTTGGTTACTATGGACTGACCCATCAGAAGGTAGTTGAAGTAGAGTCTTCTCCTCGCTGATGATTGCAGTCTGAATGGAGGAACAGGGCAGAGGATTTTAAAAGAGGGGGTGGTGAGGAAAGAGGGACACAAGGTTGAAAAACAGAGGGACAAAAATGAATGGGAGGCAAAAGAGAAAGGAGATTGAGAAGCAGAAGAAGAACAAGGTGACAAACAGAATAGGACAAACACAGATAAGGGGAGAGAGAGAATGGGACACAGATGGGACAAGGAAACATAATGCAGGGGGTAAAGGAGCCAAAAAGAGAGACAAGATAATAAAAAAGTGGGGAAAGGCTTCAAATGAGAGACTAGGGACAAAGAAATATGACAAGCAGAGAAAGGGAGAAGTGGTGGAGACAGCATCAAGAAGAGAGGAGGAGAAAAAAAATAAAAATGCTTACATAAATTGAGAGAACTCCCTGGAAATTTTATAATTTTCTTTGGTTTTCCACTGGCCCTGGCCAATTTTTCCCCCATTAGATGGCACTATATGGATAACCATCAAAATATGCTGCTAAAGAGTAAAACTATTGCCTTTAAAGACTAGATCCCCAATTCCTTGCATATTTAGAATTATGGGCTTTCTTGGTGTGCAAAGAACACAGGATAAGTCCCCAAATTGAGGAAAACCCCTATAAAGTTGTCACAAAAGGAAAGTTACAGCAAAAGTCCCTTAAAATTGGAGAAAGTATTCTATTTTTCCACAAATTTAACATTTGTCCCCACATACATTTATTCTATTCTCATTTAATAGAACTCAATCTCTAAGCAGCATCCTGAGATACATTTTTGTGGATGTGAATATGTGAAATCAGAAATCGATTTCTGATTCAGCCTAATACAATAATGCTAATATTTCCATGTGGGGATCTTAAGATGCTTTCACTACCTGGTAGGTAGGTCAGTATTATTATCAGCATTTTACAGATGTGAAACTGAATCAAAGCATGGGGTGGGACTTTCTCAAGGTCACTGTAGGAAGCGACAACTCAACCCTGCGACACCTCCTGCTGGTTGTCCAGGGAATTAGCTCTTTCCAGCTCTGGAGCACCCTCTGCAGAGCACCCTCTGTGTCTCGCCTGTTGCTGGCCCCGTGTCCCTCCCAGACCCCGGTGCTCCTTTATCTGGGGTGCTTCCCCCTGGCAGTGGCCCCCACACTCTGGGCCTCCCCACCCCAGGGAACTCCCAACCCTCTATCGCCACCTCACCTCAGTCTGTGGCTACTGCCAGTCAGCATCAAGTCCCCACTCCCTGGGGCAGACTGCAGTATAAAAGCCAGTCATCATAGGCAAGGGGGGTTTGGACCTGCTGCCTTTGCCTAAGCTCAGGCTGCCCGTCTACAACTCCAGTACCTGCTTTTAGGCCTTCACCAAGGCCTGCAGGCTGGGGGTTTTCCAGCCTGGAGCATCCCAGCTTCTCTGGCCTTTTCCCAGCCCTGCTTCACCCTAGGTACCCTGGTGAGCTCCCCAGCAGCCCATCTCTCTCAGCAACTAGAGAGAGACTGCCTGGGCACCTGGCTCACAGCCTTTTATATGGCCAGCTGTCGCTGGCTGGGGCGTGGCCCCAGCTGTGGCTGCCTTCCCCTTCAGCCCTAGCCTTTAGCTCGGAGCCCAAGCCCTCTCCCTGGGCTGGCTGTAACCCTTTCAGTCTCAGAGCGGGTGACCACCCCGCTACAGGCACACAATAAATCAATAGCAGAACTGGGAATGAAAGCCAGGAGTCCTGATTTCCAACTCTGTCTTAGTCACAAACTCAAGCTCCTTCTTTTTGTTCCTGGAGTACACTCACTCCCAAATCTCTCAGCTCTCTTATTTTCCTCACTATTATCTTTAACTTTGCTTCCCACCCGGCTCTTCCTCCCCAACTCCCTGGAAAAGAAAAATGCCTTGCAGGCACAAGTCCATAAAACAAAGAGCCATATCGTTTTATTTCTGGAAGAGAATACACAGAGAGCTCACTCTATCTTGCTGATGGATGGAGAGGAATTAAAAACAGACACTCCTGACTTCCTCTCAGAATGAATGCCTAGGCCAGGGTATACTTCTCATTTTGGGGGAAACATACACCAGGCAGCCAGCACAGTAGCTGTTACAATATTTAAATCATGTTAATGGTTAATAAGTTTTAATAGTTAATAGAGACTAAAATATTACCAACCCTACTTCATTAATATTTACTATAAGTTTCTTGACTTTTCAGAATTTCAGATTTTAAATTATCAAAATCAAAAACAGGTCAATCTCTCCCATCTGTTCTCAAAAGTCCTATTTTGATCATGATTTTTAGTGTTAAATGTATGTTAGATTTTGAAATAGCTGTACCAGGTCTAGCATTAAAAAAATCCAGCCGTTAAAAATATGCCATACAATCTTTCATATCTCAGATTTCTTTAAATGCTATGTAAGGCAGAACAGAAAGACAAGTCTTTCATATGCCTTTCATATTCCAAGTTGGAGAGTTCAAAGTCATATCAGATGAAAGTATGTAGAAACAACGCACTATTAGGTTAAATTTTTGTGTTTTGTGGTAGGTATTCATAAAATCACATCAGTGATTGTAATTCAGCAAGTCTCTATAAAATAACCATTAATCCTTCTGAATTTTCATCAGCTCTGCTAATGCTACTCTTATGATGTAGTTTTATTTTCTCAGCCAGTTTAAAATTTCACCACTAAGGCCTTGTCTACACTAAAGGGAAAAGTCGATCTAAGCTATGCATTTTGAGTTACGTGAATAGCTTAACTCAAATTGACGATCTACTTACCGCGGAGTCTGCACTACGTGACATTGACGGGAGATGTTCTCCCGTCGACTCCCCTTACTCTTCTCGATTAGGTTGAGTACAGGAGTCAACGGGGGAGCGATTGGCGGTCGATTTAGCAGGTCTTCACTAGACCGCCGATGCATCGATCACCACAGCATTGATATTCCAGTAAGTGTAGACAAGCCCTAAGAGTTAACCCTCACATGATTATGTGCTAAAGACACAGGATCCTACAAATCTCATCTGCTGAGTTTCCAAGTTCAGCATGCTAACAAGAATGACTGTAACAATACTACTATGGCAACCAGCTAGAGTGACCAGACGTCCCGTTTTTAAAGGGATAGTCCCATATTTAAGCCCTCCTGCAGGTGTCCTGACTTCTTCTTAATAACGGGCAAATTGTCCCGTATTTTCTGTTCCCTCCTCCCCCATCAGTACTTGTGGGTCCTGCTGCTGGCGCGATCCCTGCTCGCCAGCCTCCTGCCCACCAGCAGTGAATGGGGGGGACCAGTGGCTGACAGTGGGGTGGGTATGCAAGGCTGGTGGCAGGGCAAAACTGCAGCACATGGGGCTGGCTGCTCCCCAGGCTGGTCCGTCAGCGCAGCCTCTGTCCCGTTTCCAGACAGCGTTGGCTGCGTGCTGCCGTGGCTAGTTAGTGTGGGCAGGCACCAGGTGGCAGCCAGTTACGCGTCGCCTGTGCTGCCCACCCATTGGCCGTTTATGTGCTCTCCCTTTCACTGTCCTCTCCCTGCTTTGCCCCTTCACTCCCCTAGCCCCACTGCTCCTCCATATTCCCCCTGGCGAGGTGCGTCCTGCTCCCAGTGCTGTGCAGAGAACCAGCCTCCAGTCAGAGCACTCAACTCACCAACAGCCTGGCCGGCAGGCTCCTTCCTTCCCGCACTGCCTCTGACTGGGCTGGCGCCCTGGGAAAGCCCAAGGCCTTCCAGCCCAGGATGCTGGCCAGGAGGAGCCAAGCCCTGCATGTGCCAAAGCTCCATACAGGTGCTGGCACAGGTAAGCCTCTCCACCCCTCAGCTAAGCTCTGGAGTGGTGGTGGGGGAGTGATTTCCAGCCTGTTTGCGCCCCAACCCTGCAGGTGCCACAGCAGCACTCCGGGCAGGGACTTAGCTTAGCACCCTCTTCGCCCCAACCCCTTCTCACCATAGGTCCTGCCCACAGGGAGCATGGGGCTGCTCTGCCCCTAGGCACCCTCTCTTCATAGAATCATAGAATCTCAGGGTTAGAAGGGACCTCAGGAGGTCATCTAGTCCAACCCTCTGCTCAAAGCAGGACCAACCCCAAATAATCATCCCAGCCAGGGCTTTGTCAAGCATGACCTTAAAAACCTCTAAGGAAGGAGATTCCACCACCTCCCTGGGTAACCCATTTCAGTTCTTTACCACCCTACTAGTGAAAAAGTTTTTCCTAATATCCAACCTAAACCTCCCCCTCTGCAACTTGAGACCATTACTCCTTGGTCTGTCATCTTCTACCACAGAGAACAGTCTAGATCCATCCTCTTTGGAACCCCCTTTCAGGTAGTTGAAAGCAGCTATCAAATCCCCCCTCATTCTTCTCTTCTGCAGGCTAACAATCCCAGTTCCCTCAGCCTCTCCTCATAAGTCATGTGCTCCAGCCCCCTAATCATTTTTGTTGCCCTCCGCTGGGCTCTTTCCAATTTATCCACATCCTTCTTGTAGTGTGGGGCCCAAAACTGGACACAGTACTCCAAATGAGGCCTCACCAGTACCGAATAGTGGGGAATGATCACGTCCCTCGATCTGCTGGAAATGCCCGTACTTATACAACCCAAAATGCCGTTAGCCTTCTTGGCAACAAGGGCACACTGTTGACTCATATTCAGCTTTTCGTCCACTGTAACCCCTAGGTCCTTTTCTGCAGAACTGCTGCCCAGCCATTCAGTCCCTAGTCTGTAGCAGTGCATAGGATTCTTGCATCCTAAGTGCAGGACTCTGCACTTGTCCTTGTTGAACCTCATCAGATTTCTTTTGGCCCAATCCTCTAATTTGTCTTGGTCCCTCTGTATCCTATCCCTACCCTCCAGCATATCAACCACTCCTCCCAGTTTAGTGTCATCTGCAAACTTGCTAAGGGTGCAGTCCACACCATCCTCCAGATCCTTAATGAAGATATCGAACAAAACCGGCCCCAGCACCAACCCTTGGGGCACTCCACTTGATACTGGCTGCCAACTAGACATGAAGCCATTGATCACTACCCGTTGAGCCCGACCATCTAGCCAGTTTTCTATCCACCTTACAGTCCATTCATCCAGCCCATTCTTCTTTAACTTGCTGGCAAGAATACTGTGGGAGACTGTATCAAAAGCTTTGCTGAAGTCAAAAAATAGCACATCCACTGCTTTCCCCTCATCCACAGAGCCAGTTATCTCATCATAGAAGGCAATTAGGTTAGTCAGGCATGACTTGCCCTTGGTGAATCCATGCTGACTGTTCCTGATCACTTTCCTCTCCTTTAAGTGGTTCAGAATTGATTCCTTGAGGACCTGTTCCATGATTTTTCCAGGGACTGAGGTGAGACTGACTGGCCTGTAGTTCCCCGGATCTTCCTTCTTCCCTTTTTTAAAGATGGGCACTACATTAGCTTTTTTCCAGTCATCCGGGACCTCCCCCGATTGTCATGATTTTTCAAAGATAATGGCCAATGGCTCTGCAATCACATCAGCCAACTCCTTTAGCACCCTTGGATGCAGTGCATCCGGCTCCATGGACTTGTGCTCGTCCAGCTTTTCTAAATAGTCCCGAACTACTTTTTTCTCCACAGAGGGCTGGTCACCTCCGCCCCATACGGTGCTGCAGAGTGCAGCCGCCTGGGAGCTGACCTTGTCTGTGAACACAGAGGCAAAAAAAGTATTGAGTACACTAGCTTTCTCCATATCCTCTGTCACTAGGTTCCCTCCCTCATTCAGCCAGCTTTCCTCGACTCCTTTCCCCCTCATGTTATTCTCCCACGGGTCCTTGCCCATCAGTTCCCTGAGGGAATCGAAGTCTGCTTTTCTGAAGTCCAAGGTCTGTATTCTACTGCTCTCCTTTCTTCCTTGTGTCAGGATCCTGAATTCTACCATCTCATGGTCACTGCCTCCCAGGTTCCCATCCACTATTGCCTCCTCTACTATTTCTTCCCTGTTTGTGAGCAGCAGGTCAAGAAGAGCTTTTCCCCTAGTTGGTTCCTCCAGCACTTGCACCAGGAAATTGTCCCCACACTTTCCAAAAACTTCCTGGATTGTCTGTGCACCGCTGTATTGCTCTCTCAGCAGATATCGGGGTGATTAAAGTCACCCATGAGAACCAGGGCCTGTGATCTAGTAACTTCTGTTAGTTGCTGGAAGAAAGCCTCGTCCACCTCATCCCCCTGGTCTGGTGGTCTGTAGCAGACTCCCACCACGACATTACCCTTGTTGCTCACACTTCTAAATTTAATCCAGAGACTCTCAGGTTTTTCTGCAGTTTCATACTGGAGCTCTGAGCAGTTATACTGCTCTCTTACATACAACGCAACTCCCCCACCTTTTCTGCCCTGCCTATCCTTCCTGAACAGTTTATATCCATCCATGACAGTACTCCAATCATGTGAGTTATCCCACCAAGTCTCTGTTATTCCAATTACATCATAATTCCTTGACTGTGCCAGGGCTTCCAGTTCTCCCAGCTTGTTTCCCAGGCTTCTTGCATTTGTGTATAGGCACTTAAGATAACTTACTGATCGTCCTGCTGTCCCAGTATGGGGCAGGAGCCATCCCCTCTTGCACTCACCTACTTGTGCTTCGTTCCGGTATCCCACTTCCCCACTTACCTCGGGGCTTTGGTCTCTTGCTGAGCCACCTCTCTGGCAGGGTTAGCTGAAGCCCCTGCAGTCAGGTTCCCTGAGCCCTGGTGCACAATATATCCTTAGGGCTTAATCCCTTCCTGCCTGCGCGGTAGCCAGGGGACAGGAGGCGTCCAGGCTATGTTGGTGACCAGCAGCATTCTGGAGGTGTTAGCTGCCTTTTGACACTGTGCAGGCAGGAAGGGACAAGCTGCTTCCAGCCACAGAAAGAGGTGTACAGGAGTGTGTGTGTGTGTCACCTCTCCTCATGTGAAACCTAAAGCCTTATGGATAAGAAGGTAAATTAAAAGAATCCAACTATGCAGTATTTCTTTTTAACAGGGGCTCAACTTGATGTTAATTTTAACATTTGCACTGCATAGTTCTGATTGATTGCCATTGAATTCGCTTGAATACGAGTAACTTTACCAGGTGTCCTGTATTCAGCACAGGGAAATATGGTCATCCTACAACTGGCTAATGAAGGAGCAGTGCCGTTATCTCAATGAAAGTAGTGCAGCACCTCCTCAGAGCTGAAAGAAATGTGGAAATGCTATATAATCAATCAAAAGCAATTTAGAGAGAGAAATGCGCGGATGCTTGTTTATATCCCGCACGTCCTTTAATTGTTAAATCACTAGCTAGAAACTGGTTGATGATGACCAAATAATCATTGACAAGTTATTTGGTGGCTTGTGCCAAATGAGTACATTTCAGCTCACCTCCCAGTGTAGGTATCTACATCACAAAAAATAGACACTAAATGGAACCATTGTTTGTCTCAGCAAGCAGTAACTGAATGGGCAAGTAACTCCAATGGCTGGTCCAGTTCCACATATAGGCTATGCCAGCTACTACTATTAGCTAATGGAGTTAAAAGGTTCAATCCCAAATAACAAATCATAGTGGAGGTTATTTATATATATACAAACACTGGTTGACAGAAGTTTACTTTGTGTGAATGTGGCTGACTGAAATATTTCAGGTTTAAGTGTAGTAGCCGTGTTAGTCTGTGTCAGCAAAACGAAAATAAGAAAGAAAAACTTGTAGCACCTTAGAGACTAACAAATTTATTTCAGCATAAGCTTTCATGGGTTAATACCCACTTCATCGGATGCATGGATATATTTCAAGGTTTGTTTTTTTTTAATGTTAAGATAGTGGCCCGTGAAGATCCGTGTGAAGATTTGGAGAAACTGAAAGAACAATCGACAAAGAGTCCTGTGGCACCTTATAGACAGACGTATTGGAGCATAAGCTTTCGTGGGTGAATACGTGGGGATGGTAGCAGAGGGGGGAGTTCCACTTTCCAGGCATGGCCCCTAAACACTGATCTCTTATGGTATTCACCCACGAAAGCTTATGCTCCAATACGTCTGTTAGTCTATAAGG
This sequence comes from Chelydra serpentina, assembly GCA_037349315.1. Lineage (NCBI taxonomy): Eukaryota > Metazoa > Chordata > Testudines > Chelydridae > Chelydra > Chelydra serpentina. The sequence goes on along the minus strand of JBAIAC010000029.1, from coordinate 30,624,834 downwards.
TGCCACAGGACTCTGTCGCTTCTACAGATCCAGACTAACACGGCTACCCCTCTGATGAAAGAACAATGGTGACTGTGGGTTGAAAGTGGAAGTGAGGACATAATAGCCCCAAAGGCCTCACTAGAGTTACTTTTTATAAATGGAAACTGTTTGCTTTGTATTAAAGATGTGTATTTCAGTCAGAGGTACTACCAATCAGGGAACATACAGAAAGGTCAATTTCCTTATAACAACTCAAATTCTTCGAGGTGCCTTTGTCCATAAAGATCCCATTATAGGTGCAGCATGTGTCTAATGCACATGAGTCTGGAATCTTTTAGCCAGCAGTGTCTGCTGAGGATGTGCAAGTGCCGTGTGTGAAATGAGGTGATTCGATTCATTGTGGAAAAACTTTCACACAGAATTTTTTCTTGCTTATCTGGCATCTAAGATTGCTTCTGGGAACTCTATAAACTGCGTAGGCATGAGAACAGATTTGGCCCAATTGAGAGAGAGAGAGAGAGAGACCATGGCCAAAGGGAGGAGAGAAAATCCTTGAAATTTGGTACGGGATTCTCAACTGTTGTGTCAAAATGTCCTTAAAACTGCCAGGGTCTCCAGCCTCACAGCTCATTCTGCATTCCAGTTCTTGCTCTCAGCAGCTTTGTATAGAACCATACTAAGATCAGCTAATTTTGATGGGACTATCTTGTAAACCCTTTGACTAAGTGACCTCAGATTTGCACCCCTATCTTATCCAAGTCTCTCTCCCGGCAAAGCATTTTCAGGTCAGTCTGGTTCTGTGTGTGCAACCAGAATGTAAGTGTAATAGCTTTTGAAATATTGTATTGTATAGCTGGTTCTTGGTGGTGTTTACTAGGTGAGATCAGGGGGTGTCCACTACTGTCCGTTTCATGTGAATCCTGAATATATATTTTTCCTCAGCTCTGAGCAAAAAACATTTTAAGAGTTGGAAAATTTAAAAACTGGTAATTTGGGGTGAACTCTATCTCCCAACCCTCTGGACCAAAGGATCCAAATTTGAATCACTAACTCTACCCAACTCTTGATGTGCCTCAAGCAATTGTCAAGACAATTTGTCTGTGTGTGTCCATGTTAAAGCACTTTGAAAAATCATCTCTAAAACAGAAAGCTTCTCGAGCTTAACTATAGAGTTCCTGCCACTCCTTTCTAATGACAAAGTGCCTGAGCCTTGTCCACACTGCAGTGTCCATTAGCGCTCATCAGTAGCAAATTGTGGGTCAGCTTTTGGGAATGAAGGATTTTACTCTGTAAATTTCAGTCTCTCCCTCTGGGGGGGTGATGTGTGTTACAGTTTCTCTCTCAGCTTGTGCATTAAGTCTTTCTCCCTCTATGAATGGAAAATGCAATTGGCAGGATTTTTGTGTGTTACCTCTCCTCAGGTAATGAGGATAGAAGAGGACTTTGATGTATGTCTGACAATCTCTCCCCTTCTTGGGATTGTGTGGGGACTTTTGCTAGGCGTTTCAATGAGGCATCTAGCTCATTCACAGAGTCCTCCCTGTGCTCCAATTTGCAATACTTATGCCACCCTTCACTGGTACTATTCTTGTATGTTTGTGTGCCAGCCAGCCTGTGATCAGTGTTTTGCAAGTGTGTGTAATGAGGGTTTGTTGGTGAAATGATACTCACTGAGGGGGAGGGGGAGAAGGAATGTGTGTGAGTGTCAGAAACGAAGCACACAGGGAATGGAGGAGCAGCCAGCAGCCAACAGCTTTGTGCTGCTTTCTCCTGCTGCTCCAGGCCTGGAAGTCAGAAGCCAACCCCTACCTAGCTGCTGCTACTGGTGGCGCCCGCCTAAGGGTCTAGTAACTCACCCCGTGGAGGTGAGTAAGCAGCCCTCCCACTCCCAGTGCTTTAGGGTGGCTAAGGAGCTGTAAAGGGGTTTTTGTGTGGTGCTTAGTTAGGAGTTGTGCGTGCCTGTCCCAGAGCAGCAGGCTGAGCTCTCAGGGTGAGTGACAGCACCAGCAGGTGCAAGGGATGGTGGCAGAGGGGGGAGTTCCACTTTCCAGGCATGGCCCCTAAACACTGATCTCTTATAACTCAATGAAAGAGCTCTTTTACTGGGGTGGGGAGTAAAAATTGCCTAAGTTGCAGGGAAGGGATAATTACAGTGAACTGCAGGGGACTGAAGGGCGGGATTGGAAGTGATAAAGAAGTGTGCTGAAGGGAGTAGCAGGGAGAATGGGGGGTTAGCAGATAGGATGTGCTTTGCAGAAGATGGAAGGAGGAGCAATAACTGAATGGGCTGCAGGGGAGATAGAAGATGACTGCATGGGCTGAAGCAGGTGGCAGATGGGATATGGGGAGATAACTGAGTGGAACTCAGTGAGGGTTTGGAGGGGATATCTGTTGGGGTTGCAGGGTGCTGATACGGGATGGGAGTTTAATAGTTCTTGGGAGGTTAGATATGTGGGACCCATAGGGAGAAATGTTAGGGGGCACAACGGGATGAAGTAGTATCTGTGTGGGGCCCATAGGGCAGAGAATGAAGGGGGATAGCTCTGTGGGGTCCATTGGAGGGTAGCTGTGCTGGAGCCCTGGGGAAATGCTGCCTTATACTGTTCCCCCTATGAGCCCCACACAACAATGGGGCAAGGTAGCTGTGTGGGGCCCATGAAGGGGAAGGGAGTGAGATAGCTCTGTGGGGCGCATGGGGAATGGAGGGCAGGTAGTTGTGTGGGAGAGACAATTGACCGCCCGCTTCTCTTTTTCCCCGGCTACCCCAGACAATCCCTAACATCAATCCCCGCCCCCCCGATTTTACCTCAGTGCTGCCCCCTACCCGTGCGCTAGGCAGGGAGAAGACCCTCTCCGCAACACACTCCGTTTTCCGGGCCCGCCCGACCGCCCCGATGTGACTCCTTCGGCTCTGTGTGGGTTTAGAGCCAGGACCAGGAGCGCGTCGGGCTCGGAGCTGCCGCGGCGTGTGGAGGGAGCTGCGTGCGGGAAACGTGCTGCAGGGACTTTGAGGCCGGTGTGAGGCGGGAGATGGAGCCCGACAACGCGGTGAGTAGCGGGGGTGCGGGGCCCGGCCACTCAGGAGATAAGCGGAGCCACAGGCGACGCCGCCGCCCCGCCCCCCCGCCGGGTCAGTCACAGGGAGGGTCTGTGGGGTCGCTTCCCGGGGAACGTGCCTCAGGGGCCTGCGGTTGGTGCTGTGAGTGACCCCCCCGGGGGTGTGACGTGCGGCAGTGGGCGTTGGCTGTGCGGGGGCCCGGGTCTGTGGCGAAGGGTCTCAGAGACTCGGGGTGAAAGGGTGAATGCCCCCCCCCATAGCCAGAGCCTGCCCGGCGTGTGTGAAGGGGCGGCGAGCGAGGCAACTGCTCCCCAGGCCGAGCCCGGCTTTCCCGCCAAAACCGGCAGGGAGGGCCAGCCCCGCCCACCGCCCGAGCGAGCCGTTCGTCCCTCCATGGCACGTGCTTCCCTCGCCTCACTCCCAGTTTGGCGCGAGGCTGTGATCTCCCCCGCCCGATGTGTCCCGCTCCCCTCCCCTCCCGCCCGCTGGGCACCGACGCGCCAGCCCTTGACAGTGGGGGCGGGGCTGCTCGGTTGCAGAGAAAGTGTTAACTGAGGATTGCGGGAGCTGGTGTGAGGAGCTTGCAGGAGCCGTCGGGGTCTTGCTGAGGCCCCGTACACTTTACTGGTTGTGCGGGGCTCCTGTGTTAGATTTATTTTCCTCAGTAAAGGGACAGCCGGGAAGTTGGGGCGTGGGTACCCCCACCTCCCTCTGGCTGTCTCTCCCTCGGTCATCTCTTGCAGCAGGGTGCAACTGCATGCCTAGTGAAAAGCAAGCTGTGACCACACCGTAGTGTGTAGCTACACCTCAGTGAAAGCCTGGGGCAGGGGGAGGCAGCAGAAGTGTATGCACTCTACACAGCGCCAAAAGCAATGTGATGGTGGGATGGTACCAGGGATCTGCATACTAGGGCTGACTTTAATCTAGCTATCATGGATAACAGCACTAATGTAGATGTAGCAGCATGGTCTTCAACACAAGCAAGCAACCGGTGGTGTAGTGCTAAAAAAGGAAGTGGGTAAACTAACCTACACTAAACTCTCTATTCCCCAAATGAGAGTTGACTACATTACTGTAAATAACCAGAGTATAAGTCTGCTAGGAAACTTGGGTACATAGACATGGTGCCACAGATTAGCAGCCAGACTATACTGTTATTATTAGTGGCCCATCCATGCCTGGTAGATTAAAGTCAGCAGGGGAAACCTCTCTCTGCTACAACTACACCTTCACTGCATACCCTGCACTTGTCAAGTGTTGGTCACTCCTCCTTTCGCTGTTAGATGGTTTAAACTCTTGTAGATCCCCTCCCTCCTCCCCATGTTCCTCTGTAAAATGGCCTTAATGATACATACCTTAATAAAGCATTTGGGAAAGCTGCTGAGATGCTCAGATGGCAAATCCTGTGCAGGAACCGCAGTTATATTATTGAGACTTCTGGTTTTGGGGAGATGGTATTTTCTTGTACAAGAAAGAAATGCATTCTTAAAAATAGCAGACCTTCTCTTTGTTTAACTGCCCTGCTGACTTCCCTGGTGAAACAACCACAGTATTTTAGCTCTAAACTTAAAATACATTTGATTTACAAATGTTCAAAATGGAATTGTACACAATTTTTTGGAGACATGATGTATAACCTGCTGCAGAGGTATGGTTTGAAATAGAAAAAGATTGGATGTGAAACTCTTGGGGTTTTTATGTCTAAAATGTATGAGACCAGGAAAGGTTAATTAGAAGATTGGATTAATCATTTTGCCATGATAAACCTTAGTCCATAACAAAAACCTAGTCCATAGCAACCTCCTCCAATTCTTTTAAAAGTTTTGTTCAGCATAGTGTTTTAAAATTCAGATGGTGAAAGGCACTTCTTTCTCTGCATTATAAACAAAAAAAACCCCAACCTCTCAGTGTATATACTGGTGGGAGTGATACTTGATAGATTGGCAATGGCTATGATCCTAATTTTAGGGAACATAAGATGTTTTTAGCCTACTTTGTTACTAGTTAAACATTAAAAAGATAGGAAGTTAAAGAAAATATTTCACTAAAATGCAATTCTTATTTTAAAAAAAAACATTTGGTGCTATATTGGAATTATTCAAAAGGAAAAGTGAGGATTAAATGCATCAGTCAAATTGATTTCTTTAAAAAAACTGAAATTTTCACTTCTGCTGTACAAATTTTAAAGTAACACTTCTGTGTCGATAGCAGTGTTTTTAAACTCTTTGGATAAGGGACTGCATCTCTTATTTGTATTAAACGACTACTTCTCTTAAACTGCTATAACTTACTCTCCCAAGGCCAACCAAAAGTCCCAGATGATTGCATAAGTGGGCTGTCTGTCAGAAAGAAGATGACCTGCCTCTCAGCTGACTTCTGCAGTACCTGATCTCTCTTCTTCCCACTGGTGGAGATTATTCTGGGACTGGAATTACCCTTGCACTTCTGATGGAAGAGGGAAAGGGACAGGGTGGAGGAAAGACAGACCTGGTTCTTAATATTAAAACAAACTTAGCAAAAGAAGAGATTTGGGATAGTTAGGGGTGGAGAGGTGGATTTACCCATGTAGTAAATAGTGGAAACTTCAAATCCAAGTCTACCAAGTCCTGAAATTAACTGTTTTGAATACTTGAACATGGATTCAATCTTATATAGGGTTTGGTTCCTGACTACCCGAAAGACTGTCTCTTTCCCTTAGTGCCATCATGACGGTTGATATCATGTGGGGTACTCTTGTTAACACTCTAGATTTAAGTGTATGAAAGATGTAGGCAGACTATTTTCAGTTCAGGCACTTGGTATTGTATTTGCTTTCCTAACTGGTCCAACAGAACCAAAATCTGTTGAGCTTCAGAAATAAGTGCTCAATCATATTTTCATCTTTTGCCTGAAGCTATTAACTGTAAATTATGTGTACAAGCCCAGTTCATGGAGTGGCTTTGTGTTAGTATGAATCAGTGTACTGGTTAGTGTTTTAATATCATTCGTGAACCTAGAGACAAATGTGACAGGTATATTTTATACATTTAAAAGTAAATTATTATTAGCAGATGATGCTAATCAACAGATTACTCCCCAAAAAGCATATTATAAATATATTAAAATTTTAAATGCTAAGATATTTTAGATTCCACAATAAGACAAGTTTGGTTTCAAGTCTCAAACAAAGAACATAATGTCTTTAATTCAATCCATTGATCTTGAGGAATTTCTATTAATATGAGGAATCATTTTCAATAGCAGATTGCTTAGTCTCATGGCACAGTTTGTGATATACCAGTTCTCAGCCATATAGAGATTTATAAACTCTGGAACCAGTGTGTTGGACTGTAGCTGCAGACAGATTTAAACCCACTATAGTTCACATAGCACTGATTTCATATGCTCATGTGGATTTACCCCACTAAGTGAATATACTGCCACATTCTATGCCTGTTAACTACTATGAATATTCTTCAAAGATAGCCCCAAATGGACAGTACTGCATTAGTTCAGCCTAGTAACGACAAGCATGGATTAGTGTTGCAAGGTTTGCCTCATCCAGGAAGGAATACAATCAAATAGCTGGTCACAAATAGAAACAAAAATTGTATGAACCTGTGACAGGGTGCTCTATTCACTGCTGGACATCGCCATCTCCTGGCGATGAGCTCTGTGAGGCTGACGGCCATCCCTGTGATGACACTCCGTCTCTCTCTCACTTCAGGTGTTGTTGCTTCCTCTTCATGACTTAGCCCTGCAGCCAGGTCACTCAGCGGGTACCCCTTTGGTGGAAGCGGGTTGTCTTTCAAAGTCTCTTTCCACAAGCAGTGTCAGGCAATCCTCACATTCGCTGCCCTATGTGACTATCCTTGACTCTGGCAGTTTTTATAGCCACTGCCCTTAACACCCTCTACTCTGGGTTCTAGTCCAGTGCCCTGTAGTGAACAGTTAAGGTCTGCAGCTGCACCTCTTACTGCTCCCCACTGAACACCTTCCTACCATGCTGCTTCTCCCCTACCTCAGGACAGGAGACTGCAGGCTTCCTCCCTGATGTTTTCCTTCACTGTAGCCAGCCTCCTAGCTTTATAGAAGCTCCCCGCCCCCATTCCCTGATATATGAACTTCTCTCTAATTAGCTCCCTCCATCTTAAATCTCCCCCATATGCAGGCTAATTGGCTGATTGGGCCATCCTGGCCTAATTCAGCTCTTGCAGAGCCAGTGTGGGGAATACACCCCATCACAGAGCCACTGCTGCTTCCTGGTAATCCAAGCACAATGTGGTCCAGAAGCATGAAAAGATTGTAAACCAGTTTACCAGGAGAGGACCCTTGCCAATACGTAGACCAGTTACATACCTCCTCAGTTCCTCAAATTGCTTTCCCCCACTGTCAATTCACTCTTCCTCCATTTGGATCTGTCAACTTGTTCTCATCAAGGTCTCGGCCAGACATTTGGAAACTCCATTTCAACAGAACCAGAGCTAGAACTGGGTGTCACTGGTGTACTGATAGCATTGCAGCCCCAAATGCCTTACCGTCTCCTTGAGATGTCTGATTTATATAGTAAGATTATCCATGTGTCATTCTGAAGGCTAAAATGTTTGTAGAGTCAACATGAAGTTATGGAAGCAGCAATAAGCATGCTTGAGAGCTCTTTTTGTCCAGAATATCAGCAGCTTGAATCATCACTGGGTTTTGTGGTCTGTTACCATCCAGTTCTTAAATTCTCAGGCATTTTGACTTTATGAATTACATCTGTGCAGTGTACTGCTAGAGTAAGGCATATGTCTATTCTATACCATGCTAAGAGTTCTAGACCATTGTGATATCGGAGGTAACTCAATCAACCAACCACCCTTATTCTATAGCTAATTTACATACAGCAGTTTCATTGGTCATATGGGGGAGACTGTACAGATAAGGGGTAGTCAATTCTTTTTTGTCACGGTCCAGATTTCTTGGTCGAGGTATAGTCAAGGTCCAGACTCCAGATAATATAATAAGAAAAATAATAAAATAATAATGAATAAAAGGATTTCCGGGTCTGTTTAAAAGGGTCTGGTGGTCTGGATTTGGCTTGCAGTCTGCCTACTGACTGCCCTGACTACCAAGTAATTTACCAATTACTTGGCCCAACTGCCACACCAATGTGCTCAACTGTTGAACAAATCATCACAACTCTCCCAAAACAACCCCCCAATGCTAATTGGCACAACCACCCACAACACCACAGTCAGAAATCACAATAACCCCAAACACACATGGCTCCTCACTGCAGCTTACTCCCCTAATTCACCACACACACAAATCCATATAACTCTCCCAGCACCACACAAAACCAGCACAGCCAATAGTACAATCATACACAATAACCCCAAAAACACACAGCTACTCACTGCAGCATATCCCCCTAATTCACCACCTTCAAAAATCAACACAAATCTCCCAGATGAACACAGCCCACATTCAAATCAACACAGATCTCCAGTACAAAACAATCCATGCACAAATGAACACACCTTTCACAGCACAACACACATTTGCCCACCTTTACTCATACTTACCATAAATGTGAGCAGCAAAGACACGAGTCCATCGCTGCTATGTATTAGGCAGTTATGGAAGTCTCTGTGGTTTGAATGACTAGTTATCCAGTACTACTTTATGCAGCCTCTCAAAGGAAAGGTTGGATCAGTTAAAGAACAATTTTTACCCTTTGCCTGACTACAAAGGCATGGCACCTGCAGCTTGTGGTTATCTGTATCAAAGGTAATCCTGGTCCACCAGATCTTTATGCATTGTCAGAAGAGCATCAACTAAAGGTAGAAACAGATGTCTTTCTACCATACTGAGGTCAAAAAACATATTGATAGAGTCACAGGAAGTCAGAGGAATCCAGAGCTGCATTGACAGGAACTCCTCCATAACCATCCAGATCCAAGAAAGTTTAAAGGAAGTATAGTGGTAATTGGTGAGTTCAGTAAAGTAATGGCTTCTTGACCGAGAGCCTAACTACTTTTTGTTTCAGTGGTCAGCATTTGCCATTCCGGGGGAAAACAGTAACAATTTCAGTCAGTAGTAGACCCAGGACCTCCCTGCTGGCCTTCAACAGCCATGAGGAGCATGGAATGTTCTCGCAGCTTCACCAGGACCTCAGTATGTGAAATCAGATGAAATTCTGCCATTGAAGATGGCATTTATCTGCTCCTCGTTTTACATTGCTCCTGTAAACAGGACAAACTTGTTTGTTTAAGGATAACAGCACCCCAATCAGTCCTTATTTTATTTAAAGGACTTTGATTCTTTGAGTCCCCCCTTCCCCATTTCTTCTGATTGCTACTCCCACTTATTCTGTCTTTTCTTCATTAGACTGTAAGCTCCTTGGGGAAAGGGATGTCTTTTACTCTGGTTGTACCGCACTTAGCACAATGGGTGTTCAGTCCTTATTGGTGCCTTTAGGTACCATTATACAAATAATAAACAAACTCTGAAAGAACTTCATATATTGTCAGAGCAAGTCTTGAATGTAGGCCATTGCAGCTACAATGCCTATAATCAGATAATACAGAAGAAGTACAGGTTGTAGACTCTTACATCTTCATGGTAGACTTGATACTGCTTATGTTTCACTTCACAGTGAATAATGCAGGTCAAAGCTTTGGGGTACAGTACTGATGTCCAAATGGTTAAAATAATTATAATTTATATTTTTGAAACAAGAATTCCTTCCGCTTTATAAAGAAAAATGTGGGGCAGTCGAAGAATTGATTTATTGTCTTCAGTGTCTGTGATAATTGTAGGAATCCATTATAGCCTGCTAATTTTTTCCCTTGGCCCAACCCAGATCAGTAATAAAACTGTCTGTCCATTCTTTGGCTCTTCCCTTTTCTCCAAAATACATGTTTTTCAACAGACTCAGGAAGGACCGTGTTGTGGTTCTGTTGCTCAGAGCACAATATGCTATGCCAGGGGTCGGCAACCTTTCAGAAGTGGTGTGCCGAGTCTTCATTTATTCACGCTAATTTAAGGTTTCGCATGCCAGTAATACATTTTAACGTTTTTAGAAGGTCTCGGTCTATAAGTCTATAATATATAATTAAACTATTGTTGTATGTAAAGTAAATAAGGTTTATAAAATGTTTAAGAAGCTTCATTTAAAATTAAATTAAAATGCAGAGCCCCTCAGACTGGTGGCCAGGATCCAAGCAGTGTGAGTGCCACTGAAAATCAGCTCGCGTGCCGCCTTTGGCACACGTGCCATAGGTTGCTGTAAGGGGGTCAGGCTCACCCGGCGGTGCCTCCTGCTGGTTGTCATCGGGAATTAGCTCGCCAGCCTCCAGAGCGTCCTCTGCAGGCCGGTGATCCGCCTTACCGCTAGCCCCCGTGTCCCTCCCAGGACCCAGTGCCCCTTTCTCTGGGGTGCTGCCCCCCCCGGCAGTACCCCACAGCCTTAATCCTAGGGTCTCCCCCTCCCAGGGGAACCCCCACCCACTATCCCCACCTCGCCTCAGTCGTAGGCTACTGCCAGTCACCAGCTAGCCCCCACGCCCTGGGGCAGACTGCAGTATCAGCCACTCGTCACCGGCAAAGGGGGTTTGGACCTGCTGCCTCTGCCTACCCATGGGCTGCCCCTGCAACCCCAGTACCTAGTCTAGCCTTACCAGGCCTGCAGCCTGGGGTTTTCCTAGGCCAGAGCTCCCCAGCTCCCTTGGCCTTTCCCCAGCCCTGCTCCACTCCAGGTACCCTGCTTAGGTCCTGCAGCCAGGCCCTTCTCCCTCTACAGGCAGAGGAAGACTCCTTTGCTCTTGGCCCACTTATAAGGGCCAGCTGGGCCCTGATTAACTGGCCACAGCTGTGGCTGCTTTGCCAATCAGCCCAGCTTCTCAGCCTCAGCCCTCTCCCAGGGCTGTTTCCAGCCCCTCAGGGCCCGAGCGGGGTACCACCCCGCTACAGTTGCCTACCTCCTGGCCCTGGCTAAACTGGCCATCTATAAAACCAGGGAGAGGAGGTTGGCCGATGGAGGCTCCGGTGCCTGTGGGGCCTGTTTCCGATCCTTTGTCCGTTCACGCATCCGAGCAGAGTTCCTCTGGGCGGTGTCCACTGGCTCCCTTGACACCTTTGAGGAGCAGTGGGCGCTGTCCGGGGTTCTCTGCTCGGTGTCCCCATCAGGCTCCCTTCTTTTAACCCTGTGACTGCACCCCTGACCCTGTTATCTCATTAGTTGTCCCCCGAACTCATTTGGATTCCAGGTCCTGTGGATCCTCCCCTTAGGCTGGGGGGGGTCCTTTAGCAGTGGGCGGGCTTCCGCCCGCCCACTTCCCGGAACCCAATAGGACAGTTGCCTACCCCCTGGCCCTGGCTAAACTGGCCATCTATAAAACCAGGGAGAGGAGGTTGGCCGATGGAGACTCCTGTGCCTGTGGGGCCTGTTTCCAATCCTCTGTCCGTTCACGCATCCAAACAGAGTTCCTCTGGGCAGTGTCCACTGGCTCCCTTGACGCCTTTGAGGAGCAGTGGGCACTGTCCGGGGTTCTCTGCTTGGTGACCCCATCAGGCTCCCTTCTTTTAACCCTGGGACCGCACTCCTGACCCTATTATCTCATTAGTTGTCCCCCGAACTCATTTGGCTTCCAGGTCCTGTGGATCCTCCCCTTAAGCTGGTGGGGGGGGGCCCACTTTCCGGAACCCAATAGGACAGTTGCCTACCCCTGCTATGCTATGCTATGCTATGCTAATGCTTCCTGTGTGCCTAGGTAGCACGCTCTGTGAAAACCTAATATTGATAAATGTTGCTAATAAGATATTTCTCCTAGGAAATAAATTGATGTTTGGTTGAAAGTGATAGAGTTAATAGTGAATCTTAGTTTGCACCAACGTGAACTACTCTGACCTGTGTCTTGATTCTGGATGTCACATTATAGACTAAATGAATCCGCAAAAAGAAACTAGAATGACGAGTTGCCTACAGTTGCTAGCGTTTGTTGATTTTATGTCTAGTATAGTGAATAGGTGTTTTTGACAAATGTGGTAAATATAATTAAGACTGTGATACTGTCTTTTAACTTGACATGCAGAGATGAGTGATTTAAATAAAGAACGAACCCCCATAATCCTATCAAAATTTGAATTAATAGTTTTCATTGTTCAGTCTTCAGATACTTGCTCACACTGAAGTTAATTAGCTCACATACAGTTGAATGGCAGTTGTTGTTAGGCATGGGATGCATTGAGAATAATCAAGGCTGTAGAATAGTTTTAGCATCATTCATTAGGACACCTCACGGACACTAAATTGGCTCACTGCATGTTAGTTCAGTTTCTGTGAAGCTAAAGATAAAATTGATATTCTTTTCCTTCTTGTTATTTGCTGCCACTGTCTCACTTGAAAATTATCTTTGATAGGACACACAGGAAGGTAAAAGGGTTTGGGACATATCTAGAAATGCTTAAACGCAGAGATCATAAAGTATTAAATTGCAGAAAAGAACAAGATACTATCTAGTGAATAAATGAGAGATACAAAATTAAAAGATGAAGCAGACAGTCTAAATAAAGAATAATCTAAATGATGACAGTGTCTAGGAGAAGTTTGATTTCTGCCATGCAGATCCTCCCTCACCCCGTACTACCTGTCCCGGATCAGGAAGCTTCCAAGTTTTGAGATTGTGGAGTTTGTGTAGCCATTTGCTAATTTTTAAATATGCATACGTCCCTCCTACTAGCTTAAGAAAAGTCAGATGAAAGAAAAGTGTAACAATTTTTTTTATTACTTCTAGGTAAAAAAGTCACAGTGCAATATAAGTAAAAGTGTGAGAACATCCTTTTCCTGACACTCCCCCTCAGTTGCAAGAGTGGCGCAGGGATTGGAGCCCCAGCTTTCCAAGGCCCTCTCAATTGTGAAGAGACCTAGGTATTGAACGGGGCAGATACATTCCTGAGAGGATTTATACTGCTTGTATCAGGGACAGCTAATGAATTTTCCCCGACTTTCTCTAGGCATTTTGGGCCAGTTTTTTTAAGGTACCTAACTTACCTAACTCTTCTGGAAATCGGTCAGTATTAGGCACTTAAACACCTTTACAAATCTGGGCCTTCTTCCCTTGAGGTCCCCCTGGGCTTCTATATGGTCTCCAACCCCCCAGTCTTTTCACCCCCTGAGTCTGCAGAGCGTGAGCCAACTGTGCTTTCCTCAGTTTGAGTTGCTTATGCAGCAACACTGCATCTGCCTTTAAAAACCTGAGTAGGCAGCTGCTGCCACCTCCTTTCCACTTCCTGTGTTTTTATACACACAGCAAAATATGTTTAGTTCAATCTAAAATACCTTTATTTTAATGTAGATTAAAACAAACAGCCAGAAAGAACAAACTTCTTCAGTGAAAGGCTTAGGGTACGTCTATACTTACGCGTCCGGTCGGAGGCGCGGGATCGATGTTCTGGGTTCGATTTATCGCGTCTTGTCTAGACGCGATAAATTGAACCAGGAAGTGCTCCGCCGTCGACGCTGGTAATCCAGCTCGACGAACGGAGTAGGCGGAGTCGACGGGGGAGCCTGCGCGCCGTGTGTGGACCCCGGGTAAGTGCTTTTTCATTCGAACTAAGATAGTTTGACTTCAGCTACGTTATTCACGTAGCTGAAGTCGCATATCTTAGTTCGAATTTCGGGGCTAGTGTAGACCAGCCCTTAGTGTCTGGGTGATACAAGCTGAACAAGGATAAAAGCAAATTTGAGAACTAGATGTCTGTTGTGTTTTGTATACATGGTGAAGGACAGAAATTTAAAGGTGCAACCCACAGAGAAAATAAAAGGCCTTGGCAATAAGAAGCAATGAAGATCCTAACCCATCTTCCATTTCAGGGTTACAGCAGCCAGGCTGCACAGCGAAAAGCAGAGCAAGCCTGTGAAATTTCAGTCCAAACTGCATCAGATTTCTTGCATTTAATGAAGACATCTATTAGGAGATTCAAAATAGAGGGCCAGGTTGGAGCGGGGCGGGGGGGGGGGGGAAGAGAAATGAGTCTCCTCCTCTGAGGAGTAAATATCTCCTTCTGCTTTTGATATTCTGAAAGGACAAGTCCTGTTCCAAGATCATTATTCAGGATCCAGTATTCCAGCTACAATGGAGAATCTTAGGGAACTAGGATCCTCCAGGGAAGGGAGAGATCCATACCTAATCCCCAGAGCCAAGGGAAAGACAAATTATGATATGTCCTTCTTGATTACCCAAATAGGCCAACTTTAAAGTTGGAAGAGGAAAAACCAGTGGACTCAGTATCATAGATCCCATTCTCTTGAGCTCTCACCAGGCCCCAAATATTTTGTTGACATACCCTAATATCAAAAATACAAATGAACATGATGGGGATGCTCCTGATAGGACATCTGCTTGAGACTTTCTAAATCTGTTACAACCTCAGTAGCAACCAGAAATTAATGATCAGCCAGATGTCAGAGACAAGCCTCTTAGCACTTTCTTTCATGGGGAAGCCCTTTCTAGCAGTAAAGCCCCAGTGAATTCAACAGTCTTCCTAGATAGAAAGAACCTTGGCCTTCCTCAGGATATATCATTTAAATGACACTTTTGATCTTCAGTCTCCAGCTACAGATTTAAAGAAGCCAGATCATATTGTCTGAGAAAAGAGAAGAGGCTCTGATAAGAGTTGCTTCTTTTGCTTCCAGGGCAGAGGAGCTGGAGACCTGGATGCCACCACCTCCTCATTTAAGGACTTTTGGGAGTATGCTGATCCACACAACCCTTAACTTAATTGGAGGAAGACTGCTTTGTTTCTTCCATTTATGGGTCATAAAATGTCACTCCAATGTCTTTTAGGCCCCATAGCTGTACAGCAGAAATTGGTTTCAAATATCCCAACAGTTTTATTCAGTCTGTTTACACCAATCCAGAATTAGGTTCAAAGAAGTAAATACATTCCTTAGGGGAAAGAGTTTTTGAATGCTGTATCTTAGGAATCTACTCAGATTAATTGTTCTACTTGTTGGATCTGTTGAAGTTTATCTCCATAACATGGTTTTATGTTACAGCTATGGTTCCAGTGCTTTGTAGCTGGAAAGTTTTTATCTCAGACATTGCAGTTTGGTTTGGATGATGCATCTCAAACTTTTACCAGAGTAAAGAGCACGAGAAAGGTGTGTCTTTCATTTAGCCATACCTGAATGACTGACTAGACTGGGTCAAGCTGAAATGTTGTCCAGGGTAACCATCTCCATAGTTGTTTGTTTCTAGAGCAACATCACTGATTCTTCAACAGAAAGAAATGTATGCTAATTCTTATGCAGAACCTCTATATGTGAAAACTCAATTCAGCACCAAACTAGACATACTCAGGATAGACAGTGCAGAGTTCACTTACAGATCCTTCTCTGTTGTCTTCCGATATCTCTCCCTCTCAGTGGAAGTTGAACTCTCAAGGACCTCCAAAAATTGCTAATGCTGCCATGTCTGTTATACTTTAAGCTGTTGGTTGAAAGCTGAAAACTAGTTAAAGGGATGCCTATGGGCTCCCACAATGGAATCATCACTTTAGATGCTAGTTTGTAGGGATGGGAGAGCACATCATATAAATGGAATGGCTCAAGGCCATCGATTAGTGACAGAAAAGTAATCAATCAACTGCCTCAAGAACTGTCACACTTGTCTGTTCTACAGTTTCAGCACAGGCTTAAAAATTCCTCTTTGAAATACACGGTTGGAGTGTGACCACTAGAATATATACAAGATGACCAGGAGCAAGGATGTGGCAAAAATAAATCAGCTGCTAGTGATAAGGGCAGAAAAAACCTTAATCATCCTGTCATTCATATAATCAGAACATGCAACATGAATGAGTAATTAAGCTGATCCCAAACATGACTAAAAGAGTAGATACCAAGTTCTTTTGAGTGAATTTGTGAAAATTGGTTATGACACTGGTCTGGGACTGAGGAAGCCTGGTTTCAATATTGAGCTCTGCCACAGACTTCCTGGATGATCTTGAGCAAGTCACTTATGGCATGATCCAAAGCCTTTTGGAATCAATGGAAAGACTCCCGTTGAGATCAGTGGGATTTAGATCATGTCCAATTTCTATGCCTAGTTCCCCATCTGTAAAATTGGGATGATGGGAACTTTGCAAGCGTATTATGAGGATAAATACTTATGATTGTAAGGAGCTTATATACTATGATGATAGGAGCCCTATACATATCTTTGAGAACTCATGAAGGACAGGTGATGCCCCAGAAGATTGGAGAAGGGTAAGTATAGTACCTGTCTTTAACAAGAGGAACAAAGAGGATCTGGGGAATTATAGACCAGGCAACCTAACTTTGATGCCTGGAAAGATATTGGAACAAATTAATTTAAACAGTCGGTTTGTAAGCACCTAGAGATAATAAAGTTATAAGGAATAGCCAGCAGGGATTTGTCACGAACAAATCATGCCAAATCAACCTAATTTCCTTCTTTGACTGGGTTACTGGCATAGTGGATATGGGGGAAGCAGTAGACACGGTATATCTTGATGTTAGTAAGGTTGACAGTTTCACATTACATTGTCATAATCAAACTAGCAAAATGTGGTCAAAATGAAATTACCATAAAATGGGCGCACAACTTGTTGAAAGATTGTACTTAAAGAATAGTTGTCAATGATTTGCTATCTAGTGGGTTCTCGTAGAGGTCGTTCGTGGGTCTGGTACTATTCATTTTTTTTATTTATTACTTGAATAATGGAGTGGAGAATATGCTTATAAAATTGGCAGATAACACAAAGCTGGGAGGGGTTGCAAGCACTATGGAGGACAAGATTAGAATTCAAAATTAGAGAATTGGTGTGAAATCAATTCAGTAAGACAAGTGGAAAGTACTATGCTTAGGAAGAAAAAAAATCAACTGCACAACTACAAAATGTAAGTAACTGGTTAGGTGGAAGTACTGCTGAAAAGGATCTGGGGTTTACAGTGGATTACAAATTGAATATATGCCAACAATGTGGTGCAGTTGCAAAAGAGGCTAATATAATTCTGGGGTGTATTAACAGAATTATTGTATGTAAGACACAGGAGGTAATTGTCCCACTCTACTTGGCACTGTTGTTAAGACCTCCGCTGGAGTACTGTGTCCAATTCTGGGCACCAGTTTAGGAAAGATGTGAATAAATTGGAGAGAGACCAAAGGGGAGAGCAACAAAAATTATAAAAGGTTTAGAAAACCTGACCTATGAGGAAAGTTAAAAAAAACTGGGCATGTTTAGTCTTGAGAAAAGAGGACTGAGGGGAGACATGATAACAGTCTTCAAATATGTTAAGGATTGGTATAAGGAGGGCTGTGATCAATTGTTTTTCATGCCAACTGAAGGTAGGACAGGTAGTAATGGGCATACTCTGCAGCAAGGGAGATTCAGGTTAGATATTGGGAAAAACCTAATAAGGGTAGTTAAGTTCTGGAATAGGCTTCCAAGGGAGGTTGTGGAAGCCCCCTCTTTGGAGGTTTTTAAAAACAGATTGAACAAACACTTGTCAGGGATGATCTAGGTTTACTTGGTCCTATCTCAGTGCAGGTGGCTGGACTTTGGGACCAGGTCCCTTCCAGCCCTACCTTTCTATGATTATATAAATAGCTTGATAGATAGAAAAGGGAAATTGCCTAATTCAGTATTCAGGGTAAACTGAAACTAAGGCAAAGTGTTTTTAAATACAGTTTATAGCAGTCAGAGGTGTTATATCAATAGTAGGTTAAACATTGTGTGGTTGGTTTTTTAAAAATTTAAGTCAAAAGAATAAAAAATAATGCTACGTATGTGTATCATTGCAAAGTTAATTGCAAGAACACCTTTAACTTTGGGAGTTTCATGACTTCTAAGTGCTAACATTCTTTCTCGGTCTTACTATTGTATTCTCATGTGAAGAGTTTTTTCTTGCATTGAACACTACTTGAATTTTTCCAAAAAGCTCATTGAGAATTCAGAGAAGGAACAGCCTCATGTGAGCAAGGGGGGAAATGGAGATATTGGAGGTTCTGCAGGGCTCAGTATTGGGGTCACTATTATTCAGTATATCTTATAATGTCCTGAAAGAAAATAAGTTAAACATTATCTTGCATTTATTTTCTGATGAAACAAAACTGGGAACTAATACACACAAGATGAAATGCTAAAATTCAGAGGGGGCAAGATATTTGGGGAAATTAAAACTTAATTGTATGAGTTCCAATATGAAAAGATGCAAGATCATAGCTTGGCACAATATGACTAGAAAACAAACATGGAGGAAAAAAATGAACCTTTTTGAAAGCAAGTTCACAAAATATGATACCCATTTTTAATGGGTCCAGCAGTTGTACAATGTTGTTAGAAGAGAAATAACTTATAAAATTAAAGAAGTATCACAACTCCTTACTGTGTGGGTGAGACTGGGTCAGGAATACTAGGTGAAAATCCTGGTCTCATTGAAGTCAGTAGAAGTTTTGTCATTGACTTCGATGTAGTCAGGATTTCAATCGCTGTTCTTCAGATTCCTACACATGAAAATTGATATGAAAACATCAAAAAAAAGTTTAAATATTGACAGTCATAAGGATAATTTTTAGACTAACTTTATGCAAAAAGACAAAAAATAATGCATAATGGGTGATTTGTAAACATACATATATAATACTTTAGGATCACCTGGATTGATCGGACTTCAGCTGTCGTTAAGACTGTGCCGATCACAACACGTCTGCCATTCTTCTCGCACTCTTGCCTTTCTTCTCCACGTTCGTCCGAAACGTTTAACGATGTCATCTTCCCATCTTCTTGGAGGCCGACCAGGGGGTCTTTTCTGTTCTCGCGGGTACTTTAGGATTACATGAAAAAAATATTTATACAGGCAGGGCTGGCGCGCCCACTAGGCGACCCTAGGTGGTCGCTTAGGGCACCACGATTTGGGGGGTGGCTGGCCCACGGCTGCCTCCCGGCTCTGTGGCTGAGCCGGGAGGACGGCTTGCCGCGGCTGCCTCCCGCTTCCTGGCTCCACGGCTGAGCCGGGAGCTGGGGAGGCGCCGCGGGTGGGGGGCTGAGCTGCCGGCCCGCAGGGGGTGGGGAGCTGCCGCGGGGGCGGGGCGGTGTTAGCTGGGTGTGGGGGAGAGGGCGCAGGGGGGGAGGGTGTTAGTTGGGCGAGGGGGAGGGGGGCGCAGGGCTGGTGCAAGGAAGTTTCACCTAGCGCGCGAAACTTCCTTGCACCGGCCCTGTATACAGGATACTGTTAAACTGGATTAAGGCAAGGATTCACTTAGTTTGGATGTTAAACCTTTTTTAAAAATAGAGACAGTCAAACAGTGGCAGCTGCAGGGAGCTGGTTATGGTCTCTTGATCCTTGGCTGTCCAAACCAGAGGAAATTAGAACAGTAGGGCAGCTACTCTAACTTCCACCATGCTCATGGCCCCAGCAAGCTATACCTTACCCTTTCCCTTATGGCCAGTTAAGGTGTAGCTGGAATTGGTGGCAACTGTGTTGCCTTTGTCAGCTTTACACCAGCAGAGACTCCCCGTGCACGGGGGGATTGTCTGCTAGAATTTACAGCCAATTTAAGGCCATTTTGCACTGTGTAAAAAAAGTGAAGTGGCCTTACTGGACCAGAAAATCCAGCCCTGGGAGGCTGATCTTTACAAGTGCTGGGCACCAGTTCCTCCCATTGACTTCATTTGGAGTTGTGGGTGCTTAGCATTTCTGAAAATCAGGCACAAGATATGTTCAAGGCACATAACTTTGGAAATGCATAGAAAGCATAGTATAGTGCAGAATCCAGTCTGTGAGACATGTGGTTGGACAGAAGGTCCATTCCAGTTCTTTTATCCATGATTGGAGTGCGGTGGGAATCCTGTCCTGTGGTGGATGATGACTGCCTTTTGTCAGTTTAAAGTAAGGCGCTCCTCATTATTATTATTATATGTTATATTACAGTAGCAATCAGAAGGTCGAGTCAAGATTGGGCCCCCATAGTGCAGGGTGCTGTACAAACAAAATAAAAAATAGACCGTAACCCAAAGATCTTAGTCTGAGGCCCAATTCAGTAGGGTATTGAAGCATGACATGCTTATTTGGTACATGTTTAAGTACCTTACTGAATAAGGGCCCTGGAAGAAATTGCCACTGGTTAGAAATAAATAAGTCATGGTAAACATTTGACTGTTCAGCATGTTGTGTGTTCTCAAAGAATCTCCACATGTTTTTCTGTGTGGCTGTGTTTTGCTTTAGTGGTTTATACTGTACAAAATGTCAAAAATAAATTTTACAAAAATATTTTTCTCTCAAACAGCAAACCACAAATCAGACACAAACAGAATCTTTGTCTCCATCCCCCAACACTGTGTCACCCGTGCCTTTAAATAACCCGAGTGCCCCAAGATTTGGAACAGTTATTCCTAATCGCATCTTTGTAGGAGGAATCGATTTTAAGGTATTTTTTTCTAATCTTGGTAGATAAGTAATAGCATAAGTGTTTTGATATTTTTTTCTTTATTAGTCTTTATATATTCATTAGTTTTATGCGTGTTAGGCATAAGCGTATATAAAATATATTTTATTGTGTTGTTTGATTACAGCAGGGGTTCCCAAACTTGGTTCATGGCTTGTTCAGGGTAAGCCCCTAGCGGGCCGCGAGACGCTATGTTTACTTGAGCATCCGCAGGTATGGCTGCTCGCAGCTCCCAGTGGCCGCGGTTCACCGTTCCCAGCCAATGGAAGTTGCGGAAAGCGGTGATCCGGCCTGCGCCACTTCCCGTAGCTCCCATTGGCCAGGAACAGCAAACCGCGGCCACTGGGAGCTGCGAGTGGCCGTACCTGCAGACACTCAGGTAAAGAAAGCGTCTTGCGGCCCGCCAGGGGCTTACCCTGAACAAGCAGCGAACCAAGTTTGGGAACCCCTGGATTACAGTGATGGTTGTGAGATGATAGTGGTCTTTGCAATAATATCCTAATTAGAGGTGTAAACTAAGCCTTAAAATTCTGTTTTATCTGATTTTGCCACAGAAAGATGGCTATTTTTATTAGCATATTGAACTGCTACAAGCATTCTTTTTAAAAAATATCTGAAAAGTTATTTGTAATATGGATGTTTTGTAGATTGTCATTTTACGCTCTATCTAGAAGTATTTTTTAAAATTCTGCTCTAAAAATGTATAATCTAGTACACTACCTTAATCATTTTTGAATCACAAAATCACCTTATTTCTTTTTTCTACACAGCACAGTACTGTAGGTAACAAACATCTCCATATTATTATTAGTATTATTAGTAAGTATCTGTACCTTCAGCTCTACTCCATTTCACAATAAAAAGAAGTTAAGCATATTTTCTTTACTTTGTTGTGGGGTCATGTCTGCAGTGCACCCCCGCTCATCCCCTGAGATGCCTCTGCAGTGCCCTGCCATCAACTTCTCCCTCCTTCAGGGCTGTGCTACTAAATTGTGCTACTAAATTGACACAAGAACAATCTCACAGGCCCTTCTGGCCAGGCTTTTGTTCATTTTCCAAAACAACAAACCAAAGTGACAATATAGCAGTTACCCTGCTAGCCTTAGTCTCTGCCCTGAGGAGTATATCCTCCAAAGCTACCACTAAGCCTCCTCTCTTTGGTAGTCTCTACAACTCTCTCTCTACCTCCTCCTCTTCCATTTCTTACTGTTCTTTATAGGGAGACAGCTAATCTCGCTCACGTGTGCCTCTTCAGTAATCAGGGTTGGCTGGGCACAGGCCTGTGGCCCATAAAGGGGCAAGCCATCCTGTCACACAGGATAATATCTAGGAACAGTAAGCATGTTTGTTTAAGGATTTGCCACAGAGTATTGCTAGTACATATCCTAACTCATGGAACATATGCAGCCTTGATGCTACATGCTCTGAACCCTCCCAAAGGCAATAAATATGGGGCCATATGCACACTCCTTTGCTGATCTGAACATTTGGTGATTTCCCTGCTGTTCTTGTTTTCTTTTTTACCACTTTAGAACCCTAGACCTTTGCTTCATTTGGTCTGTTTAGCTGTTCCTTCTTTCCCACTATCAGTATCCTCTCTGCCTTAATGCAGTTAGTCTGAGGACCCATTGAGCACTGACTCAAATTAAGAGAAAGATAAGAATGGAGATGGAGGATATTCATCTTGTCCATCATTATGGCTGACAATTTACCCAGCGTATCTTGCATAATAATTACAAGAACTTCCTGGATCTTTTTGATCATGTGGCAGAGGCACTGGAAATTCATGTTTTTACTGTTGAGACAAAATTGTACAGGCTCTTCAGTATATTTGGAGCTTCACTACGAGGGCAGATAGTTCTTTGTATAAAAAAAAATATTCCGGTAAAGACTTCTGTCTCCCTCCCTCCCGATTTTCATCTTTCCTGTGGCTAGCTATGCTAGGGACCATCAGTATTTCAAATAATTTTTATACTTATCCTGTCTGATGAAGGGTGTCTAATTATTTGTGCAGTAGCTGAGAGGTCTAAAGGTGGGAAAGCTTTAGGTCATCTCTCCCTCAGAGAGTGAGAATAAAGAATATGAATTTCATTGGGAAGGGGAAATAACCCTTTCAGCTAAGCTTACTACCAAATGGGCTTAGCGAGATGTGGATTCAAAACCTAGGATAGATTGAGGCCAATCTTAGATCATTTCTGGGAGGAAATCTTTCCAAAAGCGAGAGAGTGTCATACTCCTTGAGAGCTGCTTGCTAGAGCTGGTTGAAAAAATTCAAAATTGATGGGAAAACAGACAGGTTTTTCAGTGAAATTTTCACACACAAAAAAGTTTCCTCTTCCCAACCAGTTCTACTGCTTTCATTTCCTCTGATACAGCAACTTGGTCAGTCACCACAGCAGTTATTCTTGATGCACAATTCGTGACTGAAGAATTCCAGTCTCGTTCATTTGTAAGCTCCACTCTGTTCAGCAGAATGATAGATAAGGCCTTAGAATACTTACAGAGGCCAAGTCTATTAGATGGTCTTTAACATCATATTTTCAAAGTCAATCAGCCCTCTTTCTCTAGTGCCAGAGCCAAGCATCTCAGATTTAGCCTATCGCTCAACATTATCACTTTTAAAGAACACAGCAATAACCTTTGCATTCTGATATGTACAGGAGCCAACAAAAAAGCTAGAAGTTCTCACATGCACATTCTAGTAAACCTCTAGACATATTGGACTGGACACTTGATAACTATGCAGTAAATCTAGTATCATTGTTTTAGTCCTGTTTCATGTCTGTGCTTCTCTGCAGCAGCTTAGCAGCAAGAGACCACAGGACAATTTCATTCCAGAGGATAATTATATTCATGAGAGCACAGGACACAATATGATATTTCCTAAGGTTTCTGGCATTCATGGTCTCTTGTACATATGTCCTCCACATTCTCCAGAAATAGGCTGAAACTCCTTTTGCACTGGTAATAGGCCTCAGACTCTGACCATGCCTCAAGATATTTTGGCATAAATAAAGTTTCTCATAGGTGAGGAAAGCATCCTGGTGGACAAAGGAAAAGCATCCTGGTGAGCTGCATGCTCAGTGTACAATTCAAATTGTTTCTGGAGAACTCTGTGGACACAGAAGTGGGGAATCCTTAAATATGGACCTCTTTGCTACGAGAGACATCACCAGGTTGTCCACATTTCTGTTTCATGGGCAGGGAAGCTTCCTCGTTGATTGAAACCAAGGTTCCCTCATTGCCTTTACTTCCTAGAGATATATAGTAAGACAGAATTTATGTAATCTTCATAGTGTGGCAAGTTTAGTTTTTTAACCTTCTGACTATGCCCATCTACCAGTTCTTCCAAATCTCCTCTCTCATAGTCTAGTTGACATTCTACATCTATATCTGAAATTATTGTGTCTGGTGACTTGGAGCTTACTACCCTCTAAAGCAGTTAAAGTCTATATTCAAAAGAGGTACTGCAGATCTTACTGGAGAGAGTTGTGACTCTTCAACAGAGAAAACTTGTGTCCCTAAGTGGAAACAGTTTTCAACATGAGCACCTATTAAGAACAATGCTCCTTTATCTTTGATGGTTTATATTTTTAAGGAAATAGTCCAAAATAAAATAGACTGCATGGACTCTGAGCTCAACTACAATTCATCTTATAACCTTATCTACGTATCATCTTCTGGTCCAGAGACTTTTGGTCTTTGTCCATCTACTCAAGACATTTTCTAAAGATCCTTGTGCATGTTGTCACCCTGTTGGCTAGGGAAACCTGTTGTGTGGGCAGCAGCAGAAGCCCTCTGAGGCGGAGGCCTTAGGCGGGGCCAGGTGGCAGGACCAAGTTTACTTGCTTTGATGTTGAATTGTGTTTATGTTTGAACAATAAACACATCCTTGGGAAAAGAGACTCAAATATTGACATTGGTGGAAACTTCATTGATGCACTGGCCAGTGAATTGGCCCAATGGATTGCATGAAGGTTGGGAAACTGAGGCATAGGCATGGTCTGACATAGTGTTTGCGGAGACCTTGCTACACGTCTTCCCCCTTATATGAGAACCATCATTTTCTTGGGACCAGAACATTGGGGAATCTTTCCCTGAAAATTGTTTTGGCTGGCTAGTACATCATCCAATAGATTGAGTAAAATTCATCCCTGCTGTCGGGCCCCTTTCCACATTGTTTTTCATAAGACAGTACAATACTTGCACCATAAATTCTCACCACATGTTATTTCAGAATTGCATTTAAACCCATTTATAACTATGATCATATTTTCTTAAACCTAACAGTTTAGTTGCACAAATTAAATATGCCTTGACTTTCCAGTTAGATGTGAGTAAACCATTACACTGATCTTTGTGGACAAATCCAAGGGGAAGGCAGCTTCTTTTCAGACTTTTTTCTATGGATTAGAAAAGTTTGTGTACAGAATCATTACCCAAAGATAGGAGTACAGTACATCTTATTTAAAGCAGGTTCCACAGCATCTCTGAGAAATGTTGTTTATAGATATTCATAAAGCTGCTATATGGAGCTGTATTCATACGTTTACAAAGCTTTTACTCTTGGATTTAGGGACTAGGTGTGATATTCCAGTCAGGAGAGCAATTCTACAGTCTCTGTTTTGTCAGTACTTTTAAGCCGTCCTTTGGTGCACTGTGACTTTAATCTTCTGAAAGTGGGACTCAGTGGAGTTAATTTTCAAAGGAGAGAGGAAGACTGCTTACCTGTAATGAGTCCTTGGAGTACATTTCCTACCTGCTCAGATCTACTCTTGCCTACTATTCTTCCCTGTGTTTTTGAAGTTCTGGGGCTGCACACAGCTTCGCTGTCTCTGTTTTTGGGGGGGATTGAATTTGCAGCACCGAGAAAATAGTACCTTTTTATCAACTACATCTTGAAGGTAAAATTCTTCCCCAAAAGTACTCACCAAATGTCTCAATGACACAACATTATGATAACTTACATTAACTCTGTAATCAGTAAAAACTCTCCTGCTCCTTAGAGGCATATACAAGGCAGTGTAAGATTTGGAGAAGTGAAAGAAGAATTTTCCCAACATATACCATACATTTTAAAAAATGACTAGTGAATCAAAGAAACACATTAAAACTTCTGATGTACTTCCTTGAGGTTCTGAGAACTCTAGATCCATTCAGGAGTGGCTTGAGGATTCCAAAGATCAATGTGCACCAGCACACTTCCTTGAAGCATGAGATTCAACACATGCCAAATCAACGGTCACACAGGATCAGACATTCAAATGCCTTGTGTATTTATTTCAATGTCTGTACTTCTAGATACATAAATGTATGTCTGGAAGACCATACTTGATGCATGTTTTTATCAGTACAGAAAATGAACATACTATGCATATGTGGTACAGTGTTTCAATAATAGACTTTATGGTAAAAAGGGACCATTATGATAATTTAGTTTGACCTGCATAATATGGGCTAATAACTTCACTGTATCTTAATTATAGTTTTTCAAACTTAGCAAATTCTTCATGGAAGTCTACACACATATGCCTAGTTTTACGTTTTAAAATGATCTCTAAGTTATAATGCCTCATGTTGTAAATGACTGTAAAATATAGAACTGCAGGACTTACCTGCATTCCATTTTGTTTTAGACATAATTAAGTTACAAGGGAAGATTATTGAAGTAAAATTATAATGTAAATTCAGTAGATACTTAGATTTATTTCTGAAGATTAAAATCATGTAGGAGAAAAACTGAGACTACTACCAGGGGGGAGGGATAGCTCAGTGGTTTGAGCATTGGCCTGCTAAACCCAGGGCTGTGAGTTCAATCCTTGAGGGGGCCATTTAGGGATCTGGGGCAAAAATCTGTCAGGAGACAGTACTTGGTCCTGCTAGTGAAGGCAGGGGACTGGACTCGATGACCTTTCAAGGTCCTTCCAGTTCTGTGAGATAAATATATATATGGAGATATGCCTATTATACCTACTCGCTCTCTTTCGCTCTCACACCCCACCCCTGCCTCCACACGCATATCCACCATGTCACAGAAACATTTACCTTGGAGGTTTTTCCCTATTTCTAGTTTTTTTAATAAATAGTTGCTCCCAGGATTTACAAGTAGTTTGTTGTTAAATGTGTCCAAACCAAAGCAATCTTGTGATTTTTCTTATTAAATAACAACAAACTCATTTTTGTTCTTTTGCTTTATTTTACTAGACTAACGAAAATGACCTACGGAAGTTTTTTGCCCAGTATGGGTGTGTGAAAGAAGTGAAGATAGTAAATGACAGAGCTGGAGTATCAAAGGGGTTAGTACAGTTGCAATATATCCTTTGTGGACACTGAAAACATAATAGTAAGTGGAATAGAAGTTGATTGTGATTTTTGTGGCTTATAACATTACTGGCATCACATTATATGACACACTCAACTTTCAGTTCATTTGTTTTCTTTCTTACAGTGTCCCAGAATGGTGATGTTAATAAATATATGGTTAGCATCACTATTTTCCTTCTCTCTAAGCACTTAGACCTCACCTTTAACCTGGAATTTCAATGGCAAGAATGTCCATTGTGTTACAACATGGGTGAGAACCTCATCCCCATTCTGGCCCCTTTACATCATGTAAAAGGGTCAGAGTGGAATAAAGGAGCTCTAAAAACCTGAATCCAATCAGGAACAGATCCCCCCCAGCTCAGGAACTAAGGCTATATTCTGAGGAGCCGCTTGCAAGCTCTAGTGCAGGGGGCATACCGGGGGCAGGGTGGAAGGGACATGTTGCTGGCAGGGCCACAACATGTAGCACTGCAAACATTTACGTTGCATATAGGTAACTGGGGACACGCTGCCATGACTTAGACAAGCCACTAGGGGTGTCTATTGTGCCAGGGCCCACAGAGCAGCACAAAATCAGGAGGGTGTAAAGGTGGCATAAAATCACCATCGCTTTCCCCTGAGCTGTGAGTTCTGTGCAGCACATCTAAGAGTTGCAGTAGGACCCTTGTAATAGGGGGTATGGAATACCTGCATAAGTATTGGATCCATTCTTATGTACGAGGCTGTCACAGTTCTTAGCATCTTAAGTTTGCAGATGAGAGACAACTTGCAGCTTCATTCATCCTCGTCCCTTGTCACTGCAATCTCTGAAACTCACTCTGAACACAGAAAGAAGAAGCTTCTGCCCCACACCAGAAGCGGAGCTTTTCTCCTCACCTTCAAGGTTGTTACCAACTCTGCCCCTCCCTACTTAACTGCTTTTGTCTCTCATCATGGTATCCCCAATGTCTGCACCTGCCACTGTTGCCACCCACATTTGTCTACTTCTCTGACGGTGGTTTTCATGTTTTCTTCCAGTGTACCCCTTGGTAACACACAGAATTCCTTCCCTGAACTGATCCATAAGACATCTACCCTATCCTCCAAATCTCTGCTTCAGTTCTACTTAAGCTTTGATACCTAAAAGAAGCTAGCTGACTAATACAGTATTAATAAGTGGAGGGGTAGTTGAGGAGAATATATTTTGCTTACCTGCTTTAATCCATTCCTCTCCCTTAAAGTTTTTATGTTGCTTTTTTCTTAGACTGGAAGCTCTTTATGGCAGGAACTGTATCTTCCTTGGTGTGTAATCATCACCTAGCACATTGATGCTACCAGAATGCCAATAATAAATAACAAACATGAAATGTGGATGAGGAAACTTTGCTGTAGAAACCTTAAATTTTGAATTAACTTACTTATCTGTTTTAAGCTGGTAGGTTGATTTAGCAGCAATAAAACTGCTCTAACAAACAAGATTTTTCAGCGGGAGTAACTTTTTCTCAACATAAGCAAAAAACCTGTTACAAAAACATTCCCCAACATAGGGTTCGCTCAATACCTTGGTGTAACATCCTTTCTTCCCAAAGGTATTTTCGCTTCAGTCTCTTCAATAAGATCTTATTGCCCTTCCCCAGAGCAGCTGTGTAGGGAAAAGAGAACAGAAACTGAAGTTAAGCTCTTGTGTACTGCAGAATAGATAGTTCCTCTGCACCTGGCCACAGTTTGCTTGATTTTTGAATCTTAACACTTATTAACATTGTTTTTGTATTGAATTTTCCTGATATTTTAAAATAAATTTAAAGCCACTTAGACTCTGCAAAGGAACTTTGGCACTGCAAAAGAGCTTTAGCAATGAATCCTTAAGTGAGATGTCAGTGTGAATGAAGTAAAAAACTTTGATGATGTCTTGGTATTCGAGAAATGCCACAATGAATGTACCTAGTTGCAGTAAACAGTTTTCTATCTGTATCTTCAGATACAATTGTATTACTGTTACATATTTTGAATATTACACAGTTTTTGGAGGTTCACAATTGCATGGCTTTTATATTTATTAGCCAAAATGCTTTGTGATTTTTGTTTTTTAATTATTTAGTTCATTATGAGTTTGCAGCACCCCTTACTATTACTTTGAACTTTAGCCAGGACTTTCATATATGTTATCATTTTAAAATAGAGTTCCAACTTCCTTTTATAAGTGTCATTTTTATTTTATTTTTTTTGTTTCCTTAAAAAGTAAAACTTGGTAGATTTACAGTCATTACAGATGAGTCTGGTAGCAATTCCCATTGTAAACACCCCATTTTCAATTGCTTATAACTTTTGCCAAATGTTAACCATTTTGGCTGAAATTTTGCATGACAGGTATCTGTCTCAAGCTGAATTCACCTGGAAAATTTCTGAGTACGAAGCTAGGAAAAAATACTTATTTTGCCCATTTTAAAAAACTCTGATGATCTTTTCTTTGAAAAGCTCCAATACCCCCATGCTTTGGAGATTTGGAAACTTGATATTTGGCAGGAGGAGTGTCCTTTGTGTCAGGGATGTTCCTTTTGCCATTCCCATGAAAATTGCCCCAAATTTGGCTCAGTTACAAGCCTTCGAAAAATCATAGTTTACACATGCTCAGTAGAGACTTTGATTTTAGCACTTACATTCTTGAAGATTCCAGTCACTCTGGGCATGCTGCAGCCCAGGGATGAGCAGGACTTTCTGTGCAGTTTGGCTCTGGGCTGCTATGGAGATGCTGGGTCCAGGCACCTGAACAGGGAAACTGTCCCTCTTGTGTTCTTAATAAACCCTCCCCCCCATTGGGACCTGCAGCATGGAGGAGGAAGTTGCCTGATTCAAATGCAGAAGACACAAGAGCTAGAGGGAGGAGGAAGAGAAAAAGTGGGAGTTGTGGTGGGACGAAGACGGGCTAGCTGGGCAAGGAAACTGGGACTGGGAGCTGGTGAGAGGAATGGTGGGCTTGGAATCTGTTGGCAAGGGGGGAGTGGGACAGTGTGATTAGATGGGGTGAGAGAGGGGACTGGGAGTAGCAGGACAAGGAGACTTGGGTTAGGAACCAGTGTAGAAAAGGAAACTAGGGAGGGGAGACATCTGACAAGGATCTTTGACACAGGTAGAATTGGGACTATTTGAGCAAAAAGACTGAGATTAGGAGATGGAAGGGTGGGAGATGAGAATGGATGAGTAAGACTATGACTAAGAGTTAGTGGTGTTAAAAGGGAGAAGCAGATTGGCTGAAGAGTCTGAAGTGGTGAAGAGAAGACTGGTTGGACAAGGGGACTGGGACTGGGTGTGGGGAGGGGGAAAGACTGGGAGTGGGGGGAGATTTGCACTGACTAAATAGTCTGAGACTGAGTTTAGGAATCTGAGGGGTGGGGACTGGGTACACAGGGAAAACTGGACTGGAACAAGAAGCCAGGGTGGGAAAGAAAAAAGTCTGCAGAAGAGTCTGTGCGAACTACAATGAACTTCCCTCCAAAGCCTGGAATGGAATCCAAGATCCCTGTGTCTCACCATTATTCTGCTGTTACCACATACATTTGAAACTGACAGGTTACGTGTGTGTCTCATTCTTCTCTAATTCTGGTCCACACAGAGAATGACAACTTAACCACCACAGCCATCAGTTACATGGTTATCTCAAGTGACAGGTCTGTGTGATGGATTCGCAGACTCTGTAGATTCCAACCCTGCTGATGAACCATGTGGATATCAGTATGATGAAGTTTGTTTTTTCAGTGTGCTTTTTTAAAATTTAAAATGAAAAACAAAAAACAGTGTTTAAAAGAACATTAAGATTGCAAAGGCAAGCACTCAAAAGTCAGTGCTCTCTTGTGTATATTGTGACAAAGTTCCTCCTCTGCCTTGGTGGGTCCTGTGCTTTTTGGCAGATTTGCTCACCTCAGAGGTTCACAGCAGCCCTCAGTTTGGCAATGGATGAAGCAGCTAGAGGCTCAAACCTGCCATTCACTCAGCTAACCTCATCACTGGCCAGCATGGGGGAAATGAGGAACAATCTCCGCAGTCTCTGTTGTCCCACCTAGTGGGTCAGGTACAAGCCAGATCCCTTTCCAAATTAGACCCTCCCTTCTGGTGTTTCTCACAGACAACATCAACTCCTCCTGTGTCCGATCAGGAGTTGGGGGGAACCCGGGCCCACCCTCTACACGGGGTTCCAGTCCAGGGCCCTGTAGATAGCAGCTATCTACAATGTCTCCTGTATCAGTTGCGTGACAGCTACAACTCCCTGGACTATTTCCCCATGGCCTCCCCCCAGCAGCTTCTTTAGCCTCACTGCAGGATCTCCCTCCTGAAGCCTGATCACACTTGTACTCCTCAGTCCTCCAGCAGCACACCTTCTCATTCCTTGCATGCCCTCCACTAACCAATGGGAGGTCCTTTTTAACCAGGTGTCCTGAGTAGTCTGCCTACCATAATTGATTCTAGTATGTTCTTAATTGGCTCCAAGTTTCTTAATTAACTTGCCTGTCTTAATTGGTTCTAGCAGGTTCCTGATTACTCTAGCACAGCCCCTGCTCTGGTCACTCAGGGAACAGAAAACTATTCATCCAGTGGCCAGTATATTTGCCTTCTACCAGACTCCTGTACCCCATTGGTCTGGGTCTGTCACAATATGCATTATAATATATTCTCTAATTACATAATCACACACTATATTTCCACTGGACCCCTGTCTAATTCTTGGCAGAGGATGGACCTGCTGTGGGAATGAATCAGGTTGTGTAGTGAAGGAGGTCGTTGTCTATAAGACCCCAGCTTTATTTATTGCCGAAATTGGAAGTTCTGTAGTGAATGAGGCAGTGGACTGCAGGAAGAAAAAGGATTTCATAGTTAAAGCAGTTAAATATTGCTCTGGAGAATGAGATTCTATCCCAGCCCATGTTACAGAGTTTCTAGGTGATGCTGGGCAAGTTACTTAAACCAGACTCTTCACAGGTGATCACTAATTGCGTATTCCTCATTTTCTGGGTTCCCCACTTGATACCCTGGTGTTTAATTTGCAGAAGTCCTAAGCACTCTCAGCATCAGCTGATGTCAGTAGGAACTTGTGTCTGAACATACAAAATGCTACATGATGCTAAGTGTGCTGAAAAATCAAGTCACTGGTGTCTCAAATTGAGCATCCAAAATCAATGAAGAATTTTTACCTTAAACTTTTTGTGCCTGAGTTCCCCATCTCTAAAATAGGGATAATACCACTCTGTCACCTCACAGGATGCTGTGAATATTAATATTTGTGAAGAATTAAGATGCTATTGGCCAGTGCTATAGAAAAGCCCAAGAGGATATTAATAAGTATGCCTTCAGAGAAGGGTTTGGATAGTGTACAGTAAATTGAGCACCAGAATGTAGTGGATACTTTTCACTTTAATATCTCTGTGACTCAGTTCCCCATCTGTAAAATGTGGATAATAATACCCCTTCCTCTCACAAGTGCTGTGAAAATAAATTCATTAAGGTTTATAAAGCAGTCATATTATAGTGATGACCACCATAAAAAAGCTCATGAGGATGTTAATTCTGTCTTCAGAGCAGGGCCTGGGCCAGGGTCACACATTGAACAATGAGAATAAAACAAAATATCGAATAGCTGCTTATTAAGCACTGTTCACTGAATGAGACAGTGGTCCTGTGAGAAAAATAGAATGTGATCATGTAATTAAAGACTATTATAGTTCATACGCATTCGGGGCCGAATTAAGGTTGCCAAGGCAACCTTATTTGTTATTTTGTAATGTCTTAGTGCTTTACTTTTCAAACTTAATGTCTTAACATAGTATTTTGTGTAATATGCAATATATATATATATATATATATATATATATATATATATATATATAATAACATGTTTTAGGTTATAAAGTAGTATGCCAAGAAAAATAATTTATGTAATTTTTATTTAGGTATGGTTTCATCACTTTTGAAACTCAAGAAGATGCACAAAAAATTTTACAAGAGGTAAGATGATATATTCATCATTATACTGTGGCAAATTGCCGGCACTACTGTGATGGGTCCCGCACTTTCTCTTCTTGTGGGGGGGTTCAGGGTGCCATTTCTTGCCCCTGAACTGGGGTAACAGCTATCCTACTAGTATCCCAGGGAAGGGGAGTGGAGAGGGAGGGACCCAGGCCCGCCCTTTACTCCGAGTCCCAGCCCAGGGGCCCTATGATAGCAGGTGAACCACTTGTACCAGTGATTCTTTCCCCTGGGCTACTTCCCTCTCCTACCTTCAGCTTGTGGGGCTTCCTGCCTTCCCTCTGCACAAGCCAGGTGTCCCTTTACCTGGGATCTTGGTCTTCTTAGCCCACTGCAGCACTTCTCAAAACTCTCCTCCGCTTTCCTCTGAACTGCTCTTTGTTCCACCACCAATCCAATCTGCTTCACTCCTCCAAACTGCTCTCTGCTCCACCACCAAACCACTCTGATTCAGCTCCTCCAAACTGCTCTCTGCTCCACCACCAAACCACTCTGCTCCAGCTCCTCCTCTGGCTGATTGAAGCAGGGGGATTTTATCAGGTGACTGGCTTCAGGTGCTCTAATTGGTTTCAGGTGCTTTTAATTAATCTACAGGGAATAAGGCTTCTCCTCATCCTAGATCACTCTCCTGCTGCCTTCTGGCCATGCTGTATCACAATATTCATTGGTTAGGTAAATTCTTTAATTTGGTATTAGTGCTTGCAGACATCCATTACCAATGGATATTTGTCCCTTCTATGTTTACCTGCTTGGATCTGAAAGTATTAAAGAAGCCCAGGATGTCTGTGGGCCAGTTGGTCAGATTCGTTGCTTTCCTTTCTTTGTACAGAAGGATGAAGAGAAGCAGCAGTAGCATTATTTTCCCTTCTGAACCCATAGAACATCTAAGAAGACATCTCAGAGATTTAGTTTTAAGGGAGGGTGGATGCTGGGAGTCTGTGGAGCTGACTAAGGCAGGTGAAGCTGTTGCTTCAGTGTCAGGTACCTTAACTTTGTAGAGAGAGCTGTTTCCAGCCTCTTACGTGTATACTACTCACTTGGATCTGAAGTTTGTTGTGAATCCAGTTCCTCCTGGTGCTTTGATTTCCTTGAGTAGAGAATCCAGCTGTCATAAGACATCTGTAAAAGAGACTATATTTTTAGGGCTGAGGTCATGAGGGAAATGGAAGTTAACCTCACTTTCATCAAGGAGGAACCACTGAGGTTCATTCAAAAAACTCTTAAGATCTGTGAGGCCCACTTCCAGATACGTGTAATTCTTGTTCCTGTGAATGTGAGGTTTGCCCCAGGATGACCTTTCTTAACTGCCAGGATATTCTTTCTTGTACTTCTCCTAGGATATAGGAAGCCATGATGGCTCCAAAACCGTAACCTTTTGCAACCTGTTCTCTTGGCCTGCTTGGGCTATGTTGGCTGGATCAGCCATGGGCTCAGTTGTGTTCATGAAGTTCCCTGAAGAAGACCAGAGGATGTTATCTCAAGAAAAGCCTCTTCTAGACTGAGTGGAGACCTATCAACAAGTAGAGCTGGTTGAAATTTTTAAAATCTGACCCTCTGGTTCCTCCAGATTTCCTTTTGCAGAAGCTGGATAAAAGGGAAACTTACAATTTAAAAATCACATTGCTGTCTGATTTTTGTTTTACCTACTGTAGATGCAAAATAACATTTACATCTACTATAAATGAAAGAGATTAGCGAAAGTTTGCAGTTGATGTACTTTGTGCATTTGACAGTATTTTTTATAGTCACTTTTGTTGTTTTCCTTTAAATGATGGGGAGCTGAAAGAAGATGTAAATAAAAGTAGCCCCATCCTACTTTAATGTACACTTTGGTCTGATCTACACTAGAAAATTAAGTCAACTTAACTATGTCACTCAGGGGTGTGAAAAATCCATACCCCGAAGTGGTGTAGTTAAGCTGACCTAACTCCCAGTGTAGACAGCGCTAACCTGCACAGCAAGTTACTGTGCTGCAAGCCTCAGAGTGTGAATTTACAGCACACCAGCTGAATTATTGCTGTCATCTGTTATAAAATATATAGTAGCCTTATAGTACATGTTTTAATGTAGTTAAAAAAATTTAAAGTAAACTCAAATATATTTTTATAATATTTATTTTTACAAGGAAAAAAATAGAACTGGCGTTTTTACTAGCAATTATTTATGTCTCTGGTAGCTGGTCAGGAAGCTCAATTAGCATTCAGAAGTAAATTTTATTGAGCATTTGCCCAAGTCACAATAAGTACCATGTACATATTGGAGCACAATTGGTAATTTTTGCAAAATGAAGCCAAGGACTTAGATATTAAAAGTGTTGGTTTTTTTAGTACTTGAGGTACACTATCAGAGATCTGAAAGAAGCTTGTTGGGTGTGTTCACTATCATCTACTTCTAGTTTTACTTTCAATAGTTATATGCACCCAAAAAGTAAAAAGTAAAAGTGCTGAATATTAAGTGTTTTTCTTTGTTTGTTTTAGGCTGAAAAACTTAATTATAAGGATAAGAAACTGAATATTGGTCCAGCAATAAGAAAACAACAAGTAGGGATTCCTCGTATGTATTTTCATTATATTCTCTAGCTGTATGTGATATAAATGTAACTCTTTTAACCAAAAATATCTGTGTTGGACCTGTACTGTACTAATCCAGAGCATTGAATATGATCAGAATAGTCAGCAGATGGAAGCACTGACATACTAACAAAAATGTCAAAAGAACCAGATTTCCAGGCACCATCCTTTAACCCCTACAGAATGTTCCTTTGTAGATTGCATGGAAGGGATCCAATGGATGAAGATTGTACCCACTTGATTGTACCCATGGAATGTAACGCTTTGGTATGGCAGTATGCCCCTGGCTGCCACAAGCCCTTATGGTGACAGACCCTCAAAGCTAAAGACAAATGTGTTTTAACTGCAGGAAAAGAGTATGTGACAGTCTGCTGTATACACCATTTTCCTATTGGAAACAGGGCACACGTTATATTGACATGCTACATATGTTGCTCTAAGGAACATTAACTCCCCATGTGTGCTGTGTGAAGCCATGTTCAAAGGTCATAGCTGTTGAAGTATAAACAGTGGTAGCACAGCAGTGGATTCAGATGTGCTGGAAGTGGCCAGAGCCATGACGAGGCAACAGTGATATACGGTTTAAGGATGACAAGTGAGAGTGTATTCATCCTACAGCCACACTGAAGGAGACTTAAACAAGATAATATATTGTGGGTGGCACATGTTCCTCTTATCTACTCCAGAGGTTGCACCTAACGGAGGCAGGGACATTCACTGCGTAAAGCCAGGGATCCATGAAGTTTGGGACATTTATAAAAGAGGCTCTTTGGCATATGTATATTTAGATATCCACTCCCCCTGTCTATTCTGTAGTGATGATGCAGTGCCATCATCACCTGTCCCATATTGCTACAGTGATGATGCAGTGCCGCTTCAGTTCTTCAAAAACTTTTCAAAAAATCTTTGATGGTAGGTGGTCCCTTTTTGTACATTTTTACATGAGAAGGAAGATATTTCTACACCTGATACTGCTGCAATATGTCCACACACAAAAAAAGCCAATGTAGTTTTGGGCTTGCATACCCAAAAGGCACCATGTTATGAAACAGGAAGTCCCGATCTGTGTTTCTCTGGAGCAAACACATTTGAAATATTCCATTTACTTGTGTGCACTGTATTACCAGAAAGATCAGACAAAGTTGGGGGAATTTAGAGAAGATCAACAAATACGATTAGGGCTCTAGAGGAACTGACCTAATGAGAGAAGATAATAATTATTATGAATACCTTAACTAAGCTCTGACTAAGGGTTGGTGTGTTCAGTAATAGCCTATAAATATCTGGAAAGTGAAAACACAAGTTAAGAGACAAGCTACTCAGGACAGTGAAGGGCTATAACCATCAGCAAAAAAACATAATTTAGAAATGGAAAATTTAGGCTGAATATCAGAAATAAATTTCAGAGATTGAAATCTGTTGGGCTGTGGGATGGTCTCATAAGAGAAGTAACGAAAGCCATATTGCTTGAAATATTTTTAAGTTGACTGGATGTTGTACTAGTAAATGTATCATAGCATAGGGAATACTGAATTGTCAGGGGATAGAATAGGCTTTCACTGTCTTTAGTTTCTGTGAATCTATAGTTGGTCTCCCACAAATTTAGCTTGTCAATACTTTTACCTGCAGGACTGGCCAATTTATCTGATACCAAAATACAAACTTCCAAGATTGATAGGATTGTCAATTAGTTATTTTTCCACCTTTATTTCTGACTTCGGTAATAGCGTTTGCTGAGGAATTGTTTAGTTCCCCTTTCTTGCATTTTACCTCTTCAGATGTTGCTAATACTGGGGTCGTAGTTTGTGATGCTTAGTTAATGACTAGTTTCATTTTGACCTGAATAGACAGCTTTGAAGTGTTTGGGAATTTAATTTCTTATATCAAAAGATGATTCATAATAAAGACTTTGCTATGAACAGTTTTTAGGTACTGTTAACTAGAGCTAATTGAAAAACTAAATTTTATCGAAAACTAGATTTTTTAGGTTTAAAATGGATGAAAAATGTGTTGACATTGGAAATTTTTCAACCACCTCTACTGTTAAGATTGTTGTGATGTAACGCAAAATGACATTCAAAAACGTATATACTTATCCAAAATTGCGTCCCTGTTTCTTTAGTTTCCATTTTTGAAGTTTTGGGAAGACTTTGAAGTGTCCTGTCAAAGAGTGTGAATCCATAGATGAAAGGCTTAGCTTACCCAGGAGAGTCATATTTCAGGACCTTTGCATTCTAATTGCTTTTATCTGTATTACAGAGTTTTGTTTTACAAACTAAATTGAGTATAAAACATTGTGTTCTTCTCCAAGGGCCTCTGTGTGTTATATTTTGTGGGTTTGGCACCTCCTGCTATTGAGCTGCCAAACTGCCTTGAAAAGCTATTTCCATTGGGTGTACACAAGAATGACATCATCACCCTACCTAATATAGTGGAGTACGCACCCTAACTAACTCAGCTCCTTCACTGCCACTGAGGAGAGTAGATGGAACTCACTATGTCCTGTCCTCAGGACTAGACTACTACCTTTTCTTGTAAGTCTGTAAATAGTATTGTTCAGTGTAGTGTAGTTAGTTAATTTTATAATAGTATAAGTAGCCATTCTCTTGTCCTCTCTCTGGGCTCCTTTACCAGAACTATGACAGGTCCTGAGCCCTGTAAGGGCTTCAAGAGGTGCTCCTCTTGCCCAGGGTATTCCTGAGTCTGATGCTCACATCCAGTCCCATCTGTTTTTGAGTAAAGCCAACTTTCTTACCATTGCCATGCCTTTACTCCCCAGGCCAGAAGGGAGAGAGACTTGAGGCTCCAGACTCATCTGGCCTCAGAACATGTACAGCCTGAAACTCTGGCAGGTCCATGACTGGTGTCAAGACCACGCTCAATCCTGAGGTCCTCTCCTGTGGGACAAACCCTTCTAACTTGGCCGTTGCGCCATCTTCCACCAAAGGCACAAGACTGGAATCTACTTGGGAGAGACTCTCTCAGCCACCAATACTCAGTCCTGTCAGTTCTGTGGCATCAAAATCCGTTTATGGCACAACACTAAAAACTGAGCTGGCACTGTGGCATAAGGCTTGAAAAGTCCCAGATCGAACCCTTCATCCAGCACCACTGCCCTCTCTGCCAGCACAAAGTCCTATATTGAACATGTCCTCCAGCACCAATACATCAGTCATGGCACCACAGGACTCCTCCAGGAAATCAGAAAGAGAACAGGAAGCACTTCTCCCCACTGGAGGGGCACAAACAAAAGAAGAGTGGGAACTATCATCTTTTTCCTCTCTCTTACTTTCCAACACAAGAGTATTTTGGAGATTTTTAATGATATAGCTGTCTCTTCAACACACATCTCCAGTGGCAGACCTCTCAGCACCAATCAGCCTGGGCACTACTATAGATCCCAAGAACCCCTTCGCTCTCCCAGTGCCTGAATGGGGAACCACCACTGAG
Organism: Chelydra serpentina; assembly: GCA_037349315.1. NCBI lineage: Eukaryota > Metazoa > Chordata > Testudines > Chelydridae > Chelydra > Chelydra serpentina. The sequence goes on along the minus strand of JBAIAC010000029.1, from coordinate 30,586,021 downwards.
GCTATTGCCCATTTCACCACATACTTTTCCAACACTTGACTCTGCTTCTGTACCTACCTCTCTGATTCAAATCTGCATTTGTCTCAGAGTAGCTTTGACACCATTGGAAATGATTTTGAAGGCTCCCCAAGTTGACATCAGGACATTGGACAACTTCCCTCTCCTTAAATCCAGGCTTAAGGGGCATTTAGCTGTCAGGCATATTAAACACAGATCTATATTTTCTGATTGTACTGTTTCTTTGTTCCTGAAAGGCATGACCAATGTTTTTCCTTCTACAAGGGAACCTCCTCTATTCTTGGGGCTTAAACCTTGCTCTGATTAAACTCATGGATCCTCACTTTGAGCCCCTCAAGAAAATGTCTTTGGTACATCTGTCTCTAAAGACAGTTTTTCTTAAAGCCATCACCTCTTCCAAGAGAGCTGGAGAATTGATGCGTTAATGGCCAGATTATCATATACTTAGGTACATATGGACCAGGTGATTGTGAGGCCCAATCTTAGCTTCATGTCCAAGATGGTGTCAGATTTCCATTTATTACCTCTCCCTCCTAGCTTTCTTTCCAAAGCCCTGCTTCCCACCCAGGGAATTTTATCTGCATAATGTGGACATTAGAAGGGCACTGTGTTTACCTAGAGTACAAAAGCCTTTAGAAAATGCAGTTGACTATTTATAGTCTATGGGGAAAGATGTCAGAGAGAGCTTATTAGCAAACAAAGGCTGTCACAGTGGATAAAAAGATACATAGAACTATGCCACATTTTAGCTAGAAGCATAGTTCCTGCTAAGGATTTAAAAATGCACTCCACCAGAGCCATTGTAGCATCTGTGGTTTGTTTGAGACACATTCCTGTTACAGAGAGATGCAGAGCAGCAACATGGAGTTGATATATAGAGTATAAAATTTGTTATATGTTGGGCAATTAAAATGTGCATTGGAATTTTCTATTACTTCACTTGTTTTAAAAGCTGCAAGTTTGTTTAGTTTTAATTTCAACCATCCTTGTTTATTTTAGGATCTAGCATAATGCCAGCAGCTGGAACAATGTACTTGACCACTTCAACTGGATATCCTTATACTTATCACAATGGAGTAGCTTATTTTCATACTCCTGAAGTTGCATCTGTTTCACAGTCATGGCCTGTAAGTAATATCTGAAAGATTATAATTTGAGGATACTGCATATGTCTCACAACTGGCTTGTTGGTAAGGTTCTGTTCCATGAAGCTTGTTTCCTTTTGCTTCTTTCGTGTATTTTCCATCTTTCCTCTCTTTGTTATACAAAATAGATAAAACTCCGAAGAAAATTAATTACTACCTTGAAACTTGTTAACTGTACATTATCTTTGATTGTAGGCAGTATTGTTATAACTGTGTTGGTCTCAGGATATGAAAGAGACAAGGTGGGTGAGGTAATATCTTTTATTGGACCAACTTCTGCTGGTGAGAGAAACAAGTTTTGACCTTACACAGAGCTCTCCTTCAGGTCTGGGAAATGTACTCAGTGTTTCCCAGCTAAATACAAGGTGGAACAGATTGCTTAGCATAAATATCTTTCACATACACATATTTCAAGGGACCATTCAAGATGAAGGGGCCCCTTGACACCTCTTCACTCCTAGGAGTATTCAAGGGGGGAAAAACTGGGTGAGGGGGTTGTGGGTTATAGATTGTTGGAATAAACCATAAATCCAGTGTTTCTATTTGGTCCATGATTTTTAGTGTCTAGCAAAGTTATGAATTTACGCTCCCAGGCTCTTCTTTTGAAGGGGTTGTGCAGGTTTCCTTTGTGAAAAGTGCTCACCCATGGATGATATAGTATTTTTGGCTCATCGTTTTTCTGTGTTAATTCATTCGAGAGCGTAATGATTGTCTGGTTTCACCCACATAGTTGTTGTTGGGGCATTTAGTGCACTGGGTGAAGTATATCACATGTTGTGATAGGCAAATATAAGACCCATAGATCTTGAAAGGCATGTTGTTGGGAGTGTTGATCAGCATAGTAGTGAAGATAGGTCTATAGGTTTTGCATCTGTTGTTCTGGCAGGGTGTGCGCCACTTTCAGTTGGTGTGTCCTACTCTGTGTGGAGCTTGCTTCGGATGATGAGCATGGAGAGGTTGGGGAGTTGTTTGAAGGCCAGAAGAGGTGGGAAAGATTTCTTTCAGGATGTGGTCCTCATCGAATATGGGTTGTAATTGTTTGGTGTTATCCTGCAAGGCTTCCAATGTGGGGTGGTAAGTGCCAACTAAAATTCATGGATTGAATTGAGACACTGCATTTATGGCTTATTATAAACAATCTATAACTCACTAACCCTCCCCCCACACACTTTTTTTCCCTCAGTAGGTGAACAACCACCAACATTGCCAGCTAGTGGTCAGGTGGTCTACCCTTTGAAAATATCATCCTGTCCTTCAGCCTCCCCCTCTACCGCCCCTTCCCCCCGCCCCCCCGAGCAGCTCCAGGGGAGATCTTACGGCAGTGCAGCTGTGTCGGTACAGCTGTGCCTCTGTAAGCTCTCTAGTGTAGACACAACCTCTGAGTATGTTTCCCAGACCTGACAAAGAGCTCTGTGTTAGCTCAAAAGCTTGTCTCTTTCACCAACAGAAGTTGGTTCAATAAAAGATATTACCTTATCTACCAAGTCTCTCATGATGTTTGATGGCAACTAAGGAACTGGCTGCTTTTCTGACTGTAACTGCATCATACAATGATAGGTTTCAGAGAGGTAGCCGTGTTAGTCTGTATCAGCAAAAACGAGTCCTTGTGGCACCTTAGAGACTAACAAATGTATTTGGGCATAAGCTTTCGTGGGCTATAACCCACTTCATCAGGTGCATTGAGTGAAAAATACAATAGGCGGATATAAATATACAGCACCTGAAAAGATGGGAGTTGCCTTACTAAGTGGGGGGTCAGTGCTAACGAGGCCAATTCAGTCAAGGTGGATGTGGTCCATTCCCAACAGTTGACAAGAAAGTGTGAGTATCAACAGAGGGAAAATTGCTTTTTGTAGTGACCCAGCCACTCCCAGTCTTTATTCAGCCCTGATTTGATAGTGTCAAATTTGCAAATTAATTCCAACTCTCAATTGGCCTCGTTAGCACTGACCACACACCCCCACCCCACACCCCGGTAAGGCAGCTCCCATCTTTTTATGTGCCACAAGGACTCCTTGTTGTTTTTCATCATATAATGTAATTAATGTGTCTGTCAGGAGGTAACTGCAGTTAAAAGATGATCATTAGTACAGGTTTCATGGATCCTGTTGAATAAAACCGTTTTACATGTTAATACTTTTACCTTTGTCTTGTGCTAGGGAATCTGTGACTTTAAAAATGCATAATATTATGTTAATTAAGTTTAAATTCTCACTTCATTTGGCCTCACCTGTTGTTTTTTTTAATATAGAATAAAGGATGAGACATTATAGAGCAGAAAGAAATTCATAACAGAGAACTATGTTGTGAAAGGTTTTGGCTGTCAGTAAGAGCAAAGAACTACTGAGTTTTGTGAGAACATGCAGTCACAATCTAGACCAGTCTCTGGTCCAGTCTCTGAATAGATACCAGTCTGGGGGGAGGGATAGCTCAGTGGTTTGAGCATTGGCCTGCTAAACCCAGGATTGTGAGTTCAATCCTTGAGGGGGCCATTTAGGGATCTGGGGCAAAAATTGGGGATTGGTCCTGCTTTGAGCAGGGAGTTGGACTAGGTGACCTCCTAAGGTCCCTTCCAACCCTGATATTCTATGATTCTGTTGTGACCACTGAATGCTAATAAACTCCCCAAGTTTAAGTAGTAACTGATCACTGTTCCTTGCTTTGGATCTCTCAAACTCACTTCCCAGATCCAGTGTACAACACTCTTCTTGAGCAGTGAGACCTTGTAGTCTGGACACCTAGACCCCAGGACTAGTGTCCACACTTTTCCCCCAGAGTCTACCTGACTGTGTGAGCTTTCTAGTTAATCCCTTCAGGGTCAGTGTAGCCGTAAAGCAAGGAACACAGGTTTAACAAAGGAATTTCTTAGACGCACACACACTTTACTCTTAAAAAGCACAAGAAAATTACAGATCTATGGAAAATAAATTCTTGAATGTAGTCCCCTCAGTGTGACGTCACCCCCTTTTGGGAGCTTTGTTTTGACCACTGTCCTTCAGGGAGATAAAGCCCCTCCTGCCTCCATTTTTTTCAGCTTGATCTTTTTTTTCTGGCAATGAAATGGTTTTCCCTTGCTTAAAGGGTATTCCTCTTTTTAAAACAGCCTTTTCTACCTTTTCTGTCCTTGTTTTTCCACTGGAGATTTTCCACGCTCCTTCCCCCTGTCAGCTTCTGGGCAGAAAGTTCAAAGTCAGTTACCATGCTGATAGCAACCCCAGTGTTCCACTTACAATGCCGATGGCTCTGTCATAGCCTCCCTACTACGTGTCAAATTCCTGCTACCATAATTAATATTTCAGGTCACAATAAAGGTTACATTCAAAATGGAGGGTGAAATATAACAGTGTTCACAAAAAATGAAATTCATAAATTGGCACAAACATATCCCCCAATCTGTCTCACATCCATTTTAGAATTGATGTTTGTTTTGGGAGGAAGATAAATGGGGGTAGATCAAGTGCTGGGTTTAAACAGGGAAGGGAAAGCACCTTTCTTTCAATCCCAAAAGACAAATATTTTATCTTTACCAAGAAGCCGCATTGGAAAGATGTCCTGGGAAGAAACTTACAGATTACACAGAGTTTACTGTTGGATTCTGTCTTTTAGACATCATGGGTATGTTTACACTGCAGGTAAAAACTCACGTCTGGCCTATGCCAGCTGACTTAGGCTAAGGGGCTGTTTAATTATAGTGTAGATGTTCAGGTTCAAGCAAGAGCCCAGGCACTGGGACTCTGCAAGGTGGGAGGGTCCCAGAGATCAGGTTCCAGCCTGAGTCCGAACATCTACTCCGCAATTAAACAGCCCCCAGAAGGCCAAGTCAGCTGACATGGGCCAGCCGTGGGTTTTTAACTGCCAGGTAGACATACCCTTTGTGTTGAGCACCTGGGCATTGATTACCTTGGTGTTGACTACCTCAAACTTTAGTGCCTTAAATCTGGGCTTCCCAGTACATTGATGTTGGTTCCTCTGGTGCTGAGGGTATGTCTAAACAGCAAAGAAAACCCACGGTTGGCCTGTGCCAGCTGACTTGGACTCATGGGACTGTTTCACTGTTGTGTAGACATCTGGGCTGGAGCCCAGGCTCTAGGACCTTGCGAGGTGAGAGGGTTCCAGAGCTTGGACTGCAGCCTGCGCCTGGAAGTCTACACAGCCGTGAAACAGCCCCACAGCCTGAGCCCCGTGACCACAAGTCAGCTGGCATGAGTGAGCTGCAGATTTTTCTTTGCTGTGTAGACATATTCTGTGTCCTTAGTATCAGGGCCCTCAATTATTTCAACCTTGTGGACTTTGGTACGATATGTTCCATTATTCCAGAGCCTTCCAGCAGATTTTGTGTTTTGTGAATGGAACTTAAATAAGATTTGAAGCTGCACTCCATTTCATATCCACAGGATTGGGCAAGGGTGGGGGGAATTTGAAGATATAGGCTATGTGAGCAGCCCCAATGGACACTGCTTTCAAGAAAGTTCTGAGTTCATGTGCCTAGGCCATGTACTTTGTCTGCAGTGTGGATCCATGCAAGTGATCATCTTAAAGAATCATAGTTACTGTAAGTAACCATTCTTTATCAATTATTTTGTTTTTAAAATGGTAAGTTGTATAGCATATAGTACTTAAGGTGTATGTTTTAGTAAAAGTAACAATTCCTGAGATTAATGTATTAAAAATTTTAATTTATCTCTTTTTTTTTTCTTTTAAAGTCACGTTCCATTTCCAGTTCCCCTGTAATGGTAGCTCAGCCTGTTTATCATCAACCTACATATCCTTACCAGGTAAAAGTTAGAAAATGGGTATATCATTTCATAGCCTGAGGTGGTTCTTTGAGTGATGTCCCGTGGGTGCTCCACTTTAGGTAATTTCCCACCACAATGGTCATTCTGGGACCCATGGGCAGCATACAGGCAATATTTTCCCAAGCCACCAAGCAGCAGGGAAATGTATAGACACTTCTCGCCAAAACCAGTAGCATCACCTGACATCTCCCAGGAACAGACTTTTGAGCAAACAGATCATGAGTTAGACCAGGAGGCTATTCCTGCAACCAACTTGTCTTCCTCACCTGACAAGACCATCATGCCGAACAGTTTCAGGAACTATTTAAAAGAATAGCTAACACACTTCAAATCCCTCTTGAAGAGGTTACCGAATCTCAGCCCAAGCTCTTGGACGTATTCCACACATTGACATCTTCCAAGATTCCCTTACCATTATGGAGCCTGTCATAACCATCTGGAAAACCTCCTCCAGAATCCGACCTACGTGTAAGAGGACGGACAAAAAGTATTATGTCCCTTCGAATGGGCTAGAATTTTTATTTTCCAACCCCAAAATTCTCTCGTGATGGACGCTGTTAACGAAAGAGGTAGGCACCATTATTCCAGGTCCACACCTTATGATAAGGAGTGGGAAAGGCTGGATTTACTTGGCCGCAAGGCCTACTCATCGGCAACATGACAGTTTAGAATTGCCAATTATGAAGCTCTCTTGGCAAAATATGACCACATGACTTATTCAGAATTAGCAGACTTTATTGAATTTATACCAGAGGAAAAGAGAGAGCAGTTTACATCGCTCATTTCTGAAGGCCACCTTATAGCTCGAACAGCCCTTCATGCATGATTGGTATCCGCTGACACTGCGGCGAGGACCATCGCAACTGCTCGGCCTCCTGGTTTCACCTGTCAGGGTTTCCAAGGGAGGTGCAATTTACAGTAAAGGACCTTCCTTTTGAGGTCCGAAGCTGTTTGCCAGCCAGATTGACAAGTCACTTCACTCCTTAAAAGGACTCGAGAGCCACTCTTAAATCTCTAGAAATCTGTACACCTGCAACAAAACACAAACAGGACAGGTAGCTACTCCCCTCATGGAGGTAGTTTTTTTAGAGCACTGGAAGAGCTCTCCCCCGGCACTATGTCGCGACTACACAAGCCACATTAAAGAGCTGCCGCGGCAGCGCTTTAACATTGCCAGTGAAGACGTGCCCTTATTGTAAATAACAGTAACGGAATGCTCAGCTAAGAAGGTCTGTGTGCTTTCTTTCTTTTTTTCCTGTACCAGAGAGGCACAATGGAGTTAGATTACAGCTCAGGGTCTATTTTACTTATCCATTTAAAAAAAAATGCAGAACAATGATTAGCAAAACTATATGGCTTTCATGGTTGAAGGTTTGAGCAATTTAAAGCGACAGTCTACTTTACAGAACACCAAATACCAAAATAAAAGTAATGTAATTTAAATGAAAATCCATTATAACTAGAATGCAGGGTCTTGGTTACCTTTGTAACTTAATTTTCATGTGTTTAAGAAATGCTGAACAGTTACTGTGATTTTTTTTTCTGTATGGTAGTTTAAATAAATTACTAACATAAGTAAAACTGCTGTAATTATATTACATGTTTTTGACAAATAAAATATGCAGAATTTTGGATTTTTTTGGCACAGCATTTTGGATTTTTTGGCGCAGAATTCCCTCAGGAGTAACATATGCAAAGCAGCTACTTGGACATGACCCCACACATTCATACAATACTATGTCATTGACCAGGTCTCAGCATCTGACACTCGGCTTGGGGACACAGTCCTGTGGTCCATTGAGAATTAACTCCAAACTCCTCCTTCCACCTGAGGGGCACTGCTCTACAGTCACCTAAAGTGGAGCACCCACAGGGACATCACTTGAAGAAGAAGAAGAGAGGGTTACTCACCTTGTGCAGTAACTGAGGTTCTTCAAGATGTGTGTCCCCCTGTGGGTGCTCCACTACCCTCCCTCCTCCCCTCTACTTCGGAGTTCTAATTAGTCCTCTGCAGTAGAGAAGGAACTGAGTGGGGGGGGGAGGCTGCACAGCACTAATCAACTACCACAACAGGCGCAAGACGGGGAGTGTGTATGTGCAGCCCAACCATGCACTGCTGTTGAAATTCTCCCATTAGAGGCACAGGGTGCACAATCACCTAAAGTGGAGCACCCACAGAGACACATATTTCAAAGAACCTCAGTTACTGCACAAGGTGAGTAACCCTCTCATTCTTTCCAACCATCTAGTTTTCCTTTCACCACTCTCTCAAAACCATAAATTCTTAGCATCCGTCCCTCTGGGCAAACAATGCTCCCTTCAAAGTTTACCAGTGCAATACCTAAAATTTAAAGTCACAGTAGATAGCACACTGCGGTATTCCATTCCTACAACCCCTCACTGGGATTGAATTTTCTGACTTCCTACCTGGAATGAACTCTGGTCCTTTCTTTATGGTAATGATAGATACCTGGGTTAATTCCATCCTTGCTTAAAAAAATGGTGAACAAATCAAAGTTGGAAATCACTAAGGGTTTAGGACTTGATCCTACAACTAGATGCACCAATGTGAATTCTAACACCCATGCAGTCTCACGGATGTCAAAGGGACTTATGCATGCACAAGGGTTCTCACCAGTAGTTTTGTTTGCAGGTTTGGGACCTTAATTGGAAGAAGAGTAGTTTGCTGGAAAGTTTCTGGCTTTATTGATCAATTGTGACTATGATAAAAATATCTTTAAAAGTAGGACTGTTGTAAAGTTTTAAAAATACTTTTTGAATTGTAGTAACACTTTGTATTTTAGCTATTTTATTTATTTAGGATTTATCCTAAATCACTTAAGCACAATTTTCAAATGTGCGTAAGTGATTTAGGATCCTAAGTGCCATTTTCAAAAGTGCCCAAACCAGACTCCCATTGAAAGTCAATAGGACTTATGCGCCTAAATTACTTGGACTCTTTTGAAAATTTTACCTTAAATGCTTTTCATCAATTAAGACCTGCCAGTGTCTGTTTTATTTTCAAAACAGAGTATTTGAAAGGTCTGTGTTTTCCATACGAGAATGTTTGAATTATGAAATAATAAACTATCTTATTTTTATGAACCAAGGCACCTGCACAGTGTCTTTCAGGGCAGTGGCAATGGAGTGTTCCACAGGTAAATATATTTTATAATTGCAGCATTTGTTCATTGTTTGAATGCACAGTATGCTTTTTCAATTTTTAAATCACTTGTCCATAATTCAGTTGATGAAATAATATCTCCCAAGGCAGTTAATCAGCACTGTTCGGGTTAATATTGTTTGCTATATCTCAGTAATGCAATCAGGCAGTATTTCCTGGCATAAAGGAAGGAATATTTGCAAACTTTTTACTTTTTTTTTTTACAGCAGTATCTAAGATTACTATAACTGAATGAGGAGAATTTTTTTTATTTTTACAGTTTGTTGACTGAGAGCTTTTGACAGAACTTCATGTAAAATCATCTTAATTATTTCCCCTATATGGTCAGTCGGTTACTTTTCCCTTTTGTTTGTGTCGGCCCTTCATGTAGCAGAGTTGAGAGAGAAATTTTTAAAAGGAGAAAATTTTATTGTGAAAACACAAAAATAGCAAGGGGACTCGAAGCCAAGTGTAGTATCTAAAACTTTTAAATATTTTTTTAAGTTGCCTAAATTTCAGTGTCAGTTATTTAAGTCGTTAGTTTGGTGTTGCTTACCATTGGCACTGTTCAGTAACCTGTACTAAATCTTGTTTTATTTCAGTCTCCTGCCTCTTCAACCTCATTCTTTTATCTTCACCCTTCTGAAGTTATTTATCAGCCACTAGAAATTGCACAGGACAGTGGATGTGTACCTCCTCCTTTCTCTCTAATGGAAGCTGCAGTTCCAGAGGTACTTTCATGGAACTTTTATATACAATATATATATGCAATATATATACTTATATGCAATAGAAACGTAAACATTTTTTATTTGAACCAGTTAAACAGAACCAATTTAAGCACAAACAATTCAGTGCAACCACATCAGCCATGCAGAAGTTTACAACCCTTTGCACTTTTTCTCCATGCCCACACTAGTATTGTTTTAAGTCATTACAATTGCAATGCCTCTTGGTTACCTATCTCAGAGTTCCTGGCATGACTTCCTAGCAGAAACACTGGATTTTGAAATATTTTGAAAGGCTGCCACTGGATTTTGGGCAGCAGTGGGAGGACTAGGTTAAATGTTTCTGCTAGTTCCACATTGATGCTAACAGTTCAGATTGAATAAATTCAGACTGAACTGCTTGTTACGACTGTTGAATGATTATAGTCTGATCTGAATGCTTCTATGAATGTAAATTGGCTGGAATACTTTTCTGTGGAGAACCATGGTGTTTGACAAGTGTTCTGGGGATTAGAATAGTAAGGTTTTCCAGGTTATAAAAATTTAAATCTTTTCTGTTGTTTTGTGCATATGAATCTTTACTACTTAGTCAACAGCAATCCTTTTTTGCAGTCTCTTTTTTCTTCATAAATTGTTAATTTTTAGATTGGAGAGAAAGTATTAGAACATTTATGATAAAACCATTTGTTAGTAATTGAATATATAAGAAGTGGAATATATAGCAATGTTTTACTGAAAATGAAGCTACGAAAAAGACCTGTACAATTATTGTGATATATTGGTACAGTATTCTTTCCTTAAAACAATTCTTCATCACCAAAGCAGCTAGAAGAACTATGAAGGGGGGCCCAAGTCAAGTATTTTTCACTAAAAATTATAGCAAATGACAAACAGTATATGCAGAAGCCTACACTTTTTTTCTCTAAAACAAATATATATTGACATTCCTATGCAACTGCACACACTGCTCCTTTGCTGGCTAATTTCATATTTATCTTGCATGCTCTACCACTTGTGCATGAATCAGAAGGTTACCAATTATGTACAAAGAAATTTTAGGAGGCTGATGAACTACAAATAAAACCAGAATTAATTTAGGAAAACATGGCTGTATCATGTCCTCAATCCACAGGTACATAGTCTATTAATATTAGGGGAAGCTACATACATACAATACACCTGTTCAAAAAAAAATGCATTCTGCATCTTTCCTTAGTAAATATTTTTAAAATAAGCCAAAAATATTGGTTACGGAGTTTCAGTATTAATCTAATAAATATATACACTATTCCTTTACAGTTATGAGTAAACTGGATTCATAGTGCAGAAATTTATCTCTTTAATGTGCTTCCAGGTTAGGAAGAAAGGTGGGTGGCACTGATAAACAGGTGTGTGATATTAAGTGATTTACCAAAATCTATTCTGCAATGGGGGGGGGGGGATTTTTAAATCACTGATCAGTAGTCAGGTTAACTTAGTCCACAATTTTTAGCAGTTTAAATCATAAGAGAGCTTACAAAAACATACAAATACAAAGCATGCTTTTGTACTCTTAAAATCTTTTTATAAAAAATGTTTGTTTTTTTGACAGCCATATTCTGATCATGGAGTTCAAGCAGCATATCACCAAGTTTATGCCCAGAGTGCCATAGCTATGCCAACACCTGTGATGCAGCCTGAGCCAGTTAAAGTAAGCTCTGTAGTATTTTTCTTTTCTTTTGGTCTTATGTACTGCCAGGTGGTAGGTAAGGAGGACAAGAATGTTGCAGAGGAGCTAAACTATTTATTTGCATTAGTCTTCATCACAGAGGATGTTGGGGGAGATACCTACCTTGGAATTATTCGATTCAGGTAACAAATGTGAGACACAGTCAGAAAATAAGGTGTCAAATGAGGAAGAGCTGGAAATAATTGATAAATTAAAGAGTAACAAATCACCAGGATTTCTGAAGGTGGAGGATCTCAAGAAATTTAATAATGAAGTGGCTGAGCTGCTAATAAAAATTTGCCATTTCTTATGAAGATCAGCTGCTACTCCAGAGGACTAGAGGTTAGCAAATGGCAATACTTATCTTTAAAAAAGACTTTAGGGATGGTACAGGGACTTATAGACTACTGAGCCTTACTTCTCTAGGAGAAAGTTGACTGAAACAATAATTAAAAATAGAATTTTAAAATATGTAGCTGAACTTGCTGAGAGAGGGACAGACAAGCACAGCTGCTGTATGACAAACTCATGCCTTTAATATACTAGCATATTTTCAGGATGTTAACAAAGTTAACAAAGAGCAGGTGCTGCTTTAGCCTGAGGGTATTTCCCCCTTCCAAATATCAAAGGACTCCTACAAACAAATGAGCTGTGAGATTGTCTCAAAGAAAAGGTCACAAGAATTCTTCATAATGCAAAATGTTAGGCAATTTAATTTAGGGGGTAAATACCAGCTCCCCCAATAATGAATGGTATAGAGAACAAAAACAAGGGGCTATCCAATGAAATTGAAAAGTAACAGATTTAAAACAAGTAAAAGGAAATACTTTTTTACACACTGTATTATTAACCTGTGGAACTAATTGCCACTAAATATCATTGAGGCCAAGAGTTTAGTAGTAATGCAAAAAGTAATAAACATTGTATGGCTAATGAGATCATCCACAGTTGTGTTAGATAGGTTTAAAGACAAATCAGATGTGATATAACCCTTTGTGCTTCAAAGCATAAAGCAATCACTAACTTTCTGGGGTTAGGAAGGGATTTATCATTAAGGTGGGTTAGTCTTTAATTGTCCACTTCGAGGTTTCTTACATTTCCTCTGAAACATCTGGAACTGGCCACTGTCAGAAACAAGGGTATGGGACTAAAGGGATCACTGTTCTGATTTGGTATGACAGTTCCTGTGTTTCTCTGAAAACATAATAGCACCTTACATCATAAAAACTCAACAAACAGCAGTTATTGAAAGATTAAAATAATTGTATGTTTGTCGTGTGATGATCCCTTTGTGTATTCTACATGTGGGATACGGATGCATGCCATGTGCCCGAGTCCAGAAATTCTTCAACGCAATATTCATTGACATGCACATTGTCAGTAGCTTCCCTCATGGTCCCGACCGAGGATATAAGAGGCAGTATGGGTAGATGCCTCTTCAGTTCCTTCTTATCAGCACATGACCTGAGTCAGAATTGTATCCTCCTGCATAAAGTACTGTACTCCAGTACTCCAGACTGTAAAGTAAACTCTTTGTAAATAGTTTTTATATCTTAGCTTAGTAGTTATAGTTAGTTTAGTATATAGTTAGTATAGGATAGTTCCCCCACCCGCCATTCAGGGAAAATGCTCCCTGGTCCCAGGACTATGCCCAGAATCCCAGGATTCAAAAATTGCATCTTCTGCCCTCGCTCCTTCTCCATCAGTAACAAGCAGCAATGGTGCCTGCACTGCCTGGATGATGCATGTATGTCTTTGAAGTGCAGTATCTGTCTATCCTTCCCACCCAGAATTAGAAAGATCAGAGCTCTGACTAAAAACGTTCCTGATGGAGGAGACTATGAGGCCTTGCTCTGACCTGGGCCTGGAAGACCCTCCCTCCATGTACATCAGCCTCAACCAACCAGCAGTGCCTCTCCAAGCACAAGCCTTGGAGAAGAACCTTTACCACCAAAGCCCAATGATTCCTCCTACAAGGCTTCCCATGAGAGTTAGGAGCAATCTCATGGGCGTAAGGACAGATCCCCGCAGAGGATTGTCCATAAGAAACACGTTTCTTTCCTTAGCTGGTCCAGCTTGGGTGAGATGTCACATATGGAACCCACGGAACTGGCTCCGCCAAAGACCCCCAGGACTGCAGGACTGAAGTGGAAAGACATACACTCTCCAGTCTCATCTACAAGTATAGGTCCAGATGCATCTTCGGTATGACCTTGTTTATCCAAAGACCAACCGGCTGTGATAGACAAGCCCCATCCTTCAGATGTTTCTGCTGGAACTCCCCAGACTCTCAGCCATACGGAGACTTTTGTACACCATAGGATATATTCTTCTCCTCCCCGCAGTCTCCACTCCTTTCAGGCCCTCCCCTCCTGAGGGACATCCTTATCCCAGAGTGTAATCGTTACTGCTGTCCCAGGAGCAGTTACATCTCCACCTATCAGGCAGGAGCGCCCAGTACTTATGGTACCACCACTATGAACTTGGAATTGCAGGAGTCAGAGGAGATAGCTGCACTGGTATCTCCAGTAAGGCACAGGAGCCCTGACAAACAGTTGAGAGGCTATGCTTACCATCCCTCTGGATATGACCCCCCCGGCCCAGGACAGCTGGTACTGATTGCCTTGGGGGCCACCATGACCAATGGATTCCTCCTTCTGGCCTTATTGGGGCCTTTGGGACCCCATGCTAGGTGACTAGACCTCTCTCAGGAGTTGTACTGCTCCTCTCATCTCATTGGTGTACGAGGAGGAAGAGCTTAAATCGGTTCCAATGTGGGCTTCCTCATCATCTCCAGACAACGCCATCACTCCTTCATCAACTTCTCCATTGGATGACCACCATCAGTATCAGGAGCTGTTGCAATGGGTTGCTAATGGTCCACAGATCCCATTAGAAGGTCCAGAGCTCTCAACACCAGCTCTTGGACTTTGCAATTGCAAGGACCGACCAGCGTGGCCCTTCCAATTAACAAGGCTATATTGGAACTGGCCAGAGCCGTTTGGCACACACCAGCATCTTGTGTTTCAACACCAAAAAGAGCCAAAAGGTGTTATTTTGTTCCTGCCAAAGGAGCTGACTTTTTGTTTTCCCATCCTGCCCCTAACTTGGTGATGGTACAGGTAGCTACCGAAAGAACTCAGTTTGCAAAAATTTAGACACAGGGCTGGTCATGCAAGGGACTTGTGGCTCTAGTTGTCAGGCTTTTCTAGAGAGGTCCACCATCCACGACCTCCCCTTTCATGAGTCCAACCTTTTTAATGAAAAGATGTATAAATCCCTGCATTCTCTAAAGGATTCAAGGTCCACTCTGTGATCCCTGGGGATTTACACTCCATCCCCCAGGAGGAAACACTAGAGACAACCCTTTAGACCAGTGGTTTTCAAACTTTTATACGAAAATTGTTGATGCCTGCGACACAATGGAGCTGGGGATAAGGGGCAGGGGGTTGCGGTGTGGGAGGGGGGTCAGGGCTCTGGGCTGGGGGTGCAGACTCTGGGATGGGACCAGGGAAGAAGGATTGGGGGTGCAGGAAGGGGTTCTGGGTATGGAGGGGCTCAGGGCTGGGGCAGGGAATTGGGGCATAGGTTTGGGGCACGGGCTTACCTCCAGTGGCTCCCAGTCAGCAGTGCAGCTGGGATGCAAAGGCAAGCTTCCCACCTGTCCTGGCACCACAGACCACACTGTGCTCCGAAAGCGGCCAGCAGCAGGTCCGGCAGAGGCGCGCAAGAGGCTCCGCATGGCTCTCACCCGCAGGCGCCACCACCCCAGCTCCCATTGGCTAGGGCTGGTGCTCAGGGCAGAGGGCAGTGCGCGGAGCCCTGTGGCCCCCTTGCCTAGAAGCTGGACCCGCTGCTGGCCTCTTCCGGGGCACAGTGCCATGTCGGAACAGGTAGGCACTAGCCTGCCTTAGCTGGGCAGCACCGCAAACGGGACTTTTAACATCCCTGTCAGCGGTGGTGACCAGAGCCGATAGGGTCTCTGGGTGCTGAACAAGGCCACCAGTGCCTTACATGCTGCGACCCAAACTTTGAAAAACACTGCTTTGAACCATGACCACTCCCTTTGCACATTGCATATTACTAGCATCCACCTGAGTCTGGATGACAGAGGATTCAGAGGTCCTGTTCCTCAGCATCCTCCATTTACTCTCAATCACAGCCCAAGGGTCATTTTTGACATGCATATCAAGACCCACGTATCACCAATGATGCCATCTACTTTCTCTCCTGTCATCTTTGGAGGATGTCTTACTTCCTTCCCCCTCAGCTGGAACAAGATCACCAGAGACAGTTGGGTCCTGGAGATTACCAGGGATACTTCATAGAGTTTCGTTCCTTCCCTTCTCACCAACCACCTTCCTGATCCCCCTTTGGGAACCACTCTCACCAACTGAGTCTTCAATAAGAGGTGGAATTCCTTGTATGCTGGGGGGTTGATAGAGTGCTTCCCACCTCAGGGCCAAGGGAAAGGGTTCTTCTCCCCATATTTCCTAATCCCCCAAAAAGATAGTTACCTACCCAATTTAGGTCTCTCACCACCCCTGTTCTCTCTTTTGGGTGCTCAGGAAGTAAGGGACCCAAATTTACCCCTCTGTGGGCTTCAGGCTCTACCCCTCTGTATGCTCAGGGCTAACACCCATTCCCGATGGACTCGGGGCTCTACAGGTCTGCAGGGCCTTTTTCTAGTAAAAGAGCCTTACACAATAATATCCTTAACCTCTGTTAATAGTATTAAACAGAATACACACACTAAGCATACAATGCTCACCACGCCTGAGTATGCAGGTGATCTTCCCCCTACTGGCCAGGCAAGGTTCATGTAATCTGTAGCTCCTCTGCCTGGAAGCAATCAGACTTTGGAACTGCTGTATCAGAAACCACATTACAATACAGGCTGCATACCTGCTGGATGTCTACAACTCCCTGACAGACAAGTTGAGCAGGTGCTTATCTGTAGACTACAAATGGGAGATCCACTACACAGTTCTAACCAATACATTCTCACAGTGGGGAACTCCGCTAGAGGACCTCTTTGCACCCCAGATGAACAAAAAGCTTCCATGTATTGCTCCAGGGGAGCCATAGGCCATGATTCCTGGGGTGATGCTTTTCTGCTTCTCTGGATCAGATACACCTTTCCTCCCATCCCTCTACTACCACAGGTTGTATGGAAGATCTGTTACAACAGAGCCATTACCACCCTCCTGGGCCAGACAATTCTGGTTCATGGAATTCTAATGATGCCCACACTATCAGCATCCGCCCGTTTCAGGATCTCCTAACTCAGGATGGGAGAGAGGGAGTGGAGATCAAGCACCCCAACCGGTGCTCACTCCACTTCGCAGCCTTGTATTTGGATAGGCATTGGAAATAAAACACTCATGCTCCCACCCACCCACCCTGCGTTCAGGAAATCCTTAAGCAAAGTAGAAAGGATTCTACTAGAACATGCTATCTGGCTAAATGGTGGCGTTTTTTGGCCTGGCTATGTTCCCACCAACATTCACTAGGCACTGTGCATATTCCAGTTAGTTTAGACCAGGGGTGGGCAAACCTTTTGGCCCAAGGGCCACATTTGGGTATGAAAATTATATGGCGGGCCATGAATGCTCATGAAATTGGGGGTTGGGGGGCTGGGGGTGCAGGCTCTGGGATGGGGCCAGAAATGAGTTCAGGGTGTGGGAGCAGGCTCTGGGCTGGGGTAAGGGTGTGGGGGGGGGCGAGGGCTCTGGGTGGGGGTACAGGCTCGGGGGTGGGGGCTGGGGATGAGGGGTTGGGGGTGCAGGAGGGTGCTCTGGACTGGGACAAAGGGGTTCAGAGGGCAGGAGGGGGATCAGGGCAGGGGATTGGGGTGCAGGTTCCAGGCGGTGCTTACATCAAGTAGCTCCCGGAAGCAGCGGCTTATCCCCCCTCTGGCTCCTATGTGGAAGTGCAGCCAGATGGCTCTGTGAGCTTCCCCGTCTGCAGGTGCCGCCCCTGCAGCTCCCATTGGCCATGCTTCCCGGCCAATGGGAGCTGCAGAGCTCCTTGGCTGACCGTATGCATAGGAGCCCGACGGAGGACATGCTGCTTCTTCCAGGAGCCGCACAGAGCCACAGCACACGCGAAGCGGGGCAAGCCCCCGGCTGGAGTGACAGAGTGGGGCAAACCCTGGACCCCATTCCCTGGCAGGAGCTCGAGGGCTGAATTAAAATGTCTGAAGGGCCAGATGTGGCCCCCCGGGCCATAGTTTGCCCACCCCTGGTCTAGACTATCTCCTTTCCTTAAAATCTTCAAGTCTGGCCCTGAGTTCACTGCCAGTACACTTAGAAGCAATTAGTGCTTTTCTCCCTCCAATAGGGGGACTTTCTGTCTTTACATACCTAGTAACTGTGCAATTTATGAAGGGCTTAATCAGGACTTTCCCACCGGTCATTAAACCTACGCCTCAATAGGATCTCAGCCTTTTCCTGTCACCACTCTCAGGTCCACCCTTCGAACCTATGGCAACGTGCCATGACCCGTGGCATTCTTAGTGGCCATCACTTTGGCCAGAAGGGTCAGTGAGCTAGCAGCCATGATAGCAGACTCTCCTTATACAGTATTTCACAAAGAGAAAGTTTCCCTCAGATTGTGTCTGAGTTCCACATCAATCACTTACTTGTATTCTTCCCAAAACCCCATGCTTTTTCCAGACAGGAGACTTCAGTCCATTGACACAGGAGTGTCCTAGTGTTCTGCCTGCAAAGAACCAAACCCATAGCAGAAAGATGGTATGAACAAGCCATATCCTCGGGGGATTTCTAAGTGTGTTTTGGGATGCATCTTAGAATGCTACAAAATACCAAAACTTCCCCACTCTTGGGGTATTACAGCTCACTCCAGGCAAGTACCAAGCTGCTTCCAAGGAATCCTTATCGAAAAACCTCCAGCTACAGTAATTAACCTCCATTTTATAAACAATGTGATAAACACGGCCAATTCTTTTATATGTGTGTGTGTGTGTGTTCCCTTTCATTGCTCTGCACACTGGGCTCTCTTATAAGTAGGAAATTTTAAAATCCTGAAAAATCCCCCATTAATGGAAGACCTATACCCATTAGAGATTTCCAGTAGAGGGGGCTAGAGCATTAAATGTAGTCTTGAATTAAAATTAGGGAGCTAGAATAAAAAAAGTCAGGCTGAGTATGAATCTGTGAAGAATACTACTTGTAGGAGTGATTCATACAGTCAAGAAACATCTCCCTTTTCTCTCTGTAGCTCCTCTTCATAGCTCTTTTTATATTTGTATAGATAGTAAACATCTTCATCAATGTTATTGGCATAGGTGAAGTAAATTGAGGTGTGATATTTCTTCATTAAATCCTGAACTATCATGTATGCCCCATACCATTAAGTATCATAGTGCTTGTAGTATCCAGTTTACCTTCCATTTTATGTGTACAGAAGCTTTAAAAGATGACTTCTAAGAGATTATGCTTATTTTCTGCACCTTTTTACTGAACCATTCTTTGACATGACATTCATCTACTTTATTACAAAATTTTCTCTGTAAAAGTTAGTCTCTAGAATAAAGCCTCTGCTGTTAGGTTAGATTCTAGATGAGACAGATATCCCCAGATGGAGGCATATGTGCCTATCAAGAATAACAGATGCCAGTGTCATCAACCATATGTTGTTTTGGGTTTGGGGGTTTTTGTATTTTTTTATACTGATGGTGACACTCTTTATTATGGCTAGTAAGTTCTCTGCAGGAAAATAACTTTTTATCTTGCAAGTTAAGTCATTTTGCTGTCAAAGGTAGGCAGATTTTTCTGTTTTTTTAAGGATTTTGCTTTCTTTACAGACTGGGATTGTTCTAAGATACTGTTAATTTTTTTTAAGGACTGCAGTCATACTTTTAGCTTTGTCTAGAATTGAATCAGAGCATTTCTAAGCATGAGGATCTCTTTTTTTTTTCTTCCTTTTTTTGTTGTTGAATAGGCCATATCAGCTATTGAATCCAGAGTTATACAAATGTAACTCTCCTAATATTTCCTTATATGTAATTATTTCCATCCCCTCAGTATTTTTGTAGCTTTTCTCTTAACTCTCTTCACTTTCTCAACATCTTTCTGCTAATTAGGAGCCCAGAACTGAATGTGGCCCAATCACAATCAGTTCAGTTCACCAGTGGATTCAGAAGTTTCTAGGGTTTTAAATACGCTACCCACAGTTCTGATTCATGTTGTTCATAACATTGGAGTTGCCACTACTTTTGTTTTTAAATGGCCTTGTTTTGTTTTGACCTTACTGGAATATGAACCCGGTGGGGAGGAGCAAAGGGCAATTAAAAAGCAGGGGGGGCCATGTGCCCCCACTTTTTAAAACCTTGCTGGAAGTGAGTATACCATAGTTCAGCTGGCTGGTATCTCGGTGACCTGAGGGCCAGTGGGGAGGGTAAAGTGAGAAGCAGGGTGGGAAGGCAAAAGTTCCAGGAGGATTGGGAGACAGAGACTCCAGGAGATCTGGGTAGGTGTGGGAGGGCAGGGTCTCAGAGGGGAAAAAGGAGGATCAGGCTAAGTGTTAGGTGGGTGGGCGGGGTTGCACACTCCAGGACCATCAGGCTGGTGGTGGGGGTTACTCGTGCATGCGCACACAC
This sequence comes from Chelydra serpentina, assembly GCA_037349315.1. NCBI lineage: Eukaryota > Metazoa > Chordata > Testudines > Chelydridae > Chelydra > Chelydra serpentina. The sequence continues at coordinate 30,565,840 of JBAIAC010000029.1, read as the reverse complement.
ACGCTCTCTCTGTTCCCCCTCCCCCCCTTTCCCTTCTAGCACCCACGCCTGCAGGTCTGAAAGGTCATTTTCTCTTTACGCTCATAATGTATGAGTACTGCTTTACATTGGGAGCACTTGGGTTTACTGCACAGTGACTTTAATCAACTCATATCAAACAGGTAATACATATATATTGTATGTATTTTTATGGTATCTGGGCGCTGCACAGATCAGGTTGCTGGATTCTTTCACTTTGTACCAGTGTAGCTTAGGAGTAACATCGTTGCCATAAATGTAGTTAAACTGGAGATGAATGAAAGGAGAATTATGCTCTGAATATTAGGAGTATTGAACTGTATGGATAAGACAGAGTCCTTCCAGAAATTACCATCATAAATTCATAATTTTAAGGCCAAAAGGCCCATTATAATCATCTAGTCTGATTTCCTGCATAACAAACCACAGCATTTCACAATGTGGTTCCTGCATTAAGACTATAACTTCTGGTTGCGCCTTGTTTGCATCCCTTTTAGATTTGTCCCCCAAAGCAACCATCTCAGTTCACAGATTGTCTAAAAAGATAAGACTTTGTATTTAGTGCTGTTATGGCAAGGTGTTCCTTTACCAAATGGTCTCAAAGCCTTTTCTAATAGAACAAAGTTAGCGTCTACATTTTATGTGGAAAAACTGTGTCCATTTCTGAAATTTCCAAAGCTGTGCATAGGACTCATAATTCAAAATCATTCTGAAATCTGTAAGTACTGCTTGTGGTTTTTCACTGCTAGTCAGTCTTGTAGGTGTGGTGATCTTCATTTCTCCTTCAAGAACTGTCTCTGAAGATGACTCACCTGTGAGTGGAGTTCAGGCAAGATGGACTTAGAGACCTGGGCAGAGGACCATAGCTGATGCCAGGCTCTGGCCTCACAATATAACTGATTGATTTCTACTTCCACAATATGGGGGAGAGAAAAATCTGCAGAATCGCACTCATTTACCTTCTCCCATTTATTTGGTGTCCCTCAGTGAAGAATAGAGATTCTTCATACCATTATCTCAAATAGTTCTGTGAGAGGGACACTACTGCTACTGCTGTTTGTTACTGCTTCAAATATCAACGCGATTCTCAGCACCAAGGTGTATGCTCACAGAGTACAGATCTGCAGCAACAGAGAACTGTTAGAGATGTCATATTTTTTAATAAAAGGAAGTTAAGAATTTAGTTGTCAGTCTAGGAAAGCTCTTATTGCCTGGCAAAACAAAATCCAGTGTTAGGACAGTGAAGATGTTTGAACACTCTACTCAAGGGGAATCATTTATAGTAAAAGCATTTATATTCATATTTAAATATTTAAATTGCTTTGGTGCCTATAACTATTAGTTTTCCTCATACCTGGACCTTTCAGTCATGTTTGTTCTGTGAATTCATTTAAATTCAAAAGACTTTCAGACCTTGTAATTAAAAGCCCTATAAACAAAACTGCTTTGCTTTATTTATAGTTAATAATATAATTAGGGCTATGATTTTATTGTGGCATTTTTTAAGGTAAGGTCATGGGATAGGCATTGTGAAAAAGGCAATAGCCATTAATATATACTCTGCACTTTTAAAACATCTTTTACCAGAAATCTCAAAGTACTTGAATTAAGCCTCACAACATACTTTTGCTGTAGGTAAGTATTATACTCATTTTACAGGTGAGAAAACTGAGGCACAGTGAAGATAAGTGTCTTGCTCAAAGTTACACAACCAGTCTCTTACGACACTGGGAACAGAACTTCTGTGTTCTGTCTCCCTACAACAATCTGCTTGTCTCAGTCTGTAGAACAGAAATATTGTTTGAACTCCACTGAGTTTTTTTGATGCATTTCATATTAATGTGTGTTGGTTCAGGGAAATGTCTTCTGCCTATCTGTACATTGTTTCCTTCTGTACTCTCTTTACCATCTATTCTTTTTCTGTATTTATAGTCTGCTCTCATTTCAGCTTAGTTTTTCCCTCCAGTTTCTCTGATCTGTATGTTCTCTCTCTTTACTTGACAGACGTTGTGGAGCATTCATTATTAAGCCATTTGGGCAGCTCTAGTCCAGATGTACTGATTTTCTTGTCCAGTCCTCCCCACGTGGCCAAGATCCATCTTCAGCGAACCAGCTAGCGGCTGCCCATTGTGAAACTTAGGGTCAGTTCATTCTTTGCAATGCCTGATTGTTGCAAACTGGTTAGGTGTCAAGTGTGCCAAAGTATAACCAGCCCAATCTGCAAGATTCTCTAGTTATCGTCTGCATGTTTGTGTCAGTTCCTTTATTAATCTGAACCAGTTGTTCATTTTTATAAAACAAGTTTTGTGTAGTCCATATCATTCATCCTTGAGACAGTGAATCTTGCATATTTTTCCTCCACCAGTTTTTTCTTCCCAGTGCAACTTCCCAGGACTCTGTGCATGTTTTGAGTTATTTTTCCTAAAAGTATGATTGTTTTCAGTATTTTAATATTTTTTATTTTTGAAACCTTGTCTAAATTGAAAATTTAAAATTAAGCCATTTTTACTGCCAAATTATTCTATTTAAATTTTTTTGACATCCTGTTTCTCTTTTCCTTTGTTAGTAATCACTCTGTCTCTTTCTCTGTCCATCCCATTTTGAGTGCCCATCTCTAGTTTTTAACATTATTTCATGCTCTGGAATTATATATTCAGTTGCCAGTATACAACCATCCTCTTTATTATGACAAGGAAGCTGTTTCTTTTTTAAAAAATCTAGGATTATTTTATAGAAAAATTTAATAGAATGATAACTAAGCACTCAACAATCATTAAATATCAAAGGAAAAGTTGCACCCTAACTCTTCTCCCTCATACATATATATAAATTGTGATAGCAGGTAAGCATGCAGTTATAGGCTATTTTTCAAATAATAAACTATCATATAGTTTTTCTATAACTTTAAATATACACATGTACAAAATCTTGTAATACTGTGTAATGCTTTACTAATGCCAGATAGAGGGACTTGCTTATATGTAGGGAGTCCAATATTTATTTTTTTATGAAATTCTGTATTTAATTTATGCAGATTTTCAAGATGTATGTTTTGGGTTCTACTGGTTAAAAATATCTAAAATGTCTAAATAATTAAAAATAGTTTCCAAAGCATCTCAGTACACTTTTTCTCATAGTTATTTTCAACTCAAAGAATGCTCTTTCATGTAACAGAGAAAGGTATAAGATAAAAATATATAATTTTTCAAGTCCCTCTATCTGTAGATTAATTATTTAACATCTCAATACATGTGGGGCCATAATCTCTCAAATTGGGTGAGTGGTAGTTGAAATTTCAAAATAGCTAAAATCGGTTATTAACCGTTTATTTTCAAAACTCTGAACTGTGAAAAATTACATTAATATGGCTTTATTGGTTAAAATTTACCATCAGAAGCTCTGTTTATATGCAAGATACCTCATGTGTGCACACGCACATAGATGAAGAGTAACAGCATAGAATAATAGTGAAAATGAGCTTGCATGTAGCAATTTAGAATTAAATTACAACGTAATTTTTTCAATACTACAGTCCTAATAATGGCAATTCATCCTACTGTAAATACATTGTCCCTACTTAATAAAAGCAAATAACAGGTTGATACATCGACTTTTTTATGTCAGCTGATGAAAGAAATCAGTTTCCAGTTTACTTGTAATTTTCTAGTTGGAAAAGCTTTCATAGCAGTAGCATGAAAGTTGAAATTCTATGTATAAACTCTCTTGTTTAAAAGACAGATTCTGATATGCTATCCCATGTGTGTAAGTGTTTTACTCAAGAAGCAGTCACATTGATTTGTATGGGACTATTTCTGGTGTAAAATACTGTTCAGCATGAGTAAAGGTAGCAAACTGTCCAAAAAGAAAGCTTAATATTTTTTTTAAATATATCCAGTGCTCAGAGAAGGTATGATTTGGACTTTTTAAAGACAGATTTAGGGTAGGGTGCATGGAAAATATGAAATAAATAGGCTTCTATTTAAGAGACGGTCAAACAAAAAATATAAATAAATATCAGCTATACGCAGGGCTAGTAACACCCTGTTCTTAAGGTTGCCTGACAATTCCCATTATAAGACCCTGTGTTCAGTTGATTATAACTTTGCTAAGCTTTAACCATTTGAGCTGAAATTTTCCATGCCAGGTGTCTGCCCCAGGCTGAACTTTTTTGAAAAATTTCAGCCAAAACAATTCAGGGTTTTCCAGTAATGTGTAGCAAATATGTTGTTTGGCCCATGTTAAAACAATTCTGGTGACCTTTTCTTTGAAAACACTTTAGTGCCCACCATGCTTTGGAACAGGGACTGAATTTGGCACAGGAGGTGACTTTTGAGTGAGGGATGTGCCTTTTGCCATCCCATGAAAATCCATCCGAAAACTTTGGCCTACTTATAAATCTTTGAAAAATTGCACTTCACACATTCTCAGTAGAGACTTAGGCTATGTCTTACACTAGCACTTTTGTCAGCAAAACTTTTGTCATTTAGAGGAGTGAAAAAAACCACCCCGACCAACAAAAATGCCACTGTGGACAGTGCTATGTCGGCGGGAGAGAGTCTCCTGCCAACATAACTACCGCCGCTCTTTGGGGGTGGTTTAATTGTGATGGTGGGAGAGCTCTCTCCCGCCAACATAGAGAGGCTACACAAGAGACATTGCAGCGGCGCAGCTGTAAGGTCCATAGTGTACATAGAGCCTTAGATTTTAGCAGCCAAATACCACAAAGATTCTGTCCACACTGCGCGTACTCCATCCTGGATCTGAACAGGATTTTCCCTGCAATTTCAGCTCTGGATTGCTGTGGGCTGTGCCAGGTCTGGGCACCTGAACAGAGAGCAGGGAGACTCTCTTCTGTGCTCCCATTTATCCCTTGCTGGGCCCAGACAGCATGGAAGAGGAAGCTGCCTGATTCCATTGCCTTGAGGAAAAAAGCTAGACTCGGGGAGTGTAGATTGGGACAAGGAGCCTGGGGGTGAGGGGAAAGATGGGGACTGGAAAGTGACAAGTGGAAGGAGAGGGAGACTGGGAATTGAAGCTGGGAGCAGAGACTGACTATCTGGGAAAGGAGACTGGGATAGAAATGGGGACAACTGGGAGGTAGAAGGTGGGGATAAAAAGCTGGAGGGGGAACTGGACTTGAAAACTAGTGGGTTGGGGAGAAGGAGGTGCGGCAGGAGGGGAAACAGATCTGACATGGAGGCAGGGTGATGGAAGAGAACGGAGACAGCTTGGACAAAGACTGGGACAAAGGGCTGGGGGAAACAATAATGCTGAGATTGGATGAGGAGCCCAAGGATGGAGACTGGGCCTGGGAGCCAGTGGAGATGAGGATTGTGGGGGAGGGGGACACAAGAGGCTAGGGTGAGGTTTGAGAGACAGATCAGATGAGGAGCCAGGAGAGGGGAACTGGATAAGGGTGGAGACAAGGGCTTGCTGGGCAAGAAGTGGGCCTGGGATGAGAAGAGTGAGGGCAGTGGAGACTGAAACTGGTTAGGTGAGGAAAAAGGGATTGGAATGAGGAGTCTGGAGTGGGGAAGAGACAGGACAGGGACAGGTTCAAAGGGATGTAACAGAAGGGATCAAGCTTGGGGGGTATGTGCAGAACAACCTGTGCCCACTAGAGACTCTCCCTGCCATAGCCTGGAATGGAACCCAGGCTTCCTAAGTCTCACCATTCCTTTGCTATTGGCAAATATCTTTGAAACCTACTGGCAGAGTGTCCCTTCCTCCTCTATTGCTGGTCCACATATAGGATGACACTACTATTGCTATCAGTTACTTAGCTCAAGTGGCAGAGGCCTGTGTGGTAGAACAAAAGGTTTCAACCCTGCTGATGAATTGTGCAGGTGTAAATTGATGGATGTGAAACTCGCGGGCATATTGTGAAAATTAATTCATTAATATTTGTTAAAGACTTAGCTACTGTGGTGATGAGTGCCACAGAAAAGTACATGTGGAATTCAATAATTCTGTCTTAAGAGAAGGGTTTGGCTACAGTTCAGTAAATAAGGCATGGGGCAAAACATTAAACAAAGAGAAAACAAAATATTTGATAGCTGCTCATTGAGTGAACACAATCAATTCTGTGCACTGAATGATATAGCCCTATAGAAAAATAGTATGTGGACATTAGAGATGGTTGGAACATTTCCAACGAAACATTTTTTGTCAAAAAATGCTTTTAGTTGTAGCCAAAATGTTTCACGGAAATGTATTTATTTCAGTGAAATTTTCAATGATAGGGTTTCTGAGGTCCAGGGTGGACTCTGTGGTGAGGGTGAGAGAGAAAGACACCCAAATCAAAAACTTGACCCTTTTAATCTGAAAAAAGATGTTTCAACACAATTCTATTTCACAAAAATTTCCATTCCAGTGCTGAACAAAGACAAATTTTGAAACCTCAAAAAGTTTCCACAAAACTGAATTGTTGTTCTCTGGCCAGCTCTAGTGATCATCTAAATAAAGACTGTATAGTAATACATACTCACAAGGGGGCTGAATTAAGTTTGCAAAGCAATTTTGCATTTCCTAACTTTAGAATGTTTTTCTTTAAAATCTTAATGATGTTCTTTCAACATAGGTTTTGGGTGCAATATATTCTGTTAATATAACTCTATCCGGGAAAACGTTGTTTAAAGGTTTACAACACGTGTGAAAGAAAGAGAAAAATATTTGCTAGATATAAGTTATATGGATGTTGGGAAATCTATATTTTAGCAAAGGGAACTGCCATATAAAATGTCTTAAGTTGCTGAACACCAGTCACTCCCATTGAAGTCAGTAGGTGATCATCTGCTCTTAGAATTTGTTCCCAATTCAACAGATATACTAGATTATTATGACATTAAAATTAGTTTAAGTATACAAGAATGGGGAAAACATTGCAAGACATTACAAGTTATGAATTTTGTGTGAAATATTTTACAAATAACTTACACACCAGAGTTACGAACTGACTGGTCAACCACACACCTCATTTGGAACTGAAAGTACACAATCAGGCAGTAGCAGAGACCCCAAAAAAAGAAAATACAGGTAAATGTAAACTATACAAAATAAAGGGAAAGTTAAAAAAATTTGACAAGGTAAGAGAACTGTTTCTGTGCTTGTTTCATTTAAATTAATATGTTAAAAGCAGCATTTTTCTTCTACATAGTAAAATTTCAAAGCTGTATTAAGTTAAAGTTCAGTTGTAAACTTTTGAAAGAACAATCATAACGTTATGTTCAGAGATACGAACATTTCAGAGTTACGAAAAATCTTCATTCCCAGAGTCTTCATAACTGAGGTTCTGCTGTATAATGTTATGAAGAGAGACCGTATTTTAAAGTATAAGAACAATGGGGCAAAGTTATGGTTTGAGCATTCAACTTTCACTTTGTATTTCCAGCTTTTAAACATTAGTTTATCTATCCTTATCATTGCCTTAATGGTTGGGGATTTTTTGCATGGAAAATCCTTGTTTTTGAGTTTTGTTTTGTTTTTCAAAAATTAGTATGGGCAGTGCAACTTGTTAAACCAAATTGATCCAGGTTAAAACATTTACATAGCCTGAATGCTGCTGTCCTTATCTGTGAGCCATCCATAAATGGAGCTAGTCCTTAACCCAGCTGTCCTTCACCAGTGACTACTGAAACCAGTCGGCCTAACCCAAGGCCTCCCAAAACAATTCACCTGAAATTTTGAACCATCCTGATATTTTTTAAAGATGATTTTGAGTCTGTACCTATTCATTGTTCAATTGGCTGACTTCAAGCAGTCATCACTTTAAACCTAGTGTACTGATATTTTTCAAATGTGACTTGGCTTTTAAGTTACATTTAGGTGTACAAAACAAGGAAAGCCTGTAGAAATCAATTCAGTGTTTTTTTAAGGTGATGAAAACTTAAAGTTGGTAAATGCATCCAGAACTAGAAGGATTTTAACAAAACTTTCCCTGAAAAATGGATAGCAGAAGTCTTCTGTAGATGTGTAAAACTTGCAGACACACACATTCATTTTACTAAGATTATCTCTTAAATCTCACAATTTCTGAACAGAGAGATATACTAAAGTTTTGAAGAAAATTTTTCTTTTGGCTAAGAACAAAAATCAAGAATTTCATCCTAAAGCAGGGATTCCCAGTCTTTTTCTTTCTGAGGCCCCCTCAACATGCTATAAAAACTCCATGGCCCATCTGTGCCACAATAACTGGTTCTTCTTCGAGTGGTTGCTCATATGTATTCCAATTAGGTGTGCGCGCACGGCGTGCACAATCGTCGGAAGACTTTTACCCTAGCAACACTCGGTGGGCCGGCTGGCGCCCCCTGGAGTGGTGCCATTGCGGTGCCTGATATATAGCCCAGCCGGCCCAGCGCCCTCTCAGTTCCTTCTTACCGCCCCTGACGGTCGTTGGAACTGTGGAGTGCAGCTTAGCTGATCTCCACCTCCCTAGCGTAGTTAGCACTCGTTTATCTTTGTTGATAGTCTTTAAGTACTTCTTAAGTAGTTGTTAATAGTTTACTGATAGTTTCTTTGTTGTAGTTAGTGTAAATAGTAGTGGGAGATAAGGGGTTTCTCCCCTGTCTCCCTCCCGGTACCGGGCTGATGCCTGGCTCTCAGGGATTCAAGCTGTGCTCGGCCTGTTTGAAGCCGATGCCCACGGGGGACCCCCACGACTCCTGTCTGAAGTGCCTCGGGGAGTCCCACCTTCCAGATAAGTGTCGTATCTGTAAGGCTTTCAAGCCGCGAACCAAGAAGGAGCGGGACTTTCGATTTAAGCAGCTCCTCTTGGAAGCGCCTCTTAGCCCGATGTCGGCCCCGGCACCGCAACCCCTCCGTAGCAGGTGCGGCGCCAGCAGCCCCGGAGCGCCCGAGCTCCAGCAAAGAGCCCCGGCACCGAACACCTCAGGCCGGGATCCCCCAGAGGCCCCACTCGATGTCTCCAAGACTGAGAAAATTGGGTCCGGGACCGGCTCCGACCCCGGTTCCGCTGCATCCGCAGCCGATTCAAGACCGCGCCAAGCCTCCCGACCCGGCGCCAGCACCGATGATTCCGGTACCGCAAGGACCGTTGAGCTCGGTGCCTTTGGCCAAGACGCCTGCACCGCCGATTCCAGATCCACAGGGGCCGTCGAGTCCGGCGCTGCCACCGATGCCGGCACCAGCCCTGTCAACTCCGGTACCACAGAGACCGTTGAGCTCAGGGCAGCCTGTTAAGGCTCCGGTACGGACGACTTCGGTACCGCAAGGTTTGTCGAGCTCAGTAACCGCCAGCTCCCCAGCACACGCCGAGGTAGAGCTTACGCTGCCGTCCTCTCCAGACACCTTCTCGGCAGCACGGGACCTGATCGCCATGACGGACCCGGCACCGACCCCATCTTCGTTACCGCCGTTGAGAATCATCACGGCCCGTGGCAAACCGGCCATGCTACGTCCGGTGCCGCATGCGGAGATCAGCCAACATCAGCCTAGATCTCCTCGACACCGCTCGCAGTCCCGGCACCGATCACCTTCTCGGCGCCGGTTGTACTTGCGGCACCGCTCCAGGTCGACCTCCAGACACGGGCGACGGTACTACGATTCCCGGTCCCACGACCGGTCACAGCGTAGATCCCCGGACGATCGACCTTGCTACCGCTCGCCGAGGCGTACGCGATCCAGGTCGGGTTCCCGGTACCGAGACAGCTGTCGGTACCGATCCAGGTCCCGGCACCGATCCCCGGCGCCACGGCACAGCACGGCTCCGCTGATCAGCCCTCAAGGACACTCCGCGCTGCCTTGGCCCTCCCGCTCGGCCTCCCGGTCCTCTAGGGCCGGTAGTGCCTACTATACGGACCAGGGCCACGTGGGGGAGTACCAGAGCCACTGGCCAGATAAGGGACAGGATCCATCTCAAGCCCCGACGCAGTGGCCTTTCTGGACTCCAATGGCATACCATCAGTCCCAAGGCGCCCCCTCCAGAGCCTCCCAGTCAGCTCATTCAGAGTCCCGGGCACCAGAGGCGACGGTGTCCCGCCCTCCTCCGGAGGCCACAGGCCCTGCAGCCCAGTCATCGGCCGAGATCCCAGACCCGGAGGCCTTGGGCGTGGAGGCTCCAGAACTTCCGCACCAGGACCTACCCCAGGGATCTAGTCCCGGGATTGTCGTCCTCCTCCTCCCCAGATGAGGCAGTGGCAGGAGCATCATCTTCAGGCCTGCCTCCCATCGATCTCCGGTGGGGCACATTTCTAGGGGCAGCATGGCCCGTGCCGCCCCTAGAAATGTGCCGCCCCAAGCACCAGCTTCTTTTGCTGGTGCCTGGAGCCGGCCCTGCTCCCCGCTCAGCAACTTAGCGGGGAGACAAGGAGCAGCCACGGCAAGCCGCCCCTTGTCTCTCCGCTCAGCAGCTCAGCCAATGAGCAGGGAGTCAGCGGGCAGCTGCCCGCCGCCCCCCAAATCTTGGCGCCCTAGGCAACCGCCTAGGGTCGCCTAGTGGGCGCGCCGGCCCTGCCAGCTGCTCGTGCCGCTGGGGAGATGCGGGCCTTTTAAAGCGCCGCCGGAGCCCCGCTGCCGGAGCTCCGGCGGCGGCACTTTAAAGGTCCCGGGGCTCCACAGCGGCTGGAGCCCCAGGCCCTTTAAAGCATCCCAGGGTGAGTACGGGGGAGGGAGAGGCGCCTTTTTATAGCGCCGCTCCCCCTGTGCTCAAGACCTGGCTACACTACTGCAGAGAACTCCGGGGCTGCAGGCGCCGGTGTTCTCTGTCCCCGGCAGGCGGGGGGCTGCGGCTTCCCTCTCCACTGCCCAGAACTACTCCCCCGCAAAAAAGGTAAATAAAAAAAGAGCACATTCACATGGTAAGGTGAAAGAATAATTGTCGAATAATTTAATTAATACCTTTTACATGTAAAATTACCTTTTTTAGCTTATGGATTCATATATTATGTAATATTAAATATGATGGTTTTCATATTATTTAATGTACAAATACAAAATAAGCATTGAAAAATTGTTGGCGCCCGCCACACTCTTCTGAAAACATGAATGTGCTCTTGGCCACAAAAAGGTTGGGGACCACTGGTGTAGGGGGGTTCCGAAGTGAGCGCTCTGAGTTCAGATATGCGCCTCGCTGAGGTGATGGCCACGAGGAAGGCCGTCTTCCAGGAGAGGTACAGGAGCGAGCAGGTGGCCATAGGCTCGAATGGGGCCCCCATGAGCCTGGCTATGACAAGATTGAGGTCCCAAGTGGGGACTGGACGGCGAACCAACGGGTATAGACGTTCTAACCCCTTGAAGAACCTGCTGACCATGGGGTTGGAAAAGATCGAGCGTCCATTCTCGCTAGGGTGAAAGGCCGAGATTGCCGCCAGGTGGACCTTTAGCGAGGAAAGCACTAGACCCTGCTCCTTCAAAGACAGGAGGTAGTCCAGTATGGTGTGCACCGGCACCTGCGAAGGGTTGACACCCCGAGGGCCGCACCAGCAGGAAAAACGTTTCCACTTGGCCAAGTAGCTGGACCTGGTAGAGGGCTTCCTGCTACTTAGCAAGACTTGTTGCACTGGGTCGGAGCAATGTAGCTCGGACGGGTTCAGCCATGCAGCAGCCATGCTGTGAGGTGGAGAGACTGCAGGTCGGGATGATGGAGCCTGCCATGTTGTTGAGTGATCAGGTCCGGTCACAACGGGAGAGTGATCGGGGCGGACACCGAGAGCTCTAGGAGAGTGGTGTACCAGTGCTGCCTGGGCCACGCCGGGGCAATCAGGATTAGGCGGGCCCTGTCCCTGCGTAATTTGAGCAGGACTCTGTGGACCAGCGGCACCAGTGGGAAGGCATAGGACAGGTGGTCTGTCCAAGGCAGGAGAAAAGCGTCCGTCAGAGACCCTGGGGAGCGTCCCTGGAGCGAGCAGAACACGTGGCACTTCCGGTTCTCGCAAGTCGCGAACAGGTCTATGTGGGGAAATCCCCACCTCCGGAAGACAGAGTGGATAACATCCGGGCGAATGGACCACTCGTGCGCCTGAAAGGATCTGCTGAGGCAGTCTGCCAAGGTGTTCTGGACCCCTGGGAGAAAGGAGGCCACCAGGTGGATGGAGTGGGCTATGCAGAACTCCCACAACCGCATTGCTTCTTGGCAGAGCGGGGAGGAGCGTACCCCTCCTTGCCTGTTGATGTAATACATGGCCGTTGTGTTGTCCGTGAGGACGGCGACACAATGACCCTGCAGGTGCTGGGAGAATGCTTGGCAGGCAAGGCGCACTGCCCGCAGTTCCCTGACGTTGATGTGTAGGGCCAATTCTTGCGCCGACCACAGGCCCTGTGTCTGAAGGCCCTTCAGATGTGCCCCCCAGCCGAGCGATGACGCATCTGTGGTTAGGGCCAGGGATGGCTGTGACGGATGGAATGACACCCCTTCCAGCACTTTCTTGGGGTCTAGCCACCAGTTCAGGGAGGCTAGGACCTGCGATGGTACTGTCAAAACCAAGTCCAAGCTGTCTCTGCGTGGACGGTATACCAACAAGAGCCATGCCTGGAGTGGACGGAGGCGTAATCTGGCATGAGCAGTCACGAAAGTGCAGGACGCCATGTGACCGAGGAGGCTGAGGCAGCTGTGAGCAGTCGAGGTTGGGAAGCTCTGAAGGCCGCGTATGATGGCTACGAGGGCCTGAAAGCGTGCCTCTGGCAGAAAAGCTCGGGCGAGAGTCAAGTCCAGTACTGCCCCTATAAAGTCTAACCTTTGGGTTGGCCCCAAAGTGGACTTTTCTACATTCAGGAGCAGGCCGAGCTGATTGAACATGCTCAAGGCCGTCAGAATGTGCGACTGGACTTGGCTGCTGGAGTTGCTGCGGATAAGCCAGTCGTCGAGGTAGGGGAACACCTGAACTCGCCGTCGACGAAGGGCGGCTCCTCAATCAATGCTGAGTACTCCTGCCTGGACTCCTGGGGTACAAATTCTTTGAATTTTTGCATGGAGTTCCGGGTGTTGTACCCGTATCAGCTCAGGAGTGCTTGCTGGTTAGCCGCCTTGAGCTGAAGCCCCCCCCCCCCCCGAATAGATCTTTCTGCCAAACAAGTCCAGGCGCTTGGCGTCCTTGGACTTAGGGGCGGGTGCCTGTTGGCCATTCCTCTCCCTCTCGTTCACAGATTGGACGACCAGGGAGCATGGTGGGGGGTGAGTGGAGAGGTACTCGAAGTCCTTCGGGGGGCGCCATATATTTTCTCTCCACCCCCCTGGCAGTGGGGGGTACCGAAGCTGGAGATTGCCAGATTGAGGTGGCGTTGGTAAATATAGTTCGTACAAATGGGAGGGCTACCCTGGTGGGGGCGTCGGCTGTCAGGATGTCCACCACTGGGTCCTCAAGCTCCACCACCTCCTCGACCTGCAGATTCATGTTGAGAGCCAATCTGCGCAGTAGGTCTTGGTGGTCCTGGCGCTGCGGGCGCCCGTGTTCTCTGTCCCCGGCAGGCGCGGGGCTGCAGCTTCTCTCCGCGCTGCCCGGCCTGCCGTCCCTGGCGCGGGCGCCCATAAATGCCTCGGCGGGCGCCATGGCGCCCGCGTGCACCGCGTTGGGGACCACTGCCCTACACGGTGTTCCACAAGGACAAGGTACAGCTGCGACCACACCCAGCCTTCCTGCCCGAGGTAGTGTCGGCCTTCCATATTAACCAGGACATCTTTCTCCCGGTCTTCTACCCGAAGCCGCATGCCTCTCCAAGGGAGCAGCAACTCCATTCCTTGGACGTCCGTAGGGCCCTTGCCTTCTATATCGAACGGACGAAGCCCTTTTGGATAACGACACAACTATTCGTCACCGTGGCAGACCAGATGAAGGGCCTCCCGGTCTCCTCCCAACGCATCTCATCCTGGATCACGTCGTGCATCCGGACGTGCTATGACTTGGCTGGTGTTCCCACCACGCACCCTACTGCCCACTCCACCTGAGCTCAAGCCTCGTCCTCCGCCTTCCTGGCACACATACCTATACAGGAGATATGTAGGGCAGCAACCTGGTCATCGGTGCACACCTTTGCCACTCACTATGCCATAGTTCAGCATTCCAGGGAGGACGCTGCGTTTGGTTCAGCGGTCCTACACTCTGCAGTATCTCACTCTGACCCCACCTCCTAGGCAAGGCTTAGGAGTCAGCTAATTGGAATATGTATGAGCAATCACTCGAAGACGAAAAGACGGTTACTCACCGTAGTAACTGTTGTTCTTTGAGATGTGTTGCTCATATCTATTCCAAACCCGCCCTCCATCCCCACTGTCGGAATAGCCGGCAGGAAGGAACTGAGAGGGCGCTGGGCCGGCTGAGGTATATATCAGGCACTGCAACGGCACCACTCCAGGGGGCGCCAGCCGGCCCACCGAGTGTTGCTAGGGTAAAAGTCTTCCGACGATCGTGCACGCCGCGCGCGCACACCTAATTGGAATAGATATGAGCAACACATCTCGAAGAACAACAGTTACTACGGTGAGTAACCGTCTTTTTTCTGCATATAAAAGCCAGGACCGGCATTAGGGGATAGCAAGCACAGCAGTTGCATGGGGCCTCGTGCCACGGGGCCCCTATGAAACTATATTGTTCAGGCTTTGGCTTCAACCCTGGGTGTCAGGGCTCAGGGCCTAGGCTTCAACCTCATGCGGTGGGGCTTCGACTTTCTACCCTGGGCCTCAGCGAGTCTAATGTTGGCCCTATTTGGCGAACCCCTGAAACCTACTCGCAGCCTCCTGGGGCCTCGGACCCCCTGGTTGAGAACCAATGTCCTAAAGGGTATTGTTTTCAGAAAGTTATCAATACCTGAAAACAAGTGCTTAGAAAAGATGTCTCCTCAGTCATAACTATGGCATTAATATACTTTAATCTTATTTGCATCCATCGTTCACTTCAAATGATTCCTTGTATCTGTGTACTATTTGCCTATAATAGAATTTTTAAAGTGAAGGTAGCTGTGATTTTGTGGATTATTTAAAGGGCTATGAGTCAGAAGATCTATGCTGTGTTCCCAACTTAGACTCAATGTGCAATCTTAGACAAGATATTTTTATGACTGCTTCTCAGGGATGCTCTACTCACTGCTGGGTGACAGCTCCTGGCGATTTCGGGGATTTGTTCCGCCCAGTTGCTGCTCTCTTCCTGCTCACAGAGTCACGGTACGGCTGCTTCGTGACTTGGTCCTCCGGCCAGGTCACACTGTGTTTTCCCCTTTCAGGGGAGTCTTTCCAAGTCTCTCCGCACAAGCAGCATCAGGCAGTCCTCACACCCACTGCCCTGACTATGTCACTCCCACAGTGACTCAGGCAGTCTTCCCATTTACTACCTCTAGCAATACCACTCTGCAGTGGTTGGTCGGGAAACCCAGGCCCATCCTCTACTCTAGGTTCCAGTCCAGGGCCCTAAAGAGAGTAGTTAAGGTTTGGAACTTCACCAACCATACAGCTCTCTTTCCTGGACTATTTCCTGCCATGCTTCTTTAAGCTCCTCCATCAGCCTTTCTAGTCAGACCCTTCTCTCTCAGAGCTACTAAGTAAACCCTTCCTTATGGATTCCTATCTCCCCTTCCTGTTCCGCTACCTCAGGGAGAGAGACTGCAGGCTTCCTCCTTGCCACCTCCCACTGATGCCAGCCTCTTGGCTTTATAGAAGTGCCACCTGTTCCCTCACAGGTGAGCCTCTTTCTAATTAACACCCTCCACTCAGCTTACATCTCCCCCATTTGCAGCTTAATTGGCTGATTGCCCCCCCCCCCCCGGCCTAATTCACTTCTTTCAGGGCCAGTGTGGGGAGCACATCTCAACTAAACAGGAAGCCTGACATACAGACATTGTGGCACTGGACAATTAAGGTGCTGACAGAGCACTCAAAGAAGAAAAGGCCGTTGCGGAGATTCTTTGCAAAGGGTATGGGGGAGATCTCCACACCCGAGCCATTCCTTTTAGGTAACAGATCTAAGGAACTGTCCCAGGTTGAAGTATCAGCAGAGGAGGTTTTTGAACAAAATTGATAAATTAAGTCATAATAAATCATCAGGACCAGATGGTATTCACCCAAGCATTTTGAAGGAATTCAAATATGAAATAGCAGAACTACTAACTGTGTTATGTACCCTATCACTTACACTCCAGTCATCTGGTACAGAGGATGGTTTAACTAATATAACGCCATTTTTTTAAAAAGGCTCCAGAGGTGATCTGGCATTTACAGGCAGTAAACCTGAAGTAATTACTGAAGTAATTCAGTACCCCAGGCAAATTGTTTGAAACTATAGTAAAGAACAGACTTATCAAATACATAGAAAATGTGATATGTTGGGGAAGAGTCATGTCTTACCAATCTATTAGAATTCCTTGAGGGTGTTTGAAGTCTTTGAAGCATGTTGACAAGGGTGATCCAGTCGATATAGTATATTTGGACTTTCAGAAGTCTTTGACAGGGTCCCTTACCAAAGACTCTTAAGCAAGGTAAGCAATCATGGAATAAGAGGGAAGGTCCTCTCATGGATCAGTAACTGGTTAAAAGATGGGAAACGAAGGGTAGGAATAAATGGTCAGTTTTCACAATGGAAAGTGGTAAATACCAGGGTCCCCCAAGGATCTGTACTGGGACCTGCACTGTTCAACATACTCACAAATGATCTGGAAAAGTGGGTCAACAGTGAAGTGGCAACATTTGTAGACAATACAAAATTACACAAAATAGTTAAGTCCAAAGCTAATTATTACGAAGGGATTTCACAAAGCTGGGTGACTGGGCAACAAAATGGCAGATGAAATTCAGTGTTGATAAGTGCAGAGTAATGCACACTGGAATACATAATCCCAACTATACATACAAACTGATAGGGTCTAAATTAACTGTTACCACACAAGAAAGTGATCTTGTAGTCATCATGGATAGTTCTCTGAAAACATCTGCTCAGTGTTTAGTGGCACTCAAAAAAGCTAAAATGCTAGGAACTATTAGGAAAGGTGTAGATAATAAAACAGAAAAATATAATGCCACTGTATAAATCCATGCCCACACCTTAAATACTGCATGCAGTTCTGGTTACCCCATCTCAAAAAAAGATATATTAGAATTGGAAAAGGTACAGAAAAAAGGCAACAAAAATAATTAGGAGTACAGAACAGCTTCCATACAAGGAGAGATTAAAAAGACTAGGACTGTTTATTTTAGAAAAGAGACGAAGAAGGGATATGATCGAGATCTATACAATTGTGAATGGTATGGAGAAAGTGAATAAGGAAGTGTTATTTATCCCTTCACATAATACAAGAACTAGGAGTCATGCAATGAAATTAACAGGCAGCAGATTTAAAACAAAAAGGAAGTACTTCTTCACACAATGCACAAGCTGTGGAACTTGTTACCATGGGATGTTGTGAAGGCCAGAAGCATAACCAGGCTCAAAAGAGAATTAGATAAGTTCAAGGAGGATAGGTCCACCAATGACTATTAGCCAGAATGGTCAGGGATGCAACCCCATGCTCTGGGTATCCCTAAACCTTCAACTGCCAGAAGCTGGGATTGGATGACAGAAGATGGATCACTCAACATTGCCCTGTTCTGTTAATTTCCTCTGAAGCATCTGGCACTGGCCACTGTCAGAACACAGGATACTGGGCCAGAAGAACCATTGTTCTGACCAAGTATGGCCATTCATATATGACTCTGTGCTTTGGTTATTCTGTAGGTCAAATGGGGCTAATGATCAGCCAGCCTTCTAAAGTACTTTGAGATCTATGGAAGCACTACAGCAGCAAAAACAACATATATGTTTTAGGGCTGTCAATTAATCGCAGTTAACTTAAGCGATTAACTCAAAAAAATTAATTGCAATTAATCACAGTTTTAAACAATAGAATACCAATTGAAATTTATTAAATATTGTGGATGTTTTTCTACATTTTCATATATACTGATTTCTGTGCTGTAATTGAAATCAAAGTATATTATTTTTATTACAAATATCTGTATTGTGAAAATGATAAACAAAAGAAATAGTATTTTTCTGTTCACCTGATACAAGTACTATAGTGCAATGTTTGTCGTGAAAGTGCAACTTACAAATGTAGATGTTTTTGTTGTTACATAACTGCACTCAAAAACAAAACAATTTAAAACTTCAGAGCCTACAAGTCCCCTCAGTCCTACTTCTAGTTCAGCCAGTCGCTAAGACAAACAAGTTTGTTTACATTTACAGGAGATAATGCTGCCCTCTTCTTATTTACAGTATCGCCAGAAAGTGAGAACAGGTATTTGCATGGCACTTTTGTAGCCGGCATAGCAAGATTTACGTGCCAGATATGCTAAACATTCATATGCCCCTTCATGCTTCGGCCACCATTCCAGAGGACATACTTCCATGCTGATGATGCTCGATAAAAAAAAAAGTGTTAATTAAATTTGTGACTGAACTCCTTGGGGGGAGAATTGTATGGTCCCTGCTCTGTTTTACCCGCATTCTGCCATATATTTTATGTTATATCAGTCTCGGATGATGATCCAGCACATATTGTTCATTTTAAGAACACTTTCACTGCAGATTTCATAAAACACAAAGAAGGTACCAATGTGAGATTTCTAATGATAGCAACAGCACGCCACCCAAGGGTTAAAAATCTGAAGTGCCCTCCAAAATCTGAGAGAGATGAGGTGTGGAGCATGCTTTCAGAAGTCTTAAAAGAGCAACACTCCGATGCGAAAACTACAGAACCCGAACCACCAAAAAAGAAAATCAACCTTCTGCTGGTGGCTTCTGACTCAGATAATAAAAATGAACATGCATTGGTCCTCACTGCTTTGGATTGTTATCGAGCAGAACCCATCATCAGCATGTTTCCTGGAATGGTGATTGAAGTATGAAGGGACATATGAATGTTTAGCACATCTAGCACGTAAATATCTTGCGACGCCTGATACAACAGTGCCATGAAGAATTCCTGTTCTCACTTTCCGGTGACATTGTAAATAAGAGGAGGGCAGCATTACCTCCTGCAGACCAAACTTGTTTGTCTTAGCGATTGGCTGAACAAGAAGTAGGACTGAGTGGACTTGCAGGCTCTAAAATTTTACATTGTTTTATTTTTTGAATGCAGTTATTTTTGTACATAATTCTACATTTGTAAGTTCAACTTTCGAGATAAAGAGATTGCACTACAGTACTTGTATTAGGTGAATTGAAAAATAATATTTCTTTTGTTTTTTATAGTGCAAATACTTGTAATCAAAAATAAATATAAAGTGAGCACTGTTGACTTTGTATTCTGTGCTGTATTTGAAATCAATATATTTGAAAATGTAGAAAACATCCACAAATATTTAAATAAATTATATTCTATTGTTTAACAGTGCGATTAATCGCGATTAACTTTTTTAATTGCTTGACAGCCCTAATATGTTTTTATTATTACTATATGCTTATTGTATCATACTTATCAAGAAGTAAAATATTACACCATACAAGTATAATAGAAATATACAAATAAAATACATATTCTATTCTTAATTAACCAATGCAGTGCCACTAATAGCTTTGCACCAGTATAATTTGGAGGACTTGCCCCCACTGTTTAATCTATTATGGGCTGAAAGCTAAGTATTGTCATGCTGAGTCACCCTGGGTGAGAGTCCTCCAAGAACATGTGGGTGCTGCAGGAAGGGTGTTGGTGTAACTCTACCCTCTGAGTCAGTCCACTGAATTATGATACCCCAGCACACTGAGGTGGGGAGGCGGGGGCAAAGGACAAAGCTATGCTGGTAGACATTTTAGGGTTTGGAAGAGCTGTAAATCAAAGTACTGAATACTTTTGGTCATTAAGTATCCCATGGCACTGAACACAAGTATGGATGTGTGAATCCTAGTATTGTGGCTAAAATTCCAGTTTAGATGATAATATTGTGCTTACCTATATTTCCCCTTACAGTTTCAATTGAATATGGTATTTTTCACTACCTATCCTAAACTGTTGTTCAGTCTTGCTGCATGCTGTTACAGTTGCACTGCAGTTGAGATCCTTGTGAGTTTGTTTGTAAAGTGCTTTGGCATGAAAACTGTTAGATATGAATACATTTAAATGTATTCATTTTATTTTTAAACAGATAGTGTCAGTGTGATGTAAGGATACTTAGGCCAAGTTGTGGGACATATCTTCAGCTGGTTTAAATCATGTCACTCCATGGAAGTCAATGAAGCTACGATGATTTATACCAGTTGAAGATCTAGCCTTGTATCTACTATTGCACATGGAACTCATATTGGTATCCGTGGAAATTCTGCATTCATAGTTTGTGAGTCCCAAGTGATTTGAGGGAGCCCTGCAAGAGGCTGACAGATCAGTAGTTACATACATTATAAGAACAGTATTTGAACCATGAAATTATGCTATAAGAGGGAAAAATAGGAGATTTTAAAGTATTTTTCCTCTATTGTCTCTGCTTGTTAAAGAAACAACTCAAATACATTAAAGCCCTGACCCTCCAAAGACTTATGCATGTGTTTAACTTTAAGCATGTGAGCAGTCCCATCGCATGTACCATCGACTCCAATGGGACTACATGTGTAAGTCTTGCAGCTACCTAAGGTCCTTATCCTCCAAATTAGAGATGCTCACCAGTGTTCAAACAGACAGGTGGTACATATATATCCTAAATTGGATCTTTCCCACTATATGTTTAGTATAATAAACAAAACACCATTTTTAAATATACAGAGAAAAGACAACAGTATTTTTCTCTCTTTTTAGGAACCAAGGTTACATTCTGTGAGAAGAAATTTTCCACATCCTTCATCTGTGAGTTTGAAACCTCGATATACACGAAGCCCTCACTTTCATCCTAGGAAAGATTACAGAATGGAAGATACAATTCTCACTCCACCTTCCTCTACAGACTCTGTTAAATAGAATTTTAGATGTCTACTATGCTAATATGTCTAGCACACGGAGGGTATGTAATTTAGTAACTCTCGACGTTTATTGAGTATGCCTAAGTTAAAATGCCCTTTTTTTTTTGTAAAAGGAATAAAAAGAAATCTTGCAGTTCATGTCAGCAAACACAGGATATGCAGGATAAAATCATGGTTTCCTTTATCAATTAATGCACATTTAGGTGACAGACTTGTAATTTGTGATATACAGACTATTGTATATGCACTATTTATTAAAGTAGTTTGAAAAACAGCATATTTGTATTACAGGAAAAATCTAAAATTCATTTTTGTATCAGACACATTACAACAACAGACATTTTCAACATTTGAGCCATTTTCTTGTAGACTGACAGCATATACTTGATTTGGATACCAATTATTCTATTTTACATATTGTTATTTAAACATAACTGTATTTTTTCACGTCATGTATAGTTTGTGTAACTTTATTTTGTTGTTGTTAAAATCAAATCAGATAATACTTGCATAGGTGTAATTTTAGTTACTTTGATAAGAATTTTTAAGAATATAATTTGGACCATTTGTTTATAATTCTATACCTTTATCTGAGGCTGACACTGTTCTTAAATACAGTAAAAAATACATTCATGTTTATGATATGATTTTTAGCTATAGAAAATTAGCAAGAATTTACTTAATACTTTATATTTTAAGACAACTGAAAACCTTCACCTGGCATTTAAGTATTAATATTTTTCTACTGTCTATGCAGGATTAAAAACTCTTTTACTGACTATATCATGTGTTGAGATGGAAAACAATTTTCTCCTCAACTGCAAGGACTTAATAATTTATTCCTTCTTTTTCCCCTTTGCCTTCCTTTTTAAGGATTCCATCTATATTTTTAAATTCCTGATAGAATAAAACATGACTACTGTATTTAATATGAGTGCAAGCCATGGCTTATTGTTTATGTAGTACTGAAAGTCTTTATCTCTACATTTCTTATGTATGTAAAATGTTTTAAACTCTTTTTTTTTTAATTTTTGAACTGCTTGATAGTGACTTTCCAACTGCATTTGCAATATTCTGTTTTAATTTTATATCAGGTGAAGATCTTGCAGAGTGGGCATTATATATAGCAGTAGTAGATACATACACAGGTAGTATTCAGTCTTATTTAAAATCCACTCTATCAGTCAGTGGTTTTCTTTTGTCCTGGGCCTGATTCTGCTCTTTCTTATACTGGTTTAACTCCAGTTGATTGACATTGCTGTGAGAGGAGAGGCAGGCCCATAGTATATAATTTTATTTACTGTTTTAGTAATAATCCAAGACTAAAGCAGTTTTGCACCATTGTTGAACAGAAACAAGATCACACATAAATATGATTTATACCTCTTGTAAAAAATGTTTGTGATAACCCAACAACTGTCATTTTTAAACAGTTTATGTCAAAATGTAAATATAACTTGGGCTCTTGAGGATATCAGCTCATTGTTTGGGGGCAGATCTTCAGCTGGTTTAAATTGTCATAGCTCCATTGAGACAATTTATGCCAGCTGAGCATCTGCCCAGTTCTTTTTATATTTGGTTCAGATTTTAGAATTTATCTCAATAGATATGCTATAGACATTTTGGCACATCCTAAGACTGCTTCATCTATGTGGAAGCATTTGCTCAGTTGTAAATATTTTGTAAGCAAAGGTAGCCAGGAAAGGTCTTGTGTTCTGTTATTACAGCCTTATTTCTAATATCATGAAACAACATATATATCAATTTGACCCATGTTTTCAGTATGAGTTATACATTCTACTTTGTTAGAGTTCAGAGTTTTAGTTTTTTCTTTGTTCGACTAAAACATTATTTTTATTACAATATTTTTTAAATTATAGAGGTCCAAGAAGTAAATTTGTTATGCAGTAATGTGTTCAACAATTTTGGTTTACAGCTGAAGTCTTTTGATCTAATTTCTCGAAGGTGCACAAATATTGTGCAGTTGTTGATATGTATATCAGGTAAAGGGTATCTAAAAAGCCCAAATATTCACACATTTATTATTTCCATTTATAGGAACAGATTTTAGATTATAAATGTTGACTTTTGGTTTTATTTTCTTCAGAAGCAAGGGGAAAAATAATCTGTGAAATAACTAACATTAGTCTGATCATTTTATTAGTAGTGCAAAAAAAAGATGGCACGATATCCATTTTGAAAAATCTCTCACATACTCAATCTGAGTGACTATGCATTTATTTTATAAATAACATAACACGTTCCCAGTGCTATAAAAGCAGATGCAGTATCTCATCTAAAGATCAAGCTTTTAACTATAGTATTAATTGTCATTTTTTTAAATTGAAGTAGTTGATTCCTTTTGTGTCAGTTAATTTTCTGATGTGAGGGAAAGGTTGAAATGATATGTCATTTGAAGAGTTATAATACAGACTGGCAAAATTGATGCTTTCTTTTGTGCTTCAGTTATAAGAATCCCAGTTTGAAGAGTGAAAACCAAATAGGTATATTAAAGTTTCAGAATTTTTTTAAAATTCAGCAATTGAAAATGTGTTCTTGTTTGTCCACACTGCCATTCTTGGACTTGAAAAATATTCCAGCTTTAATTATTTGGTCAAATGAATACAGCATGAAATTATATGAACATTAAATAATATAAATCTAAGGTAAATAAAATGATGGGATGAGCTACTGTGAGCTGCTATATAAGGGACTCAGAATTAATAAAAACAAGAAATTGTAGTAGATATTAAATGAAATTTGTTTGTAAACAAAAAAATTAATTTCCCTCTTCTCCAGGCTGAAGTACAAAGGACTAAATCCTGAGGTCCTTACTTCAGTAGACATTTTCTTAAATAAAAGTTAAGTAAGCACTTCAAAATTTGGCCCAAAGACACTTGTTCTGAAAAGTAAAAGTTAAACCTTAGCATTTATCATTTCATATTACAATTTGGACTTTCCTTTGTATTCCTTCCTCTTTTGCCTTGGAAGAATGGCCCAGCTACACTGTGCACATCAACACTGCCCACCGATTTCTACAAGTCTGCTGCCACCCTCGTCTTCAGTATGAATGTGCAGTTTGCTGACATTGTACTGGGCTCTATCTCTGTGGTCTAGAACAGCTCAAGATACAGAGCACTGAATGCTGGAACCTCAAGCCTCCAAGAGCCATACATCATTTTTTTAAGATTAAGCCAAGATTTTTAATAAAATAGGAGCTGAAAATTACGCTCCTAAAACTATATTTAGGATCCTGATTGATTTTCAAAAGCACTGAGCACCTTCTGTTGACTTCAGTTGCAGCTGTTGGTGTTGGTAGCTCAGTGCTTTTGAAGATCAGACAGGTGACTAAATATGACTAGGCTCCTGTTCTTTAAATTCTTCTCCTAGGATGATTGCAACCTAATCCTTGTTATGCAAATTAGGTTCAACTCTCAGGCTTCTGATCAGTGGGACCCTTCATTAGGCAAAGTTGAGACACCCCTGCCTTAAAATTCAATTCCCATATGTAGCTGTACTCAGCATGTTCCTCTTGTAGAAAATAACATACATTAAGAAAGAACTGCCCCAGTCCCTCTTTAACAAAATCTGTGAGTGTCATTATATTGATACTTCCAATATAGCTTTCTTCTAATATTCATTCCTACCCCTCACCTCCGTTTGATGCTTTTCTGTCCCATTCTCCCTATTCTTGGAAATTCCATGCTTTGTACAGAAGTCATACAGCTGCCTCTACATGCAGTGGTCCTGATTTGGCAATATAATCTTTATGGGTGTAATCCTGTGTCTATGAAGAGCTCCATTGACACCTAGGAAGCTCTACACATGTGCATGGGAGGAGTCCTATCCAAGTCAGATTGCAGGATCATTGCCTATACCAATACTATTCTTTGTCAAGATAATCAAACATGACAAATTTTCCTCCTTCTCTTCAGTATCCTTATCCACTGACAACCTTTGATCTTGAAGCCAAATTAATTTTCTGACAGCCACCCAATTTGTATTTTCATTATGCTAGAAAGGTAGGTTTCAAAGCACTACTAACAACTGATACTGACTGAATTTTGTATTCTAGATAGTTATGTGGCAAAATGCTAGTGTGAACATTTGCTGTAGGGAACACTGGAAAATCATATTTACCATAGATTTTGACTGACAGAAAAATTACATCTGAGCTGATATCAATGATTATCATCGCTTCCAAACATTTTTTATGCATTAGATCAAGGAATGTCATAATGTTAAGTAAAGTAGATTTTCCTCTATTTGGATAGTAAATACCTGTTTTGAAAGGTTAGAAGTAGCATTAACATAAAATATTAATCTTTCTTGAGGACTAGCAAACAATTCAGTTTCATCATAAAACAATTTAATTTGCCATTTTTATGTGATTTTTTTGTATTTAAGATATTCTAAAATGCATTTACCAAAATAGGTTGCATTAAGACAACAATTTTCTGTGTCCTACACAACTTTTTTACCATTATGTTAATGAACAAACTGCATTCCAATAACAATTTAGTAAACGCTAACAGAACACATGGCTTTACCTGTATGTTAGCATAGTTTTAAAATGTAGGAAGTTTCAAGGATGCGCCTTTATTGTAAGATAGGTTTGTAGAAATGTGTTAAAGGTAAAGTAGTGCAGTAATTTCTGCTCACCTGGACTAAAGCTTTCTTCGCTTCATGACAGCTCTCTATTTAAGTGAAGAAAAGAAACATTTAACAAGTCATTTTTTAAAGAAATGAAAAATATAATAAGGATGTCTTAATGATACATCTGTACACTCCTATCAAAAAACTAGAACCTGTTGTGCAAAAAAAAAAAAGTTTGAAATGTGGTAAGCACTTATCATGCTTAGCTAGCTGTACTGTGTAGCTCTCATTTTAAAGAAAATACAAAATAATTTATTTAAGACATAGCAGAAAGGTACAGGTCTCTTTTGGCCTTCATAGACCTTTTGAGATATTAATATTTTTAAAATATATTTAAAATGATAGCTTTAAGAGAGCCATACTATTATTTTATACCTTAGCCTCTTTCCATCAAAATTAGCTGCAGTTAATAATAAATGTATACATTAAATATAAACAGAATGCTCTTTATGTGGTTCATAATAAAGTTTCTGAGTATTTTGATTTTTGGAAATTGAAGCATGATAAAACTAAAGCTGACATGTGACATACAGTTTAAGTTTTGTCTTATATTAGTATGCAGGATTTTAGCTAATTGGATGAATGTTTGCTTTGATAATGTAGTCCAGGTGCATTTAATCTGGTTACTGCAGCCTTGTTCAGTAAGATGCTGTTGATGTACAGAAATAAATGTTTAAACAATAAATTCATAGACCTTAAGATTTTAGTAAACCTGTTACCATTTAGAATAGTAAAACAAACATCTAATTTTGTGTTAAAACTGTATGTGTGAAATACAGTAATAAAAAACAAGTTTCTGTAGTTTGTAACTTCTAATAAAACTCTGTTTTTTTGTAACTAAAAGGTTAATTCAAATAAATTTTCCTGTATTTACTGCTCATGGTGTAACTTATTTTTGATCAAGTAGACTAGAATAGTGTAAATATTTATCAGGGAATTGTTTAAAAAATGAATTTGTAAACTTGTACAATAAGGCTACTGCTTTACTGTCACTTAAGCAGAGTTATGTTTTCATATGTGTTAGTGTAATTAATCTCTCTCTTTAGGAAGTTAGGTTAAAATAGAATCCAGGTGGAGGAATAGAAGGACTTTTTCTGCCCAAATCACCATCCTCAATGGGCCCATGTTCAAGTTTCCCTCTCAGGGTCCCTTGGTAGCGTATCAATTTCTTCAAACAACCAGGAGGGAGATTATGGATATGGGGATATTCCAGAAAAGGATGAGATACAGAACAAAATAAGTAGAATTTGCCAAACCAAGTAACTTGTAAATGGTAAATTCTGTTCTCTGAAAAATAATCTTCAAGTATGTATCAGAGGGGTAGCCGTGTTAGTCTGGATTTGTAGAAGCGACAAAGGGTCTTGTGGCACCTTCAAGTATGTGTTAGTGTGGCTCCCACTGTAGGTGTGCATGATCCTCGTGTTTTCAGGGCTGAACATGTTCCCTGTGCTGCCTCATGCTCTCATGTAAAGGAATAAAGGGTGGAGCAGCTGCTATTCTCCCTCTGTTCCCTCTTATTGCCCATGATAGTAAAACTGAACCTAGACTGTGTCCAACCCACTACTGTTTTTGAGCTTCAGACTCAAACTTTTTGTGAAGAACCTTTCTTCACCTTCTTATTAATTTATTCATTATTCTTTTTTCTTGGCTGTTCCAATATGGATATATATGTGTGTATGTATATAAAAGATGGGGGAGACACTCCCACCAGACTGCTCTAGTGCCGGGTGAGCAACTTCATATTAGCTGCTGGCAATAATGGACTCTAACCCACAATATTGAAACCTTATTCTTCATGCGATGGTCTTATGCCCTTAATCAATGTGAACACAGCAGATATCTTTCCTGCCTTTGGGAAGGACATATCCCTGACAAGTGTTCCATCCACTGCTTATTCTCAACCTGAACCTGAAAATTGAGATACGAGAGTCTCAAATTACATCTTGGAGCAATTGTCAGGAACTCAGCTGGCTCTGGGCGCCATTGCCCGGCAACTCAATGAGCTTGACTGAGCCCAATATGGTCAAGCCAAGTGACTGTGCTCCCTGATTGGACAGACGAGCCAGCAAATAATCATTTAAGCCTTGTAGCAACAACAGCTGCTCAATATGTTCTACACCGCACCTGTGCCAGACCTGCTTCCTGTACCGGTCTTTGCTCCAACCTGCACCTGTTCCTGCTCCAACCCTAGTCTCTACCTTGCTCTGCACACCCTGGCTCCAAGCACAACTCTGGTTCTTTACTGACATCTGATTCCTGGCTCCAACCAATGGCGTGTCTCCTGAACACACCTCTGGTTCCGCTTTCCAGCTCTGCTTTGACCAGTAGGCATAACTCCTGTTCCAACAACTAGGTCACACCACCTACACCCCTAGTGTATGTAACAACTGTCCATGAAGTTCGCATCTGATCCCAAAGAGAGAGAAATCATCCAAGCTGGAGTTGAGACTAACGTCAGCAATTGCCCCAGAATCCAAGGACCATACCACCAGTTCCAGTGGGAAGAAGTAGTCTAAAAAGGTGCCAAGACCACTGACATTGGCACCAGGATCCTTGGTGCTAATCCGATCAGCACTGATGACGCTGGCGCCAAATTCATCTGCATCATTCAATTTGGATGCCAAGCAACACACCTGCATTGAGTGCAAGCTCAGACTGGACAACATGCCCATCCCATAAGGAGGACCCAAAACACTATTCCTTCAGTATTGAGGGATGGGAGCAAAGCACTGACAATGAAAAAAGGACTATACTGACGTTGACACAGAAATCTACCCCAGTACTAACACTGGCACTGACGAAAGAGCCCATCCTATTACAGAGGTGTACCTTCAAGGAATCACCTTCACCCCTCCTCTCAGCATTGGACCCAGCACCATCAGCACCAGACATGTATCCAATGGCACCACCAGTCCCAGAGATGTACTTCTCCTTGCTGTCTCCAAGCCATTCCTTCTCCCTCCAAAAGCACCCCGTACTGGGTACAAGTGCATTACTGTCAGTGGATGGGCCACCTGCAGTCTGGCCATTACCTATACAATTTACCACAGTGACCATAGTGGCCCAGTTGGTGCCCCAGTTTCCCAAAGTGGAGTCCCATCACATGCTTCAGCAAAAAGGAGAGGTCTTGATCACTGTTGACATCAAAAGCCAGCCTCTCTTCACTGGAACTGAGGGCATTCTTTATGAAGCAGCAAAGATTGCTTGAGAAACACTGCAACTGCCCTCCCCACCTAAGGAATCCTCCTCTTCTCCAGTTGAGGCTGTCACCTCAGCCCCAACATCAGTCATCGTTGACTTTAGGGACTTCCAAGAACAGCTGAAAGCTTTGATACAGAGGCAGAGGTGATCCAAGAGAACACATACAAATTGTTTGGTATCCTCAGCTTCGCAGTGCTCACAAGAATTGCTCTTCCAATCAGTGGGAAAATATTGGACTCTGGAAATGAACTGTGGCACACCCCAACCTTGCTTCCCCCTACTTTCAAACCAGTAGAGAAGTTCTGTCAAGTTCCAGCTCAGGGTTTTGAACATTTTTATATGCATCTGATGCTACGGTCTCTTGGGGTATCTGTAGTCCAGGTCCACTAAGAGGACACCAAAAGAATAAGAACGCCAAGAAATGGACTTCTTTGGCTGAAAGATTTACTTGTCAACCTCCCTCCAATTCTGCATCCTGAACTACTTGGCCCTGTTTGCAAAATACAGTTTTCTGATGTGGGACAGAGTGACTCCCCTTCCTATCAAGGGTCTGCCAGGACTCTAAGGAGGAGCTGAGATACCCCATCAAAGAAGGGCAGATAGTAGCAAAAACAGCCCTACAAACAGCAAGGAAGGAGCCCAAAATGTCTGCTTGATCCATGGCCATGGCAGTCACAATGTGCTTGGCTTCCTGGTTACAGGCATCTTGAATTTCAAAAGAAGTCCAGGCAACAATAGAATACTTGCCCTTCGAGGGCATGGAGCTCTTCAGCAACCAGATACACAAGGCATTCCATTCCTTCATGGATTCAAGGGCAATGCTGAGACCCTTGGGAATTTACACTCCAGTGCCATACCATTAGACGTTCCTGTATCAGTCCCCACAAAGCATAAAATAATCTTATTTCCACAATCACCAACTGGAACGCTTGCCTGTTAAAACCAGGAGGTGCCAATCATCCTCCTACTCTGCTGTGCATCAAGCTCCCTCCCAGAGCCAGCAAATTTGACAGGGATATTGAGAGTCATGTCAGCACCATGCCAGAAATTGCCTTGTCCTCACTTCCATTGGGCGTGGTCAGAGATTACAGCCAACAAATATCTGCTGTATTTTGTCACCCATGGCTGCTCCATCCAATTCCTTTTCTGACCCCCTACCTTTGCCCACTACCTTCCCCACCATCATTTTCTCTGTCCTTTAGACTGCTCCATCTATTTGTGACCATAGCTAGTCGCTTCAAAGGTCAGGCTATATCATTGCAAAAAACCATCAAAATGGATTTTGCATGTCACTATGTTACCAGCTGGTCTTCCACCAATTAGTAAGGCTCTCTCCACCAGAGCCTAATCGACATACTTGTACTTCTGAAATGTGCCGATATCTGAAATTTGCAAGGCACATGAAGCAACCCACTCACATTTGTCAAGCATTATGCACTGATCTTAACTATTAGATAAAATACCAAGTTTGGGAGAATAGTATGCCAATCTCTATTTAACTGATGTAGCTGATACTACTCATTCCCATCATCCTGAGAGGATACTTATTGACAGTCACCTTCAATGGGATCCACACTGACACATACTCAGAGAAGACAGAACGGTTATTTATCCTACAGTAATTGTGGTTCTTGAAGATGTGGTCAGTGTGAATCCCACAACCTACCCTCCATCCCCACTTGTCAGAGTAATGGACTTAGAATTGCAAGGGAACTGAAGGAGGGTTGCAGACGTTCCATCCTGTATGCCCTCTCACTGGGTCATGAGGAGACTCAGGGTGCATGCATAGCCTCAACTAACACTGCTATTCAGAAGATTCTGAGTTCATGCACATGAGGTACATGCACACCTCCAGTGTGATTCAAACTGATTACATCATCTCAAAGAACCACAGGTATTGCAGGGTAAATATCCATTCTTTATTTATGAAATATTCTCTTTAAACCTTATACTAAATACATTTCTTACTTTTTCATGAACCGTGAAACAGTTCTTATACATTTAAATGTTGCTACAAAGAAACAACTAACTAATGTCATTATAGCTTTTTAAACATACATTTTGTTTAACTAAAAAAATACTGACATTAGTTCTTCTTAAAAACATTTACAAGTGTAAGAACTATTTTGCTGTTCATGAAAAAGCAAAGTGTTGGTTTTTAGTATTAGGTTTAAAGATTTAGTATAAGGTTAAAATAATAGTAGTTGCTGGGGGGCCTGCGCCAATACCGAGCAATTCTGTATATAAATTATTTGAATACTGAAGTACCTGTCCACTTCAGAGTGCTGACATTTTCTACCTTCATTAATTATTTTAGGATTCCTGATTTGGGCAGACAGCATCATCCCTATATCATGAGACAGTGGTCTTTCTGGACACTGGAAGGGAATTTAGCAGGGAAATTTAAGGTGAAATAGTTTTGCAGTCTGGTATGGTTCAACTCATGTAAATCTTTCGTACAGTGTGCTTTACAGTCTAACTGTTCAGTTCCTCTCAAATTTGAGCCCAAAGTTTCAGAGAGCCTCTCTCAGTATTCATCTTTTTTTGTTCATTTTTCTCTAGATTTTTGAAAGTAAGTCAACTTTAATTTAGCCCGTAGTAATAGGAATTCTAAAGGCATATTTTGTACATGCCTATACTTTATTAAATCTTATGTCAATAGTGATTGATATAGTTCTTATTATAATGCTGATCTCTTAACCTTTGCATTCATGTGCCTGTGTTGTCTAAAGACCTGAGCATTCAGACCGTAATTATGAGAGATGCTTGGTCCAAATATTCTCTCATTCCTTGTTTTTCTGCCTGTGGGTCTAGGAATTATCCACTTTTTCCCCGTTAGTTGCATTTGTCTTGGATCTGTCTGAAACCTTAGTAACTAGTAAGATTAGTTTGTTTAGTTTTTAGAAAATTAATACAGCTTTAAGGTTGCTTTAGTTCATTATGTGGTGCCCATCACTCCCTAATCTCAAAATGGAAAATCAGGACAATAGGTCCATCTTTAAAATATATGCAGTCTGCAATAAGAGGTCTATTGCACATCAGCCCACCAGTGATTTAAAATGTCTGTGTGAAGACATTCTCAACGATGCACAGCCAGTGTTGATTTTGCCCCTTGGCTTGGATAGATCGTTTGAGGTCGTCGTCATCCTCAAAGACCCCTTATGGCTCACTTAGCTCCAACCAGTTGAGTCTCTTCTGAAAGGAGTAGTCTCACAGGTCAGAGAAAGAAGTCTGATCTAAAACAGTTTCTAGGTCCTCTGATACAGTACTTGAAGTATGTTCTGAATCTCAGAAATCTTTGGTTCCACCCTTGGTTTAATTGACCCAAAGGAGCCATGAAGCACACTGCATGCACAAAATATGGCTTTTTTGGACTAATTACTGGTAAACTTCTTAAATGAAAGCGCAAAGTATGTATTAACATTATATACACTACAGTGGAACAGGAATAAAATCAGAGAACATGAAACTATATGAACTTAATGCACCAAATGTTGGTAGTCAGCCAAAGAGAGGTTAGGACTAAAGCTGGGTGAAATTTTTTGTCAACACTTTTCTTTGATGAAAAATGCAGATTTAAGTCAACCAAAACATTTCACAAATTCATGTTGACTTCAATGAATTGTTCTGGTCAAAACAAAACAAAATAAGATTTTAGAAATGTCAAAACAGTTAATTTTAATGTTTAATAAACATCTTGTTTTGATTTTTGGACTATATTCACACACCAAAAGCACAGGAGGAGCTGCCCCCTCATAGCCTTTAGCCCAGTGGTTAGGGCACTCACCTGGGACAAGGGAGATGATCTAGGTTTGAATCCCCATTCCGGAGCAGAGACTTGAACCCAGGTCTCCCCCCTGCTAGGTGAATGCCCTAATCCTCAGGTTTAAGGATATTCTGGGGTGGGTTTGCATACTTAAATGTTCAGTGCAGGAGGGACTAGAACCCAGGAATCTCCCTCCATCCTTTCCCCAGTGAATGTCCTAACTACTAGACTAGCAGGTCATTCTCACGCTCTTCTCTCTCCCTGACAACCCAAAACAAAATTTTTCTGACTTTTTCGATTCACTGAAAATTCCAAAAAATGTTGGGTTTGGTTCAACCTGACCTGATCCAATTTTTCCCCCCTATTTTTTGGAATTGCCAAAAAAAAATCACTTAATTGCCCCGCTCTAGTTAGGACACTGTATGCAAATTGACAGCAAAATCAAACTCCCTTCTCTCTGTGTCTCACCATAACTGGCTCAGCTAAAACAATACACGAGACCTTTCCATAAGACCCCTCCTCCTTTCCACCTGATGTAATAAAATACCACACATTGAGCCAAATTCTGTGCTCTGTGTTTCATGTGCGCATCTCCCACTGAAATCACTAACTATTATTTTGCTCTGATGTACATCCCGGTACAACTGCATGCACTTGGTTATATGTTAGGGCAGAATTGGAACCAGTGACTTCAATGTGAGTTCTGTTCCTGCAACTGAAGACAAAATTGGGTCTACTGTGTCACTGTTGTCTATTATCAGAGGGGTAGCCGTGTTAATCTGGATCTGTAGAAGCGACAAAGAGTCCTGTGGCACCTTATAGACTAACAGATGTATTGGAGCATAAGCTTTCGTGGGTGAATACCCACTTCACCCACAAAAGCTTATGCTCTATTATGTCTGTTAGTCTATAAGGTGCCACGGGACTCTTTGTCGCTTCTACTGTTGTCGCTACACCATATCCCATTTTCTGCACTGTAAAAAGCTCTTTTATGTTACAAGTTCATAGAGCTGTGTGATGTGATTTAAAACCATCTCTTTACTAAGATGAAAATCCTTTGCTGTACTAATCTCTGTAGTAAGTCTGATGAAAGGAAAATCTTAAACTACTTAATGTACTTGGAGAATGGAAGGGAAATGGCCACAGAACTTTATTCATACTGCATAACTTGAAACAACAGTCTCTTTGGTTTAACATAAGGTGCATTTTAGTATGACCTTTTAAAATAAAATATAACAAAAGTCGAATTGTCTTTTATTAACCTGGATTTTTTAAAATAAATTTTACAGTAATCATATATACTCTTCTTGCCAAGAAAATTCTTTATTTCAGCATGATCATGTATGCTTTTCCATCTGAAAAGAAAATTCCTGTGGAAAGAAAATAGGAACCAAACTTTCAAATCTAAAATAGAGTCTAAACTGCTTTTCATTTACTTTCCTCCCCTTTGAGATGCCAGAAGCAATTTCCTCTTGAAGCTGACTTCCTTTCTGGAAATGATTTTCGTCTCTAACCATGTTGAGACTCTCTTTTCTCATTCTTTCATTCTGACTGGCTCTTTTTCCTCTCATTTACTACTGCATCTGAATAGATCTTCTGACACTAGGTAATTATATATGTTTCCCTCTAACTTTATTATTTCAGTTCTTTTTTGCCTCATTATCAGTCAGCCAAGAGGGATAGACAAAGCACTGTTGGTGCCCTCTGCAACAGAACGCTGATGGGGGGGCTGGCTGTAAATTGACGTGGCATGGAAAATCTCTGCTAAGTTGTAGCAGCTTGTACGTTTCTGTAAAATCAAGCCCGCTCCTGCTGAGTTACTGGCTTGAAGTCATTATGGGTGCAATGCTTATATGAAAAAATTAATAGAAAATGTCTTCACTTTCTAACTTGGAAACTGAAATTTTTCTGGTTTTGGATTTTTGGCTACTAGTAAACAAAATCCAAGGCAGTTAAGTTTGTTACTTTTTTTTTTTTCAGAGTAACAGAACTTGCTGCTTTCCCCACCCCCTTTCCTGCGATTTTTCCTTTGCAGATCTTGCTATGGGGTGCGGACTACGAAAGCTAGAAGACCCAGATGATAGCAGCCCTGGAAAAATATTTTCTACATTGAAGAGACCGCAAGTGGAAACAAAGACAGACTCTGCTTATGAATATGTATTGCTGGATTTTACTTTAGAAGGTATTTTTCTTCTATTTTATCTTACAAGTTCTTGCAAAAGGAGGGACTACATTTTACTATTTTTATTTCTTCTGACTCAAATAAGAGAAAGTGGAGTTCATTTACCTTATCAAAGCTAATCAATATATCAGCCTTTTACTTGAAATATTAAATCTAAGGTCCTCAGATAAAATAGAGATGAAACTTCTTACATACTAAACAAAAAAAAGTCCTTATTAAGGAAACTGGACAAAAATTGCTTGAAAGATTTTCCTAGATTCCAGTGAGCCAGATTCTGCCATCCTTATTGACTTTGAGTAACACACATTCACATGAGTTTAGTGTGGCTACTCACAAAAGTAAGTAAACTCAGCATGAAGTGGTGGAATCTGGCCCTAAATGAATAACTCTTTAAATTATTCAGCTTCCAAAAACCTATAGTCATAGCTCGTTACTTTATGTGGCAATAGCTTTTAAGATGCTATACGGAAACATTTTTTCAGCCAGATGGCAGATATTTTAGTAAGAGTCTTATAGACTAGTTATTAATGAGCCTATTTTTAAATCCTTCTTTCTACATCTTATTTTGTAACTGCTTACGGGTCTTTTAAAATTGTGCCTGAAATAAAATTAAAAGGCAGACTAATGTGGGGTACTTCCATTTACAGGGTGTCCTGTCTCTGACAGAGTAATTCCCTGTTCCAGAAAGTTGAAAACACAAATAAACAAGCCCAGATGGCTGCCCTCTGACAACAGACAGCTCTGTGCTGCAGTTACTTTGTAGGACCTCACATTTTATAACTAACAGTATTACTAGATGTTCTTGTTGGCAAGGATTTAATGTAAATACACTGATAAATGGAAAGAGTCAAAAGGGGGGAAATTGTGACATTATCTGTTATGTGACTTGGTACAGGAATATTTTAATAAATATAAAAGTCTGACTTCTATTGAACTAGGTATTTGAACTTCCTGATTACATTAATGTTCATGTTTATACATATTGAAGTGTTGATGATTAAGTAAGCTGCATGACTTGATGAATAGAAAACATAACATTGTACCAAATTATAGTACTTGACAACCAACAGTATTTTTAGCTTTTAATTAGAAAGCGGAGTTGTTCATTCATGTGTTCGATTCAGGAAACAAAACTTCTTTGTATTGAGAAGCAGTAGTAACAATATACTCCAGGACTAGAGCTGGGTTGTGTAATACATAAATTAACTACCTGCTGCTGCATTGCTATGAACGTGTAGGATAATAAAACTTCTTTCCTTGACTCTGAAGTTTGGAGTTCCTAAATAGTTCATTGTATTCTAAATCATATTGTTATGCACATAAAAGTTTATGAAAACACTCTGGAAGGGATTTGTTTGAAAGAAGTTAGTTGTTTTCAATGTTAAACTAAATATGTACTTAGTAGTGGGGGGGGGAAAGGTGGTTCTTTTAGCATCATCATATGTAATAACCACTGTCACATTGCAAAAAAAATATGGCCACATTTTCAAACCATGGTGCTTATTGTTAGACTCATGAATCCATATTAGACACTTAACTAAAAGTTATTTGATATTCAGTACTGCCTAGTACCTCTAGCTTGCATTCACTTCATTGAGAATTATGGGTGCTCAACAACATTGAAATTCAGGTTATTTTTAGTTAGTTGCCTAAATATACAGTTAGGAGCCTAGCTTTAGGCACCTAAGTTTGAAAATGTAGGCCTATCTGTGTAAAACAATGTCAGCCACGAGCATATATTTTATATTTTCATGTACCTCTGCCTTTCAGAGCTAGGTTTACCCACACACAGAATATCTCAGTACACACTTGCTCTCGCCCTCTTTTACTAGGAAAATTCTAAACTATAGTGAACTTTGATTTTGGTCATGGAATACAGGGAGTGGCCAATTTACTGTAGGGCCTGTTTTGAACCAGTACCTTTTCTCCTTCATCTAAGCTATCTGCTCCATCCTGCATCTTGTTGCACCAGTATCTTTGGGCAAAAGGAAGCTCTATTAAAAGCTCGGTTAACATAGTTTATGATCAACCAGCTTGTATCACTACTGAGCAACATGAATCTCACGCTGTCAGAGACCTGAGTGCTGTCTTCATAGCACTTTCAGTTTCTCCTGCTTGAGGAAAAAGATCGTGCCCAGCATGTACTGCTCATTGTGTGAATTTTTACACTTAAGTACCTGATCTGG
Organism: Chelydra serpentina; assembly: GCA_037349315.1. Classification (NCBI taxonomy): domain Eukaryota; kingdom Metazoa; phylum Chordata; order Testudines; family Chelydridae; genus Chelydra; species Chelydra serpentina. The sequence goes on along the minus strand of JBAIAC010000029.1, from coordinate 30,528,970 downwards.
TCCCAAGTAAAAAACTTTTTAAAATCTTATTTTTACAGCCTTTCCATCCCCACTTTACATATATTATTGTAAATTGGGATGAAAGTATAACAAGCACAGTTACATTATATTTAAAGCTAGTGCAGAGTCTAACTCAACAAGTTTATGCTCAAAGAAACAGAATGAAGGGCTTATTAAGGAGACTATTAAAGCTCACTGATTCTCTGTCAAGCCCTAGCAGCAGCCTAGGAACTATCAACCAGCTAAGCAGAGCTAGAGCACATTGTGATCTGGCCTCTTGTTCTTGTCCCTAAAACATGCTTCTTCCTAGCTGCAGGGATGGTGGCCTAAGAACTGGCTCCATGCCCACTGGAGGCTCCCCCACACCAGCAGAATCCCTAGGTAGAAAGATGCAATCAGTCTTCACTTTGCACCACTTAAGTGGAATAAAGAGAGTGGAATAGAGTAGAGAATCTACCCAACTGTGGTTTTAAGTGTCCGTTTCTTAGTGCCAATTTTATCTCCGCAGCTATGAGGTGTGTCTCACATAAGCAGCTTGACTAAAGAATTTTGGAAGGTCAACTAAAACATGTAACTAGGGATCACTAGAATTTTCCCACACTCACTATAGTGCATTATGCCGCCTTCATATCTCTTCTTTTAGTAGAAAGGGGAAACCTGTGTCTATGTTCTTTGTATCAGCATGCTGAAATTTCAAACACTAAAAAGGTCTATCACTTTGAATAAACACAAGTATATATAAAAATTGATTTGCCATCACCTTTTAACATTTCAAACTTCTGGGTTATATTACTGTAACAGTTTTGATTGGCTGTTGTGAGAGAACACAACAAGATAGAAATTCTGTTTAAAATTTAGAATAGTTGCAACAGTTTGCAACATGAGGAAGTGAGCCATGTCTTACACATACCTGCTTTTTTGGCTGTGGCATGCAGTCTAAGTTATACCATATGTCTTTTCAGTAAACCTGAACATGTCCATTGGCTTCACTATGCAGTGTGTGCTTAAAGGAACTATGGTTGGGAATCTTATAGTTCTGTTCACTTAGGGCTAAATCCTGTCATCTAGCATGCAAAGGGTGGGGGGGAGAAGATATTTGAAATGAGCCTTTTTTCCTACACCCCACCTCTACACAACCAGCAAGAAATGTTGCATTTTTCACTGTACAATAGTGAATTGTAAGGTATAGCCAGATAACACAACAGCCCTTGCATTATGTCCCCAAGGGAGCATAGTTTGTGTTAGTGGGAGTATCTAGATTTGTGTCTGCTAGTGCCCATTCTGCCATCAGTGCATATACGAGGTGCATGTTGTTCCTGCTCAGAGGAGCAAAAGAATGTTCCCCACAGTGTGTTGTCCAGCTGTTGTCAGAAATCTGACCTGTGCCAGCAAGATTCCTGTGGCAGAGGGCACACCAGGCATTAGGCTTTTCCCCAGGATAGGATTTAGTAATTACTTTAATAATACTTAGTCTTTAATTTTTCAAAGTTCTGTACAAACATTAACTAATTAGTCCTTAAAAAACCCTGTGATATATATATGTCAATATCATCCCCAGTTCACATAGGAGAACCAGGCACAGATAGATTGGGACTTTGCAGACCACACTGCAGATTAGTGGCAGAGCCAAGATTAGACATCACAAATTTAATCTTAACTACCAGATCCCAAAAGGCTGATGAAATGGAGTGTCATGGTCAGTATCATATTCTACATGTGGGTTTACATGAGATATGAAAAATAGGTGCACACTCTCTGACTTGTACGTTAGACAGACCCTTTACAAGTGGGGAGAAGACATGGTGCTGTGAGTAGAACGTGCTACAGCACATCTCTTTTCTGGGGAGGTGATTCAGAAGAGGGAGATAGGGAACCTGAATTGAACCATAAGGAATACATTTTCAAAGTGGTGTTTTTATCATTGTGCTTTTATGTACTTTTTCCCCTTTATATCAAAGAGGCTGATGTAAAATCAAAGGAGAGTGAACTCATTTCAACTTAAGTTATTTTCTTTTGAGAGGGAGAGACAGACAAAGAGGAAAACCCTAAAACAGCACTTAAAAGTTCTTTTTAAAGCTAAAAACTACCATCGTGGTTTCGGTGTTTAATTCCAATTTGAGTCACACATTGATACTATTGAACAACATTGTCCCTTCCTTCTCTTCATCCACCAAAAGTATAGTGAAAAAACTAGAAACTGTAAGACTCTAAAATGAACTAAAGGACTTGCAGCAGGTGTTACTGCTGGAGAGTGTCAAATTCCAGTCAAAATAATCTCCTCTAGAGTCCACAGTTGTGCAGTGGGATAGAAAACATGATACTGACAACTGTATCTGGGGCTCTAAGTGAGAAGAGTGATTCTGCCTTCTGTAAACACTGCCTGATTTTCAGAGAGGCTGGGCACCCACTTCTCCAACTGAAGTCAATGGGAGTAGCAAGTACTAAACACCTCTGAAAATCAGACCATCAACCTACTATGCAAGAGTATTTGAACTAGTGAACATCATGAAACAATTCTTTCTACCTGTGCAAAAGCTGTGGGTCATCTCCAGCACAAAATAAAATGTGCCTCCAAAAGTACTCGTTTGTGTTTCTACTAATTCAACTGGAAAATGTGACTGTATTGAGCCATCACAGTTTGAGCACAACTCCCCAGTGTGACCAGGGGGAATTCTGCTAAAAACTGATGGCATAGTATGGCCCCTCGCTGCACACCATTTGATTTACTTTGGAATGGGATAAGGATGGGATTAGTGTATGAGGCCCTGTCTACACAAGAAAGGTGTTCTGTTTAACTAAGTGTGATTTTTAAACTGGTTTTGTTAAACTGGAACAAGCCTCCACATGGACACTTAGTTTGCTCTAAACCATACTTACTTCAGTTTAGCTTAAATTGATTAGGTTACTCTTAAACCACAATAAAAGTGTCCACACATAGGTTTGCACTATTTTAACCAAAATTGGGTTAACAATTGATTCACGTTAATCCAGTGCAACTCTCATGTAGACAAGGCCTGAATCCCAATTTAGAAACAGAGTTTTTATTCTGTCCCCTTTTTGTAGTCTTCCTTTTCATCAACAAGGATTGTTGGAGGTATAGATGCTAACACAGCTCTTACGCTTTATTGATAAAGCCAGACAGATCATTAAATTGTTGCCAAACTGATTAAAAGTTACTCTGATCTTTCTATTTTGTAAGATGTATAACTTTATCACTATTTTTATTATCCTTCTATAATTCCTGGTCAACTATGCATCTGCTATATTTTGTATATCTGCACAGTGGGGAATATAGATTTATTATATGTTTTGTGCTACATTAAGATATAGGTAAGTAGCTTATTTGTATATATGAACACATGCATACTGAGTAACGCTTGTGCATAATGTCCATGTTTTCTGTTCATTCAATTCCTTTAGTGTCCTCGAATCCAGAAGTTATCAAGATCAGTTCTGTGTTGGATATAGCAACAAAAGTGGAAGAGTATTACATCAAAGGATATGTTGTAGGAGCAATTCATCCTATTATATTATCTGTTGGGCGAAGAAAGCACTTTCCTGCAAGTTATTTGTATCGAGTGGTACTATCACGACTCAAATTAAGGTAAAATATGCAGAGGAGACCACCTGTTCCCAGTCCCCCCTCCACTTATTGGGGATAAGGAATTTAAACAGGAATCTGCCACTCGGTGAGTGCTCTAACCAGTGGTCTGTGGGATATTCTGATGTAGGGAGTCCCTCCCTCTCTCCTGTTAAAGCTGTTGCACTGTGGATAAATAATGAAAGACCCATTGGAGCAGGGGGACTAGATTCTGGGTCTCCTACGTTATGGGTGAGTCGTCTAACCACCAGGCTGCAGAGTCACTCATGTTGTGCTCTCCAGCCTAAATAGCAGGGTGAGGCAAGAGCACACAAATGCACGCAGAAGCATAAGAATGACTCTATAGCCTGGTGGTTCGACCACTCACCCAGGATGTATGTGTAAGTTTTGTAGTGCCAATTGCATTCTTTGCCAGTTAGCTAGTTTCCCTCTACAAATATGTATATTTTATGGTAGAAAAACAAAGGGGTTACTGTATGTATTGTTTTTGTAAATGAACATCGTTGTCTGCTTTCCCTGTTTTCTTTATCTCAAATCTAAGAGAGAAATTTTTTGTGCAAGCTGTATACTTTACCTCTTAAATCTGTGTCCCCAAGATTAGATGAAAGGGAACTCTTAGCATTTTTGAAAAAATTTTGTTAACATACTCTGACTTTATCCACTTTGAAAAAGTCTTTTTCATCTCTAACTTGATGAATTTTCATTTACATCACTCTTGAACATGTAAGAATGGTCAGGGGAATTCCAGTATTTTTAGGTACTAGTCTAAGTGAGCTCAAGCATTTTCTCGTCTCATTCTGCCTTACACAGAGAGAACTACATGTGTCCTGAACTCCTACATGACTTTTTTGAAATCTTCCATGGTTTAGTTTTCCCTACCCTCCTTCTGCCCCACTTCTTGTGCACCTGCTTAGAGGGGGTAGGGAAGTCACAGAAGTGGCACCAAGTGAACACTGTTTGCTCTCTCCTTCATCCCTGGACCCAAGTTCCAAGGATTCTCAGCATAGTTATGCAATTCAGTCTTGTTCTCCTGCATAGTTGCATTAGAGCCAGATGCAATGTGGCCCTACATAAATTGCCGATAGAGGAAATTTCTTCTTAACCCTACTGAACTAGTGGTTGGCTTATGCCTGAAAGCATGAATTTTATATTCCTTTTCTTAAACGCTGTGAAAGCAAGATACTCCATATAAGCTTCTAGGGCATTGGTCCGATCGACTGGTCGATCCTAGAGGATCTCCCAGTCGACCGCGATCTCCGGCACTGCAGACTGCTGCTTCTCTGTTTTTCCTGACTCTCTCTCACACAGACAACATCATTCCAATCCCTCTCCCCTCATCCACCTTTGAGTTTATCAGACCACTGTGGAACCCGCTTGGGCCACATGATTCAGCTTCTACTGCAGCATTGCACATGGCTTTGTTTTGGACAGAGGCCTCTGATGTTTCAGCTATCTGGTTCCACAAAGAAACATAATTGTTTCTAACATTTATCCCAAATGAGTGACAGCTGTTACACGCACCAGTTTCAATGGGGTTTAACCCAACCGAAAACATTAGTTACCCTGTGAGTATACATTGCAAGTATTGATTTAAACAAAAACAAACTGAAAACATCTGCAGTGTGCCTTGTATGGAACAATTAGTAACTATTAAGACACACTTGCTTAAAAATACCTAGTTACAAGCTTCTCTTCCAGTTGCCTCAATCCCATATTCATTCATGGATGCCTAGAATTACAGAGCAACAGTGAATACTTCCTGCCTTCTCTTAAGCTTAAAACAAAGAGAGTCCTTAGGTTACAAGGTTGCAAGTTGGTCACTCTCCTGTTTGTCCTAGCTATTAAGCAGCAAACAGATGTGCCTGTAGTGGGTGTTCTTTGGTAAGTTGCCTTCAATCAGTGCCTGGATGTGAATTCATTTACAATGTGATTCTACACTGAAATGTGACACTGTAAAATTATATTGTGGGGTTCAGTTTTCTCTCCATGCTTGCAGGCCAAACTGGCTCAATTGACTCATAAAATCATACGTTTTCTCATAGTTAACCATGCATACTAAACTTGGGATCTGATAATCAAGCTAGGTTAATTCTGACTTGTACAGCATCTTTAGTCAGTTTCCACAATGGAAATTTAGCTAAAAGTTCTGTTGATACACAACTCAGGAAACAACCCAATTTACTCTCACATAGCTGGAAAGAGAAGGAGGAAAGAGTAGTGAAAACTGTGGCTGATATTCTGTACCAGGAGATGCAGTACAGAAAACTTTATACTACTTTGCACCCTTCCTCTTCAGGCCTCTGAGGACCAGGAGTTGCTCTAAATTACAGTGCCCCTGCCCGACCACTGCAGCATGTATTTGCCATCGCAGGAGGGAGACTCCCTCCCCACTCTCCTTTGTCCATATCCTTGCACTATGGGGATTCTTCTACTGCATGCTTCCCCCTGTCCTGAAACCCCTGAAAAGCCTTGCATGCTCCACCAGGATCCATGAGTTTGAGTAAGAAGATGGACTGGGGGAGACGGTACCCCTCCTGATTCCTCCACACAAGAATCAGTATTTACACTCTGTGCTGTGGAACCCCTGTGAACACATCTACTACAGCTGTGCTTGTGTAATTAAAATATTGACAATTTAAATTGACAATGTATGTACCGTATTGCAATTCTTAAAGACATTTTTCCAAGTAAGCAACTGAATAATAAACATATTGTGTAGCTAAATCTCTCTATTAAAGTTATTTTAGTCACTACATGTATGCTTTTTTAAGAGGAGATCTTTATAACTATACAACACTGATTATACCATGAAATTACTTGATGTAAATTGTAAAATACTGTGTTTGGAAATGACTGTCATATCATAAAAATCTGAACAGGGTACTGTGTATGTAGAACTCCAGAATCATGGCTATATTTTTTAGATTAAAATGACACTGCCTAAAACTATTAGCATTTTATGTATATTCACATACATTTATTTACATTTGATAGTGTAATCTAAGGTTTGTAACATTGTGTTTCTATTATTTGAGAACACATGGGATTTATTTGCTATGAAAACAATGCCTTTTCACTAAAGTACTTTAATGTTTCAAGAAATGGGTACAAACTTATACTCATATTTAATATAGCTTTTGTTTGTACTTTCACGATAAGGCACAGTACCTGATGATATTTTGTGTAAACATAGGGAAGGATCACTTCTAAGCAGAAGTGTGAAAAAAAGTATTGCCAAGATTTCATTCATAACCTGTTTCAAAAAAGAAAAGAATTCTACATACAAGCATTTTGTGCAAGTTAGCAGCAAGCTGCTGACAAAGACTGCTTTCTTTCTGTGTTCCAGCCCGAAGCATACAGCACCCAGAAGACAAAGACACCCCAGGCTTGTGATTGAGGAATGTCCTTTAATGTATGAAACACTGACAAATGAGGTAGTGAAAGGATTGTTAGAAAAGGTATGGCAGTTTTTGAAAAAAAAATTAACTCTGCTCACAGGATTATTTACTGTAACATATGTATTTACATTTACAGGTGAATTATTTTTCAATTTGCAAATTTTAACCTTGTTGTCTGGCTTATAAAAACTACCAAGGCATTTGTTTAAGTAAGGAAGTGTTGCTTTTTCCCCTTCAGCACTTCATTTTTTGTTTAGCACTCTGTCTTGACCCATTGAACTCAAACGGAGATTTCCACTGATGTAAGTGGGAGCAGGTTCTGACCTTTATTTTGTTGTTTTTCATGATTTAGGCAACAGTAATCAAACTTTCTGTAGGGATATGCACATATAGTAGCTCCTTCTAGAATTACATTGTAATATTGTATTAAATTAAAATCTGAAAATGCATATTTACTTGTTCCTTGTTAAATAATATACTCAAATAAAACTGACATCTGTAGATGGATTTTCTAAGCAAGGACAAATAGATTGTCTCATCTCATTCTGTAAATTACAATAGGCGTGCAAAAGTGTTGCTTTTATAGAAGTATTTACCTTTGATTTCTTGTGCAGTAAATCTTTTCAAAACTAAAGAACATTAAACTTCCACTCTAATAAACTTTGTCTCTCACTTCCTCTGCTAAGTTAAAGACTTATTGAAATAAGAAAGTTTTGTTATTACAAGAATTATAGTAATATAGTTGTCTAAATTAGTTGCTAGGGAAAGTTTAAAGGAAGAGGATCTTTAAAATATTTTAGAATCATTGAGGTTGTAGCTGAGAGAGCTGTTTAGAGATTTTAAATGGCTGTATTATAAGTACTCTGTGAGGTAATCAGAATTTAAAACGAGGCACAGTTTCATGTTTATACCAATTTGCTTTGGTAAGTCAGATATACATTAATACTAAATAAATATATTAAATGAGAAATAAACTTAAAATAAGCATTTGTTCAGTCTTGTACAAGGAAATCTGAAGTATAAGCATTAGGGGAATTATTTTTATTAGTCAAAAAATTATCCTTAAATTCAAATCTTTCCAGTATTTTTAAAAATGATTGAGTCGATAATCCATGTTTAAACCTTTAAAAAAGTTTAAAATTTAGTAATTTGGAGGGGTAATGTCTCTTGTGCTTCTAAATCCCTTAGGCACTTTTAAAAATCTCCCCCAACATTGCTTGCTGCCCTCAAGATAATTTTGGTTCTGTTGCAAAATGGATGCCATATTTGATCCCAAGTGGCTGCATTTTAGTGGGTTGTGAAGTTCATACACGTAATAAAATGTTTGTTATTCTTCTACATGAAAGGTGCTATATACATTTAAGTTAGTATTACTAGGTGGTTTTTTTAAAAAAACACATTTCTTGGCCTAATCATAGAAGCTACCCTGTTTGCAGAATTCCTATTGACTTCAATGAATGGAGAGCTTGGAGAATCAAGTAAACTGATATTTGCCTATAAATATATAACTTGAGAACTCCATAATCCTTAAGTACATTGTGTCTTGGATATATTTGCTTGCAAATCAACATCTTCATTATGGAATATGTGTGACATGGAAGTGTCTTATCTTCAATCTGTAAATTCACAATCAGAATAACTCTATTTTATACATGCAGGTCAATGAAGCTTCTAAAAGAGGGAAGAAGTTTGTTGGATTTATAACACAGCATTTTCCTCAACCTAAATTCTGTAATGGCACAAACGCAGATGGAAATGTGGACTCTGAATCAGCACTAAGCATAAGGAGTAGAGAGCAAAGGAAATACAATTATGATGAAAACTATAAAAACTGGAATGAAGGGACTTTGAGTGGTCAGTCATCTGAGAGTGGAATAGAGGAAGAAATTCAGCCAGAAAGAGGACAGTTACAGGACGCTGATTTCCAATTTGGAAAAGAAGGCAACCCCAGCCCTACTAAACCAAGAAAAGGAGAAGGTAATAAAACACCTACCTGTCTATTGCAGGAGCAGGATAATTACACTGAGTTATAGCAAAGAAGGATAACAAAAATGTAAAGCAAAACTTATTACAGTATATTCTATCTTATAAAATATAGGTTTTAAAGATCTCTAAGTTTAAATACATACTCATTTTTAAAGCAGCTTGACAAATAGAAAACAATACCAATTCTCTCTTCTGTAGTATGTATCCATTATTATGTAGAAATTCTCTCTTCTCATATCTCCACTGTTTTAAGTGAACTGTTAAAACTTTAGACTGTTAAAGCATAGACAGTAAAAGCTCAATGTTTTTAATATTGCAGGCAAATAACTTTGTATGACCAGTTTGTGCATAAGAAAACACAAATGTGTGTGCCTGAAAAATAGTGTCCTATCATCAAAAGATGAAATTGTGTTACAAGATTTGTTACCCTTATTAATCAGCAAGAAACTTTTAATAGGCCCCTAAGATTACACCACAATGATTCAAACTCCCTAACTTGAATTAAATTTAAGACAAAGGGGACCTATTAGGTGCTAGGGGATATAATTCAAACATACTCCTCTCCATCCCATGTAATGCATAGCAGACTAATCTATTCTTAATGGACTGATTCTGGTAATATACCTTCAAGAGGTACCCTGAGGGTACTCAAATTAGTGCAATAGTGACTCTGGATGTCAGGTGTCTTTACTTTGGCGATTCACTAAGTGTTCACTAAGAAAGAAAGTGTGTTCTTCTTTAAGTTAGCTGACAAATGGTAACTAACATGAATAAAATCCTAGTGAAGGCAAGGCAGCTCCTAATTTTCACACATGAACAAGTCGTGGTAAAGCTATGAGGGAGTCCAGAGTTGACCTCAACCTAGTAACTCATATTACAATTACAAACTGTCATGTCGTCATTAGAACCTCATGTTAGTTACCATGCAATAGCTAACAGAAGTTAAGAACAGACCTTTTTTCTACTGAAGATGCACCCTTTGTGGGAAACAGAGAGAGGAACACATGGGTTTCCCTATTAGGCCTTTTTAGTCCATTCATCCTTCCTTCCTTTCTGAGGTGAAGGCTATCAACCTTACCTGCCTGCTGCCTAATAGGTGGGTTTTAAAATGACTATTTAGCGTAGTGAATTCTTCCATTATGTACCAGACACATTCTAATTAAATTCAATGGCAGTTTTTCCACCTTCCTGCTAGGAAGCAAGTACCTTCCTTCATTTGAGGACTGCAAAGAAAACCAATTAATTATTATTATTATTAATGCCTGAATTCAGGTGGTTCTTGTGCAATATGCTGAGCCTTTAAAACATGACCGGTTAAAGCATAACTCTTTCCTCCCAAAGTGAAAGGCAGGTTTCATTAGTCTCAAAGATTAGTGGAATATAAATATTAAAATTGTAACAAAAAAGTGAGAAATCTTAGTCTGTCAGCACTCTATACATGGATATTTTTATAACCAGTTTATCAACCAAGACATTTCCTGAATGCAAACGTTTTATGGGAATCTTAAAAGATTTCTATCCTGGATTTGTCTTACTTTTCTTCAGCTGTTAGTCACATGTTCATAGAAGTTATTAGCATTTCTAAGATAAATGACCATTGGAAATGTAACATCCACTCTTTTTGAACACTGCATATCACCCTTATTTCCTTAAAAAAAGTTACAAGCATACATTTTGAAAAAAATTCAATTAACTGTGTGCCATTCTGAATACAGATTTGCATCCTATTTTGATATGCCATGTTCATCTCAATCCTTGTGTAAACCAGGCCTTAAACGATCTGGTCAGTTGGACCATCTAAAATTGAGTGTGAAGACAAACTATTTTTATGGATGCATGTGTTGTGTGTTAAGGCAATACTGCAAGTAAAGGTCAACTCACCAATGAGCCCTTCCATCAAGGCTGGATATGGCGTAGCAGACTCTTCTCCTCTGGGAGCCCCTGCTGATGACCACGTCAGCCCTACAGTGGTTCGCCTTTTCTCATGACTCAGCCCTCTAGCCAGGTCATGTTTAATCATACCCCATCTGGGATAATAGATAGTCCAACAAAAACAAATGTCGGATCCCTCCATCCAATCCGCCACACACAATTCTGAGCCCAGTGGTCTGTACACTCTTTTCTCAGGGCTTCTAGTAGTCCATATTCCCTTCTCACGGGCTTCACACCATCTTGCCAGTGGCTGGAAGGAGAACCCTGGCCTGCCCTCTACACTGCGTTCCAGTCCATGGTGTCTAGGACAGGCAGTCAAGGTTCACTCCACCAGACTGCCTGCTGCGACCTCCCTTGCCTTCTCAGGCCAGATCCACAAAGATACTTAGGTGCTAAGTCCCATTTTTTGACACCACTATGATCCACGACACACACACCCCACCACCTTACCGCATACGCTCCTAAACTCACTCAGCACCTACATTTTTGCAGTAAACGTTCTCTAGCTGCCTACATTTCTGCCTTTGGGCATGCACATTCCTGTTTCACTCTAGGCACCAGGATGCCTCTCCCACCTAAATCTCAGAGCGATCCACAAATGAGGGGAATATAGGTGTGCCTCTGCCTGACTCACTTGTAGGACCCAATCTAATAGGCATAGTCAGAGACTACCTAAGTCCACACAAGACAGTGGCAGGGGGTGGGAGGGACAAGGAGGAGCTCCCTTATTACTTTTAGCCCAGTGGTTAGGGTACTCGCTGGAATGTGGGAGACCCCACTTTCAAGTGCCTGCCTCTGCCAGATGAGGAGAAGGGATCTGAACAGGAATCTGCCATCTCTCAGGTGAGTGTTCTATCCATTGGGCAATAGCGATTCTCAGTCTCACTCTCATCCCAATGAATTGTTATGCAGTTGTTTAACTAAAGTTCAGCAACTTCAATAGGAGATTCACATCAGAATATCCTGTAGCCCAACGGTTAGAGCACTCACTGAAGAGGTGACAGATTCCTGTTCAGATCCCTTCTCACCAGGCAGAGGGGAAACTTGAACAGGTTCACAAGATCCTCCCTTATTCCAGGTAAGTACTTTAACCACTGGGCCCAGCATTATAAGAGAGCACTTCCCTGCTGTTTTGTGTGCAGTTAGGCAGACTTTGAACATGCCTATCAGATTGGGTATGGTAGGAGAATTAGGTGGAAGAACATCCATCTTCCCCTAGTTTGTGGATTGCTAGCAGAGATAGGTGCCTAAATACAGGCTGCAGGGAGATCCTATCTCTGCAAGATGGCTAAGGCTTAGGACACACCCCTCTATTCAGCATCTCCCATTTGCTAATTTAAGTGGCTACCTACCTAGCCTGTGGCTTTTGTGGATTGCACTCTAAGGTTTTTTGAGACTTTCTCCTCACCCTGTAAAAGGCATCCTGTTCTCTACAGATCTCATCATTCCCTTCTCCTAAAACAGCAACCATGGTTCTTCCCTGCAGTCTCTTCTGCTCTAAACTTGGTCTGTTTATAGCACCACCCAGCCCTTTCCCAGCTGCATTTAATTTTTAATCACACCTGGCCCACCCTCCATATGCAACCAGACGGGTTAATTGGCCTCTTGGAGCACATTAACCCTTTCAGAGTCATTATGGGGTACACACACCATCACAGTAAACTATGCATACTCAACCAACTTCTAATATGTAAATTCTTGCTTGAATTTTCATTTCTGCTTTGGCTGCTGTCCATCACTTCCCTGGAAAAGCTAGATTGCAGATGTTTTAAAAGGAAGTGACTTTACTAGCTGTTAGTAAAATGTTCTTCCTTATAAATAGATGGAAAATACTGGAATTGCTTTTTACCATTTTGAAAAGGACAAGGTTTCACCTTTCAAAAAGCTGTATTTATTTTTAAAGGATAATGTTGGAATATAAAGAATCTGTATAAAATAAACTACATAAATAATGAAACAGTATCATTAAATAGTACAGATCAAACAAAAGGGCTTTACACAGTGGAACTTTAATTATCTAGCACTGATAGAAATATCCAAATGTCCCAAGAACCAGATAATACTGAACATACAGTTCACTTAGCTGTGGAGGAGCCTGGCAATTATCTTTCCTCTCTGCACAGCTTTCAATAACAACAGACTTCTGAGTCTTCTAAATAATACAGATATTCAGTATTGTTCAGTTACTTCAGTTTTCTCCATTCTGTTTCCTGGCCTACCCCGAGGCTGAAGCGGGGACATGTAGGGACAGGAGTGAGGGTGGACACTGAGGGTGAAATCCTGGGCCCATTGAAGTCTATGACAAAACACCCCTGAAGAGCAGAGCCACTTGAGCGAGTGTGCAAGGAGAGAAGGTCAGGCTCCCTGCATCAGGAAAAACACAGGAAAGGGCCAAAAGGCGTGCTGCAGTGCTTAGACTGTGCACAGATTTGCTGAAGGGAGTCAGGTCCGCATGCAGACACCTTTCAAGCTTAGTCCCAGAACAAATTCCCCACATATCCCTCATCCCACCCAGGAATATATCCTCTATATAGGTTCATTTTTTAGCTCTGAGGTAGTCATGAAATAGTAAATCTTAAGCCTGTCAATGGTCCAGAGTTGACAAATTACCTAGTCTTCACCTCAGACTGTGGTTATTTTGGAAGGGGTGGGAGGAGTGAGGAGGAAACATTTCTCTGGTAGGTTTGTTTTTTAGATGGTGCTACTTGAAGTTGCTCAAAAGTTTGAAATGTTAGTAGTCCCAGGGATTTGATTTGCTGATAAATTAGTCCAAGGTGTGCACAAAAAAATGCAGTTTATTCCATGGCTTTGCCCACAAATATACCAGCATGTGTGTGTATGTAATCATATACCTATGTATTAAACATTTATTTATCTAATGCCTTATATAACCAGTCACTGCAGTGTTCTTTACGAAGTTTGGATTCGTGGAATTAATTCAACTGGAAATCCATTTACTAGTTGTTATGTTTGTTTAGTATAATAGCTTTATTTTAATGCTTAGATATAGAAAATAAGTGAGACATTCATGTTTTTTCAGTAGACTCCCTAAAAAATTTAATGATTTTAATGGGTTAAAGGAATACCATCAACTCACGATCTAGTCTGTTTAAAAAAAAAGTGAAAAGTAGTTTCAAGCACTACTCCTTCCCTTTAATCACCGTGACAATTGTTGTGGTTTTATAATTACATTTTTCTGGTGTTTTTTTTTCAAGTTTTTTCCCTGCCATGTTGCTGTGTGAAAAGATCCACATAATCAAAGAAAACTGAGTAGTTGATTGACAGGGAAACCACAAAAATTATATACAAAATACTCTCATTGTATAAAAAAGTTGAAAGTAGAGAAAAGTAATTTGTCAAATAATAATCTTAATGGTTATTTGTAATAAAAATAGCAAATAATATTCAGACAAGTATAATTTTTAAGTTGATTGTATTCTTTTAAGGCATCACTTTTTCTGACCTTTTTCTTTTTCTTTTCTTATATTTTCCCTCAGATAATAAATTATATACAGTCTTCAATGTTTTTGATGATGACTCAACCTGCTGGACCTATCAGGAGGGCATTTTGTCTATGAAAGTAACGAGAAAAGGGGCAGTTATTAGTACTCTGGATGCAGATTGGCTAGAACTAACCACATTTTATTATAAACAAGGATTGTCATTAATTGATTCTTTTGTATACTGGGAAACTTCTAAAGGTAAGTAAGTGTGTTTTTCATGAGATTTTAAACCGTTGTGTTTATTTTGCAAAACATAGGTCAGATTTTGCTTCTGAATATGGAGGAGCAAATCTGATGTTCCTGTTTGTAAAAATGATGGGTACTATGGTAATTTTTGTCATTGCAACTTCACAGAATGTGAGACCTGATTTAAAGAAGGAAAAAAGCTTTTCGCTGTTTCCTTGACAGTCATATCTTAAAATATTTGAAATTTGTCTTTTGTTTTACCCAGCTCAGAGTTTTTTCCAAAGGGAAAAAATATTACTGTATCAATTAGAGCAACACTTACTGCTCTTTTATTCAAATACTTATTGCTAATAATAATTACGTATAGTAACAAAATATTAGGCATAATATTCTCAGAATGCATCCCTAATTCTCAGAATGTGTATCAACTGATATTCACAGACGGCCTAGTCCTGCCATTTGTTGAGCCCTTCCAGTAAAATTCTGAGTACCCTCAATTCCCATTGAGTATATAGTGTTATACTATAAGATAAATACTAAAGACCTGTTCCTGCAGTCTTTATTCCATCATGATGCATTCTGAAGTCAATGAGAGTGTTTTGTGTATGTTAGGATGGAAGGATTAGGCCCATAGGGTGAAATCCTGGCCTCAGTGAAATCAATGAAAGTTTTACCCACTGACTTCACTGGGGCCAGGATTTTACCCCTAGTGTTTTTCTGATAGTATCTATTGACAAAACTGCTATGACCAAATTGCTTATACTTTTGTTGCTTATTTACGGCAACAGGGTCCACCTGACCAGTTAGTGCACAACATGCTGGTGTGCGCTAGAATTTACACCCCAGCTGGTGCACACTAATGCCCTTAAATTTTTCTCCTTGGCTGTTGAGTCTTTTTTATCTTTTCCACTGACTCCCACAATGTACTCCTCACTTATTAAAATAAATGTGGTAATTAGAGATGGCCCTAAACCAAACCTTGCATCTGAACACCCATGAACTCTGGGGAAGTTTGGAATCTGTCCTAGAGCCAGAGTTCGTCTTTGGCTTATCTCCAGTAGTGATCCCCTCTTTTGTAAATGTTGTGATGAGGAAATGTCATTTCTGGTCATTCCAGATGATTAATGTACAAGCATCACATCACCCACAATCAGTCAGGTGCTTGTTTTGGATAGTCACTGACAATAGCCACATTATATTTAAACACAACACCATACATTGTAGAAGTTAACATTTAATCCCTTAATCATTTATTATCCATTCAGTAAAGCATGACATATAGGTCACTCTGAATTACACAGCTAGCTCCTCAAACAGTTCATTAAGGACCCCATTTCTATTAATCATTTAAGTGACAAAATTTCTATGTGATTGGGTATTACGTTGGTTTATAGTTTCAAAGCTCTTTAAAAGACAAGCCCAGACCTTCACACCAGCCTGAAGTTCCATTTATTTCAGTCGCTTGGCAAGAGAGGGGGTTATTTTTTCTTTTTTCCAATAGTAGTTAGCCACAGGGTTTGTTGTTGTGGGGTTTTGTTTTTCGTTTTAAAAGTAGCAAGATTTTACCAATGGCTCTATTACATGGGTTCTCAAACTGTGGGTCGGGACCCCAAAGTGGTTCGGGACCCCATTTTAATGGGGTCACCAAGGCTGGTATTGGCCCTGGGCCCCAGCAAGTCTGAAGCCCAAGTCCAAGCCCCACCGCCTGGGGCTGAAGCTGAAGCCCAAGTCCCACTGCTCAGAGCTAAGGTTACAAGCCCCCTGCCCTTCAGCTTTGGCTCCCACACCCTGCCCAGGGTGGAAAGACTCAGGCAGCGGGGCTCAGGCAGGCTCGGCCTTCGGTCCCCCCTCCTGAGTCGTGTAGTAATTTTTGTTGACAGAAGGGGGTCACAGTGCAATGAAGTTTGAGAACTGCTACTCTGTTAGTTAGACTTCAGGACAGAAGCCAATAAACCTGGCTTCTGGTCTCAGCTTTGACACAGAATTGCTGTACAGGCGAGTCTCATCTTACGCGCATTTAACATGTGCGGATTCAGCTTTGCGCGGTCGGCAAAAACAAAAACCCCAAAAAGAGAAAAATAACAATTTAAATACTTTACCTGTAGTGCGGGCGATTTCGCCCGCCATTACACTCAATGTAATTTTGACTATACGCAATTTTCGCTTTACGCGCTGACTGCGGAACATAACACCAGCCTAAGATGAGACTCGCCTATATTACCTGGGGCAAGTCATTTAGTTCCTCTGGGACTGTAAGCTCTTTGGGGCAGGGACTGGCTCTTACTAAATGTTTGTACAGTTCTTAGCACACTGTGCCCTAATCTCATTTGATGCTTGTAGCAGGATCTTTCTTGAACTGGCAATGGACCCTGCCAGTGCCTCAGTTTCCCCTTCTTTGAGTTCTCAAAAAGTGCCCCTAGCCTCTTATGCAAATCAAATACCATCTCTTCTTGGGGTCTGGTTTATTAAAATCACTTCAGTTCCAATATCAACTTAAACCAAAACAAGTCTTTTCCCCCACTCCAGTTTCTTCAACCCTTTACTGGAAACAGTTCCTTCCAGCTCCTGCTGCTGCTGTTTCCTCAAGCCTCTTCCTCTTAAGGTTTCTGTCCTGACCCTCACTGAAGGTGGCTCCAGCCAGACCTTTTAATCTGACTGCTGTAGAGAGCTTTTTCCCTGTTCCTCATATCACTCAGTCCTCTCTGGATCCCCTCAAGGAGCCTCCTGATTTCCTGCAAGTCTTTCTCCTTGGCTGTACTGAGGCTTCAGCGTCCTGCTTGCATGAGTGCACATGCGCTTGCTTGCCTGCTCTCTGTTCTCTATATTCCTCTGGGCAGGGGAGCTCTACCAGGCCCACTCTGAGCTTATCTAGAGAGACCTCCCCATGCTTTCCTAGCCTCTGATCTAACACTACTTTGACAGAGCAAGCTCCTTCTTTTAGGAAGTCCTGTCCCTTGGCTACCATCATGTGATGCCTGGTCACCTGACCACCCATCACCTAGGACCAGATCATAAGGCACAGGCAGGGTTGAGTCCAAATCCCTTGAAGAGTCAGCCCACCCTGTGACAGTTCCTCTGGGCTCTACTATACTACAAATGATACCTTCAAAAGCTGTTTCTTACTAGAAATTCTGTGGCTTCAGTATTAGACTACTGTACTATTTAAGGTATGGTTAATATTTTAATTAAGATGAAATTATTATTAATATTTAAGTTATATATTTTTCAACTGAATATGATGTCAGAAACAGAAATTTATCTTACTGGATTGCAAACAAAAATATTTATGTAGCAATTTCTTTTGCAAGTATTTGAAACTGAACCTTGCATACCAAATGTAAATTTTTAGTCAAAATTAATTAATACATTGCTATCTTCCTTACTTAAAATTAGTTGATTTAAGATTAGAATATAATGCAAAGAGGAGAATATTTTGTAGTAATACTCTGTTAGGTGAACAGACTTGAACTGCTTGACCTATTTATCTCCTTGAATTTTACTCTTAAGTTATTTTGTGCTGAATGAAGAGTTTACGTTCCTCTAAAGTGGCATTTTGTCTGTTGCCTAAGTTTTCTTGTTTTTCAGTTGTCCTAGATTCTAAATGGTCAGTGTTCTTTTAGAGTTGCTTATGGCGGTTGTGTATGAATGAATGGAGTACAGGACTTTAATTCAGAAAAGCTGCTTTGTAAAAGTTCATTGAAGTGTTTCTTCACAGACTCTCACAAACAGTTTATGCAAGACTCAAACTCATTCTGTGTAAAATAATCAAATATATTAAGAGTGCTAGCTAAATAATATATTTTAAGGTAACTTTTTATAAGTCATTTAGTATCTACTTGTTCCCTGACAATTCTATCCCCGTTGTACTAATCAATTTTTCTGTTTATATGACAATTAACTTTTGTTGTGCATTACTCTAAATCTCTGTAAATCATGAGGCCACAGTTCTAAGCCAAATTCATTCAGTGCATGTATGTGTTTGAGAAAGGGCTCTCATTCTTCAGTTTGCAGACAAAAAGACATCCCAGAATTACTAAAGAATTATTTTAAAAGGCCTAGAATATAGAAGTGAGCAAGCCAGTTATTTGTGACTTTCATCAGACAGCATGATTAAGAGGAGGAGCTCCAAAAACTCTCTCTTTTCCCTCCCCCTTAAGCAATAATTCCTGCAACAACAACTTAACTTGGTTCTGTTTGCCTGGTTTGATTGATCCTTCCACCTCGCAGGGTCCTAGAAACCCGGACTCCAGCTCGAGCCAGAACGTCTACATCGCAGTTAAACAGTCCCATAGCCTGAGCCCAAGTCAGCTGGCACAGGCCAGCTGCAGGTTTTTAATTGCAGTGTAGACATACCCTTTGACTTCAGTGGGAGTGGAATCATGCCCTTAGACTTTAGTAGATTTCTCCCAGTGCTGGAAATAGAGGGAATAATACCCGTTATAATTCATTGAGGAGAACTGCTTTAAACCAAAATTAACATCAGCAACTGTTGGCCAACAAAATTTCCACAAGCCTCCCATTCTCCACAAGTCTTTACCATTTTGTTCTTATGAAGAACTCTTCCATCGTTAACACCAGGGGAACGTCTTACTTCGGCATTCCACATTGCCGTCTTTGAACAACTGCTGCCTCTGATTCTGCCCAGCCCGATTGTTATATATTGCAGTTATATATTGCAGTTGAGATCGTGGGGTTAACAATGCTGGATTCAAATGAATACGTTTAAAGAGACAATCTAGCGTGTGGGTGGGCTTTTCTCTTTCTGATCAAGTGTCTGTAACCTGGGAAAGAGTTTACAAAGGGACTAGAGCTGAATTTAGCTACTGGATTCTTTCTTGCCTGATTTGTTTGTTCTTGACATCAGCCTAAAAGAGTTTATATAATCAGTTGAATGTCTGGGCCTCCCAGAGAGCTGAAATCTGAAACCTTTCTGAACAAAAATAAATAAATAAAATGGAATTTAAACGATGTTTGCCTTCCACCACCTTGACTAATTTGCTTGTGTGTTGCATCCTTTATCCTCGCTTTTTTTTTTAATAGGTGTTACGTTCTTTTTAGCAGGAATTGTCTTCCTGTTTGTCTGTACATCACCTAGTACATTTTAGGCTTTATTGCAATATGAATAAATAACAACACATGTAGCCCAAACAACTGCAGAAATGATCATTTGGCTCAGGCCCTATGGAACTTAAAAAAGAGCATTTTAGCAAAGAAAACAGAAGTATTTCCAGAAGCTATCACAACAAAACTTGACAATATTCTGTTTATTAGAGTGGTTGGACTAGTTCCTATTTTAATACAAGAGAAAGTATAACAAATATTGAGCCACAACAGAGTTCATTATTTCTAATGCAGAAAAAGCTATCGTGACAACATTTTATTTGCTCCTCTGTTTGTACAACTATCTATGAGGTATTTTTAAAAATATGATATGCTAGAATTTGTTTTGGGTAGTAACATTCGAAATGGTAAACTACTATCATAGACTAGATATGGGGAGGGCAAACTTTTTGGCCCTAGGGTCACATCGGGGTTACAAAACTGTATGGAGGGCCAGGTAGGGAAGGTTGTGCCTCCCCAAACAGCCTGGCCCCCCGCCCCCTATCCGCCCCCTATCCGCCCCCTATCCGCCCCCTCCCACTTCCCGCCGCCTGACTGCCCCCCTCAGAACTCCCGACCCATCCAAGCCCCCTGCTCCTTGTCCCCTGACCGCCCCCACCCCCTATCCAATCTCCCCTGTTCCCCATCCCCTGACCGCCCCCTCCCGGGACCCCCCCCAACCGCCCCCTGGAACCTCACCCCCTATCCAATCTCCCCTGTTCCCCATCCCCTGACCGCCCCGCCCCCCAGAACCTCCGCCCCATCCAACCGCTCCCTGTCCCCTGACTGCCCCCCAGGATCCCCTGCCCCTTATCCAACCCCCGCTCCCTTACCATGCTGCTCAGAGCGGCAGGAGCTCGCAGCCGCGCAAGAGCCAGCCACGCCGCCCAGAGCGCTGGTGGCGCAGCGAGCTGAGGCTGCAGGGGAGGGGGGACAATGAGGATGGGTCGGGGGCTAGCCTCTCTGGCCAGGAGCTCAAGGGCTGGGCAGGATGGTCCCGTGGGCCGGATGTGGCCCACGGGCCGTAGTTTTCCCATCTCTGTACTAGATGGACAAAAGGGCCAAATTAATTCCTACTGAAATGCCACTGAAGTTGATAGTTTCACCAGGGAGGAATTTGTCCCAAAATATTTTGTGAATGTCATAAAAAAAAATCTCAGCACAGAGAGGTGACTTTTATTTCCATAACTGCATAAAATACAGAAGACCTATCTGACAAGATTGAAATATTAAAGGTTAAAATATTTCCTAGTTTTGACTGTCTATTTCAAGCACCTACCTAAAATCTGAAGAGAAGATCTGCAGTTAATGAATTTATAGAACTGAACTGTTTGCAAACCCTAACAAAGTGTGTGCAGGTGTATTGTGTACACACTCAATCACATACATATACACACACATATTTACACACCCAACCACATTTTGTATGTGTGAGTGTGTAAAATTAAACATTATACACTCTATTTCTATACATGCATGATAGGCATATATGCCTGTAAATATGTAATTTAAAATACACACCTCCAAAAACAAGTAAGATTTACTGCAAATGCAGACCCAAAAAGAAGTAAAATTATTGTGACTCTTTTAATACTTAGCGAGCATTGAATTGGAAACTGATGTTTGAGAGGGTCAAATTCATACCATATTTTGAAAATGTATGCCCATCTGGTAAAATTCCAAGTCAGACCAACTGTGGTATTCTTTCAGTTATTCTCCAAACAAAATTACAGTATCACAGTATTTCTGCATAACCATAGGTTATGTCACAGAGACAATCGTCTCTTACATTCATGGTATGTTGGAGAGGATTTAAAGCTGATATTCTGAAGAGTATTTCTATTTTCTGTTTAAATTTAGTTTAATTTTTTTTAGTTTTTAAGATTCTCGGCTATTGAGGTACCACTACAGAAAGGGCTTCCAGATTGCTCTTAGGAGATGCACTATGCTATCAAAGACAGAAAATGAACCAACATATGATGCACAGCTTTAGTTTGGGCCAGCTGGATATTATCAAACTCTCACAAGAAGTAAGTCAGGGAGGTGCTCGCTGAAACTTCCTTCCCATCAGGAATCCTCCTACATTTACTTCTGTTTCAGGCTCTTCCTGTGGCCATTTAATATTTTTTTAAAGTGACTGTGGATAGACACTGTAATTTGTTTTGTTTTTCTTTAATCCTCTCCCATCTCCAACAACCATATTTGTTTTGGTCAGACATATGCCATTTCAAAGTTGAATATAGAGTTTTTGTATCTGTGTGCTTCATAAACAGTGGTTATCTTTCTGTTGTATAAGAAACAGGAATTCAAACTCAGATATGGCACTTACTTGCTAATGCTTTTAAGAATATGGAAATTTGCATTTAATTAATAGCTGACTCCCTGTAGAAAAGGGAAAATACAGTAATTTGATTAAGAATACAACTTCATAACTTACAAAGTGGTGACTGAGACAGCTGAAAAAAACATTAAAAATGAATTGATTTGATGTCTCAGATAATGTGGTTTCAGTGGGGCTATAAGCAGTGTATAAAGTTAAGAAGATGTGTACATCTTTGTAGGATATGTGCCTAAGTCTTTATAGTTCACCTTACACATTCCTTGCTTCCACAGGAGACCACATGCCCAAATCTTTAGAAGGATTATTTATATATGAAGAAGAAGGTTCAGGAGTTCCAGGTTCTAACAGGAAAGGAAATGACACAATAGTTGTAGAACAATGGACTGTCATTGAGGTAACTTGGTTTATTTACCAATTTAACATTTTATCTTTAATTTTCTGTATTGTTTTTTCTTAGTATGTTTGTATCAAAGTTAGATACAAGTTTAGTATGCCTTCTTACAGCCATCTTGACACAAACAAGACTACCATTGAAATCATAAGAATGAATGCTGAATGTGTGTATTTTTAATCAAATCCCTAAAATAGGCAAGTAAGATCTAGCAAATCAGACTCTACATGTCGTGTAGAAATTTGATCAAAAAATAGATGAAAAATCATCTTTCATACTTGCTTAAGAGCGGCTTATTTGTTTTACAGACTATGTAGTGTTTGAAACTGTGCTTTAATTCATTTCTTTCAACATCAGCAGTTCTCAAACTGTGGATCAGAACCCCAAAGTGGGTCATGACCCTGTTTTAATGGGGTTGCCAGGGCTGGCTTAGTCTTGCTGGGGCCTGGGCCTGAAGCCAGAGCCCCACCACCTGGAGCCAAAAGCTGAAGCCCAAGGGCTTTAGCCCTGGGCAGTGGGGCTCAGGTTACAAACCCCCTGCCTGGGGCTGAAGCCTTTGGGCTTCAGCTTTGCTCCCCCCTCCCCCTCCCCGGGGGTGGCAGGGCTTGGGTGGACTCAGGCTTCAGTCCCCCCTCCTGGGGTCGTGTAGTAATTTTTATTGTCAGAAAGGGGTCACTGTGCAATGAAGTTTGAGAACCCCTGTTCTGCATCCATTTATGAAACATTTTTATGCCAGGTTGCTGACTTAAATAGGTGACCAGTAACCACTGCCAAGTCTTCTGCTTTTAAGTAACTAATTTCTCAATCTCCAATATGGTCAGGTCCCACAATCTCAGAAAAGTCCCTTCTGTTCTCAGTAAATTTGATCACATATGATTTGATCACTGATTTTAATCAGTGATGTTACAGTGTTCCCTTCTCAAGCTCCATTTACTGTGACAGAATACACCAGGGATCGGCAGCCTTTGGCATACGTCACGCCAGGGTGGGCCGGGACAGTTTGTTTACCTGCTGCGTCCACAGGTTCACCAATCCAGGCCAATGGGGGCTGCGGGAAGCAGTGTGGGCCATGGGATGTGCTGGTCGCCAATGGGAGCTGCGATCGGCCGAACCTGCGTACGCGGCAGGTAAACAAACCGGCCCGCCCCACCAGGGGGCTTACCCTGGCGGGCCGCTTGCAAAAGTTGCCGATCCCTAGAATACACCTTTCACCTTATTTGCCTATAGACCAGTTTTTGCTACGGAAACATTTACACAGTTTATTAGTGTGTCAGTTCAGCACACTTTGTAAAAAGATATAATTTTATACCCCTCATTTCTTTGGAGTTCTTATTTACTGGGCTTCAAAATTTTCAATTTGCAATCCTCTCAAAAATTATAGTTAACACAACTGGGACTTCAATTTGACAAGGAGTTGCATTCTCAGAACAAAATTAGACTGGAACTGTGTGAAATTTTTTGACAAATTTTTTTCAGCAAAATATGTAAATTCAGTGACACCAAAACATTTGCAAATTTGTGTTAATTTCACTAAACTGTTTCAGTTTAAAAAAAAACAAAAAAAACATATTTCTGAAAAAAATTGAAATCTTTCATTTTGACATTTTTGAAATTAAACATTTTGATTTTTCTGTTTCAAATGACTGTTTCAAAATTTCCTTTAATTTTATTTTAAAAATAAAAAATATGTTTTTAATTGGTCAAAATTGAAACAGAATGTTTTGTTTGACCAAAACTAGTTTTTTTTAATTTTTCAGAATTGCCAGCAAACTGAAAAAAATCATTATCAATTAACTCTAATTCAGCTGCCTTTGACACATAATAGTACTTTATATTGTATAAATGGGGGGGGGGATTAAAAATGTAAATAATTATTTTCTGGGTAAAACATGGACCTAATCTGCAAACATTTGGCACTTGAGTAACTTTACACACATGAGTAGGGACACTGAACTCAACGGGACTGCACAAAATTGAGACATGGTACAAACAGGGCCGGCTCCAGGCACCAGTTTTCCAAGCTGGTGCTTGGGGTGGCATCAAGAATGGGACGGCAGTCCGAGTCCTGACGCGGCAATTCAGCAGCAGGTCCGCCGCCGTTCCCGCCGCGGTGGCAGGTCCACCGATCTTCCCGCCACCAAATTGCCGCCGCAGGACTTGGACTGCCGCCCCATTCTCGCCTGCCGCCACAGCAATTCGGCGGCAACTGCTTGGGGCGGCAAAATTCTTAGAGCCGCTCCTGTGTACAAACAAGAATAACTTGACTCAAGTCAGTGAAGTGGCACCTGCTTAAACTGAGGTCTGAATTTGGCCTCCAATACATAACACTTAGATGTTTCCTTTGGGAGCTAAATTTGTTTGTAGTGCACAAAGGAAGGATTTCAGGTACAATTTTCCAAAGTGCCCTAAATGCCCTTGGAGCCCAACTCCCATTTTCAAAAGCAATTTAGTCATGTAGAAATCTAAACCTCACTGACAGTCTCTAGGACTCAAACTCCTAGGTCACTTAGGTGTTTTTGAAAATGTTACCCTCCTCGCAAGAGCTTTTCGCAGCTTTTTAAAAGCTTTGTTTTCATCAGAAAATGTTTATTGAAAATCCATTAGTTTTCAGACAAAGAAAAAGATTTGAGGTGCTTACATATCACAGTCATTCCAATGGAATATTCCTGACCAGCTGTACAGATAGATGACCACTAACTTCAGATCCTGAGACAGTTGCTGGTATCTTTTATCCTGTCCATTTTCTCTTGCCTCACTTTTTCGCTTTTTTACTTTCTGTTTTCTTTTCTTATATTCTGTATCCCCTTCACACACACACACACACACACGCCTTTTTTCCCTCCTTATTCCTTGTTGCTCTTTTACATATTTTCACTGACTCTTCTGCTCCTCTCCAGTAGCTCTGCCTATACACTAGTACAGGGGTGGGCAAACTATGGTCTGGGGACCGCATTCGGCCCTCCAGATGTTTTAATCTGGCCCTTGAGCTCCGGGGCTTGCCCCGCTCCAGATGAGGAGCGGAGTCGGAGGTTTGCCCCGCTCCGCACAGCTCCTGGAAGCACAGCATGTCCCCACTCTAGCTACTATGCATATGGGAAGCCAGGGGGCTCTGTACGCTGCCACCGCCCCAAGTGCCTCCCCCACAGCTGCCATTGGCTGGGAACCGTGGCCAATGGGAGCTGCAGGGGCAGCACCTGCGGACGGGCAGCATGCAAAGCTTCCTGGCCGCGCCTCCACATAGGAGCTGGAGTGGGGACATGCTGTGGGTTCTGGGAGCTGCTTGAGGTAAGCGCTGCCCAGAGCCTGCACCCCTGACCCCCTCCCACGCCCCAACCCCCTGCTCCAGCCCTGATCCCCCTCCTGCCCTCTCAACCCCTCGGTCCCAGCCCGGAGCATCCTCCTACACCCCCAACCCCTCAACCCCACCCCAGAGCCTGCACCCCCAGCCAGAGCCCTCACCCCCTCCCACACCCCAACCCCCAAATTTGTGAGCATTCATGGCCTGCCTGTTTCAGCCCCCCCTAGGGGTTTCAGCCCCCTGTCCAGAGCAGTCGCTATTTCAGTCAGGTGTGTCGGGGAATAAGCTTGGCTGTGCAGTAGTCAGTCAACAGCTCAGGCCCTCCTAGAGAGGGGCCGAGCAAACAGTTCGCTGTTAGCAAGTCCGGGCCCTGGGCAATGTTTCCTCTAATTTTTGACAGGCAAAAAAAAATTTTCTGTGCACATTTTTGACAGGCCATGTGCGCAAAACATTTCTTCTGTGCAAATTTTTGTGCGCGTGATGTTTCGCCGTGTGTGCAGAGTTTAGGATCTGTGTGCGCGCGCATACGCGCACAGCTTAGAGGGAACAGTGGCCCTGGGTCAGGGCAGGGCAACAAACAGTCAGGGCTCAGGCAGGGGCTGAGCAAACAGTAGTGGTTGTAGCAAGCCCAGGCCCTGGCTCCGGAGGACCTGGGAGAGGGGGAGACTGCCACCCGCACGTTGGGTGGCAGGGGGAACGCAAGCTCACCCGCTCCACTGCGTCTCAGCCCAGGGCCCTAGCAGCAGCAGAAGACCCGCTGCTGTGTCAGTGGGGATCCTGGCCGCAACATACTGACATTGGCTCTGGAAGTATTGCAGCCAGACTTGGGTCGGCTGCCCCCGGACTACTTCCAACCTCCGCCTCTACGGGTACCTGGGTCAGGGCAGCGTCCTCCAAGGGGTCACACACCATGGGCTCCTTGGGGTAACTGGCGAGCAGCAGGCATGGCGGCTCATAGACTCATAGACTTTAAGGTCAGAAGGGACCATTATGATCATCTAGTCTGACCTCCTGCACAATGCAGGCCACAGAATCTCACCCACCCACTCGGAATAATTCTCTCCCCTATGTCTCAGCTATTGAAGTCCTCAAATCATGGTTTAAAGACTTCAAGATGCAGAGAATCCTCCAGCAAGTGACCCGTGCCCCATGCTACAGAGGAAGGCGAAAAACCTCCAGGGCCTCTGCCGACCTACCCTGGAGGAAAATTCCTTCCCGACCCCAAATATGGCGATCAGCTGAACCCCGAGCATGTGGGCAAGACTCACCAGCCAGACACCCAGGAAAAAGTTCTCTGTAGTAATTTCTAACATCCCATCATTGACCATTGGTCCTATTTACCACTGATGGAAATTAATTGACCTATGACTAAGATCATGTTATCCCATCAAACCATCCCCTCCATAAATTTATTTAGCTTAATCTTGAAGCCAGATAGGTCTTTTGCCCACACTGCTTCCCTTGGAAGGCTGTTCCAGAACTTCACTCCTCTGATGGTTAGAAACCTTCGTCTAATTTCTAGTCTAAACTTCCTGATGGCCAGTTTATATCCATTTGTTCTTGTGTCCACATTGGTACTGAGCTGAAATAATTCCTCTCCCTCACTGGTATTTATCCCTCTGATATATTTAAAGAGAGCAATCATATCTCCCCTCAGCCTTCTTTTGGTTAAGGTAAACAAACCAAGCTCCTTGAGTCTCCTTTCATACGACAGGTTTTCCATTCCTCGGATCATCCTAGTGGCCCTTCTTTGTACCTGTTCCAGTTTGAATTCATCCTTCTTAAACATGGGAGACCAGAACTGCACACAGTATTCCAAATGAGGTCTCACCAATGCCTTGTATAACGGTACTAACACCTCCTTATCTCTACTAGAAATACCTCGCCTAATGCATCCCAAGACCGCATTAGCTTTTTTCACGGCCACATCACATTGGCGACTCATAGTCATCCTGTGATCAACCAGGACTCCGAGGTCCTTCTCCTCTTCCGTTACTTCCAACTGACGCGTCCCCAGCTTATAACTATAATTCTTGTTATTAATCCCTAAATGCATAACCTTACACTTCTCACTATTAAATTTCATCCTATTACTATTACTCCAGTTTACAAGGTCATCCAGATCTTCCTGTAGGATATCCCGATCCTTTTCTGAATTGGCAATACCTCCCAACTTTGTGTCATCCGCAAACTTTATTAGCACACTCCCACTTTTGGTTCCGAGGTCAGTAATAAAGAGATTAAATAAAATTGGTCCTAAAACTGAACCTTGAGGAACTCCACTAGTAACCTCCTCCAACCTGACAGTTCACCTTTCAGTATGACCCGCTGTAGTCTCCCCTTTAACCAGTTCCTTATTCACCTCTCAATTTTCATATTGATCCCCATCTTTTCCAATTTAACCAATAATTTCTCATGTGGTACTGTATCAAATGCCTTACTGAAATCGAGGTAGATTAGATCCACTGCGTTTCCTTTATCTAAAAAATCTGTTACTTTCTCAAAGAAGGAGATCAAGTTGGTTTGGCACGATCTACCTTTTGTAAAACCATGTTGTAATTTGTCCCAATTACCATTGACCTCAAGGTCCTTAACTACTTTCTCCTTCAAATTTTTTTCCAAGACCTTGCATACTACAGATGTCAAACTAACAGGCCTGTAGTTTCCTGGGTCACTTTTTTTTCCTTTCTTAAAAATAGGAACTATATTAGCTATTCTCCAGTCAAATGGTACACCCCCTGAGTTTAGAGATTCATTAAAAATGTTTGCTAATGGGCCTGCAATTTCATGTGCCAGTTCCTTTAATATTCTCGGATGAAGATTATCTGGGCCGCCTGATTTACTCCCATTAAGCTGTTCGAGTTTGGCTTCTACCTCGGATATGGTAATATCTACCCCCACATCCTTATTCCCATTTGTCATGCTGCCACTATTCCTAAACTCCTCATTAGCCTCGTTAAATACTGAGGCAAAGTATTTGTTTAGATATTGGGCCATGCCTAGATTATCCTTAACCTCCACTCCATCCTCAGTGTTTAGCGGTCCCACTTCTTCTTTCTTTGTTTTCTTCCTATTTATATGGCTATAAAACCTTTTACTATTGGTTTTAATTCCCTTTGCAAGGTCCAATTCTACATGACTTTTAGCCTGTCTCACTTTATCCCTACATGCTCTGACCTCAATAAGGTAGGTTTCTTTGCTGATCCCTCCCATCTTCCACTCCTTGTATGCTTTCTGTTTTTTCTTAATCACTTCTCTGAGATGCTTGCTCATCCAGCTTGGTCTAAAACTCCTGCCTATGAATTGTTTCCCTTTTCTTGGGATACAGGCTTCTGATAGCTTCTGCAACTTTAACTTGAAATAATCCCAGGCCTCCTCCGCCTTTAGATTAATAAATTCGTTAGTCCAATCCACTTCCCTAACTAATTTCCTTAATTTATTAAAGTTAGCCCTTTTGAAATCAAAAACCCTAATCTCAGATTTATTTTTGTTTATCCTTCCATTTAGTTTAAACTGAATTAGCTCATGATCACTCGAGCCAAGGTTGTCCCCTTCAACCATTTCTTCAATGAGGTCCTCACTACGCACCAAAACCAAATCTAAAATGGCATCCCCCCCTTGTTGGTTCAGCAACTACTTGATGAAGGAATTCATCAGCTATCACATCTAGGAAAATCTGAGCTCTATTATTATTACTAGCACTTGTTCTCCAATCTATATCTGGGAAGCTGAAGTCTCCCATGATCACACAGTTCCCATTAGTATTTACTTCCTTAAAAACATTAAAGAGGTCTCTATCCATATCCAAATTAGATCCCGGTGGTCTATAGCACACCCCAAGCACTATCCCAGGGGAGGCTCTAGTAGTTTTCTTCCCCAGTGTGATTTTTGCCAGACAGACTCGTCTTATCCATTCCATCACTTTTTATTTCTTTACAGTCTACCTCATCATTGATATACAATGCTACTCCACCACCTTTACCTTTATTTCTGTCTTTCCTAAACAGCACATACCCTTCAATACCTGTACTCCTCGGGGTAAAGGGCGAGCGGCATGCTTGGCTGGTCAGGCCAGTCCTCGGGTCGGCTGCCCGTTGCCGTGGCCTCCCAGCTGGGAGCTACGCCACAGGCATCCGGCCTCTCCGATGGCTGGGCTTTAACTGAGTTCTGAGGACCAGCTTTTATACTTCCTGGCCTGCGCCTTGACCTCTGAGGGGAGGGCGCAGGATTCGTCGGCTCTGCCCACTTTGGTGTCCAGAGAGGCTCGTCCCTCTCCGGGGCGGCTGGGAACCAGACCGCCTCGCTACACTGCCATACAATTTCCATACCCAGAGGTGGCCCTTGGGCCAAAATTTTGCCCACCCCTGCACTAGAATCTGCAGCTCATGCAGTCATAGGCTGTTAGGCCCCAAGTCAACAAAGTACTGAAGTACATACCTAACATTACGCACATGAGGTGCTTGCTGAAGTATTTTGAAGAATTAGGGCTTTAGTCCTAAACCCATATACTGAATTAATACCTTCATCTCTTTGTTTTATCCACCTGTTGTCTATAGTCTGACACTAAGATTGTGAATTCTTTGAGGCAGGGACTGTATGTTTGTTATATGGGTGTATAGTGCCTAACACAATTACGCCCTGGCCTCACGGTGTTAGTGCAATAAAATAATATGTCAATTGTAATTTGTTACATTATATATGTAACATACATGAGGGATAGCTCAGTGGTTTGAGCATTGGCTTGCTAAACACAGGGTTGTGAGCTCAATCTTTGAGGGGGCCATTTAGGGATCTGGGGCAAAAAATCTGCTAGTGAAGGCAGGGGACTGGACTCAATGACCTTCCAGTTCTATGAGATGGGCATATATTTAATATAGAAATAAGGTAAAACTTCAGAGTGCACTTACTGTTTTTATATTGGTTTATTAATGTAGGGATGTGAAATTAAAACAGATTATGGACCTTTACTGCACACGCTGGCTGAGTTTGGATGGCTTCTTACATGTGTACTGCCTACACCGATCATCCGACATGACAGGTAACCAGAAAGTAGTTTAAAGCATAAAATATGCAATTCTGGAATGTATTATAAATATAAATCTCAGAGTGTATATTTGTATACATAACTGATATATATGCAATAAGGAAGAATATATAAATCAGGGATCTCAAACTCAATTTACCTTAGGGGCAGTGCCAGTCCTAAAATCCTCCCAGCGGGCCAATAATGTCGCTCATGCTGCCCAGAACCCACCCACCAAAACTCCGCCCCCACCTGCCTAAGGCGCTGGGAGGGAGTTTGGGTCGGGGAGGAGATCTGGGGTAGGGGATTGGGGTGCAGGCTCTGGGAGGGAGGAGGGGGGCTGTGAGGGTGTGGGGAGGGGGTTCAGGCTCTGGGAGGGAGTTTGGGGGTGGAAGGGGGTGTGCAGGAAGGGGAAGAGGTGCAGGCTCTGGGAGGAAGTTTCAGGGCTGTGGGGGTGTGGGAAGGGGGTACAGGCTCTGGGAGGGAGTTTGGGGGTGAAGGGAGGAGCCAGCAGCCACTGGAGTGAGCAGGCAGACACCACTCAGCTCCTTTGCGCTTGGGCCCCTGGGGTGGGAGCGCCCGGGAGCAGCAGGTGGGGTCAAGGGAGAGACCCGGCCGCAACATTGCTGGAGCCCTGCAGTCCACATTGCGGAGGTTCGTGGGCTGCAGATGGCCCACAATCCGGGAGTTTGAGACTCCTGATATAAATAATGTTAATGAGACTCAGGATGTAAGTAGCTTTATTTATATAAAATTTTGTGGATTTTAAAGAAGTGCCTTGTGATTAGGCGCCATTGACTTCAAACGGTTTTGGATTAGGCCCTGAGGCCTCAACTCAGCAAAAAATTTAAGCGCATGCTTAATTCTAAGCATGAGAATAATCCCCTTCCTATTTAGGAAAGCATTTAAGATTTTACTTATTCCATTTGACTTTAATGAATAAGGATGGGATAACTTGTATGGTTAAAGTTAAGCACGACAGTGTTTTGCTGAGTCAGGGCCTGAGAGAATAGAAACACGCCGTTTCAACCACTTAAGAAACAACGCTATCATAAAACCAGGCACATACTATTTATAGCAAATTAAGGCATGTGCTAATCCAGCAAAATTGAGCCTGTTCATCTCCTTTGAGTGTGCCACGTTTCATCATTATATTCATAGCAAACTAGTGGTGTATTTTTTTTTTTTTGTCGCTTCTGGTAATTTCTTCTCACTCACTCTCTCACACACACATTTTCTAATGCAGGGGTTCTCAAAGTGGGGGTCGGGACCCCTCAGAGGGTCGTGAGGTTATTACATGGGGGGTCACGAGGTGTCAGCCTCCATCCCGAACCCCGTTTTGCCTCCAGCATTTATAATGGTGTTAAATATATAAAAACTGTTTTTAATTTATGAGGGGGATCGCACTCAGAGGCGTGCTATGTGAAAGGGGTCACCAGTGCAAAAGATTGAGAACCTCTGTTCTAATGCATAGTATTTAAGTCTATTTTTAGATTAAAGGCAAAATTATACTTTTCAGATCCGCTCAGCAGTTTTCACCTCTCTTATTCTGTTCTCACAACATATGCAGAATTCTCATAGATCTCAATGGAAGATCCATGAATGTAGGAAAAGCAGGTTATCAAAATTGAGATCCACCAAGAGAAGATTTTCACCTTATCTGTTATAACAAAAAATTACAAGTGGTTCTTCTTAGTAATACACAAAATATAAAAAAGGCAAGTGCAACCCTGAAGTAAGCATATACAGCTCTTTAATTTCTGCTCCTAGCAGGTTAAGATTGCCCAGTGTTAAAGTAATTCTGGCATTTACAGAGACTTTGTCCTGTATGGAATTGGGTTTTTTAAAATTAGGTATAAAAATGAATTTTAGTTAATTTTCAATTATTAATTAAACTAATTAGCTGAATATTGTAAACCTAACTCAGCAAAGGCAGATCTGTGTAACAGTGTTTCTGACCATCAGTTAATTAGCTTAATATTGTTATGATCTTTTAAAATTAATAAATCATATATTTAGAACATAATTTTAAAACAATTCCATTCAGGGGAAAGTGTCTGTACTATCATTATCAATAGCGGGTCTGTAATCCCAAACATATATTATGGAAGAAATACCATATGACCAACTTCAAACATACTAAAGAAAAAGCCAGAATAAATCCAGTTCTATTGGATTTACATGACAACATGCAATACTAATAGTATATTTGAACAACAAATTTAAGAAAAATATACTGTAAAATAAAGATTATGATACAATGATATGGATACTCAAAACATTCCCTATCAAAACCCTAGGCTAGGGAACTTCTGCAGACACTTTTTCAGTTCAGTTAAGGTAATGAATTAACTCATGTCTAATTTGAGTCTTGAGGAAATTCTGTTTTTCTCATTTCATTTTGAACTATAAAAATTTCTGCTTTACCTCCTGGCCCATCCCTGCCTCCCCATGAAAAGAGAGGACCGACAGGTCTGTCAGCTGGAGCTATGCTTGGGGCCTGATCCTAAGCCTGTTCAAGTCAATGGAGAGACAGACTCCCATTGACTTGAGAAGCCTTTGGAACTAGTTGCATGAATCAAGTCAGCATAAATTGGACATGAGTGGAATGCGTCAAGAACTGCTCCAAATAAATGGACTTGTTCCAAGTGAGTTGACACAGTTCATGACTCAACCCCCTTCAAGTGGGGGGAAAAAAAAGTATAAATGGCCCGTGAACTGTTTTCTCAGGATTAGATAAAATCCCTTTAGTACAATTAGTTTTAAACAGGAGAAAGTTTGGGGCAGAAAAAATGGCAAATTGAAACCATTAAAAATTACACAATTTTTCCTATATCCTGCAATTTCTCATCAATTCTAAGTTTTCAGTTTTTAAAAATTGTAAGCCCTTTCTCTTGTGGGGATACCATGTAAAATAACATTCTGATAGTTCTCCTCAGGGATGAGTTAAAAGGGTTTCTTCACCTAACAGTAACAGCAAAAGTAGGAACACCCAAGGAATTGTGAATTGTAGTGCTTACAAAGGGACCATTTAAAAGTCTGTATTATTTGACCCACCAGCCTCTATATAAAATATTAATTAAGCCTGAATCAAGGAGCTTTTCTAAAAGATGGAGTGGGGGGGGAATAGGCCAAATCCTACAGCTATGGAGAAGCTCCAGTAGCTCTTCAGGCCCTGGTTTCTCCTCCTTAGTAGTTGGGGGTAGTAGATGGAAAATTATCTTGAGCTGCTGCTCATCAACCTCTTTGCAGATTTCAGTCCCCACTTGTAACAGGCAAAAGGATCCAACTGCAGACAGGACATGAGGCCACTTAAGCAAGGGGAAAAACAAGGAAAACTAAACACTTTAGAAATGGGTGTGTGCTGCAGGAAGTGCTCTTAATGATTCAATAGGTGGATACTCCTTCTTCTGATTTACCGTCAACCCAGTAACCCGGCATGATGCTTACGTGATGATTCTTTGTGGTGTGCTGTCTTAAATAAAGCATAAAATTATTGTTACTAATTGTGGTCATGCAAAAGGAGGGAAGTTGCATCCTGGCCAGATTTGAACCTTGATAGTCATATTATGGCTGTGTTAAAAAAAAAAAATCTCCACTGGATAAAGTATTTGTTTCCT
Source organism: Chelydra serpentina (assembly GCA_037349315.1). NCBI lineage: Eukaryota > Metazoa > Chordata > Testudines > Chelydridae > Chelydra > Chelydra serpentina. Next base: position 30,494,591 of record JBAIAC010000029.1, on the reverse strand, counting down.
GTCCTAAATTATTGGATATTGTTTGTGTGTACTGTTAAATATATGTTGTGTTAGGGTGTCTGGTGAAGTGCCTTTGGAAGAAACTCACTTACATTTATATAGTGCCTATCAGATTCATTTTAAGTCCCTATATAAAGGGACAGTGTGAATTGATAAAACTGTTATAAAGAAGAACTTGTTGTACCATCGGTCTGAGTAGAATTTATATTGATAACTACTATTTCCAGGTCTCAATATAGCTATTTTTAAAAAAAGGAAATTCCTGAAAAGCTAGTATGTGTGTGATAGGCATTATGCCATCATCAGATTATCCTAAGAATCCAAATTAAAAGTTTGAATACAGAAGAGCATTCTATGCAGTCTATACAGCTGTTCCTTTTCCCAGACTTTGAACTCTGACCTCAAAACCAAGATAGAATATTAACAGGTTTCAGAAACAGTATCTAATAGCCTACACTGCTAAGAACAGTCACAATTAGCATTTTTATCTCCATTAAATGGAACAATTTGGGAGGTTATTTAGTAGAGCACTAGGAATTCTGGCAAATGATTTTTCCGTATCTTTAAACAAAGTTAACTTGTATAAAATAATTCTTAATGAAACTTTGTTTAAAAGCAAAGGCTTGTTAACAGCAAAATCTGCTTTCCATTTTTAATTTTTTCTTTAAAAGTTTTCTATTTTCTCTTGCTCTTGTCCCAATTTCTCACACAGAATCTGCTCTCTCCATTAACCATTAATGTTCATTGTTTCTCTTTGTAGAGATGTGAGTCTCAAAACTGACATTAATAAAACTGACTGATCCTCCTCCCATTAATGTTAGCATAGAAACTCACATATAAGGAAAGCAGGTTGGGTTCTAGCCAAATTTATCATGTGATGAATGGGCTGTCTTTGCTGTTTCATGTGGTTCTGATCTGAATCAGCATGGTGTGATAAACTGAAGTTGTAGATTCGACTTCTGGAACTTTTAATAGTTTTCCTGTTTTTGCAATAGATATTCTACTTTACAAAATAAAATATCCTATAAAGGAATGACAGCAGCAGTTCATGGATTATTGTCTCAGATCTGGGAAAGGGAGTGATATGCAGAGTCTGGCGAGCCTGCCCTCTCCTCTAGCTCCCCATCTCGAGTTACATAGGACACAGGAAATATTTCCTTAAAAACAGTTTTCTTTGCTGTTTAAAAACATAGTAGAGAAGCTGGACATCAGGACCTAAAACCTACAGCACTGTATGTTTGTGCAATGACATTTGAAAAACAAGCAGTGTCTTTGTAGGAATTAGTACAATATTGCCTCATAGGATCAGCGTTGTTGTGATTGTTATTATTGGAGTACAGTGGAGAGTGTCTTGGAGAAATGGATACCTGATGTGACTTTTTAAAATATTTGAGGTACTGATCGATACTATTATCCTGCTAGCAACAACTGAGGGGTCTACTGAACCTTGGTAGGGCAAGAACAAAAATGAAGTTAAGACTTGTGATAATTCAGAATATGAAGTAAAGGGTATTAGCATTCTCTGGACTGCTTATTAAAAAAAATATCATTTACAAAGAAAACCTGAAATGTAAGAAAACATTTTTCAGACTCAGAAGTTATTTGCCAGATCTTGGGAATTACCCAAAGTTCAGATGCTCAGGATAATATTATTAGTAATTTTAGGAATTAAATTTGTTGCCTCTCTGCCTAGTGGTGGATAAAGCTTTTGGGGGAGAAATCTACCCAACAATGCCTAATGCTGCGATAGTTACTAATACAGATTTACTCTAAATTCACATCATTAAGAGAGTCCTGAGGGTCTAGGATTAAATCTCTTCTGCATCATTTTTTGAAGAATTTTCCTTGTTGTATTAGCGGACTCTCCAGTTGAAAGCAGAGAGACTGAACTCTCCAAACTAATCCACAATTGTTGGAAACTGATGGCACAGCATTATTTTCAGGATCTCAAACAAACTGAGTTTGGTATTAGAATTTACAACCCAGCTTCTTGCCTTCTTTTCCTAGGAAATGTCCCTAAACTTCATCTTAAACACTTTAAATATCCTGCATGACGGTATCACCCACATACACTATATTCAAGCATGACAAATAGTATCTTAGTATCAGAACTGGTGGCAACCTTAACAAGCTCCATAATTTTTTAAAGGACTGATTTAATGATCATATGTATATTAAGACGACAAGTTTATTGCCCAGACACCATAAACAGACAAACAAATTGCCAGGGGGATTAACAAACGAGTCTCTGTGCTGCTCTCCCATGACCACCCTGCCAAAAAGGACACTGGGGGGAAAAGAAGGAAAAACATCTCCCCTACAGAGATTTCAGCAGCTTTACTTTGTAGTGACCTTTATTTCCCCTCACTGATTACTTCAGTCCCTGAAAATGGGCAGGACAGACAGTCTAGAAGCACAGGAAGGCAAATATAGTGCAAAAAACTGACATTGCTGTAATTAGGTTAAGTAATTAGTGACAATAAACTAAGTTCTCGAAGTGCATTGGGCCCAGGAGAAAGAGGGAACGTGGGAATGAGAGGAAAACTTGAAATAGCTCATTTTATGTATTTTTTCTCTTTCTAATTTAAATTCTGTGGCCATCCCACTGTCATTCAATTCTGTTGTGAATTAAGCCCATGGCTGTTTTGTCGTGTGCAGCATTTCAATAAGGCTGGACTTTAAAAATTGTTAGTTTGCCTGTTACCTACCCAGCATTCATCATCTCCCCTTTTCTTGGTCAGAGTTTAAACATTTAAAAGCTTAATATTATTTGTTTTCCCATTCCTGTATAGGAGATGGGATGTACAAGTCCTATACAAAATCAGGCAGGGGCACTGCCCCATGCCAGAGAAACTATTCAACCTGAAAGAGAGGATTCCCACCTGGTATCATTGAGGCAGGCATATAAGCAAGAGGGAAGTGTGTGGGTGGGGGCCTTTCGGAGCATGTCTATACCCAAGTACAAACCCACCCGACTCCCTGGGCTAATCCGTGTCACAACATCCATACTGTTTTTTGTTTGTTTTTAAGTACAGCTAGCATGTGTCTGTCTACCTGGGCTGGGAATCACGCTCCCAACTGCAGTGTATACATACATACTCTCCAAAGGGAGAAGATACTCATTCTCTACTCCAGGGAGCAAGAGCCAGGAAGCTCTCAGACCAAATCCCAACCAAGATGCATGAAGAGCCTGAGAAACAGACTGGTTGGTCATACCAGAGATCTGTAGTATTTGACTCTCCTCTTAATTCAAGGAGGTCATGAAGCTAGGCAACACCCAGATCAAGAGGCATTAGTAGCTTGGGGAAACTGACAGCTTCATCCCCTCCAGAGGGCTGTACTCCTCAACACAGTCTGTTAAGATTGTTTATTTTCCCCATCCAAGAAAAGTATGCAAAGGCAAAACTATGGGTATGTGAAACAGTCACCAATATATAGCAGTGGCCATTTTAAATAAGGCTGTACATTCTGTCCTTCCACCTTACCACTTATCTTCCAGTAGTAGTCACCTGGGCATAGACAACTGGGACCTTTGTTCTCTTCTCCCCCCTCAAAAAAAAAGTGTAGGGATTTCATCATTAAATAAAGGAAACGCTGAGTTTGGAACAGAAGCTAATTTATCTTGTTTTATTAAAAGTGGACAAATTTACTTAAATTCCAGAATTACTCATTAAAGTGATATTCCACAGATAGCAAACCTTTTTTTATTGGGGGCAGGTGATAGGGATAAAATACTATGTCCCCGTGTTACCTTCCCTCCCAGATATTTCAGCACATTTTCTTTATTCACATAGAAGCCTCATTGCATGTTATCCAGAAGTGGATTTGTATACAGCAAAAATAATTATGTTACCGTTTGGCGATTCCAAAAATAGTAATTTATTTTCTTCCTCCCCTATGTAAAAGTCTCCTATGAAGGTATTTTCCACATAGGAAATGGTCTGAGCCATTATTAATTATTAGTAGTAGTATTATGTTATTGTGGATTTAGAGCTTATAATAGCTGCTGAGTTGGGTCAAAATGGGCCTTTCCATGGTGGTACCAGCACTTATCTTGCGGCCTTATCAATTTCTGCAAAATATAAGCTTCAATTGCTCTACAAAATTAAGTTTCTAGCTCTTATAGTTGTGAAAACTTTCTTTTGGAACATGAACCAATACAGTACTGAGTCTGCAGACCAACAGAATGAAACAGCTCTAAAGGCCAAATACCGAGTCCACCCAGGGCCGGTGCAACCACTAGGCGGCCGCCTAGGGCGCCTAGTGGTTGAGGGCGCTTAAAAGCCTGCTTAGGCAAGGAGGTGGAGTGGAGGTGAGCTGGGTAGGGGGAGGGCCGCCTGCAGTAACGGGGAGGGGGTGCACAGGGGAACTGCTCCCCGCCCCAGCTCACCTCCACTCCGCCTCCTCCGCTGAGCATGCCGCCCCTGTTCTAATTCTCCTCCAATCGGCACCACAAGCCTGGGAGGGGAGGAGAATTAGAGCGGTGCCGGCGTGCTCAGCAGAGGAGGCGGAGCGGAGGTGAGCTGGGGCAGGCTCCCCGGGTGGGGTTAGCTGCCATGGAGGGGGGGCTCCCTGGGCAGGGTTAGCTGCAGCGGTGGGTGGGGTTAGCTGCCTCGGGGGGCGGGCTCCTCTGGTGGAGGAGGCAGTTGGGCGGGGTTAGCTGCCGCGGAGGGAGAGGGAGGGGGCGGTGGGCGGGGTTAGCTGCAGCAGAGGGAGGGGGCGGTTGGCAGGGTTAGCTGCCGCGGAGGGAGAGGGAGGGGGCGGTGGGCGGGGTTAGCTGCAGCAGAGGGAGGGGCGGTGGGCGGGGTTAGCTGCAGCAGAGGGAAGGGGTGGTGGGCGGGGTTAGCTGCAGTGGGGGGTGGAGGAGCTGCCATGGGGGGAGGGCTCCCCGGGTGGGGGGGGCGCGGGCTAGGTTAGCTGCCATGGCGGGCGGGGTTAGCTGCCTCGCGGGGGGGCTCCTCTGGTGGGCAGGGTTAGCTGCCACGGGGGGGCGGGGGCAGGGTTAGCTGGGCGGGGGGGGCGGGTGCAAGGTGGAAGTTTCGCCTAGGGCATGAAACTTCCTTGCACCGGCCCTGAGTCCAGCCCATCACTCATTGGAAACAGAAGATCCTAAACAATGTGCCCTTGCCATGGTTCCACTTCAGAGTTTCAGCAAAGGGGGCAGAGAGACCGAACTGATCTCTCACCTTACAGGCAGCCCATTGTGAGTAGGGTTTATGTACAGTGGCGGGGCACTGTGGGGAAACTTGCATTCCGACAGCTCATGCTGCAGCTGTTCTGTGATTTCACAGAGGCCACCAGACTAGGGCTGTCCATCTGGCACCTTTCATCAGTAGTAAATTCATTTAGTGTGGGATTTTTAGAAGCACCTAAGTGACTTAGGACCACTATTCTGTTCTATACTATATAGATTCACCTTAGTATCTGAGCACTTCCCAGGATTGCACTAAGCAACGTGACTAAGATCTGTCATGTGTTTGTTCTCTGATCCTCTCCCCAGAGGGAGACATGTGTGCAGTGGAGTGTGTTTGTTTTTAATTGTGTCTGTTTGTCTATAAGTTTGTTAGAAAAAGGAAGGGGAAAGAAAGAAAGTCCCATTGACTTTCAAAAGCAACATTAAAAAGATTTCAGAGTAGCAGCCGTGTTAGTCTGTGTCAGCAAAAAGAACAGGATTTTACTTGTGGCACCTTAGAGACTAACAAATTTATTTCAGCATAAGCTTTCGTGGGTTAGAACCCACTTCATCAGATGCATGGAATGGAACATACAGTGAGCAGATATTTATACATTCAGAGAAACATGAAAAGGGGGAAGTGCCTATACCAACTTTAAGAGGCTAATTAATTAAGAGGAACTATATCAGCAGGGGGAAAAAAACTTTTGGGTCTGTCTCCCAAGATCTGTGAGAGTGAGGGATCATCCCACCATCAACCTCAGCCTAGACCAGTCCACACAAGCGGTCCATTTCCTACACACTACTGTACTAATAAGCGATGGTCACATAAACACCACCCTATACTGGAAACCTACTGACCGCTATACTTACCTACATGCCTCCAGCTTCCATCCAGGACACACCACACGATCCATTGTTTACAGCCAAGCTCTAAGATACAACCGTATTTGCTCCAATCCCTCAGACAGAGACAAACACCTACAAGATCTCTATCAAGCATTCTTACAACTACAACACCCACCTGCTGAAGTAAAAAAACTGATTGACAGAGCCAAAAGAGTACCCAGAAGTCACCTACTATAGGACAGGCCCAACAAAGAAAATAACATAACGTCACTAGCCGTCACCTTCAGCCCCCAACTAAAACCTCTCCAGCACATCATCAAAGATCTACAACCTATCCTGAAAGATGATCCCTCACTCTCACAGATCTTGGGAGACAGACCAGTCCTCGCTTACAGACAGCCCCCCAACCTGAAGCAAATACTCACCAGCAACCACACACCATACAACAAAAACACTAACCCAGGAACCTATCCTTGCAACAAAGCCCGATGCCAACTCTGTCCACATATCTATTCAAGTGACACCATCATAGGACCTAATCACATCCACCACGCCATCAGGGGCTTGTTCATCTGCACATCTGCCAATGTGATATATGCCATCATGTGCCACCAATGCCCCTCTGCCATGTACATTGGCCAAACTGGACAGTCTCTACGCAAAAGAATAAACGGACACAAATCTGACATCAGGAATCATAACATTCAAAAACCAGTAGGAGAACATTTCAACCTCTCTAATCACTCAGTGACAGACTTAAAGTTGGCAATTTTGCAACAGAAAAACTTCAAAAACGGACTTCAACGAGAAGCTGTTGAACCTGAATTGATATGCAAAGTAGATACCATCAACTCAGGGTTGAACAGAGACTGGGAATGGCTTGGCCATTATGTTAATTGAATCTATTTCCCTTAAGTTAACTATCCTCACTCACACCTTTGTGTCAACTGGCCGCAATGGGCCAGCTTGATTATCACTTCAAAAGTTTTTTTTCCCCTGCTGATATAGTTCCTCTTAATTAATTAGCCTCTTAAAGTTGGTATAGGCACTTCCCCCTTTTCATGTTTCTCTGAATGTATAAATATCTGCTCACTGTATGTTCCATTCCATGCATCTGATGAAGTGGGTTCTAACCCACGAAAGCTTATGCTGAAACAAATTTGTTAGTCTCTAAGGTGCCACAAGTAATCCTGTTCTTATTATTAAAAAGATTGAAACTTGAATGTTAACACTATAGCAGTGAAGTGCTAAAGTAGAAACATTGACACTTGAAACTTCCAGTAAGATGGATTCATCATTTTGAATATCTTTAAACTTTATAGTAGATAATTCCTAATATATAACAACTTCTGAAGTGGAATTTACTCATCCAACTCTCTTTGCTTCAGTAGCCTGGGCACGTCCGGAGTACAGGGGGAGCGGCACTATAAAAAGGTTCCTCCCCAGGCTCCCCCTGTACTCACCCAGCGGCGCCTACGACGGCGCTCCGGGTCTTCGGCGGCACTTCGGCGGTGGGTCCTCACTCACTCCGGATCTTCGGTGGTACCCGCCGCCGAAATGTTGCCAAAGACCCGCAGCGCCACCGGGTGAGTGCAAGAAGCGGCACTTAAAAAGACGGCGCCGCTTCCTTTTTAAGGCGCCGCTTCTGCTCACAGGGGGAGCGGCCGCTCCCCCTGCTCCCTCCCTGGCTACGCTACTGCTTTGCTTCTGCATTTATGTTTAACTGCGTGCATAAAAATAAAAGCCAATATGTTTTTTACATTTCAGGAACATCTGAGAGGAACAAAGATACACTGTAAGCTGTGTCTCATACTTTCAGCATCCCTTGACAATCATGAGCCATAGGATTCATTACAGTCAGCTTATCTTGGCAGGCTGATAACAGGGCAGTATTGTACTAGTTAGACAATCTGGGCAGCATGTGAACAAATAGAAAAGAATTTCAAATGTTACATAGTGCAGGCAATCCTAGAAACTATTGGGCTGTCCCAGCTAAATCAAATGTCACATCAAAGATACTCTGCTGTGCCACAGAGAGATCATAAATGTCAACCACAAAAGATGTCTCAGCTTTGTAGTGAATTCACAGACATCTTTTAAGATCACGTTAAATTGCCCTGAAAATCACTGGGGTGTTAAAATAAATACCCACATAACATTTAGTGTGGGTGAAATCATACTCTCCCATGAAAAGCCCAAGTAAATGCAAAAGAAAAGAGAAAATTCTCCACCTCACAGCCCACAGTCAGGGTATAGGTAACCCAGGCTCAGTTGGATTTCAGCTGTTACTTTGATCCATAGATTCCCACTGTACTTAATCATAAACTCTCCTCTCTCCCCTGCATGCTATCATGTAAGCGGATCATTGTAGAGCTGAGCTCCAGAGTGCACAGGGGGCTGTGGAGTTCAACTACATTTTGAGATTTGTGCAGCCCCTTGATGATTAGGATCATTTCTCTTTTAAAGAATAAAGAGAAGGCAGAAACACAGTGAGAAGGGATGAATTTCCTCTTTTGAGTCCAATTTTTTTAAATTATAGGAATGGCTCAGTTCTTACATTGGTGTGAACGCAGAGCATCTTCATTGAAGTCAGTGGAGTTACTCCACTGTAACTGAAATTAACACCAGTGTAGCTGAGAACACAATTATTTGGTCCAGTGTATAATAGAGTATGGAATAACAGAAAATACATGGCATTTATTTCTTTTACAAGTATCTGAGCTAATTGATTTCTTTATGTAGTGAAACAACAGCCTGGAGTAATTACAATATGTGGGCAAGGAAAAATGCTTATAATGAAGAAAGAATGCTGAATAAGTATAACTGTCTGATTTCTTTCAGTCAGAGGAGTCCTGAATAATATAAAAATAGTACAATGGCATGTCCTAGCTCATCATGAAGAAAGATACTGTTGGAATTAAATCTCAGATGGATGTTTTAAATAAATTCAAGTTTAAATGTTTATCTGAACGGTGCTCTGAAAATGTCAATGTAGTGTTTTTGTTAACACCTCCTCTTGAAAGCATAAAATTGCTCTTCTGTCAAAGCAATTTTAAATGAACTCTATCCTGAATGAGAAATATCCAACTTTTCCCCTTACTGATGGGAGCTACGGTCATGCTAAAAGGCAATTAGAGTCAATCCCATTATCAGCTGCCATCTTTAATTTAAAAATTAATTGCACCAATAACTAATGGTATTCTAAGTTGGGTGCTCACCATGTATCTTAGAAAATGCTGGTGATTCTTCTTACACTTTTTGTTGTTGTTGTTCCACATAAGAACTTGGTAGTACACAGTAGCAAATACATTAGGGCTTGTCTACGTGGTGCAGTAGTGCACATCAATGAGGTGTGAATTCTAATGCACACCAATGTGTGGCTCACTAACTGACCTGTTTAGACCCTGCTGGCACACACTAAAAATTCCCTAGTATGTGTTAATATAGACCCATTTCAAACAGTACTACATTAGACTCATAGACTTTAAGGTCAGAAGGCACCATTATGATCATCTAGTCTGACCTGCACAACACAGGCCACAGAATCTCACCCACCCACTCCTGTAACAAACCTCTAACCTATGTCTGAGCTATTGAAGTCCTCAAATCATGGTTTAAAGACTTCAAGGTGCAGAGAATCCTCCAGCAAGTGACCCGTGCCCCACGCTGCAGAGGAAGGCGAAAAAACCCCAGGGCCTCTGCCAATCTGCCCTGGAGGAAAATTCCTTCCCGACCCCAAATATGGCGATCAGCTAAATCCTGAGCATGTGGGCAAGACTCACCAGCCAGACACACAGGAAAGAATTCTCTGTAGTAAATCAGATCCCACCCCATCTAACATCCCATCACAGGCCATTGGGCATATTTACCGCTGATAGTCAAAGATCAATTAATTGCCTATCATACCATCTCTTCCATAAACTTATCAAGCTTAGTCTTGAAGCTAGATATGTCTTTTGCCCTCACTGCTTCCCTTCCCTAGGGAAGAAAAGGTTACTCACCTTTGTAACCGTTGTTCTTCGAGATGTGTTGCTCATATCTATTCCAGTTAGGTGTGCGCACGCGCGCGTGCACGGACGTCGGAAACTTTTTCCCTAGCAGCTACCCGTCGGGCCGGCTGGGGAGCCCCCTGGAGTGGCGCCGAAATGGCGCTCTATATAGTACCCTGCCTGCCCGACCCCCCTCCAGTTCCTTCTTGCCGGCTACTCCGACAGAGGGGAAGGTGGGGGGGAATGGAATAGATATGAGCAACACATCTCAAAGAACAACGGTTACAAAGGTGAGTAACCTTTTCTTCTTCTTCGAGTGGTTGCTCATATCTATTCCAGTTAGGTGACTCCTAAGCCTTACCTTGGAGGCGGGATCGGAGTTACGGAAAAGCAGCTTGAAGGATAGCCCTACCGAAGGCCGCGTCATCACGGGAATGAAGGGTGATGGCATAGTGCGATGTAAAGGTATGCACCGATGCCCAGGTTGCGGCCCTGCAGATCTGAAGAGGGACGTTAGCCAGGAAAGCCGCCGAGAAAGCCTGCGCTCTCGTAGAGTGGGCCGTGACTAGTAGCGGAGGCACCTTTGCCAGGTCATAGCAGGCACAGATGCAGGCTGTAATCCATGATGATATGCGCTGTGAAGAGACCGGTGCGCCCTTCATACGCTCTGCAACAGCGACAAACAGCTGGGACGTCTTACAGAACGGCTTTGTGCGCTCTATGTAGAAGGTGAGCACTCTCCTTACATCTAATGAGTGTAGCCGTTGTTCTCTGGAGTTGGCATGCGGCTTGGGAAAGAAAACAGGCAGGAAAATGTCCTGTGACATGTGGAAGCGCGAGACTACCTTTGGAAGGAAGGACGGGTGAGGCCGAAGCTGAACCTTGTCCTTATGAAAGATGGTATACGGAGGGTCACACAGGAGAGCCTTTAACTCGGATACCGGTCTGGCTGAGGTGATCGCCACGAGAAAAGCGACCTTCCACGATAGATAGAGAAGGGAGCAAGAGGCCATCGGTTCAAATGGAGGACCTGTGAGGCAAAAAAGGACGAGATTAAGGTCCCATGCCGGAACGGGTGCCTTTGTTGGAGGGTGGACCTTCTCCAATCCTTTGACGAAGCGACGCACCATGGGGTGTGTGAATATTGAGCGGCCATCTGCTCCTGGGTGAAAGGCCGAGATGGCCGCGAGGTGGACCTTCAATGATCCAAGGGCAAGGTGATTGCCCTTGAGGTGTAATACGTAATCCAGAATAGACGGCACGGGGGCAAGGTGTGGAGATATTTGCTGTTGGGCGCACCAGACAGAGAACCTCTTCCACTTAGCCTCATACGTGAGCCTTGTAGAGGGCTTGCGGCTCTCAAGGAGTACTTGTCTAATTGGATCCGAGCAAGCCAGCTCTGATCGGTTCAGCCACGAATTCTCCACGCTGTGAGATGTAATGAGTGGAGGTCCGGATGGAGAAGGCGACCGTGATCCTGTGAGATGAGGTCGTGACTGATTGGGAGAGGAATAGGGGGCTGTATCGACAGGTCCAGCAGGGTCGGGTACCAGCACTGCCGTGCCCAGGCAGGGGCCACTAAGATAATGTCCGCCTTGTCTCTGCGAATCTTGAGGATGACTTTGTGGATCAGCGGAAAAGGCGGGAATGCGTAAAGCAGGTGGCGTGACCACGATATTGTGAAGGCGTCCACAAGAGAGCCCGAGCCGTGCCCTCTGAAGGAGCAGAAGGTTGGGCACTTCCTGTTGGTTCGTGAGGCAAACAGGTCGAGGTGGGGAAACCCCCAGATGCGGAAGATCGAATGGCTCACATCTGGACGTATGGACCATTCGTGCACAAGGAAGCGTCTGCTCAAATTGTCTGCCAGAACGTTCTGGACTCCAGGGAGGTAGGATGCCTGGAGAGAGATGGAGTGGGCTAAACAGAGGTCCCAAAGGAGAAGGGCTTCGCAGCACAGTGGTGATGACCGGGCTCCGCCCTGCTTGTTCAGGTAGAACATGGCTGTGGTATTGTCTGTAAGGACTTCCACACAACGCTCCCGTAGGTGAGGCAGGAATGCCTGACACGCCAGGCGAATTGCCCTGACCTCCTTGATGTTGATGTGGAGATCGAGCTCATGATGTTGCCACATGCCCTGTGTTGTTAACTGCCCGAGGTGTGCGCCCCAACCTAGCGCTGATGCGTCCGTCACTAGAGTTAGGGAGGGGAGGGGTGGTTGAAACGGGACTCCTTCGCCTACCGTCAGCGGGTCTAACCACCAATGCAGAGAGTCCAACGTGTGAGCTGGAACTGTGATGACCATGTCCAGACTGTTGCATCCTGGTCGGTAGACGGAAGCCAACCACGCCTGGAGAGGTCGAAGTCGCAACCGGGCGTGCTGGACCACATAAGTGCAGAACGCCATGTGGCCCAGTAACTTGAGACATTGTCTTGCCGTCGTGGTGGGGAACAGATGGAGATTGATGATTAAATCCACGAGAGCCAGGCGACGAGCCTCCGGGAGTAACGCTCGTGTTCTGGTTGCATCGAGGATTGCCCCAATGAACTCGATGGACTGAGTTGGCGCCAACACCAACTTGCTGGCATTTATGATGATACCGAGATGATAGAAGGTGTCCGTAATCATCTCTATGTCTGCCTGGACCTGTTGACGAGACCGGCCGTGAACCAGCCAGTCGTCGAGGTACGGGAACACGTGAACGTGGTGGCGACAGAGGAACGCAGCCACTACTGCCATGCATTTCGTGAAGACACGGGGGGCCGTGCACAGTCCGAAAGGGAGTCCTGTGAACTGGTAGTGTGTCTTGCGAATGACAAAATGAAGGAAGCGTCTGTGAGCCGGTGTGATGGAGATGTGGAAATACGCATCTTTCATATCAAGGGCGGCACACCAGTCCCCTGGGTCCAGAGAAGGAATGATGGTGGCTAAGGAGACCATATGGAAATTCAGGTTGACGATGTACTTGTTGAGGTTCCTTAAGTCCAGAATGGGTCGTAGGCCTCCCTTGGCCTTCGGGACTAGGAAGTATCGGGAGTAGAACCCCTTGCCCCTGAATTCCTGAGGTACCTCCTCCACTGCCCCCAGGTTGAGGAGGGCTTGCACCTCTTGAAAGAGGAGCTGCTCGTGAGAAGGATCCCTGAAGAGGGATGGAAAGGGTGGGGGGGAGGGAGAGATAGAGTGGAAGTGGATAGAATATCCCGCCTCTACTGTCCGTAAGATCCACCGGTCTGATGTAATACGGGACCAGGCATGGTAGAATCGGGATAGACGATTCAAGAAGGGTAGGGAGACTGGACTTTGTGGTTTTGGTAGGCCGTCCTCGATTGTCCCATCAAAACGGACATTTAGCGCCTGGCGGTGGTTTAGGCTGGTTCCGGTTTTGTCCCTGGGAAGGACGGGAAGTTTTGCGGCATGTAAAGCTGCTTCTCCGACGGGAGAAGTCCTGCCTTGCTCGAGGTGGGAATGAGCGCTGTTGCGGAGGCTGAGGCTTGAATGGCTTTCGCAGAGTTGCCACGGTGTGCATACCCAAGGACTTGATGGTATTTCTTGTGTCCTTGAGATTATGCAACCAGGAGTCAGTTTGATCCGCAAATAGGCCTCTGCCGTCGAAAGGCAGGTCCTGTATGGTGTTTTGGACCTCAGCTGGAAGGCCAGACGACTGAAGCCAAGCGCTCCTACGCATCGAGATACCTGTCGCCAGCATACGGGCTGCTGTGTCTGCTGAATCCAGGGCGCCTTGTAAGGAAGTATGGGCTACCAGCTTGCCCTCGTCTGCCATGGCCGTAAGTTCAGTCCTGGACTCTGGTGTAAGTTGGTCCTGGAACTTGAGGATTGATGACCAGGAGTTGTGGGCATATCTGCTAAGAATCACAAGTTGGTTTGCGATTCTTAGCGAAAGTCCAGCGGTGGAATAGACTTTCCTTCCAAAAAGGTCCAGACGCTTTGAGTCCTTAGATTTTGGCGCAGGTCCCTGTTGACCGTGCCTCTCTTTTGCATTGACAGCGTCCACCACCAGGGAGCAAGGCATGGGATGAGTGAACAGGTACTCAAACCCCTTATTGGGCACAAAATATTTTCTTTCAACCCCTTTAGCGGTTGGTGGAATGGAGGATGGGGTTTGCCAAAGTGCCGTGGCATTGCCGCGAATGGTCTTGTTCATTAGCAGGGCCACTCTGGAAGGTCCCTCTGGTTTTAGGATTTCATCCACTATGGGATCCTCCTCTTCTTCAACCACCTCCTCTATTGGCAGATTCATGCTAAGAGCCACCCTCCGGAGTAGCTCCTGCAGGACTTTAAAATCCATTGGAGGAGGCGCGGAGGCCGATGTACCGGCCACTGCCTCATCAGGCGAGGATGAAGATGTCGTCAAAGGAAGGGGGGGATCAGGCAGATTCTCCTGTTCCACAGTGGAGTGGTCCTGTTGGGCATCTGAGGGGGCTTCCCTTTCCACAGGGACTGGGCCTGCAGACTCAGACTCCTCCGCGGGTGGACGGCTGATGGTTGCCACAGGAGGATGGGTGCGTACCACTGGGTAGGCAGGCAACGGTGCACCTTGGGCTTGGTGGTATGCCCAAGGTGTCCAGAAGGGCCACTGGGGTTGCCAACTCACAGGCACGGGGTCTTGCGCAGGTGCCATTTGGGTTGTCTCAGGTGTCTTCGACGGCCTATCTGAGCTGACAGATGATTGTTCTCGCGATGGCCAAGGTGGAGCGGTACGTGAGACAGGGTGGTCGATCGACGGTCGGTACCGGGAGAAACGTGAGTCACGTGACCGAGAGCGGGACCGTGATTGGTACTGCACCCTGTTGTCCCGATATCGCGGGGAGTCCCGGTGCCGTGATGGGTCTCGGTGCTGGGGGGACAGTTCGCGGCATGACAAGTCTTGGTGCCGGGGAGACGTCTCCCGGCGCGGTGGGTCTCGGTGCCGGGGGGACACCTCTCGGCGCGGTGGGTCTCAGCGCCGGGGAGATACATCTCAGCACGACGAGTTGCGGTGCCGTGGAGACATGTCTGGGCGCGGCGAGTCTCGGGGTCTCGGAGACACGCCTCGGTGCGGAGAGTCTCAGTGCCGGAGAGACACATCTCTGCGTGGCAAGTCTCGGTGTCGAGGAGACACGTCTCGGTGCGACGACTCTCAGTGCCGTGGAGATACGGTTCGGCTCTGCAAGTCTCGGTAACAGGGAGACACCTCTCAGAGCGGGGAGTCTCGGTGCCGTGGGGACTCTCCACGGTACGGTGAATCTCGGCACTGGGAGAGCACCTCCCGATGCGGTGAGTCTAGGCGTCGTGGAGACATCGGATGCCGCGGCGAATTCCGGCGATGCGGTGACTCTCGGCGCTCAGGTGAACTCCGGCGCGGGGAGAGTCAGGTTGTTGTTTCGACCTCACAGTAGTATGACCTCTCCGTATGGTCGGACACCGAGGATCGGGACCGAGGTGGTGATCGACGCCCCGATACCGGGTAATGCAGGTCCGCTCGGTGCCGGGTGGGCGTCAAGCTCATTCTGGACGCCGAAAGAGACCACGATCTGGCAGGTGAGGATGACCTCGAGCATGAACGGCTCCGAGGATCCGGGCTGCGAGACCGGCGTCGTGAGTCGGACCGATGCACCGTGCGGTGACGGGACTCTGAACGGCGCCGGGACTCAGAGCGGCATGCCGGAGGCTGTACTTGAGCGGACGAGACGAAGAACGTCGGCTTGCCTCTGGAGATCACCGGGGGCCGTACCGGGATTGGCGCCGGCACGGGGGATGCCGGTGTCGTCATCTCGATAAGACCTCTCGCGGCCTCAAAGGTGTCAGGAGTTGAGGGTGCGGCCACATCATCAAGGCACAGGGGTGCCTGTGGGTGTGGGCTCACATGGCCCGTCTGGGTCTTTGCAGCCTCAGGCGGACTGGGGCAGGACGGTGCCGCAACAACATCATGAGTCTTGGTCTGCCCCTTGCGGCCAGATGGAGACAGGGAGCGGTGCCGTGAGCGGCCCCGGGTTCGCGAAGATCCCCGGCCCCGCGGGGGGCGGGAGTCCTTCCGCGGTGCCGCAGCCGGCGCTGATGGAGGCGCACTGTGCACCGAGACGCTGGAGCCCGCACCTTGAGAGGGACACAGTGCCGCTTCCATCAACAATTGTCTGAGGCGGATTTCCCTCTCCTTCCTGGTGCGAAGCTTGAAGGACTTGCACAGCTTGCACTTGTCCACTGTGTGGGACTCACCCACACACCGAAGACGGGAGTCGTGGGGGTTGCCTGTGGGCATGGGCTTGTTGCAAGATCTGCACGGCTTGAAGCCTTGCGAAGGCATGCCCTAAGCCCGGAGGGCTCAAGAGGAGCCTCTCAACTATTGTTGGGTTTTTGTTTTATTTTTTTTTAAACTACAATAATCACTATAAACGAAGAAAACTACTAACACTAAGAACAAAGAGAACTATTAACACGGATAGCTAGAACTATTAACACGGATAGCTAGGGAGTAGTGGAGCACTTGCTAGCAAAAGACCACTGTTCCAACGACCGTCACGGGCGGTAAGAAGGAACTGGAGGGGGGTCGGGCCGGCAGGGTACTATATAGAGCGCCATTTCGGCGCCACTCCAGGGGGCTCCCCAGCTGGCCTGACGGGTAGCTGCTAGGGAAAAAGTTTCCGACGTCCATGCATGCGCGCACACCTAACTGGAATAGATGTGAGCAACCACTCGAAGAAGAACTTTTAGTGAACACCAGCAGGATCTACACGGGCCACTTAGCGCACAACACATTGGAGCACATTAGAATTGTGCATTGATGTGCACCGCCACACTGTGTAGACAAGCCCATAGAGACCTTCATGCATAATAAAAATTGTTGCTCAGCCAACATCAGTCACAAAGCAGCCCCTGCCTACTAATCCAGTGAGCACTCCTGAAAATCGTTTCAGAAGGATTCAAGTTACCCAGCTATCTTTGGGAAGGTTAAGGTGCCAGGATGATAGTTGGTTTGGAAAAGTCACAGGGGAGAAAAAAGAATAAATGACAAAGTCTTAATATTCAAAGTTCATAATTCTCAGAGGTGAAAACGTATTTGAGGTGTTCACAATCACACACGTACAAAATGTGTTTGCATAGATGTGTGTGTATATGTGTGTGTTACATACAAAACAAAGTATATGAATGTTCAGGTTGCAAGCTAAGTACTAAAAAATTAGGGAATGCCAGAATTAAGATTGTCTATGAGTATACAGGCTTCTATCACATGAGCTAACTGTGATACTGGCAGAGGTAGTAGGCTATTATCCTCTATGTGACTCAGCCACTAGAGGGTGATGAGAGACAGATTTAGCCAGTGTGTTTAACAGCTATTTGACAGCAGAGGAATGTGGAGACTCAGGAATTCTGGATTCGATTCCAGGGTTTGGAGGGAGTGTTGTTTAGTGACTTATAGACCCTTCTGCCCCTGTACCCATTATTCTCTGTCTCTGCTCCCCTCTGCATCTATCCATCCCTACCCCCAACTTGCTCTTCATCTCGCTGTATTCCTTCAGGTCAGGTAGCTTCCTCTTCATTGCCTAGGCACCAGCAGCAGGAGCATGGAGAGAGAGCGAGAGTATCTTTCTACTCTCAGTTCTGGTGCCCCAACAGCCCCCAGCAGCCATAAACAGTGATTAATTGCAGGAAAAGTCCTCCTCCCCACTGTCCAAATCCTGGGATAGAGCATGCTCAGTTGTTCTGTGGAGAAGGAGCATGCTCATTATAGTCGATACATAGGAGCTGTGAGAGTATGGGGAATGCTAGGTGCAGACAACATTTTTGGAGAATGATATTGACAAACTCTAGCAAACTCTAGCATTCCTCCCACAAGGACACCCCATTTTTCCACCCCCATCAGCTAAATTTCAAGTCCCTGCTCCAACCTATGGCATCATTACAGCTTCTCAGTAAAGGGGTTTGTAATAATTTTTTAACATGGGCAAGACAACATTTTCCCTAATCTCTGCCTCAGAAATGGCTGAATTATTTTATCTAAAACTTTCCAAAAAACTTCAGGCCAAGACAAGCATTGGCATGGAAAATTTCAGCCCAAATGGTTAAAGTTTGGCAAAATTAAAAGCAACTGAAAACAGGGCCTATACAAGAAAGTGTTAGGCAACCTTAATTATAGGCGATACTACCAACTCCTATAGCGGGGGTCTCAAACATGCGGCACACGGGCCACATGCGACCCGCGGAGTTATTTCCTGCGGCCCGCCATCAGTAGCGTAACTGGGGGGGGGGGGAGCGGGGGGAGCGGCCACTCCCGCACTGAGCAGAAGCGGCGCCTTTTTTGTGCTCTGATGCCTTTTGCTCCTACGCTGCAGCCAGAGCGGAGCTTTTTTTTTTGCTCCCGGTGCCTTTTTTTAGGTCCGCTCCCCCTGTGCTCTAAACCTGGCTACACCACTGCCCGCCATAGGTGCCAACTCCACTGGCAGCCAAGCTCCAAACAATACTGAGTGTTTATATTTTATTAAAACCCCTCTTTGCATTACAGTTTTTTAAAAGTTAATCCATTGACTTTTAATAGAATACTATATTACTCTTCATTTTCTTCATTTTTGACTATACGTTTGTATCGTTGTATGAAAAGGTTTCAGTGATGCAGCCCTTGGGCCAATTTACTAGTTCTCATGTGGCCCTCGTGGTGATTTGAGTTTGAGATCCCTGTTCTATAGCATATGTTGTGTGTGCATCATAAAATGTACAGTTACCCTGAAAGTTTAGATAAATCAAAAGCAAGCTACAAATAAATGTTATTGCCTCTAAAACACTCAAATGATCTGCTTTAACTTGCAGTGAAGGAAATCTGGCCACAAAGCAAGTTGTTTTCCTTCAGAGACCTGTTATGTGGAATTCAACCACCCAGATTCCAGAGGTGAGTAAGGATTATGTTCTTACTGAGTCAATATAAACAGATAGTTGAATATGGACAGAGATTGGTGGCTGCTGATTAAAACTTTTGCATCAATAGTTTTAGATAATGATTTTTAGTTTCAGACAGAAGCAAACTAGGATTTAAATCAGGGAATAAAGAGTGATAGAATGAGCCTTAACTATAGAAAGTTAGATACAGGTTTCTAGGAGATATTAGCAGTTGTCTCAGTAATAGGTTGCATTGGGGTTTTTTAGTTTAGTTTTGTTTTTCCCCTTCTTGACTGGTTTCCATTTTATTTCATTTTTTCTCCAGCAATGCAGTTACTTAATAAGTGAAGCAATACCTGGATGAAAACAATATCTTGTATATAGTCTAAAACCTATTATTTAGACCAAAATATTGTTTCCAGAGTTAATCACTTCTCTCGTTGGATATCCTGTAGCTTGTTCCTGCAAGAACTTTGGCAAGACTTTCAGGCACTGTAACCATATAAATTCTGCTGGTATTCCACATCAGAAAGAAAACTTCATTCTGATCTCAAAACTCATTGAGAAGAGTATGCAAGTGATAGCATAATCTTTAGGTGAGCTGTGTGAGGGGACATATGTTACCAAGTGAAAAAAAAATTGTTAACAATAAAAGGCCCAAAAATAGCCCCTGCAGCAGCTGAACTTCAGCTGCTCCCTGTTCCATTGGGGAAACTCCCTCCTCCTAGCAGCACTATAAAAGGCACATTGAGCTTTATACAGCTGGTGGTAATAACCACATGCTGTCAAGGGCCAGAGTTCCACAAGCAGTTGCAGATATGCAGTGTAGTAAATTCTGCCCTCCGCACAGCCCCAGCAGGGAAGGCAGGACAAACCCTGCACTGGCGAGCTCTCCTTTGCCAAATAGCTTTGCAAATCTCCTACCATGGACCTTCCCTTTTATTTTCTGTCACATTTCCCCCCTACCTAGATTTGCCTCTACACTGAGTTAGCATTCTCAACCTTGTAAGATGCTGCAGATATGTTCATCTGTATCCAGCCCCAAATTAGCAACTTCACAGATAAACATTTTTGTAATAGTATTGTGTGATATAATAAGGACAACTTCCCTTTGTCATTCTGTGTTGACAACTCTATTAGCCTCCCAGAATCTCAGGCTCACCACCTTTGAACCCTCCCTGTCCTTCTCTCCTCACATCCAAGCTGTCATCACATCCTGTACTAATCTCCCACTCCCTCTCTGTTCCTTGTCCATGCCCTGATTATCTCTTGCCTAGACTAGCATAGCTTTCTCCTTTCAGACCTCCTCCCAGACCTGAAGAGCTCTGTGTAAACTCAAAAGCTTGTCTCTCTCACCAACAGAAGTTGGTCCAATAAAAAAAGGTTTAACTCACCTCCCCTTCTTCCTCCTCTCTATGACTTTCCTACATCTTCTCCCTCCCTTTCCAATCTAATAAATATGTACAGCTCAAATTATCTCCAGTCATGTCACATTCTCTTCATCCACATACTTGCATTTTTTTAATCCTTTCACTGCTTTCTTGTCTCTTTACTCAATGTATGAACTCCTTGCCTTCAAGACTCTGTATGCTGTCGCCCTTGCCTACATCTCAGCAAGCTTCAATCTATTCCTCCTTAGCTTTTGCCAGCACCTCAGTTTTAATGCACCCTTTGTCTTTTGTCTCCAGCTTGTTGCTTTGCAACTTTTTTCACACTGTTCCTTTGCCTGGAACAGTTTCCTTCCTCCAGTACACCAAACGTCCTCAGTTATACTCTTCAAATCCTGTTATTTACTCTTCTCACGCCTGACATTAAACTCTTAATAATTTATCTCATTACATTTTTTTTAAATGACATCTTGTTAGTTCCAAATCAGTGTCAGTTGTTAAACCAAACCATGTGACTTTTCTGAAGTTTTCCTTTCCCTGTGTTTTTTTTCTATATTATGTATAATTTGGATTGTAAATAATCTCTCAGGGACCTTGTCTTCCTGTATATCTGTAATGCACCACACACACTATTACTAATTATGAATTATTATTATTATTATCTCCACCACCTCCTATAAAGCAACATAGCTGCTCATGGTCAATTACAGAACAATTAAGACAGGCTCCCACTGTTAGAGTTTTACAATCCAAGTAAACTATAGTTTATTAAAAATAATCTGAGTCACTGATCAATCTTGTAAAAGTGCTTGAAGTTCAAGACAGGAGACATTTCTACCCACCCGTTTAAATTCTCTGCATCACCTAATCTTGTGACGATCAGCAGCTGGATGACCTTTAAACCTTTGAGTTAAAGAACCATAAGGACAGGGTGTGCTGTAGCCATTCTTTTATTTCATTGTAATCTGAACTCCTTGACTTAAATATTAATGTACAGGAAGTCTGTAAATAAGGAAATAGTTGATGTGTATCTACCTACTCTCATATGGGACCAGTGTATTTAAAACATAAAAGAACTTAGTATCTAAATACACATGCCCCTTCTAGCACTGATGAATGTTTTGTTTCTCTAGCAGGAAATCTCAATGCACTGAGGTCATTTCAGTTTGGAATGAGTAAGTGGTTGAGTCTGGAGCTGAATAGCATTTTTTAAACTTTTCCTGTTTTTCCATCTATAACATGATTTTTGTCTAAATCTTAAACTTGACTAAAGAGACAAAATGTCATAAAGGTTAAGTCATTTCAACAAAATGACCATGGATTAGCAACCAAACAATTCTTAACTCTATATACCTCCATTTAAGGAATGAAATCCATATGCTTACTAATTCTGCCTGACTAATGTAGTCTGTTTCACAGTGTGTACAATGCAGATAGATTTCAGGTATAAACTCAGTTATTGAGATCTGAAGCATTCTCCATTTTTAACCTCTGCCCTGGAAACCCTTAATGAATAAATTTTCATTAAGATGATCCCTGCGTGGGCTAGTTATAATCTGATATACGTGAGGTATTAAACATTGGCAAATTAATGTTTCTTTTTGCTTTGAGAGACCTAGGTGACCTCTATGGTGCTGAGGATTACACTTTGACTTGTATTTTATTCCTGACTATGTCTCTTTTCTGATGGCTGTTGTGAAGTTTGCATTATGTTGAAACTGTAGTTTTTCAAGAAACCTCTTTAGGCTCAAAATGTAGGTTTTATAAAAACAAGAGAATTGTTTGTTGTTTAAAAATAAAATTCTGATGAAAACAGTTTTTTATTTGGGTCTTAACATTCCCCTAAAGCATTTGCAGTAACTGACTAGGTTACTTCAGTGTCTAACTGTCTGAATGACACAAAGTAAATAAATAGCCTCAGTATTGCCTATCCCAACATTTAAATATAATGAGTCAAGCTCCAGAAACCAAGAGATTGGCTTAAAAATCATGAGATTTTAAAATCAATAATTTTGAGGTTCTTTTTATTTGCTCTCTCATATTGGAGTCTTTAGGGTTCACAAGTTTTAAGCTTTTCTCTGCAACTATAAGGGCTAGAAATGCACTTTATTTTTGTTTTCTAAGAAAGTTGAGATTGCCAGGTAACAACATGATTCTAGCAGCAGGGGCTGTAAGAAAAACACCAAATATCACAGCATTCATAATAAAAATCATGAGAGTTGGCAACACTGTAAATATCAGCCCCTATCCTCCCTTCTACTGCGAAGGGTGTGAAAGCCTGACCCCAGGTAGCAGCTGGTATATGCAGCTTACTTTTCTCAGTGGCAAACAGCAAGAATCTGCACTGTTTTGGGGAAAATGCACCAAACTTGTTCCATGGCCCCACAAGCCCCCGTCCCGAAGAAAGCATTAATTAGGAACTGTCCAATTCCTCTCTCCCCCACTTCAGGCTTTATGATAGGATGGTAGAGTTTTGTCTGGCCCATGATATCCTTAATTTACCTGAAGAGGTGTAATATTTCAATTGCCTCGGATTATAGGGTCATATTATTTTAATGTTTGTCATCTAATGATAGTTATAACATTTGTTTCCCTCAGCAAATGGTTCACAGGGTGGTGCAACTAAGTCAGAAAAGCCACCCTGCATGATAAAGCTCTTACACTGACCCATACACAAAGTTTTATTTTACTTTCTTCCTTCCTTTTGTGCAGGCCTCGCTACCTAGGGTGACCAGATGTCCTGATTTTATAGGGACAGTCCCAATTTTTGTGGCTTTTTCTTATATAGGCGCCTATTACCCCCCACCCCCTGTCCTGATTTTTCACACTTGGTATCTGGTCACCCTATCGCTACCGCCTCAATGAGGCAGCCAAACAAAACCTATTTCTCTTCTCTTTCTCCAGGGGCCACTACTTCCCTTTAGTCTTAATTTGCAGTCTGTCATGTATCAACCACCTCCACATCCCTTTCCTTTAGCCAAAAGGGACATTTTTTAAGTTTCAGAAGGGGTGCATGAAAAATTTCAAACTGTATAGGAGAGAGTTAATGCTGTCTAATGGTTTGAGAATGACACAAGGGGTCATGAACTCCTGTGTTCTCATCTTGGCTCTGACACTGACTTTGTGTGACCTTGGCCAACTCATTTAACCTAAACGTGCCTTAGTTTCCTCAACTACAAAATGGAAATAATTATGCCTATTCACGGGGTGACATGAGAAATAGTTGGTTAATGTTTGTAAATAGCTCTGAATATGTAAAATTCTAGATAAGTGCTAAATAATGTAACAGCTACTTTCTGTTAACATGGGTCCTGTGTGCTTACTCTAACCTTGGTCCTGTACAGTGTCTTCCCTTGCCTTTTGATCTGAGGCAATTACTTTCTTCTTTCTCAAACTGAATACATTATTTCTTAAGTTTTATTCTTTATATTTATTTCTCATTTCTATATTCCAAAGTTTGTAATGTATGGCAGCTATATTCTGGAACAAGCCAAAAAATTCCTGTGGTGTCCCATAAATCTCCTCTGTAACTACGCCTTAAATTAAATTCATAGATTTTAGGTGGGGAACCTTTTTTATCCTTTTAGCCATTCATTCCGAAATCCAGGTTCTAACTCAGATTTTTGCCAGTTCTATTTAACTCAATGCTCAAATATCTCTTGTGTTTCAGAAGAAATCCACAAGGCAGCTCAGAAGTGACGAGAAAGGTAAAGTCTCTAGCAGAAGTATTGGATTAGACACAGCTACATCTCACCCTGCAGAAAGTGGGCATCCACCTGATGAGTTTCATCTGTCTACTTCTAAACGATGTTGGATCAAGGAGGGATCTGCCCAATATGAAAGTTTCTCAGGATTCAATAGCAGCGATAGTGTGTTAAGGGAACTGGACGATGGACAGTTCGAGCAGGAAGATGGAGCCACTCAGGTCACGTGTATGTGACCAAGTAAGTAACTGTATTGGAGGGAACTGTAAATAATTTAAACAGATGTAAAGACTGAATTAACTACATTACTTTATATGCATTTGTATAATCCTTTGGTTTTCCCAGACTCATGTTTATATAACTTTTGCTTCTTTCTAGAGTTATACAGTTAGCAAATAATAATAATACTGTAAAATACCTTGGGTTTATGTCTGTTCTTAATGGAACATTGCATTTCTAGAACTCTGCTAACTTCATTGGTGATATTCTCAATGATGCTTATAAACAACAGGGAAGCAAACTTGGCAGATCAGTTATGGCTTGTGGTTTAAGAGACAGTGGAGTGGGAAAACATAATGCTTTCCACAAGTAGAGGGAGATGGTATTTTTCTAAAAGAGTATCACAAATGTTGGAGGATTTTAAAAAATTAACTATAAAGTACTTGACTGTCCTTTTAAGTTTTAATTGCAATTTTCAGTTTTTTTGCCTTGCCTAAATCCAGAACCTGTTAAACTGAGAAATGTTTCAATGCTGCACTTTCAGTCTCAATGAGAGTACTGTAGCAGGATGTACCTAACACACAAAGCCACATTCCAGCTTGCATATGTGCACACGTTAAAACCAAGAGCAATGGGAGTGTGTGGGGTTGATGTTTTCTTCCCTCATTCAGTTCCATTTATAATAAAGGAGCTGTCTGGGACAATCCAAAGCTAAGACAAAGGGCATCCCAGGGCATGGTCAGCACAACTAAGTATTACCTTACCAGTCAACGGAAACAGATCATTTGGAAGGCTATACAAAGAGTGTTACCAGTAAGATTATGGGTGCACAGTAATGCTGCTTGTATGTAGCTCTGTTTTGGGGGCAGTCATGTGGAGAGGCAAAATCTGACCTATAGGATCATATATGAAAATATAAAAGCTATGTCTCAACTGAATACATATATCAGTGTGTGTAAAATGTATTCACCTGTTCATAAAGTTCCTGGCTGGAAGAGTCGTGCTTGCAGAGGTAATTACGAAAACTATTATAGATCAGCTTCCTCAAGGAGAGTAGCTCAAGAGACTTGAGTACTGAGAGACCCTAACATTGATGTAGGTGTTTTGAAAGAGGTGTTAATAATGATTTTCTGCAGCTGTATTGCAATAATACTTAATTCAGTCACTGCCTAATTTGATCAGCCATTTAGCTTATTAAAAACCTCTGGAACCAAGTCATTAGTATAAAAATAAATTAACAGCTTTCATCCTTTATTCTGATCAAAGTTGGGCTCTTTAAGCTGGTATTGTAATTCAGTCATTGCCTATAGAAAGTTGCCATTTAATTAATAGAGAATGCAAAAATTTTAAATGCGAAAAGGATGGAGAGTGTGGGAAGCCAAAGAAAAATGCTTGTGCTGATGATAAAGGTGATTGATTGCAACTAAAACTTGTATTATTCAAACACTGTTATGGACATTATAAGCACAAACTGTGACATGCACCTTCACAAGGCATTTGATTAACAGGATCAATCACTAATTTCAGTTAAACTGATGAGAACAGATTTGGCCAGTATAAGAATGGCACAGTACCAAGGAAATATAATTAAATGACAATCAGGGTCCTTTTACTACAGCTGGATGGAAGGAAGGAAGACCTTGCTTAACTGACCCTTCTCTTTCTTTAACCACTTTGCGCACACGATGCATTAGGTAAAATCCCCCCTACTATTATCCCATATACATCCCCTTTGAAGTGCCTCTATGCCAGTAGAATATTTGTACTTCAAAGAAGGCCACTGTGTTCTGTTGCCATAGTGGAGATCAGCATTAACAGACTGCAAAGGGACTTTTGGCCTAGACTGGTAGGATAGTGGAATTCACAGTGTACAGATGGACTGATAATGGGATCCTCAGGGGGCAGAAGGGTGGTAAGAACATGTTTGTTATTACTGTGTAACGAGCAACACTGAATCACGGAAAGGTTTAGTGCTGTTTCAGTTCAATTCAATTCCGTGGGGTTTTTTTTGTTTGTTTGTTTGTTTTACAGAAAATCCAAGAAATAATGCACGTCAGATAATGAAGTTATTGTAACGGGAGCTGGTAACAACCCCTCCATTTAAGCTGCCTAACACTTTTTCTATTGTAGAAGATTCTTGCCAGTTTGTTCGGTTGTTTTGAGAAGCTGTAACACCTCTGGGTATTTAAATTTAGCAGAGACAAATGCTGGGATTAGAGATGTGCCTTTTACTTGTCCCATGAAATTCCATTTAGGTTTGGCGGAGTTATAAATGGTTTAAAATTGCCATTTCCCTTCTCTCTCTTTAATTCCTCAGGAAAATTTTGGCAGCGTGTCAAAATAATAACTGAAATTTGAAAGTTTTAAGAGCCAAGTTCATCCCACAGCAGCACACACAACTGGGTATGCTGGAAACTGTCAGAGTAGCTATAGCAGTGGGGTTTTGGGGAAGAGCTTAGATGGGGTTTCTCCCATGCCCTCAGCCAAACAGACCCAGCATATGACTGCAGCATCTCATCCCATTTCTGGGGAGCTCATTACACCTCCCAAGGTGGAGGGGACAGAGAAATGGCTCCTCAACCACCTCCAGGGATCCAGCACATAGTTCCAGTGGCCCACTCCTCCTCTAGGATAAAAAAAAAGCTACATTAAAAAATGTACCTTAAAAATGGTTTAGGTTGCAAAGTCTAGCACTTGCAGGTTAGGAGATGCCAGTTTTAGGGGTGCCTATGCAACCTTCGTTTGGTTCCCTGGTGCCTATTAATTATGGTACATAAGAACGACCCTACCAAAGGTCCATCTAGCCCAGTATCCTGTCTTCCAACAGTGGCCAGTGTCAGGTGCCCCAGAGGGAACGAACAGACAGGTTATCATCAAGCGATCCATCCCCTGTCGCTCATTCCCAGCTTCTGGCAAACAGAGGCTAGAATTATCTTGCCCATGTGCATAAATTGGAGGATTTTTCCATACTCTGAACAGAGTTTATGCTAGATTCACACTACTAGCATGTTGGGGCAAAGGGATCTTTCAGAAGGTAAGTGTGGTTTGTCCAGAGAGAGTGCTTTTTAGCACATCCCCACTTTTAGAAAAACAGGTTTTTGTTTAATTGAGAGACAAGCGACACCTCTAAAGTCAGTAAAAATAAAATCTGATTACCTCTGTTTAATTTCCTCCTCCTTCCTGCAAGCTTTAACCTTAGCTCAGTCTTTGTCCCTTAGATAGTAGTGATAATCAGGCTTTAATATTTTACCAGCTTCTGTGAATCCTTTCCCAATCCTATAAACCCATTTGACAAATAATAAAGCTGTAGGCTATCGCCCATAAACCTATTCTACTATTATTATACAGCTGTGCTGAGGCCCAGCACTTTTGTATTTCACTCATCTAATAGATGACATATGAATTTCTTCTCCCCCCTGCAGGAGGCCCAGTATACATACTATTTAACTCAGACATAATTTTCCCAGAATGCTCACCTTGTACACTAGGGCTTTTTATTTTCGTTTGCTACATAACCAGCAAGTGTAAGGGCTTTCGTAATTTGTCACCGTCTGCCTATAAATTCCTGCCACAGAATTGAGGTCATTTAAGAGAGACTGACGTTTCAAAGGATGACATCATGAAACAACATCAGAAACTTAAATAGTCAGTCAGTCACCAGGACTAGTGGTATTCATCTAAAGGAAATAAAATATAGCCTAAAAGATCTATAGTAGAGCACAGCCTGAAGGATAGAAATTGTTCCTTCAGACAAAGCAGTAACTTATCTGGTGTCCAGATTGAAGGAAAGCAGCTGAGATGGGGATGGGTAAAGAGATACAGAGCCTTTCACCTCTCAGAACACAGCCCTGCACAGTTCTGCACCCCCTCAACTCCTACTACAGTCACATTAGGTCACTCAGGACCTTGCAGAATTGGGCCCCAAATTGCCAGTTCAGCAACAACCCAAAGTTACTGCTGTTTGGTAGCCATTACGAAATGAGTTTGTGGCCTTTGTCCAGCTGACCTACTGAACTGCTTTTTTCAAATCTATTTTTAACCAAAATATAAAGTAGTACAGACAATTTGGGAGTAAATAAAACATTCGAAATAACTAGTGAAAAAAGGCAGCTAGCAGGAATGCTTAGAAAATGATAGACCCATCAGCAGATTCTGACAACATGCCTCCTAGGGCAAAATGGAATTGGCTAAAGAATTTATCAAACTGATAATTCGTTTTGAAGCTGTAGGAGAAATAGGCCTGGAAAAAACGTGGTACTTATATTCAGAAAAGGGGGGAAAGGAATGGTCCCAGCAATTACTTCTGGTAAGTCTATCTTTGATTCTTAGCAAGATGGTAGAAGAAATGTTAGCGAGAGAATGTACAAGTTGAGAGGATAATTAAACTATGAGCAATCTGCACAGGTTTATAAAGAAAAACTGCACCAAACTTGATTGCTATTTTTGATAAAATTACAAAATTAGGCCCTGATACAGCAATGCGTTTTACAGCTCATTGCAGGATTGGAGCCTTAATGGACAAAAAGAATAAAGTAGCTGTTATATTTTTACTTTTAGTAAAGCATTTGACACGCTGGCCCATGAAATTCTGGTTGGAATATGAATTCATGTGGGTTCTCCCTGAGCACTGGCACCGAAATTGAACAGTCTGAAAACCATTAAAGATAAATTAATAATAAATGCCAAAGGATAGCACTGGGAGAAGGTGCATAGTGGGGTTCTGCTGAGGTTTGTGTTGGGTCCAGTAAGAATATATTAATGTCTGACCCCCCGTGAGGTGGTGCTGAGTGTCCTTAACCCCCATCGACTTCATGGGGCATTGAGAACACTCAGTACTTCCCAAGAGTGAGCCCCTAATAACCTAGAAGAGAGGAATGAACAACATGTTAGCTTTGGGGATCACTTGCCAGGATAGAGAAATAATATGAGACCTAGAAAGATTTGAAATATGGATAGAGATTCAACCTAGACAAAGACCAGCTAGTATATTTGAGGGGAAATAACGACAAGCGCAGACATTGTTGGGAGAGAAGGCATGTTGAAAGGGATGTGGAGCAATAGTGAACAGCAAATTAGCTATAAACTGGCACTGTGGTATGACAACAAAACATGTAATTATGGGGTGCATATATAAAGAGAATATTGCTGAGCAAGTAGTGATACAGAGGCCACACTTAGAATAAATCATCCAGTTCTGGGTACTTTAATATCAGAGAGAGAGGAACTGGAGGAAAGTCATAGATCAACCATGAATAGTCTCCTACGGATCCTTGCACCAGCCAGAGTGGCCACGGCTGATGGCATCGCACCAGGCATCAGGCAGAGAAGATCCCAGATCTGGCACAATCCTACAAATCCACAAATCTCTGGGGAGGCCCCTCAGGTGGCACTACTTGGGTCAGGGCATGCCCCCCTCCATGCATCAGTGGAGGGTTTGAGAGCATGGCTTGCTGGGATGTTTTTGTCCATCCTGGCAACCTGGCCACTTTTAAACATAATGAGTGATTGAAGGAAGACCAGATCTTTGTGAGATTACGGTTTTTCACACAAAGTCAAACCACGTTATGCTCATGATTTGGCACTGAGAGCATATACAGAATGCCTCTAGCCACTCCAAGTCTGTCTATAAGAGGGTCCCATATAGCAATATAGGTAATGCACAGATTTTATAGATCCAGAACTTTGTCTCAGCTAAAGTTGTTTGTGTGTCCATAAGTGAGACATAGACTTCAGGCAGGAGGTGTCAAGACGTATTAGTAAAAGAACATCCAGTCTGATGCAACCGTTTGAACTTTACTTACAGTTTAGGTAGGTGAGTTCTCCACAGTACTCGACCCCACCTGCACTGGGAGTTCTGCTGTGAAGTACTGGGCCTTGGTTTTCTGCCATGATATTCTCCCCTATGGTGCAGGGCAGGACAAATTGTGACACCTCCACAAGCAAGGAAACATTGCATAGTCTAGGTCAGCAAACACTTCTTGACCAACCTTGATTCCGACATATGGAGCAGCGAGTCCTAATATCCAGTCAACGGAATATTGCCAGGATGAGAATGTACTGAGGTTGTGTAGAAATATGGCAAAGACTGAGAACTAACGTGCACTCTTACACCAGTACCAATGTGAAGATCATGCACCAGATTTAGCCGAATATCTAGAACACCAACTCCTTTCAGCGCAAGCCAAAGTGCTGAACTGTTGACCGAATCAAAAGCTGCTCAGCTCTCACTGCATCTTCCAACTCCTCACAAGTCAGACATCCACCAACAGTACAGTGTCTAGCATCTTATTGAGGATCCTGTTGAAGCTGTGAAATACACACAGGCCATCGAAGATCATATGTGTAACCTCGGTACCCTTTCAGACAACATAGAGGTCACCTGGAGTGGTATACGTAACACTATATCATATGCTACCACTGGAACAATTGACTTCAGATGGTCATGCAAGAAATCTTGGCTTTCTGAAGAGACCTTTGGTATATTAGTAAAAAAGGTAGAAGCACGCAAGCAGGGAAACATCCAAGACTGTAAATATCTGAAAGCATTCTCTGGGCTGCAGCAAAAGGTGACTGAGATCTCCAACTCCCTGGCCAACAAAGCAGACAACGACCTAAAGAACAACAATCTGCATCCATCCTACCGAGCCATCATGCGCCTGGCTGGCAGTCATAAATAGCCTTCTAACATCCTCATTATGAAACCAGATGGCTGCCCTTGCTCATTGACGGACAAGGTCCTGGGCAGATGGAAGACACTTTATAAAAGTGGGCTGACCCTCGAACCTGCTGATGACTGCCTAGAGCTATGTGACCTGGAAAATTGCACAGCTGTAGATCCAGGGATGAATTCTGATCCTCCATCACTCAGGGAAGTACAAAAGGCCAACCAAAGGTTATAGAATGAACATGCTGCTGGACGTAATGGTATTCCACCCAAGCTGCTCAAAGATGCCTTGGAACAAGTATTGCATCGCCCTTCATCAAGTGTTCCTAAAAGTTTGGGCCTCAGGCAAAGTTCCAGCATGGAAAGATGGCATCATAGGGTCTCTGTACTATGGCAAAGTATCTCGCACTGTGGCAACTACAGGCCGATCTCATTGCTGTCAGTCCCTGGAAAGGTCTTTGCTCACTGCTTGGTAGGATATTGTTATCTGCAGCAATCAGGTTTCGCTGTTGAGTGGTCACCAGTGGGCACTCTCCTTGCCATCCAGCTTCTGGCAGAGCTGCATCAAGAATTTAACCACCTGCTTCATGGGGTATATGTCGACATCAAAGCAACTTTTTATTTAGTTGATAGGTCAACACTTTAGGAACATAAGAACATAAGAAAGGCCATACTGGGTCAGACCAAAGGTCCATCCAGCCCAGTATCCTGTCCACTGACAGTGGCCAATGCCAGGTGACCTGGAATGAGTGGACCTAACAGGTAATGATCAAGTGATCTCTCTCCTGCCATCTATCATCCCCCTCTGACAAACAGAGGCTAAGGACACCATTCCTTACCCATCCTGGTTAATAGCCATTAATTGACTTCGTCTCCATGAATTTATCCATGAATTTGGCTCATGCTGAAAGGAGATGGTGTTCCAGATGTTCTGCTAAACATCATAGAGGTGCAACAAAAATGATGGAGAAGTGGAGGGATTAATTTAGGAGGAAAGTTTAAAAACTGAAAATGTGTAACTTGATACTAGAGTCCAGCAGAAAGAACCCTGGATCTTGCTACTCAGGTGCTGTCGCTGATAGAAGAGATCACTCCTTAGGACTGTCTGCCAGAAGACACAGAGACTAGATCACCCTGCCACCGGAAAAGAGCAGATTATGTTCCTGTAGGCAGGAGGAGGAGCAGATCATTCCCATCCTACCAGCAGGAAACCTGGAGCAAAAGGGAAAGAGCCTTATGTCCCTCATGCCCAAAGAGAGTAGAGTGCTTCAGACCTACTGAGCCTGAACAAGGGTTGGGTTGAGACTTTGGCATTACTTCCCCGCTTATGCCGGCATCAGGAACATGTTTTTATTCTTTGTGAAAGTTCTTCCAAATCACTGGAAGCTCAATAGCTATGTTTAGCTCCCCCCGGCTGCTTCCTGCTGTCAATCATGTTCAAAGCAAGGCAAAGAGATGTCCAAAAATTAAGACCGACACAACTTGAAATAAAATGGCTCAATGTGGTATTGGAAGACATTATCAATGTTTAGAGTTATTCCTTTTCCTGTTTTAATGCCCTAGCATAATGCTGTTGTATTTGGGCTTCCAGTACTGCAGAAGGAATGTTTTAAGACAAGTTTTCACAACAACATCTGTTAGCTTTTGTAACCCTCAGCCCCCAGTTTTTAAACAAAACAAACTTGGAACCTCAATTATCTGGCAGTGTCCCCCTTAAAGATCTAAAGTTGTAAAGTATTGGACCAAATTCAGAGGTAGTCTGCTGTAAGTCACTTACATGAATTTTAACTTCCTTACACTCACCTCTGAATTTGGCCCGTTAATTCAAAATTACCTTCATTGTATTCAAAATTCTCCATGGTTCTGTGTCAGAGTATCTAATGGACTCTGTGTGTCTTTTTTCCCCTCCTGCTTGCTTCCTCTTCAGTTTTCAATAATCGAGCTGGTATTGGTAAGAAAATGTGCTGTTTAAAACTTTTATTTCTTCTTTGAGTGCTTGCTCATATTGATTCCAATTAGGTGTGCGTGCGCTGCGTGCATGGCCATCGGAAAGATTTTCCCCTAGTAGTATCCGTCGGGTCGGCTGTGGAGCCTCCTGGAGGGGTGCCTGCATGGCACTCAATATATGACCCTGCCGACCCGGCACCCCCTCAGATCCTTCTTGCCGGCTACTCCAATGGGAGGAGGAATGGGAGGTGGGTTTGGAATGGATATGAGCAACACATCTCAAAAAACAAGAGTTACAAAGGTGAGTAACAATTTTTTCTTCTTCGAGTGCTTGCTCATATCCATTCCAATTAGGTGACTCCCAAGCCTTACCTAGGTGGTGGGGTCGGAGTTAAGGAATGTTGATTGGAGCACCGCTCTACCAAAAGCTGCGTCATCTCTGGTGTGCCGGACGATGGCTAAGTGCGAGGCGAAGGTATGCACCGAGGACCAAGTTGCTGCCCTGCAGATTTCCTGGATTGGTACCTGGGCCAGGAACACCGCTGACGAGGCTTGGGCCCTAATGGAGTGTGCAGTGAGAGGTGGGGTCGGCCTGCCGGCCAGCTCATAGCAAATGCAGATGCAGGACGTGATCCAGGAGGAAATTCTTTGAGAGGAGACCGGGTGGCCCTTCATCCGATCTGCCACCGCAACGAAGAGCTGGGTCGATTTCCTGAACGGTTTTGTGCGCTCGATGTAAAAAGCCATGGCCCTGTGGACATCGAGGGAGTGCAGCCGCTGCCCCCAGGGACCAACATGAGGTTTCGGGTAAAAACAGGCAGGAAAATATCCTGGCTGATGTGAAAGGCCGACACCACCTTGGAGAGAAAGGCCGGGTACGGTCGGAGTTACACTTTATCTTTGTGGAAGACCGTGTAAGGCGGTTCCGAGGTGAGGGCTTTCAGCTCAGAGACGCATCTCACCGACGTAATGGCAACCAGGAAAGCTGTCTTCCAGGAAAGATACAGGCGAGAGCATGTTGCCAGCGGTTCGAACAGGGGCCCCATGAGTCGTGAAAGGACCAGGTTGAGGACCTGACAGCATCCTGGTAAGCTTTGGTTTGAGACCCACAATTTGGGCCCCCCTCAGGTTAATACTAGCCTGTTAAAGAAGAGCCAATGAAGATCAAATGTCTTGTGAAGCTTTTGGCACTACTGCTATACTGAATAGGCTAGCTACAACTGAAAACATGCCCGCAGGCAGGCATTTTAACCAGCTGATGACTAGACCCTTTATTTAACGTCATTCTAGGGTACAATTACATAGTAACTCGGGCATGTTGGGAATTGAGATTAAATAGACATTAACTATGGCAAATTTTCCTTATTGCAGCAATAGCTTAGGCAGTCAATGCTGAGGAATGACAAATCAGACAGCTGTAAAATGACATATTTTGGCTTCTGTGACCAGGGCATATTGATACCTCTGTAACAGTTTATACTGCTAGTGAACACAGATAAATGTGTTTGTCAGTCTGATTTTGTTCACCAATAATGTGTCACAAGCTTGACTACTTTTAGATTCACAGCTGATTTATGTTTTTATAATTGAAACAGGATCTAAGTGAGGACTTCAAAAACTAATTCATTTCTTTTTTCAATTTGCTGGTTTTATAAGCCAATGACCAGGTGAAACCTCATTCTGAATCCTGACCCCTCGCCTATTCAAAGAGATTGGGTTGCACCTGTCCTTGAAAATGCCAAAGGCCATTTAGACATGTTCATGAGGCTCAGGGTTTGGCCAGGCCATTTCCACACTTCCTCTAGATTCTCTGCCTCCAGCAGTGTGGCCATAGCAACTCCTCAGCATTGCTGTCTTATCCATTGCAATCCTAGCTTTAATGGCTCATTTGGGGGAATAGTAAAAACATCTTTCATCATTCTCTCACCTTTTCCTTAGGCGACTGACAATTCTAGGGCTACAAACTGGCCATCAACAAGGTTAGGCTTAAAATTAGGCGAAGGTTTTTAACCATTCAGAGGAGTGAAATTCTGGAACAGCCTTCCAGGGAGAGCAGAAGGGGCAAAAAACCTAACAGGCTTCAGAACTGAGCTTGATAAATTTATGGAGGAGGTGGTAGGATGGGACTGCCTATGATGGTATGTGGCCCATTGCTGACTGCCAGTAGCAAAAATCCCCAACTGCTGGAGACAGGGCACTACACGGGGAGTTACTACAGATAATTATTTCCCAAATATCTGCCTGGAGGGTCTTGCCCACCTGCTCAGGGTCTAACTGATCATCATATTTGGGGTTGGGAAGGAATTTTCCCTCAAATCAGATTAGCAGAGACCCTAATCTAGCATAAATAAATAAATTAGTGTAAATGATGAATTCTCTGTAACTTGAAGTCTTAAAACCATGATTTGAGTAGTCCAGTAACTCAGCCAGAGGTTAGGGGTTTATTACAGGAGTGGGTGGGTGAGGTTCTCTGGCCTGTAATGTGCAGGTCAGACTAGATGAGTCTAGGGCTTTGTTCCCTGACAGGACCACCAGCTGTACTCCCCTCCAAAGCCAAAGGCCATGAGCTCCTCCACTTATGTGGAGACATGCTCTCTCACACACAGGAGCTCTGCTGTGGTTACCCCAAGCCTGCAAGCCCTCACTCAGTCAAGGGAAGAGTCTCAGAGTCTAGACAGCCTGTTCAGGCCTTCCCACCAGCCAAACTGCCTCAAGAAACATGTCCACTAGGTTAAGTCCGTCCTCTGCAGCTTTTGACTGAACCAACATCACCAACCAATGACTTCCCAGAGAAACTCCATCCAGGCTACTGCCAAAGAGCTGCAGGCTCCCATTTCAGCTTCTCAACTGGGCACCAAAGTAACTTAGCAAGGCATCAAGCACTGTTTTAGACTCTCCTCCTTTTTAGGGTTGTTCCCCTGCCCTTCCCTCCCATTATATGTCCACTGTTGAGGAAGGACTGTGCTAAAGACATACTGCATGGGATATGACCTCAAGGGGAGCCACAGTCAAAAAAGAGACCCCCTTCTCCTGAAGGAACAATCATTTTCCCACCAAAAGGGAAAAAAGGCCAAAATCACTCTCGATCCTCATTTCCTTCTACAAGCTCTGGCTCTTCCCAAACTCTCAACTTCAGATCATAACCCCAAACTTGAGAAGCAGGAGAGGTTCTTTCTGCCAGGCATGCATGAAACTGTGAGAAAAGTGTTGACAACCAGTGAAATCCAGCCGGAGAGAGAAGGTGAGTGGGGTAAAGCCAAAAGCTATCTCCTATCCAACACAAAGACACAACATTTACCACCCCCTGTATACTCAGCCTTTGAAGAAATCTCTAAGGAGGAATGGGAAATGGTTCAGTCAGCAATCCCTGAAATTCTAAAAGGTTCCAAAACCCAAAGATTCTCCCAATTTTCCCTGAAGTTAATGCAGCAGTAGCATTTCTGGTAAGACTTTCTTCCCAAGTCTTAGAAGGGAGGAACTTAGAAGCTTCAGCAGCCAGCCTTGAGCCCTCATTGATAACAATATACTCCCCTCAACCCACACTGACCTAATGAACTCCAGAACGAGGATGAATTCAAGTCAGTACTAAAGGAAATAAACCTAATTACAGCCACTATGTATGGATCCAGGTCTTACTCTAGACATCAGGTGAGCAAGAGAGACAGTAAAGCAAGAAAACTCACTGGAGTTTCATGTTCCTCCACATGGTCTCTTGAGATATATGGGTGAAAAGTATTGTATAGGATAATATTGCTTAATATGGCATCTCCGAATTGATGAGCCACAAAATAAAACAACTGCCAAAGGTGGAACTATTTGGCAACCTTGCTGGCAGTTTCAGAAGAAATGCAAGGATTGAATGCCCCTGGAGCCTGAATTATCTTCTCATTGTATGAAGTGACCCCACCTGGTCAGGGCTGAAGCATATTGCTAGGCAGTAGGCACCTTACACTGCAGGGGTCTGTCTGTGCATTATACTATCAGAAATAGGGGACTCTGTGATGTCCCTATGCAAGTTTTCATAATGACTTAATTCACACACCATTATTTAAAACAATTTTTTTTCAAAGAAAGTAATCAGCTGACA
Source organism: Chelydra serpentina (assembly GCA_037349315.1). Classification (NCBI taxonomy): domain Eukaryota; kingdom Metazoa; phylum Chordata; order Testudines; family Chelydridae; genus Chelydra; species Chelydra serpentina. The sequence goes on along the minus strand of JBAIAC010000029.1, from coordinate 30,457,708 downwards.
TTAAGAGACAAGTTTTCAAAAGTGCCTTCCAAATTGCTCTAGCAGGTTTTACATCTGTATGTGATTATATAGGTAGATCTCAATTTAGCATTTGTGAATTGTATAGTTAAATGTGTGACTACTTGATTTGTGCATACAAATGCCTTTACGTGTATACAAAATAATGGCTTTATACATTTAACCCATAAAATGCACCATACTTCACCAAAAAGACCTTAAAGACAACAATGACTATTAATATGGGCCTTTTCAAAAAGCTGGATGCCTAAACAGTGGGCTCAAAATTACTGAGAAACCAACAACTCCCCTCAGCGAATAAGGCCAGGTCTACACTAGGGGCGGGGGTCGATGTAAGGTACGCAACTTCAGCTACGTGAATAACATAGCTGAAGTCGACGTACCTCGTCCATGAGGACGCCGCAATGTAGACTGCCACCTCGACTCCGGTAATCCACCCCGGCAAGAGGCGGAAGCAGAGTCGAAAGGAGAGCAATCGGGGATCGATTTATCGCATCTACACTAGACGCGAAAAATCGATCCCCAAAAGATGGATTGCTACCCGCCAAATCGGCGAGTAATGTAGACCAGCCCTAAGAGCGATAGGGCGCTAATCACTTGTGAAAAATCAGGTAACTTATTCAAGTGCCTTAGTAAGGATGTAGGAACTCAACTTTAGGAGTATATTTTTACAACCTTAAACAAGACAAACCTTGGGTCAGTGTATCTTAAGAACCAGCAAAGTCTGCATGTTTTTCATTTCATGTAAGGATAAACTGGATTATTTAAATTACACTTAGCATTCATTCCTGGTCACAAACGTTGTCATAAAGGCGCAGTCAATCACACATTCTCAATATGTATTCTACTCTCCAAATTAGAATTCTGGTGAGAATGGATCGGTCTCAAACCCTCCCTTCCCCTCTGCTCTTTTCAGCTGCCTGTGTCACTGTTTTATGTAATATTTTCTGTTCATGATTTTTTCATTTTTCCTCGTCTCCCAGTAACCAATGAACATTGCATATATTTTGCCTTTTTTTTTTTGCTTAAAGATTTTATGGGAATTGAACTATACTTAGGATTAATACATCTCTATCTAAAAATGTATTTCCCTCCCCCCAAAAAAGATTAAGTTAAAGTTGGAACTGTCTCTCTGACTAAAGCTTCATTGAAACACAAGATTAAAATATAAACCAAGTCAAACTCAGGCAGCGGTGAGATTTTATTTCCATTTCACCAATAAATTGAGGCAGAGGTTGATAGGCACATCTTTATCCCATAGAAGGAAAATGTGTCAGAAGGCTGGTACTCTGGCTGCCGGTGCCTGAGAACAGAGCCCTGCCTCTCTTTCAGGTGGGACCTGTGCAAGCAAACCTAATTGATGGCTTAAGCTAAATCTTCAGTATATTCATCATCCTTAGCACTACTAGAGAGCAGTTCAGCTGTAGCTCTCAAAGTAGTTTACAGAGGTGAATATCATTAACTCAATTTTACAGATGGGAAAACAGGCACAGAAAATAAGTCATTTGCCCATGGTCATATAGGAGTACAGTGGTGGGATAAAAAGGCATCTGACTTCTATCCCCTAACTTCAAAAAAGTACATAAAACAAGAACTTAACCCCCAGCTAGTGTGAGGGCTTTTGGACATCATAAACAGAAATAATGGGAAAAGTGTGAGTCATCAGTATTACTGACTAAGTTTACAGTGTCCTTTATAATGCTGAATAAGAAGAGATATGTGGTTTTCAACCACATGTATATAAGTCTAATTTTCCTTGAAAAACTGAAGCTGTATTGGCTGAGGAGCAGGATATATACAGTACCTTTTGAGAATACTTATTAGGCACATTTAAATAGCTTCTTGTTGCATTTTAATGTTCATTCATGTATAAGTAAGGAGACTTACAGCCATGCATGCACTAAAGTGAAAAAATATACTTTTAAATTCTTAGTTTTGGATGAAGTGATAGATTTCAAAAGGGACAATTGCATTAAGATAATACCCACTCCTTATAAATACTATAACCAGCATCTTTCTCAGTATGGGAGACCGAGTTCTTGTTGCTTTACAAACCTAATCAGGAAGACTAAACCTACTGGCAAGTTACTAATTTTTCATATTCATACTCCAGTGTGCCTGTTTATGTGCAATTTATATCTTCACACATGTTCTCTTATGTGAACTAGTACAGGATTTACAAAATTACTGAAATAGTATTAAGAATCACGCTTGAATTATTTACTGGCACATGGATAAATTCTCCGAACAAAAATCAAGTAACGAATTTGATTACACAGCATCAAAACAGGAATTTGACTTTACATGTGTGAGCTACAAATGGGTCCCTTGTCTGTACACCATAACAGAAATACACTAAAAACTATGTAGAGTTTTGGGATATAATTAGACTGTTCATAAGCTTCTAAAGACCTTACACTTTCCAATTCCCAAGTTATTTCCTGTCCACATATACAATTTCTCACTGCTTCTGGTAATGTATGTGTCTAAACACAATAGTCTACTGTGTCCATCACGTAGATTTAACTCTTTCATTCTCACTACAACAGTTTGTGACAAATACCTTGGCAAGTGTAAAAAAATCCCAACACCTCCTGCAGTTCAGATGCTATATACATAACCAGATTTTGAATGGCTTTTTTGTAAAGTTGAGGTCCTTTTTGTATTTGTGACTGGGAGTTTCTTAATGTTAGAGGCAACTACACCAATTCAGCTATCAGTTTTTCTTTAAAAATTCCCAGCTGCTTAGTCCACAGAATGGAAGGGGTAGTTGGAATTTTGATTTTCAATACTTATTTGCTTTGTCCAGACAACTGGCATGACATTTTGAATTTAAAATCTTAGTATCTGTTTAATGTTGACTAGCAGAATTACTGTGGCTAAGTAATACAAATCAAACTATGAATCAGGAGACAGATTGTTCAGGGAAAAACACTGAAAGCTGTCATTTGCTTATAATCAGGCCACTTATTTGGGTGTTTGTATGAATAATGCCTAGGGAGAAGGTCTATGAAAGGAATTTCCTTAACCTTCTTTATATTCTAGAATCATTTAGCTCTTTACTGAAGCAAGACAGGGCATCAATGCAAATTCTAGCTCCAGCCTCTGGGAGGAGTAACAGATTTGTGAGTAAATTACAACATTTCTACATTCTTAAACAAGGAATATTATTTGATCTCAAAGCCTATTTTGTATCCAGAGATGAGAGAACAGAACTTACTCTAGGAAGCATGAAGTATCCAGTTAGCTGCATTTGTGGAAGAGAAAAAATGAGAACCATTTAGCAAAATATATTGGTATAGGAAAAGAATTTTTTTTTTAATTTTAGCCTCTTGGTTTTAAAACTTAATTCAAAAGACTTAATTTCCCTATTATGTAGAATGTAAATTTGTAAATTAAACCATTAAAATATTTACTAAACAAATCAATGGTTTGCTTAGACTAACTTGTTTTATGGTACCATTCAGGCTCATATATGTACACTGTCAGAGTACGCATGTAAGCAGTAGCAAGGAAAATATAAGCAGTGTTTCACTGAGGCCTTTTATATTCAGCTTGGATAGTACAGCGAGTCAACTTTACAGTACGACATAATATTGATTATGTGAATGAGAACAAACAAGATTAACAGTTTTGGAGGCTTTTACTAGAACTCAAACATAAGAGAAGGGGAAGAGAGAAGCGTAAGGTTTTAATGAAGTTCTGAGTACCGCTCCACTATCTTCAATTTTACAAAAAATGTTTAGTAGTGAAGAGCACCAGCTTTTTGCCTGTCCTAGGCCAATGTAAGTTTGTCAAAGTGGCTGTACAACAGAAATGTACTAGGGTCTATCTTGGAACAGCAGATTGCTACAAAGCTAAATACATCTTATTACCTCCAAAGTGTAATTATCTACCCAAAAGTACAAATTTCAAGATATCAAATCAAGTCATCTGACCTGTATAAGATAAACCTCAAGTGTGCAAACACAATAGCTAAAGCTAGTCACTAAGAGTGCATCTGATGCAGTGACCCTGCTGGCCATTAAATACAATTTTAAAAATGAACACACACACAAAAATATCTGCCCAAGAAGGCAGCACTATTTAAGCACTTTAAGACCTTTATCTCTCCATGTTCTCATTGTTTAAAATTCCCTTTATATCCAGATGGTACAGTTGCTTAGGGTATTCTTGACTTGTAATATTTTGTATTTAACTATTTAAGGCATGTTCAGTATATTTTGAAGAAATTACTATTCAAAAATAATTTAGCTCTTATTCCTAGGTAAACATACCTTCAAGAGGAAGTATCGTTTAGATAAATGGCTTGGCCCACTAAGGCCAACACTTTAACCTGTTTCAAGACATAAACAGGCCCATGACAACATAAGTCTCTACTAGGTGAAAAAGCCACAAAACTAACTTTATCTAGGTAAAATCCATTTAATATAAGAACACTGCTAGTGCTTTTAGACTCTCTTCATTTATGTACACCATTAACAATAAGTCTGCTAGAATAGTCTTTAAAACATTTAATTCTAATCAAATTCTGGACAGTTCAACACCATTAAGCAGCACTCATGGAACTTGTGAGTTATTGCAAATCTGCAAACGACTCCAACTATGGATGTATTTCACCTCAGAGTGGATACAATCCAGGTGAATGGATGAAAGTACATTGTTAATCATACTCCCAACGTGAATCAAAGTATTGCAAGGCTAGAGTTCAATTTTTTTGCTAAGACTATAAACAAGACTATGCTAGTACATTGTTCTGTAGTGTAATATGAACATTGTGAGGTATAATCTGTAAGCAGTTACTCTAGATATGCACAGGTATAAAACCACTAAGTACCTTACTATAGGCAAGAGGAAAAGTTATTTTCAGCCACTGCTATTCTTTTGAGAAGTCGTGGGAGGAACGAAAGTGGAGGACTTTCATAAGAAAAAATAATCTTTCCTTGCCTTAACTCAACACATCACTTCCATGATGTATACAGGCCTCCACTGTTACGGAAAGGCAAGTCCAGAAAGTACACAACTGTCTCTCATGTAGATCAAAAATATACTTTTGGTAGCATAGTAAAGTTATCCTTTTGGTATTACTAATACTGTAGTTGTGTTTAATATTTGGATATACACATACAAGAATAGTTAATACTATATACGCACGCCCAAAAGCAGAAGTAAAACTTAAATTAGTTCTTTTTAAAAAAAGTAAGAGCTAAAATTAGGAATAAGCTACATTATGAGGACCTTCCTGCAGGATTCTAAATTTAAAGTACCTATTAAACTCAGAACTAAGGCTAACATTGCTATTTCATTAGAAAATGGCTTGTGTGAAACCTTAGTCTCACTTATCTTTTTAATCAGACACATTTGAGGATTGTGATCCAATGATTGTTTAGCAGCAATTTTACACAACTGTAATTCTTTTATTAACAGGTATTATAAACAGATAATACTAATTTTATTTAAAAACCATGAGTGCCACATTGATGAATATACAGGTCATGAATAACTTAAAGTATTTCCCATATTAAAAGGCAATGCACACAGCATACAAAAAGTATACTAAACAAAGCTATAATAAGGATACATGATTGAAGTGTCTAAAATGATATATACAGTACATAATGTCAATTGTGTGTTCAGTACAGTTGCTTTCTGTACCACAGTTCCCATCATGCTTCACTTTCCCCAGACACTGAATTCTGCACCTCCTCTTCCAAAATTGGTACAATCAGGTTATCCTTGGACATCAAATTATATTTCATCACAAATTTAGTGAACCGGTGACACAAAAAGGTTTCATTCTGAGGATGGAAAAAAAATATTTAAATTCCAATAGAAAATAAAATGCATTATGACATATACGAGAAGGGAATATTTCAAACTGAATTGTGGAAAATTTATCATAAAAATCCTGGAGCATAAATAGTCTCCTTGGTATTGTAATTTTAGGAACATTGGGTGGTTTACATCTAAATAATACCACCACAAGGAATCCATTAGTAAAATAGTTTTATTTCTCCCTTTTATATTCGTAACAGTGGACACAAGCACCTATTTAAGATTTATTTTCATAACTCAATGTTAAAAGCACCTGAATAGGAATATATTCAAGTCCCACTATACCAAGCATGAAATCAGATAAGCAATTCTGTGTCAACTAAATCCTGATCCACTATGCAAAGCCCTAACAAAAGCTGTATATAGGCACCTGTAGTAATTAAACCCCTCCCCCACCACACACACACACACACACACAAAACAATAAGCTGAGCCACTCTTTAGCTGCTACTCCAATCCACAGGCTCCAGTAGTATGTTTACCCACTATGCTCCTCCCCATGCTAGTCCTTACCCTTGTTTTTACTGCCATTCACACCTCTAAGTCCCACTTCCTGACTTTAAATTTAGTCAGTTTAAAAAAAAAAAAAAAAAATAGTTCCAGGTACTATACATGCCCTTGAGTTCCCTGTTGATTCTGTGGCTTTACCATCAGACTTCCCAACTGCTAAAATACATTTCCTCCACTACTGTGTGAAAGATATACACAAACAAGTAACTGACTGTACACAGTGCTGTCAAATGCATAATGTAAACTGAAAAAATATTTCTCTACTTTCAATTATAATAATCCTAAGGGTTTCCTGTAACACTCAAAGGCAAGCAATTTTCATAACAAGCGTCATTGAACTGACGATATCAACGTTCCTGTAAAGCTTTCTGCTTCTGTATAGTGAACTTTACCCAATTTAGGAGAACTATAACAAACAGGATTTAAAAGCACACATGAAATTGTTTAGTTTGAAGACCAAAGTCATTCACATGAAACTTCACACAATTCTTATGTACATGTAATCTATTATGAACTGTACCTTGCTTGGCTAAGGAGGTCTGTGTAGTGAAAGTATTAACAGAAGAATATATGTAACACAACTGCAGAAGAACAATGCCTGGCATCACTTTAGTAAATGCACTAATGAAAGTAAATGCAAAGTACTCAGTTACTTACTTCATATTCATCAAATATCTGCCGATGATGAAAATACGCATGGGAAAATATTCTGTAAATCCTACGGCACACTGATCCTAGTTTGGCTACAGAGGATTCCTTTATGCTAACCCTGTAAGCATAAGTCAAATGTTATACAGTACTCAGTTTTACAAATCTACAGGTTGAATACAGATATACACATGCACATGTGCGCCTGGGTATTTAGTTTTAGTTGTTTATACTGGATTAATTGATCCCACATGAAATTCCAAGAGTCAGGTTTTCTGGATGACTGATAACATTTAAATTCTGTAATCACTATTCTTGAAAGAATTTAGTAAAAATATTAAGTTGGCTCATTCTGCACATTTAAACCGCATATTTTGATTGCAGAAACACTGGCTTCTTCCCGCAGATAGCCAGATTTTTAAATTAATCTGGTCAGGGCTAGATTCCCCATTTCTAGCACAGAGGGATGCAAACCGCACACTCCTTCCCCAGTAGGACTACTGTGCTCCATGGAGGCTCCTCCCCAGAAAACACAGCTTTTATTTTTCCATCCAGGGTTCCATAAATTGGCATGGAGACTACCTGAGAAACTGAATCTGCAAGTCCTTGGCCAGGCCTCTTTGTAATCAGTGGTGTCCACATTTGGGACTGCACTAGTTTGGGGTGGGCTTCCCAGCACAGCAGGTCTAACAGTACCTTGAGCCATCACAACACCCTCCCTCCTTTGAGGTGGGATTTTCCCCACTGGAGACCTAGAGCCTGGACCACACTGGAAAACTCAACTCGGTTAAATTGGATTGGCAATATATTCCCTTAAACACCTGTTTTACCTCTAACAAGCTGGTGGCAGAGCAGCCGTAAAAGCAGGACCTCTTCCCATACTTAACAACAACAGTACCTGTGGACATGCTGCCACATTTAGTATTTTTCATCATATTCTGTAATACTGCATATGAACAATACAGTAATTTATTCTACTAGATATATGAAAAACAATTTGAGTTACCAAACACTGTTTCAGATTTGTTCCACCTATGAACAAGATTTTCTGAATGTAAAATAACATCCCCCCACCCCCCAATTAAAGATGATGCTTTTAAGAGTTTTACCTGCTGGGGAAATATTTATTGCTATTCAGAAGACATGCAGCTCCATCAAGCGTGTGCCTGGTGTAGTCTATAGCAGGACACTAAAAAATATTAGGAGGGGAAAACAGGTATGACACTGCATCACACATACTGGGAATATTTTACACAGAATTGTCTGATACATCACACAGCCATTTTGAATTCCAGAAGTTTTACAAAGTTTCTATAAGGGTCTGAGTAAACTTCCCCCTCATTAGAGCTGTCTCTGCCTCCTATGTTTTATTACTTATAGCTCCAAGTACCCCGATTGCATTATTTCAGCAGAATGGTTGTTTTGGTGATGGGGGCATATGCACAGGAGTAGATGATGTTCTAATTAAGTGTCTCTTTAGCAACTGACATGATAGAAGTTCTATAATGGAAGAACACTGCCAAAGAAAAAGTTCATCCCACAGCCTACAAGTTCGTTTGGCTTCCATGGCTCAGTCATGAGGGAAGGGCAGACCATTGACTGCTCCTCAGTTGCTTTGACAAGAAGGATCAGAGTCCATGATCTTCCCATTCCTTGTGCTCCACCCATTTCTCCAATAACTTATACTAAATCCCTCCCTCCCTAGGAGAACAAAACTCATTTTTATGGAAAATGCAATCGGGTGGGTGTCTGCTTCATCTTGACTGAGGAGAAAGAGAGTTTGAAGGTAGACGGCATAATTTGTTTTCTGTGGCTGAGTTTTCTACAGCCCAAAACATGGGATCTGAATAGCAGTACACGACTAAACACCCTGAGGAGAGGAAGAATGAGAGTCAAAGCTTCTCCCAACCCAGATGTGGAGGTAACTGGGCTGAATGGAACTTACTAGTGCTTGAAAATAATTTTTTTCCCTTATCTAAACCTTAATCTGTGTATAGAACTTATCCCTTTGCTCTGCATGCTATGTACCTTTGGGGTGGACAAATAATGCTTTGTTTTGAAGAAGCTGTTTTAGAGTCCCTTTATTCAGCTGCTGTCAGGTTGCCAAGAGAAAAGGGCTTACATGTGCCAAATACAGTTGGGTTGTCAGGTTAACAGTTGATAAACAGGGAGGCTACAGCTGAAAGTCTAACAGTGGTAGGACCACATGGATCCACCCAAAGAAGGGTGAAGGTAACAAAAATCTGTCACCTAAGGGGTACACTCAATAGGGAGTAAAAGGGGTCGAAAATGCAGTTCACCTTGTAATCACTTCATCTGGTTTAAGTTAAAGGGGACAGGACTTTGGGCAAAAAACTAGAACAATTTTAAAGGAACACACTATTATTATGCGACATCCGATGAAGTGGGTATTCACCCACGAAAGCTTATGCTCCAATACCTCTGTTAGTCTATAAGGTGCCACAGGACCCTTTGTTGCTTCTACAGATCCAGACTAACACGGCTACCCCTCTGATACTTGAGACTATTATTATGGAAGACTAGGTACGAAGAGAGATCAGATAAGATAGCTCTACTATCCTCTAAACCAGCCACCAGGAAAGCCACTCTGAAGGTAAGAAAATATAAGTTCACCAAGTGGGTGGCTCAGACAGGAGCTTGGGTAATCTTTCATGTGCTTGAACATTCAGATTCATAACTTGGCAACACTGTCCGAATTTGAAGATGCATCCTCCTTTGATCTGCTCTTGAGGTGGGCTAGTCTGATAACCCACACTTTGTGAAGCTGCCTCTCCCTTTAGGACTGTGTCCTTAACAAGGCTGAATATCCATGTGGCATCTCATATTGTCAGGAGACTGGCTGGCCCCTGGAGAGGGAAGCCTATCCCTAGTTTGTGTTGATTTTCCCACCAAAGCAAAGATCTTTTCACCTGGATGTTCCAGGTTATCTCCTAATCAGACTCCTGTGATAGCTAGTTCAAGTGAATGCACAACATGCTTAATGCAATGGTGCAAGAGGGACAACTGCGGTATTTCCCTCCCTCTATTTTAACCTTCTCTGGGTATTCCAAGATGCTAGAAAAATTCTCTTGAGGAGAGTAGGGCAACATTCCTGCATGTTGCTCAGAGTGAGGCAGGACAAACTGGAAAAGCAGAGAGAGTTGGAGAGTGTGAAAATCCTGGCTGTGATTGGTCATCATAGTGCCTGTCAACATACTAGAAGGAACCAGCCCATGGTCTGTGTTGTAACAGACCAAGCCATGGAAAAATTAAAATCCCCATACTTAACTGTTTTAATCATGCAGGGTTAATGATAGATCTCATTGACTGAGTGACAAGTATTCCAAGCTAATACACTATACTTGGGTGGTCTGGACACATGAAATATATCAACACACCCATGAAGGGGTAGCAAAATATCAATTTCCCTTCTCCTCTCATCAATACCCCATAATTATTTTGTACTGAATTTTAGATGACAAACACGGTTAGCTTGAGAACGTAGAAAATAAAAAGTAAACTCATGTAACATTTAATTCAGTTTTAGCCTGGCCACTTAACTACTTTCCAATTATTAAGGACATACAAGAGTCAGTTTCAGTGAGGAAGGGGAAAAAATATGGAACCCTACCTCTGCTAAAAACACTAACCAATATTCTGGATGGTTCCTTTTTCTAATTTTGTATGTTCACTTCCAATTCCATTTCTGTTCGAGAAAGTTTGTTTCCCCACCTCCCCCAAACGTCTTTCTTCACTTACTTCAAAGGGAAAGTGTGATCATGTGCTTATTACGCCTCCCCCCCCATTTTTCTGGTGAAAAATGTTGAACTTCTAGCTATGGAACAGGCGTTTTTATTGATCTGTACAGCAGGTAATGCAATGGCATGGCAAGCATCCCCAAACCATCCCACCGAAGTGCCTCAACCTTCCCCTAAAAGGGAACTTTCTCCAGGGCTGAGAAGAAAGTGCAGTCTCCATGGCTACTTAGTCCTTGATCTCTTTGCTAAGACTCTCAATGTAATGATGGTTGTAATGTGAACAGTTGTACACCAGGGCCTACCAAGCATGCATTAAATGTTACTGACTCTTTTTTATGCACTAGCACAGAGAAATTAAGTCAGACTAGTCAGCAGTCTACAATCTTACTATCAAAATTTGCACAAAACTAATTAAGGTCAAAACCTGACGGCCATTCCTTCCCAAAGAGAAAGCCACAGAAGGCTGTCAAAGGAGCTGAAGATGCAGAGGTTCCATTGCAGAATTCCCTGCAAGTTGTCACCAGAAGCAGGGACTTGAGAGTCCACACGGAGGTGGGGGCAGAAGGAGAAAGAGAGGAAGCCTTCCAACTCCATGAAACTGCAGAGAAAGGCAGCTCGATCTGCTAAAAAAGAAATCCCTTTCCGTTGCTCAGTAACAACTATGGAGGTGACCAGAAAAAATTTAATACAGATTAAAGCTATATTACTCTTCCAGATTCTCACACAAAAGGTGAGGGGGAAGTAGGGATTTGTATAAGACTTATGGAGAGCAGCTGTTTCCCTGCTTTTCTGCCTCCTATGAGTCACTATGGAGGATGTGAGAAGCAAGCAGAGAGTACTGCTGTGAAAGTTGCATTCCCACATATCCCTTCAATTTGACTAAGACAAGATATGCACGGATGGCCCCTTCTGTGCATGGATCCCTGAAGAAAATATGAGCCTTCACAGGTAATATTTCAAAAAATACCCTCCTTACCTCTTTGGGAGTTTTATGGGCTGCACAAAGAAAAATCCATTGTTCAGTTGCTGTCATCTGAGTGCATGTATCTGGGTGGCATTCACTCTGTTGAAACAGTTGTTCAGTTAATAAAATACCAAACAGAAAAAGCAAGATTTGATCATTATTAATAATTTAATCTCTCAATTCCTTAAAATCAGAAAAATATTTTAAAGCTACTTGATAAACTAAAGTCTTTTGGAATCCTAAAATTATGTTCCTAAAATCACGGTGGCTAAAAATACTGAACTAAAAGTTTGCAAAGCTTTGCGAGCTAATTTTACGTCTAAAAATACACAAACAACCTGGTCTCTGACACAAAAAGTAGCGAACAAGAAAAGAGTTACCTGAAGCTTGACAGCAAGTCCATTGAGCTCGAGACAGAATTGTCTAGAAATTTAAATACAGCATTGTCAAAACAGTTTCCCTAATGGAAACATTTTAACACAAAGAACAACTTGTCATAAATGCTAATAGTTTTATGCATCTCTAGCATTTTTAACAATTACATTGGTCTCTTCTGGGGTGTAGAAAGCAGAAGAGGAATAAGATCAAATGTAAAAAATATGGTTCAAATGACATTTAGAATCTTTGGACAGATCTGTAGACTATACAAGGAAGAAAAGAACAAATAAGAGGAGACAATAAAATGACAGGAATACAAAAAGAAAAGTCAGAAAATTTAATATATTATTCATTCAGAGGAACTCATACAACTATATTCAAGTTTTCTCCTTTGTCAAAAAGGATACACTGAATAGTATTCCGATAGCAGAGACTAGGAATATATTTTCTCCCTTAGGAAAATCTACATTTTACAAATTTGCCTTTGATATCAATTCATGTTTAAGAGGAAAAAAAAAAAAAGTAAAATCCCTTAAACATGCACTGAAGAAAAACACATCATAAGGTGCAAACTGATCAAACTCATCTATGCTATATACCCTGAAAATCCAATTCTGTGGCTTTAGTGCCATCCCCAAATGCTCAAGAGACTACTACTGAGACCTCCAGAAGTACCTCTCTTTAAGTCAGCCTGAGTTGTGGTGTTATGCAGTGAGGCTGTGTGTGAAAGCTGCTGATTGCCTCACTCTCAGGCACACTTTAGCAGACAGTTTAGAGAAGGTTTAATGCTTCAGAGGAAGTGGGGTAAAATTTTCAGAAGTGACTAACTTAGACGCCTAAGTCCCATTTTCAAAAGAAATATAGGCACTTAAGAGCCTAAGTCTCATTAAAAGTCACTGGGACTTAGGCTCCCAAGTACCACATTTTTAAAAGGTATTTAGGTGCCTAGCAGGATTTTTAAAAGAACCTAGGTGCCTAACTCTCATTGGGAGGCACTAACTTGAAACTATTCTTATCCTTGAAAATGTAGGTTGATGGAATAACAAGACAGTCAAACTAAGAAAAAAAACTGATTTTTTTCAGAATGCCAGGACACTAATCATAGCAAAGTGATGTAAAAACCAAAGCAGGAATAAGGGTGTTAATATCAGTGAGCAGAATATTGAGTCTGTACTAAAATAAAATAAATACTTTCAGTAATAAGGACAGTTTGGAGACATAAAAGGCATCTAGGTAGCCAGCTTAACCAATGTATAACAACAGCTAAAAGACATAAAGAGAAGGCCAGAAAAATTGTCACGATTTCTCTGATAGTGACTGGAATAAAAATGGAGAACAATATTTTCTTACAGTTTGTTAAAACCAAGCCTCATCGCTAAAGGCTATTCTGGAGAGCATCTAATGATTACAATATTCATATTTTAGTAAGTGAAAGTACGGAATTGATGAGATTGAGGGGGGGAGGTGCTATGGAAACCCATGGCTGTCCTTTCAGTCCATACTGACATACTTCTAGAAGTGAACTGCAAAGATTTATTTAAAATAAGACAAACACGTAAGCTGACATCACTAACTTTTAAAAGCAAAAGGGAGTTTAAGGGAATCCTCACAACACTGAACTTGGTAATTAGAAAAGGAGCAAATAGATTCCATTTTTAAGATTACAAATTTATTACCAATACATAATTCTAAAAAGCTTAATAGTACAAAGTTTTGCTCTTGTAGGTTTTGGGGTTTGTTTGTTTTTTTACACAGTTGTAAACAAAAAATATTTAGAATCTATGAGGTTCAGACTATTATGATTCATTATTACTGCTAATCAGTGTGGTAGGTTTCCTGACTCTACATTTTGACAAAGCATGAATTCTTACCGTAAATGTTCGTACTTCCATACACCTTCATCCTGCCCTTCAGGAGGTTCCAGGATTTTGTCAATGTTAGAACAGTCTGCCCTTATGTTTTGTTGGATATACTGAGAAGAAAAGTAATAATTTCTGAAAGTTTTTTAAAGATAGTAGGAACCATATTTAGGACTGGCCCACAATTCTAGTTACTTTGATATATACCTACTAGCCACTATAGTAAGGATAACAGCCACTTATTTCTTTAGTCTAACTGGAAGTGAGCAGCTATGTTGATGGACCAAAGTAAGAGGACAAAAAAAAAAAAAGTAGCAATAGGTGGAAAAGGAACAAAGCAAATGTCCCAAAAATACACTGTGTGAAAAACAGGTCTTCCTTGAATGAGAAATGGTAAGAGGAGCAGTGAGTTTTACCAGGTAGCAATAAAACCTGTTCAACTGGTGAAACCGGACACCAGGATTCTAGTGATTTCTACACACAAAATTACTGTATTAACCAGTACACTGATTTCTATTTCTCTATGGAATTATGAAGTTATTTTTGTACAACTATATCACAAGCAAGAAAAGAATGTGCCCTGTTGCTTACATCTTGCCAAAAGTCACAAGATTTGGGTGACTAAACTTATACACATGAAAAAATATTTATTAGAACAAAAAATACCTGTTGAACAGCTAGTGTGCTATCCATTTCTTCAAAGGATTCATCAGGCCAATTGTAAAAATCCTATGGAAAAAAACCCAAATTTAAACCAGTTTAATAAAGGGTGTAAAAGACAGCATGTAATTTGCAGCAAATTCTGAATCCTTACTATCAGGAAACTTCAACATGCTGTAGGAAAATAACCTTTACAGTTCCAACAGGAAACTACATCTAGAAAGAGATGAAGCAGACAAAGTTGCAAAGGACTATATGGGACTGATGCTCACCCTCCTAAAAACCAAAATATGAAACTTACAATAAAGGAGCTACCACAAAGTTATTTCATATCTTAAAATTAAAGCTAAAGCTTTGCTTGACTTGTAATACTGTAAATCATCTCTTCCATTCCTTTTCATATGCTAAGAAGAGTCAGAACTGGTTAATACTTAAAGACCCCAAAAAGAAGTCCAGGGTTCTGAAAGAAGTGGTATTAAAGTGATTTCACAAGTGACCAGCAAGATAGGAGTAATGTGGTACTTCTAGCAGCACCTCTGGGTTGTTATGATGGGGTGTTGGCCTAACTCGGCCGACTCTTACCTATTATTCCTTCATCCTACCAAATATCCTACCTGATTTTTTCTGATTGAATGTTTTGCTCATTTTCATCCTAAACCATTATGTAACATTATTAGCTGCTGTTAAAAAGGTGTCAAATTTCACCTCAGAGGTGGCTGCCTGTCAGTGGCTGGTGAAGTAATTCACACACACACGATCAGGATGACCAGATGCAAGTCAAGGTAAGAGGACTAGATGCAGTCACTAACATTTAGCGACTAGGACTCTTTCTTATGACCTGAGACTCCGGAACATCTAGGTCCCTGGGAGGGGGCGAGCCCCCGGTCAGTCCCAGTGCAGAACACACCTCTCTTCTGAGCTGACAAGGCTAAACACGGAGCAGACTCATCCCCACCAGCCGGGCAGGGGGAATCCACACCCAGCCCCCCAGGGCGGCGAGAAGAGCTGCCAGCCGCTGCCGGGGCAGCCGGAGCGAGGCCCCGCAGAGCAGCACCAGCCGGGCGTGGAGCAGCCCAGAGCGGCCCGGCTCCGGTGACAACCCGAGCGCGGGTCCCTGCCAGGCGAGCTGGGCCCAGCGGGTGGCCAGAGCCCGCTGCGGGCCGCGCCGCCCAGCCCCGGGCCACTGGCACCGGCACCCCGCCCGGGGCCGGAGAGGCCCAACGGCTCCGCGCCGAGACGGACCGGGCCGGCCCCAGCCCGCGGGGGCGCGGCGGCCGAGCAAGCCCAGCCCGCCCGCAGCTGCCGGCCCCTCGCCCCGCGCGGGCAGGAGGCGGCTGGAGCGCGGCGCCTCACCTGGGCCTTGGTGCCCGGCCTGTTCCGCCTCAGCACTGCCGTCCCCTCCGCCATGACCATAGTGACAGCGGCGCCAGGACCCGGATGCGGCAGCCACTGACGAAGAGTGGGAGGAACAGGCGCGGCGGGAGCAGAGGGAGGGAGGCTCGGGAACAGCTGGGGAGGGGGGGGGGAAGAAGATGGAACAGCCTGCGTGACGACCAGAAAGGGGCGGAGTGGAGGGGGTTGTGGGTAAAGCAGCTTCCGCGAGGAGGGAGGCAGGCGGAAGAGCCGCTGGGGAGGCGGGAGTGGCAGCGGTAGCTAGAACAACCCCCTAGAGGTCGGGGGAGGGCGGCGCCCAGTGGTGCGCGCGCTTTGTGCGCGGGGAGAGAGAGCTGGGTCACGGGGTTGCCTCGGGCCGCCCCGCGCGCTGCCAGGGGGTGTGGGCGGGGCCTCCCGGGGTCTTGGCTGGGTCTGGCTCTCCCTGGGGGAGTTGTGTCAGCATGTGATTGGCTTATCCATCCGGGGGGCTAGGGAGAGGCAGGAGGCAACTGCCCCCTGCCCCATAGCAAAGAATGCCCCTGCCTGACATGCAGCTGTCTGATCTCCCCCTCTTGTGCACAGCCGCCCCCAGCCTGCAGGCCCTCACTGGGGCCGGGTTCAGAGCCAGAGCCGGCTGGGACAGTGTCCCTGGCCTCTCACACCAGTCAAAATTGCTTTGGAGCCATCTCGGCAAGGGTGGGTCACAACTCTTAAGGGCTTGGGACTCCACCATCATCCCCAATCGCAGATTCTCGTTCGCAAAAGGTAACCCTTGGGCCAGTCCACCCCACAAGGAAAAGCTCCCGTGTCCCTTTCTCGGTGCTTACAGGGCTTGTATTTAGATAGCTGGTACGGAATATGGCTTCCTTTGTGACTTTTCTCAAGAGAAAAATCCATGGTGTCTTAGAAATGTTGCCCTCTGCTTGCTCCTCAGTTACCTGTCAGATGACAAGGACACATGGCCTCAAAACACTTGCATGAGGGAGTTTTACCTGGCCTCACAAAAATAGTTAGTAGGATTTATAGATCTTTAGGCCAGAAGGGACTACTGTAATTCTCTAGTCTGACCTCGATAACACAGGCCATAGAGTTTCCATGAACTACCATACAACTTCCCCCAAAATAAGGTATACCTACTTTTATCAGATGTGAACTTGGCTCCCAAAGGATAGCAAGCTAACCATGTTGTTACTTTGCAAACAAGATGCCTGTATGTGCAGAAATTCCTATTACATTAATTTCTTCATAAATCCTGCTGTTGCATCCTGCCATTATCTCTGACTTGTCTGTAGCAAGGACTCTCTTATATCAAATGTTTACACAGCTCTGAGCACGATAGGGCCCTGATCCTCAAATGGGGCCTCCAGACATTAAAAAAATATTAAAGCGATTGTTAAAATTATATGATACACACGATGAGAAAAGAGTGTCTGTACATCTGAGTATAGTGCTTAGATCAGTGGTTCTCCAACTTTTATACTGGTGCCCCCTTTCACATAGCAAGTCTCTCTAAGTGTGACCCCCCCTTATAAATTAAAAAAACTCTTTTGTATATATTTAACACCATTATAAATTCTGGAGGTGAAGCAGAGTTTGGGGTGGAGGCTGGTAGCTTGAGACCCACCATGTAATAACCTCGCAGCCCCCAGAGGGGTCCCGACACCCAGTTTGAGACCGCCTGTCTTAGATTATCCACAAATACAAAGTTTGTTTTTAAAGTCATGGGATACCTAAATTTGGGTTACTGCTGATTATGCACAATATGTGAGTAAATTTAAGAATACAGTTTAGATCTTAGCATCCAAGTATTCAGATACATCACTCATGAAAAGTTAGAGAGAGAGTTGGTTGTGGAAAGCACATATATCAATAAATGAAGATTGTCCCTCAGGAATTGAGAATTAGGTAGGTTGTCCATTTAGAAAATATAATCCATGAGGGAATTATTTCAATTACTTTCCCAACTGCGCTTCTCATCAGCACTCCAGCTCATCCCTCCTGGTATTGTCGATGTCCGGTGATGTGTTCTATGTAGATGTCCCTCGACCATCTGATAGCGTCTGACACCATGAGTTGCCGCATCAGCCGAGCGTAGCGTTGACCAATTCCACATTCTCTCAACACTCACTCGTTACTGGGGTCCCATGCACCAAAGGCTCTGACGATCAGTGCGCATGTCTGAACCTAGTAAACCTTCGCACTCAAGGTTTTGGACAGAGGGGCTCGGGCATCATGGAAGGCCAGGGTCCTGTTCTCGAAGGACATTGTGACATCCACCATTACGATCTTCTTTCGGTCCACATTGGTGATGACGATGTCTGGTCGCAATTGGCTGTTGGTTCTGGGGATGGCGGAGTTTACGGCAACCTGCACCACGGGTGGCGGGATGGCTCTGGCCAGGTGATCTTGGATGGTGTTGTGTCGCAGCTGCCAGTCTCTGGAATGTCTCTGCCAGTCTACCTACACAGGACATGGAGTAGCGTCTCATTGGCATAGCCGCACTTCCTGTATCACTTGTCCGGATTCCTGTGGCGGATGGCTCCGTTCAGCGGACCGCAGTTGAGCCAGGCCTTGGGATGAACCTCCAGTCGGCAAATTGGGTGAAGCTGCCCCCGGGGAGGAAGTGGTTGCTGGCGTCCCACCTTGCACGTCACCTTTAACGCCTTGCCCGGCTTCCGTTTCAGGTTTTCCACATATTGGCAGTGTAGGGCATCCTTCAGGGTCCTCTCCGGCATGGTTCTAGCTCCTGGAGTGATGTTAGTGTGATTCGTGTTCTTCACCTATGGCACCAGGACTCCCAGCTCCTGGCATTCCTTGCACCATGTCCAGCAGCAGCCAATACGCTTCTCCAGTCGTCGCATAGCATTGCGGGCACAAGTCCAGAGCGAAGCTGTCTCCCCCTCTCTAGAAATACTAGAAATAACATGAAAAAATTTAAAGTGACAAAGTAGTACAAAGTTATAATGTAATGGGGAATTTAATTCTTTAAGTACCAGAAAAAAAAAAGTGGTGTCAAAACATTATAAAAGCAATATTTTACAGGGCTGCAAAGTTGATCTGGTTTCCACCAAGCTAGGATGTTAGTGGCAAAATGGACACAAAGCATCTCAGGGCCCTTCAGAGTGAAGTGGATAGAAAGGCTAATAAGTACCCCATGGCTGCAGTGAGCATTCATGAGAAGGGTTGGCCTTCGTTCTTGGGTGAAACAAGCCAGGCACTCCCACCTGCACTTGCACCTGACCTGGGTACAGTAGCTGTCACTGGAGGTGCATATAGAACAAATGCAGATGTAGAAATAGAACCGGCAAAGGAAAACACTCTCACAGATGGAACAGCTTCTGTAGGACAGGGAGCAGGGAATGGGGATAGAAAGGATTATGGAATATTCTTTTTGGGGTCTAATACCATGCTCATCATCATGCTAGCAGGGGGTGATGGAAAGCAGAGAGGAGTGGAGATAGAATAAATTCTGCTGAGATGGGGGTTGGAGGTTAGGGAGGAGGGGGAAAAGTGCCCGCTAGTGGAGGACAGAGAGAAGGAAAAGACAGAGACAGCTGTGCCTGTAGGGAGTGGAAGGCAAAATAGAACCACTTGGGAGGGAGGATTGAATGGGACAGGACAGATGGATCCGAAGGTGGATGAGACTGAACATCTTCTTGGTAGCAAAGAAGATGAAAAAAAGAGGTGGGGTAAGGAGTTTTAATCAATTGACAAAGTAAATTAATGATCTTGCTACATCAAAATGTTTGTAGAAATCTCTGTCCTTCAATAAAGGTGCATAAGGGCCATAGAGCATGCACTCTTATTACACCAAGCAAATCAATTCTGAATGAGATACACTTTCAAGTTTAAAAGTTTTTCCTTGCACCC
Source organism: Chelydra serpentina (assembly GCA_037349315.1). Classification (NCBI taxonomy): domain Eukaryota; kingdom Metazoa; phylum Chordata; order Testudines; family Chelydridae; genus Chelydra; species Chelydra serpentina. The sequence goes on along the minus strand of JBAIAC010000029.1, from coordinate 30,437,834 downwards.
CTTGCAGGGTCATTTTCAGTTTGATAGCACATTTAGTGCAACTTTCGCCTATTCCCCACATTAAAGGGTTCATAATCTACATTGCAAACTTTGTTTCCTGCTGTTAAATCATTCTGAGTTTTTGTTTTGATTGGGGAATGTCACTAACAGCATTCACACAGAGGCCAGTCCTGTTCTCAGTGGCCAGACTGACAAGTCAAAACCTGAGCAAGATAAAGTGATGGGAAATAGGGAATCCTCAGGGCTCCAAAGCATATACCTGGAAACTACCTCAGGGAGCTGACAGTGTGACTGGGTTGGTGGTTCCAAATAGGATGTACTTAGTAATGTTGAATAGGTGACAGTTTAGTGCATTAATGCAGATTGCATTGCATGATAATTAGCTTCCCTGCCCCCCAAGCACATTGTAGGCCAGCATTCCAGGCTCCGCAATTGCTTGCTCTCTAAGTCAAAAGGTTGAACATGGCACTTCTGTGTGAACGGGTGATAAAATTAGAGGGGAGAAATGGTGGCCTACAATGAAGGATTGGGTAAAAATATCTGGATTCATATTCCATCCTATTTAGACCTGGCACAATCCAAAGTTAATGCCTTGAAAGAGGGCATTCTGCCCTGCTAAGCATGTCATAAGGCAGACCCACTCATTAGCTTGAGGGGTTCCTCTGCCACTAGTCACTGATGTTTTTCCTTTCCATACTTTCTAAAGGTTAACTAACATTTGAAGCACAGAATTTAGGGTTTTGACAGCTGCTTGTCCCGGACTTTAAATTCAAGGACAGCAAAGCTTCCAAAATGCAAATAAATCAAGCTGAAGAACACATCATCTGTCAGAAGGTAATAAGTATCAGCTCTATCAATCTACAACCAGTTCATAGTTTTTGCAAGTCAGAGAGAAAAGAAATTAATGGTATTTTTTTAACCAAGAAGTTTCAAGTGGGACTTTAAGCATCTCTCCCTCCCAGTATTTAGTTACTTATGTCTGGCATTTGTCCAACCATGTTAAATTTTACCAAGTAGATGAGTATTTAAAGAATCATTTCACTTTTTTTTCTAATCTGCACCCTCATTTTTCATTAGTGAAAGTCAGAGCGAGTATTTGGCCGATGTATTTAATATTAATGAAATCATCCACTTAATGTGCAGCGGCAGTCAAAAAAGCAAACAGAATGTTGGGAATCATTAAGAAAGGGATAGATAATAATACAGAAAATATCATATTGCCTCTATATAAATCCAGGGTACACCCACATCTTGAATACTGTGTGCAGATGTCACCCCATCTCAAAAAATATATATTGGAATTGGAAAAGGTTCAGAAAAGGGCAACAAAAATTATTAGCAGTATGGAACGGCTTCCATATAAGGAAAGATTAATAAGACTGGGACTTTTCAACGTGGAAAAGAGACGACTAAGGGGGGATGTGATAGCGGTCTATAAAATCATGATTGGTATGGGGAAAGTAAATAAGGAAGTGTTATTTACTCCTTCTCCTAACACAAGAACTAGGGGTCACCAAATGAAATTAATAGGCAGCAGGTTTAAAACAAACAAAAGGAAGTATTTTTTCACACAATGCAGTCAGTCTATGGAACCCTTTGCCACAGGATGTTGTGAAGGCCAAGACTATAATTGGGTTAAAAAAATAACTAGCTAAGTTCATGGAGGATAGGCCCATCAATGGCTATTAGGCAGCATGGTGTCCCTAGCCTCTGTTTGCCAGAAGCTGGGAATGGGCAACAGGGGATGGATCACTTGATGATTACCTGTTCTGTTCATTCCCTCTGGGGCACCTGGCATTGGCTACTGTCAGAAGACAGAATACTGGGCTAGATGGACCTTTGGTCTGACCCAGTATGGCTGCTCTTATGTTTTTGTTATTATTTTTTTGTAGGGTTAGTAATGTGCTTTTTCACATAGAAGCCTCACCAAGGCACATTCCTGCCTCATCATCACAGGGGATGGGGCCAGTTAGGGCAACAAAGTTTCCTGAAGATAATACAGCTGCTTCTAGGCAGCAACTATAAGGTGGCAGAAGGGGAATGAAGTTTGAAAGGCATACCTATGCCCCACTCCCACAATCAGATGTAGTTATTGAAAGGCTGGGGAGAAAGTCCAGGGGTGAACAGAAGTACCTGTTCCTCCCCATTTCACCTACCTGTAGTCTAAAAAGCAGAGGAAGAAATAGACAACCTCTGATATGAGAGAAACAACTGGAAGTGAGAATTTTTAACAAGTGGCTGCCCTCCCCCCCACTAAAACCTGAGGGGTAACTGCACACAGTCATTGACTTCAAATTGATATGACAGTGGCAAATAAATCACAGTTGCTAAGACATCCTGTCCCTAGCCCCCGTGATAGCCTTGCAGAGAACAAACAACCTTCACCTTATATGTAATCTATGCATATTGGTCCATCCCTTTATTTATAGTGCAAAGTGGATTCAGGGCCACATTATTAGTTTGCACTTGTAAACTATAATACTCTTTTTTCAAGACCCACAACACACTTCACTAACATAAACAAGTAGGAAGGCATTATCCCAGTTTTCAGATGAGAAAACAGATCTTAAATCCCCCAAATTTTCAGTCAATTACACAAAGTTAAGAAGCTACACAGGCACTTACATAAGTGCCTTCAGAAGCACTGAAAATCTCAGAGAACATAAGGAGGGAGCAGAATACTGGGTGAAGTACCTGTAGCAACATTAGCATACTCAATACACCCAAGCAACTTTGGGCTACTTGTACAGAACCTAGCGCAATGGGGTCCTGGTCCATGACTAGGACTCAGACACTAAATACATCAGTGGGATACATGCTAAGGAAACCTATATCCCTCAGGTCTCCCTTGCTGAAAAATGCATCTGTAAAGACTACGATTCCCACTTCCGGTAGCCTGGTACATGGGGCATCAAGCCCCTAGACATATCCACTACAAATAAGTATCCTGTGTGCATCTTATCTTTAAAAGACTCTTATTTAGAGGGACTCTCAAATATTAGGCTTACCTAGTGACCTACATCAAAAGAATCTCCACCCCAGTTCTTATCTATGAATAGTTAGCTTGCAAAAACTAGGCTGTTAATATTTAAAATCTCACTCAGCTCAAAGATTCAATTTAACATGTGACCTGTTTAAATCCCAGAACACAAGCATTATCACAGAAGATAAGTGATTGCATCATAATTGCTGTGGTAACAGAAGGTGCATTTGCACAAGCTTATTAGCATTGGGTTGCACAAGCCGTTGGTTTTAAAATAGTTAGGGTAAATAATCTTCAGTTTCAGAAATAAAATGCATCACTGGAATCATGAAGGTAACATTGAAATGGGGCAGCTTTCAAGGTAGATAAGTGTTTAGGCTAATAAATGAGTTTGTATTTATTCAGCAGCTTTCATTCTAAACCACCTTGCAGACCATCAGACAAGTCAATAGGGATTTGTCTCAAACTGGTAATGACCACATGATTTTGCCCCAAACTGGTAATGACCACGTGATTTTGCCAGTTTGCATGCAGACCCACTGAAATGCAAGCAGCTGTCTATGAAGAGGTGGTGGTAACCAACTGTCACGGAGTATAGGGGAGTCCGACTCTGCACCCCTCTTCCCCAGATTCACTGGGAGTCTCAGCCAGCCAGTAGAACAGAAGGTTTATTAGAGATGCCAGGAACACAGTCCAACCAGAGCTTGCCAGTACATCCAGGACCCCTCAGTCGGGTCCTTCCGGGGGGCAGGGAGCTTAGACCCCAGCCTGGGGCTCCCTGCATTTCACCCCACAGCTCTAAACGGGGCAGGGAGGCCAGACCCTGTCTGCCCCCCTCCCCTCCTCTTCCCAAGCCAGCTCCAAACTGAAAAACAAAAGCCAAACCTCCAGCAGGCTCTTCCCCTCCCCCGGGGCCCCTCCTCTAGCCTGTCCATTCTCCCAGCCAAAGGTGTCACCTCCCAACCCCCGTCCTGGCTCATGTTACAGCCTCAGGTAAAGTCTCACATTCCCGATGCAGCCTTTCCCAATGCAGCCAGCCTCTCAGGTCAGATCCATCTCGCTCTCTACTCCGTCACACCAACCGACACTACAAAACTGGAGTAGGGGGCATTTTGGCTAAAGACACCAGGTCACGTGAGATCATTAATGTCCACACATAATAGAGGGGGTCTTGACTTAAGGTCTCCTCCAAAAGAGCCAGTTGGCAATCAGGACGATCAGTGAGTTATCTTAAATGCCTACACACAAATGCAAGAAGCCTGGGGAACAAGCAGGGAGAACTGGAAGTCCTGGCACAGTCGAGGAATTATGATGTAACTGGAATAACAGAGACTTGGTGGGATAACTCACATGATTGGAGTACTGTCATGGATGGATATAAACTGTTCAGGAAGGATAGGCAGGGCAGAAAAGGTGGGGGAGTTGCGTTATATGTAAGAGAGCAGTATGACTGCTCAGAACTCCAGTATGAAACTGCAGAAAAACCTGAGAGTCTCTGGATTAAATTTAGAAGTGGGAGCAACAAGGGTAATGTCGTAGTGGGAGTCTGCTACAGACCACCAGACCAGGGGGATGAGGTGGACGAGGCTTTCTTCCAGCAACTAACAGAAGTTACTAGATCACAAGCCCTGGTTCTCATGGGTGACTTTAATCACCCCGATATCTGCTGGGAGAGCAATACAGCGGTGCACAGACAATCCAGGAGGTTTTTGGAAAGTGTAGGGGACAATTTCCTGGTGCAAGTGCTGGAGGAACCAACTAGGGGAAAAGCTCTTCTTGACCTGCTGCTCACAAACAGGGAAGAAATAGTAGAGGAAGCAATAGTGGATGGGAACCTGGGAGGCAGTGACCATGAGATGGTAGAGTTCAGGATCTTGACACAAGGAAGAAAGGAGAGCAGTAGAACAGAGACCCTAGACTTCAGAAAAGCAGCCTTTGACTCCCTCAGGGAACTGATGGGCAAGGTCCCCTGGGAGAATAACATGAGGGGGAAAGGAGTCGAGGAAAGCTGGCTGTATTTTAAAGAATCCTTATTGAGGTTGCAGGAACAAACCATCCCGATGTGTAGAAAGAAAAGTAAATATGGCAGGCGACCAGCTTGGCTTAACAGTGAAATCCTTGCTCGTCTTAAACACAAAAAAGCAGCTTACAAGAAGTGGAAGATTGGACAAATGACTAGGGAGGAGTATAAAAATATTGTTCAGGCATGCAGGAGTGAAATTAGGAAGGCCAAATCACACTTGGAGTTGCAGCTAGCCGGAGATGTTAGGAGTAACAAGGGTTTCTTCAGGTATGTTAGCAACAAGAAGAAAGTCAAGGAAAGTGTGGGCCCATTGCTGAATGAGGGAGGGAACCTAGTGACAGAGGATGTGGAGAAAGCTAGTGTACTCAATGCTTTTTTTGCCTGTCTTCACAGACAAGGTCAGCTCCCAGGCAGCTGTACTCCGCAGCACGGTATGGGGAGGAGGTGACCAGCCCTCTGTGGAGAAAGAAGTAGTTCGGGACTATTTAGAAAAACTGGACAAGCACAAGTCCATGGGGCCGGATGCACTGCATCCGAGGGTGCTAAAGGAGTTGGCCGATGTGATTGCAGAGCCATTGGCCATTATCTTTGACAAATCATGGCAATCGGGGGAGGTCCCGGATGACTGGAAAAAAGCTAATGTAGTGCCAATCTTTAAAAAAGGGAAGGAGGAAGATCCGGGGAACTACAGGCCAGTCAGTCTCACCTCAATCCCTGGAAAAATCATGGAACAGGTCCTCAAGGAATCAATTCTGAACCACTTAAAGGAGGGGAAAGTGATCAGGAACAGTCAGCATGGATTCACCAAGGGCAAATCATGCCTGACTAACCTAATTGCCTTCTATGATGAGATAACTGGCTCTGTGGATGAGGGGAAAGCAGTGGATGTGCTATTTCTTGACTTTAGCAAAGCTTTTTATACAGTCTCCCACAGTGTTCCTGCCAGCAAGTTAAAGAAGTAAGGGCTGGATGAATGGACGGTAAGGTGGATAGAAAAATGGCTGGATGGTCGCGCTCAACGGCTAGTGATCAATGGCTCCATGTCTAGTTGGCAGCCGGTATCAAGTGGAGTGCCCCAAGGGTTGGTGCTGGGGCCGGTTTTGTTCAATATCTTCATCAACGATCTGGAGGATGGTGTGGACTGCACTCTTAGCAAGTTTGCAGATGACACTAAACTGGGAGTGGTTGATACGCTGGCGGGTAGGGATAGGATACAGAGGAACCTAGATAAATTAGAGGATTGGGCCAAAAGAAATATGATGAGGTTCAACAAGGACAAGTGCAGAGTCCTGCACTTAGGACGGAAGAATCCCATGCACTGCTATAGACTAGGGACCGAATGGCTGGGCAGCGGTTCTGCAGAAAAGGACCTAGGGGTTACAGTGGACGAACAGCTGAATATGAGTCAACAGTGTGCCCTTGTTGCCAAGAAGGCTAACGGCATTTTGGGGTGTATAAGTAGAGGCATTTCCAGCAGATTGAGGGACGTGATTATTCCCCTCTATTCGGCACTGGTGAGGCCTCATTTGGAGTACTGTCCCCAGTTTTGGGCCCCACACTACAAGAAGGATGTGGATAAATTGGAAAGAGTCCAGCGGAGGGCAACAAAAATGATTAGGGGGCTGGAGCACATGACTTATGAGGAGAGGCTGAGAGAACTGGGATTGTTTAGCCTGCACAAGAGAAGAATGAGGGGGGATTTGATAGCTGCTTTCAACTACCTGAAAGGGGGTTCCAAAGAGGATGGATCTAGACTGTTCTCAGTGGTAGAAGATGACAGAACAAGGAGTAATGGTCTCAAGTTGCCGAGGGGGAGGTTTAGGTTGGATATTAGGAAAAACTTTTTCACTAGTAGGGTGGTGAAGCACTGGAACGGGTTACCTAGGGAGGTGGTGGAATCTCCTTCCTTAGAGGTTTTTAAGGTCAGGCTTGACAAAGCCCTGGCTGGGATGATTTAGTTGGGGTTGGTCCTGCTTTGAGCAGGGGGTTGGACTAGATGACCTCGTGAGGTCCCTTCCAACCCTGAGATTCTATGAATCCTTACCTACCTTGGAAGCTCAAAAGCCTGAGCTAACATTATCAGCATACAATCTATACAAAATAGAGTTATGGTTCCAGGAAGTCCAGCTATTTCAGTCCTGCAATTTAGAACATTAAACTTTCAACTCACAATATTATTTAGAGCATAAAAACAGCATCTTTTAATAAAAGTTGTATCCTGTTGCCATTAATTTCAATGGGCTCAGGATTGGGCCTATAATTTCCGTACATTTTTCTTGGAACTTTGATTTCAGTTATGTTGGTAGTCTAATATGCGGATTGGCTTTTTCATAAGTAGCAGTATTTTTCATACTATTACTGTTAAAGTTTTGTAAGTAGTAGTAACAACTGTACCTGTTTCTTTTGCTTCAACCCCCTCTTCGCCCCCCCCCCCATTAATCAGAATTCCATTTAGGATGTAAATAAATTGAATGAACACAAAATTAAATCAGGTCTGTGTAGGCCAAATGTTAAACTTCCCTGTTGGAAAGGAACATTCCGTATAAAGGTTTTCACACCGTTAAGTATGAGTGACCTTGAATCTTCTTTTGAAGTTAGCTTTTTTTTTTTTTTGGTAAGAAAATGTGTGCAAGGGTTGGTTGCTTGAGGAAACAATGTTACTTCAGTTAAAATTAAATCATAGCTGGATAATGTTTACCATATAAGAATGCTACATCTGTGTAAATGAACAACCACTGTATGTTCTTGAATATGCTTTTGGATTGACAAATACCTCAAAACCACCAAAGTGCTATTTTCTTTGTAGTCCATATATTACATGATGGGAAAAGCCTTTAAACCCAGCCTTTTGTGAGCTACTGTAGGCAAAGTTCCAAGTCCTGGCCACCCCGAGGGCCATTACAAAAAGCCAAACCCAACACACAAGCTGAAGCCTAACTTGGTTCCCCCATCCAACCACCAGGTTTCATCAACCACCACAGAGGTGGTCTAAATTAACCCTAATGTAGGGGACTGGGAGAACTCCCCTGCAGTTACTGCTCCCCAAGGGCTCTGCCAGACATGGAGCTAGATCCCCCACCTGGGCAGCGCTTATAAGCTGCATGAGCATGCACAGGGGGCTGGGAGCTGAGGAGCAGGTGCAATGCTGGGCACCAGCAGGAAACAGGGGAATGTCACAGCTACCTGCTCCATGGCACCAGTCAGAGCAGCAGTTGCTTCCCATCCAAGACTGCCCAGCTCTGACACTGCAGTTTTGGGAGCAACACTCCCATGCCCCTCCAACTCCCCCCATGGGCTCACAGCTTCTGCCCCACGGGGAGCACAGGGCCCCACTGACCGCTGGTTGAGAACCACTGGCCTAAATCACAGTACACATTTCGGACAAATTAAAACCACACTTTGCTGCTGGTGGAAGAAGGGAGTAGAACACTTCAGCCTCACTGACTGCTGAGAGGGTGCATCACAGAAAAGGCCAAGATGAGGGAGTACAGCAGTGTCTCAACCTTTCCAGACTAGGGTACCCATTTCAGGAGTCTGATTGGTCTTACATACCCCAAGTTTCACTTCATTGAAAAACTATTTGCTTACAAAATCAGACAAAAATTCAAGCGTCTCAGCACACTACTACTGAAAATTTGCTTACTTTCTCATTTTTAACATACAATTATAAATCAATTGGAATATAAATACTGTATTCACATTTCAGTGTATAGTATATAAAGCAGTATAAATAAGTCATCTGTATGAAATTTTAGTTTGTACTGACTTTGCTAGTGCTTTTTATGTAGACTGCTGTAAAACTATGCAGATATCTAGATGAGTTGAGTTGGAAGACCTCTGTGTATCCCCAGTTGATAAGATAATTCTAGTCCAGTGGTTATGTCTTTACAGAAGGTAACAGGACTCAGATCTAGCAGTGAGGCCATAGAAATACACTGAAGTATATTTTGCAAAAACATTGTCAGCTTATTGACATGAAGCTTCATTACAGAACATAATTTTGCTGAGTGGATAGACAGCATGTTAATAAGATTCTACTGTATAACTAACATGAATATTCAACTCCTCTGCCTACACAATGTCTGTGTGTGAATGTATAACTTTTATATTAAATAACGATTGTAATGGTACTATACAAGATGTCTGGTTCATATTAAACCAAAAAAGATGTTGCCATAGGTAGGCTGAACAAGAAAAGAAGGTTCACCTAGTTCAGCAACTACAATAAAATATCACTTTTCATCTCTGCAGCACTCCTCTGTGGAGAGGGCTTAGTCCTTCCAGCTCTTTGTTGTTTCCAAAAAAATACACTGTTTGTTACCAGTACAACAGTACTGCAGGCGTGCATGGAAGTCATATTTGGATGTAGTCAGTTTCACGGTTTCTGGGGAACAGTAAGAGACGCAGACAAACAATGAAACCACGGCAAACATCTATAAGGCAGAAAAAAAGAAAAAAACCCACCACTCTAAAATTCCTTTAAAATAAAATAAAAAAATTCAGGACAGTTTAGAGGGTATCAAAATTGAATTTTCTGAAATCTGGAAAAGTTACAAAAATTCAAATTAACACCAGCACTTTGAACTGTTCAATGGAACTCCAAAATAAGAACTAACGTTTGTTTCTCTGACTGTACACATTTTTATTTTGAAGTGTTTGGATCACTACAATGGGACTGTAGGAGTTATTTCAGAGAGACTGGTTATCTGATTATTATAAAATAAAGAGCAGGAAATTATTTACATGATGGAAAAAGATTTCAGCACTTTAGTGGAATGGACAACTTCATGATACTGCAGCCATTTGAGAAATTTAGTCCACATACTTTCCAAGAATGTCACCATCTCTAAATAAGTAATACTCCTGCAAATGGAGAGAAAAAAATAAGTTAATATCTGTTGCAGCCAAATCTCATAGAACTAGTAACTGGCTCCAAGGTCAGTAGCACTAAATATTGTAGTTACCGAGATTGATTTATTGCTGAAGGCTGAGGCCAATACTACACAATCAAAGGAAATATTAACCCAAGGACTTTTATAAATATCTGTTGCCCTGAGAGCGTCACTATGTTTCTTTCATTCCAGGGGATATTTTTCACCCCTTTGTGCAAGGCTCTGAGGTAACATTTTCCTGTGAACATCCTCTGAGACTATGTTCACATATTCACTGGAGTAGTAACATTAAGTGGTAGGAGCCTCCGGAATCTTCTCTCCTCCTCAGCAAGGATGACATTGCAGTCAGCCCTCTATATTTTTTTCCTCCCAAGATAAGGTGGCAGATACAGAGAACCACTTTTTCTCTGCAGCTACAGGGAAATGTCAGGGGCAGAAGTGTTTCTCTCTCAGCAGAAGACCACAGATGCGTAGTGTGCAAAAGCCACAGGGATCAGCTTGATGTTCCTCAGTTGGAATGTTAGCAGTTGTATCGGTCATTCAGTTTGTCAACAACACTATTCATTTTTTCACAGGGTCTATCAGCTAGAAGGATTTTAAAATAATCCTGAATATTAGTAAACCAATTTAGCTTGCAATTATAAAGTTCAGCAAACAAACCTTGTCTTCCAGTACTACTTTAGTACCGCCATATTCTGGTAGCAGAATCTTCTCGCCAACTTTTACACTAACTGGCTGAATCTCTCCACTCTAAAAGGGGAGAAGAAGAAAAAAAACACTCATATGTTGCTACAAACAAACATTCTACATTTGTTCATAAGCGCACACATTTATCTAGGAAAATTTAAGCAGAATATATTTGTGACGGTGTTCCCCATAAAGTTTTATGGGGAGATGCTTATACATGTATATATGTAACTAGAATATGTTTTATGCTACATGTGCCATGTAACATATCTCAGTGAAAGTTATGACCTACTGAATTTATTCCTCCTGTTGGTATGCATGTATCATTGTTGTAGTTGGAGTTATGAAGATTGGTTTTTATATTTGCTGGTTTTGTACATAGCCTTTGTAAGTGCATGGGATCATCTTTGGAGCAGAAGGTGCCTGTTAAGTACGAGCACTTAACAGACAAAAGACGTTGCAGACCCCAATCCACATTGGGTCTGGGTCTGGAATGCAACTGGTTAGGCTGGTTGCCGAAGGGTGCATGGACAGGTGACTTGCCCAGGTGATCCCCAAACTCCATGGTAACAGGATGTTACACAGGGAGGGGGGAAAGACTATAAAAGCCCGGGGGAGACCCTTCCATTTTGTCTTCAGCTGGCTAAAGGGAGAGGCTCTCCACCCCCCCAAGGACATTCCTGAGGGGAACTGAACAAAGGACAAAGACACTAGGGGGTGTGAGCGACTGCTGGACCCAGGCTAATTCTACAGCCTGTAAAAAGGAAAATATCCGAATCTGGTGAGGCTTTTATCTGTGTTAACTTTGAATAGACATAGACGTGCGTGTTTTATTTTATTTTACTAAGTAATTCACTTTGTTCTGTCTGTCATTACTTGACATCACTTAAATCCTATTTTCTGTACTTATTAAAATCACTTTTTACTTATTAAGTTTCCTTGAGTACGAGTTGGTACCTGGGGAAAGCAAACAGTTGTGCATATCTTTCTATCTTTGAAATAGAAGGCGAACTATTTATGAGTTTACCCTGTATAAGCCTTATGCAGGGTAAAACGGATGTATTAAGGGTTTAGACCGCTTAGGGAGCTGGGCACCTGGGTGTCAAAGGTAAGAGCGCTTCCAGGAGCCTTACAGTGGTGAGTGGACTTGGTTCGGACCTGGGTCTGTGTTTGCAACAGATCAGTGGAATCTGGCTCAAAACAGACAGGATTCGGGAGTCCCAAACTGGAAAAGGCCTGGAGGCAGGGACAGAAGTGGCCTTGGCACACCAGGTGGCAGCACCAAGCAGGTCTCTGTGACCCCAAGCTGTCACAATATTTACTAACTGTTTAGCAGTGGAAGTACTAATCTTGGGGGAATCTGCACAGTATATTCAAATTCTGCATATTTTATTTGTCAAACATAATATAATCATGCCAGTTTCAATAATTTTGGTAATTTATTTCAAAATACCTGTTAGCAAGTATGTCTAACAATACAGACACAAAAAAAATCCCCCAAAAGTAGAGAGTTTAAAAAACCCCTAGGACAACCCAGTTCCTGTTTCTTTGTTATGCTTGTGTTGGTGCCCGAGTCTGGGTGTGTCATATGTGCCAGCTGGGCACATCTTCTTGGGGGAAAACTCTGTCCCTGCGGTCTTTTAGTCGATTCTAATTTTTTGCCCTGCCCCCAGAGGGTTACCATATAAAGCAGGGGTGGCCAAACCACAGCTTGTGAGCTGCATGTGGCTCTTTTACAGTTACCCCCTCCCTCCCGCACCAGGCCTGCCCATTCTCCACCTACCAGACTGCCTTGTGGTGAGGCTAGGGGCCTCTGCCAGAGATGTCTAGCCTTCTGGCGGTCAGGGTGGGGCCAGAATTTAAAGGTTCTCCCCACCCCCAAACAACTTGAGTCATGCCCTCCCTTACCCTCAGTGGCCCCACTCTGCAGCTCCCAGGTGTTAGCTCTGCATGGAGAGGCAGCAGTAAACTGCTGGGAGGGGCCGCTGCTTTAACTCCCTGGGGAGAGGCAGCAGCAAAAGCAGCAACTCACCCTGCAGCTCCCAGCTGTTTTCCACTGCCTTTCCCCACAGCCACAGCTTGCAGGCTCCAGAAACTGCTGTGCAGGGACAGGGCCATGTGGCACTATGTGACTGAGCAGGGCCAGCAAAACCAGGCAAAAATCTTTTTTCCTTTTTTGGGGGGGGGGGGGGGGGGGAAGAGGAGAGAGAAGGGGGAGGGAATGACGCCATGTGCACTCCCCGTGCATTGCCTCTGGATTCTGCCCAGTGGGGAGGGGGGTTTCAGGGATTCAGCCCCAGCAAGCACACCTATATCCTATTTTATACTAGTAAATCTGATCTGAACATGCTCGTATAACTGCTCCTTAAAAATGAGAAGATTTGTATATTTAGTTTCTCCAGATGCCTTGAAGGATACATCTACAATTTGTGATTAATTGCCTTACTTACTAGATACCACCAAATACAAACCAACTTCCTTCCAGTTAAAAGAATTTTAATCTACAGTTATACTAAAACCAACACAGAAATACCGGAAGTCAGAACATTTAAAATAACTTCAGTTAATGAACAGATACTCTTGTGCTGTGCAAAACATCATCAATGATAGAATAGAAACCCAGAGTATGGTTTCTGTTCTGCTCCTAAATCTTGGGAACGTGTTGCGTGTCCGCAGCAATTTAATCAATAAGGCTATTCAGCAATTTAATCTACTCAATGATCCTAGAACAAACCTTTAGCCTCCCAGCACTGGTGGACTGCATCATTTACCAATTCATGCCAGAGCAAGAAAAAACATCCTCATGGAAACACTCTTTTACAAAGAACTTATTTTCTTCAGAGCTCTTTACAACCATCAATAACTCTCTCGCTCAAAACACTTGTGAAATAGATATTATTCCCCATTTTACAGATAGGGATAAAGAGACAGGAACACTAAGTTGATTTCCCCATGGTCACAGAGACTACCAGTGCCAGGTTAGGAGTTCTTGGCTCCTCTTGTGCTCAGACCACACTTCTTGTTTGTTTGTTTTTTAATTTCTTCCTCTTCAAAATGTTATACTTATTGTTTTGATCAGACAATATAAATTTAATGACTAACATCCTTTAGCTATTTTGATTTTTTTTTTCCAGATAACATCCCGCTTCTACTCCTTTTATCCAAAAAAGTTAGTGAGGTGCAAAATCTGGACATATTTACCTTTCCTTTGGATCCTGATCCAACTGCCACTACTGTTGCTTGTAGCACTTTTCCTTGAGATTTTTCCGGAAGCATGATGCCTCCTTTGGTTACAGTCTCAGCTGCACATCTTTCAACCAGAACACGGTCAAACAGGGGAAGAAACTTCCTAAATGCTTTCCCTGCCTGTTGAAATAGTTCCAAAACCACAATTTTACTATTTAAATAGCAAAGTAAGGGCTGGATTCTAAGCACCTGCAACTCCCACTGGTGTCAATGAAGGTTGCAGGTACTCGGTATCTCTCTGAATTAGGCCCAAAAGTAAGTTAACATTAAAGCAAAAACGGAGCTAAATTATAATTCTAGAGAAGGAATAGGCTCAGTATGTGCAACGAATAGACAAGTTTAACAGTTAAGATGCACATACTTTTAAACAACTGCCTAAGATAACTTAAAACATTAACAGATGAGGAAAGCTTTAGGGAAACCCTATGTAGTTTAAACCTCTGTAGATCTAAAAAGCATAAGATATGTTATTAAGATTAATTACGTCTGATTAAATGCAGTTCACATACAGATTGAAAACAGTCACCTATAGCTAAGATATAAGACACTTGTGGGACAGTTAATAGTTATTTTAGATGAATGCTTCAAAACAGAGAAGCAAAGATTAAGCATGTCACATGTTGGTCAAGGCTTTTGAAATATTCAAGTTTAGTATTCAATACAGTAATTAAGGTACAATCTTGTGCTAAATAATTTGGGAGAGAAGATAAATCACTCATCTTATTTTGCTTGCTTTTGAAGTTTGAGATGAGGTGTACAAAAAAAATGTTTGAAGGAATGCCATTATCTGCAAAAAAGTTTTGCAGATATTGTCCAGTGATTTTTACAAAAGTATTAAGATTTATAATTTTTTGTAAAGTTTAGCATATGATCCATTGAAGTATATTACAAACATCAAGTTACGGTTTGTGGAGAACTGCCAAGTCACATGGTGCTGGCTCCCTGCTCCTTTCCAGTTGCTTCTACAGATGTCTGGATGCCACAGCCTGGACACTTGTAGAAGCAGCTGGAAACAAGGAGAAAGAGCAAGATGAGGTCCCTCCATTATGGGCTGCTGCTACACAAGAGGAGAACAAACAAAAACTGTCTTCACAGACCAGTGCTACTAACAGAAGCAGAGCTACTTGGAAGCAGGGAGCTGTTATTCACAAAGGTATTAGCTAATTGTAGATCATCCCCCATTTTTATTAAGACATAGGCAAGGCTATCAACATGTTGAAAACAGTTTAAATAACTTAGATTAAGCATTTAGGGGCTTTTATACTAATTCCTGTTTTTTTGAATCAGTGATTTCTCTGACAGGAAAGAGCATAAGGGAAGAATCAATACATGAAACAACAAGGAGTCTGGTGGCACCTTAAAGACTAACAGATTTATCTGGGCATAAGCTTTCGTAAAAACCCCACTTCTTCAGATGCATGGAGTAAAAATTACAGATACAGGCATAAATATATATTGGCACATGAAGAGAAGGGAGTTACCTTTTTACTCATGAAAGCCTATGCCCAAATAAATCAGTTAGTCTTTAAGGTACTACCTGACTCCTCATAGTCTGTATCCACAAAAACAACCACGGCTACCCTCTGACAATGTAAGAAAGAGGACATTCAGAAAAAAGTTGAAAGGAATTTTTTCCTCAAACTCTGTAGGGTTTAGCATTGTATAAAGACACATTAGAAATCCCTAATAATATGAGCTCACTCTCTGAGTATTAAGTCTTGCTTTTGTTAAAACATTGTTTCTGATAAATGACAAAGCAAAAACATTTGAAGAGAAGGACATCCTTGTTCTCACTGTTTCTATTGGTGTATCAGTTTCTACTGTATCTAAATGACCTTGTGACCATGCAAGGTCACTTACATGGATAGGCCTAAAAGAGAAAAAAATAGTTTAATTAATTAAACTATATTAATTTTAAAAGATTGTTACTGGGTAAGTTACAGGTCTATTTGAAATACATGTTCACTTCAGTGGCTCCCAAAAGCAAATTCCATTACAAATGCATGCTGCCTTTCATTTCACAGCTACCTATGGTAGCCAGAAGTTAGACATTTCTATTTCCACCAGCACACAGCAAGAACATGATCTTTTTCTACAGTCTTAGCTCCTATTCAACTGGTGTTTATATGGGATCACTGGCTTAACTTCTCAAAAGGGGGCGGAAGGGCTGGCTCAGCAAACCTGCCGAGGAACAGACTTGAGGGCCAAGGCATGAAGTGCATGCAGCCTTGCCCGTAGCTAGGCCACGTGCTCTAAGCCCCCCGACCCGCCATGTGCTCCTCACTGCGGCACTTAGAGGCTGCTGGGGTTGTCTGTGCCTACAGGCCGGCTGCAATGGGGGGAGGGGGGCGAGACCCCGTCCCCGCTGACTGCAATGGGGGGAGGGGAGCGAGACCCCGTCCCCGCTGGCTGCAATGGGGGGAGGGGCGGCGCGCCGAGACCCCGTCCCCGCTGGCCGCAATGGGGGGAGGGGCGGCGCGCCGAGACCCCGTCCCCGCTGGCCGCAATGGGGGGAGGGGCGGCGCGCCGAGACCCCGTCCCCGCTGGCCGCAATGGGGGGAGGGGCGCCGAGACCCCGTCCCCGCTGGCCGCAATGGGGGGGGGGGGCGCCGAGACCCCGCTCCCGTTGGCTGCAATGGGGGAGGGGGGGGGGGCGCCGAGACCCCGTCCCCGCTGGCTGCAATGGGGGACCCCATGGGTGGCAATGGCGGGGGGATCCAGAGCAGCCCCCCCCCCCCGACCTGCTGGGGAGAAACACGAGCGCAGCCCCCGCCTGCTCCACCCCAGCGCGGCGCCCCCCGCCTCGCAAGTCCGGCCGAAGGGCCCCGGCCAGACCGCGCGAGGAGAAGGCGACACTCACCATGGCGCGCCGAGTCCCTCCCGCTTACCGCTCTGCGAGTTACTGAGCGCCGCAGACCCACACCTAATACACGTGGGGGGGTGCCTCTCTGACCGCGCATGCGCCACCACCTCCCCTCTAGCGCCGCGCGCCGGAAGGCGGGGCTATTTCCGATGTCTCTGCAAGATAAATGTTATTTCCAGGTTTATTTTTTACTTTCGCAGGAATTCTACGCGCTAGAACCGGATTTTCTATGCAGCAGAGCCGAACACCAGCCTTAATAGGTCCCCGTTACACCGGGCCTCTGACCAACACTCGGAAGTGACGTGATGCCACCTTTGACCTGTGGCGAGCATGAGCGTTCCAGAAGTTTCTGGAATTGGGAGGCCCCAAAACCTGTTTGATTCATACGCGAGTAGCCGGAGCTGACGCATAGGACGCACAGTCCCGCAGGCCCCGCCCACTCCCCGGCTGGGCACTTGAACGATTGGCGGAAAGCCGCGCCCCGCCTCCAGCTGAGGCGTGCGTATGCTATTATGCTGGTTGCGGGGCCCGGCTGCCCAGGCCCCCACATGGGTCGCTGCCTGCGTGGGGGAGGGGCAGAGTCCGTGAGTGCTGTGTTCCCTCCAGGCTCCCGTCATTCAGTCACCCAGCGCAACGCTGCTCGTCCAGCTCCCAACCCGCACCGCGGAGCCGACTGCTGCCTTGCCCGCCCTATACAGGTGAGCGGCCCGGCGCGGGCCTGTGCCCGCTGAGGCGGGGCCCGGCGCGGGCGCCTGTTCCCCTGCTGCTCTCGGCTGCGCCGGGGCCTCTGCTCCCGCCAGCCACGTGCGCCCAGCGCACCGGCCCGCCTCTCCCGGCGCGGCGCGGCCCTCGGCGCTGAGCGGGCCGGGGACGGCTCCTCGCGCCCTCCGCGAGCCCTGCCCGCCGCCATGGAGCGCGCACGCACCTTCCCGCACGTGCCCGGTGTCACAAGGACCCGGGTGCGTGCGAGACCCGGCCCCCGCCTCGTGCCCACCGGGGGGGGGGGGGGCACGTCCTACCCTAGGGAGGGGGGGGGGAGAAGAGGAGACACCTGCCTGTGTGTGATATCCCCCCCCCCCGCTCCTTTGTGTGTGTGAGAGATTTTCCCGCCTCCTGCCCCTGACTGTGTATCTGTATGTGTGTGTGTGTGAGACCCCTTCGCCTTCAGCCTGGGAGGGGGGTGTGGGACTGTGTGTGCGAGACCTACAGGCTGTGTGCACCGCTTCCTACGTACTGTGTTCCCCACTCGTCTGCACTGGCAGCATTAGTAGCCCCTGGCCGCCCGTGTGGGCGTGGCGGCGCTGACCTGTTAGCAGGATGGTTTCATGCCTTTCGTTGCTGGGCTGCAGTTATAGGCTCTCCCATAATCGCTGGGAGAAGGGGCCTCCCTGAGGGTGGCTCCCCTGCCTGCGCAGGTTGGCTCATCCAGCAGCAGGGGGCGAGTGTCTCTTGACCTTGTTATGTCCTGATGGAGAGAACTATGGAAGGGGGATAGGCCTGGGTTCTGCAGACTTTCTCTGCCAGGCTGTTGATACTGTTGCAGTTTTTTTTGTTAGTTTATCACCAGATGCTTTCAGCCTTGAACTGTTCACTTGTCACACGTTCTGTTTTTGAGATAGCAGCTTTAGTTTTAGGATGTTTATACTGATAAAGCTGCTGAGCTCTAACAAACGTTTTCTTCTAGCCTGTCTATAATAGTCTCAGTGAAATACGCCACTTTTTCTGCTTTATCTTACATAGTACTAGTACTCTTAATACTTGTCATTGCTGTGGCTATAATCGCTTCACATACAAAAAGTGAACTTCACAATGCTCTTGTGAGTTTGATAAACTTTATTCCCATTTTACAGAAGAAGAATTTGAGGTGGAGAAGTTGTGACTTGCCCAGGATCACATTGAATCACTGGAAGAGTTGGGATTCGAATTTAAGGGTCCAGACTACTGAACTTTTGCTCTACTATCCAACTGTTAGAAAAATTAGGATACTAAAATATTTGATCAGTCACAACTTTCATTTAAAACTCAAAAAACTAATAGCAACTTGTTGTTTACTCTAAATCTTTGGAGGAGTTTGAGAACAAAACACAGGAATATGGTTGTTCGAAGGACTGTGATACAATAAAACTAATGTAGTATCTTACCTTTTCTTTTTTTCCCCTTCAGAAATGCTCCGTTTATCAACAGTGCTACGTCAGATGAGGCCAGTGTCCAGAGCACTGGCCCCACACCTACAACGGGCCTATGCAAAAGATGTTAAATTTGGAGCAGAGGCTAGAGCTCTTATGCTACAGGGAGTAGATCTTCTAGCAGACGCTGTAGCTGTCACCATGGGACCAAAGGTATATTAAAAGCTTTGTGTGTGTGTAATGTGAATACTTGTACAGTACAGCCCGGTTTTATAAACTAATTGGGGATGGAGGAGTTTATAAAATCAAAAAATTCATAAAATGGACCATTTCAAAATTACAATAGGTACAGTGCATAATTTACCAATCATTCAATCACTGTGCACATAACAAATGGTAAATGTATAGTGTGCCACACTCTTGTTGGGGAGAAGTGAATCTCTTCCTTGCTGCTGAATCTGCCTTTCCAGCGCTACACAGCCACTTAAATGTTGGCTTTACAATTGAAGTCACATTCAGTGGATGGAAAATTACTTGTAGCAGGATATATTTACGGTGGTTAGTGTTAATGGGGTCTGTGAACATACAGTGGAGAAAAAAAATAAATAGAGGCAGCTTAACTGCCTGCAACAAGTTTAGGCTTTCAGAGTACTAGCGGTTATGTCCTGCTGGATCATATGATGTTGGAACAAGACATAGTTTGGAGAGGGCTTGTGATTAAAGCAAGGCCATGGATATCATCCATGCCTCTAGGGCAGTGGTTCTCAACTTGTGGCCCAATCAGCACACAGCTGTAATGCATGTAACACCCTCAGGGCCATGCAGGTAGTATATATATTGTGTGGATGCAGCCCACAATGGTAAATGGGCAGGGGGGAGGGATAGCTCAGTGGTTTCAGCATTGGCCTCCTAAACCCAGGGTTATGAGTTCAGTCCTTGAGGGGGCCATTTAGGGATCTGGGGCAAAAATTGGGGATTGGTCCTGCTTTGAGCAGAGGGTTGGACTAGATGACCTCCTAAGGTCCCTTCCAACCCTGATATTCTATGGTTCTATGAAATAGGTTGAGAACCACTTCTCTAGGGAGTATAAATTTCAGACTGTCTATCAGTATTGGTTTCATCTTGACTTGACCTGGTAAATAAGAAAGAGCAAGCAAGTCCCAAGGGTGTAATAATAAGGGTGGATGATGCGTGAATGCACCTTTAGGGCCCAATTTTCCAAATGTTTATCCCAGTGAGTAATCCCATTGAATGCAGTTGGACTACTCCCATGAATATAATTATACACATTAGGTGCTGGCAGGATTGAGGCTATATATACACACTACTATAGAATATTTGCATGTAATCAGGTTTGTCTCCTTAAGGTAAGTGTTCCATCACTCAACACTCCTGACGTTTTCTTTTTAAACCAAAACCACAAATTAGATATCTATCAGCTTAAGAGAAACTTTCAAGTGGGGAGAAGATTCTACTTAATTTATATCCTGGCTTTTAAAAATAATCTAAATAAACACAACGGACAGCGTGTGAGACTGGGTGGCTCAAAGCAGTTATTTTTCCACTGTTAATGACTGCCTAGCTCATGAGAAATGGGTTGGTCTGTCCATTTATTTCTTCATCACTATGACAAGGTGATCGCCAAGCCACAAACTGTACCATGATGTGTGTGCCTGTCTATTTCCTCTTGGTCTATCCATTAACGTGTCTCTTTCAATGTTCAATTCAAAGGCCTGTCTGTAGTAAGTTTATTCTTGTACATGTTCAGTAATCTGCAGAATCCTCATGATAAAATCATTCTTTCCAAAATCGCGAAGTACAGGAGGTTATCAACTTTTTTCCATACCTGTTTCTGGGACATCTTCTCCTGTGTTCCAGAGCGCTGGTCTCAAGGCCATACACTTGAGAGCTCCCAGATTTGCTTCTTCTCGTGACTATTCTCTGGTAGTCCCAAGTCAAGTCTCTCCCATGAGAACTCCCTAGCAGTATTCCACTCACCCAGGTCTCCCTGAGTCCTACCCCTTGTTCTTGGGAGCCATTCTCCTGACGTACATCAGTCCTATTGTTTCATGCTTGGCTTTCCCTAACCAGGCTGGTTCTTCCCTTTGTTCCTAGGGGCCTC
The DNA here is from genome assembly GCA_037349315.1 of Chelydra serpentina. NCBI lineage: Eukaryota > Metazoa > Chordata > Testudines > Chelydridae > Chelydra > Chelydra serpentina. Next base: position 30,416,892 of record JBAIAC010000029.1, on the reverse strand, counting down.
TGTACAAGCTTTCTTGTAATTCAGCAGGGGTTCATCAGCTGTGACCAGTCCTCACCAGTAATGTTCTTTACCTTTTGTTCTTCCCAGTGGTTCTCTGTATCAGCTCTCCTTTGTTGCTTCTGTTTCTCCCTGCATCTGTCCTTTCCTCCTCACATGGCTGTCATCTGTTCCTTTTCTGACTTTCTCCTTTATATGGCTCAGGTGCCTTCTCTTAACCCCATTTGGGAGGCAACTAATCAATCAGGTGCACTGGCCCCTGCCCACTCTTAAAGGAGCTAGTCACCCTGTAACAATCGGTGTTGGCACCTTCTCAGCTTTTCTGAAGGGCAAAGGTATAGGGATGTAAGCGAACGGCTAGTTTCTCAAGGGTTCAGAAAAAGTGATGAGACTGAGGTCAGCTCTACACCTAAAATGCTGCCACAACACCCAGTGCAGCTGTGCTGCTGTAGCCCTTCAGTGAAGATGCTACTATGCCAATGGAAGATGACGTAGTTAATCCACCTCTGCAAGAGGCGGTCAACGGAAGAAGTCCTCCTGTTGACATAGTGCTCTCTACAGTTAGGTCGGTATAACTGTCACTTGGGTGTGAATTTTTCACCTCCCTGAGCAATATAGTTATACTGATGTAAGTTTGTAGTATATACCTAGCCTCAGTATGGCCATTTTCTGTAATACAGCTGTCCTGTGGGTGGGCAAAGGGTTTCAGTACTGTCAATTGATATCTTTTATATTAAATCAGCTCTTTAAAAATGATAGATGTTAGTGCACTCACCCCCCCTTGTTAGACTTGCCCTTATGTATTCAGTCTTATTTGAAGATGAATATGTTTTTGCTAGCTTATTGCTCCTGTTGACTTTACAGGGATGAGAAGGAGTGAACTACATTGTGTTCCATTTTATTCATAACATACCTTGTTTGTGCAAGTTAGATGCTCTCCTTTTAAAATGGTACCATATGCTTTCACTGATTTCTGGCCCCAAAGAGAAGAACCATTATAAATCAATCTCTCTCTCTCTCTCTCTCTCTCTCTCTCTCTCTCTCTCTCTCTCTCTCTCTCTGACATTGGAAAGTAGGAGCACACATTTTCCTCTTCATAAAAATAAGTTTATAGTTTTAGTTGGTAGTATTAACAAATCTGTGTCTTGGTGGAGAGTGGCTGTCTGAAGGTATGTCTACACCGCAGTAAAACACCTGCAGCTGGCCCATGTCAGCTGGCTTTGTTTGGGCTACAGGGCTATAAAATTGTAGTGTAGATGTCTGGGCTCGGGTTGGAGCCTAGATTCTGGGATCCACTCCCCCTTGTGGGGTCCCAGAGCCAGGGCTCCACAAACCCAAGTCACCTAACGTGGGCCATCCATGGGTGTTTTATGCAATGTAGATATTTTATGTTGTGTAGATGTGCCAAGTGGTAATTCTGTAGTAATCCCTTTTGTCTGTGCTGCTTGGTATCGTTTTAATTAATGTACCTCTTATGTATGTTGGATGATTTTAGGGTAGAACAGTGATTATTGAACAAAGCTGGGGAAGTCCCAAGGTAACAAAAGATGGTGTGACAGTAGCCAAGGCAATTGACTTGAAAGACAAATACAAAAACATTGGAGCCAGGTTAGTTCAAGATGTTGCCAACAACACGAATGAAGAGGCAGGAGATGGAACTACTACTGCAACAGTACTGGCACGTTCCATTGCCAGGGAGGGCTTTGAGAAAATCAGCAAAGGAGCTAATCCTGTGGAAATCAGGAGAGGTAAGAACTTAACAATCTTTGTCACTATTGCACTTAAGGTTTTTTCTAACATTTGTCTCTTCAGTTTCTTCTCTGCGCTTCACTCATGGCAAATTTGATTGGTGTTTGAGATAACCTGCCTCTGCTTGGAAAAGCCATATGACCCTTTTGGGAAGGGGCAGAACATAGAAAGGAGTCTAACTTTGCTGGCAAGTGGGTGAACTAAGATTGTCAGGCCTTGTTTTTTTAGATACACACATTTCATATAACCTGTGGGATAAAGCGCTCTCTTTCATCATTGGATCACATTTACTTGTCATTCATCACAACAGATCTCAGTAAAGTCTGTCTTCTGATAGGCTTATCTTATGGAAGTTATACATCAGGACATGTTTATACAGTGCTTAGTATTATGTGCCCAGAGTATTTTATTTTTAATTCTATTTAACATCTTTACCAAGTAATATCATAGCCATCTCTGCTTTTCTTCCTCCCTCACTGAATATTCTGTATGTACTTGCAATTTAATATTGAGGAGTGTTTTTAAAAAAATATATATATTGTAGATCTGTCAGTGTCTTGTGTTTGTAAGATTGGGACAGGCTGTCCTTTGTCCTTGAAAGTGCATGGCCTTCGGGGGTCTCCAAACTACGGACCGAATCCGGCCTGCGGCTTCGATTTGTCCAGCCCCCCAACCAATTGCTGCCACTGCCTCAGCGGCACTTCGGCAACAGCTCAAACGCTGCTGCCGACTCGACGGCGGCGAAGCCCCGTCGAAATCAGACCATGCACTCCCTAAAGTCAGCCCGCGAAGCCCCTTCACAAATTTTATGTGGCCTTTGTCTCCTAAAGTTTGGAGACCCCTGGCTAGACTCAGCAAAAAAGTAAGTACTCTACTTTGTACACAAATTGGGGGGGCGGGGGGGGGAGGATGTGTTGCTGCTTTTGCATTGTTTAACTTGCGTTACTATTTTGAGGAATTTTGAAGCTTGTCATGGGACTTGACTGTTCTGCACCACATAAATAGTTATGGTTACTCGTATGAATTCTATCATATTCTCCTATCAAGGTGTGATGCTAGCAGTAGATGCTGTCATTGCTGAACTAAAGAAACAGTCCAAACCTGTTACAACTCCAGAAGAAATTGCCCAGGTGAGGCTTCATTCAAGAGTAAAAATAATCTTAATGGAACCAGCTAAATTACATATTTGGATATATGGCATCAACTTGCTATTGTGTTGATCAGACTCTTACTGCAACTCAAATTGAAAATGCAACATTTTATCTTTAGGTCTCTGTAGCCTCTAGTGCTCTGTCTCAGCTTTCTCCAGCTGCTTTCGATTTCCCTCTGACTCTATAGCAGAGGTCCTGGAGGAGAGGGGGCGTGGTGGGGCCAAGGCATCCCCCAGGAGGGACTGCCACCCATCCCCATTCCGCTCCCAGCTCGCCTCTAACCCTGCCCACAGCCACGGCTCTGCACCTAGACCCATCCCTGCCCTCAGCCCCAGGCTGGGGCTCCGCTCCTGGTCACAGACCCACCCCCAGCTGCGGCCTCCTTACCCTGGTCTGCATTTCCTCACCCCTACCCCGGAGTCATGGCTCCGGGGGGGCATGACCCTGGAAAGTTTATGGACCACTGCTTTATAGAGACCAGCTGCCTGCTCTCAGGCCCCATTCAGAGGCTGTTACTGAGGCACAGGAGGGCTGGACCATTGGCCTTTAAAGGGTGTAGTCCACTCTCTGAAAAACCAGCATTGATCTTCAGCTGACTCATTAGCCTCCCAAGTAGGTTCTGTCTTCATGTGACAAAATGCCAAAAGTGACTATTGCTACCTTGATTCACAAGTGAATACTACATATATTGATGAAAGAGACAGCTGTATATTAAACTCATTTGTAATTGTTCACTGGCTATGGGAGAAACATTAATGTTAGATTAATAGTTAGATTTCTAGACTTCTCAGAAGTTTAACATGAGATGAAGACTTTATGTCCCATACCAATTCTAATTTATAGTAATGAAAAATGGAAGAGACTTTCCCTGAAAAGGTTGTCGTTTTTCACATATCTAATATTGCGTATCTAATCATGTGGCAATGTTAATGCTGACATTATCATGTCATGGATTGCATCCTCTTGTTCTCTGGCCTGTAACTCTTTAGTCTTATTGCTCCCTTAAAACAGTCCCTAAACTTAATTTCTGTTAACAGTTGATTAATTAAGTGCTAAAGGGAAAAATAACTAACATCTCATTGAAGGTTGCTACAATCTCAGCAAATGGGGACCAGGAAATTGGCAACATAATCTCTGATGCAATGAAAAAAGTTGGACGGAAGGGTGTTATCACAGTTAAGGTAAGAATAAAAGGAATACTTGTGGCACCTTAGAGACTAACAAATTTATTTCAGCATAAGCTTTCGTGGGCAACAGCTCACTTCATCGGATGCATGGAATGGATCACATAGTAAGCAAATATTTATACATACAGAGAAACATGAAAAGGTGGAAATAACCATACCAACTGTAAAAGGCTAATTAATTGAAAGGAACTATTATCAGCAGGGGAAAGAAACTTTTGAAGTGATAATCAAGATGGCCCATCACAGATAGTTGACACAGAGGTGTAAGGGTACTTACTAGGATATTAAATTAGGGGAAATAGATTCAATTAACGTAATGACCGAGCCATTCCCAGTCTCTGTTCAAACCTGAGTTAATGGTATCTAGTTTGCATATTAATTCAAGTTCCGCAGCTTCTCGTTGGAGTCTGTTTTTGAAGCTTTTTTGTTGCAAAATTGCCACCTTTAAGTATGTCACTGAGTGATTAGAGAGGTTGAAGTGTTCTCCTACTGGCTTTTGAATGTTATGATTCCTGATGTCAGATTTGTGTCCAGTCTTGAAGATAAACTTGCCAAGTTAGAGAAACATTTGCTGAAAGCACAGATAACCAGAGTAATTAGTGAACTCACTGCACTTGTAACTAAACTCCTTCCACTTTAATCTGAAATCCAGACTTGCTATATGTTGCTGCTATATGTTGTTGGTTCTTGTTTTGTATGGCATCGCCGCATGTACTCTGCCCTCATTACAGAACTCCAATAAATTGGAGTTGGATTAGGAGTACATAGTGAGCCCAACATCTTAACACTATTATAGTTTTGTCTCATTGCCAGTAGGGAATAATGCAAAGAAACTAGAAAACTTTTTTTTTTTTTTAATATATGTATGTTAAGAGGACTGCTGCTTGCTCTTTATAGTCAAGATGACATATAGACCAAAATTATGCAGTGGCAAATACAGGGACATGGAATACAGTGAATGGAAACTGAATCAATGATGAGTTGGACTGCAGAGCAGATACATATGTCTAAACTATGTGACATGCTGAATGGTTCTCAGTAGCCTGGTTATGAGAGATACCAGTATTTCTATAGTGCATAATACATTTAAAATCTCTTAAAGATAATTGGGAGAATGGTAGTTTCTTAACTGCAGTAAATTAAGGTAAGACTGACTATACTGGCCAACAATCACTGGCTCGCAGGCTTTTTTCTTTTTTTTTCCCCCTTTTCCTTTCACTGTTTAAGTAATCTAGAACAATAAATCCTGCTAACTCGTCAAGATAATGTCTGTTAAAAGACCAATACAGGATGAATTTAGCTATAAAAGTAGAGGTGAACTTTCTTGGTGGTTTTTGATCTAATTCTTGTGAGACATTGTTTCCACCACAGGAGGTAAGGATGTGTTTTGCAGAACACAATTTGTGTGCACCGATACTTCCCCCTCTAGAGACAGTATCTCTCTCCCTCATTGTTCTTTTCCCCCATAAAGGGGAGAGGACCTAAAGAATACAACCACAGTGAAGGTAGCACAGGGAGACTTGAATTCCATAGATTAAATGTAAATTTTTATCACACTTAAACAGGATGGCAAGACCCTGAATGATGAGTTGGAAATCATTGAAGGTATGAAGTTTGACCGAGGCTACATCTCACCATATTTCATTAATACAACCAAAGGTGAGTTTGCAAAAGTTGCCATCAAATGCCTTGTGCTATAGCCTGTATGAACAAAAAGAATGTCTTCCTAGAGAGCTTACAATACAAATAAAGTGAATTTTGGGTAAAGTGTCAACATTTACCCATAACTTTTCTGAACCCAAAGATGTTTCCCTATTTGTATTCAGTTAGCTGTTTGCTTTTTTGACTAAAATAAGTTTTTACCTTTTTTTTTATTTTTTATTTTTGGGGTGTATTGGCTCTGTAATTAGTGTATGAGCCAGAAAACGCAGCTTGATTTTCTGTTCCTAAGCTGACTTTTCAGAACTGGTAGTTTAAAAAACAAAGCAAAAAAAACCCCAAAAAACTTGCTTACAAGAAAATGTCACTTTGGTCTCTTCAGAGTGTAATCACACGCTAATGAAATTTAAGACTTATATGTACATGGAATAGAAGTATCATTTGATCTTTGAGAAACATAATAAGAGTTTATTTGCATGGCTAGTTCTTGCATTCCCTTGTAAAACTAGAGCATTCTTTCCTAAGTAAGGGCTGGGGAAAAGTAAAATCACCTTCATTTCACAAATTGAAGTAAAGGGGCAGGATGATGTTGATGGGTGTTCCTTTACCCCAGAAAATACATGGATGCATGCAAAAGTTTGTTATAACCCGAAAGTATTATTTGTATATATTGCTTAGGGTTAAGTCACCAAATACAAATTGAGGACGTGACACATTTGTGGCACAGCTTTAAGTCAAAGTGCTAAAATTCTTAAGTGGCTTAGAATCATAGAATCATCGAATATCAGGGTTGGAAGGGACCTTAGTTGGTCATCTAGTCCAACCCCCTGCTCAAAGCAGGACCAATCCCCAATTTTTGCCCCAGATCCCCAAATGGCCCCCTCAAGGATTGAACTCACAACCCTGGGTTTAGCAGGCCAATGCTCAAACCACTGAGCTATCCCTCCCCCTGTGCTTGATCATGTGCAGTAGTTTTCAATTACTTCTGACTATGTTGGAGTTTTCATGAGAGAGAGAAAATAGAAATGCTACAAAATCACAAATTGGCATCAGGTTTCAGGAGTAGAAATATTACTTGAAACTAGTTTTTCACTCTTTTATTTAATTTGTCTGAACTTCATTCTATCTAATATAAATGTAAATGGAGAGTGTAGTGGCCAGATTTGATCAGGTTTGGGGATTGTAAAGGGTACTTTCATATATACTTGCTAAAAGAGAACACTTAGTTCAAATAATACTTATTGCCTCTGCAGGACAGAAATGTGAATTCCAGGATGCTTATGTCTTAATCAGTGAGAAGAAAATTTCCAGTGTTCAGTCCATAGTTCCAGCTCTTGAAATTGCCAATGCTCACCGTAAGCCTTTGGTCATTATTGCTGAAGATGTTGATGGTGAAGCCCTCAGTACTCTAGTCTTGAACAGGTAAGGCTTGAATAGGTGTACCTCCATTTGGAGTCTTGTCAGTCTACTTCAGAGTCAGAAAACTGTGGTGGTCACTTTGCTTTTAAAAACAGCAGATGTTCCTGCATGGTTTACTCTGTAGAGCAGTAGGACCAAAAGTATAGGTCTGTCTGAACTTGACAACTTTGCATTGCTTCTTATTTGTCTCCTCTCAGTAATGCAGACAAACAGTAAGTGCTGTGAATAACCCCATTCATCTAATTTGGGTGATAACTCTGAATCCTAGTGATGTGATTTAATTGCTAATCCGTTTAGTGGAAAAAGCCAATTGATGAGCTTGTGGGATCCATTAAGATGGCATTTTTGCTTTGCTTGTCTCACGTGCACTAAAATCTTCATTTATAACATTATTTTGTTCTCTCAGCTACTGTAACAGGTACTGTAAACAATTTAACACTTTGTTAGAATTAGTGTTCTCACTGAACTTTTTCTTTTTAGATTAAAAGTTGGTCTTCAGGTTGTTGCTGTAAAAGCACCAGGTTTTGGTGACAATAGAAAGAACCAGCTTAAGGACATAGCAGTTGCTACTGGTGGTGCTGTAAGTAAATTATATGCATGTGTATGTAAATACGTACAAATGTAGTAACTTTGTGGCCAAGCACCCATTTGATTTTTAACTTCCTCCAAAAAGCTCCAGAGGATAAGTATTTGAGGGATTGGTAACAGGGTACAACACTTTTCAGGTCACTGATTCACATTTGGTTCAGGGTGGACTGTCATGCCATTGTATAGCATGCTAAGTGGCCAGTTGTTCTAGCTGGTTATTAGGTGTCTGCTTCACATCTGCAATTCTTGTTAATAGTCTCTTCAGTGTATTGGATGGGTATGGAACTGTTCTTGTCCCTAGGTCATGTCTCCTTAAGAGACGCTTGACGTGATGGAGCTGTGGGAGAACTTGCACTGTGGCTGGTTTATTGCCTGTTCTGGAACTACTGTAAAAAGCTTTAATATGCAGGGCAGTCAGATTGGCACCTTGAAATGTCTAATTTATTCACTTTTTCATTTAAAATGTTAATGTTTATGTATGAGTGAGTTTTGAGAGCTGTAGTACAATGCAGCTTTATCTGCTTGTGATCATTTAATAGCTTTTTCACTGACTGCCTTTTAACATCACATATAGACCTCCCCAATAATCTTCAGGTTAGTAGCTAAGTGGTGGCCAGGAAACTTGTGAGAGTTGTTCTGGAAGCTTTTACTACTTATAAAACCGAACAAAAGCATTACCAAAATTAATGTCAGTGAACATGTCATGACCTCTCAATGTTCAGTGCAGATTTAAGCCTTCTAGAGTTTGGTCTGAAGGAGCGTGGAACGTTCTGTTGGGCAGTTTAATTTTATTTGTTTTTTTAAAATCCATGGCAGGGGCAACTATAGTATTAAAAAGCCATCTTTATTTTTTTTGTATACAAGTCTAAAAACAACATGGCAGCATTATACAAGACCCAAACTAATTCATGAAAATTATAGACTTTGCTACAGTGCAAAAGGAAATGGGATAAAAAAAAGTTAAAATCCCCTAAATTCAGTTTTAATAATTGCAGGCATCAGTAACATAGGGAAACTCCTTGAAATGACCCAACAGTGTCTCTGTAACACTACTGTCATGCCTGACATGCTGGAGATAAATGTGCAAAGTATTCCTTTTAGCTGGTCACTGCTGAAGGTCTGTAAATTAGATTTTTTTTATTATTATTTTAAATGGAAGACAAATTCATCACTGATTGATGAATCACAAGCATTGATGACAAAGTTAAGGCCCGTCTATACAGGGAAACTTTCTGGCATAGCTGTAGCAGAATAACTATTCTATTATAGCTATTCAGCTCCCCCATGTGGCAAGTCTATTTTGGAATAAAATCACCTATTCCAGAATAAATCACATTTTGCCAGAATAATGTCTATATCAGGGAGTTAAAGCAGAATAGTTATTCTATTATAGCTATGCAGGGAAATGTCTCCATTTAGATAAGGCCTTGGAGTCCAAGCTTACATATGATCTATTTCAGGTATTTGGAGAAGAGGGTTTGGGTCTCAATCTAGAAGATATTCAGCCTCATGACTTTGGTAAAGTTGGTGAGGTCATCGTGACAAAAGACGATAGCATGCTTCTGAAAGGGAAGGGTGAAAAGGCTCAAATTGAAAGGCGTATCCAAGAAATCATTGAACAATTAGAACTTACTACAAGTGAATATGAGAAGGAGAAACTAAATGAACGACTGGCCAAACTCTCTGATGGAGTAGCAGTACTAAAGGTGAGGAACTTTAAACTTCTTCCTTACTAGACTAAAACAGCAGTTCTCCAATTATGGGGCAGGCCTTCCAAGGGAGGCACGATTTGAGTGGGTTGTGGTGTGTTGTAAGTAAGGGTGGCAATGGGATGCTAAGTCTGCTGGGAAAAGTGATCTTGACGAATATCACTTTTCACATTTCTACCTTCTGTACTGCTGGTGCAGCGCTGCCTTCAGAGCTGGGTGCCTAGCCAGAAGCTGCTGCTGCTCTGCTCTGCCTTCAGAGCTGGGTGGCGGGATATGTATTGGGGTGGGGGCATAAACTACTACAGACACATGGAAGGGGGTACCGATCAAATAAGTTTGAAAACCCTTGGACTAGAACTATGCTATACCAAATGGGCAACCAACAAAATTTTAATTTTCACTAAATCGCTTTGACTCTTTAAATGCTTAACAGAGGTGTCATCTTTGATCTCCACTTCTAAAGTGCCAAAAAAAAAACCCACCACTTTAGTCAGACCTGGTAAATTGGACTTCTGCTACACTCTTTTCTTTTTCTTGTCAGGATTGCTTAAAATAGGGTGACATTCCTGTTAGAAATTACATTAGTTTACATGCCTTTTTCCCCCCTTGGGAGAAAAACCTCCATGTCTAGTTTAAGCAATTATAGTGAAGGGTGTATGGTTATATCTTCTGTACTTTTTCTTAAGACTTGAGCAGCTGTGCCCTATAGCATCCCCTGCTGGCTGAGCATGGCACTACCAATACTCCCAGCTCTACTGGGATGTGGCTTATCCCTCCAGCCAAGTTACAAATTTCACCCCGTCTGAGGTAGCAAAAGTCCAACTACAAAGTCCCAAAAACAAAAAGGCTCTTCTACTCTTTGGGTGTTGTCTTCACACCACCCTGTTCCCATCCCCTTTCTGGGCTACTTTTGAGTCTTTTTCTGACTAAGGGATAGAGTACTCTGCCTCAATCTGGTTCCCCTGGAGTACCATTCTGGGTTCCTACTGGGCTCTGTTTCTTCCATCCTTTCCTGATCCATTATAGAGCACGCTGGCTCTCCTGGAGTACCTGGTCTCCTGCAGACCTGGGCTCAACGCCTTCTGCAGGAGCCTGCCTTCTCCCTGTAGTTCCAACTGGTGAGTGATCTTGCTCTCAGCCTTCTTATAAGGCCCAGGTGTCCATTAACCTATCATCTCTTTAATCCCACCCCTTCAGGCTGGGAAGCAGCTAATTAATTATGGCACAGGTGGGGCTGACTCATCTTTCCTCTAAGGGGCCAGGACCCTGTTACAGTTTGCCATTTAACATCATTTATGTAATCCCTTAATGCTTCCCTAGGTGCAGGAATGGGGCCTGCTTGGTCACATAGGCCCCAACATTGTTGGCATTAAAGTTAATAAAGACTGCTGTCTTTGTTTATACTTTGAATTTTATTAGGTGTGTCTGAGGTGGATTTATTTGCCACGTGAAGGGTCAAAACTGGCAGACATTCACTGAGACTGGGGAGCACCAATGTGTGCCAGTGGTCTTCCTTTTAAGATTAGTAAGTGTGTATTCCAGAGTAGTGCCAACTGCAATTGTCCCTTATCTGGCTGAGTGTTTTAGTTCAGGAGAGGCAGTTTGGCTCACTACTTAAGTTTGGAGGCTGTGGAAAGGTCAAACTGCTATATAAAGTGGTGCTAAATTGGTAAGTAGAAATTGCCCCAGCAGCTAAAGCACCTAGCAATCTGTGGGTGCTCTTAGACTAAAATGGAGGTATTTATTCTTTGTGGCCATTAAAAATCCAAAAGCTGCTGTTTACATGAATAGGGCTGTTAACTACTATCTACAGGTTTAATTTCCTGAGACAAGATGAGTAAGATAATACTATTTATTGTACCAACTTCTGTTGGAGAAAGAGAAACTTTTGAGCTTACACAGATCTTCTATGGGTCGCATTTTCTGTCACTTCAACTGGATATGGGTTTCTTACTCTGATCCATTTTTACAGCAGGAATACATATTTTTGCTTTTCAGGGATGGATGAAGTGATACATTTACACCTTTATAAATGTAAAGCATCTTAATTGCAAAAGGCTCTCTACAACTGAAGTACATATTTTTTAACCAATTTCTATATGTTGCTTTTTGGCACTCAAATGGAAAAGTCAGTTTGTTACTAATGTTTAACTGGCCTGCAGTGCTTCTGAAGTCTGCAGCACTTTCTTGCCTCTGAGAATGTATGGGGACTTTACGCAACTGACAAGACATGTGCCTTGTTTACTCTAGATTGGTGGCACAAGTGACATTGAGGTGAATGAAAAGAAAGACAGAGTTACTGATGCACTGAATGCTACTCGTGCTGCTGTAGAGGAAGGTATAGTTCTAGGAGGTGGTTGTGCATTGCTTCGATGCATCCCAGCACTAGATGTTTTAACGCCAGTCAATGAAGATCAAAAAATTGGTAAGCAAACTACTTGAGAATTGATTTTAATTTGAAGATTAACATTTTCCTTGTGATACTACTTACCTTCAGAGTGCAGCTGTTTTTGTAGGTTAGAATACAGTTCATTTCAATGAGTCCTTTATGGTTATTTGGTCTGGTTAACAAGCAATCTTTGACACTCCTGATAATCTGTTGTACATTAAAAATGGGAAGACGCTTTCCTTCTGGTCTAATTTAGAAAAAGCAGGAAAACAGCTGTTCTGAGACACTAGTATTTAATGCGAGAGATAACTAACCTATTACTTTTCTAAACAGTTAAACAAAATGGGTGTCTTATAACAATTGCAGTTATAATTAAAGATTGAGAACATTTAACTTAATTTGGGGAATCTAATTTGACAGTGGCTTCTAAAGATTCTTTAACTCAGAGCAGATCATGCTGTACCAAGTTTTCCTACCCATGTTTTGAGTGGGGAGTGTTTTGTCTTCGGTTAGATAAGTTCATAGCTTATTTTCAAGAGTGATAATGGTAATTTAAACTGATGCTTGAGCTTTGTACTAGTAATGACCTCACTTGTAATGCTGCCCAGCAATAGGTCATTATCTAACACTTGCCTGCAGAAGGCAGAAAATTTTGTTTGCTCTCCTTGTAACATCATTAAGTTGGAGTATTTGACTTGCACTAGAATGCATGGGGAATTGTGTTCTAAATACAGTACAAATACTATTTACAGGCATAGAAATCATTAGGAGAACACTGAAAATTCCAGCAATGACTATTGCTAAGAATGCGGGTGTTGAAGGATCATTGATAGTTGAAAAAATCATGCAAAGTCCACCCGACATTGGGTATGATGCAATGCTTGGAGACTTTGTAAATATGGTAGAGAAAGGAATCATTGACCCTACAAAGGTAATCTAAATTTTTTTCAAAGAAGTTTAAGGTTATTTTAATTGGGGAGGTGGGGGGGGAGAAGGACTAGTATTGAACTACATTTTTTTTCATTCTCTTAGGTTGTAAGAACTGCCTTGATGGATGCTGCAGGTGTTGCTTCCCTCTTATCCACAGCAGAAGCTGTAGTTACTGAAATTCCTAAAGAGGAAAAGGAAGTGCCCGTAGGCGGAATGGGTGGAGGAATGGGAGGTGGTATGTTCTAATTCCTGGAATACTGATACATCATGAACAGTGATGGTTGAGACTGACAGTTTGCTAAACTTCAGAAGTCAGTGCAAGGGGTGGATAGTGACTGAAGTGAGGCTGGTGTTTAAAAGAATCACTGTAACCATTAGTTACTGGATTTCATTTAACCCATGTAACTGGTTAGTCACTGTCCATGCCTACAGGTAATTTATTTTGTATTTTTCAATAAAGACATTTGTACATTCCTGCTACTGGGTGCAAGATCCACATACCAATGTTTTGCTTTAAATTTAATCAACTAAGGCACTTGAAATTCTGTTTAATCAGAATTTATTGGTGCTTGCCACTACTAGGAAAAGTTCAGATGAAACCATTGTGTGCAAGACTTAAAAAAAAATTGTACAAAGACAAATATACAATTATGTGACAACCTCTGTAATAAAAGATTGTTCAAAGTTATGAAATGTATTGCCTTATTCACCTCTCCACAAACCTTTAACAAAAATCAAACCTAATGATACAGGGATCAAACTCTGCTAAATATCTGACCCTTAGTGCTGGGAAGGGATGGAGTATTTGTTTAAGAAAATCCTCTCTTCCATTGAGAGTGAGTATAGACCACAGGTAGTTTAGAAGTTATAAAATTCTGGTGAGAAACATCCAAGCTCAGACATTTCTTAAGAAAGATTAATCTTAAATTTAATGCAGTTGAAGTAGTAAGCTATGGACAGGGACTTGTCACTCTTCCTATTGAGTACTAATTCTATTTCATGTATTGGATTCTTTTAGCAGCAGTGTTGGGAAAATTTAGTAGTTTTGTGAGGGTATGAAAGGATAAATTGCCTGGGATTATTTTAAGAAAAGGAATCTTGTGTATCTACAGAATTAGCAGGTCTTGTAAAAAGTAAATTAGTACCCCTCTGACTGGTAATACAAAACTGTTAGTCTTCAGACACCTTACTAGAACATGGAGAGAAGGAGATTTGTCACTGTTTAAACAGGTTGGGTTGTATATTTTTAACAGGAAGTTAAATAATCAGACCTCTGCAGCTGCATGTTGCAACTCATATCCTCCAGGGAGAGTAGACTCTAGTCAGTCTGATGGTTCCCTATTCCCAGCAAACAGTGAAGCTATTCTAGGGGGAGGGAAATTGTGCACTCAGTGTAATGCCTGCAACTGATTTAAATCAACTCAGTTTAAGAATCTGAAGAGATTCAAATTTTCTGGCATATCCACTCTATATACACACTTAATACATCTAACTTTTCTGAGAGGGAAAAGAGGTAAACTTTAGATTTGAAGCTAAACATTTCACTTTAATTTCAGACTTGATCTAGTGGTAAAATTAAAACAGGAAATAGGCAATTCAGTATAATAGAGGATGCAGAGCTATTCATTCACTTAAATTATATCTTTAATTTTTAAGACAATTTAGCTCCAGCTTGCTTTTGGAGAGGAGGGAGAATAGAGAAAGTTAAGACAAGGGACTAGCCCTAGTGAGTGGAGATAGTGCCAGCCTTATCAAAGGTGTTCAAGAATTCTTGGCATAACTGACCCCTTTCATTGTTTTAATGTAATAGTAATCTGTTTGATGGTAGTAATGAATGTGTGGATTTAAGCAGATTTCTTTTAAAAAGCTTAATTGCTCCCTTTAGATCTTTATTTAAGTCAATTACATATACTTTATACACTGATTTAGTCTACACTCAAGTTGTAGAACAAGCAAGTGCTGCTCTTAGCTTCCTTGAATGTGTCAGTTTATATTTTTACCACTGCTACTAGTATAAGATGGCACTGCTTTGTCTACTGGAGCCTCGTCAGTTAAAATCTATTGGAACCATCCATTAGAGCATTCTTCTTTTGGTGTACAAGACTAATATTCCTGCTGCAGGAAAAAGTAGGAAGTTAAGGGCAATTGTCTTAAACTTTCCCTGAACATGTTTAGGTTGATGCGGATATCATGAGAATAAGTTACATATATTCAAAAACTACTAATAACTTAAACTTCATACACTTATTACAAACACTGCAAAAAAATTAACGGTTTAGATAAGGCAGTAATGCTGATGTGCTGTTCATTATATAATCAAACTGTTTGGCACGGTAAAGGCAATCTTGATTGGCTAGCTTACAGTAGCTGCCACTCAGTTTGTTACAAACACCACACCCTGAATTGCACTTGAAGCTTAATATTCCTCTATGTACATCTGGTTCCATATTATGTGCGTGTTTTGTACAGCAGTATATTACACACAAAGCTAAGTTAACAATAGATGCCCACAGAGAAAAGCACCTCTTATAAATAAGGTGTACAAATTAGATTATAATAAAGGTAGAGCTAATTTTTTTCCCTTTTATGTGTGATGAATTTCATGAAACATTAGCTCCCGAGGTATACTAGTTTCTGGGCCATAGACTTTAGATGCTCTTCTTTCAAAGGCAGCTACCATCTGTTTAACAACTTCATCAAAAAATAGTGTAGCAAGTTGAGAGTGTAGAAGTGAACGAAACTCAAAAGAAACCTGTTTGAGAGATCAAAAAAAAGATTGTTCTAGCATCTGCCATTTCAGTAAATCATCTTGCTTTATCAAAGTCAATCTCTATTTACTTAATGTGCATTATAGGGGAAGTGTGGCTGGTATTTTATAATTTAAAAAAATTCTTTGTAGGAAGGGGAGCTTTAACCCTATGCAAATGAAGTTTATATACAACTCTAAAATTTTAAGTGAAAACTCATAAGCCATTCAACCCAGTTTATTTTAGATAGCATCTTTCATACATGCTGCATCCCAGAATACTTCAGTATTAATACAAAAGCATGATACAGTTTATAAAAAAAATGGGTGAATAAAGCATGCAATTATAAGTTAGTGACTGAGGAAAACTCAGACTTAGGTAAATGAGAAAAGTGTGAAAAGAGATGTGCATTGGTCAGAGGCAGTGAGTAAGGGCAGCAGACATGGAGTTAAAGCCAGAGACCATTTGGGGGGGGGGGGGGGGGATTTTTTGAGCTAGAGCCTGAAATGAAGGAATGTGTAAACACAAGACATTAACATTACATCTAGTTTTTACCTTGACTGGTAGTTGTCATGCTATAGCTACATTTAAAGCAAGGAAAGAACAATATGGCAATTGGGGGGAAGACCAGCTGCTACTCTTCCCCATCCATCTTTCAAAGACTAAGGCTATAGCTTTAACTTTGATGCAAACTACATTTGCTGCTCTCACCACCTTTGGATCTAAGTATTCCAATTAGTGAATAGTCTTCCCCTTAAACACAAAATGAGAACAACTGATGTACTAGTTATAAGGAGCAAACCTAAGACTACTACAGTACCAGACTTTGTATCCTATCATTTTCTCTAACCATTTAACTATTCTTGCATTGAAACCAAAAATATCAGTATAAAACAATATTTAAGCTTCCTTTCATTAACTCATGAGAGCCATGTTATTGTTCATGTGAAGTAGCATGTCATATTACTTTGTGCTGTCCATGGTTTTAGTTTAGTTAGGGAACACTCATCTACACTATAAACTGGAATCATGTGTCTTAATTCAGTTATATTGGTTGCATACACAAGTCACCTTACTAAGAAATCTTTTTACAAAATTACAATATGGTTTAGTAGGTGATGATTTACCACAATCAGTACTAAGAGCTGTAGTATGGTGTTAGGACGTACTCAGCTGCTGCAGGTGCAGTCTTTCCTGTAAGATGCTTAAACATCAAGTGTCGTTCTTAAGAGTCAGTGTTAAGAGTGGTGTCCCAATTAAATTCCAAATGAGGCACTCATCGCCTGTCTATATAATTGCCCTTACAGCTTCAACTAGATACAGCAGTCTTCATCTGGAGTTGTGTGGAATGGTGCTACATATTAATCTACTTACACATTCCAGCACAGAAGCGATTGTTTACAGGATAAGGGTTTTAAGCACATGCAACTTTACCCAAGTAGGAGTGATGTTAAGGCAAGCGCATTTTGCAACTCTAAGTTCTTTAGGGAACAAGAACTCCAGGGCAGGGACCAAGGGTTGTGTCCTACAAAAGAGTACCTGTGTTTAATTTTGTTTAAGAACTTCTGATACTACAGATTTTTCCAGTGAACTTCAGATAACACTATGCTGTACTTAAGGTATGTAGGAAGAATGGTTAAAACGGGCTAAAACACAGCTTAGACCAGTGGTCCCCAACGCGGTCCGCCGGGGCATTTATGGGCGCCCGCACAGGGGACGGCAGGCCGGGGCAGCGCGGAGAGAAGCCGCAGCCCCGCGCCTGCCGGGGACAGAGAACACCGGCGCCCGCAGCCCCGGAGTTCTCTGTCCCCGGCAGGCCGGGCTGCGGGCGCCGGTGATCTCTGTCCCCGGCAGGCGCGGGGCTGCGGCTTCTCTCCATGCTGCCCCGGCCTGCCGGGGACAGAGAACTGCCGGGGCAGCGTGGAGAGAGAAGCCGCAGCCCCGCGCCTGCCCGGGACAGAGAACTCGGGGCGCCGGTGTTCTCTGTCCCCGGCAGGCGCGGGGCTGCGGCTTCTCTCCATGCTGCCCCGGCCTGCCGGGGACAGAGAACTGCCGGGGCAGCGTGGAGAGAGAAGCCGCAGCCCCGCGCCTGCCCAGGACAGAGAACTCGGGGCGCCGGTGTTCTCTGTCCCCGGCAGGCGCGGGGCTGCGGCTTCTCTCCATGTTGCCCCGGCCTGCCGGGGACAGAGAACACCGCTGCCCGCAGCCCCAGAGTTCTCTGTCCCCGGCAGGCCGGGGCAGCATGGAGAGAAGCCGCAGCCCCGCGCCTGCCGGAGAGACAAGGGGCGGCTTGCCCTGGCTGGTTGCTCCTTGTCTCCCTGCTAAGCTGCTGAGTGGGGCGACAAGGGGCGGCTTGCCCTGGCTGGCTGCCCCTTGTCTCTCCGCTCAGCAGCCCAGCGGGGAGACAAGGGGCAGCCGCAGGGAGCCGCCCCTTGTATCCCCGCTGAGCTGCTGAGCGGAGAGACAAGGGGCAGCCGCAGAGAGAGCCGCCCCTTGTATCCCCGCTGAGCTGCTGAGCGGAGAGACAAGGAGCAGCCAGCCAGGGCAAGCCGCCCCCTGTCTCCCCACCAGGGGCGGCTCTAATGTTTTTGCCGCCCCAAGCAAAAAAACAACACCCCCCTCCCAAACGCCGCCCCCGAAACAAAAAAAACAACAACACCCCCAACACCCGCCGAAACAACCTTCCCCCCCCTCCGCCTCTCTGCCCCGCTCTCCCCGGCCGGACCGCCAGCGGGGAGGGCCGCATGCCCGGGGCCCCGCTCTCCCCAGCCAGCAGAGAGCGAGGCTGCCCCGCTCTCCCCAGGCCGGAGCGCCGGTGGGGAGGACAGCATGCCCGGGGCCCCGCTCTCCCCGGCCAGCGGAGAGCGAGGCTGCCCCGCTCTCCCCGGCCGGAGCGCCAGCCGGGAGGGCGGCATGCCCGGGGCGAGCGGGGCATGCGTGGAAGGGAGGGGGAGATGTGTGTCGCACCCGCTAGGGTTCTCTTCTCCCCCTCCCTCCCAGGCTCTTAAGCCTAGGAGGGAGGGAGAGAAGCGCTGTTTCGCGTGCCGCCACTCGGGGAGAAGCTGAGCCGGCGGCGGCACGGGAAAGCCGGCGGCGGGGCACATTTCTAGGGGCAGCATGGCCCGTGCCGCCCCTAGAAATGTGCCGCCCCAAGCACCAGCTTCTTTTGCTGGTGCCTGGAGCCGGCCCTGCTCCCCGCTCAGCAACTTAGCGGGGAGACAAGGAGCAGCCACGGCAAGTCGCCCCTTTGCCGCTGGGGAGATGCGGGCCTTTTAAAGCGCTGCCGGAGCCCCGCTGCCGGAGCTCCGGTGGCGGCACTTTAAAGGTCCCGGGGCTCCGCAGTGGCTGGAGCCCCAGGCCCTTTAAAGCATCCCAGGGTGAGTACGGGGGAGGGGGAGGTGCCTTTTTATAGCGCCGCTCCCCCTGTGCTCAAGACCTGGCTACACTACTGCAGAGAACTCCGGGGCTGCAGGCGCCAGTGTTCTCTGTCCCCGGCAGGCGGGGGGCTGCGGCTTCCCTCTCCACTGCCCAGAACTACTCCCCCCCAAAAAAGGTAAATAAAAAGAGAGCACATTCACATGGTAAGGTGAAAGAATAATTGTCGAATAATTTAATTAATACCTTTTACATGTAAAATTACCTTTTGTATCTTATGGATTCATATATTATGTAATATTAAATATGATGGTTATCATATTTAATGTACAAATACAAAATAAGTATTGAAAAATTGTTGGCGCCCGCCACACTCTTCTGAAAACATGAATGTGCTCTTGGCCACAAAAAGGTTGGGGACCACTGGCTTAGACCAAGATACCTCATTCAGAATTCACTGCTGACTTGGTAAAAGACTGGCATAGTAGCCTGTAGGAACAAGCAGCAGCCCACAGCTCAGATTTCTATTTTTGCATCTAAGGGTACATCTATACTACCCGCCTGATTCGGCGGGTAGCAATCGATCTTCTGGGATCGATTTATCGCATCGTCTAGACGTGATAAATCGATCCTGGAAGTGCTCGCCGTCGACACCAGTACTCCTGCACCGCGCGAGTAGTAAGCGGAGTCGATGGGGGAGCCTGCCTGCCGCATCTGGACCTGCGGTAAGTGCTTTTTAGTTCGAACTAAGATACACAACTTCAGCTACATGAATAACGTAGCTGAAGTCGAAGTATCTTAGTTCGACCCTCCCCGCTACTGTGGGCCAGCCCTAAATCTACATCCCTAAAACTAATTTTTTCATTGTTTCACTTAAACCCTCAGTTATTGCAAATAACTTAGTTTTACTCTGTCACATTCCAAAAGGTTGTGGAGAAGTCTCTGCTACTTCTGGTCCCAGCACTATGCACTGATAAGTGATGTCAGAGATATGTTTTATTCAGAGAGCAAGCTTAAGGAATAATAACCATTAGTGTACTTTACTGGTGTGGTGTTAGGGATTAGTAAATGTTTGTACCGAGTTTAGAAAAGTAAAGTACTGTAGTTAAACATTAATCTTTGTTTTGCAGATGGGGAAAGAAGAAGTTACTCACCTTGTGCAGTAACGATGGTTCTTCGAGATGTGTCCCCCTATGGTTGCTCAACGTTAGGTGTTTGTGTGCCCCTGCGCCTCTATTCGCAGGTTTTTGGTAGCAGTGTCCCATTGAGCCCGTGCATGTGCCCTTCCTCCCTCGTGGTCTGCCTCGAGGCTATTTAGCACTGCACGGGGGAATCCCCCTCACTTCCTTCTCTACTATAGAGCCCCATAGAGGACTCGGAAGTAGAGGGAAGGAGGGCGGGTTGTTGAGCAACTAGAGGGACACACATCTCGAAGAACCATCGTTACTGCACAAGGTGAGTAACTTATTCTTCGAGTAGTGTCCCTATGGTTGCTCCACGTTAGGTGACTCCAGAGCAGTACCCACCACTGGAGGCTGGGACTTCGGAGCGGAGTCTTTTATAGAGAGAGTACTGTGGAGTCAAAGATGGTGTCAGCCCATTGCTTTGAGAGAGTGGGTGAGGAATGGGCTGAAGTCAAAGGAACAGGAGGGCATATTGCCACCTGCGTCAGGTAAGGGAGCCAGACTTGTCATAGTCAAGAGGGGCAATCAGAATAAGTCTCACTTTGTTTCATTGAATTTTCAACAGAATCTTGGATAGAGTAGGAAACTGGGAAAGACATACAAGTGAGCCCTGTCCCTTGGTAAGATGAGGGCAACTGCTAGTGAATGTTTCCCCAAGGAAATGGAGCCCTGGAGCAGTAACAAGGACCTTTCTTGTTCCGATAAGTAGAGAAGAGATCCATAGGCCTGGTTCCCCAAAGGGTGGCTATATCTTGAAGCACCTCTGAAGTCAGTATACACTCGTTGTGAGAAAATTCCAATTAAGACTGTTGGTTGTACCACTCTGTATCCCTTGTAGAGAGACAGCTGAGATGAGCACATTGTGATGGGTGCATCAATTCCAAAGTTTGAATGCTGTCTTGTAGAGGGAGGGAGATCTGGCAGCTCCTTGGCGGTTTATACAAAACATACAGGTCACAAAGTCCATCAAAACCTTTGTGTGTTGTTCTTGGTGAAACGCAGTTTGTGCACAGGGACTCCTGACAGCCCTTAGCCCGAAAGAGTGGAAGGTCATTTCTTTGGAAGGCCCTTTGTTCTGAAACTTGTTGTGTAGGTGGGCTCCCCAGCACATTAGGGAGACGTGTCCCAGGGTGGTGAATGTGGGTATTGAGAGGAGTGCTCTCGCTCATACAGCATCAGGTTGGTGCTGATAAAGTCCAGTCACTGTACCGGGATTAGTATGCCACTGCAATGAAGTGAACCTTGGAGAATACCCTCTGCAGAGCAGTCTGTACTGATAATGATGCTGCTCCAAAGGTAAGCAGTAGGAAATCTCCTGTCGATGGTTGTATTGATATGGAAGTAGGCACCCTGTAGGTTCAGAGCTAGAAATCACTCTTTGCTCTAGAGCTGGTCCTAATTGCTGTGAAAGTAAGGTAAGGTGACTTCTGAGTGGCGTGACAGGTGTATAGATGGCAGCCAACGGTGTAAGGTATCATTGGTCAGGCCCCCGACCAGCTCATCAAAAGTGCTTATAAGAGGCAGTTTGAGAGGTCATGGACTGGGGTGCGGATAGTTCTCACTTTTGAGCCCTGAGCCTCTTACACTGTGGCTCATAACCACACTGAGATAGTGAGTATTGGGAAGATTGTGATCTGCGGTGTGGTTGAGAGGTAGATCTTCTCTTCTGTTCCACAGTGTAGATTCCTAAGGAATGCAGTGCAGTCCGAGAATGTGGAGAGAAATCTGTCTTCTCCACAAAGAGTTTGGCCCTTCAAACTGGAAATTTGTAGCTCTTTGGGCGATCTAGAGAGGTGCAGCGAACAAAAAATCCACAACCAGTACCGCTGTCATGGAGACTGGGCGGGCAGATGTAACAGCTACATCCAGTGGAGTAACGTTGTCTATGAATACGCCATCTTGCAAAGCCTGATCATATGGAGTTGACTTGGCATTATGTTGCTTGCTTCATGCATTAACCACATCCATTATTATAGAGTTGGGTTGCAGATGTTGAAAACAAAGTCTGCCTCTTTGGGGAGAGATGTAGGGTTGTTTTTGTTTACACTCTGTTGCTGGTTGGTGCGATGGAGGCTGGTTCTGCCAGATGACTGGTAGGATCAAGGATCAGGTCATTAATTGGGAGGACAGTTCTAGATGAGAAAGTAGTGTGCAGAATTTCCACCAACTTGTGACGTGTATCAGCCACCCGCTTGGTAAGATCCCAAAAGTTCTTAAATCTTCACCTAATGATGAAGGGTGGGCAGCACAGTCTCATCTGGGAGAGATGAGAAGTGTGCATAAGAGGTAGCCTTTTTTCTTTTTGCGCGCTGTTCTGAAAAACCCTTTTCCTGTCCTGGGTCAGGTGCCAGGCTGTAGCAAACCAGCTGGTGGACTCTCCCTGAGAGACACCGGGGGCAGTCACGCCATGTGTATATCGCCAATATGGCCCTGGGAGGGAGAGGCAGGAAGGTGGGCACAGGCGGTTGGCATGATGGAATTGGGGATGACCCTTGTAGCGTGGTGGTGGGCCACCACGAGGGGCCAGGGAATGATCTTGCCATTGTCAGATTCATTAGTGGGTAAGGGTGCCACTGAGTGGAGTATTGGCAGTATACAGCCCAGTGCTAAGAGTGATTCTGGGTGCTGGGATGTGCTAGATACCGGGATCCTGGTACCAAGTAATGGGGATAGTGGTTCTTCCCGAATAGTGGTTCTTCTCCAGGGTACCAGAGCTCATGCAGTACCCTGGGATCATCTGGTACCAGAGAGGAGTGTCCATGGTACATTGTTAGTACCGATAGTTGGGCAGAGCACTCCTTAAATGAGAGTTTTGCCCAGTACAAAAAGTTTGTTGGTGGCACTTTTTTAGAGACGGTATGGTAATTGTCTCTCCTTAGGTACTGAGGCCACAGATCTTCAGAGTCTTAGAACACATGTGTTACCATGGGATCATGTGGAACCACAGAGGAGCATCTGTAATCAGTATCGATGGCTGGGAAGGTGCAGAACACTTTCTACATGGGAGTTTTGTTGCACCTGGAACCAAAGGGTTTCTCTGTGCTGCTCTTTTAGAGATGGTACGGTAACTGTCCCCTCTCCTTAGGGGGCGGTACTATTGCCTCTGAGCATGACTGTGGAAGCCTGTGGTGTCTCGATGCTGACGCAGAGTTGAGGGCAGGACTTTTCTGTGCCACTCTTTTAGATATGGTACGATAACTCCCCTCTCCTTAGGGGGTGGTACCCTTGCTTCAGGAAGCCTCTGGTGTATCAGTGCTGTAGCAGAACTGACAGCAGGTTTCTCTGTGCCGCTCTTTTACGGCTGGTACGGTAACTGTGCCCTCTCGGTGCTGTAAGAGCTCACAGCTGAACCTGTGGTGCTGAGGCATCCCTACAGAGCTTCAGTGCCGACAGTGGGGCAGCTGAGCTCACAGCAGGGAGTTCCTCTGCTGTTGTTGTCCTACTGAGGTGGCCGCTCTGGGGAGTCCCCCTGGCTGGCCAGCTACTCGGGGACAGAGATGGCCGCACTGTGGCTGACCAGTTGCTCGGGTATGGCGCCGAGATGGCCGCACTGGGGAATGCCCCGCTGGCTAATCAGAGCTCAGAGGAGCCTTTCCCGGGGGAGTCTGCAGCTCTCTTCTCCTCTTCACAACTCGCCCCCTTTTGAAGTGAAGGCTCCGGGGATAATCTGGGGTCAACACCCACCAGAGTCCCCTGCAGGCTGAAGTGTTTTCTCCATAGGGAGGAATTTTTACTTCAGCTCAAAGCTCCTATGAGGCTGCAGTTTTAGCTGTGGCAAGTAAAGCACTTCAGTGAGGCTCCCCCAGCACAGTGAGTGTCTGGCCATTACAGTAACCGACCCGTCAGGAGAGGCACCCCTTGGAGCAGAGAGAGCCAGACAAGCCCCTGGGCAGGGGGCTGTCATCCTCAGCAGGAAGGAATGCAGAAGAATGTCCTCTTCACTTTTTTTTTTTAAACTGAAAAAGAAAATAATTATGAGTCTACTAAATGCCTCGGGGCGGGGGGGGGGGGAGGAATGCCCCCAGACAGGGCAGGAAACTGAAGTTCTTTTCCTCTCTCTTTTTTTTTTTTAAACCAAAGGAATAAAATAAACAAACAAACACTAGCCTAATTACTTTTAAGGGGAACAAAGGTAACAAAACAAACACTACTTATGCTAAAGGAAGGGAGGACTGCTTGTTCAGTCAGAAGCCAAAGGCGGTAGAGAAGGGAGTGAAGGGGGTCGTGTCGTCGTGTCCCGTCCCCCGCCCCGTGCAGCGCTAAATAGCCTCGAGGCAGACCAGGAGTGAGGGCACATGCACAGGCTCAATGGGACACTGCTACCAAATATCTCCGAATAGAGGTGCAGGGGCGCACAGACACCTTACGTGGAGCAACCATAGGGACAGTACTTGAAGAAAGATTTATTACTTAGCTGTAGCCACACAGCAAGTCAGTGGCAGAGCAAGGATTAGCATTCCAAAGTGTCTCACTCAGAGTCCTCTTCTACACTCAATGAACAAAACTCTCTCGACTTCTGTTACCATTAATCTCTTCAAAATAGTGTGGATGGCAAAGGGCCATGATAGCAGTTCCACGTAAAGTTGAACAGTGTCCATTTTAAAGCCAATGTTCACTCCCTTTAACAAAAGGTGTCAACCTAGAATTCCATAAAATGGTTTAGGTAAAAGATTTATTTTTTTTAAGTTTGTGTTTCCTTAGAACAAGGTATCTGGATTATGGAATTTAAAAACAGTCATTCTAACTTTCTCAACTCAGACAAGGTTTGGGATAAAGCCTTCAGCATTTCTGCACAATAATCATGCGTGGGAGCTAGCATACTGCTTTAGGACAATACATTTTTCTGCTTTAGGACAATACTGCTTTAGGACAATACATAGGAACTTTAGGGCAATACATTTTTCTGGGGAGCTTTTACATTCTATGAGTAAAACAGCTTGGGGGTCCATACATCTTGCAAGATTAAGTGGCATGTCCCATGAGATAAACAATTGAATTTTACAGGCATGTGTTTGTTTTTCTATTACTGAAATTGTGATGTCCCCAATCCCAGTAAACTGAAGCAGATTAGCCCATGCAAGAGGGTCTCAAATTACAAGAGGCACCAAAAGAGTTCTCTCCTATTTACGAGAGAGTTTCTTAAATCAGGGAACTCCAACAGGTGGCAACAATATCTACCCAGATCAGAGTACAGCATTTGCTGCTGTAGGCCAGGCTATATATGGAGGTGCAGGTTTTCAGGTGGGTCTCTGGCTTGGGAATGACAAAAAACAAACGCGTGCGTGTGTGTATATACACACACATATACATATTAAAATCAGAGAGAGACATGAATTAGGAGATAAATTTTTTTTAAAAACCAAATAACTAAAAAGGGAGATAGAAAATAAGTAGGAGAAACTACAGAAGCAGTAATACAGGGGGGAAAAAGCTACCTAGAAGTATTAGCAAATCAGATATTGCATCTAAAGGGCTAACAGTTTTGAGCTGCAGTGGTTTCCCATCATAGAACAGAGGCGTTATTTGCCCTGAATACAACTCCAGTGTAACTGTCTGGAATACTACATCTAATTGCAGCCACCTCATTACCAAACCATATAAACTGCATGGAGGCAGTTCATAAGGGAGCAAAAAGTGATTAGGGGGCTGGAGCACTTACAATGAGAAAAAGATTAGCACAGAAGAGCTCAATACATACAGGTTGGCTAAGAGACAACTAAAAAGGGACTGGATAACAGTACAAAGGAGGAAGAAGAAAAGTCTGTACACAAAAAAGGAAAAAAAAAAAAGTCTACTCCATTCTAAACAGCAGAGGGAAAATACCATCACGTCCTAACTGAAATCTATTAGAGGTTGTGGAATAGCCAACCAACAGAAGTGGTGAAGTCCTCTCCATTGGAATATTTAAAACTAGAAGCCAACATGAGAACAATCCTGTATTTGTGGGGACATGGTCTATATCAGGGGTTCTCAAACTCGGGGTCAGGACCCCTTGGGGTCACAAGGTTCTTAGATGGGGGGGGGGGGGTCGCAAGCTGTCAGCCTCCACCCCAAACCCTGCTTTGCCTTCAGCATTTATAATGGTATTAAATATATTAAAAAGCATTTTAATTGATGGGGGGGGGCACACTCATAGGCTTGCTATGTGAAAGGGGTCACCAGTAAAAAAGTTTGAGAATCACTGGTCTATATCATCTAATAGGCTTTTCTATCACTGACTTGCAATTATCCCATATGTATTTGTTTGTCTGGTAGTGTGGAAAACACCAGCATTAAGTGTTTAGTAGTTTGAAGGGGGGGGGGGGGGAATACTCAACCCCCTGAAATACTTCATTGCAATGGAAGCTAATATTTTCATCAAAGAAGTATTTCTCATGAGGACTACAAAGGGAAGTTGTCACATGGTAAAATTTAACAGTAATTTTTGTAAAGTTAGCTTGATTTTTCAGTGCATGTGCTTAACATATTTTCATTAGCAGCAGCACATTTGTGTTTATCATGGCATTAGTTTGTTTTTAAGTACATTTCCATGTCCCATTTCCAACAGTCAGTGAGCTTAATTACCGTACTTACTGAAAAATCCAAGGTACATGTTCTTGGATAACCTGGGATTCCCGGACCGAAACGCCACACTGTTTCCAGATGATTAAATAGTTTCCCATCTGTGCAGGATGCCTAAAAGAAAGTTTAAGAGTTAAGCTAGAACTAAGTTCTTGTACATTAAATATACAAGGCCAAAGTCTTTCCTTTAAGAAGCTGGTATTAGGAAAGTTAATGTTTTCACATTTCACTACATGTTAAAGGGCATGGTGCAGCTAAGAATTTCTCCTGCATTGAATAAAGATAAGACCAGTTTACCTAAAATAATTTCAAGCACTGGAATTAAGTTATCTGCATGAGGAGCAGTTGTTAGGTGGAAAAAGGAGAGTGTGGAGGGGGCCAATTTCTGTTCTCAGATCCACACAACAGATTTCAAACCAGGTGCACAGAACTAAGAGATCAACATATGTAGGACAAGCAGAACAGTGCCCTAGTATTGTAAATTGCAATTATTTAGTACCATTGTGCTGTAAGTATAGTTTTAAACAAAGCATCTGATATTTAACCTTTACTATTTCTTGTATATAAATTATATGCACTGAAATGCCTCCAATATTTGTAATTATACTGTATAAATGGTCTTAATTTGTAGATATTGTCTTTTGATGCTAAACAGTATTAGTGGCTATATGTTAAACTACCATAGGTCTCAACTGCAGCCACCTTTGTAAGTTTGAGAGTTCACAAATATTCTATCACGAGAAATACATGTCATTAAGGAACATATTCTACCACTCTCACTGAAGAGTCTCATTGATTTCAATGTAAGGGATTAATCTATAGAAGCATAGCAGAATCTTGCAATAAGTGTACATATTTGGCTTCAGTTCCCAGCAAGCAGTGTTTAAGGGTGGATCTGATTAGAGTCCTTGCCTAAAGCTTTATATTAGGGGAGTATACTAGTGTTGGCTTCATAACCTCCACTCTGGGATTAGAAGATCAATGTACCCCTTATTTTCACTCACTCGTTTGCTGTCCAAACCCAGATTTGGGTTGGCCATACTTCCAGCAGAGAAGGACCGAACAATGCTCCCTCTTCAAGAGTCACCCAAATGCTGCTCCCCAATTGGCTTGGAATTTTCAGAAAGAAATTACATTGTTCTTCCTCTAGCCTGGGAAACAGCATGCAACTTTTCTAGCCTCAATGGATGCACTGCCACTGTTGATACCAACGATTCAACTCTGTCAACAGCAGCAATGGTGGGTAGGCGCTGCTGGTGTTTTAGCCACCATAATAACACAAGATAGAATGCCAGCAGCTCCTTGTCTATGGTACCATTCCCACATTGCCAACACTGATGGATCTGAACGGTGGGAATTTTTAGGGAAAAAAATCCTTGCATAGACAAAGACAATAGGTCTGGGAGAGACCTTAAGCATCAAAAATAGATTTCTCCATTCATCACTCTTAGGGGTGAAGTACTCTAGTCCAGCGGTTCTCAACTGGGGGTCCACAGAGCCCAACGGCTAAAACAGAGTGCCCCGTGCCCCAGCGCTGAAGCCTGGAGAGGCACAGGGCTGAAGCCAGCACGCCCCGAAGCCGGGAGCGGTGCGGGGCTGAAGCCAGCACACCCTTCCGCCCCCCCCCCCCCGCCCCCAAGCTGGGAGCAGTGTGGGGATGAATCCAGCACCCCCTTCCCTCTCCCCCCCACAAGCCGGGAGTGGTGTGGGACTGAATTCGGCGCCCCCTTCCTTCCTCCCTCGCCCAAGCCGGGAGCGGTGTAGGGGTCAATCCGGCACCCCCTTCAGCCCCATGCCACTCCCAGCTTGAGGGGGAAAGCCAGGAACTGCACTAGGAGCCCTCCCTGACCTGTACACAGCCCCTAGCTACCCCCTCCCTGCACCCTGAGTAGTTTTCAAACTTTTTGAACTGACTCCCCACTTTGAGCTATATTTTTGGTTGCATCCCCCCACAGCCCAGACAGGCTGGGTGGTCTCCTGAGTGAGTCGGGGATGGAGGTGCACTCCCTCCCTGGACCCCACTGTGCAGAGCTGGCTCGAGCCCCGCCAGCTCTTGCCCGTCCCCCTCCCAAAATAGAAGTAAAGCTATGCCTATGCCCAAGGGTCCCCCACCCAGCCCAAAGTCCCAAGTTCTCCCCTCACCCCCCCCCCGCGCCCCAAAACCCACTGGCCTCTGGCATTTTTATAGCATGCTGAGGGGGGCCTCAGCAAGAAAAAGGTTGAGAACCCCTGCCCTAATCTTCTCTAAGACTAGATGTGCTCTTTTAAGGTGAGCTGTAAATCTAAGAGATAGTTGATGAGCAGCTTGATGCCTACATTCACAGTTCTCTTTTAGGTCAAGAGCAGTCTTGTAGGAAAACAGTAGGGATAGAGTCCAGTCAGCATGTGAACCCTGAACTTTCTGCTGTAATTGTTCAGCTGTCTCAGGTCCATGATCGGAGAGAGAGAGAGAGACCATATCCACACCCCCCCTCCCCGCAATGAGAAAGTACTTTAAATAAAAGCCCTTCTCCCCACTGTACTGTCTTGGCATCTTATCTCTCTCATACTTAACAAGGAATCAATTTCTGCTCTTAACAGTGTTTTATAAGAGGAATCCCTGGAAAGAATGGGGATGGGAGAAAGAGCAGAATTGGACTGCTTATCCAAACAGTTATCTTTGACACAAGTTATCTATGGCAATTTTACTCCATGCTGCAAGAAAATAGACGCGACAATTCCCAAAGTGAAGGAAAGATGCAGGACAGAAAAGTGTAAAAGAAATAGAGATTAGGTTCCCAAGCAACCCTTGGATTTGAGCCTGAGTAGGTGTAGAGGACAAAAGAGCAGCTGAAGTGCTAGACCTCTGCTTAAAATGTTGTCCTTTTTTGGTTACTGCCATGGTTGAAACTGTTATGAAGAAGGGTAAAAGGAAACAGATGAAAGTTATTGCCTCTGGAACGAGAAGAAGATGAAGCAGGGTTCCTTCTCTTCTGACCAGGTTAACCTGAAAGTCTCCATCTTCTCATCAGTCTTGCTACTGAACAAGCCTTCACCATTAAAGGGCTTGAGCCTTTCCAGCCAAATAAGCCAAATAATGTAAGTCATGAATGCTGGAGGAGAGTGATGACAGATGCCACAGTTCTTCCTGAAGTGTCTGAAGCATCATACCCACTCCTCAAAGAAAAAAGGGTAAGTCAAAATTAATTTTAAGTTTAAAGAGGGTTATATAAAAAAAAAATACTAATGAGCATACCTTATAATGAAGAGAACTAGGAATTGGTATATACATGTATCACATAAATGGCTGGTTATTTCTTACATAATAAAAAGAATAAGGCAAAGATTTTTCTGCTTTGCAGCTCACATTTTAAAAACAATGTTCAATATCCCTCAGTTGTAGGTCTAAAACAAAAGCTACACACACAGTCTTTGAAAATACAGCTCCACTCAAAACGGCTTTATGAACCATTTTTGAATTTTGCTTTGAAGTCATAGTTTCCAGTTTTCTTTAAAAGTATTAAGTTTATACAATCGGCTATTAGGAAAAGTTACACATGAGAAATACATAAAATAAGAATTACCTTAACCAAGTGAGGTCTCACGAGGGTAACAACTGATGTATACTTCTCTACTACAGGAGGAAATCCTATTTCTAAGTGGGCTTTGCAGTACCCAGAACGTTTGGATAATATGTCTGACTTTTTACACCAAGGAACAAAGAGTTTGTAGTCCTCCACAACAGCTACCACTTCATACATTTCCTGCATGGAATACCTGGAAATAGAAACATGACATTACTAGTTATAAAACTCTAGTAATTTAAAAATAAAAAGCTTTCCAAGTTACATGGGAAACTTTAATTTTGGTATTTCCAAACGTATGAGTTCTTGACTTTGCAACCTTGCATCCTTTTAATATTTTAAAAGTAATTTATACAGCACTGTAAATGCTGACTACCCTTTACAAAAAAGCTAAATGAAGAACACTTCCATTCTAAAAATCATACAACTTAGAATCTCAAAAGATACAATCAACTGAAGACAATATAGCTATTAAAACATGTACAGGTAACTTAGCTAATTAAAAATAGTTAAGGAAGAGTTGTAAGCAATTTGGCACAAATCAATATTTGTCCAAGGGAAGCAAGCCATTGGAATAGATGAGGTGCCACAGGTTGGGATGAGGTATATTGGTAAAGCTAGGTGGGGAAGCCAGCACAGTGTTTACCCACTGTCTGTTCTGTCAAGCTGCTGCTATTAGTCCCTTGCATTCGAGAGCTAAGGTCCCAATCCTACAAACACACAAATGAGTAATTTGTAATTTCATGCATATGACTAGCCCCTCATATCTGTAAGTGTTTGCAGGATTGGAGCCTAAGGGCTGGTCTACACTAGCCCCGAAATTCGAAATAAGATACGCGACTTCAGCTACGTGAATAACGTAGCTGAAGTCGAAGTATCTTATTTCGAACTTAAAAGTACTTATCCCTGGTCCACACCGCGGCACACAGGCTCCCCCGTCGACTCTGCCTGCTCCGTTCGTGGAGCAGGATTACCAGCGTCGACGGGGGAGCACTTCCTGGTTCGATTTATCGCGTCTAGACAAGACGCGATAAATCGAACCCAGAACATCGATCCGACGCCTCCGACGCGACGGGTAAGTGTAGACCTACCCTTAGGGGTACGTCTATACTCACGCGTCCTATCGGAGGCGCGGGATCGATCTTCTGGGTTCGATTTATCGCGTCTTGTCTAGACGCGATAAATCGAACCAGGAAGTGCTCCCCCGTCGACGCTGGTAATCCAGCTCGACGAACGGAGTAGGCGGAGTCGACGGGGGAGCCTGCGTGCCGTGTGTGGACCCCGGGTAAGTGCTTTTTCATTCGAACTAAGATAGTTCGACTTCAGCTACGTTATTCACGTAGCTGAAGTTGCGTATCTTAGTTCAAATTATCGGGTTAGTGTAGACCAGCCCTTAGTTACTCAGTATTTAAAAAAAAAAAAAAGCTAAAAGCCAATTTCAAACAGTCCTGCACATGCAATTCTTCAAGGTAAACACTGTTAGTACTAAATTTTAGGTGTGTCTCAGAAAGGGGGGAAACCTTTTAGTCTTAAGTTTACCAAAAAACAAACAAATAAAAAAAACCCTAAAAAGAAGCCATTAGGCTAAGATGCTGGATTTAATAAAAACCTCCCTCCAACTTTTTGATAAGTCAGAATCTCATTCAAACCCTTAGGGTGAAAGCAAGGTGGAAATTCTAGTCTTGTCTTGAACTAGTTTTTAAATGAGGTAAATGTGGAATAGAATTTTTACTGATTCTGACCCATATGCGAAGTTTCAGTCCAGGATAAATATTTATATCACGTTCATTTCTAATGAAGAAACAAGGATATCAGAAGATTGAATAATAGGAAAAATAGCAACATTTTTTCCCATTAAGGCTCTTCAAATACTGTGCAAGTGATTTTCCACAGAACAGTTTTTATACCTCTAGTTCAGACTTCTAGACACATGCAAAATTGGAGTAAATTCTACAGAAATACAGATTTATGTATGTATAATTCTGTAGATCTTTATCTTTTCATCCCACCCTTTAGCAAATCAACTACATTAATATGTTTTGCAGATCTGTATGCTTTTAAAATATACAAACTTTAAAAATCCTGTATTATTAGGAAAACTGATACAACTGCTAGAGGCAAAGCTGCAGTCGTGTTTCCAAAGTTGGTTTCTGTTGGGAAATGATTTTTTTTTGGGGGGGGGGGGGGATTTGAGGGGGGAAAAGGCAGTGAGGGGGGGTTGAGTACATGCCAAGTTTGAAGGAAAAATTACAGCTGCTTTTGGAAAGGGGAGAAAGCTACCTTGAAGACAAAAAAATAATAATCTTGCAACCATTTGACATGGAAATTGCCCTCACTGAGACCTGTCAGAGTCTTCCGAAGAAAACCGATTTTGATTTAACCAGTTATAACCCTTTTAAAATCAAATGTTGTGCGTATATACAAATACAATGAGTATATTTTTAAGCACCACTTGGAGCAAAGATAGGCTGCATTGCATATGTTTAGCTACACAGTCAACTCCTTAGTCCTTCAAATGGACTGGTACTCATTTCCAAGAGTTTCTGGAAAACAACAGACCTAATTAAAGAATCCTCCTGCTGCTGTAGTCTCTTTTCTTCTATCTGCCTCTAACCCTTCAACTCATAACTCCTCCTTTCTTCTTATTTCACCTCCTCTTTTCTATTTAACCACTCTCCCCTATCTGGCTCCTTTCCCTATTATCTTTTATCGTAGGGGAAAACCTTAGCTCAGTCCCATCTCCATACCCTTTATTTCTTCAATCCTTCAGCATGCTGTGAACTGCCTAGTTTAACCGTCAAGATACATCCATCAGCTACCTCAGCAATTCCATTATCTTATCCCATCAGCCCTTGTCCTCACATCACCCTCATTCTATGCCCAACATTTTGTTGTCTTCCCTCATACATCTTGTTTAAACTTCACATAGCAAATTCCTTGGGGGCATGGACATTTTTACTTGTTTGAAGTTTTTAATTGCATTTATGGTGCTTTAGAAATAGTAAGTAAGATCAGCCCATACCCACAAAGTGCTGAGCACGTCCTGATAAGCACAGAGTGCCCTGACTTTCAAAGTGCCTAGCACTTGCAGGATTGGACCCTAAGGAAGTATGGGGATAGGTTTAAAATTAAAGATGAAAACATTTTAAGGAGCATTTGGAAAAAAAATTAAAGACAAAATTCTGAATCTTGAGTTTCTCCTAAAACAACTGGTGACATTACAAACAATTAAAGCAAAGTAGAACATGCAGCCCCTTTTCTGCTTTAGGTGTCCCAATGTCAGTCATCAAATTGAGAAGAAAGAGATCCTGAACTCTGGCCCTTGTGAAGTAAAATATCCTGTTTACTTAATTGTAATATTAAAGGCTTTTTGCATGTTTCCTAACAATTTAAAATGGAGGTCCCTGAACTGTGGGGCACACTCCACTAGGAACATCCCGGGGGGGCGGGGGGGGGGGAGCATGATGGGGCCTGGGCCAGCTCCCACAGGGAGCAGGGAGGGAGCACCACCCAACCCCTCCCTGCCCCCAGCTTTGCTCCAGTCCCACCACCAGCCGTGTCCCCGGCTCCGGTCCCCAGCCTCAGCGCAGCTCCACTCCTGGCCCTGCCCCCAGCCCCAGCTCCACCCCCAGTGCAGCTCCTGGCCCTGCCCCCATTCCCAGCCACAGATCTACCCCCAGTGCGGACCCAGCCTTGGCCCCTTTACCCCTCTCCAAGTCTACCCCCCCAGCCGCAGCCTTGTTCCTGGTGGCAGGGACGGGGTAAGGTGACCCTCAAAAGTTTGGGGACCACTGATTTAAAGTAACTCAATATTTAAAAAGCATTTCATTCCTTCTTTAAATATATGTCAACAATGCAGACTTATGGATCCAGCAATAATGTCAAACATATAGTTAGATTTGTTAATGTGACAAATTAAAAACACAAGTGAGAGACTATCTGGATTGTGCCAACACTCCTCAGTACTAAGAGACCAAAGTAGTATAGTATTCCAGCTGGAAGGTAGTCCTTTTCCCTGCTAAGCCATATCCAAGTTTATCAATTAAACAAAGGTGCTCTACAGGAGGAGAGATACTACAGTGCAACAACTACAAAGAAGAGATGTTTCAAATCTGAAAGGGAAGACTGCTTTTCCTCCATCCTAAAAAGGAAAGTTCTGCTTTGGAAAAGTGAAGAGAATCCATTCCAGAGAAAAAGGATCATAAGCATAACAGCTGTTGGCCAAGTTATTCTTTTGGATACACACATGTGCCTCACTGAAATTCAAGGATGGCTTGCCATTTCATACAAAGGCAGAGTTTGAAGAGGAAAATGTGTCCAATAGCCAGAACATGTGACTGGGAGGCCAAGAGTCCTAGCATGAAATCCTGGCTCCATTAAGATGAACAGGGGGTTTGCTGTTAACTTCAAAGGGGCCAGATTTCACCCTAGGCTGTAGCTCTGTACTTTTGTTTCCCCATCTATAAAACAGGGATAATGCTTCCTTTCCACACCTCCAATAGCAATCTAAAAGAACTCTAAGATCCTCAAATGAAAGGTGCAATATAAGTGCAAAGTATTAGCATGTTCTTGGCGCAAATATGAGGAAAAACTAGTTGAGTTCACACCTTTGTTATTTTGCTGGAATTAGTTTTCTGCAGAGGCAGATTAAATGGTTATGGCATTGTTCTTGAACACCAGGTTTAATTTCTGGACAAGACAACAGTCATACTAAACCTTTCAAAACTGCCTAGTGATTTTTAGCGTCTTCATTTTTGGTGGTCAATTTGAGGCACTTAAAAGGGGCCTGATTTTGAGGGGAGAGATTTCTGCACTTTCTGAAAGTCAGGCTCCTTTAAAACCATTAGTCACCACTAAACATAAGCCATAAACATTTATAGTATTTCTGGTTATCTATAACAACTTGTGGAAACCAAATGCACACAAACATCTATAAATCTATTTCCATAGTTCTATTATACAAACCCTATAATTCTTCTCTCAGAATATTCTTTTCTTTTGTTTCCGAATGGTGAAGCAATGTTGAAGAAACTTCTTCTTGCGAAGGTTCGGTTTGTTACAGATGCTTGCATTGGAGGAATTCTGCTCATCAGAATACCACATGAAGCCAAATGCCTGCAATTGTGAAAATGTTTTATTATAGTGTGTTTTTGATTAACAAAACAAATTATTAATGCATTGAAGTGAGAGACGGACAGACAAGGTGGGTGAGGTGCAATAAAAGATATGACCTCACCTATCTTGTCTCTCTAATATCCTGGGACCAACATGGCTACACCACTGCATACATTAAAGTGAGACATACAGGCAATCTGTTCTAGAGTATTGCTGAAAATTTTGGATTCAGATGTGAAAATGCGCTCGATAACAGTCTGTAAGCTGTTCAAGATGCAACGTTAACCTTTTTTTGCCTTTGGCGAAATTAAAAATAGCTCCCAGTCACGGGGAAAAAAATTGGCACACAGTAAAATACAAAGGCTTTCCCTTAAGACTTGGCTTCAAGTCAGTCTGAGGCCATACACTAAACCGAGTTCACTTTGACTTGCAGAACAGCATTTCCTGCTAATATACAAGTAGTTTTCAAAAGTCATCTCTAATATTTTGTTCCATTCTGAATGTGTGAACAGGAAAAGAAGTTTGGACTCTGAGATACACAGCTGAATTCCATTAAAAATACATTCATATTTTTATGTTTCAGATTACAAGAAACTAGTTTCTCCCACCCACCCCTTCTCTTAAAAAGCAAGTTCCTGGCTGCATGGCCTTTTAGAGAGGAAACTACATTTCTTATCCTACTTTAGACATTTGTTTCTCCTGAAAGAGTTGAAAACATCATAAATAATCTTGAACTCAAGTGTTTTCAGAAATAAAACCTCACTATTTACTTTTCAGAAATACTTATAAAGGTCATATCTGTATTCTGTCAATGAATTTAAGATGATGGACAAATACAAAGCATATTTCAGTTTTTAAATGTGAATCACCACATTTATAGATCTATCTACACTGTTAAATTCTCGACTCTGCTTGAATTGGGATCTCTCATTGTTAAGAAGCACTAATATACTTTATACAAAAGTTAACCTCAGGAAGTCCTGATTCTTGGCATCAATGCATTTATTTAAAAGACAGAGCTCTACTACCTACCAGTGGTCCCTCTCCCCATAATATCTAGTGAACTATCTGGATTTCTATAGTATTTCTAACAACACAATCAGAGCTGTAACTCTAGAATCAAGCAGTCATATGGATGAGGAGTTAAAAATGGAACTGACCTTCCCCAATAAGCCGAAAGTTTTTTTTACATAGTGTACTGATGGATGAGTCTTCTCCTTAACCACTGAAGTCTAGCAAGTTATGATAACGAAGTGTAAACTGCCAACTATTTAAAAGAAGAAACTATTAACTTTTGCTGGCCTGTGACTGCAAAACACCCACTAATTTCCTACAATAACCAACAGTGTAAACTTATGGGGCAGACATTCAATACATCATGGAAGGATCACATACCTGCTCTGCACTCACCTCAATGGAGCTTTATTACAGGACATTCAAATAATGCTGTAATTATACAAGCCATTTTACAAATATTCTTGACACAATCCCTGCTTTGAGGAGCTTACATAATAGAAATATCTACTTGAGTAACTAAATTCTATTTAAAACTATCATGAACACTTTTAACAAAAATGCTTAAACCCCTAAGAACTGCAATAAATAATCCCTTAATTATACAACTACCCCAGGGCTACACTTGCATTTAGTTCTGGTTCACCATGTTAGCAGACAGAAAACCAATCTGGGAGGGACTTCAGAAGAGAGCACAGAACACTATCAGAGTCTGGAGAGATAATATATACATATTTTGTGAGGTAATAAAACATGTGAAACAAGATCATGGACTACAAATATTTAAAACTGTAAACACCAGAGACAGAAAGGAATTACTTGGGATTGTATCGGAGCTACAACCAAAAGTATTGGTATGAAATTAGGAAAGGGAAGCTTAGGATGAGTACCTGGAAAACCCTTGAGAATGAGATCTATTTGACTGTAGGACAGTTGTATCTCAAAAAATGTGAATATAGTCCCATAATTTAGTAATAGCTTGCACAAGATGCGGCAAGGGGTACCATACAGAAACTATCTTGCAGTGCCAGAGAGATTGATAAAATAATTAATAAATCCTTATCCATATCCAATTTCTATAAATCTGGCCAATGCGCTCAGAAAACCTGGGATAGGCCTTATGTTGGAACACTAACCTTATTTTACATTTAAGTTAGCCTCTCTCGACCACAGACAAAAATAAAGCATAAGAGTTTTTAACTATGTATAGTACATTGTCAAAAATGTGTATTTAAATTTCTGTAATGACACAATAAAAATATTTCAAACCATTTTTCAGCTAGACTTGTTTTGCAACTTCCAAATCCCAATCCTAAAAGTTAAATAACAAATAAGAACAATGAGAAATAATTGCTGATACCTAATGTCTGGTTCAGAATTTTAATACCATTCAAAGGTAGGCAGGTATGATTAACATAAGAAGAAATTACAAGTTAACAAGTCTGGGGAGGTTTCATATGGAATGCTGCATCATCAGTTTAGTTTATCTTGATTTCAGCTGAGGATAAATCAGATATGAAGAATGTGCTGTCTTCGGCTCCGATTCAGGAAAGCATCCTTATAAAAGACATCACTTAAATACGTGATACCAGTGGGACTTAAGCATAGGCACGCTCTTGAATCAGGCTTTTAACTCTTTCAAGGCCACACGTAGTAGCGAAGTATTTAGTTTAGGTAAATAAAAAACAGTGCTCAACACTCATTGTTCATCCATCTTCAAACACTAAATATTCCCAATTTTACAGATACGGAAACAGATGTAGAGTATTAGTGACTTGTTCAAGGCCACAGAGGGCAGATAGCAATAGCACCCATATCAGAATTCAAAAGTATAGTACTTGGCTTTTAGTCCTGCATTCACCCCTCCCTAGCAACAGGGCAGCCAGCTTTCACATCTTAGTATACTTTTTTACTATTATCCAATCCAATCATTTGCTGTTTTATCTCCAAATGCTAGGACAACAACTATGGTACCACATGGCTTTCATGCTCCACAGAGTAAACAGTTACTATTGTATCTTACATGTTCAAATAACATATACTCCATGATTTTATTAAATTTAAAAAACTAGATCTGTTTTAAGATTAAAGTTGATTAGAATCAAGCACTAGAAGGAGAGAGATATCTAACAAATGATAGAAAAGACTGAGTTTAGTACTAAGGATGTGCCAGTGTAACTGTGTTCAAAGTGTCTCAAATATCAATTTAATAAAGTTAATGTCATCTGATGGCTGTTTTATGGCCTATGACACCAATGTGACATAAGTTGATCTCAGTCCAAATCCTAGTGGACATCAATTTCTCCCTCATTAGTTAGTTTGGTACTCAACACACAGGCAGGGCAAAGCTCACACAGTAGAGGGGTTGTAAGCAGCTGCGTGGTGTTAAGATTCCACATAGACATCTTTCCTTTTCACACAATTGTGTAGCTTTCTACAGTGCTCCTTTCTGCACTAGGTGACAAAGGAAAAAGCACAGGCCAAAGTGCTTTATGGAAGAGCGGTCTGAATGTCTCTCCCTCTTTTATTAATAGCACATTTATTAAAACATTAATAGATATGCATGTACCAAATACATACCTCTTATACAAGTTGTTATAAAGATAAGTTTATACAAGTTTGGTACAGACTGGATCTATAGTTAAGTATTTGGTAGATCATGAACATAGTGCTTATAAAAACCTAGTAATATCTACACTCCCCTAATTCTTTATCTCACTGTCAAGGACAGAAAGTCCTGAACACTATCATTAAAAGACAAGTTACACTTGGATCAAAAGCACCTAAACATCACATTTTTTTAAGATAGGTTATAACCATATTCAAATGTTACTAGGTAGTTTTCAACAAGATTCTAGAGAACAGGCTTTTCTGTGTTAGACACGGTTTCTGGGAATGGAGTTTGTCCTCAAACCACACACATTAAATCATTTTTAAAAAGCTACTTTCATTTAACAAGGATGAACTATTTTAGTATCTCCAGTCCACATTAAACTTCACTTGAATGTGGATAGGCCATAAATTGATGTTTTTTTCCCTCAGAAGAGGGAAAAAAGATCCCGCATTTTGCTAGCTCAGTCCCTGTGTCAAACAACTGAATGTAGTTTATGACATCATGAAGGGATTTTGACTCCAACCTATTTATTACCCGTTCTAAGTATGTGGAAAAGGGGAACCACACACACCTTACCTCCACCTTAACATGGAGGTACAACAGCAGCTCCCTAATAACAATCAAGACTGGAAGAGCCCTTTTATTATTTCACTCCTTATTAAGAAAAATAGTTTGAGTCCATTTTGCTTTCCAAGTTTTCTTTTGTTTTCACACATCCTGCCTCTATAATAGAAAGACTGGGTTTAACAGAACCAGCTGTGACACAAAGTGGGTAGCTCTTGACTCTTAATCAACCTTACCTTTATTAAAATGTCATGACATTGGTCCTGAAATATGTTTGAAATGTACCCAAAAATTATATATATTGGTTCAGCTAGAGAGAGTGTCAGTGTTAATGCTTTGCATTGCCTTCGAGCAGAACCAGACATTTCATTTGCGGTAAAGTTTATTAGAATCATCACAATATTCCTGTGACTGTATTTCACCCTTAAATTATCCCCTCAACTCCAGCCTGATCTTGGGGTTTCTCCGGGGGGGATTTACCTAGCTACCTATTTATTGCCTTTGAGTTAGAAGGAGCCCTGGGCCCCACGATCCCAAATCCTGAGCCAGACGGGGGCTCCGAGAGGAGCGAGCAGTCACGCCGCTCATCTCCAGCGTGTTCACTCTGGAGCCTACTGATCTCAAGGCGAATGTCAACGCTCTTAATTGTCGCCGCTCAGCTCCCGGGAGCCGGGTGGAGCGAGCAGGGGCGGCCTCTCACGAGGTGGAGAAGCGGCTCAAGGGAGCTTCCCGGTTCCTAGGCGGTGGGAGGAGCCGCTCGCAGTGCGGGGAAGAACGGGCCCCAAGGGGGTCACCAGCCCCTTTGACCCTCCCCATGTCCCTGTGACTGGCCGGACGCGAGGACCCCGCCTACCTGATAACGCTTCTGTGCGGCGCCGTGAGCCTTTCGGCGAGCACCTTCCCAAGCGCCCGGCCGCTCCGCGCCATGTTCGGCCCCGCTGCCTCACCTCCCCATCCCAGTCAGTCAGTCTAACGGCTGCCAGCGCCAGAGCCGCCCCCATCTCTAGCAAGCCAATCACCGCGCAGCAGCCGCCCCGACGCCGCCAATCACTGTGCCCAAAGTCCCTCACGTCACTGCTATGTGGCTCGCCGTGTCATACCCTCGACACACACCCCTGCCACACCCACCCCATGACTCTGGTGCGCGAGCGCGACACAGAGCTACGAGGCCGCGCGCAGTCACAAGGCTTAGGGAGGGGTTTGTCGGGGTTACATAAGGCTGGGAGCAACGGGGGCGGGGCGAGTGCTGGAATCAGCCCATTGATTGGCCGAATGGAGTGACACTCAGTAGCCCTTAAAGTTACCCAGCCTGGGGTCGGGAGGAGCAAGACAAGACATTGCGGCCATACTTGCACCCCTGGCGTTCTGCAAATCAGCTCGCGGGGCAGTTTCCCCACGAGCCTTCCCTCCCGGTTCCCGCCTTCCAGCTCCCCCCTGCCTAGACCCTGCTTCGCCTCCAAGCCTCCCCTCAGCCTCTGCCCCGCCTGGTCTCGTTTCCCCGTGCCGCAGCCCCCACCACTGCTCGCCCTCGCTCTCCAGCGCCCCGCCCCACCCCATAGATCCTTCCCTATAGCCCCCCCGTCACCAGCTGTCCCACCCCACACCTCACTCTATAGTCCCCTCCAGTACCTGCCCCTCATCTCCAACTCCCCCATCCCTCAGACCCTGCCCCGTAACCCCTCCCCTCATCACCAGCTTCCCCTCAGACCCTCCCTATAGCCCCCTCCCATCACCAGCTCTCCCACCCCTCAGACTCCACCCTATAGTCCCCTCCAGTACCTGCCCCTCATCTCCAACTCCATCCCTCAGACCCTGCCCCATAGCCCCTGCCCTCATCACCAGCTGCCCCAACCCTCCCTATAGGCCCCGTCCCTCATCACCAGCTGCCTCCAACCCTCCCTATCCCTTCCCTCATCACCAGCCCACCTCTCAGACTCTTCCCTATATCCCCCTCTCCTTGTCTCCAGCTCCCCCCACACCTGAGACTTATCCTGTACCCCCTTCCAGCACCTGTCCCCACCCCATGTCTCCAGCTCCTCCCACCCCTCAAACCCTGGCCTGTTCCCCCTTCCAGCACCTGTCCCCACTCCACATCTCCAGTTCTTCCCACCCCTCAAACTCTGGCCTGTACCCCTTTCCAACACCTGCTCCTGCCCCTCATCTCCAGC
Source organism: Chelydra serpentina (assembly GCA_037349315.1). Lineage (NCBI taxonomy): Eukaryota > Metazoa > Chordata > Testudines > Chelydridae > Chelydra > Chelydra serpentina. The sequence goes on along the minus strand of JBAIAC010000029.1, from coordinate 30,375,209 downwards.
TCCCCCTCACCTGAGACCCTGGCCTGTACCCCATTCCAGCACCTACCTCCCCCCACCCCTGCCCTATAGCTCCCTCCAATGCTTCTCCCTTGTCACCAGCTCCCCCGCCCCTCAGGTCCTGCCCCTTATATCCAGCTCCCCGTCCCCACCCAGACATAATTTAACTTCTATATTTTTGGAGCAGCTCCAATCTAGTCAATGAGGCCATGTATGTGGGGGCAAATTCTGTGAGGCTTGCATTTTGAGGTGGCAGTGCCCCCCCTGCCTTACAAACTACACCCATGCTCCCCCTAAGGCCCTGCCCCTTGTTTCCAACTCCTCCATCCACACATTCCAGACCCAGCCCTGTGGTGTCTCAGTGCTCTTCTCCTCACAGACCCTGCTCCCTTGCTGCCTGACCACTGCTCCCTCCCCACAGACCCAGCTTGTGATGTTTTTATATTTATTATTCCTAAGGAGCACTGATGGTGCATCAAACTCTCTGCTGAGGGGGATGGAGGTGCCCATCTGTCGCCCTGACATTTCATCTCGGGAGGTATGCTGCCTGCCGGGGGCCCGTATCCGAGATGTTACGGAGGCATTGTCAAGGATTATCCGGCCCTCTGACTACTACCCCATGCTACTCATCCATGTGGGCACAAATGATACTGCGAGGTGTGACACTGAGCAGATCAAGAGTGACTACAGGGCTCTGGGCATACGGGTGAAGGAGTTTGGAGCGCAGGTGGTATTCTCTTTGATCGTTCCTGGCAAAGGTAGGAGCACGGGCAGAGACAGGTGCATCGTGGAGGTGAATGCTTGGCTGTGAAGATGGTGTCGCCAGGAGGGCTTTGGCTTCCTCGACCACAGGATGCTAATCCAGGAAGAACTGCTAGGCAGAGATGGTGTTCACCTTTCGAGGAGGGGAAAGACCATATTTGGATACAGACTGGTTAACCTAGTGAGGAGGGCTTTAAACTAGGTTCGACGGGGACTGGTGAGCAAAGCCCACAGGTAAGTGGAGAACATGGGGACCTGGGAGATGGGTCGGAAATAGGAGGGAGCGTGGGCTCTAATGACAAAGAGATAGGAGGTTCAGGGCAAAACTGGGAGGCAAGATCAAATCAGTATCTTAGATGCCTGTATACAAATGCGAGAAGTATGGGTAATAAGCAGGAAGAACTGGAAGTGCTAATAAATAAATTCAACTATGACATTGTTGGCATCACCGAAACCTGGTGGGATAATACATGATTGGAATGTTGGTATGGATGGGTACAGCTTGCTCAGGAAGGACAGACAGGGGAAAAGGGAGGAGGTGTTGCCTTATATATTAAAAATGTACACACTTGGACTGAGGTGGAGATGGACATAGGGGAGGGAAGTGTTGAGAGTCTCTGGGTTAGGCTAAAAGGGGTAAAAAACAAGGGTGATGTCATGCTAGGAGTCTACTACAGGCCACCTAACCAGGTGGAAGAGGTGGATGAGGCTTTTTTTAAACAACTAACAAAATCATCCAAACCCCAAGATTTGGTGGTGATGGGGGACTTCAACTATCCAGATATATGTTGGGAAAATAACACAGCGGGGCAGACTATCCAATAAGTTCTTGGACTGCATTGCAGACAACTTTTTATTTCAGAAGGTTGAGAAAGCTACTAGGGGGGAAGCTGTTCTAGATTTGATTGAGAACTTGAAAGTAGAAGGCAGCTTGGGTGAAAGTGATCATGAAATCGTAGAGTTCACAATTCTAAGGAAGGGTAGAAGGGAGTACAGCAAAATAGAGACAGTGGATTTCAGGAAAGCGGATTTTGGTAAGCTCAGAGAGCTGATAGGTAAGGTCCCATGGGAATCAAGACTGAGGGGAAAAACAACTGAGGAGAGCTGGCAGTATTTCAAAGGGACACTATTAAGGGCCCCAAAACAAGCTATTCCGCTGGGTAGGAAAGACAGAAAATGTGGCAAAAGACCACCTTGGCTTAACCACGAGATCTTGCAAGATCTAAAAAATAAAAAGGAGTCATAAAAAATGGAAACTAGGACAAATTACAAAGGATGAATATAGGCAAACAACACGGGAATGCAGGGGCAAGATTAGAAAGGCAAAGGCACAAAATGAGCTCAAACTAGCTACAGGAATAAAGGGAAACAAGAAAACTTTTTATCAATACATTAGAAGCAAGAGGAAGACCAAGGACAGGGTAGGTCCACTACTTTGTGAGGAGGGAGAAACAGTAACAGGAAACTCGGAGATGCTTAATGACTTTTGTTTTGGTCTTCACCGAGAAGTCTGAAGAAATGCCTAACATAGTGAATGCTAATGGGAAGGGGGAAGGTTTAGAAGATAAAATAAAAAAAGAACAAGTTAAAAATCACTTAGGGTATGTTTATACTTACCCGTCGCGTCGGAGGCGCGGGATCGATGTTCTGGGTTCGATTTATCGCGTCTTGTCAAGACGCGATAAATCGAACCAGGAAGTGCTCCGCCGTCGACGCTGGTAATCCAGCTCGACGAACGGAGGAGGCGGAGTCGACGGGGGAGCCTACGCGCCGCGTCTGGACCACAGGTAAGTTCGAACTAAGGTACTTCGACTTCAGCTACGTTATTAACGTAGCTGAAGTTGCGTATCTTAGTTCGACGGGGGGGTTAGTGTAGACCTAGCCCAAGATAAGTTAGATGCCTGAAAGTCACCAGGACCTGATGAAATGCATCCTAGAATACTCAAGGAGCTAATAGAGGAGGTATCTGAGCCTCTAGATATTATCTTTGGTAAATCATGGGAGACAGGAGAGATTCCAGAAGACTGGAAAAGGGCAAATATAGTGCCCATCTATAAAAAGGGAAATAAAAACAACCCAGGAAACTACAGACCAGTTAGTTTAACTTCTGTGCCAGGGAAAATAATGGAGCAAGTAATTAAGGAAATCATCTGCAAACACTTGGAAGGTGGTAAGGTGATAGGGAATAACCAGCATGGATTTGTAAAGAACAAATCATGTCAAACCAATCTGATACCTTTCTTTGATAGGATAACAAGTCTTGTGGATAAGGGAGAAGCGGTGGATGTGGTATACCTAGACTTTAGTAAGGCATTTGATACGGTCTCGCATGATATTCTTATCAATAAACTAGGGAAATACAACTTAGATGGGACTACTATAAGGTGGGTGCACAACTGGCTGGATAACCGTACTAAGAGAGTAGTTATTAATGGTTCCCAATCCTGCTGGAAAGGTATAACGAGTGGGGTTCCGCAAGGGTCTGTTTTGGGACCGGCTCTGTTCAATATCTTCACCAACGACTTGGATATTGGCATAGAAAGTACGCTTATTAAGTTTGCAGATGATACCAAACTGGGAGGGATTGCAACTGCTTTGGAGGATAGGGTCATAATTCAAAATTATCTGGACAAATTGGAGAAATGGTCAGAGGTAAACAGGATGAAGTTTAATAAGGACAAAAGCAAAGTGCTCCACTTAGGTAGGAACAATCAGTTTCACACATACAGAATGGGAGGAGACTGTCTAGGAAGGAGTACGGCAGAAAGGGATCTAGGGGTTATAGTGGACCACAAGCTAAATATGAGTCAACAGTGTGATGCTGTTGCAAAAAAAGCAAACTTGATTCTGGGCTGCATTAACAGGTGTGTTGTGAGCAAGACACGAGAAGTCATTCTTCCGCTCTACTCTGCGCTGGTTAGGCCTCAACTGGAGTATTGTGTCCAGTTCTGGGCACCGCATTTCAAGAAAGATGTGGAGAAATTGGAGAGGGTCCAAAGAAGAGCAACAAGAATGATTAAGGGTCTAGAGAACATGACCTATGAAGGAAGGCTGAAGGAATTGGGTTTGTTTAGTTTGGAAAAGAGAAGACTGAGAGGGGACATGATAGCAGTCTTCAGGTATCTAAAAGGGTGTCATAAGGAGGAGGGAGAAAACTTGTTCATCTTAGCCTCTAAGGATAGAACAAGAAGCAATGGGCTTAAACTGAAGCAAGGGAGGTTTAGGTTGGACATTAGGAAAAAGTTCCTAACTGTCAGGGTGGTTAAACACTGGAATAAACTGCCCAGAGCAGTTGTGGAATCTCCATCTCTGGAGATATTTAAGAGTAGGTTAGATAAATGTCTATCAGGGATGGTCTAGACAGTATTTGGTCCTGCCATGAGGGCAGGGGGCTGGACTCGATGACCTCTCGAGGTCCCTTCCAGCCCTAGAATCTATGAATCTATAATAAAAGTGGGTTCAAAATAGGTATTTCAACAGTTAAAATATTTTATGGTGTTATCCTCCACTGTTATAACTCCAGACTATTTTAATAGTTATTAATTCATACTTGTACATAATTCACCTAATAAAAAAAAGTCCCAAAAGAAAGCACAAGACAATACCATTAAGAAATTACAACTATCTTACAATTATTTTAATAATCCTTAGCCTTTTTATGTACAATATGCCACATTGAATTTCAGACTTCTCTTCACTCCTGAGGGAATTCAGGGCCACTGTGCATGTGCAGAATTTACATCCCCTGCAGTTTTCTTTGCTTCCCTGCAGAAAACTGACTTTCTGATTGGAAAACAAAGGGAGGCCACAAGAACAGTCATGCGACCCTCCCCAGCAATATGTTTCGGATACCCAGGGCAGCCATCAGAGAAGTAAATCACTGTGAGGCAGCACTGAGGAAGACCTGGCTGGTGGCTCTTAGCCTGCGGCAGGCTCAGCTGCTAGTCCTGGCTGGGCTGGGGAGGATAGGACTTCCTCGCATGGCACCCATCCTCCGATTTCTCCCCCAGTTGCAAACTGCACCCTCCCCTCCCCCACACTTCTTGCACCCATTGCTCCTCAGCTGCAGGGATCCCTGTACAGGGAGCTACTTCCCCATCCGCTCAACCCCCATGGATCCAGACCCCCTCATACCCAGACCCTCCTGCTAAGCCTCACCCCCTGCACTCAGAACCCCTACGATGAGCCCCACTCCCCCTACACCTGGACCATTCCGACGAGCCAAGAACCCCCGTATCCCCACCTCACCAAAACCCCAACCAGCTGCACCTGGATCCCCATCCCACTGATCCCCCCCACATCCCCTGCATCTGCACCCCACCACTGATCCCTCCACACCAAGACCCCCCTGCGGCGCTCTATCGTCCCCACTCTGACCCCCTCTGCTGAGCCCCAACCACCTTCACCTGGACCCTCCTGCAGAGTCCCATTACTATTGCACCCAGAACCCAACAAGCCCCCGTGAAGATCCCCCCTGCACTTGGATCCCTCACTGAGCTTCCTGCACCCCAATTACCCCACACAGAACCCTCTCAACCAACCCCTGGATTCCCCCACACTAAGCCCTGCCATACTTGGTTCCTGCCTTGCTGAGCCTGCTTGCCCACACCTGGTGCACCTGGCATGGAGGGGAAGGGCCCTGGGGTGTTTCTGGGGCAGGCCCAGTCCTAGCGCTGTGTCAGGGTTGGATGCAGCCTCACCGCTGAGTCCGTAATCCCAAGGATGGCCTGTGCTTCCCAATGCCATGTGGAGCCTCCACATTTATTTGACAAATTAAAATACTGCAAAACTCGACAAATTTTAAATATTGTCCACAGAATTTTTTTTGGCACCAAATGCCCTTAGAAGTATCTCTGTTAAAAGAGTCATAAGTACAAATTATTCAATAGTGCCCTCAAAACTCATAGGTAAAAAAGGAGGTTTTATTTAATCTTCACCCAGACATCTGGCTCCTGATCACGAGTATTGTACTGAGGCACAGAAATGTAGTGTCAAGTTCTGTATCACTCACTATAAAAATATGCCAGGATCGCATTACATTAATAGGCTAATCGGGAGGGTTTTTTGGTGCACTGTCTAATCAGCATCTTCAGTCAAGTGCGCCCCCCGAATTAATATTAGAGCATGCCTCATTACATTTTACTTTAGATTTTCAAAAATCCTTTTCTAAAAAGGGTTGTGTGGCTTTATGCAATGTATCTTACTCTATGAAAAGTAGTTCTTACTAAATGAATGGGAAAACAGATTTGTAGATAAAACAAAATTTGAAATACATGAGTCAAATAGTTCAATTGCAATGAGCCATTTTGAAAATCCTTGCTTACTTTTTTTAAAAGAGAACCTCTTTACTTGAGTCTTTTCAAAAGATATCCTCCTCAGAGTCATCTGTTGTGTCCTTGCTATTAGCAATTGCATAAAACTCATTATTAAACAAAGATATCATCTCTTTGGATGGCTGAAACTCGTTGCAGCAAATCTTATTTCGGTGCATATAGGCCCTGATCCTTAAGATATTTTCAAGTAAGCTGTCCTGCAGTCTGTTCTTTAACTTGGTTTTTATCAAGTTCATTTGTGAGATTGTACACTCCACAGCTGCAGTGCTGAAGGGCAAGGTGAGAAGGGCCAGGGCAAATAATCCTAGCTCAACAAAATCCTTATCACCAACTTCATCTGTGTGTTTTGCAACTTCTATCCAGAACTGTTCTATTTGGCTATCTTCTGTGTTTGTCCATGAGACTGCATCCAGATTTCTCCATTGCTGTTTCAACTTGATATGATCCCCTCTATATAAGGACAAAAAAGACAGGGTTGAGAATTCAGGTTTTGTAGGACTTAGAACGACTGAAGGGCTCAGAGCGCTGAGAGATTCTAGATGATCGACATTTGGAGGCAGTCGGAGTTTTATTTGCCTAGCAAACTCAAGGATACAATCTCGACATCTGCTTTGGATGGTCTCTACTGTATGTGAGGAAAGATTTGCATTTATTAATTCAGATAGGAATGCTGATCCAAAGTTAACCTCTGAAAGAGGCATGTAGTTCCTGTTACAGTGAATGTCATAATTTACAATGGATGACCATGTTGTAAAGACACAAGGTTTCATGACTCTTTGCACCAAATTCTGATAGAATAGCATTAATTCAGCAATAAGGTTAACTGGATTTACTGTTTCAAATTGAAATAACTTGTTGATCCTATTAGCTTCCTGAATAAGAGGCTGCAGAAAAACAAGATAGAGTCTATTTACTGGATCAGAATACATTTGATAGAGAAGCTCAGCACTGTAGTCCCTTTCATGTTCTCCTACAGACTGAAAGTGCAACGTCAGAGCTTCATACTGATCAAGTACTCTGTTAATACAAGGGCTAATGGACAGCCATCTTGTCTCAGCAAGCTGCAGTATTTTCAGGAAATTCTCTCCAACACTGATGGCAGCATACAGTTCATGGTACTTCTTCTGGTGGAAAGTGCTATGGGAAAACCACAAGTATGTCCGTGAAACCATATACTCTATGTTCAATGGAAGCGCATCAATGGCTTTTGAAGAACACAAATACAGAGAGTAACTTACATATTTGATGAAAACTCCACAAGGATTGAGTTCATAAAACTTTTTGAGCAATGAATTTTTATTTCCACATAAGCTTGTATTGAAACCATCAGCAGCAATCCCAACACACTTTTTTATGTTCAGCTTGTTGTCATTTAGAAATGTCAAGAGGGCTTCTGTGATAGTATCACTTCTAGTCAAGTTAATGATCCCTGCAAAGGATGATACAATACATTTAAGCTTGTTGCTAAAGTATCTTACTATCAAGCAAAGTTGCTTTTGTGCTGATACATCTGTACTTTCATCAATGATCAACGAGTAGTGTCCATTGCCAATGTCTCTGAGAAGTTCTTCGTGTACAGTAGGACCAATGACATTTCTAATCAGTGTGGAGCATTTTGTTCTATGCAGACTAATGTCCTTCTCTGCTAGCCCTCCAACAATGCAGCCTAGATGATCCACTGTAAAAATGCTCATATGGCAAGCTATGTGTGCCGCTAGCTTCAGTGCGCACACATTAACAGATTGATCCATTTTGGCTTGTGTGACATCATCGTCAAATGAATTTTGGTTTTCAACTTCAAATTCAAATGAATCGTTTTTCATATCAGGAGAAAGTGAAAATAAAGCAACATGTCTCTTGTGCTTTTTTGTTTTACTGTGTGCAACCAAATCACTATGATGGGCTCTGATTTCACATGCACAATATTTGCATGCTGCTTTTGTGTCATCTCCTGGTACGCTTCGAATCCATTCTTTTAATCCAGTTTCCCTTTCCCAATCTCGACAGTATCTTTTTCCATACTTTTCCCACTTCCCAAGTGGTTTAGGTGCCATCTATGGTTATGTGTTATGGGCTTCTCCAAGAACATAAAATTCCTTAAAAATAAAAATAGACAATTACTATAAATCTCCCAAGATAAAAGTAACATGAAGATTTTGAAATCCCTTATTGGAGGATTAACACTAAATAGTCACATACAAAAAGAGGATTTCACCAATAATTTCCAACAACCAGTTCAAACGCTTCAAAAGGAAAAGGCTTGCTAAACCTTAAAAAAAAATTCTATATGTAAGTGTAACTCAGGGTCCAAATATTCAAACCTGTTAAATTTCATCTGAATATAGACTACTAGTTCTGCCATGAGGGCAGCGGGCTGGACTCGATGACCTCTCGAGGTCCCTTCCAGCCCTAGAATCTATGAATCTAGTTCAAAAGGTTCAGAGGTACTTTAACAAAACTGGTAGTCAGCAAATTTTACAACTGTAGGATGCCTTCTTCTTCCCAAATGGGAAAAAGGTATACAGGACATAATTAACATGTTCCCTCAAGCTATTTTACTAATAAATGTCTTGTGTCTAATGCCCAAGACTGGGATTAGGAATTCTGGGTTCTATTCCCAGCTCTGTCCAGGCTTCTTGTGATCTTCGGCAACTCACTTAAATATCTAATTAGGCACCAAAATAAAAATGATTTTCAAAGGTGTTGAGGCCCTCAAGCTCTCACTGACTTTAGTGGAATCTGAGGACTATCAACATTTGTAAATTTGTGCCTAATTAGTGATTTAAGTGCCTAAGAGTAGACACACAATTTAAAACATTTTAACCTCAACTCTATGTTTTGGTTTATCCATTTATAAGGACAATACTTTTTTACTATGCAGACATTCTGAGTCTCAATGTTTTTTAAGTGTTTTTTAAGTGTTTTGAGATCTTTGGATGGAAAGCAGTATGTAAGTGATAAGTAAAATCAGTCTAGCTTAACAACATCTTACAATTTTATAATATTACTCAATATATCACCAAAATAATCTCCATATAAAATATATTAATCCCCACTTTTCCCAAAATGTGCATACCCTGCATTAGAGGGGGGAAATGTCCACAGAGGATCTAATTTCAGGTTGTATTATACAAATTATATTATCAAAGCAAAAGGGGAAATGGACTGCTCAAGTGACTAGTAATGGTCTATAACTCCAAGTTGGTTGGGACCAGATTTTTAAAGATATTTACATGTTTAAAGATACAAATAGGCACCTAAATACCTTTAAAAGTCTGGCGCTTGGTGACTGGAAATCATTGCTGTCTGGTAGCTGCTTAGTGGTCTATGAAATTAGTTGATGGTTTCAGTCCACAGCTGCCTACATCAAGTACCATCATTGCAACTATTACACTTGGTGCCAGTCTTAGTAGAGAGGCCAAAGTCTGGATCGGTGACATGGCTAGATCCACAAAAGAACTTCGGCATTTCAGTACCTAACTTTTAAGCACTTTGCCACCCACAGCCTTGCTCAGGCATGTAGGCTCCCTATACAATGCATGGGAAGAGATGGATATCTAAGAATGGGACCACAAAAGCCTGAATAGTGAGCAGGGATCCACCTAAACTGGCCAATAGGAAATGCTGAGGAGAGGTGTGGGTACCATGTGCCACCACTCAAAGGCACTTAGGTACCTAAATCCAGGCTAGACTAAGTGTCTATCTCCACTAAGGATTCTCAGCCATAAACCCTCTTCTGAAATTAGGTATCTATGCTGTTTTGTTTTTTTAAGACATGCCACAGAGAAGGTGAGGGACACCCCCCCCCCCCCCAATATTTTTTAGCTCAGTGATTAGACCATTCACTCAGGATATAGATGACCCAGGTTCAATTCCCCCTCTGCCTGATGTGGAGAAAGGATTTGAACTTGGGTCTCCCATGAGAGTACCCTAATCACTGGCTATGGCATAATCTGATACGAGACCCTCTCAGTTTATCCCATGGAAGCTGTTCCACTGTGTATAAGTAACTAAATATGTACTGGAACAGAAAGAGAGTAAGAAAGACTCTATAGCTGTTAGTGGCTTTGGCACTCCCCTGGGATGTGAGACATCGAGGTTTCAGTCCCCCTGCTCCAATTCATATTTGATTATTTATAAAAGTGGAACAGTTTCTTCAACTCAGGCCCAGGGAGAATTGAACCTGGGTCTTTTACATTCTGGGTGAGTGCGCTAACCACTGGGCTAAACCATCACCTCCTCTTTTGTGTAGGAACACCTTCTGGATCAGGCTCTACAGGCAAGATAGGCAGAGGAACACTTAGTTTACGGATGCTGCTGGGGCTCAGGTGCCCAGACACCTAGACCGAGGTGGCTGAGCACATGCTCACTGTCAAAAACCAAGGGACTTTACCAAGGGAAATTAAAGCACCTAGGGGACTTTAGAGTGAGGCAGCAGGTGAGCAGAGATTTTGAGGATCTCAGTGGTGCTTAAACATTGGCCTTAAGCACCTAAATCGTTTTGTGGATCTGGCCCACAGTGACTAAACTTCACTCTCATCCCAAAACTGATCCTGTAGAGTGAGGCATTGGCCTAGTGATAGCCGGTAATGAAGGCAAAACATCCCTATGTACTTTTTTTCTGAATACATCTTCAAGGATGTCAATGGTCATCTTTCATGAGCACTAAATTCAGTTAAAATCCCAGTATGTCCTTGGTTTCAATCCTATTTTCTGCATCAATCTAAAAAAGAAGTTGGTAAACATCTTTGATTATTAATTTCCAGCTCCCAAGAAAAGTTTCCTGGGATATTCAAAAAATGAAATCCAGCAACATCATTTTCTTTTCTTAAAAAAATAAATAAAACAAAGTTTCAAGAAATCTGTGCAAAGAAACATAACATTTCAACACAGTAAAAATACTCCAATGAAACATAGAATACATAAAAGACCAGAAGAAAAAATAAAGGGTGAATATTTTAAGCCTTAAGAGCAGCAGACTTGATTTATTTAGTTATTTACAGAGCAGGAGCTTCTTTCTGCTTTTCCTTCTCTTCTGGTAACAACCTTTCCTTTATTCAGAAGTACTCCTCTTGACCACCAAGTATTTTCTCTTCTCTCCATATTTCTCTTGGTGTCCTTGGAGTGTCTCAATCATTGTTGCTGTAGAATGCTTACCCAACTCCATAGAAAAATGTTGAAACCAGCAACAAGCGCTCTGTTCATTACCAGAGAATATCAAGGTCTTCCAAAAAATAAAAACCCAACCTAATTCTCAGCAACATATCTGAAGAATTAACAATTAGAAACAATTCTAAAACGAACTAAAATATTTGTCCATCTGTCTATGTCAGACATTTCTAACATGCCCATCATTGTAGTAAGGGAAAAGAGCAGGAAATACAGTCTCGCTGTCTACTTTATGTAAATGTACTCTGATATCTTGGTGATGGTCGCATTAAAAATCCTTAAAAAGAGTAGAATCTAAATCCCATATACATTGACACATTAATTTGTCTGTAAAAGATCCTGTACTCCATCTCTGCTACTTTCAGCTTTTATTTTAATTCCCTCCTATTCACCCCTTATATGTGTTTTTTGCTTTGTACTCTGAACATTGTCAGGTTTCGTCTTGGCCTGACTGATCTATAGAGCCATGCAAATCTGCGGATTTATATCCACAGACCATTTTTGCAGACCGCATATCAGATTTGAATATAAATTTTATATCTAGAGCCCTACAAATCTGCGGATATCTGCTTTATATCCACGATGGGATACCAATACAAATTTTGTATCTGTGCAGAGCTCTACTGATCTATTCCAGCAGAGAAGTTCCACATTCAAGGTGCTTTTTTTTTATTATTAAAACATTTATATATCACTATCATAATGACCAACAGAGAGCTTTTTTGACATTATTTAAACCTGGTTTTCCTTTTAAAAAAGAGAAGCCACCAGCAGAATCAATCCTATAATACCAAACTAGAGCATACATTTGCAATAGAGGAAAAACTGACTAGAAAGTTAACACATTCATTTCAATCTTCTGATTATGAGTTAAAAATACTTGTACAGTATCTAACATTTTTCAGAGACATTTTATGTGGGCAAAGAGTGGTTCCTAATTGGAGCTCAGAGGTGACCATATGTCATAGTGCAGGCCTGCACAACATACGGCCCGCGGAGGCTCACTGTGCAGCCCGCGAGGGGGAAGAGGGGGAAGGAAGAGGGTTTTTTTTGCTCAACAACTTTTGGGGCGGGAGAAGAGTTTCGGCCCTCGGCTGTTTTCTTCGAAGTAATATGGCCCTCACCACTTTACGAGTTGTGCAGGCCTGTGATTGTGGATGATTACTGTTTTAAAACCACTGCATTTTTAACATGCTGTATTTAAAACTGGTTCTAAAGACAACTGAATAGTGCAGCTGTATGGGATACTCCATTGGCAGCCAAAGCAGTAATAAAGCAATTTTTCTTTTATAAACAATAAGGGTACGTCTATACTTACCCGCTGCTTCGGCGGCGAGTAATCAATCTTCTGGGTTCGATTTATCGCGTCTTGTCTAGACGCGATAAATCGATCCCAGAAGTGCGTGACGTCGACATCGGTACTCCTGTTCGCCGCGAGGAGTAAGCGCTGTCGACGGGGGAGCCTGCCTGCCGCGTGTGGACCCGCGGTAAGTGCTTTGAAGATCAAACTAAGATACTTCGACTTCAGCTACGTTATTAACGTAGCTGAAGTTGCGTATCTTAGTTCGACAGGGGGGGTTAGTGGAAACCTACTGACCGCTATACTTACCTATATGCCTCCAGCTTTCATCCAGACCACATCGCACGATCCATTGTCTACAGCCAAGCTCTAAGATAAAACCGCATTTGCTCCAATCCCTCAGCCAGAGACAAACACCTACAGGATCTCTATCAAGCATTCTTAAAACTACAATACCCACCTGCTGAAGTGAAGAAACAGATTGACAGAGCCAGAAGAGTACCCAGAAGTCATCTACTACAGGACAGGCCCAACAAAGAAAGTAACGGAACACCACTAGCCATCACCTTCAGCCCCCAACTAAAACCTCTCCAGTGCATCATCAAGGATCTACAACCTATCCTGAAGAACAATCCCTCACTCTCACAGACCTTGGGAGACAGGCCAGTCCTCACTCAGACAGCCCCCCCAACCTGAAGCAAATACTCACCAGCAACCACATACCACACAACAAAAACACTAACCCAAGAATCTATCCTTGCAACAAAGCCCGCTACCAACTCTGTCCGCATATCTATTCAAGGGACACCATCATAGGACCTCATCACATCAGCCACACCATTATGGGCTCGTTCACCTGTACATCTACCAATGTGATATATGCCATCATGTGCCAGCAATGCCCCTCTGCCATGTACATTGGCCAAACGGGACAGTCTCCACACAAAAGAATAAATGGATACAAATCGGACGTCAAGAATTATAACATTCAAAAAACAGTCGGAAAACACTTCAACCTTCCTGGATACTCAAATACAGACCTAAAAGTGGCAATTCTCCAACAAAAACAACTTTCAAAAATGGACTCCAGCAAGAAACTGCAGAACTGGAATTAATTTTCAAACTGGACATCATCAAATTAGGCCTGAATAAAGACTGGGAGTGGCTGGGTCATTCCACAAACTAAAAATTATTTCCCCATGCTAATTTTTCCCCGCTACTCACACTTCTTGGCAACTGTCTGAAATGGGCCATCCTGATTACCACTATAAAAGTGATTTTTCCTCCTGCTAATGATAGCCCACTGTAATTGATTTGTCTCGTTAGAGTTGAAAAGGCAACCCCCATCTTTTCATGTTCTCTGTGTGTATATATCTTCCTACTATATTTTCCACTCCATGCATCTAATGAAGTGGGTTTTAGCCCACGAAAGCTTATGCCCAAATAAATTTGTTAGTCTCTAAGGTGCCACAAGGACTCCTCGTTCTTTTTGCTGATACAGACTAACACAGCTCTGAAGACAACGACAGAAAATGATAAGAGCTTCACTAGCATGTACATGAGGATGTCAGGGCATTGAGCCCCTTGGTGGGGCAAAGATGAAAGAAAGTCACCCCTCACTAGCTTAATCGTGTATTTAATTGTGAAAATATGTACAACATTGGCAAAATTTCATAAGAAATCGTAAGCTAAGAAAGAAAGCTGAGAACATTAACTCTCTCAAAAGTAGACAGCAATGGAATTGGATTAACTCTCTCAAAAGTAGACAGCAATGGAATTGGATTATGTTCAACTGATGGAAGGTCATCTAGAATTTGAAAGCAAAGCTAGACCTCTACATTTCAGATGGAATTTAAATGCATCAAGAACAGGGGTTCTCAAACTGGGGGTTGTGAGGTTATTACATGGGGGGGCATGAGCTGTCAGCCTCCACCCTAAACCCCACTTTGCCTCCAGCATTTATAATAGTGTTAAATATAAAAAAGTGTTTTGAATTTATATGGCGGGAGGGGGGGACGACACTCAGAGGCTTGCTGTGTGAAAAAGTTTGAGCGCCGCTGATCAAGAATATTAGAAAAGTTTCAGGTGAAATGAAAACTGATGAGAGACATGAACTATTCAACAGAAAATACACAGTATGTTTTGGAAGTATTATTGCATCTATTTATATTTTAGGAAGGAAGTAGTAGCAGAGGCATGAAATCCCTGCTGAGAGCTCTACAGATGCTTTCACTACAGTGTTTCAGTGGTTAGGGTTCTTGGACATAGGAGACCAGGAGTCCAATTCTTACTCTGTCAGACGCTTCCTGTGTAACCATAACCAAGTTACTTAGTGTATAACTATCATAAATGGCACTGCTGTGGCATAAACACATCCTACATCAACAGAAGGGATTTTTCCATCAATGTAGCTAATCCACCTCTCAGAGAGGTGGCAGCTAGATCAAGGGAAGAATTCTTCCCTTGATCTAGCTGCTTCTACAGTGGGGGTTAGATGAGGGGTCTCAAACACACCGGCCGTGGCCCTCCCACATTGACCTACAGCGGCTCCGGCCCGGCACGCACCGGGGGCAGGGCAGGCTCCCTGCCTGCCCTGCCATCCCGCCGCTTCGGGAAGTGGCTGGAACCTGGGGAAGGGAGGAGGACACAGGCCTCCGTGCGTTGCCTTCACCTCAAGGCACCGTCCCCCGCAGCTCCCTTGGCTGGGAACAGGGAAACGTGGCCAATGGGAGCTTCACAAGAGGTACCTGGAGGAGCAGCCCAGGTAACACACACCCCCGTCTGCCCCACCCCCGGATACCTGCCGCTTCCCAGAAGCGCGGGGGCAGGCCGGGCGGGCAAGCAAGGAACCTGCCCTGCCCCCGGTGCATGGCGGGCCAGAGCACCCCCAAACCCCTCCTGCAGCTGAACCCCCTGCCACACCCCACATGTCTCCTGTCCAAGTACTCGGCTGGGCTCCCAGCAGCCGGCTAGGCTCAGCTACCGCCCCCGCGGCGGGCTTGGCTCGGCTCCCGCACCCCCGCGGCAGGATTGGCTCGGCTCCCCCCCCTCCCCCGCAGCGGCCTGGGCTCGGCTCCCACCTCCCTCACACCCGCGGCGGCCTGGGCTCGGCGGCGCCGCCCCCCCCGCGGCAGGCTGGGCTCGGCTCCCGCGGCGAGCTAGACTCAGCTCTCCGCTCCCGGCTCTCCCCCCCGCGGCCCGCGGCGGGCTGGGCTCGGCTCTCGGCCCCGCCCCCCGCGGCGGGCTGGGCTCGGCTCCCAGCCCCCCACGCGGCAGGCTGGGCTGAGCTCGGCTCCCAGCCCCCTCCCGCGGCAGGCTGGGCTGAGCTCGGCTCCCAGCCCCCTCCCGCGGCAGGCTGGGCTGAGCTCGGCTCTCGGCCCCGCCCCCCGCGGCGGGCTGGGCTCGGCTCCCAGCCCCCCACGCGGCAGGCTGGGCTGAGCTCGGCTCCCAGCCCCCTCCCGCGGCAGGCTGGGCTCCCGGCCCCCCGCGGCCTCAGGGCCGACAGCTAGTCTCAGGGCTGAGCGCCAGCTCACCCCGCCGCCCCGCTCCACTGACGCGCCCCTCGCACGCCCAAGGCTCTGAGCCCGGGAAGAGACCCGCGCGCACCGCCAGGCAGGGCCGCGGGCCGCGGGCCTGCGCCCTCCCCGCCATCGCTGCCGCGCCCGGGCCCCTCGTACACGCAGCGGACCTGAGCTCACCTCCCTGGCTCAGGGAACGCCAGTCAAACAAAGGCAGCACGTCCCGGGCACGAGCACTTCTGAATGGCGCCTTCCCTTCGCCGCTACCAAGGCGGTAGCCGCTCCCGCGCCAGCAGTAGAGGCAGGGCCCAATCAGCGCCCGGTTCTTCTGACTGACAGTCCGTTGTCCCCACAGGGCTGGTTGATCCCGCCCGGACCCCCTGATCGAGAACAAAGCCACCCAATCGGCTGTTGCTCAAAGAGGCAGCGGTCCGGCGCCCCAAGGCGCTCCCTGCAGGCTTGAAGGAAGCAGCGCAGGGAGAGCGTGTGCCTTCACTTGCGCGCCTGCAACAGTTAGAATCTATTGATTATGCAATTAATATAAAATCACACTGGGTGATCTAAGCACCTGTTCCCACTAACAAAGGATATCAAGATGTTTTGCATACACTGGCCCTTATCTTGCATTTGTATCCACTATCACAACTACCTATGTCTAAATAAGCGACAAAGGGTCCTGTGGCACCTTATAGACTAACAGAGGTATTGAAGCATAAGCTTTCGTGGGTCAATACCCACTTCTTCAGATGCAAGCAGTGGAAAGTGCAAGCATAGGCATGCAAGACTTGACGGCTGTGCTGCTGACAAATCCACATGTAGGTTCAAGGCCTTCATGCATAAGGAACTGTGAAATTCAGCTACCTCTGATGAGGAGAGCAGCAGCTAATAAGGTGACCAGATAGCAATTGTGAAAAAAACAGGACGGGCTGGGAGGTAATAGGTGACTATGTAAGAAAAAGTCCCAAAAAATGTGACTGTCCCTATAAAAACGGGACATCTGGTCACCCTAGCAGCTAACATGCTTCACAAGTGCAGGATGCGAGGCAAGGAACCATTTTATTGAACAAGGTTGCTGGAGAAAAAGGTGGAGTTTCAAAATGTGCTGGGGAATCTTCAACATCTGTACAGATTAAAGAGATTGTCATCCAAAAGGCACACACAGCAATTTGGGCATGTAGAAAATTAGGTTGTCAGCTCTCTTTGCCATTTGCTAGGAATGCAAGGGCTGGTCTACACTAACCCCCCATGTCGAACTAAGATATGCAACTTCAGCTACGTTAATAACGTACCTGAAGTCGAAGTATCTTAGTTCGAACTTACCTGCGGTCCACACGTGGCGCACAGGCTCCCCCGTCGACGGCGCTTACTCCTCGCGTCGAGCTGGATTACCAGCGTCGACGGGGGAGCACTTCCTGGTTCGAACCCAGAAGATTGATCCGACACCTCCGATCTATCCGGTAAGTGTAGACTAGCCCCAAGAGAGAAGAAAGCAAATTACATCAGCCATTATCTTTATGGGTTTGTCTCCTTTCGTGCTTCTTTATAATATATAAAAGAGGCCTGAAGAGTTGTTTTTTATTTCAGACATGTGCTTTTCTGGTTGACTTTTCATTAGAAGTTAGAGTTTACTCCACTGTTTTTTCTTGAAAATTATGGATTACTGGATAATTATGAGACTGAGGCACTACAGAAGTGTACTCCATGCAGCTGGAAGAGGTTTTTATTAAGGCCTATTTCTTTATGAGATCTTTTTAATTCAGACACCTTATAATTTCTCATGCAATAAATTTTATTTCTGTTAAAGATTCAATATCCACTAAGGATTTAGGCCTGATCCTGTAAAGATTTATGCACACATTTAATTTTGTGCACTTTGAATACTCCCACTGAAGTCAATGGAACTACTCACAGTGTGTAAGAGTTAAGCACACGATTAAGTCATCACAGGAGTGGGGTCTTAGGGCTTGGCTACACTTGAATTTTTAAAGCGCTGCCGCAGGAACGCTCCCGTGGCAGCACTTTGAGGCACGGGTATGGTTGCGCACGAGCACTGGGAGCGTGTTCTCCCAGTGCTCCTGGTAATCCACCTGCACGAATCCACACTAGTGCTTTAAAGCGCTCAGACTTGCCGCGCTCAAGGGGGGTGATTTTTCACCCCCCTGAGCCAGCAAGTTAGAGCGCTATAAAATTTAAGTGTAGCCAAAACCTTAGATGAGATCTACACTATGAACTTTTATTGGTATAATAATGTCAGGTGGAGGTGTGATTCTTTACAACATTTTTATACCAGCAAAAAGCCCTAGAGCAGACAGTTATACCAGCAAAATTTCACTTGGGGAACTAGTGCAAGCCCTATCAGCAAAATAACTCTTGCCTGAATAAGGGCCTGTCTACACTTGCAAGTTTCTGCACAGTAAAGAAGCTTTCTGCGTTGTAACTCCCAAGGTGCATGTACACACTGCCAAGCCGCTTAGTGTGCAGAAATTGCGCAGTTGTAGCGCTTTCAGGAAAACAACCCAACAAGCGGCGTAGAGCTTTCTATGCCGGGACTGCAGCACCAGTGTAGACACCATGGTCAATTACAGCACTGCAATTGGCCTCCGGGAGGTGTCCCACAATGCCTGTTTTCAAACTGATGACCACAGAAGTGAGCTCTATTGCCCTACCCTCAGGTGACCAACCATCATCCCCACCCCGTAAATTCCTTTGGAATTTTGAACGTCCCCTTCCTGTTTTCTTGGTGATGTGTGCAGTGGTCTCAGCACACCTTTCTAGATGACGATTCCCTGCTCCATGCACCAGGCTATCCCCCGCTTGGAGCAATGCCGAACTACTGGACCTCATCAGCATTTGGGGAGAGGAGGCTGTCCAGTCCCAGCTGTGCTCAAGCCGTAGGAATTATGATACCTACGGACAGATTTCATGATGCATGACAGAAAGGGGCCATGACCGGGATACACTGCAGTGCAGGGTCAAAGTCAAAGAGCTGCGGAATGCCTACCACAAGGCACGGGAGGCAAACTGCCACTCTGGTGCTGTACCCACGAGCTGCCGGTTCTACAAAGAGCTGGACGTGATACTCGGCAGCGACCCCGCCTTCACTGCGAAGACCACTGTGAATACTTCGGTGGCTCGTGTGCCAGTCAAGACTGGACCGAGCCAGGAGGAGGAAAACTTGGACAAAGAGGGGGAGGAGGAACCAGAGGCAGAGGATGATAAGAGATGCATGCACCCAGGAGCTCTTTTCTACCCTGGAGAAGGCTAGCCAGTCACAGCAGTTGGATCTTTGCGAAGCACAAACAAGAGAGGAGGCCCTGGTAAGTGGATCTGATTTTGGGAATCGCTGAAGCAAGTTGTTGGGGGCAGGAGGTTGCAGAAAGCAGGCTTGTCTCCCATCTCATGCCTAATCTGAGCAGCGGAACAGGCTGTTGACTCCCTCACTTCATGGAAATCTCCCTCAGAGATCTCCAGGAAACTCTCATGGAGATAATGGACAATCCACTGCTGCAGGTTCTTCGGCAGAGCTGCTTTGTTTCTTGCCCCATTAATGGTAACTTTCCCACACCACTGTGCCATCACCGTGTGGGGACCATTGCTGCACACAGGCGAACCGCATAGGGGCCAGGACAGAAGCCGCAGGTTTGGAGAAGACCCTCCCTTGATTCTCTGCTCACCCTCAGCAGCGGGATATCTTCCGTAATGATCACATCCTGTGAAAAGAGTGGGGACAGGAGTGATTATCAGGCCCCCTCTGCAGTGCTGTCTTCCCTCCCTCCCCCCCAAGAGCCACATGCCCAGTATACAGCAGTGATTTACCCTACCACTGCGGCTACTCATCATGTTGGGGGTCTTATGGTTCATGTGTGTTTGCCTGAGGTCAGCCAGTTAGTGACAGGAGTGTGAGTACTGGCCGTGTTTTAAATCACTGAATCAGTGTTGTGTGTTGCAAACAATACTGCTTCTGTAAAATGTTGCATTCAAACTTCACAGAGATGATGTTAGGAGCCCAGCCTCCCTCTTCGTTATCGGCGGCTGAATGGCTGCGCAGAATTAGAAAGCGGCCAAGAGGAACTAAGGAGTACTTTCTGCGTGATGTTATCATGCACTCCGCCACCAAGAAACAGGAATTGAAGACTTGGCGGGACAGCAAGAAGAGGGACTGAAAGGAGAACGCAGCACACCAGAATGAAGCCACGGAGCGGCTCTTAAAGGTTATGGAGCGCCAAGCAGACACGCTCTAGGCGCAACTAGCTCTTCAAAGTGAGCAGCTCCGTGCCCGCCCTCCCCTGCAACCGCTGTCGCAAAACTCTTTCCCATGTGCCCCCCAGACACCACCAACACTCTTATCAACCTCCTGGATCCAGTCTATACCTGTGGCATTCCACTCCTCCCCCCTCACAGTCCAGAACTCCAGACTCCCACTACACTCAACACCCATCCCTCTGCAGTTTGGCCCTGCTGAAGTACAGTATCCGCTGCATTGTACTCCAAAGGAGAAGATTGGATATGATCCATGGACATACACAAATCTTTTGCTGTCCCAGGACCTCTCCTCCTCCTGGAATCTAACCTTCCCTTCCCCCTCATTGTTGCTGGGGTTTTTCTTGTTGTTTTTTTTTTAAATACACTCTCTCCTCCAGTTGTCGTCTTTTAATAAAAGAATTGTGATGGTTTGAAAGCAATCTTTATTCTATTAATTGAAAGCAAAAAGAGCCCTGGAAAGCAACATTAAATTATGTTAAACCTTCATAGTGCATCACATGCACCAGTCACCTCCTAGCATTACAAGCACTGCACTCCCAAGCATATCAACAAATATTAGTGGCTTTCAGCTTCAAATTGCTGCCTCAAGGCATCCCTGATCCTTATGGCCACGCGCTGTGCTCCTCTAAGAGCCCTGGTTTCTGGCTGTTCTAATTCGTTGAGCATCTGCAGTCCAGCCCTGAGGGAAGTTTTCACCCTTCCCTTCATAAATATTATGGAGCGTACAGCACGTGGCTATAAGCATAGGAATATTGTCATCAGCCAGGTCCAGCCTCCCATATAGGCAGCACCAGTGAGCCATTACATGGCCAAAAGCACACTCAGTCATTCTGCACTTGCTCGGACTGTTGTTGAACCGCTCCTTGCTGCTGTCAAGTTGCCCCGTGTATGGCTTCATAAGCCACAGTATTAAGGGGTAGAGGGGTCTCCCAGGATCACAACGGGCATTTTGACTTCCCCTATGGTGATCTTCTGGACCAGGAAGGAAGTCCCTGCTTGCAGCTTCTTAAACAGGCCAGCCAGTGTTCCGAAAGATGCGCGCATCATGCACCTTTCCAGACCAGCCTGTGTTAATGTCTGTGAAATGCCCACAGTGATCCAGAAGCACCCGGAGAACCATTGAGAAATACCCCTTCCGATTAATGTACTCGGTGGCAGGGCTGCTGGTGGATGGGAGGTGCTGGGAGCAGAGGAGAGAAGCTGATCAGGGGCTGCTGAAGTATTACTGTGGCTCTCTGGCAATGTACATTGGTAAATTCTGTCTCCTTCTCAGGCTCAGGTTGGCCACCCCTGTTGTAGAGCATATTTCAAGTAGGCTAGCTGCACATAGTATAGCAGCCTATCCAGCCATTACACTGCTCTACAGCCAAACTGCTTCTGAAATAAATGTAGTCAAACTTCACTAATTCTGGGTCACTGAGAACGAAAATGATGCTTAAAATTGTTGATTGGCTCTAGTTTTCAAGACATGCTATTGGGTCAGTATATACGACCCTTGACTTGGGAATGGCGGAGGATAAGTGAGTTATAAAGGGAAGGGATCGCAATTTAAACCAGAAATGACATCTTTGACTGGATCTATGAATAAATCTATGACTGGGTTTGGACAGTACTTGCTTTTTAGGCAAAACAATGAATGATGCAATCTGAAGCTGGTATTGCATCATACATGATATGAATTGCATCATGTTATTCCTAGACGTCATGGATGATGCAATCATAACGAAGCTTACATCACTCTGCTGAACAAATTGCCCTATATCAGCTCTAGAAATCATACAGTGTCGTGCTCTCTTATTTGTCAGTGTTTGATTTTGCAAAGGGACACATTTCTGTTTAGCCAAACTGAGCAGAGATGCCTCGTACTTGTGTGAACAGTGCAGATAACTTCTGCTATGTTTGTGATGAAGTGACTTTTGCATCACAAAAGCACAGTATAACCACTATGGTTAAGAAAGCCTATCACCTTTCTTTTGGCTGCAAAATTGGAGATCAGGACAAGAGGTGGGCCCCACACATATGCTGCAACACTTGTGCAACAAATCTTCGCCAGTGGTTGAACAGGAAAAGGAAATCTATGCCTTTTGCAGTGCCAATGCTTTGGAGAGAGCCAACAGATCATACCAGCAATTGTTACTTCTGCATGGTGCCTCCAGTTGGGAAAGGTGTGTCAAAGAAGAAAAAGTGGAATGTTTGGATAATGCACAGTCCATCAGCTATACGCTCAGTACCCCACGGAGAAGGACTGCCGGTTCCTGATGCACCAGAATCATTCTCACTTGAGTCAGACGAGGAAGAGGATGAAACTTCTGGTCCTGAACCATCAGTGTCACAGGACCCACATTTTCTCCCATCCTCCTCCTCTGAACCACACCTCATAACACAAGGTGAACTGAATGACCTTGTCAGGGATTTGGAACTACCCAAGAGTAAGGCAGAGCTTTTGGGCTCCAGACTACAGCAGTGGAATCTCCTGGCAGGTGATGGAAACCCTAACATGTTCCGTGACCGTCAAAAGGATCTTGTCCCATTCTTCTTCATGGAAGGTGATCTTGTAGCCTGCAACAACATCGATGGATCGTTCACGATCCAGATGAGTGGAGACTGTTCATTGATTCATCGAAGACGCGTCATAAAGCTGTTTTACTGCATAATGGCAATCTTTTGCCATCAATTCCAGTTGGTCATGCAGTCCATATGAAGGAAACCTATGACAACATGAAACAACTTTTGAGGTGCATAAACTATGACCAACATCAGTGGCAGCTTTGTGGCGATTTGAAGGTTGTTGCTCTCTTGCTTGGTCTGCAGACTGGATACACAAAGTACTGCTGTTTTCTCTGCGAATGGGATAGTCGTGCAAGAGATTCCCACTACATCAAGAAAGATTGGCCACTCCGACAGTCATTGGAGCCTGGGAGGAAAAGTGTTCAGCATCCACCACTCGTTGAATCAAGGAAGATTTTGTTACCACCCTTACACACCAAGCTGGGTCTGATGAAGAACTTTGTCAAGGCCATTGACAAAACACAAGCAGCTTTCAAGTACCTCCGTGGAAAATTTCCAAGGTTAAGTGAAGCTAAGATAAAGGAAGGGGTCTTTGTTGGTCCTGAGATTCGTGAACTTCTTCGAGATGATGCATTTGACCATGCACTGCGTGGCAAGGAAAAAAGGCATGGAAAGCCTTCCAGTTAGTGGCAATAAATTTTCTCGGAAACAACAAGGCAGACAAGTACAGGTTGTTGGTGGAAAACCTCCTCAAGGCATACAAAAGCCTTGATTACAACATGTCACTAAAGATGCATTGTTTGCACTCTTATCTAGATTTTTTTCCACCGAACTGCGGAGCAGTGAGCGGCGAGCGATTTCACCAGGACATTGCAACAATGGAGAAACGCTATCAGGGCAAATGGAGCCCATCAATGCTTGCAGACTATTGCTGGACAGTGACAAGAGATGCTCCATTTAATGAATACAAGAGACAAGCCAAGAAGCGCCAAGTAGACACTGAATAGGACTAAACTGTGGACATAATAGTTTTTTGCCTTTTGTTTCATAATAAATGTTATTTATATAACCCCTTTGTTGATTTTTAAAGTGTTACATAAACAGGACAGGTGAAATAGTATCATGTAAAGCAACCATAAACACATGAAAAGACCTAGGTTTACAATTTATGATTAAAACTCTACTATCTGCACAATATACATAGACATAAAATGTAAAAACTTAAATATCTTAGAAACAGTAGCCAATCAGTTGTTTTAATGGTCATATTTGAATTCAGCACATCAAAATACATATTAAATAGCACATTTTATCTCTGAAGCAGACGACTTCTCAAAAATTGTAGACCAGTGATCAGAATAGAATCTAAAGGAGGGTAAGGGAGTGCCTTTAAAAACATTTTTTGGGGCACTGTGCTAGGCATTTGGGTTGGTATGACAGAAAAACAGGTGTTTGAGGGAGAAGTGGACAAGTCAGTGAAGGCTTTTTGTTCTATGTCTTTAAAGGTGACTTGCCAAGGAAAAATGAGACTTATAATGGAGGTCCAAAAACTTAAAAACAAAACTAGGCTGCTTTCTTTTAAGCAAACAAAAAAAAAGTCTCTTTACAGGATGTGGATTGAGAGCTCTGTAAGGCCTCGCCTACACTGCAAAGGGTTTGCTGGTATTGTTATACTGGCAACACCCCTCATGGGGATTCAGCTTAGGCCCAGTCTACACTGGCAGAGTTACAGTGCTGGCAGTTACAGCACCGCTCTGAGAGTGCTGAAGGGAAATGGCTGTTGTGTGTTTACACTGTCAGCTGGCTGTGCAATAGCGTGTTCACACTTGCAGCAGTATTTGGAGCAGTGCTCTCTGAGCAGCTATCCCACAGTGCACCTCTTTCTCTTCTGCCATTAAGACTTGTGGAAAGGCAGAGGCGGCCGCGGGACATCCTGGGTCCTATCCCAATGCCCCGTGATGCATCGCTGTGCTTCCATCCGCATTTGGCACCATCTTTCAACGGTTTGTGTACTGCTAGCCCTGCCTCTTTGGGCTGCAAGAATGGATCTCGAACTGTTGATCAGTACAGTAACTCCTAACTTAATGTTGTACTTTTGTTCCTGAAAAATGCGACTTTAAGTGAAATGATGTTAAACGAATCCAATTTCCCCATAAGAATTGATGTAAATGAGGCGGTTAGGTTCCAGGGAAAAAATTTTCACCAGACAAAAGAATATATACACACACATATATACATATACACACACACACAAAATACGTTTTAAACAAACAATTGAATACTGGTACACAGCAATGATGATAGTGAAGTTTGGTTGAGGTGGAGGAGTCAGAGGTGGGATATTTCTCAGGGAATGCCTTACTGCTAAATGAACTAAGCAGTTGGCTGAGCCCTCAAGGGTTAACTCTCACACTCTACAAGCCAGCAGGAAAGGAGGGAGGGCAGATGTGTTTCAGAGATAGAGATGCACATTTCTCCTTTAAGTATCAAGACTGGGGTCAGAAGTACACTGGCAGCTGCAGCTTCTGCCTAAGGCAGCAGCTCCCTCCCTCGTGTGTCCCGCCTGCTCTATGGAAGATGGGATAAGCAAGGTGCAGGAGCAGGGGGACACTAGCCTCCCTCTTCTTCCCCTCCTCCACACACAGCAAGCAGGCAGGAGTCTAGGGGAGCAGCACATGGCAGTGGGGGAAGGGACAGCTGACCTGCTGCAATTGATAGCCTGCAAACGTTAGAAGGGAGCATTTCACAACTTTAAACGAGCATGTTCCCTAATTGATCAGCAACTTAACAAGGAAACAACCTTAACCGGGGCAACTTTAAGTGAGGAGTTACTGTATGATGCTCAGTTATATTCAAAATTACAATTCACACCTCTAAAGAACACTGCACACTGTGCGGTATCTGATACATCTGTTCTCTCATCAAGAGCAACTGAAAATGCTTCATGATAGGTTTAAGTGTAGTAGCCGTGTTAGTCTGTGTCAGCAAAACGAAAATAAGAAAGAAAAACTTGTAGCACCTTAGAGACTAACAAATTTATTTCAGCATAAGCTTTCGTGGGTTAATACCTCTATGTAGGTATTAACAAGCAGTCTATGTAGAAGTCCAATTTGTTGTTTCGACCTTCAGGAGGAGTCCACGCAGAATCCTTCTTTTTGTAGTTTTGGTAGGAAGGATTCTGTGGCTTAGTATGTTGTATAGAGGTCTGTTGGAAAAATTCTTTGAGTCGGAGACGTCGAAAGTAGGATTCTAGGTCACCGCAGAACTGTATCATAAAAATGCCAACATTTTTATGGCTGACTTAGAACAACGCTTCCTCAGCTCACATCGCCTAACACCCCTACTCTACTTGCGCTACATTGATGATATCTTTATCATTTGGACCCATGGAAAAGAAGCCCTTGAGGAATTCCACCATGATTTCACCATTTTCCATCCCACCATCAACCTCAGCCTAGACCAGTCCACACAAGCGGTCCATTTCCTAGACACCACTGTGCTAATAAGTGATGGTCACATTAACACCACCCTATACCGGAAACCTACTGACCGCTATACTTACCTACATGCTTCCAGCTTCCATCCTGGACACACCACACGATCCATTGTTTACAGCCAAGCTCTAAGATACAACCGCATTTGCTCCAATCCCTCAGACAGAGACAAACACCTACAAGATCTCTATCAAGCATTCTTACAACTACAATACCCACCTGCTGAAGTGAAAAAACAGATCGACAGGGCCAAAAGAGTACCCAGGAGTCACCTACTACAAGACAGGCCCAAAAAAGAAAATAACAGAACACCACTAGCCGTCACCTTTAGCCCCCAACTAAAACCTCTCCAGCGCATCATCAAAGATCTACAACCTATCCTAAAAGATGATCCCTCACTCTCACAGATCTTGGGGGACAGACCAATCCTTGCTTACAGACAGCCCCCCAACCTGAAGCAAATACTCACCAGCAACCACACACCATACAACAAAAACACTAACCCAGGAACCTATCCTTGCAACAAAGCCCGATGCCAACTCTGTCAACATATCGATTCAAGTGATACCATCACAGGGCCTAATCACATCCGCCACGCCATCAGGGGCTCATTCACCTGCACATCTACCAATGTGATATATGCCATCATGTGCCAGCAATGCCCCTCTGCCATGTACATTGGCCAAACCGGACAGTCTCTACGCAAAAGAATAAATGGACATAAATCTGACATCAGGAATCATAACATTCAAAAACCAGTAGGAGAACACTTCAACCTCCCTAATCACTCAGTGACAGACTTGAGGATAGCAGTGTTGCGACAGATTAACTCCAAAAGCAGACTTCAAAGAGAAACTATTGAACTCGAATTGATATGTAAACTAGATTGCGTTGCCTCCGGATTAAATCGAGATTTGGAATGGCTCGGCCATTATGTTAATTGAATCTATTTCCCTTAAGTTAACGATCCTCATTCACACCTGTGTGACCATCTTGTTTATCACTTCAAAAGTTTTTTCTTCCCCTGCTGTTATGGTTCCTCTCAACTAATTAGCCTCTTAAGATTGGTCTATACACCTCGACCTTATCATGTTTCTCTGACTGTATAAATATCTGTCTACAGTGTATTTCATTCCATGCATCCGATGAAGTGGGTATTAACCCACGAAAGCTTATGCTGAAATAAATTTGTTAGTCTCTAAGGTGCTACAAGTTTTTCTTTCTTATTTTCGTTTTGAAAATGCTTCAGAGTCTTTTGCCATTTGAATCAATTGTTTTTGCACATTTTCTGCTAAATCCGTTATCCTGCAGGCAACTGTATGGGCAGATAAGCTTATGCCTTCAAAAACTTTGTTGCTATCAGGACATAAAATTTCGCTGGCCTTCACAAGACATTCTTTTATAAATAGGCCTTCTGTAAAAGGTCGCAATGATATAGCTATCATTTCGCTTATCACAAAACTTGCTCTTACTAAATCTTCGCTAGATTTGTTAATCTCCAAAAAGAAATTTCTTTGCTTGATAAACGCTGCTTTAAGTTGCCGAACTTTTTCCTCTCTGATTTTTCCAGTGAATGCATCATATTTTTCATGGTGCATTGTGTTGTAGTGCAGATGCACGTTACACTCCTTGGGAACAGCAATCGTTTGCTGACAAATAAGGCATTCAATTTTATCTTTTACCTCTGTGAAAAAATATAAATTCTCTCATTTGTCTTGGAAAACTCTTTTCTTCCATAAGTGTTCTTTTTTTCAACGCCAAAGTCATTTCCAAGGGCTTTTAATAAAATATAAACACTCAGTAATGCACCTCACTCAAACTACAAAACACACATTTACTTTTAGAATTACTTCGGTTAAAGCCTCCTCCTGCCCCGCCCCCATTCCAACCCCTTCCCCAAAGCCCCTGCCCCACCTCTTATCTGCCTCCTCCCCTCATTGTGCTGCATCCCTGCTCCTCCTGGAAAGTCCTAAGGTGGGAAGTGCTGGGAGGTAGGCGGAGGAGTGGGGATGCGGGATGCTTGGGAAGGGGGGAGGACGGGGAGCTTGTCTGCTGGTGGAGTCGGCGCTGATGGCGGGCTGCAGGAAATAACTCCGCAGGCCGCATGCAGGTTTGAGACCCCTGTAATAGATGTTGGGAACCTATGTGAAAATGGTGGTGGTCACGCTAACATAGGAGAATAAAAATAAAAGCCACCATAGATTTTGCCATAATTTCATGCAGTTTTCTGTTGTTCTTTGTCCAAAAGAATACAGAGCCTTTCACCCCCAGGTCGCTAACACAAGTCCAATCCAACTTTCTGCATGTTTCCTTTGGGGTTGAAACTTTCCAGGTTTGGTCTGAGTCTAAAAGGTGATTTTTTAAATTTTAATTTGAGAAAATCAACTTACTATGTTTCTGAGTTTAGTTAAGGTTTCTTTCAAGCCCCTCCAGCCAAGGCAGCCCAAAGGAACATACAGAATTAGCATAACTACTGAGTGCCCTACGCAGTGTATATCAATCACTTTTGCGGCTGCAATGACCAGCTGCTGTTCCCACATTGAGGAGGATTTGCAAGCAGTTTGCGTCAGATTTTTACAGGAGTTAGGCATGGAGGTACTTTTTGAAAATCCCAAGCACCCATCTGCATCTTTGGGTGCCTAAATACCCTTTAAAAATACCAGCATAAATCAGGTGTGGTAAAGTACCTGCTTCTCCTCAGCAGACTCAGTCCTTTTTAGCCTTGGAGACACAGGCTTGGGAAAGGAAAACCCTTACCCGTCGCACAGGGTCCGGCTATACCTTCCCCTGGACTGGTCAGTCCCTTGTGTTTATTTTCCTTCTCCTCTGGGAAGGAAATGCAGCCCTTCTTCCAGGAAGGGTTCGGTATCTTGCTGCACTCAGCCTACTAGCAGCTTCCCTGCCTGCCTCCCTCACACTCTCATGCCTCCTCCCATTCATACAGAGGAGGGTTTAAAAAGGTCTCCAGCAGTTGCAGCCAACTGGACCTAATTAGCTCCCTAGAAACCCCTTTCCCAGCTGAACCTTATTTCCCCATAGTCATCTCTCCTCAGTGGATAGGGAGATGCCTTTTAACCCCCTGGGACTAATTAGTACCCTCCTCCTTTGTAGCTGTTAGTCCTGGGTTTACCACACAGGAGTAACTCCAGATAAATCAGTGGAATTACACTACTGCAAAACTAAGAAATAAGGCCAGAATTGGACATGACTTTTCACACACAAAAATCCCAAACTCTTAAACATTACAGAAATCATGATGGTGGCACACTGCTGCCCATACTCATAATGCTCCTTTATTCTAAAATAGCAGCCTCAAACACTGCTACTTGCAGTAGTGTTACTGCAGGGTCATCATCAGAGCAGCGGTGATAGACAGAGTAGATCAGATGTCTATCCAAGCCTTTTCAGGATTATGCTGATTTCCTGTGCTGTGGGTTTTGGGCCTGCTTGCAGGTCCCAGGCAGAGCAATCGTGTTACCACACTGTCCTGTGGTGCTACGTCATTCCAGTCAGCACATTGGCACTCAGGTGCCAGTCAGTTTGATGGTAAGTTGACACTTTCTTGGCATGGTGCCACAATCTCTTAGCACTGTGAAAGGGAAGGGAACAGCTGCCACCAATCGCATGGACATGGCTCAACCTGGGAGAGAATACATGGCATTCCCTATATTCCTGATCCACCATCTTGTGCTCCAGAATGGTTTTTTTAAACGTATGAAGTTAGGCTTACTTTATATTTTGGAAGTTAACTGATTCAGTGACATCTGCCTCCCTTTTCTGGACCTGAGACAATAGCTTTGAGAGGTGTGAACTGCCTCATTACTCTCAGTGAGGTTTTAACTCAGAGATCCAATTATGAGAATGATAGGTTTCAGTGTAGTAGCCGTGTTAGTCTGTGTCAGCAAAATGAAAATAAGAAAGAAAAACTTGTAGCACCTTAGAGACTAACAAATTTATTTCATTCCATGCATCCGATGAAGTGGGTACTAACCCACGAAAGCTTATGCTGAAATAAATTTGTTAGTCTCTAAGGTGCTACAAGTTTTTCTTTCTTATTTTCAATTATGAGAATGTAAATGTCAGCATTGTTAACTGTCTCACTGCTCCCCAAAGCGGGTACGAAAGGAAAAAAGGACCATGCAGTGCATATCCGCACACTTTGCTGTGAGGGACGTCACATTTTCGTGCCAGGCGCGGGTGGCGCTCCAGAGAGCACCCCGCCCCCTCATCTCCAGAATCAGGGCGGGACTTCGCCTGGCAGAACACAGCGGGGCATCCAAGGGCCGTGGCGTGGGCGAGCCCAGCTGAGGGAGCCCATCGATCAGCGAACAAGCGTTGACGCGGGCACAACGTCCCGTGAGCGGCATCTGCCGCCGGCATCCCCCCCCCTGGGCGGAGCTGGGGGAAGCTCCACCCCAGATCTGGCCCCTCAGGAGCGGGCTGCCTGTCTTGGTACAGTGACGCCAAACACGGGGAGGGTCACAGGCAAACGTGTGTGTGTGGGGAGGTGCCCGCTGCAAAGAACCGTCCCCTAGACTCCCCCGTGCGCTTTCTCAAGCCCGTGATGTCCAACACTGCGCCTGCGCAATTGTCGCCCCCGTCGACGCAAACCGCGCTTGCGCAGTGAGTCGACCGTCTCTCGCTGACGTAGGTTGCGCCTGCGCAGTAAGTCCCCCCTCCGCCCCTCGTAGCGGAAGTGGCCGGGAGCTCCAGTTCCGTCTCGGTGTTGTTCGCGCTACACAAAATGGCGAAGATCGCCAAGACCCACGAAGGTGAGAAATGGAGCCATCCCCGTTTGGGTGCGCTCGCCCCGCTGTCTCCGTGCCCCCGGGCCCGGTTGACTGTCCGGGGAGCGGCGAGCGGCGCAGGCCGCGGCGAGCGGTGGGTGGGCGAGCGAGTGGGCAGGGCCTGTGTGTAATGGCGTCTCTGCCTGCGTCTGCTCCAGACCCCCCCTCCCCCCGGTCTGGCCTGGCCTGGCCTGGCCTGGCCTTGGCTGGCACCATCCGGGCCGCCCCGCTGCGGGAGCGCGGTGACGGGTTAGCGGCGGCCGCCGAGCGAGGAGAGCGGGGGTGGTGGACGCCGTAGCACGGGGGGCGGGCGGAGAGGGGCACGAAGGAGACGCGGGGGTGGCGGGAGCGGCTGCGGTTCATTTTTTTTAAGGTGACGTCTGGCCCGCTAGCCCCCGGTCTGGCTCGGGTCGGAGCCCCGCTCTGTCTTGCGCAGTCGCCTTCCCGGCTCCGTGTAGGAGCGAGCCATGTGCGCATCCAGTCTGGATGTGATTCAATGATGGAAACCCCGTCTCGCTCTCCAGGCTCTCACCGTGTTCCCATTCCCGCTGCCTTTCATTTAGAAATACAAACACGGATTATTGTCTCCTACTGACTAAAAAGTGTTGTATCAAAGATAAGTGGTGGTATTCCCGCTTTACAGATGGCTGCACGGCAAGTCTGGAAACACTTTAAAAATACTGCATGTTACAGTTTACTATTGTGAAAGTCACAAGCTATGGGGACCCGATATTTCGGTAACACTATCCTTCCACACCAGAGACTGGGAATGGGTAACACTACTTGATCTTCTTTAGTCTCTTTCTCGCTCGACCTCTTCCATATCAATAGTATTTATTTTGTAATAAAATAGTTGATACTGGGTTGCTGGGGCGAATAGACACTTGTTAGTTATATAGTGCCAAGGTGTAATGTTGTTCCTGAAATACTGTTAGCCACTCTGCCCACGTGAGGTTATACAGTAATCTCTCATGTCCTGATGAGGGCCCAGTTCTACATGGGAGGAGCACCGTTGACTTCATTGAGGTTCTGAGTGGATGTAAAAGGATCTCTTCAAGCACAGTCAGTTGCAGGATTGGGCCCTTAATTTGTCATTATAATAATTACTTTTATAAAAGGTTTATTTAGGTTATTTGTAGCCAGATTCATTTCCCCAACTGAGCATATGCAAAAACTACCTTGCAGGACAATGTCTGTAATACTTCCTGCTCCTGAAACAGCTTTAAAGCAAATTGTGAGGTAACTGAAGAACAAGGGTACTTAGTAGTCTACCACACATATAAACAATTTCTATTTGAATGCATCATACACGACTCTCAAAATGAAGGGTGTTGATCTGCCAGGATTTGTCTGTGCTACCAGACTTCATAACCATAGTTTACTAGTGCAGCTCCACTGGTGGTTGTGATGGTGAACCCTGTAAATTTTCTACTTCAGAGGAATCCCTGTGCATGAATGCTAGCTCTTGGGAGCTCTTAATAGTTCACAAGACCTGCAGATCTGGTTCGAGTTTGGGGGACGAGGCACAAGAAAGCTTACATTATTTTGTCGCGGAAGCTCTCTTTTTCTAAAGTTTGGAGTGAGTTTGTGCACTGTATACATGACATATTTATTCAGGTGAAGTGAACTTGTAATTTTTCCACCTTCCACTGCAACATGGGGTGCAGGTCATTTGTTGGGATTATCTGGGTATATTTAATTAGTTCCTGGTCATTTCAGGGGCCTTGGACATTGGTGCACCTCAATCCCTCCTATTGTCTGCCTGTGGGTCTAATACCTTGGTCTAATTTCAGTGATTGGGTGTAGTGTATGAATGCTGGGGTGATGTTGGTGGCCTATGAATGTACAGGATGTCAGACTGAATAATCTGATGGTCCCTTTTGGCCTCAAACTGTGTGGCCATGTCTACACTATGGGGACTATAGCAGCATGGTTACAGCACTGTAGCCATAGCAGCATAGGTCCATAGTGTAGATGCAGCGTACAGTGGCAGAAGGAGGTTTTCTGTCACTATAGGAATGCCACCTCTCTGCTGTGGGTTTGCTCAGCATAGGTACAGCACTCAGGGTTGTGGATTGTTCAAACCCGTGAGTACCATGGGTGTGTCATCCTACATTTTAAGTATAGATAAGGCCTATCATTGTGCAGAGAATCTGAGTATTCCGTGGATTGCCAGGGCCACTGAGTTTCTTCAGTGTCTTGTCTGTGCCACCAGACTTCATAACCATAATTTACCAAAAATGGTAACAATAAAAATATAAATTCCAGGCTCACAAACATGCACATGCTTTATTTAAACAGCTTCATGCTCCATTGTTTTTAAAGGGACTATGGACTAAGCATAAGCATGTTTGTGGGGTTGTTTAGTCTAACTGCCAAGGTGTTAGCCTTGGATCACAAATGAAATGAGTTTTTGTTTCATACTAGTTCTCATAGTATATTGTCAACATGAATAACAACAATAACCACAT
This sequence comes from Chelydra serpentina, assembly GCA_037349315.1. NCBI lineage: Eukaryota > Metazoa > Chordata > Testudines > Chelydridae > Chelydra > Chelydra serpentina. Next base: position 30,341,607 of record JBAIAC010000029.1, on the reverse strand, counting down.
TCATGTTTTGGAAATACTACTTTGGTAGTGTGTTCATTGTTACAACTGTGGAGTGTTGTAGCATATAGCTAAATGTTCCAAGAAAGATGTCTGAGAAAAAAAAATATCATAAAGCAATCTTCCAGGGATCAGAAAAGAGAGATTAACAGCTTCAAATTCTTATTGTCAAATGGATAATTTAAAGGGAAGCTGTCAGGTATAATTATTTTGCTTACGTGTGAGGACCTAAAAGTGATTCGCTAGAAACAAAAGTGAAACTGAATAATTGTGCTCAATGTCCAAACTAAGGCTTTGTGTACGCTACGGACCTTACAGCGGCACAGCTGTACTGCTACAGCTGTGCCACTGTAAGGGCTCATACGTAGCTGCTCTTTGCACATACGCGCACACACACACCCACCCACCCACCCCGCCGGCATAATTAAACTACCCCCAATGAGCGGTGTTAGCTGTGTTGGCAGGGTTTTTTTTACAACCCTGACTGACAAAAGTGGTAGTGTAGACAAAGCCTAACTGAAGTAGACAAAAAATAAACAGAGTGAATGGGAAAGTAAATTAAATTACAAATATTTCTTCTTTAATATAGTACGTTAATACAGGGCCAGTTTCTTATACTTTTTCTCACTCTGAATAGTACCTTACACCACAAGCAGTCAATTGAAGTATATGGAGCTGTTTGTGGAGTAAGGTACTACCAATGTGAATTAGGTTATCACATTCTGGCCTACGTGGGGAGGAAAAGTGCTTTTTTCTAAATTATTTTTAACTTGAAGATATCAGTTGTATTTGTAAAGACTCAGTGCTCAATACCCGTTTTTCTAGCTAAATCATACTCATGATGCTATGCTTTGTTTAAATACCATGGTTTATAAAAGTTACAAAATAGGGTGAAATGCAGAAAAGGAAGAATTAATACTTTCATGTCAGATATTATAATTTTCTTTTTCAATATTAAAAGCAAAGAAAATTGGAATGCAGCGTTTTTTGGGGAAAAGGATAGCTCCTCTTCAGACTTAATATAAATATATAGAATTGTTAATTTAAGGTCTTAAATCAGTAAAGCACTTAAGCAAATGTTTTGCTGAATCATGCCTGAGATGATGATTGTTTAATTTTGTCAGGATTTTTCAAGATAAATAGGAAAGTCACCAAGCTCATTAACTGCCTTTAAATAAGCCTTTTAACTGATCTTAAACTAAAGTCTTTGCTGCCTAGCATAGTACTTTTTAAATATGAAGTCATGCTACCTGTCTTTGATTTCTTACGCTAAGCGGATCAGGAGTTGGATGAGTGATCTCTACAAAAAACTCTTGCTGTAGTTTTTCCTTTTAAAGGGGTGTCTTCACTAGGCTCTCTTGCCACAAAACTTTCACTATTGCTACAACATGTTCAGTTCTATTTGTGGTAGGACTGATAAGGCTCCAGAGGGTTGTGTTAAGCACTGTCACACAAACTGATCTACACAACATAGTCTTTAAGAAGTGACAGATATTGATGCCTTGGCTATTTGAGTGCTATCATGGTGTAACTGAACCACTGGTAATTATGAGACATTTTTGCAGCCTGTTCCTGTTGAAAACAAACAGTTGTGTGGGTACACAAGGAATGCAGAATTGGGGCCTAAATCAGTGCTGACCTTATACTAAGAGGCACTGTGGTGTTTTAGTTACTGTCTTTTTGAAAAGAGAGAAAATACTATTCTGCTGTGAAAAATACCATAAAAGTGGCATGGTGAGGTTCCATAGTCATTGTATCTCAATGATTCTATATCAGATTTGCTCAGTTTACAATTAAAATCCATTTTTCTGCCCAGCAGCCCTGAAAACCGCACCTGAGCCCTCAGACTGGGTTCTTTCTGGGTTAATTCTCACACATGGTAACCAGTTATAAGGATTTGTCAGGTCAAATTATTCCCTCAGTTGCATATGTACAAAACATTCCTTCGTAATGCCTACCATAATTTGACCTGCGGTGTTTTTTAATTATTAGTTACAGTGTGTTTGAGAGGAAAGGAACCCTGATTTTGAGTTTGTAGAGCTGATAGTTTAAAAAAAAAAACTTTTTAATTTTATCTAAGTGACCCACTATAAATCTGATATCCTAAAAGGCCATTTTCAGAGACACTTCAAAGTTAGCTTGATTCTCTGTTTCTATGTGGCCCAAGATTTTAAAATAAATTTTACAAAACCTAATATTAGTAGCTTTTAATGAAAATAAAGTTTTAGACACCAGGCTGAGTCACACATCCTGTAAAATTTTAAAAACTAAACAGTTTTTAATTTAGTTTTAAAAAATTTACAGGATTTGTGGCCCAGCATGGTGTCTAATGCAAGATAACTGGAAAATAAAACTGACAAATGCATTCATCCTGGAAAGTAGAAATGAAGAAATGAATTGAAGAGTGATAATAATAACACAAATAGTGAAAGGTTATAAAAAATCCTTTCAGCTTTAATTATCCTAAGATGATATACCAGCTCACAGTGCTTCTTAAAATTTGAGCATTAGACCACTTGTGGTTTTTACAAATGTTTATGGGATTTCTACAAGTGTGGGGTATAAACTCAGTGTTCTGGTCAAGTATTGGGTTGTGTAGTTGTTTGCCCTGCTGAAATTGCCTCCTCCAGTTTTGATCAGATAATGTCTTAAAATATCTCTCTATTGAAATGAAGTACAATAGAAGTGCAAATACAGCCAGAGGTTTTGTGGGGCTTTCTGTCCTCTTTACTGATGAATCCACATCTTCGCTATCACTTTGACATACTTTGAGTAATTGTAATATTAAATTATAATTGCAAGTTTAATTATTGATGTGGCATTATAAGTGGCAGGAGCACACTATAATCCCATTTACAATTATAGCCTCTAACAGTTCTAGGGGCAAATAGTTCCTTATTTATTATTGTTTGCTGGTTTGGTTGGGAATATAATGGAGTTTCACATTTGAGTCTTCTGGAGGTAATGAATGTCTGGCATTGTTATAGTTTTATTATCACTCTAGTTGATTTAGGGCCTGATCCTGCTTACATTGAAGACAGTGGCAAAGCTCCCTAAAAACCAAATGTCTTTTTAAAAAAAATTTTTTTCTAAAGCTTGGCAAACAATGAAATGTTGATAGATTTCAGTCACAGCTAGGGTGGTTTTATTTATGGCTGTTTCCCTTTTTGTCCTCCAAACAGAATTACAAACAGAAAAAATGTCCCTGAGAAACAATTTTTGTTTTTTTTAAAACAATTCACTGACAGAGAACTCTGTTAATGCACAGTTAAGGGTCCCTAGAGGTTTCTAGTGTCCTTCCCAAAAACTGAGTTCAGCAAAATCCAGATTTCTGAAAGCCAAGAAATAGTGTTAGGGTACACATCGCCTCACCCTTAACTCCCAGTGGCTACTGTAGCTCCAGGACAGCAGAGTTATCTTCATGCACTCAAGCTGTATTTACTGTGTTAAGTGTAACTGTGTAGAATGGATTACTTGGAGCAGCTTGGCAGAGCTGTGTGATTTTGTTGGGGGGCCATGCCTGGGTTCTTGACCCTCATTTGTGATCAAAGGAAAGATGAGCATGTGTGCCTTGAGAGATCCAGTATGCTTACTTTCACAAATCAAGACAGTGATTTTAAATCACCAAGTGCAAAGCATCAATTTACATAATTGATTTTTGTCAACTTTTCTATTTTTTAACTTCTTTCTAAAGAAAGGTGCTTTCTCATTGGTTGATCAACCATTAAAATGGGTTGATTTACTACTAAATAGAACCTTTGCACTAGATTTGGTACAGTACATCTATTTGCTACCTAGAAGGGTACAGTATGACTATATATTTATTTAAGCAAATATATAGCTTAATATCTTCAGATTCTTATTAATTTTTATATTATTAGTATGTTAACAAATGGTGAATGATATATTGCTTATTTACTAGCCAATTAACTTTTTGCTCATGTTTTGTGTCAAGCTGCGTTAGGATGATAAGTGGAATTAAATACGCAAAACAGCATATAAAATTTATTTTTAATAAACAAAACAACCTTAAATGTTTTGGGTACTAAAACTTCTCTTGTCAAAACATATTTCACATTTACAATTCAATAATAATGTTAGGCCTTAACACATTTTGTATTTAATTTCAGATTTTATTTTTAGACAGGTTTATTTTAAAAAAGAAAAACTTACTATAATTTAAATAACAATCAGAAGATATCATTGAAATACGGTCCATTTTAATTTTTTAAACAAAATCATCAACTTTTATGCTCCCTGGTTGTCAGAATCAGGGCACAGGGAACTCCTTGCCATGGGGATTGTCAGCAGTTAGGTGAGAGATTGGGCATGTTCAGTGGGTTTGATGAAGGGCAAGTGAAAGTATAGTGTTAGATGCCAATGTATCTTTCTAGATAATAAAGGTGAAGGGGTTGTAAAATTTAACAAATGTGTGTACTGTGGAGTAGGCTAAGTGTTTGTGGGGCAAGTGTTGGTAGTGCCTGTTTATTACACTGGAAAGGCAGAGTGTGGGTATATATGCGATTAGCGTGTTGGGGCATCACTCAGAGGGAAGAGTTAAAGTTGCGTGGACATGTACCATAACTTTGTATTTCCTGCTTTCCAGAAGTTTGAGTTTGCCGAACTTGAATTGCTGGAATGGCATGAGATACCACCGGGCAACCTTAACTCTGTGTTAACAAAGTCCTTTGTCAGTGAATTTCTTAGGGTTTTTTTTTTTTTAAACAGAAAAATGTTGGTAGGAGTTAGTGGTTATTTAGGCAGTTGTAGTATAAGTGTGTAGTTGAAATGCTACTGCTGCCAGGTAATAATAATACCTAGCTCTTATGTAGCACTTTTCATCAGTAGATCTCAAAGAACTTTAGCAAGGAGAAAAATATCATGATATCCATTGCACAGATGGGGAAAGTGAGGCCCAGAGCAGTGAAGTGAGTTGGCCAAGGTGAGCCAGCATGCTAGTGGCAGAAATAGGAATAGAATCCAGACTTTGAGTTCCAGTCCATTGTTCACCCCATAGCCCACCTGGTTGCTTGCTATGTGTCCTAAGTGCCCCCCCCCCCCCCCCCCCCCCAATACACTTTGTTATAGTTGAGTGAGTTAATGATTGTACTTTGAAATGTTTGGAATGTATGCTAACGGGGCCAGTGAGAGAAATCTGACATGGGTTATGTCTAAAAAAAACTTGATGGTTTTCTGTTATTACATGCTAGTTACAGTAACTTCAAGTGTGTGAGAGAAGACTGGTGTGTTTCCCTCCTCCCCTGCAACGTACATCCCACCCCTGCCATTTCTAGCTTACCCTCTCTTTGCTGTCCCATTATACCATTCACGGGCCAGGTGTGCACAAAAAACATTGGTAGAATATGTGAACCTTAATACAAGCTGTTTTTTTTCCAATGGACTGTATCCCAGGAACCTCTTGCTTAAATGATCCCGAATTTGGATAACTAAGCCAAATGTCATGAGTAAGCATGTGTATTTTAGATCACTTAGAATAATCACCCTTTAAAAAGAAACGTCTTCTCGATCTTAACAGTTGGAGAGGTGGTGCTCCACTACAATATGTTATGAAATTAATCATCAGCGACTGCTTTGCTGTATCCAGATTTCCAGCACAGGATAATCAAGAAAGAATAGGAGGCTCTGAGAAGTGTGACGTAGTCTGTTGATCTCAATATTTTAGTTCTCAGGAGAGCACCCCATGGAGATGAATGCAGCCTGAAACAGTAGCGCTGAGAGGTGTGAACTTCTGTGTTCATCTGAGGCCTTGTCTACACTACAAAATTGTCAACCTATATTACGTCGGCATACAACTGCTGCAGTAATTAAAGTGCTTTTGCATGTCCTCACTATGCTCCTTGTGTCTAGGGTAACCAGATGCCCCGATATTAAGGGCTTTGTCTTATATACGCAATTATATCCCTCGCCCTCCTGCCCTAGAAACAAGTGTCCCAGTTTTTCACACTTTCTATCTGGTCACCCTACTGTGTCAGCAGTGCGCGTCCTCACTAGTAACACTTGCATCGATACAGAGAGCAGTGTCCATAGGTAGCTATCCCACTGTGCAACATGCCGCCATCTAGTGCAGGGTGATTTGGGAGGGTTTTGCAATGCCTCATGGGGCCAAACGAGTCATGCAGGGGTGACTGGGAACATGATTTCAGCATCTTCTAATGCAATGTTCTTCATCCCATAATGTTTTGTGCCTTTTCAAAATCCCCGCAAACCTGCATGTCCCTTCTCGCTGTCTGCCATGTGTGTCAGAAGTATGGATCCCACACAGCTCTACTATTGTGATGAGCGTTGCGAGCATGGGGCACCTGATTTTGCAGTATTTGCAAAGCCACCAGAGGAGCTGCAGGGAACATGACAATTCCTTGATTTCTATGGGACGTAGAAAGAAACAATTCAAAGTTATTGGCGGTATTCTTAGAGCAGCTGCAGATGTTGGAGCGCTGGTTGTGGTAAACGAGCATCAACTGTTGGGTTTGCACTGTCATGCAGATTTTCAATAAGGAGCAGTAGCTGCAGAATTTTCAGATGCACAAGGCCACATTCTGGATCTGTGTGCAGAGCCTTCCAGCACAGTGACACCAAAATGAGATCTGCACTAACAGAGGAGGAGCAAGTGGTGATTGTTCTGTGGGAACTTGCAGTGCCTGATTGCTACCTATCAGTCAAAGGACTGACTCTGGGCAATGTGCAGAACATTATGGTTTTGCAGCAATGGGGTTCCCAAAATGCGGTGGAGCGATAGGGAGATGCATGCCATCTATTTTTGGCCTCAGACCACCTTGCCACAACTTTTCTGTGGTAATGCAAGCATTAGTGGATCACTGGGGACACTTTACCAACATCAGCGTGGGCTGATCAGAGAAGGTGCATGACGTACGCATCTTTAAGAACACCGGTTCTGGTCAGAAAGCTGCAAGCAGAGACTTTCTTTCCATACTGATGGGTTACCATTGGGGATGTTGAAATGCTAATAGTGATTTTGGGAGACCCAGCCTACCCCTTACTCCCATGGCTCAGGAAGCTGTACACCAGCTGCTTCAACAGTACCAAGGAGTGCTTCAATTACAGGCTCAGCAGATGCAGAATGACAGTTGACTGTGCCTTTGGCTGCTTGAAAGGTCGCTGGTGCTGTCTACTCACAAGACTGAAACTCAGTGGAAAAAAAAATCCCAATAGTTCTAGCTGCCTGCTGTGTCCTGCATAATATCTGTGAAGCAAAAGGGGCAACGTTTCTGCTGGGGGTGGGAGGGGGGGAGAGGAAATGTGGGGGAGGAGACACAAAGGTAGAATGGCTGTCTCCTGATTTTGAGCAGCTGGATACCAGAGCAGTAAGAAGAGCTCAACCTAGAGCTGTTCGGCGCATGGAGTCTTTGGCTATGTCTACACTACTACAAGTTGACCTACACTACGCAACTCCAGCTACGTAACTTAGGTCGAGTTACCGTGGGGTCTACACTGCGGGGGGGTCAATGGGAGATTTTCTCCTGTCGACTTACCTTACTCTTCTAGTCGGGGGTAGGTTACAGGGGTTAACTGGAAAGCGATCTGCAGTCAATTTGGTGGGTCTTCACTAGATCCGCTAAATCGATCGCCAGTGGATCGATCTCAGAGTGTCGATCCCAGCGGCAGTGTAGACATGCCCTTTGAAAGACCATTTCATTAATGTGTCTGATGAAGTGGGTCTTTGCCCACGAAAGCTTATGCTCCAATATATCTGTTAGTCTGTAAGGTGCTACAGGACTCTGTCGCCATTTCATTAATGAGCTCCAGTAATGTATGCTGCTGTCGTGCGCTCTGCCCCGCATTGCTCTTTTGCATCCTGTTATGAACCTTGTAATGAGTGCTGTGTGTGTTGTAATATAACATTGCAAATGCACCTATTACTATTGTGTGTGGATGATGTCAGCCCTACCCAGCACATGTTGTGAACTAATAAAGATTAATTAAGTTTCCAAAAATAGTCTCTTATTCCATACCCATGCATACAGACACATTTATAGCTGAATAAAACTTAATAAATAATGGGAAATGGGTTAGTGAGTGTCATTCACTAGCTAAGGTAAATGTCGAACAGTTGAGGCCATTTTAGGCATGATCAGAACTTTGATTTAATTTTTAGGTCTGCTCAAAAAAAGTTGATATAATGTGTCAACCTTATGAACAGACTTGTGGTAGGCTATATCTCAGGAACCTCTCCAAAATTTGGCTCACTTACCCTAAACCAGAGGTCTCAAAACTCAAATGACCAAAAGGACCACTTAAGGACCAGTGCGTTGGCCCGAGGGCCTCATCACTGACACACATCCCTCGCTGCCCCTGCCCCGCCTCTTCTCTGCCTCCTCCCCTGAGCGTGCGGCTCCCCGATCCTCCCCCCTCCCTCCTAGAAAGCGCTAAGTGCCGCCAACAGCTGTTTGGTGGCTTGGCGGCAGGAAGTGCCTGGAGGTAGGCAGGGGGGCGCGGGGAGCTTGGGGGCCGCAAGAAATAACACGGGGGTGCAGGGAGCTTGGCGGCCGCAGGAAATAACCCCGCGGGCCGCGTTTGAGACCCCTGCCATAGGTGAATAAAATATATACACTCAGTAATGCACCTCACTCAAAGGACAAAACACGCACTTAGTTAGATTTACTTCTGTTAAAGCCCCCACCCCATCCCTGCTCCGCCTCTGCCCACCCCTCTCCTGTCCCCATTCAAACCCCTTCCCCAAATCCCTGCCTCTTCTCCCCCTCCTCCTCCTCTGTGCGCGCGGCTTCCCGCTCCTCCCCTCCCTCCTGGAAACCGCTAAGCTGTTTGGCGGCAGGAACTGCCTGGAGGTAGGTAGAGGAGCGGGGAGCAGCGCGGGGTGGGGGGGAGGAGGAGGCGGGGAGCTTAGCGGCCACAGAAAATAACTCGGTGAGGGGAGTTTGGCGGCCACAGAAAGTAACGCGGGGGGGGGGGGGGGGGGGAGCTTGGTGGGCCACAGGGAAGAACTCTGCTCTGCGGGCCGCATGTTTGAGACTCCTGCCCTAAACCCATGCCCCTCTGTGAAACACCAAATTCCAAGCATGCAGATTTTAGAGAATTTAGAAGAGTTTACCTTTAGACAGAGTTTACCTATAGCTCCACTGTAATTATTCACAAGGTAACTTTACATATGGAATCCAGTTTTAACTATCTGAATTGAATCATTTATTAGAAGGGTTCTGATTATATTAAACAATTCAAGAAATTTTTATATGAATAGATTACATGGATGGAGGAATAGGATTAGTTTCTGCTGTTCAAATTTAAATGAGATTGCAAAATAAATTAAATAAATTCATGGAAGCCATGACCTGTCCATCACTGTTACTAAAAATATCCATGACAAAATGGGTTCTATGGGTCTCCACACCACCTGCAGCAGGCAGCTGAGCAGGGGCTAGGAGCCACCCGCAGCTCTGGGGGCCCCATCCCTCTTGCGGCCGGGAGCTTCAGGGTTCCCCCACCGCCCTGGAAGCTTGGGGGGTACCCTCTGGCAGCCAGGAGCTGTGGGGTATCCCGCCGCCTGCAACAGCTTGGAGTTCTGGAGCCAGCGGGGGTACCCTGCAGCTCCTCTGTGACTAAATAGTAGCCTTAGTTATAAATAAATATGAACTATATCCTTTAAGTCACAGTATAAGAAGTAGAACTATTTCAATTTAAGCAAAAATGTTTTGCAGTACATTTAGATATTGTTCTAGTATAACTATGTGCGTGAGAGATGCTACTATAAGAGGATCGCTTTGGAATAGGGATAAAAAAAATCAGTCTTTTCTGTGTAATGTTGAATATTGCTATATTATTTGCTGGATGTTTCTCAAATGTCTCACCACTTACCATGCTTGTAAACTTTGCTTTGACAACAAACTAGATAAGAATACTAAAATTGATTATTTCTTCCTAGATATTGAAGCACAGATTCGAGAAATTCAAGGAAAAAAGGCTGCCCTTGATGAAGCTCAGGGAGTAGGCCTTGATTCCACAGGATACTATGATCAAGAGATTTATGGTGGCAGTGACAGCAGGTTTGCTGGATATGTGACTTCTATTGCAGCAACTGAACTAGAAGATGTAAGTGAAACATATTCTTTGATTTAGGGAAAGCAGTCAAAATAATTCAGATCTTAATTTTGTTTCTCTGAGCATTTTTAAATTAGTCAAATAAAGAAAAAAACTAGCAAATTTCTTTACAGATAAGATTAAAATATTCAAACATTTCAAGCTATGTAAAATTTAAAATTGTAATTTACATAGATTCCAAGAGTAAAAAGAGAGAAAAGAAAAGGGATTGTCTTTTTGCTGGTATTTAACTCCTCTCCTCAATAATGTCCTTAAATAAGACTGTCAAAATATTCATTCCCAATGCTTACAAAGTTTAGGCAAATATTTTAAGTATTAACCAAAATTGTAGTTGTGTGAATAGTCACAAAACACCTATTAACTCCTCTGACTATAAAGAAGTAGACTGTATAGTTTAATAACCAAGGTATACTCTTTAAAAGAGTGTATGGGATGGGGGAAGAGTAAACAAAACAAAAATTAAGCTGACACTTGTAATTCAAAAGTTGGTTACATAGTAGGTATCTTGATAGTTGCTTACTTGTTTTTTTGTCAAGTGCTATTAGTTGTCATTAGAAGAGGTCAAAGGCTGCATTTAAAACACAGACCTCCTAATGAAAGGGATCAAGTCAATTTAATAGCTGTTAAAGTCATTAAGGAGTTTCAGTTCAAATGGCTTACTTTTCATAGCTATTTAATAGTATTATTAAAACTACTGAACTGTAGCGGGGAATGTCTATACTGAAAATAGTTAGATTACTATATGTACAGTATATATATTGTAGGTACTTTCCACATGAGAATTTCTAATAATATTTTGTTTAGAATTTTGTTTGTGATTCAATAGCTATTATTGAGTTGGAAGTTTCTTTATAAGTTTCTGATTCCTTCCAGCCCCCACCCCCAGGTTTCCCATCAGAATTCCCTCCTGAAATTTTGTCATTCCAGCCCAGGGGTCGGCAACCTTTAAGAAGTGGTGTGTCGAGTCTTCATTTATTCACTCTAATTTCAGGTTTCGCGTGCCAGTAATACATTTTAATGTTTTTAGAAGGTCTCTTTCTATAAGTCTTTAATATATAACTAAACTATTGTTGTATGTAAAGTAAATAAGGTTTTTAAAATGTTTAAGAAGCTTCACTTACAATTAAATTAAAATGGAAAGCCTCCCAGACCGGTGGCCAGGACCCAGGTAGTGTGAGTGCCACTGAAAATCAGCTCGCGTGCCGCCTTTGGCACCCGTGCCATAGGTTGCCTACCCCTGACATAGCCATTTTCTTTTCACAATTTCAGATTGAATTACTTTACTAGGGATTGTGTAGGGTGGAGATTCTTTTTATTAGGTATATTACATGTCTCTGGCATCTTACATTTCCAACAATAGATGTTGGAGATCATCTGGTACTTCTATTTAACAAGTATAGACAGTTTACTTCACGCTTGGCAACATGTGGCAGAACACATGATGCCTGCACCTCACCAGCTACATTTTAATAATGTAGGTAGCATCATCTGCTCAGCAGTTCATTTTTTGGAGTAAAACTGTACCTTTATGAGCAGGGGTATAAAGTATAGAGTAAATGTAGCTGGTTCTATTTCAATACAATATAGAAATCTGTAGCTATAAAATGTAAATCTTGCAACATGCAGTTTAAAATAAACAATAAATATATCTTTCTGAAAATTTTGTTTTGACAGGATGATGATGACTACTCCTCTACAAGTTTGCTTGGTCAGAAGAAGCCAGGGTACCATGCTCCAGTGGCATTACTTAATGACATACCACAGTCAACTGAACAGGTGAATTTTCTTAAATTTATGAGTCATTCTAGGTTTTTTGTGTAAGTGTTTTTGGTTTTTAGTAAAACATTTTACAATGTATTATCTTAAAGTGGCTCCTGTAGCTTTTATGTTCCATATTTGTAAGACTTTAAAAGCCATTTGGAAAAATACATTAGTTCTTAGCCTATGAAACTGGCAGTTTTATGAACGACAGCCTCTTGCTAGCTCCAGGACAACATTGGTGAAAAGGCTTATTACTAAAAACAGGGTCAAGTGCTTGAAAATCATCTTTATAAGTAGGAGAAAAAACTAGAGTTACGTGAAAGAGCAATTCATTTAAAGCATGGTAATGTGGTTTAGTTAGATGTGTCTGCTGGACAGAAATTCACTGGTAGCAATAATTTTTTCCAGGTGTAAAGGGTAATTTCCCCTCAGTTTACTGTTCCTATGTTTTATGATTTGAGACTCTAAAATAAATTCTAACTTATGTGACAATACTGGAAACCCACCTGGGTTTACCTTTCTACCACTCATCAGATACCTTTCATACTGCTATTTTATATAGTGGGCTAACAATCAAATATTCTTCACTTTAAGTATGATCCCTTTGCTGAACATCGTCCACAGAAGATTGCAGATAGAGAAGATGAATACAAAAAGCACAGGCGGATGATGATCATTTCTCCTGAGCGTCTTGATCCTTTTGCAGATGGTAATTGGTTTCACTTTTTTATAGGTCTTATCAAGTTTGTTGTCTTAAATTGTCTTTAGCCCTTTGCTTTCTTTTGGCATGCTTATGAACTTAGTTTTGTTTTAAACATCCCCTTTTTTATATAGATTTTATAGATTTGGTTGAAATCATAGATGTCATATTTTTCATCTTTATAACACAAGTTTTCTTTCCAGGTAGAAGGACAAGAAAATAATGAGCCATTGCCATAGAAACACAAAGGGTTAAAGGTTTCTCTTTTCATTTTGTTTTGGGTTGTGTACTGTACTTTGAACAACTTATGTATTTTGTGCTCAAAATAAATGTACTTTGAGTACATGGAAAGTTTTCATTCCAAAACATAGATTTACAGGATTATTGCTTTTGAAATGCTAATTCTCAAAATAGAGCACATAATTCTTACCATCTTATGTTAATGCAGGGTAGTATAGCTGAGTGAAACAAAAAGCATATAAAGAGACTTTGATACTTTTAATAGTGCAAGTCTGTTCTGCTAATTTTAGTATGCAAGTCAGCACAAGGGGCATAATGGGCCTGATGGAAGCTTTCCTCAGGTGAGTGAGTTTCACAAGTGAAAATAAGGCGCCTGTTTGCTTAAAATTAGAATCTGTTGCAGGTTTTACAAATTAGAATTTCAGCCTGCATGAATTAATAGGGATATTAATTATTTTACTTGCTTAATTGTAATAATTGATATAAACATGTTTTGTCAGAATTCACAGGCCCATACTAACTGTCCTTAATTTCTTTCCTACAGCAGTACTGCTATATGCCAGTCCTGTCTGCATTCTTAAGGGTGCAGTTCAACACATCCTGTGTAAATTATGGTGAAAAAGTATTCCAAAGGAAAGTCCTATCAAAGCTAGTGTCAGAATGACACTGCCAATTGGGCAATGATCTTCAACATAGAAAATGTTTAAGAATTTTATTTTTCCTAAATTGTAATGCTATACTGTTTGTATAGCAAATCTGCACATTTTTTTAGAATAGTGTGTCCATGATAAGTCTCATTTTATATACTTGGGCTTCCGTAAAGTATTTAAAAGTTAAAATAAAAACTCAAGATACACAGAATAAAACATGGTATACAAAAATCTTTTTGCCTGTGAGTATCATCATGGTGGTAAATGTACTGTATTACAATCAACTCCCAATTGTAATTGTACCTTCAGAAGAAAAGAGGGTCAAATAGTATAATTTCATTTTTTTACAATATAAAAAATGAAGCCCTTCTACAATATGACACCTCAAAATAAAGAACTAGAGGATTTTTTTGGTCCAAATTTGTGAAATGTATAAACTGGTCTTTATGCTAAAACATTTTGAATCATTATCTAGGTATACAGTAGTTATTCATAGTCAGATAACAAGTAGGATTTAACAGCTTACACAAGGTAATGTTTTGAATATAAATATCTTTCCAAAGTGTTACTAATGGTAAAGAGATAATTTTCTAGGCTTCTATTCTGCTGCTTGAAGTCAGAACTGCTGATGGACACAAAGGCACGAAAGTGTACGTATTCCGGATTAGCAACCCAGGAACCCATCACTTCTGAAGACTCTTAACTGTGTTGTCATTTTATCATTTTTATCTGCTTTAAAATATTTGTTTTAAACTGCAGTAGTTATGTTTGTGTTCAAACAGGTTAAATTGATCAACAAACTGAATAAACGTAAGATACGTGTAATTTTTAAAAAAATTCAATCAAAAAAGTAAAATTAAGTGATTATGGAATAATATAATGTTAGAGCAGGACAATGAAAAAAGTAGATTTTTTTGATTATCCTGTACTTATTGTATTCCTGTCCTGTTGCTGTTCTCTTCTGCAGGAGGGAAGACACCTGATCCTAAAATGAATGCCAGAACATATATGGATGTTATGCGTGAACAGCATTTAACAAAAGAAGAGGTCTGTTATCTTTTTGATCTGCGCTTAATGCTTTATTTGTTTTGTCTTGGATTTTTAAAGGAACTCCTTTGAAATCCAGTCTTCATGTGTAAATGGTTATTACTTGTTTGTTTGAAAGCTTATCTACTAGGGTTCAAAATAACAGCTAAGAGAACAATGGAGGAGGAAAATCTTTTTGCTGCTGTTGTTTCTGTTGTAATACGCACAAAGTAAATTACTTCCTGTTCAGTCAGTTTTATTGTTCCTCCTGATCTTTCATGCAACATAGGCGAGAGAGAGATTTTTAAAAAGTGATTGTAAAACCCCAAAACAATTGCCAGAGGATTCTGATGACCGGTATCATATCTGAATGTGCATTTAGTTCATTTAAAAAAAATCTTACATAACTCGAGAATTCAAGTTGATTGTGTTTCTTTAAATTTGGCCTAAAGTTTAAATTTGTTTTTAAAAGAAAAATAAAGTCTTTAGAAGACTTTGAAATGGTTCCCCAAGCTGTATTTTAATAGATTCCAAATAGCTTTTTAAAGAAATTTTTTGGCTGCAGTATTTGAAACACATATTTTGGAGCGGCTTCTGAGACCTTATCCATTCAGTAGCCTCCAATACCTTATCCACTTGCTTCCCAAGAACTCAGCTTAACTGCAAACTTGTCTCTGAGGTTTCTTTATTGGCATGCAGTCAAACTACACTTGAGCTGATCAGGCTCAAGCATGGGGGAGGGGGAGGGTACCAGGCATACCACTCTTTATTTAAACCTTTTCCTTTAAATACGTTTACACATGACATTGTATTTACTATATATTGCATCATACATTTTGGGATTAGCTTGGTTACCTTGTAGGTACCAGTCCCTGTACAGCATGCTCTGTCCAATCCATTGTCAATGTATGACTTACTCTTTACCTCATCTTCATACTCCCGACTTATCTTGTCCATTGTAAATGGTTCGCTGGGCGTTCCCCCTTATCTTAGCTAGTACAGTTATTCTGTTTTCAGCCTGCTGATCCATTTACCTCCGTAGTCCTGTCTCCCAAGAAGTGAGGCCTCATGCATGTCTAACTACTCATGTCAAGCCATGCCTACGTTCCACTGCTCTTGTTTTTGTTTATGTTAGCATATAATATACCCAGCAACACATTCCCAAGACTATAGTAGTTGTAGTTATTTGAACTATCATGAATACTAGGCTTAAAGTACAAACCACAGGGTGAAAGCTCACCTCACTCATTAGGATGTAATTCTACATTATAGGTTTGCTCTGCCTTTAGAGCATCTTTCTGTAATTTTAACTTCGCGTTTATTTTAATTACGTTCTAAAAAACTGGTACAAAATATAACACATTTTCCATTTATTACCCTAGAAAATTTAGGTGTGAAACAGTACCTAGGCTAATTCAAGTACCATTCCTAGGTCCATACTGGAAATGGTCCTCTTCAGCTGCCATATAATACATGTTACGACTAGCATAGGCAGTTTTTTCTTTATGAACGTTCCAGCGTCTAAACTCTACTGTTCTCCTGGAGTGAATCCACATGCCAGCAACTCTGTCTGTAAGACATTACTCCTGCACATGTAAATGTCCCATAGGTGCAAACAGCAGGATGTCTGGGGCTTTCCAGACCTTGCGTGGTCTTGCAACAGTATTTGAGGAGGGAAAACGAACTCCTTCCACCCTGTATGGGTTGCAGTGGTTTCACATTTAACTTCATGGTATTGGACCCTTGTTAATTTTCTTACCCTGCAGTAGCTGGTGTTACCTCTCTTGCCCCACATTTTTAACTTTTCTAGGGTGATAAAAGAGCAAGTTTTCTTGCTTCGTATCACCCACTTAAGGCTGCTTTGACTTTGGATAGCATGTATTCCCCCACATACTTCACATTATGATATTAGAACACATTGATTCAATGCTATATACTTCTTTAAAAGCTGCTACAACATTATATTATATGCAGTTAACAAAGCTTCATTAATGAATCCTTGGTTTTGCTCATTCAGTGGATGCAGTACTTTTGCGGGTATCTTCTATTGAAATGCTTGGTCATGTTCCCATACATCTGTCAGCTGTTTTTTAGATTGACATACTAATTTCAAACAGTCCAGTTACTGTCCCAATCCTATTAAGTTTCCTTTGGTGTCCGTGCCCCCCATCTAGGCAGTCTTCTGGATTCTAAAAGATACAGTTTTGTCCGGAAAGCCCTTTCAACAGTTTTTAACCATATTCCACCAATTTTTAGGGGGGCACAATCCTTTGGGTAACTGCAGAATGGTAAAATTCAAAAACACTGACACACAAACTAAACATCTTTGTACAATATTTCCTTAATAGTTCTTAACGCTAAACTATTTGGATCTATCTATCTATCTAATCTTTATTTATAAATTAAATAAATAAAACTCCACCATGTGGTTTTGGTTTTTCCTCACTTGGTAACATTTATTTTACACCACAATTAAACAGAACTTTTGGATGGGATTTCAGTGGTTGGGTTTCACACCTTATATTTACTGATTTTCCTTGGTGCTGGGTTTGTTTCTGCTTTCAAAGTACTGAACACGGCCATCTGAAAAAGAAAAGAGCCTACTGTGGATCCTCTTTGGAGCCATTGTAGGACTTTAATTAAGTAGTATGTTTTTCATAATTTAACTTGCATATTTATTTGCTATAACGTTTTTAGCTGTATTAATTTAATTATATATCATATTAGTGTATATTGAGTATCATAATGTAATATTTATATGAAATGGAACTGTTTTGTGCTTACAGAGTTCATGTATCCCTATACAAGTCACTCACTGGTCACTCAGAGCCATCTTAAGGTTCCTTGTTCATATGCCTGCTTCTCTTATGCCCGTTGTTGGAAATGAATTGTCATTTTATTTGATTATTATTTATTTTGCTTCTGCAGTTTTTTAGGTGTTGCTTTACTACTGAAAAAGGGATCAAGGATCTTTTCCCACTATCCTGGTTCTGGCCACCCTTTTAGTCCCTATTTTTATTTGCTAATTTATATTTAACATTTATAACCTACTTTTTTAAAAAAAAAGTTTAACTTCATAAAAGCATTGAGACACCCGAAGGTTTAACTAACAAAGTTAAGACTGCCAGGAGACATTGGCTGCTGCTCAGTGTCTGCGTCAGCTTTGCGACTTTGAATGAAAGATGTAGCTGGATTTTTAGTGGAATCTTTTAAAAGCCAATTCATTTTTCAGATACATTTTACATTTTCTTTTTAAATAAGAGTTTTCTTCAATTCTGTGGTCCCTTACTGTGTTGCAAACAGTTTTGAGAGACCAAATAAATATTTGAAACTTGCCTGCCAGCTGAGCCTTTGAACCTTCTTTCCTAAAATGGTTTTACTATCCTGAAGTTTTCCTTTTGTAAATTGCATGTTATGCGCAGATGAAACATTTAAATTGGTTACATTTCTGAACTGCAATTTTTATTTTTGAATTTAAGCTTTGAATAAGTTCTTCACAGGAGAGAGAACTTTTTTGGCCTGAGCTCTGATAGCTGCTGTATCCTAGCAACATTTTGTTTTTACTAGGGCTGTCAAGCGATTAAAAATATTAATCTTGATTAATCGTGCAATTAAAAAAATTAATTGCGATTAATATAATGTAATTTATTTAAATATTTTTGGATGTTGTCTACATTTTCAAATATATTGATCTCAATTACAACACAGAATACAAAGTGTACAGTGTTCAGTTTATATTTTTTATTACAAATATTTGCACTGTAAAAAACTATAAATAGTATTTTTCAATTTCCCCATTACAAGTACTGTAGTGCAGTCTCTTTATCATGGAAGTTGAATTTACAAATGTAGAATTATGTAAAAAAACCCTGCATTCAAAAACAAAATAATATAAAACTTTAGAGCCTACAAGTCCACTCGGTCCTACTTCTTGTTCAGCCAATTGCTCAGACAAGCAAGTTTGTTTACATTTGCAGGGGATAATGCCGCCTGCTTATTGTTTACAATATCATCTGAAAGTGAGAGCAGGCATTCACATGGCACTGTTGTAGCCAGCGTCATAAGATATTTACTTGCCAAATGCCCTAAAGAGTCATCTGTCCCTTCATGCTTCAGCCACCATTCCAGGGGACATGCCGTCCATGGTGGTGGTGATTTCTGCTCGATAACAATCCAAAGCAGTGTGGACCAATGCATGTTCATTTGCATAATCTGAGTCAGATGCCACCAGCAGAATGTTGATTTTCTTTTTTGGTGGTTCGGGTTCTGTAGTTTCCACATCTGAGTGTTGCTCTTTTACGACTTCTGAAAGCACGTTCCATGGCTCATCCCTCTCAGATTTTGAAAGGCACTTCAGGTTCTTAAACCTTGCGTCAGGTGCTATAGCTATCTTTAGAAATCTCATATTGATACCTTCTTTGTGTTTTGTCAAATCTGCAGTGAAAATATTCTTAAAACAAATAACATGCGCTGGGTCATCATCCGAGACTGCTATAACATGAAATATATGTAAGAATGCGGGTAAAACAGAGTAGGAGACATACAATTCTCCTCCAAGGAGTTCAGTCACAAATTTAATTAACACATTATTTTTTAACGAGCACAATCAGCATGGAAGCATGTCCTCTGGAATGGTGGCCAAAGCATGAAGGGGCATATGAATGTTTAGCATATCTGGCATGAAAATACTTTGCAAAGCCAGCTATGATAGTGCCATGCGAACGCCTGTTCTCACTTTCAGGTGACATTGTAAATAAGAAGCAGGCAGTATTATGTCCCGTAAATGTAAACAAACTTGTTTGAGCGATTGGCTGAACAAGAAGTCGGACTGAGTAGATTTGTAGGCTCTAAAATTGTATATTATTTTGTTTTTGAATGCAGTTACGCAAGAAAAAATAATCTACATTTGTAAGTTGCACTTTCACGATAAAGAGATTGCACTACAGTACTTATATGAGATGAATTAAAAATACTATTTTTATCATTTTGAGTGCAGATATTAGTAATCAAAAATAATCTAAATGAGCACTGTACACTTTGTATTCTGTGTTGTAAATGAAATAAATATATTTTAAAATGTAAAAAAAAATCCAAAAATATTTAATAAATTTCACTTGGTATTCTATTGCTTAACAGTGCAGTTAAAACTGCAATTCATTTTTTTATCACAATTAATTTTTTGAGTTAATTGCGTGAGTTAACTGCGATTAATCAACAGCCCTAGTTTTTAGTGCTGTTTTCACTCACTTATTTTCCTGGTGTGTGTCAGTTATCTAAGCGCAACAATCAGCTTATTAAAGTCTCACTTTTTTTCCTTTCTCTGACAGGCAGGCAATTTTCAATTTTACTAGATTTTTTTTTAACAATCTGTTGTTTGAGCTAATAGTGCCTCTTGCGTTGCTCTTATTTATTTTTCTACAGTACACAATAAAACCCAGATCACATCCCCACTAATACATTCAGAAGCAATCAAGCCATAACAAAATCCCTATGTCCTTTTTAGTGATTTTGACCAAATCATCCATAATCCAGTTATTCAAATCAGATTGTCACTCTGTTTGCAGCAGCCAGCACTATTATTTACAGACTCATTCATTGGAAGGGCCCATTTCCTTCAGAATAGTTGTGAAATCTTCTTGGGGGAAAATTGCATATAGTGGTGGTAGTTGTCGCCATTTGGGTGGTAGACCTCCCATTTGTATAATTTATTTGATTACTAAGGGTTTTACTGGGTCTGATTGCACGAGTTATACTGCCATAACTGGGTTTCATTATCAAACCAAGCATTCTCTTCTTTAACCCTTCAGCATCCTCTTTAACACTTTCCCTGTAACATTTCCCAACTCCAACTGTTTAAATCCCTCTGAACTCTTCAGTGTTCATTTGTGCAAAAGCTCCTTTTAACTCCTCATTCTCTTTACTTAAATCACTTACTTATCTCCCAAAGGGACACATTTCTCAGACGAATTCTTTTGATGGCTGTAAACTTATTTTTTGTGGGTTTTTTTTTTTGCTCTTCTTAACTTAGTATACTTTGCCTGCAAAAGCTGTACTCACTAAATAGAGTCTTAGACAGACAGCTGCTTTTTACTTTGGATTAATGCAAGTAGGTATTGTGTTCCCCATGACCTTTCAGGAATCTTTTCTATTTAGTTTGTTTCTTTCTCTAGAACTTTCATTTATTCTTTGTGCTTTATACATTCATCCCTTAAGGTGACGCATTTTGTTTGTAAAGTTTTAGCCATCAGAAACAATCCTTGAGAAACTGCTGTCTTGATTTGGGTTTTCTTTGTTTTAGGAGGAAAAAACTAGGTATTGATTTTTTCCATGGTTGCCAAAGTGTCCTATTTTTTTTGAAAATGTCAGTGGTATTCAACAGACCTCTGGTGTGCTCTGCCAAGCATTCATTTTTTATGTACTTATTTTCCCCCTGCTCTCTGGAGTTCCTTTTTCACCTGATCCCACTCCTCCCCTTAATACTTCTCTGGAGAGTCCCTAAGGTCTGCCCTTAGATTTAACCTACTTCTCCAGTGTGGTACGAAGTTCTTCATATTAAACCCTTAATTCCTTCCAATGCCATTTTCCTTAATGCTAGGTTGCGACCCTCACACTAAGGGGTGTATATGTTACCTGCTCCAGACAAACGGATCCGAGTTGCTGCACCAGTAAGTAGTGGTAGCCTCTGAGACCTTATCCGCTCAGGAGTATGTTGGGGTGGCTTCTGAGACATTATCCACTCAGCCTCCAAGACCTTATCCACTTGGTTCCCAAGAACTCAGCTTGACTCAGAGCTCATCACTGAGTTTTCTTTATTGCATACAATCAAACTACACTTGAGTTGAACACGCACAAGAGTAGGGCCTGGGGTACAGTGCATACCACGTATCTGAAGTTACAGAGCAAAACTCTTCCTTTGTCTATATTTATATATTATATTGCATTTACTATACATTGCATTACACGTTTTGAGATTGGCTTGGTTACTTTGTAGGAACCAGTCCCTGTACAGCATGCTCTGTCCATGCACTGTCCATGTATGATTTACTCTTATCTCATCTTACGTTCTCAACTTACCTTATCTATTGTTATCTTGTCCATTGTAAATGTTGTCTAAGTGTATCTTAGGTGGTACAGCCATTCTGTTTCCAGCCTACTGATCCATTTACTTCCCTAATCCAATCTCTCAAGAGATGAAGTCTCACTTATGTCAAACCAGGCCTACAGCATTTTGCAGTACTAAGAACTCTAGTGTGAAACCGACATTGATTTTTGGTCAAAGATGAGAAAAATGTAAAAAGTGTAAATGTTTAGAAGTTGATATTCAAATCTTTCTTTTTTAATAACCAAAATAATGGTGCAAATTGCGTGTGTGTGTGTACACACACACTCTTCAATGGAATTATGCTGATTTACCCCACTTGAGGATCTGGCCGATGTTTTTTTTTATGTTGTCATCTTAATATTTATGTACATACTGATAAGTTAAAATAAAGAGTTCCATATGAATTATATATCCAGCTTGTCTAAAGCAATCTTCTTAACATTTAATTAAGATCAGACATATAGCTAACTCAAACCTAAATGAATAGTTTCAAATATTACATGCTGTGATATAATTCATTTACAAATATTTTTAAAATAATATTTTTCTAAGCACTTTGGCAAATAAGTTGTTTGGTTGAGGCAAATGTGTAGTAAAGTTTTTAAATGTACATTATCTTCCTGATCACATATTGAAAAGTATTCTGTAATTAATCACTTTTAAAATAAAATTTGATTTAACTTTCCATTTGTAATACCTCTAGAACCTTTTAGAGAGACAGTGGTAAGACATGTTTGGCCTAAAATACTGGTTTTGTAAAAATCTAATACCAATATAGATGTTTCTCTGAAACCTTTAAAAACAATCCAGTGAAAACTTTTTAAAAAATAAATATTCTACTGCAGAATGCTGAACCCAAACATTGCGGCTTTATGCTAGTGTAGGGGAACTTGAAATTAAAATTGACTAGAAATTGATTATAAACAGTGTCAAAATTTCATTGTCTAAGCTGAAAAAAATGCAAAAGGAAACTGCATGAAAGTAGATTTGACTTTACTGTCTCTGTTTTAGTAACCTACAATATTACCCTAAAGAAACTTGTTTTGAGAATTATTTTTAATATAAGAGTACCCTTCTAAGGAGTAAATTATCTATTTTTTTAACAGAGGGAAATTAGGCAACAACTAGCAGAAAAAGCTAAAGCTGGGGAACTTAAAGTCGTCAATGGCACCTCTTCCCAGCCACCTTCAAAACGCAAACGCCGTTGGGATCAAACAGCTGACCAGACTCCTGGTACTACTCCTAAAAAACTGTCCAGTTGGGATCAAGCAGAGGTAATTATCCCTTTATTGGTTCACCTCTGCATTGTAAAAGCCATTAATGTTTCCATCAAGTCTTTAGAATGCTACAGAAGCTCTTGACTTCTATAGATATCTAACAGACTGCACTTTTATTATACTAAATAGAAATAAAGCACCTACCTTTTATTGTACAAAATAAAATGAAAGGTAGCTGAGGAGTGTTAACAGCTTGTGCTTTTGTCTTGGTTAGACCCCTGGACATACTCCTTCTTTGAGGTGGGATGAAACTCCTGGCCGTGCAAAGGGTAGTGAGACTCCTGGAGCAACCCCTGGCTCAAAAATATGGGATCCTACTCCCAGTCATACACCAGCAGGAGCTGCAACCCCTGGACGGGATACACCTGGTCATGCAACTCCAGGCCATGGAGGCGCAACTTCCAGTGCACGTAAAAATCGATGGGATGAGACCCCCAAAACAGAAAGAGGTATTTCTGAAATTACTAGAATTGATAGAAAGGTCTGGATGGGTAATGGGATAAGAACTTTTCACTTCAGGCTGTCAGTATGAAAGCAAGTCAGGCCAGCAGTAGGGAAAAAAGTTATTGATTGCTCTCTGACATCTAGTGGATGATGTATTTTTCAGTTGGGGTGTTAGTAGGCAGAGTTGTATCACAAAAATGTCACTCCTCATGATTTTAGTAAAGGAAACTAAAGCTATGCAGTATGCACACTGCATCATCGTGGCTATGGTGCCATAGCTATGCCTCTGTAACCTTGTAGTGTAAATGCAGAACACAGAAGGGGTTTTGGTGTCACTGTAGGAACTAAGTCTCATGGAGCGACAGCAGCTAGGTTGACAGAAGCATTTTTCTGTCAACTTAGCTGCATTTACATGAGGGAAGCAGGTCAACATAGCTACAGTGGTATGGATTTTTTCATACCACTGAGTGCCACAACTGTGTTGACCTATGTTTTAAGTGTACACCAGGCTTAAGAGTCTATTTTAGTAGTGACACTGCACTGTCTGCTGCAGTGGCCCTTGAAGATGAGGGTTTTGAAGCATGCTGACTGGACAGAGAAGCTCACATTATATTGTCTTTTATGAATATATAGAAAATGTTGGGCATGTTTCATAAGATTTATGCATTTATACCCCTGTTTGCTTTAACAGATTTTGTTCACCTGTTAGAATATAGAAGAAATCTTTTTTCATATGTTAAATTGTTAAAATATTTTAACAAAGCAAGTATTGGAGTGTTTAATCTAATATATAAAATATTCAAGTTCTTACAAATATGTTGCAATGATATCTAGTACTGATTGCTCAGAAGAAACCAAAGAATATAAAAACTTTTTTTCCTCCCTAAGATTAAATTCTTGTATATATTCATTGTACTGGTGGTAGACTTTAATATTAAGGATGAGAGAAGTTTTTGGTTACCTGTTTGGTATCTTTGCTTATCTTATCTACTAGTGGTGGAGCTTAATGTTTCTGTTAGTATGTTGTTATGGGCAAGGAGGTGAAAGAGTGGAATGGAATAATGTAAGGGAGATCAGATCTTGATGTTGTAGTAATGCTTCCCTTTTAGTATGTTTTGTTTGTTTTTCACTTTCAGAAACTTTAGGATTTTACTTGTAAGATCTGACTTGCAGCCATCATAATCTGAAAAAATTGGGCTTTTATTTTTATAGATACACCGGGACATGGCAGTGGATGGGCTGAGACGCCTCGTACAGATCGAGGTGGTGATTCAGTTGGTGAAACCCCAACACCTGGAGCAAGTAAAAGAAAGTCACGTTGGGATGAAACACCTGCTAGCCAAATGGGTGGTAGTACTCCCGTTTTGACACCTGGCAAAACACCAATTGGTACACCAGCCATGAACATGGCAACCCCTACGCCAGGTAAGATTAATCCATTAACTAAGACTTCTGTTTTCTATCACTTCATATTAAAATGTAAAAATAATGTAGATTTATGTAGGCATCCCTGTTCTGCTTTTTGACTATGGAAGCCCAACTTTGTATTCTGAATGTCTGTGGCAGTTTAATTCTGGCAGGGAACACAACAATGTAACCTCAAAGTCTGCTGTGAATGTTTGTTGAATTGATAGGCAAGAATTTCTCAAGAGCTTCCTGAAAGTTCTAACTCAAGAGATTGGAATTCTGAGGCCAGTTCTGTACTCAAGTGCTGAATATGTTTTACTTCCAGACAATGTTAAAGAAGGTACCCTTGCAGATAAAAATTAAAGAACTTTTCTTTTACGTAAATGTAGGTCATATAATGAGCATGACTCCTGAACAGCTGCAGGCATGGCGCTGGGAAAGAGAAATAGATGAGAGAAACCGGCCACTATCTGATGAAGAACTGGATGCCATGTTCCCAGAGGGATACAAGGTAGTTGATCTGAATAAATCTAAGCAGTCTGTCACTATATAGGCCAGGGGTCTCAAACATGTGGCAGCGGAGTTATTTGCTGCGGCCTGCCAAGCCTGCCCCCCCCCCCCCCCCCCACGCCAGGAGATATTTCCTGCGGCAGCCAAGCTCACCTCACCCACTGCCCCCCACCCCACCACCACCACCATGCTGGGAGATATTTCCTGCGGCAGCCAAACTCCCCTCACCCACTGCCCCCCCCCCCCCCCAAGCGCGCCGCGTCCCTGCTCCTCTGCCTACCTCCAGGAGCTGTTTGGCTTAGCGCTTTCCAGGAGGGAGGTGGGAGGAGCGGGGAGCCGCATGCTCAGGGGAGGAGGTGGAGAAGAGGTGGGGCCAGGGCAGGGATTTGGGAAAGGGGTTGGAATGGGGCAGGGAGGTGGCGGAGTTGGGGTGGGGACTTTGGGGAAGGGGTTGGAATGGGGGCGGAGTTGGGGTGGGGACTTTGGGGAAGGGGTTGGAAAGAAGAGGGGCGGGGGCGGGGCCTCATGGAAGGGGTGGAGTGGGGCGGGGGGTGGGGCTTTTGTACCTTTATATGAAAAGGTGTCGGTGATGCAGCCCTCGGGCCAATGTACTAGTCCTCATGTAGCCCTTGTGGTGGTTTGAGTTTGAGATCCCTGATATATGCTGTAACATACTGGTGATACATTTTCCACTCAGAATATGGATTTGAACAATAAAATAAATGTTATGATTTGAATGTTTCACACTAAATACACATGAATTCATGCTAATATTTGTTAGTTTAGTTATTGGTATTTTATAAATATCCATTAGAAGGGAAAAACTTAAGGGGCAAGTTAAAAGGACGGCAGTTTTTCTTCTGCTTCACCTTAGGGAGCTCATGCTCGTTTCAGAAGGAGTTCCCTATGTGCAATGGCTGCAGAACTGGAGCCCATGGCATGGTAAAACAGATCAGATAGAGATTGAAAACTGTCAGTAAGACAGTATTAACATGCTACATTTAAAAAAAAACCACCCACTTATTTTAATATTCATATCAAACACTTCATAAAGAGACACTTAAAGGCTAATATTTCATCTCCGCTCATGAGAACTTTACAGTAGTACTTATGATTGTTAGGACTCCTGTTGACATAATTCCTGTACTTTCAAGTCCAACAGCATATACACAGTTTCAAAGAATTTATAAGATCACAGTTACTTAATTTACAACAATACAAAGGTAGACTCTAAAACATATGCCGGAAGACTGTCACAAATCAATAGAATAAACAGTTAACATGACAGATACTTGTAGCAGTCATTCGCAGCATTTTTGTGACTTCTTCTCTGTTCTGAGGCCGTTGTTACTGTCAGGTAACGTTATTTTTAACAATCTGCTTTGCAGTCTGAAAATACTTTTTAGATTTTAGTGTTCAGATGTTTGTATCTTCCTTATTTCAGTGCATTATTTTTATCTTCATTTCACTTCAGGTTCTTCCCCCTCCAGCTGGTTATGTGCCTATTCGTACTCCAGCTCGCAAACTTACAGCAACTCCCACACCGTTGGGTGGTATGACTGGATTCCACATGCAAACAGAAGATAGGACCATGAAGAGCGTTAATGACCAACCATCTGGAAATCTTCCATTCCTAAAACCAGATGATATTCAATACTTTGATAAACTACTGGTAAATGAGATTTTATTGATACTGATTTAATGTCTCCTTATATGGGGCTGGAGATGGTAGAAAAACTGTGCATTAATTAATATATTTTTAATTATTTATAGGTTGATGTTGATGAATCGACACTTAGTCCAGAAGAACAGAAAGAGAGAAAAATAATGAAATTGCTCTTGAAAATAAAGAATGGTACACCTCCAATGAGAAAAGTAAGATATTTCCCTGATGTGGACATACCACTCTCATTTTCAAATACTGTAATTTCCTTCCCATTTATTTTCGGATCCATTTACACCTCTTTCTCCCCCCCCCCCACCCCCCCAAATGCCCATGGGCTTGCTCCAAGCTGCTTCTAAAGGACTTTTATTTCTGTCATCTAGCTCTTGCTTTCTCTCTGTATTGTTTTTCCCTTATTTATGCCTCTTAATTTTCCCCCCTCTCTAAATTATGTATTGGTTCCAACTGTATTAAATAATTCAGTGAGTATTTCTGTTTTATAATAATTACATCTGTCAAGCATTTTGTGACACAATAAAATATAACATCCTTCATATAAATGTATCTTAAGATCATTGTTCCAAATGCATTTCTGGCAACAGCATGCATAAATCATTTGAAATCAGTAGAACTGCACTTGATTATGGCTTGATTTTGTTCATTACATAGAAATGTTTTATTATTTTGGCTTCATTCTGTGTGGTTTAATTCAGAGGGGTTTCTTTTTTTAGGCTGCTTTGCGTCAGATTACTGATAAAGCTCGTGAATTTGGAGCAGGTCCGCTGTTTAATCAGATTCTACCTCTGCTGATGTCACCAACACTTGAAGATCAAGAACGTCACTTGCTTGTCAAAGTTATTGATAGAATCTTGTACAAACTGGATGATTTGGTCCGACCATATGTACACAAGGTCTGTTTCACTGAAATTTACTTAAATGTTTAATATTTGTTTTATGAATGCAGTCTGTACTCTTTACTGAGTGCTCTATAATAGTTACTTTTCTGTGGCTCAGATTTACAGATATTTATGCATCCATACGTTTGAATCTTAATTTAAAAAACAAAAATTACATTATTGGTCGGAGTGCACAGTTAGAGATAGACTGTCCTCTTTATCGTACATAATGTAATACTAAAATGCTTTTATATAGTCATTTACCAGATTTCATTTGCAGAATATCTTTTGTAAGTTGTATGAATAATCCATCAAAATATAAAACTTAAAAACAAGGTGGTCTGGAAGAGTTAATTGTATATGCATGTGCTGGAAGTAAAAGATTGTGGTATCTGATCCATACAATATTGCTGGTATTGGCATCCTATCTTAGAGGAGAAAGGTAGTCTAGAAAATCAGTATGTGAATGAATGTTGAATGAGGGGGTAAAGTATTATTAAGGGAGATTGGTGATCTTTTGAATTTAATGAGTGTGGGAGCCATGGAATCACCATGTTAACCAGCCTTTTCTTAGGGCCAGAACTACTGAAGTGGACAATAATACTTGAGTTGAGAGAGATTCATTAATATAATTTGAAGTGTTAATTTGTTACCCGTTTCAGATTCTTGTGGTCATTGAACCCCTGCTGATTGATGAAGACTACTATGCAAGAGTGGAAGGCAGAGAAATTATATCAAACTTGGCTAAGGTAATAACACTGCAGCATCCTTCCTTTTTGTACTGAATGTGATAGTGTTATAGCTAAAATGTAACTGTAACTATTTGACCTGGAGTATTCTGCTTTTTAGTATTGAAAATGTAATGGTTATGTGATCAGAAACTTACAAACCCAGCAAAAAAGTTAAAAGTTCAGCATTCCTGTACACAAGTGTATATGTTTTCTTTTTTGTCTTTCAGGCTGCTGGTTTGGCTACGATGATCTCCACCATGCGACCTGATATTGATAACATGGATGAATATGTCCGAAATACAACAGCTCGAGCCTTTGCTGTTGTTGCCTCTGCTTTAGGCATTCCGTCTCTGTTGCCCTTCCTGAAAGCTGTATGTAAGAGCAAAAAATCCTGGCAGGCTAGGCACACGGGCATCAAGATTGTACAGCAAATTGCTATTCTTATGGGCTGTGCTATCTTGCCTCATCTCAGAAGTTTGGTTGAAATCATTGAACATGGTACGTTCTGTTTTTTGTTAAATGTTTTCTCTCATTTGTACATAAGGCTGTTGGTTAAATTAAGGACTCAAATTCTTGAATGTCAGGCCTAGACTTTGTAATTCTAATAGAGACTACATCAGAGTGTTCGTCTTTCCTTTTTATAGTTTTTGTCACAGATTTTGGTCTATAGCCTGGTTTAAATAACTGAAATAAACCTTTATATGTAAGTTGTTATAGCTATAAAGCACAAAAGACAATAACTTGAAAATAACTAGTACTTCTAATTTCTTTTGGACTATTAATCCTTTAGTTCTTATATAGTATAGTTCTTGCTCTTTGGACCATGTTTTGACTAGTAGATGACAACAATACTGTTTGATTTTGTATAACTGCATATTGTCTTTCGTTCTCCATCTCTCAACAAGTCTTGTATAATTTAAGGTATTCTCTATATTAATGGTTAAATTACGGATAACCCTGGAGTTTCAATCAGCACAGTGCAAGCCAATTCTAATAGTTTATTGATACAATAACATCCACATGTATCGAGTTCACACTACAGCACTTGGGATGACTTGTATTGTAATTGCTTACTTGTTTTAGTGAAACATCTGCTGGTCAGTTTTAACTGCTGTATTATGGAGCTCTTGGGACTTAATTGTTGAGAAGATCTGGAATTCTAGGCAGTGAAATGTTTTAAAACCCACAGTAGAGGCACTTCATAGATTATAAACAATCCATATACTTTTTCTGAAATGTTTTTAAAAAATCAATTTCTGCAGTGTTAGAGCACAGCCTGATGTAGTTGGGTGGTTTTGTTTCAATTCTGTTTTCTCCAAGTATTACAAAATAGCATGAGGTTTTTCATCTGGATTTCCCCTGCCCGTGACTTCTCTACAATGATTCCTTTTTGTTAAATAGCTCCCAAGTGGAAGCAGCACTTCAGTACCTTTTCTGAAGAGGCCTGAATCTTAAGAGACATTTGAAGCTGAAACTCCTCAGTGTTTTTGATTTTTAGAAGTTTAGAGCAAACAAGTTCTCTATGTAAACAAGACCTTTTTAATTCCAAAATAGATATTGAAGGTTTGTGCTAGGAAATGCTGAGCAGAAGATGGAAGGGAAAAGTGGGGAGCGTGCTTTTTCCCCTCATTCCTGTCCTCTTGCACACACTTCCCCGTTTTTCCACAGTAATTCAAGTTCTGTGTAATGGTGCAAGAAGTACTTACTGATTATGACTTGTTTTCCAGGTCTGGTGGATGAGCAGCAGAAAGTGCGTACTATCAGTGCTTTGGCTATTGCTGCTTTGGCTGAGGCAGCTACTCCTTACGGTATTGAATCATTTGACTCCGTTCTAAAGCCCTTATGGAAAGGTATACGTCAGCACAGAGGAAAGGTATGTCTCTACAATCTGTTTCTTTTCATCTCTCTATTTTGAATGTAAACTGCTGTATACGTTTTAATACCCATGACAAATATATTATGTATTAAAATAGGGTCTGGCTGCCTTTTTGAAAGCTATTGGGTACCTTATCCCTCTTATGGATGCTGAGTATGCCAACTACTATACCAGAGAAGTAATGCTAATCCTTATCAGAGAGTTCCAGTCTCCTGATGAAGAAATGAAAAAAATTGTGTTAAAGGTATGTCAAAATCACTTACAGTGTCAGTGTAATGTTTAAAGTAAACTTGATATTACTTGTGATTTGGATCAATAAAAGAATCTGTCATATAATAAGCATTCTTTAAAAAAAAAAAAAAAAAAAGGTCTACAGCATTAAAACTGTTGCGTTTTTATTCCCTGCTAGGTGGTAAAGCAGTGTTGTGGTACAGATGGCGTTGAAGCAAACTACATTAAAACAGAGATTCTGCCACCATTTTTCAAACACTTTTGGCAGCACAGAATGGCACTGGATAGAAGAAATTACAGACAGGTATAGTTTAGTTTGGAAAAGATTTTAAACTGCTTTGAATTAAATTTATAGAACGGTATATATAAAGATGTTTGTGGTGGTGAATTTATTTTTAACTTTTTCAATATATCTTGAGACGGCATTCACTTTGAGCAGAGAGACATTGTGAGATGTGGATAGATGGTTAAAAGGCTCAGCATTCTTAAATGGGATACAAAACATTTTGCCTTCTAGTTTACCAGTCTGAATACCAGTCTCAGTTGGTAGTGCAAAAGTAAGTACCATGTGATGGCTTATTTGTGCTATGTAATTAAATGACTGGTTGGTTTCAGTTTCTAGTGGATAGGTGTCCCCATCACAAAAGTTTTAACACTATTAACTCAAATAAACACCCAAGTTGACAGTCTCAGAGAGGACTTAAATACTCCACTTTCCATCCACTCTAGAATTGGTCCTTCCAGTTGAGAGATATTAACATGGCAATGTGTTTTCAATCATTTTCAGTCCATCCTAACAGGAAACAAACTTTGGAAATTCACACTACCACTGCGAATGACACAAGTGCTCAAACACAATTTTTTTTATTTTTTTTTTTAAATGGGAGTTTAACTATCTGGGTAATACATCCACCTCTCACATTTAGTTTAAAAACAGCATGTTTTGTAATTTTTTAATTATCCATGCAAGGAAAACGCCGCCACTCCCTAACTTGAAGGCAAAGAACAACCAAGTGGATTAGTCCATTTGCAATAATTTTTCTCAGGATATAGACAAGAGTGTGAGATTCTGGACATTTTTCTGCTTACCCACAACCTTGAAAACGGCTTTCTGCAACTTGGTTGTTGCCTGAGAAGGTTTATTCTGTTCTCGAGAGTAAATGATACCAGCATGATGCCCTTTCTTTTCTTGTACCAGGCAAAGGATTTCCCAGGTCATCTTAGAAGTTTTAGGAAGTCTTTGTAAACTATATCTCTCTCTGATTATTGTGCTTTATTTTTATGTTTCAGTTGGTTGATACCACAGTGGAGCTGGCAAACAAAGTCGGAGCAGCAGAAATTATTTCCAGGATTGTGGATGATCTGAAAGATGAGGCTGAGCAGTACAGAAAAATGGTTATGGAAACAATTGAGAAAATAATGGGCAACCTGGGTGCAGCAGACATTGATCATAAACTAGAAGAACAACTTATTGACGGTATCCTGTATGCCTTCCAGGAACAGACCACAGAGGTATTGTGAGAAGATGCTCTTAGCAGTTAACTACTTTAATGTAATTTGTTTACACTGTTCTGGAAAAAATAGTATTTACATTTGAAATCCGAACAAGAATTATGTGGGGTTTTTTAATTGGAATAAAGAGCGCTGAAATTTGTAAGGCTGTTCTGGAATATTAAAGTGGCATCTATTATAAAGGTGGTAGGTACAAAAGGAGTTCAATAGTAAATGGACAGTTGATAAAAGAGAGACAAGGTGGGTGAAGTAATTACCTTTAATTGGAGCAACTTGTGTTGGTGAGAGAGACAAGCTTTTGAGCTTACATAGAGCTGCTCTTCTGTGTAAGCTCGAAAGTTTGTCTGTCTCACAACAGAAGTTGGTCTAATAAACGATATTGGCTCCCCCACCTTGTGTCTCTAATATCCTTGGACCAATGTGGCTACAACAATACTGTATGCAATTACTGATGTAGTTGATCTTGCTTTTCTAACTTTTTGGTTTTGTTGTTGTTCAGGACTCTGTGATGTTGAATGGCTTTGGCACAGTGGTTAATGCTCTTGGGAAACGAGTTAAACCATACTTGCCCCAGATCTGTGGTACAGTTTTATGGCGTTTGAACAACAAATCAGCCAAAGTTAGGCAGCAGGCTGCTGACCTGATCTCACGTACTGCAGTTGTCATGAAGACTTGTCAGGAGGTATTCATTTCTCCCATTCCTCTTTTCCATAGAAAGTCATTTTTAAATGAAAGAAAAGTGAGAGAATTTTTGCTAACTTTTACATCTTGTTACTTGGTTCTAGGAAAAACTGATGGGACACTTGGGTGTTGTCCTGTATGAATATCTGGGTGAGGAATACCCGGAAGTATTAGGCAGTATACTTGGAGCACTTAAAGCCATTGTGAATGTTATAGGTATGTGGGGTTTTTTGTACCAGAGGCAAGTCGGGGAGGGAGGAAGAGTTTAAGAGAATCTGAGACTCAATAAGGTGTCATTCTGTTGAACAGGTATGCACAAGATGACGCCACCAATCAAAGACCTGCTGCCAAGGCTCACACCTATCTTGAAAAACAGACATGAGAAAGTACAGGAGAATTGTATCGACCTAGTTGGGCGTATTGCTGACAGGTGAGTTGTTGTGGTATACTTCTGAAACGCCATGACCTGTTAATTGCGTACATAACAGGTCACAACATTTACCCAATTTGAATGTTTGATAATTTAGTTATCAGGTTTGGGATCTGGATTTTATAAATCTTTGGGGCTATTGGAGTTCCTTAAGCTTTATTACAAAGATTGTTCATATTAACAGTTCTTCATGATTAATAAAATGAAATATGTAGATACAAAGTATCACCGATGAAGTATGCGTTTGCAGTCTCATATACTATTTAAATTATATTATTTGCTACTGTTAGTCTTTAATTGGTTTGCCAGTTTACATAGACTAGATGCAGACCATAGAATGAAGCTTAATTCTATATGCGGTTTGTGTACTCTTTTATAATAATAATTCACATAGGCATCCAATTAACTGTTTTAAAAGAGAGAAGGTGAGCCTGTGTTCCTGTGTTAGTAGCATGGGCGTACATCTTGTAATCTGTTTTTTGCTTAAAAAAGGTATGACTTCACTAAAATACCTGCATTTCCTTTCTTATCCAGGGGAGCAGAATATGTTTCTGCAAGGGAATGGATGAGGATCTGCTTTGAACTGCTGGAGTTGTTAAAAGCTCACAAGAAAGCTATCCGACGAGCCACAGTAAACACTTTTGGTTATATTGCAAAAGCTATTGGGTAAGTATGTTGTCTTGATACTGATCAGCATTCGTAGGCCCTTTCTTAGAATGGTGGTGATTGTGGGTTTTGTTGAAAAAACAACATTGAATTTCTTTTGTTTTTAAAATTTCTGCCAAATTGTTGTTTAAAACAGGTTTTTTTCTACTTTGTTTTATTCACTTTATAGGAGGCAAACTACAATCAGTTATGCTTCAGTAACATATCCTGTTTTAATAGACTTGGGGCTGGTCTACATTACAATGTTAAATACATTGCTCAGGGCTGTGTACAATTTCATGCCTTATGTGATTGATTAAGCCGATTCAAGCCCCAGTGTAGACACTGCTAGGTTGATGGTATAATTTTTCCATTAATCTAGCTACCATCTCTCCATCCCCTTGCACCGCTGTATTTAGTGTCTACACTACAGCGCTAAAGCAGCACTGTAGCTATGCCACTGTAGGGTTTCTAGTGTAGATATACCCTAGCTTTGTAGGGCAGACATTATTAAAGTACATTTTTATGTTGGTAGAAAGATAAAGGTAAGTTGTAGCCACCTTCTTCCAGTGCTTGTACTAGAATGGTTCTATTTTTATAAGTTTATATGGTTTTCTGATTGAAAAATTGGAGGAAATGGTACATTCAGGTGCTTCCTGGGTCCTTTCATACAATCTTGCTCTTGAGATTGTGGTTCCACAAGTCTCTTCCATTAGTGTTTTCTGTAGTAAAGAACTTCAGCAAAAAAATTGTTTTTGTTGTTAATTTGTATTACCAATTTATAGTCTTGGCACAGGCTGTAGAGTGAAGCTTAATTCTGTATAAATAGTCTACATATTCTTGGCAAATGGTCAGACATCCAAATAAGGAATCTATTTAAAAACAGGTCCAACTTTAGGGCTTCTAGATACAGTAACGCCTCACTTAAAGTCATCCCGGTTAACGTTGTTTCGTTGCTGATCAGTTAGGGAACATGCTCGTTTACAGCTGTGAAATGCTCCCTTCTAATATCTTTGCAGGCTATCAATGGCTGTTTAGCTGTCCCTTCCCCCACTGCCATGTGCTGCTCTCCGAGACTCATGCCTGCTTGCTGTGGGAGGGGAAGAAGGGGGCTATGTCAGTGTGCCTGCTTGCTGGGGGGGGGGGAGAAGAAGAGAGGGGCTAATGTCACCCTGCACCTTGCTTACCCCATCTTCCATAGAGTAGGGGGACACACATGAGGGAGGGAGCTGCTGCCTTAGGCAGAATCTGCAGCTGCTGGCTTGCTGATCTAATTAACAAGGCAGTGGGCTTCTGACCCCACTCTTGATACCTAATTGGAAATGCGCATCTCTGTCTCTGGTTTCCTGCTGGCTTGTAGAGTGTGACAGTTAACCCTTGAGGGCTCAATGGAGTGCTAGTTCATCCTTCCTAAGGCATTCCCTGGGTAATTCCCACCCCCTGATTCCTCCACCTCAACCAAGCTTCACTATCATCATCGCTGTGTATCAGTATTCAGTTGTTTGTTTAAAACTTATAGTGTGTGTGTGTGTGTGTGTGTATGTGTGTATGTATATATATATATATATATATATATATATATATATATATATATATATATATATATATAGGCTTTTGTCTGGTGAAAAAAATGGAACCTAACCCCCTTATTTACATTAATTCTTATGGGGAAATTGGATTTGTTTAACATCGTTTCGTTTAAAGTCGCATTTTTTAGGAACATAACTACAACGTTAAGTGAGGAGTTAGGAGCTGTACCTTGTCACCACACCAGACAAGCACTGTATGAATATACACTTGAATCTAGCTAACACTTAGCATGTGTGTAATTTTATGCAAGAGCATAAATGTTTGCAGGATCAGGGCTATCGCAACAGAAAATTCTTACTCCAAAGAGTGTACTAGCTAATTTGAGGCAAGCTACAACAACTGAGTTCCAAGTGGTGAAGGATGGATGAGGGTCATGAAAAGATCACAGATACTTAGGTTAGCTATTGCGCAACTCACTGCCTCCTGCTAGTTCCAAATCAGCTCTCTCTCACTGAGATGCAATCTATTATTGGCTGACTGGTTTCTGACATTAAAAGTGACTTAGTACATACTTACTTACATTTTTTCCACTGACAATCTCCTGCATTTTGTCTCTTCCAGACCCCATGATGTGCTGGCTACACTGCTAAATAACCTGAAAGTACAGGAAAGACAGAACAGAGTATGTACTACAGTAGCAATTGCTATTGTAGCTGAAACATGCTCACCTTTCACAGTACTGCCTGCCTTGATGAATGAATACAGAGTTCCAGAACTGAATGTCCAGAATGGTGTATTAAAATCTCTTTCTTTTCTGTTTGAATACATTGGAGAGATGGGAAAAGATTACATTTATGCTGTTACACCGTTGCTTGAAGATGCTTTAATGGACAGGTCAGTAATTTATCACTTAGGATACTTGTAGTCACATTCAGGTTCTCCTTGTTACAATATACACGCTTCCATCCCATGCCTGGTTCCTCAACAGCAGAAAAATGTACATGGAGATGATTGCTTCATCAAAAACATTAATAGAATAACCTATATATATATATATTAGCTTGATGTAATTCAAGCCAACTTTCTCTGTGTTCCAAACAAGGATACATTCCGTTTTTAGAAATACCATTGAAGATTAAAAGTTTGCAAAATGAGATAATTACAGAATGACTGTCCCAGGATTTACCATATTAAGACTACTTTTAATTAAGTTATTTTTCTACACTATTGAGCAGCGTTTAATGATAGTAATTTCTCCTATGAAACTGTTAGATAATTTTTTATTAGCTGATTTGAAGTGTAATTTCTCTCCCCATGCTGTTTGCAGGGAAGAATAGAAGAGTATCATCAGAACTTTTTAGCATTCTTTGTGTCAGAAAAGCATTATTATTAAGGTCTTACCAAATTCACGGTCCATTTTGGTCAAGTTCACGGCCATAGGATTTAAAAATCATAAATTTCATGATTTCAGATTTAAATAGCTGAAATTTCAAGGTGCTGTAATTGTAGGGTTCCTGACCCAAAAAGGAGGTGGGGGTGGGTCACAAGGTTATTGTAGGGGGGTTGCAATACTGCTACTCTTACTTCTGCACTGCTGCTGGTGGCGGTGCTGTCTTCAGAGCTGGGCTCCTAACCAGCAGCCGCCCCTCTCCAGCTGCCCAGCTCTGAAGGCGCCATAGAAGTAAGGGGTTGGCAATACCGCAACCCCCCTAAAATAAACTTGTGACCTCCCTGCAACTCCCTTTTGGGTCAAGACCCCCAATTTTAGAAACACTGGTCTCCCCCATGAAATCTGTATAGTATAAGGTAAAAGCACACACAAGACCAAATTTCATGGGCGGATACCAGATTTTACGGTCTGTGATGCATTTTTCATGGCCGTAAATTTGGTAGGGCCCTAATTATTATGATTTCCAACAGAAAATTTTATTTGCAAGCAAACTTGTTAAATAAACAGGTTATGTTTTCTTTGCAGAGACCTTGTACACAGACAAACAGCCAGTGCTGTGGTGCAGCATATGTCTCTTGGAGTATATGGATTTGGCTGTGAGGATTCTCTGAATCACTTGTTAAATTATGTGTGGCCCAATGTGTTTGAGACATCTCCTCACGTCATTCAGGCAGTTATGGGAGCACTGGAGGGCCTAAGAGTTGCCATTGGACCGTGTCGAATGCTGCAGTATTGTTTACAGGTATGCTTACTTACGTTGGGGCGGCAGGGAACGTAATTTGTCAAACCTTGATACTCAAAAAGGGAGGAGACTCCTGGAAAGCAGAAATCCCTAAAGTGTGTTAAGGATGATAATGGACATCAGCTTCGGTGTTTGCAGTGTAATATTGCCATACGCCACAGAGGTGGGAGAGTAATAGTATTACTTTGTGATTCAAACTATATTTGAAATACTGTATTCAGTTCTGCACACTTTGTTTACATATTTCTGGTAACAATATTTAGGGAGTTTAGAGCAGTGAAATGAAAGTAATCATGGGGCTGCAGAAAGCATGTGGGGAATGAAAGATGAGGCTGACGATGGGAAAAATGAGTTTAGTTTGACTGACTTGTGAAGGTATAACCATCTGCAGACCATTGAAGGTAAATAAGAAGGACTGAGAGGAGCAGTGGGAGTGTAAGAGAAAATAATGGATGAAATTAAATTGAATTTAGGTTAAATATCAGGAAACAAACTGATAGTGATTAGTGTTAGTGCGTAGAATGGTCTGTTCATCCCTCAAGACAATTAAAACCAGGTAGCTCAAAGCACTGGAAAACTATACTGTAAGATAGGAAATATTCTCTTGGCACTGGGTTTGAATGTTGTTTATTAGTGAACATTTATATCATGGTAGCACCCATAGGGCCCCATTGCTATACTGTCATAGACAATAGATGCTCCTTGCCCTGTGGGATTTGCAGTCTTAAAAGACAAACAGATGAAAGGCAGGGGGCGAGGATATAACATTCAGGGAAATGAATGCAGCGAGGAACTGACTCTGCTTCTTTAGTTGCATGTCTGGTATTTTGTTTTGCTCTTTAATATGGTAGGGTGAGGAGTTAGTAGGAAGAGGAAAGAAAGGGAAGGGGAACATCTCTGCCTATTCTGTTTTCTATTCTTGATTTGTATTTTCCTCACTTACTAATCTATTGCTTAGTAGTTTATTTCCCTAGAGCCTGAAAATTCTACCTGTCCTGCAGGGAAAAGGGATAATAATAAAAACTTAACTCTTGTATAGCACCTCCACGTATTTATTTCTGTGCTGTGCAAAGGAGAAACTGAGTAGCATTATCCTCACTTCACACTTGAGGAAACTGAGGCACAGAGAGGTAATGTGACTTCCTCTGGGACACAGCAAGTTACCACAGCCAGGAATACAATTTGGGTCTCCTGCCGACGTCCAGTTCAATGCTATAGATACTGGAGTTTGAGCTCTTCACCTTTCTAAAAAGAGCAAAACAACCAGAAACTCATATAGTGGAATTCACCCTGAAGAACAGATGAGACTTAAAGGGTGCAGAACTCCTAAATTTGAATATTTCCTTTCTATACGAAGTAATGACAAATCATTGTTTTATCTTCATTAGAAAGTTAAACAAGAATAGCAGTAACAGGAGAGAGTTCACTGTTTTCTCAGTTCAGACTTTTAGTTTAATATATTTATTTATATATATTTTATTTATTAAAATTAATTTATTAAAAAGTAATACAAATAATAAATATTTATTTTAATAACTAAACTCGATTAAAATAATTGCTTACGTTTTTTTTTGTTCACTATTATGCATAGCTCAAATACCAAGTCTGTAATGTACATTGCTTGTTAATGTTATATTTTGTTTTATTTTCCTAGGGTTTGTTTCACCCTGCCAGGAAAGTCAGAGATGTGTATTGGAAGATTTATAATTCAATCTATATTGGCTCACAGGATGCCCTGATAGCACATTATCCAAGAATCTACAACGATGAAAAGAACACCTACATTCGTTATGAACTTGACTACATCTTATAATCTTATTGTTCAGTCATTTGTGTTTAATGCACAGCTGTTCCACACTTAAACTTGCTTCAAATTTGGTGATGTAAAATTTTAAAACGTTGCAGATCAGTATAGAGCTGGTCAAAGGAGGAGCTAGAAATCCATTAGCATGATTTTTAAATAATCTGTCCTTTTTTTTTATGTTAAACAGTTAAAGCCAGTAGTGACCAAGAACACAGTGTGATTACACAATGTACTGGAGGGATTTCATTTTGGATTCATCTTTATGAAGATTTAGATTTCATTCCTTGTGTTTAAAGGGGATGTTTATTTGAGAAATAAACATTTGTGTATAAAATACTAATTTGTGTGTGTGTTTTTGGACAGAGGCTTGTGAAACGAATCTCTTTGATAGATTGTTAAGCATTTGTTTATGTAAAAAAGGTGGCGTACATTTTAACCCTCATTTTGTTATCCCCTAGTTTTGAATAAATAAGAAAAATGTACAAACTGTAGTTGATGTGTGTGTATCTTTTATAATGGGATAATGAAACTGTACTGTAGCTGGTTGCCATAGTTTTCACACATTATTTGCATGGAAACTATGGCTTTTAGTTACTGCTTGCTGTCAGATTGCTTCAGTCAATATTTCATGGCTGTGAAGATTAATTGTGCTGTCATTGTAATAAAAAAAATCAAGCTTTTTCTAAATGGTCTGAGTAAAAATGTATTGTCAGTTGAATGTGAATCTGTTTCATAGCCTTTTAATCTGTGTACCTGCCCAGGATGAAAGTGACCAGTGTAGTGCTTAGGTCTGATTTAGGCCAATTGGATATTTGTCAGAAAAACAGTGTCTGTAATACCCAACTTGAGGCAGCTGCTGGGAGTGCTGAGCAAATGGACGGGAATTATTGGAATCATTTTGTCCTTTCCAGCTGTCGGTATATAGGGGAGGGTAGAAGAAACACCTTCCCTTCTTCCTGCTCACCCCCAATTATACATACTCCAGCAATAAAAAGTAAGTGAAGAAAGGACATACTGTAAAATAGAGACATGGAAAACCACACAAAACATGGAATGATGCCCTGACATTA
The DNA here is from genome assembly GCA_037349315.1 of Chelydra serpentina. Lineage (NCBI taxonomy): Eukaryota > Metazoa > Chordata > Testudines > Chelydridae > Chelydra > Chelydra serpentina. The sequence continues at coordinate 30,301,140 of JBAIAC010000029.1, read as the reverse complement.
CCATGTAAGGTTATCGTTGTGATGATATTGCATGTTAATGAAATATTAGGATGAAAACAGCAGTGGTGAGATATCAATGGCATTATTTTGTGAGTGATTCTATGACCAGGTTGCATTCTCCCTTCATATTTGAATTCTAATGTTCTAGCTAATTTCTTTCTGTTGTTTGTATCAATGCACAACATTCTTTTTCCTATTTAGCATATAAGCAACTATTGTTTATCCTAACTTTCAAGGCCACTTAAATATGTCATCTGAATTATGTCATTTCTTTTTAAAAAAGTACTTGTGTCTTAGAAATTTGCAGCCCTATTTCTGGGGTATATCATTACTTGTTACCTTTTCTGACAATATTGATTTTTTTGCGGGGGGGAAACTGAAAATATGACCAGAATATTTTATTTCTACTTGCACTAAACAGTCTGTCGCTATGGAATTTATTACATGACAACAGCTGAGAGTTCTTCATGGTGGCTTTATAGTTCAGGAGCTCTTTTCCTCACAGAATCACAAGCAACATTTTTATATAGTGTCACTGGAACTTGTTTCTAGCTTTTTCTTGTTCAGCAATGCTTTGTTTGCATCCCTATAGGGCCTCTCACTTTGATTCCAAAGCATTATACACATATGATAATGCAATTAGTCTTTCAACAGCCCTGTAAAGTAGGTCAATGTAAGTCTCCATTTGACTGGGGAGGGAGGGAGTGGAACTGAAGCACAGTGAAGTTGACTTGCCCAACATGTCTCTGGCAAAACAGAATAGAAAGGAGGACTCCTGACTCCCAGTCCTGTGTGTTAACTATACCATGTTTTCTAAGATAATATGACAAGTAAACATGAGATTATTCAGCAGGAAATGGAAACTAGCAGTCAACTATTAAGGTAAATATTCTTTGAGGGGAAAAAATCCTTCATATAATCTCTCACCACCCCCAAACACACACACCCCCCAAAAAATGGGGGGGGGAAGGAGAAAAGGATCCTACTTGATACAGTAAAAGTATAAAAATTGTATTGTGCTATTTTAGCTTTATGCTTTTATCTCCAGCACCAGTTGACAAAAATACATATTTTAATAGTGAAATTTAAAGGAAATTCTTCATGCCAAATACTGGTAAAACAAGTTTGTTTGTTACTCCGCAATAGTCCACTTGCCCTATCTTGATTTCTCCCAACTCTCTCACCACAATATTGCCTTTTCAGATAAAGTCCAACTCTTATTTGGCTTGGCATTTTTGGAAGTCAAAAACTGCACTTTGGGAATGTTATTCCATGCTTTGATAGTTGCAGCCACACTTGTGTAGTAAAAGCAGTCATGGGTCCATTGTATGTAGGACAACTTGATGACTTCCATCACTGTCCTGCTGGATGAGGGCAGAGAGTTATCTTAGAATCACTGGACTGGAAGGGACCTCGAGGTCATGGAGTCCAGTCCTCTGCACTCAAGGCAAGTCAATATTATCTAGACCATCTGTGACAGGTGTTTGTCTAACCTGCTCTTAACAACTTCCAATGATGGAGATTCCACAACCTCCCTAGGCAATGTATTCCAGTACTTAACTACCCTGACAGGAAGTTTTTCCTAATATCTGATCTAAACCACCCTTACTGCAATTTAAGCCCATTGCTTGTCCTATCCTCAGAGGCTGAGAACAATTTGTCTCCCTCTTTCTAACAACCTTTTATGTACTTGAAAACTTATCAGCTTCCCTCTCAGTCTTCTTCAGACTAAACAAACCTAATTTTTTCAATCTTCCCTCATAGGTCATGTTTTCTAGATCTTTAATCATTTTTGTTGCTCTTCTCTGGACTTTCTCCAATTTGTCCACATCTTTCCTGTAACGGGCGCCCAGAACTGGGCACAATACTCCAGTTGAAGCCTAATCAGCTCTGAGTAGAGCGGAAGAATTGCTTCTTGTGTCTTGCTTATAGCACTCCTGCTAATACATCCCAGAAGGATGTTCCTTTTTTAAAATTTTATTTATTTGGCAAGAGTGTTGCACTGTTGACTCTCATTTAGCTTGTAATCCACTATGTCCTCCAGATCCCTTTCCGCAGCACTCCTTCCTAGGCAGTCATTTCCCATTTTGTATGTATGCAACTGATTGTTCCTTCCTAAGTGGAGTACTTTGCATTTGTCATTTAATTTCATACCATTTCTCCAGTTTGTCCAGATAATTTTGATTTTTAATTAGGACTGTTGATTAATCACAGTTAACTCACGCGATTAACTCAAAAAAATTAATCATGATTAAAAAAGTTAATCTTGATTTAATCTCAGTTTTAATCACACCATTAAACAATAGAATACCAATTTAAATGTATTAAATATTTTTGGATGTTTTTTTTCTAAATTTTCAAATATCGATTTCAATATATTGATTTCAGTTACAACACAGAATACTAAGTGTTGTATTCTTTTTTTATTACAAATATTTGCACTGTAAAAATGATAAAAGAAATAGTATTTTTCAATTCACCTCATAAAAGTACCGTATTGCAATCTCTTTATCATGAAAGTATGTAGGTTTTTTTCTTACATAACCACTCAAAAACAAAAAAGGTAAAATTTTAGAGCCTATAAGTCCATTCAGACCTATTTATTCTGTCAATCATTAAGACAAACAAGTTTGTTTATATTTACGGGAGATAATGCTGCTGGCTTATTTACAATGTCACCTGAAATAGGCACTTTTGTAGCCGGTGTTGCAAGGTATTTATGTGCCAGATATGCTAAACCTTCATGCTTCGGCCACCATTCCAGAGGACACGCTTAGGCATTATCTATGCTGATGATGCTCATTAAAAAAAAAAAAAGTGTTAAATGTTGACAGAATTCTCCCCCAAGGAGTTCAATGTCTCCTACTCTGTTTTACCTGCATTCTGACATGTATTTCATGTTATAGCAGTCTCAGATGATGACCCAGCACATGCTGTACGTCTTAAGAACACTTTCACTGAAAATTTGACAAAACGCAAAGAAGGTACCAATGTGAGATTTCTAAAGATAGCTACAGCACTCCATCCAAGGTTTAAGAATCTCAAGTGCCTTCCAAAATCAAGGCGGGACGAGGTGTGGAACATGCTTTCAGAAGTCTTAAAAGAGCAACACACCGATGCAGAAACTACAGAACCCAAACCACTGAAAAAGAAAACCAACCTTCTGCTGGTGGCATCTGACTCCGATGATGAAAGTGAACATGGGTTGGTCTGTACTGCTTTGGATTGTTGTTGAGCAGAACCCATTATCTGCATGGATGCATGTCCTCTGGAATGGTGGTTGAAGCATGAAGGGACATATGAATCTTTAACGCATCCGATACATAAATATCTTGCAATGCTGGCTACAACAGTGCCATGCAAACGCCTGTTCTCACTTTCCGGTGAAGTAAACAAGACGCAGACAGCATTATCTCCTGCAAATTGTAACCAACCTTGTTTGAGTGATTGGCTGACCAAGAAGTAGGACTGAGTGGACTTGTAGGCTCTAAAGTTTTATATTATTTTTGAATGCAGGTTTTTTACATCATTCTATATTTGTAAATTCAACTTTCATGATAGAAGCGACAGAGTCCTGTGGCACCTTATAGACTAACAGACGTATTGGAGCATAAGCTTTCGTGGGTGAATACCCACTTCTACAGATCCAGACTAACACGGATACCCCTCTGATACTTTCATGATAGAGATTGCATTAGATTGGGTGAATTGAAAAATACAATTTATTTTGTTCTTCTTCGAGTGGTTGCTCATATCTATTCCAGTTAGGTGTGTGTGCGCGCGTGCGTGCACGGACGTCGGAAACTTTTTCCCCTAGCAGCTACCCGTTGGGCCGGCTGGGGAGCCCCCTGGAGTGGCGCCGATATGGCGCTCTATATAGTACGCTGCTGGCCCGACCCCCCTCTAGTTCCTTCTTACCGCCCGTGACGGTCGTTGGAACAGTGGTCTCTTGTTCGCAAGTGCTCCACTACTCCCTAGCTATCCGTGTTAATAGTCATTGTAATTAGTGTTAATAGTTTTCATTGTACAGTAATTAGTTTAGATAGTTGTAGTAGTTAGTAGTTCTTGTTCTACGTTTTTATCGCAGGCTCCTCACGAGCCCTCCGGGCATACGGCATGCCTTCTCAGGGTTTCAAGTCCTGTGGATCCTGCAACAGGCCCATGCCCACCGGGGACCCCCACGACGCTTGTCTTCGGTGTCTGGGTGAGTCCCACACAGCCGATAAGTGTAAGCTGTGCAAATCCTTCAAGCCCCGCACCAGGAAGGAGAGAGAAATCCGCCTGAGACAGTTATTAATGGAGGCGGCACTCTGTCCCTCTCAAGGTGCGGGCTCCAGTGCCTCGGTGCGCAGCGCGCCTCCATTGGCACCGGCTGCGGCACCGCGGAAAGACCCCTGCCCACCTCGGGGCCGGGCGGCGTCGGGGACCCGGGGCCGCTCTCGGCACCGCTCCTTTTCCCCATCGGGACGGAAAGAGCTTCCCAAGTCTTCGGACGCTGTTGCGGTACCGTCCTCCGGCGCGCTGGAACAGACAGACGTCAGCCCGCGCCCGCAGGCACCACCGTGCCTTGAGGTCGTGATGGCACCCTCGACACCGGACACCTTCGAGGCCGCGAGGGGACTCATCGAGATGACGGCGTCCCCTGTGCCTGCGCCGATCCCGGCACGACCCCCTGTCATCTCTAGAGGCAAGCCGACGCTTCTTGGACCGTCGGCTCAGCTACAGCCTCCTACACGCTGCTCGGAGTCCCGGCGTCGTTCAGAGTCCCGGCACCGCGCGGTGTATCGATCTGAGTCACGATGCCGGTCCGACTCGCGGCGCGGGACTCGCAGCCCGGACCCTCGGAGCCGATCACGCTCGAGGTCGTCCTCGTTTGCTAGATCCTGGTCCCGCTCGGTGTCCAGGATGAGCGCGACGCCATCTCAGCACCGCTCTCCACCTCCGGCTCGACCCTCTGCGGAGACACCATGCCGGAGTCCACCTCGACGCCTGGAGTCGCCGCACCGTCGGGACTCACCGCGTCGAGGAACATCCCCTCGACGCCGAGCCTCACTGCAATGTGAGCTCCCATCCCGGCGCCGAGACTTGCCGTACCGAGAATCCCCACCACGCCGGGACTCTCCACGACGTCAGTCTGCCCGATCTTTCTCACGGGACTCGTCTCGTCGCCACGCGTCCCCACGGCACCGCGATACTACATCCAGGTACCGGGACTCACCGCGCCGAGAGGAGTCCCCACGGCACCGATCCCCACCGCGACACCGTGAGTCACCACGCCGCGCGGCGTCGCAACGGTCCCGATCTCCACCCCGGCACCCTGAGTCACCCCGGCACCGTGAGTCACCACGCCGAGCGGCGTCACCATGGCACCAATCTCCACCCCGGCACCGTGAGTCACCACGTCGAGCGGCGTCACCATGGCACCGATCTCCACCCAGGCACCTTGAGTCACCATGGCACCGATCTCCACCACGGCACCGTGAGTCCCCACGTCATCGGGATGACAGAGTGCACTACCGTTCTCGGTCCCGCTCGAGGTCGCGTGACTTGCGCACCTCCCGCTTTAGACCATACAGGGACCATCCTGCTTCACGCACCGCCCCACCTTGGCCATCCAGAGACCAATCGTCGGCCAGCTCAGGTGGACTATCTAAGACGCCCGAGGGGATCCAGGTAGCTCCAGTGCAAGACTCAGGGTCAGCGGGTTGGCAGCCCCAGTGGCCATTCTGGACACCCTGGGCATACCACCAGGCCCAGGGTGCACCACTGCCTACCTATCCAGTGGTGCGTACACACCCTCCGGTGGCCACCGTCAGCCGCCCACCTGTGGAGCAAGCTACTTCTGGAGACCCTGCACCGGTGCCAGGGGAGGCGCCTGCCTCTACCCAACAGGTTCCCCCCGCTGTTCAACAGGATACCCTACCAGACCCACCTCTCCCTCTCTCAACCTCTTCATCATCCCCCGATGAAGCAGTGGCGGGCACATCATCTGCTTCGCCCCCACCTATGGATTTTAAGGTCCTGCAGGAGCTACTCCGGAGGGTGGCTCTCAGCATGAACCTTCCCATAGAGGAGGTTGTGGAGGAACAGGATGACCCGATGGTGGACGAGATCTTGAAGCCAGAAGGTCCTTCCAGGGTAGCATTGCCAATGAATAAGACCATCCGCGGCAATGCTACTGCACTCTGGCAAACCCCTTCCTCTATCCCTCCAACAGCTAGAGGAGTAGAGAGGAAATACTTTGTGCCAAACAAGGGGTTCGAGTACCTCTTTACCCACCCCATGCCTTGCTCTTTGGTGGTGGATGCGGTCAACGCAAAGGAGAGGCATGGTCAGCAGGGTCCCGCCCCTAAGTCCAAGGACTCTAAACGCCTGGACCTTTTTGGCAGGAAGATATACTCTACTGCGGGCCTATCACTCCGAATCGCCAACCAACTAGCGATTCTCAGCAGGTATGCCCATAACTCCTGGTCAGCGGTTGCGAAGTTTCAGGACCAACTTCCCCCTGAGTCCAAGACAGAGCTTGAAGCCATGGTTGACGAGGGCAAGTTGGTGAGCCGCACCTCCCTACAAGGCGCCCTAGATTCTGCAGATGCGGCAGCCCGTACGTTAGCAACGGGGATTTCCATGCGACGGAACGCCTGGCTCCAGTCTTCTGGTCTACCAGCTGAGGTCCAGAATACAATTCAAGATTTGCCTTTCGATGGTAAAGGCCTCTTTGCGGACCAGACTGACTCCCAACTGCATAACCTCAAGGACACTAGAAACACCATCAAGTCCTTGGGTATGCACACCGTGGCCACAGTCAGGAAACCGTTCAAACCTCCGCCTTTTCAGCAGCGGTCTTTCCCATCCAGACCAAGGCAGGATTTCTCTCGGCGGAGAACCAGCTTTACCCGGCGCAAGCCTTCCCGTCCCTCTCAGGGACAAAACAGAGGTCAGCAAAAGCCATCACAGGGCGCTAAGCGTCCATTTTGATGGGACTTTCGGGGACGACTTACCACCACCATAGAGTCCAGTCTCTCTACCCTTCCTGGATCGTTTGTCCCGATTCTACCATGCCTGGTCCCGTATTACATCAGACCGGTGGGTCCTACGGACGGTAGAGGCGGGATATTCTATCCACTTCCACTCTACCCCTCCTTCCCACCCCCCCTCTCCATCCCTCTTCAGGGACCCTTCTCACGAGCAACTCCTCTATCGAGAGGTACAAGCGCTCCTCGAACTAGGAGCTGTGGAGGAGGTGCCTCACGAATTCAGGGGAAAGGGTTTCTACTCCCGCTACTTCCTTGTCCCCAAGGCCAAGGGGGGTCTACGACCCATTCTGGACCTAAGGAACCTCAACAAGTACATCGTCAACCTGAAGTTCCGTATGGTCTCCCTGGCCACCATCATCCCCTCTCTGGACCCCGGGGACTGGTATGCCGCCCTCGATATGAAAGATGCTTACTTCCACATCTCTATCTCACCGGCTCACAGACGTTTCCTCCGGTTTGTCGTGCGCCAGACACACTACCAATTTACAGCACTACCTTTCGGTCTGTGTACGGCCCCACGTGTCTTCACGAAATGTATGGCAGTAGTGGCCGCATTCCTTCGTCGCTAACACGTGCACGTCTTTCCGTACCTCGACGACTGGCTAGTTCGAGGCCGGTCATATCAACAGGTGCAAGCCCACGTACAGACGGTCATGGATACCTTTTCTCATCTAGGTATCATCGTGAACACCTCCAAGTCGGTACTGACTCCAACTCAGTCCATCCAATTCATCGGAGCGATCCTTGATGCAACCAGAGTGCGGGCGTTCCTCCCAGAGGCTCGTTGTCTCACCATAGTGGACTTGATCACCACGCTCCGCCGGTTTCCCACCACTACCGTGAGGCAATGCCTCAAGTTGCTGGGCCATATGGCGTCCTGCACGTACATGGTCCAGCATGCCCGATTACGACTTCGTCCCCTGCAGGTGTGGCTGGCTTCAGTCTACCGACCAATCCGAGACGACTTGTACATGGTCGTCAGTCCCGGCTCACACGCTGGACTCCCTGCAGTAGTGGCTAGACCCACAGACATTAGGCGAAGGAGTCCCTTTTCAACCTCTCCTTCCTTCCCTGACTCTAGTGACCGACACATCAGCGCTGGGTTGGGGCGCCCATCTCGGTCGGTTAACAATGCAGGGCATGTGGCAGCAGCACGAGCTCGATCTCCACATCAACATCAAGGAGCTCAGGGCGATTCGTCTGGCGTGCCAAGCATTCCTCCCTCACCTACAGGACCGCTGCGTGGAGGTCCTGACGGACAATACAACGGCCATGTTCTACCTAAACAAGCAAGGCGGAGCTCGGTCGTCACCATTGTGCCGCGAAGCCCTTCTCCTGTGGGACCTTTGCCTGGCCCACTCCGTCTCTCTCCAGGCGTCTTACCTCCCTGGAGTCCAGAATGTCTTGGCAGACCAACTGAGCAGACTCTTCCTGGTCCACGAATGGTCCATTCGCCCAGACGTGATACACTCCATTTTCCGCACCTGGGGTTTTCCCCAGCTCGACCTGTTTGCATCCAGAACCAACAGGAAGTGCCCGGCCTTTTGCTCCTTCAGAGGCCACGGCTTGGGCTCCCTTGCGGACGCCTTCACGATCTCGTGGTCACATCGCCTGCTCTACGTGTTCCCGCCTTTCCCGCTGATCCACAAAGTCATTCTCAAGATTCGCAGGGACAAGGCGGACGTCATACTGGTAGCCCCTGCCTGGGCGCGGCAGTGCTGGTACCCGACCCTGATGGACCTGTCAATACAGCCCCCCATTCCTCTCCCGATCAGCCATGACCTCATCTCTCAAGATCACGGTCGTCTTCTGCATCCAGACCTTCACTCCTTGCATCTAACAGCATGGAGAATTCATGGCTGAACCGGTCAGAGATGGCTTGCTTGGATCCGGTGAGACGTGTACTCCTTGAGAGCCGCAAGCCCTCTACGAGGCTCACGTACGAGGCAAAGTGGAAAAGATTCTCCGCCTGGTGTGCCCAACGACACATATCTCCACACCTTGCCCCCGTACCGTCTATTCTGGACTACGTGCTACACCTCAAGGTCCATCTTGCTGCCATCTCGGCTTTCCATACAGGAGCAGAGGGCCGCTCGATATTCACGGACCCCATGGTGTGTCGTTTCCTCAAGGGCCTGGAAAAGGTTCACCCTTCAGTGAAGTCGCCTGTTCCGGCATGGGACCTCAACCTCGTTCTCTCCCGACTCACAGGCCCGCCATTTGAGCCATTGGCCTCCTGCTCCCTTCTCTATCTTTCATGGAAGGTCGCCTTTCTCGTGGCTATCACGTTAGCCAGAAGGGTATCCGAGTTGAAGGCTCTCCTGTGCGACCCTCCGTATACCATCTTTCATAAGGACAAGGTCCAGCTTCGTCCTCACCCATCCTTCCTTCCGAAGGTGGTCTCGCGCTTTCATATGTCACAGGACATCTTCCTGCCTGTCTTCTTTCCCAAGCCGCATGCCAACCCTAAAGAGCAACGGCTGCACTCGCTAGATGTCAGGAGAGCGCTCGCCTTCTACATAGAACGCACAAAGCCGTTCCGTAAGACCTCTCAGCTCTTCGTCGCTGTCGCGGAACATGTGAAGGGAGCACCGGTCTCTTCGCAGCGTATATCATCATGGATTACAGCCTGCATCCGTACCTGCTACGACCTGGCAAAGGTACCTCCGCCACTTGTCACGGCCCATTCTACCAGGGTGCAGGCTTCCTCTGCGGCTTTCCTGGCGAACATCCCTCTTCAGGAGATCTGCAGGGCCGCAACCTGGGCATCGGTGCACACCTTTACGTCGCACTACGCCATCACCCGTCACTCCCGTGATGATGCTGCCTTCGGTAGGGCTATCCTTCAAGCTGCTTTACCGTAACTCCGAACCCGCCTCCAAGGTAAGACTTGGGATTCACCTAACTGGAATAGATATGAGCAACCACTCGAAGAAGAAGAAAAGGTTACTCACCTTTGTAACCGGTGTTCTTCGAGATGTGTTGCTCATATCTATTCCACACCCACCCTCCTTCCCCACTGTCGGAGTAGCCGGCAAGAAGGAACTGGAGGGGGGTCGGGCCGGCAGGGTACTATATAGAGCGCCATATCGGCGCCACTCCAGGGGGCTCCCCAGCCGGCCCAACGGGTAGCTGCTAGGGGAAAAAGTGTCCGACGTCCGTGCACGCGGGCGCACACACCTAACTGGAATAGATATGAGCAACACATCTCGAAGAACACCGGTTACAAAGGTGAGTAACCTTTTCTTTTTTACAGTGCAAATACTTGTAATCAAAAATAAATATAAGGTGAGCACTGTTGACTTTGTATTCTGTGTTGTAATTGAAATCAATACATTTTAAAATGTAGAAATAATCCACAAATATTTAAACAAATGGTATTCTATTATAGTTTAACAGTGCGACTAATTGCAATTCTTTTTTTTAAACGTTTGCCAGCCCTAATTTTAATCCTATCCTCCAAAGCACTTGCAACCCCTCCCAGCTTTGTATCATCTGCAAACTTTATAATTGTAGTCTCTTTGCCATTATCTAAATCATTGGTGAAGATATTGAACAGAACCAGACCCAGAACTGATCCCTGCGGGACTCCACTCAATATGCTTTTCCAGCTTGACTGTGAACCACTGATAACTACTCTCTGGGAACAGTTTTCCAACCAATTATGCACCCTTTTTAGTAGCTCCATCTAGGTTGTTCCTAAAATAAATATCCAATCTGAGACAATTGCAATGTAGCAAATAAAAAAACAAGCACATACAATTGGCTACTCTTAAGTCCAAAATTGACAAATATTCATATGAGGTGATAAAACAAAATTGGCTGTGGCATTCAAGCTAGTATAAAGTCTAAAATTACTTTTTACCTTTTTTATTAATAAATTTCAAGTAGAAGGTGTTCCTTTAATTCTAATTTAATTTGTCTCTATTATGGCAGTTGATGCCAAATTCTGTCGTCCTCTGTACCGTTGCCACTGATGTCATTTGGGTTGCAAAGGTAAGTACAAACTGAATGTGTAGGTTTGGGTGTGACTATATATTTGGAAAGGCTGAGGATAAGTTTGTATTTGATGCCTAAAACATTATAATCGTCAATAAGGTGTTACAATGCAAAAGAAACAATTGATTGTGACAAGTAGTGAGAGCAATATATAAATATGTTGGGTAGCATGCAAAAATATCCATCTGTAATTTTGCAAGCCAAATTGATTTAATCCTAAATTCACCATTAAAATTAATTTGACAACAACAGTTTCACTTTCCTGAAATCTGAGGGTTTTTTAAAATTATTTTCATCTTAGTAAGAAAACTGGCTTAAAGGCACATGTAATGTCAAATGACCCTTCACAATGAAATACCCTTTTGGTCTAAAATAACTGGAGATTAAGGTAGCAATTCTGTCTTTGATGATAGCTAAACAGAAGACACCAGAATGGGAGTTCAAAAGATGAACCATAAAAATGACACAGACTATTTAAGTATTATGAACTGAATAAAACCAAGACAAATGCATCATGGAAATAAGATAAATAATTAATGGGATTCCATCAAAATTCAGGATAGACATCTGTCTGTTTACACCAGTGTTTCAAACGAAGGTTTGCAACCCCTGGCGGCTCATGAAAGGCAATTGGTGGGATCACAAGGCTTTGGGAATTTTATTATTCTAAAGCAAAGAGAATAACATTTCTAGGATATCTCCGGAGTAGCCAAACAGTGCTTGTTGGTGAGGTCAAATGTAGAAAGTTGGATTATATAGATTTATTTTAATCCGTGATACAGTTTCTTCTCATAGTAAATGTGTGTCGTACAAATTTTTTGCGGGGGGTAAGTGGTCACCAATCTGAACAAGGTTGAGAAACACTGGTGTTTCTTCGAGTGCTTGTTTATGTCAATTCCAATCAAGTGTGCGCTAGGATTGCCAACTTTCTAATCGCACAAAACCGAACACTCTAGCCCTGCCCCTTCTTGAGGCCATGCCCCCTTGCCCACCCCTTCCCCGAGGCCCTACTCCCTGGTCACTACATTCTCCCTCCCTCAGTGGCTCACTCTCCCCCACCTTCACTCATTTTAATTGGGCTGGGGTAGGGGGTTGAGGTGTGGGAGGGGGTGAGGGCTCTGGGGTGGGGCCAGAAATGAGGGGTTCAGGCTGTGGGAGAGGGGCTGTGGGTTGAGTTGGGGTATAGGGATGACTCCAGGCTTGGGGATGGGTCAGAGGGGTTCAGGGTGTGGGAGGGGTCTCTGGACTGGGGCAGTGGGTTGCAGGGCAGGAGGATGAGGGATCCATCAGGATCCAGGCACTGGGGTGGGGCCAGGGATGAGGGTTTGGGATGCCAGAGGGGGCTCTGGGTTTGGGGGGTGGTGCTCAAGGCTGGGGCAGGAGGTTGGGGTATGGGTTTACCTCTGTCAGCTCCCAGTCAGTGGTGCAGCAGGGCTAAGGCAAGCTTCCTGCCTGTCCTGACTCCATGCTGTGCCCTGGAAGTGACCAGCAGGTCCGTTTCCTAGGCGGCGGTGCAACAGGCTTCTTGCCTCACCCTGCAGGTCCCATTGGCTGCTTTCCTGGCCAATGGGAGTGTGGAGCCAGTGCTCGGGGTGGGGGCAGCATGCAGAGCCCCGTTGTCCCCCCACCTACGAGCCAGACCTTCTGGCCACTTCCAGGGGCGCAGCGCGGAGCCAGGACAGGTAGGGACTAGCCTGCCTTGGCTCCACAGCATCAGTGCTGACTGGAGCCACTAGGGTTCCTTTTCGACTACATATTCCGGTCGAAAACTGGACACCTGGTCACCCTAGTGTGTGCGTGCCGCGTGCGCAACAGCCAGAAGATTTTTCCCCTAGCAATATCCGTTGGGTTGGCCTGGGTGCCCCCTGGAGTCGTGCTTTCATGTCCCTAACCATTCGACCACCCCACTCAGTTCCTTCTTACCGTCTGTGATGGCTAGCTGGAACTCCCCGTTGCTCTTGCCTCGATAAGCGCATGTTAGCAGTGTTCGTGTATATAGTTTTGTTAGTGTTAGTGTAGTAGTTTCCTTCCGGGGGGTGGGGGAGGTATTGTTTTTCCCTAGCACCGGGTTATGCCTCGGTCTCCGGGTTTTAAACCACGCTCGGACTGTGGCAGGTTTATGCCAAAAAGTTACCCGCACGCTTCATGGTTGAAGTGTCTCGGAGAGGCACATCTTAGAGACAGGTGTAAAATCTGTAGACGTTTTCACCCCAGGACTCTTAAAGAACAGGGAGCAGCGCCTCTGAGTGTTGCTTATGGAAGAAGCACTTCGGTTTAAGTTAGAGCTGGGCGCGACGGATCCGGCTGCAAGCGCCGCATCCTCGGTGCGCAGCGCTCCAGCACTGTCCATGCACGAGGACACCTCATGCTAGAGACCCTCGGCACCACCACAGCCCCACCCACAGGCCCCAGACATCGGTGAGGCACCGGTCGCACTCCCCAGTACCCCACAAAAGGAAAAAGTCCGACAGAGGGAGCTCCCCATCCAGGTCTAAAGACCAGTTGGCCAACAAGCCCACATCGGGAATCCATTTGCCCAGAGGCGTTCAAGGCGGCAGCGGACCTTTTGGCACTTAAAGCGCATCCTCACCTCCTAGGCAAGAGAGATTGCCAGCACTGGTTCCAGGCCCGGTACATTCCATGGGCAAACTGGCAATGATGTCGGCCATAAGACCACTGTCCCTATCGCATCGGCCTGTGGCACCTGTAGCCACTGTGTGGGTGAACTGCTCCAGTCCCCCAGTTGGCACTGCTCTCCGGCACCAAGTGGCTCCGCTCCTCTGTGGTCATCACAGTCTGAGACCTCGGAGTCAAAAGCGGAGTCGTTGCGCTCTAGTAGGAGCAGAAGATCCTGCTCCCACCGTGACCGACAACCCTACCCAGCACCATGGTCAGGCCAATGGCAGGCTCCTGAGTGGCCCTTCTGGACCCCCTGGGCCTATCACCAGATCCAGAGCGGCATTGGTGGCCTCAGTTTCTTTTGGGCAGCTGCATACACCCTCCACATCAGGCATCCCAGTGGGGACCCACCTGCCGACATCAACGGTCTCGGCTCCGACAGCACCTTCAACGACTGCGGCACTGATCATACCACTGGCGCTGGGGGTGCCCATTGCCGCACCGCCCTCGGCACTGATACCAGCACTGATCGCGGCACCAACCGCGACATTGTTGGAGACATCAGTCCTTCCTGAGGCCGACCGCAGCTCTGGCCCCGACCATGGTGCAGCTGCTCCTGGCCCCACGGGGGCCGAGGGCAGGGAACAGGCCCCAGTACCCACCACCATTTCATCTTCCTCATCGCCGGATGAGGCGGTGTCAGGTTCCTCAACCACTCCAGCCTTAGAGTGTCCTTGGGTTGCGGGGGTGGCAGTTTGGACTAGGGGCCTTCAGTAGCTGCTGAGATGGGTGGTTCAGAACCTTAATATCAAAACTGAGGAGGTGATGGAGGAGGCCGATCCGATGATCAACAGCCTCTCCTCCCCGCCCCCTGGGCCATCCCGTATCGACTGCCGCTGATTAAAACTATCAGCGATGCCACTAAGACTGTGGCAGACCCCGTCCTTGTTGCTTCTGACCGTGAAAAGGCACAAGCAGAGATACTTTGTTCCCTCTTGAGGATATGAGCATTTGTATACTCCCCCACCGCCGGACTCCCTGGGAGTGGACGCAGCTAACCAGCGTGAGCGCCAGGGCTACCAGGGGCCCTCTCCCAAGAACAACAAGGCCAAAAAACTGGACCTGTTTTGTTTGGGAGGAAAATATACTCGGTGGGGGGAGGGGGGAAGAGAGGGGCAGTTTGCAGGTTCGTATCCCTAACCACCAGGTGGTGGTTAGCAGATACAACTATAATACCTGTGGCACAATGGAAAAGTTCACAGAGCTCCTGCCTACAGACTCTCGTGCGGCATTTTCCATGCTTGTAGAGGAAGGCAAATTGACTTCACATGCGTCCCTGCAGGCGGCTTTAGATGCAGTGGATGTGGCCTCTTGCACCACTGCTTCAGGGGTGGCTATGAGAAGGAGTTCCTGGCTGTAGGTCTCGGGCCTACCGTACAAGATGCAGCAGACAATTCAGAATCTCCCCTTCAAGGGTCAGTCTCTGTTTTTCGGAAAAGACTGACTCCCATCTGCACAGCTTCAAGGACTCTTGGGCCACCCTGAAATCCTTGGGCCTCCACACACTTGTGACCCAGAGGATGCACTTCAGGCCTCCCCCACCCCTGAGGAATTATCAGCCTGGTGGGAGACAGGAGGAACGGGAACTCAAGAAAGAGACCTCACCCTTCCTCTGGCCAGCGCTCTGGCCAGTCTAAACCCTCCTCAGGCCAGAGGCAGGCCTTTTGAAGATGCACTCGGGGGCGATGCACCAGTGCAGAGACTGGATCCTCCCCGCCTTACCTTTTCATCCCATCTATCCCCTTTCTACCCTGCATAGGCTCGTATTACATTGGACCATTGTTCTCCACACGATAGAAAGGGGATATTCACTCTAATTTTCGGCCCTCCTCCCCCCACCTTCCCCGTCCCTCTTCAGGGAACCTTCTCACAAGCAACTCCTTATCCAGGAGGTGCACTCGCTCGTCTCTCTAGGAGCAATGGAAGAGATTCCTCAGGAGCACAGGGGAAGGAGGGTTTATTCCCAGTATTTCCTAATACTAAAAGCCAAAGGAGGGCTAAGGCCCATTCTAGACCTGCGAGAACTCAACAGGAACTCAAGGAACTCAAGTTCCGCATGGTCTCGGCCTCTATCATCCCTTCCTTGGATCCAGGGGACTGGTATGCTACCCTTGACTTGAAGGACGCGTACTTTCATATAGCAATCACTCCATCCCACAAAAAATACCTCAGGTTTGTGGTGCACAACAACCACTTCCAGTTCACAGTCCTCCTGTTCAGTCTGTCAGCGGCACCTCGAGTATTCACCGTCTGCATGGCAGTTGTGGCTGCGTTTCTGTGCAGGAGCCAGGTACAGGTGTTCCCGTACCTCAACGATCAAGGGCCACTCCAGGCCTCTAGTGGAGGCACAAGTCAAATTCATCATAGTGACGTTTGATGAGCTGGGCCTTCTCCTAAACAGGGGGAAGTCGACTCTATGCCCCCTTCAGTGGACAGAGTTCATAGGGCGGTTCTGGACTCGACCCTGTCTCCTCTCAACGTATCTCATCATGGATCACATCCTCTATCCAGGAGTGCTACAACCTGGCAGAGGTTCTCACCCCTCCGATTACTGCACACTCCACCAGGGCTCAGGCCTCTTCAGCGGCGTTCCTGGAGCAGGTTCCCACCCAGGAAATCTGCAGAGCAGCGACATAGTCCTCAGTACACATTTTCACCACTCACTATCCTGCATAGCTCACAATATCCTGCATAGCTCAGTGGTTTGAGCATTGGCCTGCTAAACCCAGGGTTGTGAGTTCAATCCTTGAGGGGGCCATTTAGGGATCGGGGCAAAAATTGGAGATTGGTCCTGCTTTGAACAGGGGGTTGGACTAGATGACCTCCTAAGGTCCCTTCCAACCCTGAAATTCTGTGTGTCTGTGTGTTTACTATGCGATCACCCAGAAGGCCAGAGAAGATGCAGCCTTTGTTAGAGCAGTGTTCCAATCAGTGGCCCTTTATTGAGTGCCACAAAGGCGCGACTCCAAGGGGCGCCCAGGCTAACACTACGGATACTGCTAGAGGAAAAATATTTTGACTGTTGTGCACGCGGCGTGCACACACCTTACTAGAATGGTCACGAACAAAACATTTCTAAGAACAAGTTACGAGAAGGTGAGTAACCGTTTTTTTTACACTACATCCTGAGTCTGGTATCTCATTGATAATGTTTTCATTGCCCACATTTTATTTGATACTCTGTTTATTTTGTAGTTTCTATATTTCCCGAAGCTGCATATTGTTGTTAGTGTTTGTAATCACAGCCAGATCTGCAATTTGGTTTATGACAACTTCTACCAGCAAGTTCATTTTGAGTACGGCACAGGTAGTTTTAGCTGTGTAGCTCACATGAACTTCAATGTCAATTGCACAGCCAAATCCAATCTGCCCATCTATGATATAGCATGTGGTGCAACAGAAAATCATTTGTTTTTACAAGTAGATTGTGATGTAGCAATAGTCTTGTTCTCACACATTACAGGTGTAAAGAGTCATGCACATAAGTGAAGAACAGACCAGAGAGCACAGGGGAACCCGACTGCATTAATGAGCCTTACAGCATGGGGTGGGGAGTTAAATGTAGTCCATGGATGACAATATCCATATACAGTTGTATACAGTCCAAAAATGTGATGGGGTGGGAAGGAACAGCCGTGTAGTTCTTTAGCGTGTGTGTTTGCATGTAGTCCCTGGGTAGATGCATTCAGAACAGTCTACATCCGGAGCCATAGGGATGCAGTCAACCATGTGGACCAGTGGTTCTCAACCAGGGGTACATGTACCCGTGGGGTTATGCAGGGGTCTTCCAGAGGGTACATCAATGCATCTATACATTTGCTTAATTTTACAATAGGCTACATAAAAAGCAATAGCAAAGTCAGTACAAACTAAAATGTTATAGACTGGCTTGTTTATACTGCTCTATATGATGAAATATAAGTACAATATTTATATTCCAATTGATTTATTTTATAATTATATGGTAAAAATGAGAAAGCAAGCAATTTTTCAGTAATAGTATTCTGTGACACTTTTGTATTTTTATGTCTGATTTTGTAAGCAAGGAGTTTAAATTAGGTGAAACTTGGGATACGCAAGACAAATCAGATTCCTGAAAGGGGTACAGTAGTCTAGAAGGGTTAAGAATTGTGGATGCTAAAACGGCATCATGTAGATTTCCCCCATTGTGACAGGGTTGGACTCACCCGGCGGCGCCTCCTGCTGGTTGTTCCGGGGAATTAGCTCACCAGCCTCTGGAGGCGCCCTCTGCAGGCCAGTGATCCACCTGACCACTCGGGCCCGTGCCCCTCCCAGGACCCGGTGCCCTTTTAACTGGGGTGCTGCCCCCCAGATCTGGGTCTCCCCTCCCCAGGGGACCCCCACCCACTATCCCCACCTCGCCTCAGTCGTAGGCTACTGCCAGTCACCAGCTAGCCCCCACGCCCTGGGGCAGACTGCAGTATAAGCCACTCATCACAGGCAAAGGGGGTTTGGACCTGCTGCCTCGGCTTACCCGTGGGTTGCCCCCGCAACCCCAGTACCTAGTTGGGCCTAGCCCTAGGCCCCAGCCTGGGGTTTTCTCAGGCCGGAGCTCCCCAGCTCCTCTGGCCTTCCCCAGCCCTGCTCCACCCTAGGTACCTGCAGCTAAGCCCTTCTCCCTCTACAAGCAAAGGGAGACTCTGTCTGCTCCCAGCCCACTGCCCTCTTATAAGGGCCAGCTGGGCCCTGATTAACTGGCCACAGCTGTGGCTGCTTTGCCAGTCAGCCCAGCTTCTCAGCCTCAGCCCTCTCCCAGGGCTGTTTCCAGCCCCTCAGGGCCCGAGCGGGGTGCCACCCCACTACACCCATCCATTTTGATCCAATCCCAGCCACTGATGGCTGCAAACTTTTCCAGTAGTAGGAGCTCCAGATAAGTAGTCAAATATCATGGAAGGGAATATTTTCCAGCCTCCCCACTACAGATGTGTTGCTCAGTTACCATAGGTTTGAAAACCTCAATGGCATATGTAGCTGGCTTACCACTGGCAGCTTGGACTAAAATCTCCCTTTGCCATTCTGGAACCACTATGATTGTTATGTTCTCCAGAATGGCTGAAAGTATAGAGAAGGCCTGTGTAGTAAGCTGCAGCTTCCCTGTCCCCCAGAAAGCCAAGGATCTCTGCCATTTAAAAACAAAAAAGTTGTAACTAACCATTCTCTGTACTGCCTTTTCATTGTGATTAACTGAGTTTTGTCCAAGGAGCTTCTGGGAGCTCAGGTATTCCTCTCAGAATATACTGAAGCTCAGTTTTACAAAGCGTTTTTTGGCCTTGAGATTACACACAGCACTTTTGCCTAGAGATGCCCTGAACCTGTTGTGAAGCCCTGAAACAATAATGCACTCCCTGATGTCTGTTTTGGGGCCCTTTAAGCTCCGATGATCCTTTGACCTCTGCTAGTCCTTCCACTAGGCCCACTGCAGTGTGGCCCCGGGCTGCAAAACTGTCACAGGTTGGTCCAAGTGGAAGCATTTCTGTGATGAACTTATGGTGAACATTCTGAATAGGATCAATGAACAGGTGCAGTGCCAGAGGGAGAAGAATTCACGGCAAGCAGAAAGGAACAGACAGGCTACAGAGCAACAGGACAGAATTTCAGCATATGAAGAGAGGCTTGCAGTTTCTGGAGGAGGACATAGGGACAACTGGGAAGTAGTATGGAAACACTATTTCTCAATATATTTCTCTACATCAATCCATACTGTAATCCAGTTCTTGCCACTTTCTCCTGCCCCCATTTCATAAGTGGTCATGTCATTCATAACTACAATGCATGGTAACACACATGCTGTTCATTGTGTGATGTGTCAGTATGTCGTTTACTGTAAAGATTGTACAAGCACATTCACAAACATACTATTCTCCCTCTTCCATTGGCCCATACAAGCCCATAGACAGAGCATCCCTGATTTGTGTTGCCCAGGTGCATCCTGTCCCAGCTGTGATAGGTGCACTTTCTGCTTGAGCATACGGGTTTACCAATCCATTACTGCCACAGCTCCATTCAGGTGGAAATGGCTTCACAAAAATTATGAAGAACACAGGGAGCCACAATAACGCAGACAGCATTGATGACAGGAATCCAAATGTGTCTGTAAACAGTGTCAGCAGGGTTTCGGTCTCCAAAGGCACAGTCAGCCAACATTCTGCACTTGCTGAGAATGTAATTTAAGCCTTCTTTGGCCAGGCCCTCTGAGACAGATTATGGTTTCATAACTTCGCAGGCTGCAACAAGTTCCTGTAACATGGAGTGGACAGTCAACTTTTCCCATGTTGCACCACGAACCAATGGCTAGAACAGCTAGGGGAGGGTGCTAGGAAACCTGGGATAAGAGGTTTGACTCAGATCTGTGTATTGCAGCATGGACGGGTCCAGATATTCTAAACCTAGGGTCAATATGTAGTGTGGATGCTCAAACCCTGTGCTTGCAAACCCAGGATCCACAGACTTGAGTCCCACTAACCCTGGGTTTACACTGCAGTGTACACACATCCCAAGTTACTCCTGCCCAGTAACAAGGCCAAGGCATTAAAGGCCTGATGCTGTTCCCATTGAAGTGAGTGGAGTTTTGTCAATTATTTCAGTAGGAGCATGGTGGACCGTCAGGGTGGCATGTAGCCAAGTGCCTAATTAACCTAATGATTGCATTTAAACCCATCCTGCCTTCTTTTACCCTGTGCACCTACCCTCAGACGCATCTGTGCAACCCCAGTGTCTTCCAGGTAAGCCCCTCGGTAGTTACACCAGTGCAACTGCAGGAGTCTTAATTGTGTTGCACAGGTATAACTGAAAGCATAATTTGGCCTGTAGAGTCATTATTACTGGTGACAAGAAGTGAAAAGGAAATAATGCAGCTTGATTCGCAGATCCCAGGGTAAGTTTGCAGGGCTGGCAGAAAAGACATTGTTTCACTTGTACGCTGAGCAAGTCATCGAGACACTGAAAGCCACCATCCCATACAGTCATTTTTCTGGAAAAAAGTACACTTTAAAGAAGATTTAAGGACTGGTCTGCACTATTGAAGCCAATAGGAGTCTGTTAAAATGCTGAGTTATTTAGGACAGCTGTCATATACAGATGTATATTAGCCTGGACTCAAAGTATAAATCTAAACCTAGTTGGTTCAAACTAAAGAAAGCCAGGAATGCAGTCAGTAGTTACTGATGAAGACGAAGGCAAATCCTCTGCACTGTTACTGTTTAAGTTAAAAAGTCATAAGACTGATGCATTGTAACTGCTGGAGCTGAGAGTTTAAAAAGTGACCCACAGTGGCATATAATGACTCGAGCCATCCGCTGGGAAAAGTATGAGTACTATTCTGGTGCGGGTGTCGTTATTACTCTCTTGAAGGCACGTTTTTAAGCCACGGGGGAATAATTTTCTATTACAAATCTATACTATACTTTCTTGTATAGTACAACCTCAATTACCCAAATGTCATGTGACCTACTGAATAATCCAGCTATTGGATAAAAGAAGGATTTTGAAACATAATGTATAGGCATAGCCTTGTTGGGAAAGGGGAGTTTCAGATAATTGATATATAGATAATTGTAGTTAGAGGAATTGCTGATACTCACACAACATCTAACTGTGGATAAAACTTGTCTAGTATTCCCTTTCCAGTATGAGCAGGGGGGAAAAAAATGGTTACCTACCTTTCTTAACTGTCATTCCTCGAGATGTGTTGCTCATGTCCATTCCATTTTAGGTGTGCGTGTGCCCACTTCAGGAGTATCCGTAGGGCAGTCTGTGGCGCCCCCTGGAGTTGCATTCCCATGAGCCGGTATATCCGGCGCCACTGGCCCTGCGCCCTCTCAGTTCCTTCTTGCAGGCAACTCCAACAGAGGAGCAGGTAATGGAATGAACATGAGCAACACATCTCGAAGAACAACCGTTAAGAAAGGTAGATAACCGTTTTTCTTCTTCAAGTGCTTGCTCATGTCGATTGCATTTTAGGTGACTCTCAAGCAGTACCATGGAGGTGGGCTCAGAGTTCACCGCTTAACGGCTTGCAGTACTGCCCTACCGAAGCCAGCATTGTCCTGGGCCTGCTGGGTCAGCGCATAGTAGAACATAAAAGTGTGGACAGACTACCATGTGGCCACTCTATAGATGTCCTGGGTAGGCATATGGGCCAGAAAGGCTGCTGAAGAGGCCTGCGCCCTGGTCGAGTGGGCGGTGACGATCGCCGGGGGGCGGCACCTTCGCTTGGTCGTAGCAGAAGCCAATGAAGACAGTGATCCAACAAGTAATTCTTTGAGTGGATACCGGGCGACCTTTCATTCTGTTGGCCACAGCGACGAACAATTGTGTCGACTTATGGAACGACCTGGTCCTATCCACATAGAAGGCCACAGCCCTCCTATCATCCAGAGCATGTAGCCTGCGCTCCTCTTCTGCCTTATGTGGCTTAGGAAAGAAGACAGGTAAGTAAACATCCTGGCTTGAGTGAAACTGAGAGACTACTTTAGGAAGAAAGGCCAGGTGCAGCATTACCTGGACCTTGTCCTTGTAGAAGACTGTGTATGGCGTCTCCAATGTGAGCACCCGAATCTCGTATACCTGGTGGGCTGATGTCACCGCAACCAGGAATCATAGAATCATAGAATATCAGGGTTGGAAGGGACTTTAGGAGGTCATCTAGTCCAACCCCCTGCTCAAAGCAGGACCAATCCCCAATTTTTGCCCCAGATCCCTAAATGGCCCCCTCAAGGATTGAACTAACAACCCTGGGTTTAGCAGGCCAATGCTCAAACCACTGAGCTACCCCTCCCCCCCTTCCAGGAGACCTGGAGAGGAGAGGAGAAAGAGAGAAAAGGAAGCCAGGAGCTCAAAGGGAGGACCCGTGAGTTGAGACAGCACTAGATTCAAGTCCCATGGAGGGACGGGGTCTCTGACTTGAGGCATAGGTGCCGACTTTTGTCGGCGCCACTGGGTGCTCCCCAGGCCTCGCCCCAACTCCACCCCAGCCCCGCCCCTTCCCCAAATCCCTGCCCCCTCCCCCTGGGAAAAAACGGTGGGTACTGAGCACCCACCGGCAGCTCCCCGCCAGCCCCCCGCCCCCACGCTCGCCCACCCAACTCACTCAGCTTTCGGGTTGCGGGTTCCCTGCGCGTCCGGAGGTGCCTCCCGCCAAAGGCGCTTTTTTTAGCCGCAGCAGCAAGCCGCCTCTCAGCTGAGTGAGTTGAGCGGGTGGGTGAGCGTGGGTGGGGGAGGGGCTGGCGGGGAGCTGCCGGTGGGTGCTCGTGGCCCGGGCCCCGCCTCCTCCCCAGGGCGCGCTCCGTGCCGCCGGAGGGAGGAGCCTGTGTGAGCAGCGCAAAAGCCACTGCCGGGGCGCCTGCCTGGGGAAGCAAGCCCAGGAGGAGGTGAGCAAATGGTTAAAGTTCGGCACAGTTCTAAGCAACTGAAAATAGGTCTTAATGCCTTCAAAGTGTCAGGCAATCTTAACTATAAGTCCTGCTACTAGCACTGCCTATAATCTTCTTGGCATGTGGGTGTCTCTCTCTAGGTTAAATTATTTTGTCATTTACATGTATGTGATTCTCCGGAGTTGCGTGGTGCACTGAAGACAGGACTGAGCCCTGGAGATGTATTCATTCTCTGTTTGAAGTATATATTTCACAAGATACTGTGCTACTAGGCTCTCTTCCTCAAACTTGCTAGTGTGATTGCTGTGTTGTCCAAGTAAAATTTTAAGCACAGTGCTGCATCCGACTCAACATTTACTTTCTCTGTTTAGCTGTTACTTACTCAAGAGAATAAACTTTTTCAATCATTGAAGAAACTACGCTGTGAAAAGATGCAAAAACAACCTTCAAACCTTGTGATTCTCCCTTTAAAGAGCCAGGGCATATAGCTGTGGAACTGGTATTTATTTATATGCTAAAAATTGTGTAAAAGAGTGTCTGTTTAAGCCATGTACTACTGTCAGTAGGAACCAACTTTAAAAAGTCTGTCTCTCTCTCATTCATTTCATTGAAAAGCAGGTAGGTAACCTTCAAGCTGAGACTGTCAAATACCAATGTACTGTTCTAATACAGCTATTTTGACTGAAAAGTTTTTCATTTGTCCTTTGTCTGTCAAAGTACAAAACTCTGAGGCTGTCCAAACTCTGGTAGGCCCAAAGCATAAATGATTTTTTAAAAAGGAGTGGAACTAGCCATTTATTATTTTAACTAATAAAGGCAGATACTGTATATTAGCTTTTTCCAGATTCCAAGCACTAGTAATGGAACAGAGGTTAAAGGCATCTGAAATTCACAATTAAAGAATGGACTCTTTGTTTTTTGCACAGTACACAGCTGAGACAGGAGGAGGAGACCAGGAAATGAAAACCAGGTGGTTACTGGTTTGAATTTTAAAAATGAAAGATATGACTTTCAAAAAGGGTTATTTCCTCATTTTTAAAAAAGCAAATTCACCAAGAACAAAACCATTTAATTATCTCAAGTTTGTTTGCAAATGTTTCTGTTATCTTATTTGTAGTGTCGCCACACAATGAACACATTGGAATGTAGCCAGGCATTTCTGGAGCATTATGTTCTCTAGTTAATTTTGACAAGATGGGGAGCGGGAGTATATAGTTTTCAGTGAAAGCAGGCTGAGGTTCTTAGCTAAATGCAATTCTATAGAAGGCTTTCAGCTATATGCAAGTGTTAAAGTGTCAATGACATTCTGACATGGAGGTACAAATCTTGTATGTTTCTCTGTTTTAAACAAAGTATTTTAAAAAACCCTGCAGTGTCCCAAACATTGAGAAATAGAGGTTGATGATTCTCTTATTTCCTCCTTATTCTTATCATAAACCCTATTGTACTAAAATGAATT
The DNA here is from genome assembly GCA_037349315.1 of Chelydra serpentina. Taxonomy (NCBI): domain Eukaryota; kingdom Metazoa; phylum Chordata; order Testudines; family Chelydridae; genus Chelydra; species Chelydra serpentina. Next base: position 30,276,574 of record JBAIAC010000029.1, on the reverse strand, counting down.
AGTCTCAGGCATTTTCTAGAAGAAAGACAATCTACATTTCAAAGTCTTTGGTTTATTGATTTGCACTGAGTAAATAATGCTGTTTCTGGCAGGAACAGTTACCAGTTAAAGCTCAGAAAGCACTGAGCGGAAATAAAACTCCAGTTTTCAAGTAGACTTGGGTTTTTTGAGTCTTTTCTTGATAAAATATTGAATCATTAATTTATAATAACCTAAAGAAGACACTTATGTACTACACTGGGCACTTTTAACATTTAAAAAACCAATACAACTGATACCAGCCGTGAATCCCAAGACAACTCCATCCCCATCTCAAGCAAGTAGAAAAACTTTCTTCATCAAAATTGCTGTCTCGTAAAATAAACAGAATGCATCCTTTTCAAAAGCCCAGGCAAAAAGCTGGGCTTTGCCATATGCTCTGAAGGTGAATAATCCAGGACTATTTTGGACCATGGGCAAAAGTTGGTTTCACAGTGAACACTCCACTTACAACTCCATCTCTGTTTGTAACAGTGATTCCCAATCCTCGATTCCAGGTGGTCTGCTGATGCACTGCCCTCATGTTAGTGAAGCATCTGCAAGTCTTCAAGATGTCCGGTTTCTTGCTTAGATTATGTGGCGGGTTTTAGTAATGAGTTAGTTAGAATGGGCTAATGTGTTCTAAAATCCTAGCATAGATAAGGCAAGGTGTACCTTAGTTTAGTGTGTGCTCACTAGTCAAGTTGAAGCCCAGCTTAACTCAACCAATTACTGTGCTAAAATAGAACCTCCTTTTGCCTACATTAGAGTCTAGTATATGTTAATTGGAACATGCTAGCTAATGTTCTTTAAAAAAATCCACCTTTTTATCAAGACAAGCTTTTAGTTGTAGCTTAGTTTGGGAGTCTGGTGAAGTTGCATGGGAATAAGATGAATAATAATATACATAGGTGGTAGCACTTGGGTGCCCCAGTCCTGGACCAGGTTCCCATTGTTCTAGGTGCTGCACAAACACAAAGCTTACTCTAGTGGAAGTAGTTATATTTTAGATGTGTAAATAATTTGTATGTGTAAAGTTAGCGCTCATTCATGACAGGTTGTTGATTGACAGCTCTGGATTGTCAAAGATGATCTGATGCACTCGGTATCCCACAGCCCTCCATTCCTTAGACTTCAGTTTGGAACTTCTTTTTTTCCCAGCCCTGGCACCCTGACCCCAACATCCCAGCAGAACAGAACTATGTCAGTTCTGCTCATAACATGGACTGCTTTGGCCACAGAGAAAGGGTAGGATATACCCTATACAGTAACTCCTCACTTACCGTCCTCCTGCTTAACGTTGTTTCAAAGTTACGTCGCTGTTCCATTAGGGAACATACTCGTTTAAAGTTGTGCAATGCTCCCTTATGACGTCGTTTGGCTGACTTTACAAGGGAGCATTGCACAAGTTCCTCTTCTCCGCCTCCTCCCCCTCCCTTCCTCCCTCCCCTCCCAGTGCTTCCCTGCAGGGCCGGCGCTAACTTTTTTGCTGCCCCAAGCAAAAAAAACCAACCCAAGCGTTGCCCCGCAGAAGCAAAAAAACAACCCCCTAACGCCCGCCGAAACAACCCTCCCGAGCGCTGCCGCCCCGCCGAAACAACCCCCCCGAGCACTGCCGCCCCGCCGAAACAATCCCCCCCCAGTGTTGCACCGCAACATCCCTCCCGCCCCCACAGCCTCTCCCACCTTAAAGCGCTGGCGGCCAGCACAGCATGCCCGCGGCCCTGGCCGGAGCATGGCATAGAATCATAGAATATCAGAGTTGGAAGGGACCTTAGGAGGTCATCTAGTCCAACCCCCTGCTCAAAGCAGGACCAATCCCCAATTTTTGCCCCAGATCCCTAAATGGCCTCCTCAAGGATTGAACTCACAACCCTGGGTTTAGCAGGCCAATGCTCAAACCACTGAGCTATCCCTCCCCCCATGGGGCCATGCCTGCGGCCCCACTGAGCACACCCCTCCCAAGAGCGCCGCTGCCGAAGTGTGTTTAAAAAACAACAACCCGATCGCTGCCCCACGATTGGCCGCCTGAAGGTGCCACCCCAAGCACGTGCTTGGTCAGCTGGTGCCTGGAGCTGACCCTGCTTCCCCGCTTTGAAGGGGAAAACACCACTTCTCTCCGGCCGCTGACTGCGCGCCTGTCCCTGCTCCTCCTGAGTCCTTCAGCCTGTGCTCGCAGGGCCGCATTTCGAAAGGGGCTTTAGAGCTGCAGGCCAAGGCCCTGGGGCCCCCTTAGCCCAGGGCCCTGCAGCCCCTAAAGCCCCTGCGTTCTGGGTGGCCCTGCCGGGGGGGCAGCTCTCAGAATCGCAGCCATGGGGACGGTGCCATGCTACGCAGAGCCACCTGCACACCCCCTGCACCAAACAGGAGCTGCCCCAGGTAAGTGCTCTGAGCCTCCTCCCGCACCCCCACCCTAAGCGCCCTCCCGCACTCTAACTCCCTCCCAGACCCCGCACCCCCAGCCCTGAACCCCAGGGGTAAGCCAGGGGCACCTCCCCACCACAGTACAGTACTGTACAGTATATAATGCTTTTTGTCTGCCCCAAAAACATTTCCTTGGAACCTAAACCCCCGCATTTACATTATTTCTTATGGGAAAATTGGATTTAACTTCGTTTCACTTAAAGTTGCATTTTTTAGGAACATAACTAAAACATTAAGTGAGGAGTTACTGTACTGTTGTATAGATACCTATAAAATATGTCCACTGTTCATACCTTTGCTGCTCTATCAATTATTGTAATTATATAGCTGACTGAGGTGGGCATAAGATGATTGTTCTGAATCACCACTCTGAACTGTGATATAAATCCCTGCTTCTCCAGGTGCCCCCCCTTCTTCCTCTTCTTGAAAAGACCAGTGAGAAAAATAATCATATAGGTCTGTGATAGTCTGGATTTTCCCTTCCTTTTCCTCCTTTGTAGATGGCTTCCTATTTCTAAAGAGTTTTTGGGTTTTGTTTTGAAATGTGTGACTGTAGTATTCATGAGACAGCTTTGGAGACTGAAACCCGGTGTCTATCCACAGATTGGATACGGTATGGGTAGCTGCAGTAAAAGTTTTCCTACAGTGGCTTTCCAGTGTGCCCCAGCGCGGTGTCGAGGGACCCCCTTTAGGAGTGTGATGATAATGCAGCTTCCTTGCCTAGTCAATCTTTGGTATCCCTGCAGTGACTGACAGGGATCCTTATGTGATATGGACATATGTCCATTCGGAAGGGTGCTGAGGCTGTCAGCCAAGCTCACGTATCAAAGAGCTTCCGAACACATCTGCTACAGGTTTTTGTCTCCCTTCTCTCTTCTTTTGGATTTCTGGTGAGGGTCTCTATTGGTTCTTGAGTTTTGTCATTCTTTAGTCATTCTACTTTCTTCCTCATCAGTGCTGTCATGTATCTGATCAGATTGTCTCTGGTAGTGCCAGTTGTTGCTTTCACATCATCTTTGTAAACACAGATGCAGCCCTTTTAGGCTATGTTCATAATGTGTACATTTTCCACCAGTAAACAAACAGTTCCATCTGTTTCTTTCACTCACTCCTTGTTCCAAAAAAACCCTTGTCCTTTATTTTAATTTCTAATGAAATCCTCCTTTGTCTCCACTGTTGCTCTTAAAACCTGTATAACATTTTACAACATAATTTTGCATTTTCTTTGACCCTCCTTTCAACCTTGTTTCTCTCTCCCTAGTGTCCATTTTTCACCTTGATCACTCTTTTGCACATAATCATTAATCTTGCATGCAATTTTTTTTTAAATTCCAGGTGGCCATAGTTGACTCTTGGGTACATGGTATAATTCTAGGTCCCTAGTCATTTTAATGCTCTTCATTATGCATAAACCTTAGATGCATGCTCATTCATCACAGAATGTTCCATTGTCCTGTGTGTACTTTCTTTCCATGGCTTTGTGCCATACACTTCTTTCACTTTGTGTTTCCAAAGTGTATTGGTTTAATAACATGCTTTAGCTCAAGAAAGTATATGCACTAGTAGAAGGAGAAATACCTAGTAGTTAAAGCACAGAATTGGGAGCCATGGCTTGTGGTTTCTATTCCTGGTTCTGCCAATGACTGGCTGAGTGACTTCATCAAGTCACTAAACTTCTCTGCAAAATGGGAATAATATTTAGTACCAGCACTTTGATACTATTGTAATAGTTACAGAAACACCTACGATATAGAGAATATTTTCCTTGCTCACAGGGGTGCTGAGAGACTTAGAGGCAGTGTGGGCTAGTAGATAAGCACTAAATGTGGTAATTTAGTATATGTCTGTATGTATCGATTTCAAACTCCATTTTGTTTTGTGAGGACCATTTCAGTCATAAGACTATACTGTGGTTTATGAACATAAGAATGGCCATACTGGGTCAGACCAATGGTCCTTCTAGCCCAGTATCCTGTCTTCCAACAGTGGCCAGTGCCAGGTGCTTCAGAGGGAGTGAACAGAACAAGGCAATTTATCTAGTGATCCACTCCTCATTTCCCAGTCCCAGCTTCTAGCAGTCAGAGGTTTAGGGACACCCGGAGCATTGGGTTGTGTCCTGACCATTTTGGCTAACAGCCATTGGTGGACCGATCCTCTATTAATGTATCTAATTCTTTTGTGAACAGTTATACTTTTGGCCTTCACAACATCCTCTGGCAACAAGTTCTACAGAGAGGGTGACCAGCTATCCTGATTTTTATAGGGACAGTCCCAATTTTTGGGACTTTGTCTTATAGGGGTGCCTATTACCACCTTGCTATCTGGTCACCCTATCTACAGGTTGACTGTGTGTTGTGTGAAGAAGTACTTTCTTATGTGTTGTTTTAAATCTGCTACCTATTAATTTAATTGAGTGAGCCCCTGGTTCTTGTGTTATGTGAAGGGGTAAATACTTTATTCACTTTCTCGACACCTTTCATGATTTTTATAGACCTTTACCACACAGGCGCCGACTTTCTGTGGCGCCGGTGGGAGCTCACGCCCAGCGTCGGGGGCGGGGCCCAGCAACGTCTCCCGGTGCTAAGGTAAGATGGCGGCGGGCCCCGGGGATGGCGGGGAGCTGCCGGTGGGTGCTCCAGCCCCGGAGCACCCACGAAGTCGGCGCCTATGCTTTACCATGTCCTCCTTCAGTTGTCTCTTTTCCAAGATGAACCGTCCCAGTCTTTTTAATCTCTCCTCACATGGAATTTTTCTTTCCCTTTCTCTGTGCTTTTTCCAAGGCCAGTATCTTTTTTGAGATGGAGTGACCAGAACTGCAAGCAGTGTTCAAAGTGTGGGCATACCATGGATTTATATAATGGCATTATGTTTACTGTCTTATCTATTCCTTTCCCAATGGTTCCTAACATTGTTGTTTGTTTTTTTGACTGACATTGAGCAGGTGTTTTCAGGGAACTATCCACCATGACTCAAAGATCTTTTTTTGAGTGGTAACAGCTAATTTAGACCACAATTTTGTACATACAGTTGGGATTATGTTTTCCAACGTACAGTACTTTGCATTTGTCAACACTGCATTTCATCTGCCCTTTCGGTGCCCAATTTTGTGCAATCCCTTTGTAACTCTTTGCAGTCTGCTTGGCACTTAACTATCTTGAGTACTTTTGTATCATCTGCAAGCTTCACCACCATACCCCCTTTTCCACATCATTTACAAATATGATAAACAGACCTTGTCCTGGCCCAGATCCTTTGGGGAGCACAGCCCCCTCCCCCATTTACCTCTCTCCCCTGTGAAAACTGACAGTTTATTCCTACCCTTTGTTTCCTGTCTTTTAACCAGTTATTGATCCATAAGAGCACCTTCCCTCTTATCCCATGACTACTTACTTTGCTTAAGAGCCTTTGGTGAGGGACCTTGTCAAAGGTTTCTGAAAGTCTAAGTACACTATATCCACTAGTCCAGGGGTGGCTAACCTGTGGTTCCGGAGCCGCATGCAGCTCTTCAGATGTTAATATGCAGCTCCTTGCATAGCTGATGACTCCGAGGCTGGAGCTACAGATGCTAACTTTCCAATGTGCTATGGGGTGCTCACTGCTCAACCCCCTGCTCTGCCCGAGGTCCTGACACCACTCCACCCCTTCTCCCAAGGCCCTGCCCCTTACCCCGAGCCTGCCATGCCCTCGCTCCTCCCCTCCCCCCCCTGCCCCCCCCGCCCCGAGCCTCCTGCGCACTGCAAAACAGCTGATTGCGGTGGGCAGGAGGCATGGAGAGGGAGGGAGGTAGCAGATGTGGGGCTGCTGACATATTACTGTGGCTCTTTGGCAATGTTCATTGGTAAATTCTGGCTCCTTCTCAGGCTCGGGTTGGCCACCCCTGCACTAGTCCATATGTTTGCTGACACTCTCAAAAAGTCTAATAGATGGGTGAGGTACGATTTCCCTTTACAAAAGCCATGTTGATTCTTCCTCAACACAGTGTTAGTCTATGTATGAGATGATTCTATTCTTTACTATCGTTTCAACCAATTTGCCTGGTACTGAAGTTAGGCTTACTGGTCTGTAAAGCCAAGATTGCCTCTGGAGCCTTTAAAAAACACACACACCACCAGTGTCACATTAGCTATCTGCTAGTCATTTGGTACAGAAGCTGATTTAAATTATAGGTTACATACCATAGTTAATAGTTCTGCAATTTCATATTTGAGTTCCTTCAAAACTCTTGAGTGAATACCATCTGGTCCTGGTGACTTATCACTGTTTAATTTATCAATTTATTGCAAAATCACCTCCATTGAAACCTCAGTCCCTCAGATTTGTCTCTTAAAAAAGAATGGCTCTGGTGTGGGTATCTCTCTCACATCCTCTGCAGTGAAGACCAATGCAAAGAATGATTCTTCATAATGGCCTTGTCCGTTCTGAGAGCTACTGTTCCCCCTCAGTCATCCCGTGGCTCCACTGATTGTTTTAGGCAGGCTTCTTGCTTCTGATATTGTCATAAATATAAAGGGAAGGGTAACAACCTTCCTGTATACAGTACTATAAAATCCCTCCTGGCCGGAGGCACAAAATCCTTTTACCTGTAAAGGGTTAAGAAGATGGGTAACCTGGCTGGCACCTGACCAAAAGGACCAATAAAGGGACAAGATACTTTTAAATCTGGGGGTGGGCAAAAGGTTTTGGTCTGTCTGTTCTGTGTGCTTGCCGGACACAGATCAAGGAAGCAAGCACTCCAACTCCATTAGAATTAGTAAGTACTATCAAGGGAATGCGTTAGCTTATTTTTGTTTTGGCTTGTGATTTTCTCTGTGCTGAGAGGAAGGTGTATTACTGGTTTTCTTTTTGTAGCTATAAAGTTTGGCCCAGAGGAAAATCCTTTGTGGTTTTTAATCTGATTGCCCTGTAAGATTATCTTCCATTCTAATTTTACAGAGGTGCTTCTTGTACCTTTTTTCTTTCTAATAAAGTTCTGTTTCTTTTTAGAATCTGATTGGGGTTTTTTAGTGTCTGTGCTCATCTGGTTTATTCTCAAGCCTCCCCAGGAAAGGGGATGTGCGGACTTGGGGGGGTATTAGGGGGGAGTAGGAACTCCAAGTGGTCCTTTCCCTGAGTTTGTCTAAATGACTTGGCGGTGGCAGTGTTACTTAATCCAAGGTACAAGGGAGAATTTGTGCTTTGGGGAGTTTTTAACTTAAGCTGGTAGAAATAAGCTTAGGGGGTCTTTGATGCGGTTCCCCACGTCTGTACCCTAGAGTTCAGCATGGGGAGGGAACCCTGACAGATGTACTTAAAGTTTTTGCTGGTTTGTGTCTTTTTCTAGTTGCTCTTCAAATTCGTTTTTGGCCTGTCTAATCACACTTTTAGACTTGACAGAATTTACGCTCCTTTCTATTTTCCTAAGTAGGATTTGACTACCAATTTTAAAAAATGTCTTTATCTCTAACCACCTCTTTTATTCTGTTTAGCTATGCTGGCATTTTTTTGGTCCTCTTACTGTCTTTTAATTTGGGGTACACATACATTTTGAGCTTTGTTATGGTGTTTTTTAAATTTTCCATGCAGCTTGCAGGCATTTCACTCTTGACTGTTGCTTTTCATTTCCGTTTAACCAGCCTCCTAATTTTTGTGCAGTTTCCCTTTTTTGAAGTTCATTGCTACTATAGTGGGCTTCTTTGGTATTTCCCTCTCCGCCACCCCGATAAGAAGGCTAAATTTAATTACATTATGGTCGCTATTACTAAGCGGTTTAGCTATATTAATCTTTTGGACCAAATCCTGTGCGTCACTTAAAACTAAATCAAGAATTTCCTTTTCTTGGAGTACCTAGTTCCAGGGCTAGCTACCCCAAGAAGCAGTCATTAATGGTGTCTAGAAATTTTATCTTTGCATCCCATCCTGAGGTGGAATGTACTAAGTCAATATGGAGATAGATGAAATCCCCCATTATTGGGTTTTCTATTTTTGTAGCCTCTCATCTCCCTGAGCATTTCACAGTCACTGTCACCATCTTGGTGAGGTGGTTGGTAGCATATTCCTACTGTTGTACACACATTATTCAAACATGGAATTTCTATTCGTAGAGAGTCAGTGGCACTGTTTTGATTCATTTCAGATTGTTACTATATTTGGCACTATGCTTTCTTTCCTGTAGTGCCACTCCCCCACCAATGTGACCTACTATCATTTGTATATATTTTGTACCCTGGCATTCCCATGTCCCATTGATTATCATAGTTCCACCATGTTTCTGTGATGCCTCTCTATATCAATATCCTCATTTAATACCAGGCACTCAAGTTCACCCATCTTAGTCTTTAAACTTCTTGCATTTGTATACAAGACTTATACAAATTTGTCACTATTTAGTTGTCTGCCTTCGTGTGGTGTAATTGAATGGAACTCTTTTGACTGTTCAGTTCCTACCTGTACTTTAACGTCTACCCTCTGTTCTTTACTAGGATATAGAGAATCCCCTTTAATAAATACTCCCCCAAGGGATGTGTCTGTCCTTCTCCATACCTGTCAGCTTCCCCCAACCCTTAGTTTAAAAATGCCTCTGATCTTAGTTTTGCATGCCAGGAGTCTGGTTCAGGTGGAGCTCATTCTTCCTGAATAGGTTTCTCCCTTCCTCAAAGGTCCCCCAGTTCCTAATAAACCTAAATCCCTCTTCCCATGCATTGAGACCCTGAAGTTCTGCCTGTCTAACTGGCCCTGCAGGTGGAACTGGAAGTATTTCAGAGAATGATACCATGGAGGTCCGGGACTTTAATCTCTTACCTAGCAGCTAAATTTGGCCTTCAAGACCTCTCTCCTACCTTTCCCTATGGCATTGGTACGTTCCCTGGTGTCTTTTTGCCTTCATCTTAGACAGGAATTTGAAGAGGTGTTGACAGAGGGGGAAAAAAAGACAGAGGGAACAAAGGTTGTTAATAGTAGGTAACTTTGTCCTGGCAATAAAACATGTATGCTAGAGAGGGTGGCCAAGCTGCCATACACCAGTTTTTCCAGTCTGCCCTTAAAGTAATCAAGCAACCAATCACCTGGTGGGGGAGCCTTGATCTCCTGAGGGAGTCTTTGAGGATGACCAGGAGATTCACTTGACAGAGGAGACTGGAAAGTTATAAAAGGACAAGGTCTGCTCTTTGTAGCTCTCTCACCAGCCAGAAGAATGCAGCAGTGAGCAGGAGGAGGATCCTGGAAAGGACTGACCAAAACCCAAAGGGTTCTCAGAGTGGCAAGGATAGTGGTTTTTGTATGTAAATTGTCTATTTTTCATGGATCTGTAAGTCTCTTATGGCTTCTCTGAGAATAAAGTGTGTGTGTCTTTAAGACGCAAGAGTGCAAAGCCTCTGAGTTCCTTGCTTTAACTGTTGCATGTCCCCAAAGGATTACAGAGTAAACCTGAGTCCCTACCAGGGCGGAGCTCTAGGGAAGGTGTGCTTAAGCAAAGGCGGAGAGTTGGAGTTCAACACTGGTTGTCTGGCCTAGGGAAGCTGGACTGTGAGGTTCCACTTCCAAGAAGAGGTACCAGACAGGGAGTCTGCACCCTGGGAATGATCTTGAGAGGCTAGAGCCAGAGATGGTGCCTGGACATAGCTCAGTCTCAGAGGACTTAGAAGCACACAGGATTCAGCACTTGGATCCAAACACAGCAGTCTAGTGAGTGTCCAGCAGGGAGAGCTCATCCAGATCTGTGTCACTAGGACTCAAGAGACCAGCTGTGCCACTGGCCCGGTGGGTGACCTTGGGCAAGTCATTTCACCTCTCTGCCTGCCTCAGGTTTTGCCATCTGTAAAATGCAGGTAATGATACTGATCCTCCTTTGTAAAGGGAAACTACATAACAAGGAATAAGGAGGAGGCTAGTTAAATTAAAAAGCAACCGTCAAGAGTGCTTTGAGATCTAATGATGAATATCACTGTCACTGATCGGTCCATCAGCCCTCACAGAGAGCGCGCCGATCACAACACATCAGATGTGTTGTTCTAGCCAGTCCTCCAACTACCCGCTGGCCAGGCTGTCAGTAGCACCGGACACCCGACTGACATAGCGCACAGCAGCCTAGAACTTCTTAGCGATCCGCCAACTGCAGCCTCCCAAACAGCTGGGATTACAGGCACGCGCCACCACACCAGGCTTATGATGCATATAACAGAGGATATTATTGGTTGATATTTGTAAAACACTCAAAGGTCCTTCAATGGAAGGGTTCAGAAAAAAAGTTGTTTTTGCATTAGCTTAAGCTAAAAAGCTTGTATAATAAATGTTATTGTTTAGGTCTCACATCTACTTGTTTTGTTTTCTGTAGGGTATAGCAGGAAAGATTTTGAAGTCCTGGGGATACAGCCACCTTTCCAGACAGCAAAAGGAACACATTTTGGAAATACACCACTGTCAGCTTTACTAATGAATTACCTACCATTGAGGCACTGAGGGGGTGCAGTGACTTGCTCAGGTGGACATAGCTCGTCAGTAGTAAATAGACATAGCCACTTGCAGTAAATTGAACTTTGCTGTCTGAATGCCCCGGCTCTTCTCTAACCATGCTACTCCCTCCCTGCATTTCCCCCCCAAAAAAGGAATTAAGCTGAAGAATATTTTATTCTAACACAAGCAATTTTTAAAATAAAAGTATCCTAAACTTGTAGTTGCTGAAAATTTAATAATTTGCATGCGGAGTAAACTATTGCCAGGCAAATCTGCTCACAGGAAGACATCTGAGAACCCAGCTGGTGCTATTTATTACAGCTGAACAATGCTTTCTGAACAAACACCAGCCTTCAAGAAGGCAGGGTCCCTTGGAACTCTCTTCTGTGAGAGATCGGCAACATTAAGAATTTTTTTAGTGTTTCTTTTTCATATTAGCTAGAGTGAACTCAAGCCATCTGGAGTGGGACTGGTGAAGAAGAGTAATCTGCTGTCAGCAGTCTTATGCTGTTAGCTAGTCAGCAGTGTGACATAAAGGACTTAGCAAGGAGTCTCACACTGAAACGCATCTCCTCATGATTAAAACCAGTCCAGCCTACTTGGCATGCTTATTCGAGATGTTACTATTTAGTGGGTGGTGATCTAATAATTCAGGCTTAGCTTTTCCTGCCTTTGATTCTTTGTGCATAACCTATTCGGTTCCATAACATACTATTTGGAAAATTATAGTTTACTGCATTGCCAGCAATAAGAAACTCATGGACATGTCCCAAAATGCTACATTGTAACTTGTTTCCTGCACTGAAGGAACTGCAAAATCTGCCAGGAAGCCCTGCACTGTGGAGCCATCTCCACAGTACATGTGAGATTTAAAACAGCCACTTCTAGCCAATGTTATTTACCTGCGGTATTACATTCTGTGGTCAGCAATGTTAAAATAAAAGGTGAACATAACATTAAACAGTAATAGTGCTAAGTACATGCAAGCACAAACTTGTTCCTGGCATTAAATGAGGAAATACATGATTTCCTGCTACACTTGCATTTGTTTGTGTTTCTCAGGATAACAGTTTGTTGTACCTTTCACAATCCCTGAAGTCATAGGCTGGACTTCCCAGAACTCCATGCAGATCCATCAGGCACAACCTGAATTTGGACAGCTTTGCACCACTATGCCTGCAACTACAAGATAAGACCTCCCAGGCTTTTCATTGCCCCACTGAGAATGCAAGGAGCTAGGGGAGCAAGGCAGCTGTAGCAGAAGCTTAGAAGCTAGAACATTCTTATTAACAGTTTTCAACCTCTTCTTCTCCTGGTTCTGTCTCCAGGCATAGGTAGAGATGCTAGCTATGTCAGCTGAGCACAGCCATTCTCAAACCCTGACCCCACAAAGTGCTCCATATAGAGAAGACCCCTGCACTGATGCATAACCTTACTGAAGCTCCAGGCAGTGCAGGGTTCATCTGTGTGGACAGACCATAGACTCCATCTTCAAATATATGCCTACACTGTGCATTGGTTATTGGTCTTGTGCAAAGCACATATAACCCTGTACTATGCATACAAATAATTTTTCATTTTTCTGTTCTCCATCATTTAACTCAAGGCTATTTAACAAATAGTTTTTAAAGCTGATACAACCTGGGAAACCAAACATCCACGTTATATGGACTCTAATTAGATTCTATAGTGAAAGACAGATCCAGTTAAGATGGATTTGAATAGTTTAAAGGAGTGGTTCTCAACCTGAGGGTCATGATATTAAGGGGTTGCCAACAGTATGCTCTTCCCATATTGCTAAATGGGAGAGGGTTCCTGATTTGGAAAGGGGGTGGGAGGAGTCTCAGTATTGAAACACTTGAGGACCATTGGGTTAAAGGATTTCTGATTTGTTTGTGGAAAGGTGTAAGAGGGGATGAAAGATTCCATGAATCCCTTCTGCACAGTTTTATGTACTTGTGCAGGGCTAGCAAAGGACAGTTCTAGCAGCAATGTTCAATGGGTCTTTAGTACATATGTGGTATTTTCTGTTCCTGTTTTCCTAGTTAAATGTGTTACTGTTTGTTGTACAGTGTGCATCACAAAACTTATAGGATGTGCAACACAGCTGACTTCATGTTGCTGTTAGAACATTGGTGTTTGTTTCTCCTGACTTTGATTTTTAATAGTGCATCTTTACAGTTGCATTGACTTAATTTTGCATTTAATATAGTGTATATATTGTGCTAATGCAGCAGGGAAGTAGGAGGACTAAGAATGAATCTTTGTATAAAACAAGCAGTAGGTTACTGTAGGTGAATTTTTTATAATTGTGGAGTAGTTATAGAGTTCCTGGTCCTCCACTGTTACCAGAAAGAACTAGGCTGTGTTGCAGCAGGGAGCTGCTTAAACACAGGAATTTCATGGTTAGAGGGGTCTGCAGTTGCTGCTTAAAATATGGCTCTCTGTGTTTGTTCTCACTCCGTGTCAGAAGTGAGTGAATCTCTGTCTAAAGACCCCCTAGATTGCCAGTGTGATTAGTGAGGAGGTGGGGCAAGTGGGAAAAATCAGGAAGGAGACCAATGAAAGCTGCAGCAGTAAGGCGGCAGAGCCATGTCTCAGCACTGCAATGGAGCCTATAGCACAAGTGGCTCTATTAGCCCTGGTCTACACTACGAGTTTAGGTCGAATTTATTAGCGTTATTTCGATTGATCCGTGCACCCGTCCTCACGACGAAGCCCTTACCATCGACTTCTAGGGCTCTTAAAATCGATCTCGCCACTCCACCCCCAACGAGAGAATTAGCGCTTAAAGCGATATTGCCGAATCGAAGTAGGCTAGTGAGGACGCAATTCGACTGTATCGGCCTCCTAAATCTATCCCACGGTGCATCAGCTGACCGCTCTAGACAGCAGTCTGAGCTCGAATGCTCCTCCCAGGTAGACAGGAAAAGCCCCGCGAACTTTTGAATTTCATTTCCTGTTTGGCCAGCGTGGTGAGCTGCAGGTGAGTGCAGATCTCATCAGCAGAGGTGACCATGATGGAGTCCCAGAATCGAAGACGAGCTCCAGCATGGACCGAGCGTGAGGTACTCGATCTGATCGCTGTTTGGGGAGACGAAACCGTGCTAGCAGAGCTAGGGTCCAAAAGAAGAAACGCCAAGACATACGCCAAAGTCTCCAAGGGCATGCAGGACAGAGGCTACAACAGGGACGCGCAACAGTGCCGCGTGAAAATTAAGGAGCTCAGGCAAGCCTACCAAAAAACCAGAGATGCAAACAACCGCTCTGGGTCAGAGCCCCAGACATGCCGCTTCTATGATGAGCTGCATGCCATTCTAGGAGGTGCAGCCAGCACAGACCCTCCCATGTGGTTTGACTCCGTATGTGGATCATCAGAACCCACAGAGGAGCCTGATGATGATAATGATGCTGAAAATAGCACACAGACCCAGCAAGGAAGCGGAGAAGCCCTTTTCCCCGACAGCCAGGAACTCTTTCTCACCCTGGAGCAAGTACAGTTCGAACCCTCCCAAGGCGTGCTCGATGCAGGAGAAGGGACCTCTGGTGAGTGTACCTCTGTTTAATTAATACATGTTTTATAAGCAAGCGTGTTTAATGATTAATTCGTGGCCAGTACAGCCACAGCTACTCGAAAAGTCTGTTAACATGTTCGGGGATGGAGCAGAAATCCTCCGGGGACATCTCCTGAAAGATCTCCTGGATGTGCTCCCAAAGCCTGTGCATGAGGTTTCTGGGGAGGGCAGCCTTATCCTGTGCTCCGTGGTAACACACTCTACCACGCCAGGCAAGCAGCACGTAGTCTGGAATCAGTGCTTTGCAAAGCATGGCGGCGTACGGTCCCGGTTTTTGCTGGCATTCAAGCAACATCCTTTCTTTATCTGTGTGTGTTATCCTCAGAAGAGTGATATCATTCATGGGAACCTGGTTGAAATAGGGGAATTTTAGTACGGGGGCATTCAGAGGGGCTCCGTCCCTGCTGGGCTGTTTGCCTGTGGCTGAACGGAAATCTTCCCCGCTGGGACCCACGCGGTGGGGGGAGGGGGCACAGCGAACATCTTGCCTGGGTGTGTGTGGGGGGGGGGGCGATTAGGTTCTCCCTGCATGTTAACCCGAAAACCGCCGCCCCACCTAACTTTTCAATTGCTAAGCTATTTGTTTTAAATTGCCAGCCCACGGGATGTTTGTTATGGGAAATGAGGGGGTTGATGTTTGAAAACATTCCCGCCTGTTGTGAAGCTTAAAGAAGCCTATAGAGTGTCTTACCATGGCTGTCTGCAAGCCGAATTCTGTTGCCCGCCGGACCTGCTTGTGTGATCTCTCACAGCAAACCGGCAGACCCTCAATATAAGAGGCCCAGTGCAACCTTGGACAAAATGCACATGTGATATGTAATGTTTTGTTCAAACAAAATGTGTCTTTTACATTTGTCTCCCGTTTTCTTCCTCCCACAGCTACAAATGTTTCAACGCCACCCCTTTCATCACCATCCCAGAGGCTAGCGAAGATAAGAAGTAAAAAGAAAAGGAGTCGAGACGATATGTTCTCAGAACTCATGGAATCCTCCCACTCTGAGGCTGCCCAGCAGAATGCGTGGAGGCAGACACTGTCTGAGTCCAGGAAGGCAGAATTTGATCGCGCGGACAAGTGGCGTGCTGAGGACAATGACTGGCGGGCTGAAGAGAGACAGCGGCGGGATGAAGAGAGTAGGTGGCGTCAGCGTGCAGAGAGAAGGCAGGATGCAATTCTCAGGCTACTGGAGGATCAAACGGAAATCCTCCGGCTTATGGCTGAGGACAGGCGTAGGGTTCAGGAAAGGCAGCCTGAGCCCAGACCGCCGCTACAGCCCCTGTGTAACCAACAGCCCTCCTTCCCGAGTCCCATAACCTCATCCCCGAGACGCCCAAGAACGCGTTTGGGTGGCCTCCGTGCTCCCAGCCACTCAAGCCAAGAGAACAGTCCAAGCAAGAAAGGGCTGGCATTCAATAAGTTTTAAAGTGCTGTGTGTCCTTGTCCTTCCCTCATCCCCTCCTCCACCACCCATCCTGGTGCTTCCCTTCCTCCACCACCTATCCCGGGAGACTGTGTCAGTTACCACCATAGTCCCCCCTCTGTGTTTTACAAATTAATAAAGAATGCATGATTTTTAAACAAGAATCACTTTATTTCCTCTGCAAGCGGTGATTGAGGGGGGGAGGGCAGGGCGGTTTGGGTAAAGGGAAGTAGAGCGAATGAAGGGGCGGGGCTTTTCATTACTGGGGAAAAACAGAACTTTCACACAGCATCCTGGCCATTCATGAAACTTGTTTTCAAAGCTTCCCTGATGCGCAACGCACCCTGCTGTACTCTTGTAATAGCCCTGGTGTCTGGCTGCGCATAACCAGCGGCCAGGCGATTTGCCTCAACCTCCCACCCTGCCATAAACGTCTCCCCCTTACTCTCACAGATATTGTGGAGCGCACAGCAAGCAGTAATAACAATAGGAACATTGGTTTCGCTGAGATCTAACCTAGTTAATAAACTTCGCCATCTTGCTTTTAAACGGCCAAATGCACACTCCACCACCATTCTGCACTTGCTCAGCCTATAGTTGAAAAGGTCCTGACTACTGTCCAGGCTACCTGTGTATGGCTTCATGAGCCATGGCATTAAGGGGTAGGCTGGGTCCCCAAGGATAACTATGGGCATCTCAACATCCCCAACGGTTATTTTCTGGTCTGGGAAGAAAGTCCCTTGCTGCAGCAGCTGAAACAGACCAGAGTTCCTGAAGATGCGAGCGTCATGTACCTTTCCCGGCCATCCCACGTTGATGTTGGTGAAACGCCCCTTGTGATCCACCAGTGCTTGCAGCACTATTGAAAAGTAACCCTTTCGGTTTATGTACTCGCTGGCTTGGTGGTCCGGTGCCAAGATAGGGATATGGGTTCAGTCTATCGCCCCTCCACAGTTCGGGAAGCCCATTGCTGCAAAGCCATCCAGTATGAGCTGCACATTTCCCAGACTCACAACCCTTGGTACAAGCAGCTTGGTGATCGCCCTGGCTACTTGCATGACAACAGCCCCCACTGTAGATTTTCCCACTCCGAATTGATTCGCGACTGACCGGTAGCTGTCTGGCGTTGCAAGCTTCCACAGGGCTATCGCCAGTCGCTTCTCTACTGTGAGGGCTGCTCTCATCTTGGTGTTCTGGCGCTTCAGGGCAGGGGAAAGCAACTCACAAAGTTCCATGAAAGTGCCCTTACGCATGCGAAAGTTTCGCAGCCACTGGGATTCATCCCAGACCTGCAGCACTATGTGGTCCCACCACTCTGTGCTTGTTTCCCGGGCCCAGAATCGGCGTTCCACTGTATCAACGAGCCCCATTACCACCATGATGTCCACCTTGCGGGGGGGCCTTTTCTGAGAGAGGTCTGTCTCCATGTCCTCATCACTCTCCTCAGGCTGATACTGTCTCGTCCTCGCCTCCTGTTGCTCTAGCAGCTCCCGGTTCTCGGTCTCCATATACTCCTGGACAATGCGCGTGGTGTTCATAACGGCCATAACAGTTGCGGTGATCTGATCGTGCTCCATGCTTCCCCCGGTACACTGTTTGCAGGACAGCAGAGTGGGAGCAGAAGCGGCTGGTGGATAACAATGGTGGCAGCAATATGGCGCCCGCACGAAAAAAGGCGCGAAAGGATTTTTCGCTCCCCCCTCAGGTGCTTTCACGGAGGGAGGGGGGAGCAAGGGTTAGGCTCATTTCCTTCTAGCTGCAGATAGTACAATATGCCGTGAGCAGGGGTTAGGCGCCTTTCCTTCCAGCTGCAGATGGTACAATAAGCTCTACTGACCCCCTCAAGGATTGAACTCGCAACCCCGGGTTTAGCGGGTCAACGCTCATACCGCTGAGCTATCCCTCTGCCCGTGTTCCAGGCAGTGCTGAATCTCCCTTAAAGAAAACGTAAAAAAGCGCCCCCGGCCAGCCACACCAAAGGCCGCCGGCCAGGAGCACTGTAATGTCAAGCATATTGTACGATCTGCAGCTAGAAGGCAAGGAGCTTCTCCTATATGGTCCCGCGACCACAACCATTTATGGCATAGTGCACGATCTGCAGCTAGAAGGCAAGGAGCTTATGCTGTGCAGTCCCGCGACTACCAGCCTCAGGCGGAATGGCCCCCTCAAGGATTGAACTCGCAACCCCGGGTTTAGCGGGCCAACGCTCAGAACGCTGAGCTATCCCTCTGCCCGTATTATACCGTGACTGAATCTCCACTAGACCTAATGTGAAGGCGTACGCTGGAGATGTACGGTAATTGTGAGCTGAGCAGCCTTCTGTAGCCTTCTGTAGCAAACATGGAAAGCACGCAGACAAGGCGCGAAAAAGATTGCTTTCAAGGAGGGAGGGAGGGACGTTTGATGGCCTGATGACATGTACCCAGAACCACCAGCGACATTTTTTTCTGCCCCATCAGGCTTTGGGATCGCAACCCAGAATTCCAATGGGCGGCGGAGACTGCGGGAACTGTGGGATAGCTACCCGCAATGCAATGCTTCGAAGGTCGATGCTAATCTCGCAACTGTGGACACAGACAATCGACCTCATGGTCTTAACGCTCTTTAGTGGGGACACACACAATCGATTCCATAAATTCGGGTTTTAATATATCGACTTCTATAATTTCGACCTAATTCTGTAGTGTAGACATACAGTTTCATTTTGGCAACTCAGACAGCTGGCCTTCCTGGAACCAAAGATCTGAGCAATACTTGGTGGCTTCCGGTTTAACAGAGAGAGCCCAAGAATACCCAGTAAGTGCCCTGATATTTGCGATGCTGCTGCTAGTATCCTGTATGCCCTGCCCCTCTCTCTGAGGAAAAGAGAATACTCCAAAGTGAAGGACGTTTGATACCCATTTCATAAGCAGATAGAATATTATACACAAGGGTCAAATTGAATAGGTAGTGATAGGAACAAGGGGAAACAGCTGAGACTTTTATTAATGCCATTCATAGTCTTGCGGAACATTGCAAATATGGAATGTTATTAGTTCTTCTTTTAAGACAAGGATAATTGTTGGTATAAGATTAAAATTCAGTTAAACCCAGATCTCACCCTAGCAAATGCCAAAAAACATAAAGAAACAGCAAAGTGACTTACATGCTAGCAACATAGTGGAGACTGCATCAGACAATATTGACAGTAAAGAGAAGACACACGTGAAAAGAGCATTCAGACCAAATGTACAATGTAAGAAACCCTCACAACTAGAGTGGGAGACCAAAGAACCTTAATAGGAGGAAAGCTTAGAAAAGTTGAGGAAGAGATGGCAAAATACCAACCCAGAGCTGGCAGCAATGTCCAACTAAAGAAGCATAATGTAAGATGACAGAAATGGGCCATTTTGCAATAGCATGCAGGTAACCAAAATTAGTGGAAACAATCTGAGAGGGAGTGTTATCAGATGACAATGAGTCTTTACTTCTAGAGACTTATTTGCTGTGAAAATATTATATATAGTAAATGAAACAATTAATTTACACAATACTGTGGCTCTTTTGGGTAATGTTAATCACTAATTTGGCTCCTGAACCACTGAGATCTAAGTATCACGATCTTAAGGATTTTGTTAGATAAGTTTCATTTGGTAAGAGTTTCTCCAAATTACTTGTCATGCCCAGTAATCTTCTTACAGCAGACACATCCATAGGCGCTGACTTCCCCTTTGCCCGGTGGGTGTTCGACCCCCATCCGTGCCCCACCTCATCCCGCCCTTGCACCACCCTCGCCCTGCTCCCATTCCACCCCTTCCCCAAAGTCTCCGCCCTCTTCCCATCCCCATTCCACCCCCTTCCCCCAAGTCCCCGCACCTGCCACCCCTCTTCTCCGCCTCCTCCCCTGAGCACGCCGCTTCCCCGCTCCTCCCCCTCCCTCCTGGAAAGTGCTAAGCTAAGTGCCGCCAAGCAGCTGTTAGGTGGCGGGGGGGGGGGGAAGCACTGGGAGGGAGGGGGAGGATCAGGGACGTGACGTGCTGGAGAGGAGGAGCAGGAGGCAAGAAGAGAGGAGCTTGGCTGCCAGTGGGTGCAGAGCACCCACTAATTTTTCCCCATGGGTGCTCCAGCCCTGGAGCACCCAGAGAGTCTACACCTATGGACACATCTTTCGGTTTGGGTAAGGTGAGTAAAAGCATCCTGATTGGTTAATAATTAAATCACACATTTTTAATATCATGTGCAGCCATAGCCACTTGCAGCTCACGAACCTCAGTCTGAGTATCAATGCCTTAAGGGATCTCTTTAAATGGTTACAATATGCGGATCTGGGGGAGCGCACAACAAAATGCATTTAACACAATAAAAACTGATATCTCCAACTGTTTACCGAATATTGTGCTGAAGCGTCCAACAACAGTAGCAGTGGACGCAGCTTCATATGGTTTAGGAGCAGTGCTCATACAAATAACAGCCAGAAGAAGATGAGAGACCTGTGGCATTCATATCAAAAGCCTCACAGAAAGCAAGCAGCCGTATGTTCAAGTGGAAAAGGACGTTCTTGCAGTCATTTGGGCCTGTGAAAGGCTCAGTGCTAGAATTTTAATAAGAAACAGATCATAAAGTCTTAGTGGGATTATTGGGGTTAAGACTACCACATGACCTTCCACCTAGGAGTCAAAGATTTTGACTACAGCTGGTGCAATTTTCTTTCAACATTGAACACATCAAGGAAAACACTCATAGCAGCAGCTGCTCTACCTAGAACCACAATTGAGCTGCCACCAATGGCAGAAAGAAAAGGCTTTTGAGAGAGATGTCAAAGACTACATTGACCTTGTTCTGGCAGCAATTCCAGAATCTGCAAACCAACTTCAGCAAATTAGAGACGAACAGCTAAAGGACGAGACTTGCCAGAAACTGACTCATCTCTGCCAAAGAAGGTGGGGTCAAAGGAGTCCACTTCCAAAAGCCATGCTAACAGGAATAAAATGACCTTCACATAGCCAATGGCCTACTACTGAAAGGACAGCACATTCATATCCCTACAGTACTTCAGAAAGAGATGCTCTCCAAAATCTGAGGCACACCAAGGTATAAACAAGTGCTGGTTACGAGCAGAACAATCTGTATGGACCCATCCAAGTAGGCAAATTCAGACTATAGTATAGAGCTGTGAGAGAAGGAAAAAAATAAATCAACTACCAGAACCATTACTCTCCATAAAGCTACCTGACAGGTGTTGGCAGATGATAGCCACAGATTTGTTTTTGTGTAAAGGACACACACACACAATGGTAGCTGATACTTCTCCAGCTATTGACTCTGCTATTCGTGCACAGGTCATCCAGAAACTAAAGTCAATATCTGCAAGACATGGAGTTTCTGAAGTCCTCATGTCTGATAACGGGGTTCATTTTACCTCTGAAACATCCCTAGTATTTGCATAGGACAGTGGTTTTCATTTGTGGACTCCTAACACATTTCAAATGGAAATCTTATTCTGCAGACCCCAGGTTGAAAACCACTGGCATAGGACTTTGATTTTGAACCTTTGAGCTAGTAGTCCACATTACCCCCAGAGCAATTCAGACTTTTAAAAAGACTTCAGAAAAAATCAGTGGACCCATACAAAGCATTCCTGGCATAATTGTAAACACAGGTAGTGTCTGGACTATCTCCACCAGAATTTCTAATGGGAAGACGACTAAGGACAACTTTTCTTGGGGCATTGATACAGCTTAAACTTAAGTGGCCTGACCTGAAGGAATTTGAGAACAGGGTGCTAAAATAAAAATTCTCAACAAAGCTTCTTTTATTCTGGGCTGAACAGTTAGCTACCTGAACTGAGGCCAGGGAACAAAGTTTGGCTCAAAAGCTCCCAGACATTTGGAACTGGGCAGAATCTCCCAAGATCCTATCTAGTGGAGACTCTAGAAGGATTTCTCCAGAGGAATCGGATTCATCTTCAATATTTCCCAATACAACGAAGAGAGGATCTAGGTGCTGCCGGCCCCTTCCTGAGGAGGGGCACTCTGTCAGGAAGTGAGCCCCTCCTCAGGGAAATCCAAACACAACAGAAGTGAGAACACAGCCTGAAACACTGATCAGACTGCCTCAAAGACTTGATCTTTTGAATACTGCTCAGGACCACTTTAAATGCAATAGGTAAGGAGTGGGGGGATGGGCTCCCTGGACCTCCCCCCCTCCCCAGGCCCTACTGTCCATCGTTTACCCTCTTGTCTCCCCCAGTTAAAAGCCTTTGGGGAAGCTCTCGGGACAGAGGGATACCACCACAGGCCAGGGTTTGCAAGAGGGGAAGGTCCGGCTGGAACAAGGACCAGCCTTTCAGGCAGCCCCTAGAGCAGGGGTTGCCAAATTTACTGATCTGTCAAGCTACATATGATAATCTCCAGAAGATTGAGAGCTGGATGCACCTGCTGCAGGGTGGTAGGGCCGGGGCTTCTGTCCTGGGGGGAGGGGGGTGTATGGGGAATTCTGCCCCACAGGTGGTGCCTGCCAGGGCTCAGGGCTTTCAGCTGAAGCCCCAAGATCCCCCTCCCCACAGCACAGAAGCCTCTAGCCACACCACTCCACTGCGGGGCAGAAGCCCCAACCTCCCCCCAGTCTGGTAGGCAGAAAATGTGTGTGTGTGTGGCGGGGAGGGTCTGAAACTCTGCAAGCCTCACTTTAAGTGTAAAAGAGTCACATGTCGTTCACAAGCTGCGGTTTGGCCACCCCTGCCCTAGAGAGTCAGATCAAAGGGCTCCGTCTCTGAGTCTATTGCTCCTTTGCAGGGCTTACCTTTAACCCCCTCTTCCTGGGGCATATTGCTTTACCATGGATCAGGGCGGCCTCTGGAGTGGTGTGTCCCACAGTTCTCTCTCCTTCTCAGCTGGGCTCCCTCTATTGCCAGCGGTCCCTAGGCAGCTACCTTCCCTCCCCCGCTTGCTCCCCTGAGCAAGCCTTACAGGTGTCTCCTTAGCATGGAACAGGCCCAGAGGAGCTCCTAACCTCCTTCATACCAGGGTGAGGGCATGTCCCTTCACAAGGGGACATAGTAATGTAACGGTATTAAGGAATTTGACGTGTATTTTGAACTATGCGCATGCGTGTGTATAGGTTGGTATAGAATTTGTTTTACTTTTTTATTAAAAAGGCAGGGAGATGTGGAGTGGCTATAGAGTTTCTGATCCTCCACAGTGACCAGAGAGGACCAGGATGTGTTCCAGTGGGGTGCTTAGGAAACATAGGAACTTTGTGGCTATGGGGTTCTCTAGTTGCTGCCTAACTCATGGCTCTTTGTGTTTGTCCTCACACTTCAATAACCACTTTAAAAAAAAAAAGGTGTGGATCAGAATTTGGTGGATAAAATTCCCTTTCTATTAAAATGTTTGGAAGGGAAAGGGGTTTTGGGGAGAGAGTGCTTTGTTTACTTTTGGTTTGGAAACATCCTTATTTGGCATCTGTAAAGTATTTACATTCCCTAGTTCTGGATCAAAGTCCTTTCCTGGGTCATGTTACTGATTTTCTTCTTTAACTGGAGCACCAAGAGAAAAATGGATTTTTTTTCTCTCTTGGCCTTACAGAGTTAGCACGAGCCAGTGTTAAAGTCAAATACCAGCTTTTACCAAGGAAGTAACAAGAATGGGGCATAACGTCCCTTAACCCTGCCTCCTCTCATCTTCATGTAAATAATGTCAGGTGCCACCCACACACAATCTTCTCAAATTAATATTGCAAACAAATTGCAAGGATTCTATAGTATGAGTATAAAACATATCCAATGGATTTTAAAATGTGGTAAAATAAAACTAAGTATTGCTCTGCTGGACTTCCTCATTTCCTCAGGCTCTAAAGGCTTTTATGTGCAAGCTCTTCAGGTTTCCTCTTTGGCCCGTACAGCACCTATCCCAGTTTGTGTGCTGCTGTAATACACTTTAAGAATAATAATCATAACATACTAGTAATTTTAGAATGAAAATATTGACCCCTTTGGCCCAAGCAGTTAGCCGCTATTTGAGGCCTAGTGAGATTGCATCTTGCTAGGAAAAGAAATTAATGGTAGGAGTCAGTCATTTCTTTGGTGAAATCCTATTTACAGTGTTCACAAAGTCCTGTTTCCCTGAACAAAGTAGGATCAGACAACAGCAGGCAGTTTCCTTGCTCATAATTTCCAAGCACCTCCTGTCAGTTCTGTGCCCCAAGCAGCTCTATCTGGTCACTCCCTAGGCCAGGCTCATGACTGCTTCCCTCCGTTTCTACTGGCTTTCTGCCGCTCACACATACACAGCTGCAAGTGATCAATCCTCTAGACCAGGGGTGGGCAAACTACAATCTGTGAGCCGTTTTAAGATGGCCCATGAGCCGCAGCAGTGGCTCAGTCCCACTCTGGCTGGGGCGCTGGGTCAGGGCTTGGCTCTGCTCCGGCTGGGGTGCTGGATCGGGGCGCACCACGCAGCTCGGCTCCACTCCGGCCGGGGCGCTGGATTGGGGCCACACTACGCAGCTCCCGGAAGCTGGTATGGCCCTGCTCCAGCTCCTGTGCACTCCAATGGGAGCTGCAGGGGCGGTGCCTGCAGATGGGGCAGCGTTCAGAGCCACCTGGCCGTGCCTCCGCGTAGGAGCTGGAGAAGGGACATGCCACTGCTTCCGGGAGCCGCTTGAGGTAAGTGCTGCTCAGAGCCTGCACCCCTGAGCCTCTCCCCATGCCCCAACCCCCTGCCCCAGCCCTGATCCCCCTCTCCAAACCCCTCATTCCCAATCCGGAGCACCCTCCTCCACCCCAAACCTCTTTCTCACCCTACCCTAGAGCCCGCACCCCCAGCCGGAACCTGCATCCCTTCCCGCACCCCTGCCCCAGCCCTGATCCCCCTCCCGCCCTCTGAACCCCTCAGTCCCAGCCCAGAGCATCCTCCTACACCCCAAACTCCTCATCCCCACCCCCATTCTGGAGCCTGCACCCCCACCCCAATTTTGTGAGCATTCATGGCCCACCATACAATTTCTATTCCCTGATGTGTCCCTTAGGCCTAAAAGTTTGCCCGCCCCTGCCCTAGAACCTGCATTTGTAACCAGCCCCCAAAAATCCCTCGTCCCATATGGCTTAGCTTCTGATTGGCCTTGAAATATGACACTAGAAAAGAAAGACTAGATAGTCCTGATATTTGGAAGGGGGGGAAATAAAGTGTCTTTACAAACAAAAATGCCCTTTCAGTTCTTCTTTGATACATTATGATGAACCGAAAAAAAGGCCACAAATCAATTTTCCCTCAGTCCTCCGTTGTCTGGCACTGGGCCCGATCCAAATCCCATTGACGTCAATAGGAGTTATTCGATTGACTTCAGTGAGCTTTAGATCAGGCCCGTTGAGAGCAGAGAGTTATGTGAAGTATGGCTGAAGCATTGGAGGTTTTCATTCTGTCAGTTGTCAAAAGGTTTTGAATTTATTAGATGTAAAATAGTTGTTGTCTTAAATCTAAAAGATGTGCAAAGATTGGTGAAGTCATTTTCTTTGAAAACTGATCAGTTTTAGCAGTCTAGTCAGGGATCTGTGCTCTTGGTGAGTAGTTTCTTTCTCTCTCACACATACAGCTGAGAAATTACTCAGATAATGGTAGAAGTCCTGATTCTACCACGGTCAGCAAAATTCTCTTCTCAGTTACACTTAAATACAGTTGCAGCAGTGTAACTGAGAAGAGAACTGACCCCAGATTAACCTGATGTATATTTTTCAGCTGTTCCCATTCTTCTCTGGGTACTATTACCAAGAAATGGTTTACCTCAGCTGGGTGAAGACTCCTGTAAAGAGAGGAATCTGGGCAGAAAAAAAATGAAGGAACCTCTGATAGACGCATGGATTTCACAGTATTTATTCCACTCTGCTCAGCACAGCACAACACTGCAATATTGGGCCATGGTTTAAAAAGATCTCACAAAACTGAGTGACTGGGCAACAGAATGGCAAATGAAATTTAATGTGGATAAATGTAAAGTAATGCACATTGGAAAAAATAATCCCAACTATACATATAACTAAATTAGCCCCCATCATGTTGTAACTAATCAGGAAAGAGATCTTGGAGTGATCGTGGATAGTTCTCTGAAGACGTCCACGCAATGTGCAGCAGCAGTGAAAAAAAGCAAAAAGGATGTTTGGAATCATTAAAAAAGGGATAGAGAATAAAACAGAGAATATCTTATTGCCCTTATATAAATACATGGTACGCCCACATCTTGAATACTGTTTACCGATGTGGTCTCCTCATCTCAAAAAAGATATACTGGCATTAGAAAAGGTTCAGAGAAGGGCAACTAAAATGATTAGGGATTTGGAACGGGACCCATATGAGGAGAGATTAAAGAGGCTAGGACTTTTCAGCTTGGAAAAGAGGAGAGTAATGGGGGATATGATAGAGGTATATAAAATCATGAGTGGTGTGGAGAAAGTGAATAAGGAAAAGTTATGTACTTGTTCCCATAATATAAGAACTAGGGGCCACCAAATTAAATTAATGGGCAGCAGGTTTAAAACAACTAAAAAGGAAGTTCTTCACACAGCGCACAGTCAACCTGTGGAACTCCTTGCCTGAGGAGGTTGTGAAGGCTAGGACCATAACAGGGTTTAAAAGAGAACTGGATAAATTCATGGAGGTTAAGTCCATTAAGGGCTATTAGCCAGGATGAGTAAGGAATGGTGTTCCTAGCCTCTGTTTGTCAGAGGGTGGAGATAGATGGCAGGAGAGAGATCACTTGATCCTTATCTGTTAGGTTCACTCCCTCTGGGGCACTTGGCATTGGCCACTGTTGGTAGACAGGATACTGGGCTGGATGGACCTTTGGTCTGACCCAGTATAGCCATTCTTATATTTTTAAGATTACAAATCCACCCGGTTTCCTGCTGCATTGTGTGTTTAGGTCTTTATGTATACCACCTAAATGCCTGCAGAAGTGTACTTTTAAAAATGTTTGAGATGCAGAGAGGCATGTGGATGGACAAGAGAATGCCTTCCTTCGTTCCCACCCCTATGCCATGGTTTGTATTTTTTTTTTAACTTGCTGTTTACATATTCTTCCCATTTGTGTGTTAGAAATACTGGAGGAATAAATACTCACCCAGGAATAAAAACAGATTAAAATGGTGTCAGGAAGAAATCTTCCTTGCGTGGAAAAAAGTAAACCAAATGTTGCCTTCGGGAAATAAATTGTTAAGTGAAGATGAATTCAGGTGGGCAATAAAAGGCAGTTCATGCAGGTGAACCCTAGTACCACTCCCTCCAATTGCTGCAACAGCTTGGTAAGGTTAGACAGTACCCAGAATAATTAGACACCCCTCCTCAGTGCCATGAGACTACTTACCCTCCCTCCCATCTTAGCAGTACTCTGTCCCACCTAGAGAGAGCCTCTCTTCCCCTCATTCCAAACAGAATTGCTAGCCCTCAACTTTCCCTCCTCATTCAAATGTCCTGTTCACAGAACTCCTGCGCCTGCTTATTTTCCCTCCACTATTTCATCACATAATGATGCCTGATGCAACATATTGGGGTGTGAATGTGCCTCCTCTAAATAAGCCTTTTAGAATGTGTTAAGGTTGGGTGTAGGGGATGGGGACCACAAACATGCTCTGGAGTGTTGAGGACATCGGAGAACTTAGACAGATTTTACCATGAGGTACATCTCTCAACAGTGGCAAATAATACAGCTGAAGAATGAGATATTTACTTAAGCTTTATAGATAGGGTAAGAACAATGCACAAATCTGGGGATGATTACCTCCACTCCATCTGCAAATGATCACCCTACTTAAATATAGCAGCAGGCCCAGCTTTGCAAAGGGCAGTTCAGCTAGACAGGAGGTCCAGATTCTTGGCTCTCTTCAGGTGACCACATCCTACTAAGCTGCATGTAGTGATCTTACCATCTGTATGAAATGAGAAGCGTGTGGGGAACCAAGGGACTAACTTGCAGCACAGTTTGTAATCCTAAATAGTGTAAAAGTCATGCAGCAGATCCTGATCTCACCCTCACTCTAAGAACTTGTCTACAATGCTCACTAGAGGGGTGTGATTTCTTCTGCACACCAACATGTCACATACTGTCTGGCACACAATAGGATGTGTTAATGTAGTCTCATTTCAAACAACACTACCGTAATGTGCACCAGGGAACTTTTAGTGCATGGCAGCAGGGTTCACGTTACCCGTTAGTATGCAACACGTTGGTGTAGTTTAGGACTCTCACACCTCTAGTGTATTGCTTCACTGTGTAGACAAGCCCTAAATCTGCAATAACTCCTTTAGCTTTCAGACGTTTCCTTTCACTGTTTCATTTTCATTTTCCATGTTTAAAAACATCCTAATCTACTTGTTGTTTAAACAAAGTTTGTTTTCCTCATGTAGGTCACCTGTGTTTCTCTCTTGGTCCTTCAGTGAAGTAATAATGCTGAATCTGTGATATCAGAATCACTTTCACAGGAACAGGCTAGGATACCTTTCTATGTAGGGTACTTGTAAGGGCCCCCATTACTGTAGTATGTGAGCCCCTCACACTCTTTGATGTGTTTCTCCTCACAACACCCCTGTAAGGTAGGGAAGTGCTATCGTTTCCATTTTACAGATAGGGAACTGAGGCACAGAGCGACTAAGTAACATCCCACAGGAAGTTTGTGGCAGAGCAGGTCTATCTGAACTCAGGTCTTCTGGGTCCTAGGCTAGGGCCCTAAACAAGATTGCATTCCAGGACCGTGTGAAAGGGGGGTGGGAGTTCCTGATTTAGCAAAGCATCCACATTCAGGACAAGCATGTGCTTGTTCCATTTAAATCAATGGGAATTAAACACATGCTTAAAACTAAGCCCATTCTTAAGTGCTATCCTGAGTAAACATGGATTTAAGCATGTGCTCAAGTGCTTTCCTGAATTGGGGCCTGAATGAGGAAGCTCATATTCATAAATCACCTCCATTGAGTTTCTGCAGGGACCGTTTCTGGCATTGAGAAACTTTATATTTATTTTAAAATAGCAATTGCTAAACTAGGTCAGAGCGTTAGTTTATATGGTTCAGGACCCTGTCTCTGACTGTGGCCGTCACGAGATACTTTAGAAACTGTAAAAATCCCCATAGTGGACTGTTAAGAAATGAACAGCCCAACAGGGAACTCCTTCCTAACCAATCCACTGTCTGTCAGCCATTGCCTTATGCCTTAAAGCACGAGAGTTTATATTCCTATTCTGTTCTTTGAAAATGTAACCGTATGTGTTCTCATTGCAAAAATAAGACTGACTGGATTCTGGGAATTCTCTCAGGAGCCAGGGTAGGGCAGCATCAGGGCAAATGGGAACAAATGCACCATCCTTCCTGAGTGTCTTCCAGCTTCCCAGGCAGATATGCACTGAGGGCATTTTAGGCCTTCCACTGCAAATTGAACCCATACTGGCTAGTTAAAGCCACTGGAGAACACCTATCTTGCGGGAAATTGTTAATGTCTCACTAAAGGAAGGCAACCTATCAGCAACTCACAAACAAATGGCAGTGTGACCTTTGCTCAAGAAAACAACCCCAAAGAGAAGACAGTGGGACATGATAACAGTTTTCAAGTACATAAAAGGTTGTTACAAGGAGGAAGGAGAAAAATTGTTCTTCTTAACCGCTGAGGATAGGACAAGAAGCAAGGGGCCTAAATTGCAGCAAGGGAGGTTTAGGTTGGACATTAGGAAAAACTTTCTAACTGTCAGGGTGGTTAAGCACTGGAATAAATTGCCTAGGGAAGTTGTGGAATCTCTATCATTGGAGATTTTTAAGAGCAGGTTAGACAACACCTGTCAGGGATGGTGTAGATAATACTTAGTCCTGCCATGAGTGGAGGGGACTGGATTAGATGACCTCTCGAGGTCCCTTCCAATCCTATGATTCTATGAAATGCCAGTGTCTTTGTCCACTGTCCTCCAGTCTCTAACGTCTCCTTTCCAGAAAAGACCACTGAGGAGGTAGTAGTGCACTTATTCCAACATTATTTGACATCTGCAGATTCATTGGATCCCAACTAGTAAGGGCTCAGACCTAGGCATAGCATAGAGATGGTGGTCAACAAAATCTCTCCGGACAATAGAGGGTGAGCAGGCATCCTTGCTGATACCACATGATCTATCAGAAGTCTTGGATTTCACTGTTCATGAAGTGTTGTTAACACTACAGTGGGACCAACTGGCAGGAATGGGCGGAATCACCTTAGAGTAGTTTCTGGTCTGTACTTTCAGGGTAATTGCCAGAAGTTATTGTGAAGTGATTTTTCTCTCCTCAAGACTCTCAGGAATGAAGTCCTGCAGGGCTCAGTTCTATCACCCCTTTTCTTTGATATCTGTGTGAAGATGCTGGGTGAGAAATGGCATGGCCTATGATGTTATACTGGTAAAATCCTGTGTCCTCATGAAACTGAGATATAGCCATCTCCTGGACTTCCCAGTGTCTAGCAGAAATTAGGGCCCTGGAGGAAAGCTAATAAGAATCTTGCAAATCTAGCAAAGTTTCTAACTGTTCTGTAAATTTAAAGCATCTGCATACTTATTGTCCAAGTGACTCAAAATCTCAAGTCTTGCTAGGCTCATCTCTATGAGTTCCCATGTCCCTAAAATGCAATCATCCACACCTTTGTTACCTTTAAGCTAAATGAGTACATCATGCTTTACTTGATAAGCTGGTTGAGCACTCAGAAGCTACTGCTAGTGCAGTGTGCAACCTCTGTACCAGTTTTCTGAATAAAGCAAGAGCACATTATTTGCTCTGCAATGATTTCTAGTCTACTTCAAAATGCTGGTTATCATCTTCCAAGCCCTAAATTATGGCCAAGTTGCTTAAGATACCGTCTCTCACTCTAACCTGCGACTCCAACTGTATAGGGAATGACTACGACACCTTTCCCAGGTGTGAAGCAGGTACTATAAAAAAATTAATTCTGGTTTCCTGTCAGAAATATATTGAAGCCCCAAGTTAGTGACATTTATCATGGGTTTTAATTGTAAGGCACATCTTTTTGTCTAGGCTTTCCATGTACTGCTGCCTTTGGAATTCCTGGCATTTAGCCTGCTGGATACATTTTCTTGTTTTTCTGTCCTGCAAAGTTGTGGTGTTACAGGGTGGGCTTGTGGTCTCAGTATATTTGTTCTGTGTATTGGCTACTGTCAACTTCTATTAATTCCACTATTAAAAGTGCACCCAGACACCACAGTGCTGGGCCCTCCATAAATACTTCTGTTAATAATCATTCATAATTAATAATATGTACTGAATGCTCCCAATGGGTCTGAGTGACAATTTAAACACATTGTGTAAATACTCATTTAAGGACTTCTTAAAAATGCAGAGACTTTAAAAAATTGACATCAGGTAGCTGTCTGGGTTCTTTCAACCTGGAAAGCTCTTACTCAGGTGGGGATTTGTGCCACAGGACATAGGGTTGGGAAATAGCTAGGGAGGGGTGATATTATGGTTGGCCAGAAACAGAAAATTTCAGAAAATCTTATTTAAGAATTTTGTAAAACCAAATAAATCACTTATAGGCAGAGAAGCTGAGCCTGATTTTCAGTGGGCTGAGCATCCCCAACTCCAGCTGAAGTTCATTCAGCTGGCATGAATCAGCAAATTCCATTCAAACTGATTGGCAGCAAAGTTCCGCTGACTTCAAGGGAGCTATGCTGTATTATACTAGCTGGGGATTTGGCCCAGAAGGAGCTGTGTGCTCAACAGCTCCAAAAACCAAGCTCCTTATGTATCTACCAAGTTTCACCTTAGAGGAAATATTATGGTGAAGTTCTAAACACCCAAGAATAGGAGTTTATAATGGAAACAGTGACAGATCCTCACTTAAAATAAAGGTTACGTTTTTCTGCTAGCTCTCAGCTAGAAGTTTCTTTGACATGCTTACTTTTGACCACTGTGTGATAAGTGGGTATTTCAACAAAGTCTGTGAGTTAGCTGTCCAAGTAGTATGTCTAGTTAGCATCAACGAGATACAGAAAGGGCCCAGCTCTATATTAGACAGCAGCGCAGTCTTGCCAGTGGCCCTTCTTAACATATGTTTTGACACACAACAGAACTGCTGATGTAAGCTCACTACTTTAGGTATTCCGGCATAACAAAGGCCATAAGGGAATGAAATTTTCAAGGAAAATTGCCTAGCAGAACTCACAAATTCCTAACAGCTACAGGGTTGTGGGTTTTGTTTATCAATTTATATTGATTTATAATTTGTGGAAAAACTCTTAAGCTGCATAGTGTCAAAATATTTTTAATAATTTGCTTGTTAACTTTAAATCACCATTTATAGTAACCTCTTGGAAGTCTGAAACTAACACTTGTTTCCTCATCAGGCTGGTTTTCTTCAGTTGCAAGTACTGCCTAGTACTATTTATTATTATTATTTTTGAAGAAAAAAATTACAAAACCTTTAGCATGCTGTAGCGAAGGGCCAAAATGTTATAGCTTGCAGTTGGGTTACCTGCAATGTTTTTAGCTCATTGTAGACCACTGTGGTCATTATGAGGGATCCCTGTAAAGAGGTTATAATTGCATGTGTTAATATAAAATAATATAAACAAAAAGTAATAATAAAATGATTTAAAGTCTGACATTTGATCTACTTTGATCTACTTACCATGAATTTTTGTTAATAATATAAAAATAACACTTTGAACTCATTTGGTGCCTTTTGTCCAGTGACAAAAACAGTTTACAAACATTTAGGCCCTGATTCTCCTTTAGCTTCTACTGGTATTACACCAGCAGAGCTCTACTGACTTCAGCTGGACTACACCTGTTTTACTTCAGTGTTAATGAGAAGAGACTCAAGCCCTAATTAAGGACCCAGTCCTCACATTAGTAAAATTAAGTGTGTGAATAAATATTTGCAGGATTAAGCACCACAAATCTGGCTTCAGGTAGGGAAATGTTATGCCCATTTTCCAGATGTGGAAAGTGAGTCACAGAGAGAGGAAGGGTCTGATTCTCCCCTGCCTTTTTGCTTGTGTATTTTACCTGTCAGTGCCAATGACTAGGTAAGGGGGAGGGTAACAGACAACCAGGCCATATGGGTCCCACATTCTCCTCCACTCCATTTGGAGGAGGGAAGCAAAAGGAAAAGCAAGTGAGGCGGGAGGATGCAGCAGAGGGAAGCAGTGGCTCTATGGTGAACCTAGGGAGGCACTTCTACTGCATATTCTGAGGTTCAGGCTCCATTCATAAAAGGGGAAAGGGCAGAGGTAACTACCACTTCAGGTTAAATTAATCTCTCACTGCATGCTAAGTGACTAGCCCAAGGAAGCCAGTGCCAGAACTGAATGTTGGGAACATAATCTGTTTTTCCTAAATCCCAGTCCAGGTTCTGTTGTCTGCATTGTGTATTTGTGTACTATTAGCCTGTCCTGACTGTGTGTAACTTAAGCCCTGATTCTATTCTGTGTGAACTAACCTTTATACCTGCTTGGAGTCCCACTGGAGGCAGACTATGAAATCTCAGGCTCTGATCCTACAAATGAGCAACAAAGGGTCACGAATCATGTGCATGAAGTTACTCTTGTACCTAAGTGGTTTGCAGATTTGGGGCCTGAGATTGCAAACTCTCAGGGCAGGACCAAACTCCCCGATTATACTCATTAAATAATAAAATGTCTCCCATCCTTTCATTCTAGAGACTGCTTTGTAGGAGCAAAATCAGCTCCTGGGCCATCTCCTCCCTTCATTCCTCCCATACCTCCCTAAATTCCTTCTCCAGTCTGGTGCTTTCGAGACCCCTAGGACAATGTGTATGGCTGGTCCAAAGGCTGGAGTTCGAGAACCACAGTGTGTAGTGCCTAATCCGCAAGGTGATAAGTGCCACCTTAACCTCTACAGCCAGGAAGCTCAGTGAGAGCTGGGCTGGCACTCAGGCATGCCAAGGGCCGCTCAGTGTAATCAGTGCAACATGCTGGAGAAACAGGCAGGAAGGGAAGGAAAGACAGATTTGGGCAAGGCTGTGGCAGGAACAAAGGAAATATTGGCGAGGGGAGGTGCAGCCGGGTGAGTGCAGCCCAGATGTGAGCAGCAGCAGCAGGAAGCGGCCCTGGTCTTTTTGTGCGTGTGTGGGGGGGAAGGAGAGGGATGCTCTGGGGGAGATGCGAGCAGTAGGAGGCAGCCTTGTCCTTGCCCAGAGCGGCTCGGTGCGTGTGTTGTGCACGGGGTGATGTCAGTGGCAGCTGGGCTGGTGCAGTCAGTACTTCCTGTATCAGGCAGGCTCGCTTAGCGGCAGGCTCCGCTGCTCCTCCTGACCCAGCGAGCCGCTGGGTTGTCAATTGCGGGTCTCCCAGGCACGGTTGCGTTGAGCTCTCCCCGCCCCCCTCTTGAAGCTGGCTGACATCTCCAGAGAGCGGAGCTGCATGTGCCTGAGCCGAGCCGAGGGAGAATGGCAGTCCTCAAACTCACCGACCAGGTAGGAGACAGCCGAGAGCCCAGGCAGCCTCGCAGGAGGCGAGGAAAACCCCTGCGCGGAGGGAGCCGCGCGGCGGCGGCTGGCGAGGGGAGGAGGAGCAGGCAGGGGCTATGTCAGCTCCAGCTCGGATGGGTTTGTTGTTGTGCAGCTCAGCAAAGTGAAGCGGTGTCTTGCAACGCTTCGCCTGCGCGAATCCCGTCCGTTTGCTAAGCACAAAAACCCGCCCCGCGCTCTGGCAGCTCTTCGATCCCATCTACTGCGCCCTGCAACGATCGCCATTCGGCTGTGTGTGTGTGTGTGTGTGTGTGTATTTCTTCTCCGGGAGGCGCACACAGAGACGAGGGAGGAGGGCTAATAAGGCTGTTTTGCCTGAGGCTAATAATGTACTGCGTTACTCGTCAGTCAAGTTTTGCATTGTGTGGGGAAAACAGGCAAATGTCAACGTGCCGAAAAGAAAGGCGCTATTTATTGGCGTCTTGAAAATGAATCGATTAGAGGATGGATTTGTCACTGAACCAACCCTCTAGACTAGCCCAGTGATTTTGCATCATTCTGGTGTTTATTGGTTTGGCATTCCATTCCGGCGCAGCCTAGACCTGTTTTTATTTAAACCAGTGAAGTGTTGTGGCTCAAGGTAGATTTCAGTGTGTTTCAGTGTCACTCAGAGACAAGAGGCAGATTAGAAATGTTAGACAGAACATTTACTTTAATTAACTAGTTGCATTTTCTCATCAGTCCCGAGTTGGAATTAATTAATTAATTACTGAGTTGCTTAAGCTAATGTTTTCATGTGCCTCTTCCTCCCTATGAACATTAACACTTTGCAACTGCATGCATGGTTATTTGGCTGTTCAAATACTGTCAGATTCCTAGTTGCTTTTTAAACTAAGATATTTAACTATACAACTCTTCATGTAGGTTTCTTTTAAAAGGTTATTTCACATAGAAAACATAACACGTGAATTTTTTAACCATTTAGGTTGTTTGTTTATTCAACGATAGACCCATGTTTGCATTCCTTGTTGTGCACCTTAAACTCCCATTGAAGTTAACTGCTTTGCAGGATCAGATTTTAGAGCCACAATCTTGTAGTGGGTGCCCATGTGACTCCCCATTTCTGCCTGTGTTTTCTCTGCGGGGAGCAGCTTGCAGAATTGGGGCCTATATGTGTGACTTAAGTGAACCTAGTATTCTGTATAGGAAAAATGTTTGACGTTCATTCACTTTTGAAAATTTTACCCATTGATGAGTTAGAGTTGATATACCATCCAACTTTCAAGTCAGACATGCAGTTTTACCATTCTCAGAGCTGAGGGGTAGGATAAAAATGGATGTTGGCTATTTGTGTAAAGTCTCTAAGGTCTCTAACCTTCTTTGGGGAATTCAGTGCTATTTATTATCATGATACATAGTAATTCTTCTTTTTTTACTAGGCCTTCATGTTTAAAGAGTGCATGTTTTGGTTTTGTTGCCATAACTGTTTGCAAACTATTAGAAAACAGCAATATTAAACTCTCATCTTATGTTAAATTTAATAATAGAGCAGCTATAATTTGTATTAAATCACTTCTTACCATTGATAGTCAAAAGCATTTAAAAATATTTAGTAAAGTGATATTATGGTTCCCACAGCCTAATTTATCAACATATTATACCATCTGTTACACATTTGCTTGTCTTAATCAGCTATTTTTAGTTTAACTTGGTCTGCCTATAATCTGCAGTGTGGGTGTCCTTCAAGTCCAAAACTTTCCTGTTACTTTTAAAATGATCATCAACAGTCACAGGCCCTTATTCAAACAACTTCCTTTCCCCTAAAACACAAACACACACACTCTCACACTCTCTCTCATTTTATTTATGTATTTCCAAAGAAACCTTCCACTAAAAAATCCTCTACCTGGCATGTGCCTTACAATTAATGCTGAATTTTTAAAGGGAAAAATGAGCTACTCTTAAAATAAAATAAACATTGAAAGGCAACTGTATGAATTATAGTAGTCTAAATGCATTTCCATAATTTAACCGAAGACAGTGTTTATAGTTCTGTCTCCTGGCATGTCCCTTGATACACTCATGTCTTCGGATGTGGGACTCACAGCAAACGAAGAAAATGTTTCACACCATGAGACTTCATTCTGCCCTTTAGTGCATAGAACAAGTCTCATAAATCAGAAGATTCAGGCGAGATCTGTAAATTGAAAGTCTAGGCTGCAGCATAATATTAAAGGTATTTGCACTACAGCCAATAAAGGAAGTGTAGCATTTTAGTGCTTTACGTCTAAGTCTGCAATCGTGTTTCATGAGGTCCTTGGAATTAAAACCATTGCTAAACCTCCTCAACAAGGATATTGCTTCATCACCGGTAGTAGAGTGCAAAACTGTGGCTTGAGCCAAGTGGATTGCATCTTGTGAAGTCTGTATTGCAACAAAGGGTGCTGGGGGCGGGGCGGGGGGGGGAGCGTGGCATTCTGGACTTTTTTTAAGATTAGTTATTTCTCCTCTTCCCCTCCCCCACCTCTAACATACTCCAGACCTGGTAGATGGATTTATCAGAACTGGCGTGGTGACTTTGCAGTATGCCTTTGCATGGCAGCACATTCTAAATACTCTCTGCTTGCCAAGGTCATGGGTCACTCCCAGTCTGGCTTCGGGGCATGGTACCGCAACGATTCTTATTTTGGGGGATGTCCTCCTCCTGTCCATAGACATATCCATACTCATCCTGTTGGACCTCTCTGTGGCAGTTGGCACGGTTGACCATCAGATAGTCCTGTCTCACTTGTATGAGGATACAGGAGTGAACAGAAGTGTTTCAAAATGGCTCAGGGCCTTCTCTTTCTTTCCTTTTTTTTTTTTTTTTTTTTTTTTGGAAGATTGAGCCCAGAAAGCTGAAAGTCACTCGTTCTCCATTTCTAAAGCCCTTGCCTTTAGATTCCCACCAAGGCTCATCCTCTTCCCCACGTTATTCAGTATCTATAAGAAAGCCAGTGGGAGGCCTTGCATGATAACATGGGCTGAAGGGCCAGCAGTGTGCAGAGGATGCCAGGTGCTACATCCTTCTTTACATCAACTATAAGCAGCACGGTCTCCAAGCCTTTTCCATGCCTACCTGAAATCAGTACCTGGGTGAAGAGCAGCTGGCTAAAACTGAATCCTGGTAAGACTGAGGTGATGTTGGTAGGAAGAATGATGGACTTTGAAGCACTTACATCTTTATAACATCCTCCACTTCCCACAGTATGTGTCTTCAGATTTAATTGGTCCACAGGCTACATTGCTCTGGGTGTCCAGACAGCCATGGCAGCAAAACACACCAGCTTTCATCTGTGGCTAGTCAGAAGACTGCATACTGTCCGCTCAGATGCAGAAGTGGCACCGTTACTCCTGCATGTGTGATCTCCAGTGCTGATTATGACAACTTGTTATATTTAGTAATGAAGCCCCACACCCTGTAGCAGCTGCAATGGGTACAAAATGCAGCAGCTTGTTGTTTAGCAACACAGGTCTCCACAATCACATCACCCCAGCTCTCTGCACTGCATACAGAATCTGGATCAGGTTCCCCATGGGATTGGTTGTGTCTGCCTGAGAGATCTCTTCTCCCTCCATAAGTGTAACTTCCCTTAACAACAGCCTTCCACTGGAACATTGAAACTGTGGACCAATAGGGTCCAACAAGGCAGTCTGCCTCCAGATGATACTTAGTAGCAAGAGACAAAAGAAGCCACATGCTGGTATAAGGAGTAAAGATAAATCTTATTTCTGTGACTTAGCTTTTCCTCATTTTTTTCACGTGCATCCACTCGCTCTTGTCCTCTCTCACATACATAGGCAACCAAGCAAACAAAGCAGGCAAACAATGATAATCATAAACTAATTAATCTATTTTTCATATAGGGTTCTGAAAAAAATAAGAGATTGTTATTGTTTCTATTTTAAAACACTTGAGAAATGCTAGGATACTGTGGTGATGGAACAATAAAGTAGGTATACTTTATAAGCTGTCCTGGTTATATTCAGATATTTCTTAGGATATAGTCTTAAACTAAGCTCTTTTACCTATCTGTTTCTGTTCAAGCAAGTTACATGAGCTCATTTCTGAGCGATGGCAATGGCTAGCTAATCAGCTGGACCACATGGTAGCTTTTTAATCATTTAACCAAAGGAAGTACTGTATTTTCAACCCTCATTCACTTGTGGAAGTGAATCTATCTATTTTCCTTCTGTTCCTGGCCCCCCCTTCCAAAAATTGTATATTAATGATTGAAGTAGTAAGCTTAAAAAAATGAACAAACCCTAAATTGTGATTAGACACTTAAGGTTTCAACTTTGCTGACATCTTTGTATGTAGCAATATTGAGTGACAGTGCTACTTAAAGCCTTCCACATCCGTTCCAGATAATCCACTTGTCATATATGCAGTTTCTTGCATCCCCTACGGTGCGTGCCAATTACAACAGGCATGGTAAGCTTAAGTGCTTTTAGACCTACAGATGAAAAGTGATATTTCAGTACAAAGTGGCATTGCTATTTATTATCTTTCTTCTCCCCATGCACTTTAAGGTCTGACCATTTAGTTTAGTGTTTTATATTCAATGCGGGTGTGGCTGTATGTAATAAGAACATATGAATATGAACTAGAGTTCAGCATGAATGAAAAACTAATGTTTTGACAACTGGGTTGTCCTAGACATTCAAACATGTGCTCTGTTCACCCAACTCAAATCAGGGCATATGTGTTTGTAGGGGGGAAGGGGAAGAAAAAGAGGGTTCAGTACTTTTATGATGTAAAGACTGAGGATATCCAATCATAAGCATGCTATTGATGAATTTTGATTTTTCCACTTCCCTCCGGGTTTCTGAGATACCATTTTCTTCCTTGTGCCATAACCATCAGAAGAGGAATACATTAATGAGCTGGCTCTCTCCTGTAAGCTGCTCTTTAACCAGGTTGTTTGGACTATGCTATCATTTCCTGAAGATGTAGTTTTATCTGCCTGAGCCTGAGCATCACCTGCTTGAAGGGGGGTTCCAAAGAGGATGGAGCTCAGCTGTTCTCAGTGGTGGCAGATGACAGAACAAGGAGCAGTGGTCTCAAGTTGAAGTGGGGGAGGTCTAGGTTGGATATTAGGAAAAACTATTTCACTAGGAAGGTTGTGAAGCACTGGAATGGGTTACCTAGGGAAGTGGTAGAATCTCCATCCTTAGAGGTTTTTAAGGGCCGGCTTGACAAAGCCCTGGCTGGGATGATTTAGTTGAGGTTGGTCCTACTTTGAGCAGGGGAGTTGAACTAGATGACCTCCTTCCAACCCTAATCTATGATTCTATGACTCTCTGATGATTCTATGTTCTTTGCTGTTCTGAGTAGCTAAAGATCAGAGATCTCTTCCAGACCCAAGTCTCTCAAAGTGCAGTCCAATGGGCTGTAGGCAGTCTCTTATTAACTACTCCCAGTCACACTTAACAAGTCTGTTTCTGTATAACTATTTATTGCATTCAAGGAACTTTTTTTTTAATGGAAGTTTGTTTATTTGTGAAAGTGATGAAGATGGGATGTAAATCTTGACTGAGGCTCCTAGAACACAGGTGATTGTTACTGGGAGTGCTCCACTGAGAGTGTGAGATCCTTAAGAGTATTTCTTTAACACAAGAAAATTTACACAGCTTGTGGAAAATCATTTTGTCAGAAACTAAATCTTGGTATCTCCTCCATCTTATTTCTGTACCACCAGCCCAGGCCTCCTTTGCGGAGCACTAGT
Source organism: Chelydra serpentina (assembly GCA_037349315.1). Taxonomy (NCBI): domain Eukaryota; kingdom Metazoa; phylum Chordata; order Testudines; family Chelydridae; genus Chelydra; species Chelydra serpentina. Next base: position 30,236,519 of record JBAIAC010000029.1, on the reverse strand, counting down.
AATAACAGTGCAGAAAGTGTCAGTAATTGGTAAAGTTTCTTCCTGTTAAGTTAGAGGATGCATTTAGCTTACTATGTGTTATTTGGGATGCTGAGGGTTTGTGTTAGCACCGCTTAAGCAAGAGTTACCTTACCATGCTATTTCTGAATGTAAGGTTCAATCCAGAAACTCTTGTTTCTGCTAACTCGCTCGGGGTGTGGTGGAGGTGGGGGAGAAGTGCTTCAAAAACATCCTGTTTGTGGGTGTTCTTCAGATGTTGACGTAAGCCCTCTGTGTCTAATTGCTGGTTTCAGCCACATGTGTTTGTGCTGAATGCACTGCTCCCTCTTTGATTTACAAATATTCTCAACATCCTTTAAACTAAGATTATTCCCTTTAAAATTTGCACAAAAGGGCTGCCCAGCTGCCTCTTTCTAAAGGGCCATAGTACCTAGTGCTCCAATCCTGCGCCTCTGAGGTGAATGGGAGTTTTGCTGTTGACTTATGTGGAACCAGGAGCAGGTCGTAGGTCCTTGTTGACTCCAAGGAGTCAAAAGGAGTCTTTCCCGTGAGCTCAAGTCCTGTGTGAACAAGACAACAGAAATATTTCTAAATTACACTCTTACCACATGCATGTTTTCAATGGTATTTTTAAAAAGTAACGGAGCCTGAATATGTATGTGTGTGTTTACAGGGCTGCCATCCACTTTGAAATCATCATTCTGTCTGAAAACATTTACCTGCTATAGCTGAAAGTAACGCATAAGGTGACTTGAACCGAAAGAAACTGAGGGTACGTCTATACTTACGCGTCGCGTCGGAGGAGTCCAATCGATCTTCTGGGTTCGATTTATCGCGTCTTGTCTAGACGCGATAAATCGAACCAGGAAGTGCTCCCCCGTCGACGCTTGTAATCCTACTCCGCAAACGGAGTAGGCGGAGTCGACGGGGGAGCCTGCGCGCCGCGTGTGGACCCCGGGTAAGTACCTTTTCAGTCGAACTAAGATACTTCGACTTCAGCTACGTTATTCACGTAGCTGAAGTTGCGTATCTTAGTTCGAATTGGGGGGTTAGTGTAGACCAGCCCTCAGACTGTTTCTCTAGGCAGTGTTTTAGTATGTTTACTTCATGTGTTTGACAGCACAATGCACACAGTCAATTTAATTTTCTCCTCTCTGTAGTCACTGTACCCTGAAGTGTGTGGGTCTTGCTTGCATCAATGGGGGGAAGTGTAGGATGGAGAGAAACCCTTTATTTTAAAATGGACACACCTGATGGTAAAATCACAGAAATTAGCATGTGGGCTCATGGGGAGGATAAGTGCCTGAAAGTTCTCAAACTCATTTTTAAACACACTGACCAGGTTGCAAGTTGATAGTATTCCTTTAAGTGATTTTGGTACTTTTTTTCAGTGACTGATTTTCTTCAGGGAAATGTAACCTCCAGTGTTCCCATGTGCTGCAGGTTTCCTCTGACCTCCTCGACTATGGCCAGGGTGGGTGTGACGTGAGGGATCTGGGGGATCATCTTTGTGCAGTGACTGGCTTTTAATGGCTTTAGTGGACTACCAAGTGTTTTGCCCCCCATCTTATCCTGAGTCATGTTGCTGTCCCCCTGCTCTGCAATGTAATATAATTCTAGCTGTCCCTCAAGGCAACAGTGAATGCTGCACTCAATCTGTGAGTGGGAAGATAGACAGCTGCTGCCCATATTGCTCTAACCATTCATAAGTGATGCCAAAGCTTGGTTTAACAGCTAAACTTCCCCGCTCCTCCTGGGAAACTGCGTGTGCATCTCCATAGTGCACCCATATGTGCCCTTCCATTCCCTGAAGTAGGTGTTGTAATTAGAAGGTGCATTTGAAGGGGTGGGAATGAAGATGAGAAATCAGAGTTTGTTTAGACTGCAGAAAATAATACATTTGGTGACTAATCAAGCATGCGATAGTAATTAAAGTGGCAAAACTGATTTTTTTTGCATGTTCTGTCTCAAAAGGAGTTGGAACTAGCTAGGAAAGGATCTCTCTAAACCTATTGTATAAAATACGCAAGTTTAAAATAATTTTTCAAAATCAGGATATGTTCTAGTTGAAAGAATTAATTCAGGGAAGTCCTTTGGCCTATGTTACACAGGTCAGAGTAGACCATCAAAATGGTCCCTTCTGGCTTTATAATCTATGAATTGAAAAACAGCTTGAGATTTTTAAAATGTTGTCATTATAAACTAAGGTAACTGTGGAACAGGAATAATTTACCCATCAACAGGTATCTGGCCACTCATTCTGGTGATAAATAAATAAAATAAATTGAAATAATGAACCCTACACATGCACCGCAGCAGCTATTGCTTCCTTTGGCGGAGCTATTCTTAGCCACACGCCATCCACAGAAGTTGTGGGAATGTAGTCACATATGTTAAAGAAAAAGTACATTTTAAAAAAACCAAACCCCTGTCATTTCTCCTTCTGGTTCACATCTCTTGGCACCCTGGTCGGAGCTCTAGTGTAGACTGGCCACCAGCTTTTGAAATGTTACATTGTCCAACCATACTCAGAGCAGGAAATAAGGTCTAGTGTAGACAAGGCCAGTGAGATAGGGTCAGGAAGAGGCTTGCTTCTCGGCTGAGATTTCTGCAAGTGGAATTACCTGTTGGGGTAGCTTTGTTGCTGGTTTTGTCATCTGTGTTCAAGTAAAGGAGGCCTGTGCACATGCTCTAAAAAAATAAATGTAGACAAGGAAATATTCGGAGTTCACCTGTCTGCAGATTTCTCTTCCAATGGGAAAGTGACACAGCCCTAAAGTCCCAAGAAGTGCGATGGCACCGTAAAGGGGCAATACAGTAAGTCTTTGCTATGGATGTGTTAAGTGCCTGGGAAACTCGGGGTATATGTCATGTGAGACCATTGCTCTTTCTTGAATAATATCAGCAAAACCTCATATTTCTTTATACGCTTGAGCTGTGGTATGTTATCTCTGCATTCACCTTCTGACCTTTTCCTGCTCAACCATTAAAATATAATTTGATTGTCATGGCTATGTTTAATAGAGATGTGTCCTGTGTAGTCTGGGGCACATATTTGCCTATTGGGTTGGCTCTCTAGGAAAGCTGTTCTTCCCCCCACCCCCACTGCATCCTAAAAGTTAGGCCTGACCTGGTTGTAAAAATGCCTTAGCTGGGGCCCCACTATTTGCTGGTGCCATTATTCTCTTGGCATTGTTCAAGGGTTGGTGCAGCTCCACCAGAACTAGCAATGATAGAAATGGTGCTGTAGATGAGGTGTAGGTGTCTTCAGCTTTGTGGCAAATCACCGAATTGCAATTGGTTGAGAAATGGGCAAATTAAGGCTTTGACAGCAAGAGAAGTCAGACACTTCCAGGGCCCTACAAACACCAAGCATGGAGGCTCTCTCTCCCCACCCTCACCATTGAACGAGTGGCAGCAAGGCCTCCTGGCTTCTTCTCAGGAGCAGCCAAGATTCTTTCTCCTCCTGGAGAGACGAGGTGATAGCTGAAGGGGTCACCTTGTACTTATACCCTTATTTGCTAGGGTTAGACTGGGCCTGCTGCTCTCTAACCCTCCTGCCACGCAACAGAACCTTCTACTGGGGGGCAGTGGGACTTGGGGTAAACACTTCCTTGAGAGGCCTGGGGTAGTTCATCCTCTCAGAGACATTGGTTCAGGCTGTCTGCAGACTCAGGCAGATATGGCTGCTTTGATTACACGCACAGTGAGCCATGTTTTCAAGGCTGCTTTTTCTTTTTTCAACCATGAGGGCTAGAAACTTTAACAAAAAATTAATGAAAGCTGAGATTCTGATGTTATCACATGGCTCCAGGAGCTTGGGTCCTAGGCACAAACTTTGTCCTTTGTCACATTAGACAGATCTTATTAAATGTGTTGCTTAATACACTGCTACTTATGTTTAATAAAAATATACCATTAAATATACAGGTGAAACACGGCCAGGTTAATGTTGTTGATAGAACTTTAACTTTTGCATTTCCTGAGACTTTTAAATGTTAACACTGCAGCTAGAATGTTCCAGTGACAGAATATTTTTGCACTTATTGAGCTATAGAACTGTTTTAAAATAACATCTCTCTCCAGGAGCATATATTTGACATTTGTCACTTTATTTTCCGGAGATCATAACCTGATAAGTTCCCACAGCCACTATCCGATGTCTTCAACTTGGGTTTAATTGCTGTACGTGAAACCTGTGATTACTTACTGTTGGAGCCCTCCTGGCCTGGCAGTAGATGAGAATGGAAGCACAAAATGTTTAATTTTAAAGGGAGAAGATAATTCTGCAATTGTGAACCAATGGAATGAGGTCATCACTGGAGTCTGTATAGTTTTGGCCAATAAATTACAGATAACTGTGAAAATCTGGAAGAATACTTACTTTTTGGTGAGAAACATTTATATGTATTTTGCTTTTTTAGAAAAAAAGCAAAATACAATTCTTAACTATGTACTGGAAACAAACTAGTGGATGTGTAGCTGAAAATGGAGACAGTTTACTATGTTTGTACCATACAATATTGTATGCCCTCATTTGAAATAAGCTTGTCTGGTTGCTGTTTGTACTTCGCATTATTAGCTGGCTTTACATGCAGGAACACATTCTTGTGCTGGAATTATTTGTAATGGCTTGGTTTCTAATTTTAAAAAGGATGCAGTGATAAAATGGCCTTGCAAAGCTTCCACTTCCTCTCTACAGCTGCATGTTACTGCATCTTTATGAGGAAGTAAAACCAAAATGGTTTTTGCGCAAGTTTTGACACATACCTGACTGAAGCCATTTACTGAGGTAAAGCTTTCAGTTTTTTGCATGGGTGTGCGTGTGTATTTGTGCCCTCCCCCCTCCCTCCCCCCCAAAAAAACACAAAATCCCAACACTCAAGCTACTGCATTACATAAATATGAGATCTGTTTAAAGGCCATATGTTGATATTTTGCATCAAATAATTTCTTAAATCGGCATATAATCCCTAATGACAAATGGTGCAATAGTTAGATACTGCCACTTCTGCTCTGACACTTATTTGTAAATTAATTTGATATGAGCTATATTTTTTTATGTTGCAGCTTTCATAACTTGTTAATTTGATAACAGGCAAGTCTCATTTTACGCGCATTTAACATGCGTGAATTCAGCTTTGCGCGGTCGGCAAAAACAAAAGAGGGAAAAAATAATTTAAATACTGTACCTGTAGTGCGGGTGATTCCGCCCGCCATTACACTCAATGTAATTTTGACTAATCACGATTTTCGCTTTACGCGCTGACTGCGGAACGTAACCCCAGCGTAAGATGAGACTCACCTGTACTATCTTTTGGCCATGCAAAGCTTTTTTTACTAAAATAACTGGTTAGTAATAACTAGTTGCTCACCAATAACTAACAGTTTAGTAAAGGCTTTATAGAGCATAACTGCCAACTGAGCACAGCTGGCTTAAAGAAATTTTAACTGTAAAAATGTAAAATCAAGTATATTTGTCTCTATGAGGAACCTTTTTTAATTTGGGCAACACGTTGACTCCAGCTTCCTCTTCATTAGAAGGATGGAAACATGAACTTTAACATTTTAAATAAAAATTCTTTTGGGAAGCAAAACTGCTGTGAACGTTCATCAGCCTTTATATGATTTGCTTGATTAATAATGCAGTTAGTACCGTTCAGAGAGACAGTATACCCATTTTAACATTCATCTTTGTGTACTTCGAGACTGACCTTACAGGCGCCTCATATTACCAGGGTTAAATGAGTCTTGACTGCATTCTGAAATCTTACCCTTGGACAAAATTCTGCTTTCAATTATGCTGGTGTATATGCAGAGTAACTGTGCTGAATATAATGGAGGCACTTCAGATTTACACTGATATAAATGAGAGCAGCGTCTGGTCCCTTTTCTTGGTTTCTGTGAATAATGTCAATTTGCATTGTTTCGACATTTGTATTTGATTAAAACTGGGACAATCTTCCTCATTTGATTGCAATCATTTTTTTTAACCTGTGGAAACTGGTTAGATTGCTCTCTAAGGGCCCAATGCTGCTAGATGCTGAGCTCCCTCAATGGCACCCCAGGATGCTAAGCATTTAGCAGCGCTTTATAGGATTGCCGCCCAGGACTGGAATCACCGGGAGTACTCATGGATCTAGTTTCCATTAGATACATTTACTAATTGCTCACAATGGGTGCAGTACTGGGTTCAGTACTGGTTCCACTGTACACAGTTAAGCTGCAAGTCTGAACCATGGTTTTCTGAAATGTTGCTGAACAGGGTTTGTCTTGGTCTATGCTTGCAGTTAAACTGCGGGCAATGGAATCAGCGCTGAAATAATTGCTCACACCCATTGTCTTCAACAGGTGATGTTTTGTTCAAGTGTAGTCCAGGTCATGAAGGATTTGATGTGTATGCAGGTGACAGAAACTGGTCCTCCAGGCTGTTCGATCAGTAAGAAGTTTAACTTTCTATGTTCTTGACAGAACAGCTGGTCTCTTCGCAACTTGGTTTTTAGTTTAAAAAGAGAGGTTTTTTTGTTTGTAGTATTCATCAGCCTTCGGAGGGAGCCTTTGCTCAGAGATCTGTAATAGGAGTTTTGTTTTCACGTGACGTGTTCATTTACACAGAAGGGGTAGGTCTCGACTTTCAAACCTGGCTGTCTACAGTTAGACTCATTTCCTCTTTCCTCCCACCCTGAGCTGCTGGGAACCCACGGGTTCCACTGAAGTCAGTGGAAGCTGCAGATGTTTGGCACCTTTGAAAATCAGGCCACTTTTAGTTCCTGATAATGGTTGGTGCCCGTGTTTAACTTTGCTCACTGAGTAATCCCATTGCATGAGCCACTGAAGTCTTAAAGCTGTGCAAGCTCGAGGCCTTATTCAGGAGCTTAAAAATAGATTCACAGGCTTGAGAAATGGGGAAATTTGAAGACAACCCTGGAAGATTTGGCCCTTAACAGTTTTAATCTGATACAGTGTCATTAGGTGTGTGTTAATTTCAAAACTGATAAAAGGAAACACTTTTTCACTCAGGTACGTAATTACTGTGGAGCTCATTGCCACAGGATGTTAGCAAGATTCAGAGTGTGATTGGACATTTGCATGAATAACAAAAATACTCAGATTTGTTTGTTAGTCTTTCTCAAACTTTTTAAGCATTATCATAGGATCATCTTGATCATTTAGTCTGACCTCCTGCACATTCCAGGCCACAGAAACTCAACCACCCGCTCCTGTAATTGACATCTAATCGCTAATAAAATGAGATTGGTGTAAACCTTGAAGGATGAAGTTTTATGAGTCTGTCATGGGGGCAGATTATTTTACATCTGTCTATTGTGGGGTTCTTGCACCTTCCTCTCCAGCATCTGGTGCTGGCCAATGTCAGGAGACTAGATGGGCCATGGCTCTGATCCAGTCTGGGAATACATATGATGTCAGTATGGGCCCAGTTCAGCAAAGCATTTAACTTCATACACATGCTTCAGTGCTTTGCTGAATCAGGACCTGTGTTATTTTCCCATCTTTGAACCCTGTCTAGCAATCACCAGTGAAGTTAATAGAAAATATTCCTGTTGATTTCATTGGGCTTTGGATCAAGCTCTTTGTCTCTGAAAGATAAATAACTTCACATACTCTGCTTAAAAAAACACTTTTAAAAATATGTGAATGCCAAATAGTATCGCTGTGGAGAGAGAAGCCATATATTTACATTGTAAATCATTTGTCTTTTTAAACTTGTTTTAATCTCCAGATGTGGAGACGGAAACAGTGAACTAACTACTTCTAATGCAGTCTGCAAAAAGTCTGGCTGGGGGATGGGGACTCAAAGGCTCACATTTTACATAGGTGTACATCACCAGTTTGTAGCAGGAACAGTAATTTTAGTATTTACACACCCAGATCTTAAAGTATTTCAGATATTAGTGTGGAAGTGGATGGTTTTTAAAAAAACCGATGAATTGATAACTGCTTCTTAATCTTATCCAGCAGCGATCTGGCAGTATTATTCTCTACTGTTCATTACAACCGCTGACTGAACATGTGAAACTAATAGAACCTGTAGTATACTCATAGTGCAGTCAGTACAATAAGATATACTGCTCAGTATAGTACCGTGTGCTCCTATGCAGCAGCTCAATACTGCCAATGTCCTTAGTCATTAAGTGATAAACTTGCATATCTCGCTGGCAAAATTGGTTGTCATTAAGGATGTTGACTATTTTTAACTTGTCACCTTTAATATGTTTATTTCCTTCTGTCCATTTTAGTAGCATTTTCCTTTCAAGGGGTTTCTTGTTCCCTTTTGGGCTGAGCAGTGCGGTTTTTATTGGGACTGCTTTGGTGATGGTTCATGATCATAAAAATTACACTGCTGTTTTGTTTTATTTGTATATTCTTTCAATGCTCTGCACAGGAATGCCGGTGCAAGCAAATGTGGGGGTCTTTTGAAATGTCATTCCCCTAGGGCTAGATGGCGGCCTGACTTGCATGGCAGCCCAGCTGAGTAGTAGAATGCAAGATGCCCCCCTCACCATCCAGGTAGCTGGCAAAAGGAAGGAAGCAGCTGTGCAGAGAAGAGAGCACTTTTCTACAGAGCTGCTGCGATTCCCTCTTGTAAAGCTGGGCTGAGGGAGAGACAGGGTGTGAAGTCACCCAAGCGCTGGCTAGCGTAACTACGCTAGTGTGCCAAGGGAAGTATGCAGTATTGCCAACCACGAGCATTGAAAGATCCTGAAGAAGGCGCCCCCTCTTCCCCCCCCCCCCTGATCATTAGATTGGTATAAAAATCCTGAGGTTTAAACAAAGTGTAAGTGTGTGTGTGGGGGGGTGGGTTCATCGGTTTGCCTTTTGGCTTTTTGAACCTTCAGGGTGCACTTGGGTCCCATTTTCAAGCTTTTCTCTGCCACCAGGAGGGGTAGAAACTTTTTTTGTTTTTTTTTAAATGAAAGCTGAGTTTCTCAAGTAAGCACAGGACTCTAGGTGGTGGGGCTTTAAGAAAAACACCAAACATTGCGAAATTTGTAACCACACAGGAGTTCAAAACAGCGAGTATATAGTGTCAGGTGTAGACTCAGCACAGGGTACTTTGCTTGTGGAGCAAAGGGAGCCCAGGAGGCAGCCTGTGAGTGTCACAGTCACTGTCTGTTTCTTGTTCTGATTCAGAAGGGCGGTACAACAGGGCTGTCCCTTGCTTGAAGATCATGGCAAAACCATGACTTGGCCCCTAACCTCCTGACTACAAGGCCCAAGATTCGGAGTGTGACTGTTCCTCCCCGTCCCTTTCCCATCTCACCTGTCTTGCTCCAGACTCCTGTTCTGTGTCATCCAAGATTTAGTTTCCTGGGTGTTTGTGGAAGGATCAGGGAAGTAGTGGATGGCATTTTCCTATTAAACAGGAGGACTGGGGAACCTGCAGTGTGCTCCGGACAGGCCTGTGAAGACTGGAGACACCCTGATTTCCCACCTTTATCGTCCAAGAGTTGCTCTGTGTAGACATAGCTCTAACTCTGCTCTGGACTATGGGCAGCAAATATCACATTAACATTCTAGTCTGTCGCTGTTCGGTTGGGGTGATGTGGGTGACAGATGTCCTGTTGCTGATATTAATCTCTAAACCAGCCCTGCTGCATGGATGATTTTGGACAGAGGTGTTCAGATGTAGAAGCTAGAATACTGTAATGCTAAAGCTGTTTAGCGTTGACCTGCTCATTATATTCTTCAGTTGTAGTTTAACATGTCATGGGGGAAAAATAAAACAGAAAAATAAAAGCCTAAAATATCCCAAATTGTCTGTGCGCTTCCAGCTGTTTTAATGTACTCTCCAATATGACACATGCATTCATCTCTAATTTAAAATCAAAAGGGGACTTATTTCCTTATCCCCTCTAGGAAGGTTTTCAAAATGCTGTGCAAACCTAGTAAATACAGTATGCCAGATTCTGTAACCACTACTTCAGTTTGAGTTGCACATGCTCACACAAGTTATCCTATTCAATCCTATTCATTCTGAGTTAAAGCCCCAAATGAGGAGAGTTCGTATAGGTTAATGCACCAGGGCACTGGTCCTTTGGGCATATGCAAGACCCAGCTTGCCCAGAATGTTAAAGGGATTGGGGAATCCCTTTAAGACTTGTTTTTAGGAGAGGGTATTCTCCAGATGGAGCAAATGAGTGAGAGGTGTCCTGTGACTTCAGAATGAAAGTAAGGGCTGCTATGTAAGAAGCAGCCTGAACTCTTTGTGGTGGGAGACCTGCAGGGAGAATGAGATGCTGGGGTGGGCTTGGCACAATGGACTAGGGAGAGGGCCTAGGAAAGGTGGTAGAAAAAGCCTAGATGGAGGTGGCCATGTAGGAAACAGTGAAGCAAGGGTGTGGAGAGGATAGAGTGGACAGCCACTACATAGTGGCAGTGTCTGACAAACTTGAATTAATTTATACTCGCAATACCTCTGTGGTAGGGAAGGATTATCCCCATTTTACACATGGGAAACTGAGGCACAGAGAAATTAAGTGACTTGCCTAAGGTCACACAGGAAGTAAGTAGCACAGCAAGGAATTGAACCCTGATCTACTGATTCCAGTGCCTTCCTCTCTGAATGTTCTTTATTAGTGTTTACTAAAGTGGCTGAAGTTAAATCATATGTCATAAGAGGAAAAATAAACAGTTTCATAACAAGGGTTTTAATTTATACTCCACCTACATAATTTCCTTAAATAGCTCTTCTGTAATATTTGTAAAATTCATGTTGATCCACTGTGCTACTAACGAGGATGTGCAATATAATGAAATCGTTTCTAGGTTGTTGACTAGTGATAAGTCTTATTTTGGGTGACTCTGCAGTGGATATTCATTATCAGTAGCTAATCCTGATCATGTTAGCGATGGTAAAGGCTATACCTCTCCCTCATTTGGATTTGAGACCTTGGTGACACCAAAACATTGTCTTAGTGAAACTGTCAAGTATGGAGAAGATAATTGCCAGAATTCTGGAACATATGAATCTCATATGCCAGTTTATTTTCAATATCACCTTACTGTGATTTTAGTCTCAATAGATTATTTGATGATCTCTCAGGCCATGATGTTATAAAACATCAGCAATCTTCCTAGCTAGGTATGTGATGGTTCAGGAGGAGAATGAGATGAATCTTTGTTGTGGTATATAACAGAAAATAAAGATATCTGTGCAAAGTGACTTGAGAAACCTTTTATGGTTTGCTATTTAACATAATGGGCTCACAGGCAAATGTTTCCATGAAGAAATAATCTCTTCCCCTTTTGTCTCCAGCAGGACAGAAATTTGCTTGTTATTTTTAGATGGGCTCCCTTGCGTATGCTTGCATTGTGTTATGATTATTTCAACCTTAAAAATTATATGCACCCTTTTAAAGAAACAGTTATTGATATACAAGAAGCTGACTGGACAACATTAGCAGCAAGAGATTCAATGAGCAATGAAATTGGGAACAACTTTCCCTCTCCTGCTGTGCCTTGTGTAAACTCTGTGCAGCAGAAAATCTGAACTATAGAGTACCATGCAGAGTAGGTATCTCTCAAGCCACGCAGAAGATCTGCTGAGAAGCATAGGATGTACATGCCTGAGTACAAATGAAATGTCCCAATAGAATCCAGAATTGTTCTTGTGTTTTATGCCTATATAATATACATATTAACAGAGCCTGGGCTGGTTCTGAAAATTTCAGGTGCCTGTAGAAATGGGAGTTCTTGATGGTAACGGGTCTGATGGTATTCTTATGTGTGTTTACAGACGCATCATTTTCCAGCTGTTAGGCTAAAAATATGTCCTGTTCTGGCTATGATTACGTTTAGCTTATTAAATGGTTTGCCATAATAATAGTACTGGGCTGGCACTGATAACACTTCTTATCTTGAAAGCACTTCACAAATGTGAACTAGTGGATCCTTTCAACAGCCCATCTAGGTAGAGCAGTATTATCCCCAATTTACAGACTGAGACCAGCTGAGACAGAGGTTAATTGACTTGCCTGAAGGCACAGAGAGTTAACATGGATCAGGTTCAGTATTAGAAGTTCCTAGCTCCTAGTCCTGTGCTCAGACCACACAAGTTCCTAATACCTCTTTTATTACTGCAGATGAAATCTGTCTTCTGTTCACTAGCACTGTATATTAAAACTTGCTGCCCTCCAAGATGGGTGTGCACTGTACCACCAGGCTCTCTGGAAAGAAAGGCAAAATGAGAGTGAATCACAGTGCACACACTATATCAGGAACTGCTTTTTATAGAAATGCATTAGAAGAGATTTTCAGGGATGTCTTCCTCAGAAAAATCTTTCAGACACAGTACTAGCAAAAATGTAGAGAAGCTGGACAAGCATGCATATACCATCGCCTTTGTCTTTGTCATACATATATTCCACATCAAAAAGCCCTAACAAGGAATTCGGCACACAGCCTTGCACTCAACATCTGTTTTTAGTTACCAGTATAGTACATGGCAGGCAGAGTTTTCAGATTTCGAACCACAAAAGTAACAAAACTGGCTTAATGCATTATCTGGACATGTGTGCTCAGTCTGTTGTTCAGAGACTGTCAGAACGAATTACGTTAGTGTTTACTAGGATGTTTGAGCATCAAAGTGAGCTCCACATAAATAGCTATACTTCAGGTACACAGGTAAAACCCTTCAGGAATAAAGCTGTATTTGAGAATAATTACTATTTAAATTGCTTATTGTACTCTTGTTAATACTTACACTAGTATTTTTGTTTGCTGGTCTCTGAAACAGTAGTCTTTGAGGGAAGATAGTCCAAATTATGTAGGATCTTTTGGAAATGTTCATACAATCTATTAAATTAATCTTGAACCCATGCAGTAATACATGGAAATCCCAGTAGATGTTTAAATACGAATTCTCTCTGTAAAGGGATAAACAATCTGCTTAGTCAAAGGGGAACTCTCACTTACTTCTATCCTGAAGTGTTAAATGTATATATGAGTTATACATATAGAGGGGGACGTACTAAAACAGAATCCAGACAAAGGAGATGCCTACACTGAGGACACTTTCCAATTGGTTTTAAAACTGGTTTAGCTTCAGCCAATTTTAAAATCAGTTAGAGCTAGTGTAGACCTAGTTTAAAATGGCCTGATCCATTTTTGAATGAACTGGTTTCAAGGCACATTGCTACACTGGGAAGTTTTTGTAAGTATTAAGGGCTAAATGGAACCCCCATGCAGTGAGATGATGGAAGGGGGCCTGGAAACTCTGTGTGAGACTTGCCTTGTGGAGTTTCCTTGGGGCTCTCCCTTCAGCAGGGAGGGTTTGGGTAGGGCTGCAGGGCTCTGTGGGGAAAGGAATCCCTATTTCAGTGGAGGGGCTGTTCCTCTGTGCTGCTCCTGTAGACTTACCCATAACCAAAGTCAGTACTAGAGTAAGGATTATAATGTAAGAGTGCCTGGTTCCTGTAATGCTGCCTGTGGGCAGACTACCTGCTCCTGTGCTAACCCTCCCTCTCAGAGTGGGGGCAGGTGCAGACACTGATGGTTATTATTTTGTATTATTTGTGTTACCGTCATTTCTAGGAGCCCTAATCATGGATCAGGATGCCATTTGGTTCGGCACTGTACAAGCACAGATAATTGCTCAGATACCTGCTGCAAGGAAGGGGAGAATGCTGTGGAGACCAGCTTCTATTCTTGGCTACTGCAAACAGGCTTTCATAGAATCACAGAACTGGAAGGGACCTCGAGAGGTCATCTAATCCAGTCCCCTGCACTCGTGGCAGGACTAAGTATTACCTAGACCATCCCTGACAGGTGTTTGGCTAACATGCTCTTAAAAAATCCCCAATGATGGAGATTCCACAACCTCTGTAGGCAATTTATTCCAGTGCTTAACCACCCTGACAGTTAGGAAGGTTTTCCTAATGTCCAATCTAAACCTCCCTTGCTGCAATTTAAGCCCATTGCTTCTTGTTCTATCCTCAGCGGTTAGGAAGAACAAATTTTCTCCCTCCTCCTTGTAACAACCTTTTATGTATTTGAAAGTTGTTATCATGTCCCTCTCAGCCTTTTCTTTTCCAGACTAAACAAACCCAATTTTTTCAATCTTCCCTCATAGGTCATGTTTTCTAGACCTTTAATCATTTTTGTCGCTCTTCTCTGGACTCTCTCCAATTTGTCCACATTCTTCCTGAAACGTGTCACCCAGAACTGGACACACTACTCCAGTTGAGGCCTAATCAGCACGGAGTAGAGCAGAAGAATTACTTCTCGTGTCTTGCTTACAACACTCCTGCTAATACATCCTAGAACAGTGGTTCCCAAACTGGGGTTCATGAAATGTTACAGGGGGTTCTTGGGGAAAAAAATTCCCTAATGGCGGACAGAGCTGTCTCTAAGGACCCCAGGCAGCATGGGGCTGGAGCCCGTGGACTTCCAAGAGCTAAGCAGATCAAAGCAAACATAAGAATCACACTGAGGAGATTTAAACTTCAAGACTCCTAATAAGAAATGGAAAGGGTGGTGGATATTTTTTGTTGTTTTTAAAATTAAATAGGCAGCTAGTATTGTTCTTAAAATTATTACGAAGAGCAAGTTTAAAGCTTCGTTGTAACGTGCATTGTTTGCCTGGACTGCTCAAGACCTGAATGCTTCTACAGGAGGAACTCTTTGAGTTGGCTTATTAAATACCTTCATGATGTTTCACATCTGATACTCCTTGAAGAAACATAGGAGCCTTGTCTTATAACAGACTTATTCAAAGTGATACAAGATATGAAAGTGGGATCTTGGAAGAGTGTTGCAGTTTTCATAATGTAATAAAAATACTGTAATGATAAATAATAATAATAATAAATAGTGTGTAACAAGCATGTAAAAACAAATTATATTTCCAAGATCACTGCTTTCATAATTTATACTCAGGTAAAGGAGAAAATCCCTGGAAATATTCATTTTTAGGAGGGGGTTTGCAAGACTTGACATTTTAGTGAAAGGGGTTCACAGGTTGTTAAAGTTTGGGAACCACTGATCTAGGTTGTATTTCCCTAGTTTGTTTATGAGAAGGTCATGTGAGACCGTATCAAAAGCTTTACTAGAGTCAAGATATACAATGTCTACTGCACCCCACTCCCCCCCCCCCCCCCACACACACACATCCACAAAGCTTGTTACCCTGTCAAAGAAAGCTATCAGGTTGGTTTCACATGATTTGTTTTTGACAAATCCATGCTGACTGTTACTTATCACCTTATTGTCTTCTAGATGTTTGCAAATTCATTGCTTAATTATTTGCCCCATTATCTTTCTGGGTACAAAAGCTAAGCTGACTGGTCTGTAATTCCTCAGGTTGTCTTTATTTACCTTTTTATAGATGGGCACTATATTTTCCCTCTCCCAGTCTTCTGGAATCTCTCCCGTCTTCCATGACTTTTTCAAAGATAATCACAAATGGCTCAGATATCTCCTCAGTCAGCTCCTTGAGTATTCTAGGATGCATTTCATCAGGCTCTGGTGACTTGAATACATCAAATTTGTCCAAGTAATTTTTAACTTATTCTTTCCCTATTTTAGCCGCTTCTGATCCTACCTCATTTTCACTGGCATTCACTATGTTAGACATCCAATCACCACCAACCCTCTTGGTGAAAACCGAAACAAATAAGTCATTAAGCATCCCTGCTATTTCCATGTTTTCTGATATTTTTTCCCTCTCACTGAGTAATGGGCCTACCCTGTCCTTGGTCTTCCTCTTGCTTCTTACGTATTTGTAGAATGTTTTCTTTTTACCCTTTATGTCTCTAGCTAGTTTGATCTTGTTTTGTGCCTTGGCCTTTCTAATTTTGTCCCTACATACTTGTATTCTTTGTTTATATTCATCCTTTGTAATTTGACCTAGTTTCTGCTTTCATGGGGGCTGGCAGAGTAGGGGAGCATACCACAGAATTGGCACTTGCTCTTGTTTGCACCCTGTAGCTGGGATCAATTGGGTTAGGCTACCATCCTTTTTTTTTTTCCTAAACAGAGGCTAGCTTGGGGCCCTAGGATCTGAGAGGTGACATCGGAGTTCAAATATAATTTTGCTCTGCTTTCACTTGCTGCCATAAAGTGAGGTTACCCCGTTAGCTGTGGTTAGTGGGCTTGTTCACACTTTAGAAATTTAGTGAAATAGTGATTTTAGGACAGTTATTTTCATGTAAGCCTCTGTGTGGAGATATTTATTCTGACAGAGTGCTGTGATGGGACATTGGCCAGGAGAGAGTTAATGAGGTCCTGTGGACCCAATGGATCCTGCCCCGATATACCTGCAGCACATGTCAGGAATGGAGAAGGGAGTGATGAGGAGAAGGCCCAGTTAAGTTCAGGGCTGACCAGGAAGGAGAGACCAGAGCGCTACTTCTCTTTCAGTGAGGAAAGCCTGGTTTCTGCCAAGAGTCAGAGACCGCTTGCTGTCTCTCCTGCTGGAGAGGACGACTAGGCCCAGAAAGCCTGACTAAAAGGAATGGCTGCATGAAGATAAGACCCGAGTAGAAAGGCGGGGTCCTGCCGAAGACTTATTGGATGACCCTGGTTTTGAGTCCTTTATTTTTGGACTTTAATACCCCAGAAATCTAGACTGTTCTCAGTGGTAGAAGATGACAGAACAAGGAGTAATGGTCTCAAGTTGCAGAGGGGGAGGTTTAGGTTGGATATTAGGAAAAACTTTTTCACTAGTAGAGTGGTGAAGCACTGGAATGGATTACCTAGGGAGGTAGTGGAATCTCCTTCCTTAGAGGCTTGGGAGACCAGGGATCAGTTTCTTGCTTTGGCCATAGGCGCCAACTCCGTGGGTGCTCCGGGGCTGGAGCACCCACAGGGAAAAATTAGTGGGGGCTCTGCACCCACCGGCAACCAAGCTCCCCTCACCCCCCGCCCCACCTCCTTCTCCTCCCCCCTGAGCGCGCCGCATCCCCGCTCCTCCACCTACCTCCCAGCGTTGCCCGCCCGGCCGCTGACAAACAGTTCTTTGGCAGCGTTAGCACGCTCCGGGAGCGGGTGGAGGAGCGGGAACATGGTGCGCTCAGGGGAGGAGGTGGGGAAGAGGTGGGGCCGGGGCGGGGATTTGGGGAAGGAGTTGGAATATTGGCAGGAAAGGGGCGGCATTGGGGAAGGGGTTGGAATGGGGGCGGGGAAGAGGTGGGGCAGGGGTGGGGCCTCATGGAAGGGGTGGAGTGGAGGTGGGGCCGGGGAAGAGTGTGGGGTCAAGCACAAACGGGAAAAAGGGGAAGTCAGCGCCTATGGCTCTGGCACAGATTTCCTGTGTGATCTTGGCAAGTCACTTAGTCTCTTTATGCCTCAGTTCCTCATCCATAAAATGGCAAGAACACCACCCAGGGGTATTGGCATTTTAAAGATTGTAAGCTGCTCAGTAACTACAGTAACAGCAGCATAATAAGTGGTTTCAATGGTTTCAAGAGTCAGAGTGACGATTGAAAGTTATGATTCATGTTTTGTGATTTATTTATTTTTTAATGGAAGCAAGAAGAAATTTTTAGCTCAAAATTGTTTGACAGTTGTTTGTGTGTCTCCAGTGGAACAGGACTGGCAAAAAGTTGAGGAAGGGTTTGTTGTCCTGTCCCCCGCCCCTCCCCCCAAGCAAAAAAGCCAATAATCTTGTCTTTCATTAATTTTGTATGTGTTGTATTTACCAGGTTGAAACTGGCTCTGTATCTTTTGGAATTACTTTAATCAACTCCTTGTTTCTTAATTATTTTTGGCTTAGTATGAGCACTAACAGCGCTGGAAGGGTGGATTTGTAACCTGACGTATATTTTTTAAATAACAGGTTTATTTGCTTCTCACTCGCTTTTACAGCTACATTCTACAATGCCTGTAAAGATGTAAGTATCACGGAAAAAGTCAAAAGACTGAGTCATAGAAATGTTTTAAACTTTGCAATGAAAGTGCCTAGTAAGAACAAGTTCAGAGTTTTTGACTGGATCCAATAATGAAATGAAAGGAAACAACTGGATCTTGTTTTCTAAGTGCTAATATATACAGTTCCTGAATTAGAAAACCTCATATACCCTACATCTTGAGGTTTATTTGACCTAGAGGTACAGTACAAACACTATTTCTTTTTGTTAAAAAGCTATCAAATCAAAAATAACAAATGTCTGCAGTGGGGATTATTAATATTAATTATACCTGGCATGTACAGATATTTCTATCAATTTAATGAGTCTTCTGAGGATATCTTTATATATTATCATAAGTTACACTAAAAAAAATAAAGCCGATAGTAGATATAGCCTGACCTTTATGTTTTTTTTTTTATTGGAACAGTGATAAAACCATATAGTTCAATAATGCCTGCCCTTGTTAAAGGGACATTGTTGTGATTGAAAGGCCCAAACATTTAACACGCTCTTTATGTTTATATGCTGATGTGATCATTTGTTCTATGCTTTTAAGGGAAGTTTCTGGTTTACTGACTAATATATGCTGGGGTGCAAATGTATGATTTGGTGCAGTGAGTCAAGTTTCTGGGACTTTTACAAATAACTTTTGTCCCTTTTTTTCATAAGTCATTCTTTTTCCTTTTAAATGTAGGGGCTCACCTCATTTTATAGCATATTGGCCATGCGGACTTCATGTTGTTTCTTTGATGAGCATCTCTGTCCCCTTTCTGCACCAAGACAAATGGCTTCCCTCCATTTCCACCCTAATTTAAGAACCCCCATAATATAATGGCCAGAACAATCCTACAATAACAAATCAATGTACGGGGGGTGGGGGGAAGGAAAGCTGTTTTTAATTTTAGATTTCCAAGCCAGAAGGGACCTTTCAGATCATCTAATCTGACCTTCTGCACAACACAGATTGTAGAAATTTCACCCACATTATTTCTGCATCACGTCTACAACTTTTAAATTAGAATTTGTTACCAAAAAAAAAAAAAAAGCAAATACAACACTTCCATAATGAAAAACAATTTGGCATTGACCTAATCCAGGAAATATGAGTCAACCCCCACTTCTCCATATTTATTCACACCAAAAATGTAGCTGGTGGCTGGAGGCCTGGATTCACTCTTTTTTTTTTCATTAACCCATCCAGCTCTCTCGTTAATTGATTAGCACTGCTTCTTATTTCTGACTTTGGCACGTCATCCCAGACTTCATCTACCCTGTGTGTGCAGAAATTTTGTCTCCGATACAACTCCTGAACTTGTGGTTGTGGCCTCTGGTTTGTTGTAAAATTAGTCACCAGAATCCAACCAATCCTCTAAGCATTCAACTCCCATTGAAAGGGGAAAGCTATTTAATAGTAATGACAATAACAATTATAGTACTCTATTTTAGTACGATAACTAATCCTCTGATGATACTGAAAATCAACCTGACGCTTCTGAGCTGTCTGTCTCTGGGTTAGCCTCTCCCCATCACTTTCTCAACTGTAATTTTCTTTAGCGGCCTTTTATTCCCTACGATGACGGCTCCAACCCCCACATCCTGTGCTTTTATAACTTCGCAGGGTACAGTACGGAAGCTGTGGTGTTTTGTTCTCCTAAGCTTGTTTCACTGAGCTTTTGGATCTGTCTGCTTTGCTAGGCTTGGGGCCTGAAATGCTTAAGTTTTATTATTTTTCTTTGTAGAGTCAGCGAGGTCTCTTTCTTGACGCTGACCCAATATTTGCTCTGTCTGTGTAGTGAGATGAAAACAGCAATTATAGTTCTCCCTGCAATAGCTCTTTCCCTGTGTTTCCTGGTAGAAACCCTTCAGTCCTCCACATAAATCTGATCATCCATCCACATTTAGCCTTAGAACTACTGAGATCCTATCCTTTTCCCCACCCCTAACAAAAGCTGTAAGATCTAGGGACTCCATGCCTGATGGCACTCCATGCATGAGGGTTACTAATTAACTATCAAATTGGTTTTAGTTTTTTTCCATCATATATTATATTACATGTGATATCCCATATCTCAGACATTTTGGTATATTACTCAGATATTACTGAGGCTGAAAAATCTTTCCTGTGCCTTCATCCCTTACAAATACATGCACACTCAGAGGTACCGTTTTATAGAGTGTGAGTCTGGTCCTGTGAGTGCCCTCACCTCCTGTTGTTTGTTGTTTACATTAGGGTAGTTCCTAGGAACTCCAGTCAAGGATCCAGGCCCCTGTAGCTTGCTTAGCTCTCAGCAGTGTTTTGTTCAGATAGAGCTGGAATTGCAGTTTTTGTGGTGTTTGTATGTGATGTGTACCATTACCACATGAAAATGAATGCTGGCTCCCATAGTCTAAATGGAGACATGAAAACAACTTGGTGTCCCTGATATGTTTTTTGCTTTGTGTTTTGCATTAGTCCACGCTAAGGGCCCAGATCTGCAGCTAGTCTGTGCACATCACGCACTGACTTAATAGAGTGGCTGCGGGATTGGGCCTTGTAAAACTTGAACAAAGTCCTTTTAACTTTACAGTTGTACAGATTTGTTATAATTAGGGCCCTGTCAAATTCACAGCCATGCAAAACTCATCACAGACTGTGAAATCTGGTCTCCCCTCTTGAAATTTGGTCTTTTGTGTGCTTGAACCCTATATCGTACAGATTTCATGGGGGAGACAAATGTTTCTCAAATTGGGGGTCCTGACCCAAAGGGAGTTGCAGGAGGGTCACAAGTTTATTTTAGGGGGGTTGTGGTATTGCCAACCTTACTTCTGCGCTGCCTTCAGAGCTGGGTGGCTGGAAAGTGGTGGCTGTTGGCCAGGTGCCCAGCTCTGAAGGCAGCACCTCGCCAGCAGCAGTGCAGAAGTAAGAGTGGCAATACCATACCATGCCACCCTTACTCCTGCGCTGCTGCCTTCAGAGCTGGGCGGCTGGAGAGTGGCGGCTGTTGACTGAGGGCCCACCTCTGCAGTCGGCAGCGCAGAAGTAAGGGTGGCAATACGATATCATGCCATCCTTGTTCTGCGCTGGTGCTGTTGGTGGCTCTGGCTTCAGAGCTGGCCTCTAGGCCAGCAGCCACCACTCTCCAGCGACCCAGCTCTGAAGGCAGCGCCGCTGCCAGCAGCAGTGCAGAAGTAAGGGTAGTTGTACCACAACCCCTCCTACAATAACCTTGTGACCCCTCCACCCCACAACTCCTTTTTGGGTCAGGACCCCTACAATTACAACACCGTGAAATTTCAGATTTAAATAGCTGAAATCATGAAATTTACAATTTTTAAAATTGTATGGCCATGAAATTGACCAAAATGGACCATGAATTTGGTAGGGCCCTTTATAATCAGATGAAGAAGGTCCTCAAGGCTCTAACTACAGTGGGCCCAATCCTGGTCTCACTGAAGTCCATGGTGCATTGATTTAGCCCTGTTACAACAATGTAGGCCAGGTCTACACTAGGAGGGGTTTGCCGGTATAGCCATACTGGCAAACTCCCCCTAGTAGAGACATCTCTCATACCAGCAAAAGAACAGTAAAACTTACACCAGTTCTTCAAAGAAAATAAGCTGTACTGGAACAGGACTTTTTTGCTGGTACTGCTGCATCTACAGTAGGTGTTTTTGCCAATATAAAAATCCTCCAACTGACATTCTATTGGCAAAAGTGACGAGTGTATGCCATCAGTTGCATCTTGGGTCCAAAGACAATCACAGATTTATTAAAGTCAATGAGTGTGCCAAGCACTTGTTCAGGCTCAAGAGAAGGAGCAATCAAACCCTTCTGTGTCATAAAAATAGCTGCAGACAATGGGGCTACTGCCCAAAGGATTGGGCTGCATGGCAGGTCATAGCTAAGGCATGTGGACTGCGTGGTTTCCCTGGCTGGAAACACAGGGCCTAAGATCTGTGGCAGACTGTATGTATAGGAGGCAGACAGTCTGGAGAAGGAGTTGACAGTCTGACCCCTGACAGGAAGCAGAGGGCCAGAACTTCTGGGGTTCAGAACCTGCTGGAATGGCAGACTTGAGGATTTCTGAGCATGGGAACTGTCTGCTTTTGGTTTTCTACTGTGTTTCAGGAAACAGGACTTTGCATATAATTTTTGTAACTAGACAAGTTTACATCAAGACCATATACATGACTCATACCCCTGGTTGATCTTCCTAACAGAAACAGACCAGCAAAGCCCCAAACTCTAGCTAACCGCTCGAGCCAAAAGAGGCAACACTCAGGGACATTAAGTGCTAGGCTCGTTCCTCAGAGAAGGGGCATTGAGAAATGGCTACATCTAGACAATTTTCTTCTGCTGCTAAATTGGGAGGATGATTAAGAAAAACCAAACACCCTCTCCTTCCCCACCAGTCACTTATATTTGCGGGTCCCCAAAGAAGTGTTTTTCTCTCCCTCTGCTGGCTATATACTTTTCTAATAAGTGCTCTTTCAGGGGTTGTGCTGATATAAATTGATGCACAAAGAAAGATGGTTTTGGCATGAATACGTGCTATGTAAGTTGTAAGATTTTTGTTGTCAAACAAAGATTTGTAATTACAGTTCTAAAATCTGAGAGGGGGAAAAGTGTGTCTTTAAGTGGAAACTGTCAAACTAAAGGAAAAGTGCACTCTCTTGAATGTGTAGGGAAGTTTAAATAGGGCTGAATACACCCAGTAGTAGAAGATAGATTTGGACATAACATACTGAACCTTTCCTGTAACCAAATCCATTCTTACTACTTAATTCTCGCTAAGCAGCTGCTTTGTTAAATATTTTAAAGTCTGTAACTTTCTTACATGATATTACTATATTTTTTGTATGCTATTGGATAAATGAAGAAATCTGAACTGAAATGGAGTGGTACATGCTAAATTGCCACAATCACTAACTTCCAGTAGATTTTTGGCAGGGTAAGAAAACTGGTCATTTTAGGCCGTTTTTGTGATATTGGTCTACTAGACTATTGCTGTACTACAAAGACCAGCGAGCACAACTTGCAATGCTAGGAGCATAAATTTAGTCAGGTCTCTTAAGCTGTGACATCAAATCCCCTGAGTGGAAGATGGAAATTGACTCAAAATCTGGTATACACATAGGATAACGTTCAGAGTGGGGGTGGGCAAACTTTTTGGCCCGAGGGCCACATCTGGGTATGGAAATTGTATGGTGGGCCATGAATGCCCACCAAATTGGGGTTGGGGTGCAGGAGAGGGTGAGGGCTCTGGCTGGGGGTGCGGGCTCTGGGGTGGGACTGGGAATGAGGGATTTAAGGTGTAGGAGGGTGCTGCAGACTGGGACCAAGGGGTTCGGAGTGTGGGAGGGGGCTCCGGGCTGGGACACGAGATTTGGGCATGGGAGGGGCTCAGGGATGCAGGCTCCAGGCAGCACTTAACTCAAGCAGTTCCCGGAAGCAGCGGCATGTCTTCCCTCCAGCTCTTATGCGGAGTCACGGCCAAGCGGCTCTGCGTGTTGCCCTGTCTGCAGGTGCCGCCTATGCAGCTCCCATTGGCTGCAGTTCCTGGCCAATGGGGCGGGAGGACTTGGGGCGGGAGGACATGATACTGCTTCCGGGAGCTGTGCAGAGCCGTGGTATGCGTGCACGGAGCGACCCCCGACCCCGCTCCCCAGCTGAAGCACGGGAATGGGACAAGTCTCAGACCCCACTCCACAGTGGGAACTCGAAGACCAGATTAAATCGGCTGGCGGGCTGGATGTGGCCCACGGGCCGTAGTTTTCCCACCCCTGGTCCAGAGCTGTGTTTTACATTTCTATTAAACTATATTAACGCTCCCTCTTCATCCCCCAATTTCTAACTGTTTATTTCCAGCAGTTGCTGGAACTTGGGAGTAACAGCATTTCTCTTGTTGGAATGTATTTTAAAGGATCAATCAAATCTTTTGAAGTTAAGATCCAACTGAGGGGAATAGAGCTTTGAGAAAGTTAGTTATACAGGCAAATATAATGTATACATGGCAGATTCTTAAATACACTTAATTGTTTCTCATGGTTGAAGTATCTGCACTGTAATTGCTTGAGAGATATTGAAGGCAAGATTAAATAAGTCAGGCTCTTGAGAGCAAATAGAAAGATTAAACAAGGAGGTTAGCAAGAACAGTTATAGAGGACTTCCGCATACCCAGCATACCTGAGGCTGATGGCATTTCACATATGCAAATCCCATCTGATAGACACTTCTCTGGGGTCCATGCCAGTTCTTCCTTTTATGTCCAAGCTCTCAAGCCACATTGTAAACACTTCCTTTGCTGTCATATTTGGCTGTGATCCACAGCTACACTAAGTTGCTGCTCCTGGAAACGTTAGAGCTCATTGAATGCAGCATGCCTTTCCACTCTACCGAATTGAGATTGCAGCAGTCACAGTGTCTGTGTCGGATACAGCTGAGCCCCTTGGGTGCTCCAAAGGGCACTGCACCAGTGATGCATTTTTGTGCATCTATTGGGAGGGGTGGAATCTCTTATTCACACTTGCTGTATTTAAGTTTTCCTCCGAGGTTTGCACCTTGCAGATGGCATGGGTTGTCTTGAAATGGACACTGACATACAGGCTGCTCCATTGTGGATGCACTGGGAGCCCTTCTGCTTCTCCTGATTGATCATGTATAGGAGAAGCTATCTCTTACAGCTTGCTAAAGGTGTAGCCATAAGCATACTTGCACAGGCTTCCAGGAACCCTTGTGCCCTTTATTGCCCCATCTCCTCCCCTCTTCCCCCATAAACGCCACAGAATGTGGTTCTGGTTCTAGAGTGCTTAATTAAGCCTATTGTGTGTAAAAGCTTGATGTGATTTTTTTCCCCCTGGTTATACTTCTCTGCCTTTGAGGTCAGTAAAAAGCAAGGAAGACCCTGGTATTGTTGTCTCTCATGTACTACAATAACGTAAGGATACTTTCCTCTTTCACGAGACTTCCTTTGAAGAGTTCAAACCACTTAATGCTTTTCAAATTCTTCCCTTTGCATCATTCCTGGCAATTCTACTTTCGTTCCTGTCAACAAGGCTTGCAGCTTTGGTGTTGAACTTGTCTCCTGTGTTTCTCCTCATCCCAGGTCCAAGAAATCACTGAATCCTGTTTGTTTTCTCCCTTTGGTATCTCCTTTCCTCACTTGATATGCAGGTTGCCTATTCTTTGGCTATCTCTTGCCTTCACTACTCCAACCTCCTCCTCTCTGAACTTCCCACCTCAGTTCCTTTCAACTAACCGGGGCCGGCTCCAGGCACCAGACGGCAAAGCACGTGCCTGGGGCGGCGCCTTGTAAGGAGCGGCAGTCCGGGGATTCTGGGGCGGCGGTTTGTTTTTTGCTTCGGCAGTTCGGAGGCGGCCATTTTTATTTATTTTTTGCTTGGGGCAGCCAAAAAGCTGGAGCCGGCCGTGCAACTAACCCAAAGTGCTCTGTGAAAACTATCTTCCTCGCTCCTGCTCCAGATCATTCCCCTCTTGGGATGCTTTCAGTGCTTTCTTGCCTTCTGAACTGCTCATTCTTCTCATCCTCGCCTTCCATTATTTTGTTTGGCATACTCTCCTGGCAATGCTCCTACATAGCAGAGCTTCCAGAGCATAGAGCCATCTGCAGAGTTTTGCTCCTGAGACCACCTCCATTGACCAAGGGGATGGCTAAGCAATGCATCCTTAAAAACTATCCAGTGGCTACAAATGAGGTGATCAGCAGCCATATCGTGGGTGATTCACGACTTCTGCTCCAGTACAGGAGTGAGTCCTGAGTCCAGACTGTGGAACACCAGCAATCAGATGGGAGGCTTGGCAAAATGAAATAAGGTATTTTCGGTTAAACCGAAGACTACTTTTTATGATTTTACACCAAAGTAATCTGTAGGTGAATGATGAGCCTACTATATGAGTTTCAGCTATGAGACACAAAAACCCATTCAGTCAAGAACTCCTCTCATGAAGGTCATTCCTTCATATGTGGTCATAAAATATTGTGCCTCATATTTTATGTCCTCTGGTTTTGAATTGTCTGGCACTAAAATATGTGTGAAGTGCTCATATTCATAGTATTAGAGAGCACCTTTTTTTACAGCTGCATTTTTTTTTAATTGACTTTTTATTAAAAAATGACTTCTGCTGTGTTGCTTATACAGCTAAGGTTTAAAACAGTGAAACCACACCCTGATTTTACAAGCTCAGAAACATTACTGAATTGTAAGAACCCTATTCAGTATATAAACGCAGTGCGGACTTAAAAATGCCAACACTAAGGCCACGTCTGCACTAGAGAACTTACAGCAGCACAGCTGTACCGATGCAGCTGTGCCGCTGTAAGATCGCCTGAGTAGCTGTTCTATGCCAATGGGAGAGAGCTCTCCTGTCGACATAATTAAACCACCCCCAACAAGCAGTGGTAGCGATGTCGGCGGGAGACGCTCTCTTGCCGACATAGCGCTGTCCACACCGGTGTTTCTGTCGGTGTAACTTATGTCGCTCAGAGGGATGTTATTTTTCCCACACCCCTGAGCACCATGAGTTATACTAACAAAAGTGCTAGTGTAGTGACATAGCCTAGGTAAAACCATTACAATAAGAAAAATAATGACGACAAAATGAGGTTTGTGCAGCATTGGAATGACTGGTTTTAGAGTAGCAGCCGTGTTTAGTCTGTATCCGCAAAAAGAACGAGGAGTACTTGTGGCGCATCCTAGTTAATTAGCTTCTTAGAGTTGGTATGGCAACTTCCACCTTTTCATGTTCTGTGTGTATATATATCTTCATACTGTGTGTTGCATTCTATGCATCTGATGAAGGGAGCTGTAGCCCACGAAAGCTTATGCTCAAATAAATTTTAGTCTCTAAGGTGCCACAAGTACTATATTTTTATTGGAATGTTCAGCATTGGTTTTTTTTAAAATCACATCCTTATTCTACATCTATTTCCTATTGAGGGGCTATGTGTAGTATATACATCAAAATATCTTTGGAATGCTACAGTATAGTGATAAGCTTGTGGTTTAAGCTACCTCATAGTGGGGACTATGTGAACAGTACATAAAAGGCCAGAATTGTATAAAACTGGCTTCTTGTAAAACTACCAACCCCTCCCCACCCCAGTCTTGTGAGCTAGGAAATGGTTATCAGTCATTTTTATTAGATGAAGCATAGGCCATAAAAGGAACAGACAAAACTTAAAGATGCCCCAACATAGTCAAGGAAGTGAAGCAAGGTTTCCAATACCAAAATAAGAAAAGTGCAGTGTGACCCAGACTTAAGGTATCTTCCTCTTCTATTTTTGAAGTATATGTGTAATAGGTGGCTATAAGTACTTTACCAGGCTAAGCTTCTGGGGCATTTCATAAGTGATTCTTATTCAAGTTCCACTAGAGCATGAGTCTGACACTACATCATTGTTACTTGCACTAACATATTGATTTTCTCCATCCTTGGGCTACTTCACTGAATTGATTTATAGCCTCACAGTGTCACATCCTTTAGTATGATCTCATTTATTTCCGACACCTCTCTTCCACCTCTTTTAAACCACAATCAGAATAAGTGTAAAATTATTTAAAGGCAATAGATTTTTTTCTAGCAGTTCTTAAAAATTTGTAGATTATAAACTTAAAAAACTACTAGTACTAAATTGTCTCTCTCGGACTCTGAGCATGTGTATATGAAATATAAGCTAAATTCTGGCAAATATCAAGTAAAGAAAACTCACAGAAACAATGAAAGAACGTGCAGCCTGAGTGAATTGATAGGCCTTGAAATGTGCCTTTGAAAGTCAACAAATTCCAGTTCTTTTGAAGGACAGGAAGAAGAGAATTCCAGGTTTGAGTTCTTGCCCTCCAAAATATATTGCTCCCTCCTCCCAGATGTGTATATATATGTAAGAAATAACTGCAAAGAGCAACCCAGCTGACCTCAGTGGCCCAGATGAAATGCGAGGTGGTGTCTAGTACAACCAGGATCCCCAACATACAAGGATTTATGGATCAGACCCAACATCTTGAGTTGCACCCAGAAACAAATGAGAAAACAGCGCACTTACAGCACCTGTATAGACATGTTCCATCTGAAAAACTGCTCCGTAAGTGGGCACAAGTGTTCTGCAATACTGGAAGTATACTGAATGATCTTCACTGGGAATCTCCCAGCTGAAATCACTAAAATAATTCCTGCCTGAATTTTCTGTTAGCTTGCTATCAGCAACTACATAACTACCACAACAGTTAAGGGGTGGGGAGCAGAAATTCATAGCAGAAACCCTTTGTGTACACTTTGGTATTATTTGGTATGTTTAAAGTGTCTGTACAGGTTTAGGCTAGCACGACAAATGTATTATCATTTACTGGCAAAGGTTATGGCCCTGTCATCAGTTGTATAAAATAAGATTGGCTGGCTGGTGGGGCAGACAAAGAATATATTTCCCATGACTGTCAATCATCTATTACAGTTGATCAGTTCTTAAAATTCAATTATAGTCAAGTGTTCTATATTAACTTTCACACAAATGTAGTTTTCTGGGGCTGGCATACTGCCTCTAAACTTAATGCTTTGCCCTGCCACATAGAAGCTCTCCTTTAGAGTCTGGTGGCGAAATCCTGGTTTGGTAAAAATCTGTGGAGTTTTGCTCTTGATTTTGGTGGGGCCAGGATGTCATTCCTAGACTTTTGCTTCCAGTGCTGGGCATGCTCTGGAAAGATCTTTTCCTTCCTTTAAGTTGGTTGTGAGCTCCATGCGGCAGTTTCGTGTTGTTCACTAATGTCTCCTGCAGCTGGTTGAGGAGTGGTATTAAGTCCAAGGGATAATTAAGGCTAATTTTAATAACCGTTCCCAAGTTGCACATCAAATTCTGATGGATCATTCCAAACTTCTTGCTTTTGTCTTCAATTTGCAGATTAAAAAATCTATATTTGTTGGAATTATTAAAATCAAAGCTCCCTGTTAGTACAGATTTTAAAATGTTGGCTATTCACTTATGATTTTAACACTTACTGCTGGCAAGCTCTAGAACTGAAGGAGACTCTTAAGGCTACATGATTACTGCATAGAACTGTTTTATTCTTAACCTGTATTTTGTAATATTTTAATATCAACAAAACATACTAGGTAAAGTATTTTGATCTTAACATTGGGTCGCCTTTAATCTAAAGCAATGCACATTGGAAAAAATAATTTAAACTGTTGATACACGCTACTAGGTTCTAAATTAACAACTAGGTTCTAAATTAACAGCCTCTCAGGAAGACGACTTGGGCATCTCTGTGGATAAAGTTGAATGAAAATTTCTGCCCACTATGTGGTGCAGGTAAAAAAAAAGCTAATAATGTTAAAATGTATAAAGAATGAGATAGAAAGTAATATTTTAATGCCATTATTTGAATTGATGGTATGCTCTCAGCTGGAATACTGTGTTCAGCTGTGGTCACCCTATCATAAAAAAGATACCGTAGCAATATAAGGGGATCAGAGTTGGACAGTGGAAAATGTCTTAGACATATGGTGAACCTGCATACCAGGAGAGAGTGAAAAGACTGGGACTATTTAGTGTAGAGAGGAAACAAATAAGAGGGGACACGATAGAGGCATACAAAATAATGAATAGTAGAGAATGTCAGTCAAATGCTCTTATTCGCCCTTTCTCATAATACAGGTCATCCAGTGGACTGAGAAAA
The DNA here is from genome assembly GCA_037349315.1 of Chelydra serpentina. Taxonomy (NCBI): domain Eukaryota; kingdom Metazoa; phylum Chordata; order Testudines; family Chelydridae; genus Chelydra; species Chelydra serpentina. The sequence goes on along the minus strand of JBAIAC010000029.1, from coordinate 30,206,982 downwards.
GAATTTTTTTTAAATAGAACTGGTATCTTAACATATGGAATTCATTGCCACAAGATATTGTTCAGGTCAAGAGCTTAGCAAGATTTTTTTTTGAAAGGATTAGATATTTACATAGATAACAGTGTCCGCAGTTGCATTAGACAGAATAACTTTTCTTTAATAAGGGATATACACACTCATGCTTCAGGCCATAAGCCAACCACTAACTGACGGGGGAATCTTTCTTCCTAATCTCTATCAGCAGTTCATTCCATAATTGCCCACTGTAAAGTTTCTTACACTTTCCTTTGAAGCATCTGGTGTTGGCAGCTGTCACAGAGAGAATACTGGACCAAGTGGACCACTGAGATGATTCAATATGGCAATCCCATGTGGGTTTTATATTCTGAGAGCGCTATAAAGCAACGTGTGATTTTTGGGTTCACTTTTACCAATCTTTAGGTACATGATCTAATTTCAGTGGGCATGGATTTTTGTGCAGAAATCCTCAGAGCATAAATCCCAGTGTGGCAAAATGAGAACAGGTTTAGCAGGAGAATCTCCAGGGAATAGGTAGAAATATTTAATTCTTGATGCTGATCTGATATTAGTGCTGTGAGTGGTGCCTAATGAGTGGTGATTTTATGGTGCAGCTTCTAGCTTTCTAGGAACTGATCCCAAACCACCAAACTAATTAATATAGACCTTTTCAAAGCGGACAACCCTATTAATTAGTATTGTCAGGAGATTATTTTAAAAATATGTTTTAAACCTATTTGCAAAACAGCATACAGCAGTATTCCTCCAGTAAACAGCCATAATGTGAAGAGAGAGAATATTCCAATCTCTTTCTTTTATACAGACCATTGCTGCATCAATTGGAAAATTCCTCCCAGGTTTGAAGTGCGAGGAAATTTTTCTTTCCCCAGCCCAGGTACAAGTTTACTTCCCATTCCAGTGCTGGAGATCTAACCTAGTTACCTGCATCTGTACGCTAAACATGTGCCATCTGCTAGACCATCAGCCTGGCATTCTCCCCTTCTAAAGAGAAGAAGAAGAAGAAGAAAAAAAAAGCATGAGCAAGGCTTTTGACCTGTAGTTTAGTCTGTCTTCCCCTTGGCAACTGGGAGTCTGTGATCTTGTTGTTTCCATGTGCTGCTGAAAGAGAAGAAATGGAAAAAAATGCTGGCGCATTACATTTTATCTTTATAAAAAGTGCACCTCACATCAGACGGAAACAAAGTGATTAAACATGAACCTGGAAGCATTTCTTGTCCTGAGGGTCTCCCTGAGGGATGGGTATCTGACAGTTATGGGATGCTGGTTTTGGCTTGGATAACTGCAGCACATGTGAATCAGCACTGTTTTAATATTTATAACATTTTTATCTTACTCTTTCTTGGGATGTCAGGACTGCTGCTTTCTGTAACCCATTTTTAGTTGGATATAGAATTCCACATTTTCTACCTTAAACTCTTTCATGTTGCTGTGTGCTGTTAAACCGTTGCTCCATTTTACCCCAGAGGTGGCAGCGTTTCAGTGGTGGGTGAAATGCATAATTTGTATATAAGTTTGTTAGTAAAGTATTTGGGGATCCTTTGGGATGAATGGTGCTAGCAAATGTAAGATGTTGTTTATTAATCTGCTTGTTTCTTTATATCTTTGTGAATAGTTTTATTCTGGTTCCCAATATTTTTGGACCATGTCCATAAGCAAGTACCAGTTATCCCTATCAGAGAGGAGTATATATATATATGTGGCATCAGTTATTGCATTCCACAGTTGGCATCTGCTTTGCACTGGCCTTTTGTTGCTGTATGCCAGGTTAAGAGCTCAAATTTGTATTGTGGCCTGTCTTTGTTTGAATACCAGTGTTAGTTCAGTTTGTTGATACTATACTTATGACTAAGCTGAGATATCTGTTATCCTCCCAATCGCTTAGGCATGCAACTTCAAGCTTCTTGTGCAAATTCTCTGGGGATAAATCTGTTCATGTTTTGAAAATTATATGGTTAAAAAACACAGCATGTAAGGGCCAAGTATTATTTTTTCAACCATATTATTTCAGGTACTAAAGAGTGACATTTAACTTATATTTATGAAAAATACGTATTTCTGGATATGTCATTTGTGACAATAGTATTGATATGGTGGTATACATGTGCTTAGTATACAAAGAAAATCAATTCTCACTTCAGCTTCAAAAATAGTGAGACTGTAGTAACTTCTGTGATCAAACGGAGCGTGGGTTTTGGGGCTATGCTTGTAATTCTGGAGGTAGAAATAAAATCCCAACTGCTCAAATGCAAGTGAACCCCTGCTGCCCCAGCTTTTGCATATATTACCATACATAGCAGTTCTGTGGAGAGGACAAAAAGAGAATCTTTAATAGCAGTTTGTTATGTAACTTGTGACAGAACAATATTTTATATGCATTGTTTTCCCACCGCTACTCACACCTAGGGATCAATGTTCTGTGAAAGCAGAGGGATGTGAATATTGCTGTGATGTAAGCGTTACCTAATTTTCTATAATGAACATTGGTAATGCATTATGTTGGCTTTTTTGTTTGCTTCCATTCAGTTTTGAAATGATCTTGCTTATATCCTAGCATGTCAGCTTGACATTCTGACCCAGTTGCCAGGATATACAAATAAACTTGCTTGAACAAATGACAGTGAGCCTCTATGTCTAGACAGATGTATTCTGTAATTCACTCTGTGTCGACCTAGAGAAAGCTGAATAAAACCAAATTGTTTTTCAAAATGGTGGGTCAGCGTGAAACTTAAAAATTATTGTTGGCATGAGTACTTCCTCTGTTAGAGACAGTTTTGATGGTAGTGAAACTAATTTTCTGCCACTTGGGAGCTAAAAGTGTATAATACAAATCTTACAGTTTGCCCATACAAAAGAAAAATGAATTCTTTGTATCCAGTTTCCTTTTTTAGGCCCTACATCTACTATCACTTAGAAACAGATGTGCCTGGAACTTAAGACCATATCTCCTATATCTGTACCTAAAAAAACACAGTGAAGATTTCTTCCATATTGCTGAGGTATAGGATTTACTGTGGTGGTGATTAAAAAGATGGTCGATAAAAGAACTAGTTTATAGGAATTATTTTTCCAGTTCTTTGCTATCCTGAGGAAAATTGTGTATCAACTGGGTTTCGAAGGTTGGCTAAGACTAGCACTTTCTTGATCCTTGATATAAAGAAGTTTTGCAAGATGAGGGGCTGAGTCATTGTGAAATTCTGTGTCCATGTTCTGGGTGAGATGAGGGAGCTTAGAGCTCTTCCTGTGTTCCTCTCAGTCAGTCGCTCCTATGACTGAATTGGAGACGTTCTGATAGCAAGAAAGTTAGTGCTGGTTGCTGGAATTATTAGATCTGACCTTGTGGTTTTTCTTGTGGGAGAATGATTTGCACACTTTCACTGATGACGTTTCAAGGACTCCCCATCCACTTTGTGCTTCTTACCCTGTTTCTGTAGCCTGTATTCCTCTAGGCTGGGGACCATCAAGATCTCCATTGGGAGCATCTTGGCTGCCTAATTGACTTTCTGGTGAGCATCACAAAGGGCTTCTCTTCCTCCCTCACGTATGCTCTGAACCAGGCTGAGCACGTTCTCCCACTTGTATGTCAGTACGCAGCACCGGTATGGAGCTGTTGGGCTTCTCCTGTGAGCCTGCTTTTGTGAAGAGGTTGCCCATTAGATCCCTACTCTAATAAACATGGAATGGGTTTATTACAAGATGGTCCCTGCTTCAGTCATAACATTTATCTGGGGCATTTTATTGGTCATAATTTGGAGAATATGTTTTGGGCCAAGTTTTTCAAAAGTAACCAGTGATTTAGTGGAAGGGAAGGGAAACTTGAGGCTCCTCTAAGGGGCCTGATTGTCAGAAACTGGGTGCTCTAAAAATCTTACCCCTTTCACGTGTCTTAAGTTAGATGCCCTAAAGTCACTGGTCGCTTCTGAAAATCTTGATCTAGGTCCCTTTTAGCTTTTGCAACATTTTAATAAAGATCAATGTGCTTGTACTAAAATACTTTGGGGGTACTGGTGATCTGGATAACTGGATTGAGATAGCAGAATTGCCAGCTTCTTGTGTACATGAACTGATGTAATTCCACTACTGTTGTGTTGGTTTATTTTAAAAAGATGGAGAGCAGGGAACAGCAACAATAATAAAAAGCTAGGTTCTCTGAGGTCTTGGATATGATCTTCTTTTGAAAATCATAACTGCATGTGTCTGCTTCATTTTCAATGGCTGTAACAGATATGACAATATTGTATTGTAAATATGCCCATGAGATCTAAGGCCCAGTCCAGAATTACTCTTGCATGAAAAATTCCTACACAAAAGTCCATGCAACAAACCTCGATGCCAACTTTGCCCGCATATCTACACCAGGGACACCATCACAGGACCTAACCAGATCAGCCACACCATCATCGGTTCATTCACCTGCACATCCACCAATGTAATAGACGCCATAATGTGCCAGCAATGCCCCTCTGCTATGTACATCGGCCAAACTGGACAGTCCTTACGCAAAAGGATAAATGGACACAAATCAGATATAAGGAATGGCAATATACAAAAGCCTGTTAGGAGAACACTTCAATCTCCCTGGACACACAATAGCAGATTTAAAGGTAGCCATCCTGCAGCAAAAAAACTTCAGGACCAGACTCCAAAGAGAAACTGCAGAGCTTCAGTTGATTTGCAAATTTGACACCATCAGCTCAGGATTAAACAAAGACTATGAATGGCTAGCCAACTACAAAAGCAGTTTTTCCTCCTTTGGTGTTCACACCTCAACTGCTAGAAGAGGGCCTCACCCTCCCTCATTGAGCTAACCTCGTTATCTCTAGCCTGACTCTTCCCTGCACATTTATATCTGCCCCTGGACATTTCCACTGCTTGCATCCGAAGAAGTGGGTATTAACCCACGAAAGCTTATGCTCCAATACCTCTGTTAGTCTATAAGGTGCCACAGGACCCTTTGTCGCTTCTACAGATCCAGACTAACACGACTACCCCTCTGATACACAAGTAGTTGGGTTAGTATATGTGAGAGAAGAGCTACTGGATAAATAAACACAATGCTGTAGTAGAGATGGGCCAGACTTGCAAAATTGAGATCCAGAGGTGGCTTCTGAAGATCCCAAAGTGACAAAATACCTGGTGTTTCAGTCCTGTGGTGTTTTGGGCACATCTCTACAGCTTAGCACTTGTGGAACTACAGCAAACTCTCTGCAGTAAACTCTCGGTTCATTTTAGAAGGAGCAGCGCAATAGTTTCTTTTTCTGTCTTTAAACTCATGGGCCTGCCTGAAATGCAGATGTAATAAAAGCCCAAATAAATTGTCCTTAAAAGAAAATAAACAGATTTTGAAGAGATGATCACTTATATGTTCATCTCTGATGTGATGTGCAAGGTTTGTGAGAGTTTTGCCTATAATGTTGATAGCTGTGTTGGAAAAAGAGAAGAAACCAAGGCAATTAGCTGGCTTAACAAGAGCAGAAGAGAAAATTCATGTCAACTCTTTTCCTCACTATAGAAGCAGAAATTGAGTGTCTGAATTACGTAATCATAAAATATATGTTTAGCCTTCTTACTCCAGCTGTACTTTTACTAGTCAGCTCACATAGGTTTCTGAAAGACTGACAAATGTAATGATTCGGCATGCTTGCATGTGGAGAACATAAGTGAGATTTAGGTAAGTTTGTGTATATTACAGCTTTGAGTAATTGATTCATAAATTGCAAAGCATTGAGTAATTGATTCATAAATAATGGTTGTAATATTAATAGGATTCCCACAGGATTAAAATGTGAGACCTATGTAAACAACTGACACCTGAGGCAAAGTAACATTAAGTGCTTTGAGCTGTGTGTGCATCTGTGTGCACGTCCACAAATATAATTCTGGTTTAGAGTTTTAGCCAAGCAGATCAAGGTTTGTTTTATAGAAATGTAAAATGTTTTATGTAATGCAATTGAGGGGTTCAGTAATGAGCTTTGTAGTGACCCACTTAAAACACTCGTTTTTCAAAATACTGTCCGTATAATACCAGGCCTTGAACAACAGTGCAGAGAAAGAAAAACAGAAGTGTTTTGAAATCTAAGCAAAACAAGACCGTGAGCAGGTGACGTTCCCACCCTTCTTCAGATGAAGTCCACATTCTGTGTACAAAGTGAAACATGCCTCCTTTCTGGGGCTAGATTTTATTGGTAACTCAGATAATAATAGTACATATTAGCCCAACCTTAGCCTAATGATTCTCCCCAAGCCTTGCTGTTCCTATGGTTTCCAGTATAACTTTCATGTTTCTGTCCTAAATATTCCTGAGTAGAGGGATCATGCCCACTTGGTGGAGTTAACAAATGGCACTTAATCTTGGTGGAGTTAACAAATGGCACTTGCCACAATACATCAAGAGAATTTACATCATCAGGAGGGCAATGTGTTCCTATACAGTGTTGTAACAGCGTGGCAAGGCGTACAAAGATACATCACTACTTATAGTTAGTTGGATAATCCATCAGTCCATCAGACCAACTCAATTATGTGGCAGAACTTGCTGGCCATAACCTAAAAAGTGTCACAGAATTACACAAATATCACAAAAAATATTTCCTGAATATCACCAAAATGGTTCTTGCAGAATACAGGGATAGAAATGAGCTGCTGTCTTGTCTTAGGAATGTCTTCTATGCTTTCTCAAAAAGCAGCTTGCCAGGTTCTCTTTACAATGGCAAATTATGTGTGTAGCAGTCAGAAGCTTTCCCCCCCTCCCCCACTGAAGAAAAAAGCAGTATAGCAGTAATGTGTGTTTGCACTGAGCACCCCCTCAGCAGTCTCATTGTCAGACACTTCCCATATTTCATACTTAGTATCTGACAAACATATTTTGACCTTCTGTTGCACTGCTTTGTCTTGCAGTGGTTCATTAATAATGAAAGGGATGAATAATAGATTGAGCCAACCGCCTAACCTGTGATCTAAGGGCAGTGTGTGGGAACTGAAATGTAATGGATAGAAGTTAGCTACAATCTGAACTTTTTTTTTCCCTTTTAATTCTCATGGCTGAATTGGAACGTGCTTTGGTCGTCTGGAGGTATTTTTTACTCCTTATTTTAAGACAGAACCATTCTGAAATGAAGTAGCATGACTCAGACTTTACAGCTCAGCAATAGTTCAGGAGGAGGAGTATTATTAGGAAATTCTGAGCATCAAGTATCGGGCTTTTTTCATGAGCCTCCTCACTTTCTTTCACTGTCCTCATGTTTCTCAGCATTGTGGGATCATATACATCTTCTCAGTATGCATTTTACTGGCTAAGTTCATAGTTGCTGGAAAGAGAGTCATCTCAGATTTCTGGCTATAAATGGTTTCCTATCTTGATATTAGTAACAACAAATAGACATAAATGTGGTTTCCAAGGCTTATTTGTTAAGCCTTAAGATGGACAGTACTGTACTTTGTTTAACAAAAATATGTGCAACTATTTTCTATTGACATACATTTTTTATTGCTCTTGAATTTATTTTTAATCAAAGGCTATTTTAAAGATTGTTTGGGGAAATATTCAGATTTCTCTCTCTCTCTCTTTTTCTCCCTCCCTCCCCTAAAGAATAACATTTCTCTAGGTTTCTCCCCTCCTTGTTTCCCAGAATATTCAGAAAAAAATTAAAATACGAGGTTTTAAAAGTAGATAAAGTTTCAGTAAACAGGGACAACGCGCCTTTGGTATTCTGATCCCTGAATGGAGGTTTTTAACACGGGCTATTAGGAGATCTGATTCTATATTTTTTTTGTCCACTGAGAACTTCCATTGAATTCACTGCAAGGAATGCAGGATGATTGGGTCTACATGCTCAGGTGAAATAAATTTGAAGCATTAAACATCCTATTTGGTGGGTACATTTTTTTCTTTCCCCATCGTTTATTAATGATCTCATTCCCCTCTCTCAAAGAAATTTTAGGATAATCACAAACAGGAAATAGAATCAAACAAATTAGCTGTATCCATCATTGGCGTTTCAATTATATTTCGGGAACTTGATTGAACAAAATAGACTATGCTACTACACAAGCAGAGAGCTCCAGTTATACAGATAGATAAAAACAGAAATTGTAATAACATGGAAGCAAAATCAGAAGTTTCATAAGAAAGACTGGAAGAGATCCAGTTCTGAGTTCGTAGTTGACGTGGTTGGTTAGATAATTTCAGGCCTGGGAGGTCAATCCGCTGTTTGCTATGTTCTAACATAGCTTATGCAATGAAAGCTTACTTCCATTATTTCTATACAAAAGAATCTGGTATGGCGATAAAATTTGGCAGTAGTTTACCATTTTTATTGCGTGAATTCTGCCAAAGAGAGAGAGAGATATAGCTGGGGTCCTTTTGTCCATCCCTTTTTGGGTTCAGTGAATAATAATGATACTCAATTTTTATATTTATATTGAAGTCTGACTCTGAGCATTTCCGAGAGGAACTGAGATAAAATTTTGAAACTTCCTGTAGCTTTTCAGAAGGCAAACTTTTCTTGGGTTGTAACTACTGTTTTTTATTTACGTCAATTTCAAAATCAGAAGCCACATTTACCTGTGGACAATAATCCTGCAGCATGCTCTGTGTAGGCTGATCTGTGTTCCCATGTGTAGCTCCAGTTTTTCAGTGGGTCTGTGTGCAGGTGTTCTTGTGTTAAATCCTGAGAGGGGTTTCCGAGTTCACCCCCAGGGTACTTCCTTGAGCTGAGGCTATCCAGTGCAGCTGAGCTGACTTAGGGTAGGTCTACACTTACCCGTCGCGTCGGAGGCGTCGGATCGATGTTCTGGGTTCGATTTATCGCATCTTGTCTAGACGCGATAAATCGAACCAGGAAGTGCTCCCCAGTCGACGCTGGTAATCCTGCTCCACGAACGGAGCAGGCAGAGTCGACGGGGGAGCCTGCGCGCCGCGGTGTGGACCAGGGGTGAGTACTTTTAAGTTCGAAATAAGATACTTCGACTTCAGCTACGTTATTCACGTAGCTGAAGTCGCGTATCTTACTTCGAATTTCGGGGCTAGTGTAGACCAGCCCTTAGATTCAGTGACTTCAAAAGAGATTAAATTATTTTCATGGGAGGGAAAAGCAGAGGTTTGCTGACCTAAAGTTAGGGTAGGATCCTCTGGAGTTATAAAAGCTGCCCTGATTATGTTTGCTTTTATATTGGTTGTCTTGTTTACTGATGGCTAAGCTACTTCAATGTGACTGGAGACTCCGCTAGTTTGTGTTCTTATGGGTGTACAAGAAGCCTGTAAATAAACCATAAACACCAGAGAGAGCGCCTCATTTTGCTTAATCTGGGGCTTCCTGTGAACGTTTTTTGCCTCTGTGGCAGGGCCCAGGTCTGAGCAACTGCAAAGAAGTTTCTAGGGGTTCCTGGGAGAAACAGAGACGGATGGTAGCAATTTTGTGTAACTAGAAGAAAAATTTTGAACAAAACTGAAATGGTGGATCCAGCAAAGTAAACAAGCGCTTGGTTAGGCAGCATAGCCTCTGTTGGCTATATTCTGCTCTGCTGTAATTACAGAGGGAAATGTCTCAATGGAGGAAGTTATTTGTAACCTAACTACTGCATGTCAGTACTGTTTGGTCTGTACTAATCCTGGGTATTTCTAGAGTCCCAGTATAAGTGGAAATTCAGGAAGTCCCAGGGTCAAGTGCCCTACAAACAACGCATCTGGCCAAACCAAAGGTTTTAGATTTTTGTTGTTTCTTTTCAGAGTGGTCCACACTGAAATTATTATTAAAGATGTTCAAGACAAAATGCACCATACTGAGCCATACCAGCTACTTACCTTTTTATATAGGTATAAACAAGATTTTATTTTATAGCTTTTAGGGTTAACAACTGCAGAGCTAATATCAAAGCTCAACATGTTTGTGGTTTTTAATAGTTTAGTTTTTCTGCTCTTTGGATTATATCTTCTGTAACGTGGCTGAACTAAGGCTGGGACCCTTATCAACAGCCTTGGATTTAAAGAGTAAAAGCCAAATTCATCCAGTTTGAGGCCTTGGGGAGGTTGTGTTTCAGTGCTATTCTCTCTTGGTGGGAATCCTGTGGTGCCCCATCTGGAATCTGAAGATACATCCCTTTGCCCATATGAGCAGGAGAGGGTATAGTGGTAATTCAACTGAGGCCCAAAACATTTTTCTGGTAGCGGGAGATCTAATTTGTACTTCTCTGCATCAGCATTAGTGATTACCCTGGCCCTAAATGTTTGTTTTGGGAATACTGACAAAGTGTTTTCAACATTTAAGAAAGCCAATCAAGAATAAAGGCAACTTTGAAGGGCTAGAGCTCTGCACTGCCCTGAAGAATAGGTTCGTTGTCTGGTACAGGTCTCTTATCCCTTAGCTAGCAGAGGCTGTGGGTTCACACTCCCCTCTTGAGGGAGTGGGAGGAAGGGAGTGCTTTATGTCTCTCAAAAGCAACCCCTCCCAGCTGATAAATGAGGGATATCGATGAGCTCTCAAATCAGGTCTGCTCAGTTCTTCCGGAAGGGCAGTGGCTGTGATGCAGAGATCCAAAGTTGTGGGGGAAATTCTAATGTGTAATTTCCCTTCTAATATGCCACATGAGATGAAAGTGTTGCCACCTTAACTCTATTGTAATTGTTCTATCCAGCCATGGCCATAAATAGAGTGACCATCCTTAAATCCTAACATGCAGATACCTAGGTGAGGGATGAGGAAATGTATTATTTTGGGTACTTGCTGTAAAATAGCATGGTGTTTTATATGTAGCAAAAGCAAGTGTATTTTACTGTATTTATTATGAATGATTCAAATGCACAAGTACATGGCAAGTTCTTTCTAATTCCATGTGATCAGTACCAGAAGTATATGGTACATTACTGATATGTATCTTAATTACTTACTGCTCAAACTGATTTACTGGGGACAACAAACACCGATTTCTTATTTAAGAGTTATTTCATGCATTTCATAACAGTTGCATATGTGTAATAAGCACAGGGATTCTTCTTATAATTCACCTACCCTGATCACATTTCTGTTTGATAATCTTGTTTAGCTCATGTCGCACTCCGGTTCTCCCAACAAGGCCCTTTGCCTCTGACATATAGCACAAAATTCCAGAATAAGGGACTTGACAAAAATCAGAAATGTGAAAGAACACCAAAATTGTCCTTATTGAATCAGGTCCATCTAGTCTGGTATCCTGTCTCCAGCAGTGGTCAGCAGCACCAAATATTCCAGAAGAAAATGCAAGAAATATTGCAGTAAGAAGATATGGGATAATGTCCTTCACTGCCGGAAGGTCTTGTCCTGATCCCTGATAGTGATTTGTTTAAGGCCCAAAGCATAAAGTTTTATATTCCTTCCGAAATGTATTAGTAACTTTGATTTTAAGTAAGAGAAGAGGCGGTCTGAAATTACATAGGAGCATGTCTTCGGCATAGTTTTTTATATAATTACTTTAAGGTTCGGACCTTGTCAAGTAATTCTCTGAGTCTAAAACCACAAATAATTATCTGATAGTAAGTATTAGTTGGAGGCAATTAAATTTGGGAGGTGCTTTGTTATGCAGGGAAGTTAAGAGGTATTCACCACAGAAGATTCTGGACCAGATTTTGCTCAGGGTACGTCTATACTCACCCGTCGCATCGGAGGAGTCCAATCGATCTTCTGGGTTCGATTTATCGCGTCTTATCTAGACGCGATAAATCGAACCAGGAAGTGCTCCCCCGTCGACGCTGGTAATCCAGCTCGCCGCGAGGAGTAAGCGCTGTCGACGGGGGAGCCTGCGCACCGCGTGTGGACCACAGGTAAGTTCGAACTAAGAGACTTCGACTTCAGCTACGTTATTAACGTAGCTGAAGTTGCGTATCTTAGTTCGACGGGGGGGTTAGTGTAGACCAGCCCTCAGTTACACTGATGTAAATTCTGAGTAAGTCAGGCTCCAATCCTGCAACTGGCTCTGCATTGGCACAGAACTCTACCTGTTTGGAACTCAGTCTGAAACCCAGACCTGAGTACATTGGGCCTGATTATGATCTCCCTTATGCTCATTTCACCCACCAGCATAACTGAGAGTTACTGATAACTGCAAGACTTTCAGAGCAAAAGGGTGGAATGTCATTAATGCTGACTCTGATCCTGTCATTAATTCTGTTGTGATAGTTCGTTTGGAAGCCCAGTCTTGCTCAGGTTGAAGTCAGTGGGTACTTTGTCATTTACTGTAATGGGAGCAAGGTTGTGCCATGAACATTCCCAGATGATGCTGGGTGTTAAAAATGTACATTTATAGCCTTATTTATTTCATGGCTGGAGTGTTTTCTTATTTGAATATGACCAAGGATGAGCCCAAACTCCAGCCAGTAGCCTCAGATAATTTCACATAGCTCATAAGACAGATAGGACTAAGCCGTTGTCCCAAGCCAAAACAATTCTCACTGCTTTTAAATTTGTAGTTCAGGCTTGTTAGCAATAATTGCCTGATAGTGTCATGTTTGAAAGTAGTTTGCTGCATTACACTTGGGATGACTTCTATTTTAATTTGTGAGGAGAGTTGTATGATAAATTTAGATACTACCTTGCCACATCAGTGATAAAATTCTTTGGCTCCAGATTGATCTTGATTTTTATACTGCACCCATTGGTGTAGTCCCGGGGCCTATGTTATTTAGCTGACAAAAGCATTTGGCCCTTCATTTTTTTTAATAACATGGATGTTGTGGAAGAAGTCATGAATTTCATAGTAAAGATTGAAAATCCCTCAACTCATGCATTTGCTTCCTTTCTTGAGCTCTGAGAAGTTAAGGCCTTTTTGTTGAGTCTTCTGGCTGTTCTGTCTCTGTGTCATAAGCTTAATGCTTGTTTTAAAACATGAGTGATTTATTAACTATTATTGCGCATGGATATAAGTATCCCTCCTCATGTCTGTAACAAATGTACGCAGCGCAGCTCATAACAACTGCTGTCATATTATTCTATTCACCAAAACACAGCACTGAAAAGCTTCTGCACTCTTCCCTCTCTGCACCCCCCCTCCCGTCCTGTTTTCTCTTCTCCCCTCCCATCCCGGCCAGGCTCGCTCTTTCCTTTCCTCTTACAGAAATAGTATCCAAGTGGACAGAACTGTGTATCTAACTGTGCTGGCAACACTAGGGAAGTGACAGATTGAGGGCATTGGCTAGACTCAGTCATAATGCAAGTAAGTATTGTGCAGTCTCCCCTATACAGTTCTGCTAATGCAGGAGAGGAATGAAATGCAGCTTTTCTGGTCCTTAGCTTCTCCAGAGATGGGTTGGGCAACTCTCTGTGTTTATATATCTATGTATAAAGTGTTTAAAAAGCTCACCCCTTCAAGGCATTGGGTGTGCTGCATTGACTCTACAATACAATAATAAACAATAATTAAAATCTATGATATAAATGTAGAATGTATCAGGGCCAGTCATGCTAACAGTGCTTTCAGCCACCATTCATGGACATGGTGAGGAGGGACTGCAGTGGGAGCCAATGGGAGAATTCTGGCTGACTCAAGGAGAATTTCCCCATGGGCTTTAGGGGAGCAGACATTACAGTGGCAACTGCATCATTTTTTGAAAGGTGTGTCTCCTCTCCCCCTCCCCCATTCAAGGCCAGCTCTGTTCTAGGTGGGGCTGTGGCACCCATTCTGTCCAGCCTCAATAGGTGGTTAGTGCCTAGAGCATTGCCACCGCTTCCCATGATGGTTGGGCTTAGCCCTTGCACAAGCACACAAAGCAGGGGCAAAAAGGCTGTATGTGCCCTGTCCCCATCCTGTGCAAGGCCAGCCACAGTCTGAGCGAAGACCAATGGGAAAAAGCTATTATCAAAACCGTATTCCCGGTCTATAATGACAGCAGGTTTTACTGGCGTGGATTAGATACATAATTCATTTTATAAATAATTCCGTCTCTGGCTTAGTAGGCAAGTGTTTGTAGGTTAGCAGCACAGTGCCAGCGCCCCAGCGGGGAGATCTAACTGAACATGTTTGAAGGTCTTGAACAGAGTGAACATGGAAGGCAGTGAGATCACAACGATCAGGCAACTTCTCTTGGCTGGGGAAGACCAGTCCAAAGGGGCTAGAGTTATCTTGTTGGTTATTGTGATTAACTCCTGGCACTGTGCTGGAAGGAGCCATTGTGATACAAGGGCCATTGATTAAAATAAGAAAGAAACTAACAAAACTGTCCTGTAGGCTGCAGTTGTGCCTGTCCTGCTGACATCCTGGCTTCCAGAGCTTCCTGGTTTTTGTTGGTTTTGTTCTTATTCATTTCTGAGCATTGGTTGAGTAAAGTGAAAATGTAACATCCATCATTAGATCATAAGCTCTTTGAGACAGATGTTTATACAGAGCCTAGTACTATGGGTCCCAACCCAGTTGTCTCCTTAGATGCCACGACAATATAAATGTTAGATGATGATTTTCTTGGAGTTGCTATAGCATTTTTATACATTATGGAGGCAGTGTACCATTCTGGAAAATGTACATACCTTCTTCGGCCTCTAGTATCCCATAGTGAGAATGGAAAAAACAGAAATCAGCCCAGTAGTACATTCTTAACCTATGATTCAAAGTAATTATCACATTAGATCAAACTCCATTACTTGCAGTGGAATTGAGTGCTGTCTTTTATTGCAATAACGTCTTGGAGAAATGGGGAATTACTTTAGGCCCCATCACATAATGGATAACAATCTAGGAATTCAGCTCTTCAGGCTCAGCATTTTGTGTCTTAATTTCACTGATAAGCACTCATCTACATACTGTATATCAGATGGTTTTTAGACATCTGCAGAATGTAGGACAATATTCATAATAGAAGCTGATCATAAAACATCACATTGAATAGAAACTTTCTATGGGACACTTTTTTAATGAACATATTTATGCCTTGAGTAAAGTTTCATTATGAAAGAAACTGGATGATTACATTTAAAAAAAAAAGATTTGACCAAGTTACAGTACAAACAAAACATTGCTGTCATGGTATGTTTTTAAGTGAATTATGTGGGATGTAAAGCTCTCTGAAGTTATGGATTTTTTTTTAATGTACATGCACATTTTGTCTGCGGATATTCCTTTTTACTTTGAAAAGCTGCTAAAAAGCTATTCTATAAATTATTATTAATTATAAAATTTTGTTCCTTTTATTTGAATTACGGAAGTGATGAATATACTCCATTTAACACAGGAATCTAAGCACTTAACAAAATTTTCAGATCTATAATGGTATTTTTAGTTCAGATTTTCTCTTAAAAATGTGAAACACAGGGATCTTTTATGTGAACAACAGTTCATGGAAAAAGTATCACTTCATAGCTCTGAGATTTGCTTAAAAAAATTAGTCTCCAGCCAACTTTATTCTGTTAAATATCATCTCTGTTCAGGCTGTGATAGTATCAAAGACTGCTTTGTGTTTTCCTCTTTTGTGGTCTCAAAGGGGAATATATAGAAGAACTTTGTTACGTGTGTGTGTGTGTGTGTGTGTGTAATATAACAAATTAAAAATCGCTAATATGCCTTAGGTAGTGAAAAATATAGCTACTGGTACTATTTATGATGCATTTTTTGGCCAGTTGCCATTGTTTGCTGTTTATCAATGTACCTAATATTTTTGTTGGGGAAATATCCATGTTTTCTTGCCATGTATACTAAGTAAAACTGAACTTAATTTGTTGTCCTTTTGGTATGGGGATGAACACAAGTTTGCTCACTATCCTGTGCTGCCAACTCTGCTGAGATATCTCGTACGCATTTCTTTCATAGTGCCCACTTACTATCTATGTTATGTGTGTGCACAAAGGGACTGGAATTTATTCATGGCTTTACTAACAAAATATTAAAACTTAACAGCAACTTTATTGTTCCTCTGACATACAAGCGGCAAGAGAGGCCGAGGAGCAAACTGGTTTATTTGCATTTCAGATGCCAATGAGAAAGGCAGAGTAAAGAGGTGAGAGAAAGTGGTGTAATAGAGTTCAATTTATTAGTTATAAAATTGGCACCGTGAGCCTGGGGGAATGGGTCAATTTATTTGTCACGTAAACTGTACTCTCAGAACATTGTGAAAGTCCCCAAAATCATGACTCTTTAAACTCTATTAAAACCTACTTCATTATATTTGGTAATAAAGCATCAGTTTTCTTTCTCCCTCTCTCTCTCAACACACATACCAAAAAACAACACCCCAACAACAAAGGTTCAGTGATAAATAGCGGACACTGTCCAAAAATCACATGACTTTTTTTTATAGTCTCCTTCCTGAATGAAGCAGTCTCTCCTATTCTTATGTATTTTATGCTCTCCTTGCTTTTGAGTCATGTCATCTATTTATTCTAGGCCTCTGTGGATCTGGGAGATTTTTTTTTTTACAGGGAATTTTCCTGAGCAAGTTTCCTAAGGGAAACTCCTTAATCCCTTTCCTAGTTGCTTTTTCTAATTATGCACTGGTGGTTAGTGTAATACTCCTGACTTGTAGCAATGGTGGCTAGAGGCAGGTCCAAGCAACAAAGTTTGTATCCCAATTTCTCCAAAATATGGGGACTGTTCTTATTGGGCTTTTGTTCCATCCCAGCATAGAGAGAATAGAGGGCCAGCTGTCGAGTTTTGTTCAGAAGTTGAATGTCCTTGTGGAATATTCAGATTTCGGCTTTGATTCGGGTGTCTATAAAATAATACTATGAATGTTACAACTAACTTCAATAATGAATGCCCATCAATTGGCACACATAGCACACCATTATCTCTCCCATCTCTTCTGCGCAGCATAATTTTTCTTTATTGGACTTTTTGTGGAAGTGAATGTCTCATAGGTTACTAGTGAAAATTCCCTCTCTTTCTGGTGAGTGGTTTCAGTGTAGTAGCTGTGTTAGTCTGTGTCAGCCAAAAGAAAATAAGAAAGAAATACTTGTGGCACCCAGGGCTACACTAGGGGGGGAGGGTCGATCTACGATACGCAGCTTCAGCTACGTCAGTGGTCCCCAACCTTTTTGTGGCCAAGAGCACATTCATGTTTTCAGAAGAGTGTGGCGGGCACCAACAGTTTTTCAATACTTATTTTGTGTTTGTACATTAAATACTATGAAAACCATCATATTTAATATTACATAATATATGAATCCATAAGATACAAAAGGTAATTTTACATGTAAAAGGTATTAATTAAATTATTCAACAATTATTCTTTCACCTTATCATGTGAATGTGCTCTTTTTTTATTTACCTTTTTTGGGGGGGAGTAGTTCTGGGCAGTGGAGAGGGAAGCCGCAGCCCCCCGCCTGCCGGGGACAGAGAACACCGGCGCCTGCAGCCCCAGAGTTCTCTGCAGTAGTGTAGCCAGGTCTTGAGCACAGGGGGAGCGGCGCTATAAAAAGGCGCCTCCCCCTCCCCCGTACTCACCCTGGAACGCTTTAAAGGGCCCGGAGCTCCAGCCGCTGCGGAGCCCCGGGACCTTTAAAGTGCCGCCGCCGGAGCTCCGGCAGCGGGGCTCCGGCGGCGCTTTAAAAGGCCAGCATCTCCCCAGCGGCACAAGCAGCTGGCAGGGCCGGCGCGCCCACTAGGCGACCCTAGGCGGTCGCCTAGGGCACCAAGATTTGGGGGGAGGCAGGCAGCTGCCCACTGACTCCCCGCTCATTGGCTGAGCTGCTGAGCGGAGAGACAAGGGGCGGTTTGCCATGGCTGCTCCTTGTCTCCCCGCTAAGCTGCTGAGCGGGGAGCAGGGCCGGCTCCAGGCACCAGCAAAACAAGCTGGTGCTTGGGGTGGCACATTTCTAGGGGCGGCACAGGCCATGCCGCCCCTAGAAATGTGCCCCGCCGCCGGCTTTCCCGCGTCGCTGCCGGCTCAGCTTCTCCCCGAGTGGCGGCGCGCGAAACAGCGCTTCTCCTCCTCCCTCCTAGGCTTAAGAGCCTGGGAGGGAGGAGGAGAAGAGAACCCTAGCGGGCACGACACACATCTCCCCCTCCCTTCCATGCATGCCCCGCTCGCCCCAGTGCTCTGGCCTGGGCATACCGCCCTCCCGGCCGGCGCTCCGGCCGGGGAGAGCGGGGCAGCCTCACTCTCCGCTGGCCGGGGAGAGCGGGGCCCTGGGCATGCCGCCCTCCCCGCCGGCTCTCCGGTCGGGGAGAGCGGGGCCCCGGGCATGCTGCCCTTCTCGCCGGCGCTCCGGCCGGGGAGAGCGGGGCAGCCTCGCTCCCCGCTGGCCGGGGAGAGCGGGGCCGCCTGAATGCCCCGCTCGCTCCCCGCCGGCGCTCTGGCCTGGGGAGAGCGGGGCCCCGGGCATGCCGCCCTCCCCGCTGGCGCTCTGGCCTGGGGAGAGCGGGGCCCCGGGCATGCCGCCCTCCCCACCGGCGCTCTGGCCTGGGGAGAGCGGGGCAGCCTCGCTCTCCGCTGGCCGGGGGGAGTGGGGCCCCGGGCATGCCGCCCTCCCCGCTGGCGGTCCGGGCACAGAGGCGGAGGGGGGGAAGGTTGTTTCGGCAGGCGTTGGGGGGGTTGGTTTTTTTTTGCTTCGGGGGCGGCGTTTGGGGTGTTGTTGTTTTTTTGCTTGGGGCGGCAAAAACATTAGAGCCACCCCTAGCGGGGAGACAAGGGGCGGCTTGCCGTGGCTGGCTGCTCCTTGTCTCTCCGCTCAGCAGCTCAGCGGGGAGACAAGGGGCGGCTCTCTCTGCGGCTGCCCCTTGTCTCCCCGCTGAGCTGCTGAGTGGGGAGAGAAGGGGCGGCTCGCCGCGGCTGCCCCTTGTCTCCCTGCTAAGCTGCTGAGGGGGAGACAAGGGGCGGCTTGCTCTGGCTGGCTGCTCCTTGTCTCCCCGCTCAGCAGCTCAGCGGGCAGACAAGGGGCGGCTCGCTGCGGCTGCCCCTTGTCTCCCCGCTGAGCTGCTGAGTGGGGAGACAAGGGGCAGCTTGCCCTGGCTGGCTGCTCCTTGTCTCTCCGCTCAGCAGCTCAGCGGAGAGACAAGGGGCGGCTCGCCGCGGCTGCCCCTTGTCTCCCCGCTGAGCTGCTGAGCGGGGAGACAAGGGGTGGCTTGCCCTGGCTGGCTGCTCCTTGTCGCCCTGGCTGGCTGCTCCTTGTCTCCCCGCTGAGCTGCTGAACGGGGAGACAAGGGGCGGCTTGCCGGGGCTGCGGGCGCCAGTGTTCTCTGTCCCCGGCAGGCCGGGGCAGCGTGGAGAGAGAAGCCGCAGCCCTGCGCCTGCCAGGGACAGAGATCACCGGTGCCCGCAGCCCGGCCTGCCGGGGACAGAGAACTCCAGGGCTGCGGGCGCCGGTGTTCTCTGTCCCCGGCAGGCGCAGGGCTGCGGCTTCTCTCTGCGCTGCCCCAGCCTGCCGGGGACAGAGAACACCGGCGCCCGCAGCCCCCGAGTTCTCTGTCCCCTGCAGGCCGGGGCAGCATGGAGAGAAGCCGCAGCCCCGCGCCTGCCGGGCACAGAGAACTCCGGGGCTGCGGGCGCCTGTGTTCTCTGTCCCCGGCAGGCGCGGGGCTGCGGCTTCTCTCCGCGCTGCCCCGGCGTGCCGGGGACAGAGATCACTGGCGCGGGCACCCATAAATGCCCCGGCGGGTGCCATGGCGCCCGTGGGCACCGCGTTGGGGACCACTGAGCTACGTGAATAGCATAGCTGAAGACGGCGTATCGTAATCTACTTGCCGCTGTCCTCATGGCCAGGTGAGTCGATCGCTGCCGCTCCCCCGTCGACTCCACTTCCACCTTTCGATGAGGTGGATTTCCGGAGACGATGGGGAGCGCTTTCGGGGATCGATTAATCGCGTCTAAACGAGATGTGAAAAATCGATCCCCGAAAGATTGATTGCTACCCGCCAATCTGGCGGGTAGTGAAGACAAGCCCTTAGAGACTAACAAATTTATTTCAGCATAAGCTTTCGTGGACTACAGTTCCTCTCAGCCTCCTCCCCAGGATCCTCAGTGTGTAAACCCAGATGATTATGACTAAGGCATGGTGGTTTCTTCCTGTCTTGTTATATGTGTAGTTATCTGACAAGTTCCACTGGCAGGGAAAAACATTAAGGATTTTAGGAAAAAAATGTAAGTTGTGTGGTGTAGCGTATGTAGCAGTGTGTTGACCTCTGAGATTGAGTGATGTAAAAAGTGGCTCCCTGCCATCAAATGAGAAGGGGTGGTTAAACATTTAAAAAATGAATGTACTCTTTCCTCCACAAAAAGAGATGCTGCCTTTAGGCCTGGTGAAGTGATAGAGCAGCTCATGAAGCTGACTTTGAAAGCTCACCAGTGTTGTTTACCCTGCACTTTTTCTTCATACAGTTGAAATTTACTGACCAGTTTAACTTTTAGAGACCTTTACAGATTTAATCCTCTGGAGATTAACTGCTTGAATTCTTACCTGACACACTGACATGCTGCTCTTTACGCTTTTTCACTATAGGTTACTGTTGTGAATTGTCACCTGCCCCCCCGCTTCCCTCCCCACAAATCATAAAGGACTTGACTGAAACTTTGGCTTATAGCAGGAAGATACATTACTGGCATTTCATCTAAGATAGGACCAAACTAGTGGAGTGCAAGCCACCAGCCCCTATCCAGCTGCTCCACATGTTTGTATGCTCTGCTCTCACTTTCCTGGAAGGATACTGTCAAGCTGTGCTCTTAATGGCCTGTCTAATTATGTTGGAGATTTTGATGCTGCAATTGAGAATGTGGGGCTTTAGGTGAATGATTTTTTTTCCTTTTAGAAAAATATACACACAGAAATTTCTCCAGTAAACAAACCATACACAAAATTTATAAGAAGAACATTATCATAACCCTTAGCCTTAAAAAGTATGGAGATGACGAGTTAAGAAAAATATTCACTTACCCTCACAGGTTATATATTTCCTTAAGTAATTTAATATGTCATGTACCTATTCACATTGCACATTCTAATAACCTTAACTCTGCCTCACAAGATGTACTTACATGTGAGTTCTTTCCGCTTGTAGCAGTGGAGTACCACCTAGAGCAGGAGCCAGGGGGCAGAAGCAGAAGTCTATGGCACCTGATCTCCCCTGCACCGCTCATGTATATGCATTTTGTCCTTAGAATTGTCTGTGTGTGGGTTTCTTTTGTTTTCACTGTGGGAGAATCATGTACGTGCCTGTCTCAAATATTCCTTGGTAAACCATTCTTCTGAGAAATTAATTAACTTAATCCAAGCTGAACTACAATATGACACTCTATCTTCCTTGTTTTGTCCTCGGTTGCTGCTGCAGTGTAGCTGGATTTGCTGGGCCCTGGAATGTGTTTTTATTTTGTTTTTTGTTTAGATATGAAGAAAACTATGCTGCTTCTGCTGGCCTGCACATTTCTGTAATAAAAGGCACTGAAAACCAATCAAAACAGGAGCCTGGAAATGCTGACATGGAAAGACTAAGCAACTAAGGTCTCATGCCAACTTCACAGTCAATCGCAGCTAACAAGAAGAGGGGGAAAGGAAGAGGAACCATTTTAGGGCTTTGTGTTAGCAAATGCTGTGCATCTTACTACATCATTCTGCTAGCAGAAATCTTCCAGAGTTTTAATAGTTATTGGCTACATTCAGTCCCCAATCCTGCAGTCCTCGCTTTAGCAAGAGGAGCTATTGCTTTGGAACTCTACGATGGCAGCAGCGTAGTTCTATCCAGGAAGGTTGTCAGTGACAGCCTATTTTTGAAACTGTGTGAATTATATAAAACGAATGATATGAGAGTTTTTTTTCCAGGGAGCTAAAACCATTTGTACGCTCACTGTGAGTGCAGAACAAACATTATGAAAATAGCAAATTCTCTGGAGAAATATGAGTCTCTGTGGGACAATTCTTGCCCCTCATCTCCAGCCTGAGTGTGTCAGCTTGTTTCTGGGTAGAACCTTCTCCCAGAGGGAAGGAGGCAGGAATGTTGCCCACAAGGCTTTAGTGCTGTTCTGTATGACCCTAGCACATTCCCTCTGTGGGGAGAGGGGGAAGATCAGATGATCTGTGCAGCTGTAACCCCACACCCTCTGAGTGACCCTTCAGCAGTGGGGATTAAACCTGGGACCTCTGGATCTTAAATCTTGCACCTCTTCTGCCTGAACTGAGAGACCTATCTCTGGTAGCCAAAGCTATAGCAGACATATCAATCTCTATATGTGTCCCAGCCATCACTTGGGATGGAGGGCAGAGCATCACAGTAAGTGGTCGTGGGTTACACAATAGTGGGTCTTATTGGCAATGTGGTTTAGTGACTAGAACACTAAGCTGCAACTCAGGGGCCCTGGGTTCTATTCCTTGCTCTGCTACTGACCTACTGGGTGACCTTGAACAAGTCACTTCCCCTTCCATGCCTCAGTTTCTCTATTGGTAAGATGGGGGTAATGATACTGATTGTCTTGTGTAAAATGCTTTGAGATCTCTGCATGAAAAGCACTACATAAGAGGTAGGCATTATTATAATGTGATTTCCATCCTTCTCGCTCCCTGTTCTCCATCCCCATTGTTTGTTGCTTTCACTCTTTACACCATATCCAAAATTAGATTGTGACCCTTGTAGGCATGATGATGTTTCTATCTGCTCTTTAAAGGGCCTAGGTAAATCATAATATTCCATCTTCTATAAAACAGGAGTAAGGCTCAAAAGAGGCTGAGCATCCTCTTTGTAGGAAGGAGGAGGAGGAAGAATGTAAAGGTGTGAGGGCAGGGAAATGAAATGTCACATTCTGGACCTGAATACTAAATTATTTTATTTGAATACAGTATTGGCACTCTTAGAACCTCTGTTTTACCTCATGCTCTGCTCGCTAATCTGCTAGCTGGCCCTACTTAGTGAAAATGTTCTGCTGCTTCATAGCAAACAGCAGTCTGGTCAGATGGCTGATAAACTGTGGAAGATGATGAGAACATAGGAGCTGCCATATTGAACCACTGATTTTTGGCACCATCTCTCCTACGCTGCCTTTCTTTTTAAAATTAGAATTAGAGGGTGTAATCTGTTGTTCATTCCCATTCAGATTGTTGTTTCTCGGCTGACACTGCAAACTGGGTACCAGTGGTAATAGTGGTACTGATCTAGATTAAAATCAATGTCTAGAAGTGAAAGGCTCCATTACTATCCCATTGCCAGAAACCCCCAAAACAAACCTCCCTCCCCCTTTTTGTCACAACACCCAGGGGACCCAAACTTAAATCCTGGGTTATGTGGGTTATTTGGACTGTAAACTCTGTGGGGTAAGGGTGCATGTCATTTTTCTTTTATTCTCAAGAAGCATCTAACACACAACTGGGTGCTGTAAAATAAGAACCTGGCAGGCGAGTACAGAACAGAAACTCACCAACAACACACTTATGCTTTAATGCCAGAAATGGACATGAGTTTCCTTCTTTTTCCAACTCCAATTCCCACTGCTCGTTTAAAAACAAAAAACAAAACCCACCGACCCTGGAGATTTGATTTTACAAACGGAGACTCTTTCTAATACACTCTCTGCTGACACGACTGCTATCGGTGTACTACCTGAGTGCCTCCCACATATTTATGGATTCACCTGACCGCAGTCCCCGGACAGAGAGAGACCATTATTCCCATTGTACCCTTGAGGAACTGAGGTACAGAGAAATTCAATGACTTGCCCCATGTCTATGGCAATCGAGAATGGAGCCCAAATTTCCTGAGCCAAGTTATGGTATTTTTTTCCCTTCTTTCTTCCCCTTGTTATGGTATTTTCTTTTTTCCTCCCTCTATTTCTGTATTTTTATATATTATGGTTGTCGTAGGCATTTGGGTAGGTATGATAAGACTAGCCATAACCAGCAATTGCACTTAAGTTTGTTCCCTCCTGTTCTCTCCCCGCTCCTATCCCCCGAGCTGTTGTCATTTTAAAGGTATACAGAACTTGTTGTTCTTGGGTACTGACCCTTAGTAATGGAAGAGCAAACATTTGTTGGTGATCATACATTGGATTGGTGCATGAATGATATCTCTTAAAGGTACAAAATGAACATTGTGCATTTCATGCTGAATAACAATCTAGTTTTTGTAGTTCTACTAAACTTAGTTTAAGACATTACTAGAAAGAAACCTGGATTGAGGGGGAAATGGCCAAATCTTGTACTTCCTTTGGTGCTATCTGCAGTGTATTCTGAGCACAAGCGAATGGGTAGTGCTCCCCGCCCCCATTATTTGCTTTAAAGGCAAAAAACTTTTATTTGCTTCCATTTTGCTTTGCTTGTTGTAGTATACTTGCCAACAAACTCACTTACAATACAGCTTTGTATTATTGAATTAGTGTTAATCTGCGTTATTTAATGTGTTTTTAACTCTATCATCATGCTAGAGAGCAACTCAGGGTTGGCATGGTGGTTACTGCACAATACACATCTTCCTTGATTGCTTCTAGATGTAATTGTTTGAGAGGGGCACATTCAACCTGGGCAAAATCCTGCCTTTACTGAAGTGAGTGCAAAACTCCCATTGACCTCAATGGGGCCAGGATTTCACCTTTGTTTTTGTTTTTTTCATGTTTTGGGACCAAAACATTCTTTTGAGCAGGTAACTTAGTTAACATGGTCATAGAATGAGTTGTCCCCTTTTTTTCCTTCACACATTCTCATGACTTGCACTGCATTTTAGTCATTTGTTTGATATGGCTCAGGAATACTAACAGGCCATCACTTATTCTCTAATGTGTCCTGTACAAACCTGCACTTTTCCCTTCAGTTGCTTTTTAAATAATTTTCTGTCCCAAAGAATTCATGATACTCTTCAGTTTGCTTGCAAAGAGTCTGAAATGGAACAGGAAGCAAACGCAGTACAGAATACTAGTTCCTCTGCAAGGATTTGTAGCTTAGAGGTAGTCATGTACTTGAGTTGTAAAATTCAGATCCAGGGTTTTGTTCAGCCTGCCATAGATATGGGGGCCAGCTGCAAAGTTCTGATACAGAGCTGAAATTTCCTTAAGTTCAGAACTGGGGTTTTGGTGTGGGTCCGTTTCTAGAAAGACATCTCCAATGCACTAGCAATATTGTGACTAAGTTTAAGGTGTAATCTGGGATAGTTATGCATTTGCCTCAACTTAAATGTTATCTAATGCAAAAGATCTGTTGGATGAGATTCCATAGATAACTGCCCTCAGTAAATTGTTTGTATATTCTATACCACTCCATTGTGTTCTTAGCCTTTCTGTACCATGATCCCATGTTACAACAGAAAAAAGTCACAGGACCTCTCTTCCATCTTGCTATAAAGAGAGGATGTGGGAGACTGTATAGTTTTAGGAGCTGGATATTATAGCTGACTGGCTTTTTTTTTTTTTTTTTTTAAGTTAAGACATACAGTGCATGTCTGAAATTATGTTTATCCTACAGTGTTTATTAAGCCTGAGTTAATTTTCCTCCTCTTTCTATGGCTTCAGGAGCTTTGCCAACAATGCGTTATAATAACGGGTAGTTTAAGAGAGCACTGGCCATGTGCCAGCTCCCCATTCTGGCTTTGTAAGTTGGTATTCAGGATTTATGGTTGGGTCATACCACCTGTCAGTTTGTTACTTCTCTCAACAGAGCAACCCTGAAGCAGTTGCTGTACAAGCCGTGGTTTGGTTCACTCCTGCAATAGGAGTTCAAGCTGCCATGGAGTGACTTAGCCTTACAACTGATAGTTATTGTTTTTTACAAAAAGCGTGTAAAGTCTTAATTACTTTCCCCTCCCTCCCTCCAAATAGTCTTTGGAGACTCTTTGAAATAAAGTGATTGCCATGCAGGAACATGGTGCTAATCTTACACTGTTAAAGATATATCTGCATTGCCCAGCTTGTAACATTTATAAATGCATTTAATTTGCCTGAGCACTTGTGTGTGTTCATTTTTTTTATTCTTGTAATGTTTTTCCCCAAGACCATACAAGTATGGGTCAAGTTCACTGCTGGCATAAGTGGGTGCAGCCCTATTGACTTGAGTGGATTTTTACCTATTTGTGCCAGTGGTAAATTTGGCCCTGAAGCATTTCTACATGTTTGTAGCGAACAGGACATCTGCTTCTGATGGTGGACAGCTCCCATTTCTAAACCTGAAATGCAGTGGGATAGAGTACTTATAGTCACAGCCCTTTCAGGTATAGAGAACTTTCTGTTGGTTCAAGACAAGCTTGCTTGATCTTGGCTGTGGTGGGAATAATGTTTTTTGAAGGGGAGCATTTGTCTGGCTGACTGTTTTAACAAATGGCAGCTGTTTGAAGCTGCTCAAAGATTTGGAATGCTATAATAAAGCCCAGGAAGATGGATTTGTGGGCATAGGTCAGGTGAGATAGTGAAAGGCACAGGATAGATAAATTACAGAACCCTGCTATACATTTATCACATGGATATCTCCTCCATGTATGAGAAATATAGATATCCATGTGATCTACTGGGGAGCCATATGATACATTTATTTATCATGCTTCTCTGTAACTGTCTCACCTGCCCACTCAAAGTTCATTGTTGGCATAAGTAGGTTCAGCTCCATTATCTTCAGTGGATTTTCACCCATTTATGCTAGTGGGACCCAGCATTCACATCTAGTCCTGTAAGGTACCAATATAAGACTTCAGTGACATGCACATTTTAGCATAGGCAAAATGGTCTGTGGTCTGAGTCTTGCCCATACTGGGCTTTGGAGCAATATAATTTTGAGGGGGGAGGAATTATTAATTTCCCAGGAAGTGGAAGAGGTGTTTTTCTGACAGGTCAATTTTAAAATGAATGAATGGATAAATAAATAAATATAGTCAGTTATGTGGATGGTATCATAGGTCCCAGGAAGATGGATTAGTGAGCAGAGGACAGATAAGGCACTCCAAGGTACATGATAATTTCTATATCACATGGCTCTTCAATTTTTTATCTCCACATATGTACAGTGTGTGTAACACACTGACTAAAGTCAGGTCTAGAATAGAAATTTTTGCCTGTATAGCAATCTCAGTTGGGGTGGTAGTGTTTTAGTCTGGTGCTTTTTTTAAAATTGTATTTTGCAACATAACTATACCATCAACAGCCCTAGTTTAGAAGCAGCTATACTTGCATAAAACTGCTTTTACTGGTATAGCTTATTTCAGTCTTTGAACCAGTATAAGCTGTACTGGCAAAAACACTTTTTCTTACTGTAGAAGCTGTGTCTATACTAGGGTAACCAGATGTCCCGATTTTATAGGGACAGTCCCGATATTTGGGACTTTTTCTTTTACTGGCTATTTACAGGCTATTACCCCCCATCCCCGTTCTGATTTTTCACACTTGCTGTCTGGTCACCCTAGTCTACACTAGGAGGATTTTGCCAGTATAGATATATCGGCAGAGCTTTTAAGTGTAGATGAAGCCTAAGTGTGGTGTTTCCTCCTCTAATGAGTGCCTGGTCTCCCTAGAGGATAAGAAACTACAGTATTGACTGTAATTAGCAAATGGAGTTATGACATGACATTAGCTCAAGTGGTAGGGGCATTTGTGTTGGTGCTGAAGGTACTGAGTTCTGTCCTCGTTGATGATCTGTAGTGGGATTTTTTACGCTTTTATCTATTTATAGGGTTGGTGGATTCAAGAAGGATGTTAAATTGGAGAGGGTTCAGAGAAGAGCCATGAGAATTATTAAAGACTTAGAAAACATGCCTTATATTGATAAAATTCAAGGAGTTCAATCTATTTAGGTTAAGGAGTGACTTGATTGTAGCCTATGAGTACCTACATGGGGAACAAATATTGTATAATGAGCTCTTCAGTCAAGCAGAGAAAGGTATAACACAGTCCAATGGCTGAAAGTTAATGCTAGACCAATTCAGACTGGAAATAAGGCGTAAATGCTTAACGGTGAGAGTAATTAGCCAATGGAACAATTTACCAAGGGTCGTGGTGCATTCTCCATCCCTGGCAATTTTTAAATTAAGATTGGATGTTTAACTAAAAGATCTGCTCTAGGAATTATTTTGGGGAAGTTCTATGGCCTGTGATATACAGGAGGTCAGACTAGATGATCACAATGGTCCTGTCTGGCTTTGGAATCTGTGAAAATGCTTCTTAGACCTCAAGATCTTCAGGGCAAGTACTGTATCATACTCTGTATTCTATGAAGTATTGAGCAGTCTGATGCACCACAAATAATAACAAAACATCATTCACAGTTGCTGGAAGAGGTGAGTAAAATATGCTAACATTTCCTATAAAAAGCTTTATTAATCTCATTGTATTGCTCTTCTCTCAGCAGCTTTCCTTTTCCTTTTTCTGTAGCTTTTTAATATTAGAAATTGAATCCGATTAAAGAAATTAACCACTTGATATCATTGTAATACTGTTTAATAATATTACAATATCTTCAAAATGAAATTTGGTGCTTGGGAAAGATGCCAGACTTACAGCCTGGGAGACTAATGTCTTCTATCCATAATGTTCTTGGTCCCACTCAGTTTATTCAGACCAAGTTCCCATTTATCTTAGCCATGCATGACTGGGCTCAGAACAAAAAGGGCAAAAGCAGTGGCATTACATACTTTCTATCCTGAGATCACTGAGATAGGATGGATGCTAACTAGGGCTCCGTGTCTGTCACGGAGGTTGCGGAAGTCATGGAATCCATGAGTTTCCGCAACCTCTGTGACTTCTGCAGTGGCCAGTGTGGCTGACGCCAAGACTGCCCAAGCAGCTGGCTCCCGGCGGCTGGAGCAGACGCTCCTCAGTGGCCCCCGGGTGCCTGGAGCAGATGCTGGCCCCGGGGCACACATCTCCCCCAAGATTTAGTCAGGGGTATTTATAGTATAAGTCATGGACAGGTCACAGGCTGTGAATTTTTGTTTATTGCCCGTGACCTGTCCATGACTTTTATTAAAAATACACGTGATTAAATTGTAGCTTTAATACTAAATGATGGTTTAGAAGGGGAAGACTCAATGTCCCGTTACCTATCCCCTGTGTCAACCAGGTCTTTTTGTAACACGGAATTTGTGTGGCTAGCTCTTTCTCCATGTATTTGTGAAAATGCATTTCACATGATCTTTTTCTGCTTATAATCAGCATCCATATGAAGGAGAAAATATAAATACACACTTCCGATTTACTAAATATTATTGGATGAATTCTTAGTGAAATCTAGCATGTTTAGGATTCTCTAAAATTCGATTGCTTCCTTTTTTGCCTTTCATATTAAGAATTTAGCCCTTTTTGTATTAAAATCATTTGCAGTAGTTTCAAGTTTACTAGATTTGGGTGTATGCTTTTCATGCAACGGGGCACATCATTTGAAGACACTGTTGCAACCTGATGATATTTCATGAGCCCTGAGCTTTTGTTTTCCCTCCCAGGACCCTTTAACAGATTACAATTAAAGTTCACAAAATTCAGTATGACTTCTTCAAAATCAGGTTGTATTCAGAATGGGTAGTTGGTGTCCCTATAGCAGATGAACTGCAGATTACTCTGATCTGGATAGAAGACATGCTTGTGTGTTTAAGGGTTTGAGTCTTCGTGATGTTTGAAAGAATTTTTACAAGAAATTGAAGATTTTATAGGTTCTTTTTTTTAACAATCAAAAGAACAAAACACTGTTATGAGAGCAAAGATTAGTTGGATCTGGTATTTGTTGGATCTCAGTCCTTGTAAGACATTTAACGTTCCTGGCAAAAGTGTACATTTTCATTTTATAGAGTTAATCTGTGAATGGAAAGTTACATTGTTATTTCTCTTATGGCTTTTCAAAGTAGTCACTGTACAGTCCAACATGTCGAACATGATGGGCTACCCTCTCCCCTTAGTTACACAAGTGTTAAGTGTAATGGGGTTGAACCATTGTAAAAAGGGGAGGATTTGGCCCAATCTAAGCAAAAAAACAAACAAAAAAACCCTTGTGAATTAGGGTGAAACAAAATACCATGCGAACTACTGGTAACTCAAATCTTTATAATCTTGAATCTGTTCTGTTATAAAAACATTAAATATGTATCTCAGTAGTATAAATCTGGAGGTGATTTTAGTCTTTGCTTTTTTTGTGACCCATCTCAGTCTATAAACACTATTAAATGTAGAGGTGATACTTGTTTCAGAAAATCTTGGCAAGACCTTTCTTCATCATTTGAAGCCTCCCAAATAAGGAGAATGATAAACACACTCATCTCATCAAGTTCGGAGATAACTGATAGAATTTCATACAACACAAAAAGTAGAAATAGATAAAAAACACTGGTCTACAATTTTTGAGAAGTCGTCTGCTTCAGAGATAAAATGTGCTATTTAGTATGTATTTTGATGTGCTGAATTCAAATATGACAATTAAAACAACTGATTGGCTACTGTTTCTAAGATATTTAAGTTTTTACATTTTATGTCTATGTATATTGTGCAGATAGTAGAGTTTTAATCATAAATTGTAAACCTAGGTCTTTTCATGTGTTTATGGTTGCTTTATATGATACTATTTCACCTGTCCTGTTTATGTAACACTTTAAAAATCAGCAAAGGGGTTATATAAATAACATTTATTATGAAACAAATGGCAAAAAACTATTATGTACATAGTTTAGTCCTATTCAGTGTCTACTCGGCGCCTCTTGGCTTGTCTGTTGTATTCATTAAATGGAGCATTTCTTGTCACTGTCCAGCAATAGTCTGCAAGCATTGATGGGCTCCATTTGCCCTGATAGCGTTTCTCCATTGTTGCAATGTCCTGGTGAAATCGCTCGCCGTGCTCGTCGCTCACTGCTCCATAGTTGGGTGGAAAAAAATCTAGATGAGAGCGCAAAAAATGTATCTTTAGTGACATGTTGCAACCAAGGCCTTTGTATGCCTTGAGGAGGTTTTCCACCAACAACCTGTAGTTGTCTGCCTTGTTGTTTCCGAGAAAATGTATTGCCACTAACTGGAAGGCTTTCCATGCCTTTTTTTCCTTGCCACGCAGTGCATGGTCAAATGCATCATCTCGAAGAAGTTCACGAATCTCAGGACCAACAAAGACCCCTTCCTTTATCTTAGCTTCACTTAACCTTGGAAATTTTCCACGGAGGTACTTGAAAGCTGCTTGTGTTTTGTCAATGGCCTTGACAAAGTTCTTCATCAGACCCAGCTTGATGTGTAAGGGTGGTAACAAAATCTTCCTTGATTCAACAAGTGGTGGATGCTGAACACTTTTCCTCCCAGGCTCCAATGACTGTCGGAGTGGCCAATCTATCTTGATGTAGTGGGAATCTCTTGCACGACTATCCCATTCACAGAGAAAACAGCAGTACTTTGTGTATCCAGTCTGCAGACCAAGCAAGAGAGCAACAACCTTCAAATCGCCACAAAGCTGCCACTGATGTTGGTCATAGTTTATGCACCTCAAAAGTTGTTTCATGTTGTCATAGGTTTCCTTCATATGGACTGCATGACCAACTGGAATTGATGGCAAACCATTGCCATTATGCAGTAAAACAGCTTTAAGACTCGTCTTCGATGAATCAATGAACAGTCTCCACTCATCTGGATCGTGAACGATGTTGAGGGCTGCCATCACACCATCGATGTTGTTGCAGGCTACAAGATCACCTTCCATGAAGAAGAATGGGACAAGATCCTTTTGACGGTCACGGAACATGGAAACCCTAACATCACCTGCCAGGAGATTCCACTGCTGTAGTCTGGAGCCCAAAAGCTCTGCCTTACTCTTGGGTAGTTCCAAATCCCTGACAAGGTCATTCAGTTCACCTTGTGTTATGAGGTGTGGTTCAGAGGAGGAGGATGGGAGAAAATGTGGGTCCTGTGACATTGATGGTTCAGGACCAGAAGTTTCATCCTCTTCCTCGTCTGACTCAAGTGAGAATGATTCTGGTGCATCAGGAACCGGCAGTCCTTCTCCATGGGATACTGGGCGTATAGCCGATGGAATGTTTGGATAATGCACAGTCCACTTTTTCTTCTTTGACACACCTTTCCCAACTGGAGGCACCATGCAGAAGTAACAATTGCTGGTATGATCTGTTGGCTCTCTCCAAATCACTGGCACTGCAAAAGGCATAGATTTCCTTTTCCTGTTCAACCACTGGCGAAGATTTGTTGCACAAGTGTTGCAGCATATGTGTGGGGCCCACCTCTTGTCCTGATCTCCAATTTTGCAGCCAAAAGAAAGGTGATAGGCTTTCTTAACTGCGCTTTTGTGATGCAAAAGTCACTTCACCACAAACATAGCAGAAGTTATCTGCACTGTTCACACAAGTACGAGGCATCTCTGCTCATTTTGGGTAAACAGAAATGTGTCCCTTTGCAAAATCAAACACTGACAAATAAGAGAGCACGATACTGTATGATTTCTAGAGCTGATATAGGGCAATTTGTTCAGCAGAGTGATGTAAGCTTCGTTATGATTGCATCATCCATGACTTCTAGGAATAACATGATGCAAGTCATATCATGTATGACGCAATACCAGCTTCAGATTGCATCATTCATTGTTTTGCCTAAAAAGCAAGTACTGTCCAAACCCAGTCATAGATTTATTCATAGATCCAGTCAAAGATGTATTTTAGTCATTTCTGGTTTAAATTGCGATCCCTTCCCTTTATAACTCACTTATCCTCCGCCATTCCCAAGTCAAGGGTCGTATATACTGACCCAATAGCATGTCTTGAAAACTAGAGCCAATCAACAATTTTAAGCACCATTTTTGTTCTCAGTGACCCAGAATTAGTAAAGTTTGACTACATTTATTTCAGAAGCATTTTGGCTGTAGAGCAGTGAAATCGTTCCAGAGTATCCTTAAAAAGAAACTTTCTTAAACCCCATTATGCATTGTATAACCTTCAGGAGATTTACTTGACTTTATCAAATTAAATGGTAAAATATTTTTGAATAGTAAAATTAAGTTTTTTAATACTAAAAAACTTAAACAATTTTGAATGGTGACTAAATGATCCTAAATGATGGCACACTTCAGCTGAATAATGGGTATATTGGTTGCATGGTTATGACCCCCCAAAACATCTATAAATGCTATATAAATGTTTATAATAAAATAAATATGGTGCACTCTTTCTATTCTATAAATGAATGGCCTTTCCCTGAAATACTGTGCTCAGTTCTGGTCACCTATTTCAAAAGAGATAGAAGCAGAAAGATCTAGAAATGGGTGATGAAAACAAGGCTATGGAAGTTTGAAGTTGAAAAAAAGAGCGTGGTTTAGTTTGGAGGGGACACAAATAAAAGGAGATGTAGACAGCCATGGTAGGATAGAAAATAATGAACAATAAATGTAAATCAGGGTCTCCTCCTATTTACCCTTTTTCATAACGTAAGAACAAAAAGACATAACAGAAAAGCCACAAATTTAAACTGATAAAGGAAAGACTTTATTTTACACACCCATAGTTAACTTGCAGAACTTGTTACCACAAAGTCTCCAGCACTTAAGTAGAATCTTAAAAATAAATTATATGTTAGACGTTAGCGACAACGTCCACAATTACATTGGATAGGATTAAAAACAATTGGGGATACAAATACTCGTGCTTCAGGGTACAAGCCAGCTACTAACTGCTCGGGTTTGGGAAGAAACTTTGCTGATGGGCAGGTTATTTCATAATTGTTTATTAGGGTTTCTTACACCTTCCTCTGAAGCATGTGGAACTGGCAACAGGATTAGATGGGCCACTAGTCTGCTACACATATATCAACTACTTGCAAAGTCCGTAATACAAGACTGAAAGTGCTATTATGAGGAGGAAGGGACTGGCACTTGGTAAGAAAATGGCCTTGTCAGAGATTACAACAGAAGATGTTCAAGACAAAAAGAGTTACAGAAAACCCTGTGGTTGCAAAACAAAGCTGAGGGAGATGATGTATTTATCATTATGGTACATCGACACTTTGAGCTGGAGATGTAATTGCCAGCTGGGATAGACATACACAGGCTATATCTGATCCAGCTAGCATGCTCAAAGTAGAAGTGTTGCCATGGCAGCACAGGTGGCAGCAGGAGGGGCTCGCAGCCCCAAGTACAGTCCTGCCCTAGGTACTGACTTGGGTAGCTAGCTCCTCCTGCTGCCCACGTTGCTGTGGCTATGCTTCTGTTTGTAGTAAGCTAGCTTGACCAAATATTGTGCACCTATGTCTGCCCGAGCTGGGAAATACACCTCCAGCTTGAAGTCTAGCTGTACCCTCACAGCCAGCCAGTAACAGGTGCTCTGTAAAGTAAGTAGGTAAAATATTCCTGTCCCTGGGCCAGATTCCAGAATAAGTCTTATTTGTCTTTACAGTGAAAACCACATGTAAATTAAACTGATGTAGTTATCCTTGGTGAGTTTTGTTTTGGGTAAACAAAATTTTAATATGGAAAATATAGAAAAATAAATCGGGGAGGGAGAAGAAAAGCAGGAAGTGAAAACTGGATAACAATAAATTTAGTTACATACGTGCCAAGTATTATTATAAGTGCTATATAAACCTTTACTCCTCACAAGACCCTTGTGAGACAAGTGGAATTTGGGGCACAAAGAAGTTGTGAATTGTCCACAATGCAGAACAAGTCACTGGAACAGCCGGGACTGGAACCCTGGTCTCATGACTCCCAGTTGTGTGCTTAATAAACTAGATCATGCTGCTTCTCATAATATACTCAGATGGGCTGTTTGGTCCCATTTCACCACTTGGACACAATATATTCATCAATTAGAAAATGTATGGGGAAAAATCCTGGACCTGCTGAAGTAAACAGTTTTTTTCCATTTATGTATGTCAATGGCAAAACTCTCATTGATTTCAGGGTATTAGACTTATATTACACTTTTGCCATTTCCTCTGACTGGAGCAGGTTGAACCCTTGATCATAGCCAAAAGGTCTGATACAAAGAACTGGTTTTTTTTATCTTGTTTTTTATTTTTTACTACAATTTAGCTCATTTTTTCCTTAATGGTCTTATTAACAACTATTTATTCAGTGACATCCTTGGCCTTTTTTAATTGGTCTTTAGAACTGAATATATAACACCAAACTTGAGTGTGAACAGTACGATTATAACTATTTTTCTAATTGCCCCAAGATTTTCAGTTTTCAATCCAATAGTAAATGTATATTGCCATCTATGTTCTGTTTAAATATCTTGCTAAAAAGGCCCAAGGGAACAGAAATAGTGCTCAAATATGAGAACTAAAAAGCATATTGCATCTTGGAGCTGGGCTAATAAATGAAAACAATAATTTGTAAATAATTGTTAAATATTATGATGAAACATTGATTAAATTTTCAGTGTCATTCAACCAGCTCAGTTTTTGTAGACTGTTACAGAGAAATATTCCTTGTATTTGATCATTCTCCACATCATATTTAGAATTCACAGATTACGGCTGTGTTATCCAAGGGTAGCTTGGTTTGAATGCAAAATGAATTATTCAAGTAAAAAATAGTGCATAAGAACAGTAGGAATTAAATTTGATTTAATTTAAATTTGATTTAGCAGTTTTAATGGCCGTTACATTTTACTTAACTGAATTGCAAATAAGAGAACAACCTATGTGTCATATATAAATTCTGCTGTCAGCACAGGTAGATAGATGTATGTTGCATAATAAGTGGAACATCACTGGGGTTTGTGGTTTGCTTTTGAAGTTTTGTTTTGTGTTCCCATGCGTTCCATGTGTGCATGTTCAGACTTCTCGGCACTTAGCATAGCTGCACCAGGAAGACTTGAATTAATTGCCCTATCAGATTAATTATAGTTCTTTAAAGCGATTACAAGTTAACTCCTCTTCTCCTACAATATGTGACTTTTACACTGTATTCAGTGTCAGACAAGGCCTGTATAGAATATTACCTGTTGCTTGGGATCAGATCCAGGAATCCAATTCTGTGATGACTCAACAGAATCTGATATACAGAAGTCTTTGGTATACAATATAGTGCAACCAGAATTACACATATGAGCCTGGAATAGCTGAATCAGTGCTGCTGGAGCAGTAGATAAAATATATTATGTAATTTTCTATTTTTGCAAGGTAGCTTAAAATAAATATTAACATATTTCTCTTATGATTCTATAGCTTATTTAGCTACTGTGCATTACAGTGATCCATAACTGGAGTCAGAGCATATTTTACTGCTATGCAGCATATGGCGAGGGATTGAGGTTTCGTTAATGGGAAGTTGTATAAACAGAAAATCCAATGATACTGTAATATACCTGCTTTTCCTTCATGCGATAGAATTTTTCTGTGTATACGCCTCCATCTGAAATGAGCTTGTTTCCATTTGTATTGTGGGCCTGATTATTTATTCCCTTGCATTGTGTTGGTCACTTAGTGCTGTATAAAGTTCATGCAAAATATAAACAAATCAGAATGGTGGCATTTTGCACTCATTCTTCACAGGTGTAAGTGACTGCAGTGGAGAATGCAGCACAGTATGATTATGATGTACTTGCAGCATTCTGTGTGCATCTCTGGAAATTTTGAAGGTACTGCATTCAGCCTATATTGCTGCTGACCTCTCTTTACTCCTGTGACGAAGTAATGTATTGAAAGGGCAACAAATGCACATTGATTTAAAAAAAAAAAAAATTAGATACTTTTTGAGATGTAATTTTCAAAGTAGCTAAGTACTTTGCAGATGTGGGTTAAACAAACAATGCCTGGGAACATATACAGTCCATGTTAGGCTTCACACTGATAACACTCTCTTTTGTTGCTTGCTTTGCCTTGTCCCATTAGCTGGCATTGGTGGTGCAGACCCATAGAGCATGCGTGACTGGTACAACTTTTATAAGCTGGTGAGCCAGGGCTGCTGATCTTGGTATGAAATCAGAGGTTTTCCTTCTAGCTGAACTGCCTGCCACAGCTGATGAGCCCCATCTGCCCATTAGAGGCATGGAGAGGTGAAGTGATATGCCCAAGGTCACCCAGTAGGTCTGTGGCAGAGCCAGGATTGGAACCCAGCTCTCCTGAGTTGCAGTCCAGCACTCTCTCCACGGTACCACACTGACTCCCCTGTTATTGCTCTCTTTTGTTATACTCTCCAATTTAGGTATGACAGGTATGTGTTGTCTTTTGGGTGAAGATATCATTTAGGGAATGGTGGCCAGCTGGCAGTGGAGTGGATAATTGATTGGATAATTGATAATTGCTGATAATATATATAGAGAGCAGTGGTTCTCAAACTTTTGTACTGTGACCCCTTTCACATAGCTAGCCTCTGAATGTGACCCCACCTTATAAATTAAAAACACTTTTTAATATATTTAACACCATTATAAATGCTGGATGCAAAGCGGGGTTAGAGATGGGGGCTGACAGCTTGCGACCCCCCTGTAATAACCTTGTGACCCCCTGAGGGGTCCCAACCCCCAGTTTAAGAACCCCTGATATAGAGAGAGCTAGCAAACTAAAACTGTCATGGGGATCATCATATCTCCAGGTTTCAGGAGCATAAAATGATAATTCCAGGAAACAATCCCCCACTGCCCTCCTGTATAGCCTTGCAGAGTTGATTAGACTCATTTTGGTATGTGAAGGAGTATTACTTTCTCTGGAGCATTTGATACTGAGCTAGATGGATAAGCGGTCTGATCCAGTATGGCAGCTCGTGTTGGAAGCAAAAAAAAGAAAAAGTATCTGACTTGAGAAAGCTTTCACTTTTTCTTCTAAGAACAAATTTTGTTTTAATAACTAAAACCTGGTGAGCTATTAATAACTAAGGAGATTGTTTGTTTATTGGATCAGGATTAGGTTTATTTACGCTAAGAGTGGGGTCTGAAGTAAATAGAGGGTCAGGGTCAATGCTGACGGAATCTTGTGGGCTGTTTTATGAGCGTTTATATTGAAATGGTAGAAAGTTGATCTCCTGAGGCTTCTGCCATCTTGAAGGATGGAAAGTTCATGACATCTGCTATTCTTGCAGGATTTCCCTTGTCTTGGACTGAAAGTTCACAAAAACAGCTGCTCTCTCATGAGATTATTCTCTGCATCTGATCCAAACTGGGAAATAGGCCCTATCAGACTCCAAAACAAAACTCTAAAGGGCCAGAATTAGAATCCAAACCCTCAATCCCTTGAAATTTGAAAGCCTTTTGACGTTGGGTTCTGGGTTTTGGTACCTGTATTTATAGCAACCACTCTGCTACCTACCTGATTCGGTACTTTGTTTATAAAGTAGATTAGATGAACTATTTAACTTGGAGACATATGTACAGTAAACATGTGTGCATCATACTTCCAGAAGAGAGATCTGATTTTGTCCCTTTATCAAAATGAACTGTAAAAGTAAGAAATAGATTAAACAGTGTTTGACATTTTTTCTTAATCTGGCAAACCCCAGGAAATGAATAGTTGAAACTAAAATACCTCCTTTAACTGTCCCTGTTCTGCCTAAATATTGCAGCACATATGGCATATAAAGTTGTTCATTGAGCAGAGACCCCTGCAAGATTTGGGCACAACGGGACAACAGAAGGATTTAACTATCAATTTCCTCTTATTTGTGGGTTTTAGTGTGACCTTCACTGTTGTTTTAATGGAAGCTTGCTTATTTCAGTATTTCGTTAGACAGCCAATTGTTAGATATTGTAGTTTTATTTAATTTTCAACAGGCACAGACTGTCATTTTACAGCCTGCTGGAGCCTTCAGATTGTTGATTTATTTTTCTTAGTTTTTCCATCATGCCAGCAAATTTATTGATTATCAAGGCCTCCTATATTTAATGCTACCAGATTGCTGTTTGATGAAGAAGGTTAGATAGCATGAATCAATTCTTTGTTTTAGACTCAAGTGGACCATGGTGTTAAGCCTGCCGCAAACTGATGGGTTAAATTAAAATATATTCATCCTTAGGTGTTGTCAGGCTCTGAGCAAGGATTTAAAATCTCAGGCGAAACAAATAGAACAAGTGTGTTGTGACTGCTTGAATTACATATTGTTACCTAGCTTAAAAATTGGCTTAGTGCCCCTAATTTGCTCTATGTCACAGAATGAATGTGATACAACATAATCACAAAAATGGTGTACATTTTAGAGCATTACTTTAAGATTCCAATTCAGGGTAGAATTCCTGGCCTCTTAGAAGCATACAGAAGCTTCCATGATTTTTAAAAGGTCATGAAATGTATGGTAATTGGAACTGAAGAAGTTATCCTGGCCTTCAGATAACATTAGCCAATTGTCTAAATCAACATTGAAACAACATTGAAAATTCACTTCCATTTAAAGCTATGAGCTATGATATTTTTATTAATGTAAAGGGGTTTATAAGTGCTAACCATCCAGTCTAGCCTTATGGAAGACTATCAGGAAATGTACTCCTAGTATTGCCTTCCACTTTATTACAGAATCTAGTCCCAGTAATGTACTGTGGGAGGAGGAGGGGTGGGAGATTTGTTGTTATGGTCATATTCTTATCCAGGTTGAGGAGCATGGCAATTCTTCATGAATGCATGAACTCCCAGTGACATTTCTTCAAGAGAACATCTCTATTGTTGTCTGCCCTAAATTGCAGCAAACCAATGCTGTCCGTAGAGCAGAGACTATGCTGGTAATTAGCTGGGCCCCATTAGGTAGGTAAAACGGACTCAGATTAACTCTGTATGCACTGGACCCTGTATTTATAATAGGTGGTGCACGTAGTGCCACGTATAACTAAGGTTGCCTGGCACTTTCCATTTTAAGACCTGGTTTTCAGTGGCTTATAATTTTGCCAAGCGTTAACAGCTTGGACTGAAATTTTCCGTGGCTATTGTCTGCTTTCAGCAAAACCAGTTCAGCTATGTCTTAGAATGAGGGTAGGGAAAAACACATTGTTTTGTCCATGTTAAAAAAAAATTAT
Organism: Chelydra serpentina; assembly: GCA_037349315.1. Lineage (NCBI taxonomy): Eukaryota > Metazoa > Chordata > Testudines > Chelydridae > Chelydra > Chelydra serpentina. The sequence goes on along the minus strand of JBAIAC010000029.1, from coordinate 30,167,202 downwards.
TGTAGCCATTTCATTGAGAATCTCTAGTGCCTCTTTGCTTTACAGCAGGCACTTGAAATTTGGCAGGAGGGTTGCATTGGGGTCAGGCACAGCAAATGGCACATCCCCATGAAAATCAGTCCAAATTTGGCCAAGTTATGAGTCCCTGAAAATCTCAGTTATCACATAATCTGGAGAATTTAGCTGCTAAAATATCCCAACTGAGATTTTGTTTCATGGGCCTGCTTCATCCCTGGGCTGCGGGGGCTGAGCATCAGTCCCCCTGCAATTGCTCCTCCCAGCAGCCAGGGGCCATTGTGGTGCCTGGCACAGGAAGTGAGAGCAGGATGAAGGGCGGAGGCGAGAGGGGAGGCTGGGGCAAGGGCAAGGATGCCACAGGCAGCTTTACATCTGGCATTTCTGACCGTTGGGTGCTAGACTCTGCGACCTTCCGTTTGTTTGTCCAGTGTGGATTTTTTTTTCATGTAATCTAAAAATGTGTTGAGTCTGTTCTAGCAGGACAAATAACCCACCGTCCAAAGGGACAGACGTACAGGACTCTTGCTGTCTTGTTACTCGCACTGCTGGATTTTCACACCCCAGCCGGGTGCCTTCTGATGGCTGCTGAATGCTCCTGGAAGGATCACATCACCTGCAGAGGGAGGACAGGCAGGAGGGAAATTGTAGACGTCTGGTCTGGCTTGTATGTTTTGAATAGCTTGGTGGTTAACTCCTTACCCTTGCAGCTCTAGATAATGAGGGACGAAGGGGTGTACATACCTTGCAGGAAACATTTGTCATTGTTGTGGTTGGCAGGCATGGCTCTGCTATACATGCAGGTCTCTCCTGGCATCGTCTCTCCTCCCATTCGCCGAACATCCAGCAAACTTTGCGCAGAGGATCAGTTTGCTGTTAACTTATCCCTCTCAAGGCAGTTGAACTTTGTCAGCAGGCTTTAAAACCCTGAATGCAGAACGATGAGACGCGTTGAACCGCAGAGAGCATGTTGGCTTGGGAGTGACTACAGCTGCAAATGTCCAATCTGAGCCAAGTGTGGCAGGAGGCTGAACAGTGATGAAGAACTGTGGTTTACTTTCCTTATCTCTATTAAACACTGCTTAGCAAACTCTGTGCCGGAGTGCACTGTAGCCAGACTCTGCTCTCTTAATGCAGAAAGCCCAATGAAAGATGGAGTCAGATAGCACTTCAGCGAACAACCGCAAAAGGACTGGCATGTTATCAGTTGCTACTTGCTACAAGAGCAAGTAATTTTGTAGCACTTCTATTATCTGAAACACAGGCTGACCTCATGGGGGAGGATGAAGTCGTTTAGAAAACATGATTTTTTTTTCACACAAAAAAGTGCCTTAAGTATTTCCTGAGGTTTTTCTCAGAAACCGTGGCAGAGCCGCAAACTAGCGCTAGTGCCGCCCCACAGCTCTGCCTCTGAGAGCAGAATTGTAGCACACTGATACTAAAGTGTCTGCATAACCTGAAACCAGACTGGAAACGTCCAGCAGTTGGTGTGCAAAAACTTGCTTAAATATTTATACTGTTTTGTTTAACGTTACGGTAGTAATGGCTAAAATTCAGTGTGTGGTGGAAATTATTATGGCGCAGATAGAACAAAGTTATTGATTGGGGACAGCTGATGTTTTCTTCAGGAAAAAGATCTTGGAGTCATCGTGGATAGTTATTTGAAGACATCCACGCAGTGTGCAGCGGCAGTCAAAAAAGCAAACAGTGTTCGAAATCATTAAAAATAGGATAGAGAATAAGATGGAGAATATCTTATTGCCCTTATATAAATCCGTGGTATGCCCACATCTTGAATACTGCGTACAGATGTGGTCTCCTCATCTCAAAAAAGATATACTGGCATTAGAAAAGGTTCAGAGAAGGGCAACTAAAATGATTAGGGATTTGGAATGGTCCCATATGAGGAGAGATTAAAGAGGCTAGGACTTTTTAGCTTGGAAAAGAGGAGACTAATGGGGGATATGATAGTTATATAAAATTTATGAGTGGTGTGGAGAAAGTGAATAAGGAAAAGTTATGTACTTGTTCCCATAATATAAGAACTAGGGGCCACCAAATGAAATGAATGGGCAGCAGGTTTAAAACAAATAAAAGGAAGTGCTTCACACAGCGCACAGTCAACCTGTGGAACTCCTTGCCTGAGGAGGTTGTGAAGGCTTGGAATAGAACAAGGTTTAAAAGAGAACTGGATAAATTAATGGAGATGAAGTCCATTAATGGCTATTAGCCAGGATGGGTAAGGAATTGTGTCCCTGGCCTCTGTTTGTCAGAGAGGGGTGATGGATGGCAGGAGAGAGATCACTTGATCATTACCTGTTAAGTTCACTCACTCTGGGGCACCTGGCATTGGCCACTGTCAGTAGACAGGATACTGGGCTGGATGGACCTTTGGTCTGACTCCACACGGTCATTCTTATGTTCTTATGTTAGAATGTATCCAAAACACACAAGCTGCCCCATGTTCTCAAAGTTGAGACTAACTGGACCTTTGGGCTGCTCTTTGTTGTTTATTTTCAGATGATTTGAGAAACATTGTAGCACAATGGAAGCCTTTGTCCGTTCCCCTCCGGGGAGAGAGCACAGTGTCTCCCTACTGGATTTAGCTCTGAGGAGCAAGGAATCTGAAACTAATAAAGTTGCTTTAATATTCGGTTAATGTAATGTAAGATTGAAAGCCTGAGTGAGCAGGAATTCTGTATACTGGGGTACGAGTACTCTAAGTAGAAGCTGGATTTAGATGTGGAAAATGCTTTGTGGAGTAAAAGAGAGACAAGGTGGATGAGGTAATATCTTTTATTGGACTAGCTCTTCTTCCGGTCTGGGAAAGGCACTCAGCTAAATAGGAGGCGGAACAGATTATTTACCGTAAGTAGTTAACACGTATTATAAGAGACCATTCATGGTGAAGTGGCCAGTTAACACCCCTGCCAAAAGGCGGGGAGGGTTTAGTAGGTTACAGATTGTTGTAATAAACCATAAATCCAGGGTATTTATTAAGTCCATGATTTTTAGTATCTAGCAAAGTTATGAATTTAAGCTCCAAGGCTCGTCTCTTGAAGGTTTTGTGCAGATTTCCTTTGAGGATGAGAACCGAGAGGTCATATGTGGAGTGATCACTTTGTGGAAAAGTGTTCACCCACAAGTGATACAATGTTTTTGTCACTTATAATTTTTCTGTGCAAGTTCATTTGAGAGCGTAGTGATTGTCCGGTTTTACCCACATAGTTATTGGGGCATTTAGCGCACTGGATGAGATACAACACAATTTGTGATAGGCACGTGTAGAACCTGGGGTTCTTGAAAGGTGTGTTGTGTGTGAGGAGGGCAGGGTGTTGATCGTTACATCAGCGGAGATATGTCTGCAAGTTTTGTCTGTTCTGGCAGGGTCTGGTACCACTTGGAGTTGGTGTGTCCTAGTCTATAGGGAGTTTGCTTCTGATTATGAGCTTGGCAAGTTTGTTTGAAGGCCAGAAGAGGGGGTTCAGGAAAGATTTCTTTCAGGATACAGTTCCCATCGAATATGGGTTGTAATTGTTTGATGATACCTGGTATGGATTCCAGGTTGGGATGGTAGGTGACAACTAGGGATGTGTGGTTGGAAAGTTTTCTTTTTTCTTGTGGTTCTCTCGGGGTATTTGGGTGGCTTGTTCCGTGATGTGATCTAATTGTCTGGAATGTGCTTGTTTGGTGACGGCAGTTTTAAATGTGTTAAGATGTATATCCCAGTCTTTTTCTCCTCGGAGCATATTCTATGGTATCTGCACAGGCGCCGGCTTCCTCCTTGCCCCGGGGGTGTTCAACTCCCACTCTGCCACAGGCCCCCTCCTTCCCCCAAACCCTAAATCCCCCACCCCACCTCTTCCTGCTCCGCCTCAGGCCCTGTCTCCGCTCCACCCCTTTCCCCAAGCCCCACCCTGCCCGCCTCTTGCTGCCTCTGCTCCTCTCCCACCCTGCCTCTTCCTGTCCAGTTCCACCCCCCCGAGCATGCCCCATCCCCCCTCCTCCCCCTCCTTCCAGCGCCTCCTGCACACGGTGGAACAGCTACTCACGGCAGGTGGGAGGCGCTGGGAGGAGTTAATTGGCGGGGCCACTGGTGGGCAGAAAGCACTGGCGGGGAGGGAGAGGAGCTGGCTGCCAGCTGGAGCACCCGCGGAGTCGGTGCCTATGCCTGGCTGTAAATAACAGATTTCTTGGTGTGTTTGGAGTGGTTACTGGATCTATGAAGGTAAGAGTGGTAATCTGTGGGTTTCCTATGTATAGTTGTCTGTAGGATTCCAATGTTGAAGTATGGGAGCGTTGTAGAAAGAGTTGGATGGATGGGTGGTGGTTATTGTGGTGGAGATCTATGAGGGAGTTTTGGACGTCTGTCAAGAGGATGAAAATATCACAGGTGTGTATCAGGTGTATAGCATTGGACAAATGCAGCACAAAACTAGAAATTCTTCCTCAATGTGGCCCATGAAGAGGTTGAATACTGGGGAGTCATCCTAGTACTCATGGTTATTCCCATGATTTGGAGACAGCGTGTGTTGTTGAATGTAAAATTATGGAATAAAATGTAAGTAAGTTGCCATGAAATACAATCTCATGTTTCCAAAGTTTCATAGCTGAACTTTATAAGGATGGGATTTTCAGAACCACTCAGCATTGGCCTCTTTTCCTGGTGAAGTCAATGAAAGTTTTACTATTAACTTCAGTGGGAGTGGTGGTAAGCCAACTCTGCATGCTTTTGAGAATCCAAGCCTAAAAGTTCAACAGTACTGCCTATGGGGGCCCATTTTCCCACTGCACCCACAGAAGAAGAAAAGTAAATTTAGCTTAATGATTTGAAAATGCAGTTTAAAAAATTAAGCTTAAAGATAGTGCTCATGTAAACCAGACTGAAAGCCATGGAAACCAAAGCCCTGACCTTTTCCATTGATTAGGCATAGAATGGGGGGAGGGATAGCTCAATGGTTTGAGCATTGGCCTGCTAAACCCAGGGTTGTGAGTTCAATCCTTGAGGGGGCCACTTAGGGATCTGGGGCAAAAAAAATATGTCAGGGGACAGTACTTGGTCCTGCTAGTGAAGGCAGGGGACTGGACTCAATGACCTTTCAAGGTCCTTCCAGTTCTAGGAGATTGGCATATCTCCACTTTTTTTTTTTAAATGTAGGTGGCGACAAATTTATCCCCCACACTCTCCCTCTAATGTGTTTTTCCTTGAACTGCAGAAGCACTTGTAAATGTGGGAGTGTCTGAGAGAAGCACTGTTAAAAGGAAATGCTGTTAGAATCCCAACAGCCTCCACCAGCGCTTGATTGCAGTGGCAGGCTATGAAATCGTCAAAGGACAGTGAAATAGATCTCGACTGGGGAATCCTACTGTTGTTGTTGTAATTTGTTTGGGTTTTTTTGTAATGCAGTGTAGCTATTTAGTGAAGTGGCCAATTTGCATCTCCTGATTTGATTACCCAATTAGTTGTGTGCTCATCTGAATTTAGCAATTCAACTGATGATCACCAACTTTCTTTGTTGCTATCATTAGAAAAATGTTCTAAATAATGCTCAGTTGCAATAATACAGACCAAAATATTGTAAGGCAAGATGCCACTTACTTGGCTAATAAGCAGTTCCATAAATTCTCTAATTAGCTTTTTTTGTAATGTTGCCTGTTTACAAGAAAATTTTAAAAAGACAATATCAGACTATATACGATGGAACTGGAGAGAAAATAATGATTTAGTGTTTTATAAAAGCCTATTTGAGGTTCAAGGCATAGATTTGTTTTTAAAACAACAACACTAAAAAGTTTTTAACAGAAATGTTTTAATGAATTTAAATGTTTAAATTTAAACTTTTCCCAGATACCCAAACATTACAACACTCTATTTTGTAAGATTAATTATGCTTGTGTATGAAAGAGTGAAACAGAACTAATTTTTTGTTGTTCAAACTGAATGATGTGAAAAAATAAACAGCGTAAGTGTTAAAAGTTTAATTAGGTTTTTTTTTTAAAAGTTCTTTCAGGTTTAATAATCTGTGGCACTGCCTAGCAAAGTGTTGAGAGCTGGTCCGTAGGTTTTTAAAATAGATGATACAGGTTTTTTTTTAAGAAGCTGAAATCTTTTTCTGTCCATCTAACCTATATTACTTCCAGACACCATAGTATCTGAGCACCAGGCACTCTAATTAAATGTTTCATAGAGATGTCCATAGTGGACTGTGCTCCTTCCCTCTCAGGTTCATCAGCTTTTACTTTCTATGGTTGGTTGGTTTGCTGTAATTTCTTGTCATCAATTATCGTGAGAAAGCTTTTACAAACAGATGAGTCTTGCAACATGCTCTGTGAAAATGGTTGTGGCTGGGCTTGGCTGTCATTCCGCCCCATTCAAATGTCTTCAGTGGAGAGCCCCTTGTCTCCAGCTAATGAGAGTTTCATTCTGGACCTATCAGCTGCATTGCCCTAGAGGAGTGCAGCTATCTCAGTGGTTCATGAATGGAGAAGTGGTCTTTAATGTAGCTGGGTACTAACAAACTGAAGACCTTAAAGAGCAAGACTAGTGTGCGAGGAATTGGCACTGAAAGTGAACAGCGGGCCAGTATGGGGCTTGGTAGCTGACACACTTTCCATGGATCAATAAATGAGACCCAGAGCAGTAAGAGGTTGTGTTACCATCTGCCCTGTAACTCTGGGCATCTCTGTGCTGTGCAGCCTTGGTTCAGAGCCCTGACACCAGTAGCATGCTTGCAGTACAGTAGCCTTACTCTGGCTTCCACCAGCTTTGGCTACTCCTTGCAAGGTGACCAATCCCCATCCCCCTCAAACTCTCTGACTTTAGCGTCCAGCCCTCTCCTGGCACATTCACCAAAGTTAAGTTTGCTGCTCCTTCAAAGAGTCAGTAAACAGCAACTTATTAATTTATCTGGGGTTTGACAAACTATTTAATTTCAATCATAGGTTTATATATTATTCATATAATAATACAATACAATATAATATATTATAATATTTATATTAAAAATAAAACAAGTTTATTAAACAAAAGTCATGGGCTTAAGTGATACCAAGTATAAGGAATAAAGATAGAAAGGGTTACAAGCAAACAAAAGTAAAAATGTTTCTAAGAGTAAAACCAGATTTAACAAACTAGACTCTCTCTTGTTCAGACAAGTGTTTGTCACCAAGTCGTTTTTCAGCATGGTTGACCAGACTCTCTGGCCAGGATCCTTCACAGATCTCAAAGTTCCTTTGTTTCTTCAGCTGAAGTATGCCAAAATTGCCTTTTTTCTCTCCTTATATCTTCCCAAAGTTCATTGACCCCGTTTCCAGAAGCAGGAAGCCCTCCTGGAGGTTAAGCTTGCTGTGTCCAACCTTTTTCTTTCTGAGGCCCCCACCAACATGCTATAAAAACTCAGTGGCCCACCTGTGCCACAATAACTAGTTTTCTGCATATAAAAGCCAGAGCCAGCATTAGGGGGTAGCAACCAGGGCAATTGCCTGGGACCCCACGCCACAGGGACCCTGGTGAAGCTACATTGCTCAGGTTTTGGCTTCAGCCCCAGGTGGTGGGACTCAGAGCCCCGGGTTTCACTCCCATCTGATGGGGCTTCAGCTTTCTGCCCTGGGCCCCAGCAAGTCTAACACTGGCCCTGCTTTGCGGCCCCCCAGAAACCTTCTCGGGATCCCGGACCCCTGGTTGAGAACCACTGCACTAGGGAGCTGACACCATGTTTATTTTTGCAACCGGTCATGATAGTTAAGAGGCTATCTCCCCCACTTTCTAGTTGATGGCTTTGTTTACCTTCTAGGTAAATGTACCTTCGTTATCTGTGCCTGACCACCAGGCTGGTCACACAAGCTAATACATATTCCTTTGTCTAAGGCAGATGGTCTTATGCTTGTGCATTGCTTGCCAAACACATTTTAAGAACAGTCTAGTGCAGGGGTGGGCAAACTACAGCCTGCGGGCCACATCCAGCCCGTGGGACCTTCCTGCGCGGCCCCTGAGCTCCCGGACGGGGAGGCTTCCCCCGGCCCCTTCCCTGCTGTTCCCCCTCCCCCGCAGCTTCATTGCACCGTGCCGCCGGCGCAATGCTCTGGGTGGCGGCATTGCAGAGCTGTGGCCTGACCCAGTGCTCTGTGCTGTGCAGTGCGCGGCTGCCTGTCCTGGTGCAGCCCTGCTGCCAGCCACCCGTGCTCCAGGCAGCACGGTAAGGGGGCAGGAAGCAGGGGTGGGGTGTTGGATAGAGGGCAGGAGAGTTCAAGGGGTAGTCAGGGGGCTGTGCTCTGGGTGGTCAGAGGGCGGGGAACAGGGGTGGTTGAATGGGGGCAGGGATCCCTGGGGAGCAGTCAGGAATGAGAGGAGGCGTTGGATGGGGCGGCATGGGGAAGTCAGGGGTGGGGGTTCTGGGGGCGGTCAGGGGACAGTGAGAAGGAGTGGTTGGATGGGACAGGGGTCCCTGGGGGGCTGTTAGGAAGGAGGGGAGTTGGATGGGGCGGTGGAGGGTAGTTAGGTGTGAGGGGTCCAGGGGCAGTCAGGGGACAGAGAGCAAGGAGGGGGGTGGATGGGGCAGAGGTCCTGGGGTGGGGGAGGGGCGTAAGGAAGGAGAGGGGGGTTTGGATGGGGCAGGAGTCCTGGGGGGGGGGCTGTCAGGGGACGAGAAGCGGGGGGGCCAGATAGAGGGTTTGGGGCCGTGTCACACTTGGCTGTTTGGGGAGGCACAGCCTGCCCTAACCGGCCCTCCATACAATTTCGGAAACCCAATGTGGCCCTCAGGCCAAAAAGTTTGCCCACCCCTGGTCTACTGTATATTTATAACACTTTATACACACCCCATACTACATCATGTGAGAATACTAATGATCAGTAAGTTATTAGTTTTCAAATGATATAGTACATGCCGTCTTTTGGGTATATATCATGGCAGCAGTGTGTTAGGTGTAATGAGTATGTCAGACCTGACAAGTTGCTGACAGAGTAGTGAACTTCCAGTGGCCCACTGTATCACAGACCGCTCTCTTACCCAAGATGCTTCCCTCTTTCTTCCCACACCTGACTGCTTAGAATAGTAGAGCTTAGAGACCACTGAAGCTTCATGGGAACCCCTTTTTATAAGCACTGCTGCATAGATATCCTATTTCCTTATCTTTGGCTTCAAAACTAAGGACTTTGTTATGAAATTAGGATCTGTGTTTTGAAGTCATTTGTTTTTGCTGCTTGTTCTCCACTTGAAGTTGTCATTCTTTGTTTGGTAACCTCGGTGACTGGAGTATTTGCAAAGATCATGGTGCGACAGATTGCCAGTATCCTGCTATATCCTGACAAACCTTATGGAATTAAGATAAACTTCCCTGAATTAAGTTTCACCTTACTGAATTGGGCTTGGTGCCTTTGGTGTCCAGTGTATTGAAGATGCAACTGTTTGTGTTATTGTAGGACTGTATGTAGCTGTTCTAGGGACTTGACTAATGTAAATGTTAGGGACTTCAAAGGACTATTTGGGACATTGCGTGTAAAGTGGGTTTCCTAGGAAATACCTGGAGGGTGAGGGGAATACACATGACCCACTTTGAATTCATCCTTTTGAAGCTACATTCTGGGGAGAGAAGCCAATTGTCTTGTAATTTACCTGCTCCTGGAAACTCCAGTTCAAAGACCCCTGAACTGTATAATGAATGGACTAAACGTGTCAAGAGTACACTTGTTCTGAGCTAACGCTGTAATGCTTTTTACCTTAGGAATAAAATAGGCTTTCATAGGCAGTGCTGTATGGTCATCTTGTGCTGGTAGTGTCAGGATCCAAATTCACCACCAAGTTCAGTACAATTAAAAACCATAGTGAATACAGCTGAACAGACACCTCAGATCAATAAATATATTGATTATTATCCATAGTAATTACACATGATAACATCTGAAGAAAAAGCAAGGAGGTGTGGTTGGCAGCCCGTCTCTGCTGGGAATAAGACAGTGAAGGCAGGGAATTGTGCTGCTTGGAAATACTTTGGTCAGAAGGGAGTGAGACACCAGTGGCGGATTAGCCACTGTGTCAACGGGACCCATGACCAGGCCAATTATGGGGCCCCCAGAAAAATGGGTGTCCCCACGCCCTGAACCACTCTGCCCGCCTGGCTCTCCTGCCGGGGAGCAGGGTCGGGGCGTGGGGGCTTGCCCCACTCCACCCGCCCGGTGCTCCTGCCAGGCAGCGGGGTTGGGGTACGGGGGCTTGCAGACATACCTGCACTAGCTTTAATCTAGCTGGCAAGGGTTAAATGGTAGTGAGGATATAACACAGGTTTTGGTGTTGGGGAGCCAACCTTGTACAAGCCTGCCAGGGACTTTGGGTACATACTAGTACCACATCTTCACAACTATCGTTACTGCGCTAGCTAGATTAAAGTTAGTGCGGTTATGCCTACTCTTGAAACAAGCACATCTTCATTTGCAGTGCATTTCCTGTGTCACATGGTTGTCTTTAGAAATGCCTATGAACCAGGAGAAGCCTAAGGAATTAACAAGAGAATCACTTTTCTATTTCTCACAAATTTTGTAGACTTTTGCAAAAGCTTTTTAACTTACAAGAAAACATCTTTCAAACTGGCAGATTTGGCAGCTTCTCTTTCTTGCCTCACTTGGAGAAAAAAAAAAACTCCTGTGTTAACAAAGATTGCACAGACTTTTTGAGTATTGGAGTCCTGTACAAAGATAGTGATTACTTCACTGGGAATTTTTCTGCATAAAAATTGAATCAATGTGTTGTTCTCTTCTCTTTGAACTATCCAAATTCCTTATTGAGGCTCAACTTTAAAACATTCCCTTATATGAAATGGGAATGTTACCCTTCTACCCCAACAACCCCTCCCAGTTTTATTGATCTGAGCTGTCTGTTCAGCTGTATTCACTATGGTTTTTAATTGTACTGAACTTGGTGGTGAATTTGGATCCTGACACTACCAGCACAAGATGAGCGTTTCATTGACAGGTTAGGAAGAGATGTTTTGTTAAGAATAATTGCTGCTGGGGATAGTGGAAGCTGGATGAAAGAGCCTATCAATAATGTGAGCTGACTAGCAATTACTAGCACTGGTGATACTAGAATAGTTTTTGGAGAGGGAACTAAGAAACAAAAGTCTGCAACTAGCGTGAGTCATGAGTTGGCTGATGTACTAACAGTAATAAAGAGGAAGAACAGGAAGAAATAGTATGTGCACAGAACAGACATAACCTCAGAAAGCAGATAACTAGAGTGTATATGCCTACCAAATACTTATATTCATAATATAGTAGTGTATCATTATGAGACTCAAGCGAACAGAAAAAGCACCATTGCCTATAGAGGACTGAACGTGACTGGGGATCTGTAGATTTTGTTGTGGTTATAACAAGCACTAGTATTTTGTTTAATCTTTATTAAACTCCATGACTTTTGTTGTTGTTTTCAGCAGAATCTGGATTTGGCCCTTTGTGTTTCTGTACAAACATAATGTCTGTAGCATCACACACAACATTACTTCAGTAACTGCCCCTTTTATGGATTAATGTCCAGTGAAAATGTAGACAAATGAATGTTCTTCATAGCCCCCCCTTTTTTTTTAAATAACTAAAGTTGCAAAATGCATTGTATCATATCCAATTTGCATGGAATTTTGCATGCTTATAGGTGTGCTGTGAACTTGGGGAAGAGTTTTTGTCTGTGCTCAGTAGTCTTTATGGGCTTGATCCAAAACCCACTCAAGTCAGTGGAATGACTCTTATTGACTTGAGTGGGCTTTGGACCAGGCCTTATGTTTGAAAAGTTGGTTTCCTTCCCCAGTTCAGGGCTTCCAGTTTTGCTCCCAATGAAATCAACAGCATAACTTGCATTGCCTTTAGTGAGAGCAGAAATGTGTGTTAACGTCTGAATACCAGATTTGGATCTGGTATTTGCTTCTGTTCCAGTTTGAAGTTAATGGCAGACATCCCATCGAGTCCAGAGGGAAGAGGACTTGGCCCCTAGTCAGTTCTAATTGTGTTGTTTAATGGGACTATTTAAATGTTTTTTTTTTTTGACATGGCTGTTTTTTATAGGTATCCATTTTGAACAGCTCTTCTTTTTCACTTAGCACCTAAAATGGTTTGACTCCAATACCGTATGCAATATTTGTTTCCTATCCATTAATTAGTCAATGCTGTAGATAACTGGGGAACCATTTTTGTATTGAGTCTTTTTTAAAGTGGGGGAGGGGTGGAAGTGAATCTGCTGGTAAAAAATATCCTGGAAAACTGAATTGATACCAATGTGGGGTGATGGTTGTTTTTGGCTAATATTCCCCCCCCCACCCGTGCTTTTCTTGTGATGAAATATCGTGTGGAACAGTCAAAATGGCATTTGAGCTTCCATTCCTGTTGAACATTTAGACAGATAAAGAAAGTTCCTTCCCCTGCTGCTGTTTTTTTTTTTTAAACCCACATAGCTGTATTGTCACAGTGGTCAATCGGATATTTGGATAGCATGTAATGTAGTACAAATCCCCAAGGCTTGAGAGACTTACCTTTAACATTTCCAATGGGAGTCTGCGCAAACCAAGCTGTTCTCTATGATCCCACCTCTACCCTTCCCTCCTCCTCCCCTCCCCACCCCACCCTTCCTCTTTTGAAATGTCAGAAGTTCTTCATTCCCTCCAAGCCTTAGCAGGGAAGAACAAAGAGGCACCAGCAATGACTGGGTCTCAGACACAGCGGGAGGGCCATGTTCTGAGATCATCTCCCTCTGGACTTAAAGTTGCTGCAAGATTAAATCTTTTTCAAAGCTTTCTAAGTATCCTCGAACAGTTTCTGTGACCAATATTTAATTGAGCTGAATCTTCTTGAGGAGATTTTAATACTGCTTTGTTTACTTAAAGTGAAACTGTAACTTATTTATATAGTATTCTCAGCATTTGTTTCTTTATCAAATAAATCTAAGGTATTTTCTTCATTTTTGGGAAAAGTCTTGGTGCCTGAGTGAGGTAGAAACTGAGTAACAACTCAACAATTAGACCCTGAAGCTTTCAGATTACATTAGGACATTGATTTTATAAGCATGGTATGTAATCATGGAAATATTGATATTTTGACCAAGCTCTATAGAAAACAGATCTTTTAGCTAGGAAAGTGACTATAAATAAGAGGTAGATTGAAGGGTAAGGAAGAGCTTTAAAAACAGATTATTAGTCTGATCTCATGAAGGTTAACTAAATATGAGGAGTCTAATTCTTCATTAGTGTGAGCCCCTAACTCTCAGTTATGCAGGAATTGATTTTTAGATGTACACAACCTGTGCGATTGATTTGTTGAATTATTTCCCACCATTTCGCACCCAAATGTGGCACAATTAAAGACATGGAGATATAGGCAATTTAAATATTTCAGATCATGGCAGGATGATTATAATCTGGTTTTTATTATTAACATTGTAGCTTTTGGTTTACATGGTGTGTGTAGGTTTATGATAATCTGAGATGAGATAGTTTTGATTTATGAAACTATGAAGAAAGACAAATTAGCAAAACTTCATTTTTTCTTCCATTTTTGTGTTTGCTTGCAGCTGTTGCAGCATAGAAGGAGATGAGGGGATGCTGACTGTCTCTAGAGGATCTGGGGTTAGTGGGGAACAGGGGTGGGTGTGGGTTTGCATGGGTGAGTGAGGCTTTAAGGATATTGAGAAATTATGAGGACAGTTACAGCCAAAATGGAAATGGCTATTCATTAATAAAGAGTTCCCCTCCCCGTAAAGTCTCCAGGACATAGCAGACCCACCACAATGGTTTCTTTTGCTCTGTCCTGCTGATGACCATTTTATCTCTTTTGACATTCTGAACCTAACACTCTTTTGCTGACTTCTGGTTGGGAGAGCAAGTGAAAAGCTCTTTTGAAAGCTCCTCACTCTTTAGAAAGCAAATGGTTGGGTCCCTCTTGAAGATAGAAGGCCAAATATAAATTGGCATCAGACCATTTATGTGAAAGTAGCTAAACTGATTTACACCATCTGAGGGTCAGATTGTAAGGGTATAGTTTATTGTGCATCTATATTTGGGCATAACGCTGTCAGAGTTACTTCTACCCATAAAGCTGACAACCATGGACTTATCCTGGGTTTATCCTAGGTAATTCCTGGCTCAGTTCATACTATAGTTGTCCGGACTCTGGATCTTGTTTTCTGGGATGGGATTGGAGGTGAGTAGGGTTTGCTGTTTCCATAGTAGCACTGATGGCCCCCATCAGGATCAGTATTGTGCACTCAATATAGTCTTCCTTATCAAGAGGCCAGTAGAGTAGTCCTGGTTTATTTGTGTTCTTGTAATTTGGGATTTATCTCACAGAAATTTTTACTGTGTGGTCTTTACTTCATTCAGAAGTTATATCTTATTGGATTCTGTGGACTCTTTTAGGTATAGTGTTGTTCTTACATCTGTCCTTCCTATATAATAAATACAGTATGACAAAGGATTGCTAGCTAAAATACTGACGTGCTACAGAGAATTGAAATAGATGGAGAATGAATCACACAATGCTGGAGACATGCAGCAAGAATAGTTTTTTACCAAATGCACCATGTTTATTATTTATTGATTTGGTGCCATCATTGTGCTCAAATGCTATACAGTACACAAAATTTAAAGACATTTCATGTCCCAAGGAATTTGGAGAATTCCAAAAGCACTTAAGAGATTAGGAGGCCAGTAGGACTTGGTCTCCTGAAACCCATGTGTGCTTTTGAAAATCTTCCCTTTATAATCCTAAAGATAATGTATAATTTACCCCTGCACATATTTCATTTAAGCTTGGGGAAAAGTCTGTTATCACCAGAACTGATGTAGAGGAAAATTTGATTTATTCATTATTTATTTGGTCATCCTAGTTTTTAACACAGCAAAATACTGTCAGATTTTAACCAGTCTGCGGCATGTTCTCTGTCTCCATTTGATTCATTTAACTCCGAAGCACTGTTTGTTAATTGTTCAGGTAATTTGGAGATGTGATCTCCAGACACATTTTAAAATGAGATCCAGAAAATGGGGCAAATGATCAGTTTGCAGTAGTTAGTACGAAGAAAAGACACTTGGCAAATGAATCAATTTGTTTTGCTCTTTCGCTTTTTAGAAGTGACCTAAAATTTAAAAAGTTGTGAGTTATTTTCAGTGACTTGGCTCATAAGTTTGCCACAACATAGCTTTGTCACTGAGGTTCTCTGAGTAGAAGAATTGCAGGATTCCAGGAATTGCAGGAAATAACCTCTGTTTCACCTGGAAACATTAGCCAACCCTAGGGCAAAAGATTGCCTATTTAAAGAAAAATTGAAAGCAGCCAAGATCTGGAGCCAAACTGACAGCCAGGAATAGAACAGGGATCAGAGAAGAGATTATTGTATTTGTACTGTCGACAGTGGCACTACAAAAAATGTGTGAACACAAATATTAGGCTTCATCTTGCATTCTTTGAACATTGCAGAATCAGTCCCTTAGTCTTTTCTGAGCATTGTGAAGGCTTGAATAGATTCATTTGTTTTGTATTAAAATGTCAGCTGTCTCACTGCATTGTCTGTATGACTGCTTTTACCTTCTACCTTTTGCTTTGCTGCATGATGTTTTTTGTTCTCCTCTTTTGCTTGAAATGCCTTTTGAATAATGTGGTTTTTTAAATAATTTTTTGTAGAGTGTTCTACGTCAAGTTGATGTATAATGTATTATGGAACTTAATGGGATAATGAAACTGGAGGAAGCAAAGATTTGTTTGTGTCAATATAGAGTAAGAACAGTACAGGATAGTTAGTTTTCTGTGGTGAGTGGGGCTGGGACTCCACCCCATGGTGTTTTGTAGTTCTGCTGATTAACCCTTTCTTCCCCTCATAGAACTTTGGCCTGGATGGTACTTTCTAATGAAAATGCAGTCACTCTTCTGCCTCTCTCAGGACCGAGCAGAGTAGCATGTCCCATCACAATGAGTGCACATATCTTGTGCAGGGAAATTGGGGGCGAGGGCAAATCTGTATAAGAGAGATCATCCTCGCTATTACAGTGTGTAACCTGACAAATTGAAAAATCTTAACTCAGTTTTACCATTAGACTTCATTTTTTTTAAAAGTAGCTTTCTTAAGAAATAAAATGATCACTAACACAGATGCAGCACAAATAGACAAGTCCTGTATTTGTTGCAAACTCCCAACTCCCGTTGACTTCAAGCATCCCCTATCTCAGCCCAAAGGATATCATGTAGAACGCTATTTACAAATATTATGTACTGTCTTTTCAAGTTGTAAGGGAAGAGTCCTGATTTTTCTGGTGATTTGATTTAGTATGCATCCTGCAACGGGGACACTCGTCTCTCGTGAGTGTCTCCTGTCTCCTGGCTGTGATGTTGCAATCTTTTCTCCTGGTGCCCCCTGTAGATTTGACCTTGTTTAGTAGTTCTTCAGTGGCCCACTGTGAAGAGGGGGAGCAGCTTTCAGAGCCAGGTCCAGCAGGGCCCCTAGGGATACAGGGCACTCCTCAGCTGATGTAGCAGCCTCATGTGACCCCCCCCCCCAGTCTCCTTGCCCCTCCCCCATGTGAGCTGGTGTAGAGGAAGTCCCACGATAACAGACCAGGCCCCACCAGGACTCAGGGTCCTTTTTGGTCACCGTAGCAGCACCACATAACCCCTAGGGCGGGGGGCAGTTGCAGGCCCGACCTGGGCTGCACTGCCTTGTGACCCAGAGGGGCCATTGGCTTCCCCATGTGGCCCCCAGCCTCCTCTTCTCAAGCAAGGTGTGGGGGTCAGCATGGAATCCCTCCATAGGGGTGCTCCTGCTCCGCTAATAGGTATTGACTTTAATGGCGCTACAACCGGTTACACCACCTGAGGATCTTGCCTCTAGAGTTGCTTCTGTATACTACTCAGATACTCACTATGGTCTCAATTTAGAAGTCTAAATAATAAGATGGGTGAACTAGAGTGCCTAGTATTAAATGAGGATATTGATATAATAGGCATTACAGTAACCTGGTTGAATGAGGATAATCAATGGGACACAGTAAAACCAGGGTACAAAATATATCGGAAGGACAGAACAGGTCGTGCTGGTGGGGGAGTGGCACTATATGTGAAAGAAAGCGTAGAATCAAACGAAGTAAAAATCTTAAATGAACTAAATTGTGCTATAGAATCTCTATGGATAGTAATTCCACGCTTGAAAAATAACAGGCCACCTGACCAGGATGGTGTTAGTGACTCTGAAATGCTCAGGGAGATTAGAGGGGCTATTAAAATAAAAAACTCAATAATAATAATAATAATAATAATGGGGGATTTCAACTATTCCCATATTGTCTGGGTACATATCAGGAAGGGATGCTGAGATAAAGTTTCTTGACATCTTAAATGACTGCTTCTTGGAGCAGCTAGTCCTGGAACCCACAAGAGGAGAGGCCGTTCTTGATTTAGTCCTAATTGGAGCACAGGATCAGGTTCAAGAGGTGAATATAGCTGACCGCTTGGTAATAGTGACCATAATATAATAAATTTAGCATCCCTGTTAAACTTCACAGCGGCCCAACACTGTATCATTTAATTTCAGAATGAGGAACTACACAAAAATGAGAAGGTTAGTGAAAGAGAAGTTAAAAGGTACAGTACCAAAAGTAAAATCACTGCAAGCTGCATGGAAACTTTTTAAAGACACCATAATAGAGGCTCAACTTAAATGTATACCCCAATTTAAAAAACATAGTAAGAGAACCAAAAAAGAGCCACCGTGGTTAAAAAACAAAGTAAAAGAAGCAGTGAGAGGCAAAAAGGCATCCTTTAAAAAGTGGAAGATAAATCCTAATGAGGAAAATAGAAAAGAACATAAACTCTGGCAAATGAAGTGTAAAAATATAGTTAGAAAGACCAAAACAGAATTTAAAGAACAGCTAGCCAAAGACTCCTAAAGTAATAGCAAAAACTTTTTTAAATACAACAGAAGCCGAAAGCCTGCTAAACAACCAGTGAGGCCACTGGACCATAGAGATGCTAAAGGAGCACTCAAAGACAGTAAGGCCATTCAGGAGAAACTAAATGAATTCTTTTTATAGGTCTTCACTGTTGAGGATGTGAGGGAGATTCCCAAACCTGAGCCATTCTTTTTGGGTGACAGATCTGAGGAGCTGTCCCAAATTGAGGTGTCATTAGAGGAGGTTTTGGACAAATTGGTAAACTAAACAGTAAGAAGTCCCCAGGACCAGATGATATTCACCCAAGAGTTCTGAAGGAACTCAAATGTGAAATTGCAGGACTACTAACTGTCATCGATAACCTATCATTTAAATCAGCTTCTGAACCAAATGACTGGAGGATAGCTAATATGACGCCAATTTTCAAATCAATGAATGAGCTAGTCGTGACACGTAAAGCCCTGGAAAGCTCTGCCGCAAAAGTCGACCTGAAAATTGGTAGGGTAAAAACCAAGTTCTTCCAGTTGATGATTTTAAACATACTGCAGGCTCTAGTATCTTAGTGGGCGACCAGCCAGTTGAGATTGTCGGTGATTTCACCTGCCTCAGCTCTATTGTCAAACATGGGCAGCATTGAGAAAGAGCTTGAGGAGAACTTGAAGCCTGCTCTGCAAAAGCGTCATAAGTAGTAGGGAACCTAATTAAGAACGTCTTTCACAAACTGAACACCTGATAAGTAGAGAGATGAAGCTGAAGGATAATAATGCTTTGGTGTTCAGTATTTCTTAAAGTGTGGTATCCATAACTGGATATATGTATATATTATTATTAATTTTATCCTCAAAATACAGGGAGAGAAGAACAATTTCCACCTCAACTTTCCACTTAACTAATCCTTTTCTCTTCTCCATTTTCCTTTATCCCATACCACATTCCCTCCTTAAATCTGCTGTATCCATCCAGTCCCCAAATTCCCTGGCCTCTTCTCCCGATTAGTCTCTCTTAAAGGGGCACAGTCAACTTAAAAATTATGTCTGTCAGAATTTTTTTACCTGCTTTTGTTACATGTAAGAACTCAGAGGACAGTGTTTCTTCCATCCTCTTTCAATGCTAATCTTCCCCGTTCAGTGGCGTAGCCAGGTTCTAACACCAGGGGGAGCGAACACATAAAAAAAGGCGCCACCTGACCCGACCTGGGTGAAAGAACCCAGGCCAGCAGCGGGACCCCTGCTGGCAGGAGCCCGCGGGGGGAATCCTAGACCGGTGGCTGGCTGAGCCGCTCAGCCTGCCCCGCTCTGGGATCCCCCCCGCGGGCTCCTGTCAGCCTGGGTCTCTAAGACCGCTGCCAGCCTGGGTTCTTTCACCCAGGCCAGCAGCGGGCTCTTGGTGGGGCCAGTGGCGTTATTTTGTCGCTCCACCTCCATCCACTCTGTCTCCACCCTTTCAAAAATTAAAAAGGCGCCATTTTTGGAAAATGTGCTCAGGGGGAGCGGCTGCTCCCCCTGCTTCCCCCCCTAGCTACGCTACTGTCCCCGTTCCTTTACTTTGTTGACATTGTGCATTATACAGCATTTTGTGTATAGTCAGTTAGGTCCCTGTCCTACAAAGACTTAAGTTTTGTCTCTTGAGTAGTCTCCTTGAAGTCAATTTGCATTACAAATGTGCCTAACCATTTACAGGAATAGAGTGTCTTAGGGCTGGTCTACACTAACCCCCCAATTCGAACTAAGATACGCGACTTCAGCTACGTGAATAACGTAGCTGAAGTCGAACTATCTTAGTTCGAATGAAAAGGTACTTACCCGGGGTCCACACGCGGTGCGCAGGCTCCCCCGTCGACTCCGCTTACTCCGTTCGTCGAGCTGGATTACCAGCGTCGACGGGGGAGCACTTCCTGGTTCGATTTATCGCGTCTAGACAAGACGCGATAAATCGAACCCAGAACATCGATCCGACGCCTCCGATGCGACGGGTAAGTGTAGACCTACCCTCAGTCATTTCCCCCTGCTGCTTATGTGGGCTTTTCATACACCAAGGGGGAGAGAAAAATATTTTTAAAAAGGCAAAATGTGATTGTAAAACTGCAAACATTGGCACAGGATCTGTGGTCTGGTATCTGAAACAATTATTTTTTAAATTGAGTAGATTTTGAAGTTGATTGTGTCCTGTCAGTTTAGTTGACAGCTCAGATACTATAATGATGTGGGCCTAATACAAACCTAGAGAGAGAGAGTGAAGTAGTCAACATTCTGATTAACTGGCAGTGATGTCATCTTTTCCCTGTCAACAACACTTAAGAAATGTGTGTGCCAGATTTTTCCTTCTTTCTGTCTTATTTTATTTGTACATTCCACTTCCTAATTTCAAGCAGTGAGACAATTATTTCACTTCTTGGGTAGTTAAACTGGGCTTATTGGCTTTTTCTTTAGTAAAACAACCTGAGATGCATAATAATCACTGAGAAATACACTGCGGTTCATAATATTTTCTGCTTAAATATGTCTATAGAGTGGTTGTCATTAAAACTTCACCATATGCTGACAGCTAGAGCTGAGTAGTATCTAAGGGAAAACTGGTAACCACATTCTTAGACTAGGAAACAACTATGCTGACTGTGTGGTATCTGTTGGCAAAAGCCGTGATTTTAATGGGGACCCCGATCTGTACACTTATGTGTTCATGCATACAGATATACTTGGTGCAAGCTAATAAACCTTGCTTATAAGATTTTCATGTTGATTTGAGACTGGCGAAGGATTGAATGCATAATATCTGTGTATTGGTAAATGTTAGAAGGAATAATGTTGTCTATAAAAGAACAAAAAACAAACCTTTAAAGATTGTTTTCTGTTTTCAGCCACCACTGGTCCAAGCAATTTTCAGCGGTGATCCAGAGGAGATACGAATGTTGATCTACAAAACTGAAGATGTTAATGCTCTGGTAAGGGACTGTGTGTAATATGTACTGTGCTTATGAACTGTCATGACATCGATATGAATGAATTCATTAGTATAAAAAAATTAACAAAATGGAAAATATTTGGTAGCTAGAGATTCATGGCTTAAATAGATTCCTAATTATTACTGGAACAAATATTTATCTACAGCACAGGGTAGTATAATTACTTCAAATGTGCAAGTCAGGCAGGGACAGTAAGTTTTGTCCAAATCCCTATTGTTGTGAAATAAAAAACAGCTGAAAGTAGCATATCTTGAATCTCTGTAGAATTTCTCACTAATAATGAATCCTTGCAGATTTGGGACTGACCTTCATTCAAGATTTGAATATATTTAACGTCTAAGCTAATTTCACTACAGCTATCTCAAACAACAAGATTAAGGAAGCTGTAGCTTGGCCAGTGATATACACACAGAGGAATTATTGCAGGATAGATTGGCTTATGTCTAGCTTAGACAATGGTAAACAGCTGTAAACAAGCAGAGGTTAAGTATTTAATAGCGGAAAATCTTAAAACTGATCCTGCTTTTCTTTAGGAACTTGTTTGTTTTTTCCTTACACTTTTTCCTGTTGTATTCAATTGCATTAGAACTGTTAAAATGAGCAGTTTTTTCTGGCATCTTGGGTACAGTTGGTAAGCTCTGGAGCTGGTTAGACTGTGGAACTGAGACAGCACAGAGATTTGCAGGCTGTCAACTTGGTCTTTTAAGTTAAACATCCTTTCCCTGTGTCTTTTCCAGACCAAAAAAACTCACCGTTATTTTATTCCTAGCTAATTCCAGTGGTTTGTCTGGTTTGTTTACAACATAGGAGGCTCTTGCTTGGAATGACAGCCCCTGTGGCCATTGTGGGCCAAATATCTGGTTGAAAGAGGTAGACTGATTTGTCTTACAGCTGCTGTAGCAGTGATCCCCCAGCTTTAGTTAAACAGGGCTCCAACTCCCAGTGATATCAACAGAAAGAGTTGCCATTGACTTAAATGGGAGTCAGGTCAGGCTCATATAGAGAGGTGAAAGGAGAGATTGAGGTGAAGCTGATGATGTCTTTCTGTAAGTATCAGTTCTTGTGTCCTGTCCTGAAATAAGATTATAAAGATGCTAATTGTAAAATGTTGTCTCCTTTATATCCCCTCTATTTTTGTTTTCTCCAATGGTAACAATGGAATTTTGACACACCTGCAAGGTGAGTAATCTGTTCTTTATACTGCATATTAGTTTGTCAAAAATAGCTCTTGTTGTGCAGATCCAGATGGTTACATGCTTTCAAGTTCTACCCATAAAATGTTTTCATGTCCTCTTCAGTCTAAGGTTGCTGGGGATTGTTGCTTTGGAGATGTACTCAATTCCCAGGTAAAATATTAAGTGGGTAGCATACATTTTATATGAGGATACCATGGCTTTTAATGGAAAAAAGAAAATTGATGTGAACATTTTATGCAGAATTCTGTTCAGTATAATGAAAGCCCTTGCAAGACTGTGTTGACCCACCAGCTTGCCTGTCTGCATATAAGAAATTGAATGCTCTTTGCAGTAATTACAAAAATATTTGTCAGGATATATTCAGAAACATAAATTTAAAGTAGTAATTTCAGATAAATACCAAACATTGGAAATGTCACTAAAAGAATAGGTAGAAGACACCACATCTGCTGTGAGCTGGCTAGTCGTGGTAGTTGCATATGCAAATTATCTTCAGTCTGTTTCTAGTTCCTTCCATGTAAGCGTTTCAGCGATGCTCAGCTATTTCTAGCCATGTGACAGGAAGCTTTGGCACTGCTTGTTAGTGATGAGTTTTTTTGTCGATCATTTTTGGTTAATAGTAAAAATATTGAAAGAGTTAAAATGTAAATACAAAGTAAAAATACCATTTGACTGCTCTCACAGTGAGCTTTAAGAATTTCTAAAGTCATATGTGATGTTTCAGAGCCCACAGCAGAAGAGCTATTAGCATGGCAGAACAAAATGGGACATAGGAACTATGAAAAATAAGTGATACCTAACAATAGTAAACTGTCAAAACAGCATGAGAGTTGTCCTTATCTAAGGAAATAGAATATTAACCTTGGGAAAAGACTTCAGAGCAAATCATAAATTAGAATAACAAATTATGTAACCTAGCAATATAAAAAATATTTTTCCTAGCCTGGAAGTGTGTGTTTAAAAAAATAAATGACTCTGAGGTCTAAATGATGCTTCTGTAATTGGGACTTTTATTTTGTAACCAAGAAAAAGTTGTAATTGTTTGGCTTAGAACAGCTTGTTTGTTTTTAGTTCATTTAGCCAAGATAGAGGTCAGAGTGACCGCTCCGTATTTCTCACTGGTCTTCCTAGGGAACAAGATGCTGCTTTTACATCTTGATGGCAATGATACTTTTTATCTAGCGGGCAGTAGTTGCTTCTTATCATTAAACATTTGACTGCTTTTACCCACAGGTGGGTCTGCAGGCTATTTTCACTGGCCTACAGCCCAGGGAATAGGGATTTTGGTTGTAATCCCTGTGTCTTAGTTTTATAGAACAACATATGTTGTACTATGAAACCACAGAGCTAGCTGCAGGCGGGTATTTTTAACACTTACCCTGTATACATGGAAATATAAATGTAATTTTGTTTATTTTTTAATTTGGAGAAGGTGGGGACAGTTTTGAGATATTTTTCCTTTTCATTCTCTCTTCCCTAAGAGCTTTTTGTCCCTCCCTCTAGTGATGGCCCATGTACACAGTATGAAACAGTGGTGGGCATTTGAAATGCAGGTAGTTGTTTAGGGCTTCACTCATCCAGGATTCCAGACCACCAGGCAGAAGAGCAGGTCACTTTTTTTTAGAGATAAATGGCTTTTCAACTGAAACAAAGTAACTTATGGAGAATTTTCATCTAGGTTTAAATCTTCCACTTTAAAAAGATAAAGAACAAAAAGTGTGTGGTTTTTGAAAACGGAAAAATTTCTTTGTTTTTCCCTCTTCCCCTTTTTCTCCTTTTTTTTCTTTATGCCAGGGAGAGAGAGTGTGTGTGTGTGTGTGTGTGTGTGCGGGGGGGGCGGGGAGGGAAATAAACCGAAATTGTTTTTTGTTTTAATTTTTGTTGCAAAAGGTGACACATTCTGAAAAAAATAAAATTCTGCCAGAAGTTTGATCATGTTTGAACTTTTTAATGGAAAATATATAGCATTTTTCACCAACTCTACCAGTCAAAGCACCATCTCCATGTAATATGTATTTAAACTCCTAAGCCACTTTGCTGGGATATTTGTTACAGTTAATCTACGTAGGGATTTATTAATAACTTGGGTTGGGATTTTCAAAGGCGTGTAAGGGAAGTAGTTGCTCAAATCACATTGACTTTCATTATGAGAGCTTGCTGACATACCTCTACATTATTAGACCAGCTTCTGTTTGTGAGAGAGACAAGCTTTTGAGCTACACAGGAGCTGTGCTTCAGGTCTGGAAGAACAACACTGCCTACCTCTCCATTGTTCTCCACTTTCACCTTTCATTAATGAAAATTAATAAATTAAAGTCTCTAGCAGTCGTTTTATGACCATCTACACAAGTGTTTCCTGAAATGGAGTGGTTGAGAAGGACTAGCTGAAAGGATGGGGAACACATTCAGATGTGTAGGCAGTGTGCAGATGCAACTGATTTAATTTTTCCTAAAGTAGCATTGCCAACATGAAGTGCTCAGAATTTGAGAGTCAAGCCCCCCAAAATCATCATCATTTATTACAAAATCCTAAAATTAAAAAAATACGAATTTTCGGATGCTTTTATTTGCCTTCTTTTTTTGAGCTTAGAGTACTCATGTCATGCTTTCAAGCTTTAGTCTGCAACCATGAAAGCTAGAAATTTAAATACATTTGCATGAATTTGAGATGATACCAATGTACACAGCTACAAACGAGGATTAGTAGTCCAATATGAGAGGCCACAGTTTCTTAGCCTGAGATTATGTATAGGAAGAGGACCAGCAGCAAAACAATACTGAGCACTTTTGCTTACCTTATATAATCCACATATTCTTAACCAATCAAGAATTCATCCAAAATAATGGGGATACTTCTTATACATAAGACTTAATATTCTCCAGTGCAATGTCGTACTCTAAGTATTAGACTAAGGTATTTTAAGTACAATACCGAAACCCATAAGCATGACCCTTGCTAGGAGTCAAGTCAACAGAGAAAGGTAAAGAGAGATTTGAAAGATCATTTTGAAGATTAAATACAATTTAATAAATGGTGTTTCCGTTTTCAGGGAGAAAAAGCTGTGTTCTTTTCATGAAGTCACATTTGTGTACTGATGATTGATTAATAAAAATATTATTTAAAAGACTTAATTTGGTCCCTACAGAACTCACATCAACAGCCAATAAGATAGACCTCAGAATGACGGACTCATAGACAAGTGATCTGCAAGCCACATATCTTCCTCAATCCCATTTTATCAAAGAAGAGGGATTAGTCACTTCAATTTAACAGAAACTGCACATGACCTTTTCTGTAACGGTGACAAAATAACCACTCTAACTAGCAAGTGCAGCTGTTCTAGGCTAGTAACCACACTTTATATAAATGTCTTGTCATTTCACAACATGTCCTTGTTTGATTGAAAAATCCAGTTTTTCCTGTATTTTGCTCAATGCTGGCATGCTCAGAATAGGCCTGGAATTTGTTAATACACAACACTACCACATTTGTAAATGAAGACGACTTGAGCAAACTTGCATTTAGCTAGAATTATTTGTGCATATATGGATCCTGAAAAGTCTACTACTGGAATAGAAATACTCCACATGTAATTTGAAGTGTGATTATAAATTGCCACCTGCCATGGCACATATCTCTTTCCTGTGTTTTCTGTTGTGTGCCTTGTTCACTGACTTAAGCAAGCTACTGTTGGGACTTTGGGGCCAATATATCAGGGGAAACTGCATTGTGCATGCAGTTGAGAGACAGGAGGTCTGGATTTATTGCCGTAACTGCTACTGACTTGCTAGTGACTTTGGGCAAGTCGCTTAGAACTTGTCTACATGGTGCGGCAGTGCACCCCAGAGGAGTATAAATTGTATAGTGCTCAAGTGTTGCACTTTAACTGCTTCGGTACTCCCTGCTAACGTGCTATTAAAGGTGCCCAGTGAGTGTTACTGTAGTACTGTTTCAAGCAGGATTACGTTGCAGCACCATGTGGACAAGCCTGTTAATTCTTTGTGCTTCAGTTTGCACGTCTGAAAGCAGGGGATAGTATTCACAAATCTGTAAAATACTCTGAGCTCTATGGAAGGAAGAGTTCTACAAAAACCCTACGTTGTTATCCTTATCGCTGTGTAAGAGCAAAATGCGTTTCTATTCTACCTCACACGGTATTCACAAAATCGCCAGCTAAGGACCCAGTCATGCAAATCTTGACTTTTGGGTGTAGTTGAAGACACTAAGTGTATGTCTACACTGCCATAAAACCCCACAGCACTGAGTCTCAGAGCCCTGGTCAGCTGGTTCAGGCTTACGGGGCTCAGGCTTCAGGAGTAGAAATAGTAATGTAGACATTTGGGCTTGGGCTGGAGCTGGGGCTCTGAGACCCTCGACATGGGCCTGAATGTTTACACTGCAATTTTATAGCCCTGTGAGCCCAAGTCAGCTGACCCGGGCCAGCAGCGGCCATGCCAAGGGTCTTTGATTGCAGTGTAAACATACCTAGGGGGTTAAGATTAGTAGGGTCCGGCCTTAAGTTTTGATTCCGGAAACCTGTATGGATGGTTATGGCTGTTGAAAACGCAGAGAGTAGAAATAACACAAGTTGACTTTCATATACCAGCTGGTGCTCCTGGTTAGGCATTTGAATTTGTTTTGTAAATTTCACAGTTTAACAGAGGAATCACTGAAGGAAAATAAATATTGAAGAGAAAGAGATGTTGTTTTTATGAAATCAGCTTTTTGACCATAGCTATGTTTTAAATAGCCCAGGAGCTAAACCTGCTCGATTGCTCTTTCCTCTTAGTAGCTCCTAATCAGTTGCCTACTGTATGTTGGATTGAGATTCACTTACTCATCAGATGGGTCTAACAAATCGTTATTAAGGCAAAACACTCAGCAAGTGGTGATTAGGGTGACCAGATGTTCTGATTTTATAGGGTCAGTCCTGATATTTGAGGCTTTTTCTTATATAGAAGCCTATTACTGCCCAGCCCACCCCCTGTCCAGATTTTTCACACTTGCTGTCTGGTCACCCTAGTGGTGATCAGTTACTTACAAGTGAGACGCTTATAAGGATGCTCTCATCACAGTTGCCTTCAGCACTGGACAATACAGCTTCAACCCCCTTTCGTTACACAGATTTATTTCTAACTTTTTTTCGTATCTTTTCTTATACTATATGTATTAGTCTCTGATTTCCATGTCAACTCTCCTCCCATCAGTAGAGTTTTAGTTTTAGTTCAGATGGGTCTTTTCTAGCTTTTTTAGTTACTTTGTCTTGTCTTTTCTTTTTCTCACAAACATGATTACTCTGCAATTTCTGAGACATGCACAGCACTAAACATGATTGCTCTGCAATATTGTGCTCATGTGCAGGTGTATTTATGCTCATGCTGTTAAATGTTATCAGAGCAGACTCTTAAAATTCACAGCAGGCTTCTGTCGGGCCTAAGTGTGCCTTTGCTTCCCAACACCCTACATAATTTTTTTCTGAAGTAAAATTGCATCTGAATTGTTCTACCAACACTACCACCCACTTTGTGAACTGTCCCGTCTCTGTCCATATATTCCTCTCTTAGCAATAGTGAGTGTGGCTTAAATTGTGTTAAATAAGTTGAAGGTTCTTTCTGTGTGGCTGTTTCCATTACATTTGAGTCAATTTCTGTTCTAGTCATTGATATGCATCCAATATGATGTGATTTATTCTGCCTCGTAAATTGACCCTGGCCAATTTGGAGAAAGTGTGAATCCCTAAAGCTTTTTAGTTCCGATTCTGTTCATGTCTCCATTAACATCAGTGGCATTTCTCCTGATTTAAGTTGGTGTAAGTGAGAGGAGAATCAAGCCTGGCAATTGGTTAAGTATTGGTCTGATTTTAATTGTGCTAAGCAGTATTTTAAATGTGTTATATTGGTCTCTGTGGCTCAACCAATTAATATGGCCAAAAATGAAGGCAGACATTAGTTTTCCATTACATCTTCATTGACACTTTCAGTAGATGTATATGCTTTTTGTGAATCAAGGCAACAAATTAATTCATTTTTGAAGGGGGAATGTTTACCTCACTTTCAGTAACTTGTCTTAGCCATCATGTAACATATCTATTGTCTTGTTCCTTTAAGTTCTGTACTTGAAACATGCCTTATTATTTGTCTTACCATTGTGTCCAATCTTCCTTTCACTATCTCCTCTTGCTTCTTTTTTTCCTTTAAATGTGTATATGAACTTGGTTATTGCCAAACCTTTTACAGATTGAAATAATACTTTCTTTATTCTCTCTCTTTTTGTAGCCTTCAATGTTTAGACCTCAGTGATTTTTCACTGTTCTACCATCATGTCAAAATTATGTCTGTGGTTGAACTTATCTCTCTGTGCATAGGCTCAGCACAAAGACTGGGAACCATTTAATTGGTGGATGGTCTTTGTGTGGGCTGTGAACACAAGAAGTGAATTTCATTGTATGTGCATATGCCCTAGTTCCTCTTCTTTTCTTTGTCATGCTTTTTGTAGCATAAACAGGAATCTGAGAATGATCCTCTGACTGACCTACTTATATACATATTCAGCTACAGATATAATAGTCAGGCTTCTTCAGAAGTAACTCCAATAAACGATCACCCTCTGGAGGGTTTTGTTTTGTTTTTTGCCTTTTACTAGAGATTATTTCAGTCTATCTTCTTCAGTTATAACTTACATCAGCATGAGCCCTGTTTTGTTGTTGGATGCTCAATTGTGACAGGTGGAGGAAGATTTATTTTCTCATCTAGGAAATGTAGAAATCAGGCTTAAAAACAACCAAACCACTAACAAACTTTTTTTTTTGTTTAAAACATGATTCTGCTGCTATGGAAGTCATCTCTCAATGACTTCAGTGTCTGAGGATCAGACGCTTGTGGATAGACATTGCTCTGCTTGTAAATGGGTTGGTACTTTTATTTTTTGGACAGTATGAATTGATCATATTGGATGATCTACTAAATATCTTGTTGGCTCAAAATGTTACGTTAAAACAAGTCACAGGCACAAAATTCCACTCTCCTGTTGCACCTTTTTTTCTGACCGCCAAGTTCCCATTAAGTTTTGAATTATTGTAAAATGTTCCTTATCAATCAATCAATTAATGGGATTGTTTTGGAGACCTGCTTGAACTTGCATCACCAATACCCCATTTCACATCCCTCTGTTCTCTTTTCAAGCCTGGTATATTGTCAGAAGGTGGTACCATAAAACTTAGAGTTGACAGATGCAAGAACTGTTGCTAATATTGCACCAAAACCAAGAGAGATTCTACAGTGCAATGTATTAATTTAAAAAAATAGTGCACTGAAAACATTTCTATTTTTGTTCAGAATTTTGACCAGTCTTTGTTTTATGATTTTGCATGTATTGTACAGGCTTAGGAAAGAAGCCTGAAGTAATCCTTATGAGTATTATGGTGCACTATCCCACAGCAAACATTTGCCCAGCCAGTGCAAACTGAAGCATAATATATTACGTCATAGAAAATGAAAAAAAGTCCTGTGGCACCTTATAGACTAACAGACGTATTGGAGCATAAGCTTTCATGGGTGAATACCCACTTCTTCAGATGCATCTGAAGAAGTGGGTATTCACCCACGAAAGCTTATGCTCCAATACGTCTGTTAGTCTATAAGGTGCCACAGGACTTTTTTTCGCTTCTACAGATCCAGACTAACACGGCTACCCCTCTGATACTTGACATCATAGAAAATGTTACTGTATAAACTATGTAGATCCAGATTTTCAAAAATGCTCAGCATTCTGTTGTTCTCAGCAGGTGCTACTGAATACTGAGCATGTTAGAAAATCGGGCCACTTACTTAGGTGTCTTAATAGGCACTGAGGTTTCTTGAGAATTCTGGCCTAGAATGGTGATATTTTTGAAGTGAAAAACAAGAAATTTTTGATACTATTATAACTTCCCCACCAGGTGAGAAAGGGAGATTGTGAGAAAATCTTTCCTCCATCAGTGTGGCTGTGTTTGAGTAGTCTGTCTTCAAGCGTTTTACAGTATTTTAGATTTTAAAAAATAATAATTCTAGGGCTTTGTAATAACATATACATATGAGAGACTTAAGCACCCTCCCACCCATAACTCACCCTGTCCATCAGTGGTTCCTAGGTTTGCAGTGCTTGTGTACAGTGTAGCTTGGGAAAACATTTTTCATTGTTCAGAAGAAAAAAGATTCTGCAGCATTGATTTGTTAGTGTTTACAGAACATTTTGAATATGGTCCGAATAACCCACAAATGATGATCCTAAAGGCATTCTGCAACAGCTGTTTACTTGACAGAGGTCTGGGATATGTCCCTGGAGTGGGGTGAGACTATAAATGCGGGTTTTCCATTGCTTTGATTTATTGGCTGGTGAGTTACTTTGTTACCTGTATATGAATATTTAATGCTGGGTGGTCCTGTTATTGTAGGTTTTATTAACTGACAGGGCACTTAGATCTCTTTGTGGGGCTGTTTTTAATGTTGTTTGGCTCTAAATATAAATAAACATATGAAGTGCACGATAACTCTAATAACACTCAGTACTTATCTGGTTAGAACCGTTACCAGCTCTTGTGATTTTATTGTGAGTCTTGTAATATTTGGTGGATTTTTTCTTAAAGCGCTAGACCTTGGATTCATGAGACTAGAAAAGAATTTTGGCTTTCATTTTTAAATTACAGTAAGTTTCTAGCCCTCCTGGTTACAGAGATAAGCTTGAAAACATGAACCCTAAAGGTTTAAAAGCCAAAAGGCAAACAAAAAGAACTCCAATTATGTTGTTTTAAAAATCTCTTTGTGTTTAAGCCTAGCTCAAGATTTTTTGGGGGAGGCCTGACTCAAGACTTTTGAATGCTTGGGCTTGGCGATACCGGACTAGACTGTGCCAGACTTCTCTATATTGAGCTAATGACTTACTGATGAACAGTTTATGAGAGGCTGCATGTATTTGGATTATCTTTGTGGAGAAAGGGCATTCCATCTATAATGACCCTGTGAACTGTTCCATTCCTTTCTCAAAGTATTATTTTTAGAGCCTTGTGCTGTGGTGTTCAATCAAATTGCATCGCAAAGGCTGATGTCCAGAAGGATTTGAATTATGTCAGCATAACAGTAAAGCAGCAAACATTTCAAAAAGGGCCTAACTGAGGACAGTGTTTTCCCTTATGGATAACTGTCTCTCCAGGGTTGGAAGGAAGAGAGGTACAGATGAGATACAAAGTACATTCACTATATCTGAAAAAGAATACCTAGAAAAGGATAGTTTTTGTGCAGTGCTTGATGGAAAAAATATAGCATGTAAGGTGTGGATTGTTAAAGAGAAATGCCTGGTTCAGAACTTTTCATTCATTCTTTACTGGTTGAGTCCCATCTTTCTAATATGAGAAACTGGTAAAAAATCAAATATTAGCTAAAGCTTAATGACACTTTAGCATTAGCTCTTACCAGTGTTGACCATACTTTATAGCTGTGCAATCTTTGCTGTTTTACAGGATGGTGAAAAACGCACCCCACTTCACGTTGCGGCTTTTCTGGGCGATGCAGAGATCATTGAGCTCCTCATTTTGTCAGGTAATGTGAAGTCTGAATTTGTCATCAACAGACAAGCCAATGTTACAAACTACAGTGAATGCCCACGAGAGGCATCTTTAACTTATGCAGGTTAAATCCGGGCCCTGTCCATCTTGGTGTTCCAAGGAGCATTATACTGTTTGCAGGATAAGAGAGCCAGTTTAAATTGCTTGCTATAGTTACATAACGTACTCTGAGAATAACAAAATGAATCAAAACTACAAATTGTTACCGACTTGCAGTGGGTTAAAACTATTTGATATTTGCGGATTCAGAAAACAGGTTTAGCACATGCTTAAGACCATCCTTATTTAGTGAAGGATTTATGTGTTAACTCCTGATGTCTCCAGTGGGATTTAATCAGATGCTTAAGTTTTTTGCTGCATAGTGATGGATGGATCCTTATGAGTATATAGTGTATGATGGGTGATTCAGCAGGGCAATGTCAAATCTCTCCTTGCATTGTTGTGCAATGTAAAGACTGAGACAGGGTATTGAGCACTGGACTGTGAATTTTCATCCCAGTGGTTGACACTGCCTACATCTGTGACCTCAGACAAGACACTTAACCTTCTTTGTATTGGTTTCCAATTTGTAGTAGGAACGTAATACCCACCTACCTTTGTAGAGGCATTGTGATAAATAATTAGTAGTGCTTCAATACTATTTTGAAAATGAAAAGCACGATTGATAGTTGTCAGAATAAAAGGTAGAGTTGGCACCTCACAAGACGCGTAGAAGGTCCATGGCTAACTCCTGGATGTGCCTACAAATGTCCAAAAGTCATTTGTTTCTAAACCAGATTGTTAAGAGTAGGGCTTATTGCACTACAGAAGCCTAATTGAGGGTGAGGAAGAAGCTACAAGTTGAAAGAGCAAGGAGCACATATTAAAAATATAACTGTGTTGTAATAGGAAATAAATGTATCAACATCCTTGATGTGGTAAGAATGGAGTGCAGGCATATATCCAATCGTCAAGCTCTTGAGATTCTGTAGCATTAAACAACTATTGTTATGTGTGGTATGTAGTCTAGAGATTGAAGCACATTCTTGCACATATACACACACTGTATTATAAAAAGTAATTATTTAATAGCTAATTTGCCTTCTGAATGGCAAACCCCAAATGAAGTTTTGGTTGTTCAGATGAGCAAATTTGGATGCTTACCTTGAATCTCTCTAGTCAAGAATTTGGGCTTTAAATCTCACAAGAAAAAGCTCTGCTGCAAAATTTCCAACACTTTTGCTGTTCTGGTAGGGAAGGAAATCTCACAGTAATATAGCATTTCTACTTGTGACCAAATGCAGGATGTGAAAAGATTACCAACAATTAAAAGTGAGGGTTGGGAAGATAGTTTAACTTTTTACAACATGGAAAAAAATGTTGTTTTAGTTTGGGGCAAGAGTGCAAATTGGCTAAGATTTTATCTGAGTATGGTTTGCCAGACAGTAGCTTTCTTCCCCCAACTGAATGGAATATGGCAATATGGCATCAGACCATTGTTGTTGTAATTGAGTCTAGCACTCTGCTTCTGACTGCTGTTACTAATCCAAAACAATAAAACTATTTTCAGATTGGATTCATGTAATGAATATGGTATTCGTTCTGTGATGGATAAATGACTTGGCAATATCAAAGTGTGTAACAATAAACTGCAGCTTAATCAAACAGCACTGCATTAGCCTATGAGTGGTATTTTATGGAATAAGCAATATCTGTCAAGATTCCTACTGACATTTACACCGTCTGCTCGAAATTCCTATTCTGGCTTACTTGATGCCCCAGTTATCAGTGATATGTACATCTTTAAATGCAACAGTAGCTGTAACAAAGCTCTTCCACTTAAATTTTGTTCTCTCACCAGATATATGTTGTACAGACAGCTTGTAAGCGGAATTTGTTGTCCAAAAAAATGGTTGGA
Source organism: Chelydra serpentina (assembly GCA_037349315.1). Classification (NCBI taxonomy): domain Eukaryota; kingdom Metazoa; phylum Chordata; order Testudines; family Chelydridae; genus Chelydra; species Chelydra serpentina. The sequence continues at coordinate 30,133,617 of JBAIAC010000029.1, read as the reverse complement.
GAAAGCAAAAAAGGGATTCAACTAAATGAGAAAGTTATGCACATTCCCTCTGTCCATCATATATTTAGAAACCGTGGGTTAGCCAGTTGCCTTAGTCAAGGAGCTTTAACTTGTGAGACTTACGTTTTCACATGTGATCATCCAGTATGTCATTGATCCCAGCAGACAGACGATAGTGAATATTATTACATTGACAGACTATGCTTGGATGGTTTCTCCAATACATTAGACACAAACACACCTTTCTTCAACGGGAGGTAAAGATTAATTACCTTCATTTTGACATGTGGTAATACAGCATGTAGCCATTGTCACATCTTCTTATCGTGTATTGTCAGCATATGGGCAGGATGCAGAGGCATTATCTTTTCAAGGATTGCAAGTAGCAGCACAAGGAAGATCTGTATGAATAAATAGATAAGGTAGCTCCCAAGAATTCCTGTAGCATCTCTAGTGAAATTACCTAGTGAAGATGTGGCCTTGCTGTGGAAAATACATTTCATTTCTTGATTTCCAATGTGTTCCTTATGTGGGAAAGACTATCTCCATGCTCTTACAGGCAGTATGAATTCAAATAAGTTACCAGGCAAATCTCATCCACTGGCTCTAGTATTTGTCTGAAGGATAGGATAAAATGCAGGTGATGCGCCCAACTCTGTCAAATATCCAACTGGGGGTTAAACAAAGAGAAACTAGCTCATAATTTAAGGTTTTAATCATTAGCCTTCATGCAAGCAGGGGTTCAGTTTGATTTGACTTAGTGGAGCACTACTAACACTAATACTTACATTCCCAGGGCTTGAGTCAGAGCTAATTCTGTATGTGGTATGTTCTACCTGTTCATCTCATTTTAGTCTCTGAAGTATCATTATTCACATGACACACCAGTACTTGTACCCACTTGGAAGAGACAAGGTCTTTGTAAATTTCTGTGATGTAGTGATCTGCCAGGGCTAGCCAAGCAGCAGAGCTCAGATTACAACAGCAACATTTTCCCCTCATTTCTCTTCTGCCTTCAACACAACCCAATTTGTAAAATAATTCACAAAAGATTAATCTGATAACATTTAGCACTCTAAAAAGTGTACCTGTAATGCCCGACTTTAAAATCAGAGGACAGACAGTATATTTAAAGAATAAAAGAATGGAATATTTACTGTCAGATTTGAACCACAATATTCTGAGTATGACAAGAAGCCAAGAAAAGTATCAGCCCCTTGCACTTCAGACAGGACTCAGGAGAGAAATTCAGTGAAATTTGCTCATACTTAGATTTGTAGCCCATGAACTGGTGGCAGCACAAATAAATGTAGCATCTAATGAATAAAGCTTATGCCCTGGAGCACCGGGACATACCAGAAATGGCATTCTAGATAACGATTAAAATAGGAGTGGATTCAGAATTAAAATGGAAGACGTGGGGCCAGATCCTCAGTGGGTATAAATCAGCTGAGGATCTGGACTGTGATATTTGGCTGAAATGGGGGAGTGTATTGTGAGGTTTGTTTCATGTGCATTAAAACACATGGATTTGAGATTTGGACCTTACTGCCTTCTTCACACCCTTTCCACAGAATAGGAAGTACAGTCAGGTAGTAATCATCTGTTTGTTTGATTTATTTCGACAACCTGTGTAACCACACCCAATCATGGATGTGCATGGAGAGTGTCCAGACAAATAGAAACACAAGAGAGGAAACGTATTCCAGTGCAATCTCATGGCTTCAGTGAGGTGGCACTGGTGTACAAGAGAGTAGAAATCTGAAATCCAGTCTCTGCCCTGAGGGGCTTGCTGTCTAAGGACTCTGTCAAACCTTTATGACAGAACCACGTGCAATGTCATTAAGGCACTAAACATGGAGCCATGCTGCCCCGACAAAACTTGAGGAGGCAATGAACTTCCTGCCAGGCAGAGGGAGTGTAGCCCTGATCATTGCTTATGAGGACGCAGCATGCTCTCTTCTCCATGTAGCTCTGCTGGCCATGGCCTTTCATCCTCTCTGCTCCCTTTTGGTGCACCTCTAGTCCTGTGCAGTCCTTGCACTCATATGCTTCAGTTAGAATCATAGAACTGGAAGGGATCTTGAGAGGTCATCTAGTGCAGTCCCCTGCACTTGTGACAGGACTAATTATCTAGCTCATCCCTGACAGGTGTTTGTCTAACCTGCTTTTTAAAATCTCCAATGAAGGAGATTCCACAACCTCCCTAGGCAATTTATTGCAGTGCTTAACCACCCTGACAGTTAGGAAGTTTTTCCTAATGTCCAACCTAAAGCTCTCTTGCTGCAATTTAAGCCCATTGCTTCTTGTCCTATCATCAGAGGTTAAGAAAAACAATTTTTCTTCCTTCTCCTTGTAACCATCTTTTACATACTTGAAAACTGTTATGTCCCCTTTTAGTCTTCTCTAAACAAACCCAATTTTTTTCAATCTTCCCTCATAGGCCATGTTTTCTAGACCTTTAATCATTTTTGTCACTCTTCTCTGGACTGTCTCCAATTTGTCCACATCCTTCCTGAAATGTGACACCCAGAACTGGACACAATACTCCAGTTGAGGCTACCTTAGTCCTGGATAATTGGGTACCATGGGTGAGACTGTCACTCCTACTTCAGCTCATTTGCACTGGGTAAAAAGGCCAGAGCAGTGTAAAAGAGGCTCTAAAATCCTTGTCTCCAGCCAGGGGAGAGTTCCTTCAGTTCAGAGACAGAGGAGGACAGCTAAAAAGCTGCCTTCTGAGGACTCCCCACTTAGAAAATACCCAGCTAAGAGCCCAGGTTAACTTTGCAATGAAGACAGGCATATGTTTAGGTCTATGTTTTCAAAAGTGTTCACTGTCTTGAGGGTCCCTTTGTCTTTGGGTTCCCTAATTGAAACACAGAGGGCCTGGATGTCAGAGGTTGACTTAAATGGGTAGTGTAGGTGTTTAGCACCAGAAAAGCATTGCCTAGATGTTAAAGGTTGGCACCCAAAAACAGAGAGCATTTTTGAAAAAGTAGGCCTTACCTGCTCTGTGCCTCTGTTTTACCTTCTATACAATGTCATGTTTCCCCACCTTTAAGGAATGTGGAGAGTCTTTCTTAATAGTATTGAAAAGTGCTTTCAGATCCTTGGATGGAAGCCGATGCTTAAAAGCACAACACCATATATCCTAGGCATTTGGTTAAACCAAACAAGGTGTATTGAGTGAAACATCTGAAAAGACAAACGTTTCCAAATGTATAATAGACTAAATTAGCTATGAATGAGCCATTCCACTCTGTTAGGTAAACAGCACATTGAAAAACATACAGAGGGAAAGGATGTGGAAAACAGCAGAGGGAGATAAGATTGAGAACATGCTGCACAATTTGTGTGTGTGTGTGTGTGTTGTGATCGTTTTGCTTTTATCATTTTCTTTAGTGGTTTTCTAGGCAGCTGCCTATTCAGCTTCTTGATGGGTGAGTGGATCAGTGAAAGGCTTAACCAGCTACTGAAAGAAACAATTTCCTGGGTTTTCTAATTATCATCTTCTCAGATGCCACTATAGTTGCTGAATATTGAGGAATGATATAACTGCTTATCACATAATGCTATTTGTCCCATAAGCCTTTCTGCTTCGGTACCATCTGCTCATGGGAGTTCTTGAATGGGTGAAGATAAATCAGGAGAACCTCAGTTAAAAAAAAATTAAACCACAGAATAAATCACTTGAAAAGAAATGTTTGATGCCAGTCATTGGGATTTAGCTCAGGCAGTTTGCATCAGACAACTCTTACTTATCCAAAATGGTGTAACACGAGGCACATTGGAATCCTAGATTGAAAGCTCCGTGGGGCAGAGGTTGTCTTTTGTTCTGTGTTTGCACAGTGCCTAGCACAATGGGGCCCGGGTCTATAATGGAGGACTCTAGGCACCACTGCAATATAAATAATAATCCTGTTATGAAGATCAAATAGGGTAACACCTCACTTCTGTTTTACTCATTGCATCAGCATTATCTGTAAATGTAAATCCATCATCAATGAACTTCTCAAATCAAACCTCTAACTCACTAAACCAGACATATGTTTTGCATGGGCATAGCAAGTTCCATTAGATGTAGAACTCCCAGGCCGGTCAGATAGATTATAACTGTCTGTCTCATACTAGCACTTTGACAAATTGTAATGTTATTTTTCTGAAGCCAGGTGATCCGGGAGGTTTGAAACCTTTTCCAACTTTTAAAACCTGAAAGGTAACCCAGAGAAATTGCTTCCACTCTGATCATTAGAACCAAATTCTCAATTTGGGGGTCAAACTTGTAAGCACCCATGAGCTTGGAAAATACTTTTGGTGCTTAGACCTTGAATGATCCACTACAATCAGGGAAAATTAAAACCAAAGTCCATTTATTGTGTACATTATATGAGCTTAAGTTCTGGTGCAAAATTAGGTTAAAACATCCTGTTTGTTAGTGAAGAATTTGAAGGCTCATTTGTGATATACGCAGGACACTTATACTTGTCTAAAGCTTATCCAATTGTATCCAGGACAGATTTGCAGACAATTCTGCTAATTTGTAAAATGTTCTGCTTTCAAACAATAACAACAATATTTTAAAAGTGCTGTCTTTATTTTCTCTGCTCCCTCCAGTGATGTCTCCTAGTTTGTCTCAGTGCCTCAATGGATTGGTTTAAAATATTACTTAAAACTAAATTTGTGTCCCCACATGGATGTGCAAGCTCATTTTCTTAGTGTGTGTTCTGTTGACTCACCCCACTCTAGCTGTCCCAAAACATCCTTGTTACCCCCTCCACTTAGCAAGTGAACCAACAGTATCCAGCTGCCCAACCGTCCCCCGTTGCCCCTTTAAATAGTTCCCCAACACTTCCAACAAGCATTCCAAGCTGAAGAATCCTCGTCCTCCTCCTCCTGGATGAGTGACTGTGGACTGGATCCTGAGGTGCTAACTGCTGTCTGCTCCAAAAGTTGAGAGGCTCAGTAGCTTGCAGGATCAGGTCCCAGATCCCTACCTCAGCTGCCCGGCCTCCTGACATCCCTTGAACATTTGCCTGGTCCTAGGAAGACCTGCTAATCTTTGATAGACCGCCTAGGCCCCCTTCCCCTGCTTTACTGCTGAACCTTTCTGTTTTTTTAAAGTAAGGTAATTTTCTAAGAGTTAACAAAGTAGAAATAATCTGATGCTAGCAAAGTTGTGATAAATTCTGTGCATATCTATACGGCATAGCCTTTGTTACCAAGAAACGTATTAATATTATTGTTGTTGTTGTATTATTATTGTAGATATTACATCAAAAGCACGTCAATAATCTGTACTGTTTATTTGCAGGGGCTCGTGTCAATGCCAAGGACAATATGTGGCTGACCCCTCTTCATCGGGCTGTCGCCTCAAGGAGCGAAGTGAGTGAGGCTTGATTACCCCAGCAGTTGCAAGCGAACAACATACTGAAAAAAATACCATTACCACAGTAAAGTACAAATGGAGACCAAAAAAAAGGGGGGGGTGGGAAGGATTTTCAGATTGCAAAACCCTTTGCTCTTCACTCAGGCAAGAGTAATCAGCTACTGTCTGTGTGTCATTCTTATTGTTACCCTGCTGGATACTTGTGGTTTTCCACTCCTGTGTATCTGATTGTTTTCCCTAACATGATGCCTAATGTAAGTTACTGTAGTACATGACTTTCAGCAGACAATCAGTAGATAGAATGATCTTGACGTAAGTGGGATATACTATGCAGTGGTGCTGATCTAATCACCTTAAAATGGTCAAACATAGTGGGGTTTGGGAGGAGATAAGGGGGAGGGAGTGGATCTAGTGATCAAACAGGCTTAATGTGTAGTTTGATTTGAGTGACTGTATTTAAAAGAATCCATAAAGCTTCCTTTTAATTACCCTGATTCACCCATAAAATAGAGTTAAGTCCATATTTTTTCCATTTGGCAACAAGAAATCTTTCAGCATCTCACTGTAGTGTTTTTCATTGCTATCTCAAAAGATGAGGGAATAATAATTATCAGAGAGAATAACCCAAGCATAACTGAATTTTCAAGTACACCATCATTCTGGGCTTCCATTTTTGGCCTCTTTGTGTATTTTTATCCTCTTAATATTGAGCCGACATGATGCACGCAACTGCAGACTGAATTGGCTGCTGAGAGGAGCATTTAAAAGAGACATGAGCTGGCTGTCCTCCAGAAATTGATGGAATCACCTCCATAACAATCCCAGTGCTTGCCAAGCCTGGAGGCAGGAATCCTTAGCTCAGTTCTGAACTCAAGCATTGCTTAGCTACTAGCTGAGCTTCCCAGCTGCTGGCTTCCAATGAAGCCCACTGAAAGAAATAGCTAATAGAATACGAACGCTGTAAAGGAGTGAAATACAAAAAGCCACATTAAAAATAAAGTCGGACATAAACCTTCAATAACAGCCACAATCTTTATAACCTAGTAATTACAACCTATATGGTTTAGCTGTTTTAGATACAGGTGAATTTTATCTGCTGTGACAGTCCTAGCTAAAAATGCATGTCTTACTGTGGCTTTGTGCCTGACCCTTAACCCTTTGCTGCTGAAAGCAAGTGAAGACCCTGTGCAGAGTTCCCATTGAGCAGCTTTCTTTTCCATAGTTCTGGTAATTCTAGCACCCCAAAAGGAATGATATCACAGGTTCAGTATGTGAGGAAGCAATAGAAAAAGTGAGCTGTCGCCCATGTAAACTGGCTAATCTTAATTCAATGTATATATTTTTATAAAAACATAATTTTCTTGTGTTCTTTTTCCTTTGCTAATTCTTGTTCATGTGAAGGCCATACTTCATTAACATTTTGAATGACATTTAGCATCATAAGATTTTTTTAAAATGCTGCTGCTATTGGAACTGCTATGTTTGTGAAAATAAATCATTGCATAGGTTATCTGACAAATTTCCAACACGAGTACCATAATACCAGATCAGTATCAGCCAGCCTGGGGGTTCTTGGGCCAAAAGTTGACTGTTAAGCCTAATTATGTTTTGTCAAGTATCTGTGGGTTTAGTCTACTGTTAGAACAATTACTTGTAAGGCTAAGGTTTTATACAGAGAGAGTTGCTTATTCTGAAGCTTCCATTCAACACTGAGATTCTGTCTCCATGCAACCATCTGACAAAAACACACACAAAAAAAATTTAATTGGATATAAAACTCATTCAAACATAAAGTTGATTTCAGGGATTTAAATTGTTTATTTAAAAAACTACAACCCCTCAACTGTATCTGTACTGGCTATTTCATGTATGTATCAATTTTTAGCATTGTACAGTTAGAAGTGGTGGAGAGATTTCACTCTGATAATTGGATTATACTGCAAATGCTAAAAGAAATATAAATGCAGAGTCCTAAGCAGTACCATTGTACTAAATATACACATGGAAATTACGGTAAAATAAAGGTCTATTTTATATCCTCAAAAGCCAGATAATTAAAAGTTAAGAGAAAAACACCTCCCTAAAGAATTGGAATAAAGTTTAGTTCCCAAAAGGAATACATATGTAGATGTAAATGAAAGTGTATATAGACATTTTAAAATGGAATTAAGAAATTACCCACCAAGTCTTCTTTTATTAGTTACTTTATTTTTTACCTTCCAACCAACAACTGTTTGTTTCTACCTCAAGAGTCAAAGTTACATTCATTTTTCCATTGACTTCAAGTAGAATTTTGGTTCCAAAGATGTACAAAGTGATTTTTCTTTAAGTAACTTTAAAGTAATTGGCCTGTAGTAGTAATAATAATAATGAATTATAAAACTTCTAAGAGAGTAACAATGATATATGATTATCAACACTTTAAGATCAGCAATCTCACTTATTGAGTACATTTTCTATACACCAATTTATGGGATTGCTATAGAAGATGAAATTGCTGAAATCAATAGAGGACAAAAGAGTAAAACTCTTATAGTAATAGCTGTAGTGTTTATCCAGGCTGTGCGCGCTCTCCCAGGCACGTGATGTATACATACATGATGTATTTGTTGTACATTAATAAAACTTTGCCTAGCCTTAACAGAAAACATTTCTGTATATGAAAAACAGTACTGTAGTGTATAGGAATATGGGTGTATCCCTTTAAATGGTTGTGACTTATAGTTAGTAAACATGGTTATTTGGATCCCACTGTGCCCTCACGTGATTTCTTCATATTATGTTTGTACAAAGAGCAAAAGACACACACAATAAATTTTTTGAGAGTCCTCTTTTAAGACTATTTGTATTGCCTAAGGGCAATTGTTACTAAGAGCTGAGGAGAGCGGGTTGTAGCTTGTCCAACAGAATGGTTTTCTATTGGAAAATGCTGGTTTTCTGTTGGAAACATGTTCTGGGAACATACTGACTTTTATCAACATTTTCAACTGAGAAATTGTCAAAACATTTAATTTTTGGTAAAGTCAAAATATTTCATTTTGACCATGTCAAAAGTTGTGTTGATAAGATTGAAATATTTGTTCAGGTTTTATTATTTCAACTATTCTATTCTATTCTAAATTTTATAATATGAAGTCAGAATGAAATGTTTCGGGAATATTTCATTTCACAAAAAAATGCTGTGATTTCTACATTTCTGTCTGACTCATGATGAAATGAAATTTTGAAATCTTGGAATTTCTCGCAGGACGAGATTTCCATTTTCTCATTAGCTCTAGAGCTGAGAGCATGCAGCAGGTCTGCAAATCAAGCAGTTTATTTAGATGCCTGGCCTTATTTTCTGTCTAAATTTGTCTTTTATCTTCGAACTGCTGAAGCTGGACACATTCAGATTAGAAATAAGGTGCAAACTTTAAACACTGAGAGTAATTAACCACTGGAATAATTTACATAAAGATGGGATGGATCCTCGATTACTTGAAGTCTTTAGATCCACGGGGCGTAGCTCAATCAGAAACTATGGGAATGATGCATGAATTGTTAACTTTTCTTCACTGCAGTTGTTAGCTCAACATAACATAAGAACTTAAGAACGCCCATACTGGGTCAGACCAAAGGTCCATCTAACCCAGTATCCTGTCTTCCGACAGTAGGGTGACCAGACAGCAAATGTGAAGAATCAGGACAGCGGGTTGGGGGTAATAAGAGCCTATATAAGAAAAAGACCTAAAAATCGGGACTGTCCCTATAAAATCGGGACATCTGGTTACCCTATCTGACAGTGGCCAATGTCAGGTGCCCCAGAGGGAATGAACAGAACAGGTAATCATCAAGTGATCCATCCCCTGTCGCCCATTCCCGGCTTCTGGCAAACAGAGGCTATGCGGATATCTGGAGCTATAACTGATGTGTTGCCCCTACCCCATGCGCACACACAAATTCCTAGCTTGAGTTAAGTTGCGCCTTAAACTCAAGCTAGTTATAGCCTGTCAGAGGTGGGTGGAAGCTTGAGTGCTGCTGATGCTCGAGCAAGTATTGCAGCGGGGATGCAGCAGCTTGTTACAACTGATTAGCTGCTAATTCAATCATTCTATGTAGCTTGCGTGTTGTTTCTTGAGTTAATTGTTGCACTGAAGACAAACCCACAGTGTGAAATTTGATGGCTTGTGTTATGCAAGAGGCTAAAGTAGATTATCATAATGTTCCATTTGGGTCTTAAAATCTATGAATTGAGGCACCCAGAGTTTTAATTAATTAGAGGCCCCTTACTCCATGAGTAACGACTGCAGGATCAGGACCCATTTTTACAATATATAGATTATTTACACATCCGCTAGCCTCAAATTCTGTCTTCATCTCCAAAGAATTTCAGGGGCAGTAAGTGCTCTGATTTTCAGAGGCCTGGAGCATCTACAAAGCCCACTGAAGTCACTGAGGGTGCTCAGCGCTTCTGAAAGTCAGACCACATTTACTGTGATACAGTTATTAAATCTAACTTAAGGTACCATCTACATGTGTAATACACGTGTGTTTGTGTATAATAGGAATATAAAATACACAAATAATAGGCACACTAATAAACGGCTTGTTCTTCCTTTATCTAAAGTGGTGCAATTGTGCGAATAATGTGTGTGCGTGTGTGTCTAGAACTTTATATAATACCTCGTTACACTTTGTATAAATGCTATTGTATAACTGTACTTTAACAGAAATATGTAGTACCATTATATGTGCAGTTGGCATGACAATGTCAGCTTTCTGGTCCTTTTGATATTTTTTTAGGGCTAGATTATCCTTTGCTCAGGATTGTAGCTAAAGGACCAAGGTGCACTGCCCCGGAGTAGTCTCAGGGGGCATTCTGCCTGAGACACCCTTCTGAGGCACAGTTCCACTGCTGCTCCCATGTTGTCCTGGAGGGGAATAATCTGCCACAGTACCCCTCTCAATGCCTAGCCCTTCCAACTCACTTGCTCATGGTTGGAGATGCGCATACCACCTCCCTCTCCATGTCTCCTGCCATGATACAGACTGGTCTAATGCAGTCCTGTAGGGGTGACCCCACTACCACCCCGCATGGCTGAGGTAGATTCAGCTCCAACCCAGCCCATAGTGGCTGTGATGTTTTTAAAATGTCTGTTGTGTTTTTTAGAGTTTCAAATGGGAGAAAACAAACCTCTCTGTTCAGCTGTGAGATGTCTAAATATATTATCCCTCTCCCTCCACCTAAGTATGGGTGGTACATATTTCCTTGGTCAAGAGATGTGCAATGTCTCAAATGGAAAATATGTAGTTTAATTTTGTTGGCATATGCACTTAAATTACCACTTGTAAAAACGAAGTTTTATCTAAAAGTGACAAAAAGCCAAAGAAATTCAGTGTTCTGACTGAGACTCTTGACGTAAACTCTGGTCACTGGAAAAAGAAAGGAGTGCTGATAGGAACTAAGGATATGAATGTCAGCTTAATCTGGGACTCTCACACTTTCTGAACCTGAAATTTGTCGCCTTCACAATTAACTTGGATTTTTTTGTTCTCTCTGTCCTGTTATCACTGTTGTGTATATCAATTTTGTCTCAACCTTACTGTCTAAATAGTGCTTCATTTACTTTACAGATGGATTCATCATACACTATACTTACCCCATTTCAATCTCAGATACATTAAATACATTCATTTCCTCAAGTAGAACATGGCTATAATGTCTAGCGTTGAAGGTCGGTTGACCTATTTGGCACGGACCCAATCCTGCAGTTTTGCACACCCTAAAACCCAAAAGGGAAAGTTTGTGTAGGCTAGAAATGCAAGACTCTGCCTTAAATGATAACAAATCTATATGAAGAAAGTTAAATATATCACAATAAGATGACATGTAATACAAGGGTATGCATTTGAATCCCCAATTTCTCTTCCCTCACCTGGAATATTTTTGAATGACTGACTCTGGTTGTCTTTTTCCCTGCTCGCATACGAGTTTTCTATGGCTACCAGTAACTGTCAAGAACCATTTTCCCCACACTTCACCATATGATGTGTAGAGAGAGATGTTTATACATAGACATGCCCATATTTATTTTAATAGCTTGTTTATAACTGTGGTTCCATTGCAGGAAGCAGTACAAGTATTGATTAAGCATTCAGCGGATGTTAATGCTCGGGACAAGAACTGGCAGACACCGTTGCATGTAGCAGCTGCAAACAAAGCAGTGAAGTGCGCAGAAGTAATCATTCCAATGCTGAGTAGTGTCAATGTCTCTGATAGAGGGGGACGGACAGCATTACACCATGCAGCTCTGAACGGCCACATTGAGGTAACTGACCTAGAAGCATTGTTGATATAATTTATTGATTTGTGGCACTGTTGTTGACGTCAAAATAAACAATGAGTTCATGTATCTCTCTATGACATAGATAGCTAGATATCCATCCATAACCATCACTTATGAGAGACATTAGACCAACTTCTGCTCTCAGATACGCTGGTGATATCTAACTGAAGTCAGAGGGCTGGCACCATTTGTAAATGCAAGCAAAATTTGGTCCACTGTGTTATCCTATAGTTAACTGCCTGTGCAATACAGAAACCTATGGGCACAGTGAACTATGCAAAAATGGTTGAAGAAGCGTTAATTATCTCATAAGAGGAACACAAGTGTGTGGGATAGGCACAAGTCAATCATTGTGCTTTTCTAATTAGCTTGCTAGAAAATTTGTTTCTGGTTTAAAAATAGAACATGCTACTTCCGTTTACTTTGCAGAGTTGTGGAGTAAGTCCCTCTACAGCAGACGTTCCCAAACTAGAGGGATGCGGAATGTATTCTGGGAGTATGTGAGAAGCTTTAGAAAAAAAAAACCTTACTGCACACATTTTACCCGCAGTAATGAATAACTAGCTAAGCGAATTCCTCCAGACACATCAGGTCATCAGATGGTACTGTGGAGTTGACTCTAGATGGTGCTGTGCATTTTGACGGATTTCTGTTAAGCTTGCGTAGCATTATACAGTCGTTGCCATTTGTACGTTAATCTGTTTGCTACGATACGATGTGCACATTTAATTGTAAGCATCGACCACAATCACAGTTTTGCTTTTTTGCTGTTATTGCAGTGGATTGTTGGCTCTGTTTCAGTCAATGCTGTACTGTTTTTAATATTTAGTGAGAGTCGCGTGTTGATTTTTTTTTATCAGTATATGTACTTGTGTGGTGCGAGGGGGGGCATTACTTACTACAGACACAAAGAAGGGTGTTTGTGCAATCAGATAAGTTTGAGAACCACTGCTCTACAATATTCACTAAACCAGGGGTTCTCAACCTTTTTCTTTCAGAACATCCCCCCCCCCCCCCCCCCCCCCATGATATAAAAACTCCATGGCCCACGTGTGCCACCTTAATTGGTTTTCTGCATATAAAAACCAGGGCCGGCGCTGGGGGTAGCAAGCAGGGCAATTGTCTGGGGTCCCACACCACAGGGCCCCCAGAAAGCTAAGTTGCTCAGGCTTTGGCTTCAGCCCCAGGTGGCGGGGCTCAGGGCCTGGGCTTCAGCCCCATGTGATGGGGCTTCAGCTTTCTGCCCTGGGCCCCAGCAAGTCTAATGCTGGCCCCGCTTGGAGGATCCCTGAAACCTGCTCGCGGCCCCCCACGGGGTCCCGGACTCCTGGTTGAGAACCACCGCACTGAACAATTACACCTTTATAAATTGAAAGCCACAGTATCAAGATCCTGATCCCAGCGCAGAGATCCATTGACATCAGGATGTAGGCCAGTGGTTCTCGGCCCGCAGGCTGCTTGCAGCCTAATCAGCACACAGCTGCGGCCCATGTGATATCCTCAGGGCCATACAGGTAGTATATATAGTGTGTGGGTGCGGCCCACGTAACACATAGAGAGCTGCATATGTGGCCCACAATGGTAAATAGGCCTAGAACAGTGGTTCTCAACCTAAGTGTGGAATAAAAATTCTCCAGCTGAGATTGATACCATTAACAAAAAATCAGAAGTTGATTTACTGTGTTGTAACTTACAAAAAGCAGCCTACGGGTATTTGCTATAAAAGGGGTTATAGAGACTGCCTTTTTAAACGTTTTATATTTTAGGAAAGAGTTAATATTTATCATTTTAACATGATTGATTTTCTTTGATGTAATGCCGTTTAATGGTAGAGTGTAATAAAGCGCACAACTAGTAATTGATTCAGAGATTTTATTAAAGCTATTTATTAATTTCGCCAATGAGCATTGAAGAGCTTAAAGTGTTTGTTTTGCTGGATACAGAAAATCGTTATATGTTTTACATTCAAATTGTTTTGTGTGTTTTTGCTTGTCATGTTAATGTCTGGATGGTGCTGGGAGATCTGGAACTTTTTACCTTTAGTCATCGCAACTGAAGCTTTGTACTTTCTGCTAGCTGTTCGCTGGCATATATGAAATGAGGTGGTCTCAGTCCAGTTGCCAGTGGGCAGGAGGTGACTTCAGGCAAGCCAGTATTGTGATAATTAATAGCAAATGGCACACTTGTTGGCAGTGTCAGCAGAGGGAACAAGCACTGAAGGCTCGATCATGGTAGGCATGGAGGATTGGCCCTAATCCAGCAAAGTATCTAAATGTGTAGTTCACTTTAAGTACATGAATAATGCAATTGACGTTAAGGGTTACTCACATGCTTAAAATTAAGCAGCTGCTTAAGTGCTTTCCTACCTCAAGGCCAGAGTGCTCAGCACCTTGCAGAATTGAGTCCTGAATAAGCATGAAGACTGAATTATCCATTGGAAGGGTAGCATGTAGAAGCCTGCAGTGCTGCTGCTCATGTGGTTTTGTCAGGGCCGGCTCCAGGCACCAGCAAAGGAAGCAGGTGCTTGGGGAGGCACATGTGAAGGGGCGGCATTCCAGCCATTCCTGGGGCGGCACATTTCAAGGGTCGTTTTGGTTTTTTTTTGCTTCGGTGGCAGCTCCGGCCGCAGCTTTTAGAGCCGGCCCTGGGTTTTGTGATTCTAGAGTGACTCCCACTGCCATGAATCCAGCACCTTCCACAATCACTAAATTCACACCGTTTAAAAAAATAAAGTATTGAAAGAGTGGCAGTGTAGAAGAACTATCATATACAAATGAAAACTGACTCTTACCAGGGCTGTAACCAGCATGTTTCAAGTGGGGTTGGGCCAGGCTAGGGAGTTCTAGTGCCTTTAACAAAAAAAAGCATACATTTTAAATGATTAGTTTGATTAACTACAGTTTCCTGGAAGGGATTTTTAAACTATCTCTAATTTTAAGGCTCAAGTTTTCCTGCATAACTTATGCTCATATCACACAAAGGCAAGTGTGATTTGCTCAGCAATTCACAATGATGTATTGCCCTCCGACACAAGCATTACATCCAGGGTGACAGCATTATTTGATAGACTGATCTGTTGTAAATGGAATACATGGCTGACCCAAAGATTTACTTTTCATTGTTGTTTTAGATGGTGAACTTGCTTTTAGCCAAAGGAGCAAACATCAATGCTTTTGACAAAAAGGACAGGAGAGCTATTCATTGGGCAGCATATATGGGTAAGAACCATGTTGTAGTCTGTTTTATTACTGAAGTACTGACACTGTACTTTATATAACACAAGATCCAGTTCGTGCCATGGAAAGTGAAAGTTGTAATTACTTTGATTAAGGCTATGGGCTCAGATCATCAGCTGGTATCATAGACACTGCTCCATTGATTTCAATGGAATTACACTGATTCATACCAGCTGGGAGTCTGGCCCAAAGTGTCCATCTAACACAACCTGTATATTTTTTTCATATTGCTTTTTTAAAAAATCTCATCTTCTCTCCTGACTTTAATTCCAGCCTCAAATATATTTAGTATGAAAAATACATACAGTATTAAACTCTCCTTTGCCACAATTAGCAGTAGCGTAGATTTCTATAAGTACTAGGTTAGATAAAATGACTAGCACAAATGCAGTTAATACGCTTTTTCTGAAATTGTTGTTTTTCCTTTTGTCTCTTTATTCAGAACAAGTTGGGTTACTATATAGCGGTAAAGTCCTATATAATCATTTCCACTCTTAATTGTCTTCCTTCATCACAAGGCAGGCAAGATCACTTGATTCATGCATTCACATCATTGCCAATGTTCATCAAATTTGTTTTTTAAATTAATAATTTACCATATCATCCCATCCATTTTAAAAATAATACGCGCCATAGAATTCAATGGGAGCTCTGCTGTAAAAATGGTAGAAGTACAGGGACCATAATGTTGGCCAGCGCTCTGCATGCTCTCACACAATTCTACCACCACATTCCCTGATCTGCAATTCATGGGTCCTCAAACTGACTGCCAATGTACCTTCACTCCTGACCTGTCACATTCACTTTAATTCTAATCTTGGTCCCTTATGGGAAAGAGATAACAAGTAGTTTTTAAAATGTGGGAAAATGTAGTGTAGTTTTGTGATGCCCACATATCGAATGAGAAGTCTGGCTTCTGACCTAGACTGGGATTTGAACTTTGCTCTGTAGAGAGGAAAGATTTTCAAGTCTGTACAGCATGCCTATTGTATGACACAGAAGCAAGGTTGGGACTCAGGCATGTGTAAATACCATGTGTATTATGGCTCCTTGCATATTTTGAGGTTAATAATGACATTTTTGGAGAGTGGGGGGGTGCATTCACTTACTACACTTACTCACCTATGACATGATCTAAGCTCACTGGAGTCAATGGAAAGTCTCACATTTGGTTTCAAAATGCTTGGGATCAACCCCTTGACTAAGGTGGCCTAGTTATATCCTCCATAATATCTTCCCCTACTTATGCCCCAGTCAGGAGGTTCCTGTAGTCAGAGCAATTGCCAGAAGATGACCATAGAAAGGACCTGGCAGCTGAATTAATAGATGGCATTGACAGAACCCTCTTCTGGGAATCTTTCAATGCTGTCAGGCTGGTATGCTCACTCTTCCTTCTATTAATGGGGGAGTAGCATGTGAACAGGATATGAAAGGGTAAAGAGAAGAATGGGGAACTTGTTCACTGGGCAGGGAGTTGACACATTTTTCAACACAAACACTCATTTCATCCGGATTCCTTAATGAGAAGTGGTGTTAGTGTATGTGTGACGCTGTTCCCCATAAAACTTTATGGGAGGATGCTTATAAATTTATATATGTAACTAGAATATGTTTTATGCTACATGTGCCATGTAACATATCTCTGTGAAAGTTATGACCTACTGAATTTATTCCTCCTGTTTGTATGCATGTATCATTGTTGTAGTTGAAGTTATGAATATCGGTTGTATTTCTTGAGAAAGGAATGTGCAGGTTAAGTGCCCAATCAAGAAGCACTTAACAGACAATAGAACTTGCAGTCACCAATCCACATTTGAACTTTGCCAGGAATGTGGCTGGTCTGGAACTGAGTTGGGCAGGTGACTGGTCCATGTGACCCCAACTCCATTTGGTAACTGGATGCTACACAGGGAGAGGGAGGGGTGTCCACCCAGAGGAGAAAATCTATTTAAACCCCGAGGAAACCCCTCCATTTTGTCTTGAGCTGGCTAAAGGAAGAAGCTCTCCACCCCCCAAGGAGACCTGAAAGAGACTGAACAGAGGACAAAGACATTAGGGGGGTGAGTGATTGCTGGACCCAGTGAGGGGTTTATCTGTACACAGGGTGATTAGACATAGAACTGCGTGTTCTCTTTTATTTTATTCGGTAATTCACTTTGTTCTGTTTGTCACTAATTGAACTCACTTAAATCCTATTTCCTGTGCTTATTAAAATCACTTTTTACTTATTAAGTTTCCTTGAGTACGAGTTAGTGCAAAGGGAGAGCGAACAGGTGTGCATACTTTCTATCTGTGAAATAGAAGGCGAACTGTTTATGAGTTTACCTTGTATAAGCTTTATACAGGGTAAAACGGATTTATTAAGGGTTTGAACCTCCTTGGAGTTGAGCAGCTGGGTGTCAAAGGCAAGAGCGCTTCCAGGGGCCTTACAGTGGTGAGTGGACTTGGTTCGGACCTGGGTCTGTGTTTGCAGCAGATCAGTGGAATCTGGCTCAAAACAGACAGGATTCGGGAGTCCCAAGCTGGAAAAGGCCTGGAAGCAGGGGCAGAAGTAGCCTTGGCACACCAGGTGGCAGCACCAAGCAGGTCTCTGTGGCCCCAACCCGTCACAGTGGCGTAGTCGAGCAGGATCTGTGCACAGCTGATTGCTTTGACGTACTGGTAGTGATTTTAAGTGAGTTCAATTAGTGACAAACAGAACAAAGTGAATTACCGAATAAAATAAAAGAGAACACGCAGTTCTATGTCTAATCACCCTGTGTACAGATAAACCCCTCACTGGGTCCAGCAATCACTCACCCCCCTAATGTCTTTGTCCTCTGTTCAGTCTCTTTCAGGTCTCCTTGGGGGGTGGAGAGCTTCTTCCTTTAGCCAGCTCAAGACAAAATGGAGGGGTTTCCTCGGGGTTTAAATAGATTTTCTCCTCTGGGTGGACACCCCTCCCTCTCCCTGTGTAGCATCCAGTTACCAAATGGAGTTGGGGTCACATGGACCAGTCACATGCACAACTCAGTTCCAGACCAGCCACATTCCTGGCAAAGTTCAAATGTGGATTGGTGACTGCAAGTTCTATTGTCTGTTAAGTGCTTCTTGATTGGGCACTTAACCTGCACATTCCTTTCTCAAGAAATACAACCGATATTCATAACTTCAACTACAACAATGATACATGCATACAAACAGGAGGAATAAATTCAGTAGGTCATAACTTTCACAGAGATATGTTACATGGCACATGTAGCATAAAACATATTCTAGTTACATATATACATTTATAAGCATCCCCCCATAAAGTTTTATGGGGAACAGCGTCACAGTATGCTTTGCCTGCTCGGTGTGGCAGTCTGTCCGCATCTAGTGGTGGCTAGGCCAGGTAGAGATGGATGAACCTGCTACAACCTTGGCTGACCCTGATGTGTTTTTTAGGTCAGGCAGTGGAGGCTGATGCATTAAGATCAAGAGGTCCCAGGTTTTATCACCGCTGCCCACGCGAAGTGATGGCCTGTAGAGTAGGTGAAGTAGTTCAACCTATGCTCACACCAGCAACATATTCGAGCCCAAGAAATCTCATAAATTGGAGGGATAAGCGACATTGAACTGAATTTTTACATCCAGAGCCAGTTTCTCCGTGACTGTTAGAATGAGGCGTTACTGACTAACTTGAGTTCACAAAAAACTGGAAGGAAATCTTGGAAAGAGGCATTCTGTATCCTCAGCTGCTGTACCAGGCTCATCAATCTCTAGCTGTCCGAGCCACTACTAGAGGGGGATATAATGCCACACGGAGCAGGCCTAGTTTACGCTAGGATTAAGAATACTTTCTTGCAAAATGAGCCGTCTGTGAGAGCATTTATGAAGCAGCAGCAAAAAGAACAGTGAGTTAGGAAGAAAGCAGTAATTTGAGTAAATTACAGTGTAGGAGCATATAGGTCACTGATGATTTCCATTCCCCCATCTTTTAAAGGCCATCTGGAAGTTGTTGCCTTGCTGATTAACCATGGTGCAGAGGTGACTTGTAAGGACAAAAAGGGTTATACTCCACTTCATGCTGCTGCATCCAATGGGCAGATTAATGTAGTGAAACACCTTCTTAATCTAGGTGTAGAGGTAAGTAAGAATTGGTATTTTAAAGAAAAGCCACGAAATACTGAGGTTTGAGTCACTATTTGTAATCTTTTTATATAATCTAATCTGTACTTTAATCATGAAAAATTCCCTGCTCTCCTGATTTTTGTTCTCCTATTTATTTGGAGATTTTGTCTGGCTGGCGATGCTGCAGACATTGGCAGAGTTTTTGAAGAAACCATTTCCCATTCTCTGGATTACGGAATCTACCTTACACATTGGACAGCCTTCTAGGCCCAAATGCCATGTACAGTAGCTGCCAAGAGATGTGAATTTTGTGTGTGATCATCTGAGTGTCCATTCCCCAGCAGACTAAAAATCTCTTGCAGGGACTAATAATCTCATGAAAATGGGGAACATACAGCATTTGTGTCTGGGAAGCGGGGATAATGACTCCGCCCTTGCGCCGTAGTCTCCTTGACTTTGTAGAGTGTCATTGTTGATCTTGCTTCATCTAATTTCTACACAAGCAATTCAGAAGTCTGTTTCTACGATTTTCTTAATACCTTTATTATATTGTGGTATTGAGTATTGGTTTCTTATTAGAATGCAGTATAAAGGACTGTGTGGTTTCTTTGCCTCCCTGACCCCTAAGGAATCTGCAGAGACAGACCTGAAGTCTGGCTCGTCACTAAAATGAAACTGCCATAATTATTTTTAAAGGAACCTGAAATTATTATTTCTCCTACTTTCCCTCTTGGATGTAACAACTTTCCAGTTTATTTTTAGTTTCATTGTCATCATCAGATTGTCCTCATGCCAGTCTTTAGCTTTACATTGACTTTTTAAAATTACCACCAGGGCAAAAAGTTAATAATAAAAGCAAAGCATTCAGAATGAAGCGTTACTGGGGTATTTTGTTTGTTTACGAACACTGACCCATGACAATTCAAGCCACCACCTATTTCCACTTGCAGCGTGCAGTGCATTATGTAAAGCAGTGATACTCAGACTGTGGCTCTCAAGCTGCATGTGGCTCTTTAGGGTGTCTCTTGTGGCTCTTTACAGCGCATGATATTAAAATACTGTGTGATTTAATAATTAACCAATCAGGGTGCTTTTACTGTGCTATTAATCAATTAAGTTATAAAGTTGCACTATATTATTAACTTATTTGCTATGAGAATAATATATATATATATATATAGTTTAGGTTGATATAAACTAAACATTTCCCCGTCATTCACACTATTGTTGCTCTTTTGGGTAATGTTGATCTCTCATTTGGCTCATGAACCACTGAGGCCTCAGTATCATTGATGAAAAGCCATGAGCTGATGTCTGCAATTTTAACTGTACGCTCTTGTCTCATTGCAGATTGATGAAATGAATGTCTACGGAAATACTGCACTCCACATTGCGTGTTATAATGGTCAGGATTCTGTAGTTAATGAGTTGATTGACTATGGTGCTAATGTTAATCAACCTAATAACAGTGGATTTACCCCCTTGCATTTTGCTGCTGCCTCCACTCATGGAGCTTTGTGTCTTGAACTGCTAGTGAATAATGGAGCAGATGTTAATATTCAGGTACAGCTTATCTTTCATTTCTTCAATTTTAGCTACCTAAATATATATCCCCTTTTAAAATCTTTGCATGCCACAAGAGGCTTCAAGTGAGAATAACATAGCACAGTGTTACTGTAAATTCTTCAGGGAATTGGTTGATGGAATAACACAGTGATGCTGGGAGTTTGAATTAAGTTTTCTTCATGGGAAGCTCATAGTGCCTTGATTGATATGATATAATGGCACCTTGAAACACAAGGCCAATCAGTTTCTGAGGACTTGCGTCGTTACTTAACTACAATCCCAGAAGTGCAGTCAAGACCACATCCAGTGGGCTACAGTTATTACAGAAATTATTCGTTTGGGTATTTCCCCCCGAAAATGTGTTCAACACACTTCTGCCTGTTCTTTTGGGCTTCTGTCCAGTAGTAAAAATGTCAGGTACAGTCCTAGAACAAGAGGGCCCCAATCCTGGTTGAGACCTCTATATGCTCTTGTATCACAAATACTACTTAGTGATAATGATGATCAGGGAATTCTGACTCCAACCCAGGAGCCAGAAGAGCTGTACAATACACAAATTGCTGTATTTGTGACTGACTTGTGGTGTGACCTCTGGCAAGTCACTTAAATCTGTGCCTCAGTTTCCCCACCTGTAAAATGGAAATAATAGTACTTACCCACCTTTGTAAAGTTTTTTGAAATTAATAGATGCTCAGTAATCAGTATTATTTTATTAAAATAAAGTTGGGAATTGTGTTTGAAAATGAATCCAAAGCCTGATTTAAATAAACCAGGGATGGCTTGAGTCATCAGGTTCAACATTCTTCCTCTGTTCCTCTTCAGGCTCCCTGTCAATATTCCTAGACAGAGGTCCTTTCCCTGGGCTCCAAAACTTTGACCATTAGACAATCTACCTTTCCTTAACTGTTTGCATCTGTTTTTTAATGGTCTTTGATGGACATCCGATTTTTCTTAGGGTAGCAGTTTATTAACCAAAGCTCTTTTCTTTATGAAGCGCACTGCATTTTAATGTGTGTCTATTTAAATTGCAGAATAGTTTATATTTGTTTACCCTTTCCAGGGACTGCTGAGACTTAGTTCTGGGTTATTCCTGGCTTTTCCCCAAGCAACATGGAAGATAAGGAAATGCCATGGAAATTATTCATAATGTTTAGAAAGTAAATAACACTTAGGAATATATCACTTACCCATTACCAATTTGGGCCATGCACTCCACATTGGAGGAATGTTTCTGAAAATTTATTCACAACAACCACTGCCGTATTTCCCACTCCCGCTGCTGAAGAAGGTCTGACACCGACATAAAAAAGGCATTTTGCATGTATCCTCATATGAATCTTGGGTTCAGTCCTACAGCCCTTTAAAGTTGATGGGAGTTTGGTCTGAGTAAGAACTGCAGGACTGAGCTCTAGTCACTTTTATTATTTCAAGCTATTGATAGTATTTGAAAAACTCTACATTGATGGCATTACTTTATACTGTAGGTAAGTGTCTTTTGTTTTGTTTTCATTAGAGTAAAGATGGCAAGAGTCCCCTGCACATGACAGCTGTTCACGGGAGGTTCACACGGTCGCAAACCCTCATTCAGAATGGTAAGTTAAGTCTTTCTGATTCTTAATTCTTTAATCAGCAATGATCTGCTCAGAGCTTTTTCCAAGCCACTTACTGGCTGGAGGCGGCAGTTTGTTATTCTGTGCTAAAATGCTGAGGGACCAAAATTCAAACGTATTTAAGTACTCTTCTGAAATCTGATGGCTAGCTGGTCCAAAAGCTATCATTTAGTAATGCAATCTTAGACAAAGCTTATAATTAATCAAGAAATCCCATTCTCCACCAGCAGACAGTAGTCTGTGGTGTGTTTGTGTGTTTGTTTCCTGATCTGAAAATGAAAGCAAAAGCAGCAGTCAGATTTTTATCTTTCAGAAGAGGCCACAACTTGCTTCTTAAAACAAGCTTTTTTTAAAAAAAAAAAGTTAGCAATTTTTCCACTTCCAGGAGTCCCCCGGACCTCTTTTCCCATGCTCTCCCCTCACTTCTTAAAGATCACAATTCCATTATAGCCACCTCTCTTGCTAAGGAGTAAATACTCTCTTCCTTGATGGCCTGGAGAATACATATTTGTGCAATACTAGACACCTTTTTCTTCTCCCCTGCCCCCTCTGCTTTTTGGACTAAGCTTGTTACTCCTACAGCCCTCCTTTCATTCCAGGATATGAAGCCGTGATAATTATTCATATTTTAGACAACTACATCTTTATTTGTATGAAATTATAAATCATTCGGCTTCAAACCATGGAATAAAGTGCATTTTTCTCTTGTATGTGCATAGGGAGTGTTGGAATTCAGCTCCTGCCACCCGCCGTGTTTTCCAGAAATATTCCCCAACTGGCTGGAACATGGCTAAGCTTTGCAGGGAGTGTTCTGATAAACATTAGGGGCACATTTTCCAAGTGGCATCAGCCCAGCTTCTTAATATTTGTCTTCAAATTTTACTCACCCAGAAATGGGGATTTGCTGCATTAAGTAAAGGCCCAATCAAAACAGCCCGACGTGACATTTTGTCATTCTCCTCCTCTCCTTCTTTTGTGTGTTAATTTTTGTCTGTTCAGATTGCAATCTTTTCAGGGCAGTAACCCGTCTTCTTTCTTGTGCAGAAAGCGCCTAACACATGTTAAGTTGTTCTCCTATATAAAATACAATAACCCTGCAGTTTGTCCTGTTATTACTATTGTTATTTACCCTTTATATTATGGTAGCATTCACAGATGTCAACCAGGTGGTAACACCATTGTAACAGGCATTGTAGAAACATATTAAAACCACAACTTTAACTATACTGTCACCACCAGATCCAGCACAACAACAGTCAGAAATTACAGACTAAAAGACCATAGCATGAGGGTGAGACAAACAACGGATGGAAAGTGTAGAGGAGGAGGACAGAGTAACAGAAATAATAAGATGTTTTAGCACAGAGTAGCTCTGTGAGCAATTCTTAGTCAATCTGAAGGAGTGATCACATCACACCTCCTGCCTACTCACTATTGTATGGCAGTTTCTTGTGTAATTTAAGCAGAGGTGAGTTCTAAGGAGGGACGTGCAGAAGGATAAAGTGGTGGCTTTACGGGTTTTGACTGGGTGTTTTTCCCACTTGTAAGAGCAGCCTGGGAGAAAGTACAAAGGTTCTTGTGGCAATGTGGACAAGCAGGCAATTCAAGAGTGAAGGGGAGAGCTGACCTCATGATAAGGAAACAGGGCAGATAGGTGGGTGTGACTAAATTGTGAAGGGCTTTGAAGGCTAGAACAAAGCGTTAGTGTCCGATGTGGTGGCAGAGGGGGATTTAGTGGAGGGACTTAAAGGGTGTGTGTGTGTGTGTGTGTGTGTGTGTGTGTGTGTGTGTGTGTGTGAGAGAGAGAGAGACACAGACAGACAGACAGACCAACAAGCCAGGAAATTGGTGGTGCAAGGAAGTTTTGCGCCCTAGGCAAAACTTCCTTGCACCACCCCTGCGCCCCCCCCCACGCCCGCCCCCCGTGGTAGCCAATCCCCCCCCCCCTCCCCCTGCGGGCCGGCAGCTCAGCCCCCCGCCTGCGGCCAGCTGCCCCCGCACTCCCGGCTGAGCCGCGGAGGCGGGCGGCAGCCACGGCCAGCCACCCTCCTGGCTGAGCCGCGGAGCTGGGAGGGTGGGCGGCAGCTGCGGCCAGCCGCCCCCACTGCTCCTGGCTCAGCCCTGGAGCCGGGAGGGCAGGAGGCAGCCGCGACCAGCCACCCCCTGGCTCCCAGCACCCTAGGCGACCGCCTAGGGTCGCCTAGTGGGCGCGCCAGCCCTGTGCAAGGTGGCAGGCATCAAGGCTAGAGAAGACACAGTAGTCAAGGCATAAGATTATCACATCTTAGGCAAGAGTCCTGGCTGTATGGGGAGAGAGGAAAAGTCAGCTCTCATAGACATTGCTTAGAAAGAAGGGGCAAGATCTAGACGTGCCCTCGATGTGAGGCCCAAAAGAGAGAGCTGAGTCAGAGACGAATCTGAGCTTATGGGTTTGAGTGACAGGGAGGAGGGTGGGATACGCCTGTCATGATACAGGAAGGGTCTATAAAAGTAATGAGTTCCTGCTTCTTCCATTCAGATCATGTAGAGGAGCTGTGAGCACCTCTGAAAATCAGGTCCAGTTATGTCTCAAATTAGGCATCCAAAAACTGAGGCACCAAAAATCAGTGACTACTCTTGAAAATATTCTCACTTTCAGAAATGTAGCTGCAATTTTGTTCAATTGCATTACATTTAATGTAATCATAGACTCATAGACTTTAAGGTCAGAAGGGACCATTATGATCATCTAGTCTGACCTCCTGCACAATGCAGGCCACAGAATCTCACCCACCCACTCCTGGAATAATCCTCATAGTCATCCTGTGATCAACCAGGACTCCGAGGTCCTTCCGTTACTTCCAACTGATGCGTCCCCAGCTTATAACCAAAATTCTTGTTATTAATCCCTAAATGCATAACCTTACACTTCTCAGTATTAAATTTCATCCTATTACTATTACTCCAGTTTACAAGGTTATCCAGATCTTCCTGTAGGATATCCCGATCCTTTTCTGAATTGGCAATACCTCCCAACTTTGTGTCATCTGCAAACTTTATTAGCACACTCCCACTTTTGGTTCCGATATCAGTAATAAAAAGATTAAATAAGATTTGTCCCAAAACCGATCCCTGAGGAACTCCACTAGTAACCTTCCTCCAGCCTGACAATTCACCTTTCAGTATGACCAGTTGTTGTCTCCCCTTTAACCAGTTCCTTATCCACCTTTCAATTTTCATATTGATCCCCATCTTTTCTAATTTAACCAATAATTCCTCATGTGGTACTGTATCAAATGCCTTACTGAAATCGAGGTAGATTAGATCCACTGCATTTCCTTTATCTAAAAAATCTGTTACTTTCTCAAAGAAGGAGATCAAGTTGGTTTGGCACGATCTACCTTTTGTAAAACCGTGTTGTAATTTGTCCCAATTGCCATTGACCTCAAGGTCCTTAACTACTTTCTCCTTCAAAATTTTTTCCAAGACCTTGCATACTACAGATGTCAAACTAACAGGCCTGTAGTTACCCGGGTCACTTTTTTTTCCCTTTCTTAAAAATAGGAACTATATTAGCTATTCTCCAGTCAAATGGTACAACCCCTGAGTTTAGAGATTCATTAAAAATTTTTGCTAATGGGCCTGCAATTTCATGTGCCAGTTCCTTTAATATTCTTGGGTGAAGATTATCTGGGCTGCCTGATTTACTCTCATTAAGCTGTTCAAGTTTGGCTTCTACCTCGGATATGGTAATATCTACCCCCACATCCTTATTCCCATTTGTCATGCTGCCACTATTCCTAAACTCCTCATTAGCCTAATTAAAGACTGAGGCAAAGTATTTGTTTAGATATTGGGCCATGCCTAGATTATCCTTAACCTCCACTCCATCCTCAGTGTTTAGCGGTCCCACTTCTTCTTTCTTTGTTTTCTTCCTATTTATATGGCTATAAAACCTTTTACTATTGGTTTTAATTCCCTTTGCAAGGTCCAATTCTACATGCCTTTTAGCCTGTCTCACTTTATTCCTACATGCTCTGACCTCAATAAGGTAGGTTTCTTTGCTGATCCCTCCCATCTTCCACTCCTTGTATGCTTTCTGTTTTTTCTTAATCATCTCTCTGAGATGCTTGCTCATCCAGCTTGGTCTAAAACTCCTGCCTATGAATTGTTTCCCCTTTCTTGGGATACAGGCTTCTGATAGCTTCTGCAACTTTAACTTGAAATAATCCCAGGCCTCCTCTGCCTTTAGGTCCATAAATTCTTTAGTCCAATCCACTTCCCTAACTAATTTCCTTAATTTATTAAAGTTAGCCCTTTTGAAATCAAAAACCCTAGTCTCAGATTTATTTTTGTTTATCCTTCCATTTAGTTTGAACTGAATTAGCTCATGATCACTCGAGCCAAGGTTGTCCCCTACACCTATTTCTTCAATGAGGTCCTCACTACTCACCAAAACCAAATCTAAAATGGCATCCCCCCTTATTGGTTCAGCAACTACTTGATGAAGGAATTCATCAGCTATCACATCTAGGAAAATCTGAGCCCTATTATTATTACTAGCACTTGTTCTCCAATCTATATCTGGGAAGTTGAAGTCTCCCATGATCACACAGTTCCCATTAGTATTTACTTCCTTAAAAACATTAAAGAGGTCTCTATCCATATTCAAATTAGATCCCGGTGGTCTATAGCACACCCCAAGCACTATACCAGGGGAGGCTCTAGTAGTTTTCTTCCCCAATGTGATTTTTGCCCAGACAGACTCTGTCTTATCCATTCCATCACTTTTTATTTCTCTACAGTCTACCTCATCATTGATATACAATGCTACTCCCCCACCTTTACCTTTATTTCTATCTTTCCTAAACAGCACATACTCTTCAATACCTGTACTCAGACATCATTTGTAATCCCTGGGGACGACAATATGGGTATTGTGGGCTGTGTCACAAAAATAAGATAATAGCCAAAGGTGCGAGTCAGCTGGCCAGAAAAATATGGAATAGAGCCAAGGATGTAGTTAGCAGAAATAGCTCCCTTTCCCACCCACTGTGCCTGAAAGAGCCTTGAGGTGAATAGCCATCTGAAAATCAAGGCAGAAGGTTACAGCTTTAGATGGTAATAACTTGTAAAGGGATGGAGTATACAATATGATAACAATTCTTCTTGTCATTTAAATCTCTCCCAGATGTCTGTGAGGACTTTGGTAGGTGACTTAGTACAGCAGGATATTGACACCTATTTGGTCACTCTGACAGCTTTATTTGTACAGTCGATTTTTATGACATCCGCTTATACCTGAAAATATAGAAGTATTTAACCCTAGTGTCATAGCTTAATCAAGCTGTTAATGTTTTGATCAGATCATTAACACATACCTTGCCCCCGTTCACATACCTTGCCAGCTCCTGCTTGTGTTGAGTATGAATGTTGAAAACATCTGATAAATCCTTCACATTATTGTCCTGGTAATGTTAAATCACTGTTTTATTGTTGAGATAGGTAGAGGCTGAGATGAGACTATAAGGCTGTTTTGATTCAGCTGTGTTCTCTCACTGCTTTTCTTTCAGTAAGATTTGCAGCTGAGTGATCTTTTGTTTTTGTTGGGTCCTGTGATTAAGAAGTGAAGTTGTATTAATGAAACACTTTGGGGACCACCAGTGTACACATCATGACTCACATCTTTGCCCTAGTATTGTCCAACTTAAAATAAATCACATGATTTAGAAGAGCACCAGTGGTGACAGATCCACTAGAAATGCTGAGAGAGTGAGTGAAAACATTTAATGCTAGTTCTCGATTGTAATAATCCTAATTCTTAGCACTTACATAGCAGTTTTCATGTGTAAACATCAAAGTGCTTTACAAAGGTGCGCAGGTGGTGTTTGTCCTTATTTTAGGGTAGTTATTCTTGTTCTGTGACAGAAGATAGAGAGGTGAAATAACTTGGCCAATGTCACAGAATATGTCAGTGGTGGAGTCAGGAATTGAATTCAGGTGTCTTGATTCTCAGTCGTATATTTTTAAAAATACCTTACCCATGTTTCTAACTATACTCTAAATTATTACAAGGGAAAAGAATCAAAAATCTGGTTTATGCTTTATAGGCCTGTCAGGCTGACATTGATCCCAGGCAAGATAATGAAGCAGCTGATGCAGGATTTCATTAATAAAGAATTAAAGTAGGGTAATATAATTAATGCCCATCAACATGGGATTATGGAAAGTAGATCCTGTCAAACTAACTTGATATCTTTTTTATGAGATTACAAATTTGGATGATAAAAGTAATATGAGGCCAAAGGTTGCCGATCCCTGGTTTAACACGATCCAATGGCTGGAAGTTGAAGCTAGACAAATTCAGACAGGAAATAAGGTGTAAATTTTTAACTGGTAGAATAATTAACCATTGGAATAACTTACCTAGGGTCATGGTGGATTCTCCAACACTGACAATTGGTAAATCAAGATTGGATGTTTTTCTAAAAGATCTGCTCTGGGAATTATTTTGGGGAAGTTATATGGCCTGTGCTACACAGGAGGTCATACTAGATCAGGGGTCTCAAACACGCGGCCCTTGGCCGGAGCCGGGCTCCCCGCGCCCTCCCGCCCTCCCCACAATTTTTTTTTTTTTTACCCCCAGGCAGTTCCCACCACCAGAACAGCTGTCTGGCGGCTTCACGGTTTCTGGGAGGGAAGTGGGAGGAGCAGGAAGCGCACACACGGGAGGAGGGGGGGAGAAGAGGCGGAGCTCCCCCCTCCTCCCCTGTGTGTACGCTTCCCGCTCCTCCCCTCCCTCCCAGAAACCGCGAAGCTGCCAGACAGCTGTTCTGGCGGCGGAACTTCAGAACATAACTGGGAGGGCGGGGGCGCGGGGAGCCTGGTGGGCCGCAGGGAAGCGCTCCGCCGGGCTCCCCGCGCCCCCCCCCCCGAGTTACTTACTGAAGTTCCGCCGCCAGAACAGCTGTCTGGCGGTTTCTGGGAGGGAGGGGGGAGGAGCAGGAAGCGTGCACACAGGGGAGGAGGGGAGGGAGAAGAGGCGGGCCGCCGGGCTCCCCCTGCCCCCGCTCCCAGTTACGTCTTATGGCCGCCAACTCCCCTCACCCCCGACCCCCCCCCAATTACGTTCTGTGGCCGCCAACTCCCCCCCCCCCCGCCCTCCCTCCCCCAGTTACGTTCTGTGGCCGCTAAGATCCCCGTTCCCTCCGCGCTGCTCCAAGGTTCTATTTTTACCCCCAGGCAGTTCCTGCCGCCAGAACAGCTGTCTGGCGGCTTCGCGGTTTCTGGGAGGGAGGGGGGAGGAGCGGGAAGCTGCGCGTACAGGGGAGGAGGCGGAGAAGGGGCGGAGAAGGGGTAGGGCCTAATGGAAGGGGTGTAGTGGGGGCGGGGGCGGGGTCAGTGAGGGGGCGGGGTCAGTGATGCGGTCCTCGGGCCAATGCACTAATCCTCCTGCGGCCCTGGTGATAATTTGAGTTTGAGACCCCTGGATTAGATGATCATAATGGTCCTTTCTAACCTTAGAATCTATGAACCATTCAGAAGATCATTTAATGTAGCGGTGTTTAAAATTCTTAATACTGAGGATCGTGTCTTTGGCTAGAGATCCTCTCTCTTCCTGTGTGTCTTGCTGCACCTACAATTGTGTTGTGGCATGTAGGTTTGTTTACAGATGAATTTACACCTGAAGAAGGACATGACAAAGATCGGAATCAGCTATGCAAGTGCTTTGGGGTTTTTTGTAAGTGAAAACCCTGAGAGAGCTGTAGGTTGGGCTACAGCTACCAGGCCGCACTACTGATCAAATATTGACAGACTTGGTGAGGGTGCAGTAAGCAGCCAGGTGAGCCACCTGGAAGAGCTCCATCTTCTATCATTGGTTTGTGGACAAGGTTGAGCACCAGTGATCTAAAGAATTGTGACAAAATTTCAACAATTAATTTTGTTTATTTAATTTAGGGCAGCTGTTCGTGCTTTTATATCAACAACAATTCAGAGTCACAGCAGCACCTACAGTTTCTGTGTACCACACTGGGCAATTATGGGGAAAGGCCTGTGTGAAATATACGGACAGGTGGGAATAGAATGAAGTGAAAAAATGCAGCAGCCAGAATTGGGGCCATCCTGCATGACTGATACAGCAAATGGCTTGTTGGGTATTGATACCCTGTCCTAGAAATTCAGTGTTTCTGCTACTAGTATGCAAACTAACTACAGCTTTGGGATAAGCTGCATTCATTGGAAATAAATAAATAAATAGTATTTCTGGTTGTTGACTCTCACTAAATCCATGTGTGTTACACTGTGTGAAAATGTCTTTTCCAGGAGGTGAAATTGACTGTGTTGATAAGGATGGCAACACCCCTCTGCATGTGGCTGCGAGATATGGACATGAGCTTTTGATTAACACCCTAATAACCAGCGGAGCTGATGCTGCCAAGTAGGTTGCTGAAAAAATGCTGTTCCTAATGGTCAGATATTATGGGTAATGCTAGATAATGCTCATTTTTCAGGTTCCAGTATATTCAGGTTAAAATGCATGTGCATAATTATGAATTCAGTAACAAATAGTTTGTATCAGGAAGTCAATTTGAAATCAGTATAAAATATAAAGCTACTAATGAAGGGCATTTAATTCCCTCAGTGTCTAAAATAAATACATTTATGTCCCTAAGCTTGTAGTACTAAATTGATTTATTCCTTTATCTAGTATCCATTAGTGCTGGATAAGTATCAGTAGAACTGTTCAAAGACAAAGCAGGGTTTTAAACAGTAAAATTATTTCCGAACCTAATGCAGCCATGGTACCCAGTCTTTGTGTCTTATGGTTTCAGATCTTCAACTGGCTGAGATGATGAGGCTGATTTTGTTTTGGGGTTTTCTTAAGTGAAAGTGACAGATACATTTCGATATGTTGTTCAGCTCTTTGTGCTCCAAGGGGTTGATTTTGCTAGGCTGATTTTACTCTGCATTTGTGTGTGTATGAGAGAGACACTGCATTTGACTATGTTCATGATTACATATATGTATCCATATTGCAGGCCCAATCCTGGGAGGTGCATTGATTTCAGTGAAAGTTGAGCGTTTAGCACCTCCTAGGATCTCGCCCTAGTAGTGAGGTAACAGAGCACTAAATTTCCAAAATAGTTGGGGGAAGAGTAAGATTAACTCTGAATGAGAAAAGAGATGGTATTCGAAGTGTACAGATACTGGCATTTGGGCCAGCCTGGTGGCCACAGGGTAATGCCAGGGAGGAGGCCTGGTTTAGATATCTAATGTGAATTTCTTGTTCCGTGAACAAGCAGGGAACAGAGAGAGCTAATTATTTGCCTATCTCTATGAATGAAGCATTATATTTATTGTTATAAATGTTTTGTAATATTCACTGTACACTTCTGAACATGCAATTGAGTATTTCCTGACTAGACCCAACCATAAGTATTTGTGATGCCTAATATTTCCGTAGTTACCGGGGAACATCCTGCTGTAGGTTCCAGGTCAACCTGTTTTCTTTTTAAAGATGTTTGCAGTTTTCTAGGCTTTTCATTTGGAGATTTTGAAATAAGTATTTTTTCACCACGTTTTCCTATCTGCTTCATTAAAACTGCTTCTCGCCAGACAAAAAACACAGGATCAGATTTATACCAGCTTGAGAATCTGGTCCTTTATGTCTAAATATGATTTTTGCTAGCTCTTTCTAATATATAAAGTTTCAGTCCATCTGTTTTCAGAGGTTTAAGGTAACAATGAATAGCAATGAGATAACTAGCTTTTGCAATCTAGGTTGTCTGCTCAAAATTTCTATTTCACACTTGGGTGACCTATGCATTGATCAAATAAAATACTCTGCCAACAGCAGAAATATCTGAAGTGAGAAGTCTGCTTAGATGTAGTAGGTAGATCCAAATGATGGCACTGTTCTGAAAAAGAAATTACCTACCCAGTACTGCCAGGGGGAATGAGCTTTTAATATGTGTTGTATGTAAATAACTTTGGCTTAATTCCTTGAACTGGCATTGAAAAGTAAGAATTTCTACAGTGCTGCTAGCAGAAACTGTAGACAACAAGCTCAGCTATTTGACGCAATTGCATTTCAGGGGAATGGAAGGTAAATAATGTAGGGAGCAGTTGTGAGCAGCTCTATACAGTATGGCATTGGCTTGCAGATGTGCAAATTGCATCTCTTGATGGACACCAGCCAAAATATGCACTGAGGTGGAAATCTCTATACAGTGATGGGGAAATGTGGCTTGAGATAACTAGGGGGGAAGGGGAAATTGATGTAAAAATCAGAGATGCATGGAGAATACTATGACTATATATAACAAATCCTCTTTGTGATTTCAAGTTAAATAAATACATCCACAGCTTAGAAATGCAACCTGTTTAGACAGACTTGAGCAGCTTGGTGGAGCTTGTGCTATTTCCTTTCAAAGAATAGCGTGTCAGAGCATCCTTGGGCAGGTTTACTCTGTGGGGGACCTAGATGCTGGCAAGGCATTGATTAAATTAAAGTATACAGCACTGTAGATCACTTCTGATTGTGGTCAAGTAGGAAGGTTGACAAATGCAATGTGAAAGGAAAAGAGGAATGGGAATACAGATTTTGCAACCAATCTTTTTTTTTTTTTAAACGGCACTCGTGTTTGTGTGCATAATAAAATGTTATATGATGTGAGAGAGAAAGAGAGCCCATATTTGCACAAAATTCCGCCTGGGTTGTGTGCACAGCTACATATTTTGCAATTTCAGCTCAGTTGCCACCTTTTGTAAATTTAAGCCTTTGTGTTAGAGCTGGATAGGGGGAGGGATAGCTCAGTGGTTTGAGCATTGGCTTGCTAAACCCAGGGTTGTGAGTTCAATCCTTGAGGGGGCCATTTAGGGATCTGGGGCAAAAATTGGGGATTGGTCCTGCTTTGAGCTGTAGGTTGGACTAGATGACCTCCTAAGGTCCCTTCCAACCCTGATATTCTATGATTTTAAACAGCTTATCCTTGTATGAAATAACTTTCACTAAAGCTTTGTAGTTCTCCTCTAAGAATTTTTTTGCCAACAAATCTTTCATGAAAACAAGTTCCTTCAAGTCAATATCTGAAATCCTGCCTAGTGATATGATCATGTTATGTATATCCTTGGGTTGTCTTGAAGAAATTGAGTGATGGCTATGAATCCATCTGGAATCATCCAGGAATTTAGTTAACTGTTTTTAGCTGCATCTGCAAAAGCAAACAGTAGATTCTCATCTCATACACAATAGCTGAGTTCAGAAGCTCTACAGGGATATGCACCAAAGGACTCTCTCTGTCGTAGTATTGGTAAAGTAATGTAAACATAAATGACACTTTGCAAAAACTTGCCAAAACACAAGAGTCAAGAGTCTCAAAACCAGGAGCCTAAATGTAGGCTTCTAAATCCATATTTAGCCACCTGCCTGATTTTGAAAGGTACAGAGCACTCCACATTGATGTCATTGGGAGCTGTTAAGTGTTCAGTATGTTTGAAAAATCAAGCAAATGTCTGATATGGATTTAGGACCCTAATTTTAGGTTCCTGTTTTAGAGTTTTGCCAAGGTGTCTGCTCTGAGGAGCCTACAGTCTAACTGAAAAAGGATTCATGGGATAATGATTTGAAAACAAAAATGCCTGGAGACACTGCTGGTGAGGATATAGGCAGGGTTGGGGAAAGTGGAGGGTTTAAGGATGGATGAGATGAAGTAGGATGTTTGGCACACAGGAATTGGGAGGTGGTTACAAGTGTAATGGCAGCCTGACAGAAGGCGAGAAGCTGCAAGTGGCAGGAGACAAAGAGAGCAGTTAGCTGAAGGAGCCGTACAGTGAGGAAAGAGAGGAGAAATGAATGGGGCAGGGCAGAACCTCAACAGTGAGGATGAGGACTTGGAACTTGATGTAGATGGAAAGGGCAATTTTGTGACATGAGTGAGGAAACGGGTGAGGTGGTCAGAGCACAGGGAAATTTCCTTACAATGGTATTTTGGATGAACTGAAGTATGGAAAAAGGAGACACTAAGGGCTAGTCTACACTTACCAGTTCTGTCGGACGCGTCGGATCGATCTTCTGGGTTCGATTTATTGCGTCTTGTCTAGACGCGATAAATCGAACCAGGAAGTGCTCCCCCGTCGACGCTGGTAATCCTGCTCCACGAACGGAGCAGGCAGAGTCAACGGGGGAGCCTGCGCGCCGTGGTGTGGACCAGGGGTGAGTACTTTGAAGTTCGAAATAAGATACTTCGACTTCAGCTACGTTATTTACGTAGCTGAAGTCGCGTATCTTACTTCGAACTTCGGGGCTAGTGTAGACCAGCCCTAAGAAGCCAAAGACGAGGGGGAGATGCAATATTCTAGGTGGGAGCTAAATAAGACTTACACTGGCATGTTCGCAATAGGGATGCAGAGGAAAGATGGGTTTTAGAGACAATACAGGAATTCTTTCAGCAGTTACTTTCACCTCATGTGATAGAATACTTGTGTTGCCACTGACAGTCACAGTAGAATTGAATCTAAACAGAATCCATTCTCTGAGGGCTGGTCTACACTAGCCCTGAAATTCGAACTAAGACACGCGACTTCAGCTACGTGAATAACGTAGCTGAAGTCGAACTATCTTAGTTCGAATGAAAAAGCACTTACCCGGGGTCCACACGCGGCGCGCAGGCTCCCCCGTCGACTCCGCCTACTCCGTTCGTCGAGCTGGATTACCAGCGTCGACGGTGGAGCACTTCCTGGTTCGATTTATCGTGTCTAGACAAGACGCGATAAATCGAACCCAGAACATCGATCCCGCGCCTCCGACCGGACGCGTAAGTATAGACGTACCCTTAGCTGCTTCTCTCTTAGGTTCTCATCTCGTTTTTAAACCCATACCTAGCCTTGCGGTCAGATTGTAATCAAGATCGGATACAAACATTATGCTTTAACAAACTAAACCACAGAGAGAGATTATAGAAGGTACAAATAAAATTAATGATGCAAGAAAGAGCCACCTACAGAAGTATAGACACAATATTTTAAGAGGGGAATTTTCATCATCTATGCTGAATGTAACCCATTCTTTTGTTAACTAATAAAACTGTTCTGCCTAACAGGTGCGGTATCCACAACATGTTCCCCTTACATTTAGCAGCACTAAATGCTCACTCGGACTGCTGCAGGAAGTTGTTGTCATCAGGTAAGTGAATCCAGCTGCGACTGTGGAGCTTAATTAATATCATGAACATGCTGCTTATGGCCCCTGTTTTATTCAGTGTTGTGAATTGTCCAAATGAAAGACTTCCTGTGCTGCTTCATGTGATTGTGTGGCTTGGCATACGGGAGTGTGCGTGGCTTTCCTAACTGCATGCTGATAATTACTAGCATCCTGTATTGTTCATGCCTGAAGCCCTTTGAATGCTTTTTTTTCCCTGGCAGTCACAGAGAATTTATTTTATTTCACAGGGAAGGGGAGGAAAGGGAAAATCCGTTATCAAGCTGTAAAAATGTGAGATACTGTAGGTTCTTCTGAAACAAACAACTATAGGCCCTAATTCAGGGGAAAGCACCCTTACAGAGGAAAGCACCCTTACCCATCACTTGAACAAATGTTTACATTCCATTGAAGTTGATGGAGCTAAAACACATGCTTTCCTGAATCAGCGCAATAGTAAAGAAAATGGGATAGCTAAAGTTCTCAGAAGGGGCGGAGGAAAGTGTTAGTTTGCTGATACTGCTCTTTCAAAGAGAGTAGTAATAAGGTGCCAACGCCTGACTTCCTTATGCAGGCAGAAGTTCCACTGAGTTCAAAGATGGAGAGCAGTTCATATATTTTCCAGAAAAATGTATCATTCCTTAGCATGTGAAACCTCCCACAGCTACTCTCGGCCATAAGGTTGAGTCCCCTGGGATGTTTAGCGGGAAAAATAGCGTGAAAAATGTAACTTGCAGACCCAATTCCAGCAAACCCTGATGTGTTCAGTCCCGGGCTATTAGGTCAGCAGGGGAAGCAGGCTGCTTAGGCATCCCAGTGTTAATGCCGTAAGAATCTGCACTGGGTTTTACTTCTACAGCCTTGTGCATCTTTAAAAGCATCTGTTGCATGTTCCTGGAAGCATCTTTCCAGAATCTAAAAACAACCTGGAAAACACACAAATAAATAAAATTCAACTCCCTGCATGCTAGGGTTCACTCTGTGCCTCTCCTCATTTCATGGTTTTTGTGTGTCTGCATAGCCTGCTATCACAATTCTCTCGATAAGAATCTGCCTCATAAATGCCTGTCACATGATTTAATAGTTATATCGCCCAAGGCTAAATGTGGAAATAGATTCTTTTTGACTTCACAGTTCTTTTTATAGAGCCACCAAGCTTGAACAGCCACTGTCCGTTTCCATGACAACCACTTGCTGACTAGAGTTGCTTGCATTCTGGTTTTTCTAACTAACTGTTTTTTCTGTCTCTGCAATGTTTCTTGTGGTTTAACTAGGACAAAAGTATAGCATAGTGTCCTTGTTTAGTAATGAGCACGTGCTGTCTGCAGGCTTTGAAATAGACACCCCAGATAATTTTGGAAGAACGTGCCTCCACGCTGCTGCTGCAGGAGGGTGAGTAGTTACAATTATAACTGTTACGCTAGTTGTAATTTAATTGTGGAGTCGGTGTAACTCAAACCAGCTGTATCATCTGCAAAGGAATTTGTTCCCATTAAAGAGGAGCAAAACAACTTGATGTAAAAATCTTTCTCTCTCCAGGCCGTGTTCCGCCAGCATTTGGTAAACTGAGGCTCAAATTAGGGCTACCTGTAGTCTGAGTAAGAGTGGTAGGACCTAGCCTTTATTACAGAAGGCTAGTTTGTGATTTGAAACACACACCTCTGGGAGGGAGTAACAATCCCCCTGTCTTCTGCCTATATGCAGACTGCTTAGACTTTGGGTCCAGGTACCAGGAGCAAGAGAGGCTACACACTCGCTTCTTCCCTGATTGCGTGGGTTGGACTCCCGGCTCCAAGCCTCTCACTCACTGGCCAGTACTGCCATGCCAGCACAGGAAGTGGGCTTGTAGTTTAAGGCTGACATAGGCCAGCAGTAAATGACCGTCCCTTGAAGGTGGATGCAGGGAAGGAATAGTGGCTCCCTGAGGTGCTCCTGGTGGGGTGCAGCTAGGCACCGTCCCCTTGTTGTGTCATTGCATCAAAATCTAGTTATAAAAGAAGATTTTTAAGGCATTAAAATGCCAGGTTTTTTTTCCAGGTTTCAGTCATAGAAAGATTATTTTAAGCCTCTGAAGCCCATTGAAAGTAACTGAATTACAGAATCAAGAGGTTTTCATCCTCTGATGATGCAATTTAGATGGGCGGTGGGGTCCTAAAAGTGAAAATGAATGAAAATTAAATTATGTCAGTTTCATTTGTAGCCCTCCTTCCCAGTTCCTTTCAAGATTTGCTGTTAATTCCCAGTGGATTTGTTTGAAATTAACACAGAAAAAGCACAAATCACTTGGCAAGCTATTGTTTTCTGGCTCTTCTGTTGAGTACTTGATGGCTCAGAAGATTGCTAGATGGAGCCTCTAGAATCCATCCTAGATTGGCAGTGTGGTTGTAGTGACCAGATATGGTAACTACCTGGTGACTATTTGTTAGCCTTTGTAAGAATGAGTTGTCGGCTCACTTCTTAGTGGACCATTGTCCACTTCACAAAAGTCGTCACCATCACAAGTACATAATGAAAGTGTTCTAAACACTGGATAGGATTGTTCTTGTTAAGCATTTATTTAATACGGTTAACAGAAGATGTATAGTATTGGGTGGACTGAATTATTCTGACAGAGCACTCTTCAGAAAGTACCTCTCCTTAAAGCTGAACTCAAAATAATACCCCAGCTGTCTGAAAGAAAGGGACTGAAATAAGAGGCAAAAATTGCTCATGAAAATAAATCAGTTTTTATCTATGGCTGACTGTAATTGTCATCACTAATGAGAACTCTTATTTTGGGTTCCTTGTGGGGAGCATTTTGTAGATATTTTGTACACTGGCAATTTTAGATTGGGGTGAACACCAGTTTTGTTCCATCCGCTTCTTTTAGACTGGAACTAGAGCTGTACATAAAACACATAGTTTCCTTTTCATGCATGCCTGTAACTCCCATTAACACTAATGGGAGTTATATTGGCATTGAGACGAGACTACCTTCCAAAGGATCTCTTTTTTCTGTTTCCTAGTAGAAATGATTTATTGCCCCTCTGAATGACAAAGGAGTCTTGAAAGATTATTGTGCTTCATTACATGATCTTCTGGTTTGGTATTGTACATTTATTTACTTGAATTACAAAGACATTAAAATGCAGCTATTTTATTTTCCATTAAGAATCACTTCAATTTAAACAATATCAACACATAGTTGTATCATTTTAAATTCATTCAGCAGGGATAAAAACTATGAATGATACTATCCGAATGCAATAAAGCTCTTAAGGATGTGCTTAACTTTAAGCTTGTTCTTAAGTCTCATTGAAGAAAATGGGTCTTAAGTAGATGCTTAAAGTTAAGTTTATGCTAAATGCTTTGCAGAAAAGAGTGGACTTCAGCATATGCATAAAAAATTAATCATGGCCTTAAGTGCTTTCCTGATTCGGGGCCTAAATCTCCCGCTCATTATTAGCCCAGCATTTTGTAAACTTGCTTCAAACTTCAAAAATGTTCTTGGAAAAATTCTCAGCTCAGCATAGGAAGCATTAGCAGCACAACTCCCTTTGGAAATTTTTGACTGCCTCCCCTCACCTTGAATCCAGGATATATTTATTACTTTCTATTTATATTATTGATTTGTTTTTACTAGGACTGTCGATTAATCGCAGTTAGCTCACGTGATTAACTAAAAAAAATTAATCGTGATTAATCGCACTGTTAAATAATAGAATACCAATTGAAATCTATTAAATATTTTGGATGTTTTTCTTGTTAAATATATTGTTTCAAATATATTGATTTCTATTACAACACAGAATACAAAGTGTACAGTGCTCACTTTATATTATTTTTTATTACAAATATTTGCACTGTAAAAATGATAAACAAACAAAATAGTATTTTTCAATTCACCTCATACAAGTACTGTAGTGCAATCTCTTTATCCTGAAAGTGTAACTTACAAATGTAGATTTTTATTTTTGTCACATAACTACTCAAAAACAAAACAATGTAAAACTTTAGAGCAGGGTCAGCAACCTTCAGCACGCGGCCCATCAGGGTAGTCCGCTGGCTTTGTTTACATTGACCATCCACAGGCATTGCCCCCCGCAGCTCTCAGTGGCCACCAATCCCTGCTTTAGAGCCTACAGGTCCACTCAGTCCTCCTTCTTGTTCAGCCAGTCGCTAAGACAAACAAGTTTGCTTACATTTACGGGAGATAATGCTGCATGCTTCTTATTTACAATGTAACCTGAAAGTGAGAACACGTGTTCGCATGGCACTTTTGTAGCTGGTGTGGGAAGGTATTTACATACTAAACATTCGTATGTCCCTTCATGCTTCGGCTTCCATTCCAGAGAACATGCTTCTATGCTGATTATGCTCGTTAAAAAAATAAGTTAATTAAATTTTTGACTGAACTCCTTGAGGGAGAATAGTATGTCTCCTACTCTGTTTTACCCGCATTCTGCCATATATTTCATGTTCTAGCAGTCTTGGATGATGACACAGCACACGTTCATTTTAAGAACACTTTCACAACAGATTTGACAAAATGCAAAGAAGGTACCAATGTGAGATTTCTAAAAATAGCTACAGCACTCCATCCAAGGTTTAAGAATCTGAAGTTCCATCCAAAATCTGAGAGGGACGAAGTGTGGAGCATGATTTCAGAAGTCTTAAAAGAGCAACACTCCAATGCGGAAACTACAGAACCTGAACCACCAAAAAAGAAAATCAATCTTCTGCTGGGGGCATCTGGCACAGATGATGAAAATGAACATGCTTCGGTCCGCTCTGCTTTGATTTGTTATCGAGCAGAACCTGTCATCAGCATGGATGCATATCCTCTGGAATGGTGGTTGAAGCATGAAGGGACATATGAATCTTTAGCGCATATGGCACGTAAATATCTTGCGATGCCGGCTACAACAATGCCATGCGAATGCCTGTTCTCACTTTCAGGTGATATTGCAAACAAGAAGCAGGCAGCATTATCTCCTGCAAATTGTAATCAAACTTCTTTGTCTGAGCGATTGGCTGATGTAGGACTGAGTGGACTTGTAGGCTCTAAAGTTTCACACTGTTTTATTTTTGAATGCAGTTATTTTTTTGTACACAATTCCACATTTGTAAGTTCAACTTCCATGATAGAGATTGCACTACAGTACTTGTATTAGGTGAACTGAAAAATACTATTTCTTTTGTTTTTTTTACAGTGCAAATATTTTTAATAAAAAATAAATATAAAGTGAGCACTGTTCTGTTTGTATTCTGTGTTGTAATTAAAATGAATATATTTGAAAATGTAGAAAACATCCAAAATATTTAAATAAATGGTATTCTATTATTGTTTAACAGCACGATTAATTGCGATTAATTTTTTTAATCACTTGACAGCCCTAGGTTTTACTTGTCTGGAATAACATCTCAAGCTTATCCAGAAATAAAGGTGTGATCTTTACAAGTTTCCTTTTTCTCAGTTCTTTTGTTCAGGCTTGAATTGCAGTTTATGCCCAGTTTCTGCACTGCAAATAGTGAAATAACACTCTTTTTTGGGGTACTGACCAAGATGAAAACTTTTGTTTTGCTCATTCTTTGTTTTCTTTCCTTGTCTTTTCAGTAACGTTGAATGTGTAAAACTCTTGCAGAGCAGTGGAGCAGATTTTAATAAAAAGGACAAATGTGGGAGGTATGTAAATTGTGAAGCTCTTTTCCAGATATATCTCAAAGAAAGAAAGAGAGAGAAAAAGCTCTCAATCTGGAAATCATATGTTCCGCTTAAAAAGGTAAACCGTAAAAGGCGGTAGGAAATCACCATTCCCAATAGGATACTGCTGCTTGAAGTTAAATGCCAAAAAGGCAGGTGCAGACTACATTAAATAAATGAAAGCCAAGCCCATGCTCTTGAGTCTTTCTTGTTTAAAAATATCAGTGGTTTAATTTTGTTTCTCTTTGCTCTTCACACTGCTTGGATCCGTGTGCTTTTGTGCCCAAGATAGCACCTTCACGTCACTGTGGGGAGAACTACTGCTCATCAGCCTGCTTTCTAGACTTTCTCAAAGTAAAATAATGCCGGTATTGCTATGGCAGAAATGGATGTGCTGATTCAACTGCCTGAGCGCCCCTGGATGTACATTACACATTCAGCCAAACAGTTTTCACCCAGGCCGTGGATTAGAAAATAGGAGGCTACTCCATCTTTAAGCTCTGATCCTGCTTAA
The DNA here is from genome assembly GCA_037349315.1 of Chelydra serpentina. Lineage (NCBI taxonomy): Eukaryota > Metazoa > Chordata > Testudines > Chelydridae > Chelydra > Chelydra serpentina. Next base: position 30,092,024 of record JBAIAC010000029.1, on the reverse strand, counting down.
CTTCACACACTGTTAGTAGTCCCATTGACTTTAGTGGCTACTCATAGTGTGTAAAGTTAACCACGTGCATAAGACTTTGCAAGATTGAGGCCTTAGGCACCTAAACAAATTTTCAAAATGGCTGCGCTCTCAGCGGCTCCCAATCTAGTCAATGGGAACTGCTGAATTGGTCTGCCATTTTGAAAATCAAGTGAATTTTTCAAGAGCCTAAATTATTTTTCTGTTATAGAAAGGGTAAAAAGGGGGGCAGATCTTATGCACCTTTGAGGGCAGCAGCTTAAAATAACCCGCCACAAATCTTCTCCTCCCTCTTGAAGAATTTTCCATCCTTCCCATTAAAATTTCTCTTCCCCCAACACCCCCACACCTCATTTTTTAATCGGAAAACTAATGAGCCTTGTAATGAACCCAGACACTAGTCAGATTTGGGCTATTTTGGACCACAGGTGGGAAGAAATTTCAAATCTGTGTTCACAGAATTCCCAGTCAAAAGCTCCCTGTCATGCTAGCCAGCAGGGCACCAGCTCAAACGCCTTTGTTTTTCTCAGTGGTGACAGTGCAGCAAAGCTAATACTGCAGTGAGTTAGGAGCTTCACTTTAGGTCCCCACTTTTGAAAATCTTGGCCCCAGTAGGTGTGATTTACTTGCTTTTGAGCTGCGATCTGAGTAATAGCACAGTTCAGTTTAAAGAGCTGGATAGGAAGGAAAGTGTAATTCAAAAAATACTATATAAATGTACTGTAACCAAATTAAAATAGAAAAAAATGAGTCTTGCGGTATTTGTAAATGAGTACTCTTTAAGGACCATTTGTGCTGTTTATCCCACAAAGGACATTGTAAAAGCCTTAGCAAATTAAATATACAAGATTATAACTTTTAGGAGGTTTTGCTCTTGTTCGTAATGACGACATAAACTAATCTAACATTAAAAGGCTCTAACACCTTACAGACATTATTGGCATTCCATCCTAGAGGTGCAGTAAAGGGCTTTCTGATTTGTTTTTAAACCATATGCACTAAACAGACACAGTGAGGTATGTCACCTTTCAGCAACAGCTTTGAAATAAAAACAAAGCTGTTCTTTATCCCGTGTAAATGAAACAGGTACAAAACTGAGAGCGCTAGTAAGAAAATGAAGCACTCTTTGGTTATTTGCATTTCACAACTTCCCAAAAAAATAAGTGAAACAAAAAACCTTTTTTTTTTTTTTTGGACAGAAGAATTTTAATTGGTGGAGGTTTTTCATGTCTTTGAGTGGAAGAAGCAGCCTTTGAAAATTTCATACCCAGCAGGGAACTCCTGCCTTCCCAGCAATGAATGTGCTTTCTGAATGATACTCATGCTTCTGAGTTGGGGTTGCCAAATCTCTGACTCTGTGAACTATACTGCACAATGAATCCTTTCTTGGATTTTGGAATCTGCCAGTGTGACAGGGTGGATAGGTCATCGCACAGCTATGTCACACCCCACCACAGTCATTGCCCATAGGCTCTAACTGAGCCAGGCAACATCACGATGTTTTGAGGATTAAATACTGGCTGATGTTTCATTGTGTCACTCTGAGTTGAGGCAACAGGCTGCAGCTGAGCCTACTGACTTAAAAAGGGGCTAAGCTACTTTCATGGGAGGGAGAGACAGGCCACAAACCAGGCTGAGGGCTCTGGAAACATAAGAACTGCCCTGTTGGTGTTGTTTTGTTTGGTTTTATATTGCTTGTCTGTAGTTTAGACCATTAAACTTCATTAAGTGAATGTGGCCAGAGACTAATTTGTGTTTTTTGGTTGAACAAGAAGCTGTAAATAAACCCCAAAACCTGAGGTTTTTGGGAGGGGAGAGGAGGGAGGAGCATGGGGGGGTTGTTTTGTTTTACCTGAGGTCTCTCTAGGAATGGTGCAATTGGGACTCATGAGTATAATCCACGTCATGTTTTAGATAGTGTCTGAAGTAATAAATTGCTATTTGTCTTGCAGGACACCTTTGCACTATGCAGCTGCGAATTGTCATTTCCATTGTATCGAGACACTGGTGACCACAGGGGCAAATATTAATGAAACGGATGACTGGGGACGTACTGCTTTACACTATGCTGCTGCTTCGGACATGGACCGAAAGTAAAAAAAGCTTATTTGTATTCCTTGGTTTTACTGTGTTTCTAACTCATTGTCATTTATATTCTTTTCATGCCTCAAACTCATTTAAACAAACAAAAATAAACCCACTAGCAAAGGTATTCCTCCTCCTCCTCAGAGACACACCCATTATTGAAATAGGTTTGATTATAAGCAGTCATGTATAGTGCAGTCACGCAGCTGCACAATATATCTTTTTTATTCAACTTGCCACATAAATCCCCAAAATGCTGCCCACCTTCTCCTGCTGAACAACTTCCCCTCCCACTTTGCCTTCGTGTTTCCTTATTCTGGTGGTTTTTCCACAAGGGAGAGTTCAGGGAATTTCTCATTCCTGCTCTACTGTTGTGGTCTTTTTAAAAGGGTAGAGCATGAGGCAATGGGAGGGAGATCTTTCCAGATGGGGGACGACAACAAAGACAAGCTATTGCCAGCCTACCCAGAGGTGGAATAGGTCAGAGGGTGCTGGAACAATTTGTACAGTGGAGGTGCTAAGAGCCATTCAACCAAACTGTAAATCCTGTATATCGTGGAAACCACTTCACGCCAGGCAGTGCACCATCATCCCTAGTTCTAGCACCTATGAGTTAGGCCCCTCGTGAACATCACTGTGTGTGCTGACAGAAACAGAGCCCGTTGCGGGTGAGAGGCTGCTAAGCAACTGGGGATTCAGCAGGAGAGGCAAGATTCTGTGTACCAGCAGAAAAGTGGGAACAGCCACTGGCAGAAAAGACCTCTGTACTTGTGGGAACTGGAGGGCCATTGGTTGGAGGTGTTATGCAGTGCTCTTAAGCCCATTTGGAGCAAAGTCTGATTCTAGTGGGGTTAAGAAACTCTCCGCAACAGCTTCATTAATGACATCTCCCCTTCTCTCAAATCTCTGGTTAGTCTGTACAATTTCTAATTCTCGGTTTGTTACATAATTTGGTGGTGTCTGCCCTATGACATGAAGTATAGATCAAATGGCCTTGATTATAGCATTAGGTCTCCTTTGGAATTTAAAACCATTAGTCAGCTGTTTTCATTTCCTGTTAGATATCCCCACAGATATTCCTTCTCTGCTTCTCTCCTGGTCTAAGGGATCATTCACTTTGGTTTCTTATACATTTAAGTCTTCTAACAAATTGTTTGACGTACAATTCATTTCCAGTATAACACCTTCTAAAAGCTTCATTGCTCTCTTGAAATGGCCTCTGCGTAGCCCCACTGTAGAAGGTTGTGTGCAAGGCCATTCCAAACCACAGAACCATTCCCTGCAGTAAAATGGATAGGAAGTACATGAACATCACCCTCAGATCCATATGGTCCTAGCCGTGAGGCAGCAGGGTCTTTAAAGGACTGCACTTCCTGTACATCCATCCCTAGTATATGATAGAGTAGAGGGAAGGCAACTGAAAGTTTCTAGATATGTCTCCATCAGGAGCTGCTACTCCTTGTACTGAAACTCTTGGTTCAAAGCCAACTTTTCAGATTTTGGGCCTCTCCTGCTGTCTGGAGTTCTGACATGACAAGTCAGGGGTCTGCCTATAAACAGGCCCTTGACTAAGCTTAGGATGCATCAAGCCAGTTTTAGCAGTGGAAAAAAGCCTGATTCATTTAGTCAAGTCCCCAAACATTAGTAAGATTGCTTTTCCCTCGTTGCACCCCTGGTTGTTTTTATGGCTTCCAAGATAGTGGAGGGTGGCAGTACCTTCACATGAGACCCCCCCAGGATACAGAATCACATAAACTAAGCCAGCTTTGAAAACTATCTTATTTGTTGGTGGCTTTTGCAATGTGCATATCCAAAAAGATACTAAACTATCAGGTAACGAAGGACCTCTATAAAGACCTCTATGCCTTCTTATGGAGTACAAATTGCCTGTGATATGACCCTTTCCTGAGAAGTTAAAAGGCGAGACACATGTTGCTGGACATATCTAGCACTGTTGCTCATTTTCTGGCATCAGCAGTGATACTTCACAATGTTTTATGGCTCAGACTGGGTTGCCTCAAGAAGTACACTCTAATGTTTTTGATTTGCTCTGTAGAGACCCTGAGGTAATAGTAAATCTGTTGAAATTAGAAAACTAGATACTAGATCTATGGCTAAATCCCTAGGGTTTTCTCAGCTATCTTTCAGACCAAAGTTGTCATCTTTCTCATTTCAGAATCTCCTGTCCTCTTATGTCTCTGGGTGCCAAACCCAGCAATAGAAAAAAGCATACAAGCCTGCTAAGACTTCTGAATCTAACAATAACAGTAAAGACCATGTTTATCTGCCATGGTATATGTCCTCCTTGCCTGCTGTTTCACCTGGTGGTGCCATAGAGCTTGGAAGGAACAAAGGAATTCAGGACTGGAAGGGGTCTCCTGGGTCACTGAGTCCAGTCCTAAATTACAGGCAGTCTTGTCATGTAATCCCAGTCATGAATTCATCACGCTCCATCTCAAGATGAGTAAGGTTGTCCGACCCCACCTGTTGCTTACAGTCCGCACAGACTGTTGAATCTTGGAGACTACAGAAGGAGCTGGCAGTTAGAAAACACTGAGCAAATTTGATGTGGAAGGCCCTGAGACACAGCGCACATGGATGCATCTCCTCTCCCCTCCGCCTAGGGTGACCAGACAGCAAGTGTGAAAAATCGGGACAGGCGGTGGGGGGGTAATAGGAGCCTATATAAGAAAAAGACCCCAAAATCGGGACTGTCCCTATAAAATTGGGACATCTGGTCACCCTACCTCCGCCCCCAGTCATTTTTCACAGAAAAAACACATTTCAAACTTCGTTTCAACTGGAGCATTGGAGTTGAACATCATGGGGAGTGTTCTTGTCTTCTTATATTGTCCTTTTAGTAGCCACTGTATTGCTTAGATGAGTGAGTAAGATTCAAGAACCCCCCCTGGCTGATCTGCCTTTAGTACGCTGTGGAACGATACAATGCTTTTGTGGCCTTACCCTGAATTTATGCCTGATGATTATTTCATGTTCGTTGCCCTCTCTTTTTTTCCTTGAGTTTGAGACTTGCTAGGAGAGGCCAGATTGTATAGGTTAAGGGTGAAAAGGGCCATTATTTTCTACCTGGACAGAACTAAGCCATTTTGTATGTCGTCATGGCTATTTCCAACATATGGAAAAAAATTCCAGAGGTCAGGCTATTTAGGTCCAAAGACCATTGAAGATGATTCTTCTTTGTATCCAGCCCAGTAATGAGCAGACAGGAATCCCAGTTCAGGAAGGTCTAAAAGTTTGTTCTACCAGAGATTCAGCTGTCTTGACTTCTTGTCAGTAGAATGTATCCATTCCTACACTGAGAATTCACAAGGGCATTTTAATCATTTTAATGATTTTAATGATTTTAGATAGGCCACTTACCAGTAAATGGAGATTTCTGAATGTATTGCCTCTGCAGATCAGCACAGACTCTTCCTCCACTCCTCTTCTTGAGACTTATTAATAGATATAATTGAAATCGTCTGAATGTGGTTAGCAGATACAGCCTTTAACTGTGGCTGGGGATATTTGGGTCCATGGTCAATGCATGTGCCATCCTCTAACACATTTACAGCATTGAATAGTTCATTTACTTCTGAGGCATGACGAGTAATAGTCAGGGAGCATCCTCTGTGAATTAATGGTGCATATTCTGCATATCTCAGATATCTATGATGTCTGCAATCCTACTGGACATGAGACAGAATTGGGATCATTATTGGGATACAGAATGTCAAATCTGGATGTGGAGGATGGGACACTGAATGTTTTGAAGAGATGCACCATTCTGTACTAAATGGCTAAAAATCCAGTCTGGAATACGTGTGTTGGATAGAGACTAAAATTAGTTATGGGCAAATTAGTTTGGCAAAAAATCCAAGTAGACCAAGCTGTGTTTTTGAGTCAAATATTTGTGAAGATTCACAGCAATTCAGAAACTCTTTTTCTTTCTTGGGTCTTGATTTCTACTTGGTTTCTACAGTCCTGAGGGTCAAATAATGTCTGTCTACAAAATTTAACCCACTACCAGCCATCCCCACCAGACTGATCCCCCTTCATGCAACATTGCCAGAGACACTCCACTTTCCAGTAGGCTCAAAAGTTTGAACATTTGTTCAGCTCTTTACATGTCTAAAGAGTCTTGCTGGAGTGTCATCATAGTGTTGCCTAGAACCTTGTCAGAATGTGGGAACTGTCAGCAACACATCAAGAGCAGAGTCAAGACAGGCCAATTTGTGTTGGTGGTTAAAATTTCACAGGGTTCTATCCCTTGGTAAACAGGGAAGTATAGCAGGTTACCATGGGTAGGGGATGGAGATGGCGATTGGGAACATTGGGTTGCAAAGAAGAGTCTTTGAGGACAAGGGGCAGGTATGGGGAAACAGAAAGTTCCAGAAAGTGATGAACAAACTGGTTCTGATAGAAATCAAAACTTTTTGATTACTTTTAAAATTGACATACAGAATGAAGAGCTGGTATATTTTAGTGTGTGTTCAATGTCTGGAAATGTGATCAGCTTATATGCTAGGCCTTTTATTTAACCTTACTAATGCCTAAAAGTGGTCACTTGATTGGAGGAGAGAGTGGGGGTGGTAAATTACACCAAAATCACTGATCTGACATTTTGAAAATGAGTTGCATTTTTCTGTCCCTTATGTTAAGAAGAAAGAATATTTTAGGTAACTCCCACGAAAATGCCGAAGAACTTGAAAGAGCCAATGAGATGAAGGAAAAAGAAGCTGCATTGTAAGTTTGGTGTCAATACAGCAGTTAGATTCAATTTTTAGAGAATGCCTCTGCTTCTTTGGGCTGCAGTTTACACTCCTGTCTTGTTCACTCATTGCTCGGCTACAAATGATGCCTGATACTATTGGGAGCTAACCCGAGTAAAATGCTCTTTGATCTATTAATGTATTTTCCAATTCTGTTTCCATGCTTGTTGCTTTTCCTAACTACATGTTTATTGCATTGGTACTCTAATAATTCTTTAATATCACACACTGTTTTATTTAAATGTGATACACTGGGTTTGTATGTTGCAAGGAAAATATAACCCAGTGTCCTCCACAAGTATTAGTGTGATCAAATCTGATGTTTTTGTGCAGTGTTTTTGTTTAAAATGTCACTGTTGTTGATCACAGTTTTACATTAGTTTGACTACATGTTGTGACATATGGAAGAGAGTGACAAAGAAAACATTTTGAAATCTTTTTCCAGAGGGGTAAAAAATGAAACTCTGATAGATGACCCAGGAAGTACCCAGAAAATATTTGATTCAGATAGAGAAATGATCACTATCAAAAGAATGAAAAATATATGTATTTGGAATAATAGCTCAGTTGCCATTGAGCTCAGAGTCAGCCAGCTATTGGATTAGTTTAGATACCTGTGATTTTGATCAGTGAATTTTGAACTGTATCAGTAATGACATTGTCACTGTTCTTAGTTCTAGGTAAGCTATTTACCCCATGATAAAGTTAAACATAATTTTCTTGTTGGCTTTGTTGTAGAAATGTATCTTAAAAACTAGAGCGGCAGTATTGGCTGAGTTGAACTTCAGATCTGTTAGTATCTCTGATGGGCATCGCTGGGGTGCAACCTGGAACTGGGGTACTACTGAGCCCTCTGTCGCACCAGCCTGGGCTCCCCCTCTCACTGTAATGCTGTGACAAGCTGCAGACCTCTCCTGGTCCTGCACTCGCACAAACATTTACAGGCAGGGACACATCCAACTGAGTTACATGAATGCTTTTGCCAGCCAACTCATGAACCAACAAATAGAGAGGCTCCAGCCAGTTCCCCCCAGCTGCCCAGCCTAGGACCCCAGATCTGTACCATCCTGCCCTGGTCAAAAGCCGTGTGAGTTTATTACCCAGTCCGCTCCTCCCTCAATGTGGAGAGGACATACAGAGGTTTTTGTTAACTGAGCTAAGACTTTTTCATGCACTTCACTCAAACCACATATTTTTTTAGGTAACTTATAAAACAGATTTATTAGCTACAGAAAGATAGATTTAAGCGATTATAAGTAATAAGTGTACAGATCAAAGTAGATTACCTAAGAAATAAAATAAAATCGCAATCTAAGTCCTATAAACTAGACAGGATTTGAATCAAGCAGTGTCTCACCCTTATGGTACAAACAGTTCACCAATCTTCCATACACAGGCTGGGATTCCTCCTTTCCCACCTGAGACCACCTCCCCAGTTCAGTCTTTGTTCCTAAGGTATTTCCTAAGTGTTGAGTTCGTGGCAGGGGAGTGAGGACAAGTGATGATGTCACTTCCTCCTTTTATAGCTTCTTCCATGTGGAGGGAACTTCATTGTTCCAAGCAGAGTCTCCAGCACAGTTTGTAGAAAAGTACAGGCACAAGATGGAGTCCAGTATCACATGATCTAGTCACATGCCCTTGCATGCTTTGATGAGTCATAGCAGACATTATCCTTATACTGGCTGAAGTGTCCAGGGGAAAACCCATCAGGTGGAGATAAGGTTCTTCTATGGCCTATTGTGTTTCCTGATGGGCCATCACCTTGAATGGTTCATCCACAACGTGCTGGGTACACAGGATGTAAACTACCTTGTGGGTGTTACCCAAGAGCAAACACATTTGAAATGCTAGTACAAAGGCAATATTCATAACTTTAGATACAAAAATGATACATGCAGACAAATAGAGTAATCATATTCAGCAAATCATAACTTTTCCATTGATACCTTACATGACATACTTCATATAAGACATACCATAATAATATCATCATGGTATATATGGGGGTGTCACGGTGTTGCTTTGGGATACAGAGTGTCACAGTATCAAACAAGCTACTCCAAGACCAGCAGATATTGCTGCATAGAAGTTTAACACAGGAAAACTCTTGTGTGGTACAAGATTCTGTAAGGAATATAACATTTAATAGCCAGCCTTTTAGAAAAGAGACTTTAGTATTGCTCATAGTTGCAGTGGAGATGATTCTGTTAAATGGTATTATGACCTGTAATTTAAATGTGTAAATTTTTCACAGGTGTCTAGAGTTCCTGCTTCAGAATGATGCCAATCCATCGATCCAAGACAAAGAAGGGTACAACACAGTGCACTATGCTGCTGCTTATGGCCATAGACAGTGTTTGGAATTGGTGAGTCAGCTCAATCAGTGCTAAGATTTTCATTTTCAGAAGATGTTCACGGGCATGTTTTGAACGCTACAGCATTGTTATTGTTTGAGCACCATGGATGTTCATGATGCTGCAGAAATGTAGAGGAAGGTACACTACAGACAAATATTTAGAACCAGATGTAACTTGGCATTGTTATGGCCTTTTCAAGACAAATCCTTGATTCCTGCACAAAGCCAGAGTAAATGGCCCTCATGTGAGGGCAGAGAGGTGGCATTCTCCTCCCTTTCTCTCACCCCGTTTTCCTGGGGCATGGAGCCCAAAGCTAGTTGTTCTATCTTGTCCATGAAGTCATGGGCATACTGGACGTGCCCCAGTCCCAACTGTCCTTTTGCATTGCTATGAAAAGAGCCACTAAGGAGGCCTGCAGGAGATACAGACTCGAAGCCTCTCTCACCTGCACAGGAGAACCATAATGGGTTTATCTCTGACGAGAAATGTCCTTGCCTAAGGAACGGGGCAGAGTCTGGGTCTTTGTGTTTAGGTGGTGTTGAACATGTGGTATGTGTTTGCTTTAAGGCTTCAATTCAACAAAGTACTTAAGCATTATTTAGCTATAAAATACGTGATTAATCTAATCTCTGTTCAACAAAACACTTAAACACACGAGATCAATGGGACGTAAGCACATGTTACATGCTTCACTGAATCAGAGCCTAAGTGTTACATGGCTTTGCTGAGTTTTGATTGCAGTCAAACATTACTTAAATGTGTTTTTTTACGTGGCTATTCATCATAGATAACACATTAACTGAATTATCTAATGAAGCTGAGTAATGGTAGCATGACACTCCTTATTATCAACCGCATAAAAGTAGTACCCTTCCTTACATATTATGCAGTAATTGCAGTACTGCGATAGTCCATCTCAGCATTATATTCCCTAATTTCTATATGTTTAACCATATCAGGTAGGGAGATGATATACTTGTCAGCAAAAAAGCAGAGTTGCTAGAAAATTATATAGTGTGAATTTATAAAAAGCTATGAATTGTAAGAATGAATAGCATGTGATGCAGATTAGCTGAAGTGCTTGAAATTTGCAGTATGATGAAGACTTTATTATTGTTGGATGTTTTTTAGGCTCTAATCACACCAAAAATGCCTTAAAGTTGAGAAATGAAATTTTATATGTACTCAGTCCCATAAAACGGAGGCATCTGGTGCCCTTTTAGTACCTTTTTTGCTTCCTTGTTTTGTTTAACAGGCCAAAGTATTTCTGTATTAAAAGGGGTGACTGCACAATACACATGGAGTACTTTTCATAATATGCATAGTAATAGTCACAGTTGCTATTCCCCTGGCCAAAATGGACCCTGAAATAACTAAGGCAGTCTGAAGGGTTAGAACAGCCTCCTTGGTGCTACTTGTAGCGCAAGCCAGAGTGGCCATAGCAAAGCAGTTCCATCTCCAGCACGTCCACTATGCTGTGACTTGCAGAGAGGCCAGTGTAGCTGTCATGTACCATGATTATTTTATGGAGATGTGGTAGAAGATTGTGTGTCTGGGTGCTAAGACAGGAATCTATACAGTTCAGGTGAAAAGGAACAGCAGCAGTGTGTGTTGTGGGAGACCCCGGCACGGTTTGGTTATAATTTAGTGTGCCCTCAACAAGAGGGGTATGTCTAGGATTTTGTCTGGAACCCCAACCTTTATTTTAGCTGTTGACTGCAGTAGAGTGTCATGGTTTTTCTTAGTTAAACAAACCAGCCCTTAATTTTTATTCATTTCCATCCATGCTTTTTTTTGTACTGTAAGCCCCTCCTTTTCCATGTTACACAAGGAAGAAGAGTAAGTCGTCAGATTCTGATACCTGTTCTTCCACCCTCCATTTATTCATTTGAGAGAGAGAAAATACAAAATCTTTTCTTCATCCTAGACTGAGATTTAGAAGCGTGCCCAATCTGACCATCTCCTCTACTATAAATAACACTAGCGACTTGTAACAGCCCCCCTTAATGGCTGGAGGGTCTGGGGCCAGCCAACCCTGAGATTCTATGATTAAAGGAGATAGACCTGTGTGAGAGCTGCCAGTTCCCTATAAAGAGCAGCAGGTGGCTGCAGTGAGTGGGGGATGCTCAGAAAACAGAAGCCTGAGAAGTGGTAGCCGGCTTGAGGAAGCAGCTGCAGGGAGCAAGACTGGCTTCTGTGGAGACACTAAACTGTGGCCCTGGTCTGGGAAAGAAGGCAAGGAACTCCCCAACTAAGGGAAAAGAGGCACTTTGGGGTCAGAAGGACCAGTGCGTGTCTCAGGACTAAATAAATTGGACCTTTAGACTGTGGAGTTTAAGGAGCCCCATGAAGGAGAAAACGGATGGGGAACTGCAGAGGCACCCCCTGTCTGTGAGGGGGAGCTGAGGAGGCAATAGTGGCCACACTGCTACAAATTGGTGCAGTCGCCAGGATCTCTGAACCCCAAGGAGGGAAGCAACAACAATGTAGCGCTGGAGAGCAAGATGGAAGAAATACTGCAGTATCTGGTGTGACAACAGCAAATTCAGGTTGTCCTCTTGCAACTTCTGCAGTATCAGCATACAACAGGCGGTGCTGTGGGCAGCCCAGCAAAATCAACAGCATGTGATCAGCTGGAGAGGTATGCACTGGGCTCCTGTTTCTATGTGGGAAACGAGGACAGACAGTTTGAATGCCCAGGGGGGCAACCTGATTCCAGAGGTGGTCCAGTCAGAATCAGAGGAATGCTGAAGGATGGATCGGGGAGGAAAGAGGCAACCTAAATGCTATAAGTGTGGAAAGGCTGGGCACATTAGATCTGCCCCTTTAAGAAGCAGTTGAGGAAAGCCCTGCAGAATAAAGAAGATAATCCTTGGCCAGACGGATCAAGGGTGAGAGGGTCCAGTAGATTCCCAACACAGAGGCCTAAGGAGAAAAAGGCCAAGAAGCATTCTGTAGCATCAGAAGCCCATAGGCTAGGGGAATGCTATAGTCTGCTGGCAGAAGTGCCAGCTCCAGAGGGACAAATTGTTTCCCTAACCAAGGTGGGGGAGATGACACTGAGTTGGAAGGATGAGCCGGAGAGGATCAGGTACCGAGTAAAAGAACTGAAGCATAGAATGAAGGAGGAGGCTAATGAGTTGAAAGTTCCCCGGAGTAAAGCAGAGCAGCTGCAGACTTGGGTCTAAGAAGTCAAGCAGCAGAAAACGTCAGTCAGGAGTGTGTATGAACAGTTCACATACCTGGAGGCTGCAGTAAGGGTGGATGCTGCAGTCACGGCAGAACCTGGTACCGCTGCCTAGCGGTGTGACATGTTGCTGACAGGGGAGAAGAGTGAAAGCCTGACTTTTCTGACAGAGAAGTACAAGGAGAAAATGGCTGTGTTGGAGGAGGCCAGGCAGCTGGCCCTGAGGGAAAGGGGCGAGCTGGCTGAGGAGCATCAGGCAACCCTGGAAGAAAGGGATCACCTGCTTATCATGGTTAGCGAACCGAATGGAGAATTGGAGAGTGCCTAGACCCTGCAGTCCCAAAGCCGAAAGCATCACTAAATGGAGGAAAATATAAATATATCCCCCCTGAGTAGAACTTGCCCTGGGGTGGGCAGTGTTCTTGGTGGGGGGAAGGAGATACAAAACAGGGTGACTTGACTCTTAATGTCTGGAGGGTTGGGCTACAGGACTCCTTAGTTAATGTTGTAGGAAGCAACATTCTAATTAACCCCAAGGTTGAATCTGTGGATTGATGCATAGGGTTGTTTGCTTTAAGCAATCTGCAATTCATCAGACTTTTCAAAGGTCTGGTTATATTCATGTTTTTCTGTTTTATGGTGGTTTCTGACCTAAACTGTATATAAAAAATCCTATTTCAAATAATTGGTCACTTCTTAATTCAAAGCTATAAAGAGGAAGAGACCATATAAAATGGAGATAAATTAGTTAAGAGAACTGATTTGTGTTTTCTTAAGCATCCCACTATTATCGGCATTATTTAAAAAAATTCCTTGGTTTCAGTTGGGGAAAGGATAATTGTCCGTGGAATATGATGGTTTTTTTGCTTCTCTGTTATTCATTGTGGACCCTATCCTAGGAACAAAGGAGCCCCCTCAGCTCTCATTAAGATTAAATAAATCATTCCAGATTCATCAAATAATTAAGGTTAATTTCTGCTCATAATTATGCTTTTCTGTAAGGTTGAGGTTGCACATGTATAACTGAGGGTGAGATTCTATCCTCAGTGATCTGTAGTACCCTCAGAAACTCAGCCCCTCAGTATTCACATAACAAACAGAAAGGTGATTTTAAAAAAATGTACAACATTACAATTAAAATGTGTGGTGCACATATAATGCTGTGAGACATGACAATCTCCCTTCTTCCAACACAGGCCCCAAAGTAGGAGATGCTAGCTGGGGAGGGGTGTGGCTTAGGCAGCTGGGAGATATTCTCATGTCAGTCTAAACTGGTAGGGCTGCTAGAGAGTCTCAACCGTGACTTAAAGTTGCCTCCCCTCCCCAGTGGAACCTTTGAGGGAGGGTGGCATGGAAATGTTACCTGTCCATCCTTTATGATGAATTCTTCATCCTGTGTGTAGTATCTGCCTGTCCCAGGGCATGGAGTTGGAAATCCTACATCTTCCCACACCAGCTGGAGTGAATGGGGGTAGTTGGGAGAGCAGGGGATTAATAGTGAAAAGGCAAATCTTTTGACCCAGTCAGATAAAGCTTACATGGTCATCCACTATCATAATATCTTGTTATGAAATAGTGTTCAATCAGAGGGCTTTTGTACCAGATGACACTTACGTCATCTGGGATGTTAATGGAATATCTGCACAGCAGTGAATGACATCATGCAGCTAAACAAATGGGAAGGAGATAGTGGATACCTGAATTCTCTCAATCTGTGACCAGCCATTCATAAAAGACTGAATGGTAGGCACACATATTTGAGTAAACGTGTGTCAGTATCTCCCATCTGGTTTCTCTCCACTAAAAATAACCTCTTTCCCTACACATTTGTTTAAATCTGGACTGATTCCTTTAGTATTCAGGGAGGTCATTAGCTAATATTTTGGAGTCATGGTGAGAGTAACATCACAGAGTTAATATTGGTGTTTTTAAAAAACCTGTATATTTCACTGAAATGGGCTATTAATGTAAAATCTGAATTGATGTGCAACATGTGAAATTTAAACAGTAATTTCTCATTAAAGTGTTATTTGGAAGGCCAGTTAAACCCTTTTGATTTTATGTAGGTTTAGAGCACGTAAAATAAATGTCCTTCTGCAGCAGTGAAATATTTTGATTGGCCATAAGAATTAATTATTCTTTTTTATTGTAATCTATTATCCCCTTCGTTCTATCTGCAAATGAATTCTATCTTTTGGCTGAGGCAGAAAGTGAATTAATGCAACTGTAATACAGTTGAGGGTGGGATGAGAACATCATTTCATTGAAAATCACATCTAATAGAAGAGGCATATCTCGATATGTCTCTTTCATTTAACTGAGGCAGTCTGTTGATGTGTGAGAGAGAACTCCTGTGCTCAGAAAAACATGAATGCAGAGGAAGTACAATGAAACCTGGTATGTGAAGAAGCTAAAATCATTAACCCAGTAAATCTGTCATATTGTTAATGCTAATTTTATATATCCCTTATCAACAATCATCCATCCGTCACAGCAGGGAGTAGAGGCTAATTATTAGTGATAAGTTAACCTCGTGTTTGATTTGGATAAGTATGCAAAAGTTCCCTTTCCACATCTGGCCGTGACTCAGATATTTGTCCAGATGCAGCCATTGGCCTTCCTTGTTGACTGCATTTCCATCCCTTTATTATGAGGATACGGTTCTATCTTCCCCCTTTGTGACTGCCCTAAATTGAAGCAATTACTACTCTGGTTCTTCAAGGGTGCTGTGTTTCAAGCAAGTGGTGGCTACATTTCAGTGGTGAGTGACTTAAGCCACATGCACTTGGGTGTATTCCGAGACCTGGTGGCTCCCAAGATATGAGATGTTAATGTAACATCATTCATATATAGGAATTTTAGTTTTAATTTTTCTTTCCCTCAGGGACAAATACAATTGGCTTCCTGGTAACTCAGGTACTTGATTTTTACAGATAGAAGGTGTGACGCTGTTCCCCATAAAACTTTATGGGGAGATGCTTATAAATGTATATATGTAACTAGAATATGTTTTATGCTACATGTGCCATGTAACATATCTCTGTGAAAGTTATGACCTACTGAATTTATTCCTCCTGTTTGTATGCATGTATCATTGTTGTAGTTGAAGTTATGAATATCGGTTGTATTTCTTGAGAAAGGAATGTGCAGGTTAAGTGCCCAATCAAGAAGCACTTAACAGACAATAGAACTTGCAGTCACCAATCCACATTTGAACTTTGCCAGGAATGTGGCTGGTCTGGAACTGAGTTGGGCAGGTGACTGGTCCATGTGACCCCAACTCCATTTGGTAACTGGATGCTACACAGGGAGAGGGAGGGGTGTCCACCCAGTGGAAAAAATCTATTTAAACCCCGAGGAAACCCCTCCATTTTGTCTTGAGCTGGCTAAAGGAAGAAGCTCTCCACCCCCCAAGGAGACCTGAAAGAGACTGAACAGAGGACAAAGACGTTAGGGGGGTGAGTGATTGCTGGACCCAGTGAGGGGTTTATCTGTACACAGGGTGATTAGACATAGAACTGCGTGTTCTCTTTTATTTTATTCGGTAATTCACTTTGTTCTGTTTGTCACTGATTGAACTCACTTAAATGCTATTTTCTGTACTTATTAAAATCACTTTTTACTTATTAAGTTTCCTTGAGTACGAGTTAGTGCAAAGGGAGAGCGAACAGGTGTGCATACTTTCTATCTGTGAAATAGAAGGCGAACTGTTTATGAGTTTACCCTGTATAAGCTTTATACAGGGTAAAACGGATTTATTAAGGGTTTGAACCTCCTTGGAGTTGAGCAGCTGGGTGTCAAAGGCAAGAGCGCTTCCAGGGGCCTTACAGTGGTGAGTGGACTTGGTTCGGACCTGGGTCTGTGTTTGCAGCAGATCAGTGGAATCTGGCTCAAAACAGACAGGATTCGGGAGTCCCAAGCTGGAAAAGGCCTGGAAGCAGGGGCAGAAGTAGCCTTGGCACACCAGGTGGCAGCACCAAGCAGGTCTCTGTGGCCCCAACCCGTCACAGAAGGATACAAGAAGTGATCCCATTGAAACTTCCAAAAATTCTCTAAAAATGTCTAAATTAGTTACTCAGTAAATAAAAGTCTATATATAGAATGCAGTTTTGATATTTTATGATGTGCTGTCTAGAGTTTTGATCCAATTATGGAAAAATTAACTGAAAATGAAGCACATGCGTAAGTGTTTTCGGCATTGAGGCTTTTATCAGCACTTGTTTGGGATGACTAGAGTAACTTGCTCATGATTTTGATACCTGAGTTGTTAACCATCCCAGATTTAGTGTCAGAGACCAGGACGTGGGTGGTCAGGTCTAGTGGTTAGAGCAGGAGTCAGCATTCAGGAATTAGAGCTCAGGGTCAGAGCTGGAGTCAGAGGCTGGATGCCAGAGCCAAGGGATTGTACCAGGGATGAGCTTGACCCTATTGGTATTACTACCTTGGTGAAGAAGAGGTGTATAGAAGGAAAAGTATCCCCTTTCTGCACTTTACTTCAGGTTATTGTCAGGATATTTAAAAATTGGCGTCTGGCAGGTCTTCTCCAGAGGATCATTTTGGGTAAAAGTGTGCATTGTGGAAGCAAGTGTAAACATCAGGAGTGTATACAGGAGGTCTGTACGAGGCAAGCTCTGCATAATTAATCCTCCTTTTAAAAGTGGCTTTTAATAAAAGAGGGGTTTTGATGTCACCCCTGGAAACTATTGTGAAGAGTACATTTAAGAATTGGATTCTGTGTGGACAAGGCAAAAGGATGACAGCACCTCAACTGGTGTAAATCATCCTAGTTCCATTGAAGTAACTTGAAATCAGCTTAAACCCTTCAGTGATGGGGCCCTTTATTTCTAACTATAAGAAAGATCTACTGTTATAGCATGAGGTATTCTGAGAAAAGAGCATATGCCTGGTTCAGGCTGCTGGAATGTGACCATAACTCTAGCCAAGAGTAGTTCCAACCACCATCACCACACAAATAGAGGTATAAAATGGAGGGAGAAAAATGTCCTTTACTATCAAGTGACAGTCATGCTGAGCCCTGTCTGGAGACATCACAATTTCCAAGGAGGGTAAACGAAAATTCCCACAGCATTTAAAAAAAATGATTATCATCCAAGTCAGCCCAAATTATTTAACCCGAAATAATATAGGCAGTGATATTTATTTAATGTGAGTACCCAGAGTACCTACTAGCCATACACACACCCAGGCCAATAATGCCTTTATCTCTTTGTGGTCTGGAATGTAGATGCACTGCTGAGTGGGTGGCTGTCAGACTTCTTGACCTTCCTGGTAACTCAAGGAGCAGCATATCTACCTCTAAGCTACCTGATTGCTGTAATGTTAGGACCTCTCATTCACTGCTCTATTCCCCTCTTTGTTCCCTTTAATTTCCTTTTAGCTGTTTTAATACCTTCGCTTTTGTCCCAAATCAAAGGTTGAAATTCAGAGGGGAAAATCACATGTAACCATGTCATGTAATTAAAAAAAACCAAAACTTCCCAACATTAATAACACAAATCAGTGACAGAAGACTCCTATCCCCACAGCAACAATAGCCTGGCATCTCCTTTCTTCAGATGTACAGAGCTGTGGGATATGTGCCAAGGACTATAATAAAATGTAGGAACAGCAGTAAATAGAATATTTAGAATTATTGCTGGATTAAAGATTGGTTGGTAAATCTATTTTTATTAATGCACAGAACCTTACTGAAATTGAAACAGTGTAACAGTGTTTTACAGCATAACCTGAGTTCATTATGGAGGAAAATTACAGCATAATACATATAATTGCATCTCTGCAGTGGTTTTAAAGAAGTATAATGAAGATAGAAATATGATCTCTATTCTAGCCCTCCTGAAGGCAACTTGCAGATGAGCATTAATTCTTCACATGTATTTAACAAAGAGAGAGCTAGGTTTTTAGGAAGGCAACATTGTAAAACTAGATGGTTTTAACATTAACTGAAACTGACTTTCCATGCAGGAAACAAGGTTCAAAGCTGTACATTTTAGAGCACAGGAAACTTTTGTGGCTCATTGTGCTTTTTTTATTAAACTTAAACCTCAGCCACTTTCACCTTCTTTTTTTGTGGAACAAAACTGGGAAAACACTAGATTCACTCCACTGTCCTAATGTGTAATTTAATTAATAACTTTATTAAACAATATATAAAATGGAGTAATAAGAATTGTTCTTCTCTGACTGGATTCAGATTGCAATTGCAGTAGCTATTCAACATCATTCAGGCTTCCTAGTGGCACCACCAGCTAGTAACGTCTCCTGCATCACCATATTGATGATTAATCTTTTAGTGGAACAGGAAGAATTCTAGCGTGACTTTGCTTAGAGTGGCGTCTAGAGAATCTATTCGCACATGGCTGTGTGTTGGAGAGAGTCATGGAACTCCCATTAGCACGAATGGAAATTATGTGTATAAATCTCATGCGAGAATCAAAATGTGTCCTTAAATAGCACATCAGCAACATAATTATCACCTGAAACAGCCATTAAAATGATTTCTTATTGCTAGTTTTCGGTCAAGTCCAAATTCCATCCAATGGTAAACAAGCATCCTTGTTTCTGTGGTCTGGGTTGATGAGATAATTGGGTTGCTGACAGAGTTTTCTAGCTTTTTAACAAAGGTTTCTTCTTCAAGTGATTGCTCATGTGTATTCCACAATAGGTGTGCAGCACGTGCTCTCCATGTGCACTGGTGTTGGAAGTTTTCCTCCTAGCAGTACCCGTAGGGGAGCGCCCGTAGGGGAGCGCCCCTAGCGACCCCTGGAGTGGCACCTCCATGGTGCGGTATAAGGGGCGCTGCATGCTCCCTCCACCCTCAGTTCCTTCTTGCTGCCAGTGAAGGTGCTTCGGAACTGCTCTGCTCAAGCTTTGCTGTAGCTTGTCCCCAGAACTCCTGTTCGTTCAGTATATGTGACCTGTAGTTAGTACTTTGATTAGTTTTTAGTTTAGTTTAGCTAGTGCGCCCGGGCCGGGGCATGCCCCATGCCATGGGTTTTAAGTCGTGCGACACTTGTAGGTGTCCGATGCCAGTGAGTGATCTGCACACAAACTGTTTACACCGTTTGGATGAAACCCATCTCAGTGATGGCTGCAAGATTTGCAAGTCGTTTAAGTCTTGGACCAAGAGAGAGAGAGAGACATTAGGCTCCGGGCTATCCTGATGGAGTTGGCGTTGACCCCAACTCTGGTGCACCGCTCCGAAATGGCACCAGGCACTGCGGTGTCAGTGCGCGGCGACCCCCCAGTGCCATCTACTAGTCAGCACCGTTCCCCATCCACGGGGCATGCCAAGAAGACTAAGAAGAGGCCTTCTCCGCCGCGGCACTGGAGTAAATCTGGGGCAGAGACTAGACCCGTTTTGGGCAGTCCTCGATCCCCATTGGCCTCTAGGCCTCCGACTCAAGTCGAATGGAGTAGCCCAGCCCATTTGGAGTAGACTTCCCTGAATGTCTGGATGCCCTCCACGCCAGAGGCCCTGTAAGCGGCCCAGGACGTTATGTCCATGCCGGTACCAGGAGCACTGCCAATGTTGGCCCCGCGGTCCAGAGGCAAGCCGCTGCTGGGATCCCTGCAGTCTCCCCTGGCTCGGTACTAGTCTCGGTTGAGGGAATGTTCCCAACGCCGTCCACTCAGCAACCGTCCCGTGTGTAGTCCACGTGGGTCGCCATCGACCCCCACCAGGTTGTCTGGTTGGGTTCCGTCTGACACTGGAGCGGACAGCGATGGGGCCAAGGCAGACGCAGCCGAAGGTCCTCGTCTCGGAGGGGCTATCGTAGCCGATCGCGACACAAACATTGACACCTTTCCCGTTTGTTGTCTTCCTCTAGGACCCTGCCATGGCACCGTTCCTCCAGCCCAGGGTGTCGATTGCCGGCAATTCGCCGTCGTAAGTCCGCCCGCCGGAGCCGATCGCGGAGCCACTGCTACCAGTGCTACCGTTCCTCCACGTCGGGGTTGTGGTTTTGGGGTCGGCACCGCTCCTGGCGTTGCCGCTTCTTTCGGTCCAGGGGCAGCGGTAGGTCTTACGTCAGGCCGGCCTCCCTTCGTAGCCGTCCATCGATGGATCAGGTCAGCCAGGCCAAATAGCCTGCTTCGCTGGTGCCACAGCAGGTACAGTGGCACCGGGCCCATGGCCAGCACAATGGTACCAGTGGGCACCATGGCCCCTGACACAGCTCCCGATGGGGGCTCGCTCGGTGGCCGAAGCCTCGGAACAGCCATCGGCCTCCCTCTCCCAGCTTCCGAGGAAGGAGTCGGTGGGACGTACATCCTCGGTGCTATGCCCGAACAGCAACCGGGTGGTGGACCCTCCAGTGCTGGTGGACATGCAAAGTACCGCGCCTGCCTCCTCGCCCTCCCCTGATGAGGCAAATATGGCCCCTCCTCCCTCCGTCCTGCAGGAGGACTCAAAAGCCCGCCAAGAGCTATTGAAAAGGGTGGCATCAAACCTCAACCTTCAGGCAGAGGAGGTGGAGGAGCCCTCGGACTCCCTTTTTAACATCCTGTCTGCCTTGGTACCGGGGAGGGTGGCCTTGCCTCTCCACGAAGGGGTGGCGAAAATGTCAAATGCCCTGTGGCAAACCCTGGCCTCATTGGCCCCCATCTCTAAGAGAACAGAACGCAAGTATTTTGTGCCCGCCAAAGGGCATGAATACCTATCCACCCACCCTGCCCCTAACTCCCTGGTGATTGAGTCGGTCAACCACAGGGAGCGGCAGGGCCAACCAGCCCCTACTCCAAAAAATAAGGACTCAAGGAGGCTGGATTAATTTGGGAGGAAAATTTATTCGTCCTCGAGCTTCCAGTTACGGGTGGCGAACCATCAGGCTTTCCTGGGCCGATATGAGTTCAATCTGTGGGGCTCTTTGACCAAGTTCAAGGACTCCCTCCAGGAGTGTGACAGGAAGGAGTTCAAAGTGCTGGTGGAGGAGGGTACAGCGGCTGCCAGGGTAACTCTGCAGGCAGCGTCGGATGCGGCGAATACGGCCGCGTGGTCCATGGCCTCCGCGGTGTTCATGAGAAGGGTGTCATGGCTCCTGCTCTCTGGGCTGTCCGGTGAGGCGCAGAGCTCCCTGCAGGACCTCCCGTTTGACGGCAAGGCTCTGTTTGTGGAACAGACAGACATAAAACTGCATGGCCTGAAAGATTCCCACATCACGCTTCAGAATCTGGGCCTCTATGTTCTGGCTCCAGCTAAACCTAAGTTTAAGCTGCAACAGGCTCCCGCCCAGGCCACCCACTCTAAATACGAGCCCCCTTATAAAAAGTCACTGGACTATAAGAAGCACTCACAGAGGCAGTCTCGGCCTGCCCCCCAGCCTGGGTCCTCCAAGGGCAAACAGGCAGGGAAACGGTGGTTTTGCCGGGATGCCCAGGGGCACCCTATCAGTTCTCATCAGGGATCCATCCACAATAAAGCTTCCCTTCTCCAACCGGTTGTGTGCTTTCCTCCCAGAATGGTTGTGGCTGACCTCGGACCGATGGGTCCTCAGCACCATCTCTCAGGGCTACACCCTCCAGTTTACCTCCACCCTGCCCAACCACCCTCCGTCCCGTCCCTCTTGGGGGACCCCTCTCACAAGGCTCTGCTTGAGCAGGAGGTGGGGTGGCTCCTTGGCCTAGGAGCGGTGGAAATCGTGTCAGCAGAGTTCAAACGCAAGGGGTACTACTCCTGTTATTTCCTTATCCAGAAGGCCACGTCGGCCAGATCCTCCCTCCCACCGGACAGGTTCAAGACTCTGAAGGGGCTCATCGACATGGTCTCAAGGTTTCCATGACAACAGTGTCTCCAGGTCTTGGGTCACATGTTGGCGTGCACATATGTAGTCTGCCATGCCAGACTCAGGATGAGGCCCCTCCAGCTCTGGTTGGCCTCTGCGTTCTCCCAGGACAGAGACAGGATGGACAAAGTCTTCACTGTGCCCAAACCAGTGATCATCTCGCTCCAATGGTGGTCCTCCCCAGGGAAAATGCTCCATGGGGTCCCGTTCAGAGGCAGGGCCCCCTCGATGGAACTGGTGTCCAATACATCGGACCTGGGGTGGGGAGCCCATGTGGGGCATGTTCAGACCCCAAATCTGTGGTCTGCGCAGGACCTGGCCCTCCACATAAACATCAAGGAGCTCAGGGCGTTCCGGCTGGTGTGCGTGGCTGTCCGCTCGCACCTGGAGGGCCGGGTGGTCAGGGTTCTCAAGGAAAACACTGCTTCGATGTTTTACATCAACAGGCAAGGCAGGGCCCAATCCTCCGCCCTTTTCCAGGAAGCCCTTAGGCTGTGGAACTTTTGTATAGCCCACGACATTTGCCTACAGGCCTACCACCTATCGGCCGCCCGAAACTCACGGGCGGATCGCTTGAGCAGGGACTTCACCTCTCAGCACAAGTGGTCTCTTCACCCAGAGGGGGTGCACAGACTTTTCCGAGAGTGGGGAATTCCCCAGGTGGACCTGTTCGTGACTCGGCAGAACCATCGCTGTCCTCGGTTCTGCTCTGGGGGCGGGCTGGGACGGGGTGCTGTCTCTGATGCCTTCCTCCGTCCTGGTCAGGCCAGTTCCTCTATGCCTTCCCCCCGTTCCCGCTGATAGGCAAGGTCCTGGGAAAGATAAAGATGGACAGGGCCCACGTCCTCCCGATTGCCCCGGCGTGGCCAAGGCAGCATTGGTACGGGACCTTCACGAGCCTGGCGGTCATCCCGCCGTGGCTGTTGCTGTCCTGCCCGGATCTGCTCTCCCAGGACCAGGGCCACTTCCTCCACCCCAACCTAGCGGCGCTTCACCTCATGGCGTGGCTGCTCAATGGTTAGACCGGGAGGAAAGGACGTGCTCGGAAGGTGTTCGGCGTGTCCTCTTGGAAAGCAGGCGACCCTCCACGTGCCGATCCTACTTGGCAAAGTGGTCTCGGTTTTCCCGATGAGTGGCTGAACGGGGCGTTTCCCCCATGGCTGCGCCAATCCAGCTAATTTTGGACTACCTCCCTCACCTTAGAGCCCAGGGTCTGGCGCCCTCGTCTGTCAAGGGCACTTGATGGCCATATCGGCCTTCCACCCGCCGGTGCAGGGGCACATGGTATTCTCCCATGCTATGACTGGCCAGTTCCTTAAGGGATTGGATTGTCTCTTCCCGTACTTTAGGCCCCCAGTCTCACAGTGGGACCTGAATCTGGTGCTGGCCCGCCTCACCGGCCCCCTGTTTGAGCCGCTAGCTACGTGTTCTTGGTCGCACCTCTCGTGGAAGGTGGCCTTCCTGGTGGTGATCACATCGGCTAGGCGGGTCGCGGAACTCAGGGCCCTGACCTCCAAGCCCCCGTACACGGTGTTCCATAAGGGTAAGGTCCAGCTCCGCCCACATCCCTCGTTCCTCCCGAAGATGGTCTCTGCCTACAACATGGGTCAGGACATTTTCCTGCCGGTCCTCTGCTCCAAGCCCCATGCGTCCAATGAGGAGTGCCGCCTCCACATGCTGGATGTGAGACGGGCCCTGGTCTTTTACTTGGAGTGGACTAAGCCATTCAGGAAGTCCTGGCAGCTGTTCATCACCTCAGCTGAACGCACAAAGGATCGGCCGATCTCCACTCAGCGGCTCTCCAACTGGATCACCTCGTGCATCCGTAATTGCTATGACCTGGCAGGAATCCCTCCGCCATCAATTGTAAGGGCACACTCGACTAGGGTGCAAGCCTCCCCATTCAGGACATTTGTAGGGCTGCCACGTGGCCTTCTGCTCATACTTTCACCTCACATTATCCGATCATCTCCCAAACTGGGTTCGGCAGGACTGTGCTCCGACCCAAGAGTTTGTGAACTCCTACCCATCTCCAACAGATATAGCTTGGAATCACCTATTGTGGAATACACATGAGCCATCACTCGAAGAAGAAAAGATAGTTACCTTTTCCGTGACTGGTATTCTTCGAGATGTGTTGCTCATGTCGATTCCACACCCTGCCTTCCTTTCCCCTCTGTTGGAGTTGTCTGGCAAGAAGGAACTGAGGTTGGGGGGAGCACGCAGCATCCCTTATACCGCGCCATGGAGGCGCCACTCCAGGGGTTGCTAGGGGTGCTCCCTTATGGGTACTGCTAGGGGAAAAACTTCCGACACCGGTGCACGTGATGAGCACGCACACCTACTGTGGAATAGACACAAGCAACACATCTCGAAGAACACCAGTTACGGAAAAGGTAACTGTCTTTTTTTAATAGTTTGCTTACTCTCTGTGTTCATTGATATTATAAAAACAATTAAGTTTTAGGTGGTTTTACTAGCATAAAAAAGCACTTTATAATTTTAAGCATATATCTGTAGCAGTATCCATCGAACAAACAGGTTAGTGATAGATCTGTATTCCATAGTATTTTCCCCCTACTTTTCTCTTCTTTTTTTTCCCAGTAAAGAAAATGTTTGACTCCACATAGTACATATTCAGGAGCCCGGTCTTTCAGTAGTGAGTTGTCCCATTTGCTTTAGTAGTGCTACATATATAAGTAGAGACCTGCAAGATCAAGACCTTTAAATCAGAGACCTATTTTATGAAAAAAAATTCAAGAAATATTTGTAATGCAGGGTATTGTAAAGCAAAGAACTAAAAAAGAAACATCTGCAATGCACCAAAATGTTTTCATATTCTGTGTTTTAATTATAATTACCATTTTTAATCAGATTGGAAGCAAAAGTCCATTGGATATAGTAAGTAAATGAAAAAAATAATTGCATGTTGTGTATTTTGATTTTCATTTAAAATTCTTACTGCTACACACTTTCTTGTATTCACTCTGTTATGACCTTAACAGAACAATCACAATTTCTTAACCAGCATGCTATGTACTTCAAATAAATGCATGTATGTCACTTTTATTTAAATCAAGTCTTCTGATTGCTGCTTCTTAAAGACTAGATTTCAAGCTTCCACTTGAAAATATTTTGCTTTTCTTCAATCAGTGTGATTTTCTAGGGTCAGTGGATCAATCACATGTATCTGATTGGTATGTCACTTTCTGCTTTTGGTAATGTGAAGCAAAATCTACAGTTTCTAGTTTTTGTTTTGTTTTTTAATTACAGGCCCATTTCAGAAGTGAGTCTGAATCTATGGGACTCTAAGGCCTGGTCTACACGAGGGAATTAGGTCGGTATAACTATGTCACTCAGGGGTGTGAAAAATCCACACCCGAGTGACACGGTTAAACCGACCTAAGGCCCAGTATAGACAGCGCTAGGTCAAGGGATGAATTCTCTGATCAACTACCTTGGGGAGGTGGCTTACCTTCACCCATGAGAGAGCCCCTTCCATCTGTGTAAGTAGTGTCTTCACTGAAGCACTACAGCGGTGTAGCTGCGCTGCAGTAGTGCTTTAAGTGTAGACAAGCCCTAAGTAATGTACACAGAGAGTGGACAAAAGAAAGGAGCATAGCAGGAAAATCAGATAACCAGGAGCCATGTACAAAAGGTGCAGATTTAAATTAGCTCCAACCCTGTTTCAATTTACACCTTCTTCAAGCCTCTTGGTTTCTATAGGCCTTGTCTGCATTAGAAAAGTTGCACTGGTTAATCTGTGAATCAAAACTGAAATCAATCTAACTGAACTGGTGTAAATCTGAATTCTACAGGCACCTAAATGTATTTAATCTTTAAATTGCATTAGATTAATTCAGTAAATCACTGAGCTAAATTACTGACATGAGCTAAATTGATTTATAAAGGCTTAATCTGGTTTAAGATCCTGATTTCATTAAAGTACTCAACCAAGTCCTTGTTTCCTGGATGGAGGTTCACACCAGTTTGACTTGATCGAGTTAAACCTATGCAGCTTTTCTAGTATAGATACCCTTACCGGTGTGTAATTTGTATCACTTTATACATCAGCTTTGAATTTAGCCCTTTGATTTAGAATGAACTCTGAAGCTAAAACATGTCCTCCCTTTGATGTAGAATGGTAAAGAGGCTAATATTCTATTACTCTGTGCACTACCTAGTTCTAACCATGTTGAAATTTGTTTTGTCCTGTCTATGCTGGCCAGGAAACTCTGTTAACACCTCGCCAGCAAGAGCTATATTTAAACACAGCTCTGGCTAATATGTTTTTTCCTAGACTGCTTGTGTCTTCATATTGCAATGGAGAAGGGGAGATCAGTCTCAAACCTACATGTCAGTCTAATATTTATGCTCCGTTTTGAAAGTGGCATTCTGAAATCATAACTAGTTGCTTGTTCTGGATGACCTCATGTATTAGAAGTTATATCTGTACATATTTTTTTAATGCAAAACTGCACTGTTCTAATATTTCTGTTGTCTTAGTTGCCTTTTGATTAGCTCTCTGTGAGTGTGAACATTTCCGTATACTATTTGCTCGACACCCTTTCAAAATAAATACCACTGCTAGATTATCACATTATACCCATCTAACCTAAAGGTATGCTATTTTGTGTGATTAATATTAATCATACTAATTGAAAAAGTTCATTAATGTGTTTAAAATATTCATGTTTGAATGTAACTCTGAATATCTATATAAAAGTTGCATTACAGTGTAGAGTGGGGTACTTATCAATGGAAAGGCTCTCATTAACTTCAGGGGGAGCTGGATCAGACCTTTAATTAACAGTTTCTAGCAACACGCATAATACGGTGCATCAAAACTTTTGAACTTGTCAGATCTTGTTTGTAACCATGTATTTCTATCTATTGTATGATTTAACATAGCACCTCTCACTGTGATATGTATGGACAGAAATTGCTTCTAACTTCTTCCTTTCAGCAACCTGATTTAAACATTTTATGAGTGACTAAACTGTTCATCTGCCATACTATCTAATGATTATAAATTTCAAAAATGCCATGTAGAGCTTTTCCTTATTTTTACCAGAGCTAATTCCTAGAACGTTCTATATAGTCTATAAGAAGAAGCATATAAACCATCCTGTATCATTGAGTGATATATCAGAACCAGAAAAACGTGGACAATAAATTGTTCATAATCCATTATTTTAATCGGGGATTAAAACAGGCAGCAAATCCTCTTGATGTCAATAAATACCCCTCCTGTAAAAAACAGTGCAAGAACTATATTACTAATCATGGCACAGAGTTGAGAGAGACAGGTTACAGTTTATAATACCAGCTTCACTGGGTAATTAACTAGCAGTGACATAACTAGGGTGACCAGACAGCAAATGTGAAAAATCGGGACGGGGTGGGGGGTAATAGGAGCGTATATAAGAAAAAGACCCAAAAATTGGGACTGTCCCTATAAAATGGGGACATCTAGTCACCCTAGACATAACTAAGTCATTGCCAAAGTGTTTGCTTACATTGTATCAGCTTTGTGAAACTAGCATCATGTGGGGAAGTGGGTTCAGAAGAGATTGGCCGGGTGTGAAGGAAAATGAAGCCTTTTCTCCAACTCTTCGTACATAAACAGACCATTTTAAAATGTGCTTGTGTCAAGTGAGGAAATGTAGACAGCATGGGTCTCCTATCCCTAATCTTTTAAAAAGTGTCACTCACCACTTTTACTTAAAATGTCTCTTCATGATGTTAAGTTATTGACACTGGCTTAAATGCCGTAGAAGCCTAGTTAGTAAGCAACTAAGAGCAGGGCCAGCGCGCCCACTAGGTGACCCTAGGTGGTCGCCTAGGGCGCCAGGATTTGGGGGGCGGCGGGCGGCTGCCTCCCGGCTCCGAGGTTGAGTGTGGAGCCGGGAGCCGGGGGGGCGGCTGGCCGCGGCTGCCTCGTGCCTCCCGGCTCCGTGGCTGAGAGCTGGGGGGGGGCGCCGCGGTCCGCGGGAGGCGGGGAGGAAGCTGGCTGCCGCAGGGGGAGGCGGCGTTAGCTGGGGGGGCGGGCACAGGGCTGGTGCAAGGAAGTTTCGCCTAGAGGGCGCAAAACCTCCTTGCACCGGCCCTGACTAAGAGGACTAGATTGCTCAGGGGATTAGAAATGCGGCATGAGAAGCCTTTCACTGCCAGGTATTGGTTTTAGTCCAGTTCAGTGGTGACCAAAAGTTGCTAACATCTGATGGTTAGTGGATGGTTTTGTGTTAAACGAATTCATCTCTGGCCTGTTTTCAGTGGACAAGTGTCCACATCACAAAAAAACCACCACCACCAAACTTTGCCAGTTCTGTTGGTTAAGAGCATTTTGGTCTCCAGGCTGTCAGTCTGCCACCTTTCATGAGCACTAAATTCACATATGTTTAAAAAATACCTAATTGTATATAATTTCTGCACAAGTGTAATGCGAGATGAATGCATTATGGAGTAAGAACTATAAATGCACTCCATATAGACCCTTTACTTTACATTTACCTGTTCTTATGACAAATGTGGCAATAACAGGAGTGTAGACAACTTTTTTTGAAGGGTGGGATGGAGCTAGAGATAAAATAATAGCTGCTGAATATCGCTTTAATGAGTAGCCTTGCACCGTAACTAAATGTATTCACTTCTATTAAAGTGAGATAAATGAGCTTATGTTCCAAACTCAGTTTCCTTTATTTATTAATTGAATCCCAAAACGTGGGGCAGAGGGGTAGGTCTAAAGTCATCATGATAGCTCCCCTCTCCCCCAGTTACCTAGGCACATGAGCAATTGTAATTTATTATGAACAAATTTTAAAGCCATGGAAATACTGACAAAACCTTAACTGCAGAGGCATTTTGAACAGTAACATGGACTTGGTCTTTTTTGTCTGTTCTGTGAGTGTAATGTTTAATTCTATAGAATCCATGTGGAAATTTAGCTTTAATTAGTATGAAGAATTACACGTAGCAAGATGCACTCAAAAATCATTATTTGTATCTCTTCGAACGACTTAAGCTTGTTTTCTTTTATAAATTTCTTGTCTTGTATTTTCTGGCTGTGTATCTGAGAGCCCGGAGAGTTACCAGGTTTACCACCAAATTTGTATTTATGCTTGACTATCTGATGGAGAAATTCATCATTTTGAGTAGTAAACTTATTAAGATTAGTCTGCAGTATCTAAGGTGCTTTAATTCAAAGACACTAAGATTCCTTTTGTGAGAGCTCTCCAATCCTACAGTTTCATCATCTAGAGGCAATTCTTCTTAATTCTGGCAACTTGCAAATTATTTTTGCTCTATTCTAAAGACAATTCACTGCTCTACAGCCAAAATGCTTCTGAAATAAATGTAGTCAAACTTTACTAATTCTGGGTCACTGAGAACGAAAATGATGCTTAAAATTGTTGATTGGCTCTAGTTTTCAAGACATGCTATTGGGTCAGTATATACGACCCTTGACTTGGGAATGGCGGAGGATAAGTGAGTTATAAAGGGAAGGGATCTCAATTAAAACCAGAAAAGACTAAAATACATCTTTGACTGGATCTATGAATAAATCTATGACTGGGTTTGGACAGTACTTGCTTTTTAGGCAAAACAATGAATGATGCAATCTGAAGCTGGTATTGCATCATACATGATAGGAATTGCATCATGTTATTCCTAGAAGTCATGGATGATGCAATCATAACGAAGCTTACATCACTCTGCTGAACAAATTGCCCTATATCAGCTCTAGAAATCATACAGTGTCGTGCTCTCTTATTTGTCAGTGTTTGATTTTGCAAAGGGACACATTTCTGTTTAGCTAAAGTGAGCAGAGATGCCTCGTACTTGTGTGAACAGTGCAGATAACTTCTGCTGTGTTTGTGGTGAAGTGACTTTTGCATCACAAAAGCGCAGTATAACCACTATGGTTAAGAAAGCCTATCACCTTTATTTTGGCTGCAAAATTGGAGATCAGGACAAGAGGTGGGCCCCACACATATGCTGCAACACTTGTGCAACAAATCTTCGCCAGTGGTTGAACAGGAAAAGGAAATCTTTTGCAGTGCCAGTGATTTGGAGAGAGCCAACAGATCATACCAGCAATTGTTACTTCTGCATGGTGCCTCCAGTTGGGAAAGGTGTGTCAAAGAAGAAAAAGTGGACTGTGCATTATCCAAACATTCCATCGGCTATACGCCCAGTATCCCATGGAGAAGGACTGCCGGTTCCTGATGCACCAGAATCATTCTCACTTGAGTCAGACGAGGAAGAGGATGAAACTTCTGGTCCTGAACCATCAATGTCACAGGACCCACATTTTCTCCCATCCTCCTCCTCTGAACCACACCTCATAACACAAGGTGAACTGAATGACCTTGTCAGGGATTTGGAACTACCCAAGAGTAAGGCAGAGTTTTGGGCTCCAGACTACAGCAGAGGAATCTCCTGGCAGGTGATGTTAGGGTTTCCATGTTCCGTGACCGTCAAAAGGATCTTGTCCCATTCTTCTTCATGGAAGGTGATCTTGTAGCCTGCAACAAAATCGATGGTGTGATGGCAGCCCTCAATATCGTTCACGATCCAGATGAGTGGAGACTGTTAATTGATTCATCGAAGACGAGTCTTAAAGCTGTTTTACTGCATAATGGCAATGTTTTGCCATCAATTCCAGTTGGTCATGCAGTCCATATGAAGGAAACCTATGACAACATGAAACAACTTTTGAGGTGCATAAACTATGACCAACATCAGTGGCAGCTTTGTGGCGATTTGAAGGTTGTTGCTCTCTTGCTTGGTCTGCAGACTGGATACACAAAGTACTGGTGTTTTCTCTGTGAATGGGATAGTCATGCAAGAGATTCCCACTACATCAAGAAAGATTGGCCACTCTGACAGTCATTGGAGCCTGGGAGGAAAAGTGTTCAGCATCCACCACTTGTTGAATCAAGGAAGATTTTGTTACCACCCTTACACATCAAGCTGGGTCTGATGAAGAACTTTGTCAAGGCCATTGACAAAACACAAGCAGCTTTCAAGTACCTCCGTGGAAAATTTCCAAGGTTAAGTGAAGCTAAGATAAAGGAAGGGGTCTTTGTTGGTCCTGAGATTCGTGAACTTCTTCGAGATGATGCATTTGACCATGCACTGCGTGGCAAGGAAAAAAGGCATGGAAAGCCTTCCAGTTAGTGGCAATACATTTTCTCGGAAACAACAAGGCAGACAAGTACAGGTTGTTGGTGGAAAACCTCCTCAAGGCATACAAAGGCCTTGGTTGCAACATGTCACTAAAGATACATTTTTTGCACTCTCAGCTAGATTTTTTCCCACCGAACTGCGGAGCAGTGAGCGACGAGCACGGCGAGCGATTTCACCAGGACATTGCAACAATGGAGAAACGCTATCAGGGCAAATGGAGCCCATCAATGCTTGCAGACCATTGCTGGACAGTGACAAGAGATGCTCCATTTAATGAATACAACAGACAAGCCAAGAAGCACCGAGTAGACACTGAATAGGACTAAACTATGTACATAATAGTTTTTTGCCTTTTGTTTCATAATAAATGTTATTTATATAACCCCTTTGCTGATTTTTAAAGTGTTACATAAACAGGACAGGTGAAATAGTATCATGTAAAGCAACCATAAACACATGAAAAGACCTAGGTTTACAATTTATGATTAAAACTCTACTATCTACACAATATACATAGACATAAAATGTAAAAACTTAAGTATCTTAGAAACAGTAGCCAATCAGTTGTTTTAATTGTCATATTTGAATTCAGCACATCAAAATACATACTAAATAGCACATTTTATCTCTGAAGCAGACGACTTCTCAAAAATTGTAGACCAGTGTTATCTGTCTTGCTCAAAGACTTTTAGAGCCTCCTAACAGATAAAGTGAGAAGTTTCCATGTTAAATTTCTGATCCCAAAATGTAGTGGTTTGATGTTCAATAAATGGGAGGAATTTAATTAAAAAGGGATAAGTGTTAAGCAGACAGGGGAACCGGTTTAGTGGTCACTTTTATTTTTAGCGGTTTAATTACCCACTGGAGAAAATAGGAATTCAAATTAATCATCTGTAAAAAAGTATGCCTCATGAAATTGAAGACTACTGGTCAAATATTTAGATTAAAGTGGTGCTGAATACTAATGTGTATATATTGGCTGCTCACAGGGAAATTTCTCCAAAGAAAATAGATACATCAAAAAGGCACTTTAAAAATAATCCCAGTTATCATCAAATGCAGATTATTAAATAAGGATTTTTCATAAATGGTTAAATAACTTTAAAGAGAGAGGAAAACAAAGTAGGAATTAGAGATAAGACCAAGCTAAACCCAACTCCTATCCCCACCCACCCAATACTCTGAAAGATCCTAGTTGGATTTGATTCCCGATTCAAATTGCATGATTGAGGCCAGTATCTGGAAGGAGTATATTTTGTGCTAACATACATTAATATTGAATTGTCAGCAGTGTCCAACATTAACATATTTTTCTTTCCCAATCTTAATATTTTTTTAAAACACTAACCATGTATTTGTAAATAAAATCAGTTTATTTTCCTAGAATTACAGTAGAATTATACATATGCATATCTTTGTGGTATTTGACTAGATTGTTAACATTAGATGGGAATCAGGTTGGATAGTTATGATGGGTCAAATTTATTCTTGGTGTAACTCTGTTAAAGTTAATGGAGTTATATCAGGGAAACATTTGATATTGTGTCTACAGTTTGTCTCCTTCTCATACAAGCATCTTCATACCTTCTTCCATGCTACCCTATATGCCTGGAATGTTGCCCCTGATACTGTATATGCCACAAAACCTTCCTCTCCTCCTTGAAACCCACCTTTTTCTACAAATCCTCAACTATCTATCTACATCATAAAAATAAACAACTATAAAAAGAACTGTCTTAGCGTCTGCAGCCCTACAAATTTATTAATTACCCATCACCCTTTCCATCAACTCTTGCTTGATATTATTTCCTCCAGCATTCTCTTGGTGTCGTACCCATACTTGTCTTAGATCATAAACACCTTAAGACAAGGACTGTCTCTAATTGTGACATAACATTACAGTGCCACTGGTGTGCATGGATACAAACACATCACCACCCTTGCAGCTTCACTTGGACAAGTTTTTGGACTCCACTTTCTATCTGTACAGCGCCTAGCATGAAGGGGTCCTGGTCCATGACCAGGACTCATAGGCGCTATAGTGATATAAATAATAATCATCCCAGTGGAATTTTGCTACTGCTGTTAAATAGCTGCCATGTTCCATTCAGATGGCGAATAGTTATCCCACTTGACAAGCCTGTAAAGTGCTTTGAGAGCTGTCTGTAAATGTGATTAGTTATGAGATGAGCTGGCCTTGTCATTATAAAAGTAATTCCTGCTTTGATAAGCTTATACAAACACATTATATTCTTCTTACAGTTTTATTTATCATTCACAATTTGGGCTAAGAGCTTGGCTCTGCAAACCCTTGTTCCTTTGTGAGTAATCCTTTCTCATGCAAGTCGTCCCTCTGATTTCAGTGGGACTCTTAACATGGATGAGAATGTCCTGGGGCTTAAACTAGTTTTGACTTCATTGTGTCAAATAAATGGAAAATATTTTGTGGGGGAGGTCACAACAAAAAGCCGTTCAACACTTATTAAAAACCTTCCTTAAGTATTTGTGGGAAATGACTGCCAACAAAATATTTTTGTCTGCCTGCTAATTTATGACCCTGAAGTGACAGAGGTTATCCTATCTCACTCTGAGTAAAAGTTAAGCTAGGACAGGAATTTGGTTAGTACAAGAGGTCATTTCCAGGAAGCCTTACAGGTGATGATAGTGCTGCAAAAATCCACACACAGACTGTTGCTTTCTAATTTTATCATTCAGTTTAGTGTAGCTACATATGAAGCCTGTGTATATAAGAATAAGTTTGTTTTTTTAAAGACCACATTTCTTCAAGTTAATAGTCACTCAAAAGAGAACAAATTAAGGGGGCAATCGTGCTGCCATTAAAATCAGTGGGTAGTTTGACTTCAGTGGGAACCAGATTGACTTTTAAATCTAGCATCTATTTTACAGAGACAGTTGACTGAAAATAACATCTGTTTTATACAGAGTAGAGTACACCATACTCTGGGCACTGAAAGCGACTTGTATAGAAGTAGGATTCTTAGTGTGTTCCTTAATGTTTAGAAATCGGGTATTCTTGAAGACTAGTATTAAAATCTTCCTAGTACTTTAGCTGGTATACAGTAAACCTGGCAAACATTTCTCTCTTCACCAAAGTAACCGTAAACCTGCTTTTAACAAGTTGTATCTTGTAATCTGATTTGTTTTGATTTAGGTTGCTGTGGAAGTGTTTATGCTTTGCAAGATGTTTTAAAACTCTTCTTCTTCTTCTTCTTCTTTTTAGCTTCTGGAAAAAACCAGCAACATTTTTGATGAACCAGATTCAGTAGCTACTAAAAGTCCTTTGCATTTAGCTGTAAGTATATGACACGTGTTCAGTGTTTGATCGGATAAGTAACCACTTAACCTCTTTGAAGTAAGCTTTACCTGAAATGTAGACCTGCATTGTAACAGCTGGAAAGGGACTTGGGGCCAAGATTTTCAAAAATGCTTCCTTGATAGGGATTTAAAAAAAAAACCAAACCCAAAAAACGTAAGGGAGGTAGGTGCACAGCTCACATTGAATTTCCTTTGAAAATCCTAGCCCTAAATCCTTATGAAGGTACCTAACTAAGAGTATGTTTGTACTTCAAGCCAGGGGTGTAATTCCCAGCTCTAGGAGATGTACATGTGCTAGCTCTCACTGAGCTAGCGTGCAAGCCACCCAAGTTACGTATCTAGCATCTCTGAGGGCATGCACTTTGGGTGGCTAGTTGCTTGCGCCACCATGGCTACATTCTGTTTTAGTGCACTAGCTTGATCAGCGCTAGTGTGGGTACGTCACCTGGAGCTGGGAATCACACCCCCAGCTCCAAGTGTAAACATACCTGACTTGGCCGGGTTTTCAAAAGTGCTGAGCATTCAGCAGCTCCCACTGTAGTCAATAGGAGCTGCTAGCTGCCCAGCACTTCTCAAAATCCAGCCATTTATGGTCCCTAAAGAAGGATTTAGGAGCCTTACTTTAGGAACTCATTTTTGGAAAATCTTGATTATTCTTTTTTGCATCTACATATGATTCTGAAATCTTTTATATTACTGCTGGTGTATAATCATACTAATTATACTTAAAATGTAGGAGGTCCCTATTCTTCTCACATTACAGCAATGTAAAACCAATGTGAGTCAGAAAAGAGGCAGGCCCAATAGGTATTCTGTAAATATTAAGGACAATCAAATCTTTAAATGAGGTTAATAGTCTAGTTCATACCTAAAAGCCAGGAAATTCTGAGTCCTCAGGGTTCATCGTCCCTTGGATACATACGTATGCTTCCTGTTAATGTTAATAGGAGTTAGACAGGGGAAGAATGAGCTTCTTTAACCCTTAGTTGATGCTATTTTTGGAAAGTTATAATTTTTAAGGATGAAAAGTAAGACTTGACTTTGAACTTCAGTGACTATTAGTGGGTGGTTTGGGGTTTTTTTTACATTTGTGTTTCCTTCTTGTATGCCTTTTTCATGAACTGTTTCAACTTTGCAGATGTTAATGCAAAAAACCCCAAACCAAACAAAAAAAACCCCAGCTTGTGACTGAGTCCAATGATGAGCAGCGCAGTTCATACCCACTAGAGTTGGGTGAACCATGCAAATAATTTTCATGGATATTCATGGGAGTTTATAAATAAATAAGCTTCAGCTGGTTTCATTCCTCTTTTTTGTTTGAGTTTAGCGGCTAGCATACATGTTCACTGAAACATCAAATATAAATAAACTTTCAAGCTTATAACTGTGAACATTTGCACCAGAAACCTGTTCTGAGAATGTCTTATTGAATCAGATACCAGAAACATTCCATGTAACCTCAGTGTCCAATCAAAATAGCACAAATTTTTACTTTACAGAAAAGTGCTTGCTCACAAATAAATCATAGCCCAAGGATTGTTAGAAGAAATTATTCAACAAATCAGTTTGAATAATGTATAAATTAAAGAACATCACAATCTGTATGAGAATGGGTCTGAACTGGAAAACGGGTGAAGTGTATCAAACCCTTTATTTCAAATTATTTTGCTCTTTCTCTCGTAATGCATGTTCAGTGGTTTGTTCTTCACAAAACTCTCTCTGCAGGATTTAATTAAAATTTTCCTGAAACTGAATGAGCAGTGAGACTACATGTTACCTGTGCTATCTGTGGATATACACAGGTTCCCTAGCATATGCACACAGCTGACTTCTGATGATCACTGCATCTTGTTTTTGAAGCAACTATTTTTCTGAAAGCTGCTGTGGAATCTTAAAATTCAACTAAATTAAAATAAACAAAGCCCTGATCCTGCAAAGACTTAAGCACATGCTTACATTCATACAGCTGTGAGTAGTTTCTTTTAATGGGACTACTCACAGCACTAGAGTAAGCATGTGCATAATTCTTGGAAGGGTCAGAAGCCTACGGGAGGAAATATCTTCTGGTTTCCAATTAGAGAGTTCATTAATTTGAGGGAGCCGCTTTTTTCTGTTGTATTGATACATTCAATACAATCTCACATAAGACAGCAAATTTGTATTAGGAAATTTTGCAAAAAGTCATGGATTTTATCAACATTTGACTCTTTTTCCACTCAAATTCCTTTCCACCCTCCTCCTATCCTATACAAACTTAATTTTGGCAATTCCTGACTTTTGGCTGCTTACCCTGCAACTTTAAGGTTCTCTTAATGCTGTTTTTTGTATGGAATACTCTGGGTTAAAAAGAGAGGGCTGGGGGAGGGGGACTGGAGGGAAGGTTGACAAAAGGAGTCCATTCTTGTGGACTTCCAAAGTTGCTTGAGACAAAGCATTCCAGGGATTTCTAGCCAAAAAGTTCCACAATTTTTGGCAAGCCACTATTTTATTTTTAAATTAACCTGGTGCCAGAACTTTTCTTTGTTTTCTTCTCTACCCATCCCCCATATCACACTGGCCTGAGGTCCAGGACAGGCAACATAGAATGCTGAACGAATGAGAGGTTTAACATCAACTATCTTTCATCCTGTCAGAGTTAGAAATGAGAGCCAAACACCTTTGTAAATGGGAAGTTCACCAGGCAGGCTTCTCCAATGAAGCATTCTCTGGCTTTTAGTGCCAGAAGGTCCCCAAAATGTGAGACCCTAAAGCTTCAATATTAATAGATAGTTGAAATAGCTTTTCTGTATGTTTTACTACTTAGAATTTTTCTCTTACATCGAGATCTCAATAATTAGGCTCATGGTACTAAGGTAATTTGGCCTCACCGTGGAAGTAAATTTGACTTTAAATATCTAAAGTATTTTTTATTTAAAAAACATTCCCTATACAGAATGTACAAAGAGGGTGTGGGTGCACTTGTTTGGGCTTGCATACAGAACTCATTTGTGGCTTTGCTACTTCTGAGTAATGTGGCTGTGCCTGACTCATGCTGTTCAAACCTCTGCGACACACTACACCATCCTGTGTCTTCTCTCATATTTATATCCTGCATGTGTCATTACATTGAACTGTCTGTAGACATTTGATAAGGCTTGATGCAGAAATGATTGGGTGAGGTTCTTTGGACTGTGGCATGTAGGAGGTCAGAGGCTAGATGTTCATTATGGCCTCTTATGTCATTAAAAACCACAAATTTTCAGGCACCTGCAACCCTCTGGCCTCCTATACCATTCACACTGGAATGTGGGAAAACCCACAGGAACTTGGGAGTTTCAGGCCATAGAACCATGCAACATCAGAATAAAGTATCTCTGTACTATAGTTTCCATTGTGTTCAAATGACTATCACAATGAAAAATTGTATTCCTGGGCTGCACGTGTGTTGTGCTTTTCAGTCAGGAGAGTAGTGAGTAAGATCTGTATTGCTTTATTCCAAACATAACCTGTTTTGGATTTCTAGGCCTATAACGGTCATCATCAAGCCTTGGAAGTACTTCTTCAGTCGCTGGTAGACTTGGATATTAAGGATGAGAAAGGACGCACTGCCTTGGACCTGGCTGCCTTTAAAGGACATGCAGAATGTGTTGAAGCTCTCATCAGCCAGGGTGCTTCCATCTTGGTAAAAGATGATATCACCAAAAGAACCCCACTCCATGCCTCAGGTGAGTGTAATTGTATTTTATCTTGAGAGAGAAAACCTATAACATGACAGAGGTTAGTAGTGATGTTTGCTTAGCTACCATCTCTTTTGAAGGTTATTGCTAACCTAATTAATTATTGGAGCATTGAGACTTCATCCTTAGTGAACTGCCACCAGGAACTAGAGCTAACTCTATCTTTCCATTCCTCAACCTTCCCTCTGTCCCCATGAAGTGCTCCAATTCTCCCCCCCACAGACTGACCTCATTCACCAGGGCTATTTCCTCTTTCCACACCTATCTCCCTTCTCTGATGCATGAGTTTTCCCCCACCCACCTCATACTGGATGGTTTCAGCTAGAGAGTCAGATGAAGAAGCAAGTAGCAATGAGGCAGATCTTACTAGGAAAAAAACCTGAAAATCAAGGTGGATTCCCATTGACGATGAAGTGAGGTCGTTTGTATTCACTCCAGATAAGTCCCACCCTGCCCTTACGCTGCCAGAAACCTTCAGTGACCTCCTGCAGCAGCACATCCCCCGTCCCTTTATTTCCTCTCAAACCCAGAGAAAATCACCAGTTTCTAAGTGTTATCCACCTAGCTAGTAAACTTCTTGGGAACCAACCACTTCCATAAGGGTTAATAGTCTCTTTTCTTCGCTTGTTGAGTGTTCCTTAGTAAGTCAGGTACTCTGATTACAAAGTATGGAACTGGTGTCTTACATCTTAAAGGCTGTTCTTTAACATATTAAAGATTTCTATATATGCAGGTTTTCCCCCCCTCTGATTTATGTATAGCTGACAAACAGAACAATAAACCTACTTGTCATTGTGCCTCACACTGATGGACTCAGTATGGTCTAACAGCAACCTCTAGTGGCAAAATAGAATCAGTACATTGTTTGCTATAGATCCGTTTTCAGGTCCAGATTTACTTGTCTTCCTGCACAGCTGTTTTTTCTGCTTAGAATAAAATGTGCACACATCTCTAAAATCTATCAGACAGTTTTTAAAATGCAATCATATATGCAAATGGACAACACAAGATAAAATATGCTGCGCCTGTTTTGTCTCACACCTTTGTCTGCCGTACATTTTAACTGCATCTGAGGAAAACCTAGATTGTAGACCTGTGGTATACATTAAACAACATGCTTTGGGCCTTCTTAAATTGTGGATCAAAGATGCATATGTTAATGTTGCCACAGTGCAGCAAAGGAGAGCTGTATGGCAACTGCACAAACCTATTATCAGAAGTCAGTGAATCTTTATTTTAAAAAAAAGAGTCTTTAGATGCATCCGATGAAGTGAGTATTAACCCACGAAAGCTTATGCTGAAATAAATTTGTTAGTCTCTAAGGTGCTACAAGTTTTTCTTTCTTATTTTCATTTTGCTGACACAGACTAACACGGCTACTACACTTAAACCAGTCTTTAGATGGTTTCTGATGCGTCACTGAGTGTTGACTGTAAAATGCAGTGCAGATATAAGGGTACAATTTCCTTTTGATACATCACATGCTCTAATTCCTGTATAGGATTAATAGTGCATGTGATGCAAGAGGAGAATATATGCCTTACAACGCCATGATTAAATGTAATGTAGGCACATAAGATTTGCACTGTGAGAGATCATGCTCTGTGTATATGTTTGTCATTTGGTTTCCTTTCCTTTCACCTCATCTTCAGATTGTGCCTCCTGCTTTATTTCCATATGTTTATGGTTCTGTCAAAAAGTCCACCCCCTATTAAAGCTGCTGAAAATTACAGTATGTTTTCTTACTGCTCATATTTTTCAGTGTGTAACTATACCTACCAGAGTCCCGCTTTATCATGTTGAAGGCTCCTGGTGGGCTGGAGATGTCCCATGTTGTCATCTAGGCAGCTAGTGCACAGGTTGTTAGCCTGCAGCTGAGTATTTAACCTGAATATACTATTGTTCCTGTCAGCTGTAATGTATTGGCATGCAACAAATGTTGACTGCATCCACTCCCTTCGATTGGGTGGAATATATCAGAACTGCTCAAAGCTTTAGGCCCAAGTCAGCAAGGTTCTTAAGCACCTGACTATCCTTTGAGTATGTGAGTAGTCTCAGAGAAGTAAATGAGACAAGTGGTGTGGTTGAAGTTGGACGTATGATTCAGTATCTTGCAATGATTTTACTTTCTAGTGGCTAGACACATGAAAAGAGGATAGAACTGTTAGTGACTCTCCATTAGCTTTCAGAAGTAATGTTAGCTCAAGAGGTAGAGCCTTGTGGTACTGATGCTTTAAAATTCTGCAGGCCTTAGCCTTTTGTTATTTTTCATCTAGCGGGAGCATGGTGTCTGGAGTTGCACAATCAGAAGGGGTCCTGCCCTTCCACTCCTTCCCATTAATTGTGACATTTTAAAATTGCTGTTTTTAAATGACATCACATTATTCAAAGACCAGAGCACATTCAACCCAAGATTGGCAAATCATTATAGCTTCAAGATGTGACAGAAGCACTAGTGAAGACGTGTGCTCACAGTCAGCTCCTGCAGACTCAAAAGACACCCTGGGAGATTGGTATTTTACTTGGATAGAGAAAACATAATTACTCTGCCACCAAAAACCTCCGATTCTATTTGTATAACATGGTCAGGGCTTAAGGATTGTCTGCCTGACCTCTCCGTAAAGTCGCAGTAATGAGGATGGTCACAACAGAAGGATTCCCTCTCTCTTTAAAATGTGGTCATACTCTGGAAAGTTATTTGTGCAAATGGCGTAGCTGCTTTCCATGTTCATTGTGTTTCAGTGACTCAATCTCATGTGTGCTCAGTTTAAAAAAATAAAAAATAAAAAAAAGCCTGATTCACCTCTGCCTTTCTGCAGTCTTATGCTGGTTTAATGCCATTTAAATCAAAAGAGTAAAGCCTGCATAAAACTAGATTAATGCAGTTTTGAATCAGGCCCATAATTTTTCTAACTGCCAAAGTTGCAAACTGAGTTTGGGCTCTGAAGGACAAGCAGTATTCATTCTGGCTTGTGAATCATCATCAGTATCAAAGATTTTGCAACTCAGAAGTAGTTCATAATTCTGTTGTAGCTGCACAAGCTACAGAGTTCAGAGGTCATTCTCACACAGGTGTGTGGATTCTGCAGTGCTAACAGAAGTAACATATAGTAAACACTTGTTTTGTTATTTTGTGACTAAAAATACAGACAGGGAACAGATCTGCTAAGTATGGAGATGCTATTTCTACAGTCGCTTTTCTTACCACACTCACACTCTAATCACTGTTCTTTATCTTGTCTACCATAGGGTTTACGCTGCCACCCATCACCGTAGTATCCGAGTGCCTTCCATGTAAAATCAGTAGCAATAGTTTAATCCAGAGCTTTCCAAACTGTGTGTCGTGACATGTTAGTGTGTCGGTGGCAGTGTGTAGGTGTGTCGCGGGGTGGCAGGCGTGCTCTGCTCCCGGGCGTGCTCCGCTCCCCGGCTGGGGCAGCGGGGCGGCAGGCGTTCCGCGCTCCTCTCCGGCAGGGGGAGCGGGGCGGCAGGCATGCCGCCCTCCCCCGCGGCGTTTTGGCGGGGTGGCGTTGTTGGGCGGGGGGTGTTTCGGCCGGCGTTGGGGGTGGGGGCGGCACTTGGGGGTTTTTTTTTTGTTTGTTTTTTTGCTTGTGGTGGCTGGCCCTGGGTACTGCGCATGCGCAGTATGTGTAATCCGGGCGGAATTGATTCCGCATCACTTCCGGTGTGTCGTGAAATGATGCATGTCTAAAAAGTGTGTCACCAACATGAAAAGTTTGGAAAGCTCTGGTTTAATCGCTAGAGGGCTTCCTGGAGTCTCTGGCACTTCTCCCTTTTTGGGTAAAAGCTCTCCTAGGAATATGAACAAAACAAGTTAACCTTTAAATCTACTGTAAAACAACATGGACTAGGTTTGTACCCCAAAACAAATGGGACTCTAGAGAAAAGAGTTGAGCTACATACATATTAATCAGAAGGCAAAAAAACTGCATATACAGGATAAAGACTTAAGAATAACTCTTCTTAATTTAGAGAGAGAGAAAAAGTGTGTGTGTTTGTGTAAGAGCGGGGGCCGGGCTTTGTCTTCACCGACACACAGGTTGTTTTACAGCAAGATAACTAATGTGTGATAGCTATCTTCCTGTAAAATCCTAGTGCAGACAAGGCATCTGTAGTGTCTACAGCAACTAACTAGGCAAACTCAGTACTATATACCCTATCTCTCCTAGCTTGCCTCATGATAAAATTGAAGTGCCTTGTCTCCACTGTGTTTTTACTGTGGGATAGCTAAGGCACATAGGTAAAAACACACCTTTTTTTTTTGTCAGCGAAGGCATAGCTAAAAAGAGAGAGAGAGAGCATATGCTGTCGGGGGCAGAAAGAGGATGTGCATTCCATGTGTGTGACATCCCTTCCAGCCTGCCTTGTTGCTGTTGATGGGATTGCCAAGGGAGCCATTACTAGTCCAGAGTAGAAAGAGAGACACCATATATGACATTTATGTATTATTTCTCTAGTAAAATAACAAAGTATTACACCAAACAGAGCTGTGCACAATACTATAAAACCCAATCACAGACACCTCCCAACAAAATGACTAGGAACTCAAATTCCCATTCTCAACTATTCTGTGACACTTCCTGAAATTGAATAATTTTTTATTGTATTGTTTAGTGTGTTCCATACAGAAGCTATAACACCTAAATGAATGTCCACATGATGACTCCTTAGAAGCCCATGGATACCAGTTCCATGCATCTTTTATTGCAAAGTCTGGGCAGAAATCACACTGAATGAAGCACTTGAATTACTTTGTGTGTGTGCTTGAGAGAGAGAGAGAGAGAGAAAAGGCTTTCGTGTGCACGCACACACTCTTTCAAATAATTACACAAACACTCTTCACGAACAAAACATTTGAAAGATACTCTGGTTGGTTGGTTTGTTGTATTTCATCGAATTTTACACAGCTCTGTTCAGTGTAACGCTTTGTCATTTTACTAGAGAAATAATACAACTAAAAGTATCTATTTTTTCCGGGCATGTTCAACGAGAACACCTCCTGCTTTCTCCTGGATATACTCTCTGTACACTACATCATTTGGCCCTGTATAATGGTGACTTTCTCTATAGCCTAGATTAGATGTGGCTCCTTCTAACCCCAGTCTCTGCTCTGGCTAGGAAGGGGCCTCTAGAGAATTGCAAATGTTCCCTCTAGCACTGAGTGTATGGCTTCTCTAGTGCTTAGCAAAAAAACCCCAAGAAAAATACCTGTGGCACCTTAGAGACTAACAAATTTATTTCAGCATAAGCTTTCGTGGGTTAAGAACCCACTTCATCAGATGCATGGAATGGAACATACAGTAATCAGATATTTATACATTCAGAGAAACATGAAAAGGTGGGAGTGTCTATATCAATGTTACGTATCAGAGGGGTAGCCGTGTTAGTCTGGATCTGTAGAAGCGACAAAGAGTTCTGTGGCACCCTATAGACTAACAGACGTATTGGAGCATAAGCTTTCGTGGGTGAATCCCCATTTCAGATGCATCCGAAGAAGTGGGGATTCACCCACGAAAGCTTATGCTCCAATACGTCTGTTAGTCTATAAGGTGCCACAGAACTCTTTGTCGCTTCTATATCAATGTTAAGAGGCTAATTAATTGAAAGGAACTGTTATCAGTAGAAACTTTTGAAGTGATAATCAACAGGGGCCATTACAGACAGTTGACACAAAGGTGTTAAGGGTTTTTTAAGGAGGGGAAATAAATTCAATTA
Source organism: Chelydra serpentina (assembly GCA_037349315.1). Classification (NCBI taxonomy): domain Eukaryota; kingdom Metazoa; phylum Chordata; order Testudines; family Chelydridae; genus Chelydra; species Chelydra serpentina. The sequence goes on along the minus strand of JBAIAC010000029.1, from coordinate 30,047,822 downwards.
ACGTAAAGTTTCTACTGATAACAGTTTCTTTCAATTAATTAGCCTCTTAACATTGATATAGACACGCCCACCTTTTCATGTTTCTCTGAATGTATAAATATCTGATTAGTGTATGTTCCATTCCATGCATCCGATGAAGTGGGTTCTTAACCCACGAAAGCTTATGCTGAAATAAATGTGTTAGTCTCTAAGGTGCCACAGGTATTTTTCTTGTTTTCTTTTTGCTGACACAGACTAACACGGCTACTACACTGAAACCTGTCTAGTGCTTAGCTAACTCCTACTCTGCTTGGGACCAAACTCATGTTCCTTGCAAAATCTGTAATGCTAAGTGACTGCTGGGCCAACTCCTGAGAGGTTCTTGGAGTATCTGTTCTATTGATCATTTACCTAAACCCTTTTTACACATTGGTGTGAGAAGTGTTGATTTCCCTAGTTACTACTGAAGGAGAGCTAGTGACTCATTTGCACTGCAGAGCTGTTTACATGTTCTGGTTATGCCATTACTTAATGGTAAATATCAGAGAAATTCTTATTTTTGTAGATAGAGCAGCAAAGGTTATTTTTGGGTATGCAATTTAAATCCAGGATGATGTGTACAAGTTTCTCAGCCAGCGCAATGTGACATGGCATTGTGCACAAAGTTTGTTGCATCAGCCCATGGAAACCAGGCAGTGAGAAGGAACAACTCTCCTGTTAGGATGGGAACAGGATCACATTATATGCAGATGATGGAGAAATTATTGCAATTAAAAACAATACCTGCCCACCCCCAAAAAACCCCACCCAGTGCTGTATCATCCATTTGGTGGATTGTATAAACACGAGTCCTGCAACAGATGAAAAAAGCAAAAATGTTTTCAGTGTCTAGCCCTACTAAACATAATGTGTTAAACTGAGAGAGGTTTTCTCTAGGTCTGTAAGAGCTGTAAAATTGTAAGGGTTACATTTTAATTTTTTTTCTTCAGTTGAGAAATAGTTCTGACATCCAATGTTAAACTAGAAAAACAGAGGAAAAACTCAGGTTGAATTCTTGGCCCTGGTTAGTCCTCTGCACTGACGTACAAGGAAATTACTCAAATCACTGTGCACTGTGACCCCCTGCTAACTGTGCTGTGAGGGTCCAAAGAGTCTTATCTAACCTCCATTGGCTAAGGAAGGTTGCCACAAAGCAGAGCCTGGAGGAATGAAAGGAAGATGGGAGCTCTCTGTTGAGAACTGATAGAGAAAACCATCTTTTGATGATAAAGACTGAGAATTTCAGAAGTGATGATGATTTGGGGTGCCCAGTTTGAGTCCTCTCAAAGGGGCTTGATTGTCAGAGGGCAAGTTGTCCTCACTTCCTTAAAATCAGGCCCCTTTGAGGTCCCCAGCTGGGTATCCAAAACCGCTTGTCACTTTTGACAATCTTGGCCAAAGGCTGTGGGGAAAGTAGGAGGGAACAGGGGAGGAGACACTAGTCATGAGACGAACAAATTTACTTTTAAAAAATTATTTATTTGAGACTCAATGAATTCTTGACATTTATGCCATTGAAAGGTCTGAGGTTGGCAGTGTGTGTGTGTGTGTGTGGGGGGAGAGACTTGATGTCCTTCTGCCAGGTACAACAAGGAGAGCAGTAGCACAAGCTTCCCTCACTCCTCTACTCGTGTTACCTCAACCCTTTTCTGTAGGGACTAACTCAGAGGGTGTCTCCAGTCAGTCCTTACACCTCTTGGGTGCCTGTTGTGGACACATCAGCAGTAAGGTGCCCAAGGAACAGCATACACAGGTCCAAGCAACAATAATAAGATTTGCTCATGTAACTGCCAATGCATTAAAAATAAAAAGTATTGTCTCATCCAATCTGCAGGATTCTGAAATGTTACTTCCTTTGGTAGGAGTCTTCTCAGGAGTCTATGACTCAAAAAATATCAGATACTTTTTTGAGTTGCTTATTTGTGATTTCTGTATGCAACAAAAACCATCCTCTTTTTGCTGCAGTCAGAACCAAGAGCACAATTTCATTAGCACAAGCTAAGTGACAATTACCTGACTGTTCATTTCTGTCATTGGAGAATGTCTTTTCCCACCTTAAATAAACCTCTCTGCCATAGGTGTTTTGAGGGAACAGTGTCTGAAATGCAGTTCTTGTGTTAGTTTCATAAATGTGTGTTAGTTTTAGTATGTTTACAGACTGGTAAATATGTTTTGTTTCTTTCTAGTCATCAACGGTCACACACCATGTTTGCGGCTGTTGCTGGAAGTTGCAGACAACCCTGATGTGACAGACGCCAAAGGACAGTAAGCTTTTTTTGTTTTGATACAGTACTGTGATATGAATGGGAGCTCCATAAATTGCTCACAGCATAGGTACTTGTATGAAATGCTGAATACAGTACTGTATACAACTCCTGCACCACTCCAATTTTTCCTTATAGAATTTGGCAAACATTACAAAGTACACATTCAGTTGATCAAAGCCATAGAATAAACACTAGCAAGGGGAAAACATTATTTATTAATTTTAGATGCTACCTCAATCTTTATGAAATTCTTCTGAGATGTTTAAGGCTAAATTCAGTTAAAAACTGATCAGTTTCTGAGCTGTTTCTAGGCAGACTCTCACCCTAATTTTTTTTTGATATTTTAGGACATACTTGGTCTTTTGGGACAGAGAATTTGGACAGAGTATTAATTGAATGTGACACTTAAATTGGAGTTGATGTACATGATAATGGTTTTCACTTCTCATTAAAGAGTAATTATGGAGGGAAGATGCAAGTATATTCTAAATGTGGAAATTGTGAATGCCTTTCAAATTTCAGACAAATGACTGCCATGTTTTTAAAGGGCATCAATTTCAGTCCCTGAACCATCACCTTAAAACAAAAGGAGAATAAATCCCGTTTTGAAAAGACATGGAAGAAATATTGCTCCAGTGTCTGGCTGAGGGATGATTGGTACAAATGAGATACGGAGTACAATTGCCTTTCCCCCCTTATTAAACAGTTCTTCCCAGGACTTTTTAAAAAATTTTAAAATTACATAAATAGTTACCTTAATAACTAGAGTGGGTTATTACACAAGTGAGCTTCATGAGGCTGATATTCTGCTGCAGACTGCTATAATCGTGGGTTATTAAAGAACCAATTTTTAACATGGACTGGCTTGAACAATGCTGCAATGTAAACTGCCTACAAATCAGATATGTGTTTCTCTGTTAATAATGATTTTGTTTGTTGCATTGCTTAACAATAAAATTGTACAAAAGTATCTTAATTTGGGTTATATAGATGAATATAGGGCATGAAGATGGTGGTGGAGAAAGGAAGTGTGTGGAAAATGGCAAGAATTCCTGGCGCCCCTCTTCCCCCAAAGGATAAGTTAACAGTGGAAATGGCATGTATTCTTAAAGCTGTGATTACTTCTCATTTTCTAGAACCCCACTGATGCTAGCTGTGGCATATGGGCACATTGATGCTGTTTCCTTGTTACTTGAAAAAGAAGCATCTGTAGATGCAGCCGATCTCCTGGGATGCACAGCTTTACATCGAGGGGTGACTATTAATTTTATGACCCTTAAGTATCCATATTAACTTTATGGTTATGGCTTTTCTTTTATGAACAAAGAGGTATTAAATTGAGAGATGATTGTAAATAATTGAAAATATTAACAAGCATGGGAAGGTTGGGTTAAAGAAGTGAGTAATAAGTTTTGAGTGGAAGGCAATGAGATTTGGGGTAGATATCTCTTCTAGGAGTAAGCTCCTCAGTCAAGATGCAGTTGCTGAGAGAGCTAATAGGGTTACATATAAATATGACCCCATGTAGTGAACAGTTTTCCATATGAGTCCTGGAAATACCTGTACAAAATAGAAACCATTGCATAAAGCTTCTGTTCCATACCGATAACAATACATGAACATGATTAAAATACTGTAGGAGATAAGCAAATCAATGTCAGAGGCAGCAGATGTGATAGTAGGAGCTGGATTACTGGAGCAGCTTTCTAAAAGATTTGATATTTTTGGTAGTGTTGTTATTGCTTCTCATTCACCCTTTCCTTCCTAGTATTTGTGGTTTCACTCTTGATTGACCTCCCCGCCCATTCAGTTGGACTCAAATACGATCTTTAGTACTCCACCCTTTATTCTAAGAATCTCCATGTTCAGCCATAAGCTCCTAATGGTCTAACTTGTACCTGACTTCACTGGAGATGCTCATCCTTAAACTGCCAGGTCAGGTAAACTGTGTCCTTAGAAGCTGGTACTAGTGCTTGTCAATACAAAGAGGCACTCAGAGGCGCAAGTAGCTTCTCACCAATTTCCTGGAGCCCAACCTTGCCACCCAGTATTCAAAAGCATGTCACGTATCTCACATATCCTTTGCCACAATGCCGACACTATATCAACCTGCTGATTCACTTCTTTGTTGTTATCAGATTATGACTGGGCATGAGGAATGCGTTCAAATGCTGTTGGAACAAGAAGTATCTATCTTGTGTAAAGACTCCAGAGGCAGGACACCTCTACATTATGCAGCAGCTCATGGTCATGCCACTTGGTTGAGTGAATTATTGCAGATGGCACTGTCAGAAGAGGACTGTAGTTTCAAAGATAATCAAGGTTATACACCATTGCACTGGGCTTGTTATAATGGTAAGCTTTTCTCTTTTTATACCTTTTGCCAAACGCAAATGTGGGTTTGGTGCTAGGAAGTAAATTGTAAAATAGCTCGCAGCATAAAAAGTTTGAGATGTAGATTCTCTCTCCCTTTGCCTTTTGAAGTTGTAGCAAGAAATTGCTACATTTATCCTTCAAGTCAGAAGGCAGGGAGATTCCAGCAAAACAGCAACCTTGCTTCACAGTCAGCCACTAGGTGCATGCCTTAATCATGATGCACACTGGAACCATCCTTTGGAGGCTGGGCATGAAATCTGGCTCCTTTAACGTCAATGGCATAACTCCCATTGACATCACTGAGGCTAGGATTCCATCCTACAAGAGTCAGTCTCATGCACCAGTGTATAGGAGGTATCCTCCCAGTTACTATAGTACACATAGTACAACAGGCTTGCATTAGTGTCTTCTCATTAGGGTGGTTTGAGACTGTAAGTCGAAGACTAAGCTTCTAAGTACAGAGTGATAGATTGCTGACCATCTCTGAAGATCTAAAAGACTATTTTGCAGAGTGTCATAGCACAATATGAAAACACGAGACCATTTAAAAAAAAAAACCACAAGCACCCAAATTAGATATCGGTCTAGTTCACAGCACCTCTAAAAGTATCTCACAGTCTTTAAGTTTTATTGCATAAGAACTTGCATATGCAGTACAGCCTAGCTTATTTCAAATGCTTAAATGCAGTGCACATGGGACCTTAATATGAAAATGAGCTATTTGCTTGCTTTTTATAACAATAAATCATCTGCTCGCTTGTAGGTAATGAAAACTGCATAGAGGTACTATTGGAACAGAAATATTTCCGCAAATTTAATGGTAACAACTTCTCTCCATTGCACTGTGCCGTGTAAGTAGAAATATCAATATTAAATCTGGCTATTTTGCTTTAGGATATATCCAGAAAATGAGTAGTATGAGAACAATAAAGTTATCTGGGTGTAGAGATAATAGTACTAGCAAATGATTTTTAGATCTGATGATGATGATGTACATATCCTTGTGGTGAAAAACTGGTGCTATCAGGAGCCATATGAATTACTGCAGTCTGAGTGAATTTATTACACTTTTCATCTAATGGCCTGAAGTTGCACTCTCACGATTACAGGGCAAGCCGAACCTCTATCCCCTTTCTGGCCTGAGTGCAGCATTAGAGAAAAAAGGATTTAAAACAAGTTTACACAAATATTTACCTTAACTCAAGGTCAACCATCCCCTAAGGGTGACCTAAGCAGGTTTCGCTTGCTGAGACATCCCCAGCCGGCTCCAGGGGCTAAGGCTGGTTTCAGTCTGGTTCCCTCCAGCGCACTCTCCCCCGAGAGAGAGTGTCCCTCTTTAAATCCTGCTACAGTTCTTTGTTCTTCTGTTTTGTCAGGTTCTGGCCATTCCTGGCCAAAAACCAGTTTTGTAGGTTGGCTGAAGATGGAGGCAGAATCATCAAAGTTTTGGCATTGTGCCTTAACAACTCCAAAGTGTTTACTAATAGATGGCTGCCTTGAGCCATTCTTCTCCTTCCTACCTGCATTTAAGACAGACTTCTGTTGAGTTAAACCAACATATTCATACAATTAGGGTGACCAGATGTCCCGACTTTATAGGGACAGTCCCAATTTTTGGGTCTTTTTCTTATATAGGCTCCTATTACCCCCCACTCCCTGTCCCGATTTTTCACATTTGCTTTCTGGTCACCCTATATACAATAAACATCCCAATAACCAGGCCAACATACACTGTCAATAAATTACCACAGGCCAGCTCCAAATCTGCCTGTCACACTCAGAAAAAATTAGCTCAATTTAGGGCAAAGCATACATAGTATTTTGGGAGTGTGCTTTTTAAGTGGGGTAAACCAGCAGAAAAATCAATAAGATTATAGAATCAAACACAAACATTCATGATTCTTGCTGAGGTTTAGAATTACTGACTTATGAACTCTTCATTCTACTGGTAGTATAGTTATCTTCTCTTTGTGCGTATCCTATATAAAAACCTGCTTAAAATAAAACCACTTCGGGCTGAAACTTGATACATAAAATCTGAACCCCAAATGGTCACTTAAAAAAAAATGGTCTCCTTCTCCCCAGCAGAGCAATCTGGAGACAGGGACCAAAACTCAATAAGCTTTTTCTTTGGGTTTAAGATAATAGAGGTCATTGTCATCCATAAAATGACAGCATTTCTATGGAAATACTGGCTTGACTAAAATGTTACTAAAAAGTGACAGTATTCTATGAAAAATTAGTTTTCTATATTAACTATAAAATGGCATATGCTGCATATAATAATTACAGTTAATATTTTTAAACATTAAAGACTTAATTGAAGACTAAGGGGATAACATTCTTCTCAGCCTAAAGGCCTGTTGGATCCATGAGACAAACTGCTTGGTGTTGCAATGTTTTGCCAAATACAGACTGCCATTTCTCTCCTCTCGCCCCCCACCCCCCCCACCCCCCAACTCCTTGGAAATAGTGAGACCTTGTGAATACTTTAAATGTTTGAATAAAGTTACTTTCACTTAAGCCCACACATCTGAGCATTGGCTAGGCTCAGATATCGGCTCTAAGTTTAAACTAATTTAAAGGCTTTAAAGAAGTTTTGGGGAGTGTTCACTCAAGGCCACTAGTTCGGATTTACTTCTGAGAAGGATTCCCCACAGCCATTTAAACATTGACAAGTGTTCCAATTGAATATGAAGGTGTGTGTGGAGGTTTTTTTTTTCCGGATTTTTTTGCTTTAAGGTTTAGTTGTAGTAAGAAATTTAAGGTTTAGTCAGTGCATTGAACCTTCTGTTCGTTTTGTGTCGGCAGAGCTCCGTTGAAGGGATCGGCTGTGCACAGCCAGTTGCAGGACTAGTGTGATTCAAATCCAAAATAGTAGCTGCAATTTGATTGTAATGGAGCGACACTGATTTACAGCAGCTGGGATCAGGCCCATATTGTTAAAGCAAAAATTAATTGGGACACATTACAAATATACAGAAAGAAATACTAATGTACTGTCAGTTGGGGAAAGGAATGAAGTGTGTATGGGCAGAATGGAAAACGGTTAGACTTTTTTCCTTAAAAATAATTGTTCTTTCCTTTATAGAATCAATGATCATGAAAATTGTGCTTCACTGCTCATTGGGGCTATAGATGCAAGCATCGTCAACTGTAAAGATGACAAAGGAAGGTAAGAGTTCAGTTTCTTGAATACAATGCATTTCACCTTCATAAATCGGTCTAAGATCATAATTTTTGCTTTGTGCAACTAGTCTACATCTGGGTTAAAATTTGTCAGATCAGCTCCTGATGACCCAGAAGTTGAATTGTAACAAAGGAAGTGGTGATTCACTTCTAGAAAGAATATTAATTATTTAATGTTGCTACCAAAATAAATATTACTTTATTTAAAATGCCCGGGGCTAAGGGTTGTTCACCGGAACCCAGTATGGCGGAAGTTCTGCTTTTTTTACCCCCTCTTCCCAGATTGCTTTTTATGGTTAAAAGGAAACAGACTCCAATTTGTGGCAAATGAAAAAGCTGAGTTAATTCCTAGTTGTAAAACATAAACATTCACATAGGCCTTGATTAAGCAAACACATTTAAGCACATTCAATTTTGCAGGACCATAATTTGTAAAATAGAAAAATATTTAACATCTGAAATAACTCTTATTAAACAAAATACACTACTGACTCTGAATGACAGATGGGGTCAACTGGGTCATGTACACACCCACATCTTTAAATTATTTGGGGGCAGTGAGAATCTCCTCTACATTAAAATGTACTTCTATGTATTTATTTAGTTTTGTTAAAGTTGTATAACAATTGAATTGCTGCCCATTGCATGCTCTGGGTACCCTTACAACAAATAAAATTTTGGTCATGTAGTTAAAATTAAATACCTCACTCTCAAAGTTCTCCAGATAACAATAAAACTAAAAAGCAAAACAAAACAAAAACAGCCATAAAACAAAACAAGAACACCCCGTCATCAGACACTGCTGGAAACAACTCACCCCGCCCCAGTTTTCTTTTCCCAAATGTCTCAGTCTTATCATATGGAGACAGAGAACCCATCCTTAGAGTTGTGGCATCCTCTCAAAATTAAAATAAGCTACAAACCTTATAAAATCAGTGCTACGCTTTACAGTAATGTTGACAAACATGGGTTACAGTATGGTTACCGCAGTGTTCAGATCATTATTGTAGGTAGAATACTGTAGCATTTTTTTAATAATGGGAAGGCAAGATCCAGATTTTCCTTGCATTTTATCTATGTCACAAGCTTCTTCAAAAAATCAAGAATAATAGAGAGGTCTGCTGGTTTTTTTTGCATTGTACAGTATGTTCTGTTAAACATCCTGTTTTTATGAGCTTGTCCACAACTCCATCCACCTGATGCTTGCTAGTTTTAGACTTTTCAGTGTACAAACACTGAGGATGCAACTGTTACCTTTATTGCTTATATGAGAGTAGCATCCTAACTTGCCTTGTTGAGAGTTTAAAGTTTCATAGGAAAAAAGCTTCAAAACTTCTTGTACCGTTCTGCTTAAGGCTACAAGGAACAACAATATTGTAATTCTTTATAGATCATTTAATATCCTAAAGCTATAACCATGCTGTTTTTTCTCTTAGAACTCCACTTCATGCGGCAGCCTTTGCCGATCACATGGAATGCTTGCAGCTTCTTTTAAATCACAATGCACTGGTAAATGCTGCAGATAATTCAGGGAAAACACCACTTATGATGGCAGCTGAAAATGGACATGCAGGTGCTGTAGGTAGGTACCTACTTGCTTCTGTATATCTTGAAAGAAAATGAAGGCTACTGTACTTGCCCATCCAAGTGCTTTATCAGTTTTTTCCACTTGGGGTTTAGAATTAAAATACTAAGAGGAAGAGATACTAAGAGTACATACATAAATACGTGTCCATCTATTTTATATAAGAGGTAAAAGGAAGTTAGCTTCATATTACTAAAAAGTCTCATGTGTTTATTGCACCCAGAATTCTTATGTCAGTTGTTTTCACTTTACTTTGCAAATAGTTTCAGTAACAGATAAACCATGCCCAATTTTCTGCCAAAAGTCGTGTAACATGTGATTAAAAAGTGCTCTTGGTATTTATTCCTTCATTTGTCTCATTTCCCTGATTATACAGGGCAATAGAATCTCCTTCTAGTAGGAAGATGAAGAGTAATCTTTTATAGTTAAATTATTAAAAGATGTGTATTTTGAAGTGCAAAATATTGTTTTGAATGGGCAACTGTAAGTTGAGTCTGGATTTTTTTTTTTTTTAACTTATAACGAAGATTAACTCATATTTTCTCTCCAGGCTTGACTGCGTAGCCCACATCCTGGATTGCTACACCCATTATCTATATAATGAGATATAATGAGTCAGCAGAACCCACTTAATTCCTCTCAAAGCAGGATCCACAGTTGTTAACTGGGTGGACTGTTTCAGGCCAAAACTGCCATTCTGATGCTGCAGATTTCATCAGTTAAAATTAAAATGAATACATTTGAACTGACAATTTTGGGTAAAATGAACATTTAATTAACAGTTTTCCATTTTCAACCAGCTGTTAGCTTTGGTTTGATTGCTGATTAACTGCACAAATTACAATTTGTTCACTGATAATTTTTCCTCCACATTTGTTTGGTTTATATAGAATAAGGATCTATTTGACCATGTACAGTACTGTATGCACATATTATGGAGACTGGAGTTAATTTTCTCCTTTGCAGTTTGCATGTGCATCAGTCTGTAGGATTTATCCTGTGGTATTTCTTTCTGTATTTCAGATTTTTTGGTGAACAGTGCCAAGGCTGATCTGACTGTAAAGGATAAGGACTTGAATACACCCTTGCACTTGGCTAGCAGTAAAGTATGTTAAGGAACTTTGTAGACTACATGCACGCACGCACACATACAGACTCGCATTATATATATATATGTGTGTGTGCATTGAAGAGGTATTTAAAACAAGGTGTTGGCAGAGTTTTGAAGACATTCATTTCTCAGGCCAGTGAAATCCTGAGTGCAATGAAGCTGTGATATACACAAACTTGGGGTGGGAGGAAATGTAGTAGAGACAGGGGTGAAAGTAACTTAGAGGACTTACCGGTATGCCGGAGTCCTGAGCGGGGGCGTGTCCTCAACTGGAAGAGGCGGATTTAAAGGCCCTGTGGCTGGGAGCCCCAGGGCCTTTAAATCACCCAGGAGCTACCTGCTGCAGAGGTGGCTGGGAGCCCCAGAGCGAATTAAAGGGCCCGGGGCTCCAGTCGCTGCGGGGAGCCCCGGGTCCTTTATAGCGCCGCCGAGCCCTTCTGCCGGAGCTCTGGCAGTGCTATAAAGGGCCCGGGGCTCTGGCTGCTGCAGGGAGCACCGAGCCCTTTATAGTGCCACAGAGCCCCGCTGCCGGAGCTCTGGTGTGATTTAAAGGGCCTGGGGCTCCCCGCAGCGGCTGGAGCCCCGGACTCTTTAAATCACTGCCGGGAAGCCGGTCTGGTCCGGCACGGCATACCGGCTCTTGCTGGTACACCGTACCGCACCGGACCGGCTTACTTTCACCTCTGAGTAGAGGTGGCTTGCTCTTCAGCCTATCCAGCAAGGTTACAGTAATTTGAGAGGCAAGACAAATATAGGCTGTTGTATCTTACTACTTTTGAGATACTGGTAACAGTGATAAGGAAATATTGCTAATGTGAAGAAGCTAAGAGACCATTGTGAATTTACTGAATAGTCTCACTGTAGTGTAGTATAATACAGATTTATATAATCTCTTGGATTGCTGTGGAAAGGGACAGAAATTTCCTGTTCAAGCTGATGCCAAGATCTTGTAAAAGTTGAGGCAGAGATCAGGTTTGGTCATGGTTTTCTTTTCCAGGCTCTGTGTCCACATATTTAGTAACCTCAGTAGGCTTCACCTCCTCTCTCCTCCTATTCTGCTGCTGCCATTACTTGGCTTAGCAGGAAAGAAATGCCCTCGATCCCTTAACAGGATTTTCTTTTTCGATTACACCTTTTAATAGGTGGGAGTCTAGTAGTGATCAGGTTTGTTCAAGGCCTCTTTGCCATACCCCACTGTACCCCCCTCCCCAATTTATAAAGATGCATCAGCTATATTTATTTGTTAGCATCTCATATCAGCTTTTTAATATGGTACCTTTGGCACTGTACCACCTTCAAGGAATGGATACCTGTGCTAGACACCTATACTCCAAAACCCCAACCCCGCAACTTGTTCTGCCCAGGCTGACCCATGCACTCATGCAGAAGAAGTTGCAGAATTGTGGCCCAATTCTGCATTGTTCAATAAAATCTTTGGAATGTTTAATCAATAGTACCTTTATCATACAGGGAGAAAATATTTCTTCAACTATTTAATTGAAAAAAATATTTAAAGTTTCTTTGCCTAATTAAAATGCATACGCAATCAGGCATTTAAAGGTCAAAGAAGTACTATTACTAATGCTAAACATTGCTTATTTATTAAAAAAAATTCAATCAGTTAACTGCTCTTTCAAAAGATCACTACTGTTTCATAAAGACATGGATTCAACTACAGCTTAAAGTAGGGTCTATATGTATAAGGCATGCAGTGTTTTAAAGGAAAAAAAGCTACAATTGGCATATTTGGATTACTTAAAATTCCCCCAGTAATAATGGTAGGGATTGCAATCTCTGTCTCCTGGCCTTTGAAATTCATCAAGTATGCACCCTTTTATAAACTCAGAAGCATGTTTGGAATTCTCAATGCATTTTTTAATTTGGATTTCTATTTTTAATTTACCTCAATTTTAAAACCCTCTGCAGACTAACATTATTTCTTTCTTTTTCTTTTTAATATTAGGGTCATGAAAAATGTGCCTTGTTAATACTTGACAAGATACAAGAACAGAGCCTTATTAATGCAAAAAATAATGCATTACAGACGTAAGTAAATGCTGAAATAATGTTACTATTTATTCTCTTGTGCTCTTATGTATTGTTTTTACCAGAAAATTCAGATTTGGAATTTCAAATTAACGTTACTTAGATTTTTCATAAGTGTCTAATTTTAAAAAAAATGAATCTTAAAATGTTTCGTTGTTGTAGAATATCTGAAAACTGCTGAATTTTGGAGTATCTTAAGGAATATAATCAGCTACATTTAGTCCTATGGCGCATGTAGTATAAGGTGTTTCTGTGAAGATCAGCTGCTTTAGTCTTTTTTTTTTTTTTCCCCTGCTGCGGTCTTTAGGAAAGTACTAGGGTCTGATCCACACATTGTCCGGCCACACCAAAAGAAAGATACGAGGCAGTGGATGTGACTTAATTAAGCCACAACTTTGTTCACTTAAAATATCTGGCAGTACCTCACCATAAATTATATAGTGCAGGTCATCATCAGTTCCTTAATCACTTCCACATAATCCCCAGACAGTTGGACCTCTCCTCCTTTTCTAGCTCCCCCTTTAGCCCTCATATGAGGGAAGGAGGCGAGTTGGCTCCCCATTATACCAGATGTAGGAGCCCTGAACCCTCCTCCTTCAGATCCTTTTCCAATCCATTTTATCCAATAACTGTAACCCTTCCATTGCACTGGACATCTGTCATGCATTTTATATACTAAATTGTGACATTATAACCTAATCTCCTGGCCTTGCCCCACCGCACTGGGTCTCAAACCTACTGTGAGAAAGGTTAAAAAAAACCCTCACCCTGTCTTGACCAACCTAGTGGTAAGGGGAAAATTCCTTCCTAGCCCCCAAGGAAAGAAGGGCAACTGGTGTAATCCCCACAGTGGCTCCTGAAGATATCTTGTCCTTTTTCAGATTTTATGGATGAGAGGATGGGTGCTCCTGGCTTGGTCTGATGAAGGAAGGCTAGCAATAACTTTTTATTCTTTGAGTAGAGTCCCTGTGGGTGCACCAATTCACGTGTGAAGCTGTCTGGTAGCAGTGCCCGTTTGGCCTGTGCATGCACCCCACACATTGAGGCTATATGGGGCTGCACAGGCGGACTGCCCTCAGTTCCTTCTCAATCACCTGTGACCTGAGACAGGGTCTACTGCAGTGATTCTCAATCTATTTACTACTGTGGGCCACATCCAATACTACCTGTATAGTCCTGAGGATGTCATATGGGCCTCAGCTGTGTGCCTGTTCTCTTTAGTATTCAGCAGTTAGTTAGTTTAGTTTAGTTTATATGGTTTATAGTTATTGGAACAGTTGTCCCCCTTTTTTCTTTTTCCTTTCCCTTAGGAAAAAATGTCATTCATAGATATAGTTAGAGATTTCAAATCTTTCTCATTTAGGAAATCATTTTTTGTTATTTTGCTTGGGGATGCTGAGGTCCCAGGGATTTAAAAGGTGCTTCTCCTGCAGTGAGGTTGTCCTGATCAGTGACAGGCATTCTCAGTGCCTCTGCTGTTTGGGAGATGCTCATATACCCAGTAAGTGCAAGATCTACATTTCCTTCAAGGGTAGATTCTGAAACAATAGGAGGATGAAGTTTAAACTCCTAGCGATGCAACAAGCCTTAAGACTGGCTTCAGATCCAGGGGCAGAGGACCTCCCTGTGCATAGGCCTCCCAGTGTGGCTCCATCAACATCTTGGACACCAGAGGCCGCTAAAGACGTAGGCAGTATCATGGCACCGATTGGATCCACGGCACCAAAGACATCACCAAAGGTAGCCTCAACATCTGTCTCTACACAGAAAGATGTAAAGAGTAAATCTCCGAGAAAGTCTTGGTCACCAACATGTGCTTCGGAGAGTAGCAGAAAAGCTCCAGATCCCGTCAGAAGAGGTCCAGGACTCACAACACAAGCTCTTGGACATCCTACACCCAAGGAGTCTAGCCAAATAGCACTCCCAGTGAATGAGGCCATACTAGAACCAGCAAGAACTGAATGGCACATGCCAGCTACGTGTGCCCCTACACCTAAGAAGAGGAAAAGCGGTACTATGTCCCATCAAAGGAAGTGGTGTTCTTGTTCTCCGACCCTGCCCCATACTTCCTAGTCATCCAAACAGCCATGAAAAGGTCCAGCCAACAGCTCCCAAGGGCAACCTGTGCAGATAAGGCAGTCAAGTGTTGAGGGGAGAAAAGTGTTTAATTCCATCAGCCTCCAATTTAGAATTTCCAACTACCAGGACTTCCTGGCAAAATATTCCAAGTTCCTGAATTTTAAAGACCAGTTACCAGTAAAGACAGTTGGCTCAGTTTCAAGCCCTTATTGATGAGGAAAGATTGTGGGGAGGGATAGCTCAGTGGTTTGAGCATTGGCCTGCTAAACCCAGGGTTATGAGTTCAATCCTTGAGGGGGCCATTTAGGGATCTGGGGCAAAAATCTGTCAGGGGACAGTACTTGGTCCTGCTAGTGAAGGCAGGGGACTGGACTCGATGACCTTTCAAGGGCCTTCCAGTTCTAGGAGATTGGCATATCTCCATTTCTTTATTTTATTAGTGGCAAGAACCTCATTACAGGCTGCAGTCAACGCTGCCAATATTGCTTTGAGAGCTATAGTGCTGTGCTGTGAATTTTAGCTACATTTTTGGGGTTCCAGGGAGGTCAGAACATTAGACTTTTGATTAAGTCAATGTTTTCAAGCAGAAGATAGACAAGTCTTAACACTCACTAAAAGACTCCAGGGCAACCCTCCATTCCCAGGGTGTACATAGACCAGCCCCGAAGAGGAAGTACCATATGCAGTCTTACAAACTGAGGTCTTTACCAGTGCGCTTATGAGCTACCTTGCAAACAGTAGAAGGTGCAAAAATAGAGAGACACTACTCCATCCACCTCTACTGCAGCTACCTGGCCTCCACCGTCTGTCCCTCCTGATCAGCCAAAAGATACTTTTGATGGGACACTTGGGAGCTACAAACTAATGTTGATGCCATCTCCACCCAATTACGAGATCTCTTTGGTGGACACCTAGCACAATTTCCCCACAGCTGGGGGAATAACAAAGGACAAGTGGGTGCTAGATATCATCCATTCTGGCTATACCATTGGCTCCCAACCCCGCCAAAACCTCTTTCCCTGTCTCTCTTCAGAGACCATTCTCATGGGGAGATCCTACATTAGGAGTAGAATTCCTCCTTCAGCGGGGACCAAGGAAAAGCAAAATCAATGAAAAGGGTTTTATTCCAAAAATGAGGAGGGTGTAGACCCATTCTCAATCTGCAGCAACTCAATGTATTCATTTGCAAGCTAAAATTCTGCATGATTAGATTTGTATCAATAATACCATCCGTGGATAAAGACATATGGTTCACAGCTCTCAGTATGAAAGATTTGTACTTTCACACTGATATTCACCCTTCCCACTGAAGATTCCTCAGATTTCTGGTGAGTCCCAACCACAGTCAATACAGGCTACTTTGGTTTGGTCTAGCAACTGCATCCAGGGACTTCACAAAAGTGTTTTCCATAACAGCAGCGCAACTCAGATAGGGTGATTCCACCATCTTCCTGTATCTAGACGACTGGCTTCTGAAAGGCAGGACATGTCCAAAAGTCATAGCACTGACCTCATTGCTACTTTGTCTCCTAGCATCTCTGGGAATCTTTGTGAACATGTAAAAGTCTACTGTGACTTTGACACAGACTATAGATTTCATAGGAGTGACCTTAGACTCAGTCAGAGCAAGAGCTTATCTCCCTATGAACAGATTCTAAGCCATGGGCAGCCTGATGGATCAAGTTATGCATAACCCCCTTGGACATCGGTCTGGATTTGTTTAACTCTCCTGGGTCGCTTGGAGTCATGTACTTAAGTAACTCCATTTGCCAGAGTCCAATTCCGTTGCCTGCAGGCTTGGCTTCGAACAGCATATATACTGAGCAAACACAGCATAAACATTGTAGTGACAATTCCCACCACAATAAGGGCCTCTCTGACTTGCTGGAAAGATCTTGCACAAGTGTGCATGAGCATTCCTTTCCTAGCCCCCACACTCAACAGGATAATAATCACAGATACCTCTTTGTTAGTTTGGAGGCTCACATAAGTCACACTTGGATGCCCTCGGAAACCAGGATACCCATACATCTCCTGGAGCTCAGAGCAGTCCAAGAAGCATGCAAGGCATTCTTACCATTAATCCAGTCTCACTACATTCTCATGTCAGACAACATGACAACTGTATTCTATGTAAACAAACAGGGAGATGCGAGAGCCATTCTCTTGTATAAAAGCTGTCAAGTTCATGGAACTGGTGTAACAATAACCATATTACCCTATCAGCAGTGTAATCCTAGGAACCAAGAATGGGCTTGAAAATAGCCTAGCAGGCACTTTGCCACTGACCATGAGTGGGAGTTTGAGAGCTCAGTGGTGAACTGCTTCTTTGCTCCATGGGGAATTCCCTACCCAGATCTGTTTGCCTCCCAGACTAACAGGAAGTGAGGCAAATACTGTTCCAGGGGAGTTCAGAGCCAGTTCTCCAGAGGTGACAATACAGCAAATTGTATAGGCCCAGTCCAGTAAGGGGCTCTGTCACTGCCCGCACTGTAATCTGTGACTCATGGTTTTTGAATGTTTGGGGTTGGTAGTGCTGCACATAATAATGCACCCCATGTATCTAAGGGTAGGATCAAGACCTATCTTGTAGACTGAGGGGTTGATTTTCTCCACTGACAAGAGAGCAGGTATGGAAGGCTGATGGAGGCTTCACCCCTGGAGAAGAGGTGAAAACACCACAGTCCATCTCCAGAGGGAGAGAAGGGATGCTTTGATTACCGATTGGGATGTATTGCAACAGTGCTGAGTACATTCTCTCCACCCCCTACTACTTCAGCAGTGACAGGCCTAGCAACAAAATGTATAATGATTCTGGCATCCTGCCAGAATTTTCCTGCAGAACCCAAAGGAGAAAAAGTGAAATAGTGAATTTTTATCTTAGCCAAACTGATATCGTAGCCAAACTAAGATATTCTATCCTAGCCAAACTGAAGATGGGACAAAGAAAAGACATTTTGCTAGACTGAGGTCAATTCCCCTGCCAAATGCCAAAGGCCTGCTGCAAACAAGGGAGGTGTGAGAGCTTTTCAAATAAATATTTTATAACGAAAAGTGTTATGCATGCACTAGATAGAGGGGGAACTGATAGTGACCCTGTATATATCTATACACACACATACGTGCATGCACATACAGAAAGTGTGTGTGTATGCATTCTTGTGTGAATGTAAAAACAAGATGTTTTATAGATGTGAAATTTAAATTTTACGTTTAAAAGATGTGATGCTATTTAAAATCTATCTAGAATACAATTATGAGGATCCACAAAAGCAACTGAACGTGCTCTTAAGTGTTACTTAACCAGACGTTTCAAATATATTTCAAACCATACTTGAATCTAGGGTGTTATGTTTTGTAGACCTCTCCATATTGCTGCACGAAATGGCCTAAAGATGGTGGTTGAGTTGCTGCTGGCCAAGGGGGCATGCGTATTAGCAGTAGATGAAAATGGTAAGTGAAACAATGCAATTTGACCGTCTTCAGAAGAGCACCTAAGGTGATTTTTACAAGTGACCAAAGAAATAGACCTGCAAACTGGTTAATTAGACAACACTGATGCCTATACTCCTTTGTGAATAAGATGTTCAGTTGTATAAGTACCCAAACAAAGATACTACTTCTGTATATTTTATATCAAACACACTGCAGACATCACAATAGACCCCTTAATGTTAATTTTGCATGTGCTGTCGACAGCTGGTCTTCCTTTAACCCCTGGGTGCAATGGTGGTTTGAATTTTCTAAACATGCAAAAGGCAACAGAAAATTCTGACTCCTTGCTCTAGAGTTAAGGATTATACATCTCATCAGAGCATGTTTAATGGTTAGGAGAAAAAACATCAGCAATTGTTTGTTTGTACTCCAATTCATTCTGAGATCAAAGTTAGTAATCAAATTTTCTGACCAAATCTGATATGCTAACAAATTATCACCACTCTGTAGTAAGTGTGAATACAGTGTGAGACATGTTTAATTGGTGACTAAACTTGAAAATACTTTTGTTTCAGACCTCTATGAAATCCTTTTTCTAAACACAAAATATCTGTAAGGGAAGTCAAAACTCCGTTTTTATGGTATTCTGAAATTAACCTTTAACATTTTTTCTTTCCTGAAATAAGCTGGTTTCTCTTACACCACTGACTCAATGGCATTTAAGTATTTGATCTAACATTTCTGTGCCTCAGTTTCCCTATCTGTAAAGTGGGAATAATATTTTTTACCCATCACTGTAAGAGACTGAGATCTATGGATGAAAAACACTGTAAAAGTGATTAATCTTATTTGCCAAATTATACTAGTCAGACTGCATGAATTAATTCTATTGAAGTCATCTGGATCTAAATCGTGGACAGGATTTGGTCCCAAGTAAATGCATTTGTAAGAAGAATGTCTACTACACCAAAACTAAAATATCATGTTTTATTACGAAGAAAACCTGTGGAGCACTGTTGAATGAATTTTGCCTGACCCAAAATGTAGCACTAATTATGATAATATGTATTAACTAAGTGTAATGACCTGCTTATTATAGGTATTGTAATTAACAGCTCCTGCATATTTCACAGACTTAAGCATTTATACTAATATCATTAGATAACTCTAAAGATCTAAAGATTTTTTGTTTGCCACAGTCCCATTTATTATAGCATGCAGTCTTCTACATCCCCTCCAACTGATCTGGGAGGAGCAGAAGGTTTCTAAACTATTTAATCTTCCTGCTTAATTTTTTCCTTTTATTACCCTTCCCCTCAGCTTTATGCTTTTAGTGAGTGGCTACTGTTGTGGTACCTGATTGTAGCTAAATCTTTGCTAAATGCAAAGACGTATTGCTTTTCTCAATGCCACGGATGTGCCGCTCCATTGATTTGCTGTTAGAACGTTCTGAAGAGCAGTGCTGACAGGATACTATTCCCAGGATCCAACCATTTCCATGGCTAGCAAAACTTCCACAAAACTGATGAGTCAGAACCTCAAGGTCATTGCTGAATCTGAGTCTCCTAAAGAGCACTGTTACTACAATTTCAGGCTGGCCCTGTTTTTCTCTTTTTAATAAAGCAGTCTACAAAGATTGTTTTTGTTCAGCGATCTAAACATTCTTTATGTCAAAAAAAGCAATTAATTGAATGGAATTATGCCTGAGCTTTCACTGTTTGCCTGGCTCCCATCTTCCTGAAGAAGTGTACTTGAAGTATCTATTATATTACTACACACAAGAACCCTATTAATTAATAGCATTTGGCAGTTGATTAAAAATAAATAACTGGAATCTCACTGTATCAAAAGTTGTACCTAGAGCTTGATGAATACTGCAAACTTTTTCTTCAAATATTCTCTCAAATGTAAAAGTGAATTTGCCTAAGCCACTTTCTACAAATGTATGAGCTATCAAGTTTTAACTTTCCAGGCTTTAGTATTTGCATTAGAAGTGGTATGTTTTGTATGAGATAGTGCATCTCTTGAAGTGGCCAATGGATGGGGCTCTGAAAATCTTTTGCCAGAGCTCAGGATAGAAAGAAGTAAATGAACCATATTTGGATCTAACCCCACACACTTTACAACTAATACAAAACCAATTACTTTTGTGCGACTATAAAGAGTGAAGATTAAATTTAAACTCTTCACCCAGGCAGTACATCTGACAGCACTGTAATGATGACTGATGTCTTGGACAAGGCTTTGCTGCCCTGAAAGGAAAAGGTTCAGATTTTTCTAATCCTCCTCATCTACCTCTCACTGAGGGATTTCAAGCCAACCTCCAAATTATAAAAATGTCACATTTATCCAATCATAGAACAAAACTAATACCATGTGATCATAACTAATCACCACAGTTCAAATTTCTTATCTCCACGCTAAAATACTTGTAATGGACTGTTTATTATCATCCTTAGAAATTTTAAAGCAACAGCAACCAAACCAAAGCACAAAAACATATCTGAGCAACTCAAATTAAAGAATAAATTTGAGGAAGTCATGATCTGCTCATGGACATAGTACCTCCCCCCCAAAAGAGATTAAATTAATCTATTATTATTACTAATCATTATTAGCTGCAAAATATTTGCTCGGCTGTAGTTGTATATGAAACCCACTGAGGGTACATCTTCACTGCAGAATTAACTTTGGTGACTGGCACTCAAGTGTAAGAACCATGGTTGGCCAAACTCAGGTGTGAGTGGCCATACCTGCAAAGCCATACCTGAGGATGCCCGCTTGGCTGCATCCACAGTGGTGCTGTACTTAACTTGTGTGAGCTGCTAGGAGTATCCCATGGTTCTTAGAGGTGCAGTAAGCTTAGCTACTCTGATTCCCAGTGAATTGTAGGAGGACTTGTTTGTCCTTCTTGGCATACAGAGGGAATTGTGGAAAGGCACTGGAGTTGAGTGATTTAGTCAGTGTCCTCACTGTACAGATTAGCAGCCCACTTGTAAGTAAAACCCAGTCTTTTAAAGCTTTTTGTGTGTAGATGGGAGCTGGGGTACAAACATCCAAATAGGGTGTTAACTCTGCAATGAAAATTGGGTGATTGGCTGCCATTAGTGGTTTCCCAGTTCTTCATTTCACCAAGCCCTTATTACATTTACTTCATTTTAAAAAAATATATTGCACGCTTCCTGAATAAAACCATTCTTCTCTTAACGGGAAGGTAAATTTTGGATGATAATCTATATAGTCATACTTACTGTAAATATCGTATGTCGGGGGGGGGGCGTGTCTAGTCTCTTTGATAACTTAATTCCTAGACAAATTACTCTCTAAAATACTCAATTGATCAATATTATAAAATCTTTTAAAAATTCATTAAAGCAGAACTTAATATTTTTATCTAATGCACATTTATTTTCAACTGAAGGTCATTGTTCTCAGAATGTGATTTGTTCATATGAACTGAAGTGGAAATCAACTTCAGTTCATAGTGCCATATGCTTATTTATGTTGTCGTTTTGCAATCATATTGTCTGTGTTGTGGAACTGTGTTTACCAAATGTTTTTATTCATTTTGTGAAGGCTGTATGCTGCCTGACTTTTAAATAGTGCTTTTTGTGGTCACATTAGCTTAAACACTCCATAAATTGTGTATTTTCCCAGCATGCCTAATTTAAAATAAGTAACACACTCTTTTGCCTGGCATGATTGTAACTAAACATACATCTCCTTATTATGAAGTCATCTAGAGATGTATTTGAGGAATGCTCATTTCCCTTCTCAGTACCCCCAGTACTAACCATTGCCTTGTCTGCATTTGTGCCCAGGTCATACGCCAGCCCTGGCTTGCGCTCCTAACAAAGACGTGGCTGACTGCCTGGCACTCATTTTGGCTACCATGATGCCTTTTTCTCCTTCCAGTTCAATGATGCCTTTCAACTTCGTTTGTTTTAAAAAAGACAATTTAAGCAGGACACATCTCTGCGATGGCGCCAATATGGGCAGCATTAACTCTTACAGTAAACCCTTGAGTAACAATATAGGAACAGAGGATGGGTACAATGAAAATGATTCCGATTCTGAAACGTTTTGACTTTGGTATTCAAAGCTTTTTCTTAATTGCATTTGGGGTTGTTTTGTTTTTTTTAAAAAAAGCTTGAATCCCACATTATATTTTAAAAGTATTATTATTGACCGAAGCTTCCGGAATTAGGCATTGAAAGGATTAGTAACATTAAAAATAATCTAGCCTTTAATATAGAAGTTAGGGATTTTCATTTGAATGAATTCATATTTATGTTCTGTAGCTTCAAGTTTCACCGTGTTTTCTTTAGGCCCCAAGTGCTCCTGTGAAAGTTTCTACCTCTTTTTTTTAAGTAGAAAAAGAGAAAATGCCTTTTTCTTTTTGACAGCACAAATGAACAGGGAACTGTTGTATAAAATATTCATATGTCCTAGCTGTATAGTTGGTATACAGATGTCTTTTTCCAATGTGGCTTTCTTAGATTCCAGGAAAGAATCCCAACCCTCTCCCTTGTTGTCTAGTTCCTAGTTATCACAGGTTCTGTTGGGTAGATAATAGTTTGTTACACAAACCAAAGGTAAAGTTGTGCATCTTTTTAAAGTACTGCCTGTATTACCTTCTCTAAGAGAAATAAAACATTTTACACTCTGCATGAATTAAGCACTTAAATATACAGAAGGCACTTTTTAAAGATCTTAGGTACAGCACACAATTAGAAGAATACTGATATAAAAATTTAAGGCCAAATCCTGCTTGCCTCATACCAATATTTCCCCACTGACATCAGTGGAATTACTTGTGTAAAGTCAGCATGATTCAGCCCTTGATTTGTTTTTTTCAATTCAGCACAAACATATATGGTTTATTTGCACTACAGAATTAGGGTCAATTAGGAGCTTCTGTTACCTGAGCAATTAACCACAATCTGATATCTAAATTTTGTTGCCAATTTAAATTGTTATTTTTCATTTTGTTTTCTAAACTTATATAGCTTGTTTTTACCAGGAACATTATCAGGTTTTAAAATATTTTTGCCAATATTTGGGTTAAAATGAATAGAGCAAAGGTAAATACAGAGCAAGTGAAAGCATTACATCAAAAGTGGACATACCAAACAAACGCCAGTAAATTTGAAAGCATATTATGGAAGGGAATCATGTACTAGAACAGCCGATTGACACCAGCTTGCTTAAGCAACATCAGCATTGTGAATATATCTACTCCTTCTGCCAAAGCTTCTAGGTCAAATGGACCCCGTTCCTCGTCTGGAACAGATGTACAAAAGGAAGACTGAGACTTTAAAAAATAAACAAATAAACTACCATGAACTAACCAGCTGTATACCACGAGGACCAAAATGCTCCAGTATTTAAATGGAAGATTTTAATTTTTTTCAGAATGCAAGTGACAGAATGAAGTAATTTTTCTAAACAATAAAAATGTAAACTTTTTGAGTAATGAATAGTCTGGGGTGTATTTTACATTTTATGACACAAATTTCTAGCTGACAGCTTGATGTTTTTAACTGATGATGTGTTGACCACAGTTTATTTTTTTCCAGACTAGAGAGAATGTTCATATACTTTTAATGTAAATGTGTTTTATATTTATTTGAAATGAAACCAATGCCCAGGAAAAATAACTATGGCTTGTTCTCCTTTTTTGTGAATCTTATTTGGCATAACACAAAATGAAATGTGAATATAAGCCAAGCCTGTTGGCCTGAGTGGGGAGGAGCGTGGGAGTGTGTAGTGTGGCCACATGGGCTCAAAACTAACCTCAGGTCCTTACTCATATGGCTGGATGTAATGTGAAGATGAAACAACCAGCCTCTGTTGGTAGGGGGTGGAGAGTGAATTTGTGCATTACACCACTCGAGCACCCTTTATCAGACAGATTAGAGCATAGGAAAAACTCACAACTTCCTAGCAGGGAAGGGGGGCATCATAACACAGCTAAAGTATGTGGCACAGGGAGGATAGAGGAGATGTAATGTGGCTTGGAGTAAAGAAATTTGTTGAAACTACCTATGATTCCCACTCAGGCTGTTTGCAGGCTTAAGTCTATGCTGGAAGGATGGGAGGATGGGAGGTGTCTCCTCAGTAAATACTTTAGGCAGGGCAAAGGAAAAAAGTTTGTGGGTTTTTTTTTAATTGCCAATTCTGACAGTATTCTATATAATCAATGTCAACATTTGTTAAAATTTGTTGACAGGTTCCCATTCTTCATGAGGGGGGAAAAGACATTTAAGTATGTAATTCTTAGTGAGACTTTTAATGCATATATGGGTATCTAGTAGTATACATAATTTATTACCTGTATTTTGCCCTGCTAAAATTAAATGATTTTAATGTCTCTATGAATATTTTGAAATAGAAAATTTCAAATCTTAAAGTTAAAAAAAATTGCCAGGGGTTCTCCCTTTAAGGATTCACATTTCTCTTTTTCTATATTTTCCTGCAGTGGAAATCCCAAGCACCTGAACCATGGGCTTTCCCCTCTTACATTAGTACTGTATGACTATTTTGATTTCTTTAAATTGCTAAAGAGCAATAATAACTACTTTACTTAAAGCACTGAAAATAAGGGAAGAGACCAACATGGAAAGAGTGGTGGGTTCTGTGGTGTCTGTTTAGAAGTGAATGGAAATCCCACATTTTGCTTTTTGTTGTTTTTAAATATAACGAACACTTAACACTTCATTTCCCATGTTTGTTTGTTTTCATTAGAAGGAGAAAAGGGTCACAATTACCATAGAAATGCAGAGGTAATAGTCACAGTGGTCATTACAAAAAGTCAGTATTTCCTATTAGCTACCACACAGTGATAGCTAAAATGCCAGTATTTTAGTAGGAAGTAATTGTGGTATCTGTGTGGTATTTGTCAACAAATGCTGACTTTATGATGCAACATTATAGAACTGTAGATTATTATTGAATTTCTTGGATCATTCTGTGGTCCCAATCCAAAACCCATTGAAGTGAGCAGAAAAAAATTCCTATTGAATTCAATGGACTTTGGATTGAGTACAATCTACAGCTATCTAAAGTGTGTATCTGGTATTGTGTCTACTTTAAAACAAAGACAAAGGAACTAAATCTAAATGTTCTCATTGACTACAAACTGGCCATACAGTTTTATCAGTGATTTCAAGTATGCTATATTACAGGAATCATAGAAAAGATATCACATATGCTTTGTTGGTTACCCTCTTAAGGGCACTGGGAAAGTCATGTTTTGAGCATGGTACTCTTAGGAGAAAAACAGTACAATATGGGTGAGATTTTCAAAAGTGCTCAGCTTTGGTTTAATTCTGCTCTTGTTGAAGTCAGTGGGAACAGAGTTAGGTAAAATGTTGAACGCTTTTGAAAATCCCACTCTCATATTTTTATTAGTACAATACTTTGTACACACTTATGGAAATAAATTTGTGATTTAGGATTTGATCTTTCAAACATTTAAGCATGGGAATAACTTTACTCTTGTAATAGTCAGTCCCACTGAGTTAATGGAACTATTCCCAGGAGTAAAGTTACTTACGTGCATAAATGTTACAGGATGAGGCACTTCAGCCCTGATTCTGCGAGTTATAACCTTGTTATATGGGCTACCTCTGCGCCTGTACACAACATGGGGCTCTTTGTGAAAGCACTGGTCTGTCCCCATGGTTCTACATGAAGGATCAGGGTTTTAGTTTATATTTTAACCACAGTAGTAGGTGGACTTCATTGCAGGAATGGTTCTCAAGTCTCTATCATAAATACCAAAAGTTACAATCTTCAAATGGCCTAAAATCTGCCGTGATTCTACATTGAAATAGCTATGGGAATTTCAGTTTATCATTACTAAAAAGTCACCATAGTATGTTTGGTACTTTTTTATGCAGTAAACAGCTGCCAGATTTATTATTAAATTAGAACAAATACATAAAATGGATTATTATCCTTTGTAATGTTGAGAAACTTGGTTATGTATCAGTTGGGATGAATTAACGACTTTGTGATTTTTTTTTGTCATGTAAGAAACTTTAGAGTGCCTTTTTATATTTGTGTATTCTGGAAGTGTTTTGTGAAACTTTTATCTTTTGTTTATTTCATTTGAGTGTTATCAAAGCAATATAATACCAGTAAATTTTCATTTCAAGCCTTTTTGGAAAGTATAAAGTAGTGTTTTTTTCTTTTTGTATGTTCTACCTGCATTGAAATGAAAATTATGTATAATTTTTGCAGTGCTGAAAAGGCTTTCTTATTACACAAAAAGTAAACCTTAGGTCAGTGTTTATAGGGCAGGACGTTTTAAAATAGTGACAATCTGAGAGTGTGCATAAAATGTAATTCTATGCGTTTCTTATGCAGTGATCTACATATTAAAAGCCAATAACCTTATGTTTTGTAGTTTTGTCTTATTTTATGCTTTAGCATGTGCAATATATCTTTACAAACCATGGTGATACAAATCTGGTGCCAGTGTTATATTTTGCATAACATATTTGTAATAAACAATATAAAATATTGTTTGGTTTTGGTGGGGTTTTGTCTGTAATGTTTTCTTATGTAAATTGGAGTTTAATGACTTCAGTAAATGTCATGACTGTACAAAATGAGGGGAAAAATACTTATTTCAGTGAATGACTTGGAATCCAATCTGAATCTGTTCAAGCACAGCTTAGTATCTTTTTCAACTACTGAATGCTGTATTAATGTAATGAAGTACCCTGACTGTAAACTACTATTGAAATGCATTCAGATGGTTATTTTTACAAATAAAAATG
This sequence comes from Chelydra serpentina, assembly GCA_037349315.1. Taxonomy (NCBI): domain Eukaryota; kingdom Metazoa; phylum Chordata; order Testudines; family Chelydridae; genus Chelydra; species Chelydra serpentina. The sequence goes on along the minus strand of JBAIAC010000029.1, from coordinate 30,020,927 downwards.
GTACAAATATTGTTGCAAAACTGAGTAATATATTGTTTGTTTAAAACTATTGTATATTTATCAAAAACTTTTTGTGAAATTACACTACAAAAATGTTTTAAGTAGTATACCAGAAAAAAGATGGATAATGTAGGTTGAACTGTCTATACTTCATTTTATATTTCTACATTTTTCTTATGCATTGATGATCTCAATTGGCTCAAGAAATGGACTACAATAGTACTAACATGAGTTATACTTTATATAAAGTAGAAGAACTTCTGTATAAGTAAATTTGTTCAGATATGTGTTTGGACAAATGTCACCTTGAATGATTTTTTTTCAAATTAAGTAGCCGAAAAAAAATTCAGACTATTACACTAAAACTGTATCGCTGTATCTTTAGCGACTAGCAAATACTAAAATAAATTCAACAATACAATTACGTATGTTAATATTATAAACCTGTATGTTCCTCTTTGTAGTAAAAAGGGTTAATATCCATAAAAATTAGCTGCATAACTAGGTATTCAGCTAAATTTTATGGGGCAAGAAAGATACAAGATTAAATTCTAGCTCGACCTGTAGTAACCTGCAGTATGCATAACTAGAATTCTACCCACTTGAAGAGATTAAAATACTGTCGATACTGTTGAGGAAAAATGGGAAGCAGGCAGAGCATTGTACTACTACGCATATGTCAGTATCTGTAGCAAAGGAGCCACAGCACACAGTAATGTGCAGTACGTTTTTCTGAGATCCTTGTAGTCTGATATGAAGTCCACATATTCCTTCCACTTGTCCCCTGAAATGTTTTATTTTGTCACAAAGGTGCAGACTTCATTTTTTAAGTAACTTAGATTATTGCCCGGTAGCATAAGCAGTCTTATGGTTTTACCGTAGTTCCTCTTATTTCCTGAGACCACACTCTATTCTTTTGGAGTTTGTAAATAATTTATGCCATGGCAGATGCTTGCAGTTATAGTTTCTCCCAACCTGAGGATGTCACATCCTCACATAGAAGGGTCTTGGGCATCTCTCAGTCTTGACAGGTTTCAGAGTAGCAGCCGTATTAGTCTGTGTCAGCAAAAAGAACAGGATTACTTGTGGCACCTCTAAGGTGCCACAAGTAATCCTGTTCTCAGTCTTGAGTTGTTGTCTGATTCTGACTGTAAGATAGAGAATGTTGTCAGTAGCAGACCCTGTTGCAGGAGAGAAGAAAGAAGATGCCTCAAAGACCCAAAGCCCTCCTAGCAGTACATGAGGCACTTGACAACCTGTGGGGGCTCAGTCTCACATGCAACAGGAGAGCCACCCTTTAGAGACATCTGTTATAACTGGCTGCATAAGGGAACCAGAGCCAAGACCAGGTTAGGAGGAGGGCCAGACTTCATTTCAGTCAGATCATTCTTGCTGGCATCCAGGGTCAGTTCAGACTTGGAAGAGGTGACTAGGGAGTCTCCCCTAAAGAAGTCCTGTAAACATAGGAATCCTTGTAACAAACTTCTCCCAAGATTCTCCATTTAGTACCAGAGCTGCCCAGCCGAATGACTACATTCAAACCGCTGTAGCCCTCCTCCAGAGCGCAGCTCTATTCCCCCACTCCCTTAGATAAGAAAAGTGTAGAACAACGGTCTTGAGAATCTGCTTTGTGGAACCTCCTGCACTTGCAGCGTGGTTGGGAGCCAGAGAGAAAATGCCACTACGCTTCCTTTTGGTAGGTTTAAAAAAAAAAAAAAAAAGAGTGTACCAGGCCAAACCCCCTCTGGAAAAGGCCAAGTGTCAGCGTTCTGTCTCCACATGTTCGCTGGGAGAAACTATGACCCAAGTGTCTGGATTGATAGAGAAGTCCTTGAAAAATAAACACCAGGTAAGGAAAATATCCCCTTGTGAATCTTCTGATCAAGTTATCTTTTGTATTACACATTGGTATGACAGCTCTGCCCTGGAAGAAGTTTTGGTTTTGTTTTGGTTTTTCCTTCATGGAGTTTTGAGCACTTTTCAAGTAAAATGCCCCATTGTACTTTGGAAAAAACTCAAGTATTTCTGTTCGGTCGCTGTTTTTGAAAGGCCTCAAATCCAAATGCACCCTTGGAAATTCAAGCTATTCATTTTATCTATGTAGTCTCACCGCTACCTTCAAAATCCTAAACTGTCCTGGGCCCCCTGCTCTGTATTTCTTACAGAATGGCTTGGAAAACCAGCCCGTGCCTACTATCAGAGTTTCTTCCTTGTTTTCCCACCTGCTGGGATGTTTGTGCCCCTTGCCCAAGTGGCAGGTGGTTCTGTTCATCATTCTCCCCCCACCTCTGTGTGAGTCCTAGGAGTCTGTATTGCTGTTGGCCCCCATGGGCCCTAGCGTTGCCAACTTTCTAATCGCACAAAACCGAACACCGTTCCCAAACCCCTTCCCCGAGGCCCTGCCTCCTGCTCAATACATTTCCCCCTTCTTTAGTGCTCCCTCTCCCCCACCCTCACTCACTTTCACTGGCGTAGGGGTGCGGGAGTGGGTGAGGGCTCTAATTGGGAGTGCGGGCTCTGGGATGGGGCCAGAAATGAGGGGCTTAGGGTGCGGGAGGGGGCTCCGGGCTGGGACAGAGGGTTAGAGTGTAGGAGGGGGTGTGGGATCCAGGCTGGGGGGTGGGGCAGAGGGGTTCAGGGTGAGGGGGGGGGGCTGTGGGTTGAGGTAGAGGCTTGGGGTGCACGAGGGGCTCCAGGCTCAGAGGTATGGAAGAGGAGTTCAGGGAGCAGGAGGAGGCTCCGGGTTTGGAGGGGGGGGTGCCTCAGGGCTGGGGCAGGAGCTTGGAGCACAGGGTTACTTCAGGGTTTGTTCCTTCACGAGGGGCTCCAGGTCAGCTGCACAGTGGGGCTAAGGCGACCAGCAGGTCCAGTTCCCAGCTGGAGGTGTGGTGGGCTTCTTGCCTGCAGGCATCACCCTGCAGCTCCCACTGGCTGCGGTTCCCGGCCAAGGGGAGTGCAGAGCCGGTGCTCAGGATGGGGGTAGCGCATGGAGCCCTGTGGTCCCCACGCCTAGGAGCCGGACCTGCAGGAGCTTCCGGGGCCCGGGGCAGGAAGGGACTAGCCTGCCTGCCTTAGTGCCACAACACCGGTGCTGACCGGACCTTTAACGGCCCAGTTGGCGGTGCTGACTGGAGCCGCCGGGGTCCCTTTTCAACCAGGCGTTGCGGCTGAAAACTGGATCCTTGGCAACCCTAATGGACCCCCCACCTCAGCAGTGAGTGGGGGTGGGGGGCTGGGAGCCGGGGGCCAGGCAGAGCTGATAAAGGGCCAGGCGGGGGCAGCGTTGAGTGGGAAGGGGGGCGCATAGGGGCTATGCGGGCTGCTTATGCCCCATGCAAAGGAGGCAGGGTGAGTAGTGCCAGAGCAGCTCAACGGAAGCAGGGAGGAGACACCGGCTCCAAGGCTCCCTGAGGTTCTTCTGACCTTCCCATTGTCGTACCGCTTTCCCTCGCCCGCGCCATCATGGCCGGTACGGGAGCTCCCTCTTTCCTGCACTTTGACCTCCCCAACATGGCAGGCGCGTCTTGCCGACTGCAACGTAATGGACACGCCGTTACTTAACTCCGAGCTCGACCTTCCCAACATGGCCGACGGCCCCGCTAGATCCTGACCTCTCCAACATGGCTGACAGGTTCCTCCAGGCTCTGACCTTTCCATCATGGCGGCCCTCTCCCCAGGTTTTTGCGCCGGCCACGCCCCGTCCCGCCTCCCCTCGGTGAGCGGCGTGTGCAGCTGGTGGCGCTGGCGGGCGACGGGGGCTCGCTCGGCGGGGGCGATGGGCAGGGCTCCCGGGGTGGCGGCCGCGCTGTTCTACGGGGCGGTGGCGGCGCTGGTGCTGCTGGGGGTGCGGGACGTGCTGTTCCTGTACGAGGAGAACCGGTGCAGCATGACCTACATGTACGAGTACCCCGAGTACCTGGTGAGTGCGGCGCCCCCGGGCACGGGGCGGCTACTTCTCCGCGGGCACCGCGCCCGGGCACCTGCCCGCCCTGCTCCGCGGGGCGCGCTGGGTGTAACCGCGGCCAGACCTGCCCTTGGCGTGTCACTCGCAGACCGGCTTCTCCGCTTCCCTGTCCCCGCCCAGGGCGTTTGTCAGGACCCGGCTGCTCTGCTCCGTCCAAACACCCGCCCCTGGGACCGTCCTGCCTCCCCCAGGCCCTTGAACCCCCCGGCTGCGCGCCCGGCAGTCAGACCAGCAGCCGGTGTGTGCCGCTAAGGTGCTGGAGCCCTGTGCAGCGAGGGTAGCCTGGCTTGTGGGCTTAGCCATGCCTGGCGTTCACACCCCGCACTAGGTGCACTGAAAAACTAACACCAAGAAGGCAGTTGCATGACTGTTGGGGGGCTACTTTTCTGTAATCAACGGACTGCTTGTAATTCTAGCTTTGAATAGAACGCCACCTGACTGGTCTGTCATGATGCAATTTAAAACAAATCCACTTTAAATTGTATTGAGAGTTTGTATGCTGTGGAGAAGCTTGCACAGCAGCTGCTAGCAGTATACCTTATATAATCTCTCTTCAGCAAGGGAAAAACTGACTTTTCCGGGGGATGTCTGGGACAGTGATGCTGCACAGAGTGCTGTCTCAAATGCACAAAGTAAACAAACCGAAAAGAGCGCTTTTTCTGGAAAAGCTAGTTGCTACTTGTAGCAATGGTGAGGACAAAATTTTCAGACAAGTGAAATTCCATCTCCTTATCTCTGAGTGGCAGATGAACCTTTAAGGTTTTACGAAGCAAAAATTTGGGGCCAGGTATGATCTCACAATGTTTCTTTAAAAGCTTATGATAGATTTCTTATAGAATTATCCTACTCATATCTAATGCATTTCCCCTGTTTCTATATAAACATGAAATAACAAATAGTATTTAAAAGAGTAAAGAACTCCACTTCAGAGAGAAATATTTTCCATTAGTAATTATTAACTATATATGTTGATAATCTATGCATCACGTCCCAGGAGAAGGACTGTCACTGTCGAGAATAGACTGATGTGCACTGAGCAACCTTTCAGTTTATTACAATAAGAATGAGCTTTGTGCCAGCCTGACCAAGACACAGATGATGGCTTTTCATCTACACCAAAAAGCCAAGCGGAAACTAAACTTCATTTGGGACGGAAACCCACTGGCTAATCATCTGAACCCTGTCTACCCAGGAGTGACATTGGACCAGATAACTTTCCCTGCTTTGAAGGAAACTATCACCTGTAACAACATCCTCTGAAAGTTGGTCACCTCGAAGTGGGGAGCCAATCCAGTTGCTTTGCAAACCACTGCTATCACCTTGTGCTACTCCATACAGTATGCATGTCCAGTGTTGGAATGATCCGTCCATGCTAAATGACAGTTGTCATGGAATAACAGGGTGTCTAAAGCCAACACCAAAGGATAGCCTGTACTTACTGGCTGGCTTTGCACTACCTGATATCAGGAGGAAGATAAAAAGTCAAAGGGAAAGATCATGGCATATGAAACTCAAGGCATTCATTATTTGATCACACAGGAATAATCAAATGCCTTGTATTACGAAAGAGTTTTATAACCAGTGTTGTGCCTTTGGATATAACAGTTGGCAAGGCACGACTGAGGTTATGAAATGAAAGACTACGTGCAGTCGGATGCACTGAAATAGATCTGGAACCCCAAGAGGACTTTCCCAGAGAGCCCAATACAGACTGGTCAATGTGGCAATGCCTGAACTGCCTGCGCATGCAAACTGGCAGATCAAAGACTAATATCAAATGGGATTATTTAATGACACCAATATATGGGAGTGCGGTGAGATGCAGACCATGGAGCATTTACACATTTGCCGACTCTTTGGGGAAATCTGTATGAAGGAGGACCTCGCTGCAGTGAAAGAAAGAGCCATCTCTTGTGGATGTTTCTGGAAAAACCTCTAGTTTGTGGCAAGGATACAAGAAGAAGTCTCTAAAGTGACACTTTCATATGGTGTAGAACAGGCCTGCACAACATACGGCAAGGTTCACTGGGGGGGGGGGGAGCAAAATAAATAAATAAATAATTTTTTTTTTTTTTTTGCTCAACAACTTTGGCGGCGGGAGAAGAGTTTCGGCCCTCGGCTGTTTTCTTCGGAGTAATATGGCCCTCACCGCTTTACGAGTTGTGCAGGCCTGGTGTAGAACATTACAAGCATCTGAACAAAAAAAATCTGATAACTGTTTTTCTTAGTTTTATTAGTGAAAGATAGAAAGATTTTTGGGTTTAACACGGACCGCTTTGCCCTGAATCAAATGAAGACAGCTGTTTTTCTTTGAATTTGCTTTGCAAATTATCCTTTACGATGACAAACATTTTTCAAACACAGGATTATGATTTAATTGCAGAATCTAGTAATAGGAGAAGCCATGCTGTGGAGGAGAAAGCTGGTGTGTATGCACACACATTCTGTACGAGTACCGTGTTTTTTGTAAAACTATTCCCTCCTCAAAACAACTATGGCCGTGTCTACACTAGAGAGCCTACAACAGCACAGATATACTGATGCAGCTGTGCTGCTGTAAGATCTCCTGTGTAGCCACTCTATGCCAGCGGGAAAGAGCTCTCCCGTCGACATAATTAAACCACCCCCAAAGAAAGGTGGTAGCTATGTTGGTGGGAGAATGTCTCCCGCCAACATAGTGCTGTCCATATCGGCACTTCTGTTGGTGTAATTTGTTGCTCGGGGGGTGTTTTTTCATCTCTGAGCAACATAAGTTATATTGACAAAAGTGCTAGTGTAGACAGTTTATGTCTTGTACTTCAAGGATGTTTTATCTATTCACATCCTTCATGAACTTAGATCTTAGGCATGGACTAGCCTAAATCCTGTTATTGATCTGCTGAATGACTTGTCAGTGGTTGCAGTGTGTATAATGATGCAGTGCTTCTAATTTTTTTAACAAAATGTTTCCCAAGACAAATAACTTTTAGAAAAAAGTCACTATAATAAACTGATATTTAAGCATCCTATATATACTGTACTGAAAATCACTTTTCCAGTTAGTGGTCAGTTATTTTTTGGTGGGTATGAGATGAAAACTGGTGACATTGTTTGTGGAGGAGAAAAGCACTTTTCTTTAAACAAAATATTGCATCGAATGTTCTATACAGGTAACCAAGCAAGCATGTTAGTAGTTCCTAAAATTAACTTGGGGACTATCATTTTAGAAAAGAAACGCACAAGAGAAAGCCCATGTGTTTACATTAAGTAAGCTAACTTGCTTAAGTAGTCACTTCATTAAACAAAATCATGTAAGTGATTAATATCTTTATAAATCTAGTATTCAGAACTACTGGTAGCTAAAACCTACTTCAGCTTCAATCTATATAGTACTACCAACTTACAAGTAATTGGCAATATCTCTGTTTTGATTATAGGACTGGAAGTTGTCTAAAATTAACACCTACCAGCATGACTGTTCTATTCATTGATTGTCAGCACTTAAATCCTCATTATCTGTTTTGTGGTGGTAAAAGGTGCAAGATTGAAGTGTCAATCTAAGGTACAGTGGTAGAACAAACAGTGATAGTGCAAGCTTCCTCGCACTTCCCTATCAGTATGCCTGAACTCATAGCTAGAGGGACAACATCACAGAATGTTCTGTCTCCAAGTATCTGGCGTTTGTTGTTTTGGGGTGCAGGGGAGAGGGAGGTTTGCGGAAAGAAAATGATGGCTTAGGTATTATATTCTATTATTTATTGTTTGTATTACTGTAGCTCTCAGGTGCTGTACATACACAGAACAAAATCCATCTGCCGTTTATCTTTAAAGTGCCTGTCTAAATGTAGCTAAGGCTGGCAGTGACGGAAAGATGTTAGACAAGCATTTGGTGTAAGTCAGAGCTACCTAGCCTGACTTTAAGTGGCAAATTTCCACATCACAAAAGGTACGTTCACTATTTATTGGCGTTCTTATTTTCAAACACCCAAAAAGATGCTAGATATCTCACAAAAACAAATAATGACATGGTACCTAGCCTGAGGCACTTACAACCTAAATGTAACATGACAAAATGTGAAGGTCCTAAAACTATCTATTTAGAGTTTTATACTGCTGCCAGCCATCATAGTATCAAAATCAGTATCAAAATCACTAGTAGGCTTCAGGAATGATGGTGACATTTTTCAGCTGTGAAAGAGGACTGGTAGTGGAGAGGGGTTGGGAGGAAAGTTTGAGTTTATTTTTGAACATGCTGGGTTTGAGATAACTTGAAGCATCAAAAATGAGATGTCAGTACTAAAAACCAACAACAAAAAAAGCATTGTTCCTTCCTTCCTTCCTTCCTTCCAGGAGGCACTCCTAGTAGCCTCTGATTATCAGGCAAGCATAAGTCTTTGGCTTCTGTTACAAACATGTGGTCCTTTGTGCTCATGGAAATCTAAAACAAATAAAAGCCAAACTCTTCATCCAAAAAATCAGGGGTCTAACTTGAAAGGTAAAACAAACAAATGAAAACCAACCTTTTGATTGGACTGTTTTCCCAGGGACTTCCTATTTGGTCCTAAGCAGTGTCATTTGATGACCCTGAGTGTCAAGACTCACTGACTTAAGCCTTAAATCTGCATCCAGCCTCAGGTTCAAAGAGGTGCTGTTCTTCTCTCCTGGAAGAATCCCTTGCTTATGTCTACCTCATTTTATTACCTGTTTGTAATGTAAGGGTAGTAGCAATTTATTCAGGAGGGGATCCAGTGGCCTGTATGCTGTTCATAGTAGGTCATTTGGCCACACTGGAGTTTTGAACGAGAAACCAGTTTGATGTCATTTTTATGCATTTTATTTAGAGAAATATGAAACTAAACAAATACATTGCTGACTAATGTACTTAAAATTTCCTTGTGCCAATTAAAAATATAAAATAATGCAGTAATAAAATCCAGATTACAAATGAGGTCAAATTGATAAATCAGTGAGTTAATAACAGGAAATGGGACGAACAGTTTATCAAAGCATAGAATCTACACAGCCAATAATCAAATCATGAGGTCAATGCCATACATGATAAACCTTACACAGACTAAATCTCAAATGCTCCAGAAGGCGTCTCTTTCTCAGGGCTTGTCTACACACAAACTGCTACAGTTGTAGCACTTCAGCGAAGAAGCTACCTACACCAACAGAAGGGGCTCTCCTGTCGGTGTAGGTAATCCACCTCCCTGAGAGATGGTAGCTAGGTCGACGGGAGAATTCTCCCATTGACCTAGTGCTGTCTGCACGGGGGCACTAGGTTGGTTTAACTGCATTACTTGGGACTTCCAACATAGTTATACTGACCTAATTTCCTAGTGTAGACCAGGACTCAACCCTGAAATGTCACTTTGCTCCTTCAAAGCACCATTAATTGACTTATGTACTCCATTTCCTCCCCTTCCAGCTAACTTCTGTACTTTCACAACAGTGGTAATCAGCAACTCTGATTCCTTTTGCAGGTTGAGTAGTTAACACTGACATCTTTAAGAGCTCAGGATGTTAAATAAAACAAAGGAAAATGATACTTAAAAAAGAAATAAGGATCTGCTCTTCAGCTTGCTTGGTCTTAGGAACACTGGAGTCAGGAGCTGCTGTTTAGGGACCAGAGGATGTTGTTCTGCTTTGGTACCTTATGCTGTACAGTGGGCTTCCTGAGGGTAACTGGCTGGTGAGGAAGACCTCGCTTGTGGTGGTCTACATCACCTCTTTCCTGGGATTAGCCCAGAGAAATTGGGGGCATCAGCCGTAGTTGATGTCATTGTGGTGGCCTGAGAGGAACACACTTGATCCATGTTTACCTTGACTTGTAAGGTTGTGATTCAAGCTTGTTGTCTCCCTGGTATCTCCCTGGAGATCTTCCAGGTGAATCGGGCTCACAGCTCTCGCTCCCTAATAATGTGGTCCAGTCCTGGTCGTGTGTGGTCAAGCATAATCTTTGGTCTGTTTTGGAGGCTTCCTCCCCCTCAACTGGCAGTTCTTTTGTTCTATACTGCAAGCACATGCTTAATTTCAACAAATAGGCATGTTATCAGCAGGAAATTATATCATAAAACCTTCCTCTAGGTCAGTGGTTCCCAAACTTTAACAACCTGTGAACCCCTTTCACTAAAATGTCAAGTCTCGCGAACCCCCTCCTAAAAATGAATATTTCCAGGGATTTTCTCCTTTACTGGAGTATAAATTATAAAAGCAGTGATCTTGGAAATATAAAATTTGTTTTTATTACATGCTTATTACACACTATTTATTATTAATTATTATTTATCATTACAGTATTTTTATTACATTAGGAAAACGGTAACACTCTTCCAAGATCTCACTTTCGTAGCTTGTTCCACTTTGAATAAGCCAGTTATAAGACAAGGCTCCTATATTTCATCAAGGAATATCAGATGTGAAACGGCATGAAGGTATTTAAGAAGCCAACTCAGAGTTCCTCCTACACAAACATTCAGGTCTTGAGCAGTCCAGGCATAGAATCATAGAATCATAGAATCTCAGGGTTGGAAGGGACCTCAGGAGGTCATCTAGTCCAACCCCCTGCTCAAAGCAGGACCAACCCCAACTAGATCATCCCAGCCAGGGCTTTGTCAAGCCTGACCTTAAAAACCTCTAAGGAAGGAGATTCCACCACCTCCCTAGGTAACCCATTCCAGTGCTTCACCACCCTACTAGTGAAAAAGTTTTTCCTAATATCCAACCTAAACCTCCCCCTCTGCAACTTGAGACCATTACTCCTTGTTCTGTCATCTTCTACCACTGAGAACAGTCTAGATCCATCCTCTTTGGAACCCCCTTTTAGGTAGTTGAAAGCAGCTATCAAATCCCCCCTCACTCTTCTCTTCTGCAGGCTAAACAATCTCAGTTCCCTCAGCCTCTCCTCATAAGTCATGTGCTCCAGCCCCCTAATCATTTTTGTTGCCCTCCGTTGGACTCTTTCCAATTTATCCACATCCTTCTTGTAGTGTGGGGCCCAAAACTGGACACAGTACTCCAAATGAGGCTTCACCAGTGCCGAATAGAGAGGAATAATCACGTCCCTCGATCTGCTGGAAATGCCCCTACTTATACAGCCCAAAATGCTGTTAGCCTTCTTGGCAACAAGGGCACACTGTTGACTCATATTCAGCTTTTCGTCCACTGTAACCCCTAGGTCCTTTTCTGCAGAACTGCTGCCCAGCCATTCGGTCCCTAGTCTGTAGCAGTGCATGGGATTCTTCCGTCCTAAGTGCAGGACTCCGCACTTGTCCTTGTTGAACCTCATCAGATTTCTTTTGGCCCAATCCTCTAATTTGTCTAGGTCCCTCTGTATCCTATCCCTACCCTCCAGCGTATCAACCACTCCTCCCAGTTTAGTGTCATCTGCAAACTTGCTAAGGGTGCAGTCCACATCATCCTCCAGGTCGTTGATGAAGATATTGAACAAAACCGGCCCCAGCACCGACCCTTGGGGCACTCCACTTGATACCGGCTGCCAACTAGACATGGAGCCATTGATCACTACCCGTTGAGCACGACCATCCAGCCAGTTTTCTATCCACCTTACCGTCCATTCATCCAGCCCATACTTCTTTAACTTGCTGGCAAGAACGCTGTGCGAGACTGTATCAAAAGCTTTGCTAAAGTCAAGAAATAGCACATCCACTGCTTTCCCCTCATCCACAGAGCCAGTTATCTCATCATAGAAGGCAATTAGGTTAGTCAGGCATGACTTGCCCTTGGTGAATCCATGCTGACTGTTCCTGATCACTTTCCCCTCCTTTAAGTGGTTCAAAATTGATTCCTTGAGGACCTGTTCCATGATTTTTCCAGGGATTGAGGTGAGACTGACTGGCCTGTAGTTCCCCGGATCTTCCTTCTTCCCTTTTTTAAAGATGGGCACTACATTAGCTTTTTTCCAGTCATCCGGGACCTCCCCCGATTGCCATGATTTGTCAAAGATAATGGCCAATGGCTCTGCAATCACATCGGCCAACTCCTTTAGCACCCTCGGATGCAGTGCATCCGGCCCCATGGACTTGTGTTCATCCAGCTTTTCTAAATAGTCCCGAACTACTTCTTTCTCCACAGAGGGCTGGTCACCTCCTCCCCATACCGTGCTGCGGAGTGCAGCCATCTGGGAGCTGCCCTTGTCTGTGAAGACAGAGGCAAAAAAAGCATTGAGTACACTAGCTTTCTCCACATCCTCTGTCACAAGGTTCCCTCCCTCATTCAGCAAGGGGCCCACACGTTCCTTGACTTTCTTCTTGTTGCTAACATACCTGAAGAAACCCTTCTTGTTACTCCTAACATCTCCAGCTAGCTGCAACTCCAAGTGTGATTTGGCCTTCCTAATTTCACTCCTGCATGCCTGAACAATATTTTTATACTCCTCCCTGGTCATTTGTCCAATCTTCCACTTCTTGTAAGCTGCTTTTTTGTGTTTAAGACGAGCAAGGATTTCACTGTTAAGCCAAGCTGGTCGCCTGCCATATTTACTTTTCTTTCTACACATCGGGATGGTTTGTTCCTGCAACCTCAATAAGGTTTCTTTAAAATACAGCCAGCTTTCCTCGACTCCTTTCCCCCTCATGTTATTCTCCCAGGGGACCTTGCCCATCAGTTCCCTGAGGGAGTCAAAGTCTGCTTTTCTGAAGTCCAGGCTCTGTATTCTACTGTTCTCCTTTCTTCCTTGTGTCAGGATCCTGAACTCGACCATCTCATGGTCACTGCCTCCCAGGTTCCCATCCACTATTGCTTCCTCTACTATTTCTTCCCTGTTTGTGAGCAGCAGGTCAAGAAGAGCTTTTCCCCTAGTTGGTTCCTCCAGCACTTGCACCAGGAAATTGTCCCCTACACTTTCCAAAAACTTCTTGGATTGTCTGTGGACCGCTGTATTGCTCTCCCAGCAGATGTCGGGGTGATTAAAGTCACCCATGAGAACCAGGGCCTGTGATCTAGTAACTTCTGTTAGTTGCTGGAAGAAAGCCTCGTCCACCTCATCCGCCTGGTCTGGTGGTCTGTAGCAGACTCCCACCACGACATTACCCTTGTTGCTCACACTTCTCAATTTAATCCAGAGACTCTCAGGTTTTTCTGCAGTTTCATACTGGAGCTCTGAGCAGTCATACTGCTCTCTTACATACAATGCACGTTACAACAAAGCTTAAACTTGTTCTTCATAATAATTTTAAAAACACCACTAGCTGCCTATTTAATTTTAAAAACAGCAAAAAATATCCACCTACCTTTCCATTTCTTATAAGGAGTCTTGAAGTTTAAATCTCCTCAGTGTGATAGATGTGCTTGCTTTGATCTGCTTAGCTCTTGGAAGTCCAGGGGCTCTGGGCTGCTGGCCCTGTGCTGCCCAGGGTCAGCTCTGTCCGCCACTCTGTCCGCCACTAGGGAATTTTTTCCTGAGAACCCCCTGTAACATTTTGTGAACCCCCCAGAGGTTCACAAACCCCAGTTTGGGAACCACTGCTCTAGGTTAATGGTTAAGAGGTGCTCCTAGTCCATTAAGGCCATAGACTTGATTTATCATGTTTGTAGCCCATTCACACATCTACTTGCTCAGCATGTTCTTAAAATACTTCTTTGAGGCCTCAGCAAGCAAGAAATGGGGATGTTCAAGTTTGTGTCTTAATGATGTAAAAAGTTGTCTTTACTTCTGACAGAGTCTAGGGAAAGAGCTGCTTTTAAGATCCTGTTAATCTAAGGCCTGGTCTTCACTAAAAAGTTAGGTCAAGCCAGATACATCGCTCAGTGTCTGAAAAATCCACACACCTAAGTGATGTGGTTAAGACAGCCTAACCCCTGGTGTAGACAGCACTAGGTCGACAGAAGAATGGTCATAGTGAGTGTCTATATTGAAGCACTGCAGTGGTGCCCTTGCAGCATTTCTGGTGAAGACCTAGCCTAAATCTCATTTGAAATAAAGCAAATTAAAGTTTCTACACAGTACTATAGGCCTATATGCCTTACAATAATTAGTTACAACTGGAGGCCAATTTTCCAGACTGGGCAGTTCTGGCAGGATGGGGCCATTCCTCTTCCTTAATCCTTTTGAAGTCTGTTACCCTACACCTGGCCAGGTATGAAGGAGGTTATGCATGTCCACTCACTACTGCTTAAATGAGCGTGAAATTTTTTAAGCTGTGTAAATTATACTTACTATAGAAAAGAAATGTTTAAAAAATATCTTAGTTGACAACGTTCTTGCCTTTCTCTCATTGATCTTTATAAAAGTGTCCTTTCCTCTGTTAGAGAAAATGCTGGACTAGGATTCTTCAACACCATATCATAAGTTTGTAAGTGAAGATAGTTCAAGTGCAACACAAGGTGTGTATTTCCCTCCACCTCTTGCTTCTGCTGGCCCTGACTGAAGGAGCAAGATTAAGACACGGTCTATACTAGGCACAATTTTGTGGTATACCAGTACCGTCTTACTATGCTGGCAAAGTGCTCCTAATGTGGACACTGCTTATATAATCAAAACTGCACTTTTGCCAGCATAGTTTATACCAGCTCCCCTGAATGAAATAAGCCATGTTGACAAAAGTGCCGTCTTGCTGGAGTAACTGAGTCTGTTAGGGGCTTTGGCCAGCACAGCTATGTCAGTCACAAATCACCCCTCATCACATCCCTGACTGACATAGCTATGACACCAAATGTTTGTAGTGTAGACCTGGCCTCACCCTTAATTTTCTCCTCTTGCCATCACCTCCCAACATGCAAGCAAGTGATGCTGCTCCCAGACTGTTGATTCGTTTCTCTAGTATCTTAAAGCAGTATGGCTTATTGGATGTGTCAGTGGATTGGGAGTTAGGAGGTCAGAGTTTTATTCTCATCTCTGTCATGGATTTGTTGTGTGACCTTGGGTGAGTCAATTAACTACAGTGCCTCAGTTCCCCCATTTGTAAAAGTAGGATAATAAGGACTAACATAGTTTGTACAGAACTGGAAGATTAAAGTGAAAAGTGCTACATTTGTTCTCAGTAATATTATATTTAATTAAATTGCTATATTGAGAATTTCTCTGAATTATTTTGTTTAAGTGAATGGCGATGTAGTTTTCTATAGCTCAGTCTCTTTGAAATATTACCATTTTGATTTTTTTTTCTCTGTACATTATATACTGGTTCTAAGTAACAGTATGGTGAGAAATTGTAGCATGCTGCTAAGGTAATGCTAAAAATTATGAATATTTTGCTTCTGTATGAAGCCCATAGATTTATTATAAAATGGTTTATCTTTACACTTTCTCTGAACCCCCTCTAATTCTGCTGTAGTGATTAGAATCGAACACAGTACTCTTGGTGAGGGTATACTATTAATTTGTACAGTGCCATTATAACATTTTTCATATTGTCCATCCTATTTCTTATGAATGTTAATACCTGGATTTGTTGACTGCTTCTTCACATTAAGCAGAGGTTTCCATTGAGCTGGCCATAGTGGTGTTCTGGTCCTTTTTCCTGAGATGGTACAATTAGTCTAGAACCTTATAAGGAGTATGAGTAAAATATTTTCCACTAAAATTGTATTTTTAGTCATTTTAACTGACTTTTTTTCAGTTAATTTTGGGGAGGGATAGCTCTGCTCATGTCTGCTACGTTGTCTTGCATTTTTGATGTAAATTCCCCTCTTGTATTGCTTTGCCATGTGAAACATATCTCTTTTAATTAGGGGAGGGAAGAAGAGCCTGCCATTTCTGCACTCCTTGTGAAGGTTTCTTTTAGTCAATCAGTTCTATTTCCCAGGATGTGTACAAAAAATACTGGTACAAGGGGGGTGGGAGTGTGTGTGCACAGGTTGGTTGGTTGGTTATGGGGTCACCGGTCCTGGCTCTGTAACTGAGATTGAGTTGAGTGTGTAGGTAACTCATAACTCTTTTCCCAAGAAATGTCAGTAGTTAGACCCTGTTTCCAAGATTCAGACTGTCTGGAGGAAATGCTGCTGTACCACGGTAGAAATAGGCTTTTATTAAAAAACAAAACAAAACCTCATTCACAGCTGAATGTGATTTTAGTCTAAAGGATGACTGTAAAATGAGACTCTACTGAATTCAGATCTGATATGCGTATGCAGAGTCACATCTTCTGACTAGTGACAAAAACTAAGACTATTTTTTTTACTCCTTTCAGACTTATATGGGTAACACATTTAGGACAGAATGAGATGGTTTATATTCTGTGCATCACCACCAGAATTGTTTGCTAAATTCTAATTACATATCCAGTCAATTTTATTTGTTCAAAACCCACTGAAGACAGAGATACCTAGTAGTCCTATTGAGAGCATAATTTAGCCTGCAGACTCTTTATTACTGGTGTTGATCATTAAGAAGAAAAGAACCCAGTTCTTTGCCTTTGAGTTCAGAATGAGTGTGAAGAAAACCTCTTACTTGTAAATGGAGTACATTTGAACTAGAAGCTGGTGAAACACTATCATTTTGGTGACTTTTCAGGTAGAATTGCATTTTAGGGTTTTAACTTTTAAGTCAGGTAAAAATGGATGTCCTGTTTCAGAGTAGAACAATATTTGCAGCAGCATGATTCTGGAACCTTTTATATTTGGGATTAATGACGAGGGTCACTTGGATCCTCCAATGTATGATCCTGATGCCTCAAGGAGAAATTTTTAATGGTCTTTGTGACAAGGATTTCCACAAAATTGTTTTTCCTTTGAGATGTAGAAATCAGGGTGGATCTTTATTTCTTCCCTTTCACTTTGGTGTAGTTTTATAGTTCTGAAAGATAATTGCAGTTCACTCCGAGCTTGATTTAAAGCTTACTGAAGTCAATGGGAGTTTATTGACATTAGTGCAATTTGGATTAGGATCTTATTATCCCAGCTACTGTTGCCTGTTGTTGGCTTCAGCTTTTGAGATTGATTGTATGTAGCAAAAATAATAAATAAAACTACTGATTTTTTGTTTTATCTTAGTAACTTTTTGTAGGTTCTTGCAGCAAAACCCATTTACGTGGTGCATTTTGTACATCGTTAAAATATAAAGATAAAGCAATATGTGATGCACAAGGTACAATACATTGCTGTACACACAGTATGACTTTTGCTTGCTACAATATACGCACTTGCTCTTCTGAAGCTAAAACAGCAAACAGAAGCTAATGTATTTCATCCTTCCAGGCAATTGTTAGTCAAGACGATGAGCTTCTGTATTACAGATAATGGAAGTCCCAAATTGATTAAAGTAGCAATTAAATTTCTAAAAGTAGTACAGAGAAAAGAGTATTAGCTGGAGAGACCACAAGGCTGCAGTATAAAACGGCTCTCTTTTTTTGGTTGCATCATACAGAATAGGTCTCCAAAAACAAAAGAAAACATTGTTTTATTTTCTTCACTTATAGAATATAAGAAAAATAATAATTTCCATAGCAGTTTTTTCCCTTTTGCAAATTTCCGTAAGCATTACTGAGGCTAAATCCTCTTCTTTGTCTGTAATGATGCAAATTGCTTCTTTTGTAGTTACTGTTCATTTGCATTTTAGGAGTCCAGTATCTTGAATTCTTAGGAGTTGCTAAAGATCCATTATTTTAGTCAGATACTGTACGTTTAACCATATGTATTTGTTGTCACAGAAAATAAAACTACCTAAGAAAATATCCAGACGTTTTCCAGCCTATGAGCTCTATCTCTATGGTGAAGGGAATTATGCTGAAGAAAACAAAAATCTGATATTGACAGGGATTCCAGTTCTCTTCCTTCCTGGGAATGCTGGGAGTTACAAACAAGGTAAGAATATAGTAAAGTGAATTTTGGAAGTTGTACAGAGTTACCTTTTTTAGTTAAAGGCAGGAAGAGTCTAGTCTCTGGAATATTACCAAAGAAAGACACTTTTAGTGGTCAAAGCTGATACAGGAATGATATCCAAATGCCTCATTGTTACTACTTTAAGTATAAATAATGAAGAATTTCCTTATGTACAGTGTCCAGGAGATATGGGACCATATTCTTAGCTGGTGTAAACTGGTGCGGCTGAGTTGAAGTCAGTGAAGCTATGCTGATATTCACCAGCGGAGAACCCAGTCGATGTTTACCTGGAATGAAACTTCACAGTTTTTGAAGTCCATAAAACCATAGACATATTTGTTCAGCTACTGATAGCCTCTCATTGCAAAAAGAAAAATAGTCCAACTGTAGAGGAATGATTTAAAAAAAATACAGGAGGTTGGTTTTATGGAAAAATTAATATACCAATTACATACTCAGCGAAATAGATAGGACACAATACTTTTATACAATACTTAGACAAAGTACATTCACCTGCAAAAAAAAAAAAAAGCAGCACACCTGTCCTTTTCTTTAATATTAACTCTTGATAGACGTGTGTAGTCTGTTTAAAAATGTGTAATCAGACATTTCACTCAGTATAATAAAATAACTAGAAATGGCGTCAAAGGTGTTTTATGTATGCTGTGTGTAATATGTGAACACTGTAATCCAGGCCTGCACAACTCATAAAGTGGCAAGGGCCATATTACTCCAAAGAAAACAGCTGAGGGCCGAACCCCCCTGGCCCCACGGAAACAACCCCTCCTTCCCCAGCGCTGGTGTGTGGAAGCCTGTAGAGGGGGAAAGAAACAGCGCGCATAGTGTCACCAGATCACAGCAGTAAAATAGGACCCGCCCCCTCCCCGCTCGGCCCCACCATCACATCCCCCTTCACCCACCCCAGGCGTCACTATATTACTGCACACAACAGTCAATCAATGCAGTTGTAGATAAATCTCTGCATTATGCATTTTTGTATAACTTTTATATGACTGTATTAAACCTTGGTAATATGTTATAGCAGGCCCCTAAGGTAGTGTAATTAAGGTAAAAGAAAAATGTCTTTTTGCTAGAAGTAGAATAAGATCTTCCCCGCACTTTGTATTCAATTGCCCTGTTGAATGAATGAAGTGTGAATGAGGAAGGCATGGAAAGCAGGCACCTCCAGATAGCTGCAATCCTTGGAGAGGGGATGGGAACCAGACCAAGGAGAATCAGACTTGTCAAGTGGGCTGACTAGAGAAGAGCAGACATACTGACGGCCTCGGGGGTTAGAAGCAAGCACCTTCCTTTGGGAACACCCTCTTTGCAGCATTGGGACAACCCCCAGCCCAGAGACAAGCAGCAAAAAGGACCAACGGACACAGTCCCAGATTTTGGGCCGCACAGTGAGCCCACCTACTCACCCCCCCGCGGGCCGCACAGTGAGCCCACGTGGGCCGCATGTTGTGCAGGCCTGCTGTAATCAATAGAGAGCTGATGATTATATTCCTGTATAATGTCTCTTTCAACAAAAGCTATGATTATATTTTTGTTTCTGATATTTACATGGCAATAGAGTAAAACAAAGAAATAGCATAGCTTTAAATA
Source organism: Chelydra serpentina (assembly GCA_037349315.1). Lineage (NCBI taxonomy): Eukaryota > Metazoa > Chordata > Testudines > Chelydridae > Chelydra > Chelydra serpentina. The sequence goes on along the minus strand of JBAIAC010000029.1, from coordinate 30,001,591 downwards.
ACTTGACTCAATAGAATTATTATTATTTAACTTATTAAGATTACAGATTTAATTCTGGGCCTGATTCCACACAGCTTTACCCCAGTTTTACCCCAGTGTAAGTCCATTGAAATCAAATTGATTTAACTTAAAACTGAAATAATGCTGTGTTGAATCAAGCACTCTGTGTTTTAGACACATGTATATTATCTGTCCAATGATTTAACTAAAATTTTTTACACAGTTCTACGTGAGGTTAGTTGTCTTAAGTTAAGATAACTTAATTACATTATCTTCACCTGACCACAAAGTGTTCTTTGTCCTCTACCCAAGGAAAGTAGGAAAGCAGTCTCATTTGAGACTAGGGTCAGTGCGACCCTTTTCTGTACTGGCAAAAATAGGACCCATATAAATCACTATTGTTGCCCTCTGGTGGAAGCTCTTATGTAAATGAGTTCAGACCAGCCCAGGCACACAGTGGTGAAAATGCCCCTGAATCATAGCTTCACTGTTGCTACCACTTGTGGGCTCCTGTGGTGAGTTTGGGGTCCTATTTTCACTATTGTGGATACATCCTAAAAGGTACTTGTGCTTCAGGAACCCAGCACCTCTGTATGATTCCCACACGGATCACTCTGTAATTCCTCTAAATTTCACTAACGTCGGCAGGAAAAATCTACAGGCTGCTACTCAAACCAGGTCTGTTGTATTGCACCATTATTGGCAACCTGGCTGACCTGCAAAAATCTGATTGATTTTGACTTGAACGATATTTTAGAACAGTCATATTGAATAAAAGCACAACTGAATTAGAAGAAGGGGTAAAACTCACTAGCTACTGGAGAATTCTTAGGTCTTTGATATCAAATCTAGTTTTAGATACCTTAAAAATAAGCGTCAACTCCTCCCATCTACAAAAGTGATTTCGGATTCCCTGCTAGTTACCTGATGGGCAAGTGGCTCCACCCTGGCATGTTGTTCCAAGTCTTAATGTAGCCTTTCTACATTCGTATAAACTCATTATCTCCTGCTGTACTTCATTCCATTCAGAGACTGGAAGTAATAGTTGTATATTTGTAGAGGGAAATGAGTATATGTGAGTACTTTGCCGTTAAGTAGTGCTTTATGTTTTTGAAAGTGCTGTGCAGCCATTAACTAATTAAATATAGCATAATGAGTGTTATTCTGAAGACAGTCATTCTTCATTAGACCATTACTTGTTTTATAAAGTGCTTTGAAACAGAATTACTCATCGCTGTAATGGTGATGTTAAAAAAACCCTCTGTGCTTTTGTAAACAATTAGTATATGCCCCAAAATAGTTTGTTAGTTAAGATGAGTAAATAAGCCTTGCACGCACTTAGCCAATGAATAACTTATGCTGACTTTTTTAACCTTCAAAGGTGGTTTGTTAATTCTTTTGACTGAAATTATACATACTTTGCCATAATGACATAGTAAAACATTTAATAATTTATAGTTTTAGAAAACATATTTAAAGGCATGTGAGGACAATGGTATCCAAAAAAGATTACTGAAATCATCACACAAGATGCCAAATGGACACTTGTAATTATGTAATTATATTTAAAGTAGACTTTATTGTGAACTAATTAGGTCTCACAAAATGTTGCTCTCTAGGAGAGACTGCCATTTTGTCCCCAGATAGACTTTTCCCCATGGTCAAGCATTCTTCCTTGTAGTCTTTATACTAGGGCTGTCAAGCGATTAAAAAAAAATAAATTAAATGCAATTTTAAAAATCTTGCGATGCCAATTACAACAGTGTCATGCGATCACCTGTTCTCACTTTCAGGTGACAGTGTAAATAAGAAGCGGGCAGCATTATCTCCCGTAAATGTACACAAACTAGTTCGTCTTAGCGATTGGCTGAACAAGAAGTAGGACTGAGTGGATTTGTAGGCTCTAAAGTTTTACATTGTTTTGTTTTTGAATGCAGTTATGTAACAAAAAAAATTTACATTTGTAAGTTGCACTTTCACGATAAAGAGATTGCAGGACAGTACTTGTATGAGGTGAATTGAAAAATACCATTTCTTTTGTTTATCATTTTTACAGTACAAATATTTGTAATAAAAAATAATATAAAGTGAGCACTGTACACTTTTGTATTCTGTGATGCAACTGAAATAGATATATTTGAAAATGTAGAAAAACATCCAGAAGTATTTAGTACATTTCAATTGTTCTATGGTATATAAATATTCTATGGTTTAACTTTTTTAATCATGATTCATTTTTCTGAGTTAATCACGTGAGTTAACTGCGATTAATTGACAGCCCAACTTTATACTGTCTTCACAAACTAGTCATGTGCAGCCTGGGGTGGATCCCGTGTCTTTCAGCTGTGCAGTTTCTAAGAACTATATTTGCAGCCACTACTGATAGGGGTTCCTGCTCTATTTCCCCCTCTCTCAGTAGTAACTGAGTGGCAGCATTACAGTGCTACAGCCATGCTCAGTAGCAGCCAGGGCTGGACAGGGAAAGCAGGATTTTCTCTCTGCAAGGCTGAAGATTTGGGGAAGAAAGTAGTGGGAGAATCACATCCACTCCTGTGGTGAGAATGAAGGGAAAAGTGCTTTCTCCATGGCTCCATGTAGTTTGGAAGTCAAGCTGCCCAGGTCCCATGTTCTGCAAAGAACTAATTGGAAGACCCTAGCAAAAGTAGTGCATCTAGCATACGGCTAATATATTCCCCTTGCTAGGCTGTGCTGTTGATGCGTAAGGAGGAGAAAACCAGATCTGGAGGAGATTGAACTCCTGTGGTCCGATCTGATGATCTGATGGAGGTTTATTATATGGATAACTGATTTAATCTTGCAATGAGCATGGCACTTCTTTGTAGTTAATTTATCTATAAACTTTCCCTCTGTATTTTCTTTTGTAGGTTTTTGATATGAAATTTTCAGAATTCTTTGAATACTTTCTTCTGGAAAATTTTAAAAAAAAATTATAAAAAAATTATGTTCTTTCTTATCTTATTTTTACATTTCTTATCAACTAACTGATATTTTTCATCCTAATTTCTTATGTATGTATGTCATAAAACAAGGGAAGTAAATTTATAGGTTGGTAAAAGAGGAAAATTTTCCACTCTTTTTGATGTATACAAATGACTTCCATCAAGTGAACACTGGTCAGGTTTAAAGAACTTGAATATCCAGTTATAGAAAGATAACGTTTGTTTTTGACCAGCTACATAGCGACTTCTTTGTATTGTTTGTAATCCAACTGAGAGTAGTAGCGAGTAGTAGCATTGACTACAGTTAGAAGAAAGGTGTTTCTGTGATTAACTAGTGCAATTTCTTTTCCTAGTACGTTCTCTTGGCTCTATAGCACTTAGAAAAGCAGAAGACATTGACTTCAAGTACCATTTCAATTTCTTCACTGTCAATTTTAATGAGGAGCTGGTTGCACTGTATGGTGGTAGTCTGAAAAGACAAACCAGATTTCTGCATGAGTGCATTAAAGTAATTCTTAAACTGTACAAGGTAAGACATGAAGTATGCACATGAATAGTATTCTGAGTTTTTTTTTTTTCCTTTTCTCCTAAAAACTGGGATGGGATTTTTGTTGAGTGGGAAATTGTGGGATGGAAATTTTAAATTGTAATAGTTATATTGGCTATTAATTATGTGGTGTAAATTATGTGGATGAGAGAAAAATACTCCTGCTTTAGTCTTGATTTTGTAAACAAATTTTGGATTTTATGTTTACTCTCATGGCTTGGATAGTTTTCTCATTTTTTAAAATAAAATATTTCCATGTAATATGTAAACTTCTTTGTAGTAGAAATGCAGTAGGCTCATTTATGTTTCCAGAACTGTTTATTTAAATGTTTAATACAGATTTAGAAAACTTTCCTGAGACTAAAAGCTTATGTGCTGGTCTGCTTCCTTAAGGTTTTCAAACATTGTAATATCAGCTATAAACTACAGTTTTTAAGTACAGCACCTCCTACATTCTAACTTTTTCTTGTGATGAGTCTGTGTTTACTTAGTGATTTTGGAAGACCAAAGCATCTAAAATATGGGTCAGTTAGTAACAACTTGTCAAACTATTAAACCAGACTATTTTCTTTGAGCAACATGATTAATTTCAGAGAAAAATGTACAACTGTTAACTAAATGATAGGTCAAGGCCTTGTCCTAAGGCCTTGTCTACACTACAAGGGAAATTCGATCTAAACTACGCAATTTGAATTACGTGAATAGTTTAGTAGCTTACATTTACTTAACGCGGGGTCCACACTATGCGATGTCGCCGGGAGAGCAATGTGTGGTCCATTTAGTGGGTCTGCACTAGAGACGCTAAATCAACCGCCGATACATCAATCGCCGCTCGTCGATCTCCTGGTAAGTGTAGACAAGCCCTAAGTTTCATCTGCTTGTTTAAATTAATGTTCTCAAATTCTAACTTTGAGTGATTACCATTTTCTTTTTCTGAAGGATCAAGAATTTGCTCCAAGCAGTGTTGCAATAGTAGGTCATTCTATGGGTGGTCTTGTTGCAAGAGCATTGCTCACTCTAAAGAATTTTAAGCCTGAATTTATAAACCTCCTCATTACACAAGCCACACCTCATGTTGCACCTGTAATGCCTTTAGACAAATATCTTACTGGTAAGTTTGCTTCAGTTAAGTGTTGCATTGGGCACTATATGTTTGTGTGTGTGTGTAAGTGAAACTGCTGCATTACTGTGGCCTGGAAACACATTGGTATGGAAAATGAGAGATGATCTCATCTTCCACTCTCTTTCTCCTATTTGACAGAACTGGGACGCTAAAAGAACATCCGTTTGTCACATAAATATCAGAATAATGTCTTTCAGCTTTTAACTTGACCTTTGGTGTAGTGGGAGGAGCACTTTATTTCCAGTATCTTACACAGAAAATAGAAGTAATTTGGAACCTTGTAAATTACACGTCAAAGTGATTTCCTGTTTTCCCCCATGAGCGAATGCATCTTTGTGTTAAATCTTCATATTCAAAATCACCTTTTCTTCTGACCGAATACCTAGTTATTCTGTTACTTTTTATGTAATTTGCCAAGTTTCATCCCGCCCTCTCAGTGAACTCAAAGGTATTTGGATGGGGCAGTGAGAATATTAAATACAAATATTGGTCCTAATTGAGATTAAATGTTTGCAGATAGCATAAAACATACAAATCTGCAGAGCCCAAAAGGAGAAAAGAATGACTGTATTGACATTATATCAATACTCCATAAATATTAAAATACTGTAAAGTTAGACTTGATAAGAATGCACATTTCAAAAGTTATGAATCTGTCCTGTGCACTGGGTGATCAGGTGTCCATTTTTTGACCGGAAAACCCGATCGAAAAGGGACCCTGGTGGCTCCGGTCAGCACCATCAACCGGGCCATTAAAAGTCCAGTCGGCAGTGCTGCAGAGCTAAGGCAGGCTAGTCCCTATCTGTCCTGGCTCCGTGCTGCACCCTGGAAGTGGCCAGCAGGTCCGGCTCCTAGGTGGGGGGCCCACAGGGCTCTGCACGCTGCCCCTGCCCTGAGCACCGGCTCCGCACGCCCATTGGCCAGGAACCGCGTCCAATGGGAGCTGCGGGGGTGGTGTCTGCGGGCAAGATCAGCACGCAGAGCTGCCTGCGCGCCTCCGCCTAGTAGCAGGACCTGCTGGCCGCTTCTAGGGTGCAATGCGGTGCCAGGATAGGCAGGAAGTCTGCCTTAGCTCCCTCGCTGTGTCGCTGACCGGGAGCTGCCGGAGGTAACCCCCAGCCCTGAACCCCTCTGCCCCAACCTGGAGCCCCTCCTGCACCCCAAACCCTTCATCCCCGGCCCCACCCCAGAGCCCGCACCCCCAGTTGGAGCCCTCATCCCCTCCTGCACCCCAACTCCCTGCCCCAGCCCAGTGAAAGCGAGTGAGGGTTGGGGAGAGTGAGCCCTGAGGGAGGGGGAATGTAGTGAGCGGGGGCCAGGGCCTCGGGGAAGGGATGGGGCATGGCCTGTGGGAAGGGGCAGGGCTAGGGTGTTCGGTTTTGTGCGATTAGAAAGTTGGCAACCCTAACTGTGCAGTAGTATATTTGATTGTGCTGCTATATGTAGAGTTTTTTGTGTTCTATCTTTTTGTTTGTATTTTCTGTTAGCTAAGCATGGGTGATCCCTATCCCCTTGATTTTGTCACTGCTGTCTTTCTATTAATTTCTCCTTCTACTGTTGACTGATATCACAAATGCATACTTCCATTTGGCCTTCCTTATCGATCGCTGTTACAGTACTGTGTACAGGCAGTTACAGGGTTTTGTTGTGTGTTGCGGTTGATGCCTTGACCTTTCTCATCATGAGACTAAATACTTGGACCCGCATCCTCAGCTGGTATAAAAAAGCATAGTTTCATCTGACTTGCCTGACCACCCCTGCATTGGATACAGAAATACAGTATTGTTTTCTAACACAAGACTCAAAAATGGGAATGGAAACTTGACTGTTGGGTAGACTGCCAGCATAGCTCACAAAAAATGTTCTTACTAAATGCTGTGAAAAAATGTTCACTGTTTCTTTGTATAAAGTGAATTTTAATCTATTTTCACTTTTTTAAAAGATTTTTATACAGCTGTAAACAATCATTGGATTTTAAAGGCCCAAGATGCAAGAAATCTAACTATCCTTTCTGTGGCGGGAGGATTCAGAGATTACCAAGTTCGTTCAGGACTCGCTTTTCTACCCAGATTAAGTCAACATAGCAGTGCCTTATTTGTTGTGGTAAAATCTTTTTTTAAATTGTCTTCTAATGGTATTATGTTAACTGTTTATGACGCTGTATGTACCTGTGTCCGAATACAGTATGTGCGGCGTAGTATAATAAATTCTTATTGTAATACTAGTAGGTTTGAAAGAACACATCTGATAATGAGATGTGCCATATACAAATTTCAATTTGGAGCACAAAGGTGAGGTGGAGAAAATATTTCATTTTTCAGTTGCTTTTTCCACTCTGCTTCATAATCCTCAGATACGGTGGATTTAAAGCAACTTGCGTCACTAATGATAAATAACTGAAAATTGTTTTTTTCTTTAACCTGCTTTGTAACAGAACTCAGTTGGCTAGTAACTAAGAGAGTAACCAAAGGGTAATATTGGACAATGGTTATTTTCAACAAAGGCTTTTTCATGTGCTATTCCATAATGGTGGTCTTGTATACATATGCTGAGCAAGGGGTACCAGAGGTTACGACATGTATATTGAAGAATGGTGCATGGCGTCTTTGTTATGCTGATAACGTCCAGATTTATATTTTTATCTCCACCAACCCCATTGGTGGTATGGAGAGATTTACCTGTGGTCAAATGGAAATTTGGGTGTTGGCTAGTGACTTGAAACTCAACCCAGATGAGTGAATTATTTCCCTGTTGCTATTTACCCCATGCTATAATGATTACATTGAAAGTTTGAAATAATCCCTGTCTGTTGATAGGTGCTTTTCATTCATTTTAAGGTTTGCAGCCTGTGAATCTTGTTGAATTCCTACCTGATTCGGAGTATCCAGGTGGTAGCAATAGTCAAGAGTATAATCTTTTTTTGGTAATAAATTTGCATAACTTTAGTTTTGGTGCAGACCTCACAGTGACGATCTATGCCTTTCGCACCTCAAAGCTGAGCTATTACAAAATGTTCCACACGAGACTTTATCTTCATATTATTAGGGAACTGCAGTTGGTGCAGAACATAAAGGCACTTAACTGTCATTTCACTCAAATAACATGTTGCAACTTTGCTCCATGATCTTCCATGGCTATCAGTGGACTTTTGGTTGAAATTTACGATGTTGGTTTTAACCTGCGAAGCCCTACATGGGATCTTGCCTCTTACAAGTCCAACTCTCCCTCTAGCGTAGTAGGACAGAAATTGTGATGCTCTAAGGCTAAAAGGTTAAATGGTTGAAATGTACAGTTGCTAAATATTCTTTGGAGGTGGAAGGTATGGGTGTGTGTGTCTTGGTTCTGTTATGTTCCATCTGGTACTGTTTCCCCCTCTGTTCCACTCTGGATCTGTCAGAGTCCAGAATTGGTGACTTTCAGGCTACATTGCAAGACTCTCCTACTTTTCTAGGTTTTGGATGTGGATGCAGATGGCTGATGGATAGTTGGGAAGATGGGATAATAGAATCAATTTAAATAAGTTGAGAAACCTTAAAAAAATTAACCATGAGAATTAAAAGTGTGTTCCTGACGTGATAAGGTTTTCCCCCCAGCTTTATCTTAAGGCTAACCAAGCTTTTGTTTGTTAATTTTATAAAAGCCCATCTTATTAATAAATATTCAGACATAAATTACAAATACATTTTCAAATTTCTAATGTTTAAATGTTGAATCCCCAAAAAGCTAATACGTTTCTTTCTCCCCCAAACAGAGCTCAGCAGTGCCTAGAACTTGGGCCTCAACAGACCACCTCTCCATAGTATGGTAAGCAAATAGAACAAAGAAGTTAGGTAATTGACATGACATCTTTCTTCATCCCTTACCTTCATCAGCTTTTATAAATTTAATTTCAGAGTGTAATATTCTGAAAACATCTAGCCCATACCTTTTTTGTTGGTGCATTTTTAAATATAGTGTTCCTTATGTTTTGTTCTAGGTGTAAAGAATTGATCTTGGCTACCATTAGGGCATTTTTTGATCTTATTGATGAAACCACCAAACAGGTTTGTAGTTCCCATCTTCTGCATGCCCCATAAATACTGGGAGGAAGGTGGAGATCTTCTCCCCCCAACAAAGTGATGTTTTTAGTTACCATTGTAATAGTCAGGGACAAATACTTTATATTACTTTCCGATAATTCTGTATCATGTTGAAAAAATTGCTGGCTTTTTTATGTCTAGTGCTCCAGAATCTTGTGTTTTGGATTCTGTGAAGAATGTGACAGTGGTTCAGTTTTTGCTGCTGGCTGAGTCGATGAGTTAATTATAGCTGGGGTAAAACCCTGACTTTCTCACTGTGATAGAATGAGTTAAACAGACCTAGGACCTTGTGATTCTGAACAAATCTGCTCAGCTGTACTGTGATAAGGTATACAAATTTGCTTACATATAGTGTCCTTTTGCAAATTATTTTAACAAAACAAAAACCCTCTATGTAAATTTGGAATGCTTACTTAGGGGAAATCAAGGGAAAAACGGATGAGTTTACTTCTTTTCTTTGCTTTCTTCCTATTTATTGCTTCTTTTTACTCCTTCTGTCTCATTTTTTCTTTTCTATCTGCTTAAATGTTATGTTGCCACTGTATGTTACTGTTTGAACAACTATTTGAAGAACCATTCACCATATTTCATCCTATTCCTGAACCTTTGTGTCATTTTACAGCAATAAAAATGAAGAACTGGGAATAGGGCTGAGAGGTTGGGTCATTCTTTGAGAGCTTCACTGGTCTCTGAAGCTTGTTCAGTTGAACCCTTTTAATATGGGTATAGGGAAGTTGCCTGGTCTATTGGGGGTAAAAAATTTCAGAACTCATTTGGGATGGCCATAATACTCACAAATTGCAAAGCTATAGTTGCAGGAAATAGGAGGAAACTTACTTTGGGAGGTTGATTTAAAAAAACAAGAAGAAGAAAGAAATGGCATAGGTTTGAAGCTACTCAGACATTTGAAGTGTATGAGTTGGGCCCAGGAAGTTGGATTAATGGGCACAAGCAAGTGAATCAGTTATAGGTAAGGCTGTGACTCTGTCACTGAGGTCGCGGAAGTCACGGATTTTCCTCCAAGACTTTCGCAGCTGCAATGGCTGGTGCGGCTGATCCCAAAGCTGTCAGAGCAGCTGGCGCCAGGTGCCCCACAGCCACTGCTCAGGTGGTCCCAGGATAGCTGGCCCCGAGGAGCGCCTGAGCAGCGGTCCTGGGGCCAGCCGCACCAACCACTGTTCGAGCGGCCTGGCGCAGCTGGCCCCATGGAGTGCCCCAGGCAGTGCCCGAGCAGCGGTCCCCAGGGCCTTGGAGCAGAGGTGGCTGGGGGCAGTCAGCCCCCGCAGCCAGTGCAGGGGCTAGCTTTTGGCCCTTGGGCCTCCACAGCAGCGGTGTCCTGAGGCCCCCCAGTATCGCCCAGGACACCAGGAACTGCTAAGTTTTAGTCATGGGTATTTTATATAGTAAAAGTCATGGACAGGTCTCCGGCTGTGAATTTTTGTTTATTATCTGTGACCTGTCCATGACTTTTACTAAAAATATCCGTGACTAAATTTTAGCTTTAGTTATAGGTGCACGAAGAATTAACTTGTTACATGGGTCTGTAATTTATCACATAGATATCACCTTATGGTGCGTGTATGTGTCTGTCTCTATTATAATATATAAATATAGCTAAAGCTTTTAACTTTTTGTATAGTTTGAGCAGTTGCAATTTGCATATAACAGTAATTGGATATAGATGAATAGAGTATTTTTTATTAGCTCTAGTTATTGAATTGAAACTAGAAATCATAATATCCTCTGTCTTTTTGGAGCTCTGACTTTTACTATAAATAAAGCTGCGTTGCTGGCTTAATGTCTTGGTAATTCTTGTAAATCACACAAAATGCTAAGTAGATTTTTAACAAGTTGTCTGGTATTTTTAGATAACTGAGGATCCAAAGAAGAGAATGCTAGTATTGAATCATCACTTTGTGAGGCACCCAGCAAAGTTCTTTGAGGAAGATCCTGAAACACTTACTGAACTTAAAGGTATGCAACTCTAATTGGTTTGACTAGGGTCCGAGGGCACATTTTGTCTAAGAGTTAATCTTCTCCCTACCGAATTGCTGAAGCAGACTCTCTTTCTTTAGGCACCACTCAAACACGATTTGGAATGCATGGCGACAAACTATGATCTTGATTCTTGTTTCTAGCTGAACTAGGCTTGGTTGAGGATCATAGTGGGGCAAAGACATGCCACTTCAGCATTCCCCAGATTCTGGGGAGTAGCCAGGAAGCAAAAGTTGTTCCAGTTTAGGCCTGGCTGACCGATCTCCAGCAAGCACAGGAGTAGCTGGAGCTCAGATGTTCGACTATAGCCTTTCCCATGTCCATCCCCTATCCTGGTTGGGGGTTTGTATGTATGTGTTGTAAAGCCACTATGCTAATTCTGTTTGCTTGGGGAATTCCTAGGTTCCTAGATGTGCAGATTCAATGGCTCCTTTCCCTTGATGGAGCTGGGCAAAGAGACCCATGCTGTAATGAAGAATTGGCTCCTCTCTGGGGTTGAGGCATCTGCAGAATTCTTTATTTGACATTCTCTGGCTGCTAGGAAGTTAACAAGGAGGAGCCATGTCTGTAGAGCCCAGGAGTAACTACCAAGGCTTAATTTTGTAGAAATATGATTCACCTCCCCCAGCCTATCTTTGCATTTCTTTAGTTTATAATATAACGGACATCATTTTATAGATTAGGTTTTCATTAATCATTTAGTCAGATATTCCCCCCCCCCCACTTCAATAGCAATTTGTAGTATATTTATGTGTAGTTTTTTTTCAATTGCATTTTCCTCTCTCCTCATTCCCTTTTGACACTTGGCTAAATTTATCCATGCTGTAATGCCACTAAGTTCAAAGGAGTTACAGAAAGGGTGAATTTGAGCATGTGGGTTTTATGTGTATAATAAATCTGTTTCTATTACTCCTCCCCCTTCATCCATATTTCTTTTTGCTCATACTTTCTTCTTGTAGCGAGTCTCCTGCTCCTAATTCTGCTGCCTGAATTTGGGCTTTTTACGTTCCTTTCCTGTGAGACTGAACGTGTGGTAGGGGCAAAGGAAGTATGCTGTGCTGCTGTATTTTCAACATTCTCTTGTCTGTATTCAGCCTCCATTCTGACATTGATGCCCACCAGATGCTAATGCTGTTTTTCTTTGGGACCTTTTATTTTAGTAGCAGCACTTATTGATAAATGTCGCAAGTAATAATAGCATCCCTTGGTTTGGCATGCTGTATAGATAGTTGATTTTAACCATTGTATGCAATGCTGAATAGCAGTCGTGAGTATTGGATTACGTATTTTAATGTTCCTATGTCTAACTTCTGGAGATATGAACAAAAATTTGATAAAATATGCATGATGATGTAGAATATTTGTGTTTTGTGAAGGTTACTATTATATATCACAGGCAATTCCTGCAGTAACATACAACTAGAATTAAGGTTTTCTTATCACACACAAGTGAGCAAAATAAAGCATATGATTTACTTCTAGGAACTTTCATTTGGATTAAAATCAAATCCTCAAAATGGACCTATACAGTTTACAATGTAAGTAGCATTAATTTCTTTTTCTGATTTCAATTTTGTCATTTCTGTGTTTTTTCTAATCAATATTTTTTCTTTTAAGGAATCTGATGGAAAATATTTCATGTTTCCTCTTTCAAACCACAGAAAAACCTACAGTCATGTACACTGTCAAAGCAGTATGTTGGTGAGAAAATACGTGCTTTCTGTATTTTTGTAAATATATCTCTTGTTACCCGAGTTTAACTTTATGAAACTGAATTGTTGTTTCCATTTAAACAGCTGTATTGAGATAACTTCTCCAGTAATTATTAAACAGAGTCAGCTTTTTGACTGTAATCCCAACCTATTATTTGTTTAGGGGCGCATGCCTTTTATCATTTGTTATTTCTAGTGTGTTCATTATTGTAGTATCAGAGTACTGCACATATATACTAAGGCCATGTCTATATGAACAATTAGACCGTGACTAGCTGAGGTGTGAATCCACCCCACACTAGCCTGCTGAGGTCTAACTGTGTGTGTGTGCCCTGCTGACGCATTAAGAATTTGTGAGGTTACTTTAAGATTTTAACGAACTGTTAATACTTGTCAGCACATGGACAGTTAGACCGCGGCAGGCTAGTGTGGGGTGGATTCACACCTCAGCTTGTTGTGGTCTAATTGTTCATGTAGACAAGCCCTAAGACTGCCTTAAGAGTTGCCTATAATAGATTTTGCAGTTCACCACTCCAAACTTCAGCAGCTTTGCTACTGTTTCTCACCCCCATTCTCTGTTGTCATAACGTGACACGCAAATCGTGGTATGAAAATGGTCAGCCTTTAGCATAGTTCTGTCTCCTCCATTAGTCCACTGCCCATTCCATTGACTCCTGGACCCTTTATCTTTGGTTCTCTTGTGTTTAGTCTCCGTTGCTGTTGACTTGCACTATCCTTAAGGACTGGTGCAGCTGTTTCAATGGTTTGTGAATGGAGAGTAGGTCTTTAACGTAGCAAGGCCCCATCTTATGCCCTCATTCAGGAAAGCATGTGCTTAAGTGACCTTCCTCAATAGGGAGGCTATCCCAAAATGGGGCTCTAGTAAGGGCCTTACCCAGAGCAATATAAATGAACTGGGAGCTAGTAGAAGGTATGGAGCACCAGCAGTTGATGTGTTCTCAGCTGTTTTTCCTGTTGAGGAGATGGGCTGCTGTGTGCTATACAATTGGAGTTTGTGTTTCTTTCACTTTTAGCCTCAAACATGGTGATTTGTAATAGTTTAACCTTAAGGCAAACATATGTATCACTTCGACTCACCTCCTCATTTGAAAAGAAGGAGTGTAGTTTCTTAACTGGAGGTGGAAGAATGCATTTCTCAGCACTGTTATTACATAGGTATTTGAGATTAGTGAAGAGTCCACTACAACTCCAAGATTTCATACGACCTTGGTGAATGGAGGGTAGATGCCTTTAGTGGAAGGGAGAGCTCAGTGTCTTGGTTAGCTCCTATAATTGTTTCCCCTTCCCACCAGTCAGGGCCGGCGCTACCATTAGGTGACCCTAGGTGGTCGCCTAGGGTGCCAGGATTTGGGGGGCGGCATCTCAGGTCCCTCGGTGGCTACCAGTGGGAGAGGCTGCTGCCGAAATTCCACCGAGGACCCCGGCGGCCGAAGAAGCTGCCGCCAAGGACTCCAGTGGCAGCTTCTTCTGCCGCCAGGGTCCTCGGCGGCATTTCGGCGGCAGTCTCTCCCGCTGTCGCCTAGGGTGGCAAAAAAGCTGGCGCCGTCCCTGCCACCAGCATCACTTCAGACTTACCTGAGTTCATTTTGACTAAGCTGCCCTTAAATGTCCTGATCCGTTGCATTCATTGTGATGGTGTTGAGAGTGCATGCAGAAGAGGGAGGTATAAGGCTGGGTGTCATCAGTAGAGCGCATTAGGAATTTTGCAACAAAGCAGGTTTTCATCAGGAAATGCCAGTTTGTCACAGAAATGCATCTGGTTTGAACTTCTGACAAAAACCTACAGGGGTCCATTGGAACCCTGCCTGGCTTCCTGCTAGCCCAGTTAATGGGCGTTCAGGGCTCTGGGGCAGCCCAGACATCATAACTACCCCATGGCTGGGGACCCAAGGGCTTCTAGGTGCCCTGATGCGGAGCTAGGAGCCTGGAAGCCCTTGGAGACCTAGGTATAGCTGGAGCCTGCTCCCTGCTGCAGAGCCAGGAACCTGGAAGCTGTGGAAACAGTGGGAGACCCAGCTTGAGATGTGGTTCTCAAGGCTTATGGTCCATGGAACCAGGCACCGAAAGCCTTGGCTCCCATGCCTAGAGGCTCCTGGCTCAGCCATGGTTCCCAGAGCTTCTAGGCTCCCAGCCCATCTGGGAACCTTCTGCTCTGGGAGCTGCAGCTGAGCCAGGGGCCTCAAAATTTGGGCTTCCAGGCTCAATTTCATTCCAAAAATTTTTAAACAAAATGTTTTCATTATTTCAATATGACACCGCCCCCCCCCCCCCCGATGTTCCCGTCTGTGGGAAATTTTGGAAATTGTATGTTTTGTTCCAAAACAGAACACCATTTCTCCCCCGCTCCCAGAATATTGGCATTTTCTGCAAAACAGAAATTCTGACTTTTGATCAGCTTTAATCATTAGCAATGTTGTGTCTGATTCTTGCATCAGAATATAATTTGCTTTATAAGATGTAAAATAACAATTTTTTTAAATCAGACAACATTGCTTGGTAAAAATATAAGTTTTACTTGGGCTGCTTGGATATTTTGGAACAAGGCTTAATTTCTAACTAAGCTGAATTTTTCATCACGTTTATAAGGTATATTCATTGCTTACAGGATTTTGACAAAAACAATTGCCGATTGCCAAAACATATCTATTGTTTGTAGTATAATTACAGTACATATTCAGTAGTTGTTTTTCAGAACAGTCCTTAAACTAAAATTCTTGATTGAATGCACAGCAGTCGGCTAATAATAATACAGTAACTTTACACAACAGTTCGGAACAAGAAATGAAGGTCACCACCACATTCTGTTTGAGGGATTGTGGTAGGCACAATATAATTACCCAGACACTGGAATTACACCCTGTCTCTTTAGAAGAGTTCTTTGAGACTTCTGAACACTTCAATTTTGTTTCTTTCATAAGAAATAATAAGTGTTCTAGACTGCAGTATCTTCTCTTCATGTTCATGGTTAGCAAAAACAACAAAGGGAAATTATTAAACATATTTCTTGCTTAGCCAAGTATTCTCATTCTTGTATTTGAGCTGTTCCTTCTACTTCATCTCATAATCATAATTCTGAATTTGTGATATAAAGCGTCTTGGCAGCAGACACAATGTCATTAACACTCTACAGGATCAAGAAAAAGAGATGGTGAATCTTACTGATTACAAATAAATAGCTAAGGAAACAGGAGATGAATCATACTTCATAAGCAACTGCATTTTTGTGTTTTGGTTGCGTGTGTAAAGTCCCTCTTAGGAGCGCTTAGTGGTTATAGTGAGAGCCACTATAGAAATGTGTGATAGATAAGGATAGGGAAATGAAGACTGAAGTCTGCTCTTTTTAGTAGACTTTGATGTATATAAGTATTGAAGGAGGTTTAGAATAGTGGGTGATGTCTGATGAGGTGTCACAGTTAGGCAGGTATAAATTAAGAGTGGATCATCAACACTAACTCTAAATGTTTTTGGAGTAAAGTTTAATATTTTTATATATAAACTCACACTTAAAATGTAAAGTAGTAACACATTTTCACATGGTATTGATTTAACAGGATACAAGTAGCTGGATTTATGGCTGTTTAAATAGTAGTTCATCTATGTGGTGAGTATAAAGGTTTCTTGTAATTTATGTAACTAGTTACTATAAGATCAATTTTGGACATTCAGTCTTGTAACACAGAGCAATTTAGGAGGAAGAACTATAGGGATTTAAGAAGGATTACTGCTGTTAAAATTAATTGTTTTCTGGTATAATTGTCAATCAGCTTTCTTAATATTTTAAATAATTCAAAGCAATATTAAGTGACCTAGTATTTAAAGAAAAAAGATAACTCTCAACTTTCATGGCAGTGTAACTTGTTTTGTTCCTAACTTGTATGTACTATCACTTTAATAAGTCCTCTGTTATGGAACACTATCCATTGTATGCAAAGGATGGACTGAATTGATCATCTTCTTCCCTAACTACTACTATGAATTTATTGTCACTTGAGGACATTTAGAAATGGATGTGCTTGTTTTAGCAACTTTATTTTAGCAAATTAGATTGTCAAGTTTAATTGGTAAATTTTGGAATTTGTAATGATTTAATGCAAATTGAAACTATTTTTAGGGCCAGATTCAGTAGCCTTTTAAAATCTGCTTTGTTGCACTCCAACAGCTCAGAGCTGTCTTAAAGCAAATTTAATCTACTGCTTAGGTTGGGGAAATCCCCATTTGGCATAGGGCCAGTGTAGTGGTCCTATGCCTCTGTATTCTGGGCCAGAAGTAAGGGAGCATGGCCAGGCTGCTTGTATGGCCACCTGGTACCCACGTGTTATAATTGCCCTGCATTGGATTAGGAACCACGTAAGATGTTTTTATAACCCTTTTGCACACACTCCAGATCTGCATCAAGCTCTGCCAGTACAGGGAGTTGGGGCCATTAAGTCTAATTGAATATAGTTGTTGTTTTTTTTTATTGTGAGTTAAGTCCATATAGTCAAACAGCACCATTTAAAGGGATCTGGAACAGTTTCAAATGTGGTTGTGGATTCTCAATTACTGACTATTTTTAAATCAAGATTGGATCATCTTCTAAAAGATTTTCTCTAGGAATTAGTTTAGGAAAGTTTTATGGCCTGTGTTATACAGGAGGTCATACTAGATGATCACAGTGGTGCCTTCTGGCCTTGAAATCTATGAATTTTGTTCTTAAAGTGCATAATTTGAGAAATGTCTGGGATTTTGTTTAAAATATGTGTAGCTGACCTAGAGTAAATTCATTAACAGGTCCAATATCCGCTTTGAACTGCCACCTGAAAAGTTTGCACCAGTAGGCAAAGTTCCCTTAAGCTGTGAGAACAGTGGATGCTTTTCATAGAATCATAGAATATCGGGGTTGGAAGGGACCTTAGGAGGTCATCTAGTCCAACCCCCTGCTCAAAGCAGGACCAATCCCCAATTTTTGCCCCAGATCCCTAAATGGCCTCCTCAAGGATTGAACTCACAACCCTGGGTTTAGCAGGCCAATGCTCAAACCACTGAGCTATCCCTCCCCCCTTTTACTTATTGTGCATTACTTCAGTACAAATGCAGATATCCATTCATTCATAATGAAAGTGTTTTCATTATGCTTTAAAAAGTTGAGGCTAATAACAGCCACATCTTGTGAATGCAGCGATATTGATACCTATACAGCTTTGATACCTATACAGCTTTGCCAATATGTCTGAAATCAGATTTGCAACATTTATGCTATTTGAGTCATAAATTACTTTATATTGCTAAATTATGATGTGTGGTATACGGACAATCGTTCAGTTAACTATAGTTAAGGCTATGTTTTAGTCACTGGTACTTTTAGTAAAAGTCATGGACAGGTCATGGGCAGTAAACAAAAATTCATGGCCCGTGACGTGTCCATGACTTTTACTATACCACTGACTAAAACTTGGGGAGGGGCTCTGGGGAGGATGGCTCTGGGGAGGATGGCCCCGGGGATGCCACAGGTGCTGGGGCGGGATGCAGCCCGGGGGGGAGCTGGGAGTGCTGGGGAGGAGGGTGTTGCGCGGGATGGGGCATGCTCCCTACCCAGCACCTGGAAAGTGGCAACCCTAGCTCCATGTGCTGCTTCCACTCCACCCCAAACCCCGGTTCTTCAGCTCCCATTGGCTGGGAACCACAGCCAATGGGAGCTGCAGGGGCGATGCCTGCGGGCGGAGGCAGCACATGGAGCTAGGAGCTGAGGGAGGGGAGTTGCTGTCGCCCTTCCGGGGAGTTCCCCCTCCCCCGCAGGTAAGCACCGGCCCGCATTCCAGCCCTGAGGCTCCCCCACACCCAGACTCCTGCTGCTGGGGGGCGTTGTGGGGGGCCAAGACTGCCCCAGAAGCGGCCGGTGTGCCTGGCCCAGGGAGTGTCTGAGCTGCTCAGGCAGCTCCCGTGACAGAATCCGTGATCTCCGTGACAAACACAGAGTCTTAACTAGACCTGTGTCCTGTTTTTAACCTTGTGGATTTCTATAGAGAAAGGCTGGTGCATTAATACACTATTACTGCCTAGCTCCTTTCATAATGAATACATGCATTTTGTATATTTGCACTTTAAAGTATTTTAACTTTTACAGCCTGGAAGGTTTTGATTTATCCTGGAAAGCTGAGTTACTGCCAACTGTTAAGGTAAATTGTACTATACATTATTTTGTTGCAACAAAATGGAGTGAGCATTTATGTGAAGAGGTTTTGTGTGGGTTATGAATAATTTAATACATTCACATATTGTATAGAATTGAACTGATTTCCTAGCCAGGTTTCCTCTTGGGATATACGCTACTGGGGGAGTGGGAAACTGACTTAATTAAAAATTCAGCTTCTTCCCCATTTTTGAGGGTATATGAAAATATTTATTCCTACAATAAATTATTCTAAGCTGGAGTTCAGGTTAAAAGTCCATATCAATGACTTAGTTGTCAGAAGTCCAGCAAGAAGGCTGAAGTTTTCAAAAGCAAATATTAAAAACCTGGGCAATTCATTGTTAAGCCTATAGAAAACTTAAAAGAACATTTGTAGTTTACTAAAACTACACCAATAAATTTCTGTTCAAAAATCATCTTGGGTTTATAATCAAAGGAAACAAATAGACTCTAAATTGTGTTTGAGTTGTTCTAGAATGCAGCTTGACTTCTCTGTTACTATTGGCAAAGTCAGTACCTTCTTCTGTCATTCTACTCTTGGGAGATTTCCCTTCACTCCCTTTCTTATAGTAGAAGCTTAGCATGTATTTTACATCTTGTAGACTTTGAATAGTTCTCCTCTATTGGCAGACATTTTCTTTAACTTCTAAAGTTGATAGCAGAGTTTGCAGCCACATAAAGACAGCAACAGGGTTCAAACAGACTGAATATTGTGTGATGTGCAATCGTTAATGAAACTACAATGGTACATATTCATCATAGCAGGAGAATATATATCTAAATTAATAATCCATGGGAGTGACAGTACATGAACAGTGGTTATAGTAATCTGTTTCTCAACTGCTGTCCAAATATATGCAATTTAAGGGTGTATCTCATCATAATTCCTTCAGCACCTACTGTATTTGAAATCTGTAACTGGAAATTCATAATAAAATGTTTTACCTGTAGCTTTTTAATAGGAGCAGGATTGGGCCATATCTAAAGAGTTGTGCACAGTCTTTCAACATTAATACTAAACTTCAGTAGAGTACGTGATGTGGTACACAGTTTAGTTCACTATAGTACACAGCACTCTTTTAATGCTGGACACTTACATATGAACTGTGTTGTTTTTTTTCTTTAATTGTAACTGCTATTATTTGTGAAGCTTACAATGATTACAAGTGTTCACATTTAGCTGTGAGAGTCTGTGATGTACCTTCAAGAGGCACAGCACTGAACTCCGTGACGGCGGTGTGTGGGGTGTGATGGTAGCTCTGAGTCTCCTTTTGAGCTCTCCCAGTTATCTGTAGGGGCTGGAGCAAGCCCTGGCATAATTTAGACAGCCCTGGGAGCCTTTCTCAGTTTCAGCAACCTCCTGAGGTAGCCCCATGGCCTGCATTGCTGCTTGGAATCTCAGTAGCACAGTGTGCTCTGGCCCTGCCCTGGCATACCCCCTTAATACCAGGGCTTGCAAGTTTCTCCCCAGGCCAAATATGAGGTTTTTAGGGCCCCTTACTCCACATAAAAGAGCTGGAGTAGGAGTGAGGCTCTCGTCTGAGGTTTTTAACTGAACCAAACTATACTTTTACTGTAAGTAATTTTTGTTTTCCTATTTTAGGTTGTAACTCTGAAACTTCAGGAATATCCTCCTTTGTCCGATCTTGTAGTTTATGTACCAGCTGTTAATGGCAATAAGGTAACAAAGATGAGACTTAAAAACTCTTTATTCAGCATCTGTTCAAGATAACCGAATACTATATTTTGTCATTATTGGTTGCAAGGAAGATGTATTAAATATGGAGAGTTGCACTAAATATCTTTTACAAATTAGAGTTCTGTCCTACAGTATGTGATTCAAAGGTAGATTTTTCAACTAATTTAACATCTAGTCTACTGAAAGTAGCTATAATTCCTAACATGAGTTACAGATTGTATATTTACTCACAAAAAAAGTATAGAGCAGTGATTTTTGAACTGCTGCTTGCTTGTGGTTCTAGCTCTCTTCCTTCTGTTTATCTGCTTATTTTTAAGACAGCTCAATATACATGAATACTTTCCTAGTACTATGTTTTCATGTAAATAGCTGTGACAAAGATGTTTTGTGATTGAGAATGAGAGAGTTAGGTGGTCTGTATAATCATGGATAAGAAGGGAGATTGTTTCATAGAGAGACCATCTGTCTGTTAACTTATAGGGCATACTATAAAACAGCTTGAAAACCACTTTTATAAAGGAAAGTGAGAAATACTGGTTTTAAGGTGAGGTGAGAGAATAGTTTTAAAAGAACAAAATACATTTTATAGATTGTGGACCAGATTCTCAGCTCGGCTCAGTCCATTTATGATGCTCTAGGGGCACAAAGTATAGTTAAAGCTGGCATAATTGGCCAGCTAAATATTCTTTTTGTGCGTGGGAATCCTTGAGGGGCACAGCCAGCCATATACCACCCTCTTGTGCCCAGAGTAGGAGGCACTGACTTAGAGATACTAGCGCTCTGGCCATGCCGCAACACATTGCAGCTGGGTGAAAATCAGCAAACTACTCTAAAGCTGTTCGGGCTTGTGCTAGTGCCTGAACCAACGGCTGCCTAGCCACTGTAAAGGAAGCATGGAAACGTGACTTGCAGCAACCTTTGAATGTTGTTGTCTGCCTGGGGTTCTGCAGAGAGTATGGTCAGACTCAGTGTTCCAGCTTTATGTTCATTTCAGATCTATGCAATAAAATAATATGTCTGTGTTGCAGTTTACTTTGGACTGTGAATTCTTTAAAGAGGATTCCCGAACAGTACAACTTCCTGTCACACATCTTTTTTCTTTTGGTAGGTATAATGCACCGCTCTTGCAAAACTTGAAAACTGCATTTGTTGGCATATCTTTTAGTAAGTTTAAAGATTATTTCCTATTAAGCAAGCCTTATTTCACCCTCTTACTATTAGGGATTTCATAAATATTGTATATGAGGTGTACATATAAAGTATCTCTACTTCCAAGAAAAACCTTAGATGTAGTGAACTTTTCAAGCAAATCAGTCTCTAGTCCTTTACTTTTCTAGATTTACTAATTGGAAATAATATAGGGTTGTCATTTCTACAGGGTTTTCTTCAAGCAAAATTGTATTAAATTCAACTGGTCTAATTTACAATGTACAGCTCCAACACTTTGGCCAGGTAAAAATACTGAATTAAACAAAATTGATATTAACTAACTAGTTCTTTTGGAAATGCAAGTGAATAAATGTTTCTTGGGTTTGTTTGTTTTTTGTTTAGATATACCAAGCTTTTAAAATCTACATTGAGAGCCACTGCCACCCCCACAAAGGTAAATGTAATGTTTTCCTGAAGTGCACATAAATGATTACGGTAAAATGTACAATAGAAAAAAAGCTGTCAAAAATATATCTGCCTCCCAGTGCTCTCATGTTCCATACTGTAATGTGATTGCTATCAAGTTCTTTACTTTTTATGTAATTTTTTTGCTATGAAAGTTGCCAGATTCAGAGCTCTGGAGACTGAAATCCTCTGTTCTATCCAATGAACAGATAAAATATGAGCAGTGTCTGTACAAGTTTCCCAACCCTGCCAGCGTGCTTCACCTCTCTTTCCATTTGTAAAGGTGAGGAAGTAGTCTGGTCTCCTTAATCATTCCATCCTTGGTGTCTCTGCAAAGAGAGGTGCCACTTATATTAGTGGGTTTTTTTTAGTTCTAGACTATGAGTTCTAGAGTCCTTGTATGGCAAGGGCTTTCAATTGCTGTTGACTGGAGTAAAATCTGAATTGTTGACTTAGGGATGAGACACTTAGTGTCTTATTATTGCTTTCCTGAACCATTTAGACCCTTCAGTTCGGTGTAGAAGATTTTTATTACTTTTAAAAATGAACCCAAATCATCTTTGCGCAGGTCTCAATTTGTTTACACACTTCTTTTAAACAAAAACTGGAAACAATTGTGTTGTGAATACTTGTTTCAAAGAAAAAATCTATAATCTGTATCACTGTGTATGTGGGAGAGTGGTTCTAAATGAAAATAATTAGCAAGGATTTATTTAGGTTCCTGAAGGAACCATGCACCATGGAAGATCTTGCCAGGACTACAGACCAGGCCATATCATATGCCCAACACTGGAAAAACCTATGACTGTGGCAGAAGGACACAGACAGTGGGGTGCCTGTCAAGCGTTCCTACTCTGCTTATTGGAGGATAGTTGACACATTTCACTCTTAACAGTCATATATGTGTGTGTGTGTATCTATCTCAATCACACGCGCGCGCACACTATTCCAAACTTTATACTGTCAACCAAATATGAACTCTCAATATATTATTATATGGATTTCAATTTAGATTTCTTTCCATACAGATTGATATAGTCTATATTCCCCATTTAATCTTGTCTTACAAAGTATCAGTGGTTTTTAAAAGTGCAAATTGTAACAGTTGTTGCAGATATTTGAAATGTAGAAATAATCCAATAGTCATGTTATTCATTGCATTTAACTGTGAATGAACTACAGTAATTTTAATCTCATACAATGTTTCATACTTCATTTTTACTTCTGTTCCTTTTCAGGAAGGAAAACGAGTGTTTACAGACTCCATGTACCATGGTCACATGAAGACTCAATAACTGTCTCTAAGTAAGGTGTTTTGAGGTTCTGTTTTTCCTTGCTATCTTTCAAAGTAGAGTTTACATCCCAGACACATTAGAAGAGTAATCTTTCTGGAATGAGGTTTCTCTCTCAGTCTTAAACATTTGGGCTGCCTCTCTCTTCCTCTAAATACCAGAGATAGTTCAGACCTGTCCATGAGATTCAGGGGATTGGCTGCACCTCTTGCGTCAGATTCTCTAAATCCTCCAGTGAAGACAGATGAGTAGTTCAGCACTCTCCCCTTGTACATTGCAAATTTTTGCTTGTAAAACTGATTTAGGGGGAGCAACAAACAAAATCTTTACTCCTCTCCCTTAAAGGGCCAACGTTTCCAGTGCTGTTCTTTCTCTCTATGTGCTCTCTCCTCTCCCATCAGTGTAGTCAGGCCGTGCAGCAATTTGAAGTTCAAGAGATGTTGCATCTGTGCAGGAAGACATCCCAGAAGCTGTAGAAGGGATGCTGACCTTCACTCTGTAGGTATGGGGGCTTGGGAGTCTGGACAGCTTCTTATGGTGTGTCTGGATGTTTGTCCTCTCTCTGTCCTCTGGCATTGATCGGTCAGTCCTGTTCAGCCTTTGGGACTCAGCAAACTGGACCCTCCTCACTGATTGACAGTTCTTCAGTAGTAAATCTAAATGTCCCACAGTCTTGGTTCTGAACCACTTCTAAAGGGAAAAGTTTCAATTGCATGTGCTTTAAGTGGATAATTGAGTCATTTGGTAAGGAATCTGGCATCTTACCAAATGACATAATTATCCACTTAAAGAACATGTAGTTCTCATCCACATGCAATTTCATTCTCTCCTTCTGCCTAAGAGGAAGATCTGGGCTCTCTTAGATGTTCTTCTCATTTCTTTCCAGCTATATTTCCAAGGATGAGGAGTGAGTACCAGGGCTCAGAACCCTGAGATAAAACCTAAAATAGAACACCAGACAAGGAGGAGACTCATTTCCTAAAAATGAGCGCCGTCACAAATCCTCCAGAAGGAAAATCTGAACTAAAACGGTCAAAACCCTGAGGGGAAAAAAGCCAGAAAAAAAATTCAGTTATTTGTTTTCCACAATAACCCTGAGCCATAGAAGCTTGAAAGGTTCCTTTCCCCTCCAAGATAGTCTTTTAGTCCATGGAGATGAAGGAGGTGGACCAAGCTTTAAGCCAGGGCAAATGGGGTGTGAGGGCAAGTGAAGGGGAGAGCAAATGGGCAACATAGAATTGTCCCTGACCCAAGTAGTATTTCAGCCTGGGAGCTAGGCCCCTCGTTTCCATAAAATTTGCTTCTTGGTTGCAGTCACATTGGCAAGAAGAGTCTCAGAAATTTTGCTCTTGGAGGGCACAAGCCTTACTGCATTTTCCTTAAGGACAAATGTGGTTGGGGGTTGCGAGCTTCAGAGTCATTCCTTCTGTATCATAGGAATTCATTCTTCCTTCATTTTTTACCTGAAGCCTTAGGGCCCTATAGGAGCATCATGGCACATAGTAGATACATGAAGCTCTGTTTAAAATATACGTGAGTAGAACTGATCAGTTCTGGAAAATGTCATTGGTATTCTTTTACCACCAGCCTACATGCCTGGCCTTGGAGGAATCCAAATCTTCCATAACTAAGTGGATCAAGTGCTTTATCATAGCATAACAGAAGCCAGAAGGGATGAGAATCCACAGAAAATGTGCCATGTGGTGGCGTCCTGAATAGAAAAGATGACCGCCATCACAAAGGAAATCTTTAAGCAGCTATCTGGTCAACACCATTTAAAGCACTACACAGAAGCACCCTTTGGAAGTATGCTTCTAACAGTGCTTCCACATTAGATTAATATTACTGATTTTTAGAAATGGGAAAAACTTTCCCCCCCTGTATTTCTCCCTATTAACTATTCCTTTAGGTATCTTTCTGATGGCTTCTTCAGGGTCCATGTATGTAGTTAACACAACTGAATAAGATATTTCTGTTAGATTATATTTACTCTAGTAAAAAGAATTTAGGCCTAGATTCTCTGCGGTACCAAATTTCTACTTGGTGTAATCGGGGACAGGCATCAGAGTTGATTATGACATGGGAGCTTCTTTAACCTATGCTAACTACCCTGACAGACTCCATGTCCCATGGCTATGTGGAGGAAGTGGCATAGAAGCTTGTTACCCGGGCGTCCGGTCCCTGGGGACGCCTCCAAGCCGCAGGAATTCTCACCAGGGAAAAAGGGGCCATGTTCCCTCTTTGTGCTGCTAGAGGTGAACAAAAGGGACAGAGCTGGGCAAGCATCCAGGCCTAGTGTATCCATGGAGGTTTGGAAGTACATGGGGGCGGGGGGTAATAGCAGAAAAGAATGAACAAGTTTGAACTGCCTCCAGTATTTGCAGGAGGAGAAGTGCAGCCAATTATTTCAGACTGGCGAAGTCAGTCCCTGAACATCAGGTAACACAGTCCATTTATTATCTGACACACCATGGTAATGCTTATGGTGCTTTGAAGAAATATTCTTTCATTGATTCTTTCATTCTTGCATATAAAACAAGTTCCAAAATTCATACTGTATTTAATTTAGGTTAGCAATAACCTAATGACAATTATACTTTTATGCTCTCTTAGGCAAATACGTATTTAAAATAGTGTCTACAATTTATTCTAATGGCTCTCATAAATAACCAGCTGCTCTGGCCAACATCAAGAGCTTGTTGGGTTTGAGGTTAGAACATAAAATGGGTTTGAAATAGGATTAATTGTAATACTTTGCAGGTTACAGTTAGATTTAATATTTTGAAAATAGTCTTCCCTGTTCATTTCAGAGCTCTGAAGATTCTCACTTTCCCTTTTTTGCACATATTCATCCTCCTCAGCTCTTGAAGGCTCAAGACTCAATTGACAGTTTACTTGCTGAGGACGGGATTGAATTTTTTGAGTCAATCAGAGCCCATCACTTATTTAGCTCACTTAGGAGTGTTATGAGGCCTCCTCCCCTAGGGGATTGAGCTTGAAGTCTTCCTTTGTTAGTACCCTGGCCCATGCCAGCTCAGAGAAGAAGAGATTTGGATTGATGTTCTTCATGATCATATAAATAACCATCACTGTGCCATCAGGCTGGTCCTTGCTGTGGTGCTTTTATATGTTGCTAGTGTTTTGCAGCCACTTGTATTGAAAACGCTAAAATATTTCTGTATCTTTTGATTATAACTAGAGCACTTACTAATTATTTTCATTTCAGAGTTCCATCTTTTACTGAGATTTCTGCAAAACTGCACATTGCACAACCTGAAAATGACAGCACTGTTGCGGTATTAAATATTTATTCATCTTTAGATTGTCAATATGAAGTAAGTAACAGGAGTTATTTTCTTTACCATATATAATTCTTCTCTCTATCTGCATATTTTGAGGAATTAACAATTAAAGTTTTTTTTTCTTGCTTATCAAATCTAAAGGTGTTTAATATTCTCAATCACTTTTTATTTATGTAGTGCAGTTAAAAGTAGTTTGGAGCAGGTGAAGGGCTATTGAAAGCTGGGCTGATGTCTTCAAACAAATAAAACCTTTTAAAATATTACTTGAGCTTTCCCTATATGAGGGTGATATGATGTACATTTCAGCTACCGATCTGCTGCTGATACAGAGGAATTTTTTTCTCTCAGAAAGCCAAAATGTGAAATATAATGTTACTTTTCTATTTTTTGTGCTTAGCATTATTCAAAAGGTTCATCACTTGACAGTAATATACAACAAAATATTAAAGTTCTTTTTAATATGTGTGTTCAATTAGGTAACCATCAAGACCTCATTCTCACAAGTTCTTGGGCAAGTAAGGAAACCCTTTTAATGTTTACTTCTGTTTTGTGTATCACTAGTGTAAGTCTGTGGTTGGTCCTCTTGGTTAATGCGAAACATAAATGAAAACACATGCAACATTCTTGAGTACTGTCTTGACTGAAGTAAATCTTTCCTGTATCTGAGAAAATTATGTGGACTATAAAAGCAATATTTCAAAAGAAGTGATGTGTGGAACCCAAACTTCTGCCAAAAATAGTGTTTGGATATTTTTTTTCTTTTAAATGTGTATACGCTATTTTAAAACTAGCTGTTTTACTATGCCCTCTTGGATTCTCTCAAGATAGAGTGTGCATTTGGCTGTAAAATACCATCCAATGTTAGATTAAAGTAGTTTTACTCAGCAAGACAACATACTAGGATAGATGTTGCCCTAATTTTTTAAAGAATTATAAAAAGTATTCTAGCTTTTCTCAGATCTGTGTAGATTTTTTTTTTGTATGGATGGGTTATAATATATTTTGCACTGATTCTATCATGGCAAATTGTACTAAAAACAAACACTTTAAAATTTTAATAATAGTTAATGGTTAATAATAGAATTAGTAATTTGATTAGCTGTGACTACAAGGTGTTTCAACAAACTAAATTGAACCAGTTAGTGTGCAGTATATAAACTGTTCGTATATCAGTAAGAACTGTGACTTGTTACACTTAAGACACTTTTTAATATTAACAATGTGTTTTTAGCACTAGCTTGGGTCAGTTCCCTTCCTCCATCCCACTTTCCACCCAGTTTTATAAAATCAGTAGGCAAAGATACAACAAATGATAAACATTAAGGGCTTGTCTTTACTGCATTGTCAGCTTGAGCTATAACTCAAGTTTTTCTCCCACCCTCTGACTCCCATCTATGCACACAAATCTTTAGGTCAAATTAAGTAGTGTTTTAAACTTGAGCTAGTTAACCCGTTAGGGCTTGGGGATGGGTGAAGCTTGAGTGGAGATAGTGCGGCAGGGATGCAGCAGCTCGAATTAGAACAATTCATCAGCTGCTTATCCAATCACTCTGTGTACCTCAAGTGTTGTTTTGCGGTATGGTCACTCTCACTCCAGCTAGGCTAGCTTGAATGGAGTAACTAGAGTGTAATAACTCAAGCTAATTGTTGCAGTGAAATCAAACCCTTTGTATTTACATGAGTTCAAAATGGTTAGGGAAACATAAAAGGAATCTTTTGCCTACTTCAGACCGAACTGTGTCCTGCCCAAAAGTAGGGCTCAATCAGAGGACCAAGAAGGGTTCTGAACAGGTCTAGACAATATGGTTGCAGGTGAACCAGCAAACATCAGAATCTTGTCTATGTTAGAGTTCGCACTGTTAGACTTCAAATGGTGATAGCAACTGTGGGAGACTTTATAAGGAAGAGGCTAATGTAGATGAGGCTAAAATGTAGACTAGCAGCCAAACCTTTCTGAAGCTTCCAGAGGTGTTTGTACTTGAGTCAGGCACAGCGCCTCTAGGAGCACCTGTTGGGACAGTGCACCTGTGCAGGACCCAGTGATGGGCTGTGTCTTAATAGCATAATGGAACACTGAACAAGAAAAATCTTGCACTACAGATCACTGGCACGTGCTAATGATGGGCATGCCATGTAAGCAGAAATTCCTCAGTTCCAAGTAAGGGGTAAGACTCAGTTGTGCCAGTCCTCAATCACATATTTAGACTTAAACCTCTGAAAAGGGTGCTGCTGTGAGAGTTCTTCACCTTGCCTCCACACAGGGCCGGCGCTACCATTAGGCGACCCTACGTGGTCGCCTAGGGCGCCAGGATTTGGGGGCGGCATTTCACGTCCCTCGGCAGCCGCCAGCGGGAGAGGCTGCCGCCGAAATGCCGCCGAGCTCCCCGGCGGCTGAAGAAGCTGCTGCCAAAGTGCCGCCAAGCACCCGGCGGCATTTCGGCGGCAGCTTCTTCGACCGCCAGGGAGCTCGGCAGCATTTTGGCAGCAGCCTCTCCCGCCGCCGCCTACGGCAGCAAAAAAGCTGGCAACGCCCCTGCCTCCAGATACTTATTTTGTTCCATTTAAGACATGGAAATGTTGCTTGGTGGTGAACATAACTTATTTTAATGGCAAAAAACCCTCTAATTAGTCTCGTCATCTGTTTCTTCGGCAGACTTTGTCATACAGGAAGAATGCATTTCCATGCTAGAATCAATAGAAATAGACAGGCCATCTGAAGCTTCATGGTATCAAAGTACTGGTAATAGGACTGCTGTTCACAAGCATCTCCAAAATGTAGACATCAATCTAAAATATTTCCACCTTTCTGGATATTGGCATAGAAAGTACGCTTATTAAGTTTGCAGATGATACCAAACTGGGAGGGATTGCAACTGTTTTGGAGGATAGGGTCACCTTTCTAGCCTCCCAGAAGGTGTCTCTATGTTACAGTGTACATTTAAAATAATTATTAGCTGTCATTTTATGACATCAGTTACACAGATTTCGAAAATAAAACAGCTTTGTGTCATGAAATACTGGTTTATTGGATAGTTAACATGGTGTCTTTGAATTATACTCTCCTGTTATCCTAGTTTTTCACTAAATTCTGATTCTGTTAATGGAAAGAGGAATAAAATATTCACTAAACAATCAGACCTGTCAGTTTTGCTCACAGTTATTTCCTCTCTGTCACTTGTTATAAGTATTTTTATGTTTCTATACCAATTCTAACTAATGTCTAAAACTGATTTGAAAAGCTCCTTGGCTACAAACTTACTGGCATTGCAGACAAGTGATTAAGTTTTGTTGTTAAATATATTTGATTTTATCAGTGAAACATGATTCAGATGCAACGTTATTCCTTGCACGCTTATCCTGACTGCAAAATACTTGATCAGAAACGCATGTGATTTGGATTTTATTTCTAAAATCAAACACAATCAAGTGGCCATTCAGGAGTATGGTTCGTGGATATTTATCAAGTATAACTTTTATTGCTAATGGGTGTTACTAAAGCATACACATCAAGGGGGGAGCAGAACATGAACCTCATGAAAACAATTTAATTATTGTTCCATGAGGTAACTCATGTTAATCTTTTAATCCTTTTTGCCAAGTTAACTGTATAACATCCTTGTTTTCTAGGTAATAAGGTTTCATGGTGGTTCCCTTCCTGTGTATGTTATTTCTAATATGCTTCTTGCATATGGAGGACAGTTAAGCGCCTTAATCTCAACAGGTAACATTGTGTAAAAAGATTTGTTAGCCACACTTTTTTTTTGTATAGTAATCATATCTTCATACATTGTGAATTTAGAAACCACCATATGAATATTCTCTTCATATGGAAACATCATTGTAATTTTTCTTGTGGTTTATGATCATATAAATCCCTCAGAATTAAGAGTTTTCTTCTTTTAAGAGTTGGTCCATGATATCAAACAAAAAAAAGGAACACAGTGTTTTTCCCCATTAGTGTCCTCCTCTAGCGACATTCTGCCCTTGTCAGAAGTCTAAGAAAAAAAATAGTTATAGGGGTAGAACTTATTTTGAAAGAGTTAAAAAAATAAACTGAAATGTGTGCAGGAAACTGGTAATCTCTTGTCACTAAAAGCATCTTTATTCAAGCTCAAGTGATGTTAGTATCGCTCACAAACTTTTTTTCATTGTGTCTGTCTATTTAAAACTGTTGTCCCATGCCATCTGTTTCTGAGCAATCAACAGATTAATAAGGATTTTGAACAAGAACTTTGCTATTGTACAGTAATCATCTTAATATGTTATTCTTATTTTCACTTTTGAAGCTTTGTGTTTAATTTCACTGTCTGTTTTTGAGCTTTTTGTTTTGAACTTTGTGGCAAGGTATGAATTGTGTCTTTATAAATTTTTTTTTCTAGGCCAATGTTCAGATTTTGTTCTTGCACTGGCTAGAGCAGCCAAACCCTACAAAGTGGACCCTATTGTGAATGTTGTTAAATTTCTATTGGGGTAGGTTATTTTCTGTTACTTGTTTTAATTTTGTGTAGCAGTTTCCAAAGTGTAGAAGTTTTATTTGTTTTTTAAAAACAAAGTAATATTCTTTTATTGTCTTTGTGATCCTTTGATTCAGAGACGTCTTTTGCCATGTGATGTTGATCAGATTAAAAGTCTGTAGTGTCAGGAATAATTATGTATATTTTGTTGAAACAGTGACCAGAAAAGAAAACTAATATTTCTTTCATATTTTGGCAGGTTTAACTGGTTTAAAGATATATGGAATGTATTGTTTTTGCCAGAGTTGGATGCTGTTTTACTGAATAAGCAGGATATTTGGTTCCCCCTTGTGTCCCTGATTCTATTTCTTTTTGGGACAGGAATTGCTTACTGGGGTGGCATACTCTTCTCTTCATCTCTAAGGCTCTTGTCTTCATTGTGGTTATCTTTGACAAGGTA
This sequence comes from Chelydra serpentina, assembly GCA_037349315.1. Lineage (NCBI taxonomy): Eukaryota > Metazoa > Chordata > Testudines > Chelydridae > Chelydra > Chelydra serpentina. The sequence goes on along the minus strand of JBAIAC010000029.1, from coordinate 29,970,164 downwards.
AAACAGCATAATACTTATCTTCCTATAGAGGACTGTAACGATAATCTGTAAATCAGAGAAACCTAACAGTTGTAAGATTGGGAATACTTGAGTGGATGAGATCCTACAATACAGTTACAATAAACTCCTTTCTAAATACAAAAGCAATATAAGGGGCCAGATTGTGGCCTGTACTACACCCCCAGGTAATGGGACATTAAGGTGCCCCCTTTCTTGCGCTGGCTACCTATGTTGCCATTTTGATTTGGGAAAACTGGGAAGGAAGTGGTGACTCAGACTGCTCCACGGGCAGCACAACAGCATGCACTCTTGCCCAGGGCAAGCCATAAACTCTCAATCTGTTATTAGTGTCTGATACCCTGAATTGTAGAACACTGAGGACTCCGTACAATAAGAGTTGTACAGACACACATTTCAGTGTACAGAAAACATGCATTTTACAGGTATATCTGAAAACACTTTAATGTTCAATTTTTATTTATATGTACAGATTATTAAAATATAAGAAGCCTAACAAGACTTTTTGAAAGAGCAGAACACTAAATTAGCCAAATTGGATTATATATTTAATCATATTTTAATAGTTTGGCTGTATTCACATAAAAATTAATTTTGTGTTTTAGCTCCAGAAACTCAGTCTCTCTACTCTCTGAGCAAAGAGCAGATCCACCAGATGAACCTTTTCTACACATTTGCACTTTTGACATTCCATCCAGTAGGTGGCAATAATACACATAGTGCGCACACATTTCAACTGAGATACTCTTCTCGCTGCTGAAAGCTAATAGAATTTAGCTTAAGTGATAAAGCTGTAACTTTTCAGTTTGAGGATATTTTTATTAAAATCCTGCTATGGATAGATTTCTCTTATAGGTACCCAATTCTTGTTCTGTCTTGACTGAACAACGTGCCTGCATGCTAACTCTGAGGACACTCAGGGTAGAGTAAAGAAATTTAATACCCATGCTACACACTTTGTACTGGCTGGCAGTAAATCCATAGATTTCATTCAGGGTTTTGCTGGTTTTTTTTGTTTTTTTTTATAGCCTGGAGTAGCCTTGTCCTGAGGTTTGTGATAACCATATCTTTCCATGAATCCCTAGAAGGCAACTGAGAGGTGTCCTGAGTGTCTATACTTAAGTGGTGTGCTAGGCCAGGAGCAGGGGACAAATGTGTGTCGGGGCCCTTTTGTAGAATTCTTAAGAATTCTTTCTTAAGTACAGTACTGTTGGCCAGGATTCCTGTGTAGCTGTCTTCAGTATTTGGACCTAAACCTTTTCATTTGGAGCATTCCATATTTTACAGATTCCTTTCATTTTTAGATTATAATTTTTGCCCACATTGAGTTGAATGGGTGGTTTCTAGACCACTAGGACCAGTGTTATTTTAATGAATGTTTTGAAACCAGTATGTCTTGGATACCTCTAATGGGTGCATTATGGCACAAAGTAAAAATGATAAATGTCCTCTTAGAGTGCTGCTACTTGGAGAAAAGTGTAGAAGTCCTATCATCTTAATCCTCCAACTCAGCCATCCAATGCATGATCTCTAGCTGTCTTGGCTCCTCTTGTTGTTTGAAATTCCTGTCCATTTGGGCATGCTTCCCCCACTCCCCCAGTAGACTTGTGATGCTGTTCAGGTTCCTCCTTTGTCTTTCCAGAATACAAGCCTGTTTGCACATTGTGAATACTGTATCTATCCTCCTGATCTGAATCTATATTGCACATCTTCCATATCAGACTACCTGGTTCAATTGGAAAACTGTCTCAGCTGATGTTTCGTCCATTCAATCATATCCTTGTCTCATGTTTAAGTATTACATAATAGAATGTCTTTTTTTTTTTTTTTTTTTTTGAGAGAGCTAACCTGTTTACTGTCTTTCTGGTCATTGCTAACATTTAAGTTGTTGAATACTTTATTCATAGATTCATAGATTCATAGATTCTAGGGCTGGAAGGGACCTCGAGAGGTCATCGAATCCAGCCCCTTGCCCTCATGGCAGGACCAATTACTGTCTAGACCATCCCTGATAGACATTTATCTAACCTACTCTTAAATATCTCCAGAGATGGAGATTCCACAACCGCCCTGGGCAGTTTATTTCAGTGTTTAACCACCCTGACAGTTAGGAACTTTTTCCTAATGTCCAACCTAAACCTCCCTTGCTGCAGTTTAAGCCCATTGCTTCTTGTTCTATCCTCAGAGGCTAAGATGAACAAGTTTTCTCCCTCCTCCTTATGACACCCTCTTAGATACCTGAAGACCGCTATCATGTCCCCTTTCAGTCTTCTCTTTTCCAAACTAAACAAACCCAATTCCTTCAGCCTGCCTTCATAGGTCATGTTCTCTAGATCCTTAATCATTCTTGTTGCTCTTCTCTGGACCCTCTCCAATTTCTCCACATCTTTCTTGAAATGCGGTGCCCAGAACTGGACACAATACTCCAGTTGAGGCCTAACCAGCGCAGAGTAGAGCGGAAGAATGACTTCTCGTGTCTTGCTCACCACACACCTGTTAATGCAGCCCAGAATCAAGTTTGCTTTTTTTGCAACAGCATCACACTGTTGACTCATATTTAGCTTGTGGTCCACTATAACCCCTAGATCCCTTTCTGCCATACTCCTTCCTAGACAGTCTCCTCCCATTCTGTATGTGTGAAACTGATTGTTCCTACCTAAGTGGAGCACTTTGCATTTGTCCTTATTAAACTTCATCCTGTTTACCTCTGACCATTTCTCCAATTTGTCCAGATCATTTTGAATTATGACCCTATCCTCCAAAGCAGTTGCAATCCCTCCCAGTTTGGTATCATCTGCAAACTTAATAAGCGTACTTTCTATGCCAATATCCAAGTCGTTGATGAAGATATTGAACAGAGCCAGTCCCAAAACAGACCCTTGCGGAACCCCACTCGTTATACCTTTCCAGCAGGATTGGGAACCATTAATAACTACTCTCTTAGTACGGTTATCCAGCCAGTTGTGCACCCACCTTATAGTAGCCCCATCTAAGTTGTATTTCCCTAGTATTTCTTGTCTTGTTTCACTCATTCTGTGCCTCATTCCACTCAGACCAAACATTTTTCTTATTAGGAAATAACAGCATGAGTCCTAACTTCAGCTAGTATCTCAAAGTTCAAGATGACCTGTTGATATCTAGCATCTTCTCTTGATCCTCGGAAAATCATTGAGCTTCTTCACCAACATCCAGTTTTACCAGTTTTGTACATGATTTCACACCTCTTAGTCAGCCCAGATAGCGTTTGTTTCTATTTTCAGTTTCTGGTCTAAAGTTACTATTTTGAAATATTTTTAGCATCAGAATGCCCAGTGTATTTCCACAAAGAACCAACATACTTTTCATTAGGATTTTCATTTTTCCACTCACTCATTTTGTTGCTGAAATACCTCTTTTCAGCTGGTCTTTGTAATCTCAAAAACTAATTCTTGACTCTTGGTAATGTCAACTGAATGTCCAAAGAATCGGGATATCTGCTCCTGTCTTTCTGAGACTTTGAGCAGGAAATAATCTCTATTTGAGGAAAAATATGCATCACAAAGTGAATTTTTTTTAGCACTCTGTTATGGCTTCTGTACTATCATGGAACACTACATTTTATTAACACTGCTAATAGAAAGCACCATTTTGTATTGATCTAGTATTACAATAATAATAAGCAGATAGAATCAGAAATGTATTGGACTGGAAGGGACCTTCAGAGGTCATCTAGTCCAGCAGGACCAAGTATACCTAGATCATCCTTGACAGGTGTTTGTCTAACCTGTTTTTTAAAACTCCAATGATGGGATTCCAGAACCTCCCTTGAAATCTATTTCAGTGCTTTTTCACAATTGCATCATCTTTTTGGTTCATATTCAATTCATGATCCACTATAACTCCCAGATCCTTTTCCGCAGGACTACAGTTTAGCCAGTTATTGGCTTCTCCTGAGGTAAACATGAAGATTTAATGATTGATGCAAAACGTAGGCCAGTGTTTTAAAAAACTTGATTTTTATGCACACGAAATCAGATTATGAATTATAAATTACCTATAGTCTCAGACACTTAAAAGGGCATGAATTTATTAACTCAAATACCTGACATTCTTGAAGAAATGAAAGTATGAGGTAACAAACTGACAGCTGAAGAGTATTTCAAGCACCGTAATTTGCATGTGATTTGATTGGTTAACAATGTTCTAAACTTGCTTATGGACCTCTGAGAAGTCAGTAAGCAGTAGCTACTTCATAACTTATTACATAATTGATTTAAGTTATTCATGAACCAGAAACTTTTTTCCTTCTATGTAATTGTGGATTTTTGTCTCAGAACTCTAACAGATAGTAATTTTGTCATTGTAGACCCTCTGGACTTACTAAAGACAGCAAGTTGATGACACCAAGAAGAGCATTTATGGCCATTCTTCTGGTTTTTGTTAGCTGTACCACTTGTGGGGCATTTGCTATATTAATTATCTATCTTCACTACATATTCAAGGTATTAAAACAATACATAATTGAGTCAATATCTGAATTAAACTCTTTAGGTATTTTAATAGTAGATGAATACCAAAGGGAAAATATAGAACAGTTTATTCTTTTCAGGATTTTAAAAATGCTCTAATATATGCAGAAACTTTTAAAATCCATGCTTTTCTGGTGTGCTTCATAATCCAATGATATTTTTTAAGTCTTACTCATCGGAGCATGTCCTCCTGAAGGAACTACAAACTTAATCTTTGTGTGTCTGTTGTAAAGTGATATTATGCACAGGTGTCTAATGGGGTGAATCTACTTTTCAAACCCAGGTTTATAAAATCAAGGGCCTGATCTTGCCCCCTTATGGAAATTTGAGTAATGGAAGGGACCTTGATAGGAGGAAAATTCTGCGAAGATTCCATCACTGTTTTCCCAAAATTTTTCTGGGGTAGGGAAAGAGGGGACATGTGCATGCACACTGTCAAATGAGTAGCATTTTGGTCTCCAAACTGCCTGTATTCCCTGTGATCCAAGGGAGGCTAGGGCCATCTGCATGTTACCTCCATGCTGACACCCTTCAACTCACGCACACCTTTTTGACTGCAGCAGTTTCTCTGAATATGGGCATCTCTTGTGTATTTTGTTGAGGGATTCTGAGGAAGGCAAAATGGAAGTAAAGAGGCAGGGAATATGTAGAGTTTTCCCTGCCCTCTGTCAAACTCAGTGGAAAAAACAGAGAAGCTAATACATCCTCCATTCTGAGAACTTGAAAAGTTCGGAAAAGAAATGTCGGAGGACATTTCTGGAGAAGTCCTTTTTCATTACAGCTTCAGTTAAGCTGTTCTCCCAAAGAGCCAAAATATCAGGACAGAAGACTCTAGAGCCAGCACAGAGGTTTTTTTTATTTAGGCACTGTAGCTGTTGTGTGTAGAACCTATGTAAAAAATAAACATGTCTGTCTTCTCATAGGTTATTAAGCTACATTCGAATGTAAGAATAGAGCAAAATGTTCTTAATAAGGTAAGTCTATTTAATACTACAGATGATAGAAAACAATCAGCACCTCTGCATGGGGTTGTGTTTTTATCATGTCTCAAGAATGTCGTGTGGCAAGTGACCTTGACAGCTGTGATTTACCCGGACTTGGTCGTTTTAAAATGGAAATAAGTTTAATTGGTGGTTTGGTGACTAGAGGGTCTAGAACTAGCACTAGAGGTAATGGCTTCTTTGGTTCATTGGAGCAGAAGAGGAAAAATCAGAGACTCCTGAGTAGCCTGTGTCAGTCCTGATACCTATTTTATTCTCTTATTCTTGAGATCACTGAGGTGAAAACCTGAGATTTGATGCTATTGGTAAGAAGTCTTTAATCTTAGGATAGGACGAAACAGTAATTATTTGTCTAGCTAATTATTTTGGCATTTTCCTGTGTGTAATTTTCCTTTTGTGTTCCCTGTATATAATAGGGAGAAAATGTTCTTTCTTGCATCTAATTGTATAGGCTGGTAATAACCTGTGCTCTGCCTATAAATACTTAGCTCAGGAATTAACCATGGGTGGGATACAAGAGGAGAGGTAGTAGGACTTAATTAATAAGGACTTGTGGGGGGAGATATGGACTAAAATTCTGATGGCCAGGAAGCTGTTAAGAATGAATGGAAAATTCAATATTAGACCAGTCTCATGCATGGGAACATTTAGAATATTTTCTGCTTCTTTCTCCCATTACTTAACAATAGAATCTAGGGGTGTGTATATTAATATATGTGCTCAGAATAGCTACCTATCACTTTCCAAGTTTAGAATTACATGCCAGAGAAATGAAATAAAATACATCTTTAATTCACTAACCTAAAAGTTGTAATTTTTTCTTGCTTTTTTTTCCGATTTTTTTCTCCTGTTATTTCTTTCCTTCCATCTCTAATTCATTCTGTCCATCTCCATAACATTCCCATTTGTTTTCTCTTTTCTTTTATTAGTCTCTTCTTTGAATATCAGCATCCTCTTTCTTTATCTTTCATCTTTCACTCCTGCTGCCTAGCTCCAACCCTGCTTATGGTATCTTCCTCCTTTCTCTCAACGTTCTCATCTCTGATCTTCACATAGACTCTTTACTGTCCCCTGTATTCTGTTCATTTTTTTTTCTGTCCTTCCTCCAGGAGCTCCCTGAGGTCTCCTCATGGTACCTCCACTCTCCATCCTTGTTCTCATTTCTTCTTGGAATCCTGAAGCCACTGCTCTAAAAGGAAAGACTGGTTGAATTAGAAGCTTTAAAAGATTAATGTTACTTTTAAAAATGGCTTTTTCAGGGAATCCAAGATGGTGGTCCTTTAACTGTGGCTAGATCTGGGTAAATTGCAAATCTGTTTATTTTCCTACATCAGATATGGCACATCGCTATTATGTTAATGGGGTTCTTTGTTAATTTTAGAGCTGTTGATTAGTTGTGGTTAACTCACGCGATTAACTCAAAAAATTTAATCGCGATTAATCGCAGTTTTAATCGCACTGTTAAGCAATAGAATACCAAGTGAAATTTATTACATATTTTTGTATTTCTTTTCTACATTTTCAAATATATTGATTTCAGTTACAACACAGAACACAGTGTACGGTGCTCACTTTATATTATTTTTTTATTACTAATATTTGCATTCAAAAAATGATAAAAGAAATAGTATTTTTCAGTTCACCTCATACAAGTACTTTAGTGCAATCTGTTTATCGTGAAAGTGCAATTTACAAATGTAGATTTTTTGTTTGTTACATAACTGCACTCAAAAACAAAACAATGTAAAACTGTAGAGCCTACAAGTCCACTCAGTCCTACTTCTTGTTAAGCCCATCATGAACACAAACACGTTTGTTTACATTTACGGGACATAATGCTGCCTACTTCTTATTTACAATGTCACCTGAAAGTGAGAACAGGCGTTCACACTTTTGTTGCTGGCATTTCAAGGTATTTACATGCCAGATCTGCTAAACATTTGTATACCCCTTCATGCTTTGGCCATCATTCCAGAGGACATGCTTCCATGGTGATAACGCTCGTTAAAAAAATGTGTCAATTAAATTTGTGACTGAACTCTTTGGGGGGAGAATTGTGCGTCTACAGCTCAGTTTTACCTGCCTTCTGCCATATATTTCATGTTATAGCAGTCTCAGATGATGACCCAGCACTTTGTTTGTTTTAAGAACACTTTCACTGCAGATCTGACAAAATGTAAAGAAGGTACCAATGTGAGATTTCTAAAGATAGCTACAGCACTTGACCCGAGGTTTAAGAATCTGAAGTGCCTTCCAAAATCTGAGAGGGACTAGGTGTGGAGCATGCTTTCAGAAGTCTTAAAAGAGCAACACTCCAATGTGGAAACTACAGAACCCAAACCACCAAAAAAGAAAAACAACCTTCTGCAGGTGGTATCTGACTCAGATGATGAAAATGAACATGCGTCGGTCCGCACTGCTCTGGATCGTTATCGAGCAGAACCTGTCATCAGCATGGACGCTCGTCCTTTGGAATGGTGTTGAAGCATGAAGGGACATATGAATCTTTAGGGCATTTGGCATGTAAATATCTTGACACCGGCTACAACAGTGCCATGTGAACACCTGTTCTCACTTTCAGGTGACGTGACCAAGAATCGGGCGGCATTCTCTCCTGCAAATGTAAACGAACTTGTTTGGCCGAGCGATTGGCTGAACAAGAAGTCGGACTGAGTGGACTTGTAGGCTCTAAAGTTTTACATTGTTTTATTTTTGAATGCAAGTTTTTTTTTACATAAGTCTACAGTTGTAAATTCAACTTTAATGATAAAGAGACTGCACTACAATACTTGCAATCGGGAAATAGAAAAATACTATTTCCTTTGTTTTTTTCAAGTGCAAATATTTGTAATAAAAATATAAAGTGAGCACTGTACACTTTGTATTCTGTGTTGTAATTTAAATCAATATATTTGAAAATGTAGAAAACATCAAAAATGTTTAAATAAATGGTATTCTATTATTGTTTAACAGTGCGATTAATCACAATTACTTTTTTTAAAATGCTTGATAGCCCTAGTTAATTTTATTAGTCTTATCTACTCTGTACCAATATTTTCATTTTTTTCTTTACAGGATTCAAAGCACTCTAAAGATACTTCAGATAATTCCAATAAAGAGATAGTAAAGAACTGTGATTCAACAGAGACCATTACAGCAGCAGCAGCAGCAGCGTCACCCACCACCAATACAGCTATTGACAATGTTGTAAACAGTCTTAAGATACATATTACAATCCTCAATTTACTCACATGGATTGTGCTACTCAGTTTACCATCTTTAATTTATTGGTTTAAAAATCTCAGGTAACGTTTAAACTGCCAGCATAAAAAAAAAAATCAGCATTATAGTCTGCTTAGTACTTATCTCCCAAACAGCTGATGATTCAAAATTACAAAACTTGCTGTGACTATTAATATTACTTTATAGTAGCACCCAAAGGCTCTAATCGAATGATTTAAATAACAGGTATCTGTACACATCAGTTTTGTATAATGGCTTATGGTTAGCTATTATGTAAATCAAATTATATGATGAAATAAGTCTCTATAAGGGATTTACATGCAGGGCTGAATCTTAGCCCTCTAGGATTTACACTGAGAATGCTCCCACCCTAATTTATTTTATTCATATGGGATTAGCTGTTCACATGTTGCCAGACTGTCCTTCTGATTGTTTAATTTCTGTGTGGTTTATAGTGGTTAGAAAAAATAGGAATAATATGCTGTCTTTGCACAATTTGCTTATTTTGTAGGTACAGTATTAGACTTGATCCTGATCCATGTAGAACTATGGCTATTATTCTTGTATCGACTTTGGGAATTCTGATGAATTCAAGTACTACTAAAGTAAAATCAAGGTATGCTAGCTAATCCTCTATTACTAATTATTTCAGTCCTCTTGTAGACCATATACCTGTCTTCATGTTTAATTCTTACTCTTGAGTCCTTTTCCACTTTTGTGGTTAAACTTGATTTGTGATACACGGATATTTCACTGATAAACCTCATTAACATTCACGACATTTGTATTATTAAACCTTGAAATGGAGAGCCAGGTATCTGAGTGGATATCTTTTCAAACTACATTTAAAAATTGACACAGATCAGCTGTAGTTTAGTCAAATGCAACAGATCACTTCTGTTCACCAACCAGGACATGAATGTAATATTGATTTGACACCTAAACCATCTGTCAGATCAAGAACTTCTTATTTTTTTTAGCTTTCCATTCAGACCTTATTGAATCCTTCAGAGCTTTATTCTTAACAGGTCATTGCGACTCTTAGGCCTTGTATATATGGGAAAGTTCTATTTGTATAAGGTAAAGATGTGAATTTAAGCTCCCATATTGTTGCACTGTGATAATTCCCTGAATGGACACTTATTCTGGGATAAGAATGTCTTTTTCTGGTTTACTTTATGTTGCTTTGGAAGATGTTCAAGTTAAACTGAAAAAAATCGGCTCTTATTCCAAAATTAGTGTCTCCACATAAGGGAGTTGCATCATATAATTAGGGCAGTATAACTGGAAAAATTTCCCAGATAGGCAAGCCTTTAATAAAAAATTTCATGAAGAACTTACTGCACATGAATCATCTGCTTCTAAATTAAAATACTTTACCTTGTTGCACAAAATAGCACAGTGTGAATAGTCAACCTAGCCTTTAACAACAGAGTGAAGCCCTCCGTGAATGGTTTCAGTTGACAATGCTAGTAGATGAAGTCCTTTATTTATCCATAGGACAGGTACAGTGCAGAGAGCCACAGCACAAGGTTTTCCAAATTATCCATTACACATTAAAATCAATCCATTCTTCTTAAAAACAAGTTCAACAGTGTGTTTGCTCAAAGTGCCTCTCTCCTTTCCAGGCCCATTAGAACGTCTGGCTTCTATGCAAAAGCTATCAATTAGTACCAATTGTGTAAAGTGCTGTAAAACATCAAGCATTTTTTTTTCTTTAGGTGTAAAATAGTTATAGAGCATTTATTTTTAAATATTTTTCAAAATATTAAACACATGCACATTAAGGTGGCTTTAAACATTTTTTTAAAGATTATTTTTAGCCTTTGTGTTGTATATTCTTGCTTTTAGATGAATAGCCTTAATGGGGAACAGGTAACCTCTTTAAATGAAAATCCCTAAACCTTAAAATAAATACATCCTTCTTAAAATCAAGTTCAACAGTGTGTTTGCACAACTTTGACTCCTGCTATATGGCTTGCAGTTACAAAAATGGTAAACTGTTTTTCTCTCTTCTCACAGTAAACTGTCAAAAATTGCAGCGCAACTTCCTCTCCCTTTGTCTGTAGCTGTGGTGGCCTTTGGACCAATGCATTTATACAGAGTACCATACTTCGTAATCTGTTCTCTTCTTCTACATGCGTTATGTTGTATTGTGTAAATCTTTAGTTTCCCAAATGAAAGCGGAAAAGCGGTGGGGCCCAGAAATGGATGCTGGAAAAAAATGTCAAGTTGAACAAAGAAATGTCCAGATCAATGTAACCGCTAATCAACATCATTTGGAGAAGATGACAGAATTGTGAACACTTCTTGTGAAGTTTGGGATGTTTGGGAAATCTCAAAACCTGCTCATGGTGTTAGTCTACTAATCTGAAAAATTGATGGGAGAATTGCAATATTTCTCTGGACACAAAAATCGCTTTTCTTATTAGCATAACACTTCAGTATTCTAGATTTCAGTAGGCAGACAATTCTGTAACCACACTGCAGACATTTTGATATTTCTGTTGACACTTGGTTTTCTGTTGAAACACGTTTACCCTACTGTGTGTATGTATTGAATCTACGTTTTGTTCTTGAGTTTTAAAATGTGATGGGTAAAATTCACAAATGATTGAAAGTGCACTGTATCACACAAACTAAATAGCCAAGAATACTTTTAATCATTTTATGCCACACTAACAACCTGTCACAATTTTCTTGTATCTATACAAACTAGAATGTATTGTGTCTACTGATCTGTTATTTCTAACAAATCAAACATTTTTATCAGTTTCTGTGGCACATTTGTGTGATTATTGAAAGTGTTGGTGGCTTATAAACGTTATCTTTTGTAAGAGTGATAAAACTATATATACTCTATGTTGCTTTCTATTCAGGAAGGATATCATAGATTCATACACAAGTTCTGTAATGTTTTAAAACATTGACAAATTCTGAAGAAAACCTGTGCCAGAATTTCAGTAATAGTGGGAAATACTGACCATAATAATCAGCTCTGTAAGTAGCATCTTATTGCCTCGAGCCTACAGTGACTGGCATTATTAAAATACCTAAGAGAGATATCTGTAATGCATGGGAAATCTCTCCCTTGGTACTGTATAAGTGTTTTAAAACAAAACAAACAAAAATTGTGTCCAAGCTAAAATGATCTATAATCTTTGTAAATCTGATTGGTTGATTCTAAACAGAGATAGACTGTCTACTCATTTCTGTGTATCTTATCTATCACTAGTACTTCTGAGGCACCTATCACCTTAATATCAAAGCACTGATCCTATCTGATAGGGTTTTTTTTTCTGATCTTCTCTTCTTACGAACAGTTTGAGGAAATCCAGTCAAGATACAGCATATACTCCATGCAGTAGAGCCTAAATCCATTTGTTCTATTGTATTGCACCATTCTTGCCTGAAGTGCCTCAGTTAATTCTGGCTTGTTTTTAAGTCATTTAGTAGAGCTGGCTGGGAAGACTCTCTGTAATGTATGCAATGACTTTCCAAACTGAAAGTGTTAGGTGACATGACAAACTGCAGCACCTTACTTTTGTCAACTCATAAACAAGCCAGCAATCCAAGCTATCTGAACCCTTAAAACTGCTTTAAGTATGAATACGATAACAGTAGCTAACTGTGTCACCATTGCTGTTATCAGTAATGTATATGCTGGTTTTCTAATCTTAACATTTATATAATGCTAGGCTATTCATAGTTTTTTGTAAATCAGAAAAGGTCTTTGAACAAACAACACTCTGAAATTTGATTTCTACCCAAATGTATGCTACAGGGTGTATGTATATGACACAAACACTCATAGTATGCTGTGTGTATTTGTAGCCAAATTCTGCAGTCCTTTATCCTAAAACCTCATATTCAAATATAGAGTAGAGAAATAATATTTCTAGTTTAGGATGATTGTGTAACAAGAGAGAGAGAGAGAGTAGCAGAGCCGTGTACAGTTTTCTGTAAGCCATTACAATCAAATGAAAGCTATTTATCCTAGGTTGGTTTTTGCTGCTTATTGTACTGTTTCTCTAGCATTGGGCCTGATTTTTGCTAACCTGACCACTGAATAGTACCTTATTCTGCAAAAAGACCCATTTACACTATTGCAGTGGTTAGATATCCTCACTGTTAATATTTACTTCCTGTTTGAACTTTGCCAATTTATCTTCCAGCACTATCTTTTTTTTTATGTCCTGATTTGTTAAATAAAACCCCCCGCCCCCTTACTCTCAGAGAGGCGTGTGTAAATTCTTGCGGACTAAGATTAAATTGCCTTTAACCTTCTTTTGAATAAGACAAATAAATTGAACTCATTTACTCTCTTATTGTAAAATGAGTTTTCCAGGCCACAAATCATTCTTGTTGCTGTTCTTTAAATCCCCTCTAGTTTTTTAACACCCTTTTTAAAGTATGGACACCAGAATTGGCCACAGTATTTCAGCAATGGTCTCACCAGTGCCTTATGCAAAGGTCAAATCACCTCCCTCCCTGTTTGTGAAACACTTCTGTGAATGGGGAGAATAAAACCTGTCTTTAGCCTTATTTCTGTTGATTATGGCCTTCTGTGGGTACATATGAAATTCTTATTTTATAAACTGCCAACTACATAGCCTATATTAAGACATTATGAAAATTTAAATAAAATGTTACCCTATTTTAAGTAAACTATTCATTAAATAGCAAATATAGAAATGTATTTTTACTGCTTTGTAGGACCTAACATACCATCTGTCTCAAAATGAGAACTGATGGAAGTCAAACCCAGAATATTACTGTTTTTTTTTCTAAGACAAACATCTGAGCTATTGCTATCCCAAACCACCGTCACAGGGTATGGATGGAACACCTTTCACGTTAGGTAGAAATTACACATATTACCAGGGATTAGAGAGACAAGGTGGTGAGGTATTATCTTTTATTGGACCAACTTCTGTTGGTGAAAGAGACCAGCTTTCAAGCTCTACAGCTAAATCTGCTGTGACACTTTGAATACCTTTCCCAGATCTGAAGATTCTTCATGCATCTGAAGAAGTGGGTATTCACCCACAAAAGCTTATGCTCCAATATGTCTGTTAGTCTATAAGGTACCGCAGGACTCTTTGCAGCTTTTACAGATCTAGACTAAAACGGCTGTCCCTCTGATACTTTCCCAAATCTGAAGAACAACTCTGTGTAGCTCGAAAGCTTGTCTATTTCACCAACAGAAGTTGGCCCAGTAAAAAGACAATACCTTATCTACCTCATCACTCTAGTTTATATAGAGCAATACCTTTTTTCAAATGAGATGATGATACTCTTAGGATTCCCATACAGCAGTCTCAGACTATGTGTGTTTTGCAGATTTGTTAAAATCTTTGGTTTAGATTTTCAAAAGTGACCAATGATTTTTGGATGACCAACTTGGAATTTCTTTTAGGGACTTACTTTTTCAGACTGTGGTGAGCACTGACCCTCTGCAAATCAGGTGTGTACATATATATGTTTGTTTTTGTTAATGCAGGTTTAATTTTGCTTGCCTTTGTTGCTTTCTTAAAAAAACCACTTTCATATGGTATAAAGAATACACTTTTTATTACATTTCAGTTTATTTTTCTTTTAAAGATCCTATGGGTTGGAATGAGAGTCCTTATATTTAAAATGGGGAGTAGGGGTAGAACCAATAATCTTTTAAACTAGCGCAAATTTAAGTGCACCCTTTGTAAGGGAATCAAGTTGACTCTGTGAATAATGGTAAACATAACTGATACCTTATTAATATACTGTGTTTCAGTATTTATGAAACAATTCTGAGCAGATGATATGTGGAATATGTTTTAAAATTTTTCGTTGGATTCAGTTTCTAGTTTATTTTTGTAATTTAGCCTACATTCTCTCCTATGGTCGGATGAGAGAAAGTAGTCTGAAAACGGAGTTATCTTGTGATATTTTAGGGGCATTCTCCCTTCTCAAGGTGAAGATGGCTGTTGACATATAGGGGAATTAGGACCACAGAATTAGCCCACCACCGGAAAATCGTGTCCTGCAAATGTAATGGACTAGGGACTCTCACCGCCTTGACAGCAGGTTACTCAGGAGCCATGCTGTCTTCTAACTCCTGTTCCTCATCTCTGACGGGAATAAAAACTGCAGGGAGGGTATTAATATTGCAATATTATTTGCTTGCACATTTCCAAATGGATCTGTCAGATTTGGATGGGTACATGCCATGATACAGTAAATGTTCCTTAGCTGTACTTCAAAATCCATTCAGTGTAAGAATTCTTAAGTGTGCTTTTTAGCTTTTTTATAAGCTTTTGGAAATGGAATCAAAACCAGGACAGAAACACAGTAACAAAATTAAGTAACTTTAGTTAAAATACAGTAGAATCAATATTTTGCAAATGGGCTATAACTAGAACTTTTTAGTAAGGTGTCCCCAGAATAAAGTCCAGTATCCTCAACTGTTCTTGACTTGATGTGTATTGTCTGTCTTGTCACTGTGACCAAGCATGCAGGTTTTTTCCGCACTGTCTTGTCATCCTGCAATAATTAGTATCTGCTCTGTAGCTTCCAATTCATCATGTGACCATAATGTGTAATGATGGACGGGAGAACTCATACCACTTTGGTTGTTTGTTGGGTCTTTTCAAACCAATGTATCTCAAAATTGAATGAATATTGACCACAAGAGTGGGTATTTATTCAAAACAAAACTGGACTTCTGCAAGTTGGGTGTCAGCATCATCCTAAATAGGGTGTGTGTGTGTGAGTGAAGGGTTGTTTTAAAAGTAATTGTGATAATGAGTTTCATTTAGAATTATTTTAAATATTCAGCAGTTTAATTTTTATCATTTAGGGAGCTGATTGAAATAGCAAGCTATTGCACATTGAAAAATGAATGGTATAGTAATACAGGACTGAGAAATAAACTAAAAAATATTCTATTTATAACACACGGTAGGAGAAATTGGGAATGCTATGTGATTACATATAATGTGGCATCTGTATGGAACAGAACAAAATGTAAGTTAACCCAGTGGGCTACAGATGAGCAGTCATATTAAAAGTTGCTGTTGAACAAAAATCAGTCTTGATAATAACATGAATCAGATTTATATATTTTATTTAAGGGTTTAAAAGGTTACTGCTTTTATCAGTACCATTCTTGATACAAAGTCTATTTTTTCTGTCAGTAATAAACACCTTAAATGTCAAGTGACAATTTATTATATTTAATAGCTTTTTGATATATCTGCTTTCTAAATTTTGACAGGCGAGTATAAATACAGTTCTAGTGTCTGTGAACAGATTTAAACATTAATGAAAAACAACTGATGATCAGATGTCCTTCTTCAGTAAAATGATGAAAGATCACTTGCATATTTGGACCTCAGTCTTGCTTGTGGTGAGAGAAAAGAGAGTAGCCATTTTATAGACATAAAATCCTGCAGCTTAATAGAACTGTGATGTGCTTTTTTGACTGTGTATTTATATAATAATACTGCTGCTGCTGTTATAAATTGTTAAACTACTAGAGAACTGTTAACCATAAAACAGCCTAAAATCTTGAGATTCATTTTATATTTCATGTTAAATGTTACACATTTGTTCAGTTTTAGTGTTAGACTTTTTACATCCCATTTTTGGAAAATAAGTGAGTTAGTTTTTATAACACTTAGCACTGTGTTGTGAACTGTTTAAAAAATGTTCATTACCTTAGCAAAACATGCACGTTTGCCACCAGAGCTGTATGTAACTGTTATATACCTCTTGATATTTGTGCCAGTGATCTACATTTAACAGACAAATCCATACTGGACTAAATAAAATCAAGTTTTTCTACTTAATTTTTTAAAAAAACCTGGAACTTTAAGCTAGCATTCAAAATGAATAAGTATTTAAAATCTGTACAAGTTTCTTTGAAAACCTTTTAGAATGGTAGTACTTTGATATATTTTCTTAATAATGAAAAAATACAATCAAAGTTCTTAAAGAGTTCTATGTGTTTTAAAGTTTAAACTAAATAAAATTTATAAAGTTGTACCTTGGAAACCCCTCACTACAGTATTTTTATGTTTTTCTAATATTTTTTAAATTGCTTTAGAAAAAATTCAGCCTTTCTTTAGTCAGGCAATCTGCCTAGGCCCCCAATTCTGCAAGGTACTTAAGCATGTGCCTACCAGAATTGAAGCCTAAGTAAGAACTGTGATATTTGGCCCTTTACACTCTCTGATCTTGCAAGCATGTCTGCATGGGTAGAAGGCCTGACTGTGTGGAGCTTCTTGCAGGATCAGGAGCATAGTCTATAAGGGCTTACGTCGGTAAAGGTTTGCAGTATCATTCCCTAACCCTAAGGCATATTTGTGCAAACACTGTCAAGCGTTGTGTTCACAGTAATAAATGCTATAACTAGTAGCTTAAATTTATGCAGGATTGGTCCATTAGAAATCAGTGTATTGAAGCTTTGTGTGTTCATCAAAATACAAGAATTTCTTTCCATTTTCTGAAACAAGTGAGAAAATGTTTGTATTTATTGTAAATCTGAAAAAATGTATGAAGCATTTTGATTTTTAAGTTTTTAATTTCTATTGTAGTGTTTGACTATTAACTATTTTATTCTAGTGGAAATTTAAACTTTAATATTCAATTATGTAACTGCAGGTTGAGAACAATATTGGAGATGCTTCAGTAACTGACAACTATAACATTACAGCACTCTACAAAGTATAAAAATGACACACACAATTAGAGTGCCAAACCAAAATGAAAATGACAATATTTTCTCACTGTGATTTAAAACATGTAGTTTTGTGGGGCAAAACATTGTGCCTTAAACAACTAAGTGAATACACTGCAGTTCTAGCCTGTAAACCTCTGTAGCCTTTGATTACATTGTGAAAGTCCATATGAAGTTGGCCAAAGAATTTTTTTTAAAGTATGGATCATAACTTCAACTTGATTGAGTAGCAGGAGAGAGGGGAATGTTAGTTTCTTACTCTCCCTGTGTTAGCTGTGGCATTCTTGGAGGCCTCCACTATTTTAAAATACAACTACATTTTCTAGACATTGGTTGCTTTGAATCCAAACCTTAAAGTCAAGAAATTCAGAATTGTTTACATTAATTCTTGAACTCCTTCCATTGTGACCAAAAAAAAAAAAAAAAGTAACAAGAAAGAAGTATAAGCCTCAGGTGGTGTGTTTTGGCTTTCATTGCTTTTTGTGTCTTAATCCTAATCTTCTATAGAAATTAATTGTAATTCTATTAAGATGTTATTTTTCCCCCTAAAAACCTTACCTAAAGCTGTAAAGACCACAGAAAGTATTGTATTTAACAATGAACAGTTAATATCTGGGCCTGTTTAAAAGCAAAAGTGTATAATACTGTAGTGGCCCCATAAGCATTGTATAGTGAATTATATTTCTGAAGAAAATTTATTTTACATAAAACCTGCAAAGGACTTTAAAAAAAATAGACTTATGCCATATTTTGGTTCTTTCTGATACATTAAAGCCTTTCAGATCCTTTTATTTTGGTTTTTTTTGGTTTTTTTTTTAATGAGGACAGTCAACTGTGACTTTTCTGGCTCTTGCTATAGGACCTAGTGGATATCAGAAGATTGTTAACCCCTACCTTTTAATTGAAGGGGCAGGAATGTTGAATCTAGAACAAAGATGCCCTTTCTTCAAAATGTTAAGTAGTCATTGGACTTCAAAACTTTTATCTCAGCTTTCGCTCTCTTGACTCTTTAGCTGTTGTCATTTTGCTAGTTCCAATCATTGTTCCTTTCCAGGCTAACCAAAACCTGAATTTCTAATATGAAAAACCTTTTTTTTAAAAAAAAAACCACCACACATCACCTACCAATGTTGAGAGCACCTTTATACATCATAAAGAGCCAAAAAAAATTGAACAAGCCAATAATTTTTGTTTCCTTTGCAGATCATCTTTTAATTTCTCCTCCAAATGCCATGATGGACTCTTGCCCCTGCAAAATATCAGTTCATACTGTTTTAAAGTAATTACAAGAGCTCTTACAAATGTTGGAAACCACAAACAATTTTGGAATTTTTATAATTTAAAAACAGCCTGATTGACTTTTGTAAAATTGTTCTTACAGTTTGAGATCTTGTATGGTTGGTTTAAAACTGGTGTGAATGTTTTTGGTAGAGTTAACCCCAGCAGTTACAGGTTGACAGGGTCTTAACTAAAGTTGTGTGAATGTTGAGGCTATAATCCGCATTCTTTATAAAAATGATTGTAATTAAGTTCTCAAATATACTTTATGCAATATATGATCAATATAAATACTTAGGGCCTGATCCTGTGAGGTGCTGAACAATCCTTGAAAGATGTTGAGTACCTGACTGAAATCAATGAAAGGTGAGAGCTCTCAGCACCTCTCAATATTGTGCTCTTGGAAAAGGACTGGTCTCCTATTGACATCCGTGGGAATTAGATTTGAACAGGAACTCGTTTGGGACCTTCATGTACTGTGTGAAGGGTCTATTCACTGCAGTATGTACTCCAAATTTAATTTTTACTTGTCTTTTCCACACAGATGTGCATGACTTTTGTACTTTGTCCAGTATATATACTGTATTAAATACACATCTTATTTTTGTATGGTAGTCTAACACTTGCATTAATATAAATGGTTGTAATTCACAAAAAGTGCCACTTAGTCATACTATGTGCAGAGTGTTGTGAACGTTGTTTCCTGTATTTTTACCTACACTATTGGGCATAGTGGTGAACATTTGCCTTCAGTCTTTGCTCAGGTATTGATGTGGAGCAGTTTAGTGCTTTTCTTTCTAAATTGTAATACTTGGTATTCTAAATATTCAAAATAAAAATAAAATTAAAACAGTGAACAAAAGAATCATGTGTATTAATAGCATTACTTGGGGAATTTTGCAATTTGTTTGTTCAGACCTAATAAGTACTTGGCTTACTTGGGACTCGGGAGGCAGTAATTATACTCCATATAGAGTAGATTCCAAAATGTTAACTTATGCTTAATTAGTAGGCACACATCATCTGCCTAACTCTCATAAGGGGAAACATAATACACGGAGATGAAGCTTGCTGAAAAATCTAACTATTCTTTCCTCACCTCTAGTCAGTCTGTCTTTCCCAAACTATTACGATTTCACATAGTATTTTCTTGTACGTTACATCAGTATAACTAGTTTTCTCACCTTTCTCTCAGCAGCCCTGGGACCTGGTGGGTAAGTTAGGTTGCCAAAGTTATTTTGTGACAATTTGGCAGGTGCCCAGTGCAGGTACTCATTCAGTAGGTGTTCTGGCTCCCCGATGAAGTGGAAGTGGGTTAGAAGAAGCAACTCCTAAAGAAGGTGGGGAATGGGGTAGGAGCGCCTAACCGCTGGTACAGTGGGGAGGCAACCCTCTCTTCCTCATCCCCCTTTAACCTTCAGACAAGGGGGAGGGTATTGGGATCTCATCAATGGTGCTGGGTCCAGGTTAATGGGGTGGGGAGCTGTCTGCATCCCTTCACATCATGGAATGGAATACAAAAGGAGGATGACTGCACTGGGCACACTATTGCTGACTAGTTCCCAGATATGTTACCTAATAAAAATTCAGCCTAGTTAAACCACATTCCTGGTGTTTTATCTTTCTGCTCTCTCCAGGATGCCACCTGGTCTGGTTTCTTTTTTTCCCCCATGATCATTGCTCAAGAACAGTTGGGGCTGGGTTTTTGGCTGGGTTTTTTTTTTTGGTTTGGATTTGGTTGAGGGTGGGGGGGTTAAAAATATACATAGAAGTGACTTGCATGGGGCAAAGGCTGATCATCTGAAAGTGTTGCCTTAGTTAAGGAATTATCTAACTTCAGTGAAGTTTAATTCAGATACACATTAATATTCATATTATGATGTACTGTGTATATAATTAACAATCTTCAGTTTGGCAGGGATGTGTCCATTTAGGTAGGTTTGCTGAGAAAAGCACAATCTGAATTTAGACACATTTGAAGTGGCACATTTTGATAGTTAGCTGGAAAGCATTTGTGAAGCCAGCCACTCTCCTCATAGAAGGATGTAATTTTATCTAATGAATATAATTGCACTAATAGTATTCAATTCTGAATGTGTACTGTTTATGTCTGAGTTTACTTCACTGAAAAGGCTGCAGTTGAATTATCTTTCAAAAATATGCTTTTGGCCAAAAGAGTCCCAGTATTGAAGCCAGTGCTAAATCTGTTCACACTTCATTTTGGCTCAGTAACAAACATAATTTCAGATAAAAGATTATTTGAATTAAAAAGAGAACCTACAACAAGGATAAAATAATCAACTCTCTCATGTTTGTGTCTACATCATCAGCCACCCAATGTTCATGGTTTCTGTTAAACTAGTTGTATGGAGCATAGGCTCCTCCAGAAACAATACAATTTTTTTTAATTCACATTAGTTCTCAGCATATTTACTAGTAGAATATATTGAGTGTGTCAAAAATACACTTTTAGGAGAAAGATTTCACTCCCTACTGAAATACTTTTAAAAAGTAAATAGAAATAGGGGAATGAAGACGTATAAGCAACTTTGTATGCAAACCATCATGAAGACTACATATTTGTACAAGACTTTCAGATTAGGAATATTCTTCCAGGACTCAATTTGATCAAAATCTCTGTTCTTCAAACTATCTCAAATATTTTCCAAATTCACTAAAGTTTTCATTTCTATGTACCAATCAGATATCTACAATCCTTGTTCAGACTTCCATTTTCTTAATGTAATGCATTTGATTATCAGAGTATCTCATAACAGCTTTTTCTGATTTGAACTTGGTGGATGCATTTCTGAGATCTCTCTCTCTCACATACACAAAGTGAACAGTTTAATTAAAAGGTAGTTTGTTTTGGGTTTTATTTGGGGTATTTTGTTTGGATTTTTTTGGCGTTGCAACAGTCTTGCCACATTCTCGTGCAGGAGACTGATTCTCAGAATTTCTGGGGTTATATTACTAGGGCCCTTAAAGTGAAACTACGTTGTCAACTGCTACTCTCTCTGCTCTAAAAGCAGTCTGCCTAAAACAAAGAATTGATGTCTTTTTGGTCTATCTGATCGTGTGATCCAAGTACAACTGAGTCTGAGAACTCTGTGAGATCACCTTGGCTATTGGACTCCTAGCTTTTTTGTGGGGGATAGTGTGGTTCAGTACAAAAGACAACTTCTTGACAGATTTTTGCACCTTATTTAGGATTTTTTTATTTGTTCAGATGAGACCTGATTTAATCACAAAAGTGTTGTATGGGAAGGCAGAGTCAGAAATGCATCAAGTCTCCTCTTTCCTTCCCTTAGTTCCACCAGAAGTTTTACTCATTTAACTACAGAGCTATATCTCCTACTCAGACAGAATCATCCTGGTGTTTATACAAGAACAGAAGGTTAAACGTAAGTAGATTCAAAATTTAAGGTTAAAGCATTATTTATTGTCAACTACCTTCTGCAAATTGAAAATATAATTAAAATTGAATTTACATTTCTTTGTAACATGGCTTACTCTTTGAAAATTAGCATTAATCAAATTTAAATTATTTGATTTGCTTTGTTTTACATTTTAAAATGTACATTAAACTAATCGTCAACATACTTCTTGAGCTGTCCATACAATAGTAAGCAGCCTGTTCAATAACACATGCCCCATATCAAACACAATGTATCTGAAATTATCAACCCACCTCTTTCTTCTGTGGCAAAGGGGAAAAATAGTGACACGTGTATGCAAAATATTCATGCTTTAAAATATTGTTCAGTTTTAAGGTGCAGGTATAGAATCATACAAGTGTAGGATGGGAATGGACTTCAGTAGGTCACCTAGTTCAGCCCCCTGCATTCAAGGCAGGACTAAGTAATAAACCATTCCCGACAGGTGTTTGTCTAACCCAGGGGTGGCCAACCTGAGCCTGAGAAGGAGCCAGAATTTACCAATGTGCATTGCCAAAGAGCCACAGCAACACATCAGCAGCCCCCTATCTGCTCCCCCACCCCGTCCCCAGTGTATCTCACCTTCCAGCAACACCGCTGATCAGCACCTAACCCTCCATCCCTGCCCCTCCCGTGATCAGCTGTTTTGTGGTGTGCAGGAGGCTCGGGGCAGGGTGGAGAGAGGAGGAGGAGCAAGGGCGCAGCAGACTCATGGGAGGGGGCGGGGGCCTTGGGGGAATGAGTGGAGTGGTGCTGGGGCAGATCCAGGGGTTGAGCAGTGAGCACCCTGTAGCACATTGGAAAGTTGGTGCCTCCCTAGGCAATTTGTTCCAGTGCTTAACTAACCTGACCGGAAGTTTTTCCTAATGTCCAACCTAAACCTTCCTTGCTGCAATTTAAGCCCCTTGCTTCTCTTCCTATCCTCAGAGGTTAAAGAGAACAATTTTTCCCCCTCCTCCTTGTAACAACGTTTTATATAGTTGAAAACGGTTATGTTCCCCCTCAGTCTTCTCCAGACTAAACAAACCCAATTTTTTCAATCTTTCCTCATAGGTCATGATTTCTAGACCTTTAAGCATTTTTGTTGCTCTCTTGTGGACTTTATAAAATTTGTCCACATCTTTCCTGAAATGTGGCACCCAGAACTGGACACAATACTCCAGTTGAGGCCTAATCAGCACTGAGTAGAGTGGACAAACTACTTCTCGTGTCTTGCTTACAATACTCCTGCTGATATATCCCAGAATTATGTTCGCTTTTGGGTGTTGGGTGTGCTACACTATTTACTTGTATTTAGCTTATGATCCACTATAACTCCCAGATCCCTTTGCGCAGTACTCCTTCCTAGGCAGTCATTTCCCATTTTGTATGTGTGCAACTGATTGTTCCTTCCTAAGTGGAGTATGCTGCATTTGTCCTTACTGAATTTCATTCTATTTATTTCAGACCATTTCCCCATTTTGTCCAGATCATTTTAAATTTTAATTCTATCCTCCAAAGCACTTGCAACCCCTTCCAATTTGGTATAATTCACAAACTTTATACATGTACTCTCTAAGTCATTATCTAAATCATTTATGAAGATATTGAACAGAACCAGTCTCAGGACCGATCCCTGAAGGACCCCACTTGATAGGTTCTTTCACTTGACTGTGAACCACTGATAACTACAATCTGGGAACTGTTTTCCAACCAGTTATGCCACCCACCTTATGCCGCTCTATCTAGGCTAGTTTATTTATGAGCAGGTCATGTAAGACAGTATCAAAAGCCTTACTAAAGTCAACATATAGCACATCTACCGCTTTCCCCCATCCACAAGGCCTGTTATACAGTAAAAGAAAGCTATTTGGTTGATTTTACATGATTTATTCTTGACAAATCCATGTTGACTGTTCGTTATCACATTATTATCTTCCAGATGTTTGCAAATTAATTGCTTGATTGTTTACTCCATTATCTTTCTGAAGTTAAACTGACTGGTCTGTAATTCCCTTGATTGTCCTTATTCCCCTTTTTATAGATGGGCAATATTTGCCCTCTTCCAGTCCTCTGGAATCTCTCCCATCTTCCATGAATTTTCAAAGATAATCACCAATGGCTCAGATATCTCCTCAATCAGCTACTTGAGTATTCTACATTCTGTATATCTCTTAAGTCTTTTATAACTAAACCATTATGTGTGTCATTCAGGGTTACCGGAATGTTAACAGTAACTTCCATGGTCTTTGGACCCGGAACATACATGGGCTATGATACAACTTGTAAATACAAAATCTTTATTTTCACTGATATAAGTAGAATTGCTCAATATCAAAGACAAAAATTAGTGGCACCCTGCCTTTAATTCCTGTCATTAGGGTTCAAAGCTTCTGTATAATTGTCAATATTTCTTTGGAAAAAAAATAACTAAGAGATATTTCAATGGTAATGACCTTACTTACACACATTTTATGCTGCATGAAAAATGTTCTTCTTTTGATGTTTGTTTCAAAGGTTCTTAGTGTTTTCCATTCCATGACCACACAACACAAAACACACTTTTGTGACACTCCTGTATTCCCCATCTAGACATAAAGAGGAAGAGTATCACAATTCCCAGGCTGAGAACCCCAAAGTCTATTTGGATTTCTAAGGTTTTTCTTTCCCTTCTTCAGAGACTTGGTGGTGTTTTAGTGGACTCTGATGTGGTTTATACTGGGGTTTTGTAAAATCAAAACCCTGTAACTCTTGTGTGGTTTTCTTTGATTAATAATTGTGATTGTAATTTTGGTTAAAGAAGTAGTAAAAATAATTGACAAAGAATATGGGATACGTATGAAGCCTAAGATCCAATGAGCCTTTGCTTTAGCTGACGACAGAAGCAGCTATTTTCTCCTGGTCTAGGTACTGAGAGTTTTTATGGGTTATTTTTGACTCTGATTATATTCCTGTTCTTGGAATTAAATGATTTTAGTTCACAGGCCAACATAAAATATGTAACAGCAGTTATGGCAGGCAGAAAAACAGTATTTCCTTCCATTCCCCTCGTTGCCTTCAAGTCTGAGACAAGTGATACCTTTGGACTCACTCCCGTTGCCATTGAAGTCAGAGAGATTTGCATTGACTTATTCAACAGTAAGATCAGCCACAATCAGGGAGTGCTAGGAGTACAAATGTGAGAAACTAGGTTAGAAAGCTAAATTACAGTACACTAGGTCATTAATGCAGAAGTAGTAATGGGCAATTTCAGATGTTTTATTCAATAAACATCTGTTTATAAAGGACATAGAAATTAAAAAGATATTTTTCAACACATCATTCAATTATTTTATTAGTCATATTCAATTTAGTCTGCATCCAGTACATCATGTAGATAAGATGCCCACATTATAAGATAATAAAATAAAACACCTGAAATTGCTTCCATTCTGAAGAACTATCTAGATAGTATATGTTTTTGTCTGCTCATTTGTGGGTTTTTTGGACTGAATGCAGACAGAAAAGCAATAATGGCTTTTACAGGAGCAGGTCCTAAAAAAATGAGATGAACTAAGTATATTTACTTTTTCAGAACATATCAGAAATGTTTTATTTTTCCACATTACTTCTAATTATTCTTCTCACTTGTTTATATTATTTCTATTACAGTAATGCATAGAGGCCTCAACAGAGGGGAGGGCCTTTTCTAGGCGTGGTACAGATGCTTAGCAAAAGCCAATCCCTGCCTGAAGCCCCTACAATCTAAATAGATAAGACAATCCCCATGTTACAGACAGGGAAATGAGGCACAAAGACTAAGTGACTTGCTCACGATCACACAGGAAGCCAATGGCAGAGCCAGACATTCAGTCCAGATCAGCGGAGTTCCAGTACTGAGATCTCTTAATCAAGGAGCAAAAGTTTTTTTTTTTCATGCAAGGTGGACAGTTAACTTTATTTAATAACTGTTTCTATGGGGAGGGGAGAGTAAATACCAAAGACAAAGATGAGTTAATTATTGCGTCTGCTTATGTTCTCTTTGTGGTCTCACTGAAATCTGCAGAAACCTCCAGGACAAACACAGTCTATTCTGTGTCTAAAAAGAGAGAAACTCTACAAACAGAATTGCTGGAGTGAACCATGGTGAATGTCCTGGAACTGGGGGACACTGAGGTCCTTCCCAACTTTCACCTGCCTTATATGAGAAGCATCTGCTTGACAGACATATAAAGAGTGTGGGGTGTGTTTGTGTGTGCTGTGACTAGCTTATTCTGTCAGGCTGGTTAATTTAATATAGCTGAAACCCCATGCAGTTTACTCAGCCTTTTCTCCTTCATTCTGTTTCTCCTGTTGTTGCTGTCCCTGGTGCTGATCTGAAAGCCAGAATGCATGTACTTAGGAGCTCAATGTCTCCAAGCTGCCCACAGATAACAAAAACAAAGCAGTTAAAAATAATCTCATAGACTTTATGGTCAGAAGGAACCATTATGATCATCTAGTCTGACTTCCTGCACAATGCAGGCCACAGAATCTCACCCACCCACTCCTGGAATAATCCTTTCACCTATGTCTAAATACTACAATAACTCTTAGTGTAACCTTATAAAATAATCTATGTGCTAGGTACACACATTACTATAGATAGCAAAATAATGCAGCTGGAATTTTATTTGTGTTAGCAATGTAAGGGTTCCTAGAGCCATAGATCAGTGTCTTTAAAAAGTTTAAATCTCAATAAATAAAGATACACACCTACTGGTATGGCATTTTATACAAATATTTATTATTAATAATAATGGACTGGTGCTAAAAGAATGACCAAGATTCCCAACTTGAAAAGTGACAGTTACAGTGCAACTGCTATCAACAAAATGTTCTTTAAACCGTCAGGAGAAAAATATGAGAACTACAATCAAATGTCATAGCAGTTTTGAACTGATATTTTTGAAGAAGAACAAATTAAACAGTTTAGTCCTTGTTAAAATCTTTGTCTATAATACCTATAATCATCCACTCTAGTATCTCCAGATGCAATCTGTAAATGAACACAGATAATATCAGGTCAATACTTTCATTAAGGTGCTAAGATTTTGCATCTTGAAATAGACCTCACCTTGCTGTCTTCCAGCACCAGAAAATTGCTCCATATCTATCTTATCCTGGAAATCCTTCTGCCAGATATAATTATCTGAAAAACAAATGTATAAAATTGATTTAAAAGTATTATTTTATTAAGCTTCCACCATCCCTGCAGGAAATTTCTTTATTTTGCCATTCACAAATTTTCAGTGATGTACCTGGATGAGGAGGGAGGGCAGTGTGTGCTGCAAGATTTAGTAGCAACAGGCCTTAAGCGTATCGAGGATGAGATTCTCAAGGGTCTTTGTCATGGATGGAAATGGAATCATTACTGCAATACTACTAACGTCATTGGCACCCACCCACAGCCAGTCCACTAGCAATATAAGTGGAGAGATCAGTCTGTTTTGCAGATTACAGACAGGCTAACCAGGAAAGGGCAAGCCAGAGCCAAACTTACAGGTAAGCTTTATTTAAGGAGAGAGTGAGAGTAAGTGTTTGGGTGTTTTTATATTGCATGAAGTTGTAAAATGTTCTATATTTATTATTAATTTATTATTTTGTATATTTACTACATTTAGTTTTTCTCAAGCAGTTTTAAAATTGGGCTATCTGGATTTTTAATTATATTGCTATATTTTCCTCAGGGCACACAAAGATCTGTTGCTGTAACTAAATGGTTAGCTATTTTAGAATGATTATATGATGGAAGTATAGAGGGGATCCAGTGTCTCAGGGGTAGCAATGGAATGGGAAGCATTTCTTTAGGACTAATCTGTTCCTCAAGATAAACTAACGGGGGGAGGGGGAGAAAAACAACACACATACACACACTAATATATTCTCCAGTAGGTAGATCCTCCTTGTCATGGATTGATTATTTTAAACCGTTTATCCGCATTAATTATATGAAATGCTTGCTTTCATGTGTCAGTGGTGCATATTTTATAGAACTCATGCAGTCCGGTTCTTTCCCCCTCTCATGTGCAGCCTGCTCATCTCTCCAGCATGTGGAAAGTGGCATTCCTGGTTCTGTGCACTATGCTTACTCTGAGGGGGTTGGCAAAGGGAGCTCCGCTGAGGCCAGAAGAAAAATGGAAACCTCTGGACAATCCCAGAAACCGAGATCTGGTAAGGAAACCCTGTAACGAAGCCCAAGCTTTGTGTGTTTCACATATTTAGGTGTGGGGACTGGCAGTTGGGAGAGGTTTTCTCCTCTATGTTACCAGTTTGAATCTGTACAGCTCAGCTGAGACCTCACTGATTAATGGGTTGGTGGTCTTTGGACAGGTGTCCATATCACAAGGCCAGATTCTGACACCCTTCCTCACGATGAGAAGTACCTTACTCCACATGCAATCCTATTAACTTTAGTGTCAGAATCTGGCAACAATTCCTGGGTCTGTGTGGCCAGTCCCATCATAGGGGCTAATGACTGACTGTACTTAGCAAATGAATATGACTAAATCACTGCTAGGTGTAATCATTCCAGTTCACACTTGAAACACATTGTGAAAGCAGAGTGGAGCCGCTTGCTCTGCCATTGCCTGGGCTGTACATGTTTGTGGATAAAATAGAGGACTTCATTCCCCTCCAGTTCCTTTCACAAGTACTATATTTACTTTGTTTTAATGGATATGATTATTCATTTTACATTTTTGACATGTAAACTGTCTTCAGTTTTTTAGAACACTCCAGGCTTATTTTTCGGGAAGAGGTCTTGATCTGAGAAAGTTCCTAGATACTTTCTCCATGAATAATGACAGACCCAGGCCTGTAGCGATCTACTCAGATCCTACTGCTTCCGCATTTGCAGATTATGAAGAAAAGAAAAAAATATTTCAAAACTACTTCAAAGGCTGAAAGAAGCTGCTGACCAAGGTAAAAGTGATTGTTGAATTTTCTCTGTGCTGACAGTTACATGTGGTTGAGTTACAGATTTGGATTCGGGTAATTTTCCCTTCTATATGAAGAATAAAAACTAACTTGCTCTTGATAACACATCAGAAACGTGTGGTATTTTAACTCTCACTCAAAGCCGATTGAAATTAATTTAAGAAGAAATTTCTATGGAGTTAATTTCTTTCTGGAATAACAGGAGTATATGCATGGTAAGAAGTATTCTGAAGTCAGAAGTGTATGCACTGCTTATATCTCTAATTTATTTCCAGAGACAAATACTTGACCTTTGCTGGATTAAATAGGGAAAGATTTCAAGAGATCAAGTAAAACCTAGTACAATCTAAATTTTTCTTGTGAAGGCTGATAGACTCCCATGATATGTGCACATCAAGGAAAAAACAGACTCAAAAAAGAAAACATTACAGTAACAAAGAGTAATCTGCCTTTTAAATCTCTGTACATGTGATGTTTTTCTTATTTCTTCAATAAAAGTGAAGGTTGGATAAAATAGTGTGCAAACTAATTAGTATGTCTATACTATAAAATAAAATGAATCCAGCTTACACTATTAGTATATCCATGGCCAAATGTACGGCAGGGAACTTGGTTATTTATTTTATTATTATTTTGTATACTATATAAATAATAATCCTCTTTATGACAACATGATGAGGGTAGCTAAGTATTATTGCCCCCATTCTACAAACAGTAAGAACTTCAACAGCATTTGGATCAGGTCCTAAGCGACTTGCCCAAGGACCTACAAGGAGTCAGTGGCAGTCAAGATTAAAACTCAGGTATTCCTGGCTTCCAGTCCTGTGCTTAACTCACTATTCCATGGCTCTGTCTGAACTATGTAGCACACCACCACCATTCATTATATTATAGTGACAATTGTATTAATATTTTCATTTTAAATCACTTTTTGATGGGTTTAATTTGAAAAAAAATCAGCATCACACAAACTATGTAAAATGGATTAAAAAGTGGTTTTAAAAGATGTGCTTTACCTCAATCAGAATGTATTAGTTTGGTGAAGGAATTACGGAGTAAAAATCTATGGCTTGTGTAATGCAGGAAGACAGACTAAATAATCATAGTGGTCCCTTCTGACTTTAACATTTGTGAAGCTATGAAAATTCTAAACTTAAAAAAATTCAAATGTGATTTAAATGACTTTTTGGGGTGTTTTTAGTAATAAATAACAGGTAAGAGATGGTTTCTGAACATAAATTTCTGGCTCTTCATAAATGAAAATATTTGCTTTGAGTGTTCTTACAAAATAGTTTATATTTACTGTGAAATTACTAAATTACTGGGCATTTGTGTTTTGCTGCATCAATCACACAGAAGATAACTCAAGGTCTGGGGCCTAAGGAACATAAAACAACACTGGTGTTTGACACAAACTGATGAAGACCTAGAAACACAGAATTCACTGTGCTCCCCTATCCTTGATTTACTCACCTGTCTATATATTGCATCACATAAGCTCAGATTCTGGGCCCCCAAAATATCTGGAGATTCTGTTGTTAACTTGATGAAGATTTAGGAGCTGAAAGACTGGGCATTTTTA
This sequence comes from Chelydra serpentina, assembly GCA_037349315.1. Classification (NCBI taxonomy): domain Eukaryota; kingdom Metazoa; phylum Chordata; order Testudines; family Chelydridae; genus Chelydra; species Chelydra serpentina. The sequence continues at coordinate 29,939,442 of JBAIAC010000029.1, read as the reverse complement.
AAAAAACATCTTAATTCTAACCAGGGTTTGTGTTCAGTTAATTATTACAACTTCCTAATCTCTCCACCCTTGCAGCCACATAATGTCCTAAACGCAGCAGAAGTGTACATTTCCACTCTAGGTGGGGGCAGGATTTGAAATCCAGTCCTCAGGTACCACAGAGCTGTACTCCAGCTGTGTTTCTGTGCCAGAGGCATGCAGGGAGATGGGCAAGAATGGAAATTGTGTATTTGTACCTATGCAGTCAGTGGCTGATCCTATGAAAGGTGAGTGGCCAGAAACAAGCAGCCACAGTAGCTCCACTGCCACTCCATGGCCTTGAGGAATCGGTTCCTCACCCTGAGCCTTACAGAGATTACTCCCAGTCAGAAAAGACAATAATTTACTGTTTAACAATCCTCATGCTAATAATTTGGGATTTATGAGCCCATCTAAATCAGCGGGAGTGTTTCAGTTCGAGTCCTTTGGCTTTGGATCAGACCCTGTGTGCTTTTAAATGCTCCTACTTACTATCCTTATTTTATTATTTTTTTATTTTTCCTTTCAGGTGGTTACTTTGGGACTTCATGTACTTGGAAGCATACATGGCAAAATGTTACTGCTTTGGGGTTTCTAACTATTATCTGACAATTTCACATTTTCTTTAGCATCCAAGTCTTTACATATACAAATCTGACATCTGGCTGCAATTGCCATATTTGCTCACTTTTCAAGTGGTGAGGTATGTATGGTTGTGAAGATTGGTCTGACAAGATTCTATTTGTTGAAATGTAAATGAAGGAAAAGTTCAGTCTGATGTAGTATGTCCGACTATTCCTAATTGTCTTTGTCAAGGAATGTAAATAAATGTTATCTTTTAAATTTATTACATCTAGGTTTTAGAGAACTATTTTCTTGAATGGAATTTTACTGAGTTGTCATTACGGTGCTTTGTATTTGGTTTGGAGATGTGTGCAATTTAAAAAACCCCCGCTGCAGTCATTACAGAAACCTCTCTGTTTGTACAGCACCTCGCACAAAGGGGCCCTCGTCCCTGACTGGGGCTCTTCGGTGCCACCACAATACAAATAATAATCTTTTAAAATCTTCATGAAAGAAAGACATACTCATCAGATCTATACATCTGAGAGATATCCGAAGATCATCCGACGAAAAAGGCAGAAGATAATACAAAAAGAGCCTCCATAAATGTGGAAATAATAATAACCCTGTGAAGTCCTAAGACATACATTATTAATGTCATATTCAAGGTCTCATTCAGATACACAATAGCCATCAGAGTACTTAAACGTTTTGGCTTTTATGTTTTGATAGCGTGAGGGAATAATTTTAGGGAAGTATTTTGGGGCCTACATACTGGCCCCAAGGTCCTAGCCTGTTTTATTAGGCCTCAACCTTTGGCCAAGTCTGTTGCTATGCATCTTTTGTATAACCCTGTACAACAGATCAAACCAGACATGGGAGGGGAGTGGAAAGTCCCCAAGCAGAACAATTTGCAATAGCAGAAGCTTAAGAAATAGGTAACCGCAGTTGGGCAAAAGGGTAGACAGTGAACAACAAGAAAAGCCTAATATGGAAAATGCTCATTTTGCTGGCTTTGCTTTTGACCTTTATTAATTTTGCAATGTACTCCAAATAAGGTAATTGATACAGAAGTATGTGTAATTTGTCTGCGGTTTTAAGCTTTAAAAAACTGTGTTCCTTGCATCGAGGGGGGCAATTCTGTCATCTGCCTTTCCCCCTACACGTTTGTACCCCTAATAAAGGAGTCTCAGCCAATGTCTGATCTAAACACAAGGTGTGGTTAATTTTCCACAATGTTAAGAATCTCATAGTAAAGAATCCCTATGATCCCCACAATTTAGTAATTAAACTAATAAATGATTCATAAGCACCCATCTTACTATTTCTGCTCTGACCATTCCTTATGTCGCTGAACCATTATAGATTTCCAGTACCATATTCTAAAATGGCATCAGGAAATACTACATTCAGATTACTTCTCATTTGGAAGGTACGGCATTGATCCTGAAAAGACTTTTACACACATGCTTAATACTCCACATGTGAGTAGTCCTATTGACTGAAGATAAAGGATGAAATCCTGGCCCAATTAAAGTCAATGGCAAAAGTCCCATTGACTTCAATAGGATCCAGATGTCACCCAACTTGAGCACACGGATGGGTCTTTGCAGAATCAGGGCCTAACCCCCTGTTTAATAATGGGTATGAAATATGGAGGTAATAGCTCCATTACTGTTTCAGTACTAACATGGTCACCAGCTATACCTGCATACTTGTAGAACCAGGACAAGAAGGCAGGCCACTGGCTTCAAAACCCTGGCATCTATCATCTAAACTAAACTCCTTTAGCTGAAGGAATTGTATTTGATAAACTAGCACAGGTGTGTAGTCTGGACCCCTCTAGCCCACCAACCGGAGACTTTTTTTTTTTTTTTAAGGAACAGGAGACTGGCTAGCATATTTAGAAAAGCCTATAGAACTCGATGTAAATTAATGCAAACTCAGAAGCTAGAATACATATCTGTAAGTGATTTCATTTTTGCTTTATAATACAATAATTGCTCTAGAAACATAATCACTGCCTTATTCCAGATGGGTTGTAGAAATGGTTTCTCAATTTTTAAGAGTTCTGCTACTCTGTTTCCACTTGATGAAAAGAAAAGAAAAAAAACTACAGATGTATTTCCTCCAAGGAATCAATGTAATAAGTAAAACTTGAGTTATTAAATATGCATCTAACTTTTGTATATTTCCTGTATCAGCTGGCTGAAAAAATTTAGGGGCTCATCCAGCACTGCCTTTCATTTTCACTACTACAAAGTGAGGGCAATGTGGGTGTAAACTGCTCCTATTCTGACCTGGTAGCATTTCATAATATTTAGTCCTGCCATAAGTGCAGGGGACTGGACTAGATGACCTCTCAAGGTCTCTTTCAGTCCTATAATTCTAGGATTCATATTCACTTTGAACTGTTCTGTGCAAGAGTGAATCTGACTTAATCCTGACCAAATCTAGGGTGCTTTCCTAATATAGTTGTCCATAAATGTTTACATCCAATGGTATCTTCATAAATTAGGGAGTTAGACGACTTCTGTTCTTCCTGGATAGCTGCATCAATTTATTTGATCTAGCTCTACCCTTCTAATACACCTATTGCTGTAATTTATGTTCTATTCATAGTCCTTCACTTCCTTTATCTGGTCAGGATTCAGTAACTCCTGTCTAAAGTGATCTTTCAACCACTCAAAACAGTGCCAGGAACAGGAGCTGCCCTTTCAGCTATCAATAAGTACCTCCTTGATGCAAAGACCACTGAAGTTAAAGGAAAGACTTCCATGGCTTTTAATAGACGTTGGATCGGGCCCACACGGCGCATTGGACAGGACATAAGGGTTTATTACGAAACCAGGGGTGGATCGGGGGAATTGTGGTGCTTAGGCTGGAAAGCTGTTGGGTAACCTGAGCCTAGGAACTGCTCAGTTCAGAGCCGTGGGGAGTCCGTGTATGATACTGACCTCCCGGCCCGCCCGCCCCGCTTGAAAGCGCAGCTTTGCCCGGTGGCCGCAGTGTTGGTGTAGCCCGGGCAGTGGCAGGCTCGCGGGGAGGCAGGTCACAGCTTGTGCTGAATCCCCGCCTGCGGGGGAGCGAGACAAGCGCTCCGGGCTCCGGCTGACCCAGACTCGGCTCCCCTCCGGGCCGGGCCCCGCGGGATCGGGCTGCTCCCTGCTTGGCGGGAGCTTGGCCAGTTCGCCGGGCGGCGCAGGCCGGCACTAGGGTGGGGCGGAGCCAGCTCAGAGCTGCCCCCGTCCCTACCCCCGCCCCTGGCCCCACCCCCCGCCACTCGTGTCCCCACCCCCGGCCCCGCCCCTTCTACCATCGCCCCGGAGCCTCCGCGGCTCCCTGCGGCCCCCCCGGGCCAAGCAGGCCAGCGGCTTCGCATCCTTACCGCGCATGCTCAGAGCTCAGCCTCTCAGCCAGCGGGCGCTACCGTTGCCCGGAACTTTTGCGCGGCGGATGCGAGCTGTGGTCGGACCCGATTAACGCGGGACGCCGAGTCCGTCCGCGAAACAATCCCCCTCGTCCCCGGGTTCGCGGCGCGGCGGCAGGGCGCGCGATGTCGGGCTTCAGCCCCGAGCTGATCGATTACCTGGAGGGGAAAATCTCCTTCGAGGAGTTCGAGAGGCGCCGAGAGGAGCGCAAGAGCCGCGAGAGGAAGGTGAGCGGCCCGGCCGGTCCCTTCAGGCGGTCTCGCCGTTCGTTGGCCCGTTAGTGCCGCCCCCGCCCGGCCCCGGTGCCCCTTCGCCGGGAGGCTCCGCCCACGCTGCACCGTGGCCCGGCCCGGCCCGGCGCGTGTGCCGGCATGAGGGGAGTTCAGCCGCTCCGCCGTAGGGGGCGAGTTACAGGAGCCCCAGGAGCGTCCGGGAGCCGACGTGTCGAAAACCGAGTGTATCGAGCAGTGGGGTGATGGCCTGGGGGGGGATGGCTGGGGGGGGTGCAGGGCAATGGCCTGGTGGGGGATGGCTGGGGAGGGTGCAGGGCAATGGCCTGGTGGGGGATGGCTGGGGAGGGTGCAGGGCAATGGCCTGGGGGGGGGATGGCTGGGGAGGGTGCAGGGCAATGGCCTGGGGGGGGGATGGCTGGGGAGGGTGCAGGGCAATGGCCTGGGGGGGGGATGGCTGGGGAGGGTGCAGGGCAATGGCCTGGGGGGGGGATGGCTGGGGAGGGTGCAGGGCAATGGCCTGGGGGGGGGGATGGCTGGGGAGGGTGCAGGGCAATGGCCTGGGGGGGGGGATGGCTGGGGAGGGTGCAGGGCAATGGCCTGGGGGGGGGGATGGCTGGGGAGGGTGCAGGGCAATGGCCTGGGGGGGGATGGCTGGGGAGGGTGCAGGGCAATGGCCTGGGGGGATGGCTGGGGGGGGTGCAGGGCAATGGCCTGGGGGGGGGATGGCTGGGGAGGGTGCAGGGCAATGGCCTGGGGGGATGGGAGGGGGTGGCTGGGGGGCGTGCAAGGCAATGGCCTGGGAGGGTAATGGGGGGAATGGCCACTGGCCAGGGCGGTTGCAAGGCAATGGCCTTGGAATTCACAGGGCTGCTGTTTTAGCGACAGAACCAGGCTACAGCAAGTTGTTTTTGGCAACCTCTGGATGGGCGGAGAAATTCCTAAACTTCAGTCTTAGAGTCCGCTGCGCTCCCAGCAGCAGGTAGGGCACAGACAGGGGATGCCCAGCAGGGCATACAAAGCAGTGACGGCAATGAAACGACTTAGGCGAATAGAGTGCCCTATATTCCTAACTCCCCTGGGTGTGTAGCTTACACACATGACTACATGCCCAGGCAGTGCCTATCACATCTACACTGCTGTTTTTGGCAGTGTTGTGTCCCTGGTGCCAGAGCATTTCCATGCCAGAGTGACAGTTCCCAGCTGTGGGGAAAGGCTCTGTCAGTGGGAGGCTGTTGGAGCCTTTCCCCCACTGCCACCTTTCCCCATTACCTCCCTGCTGTCAGAGCCTTTCACTTTGGTGTGTAGGTATGTGCTGCAGTGACAAGTGTGGGCGCAGCCTGACTTCCACCGCGACATGTAGTGTGGCATGTAGTGTCCATAAGTGTGGACATTGTTAATCCATGAAATATTTTGTGCATTTTGAACGTAATTGATGATAATGAGATACATGTGAGAAATTACTATTTATTTGATACTAGTAAGATAGGATTCTTGTACATTGCCATGTTTCTGGAAAGACAGGGGAAATTCTTGGTGAATGGAGCCCAGCACCATAAGGAACGGCAGTTCCTTTTGCAGAGTGAGTACGTGTCTGGCTCCGAAGAGAATCTTGGCATCCCTGGCAGGAATGCTGGTTCCCACACTTCAAAGTTTGGAGGGGGTTAAAATTAGAGAAAATGAGGATTATACTCCAGGTTCCCTCGGGGACATGAAGGCCGTGCATTTCCCATTCCCATAATGGGATAAATATAATTTTTGTAGACTTAAAAACTGCCCCTCTTACTCTATAGTCAGTGTTTGTTTAGTTAACGAAAAGAAACTTAGATTATGTTGGAAATTTGGAATATCAGCTCTTTTTTTTCTTTATGTATTTTCATGATACAAGAAGCAACTCCTTCAAAGATTATTGAAGTGCTCTTTTCATTTCTTCATTTATTTGTGTATTTTCCACTATATCCCAACTACAGTAAATAGGAAAGCCATTGCTGGGGGCCATTGAAATTGCTGTTCCACACAAAAATACAGTAACTACTCACTTAAAGTCGTCCCGGTTAACGTTGTTTTGTTTTTACATTGCTGATCAATTAGGGAACATGCTCGTTTACAGTTGTGAAATGCTCCCTTCTAACGTCGTTTGCGGGCTACCAATGGCAGTTCAGCTGTCCCTTCCCCCACTGCCATGTGCTGCTCTCCGAGACTCCTGTCTGCTTGCTGGGGGGCGGGGGGGGGGGGGGAGGGGAAGAAGCGGGGCGGCTAATGTCCTCCTGCACCTTGCTTACCCCATCTTCCATAGAGCAGGGGGGACACATGAGGGAGGGAGCTGCTGCCTTAGGCAGAAGCTGCAGCTGCGGGGCTTGCTGATCTAATTAACAAGGCAGTGTCCTTCTGACCCCACTCTTGATACTTAATTGGAAATGCTCATCTCTATCTCTGAAACACATCTTTCCTGCTGGCTTGTAGAGTGTGAGAGTTAACCCTCGAGGGCTCAGTGGAATGCTAGTTCATGGTGAAAAAAATTTCCCTAGAACCTAACCCCCTTATTTACATTAATTCTTGTGGGGAAATTGGATTAGTTTAACATCGTTTCGCTTAAAGTCGCATTTTTCAGGAACATAACTACAACGTTAAGTGAGGAGTTACTGCACTTTGTTCCTCCAGAAGAGGCCTTGCTGGTCAGGAGAGCATTACACCATTTTAATCCAAATTTCTCATAGGTATAATAGATTGTTTCAAGAAACTATTAATTGCAACATCTAACTATGTAGCGGTTTCAGCATTGCATTTAATTTTAGACAAGGGAGGCAAGCTTTTACAAGTATTCATAATGTTTGTTTACAATTTTGTTCACTTGGATAGTCACACCTCATTTTTTTCTGAGATGTTGAGGACCATATAATCTTATTCCAATGTACTTCAATAGAAGCAGTATTCTTCAAGAGACTTCAGTCAAAATGTAGGACAGCAGTGAACAGTCAGAATTTGAGTTCACTTTACACTGGCGAGAACAGAAGTTTCTTATAATCAATGTTGGTGCCTGTTTTAATGGAGTAATATAGCATCTGTTCCATCAGCAATGCAAAAAGCCAGAAACCCATATTCTAAATGCCAGGTGGAACAGTAAAATTAAATTAGTAGTTGTATTGCAAACCTTGTAACTAATTTTGTTATCTGTAGGATGGAGAAAGTGTACATACTGAGGAAAATACATACGACCCAGATGCTCCATCTACATCTGGAAGAGGATCTGGTAAATCCCAGAGTCGCAGTGAAACAGAAGGTACATGTCAGTATGGTGGCTTAAGTGTAGAAATGTAAAAATCACGGTATTTTGTTGCTGAAACCATGTGTTCTTTAATAGGTGACTGTCAAGGCTGATTCCCCACTCTGGCATTTTGAGTGCAAAGGTGGGGGCCTGCAAGGATTCTAAAAATTAATATTGGCCACTCCGGGCTTGTATTAAACTCCCAAGATTACAGCTTCTCTCTGACCTTGGATGGGTAGATGCTGCCACCACCCAAATACAAAACCCCCTTTTTACTCAGGAAGGCGCACTTGGGAATTCCTCCCTGTGGGGTACCCTCAAGCCCTTTCACACACACCCCCTCCCTCCCCGGGAAGAGCTGAGAAAGAAAACAAAGGAGCCACCAGCTAATTAAACAACGTGCACAAACCTTTTAGGACACAAAAAACCCAATCCTGTTCTTTAAAAAGGTAATTTAAAAAAAAAACTAAAAGAAAGAATATACATCTGGAACTTAGGCTATTGCTAGATTTAAAAAGAGCAAATATAATAATTAAGCATCAAGAATGGTTTTCTTGAGGTCCAGCTTAAAGATTACAAGAAAAACAAAAGCACCTGGGGTTAGCACAGAGGAGTCCACAAAACAATAAGAAAAAAGAGAGAGAAACCTAATCGCATCTTTCTAGACATTTTCTGATCTACTTACATATCTGGGGTTTCAAATTGAGTAGTTTTAGGTATGATCTAGTGATTTCCATACCTGGTTCACAGCAGTTTGCTCAATTAGAGAATGTAAGTATGAAATGTTTGTTTCCCATCATATCCAGGCTTGCCATTGCACCAGTGGGTGCCCTGTATCTCAGAGAGGCAGGCTCAGTCAGTTATAGGGGGGAATTATGGAGGGGTCAGCAACAACAATTGCAATTCCATCTGAACTACCAGCAGTATTTTAGACCTGCCTTAAACACCCCCCACACACTGATTCATCAGGATGTGTTGTAAATCTGTTCTGACTCTCTTCAACTAGGAGAAACGACAGATGGGGTCAGTAAATCTGTCCATCGGGTCTTCGCTTCCATGCTTGGGGAAAATGAAGATGAGGAGGAGGAAGAAGAGGAAGAGGAGGAGGAAGATGAAGAAACTTCTGAGCAACCCACAGCAGGAGATGTTTTTGTATTGGAGATGGTGCTTAATCGAGAGACCAAGAAAATGATGAAAGCAAGTATTTGCATTTAAAAATCTTCATGTAGTCTGCATGATACCACTGAAGCACAGTGAGTAAATGTTTTCTGTAGCATCATTTTAGAGACATGATGCTAATATTTGAAAACTTAACTGAAAATGTTATACATGATGTCTCCTCATCCCTTTTAACTGTTTGATTTGTTTACATGTCTGTATATTTTAAAAGATTTCTGCTGGTCCCTGAGTTGGTTTGTTGGTTGCGCTTTATTTAAGCTCCCTTCGGCTGTCATTGAGATCTGTCATGCTTTGTTTTTGAGCTTTATGTGCACTTACCATCCTCAAGTTTTGGTTTAACTGAACTGTTTTTGTTGCAGTAAGATTTCACCTAAGTCACAAATTCAGCTGCAGAGTCCTCCTCTTTTATCCCAGCGTGGGGCTGCTCATATAAGGGCACTTTGTTAAAGAATAGGGGAGTAATTTTTAGTTTTTCTATAATTAGATTTTAAACTTTTATAAATGGATGTTGGGATTACACGCTGAGCTACCAAAATTAGTTCAGACAGTTGTATCAGCACCAGTGGTACTGAAACAATTTTAAAATAGTTTATATTTGTTTAACAACAATTACAGATGTGATTGATTCCTCTTGAATTTGGGCATAATTGAATAGGGCTGGCATTTGAGCAGTCCAAAAATAATCGGACAATTGACCAGTCAAATATTGTCAAGTAAATCCCAAAATGGTCAAATATTTAGAGCACTAATTTATTAGAACAGTAACAAAAAAGAGTAAGGCTTCATGATCTTTAGTAGGCTTAGCTTTAGATGCTTATGCCTAATTACGACAACCAACTTACTTTGAGTTATTTTAACTCCGAAAAATGCAAAACACAATGAAATGTGGTTATAAAAAAAGAGAGAATGACACCATGATCTAATCTAAAAGGTAGGCCACCGCCTACATCAGGGCATTCTTGCTAGAATATTTGACAATGTTTGAACCTGGTGAAATAATAGGCGGTCAGTTTGATATTGTTTGACTGGTCAGTTGATCAGCTTGCCAAACCTATTCTGGTATATTTATATTTGTTTCTACTATAATCTTTCAATTTAGGAGAAAAGGCCTCGCAGTAAACTTCCTCGAGCCCTGAGAGGCCTCATGGGAGAAGCCAACATTAGATTTGCTCGAGGGGAACATGAGGAAGCTATACTGATGTGCATGGAAATCATAAGACAAGGTACTTCAATATTTCGTGGGAGTATATGAGACTTTAATATACCAGCCATCAAAAGGAATAAGATTTATCTGGAATTTATAGTATTCATCAAGGAAACTGTACAAATTAATTGTGTTGCTTCACTTAATATCAAATAAATAAATAAATGGAGATATGCCAGTCTCCTAGAACTGGAGCGACCTTGAAAGGTCATCAAGTCCAGTCCCCTGCCTTCACTAGCAGGACCAAGTACTGTCCCCTGACCGATTTTTTTTTTGCCCCAGATTCCCTAAGTGGCCTCCTCAAGGATTGAACTCACAACCCTGGGTTTAGCAGGCCAATGCTCATACCACTGAGCTATCCCTCCCCCCTTAAATAAATGGAGATATGCCAATCTCCTAGAACTGGAAGGACCTTTCACGGTCATCGAGTCCAGTCCCCTGACTTCACTAGCAGGACCAAGTACTGTCCCCTGACAGATTTTTGCCTCAGATCCCTAAATGGCCTCCTCAAGGATTGAACTCACAACCCTGGGTTTAGCAGGCCAATGCTCAAACCAAATACTGCAGCATCAGGAACTGGTCTATTTGTAAATGGTCATATCATTAATTTGGTATTAGGAATACTCCTAGCTCATCTTTAAGCACTCTCTCTCTCTCTCTCTCTCTCTCTCTCTCTCTCTCTCTCTCTCTCTCTCTCTCTCTCTCTCTCTCTTGTTGTTGTTTGTAAAAAGAAATTAAGACCCTGATCCTGCAAAGACTTAGGTCCTTGCTTAGCTTTAAGTACTTAAGTGCCATTGATTTTGCAGAATTGGGGTCTAAATGGCTTGTAGAAATAGTTTGCTGTATGAATAAGGTTGTAGTAAGGTTTTGTCAATTTGTTTAATTACACATAAGGTGAACTGGGAGATTGTTTGAAAGTTTCTTCTTTGTTTTATCAAATTAATTGAATATTTCATATACTTCTAATGTGCATTATTTGCAGAAGCCTAAATTATTTTATTTCAGGTTGGTTAAAAAGTTTAAAACTTACTGAGTATTTTTGTCTTTAATAGCTCCTCTTGCTTATGAGCCATTTTCTACTCTTGCCATGATCTATGAAGACCAAGGTGATATGGAGAAATCATTGCAATTTGAGTTGATTGCAGCTCATTTAAACCCTAGTGACACTGAGGAGTGGGTTAGACTGGCAGAAATGTCACTAGAGCAGGACAATATTAAACAGGCCATATTTTGCTATTCAAAAGGTAATGTAATGACTATTTTACTATTCCTGTGTAGTTGTGGTAATTTTATTTGATAATGTAATGATAATCATTTGATTTGCTTTAGCTATCCCATTCAGTTTTCTTTGTTCACTGAGATTGTGGTAACATTGTTTAAAACTGATTTGATCTTTGTGTGTAGGCATATCTCATTCTACAAGGTCTGAGAGTTTTTCCTTCTTATTAAAAGTGTGTGGGAGCATTAAAAATCTATGGATGATTGAGCAACCCCCTTTTTGCTGTGTTTTGGGAGAAGATAAGCATAATAAACTTACATATTTGAAAGGGTTACATTAGTAGCTAATGTAGGTACTAGATAAGTCTATTGGATTTGGAGTGTTATAGGAGACCTTTCCTCGGGTTGCAAATACTGTTTTCTGTACTATTTTTCTTATCTTCTAAGATGATACTGACACTTGTCACGGGCTTTATCATGTATCATTCAGGTGGATAGTCAAGCAAGCATGGTGAGCCCAGACTTGCATTTGTCTGATCTATGTACAGTACTGATTACTTGTTGTATTGTCGTAGCTCTGAAGTATGACCCTACCAATGTGCGTTATCTCTGGGAGAGATCAAGCTTGTATGAGCAGATGGGAGACCATAAAATGGCAATGGATGGTTATAGACGTATCTTAAATCTTCTGTCCCCTTTTGATGGAGAACGCTTTATGCAGTTGGCCAGGGACATGGCGAAGTAAGTTCGTTTGCCAATAGCATGACTTGATTTTCCAAAATTGAAAGAAAACTGATACATTTAAGCTTATTTCCTTTGCCCTTTAGAAAAATCATTGGGAATTTCTTCTTGTGACTTCTACAGCCTTTAAAATAATGCTCTTTCTGCAGAACCTAGTTTGTTCAAGAGCCAAGCCTGAAATCAGGGACTGAAGCCTTTTCTGGACAGTATTACATATCCAATAATTAGCGCTGAAATCAACTGTTTGATTTATTCAGCAAGTCAATTACTGCTGTGTGCCTCCGTTTTTTCATCTGCAAAACAGGCTGAGAATAACTTACTTCATCTCACAGATGCCCAGCGAGGCTAATTCTTTAATCATTTAAAGCCCTTTGAGATCTGTGGACAGGAGGTGGTGTATGTATGCAAATTAGTGTTGTAACAATATTAGAGTTTCAGCTGAGAGAACCTTAATACAATAAAGCCTGCAAATCTGGTTACTAGGGGGAGAAAAAAAAACCCACAGGAGAAAGCATTTTATTGGGTTTTTAAAAAGTTAACATGTAAGAGAAAAACTAATGATAAAAATCAGTTAGTCAAATGGTAAAAAATTATCAAGGTTGAAAAATCTGTCCCTTTTCACTTTAAAAAAAAAATTTGACTTGCTCTAATAAAAATGCTCATAAGGAGGAGAAGACAAATGAAAGGGACAAGGGAACGTGTTAAAAATCCGTACGATTTTTTTGGTGAATCTTAGTTGACTAGTTTTCATAATACACATAGCAGTGAAAATTGTCACTAATATCTCATACCCATATTTTTATAGGAGTTACTATGAAGCCAATGATGTCACCTCTGCTATTGAGATAATGGAAGAAGCCTTTACTAAACATCACAGCCTCATCTCCATGGAAGATATTAATATAGCAGCTGAACTGTATATCTCCAACAAACAGTATGACAAAGCTATGGCGGTATGAGAATGAAATGCTTTTGTGTCAGGTTTAACTGTTCTGTGCCCTTTAGAAGGACAGATTTTATCTTGAAGTTTTAAGCAATATAGTTTTTCCAGTTTTGTGATAGTTCAGCCAGTCAGATACGTTAATATTCATTACTCCAGTCTGTCAGTAAGTTAGCACTGAAATCAAGTTTGATTTATTCGGTAAGAGGCAACAAAAGATTTGTATGTTGTTTCTTGGGGAAGGTTTTTAAAATGTGATTTTCTTCTCCTTAGCTGTATTGATCTGGGTAGCCTGATGAAGCCAATGAGTCATGATCTGTGTGTTTGTGACACATCAGCACAGATCAGTCATAGTTTAGGGCAAGAAGTAACCATTAGATCATCTTTATGACCTATAATACATTACAGGCCATTACACCCAGTTACCCTTGTGTTGAGCCCAATAAGTTATGCTTTAGTCAAACACAGGTAGTGTTTGGCCAAAGCATATATCTCAGACACCCAGATTCGATCTGAAGACCTCACAAGATGAAGAATACACCACTCCCCTCGACAGTGTGTTCAAATGGTTACTCACTGTTAAAAAATTGTGCCTTATTTCTAATTTGAATATGGTAGGCTTCAGCTTCATGCCATTGGTTCTTGTTATGTCTTTCCCCACTAGATGAAAGAGCCTGTTAGTACCTGTAATTTTTTCCCCAGGAAGGTATTTAAACAAGATAATCAAGGCACCTTTTCTTTTTGTTAAGCTAAACAGATTGATAATTTCTCTATCTTTGACTGGTAAAGCATTTTCTCCAGCCCTTCAGTCATTTTTGTGGCTCTTTTTTTCAACTTCTCTGGTTTTTCAAGATTCTTTTTAAAATGTGGAAAGCAGAATTATACACATTATACCAGTATCAGTCTCACCTGTGCCATATGCAGAGGTGAAATCACCTTCCTGCTTCTACTCACTACTTCTCTATGGAAGTCTAAATATTTTACATCAAGACAGTCTCTGTATTAACATGTGGTCCAGACTCGGGGGGAATTGAAAAACCCCGTATTAACTAATTTTTGCATGGGTTACTCTGGCAATGACCATGTTGTGAAGCTGTTTACCTAAAACAGTTATTTTATGGGGCTGATGTTATTGTTTCTAACAGGACATGAATTGCTCTTCCATTTTTAGGTTATTACGGATTTTTCAGGAATTGTCGTTTCAAAGAAAGTGACTGAACAAGGCCCTTCTGAGGAGAATAAAGGTAACTGGCAAACAAGCAGCTAGTAGGAAGCCATTGTCAGTGTAATATATCTTCTCCCTTGTAGTGCATGTTCTTTTGAGCTATTCAATACTTCTAGATTTTTCTTGAAAAGTTCTTCATTGTATTGAGTGACACATGGTCTATTAAACTTTTTATTTAGTAAATTAATTTTGCCCATGAAAGCCAGTTGGCCACTTTGATGTGGTGACACATTAAACCCATGGGCTGCTGCTGTCTAAGGTATAATATAATAGGTGACTAGTTAAATTGCTAAAACTCCCAGTGAAGTTTTCAGATCAGACTACTTACTTCTCTTAGATAAATAGCTTTTGAAAAACACTAATTTAATAGCATCTCGACTCAAATATCTGTCTTTATACTAAATGAGATAAAACTAATTATGTTCGTTATAAACCCTACCTGTGCCATTATAAATTCAAGTCTTTTGGTTTATGCAGATGTATAAATACTAGTTTGGGATCATAAATTTGCTTCCACATGAAAGCCATTGCGTGGTTCTGAAAATGTTTGTCTGCCGTGCTTTTAAGTGGTTTGTCAAGCTGAAAAATGATTTAAAAAAAACCCAAACAAAAAAAAACACTAGCCCAGGCCAGTAGTATTTGTCTGTGGCTGACCAGTTGGTTTAGCAGTGAAGTCCAAACCCAGTGCAAATATAAGACCTGGGCCTGCACTCCTTTTTCAGGCAAAACTCCTGAAAAATCTTCTCACTACTAAACATAAATGAGGAGCAAAACTAGTATGAATCAAAAAATAAATGCAGTTTATTATGTCATGCCAAATCACATAGTTATTAAAACGTATACAGTCCACTTACTTTTTCCTCTCTCTACTTTTTAAAGCCCTTGTCACTGTGCCATCTTTTAAAAAGATGGCCTACTTTTCAGTAGTTAACAAAAAACTACTAATCAAATGTAGACACCAAATTAAGTCATTTTGGATTCACTGAAAACTGCTAATGAGTTTAACCTGATTTTTTGTTTCCTGTCAGACATGAAAGATGTGGTGGCTGTTGTGGAAATTCAGGAGAGTCAAGTGGCAGTGATTGACTACCAAGATTTTCCAGCTGAATCCAGCACTGTTTGTAAGCAATTTAATTCTGAATCTAGTGTAAATGTGAAACCTGATCATGGTCAGTATTCAGCTTTTGAAAGTCTGGGCAGCAGTGAAGGTTTTTGACAGCAGGGATGTTGGATTTAGTCTAGAAAAGATTCTTAATCTGCCTTTCTTCCTTGGTTGAAAATTACTACCTCCTACCCAGTCCACCTTCAAATTTTAAAAACACCCAGTTTCCAGAAATTATCCACTTTGAAACTGCTGTTTTGTGATGATTTTAAAACATTTATCAGCAACCGAATAATGATAATTATAATACTTGGCATGTATATAGTGCTTTATTTGTTCAAAGAAATGTACAGACATTGACTAATCCTCACAGCTGTGACTTATAGCACCTGGAAGTGTGTATTGTGCGTGGTTGTGTATTAGAAGTGAAATGAAGTTTATTGTAGACCTGAGGAGTCTGTGAATGTGTTTGAGGTTCATGTTGATTGATGGTGAGGCATGTTAGGTTGATCCGGATCTGGTGAGTTCCTTGACATTTAGTGTTTGCGTTTACAGGAAGTACATTGGAGCAACCGTAAACCCAAATTAATGAACTTTTAGTGTGGGATTTCTATGTGATTTAGTAGTTAAACAAGAGTAACCTCTTTGACATGTACAGCACACTTGCCATTCTCTCCTTATTGCAGTCTTTGTAGGTATTATTTAGAGTTTTGTAGGTATGTGCTGTGTGTGTGAAAATGTAGAAAGTCAGTCCCTGTTCTTATAGGGCTTATGGTCTAATATGGAAAAATAACATATGCGGGACTACAATTCATCTAATAGTACAGTTCATGTAATAGTAAAGGAGCTGTGGACACTGAGTAGGTCAGTATAGGAAGGTTTGTGAAAGAAGAGAGTTTGAAGGAGGAGAGGGAGGGCACTAAGGACTCTGTGGTGCTGAGTATATCCTGCAAGGTGCAGAGCACCTTCAGCTACTGCTGAAGTCAGTAAAAATTGATGGCACTTTGCAGGATCAGGTGCTTAGGTCACAGGGAGTAGGAAGTTGCTTCAAACGTCAGGGAAAGCAAGAAAGAAGTGAATCAATTAGGGCCTGATCTAACACTCATTGAATCAACAGAAAGATTTCCATTGACTTTTGTGGAGCTGAATCAGGACCAGAGAAGAGGGTGTGGAGAAGTGTAATGAGCAAGAGGGTATAATAGAAATGTGTTGAGGATGTGATGTCATTAAAAGCTGTGGTTTCAGAACTAAGTGTTGTCTTTTGTAGCTGAAGATAAAGTTAGCTGCTCTATACCTGATGGAGTTCCAATAGACATCACAGTAAAACTAATGGTGTGCCTGGTTCACCTGAACATCCTAGAGCCACTCAGTGTAAGTAAAAACTAATACATAGATAAATTGGGGGTAATTTTGGTAAATCACATAACGTGTTGTTCTCACTTTCTCATGAGTGAGGACTTCAATTTGACAGTATGTTTTTTACTGTTTATTTTCTAAAAATGGCCACAAAGTCAGGTAGGTCATCACAACAGCACTACAGGAGGCATGTAGGATGGATTTTAAAAATCATAATTATAATATAATCTCAAGACCTCACACACACCATCCTGATGGAGCTCTTTACAAGGGGTATTTGGATGTGAAGTTTGCCTTTCCTCTATCAGAGCCAAAATAACATCATTCTTGTAGGAACCTATCCTGAAATTCTAGTCTCACTTTTCCCCTTTGAAATCACATCATAACAAAGGATTCAAGTTTCAGGATGGACCACTTACGCATATTGTTTCAGATGCTGAATAGAAAATGTAAATATTCCATTGCCCTCTCAAATATAAAATGGGTTAGTACAGTAATTGTATATGTATGTGGCTTGTCTTAGTATTTCATTTTTACTTGTTTTTCATTTTTTTGGGGGGGAAAGCCTCTTTTGACTACTCTAGTGGAGCAAAATCCAGAGGATATGGGGGACTTGTACCTGGATGTTGCAGAGGCATTTCTGGATGTTGGAGAATACAATTCAGCACTACCACTCCTGAGTGCCCTAGTTTGTTCTGAAAGATATAACTTGGCTGTAGTTTGGCTCCGGCATGCAGGTAACGACATTGCAATACTGCTTAACACTTCTGACTGAAGAGTAGAAACTCATTTCCATATGATGCTAATAACATTCTGGTGACATTAGTGCTGTAAAGGCCTGAAACTGATAGGTGCTTTTGCAGTGCTGACCACCATCATCTCCCATTGACCTCTTCGGCCATTAGTTAGGAATGTCTGAACATCGGATAGAGAGTTCATATGATAAATTGTCATAAGTGTCTACCATACCGTAGTTACGATTAGAGAGCATCACATTTATCCTTGTGGTGGAAGGTTTTCTTTTATGGAGCTCTCCTTCAAGTGTGTCCAGAAATGTTCAGATTTATGTTGAAATTGTTTCAGTCAATATTTAGTCTTAGCAATGAAGACCATTGTTCAACTTTCTGTTCGTGGTGATTGCTGAAACATGGTTTTATGTTTTTTCTTTTAAGATACTGCAGGTTAAATGACAGTGTTATTCCTCAGGCACAAGATGCTGTATTGTGTGTTCCTATTTTAGTAATATGTGCTCAGTGTAGTTCTATTGTAGAGCTTGTGTGTGGTACAGAACTAGTCTGGTTTGTATGAAAATAGGCACAGTCTCACTTCTGTCATATAAGCATATTGTATTTGTTGGTGTTTATTTCTAGAGTGTCTAAAAGCCTTGGGATATATGGAGCGTGCTGCAGAGAGCTATGCGAAAGTTGTTGATCTTGCCCCGTTGCATTTGGATGCAAGAATTTCACTTTCTACACTTCAGCAGCAGCTGGGCCGGCCTGAGAAAGCTCTGGAGGCTCTGGAACCAATGTATGATCCAGATACATTGGCACAAGATGCTAATGCTGCCCAGCAGGTAGGTGAAATGCTATATAATGTGATTTTTTTTTTTCTTCTTCTGTGTCTTGACTCTTTTGTCCACCGTTTTGGTGTACATAATTCTGTTATGGCAAGAATGTATTGCTAAATGCATTTATTTGGTAAATGTCCTCCATGGCATTTCGTGTGATTTTGTATGCTCTAAAGAAAAATCGTAATTTTAAAGCTGGTAAAAGATGCCAGCTTGGCAATACTGGGGACTGTGGTCGGTCTATCTACAGCACAGGTTACAATGGGGGTTGTGGTGAAACATTCCCTACTGTGCTCCAGAGGGACCAAGAGGGTATCTCACTCTACATGTCTATTTAATCCCGATTCCCGGGATCTAAATTCTGACTCTGATTTTTGTGTGCTGTATGACCAGTCTAAAGACCAGTCACTTCACATCAGCTGTCCAACAGCATCAGACGTTAACTTTTGTCTACTACTGATCTGATTGTAAATGGTGACGTAGTTGACAGGTTCCGTATCCCATTTCCAATAGCTCCCCCATCGAATAAGATCTATACAGATTTTCTTCTAAATTTAAGTGATGAAACAAAACAACTATTATCTGAGGGAAGTTATGATTTTTCTCGTGCTGTCATTAAGATTTTACTAGTTTTCTAAATATTGTTGTTTTCTCTTTTGGTACTAATGCTATACTAGCAGCCAGAAAAGTAATGTTTATAAAAACACTAAGTGTAGGTAGTGGTAGTTCATGACTTAATTAACTCTGCTCAATGTTATCTAGGAATTAAAGTTACTGCTCCATCGTTCAACGCTGTTGTATTCTCAAGGCAAAATGTATGGTTATGTGGACACTTTGCTTACCATGCTAGCAATGCTATTAAAGGTAAGTTGATTCTCGTAGCCAAGCTTTACTGGATGGGACAGACATGTCCTGTTTAAGCCAAAGGATAAATGTACTCAAAAGTATTAGAAATCTATAGAAATAATTGTAAACTGATGTCTTATATATGAAATATCATAGTTTAATATGCCTTATCATCTGGTATACCTGAGTCTTTAGAGGTGCCCCCATCAAAGCCACTAGTACCTTTTCAGAATTAGGCCATTAATTTGTAATCACAATAATGCTCTAGTCTGTATAAGCAGAACTTCTATTGTATGCGTTAAACTACTGATATGCCTTCTTTACAGATACTGCCTATTTGTACATGATCTGTTTTTATTGGTATTTTCTCACAAGTGTTAGCATATGCAATGTTAAATGAAATATACACTGGGGTCTTTACTGGATGATTTCAGATTGTTTCAGGTTCTATATTATTCCTGACTATGCATAGAACAATCAGAACGTAGAATCAATTTTTAACCTTTGTGGTAGACAGTACTGTGTTTCGCATATAGCTACCGTAAATTACACAAGTCACATAAATAAGATGATTTAAAGTGAAAATATTTAAATAACTTTCCTTTCACGTTCTATTTTTAGGTAGAATTTACTTAGCTTGCAAGTTGTTGCTTTTTGTTTGTTTGAGTTTTGTTATATTCAGAGTTCCATTTTCCCCAAATTGTTATAGTTTGGGGTCACTGTACCTATTGGATAGTTGACTGTCCACCTGTTTCTAAAATCTTGATATTGGTAGCATGGCATCTTTTTTATTATGCCTCTAGGAAAAAAGTTTAGATTCAGCTATAAACAGAAGTCTATCAACCTTCATAAAATTCAACTCCTCTGGAGAGCTTTTAGCCTTCTCTTTTGGATAACTCAGTCTAAACAGGAACATGAAACAATGCTAAATACAATCTTATTGTTTGTGAACAATAGTCAAGTATGCTTCTGCTTATTATGACATAACTGATCTGAAAACAATTTTTGAACACAGCTGGAGCAAGATGTATTGGCAACAGGATGTATTCGTATAATCAGAAACTTAGAATTGTCCTTCATCATTGTTTCCAGGTAGCAATGAATAGAGCTCAGGTGTGTTTGATATCTAGCTCCAAATCCGGGGAGAGACACCTTTACCTTATGAAAGTGTCTAGGGATAAAATTTCAGACAATGATGACCAAGAGACAGCAAACTGTGATGCAAAAGGTAACAGACTTAAAAAAATAAAATCATTTTGATTTCCTACATACCAAAAAATCCTGAAATTACGTTACATTCCAAATCCTTATTCAAATGTACATGACTTTATTATATCTGTTTCACCCCCATGCTTTATTCATACAGTGCCTAATTTAGGCCCTGATCCTATAGTCTTTACTCAGATGAATAGTCTGAAGCTAAGGAAATGACTTTCATAAGCAAGGACTACTTGAATGAGTAAAGATTGCAAAATCTTGTTCTTTATATGAAAGAGAGTATATTAATGAACGAGCTACTTCCATCAAGCCAAGCTTTGCCACAAACATTGGGACTGCACAAGCCCATATTGATGGGCTTAGGAAAATCATGTTTTCCCCTCATTTAAAAGCAAGCTAATCTAATCTGACAGGCAGATAGTATAGTCAGTACTGCTGCTGGGGAAAAGTCTCTTTAGGCATAACAATATTTAAAAACAAAACAGAATGCTTTATTTTCCAACTAGATCCAAACTGACTGATTCAGACTTGTAGTTATTTAGCATCATCAGGTAAACAGGGTTTTTTTTAATGTGTGTTTATGTTATATTGGAGCATCTTGAATTGCTGCTGTTTTAAATTCCCTGGAATTTTGAAGTTCTCACTTTAATGATTATAGGTTTGTGTTTAAAAAACAGGAATTTCATAAATTGTGTTATGAAAGATTTCAAATACCATTGAAATGTATTCCACTCTTAATATAAAAGACTTCATTTAAAAAAACAAATAAAAGTTTAGGTTGAAGTTTAAAAGGGGTGTGTATGTGTGTGTCTTTAACCCTTTAAGGCTTTAATTTCCTTGACTGATTGGCTTTATTAATATTTTAGCAATATTTGCTGTGCTCACAAGTGTACTGACAAAAGATGACTGGTGGAACCTTCTCCTGAAAGCCATATACTCTTTGTGTGACCTTTCCCGATACGAGGAGGCAGAGCTGCTGGTGGATTCCTCACTGGAATATTATTCTTTTTATGATGATAGGCAAAAGCGCAAAGAGCTGGAGTACTTTGGTCTTTCAGCTGCAATTCTGGACAAGAACTTCAGGAAAGGTTACAACTATATCAGGTGAGAAGTATGGGACTGTAGCTGATCACAACGTTGTGTTTTTAATGGCCTGTATAATTTCCATTGAGGTAGTTACATTGCTGAGAACATTTGCTGTTGATGTAAAATAGTTAATTTCTGAATTGCAGTTGGGCTGATCTTTTGTTTCTAAAAGAAACAGAATACTGTTTACTTTAAATTTGTCTTAAAAGCAGATTCATTGACTGAAACAATGGGGCTCTTTGGTGTCCTTTAATTGCAAAGCAATGTAATACAGTAGTTAGCTCTGTGTGCAATGCAGCTATTTGGTCATCTTGATGTACATTATGAAAGTACTCTACAAGCTTTCTTATCCCAAGTTTGTCTCTTTCACTGATTTTACTGATCTAACGTTTACTTCTGGGAAGTCCAAAGTGAAAGAATAGTCTGAAAGCAAATTGTAGCTCCTGTGGCTTCCCCTACAGACTGTTCACTCCCTGATTTATTGCATATTTACATACAATATATTCAATAAATGCTTTTTGCTCACATTTTAGGATAATGTTAATGGAAAATGTTAATAAACCACAACTCTGGAACATCTTCAATCAAGTCACCATGCATTCTCAGGATGTACGACATCATCGCTTTTGTCTTCGATTAATGCTGAAAAATCCTGATAATCATGCACTGTGTGTGCTAAATGGGCATAATGCATTTGTATCTGGTAGTTTCAAGCATGCTCTCGGTAAGGCCATCATTATACTGTACTAATATCAACAAGTACGCCCTTTGGGGGAGTGAAATGTTACCTTCCTGTACTTATTTTTACCATCAGATTTCGAGTATATTTTTCAAAGTAGAGTGAATGTGCCTAGGGAAAAAAATAACTGAATATTTATTTCCTGCTTCAATAAATGAAGTTCAGTTCTTAGTGTTAATAGGCATTTCCATACTATTTAACCATTTGGTAACAGAATCTCTGAGCATTACTGAATGGACTGGCAATGTTTTAATGTTTACACTAAGAAAGAAACAGGCCTATTTAATCAGCAGTATATGGCAAATGTGAAGTTTAAAGTGTTTGTTCAAAGGAATATTGCAGGGTTAATTTAAGAAATTGTCATCAGCCTATGCAGTTTCAAAGAGCAAGTTACCAACAATATAATTAAAATAAACAAGAAGTTGCCATTTTGCCAGTCTCCTTATATAGATTAGGGCAGAGGAATTTCAGGTTCTGATAGCAACCACTTAAAGTCCAAAGTTGTGAAATTAGTTGGTGGTCTCAGCACAGTTCTTAATGGATATGAGTCCACATAAAAAAAAATCAACATCCTGTTTGGCACTTCTTTTTGTAATTCTCATTAGAGTGGCCGAGGACTGACTGGTCCTGGAGTTTGAACTCACACTCCCACTCTTAACAATAGTACCTCAGGTTAGTTGTTGAGGCACAGTGGGGGTGTCTGCATTGCCACCATCCATGTCTTACCTGTATTATGGATAACCATAAAAGGGAGCCAGAATTTTCAAAGTAACTATTGATTTTGAGTGCCTCCATTTTTGGATGTCTAACTTGAGAGTCTGACTTTCAGAAAGTGCTAAGCACCCACTCTCTGAAAATCAAGTGCCTTTAAAGTATCTAAAGTTGGGCACCCAAAATCACCTACTCTCTTTCAAAAGCCTTGGGTGAGATCCTTGTCCTGTTGAAGTCCGTGGGAGTTTTGCCATTGACTTCAGTATTTCACCCCTTCTCCTTCACAAGGCTGACTGTTTGACATCTTTCTCAGCACTAATATTCAAGAAAAAGAAAATGTGCAGAATGAACCTTTTGAAATTAAAATTTGTTTTCCATTAGAAAGTGGCATTTTATTTATAAAAAGACAATAGGAAAATAAGATGTTTCTTTCTCATCAAGTAACCACAAGGCACTCAATCAGAAACATTGACCATGTTCTGAATTATGATAGTCATTACTCTTTCATCTAATGAGCATTAACCAGGCTTTAAAATAAATATGCAGGAGAGGCCTAGATCTTTAGTTGTTTTGTTTTTAATATGCTAGAAGCAACCAGTTCATCACCATGGTGCAAAAACAAGGGGGCAGAACCTCAACTGGTGTAAATGATCATGGCTCCATTGACATCAGTTAAGCTATGACAATTTATACCAGTTGAAGATCTGCCCCAGGTCTCT
Source organism: Chelydra serpentina (assembly GCA_037349315.1). NCBI lineage: Eukaryota > Metazoa > Chordata > Testudines > Chelydridae > Chelydra > Chelydra serpentina. The sequence continues at coordinate 29,916,083 of JBAIAC010000029.1, read as the reverse complement.
CAAAAGAAAATACATTAGAAAGTCATATACACCAAGTCTAAAGAATTTACTCAGGCTGTTTCGAAAGATATTGTTGCTGTTGCACCTTGCCACTCTGAGCTACAACCCCAATAAGACCCTCTCTCAATAAGTCTTTGTTTTTAGTCCGATATGCTTAAGTATATCTGAGAGCTGCTGAAAACATGAAATCTGCTGCAACTCATATTCTCCCTCTTTCCTGTTTTGATGCAGTCATTTTGAAATCTGATTCTCTTTCTTGTTTCCTTCCTTTTTTCAGTTCACACTTCCGAAAATGTGTTAGGTTTTAAAAAAAAAAATGAAACCCAGTTTTAGAGGGAGAGTGTGTCAGATCATGTACTCCTGTTTCTCCTAGGACAATATGTGCAAGCTTTCCGTACCAACCCAGATGAACCTCTGTACAGCCTTTGCATAGGCTTAACTTTCATCCACATGGCGTCTCAGAAGTATGTGTTAAAAAGACACGCTCTTCTTGTACAGGTGAGTTATTTTGTTCTTCTCTGTGCCTAGCACATGCTGTCATTTAGTTCTGTCATGGCTCACACAGTTACAGCTCTGACACATTATTAGAGCTGATTGACATTTAACAAATAGGTTTAGGGTAGGATTTTCAAAACCCTCCAAGTATCTTAGGAGCACGTGTCCCAATGACAGTCAGCTTGTGCTCCTAAGTCACTTAAGTTCTTGAAAATCTCCCCTTGGGGAATAAAAGCAATTCAGTTCATTTTGTTGTGGCTTGGGGAATCTTTAATTATTTGCATATAGTTAGGGAGCTGCCTTGTATTCATGAGAATATAAATAATTTCAGCGTCACTAGCTTTAGTATGGATGTTTATTCATCTGACCCTTGTGCTGGAAGTGAGGCATTCACTACTCTGGTTTTTAAAAACAAGAGTCCCTTACCCAAACAGGGAGCAGAAACACCACCAAATGACCTAGATGACTAACCACGAATAATGTAGCTGACGCAAACAGTTCACAAATAACCATAGGTTGAAAGTTTTATCCAAAATATTTGCTGAAAACCTACAAATGAAGGGAAGATCATAGGAAGATCATCATTCTGGATTGATTGATTCATTAACAAAAATGGGCTAATTTCTAAAAAGCAGAATAAATAGTTTGACAGCTCTACCAACTGTACAGTAGGTGTGAGAGTCAAATAACAGTTCTTCACTGAGAACACTGAGACTGGTGTGTAATGCATGGGGGAGTGTTAATCAGAGAGCAATCCTTAGTAACTCGTTAAGGGCTTGAGCTCACAAGATGCTGAGTGCCCTCAATTCCCACTGAGGCAGCATTGGGCCCTGTGAATGGTTTTGGGCTAGTCTGTAACGATCCAATTGAGGAAATCTTGTGCTCTTTACCCTGAAGGCATTAGGGTCCATGGTATAATGGTATTAAAGTGATTTTACTTTTGATATACTGTAATGGCTCTGCTCAGTTGTATAACTGGCTTGCAAGTTTTGTGCAGGAAAGTGTGTGGATAATCAGCTGTGCATAAGATCACTATGGACAAATTGCCAATGAAATTTCATTTTTTAACCTAAGCCCCTGAAGAAAATGGCTCCCTGTAAAGCTCAGTTAAAAAAAGTAAACTAATTTGCATCTGGATTTTCAGCCTTGTAAGTCACATGTCAACCCATACTCTTTTTCTGAAGAGATTTCAGCTACTGTCTGTTTTTAAAATATGACACACATTGAAAGTGCTAATGCAACATCACTGTCCTTTCTGTTGATTTCTCCCGGCTCCCTGTGTTCAAATTTAGGTTAATTACCTTGAAGGTTTACACGGATTCCTGGATTTGCATGGCCCACAGAGACTCTCCTGGATTGCAGCTCCAGCACAACCCACCCTATCTTTTTCCACATTCAGCCAGTCCCATTTCTTCATGTCCTCACCTGCCAGACAGTTGGGGCTGAACAGCCCCACACTGGATCTGAAGCTTGTGGATCAGGCCCATTTCTGGTGCTGGCACAATCCTGATTTTCTTCATTATTTCTAATCCCTTCCTTGGAAAATCCAGGTTATTTTTATTCCCTCTCCTCCTCCTCCCTGTACCTTTCAGTGAACTACATGCGGCTAAGAACTAGGGCCAACAGATTCTAGTTTGGGGGCATGAAGTTAGGCACCTAAATAAGGGGCCTGATTTTTAGAGGTGCTGAGCTGGAAACTTGCAGCTTCCTTTAATTTCAGTAGGCGTTGCAGGTGCTGAGCAACTCTAAAATCAGAGCACTTATTTAGATGCCTAACTTTAGGCATTCACGTTTGCATACTTTGGCCTAATTTTAAATATGTTTAACCATTTTTTTCTGGGTAACAATCCTTCCTTCCTATCTCTGTTGCTGACAGTCTCCTAAGAATATACTTGAAAAATGTCACCCTCCGAAGATACCTTTGTTTTTGTGTCTCTGCTTTTCTCATTTCGTGTTCACCCATGTTGAGGGTTTTTAATCTTTGCTTGCTTCTGGTTTGTTTGTTCAGTAGTTCACCCAGACAGTGACATAGTGGTGACCCTAATTATCATGATTAGCTGTTAGCGTCTGAGCTAATTCCTTACTGTTGAATGAGCTATCTTCTCTGATTATCAATAGTGGCTAAAGAAATCAAGCCCTCTGGTTACAGCAGAGGCTGCACATTCCCGTGTGTCATCAAAATGAGACATAACTCTTGTCATTACTGTACAGTCATTTGTTTTCCATTTTTTGCCTCCTCCTGAACCCAACTTTATTTTTCCCAAGGCTCTTTCAATTGAAAAAGAGACATATTCTGGTGAATTTTAATCTTAAAATGGTTGTGTTGAATGTGTTCTCTTTGGAAGGTGACTCTGGTCCTAACACCATTTACTTTTATAGCACTGTACAGGCATTAGCTAATGAATGCTCACAGCAACCTTGTGAGGGAGGAAGGGAGGCAGGCAGGTGTATCCTCTCTCATATTATAGATGAGAAACTGAGGTGCAGAGGTTGAATGACTTTACTAAAGCTACATAGCAAGTCAGTGGCAGAGGTGGTGGTAGAGATGGGGGCAGAGGGATAGGAGGGAGAGCAAGGGAAATTACTTGGGGCGGAGGCAGTGCGCGGAGACCCGTGGCCCTCCTCCCTAGAAGCCAGACCCGCTGCTGGCTGCTTCCGGGGCGCAGCGCGGTGTCGGAAGAGGTAGGCACTAGCCTGCCTTAGCTGGGCAGCACCACCAATGGGACTTTTAACATCCCAGTCAGCAGTGCTGACCAGAGCCGCTAGGGTCCCTGGGTGCTAAGCAAGGCGATCCAGTGCCTAACATGCCGCAACTCAGTATTGAGTCGCGACCCAAACTTTGAAAAACACTGATCTAGTGGCTAAACCGCAGGACAGGGGGGAATCGCAAGTTCTAGCTCTGCCAGAGTTGGGTTCCTGTGGGAAAACTCTCCTTGGCTCAGTAGAAGCATGATTCGACCCTTTGTCTTTTTATTTAGGATATGTGACTTGTCCATTACTTTACCCTGAGGTGTTTTTGGTTTTTTTTTATTGGCTATGTTGCAGATTTTCATCTGCTCAACTGGCAATTGTGTGAAGTTAACTGGTATTGCAGGAGCTTTACAGGGAGCACTAAGCTGTGTGGGGAATGCATTTGTATTGCAAAAGTAGTACTGTGATGTATTAAGGGCTTGAAGCTAGTAAAGGCTTTAACCATTTTTTCTTTGATGCCATGAAAAGAAGAGGTCTGAAATAGTAATTCAGATTCATTTAGGACAGGTGTGATGGGTTGGACTCTCCTTCTGGGATGCATGCCCCCTGATGTACTGGGATTTCACTGAGCCCGCCTGCTCCACTAGCCTGGTCCTCCTTTCCCTGTGTCTTGCTGAATCAGGCTCTCTGGCCTCTTGCAGCACACACACAGATAGGGAGCACAGGCAGTAGGATCACACAGAGTCTGCAAACAGCTCTCTGTGAGAAGATTCAGCTAGGAAATTGCCCAGCACTCAAGTGCGGCTTCCCTTTGGAGGGTACACCCAAGATGATATTCTCTTGTGCTGTATAGAAAGATCTGCACAGCACAAGCTCATAAAAATACACCCTCTCCCTCAATGTGGAGATAGAGATGCACAGCTTCTTGGGGGCGCCCCCCCAGATATGAATTGCACAAACTGGGTTATGTTATAAACAAGAAATAAGTTTATTAACTATAAAAGGTAAATTTTAAGTGATTATAAGGGATAGTAATCTGCTTTGTTCTGTTTGCTAAGCAAATAAAACAACACATACTAAGCTTAAGATCTTAAAGAAACTGCGTTCAAGAAGTAATTTCTCACCCTAAATGCTTCTTTTGGGGCAGGTTGCAAAAATTCTTGAAGGTTAGCTACCCTGCTTGCAGCTTAAATCTTCAGGTATCTTATTCACAGACCAGATCCCTTTTCCAGCCTGGGTTCAGTACTCCTCCCCCTTTCCCTTTGGCCTTGTTCCTTAGGTGTTTCCAGCAGTCATCCTGGTGGGGATTCAGTGAAGAGTGAACCAAGATCAACATAATCCCCAGCCTTAAATAAGATTTACATAAGGCGGGGAATCTTTTGTTTCCCAGTCTTGACAGCCCCCTCCTTTTAGTGGAAAATTACTGGAAGTCCAAGATGGTGTTTAGTACCAGGTGACAGGACCACCTGACCTAATAGTGTCACAGCTAGTCCCAGGATGCCTCTCAGGAAGGAGAGAGATTACTATCTTCAGAAGTCTTATTGTTTCTTCCTAATGGCCCATCAAGGCTGATGGCCTGTAGTCTGGTGGGTGTCTCCCAATTACACACACAGTTGTAATTGTTACATAGTCAGTATTCCTAACTTTAGATACAGAAATGATACATGCATATAAATTGGATAATCACATTCAGTAAATTATAACCTTTCCCATGATACCTTATAAGACCCACCTTGCAAAAAATATTTCTGTTATGCCATATCCATATCATAAGCATATTTCCATAAATAATATGGAGTGTAACGTCACAGCAGGTTATAATTCAAATGGGGCTAAAAGGGAGTGGGTGGGCAAGGGTTAAAAAAATAGTAGACAAGAGGTGGTGGTCTAAAGCATAATAGGTACCGGGTTAAACAAACAATCTCATTGTATCCCTTCGTTCCTCCCCTTCCTTTTGTCTTTCTATTTAGATGGTAAGTTCTTCAGGGCATAGGTCTATCAGAGTTGAGTGCTATAGAAATGCTAATAATGCTGAATAACTTTGCACACAGCTTATCAAAAGATCTGTCTGTGTGAGGCTGCTGAGGTCACAAAGAATCTCCTCTGTTGGTCTAGTGTGTCATGGAAAGTGGATGGCTTGTTTTTGCATTTTGCCTTAAATTAGGCAGTTATATTTATGGGCAAAAACCTCTTTTTGTACATTTAAAACATGCTGCTTATTGTTTTACAAAAAATAAAGCTTCCAATGTATGTTTTGTGCATAGGGATTCTCTTTCCTTCACCGGTACCTGGGCCTCCGTGGACCGTGCCAAGAATCTTTCTATAACCTAGGCCGTGGCCTTCATCAGCTGGGATTAGTGCATATGGCAATCCATTATTACCAAAAGGCACTTGAGCTTCCTCCTCTCATCTTAGAGGTACCATATGGTTAAACATTTGAACTATAAAAGTAAAATCAGATCAGCATTACTAATGTTTTAACCAGAAGTAAAACTAGTGCACGAGTGTCTAGTTTATATTTGCATTGAATAACCCCAATATAATTTCATAGGCACTAGAGAAAGCACTTAATTTGTTATCTGAGCTGTATTCATGAATATGTATAACTCAAATTGCTCAGATAATGATTGTCAGGTTTATTTTATTATCCGGCTGGGTGTAGCAACTACAAGAAAATGGTTGCCGAAGAACTTTGCCACCTGAATAAAGAAGCGTACATAAGGTCCATTTTAAAAGCCAGAATATATTAAATATAACTGGCATTTTCTCTGTTTCATGAGTATGAAGGTTTAGTATAGAAATATAGAACTCCAATATAACTATCTGAATGTGGTGGGAATGAGCTGAGTACCTAGATGATAAAGAACTTGCCCGTGTGTGTTGTTGCACTGATTTTGTTATGCTTTTTAATGTAACTTATGGTATAGTATCCATGCAAGCTAGTAAATGATTTTTTAATTCTTTCAGGGAATAGAAGCTGATCAGACAGACTTGCGAAGAGATGTTGCCTTCAACTTGTCACTAATTTATCAGAGCAGTGGAAATTTAAGAATGGTCCAAAAGCTGTTGCATACATATGGAATCGTATGATGGAGTTTGTGGCACCTGTTTGTGACACCTGTAGCCTGCTAGGAAAATAACATTTGTCATTTCCCCTGGGGCATTGAGGATCTCATGCATTACACACCAATGGAGAGACCCATTCAAAAAGATATGTACATATTTTTTCTAAACTGATCTAGATGTGATTGGATCAGAGTTGTTAGTTACTGTATATATTTTGTTTCCTGAACTTTTGAGCTATTTTTTCCATTTCCTGAGATTGGAACAGTAAAATGCCCCGATATAAGCAAAGTTCGACAAGCAGACTTTTGTGAGCAGTTTCTCCAGACATACTTAGATGTTGGTCGAGCACGTTATTGATACGTTTTTGTGAAGCCTGAAGTTGGTGCTGGTACACAGAATTCTCAACTGAATAAGAGACTAAAAATGATGCGCACATTTTTTGGGGGAAAGATTTTTAAAAAGTAATTTAACTGGCTACTGTCCAAGTTCAATTCTGGCAATTGGTTACATTTGCCACGTACTGTACAAAATTGTTACTATTATATAGGAGAGGGAAGACTGAAGAAATGGACTTGAGGGGCGGGCGGAAGATATAAGCCGAACACCCCCAGACAACAGATGTTTTGGATTCCTGGGAGAATTTTTCCAGAGAGAAGGGGGACAAACTTAATGTTACAAATAACTGCAATTGCAAGACCTTTAAAATACTTTAAAAGGATGATAAGGATTCCTGGAAAAATATTGTATTTCATTGCAAGCTGTGTCTGTTTAAGAAAAGTATTTTTCTTTTATTACTAAATCAGTGTCACATCGGTAAAAGGTATCCATTTTCTGCAGTATTGTAAATTTGTCTAGTAAATATCTTTAGTTATTTATGAAATCAACAATCATTTAAATAACTTATTCTCCGCAAAAACAAAAAAACAAAAAAGTCCTAAGTTGTTTAGTGGGCTAAACATTTGTTAGTGTAATAACCCTACAACCCATTATCTTCCTGTATTAAAAAATTAAATATTGAGAGGTGCTGCAAATTCTGTATATTGCTTTGCTAATCAAGAATGATAATTCCAATTATACAGGTGTCATATATGTTACTCTTGTCCTGCACAGAAGTAACCTCATGCTGGAAGTGATGATGATAGCCCTATCTCTGAAACCTGTCTTCAGTAAGATTTGTTTTAAAAGCCTTTGTAGCAGTACAACACTACATTTTGGTATGTGTAGTACTTTGAGCTGGCGCAGCTAATTAAAGTTTAGCGGTAACACAAATTCTATTAGATAACACATTAGTCAGTTTGGTGGTATACCAGGCTCATGCATTAAATCTCAGCCACTCGTTACAGCTCTTGAAGAAAATTGGAACAATGGTCTTGCCAAATTCTCGGTTCCTGGGGAACCAAAATATAATTTGTTTATATTAGATCAGATGATGAGATCAAATGGTGAGACAAGATGATGACACACACATACTACTATTGAAAGTTTGCTGTTCACCAATCAACACAATTAAAAAAAAATCACACAGTCTGTGGACTTCTAATGTGCTGAAGGTAAGAGAAAATGACTTGTGTTTTGGAGGATAGGTCATAACTGACCAACATTTATAGTATCCCAAATATTATACCTTCTTCCCCAAAAGTCAGCTTTATTTCTGCTATTTTCTAACTTGAATGCTAGACTTTGCAACCTTAATTTGGCTCCCTTTTTTGTGTCAATATGATTGTCTCTAATTTTATGATAAGATACTGCTTTTTCCACAACTTTATTCAGTGCACAGGCCGGATGGTACTCAAAGAATTAATTGGATCCAAAACATGAATGCATGGAAGTTTCTCAGAGAACCTTGTTAAGAATTTAACCTGTGAAAAACAATGTATTTTTTTTCCTAACTGCGTTCTCGGAAATGGCCAAATTGCTTTTGCTAAAACAAAAACAACAAAAAAATCAGCTGGAGGTGGAAACCTTTAGCTTTAATGGTTGGCAAAGTTGTAAGCAATTGATAAGTGGCTTAGAATGGAAAACATTGTAGGTAACTTTAACTGTAGTTGCTGCCAGCTCTGACATTCCTTTTCCAGTTTAATGTAAGAAAATAACTTGTAGACAGTTCTGTATCAAATAATGATTACAATATTGGGATTAATTACCTGGATCTTCTTATTCTTAACTATTAGAGTGTGCTTAGATACAGTAGTGGTGGGTAGCTGAGACATCCCTAGAAGGTTGTTTACAAAAGTGTCTACTTCTTGTCCTCAAACCCTAACTACAAATGTGTTCTGAGTGATACTGGGAATGACCATTAGAAAGCTGCTCGCTATTAGCACATGTATGTACATTCATTGAAGGCCATGGATCCAGAGTAAGGGCTAACAATGTATAATGCTGTGTAATGCTATACTTCTATAAGTGAGCATATTTTTATTCAGTTTTGCCATCTTCCAAATATTACTGAGGTAGAAAATGTTTGTTTAGTAGAAATTTCACACATTCTATAACTACGTACCGTGGGAGCTCATAGTTCTTATTCTGATTATCCATTTACAGTAGGGCAGTGTCAATTAAAGTTGTACATCTATTCATACCAATAGTCAGCAGGTGGTGGTAAAGTTAAGGTCTGAATTTAACTCAAACTACTACAATGAATTTAAAACCACAACTCCAACAGTGGGGAAAATAAAGCAACCTCAGCTGTCGTGTTGTTCCCTTTGACAATTTTTAGAAAGAGTTGGGTGCTTTTGGAAATCCCACCCTGTGAAACTGAGTTAAAAGAGCACATCCCATGGCTTTCAACAGTGTGCGCGCTCCGCCTTCATTAAGTGCGGGGGAAAGTCCAACCCATAACTGTGTACTATAAGACAGTACCTAATTAGAAAAAAGCTGTTTTTCCCTCTCTTCCTTGAGAATTCAGAACTATGGAGACCACCCACCCCAGAACCTCTCAAAAGTGCAGTCCTAGCTATCTCTGCTCTAATTCTATAGGGTTCAGAAGGCAATGGCAGGTCAGTGCAGGGTGGCAGCCTGCCAGGGAATAGCTGTGCCCTGCAGGAAAGGCTGGTTGGTGACGCTGGAGTTGGTAGTCTTCCTTCAGTAGTCAATGCCCCAGCATGGTACTAGGAGCATCTGTCTTTTGATTCAGACACAAAACAGAGCTCCTGCCCAAGTCCAGGCTGCTGTCTGTAAGAACAGCATTAATTATACTGGTTCTGTAAAATTCAGGTAATTGCATTCTGCCTTTATCAATTTACTATGCAGTTGCATTAGGCTGTGGTATCTTTACTTCCTACCATGCTACTCCTCAAACTGCACCACAATGAAGGGAGTATTCAGCAAAAACTATTCAGTGAACATCAAGGTGTTTCCCCAGTCCTTTGTCCCATCCTCTGGGCTTTACTGGAGCAGGTGAGTATATAGCCCATAGTTTGGTAGTGGTTAGGATGATAAACACTACAGCAGTGGGTGAGATTATGCCAGAGGTGGCCAACCCGTGGCTCCGGAGCCACATGCAGCTTTTCAGAAGTAAATAGGCGGCTCCTTGTATAGGCACCGACTCTGGGGCTGGAGCTACAGGCACCAACTTTCCAATGTGCTGGGGGATGCTCACTGCTCAACCCCTGGCTCTGCCACATGCCCTGCCCCCACTCCCCTGAGCCCACTGTGCCCTCACTCCTCCCACCCCACCCCTGGATGCCATGAAACAGCTGATCGGGAGGGGGAGGCACTGATCAGCAGGTCTGTCAGTGGGTGGGAGGCGCTGGGGGGGGGGGGCAGAGCTGATGGGGGAGGGCTGCTGCTGTGTTACTGTGACTCTTTGGAAATGTACACTGGTAAATTCTGTCTCCTCAGGCTGGCCACCCCTGCTCTATGCTTAGACTGCGCCTAAGTCTCACCACACTCAATCCTAAACACCTCAGGACAAGTGTTTATTGTGTACTTGTTTAAAAGAAATAATAGGTTTCATGCACCATGGATTAGAATGACAAACTGCAAATACTGTAGTAATTAAAGCAGATTTAATGACCATTTAAATACAAAGTCAGCAAATTAGATATCTATACAGAGCAATTATACATACAGCACTCTAGTGCCCTGTATCTGTGAAAAGAGGGCCTGATGAAAGAAGGATTCCATGGCCACTAATCACTAAAACAATGGCTCCTTGGTAGCAACAACTCCTACGAAAGGAAACTGGATGGTAGCAGTTGGAGCTGTCTCCCCTGCCACTGGACCATACCTCATAGCATCTTTCTAGACGAAGGGCAGTGTGTTTTCGTCATTAACAGTTAGCCACATAGATCAAATAGATACAGTGTGAGATAAGGCAGCCAGTGCCACGCTAGGTTGGTTTCAGGCTATGCCTACAGCTTGGTGCTAACATTGGCAGAGTTAGACTACACTACTGATACTGACCTGAGAGGGCTGTAGCACAGACTCCTACGCATGAGCTCATTTTAACCCCGCCACTCAGAAGTGATGTGGGGGTGCAGAAACTCAGCTTGCCAGTGGGAGGAGGAACATAAGGTTGTATTGAAGGCTTCTGCTGCTTAGGAATTTCAGCAATATAATTCTTTAGGATCTGAGCCAAACGCCACTGAAGTTAATGAAAGATACCTATTAGCTTTAATGGGCTTCCAATCAGGTGCTTAATCACTAAGGTCTGATCCTGTTTTCACTGACGTCAATGGCAAAATACCCATTGACAGGAATAGGGGCAGGACCAGGCCCTAAAATAATAGTCCAGGCTATTGTCATATAAACCTAATCATGCTACAAATGTAGGTATATAAAATGGGTGGAATGATTGTTATTTGCCAAGTCCCAGCAATATGCTTGGCCCTGTACACACCACAGAGGAAGGCATAGCCTTTGCCCCACAGAAACAAATGGATCAGACAACTGGAAGAAGCTTAGGAAACAGCACTGCAATTATTCAATTAAAATTAGGTGTGTAACAGCACATCTGATGTAGCTGGGTTACACTGTAAGCCAAGACAGACTGAGTTTTAAGGAGGGAATCTGAGCTACTCATAAGTGCTCATTAATTGAACAGTGGATGAAAATTGTTCGTTTCTATATCATAAGGGAATGGTAGTTAGTGTCTTAACCCACTGCAACTATGGGTGTATAGCACCTGCTCTGGACACCTACTGCCCTTTGGGTAGCTTGTTCCAAGGTGGGGCAGAATTAACAACTCTATTAATCACATGGGTACCAGTAGTGCAAGGTGTTCTATCTGGCAGCCTCTCACACCCATGTGGAGCACCTTCCAGCAATGGAGCCTTGGGCAAAGACAGGGCTCCTGCAATTGCCAAAGGGCACTGTCCTCCTCTCAGTGCCCAGGCCCAGGCCTCCTTTTACTGCTACTAATGGTAGCTGTTCCCATCAGCTAAGAAGGGATCCTCCCTGTACTGGTCAGGCAACCATCAGTACCCAACAGTGGACAACTGTCCTGTTTCAGCAAGTTTACCATCACCTGCCTAGGAATCCAATAGACCATCCTCTGGATAGGCAGAATGCCTGCACAGCAATCTGAGCTCTCAATAATAATGATGCCTCCTCACTTTGCAGGGCTCATTCCAACCCACTACCCGCCTCTTGAGCTGCTAAAACACAAATGAGAGATGTGACTGGAGACAAAGACCCGGAACATAAACTTACTTGTATAGGAAGCTTTAGAGATAGGAATAATTTCTTTGCTATAAATTATGATTTTGCTAATCTGAGTTCCATGATGAAGCGAACTAGTCACACTCAAAGACCATGTTAGGGTAGGGGAAATGGAAATCTGCCTCATAAAATGATACATTCTAGTATGTGGCAGACAGGTGAAACTTATTAGCTAAACTGAACTGGAGTACACAATTTAAATTAATATTCCAAAACCTGTCTGCACTGGTCTCCCATCAGCCAGCCAGTCAATGTGCATTTTATTTGAAGGATCTTCCTCACTGAATCGGAGCAGACCCAGTTCATACAGGACCTCTGCTTATACCACTCAAAAAATCTTCTGAAATATGCAGATGTTTATAGCTCAAGATACTTCAACCTTAGGGCTCATCTTCCAGCATGTGAAGATCTGCTCTGAACTGTGGTGTTCACAGGTGCAGGGTGGTATAGCAGCCTGGAATCGCCTGTGTTAGATGACATCACTTCCTGTCTAGCTCAGATTGGTACTTCCTGGAGATGAGTTTGAGCTGCTGTTTAGTCTCCCAGCGATTCAGGGAGGCTTGGCTAGGGAGTTTCACAGCCTTTTCATTCTCCATCTGTTAAAGGACAGGGTACTGGATGAAAACTGATTTATCCTCTCTCATTCCCAATGAACAACAGCAGAAAATACAGAGATTGCAGCAGCTCAAGATACATCTTTAGAGCCAGGTCAAACAGCAATCTGGGAATTGCCACAGCTGTAAGAGACAAAGGCTCTGAGCTCTCCATACAAAACAAGGTAAGGAGAACTGTCTTTACAGAACTGTTTGGATGAGTGTCAGGGGGAGAATGGCAGCAGTCATGGAGAAAAGCAAGAGAGGAAGGCACACTAGAGCCACTCATTTTCAATACAGTTTTTTGGGTAGGAGCTTAATCAGACCTAAAATATAGCCTGAGAGAAGCAGGATATGGCTAATGGAGAGAAAGGGGCTCCCTCGTTCCTCTCCTGTCCCCACCTGGCCCTAGTAGGTTAAACAAAGGTCATTTGCGCACCAACTAAGCACATCCTGTGAAACATCAGCAAGAAGTGAGAGAACAAACTAAACTTCTAAAGCTTTGTCTAGGGGCTTACTCCTTTGAGAGTGTTTTCCTGCCCCAAGGAGATGATAGTTGGGCTGAGAGAGGTGTGGGCTGATGGGAACTGCAGAAATCAACAGGGCTTAAGAAACCAAAATTCTGATTGTCTCCTTTAACCTGCTAAAGAAATGAGATAGGAAAGGGGGGGGGAAGTTTTGTTTGGAGATCATGCCTCTCTGCTCCTGCTCTGCATACAGCAGAACATCACAACGGGGCAGTTTTCTTACAGTTCTCCAGAAACTGTGTCTGGCCCATGTTATATGCATCCAAACAAAACAGTGTTGGCTTTCTTCTGGCACTGGTACTCACCTCTGCATAGGAAACACCTGCTACAGTCTCGCATGGCCTTGCTATTATCTTCACTTCAACAAGTGCCATCACTCTTCCCTGCAACAGCACCGCCTAGCTGTACTAATACCATTTCTCCTCTGATATACACAGGGATTTCTACTACAGGCTGTTCCCTGTTCCTCATCCTCCTATTAACTATGCACCTCTACCTTGAAAGTAAAAGCAATTCCCTTATTTACCTCCTTGCCATAGCTCCTTTCACTGGGGATATTCTGCTGTTTGTTTTTCACTAGCTCTAGCTGCAGGCTGTCAAACTTAGATTTGAACCAGTGGTGAGCTTCCTCCAGGTTAGCTGTGATCTAAGGAAGAGAGTAGTGATTAGAGTCAGAAAGAGACCTGTTAGCAGTTCCACCTTCTGGGCTACACACCAGACAGGCAGGATTTCAAATCCAGACTTCTTTAAATCTCCCACCTCTATGTAAGCATAGAGCACGCCACCTGGCCATCCTGGTCCACACTGCACTACTGTTACCCCCTTATTGGGTAACTAATGGGCTTCTCATTGGCACTAGCCCAAGAGAAGACAATTCTAACTAGAGGGAAAAGCATCAAGAAGGTGGCAGAGGAAGAGAGTAAAATGGAGGCTAAATACAGCAAGCCACAGAAGAAAGAGGGGAGAGAGCATGGCCTTTGCTTGGCAATGTGCTGGCAACAGGATCATTTAAAGAACGACAAATGCTGTAAAATTACCACTCCCACTGTATTAGCAAGTTATTTCACATCCTGTGTTAGCAAGAACTCTTGTTAAGGACAATCCTATATGCAGATGCTACAAAGTACTGTAGAGTTTGAATTGAAAGGACCTTTGTTACTTACTCCCTTACCTACACTGGAGATCTCCCTTGTAAAGTAACTACAGTACTGTACAATTTGGAGCCAAATTACTTTAGTAACACTTCTGTAAGGTATCGTACTTTGGACTATTACTGTGCAATACCATCGGCTTTCAATAAGTGATGAGGTGCATGGGGAATGTGACTCACCTTTAAAAGAGGTGGTTTGGTATAATGTCATTCAAAACGGTACAACACAGCGGCTCACACTGCTTAATGGAGAAGACAGATGTGCTGGTGTTTTAAACTTGTCAACACACACCAGCCATTGAACCAGGTGAAAACTGACAGACATGGAGAGAAATTCCTCTTACAGGCCTAACTAAACTATAATAATTTGCATAGGAGACTGTTAAGAGCTCTAACAGAAGAAGGGCCTGGGATAAGCACCAGCCAATTACTATGGGGAGAAATAGACTGTGGCTGCACCTTACCTCCCACCTCATCAAAGGCTTACTCTTAACACTTAAAGGGCCCCCTAGTGCATGTCCCACAAACAAATCTTGTCATCTCCAAGAAAGGATAACTCCTGCTTTGTACCAGAGGATCTCTTCTTTCCCACTGTTGTACTCACTTGTTCCGATTCTACACTGGCTTCTTTCAGTTTCTGCTCAGTTTCCTCTTTGCATTTCTTCAGGTGTTTGACTGTATCATCTAGATTCTGGAGAGAGAAAAATAACACCCAGACCAGACCTCTCTCTTTATTTTGCTCATGCAGGACATAACACAAACCACTTCTATAGAACAGAATGAGCAGGAATCTGGACTGGAAAGTTTTGATAGAATAACAACTCCCAGCCCAGTAGGTCAAATATTCAGTTCCATAAAAGCACATGCCATAGATTGCTGGCCACGCTCCAATAAGCAGCTAGAAAGAGAGGTTATAAAAGCCCCCTTGGCATGGGAAGGAGCACCCAACACTGGCAATAGGACCCTACGGTATGGCCCAGCAACATGCTCAGAGGCAATAAGCATCAGCCCCCAGGACAGGATCACGTAGCTCGGCATGGATCATACTGTATTTCCAAGGCTGTGAGCATTTTACCTGACACTGGTTCTCTAGCTGCTGCCGCACTTTCTGCTCCATTTCCAGCTGGGTCTCCAGCTGCCTGTTCCGTGTTGCTACTTCATGCTGGTTTTTGGCCAAGGTCTGCATCTCACTCTGAAGACTTGTTAACTCAGTCATGAATTTCTGGATGCTCTGTGACTACAGATGGCATGAAAGTGAGATCTCTGTGACCACATGCAGATTCTAATCTAATGGAAAGGGGAAGTTGTATAGTGAGCTCCCACCTGCTCATAATTTTTCTTCTGATACTGCTCCTTGATCAGCTCCATTTGCCTCAGCTCAGATTCAATCTCCTGAAAATAATGTTAAATGAAAGGAGGAAGCTCCAGTGACAGAGCTTGGGCTGCTCCAAACACCATCCTTACTGTGTGACTGAGGTTTGGAGTAACACACACTCTGCTGGGACAAGCAGGCAGCAGAGTGGCATTGGAGCCCAGCACAGAGGCTCTTCATTAAGACAGGGAAAGGGAGGCACAAGGACCCAGCAGTGTTCTACTGACTGGAAATCACTCGTTTATAAAAGGACACAAAGACAGCCAGAAGCTGTAGGCCCTTCCCTTCAGCATGATCCATTGACAAAAAAGATGCCTTATCCAATCCCCTGAACTGGGAAACCAAGGACTGCCGTGAAGTGACCCCATAGCAAAAGCAGCATGTAATGTAGGGGAAAAAAGAAACACAGGACAAGCATTTCCCAGCTGTTACTGACACCATCAGACTCCTGTTGACACCAGGTTTTTTCCATACCAATGGCAGTATCCTGGCCTGGCCCCACTGCAGTGATAGCAGTAGTTCTTCCCATTCTGGGGTGAGATGGTGTATGAATGGGGTTTTTCAGAGTGAAAAGGTATCTGCACAAACCTTTATCCTCTCTGTGTTCTGGATGTTGTTAGCCTTGGCGACCAAGTAGTGTCTGATTTGAGCTCTTTGGCTCTTTAGCTTCCCCCTGTAACTGACCAGGGATTTTTCCAACTCCATTATTTTCTGCCGCAGCTCCCTGTTAGCCCGGGACACGTCAGCAGATTTGGAAGAAGCCTCTTCAAGGGCTTTCTTCAGCTAGGAGGCATACAGAAGAGGTTAGTTCATGTTCATCCCCAAAAATGTCTGGCTAGGGTAATCAGAGACATGTATTTCCTGTGAACATCACCAGGAAGAGTGCCTGGTAAGTAGCTGGTAAGCTGGATCCTCCAGTTATTCATAGGGAATGAAAGAATACACAGCTTAACCTCTGGGTTTCTGAATACTTCTATGGTCAGAGGACACAGATTATAGAAAGAATATAGCCCATGACAGACCAAAGAAGCAGAGACCACTGTTTTACTGCCTCTTCTCTTCCATATACCATGTTTTTATGACAAGGATTTTGTAGTAATTGGAGGCTGCTATCAAACATCATACAACCTTCAAACTATAGCCTTTTGGTCCTTCCTAGAAACCATATTCTAATTAATCTTTGGTTTACTCCATAGGCCCTAGAGGGGAATGCAGTTAGGTTTGCACACAAAACAAAAGGGGAGGGACAGACATTATTAACTATTCTACAGCCACCAGAGCATCACTTTGTCCACTGCAGGCCAAAACTCTCTATGTTGCTACCAAGTGATACTGCAACACAAAAGGGGGACAAGAAGTGTCCTGGATCACTTTTGTTTTCTTATTGTTGGGAAGCAGAGCTCGTCTTGAGAAACTGACCACGGAAGGAATCTTGCAATTCTACCCCTCCTCACCTCAGCAGATTCCCTGTGACCTGCTTTCCTCATAGCCTCTCGCTCGGTCTGAAACTGCTTCTTCAAGGACTCCAAGCGTTCGGTATACAGCTTTTCTTCCATTGTGGCTTCTTCAATTAGCTGCTCCCTTTCAGGAAAGAAGGAAGACACAAGCTATAGGAAATAAACCATGCTGAGTGAATTCATAAACACTATAAGTGGGAAGACCTGGCCACAAAAAGAAAACAGCAAGAAAAAGTGATGGTCCAAAAATATTTCCTGTGCTTGGGTGGGCCTCATTTTGCCACATTGTGTGTGCCATGAAGATTTGACTTAGCTTTTGAAGCATGGCAGTCCAGGAGGCCAGTTCAATCTGTTCATCCAACTGTACGTTCAGCACATTTCTTTCCTCAACAACAGCTCCAAATAGCAATACAAGATAGCCTCCCTCAGACAAGGAGAATCTTTCTCCTCAAAGCCAGCAGGTGGCTGCTATAGGCCAGCCTGCAGAGTTCTCCCAGGAGAATGAGGCAGACTGCTCCAGCTCATAGCATTCCTCATCTCTAAGGAAATCATGAAGGATTTCCATCAGCAAGCAGCTTGCAGTTTCCAGGAGGCAGACTCCTTCCCCGCCCCCATCCCCTGCTGGCAGTACAGGAACAATAGCCATATTGCAAGGCTGTTAGTGGCAAGTGCTGCTAGCCACGCAGGCATGTCACTCACTCAAACAGCAGCATAGTGCTCCTACGTTCTGGGCTGCGCCATACATAGAGCCCAGAAGAAAGACTGGGCTCCATTTGCAGCCTTCCAACACTGCAGAGGAGCCTGGAGAAGTCACTGCATCAGCAGGCAAACAGCTCGTTCATGTGGCTTTGCACCAGTCCATCAATCCACCAAGCTAATGGCTCAACAGCCACACCACAGAGATTGTTGCTGCAACTGACAAAAGGATGGAAAGGGCCACAAGCTCTGCAGCTAGAAATGGAAAAGCAAAGTGTTCCTCAGCCACGGCACCTTGCACTTGTTCTTACCTGCAGGCAATCAATTGCTGATGCTCAATTTCTTTCCTGCTCAGTTCTTCCTGAGTACGTATCACCTTGCTCTGCAGGTTACTATTGGCCTGCAGAGCTTGTTCCAAACTCAAAGCAAGTTTCTTGTTGTCTACTCTAGCAACTTCTAGTGCTTTACAAAGTGGGTCCACCTCAGGGGTAAAGAGAGAGAGATCTAATTTATATTTAGTTGAATGAAAAGAACTTGTATAAGTACTCCCTACCTCACCACCTCCCCGTAAGAACAGAAGGGATCTTTTTCCCAGTCAGTGTCAGTTCGCTGACTGGAACTCTGGCAAATACAAATGGTGTGTTAGCAGCCTCTGCTTAATGACTATCAATTGTGGGCAACTGGTGGCCAGAGGCTTCACAAGACAGCAAAATTATCTTTAAGTGTTTAGTTAAAACAAAATAGGTTTTAAAACACAATTCTTTCTCCTGGTATAGATATGGCCCAAGAGATGCCTCCAATTCCTCCAGCAAAAAAAAAAAAAGACTAGATTAAATATTTCTAAATTTAAACACAAGCAGCAATGCCCCCACACTCACCCCACCCCCCCAAAAAAGAGAGGTAAAGAGGAGAATGTGAAGAACAAATAAAAGATATTAATGAGAAGGAAATGCACATTTCAGAAACATTTGTCCACATTCTCTGTTCCCATTTGAAGACAGTTGGAAGTTTACCTCTCTCAAGGCATCTCTAGATGGACTAAAATGTCCTTTCTATAATCTCTAGAAAACGATGTATTCCAATGTTTACAGATTTTGCCTTGTAAGTTTCCCCCACATTCCATCTTCCAAAAAAGCAGAATGGTTCAGTACCACAGAACTAATCCAACTTGTTATCACTGGAAAAACTTGGTCTCTACCTGACTATTGTGCTGAGTTTCTATGACAACCAGTTTGGCCTGGTACTGTTCCAATTCTACCTCTAACCTCTGGATTTTTTGTTGGCTCTGCGTCCTGCAAACAAAAGGAGTGAGAGAATAAAGAATTGATCAAGGGGCATGGTTAACAGCAAAGCTACCTATGCATTCCTCTCCCCTGTAGAGTGGAGGTCGTATCACAGTTTAGTTTTCTACCTTCAAAGTATTTGACTGAAATTAAAATTCAGTTCCAGTCCAAACCAATCTTCTGTCTCAACCCCCAATTTCTTCCCCCTCTGATGCACACCATGAGATTATGAATTGGCTTCAGCCACTGATATCATACCACTTGGTGTATTCCCAAGCAGCATGTAAAGAGAGGCCAAATGACAATGTTAGCTAACTGGTATAGCCATAGGTCTAAGCATCCAAGATCAGTTTTAATATTATAGCATCATCGCATTCCCAGCACTATGATTTGCTGTGCAGAAATGTACAGCCATCTCCCATTCATGAAAATCTGCCACACAGGGATTGCTGGCTTATAGTATCATGACTGTCACTATATACATGGCTGACAGGAGTTGCCTGCCTATAAATACCATTGTACATGCGGCTGGTATGCTTCACTGGCTCACATCACAACTTTGATGAGTTAGCAGAACATGTAATTAATCTGAAACTTTCTTTTACAACTAACATAGAGTCCACAAACATAGGGAGGAAAGTGTTGCAAATTCTCAGATATCTTTGACCAGTGAAATTTTGGGCCGGGATGTTAAGTGATTCAAACTAGAATAAAAACCACACAAAAAACCACAGAATAAATTCTGTCTACACAGGAAATGGAGTAGTCTTTCCATGCGCTAATCAAGTTAGATCAGAGACAAAAATATAGTTAATGTGTCATTTACATTTACACTACAATCTCCTCTCTGCTAGATGCCTACATAAACTTCTATAGGGATTAATAATCAGATATTGGCTTTATAATAACAGAGCACTTCCCCTAAAATTAAAACAATCAGCAGTTACTACACAAAGTAAGACAAATTGCGGGGTATGTGCGCCCTGAAATGTGCAGATACACTCAAGGAGTTATGCCTCAGTGGGGAAAAATGTTATACGTTGGCAGGGATCGGCAACCTTTGGCACGCGACCTGTCAGGGTAAGCCCCTGGCGGGCTGGGCCGGGTTTGTTTACCTGCTGTGTCCACAGGTTCGGCCAATCGCAGCTCTCACTAGCCGCGGTTCGCCACTCCAGGCCAATGGGGGCTGCGGGAAGTGGCGCGGGCCGAGGGATGTGCTTGCCGCCCTTCCCACGGGCCAAAGGTTGCCGATCCCTGAGTTAAGGGTATTAAAACAGTCTGTAGAAGGTTTTTGGATGTTGACTCCCACTATCTCCAGTTATAAATCCCTACACAGGATTAACTTCTGGAGATATTTTTATGAAGCAAGTGCAGTGTGCCTGTTGCACCAGAATGATAGGTAGGTTAAGAGAGAAGGCAGTGTATTCTCAACTACAACCCTTACAGAACTGGTCAGGTGTACATGTGGGGTAAATCAGCTGGTGCTTTACCACTGCTATGCCTCCATTCTCCCAATATTGCAAAAAAAACTAACTGCAGGGATTACAAAAACAAACTGGGTTCACTGGGAACTACATTATCTGGTCCTATATAGTCTGCTTACTTCCCAAAAGGCAGATAATGGTCTTGAGCCCTAGGGAAAGAGCCAGTGATCAAGCCATTCCCTGGCCTGGCTTATCTAGTTTTTCACTACATTGCAGATACAGAGAGTTTCAAGCACAGTTACCTGTCTTTTCTGAGCCCTGTGATCTCAGAATCCTTGCGTCCCAGCTCAGTTTGCACCTTCTCCAGAGCTGCCTGCATCCTGCTGTGAGAAGCTAGCACATTCTCTAGCACAGCTGTCACCTTGTCGTTATCCTCCTTTGCCTCCTCTAGCTTGCGCTGTAAGTTTGCCATCTAAAATACAAGAAAGCAGGCAGAGGGGGGAAATCGGTTAACTTCCAATAAAGACTACTTTGATCATACTCTTTTTATATAAATCATAAGTAGGCTACACCCCTGCAGCCTCAGGAAAAATTGGTCTTGTCTTTGTTGTATTAATTTAGATGGAATATATGGGCCAAAGGTGTTAACATAACCCACACAGTTAAAGCATTTCAAATAAAAAGTATTAAATAAGGCTTTCATTTCAACAACATCCCTTATTTCCTTTCCCTTTAGTTAAGAGTTTTTTAAAAGGAAAAAACCCCTTGTCGGATAGTTTTTTAGATGGTATTAAAGATGGATTAACTGTCCTTTTGGGGGAAAGAAAAGAAGTAAGTAGAGATGGGTATGAGCAGTTGTTGTTGTTCTTGTTATTAAAGTCCAATCCCAGTACCTAAAAGATAAAACCAGACACACACACACACACAAGGAGAGAGAAAAGAACAGCAAAGATAGAAAATGAAGTTTCTGTCTCTGTTGTTGACTTTCACTTGTAACTTCACTGCTGGAAAAACACAGGCACAGTACATGGTCTTATCCACTCTAAGACCTAACAAACTTGTACTAGCATCAGGCTATTTAGGAGGGCATTGCATTTAGCTGCCTCTTTCAGGTCACAGGCTTACCGCTATGTTCCAAAATATCATCTTGGCCAGCTAAGCCAGAGTTTTATTAGCCAGAAGGAAAAAGGAAGGGGGATAGTTAAGAAGAAATCAGGCAGGGAAGGAAAAACACATACTTTTGGGCAGGGTGGGGAGACGAAGTCTCACATCCCAATTGGTATTCGGAATTCTGCTGGAGCCAGTGGCAGTGTCACCTGGCTCCCTCTCTCTGTCCTGGTCAGGACATCTCTCGGGATCAGGATGACAAAGTCCCAAGAGATGGTGAGAGTGGCAGCCAGTAGCCAATTTTTCTCTCTAAAGTCACTTTCTTACGGCCTCCAAAAAGGCGTGGTTAATGGACTATTCCGTCTGTCTCCCTTTTGTACCTTTTCCCATCAACATTTGTTATGATTTGTGACATCTTATGATCTTTCACTTACTAGTTACAGTTTACCTCACAATTAGGGTAAATGTATAGGTCCAATTATCAGAACATCTCCTTCAGCCTGTCTTTGAAGGTAGGCTGGGAGGAGAAAAGTTCTCCAGAATTCATAGAATATCAGGGTTGGAAGGGACCTTAGGAGGTCATCTAGTCCAACCCCCTGATCAAAGCAGAACCAATTCCCAATTTTTGCCTCAGATTCCTAAATGGCCCCCTCAAGGATTGAACTCTCAACCCTGGGTTTAGCAGGCCAGTGCTCAAACCACTGAGCTATCCTCCCCCCCCTTAATGCCTCTCCATTTCCCACCCTTCCTTTGGTGTAATCATCAGAGGAACCTATCATTCTGGCTAACGAGGGCCAGTCCTAACCCCTGCAACTTTACCAACACTGGTTGAACATGCTGCCTCTGTGGCATTCAGTTCCCATCAGCATAGGGAACGAGTGAGAGTGGAATACGAACTCTAACAGCATGTTGCAGTATTGTCCACTATGAAGTCCACATTGATTATGTTGCATCTGCCAAACTCTGTTTTGCACCCTTATTCAAAGGTTTAGGGCCCACCATTAAATATAAAATTGGAGATTCCTCACACCCATTTTACATAAGTGTTAACTCCACTGATTTCAAGATAACTCCTGACTTACACTGATGTAAGAGGAGAATCAGGTCCCAATTGCTGATACAGAACTTTCTAAGTAAATATTAACCCCTGGTTACCACCTGTATGTTTCTGGCATCAACTGCCTACTTTATCAATGACACTCAGTTGAAAGCATAATGCTGCAAAACATCATACAGGATTGTACAGCACCTTGATATTCAGGAGTCAGTATTCTAGACACATTCCAGAACCAGTATTGGAGCACTGTTGTCCCTGTAGACAGGCTAGTAAGACTTATGTTGAAGTTTAAATTTGCTGTGCTGGAATCTGAGCCAGACTATAGCAGATTTGTCTCCTTTAAAAAAAAAATCCTGTTTCCTTGCCTTTTGCTTCTCCCTCTCTTCCATGGCTTCCATGTGCCCCTTAATTTTCTGACTGTCTCGCAATGCCTCATCACGGGACTTGATTGCCATAGAAAATTCTTCTTCTTTGTGTTCAAGGGTGGTCTGTGCCTTTGCAAAGAGACAGAGGAAGAGGGTGAATTCTAATTTTCAAAATCACAGGCATTGGTTCTAATAGCTTACAATTTAAGGTGTTGGAGGGACTTTACCAGCAAAATGGTCCAGATGTCCTGAAATCTAGACACCTTGATTTGGTATTTAGAACAAGAGATTTTATTTTTCAAAACAAGCATTAGAAAGAAACTGCCACCCCTCATCCGGCCTTAGTGAGGGAGATAAAGAGATGGAACTGGAAACTCCAACCCCCGTAAAGGCTGCAGTACTTTCCTTCAGGGGGCATTAAACCTCTTTTTGACTTAAACAAAGATCCAATATTTCCCTCAGAATCCAAGCTTTACAATAAATTAAACACGAGTAGCAGTGAAACAAGCATATGTATTTTCTCCTGAATCTTTTGATAGGATTTATTTCCTTGGTTTTATTTTTAGAGAATAGTCTTCTAGTTTAATGGATTTTTAAATATTTTGTTATGATGTACAAAGTCATGGATGCCTTATCAATAGTCATTACGGTCTCTCTCTGCAGATCATCCATTCTTCAAGCATTTCCTCATTTTAGTGCATGTTACTGTTTAATTGTTACATTTATTATCGTTAGAGATCTGCAATATTGTATATAACGTCTGACAAAATTAAAATGAGGCGAAATAAGAAATTCAGACTAAGCAAGAAAAGAGCCACTGCTCACTAATCCCCCAATAAACACAATCCTTATAATCCACAATTTGTAACAGAGAGGAAGGAGGGGCAAGTCAATTGTTTGCAAAATCCAAAGGCCACGTTAAACACAAATAGCTAACATTTCATGAGACTCCTCTGGATAATGCCAGCCATAACTATAGCTCTAGGCATAGGAACAAGTCTCTGGGTATACCACTTGTTTTAATATTAAAAGAGAACACAAAATAGGCAATTCAAAAAGAGATGGCGGAAAGGAAGAGATTTTAGCCAAACTCCTGACATATTGCCCCAAAAATGGAAACCAGAATAAGCCAGTTATATTTTTGGAATAAAAAATAGTAACTTTTAGTGACGTCCTCTGGGTATCAGGTACACAATATTCTCTAATCTCAGCTTGCCAAGAAAAAAAAACTTTAAGACTAAAATACTTTTGGCATTCTCAGAATCAAAGGTGATCTACTTTGTGTCACCCAGGGTAACTCAAAGTTTGTTTCTATTCTGTTCCTTGAAACTTCCATTTGTAAATCAAGTTCACAGCTTCTCAGCCGGGTTACCGAGATACAATTTAGAACACAGAGGGCTTCCTTTGTCCCAATCCCATCATAAACCAAACCTGATTATTGTCGTCCAACAAACTAAATATATATAGCATCAGTCAGAAGGTGGTCTGGCCTTTTTACATCAACAGTTCAGACAGGACCACAACTACATTATCTCAAGTCTAGAATCAAAAACACTTTCAGTCTGAAAACTTTGTCTTGTAAGTGGAAATCATTAACTGAGCCTGCACCTTTCTATACAAGAAGCTCCCAAATACACCTGTATTTGGTATTTTCCAGTATTTCCTCATTTTTGCTAACAATTTAATTATTAGTGCTCCAGAAACTGCCTTAAGTTTCCATCCTCCAGTTCAGAGGTGCCCAACCTTATTACACAGGAGGGCCACATAAACCTAGGCACAAACTTGTATGGGCCAAACAGATTCTACATATTTTAATAAGATTTACAGTCACCTGTATTGATTTATATTTTAAGTTCAGCTTCTTTGGTGTGTATTTGGATAGGTTGTTTCTATGTACAGTATTATCTATTTATACACTAATGTAAACTAAAATGATGTACACATGATGACAAAATGCTAATGAATCGGCCGTTAGTAGAGTGTATTGAAACAGGCCATGGGCCTTATGAAATGCTCTGGTGGGTCATTGGCTGGGCACCACTGCTAGTTTGTTTCAAAGTCTTCACTCACCATCAGGAAATCATCTTCACTAAGTTCTGCAGACCATTCAGCTTTCAATAGCCTTGGAGCAAGGATGTCTATTTTACCCTCCAATCTTTCCTCCATGGTCTTAATAGCATTTAACAAAGTCCTCAGAGAGATTCTAGGACAGTCACCACATTCAGAAGCAGACTTCCTTGAATGTAGACCCGGCATGAAATGAACCCGGTGTGAAGGGCAATGGACAGGAGAAGCATGCGATCCAAAGCCTGCAGCTCCCTCTCCCAAACCACCCATATCTGACCTAATGTAATAAACACTGGGCTTCTGCTGCCAGGGCCTCTCTGGGGATTTTCTTCTTTTTGGTGGCATTGTTGCTACAAAACAAATCAATTAGTCCATGTAGACAGAAATGGGTGGGAGGAGGGAAAGAGGGAAAAAATAAAGAAAACCAGAAGACCGCTCAGTAAGGTAACAAACTACCCCCAAAATGTCTATCCCACTGAAGACACAACAGAGGCCACACTCTCAGATGCTGCATCTTATCCCTGCTCTACATTACTTTATAAAGGCCTTGTAAACCATTTTAAAGCATCATTTACTATTTCTGATTAATTTGAGGGGGGGTTTCAGTTTTCTTTCCTAATACTTTGCAAGACCAAATTTTCCACAGCAACTTATCCAGGGAAGCTAAATCAGTGTGGTTTCCTTTCATATCTTATTAGCACTGAGACGTCACTGCTCACCAGTACAGCATTAGAACTATTTGCAATGTCACTACACCTTTCCCCTTCTTATCATACTATATACTGTGACCTCACCAAGCAGAATGTAACAGCTCACCATCTGGAACTTAATCTTGCGTCATGTGAGGCAGAACATTCTAAGGGTTCTATTCATGATTCTGCCAATCTCTTGCTGCGAGACCTTTCTGTGTCTCCATTTTCCCCCTATCTGTAGAATGGAGATAACTTAATATTATCCTTGTAATTTGCTTTCTCAAAGTTTGAGGACTTTCAGATAGTGGATTTTGGCTCCCATTACCACAGTGTCAGACTGTCTCACAATCTTTAAAGTATCTGTTAGAGCTAGTTGGGAATTGTTTGATGAAATATTTGTCAAAAAATTCCAATTTGTCAAAAGTGAAACTTTTTGCAGGAAAGGGTTAAGTTAGATGAATTTTTCAAATCAGTTTTTGGAATTTTTTTTGAAAATTTTGGTTTTCAAGGTCAAAACAACTTTCGATTTTCTAAACATTTTGAGTGCCCCAAACCAAATTTTTGTTGTTGGATTTTTGGTTTGCGAAAATTTGAGATAGTCATCCCAATTAAGGATGGAAAAATTTTTGTTTGACAAGTAAACACTTTTCTGCCCAGCTCCAGTATTTATCCCCCCTGACATCCCTGTGAGGTAGGGCAGCATTATTATAGGTATGACAACCAGATGATTTATTTGCCCATGGGAGGCAAGTGGTAGGGTAGGGGATTGAACCAAGGCCTACTGCGCCTTGGTTCAATTCCCTAATCCCATCCTAATCACTGCTGCATCCTGCCTCTCTAATCTGTAGTGTAAACTAGCGTGGCACATACTATCTCTTGGTTACCAGACAGAACTTATACATATGCATATCCTACAAATTAAGCATTTTCCTTCACCCCTTTAGAAGCTCTCCAGCCCAACAGTAACTTTAAGGCAGTTACTATAAACTGTCATTTTCTTTAAGAATCTAAAGGATTTCCTTCTCTGACCAAGAACTAATTTGCAATATTAAACTGACACTCACAGACTTCTGTTTCTTCTCAGACACCCAAACAAGACTAGCAGAAAACATGGCCCAGTGCACCAAATAAAACCTGCAAGCTTGGTACCTCTGCCCAGCACAACATAACCCCTCTTTGTGTTGTTCCTAACAAGACTGAATAAGCAATCTAGAACAGATTAGCCTGAACATTCACAGCCTTCTTCCTTTTCCCCCCTCCCAGAAAAGCAACCAAATAACCTGTGACAATTTATACTCTCTACAGTGAGCCAGGAATAGACAGACATGAAAATGCCTACAATCCCACCGATTCGGCAAGTTCCAGACCTAAACACACACATTACATTTGCAGGAAAACAGCCTTGTTGTTTTGGTACCTGCTTCAGCTGAGCTTCCATCCTTTGCATGTTAATCTTGACAGAGCCAAGTTCTACATTCACCTGTAATTTATAATAATAAAAGTTAGTATTAAGCTATTGATGTTCTTGAGCAGAGCAGTTTGACTCCAATGCTGAGAAGTGAAGAATCCTCCGAGTTTGATTGTACCTGAGTATATTTTGTCTCCAAGGCTGTATTCAGTTTGCGAAGGTGGCTATTCTCTGAATGTGCATCTGCAAGAGGTTGCAGTTCTTCCTCCAGCTGCTGTACTCTGGTCTAAAGGAAAAAGCAGAGACACAGTCAGCATGCATCTCACTGCACCTATTTAGTAAGTGAAGCGAAGAAATGAGCTTGAGACAGCCAGAGATGGGGGGAGAGAGTTTGTAAAACTCAAAGAAATTAACACTGAGCAAAGTCTATGAGGAGCAGCAAGAGTCATTTCACTTTATCTTCACATAAAGGCAAAATTAAAATAGGATGAATCATTTTAATACAAAGCTCAGTATAGTGTCTTGGCCGCTCACTTATGACTATCATCAGTATATTAAGGAGTAATTCTAGCTCACACACTTACTTCTCCAAGGTAGCTCAGAAGATTAAGAAAAGAAATTGCTTCTTCAATAAGCTTGCAGGCTCAGCTTGGGGAGCTAATGCGCAAACACTGCACAGCTTGGCGACAGCTCTTTGCTACTTAGTTAGAGACTATTATGCTCCCGTGTGGCCAAAAACTCTCCCCACACAAAGCTAGTTGATGTACAATTGAATCTAACAACGAGACTAACAACAAGAATCATGAGAGCACAAAACATAAGTGGCTACCAGTCTCCTAACATCAGGCCTCCTAATATCCCTCCTCCTAACATCAGGCCTTATATTGCAAGAAAGAACCTCCTTGACACAATCCAGGAGATACAACTGCCACTTTTCAAAGATATATAGGAGGTGCCTTGCCACCGACTCATCAATAAAAGACCAATATGGACTTTGTTACCAACCATCTCATCACATTGTGGTGAACAGAATGGGAACAAGCTGCTCCCCCTGTGAGAAACTCATCACTCAGTGCTTTACAAGAGACCCTGGCCTCAAGTTGCCATGCTGTCTCTGGTGCAAACTCAACCAGTTCAGGTGTGGAGTGGTGAGCTGTGCAGCAAATGACCACCCCTGGAGACTCAGGAACAGCCCTGTGTAGTTGCAGTGAGGCTGAGAAAACTGTACACCTATTGAATAGCTGCTCATCTCATGCTGGTCTATCGGGACTTCAAAGCCTCCACAAGGCTGCCCCCGAAGCTACTGAATGACTAAAGCATGTGTGATGCATACCTAAGCCCTTCTGACACTTCTAACATTTTTAGTTTTTCATCTGTTATCTCCCTGTTATATTTTTAAACCTTTTCCCATCTTTATTGTACCACGTTTGCATTCACTAATAATAATAATTATCATCAGATGTAGTGACACTACACAAATATGCAGTTGTCTCACCATGTAAATAGCCAACATTCTCTCCACTGGCCCCTTCTATGCTGTTTTTCATAAGCACACCAAAATCCATGCACCCCTTTCCCAAATTCTAAGGTACCCATCCGCAACTCAGACATGCAAATCTCTCGCTTTCATGATCCCCCTTCTACTGTGCACTTACTTTAATTTTCTTTATCTATATTTATAACCATGTTTCTGTTCCCTTCTTATTTTACCCCTTAAAATAACGTTCTTATCCAAGACACTCCAAACTCCCAAGCTCTCTTTGACAAGGGTTTCTAAACATGCTTCCTTCTAACTGTAATAGTGAAGGTGTGGTTAAATAATCCTGGATCAGATGGGCAGAAGGATTTCTCCCTGCTCTGAACAAACTGAAATAAAGGCAAAAATCAGGTACCTGAAGCTTTCCTTTGTCGTAGGCCAGTTTATTCTTACTTTCAGTCAGCTCTGCTAGAACCTGTTCGACTTGCTGTTGAGCATACTGGGAAAACAAGAGCAGAGGTCACCCTCTCCTAGGAAAAACAAGCCAAAATGGACTTGGGCTTCAGCATCTTGTCTCTTCCTGAGGCTTAGCCCTTTTCCCCTTCAAGTTTTAGCACTATCTTTGTCGTCCTGTTTTGTCCAGATTTTCATTTAGAAATGAACAAGAGTTCTCACCAAGTGAAACAACAGAGCAGCAGAAAGATGTAGTCATACCACCTTGGTACTGAGCCACCTCAGCCTATAGGAAGAAGCAGGCATACACTGGTTCTCAACCATCTAGACCAATCCCTGGATCACAGAGCCTAACCTCAAGCATAGGCAGCAAGAAAGTGAATGGCAGAAGAACCTGCCCTCTGGCAAGAGGGAAAAGAGGAGAAAAGGAATTGGCAAAGGACAGAGAGAGTGGGGAAGGCAAGGGTCATAGGCAAAAAAATGGTTCAGAGTGAGAGCAGGTATCAGAAAGAACAAAGAATTGGAAAATTATGGAGATGAACTATTTTTAAGCTTCAGAACATTCTGTTGATTCATACTCCTATAATGAGTGACTAACTATTGTGAAGCTAATTTGTGTGTGGAGGGGAGATGGTAACTAAACTGTCACTTATTATATTCTAACTTTAAAGAACTTAACTATCTTATTAGTTTTGATCACCATATGATAGATATTCATAAGCTATTTCAGCTGAATTTTCTCTAGCTTCCTGATTTGAGGACCTTTTTATAATAACGTTTTTCTGAAAGTCTCATGCTGACACAACTAGTGTAGACAGTTTTTACTACCATGAGATCTGGACCTGCTCAGTACAGTTGGAGGATACAGTGGTAAAAACTCTACAGCTGGTCTGCACTAACACTTCCACTGTTTCTAGCACTGGTCAAGTTTCAGTGCTACAGCAATAGTTAGAGAGGATAGGAAAAGAGACAGCAGAAATGACATCTCAAACTACCAATAGAAGTGTTAACTGACTTGTATCTGGCTATCTTCTATCTTATGGTGTATACAGGCTAAAGTCCCACCTACACTACATAATGGAACAGAATACACATGGGAAAATCCCTGATATAGTTGTACTTCAGGACCCCATGGGTACATACTCGGGATGGCTAGTCTATGTCACTGCTTGCCACTGCCCGTGTTACCCCGGCTACACAGCTAGTTTTAGCACTCTAGCTCGAGGAGAGCTAGCACATGTACATCAACACAAGTTTGGAATCACACCTCTAACTCCAAGTGCAGCCATAGCATAAGTGGTCCCTCCCACACAGCATGAATACTTTTCACTCTTTAACAAATTCAAATGGAAACTTGAAAACAAATGTAATATGTAGCCGTTATTTTAGTCTTTTGTCTCCCCTCTCACATTCCATTAGTTTAGAAACTAGGCACAGAAATATCATGTAATCAAGATAACTAGTTCAGATTGCAGTTTGACTCCTGGCACAGTCACTCACCAGTGAGAACACTAGGGTTACCTACCTATTTTAGAACAAACTGAAGGCGAGAGTATACAGGCCAACAAAAGCTGACTGAAAATCCCAGGTTACCTGCTGGTGTTCCAGTGCCGCCAAGCGATCCATTAGCCTCTTGTTCTCCTTATCCAGATTCTGCAGTGTGGATCTCATAGCACCCATTTCTAGCTTCAAAACAAGGAAAAATCCAATTCCAGTCATGTCTTTTGTATTGTATCCAAGACACTTAAATCAATGGACCAAATTTCAATCCCAAGTATGTGAATTATTCACAGGCCCTCATACCCAGAGCGACTTGCTTTTACCTTCCCTTCAGCACTAGTGATTCAGCCTTCCCCAAAAAGTTAATCTGTCAGGTAAGCTCAGCAGTAACTATGCTGCAAACACACTCAAGTATACATCACAGATCCAGCATTTAATTTCTCCAAGCTATTCAGGTTTGAGAAAATAAGTACATATGGCTTCAAAATTCAGTGGGGGCTGAAAATGCTGTTGAGGTGGTGCATTCAACTGCTAAGGAACAGTGAGAGTCTCATGTGACCACCAATCTCCAGCAATGGTGGAAGCTGTCGTGTAGATGTGAGTCTAAACACAGATGATTTAGCTGTAAAAACAACTGAGTTCTATCTCACCACAGCTACAATAATTGCTATAGTCAAAAGAGCTGCACCACTGGTAAATTATGGCTGTAAAGTTTGCTAAAGCATATGCAATGCTGCAGTCCAAGTCCAGAGATTCAGGTCTCCCTTCCAATCCATCTGCATCACTAACATCAGTACTAGAGAAAACTCTCACCTCCCTGTCACAGGTACAGTTAAGATAACACTGTCTGTACTATGGATACCAACCCAAAAGAAGGGATAGAATCAGAAGTCAGAGCGAACCATGCGTACTTGGTAGTACCTTGTTCCCAGTTAGTTCCACTTCCAGTTTGTTCCTTTCCTGTGTTATGTCACTTGCTGCTTTCTTCATCTGCGATAAGGAATTAAAATAAAGTCGCTTTTAAAATCAGCCAAAAAGCGACTCTACTAGACCCACCCTAGAGATCCATGAATACTTCCAACAGAGAGATGTAGCACTTCATCTCAGACAGAAAGGTCACAGACTAACCCTGAAATTAGACACAACTTTATACAGTGGATCCCTCCCATCCTCTTTCGCTTCCTTACTACACATGCAGGGCACTTTCCTCATTTCCCTTCCCTGACAGGGCAAGGCAACATCATAACTGTTACATTGCAATCTACTCTCTTATGTCCATCCACTAAACATATCACCAATGCTGTCTGCAATGACACCAAAGCATCAGAATGGGAGGAGGCCAAAGATTATGTTCCAACCCATCTTTCCACATTTGCAGAGAATATGAGACTATACTACTTCACCATGGGACCAACGCTGGGGAGGATGGGAATTTTAGCAAAACAGATGCAAATGTCTTCTTCTATGGGTACGTCTATACTACCCGCCTGATTCGGCGGGTAGCAATCAATCTTCTGGCATCGATTTATCGTGTCTCGTCTAGACGCGATAAATCGATCCCAGAAGTGCTCGCCGTCGACACTGGTACTCCTGCTCCGTGCGAGCAGTAAGCGGAGTCGACGGGGGAGCCTGCCTGCTGCGTCTGGACCCGCGTTAAGTGCTTTTTAGTTCGAACTAAGATACTTCGACTTCAGCTACGTTATTCACGTAGCTGAAGTTGCGTATCTTAGTTCGACTCCTCCCCTCCCCGTAGTGTGGACCAGCCCTGTGATACTTTTATTTTAAAGGTGTAAGAGATAGTAAAATATCCATTGTACTGCTTGCTGAAGACTCTCCTTCTCCATCAGTAGAGAT
Organism: Chelydra serpentina; assembly: GCA_037349315.1. Classification (NCBI taxonomy): domain Eukaryota; kingdom Metazoa; phylum Chordata; order Testudines; family Chelydridae; genus Chelydra; species Chelydra serpentina. The sequence goes on along the minus strand of JBAIAC010000029.1, from coordinate 29,883,688 downwards.
CCTCTCTCTTTCAGTGCTGTTTCCAGTTCACCTCGTAGTCTAGCAATAGTAGACTCCAGGAGCACCTTCTGTGTGGTTGTTGTCTCCTCGGCTAGGCATGCTTTTTGTCTGCAGCCAGCATGCTCCGTGTGCAAGGCCTCCCTGTGTAAGTGAGACAGGAAACAGCTGAGTTGGAGTTCTATACCTCACAATCTTAGATGTCCTGAACAGAAAATGGATTTTACGTTATACACCAGACATTCTTACTGGTACCTGTTTTACTGTGTTGAAAAGTCCCGATTAAGTGTCAGTCAGCAGGAAATATGTAGAGCCTGGCTTGGAGAGATACAGGGACCAGGACACACCAAAGATGGCTAGTATGCAAGGGAGAAAAGATCGAAGGATAAAGATTTAGAATATTCCTCACTCACAGCTCTTTTTGAAGTTGGGCTTTTTCGTTCTGCATGCTTTGCAGCTCTCCTATAATGTTGGCACGGGCAGCATCCAGCAACAAGTCTTGTTCCAGCAGTTTCTGAGTCATCCTCTCCTGTTCTGCCTAAAGAAGGAAAGGAAATGTCAGTGTGAAAACTCAAAGGATTATGCAAAAGTTTACAGCAAAAAAAGACTGGTAGAGGGTACAAAGCTGCTATTTAAACCAAAGTTCTCTCTCCTGGTCAGTTCAGGGATTTCTGTATCCTCTCTTAGTACTGGATATTATAACACAACTCGCTCCAATTTTTCAACATCTTTCTTGAAAAGTGGATGCCAGAACTGGACACATTATTCCCGTAGAGACTGCACCAGTGCCAAATACGGAGGTAGTATAATCTCTCTATTCCTGCGTGATATTTCCCTGTTTATGCATCCAAGGATTGCATGAGCGCATGGCCATAGCATTACACCAGGAGCTGATGTTCAGCTGATTAGCCACCATGACCCCCACATCTCTTTTAGTCACTGCTTTCCAGGATACAGTCCCCCATCCTGTAACTATGACTTATATTTTGTTCTTAGAAGACCTTACATTTGGCTGTATGGAAACACATTGTCTGCTTGTCCCCTGTTTAGCCTGTATTATTTACCACTCCCCCACTCTGTGTCATCAGCAGTCTTTATCAGCTATGATTTTCTGTTTTCTTCCAGGTCATTCATAAAAATATTAAATAATGTAAATATTTGGTGGTGTTTTTGGGCCTGCCCAAAATACACTTGTAAGTAATGCAAGAAAGCATAAACACTTTTTTTATTTAATTTAAAAATCTGTACTTGCTATTTAAAGGGTATCCAACCATAAACTGGAATTTCTTTAGTCCATTAAAAAAATCATCAATCTGATGTCTCTTTTAAATAAATACTTGCTAGACACATTAAACCAAAATAGTGAAGTCCTTAATCTTTGAGAAATCAATAAAGTCCCAGAAGATAGACTGATTGACTATCAGTCTAAGTTTTGAATTCTCTATCCCAAGGGAAGAATGCTTTGTGCCATTCTCTGATGACACCAACTGGCTGACAGAAAAATAGTTATAAATGCCAGAATGAGCAGAGACTAGTTCTGCACTGAAGAGACGGCAGGAACTGGCTGGAGGAAGGAAAGTATAAGAGAAATATTCTTCTTTTCTCCAGAGAAGAAAGAATAAATTCCAGAAGGTGATACATATTAGAATGCGTGACCTGGGGAAAGATTGGATCTAGTCAATTAAACACACTCCTGGGTACCAAACTGTGCACTGATTCTACCCTCACATTAATTTTCATTTTCTCACGGATATTGCCTGTTATCTGAGCAGGAGGAGGACGGAGAATTATAAGATAACATGGTTTTACATTTTATTGGGGTTTGATATCAAGTGTTCAAAACCAACTATGTCAAGATGACTAGAATTCGGAGTCTTAATCCATAACATATTTTACTGGATTCATGTAGGCTACTGGTTTATTGAGCTTTTCCCTCATCTATTCTTCCTGGTCTCTGAGCAACAGCTGCTTCTGGCTATTTTACGAGCCTAATTGTGAACTGCATACCTTAAGCATGGCCTGATGATCTGAAATGAGTTTAGCATTCTCCATGGAAACCTTGCGAAGTGTAGCACTCAGTTCTGAGCACTGTTGGTTCAACTGGTCATTAATGGCCTACAGAGGGGAAAACACGCAAGTTTTATTTCAGACTTTCTACAGTAGAAATAAAAACACTTACAAACCTATCAATTTCTTTTATCTTCCCTCTGCCCCCATCATCTTGCAGTTTTGAAGGTCAGTCTGACCTTTGCTATAACCAGGTCTACTGAGAAAAGTGTTCAGATAACACCAGTTTTCAGTGGAAGGGTCACAAAGTGTGCTGCTGTAAAAATGCTGTAAGACTGGCACAAACCAGTATCAGCAAAGCTAACGGTACTGAAGCTCTACCCTGATTCACTCAATGACACTTAGTATTTGAAGTAGCACGGAGCAAGAACAAAGGACCAGATTCCATTCTATAGTTTAAAAAATAAATTGTCTAGAACCAGTCACTGCAGAACTGTCTAGATGCAGGTTGCCCTTTGCCTTTCTCCAGGAAGTGAAAGATGGCCTTGTGACAAAAAACACAGGACTGGAAATCCAGGAAATCTAGGTATTATTCTCAGCTATGTGATAAAATCATTACAGAACGCTTTTTTTGTAAGGGACATCTCTTTACAATTTACACTACGGCAGAGCTGCAGAAATGCCAAGACTCTAACACTGGAAAGATCCATTCACTTCACTGGAGAGCTGATGCTAAACAGAAAACTGTTGTACAGGATGGAAGTGAAGGTGAGCATTAGATAGCCAAAAACTCCAAACATTTTGCAGCACATCTTGTTTTTACTAAAGCAGCAATTAAGTGTCTTTCAGAGATTCTGTGGCCAGCAGGGACCATTATAATCAGCCCTAATATACCTTTTCAATATGTAGAAATTGCGCCTTCTTAGAAGTCTAAGTATATCCATAAAAGGAACCACAAGAATGGAAGTCTGTTAGAATCGTGGCTAAATCAGAGACCATAAAGTAAAGCGAATATTTTGGGATTTCAAATGACAACATCAAGAAACTAAGTCATCATATTTAACATCTGTATCTGAAGCTTTTCATTGTCACTAGCTCAGCAAGCAAACTGTGTAGCTTTCATTGTGTAGCTTTACCCCAGACCAGGGAGGCATACCAAGATGTGAGAATCACACTCAATTAGGCATTGTAGATCCTGTCCCCCATATTTTAGCTCTGTGATATGGTAAGAGATGCTACTTTCATTACCTGTACTTTTTCTGCTGTCTCTCGCAGAGCTGTTATTTCAGATCGCAGCTGCACATTTTCCTCATGTTCTTTGCTGAAAGACAGCTGTGCTTTCTAAAGGGAAGAATCAAATAGAATTTCTCCCTGAGAAAAGGTTAAAACAGACATAGTGTATTTCATCATCCAGCCAAGAATTTCGGGGCATTTCACATTTGTCTCTCACCTTTTGTTTAACAGAGCTGGTTAGCCTGTTACAGTGCTAACCTACAGATGCCAGCCTGGGCTCCATTAATATAAACTTCCTTTGCCAATGATTGCCAAGATTATGAGACTCCAGTTAGCCTTTTCTGCATGTGTATTTTCTTTATTTGGATAGTCAAGCACAACCTCATATCAATTCAAAACACCTATTTGCCTTTACTGTCAGTGATCTTGGCATCATCCTTGACCCTAAACTCTCCTCCTGCCACAAATCCTACATCTGCTCATCTATCACCATTGCTGCAGCACTGCTTGTATATACCAAGCCTTGAGTTCACTAAAACCTTTTTGCTTTCAAGCACAGCTTTGGGCTGCATATACATAGACCGCATACAGACTGTAAGCTCATTGGGGGCAGTGACTATTTGTTGTATTGTACAGTGGCAAGCACAAGGAGGTCTTGTTACATCACTCAGGCTCCTACGCACTACCGCAATATACAAAATAAATAATAATGGTCCTGCTTTGAGCAGGGGGTTGGACTAGATGACCTCCTGAGGTCCCTTCCAACCCTGAGATTCTATGATTCTATGAGAAGGTAAATAGCTTCTTTCTATGACCCTGTTGCAGCCACACTTGGAATTTTGCATTCAACTCTAGACTTTTCACTGATAGGAGCCCTTCCCCATAGTAGTAAAAATCTCCACAACCAGTAAGGGGTTACAGCAAATACATCCAAAAATCAAAGACAAACCTAGGTTAGACACGTAACTTGTGACATTAATCCCTGTTTTGCTAACTGTTTAGTAGCCTTTAAGGGCTTGTTTTACACAGGGAACTGAGAAAAATTTATCTAAACTAACTAAAAAGTGTGAATTTAAAATGGATTAGTTGAACCACATTAAGCCCCTGTGTAGACATTCTTATTCGGAATTAAAGTAGCCTTAATTTTATTTAGCCTTGAGTCTCTGGGTGGCATTTGTTCACATAAAAAAGGCGCTATCCAATCTCACCCACATAACAGTCCCTGTACATGAAAGAAATAACAGAGGGTCTGCAGGTCAGGACTGAGGTACAGTGGTATTTTGCTTCTTTCATTAGAAAAAGGAGAAAAATCAACCCTTTCCCCCTCCAACAGTTGTTTACAACTTACTTTTGCTTCTTCACTGAGCTGGGAAATGATGCAGTTTCTGGAATCTAAGGCAGAGCAAAAACAAAACAAAGCCATGAAACTGTATGGTTGTAAATCAAAATGTCACCTTTTTAATTAAAGTGGCTTGCTTAGGTAACTGAATATGGAACAAATGTGCAAGATTTCCGTAAACATGCTGCTCTGTCTGATAACACTTTTATTGATAGATCTAACCTTTCAGTAGGATCACTGTAGAGCACATCCTTCCTTCCTGTTAATCACAGGCAACACTACTACTATTTGTTTTAAAAAAAATTTTAAAGAGAAAAGCACATAATTGTACTTCTCACTTATGCATGCAATTACTGTGAGTGCACATGCTTCGTGGGTAACTGTGCTCATAACCTGAATTATGTGGCAATTGTACACACAAATTATGTGCAATACCATATATGTTTTTGTGTCTAAAAACTCAGGCCCCTAGTTTTAAACACACACACAGGGTACAAAATGAATGTACTTGTGTTGGTCTGAATGAACTATCTGTATACCGTTCCTCTTCCAGTTCTGAACTGCTTCTGAATGAGATACTGACAAAGGTGAAGAGACGAGAGATACATGAATTAAAAGAATATAAAAATGAAGCCAATCAAAGATTTTTGGTTATAACATCCAAAGTACAATCTGGAAAGGTCAGTCAAAAGATATTTCAAATAACAAAGGAAGAAAGCCTTAATCAGAAGGATAATTTCACTTTTACTTTCTGCATGAATCTCTCCCCCACAAGTAAGCAAACTCCCTTTGGAGAAGCTAAAGAAAAAAATGTTACATGAAAAATGCCATTTCATTTCTTCCTAATTCAATCTGTGCGGAAGGGATCAAAGTACATGGTGACAAGCTAAATTCCCTCTAAGCTGCATGGCCACACGGCTGCCTATGAAGCACCGCACAGGCGCTCAGGGCTCTCTCCCCAAGCCCCGGACCTACCGTGTTGCCCCTCCCCTGCCAAGGGGACAGGCACCCCTCCCCTGGTCCTGACCCAGCCCAGCCTGGATCTGCCATGGCTGGGGGAGAGGCGCCTCTCCCCTCCAGCCCAGGTGCTGCTGCTGGGAGTTCTCTCCATCGTAGCCCCAGGGAGCACCAATGCACCCCAAACCTCTCAGCCTCAGCTCCACCCCAGAGCCCTCCCCCCCTCCCCTCTGCCCCAGGCCTGAGTCCCTCATCCCTGGCTCCACCCCAGAGCCCGCACTCCCAGCAGGAGCTCACACCCCAACCCTCTGCCCCAGCCCTGAGCCACCTCCCACACTCCGAACCCCTTGGTCCCACCCTGTCACATGAATTTTGTTATGTGCACCAAATATAGAGGTGATGTGTCCTAGTGGGTGGTGGAACCCTTAATCAAGCTGCAGGATAATTATTGCTGTCTCAGTGAGGCAGATATGGCTCATTAAATTTCATCCTGAATATAAAGGAAGAGGGAGTGGCTTTCTGGCAGAAGGAACTAGAATCTGGAAAAGACAGGTCTTGAGGGAAGGAACCCTAGGAAGAACGTTTAGACAATATTGAGGATTTTTCAGGGGTGGAGGGCAGGGATTTTATGTTTTGTTCTATTTTTAAAGAAAAAAGCAGATCCCAGGAGTGGTCCTTTCATTCTGCAAGTGTGTAACTTTTGTTTGGAATTGGGTGGAGATTCCACCGGCTTACTTCACTGAAGCAGGGATTCCTGATCAGATCAACTAAATTTTCATTCACTGACATCTTTGTTCTGAGAGGCTGTTTGTGTTCCTCATTAAATCCCTCCCCTGCATCACAGTGCTTCTCACAGCAACTCCCAAATTATCTAAAGGAAAAGTGGTCAGGGAACTTTTCATGCTGTGCTAACTTACACCCCTGCCCATAGCTCCAAAAGACCAAGTCATTAGCAACCAGCATAATACCCAAATATCAGTTCAAGAATTAAGTCCTATGATTACTCACTAGCTCTTCTCTTAAAGAGACTCGCATTGATAGCAATTTTCTTAATGGATTTCATAATTCTATTTCCTTCTCCCTATTATTACTGCAGCCACTTTCCTCCAGGTAGGAAAAGTTTCAGCAGCTTCAGATAAAAGCCAAGAGAAGTCTCTTCAAGAGTTCATCACCTCATAACCAGCAGTCCTCCCATTAGCCAATATAGCTGTATCCTATCAGGAGGACCCTATTAGCTTTGAAATGATGGACCTCAGTCACTCAAGCCTCTGCTGTCTGGTAGGGAAGGTGTTGTAGGGCTAACAAATCAGAATAATAGAAATGTAGGACTGGAAGGGACCTTGATGGATCATCTAATCCAGTCCCCAGCACTGAGGCAGGACTAAGTATTATCTAGACCATCCCTGACAGGTGTTTGTCCAACCTGTTCTTAAAAACCTCCAATGACAGAGATTCCACAACTTCCCTTGGTAATTCGTTCTAGTGCTTAACTATCTTTACGGTTAGGAAGTTTTTCCTAATGTCTTACCTAAATCTCCCTTGCTGCAATTTAAGCCCAGTACTTCTTGTCCTGTCCTCAGTAGTTAAGGAGAACAATTTATCACCCTCTTCTTTTATATACTTGAAGACTTATCATATCCCCCTTTCAGTCTTTTTTTTCCCCAGATTAAAAAAATCCAGTTTTTTAAATCTTTCCTCAGAAGTCATGTTTTCTAGACTTTTAATCATTTTTGTGGCTCTCCTCTGGACTTTCTCCAAATTGTCCACATCTTTCCCAATGTGTGGTGCCCATAACTGGACACAGCACTCCAGTTGAAGCCTTATCAGTGTTGAGTAGAGTGGAAGAATTACTCCTCGTGTCTTGCTTAAAACACTTCTGTTAATACATCCCAGAATGATGTTCGGTTTTTTTTTTGGTTTTTTTTTTTTGCAACAGTATGATATTGTTCACTCTCATTTAGTTTGTGATCCACTTAACACCCAGATCCCTTTTCTGCAGTACTCCTTCCGAGGCAGTCATTTCCCATTTTCTGTTTGTACAATTGACTATTCTTTCCTAAATGTAGTATTTTGCATTTGTCCTAGTGAATTTCATCCTATTTATTTAAGACCGTTTCTCCAGATCATTTTGAATTCTAATCCTGTGCTCCAAAGCACTTGCAACCTCTCCCAGCTTGGTATTGTCCATAAACTTTATAAGTGTACTCTCTGTGCCATTATCCAAATAGTTTATGAGAATATTGAATAGAACTGCACCCGGGAGAGATCCCTGCAGGACCCCACTCGATATGCCCTTCCAGCTTGATTGTGAACCATTGAGAACTACTTTCTGTTTTGTTTTTGCAACCAGTTAGATGCTTACAAATTGTTTTTGCTTGTTTCCTCCATCATCTTTTTGGGTATCAAAGTTAAACTGACTGGTCTATAATTCCCTGGCTTGTCTATTCCCCATTTTATAGATAGATACTATATTTGCCCTTTTCCAGTCCTGTGAAATCTCCTCTGTCCTCCAGAAGTTCTCAAATATAATCACTAATGGCTCAGCAATCTCTTCAACGAGTTCCTTAAGTGTTCTAGGATGTATTTCATCAGGCCCTGCCTACTTGAAGATGTCTAACTTGTCTAAGTAATTCTTAACTTGTTCTTTTCCTATTTTGGCCTCAGATCTTACCCCATTTACACTGATGTTCACTGTTAGTCATCCAATCACTGCTAACTTGTTTGGTGAAAACTGAAACAAAAAAGGCAATACTGAATTCTAGCTGAGAACCTATCATACCCAGGTCAGCTTTCAGCTGTGTACACTCCTGCCCCAGCTGTGCAGTTCTCTCCTCCTCCTTCTGTAACCTCTCTCGGGCAAGCTGGACATCCTTGTGCAGGCCATGGCAGTCCTGCTGCAGCACCTGTACCTATAGGGATATCACACACTCAGATTTTCTCTGGGATATAGAGTTTTATAAAAACATAAGAATCTAAGCAAGTTTCAGAATCCAAAAGGTCAGCCTATTGGAAAGGAAAAAGCTAATCAGATTGTTTCAAGCATCATGTTTTAAAGAAGAATCACAAAGGGCAGGCAGTGAGGTTTCAGAGGTTATAGAAAGGGTCCCGATTGCCTGCCTGCTTTATGCAGTCAAAGGGGTGGAGGCTAGAGATAATAAAGATACATATTATAAGCAGGGGCGGCTCTTACAATTCTGCCGCCCCAAGCAGGGGTGGCGGCGCCCCGCCCCCGACGCCGGCAGACGTAGCGGGGCCCTGCCACGTCTGCCTGCGTCGGGGGCAGGGCCCCACCACGTCCGCCCCGCCCCCGACGCAGGCAGTCCCATTCCGGAGCGGCAAGGGGACAGCGGCGGACCTGCCGCCCTTTTGCCGCCGCGGCAGGCAAGACTGGGGCGGCAGTCCGAGTCCCGCGGCGGCAATTCGGCGGCGGGAAGAGCGGACCTGCCGCCGAATTGCCGCCACGGGACTCGGACTGCCGCCCCCTTCTCACCTGCCGCCCCAAGCACCAGCTTGGCAAGCTGGTGCCTGGAGCCGGCCCTGATTATAAGATAAGTGAAATCAAATTAGCAGGGTGGCCAGTGATTGCATTAACAAGGATCACAGAAAGACAGGCTTTGTGGATCTGCCACTGAAGGCAGACTGTTAAATAAGCAAGGTCTGAACATATTAACCATTCTGTCTCTTCTCACACTACTTATCAAAACAGAACACTGTGATAAATGCAAACATCAGAAAGCATGGGATGGATTAAATTAAACTGTTTTCTCTCCTTTTATTCCAATCTTGTTTTGCTCATTCACTGTTAGTTTCCTGTATAATTTCAAGTCTACATGAATCTTCAGATAACTCACAAAAGCTAGGAAAAGAAGAAAGTATGAAATTTCAATTAGCAATATGCTGAACAATTCCAGAGGCAGCAGAAGGGACCTTGAAGGAACAGAGATTAAGCAGATGCTTGACAGCCCAAAACCTATTTTCCCAGGATTGACAAAACATATAAATAAATCAGTGTTTGCTCATTTGATTAATTTAAACATGTATAAATCTCACAACCTGTTTTTTTTTGTTTGTAGTCCTGTTGTAGTGCTGTCGATTTAGAAATATTTAGGCAGCCTTTATTGCTTGGTTATTTTGTTGTTGTTGTTGTAAAGTATAACCAAATCTCTCCCTGCATTCACCTCCCTTATGCTTCACAAAGGCTTCATATTGCAAATGCACTTGTGAACTGAAAGCCACCTTTGTTGTTGTGGGAATTCATGGGGAAAACATTGTTACTTCAGAAGGTTTAAGAACTCTATCGAATATCTTCAGAAATGTTGTTTTCTAGCAGAAAGCTGTACCAGTACTTTGCTAGCTGATACTACTATGCATATTTCTAATGTTCAATATTGTTTAGTTACTTATAAAACACTGGAAATATTTGTACCATTGATAATATTGAAAAGACCAAAAAAAACCCAAAACCCTTAACTAAAATTAGAGAAATTGCCAGCTGAAAACTTAGTATAAACCAGTCCTAATTAACTTCCTTCACCTTCTGGTGTATCATGAATATCAATGTAGATTCCTTAATAAAGCCACAGTACATACAGAGGCATTCCATAATAATGGCCATACAGGGTCAGATCAATGGTTCATCTAGCCCAGTATCCCGTCTTCCGAGGGTGGCCAGTGCCAGATGCTTCAGAGAGAACAAATAGAACAGGGCAATTTATCGAGTGATCCATCCCCTGTTGTTCAGTCCCAGTTTCTGGCAGTTGGAGGTTTAGGGACACCTAGAGCATGGAGTTGCATCCCTGACCATCTTGGCTAATAGCCATTGATGGACCTATCCTCCATGAACTTTTTTTTTAACCCAGTTATACTTTTGGCCTTCATAACATCCCCTGGCAATGAGTTCCACGGGTTGACTGTGCATTGTGTGAAGAAGTTTGTTTTAATTCTGCAGCCGTATGCATTTCATTAGGTGACCACTGGTTCTTGTACTATGTGAAGAGATAAATAACACTTTTCCCCCCACGCCATTCATGCTTTTATAGACCTCTGAGATATCCCACCCTTAGTCATCTCTTTTCCTAAACTGAACAGTCCCCATCTTTTTAATCTCTTCTCATATGGAAGGTGGTCTATACCCCTCATCTTCCCCTCGCCCCCTTCTCTGTACTTTTTCCACTTCTAATATCTCCTTTTTGAGACAGGGTGACCAGAACTGCATGAAGCTTTCAAGGTGTGGGTCTATCATGGATTTATGTAGTGGCATTATGATATTTCCTGTTTTATATATCCCTTTCCTAATGATTCCTAACATTCTGTTGCTTTTTTGACTGCTGTTGTGCATTGAGCAGATGTATCCAGAAAGCTATCCCCAATGACACCAAGATCTTTCTTGAGTGGTAACCGCTAATTCAGATCCCATCATTTTGTATGTACAGTTGGGATTATGTTTTCCAGTGTGCATTACTTTGCATTTAGCAACACTGAATTTCATTTGCCCTTCTGTTGTCCAGTCACCCAGTTTTGTGAGATCCCTTTGTAACTCTTCACAATCTGCTTTGGACTCAACTATCTTGAATAATTTTGTATTGTCTGTAAACTTTGTCATCTCACTGATTTACCCCTTTTTCCAGATCATATAGGAGTATAGTGAACAGCACTAGTTCTAGAACAGATCTGGGGACTCTGATATTTACCTCTCTCCACTGTGAAAACTGACCATTTATACTCACCCTTTGTTTCCTATCTTTTAACCAGTCTCATGGACTTTCTCTGTTATCCCATGACTGCCTACTTTGTTTAAGAGCCTTTGGTCAGAGACCTTGTCAAAGGCTTTCTGAAAGTTTAAGTACATTACATCCACTGCATCACTCTTATACACATGTTGGTTGACACCCTCAAAAATTCTGAGTGGTGAGGCATGGCTTCCCTTTACAGAAGCCATGTTGATCTTCCCCAACAAATTGCGTTCACCTGTGTGTCTGATAATTCTGTTCTCTATAATAGTTTCAATCAATTTGCCTGTTACTGAAATTAGGCTTCCTGACCTGTAATTGCCAGGATCACCTCTGGAGCCTTTTTAAAATTTCAGCATGCTATTAGCTATCCACCAGTCAACTGCTACAGGAGCTGACTTATGAGATAAGTTCCACATCAGTTAGTAGTTGAGTTCTTTCAGAATTCTTGGGTGAATACCAGCTGGTCCTGGTGACTTATTACTGTTTAATTCATCAGTTTATTCCAAAACCTCCTTTATTTACACCACAATCTGGGCTATATCCTGAGATTTGTCACCTAAAAAGAATGGCTCAGGTGTGGCAATCTCCCTCACATCCTCTGCAATGATGACGGATGCATTTAGCTTCTCTGCTGCAGCTGTGTCTTTCCTGAGTGCTTTCTTCAACTCCTCAATCGTCCAGTGGTGCCACAGGCTTTCTGCTGCTCATGTACTTAAACATTTTTTTGCTGTTAGTTTTTGTGTCTTTTGCTCGTTGCTCTTCAAATTATTTTTTGGCAATACTTGACTTGCCAGAGTTTTTGCTCCTTTCTATTTTCCTTATTAGGCTCCGATTTCCAATTTTTAAAAGGGGTCTTTTTGTTTCTAGCCATCTTTTACTCAGCTTTTTAGCCATGGTGGCATTTTATTGATCCTCTTACTTAAAAAAAAAAGTTTGGGGCATACATATAGTTTTGAGCCTCTATTATTGTTTTTAAAAAGTTCCCGTGCAGCTTGCAGGCATTTCACTCATGACTGTTGCTTTTAATTTCCATTTAACTAACCTCCTACTATGTGTAGTTCCCCCTTTTGAAGTTCAACGCTACTGTGCTGGGTTTCTTTGGTATTTTCCTCCCTACAAGGATATGAAATTTAATTATATTATGGTTGCTGTTACTGAGTGGTTCAACTATATTCACCTCCTGGACCAGATCCAGTGTGCCACTTAGAACTAAATCGAGAATTGCCTCTCCCCTTGTGGGTCCAGAATTAGCTGCTCCAAGAAGCAGTCGTGAACAGTGTCTAGAAATTTTATCTCTGCCTCCCATCCTGAGGTGATATGTTCCCAGTCAATATGGGGATAGTTGATAGCTGCCTATCTAACCAGCCCTCACCTTACTATTGGGTTTTCTGTTTGTGTAGCCTCTCTAATCTCCCTGAGTGTCTCACCATCAAGGTCACCATCCTGGTCTGTAGTATATTCTTACTGTTACTATTCAAGCATGGAATGTCTATCTATAGAGATACCATGACACTATTTGATTCATGTAAGATTTGACTCTAAGCTTTCTTTCACATATAATGCTACTCTTCCACCAGTACAACTAGGAGTCCGGTGGCACCTTTAAAGACTAACAGATTTATTTGGGCATAAGCATTATTGGGTAAAAAACCCATTTCTTCAGATGCATGGAGACAGACTAACTCGGCTACCCCTCTGATACTGTCACCAGTGCAACTTACTCTATCATTCCTATATATTTTATACCCTGGTATAATCATATCACATTTATCATTTCTGCAAGTTTCTGTGATGCCTATTTATATAATATGGAGATATACCTCTCTCACAGAACTGGAAGGACCTTGAAAGGTCATCAGTCCAGTCCCCTGCCTTCACTAGCAGGACCAAGTACTGTCCCTGACAGATTTTTGCCCCCAGATCCCTAAATGGGCCTCACAACTCACATCCCGGGGTTTAGCAGGCCAATGCTCAATCCACTGAGCTATCCCTCCCCAGTATATATTCTCATTTAATACCAGGCACTCAAGTTCACCCATCCTAGTATTTAGACTGTTTGCATTTGTATACAAGCACTTATAAAATTTGTCACTATTTAGTTGTCTGCCTGCACGTCGTGTAATTGAATAGCACTCATTTTTGTTTGTTTTTCTTCAGTCCATACCTCTACTTTATCAACTTCTATCCTCTTCTCTTTACTAGACTATGGAGTATCCCCTTTAATAAATCCTCTCCCAAGGGAGGGTTTGTCCAAATGGTGTGCACCTCTGCACCGGTTGGCTTACTCTCAGCCCTTATCTTAAACTCTTCTATGACCACTTTAATTTTACATGCCAGTAATCTGGTTTTGTTTTGGTTTAGGTGAGCCCATTCTTCCAATATAGGCTCCTCCATTCCCAAAAGGTTCCCCAGTTCTTAATAATCCTAAATCCCTCCTCCCAACACCATCGTCTCATTCGAGACCCTGCAGTTCTGCCTATCTAACCAGCCCTGCACATGAAACTGGAAACATTCCAGAGAGTGCTACCATGATGGTCCTGAATTTTAATCTCTTGCCTAACAGCCTAAATTTGGCCTCCAGGATCTCTTTTATCTTTCCCTATGTCAGTGGTACCTACATGTACCATGACCACCAGCTCCTCCCCAGGACTGCCCATAAGTCTGTATAGATGTTGCAAGAAGTCTGTAACCTTCACGCTTAGCAGGCAATTCACTGTGAGGTTCTCCCAGTCATCACAAACCCAGCTATCTATATTTCTAATAATTGCATCCCCCCCGCATTACTATTACCTGTCTCTTCCTAATAACAGGCATCCCCTCCCAAGAGAGAGATGCTCTGGGTGAGAGAATCCCAACTATGGGATTGTTTCACTTCACTTCAGCTTGATGTTCTCCTTCCCCAAGACTCTCATCCTCCTCAACAGCACAGGGGCTATGAGGCAGAGGTAGGACTGCTCTACTGTGTCCAGGAAAGTCTTATCTATGTACATCTCTGTCTCCCTTAGCTCCTCCAGTTCAGCCACTCTGATATCAAGAACCTGTATTGTCTCTACGGACCATGAGGTTCTTGCACTGAATGCACACATATGCCCTCTATCCACAAGGCAGGTAATCATATGTGCTGCATTCAGTGCAATAAACTCAATCGCCCTCACTCTGCTGCAGGACTTTCTGCTTGCATTATTTTTACTTTTGCTGGATCTCACAATTGCTGGTCTGTTTCTCTGCAGAGCATTCACACTGAATTGCTTGTCAACTTTTAGACCTTTAATACCTCATTATAATTATTTAATCAAGATTCCCCTTTTCCACACCTTTCATACTGAAGCTAAGTAATTACAAAGATATGTTAACTGCTCTCTAGGAGGAACACTCCAACCTCTTATTATTATTCCTGCTAGGAGGCAAAAAAAAAAAAAAGAGACACACAAAGAAAAAGTGGAAGAGGTGCTGTGCTTCTCCAACCTGTTCCCGTTCTGCCTCCACTGTTATCTCCATATCCTGCACACGTCGCAGCATGGTTGCTTGGGATTCCTCCAAAGACTCCCGCAGACTTGACTCCTGGGAAAGCTGCTCCCTTAGCTACAAGAGACAAAACACTGGGTATGTGGCTGGAGACAGCACCAAGCCATAAAAGCTGAAGATTGATGAAGTAGATAGGGGTTCGATACAGCAAAGTAACCACTATTAGTAATATCCAGTGATCTGCTGAAGGTGATAACACTATGAAGTATTTCATGAAAGTGGTAAAGCAAGGATGTAATACCAAACAACCCACTCAGCTATGGAAAATATATTCATAATCAGACAGATTTGGCACCTGGACCAAAATTTGTGTTTACTGAAAGTAGCAATTATACTCCCCGCTCAGCTCGCTGCCAGTCTGTGGTTCCAGCCGCTGGCCTCTTGCCTGCCGGCCCCACTCAGCCCGCTGCCGGCCTGGGGTTCTGTTCAGCAGCGTGCCATTAAAAATCGGCTCACATGCCTCCTTTGGCACGCGTGCCACAAGTTGCTGACCCCTGATTTAGGCACATTGTGTGAAACTTCCTATAAAAGCAAATCACACACAATATGCTCTTGACCCTATGCAACAGGTGATTCTAATCTCTGGTGTCCCCAGGAAAAGCTAAGACCCAGGAGAGTTTTTTATCTCCAGGTGGTGTTGACAGAACATGTAGATTACTTTGAAGCCTGATTCTCTAAAGACATTTGTATCAAGTTACTAATAAGGGGCCCGATAAGAAGAGAATTCCTAGGGACAAACATGAATAAATGAGGCTATGAGAAGAGGCTTTTCTTCGGTTTGTTGCAGAGAAACCAGCACCAATTTGAAATGGGGCCTAGAACTGGAGCCTAGCTACATGCTGGTCACGAGTACTGCCAAAATACTGAGTGTTAAACATGTGAGCTAGCGTATCTGGGAATAGAAACTTCTGCTTCCTCTGTGAACTATAAAAAGAGAGCATCCGATACACACCAAGATAAATGTTTAAAGTTGTATAATGACTACTATTATCTGAAGAGACTCCACATGATGCTTCAGATCTGACATCCTCCAGTGAATACAGCACAAGTACCTAAATGCATTGCATATAACAAGGGCCATGTGTACTTCAGGGCAAGCTGAACCTCAATGTTACTGCAAGACCTGCCGCCTTTCTCCAGCACTCCAGTACAGCAAACTGGAAGTTCTATTGCAAAGTCAACTATTTTTAAAAACAGAAGGTTTTATTTAATAATTAAATGAAAGTAAGTGATAAAATCTCTGAACCAGTGGTCTTGGGAGATCTGGCCAGTCACACACAGTGATAACTTTACTTGTTTCCAGCTACTAAAGAACATTAATAGAAGCTGAAAATACATAGAAAAGGAATGCCAGGAAAGTAATTGTTATAGGTGCTACAAAGAGACTCAATCATCAATTGGCGCTGTTCTGTGTGATTGTGAATGGGAAAAGAAGTGGTCCACACCAGAAGTCAGAGAAGCCACTCACGTACACTTACGTATACTACTTACTTTGATATTCACTTTTATGATTAAGTTTTCAGTGTGACCTATGTTGACAGAGTATCCACATTGTAGTTGTAGTTGGAGGTTTTGACAACTAGGGCTTTAGGCTCCCAAGAACAGTGAGAGAAAGTACTTAGCTTTCTGGCACTCCCATGAGGCACTTATGGTTTTTTTGAACTAAGGAGGGAATACATCTTCTTTCCCTCCCATTTTATGGAGTAAGGTGGGCTGGGCGGGGAGAGGAAATCCATTTTCCCAATAGAAAGAGCGATTTGCATGATCTCACCAAGTGTTTCCATTACCTATCTCACATCCTTTCTGTTCCCTAAAGGCTTACCACCACTGTGGCCGCTTTATTGCATCCTTCTGGCCAAGACATGATCAGGACACCTTAAGTCTTTCAGAACTGCTGCTCATTTGGCTTGAGAAGTTATTAAATGACAAAAAGGACATAACCGACATTCTCCAAAAGGATTAGCCTGCTTTGCAGACGCTCACACCCTACTTCATCAGGACAATAAGATGCCTCATGTCTGCACTTTATTAGCCAATAACAAGGTAGCTGCTACAACTTGTTCACTAGCTAGCAGACATTTAGTCACCAGTTCCATTTTTGGATGCAATAAAGTCATTATCCAGGACCACAAGAAGCAGTTAGAAAATTGTAGGCTAAGGGTAAAACCTACTTCCACAGCATGGAACTCAGGTCTCTGTTAGTAACTTCAACCAACACATTTTTGTATCTTGCATGAAGGACATTCTGTCTTAGGTTTGTAGATCGGGGCATGCTCAGCAGCCTTCTTTCAGATGTGCATATTCCATTCCTGGTTTTCATAGATTCATACCCAGATCACCATCCAGGCTTTTCCCCAAAAATCTTATCACCTCATTCTTCCTTCTAACCTTCTTTTATGCTTACCTCCTGAAGTCTACGGTTCATTATGTGTTTTGTTGTCCTCAGCTCCTCCGCTGCAATGGCTACATCTGTCTAAAAAGGACAACAACAAAAAAAACACACCCAAAAAACAATTTATGCCTCACAACTGCAGCAAAACTTTCAAGAGTATTTCAAAACCAAGCTGGCCAATAACCCATTGGTATTGTTTTTGACATGACATTACATGCCATGCTGGGACCTCAGTTTGATTCCTAGTTCGTTGCTCTAAAGAGACAAACAAGTTGCATTGCTTTTCAGCAATCACTTAAGACAATTAAGAAGATGGGATAACAGATTCCAGACTAGTCCTCTTCAGCTGGAAGGATGGTGGCCTAGCTGTGGGACCCAGAGAGTATACAGGAAAAATGGAAATGTGCTTAGCAATCCATGAGTTGGAGGTGGAGAACCTCAATTCTTGAGGGGTTATAAATACAGGGTTTGTTGTTGTTTTTTTAAAGTCACACAATTTATCACCATCATTTATTGCTGGATCCAGAGAGAGTCCCATTAAAGATGAGATTGTCTTTTACTCCAACAAAAACAGCACCACCCACACAATGCCATTTCTAATCACACATACCTAACCTCTGAGCACATCAATTTCAAAGTTGGCAGCATTTAAAGACCAGTGCATTAGTTATTGGAATCAGTATAGACACTCTTCAAGGACTACAACTCTCAGCATCAGTGCTCCCTTTAATTTTCCCCACCCATCTGTGGAATGAATTTTGTTATTGTACCGATATGGAGGTGACATGTGACACATCATCTTCATATTGATGCACATAAAAAAAATTCATGTGGTGGAGGTGGGGCCGAGGGGTTCGAAGTGTGGTAGGGGGTTCAGGGCTGGAGCAGACGGTTGAGGTGCGGGGGTATGAGGGCTCTGGGTGGGAGTGCAGGCTCTGGGGTGGGGCAGGGGATGAGGGATTTGGGGTGCAGGTTGCCCCAGCAGCTCGGGGCCAGGGAAGAGAGGTCTCTTCCTGGCTGTGGCGGCTCTGGCAAGGCTGGGCCGGGCTGAGAGAGGGGCTTCTCTCCCCCAGCCACGGTAAGTCTAGGGCAGATCCATGCTAGGGCTGGCGGGGAGGGGCGTCTCCAGGAGGTGAAAGTGGGCTGGTATGGGTCTGTACACAGCCGACATTAAAGCGCTGCCGCCGCAGCAGTGCTTTAACATCCCTGCCCCTTTCCCCCCCTACCCGGGCTGCCGAGAGGGGGGAGGCAAAAGGGGCAGCTGCCCCGGGGCCCAACAATTTAAAAAGGGCCTGGGGCTCCCAGCCATCACTGCAGCGGGGCCCCAGGCCCTTTAAATAGCCGATGGAATCACGGGCAGCACAAGCTGGGCAGCGCGGAAGGGCTGGCTGGGGAAGGCTGATCCCCCACACCCGCCCCTTCCATCTGAGGCCCTGCCCCTTCTGTGGGCCCAGAGCCAGGCCTCCATACTGGTCAGATTAAGTTATTTTCACCCGTGTGCCTCTCTCTGCCGCTGCAGGTCTGTGCTGGGACTGAGCCTCTCCCTGCATGGGGAGGAGAGACATCTCTCTCCGCCGTAGCCCTGAGCCCCTGTGTGGGGCTTAAGAGGCAGCTGCGTGGCCATGCAGCTTAGAGGGAACTTATCTCAGCACACCACCATGCCACTCACAGTCAGCTCCTGTACCTTGGTTGCTGTGGCAATTTCCAAAGCAGCACTTAATCTTTGAACTTCTTCCTGTGCCTTTTCTATATCCTCTTTTGCCTCACTTAGCTGTTGGCGCAACTTCATTGCCTCTAGCTGCACAACCTTCAATTCCTGCAAGTGTTCCTCCTGCAATGCATTCATACGCTGTTCCAGATGGGCTGCCAGACAGCAAGGGAGGATCAAAAATGGTCATTAGATGCATTTTTTTCTGCATTCTTTATGAGGGACTGAAAAAGAATGAGGACATCTGCTACCAACGCAAAAACCAGCTTTCTACTTTCTGTACCTGCATGCTTGGGATTCAGCTCCTTTTCAGTTTGCAACCGGAAGAGGTTTAGCTTCAAGGTCTGCACAACACTCTCCAACCGGCACGTTCGATTCACTAGAGATTCACAGTTCTTCCATAGCATGTCACTTTCACCTACAAATGCTACCCTGGCCCGAACAGGGCTAACAGGCTGGTGGCTCCCAGGTGTCTCTAAGGGCTTTGAATGGAAGAGATCAAGGCTGAAAGAAGAGAACATGTGGCACTATTTATGTCACTTACAAAAAAAACAAAACTTGTTTCATGTCCCTGGAATGTTTCTTGCTAGGCCCTAGGGCTGCAGCAGGTGCCTCTGCTGGCAACTTCTACTCCCCAGAGACGCCGAGACACGAGCTCGCTCACAAACAAACGTGGAACAGGCGGAGAAGCGTTACTACGAGAAACCTGCGCCTCCCCCAGGAAAAGGCGGCCCCGGACACTTCGTACCTCTGTCCGTTCACCCCGAGCAGCTCCAGGTCTCTCGCCAGCGCGCTGGTCTGCTCCTCAACCAGGCTCATCCGCTGCTGGAGCAGGGCGAAGGCTTCGGGCGCCGTGGCTCTGACGCTCATGGGGGCGAGGGTCGGCCTGGCCATAGCTGCCCCGCCGCCAGCCGTTACCTGCGGGCGATGTGGCCGTGTCACGGGGTGAACGAAGGGCTAGACCCCGCCGCGCCGCCTGGCTCTGGCTGACCTGCCGCCCCGGGACGGGACAGGCCCTTGGGTCCCTCCCAGGCGTATTAACTGCGACCCCGCCGCCCCCAGGCCCAGCCGGTCCCCCCCGCGGGAGCAGACGGGCGATGGGGGCTGCGCTCTAGCTCCCCCAGGGCCAGCGTCACCCCTTACCCCGCTCGCTGACACTTCGCGGCCCCGTTTCCATGGAGCGCCTTCCCCGCTTCAAACCGACCCGCGACTTTAGCGGACCCCATTCTGCGCACGCGCCGCGACCCCAGCTTCCGATGCACTCTGGGATTTGTAGTCCTTCCCGCTCCACCCGCGCACGAAGCTAAACAGTACCGGTCTGCCGGAGAGGCACCTGGGATTTTTTTTTACGTAAGCGCATGCGCAATGAACCTCACCACGGTGGAGCGGGTCATGCTGGGATATGTAGTTTCGGTCTCTCGCTATTCCAGCATAGAGCAACGTGGGGCAGCCTGGTCTAGTGGTGAGAGCTGAGGGTTGGCAGTGCAGTATGGGTTCTCGTTCTGTGCGGCTTTCAAGGTGAGCTGATACTTTAGTTTCCAGGCATTGTGAGTAATCCGATTGTCACAACCTTTGAGTTTTTTTGTTTTAAGATCCAGCTCTTAGAGTGATATGAGTACACAAGAATTTCAGCTTTCTTTTTTTTTTTAAGTCTGTTTCTAGCCCTTTTGGGTATAGAGAAAAACACCTTGAAAATGTGGTTCTTAAAGGTTCAAAACTCAGAAGGGAAATAAAAAGAAAAGAAAACATAACATATCATGGATTTTTTTCCCCAATCTATTTCATGGGGTTTTGGGAAGGCCGAACCTCACGGTTTTTGAGTGCTGGGATTGGCAAAATTGGTACCATCTCATAATTCTGTCTCCCTCTTCATTCTGAGGGATGTCACTCATTTAGTCCCAAAGTTACCTGTCTTTCACAACAAAAAGGTGGAAGACACCCTATATGCTTATGAATGTGAATATGATGTAATTGGAATATGCCTTATGCAAAAGGTCTCTTGTAAGGTATCATTACAAAGGTTATAACCTACTGAATATATTCATCCTATTTGTATGAATGTTTCATTCTTGTATCTGAAACTAGAAATATGAAGTATAACTCTGAGGTCCTATTGTAATTATGCAAAGTGTGGGCTATTAATGGTGGTTTAGAATCTTGATGGCTCCCATTGACTACAGGGGTGGCCAACCTACGGCTCTTCAGAAGTGAATATGCGGCTCCTTGTATAGGCACCGACTCTGGGGCTGGAGCTACAGGCGCCAACTTTCCAAGGTGCTAGGAGGTGCTCACTGCTCAGCCCCTGGCTCTGCCACAGGCCCTGCCGCTACTCCACCCCTTCCCACCTCCTCCCCTGAGCCTGCCATGCCCTTGCTCCTCCCCCTCCAGAGCCTTGTGGATGCCACGAAACAGCTGATTGGGAGGGATGGGGAGGCGCTGATCGGCGGGTCTGCCAGTGGGTGGGAGGTGCTGGGAGTGGGGCGGGGGGGAGCTGATGAGGGGCTGCTGACCTATTACTGTGGCTCTTTGGCAATGCACATTGGTAAATTCTGGCTCCTTCTCAGGATCAGGTTGGCCATCCCTGGTCTAGGACAACTGGTTGCAAATGGTTATTTACCTGCAAGCCGTCCTGTGTATGTGTGGGCCAACCATGAGTAATGAAGAATGAGATCTTACAGTGACATGTGACCATGTCACATGATACTGGAATCCATCTTAAATCTGGTACTTTTCCATGTAGAAAGTGGGGTGGGGACCCAGAGAGACAAAAGATTCCTGCCTTGTGCCAAAGCTATAAAAGGGGGTGGAACAGGACAAAGGGCTGCCAGTCATGACAGCCCCTGTTTTTCACCTAAGATGTCTGCTGGAACTAACAAGGACTGTACCGGGGAAAGGATCAGGCACAGACTAGGAAGGAGTCTAGTCTGTGAAAGCAGTTTACTGGAACATCTCTGAGGGTGAGATATTATTTGTACTCAGTTTCTTAATGTATTAGGCTTAGACTTGTGTGTTTTTGCTAATCCCTGCATAATATATGGTCTGTGAACTCACCCTATCAATGTAGCAACCAGTTGAAGTAAGAACTAATTATTTGCAGATTTTTATTGATGATATCTCATACAGTTTCTATTAAGCTATCCAGAAGTTTACACTACAAGAAATAGTTTGCTGTTTTGTATATAATTTTAATATAAGCATTTAGGTCAGTTTGTATGCAGATTTATGTATCTCCTTCAGGTCCCAGGCAAATTATTATCATGGGCCATGATAGTACAAGTTTGGGCACCATGAGACACCTGGTCTTCAACATCCTTATTTGTAAAATAGATGCAATCTTAGCCCCACAAAAAGGTGTTATAATTTTTGAGATTTTGGGATTACATGCATTTATAGAAGCGTAAAGTGCTATTATTTTATTAATTGAATCTTATCTCTAGAAGGCAGCAGAGAGCAGAAAAAGCAGCAATAGTCCTAATGAGATGGTTATGCAACTTATAATATCTTGCATAACTGCAAATGGTAGTTGTGCACTAATATTAAAAAGAATAAACATTTTTTTAAATCAAATACTACAGAAATAAATAAGAGTTGCAAATAGAGTACTTAAAAATCACATTCATTGTTTTGAATTTAGAATCTAAACCTGTGAATGGTTCCTGCTAAATTTTTAATGGTAGTTGTTGGAGAGATAAATACTGCAAATGACTTGCTGCTTTCTGGCATAATACAAAAGAAGGCTTAAGTAGGATAATTATTAGTAATTGTTGTCCTAGTGTTTGTGTTGTTGATTTCAATTTAAGATTTCATAAATGATATGATATTTGTAACAAATTGGCTAATAAATTCAATTGTAATTTACAGCTGATACCGTAAAAGATTTTTGGGCTTAATATAGGCTTGGTCTAAATATATATAATCCTGCCCCAGGGCAGGGTTGGGAGGGGACGAGGAGAACGAGAAGGAGAAACAGAAACTAGATGACCTCTCAGTCAGTCTGTTCCAGCCATGAATATTTCTATGATTCTATAAAAGTATGAGTAATACATTAAACTAAACTATACAGTTTTTCTTGTATACTGGATTGTTTTCGGCTTTATTTTAACACACTTTTTATCTAGACATCTGTGCTATCACAAAAAGGGATCATGACGACAGTGTGGTTGATTTGTGTTACCATGAATGGCAGCTATCAATAGACTTACATCTGCAGCTCTCTGTGGTTTCTGACAAGTTCTTTCAAATATTTCCCCACTCAGTGGTCCAGGGCTTGCTTCATATCTAAAAACAGCACAAGACCTTCTTTTAATACCACATTTCATTCTACACAATAGAAACTGGTTAAGCAACACTGATTTTATAATTTGTTATCTTTACCACTACCTTTCACTACAATTGTGATCTTACCCTTCGGAAGTAATATGAAAAGAAACCAGATAGATGAATCTTAACATGAAAATTTACTAGAAGGCTTTTGCTAATTTAATGCTTCTGGGCTAGATTCACAAAGGGATTTCGGCATTTTGACACAGAGTCACAACACCTAACTTTTAGGTGCCTAAAAAAATCACAGGAACAACACTGCAGTTCACAAAGCCTGTGTGAGTTGCCTAGGATCCTTACACAATGAATGGGGAGAGATAGGTGCCTGATAATGTGATCAGCAAAAGCCAGCACCCTAGGTGAGAAGCCACCTACGCTAACTCTTAGGGGTTTCTTTAACACTCTACTCCTTGGGGAATTTTTGTGTGTGTCTGTATTGTTACACACATACTTGCTGACAGGTGTTTTGAAATAAATTACCAAAATAATTGAAACTGGTATGCTTATATAGTGTTATTTTGACAAATACACTTTGCAAAATTTTAAAATATTGTGTGCAGAATTTTTATTTTTTGTGTGCAAAATTCCCCTTATACAGAAGAACATCATATACCTGAGGTGTACATATAAAAAGAGCAACTGATATGTAGGTTAAATTGAAATGAGATCCTTTCATCAGTTGCTGTAAGGGACAATATTTGACAAAAGATATTTCAGCCTGAAGGCATAGTATTAATTTTGTAATAAAGAGATCAAACAGATTTCCAATTTAGTTTGCATTAAAAGAAATGATTGAGCTGAACTTGTTATTCACATTCTTGATCTTCCTTTGAAAAACTGCTGTGCAAGAGTAACATCACATCAAAACTGCAGGAGTAAAAAGCATAAATCAACCTGTCTGTGGTGTTATCTATGTTAAACTTCTCAAAAGAAGAATCTGATCAAAGCACTTAACTGTGAGGATTGAGAGGAAGCAGTCTGATGAAAGGAAGGAGCTTTGCAGCTCCAGATATCTTTACACAATAGAGTTTCACTTCAGACTTTAAAAGAGCTTGAAACTGTGATTATTTATTTAAAATTGCTCTTCTGCATAGACAATGCTGCAGGAGACAAGGCCCTGTGAAGATAAAGGGTTGTTTTCTTTAACTTGTGTTCTCAACATCAGTCTCCACTTATGTGCAAAGCCTTTACCATATCCACCTGTGCATCTGATAATCATCAGAGTTACATGCACATAAAATTATAAGCAGAGGCATATTATAAACTAGGCTCTAAAAGTAATGCTAGATTGAGATCTGACTTTTCTAGGGAGACATTTTCATGCCTCTTTCCCTTCTTCCTCCCTCTCTGCTAAAACACCTTGTCTCTTCACTTTGAACATTCTGTTTTTTCTTGCATTCTCAGGCAAAGGTGCATATGGTTCATTCTACATTCACAACAGATCATCACAAATTCTAAGGACGCTATTGTAAAAGCTGGAGACATAAATGCTGGTTATCTAGTTAATTTCCCTGGTAGGGCAACTTTGTTCTCAACAGTTTTCTTTTCTTTTAGTGGTTTGTGTAGTCCAGTTTTAAATGCCTCAAACAATGGGGCTTCTACTATTTCCCTTGGGAGACTATTTCACGGTCCAATAGACCCCATTGTCCAGCAGTATTGCTTACACTTCCTTTTATTGTAATCACATTGCTCTTAGTTATATCATCCCTTACTATTCTAAACAATTCCTCTCCCTTCTTGTTTAAATTTTTTATTTAAATTGCAGGTAGTTATATCCTGCCCTTCTCATTGTCGGGGACTCGAACCCAGATGGCACTGTTCGTTGTCTGACCACAGAGAGACAGGCAACACCAGCAAAGTCCAAACATGAGCTCTTTTTGAGGAGTGCACATAACAATAAAGAGCAGCCCGTCTCACCAGAGAGAACCAGCTAGCTCCTTCAACAACAAATAAATTTTTATAGACAGTTCGTCGCGTCATAGATTATTCATGAAGCGGCCCACCCCCCTTTGTTAGTAAAAAGCTAACTACTATACATGCATACCCATCCCCCTTTTAGTATTCACTTGAAGCAAGTTGTAAAGCTCAGACAACTTTCTTATCAGCATGGTTGCCAGGCACCAGAAATTAGGGAGTGAGAAAAAGGGGTGAGAAAAAACAGGGAGTGAGAGCAGTGAAAATTCCTTATCTAAGCAAGCTGTTCCCAGCACATCTGGTACTGGAATGTAACCCCCCCACCATCTCACTTTTTGCAGCTAAGCAATTATGCCTTGGACTTTCTAGCAACCTGCATTGGCATGACTTTGGTTAGGCTGGCATAACGGCCTATGCTCAATTTCTCGCCTAACATCATTATTTAGCAAAGCTTTACATATATATTCCTCATAGAATCATAGAATATCAGGGTTGGAAGGGACCTCAGGAGGTCATCTAGTCCAACCCCCTGCTCAAAGCAGTTCCAATCCCCAATTTTTGCCCCAGATCCCTAATCTTTCCTGCATATATAAAATCTTGTATTATCTTAATATTTTTGTTGCTGTTCTCTAAATTCCCTCCGGGTGGTCTACTTGTTTCTATTATTTAAATGCCTAGAGCTGAACTCTGTATTCAAGGTGGGGTCTTGACCACTAGCACCCTACAACTGTTATCTTTAGGGTTCATAAATCATAGAATATCAGTGTTGGAAGGGACCTTAGGAGGTCATCTAGTCCAACCCCCCTGCTCAACGCAGGGCCAATCCCCAATTTTTGCCCCGGATCCCTAAATGGCCCCCTCAAGGATTGACCTCACAACCCTGAGTTTAGCAGGCCAATGCTCAAACCACTGAGCTATCCCTCCCCCTTCTCAGCTCACCCAATTATTTGCCTGTTTAACCCCCTTTTGATAAAACAATCTTTGTTATAAAGTCACTTCAGGGAAATAATGCCAGCACATAGTTCTAATGGCAAGTGGTATTTCTGCTCACTTGGGAGGTAGGAAGGAATGATGCCCTTTTTTTTTAAGCTGGTAGGTGAAATATAAAATCTGCAAAACTGGATCAGTTTGTCCATTTCTCACATGCTGCAATGGCTAATAACTGATACTTTAGGAAAGAGTAATGCATGTTGTCAGTTATGAAATATCATAAAATCTTTTTCCTAGCTTGTCTCTTTGACCATGTCACCCCTCTCTTTCCATCCTCCTACTGGCTTCCCCCTTCTCTATTGTATCAAACATAAGCTGCTTGTCTTCACGTTCAAGGCCTTGCACAGCCTAGGTCAATGGGTTTCAAACTGCGAGTTGCGACCCAGTACTGGGTCACGGAATGTAAGGCACTGGGTCATGGCAGCTCTGATCAGCACCGCCCACTAGGCCATTAAAAGTCCCGTTGGCAGTGCTGCCAGGCTAAGGTAGGCTAGTCCCTACCTGTTCTGACACCACGCTGTGCCCTGGAAATGGCCAGCAACAGGTCAGGCTCCTAGGTGGGGCGGGGGGGAAGACATGGGGCTCCACGTGCTGTCCCCACCTTGAGCACTCCCCACACTGGTTCTGAGGGCTTAATTAGGCCGGGTGAGCCCAATCAGACAATTAAACTCTGTGGAGGGAGCTACTTTGGAGAAGCTCACCTGTGAAGGAAGAAGAGAGGCCTGTATAAAGCCCAGAAGCTCCAAACAGAAGGGGGCTGTAGGGAAGTCTGATGCAGTTACTTCCTGGAGGAAGGGAGGTGTGTTTGGGAGTTAGAGGTAAATAGCCTACTGCTTCTTCTTGAGAGGAGGGAGCTGGGAGGTTGGCAAACAGAGGGTGTGGGGAGAAG
This sequence comes from Chelydra serpentina, assembly GCA_037349315.1. Classification (NCBI taxonomy): domain Eukaryota; kingdom Metazoa; phylum Chordata; order Testudines; family Chelydridae; genus Chelydra; species Chelydra serpentina. Next base: position 29,856,685 of record JBAIAC010000029.1, on the reverse strand, counting down.
CCAGCCAGGTAGGAAAGGCTCAGGGAAAGTAGCAGGAAGGTCTAGGAGGGGAGTAGACCTTGGCTGCTGATTAGAGGTCTGAGCTGAAACCTGGAGTAGGTGGGCCTGGGTTCCCCTATCGGCCATGGAGGAAATGGCACCAGCAGGGCAGTGAACTGGAAGACTGCTTCTGTCACTGCAGGAGTGGCTGAGTTAGGGCAGTAGGCATGAGGGCTGCCTGCCACTGTGGGTGAAAAGAGACTTTGAAAGAATACTCCAGAAGAGTAAACTGTATGGTGACCTGGCTGGAGGGCTAAGTCATGAAGAGACAGTAGCAGTAACTCCTGGAGTGAGAGAGGGGCTGCAGACAGAGAGAACAGTGGAGAGATGGGGTGCCACCACAGGAAGGGGTGGCAGCCTTGCAGAGCTAATCCCCGCAGTGGCCAGGAGGTGCCATTTAGTGGTGCGTAGAGTGCCCTGTGACACTAAGATGAGTTGTAATTTATGTCTTTTATCTATTATTTTACTGGAAGGTAATTTGTAACATCATAATAATCTCTAGGATAACCAATTCTGATGTTGCAGTGAGGAGTAAGTGTAACCCACACACCTCCTGGGTGTGATGTTCTGTCCCATATAGTGGCACCGAGACCAGTTAGATAAAACAAGTCTGCTCTATGGCCTTAGCCAAGAGCCAGTTAGTTGGCTTTTAGTTCATGTGGTAGAGGCTCCTGCCCCAAGCTCCAGAGGTCCCTGGGGGTATGTCGGCATTACATAAGCAGTAGGAGCAGACAAACTCAACAACATCGTATCTTGTCTGCAGGCAAGTATCTCTAATAAAAATGTGAAGAAAAATACAGACAATACTTGTCTAAATGGAATGTTCTTCAAAGCTTTAATTGTGACAGCAGTGGGTAGGTCTTTAAGTTAGTCGGACTTCCCCCTACTTTCTGAGGGACACACTGAGACCACCTAATAGCTTCTCTCCTCCTTCCTGTTGCATTCTCTCGAATCTCTTTTCCCCCCACCACTATGGAGCCCAATTAAAAAATGTAGGACCCCCTTCCTATGACCCTGAACTTTGAGTTTGTGAAAGTATACGAATCCAGATCTGGATTTCACAGATGTGCTTATCTTTACAGTAGACCTATATTAAAACCCCAGATCTGAACCATAGCAGACGCTGAGGTGTTTGAAATCTGGATCTGAATGTTGCAGCATGGGCTTAACTTTTACTTTGTAGTCACATAAGAAATCTCCAGTTTAAATTTGCCATAATGTGGTTTTGCTTTTTTCCCCCTTGTTTTTTTTGTTTTAATATGAAACTTAAATGTTTGAAACTGAACATTCTGTATAGCTCATGTTTGACATTCTTCCTTTCAAGGATAATAGTACTCCTTGTGTTAGTTATTTGGGGGAAATGTGTCAGCCTCTTCCCCGCTGCTTTGCAGACACACCCAGTGAGGCTCTTCCAGACCTCACATTTTAAAAAATTCTCCTATAATGCAAATTAATAGTTGTTGCATCCAAGTAAACACAGGAAGTGTGTGTGGTGGTGTGGGGGAGGAGGTTGTTATACAGGAGAGCATAGACCATGGAGTTACACAACAAAAGATAGACTTGCTTAGCTGAAGTATGCTCTTCAGGACACCCAAACTAATCCACTAGAATGTCTTGTCCAATCTAATGTTTTTAAAGTCCGTTCCTATAAGCACATATTAATTGACAGTGTTTTCAACAGTGTATTAAGATTGCTATGGTCAATATATTTGATTTAGCAGAATTTGATTTAGCAGAAGAAATTTTCCAGTGAACAGCCAACAGTTTCTGTCTGAAATATAGTAACTTTATAAGAAAATAAGGTAATTAATTAGCATTCTGTTTATAGCAGACTAATACATTTAGTCACTCCCGGAAGAAATCCAATTTTAAAAAAACTATGTAAGTGGTGTATTGATGTCAAATAACCCTTTGTCTAGATCTTGGAAGCCAATTCTGCTACAGGGCACCTGACAAAGGGGCACTCAATATCTAAGAAATGTGCCTTCATTCAAACAGCTGTCTGTCTTCTGTCTGACCAGTCTAAAAAGTGGGACCTATCCTGCTCCCATCGGAGTAAATTGAGAATCTCCCCTTGATTTCAGTGACAGTAGGTTTCAGCCCTATCAATTATTTCTATTCATGATACTCAGATTTCTTCTGCAGTTAGTTGAGAACCTCATGCAAGTATTTCACTTTTTTTTTAACCTCTGTGTATAATACTGAGAGATTTAGAAAGGCAAACTATTAATTTCCATTATTAATGGTATTCTGGTGTCTCTCCACAGATTTAATTAGGGTTACTCCTGCTTTACACTGGTATAGGTGATATCAGAATTGGCCTCTATATCGTTATTTCTGAGACAATAACATAACTTGGTACCTTTAGTATAATATCTTCTAATCAGGATCCATTGTACTACCATACTTCCACGTAATTTAAACAAACTTTCTCATTTTACTGTCACAGTAAAAGGGAATAGCTTTTGGGATTCAACCACTCAACCAGATCTCTTTGGAAGTTTATTGTTAAATGGCACATCTGAACTATTGTGGCTAAGAAGGTGAGCTCTAAACTCCTTTACTACTAAATTGACCATGGGCCAGCTGCTTTAATTTGCCATAGCTCCACTGCCTTCATTGATATACATGGCTGACTTAACCTGGCTGACAATCCGACCCCACTACCTTCATTAGGGGCTCGCCATTCAGTGCCCAATGGTGACAGTACAAACTCTTCACCCTTTACTTTTCAGATGCAAATGCCTCCTTTGTGGAGTGGGAGGTGTGACATGTATCCCATATTCTTCACAGTGATGTTATTATGATATGGTTTATAGCATAATTATGCATTTTATGAAAGATAAGTCATGTGAGGTGTCATTGGGAAAGTTATAATTTGCTGAATATTATCCTATTTGTATGCATGTATTATTTTTCATCGGAAGTTATGAATATTGACTGTATATCTGTATTTCAAATGTTGTTACACCTGGGTAATGCCCACTAGGCAAGATGCTTTCAGTCAGCTGGTTGGGAAGGGCCTATTCAGTGCAATGAGCCATTAGAAAGAATAGGCCTTAGGAGAAGCTTATCTCCCATCTGATGAGCCTTCCTGAGAACGCTCCAAACAGCCTATAAGTAATGGTTGCTATGACTCTACAAGGACATGTGATCAGATCACATGTCTCTGGATGCCATCTTGGGATGTCAGTATTTTACCACAGGGTGGTCTGGGAACCAAGCTTTGGAACTAAGGGTTCCCGCCATATGCAAAAGCTATATTATTCCTGGGGGTATTCTGCGCTACTGTGTGCATGTGTAATTAATGAGCCGTGCATATTTTAATTTTTTGCGCAGAAAAAAGTTGATGCTGAAATGTTGCTTGAGTTCCACCTTTTGCCCACCAGAGGGCACTGTTGTGACAGAACACAGCAGCAGCTCCTGGCCAGCAGCTGAAGAGAGCCTGCCTTCTTCACAGCGCCCGTCAGGCCAGGTCAGGAGACAGATTGCGTGGGACTGCTGGGGAGTCAGGCGGGCTCATAAGGACTAGTGGGGGAGGACAGACTGTGGCAGGGGCTGAATGGGAGTGGAGGCACAGAGCCACAGGGGGGGAGGGAGGTGCAGGGTCACATTATGATGGGGGAGGGGGTACAGGAACACATAGGGACAGGGGAGTGGCTGGGTGGGGGCACTGACACATGGGGAGGGGGTACAGGGCCACGGGGAGGGGGTACAGGGCCACATGGAGATGGGGAGAGTAGAGGTGGAGGGACACCTGTGGACAGGGGGGTGCAAGGACACATGGGAGTGCAGGAACACATGGGGACAGGAGCAGATGTGCCTGACTGAATGGGAGAGGCAAGGGGTCAGCCAGGCTCTGCATGGGGGAAGCTCCCTAACAATCCTTCCTCCCCCCCCCCCCCCCCGCAGCCCTGCCCCCCCCCCCCGCAGCCCTGCCCCCCCCCCCGCAGCCCTGCCCCCCCCAAAAACCTGTTCCATACTTTTCACACCCATACCCAAAACAATCCTCCAAGTTCACACCCAGGCGCCTTCCCAGCAATTTACTTCCCTCTCCCTCAGCTTCTCTGTTACCCCTGACTCCGCCAAACCTTTGCACTGCTTCTGAGGGGTGCAAGAAATACAGTTCTGTATTGTAGTTTAAATGAATTATTACTCAGAGTTCTGTATTAATATGCCTAGTAAGGAATCTATTTATTTATCAAAAAACATTTCTTGAATCTTTTTTGTTGTCTGTATTGATTTGACCAGGGCAGGAAGGTACTGCTATGGGTTCCCAGGCTGTGAAGCTGGTGGTTAGAGAGCCTGCGTGTAACTGTAGCTGGGTGTGTCCCTATCTGTATGAATGCTGGTGAAAGTGCAGGCTGGAGGGCTTTGCAGATTGTCACAGCAGTATACTGTGAGGGAGCCCAGGCTGGTGGGTCAGGGGGCTCAATGGTACCCCAGTTCCAGGTGGCACCCTGGGGAATCAGTCACAGGAGGAATTCATTAATTATCCAAGACAAATCAAGGTGCTGCCATACATTACCAGAGATAAACGCATTGGAAAATTCAGGACTAAGTGGATATGTTTAAACCTGTATAAAGTTACGTTAAAAGCCCCTGGAAAACATTCAGTCTAACATGATGATAGTCTTGAATAACCACCATTTTAGTTAGTGTTGCATTCCCTTTTTTTTTCTTTCCCCTGTTGTGTTGTAAACTCCTCAGGAGAGGGGCTGTGCCTTTTTTTATAGTTGGAAAGCACCTGGCACAGGTGGGTGCTACCAAAAATAATTAAAATAATATTGGAATGATCAGTACGTCCAGGTTATAAAACAGCAATCTTCCCAAATCATGCGCATTTGCACGCACATATGAGGGTCGTTCGGTTAGTCTCTAGCTTGACCTATTTAATGATATGCTAGGACCCAATAGATGTCAAAGAATCAGTTTGATCTGTGATGTTTCCTTGTCAAAACCATTTTTTCATCAGTGCAGAACTTACACGAGGACATGTTGTTGAAGTGAGTCAGTTACTTAAGATTTGAAAAATGGAGAAGAATGAAAACTGAGTGGTAATTAAGTACCTCAGTAAGAAAGGCGCCGCTTGCCCCCAAAGGAAATCCATGAGGACATGGTGGCAATACTGGGGGAGGATGGCCCTCTATATGCCACAGTGTGTGTGGTGGGATGAGAGCTGAGGGGGGGGCGGGAAACTGGGCTGCTGAATTAAGTGAGGGAGAATTAGCACTGCCCTTGAGCGAAGGTTGGGATGCCCCAGAGAGGCTACCATACCAGAAAAAGTTGATCCAGTTCATAAGATGGTGGTGAATGACAGAAGATCAACAGTCAGTATCACAGCTGAGCTAGTGGACATCAGCATTAGGTCAGTGCACGCCATCCTAAATGAAGACTTGGGCATGAGAAAGGTGTTAGCAAGATGGGTGCCCAGAGTGTTGACTGCTGATCAGAAGACTGTGACTTGACCTCTCCAGAGAACTTTTGGAAATTTTTACTTCTGCGGGAGAGTGCATCACTCCAGACATCCCAGGTTGCAGTGACCACAGCTACTGAATGTGGCTCAACTGCTTCCCCATGCAGCCTATTCACCAGATTTGGCTCCCTGACACTCAAGATGAAGGAAGATCTTTGTGTGAAGAGTTTCAATGATAATGAGGTGATCACAGCAGTTAAAGAGTTTCTGGACGTGCCAGACTCCTACAAGCCAGGCATAGCCAAGCTGCAGCTGTGCTGGATCAAGTGCATTGATGTCAAGGGGGATTATACTGAAAAATGAACAATTGAACATGAACTGTTTTGGTCTTTTTCTCTGTCAGGCTAGACGCTTTCTGAAAGCCCTTTGTACAAGCAAACCTTTCAGTTTACAAGAACGGTTAGTTCTGCTAGGCCTTATAATGCCCTCAGAATTAAATCAGGTTATAATTAACTGTAATCACCACTACCACACCCGGTTATATCCTTCATTTGGAACTGAGTAGCACTCAAAAAGGTGTGAAATAATTGTGTAATTTTTGAGAACATTATAAAAAATCAGATTGGCAGTCGTTCTTGATCTTTACATAGGTCTACTTTCTGCCCCCACCGGAGATGCAAGTTGGCTGGGGAGTTGGTTACTGATCCTTACATGAAAAGTATTATGTAAATATACTAGTATTAACTAATATGGTTGTCAACCTATTCTATACTGGGATTCCCCTTTCCTTTAGTAGTATGGAAGGGTTCACCTGATTGAGAATCCCTAATCTAATAAAATATGAAATAATAGTATCAAATGTGATAAATATCACAAACTTTAATTGTTACATGAGCATTAATGCATCTAGTAATATTTTCTACCTTCATATTTAAAAGGTAAAAGCTGTAAATCCTTTTTGTTTTTTTAAATGGGGGAGGGGGGGGATCCTGTGTAAATAAGCTCTTCTCATGTAAGCTTCACTTAAATTAAAGCTCAGCATCTCTGATTATCAGGCTGCTTTTATTTAGGTGACTAAATATGATTTTGGGTGCCTTGCATTTGAAAGTTCTGGCCTCACGTTTTAATGTTATCTGAATCACTTCCACAAAATAAACTACATGATACTTTATCTGCCTTGAAAAACTGAATTAATGCTGCCAAAATTTTAACCTGTGGTTCCAGGGAGCCTGGCCATTTCACAAACATAAGAATTTGGTTTAGGTCACTAAGGACTCAGTTATGCTCCCATTTAATTCAGTGTCAAATTAGCTTCACTTCAAGACGAGGGCCAAAGTCAGCAACATACAAAACCCTATCCACACTATCTAAGCATTTTGGATCTACAAAAAAAGCCTGGGAACTTCCCAAGAAAGTCTCTAATCTTGTGAGATTTCCACCACTACTTGGCTCCTGTCAGGCCAGAATTGTCTAAATAACAGCTTTTCTATTTCTTGATGTTTCTGCTTTTCAGTATTGATGCAGGAAGTAAAGGGGTGAATGAGCACAGACACAAAAAATAATATAGCGTAGGATAAAATAAGACTTTTAAAAACTCTAAGTTCAGTTGGAGTTTTGAGTGATGGTTTGAGTTGCCTCTTAGTTAAGCTAAACTTGTTTGTCAATCCCTACTCAAGTCTCCATTTTGTTAGAATGATCTTCACTTCAGAATAAGTGAATGATAAAACTAGTCTCCATGTGAGAGCATGCAAGGTGTGTCCCTCTTACAGTCTGCACCAAAATGAACATACAGTAGTTGCTAATCTGTCTCACTAGACAGAGCCCTAAAGATTTAAAGATGTGATTTTTTTTTAAAGTGTATTGAAGTTTCTGTATTCTAAATAAAAAGTTCCCCACCTAGATGGGATAAAAGTATATTACCTAAACAAGTCCGAACTCAAAACACAAAATGGTAATAAAATCTTGATTGTACCTGTGGTATAAACTGTGCCACCTTTGGTTTATTGTGTGCAACAGGCCTGGCATTGCCATAGTGTAGTGTTTCAACTGCAATGTGAAATCTTTGGTTTGAGTTATCACATTTCTTTATGTGACAAACCAGAGACTTGAGTGGCTGGGCCCAATCCTTGGGGTCTGGCAGATCTGCACAAAACATAAACCAGGCTGTCTGTGTGCAAATGTGGCATAGAACTCACCTATTGTAATTCCAAATTCCTGGGCTACTGTGTACAGAGCTGCTCCCTCAGTGTGAGTTAAAACAGCTCTTAGTCTGCTCCCACATAAGACATACTACTACCAACAGGCCAAAGCCACACCATTAGAGGGCCCTATCCATGCTGCTATGCCTGTGTACCATCAGCATCCACCTGGCACTGGGGTGATCTTCCCATGGCTGGAGGATTTCAGCACAGTTTAGTGCAAATTATACCGCTGGGGGAATTCTTTGCCAGTGCCAAGGTGGATGCACAGAATTCATGTCTCGTGTACAATTTCCACCCCCCGCAGGAAATATATTGTCCAAAAAGTGATGCGGTTCTGCGTTTCGCCCACCAGAGGCCACTGTGGCACCAGAACAGCCGGCAGCATGAATGAAGCGGGCAGTTCTGGCACCACAGCAGCCTCTGGTAGGAACTGCAGCACTTCTGAGCAAAATCTATCTTCTGTGGCTGGGGAAAAAAATTCTGTGCTTGTGCAGAGATGCAGAATTCCCCCAGGAGTAGAAGTTCATCACAGCACCCTGCCTGTGGAGCCAGGTTAGGACAGAATGGGGCATACGGGTCTGCTGGGGGGAAGGGTGTCACCAGACTTGGGTTCAGAAGGGCTAGTGGGGGGACAGACACGGGTGTGAGCTCAGGAGCTAGTCGAGTAACAGCATTGAGTCCGGGGCTGAATGGGAATGGATGTGCAAGGCCACATGGAGAGGAGGGGCTGCCGGGACACATGGGGAGGAGGCTGCAGAGACCCATGGGGAGGGAGCTGCAGGGACAGGGGCAGATGTGCCTGACTATGGGAGTGCTTGGGGTCTGTATGGGGGAGGCTCCCCAACTCCTCAACAATCCCATCCTCCCCTGCCCCCCAAAAACCTGTTCCATACTTCTCCCACCCACACCCAACAACCCTCCAGGTTCACTCCAGGCTCCTTTCCTCTCCCTCAGCTCCTCTATTACTCCTGACTCCCCCAAGCCTTTGCACGGCTTCTGACAGGTGCAGGAAATACAGTTCTGTATTGTCATTTAAATGAATTACTCAAATTGGACCAGAGTGTAATCTCTATAAGATTATAGAGTATATTGCATATATCATTCATCAAAATTCTTGTGTGAAATTTGTTTCAATCGCTTAGGCTTGCATTCTATCTTCTAACGCCTTTGGGTGGACTGCAATGCCTTGCTACCTTCAGATGCTGTGCCAGGGCACTGTTACGACCTCTCTGGTCACTGATGTTGCATGAAGAAGGCTACCAGCTCAGCTATGAGAAATTAAACACTTTCTGTTGGGGGATTGAGTACCTAGGGTGTAATCATTGGGCTAGTGATGTAATTGGGCAGAAGTAAGTGGAAGAAGCAGGAAGTAAGGGAGCTCCGAGAGTGAGCCTTGGCTGAGGATTGAAGGCTGCAGGGAAGTCTTTTTATTGCTGTAAACCAGAATTATATTGTAATACTTTGTCAAGGAAGAATAAACACACACTGGGTCAAAGGGTAACAACCTGGCATGTGTTTTATGACCATGCGACCACACAAACTGGCTGGGCAGTGCCAGTGACAGAGGTTCCCTGTGATAGATGCAGAGGTTAGATGGCTGAGCCATCAAGATATCAACTCGTCACTCATAGCCGGGTTAGCCCGGTTAATACCATATTGAACTACTATAAAAACCTACTATGCTCTGGGGCTAGATTTTTAGAAGTCAGTGGGACTTTTGCCATTAACTTTAATGAAGCCAGCATTTCACCTTATATTTTGTATGCTTTGACCATAGGTATGTTACCAACATTTTAGGATCACTGCATTTCTCACATTATCAATTATCTATTGAAAGATTTCATCGGTGTGATTCTGTCTTAAAGGGCCTGATCTTGGCTTGCCCTATTGAATGTGATTTACATTCTTTTCATAATCACATGAATCCCCTTTTAAGACATTTAACACAGGCAAAGAGGATAAGAGGCCTAGATTGCCAGCAAAGCTGTTATAAGATGCTATAATTCACTTTGATTTGGAAATCTCTTACAGTGAGCAACAAATAGGCAAAAGCCATTGTATTATTTCTCTTAGCAGAGATTCTAATTTTCCAGACCATTTCATTGCTTACTGGCAATTGTCTAGTTCGAGCCTGAACATCCCAGCTTTGAGCATAGAAACCAGCTATTACAAGGCCTTTTGCATCCTATTTTTCTCATAGTCAATTAAAGAAACCCCCATACCCCACATACAAGAAAGCAATAAGTCAGGTGACCACATAGGGTCATGTCTTACCACTGAATTTTTTACATAAAAGATCAATTTGCTGAACTGGGACTTCAGTGGCTGGTACACCACCACGAGGTACAAAGTATAGGGGACAAGGTGGTGTTACCTAGATCCACACATGGAGAGACCCCTCCATGCATACATCTTGCCTGTGCCATATGAATGTGGCATTCTCCAGCTTTCCCAGTCCCTCCAACCCCCTCTTTAAAAATAAAAAGGAATGTCTGTCTTTTGAGCATCACGCAGTCTTCCTGGCCATTATTTCATCTGTCATTTTCCCTTTTGTTAATACAGTAAATTTCACTCATAGGTGATGCTCCAAAACTTCACAAATGCAAAATAAATCTTCCTTAAAGTAAACCATAAAAGGAATGACAGCACTTTCATTATTTAAGAAAAGCTCCCATTGAAGTAAAAGACTGCAGGGTGTGACTTCAAAATCGTATATACAGTTACAAAATAGCAGAGCGTGCTTATATCCAATCAACAGGTCCTCCATCTTTACTGCTATTAACATAGAAGATTATGGTTTTCTCCCACAATGGAGTTATTGCTTAACAGTGGTAATAGTTGGGAAAATACATAGGTCTTGTGGTGTGGCTGAGTGGTTGAAGCACACTCAGAGTAATACTGATGTAATATTTTAAATACATACAAATGAAAAATATCACTGTTACTGATACTTCTGAACAGGGAACATGATCTGTTTAGTTAGATATAAAGAATTAAAACAAAGAAAAGCTGACAGCATTGATCAAACTATATTTTAATGTCATGAAGTACTGTGCCACAAGAAAGCACTGCATTGTTTATATACAGAGTTAAGTCTTTTAGATAGACCTTTTTTACAGAAGAGCAGCAACACAAATCAAAACAATGACCAAAAAAATTAAGTGACCAATATTAAAATAATCTTTAAATAGATTCATTAACTGCAGGAGGTTCAAAAGAAAGATGCATTTGGCTACTAGTATTAGGGTTATAGTATAAATTAAAGTCTACAACTCCAGATATTTAGATGCATCTGACATCTGTTACTGCCGCAATTGTACTGAAAAATAATAGGCCAGTTTCCCTAGTGTGGTGCTTCTAATTTTACTCCTGGGGGAATTCTGCGCCAAAAAAATTAAAAATTCTGCACACAATATTTTAAAATGATGCATATTTTGTAAAAACAACACTCATTCCAGTTTCAATTATTTTGGTAATGTATTTGAAAATACCTGTCAGCAAGTATGTTTGTAACACCACAGACCAAAAAAAGGTTTTGGTTATTATTATTTTTTTTATAAATAGATTCCTTACTTGGCATATTAACACAGAAGTTGGTCCAATAAAAGATATTACCTCATCCACCTTGTATCTTACATTAGGAAAGGTCATGCAAAACTGCAGTTATTTGCAGTACACACATTATTCAGTAACAGGTCAACACTTGAATGCTTGAAATGTAACTTTAAGTATAGTTTTGCTATTGAATTTACAGTTATTTGTACACAATTTTTGTGGTATCTGCCTTCCACTAGCCAGCACTCGTATACAGGAACTCCTCACTTAAAGTCGTCCCAGTTAGCGTTGTTTAGCCAGTTGCTACTGTAGTTCATCATTTAGCAGTAAGGCATTCCCTGGGAAATATCTGACCCTCTGACTTCTCCACCTCAACCAAGCTTCACAACCATCATCACTGTGTACCAGTATTAAATTGTTTGTTTAAAACTTAGAGTGTGAGTGTGTGTGTGTGTGTGTGTGTGTGTGAGAGAGAGAGAGAGATAGTCTTTTGTGTGGTGAAAAAATTTTCCTTGGAACCTAACCCCCTCATTTACCTTAATTCTTTTGGGGAAATTGGATTCGCTTAACATTGTTTCGCTTAAAGTTGCATTTTTCAGGAACATTACTACAACGGGGAGGGATAGCTCAGTGGTTTGAGCATTGGTCTGCTAAACCCAGGTTGTGAGGTCAATCCTTGAGGGGGCCACTTAGGGATCTGGGGCAAAAATCTGTCAGGGGACAGTACTTGGTCCTGCTAGTGAAGGCAGGGGACTGGACTCGATGACCTTTCAAGGTCCTTCCAGTTCTAGGAGATTGGCATATCTCCATTTATTTTTACTAGGGAGGTGGTGGAATCTCCTTCCTTAGAGGTTTTTAAGGTCAGGCTTGACAAAGCCCTGGCTGGGATGATTTAATTGGGGTTGGTCCTGCTTTGAGCAGGGGTTTGGACTAGATGACCTCCTGAGATCCCTTCCAACCCTGAGATTCTATGATTCTATGAATGTTAAGTGAGGAGTTCCTGTAGTTTAAAATAGTAGGGATTTATCTGAGTCCTTAGACTTTTGTTTAGAAGAACCTTGGTGGGAAGGGTAAAGACTAGGATCCTCGCTGAAGAGTGTCATAATATTAGATGTAGTTGGAGACCTGCAGCTACCTAAGGTTTTCTTTTGGTAGAAAAGCTGTAGTCCAAGAGCTTCTGACAATAAAAACACAGTGATGAGATGAAAATTATTAAAGACAAAAAACACACACAAATACAATGACTAATACCACAGAGTATGTATATATATTTTTCAGCTAACAAAAACAACTGTTGAAGATTAATCCTTGTGTTGGATATTTTTGTTTGTGAAATCCACTGCCACATAGAAACAGCTGGTAGCAAGGAGTTAAGCTTCCTGGATTAAAGTCTTCTAAGCTGCATTTCCAATTTTTTCAGCGAATTGAATAGATGCAATCAAGTAAATTCAAATAAGATTCCACCAGCTGTTTAAAAAAGCAGTGTCAGGTTAGGTTTGACCATATAGTCTCAGATAGCTATAGTTTTAAAATAGGCCCTTTCAGTGATATCTAAAAAGCTCAGTATTTGGCCAACTTCATTACTGGCAAATTTGTGGCAAGGTTTACACAGTACGTGACTTTTTGCCCACATTTTCTACTGCCTCAGAGAATCTGAAGGGGAAAAAAATGACACATCCTAGTTCAACACTGATACCTTGTGTGTATGTGCCACTACACTGTAAATGACTCAATTATATTAAAAAAAACAAACAAGAAACCTAAGCTTAACAGAATTACAGGCATTTGAATTAGTCCTTTATTTTTCTACACAGTGACACAATTCTTCAGCTTCCAAATCTTGAAGTCCTTATTCAGTTTCCTTTTTCTCAAATTTTTACTCAGGCAAAACTCCTATAATTCTTAAGCCCATCTGCAACTCTCATTAGGCCAAACCCTGATGGCCTTAGGGCAGGAAGCCATCCCATTCTGGTCAATGTGGCTACTCTTCTCAGTCAAGTGGGCTGGATTTGACCCATTGGCTTGAAGGGTTTTGTCTAAATGAGGATTTTGGAATATGTCAGATTATGAACTAAACAAGTCTGTGAAAACAATGATAGGCTTTTGTTCTGTGCTTCTCTTGAAATTTTGCACCTGTTGCCAGGTGTATTTGGACAGAGTGTGGTATGAATGAGCCTCTGTTAAGGATTCCTGCCAAGACCTCTTTCCCCTCGGCTTTCCAAGAACTCAGTTTGACTTCAGATTTTGTCGCTCAGGTAGCTTTACTTGGCATATAGCAAAACTATGCTGAGTTGACCAGATTCAAGCGTAGGGATTGGGTATAGGGCATACCACATATCCACAGTTACATTGCATCATACATTTTGGGATTGGCTTGGTTACTTTGTAGGAACCAATCCCTGTACAACATGCTCTATCCATGTGCTGTTCATGCATAATCTGACCTCTGTTTTATTTTACATTTAGGCTTTTTTACTACTACCAGGATAATCCTGCTGATTTTAGCTAGCCATCCTGACTCCAGCATACTGCTTGTTATGACAGCATAACCTTCCGTTCACCTTCCCAATCATGCCCACTAAGAAATGAGGCAAGTTACTTATATGAGAGTAGGCCTACAGCCTCCCCAGGCATGCAGTTAGATGTAAGGGCAAATAGTATAGTTCTACCCCAAAGTCTAAGACCTTCATGCATGCCTAGGAAACTGCATATTCAACTCTAGCCCTCTGCTTTTGTGACCGAAGCTACTGTACACTGGACATGTCCAATCAGAATACAGTCAGTCCTAGCTTACTTGTGGCTCAAACATATGGTACAGATCAAAGAAAATGTGCAGCTGTCTGGCAAAACATTGCCTTGCTAGCACCTGTCATACACATTAAGCTTTTCAGTAGATTTCTCAAGTGTGCATTCAGTTGCAGGATCACTATTTCTATGCTGATACTTTCTGTTCATGCTACATTCTAGCACTTCTCAGAAACAAATGGAGCTAGCACTTGCAATGCATCACATATTGCAAGTTCTCTATATGTACAAATTAATTTCAACCTGCTCTGCCAAATCCTGTGCAGTGCTGTTGGACTGACTAAATTAAGAGGTTTCCCAAATGTATGCTTGTGATATTGTCTGAGACATACCAAGCTCCATCCAGAAGGACTCTTTAAATATAAGGTAGTTGTATTATCTGGAATATCCAGCCTAGCTCTGAATTTCCATGTGCCACTGTGTTGAATGTCATACCAGGAATTGATTCTGGGAGGCCCTTCATAGCTTAGCCCAAAAGTGATGGTCTGATATTGTCTGGCCACAGAAGAAAGACAGGAAGCAATGATGTGGTTTAATTAGGTCTCAACTTTATACACTTAAACTCTGGGAGTACCCAGCCAGAAATTGTAGAGTGTGGGTAATCATTTCCTTAATAATTTCCACATAATCCCCAATGTGGGATGATTGGGAACCTGCCACTTTTCCTTCGCATGAGGGATAAAGGGGGCTAGAAAAGGATGGATATCAGCTTTCTGCTGTACCAGATGGAGCCCCAAAACACCTTCCTCAGCTCCCTTGAGAGTGCTTTCTTTCAAATCCTCTTCCAATCCATTTTATTAGGTAACCGTACCTGCACTGGAAATCTGACACAAGATTTATGTACTAAGCTGTGACATTATAACCTAGCTCCTCCACCCCATCCCACCAGCCTATGTGGCAGTGAGGGGAAAATTCCTTCCCAGCTCCAAAGGAAAAGAGGGCGATTAGCAAAATACCCACAGCAGGTTGTGAAGCCTTGTTCTCTTGCAAATTTTATGGGTGGGTGCTGCAGCCTGATCCAGATAAAAAAGGGCTTCTCCAGGGCTGCATAGGGTATAAATACCACCTCCCCACACACTCTTCCAGTAAGAAGGAAGAGCAGTGCCTCTCTCCCCCGCCCCCCCCCCCGGTCCAGCTTCTTCTTACTCTTCCCTACTCTGTCCACATAATTTTCTCCTCTTCTACCCGTTCATTGAAAGGGGACTCCTTCAAGGGACAACAACCCCTTCTGGCCAGCTGAACAAGGACTCACGGTATACAGCTTCAGTGAGCACATTTTAATAGTGTTACTCAGAAATATAAAATATTAGGTGATACTTTTTGCAGAGATATACCATAGCACTTTACTGGAGTTATTCAGATGATACCTTTGATAAGGGGGGAAATAAAGTAGCATGAATTAACCAGCAAAACCAAACTATTTATTACTTGTTCTCTTTCCACTTGCTGCTTTCAGCTTCTTCACTAAGGAATTACATGTAATCACATTAGCGAGTCTAATAGGGTGCATTAGGTTGGAACAAAGATTCTCATTCAAGTTTCATTAGAACAGACTTTTCCATTTTTTTCTACTAGTTCATGAAATACAGTTTCTCTCAGATAAGCTATGAACATTGACCTCGCCATGATGACCAGCTTGCTCACATTGCCAGACTCACATGATCAAAGGCCAATGTGCATTGTTCAGTCATGTTCACTGTGTTAACAGAATCAATGACATTAGAGATTAAAAAGACTTTTGCCATGTAGACCATATCTGGGCCTGTGCAGGATTGTTCCCTACCACATAGTTCCTGTACTTTGTCCAATTTAGCTTTAAAAATCTCCAAAAATGAGACACTTACCATATTCAGGCTTGATTTTCCACTCCAAATCAGAGTGGTAGCATGTTGCTAGGCAATGGAGAATTAAGCCTATATATTCCAAGAATAGGGCTCAGTCAGTCTGGATCTACAGTTGTAGGTAGTGCTGTAATGTCTGTAATCTGTTCTTAGCTTGTCAAAATTTAAATCCAAGTTGCATACTGTTCTGCTCTTGATAGTTGCTCTAGTGAGAGGTGAGCACTAGGTACGCTTTATTCAAAGGAACTCCTGTGGAAAAAAGTCCTGTGTGGGCAAAGTTGCAAACTTTTTAATATTACTGCTGCGATAAAATACATGATTTCCTATGTGAAATCTTAAGCTTTTGAAGTTCCTCTAGAGAAGAAGTTAAAGATAGTGGGACTAAGGTTATGTCTTCACTGACACTCCCTCCCCCCCAAAAAGGTATGTTTTTACCAAGGGATAACTACTGTGTGTTAGCTAAATATAGCGGCGACAAGAGACTTAAGTTTTAATGTGAAGTAAATGAGGTGAGGCTAACCTCAGGTGGGGATATAGTGCTGATCCCCTCATCTAGCTATCATACAGTAAACACTACAGGTACCTTGTCTCCACTTAGAATTTTACAGTGTGATCGCTATCACGTTAGGTATCTTTCTATTTTTACAGATTGGTGTCAGTGAAGACAAAGGCTTATACTGGATGTCTTTATAGAGAAAAAAAATCTCCTATTTTCCATAGGAGTTATGCCTGAATAAGGAATTCAGGATCAAGCATAGTGTACTTAGTGCTCTCCTCTTACTGTAACTACCCAGTTACTTCCCTGGAAACAATCAGCTTTTGTTGGAGCACCCAGATCTGAATTACTTGAGAAAGACCTGAAATTTGTGATGTGGACATGTGAGATTTTCTTTCTTTTTCATTATGCAGTTTTAAAGTGCTGAATAGAGATTTTTAACAGCTTGTGGCAGCTTCCTTTTGGCTCCAGAATGGTCCCCTGAAGGGACAGCTGGACTGTTTGCAATTGTAATTTTGTATTCCTGTTATGTAATCACATTTTAACCCAATTTTTTTTTTTTACAGATTTTTTATTTTAGGTATTTCCTTGCTATGCTCCTGTGAATATAGCTGAAGTTTGACAAATATTCTTGATCTAAGTGTGCCAGTGTAGGAATGACCTTGATATGTTTAACTTCCACGCCAAATATCATTAGAATCCTCACACCTCACATAGAAGAACATCGGCAGCTGTAAATACTTCTAGAAATTTTATCTGCTCCACTGTACTCCATGTTTTAATAGCTTAATGATTCTTTGAAGGTCTACTGTCAGAGGCGGATTAAGGTTTCCTGGGGCCCTGGACCAGAGCAAATGGGGAGGCCCTTCCCCACTCTTTCCACCTGTGGCCCTGCCCCCCTTCCGCCTGCGGCCCCGCCCACAGCCCCACCCCTTTCTGCCCTTTCCTCAGGCCTGTCCCTGTTCCACCCAGGGTCCCCTCCATTCAACCCCCCCACTGCAGCCCCGCAACCCCTTTTAACTCCTTTCTGCCCCACCCCCCTGTGGCCCCAAGACCGGAGAAGCGCCACAGCCCCTGGGAGCGAGACAGTGGCCTCCCCAGGAATTGAAATTAGCGGGGGGGTGTTCAAATTTACTGGGGGGGGGTGTCACTAAATTGGCATGTAACTAGTTCACAAAACTGGGGGGGTGTTGGGGAAATTCAGGGGGGTGTACACCTCCGGGGGTGCAGGGAAATCACTGGAGCGAGAGCTCCTCCAGTCCCAGGGTCGCAGCGAGGGTCTGGGTGCTGGGGCTTCCCTCGCCACCCCCTGGGCTTCTGTGGGGGACCAGGTCGGGGTGCTGGGGCTTCTCCCGCCCCGCCCGGCGCTTCTGCTGGAGAGCAAAGTCAGTCGCAGGGGCTTCTCCTGCTGCCCCACGGCTTCTGCTGGGAATGTGTGGAGGGCACTGGTGGAGGGCTTGTGCCGTACTGCGGGGGGACTTCCCCTGTCCCTCGGCTTTTGCCGGGGATGGGGTCTGCAGAGGGGGATTCCCCCGCCCTACTCGCCAGCCTGGCGGTGCTGATGTGGAGTAGGGTTGGGTCACGGGGCCTTCCCTGGCCCTGCCCACAGATTATTTCCAGGGACCCCTCAGTTGGCTGGGGCCCATGGGCATGGGCCCGGTGTGTCCAGTGGCTAATCCACCATTATCTACACTGAGTAGTACTGTAGTTGTTGTTGTTAACGATTCTTCCTTTTTTGCCACATTTGAATTTTAAATGTTTAAAGCACTTGCAGGGCCTCAGCACCTGTCTCCAGTTTAGCCTGTTATGCAAGTTACACAAATACGAGTTACTGTAGCATACAGCAGTGTGTCCTTCCTCTGCATTGGTGCCCCATTTCATCACTAGAACAGATTACGAGAAAGAGTGCTCTACTTGTAACAAATTCTTGGTAGCTTTTAAGACCTCAGTCTTAGGTGCTGAGCACCTCCGATCCGTTGAGGCTTGGCAGAATTTGGCCATTCATTCCTGCATACTGTATTGTGAATTCCTTCATTCTTTAAAAAGCATAGTTGTTGGGGTTTTTTTTAGAGAAGTTGTTTGTTCTTTTTGTCTGTGTGAAGATGTTTTATGTTGTAGATGGATCTAATATTCTTGACCCTGGTGAGGTTTCTTCCTGTACTCAGTCTTTCTGTTTCCCAAGGATTATCCATCTGGGATAGTGTTTTTTCCCAGAGATTTTGCAATGTTTTTGGTCATCACTATTCATTCTTGTAATAATTAGCCCAGTCCACAACACAAGAAAAGAAAGTTGTATTAATTGATATGTGCTGTCTCCACCATTCATTTGCTTTGTCTTTTCAGGGCACAGTGAAATTCCCTAATAAATCTGGTTATAAGGCAGTTTTTCATCCACACCTAATACCATTTACTACCTTTTGTTCAGGAACTGCAAACAGGTACATACCAGAAGGAGAGGAGGCAGGGTGTAACATTGTTAGGTATCTTGCTGTTTTTACATCTCGGAGCTCTGTGCCACAAAATAGTGATGTCACGTTGTTGTTGGGTTCCCCCACAAAAAAGCAACCATATAGTATGGTCAATCAGAATTACCTTTATTTGACAGTAAGAGAGCAACAAAACAAGAAAGTACTAAAGCAAAGTATCCATGAGACTGCACACAATCTGTGGTTGGCCTGTAGTAGGCTGTGTTTGGACACATAATGCTTGCCTTTGTTGTAGGGAAGGACTTTCTCCATTTAGAGGTACACTATATGGAACACAAATCATAACAGAGACAGTTTGCAAACATCATATCTCATGCTCATCCTTTTTGTTTTGAGCAGAAATGGGGGAATGTGAATGAGATCAGACTCAGGGTAGCCAGAGGGTTCCTCCCACCACAGCCACTTCCATGAGGAAGTCGACAGATGAACCCACCCTCTCCTTCCTCCTGCCCATGAGTGGAAGGATGTGGGAGAATCTCAGAGGGAGATATTCACACATTTTCCCTCTCTTTTAAGAAATGTGAGCTGGGATTCCCCACAGGCATGGCTGCTCCTTATGATACGGGTGATATTGTCAAAGAGCTCAACAGAACACTCCGTTCAGCATGGCCCTTTTTTTATTAACGGGGTGATGGAATGAAGGGGAATAGTTTTCCCCAAGAGCTGAATAGGTTTGGGGTTGTTAGCGTTATTCAGAAGAATTCCATATTTTTCATGTGTAGTAACTGACTGACGTATTCCACCAAATGGGGAGCTGACTTTTAGAGGTGGTAAAGAGAAACTTTGATAATCCTAATACAAAATGGTCTATTCCTGCGTTTATTATTCACATGTAATTTTGTTTGTCGTGTACGCCCAAGAATGAATTTAGCCTGGGCGCACACAGAGGTAATGGGATCAGGCGGTGGGGCCACAAACCTGATAAGAGTGCATGTGAGCACAGACTTAATATTGGGGGCAGTGCTAGTAAATGTATTCTGGGTAGGTGCTGGATACATACAAACCTGATTTGATTATGGTGGTGGGGAGAGGGTATGTGAATCCACTTAAACCTGATTGATAGGGTAGGGACAGGCTAATTACAAATTAACAATTGATGTGTGTTAAGGGGTGCATGCAATCTTGCTTAGTGGGGGAAAAGGCACCAATCTAGCCTCTTCCAACACAACCGTCTACACTACATCAAATATCCAAATTGACAAGTTTTTCTGGGGGAAAGTAACCTGGTAAAAAGTAGAATAGGAAAAGGTGGCAGAGTTCAGGTGTGGTGTGTGGCCTTTTTGAATGGAAAAGCTAATTATCATTCAGTAACTATTATTTTTAATATGGAATTACTGTGAACTGGGACACTGATTCATCAATGTATTTAAGCATGTTCCTAATTGAAGCACTAACCGCAGTGGGATGGCTCACATACTTTAAGTTAGTTACGTGCATAAGTACTCTCTGGAATTGGAGTTTTAAGGCTGAACAATAACAGGGCTTTTTTAATTCTCCTTTTTTCTAGATGAGTTGATGTACCCCCTGGAAGACTTCTATGTACTCCCAGGGGTACACATACTCCTGGTTGTGAACCACTGCTCTAGCACATCTCTACACCCAGGGCCGGCTCCAGGCACCAGCTGACCAAGCACGTGCTTGAGGCGGCACCTTCTAAGGGGTGGCCAATCTTGGGGCGGTCGGGTGGCGCTTGGGTTTTGTTTTTTTCCCCTTGTTTCGGTGGTGCGGCGCTTGTGGGGGGGTTGTTTCTGTGGGGCGGTGCTCGGGGGGGGTTGTTTCTGTGGGGCGGCGCTCGGTGGAGGGGGGCAATTGTTTTGGTGGGGCGGCGCTGGGGGTGGGTTGTTTTGGTGGGGCGGCGCTCGGGGGGGGGGTGTTGTGTTTTTTTTGGCAGGGCGGCGCTGGGGGGGGGGTTTGGGGGTGGCAAAAAAGTTAGAGCCAGCCCTGTCTATACCATAGGCTACCCACGATGCATTACTACTGTAATTTGCATGAAATGACTTTCTTTTGCAGATTTGACCTACACTTTTACTGTCAAACAGAAAATACATACAAATATGGTTACAGTCAAATTTCAGCATGACTTTAGATGAAGTGTTTGGGGGGGCTAACTCTACATCCATTGCCTGTGGGTACAGCTCTAAAATTTATCTCTGCAAGCACGAAGAAGAATTGACAATTACTTTTGGTCATCTCACCTTTAACCCATACTTGATGATCTTCATTCACATTTCAGTTTGCTTCTTTAGAAGCCCTAGGTACTGTAATAGATTATATTTGCTATAACCAGGGATTGTCAACAGTTTCTACTACAATTCTTTTGTTAGCGGGGTGCATTTAGTTTTTTTTCTTTTATTTAAAATTGCTTTAACTATTCATTCTCTAAACTGAGGTTAGATTTTTTGTTTGATTGTTAAATTTACCAATATTCATCTGGTCCAATCCTGCAAGGCACATTCTGGTAAAACACTGATTTAAGATGGGAGTTTTGTCAGAGTAAGGCCTGCAGATTCAAGCCCCAAACAGAGTAGCCCAGATGGTTTGGTGCACAGAATTTCTGTTGGCATGGAAGAGGGGTGCTATCTGTTAAGCTCCCTGATTCTTTGGCTGCATATGTGCCTGCCCCGACAAAGTAACTGTCTGTGACACATGGTAACAGTTCCCAAGGGATCATTTACCAACTGGAGATGTCCTGGAGTGCAGCAGGCTTCAGCCATGCCCCCTTTTTGCCCCTTCTGCTGGAATTGCCGAGGTGTATGTGTGTCGTAAGAACTGGCTATGACAACAATATGCCCACTGAGAATTTCCTTATGTCAGAAAAATCCCCAGCTGGGAAATTGCAGATGGTTTCCACTCCCATTATGTTCTCTGTGCAACACAAACAGGGCAGGCTAGGACAGAGAATGTGGCCTGCAGCTTTTGGCATCTAGGGTGATTGTTCTTTCAGTCATTGCTTTCACCTTCTGCACAGTAATCTTCCCAGAAGTATTGTGAAACATGTCATTTCCACATCATGTGAACGTGTCTCTATTTTATACTTTTACCCATTTTTATACCAGTCATACTATAGAAACTCTCATTTTGGGCATTTATCTCTGACCACTCCCATGAATTCAATTGTATTGGCAGGAGGAGACCTACTCGGTAGACTACAGAATTATTTCTTACATTTCAACACTTTGGCCTGTTGCTTAGGGATGATGTCTCCCTGTAGTCCATTACTCCTTCAACTCCCTCTTGCTTATTACACCTATGGCTAGATGGTGATCTTGTTTTGTCAATTCATCTTTTATGTGTGATGGATTCTTCTATAGGAAATAACCAAAGGGAAGAGAATGGAAAGAGAAGGTATTAGCAAAAATTAGAGAAAGTAAAATGGAATTCTATTTTATATTTATTTAGATTTAAATACTTTGAGTGCTATTGTAGGGTATGGAAATCAGAAAAAATCTTGCCTGACAGTGGGCTTGTAACTTATTAATATTAATGCTGGCTAATCAATTATTTTAAATTAGAAGCTCTCTTCAGTTATCTCAACTGCATACAAGGCTACATTATCTTTGCATTCCCTTTCTAATACACATTGTTATGACCTTATTTTGTAACTTTCTCATTACATATAGTACCTTCAGGATAGTGAATTGAGACCTATGATCCATTAAAGAACGGTGACAAAGGGATTCATGGAAAGAGCTGAATCCAGCCAATATGAAATCAGAAAAAGGTTGAGTTTTAACCAGTTTAATTTTGAGTAAAAATTTTTTTATAATTCACCTTAACATTTGTTAGTAGTTTCGGTTGGTTTTAAATAATTTTGTGGGATAATTTAAAATTGTTTTTTCCTCTGCTGAATCCTTGGCCTAAGAATATGTAACAACTATCTGCTAATAGTTTCAGTATTGTGGTTCTACTTTAAAGGCGCCGACTTTAGTCGGCGCTGGTGGGTGCTCGTGCCCCCCCGGCCCCGCCTCAACTCCACCCCCGGCCCTGCCCCCATTCCACCCCTTCCCGAAATCCCTGCCCCCGCCTCCTCCCCCGGGCGCACTGCATTCCCCCACCCCCAGGCTTGCAAGCCTGGGAGGGAGCGGGGAGAAGCAGCCGAGCACCCACCGGCAGCTCCCCGCCAGCCCCCGCCACCGCGCCCAGCTAACCTCCGCCTCCCAAGGCGCCGCGGCAGCCAACCCGCTTTTCCTGGACTCACAGGCTTGCGGCGCTCCTCCAGCTGATCGGCGGCGGCACGCCTGGAAGGGAGGGAGGGGGGGAAAGCACAGCAGCGGCGCCTCGGGGGAGAGATATGGGGAGGAGGCGGAGCCAGGCTGATCCGCTGGAGGAGCGCCGCAAGCCTGTGAGTCCAGGAAAAGCGGCTTGGCTGCCGCGGCGCCTCGGGAGGCGGAGGTTAGCTGGGCGCGGTGAGGGGGGTTGGCGGGGAGCTGCCGGTGGGTGCTCTGCACCCACCAATTTTTCCCCGTGGGTGCTCCAGCCCTGGAGCATACACGGAGTCGGCGCCTATGTTCTACGTTATCTATTTTTCAGGTCTCAGATTCCCTGTGGGGCTAGTATGGTTTTCTATAACATCCAGCGAATATGAATTTTGTGCATGAAATACATCATAACCTTAATCTCAGGGACCATAAGATCCACAGAAAATAACTTCTCAGCTCAGAGGTTCCCCAGCATGCATTTTAGATGTAGCAGAAAGCTCAAGATCTCTAAAGTGCTGCAGATCTGGTTTACAGAAAGCCATCATACCCCTAGGAACACCAGCAAACTGCTGACACTTGCTCTTTCTGCGACAAGAGGGAGACCCTGGTGCACATCTGTGTAGGGTGCATCAGGTTCCAGCCCCTCTTCTGACTCCTCCAGAACCTCTTACTGAGGTTCTGTCTGCACTTCTACCCGCATCTCCTAATTCACACACACATCATCAATGGCCCCACAAAGTTGCAAGACTGCCTCATCAGCTTCATCTAGGTGTTAGCCAAGATGGCTATCCATCATACCAGGAGGAAGAAGGTGGATGTGGGGATACTCTGCAACTAGGGGAAGAGGGGGGCTATTTCCCATTTTTCATCTGATCACACCTCCTAACAGAGTTCCTTTGGGCAGTGTCCACTAACTCCATAAACAACTTTGAGCAGCAGTAGGTGCTGTTGGGGGTTCTCTGCTCAGTGTCCCCCTCTGAATTCTTGATTTTTAACCTTTAACCTTTGTTCCCATCCCTGTTTTTTTATTTGTTGTCCCCAGTACTCACCTGTGAGCTGGGTAGAGCAGCTCTTCCCTCTAGGCAGAGTGGGGAATCTAGATCCATCTGTCCCAGTAACAGCAAATAGTACCAGTGTGATCAGAACACAATGGGACTACTCACATGAGTGAAGTTAGTCCTCTGCATAAGTAATTGTAGGACTGGTGCCTTTTTCAGCAAAAGTGAGGTGGGGCGTGACACATAAGAAAGAAGCAATTGAGTGGGAGAGAGGGTAAATATTTGTTTGATCTGGAGAGATAGGCCACCTTTCTCTATCCCTGGTTTTAGAGAGGATATCAGTGCTGAAGGTGCTCCAGACATGGTTCTGAAAAGTTGTGGGATATATGCCCTCTGTTCCTCTTTGCATGATGTCTTTAGAGGGAGTAAAGTAGTCACTTAGCAGAAAGACCTGGGGCAGGGAGGAAATCTCTCTGAAATGGCTTAATATTTTATGACAAACACACAGCCATACCTCTCCAGCAACTGAAATCACACCGAGCAAGAACAGCAAGCAGTCCTAAGAAATACCAAACAAGGTAGGAGAGGTTTAATAGAAAAATCAGTACAAGCTATTATCAGATATTTGTGATGTGAATTTAGAAGTATAGTTAGGAATCCTATAGGATTGTGACTACCAAAAGCAGAGAGAAATATAGTGCTTGGTTTCTACAAATGCTTTTGCGGTACTTTTTTTGTTATTGCTACCATGTATATTCGGGAGAAATCAAGAGGATTTTAAAGATTCATATGCACTAAAGTTTATTGCCCACTGCAAATGGAATTTTCCCAGTACAGTATAAAGGACATTCTCAAAATCTATTTTGAGTGAGTGAAGCATAAAAATCCCAGTATGTGATTTATGTGGTATTTGAATGTGATAAATCAGAAGTGTTAGTTTAAACAGTGTGCACTAGTGGTAGTCAAAGGGCTCTGTTAATTCAGTGGGAATAATTCATTAGCTAACACTTTTCATCTCCTATATTTCTCCTTTTGATTTTAAAAATATCACAGCCATAAACAAAGCACAAGAAATTATAAAAACATTATGAAACTCATAGCATTCCATATTTTCCCTTCCCTTGACAAAACCAAAAAAGAGAGAAGTCAGCATAGTACTATCACTAGTCATAAATAGTATCTGAGGGATGGATATGTTTAAGAATGCCCAAATAACAGTGATGTGATCATAAATCAAGTCTGAGCTCTTATTGCAAGCCTAGGGAAAATTATCTTTTGAATGATGTACCAGTATATGACAACCTTCAGCTCCTAAGAGCCAATAGCAAGTTTGCATTAGACTGCTCATTCAAATACTAAGAATGCTCAAATTACAGAGTAAGATTCAGTGCCAACACACGCACAATACATAGAAAGCATAATTGGTAGTTAGTGTAAAAAAAAAAGGGGGTAAAAAATTATACACGTCACAGACTCAGGAGCTTTCTTGGCTTTCATAACTTGACTTAGTTTGGAATTTAGTCAAATGTCAACATCAGCAGCACTCTATGCGGTATCATACAGATGAGCCACATACTGAGGGTGAAATCCTAGCACTTTTTAAGTCAATGGGAGCTTTGTCATTGGTTTCAATAGAGAGGATTTCACTCAGGTTGCCAGGAATGGATTATAGACTGCATAGAATCTATTTATTATTTTAAAATACATTAATTTAAGGTCATTGCCAGGCTATTTTTTTTTGCTTGATTAATTCACTAGCTGTGCTTTTTAATACAATCCAAAGGAACTGAGTGACTTGTCCTAATTAGCAGTTTAGTTACCAGTATGTAAGATAACTTGCCATTTCAACTAATATACCATTTTAATAAATAGTCTGAGCTGTTTTGCCCTTTGCCACAGTCTGTTTTGTAGGCAATGTTTCAACTGTGAGCAACATCAAAGAAAATCAAGGCATGAGATGCTGTCACATAGTATTGCCCAGAAATGGAATCCTATAGTAATACGTCTGTAAAACAAGCTAATTTTGTAGCTGGGAGTGTTAGTTAAATTTTGAGTCCTGATCCTGCAATGTGATGCATGTGGTCAGAATCTTGCCACTGTGTGGAGCCCCATTGTCAATATGCCTCCCCACTGATGAAGAGGTCTGCTTGCTTGCATCACATTCCAGGGTCAGGGCCTTGAAATGTAAGCATGTGGTCCTACCAGAGGACACCCAAATGATAGCATCTGAATTCCTGCCTGTACAATTACTATGTAAAGCATGTATTACCATATACTTTGCTTAGACAGAGAGAATAACACAGGCACTAGGACCAGACAGGCCCATCAAGAAGCTTTGAGATCAAGAGAAGGAGGGAGATGTGGGTGTTAAAGAATTGGGGTTGAGGTTGGCTGTCTTTGGGAGAGGAGAAATGGCATGTTTGAATATACATGGGAAGAGAAGACAGTGATTCATAAGAGACCGGAAATGAATTAGGGGGGATAAAAATGGAGATTAGCAGGTGTAAGGAAATAGGGTCAGGTTGACAATCAAAGGGTTTGAAGTGGATAGAAGACTGGAGATCTTAGAGTAGGGCACAGGGTTCAGAGAACAAAATCTGAGGAGGTCAGAAGGAAAGATGGAGAGTGAGAGTTCCTGCCCATTTTCTTTTAAAAGAAGTTAACAAGATCCCAGAGGGGTGGGCAGGCTAGGAGAGGAAGGACTCAAGCAGGAGAGAATAGGTGGAAGAGGAAGATGGCTTAAATTTGACAATCCAAAATAATGAAGAGTAGTTGAGAAAGAGGTAGGATTTTTCAGTCAGGAACAGAAGAGAGGAGGACTGACTTCTAATGGAGGAAGTCAGCAAGTCTTTTTGTGTATCTAAGACGTAATATGTTTCACTTTAATACACAAGCACACTTCCATACCATAGACACTGAAGTGCAGTCACCTTTATAGTGTAGGGAGATGGTCAACTGTGCCCACTGCACAACAAAAGGGAAAGTGAGACATTTTGGCAATCCCTTTATGAAAAGTACCAGGAAGTGTGAGGTAGATAGGACTAAGACTTAATTTCAAAGGTAACTATTCCTCATGTACTTCCTGTAGTGTTATGATTATGTTTCTATAACACCCTTCACCTTAGGATCTAGAAGTGCTTTACAAATATTAAGCCTCTCAATATTTCTGTGAGATAAGTAGCTATTATAATACCCATTTTATAAATGGGGAAACCAAGCTACAGAGAAGTTAAATGACTTGCTCAGGGTCACAAAGTGAGTCAGTCACTGACCTGAAAATAGAACTCAAAACAGAAGCCCTAACTCACAACCCCCTTTCATTAGCCACTAAACAAAACTCCCACTCTGTAACCGCACCGATGCTCTGTCATTGGATGGTACACATACAGAAAACAATCATACTAATTCTTACTACCTCAGCAACCCTTCACAAACAGTAAAAGCGATACCTTTCAATTTGAAATATACAAATAAATTATTTTGAATGGTTAAAATATTTGTAGGTATTACTCTGGAAATTTTTGTGATTTTACAATCACATTTTCCTATTTAAAAATATTTTTCTCTCCTCTAGTGCAGTGTGAAAGACCCTTACAAAAAACAGGGGAAAATGACTAAAAGGGGAAACAGTGAAAGTGGCTATACCTTCAGTGTTGTTAAATACACAAAGTAAACTAATTGGAAGAAAAATAGAGATGATCCTCTTTAATTGATATAAAGGATGGGTGTTACTGGTAGTAAGTTACAGTAACAACAGTGGGTAAAATCTTTTAGATAGAAACCTGATTTTTAAGCAGATGCTTTCCCTTAAGCTAATATAAAAAAGGAGGACCTGCATTGCCCTGTCCTCTGAAATTCTGTGGGGAACTAGCCCTGCACCAAGGTCCTGCTGTACACTGACCAAGAAAGATGGGGCCAGCCCCAAATGGTTGCCAAAGTGCCTGTTAAATGTGCAATTGGTGGTTTCATAGTTGGGGCTCATTATTATTATGTTCATGTTCGGGAGGGGGGGGGGAAGAAGAGAAAAGCCTCATTTGGGGTATAATCACTTCGGCAAGTTTCAGCTTTTGAGGCAGGTTCACTTGAAGCCCAGTAGCAGGTGAGTTGTTATGATTGCTGTTTTCCCCACTGGTCCTTTTGAAGCCACCCACTAACCAACCCTTACCCCGAGGAGGGGGGGCTAGAAAGGGACTGGAGGCTCTTGCAAGCCTGAGGATGGACCCCCTGCAGCACGGCGCGTTGAGGGCCCCAAATGCTGCGGGGTCGGGGTGTGCGTGAACATCTGCACCGGGTCCTGCAGCGGGGAGCGCCCAGTGCCCCGGACCGACAGCCCGGCTGCCACAGCGGAGCCTGCTGCAGGGGAGAGCGGGGAACAAGCAGCTGGAGCTACCCACAATTCCTCCCAGCACCTTGCCAGGCTCTGATGGGGCGGAGAGGCCCTGCCGTGCCCGGGCAGCAGCTGGCAGGGCAGGCTGTGGTGTTCTTCCCGCCCGGGGGCAGGGCACGCACCGCGAGCAGGGGAAGCGCAGCTGGCGGGAGTGACCCCCCTCCTCCCCCCGGGCGGCCCAGCCCCGGGCTGTGCTGCGGCTGGGAGAGCTCGGGAGTCAGTGACCCTCCTCCCTGCCCCCGGCGCCAATAGACAGCGCTGCCTCCCCCCGCTTCAGAGGGCACCACGGGTCCCCCCCAGTGCAGCTGCTGACTCAACCCTCTTAGGAGGTGGGGGGCGGGGAGAGGAAGGGCCGGGCCAGCCCCCAGGACCGCTCATTATCCCCATTGTTTGTTGTTGTGTTGGAAAGACAAGGTGCCGGGGCGCAGCGCGGCGGCAGGGGGATTGAGCCTGCTGGGGGGGAGGAACGTGGCAGGTTAAGTGGCGGCAGCTGCCTGCTGCAAGGACTGCATGACTCCCGCAGCCTCTTCTCGCTGCAGTCCGCCCCCTTCCCAGCCCCAGAGGCGGCTGGAGGGAAGGGAGGTGCCGGTGCGTGGACGAGGAGGGGCCCTGCAGGAATCCTCGTCCTCAGCGTGCAGTTAGGCTGGAAATCCCCCGCCCCAGGATCCCCTCTGCAGGCGCCGCTGCTGGTGGTAAGTTGAAAGGGGGCCGCAGAGCGTGTGTGTGCGAGGTAGGGGGATTGGGGGGTGTGCAGCCTGCTCGCTGCGCTGGTCAGAGGCGGAGTCGCCTGCTGCTGCTCGTATGCTGGGTTTCCATCCCTGCGACCGTCTCTGCTGCTGTAGCAGGTAGCTCGGTGGATGGAGAATAAGCTGCTTTGGTTCGCCTCCGCGGCTGTGCTGCTCATTATTACGATGCGCTTCCGTTTTTTGGTACACAAGCTGTTGGGGATTAAAAAAAAACAACTCCAAATGAGCCTATTTGATGAATATTCTTTAAGTGTTAGCCCTTCATCATAGCCAGAGGGTTAAATAGCTGCATTGCTTTTCTCAGTTTTAAAAAAATATATGTTAATGAAAAAACTGTTTTTTTATGAAGTAACCTGGAACTGCAGGCTTGGATATATACATTTCCTGTGTGAAGTGCAATGGCAGATGTGTCAAGTTCCTCCATTCCCTATCTCTTCCAGGCTCGTCTGTTTCACGTGTACCTTTGCGGAGGAAGGCTGCATGGATTTGTTTGTGCAGGGGAAAGAAAAAAAATTGATTTTGGGGGAAAATTAAAGTATACATTTGCAGTAAATTAGTGAAATTGGTTGTTGGAACCATAAAGTTTAAAATGCAAATAAATGTTTATTGGAAGGAGATTTAAATGTTGGAGATTCACAGTTACTGGAAGAACACTATAACTTCATATGAAGGACATAGGCAGCTAACTGGTGCATAATCCCCAGTATAAAAAATGGTCCTTAGGCTTTTTGTCTGTTTAATTATGACTGCGACTGTCTTCTATCCAGAAAATATTCTTTCTGTCACTTTGTGCACAGCACTTATCTCCTTCAGTGTTTCTCACTGTTTAGTATGATATTTATTTAATGTGATTTCCAAGATTTTCTCTAGTTTCTGGAATGGGAGAAAAGTGAATGGATTGACATAAATTCCTGGTATGTTGTATTGGAACTAGCGATTTTTCATGTTAATAATATTTTAATTATCTAGAAGACAGAACCAAATTCTTGTATTTTGTAGTCTTCTCATCACTCTGGTTATTTTCTTATGTAGCGTGGAGATTATTTTTTCTTGGCATGATTGATTTCTCTAGCCTCTTCTGGGCAGATGTCATTACAAACCAAGAGGGTTTTTAAAAAAGGAAAGAGCCATTTGTTTTTCCAAGAAGCTTTATGGTCTCAGTAAAACTATAGGAGCCTATTGTGTGGGGAAAATATTGGTTACCTAATTTAGTACTCTGTTCATCTAATGTTGGATTATCATCAGGAGCCTGTATAGCTTGTTTATAAATAAAAGACAGATCTTATTTTCTCCTCTGCTAGAAAGCTATGTAAAAGTAGCTTCTATATACTATACAAGAATCTTCACAAAAGGCCCAATCCTGAATTCCTTGTGCACCCAAACTCCCATTGATGAGCTTATGCAATAGAGAACTAGGTCCTTTACTTTACTTTAGAGCTATATAGAGCTACTTTCAGTGCGTTCTGAGATGTCTTTCCTGTTTTCTGTTTGCAAGAGTTATACATTTCTTTTAATCTTTGATAGTTTGTAAATATTTCAATAGAAATTCCTTGCAGCACTAAAAAACTAAAATTGATGGCATGGGTAGATGAGATAAACAAAGTTCTTACTAAACTACTACCAAAATGGACATTTTTCCTTTTGTTAGGTTGTATCATTACCTTTTGGAAAAGTCTCTCTTAATGAGTGATTATATATGATTGATGTACATGACTATAAAATATATCACTATTAGCATATCAAAGAAACATGCTAATGCTCCCTTCCAATTTAAACTGTTGTGTAGGATCGAAAATTCTAAAAGATGCATAGGCTTTAAGTGACAGGTAGTTGACAAAACTGGCCTGCACATTTTAGACATCACTTTCTTTTCATATTTAATCTTTCAGTGAACTGTTGATTTACAACATAATCTAGCAAAACAGGATTTATGTATCTTTACTGGCTTGCACTGAAATTTAACAAAGTCACCTTAAACTGGACAGTGTGTGTGCATGACAATCCCTATGATTAACTAAAAACTAATGTTTAATTATGCTTAATAAGTCATGCTTTATAGTTGTACTATATAGGCCTTCAGTTCATTTATTTATTTAAAAAAAAATCTAAACAGCCTAATCACAACTTCAAGGCAAACTTGTGGCATATCTTTCAGTCTGGCTGGTACATTACTACAGCATTTGTTTTGGCTTGGAGCCATGGAATGTCACTGCAGGGATCCCCTGCCTTCTTTAAAGGCATACTTTACCATGGTGTTGCTTGTTTTCAAAGATTTCTTCTCTTACAGAAATGTTTTTATTGTTTTACATTTACAATGATTTTCAAACCTGTTAAATCCAGGATGGTATGTCCCTTTAAGAAGCTCAGTGAGTCCTTCTATGACGTTTGTGGTGGCTGTCTGCCAGAACAATACGCTGTTTTGCCAGCTTTCCTGAGAAGAAATGGAACAAATTTTGCTTTGCAAGATTAAATAGTCATACTGAAGTAGAAAAAATGATTGCTTTTGTAAAGCAGTTTTAAAAAAAATTTAAGGAATACACTATTACATTTTTCATTATGTGGAAGCAGTCAAAGGATGGTATGCTGTGTAATATATGGCATAGGAAGCTTTTTGAGTACTGAACTGAAGAAACTGAATATGCACATCATGCTTTTAAATAATTTAAAGTAAATAATTTTCCATGTTTGCTATTTTAATCCAATCCAGATTTTTCTTTTTTTAAAAAAACCTCTGAGTATCAGACAGAACTAACATGTTTGATCTATTATATCCAGTCAGTCTCACTGACTACAATATAATTGCACAGACAAAAGAAAAATAATTTTTACTAATCAATTTTTGTCAAAGTATTTCATTGACTTAAATGGACTTAAACATGTGCTTAAAATTAAGTATCTGTTTAAGTATATGTTTGCTGAGTTGGGGCCACAGAACATAGGAACTGGTGGGTTTCATAACACGGGATGAGAAAACGCCTTCCGCAAAACGTAGTTGTGTTGATGATCTTGATGCCCTCATTAAGGGCAGGGATAGTCAACAGCCTGGCTGTGGGTAAAATCTGAACCACCAACATGCTTTTGAACGGACTGCAAATCTTTTTACTTACTTATTATCATTATTGTTATTGCTGTGTGGGAAATGTTTCTCTGGAGTCTGGACCTTGACTATACCTTGACCAAGAAATTTGGACCTTGACAAAAAATGATCGACTATTCCTGTACTGAGGGGGTGTACTTATAGCTCTTGTTTGCATGTCCCCTGTTGATGGTGAAAACTCTCTAATGCTATGGCAAAGGGGTTGGAGGGCATTCCAGCTATTCATATGCCAAGATGAAAGTTAGCTTCAATGCCCAAATTATAGAACTACAGGTAAAGAAGTTTAATAAAATCCAGTGAGCTGTTCTATGGTATTAGGTTCTAGAGAGAGGATCTGAAACAAGTTTGGGCCTGAAATGAATTGTGCTCTTCATTACTGCCCTGAATGCTTTATGAAGGTACATAGGATGAGTCCTCAAACTTAACTGGAAAATGAGATTTTGTCTGCATTATTCATATACCTTTATTCAATGAAAGAGGGTGTAGAGGACTGTTGGTAAGAAGTGGTTGCTGTCCACTGTGAGGTTTCTGGGCGTTTGGGAGGATGTGCAGGGTTATTTGCTAGATCTGATGTAGAGTTTCAGTAGAAGGCAGAGCTATTGCAAATGTCTGCAGCATATGCTAGTTCATTATGCTTTTTAGGTAATGACACAGGAGGCTTTTTGTCCAGTCATATTAGTGCTCTGGCAATGTTGAGAAGTATATGATTAACTGTTATAATTATTATTTACTTTAATATATGAATTTAGTACCTGAGAAAAGAGCCAGATCAACTTCTCTGGAAACTGAAGTCCCTTGTGTAGCTACAGAACAAGTATAACACTGAAAGTAGTTCAAGCTTCCTCTGCTGCTACCTCCAATATGTCTCACTCTTGATCTGGAGGGCTACCTTTAGTGGAGAGACTGGGTTGAGTCTCTGTGCCTGTTCAGTTCATGAATTTCTGCTGAGATGGTCAGTTTTGTTGGCAGCTGTGGTGAAGGTTTATGTAACATGGACACTTGTATAGATAGGCTGTTACTGGCATTTGAAACACCCTCACCACCCATCCATGTAAAATACCTGAAAAATATAATTGATTGATGGGTAATCTGAGCTGCCTGCTCTATGAGGAGTGGGGGAGTAAGCTTGGTGATCCTTAACATAATAATTAGCTTGTTTCTCCAACCTTTATACAGCTATTGGAACACAATAGAGAAAACCCCTTGGGAACTGAGTAAAGAACAAACAATTGTGATATGAAAAGAGATCAGTTGAGCTGTTAAGTCTCTCTTGGAACCAACTATAGTGCATTCTAAGTTGAGGAAAAAACATGTGTAGTGTTCTGTTTGTGAATAAGCATATTGGGCACAACTATTTTTGTCTTTTTTTTTTTTAAACAATTCAACGTGTGGCATTTTAGCCATGCAACCTCTAGTAACATTGTCACGTACCCTTAATATTTTAATTTGGTCAGTTGTATAGAATATCAGAAAAAAAATTGGTTAGCAACAGCTGATGTTTGGATGCTGAGCCCACCTTAATATTGTATGGAGGACAGTTAATTGTGTCTTCATTTGTTCCGTGGCTGAGAGGGAAGCTTCATAGCCATTGGTTCTCAGCCAGTTGAAAATCAGTCCTGCTGTTTAAATGCATTGTGCAAGATAAATATAGTATTACTAGTTTAAAAAATCCCTGAAGACTAACATTGTAATTATAGGAGCTCAAAGACAGAAGTAAAAATACCTTTTCTCCAAAAATAATCAACAGCATCTTAAAAAAAAAAAATCACAGAATAATGTTCCAAGTCATCCTTGTCTGAAAAAGTAGCCTCAGTATATTAAAAAAAAAAAAAAAAAGAGATGCCCAGGTGAGTGTGACAGCTGAAGTCATTGGTCCTTACAGTTAGTAGAGTGGATCAATCATAGCCTGGTGGGAAGCAATGAGCCCTTGATCTGGACGTAGCGATGAAATGAGGACAGACACATAGATGCTTTTAAGAGGCAGGCTGCAACTTTTATTAAACTTACACACAGGGCAGGCGGGCTACATGAGTAACCTGACCATCACCCATACTCTCCTATAGCAGGCATTGAAGTGATTTCAGTGCTGGACTACTGCCATATAACCCATGACTCAGGCTAGTCTGGCTCTCCTCAGTTTAACTCCCAGGACTCAGCTCATTCTAAGTCCTACAGCTCTGCTGCCTGCCCCCCAATGGGGACAAAGGGTGTAGGAGGGTGGGACCTTGGCCTGTGAGGGTGAGACCTTGTGGTCCTATCCCATCAGCCCAAAGCCCATCAGCAAAAGCCCATGTCTCTTACTTCTGGGAACTGCTTTTTTTCCTTAAGTTGTGGCAAGTTAACACTCAACCAAGTACTTCAGTTAGGTACTAAGTAGGTTCTTTGGTACTTGGTTGAGTTGAAGGTGCTGCGACAACAGCAAAAAACTCCTCAGGCCTCTGCCAATTGGCTTGTGGGAGAAAAAATTCCTTTCTGATCCCAAACAGGTTATCAGCAAGACCTGCAGCATCTGCTACTTTGGTTTCCCCTAACTAGTTCAGTGTAGGTAGGATGGGGCTGCTGGAATGGAGTAGAAAGAGGCTCCACATCGCCTCTGGTTAAATCCCTGGAGCGGGGGTGCGAGGGCCAACGAGCACTCCTACCCACCAACTCGACAATGGGTTCCAGAGACTACAAGGTCGGGGAGTAGGAGGGAGAGGAGCTACCCAATGTCCTTCATTGAGTGTCTCTCCCTTGGAGCTGGCGATGAAGGAGGACAGCCCCAGCAACATCAAGTTCCCCAACCTATTGAGGCAGGAGGATGCATTTGATCTGGACACAGCGGCGAAATTAGAACAGAGAGATGGATGGATTTTAAGCATTAAGCCACAACTTGTGGCCTTCCCCTCCACAAAGGGGACAGAGAGTGTTGAAGGTAGGAGACCTTTCCCTGCGAGGGCCACAATGTCTTACCTTGGCACAATCCTGCCTGTTTCACAACTTGCTCATGCATTCCCCATATTAAAACAGTGTTAAGATATGGTAGGTTGAATTTTAGTCATGAACTATCTGAGTATCCCTTTAAATCCATCAGTAAGCAACAATTAGTAAATAAAAACTAATTAACAAGCTTTTGTTTTCTGCTTCTGTAGATAAGTTTTTGATTTCTTTCACATTTGTTGATAAACCTATATGTGTAAAGAAAATCAATATAAGGAATTAATTAAAATAAATAGTGCATACTCTTGATATTAGTAATAAGGTTCTTGATTCTGGCAGGGAAGGACCCCTCATATTAGTCTTTTTCACTCACATAAATTGATCTTTCCAGTGGTACTCTTAAGTGATACCATCCACTTGAAATCTAATCATTTAAAAAACACCAGTTAGTTTCACACACACATGTGGAAAGCAGAGAAACTGACCACATATACACACAAAGTGTTGTTAAATTCACAATCATTAAACTGGAAAAAAATTGAAACATATTTTTCCCTCTAGTCTTTCATCTGTAGTAGTTACAGGTGTTACAAGTAACTATAGTATTTAAATGTTTTTCTGACAAATGTGATTCTTAAGTTGATGGCATCCCTTTAATAGCAATGAGACATTGTTAGGTGCACATATCCATATATTAAAGTTAATTAAACAAAGTATACATTGGTTAAACATATGTGAGGCTCATCTTTTTTCTAAATAGAGTAGATTGCTTACTTTCATAAATGGTAATTCTGCAGAGCTCAGTATTCCAAATGCCTCAGAAATAAGAAAAGCCTGGAGCTTGAACTTCAGTGCTGAAGGGGAAAAAGAGTTGGCTGGAGCTGTCTCACAGACACTCAGTGTGTGTGGTTGATAGTCAAAAGATGAAAAGCAACATCTAGAGAGTAAAACATTTCTCTTTCAGCCAGATCAGCCTAGTGCATTCTCATGTGGGCTGTAGTTCAACTGTAGTGGGTCTTATTTGTCAAATAATTATTTTGGAGCCAAGTCCACAGCCCTTACTTAAATTGAGTAATGCTTTCTCCTGCAAATAGTTCCATTCAGAATTGAGCTCTTTATTCAGAATGGATTCTTTATTATTAAAGAATTCCACTTAAGGAAAAAAAGAGAAACGTTGCAGTTGCAGGACTGATCTTTTACTTTTACTCATGTATAAATTCATGTATTCTTTTTTTATTCTTTACAGTCTTCTGAATGACCC
This sequence comes from Chelydra serpentina, assembly GCA_037349315.1. NCBI lineage: Eukaryota > Metazoa > Chordata > Testudines > Chelydridae > Chelydra > Chelydra serpentina. The sequence goes on along the minus strand of JBAIAC010000029.1, from coordinate 29,820,239 downwards.
TAAATTTATCATACATTTAAAAACAATTAATTGGACGAGTTAGGATTTTGGTAATGAAGCTTTCACTTCTAGGTTGCTCGTTTGAATTTCGTTGCTAGTGACCAAAAGTTTTAACCATTTAATGGCTGTTCAGTGGCCTGTGAAAAATAGGTTAGTGGTCTCAATTCAGGTCTATAGTTATATGATTTGGAAGAAGAGGGTGTGTGTTTGTGTGTGTTTCACATTGTCATGTTTTTTAATTCAAGCCTTTCTAGACATAACATTTGCTGAAAAAGTAAAAAAATAAGCCAATTTTCACTTGATGTAAACTGGCCTAGCTCTTTCTGGAGCTATACCAATTTACAGCGGCTCATGATCAGGCCAGTTTCAATTATTAACCAGACTAGCATCACCCAGTGTGATTTGATGTAATGTACCAGTTCTCTTTTTCTTTGTCATTTTGTTCTATGATTTTTGAAGATACTACAACGTATTTTCATAATAGCAAACTTGCTTTGAAAATGCTATGAGATATGTTTTAGGGTAGGTCTATACTTACGCGTCCCGTCGGAGGCGCGCGATCGATGTTCTGGGTTCGATTTATCGCGTCTTGTCAAGACGCGATAAATCGAACCAGGAAGTGCTCCGTCGTCGACGCTGGTACTCCAGCTCGACGAACGGAGTAGGCGGAGTCGACGGGGGAGCCTGCGCGCCGCGTGTGGATCCCGGGTAAGTGCTTTTTCATTCGAACTAAGGTACTTCGACTTCAGCTACGTTATTCACGTAGCTGAAGTTGCGTACCTTAGTTCGATATGGGGGGGGTAGTGTAGACCTAGCCTCAGAGTAGCAGCCATGTTAGTCTGTGTCAGCAAAAAAAACCCAACCAGGAGTACTTGTGGCGCCTTAGAGACTAACAAATTTATTTCAGCATAAGCTTTCGTGGGCTACAGTCCCACTTCATCGGATGCATGGAATGGATCATACAGTAAGAAGACATTTATACATTCAGAGAAACATGAAAAGGTGGAAGTACCTATACCAACTATAAGAGGCGAATTAACTATTATCAGCCTCTTACAGTTGGTATAGGTACTTCCACCTTTTCATGTTTCTCTGAATGTATAAATGTCTTCTTACTGTATGTTCCATTCCATGCATCCGATGAAGTGGGACTGTAGCCCACGAAAGCTTTTGCTGAAATAAATTTGTTAGTCTCTAAGGCGCCACAAGTATTCCTTTTTTTTAAATGAGATATGGTTACTCTGGGAATTTACTACAGAGAAAATACCAAAATAAATTGCATTCGACAAACATGGAATTCACACTGTTACAATATACAGCAAAAATGTTTTATAATATGTATGTATCTTTTTTTATTTTTTCCTATGAAGAGTTTAATTACTGGGGCGTTCTGTTGTTATAGCTAGTGTCATCTTTGCAGGACTTTAAAAAACAATCTTAAAACAGTAGTCTATTAGGACTTGAATTAAAATATTTTCTCTCATTAAAATGTAAATGTACATAATATTTTGCATTTCTGTAGCTATTGGAAAAACCTCCATACCATACAAGTACAATGCATGCTTGTGATGTTTCTTGTCAATCCATTGACTGGAATTAGCCATAGCCGTTATGTAACTTATGGAGTATGAATATTCTGCAGTGCGGCTTGCTATTTTAGTTCTGTGACCACATTTTCATCTACGGGTAGTTGTTGATTATAAACTGTAGATAAACTATGTGCCTGGAATGTTGGTGGTTGTTTTTTTTTTTTATTGAGAAGATCAGAATATTAAATGTATTTTATATGGCAACTGACAATGAAAATAATTTGTACAGGGAGTGTTTGCACAGAAAAAGAGTAGATTTTAAGATCCAATTGTTCATCCTATATCCATGTACACAGAGGACCCCCAGGGCTGGTGCTACCACTAGGCGACCCTAGGCAGTCGCCTAGGGCACCAGGATTTGGGGGGCGGCATTTGACGTCCCTCGGCGGCAATGGTTTTTCTTCTGCCGCCGGGGTTTAAGGCGGCTTTTCTGCGGCTGCTTCTTTGGCCGCCGAGGTCCCCGGCAGCATTTCGGCGGCTGCTTCTCCTAGAGGCACCGCCTAGGGCGGCAAAGAAGCTGGCGCCGCTACTGAGGACCCCCCTATGGGGTGAGGGAGGAGGAAGTTAGTTGTCTGCACAGTAGTGTTCACTCCAGACTCTGCAACAGATCCTGTCCTGAAATCCACAGGGGGAAGAAAGGACAGGATTTTGAGCAGTCTTGACATTTGTGTTCCTCTGGGACAAACCAGATCACAAAGTGTGTGAGACCTGGGAACAAAACATTCCCAGTCAGAGGGTCTGGCTAGGGAACAATCTTCTGGAGGAAATTGGGTGAATCCAGAGTCTGTCCATCTTTAGGAAATGTTGCAAAACCTTCTTCTTTGACAAAGCCTTTCCACCATAAGTGGTGCTCACAGTATGAATGCTGCTTCTGCTCCGAGCCTCCTGCAGCCGGCTCCCTCTCCACTCAAAAAAACTCCTACAAAAACAACAAACCAAACAAGAATTCTACCCTAAGCAGAGTTCGATGCCCAAAAGGGAGACGTGCTCAAGACTCCATGAAGTTCACTAGGGATTTTGGTATTGCTGTGTTTTTATGTGGAAGGTACTCATATATTACAGTGATGTGTGTGGCAGCATAAAACCTGGAGATAGATAGATGCATTGTCCTCTTGCTGTCCTTATGAAACTCATGGTGGGAAGATGGAGTCCCCAGATTGTGTTATCTTTCTGCAGCACACCCTCTGTCCCCCAGGATGGGAATATCCCATGAAGAGCAATACTTGGGACTGTCTCCCCATTTGGTTATGATGTTCCCAGTCACGGATCTGGTAGTTTTAAGATCAACGTGTGCATGTTAAGAATCCAGGCAATTTTATGCTATATTGCATTTTGATACTTTGCGTCTTTTAACTAAGCATCCCCATTATATACCTCCTAATCATACTCTGTAGTTAAATACAGCATGTAGAAACTGAATTTTAAAAACATATTCTGAAGATGTCAGTTCTCTATCATGTTTTAATGATTCTGTCGATTACTTTCTTTCGTGTTCCCCCGCCATCCTAAATGCCCTGGAGCTTGTTCTCTTCCAATTCCTTCCTCCACTAATTCTTTCTTTCTCTGATTTTTGTCTTCAGTCATCTGTGCTCTTCCTCCATAGATCTAATCCCCCTCTGAGACTTCTGTCAAGATTCCCACTTAATTAACCACTCCTCTGCTCCCACCCTCACTTCTGTATCTCTGGTTGTCCTTTTTTTCTATCAGCATTTTCTCAGCATCTTTCTGCTGCTACTTTTCCAGCTGTCTCCTCCCAACCCCTGCCCGTCCAGTCTGTGGGACTGGAAAGCTGTGAATTAACCAGGGGGTTGGACCAGAAAATGATGTATGTGACCGGGATATATAAGTATGTAAGATCTCAGCCCCACTGATCCATCTATGGTAGACTCTAGCCATGGTAGTAGGGTCTGGATAGGGTGAGTAACTATGCTTCTCTTTCCTGCCAAGCTCTGCTTGTGTTCTGACACCTCAGAGAGTGGCAGTTAATGTTAACTTTCTCCAAATATTGTTGAGGATTTCCCTTATGTCTGCAACAGGTATGCTGCCTCCTGGTGATCCTCCCAGCTCTGGCTTCCCCCTCCTAGCCTGCCTCTCCAGGAACAGGTTTTATGGATTGGAAAAATAAACTGTTTAGAGAAGGTGCATCCACCATAGCTGCTCCCTTCCACCGTCTGTATGAGGCAGGGGGAGCAGAGAACTTTTAGGGTCTATGAAAAATACCTACACAGTGTTTTAAAGGCTTTGCCTGTGCATGTATTTTATCAAACAGAAATTGTTGTTATTGGTCTTCCTCCAACTCCGTTACAGGAAATAAAGCCTAGGAAGCAGGACTAAACACAGAAATATTTAGCAACCACAACATGTTTCACAGCACTTTTAAAATATCTTATGGATTCAGAGAAAAGCTAAAAGTGCATAGGCACACAGACTGTCACCTCAAAGTGAATTTTAGTTTTAACAAAAACTGGAAAGCATCAAAGCCATTACTGAGTTTAAAAGAAACAAACCCTTAAAGCTATTTTTAGGACTTTTTTTGTGCACATGTAATTCCAGAATAATATTTTTCAGGTAACTGGTCAGTAACTGGCAACATATTCTTAGCGCACGGATTTTCTCATAGGTAGTGCCTACAAAGGCCCTTCAGTAGTGACTACCCTGTTTTGTTAGGACAGTGATGCCCTGATTTATATACTCTCTCAGAACTCCTTATACTGTAGAAGAGGCCTGCACAACTCGTAAAGCGGTGAGGGCCATATTACTCTGAAGAAAACAGCCGAGGGCAGAAACTCTTCTCCCGCCACCAAAGTTGTTGAGCAAAAAATAATAATTTTTTTATTTTATTTTTGCTCTACCCACCGCGGGCCGCACAGTGAGCTTCCGCAGGCCACATGTTGAGCAGGCCTGTTGTAGAACCTTAGAGTGATGAACACCTCGGGAATAGAGGCTGTTTGTAACTCTGAAATGTTTGTAACTCTGAATAAAATGTTATGGTTATTCTTTCAAAAGTTTACAGTTGAACACTGACTAAAAACAGCTTTGAATCTTTACTGTGAAGAAGAAAAATGCTGCTTTTAACCATCTTAATGTAAATGAAGCAAGCACAGGAACAGTTTCCTTACCATGTTAAATCTTCTTTTAAACTTTCCCTTTATTTTTTTTAGTAGTTTACATTTACATTTAACACAGCACTGTACTGTATTTGTTGTTGTTTTTGATTTTTTTTGTCTCTGCTGCTGCCTGATTGCATACTTCCAGTTCCAAGCGAGGAGTGTGGTTGACTGGTCAGTTTGTAACTGTGGTGTTTGTAATTCTGAGGTTCTACTGTACTTGCTCTGGCTATTGAGAAAATCATCGCTCTGGCATTTATTCCATTACTTGCAGGAATCTTAGGGTACGTCTATACTACCCGCCAAATCGCGGGTAGTAATCGATCTATTGGGGATTGATTTATCACGTCTCATCTAGATGCGATAAATCGATCCCAGAAGCGCTCCCCGTCGACTCCGGAACTCCTGCTTGGCGAGAGGAGGAAGCGCAGTCGACGGGGGAGCGAGCCTGCGCCGCGTGGACCTGATGTAAGTAAAATTACTTTCGATCTAGGAAACGTCGACTTCAGCTATGCTATTCTCGTAGCTAAAGTTGCGTATCCTAGATCGATTTCTCCCCTCTCTCCCCCCCCCCCCCCGCAGTGTAGACCAGCCCTTACAGTAGAACCTCAGAGTTACGAACATCTCGGGAATGGAGGTTGTTCGTACCTCTGAACAAAATGTTATGGTTATTCTTTCAAAAGTTTACAATGGAACATTGACTAAATACAGCTTTGAAACTTTACTATGCAGAAAAAATGCTTCTTTTCCTTTATTTTTTAGTAGTTTACATTTAACACAGTGCTGTTACTTTTTTTTTTTTTTTTTTTTTTTTTTTTTTTTTTGGTCTATGCTACTGTCTGATTGTGTACTTCTGGTTTCAGATGAGGGGTGTGGTTGACTAGTCAGTTCATAACTCTGGTGTTCATAACTCTGAGGATCTACTGTATTCTGATTTGTTTTGTTGGTTTTGAGTACTATGAATATCATCATTGTGTGTGAGTATGGGCTGTACTCATAGAGACCCAGCTTTCAGTAACTGAATCTAATGAAATGTAGAGATGGGCCTAAGTTTCCAAATTTTGATCCTCAGTCTTTGGATGTGTTCAGATCCTGGGTTCTGATTAGGATGCATAACTAGTGGAAAATAATTTTAAAAACAGCCTGTAATACTCATGAGGATATTTACAGATTGTAACTTGTAGCAGTGAACTTCGTACTTCTTTCATTCTGTTTGAATTCTGATATAACTGTCTGTCTCATTTGAGGCCCAGATCATCAGGTCATGCTCCTGCAAAATTCCCATTAAACTTAATGGGAATCTTGCATTGGTAAGGTCTGCAGAATCATGCCTTTTTTATACTTGTAAAACAACAAATTAAGTGTCTAGTTCATAAAGAAGAGCAGTCAGTAGAACTGAAATGCTCTCAGTTTCAGAAAACTGGAGGCCAGCAAGCAACGTCATGGAGGATGAAAAATGAAATGTGAGAATCTGTTTCATTGTAAATTTTTGATGCAGCTCTGAGGTACCAGCCGTAACCAGCCACTTGTTGCTCTTCAGTTGCACCTAATGGCCAATCAAGAGTTGTTATTAACTGAATTTCAGCAGCCTTCTCTTCAGATGAAAGTTAAATATATTCTGTAGAAAGGAATAGACAGGATACATTGTTCTCTGGATGACAAAAATAACTCAATTAAGCATTTAATCATAATTGTGAAGTTGGCTAAATTCATTTGTCTGGAAAAGAATCCAACAGTTTATGTGCTCTATATGTGGGATGTATGTCCATAGCTAGTTGAATAAACAAATACATTACAACATAATCACAGTATAGCCTAAGACCACAGCATTTGGTGTCAAATTAATCAGTCATCATAAATACAGAGATCTTCACCATACAACACAAGAGGGAGATCCTATAAACAGAAAAAAGCCGCCAAAACAGTGATAAGAGGCAGACTCCCCATTGCCTTTATAATGTCCTCCATTTGTTTAATCTATGTGGTATTTCCACTGCACTACCGTCACATTGGTCAAATACCAAATTAAGAGTTATGTTAAACTTGTTCATAAATGACCCTTCTGTCTGATGTTTCCTGATCAAGTCACAGTTACTGTTTTTTCTTCTGCCCTCCTCCTCCCCTTCACTTTATTGGGGGAGTTGCCTATATTTTGATAAATGGATGGATAGCTTGTCTGGTTTCATTATAGCTTCTAAGAATGCTGTGGTTTGGATTGACCAGCTTGCATATGCCAAATAATAAAAATTATAGCTTCCGTAAGTACCTCTGATGAGTTGTAATCTTGTAACTTCTAGCAGCAGCACTGCTGTGAATCACAATATCTAACCTTGCACCTCTGGCAGCCACAATACACCTGGGGGTACTGTGTCTTGTTCTTTCTATAGCAGTGGAAGGACACTGTCATAAAAATCTAGTGATTCAAATAACTGGCTTCTTCTATGCTGCCATCAATAGATTCTGTACGTTAAATGACAGGCTTAAAGTATTACATTGGTATTTATTAAGTTATTTGTCATCTAAATCAATAGGAATTCGGGTTGCACTTGTTTGAAATAATTGTTGGCTGTGTAGTCCACACAGTGAGAATACAAGATCCATGTTTATCTAAATTAGGTAATTTAAAATACATTCCTTGATAGAGATGGATTATGATGATGATTGTAGTAGATTGAGGAAAACAACATATAACGACATAGATGTTTAATAGTTGTGAGGTGAAAATAGGCCTTTTTTTAGAAATTTTTGATAAATTATGCACATTTTTGAGTGAAATGGGAAAAGCCATACTTTGAACGTGGAAATAGCCATTTAATTATACATAACATATAATAAATATAACTTGTTTTTCATCTAGCTTGCATTCCTGCATTTCAGTTCTCTCTCCATCATGTTGATGAGGTAATTTGACATTTTCATATTGTCCCTCTTAGAAATTCTGTGGTCCCGGTATCTAAAGAAGATTCAGAAGAAGACTGTATCTGTAAGGATAACCATATTTTGCTTTGCTCACCTTGGGGGGGAAAAAAACCAACCTTACCTGTCTACTTTGTGTGCAGCGCCCCCCCCCCCCCTTTTTTTTTTGGTCTAGTTGCTTTCTGTTCTTTACAGTTTTATAAGAGCATGTGATAGCCTTCAGAGTGTATGTATTGTTGTTAGTGACTCTGAATAGGCAGATAAAAATGTCAGGCCTTGTTTTTTGGTGGTTCCAGAGTTCTAAGTAGCTCTGCATCTTCTTTCAAATATTTGACACACCTCTAATGCATACCTCTTTAATTTTGTGAGGGAAAGCAAAATCTTCCATCCACTCTTTTGGCCTGACTCTCCTGTCACTTACATCAGTCTAAATAAGGAGTAACTCCAATGCAGTTAATAGAGTTAGACTGGGGTAAATCCAGTTAGGTAAGGTAACATACATATGTGTGTAGACTGTTGTGTTAATAACCCTTTGCTCTTGTTATGCTTTGTCCCTACTGTTGGGATTAAACAATCCTTTTTTTGGTAAAGGCTGTTTGATGTCAGCCTATTCACATACTGCTCCCAAAGGGAAGAGTTGCAGGGCTCAAACCCATTTGGCTGCTGTCACTAGGGTGACCAGATGTCCTGATTTTTATAGGGACAGTCCTGATATTTGAGGTTTTTTCTTATCTAGAATCCTATTATCCCCCAAGCCCTATCCCGATTTTTCACACTTGCTGTCTGGTCACCCTAGCTGGCACACAGGGTGTAGTAACCTCAACCCAGTCTGAGAATGGGAGAATCACAGCATTGAGATTCCACTGTGGTACAGGGCCTGTCACATAAGGGAAGGGGGGTGGTGCACTGAGCGAGGCTAGAGCAAGGTCAAAGGTGCACAGGTCCTTGTCACCTTTCATGGCTATCTAATGGGGGGAAAAAAGAGTACAGAGAATTTTGTTTCAGTTCCAGAGGAAGATAAATGTGATAATTTTAAGAATATTTATTAGGCGTTTTAGTTTTGGTCTCATAAATTAATCTTTTTTTTACAATGCGTATCATTCAACTGAAGTACATTCTCTTGAAATTCAATCAGCTTTATGGTGTAGTACATCCCTATATGCTTTTTTGTGGAAGAAATGGTTTGTTTTGAATGGCTTCTGGATACATTACGGACAAGCTTGGAAAAGACTAGAAAGAATAACAGATTACATACAGTATGTTGAATTATTTTAGGATTTGTAGTGTGGGGTCAGGATAGAACTCTAGTGAGAACATCCATTTTGTGATTTTTAAATCTGGCTGAGCAGTGACGAGTAAAAAGTAATGAATGGCAAATGTACTTGGTAGAAAACTCAGGTATGGATAATTTGAAAAATTTTGCGCTTGATTTTATCAGGATTGCCTGTTCACCTGCAGTACTAGTATTTCAGGAAGACGCCGGAGATAATGGGCTGAATTCTGACATGAAAGTACTCATTGTTCCACAAATGGGATGGGAATTTTGTTGCAGATTGTCTACATCAAAAAATTGCTAACTTTTTTGTTTTTAGAAAAACAAAAGTGAAGAACAATATTTCAAGTGCTTGCTCGTGTCGATTCCGTTCTAGGTGTGCGTGTGTCCATGTGTGTGGCTGTCGGAGATTTTTGCCATAGTGGTATCCGTAGGGTCGGCTGTGGTGCCCTCTTAAGTGCCACGCTCGTGTGTCGGTATATTAGGTGCCGCCAGCCTTACGCCCTCTCAGTTCCTTCTTACCACCCATGGTGGTCAGTCGGAGCGCCTTTCCCTTGCCTAGGAAGGGTTAGCGGTTCTTCTACTTCAGATTTTGAGCCTTAGGGCATTGTAAATAGTCTGTTTACAGTAGTTAGCTATGTTTCAGTGTAGTAGCCATGTTAGTCTGTGTCAGCAAAAAGAAAATAAGAAAGAAATACTTGTGGCACCTTAGAGACTAACAAATTTATTTCAGCAAGTAAGTAGTTGTTAAGTAGTGTAGTTAGAAATAAAGTCCCAGGGGGGACTTTGCCCAAGGCGGGGCATGTCCTGGTCTCCGGGTTTTAAGCCCTGCTCTGACTGTAACAGGCCTATGCTTGTTAGTGACCCCCCATAGCAACTGCCTCAAGTGCTTGGGGGAAATCACATCTGAAGGACAAGTGTCACATCTGTAAGAACTTTTGTCCTGGGAGCAGTAGGGGACCCAGACTTGTGGCAGGGCTAACACATTCCAAGGCTTTCCCGGTGCCCAGAGAGCAGAGGCCTCTACCAGCACCACCAGCCCTAGGGCTCCCTACAAGGGCAAGCCAGCCGTAAAGACCCCCTGTCAGGGTTCCCTCCCCACTCTGAACTCTGGGGTACAGATGTGGGGACCCGCATGAAAGACCCCCTAAGCTTATAAGTAGGAGATTGGCATATCTCCATTAAAAAAAAAAAAGTACCAGCTTAGGTTAAAAACTTCCCCAAGGCACAAATCCTTTCCTTGTTCTTGGATGGTATTGCTGCCACCACTAAGTGATTTAGACAAAGATTCAGGAAAAAGACCACTTGGAGTTCCTATTTCCCCAACATATCCCCCCAAACCCCTTCATCCCCTTTCCTGGGGAGGCTTGAGAATAATATACTAACCAATAGGTTAACAAAGTGAGCACAGACCAAACCCTTGGGTTTTTAGGACCCTAAAAACCCATCAGGTTCTTAAAAGAAGAACTTTATTATAAAGAAAAAAAATAAAAGAATCACACCTGCAAAATCAGGATGGAAGGTAACTTTACAGGGTAATAAAAGATTTAAAACACAGAGGACTCCCCTCTGGACTTAACTTCACAGTTACAAAAAACAGTTGTTACCCTTCCCTTTATTTTATAACACCCCCCCAGAGGGCGAGCAAACGACACTGGTCTCCGGAGATGAGACCATGTTTTTCGTCTCCATGTACCAGGTCTCCGTCTTCTGCAGGACGTCCTACGTTGCCGGCTCTGCGATCGCAGTCTCTGCCCTCTCGATGCGGGTCACCTAAAGGTATGCATTGGTCACCAGCTCACTGGCACCGATCATTCTCCTACCGGCTGTCTCCTCGGGGCAGATCCCCGTCTCCTAGAGCGTGGGAGCGGTCTCCCTCATGGTACTGATCTCCCTGCCCCTGGCACTGATCCACCTACTCAAGGCATAAGAACATAAGAATGGCTCTACTGGGTCAGACCAAGGTCCATCTGGCCCAGTATCCTGTCTTCCGGCAGTGGCCAGTGCCAGGTGCCCCAGAGGGAATGAACAAAACAGGTAATCCTCAAGTGATCCATCCCCTGTCGCTCATTCCCAGTTTCTGGCAAACAGAGGTTACGGACACTGTTCCTGCCTATCGTGGCTAATAGCCATTGATGGACCTACCCTATCAGGCACCCATGGTGACAGTTAGCTGTCAGACACAAGCTTTGACGGCCCCTCTGTGGTCACCAGAATGTGATTCCTCCTGTACGGAAAGGGAATTCAGCCCTTCGCCGTGACAGCACTGGTGCGATTGGGTGCCTGAGGCTGGGTCGACCTCTGCTATGCCATCATGGCAGCAAGGCCAGTGGCCAGCACAGTGGCCCTACTGGAACACATGGGGCATGCCTGTGATACTGATACCTCCTTCCATCCATTCCTTGGCCGCTGCTTCGGAGCAGCAACCAATGGCACCAGTGGTACCAGGCTTGGTGCACGAGGCGCACTCAGAGGCCAGGTAGAGGAGCGAGCGCCCATCCTGAAACCCTCTTCCCATGCAGGGGATGATGCCCCAAGGCCTCTCCTGGTGACCCAGTTATCGTCATCATCCCTAAATGAGGCGGTGGCGGGGCCCTCTTGTGCCAGCCCTCTGGACAATGTTAAAGAACACCAGCCCCTGCCTCATAGAGTGGCTACGAACTTGGGCTTGGAAGTGGAGGAGATGGCCAAATAAGTGGACACCCTGTTTAATGTACTTTCTGCATCTACCCCCGCCTGTGTCATGCTAGCAGTACACAATGGGGTCCTAAAAATAGCAAAAGAAACTCCATCTTCCATCCCTTCCACCTTCAAAAAGGCCAAGAAAGAGTATTTCATCCTGACTAAGGGCTTTGAATATTTGTATACCCACCTGCCTTTGGGCTCGCCAGTTGTCTCTGTGGCCAAGGAGAAGGACAGACAGGGGCAAACAAATGTGACCCCAAAAATAAGGATGCCAAGAGGCTTGACCTTTTTGGAAGGAAGATTTATTCAATGACCAGCCTTCAGTTCTGGGTGGCTAACCACCAGGCTCTCTTGGGGAAGTACAACTTTAACTTATGGTACTCCCTTCATAAGTTCAAGGAGTCCCTGCCTCAGGACTTGGCCTAGCAGCTAGATACTCCCTCCAAATGGTGTGAGATGCTACCGATTCGGCAGCTTGGGTGGTCGTGTCAGCGGTGGTCATGAGGCGCAGCTTCTGGCTTCAGACTGCCGGCCTGTCCTCAGAAATGCAGGCCTCGATCCAAGATCTTCCCTTTGAGGGGAACGGGCTCTTTGCCGAGCAGACCGATGGAAGGCTACATGGTCTGAAGGACACTCGGGCCACCCTTCGCTCACTAGGTCTGCATACACCATAGTCGGCAAGGAAGCAGTTCGGGCTGCCCCTGCCGCTAAGGCCTTGGCAGCCTTGACAGGGCCTGCAAGGAGGAGGGCTAGAGACACGAGTTTTAGTCATCGCCGCCCTTCTTCCTTCCGCTCACCTGAACAACCCAGCCCTGCAAAGCATCACGGGGGCCAGAAGCACTTATTTTGAGGGTGCGCTCGAGAGCGCTGCCCCAGTCAACTCCCCAGATTCTCCTCATTCTTCCCTCAACCATCTTCATCCCTACCGTTCGGCCTGGTCGCGGGTCATCTTGGACCGTTGGGTACTAGAGATTATATCTCAGGGCTACACCCTATAATTCTCTACTGTGATTTATACCTGGATGTCTTGATTTGAGAAATCAATATTAACTGTGACTTTTAAGTTTGTAACACTTTTATTTGCTGTCAATCAAATGAACATCATCGAGTAGAATGAGACCCCTTGTTAGTACCATACCTGTTCAGTCCAGAGCATTATCTTTGTATGAATTATTTCTTTATTTTAATGCAAACACAAATTATTTGTAAATGTCAGAATTGAATTGTTTATAAAGGCAAATTACAAATGGTGAATAAAAATAGGGATACATAAAGGTACTTAACCACCCCTCCCCCCAAAAAAAACACCAAAAAAACCCACAAAACTTTGGAACAGGAGGCAATTTGAATCAAAATTTGGAAAAGTGCACTACAATGCAGGATAGCTGAGTATGAGGTATAATCTGGGATTGCTTTTTGGAGACATCCTTTTTTTTAAACAGGCTTACAAACATCTTTTGAGCTTAATACTTCAATAAAATTCTTACAGCTTTAGATCGGTGAGATTTAAAATGTAAATATATCGGAGGCGCCTTTCCTTTCTCCTCTTTCCACATCTTTCCTATGGGATGTCAGGTTTTGTTTTGTTTTTTCTGGTCAATTGACGGGATTCAGGACCTGTGACTAAGGATTAACGAAAGCTTTGGTTAACTCTTTATTCTGTTAAAAAGGGAATGTTTTAGGAACCAGCAATGAGTGCATGTTTTCACTCAGCAGCTTTGTTTTGATTTTTTTGAAATTACACTGTTGGAAAATATCAATGAGTATATTCAATATTGGGGTAAATAGACATTAAAACTGTAATCAGTCTTGTGGTTTTTGCCCAGGGATGCAGTGTAACTAGCCTGCATAAAGGAAGAAAAAGCGACTATTCTTCTGTTTTAGTGCTCCTGGTAAAACTAGGCTTGTTCCACAGCTGTTCCTGCTGAGAAAAAAAGCATTAAAGATCTCCATAATCATTGATTTGGCTTTCTTAGCACTGATGTCTGGGGGTTCTCCTGGGAAGGGCCTAAAAGCTGCAAAGAGAGGACCTCTGTTTTCTACTGGGGAGTCAGGTTTAACCGAGTGCTCTTGATTGCAGTCCATTGTGAATTCATAAGCATTCATGAATAGTGAAGCCAGGCTATAGTGAATTCCTCAAAGGCTTTCTTGCGCTGGATATGCCTTTTGTTGCTGTCAGTTATTTGGCTTCTTTTTCCTTTAGAAGTAGCATATATTCTGCTTGCTCTCCTGTGGCCAAGATACCAGATAAATGCTTCTGGCATCTTTCTCCATCTCCAACTTCTTTCCTTGCATGAAAATATGTGTAAGCCTTTACTGTGTGTGATATAAATGTTCATTTGGTGTTTTTGACAGGGATTTAAATAGCACAAGCCCTTTGGATGACGTAGGTCTGGCATCCATTCTGTGGCACTGCCTAACCATCTATTTCAGATTTTGTTGACTCTGAGGGTTATGCTGCAGTCTTGCAGACCCAGAGCATATGTGAAAACACATTCTGGTGAGAGCTTGGCAGAAACCAACCTCCTTCCTTTGATCAGGACCCCCCCTATATTGGATTGGGGATCTCCGAATACAAGTATTTTGAGTCTGCATGTCATTTCTGCCCCTAAGTCTCCCTACCCTCCCAAATTGTACATCTTGTACTAGTGTCTAATACAAATTGTACCCTCTTCCAATTTTGTGGTACCAGCTGCCAAGACCTCTCACATATTCCTGGTGACCAATCTGTCCTTTACTAGTTGTGGAAGCTTCTCTGGATCTTTCCTTGCAAAATCCTGTGCCGTATCAAATTCTTTTCCCTGTAAATCCTGACCCCAGCCTCCCACCAGCTGCCTAAACCCTTCTGTAGCACATCTCTGACCATTGAGAACTCTGGAAAACTCACAGTAGCCCCGAACCTCCCAATTTCACTGTTTCCTAGGGAAAAATGCTTACATTTTATTGTGTTGGCTGAATGGTTCTAATAGTGACGATGAGCATTCATCAGTGGAACTGAGTGCCCAGCATTCATTGATAGGCTAGTTCTTTTTCTGCCATTCTGGTTGAAAGTGAGTTTTTCAGAGTGAGCGGAAGAGACAGCAGGAGAAAGAGTAATCCAGTTTAATTTACTAAAAGTAAAATTCACAGCCCATCTGCATAGGAGTGAATTTCTCCCTAAATGAATGGACAAGAATAAAACCTAATTACCTAGTGCTAGCGTTAGTTTAGCAGATGCTTGATATTTGGGTAAAAGACCAAAACAAAAACCAAACCTTCCACAAGTAAAGCTTAGAAAAGGAAGAGCTCTGATTAGTTAATTAAATTAATCTGTATAATCTTGTGCAATATGTATGACTAGCCCAGAGTGCTTTATCTCCAGGGTGGCCTGCCCTGTAATCTTCACATGCAAACCCTACCTCAGTATGTACAACTATTATTTATCTTTGTATAACCAGTGCATCTAGTGAGGATTTACTGCAGAACTTCAGGTGTAATATTTTCTTGGAGGCAGTGCATGTCAGAAAATAGAGTGGTTTATGCTGAATTTAGAGGGCTATAATTAATCCGAATTCTGTTACACATACCCTTTTGGTCATCTAAAAAAAATAGAATATACATATTTTCTAGAAGCTGTGCAACTAAGGCTTTTTTACAAATAGCCACATGTGCTTTTGCTGTCCAGTTTTACAAGATGTTCATGACCTTCTGTAAGGTTACTGAGCACCAGAGAACTGCTTGGCCATTGAGGATTAAGAAAGTGTCCGTAGTATTGGTCCTTTCTGTTTCCATAGAGTGGTAAGAAAAATGTAGGACTTCGACCCATTTTGTTAGCTGAACAGAATCAGTCACGATCAGTTTTGACTATCCTGTCTCCCAGGTCAGAGGGAAGACTAATAGATTGGACAAGGATGGCTTGAGTCAGCCTGACACACATTGGTAGTGCTTTGAACTAGCTCTGAGAGAAAGCATTTGCTAACACAGTGAGACAAATTCTGCTTTCTGATTCATGTACATGGCTCCCATGGAATTAATTGGGAACCCCTAAGACAGAGTTGGGAGTTTTCCTCCGCAGCATGGGTCACTTGCAGGTTTAAACTAGTGTAAATGGTGGATTCTCTGTAACTTGATGTCTTTAAACCATGATTTGAGGACTTTAGTAACTTAGCCAGAGGTTAGGAATCTCTTCTTATAGAGTATTTCCTGGAACCCCCCTCTTGCATTTCCCCCTTTCCCCTCCCCCCAATTCTCCACCTATCAGACAAACAAAAAACTACTCAAGGAGGCTCCACAGCTGTATCATGTTTTCATACTTTTTTCTTCCCTGACCTTTTTTCTTTGCTGAGATCCGTTGCAGTGTGTCTGCCTTTCCCAATCCAGGATCTCACATACAGGTCTGTTGCGTCTTACGCGGGGGTTACGTTCTGCGGTGAGCGCGTAAAGCGAAAACCGCGTATAACCGTGAAAATCCCTTAAATTGCCCATAAAGTAGTTTTGTGTATACAACCCTGTACAGTACTATATATACTATACAGAAATGTACATTACAGTATATAATAGTTTACATACAAAATATAATTTTACAGTACTTTATTTTTAATAACATAACAGAGACAGATGGAAGAATGAAAGAATAAAAAATCAAAACAGTACAGTACTGTACTGTAAACTTGAACAGTTACCAGTCACCCTGGTTATTCTTGCTATTCTTGTACTGTACTGTACACACTCCAATGATTAGTCTTCCTCTTCGTCTGACAACACTATTAGGAGGTCATCATGGCTTGATGTCGATCTAGGACATGATGGGCCAGGCTCGGGTGACAGAGAGCATATCACAGATGAAGTGGTTGGGTCTGGTTCAGCTCGAGAAGTTGCTGCTGGTTGTTTTTTCTTGAAAAACATGGGGGGGGAGAAAGGCGACTTCAACGTCGTCATGCGCAAACCGGAGTGCATCAGGGTGGCCAGGAGCATTGTCTACGAGCAGCAACACTTTAAAGTCAAGTCCTTTCTCTTCAAGGTACTGCTTGACCTCCAGAATGAAACACTTGTGGAACCAATCCAGAAATGTTGCTGCCGTCACCCAAGCCTTTTTATTTGATTGCCAGAACACAGGCAGGAGATTTTTGTTCTTGCCTTTTAGGGCGCGGGGATTTGCAGACCTGTAGAGCAAGCCCGGCTTTATTAAATGCCCAGCCGCATTGCCACAAAGCAACACGGTCTTTAGCTGCTTTGAAGCCAGGGGCTTGTCGTTCTGATTTTGAAATGTAAGTGCGGGTGGGCA
Source organism: Chelydra serpentina (assembly GCA_037349315.1). Taxonomy (NCBI): domain Eukaryota; kingdom Metazoa; phylum Chordata; order Testudines; family Chelydridae; genus Chelydra; species Chelydra serpentina. Next base: position 29,803,406 of record JBAIAC010000029.1, on the reverse strand, counting down.
TTTTTTTCCAGAAGAGCCCAGTCTCGTCAGCATTAAAAACTTGTTCTGGAAGATAGCCCCTTTCCTCTATGATTTCCTTTAATTGTTCAGGGTAGGCTTTTGCTGCCTCCTCATTGGCAGATGCAACTTCACCAGTAGTCTGCACGTTTTTGAGGTTGAAGCGGTTCCTAAAACTGTTAATCCAACCTTGGCTGGCTTTGAATTCCTTCTTGTCAGAAGGCTGTCCCTCTTCGGTGGGAGGTTTGAACATCGCATAGATGCTAAGAGCCTTTTCTTGCAACATGGTGCCATTTATAGGCACACGTTTACGGTTCATGTCTTCCAGCCATAAGTTTAATGCCTTTTCAGTCTTCACTAAAGCCTTGTCACGCACTTGGCTCGTCACCTTAGCAGTTCTTGGAGCACTTGATGCCACGGCTTGACGAATTTCTGTCTCTCTAATCTTGATGGCACAGATGCTAGATTCATTGCGGCCGTATTTATGTGCCACACTAGCAACTGACATACCGCCTTTCAATAAGTCCAACACATCCAGTTTTTCCTCCAGCGTTGGAACAGATCGCTGTTTCTTTGGTTGAGCACCAGATGAAGTAGCTGGCTTGCGTTTAGGGGCCATGTTGCACTCAGTGCGGCGAGATGCACACAGAATGAGAGGCACAGGGGGACTGAGTACAGTACTGTATGTATTGGGAACAGCAGATTCGCGTCTCACGCTCACTCCGGGGCATACGCTGCTGGAATCGGCCGCACTACAGGCGGGCGATTAAACTTTTTTTTTTTTTTCAAACCGCGAACCGCGTAAAGCTGAAATCACGCAAGTTAAATGCGCATAAGACGCGACAGACCTGTATGACTCAACGTTGAACATCATGAGAGGCAGTCCTATCAACTTAACGAAAAGTAGCATTGATATGGTCTGCACTTTCTGAGATGATCACAAAAGGGTCATGATTATGTTCATGTGCGAGAAACCCCATTCATATTCACTTGATGTTATCACTATGATATTGACGCACTTTACAAGAGATTTTACAGGAGCTGGCATTACTCTCTGGTGACTGACTTGGGGCTCTGGGCACTGGGCTGGGGAGTGGGGTGGACTAGACTAGGGGCCTCTGCCTTGCAGGGCAGCAGGGCTCCTGGTTTCAGCTATGGGGCACCAGGGCTTGAGGCTTCTGCCCTGTGGGAGGCTTGGGTATCCAGACTTCAACCACAAGGCCCTGTGGACCCCCTGGAACTGGCTCATGGCCCCCCAGAGGGCCACAGACCCCTAGTTGAGAACCGCTGGTTTACACCATTCAGTAGCATCAGGCTGGAGTCAAGGTTTGAAAAATATTTACCGGAGCTCTGCTCCAGACAGCTCTGGCTGAATTTAAACCCCGATGACAGGAGTGGGAGGGTGAGGTTCTATGGCCTGCAATGTGCAGGAGGTCAGACACTAGATGATCATGATGGTGCCTTCTGATCTTAAAGTGTATGAGTCTATGAGGTACTATGGTCTACTATGGGATGGGTCCCCCTAGGAAGGCACTGTAATGTGTCAAGGGAGGCGTGAGCTGTATGCTGCCCTTTTTTTTTTATTATTATTATTTTTTTTTAAAGAGCTCTTGCTGTAAGTTCCTGGTGGCTAGGGCTTGTGCAGAAGGGCCTTGCATACCTGAGAGGTGGGGAGAGAGGGGACAGCCGGAGCCCTGCTAATCGGGCTATCCTTCTGCTCCCACCCTCAAGCCCTTACCGGGAGGCAGCCTGGGCTCAAGCTCTCCTCCCAGGGCCGGCTCTGGCTTTTTTGCCGCCCCAGGCGCCCCCCCCCCCCCCCAAAAGTGGCCGGAGTACTGCTGCCAAAGCAAAAAAAACCCACCTCCGAAGCGGAATGTGCAGCCCTAAGATCGGCCTGAATCCCGCCTCTTATAATGTGTCGCCCCAAGCATGTGCTTCCTAGGCTGGTGCCTAGAGCCGGTCCTGCCTCCTCCCCAGTACCTCACCAGGAGGCAGTAAGACTCTGGCTGTCAGCCCTGGGGTGGCAGCAGCAAGGCAGAAGTAAAGGTGACAATGGGGCTCTAAGTCTGCTGTGAAAAATGATATTGATGAATATCACTTTTCATAGTGCCACCCTTCTGTGCTTATGCTGCTGGCGTGGTGCTGCCTTCAGAGGTGGGTGGTGGTATATGTCCTGGGGGGAGGGGATAAACGACTCTGGATACAAATGTGGGGGGGGGGCAAGCAAGTAAGTTTGAGAACCACTAGGCTACTGGATAGGGCTTTGCACTGGGAGGCCTGGTTTCTATTCCTGGCTCGGTCTTGCTGTGCGATCCTGAGCAAATCATTTTCCTTCCCACTCTGTCTATCTTGTCTATGCTGAGTGTAAGCTCTTCTGGGCAGGTGTGTGTGTGTGTGTGTGTGTGTGTGTGTGTGTGTGTGTACGTGTACACAAGATCCAGCACAAAGGGCTCTGAACCTTGCTTGGGTGCTGCAGGCACCGCTTATAATTCAAATAATAAACAGTCTAAGGGTAGGTCTATACTTACGCGTCCCGTCGGAGGCGCGCAATCGATGTTCTGGGTTCGATTTATCGCGTCTTGTCAAGATGCGATAAATCGAACCAGGAAGTGCTCCGTCGTCGACGCTGGTACTCCAGCTCACGAACGGAGTAGGCGGAGTCGACGGGGGAGCCTGCGCGCCGCGTGTGGATCCCGGGTAAGTGCGTTTTCATTCGAACTAAGGTACTTCGACTTCAGCTACGTTATTCACGTAGCTGAAGTTGCGTACCTTAGTTCGATAGGGGGGGGTAGTGTAGACCTAGCCTAAGATTGTAGGCTCTTTAGGGCTAGGATCATATTTACGTTATATGTTTGCACAGTACCTGCCACTGTGAGGTCCTCGTCTGTGACTGGGGCTCCTAGGCACTACTGTCTGCAATGAAAATAATACATCATAATTGCAATAAGCTCTCTGTCTGAGTTTGGCCGGTAGTATGAATTACTGAATGGAAGCCATACATGCCAATTCTGAGGGCTAATAGTAACTTATCAGAGCTATGGTGTGTGCATCCAAAGACAGAATTTGGTCCCGAGTTAGTCTCTTGAGCAGAGACTGGCAGTCAGAGAGTAATGTATTATGCCAGTTAAGAGTTAGTTTTGTACTATGATCTTTCTTTAAAATACTGAGGGCTAGATTCTCAGCTGGTATAAATGGGCTGAGTTCAAGCTTACTGGCTAAGAGTTATTGGTGACTCTTTGTAGCCACAATGAGCTACATGCAGAAATTGTATTCTTGATTTTGAAGATGGTTCTGTTGGTCCATTCAGCTGTCAACCAGTCTTACTAAGAGCCCTGCAGAAATCCCTATTTCTTTGTGCTTTCCTAGTCTTGAGGTCCCTTCTCTTAAATATTTGTAGTGCTGCGTAATGTAAGGCAAAAAGCAACTTCAGTCCTGACCCAGATTCCTGGTAACTTCTGTCTGATGTGCCAACATTCATGCTGGTTGTATTCATATTGGACACCATTGGCAAAGCAGTTAATCTGTTAAAGAGACCGAGGTTTAGGTGACAAGGTATTCTCTAGCTGCAGGAGCTAAGAGCCTTTGAATGCTTTAGTGGCCTAGGCAAAAGGAATTTTTAAAAAGGACTCCTTGTTTTTCACATAGAATCCGTAGGAAGAATTTTATATAAAATGTGGTGTTTATATTGTTTAGTATTGTATCATAATTTTCAGAATGTGATATCTTCCCCCATAAAGAACATTTTGCCATTCAAGCTTTTTTAAAAAAAAGATACAATTCAGTAAGACAATGAAAATGTATTCTGTTTGCAATAATTTGGGAACATATTCTGCAAATAAAGATTGTTAGTAAAAGACACTTCATTTTTAATAGCAACCATTCAGCGTTGAAACTAAATTTGTGTCTTATTTCCCCTCCCCCAATCTGTGTTGTAATTATATTGGCAATTGATATAGATTCTCTGAGGATACAGACATAGGTTTAAAGGTGAAACACTTTTGGAAATAATAGCAAGTTTTGTTGTCCAAACTGGCAAACATAGTCAGTAAAAGGTATGTCAGCATTAAGTTCATACAAAGTCAGCCAGTACATTACTTTTTTCCCCCTGAGCCACGTGCCATAGGTTGCCAGTCCCTGTTCTAGTCTATACTATATCTAGGCATTAGAAGATAGGATCATTCTCAGTGAAATATGAGAATATGTAAAAGATATTTTGAAGGTGAATGGAAAGTTGTTGGGTTTTTTAAAATCTGCCAACCTGAGATCAGTCCCTTGGGATTCTAAATTTTTCCTGCTAAAGTAGATTTCATCAATAATGCTTAGTTATGCAAAGAACATCATTTTCTCAGCTTTCAGTTTTATAAATGTTGTCAACTGCTGCATGGGACACACAGAATCCTTGAGGTCCCACATCTTGGCAGGTGTCTGAACACAGAACTCATTTTAAAGTAGGTTGTTAAAAAAAATACTTTAAAATATCTTCATGTACATTGGGTTAATGAAGTAGGTTCTTAAGCAGCATTTTGTCTTTAATTATTTTCTGATTCAGTATGTTTATTATATGAAGAAAAACAATTACAGTCACAATGAAATAAGAAAAATATTTAAAAAATAAGTACTGTAAAATCCTACTCATTGTCTCACACAGTATTGTTTTACATTTCTTTAGTACTCTGTTAGAAGACTCAGAGAAGAACCAGCAAAGAGGAAAGATAATAAAGCCATGATGGGAAGATGACCCATAGAGCATAGTGTATTAGACAGAACAAATAGCATGAAGAACTAAGCAATTGTCATCCTACAGCGATCACATCAGTCTGTATCTATGTATCTGTTTTTTACTGGGCCTGTGAGTAGAGTTCATCTTTCACTTTACCATTCTATAGTTAACTGTCAGGTCTAGTTTGGACATTTTGAATGGAGCCTATTGCATGCAATAAATACATTCTGGTGAATTAGAAGAAGGCAGAGATCAGTGGAGGTTATTTTTGTACTATATGCTGTTCTGCTCTACTGTTGTGTGGACAAGGGGACCTCTAAATCCCAATCTGGTCTGATCTACTTTGAAGTGCTTCATTTTCCCCCCCTATGACCTTCATTTAAATAAATATACATTGATTCAAGGGGGGTGGGTTGCATGGACCCCAATTTTCTTATAAATACTAGCAAACCGTGATATTGTACAGACAGAAGATAAATGTCTAATGGGCAGTTATTACCAAAATACTAAGGTGGTGAGTGCTGTATGAGTACCTAGATAGATTCAGTGATAGGTCACCAATATTTTGTTAAGATACTTCACAAAAAATGTCATATTTAGCCTGTGATAAAACCTATGATTGGGGGGAGGGATAGCTCAGTGGTTTGAGCATTGGCCTGCTAAACCAAGGGTTGTGAGTTCAATCCTTGAGGGGGCCATTTAGGGATTTGGGCAAAAATCTGTCAGGGGACAGTACTTGGTCCTGCTAGTGAAGGCAGGGGACTGGACTCGATGACCTTTCAGGGTCCTTCCAGTTCTTTGAGATAGGCATATCTCCATATGTTATGTCCTATATGGGAAGGTGGTGCAAAGAGGATTGATGGGTGAGAGGTTTAAAGAGTAAGGGGCAGTGGAATCTATTTATTTAATTTTTTATGTAAACAATAAAGATTTCTTCTAGTTATATGGAAGGAAAGATGCAGTATCACTTTTAAAACAAACTTATGTATTAAATTCACTTCCTGGAAATTGTTTTCTTTATATTCTTGATAAATATACTGAGTACACTGATAATTGATAAGCTGGTAGTGTGACCAGGTGTCTGGGATGGACAACACTGAGAATGGCACACTCAGGGCAGACTGCAAGAAATAGGGCAGCCATTCCCCAAAAACTGGTGGTTCATTCTATAATTTGATTCACCAAGCCAGTAATAAAAGAGCTTCTGCAGTACCACACTGGTTACCCAGAAGCCAAACACAGTACTCCTTAGGCATTCCAGCCCTTGGCTCTCATCAAGACAAACAGGTCTAATATGGTGAGGGGTTATTGAAAACCTAATTCACCATATGTTAAGTTCTTACTAATTCCAAAGGATCAGACACTTATCCTCAGGTCAGTATGTATCTCGGATGTTATCCAAATCTCATGCTGTCACCCAGTCCTTAGTAAATTAACTAAAGATTTATTAAGAAAAGAAGAGTTGTAAACAGGGCCGGTGCAAGGAAGTTTCTCGTCCTAGGCGAAACTTCCTTGCAACAGCCCTGCGCCCCCCCCCCCCCCGCAGCTAAGGCCACCACCCCCCGCGGCAGCTAACCCCCTCCCCTCCGGGCGGCGGCGGTGGCTCAGCGCCCCCGCCCGCCGCAGCTCACCTCCGCCGGTGGCAGGGACAGCAGCTCCTGGGAAGCTGTGTTCTCGGCGGTGTTTCAGATCGCCACCGGGAGTCACCGCCCCCCCAAATCCTGGCACCCTCGGCAACCGCCTAGGGTCACCTAGTGGGAGCGCAGCCCTGGTTGTAAATGGTTATACATGCAGAAGTTTGCAATGTCCTTATACCAGGGTTGTAGCAGTATGGAAAAGACTGCTGGCTTGCAAAAGTCTCTCTGGTACCTTCCAAAAGATTGGAAAGTTCTCAGTCCATAGTTCAAAATACTCCTTTTAGTTGTAAATCCACAGTCCAGAGAATTGGAGCAGGAAAGAGGCAAAATGGAGGAGTCTCGGAGACCTTTTATTTCCCTTGCCATGTGCATGGAAATTTACTGTTCCAAACCAAACCCACAGCCCCTGTGTATGGAAAGTTACTGGCCCAAGATGGAATCCAGGGTCACATGAGCATAACACATGCCCTTACATGTTTTGCTGAATCACAGGGCGGGTGGCCATTGGCTCCTTGCTTTGTCTGAGGTATCTGTGCAGGAGGAGTTTCTTCCATGACTCATTGTGAGAGTGGAGTGTCCCAAATGGGCCATCAACACATAGCTATCTAGCCCTGATGTAAATCTAATAGGGGGGGTGGTGTCATCGAGGAGCAAAACACATGCTGGAGATACAAATACATAGCCAATATTCATAACTTTGGATACAAAGATGATACATGGATTTAATCAGGATAATCATACTCAATAGATTAACTTTTCCACTGACCCCTTATATGATACACTTTGTGCAGGATTTGTTGCAATTGTAAAACAGTGGTAATATCAATGATATAAATGGTCATCTTTAACCATACAGTATCACAGGTAGGTGGGGGTGAAGAACTCGTAAGGGGCTACCTTCTCCCTGGAAGTGCTTTGAATATATTTGACGTTTATTGCATTCCAAGGCAAAACCTTTGTTTTTCACAAGTATATTTATGAATTCTAGAAATAAGTCTTGTCCAGAAGGGATGATTGACCTGCATCCAGAGAAGGGTTTCCTATCAGATGGAGGGAGATTTTCCAACCTTCACTTCAATTTGTGTCTGAATTGTAACAGGAGTTCTCTAAGCCTCTGCGAGCCTTCTTCAGTACATTAGTTATTTTATTTATTTAGCACTAAATCCTGCAGTTCTTATTATATTAAGTGAAACTCCTATTGAATTTGATTTGAGGTACACCATTTAATGGGGATTTTGCCTGAGTAAGGACTGTAAGATTTAACTCTCAATATCAACTATTTTTTTATAATGTCCCAGTTTCTCTAATGCCATCTCAGAGTAATAAATGTTGCCCAGACCAAAAGTCTAAAAGAAAAGGTAAGAATCTCCTATAACAATGTGTCAGTGGTGAAATATATTTACATTTTTTAACATAATAAAATCCCAAATATTAAAACCAAAATTTGGCTTCAGGTATACTAATTCCCTATATATGTGCTACCCTTCCATTTTACTACAGAAAAATTCAAAATCCAAAAACGAAATAAGACGATTTAGTAGAATTTCAACTAAATTTGCCCTTGTTGCTAAGGATAAATCTGTTCCATGCCACTTCCCGCATATGTGTTGTTTAAACAGAAAAATATATGAATGTCACTGTTCTTCAAAATGTTTCACACTCTGTGCATAGACGTCTCGGAGCACATTGCTACCAATAATTTATTGCCTATTCACTAATGCTAACTTATGAATGATTTACTACTCACAGCAGGGAAGGCTGCATAATTTAAGAACAGTGCAGAGTAAGGATTTCTTTCTGCACAAGGCAGTAGTCACCAATGCACAAAACAGATTTAAAGCTAGACGGATCCCTTTTTCTATGGTCAGGAAATACATTTTTAAAGTATAAATATAAATAGCTGAGAGTAAAGGACGTTAAAGGTCAAGCATCCCATCCTGAATGTGCCTGATCTCGTTTAGTTCAAGAATAGATCATGTCAGCACTTAGATCGAAGGCTACCTGGAAATACAAAAGACCATGATACTGTAACAAACTCAAGGTGTTACAGTGATGTAGTTCAGTCAGTCAACAAAATCGTTAACCTCCCTAATCCTCCTCTCTCTCTATATGTATATAACAGCTTGTCTTATTTTCTTTAACATTATTTATTACACCAGCAATGGGACTAAAGTGACTCACTGATGGCCTTGTGCTGGAATCTTGCTTTAATTCTTCCAAAACAATGAGGAAAGAAAGTGTGTGGGTTTTGTTGCTTGTACTGCTAATGGTTGTGGGAAAGCTGATTTTTTTATAACGAGGAACGTTATTTGACTGGTAAGCACTCTTGTTGGAAACTCTGTTTAGCTGTAGAGAAGAATCACAGGCACTGTACCTTGTAATGTGATTTGAGTGACCAACATGGATGTGGCTGGGCTGTTCTGAACTGCATTCAGGAATTGAGTTTTAGTTTAGATTCTGGGATCTGCGCTAGAATGTCGTTTGGCTCAGTGAGTAGCGTCCAGCCATACAGGGCTAGAACTGAATTTAAGTGCAGCAGAGCGCGTGCTGTTTGAAGCTAGGTTTTCAGGCAAATGTGGATGAGGCCATATTTTAGTGGCTCGTAGGCAATGTTATAGGTGGGGGGATGTAGTATGTCATAAATGAAGTACAGTAATCAGTATTGCCAGCTCTTGTGATTTTTATCACGAGTGACGACATTTCAGAGGCTGCTGGTGCTTTTGCAATTGCCTGAGAAGCTCTGGCCCCCTTGCAGAGTTCAGCAGTCTCCTCTCTGTCAGCCATTTCTCATAGGAGGCGAGATGGAGAGGAGGGAACAAACAGCCCAGAAGCTTAGCTCAGCTCAACTCCGCTCCCTCTTCCCCCTCCCTTCCTCTCCTGGGAGAAATATGAATATGATGGCGCTTCTGCTCCTATCGCTACCCCTTGTAACACCTGGTCTGGAAAGAGGCAGAAGGGGATGAAGAGTCCCTGAAGCAGCCCCTGCCCAGGCAGGAAAGGAGGAGTGGGGGCCCTGCTGCAGTGCGCCCCCCCCCCCCCCAAGGCCCGGGGAGAGGAGGGTGAAGAACCTCAGGACGAGCAGAGGTGAGGGTGTGATGGAGCTGAACTGACAGGGTCAGGGCTGGGGGGTGGTGGTGGAGGCCAGTGGGGTTGTGATGAGGGGCTGGAGGACAGGATTAATTGCTGAGCAAGGGGCAGGCAGAGGTGGTGAGAGCTCCACCAGTAGGGGCCAAAATTACATTACCTGATACATTTGGGACAGTTACTCTCACTCACAGGATGGGGAGGGGAGTTCAAAAATCAAGACAGACCAGAAAACCACAATATAATCTTAAAAAACAAAACAAAAAACAAAAACTCTCAATGGTTTGAGGGGTCTGACTCGCGGTGTTTGATCTCTTGAGAAGGCGGCAATACTGCTTAATTCAGGGCTTGGAAAAGTTAGCAGACACCTACTAGAAAAGCTAAAGAGTCCTATGAAAGAGAAGGGTGCACCATTGCAATATCCAGGAATAGCACCCCAGTTAAAACCCCAATTTTCCCCCTCACTCCCAAGTGCTAAAAAGGAGTGGTTGCTGGGATGCCTCCCAGGGTGTTGGTCCTTAGCCCAAGCTGTGGACTCCATCACTCATATCAGCCTCAAGCTTAATACACTTTTGATAATTTTGAAGGCATTTGCTCGCATTCTTTCTATTCGCTCACACTCCAGTTTCTTGACCATTGGGTACTATATCTCTTCCCCAGGCTTCTGGTCACTGGAGAAGTGGGAGGTCTCTGCTACTCTACTCCTGTGTCGGGCATTTCATTTTTTGTATTATTCTCCTGCCTGTGAACAGCTCCAGTACCTGCCAATGCTGCTGCTGATAGGTAAGTTTTTGGAAGGATCTGATTTTTATTGGTAAATGTTAATTTCCCCACAGACCGACACACACAAATATTTGTCATTAATAATCAAAATGTACAGATAGGAAAAATTTGAAAAATGCTGCTTGAGATCTAATTAGAGTTTGAGTTAAGGATATTTACTTTGTATATTTTAAGGGTTAAAGCTTTAACTTATTGGAAATCAGTGTCTACTTCATTAAAATTAAATAATTCTGACCTGCCCTGTTGTCTGACATTCCCACATCCTGCAATGGTGAAAATTTAAATAGATATCAATGTTTATTTTTCATTTTTTTTTATCTGTCAAAGTTATATGTAAAAATGGAATTCTGCCAGGCCGACTCCTAGGTTTCCCCACCAGGACCAGAATGAAATTGACATGATCATTTTCAATCTCACACTGTCAACAGGGTTCTGAAAAGCATCTGAGATTACCAGAATCTGTTAAATCACTCTGCTGCTGTCGGTGACAGCTGTGAGCAGAAGCAGAGGAAGATAGCACTTCATATCTTAAACAGTACTTTTTTTTTATTAAGATGAAGCTCACATTCTGCAGAAATTGATGGCTTATAGCCTAACCTCCATCTTTTTATTATTTAGTAAGTACTCACGAATCATGTGGATGGGAAAGAGAATACAGGGCTGCTTTTTTTTCTTTTCTTTAAAGATTCATTTCACTCTGACTCTGCTCAAGTTTGTGGAAGACTGCTACTTTACACAGGGAATGCTGAGAGGCTTAGTAAACAACATCATCCCTCCAATACTGGCCTTTACATCATTTCTAATGCGTAGTCTCACGTCCATGACACACGTCCATATTCACCAGGAAAATGTCTTGCAAACAACTAGTGAGTGGATTTTCCAAGCCAGTAATTGACCATACAATGACTGACCTGAAAAATATGGTAGCAAGAGAACAAAAACTGTTAGGTTTCACAGAAATGCTGTGTTCCATTCTCTCGTGTATTGTAAGCATGTCAACAAAAATGCTGTGCCCGCTTCTTTAAAAACCGCAAAAGGGAAATCCATGAAAGCACTGGAAGACTAATTAATTATTATAGTATTCCTGTAAATCTGCTTCATTACTGAGAAAGCACTGAGCCAAAGAGAAACTTCTGACCGAACCGCAGATGATTTGCTGCATAAAATGCTCGTCTATTGTACCAACCATAGAACCATTAGTGCAGTGTGGAATTAAATTACTGTTGATTTCTTCTTGCTTCATAGATTTAACTCTTCTCTTGGACTAGAGGAAGATTCTCCTATTACTAAAGAATAGGGGGAGACTTCTTAAAGCACAGCTGTAGTAGAACAGAAATAGAAGTGCATTGAAAAGATTTATGTAAATGGGCTAAAAATCATTTCAAGAACATTATGAATACAATAAAGCAATTCCAGTATGCTAGGAGTTTGTGGAGAGGTTTGTTTGTGTGTTTGTGGTGAAACTGAGTTTATGGAATCCACAACACTGTGAGATTATTAAGAATAGAAAAAATGAGGGTGATGATAACTTCACTAATGCAAATTATTCAAAAGTGTGATCATCCTCCAGGATGCAAATGTGAGTTCTGCAGTTAAGCCAGTATTAACTGGTGAAGCCAGCTGAAATCAGTTTATGGACTTATTGCTAAATATTTCCTGAAACAGGAAAAAAATGACACTTTTCTTGCTGTGATGCTTCTGTCTCTTCTCCTACTTGTCAATTTTATGTTACTCTTAGAATTTTTTTAAACTAGAATTAGGTAGCTTTATGTGACTAGTGTTTAGGAGCATGCTAAAATAAGGATTCTGAAATATTAGTGTCACAGAAGAATGCTTATATTTAAACCTTCCTCTGGTCCTTGAATTTTTTGGCAAATACATTGCAAAAACTGGAGGATCTGATTGCAGTGTAAATCAAATTATTCAGTGAAGCATGAAACTGTTAAACAGCTTGATACAATATATTTAGTTTTTCTTCCTGCAGCTCTCATTGGCTGGGAATGGCGAACTGCAGCCACTGGGAGCTGCAGGGGCCGTACCTGCGGACGGTCAACGTCTGCAAAATGTCTGACGGCCCGCAATCAGATTACCCTGAGGGGCCGCATGCGGCCTGCAGGCCACAGTTTGCTCACCACTGGACTACACAGACACTATCTCGCCCTAACTACATCAACATAAGCCCTACGCTCCTCGTGAAGGTGGAGTTATTATGTTGGTGGAGTAGGGCACATAGGGCAGGCCTACACTACAGGGTCAAGTCAACCCAAGTTACACAATTCCAGCTACGTGAATAATGTAGCTGGAGTCGACGTAGCTTAGGTCGACTTATTGCGTAGTCTACACCACACTGGATCAGTGGGAGAAACTCTCCAGTCGACTCTACCTTATGCTTCTAGTTCCGGTGGAGTACTGGAGTCGACAGTAGAGTGAGCTAAGGTCGACCTGCTAAATTGACCCCCGGTGGATCGATTGCTGCGGCGTCAATCCACAGTAAGTGTAGACATACCCTTAGATCAGCGGGAGCAAGGCTATAGTGTATACACTGACATAGGTCGACATGACTGGAAAAAAGCTAATGTAGTGCCCATCTTTAAAAAAGGGAAGAAGGAAGATCCGGGGAACTACAGGCCAGTCAGTCTCACCTCAATCCCTGGAAAAATCATGGAACAGGTCCTCAAGGAATCAATTCTGAACCACTTAAAGGAGGGGAAAGTGATCAGGAACAGTCAGCATGGATTCACCAAGGGCAAGTCATGCCTGACTAACCTAATTGCCTTCTATGATGAGATAACTGGCTCTGTGGATGAGGGAAAGCAGTGGATGTGCTATTTCTTGACTTTAGCAAATCTTTTGATACAGTCTCGCACAGTGTTCTTGCCAGCAAGTTAAAGAAGTATGGGCTGGATGAATGGACGGTAAGGTGGACAGAAAACTGGCTGGATGGTCGTGCTCAACGGGTAGTGATCAATGGCTCCATGTCTAGTTGGCAGCCGGTATCAAGTAGAGTGCCCCAAGGGTCGGTGCTGGGGCCGGTTTTGTTCAATATCTTCATCAACGACCTGGAGGATGTTGTGGACTGCACCCTTAGCAAGTTTGCAGATGACACTAAACTGGGAGGAGTGGTTGATACGCTGGCGGGTAGGGATAGGATACAGAGGGACCTAGACAAATTAGAGGATTGGGCCAAAAGAAATCTGATGTGGTTCAACAAGGACAAGTGCAGAGTCCTGCACTTAGGACGGAAGAATCCCATGCACTGCTACAGACTAGGGACCGAATGGCTGGGCAGCAGTTCTGCAGAAAAGGACCTAGGGGTTACAGTGGACGAAAAGCTGAATATGAGTCAACAGTGTGCCCTTGTTGCCAAGAAGGCTAACGGCATTTTGGGCTGTATAAGTAGGGGCATTGCCAGCAGATCGAGGGACGTGATTATTCCCCTCTATTCGGCACTGGTGAGGCCTCATTTGGAGTACTGTGTCCAGTTTTGGGCCCCACACTACAAAAAGGATGTGGATAAATTGGAAAGAGTCCAACGGAGGGCAACAAAAATGATTAGGGGGCTGGAGCACATGACTTATGAGGAGAGGCTGAGGGAACTGGGATTGTTTAGCCTGCAGAAGAGAAGAGTGAGGGGGGATTTGATAGCTGCTTTCAACTACCTAAAAGGGGGTTCCAAAGAGGATGGATCTAGACTGTTCTCAGTGGTAGCAGATGACAGAACAAGGAGTAATGGTCTCAAGTTGCAGAGGGGGAAGTTTAGGTTGGATATTAGGAAAAACTTTTTCACTAGTAGGGTGGTGAAGCACTGGAATGGGTTACCTAGGGAGGTGGTGGAATCTCCTTCCTTCGAGGTTTTTAAGGTCAGGCTTGACAAAGCCCTGGCTGGGATGATCTAGTTGGGGTTGGTCCTGCTTTGAGCAGGGGGTTGGACTAGATGACCTCCTGAGGTCCCTTCCAACCCTGAGATTCTATGATTCTATGATGAGACCGCTTATAACTGTGTAGTGTAGACCACGGCTCAGTCTCGGGGATTATTGAGCCACTGAGATTCCCAAAGTGGAGCTGGCCTTTAAAAGTAAATGTGTCGGAGAGAGAATGAGGATGGCGTGTTATAGTTTATACAATGGCATGAACCTTAGTGTTGATAGTTGGAGTGAAATCCTAGCCCTATTAAATTGAGTTGCAAAATTCCTATTGACTTTAATGGGGCAAGATTTTATCCTTGGTGTCCTAAATAGAGTACGTTAGAGTACACAGGGCAAATCTGTTTTCATTCATTTCTTCTTCATAATTCACTTATCTTTTCAGGACTCAGCAAACATTGCCTTTTGTGATCAGGTTATCCCCAGTGATACCTTACTGATGTTGCATGGGGTTAGGTTGTCCCATTAGGCAGAAACACCTAAGAATTCTTTCAGGGTATAGCTCTCTTGTGAAAGAATTGGGGCTGGCTCACGAAACCAGTGTTATTCCCTAGGATCCATGAGGGGCACAGGCTATCCACGTATAGGCCCTGTGCTTCACCATTGAGTCAGGACTTCATGCAGCTCTGCATTGACTCCCTGGCAATGCAACTTCATTTGAAGTGTGCTGATGTGGACTCACCAGCTGGCATCTGTCTCTGGTACTGTCCTTTACGGGGGAAATACATGAGTGTACAAAAGAGCAAAAGTCAATTTTTTTTCTCTCCTTCATCCCTTCTCCACATTATCAAGGAAAAGTAATTCTGAATTCTTCTCTTTGGAGATTTTGAGATGGGAAAGCCTCATTGCTAAGTGTTGTGGTTGTAATTCTGAGAGGGGGCAAAAGTTGCTGGGAAATTGTTTTGTCACTAATTAAAAACAGCAGCAGTACAAAATAATTGGAGTTGGTTGTATAACTTGACCACATGTTTTTCTGCGATCTCCGTCTGAGCATGGAGGAAGGTGACAAAGTTTTTATTGTCCCAGTGTTGGTGGTGAGAAACTATTCCAAAAACTAGGGTATATCATGTTTAAAACTACTGGGCTAGATTCTGTCCCAACCTATTACCCATTTCAGTCTCAAAAGTCGGTTGTGTTGCCTGGTTGTATATCAGGGCAGAAATTAGCCCAGTGCATCCAGATATGTAAAAAATAATCTCTCTCTATAAAATGTTAGTTTTTCTTTAATTTTGCCTTTTTTGGCAGAAATTTTAAAAATTCAGTCAAGAATTCTTAGCAAAATTAATTTTATTGCTATACAACTATGTTGAAAGTAGATGGGTTTCATTAGTCTTTTTCATAAGCCTAGAGTTTCAGAAATCTTAGTGCTTTACACATTTGTCAACAGCTGTCCTAGGTAGTCTAATTTTATTTTGAACTTTGGCTTGTGGTGGAGGATTTGAAGGGAAAGTTATTAGGGTTTTTTGTTTTTTTTTGTTTGTTCTTTTCTTCCCCAGTTACCTGTTTTGCCTTGCCCATTATTAGTACAGATAGACCAATCTGTGAGTACCATAGATATAAATTCGTACTAATCTGCATTAAAAAAGCAGACTGAAGGAAAAGAGAGCCCCAGAGAAAAGATGGATCTAATAAGAAGAAGAAAAAGAAAATGTTGCAAAAATCAAGGTCTGTTGTTTGTAGCGTACATATGTTGCACTAGGTTGAAAATATATTTCTGCTGTTTAAAACATCATATTTTACCCAGTTTGAAAAACATATTTTAATCTGATATGCAGCACTTTTAAATGGTACTTTGCAAAATCTTTGTTCTTTTAAAAAAAATCTTCAGTATTGGTTGGAGAAATAATTGTACAGAATACTGAAATCAAAAGATAGAATATGAGCTATTTATTATGGAGAGCTGGTAACCTTTCCATAATTAGGGTATAGTGCTTAGTCTTCTGTTAACTTTGGCTAACTTTGCAGCAGTGAACCAGTCCAGCTGAAATTTCATGAATACTTCTATCAGAGGATTGTTCTTTGAGAGAAAGAACTGTTTGGAAAATCTGAAGTACTTTCAGGTTGTTGTTTTTTCTTGAAAGGTCCCATCTCAGAATGATTGACATATGAAATATTAATTTTTTTATTTTATTTTTATTTCTCAGTGAGAGATGGTGACTTGGATGACTGTTTTTGGAAAGGTTAGGTGATTAGTAGTTTGTTTTAAAGTTATTTTTTTTGAGAGCTCTGTGGGGTCTCAGGAACATAGTGCAATCTCTGTGAGCTCTGCTATGCATGTTACCTCTTCAGTTACCTCTGGTGATTTAGAGACATGGAAACACCTCCACATAAAAAGAGTGTGAAAAGACTGAGACTGTTTACTTTAGCGAGGACGCAAGTCAGCGGGGAAGGATAAAAGCATACAAAATAATTAATGTGATATAATGGGTATAGTTATATAATCTGATGTCTTACGGACCCACAGCATCTTTGATGTAAGAGTTGGGCAAAAATATTGACAAAAGTGTTTTTTTTTTTTTATGGCTATGATTCCACCTCCTTATCAAACAAAGGCCAACACATGAAATACAGTCATATTGTATTCAAGTTTTTAGGGGCAAGAAGGATTGGGAAAAACAGTTGTTGATTGATGAGAGACTGGTCTAAACATAGTGACTCATTGCTTTATTGTTTATTATAGGGCTGGTCTGATCAAAAGAACCAAAATATTTGACAGCAGTTAAATCAAAGTAATTTAAAAACAAATTGTGCATTCTGTGCTTCATGTAATAAGATTTGAGTATCGATAGAATAACCTCTCTCTCTCTCTCTCTCTCTCTCTCTCTCACCATTTTAATTTCAAACTACTGTACCTTAACATCCTGCAAGATGCTGGGAAAAATATTTTTATGCTAGCTGAGAAAATACAGGCAATAAGGGCAGACTCCCTGATCTGTGCTTTATTCAGATATATACCTTGAAAATAATAACACGGGCCTTTGTCTCCTTCCACTGGTTTAGATGGTCATCTTGATCAATCTGGATAAATTTAATATGGGTGGAGAGTGCTCAGTAATATAAATAAGTGGTGAAAAACTCTGTATGAAATAGTCTTAACAAAGGGCCCTCCAAATTATTCTCTGCAGCCCAACTGCCCCCTCTATTCTTTGCATTGTAGGAAAGGACTTATGTTCTAATGTGAATGTTTGTCCCTAAAATGTTCATTCAGACTCTTTTTAGTTGCTGTGTTTACCTTTTTGTTAATTTTATCCAAAAGGGAAACACTTGTTTTTTAAATAAATAATGTCTCCTACCAGAACATATTCCTATACTGTAATGGATTCACTGCTTTAAAATGTCATACTTGGAGTGTGCTGTTTTTGTTCCTTGACAAGCTTCCTTTATTAGGCAATAGGTTGTGAGTCATCTAATCCTATTAATGGCGTGTTTACTTTTAATTTTTAAATTCAAAGTCTTTTGTAATTATGCAGTATTTAGTGAATCATTATGGATTATGCTTCTCTAAAAATCAAATTATAAGTCATAAGGTAAATTTATCCATTTGATTCAGTGAATACACACAAAAAGTACAAATTAACAAGCAGTTTGCTAATACAATTATCAGTTTGTTGGGAGTGAGACATCCTGTTTCTTAAATAAAACATGGCTCTGGATAATGGTATTCATGGCAGGATTCCCTTACACAATTGCTTGTCTTTGAGTTTTCTGGTAAAACTCTAGTGTCCTAGTGATAGGTATGGAAGATGTCAAATTATTGGCAACATCAACTACCATTAAGTATTAACCCTTTAAGTACTGTGATGTGTGCAACAGCAGTAAAAATGATTATACCAATTAATCACAATAAAAAGAGAGATGAATATCAGAAATTAAACTGTGCATGATTTTCTTCTTCTTCTTTCGAGTGACAATGCGGTTTCAGATAAGGCTACGTACCCTCTGAGGCATTGATTAGTATAGCTATAATGACTGCTGCTATGTGGCAGAGATGAGAAAAGGGTTATAAGGCGTTGGGGAGGAAAATGTTGATTTAGGTTTAGATTACTGTGATATGAAAAAATGCCATGGGAAAGTAAGGATTCTGTTGGCATATGCTTTGCCAGAGATTCTTGGAGCAAGCAGGAGAGGAGGGAGAGCATGCCCACACTCAGATACTTGTGTACTGCCTGTTTTAAAACTGAAAGCCCATTTTTGGTTCTGATGTTTACATAAAAGGTCTAGAATAAACAGCCTAGAGTTTTATGCCCAGGAATCTCATTTGCTTATAAAGTTTCTCTCTAACCATCTCCCTACCCCCCAAAAATTGTGGTTTATAAATCCTACATCGTATTGAGAGGAAAAGGAAAACAAGATTTGACACTAATCATAGATAAAAATATACATAATTTTTATAAAACAGTATTGTCGGACATAAAGATAAACATTTCCGGTATTGTATTTGCTTTCTGTTTTCATGTTTGAACAGAATAATTGTCTATTATAAAATGTAGGGCATATATATAATTGTGGTTTTGTTTGTTTAAGCAGAAGGCATTATTATTTCTGAATATACAAACAGCCTTATAAATGACCATGAATAATGGAAGGTCTTTTATGTGACATTGAACATTCCATTGTACACCTATTAATAATAGAACAATTTAGGAATGTTTTTAAACATGCCTAGGGATTAATAATTGAGTTAAAAGGGTTGTTTGTACTAATAAATGACCATACAGACTTAGGCTCTTATGCTTGTCCTGAGAATAGTCTAGTGTTAATCATGGGATACACTATGCTGAAGGTGTAAAAGCTTCAAAATACAATCAGGGAGATGTCTAAGGAGAAGTCAAAGATAATTGGCTATAGGAAATGCTTTTCATAGTTCTTATGTGGTCCATGATTTAAGAAATGTAAAGGAAAGATGTATCTGCTGGCTACTTTTGTCGTCATGAAAATGATACTATAGCATTTGAAAGAAATCTGTTTACACCAGAGGGTGACTGGACTAGTGGGGATCCTTATGGCTGTGCAATGTCATTTGGCAGTATGTCATTTTGTATGGGCCTGATCCAGAGCCCATTGAATTCAGTGGAAAGATTCCTGTCAACTTCACAGGGCTTTGGATTAGTCCCTGTATGTTCTGCTTAGGCTCATCTGCATACTTCAACTCATTAAAATTATATAGACTTTAAAAAAGAGGTTTAAGAACTTCTGACAAAGTTGGAACTTGCTGGTTGGTTGTTGTCATCTGCTTAGATAAAATGGCCAATACACGTACAGGTTAACTGTTTTCCTCGTGTTAGGGTTGCCAATGTTCCGATTGCAGAAAACCACCCCTCTCACTCCATCCCCCTCCTTCTGTCATTCGCTCTCCCCCACCCTCGTTCACTCACTCATTTTTGCTGGGCAGAGGGTTGGGGTGTGGGAGGGGGTGAGGGCTCTGGCTGGGGGTTCTGGGTGTGGCCAGAAATGAGGGGTTTGGAGTGTGGGCTGGGGCAGGGAGTTGGGGTGTGGGAGGGTTGTGGGGTGTGAGCTCTGGGTGATGCTTACCTCAGATGGCTCCCGGAAGCAGCTGGCATTTCCCTCCAGCTCCTGCATTGTGTGCAGGTGCTGCCCCCACAGATCCCATTGGCCACAATTCCTGGCCAATGGAAGCTGCAGAGCCAACGTTTAGGGTGGGGGCAGCGTGTGGAGCCCCTGTGGTCACACCTCCACCTAGGAGCTGGCGGGAAATGCCGTCTGCTTTTGAGAGCTGCGCGGAGCCAGGGCGGGTAGGGAGCCTGCCTTAGCCCCTGTGCTCTGCCGACCAGATTTTTAACGACCTGGTCAGCCCTGTGGACCAGAGCTGCCAGGATCCCTTTTCGACCGGGCGTTGCCATCGAAAACCAGACGCCTGGCATCCCTACCTCATGTTTATGTAGAAATTCTATTTTTAGAAGCATTAAGGCACTCCAAGCAGTGCATCTGTGGGAAATTTCAGATCTAAGATTATTAAAGTCACTTGACCTTTGTTATGCTGCCATATGACACCATCTGTGGCAATCTATAATCACCCAGAAATTATTTCCTATCATGTTATACATTGTTTAATTAAATCACAGCAATAGTCTGTGTATAGGTAATAGAATGTGCTACCCTGAGGGTTTAAAAGAATTACAAGTATTTTTGTAATTTAAAAAATCCCCACACATTTCTTAGCCTATTTGTGTCTGGATGTGGGTTAAAATGTACTTGTGACCAACTGATGCAGATCGGTTGTTTTGCTTGGGTAACATATTCTGTCAGGCAGATCTGTTAGTCCATGTAAGCTTTTCTTAGGATATATTTCTGTTGCATAGAAACCAGGACTTTGCTGCCATCAGATTTGATGCCCTCTGCTGTCTCTAATGTAGTCAAGAGACCCAGTAGTCTCTGTTGGTTGATCTAGTTAGCTATATGAAAATTGAAATAGAGAACTGCACATGCAAGTCTGCTTGCTTTCTCTGGAATGCTGGTAACATAATATTTAATTTGTATGGTATAGTTCACAAACCATACAAACCAAACCTTCCACAGGTTCACTAAACCTGTGGAAGGTTCTCTGATGGATTTATGATGGGGTGTAGGACTGGATTTCCAATTAGGCACAGTAGGCACGTGCCTGGGGCGCTGGCATTCTAGGGATGTCTACAAGTGAAGTGTGTTTAAACATTTAAAAGTTAATATGTATCGCTCCCCTGCGGGTGGCCGGGCTCCTGATATGGGTTGGTGGCCGCCCAGCGTGTGGGGCTGGAGCACAGTGAGCATCTGAGTCAGCCCATCTGAGGGCGCTGAGAGCTGCGGCTGGGCGGGGTGGCTGCTGAAGGTGCTGGGAACATCTCAGCCCCTTCCCAATCTCGGCCACGCCTCTGCCTTGTGCCGGAGAGGGAGGGGCGTGGCCAGCGCCCCATTCAGTTGCACAGGCAGAGCTGGAGCGTGTCTGCCACACTGGACTGTGGGACGGACGGAAGACACACGGGGACCACTCACATGGGCAGAGGTACAATCCCCTTCTTGTGCCTCGCCTGGAGCAGGTGGGCTGCGCCCCAGCTCAGATTGGGAGTGCCATGCGTGGCGGAAGGTCTCGTGCCTTCCTGGGGAGGCTGTGTTTACATTTCTTTTCATTTCATTTTTTTACAGAAAAGATGAAGGTTAACTGTAGGTGGGAGGGGCGGGGGCACTGAAGACACTGTGCCTAAGGGCATGTAAGGTGTAAATCCAGCCCTGATGGGGTGTTTCCCATCTTTTATTTACCAGGCTTTTCCCTTTGCATAATGATCTTTCCTATCATTATTATGTGCAATTAACACATTGTTGGTCAATGTTAAGCTGTGGTCGGATGGCAGCGGATGCCAACAGTGCTCCATGTTTCATGAAGATGCTGCCAGACTGAGCATGTCTCATATGTGACTGCTTACACACAGTAGATGGGTACTACTTCTCGGCCTGGTTCAGGGCCTGCGTAATTAGCTATCTTCTTGAATTGCTCTTGACATTTGTAAGTCAATAAATGAAATTATCAGTGAATGTTCATACTTTATCTTTTGGTGCCATGAAAAGTATTGATTCTTGTATTACATGTCACTGGGTATTTGTGCCAATATCCGGTATGTATTTACTCCAAAATAAATAATCACAGCTGTTCAGCTGAGGAATGGCTTGTTAGGTTAGGGCTTTCCCTTTCCAGCAGAAGAATTGAGAGTTTATTATAATTAAGGCTATGTTTTAGTCACCAGTATTTTTAGTAAAAGTCATGGACAGGTCACGGGCAGTAAACAAAAATGCATGGCCCGTGACTTGTCCATGACTTGTACAATATACCCCTGACTAAATCTTGGGTGCTTGGGGGGCAGGTAGGGGGCAGCTTGGGGCTGCCGTGGGTTCTCTGGGGGTAGGGGAGGGCAGCCCAGGACCCCCGCTGCTGCTGGGGGTATTTTGGCGGGGCTAGCACGCTCCCTACCTGGCTCTGCGCAACTCCCTGGAAGCAGCAACATGTCCCTCAGCTCCTCGGCAGAGGCGCAGCCAGGGGCTCCGCACGCTGCATCTGCCCCGAGTGCTGGCTCCACAGCTCCCATTGGCCGGGAACTGCGGCCCAAGGGAGCTGCCAGGGTGGCACCTATGGGCAGAGGCAAGGCACAGAGCCACTTGGCTATGCCTCTGCCTAGGAGCCAAGGAAGGGACAGATGTCTGCTTCCGGGGAGCCCGTTGAGGTAAGTGCTACCTGGAGCCCTCACCTCATCCTGCACACCAACCCCGTGTCCCAGCCCTGCTTTAAGACTCTTTTGGTACTCTGCCAGACTCCTTTCACTGCCAGTCACATCAGGAATTGTAACCCTGATATATGACAGTAGGGAAAATACATCATCATAATGATGAAGCAAATTTTACTCTGCCTACCACTGCAGCATAGATTGGCTTTGCTAAGGCTGTGAATTCATTTCTGCTTTTAACAAAGGTATGTGCTGCAAGAGAAGGAGGGTAATAATTTAGAGACAGTTTCATTAAAATGTATGTGTTTGTGTTAGAGAGAGAAAGAGAGACAGATGGTCAGATCACAAGGCTTATTGACATACCTGGCCAACAACAGAGAACATCTGCTTTCAGTTCAGAATTATGCTGAATGTATCTATAGAGCTATTGCTTCCTGCAGTTGCAAAGAAATGTCTCTCTGATAACTTACTGTCAAAGAGATTAGAGAACATATCAAATACTTCCCCAATGTATTTAATGTAATTTTTTAAAATATGAAATTCTATTTCCATTCCCTGAAACTCCACAAGATACAGCATCTGGTGGTGTGACAGTTAGAGATATTAGCCTGTTCCTGTGTCTCTTTATGGAGGAACAGGAGTTTTATTTTATTTATTGCATTGATACTGTTAGCAAATATTCTCCTTTCTCTTCCCCACAGTCAGTGCCAGAAAGACCTATGTATTTCCAGTAACTTTATTCACTAACGTTAATAGCAAAGTGATGATCCAGGATTGTGACATCTGGACTTGAACCAACTTATCAGACCAGCAGATACAACATTCATTTTGAGTTTATAAATAAAATCTGTGTTGAGTCAATGTTGGAAGCTTGCTCAGCTATTTTCAACAGCCTTATTTTAAATGGTTATTGATTTCTAAACAGCAATTGGCATCATTGATGTGATTTGGTCTCTAGCATACTATTAGGAAAGAAGTTGTAACTGAAGAGCTCTTAAAATGAATGAATGATCTAAATAGTCAGCATACCTCGTGCTGCTATATTTCTGTAGCAGGCCTGAATTGTCATTAGTCTTACTCTTCGTGCTAATGGTAAGGATAGCTAATTGCTGCTTGTGTTTGTGTCTATGCACTATGTTGTGGTAGCGTTCCTGAATAGTTCAAGATTGTAGTAAACTGCAGAATCAGACCTCTTTCCATCTTGCTATTGCTTAAATGTTTCTTAAATTTGTGATAAACAGTAACCTATTAAACCCTGGGAAAATATTGCACTAACTTAAAACCCGGGCTCTACCATCCCTGCACTTAGACTTATTCTGAACTAATTTTACAGGTTACTACCACAATTTTATTGCTTTGTCCAGTGACTAATATTCTTAGAGTTCTGCCTCCTCTCTAAGTATGTGATGTTGACAGCTATGTTGTTTGTTTATATTCTCATTCAAAATTTCTGCATACGTGATGATGCACGTTGAGTAGGATTGTTAATAAAGTGCCAACAAGACAGCATGCTACATTTTATTAGGCTGATAGGATTTAAGAAAGACAAACAAAACCGAAGCCTATTACTAAGGGACCTAATGGAGCGATGTTTTCCCAAATCTAATGTTTTTTGTTGCGGGACTACTGTAATTATGCAATGGGAACTGGATAACTTAGAGTAACTTGGATGTAATAATGGAGTCATTTTGATTAGATAAAGGATAAAAATGAAACAAGCCCAAAACTAATTAGAGAGCTGCCAGATAACCAAGTATTGTAGTGGTAACTGGATGCTTCTGTCTTATGCCTTAAAATACTGACCTTTTGCTTCTGTTTCCCTGGTTTACGTCAGCCTGCCCCTGAAGGGATTTGTTTTGGGTGATTTCTATTCAGTTTCAGTTTACTAATAACCTGCAACAGAGATGGAACGTGTCAGTGAATTTGGCACAATTATTGTCATTGAAACAGAGGCTACCTAGAAAACTGCATTGTATCTTATTCTTTGATAAGGTCATCCTGTGAAATTATGTTTAAAAATATAGGATAGAGTAGGGCAGTGGCTTTCAACCTTTCAGGAGTCTGACTTGTCTTGCGTACCCACAAGTTTCACCTCACTTAAAAACTACTTGCTTACAAAATCAGACATAAAAATACAAAAGTGGCACAGCACAGTATTACTGAAAAATTGCTTACTTATTTTACCAAAAAAGTTAAGTCAATCAATTGGAATATAAATATTATACTTACATTTCAGTGTATTATATATAGAGCAGTATAAACACGTCATTGTCTGTATGACATTTTAGTTAGTACTGACTTCCCTGGTGTTTTTTAAGTAGTCTGTTTAAAACTAGGCAAGTATCTATACTATCTAGATACATCTAGAGATGTAACCCCTGGAAGACCTCTTCATAACCCCAGGAGTACGTGTACCCATGGTTGAGAACTATTGATGTAGGGGAGAGTTGCTTTAATGGGAGAAAAAAATAAATCCATATAGCTCTATATTTTTGTCTCTTATAATTTAATTGCATTGTGCTCAAATTACACTTGTCTTTTCCTTTTAGCTTTTTTTTAGGTTACGACTCAAGGTAGTACATTTTCAATATGGTTATGGGGAAGTAAGGAGAGAGGGGAGATTTTCAAAGGAACTGATGGGAATAAGATGCTCTACAGTCATTGGACATCTAATTGCTATTTTTGTCTTTGAAAATCTTCCACCAAATTCCCATTCACAATAACAATGTAATTAAATAAAATAGCCTTATTTTAAATTTGATCTGACTAGACACTAAGGACCAGTTTCTGTCTGATGGGAATTGCAAATGGCATCCAAGATTGAATTTTTTTCTTTTATTATTATCATCATGGTGCAAGATAATCTAAGAGAAAAGGAGAGTTAGCTGTTTGTCAAGGAGACAATATTAAAGGTACAACAGAAAACTATCCCGATGCAAAGGAAAGAGAGGAAGAATAGTAAGAAGCCAACATGGCTCCATCAGGAGCTCTTTAATGACCTGAAAATCAAAAAAGAATCCTACAAAAAGTTGAAACGTGGACAAATTGCAAAGGAAGAGTACAAAAGTATAGCACCAAATGTATGGGGACTGTGACAGGGTTGAACTCACCCCTGCGGCGCCTCCTGCTGGTTTCAGTCGGGAATTAGCTCACCAGCCTCTGGAGTGCCCTCTGCAGGCCAGTGATCCGCCTGACCACTCTGGCCCGTGTCCCTCCCAGGACCCGGTGCCCCTTTAACTGGGGTGTTGCCCCCTAGCAATACCCCCAGATCTGGGTCTCCCCTCCCCAGGGGAACCCCAACCCACTATCCCCACCTCGCCTCAGTCGTAGGCTACTGCCAGTCACCAGCTAGCCCCCGCGCCCTGGGGCAGACTGCAGTATAAGCCACTCATCACAGGCAAAGGGGGTTTGGACCTGCTGCCTCAGCCTACCTGTGGGCTGCCCCTGCAATCCCAGTACCTAGTTGGGCCTAACCCTAGGCCACAGCCTGGGGTTTTCTCAGGCTGGAGCTCCCCAGGCCTTCCCCAGCCCTGCTCCACCCTAGGTACCTGCTCAGGTCCCCGCAGCCAAGACCTTCTCCCTCTACAAGCAAAGGGAGAGACTGTCCCCTCTTGGCTCACTGCCCTCTTATAAGGGGCAGCTGAGCCCTGAGTAAACTGGCCACAGCTGCAGCTGCTTCCAATCAGCCCAGCTTTCAGCCTCAGCCCCCTCCCAGGGCTGTTTGAAGCCCCTTCAGGGCCTGAGCGGGGTTCCGCCCGCCCACTTCCCGGAACCCAATAGGACAGGGACAAGATCAGAAAGGCTAAGGCATAAAGAGTTATACCTAGCCAGGGACACACAAGGCAACAAAATGGGCTCTAGAAATACATTAGGAGCAAGAGAAAAATGTAGGAAAGTGTAGGTCCTCTGTTTAGTGCGGGAGGAGAACTAATAACTGATGACATCAAGATGACTGAGGCATGTAATGCCTATTTTGCTTTAGTCTTCACTAATGGTGACCAGCTATTCAACACAATATTAACGATAAGGACAGTGAACATAAGTCAGAATAGGGACAGAACAAGTTAAAAATATTATATTTAGATAAATTAGATGTATTTAAATCAGCAGGGCCTGATGAAATTCATCTAGGGTACTTAGGGAACTAGATTGCTTTATCTTGGAATTGGTAGCAGTTATCTTTGAGAACTCATGGAGGACCGGGTAAGGTCCCAGAAGACTGGAGAAGCGAGAGTACCTGTCCTTAAAAAGGAGAACAAAGAGGACCTGGGGAATTATAGCTCAGTCAGCCTAATTTTGATATCTGGAAAGATACTGGAACAGTTTATTAAACAATCAATTTGTAAGAACTTGGAAGATAATAAGGCTATAAGAGTAGCCAGAATGGATTTATCAAGAACAAATCATAACAAACCAACCTAATTTCCTTCTTTGCCAGGGTACTGGCCTACTGGACATGGGGGAAGCAGTACACGTGATATATCTAGATTTTAGTAAGCCTTTTGACACAGTGCCACGTGACAGTCTCATAAGGACCCTAGTGAAATATGGTCTAGATTAAATTACTATAAGGTGGATTCAAAACTGG
The DNA here is from genome assembly GCA_037349315.1 of Chelydra serpentina. Taxonomy (NCBI): domain Eukaryota; kingdom Metazoa; phylum Chordata; order Testudines; family Chelydridae; genus Chelydra; species Chelydra serpentina. The sequence continues at coordinate 29,776,464 of JBAIAC010000029.1, read as the reverse complement.
TTGAATGATGGTACTGAAAGAGTAGATATCAATGGTTCGCTGTCAAACTGGGAAGGCGTATCTAGTGGGGTTCAGCACTTTTTAGTCCTGGGTCTGGTACTATTCCATATTTTCATTAATGACTTGGATAATGGAGTGGCGAGTGTGGTGATAAAATCTGCAGGTGACACCAAGCTGCACTTTGCAAGCACTTTGGAGGACAGGATTAGAATTCAAAACGACCTTGATTAGTTGGTCTGAGTTCAACAAAATGAAATTCAATAAAGATAAATACAAAGTAGTTTACTTAGGAAGGAGAAATCAAATGCACAACTACAAAATGGGGAATAACTGGCAAGGCAGTAGTACTGCTGAACCCCCCCACCCCCAACTTACACTTTTTATATTGTGTGAAAATATTAATATTTTTAAACTTGGTTTAAACAATCAAGTTGAACATTTACGGGCAGATAACTTATGGAGAATTTTAACATTTCCCCAGTTAATTGTACAAATATGTGTATAGTGTGTTGTGGTTAAAGTTAATATTCATAAATGGTGACTGCCTTCTAACTGACCCTCTGGCAAAGGAACAATTATGATTTCTCAGATATTCTTGAGAGCATTATTCGTGTGGTGTAATTAGTTTACTTAGGACTTGGTGTGTTAGGTGTTTCACAGACAAATATGAAGATACAGTTCCTACCAGTCTGAGTGTACAGTCTAAATAGACATTGTACCAGTGCACAGATGAAGATTGGGATCTAGCACAGAAACTACACTTCACCACTCAGTTGGCTATGTGTCATGTCCGTTCTAAGAAGTTGGTTTAGAATTTTGGGGGAAGGAAAATTTAGAAATGTTTTGTTGGTTGACACATTATTGAGGGAGCACTGGGGTTTATAGGCTGGTTGTAAGAAATGTGCTTTAAAGAAGTACTTGAAGGAAAAAGTGAATGGATGTTGGACCAGATCATGGAAAGAGTTCTACCTTGAGAGAGCCATGTGGGAAAACTTCATGGAAGTTCAGGCTGGAGAAGAACAAGAAGAGGATGGTAAACGAATGTATGGATTGAATACAGTGTAGGGGATGAACAGCATTGCTGCTTCTTAATGATTAAACATTAATGTTGTTGTTTTTGTTTGTATTATTATAGCATGTAGGAGCCCCAGTCATGGGCCAGGACCCCACTGTGCTAGATCCTGCACAGAGAACAAAAAACGTGCACTCCAGTCCTGGTATCGTACCAGTTCTGGTTCCTAAGTTATGATGCAAAAGTTGATTGTTGATTCCCCACACACACACACACACACCCCTAAAAATGTGCTAATGAAAGTATCCCAAAGAAAGCAACAACACGAAAAGTAGGTTTTAGTTACCATATTTTAGGTTTTTGTTGTTTCTATTTTTTTGCACCAAAACTGTAACCTATTTTTTCCTTGCATATTGTATTATGTTTACAAGTGATATTTAGGCATTGTTTTGGCAGTGCAAAACTATTTGATCATCTCTGCTGCCTCTCCATATTAAGAGGGTCTAAAAATGAGGACACCATTGTTGGATGAAAGTGCTCAAGAGACCAGTCGGAATACAGGCATTTGTGGAAAATGAATATTGGGATTGAATTACAGTGGCTTTCAAAGGATTCTCTTTCTATTGCCTCAGGGGTTGATCCTAATTCTGTAGGATCATGTGACCTTCAATTCAACAGAACTGGTATGGCGTTGCTCCGTGTGAGGGTCAAGTGCAGGCCAATTGGAGATAGCTCAGGGCTCTGTAACCTCCGTCATGGCTATGCTCCACAGGGTCGTTGTCCATGATTGTGCACAGTGTGTTTTGGTGAGAGCGTGGGCCTGGGAGAAATGCAGATCTGCATCTACAAACACCTGCATAGGGAGGCACAATGATCATAGCAGTTGCTGCAGCCAGGGTTCGCAAGGCAGTTCCACTATTGCTATGTGGTTGGCAGTTGTGGAGTTGAAGACTGTGTGTGCCCCAAATCCCCTGGAGCTCCTCCTCTCCTTGAGCAAAGATTTGGGAACAAATGCAGCAGCATTAAAATGCACAGCTCTGGCCCAAATAGCAATGGGTCAGTTATTAAAAAGGGTTTCTTTGCAGGGTGGTAAAGAATGTGAATTGCACAGCTAGAGAAATTCGCTGATGCACATCAGTTTTTAGCCCTACTTACTAGTAACTTCAGAAATATTTAGTAACAACATAAATTCATCGTTGACCATCTTTGCGTATCACCTTCTTCAGATCTTGTTACAGCTATTCATTAACTATTGTTATTAATTTGTATTCTGGAGGACCTCATTCATTGTGGAAATTGGACAGGATAGTGAATGCAACATACGCAGTCACCTAAATAAAATCCTACATTGTAATAAGTATGCATAATGGGGGTTGCACAGGCAACCTTAACTTTGGCATTTCCTGACTTTTGGATCCTTCACTTTCAAACCTGAACATCCTTTTAACATTGTTTTTGTATAGAGTACATCTGCACAATAGTGTAATACACCAATATCCTAATACATAGGTATCCTAATTTTTCTCACATGGTTGCTCGCTGTTGTCTTTATTCTCCTCCTGTCCTCTGTGGTAAGATTATTGACACCAAAGTGTTAAATAATGAAAACTTCTTTTATTCTCCCCGTCCCTGTTTCCTATCTCTTTGGGAGCCACAGGATTGACTTTTTCTCTTTTGAGTCTGATTCATGTAGGAGATTGTATGTGTTTGAATAGAATTGCAGTCCTCACCTTTTCTGACAATGTCTTCAATTGCACTACAATCAGTTCAGTACTGAGATAGCACTGCTCCATGGAATGCAGGCTCTATCTAAACGTCCTGTGTCTGTTTAGGTTCAGTGTTGTTGCCCTCTAATACATTTAGGCCTTGGCTACACTCACGAGTTACAGCGCAATAAAACTGCCTGCAGCGCTGTAACTCAGTAACTGTCTACACTCGCAAGGCACGTGCAGCGCTGCATGTACTCCACCTCCCCGAGAGGAATAACGTTTGTTGCGCTGCTGCTGGTGCGCTGCGGCTACAATGTGGCCACCCAATGCGCTGTTATTGGCCTCCAGAAGTATTCGGAAGTATCCCACAACGCCTGTTCTAGCCACTCTGGTCATCAATTAGCACTCTACTGCCCTGGCCTCAGGTGACCAACTGCCACTCCGACCCTTTAAATTCCCTTGGAATTTTAAATATCCCCTTCCTGTTTGCTCAGCCAGGCGTGGAATGCTCTTAGCGCATCTTTCCAGGTAACCATGCCTCCATGTGCGAGACGAGCCCCAGTATGGAGCAATGGCGAGTTGCTGGACCTCATCGCTGTTTGGGGGGAGGAAGCTGTCCAGTCCCAGCTGCGATCCAGCTGGAGGAATTTCGATACTTTCGGATATCAAGGGCCATGATTGAAAGGGGCCATGACCGGGACACAATGCAGTGCAGGATAAAAGTAAAGGAGCTGCGGAGTGCGTACCGCAAAGCCCGCGAGGCAAACAGCCGCTCTGGTGCTCCCTCCAAAACCTGCCGATTCTACAAAGAGCTGGACGCAATACTTGGGGTTGACCCCACTACTGTTCCGAGCACCACCGTGGACACGGGAGAGCGGGAGGAGGAGGGGGTTGAAGAAAACAGAAGCGAGGGTGCTGTGGCTGGGGGAGACACCCCTGACTCCCTGGGCGCATGCAGCCAGGAGCTCTTCTCGAGCCAAGAGGAAGGGAGCCAGTCGCAGCGACCGGTACGCGTTGGGAGAGAAAGAGAAGAGCAGGTTCGCGGTAAGCAGCTTTTATTTTCGGGAAGGAGTTTTTTCGGTGTGAGGTCCTTGGGCGAGGAGGGTTTGGGCTGCATGCATGCCTAGATGCGGAAGAGCGCATTGATGTGGTTTATCACATCGGAGAAATCGGCCACTGTAATCTCTTCGAAAGTCTCAGCCAGGACGTGGGCAATGCGTTTGCGCAGGTTTATTGGGAGAGCCGCCGTGGTCCTTGTCCCATTCAGGGTAACGTGTCCGCGCCACTGTGCCGCGAGGGGTGGGGGGACCATTGCTGCACACAGGCAAGCTGCATATGGGCCAGGGCGGAAGCCACATTGCAGTAGAAGACCCTCCCTTGCTTCCCCGGACACCCTCAGCAGCGAGATATCTTCCAGGACGAACAACTGTGGAAAATGTGGGGATAGTGTTCAGTGTAGGTTCCCCCTGCAGCTGTTGGCTCTCCCCAAGGCACAGAAACCTGTCGGACAGTACATCCGTGTAACAATCAGTCCCCCTTTACCCTGTGCTTACTCACCATTTTGGGGCTCCCCTGGGTTCTGTGCGCTCTGTTTGGGACGGGAAAATTGTGCTGTTTTGGAGACTGTGTGCGCCCTCCTTAAGTGTGGGGGAATCATTGCTCTGTCTGGCATAAAACAATGATGCCTCTGTAAAATGTTGCATTTTGCCTTCAAGATGCAACCTTGAGATCTCCGCCATCCTTCTTATCACCGGCTGAGAGACTCCAAAGGCTCAGGAAGAGGCCCAGAAGAACGAAAGAAGACATGCTGCAGGAAGTTATGAACCAGTCTCTTAAAGAGAATCAAAAGGCTCGGGAGTGGAGGGAGAGTGAAAGCAGGCTCCGCCAGGAAAATGCAGCGCAGCGGCAGCAAAGCATGCAGCTCCAGCAGGAAAGCACAAAGGAACTGATTAGCATCTTGGCGCACCAAGCGGACTCTATCCAGGCGCTCGTCACCATGCAGGCGGAGCAGTACCGCACCCGCCCCCCCCTGCAGCCAGTGTCCCAAAACACTTGTGCCCCCATGTCACCACCTGCCCACTTCACTCAACATCCAGGTTCTTATCACCCACACCAGATGCCCCCAACACCTGTAGCTTCACCAGACAGCCCTGGAAACTATGACCCTTACCCACTGCACTCAACTCCCATCCCAAATTATAGACATTCTGAAGTGCAGCACTCACTGCACAGCACTCCAGACAGGAAGCCCGAGTATGAAAGCAGGACATACCATACCCTGTGATTGAACCCTTCCCCACACCACCCACCACACCCTTGCCCTTTCTGTCTCACAAGCAGTTGTGTTTCTTTTTAATACATGTATTTTCTCTGTAATAAACGGATTCTTTGGATGTGCAAACAGTCTTTATTATTGCATAAGGAAAAAAGATACCTTAGCCCAGGAAAGAAACAGGCAATGCAAGTGAGCTGAGCAAACACAAATCAGCTTAGCAAAGACAGATAATTGATAACATTGGAACCACTTCACTTCAGGGTCGTGCAGGGCAGCACACATTACTGGTGGTTTTCAGCCTCAAATTTCTCCCTCAAGGCATCCCTGATCCTTGCAGCCCCACGCTGGGCCCCTCTAATAGCCCTGCTCTCTGGCTGTGCAAATTCAGCCTCCAGGTGTTGAACCTCTGAGGTCCACGCCTGAGTGAACATTTCACCCTTCCCTTCACAAATATTATGGAGGGTACAGCACGCGGATATAACCGCGGGGATGCTGTGTTCGGCCAAGTCCAGCTTCCCATATAGAGATCGCCAGCGGCCCTTCAAATGGCCAAAAGCATACTCCACAGTCATTCTGCACCGGCTCAGCCTGTAGTTGAACCGTTCCTTGCTGGTGTCAAGGCTCCCGGTGTAGGGTTTCATGAGCCACGGCATTAAAGGGTACGCGGGGTCTCCAAGGATCACAGTGGGCATTTTAATTTCCCCTACTGTGATCTTCCGGTCTGGGAAAAAAGTCCCGGACTGCATCTTCTGGAACAGGGCAGTGTTCCGAAAGATGCGTGCGTCATGCACCTTTCCGGGCCAGCCTGCGTTGATGTCAATGAAACGCCCACGGTGATCCACAAGCGCCTGGAGAACCATGGAGAAATACCCCTTCCGATTAATGTACTCGGATGCTAGGTGGGGTGGTGCCAGAATAGGAATATGCGTCCCATCTATCGCCCCTCCACAGTTAGGGAAACCCATTTGTTCAAAGCCAGCCACAATGTCCTGCACGTTACCCGGAGTCACGGTCCTTCTGAGCAGGATGCGATTAATGGCCTTGCAAACTTGCATCAGCACGACTCCAACGGTCGACTTTCCCACTCCAAACTGGTTCGCTACTGATCGATAGCAGTCCGGAGTTGCGAGCTTCCAGATTGCAATAGCCACCCGCTTCTCCACCGTCAGGGCAGCTCTCAATCTTGTGTCCTTGCGCCGCATGGCGGGGGCGAGCTCCTCACACAGTCCCATGAAAGTAGCTTTTCTCATCCGAAAGTTATGCACCCACTGCTCGTCATCCCAGACTTGCATGACAATGTGATCCCACCACTCTGTGCTGGTTTCCCGAGCCCAAAAGCGTCGTTCCACGGTGCATAGCATGTCCGTGAATGCCACAAGCAAGTTCGTGTCGTACGCGTTTCGCGTGACAATTTCATCGTCATCGTCGGACTCCTCGCTGTCACTGTGGATCTTAAGGAAGAGCTCGACTGCCAAACGTGACGTGCTGGTGAGACTCGTCAGTATTTTGCTCACCAGGTTGGGATCCATTTTCCCGCTGACCGAAACGGAGCACAGATCGCGCTACAAAGAAACCGTTGAAAGATGGTGCAAATTGTGGCCGGAAACACAGGGATTGCTGGGATGTGAAGCGATGCATCACGGGGCGTTGGGACAGGACCCAGAATGCACCATACCCCACTCCCCCTTCCCACAACCCACGGCGCCAGAATTGGAAGAGGTGTTCTGTGGGATACCTGCCTATAATGCACTTCTCTCAAAACCGCTGCAAGTGCCGCAAATGTAGCCACGTTAGTGCTCGTTACTGCGCTGGCGGCTGCCAGTGTGGACAGGCTGCAGTGCTTTCCCTACTCAGCTGTACGAAGACAGGTTTAACTCACAGCGCTGTACATCTGCAAGTGTAGCCAAGGCCTTAAACATCTTGTATTAATGACCCTTTTGTGAAGGATACATTCATGTGACTCAAGTGGTCTGAGATGAGTGGTTATCTATATCTGACGTTTCTTACTAAAGATTATAAAGTGTTCAGTTTCTTGAAATTAATCATTTACAAATACTTTCATTTGAACGATGCAAAGAGCATATTTAATACTATATAATATTTTGTGCAGTAGACCTATCAAATCTCTCAAGCACCCATGATATTCTGAGCTAACATATCCTTGTGAGGAAAATGATACACCTGCAGGAGGTAGCCTTAAGACATTTCATTGAAAATGTGAAAGCCAGTTTGAACTACAGTTTGTATTTCAGGAGAAAATTGTTTTTTTATGATCTATCCTCTCCCCAGTGCCCATAGTGTGATTGCTGCTGTACTTTTATTGAAGGGAAACAGAGCTATGTACAACCTGTAATAAAATGATTTTATGATTCGCTGGTTTTGATAAAGATTAGCCCCCTTTCCATCCCATTACTGATTGGATGAAATTAATACAGCAAAAGCATGAGGGGAATACAGTTGTTGCATCTCCCCATGGTGCTAATGTGAATTTCCACCAGCAGTTTGCTACTATAGTGACCTGAGTCATGTGAGTTCTCCTTTAGATTACAAAAATTTAAATAAATTGCCTTTGAAATATATGAAATTATATGTCACTTCATTAAATGTTAGCCACAAACTATTGAAAGCTGTAGGAAAAATGGGTTGGTGGATATAAGGCCCTGGTTTTTGCTTTTTGTTGTTGTTGTTGTTAAACTCTGTTAAAGAATTTGGTGTAAAATCCATCCTTTGCTAAAAATACCATTTTTTAAATTATTTTTTGGCTGCTTGACCATTTCTTCACAGTTTTCTCTAGTATTGACATTTTATAGTAGTCAGTACACAGCTGGTTAATTGCTTCCCTCTTCAGATGTATCAACTTTGTGTTCAAACAGTAGATTTTGCTTGTTTTGTCCTTCTAAGATGGGAGCATGAACTACAATTATTTTAGTCTTTTATTTTTTTTGACTAGAAATCAAATGTTACTTAGCTTTTATTGGACTGGAGATTTAAACCTTATCCCTAGTTAAAAGGAAAATTCACATTCTTTCATTTCTTTGTGAGCTTTGAGAAATCAGTGTTGTACATAATATATAGTATTTGGAAGCTGGGGAAATCATGGCCCAGCTGAAGTCCATGGCAAAACTTCTGTTGACTTCAGTGGGGTCAGGATTTCACCCTTGTATCTCAGTTCCTTTTTCTTCTTCGAATAGTGTTCCCATGCACTGCCTCTCTTGCTGGGAATCCATTCTGGTTAGTGATGGACAATTTTAGTTCCTCTGCTGTTTGGGAGACCTCCACATACCTTTTGAAATACAAGAACTGCACCTTTTAAAAAAGCTGATCTTGGGCGGGTGGGGGAAAGGGGAACTAAGTTTCAGTTCCTTATGAAAGAACAAGCTCTGCAACCAGCCTTGGATACTGGCCAAGAGAACCCCTCTGTACATCAACCTCTGGTGTTTTGTTTTTTTTTATAGTGGAGACATATCCTTAGTGCCCTGACAAACCCCTGATTCACAGAGACCTTCACGAGAGAAGAGTGCAGAGGGTACCGACAAGGTTCCAAAGAAGAGAATTTCTAGAGATTTCCTAATCGAGCCTCCATCAAAGAGAAGTTGGTCACTTCAGAAACTGACCACTTCAGAGACCTCAGGTTCCAGGGGGAGTACCATTGAGGCTCCAGACTGCTCTGCTACTCAGCGCTCTTAAAAGACTTTGTTTTTTGAAAAAACACAGTGTCAGAAATATATCAGTATCAAAACTGATGTAGGTACCATCTTAACATGGTCGCTCTAGCAGAGACCCCAAGCACTCGATATCTAGGAGGTTGGCACTACTTACAAACTCTTTGGCGTCCGTAACTGAACCGGTACCCCAGACGTCATCAATGTCTTTGGTACCATCATCACCTATTTAAACATGTACTGCTAAAACAGTCAGTACCCCTGGTACCAGTGTCATTTTCTAAAGCGGGACCACTGAAGCAGTCAGCTCTCTCAGGGCCAGCACTGCCCACCACGGAGTCTTGAATTGTCTCAGCTCACATACATCTGGTATCACAGGAATTTAGATACTCCAGGGACTTGTTTGTTTCAGACAAGCTGGAGTGCCTGATGTTAGAGAGTACCAAGCAACTATTGGTACCAAGATGGGCTGGCCTTATCTTTTCCCAGTGTCTCCTAGTTCTCCAATCCCTACCACATGCCCCAGCAACTGTCTTCACCTTCAGTGTCTGCCCACCGTTGGACTATGTTGAGGATGATTCCTCAGACTCCCAGATTTTGGGGCGGGCATCTCCTATCTATAATCAAAGGGACATTTTCCTGATCACCTTCCCTGAGAGAGAAATTCCAAGGTAGAAACAGTTTTGTGTCCCTTCTCATTGACGTGACCAATGAGTAGATGCCTCCCTCTTTTACCATATAGTCCACCTAAGTGGCCGTCGGGGCAGGCTCTAGGATTTTTGCCTCCCCAAGCAAAAAAAATTTTGGCCACCCCCCCCTTTTTTTTTGGTGCCCCCCACCCAACTCCACCCCGCCTCCTCCCCCGGGCGTGCAGCATTTCCCCCGCCCCATTGCTTTCTGTGACCTCCCGCCCTAGCTCACCTCCGCTCTGCCTCCTCCCCTGAACGTGCCGCCGCTCCGCTTCTCCCCCCTCTCTTGCCTGGGAGGGAGGGGGGAGAAGCGGAGCAGCGGCACGTTCAGGGCAGCAGGCGGAGCGGAGGTGAGCTAGGGTGGGGGGGGGGCCCGCAGGAAGTAATGGGGCGCAGGTGGTAACGGGGAGGGGGGGTAGAGGAACAGGAACCGCTCCCTGTCCCAGCTCGCCTCCGTTCCACCGCCGCCGCCTCCCCCGAGCGTGCTGCTGCTCGGCTTCTCCCCCCTCCCTCCCAGGCTCCCAGGCTTGCTGTGTGCGAAACAGCTAAGAAGCTGAGTGGCAGCGGTGCACTCAGGGGAGCAGGCGGAGGTGGAGCGGAGGCAAGCGGGGGCGCATTTCTAGGGGTGGCATGGCCGGCGCCGAAATGCTGCCCCTAGAAATGTGCCGCCCCAAGCACCTGCTTATTTTGCTGGTGCCTAGAGCCGGCCCTAGTGGCCGTACTGGAACTCATGGGCTGCCTATCGCTAGCAGTTCTCATCACTGTATTAAATCTATGAATGGTTTATGAATGACTATGTTTTACTCCATGGAGGAGGGTTACCACAGTTCCTACCAGAACTAAAACAGAGCGAGGTGAATATGGTGAGTCACGGCAACTTAAATCTAGAGAGGTACCACCCCTTGGAGTAGTTTACATATACTGGTTCAATATGGGTTTTCCAGAGACTCAGTGAAAAAGAAAGGGTTTTTGGTATAAAAGGATGAGCTTGAACTGAGAGAGGGCCTTCTTTCTAATTCAGCAAACAGACAGGACCTTCTGTCCCAAGCTCGCAGCCGACAGTGTTAATTGCAGGGATATTTTCCACAGTTCCACGCACCCGCCATCTGTCCAGCCCCTTCCCATTTTATCATGGATATTTTTAGTAAAACTCAGGGACAGGTCACGGGCTTCCATGAATTTTTCTTATTGCTTGTGTCCTGTCCGTGACTTTTATTAAAAATATCCATGACAAAATCTTAGCCTTAGCAATATAAGGCTTAATTGTAGTATGGATTTCATTTGTATGGGCATCGTTGGTTTTGGACTCATGGTTATTGCAACAAGGTAGAAACTGACTGTACAAGGGAAACACTGAAACTGCCTATATACAAAGTGATGTCCTTTACACAAAGTAAACAAGTTGGAAAAAATAGTGTTCTTCCTATCAAGTCTTTCTGCTATAGAAATCTTGTCACTTGTAATGAACTCTTCAGACCAATGTGATTTTTCAGCTTGATGGTGACCCTTTTGAAACAGAAATTAAATAAATAATATAGGGAAGGTAAGCCAGAGTCTACAGCTGTGGAAAGGACAAATGAATCCTGCACATCCTAATAATGTGGAAATCACCAACTATCAGAAATCCACTAACCCTACTGGAATATATTCCATGCTTGTTTGAACATGCACTGGTATCAAGCATACTCTTCAGTGGGCAAGGTCAATTGGAATGCATACTGTATGGAAGACCACGTGGCCAGAGTTTTCCCAAACCTTATAATGGGAATGATCGTATCAGATATAAAATTGAATCGTGGAGACAAAGGTAGTTGGATTTGTATTTGTTGGATATCGAAGGGATTCCCCTGAGAATCATTTATGAATTGTATGTCCAATTTGCAATTGAATAAAAATAAATTAGCTTTGATTACAACCTTCCGTATGAAATACATTTTAATAACTGCCAAAGAACTTCACTTAAATCCACCTCCTTTAAGTGGCAATAAAATTTGTTTACCATTCATGGATGTGACATTGTCCCTGAGCAGTGTCTGCACTGGCACAGCGGGTTATCCACAGTCGGAAATGAGGCTGCAGTGAATAATCAGGGACTCTGGTAGTAAGTAGTAAATAATGTGACTGTTTTCATTCAATCAAAGTAATTGTTTTAAAAAGCAAACTACGCCTTTTTGTATCTGCCATTCCTGTTTTTTAAATACCTAAGTACTTTCTCTGCAGTTTGCTAGTCTCCAACTGCTGCCTCAGTGCCACTGCCCTCTGTTCCTTGTGGCTGTGCATTTTATTTCTTCTAGCCAGAGGGAGAGAAACAAACGTTGAGCTGCTCTTTTGCCGTCCGAGTGGAATATATCAGTCTTCATAATCACTTCCTGTGGAAAAAGCCACAGGAGTAGAAGTTATTTGGGAAGCTCTGAGTTGGCATTTATGGAGTTGCGGAGTTGCCATCCCTTTAAAATAGGAGGGAGCAGCAGGGAATGCAGGGGGCAGCAAATATCCTGTCATCGACTGACAAATCCTGCTGCTTTTAGGAATTAGGAGGGCCAGGACATGGTCCTTTATACTGCTTCCTAGGCCTCTCCTTTTCTCTGGTAGCTCTTTGTTTCCTACTCACACCTGCACTGCACTGTGATCTAAGCTCCTTGAGAGGGAAGAATGAAAGGGGCAGAGAAGGATTCCACAGGAGTGAGTGTATGCAGGCTGCTAGAGTTACTTCTAACGAGCAAGTAGAGTGCTATCCTTTTGTTCTGGCCTCTCTTAAGCTCCTTTCAAGCCCTAAAATCTGTCTATATGACCATACAACAGTTGATATATAGCAAAAAAAAGGATTTATATTGAATGTGAGTTTGTGCTTTCCCAGCCTGCACAGTACCCTCACAGTGGTTGCTTTTTCTGTTTTTCATCCCCTTAATAGCAGTCTTGGGATGGATATTTTTGAGACAGACTATGTGACCTAGCATCAAAATGCTAAACTGAGGGCAATAGTATCAGTACTTGCAGGGGAATTCTGCAGCACAACTAGTTCACTGCAACTATACAAATGTGCTTTCAATGTCATGAATACTGTACATCAAATCTGTGGTAGCAAGAGGTTTGATTTTTAAAGTGAAAGTATATTACACTGAGTTTGTCATTGCTACAGGGTGCATTATCCGAGGTACAGCATGTTGATAGTTCTGTGTGGAGCAGATGCATGAAGGGTCAAACATAGCCATTTAATAGTAAATGAACGTTAGTGGAGGAAATATGAAAGACACCTAAGGAAGCAAGATACCAACTGAACAAACTCTACCAGGAAACTTTAAAAAGAAATGTAGGCCTGAATGTGGTGACAACATACAGTCTAGATCACTTCACCTTTCTGTGACTCTGTTTCCCCCCTACACCATTTGTTTGTCTTGTCTGTTCAAATGTTAACCTCTGTACAGAGGAGGATTAAGGTTTCCCGGCACACTGGGACAGAGCCCCTCCCCACCCCTTCTGCCTGCGGCCCTGCCCTCGTTCCGCCCTTTCTGTCTGCGGCCATTTCAGCCCCTTTCCTGGGACTCTGCCCCTCTTCCACCCAGGCTCCCCCTCATTCTGCCCACCCCATAAGCGGGAGTCTGGGTGGGCTTCCCCCACAGCCCCCAGGGCTTCTGCAGGGGACCAGGGTCAGGGCGCTGGGGCTTCTCCTGCCACCCCTGCCTGGCGCTTCTGCCGGAGAGCGGAATAGGGCATGGGGGCTTCTCTTGCTACCCTGTGTGGCTTTTTCTGGGGATGGGGTAGGGGCACTGGGGGCTTCCTTTGCTGGGGACAGGGTTGGGGCCACTGGGGGGGCCTTCCCCCACCCGGGGGCTTTTGCCAGGGAGTGGGTCGGGGGCACAGGGGTTTTCCCCCACCCCAAATGCTGAGTGACAAAAACGGGGGGCACCCCCAGTGGGCCGAGGCCACTCCAGTTGGCCGGGGCCCCTGGGCCCTGTGGGCCCAGTGGCTAATCGGCCACTGTCTCTGTAGGACATGAACTATCTCTTGCTATGTGTTGGTACAGTGCCCAGCATGAGGCTACTGCAAAACACCATAATTATGATACATACATAACTTTAATTAATAGAATGGATGTTTTTCATTAATTTTGGGGTATATTATTTGCTTGTTTACAATTTATTCTTGCTACTTGTGCAGCGTTTAACTGGTGAATGTGACAGCTGATATGTTGGAGACTGCCAGTTCTGAAAACACTTGAGCAAAAGAGCCAGGCTGTCTGAGAGCTGTAACAGACTCTTACTCTTTGTGGAACAGACAAAGAGGGGGATGCGTAACACACATCGATCCTGAGCTGTGGGTTATATAAGAACGTTAGAAACACTTCCTGAAATCTTATCGTTATATAAGTAATCTAGGTGGTTGGGTTACAATGGCATGTGTTTCATTTAGGGCTTGTCTACACTGGCAAGATTTGTTGCCAAAAATTGCCTTCTGGTGACAAAACAGCGATAGCGTATACACTGCAATGGGACTTTTGTCGAAAAAAACTGCCCAGTTTTGGCGACAAAAAACTTCCGCCCCTGTGAGACTTTTGTCATTTCCCCTCCCTTTATTGTCAACAAACAGCCAGTATAGACACCACGCCTCATTTTTCCGATTTTATTGGCCTCCAGAAAGTGTCCCACAATTCCCACGCTGCTGCTCTGGTCAGCGGTTTGAACACTAGTGCCCTGCAGCCAACCCGCCCCTCCCCTTTGCAAGCCCCGGGGATTTTAAATTCCATTTCCTGCTTGCTGACTTCCCAAGTGATCATGGCTGGCTATCGCATCAAATGCGCTCCCGCTTGGACCACCGCTGAGCTGTTGGATCTGATCAGTATATGGGGAGAGGAGTCTGTTCAGTCACAGCTGCGAGTGACCCGTAGGAATCGGGACACACATGGGCAGATTTCTTGAGGCTTGTGAGAAAAGAGCTATAGTTGGGACACGCAGCAGTGCAGAGCGAAGACAAAGGAGCTGAGGCAGGCGTACCATAAGGCGCGGGAGGCAAACCATCGCTCCGGTGGTGCACCTAAGACCTGCCGCTTCTATAAGGAGCTGAATGTTATCCTCGGTGGTGACCCCATCTCCTTCACCGATAGCCCCATGGATACTTCGGAGGCAGCAGAAAGAGGGGGTAACCCGGAGGCTGAAATTTTGGATGAAGAAGTGGAGCTAAAAGAGGATGTGGAGCTCCCAGCAGGGTCGCCTGGTGGGACAGGCAGCCAGGAACTTTTCTCCACTCCAGAAGTGCTCTACGGGGAGCAGGAAGCAGATGAGACACAGGGTAAGTTGCTGTAGCTTGTGTGGGGAATTGAAAAATGGGAGGCAGGTAGTGTTTTATGTAATCTGGACATTGCCCTGTGTAGCTAATCTGCCTGGCCAAGCGGGGTGTCGATGGACATCGAGACCTGCAGGGAATCCACCAGAGAGGCTCTGGAAAGTTTCCAAGAGGTACTTGTTAATTCTCTGCCGTAGCTTCCAAGGGATTGCAGCCTTGTTAATTCCCCTATTGTAGGAAACTGTACAATGCCATTTAGCAATCACTGGACCTCTGACCAAAGCGGCACATAGCTGAGCTGCATATAGACCAGGGTGAAAGCCACAAGCATGCAGTAGTTGTGCCCTGGTTTCCCTGCTTACCCGCAGCAGTGAGATGTCAGCCAGCAGGTTGGCCACCTGTGAAAAAGTATGTGATAATTTGTCCATATGAATTCCCTGCAGATCTGCCCTGCAAGCTGTGACCATTTTGTCCGTATGTACAACCACCTTTTCCCCACTCCCAACACTCACCATGATTGGGGTGCTCGCAGAGCTGTGTGCCTGCCTAGAGTCAGTGAGAAAGTGATTGCTACTAGTTGCAAAAGGCCCTTGTTACTGAAATGTTTCAATCGTTTGCTGGAATGTAACAATCCCTCTTCTGTGCATTGTCCACAGCAGCCGAGACCTTGAGGAACACACCACACACCCTTGCCGACCGACTTCAGCAGATAAGGAAGAAGCCAAGACACAGCAAAGAAGACATGATCAGGGAGGTGCTGCAGTGCAATGAGAGACAAACCAGGGAACGCAAAGAGTGCTGGGAAGCCGAAAGTCAGGACAGAAAAGAGAATGCGGCATTTGCTAGACAAACGACAGAGCGGATGATAAAAAGTTATGGAGGATCAAACAGAGATGCTCAAGTGTTTGATACAGCTGCAGACTGAGCAGATCTGTGGTCGACCTCCACTGCAGCACATGCACAATTCTTTGCCAACCCCACCCCCCTCTATGCGCACATATTCCTTTTTACTTCACAGTATTCCTGAGTTTCCCCGTCACTCCACCCCCTCTCACAGCTTGCACAATGATAGCTGGAGCTACACAGTTGTGAGGTTTTACCCTTTTTAACAATAAATAAAGGCTAAGGTATTTAATGGTACAGTGTTTTTATTCTGTGTTCTACAAAAGCGTATAGCAATCAATTCACTCTCGGGAATAGGCTTCTAAAGTATTTTGTTGCATGGATCTTGGGCCCCAAAATTGTACATGGATGCATCGGGGAAGCAACTCCAAAGCAGATATGTGTTAGTGCCCCTCATTGTCAAAGCGGTTCCTTTCTGATGTTAATAGCAGCAATCTGGGCTCCTCCAACAGCACTAGCATCTGGCTGTTCAAATTGTGCAGCCAAGCGCTCTGCCTCAGTGCTCCACACCTGAGCAGACATTTCACCCTTAGATCACATACATTATGCAAAGTGCAACATTTGGGAATATTATCCTCGGTAAAGTCTAGCCTGCCATTGAGACACCTCTGGCGAGCTTTCAAATGGCCAAAGGCACATTCAACTACCATGCGGCACCTGCTTAGCTTGTTGTTAAAACACTCCTTGCTGCTGTCCAGATGCCCTGGGTAAAGTTTCATGAGCCAGGGCTGTAAGGGGTAAGCTGGGTCTCCCAGGATTACTATGGGCATTTCCACACCCCCCACTGTGATCTTGTGGTCTGGAAAGAAAGTCCCCGCCTGCAGCTTTCTGTACAGGCTGCTGTTCCTGAAGATGCGTGTGTCATGCACCTTTCCAGACCAGCCCGCATTGATGTCCGTGAAATGCCCCCGGTGATCCACAAGCGCCTGCAACACCATGGAGAAGTATCCTTTCCTATTAATGTATTTTGAGGCAAGGTGGTCTGGCACTAATATTGGAATGTGTGTGCCATCAATCGCCCCACCACAGTTAGGGAAACTCATCTCTGCAAAGCCATTCACTATTTCATGCACATTTCCCAGAATCACGGTCCTCCACAGTAGGATGCGATTTATTGCTCTGCACACTTGGAGTAATACAGCCCCAACAATGGACTTTCCTACTCCAAATTGATTTGCAGCTGACTGGTAGCAGTCTGGTTTCGCCAGTTTCCACGCAGCAATTGCAACATGCTTCTCTGCCAAAAGGGCAGCTCTCATTCTGGTGTCCTTGTGCCGCAGGTCGGGGGCCAGCTCAGCACATAGCTCCAGGAACGTTTCTTTAGGCATTCTGTACCCACTGGTCTTCATCCCACACCTCCATGACAATGTAATCCCACCAATCAGTGCTTGTTTCCCTAGCCGAAAAGCGACAGTCTACCGTATGCAGCTGCTCTGTGAATGCCAAAAGCACTGATAAGTTGCTGCTGTCCATATCACACTTGGGACCCTGTGATTCATCCTCTGTCAGTAATTTTGCTGCCATGCGTGATGTCCTCACGACAGTTAACAGCGTATAGGAGAGAAGTGCGGGATCCATCCTCTCGCTGCAGATGCTGACGCGCACTACAAAGACTGACAGTTGGAAAAACGGCATGAAAGAAAAGCCAGAACAGCGTGAAAGAAAGCCAGAAACCTTTGGAGGTCTGGGACACAAAGTGGTGCATGACGGGACATTTTTCACGTCCCAGGATGTGCTGCTCTCTGTTTCTGCCTTCCCACAACAACTAGCGACAAATGGTGTCGCCAGGCACTGTGGGTTACATACCACCGTGCATTGTTCACGCTGTTGACAATGGTACCCCAAATGTGGACACAATCTGTCAACAGGGAGAGCAAATGTAGACTCGCTTTGGTGACTTTGCTTTTGTTTTTTTTTTTTTCGTGTCGACATTCGTTTAATTAAAAAAACTTGACAGTGTAGACAAACCCTTAGACTGGGTCTGCACGGGTTTTGTACGGGTATAACTATTTTGGTTGGGGGTGTGATTTCTTTTACCAGAATAGTTATGCCAGAACAATTCCAAGTGTGGACACCGTTATACTGGTATAAAGGTTCCTTATGCCTATATAACTTATTCTCTTCTGTATTGGAATACCGTAGAGTGGTATAACTGTGTCCACACTAGGGAGGTTGTATTGCCATAACTACACTGGTGTAATTTAAGAGGTAAAACTCGTGTGTGTAGACAAGGCAGCTTGTAAAGGGAAAAACAGAGCTGAGTGTTGTTCGTTTGCAGTAGGCTAGTTTTAATTCTAACCTGCATGTTTGCAAAAATGAATTGTTTATCCTGTTTTGAGAATGAGTATTGCAGGCCTGCAAAGAGCTGTTCCTTTGGCATAATGGCATAGAAGAGACTAAGCTCTGAGGCTGAGGTTCAAATCCTATCTTAGACCTCGGCCCTTAAAGTAATAGGATTTTGGCATGTATTCTTGTCTGTGTGTGGAAGTAAGACTGTCTTTACAAATGCACATATGTATGCAGATGTCTTATTTTACCTTGAATTACCTGAATCATGATCTGACCCAATAATACACTCTATATAGATATGTATATATTTATGCTGTACTATATGCTTTTTCCCTTAGGAGAAAATTTCAGACAGTCTAAATTATATGGTATTTTTGTAATGAGAGCTGGTGTTTAACATCTGAGCTGAGTCATCAAACTCATGTCATCTGAGAACTGAAGGAGACAGGATCTCTCTGTCTGTCCCTGCTTTATGGAATCTTTATGGTTTTAGAGCAAAACTTTGACACTGTAATTTTAAACTTATTTTAAAATATCCAGAGAGGGTTTCCAGACGTAAATTCTAATGTTGTTCTTCATTTACTAAAAAGGAGCTGAGAAGATGAGTCAGCAAATAGAAAACATGGTTTGTTTTTCCAGTGGTATGGACAAACCTCAGAGTGAAAGCAACAGGAAACAATGGACCTTATTTAGACAAAATAGTACTACTGTGTTGCTATTGCCTATTCATATTCAACTGTCCCACGTCCTCTGCATTATGAGTGGGGATGGAAAAGAGAGAGAGAGAAAGTGTGTGAGAGTGTCTGTATTGTATACTGGATATCTTCTCCCTTATCTGTTTCAGATTGACAAAGGAAAAATAGAGGAAAGGGGGCAAAAAGGGATCTAGATAGGATGTGAAGAATGACTCAGAATGACTTTGCTTTATTATAGTAAAGGAAAGATACAGCCAACCAGAAGGAGAACACGTTATAGAGAAAAATATTAGTTTCAGGAAGAGTAAAAAGCAATCATGCATGTAAAAAAATAAAAAGTACAGAACAAAGGGTAAAATGGCTAGGACGCTAGTAAAATGAAGAAGAAACGTTTTTAAAACTAGGAGATCAAAAAGAGAGGCCAGAAATTGGGGCATCCCTTGGAAAATGTTGCTCTTCTTTGCCTGGTACAATTAATTTATTTAAAAAGTCAAGTAAAATATTTTATTTTTACCATCACTGTTACCATCATCATGGTAAGGTTGAGCAAATTGATTTTTGTGCGTGATAAATTTTCATTGTTTTTTTCACTTTGCTTATGAAGTAATGCAGTATCGTGGCCATCATGGTTTCTGTTTTCGGTTTCCTAACTATTTTACAGCAGAAAGCCTATCATTAGATCTTTTAGTATTTCTTCAAACACAGAGCCAAACTGTCTCCCTTGTAAGCTTTTCCTGAATAGGGGCACATGAAACTCCCTGAGTTTTCAGTCATTAAGTTTCCATAAAATTATTCACCAGGTGGTGTAGCGTTTGGTGCACAGAACTGGTGGATCCCCACAGACCTTTTTGTAGCCAGCACTATCTGGGTGCAGGCGCTATGCTATTGCACTGCCTCCATGCACGGACGTTGTCGCCGTATTGGTCCCAGGATATTAGAGACGCAAGGTGGGTCAGGTAAAATCTTTTTTGGACCAGTTTCTGTTGGTGAGAGAGACTAGCTTACACAGTATCAATGCGGTAGCCGTGTTAGTCTGGATCTGTGTAAGCTTGAAGGGTCCTGTGGCACCTTATAGACTAACAGAGGTATTGGAGCATAAGCTTTCGTGGGTGAATACCCACTCCGTCATCCGACGGAGTGGGTATTCACCCACGAAAGCTTATGCTCCAATACCTCTGTTAGTCTATAAGGTGCCACAGGACCCTTCAAGCTTACACAGAGCTCTTCTTTGGATCTGGGAAACTAATTCAGTGTTACTTTGAGTTACTCCCTAACTTGGAGTACTTTTTCCAGACCTGAACAATAGCTTTGTGTAAACTCGAAAGCTTGTCTCTCTCACCAAGAGAAGTTGGGCCAATAAAAGATATTATCTCACCCACCTTGTGTCTCCATGCAAGGATGGCTGTTAAAGATCTTTTATATCTATGAAAAGAGCTCAGACTCTTTTTTCAGGTGCAGGCTCAGTTGCACCGATTACCAAACATGCAGGGGGAAGTCTGGCATTTTACCTGCGAATCACTTTGGGGGCCTGCTCCTAGGTGCATTGGGACATGGTGCTTTGTAGCTTTAGGGCACTAAAGGACCTATACACCCTGTCACAGGTGCCTTTAGAGAGTGGAGTAGCCCTATCACTTGAGTTATCTTAAGCTTCACTGCATGACTATCTGTCAAATATTTGAATAGCTTTTATGTATTTGTGATTATCATTGTTTGTAATCTTGAAACTACCAGCACACACCACTTCAATATCCAGATTTCAAATGAACTGCTGAATGATGAAATGAAAACCTGTAACTCATTATTGGGACTAAAAAAGACAGAACTTTATGCTGAACAAACCATTCAGTTAAATAGCTGAATAGATTGGTCTAGTTTAATGTGCAGTGTGGGATAAATTAAAAGTCAAGACAGTCTGATCTGATGGAGGCAGTAAAGTTCATCCTGGATTGCTTGCATTAACAGACCTAGAGAGAAATTTTCTGTTGCATTGAGGACTCTGATAAGTCCCTTTGCTCATCTTAAACGCCATGGTACAGTGGAAACACCAATGTTCACACAGGGAACTCTCCATGCCCTCTGCTCTTGTGATGGAATCTCCATGCCAGCTCTCCACAGACCAACATGCAGGATGGTAATGGGCATTGTCCAAGAGAAGGGCCACAGAATTAATCATTATACATATCCAGTGGTCCAATTCCCCATTTATGTGATGTGGCAACCTCACACCATCGCCTCATGGCCCTGCAAATGTCATACTTCAAGCTACACTTGTTTGAAAGGTTAATCTAAAGATAACCTTTTGGAAGTTAAGTAACACTAAAGTTTAGTGTTACTTAACTTCCTTCTGTACTTCCTGTCCACCTTGGGGAGAGATGCTTTGGATGGGTAGACGCTCTTCCAACAGCATTGTGCCTTCTAACTGCACATTGGAACACTGTTCAGTACTGGCTTTGGAGGAAAAGTGTCACCGGCACTATTCTTAGAGCAGCTGAGTAATTTAAATCAGCGGAGAGTGGGATGCCATAATTTACAAAGCACACTCATCGTTAGCACTTTTGTCAGGAACAGAAGCTATCCAGTTGCACTGGAGTTTTGTGTCTTGTGCAAGACTTATCCAGCATACTTCTGTATGGGTTTTACGTCAATCCTCTCATGTTGCTTGTGTTGTACTCTTCATCTCTTTCCTATATGTCAGTAGTTACTAAAGTAAGAGGCAGTAGGAATAGTACTTAGTGCTTATTATTCAGAGTGCTTCACAAAAGGTAAGTAGTTGTTATCCCTGTTTTACAGACTATTGTACAGATGTAGAGCTGATAAGTGACTTGCTAAGGTTACACAATGAATCAGTGCCCGAGCCAAGAATAGATCCCCAGACTGCCAATGTCATTCCCTTAGGCTAGGTCTACACTACCCCCCCCTATCGAACTAAGGTACGCAACTTCAGCTACGTGAATAACGTAGCTGAAGTCGAAGTATCTTAGTTCGAATGAAAAAGCACTTACCCGGGATCCACACGCGGCGCGCAGGCTCCCCCGTCGACTCCGCCTACTCCGTTCGTCGAGCTGGAGTACCAGCGTCGACGACGGAGCACTTCCTGGTTCGATTTATCGCGTCTTGACAAGACGCGATAAATCGAACCCAGAACATCGATCGCGCGCCTCCGACGGGACGCGTAAGTATAGACCTACCCTTATACACTGGATTTTCTGTCTCCTTCATTAAAAGAATGAATGAAAAAAAATTGTATAGTCCTGTTCTCGATAGAAGACTATTTTGCTGATAGTTTTTTAAATAAAAGAATATTGATTGTTTGCACACATAGAATAGTATTGGCTTATTTCTGTTTTACAGGCTTTTTTATAATCAAAAGATTTTTAAAAAGCACACATGGTACTTTGAAAAACGTTCAGTTCCACATACTTAGAAATTCCTTCATCCAAAAAGAATTTGGCTTATGCTGATACTTTTCTGAGAATAGCAAGTTTATCAGGCTTTTTAATAATCATAGCTTTGGGTTAGACTGCTTTTCAACAATATACCAACAATTGTCTTGTCTTTAATATTCTCTACAGCTCCAAGAAGTGTATGGCATGTCCTATAATAAGCAAATCTGGGTTCATTAGAGGGAAAACAGGCCAATCAGTATAGTTCTTGAATGTAACTGGCTTGTCTACTGAAGAATTGGATGAAAGGATCTATATTTCAAAACAATCGTTACTATCTTTCAGCTAATGTAACTTGAAATTTCGTCCATAAAAAAAAGAATTAAAAGCAGTTTAAGGTATTTCATCTGTCACTGAGTCCCCTGTCAATTTTTGAAGTTTACAGTTAATATTTCCTGTCTTGGCATGTTTTCTTCTCCCTTACTGCTCTATAGACTCACACAAACAATAGAAGAAACAGGACTGACTATTCAGTGCAAACAATGAAACTGACCAAGCACAAATTACTATCAGATGCACAAAATAAACTGGAAAAAATTGAGAAATAAATTTCTCCCTCTAATAGTTTTCAGTTTACTTTGAGACAGAAGTGCCATTTTTAAACTGATGACATCTCTCTAATTTTTCCATGATTAGTGTTTCTCAGGTTTCCTTAGGGTTGGCACAATCATATTTTTTTCCTCCAGTGTGTCATGGCCACTTGTCTCACATTATCCTGTTGATTAGCATACATATTTAAAATATAGAATCCTGTTGCTGGAAATTCATGCAGTAATGATAGGGTGGTGATAAACCATTCAGTTTGATTATTTTTTTTAAACCTCATCTCTGTTTGCCACAAATGGGCTGATAACTGTGTATGATTCCCAAATGTGTTTAGAATGCCCTTTATATCTGACTGCTTGGGATATATTCCTCGCAAACACTCAGGGAGTAGGTTCTAACCATAACTGTACTGTTCACTCTTTCCCATATTTTAGTCTGAGAATCTTTTATTTCTCTACCTGCCACCTGCTCCCATGTATTTTGCATTTATATAATAAAGTGGTTCTTAATCTTTTTCCATACCTGGGTATCCCCTTTTCCATACCGAGACCACCCTACATCACATCTGGGTGGGATCCCACTATCATTTAGCAATGTGGGGAAAAGCAGGGTGCCTATGAACTCTTGACACTTGTAGGGTCGTGAACTTAGGTTGAAATCCTGTGTTATATCATCGAATTAACTCCCTCTTGGAGAACAAGAGGCTCATCCCAGCAAGGCAGGGAGACAAAATGCAAAATGTTGGGCTCCTGACTGCAGCAAAATGGCCAATTCCATGGCAGAGGTGCTGGATTCTGTGGCACACTGGAAAAAATTCAGATTCCCTGGGTGCATATTCACAGTGTCTTGATTTGAGTTGAATGGCACAGGTCACACTTCTTACAGTTGTTGTCACATAGAGAGTTGGTGGGTTCTTGTCCCAGTACTTCTGACTCCTAATCCTCTTCTCTTCCCACTAAAATATATTGCTTCCCTTAAAAGTATGTTTTCTCTTTTCTTAATGACTGTTAGAACACGTAGACTAGATAAGTCTCTTGACGGGGTTGTGATGACACAAACTTATCAGATTCCTTTGGTGCAGCCGTGTGACTGGGTGTGACAGGTTTTCTGGTGCATCGGTCTACGCCACACTACAAAATAGGGGTGTGATTCTCCTGCTCTTGTACACATACTCAGGCTAGCTCTCATCGAGCTAGTAAGCATGAATAGCAGCATAGCTGAGGTAGCAGTAGTGGAGGCATGGCTGAGCTGTGCCGAGTACATACCTCCGGAAAACTCTGGCTGTATACTTGGCCTGGCTCAGCTGCGCCTTCGCTGCTGCTACCCATGCTACTGCAGCTATGCTCCTATTTATACTTGCGCCAGCCTGACGGAGTCTTAAAGAGCATTCACATTTAGAAATCTGAGAGAATGAACTGACTAATGGTACTTGCAATCCATTCACATATCCCAATGCTGCTTTGTCTTGTCAACTGCAGTGGTAACCCGCCAACTTCCATATCTCAGAGGTGAGCCCTGCATTTTAACATTATAATATGAAAATTGCTATTTCTTGATACTGGGTTGAATCCTACAAAAAGTTGAAACGTGGACAAATTGCAAAGGAAGAGTACAAAAGTATAGCACCAAATGTATGGGGACTGTGACAGGGTTGGACTCACCCCTGCGGCGCCTCCTGCTGGTTTCAGTCGGGAATTAGCTCACCAGCCTCTGGAGCGCCCTCTGCAGGCCAGTGATCTGCCTGACCACTCTGGCCCGTGTCCCTCCCAGGACCCGGTGCCCCTTTAACTGGGTGTTGCCCCCTAGCAATACCCCCAGATCTGGGTCTCCCCTCCCCAGGGGAACCCCAACCCACTATCCCCACCTCGCCTCAGTCGCAGGCTACTGCCAGTCACCAGCTAGCCCCCGCGCCCTGGGGCAGACTGCAGTATAAGCCACTCATCACAGGCAAAGGGGGTTTGGACCTGCTGCCTCAGCCTACCTGTGGGCTGCCCCCGCACCCCCAGTACCTAGTTGGGCCTAACCCTAGGCCACAGCCTGGGGTGTTCTCAGGCCGGAGCTCCCCAGGCCTTCCCCAGCCCTGCTCCACCCTAGGTACCTGCTCAGGTACCTGCAGCCAAGCCCTTCTCCCTCTACAACTGATGACATCCAAGACTAAAGCAAAGGATGGCTAGAGGAATCCGATCATGGCTATACCAAGGTGGAAAGGCCAATACAACTAGCTGCTCGATCAACAGCGGGGGGAAAACAATTCCTTGGGGGTTGTAAATAGCTAATCTTTCTTGTCATCTCAGTAATGAGATGACATTTTTCACTTGCCTTTACATACTTAGGAAACATCTGATTTTGTGTTAACTTAAGTGTCAGCTTAAAATCAGGGAAAATGTAGGCTGACAATCAGGGAAAGAATCCTAATAATGAGATGTATTAGACCATAGAATAACTTCTTAAATAATAGTGGAAATTCAGGTACTTGAGACACTGAAAATTGGTCTGGTTAAAATACTTGAAAATGTGCCATTAGGTACTTCAAAGAGAGAGACCAAGGAACATATATATTTTTTCTTTCCCTTATTTCTGAGACACATTTGCAGGGAAAAGAAACCTTTATGTGATGAATTTTGCTGGGAGAGGATGAGATGTCTGGTGACAATTATAAGCCTTCCTTGAGAGTGATGTGGGATTGTGAGTTACCTGTATGGAAAGGATATTGTGCCAGCAGATTTGCGCAATGGCATGGACACCCGTGCACCATTGTTGGTTGCAAAGAGAATTGCTGCAGCAATAGTCACGGCCAAAGAATGGGAACCGGGAGGTCAACCAGCTGTCTTCAGAAGAGATGGGAAAGAGGAATTGTCTGCTGTGTTAGAAATCAATGAAAGTGGAATCTTTATAATGAATATTAGTTACAATACTGTATATTAATTTAAATACGTACATGGAAGTGAAAGGGGTTTTTGTGCTGCAGGGATGACCTGTTTAGCACCAGATGGGCGAAGCTCAGCATCTGCCACCAGCCTATTGAGGAGCAGATTGACTGCCAATGATAGTGGCCATGACCCAGAATTTTGAGGGTGGGGTTGAAAATATTCAGAGGATCTCTGACTTTTCCTATCCCAGCTGGCTTCAGCAGTTGCTGGGAAAGTGAAAGAAAATGCCTGGTTTAAATATTATTTAAAACAATATTGTAATGTTTCAAATGAAAAGGTTTTTTTTAATTAAAAAAGCTTTTTTAAAAACAAACTTTTTGCAAAAATGATGCTAAGAAGTTCATTTTTTTTGCAA
This sequence comes from Chelydra serpentina, assembly GCA_037349315.1. NCBI lineage: Eukaryota > Metazoa > Chordata > Testudines > Chelydridae > Chelydra > Chelydra serpentina. The sequence continues at coordinate 29,750,676 of JBAIAC010000029.1, read as the reverse complement.
TGAACCTCTGCCCTTTTTCTAATATAGTTTATTTTTTTAAATCATAAACACCATCAGAATGGAAAATTTTCAAAAACCATTTTGGTAACATTTTCAATAATGTTTTAGGAAAACATATTGAGCAGAAATTGCAAAAAACTTTAGGAAAACAACAGTTCGGACTGGTTCAAACACTGAAAAACTACAACTTCTGCATTTTCCATGGAAACATGTTTACATTTTTCAGCCAGCCCTACTCATACCCTGGCATGGCCCTTTTACTTAAAATGTCTATTGTTCCACCTATACATTTTTGTACTAAACAAAACAACATTTTACAGTACAGAAGCCAGCATGTGCATTTTGCTCTTTGTGTTCTATTTGTAACTGTCTGTCTCTCAAATTATTTGGATTTGCTTATCCTTTGGTGGCGGGGAAGGGAGGGAGAGAGAGTGAGAGACTCCAGAATCATTTTCTTTTGGGCTGTCACCTATGTTCAAACACAGAAGTACCTTGTTGTGGATAAAGTTGTTCTCCATTCTCTAGAACCTTCCCCTCAGTGTACCTAGGGTCCAGGATGCTGTTTTACTCATCATCTTCCATGCTGACTCTGTATGTAATGTTCTGTTCTTTGAAAGTGAAAAATTAAATCTGCTAATCTTCACTTCCGCAACGCCACCACCATTCATCAGCCTATAGTGCTTCTCACAGTCCTTTCCATACTGAAGGTTTGTGTGGTAGTTCAGAGGATGACCCGCTGCGTCTCTGGGCCAGCCCTTTGACAATATATTTTGAGTAACAACTGTGGGAAGAGTCTGCAATCCAGCCGGCAGCCTTAAGCCGCCTACGAGATCCCAACATAAACAAGAAATGATTCACTGTTATGACTAAGATGAGGAAGGCAGTATGTGAGAACTCAAAGGTTTTTTTGTTCACTCTACTGATGTTTTCTCTTCAATCATATATCTGGTTTTGGGATTCCCAGCCTTCCATTCGTATTTTTAAAATTATTTAATATTTGCATATGGAAAATGTGTTGGTATATGACTTTCCTTTGCTATGAAAACTAAATCAGAAAACTTCCCCCATCCATTTCTTTATATATGAAGGTGAATTAAAAAAAAAATCACTATTTATTCCAAATTGCTCCCTTTCACTGTCGGTAATTGAAGCTTATGTTTATACCCTAGATGTTGTTTTAAATCTAGATATAATCCTGAATTTGTCCCAGGGGGAGTTTATAAAGAAATCAATCCTCCTCCTTTCTGATCCTCTGTGAAGTATTTAAGAAGACCTTGATAGCCAGATAAGCAGCATTGATACTACTTTACACAGGTTTCAATTTTAATTGAAAACCAATGTGAAACACGTGGCTGATCTTAGTCCTTGCTAATTTCTCAGTTGCCTTAGAATAAAAAGCATATGAAATTTATTTCCACACTGAGACTTGGCTTCACTAAACACTGCTCCCTCTCCAGTCAGTTGATAGCTGAATAGATAACTTGCCCCCCCCCCCCCCCCGGCCTGGTACTTAATAAAATTTCTGCTCTGGTCCTTCTTAGCCAGTGGTATTCCACACTTCATGTAAAGAAAAACTCATGCAGCGAATTATACATGTTGTCCTCATAGGGCAGTATGGACTGCAGCTGTTTAGTGGCATTTAGAAGAAAACTGAAACGGTAGGATAATTCTTATTTTCAGCCTCTGTTTGGATGCACTTGTGAATCAGTACTCCTGGGACTTTTAAAGTACAAGTAAGATCATCAGCTCCTCTTGGAGGGAGGGAAAATGCACAGGTGCATTCTCACCCAACTTCAGATTCAGTTTTTATTCCACGAGGAACAAAAGCAGTGACCCTTTCTCCTCAACCTCTGGCATGTACACTTGTCATGGTTCTGGTTTTGGGCCAACCTTTTTTTTTCTTGTTGGACAATAAATATGAGATTCAGGTTGACTTACGCAAGTCACATTAATGAAAATCTACTCAGCCTGCCACATATATCTCAGTGGTAGAATGTTCTCCAGTATCCAGCTCCTTGATGCATCATCTGTCGCTTCTTGGTATCATTCCATGTAAAATAGATTAATGAATTTTAAAAACAGCCTAACTGTTGTAAAGGGTGAGATATAGAAGCATGTGTTCAGAGTATTTTTTTTGCAGAGTATTTGGTTTGAAGATGGGGGCTCATTTACAAGTGAAGCTTTCTGTCTGTTGCAAATTGATTCTGATTACTTTAAATTGCAGTATTTATTGGAATACGCTCAGCCGCGGAGGCGGGAGGCAGCCACCCGCCGCCCTCAAATCATGGCACCCTAGGCGACCGCCTAGGGTTGCCTAGTGGGCGCGCCGGCCCTGCATGAACTGAATCAGAGAAGCTACCAAGTTTTAATTTGTGGTGGTGATGTTGTTTTGGTTTTTTTACTTACAGATGTTTTACCAGAACAATAAGAATGAGAGATTAGAGGAATTTTGGCAGTTTTAAAGGACTTAATGTTACTTTTCCCAGTATGCTTTATCTGTCTTTATCTCACAATCTCTGGGATAATGCATAGAGAATAAAAGTTACGGCTTTTTTTGAATATTTATACATCACATCTATCTACCATATATAGATTTTCTGCGTGGTCCCACTAGTATCAGTGCTACTGGTAGTTGGTTGTGAGAAGATAACGTTATTGTAGAAAGCAGTGGACTTCCTCCTCCAGAGATTTTTGTGCTTCAAACAAATTTCTGTCATCTGTGTTGCCAAGGCTTTATAATAGGAGTGAGGAACCCGGCCTGCTACAAGTTTCCGCCCCCCCGGGCTGGAAGTCCCAAGCCTCAGCACTCCCTGAGTTCCCGGGTGGAGGGGCAATGAAGGAAGCTCCGCGCACTGCCCCCACCCCCAGCGTCAGCTCTGCAGCTCCCAATGGGAGCCAGTGGGAGCTGCGGGGATGGCACCTGCGGGTGTGGGCACCGCGCAGAGTCCCCTAGCCACCCTTCCACCTAGGAGCTGGACATGGCAGGCACTTCCGGGAGCAGCTCGGAGTCAGGGCAGGCAGGGAGCCTGCCTTAGCCCCGCTGCGCCGCCCACCGGGAGCCGCCTCAGTTAAGCGCCATCTGGTGGGAGCCCACACCCCAAGCCCCTGTCACACCCTAACTCCCTCCCAGACCCCGCACCCCTAACTGCACCCCCAGCCCTGAGCCCCTCCTGCACCCAAACTCCCTCCAGACCCCACACCTGCACCCCAACATCCAGACCTAAGCCCCCTCCCTCACCCAAATTCTCTCTGAGCCTGCACCCCAAGCCCCTGTCCCAGTTCAGCTCCTCCCCTCCTGCACCCTAAGTTCGTCCCAGAACCCGCACCCCCACTAGTTGTGACATGGGGTCCGGTTTTGGAGCGGAACACCCGGTCAAAAAGGGATCCTGATGGCTCTGGTCAGCACTGCTGACCGGGCTGCTGACTGTCCTGTTGGCAGCACCACTGTGCTACGCAGCGGGTCTGGCAGGCTCCCTGCTAGCCGCTGTGCTATGTGGCTGCCGGGTCTGGAAGCAGCTGGCATGTCCGGCTCCTAGCCTTAGGGGCTGCGTCAGGGCAGGGGAGGAGCTAGCGCGACTCACGAGCGCTCAGCAGGCGGCTGTTGAGGGGTCACGCCTCTTCCGCTGCTGCCTGGCCCTCTTCTCCTTGCGCTCCTCCTGTGGCTGGGCTCGAGCTGTGGCAAACTGCGCTTTGTCTGTCGCCCCATCGCCGGCACCCAGGAGTTCGAGGTATGTGTATCCCTGTCTCTTCTCTGAGTGCTGGGAATGGGGCTGCACCCTCATCCCCCAATCACTGCATCCCTCCCCGTCCAGAGCCGCCACCCCCATGTACCTCACCCCCTACAGCCCTATACCCTATTCACCTGCATACACTGCTGCACTCCCATCATGTCCCTATACACTCCCGTCCCCCTCAAATCCTCATGCACCTATAGTCTTCTGCATCCCCATCCACTTCACATACCCCCGCACTCCTCCTCTCTCCTTCACTGCCCCCTCACCGCCACCTTGCTCTCGTCCCTGTCCTCTGTCCCTCCCCATCCTCTCTTCTCCACCCCTCCCCATCTTTCCCCTTCCAGCCCACCTGCCTCCCTTCCCAGCTGGGTGATTTAGTCAGCCCCTAGAAAAGTGTATGAGAAAGTGTCTCTGGGCTGGTCTACACTACAGGGGGGTGAGGTGGGGGGTGTCGACGTAAGGTACACAACTTCAGCTACGTGAATAATGTAGCTGAAGTCGACGTACCTCGCTCGACTTACCTCGACGTGTGGATCCTGCAAAGTCGAAGGCTGCCGCTCCCCCGTCGACTCCGCTTCCTCCTCGCGTTGGGGTGGATTACTGGAGTCAACGGGAGCGCGTTCTGGGATCGATTTATCGCGTCTAATCTAGACACGATAAATTGATCCCCAAAAGATCGATTGCTACCCGCCGAATCGGGTGGGTAGTGTAGACGTGGCTGTAGGCAAGTGTGCATGCATGCATTGTATGTGTGTAAGAGACTGTGTGTTTTTGTGTAGGGAGGTGTGTGTATTGTTGCATGTGTGTTTGGCTGTGTGAATAAAATTTGCAGCCTAACTCTTAGACTTTTTTTCCTTTTGCTGGCATGTGCACAAAAAAATTGATGACATAAAATGTGTGTATTCATTTCATAAGTTTTTAAAAGAGAAGGGAACTCTAAAAGAAATGTATTATTTCTTAAAAAGTGAATGTTGTTGATTAGTAATTGCAGAAGAGCCAATGTATCGTACATTTTTTGTCTGGCTACATTATAACTTTTGTCTGGCTACATTATAACTCTTTGTTGCAGACTCTCTCTTTTTATGTGTATGTCCAGCACGTACCACCCTGGAGCCCTGATCTTAGTTGGGGTCTCTAGGCACTAAACAAAAATTGTAATACAGGCACTCCTCGCTTAAAGTCGTCCCAGTTAACATTGTTACATTGCTGATCAATTAGGGAACATGCTCGGTTAAAGTTGAGCAATGTTCCACTCTTAATTGTTTGGCTGCCTGCTTTCTCCACAGCAGGTAGCCAAACAATGAAGTTCTGGAACAGCCTTCCAAAGGAAGCAGTGTGGGCAAAAGACTTATCTAGCTTCAAGACTAAGCTCAATAAATTTATGGAGGAGATGGTATGATAGGCAATTAATTGATCTTTGACTATCAGAGGTAAATATGCCCAATGGCCTGTGATGGGATGTTAGATGGGGTGGGATCTGAGTTACTACAGAGAATTCTTTCCTGGATGTCTGGCTGGTGAGTCTTGCCCACATGCTCAGGGTTTAGCTGATTGCCATATTTGGGGTCGTGAAGGAATTTTCCTCCAGGGCAGATTGGCAGAGGCCATGGTTTTTTTTTGCCTTCCGCTGCAGTGGGGGGCACGGGTCACTTGCTGAAGGATTCTCTACACCTTGAAGTCTTTAAACCATGATTTGAGGACTTCAATAGCTCAGACATAGGTGAGAGGTTTATTACAGGAATGGGTGGGTGAGATTCTGTGGCCTGCATTGTGCAGGAGGTCAGACTCACTAGATGATCATAATGGTCCCTTCTGACCTTAAAGTCTATGAGTCTATGTACATTTCAGTGAAATCTGTTGATTCATGCCATTAACAATAAAATCTTTGAATAAGGCATAAACAAAGGTCACAGTTATTAAATATCTTTTTTCCCCTCTTACCTCTTTTGATACTGAGTGCAATAAAATGCATGATGTCTAGGTTTTCTTTTTACTCTTTCACTTTTTTTTTATTTTACTTTTTGGTACTCCAATAACTTTTTCCAAAGTTGAGGAAGATTTGAAAAGCTACGAACATAAAAAAACCCAAAACCCTATAATTCTGCCACTCTAACTTTTTCAAAGTTGAGGAAGTTTTGAAAATTCAAGTGGCTAAAGAAAAAAAGAAAAACCAAAAATTTGTGGGGGAGGGGAGGAGGGCCCAACACATCATTCATTGCACTGCATTCTGTGGATGAAAGGAAAAATGGGAGGAGAAACAGGAAAAAAAATAAGAATTTTGGAAATATGGAAAAAAGACCCTTTAAAATATGAAATCTCTGATTTAAAAAAATATTTTTTGACAAACAAAACTTTTGGCTATAGTTTTTGGTTTTGAAAAATAGCCATTTTGGAGGAGGTGGTGAGGGAGTTCCAAGTCATAGTTTCAAGTTGTTTAGTTCTAGTCATAGACAAATTCTAATGTGGATATAAGTATTTATCTATTCTACATTCACCCTTTTGAAGTTTTAATAGAATATTTATTTTTCAACTCTTATCCTAAAGTGTTGTATAGTGTTGTTGAATTGCTGCCTACTTTACCTTACAGGTGACTGCATTTCAGTGTTAAGTGAAGAAATACTTATGTGTATAGTATTTTGTGATGTTTTGTAAAATCCTGTGTAAAAATGTAAATAATATTACTTTTGTTATACCTGTATCATGTAGTTTCTTCCTCTTTTAATAAGAGTCCAGAAACCTTTGTGAAAAAGACTGGAGCACTAGCTGTGTGTGGTGGGGTTTTTTTGTTTGTTTTTTTTGCTTAATAATTACATCTTTGACTGCTAGAGGTAGTTTCTGTGTAATAATGCAGCTATAACACACTTGACTGATGGGGCTAGCATACTGTGGGTCTAATGATAATTATACTATGGAAGATGGCCAACAATCATCATCCATTTCCAGTGAGCTTTACCTAATTTTAAATTAAAAACTTGCTGGAAACAGGGAAAATCATAGCTGGTTACATTCAGCACTGCCAGGAAATGTTTGGGTTATTTTAAGGAAACAAAAATACCTATATACGATAGCTTAAGGCTAGAGGTACGAAACCAGGAAGAAAGCTCAAGAATAATACACAGGCATCTGTAAACTTGCTCAAAATATATGTATTTAAAATGAATAATGAGATCTGTTATATTCTGCCTGCAGCAGACATCCTTCAATGAGGACACAACTGTGATACAATTGACCTTGTCTATGGTTAATTTGTAAAATGGTCAGGTACCTGGCCATAGTGGCTGTGATTGTTTAAAGAGTGTGAGAAATTCACACCACAATCTGTGCACGGTAGACTATGTAGTTGTTTGGGTTTAAAAAAATAAGGACCATACATTTTAGTTCACTGCCTTATGGAAGTGCAGCACCTTTTAGACCACTTTACATTAATTCTTAATGGTTTGACTGATAATCCTTTTTGTTAGCATACATTCACTTTTCTTCTAATGGAATAAATTGTTTTCACTGCAAAACTGTCTTTACCCAATGGAAAGAACCTTATTTATTGCTAGTATCCACTATGAAAATAATCCTTGCGTGGTTGAAATTATCTATTCTGTTGCATTTGTATTACATTACTTGGAACATTTTAAGCTAATGGATATCTGTGGACCATGTTTGCAGATTGTGGATCGGATGTAGATACAAATTTTATATCCGCGCAGGGTTTTACCTATATGTATCATTTGCATTGATAAATCACTTGCTTACACAAACCCCTTTTACCCAGATAAATGCAGTGTGCTTCATTCCATTCTGAAAAACAAATTTCTAGTTGGTTGGTTGTTTATTCAGTGCCAATATGTTGTTTTGATATTGTACAAAACGGAAGTAGTATGTTATGTGGAGAGATCTGAAAGTGAAGAGGGAGACTGTCTATGGAGAAAGAGAGCCATACATGAGAAGAAGCTCATGGAACTAGGCACCCCTGTCTCGGCTTACTAGCAATTCGTTTACCAGGCAGCTTTTAACAGACACGACTTGATGTAAAGCTACAGAAATTACAAATTCTTACAACTATCAAATGTGTCTTCAAATCCTGGGTTTTGAGTAATGTAAGATGCTGCAAAAAGTATATACTTTGGCCTTGTTTAACCCAAACACCATCCAGAGTGTGTTAGAGGTCAGTCCCAGAAGGTAGACCTATATAGTATCTTCTGGTCATGTTTGTAAATGAGCATGTACTAACAGGGATGATTACCAAAGGAATATCTGACACAGCCTACTTGCAGTTCCTTTCACTCCAAGGGTTAAGGGGAAACAATCTCTGACTGAAACTGAAGTAACCTGTCTCTTACTTGCAAAATATTGTATAGCTTAGTTCTGGAAATTGTGCAGGCTTTTTTAATATTAATACTGGGTTAGTACCATGTTGGACATGTCCTTTCTGGAGAAGACCTCCTGTTATCTATTCCAGATCACATGGGAACCACTGAGTTCATGAGGTGTCTATTCTTAGACCTGGGCAAAAGAAAAAAATGCAAATTGGGCAGATACAGTGACATGGGCTAATTGAACCTCAGCCCTTACCCCTAGAATACCTCACTCAAGGAATTGGCATAATTGTGCATGATCTAGAGAAATCTTAAAACCTAAGAGTTTTCCCTCTTAGATTCTTCTGTACTTTTAAAAATTCTTTTTTATTACAAAATAACTTTATTTTACTTCACTGTGGTGCTATGTGCTTGGTAAAGCTATATACAAATCCTATCTAATGCCTGAATTACTGTAGAACTGTATTACTTTTTTGACTCCTTAATTAAAAAAAAACTTTATAAAATACTACTATAAACTATTCTAAATAAAGATATACTGTTGTAATTGCTTAGCTAAAAGAGGACTTTGTTATCTCCATGTGCTCTGAGCCTGTGTCAGACTTAATCCACTTATTTATCGGGGCTAGTACTAAATCTTCATTGCTGAATTGAGATTTGATTTTTTTTCTTTTTTTTTGGTTTCTGCTTTTTTCTAGTCTGTGCGCAGTAGCTCCTTGTTTGTTCCTTGGTATACAAATTTTAATACAAGGTGCATGTTAAATTTTGAATGCCACAAGTAGTTTGTGCAATGTGCCTCAGTTCCAGTGTATTGAATAGTGTCTTTAGATGGCTGTAGTGGTAGATTAATGAACCTATGAGCTTTATTTCGTCCATATGAGACTACTATAGGGTCAATTCCAGTTCAAGAGACCTTTAAACTAAGTTCTCTCCATGTGGTGCTTGATCCAATATCCTTCAGCTCTAACACTTCATGCCTCTCTTTGTTCTTTGCAGATCCCTAAGTGAGGTTTTTTTATGTAGACTGACAAGAGAGAGACACAATGGCAAGTTCATCCAGAGAACATCTGCTTTTTGTGCGACGACGTAATCCTCAGCTACGGTATACTCTGAGCCCAGAGAACCTGCAGAGTCTGGCATCTCAGGGCACCATACCTGAGAACATGAACTTACAGCGTGCCAACAGTGACACTGATCTAGTGACCTCTGACAGCCGCTCTAGTTTGACAGCAAGTATGTATGAATACACCCTGGGGCAATCTCAGAACCTCATTATTTTCTGGGATATTAAAGAAGAAGTTGACCCAACAGACTGGATAGGACTTTATCATATAGGTGAGTCAGAACCATTTCTTAATTTTCTGTGGTTTTTGGTCCTTTGCCACCTCGTCTCGACTTTCATTTTCTCCAGTGGTGCACATAAAGATAAAATATGAGATGAGACCGCACAAAATTACTCTAAAGCTTTCTCTTTCCCTCTTGGTTTGGTGAGGTGTGAAAATGAGTAGCCAATTAATGTAGACCTTGGTTCCATACTTACCGCCTAGATGGTGAAATGCTGCCTCCTTAGACAGGAGCTGCATCAGGCCCCAAATCACCACCAGCGAAGTATTCATTGTGAATATTATGATGGCTCTACATCACATTTGTAATTAAGCAAAATAGACTCCATGCTGTGGGAAATATACTAATTGTCTGTTAGTCTTCACTCATCAATGTGTTAAGATTTCTTTGCGGGGAGAAAGGTTGGGGAAAACCCCCAGGAAATCTTTTGTTAGTGTCATAAATACATAGATGCTAAGGCCAGGAGGGACCACTGTGATCATCTGGTTGGACCTCCTGTGTAGCACGTCCCCAAAATAATTCCCAGAGCAGCATATCTTTTAGAAAAACATCCAATCTTGATCTAATAATGGCCAGTGATGGAGATTCCACAGTAACCCTTGGTAAATTGTTCCAATGGTTGATTACCCTCACGGTCACAAATGTACGCCTTATTTCCAGTCTGAATTTGTCTAGCTTCAATTTCCAGCCATTGAATTGTGTTATGTCTTTCTCTGGTAGATTGAAGAGCCCATTATTAAATATTTGTTCACCATGTTGGTATTTATAGTTTTCTCATAAATGTTTTAAAATTTCTTTGTGTGTGGGGAAAGAAAATTCACAATGTCACTTAAGGTAAACAGATGTCAATTAACTAAAACAACACTTTTAGAATTTTGAAATCTTGTAATATTGAAAGCCTGGAAATTCAGAGTTGAGGCTATTCTTACACAGACATTTGAAAGTCAGAATACCCATAGCCAAGGCTCTACAAACAACCTTGAGTCTGACCCTGTCCTTCCCCACTCACCACTTTTATTTTAGGATGCAGTTGTTGATTGATATCAGGACGTAACTGTAGATCGTGGAATTACTTATATACCACATCTTTGTAATTTACATCCTTAACTACAAGGCATCCTCAACTCCCAGGCACTTCTTTAGAAGTTGAGGTCATTCAGCACTTCACACAATACATGTCTGTGTGTATGTGTAGTTATACATACATACATATAAAGCCCTAATTTCATTCGCAGTGCAGGGATTATAAATACTTAATTGGGTTTAGCCATCCTGTTCTTTATTTTAAAATAGTCTGTTTTATGCAGTCATTCTCCTTTGACACTTCCTCCTGTAATTGACATACGTGTTAGTGAATTGCACATAATCTAAGAAAGCTCTCTGGCTCTTTGCCAGCATAATGCAGTAGCTGTATTTACCACTCTCCCCTCCCCCAAGTACAGCACAATCTCTGAAGGAAATACCAGTAGATAAAGGAAAATATTTATCTCTTAGCTTAAAACAAAACAAAACCCTGTTCTTTTCCCATTTACATTGATTATAAAATTAAGTGGGCTCATGAAAGAAAAAAATGTATCATTCCTAAAAAAGAAGTGGTTATTCATTCCATAAATTAATACAGAGAGAAAACACGAGCATTTTGAAAATAAGCATCATCCTGGCTCAGATTTTAATAGAGAGGTCTGTCAAAGAGTAAATTAGAGAGGAACTTTGCTGCATTAGAGTGTTTTTAGAGGGAAATTTTAAGTGTGATGTTAAAGATTTTCTCTTTTTCCTTTCTGTCTTTCTGGAGACATCTCATTTAGGTCAGAGAACTATAATCTGAATATAATGTGCTGCTTTATTGCTCTCAGTCTCTCAGAGATGTGAAATAAATGGTTTTTAAAAAATCCCAGGCAGACTTTTACTGTACGTTAAAATTTTATAGAATGCCTTCCTAGTAACAGGGAAACTGACAGAGAAAGAGAGACTTTCCTCTTTCTTCCTGCACTAGTTCAGTTAATTCTCTCACTAGTTTTTAGTCACCAGTGAACAGTTATTTAAATGCTTATTAGTCTGAATTTTACCAAATGGTTACAGTTAGTGGTGTATTAGGAATTCCTGTTAAACTTATTTTATTTCTGTGTCATTAGGAGACATAATGTGAATCAACACTAAAATTCACCTGCATTAAGTATTGATGAGCATAAACCAGCCTGTTGCTTGTGTATTATTGCTAGTAATCAGAATTTCTGTATGTAATAGTAACTAGCATGTGTGGTTTATGGTTTTTATTTTAAATAATATATAACTAGTTGTTTTTGCTGCCTTAAAAAAAGTTGTTTAGCTGCATAGCTGTTTTCAATTATTTCTTTGTTTGTATGTTTAATGCCTGATTTCAGGTACTCGTGTGAGTTTGGCTATTTTTGTCCTGGGTACTATATGTATATCTTCCTGAGATTTAGTTGAGATGAAAATAAAATAGATTAATACTTTGTAGACAAACTGGTTTATAATAAGGGTCTTTCTCGTTATTGGTATATTCCTGGCAAATGATGGGGGCACGAGGAAAATTGCAGATAAGTGTCATTGCTGCTGTTTGCAGAATATGTTTGTTTCTAAGTTATTCTGTTTTGTGCTATCTGAATTTCATCCGTGATGCACTAGAGATTTAATAGCACACCTGATCTGCAAATCATCGTGTTCCCAAAGTTCTGACACTACAGCTTTCTAATTCAGAGAAGAATTGCAGTGTATACAGAGTCTACAGTGTTCTTTGGTAGCCATTTTTAAGATCGTAATTTGAAAATGATAGTGGTTGGTGGCATCCTGAAATGAGAATTGGTCTCTATAGCAGTGGTACTGTACTTGTGTTAAATTCTGCAAAGCACTGCCATTCCTTCACCTTGCCCCTCCCCCTCAAAAAGAAGGAATAAGCAATTTTTCTGCACACAAAACAGTTTCACTTGGAACTAAATGGGTCCTTCCTTCTCTTTTTTCCCCAAACTGACACAGCTGTGCTACTTAGTGACCATATTTTGGCGTGCTGTGCTCTCTTACATTTGTAACAACTTTCCTTCAATTGACAATGCCACAGTGTTCAATCTATATATATGTGTGTGTGTGTGTGTGTGTGTGTGTATATATAACAATCTGCCTGCATTAAGAAAGCCTTTCTATTTTGAAAAACTGGCCTCCAGCCGGAGCATGCCCAACAGGGTTGAGAGGGCGTGGTCTCCTTGGCCCAAAAAGAGGAATTAACCCCTGCAGTCCTAGTGCGGGACATGCATGGGTCATGTTTTAACTTTCTCTGATAGGTTGAAGAACCTATTATTAAATATTTTGTTTCCCACGTGGCTACTTATAGACGGCAATCAAGTCACCCTATAACCTTCTCTTTGTTAAGCTAACTAGATAGACTCAAGGAGATCAATCATTATAAGGTATGTTTTCTAATCCTTAAATCATTCTCGTGGCTCTTCTCTGAATCCTCTCCAATTTATCAACATTCTTCTTGAATTGTCAGCATCAGAACTGTACAGAGTATTCCTGCAGCAGTCACACCAGTGCCAAATATAGAGGTAAAATAACATCTCCAATCTTACTCGAGATTCCCCTGTTTATTCATCCCAAGATCGTATTATCTCTTTTGGCTGCAGTGTCACACTGTGAGCTTGTGTTCAGTTTATTGTCCACCATGACTCTCAGATCTTTTTCAGAGTCACTGCTGCCCAGCATATAGTCCCCCATCTTGTAAGTATGGCATGCGTTCTTTGTTCCTACAGGATGTAATATAATTTTCTTGCCATTTCTGACTCCATTTAGTAGATGTTGGTTTTATCCCTGGGGTGGCAAAAGGTTCAATAAAGAAATCATTACTGGGGGAAATAGGCAAAGGGTACAACTGAACAATGAGCTGCCTAGAGACGGTTTTTAATGATATGGCATACATGTTGTCTTTCTCTTTTTTTTGTTTGCAGACGTTTTAAACCTTTTTAGTACCCACTACTCTTCAGCAAAGAGGTCAGGTGCTGAATGGTGAGCTAACATAGAGAATCAGCATATGGCAAGAGGGGGAAATCCCTTCTCTACAGCTAAGAGATGCTTGAGTTCTATGGTGATGGGCACTGTATAGGAATCTAGGTAGAAAACAAAAGTAAATGTATTAAATAAAGGTTGTGCTTAACCTACTCTAGTGGCCTGATCCAATTTGCACATTGAAATCAGGGATGGACTTCAATGGGTAGTGGATCAGACTTTATAGGAATATTAAGCTGTACCTAGAGGCCCCAATCAGAGTCCTGGGCTTCATTGTGTTAGGTCCTGTATCAGAACAGTGGTAGATACAAAGGCTGTCCCAAAGACCATGCAATTCTAGAAAGAACTGATGATTCAAAATGTTTTAATGTAGTTCCAGAGGAAAGCCTTAAAACATTTTGCAATAAACAGAAACTAGATTTGGCTCTTATCATTCTATCTAGTGAATGAGAAATTATCTTGTACTGCCTATCTTTCTTTGGACACTTAAAGAGAGCCTGTGTGTATATGAAGTGTTGTTTTAGCCATGTTGGTCCCAGGATATTAGAGAGACAAAGGGGGTGAGGTAATATATTTTTTTTAATTGGACCAACTTCTGTTGGTGAAAGAGACAAGCTTTTGAGCGTACACAGATATTACCTCACCTCCTGTGTGTGTATATGAGACAAGCAGCACCAGTGAGAGTCTGAAGAGAGTATTCATACTGTTGAACTTTATATACATTTGGTAACAAGGAATTAATAATTTGTATTGAAATTAAGAATTTAAGAAAAATCACAATGGAAGAAATGCCCTGAATTGGCAGTGCGACCATGTAAAGGATTTGATTGTAAAACCCCCATTGTTGTTGAAACTTTGAATGAAGCCAGGCTGGGGGTTTTGTGAGTTAATTTTTAAATAGCATGGGCTAAATTCAACCTTGGAGTCAAGAGGCACAGTTGCTGTTGTATTCAATGGTTCTGCTTATGAACTTATTTAAGAATGTCAGGGTTTTTTGTTTTTAAGAAATCAGAAAGCACAAAACGAAGAAAGGGGTGGTGCTGGGTTTGAGAAACACATTGTCATTAGTAGATTTTCTTCTATGGCCAAATTGCGCAGGCTAATTATTTTTGTCCTACTTTATGGAGTCCTGCTTCTGAGACATATGACTTTTACTCTAGAGACCCTGAGCACATTTATAATGCTGAATATCAAAGGTCATTATATTTATTTCCATCAATTGTTTCTCACAATCTGGTTGACATTTTTCTTGAATAAATACAGCACTGTTTCACAGTAGCATGTTCTTTATAAGGACTAGGGGAGAACTATAGAGAACAATTTAGATAGGAGGTTTAGTATAAACCGAGATCATAGGGTTGGAGAGTTTTAGAGCCTTTCCGTTTCAGGTCAGACAAGATTAAAAAGAAAAAGCTTTCACATAAGCTGGATTTAATACACTTAAGATAGCAATTCAGATTGTACGGAGAGATTAAAAAAAACTAAAGACATCTTATCCTATCCTCAAAGGCTTTCTTTGACCCCTGTAACAAAAGCCATATGACCTAATATCTCTTTTACGCCCTGGAAAAGCGTGATTATTATTGGTTTTTCTTGTTCAACTTCTGTATAATATATTAAAGTAGCAAAATGTTCTGTGCTACAGATGAATTTTCCTTTCTATTTGATTGCATGGGTTATTTGTCTACACTCTTAAATTGTTATCGTTGTCCTATTTTTGTATTTATTTTTTAATGTGCTAGTCACCAGCTGCTAGAGATTATTTGTGGTCACTTTTTTTTTTGGGCTACTGCTAAAATCTGCAAGGTATCATTTTGGAGCTTGGCTCTGTGTATAGCAGGGCAAAACAGATTCCCACACTAAAGGCCCAGTTTTGTTCCTTGGAAGTCAATAGGACCTTTTGACACTGTCTTCAGTGGGAGTAGGAGTGGGCCTTTGGTTTAGATAATAATCTGTGTATTCTAGGTTTTTCTGTGGTGCCATCACTGTAGTATCTCATTTTGCTCCACAGTTAAATTTGGAAACTCTTCTACCTAGAACCCACAGCCACTGTTACGTTTGACCTAAATAAATAGCATTTTTTAATTACCTTAATTTCTAGCTGAATGTATTGGCCCATATATCCTCATGTGAGAAGTCCATCCTCAAATGAGGATTCCCATTGATTAGAGTGGGGTCTGCTCAAGTAATTACATATTTTTCACATGAGCAAAGTTTTGCAAGATTGAGCTCTTTGCGTTTAGAAGGTTCTGTATGCATTTTTTCCCTCTGTCTATATGACTGCACAATACCGAGACACTAGGGCTATTGTAGAGCCAATATACACTGGTAATAAACAGTTCTTCTTCGAGGGCTTGCTCATATGTATTCCAATTAGGTGTGCGCGCACCGCGTGAACGATCGTCGGAAGATTTTTACCCTAGCAACACTCGGTGGGCCGGCTGGCGCCCCCTGGAGTGGCGCTGTTGCGGCGCCTGATATATACCTCAGCCGGCCCAGTGCCCTCTCAGTTCCTTCTTACCGCCCGTGACGGTCGGATTTGTGGAGCGCAGTGTAGCTGATCTCCACCTCCCTAGCTTATTTAGCACTCGCTTAGCATTGTTAATGGTTTTAAGTACTTGAGTACTTTAAGTAGTTGTTAGTAGTTTTGATAGTCTTGTTAAGAAAAAGGTACAGCTGCGACTGCACCCGGCCTTCCTTCCTAAAGGAGTGTTGGCCTTTCATGTCAACCAAGACATTTTTCTGCTGGTCTTCTACCCGAAGCCGCATGCTTCTCCAAGGGAGCAATAACTTCACTCCCTGGACGTCTGTAGGGCCCTCGCCTTCTACATCGAGCGGACAAAGCCCTTTCGGAGAACGTCTCAACTCTTCATTGCTGTGGTAGACCGGATGAAGGGCCTCCCGGTCTCCTCCCAACGCGTCTCGTCCCGGATCATTTCGTGCATCCGGGCGGGTTACGACTTGGCTGGTGTTCCCACCACGCACCTTACTGCCCACTCCACCCGAGCTCATGCCTCGTCCTCCGCCTTCCTGGCGTATATACCTATACAGGAGATATGTAGGGCAGCAACCTGGTCGTCTGTGCACACCTCTGCCACTTACTGTGCCATAGTACAGCATTCCAGAGAGGACGCTGCGTTTGGTTCAGCAGTCCTGCATTCTGCGATATCTCACTCCAACCCCACCGCCTAGGCAAGGCTTGGGAGTCACCTTATTGGAATACATATGAGCAAGCACTCGAAGAAGAAAAGACGGTTACTCACCGTAGTAACTGTTGTTCTTCGAGATGTGTTGCTCATATCTATTCCAAACCCGCCCTCCTTCCCCACTGTCAGAGTAGCCGACATGAAGGAACTGAGAGGGCGCTGGGCCGGCTGAGGTATATATCAGGCGCTGCAACGGCGCCACTCCAGGGGGCGCCAGCCGGCCCACCGAGTGTTGCTAGGATAAAAATCTTCCGACGATCGTGCACGCGGCGCGCGCACATCTAATTGCAGTAGATATGAGCAACACATCTCGAAGAACAACAGTTACTACGGTGAGTAACCGTCTTTTATGGCAACATTTACACTCAAAAAAATCCTACACTCTAAAACAGCATGTACTGGGGGCCCACAGTGATTAAGACAAACATCTCTAATAAAGGTCGATGGTCTTTACAAGCCATGCTTTTTTTCCAGTTATTTTCAGTGCTAGTTCTTCTCTTCCTAATGGAGCCTGAACCTAATTTATGCCAATTCGTGTAGCTGCCAACGTTTCCACACCACAAAATCTGATACTTCCCTCCTCCCACTTTTTAATTTAGTAGAGTCCTGCTCAGAAAGCAGTGTAATCACAATGGGATGCCTTCCGTATGTTGTCCCTGCATCACAACAGTATAAGGAATGAAAATAAAGGATACTCTTCTGTGTAGTCTCACTGCCAGCAGTGGATATCTAAATATCTGTTTTAAAGTGAGAATGAAATGAACTTCTTGATTACTCAAGGACCTAGACCAGGGGTGGACAAACGTTTTGGCCCGAGGGCCACATTGGGGTATAGAAATTGTATGGTGGGCTATGAATGCTCACAAAATTGAGGGTAGGGGTGTGGGAGGGGGTGAGGGCTCTAACTGGGGGTGCGGGCTCTGGGGTGGGCCCAGAAATGAGGAGTTCAGGGTGCAGGAGGGTGCTCTGGGTATGGGGAGTGAGGGCTCTGGGGTGGGGCTTGGGTGAGGGGTTTGGGGTCCAGGAGGGCGCTCCAGGCTGGGGCTGAGGGGTTCGGAGGGCGGGACGGGGATCGGGGTTGGGGTACAGGGGAGGGGTGTGAGGGCTCCGGCTGGAGGGGCGGGCTCTGGGGTGGGGCCGGGGATGAGGGGTTTGGAGTATAAGAGGGGGCTCTGGACTGGGATCAAGGGGTTTGGCGGGCAGGAGGGAGATCAGGGCAATGGCAGGGGATTGGGTCTCTGGGGGGGCTCGGGTGCAGGCTCCAGGCGGCGCTTACCGCAAGCAGCTCCTGGAAGTATGTCCCCCCTCTGGCTCCAAGGCACAGCCTGGTGGCTCTGTGTGCTGCCCTGTCTGCAGGCGCCACCCCTGCAGTTCCCATTGGCCGGGAACCATGGCCAATGGTAGCTGTAGGGGTGGCACCTGTGGACAGGGCGGCGCGCAACGTGGCCTGACCACGCCTCTGCGTACTATGTAAGAGCCGGAGGAGGGTCGAGCTGGAGGGGGGTCATGCCGGCTGCTTCCTGGGAGCCGCATGGAGCGGGGCAAGCCTCTGACCCTGCTCCCCAGATGGAGCACCAGAGCATGGCAAATCCCGACCCAGCTCCCCGGCAGGAGCTGAGGGCCGGATTAAATGGTCTGACGGGCCAGATGTTGCCCGTGGGCCGTAGTTTGCCCTGCCGCCTCTGACCTAGACTGTCAGAATGACTCTGATGGCTGGAGAAAGCTCCAGCTGGGACTTGAGAGTTGTCGGGAGACACATGCTTCAATTAATTTTATTTTATGTTTCTAAGGCTAGGTCTACACTACCCCCCCCTGTCGAACTAAGGTACGCAACTTCAGCTACGTGAATAACGTAGCTGAAGTCGAAGTACCTTAGTTCGAATGAAAAAGCACTTACCCGGGGTCCACACGCGGCGCGCAGGCTCCCCCGTCAACTCCGCCTACTCCGTTCGTCGAGCTGGATTACCAGCGTCGACGACGGAGCACTTTCTGGTTCGATTTATCGCGTCTTGACAAGACGCGATAAATCAAACCCAGAACATCGATCGCGCGCCTCCGACCGGACGCGTAAGTATAGACGTACCCTAAGATAGTCCTGTTTTCAAAACTAAGCAAATGATGCTTTGGTCATGACAGCACTTTCAGCTGTGTGACTTATCAGTATCTTTCCACTGCAAAAACCTCTAGTGTGTGTGTGTGTGTGTGTGTGTGTGTGTGTGTGTGTGTGTGTGTGTATACACACACATACATACACATGTATGTATGTATGTATGAATGAGAGATCCTTTGGATAGAAACCAATGTTCTTTCCATCCTGCTTTTGTGAAGCAAGTGGCTGCTCCAGATGATGGCTAGACTGGCAAATATAAACATTTGATACCTATGAAGCAAACCAATGTACACTTCTGAATCCATACTGCTCTTTTAATTCAGCATTCCCTAGCATCTTTTTGTCATTTACTTCACTTTTCTTCATTTATTTTTGGCCTTGGTCTTGTGTTTTTGTGTTTTGTTTGTTTCCTTTTTAAATAGACATGTCGTAAACAGTGCAATGTTAATCTCACTACTTCCTATCATCAAATTTACATGACATGCAATATTATTAAAGTAACTCTGAAAATGTAATGTATTCCAAATTGTTGACAACTGGATTGAAAAAGTAGTCACATTGCCTATTGGCGTATATATGTGTAAATAATAAACTATGGATTACTTCTGCTCTGTCCATAGTGTTGGATTTCATACTGTAAATTTTTATGAAGTCTTTGGCTCCTTCATCTGCACAGGCTCTTTATTAGTTCTGTGCATCTGAGTTGCTGAAATGGGTATCTTAACTCCTATGACTTTCTCTCTTTCTCCTGTTTAGGACAGGAATGTTGTACTCTAAGGGCAGTGTTACCAGCACTCTTGGCTAGTCACTTGGCAAGTTAAGAAGTATGTGTGTTAGGACTCTGAAGCTAGTAGTCAGACTTTATGTATAATTGCTGCATAGGATTAATATTAGATATATAAGACCTTAAGTTATAACTGCAGCAATTTACTGAAAATATCAAATACATTTTAAATAATCTTTAACCAACAAATACAAATCAAAACATTTTGTGCTTGATTCTCCTTTGTGTTATATGGCCCCTTTACACTGTATTAGAAGTGTAAACGATCCTTAAAGCAGCTGGACCTGGCAGAATTCTCAGCTGGCCTGGGAGAGCTTGCAACTGGTGGTTGTAGAGCTGGTGTACCCAATCCCTGTATCGTCTCCTAGCTTGACCCTGATATGGGGAAACTTAGGTGTGGGGAGGGGATGTGGCCAGAGTGCATTGTGCTCTGGCTATGCTGGGCTGGTGTCCAGTCTCTTTGAGGAATGTAGACAGCTGCTTAAAGTTGGAGTTGTCAAGCTGCTGTAGCATACTCTGATGCCCAGAGAAGTGCAGATCTGCCCTGAAGATTAGAGAGCTGTAAATGTCCATCACTGCTTTGCCAAGTGGAAGCTCAGTGAAGCAGAGAATCTTTGACTCACTAAAGTTCTGCCATTAGTAATTAGATTTAACAATTTAGGGTTGATCTGAGAATCTCAGTGGCTGGGAAGTTGCCACCCTTTCTTTAGTCTGTAGGTCTTGACATTGCTGCTTATGCTTTTGTTACCTCAGGATTAGACTATTGTAATGTGAGGTGCAGATTTGGGTGGGTGGGTGTACAATTTATGAATTTTGATTGATATTGTTACAGCAGTTTTTCATAATACAACTTCTCTGTGCCTATGTAATTGGACCCACCATTGCTGACAGGTTCCGTAACAGATACTCACCTGACAGATACAATAGAGCAGGGGTGGTCAACAGGGCCAAATCCAGACCGCCAAACGCTTTTGAGCAGACCACAAAATCTTTTTTTTTTGTTTTTACTTATTATCAGTATTGTTATTGCGGTGTGTAAAATGTTTCTCTGGAGTCTGGACTATACCTTGACCAAGAAATTTGGACCTTGAGACAAAAAAATTGACTACTCCTGCAACAGAGGGTGTTTACGACTTAACTACCCTATTTGGGTGCAAACATCTGGGAACAAAGGGTGAACTGCATCTTTACAAAACCAGTTTATCTGACTTCTGTGAAGGGAGAGGTGAAGATAGGAGAAGTGGACACTTAGGAGGAGTAAAATAAAAGATACCAGGTGATCAGTAGGGATTTATATAAAGAAACACACAGGAGCAGGGGAATCCAGGCAGGGAGAGGAAGCTTGGGGTACACGAGAGAGAGAGACCATGGTCATAGAAGCTGGGGCGGGGGGAATGGGACTCTGAGACGGAGAGGTCAACCAGCATGTAGCGGCCTCACGGGGATGGGTGGCCCTGCCCACTTTTTTGAGTCCGCATGGCCCCAAGGACTCTAGGCAATCCAAGGGACTCAGATCCCAGTTCAAAGAATGTCCTGGAGTGGTGAGGAAACTGAGGCAGGAACATGTGTTTACAGTTTTCTATGATCAGTACTCTGCCATGCTTTACGTGATTAAGTATAAAAGAGTATAAAGGTGTTAGATGATGCATGATGCATGGTTGTGTGTTGACTGTATTACAGCTACTGCAGGCCCATCGGAGAGTTGAAGTGTAACCAAGAGCATCCTACCTTTTGGGTGGAGGAGTGTGTTTGTTACTGGATCAGTGCTAGTTCATGGGACCCTGGGGCAGGTGGGCTGAGGAGCTTCATTTCTGGGAAGAAGTAGTAGACTGAGAGTCATTGCCCTGGAAACAGGGCCGGCGTGCCCACTAGGCGACCCTAGGCAGTCGCCTAGGGTGCCGGGAGCTGGGGGCGTGGCTGGCCGCGGCAGACTCCCGCCCTCCTGGCTCCACGGCGGCCCGCAGGGGGGTGGGGACTGGCTGCCGGGGGGGCAGTGTTAGCTGGGGTGGGGGGGTGGGGGCGGCACAGGGCTGGTGCAAGGAAGTTTCGCCTAGGGCGCGAAACTTCCTTGCACCGGCCCTGCCTGGAAATGTGCCAGAGAGGCGAAGGGATGCCGCAGCATGCATAGGTTCTAGAAGCTTAACACACCTGAGGGAGTGCAGAGCACAAAGGCTTGAGCTCCCTTCGCAGCTGTCCAAGTGAGAGGCCAGCAGGGTGCACTGGCTAGGGTCTGTGACAGGCCGGAGAATGAAGCTGCTGCAGAATGGATTGCTTATTGAGTGGGACATTTCACTGGGAGCACATGGCTGCAGTGCTCCAGTATCTGCTCTGGGTGCTGTTCGTTTCTGGGTAGAGCTTAAGGTGTGGGTTAAGACCCACAAATTTCTAACTGGCCTGGGTCCGGCCTACCTCAGGGATGGGTCCTCTCCCCATGTCGTATTGCCACAGCGGCAGACGGTAGGGGCACCTGAGCTGCATCCTCTTTTTATAACAGGGAGGCCAGCTGGTGAGACGTTCTCTGTGAGAGGTCAGAGGATCTGAACTTGCTTCCCTGCACTTGATCCAAAATAGCCAGAACTTGGTGATCTTTTAGGTAGGGATGTAAAAGGTTAACTGGTGAACCGGTAAGCACTGGGCCCCAAAGTTAACCATTAACCCCAGAGGCCCCCCCACAGCAGGCTGGCAGGAGGGACCCCAGCCCCGACTTGGCCAGAGCAGTCCCGGCCCTGCCAGCGAGACCCCAGGTCTGGCACCCTACCCCACCCCGAGTTGCCGGACCGCTGCCCCAGCCGCCCCGAGCTGGCCGGACCTCAGCCCCGGCCGCCCCACACTGTGCTGGCCAGCCCCCAGCCCCGTCTGCACTGCGCCTAGCTGGCCGGCTGGACCCCAGCCACAGTAAGCCAGATCTTAGCCTGACCGAATTGGGCCCTGCCCCCATCCCCATTGTGCCAGCCCCCACCCCCCAAGCTACCTCGGTTAACCGGTTAAATGAAATAATTTTAACCACGTAACTTTTTAAACCGATGTTTACATCCCTACTTTTGGGCATGCTGCCAAAGACATCTGTCTGACAGAGAGAGGGCTGAGGGTTTACTTTGCATAGTGATAAAGGGGTGAAAAGGAGTTTCTGTAGGTAGCTGGCTAAATTTCTGTTGGAATGGATACTTCAATGCTGCTAAGACTTTACTTAGTGTGGTGGTAATGATGTTAAGGCATCTACAGCCTTGGTGAGGTGTCTTTTTTGTTATTAAATCTCAAGTATTGTTATTTACATAGAATAGTATCTTAGAACCCCTGTCAAGGATTGGGGCCCTATTGTGCTAAGAATTGTGCGCACACACATAACAAAAGAGAGTCCCTTGCCCTAAATCTAAGCCAGTGGTTCTCAAACTTTTTTTTTTTCCTTGGACCACTTGAAAATTGCTGAGGGTCTCGGCGGACCACTTAATGATCTATTGTAAAGCGCGTTTGGATAAAAGCGCTATATAAAAAACCCCTTAATTTACGTTTTTTTGTTCTACAAATAAAGGCACACAACTCATTTTAATATCAGTAGTCTTACTTTTCTAATGCGATGGATGTGCTCTCTCTCCCCTGCCACAGCAGCCACCGAGCTGGGCTGGGAAGGAGGGGGGTCTCTCCCTCTCTCCCCCGCCATGGCAGTCCCCAAGCTAGGCTGGGAAGGATTGGGGGGTGTCTCCCTCTTTCCCACACTGCGGCAGCCCCTGAGTGGGCTGGGCAGGAGGGGGTTTTCTCCTTCTCTCCCCCACTGCAGCAGCCCCCGAGCTGGGACTGGGAAGGAGGGCCATCTGTCCCTAGTAGCCGCAGACCTGGAGCTAGGGAAATTCGCCTCTTTCTCTGGCCGTTGCAGCCCTGCACGTCCCAAATTCCCCCAACCCCTTCTTCTCACCCCACTGCCTCCTCCCACCTACCCTCTATTCCCCCCAAGGCCACTACCTCACCTTACATGTGCATCTTCTCCATGGCCCAGGCACTTAATTAGTGGAGCCACGTCTGTGCGGCTCCACTAATTGGGTGGGTGGCCCTTCATTCTCTCCTATTCACGTGCCCAGGCGCGCACCTTAGAGGGAACTATCCGCGGACCACCAGAATGGAGCTCGCGGACTGCTGGTGTTCCACGGACCACTGTTTGAGAACCTCTGATCTAAGCAATCTGGGCCTTTATCTCTAAGGGCTAGTCTACACTTACCGGATAGATCGGAGGCGCTGGATCGATCTTCTGGGTTTGATTTATCGCGTCTTGTCTGGACACGATAAATCGAACCAGGAAGTGCTCCCCCGTCGACGTTGGTAATCCAGCTCGACGCGAGGAGTAAGCGCTGTCGACGGGGGAGCCTGCGCGCCGTGTGTGGACCACAGGTAAGTACGAAAAGATACTTCGACTTCAGCTACGTTATTAACGTAGCTGAAGTTGCGTATCTTAGTTCGACATGGGGGGTTAGTGTAGACCAGCCCTAAGAAACTTTTAAATTTTCCAATACTACTTTATAAAAAGAGAAATATGAACTAAAATTGCAAAGCCCACTTCTTATGTAAATGTATCTCAATGCAATGTGATCTTTTTAATTAAAATGTACTGAACCCTTTTCAGTGTATTTGGGGAAACACACATCACCCACTGTAAGTATTGATGTCTAGTATATTCAATATTCTAGCCAATCCACTTCATTCCTAAATAAGCTGGGGAAGGGGGAAGAGAGAGAGAGAATTTTTATATAATGTCCATAAGTGTGCTTAGATGTTTGGACTCTTTTTGCTGACAGAGAGGGGTCCGGGAGAGAAAAGGATTTAAAACATGCTATCTCATCCATACTAATAAATAGAAATGCTACTGATAAAACCGTAGGTAGCTATCCCAATTAGGAGAACAGGAAATCACCATTACAGGATAGGAAAGCACCCTGCCTTTCATGTTTGCTTAACAGTTTAAAACAACCCAACCCAAGTATTTCTGAGAACTATAAAAATTATTCTTATACAGATTGTTTCTAAGAACTCTGTGTAAGTTTGCAACTTAAAGTATTTCCTTCCTGTTTTTCTTCTCTAAAGTGCATACACAGTGGCTTCCTATTGTGCAGTGAATGGAATGTTAGGCTGCCGGCATTGGTGTGATTTGATTTAATAAAAATGAGTAGCTGGATGTAAAGAGTGGATATTGGAAATGTAAGAGGAAAAGTTTATTGATGCAGAAGATTGGGGAAGGGGTGAGTAAACCCCTTGCCCCTCATCTCAAAAGGAAAGGTGGGGTGAATGTGAGTAATATTATAAAAGAGGAGTGAGTTTAGAGGACATATTTGTTCTCATTAAAATAAATATAAATGTCAAAAGAGCACTTGAATGCCAGATTTGCCCTTTTAGCCCTGTTCACCCTCTGTATACAGGCACAAGGCCATCTCTTAGAATCATAGAATCATAGAATCTCAGGGTTTGAAGGGACCTCAGGAAGTCATCTAGTCCAACCCGCTGCTCAAAGCAGGACCAACCCCAACTAGATCATCCCAGCCAGGGCTTTGTCAAGCCTGACCTTAAAAACCTCTAAGGAAGGAGATTCCACCACCTCCCTAGGTAACCCATTCCAGTGCTTCACCACCCTACTAGTGAAAAAGTTTTTCCTAATATCCAACCTAAACCTCCCCCTCTGCAACTTGAGACCATTACTCCTTGTTCTGTCATCTGCTACCACTGAGAACAGTCTAGATCCATCCTCTTTGGAACCCCCTTTTAGGTAGTTGAAAGCAGCTATCAAATCCCCCCTCACTCTTTTCTTCTGCAGGCTAAACAATCCCAGTTCCCTCAGCCTCTCCTCATAAGTCATGTGCTCCAGCCCCCTAATCATTTTTGTTGCCCTCCGTTGGACTCTTTCCAATTTATCCACATCCTTCTTGTAGTGTGGGGCCCAAAACTGGACACAGTACTCCAAATGAGGCCTCACCAGTGCCGAATAGAGGGGAATAATCACGTCCCTCGATCTGCTGGCAATGCCCCTACTTATACAGCCCAAAATGCCGTTAGCCTTCTTGGCAACAAGGGCACACTGTTGACTCATATTCAGCTTTTCGTCCACTGTAACCCCTATGTCCTTTTTTGCAGAACTGCTACCCAGCCATTCGGTCCCTAGTCTGTAGCAGTGCATGGGATTCTTCCGTCCTAAGTGCAGGACTCTGCACTTGTCCTTGTTGAACCTCATCAGATTTCTTTTGGCCCAATCCTCTAATTTGTCTAGGTCCCTCTGTATCCTATCCCTACCCTCCAGCATATCAACCACTCCTCCCAGTTTAGTGTCATCTGCAAACTTGCTAAGGGTGCAGTCCACACCATCCTCCAGATCGTTAATGAAGATATTGAACAAAACCGGCCCCAGCACCGACCCTTGGGGCACTCCACTTGATACCAGCTGCCAACTAGACATGGAGCCATTGATCACTACCCGTTGAGCACGACCATCCAGCCAGTTTTCTGTCCACCTTACCGTCCATTCATCCAGCCCATACTTCTTTAACTTGCTGGCAAGAACACTGTGGGAGACTGTATCAAAAGCTTTGCTAAAGTCAAGAAATAGCACATCCACTGTTTTCCCCTCATCCACAGAGCCAGTTATCTCATCATAGAAGGCAATTAGGTTAGTCAGGCATGACTTGCCCTTGGTGAATCCATGCTGACTGTTCCTGATCACTTTCCCCTCCTTTAAGTGGTTCAGAATTGATTCCTTGAGGACCTGTTCCATGATTTTTCCAGGGACTGAGGTGAGACTGACTGGCCTGTAGTTCCCCGGATCTTCCTTCTTCCCTTTTTTAAAGATGGGCACTACATTCGCTTTTTTCCAGTCATCCGGGACCTCCCCCAATTGCCATGATTTGTCAAAGATAATGGCCAATGGCTCTGCAATCACATCGGCCAACTCCTTTAGCACCCTCGGATGCAGTGCATCCGGCCCCATGGATTTGTGTTCGTCCAGCTTTTCTAAATAGTCCCGAACTACTTCTTTCTCCACAGAGGGCTGGTCACCTCCTCCCCATACCGTGCTGCGGAGTGCAGCTGCCTGGGAGCTGACCTTGTCTGTGAAGACAGAGGCAAAAAAAGCATTGAGTACACTAGCTTTCTCCACATCCTCTGTCACTAGGTTCCCTCCCTCATTCAGCAAGGGGCCCACACTTTCCTTGACTTTCTTCTTGTTGCTCACATAGCTGAAGAAACCCTTCTTGTTACTCCTAACATCTCCGGCTAGCTGCAACTCCAAGTGTGATTTGGCCTTCCTAATTTCACTCCTGCATGCCTGAAGAATATTTTTATACTCCTCCCTGGTCATTTGTCCAATCTTCCACTTCTTGTAAGCTGCTTTTTTTGTGTTTAAGACGAGCAAGGATTTCACTATTAAGCCAAGCTGGTCGCCTGCCATATTTACTTTTCTTTCTACACATCGGGATGGTTTGTTCCTGCAACCTCAATAAGGATTCTTTAAAATACAGCCAGCTTTCCTCGACTCCTTTCCCCCTCATGTTATTCTCCCAGGGGACCTTGCCCATCAGTTCCCTGAGGGAGTCAAAGGCTGCTTTTCTGAAGTCCAGGCTCTGTATTCTACTGCTCTCCTTTCTTCCTTGTGTCAGGATCCTGAACTCGACCATCTCATGGTCACTGCCTCCCAGGTTCCCATCCACTATTGCTTCCTCTACTATTTCCTCCCTGTTCGTGAGCAGCAGGTCAAGAAGAGCTTTTCCCCTAGTTGGTTCCTCCAGCACTTGCACCAGGAAATTGTCCCCTACACTTTCCAAAAACTTCCTGGATTGTCTGTGGACCGCTGTATTGCTCTCCCAGCAGATATCGGGGTGATTAAAGTCACCCATGAGAACCAGGGCCTGTGATCTAGTAACTTCTGTTAGTTGCTGGAAGAAAGCCTCGTCCACCTCATCCCCCTAGTCTGGTGGTCTGTAGCAGACTCCCACCACGACATTACCCTTGTTGCTCCCACTTCTCAATTTAATCCAGAGACTCTCAGGTTTTTCTGCAGTTTCATACTGGAGCTCTGAGCAGTCATACTGCTCTCTTACATACAACGCAACTCCCCCACCTTTTCTGCCCTGCCTATCCTTCCTGAACAGTTTATATCCATCCATGACAGTACTCCAATCATGTGAGTTATCCCACCAAGTCTCTGTTATTCCAATTACATCATAATTCCTTGACTGTGCCAGGACTTCCAGTTCTCCCTGCTTGTTCCCCAGGCTTCTTGCATTTGTGTACAGGCATTTAAGATAACTCACCGATCGTCCTGCTGTCCCAGTATGGGGCAGGAGCCCTCCCCTCTTGCACTCACCTACTTGTGCTTCCTCCCGGTATCCCACTTCCCCACTACCTCGGGGCTTTGGTCTCACAATGCGCAGTCAACCCGTGGAACTCTTTTCCAGAGGATGTTGTGAAGGCCAAGACTATAACAGGGTTCAAAAAAGAACTAGATAAATTCATGGAGGATAGGTCCATCAATGGCTAGCAGCCAGGGTAGGCAGGGATGGTGTCCCTAGCCTCTGTTTGCCAGAAGCTGGGAGTGAGAGACAGGGAATGGATCACTTGATGATTACTTGTTCTGTTCATTCCCTCTGGGGCACCTGGCATTGGCCACTGTCGGAAGACAGGATACTGGGTTAGATGGACCTTTGGTCTGACCCAGTATGGCCGTTCTTATGTTCTTATCTAATCAGCTTTCAACAGAAATTGGTCCAGGAAATGTCTTCTTAAAAACCATTTTTATAGGGGTTTATTTCACAATACTATATGTTCAGTCTACAGTAAGAATTCGATCCATTGCTGACAGTCCTTGTCAGCAGTGGGACTCCTTTGAGCTTTTGTTGAAATCAGTTTAACTGCTAAAGTGGACAGGACAAAACATTCTGCACTGTAGCCTGACCCAAAGTTGGGTGTATATATAACTGTAACTTGAGGATTAACAGGTTCTTGTCCCAAGATCAGGCCCAGTAAGATTATTATAAAGTTATCCTATAATTTGGAAACCCCGATGTGCACAGGTGCAACACTCACACTATAGGAATTCTCTCTATATATAAATATATGATTTATTAATAATTTAGCAAAGTTATACACACACTTAAACTTAACAAGGCAGATAGAGATAATACAGAAAGTACATTTGGCCGTCCATACTTACACCCTTATCTTTCATACTTACCCATTATCTTTCTCATCACCGTCATCATCGTCCTCTTCCCCGATGGCCATCATTCTGGCCCCTCCCAACGTCTACATCTCTCCAACCTATCTGCTGCCCCTGGGATGTTACTTTGATAGTAGGTTATGCTGACGCTGCCATGACCAATGCATTTTCAATAGAGGACCTTATTTGTATTTTCTCCCCTTAAGGTGTCCGTTTTCTATAGGTTAGTATATGTATGATGTTACCCTATTAGCATACATGTCAATTTGCATGGCAGCTTTGCGTTCGGAGGTTCTGTCCGGAACCTTCCGGTTGCTGGTGTCAGCTACGTTCTGTGGGTGGCTGATGTCCGTATTCTGGACAAATTTCCCCCACTGGCATACCACTTTCAGTTCCCTATAACTTATGAGTTACTTAAGTTTATCTATGCCAAAGGTTATAGGCCTCAAGCCTCACACTATCTACTAAAGCCAAATTTTACAGGATAAAAGCCTGTAGGTTCCTTGCATTACTACTAAATTTAATAAAGCAGAATAACAAAGCAATGAATATAATACAGGTAAACTGGCCCACTGGGCTACAGCACCAGGGTTGAAAAAAGTGAGATTTGGTTCCCTGCTTTCCCCATCTGGAAACTGCTCTCATTCTTCGAGAAGAAACGGGTAGCAATTCTTACCATCATTGCTGTTTAGTTACCCTTAAAGTTCCCTTATCAGAGGTGGTGTTCTCATAGTTCTCAAGAGGTTTTACCTTTCAGACTCCCCATTCTATCTCTGAAGATTTAAACACAGAACATTGAGTGACGTGCAGAAAACTTACATGAGTTTGTTTGCACTCTGGCATAATGTTAGGTACATTTGGATCTAAGGCTCAGTCCTACAATATGCTGTTCCCTCTCAATTCCCATTAGTAAGTGGATGTTCAGCGCCTTGCAGGGTCACAATCTTAATCAATATATTGCTTTTTCTCTCGAACCTGAGATGCATTTTTCTGCATCTGAAACCCATGTCAACACAATGGACTTGGCTGGCAAAATGAACCACTTACAATAGTATTCCACAGTATGGGACACCTACTCATATTACTGAGATCAACTTGTGGTAATACTCCCTTAATAGACTGGTCAAAAAAGTCCAGTTGAAAGGTAAACATTGTTTTTAACGGCTGTATAGAATGCTTGCCATGATTAAACAAATGGTAGCTGTGGGATGGTGAGTAGGGTGACCAGATATCCCGATTTTATAGGGACAGTCCTGATTTTTGGGTCTTTTTCTTATATAGGCTCCTATTACCCCTCCACCCCCGTCCTGATTTTTCACACTTGCCTTCTGGTCACCCTAACTGTGGGTGGAGAAAAATCTCTTAGATGTTCATATCTGAGTTTCAATTGAATGATAAATGGAGACCTGCTTTTAACACATTGAACTGACATGCAAACATCTATCACCCTATGTAGTGGTCTCACGCTCTCCAGTGCTGAGGGAGGCCACTCTGCCTCGTTGTATTAGGTGGGAGTCCTCAGGCTAGGGTCACACCGGCAGGGCTGAGCCATAAGCAATCTATGGTTCTGGGCCCGTCTAACAGAGGCAAACAAATGACAATAAGCCTGGGGCTCTTGTCCCCACCCTAGGGTGGGGCTGCGCCCTGCATAATCTTTAGGTCGCAACCCTTCAGCTGGGACTGACAGCAGTTAACAGTCTGAGGCCCTAGCCCTCATGTGGGGCCGAGCTGATTAGCAGGCTATAGCGTAAGCCTTCCAGCTAAGGCAGCCAGCAAACACACACAGTCAATAGCTCTAGCCCTTTGGGCCGGGCCCAGCAGGGAGCAGGCTTTAGCCTCAGCTTTGGGCTAAGGCAGCCAGCAAACATACACAGTTTCAGGGTTCAAATAGCGATGAGCACCCATACAGTCTAGGGTGCTGGCAGTGGTGTTGAAGGAGCACAGGCCTCCTGGCATAGGGAGCGGAGTCGGCCACCCCAGAGTGTCTTGGGCCGGGTCAGGGTTCACTCCTTTGGCTCCGGGTCTTCTCTTCCTGGGGGTGGACCATCATCGGGGTCACGGCCTGAGCCCCAGGCCCTACAGCAGCCTCTGCCACCAAAAAGTCCTCCATAAAGGGCGCAGTTGCGCTTAGGGTCTCTGGCCGGTGGCGAAGGACCCAGGTTCTTCCTTGCGCTGGAAGGATATGTATGAACTGCTCAAGCACAACTTGTTCGGCGACTTCAGCCCCTGTACGACATTCTGGCTGTAGCCAGCGCCAGCACGCATCCTTCAGCTGCTGGGCTACTGCCTTCGGTCGGGCCCTGGGAGCGTAGCTCTTCCCGCCCAGAGTCGCCGCCGGAATGTCTCCGGTGTGATCTCAAGTGCATCGAGGATTGTGGCCTTCAGCTGCCCATAGTACTGGACTTCCCCCAGGTAGGCAGCCTGGGCTGGGCATGTCAAGTACGGAGCCAATAGGGTGGCCCATTGCTTCAGGGGCCACTTACCTGCAGAGGCAACCCTCTCAAACGTGATAAGGAAGGCTTTGCGATAGTCCTCAGGACCCATTTTTGCCAAGCGCACTGGGACCGTGGGGTCAGCTGTCCCATATCATGACTGGAAATAAGGCAAAGTTTTAACGGTGGGGGTAGTTAACTATTGGAACAATTTACCAAAGGTCATCATAGATCTTCATCACTGGCAGTTTTAGATCAAGATTGGATGTTTTTTCTAAAATATATGCTTTAGGAATTATTTTGGGTAGGTTTTGTGGCATATGTTTATACATGAGGTAAAATTAGATTATCACAGTGGTCCCTACTGGTTTTGGAATCTATGAAAATTGTAGTAGTTGAATTAAAAGGACATTGTCAAGTTACAAGAAATTATGGGCCAACTTTTCTGCTAGTACTAATGGAATTTCACCCAGTTAAACCAGCAAAGAATTTGACCCTATGTATTTTTGAGGTAGATTTCCTTACCTATGTTGCTAAATAATGCTTTGGATCATTAAAACCATAAACAATGTTAAAAATCAAACTTACTGTTTCACTTTTTATGCTGCTGGTTTACTTTTTGCATCTTTCCCCAGTTGTTTCATGCTGGCAGCATGCCCAAACGTTTGGTGGCAAACGCTGCAGGGGGAATATGTCAGTTCTTTTTTTTTTTCTATCCTCCCCAAAAGGTTTGTAAAAGCATACCTTGTGGCAAATTTAAACTCCTGCGTGTTTTGCTATTGACTTCAGATGGGCCAGTATTTCGCCCATGGTGTTTATTACATACTATATAAATACCATAATTTCAGACTCTGTCTTGCACACTCTGGTCAAATCCCCCAAAGTGCTGGCTATCTGCTGAGCACCTGCAACTCTCACTGATGTCATTGGGGGTTCCAGTTGCTCAGTGTATCTCAAGATTTGGCCCTCAAAGTTTATTATACACTGTCCTCGTGACATACAATAGCCTATCGGTTGAGCTGCAAATCTTTCTTTTACTTCAGAGGCTCTAATTAGCTGCCCCAGTGGTTTGGCTGGATCTGTTGTCACACAGGAGACTGGAGACTGGGCGCAACCATGAGACTTACACTTCTAGGCTAGTAAATCCTGATATTATTGTGGAGATGATGCTTCAGGCACAACTCCTGCTACATCTGCATCAGCAAGAGTGGGCTAGATAGTAGAGAAAGAGCTAGTGTTGTGAAAGAAAGGGGAAATGAAGGAGAGGTGTAAAAATGAGTAAGCAAAAATTCCTCTGCTCTCCTTTGATTAAACCACTTTGTTTTCCTTTTTCTTTTGCTTGTTTCGGAAGTGAGGATGAGAAGGAGCCTGTTACTTTATTATATTTCACTTAATTATTTTTCTTGAACATTTTATCTCCTCCTCTCTCTTCTGCTAGTAGTAATGATTTTAAAGTACCTTGCTCTGACCTGTGGTTCCTCATTAGAAATTATATTGCTCCTGAAGAAGAGCACCATCACTTCT
The DNA here is from genome assembly GCA_037349315.1 of Chelydra serpentina. Classification (NCBI taxonomy): domain Eukaryota; kingdom Metazoa; phylum Chordata; order Testudines; family Chelydridae; genus Chelydra; species Chelydra serpentina. Next base: position 29,718,031 of record JBAIAC010000029.1, on the reverse strand, counting down.
CTGGCAACTTTCTTTAGTAAGAAAGACAAAAGAAAATATGGGCAACAGGAAACTGCAAATGCAAGTGCTCTGTTTCTTTTAGCCTTGTTCTTTAACAAATTAAATTTCACATCCAGTTTACACTCTTTACGACGGGTTTGAAAACGACTGCTACTATCTTTGTGATCTGAGCTTGTGGAGAGTAAGAGTGGCAGAATCTATTTCTGCCAACCTGTACAGTGGTGAAGCGTAACCCAGCAGTCTAACAAACCATGTTAAAACAAGAGAAGCCTAGAGAAAAAGATCCTGGGAATTTATGAAGCAAGATGCCATTCATTGACTGGTGCTGCTGCCCTAGAAATGAAAATATGGTGCTGAAGCAATGATGGCAATTTGTTTGGTATTTTTAAAGTGTGGGGAAACACTCTATATTGTCGGTGCATAATAGATCTACTTTATCTTGGAAATTTAATTTCCCTCTTTAATAGTGTCATGGAGCTAAAGTAGATTTGAAAAAAGGAGCTTGGATGATTGCCCAGGATCCTTTCAATCGTCTTCATCTGCTGCCCAAGAGGCAATGACAGATGCATTATTAAATTGCTATTGCTTGAATAATGTCTGTCTGCTTGGGAACGTTGTGCAGTTATATCTGGTTAATCCAAATCATTTTACAAAACCCCGTTTTAATTTCCAGTAGAAAACAATCTTCAGTTTAACCAAGGAGTAGTCCACAGAGTACATTCTGCTACAGTAAAGCTGGTTATTTATGCCAGTATAATCTTGTGGATACTTGCTTGCAAGGAAATACTAAGCACTGCCAGCAAATTAAGGTTTTATCTTGGTAAGTGGATATGAAATGTATTACCCTAAAAACAACTATAAGGCTTGACATGATCCAGGAGAACAAGGAAAGTCACAGTTAAGACTGCAGCTCTCCCTTATTTGTTTCAAGCTAGTGGAGCACATAAAATGGGATACCCACACTTTGGAGCCTGCTCTCTCACTCCCCCGAAAAAATCAAGAAGTGAGTCAAAGATCAAAAATGGTCATGTGGATATTCTGAAACTCTGCACAAATAAAATCACTTTTTGGCTGAGAGAGCTTGAGAAACTTCAATCCAAGAATGAATTTTCTGAGAATGACTTAAGTGACTAGGAAATGAATAAAAGCAACCATTTGGGTTCATTCCTTTTTCAGATGCTTCATGAAGCATGAAGGAGGCTTGGAATCTCCCTCACAGCTTCTTCCAAACTTTTTGTTTGCTTGCTTGCTTTTTACATGATAAATTAGATAACTGATTGCATCTAATTGGATTGTTTTTCTTGGAAAGATTCGTGGAAGCTTGTTAAACTAGTAGGACTATGACATCTTGAGTACCAAAGAAGTGGAGTTATTGAAGGGGGAAGTGATTCCTTACACTTCTCTATATGCTGCGGCAAAGTGCGCTAGAGGGATGTGATTTATTAAAGCGCACTGTACTGACCTTTTATTGTCCTTTGCAGACCCCAATGGCTCACTCAAAAAGGTACCTAATTCGCATTAATGTAGTCATGTTTAAAACTCTGGTGGTGGTTTCTGCTAAATATCTATTTAATGCAGATGTCTTGTGAGGAGAGCTGTTTAGTTACAGACTGAACACTGCTCCTTCAATTTGGAGCTCTTTCAGTTGCTAACTGATTCCTTCTAGATGACTGCAAGCAAAATGAGAGAAATCCAGACTAGATATTTCTGATACCTGTAGATGTGATATATCTTGATTTTTAGTAAAGACTTCTCATGTATCCACATGACAGTCTCATAAGCAAACTAGGGCAATGTGGTATCAGTGAATTACTATAAGGGTGGTTGAAAGACCATACTCAGAGTAGCTTTGCCGTCAAACTGGGCAGAGGGGACACATATCCAGTGAGGTCTCACAGGGGGTCTTCCTGAGTTTGGTACAATTCAATGTTTTCATTAATGACTTGGATAATGGAGTGGAGAGTATGCTGATAAATTTTGCAGATGACACCAAGCTGGGGGCGTTACTAATACTTTGAGGACAGGATTAGAATTCAAAATGACTGTGACAAATTAGAGAATTGGTCGGAACTCAGCAAAATGAAATTCAACGAAGACAAGTGCAGAGTATTATGCTTAGGAAGGAAAAATCAAATGCACAACTACAAAATGGGGAATAACTGGCTAGGCAAAGGATCTGGGCGTTACAGTGGATCACAAATTGAATGAGTCAACAATGTGATTCAGTTGCAAAAAAAAGGCTATTATCAAAAAGCACAAAACTGGGTGAATGGGTAACAAAATGGCAGATGAAATTCAATGTTGATAAATGCAAAGTAATGCACATGGGAAAACATAATCCCAACTATACATATAAAATGATGGGGGATCTAAATTAGCTGTTACCACTCAAGAAAGAGATCTTGGAGTCATTGTGGATAATTATCTGAAAACATCCACTCACTGTGCAGCGGCAGTCAAAAAAGCTATCAGTGTTGGGAATCATTAAGAAATGGATGGATAGATAAAATAGAAATTATCATATTGCCTCTCTATAATCCATGGTGTGCCCACATCTTGAATACTGCATGAAGATGTGGTCATCCCATCTCAAAAAAAGATCTACTGGAATTGAAAAAGGTTCAGAAAAGGGCAACAAAAATTATTAGGGGTATGGAACGGCTTTCATATGAGGAGAGATTAATAAGACTGGGACTTTTCATCTTGGAAAAGAGATGACTAAGGGAGGGATATGATAGAGCTCTATAAAATCATGACTGGTGTGTAGAAAGTAAATAAGGAAGTGTTATTTACTCCTCCACCTACCACAAGAACTAGGGATCACAAAATGAAATTAGTAGGCAGCAGATTTAAAACAAACAAAAGGAAGTATTTCTTCCCGCAACGCAGAGTCAACCCGTGGAACTCTTTGCCAGAGAATGGTGTGAAGGCGAAGACTATAACGGGCTCAAAAAAGAACTAGATAAATTCATGGGGGACAGGTCCATCAATGGCTATTAGCCAGGATGGACAGGGATGGTGTCCCTAGCCTCTGTTTGCCAGAAGCTGGGAATGGGCGGCATTACCTGCTCTATTTCCTCTGAAGCACCTGGTATTGACCATTGTTGGAAGACAGAATACTGGGCTGGATGGACGTTTAGTCTGACCCAGTATGGCCGTTCTTATGTTCTTAGTATCATTCTGGGGTGTATTAACAGGCGTGTCATATGTAAGGCATGGGAGGAAATTGTCCCAATCTACTTGGCATTGGTGAGGTTCCAACTAGAATACTGTATCCAGTTCTGGGGGCCACAATTAAAGAAGAACATGGATAAATTGGAGAGAGTCCAGAGGAGAACAACAAAAATGATAGGTCATGTTTTCTAAACCTTTTATGAGGAAGTTTTAAAAAAAACCAAAAAAAACAACCTTCCTCATATGTTTAGTCTTGAGAAAAGACTGACACTGGGACATAAGTCTTCAAATATGTTAATAATTGTTATAAAGAGGACGATGATCAATTGTTCTCCATATCCACCAAAAATAGGGCAAGAAGTAATTGGCTTAATCTGCAGCAAGGGAGATTTAGGTTAGATATTAGGAAAAGCTTTCTAACTATAAGGATAGTTAAACACAGGAATAGGCTTCAAAGAAGGTTGTGGAATATCCATCACTGGAGGTTTTTAAGAACAGGTTAGACCAGTGGTTCCCAAACTTTAACAACCTGTGAACCCCTTTCACTAAAATGTCAAGTCTCACGAACCCCCTTCTAAAAATGAATATTTCCAGGGATTTTCTCCTTTACCTGAGTATAAATTATAAAAGCAGTGATCTTGGAAATATAAAATTTGTTTTTATGACATGCTTATTACACACGTTATTAATTATTAATTTTCATTAAAGTATTTTTATTACATTATGAAAACAGCTACACTCTTCCAAGATCTCACTTTCGTAACTTGTTCCACTTTGAATAAGCCTGTTATAAGACAAGAAACTTGATGTTTCATCAAGGAGTATCTGATGTGAAACAGCATGAAGGTATTTAAGAAGCCAACTCAGAGATACTCCTACACAAGCATTCAGGTCTTGAGCAGTCCAGGCAAACAATGCATATTACAACAAAGCTTAAGCTTGTTCTTCATAATAATTTTAAAAACAATATTAGCTGCATATTTAATTTTAAAAACAGCAAAAAATATCAACCTCCCTTTCCATTTCTTATAAGAAGTCTTGAAGTTTAAATCTCCTCAGTGTGATAGAGATGTTTGCTTTGATCTGCTTAGCTCTTGGAAGTCCAGGGGCTCCGGGCTGCTGGGCCCGTGCTGCCCGGGGTTTGTAGGGACAGCATTATCTGCCATTAGGGAATTTTTTCCCAAGAACCCCCTGTAACATTTCGTGAACCCCCAGGGGTTCACAAGGAAAATTACCTTATTTTTTTTCCACAGTCTGTAGGGCATATCGAAGTAATATGGATGTAAACACATTATCATTAACATCCATGGAACGTATGATTCTTGAATACAGTATGTTCAGGGAAACAAAAGTTGCTGTTTTGGATGAAATGTCTAAGATATTTTAAAACCTCTTCCTCCTGTTCATTCTTTCATGGGTCGTAGGCTGGGTTATCTATCTCGTTGTGTGTGCGCATTGGATGCATTTCTTCCAGGATGTGGTGGCTCATTTCCTTGAGTACTTCTATGTTTTCTGACTTTTTTTCACTCACATAGATAGCTGTAAAAGCTTGAAGGAAGTGAGTCATCCTCCTGAAATAAGCTACTTATTGGACTGAAGATACTGAATTCAAGAATCGCATGCTCCATGGATATGAATTTATAGGTAATCTTTGAAAAAAGGTAGTGAGGACTCAGCATATTGTATTCCATATGTTGAAATAGCTTTGGAAAAAACATTTAAAAAAACTCTGAGCTTCATTTTAGAACATTGATTTAATGTCTGATTTCAGAATTCCAGTCACTAATGTGTGAAAGCTACAGATTAAGAAGAGACAAGGAGAATTTCTGATATGAAATTTGGGACATCAGGATGGCTCAAGAGGCGTAATTGCATACCGGGTGTCCTTAATATAGTATTTTGAGTTTTGCAGCTGAAATGTTGCAGATGCAATGTACTTGTAATCACTAGTCATTTTATCGCTTGCTAAAAACGTACATTTAGGCTTTTAAGCTTCCTCTGGGACTATCTCAGAAGGCATTCCATATATCCTGTAATGCAGGGGTGGCCAGCCTGAACCTGAGAAGGAGCCAGAATTTACCAATGTACATTGACAAAGAGCCACAGTAATATGTAAGCAGTCCCTCATTAGCACCCCGCTCTCAGCGCCTCCCCGTCCCTCTCTGCACCTCCAGGTCAGCTGTTTTGTGGCATGCAGGAGGATCGGGGAGGGGCAGAGGGGGAGGAGTGAGGGCATGGCAGGCTCAGGAGAGGGGGCGGGAAGGGGTGGAGTGGGGCAGGGCATGTGGCAGAGCCAAGGGTTGAGCAGTGAGCACCCCCCCCGCCCCCCGGCACCTTGGAAAGTTGGCGCCTGTAGCTCCAGCCCCAGAGTCGGTGCCTATACAAGGAGCCGCATATTCACTTCTGAAGAGCTGCATGTGGCCCCGGAGCCACAGGTTGGCCACCCCTGCTCTAACGGTATATGGCAGACATGTGTTTGTCCTCTGAGAGAGAGCGCACAACATACTCTTTTCCATCGTGAGGAGCAAGCATCCCAAGAGTGGGTGTCTGCATGCTGCCAAGTTACTGAGTTGGCATCTGACTACAATCATAAGTAGTTAGTTTAAAAATAGATGAGAAAATACTATTTTTGTAAAACGTATGTTTCATGTTATGCATTGCATAGATAACGTTGGTTTTCTTAGAATTGTTTTAACATTTAGAGGTGGAATCTAACAGGACACCAGCTCCAAACCTCAGGAACCAAACCATAATACAGAATCTGAATGCTGCTGAACTTTTGGGAAGTTGGGATCTGGATGCAGATCTGAACTTTGTGACCTGCACATCCAGTGCTAATTAACCAGCTTGTTATGGTCTGATGGGTATATGAAGGTAGCTAGAAACATTTAATTCCAAAAATGCTGACCTGCATTTCCATTGTCGAAGGGTGTAGGCAAATTTTCCATTGTCTGGCATCTTAGTCAACTGAGTGGTCAAAAGCTCGTGATGAAAATGATCTAAATTATTCTCTTAATTAGAGACAAAAAGGGGATGTGTATGTGGGAGAGGCAGTGTGGCATAGTGAAGCAGGTACAGAAGTGGTACTTCGGAGACCTGGGTTCTCTTCGTGACTCTGTCATTCACCTGCTGGGTGACTGGGCAAGTCACTTCACCTCTTTGTGCTTCTTACTGGGCAGGTGGGGCTCAACAGCTGTGGCAATGAGACCACATAGAAGAAGGAAAACTGATGTCAAACCAAGAACATCAGGCCTGGGGAGCTGGTTTGTAACAGTTGTGACAGTCACACATGCTCTATGGGTGTGCACTGCCAACCCCAGCTGACTGACAGGGTGATAGGGAAGCAAAATACTAGAGACAAAGGAATTTTGTGCCAAATGTGCTCTGTCCAAAACACTTCCAAATGAGCACTTCCAAAAGAAGGAAAAGAATAGTAGTAATGATTAAAATAACTAATACAAAACACTGAGGGATCCCATCTGTCCTTTGCTAGCTTTTCCAGAGCCCCTAATTATCTAGAGAATGTAAGACTACAAGAGAGAAGAAAGTGCAGAATAATGCCAAAGGAGGCAATTCCCCATGATCATATTTGGCTTCTTAAAAGTTGTTCCTGGTGCAAGCTATATCTCCTATATGTCGAGTGGTAAAACAATAAGAAGGGAATGCCAAACAGCCAATATTTTTCTCTGTACGGGATTTAAAACAATGGAGGGAGAAAAGGTTATTTGCGTTTCCCAGGCGGGGGTTGGACAAACACTGTTGCATGAGTGGAATTAAAAGATGGAAGATTACCACATGTTCATCATTTATTTATTTCTCTCGAGACAGGTCCAAAAGGAGGCAGTATTTTTTACTGATGCTATATTTATTGCACACAGTTATATTTAGGTTGTTATACCATTCTCATCTAGAAAAATCTGAAAGGGTTTTACACCCTTTATGAACCATATCCAGTATAAATAGAAGTCCTTTTACTCATTGTTAGCAATATTTCCATGGCAGTATTTCAATCTCAAACGTGAAACATGGCAGCTGTTAATGGTACATAACTGTATTACTCAATGATTGAAGACAAGAATTGAATGTCATATTCAAATGAAAGTGCTGGGAAGTCTAATCAGCGAAATGCAATTAATCACATTGGAATTTGGTCAGGACTTCCCTTCTCTTGCAACACTCATCACAAAGGTTCAGATTATAAATCTCATCCAAAACTTGGTACTTGCAACTGCATGATTCTTCTTGCTACCATATTGGAAAACTGACTCTGTACTGACTCAAAAAGAAGAGGATTATATACTGAGCTGCCAGCACCATTTCCTGCAACATCTTGGTTCTCCACTACTGATGAGACTGGACTGTCCTAGCTTATGAGATCACAACCCCAGTAAGGATGCAGGCCCCTGAAAGTTGCAGTATACATTAAAAAGGGATGTGTGTCAAATAGATTACAGATTTAGACATTCAGCATACAGTTTATGAAAGAAGCAGAGAGGGGTAGATGATAGTGATATGATGATGGTGATTTTAAAAAAAATTAAACTTCATTATGAATACATATACTCAACTCTGCAGAACAAGATCAGTATTTAATCATTATAGTTAGTTACAGAAAACAGTGCTCCTCAAGCCTTTTCACAGGGCAGACCACAACAGAGACTTTCTTGTGGACCATTTTGCCTCCTATTCACAATTGCACAGCTGCTGCAGTTGTTTACATGGGAAAGTATTAGGAAAGTATTTAGCTGTTTTTAATGTGATTTAATAGCAGGAAAGAATGATTTGGAACCATGTAAATAGTCCATTCTTCTCTGCAGACTGCCTTTGGTCAAAGGACTGTGGTTTAAGAACCAGTAACAGAAAGCATCATAGAAATGGAGTGTAAATAACACCCCACATTCAGCTATAATTATACAGAAACAATGTAACAATTTCCCTTCCTTTAGTGTGGATATTTTAGATACAATAACTTTGGAGGCTTGCACTATAAAAGGCTGCTCTGTACTCAGCCCAAACCAAGAATCTGCAAATCTGAGTGGTGGTAGACTGACTAAGAAGCAGATAAATCAGCCTTTATTAAGAAGAAAAGACTATGAAGAACCTTTTTAGCCACATATGAGATAAAGTGCAAGAGAGAAACTTTAAGGAATAAAATGAGCCTGAAGTCTTCCTCTTCCATTTTTGTTTCCTGACCTCACTTTAATTTTGCTTTAATCACTAGACTAGAGTTACAAATCATGTAGTGTTTAATAGTACTAATTAAACTGTACTCTACATTTTAATCATATATAATGGTTTATATTATTGGAGTTGTGTGTGATATAGCTACATATTTGTTAAAGTGCCACACTTCATGTAAAGAGTCAAGTCCATATACACTTTAACTGCCTTTAAATGCCAATCCATTCCAGCAAGACGAATTAAAATCTAATGGCTAAATATTTTTGTAGCGGGGAGGTATGTACAGCAAATTTGATCAGATTTGCTGTTACTTAGAGGCTTGAACTCGTCATATTGTAGCATGATGTCACTTCTAATATTTCATCAGAAACAAATGTTATGAACAGCCTGTGTCAGGAACCATGCAGAGTGGGGGTGGGCTGGTATGCAGCAACATGCCTTTTGATCTCCAGAAAGCCCTGCAGCTTTTAACTATTTTTTATTATTTCCTTTACTCTTTATTTGTTATGGGTAAAGTTCACCCCTGTGCACTTAGATGGCTGAAGTGGGACTCAGGTGGTATAGTTGTTATGTTGGTCCACTATGTGAATGTAAATGCCATCCTAAGTAGATGGGCCATGTAAGAAGTTAACATAGACTGCTTAAAATAATGCATTGAGTGTCCCAAATCAGTACGGCGAGTCATCACAATGAAGAAGATAAGCATCACGTAGAGGAAAAAGCATCCAGTGATGAAGAAATGCTTTTCAGAGCTGTAATGTTTCCTCATTGAACACTCCTACTGTGAACCCGCTCACCCAGTCAGTCGGTCCACGGTTCGCATACGTGGCTAGGTATCACAAGGTTGTGCATGCCTACTCCACTTATTCATTCTAGCTGGTGTCTCTGCAAGAGTGTGTTTGTGGGTTATTCCCCTCCCACCACCCCCATTCCCAGCAGATATAGCTGGGAAATTATTTGGAAGATAACGCATACTTTTCCTTCTGGTGTGCACGTTGTCTCAAATGTTTTTTCTGTGACTGGTAATCATGTGCAGCAAATTCACATGCCTTGAACTTGCACTCCAAGGACAGATACAGAGATCAGGTTGAAAATTTGATTCATAAGCTTTTTAATTTGACCTTTAGAGTTGAAGCAGCAGTAGGCAATAGGAGCTACAGCTGCCAGTCCCACAGCAATTCTGTCCTGGTGGTTAATGCAGTTTAAGTATTTATGAAGAGGCTGCACAAATATCTATTAATCTTTCTTAAAACAGTTGAATGAAGAAAGCAGCAGTCACGTGCATCTGCAGCAGTGGTAGGGGACCTACATTGTGATATAGCCACAAGTATAAAAAATGAAGCTGGCTGTTTTTTGAGCGCTCCTTTGACATCTTTGAGTTAGAAATAAATGGGCAGGGCCGGCTCCAGGCACCAGCTTTCCAAGCTGGTGCTTGGGGCGGTATTGAGAATGGGGCGGCAGTCCGAGTCCCACGGCGGCAATTCGGCAGCAGCTTCGCTCTTCCTGCCGCCGAATTGCCGCTGCGGGACTCGGACTGCCGCGGGACTCGGACTGCCGCCTCATTCTCGCCTGCCGTGGCGGCAATGGGGCAGCAGGTCGGCCGCTCTTACCTTGCTGCCGCGGACTGGGACTGCCTGCGTCGGGTGACGCAGGCAGACGTTGCGGGGCCCCGCCTCCGACACAGGCAGACGTAGCGGGGCCCCGCCCCCGACGCAGGCAAGCGTCGGGGCAGGGCCCCGCTACATCTGCCTGCGTCGGGGGCGGGGCCGCCGCCCCTGCTTGGGGTGGCAAAATTATGAGAGCCGCCCCTGTAAATGGGTATCACTAGTGGGTGGAAAATAGATTTTTTCCCCCCCGCTAAGCAATATGTGGTGGTGTGTGTGTGCAGAATTACACTCAACTAAGATTAATATTTTACAAGTTTGTTTGTGTTTGCAGAGATCATAATATGGAGGGTTCCTCTTTGTAGAAGTTAGATACCTCTGTAAGCTCTGCCTTAAAGCTGCAGTTATCAGGGGCTCTGCCCTATATATTTGTATTATTAATAACTTTAAGCCATGGAAAGTGTACCCTGGTAAATGTATGTAATAATTTACCTCCTTATTTCATAAAGAATGCAATCTTAAGGCTTTTATTTAATTATTTTGAATTCTTTTGGGAATTGGATGCGGCAATGGGTGTGGATGGAGATGCGGGAAAGATGGTGGGTGCCCTGGAAGTGGGAGCAATGAAAGAGCGGTGGTTGACATTTTAAAAGAGCAGATGTATTGGGTCTGCAGACATGCTTGTGTAACTTGGAGAAATTTTGAGCTGTAATATGCTCTGAAAGAAGGAAGGAAAAGGATAACACATGCTTGAAATGAGACAGTAAACTTGCAGGTCAGCACACTTTCTTGCTTCTAGCTTAGGGATGAAGCACACATGGACAGGGTCCAAATAGAATAGAGAGCAGAGCTGGGTGCACCCAGCCACATACTAAGCTATGTGACAAATTGTTGGGCACATTTAGACTTACTGTGTTTTGGCTCCTCAGCAAAGATCTCAAAGACATGTTATGCAAACCGCGGGCTCCAGTCCAATAGCCAGTGTCAGGTCAGGGACAGTACAAATGTGTAGGCACAGAAATAGAAATGAACTAATAAAATTTCCTGTGCATGCCTGGCTTGGAAAAATAACATCTTTGAAAGTGCATTTGGAAGTTAAGAATATGCAAAACTCCTTAACTATTTCTGGGCTATACTGTTTCTGCTTGACTTTAATATAAGTAACCATGTTACCTTTTTTTTTTTTTTTTTAACTATTGAACAAAATAGCTTCTAAAAAGGACAGAACATAGTTATTCACACACTCCTTCCCCTTGTTTCTGATATCTATAGAGTTTCCTTTGATATGGTGATTGATACTGGATTGCCATGGTGCTTACCAGTTCCAAAAAAGAGGCCTTTGTTTGAGCAAATGAGATGGGCATCTATTCTTTATTCACAAATAGCCATTTGCGCAAATAATTGTGAGTTTTGCATATGCAAATATGCCCTCACAAAAACCAGAGGGCAGCTAAAAATGCCTTTTTAAGGTCGTAGTCCACAGTTTGCATGTGTAGAGTGTTTGCAGGATTGGGACCCAGGTGTTAACTTTTCAACATGAGATTACTGTTGCCATATGTGAAAATGAAATATTTTTATTGCAATAACGGAAAATAGTCACTGTTCCTCTCATCATGCGTGACCTGGACATTTAACAGCCTTTTACAAAAGATTTTAAATCTCCGATTTTAAAAGAACTGGAATTAACTGAAATGTTACTACCAGTAAGAGGCTGAAACTTGGTTTATGGTGTGTAGTTGGTCTTAACAAAACTGATCAAATTTTCTTCTTTATTTGTACTGAGGTCCACAGATCCATGACATTGGGTACATGGCTGTATGCAGCCTCGCAGGCAGACGAAACCTGTCAATCAGAGGCAAGTGTGGCTCCACCTATGAGAAACTCTCGATTTTGTCTGCAGACCAGCTCATCCCTGCTGGAGAGGAATTTAAAGGAGAAGAACAAGAAGGATAAAATAACCAGGCTGTCAGTCATCCTTTATCAGCAGAGGATTCTCTTTCTCCTCAGTGGCTGGGACTCTGTGTGCCTATGCAGAATGCAGCATGGCAGAGAACGCGGAGAGGGAAAACCAGACATTGGGTCTCCTGCATCTGCCCTGTTGATTAAGTGTCTGCATAGAGATCTGTGCCTGTTCTGTGGAGGCCCAGGCCTCTCTCAAGTGTTCAGGCATAGGCAGGGTTTCCAGCAACTGGCACAAGCGACTGGATCAGGCCCCAGGATCAGCAAGTGAGGCGGTTTCTCCCCTCATCCCCCACCACACACGTACCCGTGAGGGGAATGTTGTTTGAAGCACAGTGTCGAAGGGCCGGGGAAGCTACCCAGCTGGCCATTGGAGCCTGAGCTCCCAGCCACGTCTGCTGACCACAGAGGTAGCTGCCCAGCCTCTCCCCTCCCCTCCCCTCCCCTCCCCTCCTCTGCACTGCAGTGACAGTGGAGAGCTACAGACAGGGATCCAGAGCACACAGAGCAAGGGAGAGACTGGAGTAACCCCAAGGTCCTTCCCCCCCACTCTCCAGCGGGAAGATCTTTGCAAGATGATGACAGCTTGCACGGTCGAACCACTTATATGCTCAGGATTTGGTGCTGACACTACATATGGATTGTCTAGCGCCTCCGAGTCTGTCTATAAGAGGGTCCAGGTTTCTGACCCGTATAATAATACTGGTAATATATGGGAGAGATAGATCCTGAACTTTGTCTCAGTGCAAAGATATTTTTGTCTTCATAAGGAAGACATGGCCTTCATGCAGGTGCTGGCAAGACCTAATTGTTGAAGAATGTCCAGATTCCTGTGAATGTTTGAACTCTGCTTGTAGCCTAGGTAGAGGAATTCTCCAACGCTCTCCACGGTACTCGACCCCGCCTGCACTAGGGGTTCTGATGGCCCAGTTCTGAGGTTCTGGGCCTTGGTCTTCTGCCATTAGACTATTTTGGAAGGTGGGCCTGAAATTCTGTGACTCTTCCATATGCAGGGCAGCGTTGTCAGCATAGTCTTGGTCAGTGGAGGCTTCTTGACTAGCCTTGATTCCAATGAGTGGAGTGGCAAGACCTAAAATCTACTCAATAGCTTGACAGAATAGTGCTGGGGTGACAATGCATCCCTCCTACACACGTGAGGTTGTGTAGAAACATGGCACTCTCTTACCTGTGTGAAGATCACGCACCAGATTTAGCCAGGGTTTTGACCTGCTGACTGAATCAAAAGCTGCTTTGATCTCTCTCTCCACACACACACACACACACACACACACACACACACACACACACACACACACACACACACACACACACACACATATATATATATATATATATATATATATATATATATATATATATCATGTGAAGTAGATGGCCAAATTCTCGGTGCAGCTCAGCCAGAAGCTGGAGGCGGTGTCCTTTGTCAATCACCCGAAAGGGAAATCTGATTGCTATGGATGACAATGTCTGTTAAAGAGCTGCTGCATCCTGCCAAGAAGAACATGAGTGAAGACCTTTCCAGGGACCACTAACAATGAGATCAGCCTGTAGTTGCCATAATTGGTTTGAGAGCGTTTGCCTTTGTACAGGGACATTCTGATGCCATCTTTTTATGCTGCTGCTACTTTGCTTGATGCCCACACTGTTAAGAACAGTTGATGCAGGCCAATGCTCACTGATTCCGAAGTATCTTTGAGCAGCTCCAATGGAATGCTATCAGGTTAAGCAGCCTGTCTATTTCATAACTTTTGGATGGCCTTTCGTACTTCTTCGTGTGACGGAGAATTGGTGTTTGTTCCTGTATCTGCAGCTGTGCAGTTTGCCAGCTCAAATAGCTCCGGGTAGTCATCAGCAGGGGCATGTCTCACCGTGCTTTAATAAGGGGTTTTCCACCTGTACAGGTCCTCATGTATTGATGAGCAGGGAGAGCTGTCTGGTTTCGTGATAAGCATAGAATCATAGAATATCAGGGTTGGAAGGGACCTTAAGAGGTCATCTAGTCCAACCCCCTGCTCAAAGCAGGACCAATCCCCAATTTTTGCCCCAGATCCCTAAACTCATAACCCTGGGTTTAGCAGGCCAATGCTCAAACCACTGAGCTATCTCTCCCCCCATGTTAGAAGGCTGTTTATGGATGTCAGCTAGGTGTGGTGGCTCTGAAGGCAGGATGCAGATTGTTGTATTTCAGGCCGTCCTCTGCTTCGTCGGCCAGGGAGTTGATGTAGATCTCATAGTCACAATAGTGTTGGGTTCAAATATATAAATACTTGAACTTGATGTCACCATGTACATACTATTATTGTGAGCATATATTAAAAAATGAAAATCACAATTTTAATTGGGTTATTGCTCTTTAGCCAGTTTCGTAGCAAAGTCTAATGGGGGAACCAAACACTTCCCCTGTTTAATAAGACTATTTCTTCACTGCCATAAAGGTGTGTACTAATGTGCAATAGTTATCTTGCTGTAAAACCCTTATGGAGACAAGGCACTTGTGTGTACCACGAGGCATCTAGGTAAGAGCAACACCATACATCAACCAGCTGTCGTTGACATCACCCAGTTTACCTCATGGTAAATCTACAGTGCCTTTATGTGTACTGGGATTTTACAGGGGGGAATCTAACATGCATTAGCTACCACATTTACTAATGAATACAAAAACTAAGGCTGTGCTGAGTTATAGTACCCTAATAAGATGTTTCTCCATATTGTTCCCTTTGGAGGTGCTCTAATGACAGAATATACTGTTCTTTCTTATTGCTCTGAAGCATGGATTTCTGATGACACGAGTAGCTTTTAAAATGTTAGTGTGCAATAAGACACTGTCATTCTCTTGAGCAATTTGAACATGCCGTGATTGTTCCAAATACAAATGTGTTTGCTGACTATCATGCAAAATATGTAACTATAATCTCTTAAAATAACATGTCTTTGCAGAAACTAGTTTTATCTGCTCCACTTGACCTTTCTATATGTGATTGCTAACCGAAATAAGAGCAACAAAATAACTTTAAATAATGTCAGCACCCTTCAGAATTGGTTGAAGGCAGTGAATTGATTTATTTGTGTATCAGATTTTAAAACAGTCCAACAAGAAATCACCATCACAGCTGATATGGTTCTTGGCATTTTCAGGAAAAATAAGAACTGAAGGTTCAAACCTGTTTCCCTTTAAGTTATTGAGAAAGGTCCCATTGACTTCAACAGTGGGATAATGCCCTTAATGGGGACACAAACTGAACTAACTTCTCTGTCGTCTCTAAAAGTGACCACCTTGGGTCAACGTGGAACAACTCATACTGCTGTTCCCCATAATATATCTGCCTGTGGACAGTCTCCAGGGTTTTCACTCTGGCACTTCTCACCAGCGTTGGATTTAAACTTAAAAATATGTATCAGTTGATCTTGGCAAACTTCATATAAAACAACAGTAGAAACAGTAGGATGTAAGTGAAAGGTTAGACTGATCTTAACAGGAACCATGGAGTGTGTGTCTGGCATTGGCCTTCCTCACTATTGATTCATGCAAAAATTTAAATCTAGCTGTTGGGAATCCAGGGGAGAGATGTTGTTTAAAAAAAAACCAAGTAAAACATTCCAAGCCAGCTGTCTTTACACAGGACACAGAACTAAAATAAAACTACTGTTCTGTCATGCACACAGACTGGGCCAGATCCTCAGCTGCTGTAAATCAGTGTGACCCAGAACATATTGTGCTGTCATTCTGCACCTCTGTGAAAATACTGAATTCATTTTTGAAACGCAGAAATCCACAGAATGGGCTCCTGCATACTCTGGACCAGTTTCTCTTGCACCAAGATCTGCTCCTCATAGGAGCGATTGAGAGAGTAGTCAGAGAGCTGGTTAAGCCTCAGAATTTAGAGCATGTCCTACTTGACTGACTCTAACACTAACTACTACTCTTCCAGCTGGAGAAGCCATTTGGTAAAATTGGTGACGCACAGATGCATTCTGCCCTCCACCTGACTTGTCCCCCTCCTGCCCTGCAATGCAATGAGGCAGACTATTTGATGTGCCTAGAGGCCTCAACCAAGATTGCGATCTCATTGTGATATGTGCTGTACAAATGCAGTGAGAGACCGTCCCTGACCGAAAGAGTATTTGAGTTTATACTTTGCTTTCCATGAATATTATCTAATATTTGTTAATAATTTTGCTGTTTTCTGCAAACACTTCTGCCAGTAAATATTAATGGAAAATGAGCTGAAAAGCTTCACAAACAATACAGAAGTTAATTCAGTTTCTTTGGCAATTCTAATAGGGGTAGAAATAACCCTTATTCCGTTTTTAATTGACACATTAGTATGATCAGTAGTTAACATTGCTTTGGTAGTTGTTTTGAGGCCTTCTGTAGTCAACTGCAGTTTCTGACCTCTCAAACTTATTTATGAAAGCCCTTTTCATTGTACTGTAGATTCATGTAATAAACCAGGATCTGCATACCAGGCTCTGGGGATTGGAAGATGCGGATAGACACAGTATCTGATCGTTGACCTAAAATCAGTGCAAATGTTCTTTGAAATATGTATTATCAAGGAGTTGTGAGGCAAGGGGAATCGGAGCGACTCCCTCTAATCACAGCAGAACATTTCGGTAGTATGAATGTGTTTACTGAAACATTGAACGGATTTTATCAAACTTGAGGTTTTTTGGTTATGTTTTTGTAATGAATGTAAGTGCATGTAATTGATTATAATGGATACTTTTAGAAGTATTGTGTATTCCACATAGCTTCTTTTTATGAATGTAGCCATTCAACTATGGTGAGTGGGCTTGTTTTGCTGCAGTCCCTACAAATGGAACTCACCTTTTGATGCAGTCTGACATACCTCCCCCACTTTTTCTTCCTTCAGACCCTTCTGAAAACCTACTTCTTCCAAAAAGACTCCGAACCCTAACTCTCATGTTAAAGATTCACTAACAAACCAGTCAGCGTCAACTCTTCACCAAAAGGAAAATTAAAATAAAATACCCCAAATTACATTTTATTTCATGTAAGGGGCACCACAGGAACAGATGTGCAACTTTTGCACTTCCTGAAGGCTGCAGGGGATCACTGTGCTAGCCTACCTAGCTCAGTGTAGATGGGTAGAGCAGGGAGTGGGCCAGTTTGAGGCGCTCACATGGAGCCAATGCCCATGGGAGCTGTATTCCAGCTAGACCCCCAGGTCAGGGTTCCTGGGTCTCTCCTTTCCAATTCCTTCCTCTGCACTTCTTCCATATAAAACCTGAAGTGCATTTTATCCAAAGCCAGCCTAAGGAGACGAACTTTTCAGTAACATCTGAGTCCCTTCATGGGTCATGCCCGTCACAGTTACAGAAACTTCTGACAACAACGTAGCAGCAGTGTTATAGGGTGCTTATCGAGTCAGGTAGTCCCCTGTGCAGTCAGTACTACTGCTAATGCTCAAGGAAAGGGACAGGAGGCAGAAGAACAGGAAGGAAGGAGACAGGAAAATTCTTCTCTGCAAATCTCCAGACTTATAATAGCAAAGATGTGGGAAGTAGGTTTTGGAAATACCCTACCCTGCTTCATAGGTAGCCAGTATGAGTCATGTTTTACAGTGTAGTCCTGAGAAAAGCTTAACATGCTGGTACTGCAATTATATTAATGTATCCAAGCAAAATATTTTAGTAGAGTTGCCAAGTAATTCTGTTGACATGTATCTGATTATACTTGGGATATTTTTAATAATAAAAAGAATTGAGAACAATTTGTCAGTCATTTTAAGCTTAGAAAAACATACTGCAGCAACAAAGATCTCTACCAGCCTTTTGTGTTGTTGATACATTTCAGCACACAGTGTACAGCTTTTAAAGGGCATGATATTTTTAGAGATTTACAAGTAAACAATGTAAAAGTAGAATGCGGCCATTTATTAATCTATTTTAAGGTCTCTCACAGCACTCTTCTTTGCTGTCTGCTCACAAAAACAAAAGGCTTTTTGAAGAATAAGTTATGTATGGGAGATATGTATGTGTGACTGAAAGTACTTAAGGTTAGCTCATAAGCAGATGGCTCGGAGAGTTGCCATTTGGATGGTCTCAACTGAGCATCACAAGATCCAAGGGCCTGCTCCTATTGTGATCAGTGGCAAAAGTCTCATTGACTTAATAAAAGCAGGATTGGGCTTGAAGCTCCTGTTCTGGATATGTTTGATTTTTAAAACACATTTGTAGACTGTAACTGGCTTGCAGCTGCTGATCTTGATGAACTTCAAGGTTTGGTTGTACTTATATGCAGTTCTCTTGCATATACGTTTGTTTTGGATTTCATAAAGTTTTAAAAATTATTTCCCACACCTTTGGACATCAGCTTTCTCATATCCTTTATCTTAGAGTACACCCTGTACAAAAATCCCCATGTGCTGGATAGCTCTATGCATGAGTGAAGTTCTGCTGTGTATGAAGTCACAACATGCACCATGCTGTAGAGTGTCTCAGTGCAGTTGGTGACTGCTCTTTGCAACTTTGGGAGCCCTGAAATAAATAACAACCAACCTTTTCCCGCCCCTCAAGAAATTATAAGTGTAAAATATATGTTTAATATCTCTCGCTGCATTATGCTATTCAGGCACATAGTCCTATTGCTTCATTTAAAAAAAAATTAATCAGTTACACCTTTTATAGTATACAAATGCCATCCCATTGGCAGCCCTCCATGGATTGTGGGTGGTTCTATTGCTTTTCCCTTATTCACCATTTGAAGTTTTGTTTCCTGGTAGAGTTTGAACTTTATGCAAGTAATAGGTCACTTAATGTCAAGGTTAAAATCCTTCATTCATGCTGCACAACATGCAGCATAACTTTTTGTCAGATACCTAGGTCATGTCTACTCTACAGACTTCTGCCAGCATAGCTATGTTGGTCAGGGTTACGGAGCGGTGTGATTCCTGTGCAGTATAGCTATGACGGCAAAACCCCGACTGTGGATAAAGTTATGCTGGCAAAACTGCACTTCTGCTGGCATAGCTTTTTTTTTGCCTCAGGGGAGCTGGAATAAGCTATACCAACAAAAGTGCAGTTTGCTGTTATTAGCTGCATCCAGACTAGGAGCATTTTGCCAGTATAATATACTTGTAGTGTGGACTTTTGTCTATGACCACATCTAGCACTAGGAGTGTTTTACCAGTATAGCTGAAGTGTGCTGTCAGCAAAGAATGCATACCTGATGCTATACAGGACTGCAATTAAGAGGGGAAATTATGCAGAACCTTCTACGAGAAGCTTAGATTGCAGGTTAATGTCACACAATGCATTTCTTCCCTTAGAAAGTCCTTATGCCAGCTGGTGTGAGCACGGAAGTCATATTTTGAGTTTGTGTATTTTTTATATACATGTGTGTGTTTTTTTGTGAGACGTAAGGTATAAGTAAAAACCCAACATGCTTTGAAAACTCACTCCATTGCATCTAAACTTGCAGTTGAGGTAAATTAATTGTAGACAGAATAATAAGTGTGTCCAGTTCATTAGAGAAAAAAGCCAGGATAATAAAAACCGAGTACTCAGGCTGAGCTTGCTAATCTCTAAATAGGTTGCCGCTAACAAATGCATCTCCTTTTATTGAAAGTATTTTTATGAGATTCCTTTTTAAGCATGAAAGCTCACTGGTTCAGCAGTTTTTTTTATTGTGGATATGAGTGTGTAGGGAGGCAAACTGCATATATTATCCTAGAGATTTAAATGCAAGGCAGTTTTAGTTATAAAACAACAACAAATCTAGGTTAATGAGCCTATAATATTATCCTCTTTATGATTGTTTTGCTATTAGGTCTGTGCTTTATCATCTTCAAGTTGACACATACTTTTTGGAATTCTTCTATGGAAAAGTTAAAGGGGGAGGAGCTAGGAATTTGAATATTGTAGAGAATGTTCTGCTTTTATTTTTTATTAAACTTTTAAGAGCTTTATTTATACTATTGTGTGTATTTTGAAATCAGTGGGACTATTCAGTGCATAAAGTTAAGCTTAAGCCTTTTTCAGGATTGGGGCCTTTGTAGTAGTAAAGTGAATCATAGAATATCAGGGTTGGAAGGGACCTTAGGAAGTCATCTAGTCCAACCCCCTGCTCAAAGCAGGACCAATCTCCAATTTTTGCCCTAGATCCAAGTGGCCCCCCTCCAGGATTGAACTCACAACCCTAGGTTTAGCAGACCAATGCTCAAACCACTGAGCTATCCCTCCCCCCGTACAAGTTCAATATGCTACGTATTTGTAAAAAGTAAGAGACATCAATGTTATGAATCATGGTATTCTGGTGTGCTTGTCACTTGAAATGGTGATGATACAGGTGCAGACCTAATCTAAGGTCTAGACGGGATACATTGATCCCCGAACGCGCTCCCGTCGACTCCGGAACTCCAGCTCACAAGAGGCGGAAGCGGAGTCGAAGGGGGAGCGGCAGCAGTCGACTGGCCGCCGTGAGGACGCCAGGTAAGTCGACCTAAGATACGCTGACTTCAGCTATGCTATTCGCGTAACTGACGTTGCGTATCTTAGGTCGACCCTTCCCCCCACCCCCCCACCCCAGTGTAGACCAGGGTGAAGTCAGTGACCTGATCATCAAAAGTGCTGAGTACTCAGCAGCCTCTGTTGACTTGAGTCTCCGTTGGTAGCTGTTCTTTAACATTGATTGATACAAGATTAAAGAAAATAGATTTGGCTTTAGAAACTGGATAGAAACTAAAGGGCATTGGCTAGCAGGTTAGAAGGAAGCAAAAATGGTCATTGTGGGGAGGAAAAAAAATGAGAGACAACATGAACAGAGAGTTCCTTTTTCTTATCTACTCTTTTCACAGTATTTCTCTTCTTTCTTGCTATTTTTGTCATCCTCTTACTTTCTCCCTAAAAATATGAAATATTTACCTATTAAAAGCTAAATTATGGAAGATATAGCAATACTTTGCATTTCTGTAGGGTCTCTTTCTATGTGAAGATGACAAAACACTTTAAAATATTTAATTACAGGTACCTCACAACACATCTGTGATTTAGGCAAGGGATAATTTAGTGACTGTTGTTCTCTAAGAAAAAATATTTTAATAATATTTCTTTCATAGCACATAATGCATTGTTTGTTTTTAGATTCTGGTTGGATTTTGTGGTTCAACATTCTAGAAATTCAGGCTGTGTTGTATAAGATATGTATGCATGGACCATGCTTTCCTGGCATTTGTATCGCACAGTAGATACCATTCACTCCAAGAGAGATTTCAGAAGAAATATAGAAGTGTGCTGTGGCACTCAAGTAATGTATAAAAAGGATGCACTTAAGATGTAGATGAGTGTGAAATGCACATCATTTTACAGTGGGATTAATGAGATCTTCAGGAAAGAGTTTAATCTTGAGGTCATTTCCTTCCTGTTATTGCACTCTTAAATCTTTGCCAGAGTGTGATGGGTGAAGGGCTTTATTTTTGTCTTTGAATACTTTGAATTTAAATGATGTCGACTTGGAATACTGAAATATGGAATTCCTCTCAATTCCTCACCACTGTGTTCTGCGACACTTCTGAAAAGAGTTACTTTTTGTTTTTGTAGTGTCTTTTTCTCATGCCCTTTGTTCCAGTTAATTAACCCACTAAACTGCTGCTGTGAATCCAATATCACTAAGGACCGATATTGCATAGGACAGCATAGAGCAGTGGTCCCCAACCTTTCTGTGGCCAAGAGCACATTCATCCCTTCATCAGAGTGTGGCGGACAGCGACACTTCTTGGCGGCATTTCGGTGGCGATGGTTATCCGCCGGAAGCGCACCTCGGCAGCATTTCGACAAAAGCTTCTCCGCCGGAAGTGCTCCTCGGCGGCATTTCGGTGAAAGCTTCTCCGCTGGAAGCGCTCCTCGGCGGCATTTCGGCGAAAGCTTCTCCGCCGGAAGTGCTCCTTGGCGGCATTTTGACAAAAGTTTCTCCGCTGGAAGCGCTGCGTGGCGGCATTTCAGTGGCGATGCTTCTCCAGCGGATGCTCCTCTCCTCTTCCTTCCTTGGCGCTGGCCCTGACAGCGGGTGCACATAAATGCCCCTGCGGGCGCCATGGCACCCGCGGGCACCACATTGGGGACCACTGGCATAGAGACACTCTAATAATCACTTGAAATGTCAGTGTCCATGACGATGAAAAAGGGGGGTTAGAAAGGGAGGGAAATAAATTGGTACAAGCTGCAAGGCAGGATAAAGCTTTGCATGAAAACAAGAGACTAGTGCCTTCCTCACCCCTCAACTAATTTAAACTTCAGTAACGTAACATATTTGAAGCTTACAGTTTGGGTGCAATACTAGAGACTACTTGGGGTTTCCACTTCTGTGCAACGTCTGGAGCAAAAGTAAGAATTAACTAGTAGAAAATTGGAGGAATATGGCAGCTCATTTAGGAACAAAGAATGTAGACCATACGTATAGGATGGGGGACTTTATTCTGGGGAGTGGTGACTCAGAAAAAGATTTTGGGGTTTGGTGGATAATCAGATGAACATAAGCTCCCAGAATGATGCTGTGGCCAAAGCGACTAATGTGATCCTTGGATGCATAAACGGGATCGGAGAAGGGAGGTTATTTTACCTCTAATAAGGCACTTGTGTGATTGCTGCTGGAATACTGTGTCCAGTTCTGATGTCCACAATTCAAGAAGGAGAGAATGTGTAAATTGTTAACAGTGATGGTAATTAACCACTCGAACAATTTACCAAGGGTTGTAGTGGATTCTCCATCTCTGGCAATTTTCAAATCAAGATGGGATGTTTTTCTAAAAGATATGCTCTAGGAATTATTTTGGGGAAGTTCTATGGCCTGTGCTGTACAGCAGATCAGACTAGACCATAATGGTCCCTTTTGCCCTTGAAATCTATGACGTGTTTTTTTTTGCGAGGGGGGGGGGGGAATGAGGGTGGAGGTTGGCTTGGTCTCTTTCTGTTTTTCACCTTCCTGTTAAACATCTGGAATTGGCCGCCACTGGAGATGGGACACTGACCTGGATGGACCAGTATTTTAAGGTAGCACAGAAAATCTTCTTTCTTAGATTCCTGGGTGGTATGTCTTGCTAACATGCTCAGGGTGTAACTGATCAGCAGATTTAGGGTCAGGAAGGAACTTTTGTTTTGTTGTTTTTGTTTGTTTGCCTTCATCTGAGAAGCATGGATCACTTGCTGGGATCATCTGGGCATATTCCACCTAATCAGTTCCCTGCCATTGTCGGGGCTGTGAGCAACATCTCTCCTGATCTCTGCCTTGGGCACACAACAGTTTATTTTCCTGAGGACTAAAATGCTTTAGTTCAACGAAAGTAATTGAGCTCAATATAGGGATCTCTGGATAATATTTAATGGCCAGTGATCTACATGAGGTTAGACTGTGTGATCTAATGGTTCCTTCTGGCCTTAGATTCTATGAACTGAAGAATTATGCA
This sequence comes from Chelydra serpentina, assembly GCA_037349315.1. Classification (NCBI taxonomy): domain Eukaryota; kingdom Metazoa; phylum Chordata; order Testudines; family Chelydridae; genus Chelydra; species Chelydra serpentina. The sequence continues at coordinate 29,694,666 of JBAIAC010000029.1, read as the reverse complement.
GCTCGTTCCTGAACATCCTGTGGATCAAAAAAGGAGGCTAAAAAGTGCTAATCCTCCTTCTTAATATATAAACAAACACAGTATAATAAGCACAAATAACTTTGGCTGTCATTCAAGTGGCGTTGTCCTCTAGTATGTTCCCCGTGGAGAACATTGATTAGAGATGACCTCAGTTTGGCTTCCTGTATAAGTGGAATCCTTTTTTTTTTTTTTTTTTTTTTTTGCCATGGAAAAGGCTGTAAATGTATTTTCCTTTGCAGTTAAGAAAAAAAACACATTGCCAGCATATGAAAGCTAGAGTTTTAGGAGCAAGCATGCACTTCGCAAGGCTGAAATAGATGGATGGCAACACTAAATCTTTGATTGTGGATGTATAAATCTGAGCATACTCATTACTTGTGTTTCCTTGTAGAGGGACTGTATTACTATTTTGCAGAAGGCCAGTACCTGGCCCATATGTTAGAGTCCAGAACTTTGACCTGTAGCCTCATGGCAAGCTGTTAAATGCTTTCCTCCCCCTCATGTGGTGAAGCACAACTTCAGCATATCCCTGTGTGTATCACATATTGTCAAAGTGTCTTCTATAAGAGGTCAGGAACCAGTATGGCTACTTCTCTTCCCTGTTACGCAGTAAGATTTTTAGTGAGTCTGTTATCTTCTCTGTTATATTTGTCTCTTTCTGCGCACCGCCTGTAGATTTAACTGTTATGTCTTTATTAGTCAAAATTTTAGCATCTCCAATAGAATAAGTAAATTGTAAGGCAGTCTTTAGAATCTGGCTCTTCTTAAAACATTAATGGGGCTTGATTTGAAAATAATTAAGCCCTCATGCAGGTGTATTTCTCACAACCTATGAAAGCACCTACTGTATTTCTAGAGAGGATATGTGTGCTTTGAAGGTATAATGTATTTTTCTCTGTTTCCAGGATAGGTAAATTAATTGCAGCTATTATCCGTTTATAATAGTTATAAAACTATCTCCGTTTTAAACAAAAATAACCAGGAGTCGTTGTGGCACCTTAGAGACTAATTAATCTGATGAAGTGGGTTTTAGCCCACAAAAGCTTATGCCCAAATAAATGTGTTAGTCTGTATCAGCAAAAACAATGAGGAGTCCTTGTGGCACCTTAGAGACTAACATGGCTACCACTCTGAAATCAGTTTAAACAGTCAGTCTGCCAATAAGTGCCTGGGCCTGATCCTGCAAACCCTTGGTCAAGTATGTAGACCAGCTGAGTCACTGTGGAGCTGCTCACATGAGGCTGAACTATTTACACAGATAAGAGTTGCACTGTTCATCCCTTAAGGCCTGATGCTGACCATACAATTCAATGAGAGATTTGCCATTGACTTTGGCATCTGGGCCCTCATTCTTCTGCTATACTGTATTTTAAATCTCCCTTATCATATCTTCCTCAGATTTTTCCTATTACTGCTCTTTGAGGCAAGGATTGCATCTCTGTTTGTTCGTAAAAAGTCATGTGCCCTGATAGCACTATGGAAATAATACAGAAGTTACCAAGTCTGTTTGCAGCAAGCTCATCTCACCTGATTGATTGGAAGCGCTTTACTGAAAGTTCTCTCGAGTCTGAATGAACACTTATGCGGGCGGTTGTGGGGTTTTGGGTCTAGTTTTGGTCAATATTAATTACCTAATTATTATAAAAAATAACAAAAATCTCTTAGCACTATAAACCTATGCAATGCTTTACAAACATATGGTAAGGCAGGGCTTGGTGAGGAACCTGTGGACCAGATTCTGAGCGTGATTGAAGAACTCTGTGACATTTAGGAAGGGGAACAGCGTGCAAAACTGGCCTTAAACCACCTTTTGTGCTCCCCTGATCCTGGGGCCATGCTGGCACGGATATGGTTCGTGGCATAAATTAGAGCAGCCTTATGCCAGCGGCCAGTGGCCACAAGTAGAGATTCTAGCAGTCAGATCAGCTGGTATAAGGGAGCCCTAACCATGCTGCCTTTCTGTGCCCCTGCCGCCTGTGTTGCCATCAAAGAAGGGGGTGGCCTAGTAGAAACAGCTCTTTGCCACCCATTGATCCTTTTGTGCTGAGGAATCCTCCAGTGGTTGGCAACAATAGCTTTATGGCATCTTTGCACCAGCAGAATGACACAAAGCAACCTGAACTGCTCTAAAAGAAATAGCTTTGCAGGGAAATCATACAGAGTGGTGAAATACCGGGAAAACAAAAGCCAGCTTTCCCAGTGAGCTCCCCACTGTGTTCTTTGTTGTGACTGGCTTGCTGTCATTTCTGGGATTTTAAAGTCCTCCTGTTTACATCAGTCTGCTTAACTACATGTGGGACATAACTTGCTCTTTGGAATTCTCCCATGGAAAAGTAAAGGAAGGAAGCTGAGGGAGGATGGAGCTATTGCATCCTGTACCCTTCAGAGGGGAGTGGCCACAAATAGCTTAGTTTGAAGGACGTAATACTTTATATATTTTAACTTAGGATGTTTGAACCTAGATAAGCCCTTGATTAAAGGAGGACAGTCAGTTGTGTGTAACTGGTGGAAACTCCTTAGGAGTTTGAGAACATCCTTCTTAAATCCCTTCCTTATAATGACAGAAGGAAGAGAGAAAATGCAGAAGCACCTTTTTGAAGTGGTGATTACACAGTGATGATAGTATAGTGTTAGTTCTTCAACACTGAGCTGCACTGTCTGGTTCCCGAAAGCAACTTTTGTAAAACTTACTGCATATCATTGGAAACAGGGCTGACACATGAATAACATGAACCATGCAGAATACCTCCTGTTGATGGCTCATTTTCTGATTCTCCAGTTCATTAATTGGGTTTGATATGAAGGAATGCAGTTTAGGATCAGCAGAGATCCTTTGCAGTAGTGAGGAAAGGCTAGAATGTGCAGTGAAGTGTGGAGCCTTTACAGGCAACTTTAGGATGGTATTAAATACGCTTTCTATGTTAAAATTGTTTTCCCCCTGGAAAGCCTGTGAAACATTCACAGTCGGCTATGGAAAATTATTTGACTTTTATCAGAATATAAATCACACTTAGTCACCTAACATTTGGAAGTAGTGGAAGGTTCAAAAAGGCTCTGAACTGCATTTAGTGCATTTTAAGTAAATTGCTTTAATATAATTTAGGGATGCTTTTGTTCACAAGATTTAATTTGCTTACTAAACTTTAAGAAGAGGAGTGAGGCCTCGGGATTAAATTTGCCTTTTCCCCTTAATGTGTGTTGATTTTGATTGCTTTTAAGCATTTTTTTTTTTTGCTGATGTAGAAGAGAAGTGAGGTTGTTTCACTGCTTAAAGTACACACACAAGATTCTCCAGTGAATTATGTTATGCTGCTTTTATTTGTGCCCACAGAACTCTTTAATATTGCAAAACCGTGCGTCTTTTTACAGTGTAACAAAACAAAAACTGTCAGCGTGAGAAGGTAGGGACAGAAATTTGTGCCTTGTCAAACACGTAAAGCCAATACAGATTTTTATTAAACACAAAGAATTCTAACAACTGAAACAACAAAGAATCAATGAAATTTACAACATACATTCTTTGTTTCAGTTGTTAGAATTCTTTGTGTTTAATAAAAATCTGAGTGCATTTATGAGCATCACAATAAGAATTAGGATTGATATTTTCAAAGCAGTGCTGTAAAAGTAATGGATATTAAATCCCCAGCATTTAATTGAAAATCTCAGCCTACAGGTCTACTGGTGATTGGTGCAAAATTAAGTCCTGATGTTTTGCATCACTGCCCAATAATGAAAACAAGCAATTTAACTAACATTCTAGTAAAAAAGAAAATACTTAGTGAAAATGTTCACACTTGAGTAAAATGGAGGATAGGCAGATCGTTCTTTGTAGTATGTTTACTAGATAAGATTACTTTGTTAAAAGAATACACTCACTGCACATCAGTTTCCGCAGATCGGGTGACACTTACTTTAAGAGAACATCTGACAGAAATAATAACCTGTCTTAGAAGGATGCTTTGAAATCTTCCCCAGACTGAGATCCACTTCAATAGCTTCTGTACTACATCAGAGCACAAAGCCACCCCTTACCCGTCTCTTGATAAATAGATGTGGAATGTACGTAGTCTTCAATACACAATTGTTGTTGACGTCCGTTAGTCTCGAGAGACGATGGATATGCGCCCATGGGGAGTGTTTAGTTGATGGTTGTGCGGCGTCTGTTGTGGCTGTAGAGCCCCACACGAGAGTGGCAGTCTCGATTGCATTTGCTGCATTTGAAGGCGGTGTCAGCGGTGGGTTGGAGCCGCTGCTTCCTTTTTCGTTGAACCCGCTTTTCCTCGGCAAGCTGCCACAGCTTGTCTTCACCAGTTTTCAATCTTGGTTTCACCAAAATACTGATGGAAAGAACAGTTTCCTTATCTCAGCTGTTGCGAGAAGCAAAAGAGAAAGAGAAGCAGAGATTGGCCCAGCAAGTTACAGTTGAAAGGACCGCGCATTATGGGCTGCTTTTTGATGAGTTCCAGGGTTTGTCCCATCTTGAAGCTCTGGAAATTCTGTCAAATAAAAGTGAAGCCAAGATTCAGTCATTTTTAACATCACTTAATGGAGAGGAGTTGGAAACTGTGAAAAATGACTTAATTGCTATTAAAGAGATCTTCATTCCAAAGGAATCAAATAATGAAGAGGATCAAGAAAAAAAAGCAGACATGGAAGAAGAGTTTGTTAGCATGCTTACTGAGCTGCTGTTTGAATTGCACGTTGCTGCCACTCCTGACAAACTTAATAAGGCTAGGAAAAAAGCTCATGACTGGCTGGAAGAAACCAACTTCTCCACATCACTAGACTTGGAAGAGAAGCTAGAGGAAAACAAAGAAGATGAACAAAAGACTGAACAAGGAGGAGGGAGATGGTGGTGATAAAACAGAAGAAAAGAAAAACAATACTGTGGAGGAAGTCTACATGCTATCCATTGAAAGCCTTGCTGAGGTAACAGCTCATTGTATCGAACAGCTTCATAAAATAGCAGAGTTAATTCTTCATGGGCAAGAAGTGGAAAAGACAGCCCAGGACCAAGCAAAAGTTATGACAAATTTAACAAGTGCCATGTGCAATGAAGTGTTGTCTTTATCCAAGAAGTTTTCTGATTTATTATTAAATACACAATAATTTATTGAAATTAATCTAAAATGCTGACTGGCCTAAAGTTTTGAAAAATGTAATTTAAAGATTGTTTTAAATTAAGTCTAAAGAACACAAACACTTATTTTAAAAAATGAAGAAAGCTACAAAACAAGCCATAACAAATCAGAAAGCTTCACATAAAGTAAAACAAATAAATTCCAGAAAAAGAGAGTAAACAGTAAATCCCAAAGGAAGGTAATATATTAAAGCATGGACAATGTTGCTAGCACTATGATCGATCTTTTCCAGGCTGTGCTGCATGAATGTTTTTGAAGATCTTTAGACGGGTCTTGCAATCTAAAGCTCTTCAAAAAGTGGTGAATGATAATGATAAAAAAATTTCATAAATAAAGCCATTCAGCGACTGAATGTATGACATCACTTTTTCTCTAAGCTGTATATCACAAACACTTTTTAAACCTACTAAAGGAAATAAATCAATTTCTGCTAACTTTTTAAGTAGTTAAACAGCTATGGGCAGCATATTTTTTTTCCACAATGTGAATAGTCCTTCATGAAGGTTCAGTGCTGGAGTATATGATTTTTAGAATTTTTTTTTTCTTCAGAGGGACAAACTATTTCTCTAGATTTGCACTCAGTTTAGCTGATACATGTTACAAGCTGTTCTATAATGCAAACTAATGAGCCTGTAGTTCTCTTGTCTCTGTGTTTCATTATCTGCAAGTTTAGGCACTGGGGGCCAGAGCCATCTTTATAAATGATGCTTCAGCAGCAATGCATTTGTTAATTATGTGAATTCAGAGATAACATAGTGAACCTGATTATTCATTCCACACTAATCCAGACTTTCCTATTATCCAAACAGAATCATGGGTTCCCTGACTTAAGGTGAGAATGTGACCCTGTTTCAGATAATAGTTGGTTCCATTTAAGTCCTGCTCTGATAAGGAGGGGCTGCCTGAGTGGCTATTGTAGGGGGTGTTCCTGATGTTCTTCATCGGTGGTGCTTAAAAAAAGAACTGTAAGACTAAGCACCACAACATCTCACTTACAGAGTGCACACTTCAAAGCCTGCTGACTGGCTTCCATGTTTATTAACTAAAGATTTTGGGCATCCTCAAACTAGTTGAGTTAGAAGAACCTCATAGGACGGACCATCACTTTAGAACCGTCAAAAAAAAAAAAAAAGAACACATTTGCATTAAGAGTTTTGTGAAACAATATGAAGGATCCATTCTGATTGATCAAGTAATCGCAACGATCATAATGTAACTCCATCAGAGAGACCTAGTAACATGGCCACTAACTTTCTGGCCAAGGAGGACTCGACAAGACTCTCCGCTGAGCCTGTCGATGTGGCTTCTTACTTGGCCAGGGAAGTTGCTCTTGAGTGCTGGAAAGCCTTTCCCCATTCATACTTTTCAACAGTTTGGATGCTACAGGCCAGAGAAACTGAGGCCAGAAAATGAACATGGATCTGCACGTGGCCATTCAGAGCACTGTTACTATCGGGCTAGCCTCAGGCTTGGTAATTTTGTAATGTCTTTAGAAGATTCTGTTTTTAACTGTTATTTGTTGGTATTTTATACAAGTTGATTCTAAGGAGGTATATTTTAGGGAGTTGATCCTTTTCCTGGGGCAGAGTAGCAAAAAAGATATGACACAGAGATTTTAATAAATCTGTTTTCCTTGTTAGATGCTATAGGGTTTCTAATGACAGATACTCACCCTTCAGCAGCAGTGAAGATCCTGTGTCATGAGATGCTAATAAATGGCAATACATTTGAGGAGGTCTGCCAGCATGTGGTGGGTGTGACTCAGAAGCAATAACACTGCTCACTAAACTATCAGCCTTTGAGAATACTTGACCCTTTAAGAGTTTGGATTCATATTTTGCTGAAACACTTCATTTTCAGATCCCAGTTTACAATTTCAGCTGGCTAGAAGAAAGAGGAGAAAACAAGATCAGCTGAAGCTTGCGTTCTTTGATGAGGTAGCAGTAATATGTACTTGAAAAGACTCTATGCCAGTGGTTTCTCAAACTTTTTTTTCACGGACCACTTGAAAATTGCTGAAAGTCTCAGCAGACCACTTAATAATCTTTCCAAATGTTGTTTTACCGTTAGCTAACTATTGTAAAGCGCTTTGGATAAAAACGCTATATTAAAAAACCTTAATAATTAATGATTTTTTGTTCTACAAATAAAAGCACACAACTCATATTTTAATATCAGTAGTCTTACCTTTCTTACGCGATGGCTGTGCCCTCTCTCCCCAACCACAGCAGCCCCCAAGCTGGGGCTGGGAAGGAGAGGGTCTCTCCCCCACCACAGGAGCCACAGAGCTGAGGCTGGGAAGGAAGGCCATCTTTCCGCGGCAGCCACAGCCCTGGAGCTGAGGAAAGTCACCTCATTCTCTGGCCGCCACAGCTCTGCATGTCCCAAATTCCCCCCAACCCCGTCTTCTCACCCCACTGCCTTTTCCCACCTACCCCCCTATTCCCCTCAAGGCCACCACCTCACCTCACAGGTGCGTCTTCTCCAGGGTCCAGGCACCTAATTAGTGGAGCCACGCCTGCGTGGCTCCACTAATTTAGGTGGGTGGCCCTTCATTTTGTTGTATGCGGCCACCCAGGCACGCACCTTAGAGGCAACTATCCGCGGACCACCTGAATGGAACTTGCAGACCACAGTTTGAGAACCTCTGCTCTGTACTATACGTATTCATGCCTGGGATTTTTGTAAGTATATGAGAAACCTAACCCCTACAGATAATTCCACAGTTGAATGTAAAACTACTGCAGTGCACCCTATTCTATCATTCCTAGGCAATCAATATATTTTTAACAAAGCAAGAATTATCAAGTAAGGGAGAGCCTTCTGTTTTGTAGTTATATGACAGCGATCATTAATCTTCTCTCTCAATTTGAGACATGAAGCCATGGATCTCTCTTCAGATATTTAGTCATGGATCTAACAAATATAGCAAATCTTTGATTGCCAGCCAATCAAAAAAGGGCCTTCTTTCACGGTTATTATTTTTTAGAAGATTATATTTCATGCATTGGATAACGTAGCTGTTATTATGACTTTGTAAATGTGGGAAAAAATCCCAGATGATTTTTTATAGCTCTTTAGTATTTTGCATATTAAAATGATATTGAATAAAGTCAAATATGTTTTGACTGGATGCCAGTCAGAATCTTTGCATAGAAAAACAAGCTGCTCCATAATGGTATCTTGAAATCAAATTGTAAGTTTAAAAAACACCTGATATGATTTTTGTTAATCAATGAAATTAAAAAAACACAAACTTCATAAAACATTATTTTTCAAAAGTTTTACTCTTACAATTCAAAATCCTGTATGTCAAATCTTATCTGGTCCCCAGGATACGTAGTTGTAGGGATTTCTGACCATACGGACTTGGGCTTGATTAATCAAACAAAAGGGTGTTTAATTTTCATTGTGTGCTTGGAAGCAGCTCTACCAGCAAGGTCTTTCAGCATGGATGGGGATGCAGGCAGGACGGCTGCTCTCTGCCATAGGAGAACAGGTTTAAACTCAGTCTGGGGCTCCATAGAAAGGCTACCAGTGCAGATTGCTGAGGGCCATGGGTAAAATCTGGGGGTCTCTGGAAACTTCTCTAGGGGAAAGAACATTTTCTGTTTCATTTTCCCCAGTTGAGCCCTGCAAATTCCCCCATTTCACCTTGATAAAGATCTCCCCATCGAGACCATTCATTATGACCATCTAGCCTCAGACCTATTCAAGTACGCAAATACTACTACTTAATTAGCTAGGGAGACCACACCAGAGTGATGCATTTCTTCCGAAGGCTGAGGCCATCCTCTCTACAGCAATCCCAGTTTCTGTTAGCCCATTCAGCAAGACTGTGGCGCCAAGGATTAAGGGTAATTCCAGGAATTCAGTCCACTAATGGCTTGTGTGTTCACTAGTGTTAGAATGCCTGGTGGCTAAACAGGGAATATATTTTCAGTGTTACTGTAAAAACTGTTTATCCGAGGGAACAAAGTAAAAAGAGAGCAATTAAAAGCTGAGACAGCATGATGAAGCTAGCACTATAGTAGCAAAATGGAATCAGAGCTATAAGAATAGCGCAGTTAGAGTCTGAAAAGTGACTTTGTAAAAATGGCACCTTCTTACTCAACAAGGCTGTTTGCTATACATATCCCAGCTTATGTCTGTTGACAGCAGTGACACAAATTTGTTTTAACTCTAGGTATCCCTGCAGAGTTAATGGCAAGGAAAAATGAGTTGGCTTCTACTCCTTTTTGCGCATTGTCAACAGGATTGTTCACTAAGGTCCAGTCAGTTACGCCTGTGTAAAACTGTGGGCAGTAGTAGTTTTGCACAGTTGTCACAGAAGACACAATTTGAGGACACTGGGTTACACAGAAGGATCTGGGAGCCTAATTTGTCTGAAGAACTTTTATTATTGATGATGAGGCATGAGAAGGAAAAAACTCATCTTGATTCTCAGATTCCAGGTTTCGTTTACAGGGCTAGTAGTTTGGTTTTTTTTTTAATTTACTCATAAACTGAACAGTTTGATCTGGAAGTAAGTGAGACATGGTAAACATGGAACCACTTGATACTATTTGAACAAGTCATTTTTTGCAGTAGATCAGCACTTTAAAATAATTTAGCTGAATCCCACTTCCACCAAATTGTACTACATCATTATGTAGTAATTGTTAATTTCTGAAGCTTGTTGTATCTGATCAAATATTGTTAGGGTTTTTTTCCACCCAGGCAAAGAGATAACCACATACAGGAATTTGGGGAGTTTGCATTGTTAAAGTGGAAATTTGATTTGCCAAAATACTGTTACTGATGTATGAAGACTGTATTTTATTGCATGTTGTATGTTGTGGTCACTGATTTTAGACAAATTGTTTGGCACAGATTCAACTCAGTCAGCCAACTGAATGAATAGCAGCTTGGCTGTCTGCCAAAAAAGGGTCTCCCATTGCTTAAAATTGAAGTTGCCCCTGGATGAATGCAGTAATCCTTGCCTATGGCTTCCAGTCCTCTTCAGCACTCTGACTGCAGTTCAACAGACCAAGGACCACAGAACTAGTTTCTCTCTGTGTGTGTGTGTGTGTGTGTGTGTGTGTGTGTGTGTGTGTGTGTGTGTGTGTGTGTGTGTGTGTGTGTGTGTGTGTGTGTGTGTGTCAGTCCATAGGTCGACTTTATTTTTTTGTATATTAGTTTAGTTTTTATTTCTATTGGTGTGTAATGAAAATATATATTTTTTGGTTTAAATCCATGCTTTGAAGTTTTAAATTATCTTCCCACTGATAATGATTCTTCCAGTTGAATGACATAATACAAATAGCAAATAACCATATTAAAAAAAAAACAGCTCCGCCCCCAAACAAACAAATTTATAATTTGTGTGGATTGAGCTGTCTCACAAATCTGTCATTTTTATTAATTTCCCCACCGCTCTGTTATACTAGCAGTTGCAGCACCAAGGCGAACAACACTTAATTTAGAAGCATGGTTTGAATGGCAGTGTTTCTTGATGAAAGGCGAGAGAAGCAGGATGCTAACTACATAGGATATTGTTATATGTCCTGACTAAACAAATTGAAATGTTAGGAAAATCTGGAACCGTCTCAACTACTCAAGATTTCAGAGGCACCTTGTGCAGTTTCTTCATTTAGGGCCTGATCCTGATCAGGTACCGTATGTTCCCCAGCAGCTAGGCCCTCTCCCTCCAGGGCTGGAGAGAGACTGCTCTGCCTTCTGGCCCTGCAGCTCTTTTCTAGGGTCCAGCCTGGCCCTGATTGGCTGCCTCCCAGCCCTTTCCTACTGGCTCCCCGGGGCAGCCCTTTCCCAGGGCTGTTTTTAACTCCTTCAGGGCCAGAGCAGGGTGACCGCCCCGCTACAGGGTGTTTTTAATGAAAGGTAGATCCTGGTTCATGTGAAGCCAGCCTGCCTTGCAACAGACTGAACTTTGGGTGGGAATCTACTGTGTTCAATAGGAAAGGTAGCTATAAACAAGTGCAGGCCCTGCTTCAAGTTTTATGGTTTTGTTTTGTAACCATTTGTTTCCATCACTGTCTCTTGTTTCCAGTGGAATCTCTATTCTTTCTTAAATAAACCTTCTTTTGTTTTACTACAAGTGCTGTGTGTTATACAGGAGTGGTGGTTTAAAGTGAAACTGGTAAACTGGGGTACTCTTTTGGGCGCAGAGGATCTGGGATTTCTGTGAGTAGCCAGTGTCAGGGGCTGGACATCACAAGGGAATGCTTCAAGAGAAGTTGGGGACTGGAGTGCACTTCGTGTTCACCTGAAAGGCAAAAGAAAGGGCTAGCATAGCCCAGAGGAGAGTGCTTGAGTGGCTGAAAGGCTGATGGTGTTAGGGAGCAAACACCCAGCCCTCACAGGCAAGACTCCCTCATGCTGGAGGCAGGGGGTAACAAGATGACTCTGTCCTAGGTACCTCGAAAATCATCACAGTGGGCTTTGGATTGGGCCCTTAAAAAAGAACAAATGTTAAGTGTGTTAGTTGTCGAGACTTTGTTGATAAGGTCACGTGTTGTTGCTTAAAATATTTATTGCACTCTTCCGTTACCTGAAGCAATACATAGTGTTTTCATGCTAATGTGTACAATATACTGAATGTCTTTCCTTGTGTACCTGATCTAAATAGAATACTCTCCAATTCAGTTCAAACTTGAATTAAAAAAACAAGAGCCTGTTACAGCAACTGGCTCTTGTCGTACAACTGTAGCTCCCTAGACATAATAATGAAAAATGAATCATTTGAAATTATTAGTGTTTCAGGTGATTGAGGGAATATTCAGTGTAATCAAGGGATGTGACTGTTTTGGGTAAGTGTGGTTCATCTACAGTGTGGCAAAACATGTATGTGAGGAGTGCTTTGCTACACTGTAGATCTTTGAAAAAGAAAAAGATGTGCCCAGTTGAATGGTGAGAGATGATGGAATGGCACAGCATTGAGCTGCATGTCATTGACTCTGAAAAAGTTGGCATAATAATGAAGAAAACATTTACATGGTTTAGGCCCCAATCCTGTATGTGCCTGATCTTATGCACTATGGCTATGCCATTGAAGTCAATGTGTAAAGTTAAGCATGTAGGTAAATCTATGCAGGATCACCGCCTTAATTAGGAACACTGTAGACGGTTCATGTGAGTGAAGAATAAGGGAACTGTTTCAGACTGATAAGGATGTTACCATGGTTGGGACTGGGAGTTGTTAATAGTGGTCCAGAATGTCCACACCACTAGATCCAAACATGGAGAGGACCATCTGCATAGAATCTCCCTGACTCCTGTGTGGAAGTAGGGGTCACCTATCTCTGTGGTGGTCTGTTTCTCATCTTCTGGACCCTGTGGAGGGGAAGAAGGTGGTGTCAGGGAAGAGAGGGACCCCAGCAATTGAACACGGTCTTCCCTCCAGCCCCATGGAGATAATACTACTCAGATCTTGTCTAGATTATGTTTCCACACAGGACCTCACTCCCTCCTGCCATCCCCAAGGGGCAGTTATGACTAATGTGTGAATAGGGCCATGCTGCCCTGAGGGAGCAGGGTACTCAGTAGAGCAGTGTGAAGGCACAAGGGCCTCTGTGCAGATTACCTTGGCCTTTTGTGACTCTTTGGAGATCCTCCAGGTTCGTGGGAGGCCTACTTGCTTATTCTAGAACAATCAGGGAGGAACTCCATCAGATAGATGATCCTTGCAGAAATTCTTTCCCCATTTTTGGGCCAATAACTCTTTGCACATCCATAGTGTCTTGTATATGATTTCAAAGCACAATGCTAACATAAATGAATTTTAGTCTTTCAACATACCTTCAAGGTAAGGAAGCAGTCGTCTTCTTACCATTTTATAGATAAGGAAACTGAGGCACAAAACAATGAAGTGATCTATGCAGGATCACCGCCTTAATTAGGAACACTGTAGATGGTTAATGTGAGTGAAGAATAAGGAAACTGTTTCCGACTGATAAGGATGTTACCATGGTTGGGACTGGGAGTTGTTAATAGTGGTCCATATTCCATAGGAAGTCTATGGAACAGCTTGGAACAGAGCCCAGGACTTCTGACACCCAGTCTTGTACTGTAACTATATACAAACAAAATCAATAAATAAAATTCAAATTATTTAAATAATATCAGACTGCATTCATCTTTGAAAATAGCCATGAGATTTAAAAGCATGTGTTTTGATTTTGAATGGAGCTTATATGTTCTTCTAGGTAAACTAATTGTACAACTAATTGTGGTACCATGATTCAGGAGAATACGCTACACGCACACAGCTGAATATTCAGTGTAGAGAATTCTGCTCTCATCAAGTCCAAAAGGACTACTTGCATGAATAAGGACTGCACATTAAAACCCATAGAAGGCTAAATTTTCAGTGAATACATTTTAAGAGTGTAGCAATGTGCACTCATTCCCATGCAATTAAATAGAAATATTTTTTTTAATTAACATGGGTAAACAAGTGCAATGAGAGGGAAGGATCTGTGAACCTAGTTATGTGCCTACCAAAGTATGTGAGCTTAACTAAACTTGTAAAATATCAGGGTGAACTTTTTGTATAAATAATTCCACATTGACTTACATTAGCGTGTCTGTTGGCAGTCAACTCCTGTTTGTGCACTCCTTTGCCCTCTGTGAACAGCTTCTCAGCCTGCATTCCTTTCATTCAAACAAGAGCCTGGGTAACTGAAAAGTAAGTTGTCACCTGGTGAAAATCTATTTTTAGTGATGCCAACTCCAAAATGTTAATTAACTTAAAAGAGTAACATTTTCCCCTCCCAATCATTCTTCACTTCTTCACAGATACCATGCATTCTATTAAGTGCCTGATCCTGTACATTGCTGAGAGCATCCTAGAGGTTTTGAATACCGTGAACGCCTACTGGAGTCAACTTTAAAAACAGAGAGAGCTGAGCTGCCTTATAGCAGTTGCTTGGCATCTTGCAGAACAAGACCTTAGGAGCATTAAACCTCCTCCTTTCTTCTCTAGGGGATATACTTTATTAAAAAAACAATATATTAAAAAGAAATTGATGTACCTGAACCACTATATTGCTGCTCTGTCCATTGGGTTTCAATATATTACAGCTGGGGAATGCTGGATTGTCACATGACAAAGAGAGTGGGACAGCTCTGATGAGGATGTACAATGTGGCACCTCTAAGATGAAAAACATAGTAGTGTTTTCAGTTGCAACATGCTGCTTGTTCCTATTAGCCTAGATATTGAACGTAACACCAAGTAAAGTCTTTGGAATTTAATACTTTGCCGTTGCAGGTTACCTTTAACAAGACGCCATACATTTGCTATATTTATATGTCTGTCTGCTCTCTTTGCATAAATGGATATAAATACCAGCAGTGAAGTGAAAGGCCATTTACCATTGACGGTTTCATCCGAGTTCTCAAAGTCCCTATTTTAATCCCCATCAGTTTGGACAAGAAACCACCACAAACAAGCATTCTATTTTGTGCAAGATCCAAGATTAATGGTCTTTTGGTTTAATGGGATACTCCAAAAAAAACCACCACCAAAAAACACAACCAGACCTGCAGATTATAAAGAAAAGGGGTTATTTACCCAAAGAACTGTAGATTATTAAATGTAAAAGAATGCTAAGGCCTCTCTTTCTTGTTGCTAGTCATTTCCTTGCTATCACCTGACATATATCTGGATTACATGCTGGGAAGAATCCACTGATGTAGGTGGCTAATATTAGTTACCATTTTACTAAAAAGGGTTTTCTTTTTGCTGTTCCAGATGAGAATTCTCCTGCCAATTTCTGGGATTCCAAGAACCGGGGAGTGACGGGCACGCAAAAAGGACAAATCGTATGGCGAATTGAACCTGGCCCTTATTTTATGGAACGTAAGTACCTCTGTGTGAAATACAGGGTGGGCATGGACATGGAAACCAGCAGTCCCTAAGGGTTGTTAGTTGCTATGACTTTTTGTCAAAGTCTGCTAAACAAAGCAGCTTATGGTTAGTGATATTTCCATGTCTGGCAGCATTTTGAAATAATCTGTTAGCTGTTTTTACATAGAGCCAGGCATTGGAAGGGAAAACTGAACAGACCCTTGAGTTTCCCTGAGTGTGTTTAGGGTATTGCCACATGTAGGGCTGCTTTGTAGCACCCTTGCAGCGCCAGGCATGGCACTATAGGCATACCCTGCCTTGGTCTAGAAGTTGTGGCCGCTAGGGATGTAAAATACTAAATGGTTAACCGATAAGCATCAGTCTTACCAGATAACCAACCCTAACCTTTAACCCCCAGCCCTGGGGCTAGGCAGCTGTAGCAGCCCCGGGACCGGCCAGCCCCAGCCCCTCTCCATTTCATTGGTTAACCGATTAAATGACATAATTTTATAGTTTAAACAGCTAACTTTTTAAACAGATATTTACATCCCTAATGGCTGCTGGAGCAGGGTGGCCCTTGCCATCAACTCGGCGTCCATATCTAAAAACAGTCAAATAGAATAACAAATTCAGAGTTTGGCTGTCTGTGCTTTTAAAGAAAAATACCTCAAAGGCAAGTCCTTAGTCCTATCTGAGGCCCTGACCTGGTCCTGGGACTAGCACTAGAGTGCTCCTCCTCTGTTCCAGTCTTACCCAGTTCTGCCTCTGAGACCGAGAAGAAGCCTCCTTAACTGACCTGCTGGCTCCTGATTGGTCACGGTCTCCTCCTGGCCCTTCTAGGTCTGTGGAGACTAAGTCTTGTTGGTAGCCCAGCCTGAGTAGGGGCGTGTCATGGCAGCAGTTCCTCCAGCTGGGGGCAGAGAAGAACCAGTAGACCCCCTCAGAGTTATGTATAGAGGAAGTAAGGATATGTATCCTTGGGCCATTGAAAAACCCTTTGGGTGTGTTCTAAGACATGAAGCGGAAAAAAGATGTGCATTTTTACTCCAGGAATGTTCTTCCACTCTAAGACCTAGTTCATAGTAGGAAAAAAGATACTTCTATATGTATCACCATACATATTCCTGGCCCTTTAGATAAAAGTTGTAAGAAGATGGGGGTCCTTGCCTCCAAGGAGTTAATAATCTCTGTCTGCCATCATTATTCTCTTTGCTGTGTCCAGCTAAGTAAATCAGCAAGAGTTAGTGAGTGGAGCTAAAGTCCCATGGGAATGAAGAGAGTGTGTGGCTCGGCTGGTAGGGTGTTTTGACCCCAGACCTTTAAAACTTGTTCCCCATTCCCTCTCTGTAATAGCTAGAGTACGATAGCCTGGTCCAAAACTCACCTTTTACTCCCTGTCAGGAAACAAGTGTTGGATAGGGCTGGGTAGTGGTTGCCTGGGGACGACGATTGATTGTTATATCTATATTGTTGCTATAGGATTGGATTTTATTTGATTGGGGTTAATTGACAAATCTGGGTGTTAATGTGCTTTTAAACAATTTTCAAGGGTGTCCTGAGCAGTGGATGGGAGCTTTTATTCTAGTAAAACTCCAAGGGTGTAAATAATGAAATATATGCATGTTATGTTTGTAATAAATATAGATCATTTTGGGGATCTTTAAAAAAAATTGAATTAAAAGTAAAAGATTAGAGCTGCTTTAACATTTTCTGTTATTTTTTTAAAAGAAACTTTTTCTGGAAATTTTCTATTTCAATCATTCATTTTTTGTTTCTATTTTATTTATTTAGTTTATCAAAAAACTGAATATTTGCAGGAGGAATTTTAGGGAGACAAAGCAAAACTTTTTTCCACCACTTTCTGCAAAAAACAAAAAAAGGATTTTTTGACCAGCTTTATTAAAATTAGTAATGAGACCTTGAGTAGCTGACTCCAGAAAGGAGTTTAACTATAAAAAATTGGATGAAAGGAGCAAGCTTTAAGGAGAGGTTTGAAGGAGAAGAGTGAGGTTGCTTTGAGGCTGGCGAGAGGGAGCTTTTCCAAGTATAGGGAGCAGCATGGGGAAAAACGCAGAGTTATGTGTGGGAGAAGTATCATTTCCCTCCTATTTTAACTAAAAATTAATATTATTTCACACACACACCCAATTATTGA